>OZ000463.1:11470000-16470000 GCA_963922655.1 Cardamine chenopodiifolia
TCTCTTATCAATGAAGTTTTTCTTCATCACTGTTTGCTCTAATGTTCGTTGTCGCACGTTTCATTTGCTTCTCCTTTTCTTTTTCTTTTGGCATTCTTTGTTCTTCCTTGTCTTTTCGACTAAATATTTCGCAAGGTTTTTGTAGATAGATCTCTGACTGATTTTGAATACTTCTACGAAGAATATCAAAGCTAAGCCGTAAATCCTACTGATCCTCTATAGCATCTAGGGGAGATCTTTCCTCTTTGTCTTTTTGGCCTTGTTAGGCTTAGCGAGCTGACAAAGCGATGGAAGATTTCTCGGTCTGGAAGGGTGAGGAGGATACTACGAATCATGAACTTCTAAAACTCTTATAAGCATATTCATTCTTGTCCTTGTGACATCTCGCGGGTTTCTCGTTTTCAAGGGTACAAGGTTTCTCCATTTGGTGTATCCATTGGTTTCCAAAACCATTTCTTGAAGGGTTTTGATGAGGCATGTTGTTGCGTTCGTCCAGCTCCTACAAACCGATGAGCATTTCCGAAACTAATGGTTTGGCGGGATCTCTCCTTGCCTCTAGATCCAAATAGGGGTGGAAAGGGTCTGCATTGTTACCTTTTCCAAGGCTTCTCCTAATAGTACTTTCCTAGACACAACGACTTCATTCTTCCTCCTTTTAGTGTCATATAGTCTTACAGAAATTTGGGTTTCCGCATTCTATTGATATTCTTCAGAATCATCGGTGAAAATTACCAGACAAGATTTAACTTGTGTAAGAATAAGTGGGAACCGTTATTGAGCGGTTTTCACGAGGGAAATACTTGTAAATAACCGAGGTGCATAGTATTAAAGGGGGTTACGAGTTTTAGAAGAGAAAATACTAGATTTGGGAGTGAATGCACGAGTTCTTAAGAGAGAAAACACAAAAGAAAAAAATAAAGGAGATTGAGAGAGATTCTCGATGGTTCTCATTGGGAATTCGTGAGAAATTCTCGAGTACACACTAAAAATAACGAGTAAAATGAGAGAAAAATTGAGGAATAGGAAAAAAGATAATTCGTGGAAGAAAGAACAGTATTTAAAGGAAATTTTGAGAAAGAATGCTGCTTGGTAGGGTACTATTGTGAGTTATCACTACCAGGTAATGAGATGACGGTTACGGTGTGTGCGTATGAGGAGGGATTCATTGAGTTCCTTCGAAAAACTATGAAGAATTCATGAAGATGTTCGAGGAAGAGATCGAAAGGGAGATGCCAGTTAAAGAGACGCAGTTATGGAGACAAGATGATGAGATTTGATCGTTAATGATCAAATCGGAGAGTGTTACTCGCTGGTTAATATACACAGCAGCGATTACTTGCATTATAAGAAAGCAGCCGCAAAATCGACGAATTTTCCGATAGTTTTGCGACTGTTAAATTCCGACGGATTTTCAACAAAATAACCGACGGATTTCCGACGGAAATGCAATCCGTCGGTTATTTTTCGATAGATTTCCGACGGACAAACACAAATCCGTTGGAAATTTTATACGTTACAATCCGACGGATATTCGTCGGAAACCTGTCGGAAATCCGTCGGAATTTTATCGGAAGGTTGTCGAGTGATAAGAACGTTAATATGATCGTTGTATAGCCCTTTGAAAAAGTTATATTCCAACGGATTTTCGACGAACGCGACTTCTATATATATGTTTCCACATTTCTTCATTCATTCACACCACTTACTCAATTTAATCTCTATATAGAAAAGTTACAATATTTATGGTAATTACTTTCGGTCGTGGATGGACGAACCTATGATGGTTCCGGAGTTAAACCTATTGAACTATGATTATGCACGAGGAATCTGCGAGTTCATGGAATTGGCTGAAAGTCAACGGAGAGCAAAAAATAGTAAGATTAAATGTCCCTGTAATATATGCCGGAATTCTCATAATGTTAAGCTTTAGTTAGTTTGGCATCACTTGTATAGCAATGGGTTTATGCCCGGGTATAAGATTTGGTATTTACATGGAGAAACAAATTATGATAACAGTAGTACTAGTGAACCAAATGTTGCGGATAACATAGGAGATAGAAGAGAAGTAGATGTAGGTATCGGTACGATTGAGATGGTGAATGATTTGTTTAGGGAGAACATGCCGTCGGCCGGTTATGATAGAGATAGGATTGAAGAACCAAATGCAGAAACGCAAAATTTTTTGATATGTTAGATGTAACGAAACAGTCACTCTATAGTGGTTGTAGAGAAGGTCATTCACCGTTATCATCTACAAGTAGAATGATGACTATTAAGACGGACTCCAATTTGGCAGAAAATTTGTTGATGCGATAGCAGATTTTGTGAAAGATATTTTGCGTGAATAGAATCTTTCACCAGCATCATACTATGATGTACAGAAACTAGTCGCTGGTCTTGGTTTACCATATCAAACGATAGATGTGTGCATCGACACCTGTATGATATATTGGAGAGAAGACGGAAATCGTAAAAGATGTAGATTTTGTCAAAAACCGAGGTTTCAAGAAACTAGTGGGAGAGTTTCAGTTCCTTATAAATGGATGTGGTATTTACCATTAACGAAGAGGTTGAAGAGGTTATATCAATCTCAACGCATAGCAGAGGCAATGAGATGGCATGTTGAGCATCGTCAAGATGGAGAGATTGCGCATCCGTCGGACGCAGAAGCATGGAAACATTTCCAATCAATGTAGATTTTGCGTATGAGCGACAAAATGTATATCTCGGGTTATGTATAGATGGTTTTAACCCATTTGGAAAACATGAAAGAAAATATTCGTTGTGGCCGGTAATTGTAACACCGTACAATTTACCACCATCTTTGTGCATGCGTAGAGAGTTTTTGTTCCTTTCTGTGCTAGTTCCCGGCCCAGAGCATCTAAGGAGGTCACTTGATGTATTCCTCCAGCCATTGATCTATGAGTTACAAATGCTATGGCAGCATGGAATTGAAGCATTTGATGTTTCATTGCAGCAGAATTTCAAGATGTGTGCGGTTCTTATGTGGACAATAAGTGATTTCTAGCATAAGGTATGTTATCTGGCATGGAAGATTATCTTGCCCGTATTGCCAAGACAACATTGATGCATTCCAATTACATCACGGAGAAAATTGTGTTGGTTTGATTGCCACATAAGGATACATAGTGATTATCCTTATCGTCGGTCTAGAACATTGTTTACGAAAAACAAACAAGTGTTTGACTGTGCACCTACGGAGATTGATGGACGTTGTATATTAGAGCAATTAAAAGATTTTAGCGCTGAGAGAACTCTTTACTGCGGGGGTAATAGGCATGGTGCTTTTGACGGTGTCGGTGAACATCATAACTGGCATAAAAGAGTATTTTTGGGATTTGTCTTATTGGAAAGATTATTTGTTGAGGCACAATCTAGATGTAATGCACTTTGAGAAAAACTTTTTTGACAACATCATGAACACTGTTTTAAACGTGAAAGGGAAGACGAAGGACAATATGAATTCTAGATTAGACTTGCCACTGATTTGTTCTCAGGATTTTCTTCATGTTATGCCTAATGGTAGATGTCCCATGCCTGCCTACTGGTTAGACGCAGCCAAGAAAAAACTTTTTTTGATTGAATTCGAGATGGTGTAAAATTTCTGGATGGATATGCATATAATCTGCAGAATTGTGTAGATTTCTCCAAAAGAAAGTTTATTGGAATGAAGAGTCATAATTGTTATGTTATGATGCAGCGGCTTCTTCCATTTGGATTTACACATCTTCTTCAAAAAAACATCCAGAAGCAATTGCAGGTATATATTGATACTTTCATATTGTTAATTATCCATTTTTGTAACATATATATTTTTATATCGATTACATTTATGTACGAGGACACTTACAGTAGAGAGTATACACAATTTACAGGATAATGTACTGATTATCCTCTGTAACCTTGAGAAGATATTTTCACCGTCTTTCTTTGATGTTTTGGAACATCTTCTTATCCACCTCCCACGAGAAGCTGCACTTGAAGGTCCTGTTCAATACTGTTGGATGTATCCGTTTGAACGTTACATGTTTCATCTCAAGAAAAAAGTTAAAAATTTAAGCAAAGTTGAGGGATCTATTGTCGCATGGAGCCTCAACGAAGAAGTCTCACAGTTTGATGAATATTATTTTCCATCGGAAGTGCATACTAAAAGTAGACGTCTGGCGCAGCATGATGATAGAGGTGAGAGAGCGATTTATCCGGTGTATGTCTCTAAGTTGTTTGCTCAAATTTGTCAAGTAAGTGGAAAAGGAAAGAAACAGAAACTATCAGAGAAGGAGTTTGCGCACTTTCATATGTATATTCTCACAAATTGTGAGGATATTCAGGAGTATGAGATGTAATGATTATTTTGTTTATGTTAATTACTAATTATTTGAAATTAATTAATATGTGATTATTAAAATTTTGTGTTATGTTACAACATTTACAAGGCGCTAGTACGACTATTATCCAGATAAGACTAAACCCGAATTTGGTTGCGATTTTATGTAAGTTTTTAAACAATTTAACTAATTTATAATTGTATTATAATATTTATCTCACAGTAATTTATATTTTTTATTTATATTTTTATAGGTTTCTAAGGGCAACGAAAATGGTCAAGAATTTTCGTCGTGGTTAATGGACTTTGTTAATGGTCCAAACAACATTGCAACTTCAGATCCAAGGTATTGCACAAGGGGAGATTCATTTATGATTCTTGAGGAGGAAGAAGAAGACCAACTTCAGACTTTTGTGTTTCAGCGCGATCAGGTGATTTAGTTTACTATGACATATTGAATGAAATCTTAGAAGTTCGATATCCTGGAATGTTGGATTTGAGGTGCATTGTGTTTAAGTGCGATTGGTATGATCCATTCATTGGTGGTGGTGTTCAAATTTATCAATTCGGTGTGACATCAATACATTCAAGACAAAGACTTCTTAAATACAATCCATTTATTTTAGCATAACAAGCAGACCAAGTATGATTACATTAATATATTTGATTATTAAGTTACTAATATTTTGAATTTTAACAAATTATTTTTATTTATATAGGTTTTCTACATTCGGTACCCTCAGATATCTTATCGGTCAGATCTTTGGATCACAGTTACTGCAATTAACCCACGAGGAATAATTAATGAAGTTTCAGAACATGATGCCCTGCAGCCAACTAGAGTTTGTCAAATGGATCATGTTCATCATTCGTTTGAAATTGAGCTTATGGTTGATTTAATACAAAACGGTAATGATATGGTTTATTCAGACTCGGAGGAATTACGTGGCGAATTCGAAGACAATTCAGACTCAATTCTTTCAGATAGATCATCTGAAAATGCGGAGTAAAGCCTTTTGTATTTTATATTTGTTATTATAAATTATTGAGATTTGGTAATATTTTTATTTGAGATTTTTGTAAGATTTGTATTTGTAAATTTTTTTTCCCAAAAAATCGAATCCGTCGGAATTTCTTGACGGATTCGGGGTTTTGGAAGATTTTTGATATTAAATTGGCAAACATTAGTATAGAAACCAATTTCTAACACTAGGCGAAACATTATATTCATTTAATAGCATACAAAATGAAGTATTTCTTAAATTCTAACATTTAAGACGATTTTGATTAAAGATACATATGAATACATACCAACCATATAAAATTTCTTAGAAACTAATATAGATTTATTTTTTGTAAATTAATATCTTGTATCAACTAGATATTATAATTTTATCAATGCAATGGTTAATATGGCTTTAAACAAACGTATTTTTGTCCCGATGTTTAGTAAAAACCTTCAAATCCCTAAATCCGACGGATTTGATGAAACACGTGTTGAAGTTTAAGGTTGCATGACCAATGAAAATACATGCATTTATCGCGTATCCGTTGGAAATCCGTCGTAATTCATGAAAAAATCACCGGGAAATGTACCGAGAAATGTCTTTTGGGTTGCCGCGTAACCTAAAATTTTGGAAAATTTAAGGCATTGGTACCGTCGTTGACATGATCAATTTATTTCTAAGTGTTTTCTGACAGATTTCCGACGGATATGTCCGTCGAAAATTTCGTTTTATATACAGACTCTTCTTCTTCGCAAAACCATTCGCAAAATCACTAAAACTCCCTAAGAATCCGTAAATCTCCAAAACTCTGTCAAATCTTCCGTTCCAAATGTCAAAATCATTCAAACTCTATTCCAATGAATCCAAACCGATTAAAGATGTATGTTTCTATGTTTTAAAGTAGATTTAGGATTTGGAATTTAGATTTAGGGAATTGGAATGTAGATTCAGGGAATTGGAATGTAGATTCAAGGTTTATGATTTATGAGTTAGTGTTTTAGATTGAAGATTTAGGATATTAGTTAATTGGAATGAAGATTTTTATTTTTATGTATGATAATGTGTTATTTTTGATTTTTTGGTATTTTTAATTGTTTTAAAAACGGTTTTAGATATTATAATTCTAATAATAATTGTTGTACGAATTTTTTAAAACTCTATAATTATTTAATTTTTTTTAAATCGTTTTTATATTTTTTAAATTTTTTTATATTTTTAAAATTTTATAAATATTTCATAATTTAATAATCTAACATATATATATATAGATATATTTAAACTATATAATTATTTAAGTTTTTGAAAAATCATTTTTATATTTTTATAAATTGTTTTAGTTATTTATAAATTTTTTATTTTTCTCATAATTTTTTATATTTTTAAAAATATTTCATAATATAATAATCTAACATATATATATATATTTATACTCAATAATTTTATAATTATTTAAGTTTTAACAAAATCGTATTTATATTTTTATAATTTTTTTTACTTATTTATAAATATTTTTATTTTTTTCATAATTTTTCTATTTTTTATATTTTGTAAAAGTTGAATAATTTTATAAATTCATTAAAAATTTATTTCATTTGTCGTATATGTTCATTTGTTAATAATTAAATTTTGTTTTTTGTTTTTAGGAATTATGGTAGATTTCATTCCGTTTCCGAGTCGAGTGGTTAGAGACGTGGCCGAGAAACAAGTCAAAACAGCTCCAATCCTGAATCTCCGTCAGCTACTCATCAAGTTGCTTCCACTCCGACCAAGATGTTCATTTGTTAATAATTAAATTTTGTTTTTTTGTTTTTAGGAATTATGGTAGATTTCATTCCGTTTCCGAGTCGAGTGGTTAGAGACGTGGCCGAGAAGCAAGTCAAAACCGCTCCAATCCTGTTCTGGAGACTCAATCTCCGTCAGCTACTCATCAAGTTGCTTCCACTCCGACCAAGATGAGCATAGAGGATTTTGTTTCTCAACCTGGTCGGTGAAGATTGCCTCATGTTCATCCTGATTGTGACGGAAACAATACTTTGTATAAGGTTTTAAAGTTTTAAAGTTTTTATTTGTTTATTTTGTTTATTTTTAATAATTTTAAACTAATTTTGTTTTATAGGTTCCATTTATCCAATAATGGGATATCCAAGTCCATCAACCATATGCTAAACGGAATGCTTCATCGTCCATATCCGACATACTCCTTTATGCCATTGTCTGAGCGTGATTTATGGTTTCAGAAATTTGTGGTGGGTTTTTCTTTACTTTTTAACTTTAAAATTTTTTGTTTTCATTTTTATGATAATACATTTTAATCATTTCCTTTTGCAGCAAGATTTTACTTGAGATAGAGGCCTCACGTCTCGGGTTAGACGTGAGTTCGATGATAAGGCATCGAAAGTATACTCACGGAAGCTGAAAGAGTGGAAAGACAATTGGAACCGAAATGACATTCCGAGGGAGCTGCTTGCAAACCGAGACCTCTGGAACGGGTTGGTTGATTATTGGAAGATGAATGAAACCCAGACAACATCGGCAACTCAATCAACCAACTGGAAGAGTGACCAGAAGGGCAAAAGAATTGTGACTCACAATTTGGGAGCAACGACCAAGGCTTCCCGGGTACAACAACTGGTAAGTTTATTTAAATTTATACTTTTATTTAACTTTATTTACTTACTTAAAGTTTTAATAAAATGTTTCAGTTCCATCAAGAAGGTGTCCGTCCATCCCATCTTGTTTTGGACTTCCAGAAGAGTACTCGTCGCCATCTTCGACAACTTCTAGAATGGAGATCCTAAGCTTAGAACTCAACTAGAAGAGAAATTGGCTATCAGTCGAAATCCGTCGAAGAATGGATATCGGCTATCCGTCAAAAATCTGTCAGAAATAGCTATCAAAAATTCGTTGGTTTTTCGTTGGATTATAAACCGTTTTAAATCCGTCGGTTAGTCCGTCGGAAGACGATCCGACGGTTTTCCGACGGATACCGGATATCAGAATTCCGACACACTATGCCATTGGAAACCAGATATCTGGAATCCATCAAAAATACCAACGGGTTTCCGATGATTATTTCATTTTTGACCATTTAGAACAGACGGATATATCCGTCGGAAACATCTATTTTTGACAGATTTCTGACGGATACGGCCGTCAGTTCCCTGCTGTTTTCTTGTAGTGTTGTGCGTTGGCCGAGTGAATACCGTACCCAGTAGCGGTTACTTGGTGATTGATGTACTCGATAGTGGTTCTTCACACGTTGGTGGAGTGAAGCCCGTACCTAATAGCACTTATCGATAACAAGTACGAGATGATGATCGCGCCGAGAACAAATACCCTGTAGTGATATGGGATAAAGATCGTACCAGGTAGCAGTTACTCGGTAGAGATTCATAGAGATGATCATACCAGGTAGCGATGCACAGTAACGGTTGCCTGGTAGTGATTCATGCTAGCGATTATATGGTGATAACTATACCCGATAGTGGTTAATTGATGATTATCATATCGATAGCGGTTGATTGATGTTTGGACTGTGTAGTCCATGTGAGATACGTGTTAAAAGGTGGAATATCTCTCATCACTTAGTCATGTAGGGATGGTTGGCTGAGTGACTAAGTGAACAAGGAGATGTTATGAAGGAAAGAGGAAATATGAGAATGTGAGTAAAGTAATCAAGATGGATGGCTCGGTATGACAAGAATTTTGGACATCTCTCTTTGTTGCTTGGTCATGTGGGGATGGTTGGCTGAGTGGCTAGGTAATGGAGAGATTATTTGGTTGCAATGTTGATGCATGGAGCTAATGAAGTCTGAATCGATGAAGTGGTTCAATGGTGCTCAAAAGGAACAATGGAATGGTTCAATGGAGATTAATGATGTACCCTAAATAGGCAAACAACAAGGTAAGCGGTTATTGTTGGTTTGATTAAGGACTTGTAATCTGTTAGCTTGTTAAGCTATCATAAGAACTGTGATTAGATTGTGGTATTGCAAAGTTAAGTTAATGAGTTAACTTAAGGTAATCGTGTGAAATCTCATTGAGGTGTTTTGAAAGAATGGTTAAAATTCCTTAAGGTTCGGTCACGGTGTGACTAAGCATGTTTTCCTTAGTCGTGGTTAAGGAAAACATGTTTAGTCACATGTGAGGATGGATGGCTGAGTGACTAGGTAATGGAGTAATTGTTTGTTTGCAGTGTTGATACTTGGAGCTAATGGAGTATGAAATTGATGAAGCTGGTCAAGGGTGCTCAAAAGGAATAGTGGAATGGTTCAATGGAGATGAATGATGCGCTTTGAATCGGCAAGCAGCATGGTAAACGGTTATTATTGGTTTGATTAAGAACTTGTAATTTGTTAGCTTGTTAAGTTATCGGAAGAACTGTGATTTGATTTTGGTGTTGCTAAGTTAAGTTAATGAGTTAACTTGAGGAAATCGTGTGAAAAAACCTCGTTGAGGTGTTTTGAAAGAAAGGTTTAAATTCCTTGAGGTTTGGTCATGGTGTGATCGGGCAGGTTTTCGTTAGCCGTATTTAGAGAAAACCAGATCGGGACGTTTCACAACGCCTCCGACAAGCTAGATTGTTGTTGTTTCGTTTAGAAAATTTCTTGTTCATTATCAGACAATCACTTATTCATCACAAATTCCTTGAACCTCTAACAAAAAGCACCCCGTAACCCAGTAGATAAAAATATATTACATAGTCCGTTTAACCAAAGAGTCAATCCATAAACAGCCAAATAGAGAGAGATAAGTAAATGAAAATTTATGAGAGGTGATAAGAGACAAATAATAATAGAAGTATAGAACAACAAAAGTTGCAAACAAAAATGACATATGTAACTAGATTGAAAATAACATGTTATACCTTCAATTCTCAAAGATCAATACCCAGTTATGGTATTTAGTGCTTAGGAGCACAGGGGCAAAAACTCTGTAATTTGTTCGAATTTGATCCACACTATGAAAACTTTACACACATCTATTGAGTCAGTTGATTTTTGGGTTTAGGCCCAAATAATACACATGATGGAAGGTACCCAACTAACCATCTCATCCCATGACTCTAAACCAAAGGTCCGGATTACCTGAGTTATAAAAAATAAAGAAACTAAAGATCAATTATTTTGTCTATTACCTTTTCTTTTGTCGTCATTACCAAACCTATGGATCACTGCTTCCGAGCTATTCCAGATTGTTGGTTTAAGGCTTTGGCAACGAGTTTTATACTTAATATTCAAAATTAATTCATCGAGTACACAACCATGATTTTTAGGGGTGGGCACAAGGCGGGTACTTGCTATTTTTGTCCAGCTTGATGTTTGGTTTGGCTTGACGGGTAATTCAAAAGTTCGGCTTGATACTTGGCTTGTTTGGAACGAGTACTTGGTCGAACGAGTACCCATCCAAAATCTTCCGGCTTGCAAGTATTTGCCTTGTTACTTGGCCCTTTTTTGACCCGTTACTTACAAGTACTTACAAGTAACCGTTTATTTTTGAGCCATTACTTGCAAGTACTTACGGGTAATTACGACGGGTAGCGGGTAATTGCGGGTAATTGCGGGTAATTAGGGCGAGTAGCGGGTAACGAGCAGTGGGTAGCGGGTAGCGGGTAAAAACGGGACGGGTATTGAAAAAAAAATTTCGACTTGTACTTGTCCCGTTACTTGCAAGTACTTGTCAAAACCGGCTTGTTACCCCGTTTGTTTAAAACGGATATCCGTTTTTACGGGGTGGATACGAGGCGGGTCGGGCGGATAGCAAGTACTTGTGCCAGCCCTAATGATTTTAAAAAGATTCAATACCATCCCAGGTGAATAGTTTCATTGGCATGTCTCTGGAGGAAGTGAGATAATAAGAAGCCTACACCTCGAGCCAAAAGTCTTTCCTTTGATACTAAAAGAGCAAGTAATATATATTTGTAATTTTTTTATATATTTACATTTATTACTTGCAGTCAAAAATTTACCACTTTAAATTTGGCAAACGTCCTCCTCATATTGAAAGGAACCTTTCGGGAAATTACTCACAAAAAGAAAATCCTATGACGCAAAATTTGAAAAGAAAGATGAGAAAATGAAAAAGAAAAAGACCGAGAAGCGATTTCTCTTTGACGGTATCAACGAATAAGTCCCATCTCGGGAGCTGACAACGGCCGACTCTATAAACATAAGGATTTAAATGGTTGCGGTAAATTGAACGGATAAAACTATTTATGGATTGGACGGTCTTTTTTTTTCTATTTACAAGTTGTAGCTTGTAGTAATATAGAATTAATTATGGAAAACTATAATTTTCAAAGAGCATTAAATGAGCATAGCCATCGAATACCTACCGAATTTGGCACTTTCATTCATGTCAAAAGACAATATTGCCCTCCAGCTTGTGGTCAATCTCTCCTCTTTTGCATCGAAACCATATTTGCTTTTTTGTTCTCTCTCTCAGAAGAGAGAAATGATTCAATCTTCTCAAGTGGAGGCCGTTGTTGTTCCCCACTGGAGGCTTCGATCCATAGAATCCGTACAAAGATCCGGTTGCGATGGTGAAAATGAGAACATATTTTTTTGTGAGAAATGGATCCATATCGAGAAGGCTAAGATCTTACGCGAGTAGGTCAACTGGTGTTACTGCGTCGAAGGCGTTAATCACTACCAAAAGTGTCACCATCTCGTTCAGTTGTATCTCGACGCTACTCGCGGCGTCGGTTGGGGCAAAGACCACCGTCCTATCTCTCTCCACAATGAGCTTTCCGACGGTCTCTATCAGTGGTGAAATGCTTAATTGAAATTTCCTAGGGTTTTGGCGAATCAGTCCTCTTAATCTTTGAACTTTGAGTTCAATTACTGTTTAGTGTCATTAATGATGGGATTTATCATCGGCTTAATTGATTCATCTCATATCGGATTTTAATTTGACGTAGATTGGTCTTAGTTTTTTTTTTGTTATATTGATTTTGTGAAACCAGGTCCCAAGCCAGAAGTTGTTGAAGGTGCAAAAATGACGGATACTGATCTAAAGATCCTGATCTAAATGGCGTTTACTATTCATCTTCTTCTTAATTTTGTTCGTTTGTCTTGGTCCATTGGGTTCCCTTTATATTCTCTTCTTAGGGTTTAGTTTTCTTTAATCAATATGTATTTCATTGGATTTTTTGAGTTTATCATCTAATTTCTTTGGATTTGGTTTCAATCAATTTATGTTTAAATTTTCTGCTAATTTCTAACTACTCTCGTAGAGAGAACAGAGAAGATGAAGCAAGGGTACAATTGTCCACAAATTAATGAATAATGCCTAAAATCAAAGTTTCAGTTGAATATATGCATAAATCTATAATAATCCCTTAAATATAAGTTTTCTACTGGAAAAAAATATATATCTTTGATATCAAAAATCAAGTTTCTCTTTTGTGGTGGACCTAAAAAAAGTATGAGTATAAATTTTCTTCTTCTATAATTAACACTAGTCATACCCAAAGATAGATACATTTTGGTAACGATTGTCGTGAAATACATTCTTCCTCATCGCACTTGATATTTTTTTTTGTATGTAATATTTTTATTTATTAAAGTTCCGTCGGTGGTGACATTGGTGTTTGCCTTTATAAAGCCATCATAAAATCTTGAATTCTCCACAGAAATTTAGTTGTTGTATTTTGTAAGAATATTTTCTCACTGATAGCACACATTAACACACAAAATGTCGACTGACATTGGAGGTCGTAAGTTTTCTTCAGTACCTCGACAACAAATCTATATTGGTGATCGGAGCTGCTGGGTTCTTAGGAAAAAGTACTCTCATTTTCTCTATCTGTCTCTTGATATATTGGCAAGAATGCTTCTTTAAGTTTTCTCACGTCCACTAATTAGTAGTTATAAGGGCTATTTGCTAACTAATCCTTTGGAAAATCTATGCTCACTAATTATAACGTTTTCTCAAATTAATTAAATAACTAACACATTCGATTTTTTATGAAAATACCATTGAGTTTTTTTTGATAAACATATACCATTGAGTTGACAGAAACTTGTCTTGAGTTTTCAAAAATTTCAAAAAAATAATTTGGAAGTTTTAAAAATTTAACTGCCGTCTTAAGTTTCACCGAAACTCATTAACCTTTAGTCGCAAATCTAAATCCTAAAATTTCATAACTGTGAACTGAAACTATTGTTTAGGCCTCTCACCACGGATGGGCTCTCCCTATCTTTTATTCTGTCTTATTACTCCCTAGCACGTGCATGTCTCTCGCTGGAGCATAATATAATTGTGAATGGAGACATTCGCCTTGATGATTTGGGTCTTCATCATCAAGACTCCGACTTGGAACATGAGATGGTCCACCAATTTGATGCAATAATTAATTTAGCTAAGGTTGGTTACTTGAGATCTTTTCCACGATTTTCGGAGCTAAACATTGGCGACTCTAGGGTGACTCGGTTAGGGCGTTTCCCAAACATAGGAGATGGCGGCGGCGCCAAGGATGGCGGTCACTGCTGATGCGTGCAACAAAAGTTACGAGGAAGAAAGAGATGGTGAGAGGCCGGAAACAATTCCAGAGATATCCTCTGTTTTCTCGTCAGAGAACAGAGTAAGGGAATCTTTGGAGAGGAATCATGAGAATCAGTGCAGTTTGATTGAATCTAAGGCTCAGGCAGAGAAGGAGAATAGTGATGAAAAGGTTATCACAGAGGGAGAGGGAGAGGGTGAGGAGACAGTCGCTGAGACAGCTGCAGGAACTGGGGAGGAAGTAGTGGGTAGGGAGAAGGTCGTTTCAAGGCAAAATCCAGCGAAGAGGACTTGGGCTAGTGCTGTCAGTAGATCAACACTCAAGCAGTTTGAATTTGTGGTTTCAGAGAAGGAGGGGAGGCAGGTAGTCGCAGTACCAGATGAGATATTCGAAGATGCGCCTCCGCTCTGGGAAGATTTTGTTATTGGACACTTTGCATCGCAAGCTCCTCATGTGGCCAAAGTACATGTGATAGTCAACAAAATCTGGATGTTGGGGGACAAAAGTTTGAAGATTGATGCTTACGTAATTAATGAAACATCGATAAAATTCAGAATTCGTAGTCCAAATGCTTGCAATCGTGTATTGCGTCGCGACATGTGAAATATCTGCGAAATTCCGATGATAGTATCAAAATGGACTCCGTTTAAGGAGGAAGCCCAGCCTTCGCTATCCTCAATTCCAATGTGGGTTACACTGAAGAACATCCCTCCAGACTTGTTCTCCTGGAAAGGATTGAGCTTTATTGCGAGCTTGGTGGGTGTACCATTGAGAATGCATCAGGATACAGAACTGGTTGCGAGTTTTGATGAAGCAAAGTTATTTATAGACATCAATCTCAAGAAGGAAATACCATCAAGTTATCGCTTCAATGTAAGAGGGGAGGACGTAGAAGTGCAATTCAAATATCCCTGGCTTCCCATGAGATGTGAGGGTTGCAGGAAGTGGGACATTTACAGTCTGGATGTCTTGAAAGGTTCAAAAAGAATGACTCCAAGGAAGGGCAAACATCGGAGGAGGTAGTTGTCCAGGAGAAAGATCAACTGGAAAACAGAGTAGAGGCAGCGGTTAGAGAAAGTGGTAGAGAGAGACGAGCGCTTTCTCTAGGAAAATCATCATAATGGAGAATGGTAACTTCAGAAGTAGGAGATCTAGGAATCGACGCTTAGTGTATGGGGAGGTGCAGATTGCTACCCCCTCAAGGTTTGAAGCCTTAAGGTCTCAGCTCGATGGAGGGAAAACTGATACCACGTCAGATAATATTTTGTCGAATGTGTCACCTTCGAAGCAAGGTGGGGAGCGGAGGATGAGTCCTGTAGAGAAGACGTTGGATGGTGTTGAAACAGAGGGTAAAAATTCAAGTCTGGTTCAGGAACAGAGGATGAGTTCTGTTGAGAAATCATTGGGTGGTGTTGAAACAGAGAGGAAGAAGTCGACTCTGGTTTAGGAAACAGAGCCGATTTCGGGAGTAGTGGCGGTGAAGAAGATCGCGGGGGAGGCGAAGACCATTGTTTATTCGATTATAGAGCCAGAGATGGAAATGATGCAGAATCTGAATATTGGTCAGAAAGATCTAAAATGTACACAGTTGATAAACCTGAAGGAAAAAGAGAATCCTGTTACGGGATTAGGAGCTGCTCGAGACGGTTCATTAGTCGTAGCAGTGGGAAAAAATGGCTCCGCTGCGGGAACAGAGATGAAAAAGTGGAGAACACAAGGGCCTGAAAAGCCAACTGTTCTGGGGGAAAAAATAAGCATATCTACTATTACGGAAGAGGGGATCACAGATTCTCAAGTAGGTGCACGGGTTGAAGTAGAAAGACTGCTGGCACAGATTAAGAGTTTGAACCCGGAGGATATACAGGGGAACATCATAGGGGAGGAGAATGCTCAAGGGCGCTTTGAATCAGATCTGGAGACAGAGAGGAGGTTGAAGAAAGGAAGTTCAGGTCTGGAGATTCATACTAAACAAAAAACTTTGGATGATGAATCAGATAACCAAGGGTCTGTCCCGGTGAAAAGTGATATAAATGGAGTATCAAGTAAGGAGGGGGTTACCATGAGGATACCACTCTTATGATCAGCAAAACAGTGGTTAAAGCTCTCTTTAAACTCGTCTCAAAACACAGGGGACAAAAACCCGAGCACAGTTGGACGTAAGAACCCAAGGAAAAAACAGTAATGTCATTTTTCTTCTGGAATATTCGTGGTTTCAACAAGAAAAGAAAACAATTAGTAGTGAGAGATTTAGTAAGAGAAAAGTCGTTGGAATTTGGTGCTTTGCTAGAAACGAGAGTTGAGCGTAAGTCGGAGCAGATTGTTAAGTCAACATTTTCGGGATGGTCGAAGTTTCAAACTATGAATTTAACCCGTTAAGGAGAATCTGGTTAGTGTGGAGCAGTTCAGTAACTCTGACGATATTAAAGAAGACGGGTCAGATGATCTCATGTAAGCTAAGATATCAAGGACACACGGAGGAGTTTATTTTCTCGTTTATTTACGCATCAAATTTCCAAGACGAGTGATGAAAGCTATGGAGGGATTTGAAAGACCACCAGAATGATCCGCTTGTCCGAAATATGTCTTGGCTCTGCGCGGGGGACTTTAGCGAGTTTCTAGACTGTTCGGAACACTCCGCGGGAATGTCTACAATAGCAGCCAGTTCTGGAATGACAGAGTTTAAGAATTTGGTGAGTCACTGTTTTCACTTATGGACATGGCTTTTCATGATCCCTTATTTACTTGGTGCAACAATCGAGAAGAGAGGCTGATTTGTAAGAAACTGGATCGAGTTCTAGTGAACCCGCTTTGGCTGCAAAGAGAAGAGAATTCTTATTACATCTTTGAACCTCGAGGTTGTTCTGATCATGTTAGCGGAATCATCTTGCCATATCACAATACAGATCGAAACCTCCATTCAAAGTGGTGAATGCACTATTGGCTATGTCGGAGTTTAAAACCCTTGTGGAGTAGTATTGGATGAGCACGGCGGAACTATTCTCTTCAACCTCATCTCTATATAGATTTTCAAAGAAGCTCAAGCACTTGAAACCTCTCATTCGAGATTTTGGAAAACAGAGATTTCACCATCTAAGAAGACGAAAAGAGGAGGATTATAAGGAGTTATGCGGGAAGCAGGCGCAGAATGTGTTAATTCCGGATGAAAGGAATATGAGTGAAGAAGTGGCAGCCTATGAAAATTGGGAGAGAGTGGCAGAGCTGGAGGAGAGATTCCTCAACCAAAAAGAAAAACTCCATTGGATACAAGTGGGGGATAAGAACAATCAGCTCTTTTACAATGCGATAAAAGAAAGAGAACAACGAAACATGATCAATGTTATAAAAGATCCAGAGGGAAGGGAATTAACAAGGCCAGAGGATATAAAAGCTGAAGGGATTAGATATTTTAAGGAGTTTTTCAAGGCGCCACAGGGTGAAGAGGAAAACACCTTCTCCAACTCGAAGATGAGCCAACTCTTGGAGTTTAAGTGCAGCGAGGATATCCGCAGGGTTTTAATAAAAGAAGTTACTGATTTGGAGATTAAGAATGTTCTCTTCTCAATGCCATCGAACAAGTCCTCGGGTCCGGATGGATATACTGTGGAGTTCTATAAAGAGTTGTGGGCTGTCATAGGGAATAACTTCATTGAGGCAGTTAAGTATTTTTTTACTTATGGATTTTTGCCAAAGGGATTAAACTCGACTATTCTTGCCTTAATTCCCAAGAATACGGGAACAATAGAGATGAAATACTACCGTCCAATCTCATGCTGTAATGTCATATACAAAGTAATCTCTAAGATTCTTGCAAACAGGCTGAAAGTGATACTTCCGAGTTTCATCTCGAAAAATCAGACGGCTTTCATAAAGGACCGCTATTTGATGGAGAACTTGCTCCTAGCATTTGAGCTAGTCAAGGACTATCATAAAGAGGGTGTATCTTCAAGGTGTGCAATGAAGATAGATATTAAGAAAGCTTTTGACTCGGTTAACTGGGGGTTTCTTTTGAACCTATTGAGATCGATGGAGTTTCCGAAAGTTTTTATCACTTATATCGAGCTATGTGTTACCACACCATCGTTTTCAGTCCAAATCAACGGGGAACTGGTGGGGTTTTTTCGCAGCAAGAGAGGATTGAGACAAGGTTTTTCTCTATCTCTGTACCTCGTTTTAATATGCATGAATCTGTTATCAAAATTACTAGATAAAGCAGCACAAAGTGGAGCGGTTGGATATCACCCGAGCTGTAGGACTTTGGGAGTTACACACCTTTGTTTCGCAGACGATATCATGGTATTTGCTGAGGGGAAAATCCGGTCAATCAGTGGAATACTCTCAGTCTTTAAGAGGTTCGCGCATCAATCTCGGGTCTTAATATAAGTTTGGAGAAGACTACGTTGTTCATCATGGGAATTACACCGGTAATCCAAACAAGGCTGAATGAATTTCCGGTGGAGAAGGGGAATTTACCGGTAAAATACTTAGGCCTTCCCCTTATGAAAAAACGGATGCAAAGAGCTGACTATCAACCGCTTGTAGACAAGATTCGTAGTCGCATAAGTGGATGGAAGAACCGGTTCCTATCATTTTCGGGTAGGCTTCAACTTCTATCCTCGGTAATTGTAAGTCTAACGAACTTTTGGATTGCAGCGTTTAGACTACCAAAGGCGTGCATAAGGGAGATTGATAAGATTAGTGCAGCTTTTCTTTGGGCTGGTCCTAATCTAAACACAAAGAAATCAAAGGTGTCTTGGAGTGACGTATGCAAACCAAAGTCTGAGGGTGGTTTGGGATTGAAATCTTTGATGGAAGCAAATAAAGTTAGTTGCTACAAGCATATTTGGAGAATACTATCAGCAAGGGACTCCCTATGGGTAAGATGGGTAGAGAAGAACTTGATAAGAAAAGGTACATTCTGGTCGACAAAGGATACTAAGACAGGAGGATCTTGGATGTGGAGGAAAATTCTAAAGTACCGGGACTCGGCGAAAAGTTTCCACAAGATTAAGGTACGTAGTGGATCTCACACTTTTTTTTGGTATGATGATTGGTGTTCGCATGGCAGATTAATAGATGTATTGGGGGAGAGGGGTTTTATCGACATGGGTATCAAAGCCGGAAGTACATTGGCAGAAGTTTTCACTCTCCGTAGGCCTAGAAGGCGGAGGCTGCATGTTTTGGCCCAGATTGAGGCTGAGATCGAGATAGCGAGGAATAATGCAAGTGATGAGGCTGATGTGCATGTATGGAAGTACAAGGAGAATTATTTCAAGCCACGATTTTGGACGAAGGAGACTTGGAACCAGCTGAGAGAACAAGGCCTCAAAACACATGGTATAAGGTAGTTTGGTGACAGGAGATAGAATGCTTTCATGGTCCACTAATGTTATGACAAAGTGTATATTCTGCCCGGAGCCACTAGAGACGCGAGATCACCTCTTCTTCTCCTGTCCTTACACGACTCAGCTTTGGCATAAACTTGTCTATGGTTTAATGAGGCATAGGTTTACTTCAAATTTCAATGAGCTATTAACAACTCTCCAGTTGAGACGCAGCGAAACAGGGGACTTCATAACCAAATACACGTTTCATGCTTTAGCCTATTTGGTTTGGAGAGAAAGAAATATGTGACGCCATGGCAGCACCCCTTTCACTATGGCAAGGATGATCAGCGAGGTAAGTCGGGTGGTAAAAAACAGATTAGCAACTCTTCAGCAACAAGGAATCATGGCAAATGGATTGCAAATATGGTTCAGCACAAGATGAAGTTTTTTCTTATTCATTTTCGGATTCATTACCTTTTACCTTTCGATAATGGCAAGTACTCTTTTTTCCGGAGGTGGTTTTGTCCCACTGGATTTTCTATCTTCGGGTTTTAATGAGGCTTGTCAATTATCGATCATCAAAAAGCTATCCTTATTTCAAATTCTTTTTTCTATCTTAAAGCTGCACTAGATGTAAAAACAGTTTATTTTCTTTCAATATAATTTTACACAATATTCAAAAAAAAAAAAAATTTAATTTAGCTGCAAATGAAAGGTAGTGTATATTAATTACAACATTGAATGAATTTATCTCAAACATGAGAGGGTCCACCAAAACTATGAAATGAAATTGACTATCACCGGCGCTAAAAAATGTATTCAACAATTGATTTAGGTCGCTAATTAAAGTTAGGAAATCTAATTTTATTCTGAAATCAATACGTTATCAATCTATATAGATAGTAATATATAGTTGATTTGTTTTACAGTTATGGTACTGTTTATCCTCATTTCTGGATTTCTAATTCAAATCCAATTATTGTTAAATGGATTGGTTCATATCATTTATATTATATTCTAATTTTTAGTTTTA
The DNA here is from genome assembly GCA_963922655.1 of Cardamine chenopodiifolia. NCBI lineage: Eukaryota > Viridiplantae > Streptophyta > Magnoliopsida > Brassicales > Brassicaceae > Cardamine > Cardamine chenopodiifolia. The sequence goes on from OZ000463.1 coordinate 11,490,213, forward strand.
ACATCGAAAAAAGAACTTCAGATGTGAAATTTCTAACAATGTCAAACTTCAAAATATTTTAATCAATCACAGATATGCTGTAGTACTTGGGATCAACACATTGGGTGCTGCCAACGCCTGAACTTTATTAAAGTCTTTGTTCATGTGTCGACAGGTATATAAATACACAAAATTGAAAAATCATTCATGTGTTTATTAGATCTCAAATGAAATGTAGACCTGCGTCAAAATAGACTTTGCCAACTTCATTTTGTTGACAACTTTTCTACACTTTGAGACAAGATCTTTGAGCATTTATCATCATGTCTTGTCTGTTTTGAACCGAATAGGCTAACTTATATATTCGGTATTGGTTAGGGATTCAATCTTGGCTTCATTTCGGCTCTTTAATTCATAATTTAAAAGCCCGAACTCAAACCGAGCCAGAATTTAGCACCCCTTCGTAACGTAACCAGATATTGAAAATTTACTTAAAATTAAATCTAACCCACTTTGATTTCTAAGAAAACTTTTATGTATAATTATAGCTTACGTATGTGGTGAAAAATCAGGCTTGATTATGGAAACACCATACCGTATAGGGGAGACGTTAAACGGAACCATCGGCCTAGACATCAATGAAGAGCAGAAGTTGGTTAAGGAGAAACTTAGCTGGCTTCAAGCCACCGGAGCCTTGCCTGAGACTATCACACAAACCATAAAAGATTTCGGACTCACCAGGTGAACCCTTGTTACATTTTAATTCTCTTAGAATATTATTTTGAAAATAAAACTGAGGATTCAGGTTCATAACATATTAACATTGTATAGAAAACTTGTAAAAAAATTCAAAAAATTTCAGAAATATATGAAACCTTTCACATATTTTCTAAAAGTTTATGTTTCACATCAACACAAACACGTGAATGAACAATTGTCACCAATATATATATATAAGCAAGATCAACTACAACTATATATTTATCAAAAGATTTCCTAGATTAAAACCAAATATAGAGGTTCGTAGAGTACATTTCATTGTATTAATCAAGAATAGGACGATACGGACACGAAGTTCTTTCTTTTTGTAGGACATTGTATTAATCAAGAATAGGACGATATGGACACGAAGGTCTTTCTCTTTGTAGAAATAGTGTCTTAGAGATCTCTTTATACAAGTATTGGTTTCCAGCCTATATACTCTACAAACAATGGTTAGGTTTTAAGTGGGTGATCAAATTAAAACCATAGTTAGGTTTTAAGTGGGTGATCAAATTAAAACCATAGTTAGGTTTAGTTTTAAGCAAGATCAATTAGGTTTAGTTTTAAGCAAGACAAATTAGATTGAGACCAAGCATAGAAGAAAATACTTGAGATTACAAAGATGAGCAAAGTGTAACATGCACATGTTGATACTTGGCAGACGAGAAAATGAGATTGTTAGGAGAGAAGAGAATTAACATGCAATTGCAAATTAGTTTTGAGTAATGAGATCCGAATGTAGGATCATGGACTGTAAGATGCTCTTTAAGAAATATATATTATATTCATGTATTGAAACAGTGTCGATACAGGGTGAAGGATGGTCTTGTACTTCTTCACTAATGGAGAACGTGCTTCTTCATTGAACTGAAAAACACATTTGAGGACATGGTGAGAAAATATGAGAAATGTTATAGCGACTAAGAGATAAGAGAACGAGAAATAACTTATTTAACCTGAGAGTTAGTGGCGCTGGCGATTCTCAAAATCTTGCTTCTAGTTACACTTTTTACCATGAGAGTCACAAAGAATGACACAAAGCAAGGAGATACGAAGAATGTAAGAGAAACAAATTTTAATCAATACTCGATCAATTACGAAGAAGAAACGAAGAGACGAACCCAGAAATAGAAACACCAAACCCTAACTACAACATTTACAAAATCTCACTAAAACTCATAAATCGTGCATATTCAAGAACAAAACCCTAAATTTAAGAGAAGATAACCTGAACGAAACTCTAACCCTAAAAACAGATACGTACAAACAAAGAATTAGAGAAATATAGAGAGAAAAAGAGAGAGAAATCACGGATTCGAAGGTGCAGAGGCATAGACTTCTTATTCTCTGTTTCTCTCTGATTCGTCGAGCTCCTCCTTAGTCTTCAGCTCAAACTGGTGGTGGTTTCTCGGCCGAGTGGCGGCAAGGTTTGAATCCAGTGATTGTTTCTTGGCGGGCAGGTTTTCTTCTTGCCTTTTCACTCATAATCGCACTTCGTCGGTCGAGTCGAGAGAGAGAGTCGAGAGAAGCGAGAAGACAGAAGAGATGTTTTGAGATCTAGGGTTAGGGGCTTTAGGGTTAGGGCCAGCCACTTTATATTGGGCCACTCGGACTTTTATTGGGCCGAGGTAAGGGTTGGCCTAGAAGCTACAAATGTGAGACCCACAAGAGTCGTGGTCCTAAATCCGCTAACCCACAAAAAATTTTCTTTATTTCTCCTACTCGAACCCACCCTGAGGCGGGTAAAAGACCGCAGACCCGTGGGTATTTGTCCAGTTTCCCAGCACTATTTCAACTTAGAGATATTTCCGTCAAGAAATATATAAATACTAGTTACTAAATAAAGAATAAGATGCTGGCTTGAAGGAAATATGGTAACTAAATCCTAAATATAGTAACTAGAATATAACTAAATCACTACAAAAAATACCGGGAAACAAACGGCCAAATCCGTCAAAAATCCGTCGGAAATAGCCATTTCTAATAGATTTGACCGTATGATCTAAATGGTTGGAAATGAAACAAGCGTCAAAAATTCGTTGGTAATTCCAACGGATTTCCGACGATAATTCTACAATTGTTATCCGTTGAAAATCCATCGGTTTAGGCTGTCTCGGTAATCCATCATAAGTCCATCAGATATTCGATGGAAATCCATCGTTACTTTTTCAGATGGGTGAACTGACGGATATACGAAGGATGGATTTCTAATAGATTTCTGGCAGATGTTTTTTGATGGATTTCTGACGGATTAGTAATTTATTTATGTATTTTTTAATTTAAAATTATAAATAGAAAGTAAATTAAAATTAAATTGAAAATAATATGAAAATTTAAATTTTAAATTAAGAATTCAAAATATAAAATTACCCAAATTAAAATAAATATTATTCAAAATAAAAAAAAACAAAAAAGTATTTATAATAACACAAAATCCTAATTTTGTGGTGGCAGAGGCAGAAATGATCGAAGAATTCTTCCATCCGCGCTTTCATTCCATTGAGCTATTCCTTATCAACTCTTCGCTCCTCTTCTATTTGTTGGAGTTGTTCCTGACAATTTTCTTTGATGGTGTCGATCTTCATCTTCAATTCTTCAATCTTGACTGTCTTTTCCTCGAGTTGCGCCTTAATCTCAGAATCACCATAAAACCTTGAAGTAGTTGAAGATGCGGAAGAATAATAATTTTATGAAAGTCCAAAGATGTGATCTTTGGATTTCGGAGTTGTTTACGAAATAAATTAAAGAAAAATTATATAGATTAGAAACTGAATTAGATAATAAGTAAAAAAAAACTATAAACGTTACTTACTTCATAAACTATTTCGTTAATCTTCTCGAACGGAACTTCGGTACACATAGGAGTTCCTTCAGCAACCGGTTAGGATTGGAGAAACTCGTCACCAAGCCTCGTCACAGTCTCGATGATCTCTCGAGCAAGTGAATCTTGTATTTGACCCGTTTTCCGGTTGGTATGTGCATTTTGCAGCAACATAAGATGTGTAAGACGCATACCATCTTTCAAAAACTATAAGAAATGAAAAATTCATAAAAATATTAATGAATTAAAATAAAAATTAAGAAAATGTAAATTTACAAGTTTATGCTCCCGGAAAGCCTTGCTCGTTGCTCCCAAATTAGGCGTAGCAACTTTTTTACCCTTTCGATCGATCTTCGATTGGTACATTGAGTTATCGATGTTGTCTAGGTTTGCTCCATCCTCCAATACTCAATGAACAAGTTCCATAGGTCCGGATTCACAAGCAATTCCCCGGCACCTTATTCCGCTTACACTTGTCCTTCCACTCGTCCAACTTCCTCGAGTACATCTTTGATGCCTTAGCATCGAACTCACATCTAAACCGTAGACGTGAGGTCTCTCTCTCAAGTGAAATTTTGCTGCAAGAAAAATATGTAAATGCAAATAAATTATTTATATTAAAGTAAAATAAATAAATATAAAAAGTTACTGCCAATTATCGAAATCACATATCACGGTCTGCCATCGACATGGCCGAGTACGTCGGATACGGATGTTGTACCATTCCGTTGAGCAACCGGTTGATGGTCTTCGTGATCCCATTATTGGATAAATGAAACCTACAAAAAATTTAGTTATAAAATTTGAAACTGGCAAAAAATAAATCTAAAAATCATAAAAATAAACTTATGTGTGTCGTCCCTCACAATCTGGATGAAGTATACGCAAGCTCTCGTGTCCTGGTTGAGAAATGAAGTCCTTGATGCTAATCTGCGTAGGAGGAGAACCCACTGCAGGCGTAGAAACCGGTGATTAGATCTCCGGGACATGAGTCAAACGATTTTGACTCGCTCTTTGTCCACTTTGCCACCCAACCGCTCCGAAAGTAGACCAACGATGGAAGCGACAAAATTCAATATAAATTCATTACCAAATTCCTATAGTAATTCCTACATAATTCCTAAACTAAATTACAAAATTCATTAAGATTTGTTTTAAACAATAACTATTTAATAACATATTCTAAAACCAAATATATTCTAAACTTTTATAAATTTACAAAAAGCTAAGAAAATAAAATTTTAACAATTTACAAAATTTACGAAAATTCAAATAATTTACAAAAATTCTAACAATTAACAAAAATTCTAAATTTCTAATATTAAAAATTTTAACAAAAATTCTAAAAATTTTAAAAATCAAATCTAACATGCATAAACCTATATCTACATTCAAAATCAATTAATATACATTCCAAATACCTAAATCTATATTCCAATTCTCTAAAACTAAAACTCAAAAATCTAAATCCATAAATCAAGAAAAACATAAGAAACTTACATGTTTGATTGATGCAGATCTATTGGAATGATTGGATGAAGAGTTGGAAGAGACTTTTGACGATTTAAGAGGTTTTAGGGGTTTTTGAGACTTTTGTAACGTTTTGCTAAATGTTTTTGCGAAGAAGACAATCTATTTATAAAACAGATTTTCCGACGGATCTCACTCTGCGTCTTTGGCGGTTCTCGAGAAGATTTACGCCTTAATTTTTGTGTTTCATCGGAAATTACCGACGGATTTCCAATGGATTCGTAAAAATTAAAGACATGCGGGTTATAAAAAATGTGAAATCTCAATTCCTGGATAAAATTTCGCGAATCCGTTAGAAATTTCTGACGGAACGCAAAAATTAAGACACAAATCTTCTCGAGAACTGCAGAAGATGCGGGATGTTAATTATTTTTAAGACATTCCGACGGATTTCTGACGGATTTGTCCGTAAAAAAATCTGTTTTATAAACATATCGTTTTCTTTGCGAAAACATTTTACACAACGTTACAAAACTCTCAAAAATTCCTAAAACTCTCAAATCGTCAAAAGTATCTTCCAAACTCATCATATAATCCATGGGTCTTAACGATAAGTAATCCAAGGATAATGAATGTAGCGAACCTAAATGAAATAAATATAATTTTAAAGTATATATATATATATATTAGTAAGTTAAAATACATAAGTATTTTAAATTGAATCAGACATGCTCTGCTTGTGACGCAAGGATGAATGGATCGTATTTAGTCACTCTGAATTGGTCAATTTGAACACCACGACCAATGAATGGATCATACAATTGCACTTAAACACAATGCACTTTAACATCAACATTCCTGGATATAAGAATTTCAATATTCCATTCATAATGTCGTAGTAAACTATATCACCTGATTTAGCCAAAACACCATATTCTGAAGTTGGTCTCGTTCTTCCCTAAATGCAATACCTATGTATGAAGTTCTAATATATTTTGGACCGTTAACAAACTATACTAACCATGTCATAAATGATTGACCACTTTTGATGTCTTCATTTACCTAGAAAAATAAGTAACACATATTCTTAATTACATAAATATTTTTATTCCAAATTAATAAAGGTATTTAAACACTAACGTAAAATCGCAACCAAGGCATAAGTTCTTGTTTTCTATGATGTCAAGTTCGAGTTTTGTCTTATCCGGATATAGTTGCGTACTAGCGCCATATAAATTTTGTAAGATAACCAAAAATTATTAATAAGATATTAATTAATTTCAAATAATTGGTAACTGAAAAAAAAGAATGGATCATTACCTTTCATACTCCACAATTTGTGAGGATATACATATGCAAGTGTGCAAACTAATGTATTGATAGTTTGTGTTTCTTTCCTTTTCCACTTACTTGGACAAACAGCTCAGGAACATACAGGGGATAAATCGCAAAATTTGGATACAGTGATTGAAAATATTTCAACGCTTCTGCATCTGAAGGATTCGTAATCTCTCCATCTTGACGATACTCTGCATGTCATCTCATTGCCTCTGTTGTGCGCTAAGATTGATATCGCTTATTCAACCTCTCTGTTAATGGTAAATAACAGATCCGTTTAAATGGAACATAAACTCTGCCACTTGTTTCTTGAAACCATGACGACAGAATTGACATCTTTTACGGTTTTTGTCTTCTCTCCAATATATCATACAGTTGTCAATGCACACATCTATCATCTGATACGAAAAACTAAAATCAACTACAAGTTTATGTACCTCGTAATATGATGCTGGTGAAAGATTATTTTTAGGCAAAATATCTTTCACAAAATCTGCTATTGCATCAACACATTCCTCAGCCAAATTGTACTCCGTCTTAATAGTCATTATTTTACTAGTAGATGATATTAGTGAATGACCTTCTCTACAACCACTATATAGTGGCTGCTTCACTGCATCAAACATATCAAAAAAAAATTTCGCTTCGTATTTGGTTCTTCAATCCTATCTCCATCATAACCGGTGGTCGATTGCATATTCTCTCTAAACGCATTATTCACCATCTCAATCGTACCTACACCTACATCTACTTTCGTTCTATCTCCTAAGCTATCCGCAACATATGATTTACTAGTACTACCATAATCATAATTTTTTTCTCCATGCAAATACCAAATCTTATAACCCTGCATAAACTCATTACTGTACAAGTGATGCCAAACTATCTCAACCTTAACATTATGAGAATTCTGGCAAATATAACATGGACATTCATCTTACTACTTTTTTTAGTTCCTCGTTGGTTTTCATCCAATTCTATGAACTCGCATATTCTTCGTGCATACTCATCTTTCAGTAAGTTCGACTTCGGATCCATCATTGGTTTGTCCATCCATGAACGAAAATATTTATCAAAAGATATATCTTTTCAACTTTTGGGGTTTTTATAATGCGATTGTATGAATAAGTGGTGTGAATGAATAAATAAGTGTGGAAACATATATATAGAAGTCGTTTCCATAAAAAATCATTTGGTATGTACAAATTTTAAACGGCTATAACAACAGTTATATTAACGTGTCTATTTACAAATGTGTTTTGGACGGATTTTCAATGGATCTATGACGTATACCAATGGATATTCATCGGGATTTAACGTTCATAATTTTTGACGGATTTTCGACAAATTTATGTGTTTCCGTCAGAAATCCGACGGTAATTTACTCATAGCAATCATTATTGTTCAAGGTCACCTTGGATCGATCGATCCTATCTCCGATCAATCGATCCAAAATGCCTTTGAATGACCATAAGTTTTGGGATCGATCGATCCTACCTCAGATCAGTCGATCCCACCTCGCCTTCATCTTGCCATCAGTTTAGTGATCGATCGATCCAACCTTATACGATCAATCCCACCTCAGATCGATCAATCCCATCTCGCCTTCATCTTGCTATCAGTTTTGGGATCGATTGATCCAACCTCAGATCTACCTTGCCGCTCAAATTTCAATTCTTTATTATTTTCTCTCCTTCATGCAAGCCCATGCAAGATATGACGAATTCCTATGGTGTTCATAAAGATGACTTGTATTTTGAATTGTATTTCTATTTATATGGATGTATTGGTTCAACATAAAAATAATAAGACAAAATTTTCTCTTATATTCTCTCTACTCTATCTCTATTCTCTCTATTTACTTATTTTTATTCCTCAAAATCTTACATGATATCAGAGCAAATCCTATTCTTGCATTCTCTTCAACTTGCTTCTTAAAGCTTTACTATAATCTTTCGTCTATACGGTATAACGGCTGGAAGACCAACACGGGTTTGGGGAGACCCTAAGATACTACTCTAAAGAAGAGAAAAATATTTATGTAAATATCATCTCATTCTTGGATCACAATGTCACATACTGTATATATCTATTCATCGAGCTCTCTTTCTTATTATATTTTTGCTAAACCATGAAAACTCAAAAACTGTGGTGATTTCAGTTGTTCTCAAAGGATGAAACTACTTGTTGTGGTATAGAACCATAAGGATCGCGCTTTGTGGCTGCGGACTTTGGAGTCATATTGAAACTACTCAAGCTCTAAAGGAACCCATCAAAAGAGATGGAAAAGAAACCATCATAGTAGGAGAAAAAGAGGCGGCTCTTGAGAAAGAAGCCTAGTGGTTTCAAAAAGATCAAACCGTCCTCAAAATTCTCCAAAACTCCCTTGAAGCTCCCATCTTTGAAGTGTAATCCTATTGTGAAACTGAAACGCAGCTATGGGATACTCTCAAGAACGTGTATGTAAATATTTCAAACCTCACCCGTGTGTTTGAAGTGAAGAAGACCATCAACAACATTATCCAAAAAGATTTGGAGTTCACCAAACATTTTGGAAGGTTTCGGTCTCTATTGGCAAAGTTTGAAATGTTAAGACCAAGCACCATGGATCCGGCGGTTCTAAATGAGAGGTGTGAGAAAGATAAAGTCTTTGGACTTCTACTCACTTTGAATCCAACGTTCAATGACCTCATCAAGCACATTCTAAGAGCGGACCAGCTTATGAATCTTGATGATGTGTGTTCTCAAATCCAAAAAGAACAAGGTTCTCTTGGCCTCTTCGATGGAAAATGGGGACTCCCTTGGCAAAAAAAGGAGTGTACCGGCAAGAGGAAATGAAGATATGGATTTTTGATCATTGCAAAAGGAAGGATCACCTCAAGGATAAATGTTGGGTGCTTCATCCTAATCTCAAGCCGAGCAAGTTCAACAAAGACCCAAAGACCAATCTCTCTCATGGAGCCATGGGTAATCAAGGAAAAAATGGTTCGTCAAAACACGGAGAAGAGGTAGTTGTTGATATCGTGAGGAATTCAAACTTAGATGCTCTGATCCGGTCCATTGCCTACTTAAAAGAATCCGGTACCATTTTCTTTGCTAATAAACTGAGTTAATCTCTTGTCATAGATTTGGGGGCTACTTACCATATGATTAGTAACCCGAATCTTATAAAAATTATAAAACAAGCAACTAGTAATGAGACTATAGCTAATGGTGATATGGTTCCCATAAAAGGAGTAGGAGATTTAAAATTATTTGATAAAAACTATAAGACATTATATATGCCTAGTTTTACTTCTAATATTTTGTCAGTGAAAAATGCAACTTTTGATCTTAATTGCTATAAAATATTTTTGGACCTAATAGTGTTCATTTTCAGGATATTAAGACTGGAAAAGTTCTTGGAGAATGTAATATCGAAGGGGAACTATACGTTATTTAGGATTCTTCACCAAGCATTTCTACTTTGTTTTTTTTTTTTTTTTTTTTAATAATGCAATGTGGCATGCTAGAGTAGGTCACTCTCATTCTCGTGCTCCTGAATTGGTTACCTAATGTTTCATTTGAATCTTTGAGTTGTGAGGCTTGTATTCTTGGTAAACATTGCAAGTCTGTTTTTCCCAAATCGTCTACCATTTATGAGAAATGTTTTGGTTTAGTTCTCTCGGATGTTTGGACATCACCATGCATTTCTGGAGATAACAACAAATATTTTGTGACTTTCATAGATGAAAAAACAATACTTGGATAACATTATTTCCATCTAAAAATTGTGTGTTTGATGCATTTCTCCATTTCCAAAACTATATAACTAATCAATTCAATGCTAAACTTAAGGTACTATGGTCAGATAATGGAGGAGAATACACAAACCATATATTCAAAGAGCACCTAGAAAGATATGGAATCATGCATCAAACAAGTTTTCCTTACACCCCGCAACAAAATGGAGTAGCGGAAAGGAAGAATCGACACCTCATACAGGTTGCAAGATTGATGATGTTCCACGCCAATGTACCAAAAGAATTATAGGGTGATGCGGTTATGGCAGCAAGCTACCTCATCAGTCGGATCCCAACCAAAGTCCTAAAAGATGCGTCACCATTTGAGGTAGTTAATAAATCTAAACCATCAATTGATCACTTATGGTTATTTGGGTGTGTTTGTTTTGTGTTAGTACCATGTGAACAAAGGAACAAGCCAGATGCCAAAAGCACTAAGTGTATGTTCCTAGGCTATTCAACAACTCGAAATGGCTACAAGTGCTATGATCTCATCAACAATCACCTCTTTGTGTCTCAAGATGTGAAGTTTATTGAGAACTAAGGATATCATGACAAGAAGGATTGGGAAGGTGTGAAAAACTTATCTCACTCTCCATCCGACCGAGATACATGCTTGAAATTCTTTCTAGATCCCCTTGGAAACCAAGCACCACAAGCACAAAGGGATGAGGAAGCCAAGGAGAGCACATCAACTTTAACATCGAATCAACAAGTTTGTGAACATGATCAAGGTGTTGAAGCCAGTGTTCAAAACCAAGATCAGGCTGACGCGGAGGAGAAAGTAACTCCAAATGAAGAGTCTATACCTCATGAAGAGGTAGAAGAGGACGAAAAAGATGATGAAGATTCTCCTCCTCCAGTTATACAAAGCACAAGGATCCGCCATCCTTCCAAGTGGGTGAACACACGAGTTTACTACAAAAATCAAGTTGTGGCTCATATTATTCAATCAGTATGTTCGCTTGATCTTTTTCTAACTAATCATCAAGCATTCTTTGGGAAGATTGAACTAGACAGGATACCTCAAACCTATGAAGAGGCCAAGTAAAGGAAAGAATGGTTGGACGCTGTTGATCATGATGTTGGAGCTATGAACCATAATCATACCTGGGATGAAGTGGATCTTCCTTCCTGGAAAAATAGCAGTTAGTTCCAAATGGATCTTCACCATCAAATATTTGAACAATGGAGATATTGAACGGTACAAAGCTTGTTTAGTGGCAAGAGGTTTTACACAAACCTACAGAGAAGGCTACACGGATACCTTTTCTACTGTCGCCAAACTTCACACGGTAAGGAATATTCTCTCTTTTTCTACTAAATTTTCTTGGGAGTTGTGGCAGATGGATTCCTACAAGGTGAACTTGAGGAAGAAGTCTACATAACTCCTCCACCCGGTCTTTAAGACTTTATTGCTCCCGAAAATTTTTTACGGCTAAGGAAGGCTATCTATGGGCTAAAAAAATCACCAAGGGCTTGATACCAAAAGTTGAGCTCCACACTCAAAGACCAACGCTTCAAGAAATCCGAAGCCGGTCACACTTTATTCACGCTCCAAAGCTTTTAAGGTATCATTGTAGTTCTCATCTATGTAGATGATCTTATCATCTCCGGTGATGATAAGGGACGTATCCAATCCACTAAAACATATCTTAAATCTATTTTTGATATGAAATACCTTGGGGAATTAAAGTATTTCCTAGGCATTGAAGTTTTTTGTTCTCTGGAAGACTTATTTTTTCGTAAAGGAAGTACACACTTGATCTTTTGGATGAGATATGTAAGCTTGGAGAAAAACTGGCCAAAACTCCACTCATTGATGACTACAAGGTCAAGCAAAAGGGAGAGAAAGCCGAAGAAGCAGAAGAAGACAAACCATATGAAGATCTGGCACAATATCGTCAGTTTGTTGGTAAGTTGATTTATCTAACCATTACTAGATATGACTTTTGCTTTTTTGTGAATTAGGTCAGTCAATACATGGCAATTCTCTCAAAGTTTCATTGGAGCATGGTGGAGCATATCCTTATATATCTCAAAGGAAGCCCGGACCAAGGAATTTGGATGGGAAGAAATGGTAGCACCGAGATAGTGGAGTATTGTGATGCGGATTATGCTGAGGATGCATTGGATAAGGAATCAACAACCGGCTATTGCACCTTTATTGGAGGAAATTTGGTAACATGTAAATCAAAGAAGCAAAAGGTGGTGTTGTGTTCAAGTGCGGAAGCAGAATACCGAACAATGAGGAATTTAACAAATGAGCTTACTTGGCTCAAACCTCTCCTTAAAGATTTTGGCATTGAGTCTTCCAACCCTATCATATTTCATTGCGACAATCAAGAGGTTATTCACATCACAACCAACTCAATCTTTCATGAAAGAACCAAACATATCGAACTGGATTGTCACAAGGTCCGAGAGAAGATTGAATAAGGCATGATTCTACCATACTACACTCAAAGTGAGGATCAATTGGCGGACAACTTCACCAAGGCTGAAAGTCTTTAAGTTTGTTCCATCGCAAACATGAACTTATAGACCTTTCATATCCGTGATCTCACATCCTCTCTCCGTGGACATCATACTCTTTTGCTCTTACCAAGTTTTTGTCCCAATAGATATTTCTTGATAAGGTTTATAATGAAGTGATGCTTCATAGGGTGCCAAGTTTAGCCTTTGGTATCTTTGCGGCTAAGCTTGGGGGGGGGGGGGGTATTGATCAAGGTCACCTTGGATTGATTGATCCTAACTTGGATCGATCGATCCGAAATGCCTCTGAATGACCGTATGTTTTGGGATCGATCGATCTCACCTCAGATCGATTGATCCCACCTTGCATTCATCTTGCCGTAAGTTTTGGGATCGATCGATCCCACCTCAAATCGACCTTGCCATCTAGAATTAAGTTCTTCATTATTCTTTCTCCTTCCTTCATGCAAGCACATGCAAGATATGACGAATTCCTATGATGTTCATGAAGATGACTTATATTTTAAAATGTATTTCTATTTATATGGATGTATTTATTTAACATAAAAATAATAAAAAGAATTTTTATCTTCTAGTCTCTCTAATCTATCCACTTTATCTCTATTCTCTCCATTCTACTTATTCTTATTCCGCAAAAGCTTACAATGGTAACATCATTCAACCCATCTCGTGAGGCTAATGGAGTATCTAATTAGTGTTGATCTAAGGCAAGACCATACAAACATTACTGTCATGATACACTACGACTAAAAGAAGTCAAATATTGTTATGTCAGAATAACTTAAGTCAATAAAACATATATGTATAACTCAATAAAACTTCCATGGAAATTTCTTAAAAGAGGAGAAACGTAAATTACTAACCTTGATATAAAATCTCGAGATCGGGAGATTGTTGGCTACTCTGTATATGAAAAAGATATAAAATCTTGATAAGATATAGTTAAAGAAAACGTTCAATATCAAGGAAATAAAAACCTTTCCGTTGTATGCGATTTTAAGAGGTCGGAGTTGTATTGTTACGGTGGTCTTCTCCTGGGATACCAAAAACACAGCTTAGGTAAGTCATTATAAACACAGTATTGAAAAGTCATACGAATTAATTAATGTAGTTTATGATAGTAAAATTTTCTTACATCGGCTTCACATTCGTCAAGGCATCAAAAGTTAGAAAATCGCTTTCTTTCTTTTTTTTGTCATCGAAAAAAATTGGGTTAGATCCTTCTTTTATTTGAAATGTATCACGCAATTACTTCAATCGTTACTGCAAAAATTTTTAAAAGAAAATATAATTAGAAACAACATAAATATAAAGATACACAAATTATAAACAACATGAATAGAAAAAAAAACACAAAGTAAAAGAAATAAATTGGTTAAAACAAAAAAATAAATATAAATATAAAAGTTTGAAAAAAAAATGGATGTGTCGTTTAATAGAATGACATGATATATATATAGAGAGACAGTAATAAAATGTGACAATTTAAAAAAAATAATATTTTTTTACTTAAAAATATATTTTTAGTTTAGAGAATACATATATAAAATATTTAAAAATTTATTATGATAATTTTTATAAGAGAAAACAAAATTTTGTTTTAACTTTTTTTTATTTTATAAAACGTTTATTAGTATTATAGAATTATAAAAAATAAAATTAAAAAAACTTTAACCAACCGCATTTGTAAACACTAAACAACTTTTAAATTCTAACGGTTTCAAACGGTCTAGAATAATTTATACCAATTTCTATGATTATTATTAAATGCTTGCAACCGCAATCATCTACAAACATAACATTTACCGGTAGTTATGAGGGAACCAATCAAACTTTAATACAATACATAGCATCAATTAACATAAAGCCCAAAAGCAATTTTGGAAATCTTTTTATATTATTTTAACTTTCTCTCACATTAAACTTACGGGCAGTAAGTTACAATTCATAGTCTATTCAGATATAAAAGTTTAATAAGTTAGTCTTCTATCCGACGAGGTTATCAATATAGAAAAGTTTCTCATGAAACTGTTATATCTTTAACCTTTACTTCTGTAAAAGCACGATGTTTTATCTTTGTTTTTCTCTAATTAAACAGATAAGAATAAAACTCTGGTATAGATCGAGGGAAACTTAGATGAGCTGCATGGGCATATAATCCAAATTGCATAATTCTCAATTAATTATTAGCTTCTAATTAGGAAAACATAGATGAGCTTCGGATTAATTGATCTTGAATGCTCATGGGAGCCAGGTGATTAAGATAATGCCTTTCTCTCTTTCATCGGGAGTTGAAGCCTAATCATATAGTTCATGTCATGCATGGTGGATTACCATGAGACGTCAACTATCTTTCACACAAATTGCTCGGCATTGGTGAAAATGATTACATATCTTCCAAGATGGCCAGCTTTCTCAACACTGTTGGAGAGATCAGTCTACCATATTTGGAGGGAGAGAAACAATAGACGTTCACGGCGAGCTTCCCCTTTCTGAAATGAGAATAACAGCCATGATTGACAAATCAATTCGTGATAAGATAAGCTAGATTCGGTCCATGGGAGATCACAAATACGATACCACTCATACGGTGGTTCGGTGTTCGTCAGCTTATGTTCAGCTTCTGCAAAACATTTTCACGTGTGTCTATCTCTGTTTTGTCTAAAGCTTGTTAGCTATTTATTTTTTCCTTTCAGTCCCTCAAAAAAAGCTGCATATTATTGTAAAACAATCTTTTTGTTGAATACAATTTTACATTATAACAAAATAAAATAATAGGTTTTCTTTTTTTGTGATTTTATTTTTTCAAATGTTTGTACCCGATTTTGCTGACCAAACCACTCGTTTAATATAAATCACGTTAGGAAAAAATAAGTGTTTGACCAAAACAATTAGATATGTTACAACGCTCTTAATTCCAGGACATTGTATATAATTTAACGCCAACCTTCCAATTCAACACACCTACAATTTAATTCTTACCATAGACTATAGACACCACATACTATACTAAATCTATTGGAACAGTCCACAATCTAGATGCTTCACTGGTAACTTGCTGTACTGGAACAGACTAACACTATTCTTTACTCGTTCACTTTCTATTTTGGTGTTCCAAAATCTAAGGATTTTTATTTGTTTTGTTATCTTAACGTATCGTTATCGTTTGCCCTTGTTTTTTAATCGAATGTATTAATCTTGGATTTTTGTCTCCCACGTTCGGTTCATATCATTATTAGATAAAAATTAAATAATATTTTAATACTATAGTCGTTAATAAATTTAAATATGTGTTAACCCTTTTTATATGAAATTCAAAATTGATATACACAGTCGATAAAATAAATATATAAATTAATCTAAAACTCAATCCTAATATCAAGTAGCTTATAAAGAAGTTCAAAATTCTAACTTTGCTATGTTGTAAAATCTACACATATTCAAATTGAAGATGTTTAAATGAATTAGTGTTTACTTTTAACGTTCAAATTTCCTTCTTCTTTTTTAAGTTAGACATACGATTTGTATTAAAAATATATATTAATTTTGTAAAGATGGGTTACAGTTTGTTTTCTCGCATGGAAGCTCCAAAATTTCAGAGCATGTTCTGTTTGGATATGTGATTTTGATATTTTTTATTTAAATATAAATCAGAAGTAGTTTAATATTGTTTTTTAAGAAATGTAGGTAGATCAGTAGATATGATGGGTCAACAAATACGGGTCAACATTTATATGTCTATATATTCGTACCCCGACTCCGAAGGTCTTCTTATCCAAAACAATCAATTGTTGGTGCTTATTCATTGGATAAATATTATCAGTATCTTCAATGGAATCCAATTGCTTTCAGTTCCTCCAGAACAAGCCAATTCTCGTCACTGGTATTCCCGGTTTCCTTGCCAAAGGTACATGATTATTATGTTACGCATCAAAAAAAAGATTTTGTGATTCAGTCCGATGTTTTGTGTTAATTGTTTTAGTGACTATGGTTCATTAAGGCTTTTGAAATTTCATTTTCATGGCATATATAACGTGGTTCATTGAGGAGGAGAAGAATTATTCTTTGTTCTTTGTATATATACTTGTACAGTATTAACGAATGTAATTAATTTACATTTTATCACTCATTATTAAAATTGGTATACCAGTTTTCTTAAATAAGTTAATTTTCGATAGATATTATATTATATATCTCTTTCATTGGTTGCTCAATCTCTTTTTTTTTTTGTCCATAAATCAATAACGTATAGTGTTGGCTTTTCTACTATCATTTGAAATCTACCTAATTCTAGTTTAACCACCCCACATCTTCGCCAAATTTCCTCAGAAAAATATATCTTTAAACTTATTAATTTTTTTAACTTAATGAATATTAAAATTTTACTTAAAATTTTTTTTAGTGTTTGTGGAGAAAACATTGAGGGTCCAACCAAACGTGAAGAACACTACAAGAAATAACAGTAGAAATGATAGGCATATCTGTCGGAAAAAATTCTTTCTGATGAATATGATCTTTCTGTTCTAAAGTGTCGAAAATCTAAAATTTGTTAGAAATTTATTGGAAATTTTTTACGGTCACAATTCCGACAGATTCCAACAGAGGCTATCATCAGTAAAACCGTCAAAAATCCATCTGAATAGTGAAAAAATTTCGACAGATTTTCGACAAATTTAATATTTTTTAGTTTAAATATTAACGGGTTTTATATTTATTTATTATTAATTTTAAATGTTTTATATTAAAAATATTAAAATCAAATTTCAAATTTCATATTTAAATTTAAATTCAAATTCAAACTTAAAATGAAATCTAAAGTAAAAATATTCAATATTTAAAATAGAAAACAAAAACAAAAAATTTGAAAATCTAAAATCGAAAGCCGAAGCTTCAATCCCGACGAGAACCTTACATCTCGACCCTGAAATCCTCCATCACCTTTTTCTGCACGAGAATCGGATGCATGATATAGTCCGTAATTCCTGCAAAAAAAAATTTACAATATTTAAAAAAATTATAAAAATTATAATATATAAAAACCAAAAAAATTCTAACAACTACATAATTCATGAATAATTCAAAAATTATTCAAAATTCGAAAACAAAAACCAAAAGCTTTGTAAATAAATCATAAAATTAACAAAATTCGGAACCAAAATTTTTTTAACATTAATAAAATAAATAATAAAATCCCAAAATTAAAAAACCACAAAATTTATAAAATTTGTAAAAAATTTTAAATAACCAAAAATCACAAAAAATAAAAACCCACAAAATTAAGAAAACTTTGATAATATTAATAATAAAATTCATATTAAAATACAAATAATCTATTAAAATCATAATGAAGTTCACTTAAAATCCTTTATAATCTTTGCAAAAAATCTTTTAAAATCATTAAAAAAATTAAAAAATGGTTCTTATGTTTTCATAATTTCAATAAAAATTAATATAAATATTTTAAATCGAAATAAAATTATAAATTCCAAATTACATATTTTCATCAAATTCAAGTAAAAATCAAATAAAACCAAAATAAAATTGTAATAAAATAAAAAATCACAAAAAAATCAAAGTAATATCAAAACTCCTAAATCTAACCGTATAAAACCTAAATCTAACCATAGAAAACCTAAATCTAAGTTTCATAATCGTAAATTTATCATCCAAAACCCTAAATCTAACTTACAAAACCTAAATCTAAACCTACATATATCAAAACTTTCATAAAATCAAAAGGAGAACTTACATATTTGATGGATTGTTATCCATTAGAGTCATTTGGGAATGGATTGAGAGGTTATGGAGAGTGAAAAGGCGAGAATCGAAGAGATTTGAGGTTTTGACGATTTAGATTTTATAAGTTTTACGTTTTTGTATTTAGTCACGAGGAAGAAGAAGTTTTTATATTAATGATTTCCGACGGATATTCCCGTCGGAAATCCATCAAAAATTTATTAAAATCTTTAGGCGGTTAAATCAAACTAATTGGTAAAACGTAATCGCGTCAAAAATTTTGCGTAACTGTCGGAAATCCGTCAAAAATTTTTGACGGCCACGCGATTTTTAATACGTGACACGTGTAAACCCTATATCTGTCGGAAATCCTACGGAATTTTGACGGGTTTGGAGTTTCGAGTACCAATTGACTTTGTTTCACTTTGAATTTGTTCTTAATAGCCTTTTAAGGGTTTTGAAGTATGCATTAGTTAAATTGATATACACTTATATCATAAAATGTCAAGTTTACATTTTTGAATGATCGGAGTTCTAAGGTTATAGTTAATCTATATGTAATGTTATAATTCAATGTACTCAGTAATATGTTCAAATGTCAATCATAAAAAATATTGGTTTATTGTCTTGATTTGGGATATATGTCTTTTGAATAAGTTATAAAATATAGTATAGCAATGATTAGTATTGATAAATATCTAATTTCACCATGAAATCCCAAAGCCTTTAGAAATCCATCAAAAATTTCCGACGGACATTCCCTAAATCCGTCAAAAATCTGTCATAAATTTGAGGAGTAGACATGTCAACTGTTCACCACATGTTTAATGTGGCATAAATATTATAAAATTATATATATATTTATATAAGCCATTGGAAATCCATTAAAAATCCATCAGAAATCTGTCAGAAATCTCCGACAGATATTTCCGACGACAGCTACACCGATCAGAAATTTAGTCCGTTTCCAATGGATTTCTTGTTGTGGAAGCTTTAATCAGCCCTGCAAGGGTTTCGCAGTGAGGTATGAATAAAAAAATGTCGTTAAAATTAACATTATGTAAATATTATATTAAATTTTGGAATATAACCTGACTTACAAGAATTATAATACTACAGATTTTGGAGAAAGATCTATTTTGAGTGTTGAGGAACGATTTAGGTGCTGAAAATCTGAAAGCTTTAGTGTCAAGTGATATTCAGTTGATCTCTTCCAACATATGTGGAATGAGATCGATATCATCGTCAATGTTGCCGCCACGATGAACTTCGATGAAAGGTGTAGAACGAAATATGGTCGATAAATCATATCTTTTTTTTCATCAAAATCATATAACTTTTAGCCTTGAAAAAGATATTGAAATCTAATTAACTTTAAATTAAATTCTTTTTTATGTATAATAATATATGATGTTGGTCTTAGCATCAATACATTTGGACCGCTCAATGTACTCAACTTTGCCAAAAAGTGTGCTAAAGGACAGTTGCTTCTCCATGTCTCTACCGGTAAGTTTGATAATCTTATTATTTTCACAAAATTATATTATTATTTTCGTTATATGTCTATGTGAACATATATAAACGGATCATCTTTTTTTGGTGAAGTATATATAAACAGACAATATAGTTATATAAACTTCAAATTTGAGCTATTATAGCGTACGTGTGCGGTGAGAAGTCCGGAATCTTACAAGAGAAAACATTCGACATGGGAGAGACGTTGAACGGACAGGGAAAATTATTTTTCGAGGCCGAACTGGATATAATGGAGCAGAAACTGAAAGAACTGAAGAAATAAGATTGCTCGGAAGACGAGACTGCACAGACGATGAAAGACCTTGGAATGTCAAGGTCATTTAACCGCACTATGAGTTGTAGGACTTCTCATTTGTTTCTTGGTGGTGAGAGCTTGAGAATAGCTAAAATTTGTTTAGGATTTGTTTCGATTCTTTTTTTAGTTATAATGTAGCCCAAGAACTCCCCAGATGTGACATTGAAAGTGCATTTTTGGCTGGATTTAGCTTCATCCCATATTTGTTAAGTATATCGAAACATGTTCGTAAATGGCCGACGTGATCTTCTGCTCGGAGGGATTTTACAAGCATATCGTCGATGTAAACTTCTATGGATTTGCCGATCTGATTAGAAAACATCTTATTGACATCTGATACGTTGCCCATGGGTTCTTTAGGTCGTAAGGCATTACTTTATAACAAAATGTTATGTGATTTGTGATAAATGTGGTTTTTCGCGATCATTAGGGTACATTATTATTTGATTGTAGCCGGAAAAAGCGTCCATGAAAGATAAGAGCTTCTTCTTTGCGGTTGCTTCTACAAGTCGATATATATGTAGGAGCGGGTAGCAATCCTTGGGAAACGCCTTGTTGATATCGGCAAAATCCATGCAAACTCACCACTTTCATTTCTTTTTATTCACAACTACAGGATTCGCTAACACTTTGGGTATTTAACTTCCTCTATTGATCACATGAAGGAGTTTGTCGACCTCTTCATTAACTTCTTAAGCGCACTCGATTTTGAGTTTCCTTTGTTTCTGTCGTATTGGTTTAAATGTCGGGTCGACGTTAAGCTTGTGGGTTGTGATCTTAGGGTCAATCCCGATCATATATTTTATTGACCATGCAAAAGTAGATACATTTCCCCATAGGAAATCTTCTAGCTTCTTCTAAATGTTAACCTCTAGCTGGGAAACAATACCGACTACTCGATCATAGTGCATGGGGTCGATGCTCACCATATCGAAGAGTTATTTGTTCGAACTTGCTGTTTCTGGGACGATGGGGTCCTCCTTGGTTATGTCAATGATTATCTAGTGCACAATGTTAGGCCTTGCTCTGAGCTTCTTCTCAGTTATGATACTTTTCTGAGCAATGGTTTGACTCCCTTTGATTGTGTAGATTCTTTGTTCGGAGGGGAAACACATGCATTGATGATAGCTCGATGTTACTGCCTATGGTGTTTTTTTAATGATCTAAAAAAGTCGTTATATGCTGCTAATCCGTCCATGATTACAAAGACCTAACGTCTAGTGTTTCCATCGTTTATCGGTTGGCCTTTTCTACCTCTTTTAGGGGATTCGTTCCTGTGATTTGGTTGATCTTTTGTTCTAGCAATACTTGCATGTTGTCGTTGGCGATCATCTTTAGGTGCTTCAACTGATATCTACGCTCTATTGTCTCCATATATGGGTCGGCGTCTGTGTATGGTATGTGCACAGCATGGGGAACCTCTCCCTTTTTGTATTTTTTTAAGGAAAAAATCTTGAAGTTGTCGGCATGCAGTTGTAGAATGTCCCGGTCGTTCATGGAAATCACAGTAAAGGATGGTTGATTTGTTTCTATCATATCCTTCAGATCAAATGTATCATTCGGTATTGGGTTGAATGTAACCATCGGATCGGACATATCCCCTAGATTGGGCTTCGGGTCGAGGGTATCCTTAAGATCGGGCATCTTGTCGGATGTACTTATTCCATGGTAGTGATGGGCGTTGTTCGTCGCTGACACAGTAAGTAGATGCTTTCTTCTCGCCTTTGTCATTGTCGTAGCTATCATAATGTTGTCAAGGTTCGTGATATTCTCTTGGCTTATCTTTAGAGGAAGTCAGTATTTGGGTGAGTACATGTAGATTTTTAATGCCTTACGCTCTTCTTCGATGTTGATATAGATCATTGCAAGATGAAGGGCGTCTTTAAATGTGATTTGCGCATGTACCATTAGGGTCTCACGATAACGGTATTCGAACTATAATTCTTTCCAGAGAGCTTCAATAACCGTAGTGGCAACGATCGTGACACGGGATGGTACTGCTTTAAAATGATATATATACCCTCTCGAGCTTTCACCTTTCTTCTAAGTTATCTTCCAAAGATTAATGCTTGATTCTCCTGGGGGAATAAATATGAAGTACTGCTTCATAAAGACTTGCGGCAGATCAGTGAATGATTCAATTGTGAATGACTTTATCTTGGAAAACCACTAAAGGGCCGCTCCACCTAGATGTTCTACCAATAACTGGCAGAGGACAGCATCTCTCTCTTCATTGGATAATCTTGCTCGACCTATGCCAATCGATGAAAGTGGTCATGTGACTTCGTTGATCAGCCTTCCCATCATACATCGGTAGCTTAAGTTTACCGACTTGATGTAAACTGGCTCTGGAAATTCTTGTCATAAAGGGAGTTTGTTGAGCTTCTTCAAGGATTTTATCTATCTCTAGTGCGAAACTGATCGCGCGATACATCTGGGATTTCATATTTTTGATGGTTTTAATTAGTTTTGTATCATGTTCTTTGGTGAGCTCTTCGTATAAAGCTTGTGGAGTTAGCGGTGTAGATGTTGCGACGTTGTTTAGAGAATCCAAAAGATTGCATTATAAATAATTGTTCACGGCAGGCGTTCGAAGCTCGCCAAGTGTGGCTTATGGGGCTTGCCTTCCCGTAGCCATGTTTTGTCCTTGTTCTGTGTTGGCTGCTGCCAAACCTTCCCTTGCATATTGGTCTGTTAGATATCGCAAAAAAGTAGAAAGATCACCTTGATGCGCTGGCGTGAAAGGCTGAACTTGTGGTGGGATTTGTGCGGTGTTTTTTCTGTGATACCGGTATTAGTACCAGTGTTGCAATTTGAGGTGTGTGGTCGATGTTTTCACCGTAAACATGGTTGATGATTATAAGAAGAGAATTAAAGTTCTTTTCGAGTGAAGGGATAAAAGATTTTAGAGAATAACGAATCTAAATTTTTTTGTAGAGATTTCTGAATGTTTTGTGACGAGGAAGTAAGTTTTTATTTATAATAGTCTGAGTAGGTTAGTTTTATTTTTCTAACTTGAGTTTTATTAAGCTGGTAATGCGGCTAGTCGAACTCTATGGACCTTATGTCTTATTCAAAGGAGTGTATGTATCCATCAAATAATTATTATTTTATCTGTTATATATACATTCTTCCAATTTTTTTATATATTTTTATTTAGACGCTATATTGTTTGTACAGATTTGACGATATGAATACTGAGAGACTGAAGTTGAAAAGAAAGGAGATCAATAAAGAAATACATGGTTTGTTCAAATTTGATCCCAAGTCTATTGATTGGGACGATTACATCATGAACATTCATATTGCCGGCCTCATAACATATGTACACAAAAAATAAAACTTTAGTTCATTAAAATGTGTATTATTTACTTTTTCGGTAACTTATTATTTGAAACGTACTAAAATTGTGTATTTTTGGTGATGAAAACAAAACCAAGGCGTGTGTTATGATTACGAAACTAAATCTAAAGCTCCAATGCATTGAGTTATGTTCTTTGTTTCTAACAAGAATTGTTATCTTCTAATCTTTCATTTTTCGTAATCTCCAAACGTAAACAATGATTTCAATTTTCAAATGGGTAGTTAAATTTGTATTAGAACTTTTTTTTATGTCCATACATGTGTCCCTCTCTTACAAAAAATATTGTTTGTTATCTGCATAGGAAAAATGAAAAAATATATATATATATTTAGGCACTTATTATGAAATAAATTACTAACTACGTATTTATTTGTATAATGAATTTTTACTTATATTTTTAGGCCAAAATGCAAATACTAAATTTATAGAATTATGCATTTTTATGATTGGTAAGATATTTGTATAATTGAATTAGAAAAATCCATTAGACCATTATGCAATTATTCTTTATATTTTACGTCTAAAGCTTGGCAAGAACTTCCTTGCCACTGCGTTCAAGTTATTTTCAGTCTCTTTTGCTTCCACAATTTTATTTCTCACCGCTTATCTTTCTGTATATACTGTCTAAAGAACTTATGGACTGCATATCCCTAAATAAAATTATGCTATATAATGAAATCTGCATAATAACATTATGCTGCATAATGATATCTAGTAATTAAGTCAAGGTTATCAACTCAGGTTATCAATTCAGATTGGAATGAAGCAATATTTTAAAATATATATAGTTTTGGCAAGCTCACTCTTCATAGTACGGTAAATAAGCATAAGCAGCAGCAATGAAAGAAAGCTAGCTAGCCCTTATAATGCCTGAAGCGGAAATCCCAAATGTCGGTTGCATCTTACGTACCAAACTTTCGTAAAGAGTACACGGAGTCTGGTTGAATCATTTGTCATTTTGAAAAGAAAAGATTGTTCGTTGATAGCATGACTCAAGATTAGAATGTCAGGTTCTTTCAACCTTAGAAGATTCACTTGGCTACTTCACTTTAGTTTCTTCAATTTCTATTAATTCCTTCTATTTTCAATATGTAAAACTCAAAATGATGTGATGTTTGGGGAAAATAAAAGAGAAATAAAGAAGGTTCTTTTAAAAAGAAAATAGATTAGAGGGTCCGATTATGGAGATCCTAAGGCGATTTTGAGGGCGATTTGCGATGGGATTTTGCGATCTTCGATTCATGGCGTCGCCGCCACTGCTGGTTGATGCTGATGGTGCTGGTGCTGGAGTCTTGGTTCTGAAGGAGAGTGGTGATGATGTGGCTTTGGGATTTGATCAGGCTTCAAACTATGTTATTTCACTGGAAAACAAAACATTGTCGGGTGGGATTACGAACAGGTTGTTGTGTACTGGATGATCATCGGATGTTTATAACAGAGATTAAGAAGATTTGACTTGTGATTCAGTGACAGTTTCTGATTGAGTGGGTCTGCGAGTTTCAGAGGGGATGAAGATTTTAGATGCTGCGATGGTTGGGAAGAATTTGGGTTGTGTGGAGCAACAGGGTGACTCTAAAGGTTGAGTATAAGACAAGGCAGCTTATTTCGTGCCTTATTAAGATGGACGGTATAGCAGAGGATTTCCTATGTATTTTTGTATATGCGTCTAATTCATTGGAAAAGCGTTGTGAGCTCTGGCTGGATCTAAAACATCACCGAGATACAGCTCATTATCGTGGAAAAAAGTGGATGTATCTAGGGGATTTCAACAAAATTTTAGAGATAACGGAACACTCTATGTCATCCGCTTTACATGGAACGTTGTTAGGTATGGTGGAGTTCCAAGATACTGTGAGATATTGTTCTTTGATGGACATGGCTCACCATGGTCCGAAGTTCACATGGTATAATAAGCGGGAGGCTGGGTTAATTTGCAAGAAGCTGGATCGTGTTTTGATAAATGACATTTGGTTGCAGCAAATTGATAACTCTTATAGTGTTTACGAGGCTAAAGGATGCTCAGACCATCTATGTTGTGTTGTCTCTATGTTGGGTTCTCCTTACAAACCAAAATGTTCCTTTAAGGTGGTGAATGCGGTGATCAAGATGGAGGATTTTAAGCCGTCGGTAGAGGCTTATTGGCAAAATACCGAAAGGATTTTTTCTTCAACTACAGCTCTGTTCCGGTTGTCTAAGAAATTAAAGCTTCTAAAACCCGTCATTCGGAATTTAAGTCGCAAAAAAATATATCAATTGTCACGAAGAACGGAAGAGGCTTTTGTGGAGCTTTGTCAAAAGCAAGAAGAAACTTTGTTGAATCCAGATTCAAATAATATGTTGGGCAAGGCAGAAGCTTATGATAGATGGGATAAAGTGTCGGGGTTAGAAGAGGAGTTCCTAAAGCAAAGGGCAAAACTCCATTGGATGGAGGTTGGAGATAGAAACAACATGTGATCAGAGATGTGAAGGGTGGTCTTCTCATGGGAAGAGAGGCAATCAAATTTGAGGCGGTATGATTTTATTCAGAGTTGTTTTCAGCTTGGAAGATGGTGGACTCAATCTTGGAATCTAGACTGCTAGATGATATAAGTGGACTGCTAGATGATATAAGTGGACTGCTAGACTATCGATGTTCGGAGCAGGTTAAAGGAGGTTTGTTGATGGCTATATCGGCGGCATAAATAAAGGGTTTTTTTTCAATGTCGGTATATAAGGCCCCAGGTCTGGATGGCTACACTGTGGAGTTCTTCAAGGAGGTTTGGCCTATTGTTGATAAAGACTTTATAGTGGTGATCCAAGCTTTTTTCAGGTATGGGTTTCTTCCGAAAGGGATAAATATAACAATACTAATGTTGATACCGAAGAAAACGGGAACATTAGGCATAAACGATTACAGACCGAAATCTTGCTGCAATATTATCTATAAGGTCATTTCTAAACTCTTGCCTAATCGTTTAAAGTTGATCCTCCCTGAATTTATAAAGTCGAATCAGTCAGCGTTTATCAAGGATTGTTATATGATGGAGAACATGATGTTAGCATCTAAGCTTGTAAAGGATTATCATAAGTCAAATGTAGCTTTCTGTTGTGCTATAAAGATAGATATCTTGAAAGTTTTTGACTCAGTAGATTGACAGTTTCTGATAATGGTTTTGAGGGTAATGGAGTTACCGGCAGAATTTGTTCGCTGAATTGAATTATGTGTTACAACCCCATCTTTCTCGGTCCAGGTAAATGGAGAGCTTGGGGGATTTTTTTAGGAGCGAGCGTGGACTGCGTTAAGGTTGCTCCCTATCTCCTTATCTTTTCGTTATATTAATGAATGTTTTATCTTTAATGCTTGACAAGGTAGCTAGGGAAGGAAGATTAAGTTATCATCCATGATGCATAAGTTTAAATATAACACATTTATGTTTCACGGACAGCATAATGGTATTTGTCGATGGAAGGGCACGATCTATAAAAGGTATTCATGATGTGTTTGATGATTTTGCTAGAGTCTCAAGATTGAAAATAATTCTGGAAAATACAACTCTTTTTGCCGCTGGGATATCGACTATAGAGAGACAATCTCTCTCTCGATTTTCGTTTAACCTTGGAGAATTGCCGGTGAAATATTTGGGGCCGCCGTTGTTGACAAAAAAGATGACTACTTTGGATTATCGGCCACTTATAGATAAGATCCGAAGAAGAATTGCCTCTTGGACAAATCGTTTTCTTTCTTTTGCAGGTTGCCTCTAGTTACTCTCCTCGGTGATAGCTAGTATAACAAATTTCTGGATGGCTGCATTTCGGCTCCCGCCAGCTTGTATCCAAGAAATAGAGAAAATAAGCTCAGCTTTCTTGTGGTCAGGACCAACTCTAAATTCAAAGAAAACGAAAGTGGTTTGGGTGGACGTTTGTAAACTGAAATCAGAAGGAGGTCTTGGTATAAAATCCTTGGTGGAAGCAAATAAGGTGAGCTGCTACAAATTGATATGGAGGTTGGTCTCAGCGAAAAAGAGTATTTGGGTAAACTGAGTTCAAAAGAGTTTGATACGAAAGGGTTCTTTTTGGTCGGTAAATCCAAACACAAGTGCGGGTTCGTGGATGTGGAGGATGCTTCTTAAATATAGGGATTCAGCAAAAAAATTTCATAAAGTGAGAGTCCAAGGTGGGGCTCAAACGTCGTTTTGGCATGATGATTAGAGTTATCTTGGTAGACTGTTTGATATTTTAGGCAGTCGGGGAAGTATTGATATGGGAATCCCAGGTTCAGCCACTTTGGAAGATGTCTTTAAAATCATAGACCGAGATGTAGACGTTTTCAGATCTTATCCCAGATAGAAGATGAAATAAAAAAAGAACGGGGTGAGGGCTCTTTGGACGACGATATTGCACTATGGCGTAGTAGAGCGGATAAGTTTACACCCTGGTTCTCATCAAAGGATACCTGGAAACAGATCAGAGAAAGCACCTCGGAGATGATATGGTCAAAAGCAGTCTGGTTCTCTCATGCGACTCCGAAGCATTCTTTTATTGTATGGTTGGCGGCTCAGGATCGCTTATCCACGCAAAATAGAATGCTTGCCTGGAACTGTAACGCCGCCGTGGGATGCGTCTTCTGTTCAAACCATATGGAAACAAGGGATCATTTATTCTTCTCTTATCTTATCACTTTTCAGGTTTGGAAAAATCTAGCTTCTCGGTTGTTCCATCAAGACTTCACGAACAGTTCACTTCTATCCTATCACATCTATCACCGTCAAGACAAGGGGACTACAAGATGTTTCTAAAAAGATATGTGTTCCAAACTTCTATTTACTTTTTATGGCGAGAAAGAAATCAGCGCAGATATGGAGAAGTTCCATCAAACATAGTAAGCGTAATAAAAGGAGTGGAAAGGACAGTCCGGCTTCGTCTCTCAACGCTACAAAATCAAGGAATTTGGCAAGAGGGATTGCAGCATTGGTTTGTGTCACCATTTTAAGTTTCATTTGTTTTTTTCAGCTTGGTTGGTTTACTAGTTTTCAGCTCAATCGAAAGTGGGAGTACTCTTTTTTTCAAGAGCTGGTTTTATCCCAAACATGTTTTCCAACCTTAGATTTTATTGAAACCACCACATTTGATTAACTCTAAGAGCATTACGTATTTAAATTGTTTCAAAACGTTAGCACATATGTGTATATAAAGGTTTTTTTTTAATATATTTTTATATTTATCCAAAAGAATAGATTAGAATGTTGTGAGATTAAATTTTGTTAACATGCCTAGTACGATGAAGGTAGAGGACGCCTTCTGGTCCGATCTAGATCTAGGTTTAGTTAGATTGGTTTCGATTTAAACCGAATTTTTATAATCCAATCCCAATTGTAACCATAATATTCTCGGTTTGGGTTGATTAATAATATTATTTATTTAAAAATAACATAAAATAAGGCTCCAAATTGGTACGCCATACTCAAATACTGTCAGAGGAAATATCAACAACAGTTTGGCCACCGACAAGTTCTAAAATAAAATATGTATAACGTGCTTTTAAGGAAAAAATCAAAGGCCGTATATATAGCATGCATACGGTATATATATATATACATATTATTTACATACATCGTCCGGTTTATATTCGTAAATAAAATGTTATTTAAATTTATCAAAATCTAATTAAAATAAATTTATTTAGTTTGTTATGGTTTAGTTGGTACTAGTTTGTATTAGTTTCATTTGAAGATGTATACATTCTTTCTTCTTCTTTTTACTTGAGAGTTAAGATAATATTCTATTATATATTTTGACTATATGAATTTTTCTCTTTTCTAGTGTCTAATGGATGTTTCGAGAAAAAAAAATCCGATAAAAGTAATCTTTAATTCTATATACAAAAAAAAAACATTTACTTCTAATCTTGTGTTAATGGTTGTCAAAGTTATTTGATCCAAATTAAATATAGAACTTTAAGAGTTTGTTGGTGAGCAGATGAAATCCCACTATATTCAAAAAGTGCATTGCTTTTGGTCAAACAAGTTTGGTGCCAAATACATGGATACTATAGTGATTTTTGAATTGAGCGAGTTGGATTTTGCAAAGATCTTTGAAAAAGTGTCATTTTCGATGTCTTGTAGATATAATACAATCTTCTTTCAAGAGTGTAAAAAGATTTCACGCGTCTCTACCCCTCCTCCGCCTACGCACAAGGAGTTGACAAGTTCTTCCAAAAAGTAGATAGATCGACAAAAGCAATTATGTATGGTTTAGGTCTTAGAATATTTTAACCATCGAAAAATGCCTCTAGGCAGGACCGTCTACCTTTTTCTTTCATATATTTTTATTACAAAAAAAAGAAAAGAAAAGAAAAGTCAGACCTCTGTTTAGTGTTTCTTAAACTTTTTGGACGTTATCTATCATATTGTAGAAGAAATTAAATCTAAAAACTATTTTTGGACTTTAAATATTGCTACAGTTCTGTAATATTTACTAATTCTAATTTGATAATAAATTCTACGCTATTTTATTGAAACGTAGCTACAAATTAGTGATATCAATATGTATAATATTTAAAACGTTCAACTTTGAAAATATTTAGTGAAATATTTTGTTTTTAACAAATCTTTTGAAAATATAGTTTTGGATTCTGAATGTCATGTTTGCGTAAGGGAATGTAGTGACAAAAACCTACTAAATTTGGTCGAAACTGTGTAGAATCCTTAAGTAATTAAAATTTTCTTAACCATTGACTTTTATTATTTAAGGAAACGATTTCTTTGTCTAAAAAGAGTTTTAAGAAAGCCCTTAAACAAAATCGTAAAGCCACTGCTTGCTCGAGAGATATGTTTTCATTAACATGGTTTTGACCAAAATTAAAGGATTGTTTTTGTTAAAAACCAAAATTAAAGGATTCTTCACTAAAATAGAAGAATTATTTTTTGATGAGTTAAAATAAAAGATGTGGAAATTTCCTATACCTTGTTTAGAAAAGTAGGCCCTGAGTATATGTACCAATGATTGACAAATGTCACACATCTTTAAAAGTCACATGAACCACATGACATTTATTCATTCTGGTAATAACTATTGACAGTAGACGTGACATGTTATTTGGCTGATAACAGCTCTTCCCTAACCAAACAGTGCAGTGAAAAATCAGTAACAACAATAGCATCCACATCATACACATTTAGATTTTTCACAAGGACATTCGTGTGATGAAATAAAGTGTTCGGATCTACCATTTTCTTAGGCGGCATTAAAGGCGTGTGGGTAATAAATGGATATACGATCGGTAAAAATATCGTCACGTTTTTTTTATAATGTTAAATTTACATATTAAAAAGGAACAATTGTTTTACAATAGGTTCTTCAAGAGGCCAAAAAAAAAAACTAAATCAAAACATGATGGAAAAAAAACTATTCACATGGAACATTTATTCAAAAGCAAAACAAAGGAAAAGGAGATTCTTGAAGGTCTTAAGATGAATACAAGCTAAGATGATGTCCTTGACACACTGATCAATCTATTTGAATACATCTTTATAGGAGAGAATACATCCATTGAGGAGCCGACCGTCTCTCTCTTTCCAAATGTAGTCTCCATGGACTAGGTAATATCGTCACTTTTGGTTTGAGTTTGTTGTAATATCACTTTACAACTGTACTATTACTTGTAAATGGTATTTTTACAGCTTGATTGTAATGCTATATTAGTACCATTTCGTCTTATCATTTTGTTTGATGCTGACATAGTAGTGGTATATCCTGGAATGGGATTACTAATATCAAAGCCATCAATATTTGTTATTAGCAGGCCGACCCCAATATTTAGGTGGTCTAAACAAAAAGATAATTTTTTTGGATAGTTTTTTTTAAATACGAACAAATATTAGAAAACTAGGAAATTGGGGGTTTAATGTTGGAAAAATATATTTTTGGAAGCCTATTTGTATATTAATGTTTTATCGATGAGCATCAGAAATTTGAGGGCTCGAAACCAATGTTTCATGTTACTTGGTCCAAAGCGGTTCTGGTAATTAGAAGATACTTGAATCTCAAACCTTTTTGAAGAATTTCAAACTTGTGCTACCATTTCAAGTTTATAATATTTACTATTTTCAACATAAACAATATATATATTAACCGTATATATTGTTTATGTTGAAAATAGTATAAATGAGTATATATATATATATATACTAGATATCAAATCTTAATTTTTAATTTTGATTGGTTAATAATTAAAATAAAATTAATATTCGTCTATATTTAGTTAGAGAGAACAGTAAATTTAATTTTTTGAACACTAAAAATTATTTACAATTTTTTAAATTTTATTTTATAATTATTATTGTATTTTTAGTTACTTTATTTAAAAAAAATTTTAAAATAATAGTATTTTATGTAATATAACATATGAAAAATATGGTTATTTTCTTTTCAACATTGTTCAAATAATAGTATAAAGATATTCTTCAATAATTATAAATGAGTGTCTTTCTAATTTTTTGATTAATTCTTGACTTTCAAATAATTTTTCATTATTGAAAAGGGGGTTCGAACTTATAAAATATTACTAAAACTGTTTTTCTTTTTCAATCAAGACGTAGGTAAAATCTAATTGAAGAGTTTGCCTGTCGCAATTCAGAAATTTTGTAGTAGCATTTGATTTCAGTTAAACTAAAATTAATAAGTTAAATTGAAATGAAAATTTAGGTTTCGAAATTCGATTCTAAATCGCCCAAAATATCCAAATTCTTACATACGTTTATTTGGGATAAA
Source organism: Cardamine chenopodiifolia (assembly GCA_963922655.1). Taxonomy (NCBI): domain Eukaryota; kingdom Viridiplantae; phylum Streptophyta; class Magnoliopsida; order Brassicales; family Brassicaceae; genus Cardamine; species Cardamine chenopodiifolia. Next base: position 11,522,540 of record OZ000463.1, read on the forward strand.
CTATCAATATTCACTAGATGGCTAATATGTGGTGGTCATATTAATCGTGGAAAATCGAAGTTGGTCAACTTAATTAATAGACACAAGAGGAACGATTCGACCATAGAAACGAACAACACGTCCGTCCTTATACTTTTGGGGACCCACACCCTGTTTCTATGAGGAAGCGTCTCACTCGGTAAGAAATGAATCTATGCATTTGGGTATTACATATTAATAGTCATTACGTTTACCTTGGTATTTGTTTTTTAAGTTACTAAATGATTTTAATTATTGAATATTCCATAAGGGTTTTTAATTTATCATTTATTTTTCTAAAAAATTGTTGCATGGTGTATTTATTCACATTCATATTTTAGGTATTTCAGAAAATTTACATTAAAATATTTTGCAAGAGTTTAACTCTGTGGTAAATAATCAATCCGGCAATAATTTCGGTTAAGTAGCAAATGTTTTTGTTCAAGCCAAAATTTAAGACAATACGTCAACCCCCACCAGCCACCTCTATGAAGACCGACAACTAATCAAATTTAAATTAAGACTCCAAAATGACTTGGAAGTTGGAACAAACCTGAATTGAGTGAACTGTAAGATTGGGTTGGACACTTTATATTTACTTTGACAAAGTCAGCTAGTTCGAGTTTAAGAAATAGAACCAAACATATGTTAAACGTTGATATGTATAGTATTAAAAAATTGATTTAAAGATTTCATTTTAATTAACTAAAAAAAATCAATACGTCATAATCAAAATATTTTATATATTGTAGTCATTTACTTCAGTATAGTAAACGATCGTATCTCAAACGTTTTTAAAAACATAATTTCACATCATTTTCAAATGTATACAATAAGAATTTGGTTATTTCCAATGTTTGTGGCTTAATCGAACTATTAAGCCATGAATGCACAAACATGTTTTTGACATCGTTAATGTCTACCCAATGAGACGTTACTCGAAGTACGATCCTTTTATTACATCCTCAATCCTTACACTAAGAAAATTAAGTGTTTTTCCCTTATTCACGTACTAGGCAAAGAAGAAAACAAATTATGGCTATCTACAAACTAATATTATTCCTCGTGATGTTAGATACAACTATTGGGAAGAATGTGAGGTACTAATCCTGAAATTTTTCAAAATAGTCAATATGTTTTGAGCTTTTCTCATGCTTAAAGTGTCACAATGAAGTACACATCAATCTCACTTCGCACAGAATGCTTGGTTGCATCTTCAGATTGAAGGTGAACCTCCAGCACCTTCCTGAGTCCTTTTTATTTAATTTGTTTTTCATTTTCTTACTTTATTTCTGTTTGTACTTCTGTGGATGTTTTCCTTTCAGTAATATGATTACATACACATTTTTCTTTTTTCTTTCAAATACAATAGTTGAAAGATAAAATGAAAATAGATTTTATGTAAAATATAGATGTTTTAAATATATAAAAGATATATATGTATATAAACATATTAAAAAAATTTTTATCTGTACAATTATTTAGAATTATTTTTGTAGTTGTATTATTTTTATTTACTGAAGCTAAATAAACAGACATCTTATCAAAATCATGGATAACTAGAGACTGTCCAACGGGCATAGCATGGAATCTACATAGAAAAGACGGAAAAAGCATACTTAAAGGAGTATCATCAATAGCACCGACATCATCGCCTCTGGAAGCTGAAGCCATAGCACTTCGAATGGCAACACAAGAACTTAGAAAATTGCAGTATCATCAAGTTTTATTTGCAGGTGATTGTCGTAAGTTATATGAACTGATGAGGAATATTCATGGAAATAAAAAGAAGATCTAGTGTCCATCAAATATAAAGGTTGAATTCCAAGAACATATGTAATATATCGTTAGATAAAAAAGGGTTTTGTGTTTCAGTTTGTTCCTGGAACTGTAATAGAAGTAGATGCTCATGCCAAAAGAGCTACTAAAAATATCTCCCTAGATTTTTAAGGAGTTCTTAAAAAAAATTATTAAAAAAAAATATATATAAAATGTATCGGTAAATGTGTTTTAACACTTGTTGAATTGATTTTTAAAATCAATTTTTTAAAACACATTTATTAATATAATTTATAATAAAAAATATTAGAAAAAACCATAAGGTATTTTTACCAATAGAAATGGTTTAAGGATTGTGTTGAAACATATACGCTATAGTTTGCTAAATAAAATACAATGTGGCCGACATAAAAACAGACATCTTGTCAAAATCATCTGACTTGATTTATGATGCAAGTCTACCAAAAAATAAAATGAGGGAAATTAAATTTGAATTAAGAAAAAGCATTAATTGGTGTGGTAGAGGTAGATGTTACAAGCCGCGTAAATTTTCAAATTTGGATGACAGACAAAACAGTACAGTAACATTTTGATAAATCAAACGGCCTATATTTGATTACGTAGGAGAACGCATTAGCTCCTCATACGAAGGCCGAAACGTCTTAAGGTCAACATACACCTGTATTTTGCACAAATATATATAGTCATATATATGTAGGTGTAAAAAAAAGTATAATCAATCATATGTATTATTCTGACGAACATTTTTGTTGTTGTTGTTTTTTTGTTTTCGTTATTTATTTATTACCCAATATTGTTGACCTATAACATCTACTATTTGTAGATCTACCTGCATTCATTAGAAAAATCGAATTAACTTTGTAGTTTTCTCTAAGTTTCGTTTTAAATAAACAAAAAGACATGCCCCAGCTGTTAAGAATGTTAACTATGTTGTCGGTCTATTCTCATACACATTTATCTGTACTTCTCTGTATACTAAAGAATATGTAAAAAAAATTGGCTAACATATCATTTACCAAATAAATTCAGAAAAATTAAAGGTTTGAATTTATTATAATCGTTGGAAAGAGAAACTTAAAAAGACTTTTTTCTTTCATTAATCTTTTTTTAAAATATAAATTTAAACGAAATAGAAAAAAAACTCTAGAGAATTTTTTTAACATTCTTTATCTTTTTTCGTGTCAACTGATCTTTTTATCTTGAATTCTATGCTTCAACTATTTATAAGATAACGAGTAATTAATCTCTTAAGAAAAATAAAAGTTACAAGAATAAGTTTCTTAAAAAGTTAATTTATACTTAGTCAGGAGTACTTATATTGCTTTTACACTTAACTTTCTTATTTATATTAGTTTGATAAAATTCTGAACAAAAAAAAAAGAAATTTTCATACATATAAGTTTATCAATTAATAATATTTTATTTAAATTCAAAATTTGATAATTACTATATTGACACCGCATTAATTAAAATTACCATTCGACCTTTTTATGCTCATTCCATCCAACTGTTATGTCCATTTCGTATTACAAACTTGTTTCATTTGTCCATCTCGATCCATTCGTTCGGTACCGTCCACTTTAATAGCACCATTTGGATGTATAGTTCTTGTTTCAAAACTAAATTAATTGTGAACATTTACTTCTTTGCCGCAATCCATAATGCGTAACTGATCTAGCATAAACACGTAAAAGAATATCGTACCAGAATTGTTTTTTATAAAGAAAATAGATGTTTCATTTGGAATATCCAAAATAGTTGATGATTGAAAATAGCACTGTAAATAAATGGAATACATCATATAAGACTCAAGTAAAACATTAGTTGATGATTCGTCTATTTTGAAAACACATTGTAGCCGAACAAATAGATTGTATTCTTTTCAAACAAGTAACCCAAAATTTTGCATGCAAAATATGACAAACAAAAGAACTGAGTCAAACCTATACGTCGGACGGCTATCAAAAACCTTTCTTTGGAAGCTCCTTAGTTAGCCTATCTATTGATCTATAATGTATGGATTTAATTTCTAGAAAGTATAATTAACAGAATCCTGATATGACACTTTAATTAAGTAACTGAAAATTTTTAGATAAAATATTGTCAAAAAATTTCGTTCGGAATATATTCAATTCTTTGATAGTAACGAATTTAATAAATATATTTATTAAACAAAAAAAAACAGAACCTCTCGCTAAGCTTTACCTAAAATTTGGCAAAATTCTTCGTAATGTATTATATTCTGATCATATATAAGGTTAAAAGACATTGGACATATATTGGTTTTGTTTATTTTAGTAAAACTAGGATTATTCGAGGATATTATAGACTTTCGTACTACCTCATTTGCTACTATAAATACTCTTCCATTCCAATGGGTTTCTTAGCCACATACATATCACTCATTTTTTCTGAATTGGTGACCAAACAAAATATAAACTTAATTCTTCTGAGTTAGAGAAAGGTCCAAACAATGGAATTCAATTCTGTTCAATTTCTTCAAAACAAGACGATTCTTGTCACCGGCGCTACTGGTTTCCTTGCCAAGGGTAGGTTCTTTAATATCCCGTCTGATTTTGGTTCATTTCCCATCAATTTTGCGTCTAAATATTCTTCAAGATTCGTTAGAGTGACAAATGAATTCTCTGGGAAAAAAAATTCAAATCAAGATTGCCACATATTTTTTGCTTATAATCTTGATTACTGTGGATGTCTCTTTCTTTTGAAAACGAATGTTCCTCAAGATAATATCATATTTTAAATACGATATTTATAATTAAGATTTAATATATATATATATACACAGTTTCAGCTCGTGGGCTGGCTCACTAAAATATCTAATGGACTATTTCACTAATGATGACAACCAATTCGGATTAATTAAGACTGATTTTGATTAATATTTCTTAGTTTTTGTGGAGAAAATTCTGAGAGTACAACCAAATGTGAAGAAGCTATACCTCGTGGTGAGAGCATCCGACAACGAAGCTGCGGCCAAACGCTTACGCACAGAGGTTTATATACCAACCAAACCTAATTTTGTTCATAATATTTGAATGAATATATATAAAATATTTGTTCATCTGATCTGTTGAACCGTACGGCATACGTATAACAGGCATTCGAGAAAGATCTTTTTAAGGTGTTGAGAGAGGATCTTGGCAGTGAGAAACTGAATAAGTTGTTGTCCGAAAAAGTTGTCCCCGTTGCCGGTGATATCGCGACGGAACATTTAGGCATGAAGGACTCTAATCTCAGAGAACGTATACAAAAAGAAATCGATGTTGTTGTCAATGTCGCAGCTACAACAAACTTTGACGAGAGGTACTAGCTACATGACATTTTAAATACCAACCTTTTTATAAATAACTTTTTATATTCTCTCTATAAAATAAAAAATTTAATATATACGTATGAAACAAGATATGACGTTGGGCTTGGAATCAATACATTTGGAGCTCTCAATGTCCTTAACTTTGCCAAAAATTGTGTTAAAGCTCAATTGCTTCTCCATGTCTCCACTGGTGAGTCTTTTCCTAGCTATTCCTCTAAAACTGTTTTGTATTTAAATTTTTTTTTTCTTTTCTTTTTCTTTTTGTCTTTAGTAGGATCATATATTTGCATAACAGTTTTTTAAAACGTAGTATCTTACTATGTTATCCAAATTTCTTAGTTCTCAAATTAGAAAGTTTATTATTTCTTTTTTTTTATTAATTTGTTGAGTATTAATTTTAAAGAGATTATACTGTATGTAAATTCTTTCACTGTTTATAATCTCTGATATGGTTATTGAAACTTTTAGTCTTACTTCTATTTTTTTCCTAGCTTATGTTTGCAGGGAAAAACCGGGTCTCCTACCTGAAAAACCATTCGCCATGGAAGAGATTCGTAATGAGAATGGTCTTCAATTGGATATAAACCTTGAAAGGGAACTAATGAAGCAAAGATTGAAAGAACTCCATGAACAAGATTGTTCAGAAGAAGAGATTACTCTCTCCATGAAAGAACTAGGAATGGCAAGGTAAGTGCTATAGTTGATGATTGAAAAAATCCTCAGATTGTAATTATCAGAATGTAATGAAATGTAATTGGTGTCTGCTGATGATTAGAGCAAAGCTTCATGGATGGTCAAACACATATGTTTTCACCAAATCAATGGGAGAGATGCTCCTTGGTAACCATAGAGAAAATCTTCCTCTCGTTATAATCCGTCCCACAATGATCACTAGCACTCTTTCTGAACCATTTCCTGGTTGGATCGAAGGTTTAAGGTATTGAGTTTTGATTCTAAGAGTTATCATGTTGTTAGATTTTATCAGTGATTGAATTGCTCAAGATTTTTAACCAATCTATTTAGATCTTTTTTATGCTTACTAATTAAAACTATTCACATTAATGATACTTGTATGTAGAACTGTAGACAGCGTGATTATAGCATACGGAAAGGGAGTGCTCAGGTGTTTTCTTGTCGATGTAAACTCGGTCTGCGATATGGTAAATTGTTGAACTAGACATGTTCCTAATTATTTATCGATCACAACAGTTTTTATTTTACGAAGCTTAGCTACCTCTAGATTTCAATTTTTGATGTTATGTGACAAATTTTACCGTCTCAAACTATTTGTAGCCCGTGCGGTTCTTTTTAGATTAAAAGGTTTTTTTTTTAATTATTATCCACCAAATTATATGAATTGCTTTTTTCTTTAATAAGAACTTAAAAAAAAATCGAAACTTTATTCAAGTGCTCTAGTTATACATACTAAAAGACAGCCATGTTGACAGATACCAGTGGATATGGTGGTAAATGCAATGATCACGGCTGCAGCCACACATGCTGGAGGCTCAGGGGTTCATATGGTGTACCAAGTCGGTTCATCTCACCAGAACCCAGTGACATTTGGGGAGATTCATGAGATTTCGGTTCGTTACTTCACCAAAAACCCTTTACGCAGTCGCAATGGCTCGCTCATAACTGTCTCAAAAGTGAGGTTTATATCAACCATGGCTTTGTTCTCCCTCTACATGACCCTACGTTACAAACTTCCTCTCCAGGTACTATATGAATGAGAGAAGGTTTATATTTAAAATACAGTATATTTCGTATAATTTAAGCTAATTCTGGTCAAATGTATAATACATTAGAATAACTGTCGTGATTTTTCACACATATTAAAAAATCTATTAAAATTTCTATTCAAACCTTTAATATACACTATATAATTTTATATCTCTTATTAATTGCATTGAAAACTTAAAACGCCACTTAATTTGAAACAAAAATTCAATCATAAAATGATACTTTAAAACGGGGGATATCTATCAAAAGAAAACTAAATATTTTCCTCATTGTAATTTTATGTTGATAGTGTTTTGATCATTGTTAAATTCTCTTTTTGTTCAAACAGTTATTAAAATTGATTGATATAATATATCCTTGGAGAAAAGGAGATAAGTACGGAGACAAAAACCGAAAAATCGAGTTGGTGATGAGATTGGTAGAGCTTTACGAGCCTTATGTACTCTTCAAGGGCATGTACGTGTTTACTTCATAATATTAGTTTTCTGTTGCGAAACTCAAGTCTAAAATTTTTTAGTCACAATTATAAAATGTTTTATATATTTACATAAAAACTAAATATATTCTTTTTCTTCAGATTCGACGATAGAAATACTGAGAGCTTATGTGCCATTCAGAAGAAAGAGGAGAGCAAAACTTCAGAAAAAATGATGTTTGATTTCGACCCAAAAGGCATTAATTGGGAAGATTATCTCACAAATATACACATCCCTGGCCTCATTACTCACGTGCTTAAAAAATAAAACCACACACATGTTATTGAATTCCACGTGTATCATCAACAAGACACCTCATGATGGAAAGTATATTTTTTTATTTGTTTGGGAAACTTAATTCTTTTAAAACAAACATATGTCCTGTTTTTCTAGTGTAATGTACTATTTATTTATTTGATAATGATACTGGTCTCTCAATTCCAGTAAGCATGAAATGTATTTTCATAAGTATGGATAATACTGGTCTCTTTTTCTTTTCTTTTTTTGTTGTTGCAACCTACTGGTCTCTCAATTCCAATAAGTATGAAAAATATTAAGATTGTAAGCAAAATCAATTATTATGAATTATAGGTTGAAAAAAATGGAAGTAAAACATAATTGATAAAATTATATAAATTTTGTTAGTTGAGAATTTAATTTTGAAATATTTTGACAAAAAAATTAACATAATATTCTGATTATTTTGTTTTCTATTTTTAATTAATTTAGGGTGCTTTGTTTTAGAATCTGCTATCATCCTCACAATATGCATGACAATAACTAGTTTACAATAATATCAAATGTTTATTTGATATCTCATAATAAAACATTTCAACACCAATATCTGATAAATAAAACTAAAAAACCAGAATTGTGGAATGTTAGACTTTTATTTCTTAAGTAGTTGTCTATCTAGGTTGGACGCTGAGGCAAAGAACTTATCCGATGTCGTTTAGCCCGTGCAATGGGTAATGAGGATTGAGGAGTGGTTTAACTTATTCTATCATATTCGGATAGACTAGTTACAGCTAATGGGATCAGACAATATGAGAATTATCACGTCTACCCGCTCTCCAAAGAGTGTGTGGGAAAGAAAAAGAATTCTGATTTGATAAGCCAGATTTTGAAGAAGTCATCTTTGAGGTCTTCACATCAAGATCACAAAAATTACATTTTTGGTGATCATATTAAGAAAAGTAGATCATACATTTCGAGATGGCACAAGGAGGATAAATCCAATTCATATAAGGTGATAGAAAGCCTAAAGAATCATTGGATAAACTAAGTATAGTCCTGGTGGAGGAGAAACTCTTTTGGAAACTAAAAAACGATCTTTGTAGTTGAAGAGACAAAAATACCAAAAAATTTATGCGTCTACAAAACATCAACGAAGATTTGGACAAAAAAAGAAGACAAGATAGAGAATATTGCTACTCTTACTCCCAACATCTTTTCTCTGCTTCAACGATCTCTGAACATGAAGTCTCTCTCAATCATTTATCTCAGTGTATAATAAAGGAGATGAATGATAGATTGCTTAGAGACGTGCCTCCTCTCAAAGTTAAAGATGTTGTTTCCTTTGCATCCTGAAAAAAATCTAGGACTTGATTGATGTTACGAGCGCTCTGTTTTATCAGAAATTTTGGTATATTCTGGGCAGGGCAAGTCCAAACATATTTAAGGTCCTAAAACGAAACCAAAAATATGACCAAAATTTTAATTTTTATATTTCTGAAAATAACCATGATAATGTTCTAGTTATATCATAAAATATAGATATATAATAGTAAAATTATATTATCAAACGTGTGTATAATTTAGCTTGCAGAACTGCTTAAAAAATGTTAATACTATTAAATTTAATTGATATTATATATTTATACAATGTATATATTTTGTGTTATTTTAGAATTATGCAACTAATAGTTGTAAGTATTTTTTGTTAAATTACTTCATACACGTCGAAGAGATGCAAAGGAGTTAGTGGAGTTAATGCCCATCGGTCTTTATAATGTACCTATAATATCAATTATACTAATCTTTGTGTAATAAAATTCATTATAAAATGCTGGTAATTTCTCCAAAATTCGTTTACTAGTTTTGGATAATAGTCGCGATATGAAGGTATTCAACATTTTTTTCTCTTATTGTTTCAACATGATATTCATTTGGGTTAATATTTTTAAAACTTAATAAATTTTCTTGAGACTGTAGAGTATAATGCATCCAAATTTTCAAATTTTTTTCCTAAGACAATAATATATTTGCTCTTCAGAATGTTCGATAATCTTTTTAATACCAGATGTAGTACTCAGACTATAATTCTTCCTCGTCAAATGAGAGAAATATCTTTTGTTCTTAAGATTGGTCGAGTAGTTTCACTTTTTACTAAACATGAATCTTCACCATTCGTTGTTAATTATTTATTCCCATCAGAGGAGAAAAATCAACAACTTCTAGGTGAGTTGTATCCAAGACCGTGGCTATGTGTTTCAAAAAGAAACGTTGGTCTACATCTAAATCGAAAATAAAAGAACTGTTTTCAAAAAGACTGTGGCTACACCTCTTTGTAAGAAAAAAATCAAAGGCACGTACTTTTTTGGTGAAATTGAAAATAATATAATTTTTTCAATGTCAATTTTAAATTTTTAATGAAATTTTGGTGTACTAATCACTATAATATATTTAACTCTATTATACTTTTAATTTAAAAAATTTCAACAAAATCAAACATATAGCAAAACCTCTAATTTAGAAAGAGGCTTTCATTTAAAAAAAAAATATATTACATATTATTAAAAGCAGATGTTTATTAGTAAATAAAATAAAAGCTCTATTTTCTAATATCCCAATTCGCAAAAGAAGAACCTGATTAACAATTTTTTTTTCTCCAAACTCGGAAAGATTTGTTTCTCCGGCGATCGAAGAACACAAAGACATTCCATTCTTACTGATTCAATTGCATTCACATATTTTCTTGTTACATATTGCAATCTTTACTGATTAGGTTTCTAGTAGATGAATCGAAATCCACAATTGAATAGGATTTTTGATTGTTGTTTCGATTCGAATCATCTTAAAAACGGTTTTTAGTTTTGATAAATCAATTTATTGCATAGTGTATTAGGGAATCGGATAACAAAATGGGTGTCAATTGCTTTTGGTGCTGGAATTGGTATCGGCTCTGCATACACATATTGTTCTCGTGTTTTTGATGCATTTTCTTCAACTTCATGTAATTTATCAGCTCCCAAGAATATTACAGAGACTTCTGTATCTCAGGTTAGTTGGAATTTCTTATTTGGGAATCCAAATACTTTTTTTTTGTTGGATCATTTCGTTAGAAAAACATTGGAAGTTAGAAATGTTGCTGAAGTAAAAGAGCTTTATAGTAGCTTAAGATAGTATATGATTTGAAAAATTGTACCTATGGTTACAGATTTCTGAGATCAAATGCATCTCTTTAGCTTTTAGCTCGAAATGATTCCACATTCTGATTATGACATGTAAAAGTTTTGTCGCTGTTGATCTTACGAGCAAAAGCAAATACCTGATTGTTTTTGTGTCATAGTGTGGCAACTAGACTATGTGAAATGATTAATGATATGTTAGTAGCTTAAGGATCCACCAATTGAGTAGTTTTTACAGTTATACATATTTTTATCTTATTTATCAAGTTGTATCCTCGTGGCTGTGATCTCGTTTTTTTCAAAATTCATCGTCGGTTACACTCGATCGAGTCAAATTCAGTTTTTGCGGCCATAATTTAAAATTTGCAAGTGGATCATATAACTATAACCACCAATCAATGTCTTTCATAGCTACGCCTTAACGAGCATTATAAGAGTTTGAATGGCTCAGATTGGATCTCTCCAGCCGCGGAGTAGCTTAATCTATAGCCACGTGTATGCAATATATATTCACTTTTTTACTTAACTGCTATGGAAAAAATTTGAGAATATAAAAAGCTACCAAAGAACAACGACGCTAAGACGAACACTTAGCAGAAGGAGGAAGAAGAAGACGATAAGGAGAGGGAAAATGAATAAGCCACCCACGTATTTGTTGATTATTAAATATGTAGACTGATCTAAATAGTGAGTACGAAAACTCCATTTGTGTATAAACAATCATTTTGTATCAGATTTAGTAATTTTGTATTCACAATTATATTTGATCGCATATATTTACATAGTTGTTTATAAAACTTTTTTATTTCTGAAATAGTTTTCTTTATTGACCATTGATTCTACCAACATAAATCTGAGATCATCAGCGTGGTTACCATCATCAACACTCTAATTATTTGCATTCCCTAATACTGTTGATTTTCCATGCACATTACCATCATTATCTCCACTCCTACGATCAGCGTGTTGCTCCTTAGCATCATCGGTTGGCTCCTTAGCATCATCGGTTGGCTCCTTAGCATAATCACTTGCCTCTTTATTCAAATCAAAATGGTCTCTACTATTACGATCATCAACTATACCTTTGAACGTCATGCACAACCGTAACATGTTGTTCCTTTTTAAATAGCTAATAAAATTTTTGAATTGTCTATCATTCATCATAACAATAGGAGGAGAGTCAACACTAACATGTATGGGTAAATAACTAAATTTCACATCAACTAAGTAATTAAGAGAATTTCTTTTAAAATAAATATTATTTTTATTAAATAACTTAACTTATTTTTAACATATTTACGATTTTCCATATGTTTAGATTTACTTTTCTTATTTTTAGATTTAGTTATTATCTTATTGGAAATTTTAAAAATTCCAGAATATATATTCTAATATATTTAGAATACATATTCTAATTGCTAAAATGTATAATTTAATTTTTCTACATCATGTACAAATAGTAGAATATGTATTCTAAATATTTCAGAATTCCATATTCTAGAACGTTTAGAACAGATTTTAATTCTAAAATTTCTAGAACATGAACATGTGCTATAATACATAATATAATATTTTCAGAACATAAACAAATGGTAGAATATGTATTCTAATAGTTTCAAATCGTTAGAAAACATATTCTAAACTTTTCAAAACGAGTTTCATTAAACTAAAAACCTATTTAAAACTATCTAAAATTAAAAAGTTTATTCTTCATAGTTGTGTATCTATATGTTTATCTGTTTTTTTTTTGAAAAATAATATTAATCTACTAGTAAGGATAGTTAAGGAAAATGTGATTAGTTTCAAATAAAAGGTTAAAATGGATAATTTTTTTTGCTAGAACTGCTTTAGTTCCAATTTCTCCTATTTTTTGAGTCAACCCTCAATCCTTCTTTAAATTAAGAAACATGGAGTTTTTTAAAAGAGTTAGTAAAATTTTTTCTTAATAGTAATTAATTAGAAATAACATTAGAACAAAAGATTGTTCACATTTTTCATCCACTTTTTCAACTCTTCCTCATCGGAGATATAAACGAAAGCATTAGTGAATTGATAAGAATTATTTTTATGATAATTTTGTTTCATCTAGTATTAGGATTTAGTTTTCATGTATAATTAAGAATAAATTTCAAAAAAAAATTAAATCATAGTCTAATTTATTAATCCAAATAAAGCATGATTTGAAAATTTAGATTGGAATATGTTTAATGAAATGGGCGAAAGTAAATGGGCGGTAGTAAAGGATTGGATTTGCACCTTCCTTTGCACGCCTCTGCTTTCCACCACCGGTATGGGGCCTCCGCCCCAGTCAGCCAGTTCTCTCCCCCCTCCTTCGTCTCTTCCAACCGGTACCCATGGTCTGCAACTGTGGGAGATGCCCTGAAATCTCCTATTTCAGACCCAAATTTTGTTGTCACAGATGGTGTTGCTGCAATCCCTCTTCTAGTTGAGATTTTTGAGGATGCTGAACCCCGCTGGAAAAGCTTCGTTGCCGGGTATTTTATGGGAAATGCTCCATACGTTGGCATCATTCACGCCACAGTCAATCGAATTTGGGCATCAAATGAGAAGTCTTCAAAAAATTGATGTTCAATTTCTATACGAAACAACAGTTTTGTTTCGCATTGAGAACCCCCAAGTGCGTGCCCGTGTTCTCAAACTACTGGCACTTTGCCGATGTCCCACTAGTTCTCAATGAATGGAGTCCAGAATCAGCGCATATCAGGCCAGATCTTATGGCTATGCCTCTTTGGGTGGATCTTAAAAATGTTCCAAGTCACTTATACTCGCGTAAGGGGCTCGGTTTTCTTGCTGGTGCCACTGGCTGTTTTGTAAAGCTTCATCCTAATATTGAGCGATGTACCAGACTCGATGTAGCTCCGGCTATGGTTGAAGCTAATCTGTAAAATCTACTTATTGAGAAGCTCTGCTTCACGGACAAAGATGGTACTGAAGTTTTGGTCTCTGTTAGTTATCCATGGCTGCCTCCCCGTTGTGCTTTATGCCAAAAATGGGGATAGAAGGAGAAAGGTTGCTCATCTACTAAAAGGGTCTCAATCCTAACTCGGGGAGCATAATATCGGATGTGGAGATTGTTCAGAATCATTGTTCAAATTGTAGAGAAGCAGAAGGAGAAGGTTGAGGCAGAAATTCATGAGAAGGATTTAGAGACTCGTTTTTTATACTCTCATTGATATGATGACGAAGAAATATTATAGCCTCAAATTCAACTTTTTAAGGTGCGACATATTTAATTCAAATCATGAAATTTTTGGGAAAAAGGTCTTTTACAACCTTAACTTTACACGGAAATGCCTATTCATATCTGAACATTTGAAAAGTGCTTAGCTGAATCCGAATACTCCAAAATTTTGAATTTTATACCTAAACTTATGTTATCGTGTCAAATTAGCGGTCGTCGTTAACGGATGTTAGTCAACCGTTAACGACGCTGATTCAGCTGACACCTATGTGATGATGTGGCAAAACAACGTCGACCGTGTGTTTGCAAATTAGAATTTTTTTTCAAAAATATGTAACAACCTTGATTCAAAACCGAGACCTCAAAACCATTTAATAAATGTCATAACCAATTGATCCACAATCATCATTATGTACTATACCAACATCTTAATATATAAACTTTGCTATTTTTTATGTCCGAGATTCACAACATTTTGTTTTGGGGGAAAATTTAAAACCTATCAAACTAATCAAATTAAAATTAATTTGACAACTATAAAGTTAATTTGACTCATTATAATCAAATTAAAATTAAATTTGGACAGATTAAATTTGACAAATTTGACAAATTCACTCCTAAATGTGCTTAATCAATCACTTCCACCTGCAACAAATACACAATCACTTGAGTTCCAGGAATTAGAACAAACCTAATCCCCAGTGATCATAAATCCTTAATAGAACACTCAAGTCAAGAAATTGAAGCTACATAGTTGCAGATGAATCAATAAAACGAATTTCGCTAGAGAAACACAAATTACATGTTCAACTCTAAAGCAAGACAAACAATTCTAAAGGAACGTAGCATATAGAAGAAGAAACCACCATAGCTCCTCGCTCTGTCATTGTTAATGGAATTAACGTGACACAAATGTCCTTCTCCAATCTCCAATCTCGATTTACCAAAAATCCATAAGGAATAAGCAACAATGGTGAATTCGTACTGACCTCTTCAGATAAAATCGAAGCCATTGAGAGACGAATCATCAGAGAAAACCAACGCCACATTACCACTTAACCGCCGATGACCACTCCACCACCATAGCTGGTGACCATGCTACCATCGGAGCCACCCACGTCTGAGATGCCCACCACCAAATCAAAAGAGAAAACGCGTAGGAGAAGACCCAGAACGCCGCTGCCTGCCGAGAGAAACACCAAGATCTGTCATCATATTCAACAGGAACCTCGCCGTAGAGAAGTGGAAGGGAGGTGAACTGCCACGCTTCCGATACGAGGGAGGAGAGGAGAAGGAAATCCAGTAAGAACTCTCCTCCTCAGCCGCAGGCTCCATCTTCGTCTCCGAATAAGGATCTGAACCACATCGTGAAGCCAGATCAGAAACTCTAGGAGAATCTGCAGATGCCAAAGGAAGAGGAAGAGGAAGAGGAAGAGGAAGAAGAATAGGGAGGTGGAGAGTTTGTGAACAAGATACAGGTAAGATGCTCGGATTTCTGAGAAGACCCAAACAATTTTTGGTTTGATTTTGATGATAGAAGATATAAAATATGATAGGTTTATAAATAAAAATACTGATGTTGTCATCAATAATGGACGAGGATCAACTAGTAAAGATCTATGTTAACAAGTTAGAGTTCAAAAATTCGAGTCTAGGTTTTAACATATATTTTTAAAAAATTTATAATTTGCAAACACACAAAACAACGTCATTTTGTCACATCATCACATAAGTGTCGACCGAGTTAGCGTCGACACTTCCGTGTAAATGGGAGGTTGTAAAAAACCTTTTTCCCTCAAAATTTTGCCAATAAGCATGCCGATCCTAACAAAAGCAATAAGAAGAATGAGCCAATCATAATAAAGCATGTGACCATAATTATAAACACAATCATATGGATCAAACAAATAGTAAAGCAATAAAGTTTAGATAGAGGCTTAGTTAAAAAATCATTAAACATCAAAACTTAATTCATACCCACCTAACATGATTCTAAAAAGATCGATCAACTAACTCACTACTCAAAACAGAGGATCCGCTTCATTAAATTATAATTTTTTTTGTTGGCTTTTATTGAAGATGAAGTTACAATTTAAACAAACAGAATATTATTTAGGTAAATATGTCCTCTTTATTCATAACCGCAGTAGCATATTATCGACTGTATATTATAACCGATTCACCAAACACAAAAATAAAGGATTCCAAGTTTCTTAAAATACGTTAACAGCTATCAAGCATAATTAACATATTAGACAAACGATCTGTAAAAGCAACTCAAAATTGTGAGATTAAACCAAGAACAGAAAACAAAACGCTTAGTGAAAACTGAAAAGTAAAGCATTGTGTCTCAATATATTATATATTTATATGCCAAAACAGTAAATTCCTAACACTCAATCTTAGCATATCTGAAGCACCGTATAATATATTCATATAATATTTAATAATTTGCATGAAATATTCTACTATGAACGGCATCACCTTAACCAGTAACAAATCAAATCAATTAGATTGTTAATACTTAATAATACTTATCTCGATAACTGCTTGTGAGGCTAGCGGAAAACTCATGTATTTCATTAAATTAGCAAAGTATTTATAGTACAAAAAAAATCCTAAGACATAGCCAAAGACACAAATAACTTTTACATAGAAGAAAAAAATGCATAAATCTATATGTGTAACACAGTTTTAGACCTGTGTTGCATAATTTCAAAACACAATATATATCCCAATACTGTTTTCAGCGATGGAGACGGCATCGGCTAAAGTTTTTGGTAGAATCTCTTAGTTATGATAGCTAGTAATTTGTGTTGATAATTTATTGTAAAGAAAAGAAAGAAAAAAGAATTGTTATTATCAATTGTTCCATATGAAAATAGATATACTACATCGGAATAGAATAGCAAAGGTTTTAGATTCGACAGTAAGCAATGTAGAATATTCTAAGTAGAACACTTCTTGGGTTCACATTTACCTCCTTTAAGTCTAGCGAATGAGAGTGTGTTAAATAATACCAAATATAATCGAAGATTTTTGGAAATTAATGACTTTACCCGAGGTTGATCTGTAAAGAGCAAGACATCTTCTCACTTCATCACTTTCTTCAGAATTAGCCTTACATAGTAAGAGACTATCATCTACGAAAAGCAAGTGATGAACTGACGGTCCCGAGGCTGCCGCATAAACCCCATGTAAACGTCCACTCAACTCCGATCTGTTTAGGACATGAAATAATGCTTCCACGCTCAGAATAAACAAGAAAGGAGAGAGTGTGTCTCTTTGGCGAATACCTCTATTGTGTTTGATGAAGCTATGCGCCTGCTCATTAACCAAGACTTTGTAAGTCACATAACGCAAACAATACATTATCCATCTGATCCATCTTTCATTACAACCCATCTTCTCCATTAGCTTTTCCAAAATATCTCACTCTGCTCTATTATATGCCTTAGACATATACATCTTCACAGCCATATACTTCGAAGACACCGAATTATTACCAACATGTAGTTGGGCTAGTGGTAACTCCATGTGGATCAAATCCAAGAAGGTCACGAGTTTAATTCCCGTTGAAAAGGGTCTACTCTTTAAAGGAGAGTTAATTTAACATGGTCTTAACTATGCCCAAAAAAAATTAGAAACCCACAGGTTCTGAACCTCCCGATTATCCGAAAAAAATAAAAAAAAAAGACCAAAGCATTGGTACGCAAGGAGTGCACCGTTTCATAAGCAATAAAGATATTATCTGAGATGAAATGTCCTGATTCAACCTCGAACAAAGAATCTTAAATATAATCTTATAATGAACTGAGCATAATCTAATGGGGCGCATCTCAGACATTCTTGTAGGATTAGTAACATTGGGGATCAAGCAAAGTTGAGTAAAATTCCATTCAGCTGGAAAGATCGAGGTAACAAAAAATTGTTTTATTTTTCTCGTCACATCTGCTCCCACAATATTCATATACATTAACTACGCATCTTTTTCTCTCTCAACCTCAGCATCTTTCTCTCTCTTCATTGTAACAAAAGTCCCAGATTATAATTCTTTTTTTCAACAACCCATATTATAGTTTTTTCAAATTGGTTGAATCTTAAATAATACTTTTTTTATTTCTTTAAATTGGTTTGAATTTTCCAATTAGAATTCACTCACTAATCTCTATAACTTTGGAATTCGATTTTATGGAGTTTTGAGCTTTATCAGTTTACAAGTAGAATTAGAGTTTCGAGTTTCATAACTCCCTATAACATAATATAGGGAAGAAGGTGGAAAAACTCCACAAAAGAATTAAATCAAATTGAACCCACAATGAACTAAGCAAGAACCCGATGATAGACCGTATTGATTAAGTCGGATCTCACGCTAACCGTATTGACAAATCGAGGAGGTTTATGGGCTCCAGGTTACAGCGAGCATCGTAGGCGCTACTCAGCCATGGCTCAAGCCGTTTCAATTAGGATCCAATACCCACGCCACCCACGACATTCGTGTTGGTTACCGTAAGATCAAACCGTCGTGTTGATCTACCGGAAAATTCTTACAAAGATCACCGGAGTTTCCTCCGATAATTAAGCCATAGAAGCAGATCGTCAACTTATGAATGAAAAGAAAGAAACAAAGCTTATGAAGATCTATTGAAGTTCGAAAAATTTAGAGAGAATTTTGAACATGTTTAGAGAAAGACAATTTTAGAGAGAAATTTTTATTATTTCTCAATGTGTATTTTACAATGGGGGAGCACACATATTTATAGGGGGAGGTGAAGACGCTGACATAAGCGCTTACCTCAGCGATGACATCATGTTTACATCATGATTACATCATCGCTTACATCACACTACTTATATATTACATCATCGCTTACATCAGCGATGACATCACACTTACATCACACTAATATCATGCTGATATCATATTGACATCATGCTGACATCATTTATTTAGCATAATAATTATACATAATTAATCATCAAGCTTACTCAATGATTCATCTCGAAATCTTCAATGTGCTTCGTGCAGCATCTGTACTCTGTTTCCGGACACTTATACTGTGGTTCTGGCTCAGAAAAGTCTTCAGGGGAGTTCATATTAACGTTAATATTGAACTCTTGTCCGATTTCGTCGAGATCCATAACAGGATTATCGTCTGGTGACTGAGCGTCTTGGAAGTATTCTGTTGGACAGATTGGTGAGGATGGTTCTGGTTTTGCTGCTTTGAAATGATGTTTTTCTTCATTAGACATGAAGAATTGCAGATCTTCGTCGAGACTCATTTGATAGTCGATGGAATAGTATGACCAGTTCTGGTTGAACGGGATGTGAAACGTCTGTCGAGCATTATTGAGGCGGAATGCATGAGTCTGAAATTCTTCATATAAAGCATTATCGCGAACGTTGAAGTCTGGTCTGATTCCATGCTTGAAATCCTTGTGATGAATGAGGTTGGGTAGTGCGTGAACCTTTGCGGTTCTGTCGTTGACTTGAATTGGTCGATGGAAGAAATAGATAGTGTGTGGACTAAAGAAGGGATTTAGACCACCTAGTTCTTTGAGTTTCTTGTAGGGGATTTGCATCGATTTTGGTGAATTTCGTAGCTTGCCACTCCAGTTGACTAGCGGGTTGAACCATGTGAGGAATGTTGAAAGTCCTTCTTGTTGACCTTGTTGTTCGTTGACGTACTGGTATAACCATTTAATATCGAATGAGATACCAATAGTGTATACTGCACAGAGATACCAGAGGAAACAGAGAACTTCTTCCGGCATATATTTGTTCTCGATCCTGTACAGATGAGCGAACGGGTAGTCGGGATGAATGCCTAGTGGTACAATGTATCTTCCGTAGAGCCCGTGGTTTGTTAAGATGATTGATTGGTAGTGGAATATCCTGTTTCGCAAAGTTTCTCAAAAATGTCTTTTTGTGATGAGAGGCTTCACGTCTTTTGGCATGTTGTTGTCGAAGTCATAATATGTCTTTGATGATGAAGAACTCGCCATAATGTGTATGCCTTGGAGATGCTTTCTGCTGCGCATATCGGCTAGAATGTTCTTCGTGCCCTTTAAATAGACGGTGTCGTACTTTGAAAACCATTCACTCCATCGTAAGAGCTGTTGATGCGGGACCATCTTCTGCTTGAATTGTAACATTTTTGGAAAAGAAGAGATATCCATTTCGATTCGAAATTTATGTCCTATCAGATGAAATTCAAACTTTTCGATTGCTCTTTTGACGGCTAAGATCTCTATGAACGTTGAGTGATAGTGCATCTCCGAATCTTTAAAGCGTCCACTTTTGTATCCACATATTTGTCTTTTTCCATTTTCTTCTTCAAGTAATACTGCGCCCCAGTATTTGTCGCTTGCGTCAGTCTGTAGAACCCGTGTTCCCGTAGAGGGAATCTTTAAAGGTGGTAGCTTCTGAATTTCCATTTTTAGGTGTCTGACAGCTTCAGTTTGTCATTTTGTCCACTGTGGAGGATTCTTTATCAACATCTTTCGTACAGGGTGAGTCAGCTGCGAAAGTTGCGGGATAAAGTCGCCTAGATAGTTGATTACACCAAGGAATTGCTGAATTTGTCGCTTTGTCAGATTTTCTTCTGGGAAGCTCAGAAGTTCTATAGCTAGATGGGCTTAGGCTGCGAACTGTCCTTGAGTAATTTCCATTCCAAGAAATTCGATATTGGATTGGGCTATGATCATTTTTCGGGCTGAAAGCATGATACCATATGATTTTACGATTTTGTGGAATTTCTGAAGGTCTCTGATATGATCTTCTTCCGTAGGTGAAAATAGTAGGATGTCGTCGATGTAGATTAACACCGTATGTATGAGTGGTTTGAATATCCTTAACATCGCCTGTTGGAATGGCGATGGTGCTGTCTTCAGACCAAAGGGTAGAACTTTCCATTGTAAGTGACGGTTCGGTAGACAGAATGCCGTCTTGTATTGATCTTCAGGTTGAACACAGAGTTGCCAAAATCCTGACTTGAGGTTGAATTTGGAGAATACTGTTGCTCGTGAGAGATGTTGGAGCATCAATCTTTTGTTCGGTAATGGGAATTTGATGTCTTGAAGGTATTGATTCAATGGCTTGTAATCAATTACCAGTATTAGCTTTTCTCGTGCTTGTTCAGCTCGGTTGTTGACGTAGAATGCTTTGCACGCCCATGGTGAGTTGGTTGATGAGACTATTCCTTGTCGGATTAGTTGGTCGCATTCGTCGTTGGCTTGTTGCAGTAGAGCTGGAGACATTCCTGTGTGACTCGCTTTAGTAGGAGTTGTTGTCATATGTTCTTTGAATGGAAGTGATACAAAGAAGTTTTGGTTGAGCCATAGAGGATTTTTGCATTTCGTCAGAAATTCAACATGTGAATCTGCACAAGAGACTGCTGCAATCTCCTTTTTGATTTCTTCAAATGTTGGAGCGATAGGATCTTCTATTGCAAATAACCTATGCAATGTTGTGAAAGCCTTGAATAGACCTTTCCATTTGATTCCTCCTGGTTCGATTGAAATATCAAACCTTTTCTTCAGTATATTTTAGGAATCCCATCCGAGAATTAGATCTTTTCTGGGTGCGGATGATCCGAGGACTTCTGTAGTGAATTGGCATCCAGGGAAAACTTTGATTGTAATAGGCTTGGACTTGAGTTTGATTTTTAAAGCTCCTGAGTTTTCCACTCTGAATTCTTGCTCAAATGGTATCCACATCGATGGAGGTAGAATCTTTGGATTTAATATCAACGTGTGAGCTCTAGTGTCGATGAATGCAATGACATGGATTGGATCTTCAGTTTCTGTTGGATCAAAGATTGTGACCGGCAGGTGTGGAATCGTCATGATATCTTCTTGCTGTGGTATCTGACAAATCTTGAAACAACAATCATCAAACACTTCTTCATCTGAAGTTTCTGAGGAAGTATCATATTCGGAGTATCCACATATTGCTTCATTGTCATCACTGTCGGAAGATAGGACGGATTCGAGATCATGATTTTCGAGGTCGATATCCAGCGCTATGCGTGATATTGAGCTAATGAGATACTGCCTTTTCTTCGTTGACTTGTGCGGGTAGTTCTTGGCGTAGTGTCCTTCTTTGTGACAAAGAAAACACTTGGTTGACTTTCGAAAGCTTGTTTTCTTCTTGAAGAATCGTCTGCGTCGAAAACTTTTAAAGTTGTCTCTTCTTTGCTTTCTGTGTTTGTGCCTGGTCTTGCATGAACATGCCTTTTTTGATTTCGAACATTTGATTGATAGGTCCGGCCTTGCACAGATCTTGGATAGTTGTTTAGACTTATCCATGAATTCCATCCAAAACTCTTTCTATTTGCATAACTTGTCAAGGGTCCGATTGATGTATTGTTGGATTTGACCGATTGAGATTTCTTCAACCGTCTGACCTTGATCTCTGATGTAGAATTTGGTTTGCTGGCTTAGATATTCGTCTCTTGATGAGAGGTAGACGTGCTTCAAGCTCGGATTGTTGAGTCCGTTTAGGGCGTAGAACCTTCTCGCTTGATACTTGAAATGTCTCGCCAGATCTTTCTTCTTTAGTGAACAGTACTTTGCTGTAAAGTATTCTTCTTGTATTTGCTCTTTTTGATGATTTGGTGTACCGATAAACTCTCGATGGATTTCTCCGAGTAACATCGGTATTGTAGTGTCATATACTTGGTTTTGTCTATAATCACCGAGTGAGTTCCACCATTCTTTGAGGGCTCCAGAAAGCCTTGCAGTAAATTGTTGGATGACAGCGTATGTTGTCGAAGTTAGTGCTTCAGAATTCATCCAAGCGTGAAACTCGTCAAGACGTTCTTTCCATTTCTCGAACGGAATATCATCGAATGTAAACGTCATGAATTTTGAAGTGAATTGCTTTTCTGGTTTTTTGTGTTCTTGAAAATGTTAATAGTTCATCTCTTCATCGCTTGAGAAAACTTCGTTTACACTTGGCTCTCACTTGGGTGTATAAGAACTTTCTCCGATAGCAAATTGTTTCAACATTGATTCTTCTTCTGATTCGGTTTGCGACTTAGTTGAATTCGTGTCCGAGTAGTGCTCTATTATCGGGGTTGGTGATTTTGTTGTCTCCACTGGTTGCGAAGAGTATGCCTGTTTTGTTTCAGGCTTTTGCACTGTCTCGTTAGCTGATTGGGTTTGTGCTGCCGTTTGAGCTTGATTTGCCATGTCGTTGAGCAGATTGGTCATCGAGAATTCGATGATTCCAATGTCTTTATCTTTTCCCTTCTTCTTGCGATCATCAAGGGAATCTTGGCTCGAGTGAGATGAAGTAAGTGCAGGTGTTCGCACTTGCTTGGTTTGAACTTCAGGTTCTCTGTACCTTCTAGTTCGTTCTCAACAGATCTTTTAACTGGAACTTGAGATTATTCATCTCGGCTTCTCTGCTCTGAAACTGTGAGGTATTAACCATCATTTGCTTTGACATTGTTAGCATCTCATGATGGAGCGTTTCGAGTCGAGCATTGATTTCTGCGATTGACTTAGTGAGAGACGTCAGTCTTCTGTCATAATCTCTATTCATATGGTCAAACTTCTGGTTCATGTTGCTCAAAATATGGTTTTGAGCGATAGCGTTTTCTGTTTGCCAGTTGAGGACCTTTTCTCCTTGGCTTAATTGCTCTGGTCCGGATGAATTGATAGCCTTCGATACTATCTTTGGACTATGTGCTATGTTATTTCTTATGAAGTCTTCAGGCGGGGGAAAAGGAGGGAAGTCGTCTGGACTCATCATCATGATTTCTTTCTCCTTTTTCTTGTCTGAGTATTGGACCAAGAATTTGTATCTTCCGGTTCCTTCACCTAAAGTGCCGACTGTAGGATCGCCATCAAGATATCTTTGATAGAGAGGATCCTTCTTCTTTCTTCTTCTTTGTCGGATTTCTTCATCAGATTCGTAATCGGCATCCATACATGCTGAACATGAACAGACATCAAAGTATTGATGACCGTTTTCGTCTTTGAACGGGAATGCGACAGAGCCGTCTTGACCAAAGGATATTGGTTTTGGCATCTGTTCTTTGTATGGACCGTAGAACTCGTGTTCATCAATTCTAATGGAGAACTGAGTGAACAGCTGTTTGCGAAACGAAGATGATCTTGGTTTCTCGAACTTGATTTCGGTTGCACCATCGTTTCGTGTGTGAAAGTTAGCTTCAGATAGTTGAATCGGAGTTTGGGCCGATTGATGTAGTTTTTCGTAGCTAGTTATCCATTTATCTGGTAGCTGCTGGATGAGTTCTTCTCGAGATATTTGTCGAGGAATCTGGACAGCGTTTGGAGCTTGTGATGCTGATGTGACTTCAAGGTAGAGTGCATCGTTAGAGGATGGCAGGATTAGATCAAGAGCATGGTCTTGAACTCGATAGACTATTTGATGATGAATAGTCGTCATTATACTATCTTCTTTCATTTTGGCTCTAGTGAGCTGTAGTTGGACCTTTAAAGTCTTTAAAAGATGTGGATCTTGTAAAGAAACATTAAAGTTTGGAAACAATGTAATGAACATTGTTCCGGCATTTAACGTTGTCTGTACCATTCCAATACATGCTTGTTGGTAAGACTTTAATCTTGAGTCGAGCAGGGCAATTCTCGCGTAGGCTGGTAGACCTTTTCGTGCGTGTAAGGTCAGACCGATACGAACTACTCCGAAGTGTAGATGCGTATAGCCTTGGTGTTGCCATAATTGTGGTAGATTTTCTGGAAGATTGAGCGATATGAACTGCTCTTCTTCTGTAGCTGGAATTTGGCAAGATGAGAATTTGCTGGACTGCACGTATTCTCGAACCTTCCTGTGTGAGGATGGTCGGATGAGCTGTCGAACTCCGTTAACCGAAAAGGTATTTGGCTTCTTGGAAAAGATTTCGTACGGATTTACAAGAGGAAGAGTAGTTTCTGGGAGACGTTGATCTCCTGGAACATACTCGATTTCGTATAAAGAGTTTATAGTAGGAAAAAAAACGATTTTTATTTTGGTTTTTATTTTTATATAAAGTAGAAATAGCAAACTGGGAATCAAAAACAAAATTTTCGGAAATAGACATGATTAGAAAATAGTTTTCCAGAACATTCAAATCAATCATTCATAAACAATGATTCATTCCATCAAAACATAAGTGTAGGTTCTGATACCATAATCTTAACATTCTTCTGATTATAATAATGGTTTGTATTTATTATTATATTTTTACGTATTATGTAAAATATTTAGTGGGTGAATAAGTAGGGACCCACAACGAAGATTCAGCTAACGCAATTTGCCATCTACGCCAAAAAATCTTCCGACCAAAATATCCCTGTATTTTTCCTCCTGAGCAAACCTTAAAAAAACCTTCAGTTTATCCTTCAATGTTTTTCTATATACATTGATAGTTATCTAATAAATTTAAGATTATTTGCATATCATGACAAAAATTGGAAAATAATTAAATGGAAACAGATGTGGCAATTTTGTAAATTTTTAATCATCTAAAAGCATGCTGAAAGGACATCTTTTTCTCTCTCAACTTTGACATCTTTTTCTCTCTCTTCATTATAACAAAAATTCCAGATTATATTTTTTTGGTCAATAATCCAGATTTAAGTTCCGAACCATTTTAAAATTGATTGAATTTTAAATTACAAATTTTTAGTTTTTAAAATTGGTTTGTATTTTCCAATTAGAATGCCTTCACTAATCCCAAATATTTTAGAATTTGATTTTATGTGGTTTCGAGTTTTATCGGTTTACAAGTATAATTAGAACTTCGAGTTTTAGAAATTCTAGTAACATAAGTAATACAGGAAAGAAGGTGCAAAATCTTCATTAAGAATTAAATCAAATCACCTTCATTATAATAGTGGGATAGGATATACTGTTTTTTATCACTATATTTTGATGTATCATTCAAAATATTTAGTATAGGGAAGACATAGGGACGCACCACGAAAATTCAGCTAACGAAATTGGACATCTACGTGGAAGATTTTCCTCCTATATTTCAAGGGTATTTTGATCACAAAAATTGCCTGCCTCTTTTCTTCTTTGCAAACCGTTTTAATATATCCTTCAATCTTTTTTTTATATATTGATAGTTGTCTAATTAACTCTAAAATTAATCTGTTTACAATTATAAAATATAAATATGCTCTGTGTGCTTATATGGTGGTTGGTGACTTCATCGATCGCAGAGAAGATTATACATGTGAGCTTAAACTACTAATTTTAAATTTAAACTGATTTTGAATTTAATACATTATATAAGACGTAAGTGGTGTAGGTGGTGATCCGTCTATGCTGTCAAACAAAAAAGATTGTGATATTTGTTTTGGGCAGCCAAATAGATTGTGTTTTCATTACCCAAATTTTTTTTGGGTCAAATTCCATATAGTAAATCAACAAACTAATGACTAGAGAAGAGCCAATAAAAATTTGATGTGATTATATGAGAAACTGATTGCTTGGATTAATGTGATTCTACTTATCTTCATTAAAAGAAACAAGTACAATGCAAATGACTAGAACGATACTCTTCCGTATGTAAACTAAACAAACTTGATAAAATGGATTACACCGCAGGGATATGCCACTCAAAGTGGTGCAAGGCTTGTCGAACAGTGACGCTCGGCATCCTTAAGGTGAAATACCACACGGAATACAGACGTATTCGTTGTATTTTGAGATTTCCAATATGCACCTTAAGTGCCGAGACACTCGATCTCTGAAGAGGTGGTGACAAGAGGAACAGGAGAAGGTTCCCGCGAAATCCGAGATGAACAAGGGTTTAAATACTAACGAAGAGGTGGCAAAACTTTGCGTTTCAATTACTGATAGCGCAAAGCAAATATTAAGTGCCGAGACACTCGATCGCTGAAGAGGGTGGTGACAAGAGGAACATGAGAAGGTTTTCACGAAACCCGAGATGAACAAGGGTTTAGATACTAACGAAGAGGTGGCAAAACTTTGCGTTTCAATTACTGATAGCGCAAAGCAAATATAATCGTATTCCAAATAAACGGCCAAGAAATAATCCGTCAATCCTCATATTGATATCGATCCAAATCTCAAGAGGAGTCTTCGACCACTTGAATCATTGTGTCAAAACATCAAATCATGAGGATTAATCAGACCACTAGATGGGCCTATCTTTGACTGGGGCCTTGATAACACCTTAGGGCTGGCCAGAAAACAACTTAATTCCTTAAGCAATAAGCCTGCTATCTTTAATGGGCCAGACCAAGTCCAATCTTCATCCAACATGGCCCAAATTCAAGAATTTCCTTCTTCTGCTCATCCACGACGGGACTGCACCCTACCGGGAACGCCCTGCAGCTGAGTCAACGGCCGCGACTGTCCAATATGGGAGGAGTCTCAAGCCTAGAGGCTACAGTGGTGAGTGAGCGGCTCACTGGATCTTAGCTCCGCCGTGGTGTGGTACGGTCTTCGGTCACCCCTGTCGAGAAAGGGATCGAGGTTAAGATCCTTTGAGCCTTTCCTGAAGAACGATGCAACCGAGCTAATGACAGGGTGAGAGGGTTGCTGGCGGCGAATCCTGCGGCATCCATGGTGGAGCTTCGGCTTTCAACGGAGAGAGATTCCAATACCCCGATGAAGAATCTCGATGTTAAATCGACTCGTCCTGAGATAGCAGATTGTCCTTGAGACAAATGAACTTCATCGGTAACAGTACCACGACAATTCACCGAAATGGAAGTCATAGGGTCACACCGGACTAGAAGCCAAGGGAACTTGCCGAAATAAAAGCCACTTGATGAGCCGAGAACATCGATACAACCAAAGATGAACAAAGGTTCAATCATCGACAACGAGTTATATCGACAAAAAAGAGGAGCTTGGCTCATCGAAGGCCTCCACCGGGGATACATAGAAATGAGGAGCTCGAGAGTAAGGTCTCCGGCCACCAGATCAGCTGAACCTAGGAGTTCTTGTTGGTCGGGAATATGACTATTAACTAGAGCCGCTGACGTAACTCGACTCAACCGCATCGACCGGGGTATTCGCATGCAACTGAGAGCGAAGACACTTCATCGCCAGGAGGCAAAAAGGCTCTATTGAGGAGAGGTCAGATCTGGCCTGAGACAAAGAAGACGGGGCATAGAAGCATGGAGGAAAAGTGGCCGCCGTCCTCAAGCACCGACACCACCACCATGCCTCCGACAAAGTCTTCAACTGCTTCGAACTGCGCCACCGATGAACTCCTTTGTTGGGAAAGAGGTGGAAGCGACGGATGAGCAAGATCGCTGGAGCACAGCTCGACGCCAACGAGCTACCGCTCTGTCGGTGTCAGAAATCATTGTCAAATGGAGGTCGCAAAGCAAATGAGTGAGATCAATCTCTAACTCGAGTGAAGAAAAAGACAGAGGTTGAACCTCTAGATCGAAAGCAGGTAAAGCGACGCCATCATAAGCGGTAACTCAAAGAGAACTTCAGAGATTGGCGCCTGAAATGTTGAGAGGTCTTCGGGATTTACCCGAGAGTTGATCGAATCTGGATGTTGCATAGCTCATACTTGACAACAAGGAGGACCGGAGGCTCAAAGATGATACCGACACCGAAATAGAGGAGTAAATCCAAGCGACGCCAGCATCTGGAGACCATTTAGAAAGACAAACAAGGGAGAAGATCCGACGCTGGCGAGCCCCAACTCCATCAACATTAGAGGATAGCCGTGACTAAGAGGAATTTGAAATTCACACAAGAGGTTTTTAAACCATATTGGTTTTACATAATTTCTTTTTTTTTGTTAAAGAAGTCACCCAAAATTTCATGCAAAAATGTATTGAATCAAAACTGTAAGTCAGGCGGCTATCAAGAACTTTTCTTTGGAAACTCCCATTGATTAATTTATGACGTATGGATTGGATTTCTAAAAAGTTAAAAAAAAACCTGATATGCCGCTTAAAGTAGCTGAAAATTTTAGATAAAATATTCTCTAATTTTTTATTAACTTTTGTTTTTTGCACTGGATTGTTTGAAATAGTAACAATTTTTTTTGTTTTTAACAAGACCTCTCGCTAAGCTTTAGCTAATTTTTGGCAAATTCTTCTTAATATGTTATATTGTGACCATATATAAGGTTAAAAGCCTAAAGGACATTGAACACAAATTGATTGTGCTTATTTTAGTAAAATTAGGATTATTGGATGGTATTATAGACTTTCGTTCTACGTCATTTGCTACTATGAATACTCTTCCACTCCAATGGGTTTCTTTGCCACAGATACTTATTACTCATTTCTTCTGAGTTGGTGAGAAAACAAAAAAAAAATCATTTCCTCAAGAATTAGACCGAAGTCCAAACAATGGAATTCAATGGTGTTCAGTTTCTTCAAAACAAGACGATTTTTGTCACTGGTGCAACCGGTTTCCTTGCCAAGGGTAGATCCTTTAATATTCAGTCTGGTTTTGGTTACTTCCCTATTAACTTAGGTCTACAGGCTCTTCAAGATTCGTTAGAGTGGCTTTACATACAATCATCATCATATTTTTAGTCATTTACGCATGTACAATCATCATCATATTTTTAGTCATTTACGAATGTACAATCATCATCATAGTTTTGTCTAACTATGACTCAAACCGATTGGACATGATTTGGATTATTTAGAATCTACAAGTAAAACTTACTCCATGTTTTATTAGTGGGTAAATAATCACATGCTCTGTTCTAATAGATGGAGTTGAGGAGAAATTATCATTTTTTTTGTCTATGCATCAAATTTTATAGAAGAAAAGAAAACTTTTTATGAGGATCAACGAAATCACCAACAATCACCTTTGGTTATAAATAAATTTTGGATGATATTGAAAGATTTTAATGAGATAGTGGATATTGAAAAACATTCGATTTATGTGTCCTCTTCGTGTGTTACAATGGAAATGCGTGAATTCCAAGATGTAATAAGATATTGTTCCCTTTCTGAGATGTCAACACATGGTTCTCGTTACACATGGTGTAACAAAAGAGAAGAGGCCTAATATGCAAGAAATTGGATCTGAGTACTTGTTAATGATTCATGGTTTCAGGTTTTCTCACAAGCTCATTGTTATTTTGAAGCAGGAGGATGCTTAGATCATATGTGTTATCGAATTCAGGTTAAAACTCCGCTTACTAAACCTAGACGCCCTTTTAAATTTATGAATGCTTTAACAACTGTGCCAGTTTTTTTCCAATGATAAAGTGATTCTGGTCTGATACGGAGGAGGTTCGAATATCCACTTCACCTCTGTTTCGGATTTCAAAAAAGTTAAAAGCATTAAAGCCAAAAATTTGAGAGTTGAGCAAACAATGTCTAGGCGATTTACAAAACAGAACCAAACAAGTTTATGTAACAAATCCCCAGACTTGGATGGTTTTACCTCGTAGTTTTTCAAAAAGACTTGGAAATTTATGGGGAAGATGTAGTTGCAGCCATAAAATCATTTTTTGGTAAGGGTTTTCTTCCGAAGGGCTTGAACTCCAAGATTTTGGTTTTTGTTCCGAAAAAAAGAGGCAGTTGAGATGAAAGACTATAGGCCGATATCTTATTGCAATGTCCTATACAAGGCTATATCTAAGATATTGGCAAATAAGTTAAAGATGGTTCTACCGAAATCCGTTGCTCCAAACCAATAAGCCATTGTAAAGGATCAACTTCTCACGATAACTTTTTGTTGGCATCGGAAATTGTAAAAAATTACCATAAAATATCGGTCTCGGCTAGATACGTGTTAAAACTAGACATCTCTAAGGCTTTCGACTGGGTTCATTGGACGTTTCTTTTATCCACTTAAAAAATATTGGGAATCCAAGGAAATTTTATTCATTTGCTCAATTTATGCATCTTGAGGGCTTTCTTTTCAGTTCAAATCAATGGTGAATTGGCTAGGTATTTCCAAAGCACGAGAGGCCTTCGACAAGGTTGTTCTTTATCACCTTATCTATTTGTAATTTGTATGCACATTTTATCAAGACTGTTGGATAAAGCGGCTAGGGAGAGATGTTTTGGTTATCACCCATATTTTCAAGATCTCGCTTTAATCCATTTATGTTTTGCGGATGACTTGTTAGTTTTTTCAGATGGTAAGGAACAATCGATAACAAGTATCCTATAAGTTTTCAAAGAATTTGTGGTTGCCTTAGATTTAAAGATAAGTTTTGAAAAATCAACTTTATTTATGGCAGGAGTTTCAGCGGAAAGAATGGATGCAATACTAGACCGTTTTCCATTTGATAATGGTACTCTACCTATTAGGTATCTGGGTTTGCCTCTCTTAACCAAGAGGATGACAGTTTAAGACTATCGCCGTTGTTGGAAAGGATAAGGTCGAGAATAAGCTGTTGGACCGCGAGGTCTCTCTTTTGTAGGTCAGTTACAACTCATTGCATAGTCATCCATAGTCTCACGAACTTTTGGATCTCTGCTTTTCGCTTATCAAAAGCCTGTATAGAGGAGATTGATATGTGTTGCATTCTTATGGTCTGGCCCAAAGTTGAATTAAAAAAAAGCCACATGTTGCATGGAAGGATGTGTGCAAGCCGAAAACAGAGGGAGGTTTGGGTTTAAAATAGGTTTTCAACGGGTGATCAAATGATAAGCTTGAATAATGGTGTTACAATAGCATGTTCTCTCTGTTTAGAGCCAATGGAGACACGAAATCATCTCTTCTTCTCATTCCTCTTCTCAGCGAGAGTTTGGCGCAGTCTTACGCATAATCTTTTCGGACACAAGTACTCGACTCAACGGGACAATATCCTTGCTCTCCTAGTCGATAATAGTCTGGATAATCTCAACTTGTTTTTATTTCGATATGTGTTTCAAGTAGCATTACCCACGAGTTGGAGGGAGAGAAATCAGCAGAAAAATGGGGAGCCGACTACTCAACAAGCTCAACATGTAAAATTCATAGATAAGCAGGTTCAAATAAGACTATCGAACATTCGGATAACGGAGGACTCGAGATACCAGCAAGGAATGGAGATGTGGTTCGCAACAAGACAAGATGTTACTAAAGGATCTTCACATTGGATTCTCTCTTCATCAGCATCTTCAGCCTTCTTATTTCAAACTTTTTTGATGTTTTCACCTCTTTCGATAGCATACACTCTTTTCTCCCAAAAATTGGTTTTGTTTCAAATGAATTTTCCAATTTTGAATTTTAACGAGACAACCACTTTTTACCGATCATCAAAACTAGAGCTCTAATTCTTTAAAAAAAAATTTCTAAAAAACAGTTACACATGCTATAAAAAATTTATTTTGAATATAATTTAACATAATATTCCAAAAAAATCTATTTTACTACTTAAGATATTTATTTTTCACTCATTCATCCTCTACAGCTGAAGTATGCTCTCTAGCACCACCACTATATCTAAAAGTGTCATAGTACTTTTTTAGTAGAACTACCGACACTTGGTCACTACCAAATATCAACCCTTTCACATTCAGCATTACAAAACTTCTACCTTTTTCACCCTCTAAAAATGTTGTCTCTAACAATATTTTGAAAGAATATATCAAATTTCAATATCTAATAATGTATTTATAAGAAAGGTTAAAATAAGAAAAATAAATATACTCGATTGTTATACAAACCAATAAAGAAACTTGAGGAATTAAAAAAATGAACTTAACATGA
The DNA here is from genome assembly GCA_963922655.1 of Cardamine chenopodiifolia. Classification (NCBI taxonomy): domain Eukaryota; kingdom Viridiplantae; phylum Streptophyta; class Magnoliopsida; order Brassicales; family Brassicaceae; genus Cardamine; species Cardamine chenopodiifolia. Next base: position 11,555,169 of record OZ000463.1, read on the forward strand.
CATTATGGATGTCATATTATATATTATAAAGTACACAATTATGTAGACATTTTGTTTAGCAAGTTTAAGGAATTAAGAAAGTTAAAATATATAATTAGACGCTCGATGATATATGAATCTCTTATACTTCAACACTAAAAATAAAAATAAAAATAAAATTTTAAATATACTACAGTTAAATTAAGGGAGAATTTCAAAAATATAAGTTTTCAAAAATACTATTGTTTTGTACATTTTAAAAATACAACAAAATATGGATTCATAAATTTGTATAAAGCATGTTATAAACATATTTATAAAAAATTTATAACGCATGTTATAAAATGTTTATAAGGTTTATAAGGTTCATTAAATTTATAAGTTTTTTAAAGGATTATAAAATGATAGTTTTGAACAAACCTTTTTAATAGTATTTTTGAAAACTGGTATCATAAAATTAGTATTTTTAAAATTTTCCCTTGAGTTAAAGAATATTAAAAAAACAGATATCGATCTCAAAAAAACTAATTTGTATAAGTAATATGAAAATTTAAATAAAATATTCATACATGTTATAATCTAATTAATCAGTTGACTTATGTCACAATCTCGTTTATAAATAGATTTCATTTCATATATTTTTAACTGAAATGTTTTTGAATAAATAACACTAAATTTTAAATCGTAATATATGACATATAATCTAATTCATCAATTGACATACATCCCAATTTTATTAATTATAATTTTAATAGATGTCGGATTCTGGTAAGCAAGATCTCAGCTTTATCATAAAATTGTTTTACTCGTGGTTCCTGAAGTTAAATGGATGTATCTCACTAACGACAACCAATGGGATTACAATTAACTTTCATTAATATTTTTCAGTTTTTGTGGAGAAAATTCTGAGAGTACAACCAAATGTGAAGAAGCTGTATCTCGTCATGAGAGCATCCGACAACGAAGCTGCTACGAAACGCTTACGGACAGAGGTTTTACACCAACCAAAACTTAAGTTACTATATATTATTATATAAAAGAATTTTAAAAGGAAAACATGTATTTGAACGTATATCTATTCATAAATATAAAATTATAGTGAGTTAAAATTGATGTTGTAATTTTTTTTAATAAATCAGGATTGACGCTAATTCATCTGATTATACATATAACAGGCATTCGAGAAAGATCTTTTAAAGGTGCTGAGAGAGAATCTTGGCAGTGAGAAATTGAATACACTGTTGTCCGAAAATGCTGTCCCCGTCGACGGTTCATTTAGGCATGAAGGACTCTAATCTGAGAGAATGTATGCAAAAAAAAAAATCGACATTGCTGTCAATGTCGCAGCTACAACAAACTTTGACGAGAGGTACTAGCTACAAAGACATTTTATATACCACCTTTATATATATATATAATTTAATATTCGATCACTAATAAAATATAATTTATATATACATGTCGAAAAGATTTGTTGTTGGGCTTGGAATCAACACATTTGGAGCTCTCAATGTCCTTAACTTTGCCAAGAGTTGTGTTAAAGCTCAATTGCTTATCCATGTCTCCACTGGTGAGTCCTTTTCTAGCTTCTTCAAAAGAAAATGTATTTTTCTAGCTATATATATGTGCACCGAATTTTTTTTGTAACATCTTATTATGCTATCATAATTTGTTAAATTTTTAGCTATTCAAGCATGGTAAAAAAATAAAAATTATTTTATAGTTTTTTGTAAATTTATGAATTATTAATTTTAAGAAACTTTTGTGTGTTCATATTCTCTCACTCTTTATATTATGATATGGTTCTTTGAACTTTTAGTCTTACTTTCTATCGTTATCTTTTGTTTGCGGAGAAAAGTCTGGTCTCCTTTCTGAAAAACCATCCGCTATGGAGAGATTCGTAATGAAAATGGTCTTCAATTGGATGTAAACCTTGAAATGGAACTAATGAAGCAGAGATTGAAAGAACTCCATGAGCAAGATCGTTCAGAAGAGGACATTACTCTCTCCATGAAAAAACTCGGAATGGAAAGATGAGTGTTGTTGATGAATGAAAATATATATCCTTAGATTGGAACTATCAGAATGGAATGGAATATAGTTTGAAAATTAGGGCAAAGCTTCATGGATGGCCAAACACATATGTTTTCACCAAATCAATGGGAGAGATGCTTCTTGGTAACCATAATCAAAGAAAATCTTCCTCTCGTTATCATCCGTCCCACAATGATCACTAGCACTCTTTCCGAACCATTTCCTGGTTGGATCGAAGGGTTAAGATACTTTAAAAATAAGGTTAGCATGTTGTTAGATTTATAAGTGATCGAATTACTCAATAGTTTTAACCAATTTATTTAGATCTTTTTTTATCCTTATTAATTACAACTTTTTGCATTAATGACGTAGAACTGTAGATAGTGTGCTTATAGCATACGGGAAGGGAGTGCTCAAGTGTTTTCTTGTCGATGTAAACTCGGTCTGCGATATGGTAAATTGTTAAACTAGACATGTTCCTAATTTAACGTTCCTAAATATTATACCTACCTTATTAAGATCCCATATCGAAAGTTCGAATGAACTCAAGTAATATATAAAAGACATTATCAATCAATTCATTGCAAATTAGTTTCACATTTGAACTTTATATTATATTTCACGAATTTTATTCTGGCTAGCTCTAGATCTTAAATTTTATTGGATGTGATATGAAAAACATGTTGACAGATACCAGTGGATATGGTGGCAAAGGCGATGATCACCGCTGCAGCCACACATGCTGGAGGTTTAGAGGTTCACATGGTGTACCAAGTTGGTTCATCTCACCAAAATCCAGTGACATTTGGAGAGATTCATAATATTAGGGTTCGTTACTTCACCAAAAACCCTTTGCGCAGTCCCAATGGCTCGCTGATAACCGTCTCAAAGTTGAGGCTCATATCATGCATGGCTTTGTTCTCCCTCTACATGAGCCTACATTATAAACTTCCTCTCCAGGTACTAATAGGAAAGAGAGAAATTTATATTTAAATAAATTATATTTCGTATATTTAAGCTAATTCTGTTCAAATTTATATCTACTATATCTAACAAAAATAAATACTAAATATTTTCTCATAGAATTTTTTGTGTGATAGTTTTTATTATTGTTGAATTCTATTTTTTTTGTTCAATCAGGTATTAAAATTGATTGATATAATATATCCTCCGAGAAAAGGAGGTAGCTACGGAGACAAGAACCGCAAAATTGAGTTGGTGATGAGATTGGTTGCTTTACGAGCCTTATGTACTCTTCAAGGGCATGTACGTATTAACGTCAAAATATACTTTTTCTGTTGTGAAATTTAACTCTTATAATTTTCTAATCACAACTTCAATTACCTTTTTATTTACTTAATACTAATTTTTCTTTTTTTTTCAGATTCGACGATAGAAATACCGCGAGCTTAATTATGTGCCAGTCAGAAGAGAGCAAAAATTCAGAAAAAATGATGTTTGATTTCGACACAAAAGGCATTAACTGGGGAGATTATCTCACAAATATACACATTCTGGTCTCATCACTCACGTGCTTAAAAGATAAAACGACACATTTTACTGAATTTCAGATGTATCACCAATAATACTCCTTATGATGAAAATGTGAGAATATTTATATTCTGCATTATCTATTTATCTTTCGATTGAATAGTAAAGTTCAAGTTTCTTACCAATTAGATTTTTTTTTAATTCACCATGATCAGTTACACTTGTTCTAGAATTGCTTTAATTAGATACACACGTATGGAATGTATGTATTCTTAAAGCAAATCGGGTGGATTCTGAAACGTAACTATAAGTCACAAGCGATCTGGGTCATTTCTGATGAAGTGATAATGATGCTTTCGTTTCCTTTGTTAATGAGAAGTTGATTGCAAATTAACTTTTCTTTGACTTTATCAAACGTGTGGCATAACATAGAGCACTAAATAAAAGCCATTATCAACGAATTTTGTTGATAAGTGGTTTATTAAAGTAGTGCTCGAATGATTGCTAAATCTCTTAATAAATTGGGTTGACTAAAGGAATCCTTCTCGATGTTATACATTTAAACTGGATTTCCCTAAAGTTTTCAGAAAGTTGCACATTTTTACTAAACATCGATCTATCTGATTTTTCACAATTCCACAGTAAAAACTCTATAAATTAATAATGTTGGAATTATTATATTATATTTATTTAATAGTGATATTAATTATTTATAAATTAATAAATATTAGTTTATAGAAAGATTGGTTTTAATTGTTTTGTCATTTAAAATTTTATTGTAATATTTTAGAAAATGTATGTTAATACAGTTTTATCTAAATAAAATTAATATTTTGGATGATATAAATTTCATAATTTCGATTTAAACATTTAATAGTGGATGAAAAACACTTTTAACGATAAATAATAAAGACTGTAGATGAATTCAATTTATACAAATGATATAAATAAAATCATATTCATGATTATAATGACTGCAACTGTCATAGTTTAGTAACATATAAGACTATCAAAATGAAAATAATGCATGTTAAGAAATTGAAAAACTTACAACAAAATTTTGTTACTTTGATGATGATATTATAATACGATAGTTTGAAAACTACAACACAAAAAGTATTTGATACAATAAAAATTAGAAACAAGTTTTAATAACATGGTACGGGGCCAGGTTTTACTGTATGTAATTAAATCTGATTTTTGTTTAGTTAACCGTAAAATTGAATTTACTTCTTTAGAGAATGTAACTGATTCTCTAAAATCAATTTAGGGGTAAAATCAATTTAGGATTTATGAGAGATTGAAGGATTCGAAGACATCATAACCAATCAAGATTCTGGATCAAAACTGGGTTGCGATTCTAGGAGAATGATGTTGTACTAGAAAACTTTATTAGATAAATCATAATATATATTTAGATAACTCCTAAATATAAATCATATTCTTATCATAATTTCTCAATCCATATTCGATTAGGATTAGTTTTTTTTTCGGATAAAGCTATGTTCATGTTTACTCCAACATTCACCTCCTTATATTTCAAGTTAGTCTTGGTGAGGCCTTGAACTCCTATCAAGCTTCCCATCTCCTTGAACTTGATCCTTGATAAGGCTTTAAGAAACTTCTTCACAAGTTCTGGTTCCTCCATGGTTTGACCTAGGGCTGCTGACTTCGACGCTAGTTCCGATAACTTTCCTGTGAAGGAATCGATTGTGTCTGAATCCTTCATCTTGAGTCTTTCGAATTCGGACATGAGGGTTTGAAGCCTCGCTTCTTTGACACGATCTTCTCCAAGATATCTTTCTTTGATCGCTTCCCATATACCTTTTGGTGAATCAAGATCACCAACTCGTAATATCAGTGTCTCGGGTATTGCTTGAAACAACAAGGCAATCTCCATGTCGTTCTTCTCGTCTATGGTCGATCCTGACTCTATCGTCTCCCATACCTTGTGAACACGCAAGTTCACTTTCATTCTCATCGCCCACACCATGTAGTTTGATGAGTTGAGCATTGGACATTGAATTGATGAATGTCCGAGCTCTTTCGACCTTGCCGTCGGAACGCTAGCATCTCCCATGGCTTGGGTATGTTTCTAGTGTTTGATTGATTGATAACCAATAACTCTGATACCATGATAAATTTGATCTCTGCTCTGATACAAATTCAAGCGTTAATATTCAATCAAACGCAAACTTGCTTTATAATAGGAATCACTCTCTTATTATATATGTTTAGAAACTCTTAAATATAAATCATATCTTATCCTAATCTCCCAAATCCATATTTGGTTAGAATTAGTTTTTCTTGTGGATCAAATTATGTTCAAGTTTACTCCAACAAAATGACTCACTAATTATTATAAATTTTTTTATTTAACCCTTTTATAATTTGTGAAACTATTTATTTTGGTTTTGGATATATATAAAATATACTTATAGTAGTTTATTAATTTTATAATAGTTTTTATTGATTTATGTTTTTTGTTACCGACTAAACATAATTATTAAAAAACTGTTTGGTTAAACTGTTCATTTGGTTGTTCAATCTTTAACAAAATAAATGTGTTTTATACTGTTATAATAATATATTTTCTCTGAAAAAATATTTTTAATCATAATATAGTTGACATTATAATAAAATTATAAAATTTTTTGCAATGGTGTTTTTTTTGTTCCATCAATTTAAAAAATATGTGAGTTGATCCCTTAAACCCGCGGTTATGATGTAAAGTGAATTAGAATTATTAGTTTAAATCTCACAGATTTTGGCAAGCCAATATGCTAAAAACAATAATTAATTACAACCCGCTATAAGACGGGTTAAACATGACGGATTTACCCGCATTAACATCCCTAGGGTATTTGCATCTTTTATGTGAAAAGTCACAATAATGTGACGTGAATGAATATATGCTAAAGTCACGACGTGATTCTAGATTGTGAATCACTTGTGATTTTGATATTATTTAACATGCTTTCACTTGTTATAAAATTGGGGGTAATTGTTATGTTATGAAACATTAACACAACACAAGGATAATTTTATTCATACGAAAATTCAATGTTTATATGGTATATATTATGTTAGTTATCAAAGTGGCTTGTCATATTATATATAGATATTGAAATTTGAAATAATTAATTAATTGATCATGATTAAAGAGATACTGATTGATTGATCAATTATTAATTATTTATACTTTTGAGATCACTCTAAAATATATCATAATATATACTTAATAATATGAAAAAGATTAGTCATTTTCATGATAGTCAATATTATATATATCTTATTATATTAAATCATAAGTCATTTTAACAAAAACTGTCACTTTGGCACGTTTTTTTGTTTGTGTCATTCTTACAAAGTTTCAACATTAAATTTTTAAAAAACATTTTTATTTTAAAACTTATGAAAAATCTATTTTTTTAGATTTTTTATTTATTTCTTATTAGAAACCATTATATATATTTTTTACTTCCACAATCTCCACAATATCCATTCTATATATGCTTCTATTCGCCTAAAAGCTTATGGATCATTTCTCACTTTATTCTTCATATAACCCTGTGTCTTTTTTGTTTTTTATGCATCCAAATTTCCCTTCCAACTATTTATAGTTGTAAATATCTGTTGATGTTGACAATATCTTACTTTTTAACCCAAAAAAGTTGTCTTACTTGTATAGTTGTATCTGTTGATGTTGACAATATTTTTTTTCTCAAAAATCAGAAGATGAAAAGTATTTTGCTCGTCTACTTTTTTCACCATATTTTTTTCCTTTTCTTGGTTTCATTAGTAACTCTACTTTTCTATGTCTATGATATATGCGGAAACTGATTACATGTGGTCTCAGACTCTCAATTTTACCAACGATTTTTTTCAGTTTCTCATTCAAAGAACTTTGGACTCAGAAAAGAAAATGTGTATTTTTCGTATTCTGAATGTTATTGTTGATTGTTTAAAAATTTTAGATTGTAAAGATTTGTTTACTATAATTGTTATAGATTTGGTCCTTGCATAACACGGATTCAATACTAATATATGTATATATATCCAAAGGTAGGATCCTTATTTAATTCATGTGTGATTTGATTAATTGTAAAAATATGAAATTTAAGATCCCTAAAAATATTTATGTTTTAAGTATTGTCCAAAAATTACTTGAGTTTAATTGTGTGAAGTGGTCTGAACATATCTGTTTACCGAAAGGCATAGACAGGTGTGACATGTTCCCATCCTAATTTTTTTATTATTTAAATAAATAATTAGTATTAAATTTGTTTAAATACCTCTAAACTAAACATTAGTTATAAAAAATAACTATATGCCCTATACTAAAAACAATTCTGGATCCACCATGGCGCCTTGCAAAACTTATGGATGATGAATATTCATCAACCATAGAAAATATATCTAAAACTGAAAAGTCTCAGTACGAGACTTGAGAACGATCTAACATATTGAGTTTGGACCTTGTGAGATATATGGATTTATGCCCGAAAGTTTTAGATTAACCAAAAAAACGCAGTTAGATTTTAATGCGAGATAGATTATATGGAATAAAAATCCGATTTTAGAAAAATACCAATCAAAATTAAAACACAAATGTTTGAATTACTAATCAAAATTTTAAATTTTCGCATGAATAAAATTTACATTTATTTCTTTATATATTTTTAGAAATATCAAAATAGGTCATGGATATGATTCAACCCAATCCATAAACTCTAATGAGTAGAAAATTTTGACTCTAATGAATTTATGATTAAACCAGTTGATGAGTCAAATGGGTTGGATTTCAATAGGTTGATGGTTAATCGTTTAAACTATCATTTTTAATATTGAATCAAACCAGCTTAACAGTTTTCATAATTTCTCTATTTTTCTTAAAAATACGAATTTGCAATTTTTATGCTAAAATGCAGATATGAAATTTTTTCTCTAAAATGCAGATCTACATTTTTCATGCCAAAATGTGTATCCATAATTTTTTTGCCCAAAACATGAGTTAAATTTTTTCGCTAAAATGAAAAAACCACAATTTTCCTCAAAAAAGCAGATCCACAATTTTGCTACAATAAAATTTGATTATGTAATTTTTTTTACCAAAATGCAAATCCGTAATTTTCTAGTCAATATGAGAAACCGTAATTTTCCAACTTAAAACGGATCCATAATTTTTCTGCCAAAAAATTGATACTGTAAGTTCCCAAACAAAATGCAAATTTGTAATTTATTGCTAAAATAAGAAATCCACAATATTTCTGTCAAAAAAGGAACCATAATTTTTTCGCCAATAATTTGATTTCGTATTTGTTCAACCAAAATATAAATCAATAAATTTCTGCCAAAATTTATTCGATAGTGATGATGATGATGGTGGTGATGGTGATGATGATGATGGTGACGATGATGGTGATGAGATGATGATGATGATAGTGATGGTGATGATGATGATTTTGGTGATTGTGATGGTGATGATGATGATGTGATGATGATGACGATGATGATGGTGATGATGATGATAATGATTATAGTGGTGATGATGATAATGATGGTAATAATTATAATGATGACGATGATAATATTATTGATTTATGATAATTATTTATTAGTTGATTTTACGATAATTATTAATTTAATTAATTAATTAATTATTATTTAGTTGGATTAATCTATTTAATTATTAACCCATCAAATTATCTATTTAACCGATAATGGGTTGAGAACCATTTTGACAACCCTGTATAACTTTGTTGAATTAGAATATCGACGCCTACATCTATAAATTTCCTAAAACTCCTCCCTAAACCAATTTTGACTTTTTTTAATTCACAAAATTTAAATTGATTAATTTGTGTGTTTTAATTAAATTTTAAACCATAATTGAAACTAACCTTTTCAAATTTATTGCCAAAATGAAATTCTATAGACGAAACTATTGCCGGTTCATAATTGAACGGGTTGAACCTGTGCCCAATTCTGACAAAACAAAAAAAAACCCAGAAAACAGAGGTAAAACCGGAAACGTAGATAAGTAACGGCCACGATGTGACGATGGAATAGCCAGAAAAAAAAACCCAAACTGTATAATATAACTCATCGTCCTCTTCTTCCATTTCCGTTTCTCGCTTCTCCGAACACTCAAAGCGCCATAGCTTGTAGCTTCCAGCTCCTTAAATCTTCTTGGTATTCTTTCTTTCAGTTTATCTGATTTGCTCTCTTATGTTTAATTCCATTTCTGCTAATTTGATTTATCGTTTTGGCTGCGTGTATCAAAAGCAGAAAATGAAGGTTGTCGCTGCTTTTCTCCTCGCCGTTCTTGGCGGAAACGCTAATCCTTCTTTTCAGAATATCAAAGATATCATCGGAGATGGTAAAATTTTATGTGTTTGAATTCGTTGCTTAATGTGTTTCAATGGTTTAGATTGTGTTACTGAGAACTCCGAACTATGATAATGGTGGCAATAAGCTTTGAGTTGTATAGTTTTAAGAGTTTAGTTTTATGGAGCTTGAGATTAAAGATTATCTCAAGTGTTTATCAAAGTTTAGTGATGTTTAATAGTATTTAGATCCTTGACTAAGAGAACATAGGTTTAGTTATTGTAAATGATCTTTAAAGTCCTTTATTGTTCACTGAAATTATAAGCTTTTGGTTTCTAAGGGTTTAGTTTGATTCATGGAGCTGAAGCTAAAAAGGTTTTCTAAATTTCTTATCAAAGTTTTGTGATATTTGTAAGTATTAAATCCCTGATTAAGATAACATAGTGTTGTTCATTGTAAATGATCTTTAAAAGGCTTTGTTGTTTACTGAAATATGAATTTCATTGTGTGCTGTTGTTGTGTTTTGTTTTGGTAGTTGGTGCTGATGTTGATGGAGAAAGCATTGAGCTTCTTTTAAAAGAAGTGAGTGGTAAGGACATTACTGAGCTGATTGCAGCTGGTAGAGGGAAGTTGGCGTCTGTGCCATCGGGTGTTGGTGTGGCTGTTTCAGCCTTTCCATCAAGCGGTTCTGCTGGTGGCGGTGCTGCTCCTGCGGCTGCGGAGAAGAAAGAAGCTAAGAAGGAAGAGAAAGAGGAGTCTGATGATGTAAGCATTTCTCATTTTAGCATTATTCTCTTACTCTTTGTTAGGATCTTGAATTTGGTCTAAATCTCTATTTTGATGCAGGACATGGGATTCAGTCTCTTCGAGTAAGATTCTCACAGAACGGAAATGAGTCGAGATTTGATTTTATGTACTCTTAGGGGATCTGGTTTTTTGCTCTCTTTCAGTACTGTCTTGTACTTCCTTTGGTACTAATGATTCTTGGATCACAAATTTTGCTCCTTAGATATGAAAGCCAGAAGATTTGAGAAATTTCTACTATCGTATGGTTTATTTTCATTTTGCATTTACATTATGAATCTGCGTCTGTCTGTATGAGCCTGTAATTTAAGTGTCTTAGAGAGGCAAGAATTTTATACATATCATCATGCAAATAGGAATCACAAATGAAAAAAAAACAGAGACCCACGTGAAAATGCTAGAGCAGTAAGTTAACCAATTTATATTCAAACATTGGTCTTAATGTAAAGCCATGAAACTGGTTGAATTAGAAGAAAGATATCACTTTTACAAGAGAATGAAGCCGAATTGAAGCAACCAACCACTAGGAAGTTGAAGTCTTGTTCACGAAGCACTTCCATAAAGTTGTTTTGACAAAATTAAAAATAATGTTAAATAGTATCAAGAAGATGATGCCATTAACTCAATCTGCTCGGGCACAACAAACATTATCCCAGAGTCCGATCCATCTCAGATAAGCCACCAAGTTCAGATTCCTCGCAAGACCAAACTTCCCAGCTCAGTAGAACCAATCACGGACAGATTCGACAATTTGTTCACTATCTTCGAGAGAAGAGCAAAGAAGCTAAGATTTAGGAACAGTGACATTAAGTATCTTAACATCTTGATAAGGCCTGTCGTTCTTGTCCGTCTTCACTTTCTCTATACCCTGTAGTCATTTGGTTTTATGGTTAGACATAAAGTCGCACTCTAATAAGCGAACAAGCAAAAACACCTTCTTTTTGTTTTCTCATACCTGTACGACATCCATTCCTTTCACAACTCTTCCAAATACAGTATGCTTATTGTCTAGCCATGGTGTAGCCACCGTTGTGATAAAGAACTGCGACCCATTTGTGTTTTGACCAGCATTTGCCATAGACACTGTGAATGGCCTGTCATGCCGTAGACTGCATCGCCAAGAACAACATATAACAAACTAATTTATATCCAATTCGTTTTTTAAAGGATGGTTAATCTCAAAGCAGATATGGAAGTAAGAAATGTTTACCTTTTGTGGAACTCGTCCTCGAATTCTCTACCCCAAATTGACTGTCCTCCAGTACCATCCCCAAGAGGATCTCCAGTCTGTATCATGAATCCTCTGATAACCCGGTGGAAAAGGTGGTTATCGTAATAGCCATTTCTACAATGTGTTGTGAAGTTCTCCACAGTTTTGGGACATTCTTCTGGATAAAGCTTCATGTGAATGTCACCCATTGTGGTATGCATGATCTGGATTTTAAAAAATAAAAATTTAAAAGAGTTAAAAGAACTATTGTACTAAAGATCCAAATCACGGAATACGTAATGATTAGTAAATAGTTGCAAACATGGTGGATTATGAAGAACATACCACGTTCTCTGGTAGAGATGTTGTTGCTGAGTTTCCAATATCTGAGACAGCCATAAGTTCATCAGCAGCAGGCTTCTCATTGAACACATCTCTTCCTTGGCTTGCATCTTCAGGTTCTTCCGGCTCTCTCCGACTGCAGAAACCAATTTGTTGATATTAAAATTCAAAGTAGAATCTAAAGATGCAAAACAGATTTCTTTGTCCTGTAACATAAACATGAGTAATTTTTGCACGATATGATTCAAGTACCTGAACATATAGATCCTGTGTTTCTTGAAGGCACAGCATAAGATAGTCGGATCAGTTAAAGGCTCCTTGCTTTCATTTACATTTGCTGCAGCTGCTGGAATCTTTCTAACTTTCTTGCCTCCTTGATCACCTTGATATAATGCAACTCTCAGATACCTTTCATTACTCTCCACTTTTCCAAGGATCCTTGCAACTGTGTTGGTGTGTAAATTTATTATCTACGGAACAAAAGGGTAGACAGGAAATTAGTCAGTTGCTTATTATGATTCAGTTTCTTAAGCATGGAAGAGTTCTTATATGATCAAACTAAAGAAACTGGTCCAGTTTAATAAAATGATTTGCTGGAAATACAAAGAATCGAGGATGTTCATATTGAAGCTCCTCCTACTCCCCCTTGGCCACGTAAACTTCTGATAAAATCCTAAAGCTTCTTTCCCTCTACATGCACTATATTGGCAAAGAGCATAACTACTTTAACATATGGTTACTGGTTACGAAAAAGTAACCAGATAATTTTTGTTACTTTTAATAACCTAACTAAAGGCTAGCTAGTAGTGAAAGGCTTGGGTCTCTAAGTTCGTTGATTGTATCATGTTCATTGAGACGGGATACTTATCATGCCTAGACTGATATGCTAGTGAGTCTATGGCAATTTAAAACGAAAACAATAAGTGAAATTCTTACTTTTATTCCAAGAAGAGTGGCATATATAAGGAAATTAGAGCTTTCATCAAAAACTGCATTGGGCTGCGGAGCGCTCTCGGTTTTTTCAAGTTCCTTCTCAACTGCCATTCTTCTACCAAAGTCAATTGCTTCAAGCCTGTATAATGGAGCATCACTCCTCTGCAGATCTTGGGCCACCTAATAACATAAGTGGAAAAGATCAGTAATCACGAAAGTTTAATGTGAAAAGAACATCTAAGGAAGGAGCATAGAATATGTAACCTTACCTCAAGTGACTCATCATATACCCTCCTCAGTTTACCAGTTCTAAACCAGAAAACGCGAATCCTACGATCAGGAGATGTAACAGAAAACTGTTTACCATCTGGACTCACCTGTAAAGAATTTCACTAGATTTAGAGACCAAAAGTTGCACTATTTTCACCGGACATATCAATTGCTAATACCTGCAATCTAAGCACGCGAGGAAAATAGCCAAACCAAAGATACTAAATGCCACATAAGTACCTCAATGGAAGAGATTGTTGTTTTGCACTTTATAATCTCAAAGAGATTTGTATCACTCTTCAGTTTAAAGTTTACCCTACAACACCAAGAAAAAGGTCAACCTGTGAAGCATAAATGGAACCAGTCCATCAACCAAACTTAAATTCAAAAAAGATGATCAAATCAGAACACATTGAAAAGTTTGGCAACTAAAATGTTTCTACTACAGGCTCCTCTTCACGCCATTCTCATCAAAATGAAATCTAACTAAATTAACAACACAGGAAACCGGTATATTCCTCTGTATTTAAGAACGTCCCACAAAATTTATTAGGGATAAAGTCTAGTTGATAAGATATGTGAAAAGAGTCATTAACCTACAACTAATACAAAACGAACAATAGCAAAATCGAAAGAATAAAAGGGGTTTGGATAAGATATGGGAAAAGGACATACTCATCCTCGGGAAACTGCAATGTAGCTGGACTCCAGTACTCAATGATTCCTTTTGTGTCACCAGAGATCATTGTGTCCGAAACAGGATTGTACTTCATGACTTTAATTGGATTCATGTGTATCTGGACATACAAAGATAAAAGAACTGTTAAGCTTTGGCAAAAAAGATGAGTCAAGAAAGAATATCAGAAGATAAACAGATAGAAATAAACCTCTCTTGAAGCAATGGGTTCGCTGGAACCAGAACAGGGATCGTAAATGTGAACAAACGATGAGTTTCGGTCACTAACAGCAAGTTTAGCTTTGACATCTCCTTGTTTGTAGACCCACTCAACAGCACCAGGAATATATGGCAAACGGATCATAGACATCATGTCGTAGTTGACAACATCATATATTTTAACAGCATGATCATTTGAGATTGTACAGCAAAGCAAACCATCAATGCTAACCTGCATTGCTGAAACGGGTCATGGTTGATAACAGAACCAGAAACAAACACAAGAAACCATAACAAGTCTAACTATAATTTCCCTAAATTCAACTATCTTCAATGGAAAAAATAAGCTAATCTTTCATAAATGGAGCATATGCATAGGCTTGACGTGACAGTATCTTAAACCGAAAAAGAGAGAGTTCACAATAGACACCACTGGCGATACTCACCGCTAGACCTTCAATTGGACCGAGATGGGAACGGAAATGCTTAGCAAACTCGATACCAACACCCTTTTTCTTCCAAAATTTCAAGTGACCTACATTATTGAAAAGTATATATATATTTGTTATGCTTCGACATTTAGTCACATTACAAAAAACAGAAAGGAATTAGAAATCGGATAAACATCAAAAAAAAAAATGAAATATTACCGTCCATGCTTCCACTAATAAAGAAATCAGCAGCTGAAACAGCAACATGTGTAACTACATCTCGATGCATATAACTTTTCTCATACCTGTAGAAACCAAAAGATACATGAGTTTACAAATCTCATGGATTATTCCAAACAAACCCAGAAACAATAAGCTCAATTCGAGGCAATAAGGACTCAAACTAAATCAAGAGCACTTAAAACCCTAAACCTCAAAAACTTGACTCGATAGGATGATGATGAGTAACAGAGAGTGTTACAAACACAAAGAAATACTTACATATTAGCTGAAGGAAGAGAATCGAGAAAAGCTTGCTCGAACTGAAGTAGGCGCTTGCGTTTGCTACGTGGAGCAGGTCCAGGTCCGACCATCGGCTCCTCCTCTTCCACTTCAGGCGCCGCTACCACCGCCACCAATAATTCTTTAGTCGGACTCGCGGTTCCATTTTGAGATTCTTCCTCCATTGATTTCTACTCTCTCTTCCTCAAATCAAAATCATTTTGTGAAAAAACTTCGATTGAAAGCACGATTCAAATTTACTGGAAGGAGACAGTGTAAGAAGAGAGCAGAGGAGGTTCTTTAACAAAATAATATATATTGGGCCTTATGTAAGCCCAATTAGAAATTTATGAGCCATTGGATATTTGAAGTATTTTGAGCCCCTAAGATGTTGTTTTCATTTCGGTTTAATTTAGATTTATTTAATCAATTTATTATTATTGTTGAACTTTATATATTTTTATTTTCAATTTTTAACACTCTATATACTATATATATATAATGATATAAAAAAAATCCACTAATTTATTGATACACAATCAATCCGGTGATTAATGACTCAGAAAGTAGTTCGATTTGCTATTCGGATCAGATTTAAAAAACATTAATTTAAAAATATATGGTATTCTTTTAGTATTATTACTGTGATCATAGAATAATTTATATTTTGTGGAAGAAATATCAAAAATAATCATCAACTTTAAAAAAGTATTGAATAAATTCTTAATTTTGCTTACGATAAAATATATAACCAATTTTTATTAACTCTTCATTTTAATCGTTAAATTTTGTTTATTTTGATCAAATTAGTCACGTCATTAAGTCGTCTGATGAAACAAACTAACAGTTTCTATCAGACGACATGATTAATTTGATAAAATCAACAGAAGATGATATATAAATTTAGCCAAGCTTTCTATTTTGAGCTTTGTTTTGCTGAATTTTCAGAGAATTATGTAAATAAACTCCTTTTATGAAAAATAAATTAAAACTTCATAAAAATTTTTTTTTAACAAAAGATAGCGATTAAAATAGAAAATCAATCAAAATTGAGCATCTTTTCAACTAGATAAAATTAATAATTTTGCATCATTTTTAAAAGTTGAGAATTTTTTTGGGAAAATTTCATAAATGTCATCATCCATATGCATATTTAAAAAAACTACCACTTTCACGTGCTTATTTTCAAAACTACCACTATTGAAAGACGAAAAGACAAATATACTTTTATTATTATTTAACTTAAAAAAAATTATCATTTCAATTTATTAAATAAGCATTTAAATTACGGATTTTTTATTTTTGGCAAAAAATTATGGATTTTTTATTTTTGGTAAAAAACAAGGATTTTTATTTTGGTCAAATAAAATATGAAATCAAATTTTGGCGAGAAAATTTACGGATCCGTTTTTTACAGAAAATTGATGATTACAGAAAAATAATGGAATCAATTTTTGGTGGAAAAATCACGGTTCCGTTTTTAGTGGGAAAATTATGGATCTATTTTTTTGTGAAAAAATTGCGAATTTCTTATTTTGACGGAAAATTATGGAATAAACTTTTTGGCTAAAAAATTACGGAGCGTGTACAATTATAGAGGGGGTGCAAATTTTTTATTTTGACAAAAAATTAAAGATCTTTATTTTGTGAAGAAAATTATGGAATCGAGTTTTTTTGCGAGAAACATAACAGTTTTTGGAGGGAAATTTACTTTACAAAAATTTATATAACCTTAAACCCTAAATCCTAAATACTAAACTCTAAACCCTAAGCCCTAAATTGTAAACCCTAAATCCTAAATTGTAAATCGTAAACCCTAAATCCTAAACACGAAACCATAAACCAATACTAAACTCTAAACCCTCAATACTAAACCCTAAGGTTGTGATTAGGTCTAAGAGATAATGTTAATGTCATTAAGGATATTTTTTTGTCAAAAGACCCCATACAAAGTGGTATTTATGAAAATAGACAATAATTAGTGGTAGTTGTGAAATGTGATATCCAAATAGTGGTATTTCTAAAAAATTTATCAATCTTTCTTTATATTTTCCTCTTTGTTTTTGATGTAAGATGCAAATATAATTTTTTTGAGAAATATTTTGTTGGTTAATAAACTTAATAATACAAAAGTTTTAAAACTACAAATTTTAATACATAAATTATATATGGTTTTCGTTGTCTCGTCTTCTCTAACTTTTGTTGTTTTTAAACTCTAGTCTAATTGCTCATCATTAGAGTTTTTAAAAGTAATGTTTTTATGAAAAAATAACTTATTTAAATATTTTGTTAAATATTAAATATTTTAGATAAAAAATTTAAAAGGTCAAAAAATAAATTTAATAAAAGATAAAATATCATATATAACTAATTTATATGTTTAAATGGTAAAGAAATTTCAATTTTTTGTGTGTGATCAAAAAATAATTGGACTAGTGGTCCTAAAGAGAAGAACAAATGAATATTAGGACCCATTGTAATCTTCGGTTAAGAGGATTACGGGTTTTGATTTACAATCTCTGGTATATCAAAAATAGAAAAAGTTGTGGGTTACATAATTAACATAAGTTATACAATAGAATACAAGGACAAAATATTATATCTTTACATTCATATAATATAACCATATCAACAACGTTTAAGCGATGATGTAAAAGTAAATATCAACACGTATCATCAGTTTTAATTTAGGCAACCATTTTTATACATTTTTAACTGTTATAAATGTTATATATTTTATCTTATAAATCACATCTCACATGGCTAATAAGAATCTATCACATAGAACTTGCTTCATAATATTAATGTAAAAGTAAAAATATCAAAAAGAAAAATGCAACTTCCTCATATTTCTATTTGTCTACATATTCTAAAGTAAAATTTTGAACAACAAAAGAAATCGGGAAAAAACAATTTATTCTAAAAAAAGAATCATTAAATTTTCTCACACACCACACCATGATTATATGATCTTTGGAACTTTGTAATCATCTCAAGATTTTTCAAACCGTTTTATCTTCCTTGAAAATTCAACTCTAGTTCTCTCCAGCTTTCCATCACTTTTTTTAATTAATATTTTTCACTGAAGATTCAAAAACTTTCCTCCAATATTATAGTCATGAAAGCTATAGTCTCTAACCTCGAACAATAAATCATTTCTCTGCATTTCTGTAACAAAATGAGAAAAAAAATCGATGTGTACAAACCTCACTTCATTATCCATCTCCACATATACGTTAATAATACTCTCCTTTATGTCTAATCTTTGATTGCTGATATTGGCTCTGATTATAAAAGAGCAACAGATCAATATTCAGAAGATCTATTTGTTTTATAGATCTTACAGATTCACGAAGCTTCTTTATAAATCTAACAATGTTTAATATAAGATTATGAAAATTGTAACAAGAGAAGGATTCAACCCAAGAAATAACAAAAACTTTCATCATCTTCAGCCATACAAATGTGTTTCTATTAATTCATGCACACACATACACACATATTGTGACTCCGTAAGTCCATATATTAAACATAACACAACCAATACCACCAGAGTGGTGATATCACAACAAACTGCACAACATTCGAGTAAAGAAGATCAATTCTCATCACTAACTTTATTAAATACTTGCTTTTCTTCTTTGTCTCTGAACTCTTGTTCTCAAGATTTTTCTACTTCAATTTCGGTTTCAGTGTTTTTCTACATGAGGGAGTTGGAGTACCCCGCCTTCTCCTATACCCCATTTGTCAGATTTGACGTCAAACTCAAAAACAATCTTGATGAAAGTTGCCTCTCTTACAGAGGCTCCGTTAAAAGACCACGTAGACGCTCACCTCCTACTTCTGAACATATAACCATGTCATTCTTTATGTACGAGATAGTATGAATGACCTCCACCATGTTTGAATAACCAGCCCCCGCGACAGCCTTATCAACCAGCAAGATGCAAGCCTTAAATCTCAAGGTTGCAGAAAGAGGTAATTCATTAAAATTTACTCTTCACGGAACTTCCATTAGTAGCTCGGTAAGTAAACTGTGCAGGCGTCCCAGCCACTGCTACGTTTGAAGAAATACATGGAGAATCGCCTAGAAACGCCTGTTCTATAGAAATGTTAACCACAACTGCTCTGTTTTCTGCACCACTGAGAGAAGCAGACGACAAACCCTCATCGCAAACTTCTTTCACTCCCACATGAAGAATTGAACCCCCACCCCTGAATCAACAACCTCCGCCTGACGTGGCAGCAAAGCCATCTCGTCCTCCCCAAAGCAAACTCTAGCTTCTCTACGAAAATCGCCTCCAAAACTCGCTCCGGGATTATCGGTTGGTGATTCAGAAACTAGAGACAGTTTGGGACAATTGCAGAGTTTGCAGGGAAAGAGGTGTCTGTTTGCGCAGGGGGGAAGCGTTGGTTTCAGGTGTAGTAGAGACAGTGGTCTTGGCTTGTGCGGGAGATGTTGCAGGGGTTTCGAAGGTTGGGGCTCAAGTGTGTATGGGGATTACTCAGGTTTCAAAGGGGGAAGTTTAGAAATCATACTTGTCTGTTGTTCAGAAAAAATCAATGTTGTCAAAACATGATTTAACGATTTCTTTGGAAAAAAGAAACTCGTTCATTGTGGTTCTAGATGATATAATAAATGATCAAGTGCTGCTATGGGATGATTTGATAATATGGAAGTTCCCAGAAGCAGCTCCCCACATTGCTAAAATTCACGTAATAGTGAATAAAATCTAGAGTTACGAGAATAAGGACCTAAAAAATATGCATTTGTGGTAAACTCTACTACAATTAAGTTTTGTATTTGTGACAGTAATCATGGATAGAATACTTTGAATAGGAATGTGGAATATTGCTGATAAACTGATGATGGTTTCAAAGTACGGACCAATGGTTGAAGGGGATCAATCAACTCTATGGAAAACACTGCTTTGGGTTACTCTCAAACAAGTTCCACCTCAATTTTATTCTTGGAAAGGACTGAGTTTTTTATCAAGTGGTGTGGGTGAGCCTAAACTTCTTCATCTGGAAACAGAAACTTTGCAACAAATTTAATGTGGCTAAAGTGTTTGTTGTTGTAGATTTAACAAAACCGCTGCCAGAATCTTTTTGTTTTAAAACAAAGCAGAAGTTTTATATTCATACCCGTGGCTGCCACCTAAGTGCAACGCCTGCTTCAAGTGGAGACATCTAAGGGAGGCTTGCAGAGAAAAGTATAGCTCGGAGATTGTGGTTCCTAGGATACTTAAACGAGTCTCAGCTTCTGTCTTAGTGGAAAAGGCTTGCGCTTCTATTGTGAAATCCACATAATCTTTGGAAGATAATCAGCCAATACAGTGCACCATTGTGTACGGAATCAGCGAATTTATCAATGACAAAGAAATCACTATAACAAGATCCGTCACATCCTGTATGTGAAGATACAGCTCTAGTCGTTAGTGATAAGTCTATGGATGAGAGTATGAAACAACGAGAGTTATAGGAAAAATCATTGTTGAGTACGACTGGTTTGGGGTTAGGAAATGATGGTTGGTATTTTGTATCCCTAGGTAAAGGAAATAATTTTGGGGGAAAATCATCTCTGACTTAGGTAGTGATTGGATCACCTTCTCGTTACTTAGTGCTTGCATTAGAGGATGAAAACTCTGATGATCTAAGCTTGGAGCAAATAAAGGAACATGTTCATCCGGGTAGACACATTGAAAAGCAAAGAATTTCAGCGTGAGGATGAAAGGGGGATAGGGAAATTCGTCAACAAGATCGACAAGGAGACAAAGGGAATGTTACTGAATTTTCTCTATGTCAATCGCTGCCCAGAAAATCTAAAACTTTGAATAAAAAAAAATCAGCAGGAGTCAGCCTAAATGCAAAGGAGATTATTCTTAGCATTGGAGAACGGAAACACACCAAAAATCCTTAATATGTCAGGGGGTTTTTTGGAATGTAAGGGACTTAAATAAACCTTCAAAACATTTAGTTTTAAGAAGTTGGATTAACAGCAGAGATTTTCAATTTGGTTGTGTATTGGAAACTAAAGTTAAGGAAAATAGAGTGAGTAGAATTGGTTCGTCGATATTTGGGAATGGTCGATCTTATCAAATTACGAATTCAGCCAGATGGGTCGGATTTGGGTTGTTTGGAAACCTAATGTTTTAGTAACTCCATTTTTTAAAGTGGATGGTTGATAACTTGTTTAGTGAAGCTTAATGATAAAGAAGATGAGTTCTTTTGTTCGTTTATTTATGCATCTAACTTCATGGAGGATCGCAAGAAGCTTTGGAATGACTTGCGGGATCACCATAATTCCCATGTAATTCGTCAAAAGCCTTGGTTTTGTATAGGGGGTTTTAATGAGATTTTGGATGGCCGGGAGCACTTAAGTTTTGAATTTTCTCCTCAGATTCTGCTAGGTATGAGAGATTTTCAGGAGCTGTTTCAGTTTTCTCTTCTTTTATCACACCATGTAAACAATGGTCCATGGTAAGTCAATCCTCAAAAGAATTTAGATAGGGTTCTTAAGAATGATCAATGCGATAATTTTTTCTCTCGTGCTTATTGTGTGTTCAAATCTGGTGGGTGTTCGGACCACTTAAGAGGGAGGATTCATGTTGATGATAACCATCAGCAAGGGAAAAAACACTTTCAAGTTTATAAATTCGTTATTGGAGCTAGATGAATTTATGTCGACGGTAGAGGATTTTTGGAGTCAATCTCAATCAATCTTCTTATCAACGTCTTCTCTTTTTTGATTTACTAAAAAGCTGAAAGAGTTGAAGCCTTTACTCAGGGATTTTGACGAAGAAGAAACTAGGTAACTTATCAAAGAAATATGCTGAGGCTTTGTCGTTTTTATGTGAGAAGCAAGATTTGAATTTACAGCATCCATCTCCTTAGAATATGGAGGCGGAGAAAGAAACTTATGCCTGATGGAACTTGATTTCGGGTTTAGAGGATATATTCTTAAAACAACGCTCGAACCTCCACTGGTTGCGAATTCGAGATCAGAATAACAAAGCTTTACACAATGTGGCTACTGCGCATAAAGTAAAAAATGCTATTTGAGAGGTTAAATGTCGTGATGGAGTTCTAGTGGCGAGTGAGGAGAAAATAAAAGAGGAGGCAATATGTTTTTTTAAAGAATTTCTACAAGCCATTCCAGATGGTTCCTAATAGAGTTTAAGAATTTCTATGAAGGCATCCCTATTGGAAATCTTGAAGAGCTGGTTCCTAGTAGAGTTTCGAGAGATGTAAAGCAATGTTGATTAGAAGGGTTTCAGAGGAAGAGATAAGAGAAGTATTATTTGTTATGCCTAACAATAAATCCTTAGCTCCGAATGGCTATAACTCGGAATTTTACAAGACGGTCTGGCCAATTATTGGAAAGGAGTTCACTATTTGTGTGCAATCGTTTTTTTGTCAAAGGTTTTCTCACGAAAAGTATGAATTCCACGATATTAGCTCTTATTCCGAAGAAGTTATCACTGCTGGAAACAAAGGATTATAGACTCATTTCATGTTGTAACGTGATCTCCAGAGTTATCTCGAAGATTATTGCTAATAGATTGAAAAGTACTCTTCCACACCTAATATCTCTCAATCAGTCGGCATTGTGGATGATATATTATTGATCAAAAATCTATTGTTGGCAACAAAATTAGTAAAGGATTATCATAAGGATTTCATATCCTCTCGCTGTGCAATAAAGATCGACATAGCAAAGGCTTTTGATTCAATCCAATGGACCTTTCTTCTTAATAATTTAAAAGTAATGGATTTTCTGGATCAATTTATTCATCGGATATCTCTTTGTATCACAACGGCATCTTTTTCGGTCCAAGTGAACAGTGAGTTGGCAGGGTATTTTCAAAGCAAAAGAGGATTACACCAAGACTGTTTATTGTCGTTATATCTCTTTGTTATAGCCATGAACATGCTTTCAAAATTTCTATATAACACCGCAAGCGACCGTCAAACCGGTTATCACCCAAAATATAAGAATCTTGGTCTCACTCATTTGAAAAGTCAGATCAGTTGAAGAAATAGTCTATGTATTTGATGTTTTTACTAAGATATCGGAGCTACAAATAATTTGGAGAAATCTACTATTTATCTAGCGGGTGTTATTCAAACTACTCGAGATGAAATAGGTCTGCATTTCTCTTTCTCTTTAGGGGTTTTGCTGGTTAGATATTTGAAGCTCCTATTACTAAATAGAAAGATGAATCCAAATGATTACCTACCATTGCTGGAAACTATTCATAATCACATCATCTCTTGGTTTGTATGGTTTTTATCTATTTCTGGATGGTTGCAACTCATAGGATCGGTTTTGATGAGCATATCGAACTATTGGTTGTCGGCTTTTCGCCTCCCAAAAGCGTGAATAAGGGAAATTGAGAAATTATGCTCTTTATTTCTTTGGCTAGGGTCGGCTTTAAAGCCAAAGAAAGAGAAAATGGGATGGGATCTACGATGATACTAGTAGGGGCTCTTGGATGTGGAGAAAAAATTTCAAAGACCGGCCTAAAGCTCGTTTATTACATAAGGTGGAAGTACAAAGTGGCCAGAATACCTCTTTTTGGTTTGATCTTTGGTTTGATTTGTGATGTTTGTTTGACAAGCTTGGAATATGTGGGGTTATAGATCTCGGAATTCCACTGAATGCTATAGTGGCTTTGGCCTAGGAAACTAGAAGACGACGCTGGCATAGAACTGAATTTCTACAACAGATAGAGATAGCTCTTAAGACTCAAAGGATCAAGTCAATACCGGGAAAAAATTATCTATCGCTATGGCGTTATAAGGGGGGAATTCAAAGGTATGTTTAGCTCAAAATTTACTTGGTCTCTTATCCATGATTCATCTCATGTGATTGAATGGTGGAAAGGAGTCTGGTTTAAGCACTTTACACCGAAATTCTCTGTTTTTGTATGGTTATCGACTCATAATCGGCTAACTATAGGGGATCGCATGGCAAATTGGAATGTCGGAGCTCCTACGACAGACACTTTCTATGAAGAACCTCTGTGAATATATACATCACCTATTCTTCTCTTGCGTTTACTCTGGAACAGCTTGAAATTGTTGATGCAAGGCTTCCTGAAAGATAAATTCAACACAAATTGGGGTCACATGCTAAGCCTAATTTCAGGTAAAATTTTAGAATTAACAATATATTTAACTCGTTATGCTTTTCAAATAGCAGTCCATACTATTTGGCGAGAAAGGAATGCACGAAGACATGGCAAATCTCCATGCTAGTCGTCTTCTCTTGTAAAAATGATTGGTAAGAAGTTCGTAATAGATGATGCATGCTGAATGATCGAATGATGGATGGATGTCTTCAACTTTGGTTTGC
This sequence comes from Cardamine chenopodiifolia, assembly GCA_963922655.1. Classification (NCBI taxonomy): domain Eukaryota; kingdom Viridiplantae; phylum Streptophyta; class Magnoliopsida; order Brassicales; family Brassicaceae; genus Cardamine; species Cardamine chenopodiifolia. The sequence goes on from OZ000463.1 coordinate 11,579,747, forward strand.
TTCAAGGATTTAAAAAGAGGTTATCGAAGGATCTTCACAGTGGGGTTCTTTCTCATCAGCTGTTTCAGCAATTTTTCCAATTTTATTTCGATTTTTTAGCTCTTTCGAAAGTGGTTTGTACTCTTTCCCCAAAAATTGGTTTTGTCCCAATTGCATTTTCCAGTTTTGGGTGTTAATGAGGCAACCACTTTTCGATCATCAGATTTAGGCTCTTGTTCTTTCAAAAATGTTTCTAAAAACAATTGCATATATTGTAAAAAAATTTACTTGAATATAATTTAACATAATATTCAAATAAAAAAACGGTGCAGGCAATTCTCCACCAGATAACACCAAAAATTTACTACTAGTCTGGATGATGAGTTATCTCGCTTCTTCATTCAGTTTCGAGGAGTTAGTAAAGTCGAGATAAATCTTTAGATTATGAAAAGAGCAATCTAGCATCTCCAGAGACTCACAATTCCTAGCGTCTACGTATGATAAAGAATATGGAATATGTGACAGTGTTACTAGCTTCTTTCATCCATTGAGTGAAAGTTTACGAAGACGAGAGGTTCTCCTGACCCATGGAGAAATATCTTGTATATATGTATTGTCGAAGTGCAGTAATGTGATGATGTCAAGAACATGCGGATATTTTTGGAGGTTTTCACTATATGACATTTGCAAAGAATCAAAATGGGACCATGACTTGATTGACAAAGGCACTTTATTTATTGCAGTTCCTGTGAGCTCTAGATACTTGATGTTTGTGGAGATCTTAGGAAAACTTTTCAAACGAGAACAATTAATGAGATCAAGTATTTTGAGAGACTCCAAGCTGATGTTGATCGGAAGAACCTTTAGCTTTGAGCTCTCATCTCAACTAAGCCATCGAAATCACTCGATGGTATGGAATTAGTCAACTTGTTCAAAATATCAATGACTATGTTTTCGATCATGGCAGCTTCATTATACCTAAAAGTGGAGGATTAATCAACCCGTTAAAATTCATGAAAAATTCATACCCATTCAATATATAAATATTTTACAGTGGAATATGTGTATACACACAATTAATTTTATGTGTGACAAAGAACGAACCATTTGTGAGAATCGTAACCGGCGATTGTTGCCACTTTCTCAAGAGCCAGTCTCCATCCCCTAATAACCTCACTTGTTTTACCCACACAACTATTTTGAAAGAAACTTCTGAAATCTCCAGCAAGTTTCTTTACATCAGATGGATCCACTTTATAGAAAATAGGTATCACTGTTAGTCCCAACTCTTCCCTACATTTGATGATCTCCACCAACTCATCAAGACACCACTTTGAAGAAGCATATTTCCTTGAGAAAAAGATAACCGCGATCTTGGATGCTCTAATCGCGCTAATGAGTGCAGGACCGATAGATTCTCCTCTCTCGATCTCATTATCAATGAATGTAGTGATACATTTTCTTTTAAACTCCTTCTGAATATGAGTGAGAAACTCTATGCGAACATCTTCCCACCGGAAGCTCATAAAGACTTGATGTGTCCAGTTTTGAGACGAAGAAGATTGAAGAACTAATGAAGGAGATAAAGAAGATGGAGCTGGTAAAAGAGATAAAAGAAGAAGAAGAATAATTAGTTTCTTTGTTATCTTGTTGGAATTTGAATATTCTAAAAAACGTGAAGAAACCTATAGCGGCTACAACAAAGACAAGGAAAAAAGAAGAAATTATTAGCTTATTCATATAGAGTTAGTTAGTTAGTTAGTATTAATTACACAATTAGCTGACTAATACTCTTTGTATAAATACTCTTCTCTGTAAATACACTTTTTAACTTAATGAAGAAATCAGATTAAATTTCTCTCTCTCTACTTTCGATATGGTATCAGAGCAATGAGATTTGTTTTTCGCTTTGCATCTTCATCTTCTATATTAAGCTTCGATTGAGATTTAATGAGTTTCATCTTCTTCAATTAAGTTTCAATTGAGCTTTAATGAGTACATCGAATCGTCAGATCATCATCATCTTTATTTTCAATTTGTTTAAATGCTTTCTTGAACTCTTATCTTCTGCGATTATATTCATCTTCGTTATTTCAGTTTCTTTCTTTGATTGACCTTTAATTTGGTGTTATCTCTTAGATTCGGCACAAATCAATCTCTGATTTGATTTCTTTTTAACTCAATTAGCTCAAATATCTTCGATTCAACTTTTCCTATGACTTTTTCATCTTCTTCAACGACAAATGTTGATGGTGTGTGTCAATCTATAAATCAATATGAAAATCCGTACTTCTTGTATAGATCTGATCATGCTAGACTCATCCTTGTTTCTGATCGTCTTACGACCTGTGCTGATTTCCAGTCTTAGCGTCGTTCAGTGCGGATGACCTCAATGTTTGCAATAAGCTCGGATTCATTATCGATACGGTTCTGAAACCATTTCTTAATTATAGGGACTCTGGTTCATGGTCTGGATGTAATGATATAATAGCTACATGACTTATGAATTCAGTATCTAAGAAAATAGGGCAGAGCTTGTTGTTTATCTCTACTGCTGAAGGAATATGGCAGAGTCTTATCTCTCCTTTTAAACAAAATGATGCGCCTACAGTTTATGAGATTGAGCAATGTCTTAGTACAATTCCACAAGGTCATATGGATATTAGTTCTTATTATACGGAACAAGTAACTCTATCGGAAGAATACAAGAATTATGTGGAGTTGCATGTTTGTACTTGTGGAAAGTGTGAATGTATTGCAGCTATGCTATGGGAAAAACTACAGCAGGGAAGTCAAGTTAGTAAGTTTCTTATGGGATTAAATGAAACATATGAGTCTACTCAAAGACATATATTGATGTTGAAGCCAATTCCATCGATTGAAGATGTTTTCAATATGGTAACTCAAGATTAGAGGCAAAAAACATTGAAACCAAATATCAAGGCTGAGAATGCTATCTTTCAGAATACAGGCCCAGTTGAAGCTTCTTCTCCAATATCCACTTATAATGGTCCTCCTTAAAACTTGGCTTATGCAGTTCAGAATTGTTATAGACCTAGGTCATGACCGATATACACTCATTGTGGTCAGACTGGTCATGTAGTTCAGAAGTGTTTCAAATTACATGGTTATCCTCCAGGCTATATTAATGGTTACAAAGCCAACAATCAATCTGCTTAATCTGGTTATTCTAATTCTCAGCGGTCATAATTTACTAACTGTTCAACTCATTTATATGCGGATTCATGTGTTATTCAAGATTGTTCTCAGGGCTTGATGTTTGGTAGAGGCACATTTCTTCACAATCTTTATATTTTACAACATTCAAATTCATCTCTAGACATTCACTTCACTGGATCCTTGCTGGTTGATGGAAGTATGTGGCATCAACGCCTAAGATACCCATCTACTGCCAAGTTATAACATTTATCTTGTATTTTAGTTCATTTAGATATATGGGATCCATTTCAAAAAGAGTATGTTGAAGGATACAAATAATTTCTTACCATGGTAGATTATTGTACTTGTGTAACATAGAAATGTTGAGAAATAAAAGTGATATTTCATATATGTTCTCAGATTTTATTAAGCATATTCATACTCAATATAACTCAGTCATTAAGATCATTAGAACTGATAATGCACCAGAATTAGCATTTACAGAACTAGTTAAACAAAATGGCATGGTTCATAAATTCTCTTGTGCATATAAACCCCAATAAAACTTAGTAGTTGAAAGATAACATCAACACTTATTGAATGTTGCCCGAGCTATACTTTTTCAATTTAATGTTTCTATAAATTATTGGAGTGATTGTCTTAAGACTGTTGTCTTTCTTATTAATAGAACTCCATCTATCTTACTTGAAAAGAAAACACCATATGAATTGCTTACTAAGAAAACACATGAGTATCATTTTTTAGATCTTTTGAATGTTTATGTTATGTGTCTACTTTACAAAAGAATCGACATAAGTTTAGTCATCGGGCTGAGTAGTGTGTTTTCTTAGGATACTCCTTTGGTTATAAAGGTTACAAGCTCATGCATCTTGATTCTCGTCTTGTTTTTGTGTCTAGCAATGTAGTTTTTTCATGAACATATATTTCCTTTCAGACTTGATGATGCATTTAAATATTCTGATGATGTTTTTGATCTTCATTCTGATAATATTGTTGCATCTGAGGATATCATCTTGATTCTTCTATATCAAATTCTGCATCATCTGCATCAGATAATACATCAGACTCATCTCTACATGTTTCATCAATCATATAATACATCATCATCTATTTTATCACCTGTTACATCTACATCTCATGATCCACACACATCCATTTTACGCTCTAGTGTTCCATCGACTTCTCGAGCTACTGTTCCTGTTGATGCTGGCACGGTTTCACGCCTCAATGTGCGACCACGACGAACTACTAAAGCTCCAGGATACTTATTTGACTTAAATAAATTATGAAACTCCCATATCTTTTACCACTTCTTATCCAATCCAATATGTTCTTTCTTATTCCCAACTTAAAAATCTCTATCAGTCTATTGTTCTCTCTTTCTCCCATGAAACATAACCTAAGAATTTTCAACAAGGTATAGTGTCTACTCAATGGTCTAATGCTATGAATGTGGAGTTATCTGCTATAGAGCAAAATAAAACATGGAGCATTGTTTCTTTACCTCCAAGGAAGAATGTTGTTGAATGTAAATGGGCATTCGCCATTAAATATCATGCTGATGGCACTATTGATGGCAAGTAATGATGATGGAGCAGTTCTATCTCTCAAGGATGTTTTGACACAACAATTCAAAACCAAAGATCTTGGTCCAACTCGTTTCTTTTTGGGACTTGAGATTGCTCGCAACACTGAAGGTATTTAGGTTTCTTAGAGGAAATATTGCCTGGATTTACTAGATGACACATGATACTTAGGCTGCAAACCACGCTCGGTTCCTATAGATCCTAAGGTTTCTTTAACTCTGACAACTGGTACTCCTCTTTCTGATGGCACACCATATCCGGAAATCATTGGCCGGTTACTGTATTTGGCTATTACAAGGCCAGACATTACCTTTGCAATGTATAAGTTGAGTCAATTTCTCTTTTCCCCCACTGATGTTCATATGCATGCAACTCACAATATTCTATGGTACTTAAAGGAAAATCCTAGTCAAGGTCTATTTTATTTTATTATGTTAATACATGACTATGTTTGAATGGTTTTGCTGATGCTGACTAGGGAACATGCTCTGATACATGACATTTTGTGACTGAATATTGTGTTTTCCTTGATACTTCTTTGATAACATGGAAATTCAAGAAACAGAAGGTGTCAGTAGAAGTAGTACAGAGGCTGAGTATCGCAGTATGGCTCTTGCCATTACTGAACTGATCTGGTTGAATCAGTTGTTGAATGATCTTCATATAAGTTCAATCTCAGGTCAAGCTGTTTTGTGACAATAAATCAGCAATGCACATTGCTAATAACCCTGTTTTTCATGAGAAAAATAAGTATATTGAGATTGATTGCTACACAACTCGAGATCAGATGAAGAATAGTTTTTTGAAGTTTTTTCATGTTTCAACAACAAACCAAATTGCAGATATCTTGACCAAACCGCTTCATCCTGGTCCTTATCATTCCTTACTTGGTCACACGTCTATATCAAATCTCTTCCACACAAAAAAGGCTTGAGAGGGTGTATTAGCTTATTCATATAGAATTTGTTAGTTAGTATTCATTACACAATTAGCTTAACTAATACTCTCTGTATAAATAATCTTCTATGTACATACACTTTTTAACTTAAAGAAAAAATCAGATTAAATTTCTCTCTCTACTTTCAATAGAAATCATTAGTATGCTAGAAAGGGGATCAAGATTCTAGATCGATGGAGGAAGGATTAACAAAGAGGCTTTGTGTATAAGTTATAGCGTTGACAATTTTGAGAGAGAAGCTCCATGGATGTTTCCTCTCACCAGCATAAATAATTATATTTCATTAAAAATTTTGCTAACGACAAAGTCATTATCCTTAATCACGTAGGCACCATTATTGATGGAATTTCTCGAAATCGAATTATTGTACATTATAATTTCCTATTCCTTATAAAACTGTTTGGATGTCACAAAGATACTTACCTTCTTTCTTTTCATTAAAATGAAAACTATTAACTATGTAGATAACTTCCCTTATAAAATTTGGTGATTTCATGGACTTGACTAAATAAAATCAAAACTTCATTCAATAGGAGGATGATGAGGAACAGAGAAAATTGCTAGCACAAAGTCATACTTACATATTAGCTGAAGGAAGTGAATGTAGATCAGCTTGCTCGAACTGAAGCGGACGCTTGCGTTTGCTACGTGGAGCAGATCCAGTTTATTCATTAACAAAAATAATATCTGTTGGGTCTTGATTTAAGTCCATATAGAAATTTAAGAGCTTAACCCATTGGGATAATTGCAGAACTTTGAGCTATTCATAGAGCCTAATTCAACTCCATTAGTGTTTTTTCTTTTCCCTTTTCTTTTCTTGCTCTTGTACAAATGTAACCATGTGTTTGGAAAAAAAAACCATGTATGGTAACTTGGCTACATGAATACCACCACATACACACGAACGCATGAACAAATAAATGGATAAAGCCACATTTAATCTATATATGGTCTCTCAACTCTGAGTGTCATGTTATCAAAAAACGTAAATATGCATGGAGAATGTTTGCTGATGAGTAGTTTGATAACCTTAAACTTTATCTCGCCTAGCTCATATCCAAACTTTTATCAATATCTAGGACATGTAACTAAAGACTGGTATCTCTAAGGACACAATGATCCCTGCGTACTTATTCTCGTTTAATCCTGATCGTACTGATATTATCTTATTTTGTATACTATAAGTGGATAAAGTTAGCACAACGCATCAATCGTCCTTGGCAAAAAAAAGGATAAATTAGACGGATACATGTTCTGACTACATGCAAATAAATATTGTTTTCACATTTTAGAATTCGATATCGACATAATATGTAACTCATGCATGATTCATGTTTTCTTTCGCTCTTTATTTTCTGTTTTTTTTTGCTCCGACCAAGTTTCATATTCCTTTTGACTAATTTCAATGTTGTAGTATTCTAAAAACCATCAAAATAGTTTAAATTATCACGTGTATGTGCATCATCCGCAAAAAATAAGTACTTTCTAATGGATTTATCAGATAAGAGCGGTTTAGTATGTATTTACGGAAAATACACAATGTCCCAAATTCACTAATCTCCACTGCCAAACATATCACGTGGGAGTGGGACAATTCCATGAAGATTCGGACAAACCGTAACCTATTTGTGAAACTTTAATTGACTATTCTTAAAATGTTATATTCCACAATTAATTAGTAGAGCGACGAAAAACTCTATTTCAAAGTTTATCTCATATGCAAAAGACAAGAGACCAGCTTCTATTCATTGATTTAACAATGAGTATATATATATCAAATGATTAGATATAGCTACACTGAATCAAGTCTGTTTCTCAATCAGCCAATAATCGATTTTTTTCTACTTTGGTCCCTTTGATAATACATGTTAAGACGTAAGCTATTTTATTTTTTAAAGAAACATTTTTACTTGAAGGCAATGACTCATGCTCTTCCATATTAGTCTTTTTCTCAACCCAAACAACTTATTTCCATATACAATATGATGGTTATATATACATTTTAAAGGTACAGTAGAACTTCTATAAATTAATATTAGACAAATTAATAATTATTATAAATTCAGTCCCGAGTTTAGACCAGTATAAAATTAACATAATTCAATAAAAATTAAAATATATATTTTTTGAAAATTTTATGTAAATATATAATCTCATAAATATCATAATTTAGTATAATTTATTGAAATATGACTTTAATGTTTTTTTTATTCATAAATTTATATTTTTGTTGAAACTCATCTATAATTTGTTTTTACTATATCAAAACTGCTTATATTATCTTTTAAAATTGTATAAAAAATATGAAATATTTTAGATGTGATGATTGTTCTTAACATGTAATTGCGTCTAAAAATATCACAATATTATCACATACTTCTTATTTTAAATATATATATATTTTTAAATTATGCAAATCTCTTTATAAATTAATAATTATTAATTTATTGATAAATTAATATCTTATATCAATTAATAAAATATTTAATTCTAATATTATTAATTTATATAAGTTTTACTGTATATTCTCAAAATTATTTATTACTGAATATATTCTCGAAGTTTTAAGGAAAAAGAAAACAAACAAAAAGCAGGTGGCGGCTGGAGCCTTGAGGGTGTTAGATAATTATTGGCTTCAAGGTCCTTGTGAACCTCAACAAAGGGTGGAAGGTTTTGGTAAAGAATCGTTTAATACCGTTATTGAATTAAAAAGATCAATATTTAAAATCAAAATACAACAATATTGGAATTTTAGATAGTAATTTTACTAAAGATGTGTTTTTATTGCATAAAGCTTTTTTGCCTCCCCTAAATCGCAGCAACTAGCACTTGACAAAATCCATGACTGTCGAATTGGTGTGGAATCAATGAGTGGATAGTAAAGTTTTGGGTTTTCTGCAAAAAACCATCAAACTTTTTATTTTTTGCAAAAAATACTATCATCCGAATGTTGTGCACATCAATTCTATCAATTTCAAAGTCACCCGCAATACAGTTCTTCCGCATATCGTTGACGTGGCCACGTTACTTTCTGTTAAAAAACTGACAGAATCCTTAAAACGACGTCGTTTTGAGTGAAAAAATACATATTATTTTTTGTTAAGCAAACCAACATGATTTTTATTAAATAAAACAAAAAAATTAAAATTGGTATGGAATAGCTGAAGTAGAAGGAGCATCATCTGCAAAGACAGAAAGAGACATTGAAAGGAAAGAGAGAGGTTTCTCATGGGAAAGAGGCGAAGGAGCAGTGGGAACTCTGGTTTTTCTAGGAACCAGTGACTCAGGTGAGACGCTCGTTCATCTTATCATCCCTATTGAGTCCGCTCACCGTTCCACCACTTATCTCGGCAAACTCGGACTCTTACAGTTCTGCAACATGAGTGTTAAACTCAAATCCGCCTTCTTCTTTTTATGAATTGATAGAAGTTATTGTTTTTTCTTGTCGTTAATTCTCGGTTTAGGTGATTAGGAAACATTGAGAAATTGAGATGCTTAATCTCACAATGTTGAGGAAGTTGTTAAAGTTCTTTGGAATTAGAATGAAATGGGTGGATTGAGATTTGGATTTTGCATTAACAAATCTCTATTAGTGTTGACAATTAGATTTTTCCTCAAATTTTACATTACCTTGTGACTGTGATGATGTTGTAAATTCGAAGAAGCTACACTCGTTATCTTCTTTTCCTTAACAGCTAAATGCCGATAAAAGTTCCTTTCAGCATACACGCCACCACAATAGCAGCTGCTGTCTCTGGTTGTGCAGCTGTATCCTACGGTAAGAACCGCTGGTACGCAGCACACATGATTGCAACTGTCCTCACAGCCATTTTCCAAGGCTCAGTCTCTGTTCTCATCTTCACCAACACTTCTAATTTCCTCGAGAGTCTTAACTCTTATGTCCATGAAAAAGAAGCGTCTTTGATCTTGAAACTAGCTGGTGGGCTCTGTGTTGTGATCTTTTGCCTTGAGTGGATGGTTCTTGTTCTTGCCTTCTTCTTGAAGTACTATGCTTATGTCGATGGCGATGGTAACAACAATGGAGTTGCTATGAGGAGGACTGGTAAGGTTCAGAGTGAAGAGACTCTCAAGGATTCGCCATGGTCGTTCCAAGTTTAAAGATAAATGACTTCTTGTAATGATTGAGGGGAGAGTCTGTATCAAATGTTAAGTTTGATCTGTTTTTCAGGGTTTGGTTTATATGTATTGAAGAATTGAATTGATGGATTACCTTGTTATGCTTAAGAAAACTTTAATTAATATTCATGGAACTCAGAATCTATATCCAACTTCTCTAGAACAGTTAAAGAAAGTCTCATTTAAGTTTATCAATGAAAAGATTGGAACTTTGAGCGAGCACGACAGAACTATAATCCCATACTTTTTGATTCAAGAAATGGTTCTCTTTTTCTCGTTCCATTTCATAAACTTAGAGTTACCATCTGGTAAAAAAAAAATGTTGCAACCTTTCTCTATCATTTATTGTTGCTAGTTGATTTATTTATAATAGGAACAAATAAAAAAATGTTTACTTTTGCATAGAAAATATAAAGCATCTTTTTCTTCTAAATATCGTCTAACATTAAGAAGGTATTTTGACAACTAAAATAACAAAAGAAAATGCTAAACAAGCAAGAGAAGAATGGTTGAGTTTTTACAAACCATTCTTTACTTAAGAGAGAATATTATTTAGAACTGATACAACAAAAAGAGAATCAAAAAGGTAAATCAAACTCTTAAGTCTTTTCTTGGTAACCAAACATTATCACTAAGAACACTCAAACACCTTTCTTTGGTCTTGACTGATTCAGACAAGAAACATAACCTAACCACATAACTTTATCTACAATGTTCTGTATAAAACGAAACATAGTCGAATGAACTTTTGTGATTTAAAACTGGTCCTTCGTTGGTGAAGAACTTTATGGCTTACTTGGCATAATTTGAACGAGAATTGTGTAGTAAACTTCTTAAGCCTTGATCTCTCGACCAAAAATCCAGTTGAATGGTATGTTTTTGGCTGCCTGGTTGGCTTTTCCTTGAGCTCTCTCTTCAATTTTGTGGATTGTTGCATATAAAGGATCAAGTTTCATTTTGCTCCTATGATCACTAATTACTACTCTCTGCTAGCCAAAATCAAAGCACTAACATTAACTGAGATACAATCAGATTTCAGAGAATTCGCAATCTTACTTTCAATATTCACACAAATTGCTCTATAAATTGATCAGAGAAAATGAAAGTAAGAAGATTTGATGTCTTAATAATCTTTAACATAAGATTGTGATTGATGAATGAAACTAAAGGAATAATAAAAGAGATTATTTTACCCAAGAGAAGAGATGTGTATTAACAGGAGACCTTCGAATTGCCTCAAAGCTGCGTTAACGGAGTGCTCTGCCGTTCACCTTGTCCCATCCAAAACCAAATATATAGACTTCGCACGTTTATCTCCACATCAATCGCCGACGTCTTCTTATCAACCTCCTCTGTCTCTTTTGATTTCGTTAATTAACGGTAATCTGTGATATCAGTACGGTGAATTGGACGGTCGAGCTTAACATCGGATTGTAAAGCTCGTGCCATGGACCAACAATTCAATTTGGGACCAAAATTTGCTTCGGAGTCGGAGGACTCGAACTTGTCAGAGGAGGAGTTTTGGAATTAGGTTCGGGATGACCTGTGACGCCGTGTATGTTCATCATCAAAGAGGCTTCTTATTCGGATTTGGTTTCTGGGTTTAGTTTTTTTTTCAACATTCGAATCTTTGTTTTGTTTTTGGGGAAGAGAAGACAACACGTGTAGTTTTTTTAAAAGCCATAAAACATCGTGTAGTTTTTTTGGAGTGTCAAAACGATATCGTTTTAAGGATTCCGTCAGTTTTCTAACAGTAAGTAACGTGGCCTCGTCGACGATATGCGGAAGGACTATATTGTGGATGACTTTAAAATTGATAGGATTGATTTGTACAACTTTCGGATGAGAGTGTTTCTTGCAATGAAAAACCCTAAAGTTTTAGGATAAGCGAAATTAAAGTATCAACTATACTAAAACCATGCACGTGGATTTACTTATATGTAATGAATGAGACACGTGGGGCCATGTCAACCAATTTAAAATGGATAAGATATAGATTGATAATAATTTTTATTTTTCATTCATTCAGTGACTTCATTTTTTTGTCAAAATCAGTTTTGAGATAATTGCTTGTCCGAAACCAAATAGTAATAGTAATATCACGAGTGAATTGGTGTTTTAGACAGTTTTTTAAACATAATTAAGATTTAAGCAGTTTGTTATCCATTATTTGCTATTTATACAGTTTTTACTGTCTGTGTAATAGAAAATTTATGAGATAAAAATATGAATGGAAAAAGAAAATTATAATGGAGTGTTTGAATGTTAAAAAGAAATAGAGACACATGAGAGAGATAATATATTATACCCAGTTTATTTATTTATTTAAAAAACATTTTATTTTGTAGGTCATCCTTTTTCTTTTTTTATTCTATTTTTTCTCTCATCACTTCTATGTCAATGTAGTCTTTTATACAATTAGTGAGAAAATTTGTTAGTGTGTAGGTAACTTTTTTAAAAATTTCAGGACTTCTATATCAATGTAGTCTTTTATACTATTTTTTCCTTTATAAATTAACCTCTATTTTATACATGATAGCGTATACACTCATAAAATATACATAGTTTGATTGTAAAGTCGTTAGGTATACCGAGTGAGTCGTACACTCAAACATGTACAAATTGAATCGTACAATCATAAAGTGTGCAGAGTTACTGATATACTTAAGAGTGTACATAGTGACTCGTACACTACACAAATAACATAGTAGATTCATAGGATCTACAGAGTGAATTGTACACTCACATGGTATACATAGTTACTCATACACTTTTGGAGTACATATGTACATAGTATTTCTCAGGTCATTGGATTTACAAGCTGAATTGTACACTCGTGGGTGTACAAACTGAATTGTACACTCATGCGTATACAAAGTTACTCGTACACTGTGGAGTGTGCACCTTTACAAAGTGTTTCTCAGATTGTTGGGTGTATTAAGTGATGCGTACACTCGAGGGGGGGAGGGGGTGTACACTTGTGTAGAGTGATTCACACACTTATGGGGTGTAAATGTACGACACACTATGTACATTCATACTTTATATACATTTCATGAGTGTATACTAACGTTTGGACACCTACACCAACGTTGTACACCGCCATTTATACTGATGCTTGTGTACCAACGTTTTTACACTGATTTCTGTACACTGACACTTGTATACTAATGTATGTATATCAACATATATCTACATATAACCAACTATCTTAACTTAGGTTTTATGTGTCTAAAAATGTAAAATATAACAAGTACAATGAATGTTCATCTAAACTCGAAATAAAACAAAGTTGAACTCGATTTGAAATAAAAAATTAAAATGTGCAAATATGTTGTGAAAATATTTAGATGCAATGTTTGTGATAGAATTAAGATGAAAAAAAAATTAGGGAGAAATAGAGGTGTTAAAATGGGTGGGTTGTCCATGGTCTGTCCATATCCAATAATACATAACAGGCGGTTTATGGAAAAGTCCATTTACGAAGCGGGTTAAGATGATCTAGGCCTAATTTCGTCCACAGACAAAACGAGTTGTGCACTGTTGGACAATGGGCGGCCCATGGTCTCTAAAAATTTAGGTCAAATTGAATTTCTCCAAATTGAATATCGCGATTTTCGTAGATTTCTAACGATTTTTGACAGTTTAATTTTAGGAAAAATCAACACATAACTGAGGCCCATGGTCGACCTATGGACAACCCATTTGGAACAGGTGTTAATGAATTTGGTCGTTAATAGACACGGTCAGAATTTTGTCCACTGGAAAAATGAACAACATTAGACGGGTCAAAATGGACGTGAACATGCCATTTTAACAACTTTAAGGAGAAATAAGAATTAGTTAAGTATAAAATGAGAGAAGAAAGGGGAGAAGATACTTGTTTTTTTAAAAAATTTTTTTGATATTTCTCGGAAAAACAAAAGAGCGAGAAGTATTTAATTTATTAATAAAAATATTAATGACATAAATTACAAATACCATAAAATTATTGGGAGTATAGAGTTTTGTGAATAGTGTGAGGAAAGGATAACTATCTATTTTTTAAGAAATTGTCTAATTTACAAATAAGTTTCTAAAAAACTGTCTAATTAGCAAATTAACTAATATCATAAAGACATAAATTATTTTTTTGAAGAGAGGATATTATGCATAGATGTGGAGCTCATTTAGGCCATCTCCAATATGACGGCAAAACACCAAATATGGTGTGTATTTTGCTCCAACCGAACGGCAAATCTAACTTTATTATAGTGTGAATTTAAATTTTGGCGACGGCAATTTTTTTTCTCTTTATTTTTAATTTAAATACTAATATCTTAACATTATAAAACTAAATTCAATATTACAAAATAGACTTCAATTAAAAATTAAAACATAAAATTACAAAATTAAAACCAAACAAACATAAAAATTATAAACAACAAAATATATTTTAAAAACATAATAAAAACTTAAATAATAATCTAGTAACCGGAAAAATTAGTTCCGCTTCCGCTAAGATAATCATAATACGGGATATAATTTTCTGGATCATTTGGTGATTTTTGGCCTTCTCCTTGATCTTGTTCTCCTTGAAATTGGTCTTCTTGCGATTGATCTCCTTGATATTGAGATGCTTGATATTGAGATCCAAGATATTGGTATTGGGAACCTTCACCGTGTTCTTAGAATTGGTTTGTTTGAGCTTTTTCTTTCAAAATTCTTTTTCTTTCCATTTCAATATACGCACGAGATGTTGGATCAGTTATAGAACTCAAATCCACGAACATTATTTTATGCTCTTGTTTAATTTTTTCTACCTCAATCTTCTGTTTTTGAATTGCTTTTCTTTCAGAAGAGCTTTTAGTAATAGATTTGATAAGTTTCTCATTTTGCTCCATCATTTGTTTGAATTGTTCATCAGTTTGTTGTTTTCTCTTGGCTTTTTTTGAACCCATTGGTCTTGAAGATAAATTAAAAGTGGCTTCTTCAGTATTCATATTAAGATCAATTGAACTCATACCCGGGGATGGGGATGAAAACGATGGAGATGACATAACATCACGACTTTTTTCTTGGAATGAAGCGGGTATATTAGTCTTCTTTTTTGTAAATTTTTCAATACCTTTAAAATAGGCCAAACATGATCGAATTTGAATCCTTTCGAGTATTTGGGATCTTGTGCTAATAACATCTTCGCTTGGTTTACCTGATTAATTATTTATAGGAGAAAAAATATAAATAATATAGTAAGTACAATGAAATATAAATAATGTACGTACAAATACTTTAAGTGTGTATATAGAAGACTTACAATATCTTGTTCAGAAGCACCGCTAGGATTCTTATTTTTAATCTGGTTAACACATCCCCTCAGCTTCGAGACTGCAGAAAGAATTATCGTCATTCGAGTTTGTAAAGATCTTTTTGGTCGTGGTTGATTACCAAAAATCTCGGATTTTTTATATTCAGCTTCAACTCTTGTCCAAAATTGATATTTTGATTGGTTTATTCCTATGATTGGATTTTGAGAGACATCAAGATATACATGACATAAGTGCACATCTTCGTCAATTGAATATGACGAAGATCTACTTGAAGTCATTTTAGAAGAAACATTTTAGAGGTTAGAAAATGAGTTGAAGATGTGTGATTATTCAAAGAGTAGTATACATTTATATAGAGAAGTTAAAAAAATCAACGGTTAGATCTTTGTTAAATAAATTAAATGGCTTAGATTGATTCGGTTTTTTCTCATAAGATAATTATGATAGAAAACATGAAGTGACTAATCAATGCAACGGTTAGATCTTGGTCAAAGAAATTAAACAGTTTAGATTGATTGCACTTTTTCTCATAAGATGATAATAATAGAAAACATGAAGTGACTAATCAATGCAACGGTTAGATCTTGGTCAAAGAAATTAAATGGCTTAGATTGATTCGGCTTTTTCTGATAAGATAATAATGATAGAAACATGAAGTGACTAATCAATGCAACGGTTAGATCTTGGTCAAAGAAATTAAACGGCTTATATTGATTCGGCTTTTTCTGAGAAGATAATAATCATACAAAACATGAAGTGACAAATCAATGCAACGGTTATATCTTTGTTAAAGAAATTAAACGGCTTAGATTGATTCGGCTTTTTTTGATAAGATAATAATCATAGAAAACATGAAGTGACAAATCAATGCAACGGTTAGATCTTTGTTAAAGAAATTAAACGGCTTAGATTGATTTGGCTTTTTCTAATAAGATAATAATCATAGAAAACATGAAGTGAAAAATCCATGCAACGGTTAGATCTTTGTTAAAGAAATTAAACGGCTTATATTGATTCGGCTTTTCTGATAAGATAATAATTATAGAAAACATAAAATGACAAATAAATGCAACGGTTAGATCTTTGTTAGAGAAATTAAACCGCTTAGATTGATTTGGCTTTTTTGATAAGATAATAATGATAGAAACATGAAGTGACTAATCAATGTAACGGTTAGATCTTGATCAAAAAATTAAACGATTTAGATTGATTTGGTTCTTTCTATAAAATGGATATCATGTTTTTAAAATAATCTCACCATCATCTTTTTTTTCTCTTAAGATGAATTATAATTACGGTAATTCATCTCATATACCATCTTTTTCTTTTTCATCATCATTCAGATGATGATAATTACGATCATATAGAAAAGCAAGTTGTATGTCAACAACAATTTTCTCATCACTTAACAACTACTTAACGAGGGATCCCATGGTTGTTCTATTCTTGGTCATATAGTTATCAACCGTGATCGGGAAAAATCTTCTCGTAATCTCTTCAACGATTATTTTTAAGAGAATCCTTTGTTTTCTGAGACGATGTTCCGACGAAGATTTCGGATGATTCGTCATTTGTTTCTTCGTATTCATGATGCTATACAAAGACATGATAATTACTTTGTGCAATGAAGAGATGAAGTCGGTAAATTAGGGTTGTCTGGTGTTCAAAAAATAACGGCTGTATTTTGAATGTTGGCGTATGGTTTACCAGCGGATTCCACCGATGAGTAGATCAAAATATGACAGTCTACAACTATAGAAAGCTTGAAGCGATTTTGTCGTGCTATTTTCGAGGTGTTTGCAGGCCGCAAATGATGTTGCACGACTACTCCACATTGGTGAACATCGAGGATTTCCAGATATGTTGGCTAGTCTAGATTGCATGCATTGGAAATGGAAAAACTGCCCAAGTGGGGAGGACAATATGCTGGTCGTAGTGGATCTCCTACAATTATTCTTGAAGTTGTAGCCCATTATGATCTTTGGATTTGACATGCATATTTTGATCTACCAGGGTCTAATAATGATATAAATGTGCTAGAGACATCTCTCCACCCGCAAATTATGTTATTAATGGAAAACATTATAATATGGGGTATTATCTAGCTTATGGTATCTACCCAAAATGGTCAACTCTTGTTCAAACAATTCATGATCCACGTGGTCCAAAAAAGAAATTATTTGCAATGAAACAAGAAGCGTGTAGAAAAGACGTGGAACGTGCTTTTGGAGTATTGCAGTCAAGATTTGCAATTGTAGCAGGACCATCACGCTTATGGAGTAAGCAAGTGTTATATGATATAATGACAACTTGTACCATAATGCATAATATGATCATAAAGGATGAACGTGATGTTGATGCAACATTTGAAGAAAGAGTCGAAGTCCCACGCGCAGAAGTAGAGATGACGGGTGATGATGATGCTCTATTTCAAGAATTCTTATCTCGACACAGACAAATCAAAGATCGCGATGTTCATTTTGAACTTTGAAATGCATTGATAGAACACTTGTGGTCCGAATATACTAATTCTGAGAAATAGGATTATGTAATTTTGAGTTGAAAAAATGTAATATGCAATTCCGATAATTATTAATATATAATTTATCTTTTATTATTTTTTATTTACTATTGTTAATTTATCGTAATTATTTTATTAATTAAAAAATTAATTATAAGAGTAGTAATTTTTATTAAAATTCTAAATTAAAAATAAATAAATTTTAGTTTAGTAATATAATAATAGAGAATATATTTTTTAATAATATAATAATAGTGAATATTTTTTTAGTGTAATATTTAGTGTTGTGGTTGGAGATGGAAAATTTTTTAGTGCTAAAATTATAATAAAATAGTGTAATTTTGATACTATTTTATTGTTGTAGGTTGGAGATGACCTTAGTTGTACAAATATGACTGTAACACTAAATGGTTGAAATTCATGCTAAGTCTAAATGTTTTATTTTTCTGCTGCCATGTGCAGTTCAACTTAAGTTTTTGAAGTGGTTTACATTTGGGTTTCAGTTTTTTAGATGGTTTTTTTAGAGTTTTTGCAGTTGACTTCAGTCTAACATGATCAGCTTTTTTCTTCTAATTACAGCTTCCTGGAAAACTTAAATTTTTTGTTTTGTTTTGATATCTACTTTTTTGTTTAGGGTCAAACAACACACATTATTACGATTTGATTCTAGTGATTAGGCATGGGATTGAAAACCGAACCGGTTTGACCAAACCGAACCAAAATTTGGGTAAATCAGTTCGGTTTCGGTTATTTCACAAAAACCGATTGGCAGCAGTTAAATTTAGGATCGGTTATGTCTTTGGTTCGTTTTGGTTCATTAAAACCGAATGGTTAACCAAATAATATTAAACCTAATACTAAACATAAAGATTCAACTTTTACAGAGCTGTTAGAGAACCATAAAGATTCAATTTCTGAAATTCTTTTTTTGCTGATTCAAGAATTTATTTCTTCTTAAGAAAACAAAACACACTTGACTCAGTTAGTCTTTCTCAGATTCTTTTGAATACCTTTGAGTTTTGTAGATGTCGTCTCATTCTTGTCCAGACAGCAATGCTGATATACTTGGTGAAGAAGAAGCTTCTAATGTTGCCAATGCCAAGAAAAGAACAGCAACTCAGAGATCAGTAAGTGTTGGCAGGTGATAGTAGAGATGTAGTCACAGCCATTAAGTACGATAAAGGTCTCTTTAGAAGATCTGTAAATGCGAAGAGGAATGATAGAGGTCTGAAGTTATTCACGGAAGCTATGAGACTGAAGGGACCAAATGCATTGGTTAGAGATGGTGAGTATATGCATATGCGTTGTGATGCTCATATTTTGAATTTGATTGTGAGGGACAATGTAGCATCACTGAATGATAGTGTAGTGGCTATTCGGAATGCAGTAAAATATGTGAGATCATCAGGCACAAGACTGAAATCTTTTGCATTGCGGGTTGAGACAGGTAAGGTAAGCAGAGGAAGCTTGTCACTTGATTGTGTTACTAAGTGGAATTCCACATATCTTTTGCTGACAGCTGCACTGAAGTTCAGAATTGCATTTGAGAAGTTGTTGGCTGAAGTTAATTTTACACTGCTCGTCAGGATGAGCTTCTTCTGAGGTTCACCATGTAAACTTGGTAAGACTTGTAGGATATTGCGATGAACGAGAATCATTTGGCACCCATCTATGAATACATGTCCGATGGAGACTTAAAATACCATTTGTCAGGTGGGACAAATCTATAAATTAGCATTTTTTATTTCTTAATTATTTATCAAAAAACAAAAAAAAATATCCGGCAATTAACTTTGAGGATCACTTGTAAGAAAGCACAGTGGCTCTGTTTTGAGCTGGAGCACGCGACTACGAATAGCTGTCATTGCCGCACTAGGTTTTTACTAACTCAAGAACACTAAAATAATTTGTTTTATCATCATAAAAGTGTGATCGATGAACAGAAATGAATTAAATATAGATATAAAAAGATGATTCATCGTTTTGCTAGAATGTATATGATTATAATACTTACGCATCGGATGTTGACCGTCCATGGTGCATAGAGATGTTAAAAGTACAAATATATTGTTCGACGAGCGGTTTACCGCTAAAATTGTTGATTTTGGGCTTTCAAGATCCTGCCAACTTGAATCTCATATTTCCTGATCTTGATCCCAAGTAAGTATCTTTAGTCCACTCTTGGATGTATATCTGAAATTTTCACACCAGTGTCCAGATGAATTATGGATAAAAAATTCACCGGGATACAATGTGCTGAAATTTGTGCACACATTTATCTTTATTGGTCCATTGACTTGTACTACATGTTTTTTTTTGTGCACACATTTATCTTTAATGTTAAGGTTGTGTTCCTTTTGTAGTTGTTTTCTGAGTTTTTCCTACTACTTCTACTACCTATTACAAAAAGGTTCATTATGAACCACCTGGAACAAGGGATGACAGACAAAAATTTATAAAGGAAAAGAGATAGAACCAAAATAAAATTCAAGAAGAGAAGAAGAGTTTGGAGAAGAGGAGGAGAACGAGACGAGATGATTCCTCATTGTGCGGTCGATTGTGGTGCGGATTACCAAAGGAGTTGATGATGTGGTGGTGAAGATCCATGCATTGCTCCTTCCAAATGTGGTATATGGCTGATGATATTATAGAACAGGTCAGTTGTACTACATGTTTTTGTCTTTCCCAGATGATATTACAAAACAGGTCGGTTGGCGGAGATGAGTGATGTCTACAGTTTTGGGATCGTATTATTAGAAATTATTACAAATCAACGTGATTGACCAAAACCATGAAAATCTTGTAGAACTTTGATTTCTACGATATGGCAAACTGAATAACTGCAATAGATTATGAAAAAAAACACTAAATTAAAATACACAAATTGATACCAAAAAATTTGATGAACGAAGAACGATTTGTGTGGAGTCGAGATGAAGATCTATTTCCTTAATTCTTTAATTGCCTATAGTGTGACGGTGTTATGCAATCAATCTCAGGATACAACCACACCTTCTTTTGATTTATAACACCCAAAATCAAAAATCTAACAAACGCTAGTGATGTGTGTAATCTTCATGAGAATTGATGCAAAATAAACTCTTTCTTCTATCTTTTATTTGCAAAAGGAAAACCGCTCCATTAAAATGAGCATTGATGGAGACATGGATTTAATGTCAAATTTATGACCATTAATCTGTCGATTTCATAGTTGAAAATGAGAGATAGTTGTTTGTTGTGTTGATTAAGTCAACCACAAATGTCAAAACAAATATGAGCCAAAAGATATAGGCTATTAAGACTCTAGCCCATTTATTCAAACCCAAACCTAAGCTAATTTAACATAGGCATGTGATCTCTCCTTTACACCATAATTTGTTCTCAAAGCTTTTAAGTCTAGACACAAACATCCTTCCTTATAAACTAAAGGATTATTCTCCATGTTTCCAATATGTGATTTGCAAGCAACCAACTTTAGACATTCATTTCTCATTCAAACGAATTCTGTTTTTGACATTCTAAAACACCACCATGTAGTGCTGGCGGCTATGATTCTATCGTGTCCAACAACCGATCATTCTGATGAACGTTTTCAATGGCCAAAACCATTTTGTCAAAAACAAATTCTAACAAATCCTTTACCAGAAAAAAAACCCCATGAAATTCACACTTAACATAATGAGTGGCTTTTGCTCTTAATGGAGGAGATATCACCAAGATCATGGATCCTGATATTTAGGGCAATTACAACTCCCGTTCAGTTTGGAGAGCTCTTGAATTGCCTATGTTGTGCTCATGCCCTTTATGTGAAAACAGACCAAGCATGTCACAAGTTGTTAGCGAAATAAAAGTGTCTTACTTCCGAAAACACGATGAGGCGTAAGGCTAAGATATGGACTAACAAAGTTTCTTTGAACTGAGCATGAGCTTTGATACCAAGGCAGTCCTTAGTGCAAGGTAGTATTTGCAAAGGAGCCTTGTTTGTGTTATATATTTCTACTTGTGGTGGCATGTTCTTTACCAAAAAGAGTGCTTCTATTTATGTTTTGTGACATCATAACTAAATAGGAGAGGAAAAACGTAAAACTCTTTTGATCTATCATAAATTTGAATCTGTTGTTTGAAGTTTATTGTAGATACCTTCCACGTTGGTAAGCTATTTACTTCTTGTGAACAAAAATCAAAACCAATAATGATAATGACTACATAAGCAAATGACGCAACCATTGTTTGAAGTGACCAACACTAAATGGACATCCTGAGTTTGCAATATATTTGATATTGCTCTCTGGAATCTAGATTGACTTATTGCTGATCCCTATCCATTTGGGAGCTAGAAAAGTACTTGGTGTTTGTGTATCCATAAAATTCTGAATATTCGACTCATTGGATATCTAATCCACTTCTCATTTTTGGGTTTAAAAATTTATTCTCCAATAAAATAATTTGCTAGATTTAGATTCGAATTTGGATAGAAATTTTTGGGTCGGATTCGAATCATGTGATCGGATTCCGTTTTTTTCCCACCTCTGTTCCAATGTTTCAGGGAACGATGACGCCATTACACTATTACTCTCCCAACCTCATCACTTATTCTCCAACAATCCTCTCTTATTTACCAATTTGCCACCTACTCTCCATTTATCGATTTCTCATCTACTCTCCGGTCAACTGACAAAAACCCAAATCTCGTTTCGCTTTTCCGAGAAAACCCCAGAACTTCTCCTTCCATTGGTTGCTCTGCATCATCTTCAATGACGACTCCGACTCAGAGCAGCGACACCAAACCTTTCTCTGTCCTTTTTGTCTGTCTCGGAAACATTTGTCAAAGCCCAGCAGCTGAAGGTGTCTTTAAAGATATTGTTAAGAAGAGAGTCTATTCCAATTTCAACATTGATTCCGCTGGAACTATTGATTTTCACGAGGCATAATAATCAACGAGAAGAACACAAACCAAATATTCTTATTTATTGCTCTAATTTGATCCATTTAGTCAATGATGCTTTCAGATGTAGAAAGGCTTGATTTTCAATTTAGGGTTTTGGTGGATTGTAATTTGGTTGGAGTTAGGAGCAGTGAGGCTTATGAATCATTTTTGATTTGAACACTTTTGTTAATGATGCTTTGAGATGTATAAAGATTTGATTTTGGATTTAGGGTTTTGGTAGATTGTAATTTGTTTGGAGTTAGTTAGGTGTACTGAGGCTTTGAAATTTATGTTTTTGAATCAATTTTGATTTGTGTAAGTGTTTTTTTCTACAAGGGGAATATGGCAGTTCCAAGAATGAGAAGTGCGGCGAAACGTTGTGGGATTGAGATGACATCATTTATCTAGACCAATTAAGGCGTCTGAGTTCAGAGAATTTGATCTCATTCGTGCAATGGATGAGCAGAACAAAGGTATAAGAACGAATAATTTATTCAACATTCTACAAGAATTGAGTTCAGATTTGATTTTGTTAATCATAAAGGTAACATGATTTCTCATTTAGGAGTGGCACAAAAATGGTTGAAAGACAAGAAAGTGTTTTTCGTTCTTGATGATGTAGATCAATTAGGACAACTAGATGCCTTGGCGAAAGAAACTTGATGGTTTGATCCCGGAAGTCGGATTATCATTACAACAGAAGATCAAAGAGTTTTGACCGCTCGTGGAATCAAGCATATTTACAAAGTGTATTTCCCATCAAGTGATGAGGTTTTTCAAATCTTCTGTATGCATGCCTTTGGAAAAAGCACCCAGATGATGGCTTCTATGAGCTTGCTAGGGAAGTTATGGCTCTTGCTGGTAAACTCCCTTTCAGATTGAAGGTTCTAGGCTCCACTCTGTGGGGGATGTCCAAGCAAGAGTGGGAAATGAGACTGCCAAGATTATAGACTACAGAGAAATTGGATATAAATTTCATATCTAATGGAATAATTTTTTGGGTTTGGGTTCAGTTCGGGTAAAAAATTTCAGGTTCGGGTATAAGAGTTGAAACCCGAAAAAAACCCAGAAATTCGGGTATTGATTCGGTTCGGGTTCAGATTCGGGTTTTTCGGGGTTTTTTCAGATTTTCAGGTCGGGTTTGGGTTGGGTTTTCAGGTTTTTTGGGGTTTTTTGGTTTTTGGTCGGGTTCTGGGTTTTTTTGGGTTTTTGGGTTTTTTTGGATTTTTCGGTTCGAATTCGGCTCGATTTCGGCTTGATTTGTGTATATTACACATAAAAATTCCATATTTATAGGATAGAGTCCTCGAATTAGGGTATTTTCTTATGGGTAGTTATGTATTTTCGAGTTTTCGTTCGGGTTTCGGGTTTTTGGGTTCGTAACGAGTTTGGATTTGGGTTTTCGAGTTTAGAGATCTCGTACCCAATAGAATAATTTGGTCGGGTACGGAACGAGTTTGGATACGACTTTTCGGATTGGGTTCGGTTCGGATACATGGGTACGGTTTTTTTGCCCATCCCTACAAAAAATATCCAATAAGCTTACCTGCCGATAGAGTCAAGGCAATCTTCAGTATCCAATATACACAATAATTGAATCTTGTGTCGTAGGTCCAATATAAAGGATGTTATCCAATATACACAATAACTGCCGTATATCCAATATAAACTATAAATGAACCTTGAGAGGTTTATTAACCGTCTAGACTATGATTAGAGTTTACTCCGTTGGAAAGAAAAGCGTTTAAAAGCGTTTTTCACATCTAGCTATGGCCTTTGATCGGCTTGTTTTGTAGATCTGTGCGGTGAAACTTGGTTCATATGGCGATGCTAATTTGTGATCGGATGGTGAAATGGAGTTGCTCTGGCTGGAAGGCAAAAGTTTTCGTTGTAACTATACACCGTAACCATGAGATTGCAACAGTTATTATATCGATTTTAATTGCTTCCATACTTTTGAGTTTTTTTTGCATGTGACCAAATTTTAGTTATGCAATTTGTATGAGTACAACTTTTTCTGAATAATATTTACATTTTATAAAACCAAAAAAAAAGTTTGAAAAAAATTGTTCAAAGGAAAAAGACAAAAAGGCTTTTTATTTTTAATCGTATAATGAAAAGGCTTAGAAAATATTTGATACTTCTGCTTCTAATTGAAAAGCAATCTAAAATTTAAAAGTGGTCATGTACTAATATTATATGCAAATAATACAACTAAAAAATGACATATTTAAACAAGAGTAGGTTGGACCAAAAGAAGAAAAAAAGCAAACGTAAATTGTATCAAGCAAACTCCATTTTCGAAGGAAAGAACAATAAGAAATTTACCAGTTGTTAGAAAGAAGAAGCATTGGTACATTTAATTGGACTTCATCAACGAGGGCTAAGATGAATATTAACGATTTAAATAAGACCATTGACGTTTAAAATTAATAACAAAAGACCATTGACTAATGACTAAACTAAAGTCATCATAAAATTAATAACTAGTGCTTCTCATTCGAGGATCACGGGAATTAGAAAAAACGGACCCACATCACTATTTTATACTAGTTATCAGTGAATAGCAGCATTGCTGCCTTCTTTTAACAATATATAGACAGACAATGCAACGGCCAAAACAGGTGTATACTCAACAGGTGTATACTCAACCTGCTCTAAACATTACCAATTGTGTCACCATAAAACTAACCGAAAGAAACTATATGGAAGTCACAATTTGAAACTTTTCTATCTGGTCAAGGTCTCCTTGGATTCATAAATGGAGGAACACCACAACCAGAACCTAGGCTTCAAGTCCCCTCCATTGACGGAAGAATAAATGATACAACAAATCCAGATTATCAGCTGTGGATTCGTACGGATTAAATCGTCAGATCTTGGCTTTTAGGCTCCTTCTCAGAAGACATCTTGAGCGTGGTGGTTCACTTTTCTACCTATAAGGATGTTTGGACGACTTTGGCTAATCATTTTAACCGAGTTTCATCTTCAAGACTCTTTCAGCTACAGAGAAACCTGCAAACTATTACTAAAAGTGATAAAGCAATGGCGGTTTACATAAAAAAATAAAGGATGTTTTGTGATCAGTTGTCTTCCATTGGAATTCCTGTTAGCGAGCAAATGAAGATCTTTGCAGCTCTTCATGGTCCGGGACGCGAATATGAGCCAATCAAAATAAGCATAGAAGGTTTAATGGACTCTGGTCAAAATCCCATGTTTGAAGATATGGTGCCATGGCTTACAAATTTTGACAACAGGATTCAAGGTTATGAAGCAAGGCTCACAGTCTCACCACATCTTGCTTTCAATGTTGTTAGAACCAACAAAGGCTACTATGAAGACAGTAACAAAGGTAGAGGAAACATCAGATTTGGCAATAACTGTGGAAGAGGAAGAGGATCCTTTTTAACACGAGGGCGTGGTTTTCACCAGCAAATATATTCCTCGTCTGGTTCACAAAGCTCTTACAGTAATGATGATAGACCTACATGTCAGATTTGTGGAAAGATTGGTCATCACGCCTTAAAATGCTGACACCATTTTGATAACAGTTATCAAAGTGAAGATCTTCCCTCAGCCATGACTGCTCTGCACATCACCGAAGTCACAGACTTTGGAAGTGAGTGGTATCCGGATTCAGGTGTTACAACACATATTACCAACACAACTTAAAGGCTTCGACAATCTCATCCATATCACGGGTCTGACACAATGTTAGTAGGTGATGGGAGTTTCCTACCTTTCACTCATGTTGGTTCTGCAAGTCTACCATCTACATCAGGTATGCTACCTTTAAAAGATGTTCTAGGTTTCCCTGACATTGCTAAGTCTTTGTTGTCTGTATCTAAGCTCACTATAGATTATACATGTTCTGTTAAATTTGATTTTTCTGAGGTTCGTGTGAAGGAGAAGGTAACAAAGAAGCTCTTGACTTTGGGAAGAAACCATAATGGAATGTATATTTTGGGGAATCACAAGCATGGAGTTTTCTATTCTTCAAGACAAGCTACAGCAAGTTCTGAAGTATGGCATAGAAGACTTAGGCATCCTAATGACAAGATTCTCTAAGCATTGAGTCAAAATAAATCTATTTTCATGAATTAAGCTTCCTCTGTAACTCTGTGAAGTGGATCAGTTAGGAAAGAGCAGTCGTTTTCCCTTTTCTTCGTCGAGTTTTTCTGCATCAAACCCGTTAGAAAGAATACACTGTGATTTCATGAATGTATTGGGCAGCAAGTGGGTGTTTAGGACAAAACTAAATGTTGATGGGACACTAAATAAACTCAAAGCCAGAATTGTTGCTCAAGGCTTCGATCAAGAAGAGGGAATTGAATACTTAGAGACTTATAGCCCAATTGTCAGGTCTGCTACTATAAGGTTAGTGTTACATCTTGCAACTATTATGAATTGGGAAGTGAAGCAAATGGATGTTACAAATGCTTACTTACATGGGGAATTAACAGAAACAATTTATATGAAACAACCTGCTGGTTTTATGGACAAAGCAAGACCAAGCCATGTTTATCATTTACATATATCATTGTATGGTTTAAAACAGTCCCCTCGAGCGTGGTTTAATAAGTTCAGTAGCTTTCTACTGGAGTTTGGGTTTATATGCAGCATTCTGGATCATTCTATGTTCATCTATGTTAAAGGAAGCAACATATTCTTCTGCTTCTCTACATAGACGATATGGTGATTACTGGAAACAACTCAGACACACTGCAAGGTCTCTTACATGCTCTGAATAATCAGTTTAAAATGAAAGACATGGGTCAGATGCACTATTTCCTTGGAATCAAGGCTCACTTTCATTCTAGAGGACTATTTTTATCTCAGCAAAAGTATGCAGAAGATTTATTAGTAGTTGCTGCAATGAATAACTGTACATCTATGCCAACTCCATTGCCTTCTCAGCTACAGAGAGTTCCACATCAAGACAAAAGCTTTGAAAACCCAACTTACTTTCGAAGCTTGTCTGGAAAACTGCAATATCTGACTTTAACAAGACCAGACATCCAATTTGTAGTCAACTATATGTGGCAGAAAATGCATGCTCCCATAGTAGCGGATTACATTCTTCTTAAAAGGATTCTGAGGTATATTAAAGGGACCATAACCATGGGGTGAGCTTCAGTAATATTACTGACTGCACAGTTAGTGCCTATAGTGATAATGATTTCGCAGGCTGCACAATCACAAGAAGATCAACTGGTGGCTACTGTACTTATCTCGACAACAACTTAATATCTTGGTCATCCAAGAAACAATCAACAGTGTCCAAAATCTCAACATAAGCAGAATATAGATCACTCTCCGAGACTGCATCTGAAATAACTTGGATTGCTTCGGTACTAAAAGAACTTGGTGTTCCCCTACGACAGAATCCAGTCTTGTAATGCAACAACCTATTTGCAATATACCTCATTGCAAATCCGGCTTTTCACTCTCGAACAAAACATTTTGAACGTGATCATCACTACGTTTGGGAAAGAGTTGCTTTAGGCGTCTTGCTTGCGAAGCACGTTCCATCACGACTACAAATAACTGATATCTTCACTAAATCCCTTCCGTATGAATTATTTTGCGCTCTCAGAATCAAACTTGGTGTTGTAGAGCCTCCCACACCAAGTTTAAGAGGGAATATCAAGAAAAAGGCCCCTCTACAACTCATTAAGGCAAAGACTCTCCCACAGAAAGAGGTTTTGCCGAAAACAGAACTCAAACTCGAATAGAAACATCTAATCAATCCACTTTTGTGGCATCAATTACTATGTCTAATCACCCAAGTATCTAAACTTTTGCTTGAACTTAAAGTCCTAAACAAGCATTAACTAATGGGTTCGATATGTTCACGTATCGCCTTAACATCAGCTTTCGTTGGCTAAAGACGATCCGCTCATCTATGTTCTATCCGATAACCTATAGATTCAATCTAGCATCATAAAACTAGATAGCTAATATAGTCTAAGCATTAATAATAACAATAGATGAAGGTGAAATAAGATAAAAGCCCTATTTGTGTCTGATTCAGTGGTTCTTTATTTTTTCGAAACCCTAAACCCTAACTAGAGAACTACTCAGCTATGGAAGCTGAGAAACAACCAAGGTTTGATGAAGAACTCATGAAGGAATCCAATAAATATCTCTTAACAATATATCTCAAAATAAAAGAAAGCTTATAATAAAATAAGCATAAAATAAACATCGCCTAAACAATGGATTAAAACAAGTATTTATAGGTTCAAAAAGTTCTAGGTCTTAAACAAATTAGGAGAAAGAGCAAATTTTCCATTTTTCTCGGGCAGGTTTTGAGGCTCGGATCGATCGATCCAAGACTGGATCGATCGATCTGGTCAGCAGACAGGTCGATCTTGTCAGCAAACAGGTCTGGATCGATCGATCTGGACTGGATCGATCGATCTGGACTGGATCGATCGATTTGGAAACTTATGGCATTTTTGGATTGATCAATCTGGAGTCAGACCGATCGATCTGGTTCTTTCAGACATCTTCCCTCTGCGCATGCTTCATCTGCTCGCTAGACTGGACCGTCTTCACGAAAATTGTCATAATTTTTTATCGCACCGTTGGATCGACTTCAAACCACTTTCAAATTAAATCTAACTAAAATATCTATCTTGTGTCCAAAATTAAGCTTGATACATCGGTGGGAAATTCCTCAAATAAAGACAAACTTCAGACATATCTGAATGATCCTACATCTTTTGCTCCAAATCTTGCTCCCAAAAGCATTATAACTCTTTCTAGCATGATTTTGACCTGATAAAACTCTAAAATACATAGATGACTCTAAAACATATATTAAAAATGCGATAAAGCCAAACATATCAACTATCAAGAAAAAGGCCCCTCTACAACTCATTAAGGCAAAAACTCTCCCACAGAAAGAGGTTTTGCCGAAAACAGAACTCAAAGCAGAGACTCTCTCTCAAATAGAGTTTCTCTCTGTTTCAAAAGAGAAACAACTGCAACAATCGACTATGGCAGAGGACAAAAGGAAAGTGTGTGATACGGAGTATATGACGAAGACCACGAACAGATTCGATGCTCTGCCAGCTGAAACTGTGTGCTAAAGCATCATCACATCTGGAAAAATGATTTGTCGTCCTTATCAACATGCGCTCCTCTATTTCATATGTAATGTCGCATATATAAGCTAAACCCATTGTATCTTATCTGTTATGTTGAAATGAATCAATAAGAAAACTATTCATCATCCTCTTCAAACTGTTTTAAAATCTCTTCATTATGGTCATAAGTGATATTTATCATCTATCCATGTTTTAAGATTTGCTATTTTCTATCATTTACATCGAGGAGCAACCCTTTATACGCCTGACAAGACCAATCTTCACTTACCTAATCGCTTCGAAAAACTCAGAGCTCGCTCAAACTTTTTAATAGGAATAACCTTAGTATTTGCTGGATTCCTCGATGTTGGATTCTTCTGCACTTTCACTTCACCTCTTGTAATGACAACTCTCATTCACAAATTGCACTTTATGAATCTCACCGCACATCTATTGTATCTTGACTAAATCCAAACTTTTCAATTAAATCTTCAAGCCAAATGCATTTCTTAATAGCTTTTGTTAAGGCCATATACTCTGCCTCAGTCCTAGATAGCACAATTACTATTACATAATTGATTTCTAGTTTACAGTGAAAATAAATCATATCACCAAGTGTCATTAGCTCGATTGGAAAAAATTCTAGACAAATCTTAAAGGTCACATGATCGAGTGATGTTTGAGACGAAACTAATATTACATGTTTTGGTTTCAAACCTAGGAGAATTACGGGTTTCGACCCAGAATCTCCTGATATTTAAAAAATATTCACAAAAAAAACAAATCATGTATTTGAACTCCTTTTTAAAATGTCATACGTAGTTTCATATTCAGACAAAAAGATGATTTTGATATTCAAATAAAAGATTTAACGGGGTTTAACACTATTTAGAATGTCACACATAATTTAATTATTTTCTATAGATTTATTATTTTATGTAGTATAAACCAAAATATATATATATAATGTAAAAAAAAAACTTGGTAAATGAACTTAGTGATTTCCCACCCGATGCAGATAAGAAGGTAGTGTTTGTGTTTGTTGTTTTTGATGGACTTTGTAACTTGTTTTTTTGGGAGATTTTATAACATTTTCATTTGAACTTACAGGTTAAACGAATGTGTTCGTATTGCAAGAAATACGATGACAAGTTTGTTCCAGACCCATATTATGGTGGAACTCAAGGTTTTGAGAAGGTATAATAACCATTAGAGATTGGAGAAGCTGAATGTGGATACTATATTTTGGTTCTTTGAAAATTTTGATTTGGTTTATAAGACTTTAAAATGGTATTGCCATTGTCACTTCCATTCCAGAATTTTTCATGTTTAATCTGTTTTGTTAGGACAAAACTCACTTGGAAACTTGAATCCTGATCAGTTACTTGTCTACGCTTTATTTCACTGGAGTTGCTTGAAGATGCATGTGAGTCTTTGCTGGACAGTGTCATATCACAAAAATGAGATTGATAGCTTTGCACATAAACTGAAAGTTTGTATAGACATCTTCATTGATGTCAATATTGTGAGAAATGATGTGAAGCTTGAATCTTGTTGGTTTTTTTTGTACAAAAACCTTGTTAAACTGATCGAATAGTTCCTTTGTTAAAGTATCCTAGAGCGAAGTCTTCAAACGATTGAATAATAGGAACTCATGCAAATCTTTATCAAAAATATAATAAAAATAATAAAATGCTCTTTTGTAAAATCGTTAATATTATTAATTAGTCTATTATTCAGGATTCTTGAAATCATTGCTTTGTTCGCTTTGTACCGAATATCATAGCCGAACATAGTAGGTAGGTTGCATTACTAATTTGATTCATATCTCCTAAAACAAAAACAAAAATAATTCAAATCTCATAGTTTGACCAAAAAAAGAGTCATATCTCTTTATTTTATATTGGCTTCCGAGAAATTAAGTGAATGGTGGAGTATAGGGACAATGACTTTGTCGGTAGCAATAATTTCCAAGAAATATCATACAAAGCCTCTTTCAACTATTTGTGTGGACAGGAAACATCCAATAAGACCGATAGAGTCAAGTCAATCTTCAGTATACACAAAGACTCTTTCCTCTTTGCTCATCTTTTCTCTTTGTGTTGAGGAAGATAGTAGAAATCCATGGAGGAAGAATCGCAGAATGGTGGAAATGCGACTCCGACTAAAGAATTAGCCGTAGCTGTGGCGACGGCGCATGAAGTGGAGGAAGAGGAGCCGATGGTCGGACCTGGACCTGCTCCACGTGGCAAACGAAAGAGTCCACTTCAGTCCGACCATTCACTTCCTTCTGCTGAGCGTCCACTCTTCACCCGTCTACTGAATTCTTCTTTTTCCCTTGGCTTCTTCACGCGTTTTACAAAATTCAGATTTCAACAAGATAACAAAGATACTAAATCTTCTTCTCTCACATCTCCTCCATCTTCTTCTTTGTCTCCTACATCTCCTCCATCTTCTTCTTTGTCTCGAATTTGGAAACACCATGTCTTCCCGAGCTTCCACGGGGCAGATGTTCGAAAAACTTTTCTTAGTCACGTCATGGAAGCTTTCAGAAGAAAGGGAATCGACCTATTCATTGATAATGATATAGAGAGGACTAAATCGATCGATTCTGAGCTCGAAAAAGCAATTAGAGTATCCAAGATTGCGATCATCATGCTCTCAAGAAACTATGCTTCTTCGTCGTGGTGTCTTGAAGAATTGGCGCAGATCATGAAGTGCAGGGAAGAGTTGGGTCAAATAG
Organism: Cardamine chenopodiifolia; assembly: GCA_963922655.1. Taxonomy (NCBI): domain Eukaryota; kingdom Viridiplantae; phylum Streptophyta; class Magnoliopsida; order Brassicales; family Brassicaceae; genus Cardamine; species Cardamine chenopodiifolia. The sequence continues at coordinate 11,612,181 of OZ000463.1, forward strand.
TGATGACCATTTTCTATCAAGTGGATCCAACTCACGTAAGGAATCAGACCGGAAGTTTTGGAAAGGCCTTCAGAAAAACTTGTAAAGGTAAAACAAAAGAGCATATTGGGAGATGGAGAAAAGCTTTAGAGGATGTGGCCAAAATCGCCGGAGAGCATTCTCACAGATGGTTTGTCCTCTTCATTTTTACTTTCCCCAATTAATAATTACTTAGACATCAAACTATATTTATTTGTAGCTTTTAAATAATACCATGACAAGCAATTACATATGTTTTAGATGTGTATGAAAATATATCATGACTAGACTAATAGTTGTATTTTGATATTCACTGTTAGGGTGGATGAAGCAGCCATGATCGAAAAAATAGCCACTGATGTTTCAAACATGATTAATTCCACACCATCAACAGATCTCGACGATTACGTTGGGATGGGAGCTCATATGAAAAGGATGGAACAGTTGTTACGCCTAGATTCAGATGAAGTTAGGATGATTGGGATTTGGGGTCCACTTGGGATTGGTAAGAGCACTATCGCCAGAGTTTTGTACAACCAATTCTCTAGCAGCTTCCAACTTTGCGCGATCATTGAGGGTATCAAAGGATTTTATCGAAAACTTTGTTTGAATGAGTACAGTGCACAACTCCAACTACAAAACCACATGTTGTCTCAGATTGTCAATCATAAAGGTAACATGATTTCTCATTTAGGAGTGGCACAAATATGGTTGAAAGACAAGAAAGTGCTTCTCGTTCTTGATGATGTGGATCAGTTTGAACAACTAGATGCCTTGGCAAAAGAAACTACATGGTTTGGTCCTGGAAGTAGGGTTATTATCACAACAGAAGATCTAGGAGTTTTGAAAACTCATGGAATCAAGCAAACTTACCATGTCGATTTCCCATCAAATGATGATGCTTTTCAAATATTTTGTATGCATGCCTTTGGACAAAAGCACCCAGATGATGGTTTCTCTGAGCTTGCTTGGGAAGTTATTGCTCTTGCTGGTAACCTCCCTTTAGGATTGAAGGTTCTAGGCTCTGCTCTACGGAAGAAGTCCAAGCAAGAGTGGGAAAGGGAACTACCAAGGTTAAGGACTCGCCTTGATGGAAAAATGGAGAGCATTATAAAGTTCAGCTACGACGGCTTATATGATGAAGAAAAATATTTGTTTCTTTATATAGCCTGCCTTTACAGCTTTGAAAAACGTATTAAAGTGGAGGAGCTTCTTGCAAATCATATCGCGGGTGTGAGACAAAGTCTTGACGTCTTAGCTGAGAAATCTTTAATAACTATTTACTCGTTTGGAAAAATAGAGATGCATACTCTGCTAGTACAATTTGGAATAAAAACTTCCCGTGAGCAATCTGTCATTCATGGCCATGTGAAACGTCATCTTTTGGTTGCTGAAAGAGATATATGTGAAGTACTCAGTGATGATACAACAGTAAGTTCTGCCATCGCATTGAGTTTATTTGATAACTAACCATCTCTACTTATATTTCTTATGCTTCTTTTTCAGGATTGTAGGCGTTTTATAGGGATAAATTTAGATTTACGTGAGATTGAGGAAGACATGAATATAAGTGAGAAAGCAATTGAAAGTATGTCTACTCTCCAATTCGTAAGCATACATGGTCATGGTGTTGCTCATTCTGAGAGACTTCACTCACTACTTTTTCATTCTCAAAAGATTAGATCACTGCATTGGCAGTATTTCCAGAATATATGTTTGCCTTCTAATTTTAAGCCGGAGTTTCTCATCGATTTAGTCATGCATAATAGCAAGCTTCAGAAGCTATGGGATGGAACTAAAGTAAGTAATTTTGACGTGAATTTAAAATTTCTATTTTTTTAAAAACCCTATAATTTGCTTTACGAAAAACATTTATAGTGTAATTAATAAAATCCATTTTATAGATTCTATAACTAGTTTCCTTTTGTGTGTGAGTGTTTAAAGACCAATCGTATCAACATTTTCTTATTTATCTATGCAGCCACTTAGAAATCTCAAGTGGATGGATTTGGAATCTTCTACAGATCTGAAAGAGCTTCCCGATCTTTCAACTGCCACTAATCTCAAAGAATTAAATCTTCATAATTGCTCAAGTTTAGTGGAGCTCCCCTCCCCTATTGGAAAACTCACCAATCTCCAGAGTTTAGATCTTGGAGGATGGTCAAGTTTAGTGGAGCTCCCCTCCTCTATTGGAAAACTCACCAGTCTCCAGAGTTTAGTTCTTATGGGATGCTCCAGTTTAATTGAGCTTCCTTCTTCTATTGGGAATGCCACTAATCTCCAAAAGTTGGATCTCAGTGGGTGCTCAAGTTTGGTGAACCTCCCTTCTTCTATTGGGAATGCCACTAATCTCCAAAAGTTGGATCTCAATGGGTGCTCAAGTTTGGTGAACCTCCCTTCTTCTATTGGGAATGCCACTAATCTCCAAAAGTTGGATCTCAGTGAGTGCTCAAATCTGGTGGAACTTCCCTCTATTGGGAATGCAACTAAACTTGAAGAACTGATTCTTGATAATTGCTCAAGTCTTGTGAAGCTCCCGTCCTCTATTAATGCCACTAATCTCCAGATATTGTCTCTAGAAAATTGTTCATGTGTTGTGGAGCTCCCCGCTATCGAGAATGCGAATAATCTCTGGAAATTGGAGCTCAATAATTGTTCAAGTTTGATGAAGCTCCCTTCTTCTATTGAGAGTGCCACTAATCTCCTAATGTTAAATCTCAGCGGGTGCTCAAGTTTGGTGAACCTCCCTTCTTCTATTGAGAATGCAACCAATCTCAAAGAATTAGATCTCTCTAATTGCTCAAATCTGGTGGAACTTCCCTCTATTGGGAATGCAACTAAACTTGTTAAACTGATTCTTGATAATTGCTCAAGTCTTGTGAAGTTCCCGTCCTCTATCAATGCCACTAATCTCAAGGATTTGTCACTAAAAAATTGTTCACGTATTGTGAAGCTCCCTGCTATCGAGAATGCGACTAATCTATGGATATTGAATCTCCGTAATTGTTCAAGTCTACTAGAGCTTCCTCCTATTGGAACTGCAACAAATCTTTGGAGATGGGATATCAGTGGATGCTCAAGCCTCAAGGAATTCCCACATGCTCCATGGGTCAAGGGAATGTCTTGTTTACATGGACTTATACTCGACAACTGCAATAATCTGGTATCACTCCCCCAATTTTCAGATTCCCTACGGTACATAAACGCACACAATTGTAAGTCCCTTGAGAGACTGGATTGTTCCTTTAACAATCCATACATCCATCTCAGGTTCTCCAATTGCTTCAAACTGAATCAAGAAGCCAGAGACCTCATCATCCACACATCAACTAGAGGATATGCGATCTTACCTGGTACACAAGTGCCTGGCTGCTTCAATTACAGAGCTACTGCTGGAGGTCCCTTGACAATCAAGTTGAATGAGAAGCATCTTTCTACATCCTTGAAATTTAAGGCTTGTATCATGCTGGTTAAAGAAAAAGAAGAAACTGGTGATCATAAGGATTGGACGGAAGTATCTGTTAACATCATGGACAAACAGAATGATCTCACAGTTGTGTGTAAACACCTCATATATCCATTTTTAACAGGGCATATCTACACATTTGAAGTTGAAGCAGGGGAGGTGAGTTCGACGGAGCTTGTCTTTGAGTTCGAAACAGACAGTAGCAAGTGGAAGATAGGAGAATGCGGTGTATATCAAATCTTGGAGGTCCCTTGATGTTAGTGAACATGATGAGAGCTTCAGATATGGCACCGATCTTGGAGGTTGTTATTAAATTTAATGCTATTTTTCATTTTAATTAATTTCAATTGTGATGTTGGGTAATTGAAATTAAATGCAGATTGGGAGAAAAAAATACAAACAAGGAAGAAGGAATCAAAGTCATGACTGGAATCTGGAAACTAATGGAACGAGGACATTGTGATTGTATATTGGGATGGTGTATTTTATTTTATTGTTAATAATTAATCAGATTTTAACAAAAAGACTCAGACTTTGATCGAGCCCAGATCATCGACTTTTACAAAACCCAGGTGAAGTCCAAAAGAAGTCAACTTCTGCTTTGTACTAAACGCTTACTAGATTTTAATTTTGGGTGAAGCCCATTGAATTTGTTTTACGGATTGGGCTTATATTTCGCTTAACCATAGTTAGGTTTAACCTAAGGTTTCGATCGTTTGTTTCTCTCTTTTTTGTTTATTTTTTTTAGTTCAATAAATTAAGGGTATTTTTGTCTTCGCAAACCTCAATTTGTGACCTTAGCATGTTATAGAGGACCATAAGAGATTTTTTTTTTCATGACCTTTTGAGACATTTCCTCGAACGATTTATTATTTAGATTCTCCTATTTTACTTTCCAAAACACAAAATGATTCTTAAAATGTCTCTATAGGTTTTGTTAAAGCAAAATGAGGAATAAGTTAAAATAAGAGCTCCTTACAATGTGACCACCAGGTATCTTCAAAGAAAAATCTGGCGCAAAATACTTAATGTAGTCGTTTTCAGGAATCTCTGCATAACAATTAACTTTAACCATTCTCTAATAAACATTAAACTTTACTAACAATTAGGAAGTTCAGTGTCTAAAAGAATGACAGTCTCGACATTCTCCTTTGTGTATCCTCCACCTCCTGTAACCTAATAAACAATCGAAAAAACTGACTTCGCCATAAAGGAACTTAAGGTTACAAAAATGCATAGTAGATATAGAGTCAAGAATGATCGATACCAGCAAGGGAAGATTGAATTTCTTCACGAATTTAACACATTCAGCATGTCCTGGAAAATACACAAGAGAGACCCGTTTCAGAACCCCAGTCGCATAGAAACTAGCAAAAGAGAGATTGACAGAGAGAAAGAGATTTTTTATTACAAGAAGAAAAAGCACCATCAATAGAAAGATTAAAGCATCCTAGTCGATCCATGGCTAGTGAATCTGCCCCACTCTGAAGAACAATCGCACTCGGTTGATATATCTCAACAACCTTGGAAATTATCTAGAGATCAAAAGGCGAGTGAGATCAAAACACAAAAATGTCGAAAGCATCAAGAATTTGATTGTTTCAGTTAAAAGGACTTACTGTCCTGAACAGACGGTTGAAACTACTTGTGGTCGTATGATTTTGATTCCAAAACCTCAAACAAGAACTTATGTAAAAGAACGAATTATCTTGTATTGGTTTTAGAAACTTCTCAAAACTAAAACCTTCTCTCTAACCTTGTTGAACACCTCTCAACATAGCTTCTTATTTATAGGGATAGACAACTCATATTCCTATTAGAAATAGACAACTCCTATTTTTATTAGAACTCTCTAATAATATAAATCCTAATTCTATTCGAATTACCTAACATTCTCCCCGTAATCCGAACACTTGAGCTTCGAAGATTTTCAACTCCTATTAGACTTCTCATTTCGGCAAGCTTGACTCGAGCTAGTGGTTTCGTGAGAATATCTGCTTGTTGTTCTTCTCCGGAAACATACTCCACATTGATTTTTCCATTTTCGATACATTCTCGAATAAAATGATATTTCTTGTGGATGTGTTTGCTCCGGCCGTGAAAGACAGGGTTCTTGGTTAAGGCTATTGTGGATTTGTTATCGATTAACAACGTCACACTTTCATGCTTCCAACCCGTCACTTCACATAGAAGGTCTTGGAGCCATATTGCTTGCTTTGCCGCTTTCGTTGCCACCATGAACTCTGCTTCACGAGATGATAACGCGACCGTGGGAAGTTTCTGAGAGCACCATGAGATTGGTGATGTCCCAAAGTAGAAGACGTGGCCAGCCGTGCTTTTCCCATCGTCTTGGTTTATGTCGTGGCTGCTATCACTGAAGCCTATTAGCTTCTTGTCTCCTTCTCTTTTGAAATTAAGACCATAGCTCTTAGTTCCTTGTAAATATCTCAACACATGTTTCATGGCTGCTCCATGTGACGTCCGAAGGCTCTGCATATATCTGCTCAACACACCAACCGAATAAGAAAAATCTGGACGTGTGTGTAGTAAGTACCTTAGATACCCGATGATTTTCTGGTAATTTGTGGCATCTATTTCTTCTTCACCTTCAACTTTGTGTAGCTTTAAACTTGATTCTATAGGTATATGCGCTCGATTGCATGACTCCACTGAAGCTTCTTTAATTATCTTTGCTGCATAGGCTTCTTGTTTCAAAGTAATCCCACTAGAGCCTTGAGAGAACTCGATTCCAAGATAATACGTAAGCCTTCCAAGATGTGTCATGTCAAATTCGCTAACCATTCCTTTCTTGAAATTTCGTATGATTTTCAACGATGTTCCTGTGACGAATAATCGTCGACATACACGGCCACTATAAGATCTTGATCATGCTCTATTTTTCGGTATACGGCTTGTTCCTTAGAGCATTTTTTGAACTTCATTCCTCGTAGAATCTGATCTAGCTTGGTGTATCAAGCTCTCGGAGCTTGTTTCAGCCTGTATAAAGCCTTGTAAAGTTTGTAAACTTTGCTTTCTTCTCTGTCTCTTACGAAACCATCCGGTTGATGTACATAGACCGTTTCTTTTAACTCGCCATGTAGAAGCGCAGTCTTGACATCAAGATGATGTATCTCCCAACCTCCTGTTGCAGCTAAGGATGAGAGGAATCAGATGGTTTCTAGTTGAGGTACATGCGCAAACACCTCATCGTAATCGATTCCATGCTCTTGAACATATCCTTTTGCTACAAGACGAGATTTGTATTTGTTGATACTTCCATCTGACTTTTTCTTGATTTTGAAAATTCATTTTAATCCTATCGGTTTTACGTCTGATGCTTTGTCAACTAGCTCCCATGTCTATTTTTTGTTAATTGAATCTATCTCGGATTGTGCTGCATCCATCCATTCTTTCGAATCTTCAGCTTTGTGAAATGTGCTCGGTTCTCCATCGATACTAAGCAGAAGTTCTTTGCCGAGTATGTCTGCTAGTAACACGTAATCTTCAAGGTATTTAGGTCTGCTTGTTTCACGATTTGATCTTCTTAAAACCAGATTGTTTTCATGATCAAAGTCTTGTGAAATCTCTTCTGGACCTTTAATACATCTTTGTGATTTATGAGGTGAGACATTATTCGGTGAAGATTCAGCCGAAACAGAGTCACCTACTTTGTTTGAAACAGAGCTCAAAACAGAGCTTGTTCCTTCTTCATTGCTTGAACGAAATTTGGTTCCATCATCTATGGTTTCTCTCCAAACCATTATGAACATTCCAGGCTGTTGATCATCATCATGTGGCTTACTCCATTCCCAGCTACTTGACTCACTAAAGACTACATCTTGACTTACATAAATTTTATTTGTAGAAGGATTGTAAAGTCAATAAGCCTTAGTCCTTGGTTCCATTCCGAGATATACAAGAGGTCTAGATCGATCATCCAATTTCTTCAAGTTGATCGCTTCTACTCTTGCATATGCCTTACAACCGAAGATTCTAAGGTGATCCAAGTTCGGCTTGTTTTCTTTGAATGATTCATATGGTGTTTAATCATTCAATGCTTTCGTGGTCACTCTATTGATCAAGTAAGTGGCATGTCTCACTACTTCTCCCCATAGGTGATTCGGCATTCCCATTGTTTTAAACATGCTCCTTGTCATCTCAAGTAGTGTGCGATTGCGCCGTTCAACCACACCGTTTTGTTGAGGTGTATAAGGGGCTGTGAGTTGTCTTGAGATGCCATTTTCATCACAAAATGTTTGAAAATCGATAGAGGTAAATTCTCCCCCCCCCTTATCGGTTCGAAACATTTTTGATTTTCTTCCCCATTTCACTTTCCACCAAGCTTTTGAATTTTTTGAATTTTTCGAAAGCTTCACTCTTCTCCTTTAACAAGATAGTCCACATGTATCTTGAAAAATCATCAACCAATACAAATATATATCGATTTCTTGTTGTGGTGGATGGAGTGATGGGGCCACACAAGTCACCATAAATTAATTCTAACTTGTGTTTTGTTCTGAATTTTGTTGTTTGTGGGAATGGTTGTCGAGTTTGTTTTCCTATAAGGCAGCACTCGCATATTCTCTTCTCGTCTTCAAAGTTGGGTAAACCATGAGCTAACTTTTTCTTGGACATTATTGACATTGTTTTAAAATTAATATGTCCTAGTCTTGCATGCCAACGCCAAGCTTCATCATCAAGTTTGGTGAGTAAATTTTCTGGAACTCCAATCGTAAGTTGTATCTTGTACATACGATTAGGAGATCGAAGTACTTTCATGAGTAGTCTACCATCGGAATCATGCATGGTAAGGTAGTTTTCTTTTAACCTTACATCGCATTCTGCTTACGTAGCCTGTCCTAGGCTTATGATATTGCTCTTAAGGTTTGGAATCCAATAGATATCTTTGATGATTGTTTGCTCACCGGTTTTTGCTTGGATTATTATCGATCCCTTTCCTTTGATGTCTACACATGAATCATCTCCGAACTTGACTTTTCCTCTTATGTTTTCATTTAATTCTGAAAAATAGGATCTCTTTCCCGTCATATGGTTACTCGCACCATTATCCAAATACCAAGTACTTAGTTTACTCGCTTCTTCTTCTTCGTATTTGCTTGGAAATATTTTTTACTCATTCAAAACTATTATCTCGTGCATGTAAAGGGCTGCATCGGCTTCCTCTGTTTTTGCTAGGTTTGTTTCATGGCGATTCTTACCCTTTTCCGGACACATATTAGCGAAGTGTCCCTTCTTCTCACAACGCCAACAAGTAACATATGATCGATCTTTTTTTTGTTTTTCTTTGTTTTGATTCTGATCATTGTTATCTCTTTGTTGTGTGTTAAATCGTCCTCTTCCACAGACTCTTCCTCGGTTTCCGTGGCCTCTACCTCTGCTTCCCTTGCCTCTAAGACCGCTTCTTGAGGCTTGCTCGTAGGAGGCATTAAATAAGAGCTTGTTCTGAAAAACCTTTGGATTCGCTTCTCATATTCTTTCTTTGTAGGCTTTTAACCTACCAATTATATCTTTCAAAACCAATTGTTTTGAGATCTAGAACTTGCTCTAATGAAGCAACGATGTGAATAAACTTACTTCTTGGCAAACTGTTCAAGAATTTCTTAACAAGCTTATGTTCTTCGATGTTTTGTCCTAGGGCGGTTGATCTTGAAGCAAAGCTCGAGATCCTCCCTGCAAAATCATCAATATTTTCGGTTTCATTCATTGTCAAACGATCGAATTCTGAGACAAGAGTTTGAAGTCTTGCTTCTCGCACTCGGTCTGCTCCCAAGTATCAAGATTTTATTGCTTCCCACATAGCTTGAACCTCTTCTAACTCGCCGATTTGTAGGATCAAATTTTTGGGGATAGATTGGAAGAGTAAGGCCATTGTGATGACATTCTTCTTTGCATCCATTGTGCCTGGTTCTACTGCTTCCCAAACTTCATGAACCTTCAATGTTACCTTCATTCTCATCGCCCACACAGTGTAATTAGTGGCGGTGAGCATTGGACATTGAACATACGAGATCTTGGGTTCCTTCTCCTGTGGTGCTGCGACGATGGCTCCTTCCATGTCTCTGGTCTCACTCCACTCAAGATTGTATGATTAAACTCAAGCTCTGATACCAAATGTGATCGTATGATCTTGATTCTGAAACCTCAAACAAGAACTTATGTAAAAGAACGAATTATCTTTTATTGGTTTGAGAAACTTCTCAAAAATAAAACCTTCTCTCTAAGCTTGTTGAACACCTGTCAACATAGCTTCTTATTTATAGGGATAGACAACTCATATTCCTATTAGAACTCTCTAATAATAGAAATCCTAATTCTATTCGAATTACCTAACACTACTGTCATATTTCCCTTCTCTGTCTCCTATTTACTGTTTAAAGAAAAATATGTCACAACGATAATTCATCCAAACACATCAAAACAGTCCTCACAATATCAGGAAATGAATTCTGAATATTACCTTAACATCGCCTATCCCTAGGAAGAACTTATCCTCAAACTTATGAAAGCTAACATAAGAGTTCAAATCTTTCAGAACATCTTGAGGTACGAAAAGAGAAGGTATATACATAAATATCAAGTCTGTAACAGTTTTTCAGAAAGGAACCTCACAAGAACACAAAATTCAAACACTATATGCAACTATGAATACAGCTAAAAGATTTAACAGAGAATTAGCCAAAAAAATCAAAGAAGTCAATTTCACAGACACATGGTTCAAAATGTGGAAACTTCTTCTGCAAGTCATACAAGAATTTCCAAGTTGCCTCATCGTCTCTTTCATTCACCCATTTAATCAACACCAAAGTAGATGTCCTGTCTTGGCGTTTGAACATTTTCCGATCTAACACCATCTCCAGCTCTCGCACGAGAACATCAGTCAATATAATGGGTAATGTAGTGGAAGTATGAACATTACCTACCAACATTTTCAGCTGTGAAACATGGAAGACATGATGTATTTGGGATCCCGGAGGTAATTGTAACTTGTAGACAACTTGACCACATTTATCCAACACCGTATATGGACTATAATACTTTGGAGCCAACTTGTTATTTGACCTCACTACCATAGATTGTTGGCGATATAGCCGAAATTTCACATAAACATAATCACCAATATCAAAGCATCTCTCTATCCTATGTCAGTCAGCGAATTGTTTCATCCTATGTTATGCGGGTAACATGTGAAACTTCAAGATAAGGATCATACTCTCCCTTTCCTGTAGACTCTTGGCTACCACTGTCACTTTTGATTCCCATGAAAGATAAGGAAGGTGGATAGGAGGCGCTTAACCATAGACAACTTCGGAAGGAGTCATCTGAATTGTTGTATGGTAAGATATGTTATACCAAAATTCTGTTAATGATAACCATCGACTCTACATGTGAGGCCTGTCACTGCACATACATCATAAATATGTCTCCACACACCTATTTACAATCTCCGTTTGGCCATCATTATGAGGATGATATGCACTAGAAAACTGCAAAGCGACACCCTACAAAGTGAATAACTCTCTCCAAAATTCACTAAGAAAGACTAAGTCCTTTTCACTAACTATTGTTTTTGGAAAACCATGGAGTTTGAAAATGTCGTCCAAAAAAGCTTGAGCAACAATTACAGCAGTGTGGGTGATGCATCGCTATAAAATGAGCAGCTTTGCTTAGTCTATCAACCACTACGAATATAACAGTTTTCCCATCAGATTCCGGCAAACCATCTATAAAATCCATAGACAAATCTATCCAAATATTTTCTGGAATGGGAAGTGGTAACAATAGACCTGGTGAAGCAGCGTTATCATACTTGCATTGCTAGCAAATGCTACAACTTTGAATATAAGCTTGGATATCTTTTGTCATTCCTTTACAGTAAAACAAACTTTTAACTCTTTGATAAGTTGTATCTCAGCCAGAGTGTCCTTCACTACCAGAGCAATGGAGCCACTGTAGTATAGATTTTTTTAGAGCAACATCCAATGGAAACACTATCTTATTTTCCTCCTCAATATGTCATGTATCCAAGAATAATGTTTCTTAGCATTTGGTTTTCTCTTCAACTCTTTGATAATTTCTTTACATCCAACATTTGGAACATAATGAGACTGAATATCCTTAATCAAATCGCATTCCAACACTTTCATAGCCATACGTAAAATCTCAGATCCTTCAACGCGAGATAAGGCATCTGCAGCCACATCTTCTTTTCCCTATCTGTATTGAATCTCGTAGTCAAACTCCATCAATTTTGGTAAGCATTGTTACTAAATGGGAGTATTTAACCTCTGTTCCAAGAGATATTTCAAAATCCGTTGGTCAGTTTTAATGACAAAATAACATGGAAACAGATAGTGTCTCTATTTGTGCATTGGAAAGACTATAGCCAACAATTCCTTTTCATAGATTGACAAGTGTAGTTGCTCCCCTTTCAGATGTCTGCTGATATAAGCTAAGGGATAACTGTCTGGAATTAATACATCACTTATTCCTTGGCCACAAGCATCAGTCTCCATCACAAAAGATTTGTCAAACCTTGGTAATGCTAATACATGAGCTTCACATAAAGCATTCTTTAGTTTTTCAAAAGTTATATGCGCCTCATCTGACCACACAAAAGCATCTTTCTTTGTCAACACTGTTAGTGGTCTTTCTATGACACCAAAATTCTGAACAAGCCTTCTATAGTAGCCTACTAAACCCAGAAATCCCCTTAACTGCTTCAAATTTTCCGGAATAGGCCACTCATAAACAGTTTTGATTTTGGTTGGATCTGTTGATAATCATTTTTCTTCAATATAGTGTCCAAGATACTCCACCTTGTCTGTAGCAAACGAGCATTTGCTCTTGTTTGCATACAGTTGGTTGTTCTGCATCAACTCGAATACTAATTACAGATGTCGAACATGTGAATCCAAAGATGAGCTACATATTAGTATATTATAACAAAGATTAACGCAAATAGCCTCAAAAATTTTGTGAATACCGTATTCATTAAACTTTGGAAGGTGGCTGGTGCATTATATGCCCACTGTGAGTTTTTAAAAGCTGTTTTATGATTATCAGATGGTTCCATTCTCACTTGATGATAACATGCCTTCAAATCAACCTTTGAATACAATTTAGCCTCCTATCTCATCCATAAAGTCATCTATTAGAGGAATTGAAAATCTATCTTTGACTGTCATTCCATTTAAACCTCTTATTCAACACAAAGTCTCCAAGTTACATATTTTTTCTTAACCAAAACTACAGGTGACGCATAAGGGCTAGAACTAGGTTGAATAGTTCCACTAGTCAACATCTCCTCTACCATTTTATTTATTTCATCCCTTTGATATAGAGCATACCTGTATGGTCGTTGATTGACTGGATTTGAACCTTCCAATAATGGAATTCTGTGATTATGATTCATTTTGAATGGAGGCAGAACAGTTAGTTCTTCAAAAATTTCAGCAAACTACTTGATTAGTTATGCAATTGCAGGTTCTTGATTTACTTCTTTTGAATCTGCTTCATTGAATGAATACTGATATCTTGCTCTTCTACTCTTTCTTTGATATAAATCATTGATAGCTGAGCATGATCTTCTTGATTTTTTATTAACTTGTTGCTTTAACTTCCCGCACAGACCCTTTTCTAATACCACTCAATATAACCAACATTTTATCCAACATAAACCTCATCTCCAACTTTTTTTAAACCCTAGATAATAAGGCCTAGTGTTTCCAGCCACTGTACACCAAACACCATGTCACAATTACCTAGTGGATTCACCATAAAATCCGCTTGGAATGTTGTTTTCTGAAACTTCCATTCAAATTTCTTCGCTGCTCCATTAACCTCTAGTTTTCTCCCATCTGCTACTGCTACTGCTACTCTAGTCATTCCAGCTTCTGTACAAATACATCCCAATTTTTTTGCTACTTGTACATCTATGAAGTTGTGAGTAGAGCCAAAATCGATCAGTAGAAATATCAACTTCTTTGCATGTACTCCCTTTACTTTCATGGTTCAATAATCAGAGATTTTTGCTACTGCATTAACAGACACTTAGAGGTAACTGTTCTGTTCCATGCTAATATTCTTGAATCTCTTCTTCCCATTCATCCTCACCTAACTCTTCTTCTACTTCCATCATGAACAGTTGTGTTTTCTTATGCTTCAAATAGTGACCCAGAGAATACTTTTTCATCACAAAAATAGCACAGCTCTTTTGCTCTTCTCTCACTCATCTCCTCATTAGACAAGAATTTCTTAGGCGTTATGCTACTTTCCTTAACCGATACACTGTTATTCAGATTATTCAATTTTGTTGCTTAACTCCTTCTTTATCAACAGTGAGTTTCTGGTTGGATTACTCACATTCTTGGCATTATTCCACATTGTACTATAAGTCTTTTTACGGTGACCCTTTTCATACAACCTTCCCAATACAAACACTGACGAATTGAACGAGGTTGAAACATCCTTATATGCATCTGCGTATCCATTCTCAATCCAGCAAAGATAAGAAGTAACCAAGTATTATGACAAATTCATTCTCGTTTTGATCAATTCAAATTCATTCTTGTTTTGTAACTGTTTTAACTCTGCTACCATATCGTCTAACACATCCTCAAATCTTTCTTTCATCAATTCCTTATAAGATTCCCAAGTGACCATCAGCGTACGTCCATGAGATGACTGAACCAAAGATTGATGCCAAGTTGCAGCGTGACTGTCGAAATGGATCGCTACAATCTTAATCTTCATATTATAAGGAGTATAATCGATTGCAAAGAATTTTTCTGCTTTAAACATCCATCTTTGAAATTATCTCCACTGAATCTTGGAAAATCAACCTTTCCCAATCTTGTGAGATTGATTACCATTTCGAACTCCTTGTGCTTGTTCTTGATTACCATCTGCAAGATCCGGTGTTGCCGAAGCTCTTGGCGAACTTCGATCTTGATTTTGATTTCCACTATTAGTTGCATTGTTCTCCTTCAACCAATGATTAACATCAAACATCTCTGCTACTATCTTCTCCATTTTATCTTCCAATTCTTGAGTATTTGCGATAACCAAATCGATTTTGGAGCTCATTGATTCTTCAACTTCGCGAATCGCCGTTTCTTTTAACAAGGTACGTGAATGAGTTTCTGCCATAGTTCTTCGATTTCAAGGGTAGACTTGACTCTGATACTTTTGATAACGAAAATCTAATATTAATTTGAGATTACGAAAACTTCAATCGCTTCTTTATTAGTTACAAATTTGAATCGATGTTCAATATAAATAACAAAACAACTCACCTATGTCAAGCTCAAACAAACTTCAAAAATGGTATGTGTCGACCATCTACTACTTCGATCAAACCCTCTATTTACTTGAGCGTTTCTCCCTGCTTCACTAAACCAGTTCTTCTCTTCATTTAACCCACCCGGTTTAGCTTGGTCTGATATACTATAACAAAGTTCTCGTCGGAGTTGTATTGTTCGTGCTCCTTTCTCCAGGTCTCCGCTTCTCATTACCCGGACATCACCGGACACTCAATTTCGACGGCATGAAAACCAACGGAAAAGCTATCGCTGTTTACACACTCATCTTCTTCGCTGCTTATACGATCTTGATCCTCGCTGTGAATCTCCACATCACCACTGGCTAGTTTACTGTTTCATTTTGAGGGTTTCCGGTGAAATAAAGGTAACCCTTTTGCTGAGAATCTGGGGGTTTTGCAGGAATCTTCTGAGATCTGGAACTCTGTTTCTGGGAATTTGATACTTTACTGTGTTCTATAGTTGCGTTGAGCATTGAGTTTTACTGAAAATGTATTAATCATTTAGCTTGTATTGTTGCAATTAAGTTAAAAGGAAGACTTGAACTTTTTTTCTTTATATCATTGGATGTTTGATTCGTGGTTAAAATTTGAAAACAATCGAAATTTGTAGCAAAAAAGGAAGATGCTTTATATTGCATTATTACATGTTGAAGCAATGAAAGATCAGAGATATTGTTATCTCATTTGATGTGTTATTGGAGCTACTTATAAAGAGTTGTTAGAAATTGAATTGTGGAAAACAAAATTACAGATTATTTATTTCTGTACAAACTTTTTTAATCACCCTGCTTGAACCCTATGAGCCAAGAATCAGAAATTAGCAACAAAAAGAGAAAAAATAGATAAAGGCTAACTTTGAATCCAAAAAAGCTGCCTTTGTTACGCTACAAGTTCAGAAATGGATGTGAATTTGTATTGCAATTATCAAGATAGTGAGTATACAGAAGTAAAGAATGGCATGGACCAAAATCGAAATTCTGCTTGTGCTCATGTTCCCAAACTCCATCACTCTTGTCCTTGCCGGTAGCTGAAAGTGCAATCCTGGTGAGCGTAGGATGAACAGAACTACTGCTACGATCACATGTCCCCAATCTGCACTCATATCTCAAGAACATCTGTGATCTGAAATGTGTTTGTGTGTAACAGGTTCTTGTTTTTTGCAGGTGAAAATGGAAGATGAAACTGAGAATGAAGAAGTATGTAATGTTTTATGTAGAGTTATAGGTTTCTTGGTGGCTAAGAAGAGGAATTGGTTTAGATGCTAAGCTTTGTGAAGACTACAAAAGAAAGGTATTGTATTATTGAAGTGGGATTTGCTTTTATTGGTCTTTGAACTTTCTTTATTCTTAATTCATCGATCAATTGCTTCTTTTAAGTTTCTATTTCCTATTTTCTACAACTGCTTTACAGATCGTTCTTGGTATGTGTTTTTTGCTTTTCGTTCTTGTTGGTGTTGAAAATCAAGAACCAAACGGCTGTATAGTTTTTGTGTTAGTGTTAGTTCAGTGTTGATGATTCACTTCTTATTTCGATTGTCGGGTTCAGACAGAAGATATCTATGCTTTTTATCTGCAAGATTCAAGGTTGTTACTGCAACTATATGAAACGTTCTGAAATCATTAGTTTTGGTCATAGACGTAGAATGCTTGTTCTCCTCCGAAGAGTGAAGACCCATTGGAGAGTTCGGTTTTGGAGGCTGGTTTCAGTTCGGTTGAACTTAACCGAACAAATTAAAATTAGCCGTTATAGGTATCTGAGACAACATTAGCAAAATGGGCCGGGCCCATTTATAATTTTATATAAGCGTATCAACTTCAATAGCTCTAGAGGTGACACATTGTCTCAAAAGGTCATTCTTAAAAAAAAAATCTGCTAAGGTCACTCATAATCCACTAAGATTAAATGAATTGATGGTGTGAAGACGAAAATGTCTTTGTCATATTGAATTAAATAAAAAAAAATCAAACAAAAGGAAAAGAGAAACAAAACCGAGACCTCCGACGACGATTTTCGACTACAACGTTGCACCGTCGAGCTATTTTTGGCACTGTCGAGCTATTTTCGGCACCGTCGAGCTCACTGGTGGAGCTCTGCATCAGTTTCAAGCTCTGCATCACGTTAATTCGCCATCTAAACTTTAAAATAGGTTCTCCAAATTTTGTTTTTGATTCTATGCACATTTGGTGTTTTACCATGATTTCTGGGTTGATTAAGACTTTAAATTGGTAACAAATGGATTTGAGTGGTTGAATCGTAATGTATTGTAGATTAGAACTCAAAACAACCCAATTTGAATTCTTGCGGATAAGAGAATTAGGTAAAACTAGTATTAGTATTATTGATAAATGAAGTATAACTAGTAAAACTAGTATTACTGATAAATATAGTATAACTAGTAAAACTAGTATTACTGATAAATATAGTATAACTAGTAAAACTAGTATTACTGATAAATATAGTATAACTAGTAAAACTAGTATTACTGATAAATATAGTATAACTAGTATTACTGATGAATCGTAGTGTATTGTAGATTAGAACCCAAAACGATCCAATTTGAGTTCTTGCGGATAGGAGAACTGGGTAAAACTAGTATTAATATTATTGATAAATGTAGTATAACTAGTAAAATTAGTATTACTGATAAATATAGTAAAACTAGTATTACTGATGAATCGTAATGTATTATAGATTAGAACCCAAAAAGACCCAATTTGAGTAGTTGAATCGTAATGTATTGTAGATTAAAACTCAAAACGACCCAATTTGAGTTCTTGCGGATAGGAGAACTGAGGTAAAACTAGTATTAGTATTACTGATATATATAGTATAACTAGTAAAACTAGTATTACTGACTGGTTGATGTTGGTTTTTGGCAGGATACTATGAGCAACAACGTCAGCATATATTTTAAATACCACGGTCGCATGTATAGTTTAATGTTAAAGACATCAGTGGAGGAGATAACTTTGTCGATGATAGAAGCTAAAATATACAAGAAGCTTGCATTAGATGAAAGTAGGGTTAAATTGCAATTGAGTTACTATCCACTGCTGGTGGGATGTGAAGAACAATGTACTATTTCTGATGATGAGGATGTGTGTGTATATCTAACGTCCATTGATAAAGAGAATCTTCGATGTATTTTGTTTGTGGAGGTCATCACTATATCAGAACTGCCCGAGCAACTATCGAGAGCTGGCATAAGTTCTTTTGGTATGAAATATGATAACGAGTTGCATTCAAATGATGGTGAAGTTGGAGCTAATGCCATTACTCTGTACGTAGAAAAAGAACAAGCAAAACAACAACATGAGGTGATAGTGGATTCTGATGATAATACTAGAGAAGATGGAATTGTATCACGTAATGAAAGTGTGGATAACAGTATGGATAGATCAGATATGGGTGATAATTATGTTGAGGTTCCACTTGTTGTAGAAAGTAGTGAGTTTGTAGACGCATGGGAAGATGGTTTGGATGTGAGTCTGCTTCAAGAATTTCCAAATAGGAAGGCACTGCAAGATGTGGTGGACAGAGCCTCATTTGTTAACAGTTTTGGTGTTGCTATAAAAAGGTATTATCCGGGACGTTTAGTGCTAAAATGTAGTAAAGAAAGCTGTAAATGGTGTTTACGAGGTACAAGGATTCGAGATACAGATATTTTCTCGATTATAAAGTACACCAAGATGTATACATGCTCTCGGGCTAGTCAGAGCGACAACAACATGAAGAGGCAAGGCACACCACAATTAGTAGCAGCTCTTTTGCATGAGGATTATCTAGGAAAAATGAAAACTCCATCTCCTAGAGTTATCATGGACCTTGTTAAGACAAAATTAGGTGTGACTATCTCATACTCCACAGCGTTGAGAGGGAGAAGTCTAGCTATTAGTCATTTGCATGGTACCCCGGAACAAAACTACAAGATGTTGTATTGCTATTTGCACATGTTAGAGAAGCACAATGATGGTACAATAACACGTGTGAAATAGGATGAGAAGGAAAAATTCAAGTACTTATTTATAGCTTTGGGAGCTAGCATTGAAGTGTTTAGAGTTATGAGGAAAATGATAATTGTGGATGCAAATTTTCTCAAGAACGGATATGGTGGTGTACTAATTTTTGCTACAGCTCAAGATCCTAATTGTCACCATTATCCTATAGCGTTTGGTGTACTTGATGGTGAGAATGATGCAAGTTGGACATGGTTTATGGAGATGTTGAAAACCGTTATACCGGACTCTTCCGAATTGGTATTTATGAGTGACAGAAATGCAAGGCTCATCACCGCCATAGGTAATGTGTATCCTCAGGCTCATCATGGGTATTGTATATGACATTTGTATCAAAATGTGAAAGATTATGCTTCTAACGTTAACAAAGACGTAGTCGCATGGAGATTCATCGAGTGCAGTAGGCAATACACAGTGGCTGATTTCAACTGTGCTTATACTTCTTTCAAGACAAAATATCCTTCTGCGGCCGAGTATCTGGAGGGGAGTACCGTGAAAGAAAAATGGGGTAGGTGTTATTTTTCAGGAGAAAGATACAACTTAGACACAAGCAACAGTGTGGAATCTTTGAACAGTGTTTTCAAGGACGCAAGGAGGTACTCCTTAATACCCATGCTTGACGCAATCTTTAAAACATTTGCTAATTGGTTTAATGAACATCGAAAGGAGGTTGTGTCTGGATCAACTTTGAATAAACTGGTACCTTTAGTAGAGAACTACATGCATGATTTATGGGCTGTTGCTGAGAAATTGATTGTGACGGAGCTAAACACTTTCGAGCTTGAATAAAATGTCATCGGTAGTGATGGGAAGCCTTATATGGTGAATATGCTCTTGAAAAGTTGTAGTTGTAGGGTTTTCGATATCGAAAGGTATCCTTGTGTCACGCATTAGCCGCTTACATTGAATTCCTAAGGCATGATGATAGAGCTCGTGATATCCAATTACATGAGTTGTGTTCAAAATATTATTGGACGGAGTTGTGGGCAATGGCGTATTACAGGACAATTTATATAGTGTCGGATATGTCTCAATGGGATGTCCCAGATGACATCAAAAGCAAACAAATCTTACCTCCAGATCGAAAAGTAAATAAGGGAAAGAAGAAAGTAAAAAGGTTTCCATCGGCTGGGGAATGGCGTCCAAGGACGCAAAATAAAAGGAGACTGAGACAAGGACTCCAATGGTTGTTATTTGGAAATCGTACTAGTGTTTGATTTTATCTTCACCGTTTGTAATACTAGTAATTGGCTCGTACAACTACATTAAACTGGTTTTCCGTGATGTAATACTATATATAGTTTCTGTGGAGAACTGGGTAATACATGTATAACTAATGGAAAACTGGTATTACTAATGGAAAACTGGTATTACTAATGGAAAACTGGTATTACTAATGGAAAACTAGTAAAACTATTGGAAAACTAGTATTACTAATGGAAAACTGGTATTACTAAAGGAAAACTGGTATTACTAATGGAAAAATGGTATTACTTGTTCTACCCAGTATTACTTATGTTACATTGTGTATTAAGAAATAAATTATAATAATACTATATATTAAATTCTTACATAAAACACTAATCAAATTATATGTTAATTGGCTTAAATCAACCGGTATAACTGGTATTACTAGGAAATAATTATTATTATGTTACAATATTACATTGTGTATTAATAAGGAATTATATGTGTTGTAAAAGTCAGATATAAATGGTTACAACATGTATTAAGATGAGAATTAGAAAAATACTATGTATTAAATTGTTATGAGACAATCTACACCATATATTCCTTATACTTTTAAGGTGACTTTGTAAATAATAACCAATTTAGGATATCAAAGTTATATAAATATAAGTTTTTAACATATTAATGCATAAAACACTAAGAATTTTATGTTAATTGGCTTAAATCAACTGTAAAACTAAAAAAACAAATTTTAAGGGCACATTATACTAATTAAAATGGAAAACAGTCAAATTAATACTACTCGGAACTTTGGTATAACTACTATCTTAAGTAATACTACTTGGAACTTTGGCGGCGGCGCACATCCCCAAATACACACGTGGGGACAAAAATATTTGGTGCCAAAACCAAATTTTTTGGCGCACATCCCCAAAAATTTGGTGAAAATTTGTTTTCTCGTCCTTCTTCATTCTCTTCTTCCCAAAACTCAAAGCTCAAAAATTTATTCTCTTCTTTCTCCATTCCCTTCTTTCGAAAGCTCAAAACTTTTTTGATTTTGATTAAGTTAATCATGGATTCAATCTCAGAGAAGGACCCACACTACACTGAAATGAAGAGGAACAAGGAGCAATTCGACATGAAATTTTTAATAGCCGACGGTGACTGTGGCCTTCCTTTAAGCTGTCCATGTGGTGGAAGCATCATTGAGGAGACCTCAACTGAAGCGCCGATAGGAAGGAGATACTTTACATGCAATGTGTATAAGGTGAGAAAAGGATATCGATTTTAGATTAATGGCATTAATGTTGAATATGTGATGCTATATTTGTCTTTATGTGTAGAATGATGGCTTACACATTCGCAAATTTTGGGTTCATGCTATCGAAGAAGAGGTGAGTAAGTTAAGGAAAGAGTTTGATGAGCAGTCCAAAGAGGGAAGCATCAGACTCCATAAATTGATGATAAAACAATTGCGTAGGGAGGTGGAAAACAATGCCGAAGAGATTAGAAACCTGAAGGAGATAGTGGTTAGGCTTGTGGGTCGAATCGAAAAGCTTTTTGGTCCTATGCTTTGACTTATCTTTGTTTGTTTTGTAAGACTTAACTTCCTTGGTGACTTATCTTTGTTAGTTTTGTAAGACTTAACTATCTTTTAGATTTATCTTTGTTTCTCCTTTGATTTGAAACGCTCTTGTTTTGTAATATAGTTCTAGTATTACTAGTATTACGAATTCAAATTAAAAAACATACCATAGTTCTCTCCAGTATTACTAGTGTTACGAATTCAAATAAAAACATAACTCTACCAAATATTACCAGTAATACAAAAAATAATAGAATAGTTCTACCTAGTATTACTAGTATTACGAATTCAAATAAAAAAAATACCATAGTTCTACCCGGTATTACTAGTGTTACGACTTCAAATAAAACATAGCATAATAACACCTAGTAATACTAATATCGAATTCAAATTAAAAAATAGCATAGTTAAGATACCAAAAAAAGTAGCATAGTTAAACAACCACATTGTTCTCGAGTTCAACATAGTAGCATAGTTGTATCATAGCATAGTTAAGATACAACAAAAAGTAGCATAGTCCAACAAACTCCCATTGTTTTCTTCATAACACATTGGTCTTCGACCTTGTCACTCGTGTGTTCTCGGCTACTCGAGTCCGTTTGAAACCCTTGGTAGGTGGTTGGGGGGAAGGACCAGCATTATCTTCGTCTGATGGGTCTGTGGAACGAGCAGTGACGGGTTCCTTGCTTGATGGACCTGCAGGCTCTTGCAAGTATTACCAAGTAATTACCAAGCGAATACAGTTATACTCAGTATCACCAGTATTACTAGTGTTACGAATTCAAATTAAAAAAATACCATAGTTCTACCTAGTATTACTAGTATTACCAAGTATTACCAAACAATCGAATACAATTATATCTAGTATTACCAAGTATTACCAAATCTTACCTTTGACTTCTCTTCTAACTCCTTCACAGAAGCTTCCAAAGATCTGAGTTATTGGTCGAACCCATTAACTTTTTCCACAACTTCCTTCATTTGTTCACCCATCCCTTTTACGAGGTCCACCAATTCAGCGAAAGCCAAGTCTCTCGGTCTTTCATTGGTGGCGGCTATTTGCTCGTTCACCGCATCCACATGTTCCTCTCCTAATCGGAAAGCAACATCTTGGTTAAACATTTCGTCAAACAAAACGGTATAGCCTTTAAGAAGACATTGCATCCAACTAGCAACGACGATATCATGGTTATCATCGTCATTTTCTTCTTCCGTAATTATAGATAGAAGCGAGTTTTCTTCACCTCTAACTACTAGGATACTATCAATATCTTGTGAAGTAAACAATGACAAAATATTATAACATAATAAACCAAAATAATTCATATGATAGTTCTACCCAGTGTTACTAGTAATACAGAAAATTAATAGCATAGTTCTACCCAGTGTTACTAGTAATACAGAAAATAATAGCATAGTTCTACCCAGTATTACTAGTAATACAAAAAATAATAGCATAGTTCTACCCAGTGTAACTAGTAATACAAAAAATAATAGCATAGTTCTACCCAGTGTTACTAGTAATACAAAAAATAATAGCATAGTTCTACTCAATGTTACAAGTATTACGAATTCAAAAAAAAAATATTACTAGGATTACTCACAATAATTCTATCAAATATTACCAGTAATACAAAAAATAATAGCATAGTTCTACCCTGTGTTACTAGTAATACAAAAAATAATAGCATAGTTCTACCCAGTGTTACCAGTAATACAAAAAATAATATCATAGTTCTACCTAGTGTTACTAGTCTTACGAATTCAAATAAAAAAAAGATTATTAGGATACTTACCTTAGTTCTACCAAGTTCTTCATTAATTTTCGAAAGAGGAATTCCTTTTAATTCGCCTTTCTTGAACTTCTTTGTGCACATCCGAGGACAATTTTCATCTGCCCCTGGATAATCTTCGAGGAATTTATTCCCTAATTCTGGAATTGTCTCAAATGCTAAAAGCTACACAAAAAACATATACTTAGAGAGTTAGCTAAGGATAATAAGTAGTAACAATGAACAATACCTCAATTTTTACTAAACTCCATCGGAATACAGAATCTGGGAATTGGTCATAATGAACCCTCCTTGACGGTCCCTCCAAAATGCGTCATTGTATGCTCGATCTCTCGTAGCATATGGTCAAATGACAATCTTCCCCAAGGAAAATTCCTACAAAACGTGAGATCATCCACAGCTCTAAGAAAAAATGGCTCCACCGGCTTAGCATCTTCTCCCATCTTTGTTTGCGCTATAATGATGCTAGATAAGAAGTAGAGGACCGCCAACTTCAACTTATCTCGACTACGTACCATTGGTACCATTTCCTCTAGCTTCTTCTTCACGTCTTGATATCGAATACTTTTCTGCCCCCTAAAATGCCTATTCACAAAGGCCTCACTCCCCGCTTGATCATAATCGAGGGGATAGTTGTGGCAGTTTAATCCTGATATTAATGCGTGCTCCTTTATACCATAGCGGATGGGAACGCCATTGATAACAAACCAAGCTTCTTTCTTTTTCTCGATGCACGCCGTTCGAAGAAGGAGCATCCACATGCCCATAACCTTGTGGTTTTTGCCCTTGGCATGTGAAAAATATGTTTGAATTGTGGATGTTCCTCGAACCATTTCCTCTCAAACGTAGTAAGCGGATGAGTCAAACCGTCTAGGGTTGTCAAAGCTTCATTGATGAAACACCTCGTTGCCAACTTGATTTTCTTCGTATACTCCGTTGGCGGGAAGTACATTCTCAATGGTTGTAGTGCCACCTCTGACGTTTCCTCTTCAGAATCCTACAAAAATCAGTTTTACCAAGTTATACCAGTAGTACGAATTAAGATAAAAAAAACAATATAGTTTTATCTAGTATTACCAGTATTACAAACACGACTAGTTTTACCAAATATTACCAGTATTACAAAAAATCCAACTAGTTTTACCAAGTATTACTAGTATTACTAATATATCCAACTAGTTTTACCAAGTATTACCACATAAATCCAATTAGTATTACCAGTATAACAAAGTATCTACTTCTACTTATTCCCCTAACTACGAACGACATCAAGAGTAATTACTTACCGTTGAGTCTGAGGAATCGGTCACAGTTTGGCTTGTATCTACTTCGTCTTCCTTCTCGCCCACATCCTCATCTTCATCACCGTTCTCGTCCATTTGTCCTTCTTCTTCTTCAAGATGTTCTTCACTCTCTTCTACTTCTTTAATCCATTCTCCTTCTTGAACCAAAGGTTCTTCTTCAGCAACCGGAGGTTCTTCTTCTTCTTCTTCAACCGGAGGTTCTTCTTCTTGCACCGGAGGTTCTCTTCCTTTAATAGTTTCGTCTTCTTGAACCGGAGGGAGTTCTCCTTCAATCCTCTCGTCTTCTAGAACCGGTCGTGGGTTCTCAACACGAGTAGCAATCTCTTCTCCTTCTTTAATCTTGTTTCCCCATCTTGTCCTAACCATTTTCGTTGAAATCTCAACAATTGAAGCTATTTCACACTAGTTATACTTAGTATTACGAAAAAAGAAAGAAAGATAGTTTATGGAGCAATGTCTCGAAGAGAGAAATCGGAGTTGAGTAGAGTAATCGGAGAAAGAGAGTTTTTGGAGGAATTTAGTTGATTTCTGGTTTTGATCCGAAGAATTTTGGGTGGATAGATAAAACCTAGATTTTGTATGTGATTATCAAATTTTTACTGGGACAAATCGTAATAAACTATATTTTTTAATTAAAATTAATTCAAAAATTAATTCTGTTTTTAAAGTGACCTTCTCATATTACTCTAAAACCAAAATGACCGTCTGAGACGATTCCTCCTCTAGATGTTTCCATTATTCTCTGCGACTCCTTTCCTTCGTCGGCGATTTGAAAATCGAAATTGCTCTGTAAGTTTCCAAAATCGATTATTTACTTCCGAAATCGTTTGTTTTGTAAAATCAATGTTTAATCTTTCTCTTTGGTTAATAATTTTCGAACTCGCTCTTTAGGATTTCAAAGTTTCAAAATCGCGTTTAAGTTATTCTTCTCTTTGGTAGTCTTCATCGAATTAACATCTTAGGGTTTCAGGATCTCTATGTTTGTTTTTCTTGAAAGGTTTTTCCGTCGTTTTTTATGTTTTGATTTACTCGATTTCAGTAAAATTAATCCAAAGATTTATGTTTGTTTCTTCGAATTAACTTCTTAGGGTTTCAAAATCCTGGAATCGCTTTTTCTTTTAAGTTATTCATCTCGTTTTTGGTTTGAATTACTTGGTTTCAATAAAATTAATGGAAGATTTGTGTTTGTTTCTTCGAATTAACTTGTTAGGGTTTCAAAATTTCTGGAATCATTTTTTCTTATAAGTTCTTCCTCTCGTTTATGTTTTGAATTTTCTTAATATTGAGGACAATTAATCAAAGAATTTATAATTTTCTAACAATCCTTTTTTTCTGTAATTGAAGGTCGTATTTGGATAAAAAGACAGAGAAAACATTCTTCTCAGTGATCACAAATTTTTCCAGAGAAACCTTCCACGGCTTGTACGTAGAGCACCAGGTAAATTCTCTAAATTGTAAATATTTCAAACCCAAAAGATGAGACAGACGCATTATTGTTGCGTTCTGTTTGAATCTGACTTGGGAAAATCTGTCCCTCTTTGGTGATCTAAAGATCTGAAATTGGAAAGAGATGCTCACAACTTAAACACAGTATCAGTCTGCTCTATATTTAGAGCTGTCTTGTGAGAGTTGGGAGTTGCCTTAACTGATAATACAAACCCATCAAGAGGGTATGAGAATTATAAAAGTCCCTAAAGCTCTAAAGTTATTACAGCCCCATTGTTGTTGCCTAATGCTAAAGCTCTAAAAACTATAACAGTCTTATTGGTGTTGCCTAATGAACGTTGTTTGTCCGGTTCGAAAACAAAGAAGGCTATGAAAATTGCCAAAGCTCTAAAACTATAACAGTCCCATTGGACTTACGAAATGATATTACAAACTATAATTGTCCCGAAACAAAGAGGGTATGAAAATTGCAAAAGCCCCCAAAGCTCTAAAACTCCTAAAGCTCTAAAAAATTATCAGTCCCAATGGTGTTGCCTAATGATATAAAAAACCATCGGTTTAAAACCGGTTCACAAACAAAGAGGGTATGAGAATTACAAAATCCCCTAATGCTCTAAAGTTACAAGACTCTCATTGGTGTTGCTTAATCATAAACCCATTGGTGGCTGAAAACCGTTTTGTTGGTTAAAAAACAAAGAGGGTATGGAATTGCAGAAACCCCTAAATCTCTAAAAGCTACCAAAGCCCTAAAATTAGAACAGCCACATTGAAGTTACCTTATAATAACCACAAACCGTCAGGCTTCAAAAACAAAGGGAGTGTAAGAATTGGAATAGCCCCTAAAGCTCTAAAGTATAACAGTCTCATTGGAGTTGAATCATTATTGCGTTCTGTCCGAATCTAACTTGGGAAGTTTTACCCTTCTTTGGTGATCTAAAAGATCGTTAGACCAGAAAAAAGTGTCCTGATATTGGAAAACCCCCAGCTTAAACCCACTTCATGTTGTTCTCTACAGTTGAAATAAACACAAACACAAACATAAGATAGTCCCATGGCTGTTGCCTAAATAAACAAATGGGGTGAGAATTGCAAAAGCCTCTAAAACCCCTAAATCTTATCACCCACGCAGAACAGTCCCATGTGAGTTGCATAATGATATCATAAACCTGACACTTGCCTGAATGTTCGAAACAAAGAGGGAATTGCAAAAGCTTTCTAAAGCTTAACACATATGCCTGAATGTAAAGTAGACACAGTCCCAAATGAGTTGCCTAGCGATAATACAAAAAGAGAGATGAGAATAGCAAAAGCCCTTAAAGGTTCAAGTTTTAGAGCCTAAATAAACACAAACCGTCGACTTACAAACCACTGAAAATTTTATAAAGCTGAACACAAACCAGTGGCTGCTTGGTCTGAATGTGTGAGCTATACCATTAAAATAGTCTCGTAAGAGTTGCCTACTGAGATAACACAATAACACAAAACAGCGGCTGAGTGGTCTAGAAAGGGGAAAATGAGAAATAGCAAAAAATCTCGTAAAGGTTCATACACACTAACTCGTCTGATTTTTTGAGCTCACCAACAAAGAAGGTATTGGAATTACAAAAGCCTCATTGGTGTTACCTAATGCTATAACAAAACATCGGCTAAACCCCTTTTTGGGTTTGAAAATAAAAAGGGTATGAAAATTGCAAAAGCCCGTAAAACTCTAAATTATAACAGTCACATTGGTGCTGCCCAATGAAAACCGTTTTTCGGGTTTGAAAACAAAGAGAGTATGAAATTTTGAAAACTTCCTAAAGCTCTAAAACTATAAAAGTCCCATTGGACTATTGAAATGATATCACAAACTATGGGCTTAACACCGTTGTTCGGTTCAAAAACAATTGTAAAAATCTCTAAAGCTCTCAAATTATAACAGTCACAATCATTATGAAGCATTCTCTTGGTTCAATAATAAAAGGGATATGAAAATTGTAAAAGCTCTCTAAAGCTTAACATATACGCATGAAGGTGGTAAAAGAGTCTAATGGCAGTTGCTTAATGATAACAAAAAGAGCAAATGAAAACATCATAAGTAAAGTTCAAAGGGGAATAACAGAAGCCCCTAAAGTTCAAGCTTTAGAGCTCATGTATACTAACACGCATGAATATGGGAATTTCCTAAACTGATAGCACAGAACATCGGTTTAAAGTTGATTCTTTGGTTTCAAAACAGGGAGGATATAAAAGTCTCTAAAATCCTTGAGCTCATACACACAAACCAACAGCTTAAAACTGATTTCCGATATCAAAACAACATGATAAATGGAATTACAAAAGCCCTAAGAGTTTACAGTCTAAGAGCTCATAAACACTAACACAAACACGAGCACTTTAATTAGAATTGTCGTTGGAAGGTTGCCTAAATGGATTACACAAACCAGTGTCTTTAAATCTCTCTGTCCTATTGGAGGTGCCTTATGGTATTCGGAAACAAAGAGGGTATGGAATCGCAGAAACCCTTAAATCTCTTAAAGCTTCTACAGCTCTAAAATTAAAACAACTTCATTGGAGTTGCCTAATAATAACCACAAATTATCGGCTTAAAACCATTTTTTGGGTTCAAGGACAAAGGAGTATGAGCACTTTAAAAGCCTCTAAAGTTATAAAATTCCATTGGATGATTTCACAATACTTTGAATTATTGTTATGCTCAGTCCGAATCTAACCTGGGAAGATTTGCCCTTCTTTGGTGATCTAAAAGATCGATAGACCAGAAACAAGTGTCCTGATATTGGAAAACCCACAGCTTAAATACACTTCATGTTGTGTCTCTACAAAGATAAGAATTGGCTAAATTGATGATACAAAACCATCTGCTTACAACCGATAAGATAGTCCCATGGTTGTTGCCTAAGTAACACAAACGAACAGCTTACAATGATTGTTCAGTTAGTGGGCGTTGTCTACACTTTAACACAAGAAGGTCGTCCTTAGTTGAGGCACACTAACAAAATCTGCAGCTTAAACTGATTTCTCCATTAGTCTAACTTTTGAAAAATGGAAGATGAGAATTGCAGAAGGCTCAAGCTAGCTTATATCTGCAGTCATCATGGGATGTTCCTTTATTGATAACACAAACAAAAAATTTAAAGCTCATTCTATGGTTACAAGGACCGATATTTAAAATCTCTAAAAACATAACCTTTTAACAGGTAAAATCTCTAAAATGTGGATATGGAAACTCTCTAAAACATAACCTTTTACAAGTAAAATCTCTAAACTGTGGTTGCCATTTCACATTTCGTTAGGTAGAAATGGCCTGAAACTGGAATGGGTTCGAAAATAAAGTACCATAAACACACTATCACGCTGAGAGCTCTATAATTACAACTGTCCGGTGGGATTTTTTTCGGTTCAAAACAAAGAGAATATGAGAATTGCAAAAGCTCTCTAAAGCTTAAAACATATGCCTGAATGTGTGAGTTTTTAAAGTAAAAGCAGTCCCAAATAAGTTGCCTAACAATAACACAGGGGAGACGAGAATAGCAAAAGCCCTTAAAGCCTTAAAGGTTCAAGTTTTAGAGTCTAAATAAACACAAAACAATGGCTTAAAAACGAATTGAAAAGCCAGCGGCTGTTTGGGCTGTGCCTAAATAAACAAAAACAACTGGCTTAGAAACCAACGGATTGAAAAGCTTCAAGCTTAACACAAACCAGTGGCTGCTTGGTCTGAATGTGAGGTATAAAATTAAAATGGTCCCTTAAGAGTTGCCTACAGATAACACAAAGCAGCGGCTGCATGGTCTAGAAAGGGGAAATGAGAAATAGCAAAAAGCCTCAAAAGGTTCAAGTTTTAGAGTTCATACACACTTACTCGTCTGATTTTTTGAGCTCTTTAATTAGAACAGTCCCATTGGAGTTGCCTTATGATAACATAAACCAGCGGCAAAAAACAACTTCTCTGTTAGTGCTTCAAGTTTTGGGAGCTTATACACACTAACATGTCGGATCAATGAGCTTTTATATTAAGATAGTCACAAGGTAGTTGCCTAAATAAACACATACCAACGAACAATTGTTCGATTAGTGGGCTGTGTAAAATCTCTAAAACATAACCTTTTACAGGTGAAATCTCTATATTGTGGATAGGGAAATTCTCTTAAACCATAACGTTTTACAAGTAAAATCTCTAAAATATAACCTTTTAACAGGTAAAATCTGTAAAACATGGATATAGAAAGTCTCTAAAAACATAACCTTTTCCAAGTAAAGTCTCTAAACTGTGGTTGCCATTTCACAATTCTTTTGATTGTGTGTTTCAAACCCAAAAGATTAGATAAATGCATTATTGCTGCGTTCTTGAGAAGATTTGCCGATCTTTGGTGATCTAAAAGACCGTTAGACAGAAACAAATCGGCCTGAAACTGGAAAGAACCAAATGGTTAAACCGATTTCTCGGTTCGAAAGTAAAGTGGATAATCACACGATCACACTGGGAGCTCTATAACTAAAACTGTCCAATGGGATTTGCCTAAACTGATAATCTAAAACCAGCAGCTTAAAACCATTATTTCGGTTGTGAATTTGTATACAGAAGTAAATAACAAATATTTGTTTGAAATCATTAATCAACATATTAATATTATCTTTCTAATGTGCAGGAAGCAGAATACTGTAACCAGAGGTAAGAAAGGAATCGAAATGACTGCGCTTGGTTGTCATGATCCTTGTGTTGTACCATTTGGTTGTACTTATTATATACAACCAAACCATTTAATTGATTTACTATAATGACTCAAGATTTTGATTTTAGTTTTGGATTTTGTTTGTTGCAGCTGTGCCATTGATGGAAGCAATGGTGGCTTTGATTCTTATGGATCAGTTGATGGCCCAGTAGGCATAGTGTCATTTGATTCCAATAAATCCAGAGTTACAGGAAAACAAAATGAAGACAATCTGTAATCTGAAATGTGTTTGTGTGTAACAGGTTCTTGTTTTTCTTGCAGATGAAAATGGAAGAGAAAACTGAGAATGAAGAAGGTTGTAATGTTTTATGTTAAGAGTTATGAGTTTCTTGGTGGCTAAAGAGAGAAATTGGTTTAGATGCCGAGCTTGTGAAGATTACAAAAGAAAGGTATTGTATTCTTGAAGTGGGTTTGGTTGTAAAGATTGGCTATTAGTTTGATGCTGTGATGAACACTATGAACTCTTTATTTTCATGTATAGCTAAAGAGAGGAATGTTAAATCAATGATAATCATCACTTCACTTTCTTACAATATTGTATTTTTGATTCTTTATTGATCTATGTTATAAGTTATAACTCTCTAGCCCATTCCAAGTTTAAATCGTTGTTTCAGGGTTTGCACTTATTGGTATAGTTCAAAGGCGATGTGTTCTATAGTAGTCGTTTCCTGACTTAAACGCTCTTCATCGGTGTTGATCTTGATCCACTTGTCTAATTCCATGGCTATGCTAAAGAGACCTTGTTGACTCGGTTTCTGTCCGCAAGATTCAAGGTTACTTCCACTTCATCAATCTTTATTATCTTCTTTTCCTTCAGCTTTGGAAATGTTTGAAACTTTCTGAGATCATTAGTTTGTGGTCACAGGATCAAAATGCTTGCTCTTTTCTGAAGACCCAGTAGGCAGCTCTGTTTTCAGATTGGTTTTGGGGTATGGTTTAAGTTCGGTTAACCTTAAACCGATCAAAATTGGACTAAACTTGTTTAGCTCAATAACTTAATAATCTACCACCTCAAAACGACCATAATAATTCTCTACAAAAACTTAAAAAATTCTTGTTTTTACTACATAAACTAACACAATCATTAACAACAACAACAAAAAAAAAGAGAAAAAGAAAAAAAAAAACTAACACAATCAATTTTATACTGCACAAACTTCTAAACTTCATCTGATTTCATTACACCCCTCAAAACTGTGATGTTTTCGGTCTTGCCTATTGCTGTAAATGAGATTGATATTTTGTATAATTTGTTATGT
The DNA here is from genome assembly GCA_963922655.1 of Cardamine chenopodiifolia. Lineage (NCBI taxonomy): Eukaryota > Viridiplantae > Streptophyta > Magnoliopsida > Brassicales > Brassicaceae > Cardamine > Cardamine chenopodiifolia. The sequence continues at coordinate 11,644,330 of OZ000463.1, forward strand.
GCCAATCTTGTGTGTAGGAGTGTGAAACAAACGTCACTGCTTGAAAGTGGTTTAATAATAGTAATCTTCTGATTTGATTACGTTTAGTTTAGTTTCCTGTGTGTTGTTGTTTGTATATTCATTATGAGTATACAAATATTAATCTTGTGGAAAACTTAAGCAGGAGGAGTATCATATGAATGGTCCTGTGTCAATCTTGTGTCAATATTGTGTGTTGCTGTTATGAATGTTTTGACCATTTCAAATGTTATGCTGATTTTTGGTCTCTGTTAGAATCGTATGTCTGATTAATCTCTTAAACCACAATCTGGATAATCGTATTTACATGACAGATTTATTCAAAACAGAACTGTAGCTATTCTAGATTGATGATCGTTATTGTTTGATCGCTTGATCCTTATTCAAAAGTGTTGATTTTGGACTACAAGCTTACATATCCAAGTAGAACCACTACGGCAATGCTGATTAACAGTTTCCGCAACGACACTGGAGAGAACACATGAGTTTCATAGGTACTCTCTCTTTGTGGTGGTTACTGATTCTTTTAATGCCATTGATATCATCCTTGGTGATGGTCTCTACAACCTCATTTAAGATCATTGTGGTCAGTCACACTGTGAAGGAACTCTTTGGTGCAATCAATTAAACGTACGATTCATTTTCTTTCAATTACATTATTTTTAATTTCGTCATTTAACACAAAAGTTGTGAGAAAATTATTTCCTAATTTTCAGTCACCAGTGAAAAAATGAAAACTATTTTTTAGTCAAGAATGTCTATCATCTAACAATTTATGTTTTTTTCTTGGTGATGGTATTTTTGAAACTAAATCCATTAAGAAAAAAAAACATAAATGATGAAATACTAATAAGTTTATTTTTTAATGTATTAAGTTTAATTCTGACAGTTATGAATTTACTTATTCTACAACTTTAATATTGCCGGTAGCGAAGAAGATTCAACTGCGGTGACTACGCTAATTTTCTAGACTATGAAAGACTTTACTTTTCACCAAACTAACATATCTAAAAGCTATACTTTACTACATATTTCTGTTTCGTCGAAGTGACTTAGATGCTTACACAAATCACTAGTCTACAAGGTGTTTCGTATGTATCAAATATCATTTTTTCTTTGAAAAGTATTGCTTTGAAATTTGACTATCTGAACAAAGTTTTCTTAAATTTCATGGCTTTATTACTGTTAAAAATTTATCATCAAACTATAAACTAACCATTGACTCAAAAAAACTATAAACTAACCATCCTATTATGTAAAGATATTGCATATGCGGTTAGAAAATATATGATTAAAAATATATTAAAGCTGTTTTTGCCAATTCAAAATTACTATATATCAAAAAAAAGAATAGACGATAAATTCAATGCCGTGCCTAGCCTAGCCTAATAGATGCCTAAGGCTAATTCTAAAATTATATAGTTTTAATTTTATTTAGATGTGTTTTTATTTATAATTTTGTACTTATTTTAACATTATAGATTTTATTCTAAACATCAGAACATTTATATTGTAATTATGTTTTCCAAATAAGAATACAACTATGTAATGTTCTTCTATTATGTGTAGTAAAACTCATTTATTTTACATATATAGTTTAAGAAACTAAAAAATGTGGTCTTTTAATATTAGGAAAAAAACTGGGGCCTAAAGTAATTGCCTTTTTCAAATGCAAGGCACACCTCGGATAAATTTTAAAAAATATTAAAGATGTTGTCAGTTCCATACTTTTATCTTCGATTCAAAGTCGTGCATCGGAAAATTATGCTTTAGAAAAAACAAACTTGGACGACAAGAATACTTTTTTAAATTATAATATTAGAAAAGAGACAAAAACGTTTAGAAAAAATATATAATTCAAATCTCGACATTAGAAACAAACATCAAACATGGAAAGCTCTCAGTTAGTTTCGATCACCTTCATTGCTTACACAATACTCATATCAATCAGCTCCATCAACTGCATCAATAACAACAATCTGGTAACAAACCAATCCGCTTTGTTCTTGTTTGGAGATTCTGTGTTCGATGTCGGAAACAACAACTACATCGATACGCTCTCTAGTGTCCGGTCTAATTACTGGCCATACGGTGAAACAACATTCAAATTCCCTACTGGAAGAGTCTCCGACGGACGTTTGATTCCTGATTGCATCGGTACCAAAAACTACTTTTTAGTTCTTTTATTCCTAGGCAAAATTTTTTACTGATCGCTGACGTGGCAGCAGAGTATGCTTGGTTACCGTTGATCCCCGCAAATCTACAACCAAGCAACGGTAACAACCACTTTACTATGGGGTAAATTTTACTTCTGGTGGCGCCGATGCTTTGGTTGATACCTTTTATGGAATGTTATTCATTAGTTTATTACTTTAATTTTTTGTTGAATCAATGGTAATTGTTTGACTTGTTACTTCTTCTCTTTTTTTTTACAACTCAAGCTGATAAATTTGAGAACACAATTAAACAACTTCAAGAAGGTTGAAAAAATGCTGAGGTCTAAGTTAGGAGATGCTAAGGGGAAGAGGGTTATCTCAAGAGCTGTTTATTTGTTTCATATTGGACTCAACGATTATCAATATCCATTCATTACAAACTGTTCCATTTGTCAATCCAATTCCAAAGAGAAATTCGTTGATTTTGTTGTCGGTAACATGACAGACGTTTTCAAGGTAAAAATTAATCTAAATTGATCTTAAGAAAACTAATTAATGTCAAAAACTTAGGTTTAAAAATGAGAGATGATGTTATGTTATTAGGAAGTTTATAAATTGGAGGAAGGAAGTTTGGATTCTCGAACACGGGACCGTACGATTGTGCACTAGCCTCATTGGTTATAAACCAAACAAAGATAGGATCTTGTTTTGAGCCGATCACTGAACTGATCAATCTGCACAACAAGAAGCTTATGGATGGTTTGAGGCGGCTAAAGCATGAACTATCCGAAAGAATGAACAATCCTTCGAAATACGGTAACAAAACTAGGTTAATAATAGCAATGTATGTAACAGATTCTTTAGTATAAACTTTTGGATCGTTTTGAAGGGTTTAAGGAGGAGAAGAAGGCATGTTGCGGAAGCGGATCATTGAGGGGAATCAATACATGTGGAGGTCGATGGTGTAGTTTTATTGAATCGTTCTCTTATTTTTCACTCTGAAAAAAATAGTACATACTGACTTAAATAAGTTTCAATAACTAATGACTCTAACAACCTTAAAACAGATTCATGAAAACATGCAACTACTTCAAAAGATTCCTACAAACTAGGTAGACTTAACTAACTCAACATGACATCAAATGTGGCTAGAGATTCAGTCTCTGCTTCTTTATTCTTCATTCCCCGCCTTGGTCATAATGTATTCCAACTGATCTTGTGTACTGCAAAAATTCAGCTCAATTGTCTTGTCATCAACAAGCTCACGTAGAAAATGAAATCTAACATGAATATGTTTTCTTATCCCACGTAGAACTGGATTCTTAGACATCTGAATTGTAGAACTATTATTACAAAGCAGAACTGTTCCCCTTTCTTGATTAAATCCGATTTTAGCAAGAACATTTCTCAACCATACAGCTTGACATGCTCCATTCGTTGCTGCCACAAAATCTGCTTCTGTTGTAGACAGTGTAACTGTCGGTTGTTTTTTCGAAGACCATGACACTGCTCCTCCTCCAAACATAAACGTGTAGCCCGACGTACTCCTTCTATCATCTTCATCTCATGCGTAGTCACTGTCTATATAACCCGTCAATTTTCCTTCCTCAACAAACACTCTCTTGTATTGAATACCAAACTCGGGTGTCCCTTGAACATATCTGAGTATTCTTTTTGCTGTAAGTAGGTGTTGTTCACTTTGCTTCGTCATGTATCTGCTCACTAGATTAACTGAATAGATTAAATCCAGTCTGGTGGCAGTCACATATCTCAGACTTCCAACTAGTTGCTTGAACTCAGTTGTGTCTACTCTCGGTCATGCTCCTTCTTTCATCAGTTTGACTCCCAGAACTGTTGGATTGTTCACCGAGTTGCACTCTTCCATTCCAAACCTCTTCAATATTTCATTCGCATACTTATTTTGAGTGATGAAAATTCCATGCTCATCTTGGATTACTTCTACACCCAAAAAGTACCTCATCCTTCCAAGATCTGTCATAGAGAACTCATTCTTCATTAACTCCTTGAAATCCTTTAGCAGCATTTTCGGATTACTAGTGTAGATAAGATCATCAACATACAAGCTAATTATCAACACATTTTCCTTCTCTTGTAAAGTGTGTTCACAGTAGCATTTCTTGAACTCCTCTCGCATGAAATATCCTTTAATCTTGCTATACCACGCCCTAGGCGCTTGTCGCAGTCCGTACAGAGCCTTTTTCCAATTTGTAAACTTTCTTTCTGTCGTCTCCACTCAGCTAAAATCCTTTAGGTTGCTCCACAAACACATCCTCATCAAGTTCTCCATGTAAGAATGCACTCTTCACATCAAGTTGGTATACAATCCATCCTTTTTGTGCTGCCAATGCTAAGATCAATATGATTGTATCCCATCTCGCCATCGGTGCAAACACCTCATAAAAATCCACTCCATGCATTTGATTAAAACCCTTGGCCACTAACCTTGCCTTGAATTCTTCTACTTCTCCCCTTTCATTAAGCTTGGTTTTGTATATCCACTTAACTCATATTGGTTTAACTCCTTCAGGTAGCTCAACTAAATTCCAAGTGTGGTATTCTTCAATCGATTTGATCTCAGCTCTCATTGCTTTCTTCCATTGTTGTGCTTTACAACTTCTTCAATACTATTTGGATCATCTTCAGCAATAAACAGAGCTATCAATTCTTCTCATTCTTCTACCGTGAACAGTCCAATATCATTGCACTCAAAGTCTTTCATCCATGTTGGTTTCTGTGAAATTCTCCTGGTTCTGCTTCGTATCATACCATCACTTGATTCCCCTGTTTCTCTATTCTTGGTTGTAGCCTCTCGTGGTTCTTCATCGGATTGCAAACTTCTATTTTTCTGTTTGTGGACTCGTATTTTCTACTTCTTCTTCTTGGTCACTGTTTTCCCCTTTTTCTTCTTCTGAGATAGATACAAGCTTGCTGTCATTGATCTCTTCTTTCTAGTCCCATGTTGTTTTCTCATCAAATTTGACGTCTTTACTGATTATGATATTTTTAGTGATTGGATCATACAATCGATACTCTTTAGACTCTTTGCTAATGCTAATCACACACTTTATGCTTTTCTCATCAAGTGTGATGCGTTTTTCATATGGGCCTAGGGCAAATGCCACACAGCCAAAGACTCACAAATGCTCAACCGAAGGTTTAGCTTTGCTCCACTTCTCAACTGGTGTCACATTACTTAATATTTTTCTCGGACTTTTGTTTAGTATATGGACTACATACTATGCTGCTTCTGGCCAAAACCTCATCGATACTCTCATTCCAAACAGCATACATCTCACCATGTTCATCACGCGTCTATTTTTCCTCTCTGCAGCACTGCTTTGTTTTGGAGTATATGCCTCAGTGAGCTGCAGTTTTAACCCTTCTCTACACAGAACTCCTGAAATTCCTTAGAATTAAAATCACCTCCTCTATCAATCCTTAAACATATCATAAACTCTCCTGATTCTCTCTCAACACATGCTTTAAACTCCTTAAACACCTTCAGTGCTTCAGAATTTACTGCAAGAAAGAACGTTCATCATTTCCTATTATAATCATCAATGAAACAATTATATACCTTCTCCCACTTTCTAAAATTGGTAATAGGACCGCATATCTCACTATGCACCAGCTCCAGTCCTTTGCTTGATCTCCACAGACTTGTCTTTGGTATATTTTCTCTAACTTGTTTCTTTTTCATACATATCTCACACACTGCCTCACCCCTGTTAATGTCTGGCAGTCCCTGTACCATCTCCTTCTCTGTAAGTATCACCAAGTTGTTGTGACTTAAGTGACCAAACTGCTTGTGCCAGATTTCTTCCATACTATCGACTGAGTTTTGTAAATAATTCATCTCTATTTCGTTTCTGCCCTCCTTCACCTTTGCGTGAATCACCAACATCATGTTTGTGGTCATTAGCGATTGCATGATGACTCTTTATGTTGTTTATGCCACACTTTACACTCATCGTCTACAATAAGTATATTCAATCCCTTTTTCTGCAGTTGACCCACACTCAATAAGTTATTCTTCAGTCCAGGGACAAACTACACCGAAGAAATCACTTGTGCTATGCCATTAATCTCCAGCTGCAGATTTCCTTTTCCTTCTACTTGCATCCGTCTGTTATCTCCCAGTTTGACATGTTGACGAAACTTGTCGTCAAGCTCAACAAACCACTCCTTCATTCCACACATGTGGTTGTTGCATCCCGAGTCAAGGTACCATACATGCTAATCATTTTTCTTAGTGAGTGTTACTTGCGCCATAAGTAGTACAGACTTCTTCCAGCTAGGACATTCATTCTTGAAATGTCCCAATTTATGACACTTGTAGCATTCAACGTTTTCTTTGTTGAAGGTCGTATACCCTCTTCCTTGACTTCCTCTGCCTCCATGATACCCTCCTCTTCCTTGTGTTTGTACACCACTACGTCCTCTTCTTCCTTCCATCTTTAAGGCATGCTCTTCTTTGTGTTCTTCTCCATGATGTTTAGATAGTTTCTCATGAACTAGTAGCGAGCTTTGTAATTCATCAACCGACAACTCTGTGATGTCGTTTGATTCCTTTATTGCGCACACGATGAAGGTAAATCTCTCAACCAGCATTCGTAGTATATTCTCCACCACCTTGGCGTCCGGCATGTCTTCCCCAAGGTTCCTAATGTCATTGGTGGCTATAACCATGACCTTTGAGAATCACTCTGTGATCGTATCTCCTTCTTTCATCTCCAATTTCATAGTTTCGTCGTAACTTCTGCAGCTTGGCATTTTGGACTCTCTTATTTCCTTGAAACTTAGTTTTCATTGACTCCCATATGTCCTTAGATGTATCCTTCTTTGCAATCGTTTTCAAAATTATCTTATCTATCGATGCAAATAGATAATTTTTTACCTTCAGATCCTTAAGCTTCATCTTCGCAATCTCGTTCATTTGTGCCTCTGTCAAGATTGCATCTCCTTTTGGTTGTGTGATTCCGGTTTCGATGAGATCCCACCACTCTTGTCACCTTAAAAAATTCTCCATGAGCAGCATCGTCCAATGCTCATAATCACTTCTTTGCTACTCATTTTTACCTTTCAGTCAATCACTTTTTTAGAGAATTGGCTCTGATACCACTTGTAATTTTACTGAATCGTTCTCTTATTTCTCACTCTGAAAAAAACATTACAAACTGACTTAAATAAGCTTCAATAACTAATGACTCTAACAACCTTAAAAAAGACTCCTGACAACCTACAACTATTTCGAACGATTCCTACAAACTAGGTAGACTGGACCATTTTCTAATATGTCCTTATACTGATCAAAATCATCCAGTATACCCCATCATGTTTTTATATATATTTGAATTATTTTTAAATCACAAACTTGATTAAATGTCTCAAAGACCAAATGATGTTACATATATTATAAAAATCATGCCCTCTCCTTAAGGCCGAAATAAGTGCAACAAACAAACTAGGCATTAACCCACTAAAAAGAAAATCAGAATAATAAAAAATGAATAAGTCAACAAAATTTTTTCCCTCTCTCCCTTCACTTTCTTCTTTGCGTAAGACCCATGTCGTTTCTCTGTAACCACCAGAAACCGTGCCGCTACTCTATAACCATCGTTTTCATCATTTTTTTCTTCTTCTTATTCTTTGCCTTCTTTCATCGTGTTCTTCTTCTTTTCCTTTTTTCTTTGATTTTCTTTTGCCATTGTTCTTTGGCTACAGTTTCGTACGGCGCCGGTCCTCTCCTCTTCATCAGCCGCCGTTCAACATCAGTTCCGTAAGGTAAGGTCCTGTTTTAGAAACCGCCATTTTCAATTTCAAAAATCTAGGGTTTCGAGTAATATGTTTATTGGGGATTTGTTTAGGGTTTAATGGTTTTTCTTTCTTGAGTTACAGAAATGGCGAGAACAAGAAACTTACATGTTCGAAGCACGCCTCAGTCATCACCAGAAGATATAGATGAGTTGGAGTCATCAAATAGAGAGGAAAACACCATCTCATATAGGCCAGCGAGATCATCCTCAAATAACACAAAAGCAAATAATAGAGGGTCCTCAGATCATTCGATGGGTTAACCATTGAGTCAGGTACAACTAATACAACTAAATAAACCTAGTAGGGAAATGTTTGATTGTATAACAATTTAGGATACCCGCATAGTTGATGAATTTTGAATTGGGTACAACTATGATTTGATAATCTTGGTAATCTTGATAACCTTGGTAACCTTGGTAACCTTGGTAATCTTGGTAATCTTGATAATCTTGGTACAAATGTAATTGGTAATCTTGGTACTCTTGGTACAACTATAATTGGTAATTTTAGTACAACTGTAATTAGGTAATCTTGGTAATCTTGGTACAACTGTAATTTGTAATCTTGGTACAACTGTAATTGGTAATCTTGGTAATATTGATAATATTTGTACAACTACTAAGTTAATTTTTCTGATTGTAGGAAGATAGTGACGAGGAGGAAGAGCAGCAGCCTCAGCAACATGCCTGCTTCTACCACGCCCTAGAGAATTACAAGAAGTCCTGCAAAATCGGGACTAGATGTTCGATATCCAAGGTATTGGGGTTGTTGAAAAAGACCCTAGGAGAAATGGAGATGGAATAGTTTACGGATCATCATAAACAGTTGAAGCACATTTTCCACATGCCAGAGTACGAGGAAGTTTATGCGCTTGTGGATACTTTTGTTGCGGACTGAGCGTCTAAAGAAGTGTAAAAGTGTGGTGGTTTATCGTCAACGGGGTTCCTGTCCGCTATTATTTGTGGGAGCATGTACATATATTCGGTCTAAAGTGCAGTGAGTACCCAAAAGACTATGAAAATCTTAGGAGCGTCAATTTTGTTCAAAGATAGTTTGACCGAGAGGAAGGGATCTACCTCTCAGAGGTAGAAGCTAAGTTTTCCTCCATGATAGCGTGTGAAGATTGGTTAAAGATGGTGGTTTTCTACTTCTTCGCCTCGATCATGAAAGGGAAGTCAAAGGTACCACAAGTTGTTGACTCGTTTCTTTTGCGCATTGTTGATGATCTGCGAGAATGCAAGAAGTTTCCTAGGGGAGGTTCCAATTTAAACATAAGTTTTATATGTGATATTGATGTTAAGTGAACACAAGCCACCACATCCATGGTCTTTATATTACAAATAAGCGAAATATATTCATTTTGGTACAAATATGCCCGTCTGGTACAACTAGTAAATAAGTTCTATAGGTGATATTGATGTTATGTGGTACAATTGGTACAACTGGTAACACCACATCCATGGTCTTTATATTACATATTTGTACTACATTTTACAGAGTTATATTACATAGTTGTACCATCACCACGCGCGAACCAGATAAACATGCCTCTTCCACGGTTAGTCAATCCTCTCCTACGTTGACTTGAATCTGGGACACTTTGACTCGAACTTAGGCCACTTTCAGTCGAACCTTGTCCACTATTAGTGGACATTCATCCCTTACAACCGTGTTCTCTAACTGATGGGTACATAAGTTTTTGTGTTCTCTTTTTTTTTTTTGACGTATTCCAGAGGTAATGCATATATCTCTCATATCTTGTCGGGAACATTCAACTGAGAATGATGGGGTACTAGATATATCTTCATGTAGTATAGCAATGCCCACATCTCCACCCAATAATATTTGGAACACAATTCATGTAATGGAACCTCTCCATTCATGTCAGCTCTATTTGTTGCTAATGCATGGACACAAGGATACTTATCTATATAAAAATGCTTGCAACCACAAGTTTTCATATCCAAATCAACCACATAAGTAATCCCATCAAGCCCAAGAACTGTGTGTTTACTATGAAAGTTGTTTAGCTCAATCACTTGCAACTATTTTGCTTCTTGTAATCTTTCAGCCATTAGACACTCGATATGAGGAACCAATATTTGTGTAGACAGAACATCAATGGAACTCTTCCGATGTTTGTTAAACCAGTCAGACATTTTTGATACAATCGCATCAAGCATTGGTAATTTCGAGTACTCCCTTACTTCTTTAAAAACACCACTAATCAATTCCACAACATTGGTGGTCATCAAGTTGTACCTTTCTCTAGGAAAATAACATCTTCCCCACTTTTTGGGTTCAACATTTCCATCCAAATAATTGGCTGTAGAAGGATACATCTTTCTAAATGCGACATACAGTCTAGTGAACTCATCCTCCGTATAAGCTTTTGCGCATTCCATGAACTTAGTAGCAACTACATCTTTCTTGACGTGGTGAATGCTTGTTTTCACATTCTACGCCAAATGATACATGCAATATCCATGATGAGATAATGGGTATACTTCACTCACTGAATTGATGATACTTTGATTTCTATCCGTGAGAAATACCAATTCATGGGAATTTGGCACAACTGATTTGAACATTTCGAGAAACCAAGTCCAACTTGCATCTTTCTCACCATCAACTATAGCAAAAGCAAGTGGTTAATGGTCGTGTTCGGGATATTAAGGTTTGGCAACAATTAGAACTCTACTGTGTACATTCTTAAGTTGTGTTTTATCCATAACAATAACTTTCCTCATCGCATTGAACCCTTCGATGGAAGTTCCCAACGCAAAAATAGGTACTTAACCATGGGCTCCTCATCTACTTCCACACGTGTTAGTGTACCATGGTTTTTGAACTCTAAATTGTGCATAAATGAATACACCAAATTATGAATTTCCTCTGCACTGCCCCGCACCTCACTATATTCTTTTATTCTTCCTTTATATGCGGTAGAGTATGACACTTCAATACATGTTTTCCTTTGAACCAAACCCACGATAACTTTTGGAGCTAGGGTTTTAAATTCACCTTGATAATCATCACATAGAACAGATGCAACTAATCGTTTCGTACCTTTCCTTCTACTTCTCCTAGTACTACTACTACTAGCTCAAGAGCATGTATACATCTTGTTGTGGGTTCTTATTTAGAAAGAATTCACACCCTTAAGTTTTACAGCCTGTATATTCCACTTACAACCACTTTTTGCTTCACGACATTTAACCATGTATAAACATGTATTTGATTTGATAATATCAAAATCGAAACATTTATGATGTGCAGCTTTTCAACTATTTCTTGCACTTCTGCTTTACTAAGAAAATCTTGGTGCAAATTTACATTTACATCATCTTCCCATGCAACATTTTCATGCTCATTTCCTTCTCTTTCTCGTTCTTCTTCTCCTCCTTGATCTACAAAATGTGCGAGGTGATTGTATTCATATAAACATGTCATATCCACATTAACTAATTCATCATCATGTGAAACATTTTCAACATTGTTCACCAACCCTTATTCCACTGATTCCTCTATATAAATACTAAGTATACCACGATTAACACACACTGCACTGATTTGATCATCTACTTCCTCACGCTCCTCATTTTGCCAAAAATCTTTCGGAACCTCCACATGCAAAATACTCCTAAATTTATCATCAAGAAATGACATAAAATAGGAAAATAATTCTTCATCATTTGAGATAAATGATGGTCTTTGCTTAGGATCCGCATTTGGACATAATTTATTTTCAACTTCGTAGCATTTTCATATCTCTTCATCTTCTTGCATATGCCATGAACCAAATCAGAATAAGTTAACTTCTCTATAGATTTCTTCATCACAAAAGTGTAAATTCGATTTTTCTTTGAATAATATCCTCCATAATCGAAATTTATGATTATACATCGTTTCTTATTCATTTTCCCTTGAAATGGAATAAAAAAAAATTTGAATATTAGTATTATTGTACTCTCAGTATTATTAGTTGTAAAAGTTGTACAAAATTTAACACATTTGGACATAACTTAGTTTTAACTTCGTAGCAGCTTTATATCTCTTCATCTTCTTGCATATGCCATGAACCAAATCAGAATAAGTTACCTTCTCTATAGATTTCTTCATCACAAAAGTGTAAATTCGATCTTTCTTTGACTAATATCCTCCATAATCGAAATTTATGATTATACATCGTTTCTTATTCATTTTCCCTTGAAATGGAATAAGAAACAAATTTGAATATTAGTATTATCGTACTCTCAATATTATTAGTTGTAAAAGTTGTACAAAATTTAACACATTTTTATCAGTAATACTGATATACACACATTTGCACTAGTTGTACGATATACACAAAGTTGTACCAGTTGTACGATACACACACAGTTGTACCAGTTGTAAGATATACACACAGTTGTATCAGTTATACGATATACACAAATTTTACCAGTTGTATGATATACACACAGTTGTACCAGTTGTACTCGTTGTCTGGATAATTTCGACATATATACAATGCTTTTGATTTCTTCATAACTACGATTCGCTATGATTTCACCTCCAGAATGCAAAAAAAAAACAAAATTTAAGAATATCCGACCTTAATATATCAAAAATACGAGTAAATAAGTCAATTTGCATACAAAAATCAAGAAAATTTTTGGACCAAAATAAATTTTGAAATCTAACACAAATTAACTATGAAATTGCATTTAAACCTCCAAAATTAGTTAAAACTCACCAAAAACAATAATAAATCGTTTATATCACAATAATAGGAAAGGAAAAGAGTAGAAATTACCTCAAATAAAGCTTAAAAATTTGAGTTATGGAGTATGGTGTAACAAGAGGAAGAAGAAAAATAAAGATGAATATAATTTTCTTAATTTTGATTGGTTTTAATTTAATTCTTATATTAATTTCTCATCAATCACATTCATTCATTTTTTCTCTTTTTTCCACTTCTATTCCACCGTATCCACTTCATTTGCTTATTTTATTAATTTTTTTTAAATAAAAGGGAACAAAGGACAAATGTTGTCTTTTGAATTAATGAATGAGAAAATGATTAATGAAAGATAAAAAAAATTAGGAAGTGAATAAAAGTATATTGGCATTTGATCTATATGAACTCAACTAACTCAACATGACATCAAACATGGCTAGAGAGTCGGTCTCTTCTTCTTTATTCTTCAAATGGGACCGTCGCAAAGTTACGAGTTATATGAAAATGTTACGGACTATTTGTTCTTTGATCCTTTTCATTTGACGGGAAAAAAGCTAATCAACAGATCGTTGGGCTGTTTTGAAGCGGACTGATCAACATCACTAGAGCCTATAATCTCAAAACGTTGTTTGAACTTAATTAAAGCTCAATTTCTCTTTTCATCTTGTGTGTTTTTCATGGGTTTTTTCTTGTGTGTTTAAATTTGTTACAAGAATTTTGTTAAAATAAAAAGTTTGTTGGGATTGGAATGGACCTGGACCACCAGGTTTATAGGAAAGATGCACAATAAAAAACTTTGAAAAACAAGACGAAACAGTTTAGCAACCGCAAGGACACGACATCATAAGAGCACCATCATCGGTGAGAGACTCTCTTAAGTCTTTTCAAATTAAAAAAAATAATGTTTTAATTTAATAAAAGGAATTGACAAGTTAAAAAGAAACGAAAAAATTTCTTATTTTGTTAAGAACTGGTTTTAAAAGTTCTTAATTAAGATTCGTTTCTTATTTCAAAACACTTTTACTATTTAATTTTATACTTTTTTATTTTAAGAACCCCATTTAAAATATTGCAATCGAAATGGTGTAACAAAAGTCAACTTAATATTAGATTATTCTTTAAATTTCACTTTAGTCGTGATTTTTTAGATTATACCACAAAATGCATGCATGATTTCAAAATTACGATCACCAAGAAAAAGACATAAATTATTATTCCCTCAGCTTCTAATAAATCCAAGTTAAAAAAAATTGTTTCAAAAAGTTGTATATTCTTTATTTTCTATTCATAATTAACTTTATATTGTCTATTATGTCCTTATTTATTTCTCTTTTTGTCCTATCAAAATTAAGTCTGTTATCAATTTATCACAATTAGTTAAAATATTATTTCAAACAAATTCTTATGAAAAATCAAAAAGATTAATTAGAAACCGAGAGAGTATATTAGATTAAAACATTGGAAGCTATTAAGAAACCTAATCGAAGCAATTACGAGTAACCATTAATATTTTTCACAATGGTTTTTATTTTGGTGTGTGTTTAAATTGTGACAAGAACTTAGCTTAAACCATTAACAATTTAACATCCAATAAGAGTAAAATTTTAGAAAGCAAACCAAACTATTCCCACTCACACGAATCTAAGGCGGGAGACTAAAACTTACACGTCACATTCTCAGCAAGAAACGTGACATTCTCTTATTCGACAATTAAACCAGTATTACGTCTTAATCGTTGAGCTTCGTTTATAAAGTTTATTTATAACCGCAACTCGTCAACTACCATTTCCTTCTCCGATGAATCTACTTAAATTTTCTATAATTTCCCGTGAAAATCTGCAGGTGACTCTCAATTTGAGCTGCTAAGTTTTGAGAAAAGGAATTAAAGATTATAATGGAAGAGACGGAGATTCCAAAGTCAACGGAGATATCAGAGACATTGTTATTACGAGACAAAATCACGACGAATCTCGATTGCGATGAAGATGTTCCAAAGTGGAAGGATCAAATCACGATCCGAGACATTGTTAGGGATTTTGTTTTGTATCATTACTCATAAGCTCAATCTAACAGTTGGAATCATTCCTCCACTTAATGTTGCTGCTGGTCTTCTTGGATTCTTCTTCGTCAAGTCATGGACTGGGTTCTTGTCAAAATTAGGGTTCTTGGTTAAACCCTTTACCAAGCAAGAAAACACTGTTATTCAAACTTGTGTTGTCTCTTGCTACGGCCTTGCTTGTAGTGGTAAATCAGAATGATTATATTTTGCCTGAATTTAGTTTATTTTCTCGTTGTAATGCCAAATCTTGTGTGTAGACTGTAGAATGAAACAAACATTACTCTGCTTGAAATGGGTGAATACTAATAATAATCTTCTGATTGGTCATCTTACATTTTGATTACGTTTAATTTCATGTGCGTTAGAATTAAAGCTGTTTCTTATTTTATTATGAGTATCAAATGTTAACCTTGTGGATAAACTTAAACATGAGTAGTTGTAATTTGCTGATTTCTATGTGCGGATGAGCAAAAATCAAGTATGTGTATGGGATGTTAGAAGCTTCCTAATTTTATTGTTTATGGTTAGAATTATGTATATTTATCAAAGGAGTTGTCAATTATCTTAAACCACAATATGGATAAATTTATTTACGGGACAAATTAATTCAAAACACAAGTTATTCTAGCTACTATCCAAGTTTAATATGGATGATATTAACTTTGGATCCACTTGATGACTTTGCTGAATAGAACTGTAGCTATTGCAGATTGGTGATCAACTGTTATTATTGTCTTGCTTTGACTTTTAATCTTTTGTTTGTGTTTGTGCCTAATCTGATATATAGTTTATCGATTTCAGGAAGATTTGGTTCGTATTTGATTGCTATGGATGATAAGACATATAAGCTCATTGGTACTAATTATCTTGGAAACAATCAAAAAGATGTTATAAATCCATGGTTGTGGTGGATGACTGGCTTTTTATTTGTAGTTAG
Organism: Cardamine chenopodiifolia; assembly: GCA_963922655.1. Classification (NCBI taxonomy): domain Eukaryota; kingdom Viridiplantae; phylum Streptophyta; class Magnoliopsida; order Brassicales; family Brassicaceae; genus Cardamine; species Cardamine chenopodiifolia. The sequence goes on from OZ000463.1 coordinate 11,660,061, forward strand.
CTTCCTCGGTCTCTTCAGTCTCGTTCCACTTCGCAAGGTAGCAACATCTTACTACTGTGATTAAACTGTCTAAGAAACCAAAACTCCAAGAGAACACTATTGTATGATCCTTCTTCAAAAGTTTTTCTCAGGTAATGATTTTGGACTACAAGCTTACATATCCCAGTGGAACTGCTACAGTAATGCTGATTAATAGTCTCCATAACAACACTGGAGCCGAGCTTGCAGGGTAATTGTCAGAGATTTATCTTCAATCCCACCTTCTGATAAACCACAGCTTGAGTTTTAATCTCACTAAATATTATTATTCACTTCAGAATCCAAGATAAATGTCTTGCCAAATCTGAGCCTTGCTTTGTTTGGAGTTGCTTCAAATGGTTCTTCAATGGTATTGGTGATGCATTTGGGTTTGATCACTTTCCCACACTTGGTTTACCGCTATTCAAGCACACGTAAATTCGTAGTTTCTCTATTAAACAGTTTATTATACAGTTAAGCCATAATCTATTGTAACTGAGAATGAGTTTGACTGTGCAGGTTTTACTTTGATTTCAGTCCTACTTTTATTGGATGTGGTCTGCTATGTCCGCATTTAGTGAATTGTTCGGTTCTTCTCGGTGCTATCATTTCTTGGGGGTTTCTTTTGCCATTTATATCACAGCATGCTGGGGACTGGTATCCATCTGACCTCGAGGCCAACGACTTCAAAGGTCTCTATTGTTATAAGGTACAATAAGCAGATCAAGTATGAGTTTCATTTTAATGAAAGTTCTTATTTTCAAAACCAAAGGAGAGAATACAGATGAGTTTCATAGGTGCTCTCTTTGTAGTGGTTAAATTACTGATGCTTTTTCTTACGTTACCAAACTTATAGGTCTTTATCGCCATTGCTCTCATCCTCGGTGATGGTCTTTACAACCTCATCAAGATCATTGTTATCATTGTGAAGGAAATCTGCAACAAAAGCTCCAAACTACAGCATCTACCTTTCTGTACTGACATTTTAGGTGTGGAATATATATGATTTTGACTCATCTATCGCATTTTTAAACTAATAGTCAGAGTTATGAATATATTGTTTCTCTCATGACCATACTGAAAACGTCCGTCTCAATTCTCAAATATATAATTTTAAGAGTTTCTTTATGCGTTTCTTGATTCAGATAACAGTGAGACCTCAGTATTACAACTGGAGAAGAAGAAAAGAGATGAAGACCATATACCTCTCGGGTTTGCGGTTTCAGGCTATGTAGGTATTGCAGCCATTTCAACCGCTACACTCCCATTGATATTCCCACCATTGAAATGGTACTTTGTCCTCTGTTCATAATTGGTTGCCACAGCTTTTGCCTTTTGCAGTTCTTATGGAGCCGGTCTCACAAGCATGAGCTTACCTTCAACCTACGGAAAGATTGGTCTTTTCACAATCGCTTCAATTGTAGGAAACAACGGTGGAGTCATTGCTGGTTTAGCAGCCTGCGGCGTTATGATGTCAATCGCCTCAACCTCTTCTGATCTCATGCAAGACTTTAAAACAGGTTACCTCACATTATCATCTGCAAAGTCAATGTTTGTAACTCAAAATTTGGGTACAGCAATGGGTTGCGTCATCGCTCCTCTCACGTTTAGGCTGTTTTGGCCTGATTTTGATATTGGAGATCCTGGTGGTCTATACAAAGCACCTTACGCGGTAATCTACCGTGAAATGGCTATTATCGGGATCAAGGGATTTACAAAACTTCCTAAGCATTGTTTAGCTCTTTGTTGCGGATTCTTCATCGCTGCTCTGATTGTAAATCTTGTTAGGGACATCACACCGTGAAATATCTGTAAGTTCATACCACTTCCAATGGCTATGGCTGGTCCATTCTAATTAGGAGCTTACTTTGCCATAGATATGTTTGTTGGAACCATGATTTTGTTCGTATGGGAATGGATAAATAAGAAAGACGCGAACGATTACTCGGGTGCAGTAGCGTCAGGACGGATCTGTGGTGATGGAGTCTGGACCATACGGTAAGCGATTCTTTCAATCTTGAGAATCAGTCCACCCATATGTATGTACTTTGGACCATCCTAGATACTATTATGTTGAATGTTTTGTAAACTTTAGTAGAACTAGAATCAAATAGTCAACGTTGACCGTGTTTCATAAGCTTCGGCCCAACTTTATATGGGGTTTTTGTTTAAGCTCATAGTTAAATTGTTTTTAGTCAGGAAGCCCATACGAACATAAATCTCCTTCCTCGTCTCTTCGACAGAGATCATCGTCAAAATCCCAAATTCTGGATAAACCCTAAAGGGTAAGTCATGAAATCAACCCTGAACTGAGAAATTTTGTCCTAATTTAGGCGCGTAAAAGATTTCTGTGTAGTAAATAGATTAGATTCGAGATCATGGATCCATTGCCTGAACCCGTTACCTACGTTTGCGGAGGTAAAGCTAAGCTCAACTCGAATATTTCATCGAACATCTAATTTTGTTTTGAAATTTAATACTGTTTGCTTAGTTTCTGTAAAAGATCGTAGCTTTGTGAATTTAAATGCTAAATATGTTTTCTCTTTGTTTCTAATTCATAACACTAATTTGGGAAAAATTATAAATGCCTCTTTTGAGTAGCCTTATGAATCCTAATTTTTCATACATGGCTTAGTTTGGAGGCATAAATCAATTTGATCAACTATACTTTACTGTATTGTTTTGATCTATTTGACTTGAGGTCTTTTTGAGGGGTTTTGCTTTTGCTTAAAATCAAGCTTTTCCCAAGCATCCTCAGACATAGACAATTTAACCAAAATTCATAGGAAGACAAGTAAAAGGTTATTTATCGCTCTTAATCAGATTGTGGACAAGAGAACACTTTGAAGTCTGGAGATGTGATCCAATGCAGAGAGTGTGTTAACCGTATTCTGTACAAGAAGCGTACCCGTAGAGGTGTGTTACCTACTTACCTCTCTCTATCAAGACTAATCCTTAATCCTCCTTTTGTTTATGTGTAATGTCTGTAGCTTTATTTGACTGCTCTTTTTTGGTCTTGTTCTTGATTTATGACACTGATTGCATAATTCGAATGTGTCTCACAAAACATGAATGTTATAGTGATCAAGTTTTTGAATTCATCATGAGTTTGTATCTTTGTAACTACATTCTGGTCGACCCCTTTTGTCTTTGGTTTTTTTTTGTACAAAATATAAATGTTGTGAACTTGTTTCTGCCTAATTATATGTTCGTCCACTCTCTTTTGCAGTTGTTCAATACGAAGCTTGCTGAGAACTAGTGACAACCACTACTCAAGATGGTTCAAAGTCTGTTAAGATGGGTTAAGACGTTTTGCCACTGTTTGTAATATATATACATATGGTTTTAGATAAATTGCCCATTTGGTTTGATTTGATCACAAGTGTGACTCTGTAATCACTTTGCCATTTTGGGAAAAATGAAATCCTTGGAATAACTAAGTTCGCATTGTTGGAATCCTTGATTGACTGTATCTTCTTTAATATTTCCTTCGTATAACATGTTTTGAGGGTTTTTTTTTGTTTCAAAATATAAGATGTTTTCATATTCCCATATAAAATAAAACAAAAGATTAATTTGTTTAAATTTTTTTAAGCAATCAAATGTTCAATTTTCCCTTTTTGTTTTCTCAGATTTAGTCACAAGTTACGATGAAGTAAACAAATTGGTTTCCAAGATTTAGTCACCTTGATTTATTCTCTCTTAATCACAAAATTTATTCTTTTCAAAACTCACTATAAAGCCGAGACGCATTATTAGTTTTAGTTATAAAAATAAAATAATTTTTTTCTGAACACAAATGGATAAAAAAAATGTCAAAACAAAAAAAAATCAAATCAGAAAATGTTCAACCGACTCGCCCAATAAATACAAGCAACCCTTGAGATTTTGATTTAAACAAGAAGATATATTTCTACGAAAGAGAGCTTCATCCCAACAAAGGAATGGAAGACAATATCTTGGTTGTATTGAAGATTAATTTGCCAAATCATCTTTAGCTTTGATATTCCTTCTCTGTTTTTCTATGCGAGTTTCCTTGTTCTGATCTCTTATAGTGTTTTGTTATGAACATGAAGGGTAATAAGTCTAATGGAGAAGAAGGTAATAAGACTATAAAAATAAACTAAATACAATATCTTTCGAAAGACTATGCCATTCCGAAATATAATTCAACAAACATTTTAAATTTCCAAATGAAAGAAAAATCAATCATAACATAATCCAACAAAAAATTGAAACCAAACACATGACAGTAAAAACAACGACAACAAAAACAAAACAGTAAGTTAACTAATCCAACGAACTTAGTGTGTTCATCACACTTTGGACTAATACAAGATCACAACTTATTTGTATAGGAAGCCGATTATTCTTTTTCCAGCGCAAATTTCTTCATATGTGGTATCTTGTACTTGTACGATCTTCCAAATTTCATAATCTCTTGCATGCACGATTGAAAAGTTAAAAAAATATGGTTTACTTTTTACATGGAGTATTCTTCAAAAGAGTTTTCTACATGACGAATGATATATTGCGTATTTGACGCATTCTAACTTTGATTAAAAAAAATTTAGGTGTTTTTAAAGTTTTTTCATATTTAAATATGTTTGGGAGAAGTCTAATGCATATAGAGCAAAAGAGCAAAAAGTAGGCGTTTTTGGACTTCAGATCGACCGATCTACACTCAGATCATTCGATCCAACATTAGAAGAATCACCATGAGGCTTAAAATCTACCAAACAAAGCTAAATCGATTGTTCCAAGTCAGATCGATCGACCTACCCTCGGATCGATCGATCCAACATATAAAGATGCAGAACTATGCAAAAACATCTGATTTTGTCATTCGTTAAAACACTTACCACTGATGGATTGAGCTAATATTTGGAAACAAAATATAATGGTAGCTTTCATTTGGAAGTTTTTTGAAGTCGATCCAACTATGCGATCAAAAGTTATGTCAGTTTTTTGTGAACACAGTCCAATCTGACGAGTAGATGAATCATGCACAGAAAAATGCCACAAAGATTTTAGATTGATCGATCCACCTTGGATCGATTGATACGACCTAGATTGACATGTCCGAGAAAAAAGGAAATCTTGTAGATTTTCCTATTTTGATTAGAACTTTGACCAAGACGTGTTTTACGCTATATATATTAGTTTCTATGCCATTATAGGCATCACTTTCTATTCTACTGCTTTATTCAGAATTAGTTCTCAGAGATTTCGATACTCTTTTGTTATTTCTATTTTATTATTATGAGTTATTCTTCATACCTTGGTTGTTTCTCTGCATCCATGGCTGAGTAGTCCTCTAGTTAGGTTTAGGGTTTTCAAGAGAATTCATGAATTATTGAATTAGACATAAATAAGGATTTATCTTTTTGTATCTTCATCAATCGTTTTCTCATTGCTTAGACTAAGTTGATCACTTAGTGTTTGATTAGGGTTTAATCTATTCACCAAAAGCGTTATACATTTTTGGATAGAACATAGGTGAGCGTATTGTCCTTAGCCAACGAAAGATGAGACTATTTTGATATGTGAATATATTGAACCTGCTTATTAATGCTTGTTTAGAGATTTAAGTTCAAACGACAGTTTATAATCTTAGGTTTCTAGATAAAGTAACTGATACCACGATAGTAGATTGATTATATATTTATGTTTGAGTTCGAGATAACTGATTATTTTATTTCCTGAATAATTTTCTGATTCATGATCTCTGAAATCCTGAGAATTTCCCTTGACCTAACACTTCTTTTAATTGATATTTTACTGCTTTTTTTAGTTCGCATCAAACAAACAACCTCTCTTTTTCATCTTAGCTTAGTTTCCAGGTTTAAAGAATTATAGTGTAACCTTGGTCTCTGTATATTCGATCTCATATAGATGAGAGAGTTCAACATCAAGATGGGTTTGGAGGACTTAAGATAAGGATTCCCTCATTTCACGGCAAAAATGATCTGGATGCCTACTTGGAGTGGAAAAAAAGATTGAGAGATCAACCGAGTAATAGTGGCAGCCACAGAGATGCAACAGAGAGTATCTGATGGAATCATGGACCAAGATGAAGACAATTATGAGGAAGAAGTTCGTACCGAGCCATTATCACCAAGAGTTACACCATAAGCTTAGGAGGCTTACTCAAGGAAACCACACCATAGAGGATTACTATCAAGACATGGAAACTCTAATGATCCGAGCCGATATTTATGAAGATATGGAAGCCACAATGTCGAGGTTTCTAGGAGGGTTAAGCCGAGATATCTAAGATCGGCTAGATATGAAACACTACGTGGACCTAGAAAAGATGCTACATAAAGCAATCATAGTCGATCAACAGCTTAAAATTAAGGTAATTTCACGTCCGAGTTATGGAAATGAGAGTTCATCCATACGGCCAAGTTCCAATCCAACACTATATACGGAAGCAAACCTTTTGTTTCCAATCAAAGAAACAAGGTTGTGAGAAAATCAAGCAATATTAGGTGTTACAAATGCCAAGGAAAGGGGCATTACGCCAATGAGTGCTTAAACAAGCGACTCATGGTTCTTCTAGAAAACGGTGACATTGAGACCGAGGATGGGCAATCGGATTCTCCTATATCACAAGAAGAGAATGAAGAGCTACCGGCTATAGGAGAGTTACTAGTATCATGGAGAGCATTGACCGTTCATTCCAAGTCCACGGATCAAGAGCAACGAGAAAACTTGTTCCACACACGATGTCACGTGTATGGAAAAGTTTGTAGTCTAATCATCGATGGAGGGAGTTGCACCAATGTGGCGAGCAACAATATGGTTGAGAAGCTTGACTATACGTTAAGAAGCATATGAAGCCTTATGATATCCAATGACTCAATGATAGCGGCGAGATGAAGGTTAAGCATCAAGTGGTTGTGCCTATTATCATTGGTAAGTACAAAGATAAAGTTCTGTGTGACGTTTTACCAATGGAGGTTGGTCACCTACTCATTGGAAGACCGTTACAATCACACCGAAGAGTCATCCATGATGGCTTTACAAATTGATACTCCTTTGACTTCAAAGGGATGAAAACGACCCTAGTCCCTATGACACCCTATGAGGTATATCAATTTCAACTTCGACTCAAAAGTAAGGATAAGAAATTAAGCAAATATTTAAAATTCTTTGTAAAGGCTGGTAAGATTAACAAGACTTTGAATTCTTAATAGTCTATTCTCTTTTTTGTTTATAAAGAAGCTCTCTCAACCTTATCTAATCTTGCACAGGTGCTACCGAGTGAGTTGATGAATCTTTTGCAGAACTATAAGGACGTGTTCCCGAAGACAATCCAAAAGGATTACCACCTACTCAAGGCATAGAGCACCAAATTGACTTTTTTCCAGGAGCAACACTACCTAATCGCCCAGCCTATAGAACCAATCCAGTGGAACCTAAGGAGTTACAAAGACAAGATTAGGAGCTCATGAAGAAAGGACATATTTGAGAGAGTATGAGTCTGTGTGTTGTACTTGTTGTACTTGTTATACTTGTGTCAAAGAAGGATGGAAGTTAGCGCATATGTGTTGATTGTCGGACAATCAATAATATCACAGTGAAGTATCGACATCCTATTCCTATATTAGATTATATGCTTGATAAAATGCATGGTTCTAGCATCTTTTCTAAAAAAGACTTTAAAAGTGGTTATCATCAAAATAGGATGAAAGCAAGTGATGAAGGGAAAAATGCATTTAAATAAAAACTTAGATTAAAATGGTGAAATTGACAAATGCATTCATGGAGTTGATGAGTCCAGTTCCTAGAGCTTTTAGAGAATATTTTTTGTGGTTTACTATCATAACATTTTAATAAACAAAAAAAATTAGGAGAACATATCATGCATTCCAACTCAGTTCTAGAATTTAGTAGAAAGAAAGAATCGTATGCTAAATGGAATAAATATTCTCTTTGTAGGAATAACTTCTTCCAAGCTTTTGTTGTGAATGTAGGTTATATCAAGATGTTTCTATCCAATGGAACTAATGTGAAGCTCACAGTTAGCAACCCAAGACAAGAGTTGTCAATGGAAAATTTTGTCAATACAGTGAATGAAGAATATGAAAAAGCACGATGTGAGTGTGTAATAACAAGGATTGAAGCTGCTGGGGAGATCACATGTGTGTGTGAAGATATAACAGAGATGGAATTTGACGTGAATGGATTTATAAGTTATCAGCTCTACTTCTTCACTGAACATGAGCTTAAGAATGTGTTTACATCCTTTGGCGCGATGCTTGTGGAACTGTCTGTTGATCCAACAAAGAACAAGGACCATGACTAGAGATACGTAACAGTGAAGTTCGGAGAAGTCACCTTGAAGAAACTCTCAATCTTTAAGGAAGACAAGGTGAGTTTCTCCCACGACATACCAGGCTTCAGAACATGACATACTCAACAAGGAAGAAAGTTAATATCCAAGTTGAGGTGTTCATAAAAAGGTGGTTAAAAGTGACAAATTCAAAACGGGACAAGACGAATACGTCGAGAAGAAGATACTAGATGTCAAGAAAAATGAAATTCCTATTGGGATGTAATTGGAATGGATAGTAGTGAGGAAAATTCTACTAATCAAAGGAGAACAATGAAAGCTTCTTCACCAAGTTCTTACAAAACCGGAGTTGATGGAAGCAATCCACCATACTTTAAGACATACTTTGGGATGTTTGGATATAGGGGTTACAACGCTCAACAAGCCAACAACGGAAGACATATAATGATCTTTGAGATTGGAGACCAAGTGTGGGTTTACTTGAGAAAAGAAAGGTTTCCAGCCGAAAAAAAATCCAAGTTGATGCCAAGAATTGATGAACCATTCAAGATAACACAGAGGATCAACGAAAACACCTATCAACTTGACCTCCAAGGTAATTATAATGTGAGTTCTAGCTTCAACATTTATGATCTTGTTCCTTTTTATTGCAGATAAAGCGGATTTGAAGACAAATCCTTTTCAAGTGGGAGAGGATGATATGATACTAGGAAGCACAAGGAACATAGATCAAAGGATTGAATTTGAACCCTAGAAGCAGCTTAAACAAGAGCTTATGGAACCGTTTGGATCAAAGGAAAAGCTTAGAGCCGAGGATATTCTAACATTGCAAACTGGTCCCATGACCCGTTCAAAGAATAAGTCTTTCAAACAAGCAATCAAAGGACTTCTTCAAAACTTATAGAGCCAACATGATCAAGACTTCAAGGCTTATCAAACAACTTTGGTTTTGATACAAGTCGAGTAAGTTTAACGATGGAAGAGTGTATACTTTGTACTCTTTTTCCCCTGTCAAGTTTTGTCCCAATGGGTTTTCTTGACAAGGTTTCTAATGAGGCAAAGAATCCACTCCACCATTGTCCATTGTTAACTTAAGAAGCCCCAAGCCTTATATAATTAATCTTCAAGCGACCAAGGCCCATTTCTTATCATCTTCACGCGGCTAAGAGGAGCCTTTTTCTCATTTTCAAACTTGTTCAAACTTATATTTTAATGTTCTTGTTTTTATGCGTTTATGTTTGCAAGTGTTTAATGGTTCTTGAGACTAGGTGTGTTAGTCTCAAAACCTCTCCTCTCTTCTCTTTATAATCTCGTGTAAACCTCAAGAATAATCAATAAATCTTTTTTCAAAAACCTCTCTTGTTTGATTCAACGTGTTGGTGCGTATATCCATCACAATCGATATTTTTGATGTGAAGTCAAAGGATCAAACTCGACTTATCAAAGGGGTATTCCTTATCCCTTGTGGTGTTATTCATCCATCACCTTTCTTTGAAGCCTCACATATTCATTGTTCAAGGATTATCCCCTTTTCTCAACCTCTAAGTGACGTTTCGTGGGAAGGTTCTCAACTATGTTAAGCCGAGATTTCATCATCTCTTCGAGGCTTGGTTGAGATCGCATCACTTAGGCACTGACTCAAATAAGTTAGGACATCTACAGAGTTTTACAGAGATTCCAAGGTTTGAGAGGTTGTGTATCAACATCTGGTATTCGTCTCACTGTGATTTTGCGTAATGATTTGCATTCTTCTTCATCAGTAGAGCCTAAACACTTCAGCCACCATCAAACTAGTCTTCCATTCCAAACCCACGTTACGATTGATAACCCCTTTGTGAGACTACACTTTACAAAAAAAAAATCAATGAATGTTAGAGGGTCGACAATGGAGATTTCAGAGATTATTTAGGATTTCGGAGGCCAAAGTACGATAATTTTTGCTATGCATATGGTAAAGTACATCTAGTACTACCTGGTTCTTTGACCTGTTCTAAGTACGATAATGTTTGTTATGCATATGGTAATTTTTGCTATGCATATGGTAAAGTACATCTAGTACTAAAAGAATGTGTACGTTCCCGTTTTTCAAACTTTTTGTCTGAACTTTTTTTTATTTGTTTGTTCTTGCTTGAGGACAAGCAAAGATTCAAGTATGGGGGAATTGATATATTGTATTTGACGCTTTTTAACTATGATTTTAGAGTCTTTTAGGTGTTTTTAAAGTCTTTTCAGGTTTAAATACGTTTGGAAGAAGTCTAATGCATATGGAGCAAAAGAGCAAGAAGTGGGCATTTTTGGACTTCAGATCGATTGATCTACACTCAGATCAATCTATCTACACTCAGATCGATCGATCCAATATTAGGAGAATTTTTGTGAGATTTTAGATCAGCTAAACGAAGTCAGATCGAACGATCCAACATATGAAGATGTAGAATCATGCAGAGACATTTGAAGTTTGCCATTCGTTAAAGCATTTACTACTGATGGATTGAGCTATAGTTTGGAAACAAAATATTACGTTGAGTTAGCTTTCATTTGGAAGTGGTTTGAAGTCGATCCAACGCTACGATCAAACTTTATATCGATTTTCATGAAGATATTCCAGTCTGGCGAGCATATTAATCATGCACAGTAAAATACCGTAAGATTTCATATTGATCAGTACACCTTGGATCGATCGATCTGATCTAGATCGACCTGTTCGAGAGAAAAGGAAATCTTGCGGATTTTCCTATTCTTATTAGAACTTCGACCTAGATGTGTTTTAGGCTATATATATATATATATATTAATCCCCTTACGATCCCCTTATGGTATCAGAGCCTGGTGGGATTAATTTGTTAAAAGAAATAAATTTTACTAAGAAAATTTTCAAGACTAAATTGAGTTCGTATTTTTATAAACAAACTCTTTTGATTTCTTTTTGAGTTCTAAGAATTTAGTAATCCTGAGTGTTTCGCCAGTCTCGTATCTAGGAAGTAAGTCCCGAAAGAGTAGGGCAATATAACCTAGAGTTTAGTCTGGATTGTAAGGAAAACTAATCTTTTAAATCAATAGGATTTCTAGATGAGTTCGTATTTTAAGAATACGCTAGATAGGTCTGAATCAACTTCATCTTCACGAATTAGATCTTCAAAAGAATCTAAAAAGATTATAAATAGTCATGAAACTACTATAGATGATTTCCAAGGATCAATTGACAATTGGAAAATTCCAAGAGTCCATAGAGACCAAATATACCAAATCTCAAGAATAAATTTCTTAAAAACAAATTTTTCAATTAAAACAGAAGAACGTGGTATTCAATTAACTAAACCTTTTTGAAACAATTTACTTGTTTTCAGAAAATGCTTTGCGAAAGCATAAAGAAAAGAATTTTAAATATATACATATTGGATTAGTCCAAGTCGGTATTAAACTGCTTTCAAAAGAAGGTCTTAACACTTCAATTCTAGCTATCTTAAGAGATACTAGATTCAAATTATTTGAAGATTCTTTGCTTAGCTCTATAGAATCGAGTTTATGTGCTGGTCCAATTTCATTCGATTGTTATCCAAATTTCACTGTTTCTCTAAATGATAAAAATATTTTAAAATCTTTAGTTTTACAAGTTAAAACATATAATTATGAAATGATTGAAGGATCAATCCCGATTGCCTTGGTTTTTAGATTACATTATAAAGCCATGACAAGTGCCTTTTCTTCAAAAGTAAAACTATCGAGTAAAAAAGGTGAAACCCTCTTACTCCAAACTGATCTTTCAAAATCAAACTCCGTTATTCCAAGATCAATTCAATGGAAAGATATAAATCTTCCAGATGAATGGATCCTTGAAGGACTTACCCAACCAAAGCCTCAAAAACCCGTAGAACCAATAGAGCCAAACACGCGTCTAAAAAATATTGAATAATCTAACGATGGAAAAGTAAAACTTTCCTTCATCAGGCCTAATGATAAAAATACCGAAGATGATTTATCTTATGAATCCTCTTCAGCCATGGGAACTATAGACTTAGGAAGAATCTCCCAAATAGGTCGTAGTATTCCAATTCAAGAACCTAGATATCAACCACGATTCTCAACTTCTGATATTCCAAATTCGATTTTAAGAAATGTTGATTTTCAGACACAAATTCCAAAACCTGTTTATACATCAAGATCTAGTTTTGAACAAAATGAATTTGTTACCAAATCTGAGCCAACTAGCCCAACATTTTCGGCTATAACTGATAATATGGCAAATGAACTAAATATCCTAGAAAAAGACTTTGAAATAAATAAAAAATTCCTACGAGAAGATTTCTATTCAAAAAATAATTTACAAAAAAGAAATTAGTTTTTCAAAAAATTCTCAAAAAACAAAGAAAAGATACAAGAAGAATATTATGAATATCTTAAAAAACATAAAGTTCAAGTTTTATTTTTCAATTGGCTTGAAGATTATACAAAAGAAAATAACATTTATTTTCCTTATTCAAAATCAGCAAATCCCATCACAAATAGAAATAAATTTCCTGAGTGGGAAACACTTGCTAATGGAAAATTACTTCGTTCAAATCACCCCCCTCAACAAGGAATAAAGTTTGAATTATTAGGGAAACCAATTGAAGCAATCCCTTTTAAACTCCCTCAAGAAGATGATAAGACAAATGTCAAAAACATCATTCTTCAAAACAAATTTTCAAACACAAACCTTGGTACGATAAGCAAACAACTTGATAGAATTGAAAAAACAATTTTAAAACAACCGAACCTTCCAAATGAAACTTCAACCAGCAAAAAACTAAAACTTCCAATTTTTGAACCTTTCCAAATCTCAGAAACTAGTGTCAAAACTTACCAAAACACAAATATAGAATTCATTCGCGCCCTTCAAATCCAACTAAGTAACATAGAAATAGGAGAAAGTAGAAAACACCAAACTTATAATGCCCCTGACACTCCGACTTCTAAGATCCAAAAAAATATTAGGCTCATCCAAACACCTAATAATCCTGAAACACAAAGCTCAAATATCCAAATAAATACTCTATATCACGAATCAGATTCTGATAAAACTCTACACCAATTCCAAAACAATAAAATAAACCGTCTTGATTGGAAAAACAGTCATGAAAACCAAATAATAACAGCACCAGACCTAGGACAAATTCAACCAGTAGAACAATCTAGGTTTAACTCCTCTTCGGTCTATGACTGGAATCTAGATGGAATATCTGAATATAATATCTTAAACTTCCTCCAAAAAATGATGATGGCTGCAAATGCCTATAGAACACAAATAGGAAATGAAGATAAAACTGTAGTTGAACTCCTTATAGCTGGTTTCTCGGGACAGCTTAAAGGATGGTGGGATAACTATCTTACTAATCAGCAACGAGGAGAAATCCTTGACGCTATAAAAGTAGATGAAGAAGGCATGGCAATTCTAGACAATTTCGGAAATCCCCAACAAAATGCCGTAGCAACTCTAGTCTTAGCTATAACCCTTCATTTCATAGGAGATCCTTCAGTCCTTAGGGACAAAAACGCAGAACTCCTTTCAAATCTTAAATGTAAAAAACTAAGTGATTTCCAAGGGTACAAAAACACATTCCTCACTAGGGTCCTTCTCCGACAAGATTCAAACCAACCTTTTTGGAAAGAAAATTTTCTTGCAGGACTACCAACACTCTTAGGAGAAAAGGTTAGAACAAAGATTAGAGAATCTAGTGGCATCCAAATAATTGATTACGATGATTTCACTTACGGAAAATTAGTTAGTCTTGTCCAACAAGAAGGTCTTAAAATCTGTCAAGATTTAAAACTCCAAAAACATCTCAAATGGGAACTTAGAAGAACAAAAGTAGAATTAGGATCTTTCTGCAAACAATTTGAAATAGATCCTAGTAACAAAAAGTCATGTGTAGGTGATTGCAAACCAACATACTATTTCAAAAAATCAAAATTTACAAAAAGAAATTTTAAGGAATATAAGCCACGAGAAAACGCTTGGAATAAATCTCGAAACAGATTTAGACCAAAAGAACCCCAAAACAAACCTTTTTACAAAAACCTAACGTGCTATAAATGCAACAAGAAAGGCCACACTTCAAAATTTTGCCGTCTAAATAAGAAAATCCAAGAACTCGATCTTGGAGAAGAAATCTCAGCCAAAATATTAAACCTTTTTCTAGACTACTCTTCCTCATTGAGTGATTATGATTCTGAGCCCTCTTCTGAAGAGGCCTTGCAAGTTGATGAACTTAATAATTCGTCATGTAGCTCGGACTCAGATAATAAAAAACTCCAAGTCCTAACAAAAGATCAAGAGTTCCAATTAGAAATCTTGAATTCAATCTCAGACCCCCAACTAAAACAAAAATTTCTTGAAACAATTATTTCAACCCTAAATGAAAACCAAAAAATAGAAAATCTTCCAAAAATCAAAGATCCATCAACTTCAAACTCTTCGTATAACTTAACCACTATCCTCAACCAAGGAAGAAAAAATAATTCCAAAACTACTCTACAATCCCTTCAAATTGAGATCAAAGACGTAAAAAATGAACTCAAACATTTAAAAGAAAAAGAAAAACCGGATTCCGAGTATTTTCATTCAATATTAACTTCTAAAAAACATGATGACTCCAGTTCAGAGGAACAAAACAACATTTGTTCAGAAAATATAGAAGATGATCTAATAGAACAAATGCAGTCCCTAAACACCATGCCAAATGATTTCCTCTTTGTATTAAGAGAAATCACGTCTCGTAAATATAAAATAAAAATTACACTTGTTTTCTCAGAAAATTACAAAATAGATATAATTGCACTCTTTGATACTGGTGCCGACCTTAATTGCATAAAGACAGGTCTTGTGCCAAGATGTTTTCATCACAAAACAAATGAAAAACTCTCGGCAGCAAATAATTCAAAACTTAGCATAACTTCAAAAAAAGAAGCTTCAATATTAAAAGAAAATATCCTTTTCAAAACAGCTTTTGTTCTCACAGATGATATATACCAAAATATCATTCTCGGAACACCATTTATAAACCTAATAACTCCGTACAAAGTTAAAGATGATTCAATTTCTTTCAAAACACAAGATAAAAAATTATCTTTCGAATTTATGGAAACTCCAAAGAAAAGGAGTCTAAACTTAATAAAAGCATGCTCAATACAAGAAAACTCTATAAATTCTCTAATTAATAGCAAAAAATTCCATTTAGAAAACTTAGAGACAGAATTTCTTGTTGGAAAAACAAAAGAAATATTAGAAACTCCAATTACAAAAGAAAAAATTTCAAAACTAAGTAAACTATTCGAAGAAAAATTATCTTCGGATTTACCAACGGCCTTTTGGGATAGAAAACAACACATAGTTGATCTACCCTATGAAGAAAAATTCGATGAAAGGGAAATTCCTACAAAGGCTCGTCCAATACAGATAAACTCTGATTTAGAGAGCCATTGTAAGAAAGAAATTTCAGAACTTCTAAACAAAAAATTAATTTCGAAATCAAGATCTCCATGGTCTTGTGCAACTTTCTATGTGAACAAAAATTCAGAAATAGAAAGAGGAACTCCGAGACTTGTAATAAATTACAAACCTTTAACTACGACATTAAAATGGATTAGATATCCAATACCAAATAAAAAAGACATTCTTCAAAAACTCCACTCTGCACACATATTTTCAAAATTCGATCTAAAATCAGGATTTTGGCAAATCCAGATATCTGAAAATGATCGATATAAAACAGCATTTACTGTTCCTTTTGGGCAATACCAATGGAATGTAATGCCTTTTGGTTTAAAAAATGCACCTTCGGAATTTCAAAGGATAATGAATGACATATTTTTAGAATATTCAAAATTTTGTATAGTATATATTGATGATATACTTATCTTTTCAAACTCCCTTGAGGAACATTTTAAACATCTAAAAACATTCTACTATGTTGCACGAAAAAATGGACTTGTTATTTCAAAATCAAAAATGGCTTTATTTCAAACTAAAATCAGATTTCTTGGTCATTACATATCCAAAGGTATGATAAAACCAATAGAAAGATTATTAGAATTTGCGAACAAATTTCCTGATAAAATCTTAGATAAAACCCAATTACAAAGATTTTTAGGAAGCCTTAATTATGTTTTAGATTTTTGTCCAAACATCAATAGATTAGCTAGACCATTACATGACCGTTTAAAGAAAAACCCAACCCCCTGGACAGAAGAGCATACCGCTGTTGTCCAACAGATTAAAAAACAAGTTTTAGAAATCCCGTGTCTACATATAGCAGATCCAAATTTAGAAAAAATTGTAGAAACGGACGCCTCTGATATTGGATACGGAGGAATTCTGAAACAAAAAGAAATAATAGGTCGTGAAAAAATAATCCAATTTACTTCATCTCATTGGAATGAGACCCAAAGAAATTACTCGACAATTAAAAAAGAAATACTAAGTATAGTTTTATGTATACAAAAATTTCAAAGTGATCTTCTAAATCAAAAGTTCTTACTAAGAATTGATTGCAAAAGTGCTAAAGATGTTTTACAAAAAGATGTTAAAAATCTTGCTTCAAAACAAATTTTTGCCCGATGGCAGGCATTACTAAGTATTTTCGATTTTGATATAGAGTATATTAAAGGAGAAACAAATTTTATTCCAGACTTCTTGACTCGTGAATTTCTCCAAAACAGGTACGATGCCACCAAAGACGATTGACAAAGGAAAAGACCTTTCTTTAGGCCCAAACCAAGAAAAATTACAAACTCCAAATACTTCCAAACCAAAACCAGAACCTGAGACACAACCTTGGATTACAGTTACTAAAAGGAAACCAGAGAAAGAAGAAAAAACCTTCCAAACGCCTGACGAAATTTTGGAACAGATTCGGACTTTACAACAAGCTTTTGAAAAAAGTTTTTCAAAACAAGAGAAAGGTAATTCTTCAAAAATGCCTTCTTCTCTTGAGATTTCCAAAATCCCTGAAGCCTCCTTAAAAATGATTTCAACACAAAACCAGGCTTCGAAACAAATTTCAAAACCTTTGAACAATTCACAAATTGTTTTAAAGGAATTTTCACAAAGTCCTCCTTCAGAGTATTTTGAAAAAACAACTTATCAAAATGTCATTACAGTTGAAAAAGACTTTTTTGTGGAAAATGATCCGTTTTTAACCATCGAAAAGTTTTTTGGGAAAAATCAGTTTTATAAACCATTCAATACAGATAAACCTGTATTATTTTATCAAACAATTCTGAAAATTACGGGTTCTGTTACTTTCAAACACAATTTTTTGGATGAAAGTCACACGGCTCCTGCTTACTCTACTTTCAAAATCCATGACATCATTTCTCCAAGAGATTGGGATTATGATCTCAATGACAATATAAAATTTCCAGAAAGCTTTTCAAATCTCTCTTGTTACGATGTCCCATTCAATTACGGGGACTATTGCCAAGCTTGGTATAATTCCTTCTTAATCCAATCACCCAAACACAAACACACTTGGTTAATCTTTTTTGATACCACCTATAACCTATCTAAATCACAAATTTGGTTCAATCAATGGTGGAACAACTTTGGTTCTGCCATAAACATTTTCAAACCTTAGATAAACAAATCTTTCCAAATCTTCAAAAACAGTTTCATACCATCTGATGACGAAAAAAGATTTTCCGCTCTAACCCTTTTCCATTCCAAATTTCATTTACCTTGGGTTTTTTCATGGACCTTTGAATTTTCAAATGATACAATACCTGTCGTCAGACGAAAATTTAAAGTCAAATGGTGGGACAAATATAGAATCCCCTCAAATTTATATCCTTCAAACATCCTCGAATGGATTCGAAGCCAAAATTCTAAATCCCTTAACCCACCAAATTCACAAACACTTATCCAATCACCAGAAATGACCCATTTCTTAGCCCAGAAATCAAAAATGCTGTCTATGCTGGCAGCCGCAAAATCAGAGGAAGAAATCAAGACAATCTCGATGCGATTCTTACCAACAATTTCAACACAGAACTCTCAAGCATCAGGAAGTGAACCTGAGATAGACGAGGATGACTTGTTTGGTAACGATCCCATGTAATATAAAATTCAGATTTTATACTTAATAAAAATAAATATATATATATATATATATAATCGGAAAAGAACAAAACATGTACAAACATCAGAGTACAAAGAAGACAACAAATTCAAAATCCACAAATCCCCAATCAACCACAGTAGGTATCGGCAAAAATCAACAATCAACTACAGTAGCTGTCAGATCCACTACAAAAGGCGAAAGACAAAAATCATTGTTGACCACTACGGAAAGCAAAAGACATGAAGCATCTCGAGGAGCACTCAGAATCCATCATTGTCCACTACGAAAAGCAGGAGACAAGAAGCATCTCAAGGAAGCACTCAGAAGATAATGCGCTTAATGCGCTTGTAATAATTTAAAAATTTCTATTAAATTTTAATCCAAAACCGCACTTGTAAACTTCTATATAAGAAGAGTCGTGCATCTCTATAAGCACACCTTCGAACTCTCTCTCCATTTTTCCATCTCTAAAACCTTTCACCCCTTCCATCTCGAGTCAAGAACTCTTATTCCGTTTTTATTTGTAAGTTTAATGTTTTATGTTTGTTTTATAAAAATCTTAAATAAAATACAAACTTCTGTTTACTAAATATATATATATATATATATATTTATATTAGTTTTTATTCTATTGTTTAGGCATCGCTTTCTGTTCTACTGCTTTATTCAGAATTAGTTCTTACAGAGATTTTTTGATACTCTTTTGTTATTTCTATTTTATTATTATGAGTTCTTCTTCATACATTGGTTGTTTCTCTGCATCCATGACTGAGTAGTTCTCTAGTTAGGTTTAGGGTTTTCAAGAGAATTCGTGAATCATTGAATTAGACATAGATAGGAATTTATCTTGTTGTATCTTCATATATCTTTTTTCATTGTTTAAGCCAAATTTATCCCTTAGTCTCTGATTTAGCGTATAATTTCTTTGCCAAAATTGTTATAGGTTGGTGGATAGAACATAGGTGAGTGTATTGTCCTTAGACAACGAAATTTGATGTTATTGCAATACGTGAACATATTGAACCTGCTCATTAATGTGTTTAGAGTTTTAAGTTCAAATGATAGTTTAGAATCTTACATTTCTATATAAAGTAATTGATACAATGAGAGTGGATTGGTTGTACATTTATGTTTGAGTTCAAGATTGGTGCTTATTTCATTCCCTTAATAATTGTCTAATTAATGATCTGGATCCCAAAAATTTCCCTTGACCTAACGCTTATTTAAATTGATATTTACATCATTTTTACTGTTTTCTTTAGTTCACATCAAATAAACAACCTCTCTTTTCATCTTAGCTGAATTTCCAGTTTTAAAAAATCGTAGTGTAACCTTGGTCTCTGTGGATTCGATCCCATCTATACTAATACTTTTGTATGTGTACTTGCAGTTTTATTTTGGGTTAAAACTTATTTTTTATGTTTTTTGAGCACTCTTTATGCTGTAGTGATTGAATAACACAAAATCCAAGATCTAAAATATTTAGATCCGGCGACTTTGGTGGTTGACACATCAATTGGATATCAAAACCAATCTTTGATGCAACTTCTTGGAAAGATTTATCCTCACACGCAATATGTGTTCTTGCATTATCTTTATGAACTATTTTTATAAAGATCGAGTAGTTTTATCCAACATGGAGATGCAAAATTGTAGTTTATCTTTCATATTGTCTTCCTTCAAATGAGGCTTGATGCTATTGGTACGACATCGAATAAAGCCTTATTTCTTCTGTCTAAAGAATGTTGTAAGACTCATATCCATATCTATAGCCATCGACCTCAAAGTTTTTCGTCTTTAGAACAGAATATTAGTGACTTGGTGTAGGTCAAGCGAGATTCTTTTGTGACCACAATTTATTGATCTGATGAAGAGTTGACTTCAACACAAAAGAAAACATTGGAAGAGATGAAACTTAAAGATATGAAGGCAAATAATTACTTGTTTTAATCTCTGGACAAGAAAATTCTGAAAACTATATCGCATAAGGAGACATTGAAGCAACTCTCTGATTCAACTCAATTGTCTTCGTAGAGAAATTGAGATCTTGGGAATGAAACTTTGGTCGGTTAATGACTACTTTGGTCGGGTAATGGGAAGACATGACTGATGTCAAGACTGTTGAGAAAATCTTGAGAACTTTCACCGACAAGTAGAAGAAGAAGCACAAAAAGGTACATTTAAAGTGCAACTCTAAATCTTAAATCCTAAACCTTAAAACTTAAACCCTAAACCTACGACACTACATAGTTTCACTTTGGTGTTTTTATCTTTAGTTAGTTGTGCCACACTTAAAAACTCAAATTTTTAGTTGTATTTATGAAATTAGATTAATCAAATGCATTTACTATAATTTTATAAACACAAATGTGTTAAAAGATATTTTTTACTATTTTGATAATTTCAAGAGCTTCACATCTAAAACAATTCTAAGAGTATAAGACATTTGTTTGTAAAATATGATGTTATGTAACCAATAACCAAAAACTTGATTTTTCACTTTCTTATATATATGATATTGATCCTAAAAACACAAGTTAACACGTACATGTGTTTTTCGCTTTCTTATATAGATTATATTGATCCTAAACGAACACAAGTTAACATGTACATGTACACAGGTTACAAATAACCAAACTAAAAATCAAATTAAACATAATTGCACCACTTAGTATTCCCTAGTTTTATGTTGATAGAAATCTCATCGTTCGTCATCACATCATCTTCTTCTTCTACAACAGGTGCAAGCTGATTCTGTTCAAACAAATATTCATGTTGTCATGGTTCATCTCCGTAAATATTAATTATACTACCATCATTAGCTCTAGATGCCACTCTACCACTTGAAACTAACATTTTGGTACTTACACCAACAACACTACCGCAATCCTCTCTTGCAACTTGCTCATGGCCCTGACTTTTTTGAACATCTTTCATGACATCTAAATGCAAAATACTTTACGTTTCTCATAATTAAGTGTCATAAAATAAGCATACACTTCTTCATCATTCGAGATATATGATGGTATCATATGTATATGCTATCAACCAAATCAGAATATGTGACATCCTCCATTGTCTTCATCATTAAAGGATATATTTTAGGTTCGCTTGCAATTCATTTCATGTCAACTATGATTTTTGAATAATATCCTCCATAATCAAAATGTATGACTGTGCATGAAATATTATTAAATTTCTCCTAGAAAAAATAAGAAAAAAATATTTTATTTTAGTTTTCCGATGTTCTTAGTAGTATCGAGTTGTATCAGTTTTACCAATATCACATAGTCGTACAATTTCCTGCAACTTTCGTGTTCGCCAATAGTTTTGATTTCTATCTACCTAAGATCAATTCGATTCCACCAATGATTAACAATGTAACACTCTAATCAATCAAGAAAACAAGTTTAATAAACCAATGTGCATACAAAATGAAGAAAAATCTTTATTCAAGAAAAAATTTAATCTACAATATTCTAATTCAAATACCTATTACTATTGAATGATCCTATTTGGTTCATATTCGCACAAAAAAAAACAATTATTAATAAAAATAGCATCAGAGATTCACCTCAATTAATTCTTTGATTTCTTCGTCAATAGAAGTTTCTGGTTTTGTGGGAATAAGATAGAAAAAAAACAAGAAATTAGGTATACATAACTATATTTAGTTGGTCTATTTAGATTCTCCAATCAATTTAAAACCTACTAACCACTCTCTCTCTCTTCCACATCACTAAACCATCAATTCTACTTATTAGGACGTGCTCGTACGGTTCATAGAAGGGTATGATCAACTCGTTGATTTTACTCCAACCTTTCTTGAGTGTATTGTTATAGACTCTCTCCTTCCCATTGCATCCATTAGCTTTCTAGTCACCAGTATTTGTAAATGCACATTTACTACTTCCGCCATGAGTCTCTGTAAATGCACATTCAGTACTTTCGCCACGAGTCTCAACTTGCTCTCAAGCTAAATAGCATCAAGTTTTCACCGTTTCGAAAAGCGATCCGTTATGAGTGTGTTAAAATATATAACTTAAAGACCTTTTCGTTATTCAAACGTTCCCCTGTTCTGCAATTAAACTATCAAGTTGACTTACCAATCAAGCTCAGTAATACACAAAACAAAAACTATATATATATAACCACGAGGTTTATAATAGTAAAATTACAAAGAAACATGATAACTCTTACATCCAACAATGTGTATAGTCGGTCTCTTATTTAAACATCACACACAACTATTCATCATGGATACTCTTTCCCTCATAAATTGCATATCATATTAAAATGCTTTTAAGACGGACAACAATGAAATATAAGTCACAAGTCTCACCTTTCACTTGTCTTTGGGAGGAAAACGATAGGTATAAACTGCGTAGAAACTACTCAGGATGGAATTGCATCACGTGATGAAGGTGTGGATAACGGTATGGATATATCAAATATGGGTGATGATTATGTTAAGGTTCCACCTGTTGTAGAAACTAGTCAGTTTGTAGACGCATGGGAAAATGGTTTGGGTGTGAGTCTACTTTAAGAATTTCCAAGTCAGAAAGCATTGCAAGATGTGGTGGATAGAGCCTCATTTGTTAACAGTTTTTGGTTTTACTATAAAAAGGTCTGATCCGGGATGTTTAGTGCTATAATGTAGTAAAGAAAGCTGTAAATAGGGTTTACGAGCTACAAGGATTCAAAATACATATATTTTCTCGATTATAAGATACACCAAGATGCATACACGCTCTCGGGATAGTAAGAGCGTCAACAACATGAAGAGGCAAGGCACACCACAATTAGTTGTAGCTATTTTGCATGAGGATTATCCAGGACAAATGAAAACTCCAACTCCTACAGTTATCATGGATCTTGTTAAGACAAAATTATGTGTGAATATATAATATTCCACAGCGTTGATAGGGACAAATATAGCTGTTAGTGATTTGCATGGTACCCCGGTAAAAAACTACAAGATGTTGTATTGCTATTTGCACATGTTAGAGAAGCACAATGATGGTACAATAACACATGTGAAATTGGATGAGAAGGAAAAATTCAAGTACCTATTCATAGCTTTGGGAGCTAGCGTTGAAGAGTTTCAAGTCATGATGAAAGTGATAATTGTGGATGTAAATTTTCTCAAGAACGGATATGGTGGTGTACTAATTTTTGCCACACCTCAAGATCCTAATTTTCACCATTATCCCATAGCATTTGGTGTACTCAATGGTGAGAATGATGCAAGATTGGACATGGTTTATGGAGATGTTGAAAACCGTTATACCGGACTCTTCCGAATTGGTATTATGAGTCACAAAAATGCAAGGGTCATAAGCTCCATAGGTAATGTGTATCCCCAGGCTCATCATGGGTATTGTATATGGCATTTGTCCCAAAATGTGAAAGGTCATGCTTCTAATGTTAACAAAGACTTAGTCGCATGGAGATTCATGGAGTGTAGTAGGCATTACACAGTGGCTGATTTTAACTTTGCTTATACTTCTTTTAAGATGAGATATCCTTCTGCGGCCAAGTATCTGGAGGAGAATACCGAGAAAAAAAAAAATTGGCAAGGTGTTGTTTTTCAAGAGAAAGATACAACTTAGACACAAGCAACTATGTGGAATCTTTGAACAGTGTTTTTAAGGACGAAAGGAAGTAATCCTTAATACCCATGCTTGATGCGATCATTAAAACATTTGCTAATTGGTTTAATGAACATCGGAAGGAGGCTGTGTGTGGATCAATTTCGAATAAACATGTGCCTTTATTGGAGAACGACATGCATGATTTATGGGTTGTTGCTGAGAAATTGATTGTGACGGAGGTAAACACTTTAGAGCTTGAATAAAACGTCATCGGTAGTGATGGAAAGCCTAATTTGGTGAACTTTCTCTTGAAAAATTGTAGTTGTAGGGTGTTCGATATTGAAAGGTATCCTTGTGTGCATGCATTAGCCACTTACATTGAATTCATAAGGCATGATGATAGAGGTCGTGATATCCAATTACATGAGTTGTGTTCAAAATATTATTGGACGGAGTTGTGGGCAATGGCGTATTACAGGACAATCTATTTACTGTCGGATATGTCTCAATGGGATGTCCCAGATGACATCAAAAGCAAACAAATCATACCTCCGGATCAAAAAGTAAAAACGGGAAGAAAGAAAGTAAAAAGATTTCCATCGGCTGGGGAACGACGTCTAAGGATGCAAAATAAAAGGCGGCCAAGACAAGGATTCCAATGGTTGTTATTTGGAAATCGTAGTAGTGTTTGATTTTATCTTGATTTGGACAACTACATTAAACTGGTTTTCCATTATGTAATATTATATATTGGTTCTATGACTACTGGGTATATATGTATAACTAATAACTAATGAAAAACTGGTATAACTAATGAAAAACTGGAATAACTGGTATAACTAATGAAAAACTGGAATAACTGGTATAATTGGTATAACTGCATAACTGGTATAACTGAGGAAAGTTGATAATAGAAAATAATAATTATGTTACAATGTTATAATGTTACATTGTGTATTAAGAAAAAATTACAATAATACTATATATTAAATTGTTATGAAAAATAAAACACTAAGAATTATATGTTAATCGACTTAAATCAATTGGTATAACTGGTATAACTAAGACAAGTTGATAATGGGAAATAATAATTATGTTACAATGCTACATTGTGTATTAAGAAAAAAATTACAATAATACTATATATTAAATTGTTATGAAACATAAAACACTAAGAATTATATGTTAATAAACTTAAATCAACTGGTATAACTAGTATAAGTAGTATAACTGGCATAACTGAGGAAAGTTGATAATGGGAAATAATAATTATGTTACAATGTTTCAATGTTACTTTGTGCATTTAGAAGGAATCACAAGTGTTGTAAAAGTCAGAAATAAATGGTTACAATATGTATTAAGATGGGAATTATAATAATACTATATATTATATTGTTATGAAACAATCTAAACAATATATTTCTTAGGAAATAAAAGTTAGAGAAATATAGGTTTTTAACATATTAATGCATTAAACATTAAAACTTATATATTAATCGATTTTTAATCAATTGTAAAACTAAAAAAACAAATTTGAAAGGTACGTACTACTAATTAAAATGGAAAACATCCAAAATATAGTTATTTGGAACTTAGGTACAACTACTATCTTCTGTATAACTATGTGTAAATTTGGTGGCGCATATGTGAATAAAATACACACGTGGGAAATAATATTTGAAATTTGGACAGTTTTCCCCAAATTTTTTTGGCGCCCAACCCAAATTTTTTGGTACCCAACACAATTCTCTTCCTTCTCCTCCATTCTTTGAGAAATCATTCTCCATTTCGAGCCTCTCATTCCCTTCTTCTCAAAGCTCAAAATTCTCTTTATTCTCTTGAATTCTGTTTCCTTCTCAATCGATTTCGGGTAAGAATTTCAATTAAGGTTAGGTCTTTGATTTGGTTTTCAATTGTGAATGATTTCAATTATTTGATTTCGATTAAGGTTAGCTATTTGATTTGGATTAAGGTAATCATAGATAGAATCTCATAGAAGGACCCATACTACACTAAAATGAAGAGGAACAACAAGCTATACGACATGCATTGTTTAATAGCCGATGGTGATTATGGCCTTCCTTTAAGTTTTCCATGTGGTGGAAGCATCATCGAGGAGACCTCAACCGAAGCGCCCATAGGAAGGAGATACTTGACATCGATTTTAGATTACTGCATTAATGTTGAATATGTGATGCTATATATGTCTTTATGTGCAGAATGATGGCTTACACATTCGGAAATTTTGGGTTCACGCTATCGAAGAAGAGGTGACTAAGTTAAGGAAGGAGTTTGATGTGTAGTCCAAGGAGGGAAGCATCAGAATCCATGAATTGATGATAAAACAATTGCGTAAGGAGATGGAAAACAATGATGGAGAGATTACAAACCTGAAGGAGTTAGTAGCTGGACTTGTGGGTCGAATCGAAAAGCTTTTTGGTCCTATGCATTGATATAAAAAGAATTCCTTGGGGACTTATCTTTGTTTGTTTTATAAGACTTAACTTTCTTTTGGACTTATCTTTGTTTCTTCTTTTTTTTGAAAGACTTTTGTGTTGTAAAACTTATTTTTATTTTGTAAGATGCTTGATCTTGAATTGTGTCGTTATTTTTACTTAGTATTACCAATAGTACGAATTGAGATACAAAAAAACAGCATAGTTCTACCAAGTATTACCAGGAGTACGAATTAAGATACAAAAATAAACAGCATAGTTCTACCAAGTATTAAGAGTAATACGAATTAAGATACAAAAAACAGCATAGTTCTACCAAGTATTACCAGTAGTACGAATTAAGATACAAAAAAAACAGCATAGTTCTACCAAGTATTACTAGTAGTACAAATTAAGATACAAAAAAAAACCCAGCATAGTTCTACCAAGTGTTACCAGTAGTACGAATTGAGATACAAAACAAAACAGCATTGTTCTACCAAGTATTACCAGTAGTACGAATTAAGATAAAAAAAAGAGCATAATTCTACCAAGTATTACTAGTAGTACGAATTAAGATACAAAAAAAACAACATACCAAATATTACCAGTATTACGAATTAAGATAAAAAAAAATAGCATAGTACTACCAAATATTACCAGAACTACGAATTCAAATACAAAATAAACCAACATAGTTTTACCTAATAATACTAGTATTACGAATTCAAATACAAAAAAAATAAACCAACATAGTTTTAGCTAAACAAACCAACATAGTTTTCGAATTCAAATACAAAAAAAACAAACATAGTTTTCTTTGACCAAAGATATAGTCTTCACACCACATTTTTCTTTGACCTTGTCACTCGTGTATTCGGGTTGTCGTCTACTCCAGTCCGTTTAACACCCTTGGTAGGTGGCTGTGGGGAAGGACCAGCATTATCATCGTCTGATGGGTCTGTGGAACCAGCAGTATCGTACTCCTCGCCTAATGGGTCTGCAAGGCGCCTGCAATCAAATACAGTTATACTCTAGTATTACAAAGTATTACCAACGATTATACTCTTGTATTACCAAGTATTACAAAGTCTTACCTTTGAATTCTCTTCTAACTCCTTCATAGAAGCTTCCAAGGATCCGAGTATTTTTTCGAACCCATCAACATTGTCCACAACTTCCTTCATCTGTTCTCCCATCCCTTTTATGAGATCCACCAATTCAGCGAAAGTTGGCTCTCCTGGTCTTTCATTGGTGGCTATTTCCTTGTTCACCACATCCTCAGGTTCCTCTCCTAATCAGAAAGCCACATCTTGGTTGTACATCTCCTCAAACGAAATGGTACATCCTTTACGAAGACATTGCATCCAACTGGCAACAACGAGATCACGCTTATCATCATCGTCTTCTTCTTACGTGATTTCAACCAAAAGAGAGTTTTCTTGTAGTGCCACCTCTGTCATTTCCTCCTCGAAACCCTGCAACAACCAGCTTTACCAAGTATTACCAAGTTATAGCTTTTTCATAAATTTATCAAAACACTGGAAGTTATACCTAGTTCTACCATTATTACAAATAAATCCGACTAGTTTTATCTAGTTCTACCAATATTAAAAATAAATCCGACTAGTTTTATCTACTTCTACCAGTATTACAAATAAATTCGACCAGTTTTATCTAGTTCTACCAGTATTACAAAATAAATCTGACTAGTTTTATCTAGTTCTACCAGTATTACAAATAAATCCGACTAGTTTTATCTAGTTCTACCGGTATTACAAATAAATTCGATTAGTTTTATCTAGTTCTACCAGTATTAAAAATAAATCCAACTAGTTTTATCAAGTTCTACCAGTATTAAAAATAAATCCAACTAGTTTTATCTAGTTCTACCAGTATTACAAATAAATCCGACTAGTTTTATCTAGTTCTACCAGTATTAAAAATAAATCCGACTAGTTTTATCTAGTTCTACCAGTATTAAAAATAATTCTGACTAGTTTTATCTAGTTCTACCAGTATTAAAAATAAATCCGACTAGTTTTATTTAGTTTTACCAGTATTATAAATAAATCCAATTACTTCTACTTATTCCATAACTAAAACGAATGACATCAAGAGCAATTACTTACCGTTGAGTTGATGGGGTCGTTGCTCACAGTTCAGCTTGTACTTCCCTCGTATGTATCTCCTTCTTCTTCATTCTGGCCGACATCCTTATCCTCATCACCATTCTGAACTAGAGATCGGTTGGTCTCTTCTTCGAGATCTTCTTCACTTCCCTCGTCCTTATCTCGGTCACTCTCTTCTCCTTCTTCACTTCTTTCGTCTTCTTGAACCGGAGTTCGCTCGTTCTCATCATTCTGAATCTCTTCTCCTTCTTCATTCCTTTCGTCTTCTTGAACCGGAGCTCACTCGCTCTCATCATTCCGAATCTCTTTTCCTTCTTCAATCTTTTTCTTCTTGTTTCCCCCCCTGTCTTAACCATTTTTGTTGAAAATCGAGTTGAAAATCTCAATAATCAAGTTGAAAATTGAGGCTAATCAATGCTAGTTATCCCTAGTTTTACGCAAGAGGAGAGAAAGACAGAAAACGGTTTTCGGGTGTCGTGATGATTGAAAAATTATGGAGGGATGTCGCGATTCGATATGATTTGAAGAATGAGTTGGATTTCCGGATTAGATCAGAATTTCTTTTGGATGGGCAAATAGAACTCAGGCTTTCAATGTAAATATGCAATTTTTCCTAGAGCAAATCGTAAAATAACAATTTTTTTGATTTAAAATTAATTCAAAAAATTATGTTTTCAAGGTGGAGTTTTGAGATTTTTGTTTTAGATTATGATGTTTTCAGACGATTGCTCGTTTGGTCGACTCTTAAATAAAGTAATCAATGTAAGTTCGATTTAGTAGTCTACGGTTCATCAAGTCATCGATTCGTGGAGTGATGATCTTATCTTGTATCATGTCGCTGAGGTATGATAAATTGACCGACATCTCTTGTATATGATTCAATTTGATTCAGTCGCCAAATCAATGTCATACGGAATCAAGATTCAATGATTCACAGTTACATCAGCTCAAACTGAGTTCTTGTTCTTCAGTTTGTTTGTATAGGTGAAATTTACAATAGAT
Source organism: Cardamine chenopodiifolia (assembly GCA_963922655.1). Classification (NCBI taxonomy): domain Eukaryota; kingdom Viridiplantae; phylum Streptophyta; class Magnoliopsida; order Brassicales; family Brassicaceae; genus Cardamine; species Cardamine chenopodiifolia. The sequence goes on from OZ000463.1 coordinate 11,689,641, forward strand.
AACATAAAGAGAGTTAGTCTTAGAATAGATAAAGCATATATGCACCCTTTGTTTTGGAAAATATGTTTAAAAGTTGTCATTAAGTAGCAGAATCATTAGACATTGTGAGTTATCTACTTACTCAGAGTTACTCACTCATATGTGAGTCTCTTTGTCATTTTCCCATTGGCTTCCTTTGTCTCAATGTTTCCAACATGTACCACTTGGCCAATAACTTATAAACAGAACTTTAGATCATTTTGGAATTATGTTAATGCCTAAAATGATGTAATAAATGATACAATACAGTATAATCATTCAAATAAACACTTACTATCAAATGAGTTGGGTTCAGTCTTCCCTTAAATAGATCATTGAAATCAGCAAGCTCAAGTCCTAATAGACTGTTTGGTAAAGAATCTGTGTGTTCTCACAAAGATTGTGAGCACAAATGTGGTCTCATACATATGAGAACTGGTTTAAAACAATTGTATCTGCAACATGAAAGTTGATTATTTGGTTATCACCCAGGCTGTCACTCACCTCTGTTTTGCAGATGATATTCTAGTCTTCTCGGATGGGAGGCCCCGATCTATTGCAGGGATCGTGGAGGTGTTTGAGGAGTTTGGGAGATTTTCAAGGTTGAGGATAACTCTGTTCTTGGCAAGAGTCTCAGAATTTCACCGCACTGCTATATCCACTCGCTTTCCATTTGATATAGGGAGCGTTCCGGTTAGGTACCTTGGGCTGCCACTTCTCACGAAGAGGATGATGACCAGGGCAGATTTCCAGCCGCTCATAGACAAGATCACAGCTCGGATTAGTTCTTGGAAGCATCGTTTTTTCTCCTTTGTGGGTAGACTTCAGCTCCTAACCTCTGATATTTCAAGTCTAACAAATTTTTGGATTTCTGCTTTTCGTTTGCCAAGTGCTTGTATCAGGGAAATTGAAAGACTCAGTGCTGCTTTCCTCTGGTCGGGCGCGGATCTAAACCCCAGGAAGGCCAAGTTGGCTTGGACAGAGGTCTATAGACCCAAGAAGGAGGGAGGCTTAGGTATTACATCAATAGAGGTAAGCCAATAAGGTTAGTTGTTTCAAACTTATTTGACAGATCGCCTCAGCTAGATCCTCCTTGTGAGTCAACTGGGTGCAGAAGAACTTGATTCGTGCTGGCTCTTTCTGGTTGGTTAACGTGAATTCTTCGGCGGGCTCCTGGATCTGGCGGAAGCTGATTAAATATTGGGATCAAGCAAATGGTTTCCATCAGATGGAGGTTCGGAATGGCCGAGACACATCCTTTTGGTTTGATGCGTGGACTCATCTTGGTCGCCTTCATGACCTTCTAAGAGATAGGGGATGCATTGATATGTGGATTCCTCTTTCGTCTACCATGGCTGAGGTCTTTGCTACTCATCGAGCAAGCGTAGGCGGGCAGTTCTCTTAAACACGATCGAGGAGAAAATAGAAAAACGGCGACGCCTTGGGAGTTTGGAGCCAGATCGTCCCTCTTGGTGTCACGCCCCAGGGGTGTTCAAACACAACTTCTCCTCAAAGAATACCTGGAATCAGTTGCGGACAGCTCATGAGATCACTGACTGGTACAAAGGGCTGTGGTTTTCTCTAGCTACTTTCAAATATTCTTTCATAGTTTGGCTTGCGGTTCACAATAGGTTATCGACGGGAGATAGGATGTTAGCTTGGGCCCATGGGGCAAACTTTGGTTGTGTTCTTTCCCACGGGGCATTGGAAACACGAGACCATCTCTTCTTTAAATGCAGGTTCTCATCACTCATTTGGACTGACCTTAGCTCTGCTCATCTTCAGACGAGGTATGTTGATATGTTCTCAGAAATTATTACTATGCTTTCTGCCTCGGTGTTTGCTGGTAATCACAGGTTTATTCTAAGATACGTTTTTCAAGCAACGGTCTACACCTTGTGGCAAGAGCGTAATCGGTGCAGACATGGGGATATGCCTCGGGGCCACACTGATATTATTAAAGACATTGATCGTACAGTTCGCAATCGTCTTTTCACTATTGAAAGGAAGGGTCGGTTCAGTGGCATTCTGCGGGATTGGTTCGGAGGAAAGGGTGCATAATCTCGGTACCTATGGCTTGTCGGTTTTGTTTTCTCTATTGTTGTATTTTACTTTCACTTTTCAGCTCTATCATTAATGGTGTGTACTCTTTTTCCCAAATCCCAGTTTTGTCCCAGCTGGGTTTTCCAGGATTGGGTTTTAACGAGGCTACCATTTTTTGTTCATTTTGAGTTTTTTTCTGCCTTCATGTTCATAAAACACGGTAAACATTTGTTGTAAAAAAGATTTTTCTTTGGAATATAATTTTACATATTATTAAAAAAGAAAAGTTGATGATTTTTAGTTGCTCCCTTTTCAAATAGTGGATCATATTGTTTTAGTGATTTTGACCTTGTATGACAAAAAGCTGACATATTATTATTAGGAAATCATGAGAATAGATAAAACCCTATATATATGTGGAAATTCATTAGTAATTGCATATTTTTTAAGTTTGAATATTCATTTAATTGTCTCTGAACTTATAATATTGTGTTTGGTCTACCAGAAATTTGCATGAGACTTAAACAATACATTGAAGCCATGAAGAGTTAAAAGTATGAGTATTTAGCAGTAAACAAAAATGGTACAAAAAAGAAGGTAATATCTACTACTATATTATTTAAGCAATTCTAAAAAAAATTTAACCAGTTTTCATGTGTTATATTACATAAAATGCCACTGTATTTTTCTAAAATTAAAACTAAGTTAAACAAGCTATAGAAGGTTAAATTAGTCAAAAATTTATGCAACCAAAATCCAATAAAAAATCCAAACATAATCTTTTAAATAATTATTAGTTTCTAAAAAATAAAAATTATTTTCTCACTCCTAATAAATATGAATGAAAATTTTAAATTAATTTTAAAAAATTCAATAAAAAATCTAAACAAAATATTTTCAAAAAAATTATTAGTTTCGAAAAAATAAAACTTATTTTCTCTCTCTCCTAATAAATATAAATATAAATATAATCAAATTAATTTTATATTTTGTTTATATTCTTACTTTATAAGTAATATGATACATTTAAATAATAGTTTCTAAATTAGACTTATTTATAAAAAATTAATATTTATCATTCCATGTACAATTATATAGTTTGTTAAATTAGAAAATATTTACATGTCAAACTTTAATTAACTATTTTGATCATAATTTAAATTCACTATTTGTTTTAATTTTAGCAAATGTTAAATTAGATGAGAATATTTACTAAGATAATATGTCTACTATAAATTTATATAATAATTATGAATAATAATTATTGTTAATTTCGTAATTAATAAATTAGATTTTTTATCCGATTTTGTAAACTACTTAATATCTCTATACTCATATTAAAAAATTTTAAATTTATGCAACCAAAATCCAATAAAAATCCAAATAGAATCTTTTAAATAATTATTAGTTTCTAAAAAATAAAATTTATTTCCTCTCTCCTAATAAATATAAACGAAAATTTTAAATTAATTTTAAAAAATTTAATAAAAATCCAAACAGAATCTTTTAAATAATTATTAGTTTCGAAAAATTAAAACTTATTTTCTCTCTCTCCTAATAAATATAACAAAAATATAAATTAAATTTAAAAAATTGTTATCCAATCAGAAAAGTAAGATTTGATATTATATTATACGATATTATATTAAACAATCAAAATTATAATAAAAATTTTAAATTAATTAAAAAAATAATCAATCAAAATACAAAGTAAAAACAGTAAAAAATCCAAAACATAATATATGACATAGTTTCTAACTTAAATACAAAGAAAAAGAAAAAAAATTAATTTAACATTCCAAATAAAATCTAACTATATATTCTAACAGTTATAAAAACTGAATCTCACTCTACAAGATTAAACGTGATTTGCAAGATAAATAAAAATTTGTTATTAAAATATTAACCACTCGAAAATATACCATAAATTAATATTTAGTAAAAAAATAATTTGAATTAATTATAAGAAGATTTCTTTAGAAGGTTCATAACAAATATTATGAAATCCCTATAAATACATCCTTCTGGAAATGAGAAATAGACACATTAACATTTTCCAAATTCTATATTTTAATGAGTTTTTTATTGTTTTTGATCTATTTCATCACTATTATTTTCTTTTCTTTGGTGTTTTTACTTACACTGTTTTGTTATTTTGATTCCTCAGCATGGAGCTTCCTTAATCTACTTGAATTGGTTATTCTCTCAAAATGGAGAAGAATAACGCTTGTGAAGTAACATTCATCGGAGATGGTGGCACAAGCGAGGTTAGTATCTTTAATTTTCCCATCTAAGTAGGTAAAATTTATCAAATAAAAATTTTCTCGCGGAACATGACACGGACCACTATCTAGTTTATAGTGTTATTTAGGAATATTCATAGTGGTATTTAGGAATATTCATGGCGACATTTTTTGATGCTTTAACTTGACCCAAAATGGATTTCACTGATACGAAATTAATTTGGGTGACTCCGGTTTGATTAGCTTAAAAATGAATAGGTTTGGTTTACCATTGCCTAGTGAGATGGTTGAAATGTTTTTAATACCAACGTGAATGCAATGAGTAATGAATCATCATTATGATTTCTTTGAATTGGTTTATTTAAAAACATGAATACAATGGTGGGTAGTTAATTATTCTGGTTATTGTATTACAGTTACGTGTGAGTATTTCAAATGGGTTGAATTATTGGACTCTAAATACTAAAATAAATTGAGTTAAAACAAAAGAGTAATTGACGTAGAGTTAATACATTAAAATTGAAATGTTTGCTGCACAAACCATTTGAGTTAATTTCATTTTTTTGTAATATAATTTGCAGTTGTATAGGAACATCTATAAGCAATGGCATAGAAGATTTGATGCGTCATAATTTATATTAAATAAATCATATTTAAATTGCTAGTTGAACTGACAAATAGCCAATAAAACTATTAGAAGTTGGAACCGGGTCAAAACATGATCTGAATATTGACTTGAGGATCCGCATATCTTCTGAATTTGCTTTGTCTGTTGTATTCTTAATAGTTTGTAGTTTGTAAACAAGCAAAACATTTATTTTCTAATAGCAATTTTCGTAATATACCACATAAATTCTGGTTAAAATCGTATCAACATTGTTTAAATAATATACTAGAGATTGTTTAGTAGAATATTCAGATATTTTAAATTAAAAAGCCGTTTGTTTGCTTATCTACCATTTCCGTCCAAATGGTCGCCCAAATAATCCATCAACCTATTATTTCCTTTATCTTTTCTTCTTCTTTTCTTTATTTTTTCTCTGGCTTCTTTTAATATATTAACAAACCCATGTTAAGCTAATGTTTTGCTATCAGTTTTAGCTGTCTTATGGTCACAAGAGATATTTATCATCAATCCATGTTTTAAGATTTGCTATTTTCTATCATTTACATCTGAGGAGCAGCCCTTCTGACAAGACCAATCTTCACTTACCTAATCACTTCGAAAAACTCAGAGCTAGCTCAAACTTTTTAATAGGAATAACCTTAGTATCTGCTTGATTCCTCGATGTTGGAGTCTTCTGCACTTTCACTTCACCTCTTGTAATGACAACTCTAATTCACAAATTGCACTTTATGAATCTCACCGCACATCTACTGTATCTTGACTAAATCCAAAATTTTCGAGCCAAATGCAGTTCTTAATAGCTTATAGCTTATTTTAAGGCCATATACTCTGCCTCAGTCCTAGATAGCTCAACTACATGTTACATAATTAATTTCTAGCTTACAGTGTTACTCTTTCAGTGAAAACAAATCATATATTTGAACCCCTTTTTAGAATGTCATACGTAGTTTCATATTCAGAGAAAAAGATGGTTTTAATATTCAACTAAAAGATTTAACGGGGTTTAACACTATTTACAATGTCAAACTTAATTTAATTATTTTCTATAGATTTATTATTTTCTGTAGTATAAACCAAAATAAATATATAATGTAAAAAAAAACTTGGCCAAAAATAAAGGTACACAGCAAATGAACTTTTCAAATTAGATGCTAACAAAAACGAAAGATGAGGAAGCTGCCAAAAAGAAAGCTATATATACACAAAACGAAAGATGAAGATGTAATCATCATTGGTTTTGGTGCCAATATGGCCGTTAAAATGTTTGTTTTCATTACAATTCTCATAACCAACAAACTTTATACACATATTTTAAACCTAAGATTACAAATATACAGACAATCAATGTAATATAGGTGGGATCGAATCCACAGAAATCAAAGTTACACTAAGAATGATAAGGTAAGACAAAAAGAGATTTGTTGTTATTTTATCAAAAAAAAAAAGATTTGTTGTTTGATTATGAAACTAAAGAAAGCAATAAAAAGTAAATAATGATGTAAACCAATGCATTAAAAGCGTTGAGCTTTAGGGATAATCACCAGAAATCAGAGATCACGAACCAGACAACTATTCAGGACATCAATAAAAACTATCTAAAAATCGAACAGACACGTCTAACCAATCCATTGTCGTTACATCAATTACTATGTCTAACCACCAAAATATCTAAACTATCGTTTGACCTTAAAATTCTCGACAAGCATTAACAAGCGGGTTCGATATGTTCACGTATCGCAATAGCATCAACTTTCATTGGTTAAAGACAATACGCTCACTTATGTTCTATCCAGCAACATATAACACTTTTGACGAATAGATTCAACCTAACATCATAGACTAAGTAATCAATCTATTATAAGCAATAACAACAACTATAGATGAAGATTACATAAGATAAAGCCATATTTGTGTCTGATTCAATGGTTTTTCATTCCTTTGAAATCCTAAATCTTAACTAGAGAATTACTCAGCCATGGAAGTAGTGAAACAACCAATGATTGATGAAGAACTCATAATAATCAAATAAAAAATATCAATTAAATAGAAAGTTGTAAAACAATAGAATAGCAAGTGAATAGATGATGAGATGCCTAAACAATAGCATAAAACTAGTATTTATAGCCTAAAACTCGTCTAAGTCAAAATCCTAATCATAATTGGAAAATAAGCAAGAATTCTTTTTTTCTCGGGCATGATTTTAAGGAAGGATCGATCGATCTGGTTTCTCACGTCAAAATGGTTCTGCGCATGTTTCATCTACTCGACATACTGGACCGTCTTCACAAAAATTGGCATAACTTTTGATCGCACCGTTGGATCGGCTTCAACCACATTCAAATGAAAGCTAACTCAAAGATCTATCTTTTGTCCAAAATATAGCTCAATAAATAGGTGGGAAGTACTTTAGCGAACAAAAAAATTTAGATGTATGTACATAACTCTGTATCTTCATATGTGGGATCGATCAATCTGAGGGCGGATCGATCGATCTTAGTTGGAACGATCGGTTTTCCTTTGTATGGTTGATGTAAAATTTCACTGCAATGTCTTAGGATGATGGATCGATCGATTTGGAAATACACAGAAAACTCCTCCGATTGGGATTGATCGATCTAGTGGTTGGATCAATCAATCTGGATAATCACGGCCAATTTCTCATATCGACAAATCAATCAATCCAAGTGAGGGTTGATCGATCTGAATGCTCCAAATGCCTCATTTTTGCTCTTTTGGTCTAAATCTTGCTCCAAATGAATTTGATTTCTCGTAAGCACGTTTATACCTAAAAACAGTCTAAAAACACCTAAATGACTCTAAGAATCAACGTTAGAATGCGTAAAATATGCAACATATCAATTTCCCCATACTTGAATTCTTTTTTTGTCCTCGAGTAAGAACAAACAAATAAAGACAAGTTCAGAAGAAAGGTTTGAAAACGGGAACTTACGCACTCTTTTAGTATTACATGTACTTTACCATAAGCATAGCAAACAATACCTTACTATAGTCCCCAGAATCCTAAGAAATCTCTGAAATCTCCATTGTCGACTTTTTAACATTCATTAATTTTTCTGTAAAGTGCAGTCTCACAAATGGGTTATCAATTACAACAAGGGCTTGGAATGGAAGGATAGTTTGATGGTAGCTGAAGTGTTTAGGCTTTTATGATGAATATGGATGCAAATCATGGCACAAAATCACAGTAAGATGAAGACCAAATGTTGATACACAACGCTCCCCCCCCCCCTGAACCTTGGGATCTCTGTAAATTTCCTAAACGAGTTGCAATGGTGATTAAGATAAAACATTAAACTCAATAAAAGTTTTATCCTAGTTCTTCCTTTATCTTCTTTCCCTTCTTGTCTTTTTTTCTTTTATTTTTCTTCTTTTTTCGTGTTACTCTTTTTTTTTTATCATTTTTTCTTTTTTCTCAAGAAATGAAAGTTGGATCCAGTCCTAGTCATACAACACATGCACAAAAGACAACCCAACCAATATCATTTTAAGTAAAAGAGAGTGTTAGACTACTAGAGATCTTTAGAAGAAATGACATAGAAGATTACTAGGTGTGTCGGTCCGCATACTCCGTAGTTTTTCCACTTGATTGCACATGATAGTAATGAAATAGAAGGAAAATATTTTGAAAGAAAGGATAAGAATAAGGTGTGGTCCAAACTAAAGATGAGCTTGGCCATTCGGAGTTCTGAAGAGAATGGTTAGAAAAGGTGAAATAGAACTCGAATGTTGTGATCCTTGTAAGATATCAAGCCTCTAAGTGAGAAGTTAAGTCATGTTAAATTTCATGTAAGATGAGCTAATGTTAGATCATTCAGACTTCCAAAGGATAGAGAACTTCAGGTAAGTTGATCAATTGATGGTGTTTCCAATCTTCCTATGATGAGAATAATCACTGTAAGAATCTTGTTAGAAAGTTAGTCAACACCAGATAAAATCCAAGAATAGCATAATAAAATTCCCCAAGTTTGACTCAATAAAAACGACCAAAGACTCAAAATAAAAGCAAAACAAATAAACGATGTTAGTCCCATCAAGTACATTCCTCTAGAATTACTTAACATTATTTCGGTGTGAAAATAGACCTTAATAAGGGCACAAACGTAAAAATAAAAGAATGATAAAACTAAAGTAAAATAACCGTAAAATAAAAATTTACCAGTGGGTTGCCTCTCACCAAGCGCTTGTTTAACGTATTAAGCTCGACTGCAGCAACGTCTAAGCGTTATGAGAATCCTTAGAAGGATCAGGGTAAGGTGGTGGTGGGTTGAAATGTTATCCATGTGATTGTGTGTTATGAAGATCCAGCTTCAGAACCTTGCTCAACATGTCGTCTACAGCTGCTTGACCTTCTCTTTAAGCCCTGGAGTTATGATCACTTTAACTTTAGAGAACGACTTAGACATACTTTTGCATTTCAGTTGATACTCAATTATCATCAACACATCTCTGTGGTGTCAAAGTGATTTGACAACTTGTCAACACTCCTCCAGACTTTGAATTGTGTCTCTTATTGATCTTCTCCTTAATGCCAACATAGGAGGCATAATTCTTGTTGGGCTGTTGTGAGACTGCATTGTAGAAAACTTTTTTGTCAATGTTTGAGAGAAAAATCCTCTTGTTAGGTAAACCAACTATTGCTCCTGCTGTAGCAAGGAAATACCTTTCTAGAATCAAGGGCATGTAGGAATTCTTGCTCATCTCGAAAACCTAAAAATCAGTAGGTATCAAGCATTTCCTAATCTGTAACTGAAATCCTATGATGCAGCCATGCAAAGTTGATATTATGACATCCACAAAATGGAGAGTATTGTGTGAATGTTGTATAGAATCAATCCTCAAAGACTCAGCAGGTTTTGCTGACATAACATTCACAGTGGATCCAGAATCATATATGGAGTGTGCAAACTCAGCTCCAAAGATGGATCATGACATAACGAACTCTCCTGGATCCATTATTTTAGGAAATACCTTTAATGCTGGAACTTGAGCGGGTTGTGGACATCTTGGGTATGAGATCTTAGGAACATAAGCATCTAAATGTTCTGTTTTGGAAGTCTGCTTTGTCTCAGAATGTTGGATCGATCAATCTGAAGGAGAGATTGATCGTTCTGCAGCGGATCAATCGATCGATCTGGATTCTCACAATTAAGCTTGGCTTGGTCGAATAGATTAATCGTTGAGTGGATCGATCGATCTAGATTTTTATGGTGGTCCTTGGATGGCAGAGATCGATTGATTTTAGGAGGGGTTGATCGATCAATCCGGTGAGTGGATCGATCGATATGGCTGGTTACGGTAGTCTTTGGTTGTATCGTAACGATCGATTTGATAGGGGATTAATCCATCGAGAGGCTAGATTAATCGATCTGGTGATTCGATCGATCTGGGTGGAGATGGGATCGATCCATCGGATAAGTAGATCGATTGATTTGATCTTGACGCAGAGATTAGGCACTTAAGTATCCATTCTAGATCAATTATCTTATCATTCAGCTCTTGTGCACTCTTTTTCTAACCTTCCAAAATCTTTTGCAGCATAAGTTCAAGTCGAATATCTTGGTAAGGTTGTGCTTGATCTTTAACCATATGCACATTTGCTCGTGAGCCACTAGAACCTTCTCAATTCCTCGGATTTTGTTCCCCCTTCGCTAGAAGGACTTCTTACTGTCGTTTCATTACTTCTGCAATCTAAGCAACCTGAGTATCAAGTAGCTTTAGATGAGTGTAAATAGCCTCAAACTTACCATTCAGCTTGGTACACATGTTGTCCACTTTGGCGTTGATCTAATTCGCAAATTTTTGTTGAAAAACAAGAGTTTTTTGCATGAGATCCTTGAGTTCTCCTTGAGATTCATTTGCAGAATTTGAAGGTTACTGGAATTGTTCTCCCTGCTACGGATAGAACTGATATTGAGAATTCTCGACATTCGTGCTCCGGTAGGATAGATTCGGATGACTTCTGTAGTTCTGGTTGAACTCTCTATTCTGCACATACCCATATCCTTGCATATAGTTAACCTCTCATGATTCATCATTTTGTCCTTCAACAATTTCTTGGAAACAAACCGCATCTGACCTGGCTTCACAAAGATTCACACCGCATTGATTAGCTTTTAGTAAAATATTTACCTTAGCTGTTAGCTCATCGATCTTCTGAGAATCACCACTTTTTACCTTTCAAGTTCGATCATACTCAAGACAGCTATTGTTGAAACTTGCAGCCAAGTTCTGTATAAGATTGTATGCTCCTATGATACTTTGAGTCACGAAATTCCCATTACTTGCAGCGTTAAGAGCATTCTTGTAATCTCAATAAACACCATCATAAAAGATGCTAAGAATTTGTTCTTTTGAATACCCATAATGAAGACATTCTCTGCGATACTCTTTGAATCTTTCCCAAGTCTCATAGAAGGACTCTCCAGAAAGCTGTCCGAAGGTAGCGATCTTATTCCGTAAAGCAGCTACTTACACTTGGTGTAGAAGTCTAGGCAAGCGGCTCTACATTCAGCCCAAGACCTCAAAGAACAAGCATGTAAATACTTAAGTCACTTCAAAGCCTTGTCCTCTAAAGAGAAAAAGAACAATTTACATATTAGGTAATCAGTGGGTACCCCATTAGACTTTGTTGTGCTGCAAATTTCCTCTAACTTCTCAATATGATCCATTGGGTTCTCAGCCGGTAACCCATGGAAAAGATGCTGCTTCACCTATGCAATTAACTGAGACTTGATCTCGTAATCCTGCCTCGCAATCTCTGGAGGACAGATATCAGCTCTATTTTGATTGAACGTATAAGGAGTGTCTATTTCTCTGATACTGCGTTGTTGCTCTTGTTGTTGTTGTTGACACAACTGCTGCACCTGCTATTGTAAGTCTTGAAGTTAAGCAGCTGCAGTGGCTTGAGCATCAGCAAACGCGTTGTTGTCGATATTGTCGCCCATGTTGGCTAGTTTCAACTTTTCTTTTCTTTCTTGGTTGTTAGTACGCTATTTTCTTGCTAGCTCTTGATTGGTGAGATGCAGGAGATCTTCAGAAACGTCACTTCTCCTATGCATATACATGAAAATAATTAGTAAATCTTAGACTAAGCTTCAGTCTTAGATTTGCAGTCAACAATTGGTCCAGGGAAATGGTGCCAAAAACTTTATACACAGGTTTTAAACCCAGATATAAGACTGCAAGTGTACAGACAAATACAATAGTATAGGTGGGATTGAATCCATAGAGATCAAGGTTACACTATGATTCTTATAGAAAGAATGCTTAGCTAAGACAAAAAGAGATTTGATGTTTGATTATGAAACTAAATAAAGCAATAAAAATTAAATAACAATGTAAACCAATGGATTAAAAGCATTAGGTTTCAGGAATAATCGCCGGAAATCAAATATCATGAACCAGATAACTATTCAGGACATCAATAAGAACTATTTAGAACTCGAACAGAAACATCTAATCAATCCATTGTCATGGCATCAAATACTATGTCTAACCACTTAAGTACCTAAATTATCGTTGGAGCTTAAAATCCTAGACAAGCATTAACAAGCGAGTTTGATGTGTTCACGTATCGCAATAGCATCAACTTTCATTGGCTAAGGACAATACACTCACATATGTACTATCCATCAATCTATAATGCTTTTGGCGAAAGGTTTAACCTAACATCATAGACTAAGTGGTCAATCTAGTATAAGAAATAACAACAACTATAGATGAAGATTACATAAGATAAAGCCTTATTTGTGTCTAATTCAATGGTTTTTCATTCCTTTGAAACCCCAAATCCTAACTAGATAACTACTCAGCCATGGAAGTAGTGAAACAACCAGTGATTGATGAAGAACTCATAATAATAAAATAGAAAATATCAATATAATAGAAAGTTGTAAAGCAATAGAATAGCAAGTAAATAGATGATGTGATGCCTAAAAAATAGCATAAAAAGTAGTATTTATAGCCTAAAACTCGTCTAGGTCATAATTGGATAATAAGTTAGATTTTCTTTTTTCTCGTTCAGGATTTTAAGGTTGGATCGATCGATCTGGTTTCTCACGTCAAACTGGCTATGTGCATGCTTTATATGTTTGACAAACTGGAATACCTTGAAAAAAATTGGCATAACCTTTGAAATGAACCGTTAGATCGACTTTCGACCACTCCCAAATAAAAGTTACTCAAAGATATATCTTTTGTCCAAAATATAGCTCAATCCATCGGTTGGAAGTGCTTTAACGAATGACAAAAGTCAGACGTCTCTACATAATTATGCATCTTCATATATGAATCGATCAATCCGAGGATGCAACGATCGATCTGACTTGGAACAATCAGTCTGGCTTTGTACGGCCGATCTAAAATTTCACGGCAACATCTTAGGATGTTGGATCGATCGATCCAGTGAGGATTGATCGATTTGGAAATACAAGGCAAACTCCCTTGATTGGGATCGATCAGTCTAGTGGTTGGATCGATTGATCTGGATAGTTACGGCCAATTCTTCAGATCGATGGATGGATCGATCGATCCAAATGAGGATCGATCAATCTGAATGCTCCAAATGTCTTTTTTGCTATTTTTTGCGTTGAACCTTACTCCAAATGAATTTGAATTCATGTTTATACCTAAAAAACTCTAGAACACCTAAAAGACTATAAGAATCAATGTTAGACTATGTCAAATATGCAATATATCAATTCCCCCAGCAAAGAAAACCAACTTTGGATTATCTTCAGTTCTAAGAATCACATATGTTATGATGCATCGTTATTGTTGTCCCCATTGAAATATTCATCATCTCTTTGGATCTGCTTTATCCCGTGAACGCTCTGAAAATAATCAAATGTTTTTCAATATAACATTATTAGCTGAGAAAAAAAAACTCTTTAGATTAAGTAGATATCTCAAAGTAGTTTTCGATACTTACGATCCACGAGTTCATATGGATTTTGTTGTCAAATTTAACACATTTCTCATGTCCTGGAAAATACAATAGAGAAACCCATTTCAGAACCTGAGTAGGATAGAGACTACCAAAATAGAGTTTGAGAGAGAGAAAGAGATTACAAGAAGAAAGAGCACCATCAATAGAGATTAAAGCATCCTAGTCAATCCCTGGCTAGTGAATCTGCCCCACACTGAAGAATAATTGCACCCGGTTGATATATCTCAACAACCTTGGAAATTATCTAGAGATAAAAAGGCAAGTGAGATCAAAACACAAAAATGTCGAAAGCATCGAGAATAGTGGAATAATTATTTCAAATGTCATTATGGACTGTCTAAGTGTATCTGTCAGTGAAGTAAAAAGCTTCTTCAACTCCATCACCATGATGAACATCTATATATTGATCCATGAATATCTTGGATTCTTCATAATTCAATTCTTCATCATTATCTCTCTCCTTCAGCACATGCAAGTCCTTTCTCTCTCACTCTCTTTCATGCAAACATATGCAAGAACATGCAAGCACATGCAAGGATGTACAAGTCCCTATGTTATTCATGCATCTATTTTCTAAATTATGAATTGTACTCTTATATATAGATGTATTGTTACAACAAAAATCAATAAGAAGTTTTCTTCTATTCTATTCTCTATTCTCTATTCTCTAACATTCTCTTATATTCTCTCATTATTCTCTCATTCTTATAAATTATTCCGCAAATTCTAACATGGTATCAGAGCAATGTTCCTCATTTTGAAAGGGAAGAGAACCTTGGTCTGCTTTGCTCATAGGAGTAGAACCACTTAAGGCTTTGATGAATCCAAATCTCGCTTCTTAAATCTCCCATTCTCTCATTCTCTTTATACTACTTAATTTTCTCATTTTATTTGTTTTAAGGGAAAGAGAACCTTGGTCCGCTTTTATAAGTACTTAAGGCCTTGTTGAATCCAAATTTCTCTTTTTTATTCTCTCATTCTAAACCTTTCATCTATATGGTATAACGGATGGAAAATCAACACGGGTACGGGGAGACCCTAAGATACTACTCATACGAGGAGAAAGACACTCTTGTCTGTATAGTCACATTCTTGGATCACAACGCCACGTATCGTATAAACCCCTTTCCAAATCTCTTCATCTATTTGTGATAAACGATGGAAAAATCAAAAGCTATCGTAATTCCGGTTGTTCTCAAAGGAGGAAACTATTTTTTTGGGTCTAGGACCATAAAGACTGCGTTGTGTGGCCGCGAACTTTGGAATAATATTAAAACTACTCAAGTTCCAAAAGAAGCCTCTAAAAGAAATGGAAAAGAAACCATTGTTGTTGGAGAAGAAGAAGAGGTAGTTGTAGTCCTTGAGAAAGAAGCCAAATGGTTTCAAGAAAATCAAGCTGTCCTCGGAATCCTCCAAAATTCTCTTGAAACTTTCATCCTTGAAGCTTATTCATATTGTGAAACCTCAAAGAAAATTTGGGATACTCTCAAAAATGTGTATGGAAAATGTGTTAAACCTCTCTCGAGTGTTTGAAGTCAAGAAAGCCATCAACAATCTTAGTCAAGCACCATAGACCAAGCAGTTCTAAATGAAAGGCGTGAACAAGAAAAAGTCTTTGGACTTCTACTCAATTTGAATCCAACATTCAATGACCTCATCAACCATATTCTAAGAACATACAAGCTTCCAAGTCTTGATTATGTTTGTTCTCAAATACAAAAGGAACAAGGATCTCTTGGGATTTTTGGTGGAAAATGAGGTCTTCCCATGGCAAACAAAGGAGTATACCGGCAAGAAGAAAAGAAGATATGGATTTGTGACCATTGCAAAAGGAAGGGTTATCTCAAGGATAAATATTGGGTTCTTCATCCTCATCTCAAACCAATCTTAGCCACAAGGACACCAAGTATGTTCAACAAAGACCCAAAGGCCAACCTCTCTTATGGAGCCACGGGAAATCAAGGACAAGATGGTTCATCAAAACAAGGAGAAGAAGTAGATGATGATATTGTGAGAAAGTCCGACCTTGAGGCTCTTATCCGGTCTATTTCCTCTTTAAAAGAATCTGGTACCACTTTATTTGCTAGTAAACCGAGTTAATATCTTGTCATAGATTCAGGGGCTACGCACCATATGATTAGTAATGTGAATCTTAGATACAATATAAAACCAGAAAACGGGTAATGTGACTATTGCTAATGGATATATAGTTCCCATAAAAGGTGTGGGTGATTTGACATTGTTTGATAAAAACTCTAAGGCTTTCTATATGCCCAGTTTTACGTCTAATCTTTTGTCGGTAAAAAAGATGATTTGTGATCTTAATTGTTATACTATATTTGGGCCTAATAGTGTTTTTTCAAGATATTAAGACTGGAAAAATACTTGGAGAAGGGAATGCCGAAGGAGAACTATATGTTCTTAAGGATACTTCACAAGGCATTTCTACTTCTTTTTCTTTTAATTTCTGTTTTAATAATAATGCTATGTGGCATGCTAGATTAGGTCATCCTCATTCTCGTGCTATTGATTTGATGTTACCTAATGTATCTTTTGATCATTCTAATTGTGAGACTTGTATTCTTGAAAAACATTGCAAGTCGGTTTTTCCAAAATCTTCTTCCATTTACAAAAATTGTTTTGATCTTATTCATTCTGATGTTTGGACATCTCCATATGTCTTTAGAGATAACAACAAATATTTTGTGAATTTCATAGATGAGAAATCAAAGTATACATGGTTAACATTACTTCCGTCTAAAGATCGTGTTTTTTATGCTTTTCTTAACTTGCAAAGCTATGTGACTAATCAATTTAATGCTAAACTTAAGGTACTAAGATCGGACAATGGAGGAGAATACACAAGTCGTAGATTCAAAGAGCATCTTGCAAAACATAGAATCATGCATCACATGAGTTGTCCTTACACACCTCTACAAAATGGAGTGGTGGAAAGAAAGAATCGACACCTAATAGAGGTAGTAAGATCGATGATGTTTCATGTCAATGTACCAAGACAATTCTGGAGTGATGTCGTTATGATAGTATGCTATCTCATCAATCGGATTCACACCAAAGTCCTAAAGGATATGTCACCATTTGAGGTACTCAATAAAGTCAAACCATCCATTGATCATTTACGGATATTTGGGTGTGTTTGTTTTGTGTTGGTTCCAGGAGAACAGAGAAACAAGCTAGATGCCAAGAGTACAAAATGTATGTTTCTAGGCTACTCAACGACACAAAAGGGCTACAAGTGCTATGACATCATCCACAATCATGTCTTTTTTGTCTCGAGATATCAAATTTATCCAAAATCAAGCATATCACAACAAGAAGGATTGGGAAGATGTTAAAGATTTATCCCACTCTCCATCTAACCGGGCAACATATTTGTGATTCTTTTTTGATCATCTCGGAAATCAACCATCACAACCACAAGGGATGAGATAGTCCACAAAAGCATATCATCTACAACAGAACATGATCAGAGAATTAAAATCAATGATAAAATTGACTCGGAGGTACAAGTGACTCCAGACGAAGAACCTATACCTCATAGATAAAAAGAAGAGGACGAAAAATCTAAGGAAGATGCTCCTCTGCCACTTAGACGAAGAACAAGGATTCTTCATCCTTCCAAATGGGTGAGCACACGAGTCTACTACAACAATCAAGTTGTAGGTTATCCTATTCAAACAGTATGTTCACTTGACCTTTTACTAACTAACCATCAAGATTTTCTTGGAAAATTTAAACTTGGCAGGATACCTCAAAAAGCTATGAGGAGGCCAAAGAAAGGAAATAATTGATGGATGATGTGGATAATGAAGTCGGAGCTATGAGTCGTAACCATACATGGGATGAAGCAGATCTTCTTCCCGGGAAAGGAGCCGTTACCTCTAAATGGGTTTTCACCATCAAATACTTGAGCAATGGAGATATTTAACGATACAAGGCATGTTGGTGGCAAGAGGTTTTACGCAAACCTATGAAGAAGACTACACGGATACCTTTGCTCCTGTCGCCAAACTCCACGCGTTAAGAGTTGTTCTTTCTTTAGCTACTAACTTATCTTGGGAGTTGTGGCAGATGGATGTCAAGAATTATATCTGACTCCTCCACCCAGTCTTGAAGACTCTAGTGCTCCCAGAAAATTTTTACTGCTTTGGAAAGCTATCTATGGGCTGAAACAATCACCAAGGACTTGGTATCACATGTTGAGCTCTACATTCAAAGACCAAGGTTTTAAGAGATCTGAAGCCGATCATACCTTGTTCATTCTCCAAGGACCTAAGGGTATCATAGTGATCCTTATATATGTGGATCATCTTATCATCTTCGGCTATAATAAGGAAGGTATTCAATCTACTAAAGATTATCTTAAATTTGTTTTCGATATTAAAGACTTTGGGGAACTAAAGCACTTCCTAGGCATTGAAGTTTGTCGTTCTCTAGAAGACTTATTTTTTTCGCAAAGGAAGTACACACTTGATATTTTGGATGAGACAGGTAAACTTAGGGCAAAACCGGCCAAGACTCCACTCATAGATGGTTACAAGGCCAAGCGAAAGGGGGAAAAAGCTAAAGAAGAGGGAGAAGACATACCATATGAACATCCAACACAATACTGTCGGCTTGTTGGTAAGCTGATCTATCTAACTATCACAAGTCATGACCTTTGTTTTGCTGTAAATCAGGTCTGTTAACACATAAAATCTCCCACAAAGTTTCATTGGAGTATGGTGGAATGGATTCTTTGATATCTCAAAGGAAGTCCGGGCCAAGGAATTTGAATGGGAAGGAATGGGAGCACCGAGATAGTAGGGTACTGTGATGTGGATTATGTTGGGGATATATTGGATACGAAATCAACCACCGGCTATTGCACCTTCATTGGAGGAAATTTGGTTACTTGGAAATCAAAGAAACAAAATGTGGTATCTTATTCAAGCTCAGAAGCCGAATACCAAGCTATGAGGAAGCTAAAAAATGAACTTACATGGCTTAAAGCCCTTCTTAAAGACTTTGGCATTGAGTATTCCAGTTCTATCGTATTTCATGGTGACAACCAAGCGGCTATTCACATCGCAACAAATTCCATCTTTCACGAAAAGACCAAGCATATCAAAGTGGATTGTCACAAGGTTCAAAAAAAGATTGAAGAATGCTTAATCCTACCATTAATAGCTTTGGGTGTCTTTGCAGCTAAAATTGAGAGGGAGTATTGATCCATGAATATCTTGGATTCTTCATAATTCAATTCTCCATCATTATCTCTCTCTTTTATACAAGCACATGCAAGTCTCTATATTGTTCATACATCTATTTTCTAAATTTTGAATTATACTCTTATATATAGATGTATTGTTACAACAAAAATCAAGAAAAAATTTCTTCTATTCTATTCTCTATTTTCTAGTTTTCACTTATATTCGCTCATTCTTATAAATTATTCTGCAAATTCTAACACTATATCTATATATAGCACATGGGGATGATGTTTTAACAACTCCTGAATTCCTAATACGAGTTGTGTACCGACATAACTAGTACTGTGTATATTTTGATTTACACATATATCTATATATAGCTCGTTGAATTTGGTTTACGGATTATGTTTCTTTTTCAATTTTGGTTGAATTTGGTTTTCGTATTTGTGTGAACCATACTCTGGTATGGAATTCAGGCAAGTTTTTCCAGACTAAACAGAGACAACCTTGCCAATCAAGTCACCAAGTAAAAAAACAGAGAACACATAGGACTCTGATATCTTGCTATCAAAACTCTATATTCTCTTGTTATCTGATTTCCACCTTTGTCAAGGAACGTTACGTATCAATATATACACAACTCTCTGTGTGAATCCTTCCTCCATTGCTCTCTCAAAGCTCTGTCCTCTTAAATCATCAATTCATCATACTAATGGATTGTTCCTTTTTCCTTACAATTGTTGTTGTTCCTACTACGCTTGGGCATAAAACCGCGAAACTTAAAAACCAAACCGAAAAATTCGATTTTGAAACCGAATTGAATAGTTATAAAAATCGGAATGTTTCTATCCGAATTATCCGAATCGAACCGAAAACTAAACAATATATCCAAAAATCCGAAATAAAATTATATATTCAAATATTAGTTAGATTTAGTTATAATTTTATACTCAAAAATATCCGAAATAATCTAAATTTCCGAAAACCCTTAGTTATATTTATCAAAATTAGATAATTTCTTGGAAAAATTTAACCAAATTTTATTAGAATTGGACAAATTTTTTTTTTTTTTTTTCACTGAAAACCGAAACGAAAGAGACCAGAAACCGAACTCGAAGATAGGTACGTAGTTCCTACAATTGGCTACTTGACGCATTTTAAAAGTTTCTGATTCCATTAAAAATAAAAATAAAACAAAGAAACTGATTCATGTCCTCTATCTTCTTTATGTCCTTCATCTCCTCAACGCTCTCTTGTCGTGTAATCTTTCCGATCTTCAGCGGGGAGGATGGCCAAAGAGACTTTCTCAGTCACATTTGAGAGGGACTCACCATATATGTTGATTATCGTCGAAGATTTACCAGCTCAAACAAAGATCATGAGCTTGTAATGACGATTGACGAATTTGAATCAATCAAGACAAATCTAACGAAACATGCAACCAAAGTAAATCAAAGGTATGATTACATACATATGATATGCTTACGTTTATTGCCAATTATACCCCTAGTTCCTTTGCTTATTACGAAAGAATTAGAGAACTCGTATGTCCCAAATCTCCAATGTTACAGGGAATGATGACGCCATTACACTTCTACTCTCCCAACCTCGCCACTTCTTCTCCAAAAATCCTTTCTTATTTACCATTTTGCCACTACACTCCATTTATCCATTTCTCATCTACTTTTCTCTTTTCCAACAAAAACCCGAATCTCGCTTCGCTTTTCCAAAGAAAAACCCAGAATTTCTCCTTCCCTTGGTTGCTTTGCATCACGAATCCGACTCAGAGCAGCGAAACCAAACCTTTCTCTGACTCAGTAGCATTGATTCCAAATTAGAATGTTGATTAAGCAGAGAGGTCTCAATTCCAAATTCAACATTGCCGCTGGTACCATTGATTATCACGAGGTATACTAATCAAAGAGAAGAACACAAAATAAATATTCTTATTTGATTGCTCTTATTTGATCAATTTATTCAATGATGCTTTCACATGTAGAAAGATTTGATTTTGGATTTAGGGTTTTGGTGGATTGTAATTTGGTTGGACTTAGGAGCAGTGAGGCTTATGAATCAATTTTGATTTGAACAATTTTGTTATTGATGCTTTGAGATGTATAAAGATTTAATTTTGGATTTAGGGTTTTGGTGGATTGTAATTTGGTTGGACTTAGGAGCAGTGAGGCTTATGAATCAATTTTGATTTGAACAATTTTGTTAATGATGCTTTGATATGTATAAAGATTTGATTTTGGATTTAGGGTTTTGGTGGATTGTAATTTGGTTGGACTTAGGAGCAGTGAGGCTTATGAATCAACTTTGATTTGAACAATTTTGTTAATGATGCTTTGATATGTATAAAGATTTGATTTTTGATTTAGGTTTTTGGTGGATTGTAATTTGGTTGGAGTTAGGAGTAGTTAGGCTTTGAAATTCATGTGTTATGAATCAACTTTGATTTTTGAAACTGCTTTTTCTTTTTTACAAGGGGAATATGGCAGATCCAAGAATGAGAAGTGCAGCTAAACGTCTGTGGGATTGAGATAACATCATTATCTAACCTATAAAGGCGTCTAATTTTAGGGAATTTGATCTCATTCTTGCAATGGATGAGCATAACAAAGGTAGAAGATAGAGTAATTATTCAACATTCTACAAGAATTGTATGGTTAGATTAACATATTAAGTTGAGATATGATTTTGTTATGGAGAGTTGATGAATTTTGATATATGGTTGCAGGGGACATATTGAAGGCTTATAATGTATTGAAGACTTTAAAATGGTATTGCCATTGTCACTTCCATGCTATAAATTTTCATGTTTAATCTGTTTTGCTGGACAAAACTCACTTGGAAACTTGAATCTTGATCAGTTACTTGTCTATGCTTTATGTCACAGTTGCTGGACTTGCTTGAAGATGGATGTGAGTCTTTGCTGGACAGTGTCATATCATAAAAATGAGATTGATAGCTTTGCATATAAACTGAAAGTTTGTGTAGACATCTTCTTTGATGTCAATCTTGTGAGAAAGGATGTCAAGCTTAAAAAAAAACCTTGTAAAACTGAATAGATCCTTTGTTAAAGTATCCTAGAGCGCAATCTTCAAACGATTGAATAATAGGAACTCATGCAAATCTTTATGAAAAAAATAATAAAAACCACTTTTGTTCCATCATTACTGTTATTAATTAGTTTATTATTCAGGATTCTTAAAATCATTGCTTTGTTCGCTTTGTACCGAATATCATTGCCGAACATAGTAGATAGGTTACATTACTAATTTGATTTGTATCTCCTAAAACAGAAACAAAAATAATTAAAATCTCATAGTTTGACCCAAAAAAATAAATGTCATATCTCGTAATTTCCCTTATCATCATTATATTGGCTTCCGAGAAATTAAGGGAATGGTGGAGTATAGGACAATGACTTTGTCGGTAGCAATATTTTCCTCTTTGTTATCTATATCTGTATTTTGTGGACAGAAAACATCCGTAGAGCTTCTGTGCCAATAAAGTCAAGTCAACCTTGAGTATTCAATATACACAAAGCCTCTTCATCTTCGCTATTCCTTCCTCCATCGTTCTATTTGATTCTTTACCATACTAATGAATTCTTCTTTTTTCCTTGGCTCAGTCGCAGCCGCAATAGGCTTCTTCACGCTTTTTACAAAATTCAGATTTCAACAAGATAACAAAGATGCTAAATCTTCTTCTCTCACATCTCCTCCATCTTCTTCTTTGTCTCCTACATCTCCTCCATCTTCTTCTTTGTCTCGAATTTGGAAACACCATGTCTTCCCGAGCTTCCACGGGGCAGATGTCCGAAAAACCATTCTTAGTCACATCATGGAAGCTTTCAGAAGAAAGGGAATCGACCCATTCATTGATAATGATATAGAGAGGACCAAATCGATCGGTCCTGAGCTTGTAGAAGCAATTAGAGGATCCAAGATTGCGATCATCATGCTCTCAAGAAACTATGCTTCTTCGTCGTGGTGTCTTGACGAATTGGCGAAAATCATGAAGTGCAGGGAAGAGTTGGGTCAAATAGTGATGACCATTTTTTATGAAGTGGATCCAACTGACGTGAGGAAACAGACCGGAAGTTTTGGAAAGGCCTTCAGAAGAACTTGTAAAGGTAAAACAAAAGAGCATATCGAGAGATGGAGAAAAGCTTTAGAGGATGTGGCCGAAATCGCCGGAGAGCATTCTCGCAACTGGTTTGTCCTCTTCATTCTTGCTTTACCCAATTAATAATTACTTAGACATCAAACTATATTTATTTGTAGCTTTTAAATAGTACCATGACAAGCAATTACATATGTTTTAGATGTGTATGAAAAAATTTCATGACTAGACTAATAGTTGAATTTTGATATCCACTGTTAGGGTGGATGAAGCAGCCATGATCGAAAAGATAGCCACTGATGTTTCAAACATGATTAATTCCACACCATCAAGAGATTTCGACGATTACGTAGGGATGGGAGCTCATATGAAAAGGATGGAACAGTTGTTACGCCTAGATTCGGATGAAGTGAGGATGATTGGGATTTGGGGTCCACTTGGGATTGGTAAGAGCACCATCGCCAGAGTTTTGTACAACCAATTCTCTAGCAGCTTCCAACTTGGCGCGATCATAGAGGATATCAAAGGATTTTATCGAAAACTTTGTTTGAATGAGTACAGTGCACAACTCCAACTACAAAACCACATGTTGTCTCAGATTGTCAATCATAAAGGTAACATGATTTCTCATTTAGGAGTGGCACAAGAACGGTTGAAAGACAAGAAAGTGCTTCTCGTTCTTGATGATGTGGATCAGTTTGAACAACTAGACGCCTTGGCAAAAAAAACTACATGGTTTGGTCCTGGAAGTCGGGTTATTATCACAACAGATGATCTAGGAGTTTTGAAAACGCATGGAGTCAAGCAAATTTACCAGGTCGATTTCCCATCAAATGATGAGGCTTTTCAAATATTTTGTATGCATGCCTTTGGACAAAAGCACCCAGATGATGGTTTCTATGAGCTTGCTAGGGAAGTTATTGCTCTTGCTGGTAAACTCCCTTTAGGATTGAAGATTCTAGGCTCTGCTCTACGGATGAAGTCCAAGCAAGAGTGGGAAAGGGAACTACCAAGGTTAAGGACTCGCCTTGATGGAAAAATTGAGAGCATTATAAAGTTCAGCTACGACGCCTTACGTGATGAAGAAAAATATAAGTTTCTTTATATAGCCTGCCTTGACAGCTTTGAAATACCTCGTAAAGTGGAAGAGCTTCTTGCAAAGCAGATCGTGGGTGTGGGACTAAGCCTTGACATCTTAGCTGAGAAATCTCTCATATCTATTGACTTGATTGGAAGAATAGAGATGCATACTCTGCTAGTACAATTCGGAATAAAAACTTCCCGTGAGCAATCTGTTGTTCATGGCCATGTGAAACATCATCTTTTGGTTGGTGAAAAAGATATATGTGAAGTACTCAGTGATGATACAACAGTAAGTTTTGCCATTGCATTGAGTTTATTTGATAACTAAACATCTCTACTTATATTTCTTATGGTTCTTTTTCAGGATTGTAGGCGTTTTATAGGGATAAATTTAGATTTATCTGAAATTGAGGAAGAACTGAATATAAGTGAGAAAGCAATTGAAAGCATGTCTGGTCTCCAGTTCGTAAGCATAAATGATTATGGTGTTGCTCATTCTAGGATGGACGCACTGATTTATTATTCTCAAAAGATTAGATCACTGCATTGGAGTGGTTTCCAGAATATATGTTTGCCTTCTAATTTTAATCCTGAGTTTCTCGTCGATCTAGTCATGCAATTTAGTAAGCTTCAGAAGCTATGGGATGGAACTAAAGTAAGTAATTTTGATGAAAATTTAAAATTTCTATTTTTTTTAAAACCTATAATGCCGGCAAAAAAAAAAAGAACCTATAATTTGCGTTCCGTAAAAGTTTCTAGCGTAATTAATAAACTCAATTTTTATAGGTTCTATGACTTGTTTCCTTTTGTGTGTGTGTGTTAAAAGTCCAACCATATCAACATTTTCTTATTTATCTATGCAGACACTTAGAAATCTCAAGTGGATGGATTTGTGTCATTCTAGTGATCTGAAAGAGCTTCCGGATCTTTCAACTGCCACTAATCTCGAAGAATTAGATCTTGGTTATTGCAAAAGTTTAGTGGAGCTCCCCTCCTCTATTGGAAAACTCACCAGTCTCCAGATTTTAAATCTGGAAGGATGCTTAAATTTGCTTGAGGTTCCTTCTTCTATTGGGAATGCCACTAATCTCCAACAGTTGAATCTCAATGGGTGCTCAAGGTTGGTGAAGCTCCCTTCTTCTATTGGGAATGCCACTAATCTCCAACAGTTGAATCTCATTGGGTGCTCAAGGTTGGTGAAGCTCCCTTCTTCCATTGAGAATGCAACCAATCTCAAAGAATTAGATTTCTCTTATTGCTCAAACCTTGTGGAACTGCCCTCCATTGGGAATGCAACCAAACTTGAAAAACTGAATCTTTCTGGATGCTTAAATTTACTTGAGCTTCCTTCTTCTATTGGGAATGTCACTAATCTCCAAAGTTTGATTCTCAATGGGTGCTCAATTTTGGTGAAGCTCCCATTTTCTATTGAGAATGCAACCAATCTCAAAAAATTATGTCTCTCTAATTGCTCAACTCTGGTGGAACTTCCCTCTATTGGGAATGCAACGAAACTTGAAGAACTGGAACTTGTTGGATGCTTAAGTTTACTTGAGCTTCCTTCTTCTATTGGGAATGTCACTAATCTCCAACGTTTGATTCTCAGTGGGTGCTCAAGTTTGGTGAAGCTCCCTTCTTCTATTGAGAATGCAACCAATCTCAAGAAATTAGATCTTTCATATTGCTCAAGTCTGGTGGAACTTCCCTCTATTGGGAATGCAACGAAACTTGAAGAACTAGATTTTAATGAATGCTTAAGTTTACTTGAGCTTCCTTCTTCTATTGGGAATGTCACTAATCTCCAAAGTTTGATTCTCAGTGGGTGCTCAAGTTTGGTGAAGCTTCCTTCTTCTATTGGAAATGCCACTAATCTCCAAAAGTTGAATCTCAGTGGGTGCTCAAGTTTGGTGAACCTTCCTTCTTCTATTGAGAATGCAACCAATCTCAAAATATTAAATCTCTCTAACTGCTCAAATCTGGTGGAACTTCCCTCGATTGGAAATGCAACTAAACTTGAATATATGTATCTTGATAATTGCTCAAGTCTTGTGAAGCTCCCGTCCTCTATTAATGCCACTAATCTCTTGGAGTTGTTTCTAGAAAATTGTTCATGTGTTGTGGAGCTCCCCACTATCGAGAATGCTACTAATCTCTGGAAATTAAAGCTTAATAATTGCTCAAGTTTGGTGAAGCTTCCTTCTTCTATTGAGAATGCAACCAATCTAAAAGAATTAGATCTCTCTAATTGCTCAAATCTTGCGGAACTTCCTTCTATTGGGAATGCAACTAAACTTGAAGAACTGAATCTTGATGGATGCTTAAGTTTACTTGAGCTTCCTTCTTCTATTGGGAATGCAACCAATCTCCAAAATTTGTATCTCAGTGGGTGCTCAAGTTTGGTGAAACTCCCTTCTTCTATTGAGAATGCAACCAATCTCAAAGAATTAGATCTCTCCCATTGTTCAAATCTTGCGGAACTTCCCTCTATTGGGAATGCAACTAAACTTCAAAAACTGAATCTTGATGGATGCTTACGTTTGCTTGAGCTTCCTTCTTCTATTGGGAATGTCACTAATCTCCAAATGTTGAATCTTAAAGGGTGCTCAAATTTGGTGAAGGTCTCTTTTTCTATTGAGAATGCAACCAATCTCAAAAAATTATATCTCTCTGGTTGCTCAAGTCTTACGGAACTTCCCACTATTGGGAATGCAACTAAACTTGAAGAATTAGATCTTTGATATTGCATAAGTTTAGTGGAGCTCCCATCCTCTATTGGAAAACCCACCAGTCTCATGAGTTTAAATCTGCGTGGATGCTTAAATTTGCTTGAGCTTCCTTCTTCTATTGAGAATGCAACCAATCTCAAGAAATTAGATCTCTCATATTGCTCAACTCTGGTGGAACTTCCCTCTATTGGGAATGCAACTAAACTTGAAGAACTGATTCTTGATAATTGCTCAAGTCTTGTGAAGCTCTCATCCTCTATCAATGCCACTAATCTCCGGAAAGTGTCTCTTAAAAATTGTTCAAGTCTATTAGAGCTCCCTCTTAATGGAATTGCCACAAATCTGCGGGAGTTGGATATCAGTGGATGCTCAGGCCTCAAGGAATTCCCACATATTCCATGGGTCAAGGGAATGTCTCCTTTACTTACACTTAGACTCCACGACTGCAATAATCTGGTATCACTCCCCCAGTTTTCAGATTCCCTAGGTGACATTGATGCAGACAATTGTAAGTCCCTTGAGAGACTAGATTGTTCCTTTAACAATCCATACATCCGTCTCAGGTTCTCCAATTGCTTCAAACTGAATCAAGAAGCCAGAGACCTCATCATCCACACATCAACTAGAGGATATGCGATCTTACCTGGTACACAAGTGCCTGGCTGCTTCAATTACAGAGCTACTGCTGGAGGTCCCTTGACAATCAAGTTGAATGAGAAGCATCTTTCTACATCCTTGAAATTTAAGGCTTGTATCATGCTGGTTAAAGAAAAAGAAGAAACTGGTGATCATAAGGATTGGACGGAAGTATCTGTTAACATCATGGACAAACAGAATGATCTCACAGTTGTGTGTAGAAAACGAAGGGTATATCCATTTTTAACAGGGCATATCTACACATTTGAAGTTGAAGCAGGGGAGGTGAGTTCGACGGAGCTTGTCTTTGAGTTCGAAACAGACAGTAGCAAGTGGAAGATAGGAGAATGCGGTGTATATCAAATCTTGGAGGTCCCTTGATGTTAGTGAACATGATGAGAGCTTCAGATATGGCACCGATCTTGGAGGTTGTTATTAAATTTAATGCTATTTTTCATTTTAATTAATTTCAATTGTGATGTTTGGTAATTGAAATTAAATGCAGATTGGGAGAAAAAAATACAAACAAGGAAGAAGGAATCAAAGTCATGACTGGAATCTGGAAACCAAAGGATTTTTCAGATACAATTCAAGAATGAGGATAAGGATATTGATAGCAGACTTTAACAAAAAGACGCAGTCTTTGATCGAACCCAGATTATGGGCTTTGAAGTTGAATTTTGACAACCATTAAAAAGCAAATTCGAACAAAACCCAGGTGAAATCCAAAAGAAGCAACAAAATGTCTGGACCGAGTTAACTCGGGCATGACTCAACTTCTGCTTTGTACTAAAACGCTTACTTGATTTTAATTTTGGGTGAAGCCCATTGAATTTGGTTTACGGATTGGGCTTATATTTCGCTTAACCATAGTTAGGTTTAACCTAAGGTTTAGATTTTGACCACCTTCATATAAATAAATATAACCTCCAGTTTGATCTTCGAATCAATTTTTTTATATCTCTGCAAAAATTTTGAGGTTCAATTTAAGTCATTAATAGTTGAAATCTTGTTTTTTAGAAGAACATCTGTATTCGTAAATTTGGCTTATTAGAGATTAGAGAACAATAGTTGAAGATCATTAATTCAAAAAAATTAACAGATTCGTAATAAAGGGTTCTTTTTTGCAGAAATATGTTATTTTCAAGCTTAAGCGCTATATTGTCAGTGTGGTTCAAGAAAAACTAAAACGCTTGAACTGAATTAAAACTCGACTCTTCTCATTTATTGTTATAAAAAGATTTTGATATTCATCTAAAAAAGTTTAAGTGGGGTTTTAACACTATTTCGAATGTTATTTAAAAGAAATGAGCAAGCTGACAAAAGAAAACTTCATTATTCCAAAATATGTACTTTGATCGAACTGATAGAGGAATCGTCTGAAAGGGTCAATTTCGTTTCAGGAAAATCTCAAAATGACACTTTAAAAATAGAATTTAGTTTTGAACTAAATTTAATTGAAAAAAATGGTACATTACTATTTGTCCGTACGAAAACTTTAATAATTACATTGAAAACTTGTGTTTTATCCACCCACCTAAAAGAACTTGGATCAAAACCGGAAACCAACCTAAGTTTTCAAAATTTCTGTCAAGTATCGATTTCTCCGAGCTCTCTCACATTTGCTTCATAAACTGTCATTCTCTACTCTTTCGTAATAATAAGGGTAACTAGCATTCTAACTAGTCTCAATTAGCTTCAATTGTTAAGATTTCAACTCGATTTTCAACGAAAATGGTTAGGACAAGATGGAGAAACAAGAGCTCGGGAAACAAGAAGAAACAGATTAAAGAAGGAGAAGAGATTGTTGCTCGCGTTGAGAACCCACGACCGGTTCTAGAAGACGAGAAGATTGAAGAAGGAGAACTCCCTCCGGTTCAAGAAGACGAAACTATTAAAGGAGGAGAACCTCCGGTTCAAGAAGAAGAACTTCCGGTTGAAGAAAAATAATGGATTAAAGAAATAGAAGATATTGCTTCTAATGAGGACGAGGGAAGTGAAGAGAGTGAAGAACATCTCGAAGAAGAAGAAGGAGAAACGAACGAGAATGGTGATGAAGATGAGGATGTAGGTGAGAATGAAGACGAAGTAGATACAAGCCGAACTGTGAGCGATCCCATTGACTCAACGGTAAGTAATTACTCTTGATGTCGTTCGTTTTAGTTAGGGAATTAGTAGAACTAGTGTTTTTGTAACACTCGTAATACTTGGTAAAACTAGTCGGATTTATGTGGTAATACTTGGTAAAACTAGTTGGATTTATTTGTAATACTGGTAATACTTGGTAAAACTAGTCGGATATGTTTGTAATACTGTTAATACTTGATAAAACTAGTTGGATTTGTTTGTAATACTGGTAATACTGGTAATACTTGGTAAAGCTAGTCGGATTTGTTTGTAATACTGGTAATACTTGATAAAACTAGTCGGATTTGTTTGTAATACTGATAATACTAGGTAAAACTAGTCGGATTTATTTGTAATACTAGTAATACTTGGTAACACTATATTAATTTTTTGTATCTTAATTTGTACTAGTGGTATAACTTGGTAATACTTAGTAAAACTATATTTTTTTTGTATGTTAATTCGTACCACTGGTATAACTTGGTAAAACTGGTTTTTGTAGGGTTCCGAGGAGGAAACGTCAGAGGTGGCACTACAACCTTTGAGAATGTACTTCTCGCCAACGAGTATACGAAGAAAATCAAGTTGGCAACAAGGTGTTTCATCCTTGAAGCTTTGACAATCCTAGACGGTTTGACTTATCCGCTCACTATGTTTGAGAGAAAATGGTTTGAGGAACATCCACAATTCAAACACATTTTTCACATGCCTAGGGACAAAAACCACAAGGTTATTCGATTGCTTGGTAATACTTGGTAATACTATATATAATTGTATTTGATTTCTTGGTAATACTTGGTAATACTAGATATAATTGTATTCGATTGCTTGGTAATACTTGGTAATACTAGATATAATTGTATTCGATTGCTTAGTAAATCTTGGTAATGCTAGATATAATTGTATTCGATTGCTTGGTAATACTTGGTAATGCTAGCTATAATTGTATTCGATTGCTTGGTAATACTTGGTAATGCTAGATATAATTGTATTCGATTGCTTGGTAATACTTGGTAATACTAGATATAATTGTATTCGATTGCTTGGTAAATCTTGGTAATGCTAGATATAATTGTATTCGATTGCTTGGTAATACTTGGTAATGCTAGATATAATTGTATTCGATTGCTTGGTAATACTTGGTAATGCTAGATATAATTGTATTCGATTGCTTGGTAATACTTGGTAATGCTAGATATAATTGTATTCGATTGCTTGGTAATACTTGGTAATACTAGATATAATTGTATTTGATTGCTAGGTAATATTTGGTAATACTAGATATAACTGTATTCAATTTCTTGGTAATATTTGGTAATACTAAGTATAACTGTATTCGCTTGGTAATTGCTTGGTAATACTTGCAGGCGCCTGCAGGTCCATCAGGCAAGGAATCCGTCACTGCTCGTTCCACAGACCCATCAGACGAAGATATGCTGGTCCTTCCCCCCAACCACGTACCAAGGGTTTTAAACAGACTCGAGTAACCGAGAACACACGAGTGACAAGGTCGACGACCAATGTGTTGTGAAGAAAAAAATGGGTGCTTGTTTTTTTTTGTATTTGAACTCGAGAACTATGTTGGTTTGTTTAACTATGCTACTTTTTTTGGTATCTTAACTATGCAATTTTTTTGAATTTGAATTCGATATTAGTAATTTTTATCTTAACAATGCTATATTTTTATTCAAATTCGTAATACTAGTAATACTAGGTCGAACTATGCTATCATTTTTTATTTGAATTCGTAATACTAGTAATAGTAGGTAGAACTATGCTATTATTATTGTATTATTGGTAATACTTGGTAGAACTATGTTTTTATTTGAATTCGTAACACTAGTGATACTGGGACGAACTATGGTATTTTTTTATGTGAATTCGTAATACTAGTAATACTAGGTAGAATTATGTTATTATTTTTTGTATTACTGGTAATACTTGGTAGAACTATGTTTTTATTTGAATTCGTAACACTAATAATACTGGGTAGAACTATAGTATTTTTTTATTTGAATTCGTAATACTAGTAATACTATGTAGAACTATGCTATTATTTTTTGTATTACTGGTAATACTTGGTAGAACTATAAAGAGACAATTCAAGATCAAACATCTTACAAAACAAGAGTGTTTCAAAACAAAGGAGAAACAAAGATAAATCCAAAAGAAAGTTATGTCTTACAAAACAAACAAAGATAAGTCGCCAAAGAATTCTTTTTATATCAAGAAAGTTAAGTCTCCTCAATGATACTTCCACCACATGGACAGCTTAAAGGAAGGCCATAGTCACCATCGACTATTAAAAATTGCATGTTGTATAGCTCCTTGTTCCTCTTCATTTCAGTGGTGTGGGTCCTTCTCTGAGATTGAATCCATGATTACCTTAATCAACATCAAAGACCTAACCTTAATCCAAATTAAATAATTAAAATCATTCATAATTGAAAACCAAATTAAGACCTAATCTTAATTGAAAATCTTACCCTAAAGTGATTGAGAAGGAAAAAGATTTCAAGAGAAACCAAAAATTTTTTAGCTTTGGGAAGAAGGGAATGGAGAAGGAAAAGAATATATTTTTGAGTTGAGCATTGAGTTTTGGGAAGAAGATAATGGAGAAAAAAAGAGAACCAAAAATTTTGTCAAATTTTTGGGGATGGGCGCCAAAAAATTTGGTGTTGGCGCCAAATATTTCTGTTCCCATGTGTGTTATGCTCCATGTGCGCCGCCGCCAAAGTTCCAAGTAGTATTACTTAAGATAGTAGTTATACCAAAGTTCCAAGTAGT
This sequence comes from Cardamine chenopodiifolia, assembly GCA_963922655.1. Lineage (NCBI taxonomy): Eukaryota > Viridiplantae > Streptophyta > Magnoliopsida > Brassicales > Brassicaceae > Cardamine > Cardamine chenopodiifolia. The sequence continues at coordinate 11,722,244 of OZ000463.1, forward strand.
ATTACTTTGGCTGTTTTCCATTTAAATTAGTATAACGTGCACTTAAAATTTGTTGTTTTTAGTTTTACAATTGATTTAAGTCGATTAACATATAATTCTTAGTATTTTATGCATTAATATGTTAAAAACCTATATTTCTGTAACTTCGATATCCTAAATTGGATATTATTTACAAAGTCACCTTAAAAGTATAAGGAATATATTGTGTAGATTGTTTCATAACAATTTCATACATAGTATTTTCGTAATTCCCATCTTAATACATATTATATCTGACTTTTACAACACATATAATTCTTTATTAATACACAGTGTAATATTATAACATAATTATTATTATTTTCCAGTTATACTAGTTGATTTAAGTCGATGAACATATAATTCTTATTAGTGTTTTATGTAAGAATTTAATATATAGTATTATTGTAATTTGTTTCTTAATACACAACGTAACATAATTATTATTTTCCATTATCAACTTTCATCAGTTATACCAGTTATACCAGTTATACCAGTTATACCAGTTATACCAGTAATACTGGGTAAAACAAGTAATACCACTTTTTCATTAGTTATACTAGTTTTCCATTAGTTATACATGTATTATCCAGTTTTCCATTAGTTATACCAGTTTTTCATTAGTTATACCAGTTTTCCATTAGTTATACATGTATTACCCAGTAGTCACATTACCAATATATAGTATTACATAACGGAAAACCAGTTTAATGTAGTTGTACGAGCCAATATAACTCTAGGAGTTGGAGTTTTCATTTGTCCTGGATAATCCTCATGCAAAATAGCTGCTACTAATTGTGGTGTGCCTTGCCTCTTCATGTTGTTGTCGCTCTGACTAGCCCAGAGCATGTATGCATCTTGGTGTACTTTCTGATCGAGAAAATATATGTATCTCGAATTCTTGTAGCTCGTAAACCCCATTTACAGCTTTTTTTACTACATTTTATCACTTAACATCCTGGATCAGTTCTTTTAATAGCAAATCCAAAACTGTTAACAAATGAGGCTTTGTCCACCACATCTTGCAGTGCCTTTCTATTTGGAAATTCTAGAAGTAGACTCAGATCTAAACCGTCTTCCCATGCATCTACAAACTCACTACTTTCTACAACAAGTGGAACCTCAACATAATCATCACCCATATCTGATCTATCCATACTGTTATCCACACTTTCATCACATGATACAAGTCCATCCTCTGTAGTATTATCATCAGCATCCACTATCACCTCATGTTGTTTTTTGCTTGTTCTTTTTCTACGTACAGAGTGATAGCATTAGCTCCAATTTCACCATCATTTGAATGCAACTCGTCGTCATAGTTCATAACAAAAGAACTTATGCCCGCTCTGGATAGTTGCTCGGGCAGTTTTGATATAGTGATGACCTCCACAAACAAAATACATCAACGACGTTAGATAAACACACACATCCTTATCATCAGAAATAGTAAATTTTTCTTCACATCCCACCAGCAATGGATAGTAACTCAATTGCAATTTAACGCTACTTTCATCTAATGCAAGCTTCTTGTATATCTTAGCTTCTATCGTCGACAAAGTTATCTCCTCCACTAATGTCTTCAACATTAAACTATATATGCGACCTTGACATTTAAAATGTATGCTGATGTTGTTGCTCATAGTATCCTGCCAAAAACCAACATCAACCAGTCAGTAATACTAGGTATACTAGTTATACTACATTTATCAGTAATACCAATACTAGTTTTACCCAGTTCTCTTATCCGTAAGAACTCAAATTGGGTTGTTTTGGGTTCTAATCTACAATACACTACGATTCAACTACTAATTATACTATATTTATCAGTAATACAAGTTTTATTAGTTATACTACATTTATCAGTAATACCAATACTAGTTTTACTTAGTTCTCCTATCCGCAAGAACTCAAATTGGGTCGTTTTGGGTTCTAATAAACTATAAATACACTATGATTCATCAGTAATACTAGTTATACTATATTTATCAATAATACTAATTTTACTAGTTATACTATATTTATCAGTAATACTAACCCTAGTTTTACTAGTTATATTACATTTATCAGTAATACCATTACTAGTTTTACTTAGTTCTCCTATCCGCAAGAACTCAAATTGGATCGTTTTGGGTTCTAATCTACAATACACTACGATTCAACTACTCAAATTGGATATTTTTGGGTTCTAATCTACAATACATTACGATTCATCAGTAATACTAGTTATACTATACTTATCAATAATACTAGTTTTACTAGTTATACTACATTTATCAGTAATACCAATATTAGTTTTACCTAGTTTTCTTACCCGCAAGAACTCAAATTTGGTCGTTTTGGGTTCTAATCTGCAATACAATATGATTCAACCACTCAAATCCATTTGTTACCAATTTAAAGTCCTAATCAACCCAGAAACCATGGTACAAGCACCAAATGTGCATAGAATCAAAAACAAAATTTGGAGAACCTATTTTGAAGGTTAGTTGGCGAAATAATGGTGATGCAGAGCTTGAAAGTGATGCAGAGCTCCACCAGTGAGCTCGACGGTGCTAGAAATAGCTTGACGGTGCAACATCGTCGTCGGAGGTTCGCCGTCAAAAGTTTCGATCGTTTGTTTCTCTCTTTTTTGTTTATTTTTTTTTAGTTCAATAAATTAAGGGTATTTTTGTCTTTGCAAACCTCAATTCGTGACCTTAGCATGTTATAGAGGACCATAAGAGATTATTTTTTTTCATGACCTTGTGAGACATTTCCTCGAACGATTTATTATTTAGATTCTCCTATTTTACTTTCCAAAACACAAAATGATTCTCAAAATGTCTCTATAGGTTTTGTTAAAGCAAAATGAGGAATAAGTTAACATAAGAGCTCCTTACAATGTGACCACCAGGTATCTTCAAAGAAAAATCTGGCGCAAAATACTTAATGTAGTCGTTTTCAGGAATCTCTGCATAACAATTAACTTTAACCATTCTCTAATAAACATTAAACTTTACTAACAATTAGGAAGTTTAGTGTCTAAAAGAATGACAGTCTCGACATTCTCCTTTGTGTATCCTCCACCTCCTGTAACCTAATAAACAATCGAAAAAACTGACTTCGCCATAAAGGAACTTAAGGTTACAAAAATGCATAGTAGATATAGAGTCAAGAATGATAGATACCAGCAAGGGAAGATTGAATTTCTTCACGAATTTAACACATTCAGCATGTCCTGGAAAATACACAAGAGAGACCCGTTTCAGAACCCCAGTCGCATAGAAACTAGCAAAAGAGAGATTGACAGAGAGAAAGAGATTTTTTATTACAAGAAGAAAAATCACCATCAATAGAAAGATTAAAGCATCCTAGTCGATCCCTGGCTAGTGAATCTGCCCCACTCTGAAGAACAATCGCACCCGGTTGATATATCTCAACAACCTTGGACTTGGAAATTATCTAGAGATCAAAGGGCGAGTGAGATCAAAACACAAAAATGTCGAAAGCATCAAGAATTTGATTGTTTCAGTTAAAAGGACTTGCTGTCCTGAACAGATGGTTGAAACTACTGTCATCAATACCATCCTTCAGCGGCACATTTATGGCGTAAAATTTCCCTTCTCTTTCTCTTATTTCCTTTTTAAAGAAAAAAGTGTCACAACGATAATTCATCCAAACACATCGAAACAGTCCTCACAAAATCAGGAAATGAATTCTGAATATTACCTTAACATAGCCTGTCCCTGGGAAGACATCAGTCTGCCGTAATAAAATTCAAAGATATTGTTATAGAAACAACATTCGACAAGTCGTTATATACCTGTCAGTGAAATAAAAAGCTTCTTCAACTCCATCACCATGATGAACATCTATATCTATGTATAGCACATGGGGATGTTGTATCAACAACTCAAGAATTCCTAGAACGAGATAGTTGATGTAACAAAACCCAGATGCATTACATTTTTTGGCATGGTGTAATCCGCCAGCCCAATTTATAGCAATGTCACAGAGTTTGTTGTTTAATCTTCGTGCAGCATCTAGAGACAAAAATTTCAGTAAGTAAACAATGCTCTAAAGTGACAACTAACGATGAATACCAACATATATTGCGTGTATTTTGATTTACCTATATGTTCCACCAGCGTAAATTTGACAAACTTCAAACAAATCTTCAAAGACAGGACAATCCTCTCCCAGATTATCTGCATCAAAGTAACTTAATTTCAGCTAAACAAGTAGTACTAGTAGATTGCAGAAAACCCCATTAATGAAAACACCAATCTAGCCATTTCATTGGGAAACAAGTTTTGGATTAATTCGTTGCAGGAACTCAACATAGTCAGGAGAATGGAACTGGGCCATCTCAATAGGATATGCCTTGTGTGGACGCTGCAACAATACAGAACATATAAAGAGTTCAAACGATATCTACAGCGAGATCGTAAACAAAAGAAACACAAGATAAAGAACAAGAAACATGAAAGATGAGCAAGAGACACTAACATAAACTTCCATCTTGCTATGGAGACCATATGCAAGGATAAGATGATGGGTCATACAAAGCCTATGAGGTTTCATTAGATGATTCAGACCAAAATAAACGCTCCCCACGTCCCCTATCAAGTCTGTAACAGTTTCTCAGAAAGGAACCTCACAAGAACACAAAATTCAAACACTATATGCAACTATGAATACCGCTAAAAGATTTAACAGAGAATTGGCCAAAAAAATCAAAGAAGTCAATTTCACAGAAACTTGACCTAAAACCATTCTTCATCTCATCAAAAACCCAACTCAAAAACTAAATCATTCTTGAGTATTTCCATACTAATCGTCACCCTTAACTCATTCTAGAAACTAGATGTGAAAGATTCCACCTTTCGTTGCATCCAGTGAGCAATAAAGACGCCAAAGTACAGTTCAAGTGGATAAAATTGCTCTTAAGAGTCACAATTGAAAAAGTTAGATGAATAAAGACATCAATTTCAAGGAACTTTTGGAGTATTTTTTACATAAAGAATAAAGAAAAGGGAGAGATATGAATATACTGATAGATTCGTATTTAACGCATTTTAGCTTAGCTCTAATAAGTTATATAGATTTTTTTTCTACATTTTTTAGTCTTTTTAGGTTAATATACGTTTAGGAGAAACCTATGACATTTGGAGCAAAATAGTAAAAACAGAGGCATTTGGAGTACCCCAAATCGATCGATTTTCATTTGGATCGATCCATCCGTCGATCTAAGGAGTTTGCTGAGCATCTCCAGATCGATCAATCTTCGCTTGGATTGATCGATCCCAATTTGAAGAGTTTGTCGTGTATCTCCAGATTGATCGATCTCCGCCTGGATCGATCGATCCCAATCCGAGGAGTTTGTCGTGTATCTCCAGATCGATCGATCTCAAATCTGAGAAATTGTCGTGTATCTCCAGATCGATCGATCCATCACCGATTCAGTTTACCATAAGAAACTAGATCGATCGATCCAGTCTTGGATCGATCAATCCTGTCCAGATCGACGTGCCTAAGAAATATAGAAACTTTGCCTTTTATCCTTTTGTGATTAGGATTTCGACCTAGACGTATTAAGGAGTATAAATACTTATTTTTAGCCATTGTTTAGGCTACCCATTATTCTATTTTTCAGACTTTTGGTTTTGGAATTTGTAAGCTTTTAGGGAGAAAAAATCTTTGACTCTACATCTCTTGAAAAGATTTTTGAACCTTTTTGAAATTCTTATTGATTTTATTATGAGTTTACTTTCATCTATTTGTTATTTCATCTTTCTCCATATCAGAGTAATCCATTAGTTAGGGTATAGAGTTTTCAAAGGAATGAAAAATCGTCGAATCAGACACAAATAGGGTTTTATCTTCTGCAATCTTCATCTATAGTTGTTCTTATTGCTTAGACTGAACTGATCACTTACTCTATAATCTAGGATTTAACTTATTCATCAAAAGTGTTATACGTTATTGGATAGAACATAGGTGAAGTTGTCCTTAGCCAACGAAAGTTGATGCTAAGGCGATCAGTGAACATATCGAACACGCTTGTTAATGCTTGTCTAGGATTTTAAGTTCAAACAAAAGTTTAGATAATTAGGTGGGTAGACAAAATAATTAATGTCACAACAATAGATTGGTTAGAATATTATGTTCGAGTTCTAGATAGTTATAATTAGTGCCCTGAATAGTTGGCTGGTTCGTGATCTCTGATTTTCGGAGAATGTCCCTAAAGCCTAACTCCTTTTAATCATAACTTTACATCTCTTATTTACTTTTGTCGTTACTTTATTGCATTCACAAACAGTCAAACTCCATATTTTGTTCTTAGTTTAGCATTCATTCATTAGAATGGAAACGTGACACTTGGTCTATGTTGACACTATAACAATTGATGTGCACTTGCGGTAGTTTTGATAGGGTTAAAACCTATGTATCAAGTTTTTTGCGCTGCTGTTGGGGACCAATTATGTTACCTTTGAATCCTAGACTGAAGCTTAGTCTAAGATTTACTAATTTAGTTTTATTTTTGTTTGCTTGTGTGTTTTAGGTGAATGCAGAGAAGAATTCAAGGTTCTGACAATCTCCTGCTACTCACTAATTCCGAGCTAGCAAGAACAGAACGCGCTAACAACAAGGCTACAAAAGCAAAGTCGAAGCTAGCCAACATGGGTGATAATTTTAACAACCACAACCGTACACTTGCTGATGCGCAAGCCTGCAGTTGGTCAGCTCTAAGAATTACAATGGTAGTTGGCAACAGTTCCGTCAATAGCAAGTCCAAGACACTAAGTCCAAGACAACTTCTCTGAGGAACAAGATCCTACCTTTGGATAACATTTAGGGGAGGCTTTTTGTGAAGCTTGGGAATGGTTTAAGGAATAACGCAGAGAGTGCCCTCATTATGGATATTTTGAGGAGCATATCCTTAGCATCTTCTATGATGGACATACCAATTGATAGAGAACTTGGCTGCAAGTTCCCACAGCAGATGTGCAGAGTACGATCGGTCCAAAAGGGTTAGTAGTCTGGAATCTCAGAAGATTGATGAGCTTACTGCGAGAGTAAGTTTGTTGATGAAGGCTAATCAGAGAGGGGTTCAACTTTGTGAAGATGGTTTAGAGGTAATTTACTTCCAAGAGATTGCTGAGGATGAGACTAAAGAGTATCAAGAGGTGAACTATGTGAATGGACAGGGGTTCGTGCAAAACAGGAGATTCAAGCCGAATTACAAAAATCACCCCAAGTTTTCCTACAAAAGCACAAACGTCGAGAATCTTCAGGTTTAGGTTTATCCACAGCAGGTGTTCACTCAGGGGCAACAATCTCATGGAAAAAATTTTGTGCAAAATTCGGGCATCACTGGAACTTCTCAGGGAAAACAGTTTATGTAAAATCCGGACATCCAAAATTCGGGCTTTCAGAACAACTTCCAATGTAGTTACCAGCAGAAGCAACACATCAAAAATTTCCAAGCACCACCTTCTCAGGAACCTCAAGATGAACTCAAGGTCCTTATGAAACAACTCCTCATCCAACAAGAGAAACTTTTGAGATCAATGTGAAGTCGACAACATGTACAATGATCTAAATGGCAATTTTGAGGCTGTCTCAACACATTTGAACCTGTTAGATACTCAGGTTGCTCAGACCACATAAGCAGTTAAGAGAAAACAAGGAGACCTTCCTGCGAAGGGTGAGCAGAATCCGCAGAAAGAGTATGTTCAAGCTATTGCACTAAGAAGTGGGAAAGTGATCAAATCTACAGCGAGCACAACCAACAATTTTTCACTAGTCATCGATCTCGAAGACAAGGATGAGGCTGCAGATGAGAGTGCTAAAGATATCGCATAGAAATTGGATCCATCACCACCTGCGCATGTGTTCACTTTCAAGAAAGGACTTGGAAGAAGCAAAGTGCAAGGAAATATTGAATGATCTTATAGTGAAGTTGCCTCTTGTTCATGCAATTCACATGATGCCTGCTCTAAAACAGTACATGAAAGGTATGGTGACAAGTAAGGTATCCGGTGAAGAGGACTTTGTGAAAGTTACAAAAGACTGCAGTGGTGTTCTCCAAAAAAAGAGTCTTAAGAAGCTTGGAGATCCGGGGCGTTTTGTTCTTTCTGTGCAGATTGGAGCAATGACTTTTGGGGACACTGTTCTTATGTACTGTAGAGGCCATGATAGATGTTTGACATGGACATATTGATCTCCATCTGGGATACATTATCATGAAGTTTGAGATGGAAAATCCGCTGAAGAAACTAATGCTAGATGGGCAGACATTCTTGGTCGATGACTCGCTAGAAGTCTCTAATGAAGTAGCTGAAGATATCTTAATGGATAACCCACTACAGATTTCTTTAACAAAAAGCTCAAGGAGAATTTGGTTTTCTCAGTGAGGATACAAATGGGTATGCTGAGATGCAGAAATCAGCTGAGAAACCGCCGACACCTACCTCTTCCGCGCCATCCCGCACCTCCAGTAGCAACCTTTGAATCAAGCTGAAAGCTCCTAAGGTTGAACTCAAGACACTTCCAACTGGGCTAAGGTATGCATTTCTTGGTTCTAACTCTACTTACCCTGTCATCATCAATGTCACGTTGAAAAATGCTGAGACTGCGTTGCTTCTTTGTGATATTAGAAAGTATCGTATGGCGTTAGGTTATTCGCTTGATGATATCACTGGAATTTCACCTGAAATTTTCATGCACCAGATACATCTAGAAGATAAATCAATGACTTCTATAGAACATCAGAGGAGGTTAAACTTGAATCTAAAAGATGTTGTAAAGAAGGAGATAATGACACTTCTAGATGCAGGCATTATCTATGTTATATCTGATAGTAATTGGATGAGTCTGGTCCATGTTGTTCCAAAGAAAGGTGGAGTGATAGTGGTTAAAAATGATAAGAATGAGTTAATTCCAACTAGGACAGTTACCGGACATAGGATGTGTATTGATTATAGGAAGTTGAATGCTGCTACTCGCAAATATCACTTCCCTTTGCCTTTTATTGATCAAATGCTTGAGAGATTAGCTAATCAAATACTATTGTTTTCTATATGGTTATTCTGGGTTTTTTTCAGATTCCTATTCATCCCGATGACCAGGAGAAGAACACATTCACATGTCTTTATTGCATATTTGCTTATCGCAGAATGCCATTTGGTTTGTGTAATGCCCCAGTGACATTTCAGCGTTGCATGATGTCGATTTTCACTAAATTGATTAAGAACATAATGGAGGTTTTCATGGACGACTTTTCTATCTATGGATCTTCTTTCTCTGTTTGTCTTTCTAATTTGTGCATGGTATTACAGCGCTGCGAGGAGAAGCATCTTGTTCTGAATTGGGAGAAGTGTCACATCATGGTCAGAGATGATATTATTTCAGGACACAAGATCTCAGAACAAGGCATTGAAGTCGACAAAGCGAAGATTGAGGTAATGTCAAGCCTCCTGCCACCCAATTCAGTCAAAGGGATCCGTAGTTTTCTGGGGCATGCTGGCTTTTATAGAAGGTTTATCAAAGACTTCTCCAAAATTGCTAGGCCTCTATCCGAGCTACTTTGCAAGGATGTGAAGTTCGAAAACAGCGTCTGTCTCGAGGCCTTTCTCACCATCAAAGGAGCACTTTTCAGCGCCCCAATCGTTTAACCACCCGATTAGGAACTCCCTTTTGAGGTAAAGACTGATGCTAGTGATTATGAAGTGGGTGCTGTTTTGGGACAGCGACGAGACAAGAAGCTTCATGTCATTTACTACGTTAGTCAGACCTTAGACGATGCGCAATGTAAGTATGCTACTACTGAGAAAGAGCTTCTTGTTATTGTGTTTACTTTTGAGAAGTTCAAGTCTTATCTTGCGGGGTTTAAAGTGATGGTGCACACCGACCATGCTGCTTTGAGGTATCTTCTTACCAAAAAATATGCCAAGCCTAGATTGTTGCATTGGATACTCTTGCTCCAGGAATACAATCTTGAGATCAAGGACAAGAAAGGGATTGAGAATTGTGTTACTGACCATTTTTCTATGCTGTTTATAGAAGAAGAGGTACCTTTAGATGATAGTCTCCCCGAGGAGAATGTTTATGCAATCAGTGTTGGAAATGCTTATGACACGCCTCTTCGCTCCACCAAGCTTCCTGAGATACCTTGGTTTGGTTACATTGCTAACTACTTAGCTACAGAGAAAGAGCCTGACAACTTTGCTGGCTACAAAAAGAAAAATTTCTTGAGAGGCATAAGGCGTTACTTCTGGGATGAGCCTTACTTGTACGAGCAGTGTTCAGACGGTATCTTTAGACGATATGTCAGAGAGAAAGAGGTTTTAGGTATTCTCTTTCATTGTGATGGAATATGTGTCTAAATCGGTTGAAGCATTGGCTTCTCCAACCAATGATGCCAAGGTAGTTTAGAAAATGTACAAGTCTGTGATCTTTCGAAGGTTTGGTGTGCCTAGAATTGTGATAAGTGCTGGTGGGTCTCATTTAATCAACAAAGTCTTTGATGGTTCTTTACCATCCGCAGACGAGTGGAAAAGTTGAGATTTCCAACAGAGAGATCAAGAGCATTTTACAGAAGACCGTCAACCCAACACGGAAGGATTGGTCTCTCAAACTCAATGACGCTCTTTGGGCTTACAGGACTGCTTACATGACACCATTAGGCACAACTCCATTTCAACTTTTCTATGGGAAAACATGGCATGTTTCGGTCGAGCTCGAATATAAGACAGCATGGGTTGTAAGGTTGATGAACTTCGATATCAAGTCGGTTTCTGAAAGATGAATGATGCAGCTAAACAAGCTAGATGATATTTGTTACATGTCCTATGAGAACTCCAAGATTTACAAGGAATAGACTAAGGCCTATCATGACAAGAGGATCATTGCTAGAAACTTTGCTCCAAAAGATCAAGTTCTCCTCTTTAACTCTCGCTTGAAGTTGTTTCCTAGAAAGTTGAGATCTCGATGGTCTGGTTCATTCACTATCAAATAAATGCGACCATATGGTGCTGTAATGTTGTTGGACTCTGCAAGAGGTGAATTTGTGGTTAATGGTCAACACCTTAAGCCGTATCTTATTGACATTGAAATCACTAAAGGAAACACCATTCCTCTTAGTGATCCACCTCAAGCCTAGAAGGCATCATCAGTCGAGCTAATGACGTTCAACAAGCGCTTGGTGGGAGACAACCCATTGGTAAGTGTATATAGTTTTGTTTTGCTTATTTTCTAACTTTTACTTTTGTTTTTCGTGTAATGTCAAACAGGGGAAAACAAGAATAACAACATATCCATCAATCCAACAATCGGATCAACGATCTCATGAGAATGTCGAATACCGTCTAAAACCAGATCGATCAATCGATCCAGGCTTGCATTGATCGATCCCCCGTTGAATCGATCGATCCACCCAAGCCTGTAATTACCGTAGAAAACCAGATCGATCGATCCATACCACCTGGTCTAAGTCGTGAGGAACTAGATTGATCGATCCCTACAATGATCGATCGATCCAACAAGCTGCATAATAGTCGTACATAACCAGCTCGATCGATCCAATTACAAGATCGATCGATCCGAGGCCCTGATAAGTCCCCTTCTCGATTTTTGGTTCATTTCGGTTTAGCTTGGTAAAAGTATCATTTAATTTGAACCAACAACATACCATATATCACTTTGACGGGCTTGTATGGATCAAAACACAAAACCTTCATCTCTTTGGCATTTTGAGAGTTCTAGAATAAACTTTTGTTCAAACCATAACTTCCTCAACTCTTAACTGAATTTGACAATTCTTGGATCTAATCTGCTAAGATTCATGCCCTCTAACTGTTTATAGAACAACATTTCTTGATCTACAATGGTACGTCCTTAATCTCCATCTTTTCAAATCCAAAATTGTTGTGTTCAAGGCTTGATTTAGGGTTGTTTGATTCACCTTTGATGCTATAATCATGTTCTCATGTTTACTGGGCTATATTAGAACATCATATTGACCTTGATTTGTGTATTTGCATGATTGGATTGAAAATTGTGAATTTTAGGGTGAAAATCTGAATTTGGGATCGATCGCGAGTTGGATTGATCGTTTTGGCTATCAGATCAATCGATCCAACAAAGGAATATATATTTTGCAAATAACCAGATCGATCGATCCCGTTCTAAGCTCAATTGATCTGATCTCAAAGCTAAGATCCATGAAGTTTTGGATCGATCGATCCAGTTATGAGGCCACAACTGAGAGTTCTTGGATCAATCGATGCATTAATTAGATCGATCAATATAGGTGATAACGATCCATAATGTGAGAAATTTGAAATTATATGGTTTCTTTTAATTTTGCAGGTTATGGCACGTACATGTGGTGATGGCAACAACAAGAGACAACCCCCTGAGGTTCGACGAACAATTCCAAAGGGACAATGAGTCAGAGAGGTCCACAGTGAAAAGACAAAGCAATTATGCTATCTCTGGGACCTCAAGCTGAGGATGAGGCACAAATGGGAGTTCGGACCAATGCTCCTTGGCCTCGACCAGACCATACATCTATCACCGATCTTTACATTCCCGAGGTCTCGAATGGATTATATTAACCATAGGTATGGCGATCCTTGAAGAGCTTACAAAAACATATGTTACAATGGGTTGTTGAAGGTTCAAATGCTTCCGACGAAACTTGTTTGCTGTTGGACTTTACAGAAGATGGATATTACTGAAGACGTGTGAGAGATGTTGGAACGAATGGGATTTGACACTTTTTCTTATTGACCATATCCTTTATATCCAGCTCTGGATAAGGACTATCCTATTATGAGCGAGAGTATACTCTTTTACTTCTCTAATGGTTTAATCAAGTAAGTCGATGTTAAGACAACTTCCCCCTCAAGATTTAATGGGCATATTAGCTTGAAACAACAAAGCGCGATACACATTAAGAATATGTCGATGTTTCCTCTCAACTCTACCATTTTGTTGCGGTGTCCCAACACACAAAGTTTGGTGAATAATGCCTTGTTCTCAAAAATAGGTGGATAGACATATAAATTTTGTACCATTGTCACTAACCATTTTACTTTTTTTCCAAATTGTTTTGCCGCATACGTTATAAAATTGGTGAGCACGCCATGTACTTCTAATTTTTCAAGTAACAAATACGTCCACACTTCTCTTAAAAATCATCAACAATTGTCAAAAAATAAACCACACCACAGGAACAGGCACACGATATGGACCCCACACATCGCAATGTATCAATGAAAAACAATCACTCGCTTTATTAATACTATCTAGAAAAATTTCTCTTGTTTATTTAGCTCTAAAACACACGTCACATGAACGAGAACTAACATAATATGATAAAGAAGAAAACATAGGTAAACCTGACAAAACTGAAAAATAGGATTGCCTAAACGCTGATACCACAAAGCTTGATTAGAAGAAACGTTAACTCAATGAGCCTTAGTATTCACAACATCAGTTAGATAATAAACCCCATCACACCCTTCACCGGTTCCAATCAGATTCCTCGTAAAACGGTCCTGTAAAACACAAATCGTATTAGTAAATGTAGCAAAACACTTTGTTTGTTTTACAATCTTTGAAATAGAGATCAATGTGCAATTCAAAGAGGACACGTAAAGAACATTTTTCAATGAGAAACTGTTTGTAATGGGAACACTCCCATACTCAACACAAAAGTTTTGCTTCCGTCTGCAAAACCAATTGAACACGGTGGTATTGGCTTGACATCGACCAGAAGAGAGAGCTTTCCATTCATGTGATGAGATGCACATGTGTCAAGAATAACATCACCAAAATTGATCCAACCATACAATTTATCAAAACCTCCATTGTTGGACTTTTTGTGAATCATCTTAGTGAGAACTCTCCACTGATCTTTTGTAAGTTCTAGAACCGGAGAGGGATTATAACTTGTAGCATGAGCCAAGACATATCCTCTGCCTCGTCCAGCATTACTCGAGCGAAAACCTCGGCCACCACGGCCACGGCCATGCCTACTAGAACCGCGACCACCACCACCATTATGGTCGACACACTTTATCCACCACTCTGGAAAGCAATTAATTTTTCAGCATTCCTTTTTCTCATGCCCAGTCTGACCACAATTTGAACAGAAACAGAGCATGAATTCAACAAACTTGAATCGGTACGTGTCACAAAATCAGTCTAACTTATCGTGTCTCCCAAGTCACAAGGAGCTAGAACCCTACTGCTTCAGCGACTTAAGTTTCTCCAGGATAATACTCAAGCTTTATGAGTCTCTTTTGCTCCGCTTCTTCTTCTACACCTTTACCGTGAGGTGTGAGAGGAGTTTTCACACTCTTGTACTCCTTCATTTCCAACTTCTCTATCATTCGAGTCTCCTCTTCCATGGCTTCTCTCCATGCCTTATCTTTCATGGTTACATCAAACACTTGAGGTTCTTCAGCCATCATCAAACACATCTCATGTGTTTGAGCCATCTCCTATGTTTCATCGGACCATTGCATCAACTCGTTGATTGACTTGAATCCTCTTGGTCTCATTGGATATTCTTCTTATTATTTTATCTTCAGTACGAGTATCTGTCATGATACTCGTTTCACAATCATTTTGATCCATTTGAGGCTTGGTTTCTTTTGGCAAGAGAAAAGTTTTCTTCACTTATTTCTTCTCCTCATCTAATATCACATCCCGTGATATTTTCACATTTTTTTCGTCTAAATCCGGCACTAGGAACACCTCTTTGATTATCTGCTCTCCTTGGCTTGTCATCACCTGATTGTTTTATTTTCCTGCCGTCATCATACTTTGACCATTCCCCACTTTGATTGGAACCGTTACACATCGATCAAGAGTGATGAATTTCACTACCTTGGTCATGTGGTTCGTACATCCGCTGTTAACTAGTCATGTTTCATCATTCACGTTTGATGATGATTCTTCTTTGACCGCACTAAACAGAATGTGACTCTGTTCATCATCATCTGTTTCTTCTAGACTTAGGTTCGCTCTCTCGGTCTTCCTAAGTTTGCAGTCCTTCGCTAAATGTCCCGCTTTGTCACACACAAAACTTTTCTTCTGTGAAACAACACATTTGTTCTTCCAACAATTACTCTTATTGTGATTGTCTCTCTTGGAAACGTCACACCATATCTTGGTCTTTTGTTGATGCTTGTCACCACATTTGTTTCCATTATTTGAAACAAACCTTTCTTCTCCACTTTCAATGTTACTTTGTCTTTAATTTTTAAAGGTATTTTATTTGATAAAATCTAACAAGATGAATTCTAAAATGGAGATGTTCAAGATGATATCTTAGACGAATGGTCAGACACAACAGATCGACCAAGAGCACACGGGACCTATGAAACGGTAATACCCAAGTGAGGGGCAACACATATTTTGACCTACCCTTACCCTTGTGCGACTTTACTCAAAGTCTTTTGTGGGAATAAGAATAAAGTTTTCTATTATGCTCATTTCTCTTATCTCTCTTTGTTACTTGTGTAACACCTTACGATTTTGTATGATCGTATCTTGCTCTCTTTGTATAACGAAGAAACACACTTTATGGATCTGAATGGATATTTGATTTGAAATGAGTGTATAAATACATAAGTAAAGAGGTGTCTCTTCGTCATAACCAACTAACGGTTATGATATTCGTATCTCTTCGATGATACAACATGATTTTATACAGAACCTAAGTCATATGAAATGTGTTATAAACTATACTATACGAAACTATAAAACTTAATTACAATCTAACAACCCTATGCACCATAACCTGAAAACCCCAAAAACTCCAAACCTTCCCATTTTTTTCATCATGAACCACATACCAAACATGCACCACATTGTGAAAATCCCAAAAACCAAAACCTTCCCATTTTTTTTATCATGAACCACATACCGAACATGCACCACATCCCAAAGAACCAGAAAATCCCAAACCTTACCACTATGACCCCAAAGAACCAGAAAAACCCAACCCATTCAACTATGTGCCACATTACATAGAGCATGAAAAAGTGGAGAAATACAAAGAACCTCACCATAATAGACCAGAAAGTCCAAAACTTCACCATAATAGACCGGAAAGTCCAAAACCTGACCATAGAGCAGGATTCCAACCCACGTCCTTGCACATCCCACAATTTAATGATAAGTTCAACAAATTAGTATGTTTCAATCTGACAGACCAAGCGGGAGACAGTGATTAATTTTTAGTTGAAAATAAAAAAATGGATAGCGAGTTTAAACAAACCGATGCAATAAAAAAAAGTTAAAGAAATGATGCTAAGGAAAGCAGAATTTGGATGGGCAGCCATTTTGTGTTGTGGTGGTCTCACTCTCACTCACACGGTGACTCTCACTCTCGAGATATCTCTTGGGATCATCTTATTCTGTCCTTTTCGTCTTCCTTTTTCATATTATAAATCCATTTTCTATTTTTTCTTTTAATATTTGCTTCTTCTTCTTTTTTCTTTTCTTTTCTCTTGTTTCTTCTTTTATATTAACATACCCATGTAAAATTAATGTTTTGCTATCAGTTTTAGTTGCCTTATGGTCACAAATGATATATCATCTAACAATGTTTTAAGATTTTGCTATTTTCTATCATTTACATCAAAGAGCAGCCCTTAATATGCTGACATGACCAATCTTCACTTACCTAATCACCTTGAAAATCTCAGAGTGATAAAAACATATGTATCAATTAAACCCAAATGTGCATCAATGTGTCGATGTAACACTTTAGATATCGAATTCACATAGACATAAAAATCACACACTAAATATGCGAGATACAAACTAATATAGAGAAAATAGTTTTGAGTTTTTTTGTTTTTAATCAAAGAAATGAACCTCACTATCAATTGCCAAGGCTGCAACGGTTAGTGTTTTTACTAATTACACCAACCAAAAAATGTGGCCAACACAAGCCATAGGGAACCAAAAATAATATCTATGCAGGGGATTGAACTCTCTCATACTCAAAGAGATCTCTTAACCAGGCGGGATAACTCACCGCCACATACGACTGAGGCAAAGAATTCGGAGAAGCACTCTGAGCTATGAGACCAGCTCCTCTGTTAGATGTTGCGTTCTCAAACATCAATTTCCAACCATTTAACCTTTCAAAAGTAGACAGAAGCTCTGAAACCTGTTGCAAAAAGGAAGGCCAAGCTTTTGATTTGTTCACTGCTTTAATAAGCACATAAGCCCCATAGGCAATTTGAAATATTTTATCAATCGTGCTTATAAAAAATTAAATGTTAAATTTATGTAAGAAAATATATTTGATTATAAAAATAAAAAATTTTATTTGTCTAAAATTTGTATATTAGTAATTATGATTTTGTTAGTATATTAAAGTTATGATTTCTTTGGATTAAAATTGATATTAATTCTTATCTGAGTTCAAATGGATATTAGATTTTTGTTTGAACTAAAATTGGACTCTATTTTACTTAGTCTTCTATGGCCTCTAAAAGGTTGGGAACAGCTTTAAAAAGGGGCGGTATTCTAAAACACCCCTGTCTTCTAATTTTAAATCTTAAATATCCTCTTCAATTTTTTTTATTTTTATTTTATTTTTATAACAAAATGACGTAAATGACTAAAACATCTGGATCCATAATCTTATTTACAAAAAAAATAGGGTCAATTCGACCCATTAAACCGATCTGGTACTGTTTCTAAAAAAATTTGGCATTTGAAATTAAAAAAGGAAAAAAGAACAAAAACAAACATTTATTCTTCTCTTTTGTTTCTTGTTCTTCGCTCCTCTTCTTCTCAACTCCCCACGATCTCCACCATTCTTCCGTTTTTCTTGCATTAACTTGTTATTAACTACATTTCGTCCCTCTTTGTTCCATTTAGAAGCTCCAATTTTTTTTTCTCATCCCCCCCTCAGTAAACCATAAAATTGAAATGGTGAGGACTCGTGGTGTGAAGAGGAAGCCGAGTAATACGTCTCCAAGACAAAGACAACGGCATCGTGGAGCTGATTCGGCTGTTGAAACAGACACAGCCGTCACTCCCACAGCCCAGCCTCCACGAAAACCCGATATTGAGGTGCCGGCGGTGAGAAACGACCCCGCAACTGAGCAGTCTGATCCCGTCGTGATTCCTCAAGTGGTAAGCTTCCTTTCTCGTCTAACTTTGGTTTGAATTCTGGTGGTTGGATTGAATTCGTTTTTTGGTTTTTTATTTGTGGATAAATACTAATATAACTGAATCCGACTGATATGACTATAATTTATATATAACTGATATTACTAATACACTTTTGTACCTGTTCATTTGTGTGGCTTGCAGGATACCAAAGATACTGAGGGGTTAAAGCCTATTACCCTGGGGAAGTTCCATTTCAAAAGCAAGGATTACGTGGTAATGTGCAAATTGGCCTCCAAGTGTGATGATGTATCCACAATAGAATTGCTTACAAAAACGCTTAAGGATGATGAATATAATTGGTTCATGGAGCATCCTCAATTCAAGCATGTTTTTCACATGCCGAGAGAAAAGTACCACAAACTAACACATTTGTGAATGTTGCTTCTAAGGACCGTGAACATGAAGAGGGGGAAAATGACATGGTTTATCGTGAATGGGGTGCCCATTAGGTACTCGTTAAGGGAGCATGCGATTCTCAGTGGGTTCAACTGTAAGAAATTCCCAGAGAATTATATGATGACGCTCGGTAGTTTTCAGTTTGTAAAGAGTCACTTTGGAACCGATGGAAGTGGGAAGAAGAAGATTCTTGTTGAGGATGTACGACAAAAGTTTATCTCGATGCCGCAGGGTACCGCCCAACTGAAGATGGGACTCTTATTGTTCCTAAGCACGGTCATCAAGAAGTCTAATACTAGAGGATTTATAGATCTTTTCTTCTTACGTGTTGTTGCCGATCTCGATGCTTGCGTCACATTTCCATGGGGTAGGTTCACCTTCGAAGATCAGTTAAAAGAGATCTGGTACACCATGGATCATTTCAAAGGAACAGTTCAAACCTCGTGGACCTTCCCGGGTTTCATTAATCCGTTGGCGGTAAGAGACAGTTTGATTAAGTATATCCAGTTGTATTAACTGTAGCAAAAAAACTAACTAACTGTGAATTTAATGTGCAGATCTTGGCATGTGAGGCTATTCCCGTTATGCAGGATGAGTTTAGGGAATATTATGACGATGATGATGAAGATGTGACTAGTGCTTGCCTAAGGATGTGCAGGACCAAATGGAAGCATTGTACCATGAAAGGGTGGTCATTGGATAGGGTTCACGATGTTTTTGGAGAGACTAAGGTATGGAAATAAGTTTGTTATATACAGTTGGATTAGTTATATTAGTTATATACAATTGGTTATATTAGTTATATCATTTTGTTGTTCTATATGTAGTTGGATTAATTATATTATTTTGTTGTTATATATGTAGTTGGACTAGTTATATTATTTTGTTGTTCTATATGTAGTTGGATTAGTTATATTAGTTATATACAGTTCGAGTAGTCATATTAGTTATATCATTTTGTTGTTCTATGTGTAGTTGGATTAGTTATATTAGTTGTATTTATAAAATGTGATTGTTTGTGTATGACCATCCGTAGGAAATCCAAAGCATTTTAGAGCCTACAAATTCTGAGGTTGCTCTTCTGGACCAGATCCTAGATGAGGATGACGTGTACAAAGGAGAGGACGTCTTGTGCGTGAATTGGAACGCGTGCATTCTTGAAGCCAAAAAGAAGATATGTTTTGAGGACGTATTCAAATCTGATGTGGCTGGCCGGAAAGACAATATGAATGTCCAACGCACCTTGAGCCTGAAAGAGACATTGACGAAGGCCATTCAAGATGGTCTTGCTGAAGTTCATGTGAGGATTGACGAAGTGTTTGAGAAGCTTGAACTTCTGACGCCAAGGTTGGAGAACATTGAGTTATCAGTGACTTTACTGCTGGAATGGCGTGATGGATTCAACGTGGAGAAAGAAAATTATGACCTTAACAATGACGACCTTAATGATGGAGGCAATGAGGGTGAATAGGATGGAGGTAATGAGAGTTACAAGGGGTTAGAGAACTCAGAGTATGACAACAGAGGTGGAGGTATATGAATTTTAAATAATTCAGTTAGTTGCCCATAACTTAGTTGTATGAGTTATATTGAGTTATATGGTGTATGAGCTATTCAATTGTAGGTGATGCCGCCAATTTTTTGGACTTTCCGCCTCCAGCTGATTCCGGAGAAGAAGAAAAGGAAGAAGAAGAGGAAGGGAAGGGGTAGGATAAGCCAAAGGCCAAGAAAGCAAAGGCAAAGCCAAAAGAGACCAATCCAAGGGAAATGAGGGAGAAAAAAGAGGTGAAGGCTTCTCAGTATGTATAAAGTCCCTTTCTCAAACAATATGGAATTTTTTTTAAGAACTTGTTATCTTTTGGTTTTAACTTATGTTGTGGAACTTATGTTTTTGTGAAACTTATGTTTTTGTGGAACTTATGTTAAACAATTGGTATTTTGTGGAAATTATGTCTTTTTAATCATGTATTTCGTATTTTTAATCATGATTTAATCCTGAATTGAAAGAGTAAGTATTTAGAAATTTTGTTACAAATGGATACAACTAACACAACTGAGTTACTGGGCAAAAGGAAAAATAATAATAATAATAATAAAACCTCACGTGTGCACCGTCAAACCCCATATCTGACGCAGTCAAACCTTAAACCCCTTATCTGACACAGTCAACTCTATACCCCACGTGTGCCCCTGGAAAATAATACATAGTTATATATCAGTTGTAAATCATATGACTTTTGCACATAGTTATATTTTGGCAAGTTTTTGATGATTTCCAGTTATATTGGGTTTTGTTAGAATTTTTTGTAGTTATATCTCAATTATTATGTTTAATAAGTATGTTTCAAAAACATCTGTATAAAACTATTTGTGAAAAATATAGTTTTAGTTATTTTTAATCAGAATAGCTATAGGGTTTAGTGAATGTCCATGTCCTTGTATAGTTGATTTAACCTAAGTTTAAATGCAAAAACAACACAACAAAATAAACACAACTCTTATTTCTTTTCAAAATACAAATTAGGAGTTTCCACTACTACAATTAAACCAAGTATATAGACTACTCTTATTTCTCCTTTGCCTACCTTCTGCCATGGACCGAAACCTTATAACTTGTTTTCTTCTCGACTTCCTGACATAATCCGGAGGAAGCACAACCATGAAACATACATGGTCGGACACTCTACTCCACTAACACATATGAGGAACTAGGAATATCGTCCTACAATATGCCAAAGACCATTGCTCAATCGTATAGAATTTAGAACACAAATCATGCACTTCAATGTCAGTATATCTATTTCTCTTTGCTTCCATAAGGGCGGCTATGGCATGCACACATGGGTACTTGTCTATATCGAAATGATTGCACATGCAAGTTTTTATCCTCAAATCAACATAATAACTCTTTCCATCACGTCCAATGACATTAAATAGTAGATAGTAGTTTTTCAACACAGTCACCGCCAAATTTTGTGCTTCAACACAACTATCGTGAAGCACATTCTCAACATAGGGCACCAAATGTTGCGCTTCAGTAGAGGTTTGTCTATGCTTGTTAAACCACTCCGATATTTTCCCAAAAATTGTATCAATTGTTGTTATGAGAAAGTACATCCTTGCTACTTTAAAAATAGAATTAATAGATCCCGCACACTTAGTGGTATCTATGTTATACCTTTCGCCAGGGAAATAACACTGGGCCCATTTTTGAGGTTCAACACTTTGTTCCAAATAGTTTGTTGCACTAGGATACCTCATCTTAAAATCCATGAAAAGTGTTTTGAACTCAGCTTCTGTGTAAACATGAGCTACTTCCCTAAACTTTGCTGCAACTGTGTCTTTGTTGACGTTTAAGGCGTGGGTCTTCACGTTTTGTGATAAGTGATATATACAATACACATGATGAGATAATGGGTAAACCTTACGTATTGTCTTGATGAGGCTCTGATTCCTATCGGTAAAGAACACTAATCCTGGAACATCCGGAATGAGCGTCTTCAACTTAGAGAAAAACCATGTACAAGAATCATCTTTATCACCATCAACTATAACAAAATCAATCGGATAGTAGTGATGATTAGGATCGTGCGCTGTTGCAACCAATAACACTCCACCATACACATTCTTAATGTGAGTCCCATCCACCACGATCACTTTTCTCATAACTTGGAAGCCTTCCACGTAAACACCCAACGCGAATAATACATACTTAAACTTGTTTTTTTCATCGACTTCCACATATGAAATTGTACCCGGGTTCACCTCCCTTAGCGGTTGACGATGCACGAGAACATGTGTGAGTTTTGTTGTACGTCCTAATAGAAAAAGTGTTTGAATCCTTAACCTTCGCAGCTCATAAACTCCACTTGCAACTATTCTTCGATTCCACACATTTTATCACATACCGCACCCTATTCGTTTTCATGAAGCAAGCTTTCTCTACTAATCTTTGCACTTCTGCTTTGTTTCTAAATTCTTGACCCAAAACTAAATTCATACCATCTTCCCATTCTAAATTGGCAGTATCACTCACATCAACGTTATCTAATTCCACTAAAGATGCATCTATACCCTCATTATTTTCTAAGTCGTCTTCTTCGTGGGGAACAATTGCACATCTTTAAAATGGCTTACTTGCCGAAAGATTTACTCCCCAATTTTGTGGAAATAATGTCCTCGTTACATGCATAAGTTGAACTCAAAACAGTCGTCTTTGTCTCAATATGCAACACACCTATTATACTTCCACATGGCTCCAACAAACAAAAAAGATCATCATCATTGAAAATATATACTGGTGCCTTAGGTACAACTCCAACCGGAAAATAACTCAACTTTAGTTCGCTCCTTCCTTCATATGCACCCATCTTAGTATGTATCCTCTCCACCAATAAATTGTACGTTATATCTTCCACCGATTCTCTTATTAAAAGAGCATGACAATTTTTTTCTTTTGGAATCCAAATAATTTCCCCTCCTTTCTTTGCATAATGTCCACCATAATCGAAATGTATAATAGTGCGTTTCTTTCTACTCGCTGAACCCTGGAAACATTAAATCCATGTATCATTAGTAACTCAGTTGTATAAGTTGTATACAAGTATATAAATTACTAGTTGTATTAGTTGTATAATACTATATAGTTGTATCAGTTGTGCTAGTGTTATGTTTAATTCTTAATTATATCGGTTGTATTCAAATATATAATTATGGGTTTTTACCAAAATAATGTGTTTGATTCTATTTACATAATCACTAATGTCGTTAAAGAACAACAAAAAAACCAACCTATTTAGTCATACTATAACATTTTCGAGCTTCAAAAAACTAAAAATCGAGTTTTTATAACCCAAATACACAAACCCGAAGCTTACCTCCAATGGTGAGTTTGAACTCCCTCCAACCTCCAAACTCAGTTGTATAAGTTGTATATATGCATATAAATTACTAATTGTATCAGTTGTATAATACTACATAGTTGTATCAGTTGTTCTAGTGTTATGTTTAATTCTTAGTTGTATCGGTTGTATTCAAATATATAATTCTAGGTTTTTACCAACACAAATGTGTTCAATTCTCTTTAGATAATCACTAATGTCGTTAAAGAACAACAAAAACCAACCTATTTAGTCATACTACAGCATTTTCGAGCTTCAAAAAACCAAAAATCGAGTTTTTATAACCCAAATACACAAACCCGAAGCTTACCTCCAATGGTGAGCTTGAACTCCCTCTAACCTCCATTTCCTCCAAATTTCTCCTCAAAATCGATGAAATACCTTAAATTTTGCATTTCCAGTCTCAATTTTTAAGGTAAATGAACATACAAAGAGAATTTAATTTGTGGTTGGTTGACATTGAAGATCAATTGTACGATGAAGATGATGATAGTTGGGTGGGGGTGGACCCATCCAACCATAATTTTTTTTGTTTGGAATTTTTGTTTTTAGATTAAATTGAAATGGGTTTAGGATCTGTGGGACCCCCAAACTTATTTTCTTTCATTTATTTAAATTATTTAATTATTTGAGGGGTATGTAAAATTGATGGGGGTAAAAGGGATTTAGAATAGATATTTAAGGGTGTTTGAGAAATTGACCCTTTAAAAAGTAGCAAACGTATTAAGATATGTTTCACTATGTGAACACTTCTCGACAGTCTACATCCTCTAGAGGTGAAGATCCTAACGTTATGCTCTTTTCAACCCATATACATTACTGTTGAAGGAGTTGTCTAAGAATGGTTCGGGCATACAAAGTAGGGGTCGATTGCGTGCCTAGAATCCAGGTCTTTGAAGCATAATGCTTAACCCTTTCACCAAAAGCCAGCCAAACATCTCTCTCAAGAAAGAGGTGTTAATGTCTTTCAATACATGTATTGTGTAAGATGTAATTTGGTGGCACATTTAATCTCCTTTGACGAAGATGGTCCCGAGTAGGAAGGTATTGCAGCAATACAAAGCCAATGGATGAAGGAGAATCTTGTAAGGATTATTTTGGGGTCACACATGTATTAATCAATATGTTAGGGTTATAATATAATTAGTCAAAACTTATGTAGTCACTTTGCTATAAAGTAAATGACATGGGGTATAAGTGTTATGAAAAATTAATGTGTGGATAAATTCAGTAGTTTCTAATTTGATGAGGGCCGAATTAGAAATTATTTCTCTATTTCTATAGAGAGAGTTATGATCCCAAAAAATTTTTAACAAGACATAGAGAAAATTCTCTGCATCTCCATCACCAAGAACAAAAATTATTTAGGATGTGATTTGGAAGACCTAATCCCAAAATTAAACATAAACTATCGACAGGTACACTTCCGCTTGTGTTCTTATTCATCAGAAACTGATATGACTTTGGGTTTATGAGATCATATATCTCTTTCAAATCTTGGAATTGATTCTTTGAGCCAAACTTGTTGTGCCCAATTTATAGTTAGAGAAAAGAGTTGGATCAACTCCTATGTACCTCTCATAGAGAAAGAGAGAGGATAGAAACCCCGAAGGTAGCCTCTATGGGTAGATATCCTTGCCTCTGCTTATCCTAAGAAGCAGAGTAAACAAATAAATTTGAAGGTTCTTGGCTTGAGGAGATCTCGCTCTAGGCAAGAACTAGTCATCGTTCATTGTTGCTTCCACCACTTTGGCATCTTTGCGAATCCTTAGTTCCCTGGACCCAGTTTCACCAAATAAAGCAATTAGAGAACCTAAAACAGACCATGAATCAAATCAGAAAGAGGCCTTCCTCCCGTCTCTTAGATCACACTGCAAGAAATTTGCAAAAGTTTCATTGATCTCAAGCAATCTACGAATATTCCAAAAGAGACATGGAGAGCATTCTATAAATCAAACACTTTTCTGACCGAAGATGTTCTTCTCCAATCAGCCTTGTAAATCCACAAAGATCCAGCTCTTGTAAAAATCATCTCAACCTATTTCAGTCTGAAAACTGTCTCAAAGTCCTCCAACAATTTTATCTCGAGTCCGCCGTGAGACATTGGTTTACAAATATCTTTCCACTAAATTCTCGCCTTGGCAGCATATATAGTTTTGTTCTTCCAAAGAAAAACAAAAACACATAGAGTCAATTTTTGCATAAAAAAAAACTCTGAAAGCACAAGCACTATACTCCAAATATTGACCATCCCGTATATAACCGA
Organism: Cardamine chenopodiifolia; assembly: GCA_963922655.1. Lineage (NCBI taxonomy): Eukaryota > Viridiplantae > Streptophyta > Magnoliopsida > Brassicales > Brassicaceae > Cardamine > Cardamine chenopodiifolia. The sequence continues at coordinate 11,748,023 of OZ000463.1, forward strand.
AGCAATAAGTCCGATTATGGGTGCCTAGGAGAGAAACCTTATGGTCCATGAGTGAAGCTTGCTCGTAACTCTCTCAATGAACAGTTGAACAGCTGAAAATGATAGCCATGAAGTATAAAGAGGCAGCTCTAGATACCTAGTAGGAAAAGAGCCCTGCTGTATTCCAGTTAATTCACACATATCTTCAATTTCATTTAAAATCTCAAAAAGGAAACCATTCTCATTTAAAATAAAATAAAAAACAAAAAAGAGCCCTGCATCCAAAGGAAACCATTCTCATCTAAAAAATATAAAAAAAATATAAAAAAATCTCAAAAAGTTAGTATACCCATTCTCATTAAAAAAAAGAAAGAAACAAAACAGAAAAAATCTCGAAAAGACAATAATATACCATTGGAGACCATTATAATCGGCAGAATAAACAAGAAAAACAAAATTTTAGCCCCAAAAAAAAAGAACAAGAAAAAAGTTTTATCCTTTCGCTGGAAAAAGGTTTATCATTGTGAAACTGTGAATTACTGCACAACGAAAAAGGAAATCTCCATGAAAATCCACCTTCTTCTTCTCCTTTCCTTTCTAATTTTCTCGCCTTCCACACAAAACCCACAACAACAACAACAACAACAACAAATCCACTATTGTGGTAACACTCCAATCCCAAATAAATCTAATCTCATAGCCTGCAGATCTGGAAAACTCTACTTCAAAACTTCAATCGGTCTCAACCATATCTCTCGAAGAGAAGAAGTGAAATTGGGAGCTAGGGTTTCAATGGAAGTCGAAGGTCACTTGCCAGATTTATGCAGCGCCTGTGAAAGACCTGATGGTAACTGTGGAGTTGCTCTTAGATGTCTCTGTCATCCTAAAGAATGCAGTTAAGTTCTGAGCTTACATTCTCACTTCATCAATGGAAATTATCTCTATCTATGTGATTTGATTGATGTTCTCCTTCTCTATTTGTGGGTGATTTTGCAGAGAACAAAGTTGTCAACTTTGGAACCAAGTCTCGAGCTTTATCTGGTTACACGCAGCAGCTTGTTCTACTTTTGTCGATGGTTTTGTTTCTCTTCTGTTTTTGATATGTAATTTTTACTCATTTTTAGCTTCAGACTTAATGTTTTTTATCCGCATTATGATTAGTCTCTATAACAAAAATCCGGATTCATTATAGAATGTAAATCCGGGTCTAGTCTCTGCTTGTTTCATCGTTTGATGCCTTGGAATTGAGTATACTCTGTGATTCCTTATACTTAGAGAAGAATTATAAAATAATCAGAGTTTATGGTTTAATCCACATCTAAAACAAAGATGATAGCAACATACATATATGATAACATCAAGCTAAATCTAATAACACCAACAAGTTTCCTCGGCGTAGTCTTAAATAGGTTAAAAGTGTTAATTTTCAAATATAAATATAGATTTGTAATTTTTAGAGTCATATACTCAAATTACTAAATTATTGATATTTGGCTAAAAGTAAACTATATAGTCTTATGACTCTATCTTACACGTTCACACTATATAGCATAATCGCTTTTAAAATATGAAAATTTGATAAATACTCTTAATAAAAAAAAATAACAAAAGAATGGACTATCATTTATCACCATAGTATTTGGTAAGCTGAATAGCCAAATTTGTAAATAATTTAAGTATTACTAATGAAAAAAAAAACAAATGTACCTTGTGTTAGTTTTTGGAGGGGTCGGACCACCACAACTGATCTTACAATGTTGTGATTCCCGTCGGAGTCACTGCAATTGCGAGAACAATACCTAAAGCAACCGATTCTAGTCCTTTATATATGTTTATCTCTTCTTGCTTCTCCTATCCCAGCAATCATCACCATCATTATCACATTCCATTTCTGCATTTTTGGATATATGTTTTTTTAAACAAAATTTTATTTTTTTGCCAGATATCTTTCAAGAATTATCACGCTCTACTTATAAGTTGTGCACTGTTCACTACTGAATTGTTTTGTTTTTTCTAGTCAATTCAAATTGGTTTTGCTTCCAGATTTGGATTTGAATAAGTCTCAAAAGATTCCATCTTTATAGGTGAGATCAAATAAATATAAGATATGAAATCAATTCGAAAATAATCAAATCTTAAATCATATAATTAATTGTTGGAAATTTAAGTGCAACTATTGAATTTATCGTTACTTATTAAAACGAACGGTTGCAAACTATTGGGCTATATAAAACTCTGTTTTTCTACATCAATAAACATATATAGAAAAGGAGAAAAAAGAAATTCACGAGAGACAATGAGAAAAAAAATTTGTGATAACACAAAAAATATTTCGTGTAATTCAAGGCTTTGAAAGAGGTTGAAATACTCTTTAAGAAAAGTTTTCTCTTTAACGATTCAATCATCATCCAAATTCTCGTTGATCACGATCAAGATTTCTTCAAAACGTCTTTACGTAAATAGAGGAGTGTTTACGTAATTACTCTCGTTTCTACAAGAATCTTAAAGAGTAATTTTTGTGAACAATGGTGAATGTATATGTGTGAGAGATGACATCTAAGTTTGGAAAGTTGAATAAGTTCAAAGGAGTAGATTTTGGAGATGGCAAAAGAAGATGCATGACAATGCCCACCATACCGGAGGATGCCGAGAAAGATTCTATGGAGAAGACAAGAAAGCTACTGAAATGGGAGAACAACAACTACATCTGTCGTGGTTATATTCTAAACGGTATGTCAGATCCTCTCTTTGATGTCTATCAGAATGTCGAATCCGCAAAGGAGCTGTGGGATGGCCGAGGATGCTTCTAGTAAGAAGTTCCTTGTGGGAAATTTTAATAATTACAAGATGTCTGATTCTAGGCTTGTTATGAAGCAATACAATGAATTGCTAGCATCCTAGGGCAATACTCCCAACACAACATGAAGATGGATGAATCCATCTTGATATCGAGTATAATCAAAAATTTACCACCTTCTTGGAAGGATTTTTAACACATATTGAAACACAAAAAGGAAGAGTTGTCTCTTGTACAACTTGGTAGCCATTTTAACGTAGAGGATTCTCTTAGGGCACAAGAGGGAGTAAGACCGAAAGAGGCTGGAACTTCTTCAATCAATATAATCGAAGAAAGGGAGAGTTATAAGATGAACAGTAAGGGAGAGAAATTCTCTTTCCTTAATAACACCAATAGTGGATCAAATTGCTAAGGCATTCTATCTGCAGGATGATGAGGTGACGTGGTGGATTGACTTGGGTGCAACAACATATGTTTGCAAGGATTTGTGGCTGATTTAAGACATATAATCTGGTTCAAGATGGGTCCGTACTTTATATGGGCAACGAGTCAACCGCGCCTATCCTAGGCCAGGGAAAATTGGTGTTAGAGTTTCGTTACGAGAAGACTCTTGATCTTGATGATGTACTTCACATATTCAGAATTAAGAAAAACTTAGTCTCCAGAAGTGTTTTAAATAAGTGTAAATTCAAACAAGTGTATGAGTCGGATAGGTATCTTATCAAAATGTGGTGTCTTTGTTGGATTTTGATATTTCTGTAATGGCATGTTGATGCTTAATATTAATAAAGTTTTCAATTGTATTTACATGGCATGTTCTAGCAAAAATGATATTTCTTTGTGGCATGTAAGATTAGGTCATATGCATTATAATTGAATGATTGAAATGTATAAAGAAGGATTAATTCCTTGTTTGGATGTGAATATAGAGAAGTGTAGAACATGCATGTTGACTAAGTAGTTATTAGACAACCATTTAAGAGCATTGAAAGGATTTATATGGTACTTGAACTTATATATAACTATCTATGTGACGTACATGTTACACCAGATTTAGGAAACAAAAAATATATCATCACGTTTCATTAATGATTATTCTTGTTATTGCTACGTGTATTTATTACATGCTAAAGATGAGTCCCTAGATAAGTTTGAGGTTTATAAAACTGAGGCTGAATTGCAACATAATGACTTGATTAAAAAGTTATGCACCGATAGAGATGGTGAGTATTATGATTCGGCGTATTTTCAGTTTGTATGCATTATATATGAGACTACGGCTCCGTATATACCACATCAAAATGGTCTATCCTAGAGAAAAAATCAAGTTCTAATGGAAATGGTCAATTCTATGTTGTCCTACTTGAGATTAAGTGACGGGTTGCTATTTATTAAATAGAATTCTTAACAAAATGAACAATGTTACCCTATATGAACTTTGGTATAAAAAAAAATCGAACTTGAATTACATTTGAGTTTGGGGCTGTAGGACTGTCTTTAGACTATCCCAACCAAAGACTAAAACTTTGGGTGAAAGAGGTATTGATTGCATCTTTATTGGATATGTTGACCATTCCAAGGCTTATAGGTTTTATGTCATAGAACATAATGATTATATATCAGTTTACACCATTACTGAATCAAGAGATACAATATTTGATGAGAATTGTTTCTCATCTATACCTAGGCCAAAGGATTTGATTACTAGTTCAAGTTAAACTAAAGGAGGAGACAATACAATCGCACCATCTAATGAGTCACTTATTCTTCGTAGAAGTAAGTGATGAAGGATTGAAAAATCATTTGGTCTTGATTTTCAAATTTATTTATTTGAAGGATCAAAAGATGAGATTGGTTTCCAATACTCATATTGTTATCATACTGATGATGAACCTAGAACAGTTAGTGAGGTTATGACGTCTAATGACATTGCTTTATGCAAATAAGTCGTAAATGATGAAATAGATTCCATCATGTGATAATATGTGGTTCTTAACGGATCTCTCACCCGGTTGTGAGTCTTTGGGCTGCAAATGGATCTTCAAAAAGAAGATGAAAGTCGATGTAATAATTGACAAGTTTAAAGCTCGTTTGGTTATCCAAGGGTTTAAACAAAAGAAAGGTATCAATTATTTTGGTACATATGCTCCGCTTGTTAGGATTTCCTCTATAAGGTTATTAATTGGTTTGGTAGCCATTCATAACCTTGTGATCCACCAAAAGGATGTCAAGACGGAATTCTTAAACGATGTATTGGAAAAAGAGGTGTATATGAAACAACCTTAAGGGTTTTTTTATGGCCGGTAATGAGCATAAGGTGTGTAAGTTAGTAAAATTATTGTATGGACTAAAGCAAGCACCTAAACAGTGACATCAAATTTGATCATGTTGTTTTGTCAAGTGGATTCAAGTTAAATTAATCGGACAAGTGCTTATATAAAAAATTTGATGAGTCTGTAAATGGAGTTATTATTTGCTTATATGTTGATGACATGTTGGTATTTGGTACCATCCTTAGACAAGTGGAGCTTACAAAAGCGTTTTTGTCATCAAATTTTGCGATGAAATGCATGGGGAAGGCGTGATCCTTGGAATTTGGATCAAACGTGAGAGTCAAGAACTATCTTTAACAAAATCTCATTACATTGATAAATTGTTTAGGAAGTTCAATTGTGAGAATTTTTCTCCCATGAGCACTCCCATTGATGCGAGTGTGAAACTTATGCCTAAAATGGGACAAGCGGTATCACAACTCGAGTAGTTGCAAGTAATTGACTGCTTAATGTATGTCATGACGAGCACTAGACCAGATATAGCTTCTAAAATAAAATAAAAATTTTCGATACACCAATAATACTAATACTCAACATTAGCAAGCTATAAGACGAGTGCTCAAGTAGTTGAAAGGAACCATAAATTATGGTTTATCATATGTTGGATTTTCTTTGGTCTTAAAAGGATATTCATATACAATTTGGATAACCAACGTAGAAGTTTATACTTCTACAATTGGTTGGGTGTTCTTACTTGGAGAAAGTGTCATTTCATGGGCATCTAAAAAAAATTATATTACAAGTTTGATTATGGAATCGGAATTTGTAGTGTTAGCGGCTGCGGGGAAAGAGGCGTAGTGGCTAAGAAATTTAGTCTCTGAGATTCCATTGTGGCCGAAACTAGTGTCACACATTTCTATCTATTGTGATAGTCAAGATACTTTGGCTAAGAATTATAGCCAAGTGTATAATAGTAAGTTGCAACACTTGGGCGTAAGACATAGCGCGGTTCGTGAGTTGATCACTCATGGGGTGATTACCTTAGAGTTTATTAGGTCTCAACAAAAAATAACTGATCATTTGACAAAGGATTAGCTAGGGACTTGGTGATAAAGTCGGCGAAAGGGATGAGATTAAAGTCCATTTGAAATCTCTAATGATGGGATACGCAATTTCCCTCTAATATGACGTTGAAGTTTGAATTCATTGTGGGAAACCCTCAATTAAAGATTAAAGCACATATCTCATATCATCTCAAGGTATGTACTTCTTAATAGATATTTTGAAAAATGCATATTGTGAGTAAAATATCTACCTATAGGAGTGTGAAGTGTAGCCGCTTTAAAAAACTTGGACTTGGCTTTGTATGCACTCTCGAATAAATTGGACACATGGCTAATAATAGTGTCAAGTGTAAACACTTAGAGTAGTGTGAAATTTGTGTGTGAATTATCTTCATGTGCTAAAAATGAATTGAATGATTCAATCCGTAGGACATCCTGATTCTCGAGCATTTGAAATGTGTAATATTACTAAGATGTAAATTCAATCGTTATGATATTTTTATTTATGAATGAGTTTGGTTTATGTGTTGATGTTGCTGTTAATCAAAGATTACACTTAAAATGGTTTGTTGCTGAACTCTTATGATATTGATAGTTTGATCGTGGGGGTGGCCCGGCAGTTAGTTTTCCTTTGAATGGATAGCTATAGTTCTGCAATGATTCTCATATGTCGTGAATCGAAAATTACACTTAAAGGGGGGGGGAGAATGTTGGAAATTTAAGTGCAACTATTGAGTTTATGGTTACTTATTAAAAGAATGGTTGCAAACGTTCATGACAACCATTGTGCTATATAAAACTTTGTTTCTCTATGTCAAAAAATAGATATTGAATAGGAGAGAAAATAGATTCATGAGAAAGAGAAACCATTGTGTTATATAAAACTTTGTTTCTCTACATCAAAAAATAGATATTGAATAGGAGAGAAAAGAGATTCATGAGAAAGAGAGATTGAGAAAAATCTCTTATGCTAATACATAAACAAAACAAATGAAAAAAAGCTCTTTGTATATCTCTTGTATCTTAGTCTAGACTAAGATGGAGACTTTAGTTTTCTTATTCTACAAAATGATTTTGTTTAACCCGGGGTTTTGAATGGGGCCAAAGTACTTTTTAAAAAAAAATGATCTCGTGCACAATTCAACCATTGTCCAAGTTCCCATTGATCACGATCAAGGTTTTTCAAATCATGTTTACGTAAATTGAGGTCTTCTATCTATGTTAACAAATGAAAACTTCCATATTTATCTATTTATCTATTTCTATTCACCAACTATTTATCTATTTCTATTCAAATACATGAATTTTTAAAGTACCCACAAAAATACATGAAATAATTATTCTTCCATTAAAACACAGGAACTCTTAAATTGTATCCATCAAACACTCAATAATTGATGGAAAATAATGCCATTATTTTTTCAATTATTAAATTTCTATAAAATCTAAAATACATATAAAATCCTTCTATTAATTATAAAATTTTCAAAAATTCATATTCTTCAATAATTAAAAAATAAAATATTAAAAATTGTTTTATAAATAAAAATAAAAAACGGATAAAGTTCCTAATAGTTTTTTAAAATTCTAAAAAACTTTAAATAACTTATATATATTATATCTTTCACATCAAATTTACATGTAACAGAATTATATACAACTTATAATGTTATTATTTTTACACACAACACTCTCATCTAAGTAACTTGGTTGAAAATATAATTGTACAATTATATAGTTAAAAGATAATATTATTATATGATGCTATTTTTCAAAATAGTTTTTGAAAAAATGGTAACTATATTATTGGAATTTTCTTTATCAAAATATTTATATATATATATATATTATTGGAATTTTATGATGAATCTAAAACTTAATATTTTAACTTTTAGGATTTTTAGAAATTTTTAGGAATTTTATATGTTTTTTATAAATCCCTAAATTCACAACTTTATTGTTTATTTTTAGAATTACTTTAGATTTTTCTACAAATTTAGGTTTTTTAAAGAATTTTAAAAAATATTTTTAATTAAAAATTAATGGATATTATTTTTCATCAATTAATGGGTGTTTAATGACTACAATTTAAGAGTTTGTGTATTTTAATAGAAAAAAGTTAATTCATATATTTTTGGGTACTTAAAAATTTATATATTTTAATGGAAATAGATAAATATTTGGGTTTTTAATGAAATTTTTTCTTTTAAAAAAGTTATACTTGTTTTTTATTTTTGTATCTACAACTCACACAATTACACGAGTCTTCTACTGCATATTCAAATCGCCTTATACGTTGATGAATTGTACATTAAATTTTTGTTTCTACTAATAGATTATTTTTTAGACGTCTAATAGATTTTTTTTTCAACTTACTAATAGTTTTTCAACTCTGTTTTGGGGCCAGAAGTTGAAACTTTTTATAGACGTTAATACTTAATATTAATTTTGTTTTTATCTTCCAATTAATAGTTTTAAATTTTAGTCAATGTACAATTTTATTTTATTTTTGGTTCAACAGTCAATGTACACTTATGTTAAGATTTTACTAACGTAGATCAGTATATGCGAAATATGAATATCTATACTATAATTTGAGCAATGTTGAAAAGAAAATAACCAATTTTTATATGTTATGTTTACATAAAATGTCAATATTTAGATTTTTAAATAAAATTATTAAAGGTACAATAATAATCACAAATTAATATAATTAAATTAAAAATTAGTTTCCAAAAATTTAAATTTACTTTCTCTCTCTAGCTAAATATGGATGAAACTTAAAAAAAATAATTGTTAACCAGTTAAAATTGAAAACCAAGATTTTGATATCTAACTATACCATATTAATTATTTTAAGGTATTATACTTGAAAGATTTTTAAGATTTAAAATTATGATCTTTGTTTGATCTTCTTTTCAAATTATTTTGAATTATTATATAATACATAATAGTTCATAAAATGTAGATTTTTTCTACATATTTTGTGAATCGATTTTTTAGAAACGTAGATATATTACTTAATCGATGAAAAAAAAATGTGTTCAACGTCCCACGTCGGTTAGAAAATTGAGCAATGGATTTTAAATAAAATCATTAAGTGTACAATAATAATTATAAAACTATTATGATTAAAATTAAATCATAAATATTATTTTAAAAATTATTAGTTTTCAAAAATAAATTTACTTTCTCTCTCTAACTAAATATGGTCGAAAATTAAAACTATTTTTTTAAAAATTTTTAACCATTCAAAATTAAAAACCAAGATTGGATATCTAATTATACCATATTATTTATTTTAAGTTATTATATTTGAAATATTTTGTTAAGATATAAAATTATGATTCTTCTATCATCTTTGTTTGATCTTATTTTCAAATTATTTTGAATTCTCATATAATACATATATTTAATAAAAATGTAGATTTTTCGACATATGTTGTGAATCAATTTTTTAGAAATGAAGATATATTTTTCAATTGATTAGGAAAAAAATGTGTGTTCAACGTCCTACATCGGTTAAAAGTTTTGAGTAATGGTTCTCAGTCATATTATAAAACAGACCAAAATGATTTCAAATCTAAATGAGAAATAAATTTGACTTATTAGACGTCTAAATTTTTTTTAAACAATTATTTTTTTATTATGTTCTTTAGTTAAACCAATAATTTATCAAATAAAACAAATAAAAATTATTTTAGATACTTAGTTTAAGATATTATAAATATTTAAACTTTAATGTTGAAAATCTATAAAAAAATTTATAATATAATTAATATAAAGATATATATATTAAATTTTAGTAAGGATTATATAGTTTTTTAACTTATCAAAAGTTAAGATTTTATCAATTTTAATGTCTAAAATATTTATATAGTTTTAAAAAATTTGTCCAAAGCATATATAGATTTAGTTTCAACGGATCCAATATTGTATCAATTAGTTTTTAATCAGGATTCGGATCTTCAAATGTTCTAATTTTTACAATAGGTCAGAATGGGTAAAGACAAGTCAGAGTAGATAAAGACGAGTCATAATGGGTCATGACAGATCTCATATCGAATTTCTAATATTTGATAATAACTGATATTGGATTAAATCTAATTGTTACAGATTTTTTGAATAATGTGAAAATATATACATAACATCACTTAACTTTTACCATCAAATTATATTATAATCTAAATGATCAAATAAATTTGTCTAAAAATATAACACCGCACATACGTAATTATATATTAGTAATTTTAATTAACACAACACAAACAATATATAATAATAATAAATAAGATGTTAAAATCATAAAATAAATTTAATATAAAACATTAATAATAATTTATAATTATATAAACTAACAAAATATGAAATATTTATTTTCCCTGGATTACTATCTAGTAGATTAAATATTTACTATTTTCTCCATTTCACTCAAACAGAAAGAACCAAATTGGTTGTATTCCCTTCACCAAAATTTGGTTGTATTTCTCAATTTCTCTATCTTGGACGAATCTCAAGTTCCAAAATAGTTTTAAAATAATTTTAAATAATTAACACGTAATTAGCTCCATAATTTAAATATCGAAACATGACCTATATATATATATATATTGGGTACTATTGAACCGTCCTTATATGTTAGTAAGCCAGTTCGTAACAGTTTCGTTTCAACTTCTCGCCGTATATTTAAAGCCTTTGTTTCGACCATTTCTTTATTTTTATTGAAACTATGTTACCAGTCAAATATAAATCATAAATCCAAAATAATAATCATCGTCCAATTGCCACATAGGCGGCATAACAACCATTCACTTGGTTATTATTGCATACCAAATATTTTCACCAGAGCAAACAAATATTATACATCTTCAGAAATGAAATTGACCTATAATTTGGTAATAAATAAAGGAAAACTTATACAATATGCGTCCACTATGGGCTGCGCCTTTGACGATCGTGTCAAGGTAAAGGAAGGTGAGCTAAAACCGTGTACATGTAAATTCCCAATAAGACAAAGGAAACTTTAGGCCTATTTCTAGAGACGTCTCATATTATATTACATTTTATTAAAATTTATGTATTTTGTAAGAAATTGTCATCCCTTTATTGAAGTCGTGTAAGTAAGCTTTAATTACAAAAGAAAACATTATATATATATATAATTCTTTTATTTTCTAGACTGTATATATTCATATTATCAATAAAACTAATATTAAAATTAACTCAATCTTAAATTGGTATTTATAGAAAACCCTATGTACATAGATCGACAATATACAAAATTATGATAAGAAGAATATAGCTTTCACGTAAAACAACCATACACTTCATATTTTATAAAAGTTCTTGTTATTATGTATTTTACAGCTTTTGCTTCCAAACTATACCTATCATAAAAATAAAATAAAAATTAATGTATCAGAAAATATAAAAGTATAGAAATTAAATGAAAGGTGGTAGGTGAAGGATTTTATCGAATCACCTTCAAAGAGAAGTCAAGACCTTTTTTTCTTTTTTCTTTTTCTTGTGTGTATATAAAAACAATCCTTCTTCTCCATTATCTCTCAGCTAGAGTTTCTCTCTAAACGAAAGAACTCAAGCTTAATTCCAACTCTAAAATCAATAATAATCTGTCTTTTACTCTCAAAATCTTATTCGTTTTACCATCATTATCAATAATCATGCAAGCCGCTTCGCCGTGTGATCTCAAGTTCCGATCAACAGATCCGACGGCTAAGATCACTCGTGTTTCCCACGCGATAGCAAAGCGCGTGGCTGTTCGGTGTGGATACAGGTCCGAGTCCTTTAGCTTCCCCAACGGCGTCTCAGTTAGTCGAGCAGATTGGCAAAGCTCATGCGCCATTTTATCCAGCAAAGTCGCTTCAGTTGAAGATCCCGGTGGTTTAGCTAACAAAATCGCCGTCGTTAACGGTCACAGTAACGGCTCTGTTGATCTCAGCCTCGTTCCCGTCGAGACACCCAACGGAAAATTAACGCCGGTTAAGCCTTTGACAATTACCGATCTATCTCCGGCACCGTTACATGGATCTAGTCTTCGTGTAGCTTATCAAGGAGTTCCCGGCGCGTACTCAGAGGCAGCCGCCGGAAAAGCATATCCGAACTGTGACGCTATCCCGTGCGATCAATTTGACGTTGCGTTTCAGGCAGTTGAGCTTTGGATCGCCGACCGAGCCGTTCTTCCTGTAGAGAACTCTCTCGGTGGTTCGATTCACCGGAATTACGATCTCCTCCTTCGTCACCGTCTCCATATCGTTGGTGAAGTTCAGATTCCGGTTCACCATTGTCTCCTCGCACTCCCGGGAGTCCGTACTGAATACGTGACGCGGGTAATTTCTCACCCGCAAGCGCTCGCTCAGACCGAACGCTCCCTTGATAACCTCACGCCACGAGCGGCGCGTGAGGCTTTCCACGACACGGCGGCTGCAGCAGAGTACATTGCAGCTAACAACCTCCACGACACGGCTGCTGTAGCGAGCGCACGTGCGGCCGAGCTTTACAACCTCCAAATCTTAGCTGATGGAATCCAAGACGATGCAGGGAACGTCACACGTTTCCTAATGCTAGCGCGTGAGCCTATAATCCCACGCACGGACCGGCCATTCAAGACGAGCATTGTCTTTGCCGCGCAAGAGCACAAAGGAACTAGCGTCCTCTTCAAAGTCCTCTCGGCCTTTGCTTTTAGAAACATTAGCCTGACCAAGATTGAGTCACGGCCTCATCATAATCGCCCGCTTAGGGTTGTTGGAGATGGGAGCTTTGGGACGGGGAAGAACTTTGAGTATATGTTCTATGTGGATTTTGAGGCATCTATGGCGGAGACGCGTGCTCAAAACGCGCTTGCGGAGGTTCAGGAGTACACGTCGTTCCTAAGAGTGCTGGGAAGTTACCCGATGGATATGACGCCATGGTCCATGTCACCCACTGAAGATGCATGACCCATCGCCAAAAACAAACGCACCAATAAAATTTATTAAATTATAATGTTTTTTTTTTGTATTTATACTTAAATGAAATGAAAATGTAGAGCTCATGGTTCACGTGGGGATTAGGAGTAGACCATTTCTTTTATTTGTCTGTTACTCGGTTACTATGGACCAAATTGCTAGTGATGAACATTGATAAATTTTTGTTTGAAGTTATATGTTTTTTTTTGTTTAAAAGTTTGAAGTTGTATGTTAAATGTTAATATTCGTTATCTAAGCCTTCGTTATGGTAGTTGCAGATATGTATATTGTTTCAATACCAAATTAAACCAGTATGTATGATTATTATTAAAATCAAGGTTCTAAAATTCGGCCAACGCGGCGCTTAGGCGGCTGGAAAAGCGCCCATTCAACTCGAACCGCCGCGCTTTGCTTCAAATCGGAGTGTCAAATCGGTGAGGCGGAAAAATCGGACGAAATCGGAGATAATCAGCAGTAATCGGGGGAAATCGGGGCTAATCGGTTTTACTATTATTGACATATGTACTAATCGGTCCGGTGATTCCGAAAACGCTTGCGAGGAAGATAACAAAGAATGAGAAAAGTTTTAGATGAGTTGCTGCGTCACCGTCTCTACATGCCGCTGCTCTAATCACTGCTTCTGTTCCCGTGGCTCAACAAGTCATAGTTGTGGTCTTGAAGAAGACGATGAAGAGAGGACGAGATAAAGAGAGATTAGAATTGGGTAGTGCGCGGACCAAAATAGTAATGTGCGGTTTATTCAGTACGAAGTTGAAGTTTCTTTTGTAGGACCCATTTACACGTCAAACAGTTATTAAAGAATATTATTGGCACAGCCTATTTCATTGGTGCAGTTTGTTTACAAATCAATAGTATTAATTTGTAGTTTTGTTTGATGGTGTCTTAAAGTTGAGTTTTGAGTATCTTTTGTATATTGCAGCAATAATGTTACTTGAGTTTGAGTACATGTCCGTATAAGTGTATATTATATTAGTATGTGCTTGTTTAACAAAAAAACTCAGCCATGTTACGAACAAGAAAACGAGGTCATGTTATAAACAAAAGAACCATGTCACATATTGTCTTTAATAATTTTTATATCAATATAATAATTTAAATAATAATTATATTAAATATAAAAAATTAAAAAAATATGTAAATAATTTATTAACGCTTAGGCTCCGTCTAAACCTCGATTAATCCGTCTTGTCGTTAGACCCTTATTGAACTCCTAGGTACCGTTTAAAGAGTTTTAGAACATTGATTAAAGTCATTTGTGAAGATTCCTTTAAACTTACACGTGTAAATACAAAAAAAGAAGTCAAGCTCACGTGTGAACTCAAGGGTTCAAACATTTGTTGCTTTGAAACAACAACGAGCTCGCCGTTTGATTTCTAGGTAAGTCACATGAAATTGGCACTATAATTTCCAAGAAACTTACAAGTTGAATATAGTGATAACACAAGTTTTACTTTTGTTTTTGAGGAGTTGAGAATATACGACGTGTGATACGTACAAGTAGAGCCGAATCTTAATAATTTAGATTAAAAACAAGAGATCAAATGTGGTTCCATCACCAATTTATTTGGGAGCAGTGAAACATTGAACTCTTTATCAATTTGTCTAATAATATAATAAATTTTATTAAAATAAAGTCATAAGAAAAAACAATGACTTGTTACGCTAACCTTTTAGAATGTTGGGTCTAGCTTTAAACACTTGTTACACATACGTCCACATTCACTGGTTAGCCATATAAGATTCTTCCAGGTTCCAAAAAACAATGTTTTTTATTTATCAGGAAATCTTATAGTACTAAAATTTAGACTAGTCATCAGAACTAAAAAAAATCAGATTTCTTTTTCATTTAAGATTATTTATAGTGACAAAAATGAGATAACACTAAATATTTGTAAATTGAAAAATATTACTATGACTCGAAAGTCGTCATTAGACCATTATATATCCATTAATTAATTATCTTCCCCCACACATACAATCACGAATTTATCTAATCATTAACTGGGATTTTATCTTTAAATTGTTATTCATTATAATTATAGTTATTTTGGTCAACTGCTTATAATCAATTAAACCAATTTAGAAATTCAAACCGGGAGTATATAATATACATAAAAAATATCATACGAATATAATTTAGCATTAGGTGTTAAAGTATCCGTCTTAACATTTAAACTGCGAGAAATTGAAAATAAAGAAAATGAACGCAAGAATTTATCCAGGTGCATTGAGAAGGCAGACCATCTCGTCGGTGTGGACACCTTGTGCGAGCATGCACGTCATAACCTAGATGAATGTCTCAACTTCCGAGTGTAGTGAGAAAAGGCTATTATGTATGTATTTGGTCCCTATTATTGATCCCTTTATGTCGTCTTTGAAACAAAACCATCCATGCCTGAAAAAATTTCTGTATTTTTTCAAGATCCATCAATAAAACATTTGTATCCCATGAAAGGCATAACCAGAATATAAAATATAGAAAATTCAATCCAATAAACTGGTTTTGATGACACTTTTGGTTCCATATTTTCATCCTTAACTTTAGCAAATATCTATGATTTGAGCCTCACTTTCTGATAGTTTTGAAATTTTATGTGGATCTCTATCCGTACTGTTAAACAGTTTATCATTTTTTGTTTTTCATAAATACCAAATAATCCAAAGAAAACTTTTCATATTAACCGATGTCAAGATCCTCCAAAATAAATAATTTAGATTTGAGAAAACTGATGGACCTGTGAATATTCCAATTGCAGTCAGAAACATAAAGGGTGCCCATCTTTGTAATGTTGGTGGACATTCAAAAAAAATATGATTAATCATTTCTTGAGTTGCTCCACATCGTACACACAAATGATCACAATTGATACTAAGATTAAAATTAGCCAATTGATACTAAGATTAAAATTAGCCACTAAACATCCCGTAACTACTTACCAAATAAAAATATTTGATTTTTGGAAGGCATTTAAGTTTCCAAGCCTGGTGTTGTAACTCCCAAACATCAAATCCAAAAAGACCGTTGTGAAACTCCAACTGAAAGTTTATTATGCTCTGTCCACGACTTAACCGTATATTTTTGAAACGGAGAGAAACAAGTATAAATTATGTTTTCCCATTAATTTAGCTTTACGGCATAAGATGAGACGTGGACGAATCAGCCGGGGTGGTAGTTGAATTTGTCTCGTTGCATTTCGTTAGCCTTCTCAATATATAGGTAATAATATAAAAATTTCGAGATTTATTAACGTATAATAGGTTATTTTCAATTGCTCAGCAAACTAGATTTTAGAGAATAAATTCAAATTTTAGATTAACTAAAGTTGAAACTTTCTTTTTTAGAGTTTATGTAGTTAAGTCTGCTGTAATTTACAAAAAGGGTGTAAAGGTAAGCCGAATTATAACAAAAAAACAAGAATTATAACAACAGAAAAGAATGTAATACAAAAAGAGAGTATAATTTTATTTAAGAGGAGTCGAGAAGAATGATGAAATGATGAGTGGGGAGGTAGTTGGGAGAGATTTGTGTAAGGTGGCGTCGAAGGGAGCTAACAGCCATGCATTTTAGGATTTGCCGCGTTGTCTATATTTCTACTCTTTTTTGAATATATTATAATTTTAAAATTTAATATTCGTTACTATATAAACAAAGAATGACGTACACAATACCAAATGAAATTGTATGAAATATTATACTTTGCTTGTACCATTTTACAAACGCAAATATATTTGTAAATTTAATAAATATGTCATATGTTCACACAGATACAATTAAGAGTACACATGCACAAATTTTACCAAGAAAAAAGAGTACACATATACAATTGTGTCTAAATGAGAAATCAATTTCAGTGTGAAAGATAAGGAGAAAGGAACTCGTTAACCACGTGTTCAATGATATTTTCTTGTACTCCCTCCACTTCATTTTATACGATGTTTTAACTTTTTTTTTTGTTTCATTTTATGAGATATTTTGTAAGTTTTAATGCAGAATTTAAATACATTTAATATTTTGTGATAATTATATTTTGCAGTATTTTCTTTGATTGGTTGAATGGATTTAAAGTAAAACATTAACTGATATTTTTGTAAATAAAAACTGATTTTGTAATATGCATATTTTTATCTAAAATATCTAATAATTGAAAATAACTTTGAAAAGAAAGTAACTACCAAATGAGTGATGGCCTAGTAGTAGTATAAGGATTAATTCCATTGTGCTCCGAATTCTATCCCATTTGAGATGAAAGACCATTTAAAAATCGGAATGGACTAAAGATTTACTCTAGATACTGAAAAAGATTATGGATTAAACGTTGGAAACTCGGTTCAAAAAAAAGTAACTAATAAATATAAAAATAAGGAAAATTAAAACAAAATTTTCACAAAACATGATTTGGATTGAATTTGTTATGGAGTAACACTGTAAGTGCAGCCGGCCACTAAATTAATTTGTACGTTTGATAATGACTAATGAGGTCCCTCTAGTAAACTAATAAAGATGTGGCCTCAAGCACTTGTTTGTTATGCCTTATGGATGGATCGGGCCTAGACCTGAAAGTGGCCGCCCATCACATATATGCGTGTGTTTTCTATTTAAAACTTTCAATAACTGACTTACCATGAACCTCCTTGCAACACATATTTGCCATTCCAACTCAAAGTCCTAAGCTTGCGTGAACTTATATCATATATGAACGTTTCGAACACCTCTAACTTTATACTTAGGGTCTGAGTGTCTGACTCATTTAAATGCAGTGGATAAGTGATGTTAATAATTTTTTTGTTGAAATTATATTTCTTTTCTCTTACTTCAATATTGAAATTTTGTATCTACTAATTATAGAAAGAAAAAGATCTAGTATTTTGAATGTTTTTGGTTACTGTTGGGGACCTTCACCGCCGATCATCGTGAATGAAGTCGACATGACTCTTTCGTTTTGTGATTATTCTGACTCTGTAATTTCTTTCGTGTTTTTTTTTTGGTTGTGATGATTATTTGAGGTACTTATTTATTTATGAATTGGTCTTTGAAATTTCGGCCTTCCTTCCTTTGGAGTTTAGTGAATAGAATAATCAAGAAAGTAATGGAAATTTCATATATGCTTACAAGTTACAAGTTACAATATTAAAACACCGTGTGATCTCACGTGTGTTGTACTCCGCTTAAGAAAGTGTAGTGGAAGCAGCCGCTCTTTGTAGACTTTTCATCCAATTTTTGCCTAAAGTTAACGAACTAACCAAATTTTTAATTAAAAAAAAGTATTAGGAAAAAACAATTAAGCTATGTGATTGACACAAGGAATTAAGTAACGAAATATACGTAAAAACTAGAGCAAGTCACCACGATTCCTATTTTATAGAATTGTAGTGATGATGAAAAAAGTGGCGATATGGAGCATGTGATGATGAATTGTGACATGAAGGAGGGAAGACTAAATCATAGAGATTTTTTTATAGGAAAATCATACAGATATTTCACTAATAATCTTTTTATAAAAAAACTCTTCGGTCTGATTTGCTGTTATAATGAAGCAGAGAATGTGAGTTAGTGAACTTGAGTTGATCTTCATCGAACCCAAGTATTTGAATAGTTTTTATGTCTCCATATATCAATTTTATCACATGGATCTTTCTTATTGTATTGAAATGTTAATATATTATTTTCTTAGTTCAAGTTTTTGAATAGTTACTAACATACCATTCGTTATAAATCCTAGAGGCCTATTTCACTATAACAATTTGTGGGAGATAATGTATGAAACCAAGTCACTTTGGGTACATAAAGAAGTCATATAAAATCGAAAATTTTCATCAGAGAAATTTAGAAAATCGACAAGAAAGAAAAGGAGAACAATAATTGAGATAAAAACATAAAATTATTATTAGAAAAAGGAAAACAAAAGAACTTATAGACCTTGGTGCTAATTGACAAGTTATCTTCATCATGGAATTGTTATCGCTCAAAGTTGAAGCATAAAAAAAGAAGATGTCACTTGATGAGTTAATATCTGACATAATGATCGAAGACACAAACATAAACTACTTAGGTAACAACACAATATCTCGTTCAATTCCTAATGATGCTAATGTGGTGGAAAGTTATGGTGGTGAACATGTCCAAATTTAACAATAACCAAGGAAAAAATCTTCTTGATGAACCGTTTGTTGAATTTAAAAAAAACCTGAAATGCTGGATCTGCAATAAGCCAGTACACAGGAAAAAGGATTGTCGTCTTCCTCCTCGGAAGAAAGGATCAAGCAAAAATTATCTCAAAAAAAATCTAATTGATGTCACCACTGAAATAAACGTAGCGATTGATGTGGTGGAATGGATAATTGATTGTGGCTCCGCATGTTACATCTGCAGCCAAAAGTCTCTTTTTAAAAATATCGATGAATCTCTACATGATAGCGTTTATTTAGGTGATGATAGTGTTTTTCAAGTTGCTGGAATTGGAGAAGTTGCTTTAAAACTATCATCTAGAAATTTTTAACTTTGACTGAGGTTTTGTTTGTCCCAAATATGCATAGAAATTTGTTTTCTAGTGCTTTATTGATGATTACTGGGTTTAAACAAACTCTTGATACTGGAAAATTAGTGATTACTAAGAATGGGGGATATGTGGGAAAACCTTTTGTAATGGGAATATATTTATTCTTGATATCATGAATGAAACAAGTGTTGTTGCTTTTGTTTACTTTGTATATGGTTTGGAGACTTAGCATGGTAGATTAGGACACTTAAATGTGAATATCTTTATTCTTGATATCATGAATGAAACAAGTGTTATTGCTTCTGTTTACTTTGTATATGGTTTGGAGATTTAACATGGTAGATTAGGACACTTAAATGTGAATTCAATTGAACATTTAAAGCATGCCAACTTGATTTCTGATACTTTAGAAAAAGATTTTGCAAAATGTGAAATTTGTGTAGCATTCAATTAAACATGCTAGAAAGCCTTTTTCTCATCCTGTTGATCAAAAATCAGAATTGCTTGAGCTTATTCATTTTGATTTGGCTAGTAGAACAAAGGATGAAGCTATATTATATTACCTTTGTTGATGATTTTCTAGATATACAAAAGTTTATCTATTAAGAACAAAAGATGAGACTTGTGAAATGTTTATGTAATAAAAAGCTAAAGTAGAAAATCAACTAAATAGGAAAATTAAGAGGCTAAAATCTGATAGAGGGAGAGAATATGCATCTGTAATTCTGAAGTTTTTTTATGTTTAAAAGAGGTGATTATTCATGAAAGAACTATACCTTATTCACCTCAACAAAATGGTATTGCTGAAAGGAAAAATCGAACCCTTAAGAAAATGATGAATGCTATGCTTCTTAGATCAAATGTGGAGGGGGGGGAGCTATTCTTTTATCTTGAATAAAATGCCTTATAGAGGTATTTGTTTCACACCTTATGAAATTTGGAAAGGTCATTCTCCTAATTTGAGTTACTTAAGAGTGTGGGGGTGTCTTGTTAAAGTGGGGTTGCATGCATTCAAAAGGAATAACATTGGTTCTAAGGTTATGCTTTGAACAGTGCTGCTTATTGTTGTTTGACTATGATTATTTGCAGTTTGACAGCATGATTGAATCTAGAGATGTTGAATTTTTTTAGAACGTGTTTCCTTTTAAGAGAACCTTAGAATTTGCTTCTTAAAGTAATGCATCTGCTAAAAAAACTTCTGATGATAGTAATGAAGAACCTAGAAGGAGTAAGAGAATAAAAATTGAAACTGATTTTGGTCCTGACTTCATTACTACATTTTCTAATTGAGTATTATGAGATTAGTGAATAATTTTTTTATGCTTTCTTGATAGAAGAAGATCCTAAATTATTCTCTAAAGATGCTGCAAACACAGCTGTGCACATCACCAACAAATACCATTCCACATCAATCAATTTCCAAGTAATGCATTTGTGTTGGTCCTCGAGGTTCAAGTTCAGGCTTTGAGTTTTGTGGATTCTGTTTTTTGGAAAGAAGTTGTTAACAATGAAATTGATTTTATTATTACTAACCATACTTGGGAGCTTGTTGATATGCCTAGGGCTGAAGGCTCTATAGACAAATTCAAAGCAAGGCTGGTAGCTCAAAGATTTGCAAAAAAACAGGGAGTAGACTATTTCGATACTTATACTCATGTTACCAAGATTTCTACCATTTGCATATTGTTTGCTCATGCATCTATACATAAATTAGTTGTGCATCAGATGGATGTTAAAACTGCATTTTAAATAGTGATTTGCATGAAGAAATATATATGATGCCCTGAGAGATTTATTGTGTATGGTGAAGAACATAGTGTAAACTGATTAAATCTCTTTATGGTCTTAAGAAGCCCCCTAAGCAATGGTATGAGAAATTTAGTACTACTCTGTATGAATAGCTTTGTTTCAAACCTTGGAGACACTTGTATGTTTTCTAAAATATATGAGATTGGTTATGTCATTATTTGCTTGTATGTAGATGTCATGCTTATACCGCATTTCTCTGAATATTGTTTGTAAAACAAAAGCTTTTTTGAGTTCTAAATTTGATGTGAAGGATTTTGGGGAAATTGATGTTATTTTTGAAATTAAGGTTATCAAAACTGATTCCGGTTTTTCTTTAAATTAATCTCATTATATTGAAAAATCCTTAAGAAATTTGGATAT
This sequence comes from Cardamine chenopodiifolia, assembly GCA_963922655.1. Taxonomy (NCBI): domain Eukaryota; kingdom Viridiplantae; phylum Streptophyta; class Magnoliopsida; order Brassicales; family Brassicaceae; genus Cardamine; species Cardamine chenopodiifolia. Next base: position 11,769,788 of record OZ000463.1, read on the forward strand.
TGGGATGAACCTAGTGCTAAGTCTCCTTATGATTCGTCTTTGCATTTGTTTAAGAATAGAGGAGAAAGTGTGGACCAATATGAATATGCTAAGGTGATGGGTAGTGTAATGTATTTGATGATTTGCACCAGACCTAATATTGCATATGTTATGAGTAGATTGAGTAGATATACTAATAATCCTAGTTCTGATCAATGGTTAGCTCTTGGTCGTTTAATGTGATATTTGAAAGGAACTACTGACTGGAACTTGTGTTATATTGGTTCTCCTTGCATTCTTGAAGCTTATTGTATTCTATCAGATAATGATGAAGTCAATTCTACTAGTGGTTTTGTTTTTACTTTAGGTGGAGGAGTTGTAGCATGGAAGTCTACAAAACAGACTTGTATTACTCGTTCTACCATGAAATCTGAACTGATTGCTCTTGAATTGACAGGTCAAGAACCTGATTGGTTGAGAAACCTGCTTGGTGATATTCCAATAATACGAAGACCGTGTCCTTCTGTGTCCATGAAATGTGATTCTCAAGCTGCGATTGTTGTAGCAATGAATGGATTGTATAATGGGAAGAATATGCATATACTTATGCGACACAAAATGATACACAACTTTTATTAAATCTGGTATGATATCACTGGAGTTTGTGAGGTCAAAGAAGAACCAGACTGTTCCTTTGACGAAAGCCTCGTGTGGACGAATGGTCCTGGACACAGCAAAGGAAATGAGACTAAAGCCTTTTTCAGGTTAGATTATTTTGGATACCAAACCAAGAATGCTATTTACTTTGAGTTCTTGGTTCAAATTGGTCAAACGAAATAATGATAGTAACATGTAGTTTGTTAATGAACTTATTCTCATACGGGGGTGTGAGACAACACACTTGATAAATCACCTAAGTAAGTGTTAAGGTATAGGCTTCGTAACTAGATGAGTTATAGGCTAACTCACTAGAACACTTATAATGCAGAGTTATGTGAAAGACCTAAAATACTTTGTATTTGATTTGTAAAACTTTCAAACTTTTTGTCTTGTTGTTTCAAGTCCTACGGACATCAACGTTTCTCAAATTTTTAAAACATGTGGGGATTATTGGTTATGTTTCTATAAATTGAGTTGGGCTTTTATGATTCTAGAAATGGGCCTCACTTAACAACATTGGTTTTTGTTAGATTGAGATTAATTGTGTTTTGATACATTCTCTTCCGCAAAAAGAAGAAGTCAAGATCGTGACTTAATTTTCTCACATATTTATCGTTCTAGTAGAAACAATATGGCTTTTGGAGACCGATTCTAATGGCACAAAATATGTCCAATTCAATTTTTTGTTATCTTTTATTGATCTTGTTTTCAAGATTCTAAGGGTATAGAATCGGGTTCTCCTGATTATTTTTCCGGTCTAAACTAGGTCATCATCATACATGATTGTAGGGAGTCCAAGATTTTAGATTTACATTAAACAGGTTTTGAGTCTGTTTCTTCTTCTCATAGATCAGAAAAGAAGTCGTTTAAAAGTTCAAAAAAGATCATCACCAGTCATGAAACAATCATAAATGATTTCCAAAGTTCAATTGATAATTGGAAAATTTTAAACGTTCATAAAGATCTAATTTATCAAATTTCAAAAATGAATTTTTTTAGAAATAATTTTTGAATAAAAACAGAAGAACGAGATATTCAACTTACCAAACCTTTTGAAGCAATTCCTTTGAAGCACCCACATGATGATGATAAGGCAAATATCAAGAACATCATTGTGCAAAAAAAATTTACAAACACAAATCTTGGTACAATAAGTAAACAACTTAATAGAATTGAAAAATCAATTCAGAAGCAATTTGGTCCTCCAACAAAGCCTTTTTCTCAAAAAATATCAAAATCCCCATGTTCAAACCCTTCCAAATTTCAAATTCTAGGATAAAAACCTATCAAGATACAAATATAGAATTCATTTGTGTCCTCTAAAGCCAAATAAGTAGGATCAAAATAGGGGATAGTAGTATGCCTCAAAGTTCTGAAACTTAATCAAGATAAATACAAGATTAAGAGAATATGGAGACCTCGTATCATTTACATGTTCCAACCCCTAAAATATTTTTCTTGATTGGAATAACAATCAAGACTGCCAAATCATCTTAGCCCCTGATCTAGGACAAATCCAACCAATAGAACAATCGAGGTTCAATTCCTCCTCGGTATATGACTGGAATATTGACGACATATCTGAGTACAATATCTTAAATTTCCTCAAAAAAATGACAATGGCAACCAACGCCTATATAACCCAAATAGAAAATAAGGATAAACGGAGGCTGAACGCCTTATAGCTGGTTTTCCGGGACAACTTAAAAGATGGTGGGATAATTACCTAAACAGTCAACAACGTGCAAAAATCCTTATTTTTGTTAAAACCGGTGAAGATAACGTACCAATACTAGATGATTTTGGAAACCCTCAACTATATGCGGTAGCAACCTTAGTCATAGCAAATACTTTACAATTTATAGGAAATCCTTCAGTCCTCAGATGATTTCACTTATGGAGAATTGATCAATATTTTCCAACAAGGACTAAAAATCTATCAAGATGTAAAACTTTTAAAACATCTTAAATGAGAACTTAAATGTTCAAAAGTAGAACTAGGATTTTTCTGTAAGCAATTCAAAATTGATCCTAGCAAAATTAGCAACTCCTACTTAGGAGAGTACAGTAAATCCTACTTAGGGATGTTAAATAGGGATTTTAAACCCGGCCCTGTTTAAACCTTTTAAAACTCGACCCTATTTAAGTCCTAACCCTATATGAGCTCTGCATATTTTCTAAAACCCTTTACCCTATACAAGTCCTATATAAACCCTGCACAAACCAAACCATTTAATTTATTTTATGCTTATTATTAGAGCATGTATTACTAGCTTTAATTTTTATTAATTAATAATTATTTTTTACATTAATTGCAAAATTTTGATTGCAGTTTTCGAAGAAAAAATGTAATTCGAAGATTTTACAATTTTACGGAAAACGTTATTTCATGATTTTTCCTATCAATAAAGTGATTCCCTATTTTTTTTTAAAAACAATTCCAAGATTTTAGGCTTTTTGTAAAAAACGTCATTTCGTGATTTTTCGCCAAAAACAAAATTTCACGATTTTGGAAAAAAACATAAATCCAAGATTTTGCAGTTTTGGCGGGAAAATGTTATTCTGTGATTTAGCGTTTTTGGCTAGAAAACATAGATCCAAGATTTTACGATTTTGGCGGAAAAATGTTATTATGTGATTTTTGCGGTTTTGACGAAAAAATATTATTCCGTGATGTTGCGGTTTCGGCGGGAAAACATAGATCCAAAATTTTGGCGGTTTTGGCGGAAAAACGTTATTCTGTGATTTTGCGTTTTTTGGTTGGAAAATGTTATTCCGTGATTTTGCGGTTTTGGCAAGAAAATATAAATTTGTAATTTTGTGATTTTGGCGGAAAAATGTTATTCCATGATTTTGCGGTTTTGGCGAGAAAGTATAAATCTGAGATTTTGTGGTTTTGGCGGGAAAATGTTATTCCGTGATTTTACGGTTATAGCAGAAAAATATAAATATGAGATTTTGTGGTTTTGGTGGGAAAATGTTATTCCGTGATTTTGCGGTTTTTGACAGGAAAATGTTATTCCGTGATTTTGCAGTTTTTGGCGAGAAAATATTATTCCGTAATTTTGCGGTTTTTGGCGGGAAAATGATATTTCATAATTTTGCGCTTTTGCAGGAAAACATAGATATGAGATTTTTATGATTTTGACAGAAAACTATAAATCCGAGATTTTGCGGTTTTGGCAAAAAAATATTATTTCGAGATTTTGCAGGTTTTGGCAAGAGAATATAGATCCGATATTTTACGGTTTTTGCAGAAAAATATATATCCGAGATTTTACGGTTTTGGTCAAGAAAGAAATAACAGCGTCGTTAAAGGTTGATTAAAAGATCAGGGTCATCCCTGTTAAACCTTAACCCTTCAAAACTGAGCCTTAAATAAGCCCTAAAATATCAACTACAGAAAATCAGGATTTAGGACCAACATAAATTAAAAGGGTCAGGGCTAACCCTGGAAGTCTGAACCCATGTTAACATCCCTAATTCTACTGCTCTAAATCAAAAACCAAAAAAAAATCTCTAGAAGCTACAAAGATCAAAAACCTCGAGAAAGTTTTGGGCAAATACCCCGTAGAAAATTTCAATCATAAGAAGCTTCAACTAGTAAATCTTTCTATAAAAAACTTACTTTCTTCAAATGTCATAAAAAAGACCATACTTAAAAAATTTGTCACCTAAACCGAAAAATTCAAGAACTCAATTTAGAAGAGGAAGTTTCTAATAAATTATCAAACATCCTAATAGAATCATCTTCGTCATCATATGATTTTGATTCATCCTTACCTTCTGAAAAAAGTTTACAAGTTGATGAACTAAAACAATCATCAGTTGACTCAGAATCATATGAAAAGAAACTCAATGTCCTAACAAAAGATCAAGAATTTCAACTTAAAATTCTAGAATCTATCTTGGATCCTCAAATAAAACAAAAATTTCTAGAAAAACTTCTTTCATCCATGAATGAAATAGAAACACATAAAATAGAAACCAATCAAAATCCAATATCCAAACCAAGTCTAAATCATCATATGTTCTTATTACCATTCTTAACAAAAGAAAGAAAGAAATTTCAAAGCAATAGAAGTCTTATCTCTGAAATAAAAGAAGTAAAAACCAAACTTAAACTTTTAAAATGAAAACAAAAACAAGATTACGAGGATTTCCATTCGATATTATCTTCATTAAAAAACCAACATGTTTAAGTTTTGATGAACTCGATGATGAAATTTTGGACGATATTGAAGAAAACATCAATCTAAAAGAGCAAATACAATCTTTATATTCTATGCCAAATGATTTTCTATATATTTTAAGAGAAATCACATCCCGAAAATATAAAAAATATTTTATGTAGCTAGGTTTTTACTTCGAATATACATATATATATATTATTAATACTAAATATATTCGTTAACTATGGCTGCAAATACAATTATTTTATTTACTAATTAATTCACCTTGCATATAGCACGGATTATCATTTAAATTTTTTATAAATTGATATTATACTTAAAATTTCACCTCTTCCTATTTTTTGGTGGAAATCTAATTGGGTTGAAGTTTTGAAAAAACTTTCGACTAACTGTTATATATGGCAGTCAATCAATAAAGTCTCGTAATATCTTCAAAGCTTTACGTTTTAATATGGGTTTTTTTAAAAAAAACCCATCATCCAACCTGCAAAGTCACCTACAATACTGGACCTCCACATATCATCGACGTAACTCCGTTACTTATCGTTAGAAAACTAACATAATCCTTAAAACGACGTTGTTTTGAATAAAAAACTACACGTTGTTTTTTATTATTTTTATTAAATAAAACAAAAAAAATATATTAAATTACATAATAAATTCGATTTATATCCGATAATTTTTCGACATTAAACCGAACCGAATTAAACAAAACAAAATTAAAACTTTTAATTTCTCAAAACAAAAACAAATAAACTAAAATCACAAATCCAAATCTTTGGATTATCATCTCAGATTCGTCATAGTGGATTCATCGGCAACGTCACCGTGATTCGCCATCGGAGAAGACGAAGTCTGAGCAGACGAACTCCGATTCCGTCGTCTGTGCTGCTCCCTTCTTTTCGTCGTGGTCGTCTGTGCCGATGGAACCGTTCGCGTCAGGCCCGGTAGCGGATTCGAAACAGAGCCTGATGTGGCGTCAGACGAGATGTGAGGAATCTAGCACGTCGAGAAACTGAGTACATGAGGCTTCAGAGACGTAAAATTGGGATTGATGACTTTGAGCTGTTTACTGTTATTGGCAAAGGTGCCTTTGGTGAGGTAACATCACATTACTTTTCCAAATTTGAGCTTGTCGTAACAGAGATCTATGCGTTTCTCTAGAAATTCACTATTAAGAAATTCACCTGAAGATTCTGTTGCTGACTCATCTTCTCCGGTAGCAGTGAGTAAGATTCTGTTGCTGATTCAGAGTGAAGATTGCAGAGCAGACAGAGATGGTCTGATTGAAGTCCCCAAGAGATGATGTGATCTTCTTGTTGGGCAACGATTGAGCATAAACATCCATGTTAGCATTCTGTGTTTTGGGATCACTCTTTTTAGCCATACGATTGGATGCCAAGTGACCGATGGATGAGCTTCAGTGATCTGATTGTAGATGAGCTCCATTTCTATTTTTTTTTTTTCATATGATCTTCTCTATTGTGACATCTACTGAAATTTGTCTAAATTTTAGTTCTATTTGGTTATGCTTGCTTCCAGTTTATAGTTTAATTAGAATACTTTTTCATTTGAATTATGAATACACTCGTTTCTAAGTCTCATGTTAGAAATAGACCAATATGCTTTGGAATATTCATTGGTTTTGTTTTTACCAATGGTTTCTCAGAAGACAAAGCTTCTAGGCTTCGGACACTGGTCTTTAATTCCAAAAGCGCAAATTGAACAACCAAACTTAAAAGAAATTTTTTTCTAAAGAAAAGAAACCTCAATAACTACTACATGACCCTTGCCCTGTTAATAAACATATACACAAGAAAATTGTGCTTGCCATTGTTTTATCTAAAGATCTCATTGACTACCAAAAACAAAAAGCCTCCTAAATCTCATTTTAGTGTCTCACAACAACATCATCATCATCATCTTCTTCATCAGCCACAGCATCCTACAATTACACATATCAATATAAATCTCCCCAATATACAACTTTAACATAACATAATGAGTAACCATAGAAACAATCAAGAGTACCTTAGAATCAGCTGCAGGAGGAGTAGCAACAGCCTCTTCTGTGATAGGTGATAGGTGATGATCGTATAACTTTTGGAGCTCGATTAAATAAACACAGAGAGTAAGAAATCTAACTAACCCGGTGATGTAACTGCGAGTAAGAAGATGCTCATCGAGTTAAGATTCAGAGTTAAGATTAGGGAATGCCGCCATCATTTCTGAAGCTCGAACCTTTTATATCTGATACAAAACAGATAGATCAGATCAGATCAACGAAAATTTTTATTGCTAAAAACCATATCACTAGCACACAAACCATAGATTCTTGAAAACAACAGTAATGAACAATATAAAGGGTTTCTACTCAAAAGATATCAACTAGATTTAATTTCATAAACACCTAAAATTTGAATTTCTTCTAATCATATACTTTTTACGTAATTATATCCCATAGTTGTATACTTTGAGTTTGACACAAACCTAATTGGAGACGAAAGAACAATTGAATCGAAGAAGACACAAACCTGTAGCAAAAAGGAGCCGATTTGAGAGAAGGAAGAGCGAGTGGGAGGCAGAAGAGGAATGACTTTGATCCAAGAGAGGATCTTATTTGGAGAAGAACAACTAAGAAGAACATTGGAAGTTTCTTTTTTTTTACTTTTTAAATATATTAAATAAACATTAATAATCAAAAACAAAAAAATCATGTTCTTTTTGTACCAAAAACAACAAGATAAAAGTAAACAACATGTAGTTTTTCTAATTCAAAACGGCGTCGTTTTGATCACACCGTTAGTTTTCTAACGACAAGTAACGGAGCTACATCGACGATGTGCGGAAGTCCAGTATTGCAGGTGACTTTGCAAGTTGTAGAATTGACTTATACAACTTTCTGGTGAGGGTTTTTTTTGCAAAAAATTTCGAGGTCGATGGTTTTTTGGAAGAAAACCCTTTTAATATCTTCAAAGCTTTCAGTTTTCAGAAATTATTACTCATAATTATACTTTTAAATTAAATATAAAAATGTGATAACAACCTGGTGAATAATTACTAAATTAAACTATATTAATCTTAAAATACTAAATAAATAATCTCATATTTTAGTTCATAGTTCTTGTTTCTAAATCATAGCTTACAATTATAAAAGAATCCTATTTTACAAGAAATTATATTGTTGAAAAAGATTTTAAGACGCAAAATTAGAGAAACAGTAAATAAACTATAAATGGTGCACAAACAGGGTTCATATCAATAAAGCAGTTTCAGTAGCTAATGTTTTAAATTAAAAATTAAAGAATTGAATACCAAAACATAACGAATGATACATTTGTTTAGGCCTCTTAAAAGTAGGACTGACCATGTATACACATACCAAAATATAACCTCATCTATTGTTAAAATCATGTATAAAATATTTGAAATTTACTTTTTACATCGAAGTCCCTTATTTTCTTAAACTTTCAATAAAATACATTTTTAGGTTTCTAAATCATATATGAAAATGTTGCCACAAAGAATAAAATCAATTATGTAAATAAATGATTTCAAAGTAGCAAAACTTTATTTCCATTAAGATAAATATAGAAATAAGAGCATATCTATAGTTCCATTAAGGTAACTGTTTTATATAAAAAAAAATTTAGTTCTTATTCTCCATTTCGCTCATCTCTCACTATCTCTCATTTTTTTCTTGTTATCACCAACATTGTTAATATCTCCTTGTAAGTTTTTAATAAAGTATTATATTTATATTTTGTTATCTTAATTATTTGTATATGATTTAATTGTATGACTGGTTTAATCGTCTTATTATTATTTATATATTAAATTCAGTGGTTGGTTTAACCTTACATTTAAAATTATTTATAAATTAAAAAGATAATAATTTTGAAAATAATAATCTCTACTTCCGTTCCTCATGGTATCTGTTTCCTCAAAATTTTGAAAATTATATATATATATATATATATATATATATATATATATTTGGTTATTGTGATTTAAATGAGTTATCATGGTCGACAATAAGTCACATGAATGATCATTTTCACCTTTAGAATAGTTCATCTACCTTAAATCTTAATCATGTCTTTCAAACCCTTTTGATTGATTTGATGAATAAGATATTTTGTTAATAATGTTATGATTTTGTAAAATCTTGAGAGCATGAGAACGACAAAAGATTACCTTTCATTTTAGCTAACAAGGATAAGATTAGCAAATAGGATGAGAATAAAAGATTTGGTTAAATAGGTTGAGTATTTGGCTTGGGTGTTGGAAAGAAAAAAAGTGAAAATAAAGTTTGATCAAAGGTATGAAAATAGTCACTAAAGAATAAAGTAATAATCAAGAATCTCTAAGTCTCAAGTGGTAAAAAAAAAAATGTAGCTTCCCTAAGAGTGTACAAAAAAATAAATGTTGGAAACAAAAGAAAGCAAAGAAAAGAATTAAGTGTCGAGCCAAAAACATTTTCCCTAGGAGACTAAGAAAAGTGATTAATCATGAGGTTGAGGATTAAAGAGACCAAAAAGTCTGATTTTGAAATTGAAAAGAAAATAAGAAAAATGTGCAAAAGAGTAGAAATTAGGATCAAGTCATAAAATAGGATAGAATAACGAGAGAAAATCTTTTGTATGCATCAATTATTCCATTTCTTAGATAAATTATGCATGTTGACTAGCATTCATGTGCTTTGAGATTAACCCACCAATAAAACTCTTTTCATAGCTACCTCTAAAAGCCTTCACCTAAAAAAGATTGAGAACGATTTAGTTTTCCTTTGGGAGACCACACTTAAAAGCTAAATGAATGTGAAGAGATATTTTGGAATTGATTGCATGTTTGTTTGGTTTCGGGCATTGTTAGAGAGTTGGATTGGTATGATTATGGTGAAGTGAGACAGAGTAAAGTGTTGGGTTGTGCATTGTTTAACAATCTTTGAGGACCTCGCGTTGAATCTATTTTTGAACTTTGTGGCTTTGAATCCCCATTTTTCACACTTATTTCTCGACTTGTCCCTTGTTGTTTTCTTACAGACAAGCAAGAGATAAGTTTGAGGGAGTTTATATGTTGAATTTTTAGCATGTTTTTCTCATAGAGTTCTTGTGTTTGCATTGCATGTTTAGGTCTTAGGTGCATGTTTGCATTCATTTCTTGTTTATTAGGTTTTAAAATGAAGTACACATCAAGGAGTGATCAAAGGAAGCAAAAGGGATTGAAAGAGTGGATTTGATGAAGAACCAGAAGTCCAGAGATCATGTCTAGCGGAAAAGTGACATCGGAGGAGCTCAGGGGCATGGTCTAGATGTTTGGTGTGCCCAGTGAGACTTGACATGAATTCACCTGGACATGTGGTGGGCATATGCAGCAGGGAGACGACGTCTGGCCATCCAATGGCCAAACGTCCCTGTTAGCCTCCAGCAGCAAGATGCAGCGACCAGATGTCCCCAGTAGCTTCCAGCGGCCAGACGTAGGGGCCAAATGGCCTCCGCTGAACACCTCCGAGTGTTATTAACCAACATCTGAACCAGATCAAACATAGTTTAACTTAAGTAGACCAAGCTCTTTTCTTTCTTCATATAAATACTCTTTCAAACCTAATTTATTATGTTATGCTTGTTTTTGAGAAATCTATTTTAGCCACTTTGAGTTTATCAAGAATATTGTATGATTTTTTATTCTTTTAGTTATCAATCTTTGTTTTTATCTTAAATCTTTTAACTACTCTTATAAGAATCATGATTAAACAATGATATATCATATTGTTTTTGGTTAATATGAAGATTAGTGAGTAGTCTCTTTTGGGTTTTTGGGAATGTTAGATTTATGATGATTAGTTGTTGATTAGTGGAGTTTAAGTTTATAGCAACTTAGATCCATTCTTGATAGGTGTTATTATGGTAGATTAGCTTTGATCATGCTAATTTAGGGGTTAGATATTTTTATACCCACAATGTGTTCGATGAAAAGCCTAAACCAAAGTATTAAGTGTTTTACATACATAACCAATAAAAATTGATGATTAGGGTGTTTAATGGTTATTTAGGCTTGTTGGTAATGCTCATTGATATTTTTATAGCTAACGATGATTATTGATTATTTGATGATTAGTGAAGAGATTAGTGCCACAAAAGTAGATTAGTTACGATAAATGTTCTTTACCAATGGATTAGTTTATTGAAATAGAATAAACTCAACTAGTTAGCATTTGATCATCCGATTCACCTATCTCATTCTCAAAAGATCGTTTTCTCTTATTTGCATTTTCAAAACCGATTTTTCTCTTTTTTTGCTCCATTTACTTTTAAATTTGGTTTCATAAATACAAACAAGATTTGTATTCTTGGTGTGCTAAATGCTTGTTTATATATGGATTAACCCTAAAGTGTTATAAAATATTAGTAAACCTCATTATCACTAAACTTCAAAAACAATCTTTTCACATAGCTTGCTATTGCACCCGCAATGACTCGACCTCGATCTGGATCTTTTGACTACTCTTGGTAAAGAAAATAAATAAAATTTAACACAATCAAACCCTAAATCGAATGGTAACATGTAAAGAGAAAGAAAATTTCCAAATTATACAGTCAACGTCTTTATTATGTTTGTAACTTTGTATCTCCCAATTTTATTTTATTTTTGTTAACGATTTCCCAAAATTACTTAGTTTTGGACCAAAATCCTAACACATGCCTCGAAGTGTAGTCAGATCTAACAAATTCAGTCCCTTAATTATTTATTATTGTGGCCCAATTCTGTTTTCGTTTACGATATATTTTTTTCTTCTTTTTTTAACAACTAAATTGTAAGTAGTTGTTTGTTCTTTGTTTTCAACTGCGCAAGGGTAGAGGCAGTGGCATGCATAGTTGCATAGTCCATATTAGTTGCAGCTTCAGAATTCTTTTGTGCAAGGTTTGCAGCTTTTTTCCGTGTTTTTTGTCTTTTCGAAAATTGTAAGACAGTTGTCTGGTTTTTTTCTTAACACGTCACAAGCAAAAATAAAAATATATTTTTATCAAATATATATATTAGTAAAGTTTTCACGTGTCTGAATTTAGATATTTTTTTAATTACGATGTAAAGAAAGTAAAATACCCTTCAAAATACTTTAAATTCCTTTGAGAGTTGGAGTATCGTACTTGGCTTGAATTCTGATAAGGATTCAGATAATTTGTTGGAATCGTTTTTGTTCATCTGACCATTCAAAGTCATTTGATTGGAATGAAATTTGGTCCGGCGGCCAACTAATATGAAATTAACTTTTCTCCTATTACTTTACATGAATGATGAATCCTATTTTCATTTCATCTTAGAAAAACCTTTTGTTTTTTCAACAATATATTTTCCATTAGATCCATCGTATTATCCGAACCATTACACATCAAATGTAACACATGTATAAAACAGGCTCATAAAAATTCTAACTAAGCAAATTTTAGTACTTTACATTTAAAAGTTGAGACGTTTCGTACTTAAACCCGTAAGTTCATTAAAATTATATATATACTTATATATAACGTCTTTTATAAATTAGAAGATGTTTACATGGTCTTTGAATAAGTTGCTCCTTATACATCTAGTAGGATAATGAAAATTTTGAGATGAACATTATTGTTGGCTATTAGCTAGCTTTGCCGACCTATCAGAAACCGTATTACATTCTCAGTTGACTCTGGTGAATTTTATATCTATGAAAAAAAGTTGTATTGTGGTCTCCTTCTTGTAACCATTTGATACGGCTTTTTTGTTTCCAGTAAGCTTCTTCTCAATAATAGGCTAGACTTATCTGTTTCTTGAGTCCTCGAATTTCAGACGCCTGTGGATTTGCTTGTAGAAAAGCTTCTTCAAGTCGGTTTTTGAGATCTTTAATTCCTGAGCCAATTGGATTGATGATTTCTTTTCCATTATGAGATGCGTGACCGAATCTTTTTTACGTTGGTTGAAAAACGTTGTCGTGGAGAGAAGCTTGACCACTCTGTTTGTATCATGTCCTTAAAGCCCGGTATCTCCACCAAACGTTTGTCATAATATTGGAGGCAATTTCTTACTCTTGTCACAGCTTCAATATTAACGATAATAGGCCGATGATCTGATTCAAGAGGTTCCAAATATTCTGAAGATAATGCGGGAAAATATGAATACACTCCGAATTTGCCATTGCATGGTCTAACCGACGCTGTCTTAATTCTTTTACACGTACCACACTCCTTTGGCCGCTCCAACTAAATTCATTACCAGTGTGTTTTAAGTCCAACATATCACAAGTTTCTATCATGTTGTAGATGTCTCGAAATGTGCTTTTTCTTGCGGGTGACCAGCTCTTTTCCGAATTAGAAAGAATCTGATTAAAATCACACATTATCAACCATGATTCATTTTGATTCATCGAAAGTCTTTCAAGTCTTTCCAAAGCTCATGTCAATATTGTTGATCAAGATAACCATAAACACAATACAAGTAAAAAGTAGATACATTATCATTAACGAGACAATACGCAAGTCTTGCACATGGTATAATAACAGAAATATCAACAGAGTTCTTCCAAAATAAAGCTAACCCCACTACTAAGGCGTTGGATAAGTACAATGCAGAAATAAGGAAAATCTAAGGAAACAACAATATCAGAAACATAGTTATAGTCTTGTTTCATCTCTACGAGAAAGATTGCGTTCAGTAGATAACGACATATTTCTTTGAAGCATGAACCGTAGGAATCTTCCCCATTCCTTAACTGTCCTCATAGGTTGTGTGGCGGTACAAACCCACCGTGCCTCCATTCGAATTGTTTTTGGATAAACTGACTTCTGACGCCACAATTCTACCTCTTTTTATTGGGGGTTCGAAATTGAACCAATGGGTCTTGTGATCACATGATATTCGGGTTGCTTCTGCACACAGATTAATCGGAAATTCCACCCTTTCTTCATTGATATTCACCGTCTCTTGCACACATGTTACTTACAAAAAAAATTCTAATTATATTTTTATTAACCAAAACAACCACAAAACATCAAAACTATATATATGTCACATAACATTTTCGATTAGATTTTTCATTTTCATATATTTGATTGGAAACAAAATCTACGTGCCAAAATTGACAAAATCTACGTGCCTTTGATAGTTTGATGATCAACGTTCATATTAGCAATCAGCCAAAATTCGCCACGTGTTAAACCCATTTGTTCAACAGTTTCGCGTTACAAAACAAATGGTATCGATCCACTGCCACGAGAAATGTAGACTTTCACGTAAACTCTTCCTCTTCACTCTTCTCGCAGATTTCAGAAACTACAAATATATTCAACGAAAAGCGTAGATAACATCAAAATCCAAAGAAAGCAAAATTCGAAAAATGTCAGTGGTTTTAGTCTCTTCTACTTCTGCAACAATCACCAAATCCCAATCCAAAAAGATTCCTTTTTTATCTCCCACACTCAGTTCCACAAAATTCCCATTCAAACTCTCAATTTCTCCATCAAAACAGAAACTTCTCAACAACCCTCTACGCGTGGCGGCGGCGCCGTCTAAACCCACTTCGGATCCAGCGGAGGAGAAACGAATCGAAGAAGAGTATGGCGGAGATAAAGAAGAAGAAGGGTCTGAGTTCAAGTGGAGAGATCATTGGTATCCAGTTTCTCTTGTAGAAGACTTAGATCCGAATTCACCAACTCCGTTCCAGCTCTTAGGTCGAGACCTTGTCCTCTGGTTTGATCGGAATGATCAGAAATGGGCCGCCTTTGATGATCTTTGCCCTCACCGGCTCGCTCCATTATCTGTAATCTCTCTCTCTTTCACTCTCTTAGAACAAGTAGTTTAATTAGGTATTGTGATTTGGAATAGAAGAATAAATTATTGTTTATTGTAAAGTATTGATTTTTAAAGTATTCTAATTAGGTCACAGCTTCAACAAGTTTGGAATAAAATATTAGGATTAGAATCAGAATTGTTTTGTTATTGTTATGAGTAAAAAGAATTAAACTTTTTGTGAAGTTTCAAGCTTTCTTAAAGTGGTGATGCATTGTGTTTTTGTAGGAAGGAAGGTTAGATGAGAATGGACACTTACAATGTTCATATCATGGATGGTCCTTTAGTGGGTGTGGATCTTGCACTAGGATTCCTCAAGCTGCTACTTCAGGTCCTGAAGCTCGTGCTGTGAAATCTCCTAGAGCTTGTGCTATTAAGTTCCCAACAATGGTGTCTCAAGGTCTTCTCTTTGTGTGGCCTGATGAAAATGGATGGGACAGAGCCAATTCTATTGAACCTCCTAGGTAATGAGGGAAAAATTATCTTCTCGGGTGTGAAAGCGTATTCGTTTTATTAAAAGCATTGATCTTTTTACATTTTAGGTTGCCGGATGATTTTGATAAACCGGAGTTTTCGACTGTGACAATTCAGAGGGATCTTTTCTATGGGTATGATACTCTTATGGAAAATGTATCTGATCCTTCCCATATCGATTTTGCTCATCACAAGGTGTTTTTTTCTCTCAAGGCTTCCAATGTGTTTGCAATTTTGAGTTAAGGTAAATAATCCTTAGATGATGATTTCGTGTTGTTAACAGGTTACGGGAAGAAGAGACCGAGCCAAACCATTGCCATTCAAGGTGGAGTCAAGTGGGCCTTGGGGTTTTCAAGGTGAAAATGATGACAGTCCAAGGATTACGGCAAAATTTTTTGCTCCGTGCTATTCTATGAACAAGTGAGTCTTGAGTTTCTTCACAATACATAATAATTGGTAGTATACAGCTTCATACTTAATGGGATTGTGTATGTCTGTCTACAGAATTGAGATAGATGCAAAGCTACCAATCGTCGGTAACCAAAAATGGGTAATTTGGATTTGCTCATTCAATATACCGATGGCTCCAGGAAAGACCCGTTCCATCGTTTGCAGTGCCCGTAACTTCTTCCAATTCTCTGTACCAGGACCCGCTTGGTGGCAGGTAAAACCAAACTTTGTTTCAATCTCTTAATCCGATTTGCCTGCATAAGTCTTCCTCTGATGATGTTCTTTGTTTAGGTTGTACCGAGATGGTATGAACACTGGACTTCAAACTTAGTCTATGACGGAGACATGATCGTACTTCAGGGACAAGAGAAAGTATTCCTCTCTAAATCAATGGAGTCACCAGACTACGATGTAAACAAACAGTACACAAAGCTCACATTCACTCCAACTCAAGCAGACCGTTTCGTTCTAGCTTTCAGAAACTGGCTTAGACGGCATGGGAAGAGCCAGCCTGAGTGGTTTGGCTCCACCAGGTCTAACCAACCTCTCCCTTCCACTGTCTTAACCAAACGCCAGGTGAGCCATTTAATCATGCGATCATTAATCTCTCTATCTATACAAGCACACCTGTCTGAAAATGTGTTAATTTGAACATAACAGATGCTGGATAGATTTGAGCAGCATACACAAGTGTGTTCATCCTGCAAAGGAGCTTACAACAGTTTCCAAATCCTCAAGAAGTTTCTTATTGGCGCGACAGTTTTATTCGCAGCCACAGCTGGTGTTCCTGCCGATGTTCAGATTCGGCTAGTTCTGGCTGGTTTATCACTGATTTCGGCAGCTTCTGCGTACACTTTACATGAACAAGAGAAGAACTTTGTGTTTAGAGACTATGTCCACTCTGAAATCGAATAGATATGTTACTATATGTATGTACAATTGTAATCAAGAACCAGAGAAACTTGTAGCAATTTACGACTACAGTTCAACCTTTGTATCATACTGTCATAAACTTATATAAATCATCTCCAGAGGTTAACATCTATATTCGGCTAAAATATTTTGATTTCTGACAGTTTTGGACACTGATTTTAAAATCGTCTAGCTCCTAGGGAGTCAAAATCAATCAGCAAAAAAAATTAATTACTTTTGGTGTAGGAGTCAGATTAATAGGTGTTTGCGTAAGCTTATTACTCTATTTTGTTTTATATTTTGTAAATATATAGATGAACAAAATTAAATCATGATTAATCTTCACAAAATTAACAAAATATTATACAAATATATTCAATGTTTACATTAATTAAAGGGTTTTTTTACACAATATACCCTAAAAAATCATGAATGTCTTTTTATTCCTCCATTACAATGCATGTCGTTTTGGAAGGATAAGAAAGTTGCGACTTGATGATAATGACTTCTTGGTCATGTCTGGTAAAAGATGGGGGAGTTGAAAATTTTCAAATTGATTAAAGTACAATTAGCATTTAATGATGGACAAAGTTGCTGAGAAAGGAGTAAGGTAAAAGGAACATCTTGCGAGGTAGATAAGAACACAAAACAAAATGTAAGAAAATTGTCTCCATAATTTAAACACATTGAGGTATGTGAGAAGTCTATAATTACAAGTAAGAGATTGAAGCGGTGGACTATTTATGGAAGGCTTGTGAGATCAAAACATGGCATTAGGGAAGGGGCAAAAAAAGATACATTTGTTAAAATTCATATGTCAATTTTAGAACAGTTACAGGAGTTTGGACCCCATGTTTTGGTTTGTAGATGGACAGCGTACGAGTCAATAAAATACTCCCTACACATATAGGTAAAAAGTATTTAGTTTTAATAAAATTAGCTCATTTAATATATAAAATTTGACAAAACACTTACTCTTTCTTATAACTCAATAACTTAGACAATAACTTTTTCTCGATGGGCCCATCCACGTTGGGAAAAAGGGTTTAGAGCTCTTCCTTCTTTCTCGTCTCAGGTTTACTGTTATCTTCCGAGGACAGGAATCTTGAGGGGATAAATCAAGGCCGTTTGGCAGGCAACATTTCAGTAGCTTTTATATAAGCTGCAATGATGACATGATCAGAACGAGTGTGTTTCTGACCAGGATTGGTAGATTGTGTCCCTGTCGTGGACGTTTAACCAATTGGTTTGACCTGAGGAAATTATCGGGTGGCAATTGGTAGGCATGTATTACTTATAAAGAATAATGAAAAATGCGAACAAGTGCATACGTGAGCTTCTGGGACATTCGGGTTATCCTTCTCCTCAACAATTATCTTATCTTCCTCTTCCGTTTCCTTCATTTTTTTAAAAAAGAGTGGGTTTAAATAAACCAAATCCTAAAATATTCAAGAAAATCCACACTAAAGTTGTCGATCTCTCGAGGAAGATCCCTAAACCACATAAGTTACTCGCCGCAATCTTCATCATCCAATCTTTCCTCTTCACATGTATCTTCTTTGTTGTTGGTTTCTTCCTCGTTTCCAGGCTCGTTAGATGGTTTGGGGCCAGTGATGGAGCTAGGTCGACGTCTATGCCTTTACTGGGAAATGGTCATCCTACATGGGGATATCGATGGAGGTGAACAATTGATAAGATAGTGTAAATTAAATATATAAAAATCAAAATATATGCATACCTCATCGCCGGAAGATTCTCCACTATCGTCTTCGTCCTGCTCCATATCGTCTGGATTGTCGTCACCGACATACCTTTCTGCGGTTGGTGGGGTTGGGACCGATCCTTGTCTAGTAAATCTCTAAAACTTTTGAAAGAAGGATTCTCCACCATAATATCAATCTTTCCAGACTGTTCAACAAAAATTCATATACGTGAGAAAAAAACATTAAACTTACTTGGACAAGACAACCTTTGTATAGAACTCATACCTTATCCCCCGCATAAATTACATTTTCGTCCCCTTCTTCTCTGTGATTTTTGTCCACATAAGTACCAATCTTTTAAGTCTGGTCAGCAGTGAGTCAAACCTTGGGTGGAAAAAGAAGGAAATATCCCAAAAAACATCGTTCGTACATAACACATGTACCTTGTCCCCTACGGGACCCTTGCCTTCCTTTTCTTCAGCATCATCCTCTTCATCCTCCTCTTCATCTTTGTCCTCTTCATCCTCATCTTCATCATCTTCCTCTTGATCTTCTCCATCCAGTCTGATTTAGCTCCATCACCACTTCCCGGGTCAGTTTGTCAATAGTATGAGGACATATTATTAATTTTAAATAAAATTAATCTAATTTCCTTCAAATTAAATGAAAAAGTCTTGATTACTAGTCGATTACGAAAATACTTGGTTCTGAGGGATTGATGAAGTACCGGTTTGTTGGGGGACAACTTGGGTCAACTAAGAAATCCCAAAGGGAAAAATGGCACAACAGAAGTAAATGATGATATTTAAATCGCGAACATTATAATTGCCAAGTCAACAAATTGGGATGGATATATTTGTTTAGGCTGCATAGATGAAGACATTATCTTTTGGGGGACACCTTGTGATCATTGTGCAATTATAAACAAATATATGCTACAATCAAGGAAACTATAGACTATATAATTCCTCGATATATTAAATATATAAATGTTCATATGAATAGTCCAATTTGTCTACATACATTTTCAATGGACAAGTCGTCATTGTCGTCCCCACCGTATTTGAGTTATCTACCTTTGTATTCAGTCCACCATTTTTGCTAGAGTCTAGCTGGGAAGTGCTTCCCTAACGCAAAAGCACGTACAATATATACAATGGCAAAGAGAGGGGACCAAAATATTTAAACAAACCTCATCTTCGTCTGAGAAGATATAAGCTACATCCAAATTAGCTTTGATCGGACTAGTGCATGTTCATATTTGGAAAATTGGGGACAAAATTTAATTTATCATGTCCATTTGTTTATCAGAAATATCCACAATTCTGGATAAAAAGGTTTTAAAAATCTATTATCGTCCTTTTCATAGCAATGGCGGTGTTGGGAAGTTCTGCATCGACTGCAAGGGTGCGTGGATGTCCTCCTGCATGAGTATTGGAAATGACAGTAGAAACTCCAGTGTAATGGTTCCAACCTGAGGGATCGACTCTGTCAATACCACTAACTTTCCCTTTCCTTTCTTGTCTGTAGTCCTTGTTACAACGCCCTTAAGCTTCTGAACAACCCCTTTTTGATACTCTGTAGATAGGATCATTATAGGGCAGCTGTCATAACCACCATCCCACATTTCTTTGTTGAATTTATGGTCGTTTCACAAAAAGGTCAACATATGGTCAACCGAGGGATCATGTGGATCTTCACGCCAAGAGAAGGCAACTTCATCAACTAGTTCATCCGTAGAGATGATGGAATGGACTATAACCTAAAATTTTTAACAATGTTTATTAGAAGAGAAGAGAAAATAAAGTTTATCTTAAATTGCACACAAATATGGAAATCGGGTACCTACAGAAGGATCGTGCTCTATTTGAAAGAGATTTGAATTGTGGTATGCCTTCACAAAGGGTAATCAAAAAATAGTGTGATCATTGATGGTAGACACGTCATCCGCTCCTGGAAGAGGTTTTAGAAGCATTGGGATGGCTCTAAAATGAAAAGTTGGATGGCTAGACCATGACTAGTTGTGTGCGACTGGATCAATTTGTCGACAAGATCATCAATGTCTACCACTTTTGAACCTACTTTTAACATTTGCAAAGTCAATTGTATGGACTCGCGTCCCCACAGTTATGAAAAAAGGTTTTGATATTCCTAAGAATATCCACAACTCCACAATAACTAGGAGAGCAAGCTTCATTTTCTTCCAACTTGACATCTTTTTGTCCTTAGGCATCTTTTTGTCAGTCTTACGCCAATTTACAATCTCTTGAATGTTGACTACTTTCTTCTTACCAAACAACTTACCCCAGTACTCCTTACCTTCTGCTATAGTGGCAGGGCGGGAAAGGACCGCAAAGAAGACTTGTGACAATGGCGAATTTGTGGAGAGAAAACCGAACTGGTTTACCACCGAAGATAAACAATATTTCACAAAGCTTCCCGGTATGGAGTGACCAACACAAAATTTGGTGGATATATTTGCCAACAAAAGAACACTGGCGGACAGGGAGACGGAACAACAAACCCAAACTCGAGTTCTAGATCCTTTTAAGCTTGGTCATACCCTCGAGGGCGTCTTATTATGTCAAACAAGTACTTCGGCTTGGAATATGCGTTTATACGGCCTTGAGGTGGGTTGTAATCAGTCTCGAAAACCCTTCTTGGTAAAAATTTGACAGCGTCATCATTCGGTCTGCCCGCATACCCGTCTGGGGCAGGCGATTCCAAGTCTGTGGCTCGACGCGATGGGCCTTGACCATAACTGTTTGAAAAACGGAAAAAATGACAACGAAATGGACAATTAGGGTTTGTGAAATATAATGGGGGACTACAATCTACTTCAATTATCTTGGGAGACAAAATTAATGAGATGTAAAAGTGACCAAATCTAATATTGTCTTCAAAAGGGAGTTAAAATGACAGAGAAGTCACACAAAGTTACCATGTGTCGAAATAAAGCGAAATCAGAATGGAGACAATGTGCTTACCGATTAAAACAGTTTTCACACGGTGTGATGGAACGAAATCGGGGAATGAAGGAGAAGTTGGGAGAAAGCTATACACTGCTTAAAAGAAGATGAATAGTATTCTTGGTTTTTTTCTCATAATGTTTATAGTGTTTTTAACAAAAAAAATAATCTGAAATTAAAAGAGTTGATCAAATAGGGGTGAGAAAACCACACTGATTAGTTGTCTCCCTTGAGGCTGCAGTTTTTTTATTTTAACAGTTGTATTTCCTTCTTGCAGTTACCGAAGATAATATGATCATTTTGTGTAGAGAAATGATATGTGATTGAAGGGTTATGGGTAAATGACATTGGTTGTAATAAAAGCTATGAAGAGGCTACATTTTGTATTTTTCTCTTAATTAAATAGAAAATATACTTTAAGGGAATGTATTAAATTGAGTATTTTGAGAGATTTGAGTTAAAATGATAAATCATATGTTATTGAAACATGAATTGTAAAATATTTTTTAGAAATCATTGTTATTGGATTGATAATTTTTAAAAATATGCAATCAACTACATTGTTATTGAAAACATTTTAAAAATTGAATTTGAAAGTTTTAGGTGGGATTTTTTTAATTAAAAATATAAAAATTAAAATCTCATAGTTTTAGAGTGAAAATTCAGAGAATTTAATAACAGATTTTCTGATTCACCAAAATTTTAACTAAATCCTCTCAAATTTAAGTTAAACTCAAATCATCTCAAATTTCTATGTCAATACACCCCTAAGATCTTCGAACGTCCAATTAGCAGCGCGATTGAAATTTTTTTAACATTGTTTTTAGGATAATAATAATATTGGCTATGTTGGGGTCTAATTTAATTTGAAGAAACTTTAGGGAAGAAAACAATAAAAGTAGAATAATTAGGGGGTCAAATTCGAAACATCAGAAAAATATTCGTCATTTCAACTTGTTAGTCGTTACGAACTTACGAAAGCCCATAAGAAGATAGCACACTAAATTGTGTGCTCTTATCTCTGCTCGGAACTGAAATCAGCTTTCAGAATGGCTTCTTCTACAGCTTTGTCCCTCTCATGGAGCTCTTCGCCTTGTTGGTCACACAGCTTCAATAGCGTTGCAAACGAAACCCTTAAATTATCCGAGCGAAAGTTCAATTTTGAGGTTGTTGCCCAGAAAAAAGCCAAGAAACTTCGCAAGGTAAAGTCATTACATTTCATGGGGTTCCTTCAAAAATTCGATTAGGGTCTTAGTTACTTGTTGATTTAAGATCGTGTTTTTCCGAGAATTTTAATGGAGATGAAAGCTAATTTGAAGAAGCTTAATTTATGGGTATACTGCAAAAATATCATCTTTGTTCCTGTATCAGTGTAGGTAGTAAGAAAAGTTAGAAATGTGATGGCGCATTTGTGTTGTATCTATGAATGTAGTGACATCTGGAACAAAATTTGAATGCAAGGAAAGTGCGATTTGAATTTCAAAGTAGACCTATTTGTATTTCTAGTTAGTTCCAAGATAAAAATGAAACTTTGGTTGATTACTTGTGTTTGATTCTTGATTTTCTGGTTTGAAGCTCTGTTCCTGAACAAATGAAACAAAATGGTAATGTTGTTTGTTTCTTTAAGGTAATCTTGAAAGAGGATGTGACTGATTTGGGTAAGCAAGGGTAATTACTAGACGTGAAAGCCGGATTTTTCAGAAACTTCCTCTTGCCTACGGGAAAGGCTCAGCTCATGACTCCGCTTCTACTCAAGTAATCTTAAGTCACCTCAACTTCGGAACTTACATTCGTGTAGCTTAAGGTCTTACTATGCGTTTTTTAAGGCCTTGTGTTTCGAGAAACTTTGCTACTGTTGTACGATCAACAAGAAATGCATCATTTTCTATTTTTGTGTTTTTCCCCAGGGAATTGAAGATGGAAGACGAACGGATAGAGGCGGAGAAGCAAAGGGTAAATCCGAGATTAATATATTGATTGTTTCGTTTGCTCATTATGTAAAGTTCCGGTGTTCGAGTGATCATCAGAAACTCTCTTGTTTGGTTATTCTGAGAATTTTGTTTTTTGTTTTTCCTTTTGTGTGAAACCTCTTTGCAGGTGAAAGAAGAGGCGCAACAATTGGCGATGATATTTGAAACCATTGGCGCTTTCAAGGTTAAACGAAAAGGTGGTAAAGGCAAACAAATATTTGGAACGTAAGTCGTGTTCTAGCAAATCCAGAATCTAATGGTCTTGGGAAACATGTCTAGACTCTACTTAACTTTATATTCTCTTTCAGTATAACAGCACAAGACCTCGTCGACATCATCAAAGCGCAGCTTCAGAGGTAAACATGGAAAATTTGACAGTTCCACATAACAAGCTACAAGCTTGCTCATGCAGTTTTGTTGGATCATGCTGACTCTTTCAATGTTCTTTAAAGAACCTAATATGGTTTCCTCTGCCTCTCCGTGTCTGGGCTTTGACAGAGACATAGACAAACGCATTGTCGCTCTCCCGGAAATCCGTGAAACTGGAGAATACATTGCTGAACTTAAACTTCACCCCGATGTCACTGCTCGAGTTAGGCTCAACGTTTTCGCCAACTAAACCTTCAAATATTCAAGGCATTTCAAGGTACTTCTCGTGAATATTAGGCTGTCAAATGACGTTTTGCGTTTTAAGGTTTAGCCGCAAACGCAGATGCTGATTGACCATTGCACTGTGTTATATATTTTGAGGTTGCAGGAACATAAAGAAACGGAAAAGAGAATGGCCAGTTTGTGAAGTTTTTTTTTGTAGATCATTTTGCTGCATTTGTATTTTTTTGCTATTTTGGAATCTGGAAACTATTAAAAGATATAACATTTTCTTCAAGTTATTAGATTTTCTTGAAGATATATTGTATTCATTTGTCTGCCGAAGTGTTGAGAATGCTTAAATTAGAACTAACAAGCTGTAAAAATACCTAACAAAATAACCAACAAATCTGTAAATTAATGTAGCCGTCTCTTATTTCCCACAAGATTAACTTTTTTTAGAAAGTTAGTTTTTTTTTTATGACAAAACCCAGATGTTATTTTGTTTCACTACTTCTCTCCAATTCTGTTTAAAACCGTTATAGCTTTTAATTTCGATTTTTCATAAATCACAATCGTATCTTGTTTCTATCATCTTTGTTCTTGTTAAACAAGTTTTTGAACAATGGAGTTTGGAGATGATAGAAACCTTTACCTAAGAGATACATGGAGAGATGCAGATATGATCTGCGGAGTCGTGCCTATCAACCCGAGCTCGAGCGGGCTATGGCCATCCCCGAAGCTCCCAGATGCTAAAGCGAATATCGAGTTTTGGAATTATATGTTTCCACATGTTCAAGTCATTTTCCTAATCGTCACCATCCTTTGGCAGTTCTTCCATTTCTTCCTCAGACGTCTTGGCATGATTCGTTTCACTTCTCATATGATTGTAAGGACTTGAATCAATCCTTAAATCTTCACCAAAGTTTGTATCTTTATCTGTGGGTTTTTCGTGTTTTCTTCGTTTAACTTTATGTATGTTTTCGCAGACTGGGATTCTCCTTAGCAAGTCTTTTCTGAAAGAGAATACACCGGCGAGGAATTTCTTCTCGACGGAAGATTACAAAGAGACTTTGTTTGGTCTGTTGGGTGCGTGTTCGTATATGATGTTTTGGTTCTTGATGGGAGTTAAAATGGACTTGAGTCTAGTCCGAAACACCGGGAGAAAAGCTATAACCATTGGTCTTACCTCGGTGTTAGTCTCTATAACGGTTTGCTCCTTTATCTTCTTTGTCATCTTAAGAGATGTAGGAACCAAAAAGGGAGAACCTGTTCTTGATTTTCTTGAAATCACCGTCATCTATGTAATCCAATGTCTTTCGTCGTTTCCCGTAATTGGAAACCTTCTTTTTGAGCTTAGGCTTCAGAATTCAGAGCTTGGTCGTCTCGCTATGTCTTCTGCAGTGATTAGTGACTTCAGCACATCCATTCTCTCTGTGGTTCTTGTCTTCATAAAAGAACTTAGGGACGAGAAAACTCGGCTTGGATCCATATTTATAGGAGATGTTATAGTCGGAAACCGTCCTTTGAAGCGTGCGGGTATAGTGGTGGTCTTTGTTTGTTTCGCCATTTATATCTTCAGGCCATTGATGTTCTCCATTGTCAATAGAACGCCTTCTGGTCGTCCCGTAAAGAAGTACTATATATATTCAATCATCATTCTTGTGTTTGGATCAGCCGTTCTTGCGGATTGGTGCAAGCAATCTATTTTCATAGGACCCTTCATCTTAGGTCTAGCTGTACCGCACGGTCCACCTTTAGGCTCTGCAATCATTCAGAAGTTCGAGTCTGCGATTTTCGGCACATTCCTTCCTTTCTTTGTGGCTACATCCGCCACAGAGCTCGATACATCGAAGATACAGTCTTGGACCGAAATCAAGGGTATTTTCCTCATTGTGTTTATATCATTCGTTGTCAAATTCGCTTTCACGACTCTCCCCGCCTTGTTGTACGGTATGCCAGCAAATGACAGCCTTGCTCTGGCTCTTATCATGTCTTTTAAAGGCATTTTCGAGCTCGGCGCTTACGCTTTCGGGTTTCAAAGAGGGGTAAGTATATCTTTATATACATTTTGATTAAAACCAAAACTAGGCTTAGTGTTTTATTTGGCTCGAGACCTTACACTTTCATTTTTATTGCAGTCGATTCAGCCCGTGACCTTCACTTTCTTGTCTCTTTACATCTTGTTGAACTCTGCAATCATACCTCCGATCTTGAGACGCATATACAATCCTTTGAGAGTGTACGCAGGATACGAGAAGCGGAACATGCTTCACATGAAACCAAACGCAGAGCTAAGGATTCTTTCGTGTATCTATAGAACCGATGATATTCGTCCTATGATCAATCTTCTTGAAGCTACTTGTCCCACAAGAGAGAACCCTGTAGCTACTTACGTTCTTCACTTGATGGAGCTCGTAGGACAAGCCCATCCAGTGTTCATTTCTCACCGTTTACAAACCCGAAAAAGCGAAGAAATGTTTTATAATTCCGAAAATGTCGTTATCTCATTCGAACAATTCCGCAAAGAGTTCTTCGGTTCTGTTTTCGTTAGCACTTACACGGCTTTATCTGTTCCCAAGACGATGCACGGAGACATTTGTATGCTTGCTCTCAACAATGCAACGTCTCTTATCATTCTTCCTTTTCATCAGACTTGGTCAGCTGATGGATCAGCCATTGTTTCAGACAGCAAAATGATTCGGAAACTAAACAAGAGTGTTCTTGAGCTCTCTCCTTCCTCTGTTGGAATCTTTGTTTACCGAAGCAATAGTGGCCGAAGAACAATAAGAGAGACAGCTACAAAATTCTCATCGTACCAAGTTTGTATGCTCTTTCTTGGAGGTAAAGACGATAGAGAAGCATTAACATTTGCGAAACGGATGGCTCGTGATTCAAGAATCAACATTACAGTTGTTTCTTTGATCTCTCCTGAACAGAAATCTAAACAAGGAAGCGATTGGGATCGAATGCTCGATTTAGAACTACTTAGAGATGTAAAGGGCAATGTTTTAGCCGGTGCTGATATTTTCTACTCAGAGGAAGAAGTGAACGACGCATCTCAGACATCAGAGTTGTTGAAATCAATTGCAAATGAGTATGACTTGTTCATTGTTGGAAGAGAGAAAGGAAGAAAGAGTGTTTTCACGGAAGGGCTTGAGGAATGGAGTGAGTGTGAGGAACTTGGCATCGTTGGAGATCTCTTGACTTCAAAGGATCTTCATTGTAAAGCTTCTGTGTTGGTGATACAACAACAACAGCAAATGATTTAGGGTTTGAATACTTGGCGATTTGATTTTATCCTTATAGATGATGAGTTAAATTCCATCGAGGCATGTTTCTTGGGGATATAAACATCTAATTATCAGCTGGAAATGGCGACAAGACTCCATTGGAACTACTCGAAACTGCGACGACACATATACAGAGTTTTGAACCCTTGTTATCACCAAATGTTACTGTGAGAGATATATTAGAAAGAAAGAGTTTTTTTCCTTGAGATACAAGTAATGATTACAGTGTTTTGGATTATGTATATATTCAATCTTTTTCTATCTTTGAATAATCAGAGAAAATTTCTGCTGAATTTATGATGAGAAAAATGGTTAATTAAGCAATTTTAGGGGTTCAGAAAACTGGCAGAATATGCAAAGTCAACTTTGTTCTCAAACACACAAATTTCTTGAGATACAAGTAACGATTACAATGTTTTTGGATGTTGTATATATTTCAATCGTTTTTATCTGTGAATAATTTAAGATATTTCCTACCCAATTTTATGAACGAGAAAATTGTTATTAAGGCTATTTTAGGGGTTCAGAAAAATGGCAGAACATGCAAAGTTAGCTTTGTTCTCAAAACACAAATTTCTAAATCTCAAGACTCTAAATTAAGTACAATTGATAAAACAAAATCCAAAACTTATATATTCCTTTTGATTACTTTGGTAACGAGTAAGATTTTTTTTTAAAGTTAACAATGCATTTTAGATCAAGAAACTACCCTCGTTAAGAAAAAATATTGCAGAATTTCTAACTATGTTTTTTTTTTTTTGATAAAGTCTAACTATGTTTTTTACTCGTGAAAAAAATTTCTTAAAAAGAATAAGATTGTATATGGAAAAATGAAGCTCAAGATCCCAATCACGATAGGTAACGATCCGTTGTTAAATGCCAATTGACGGCTGATTTTGACTGTCATCAAGAACACAACGAGACGCTTTTTAACGACGCGTTTCCATCTAATACAGTATCCCACGACAATCTCCTTGATGATTCCTCCCTAAGATTGAACAATTGAGGCCCCAGAATCATACCTGCCTGAACATAATATACATTGATTATCAAATGTTGCTTAAAACGGTTACGTGCTTGTCAAGTTTACATCTATTTTTGTGCTTACGTGAACATCACGTTATGTACAAAGGTATACTTACAATCATATAAGAATGTATCGGGGAAATGCCGCCGCATCTAATGATCATGTGAATCATGACGATGAATACAAAGATGAGTAATATCTGAAGCTCAATGAGAGGCAATGAATACCCAAAAATCACATCTGTGGATTTTAGGTTTTCCCAAAATCCATTTGAAGAAATGTTGAACACTAAGGGTATGCAGCCTTGGATATAGGTCGTTGTATTCATGAATTTTTGCTAAGAGAATCAAAATTATAGAATCTGGTGTATCAACTCTGGGGAATGAAGAAAAGGTAAAAGAAATCTTGCTGGAACTAATGGAATGGAAACTAGTTTGTTGTGGTAATGTTGTTGGGTTGGAACTAATATCGAACTAAAATAAATGTAATGAACTTGCTTTGATTGAAGTTGTTCTGTGTTGTTGACAATCGAGTTTCTTCAATATACATTTTCAAGAGAAATGGTTCTTCCTAGTTCCTATTTCATATTCATTAATTCTGAAATTAAACAATAACATTATCCCGGGACCAAAATGGTCTCTCGTTTTGTGAAATCGGGTAACAAAAAAATGTATTGCTTCTGTAGTTTCTCCTCAATTTATACTCTCAATTAGCAAAAAAGAACCCAACTATAAACGAATCGTATGACAAGTGCCATGTAAACGAATCAACATTGTTGTTCTGATTGAGTCCTCTAACCAGTTCTAGTGTCCTCTGTAAAAGGCTATGGCATCGAAGGGAAAAGCATGTGTATTATAAAGACACTTCTCCTTGGCAATTCGTAAATCTTCTTTCTTCTCAATATCGTTGGAAGAATAGAGATAAACCCGATGAGGAAAAGCACTGACAATGTCTTGAAATCATACAGATCTATCACCGATTTGAGATCTCCAATAAGAAGGCCAGCCTACATACAACAAAAAAGAACCAAAATTAAGCTCTGTTCACACACTATAAGCAGATGCCATTAAACACAAGAATCTTGAATGATAGCATATCATAAAATAAAAGATGGAGAAGGAGCAAAAGAACATACTCTAACGGTTATATAGCTGCAGGGATGAGACCAATCAACGTCGCCGAAAAGAAGACAAGGTACATCAACTATTGGAGAAGCCAAATTGATAAAAAGATTTGGCAGAGTTGGTGTTATCCTCAGAAACAACATATAGTTCAGAAGCTTATCTCTACGCTTACCAATCTGAAACATAAACCACAACTTAATCAATATCAAGTGAAGAACTTTCATAAAGTCATAGCCACAACATGAGAACAAAGGATCACCTCAGCCTGAAAGAATCTTAATTTGTCAGGCCATAGCCAAGTAATCAATGGCCGACCGATCAACTTAGACAAAAAGAAACACGAAGTAGCTTCCACAGTTGCATTGAAAACAACCAAGACAACACCTTTGAATACACCAAAGAGAGCTCCAGCTAACAATGGCATGAAGATAGTCCCTGGAATCATAAAGGTTTGCATAAAAATGTAGGTTGTACAATATCCTAAAACGAACTGCGCCGGATATTCATTTGCATAATTCCCTAGATTATCTCTGAAACAACAACAAGATTACAAATTCTTAATTCCAATCACGAATATGAACACTATCATCTTTACACATAAGCTTAAAATTGGATCAAATTCGTTTATACAAGGACACAAACAATTTTGCATCTTTATCAAAAATTGAATATTAGATTAGGGAAAAAAGAAATTTTACTTGAGCAAGCGGAGATCAGCGATGCTTCTTGGAAGTTTAAGTTTGCCAAATTCAGCAGCAGGCATGGTCATGTAGATACAGAAAAATTCAGTGGTGAATACAAGGAAGACACCGAGAGATACGGCGAGCTCCCACCGGATAAGAGAGAAACGATCGAGTTTAGATCGTTTTCCCGATGGTGAATCATCATCGTCTGATATAGCTCCAAGTTCTTCGTCGGGTTTTTGTTTGGGAAGGTTCGCCGGATTAGGGGAAAGCTCCAGATTACGCCGCCAGAAGTTTCGCCGGAAGTTTCGCCAGAAACTGCAACCTTACGTCGTCGGAAATTGATTGGGGAAGAAGAACTTTAATCGGGTTTTTGAAGAAGAAGCTTTTGCGATTTGGGGATTTTAGAAATTAGGTTTTTTCCCATTTATTATTTTGTAATTATCTTAGTTCTTGTAAGAATTTTAAAAAATATGTAAAATATTTTTTTTTAAATGAAAGTTTTTTTTTCTAAGTTAGAGGTTACAATATATTTGATTTTGTTGGAAATTTTAAAATTAAAGGTATAATTGAAGTTAAATATTTTATAAAGATTAGAACAACAAACTTTAATAAAAGAAAGCTTAAATGAACAAATTTTTTGAATTCATTATTTCTAATTTTCCCATATTTTTCCATGTTTTTGTGAAACTATGGTATGTATTAAACTGAGCAATTAGAGTGACTGGAGTTAAAATGACAAATTTTATGTTATTGAAATATAAATTTTAAAATATTTTTTAAAATTTAATGTTATTGGATTAATGATTTTAAAATATATATTCAAATCTAATATTATTGAAAACATTTTAAAAATTGGATTAACAAAATTTTTAAGTGAGATTTCTTACTTAAAATAAAAATATCAAATTCTCATAATTTAAGGTGAGATATCAGACAATTTGATAAAAATTTCATGATTCACCAAATACATTAAATTCATCTCAAATCTCATTAAAATTCAACTCCAAATTCTTCATCTAGCACATCCCTTAACTTTTTTCAATTAAGCAAACATTTAGGCAACAAATGCAGCAAACATTTAATTGGTAATTTTTAAACAAAAGCAAAAAAATCATTACCTAAATCCTTCATTTTCAAGCCGGAGAATGAAGGAGGCGGCGGTGGATGTTGCTGAGATTTACCGGAATTCTCCATATTTTGGCAAATAAATCCAATTTTCTGCCTTTGATTGAAGATTTTTTTAAAAATCAATTAGACAAAAGAACAATCAATTGTAGATGATTTAAGACGGAGGAGAGAGATGGAGAATCATCTAATCGCTGCCTATTGTGAGTTTAAAGAGGCGGAGAGGGTTTCGAGATTCAGGTGAGGTTAAGAGATTACGACGATGCGAAGAGGATTTGGTGATTGTGTGGTGATAGCGGCAAGCGAAGAGAGAAACAACGAGAGAAGGAGCAGCGAGCAAAAAGAGAAGCGACAAAAGGAGAAATTCATGTGAAAGGAGATATTCCAGCGAGTGAAGAGATAACCGATGGTTGTGTTAGAGTTTAAGAATTATAGAAGAAGAATTTAGGGTTCGAAGGTTATGTCGTATGATTTCTTTTAAATTTTTTATTTTTTTTAATTTCTTTAAATTTAAATCAAAATGGCATTTTTCAAATATGATTATTAATGTTGGTTTAATTGTATTTTGACAAAAAAGTAAAATTAATCTAGTTAAACTTTGTTTGGAGCATTATTCTAACAATTATTTCAAATAGTAGTGTTATTCTGAGCAAATAACACTAAAACAAATGAATGAATATTTATACAGGTTAAATCTTCTAAACCTTGTCCTAAATGAATACATAGGCTCGCGGTCAAAACATCGTGATGAATACGTCCTGTCTGTTGTTGTTGAATTTGAACTATCAAAACAAATAACTTAGCATGAACTACCAAACTTTCTTGCATGAACTGTCTGAACGCAAGTTTTGCTGTATGGATATATGAGCGGTTGTCTAGCCGTTTCAACTTCTTGTTATTCGAGGCTAAGATGGGACTGATCTGACCGACGAGCTTCACTACGTTATCGCGATAGGGAAATCTAGGTTAGGTGAAGACAACAATTGGAGGAGTGCAATGGCCTCGGCGACGTTCTCAGGTTTGTGCAAACAAGTTAGAATTCGAAGTTCTGAGTTTGGTTCTAGATCTAAGATGTTCCTTTTCTGGTTGTTAACGTACTTCCGTTTCGGATCGTATAGTCTCCTTAAGACTATTGAGACCATTCCAGCATTTTGTAGCGAATAAATGATCAAGAACGCGTATGTAGCCTGTGATATATACTGCAAGAAAACAAACCATATAAAATTGTATTCAGATTTTCGGAAAAATCGATAATAATAATAATAATTATTATTATAATAATAGATTGCTTTGCGGGTCAGGACATTACCGAGTCGTCTAATACGGATTCATAGAAAACAAAATCAGTGATATTTTTGTAGCTTAAAATGATGGCAACAACTATGGATTCGCTCAAAGGCAACTTGTAGCACAAGCAAGGTACAAGGTGTGCGAGTAATTTTAGGACAAGTGTTAGAAACGTTAGAAACGTTAGAAACATGTTGAAGATAATGTTATTGAACTGGTTGAAGATTCTTATTGGATCACATCTCATTGTGCTGACTGCGATTGAGATTGGTAAGAACACGTTCATCGTGAGCTTCTCATACTTGGGCCTCAAAGGCTGATCCTTATGGTGGACCCTCCGGTATAATAAGGTCTACCAATAATGGCCCCAAGATGTATTTCATGTTGCATAACAAAAAAATAAAAGAGGAAGCCAACGTTGTAAGAAACACAACGTGAACATACATATTCTTTACGGCTTGCCTTCTGGTGTCCAGTCAATGATCCATTGCACCATCGGCTTAAAAACGAGTAAGACGATGAGAAGAAAGATGATTATTGCATGTAGGTTGTTACATGTGATTTATGCATGTAGGTTGCATGAATTGAGGCGAGTACCATGAAAAAGATCCCAAAGATATCGTTGATAACAGTTGCAGATAATACAATACGACCGATGAGTTGATGATCTTGGGTTCTAACAAGATATCTGTAGTGAAAGGCAAAAGTATCGAAGACTGGGTTATAAATATCGCGGTGTGCTCGCCTAGGGCTTTATCTAGAGGCATATAGTTAGGGTCGATCTTGTCAGAGAAGAGGTTATGGAAAGAGAGACCAAACAGAGGAATGAAGAAAGACACGATCCCGATCACAATAGGAAGTTTTCCGCTATTGAATGCCACTCGCTGACTGGTTCTAACAGTCATCAAAAACGTAAATATTAGGGTTCCGAACACCAAATAAGCTTCTTAACATCGCGGTTCCATCCAATGCAGGATCTACAGATAGTTTACTTGAAGAGAAGTTTATATATATCACTTAAACATTTTGCGTCCATGTCAAGTTACATCTAATATTTACAAGTCACTTACGTTTAATTCGATTTCAATATGAAAGGCTACTTAATTACAATCATATGGGAAGCGATCTAGAAAATGCCGATGCATCTGAGAAGTATGTGAGACATGACGATGAAGATAAATATGAATAACATTTGAACCTCCAAGAGAGGCAGAGATTATCCAAAAACCACATTAGGAGATTTTAGGTTTTCCCACAATCCTTTAGAAGATATGTTGAAGAATGATTGTTGACAATCGCCAACGTATGTTCATGAAATAAGTCAAGAAATGATCGAAATTGTAGAATTTGGGATAAAATTTTATTTTCTTATTTCTCTGTCATAAAGCTGGAATCTTTGTATTTGGGTTTTGAAAGTAGTCGAGTAATTTTTTTTTTTTAGTTTTTGTTTGATCTGTCATAATCTCTCTGGAGTTCATGGAACTTCCAATTTAGGAAAGAAAATAAAACGAAGAAAAATTAGTAGTTTTAAAAATTTTGTTCGTTAAACAACGTGAATCTAGAACATGGAGAATTTGCTTTGCTAATTAAAAATGTAAGCCTGAAATTTTGATACAACATTTTTCCTAATTTAACGCAAAGTGTTTGTTTGCGGACCCAAAATTAGGTCTAGATAGCCTGAAATGTGAATTTACGAGCATGTTCTTGAAATATTTTTAACTACTTCAGTCGGAATACGTAAAAGTAAATTCTGGTAGATTTTACATACGTAAAAGGCGAGGAAGGTTTCAAGTTTCAACCATAATTTAAGAGTTAATTTGATTGCTGGTAAGAAGTTCGCGTAAAGGAAATATTCAGTTTAGCAGCCAAGTGTCTCGCACTGGAATTACTTTGCTTTTTGTTGTTGATAGTAACATTTGTTCGATTACTTGATTTAGCATTTTCTATATTTGGAGTTAGTACTAGTCGAGTTAGTGAATAAAATTATTGTAATACACTCTAACCCGAATAAAAATTGAAATTGCTATATGATGGCAACAAGTCTAAGAAATTAGTCTATCCATGTAAATGAATATGCTACAAAAACTAAAATTCTACTGAAAAAATGTGCTAACAAATAAGTCTACAAGATAAATATGCCACAAATTATTACTACGGCATAATTATTTCACAAACTTATTTGGCAATAAAATTGCTGATAAAGTAAGTTTAGTTCTATCAGTCTATCACAAGTTTCTTTATGTAAATATCCTAAAATTCTGCCTTGAACACCTAAAGAAATATCGGCATCTTTGTAATTGGATACGAAAAATATTTTAGTAACTAAAAATTGTGTCATTTCAGGAACTAAGCTTTTCTCATCTCTTTTAGTAATTTTGTCAAATCCCTTGGGAGAAGAAAAATATATATTGCCGCGGTTTGTATAGGGAAAAGTGTAAAGATTTTAAAAATAATTTTTTAAAAAATATTTTTTCAAAACTACAACATATAACATTAATTTTGTCTTAACTATCACGATTACATCACTTCTAGATAATCCAGTTTTACAAGCAACAACTACTATGGACAGTTCCATCACCTCAGTTTGTTTATGTCGTATGTTAAATTAATGTCCTTTCCAGCTGTACCTCGTCTTCTCTACCTTCTAACTCTAAGCTCACATGTTCCCTTTCGTCTAACTTAACCTTCAAAACCAATGTTTCCAGCCAGTTTCTTGGAAAATTTTATAAATGTAATGTGGACGAGCTATACTTGTTGGAACAAAAATAAAATGTTTTTTTTTGAGATATTCAATGAGTTAACGAGATGGTAACGTAGCACACTGCTAATGTGGATTTAGCGTATTAAGAAGCCAATGAGGATCAGCTAAACAAATGAAAGATATTCGACTTAGAAAAGATTTAGGGAGTTAGATACGAAAAGATATTCGTGAAATATCTAGAAGATTTAGGTAAAGTTCTATCTTTTTTTGTTTTGAAGAGAATATTGCATTACTCTATTACGGATTAGAAATCGTAGGTCTTAGATTAAGAAAGATAATTTTTAAGTCTTTGTAAAAGCATCAAGAGTGTGTTATCATTTTGAGAGATTTCTAATAAAGTGTGAAACATAGAGTTTTTTGTTTCAACAGAATTATCTTGTGTATTGCGGTCCTCTAACTTTTACATTTGGTATCAAAGTAGGCATCTGAACCGAGTTTTAATTTACTGAACAATAAGTGAGGATCCTAAGACGTAAGATGAACCCATCACGAGATCCGTTTGTCAGTCAGAAACACATCATACTCAACGACGTGAACTATGGGCATTTAAAAGTGAAAATGAGATATATTATTCGTAGCATAAATGAAGACGCCTGGACAGCTGTGGAAAATGGATGGAAAGAAATTATCGCTAAAGGAGAAGATGAAAAGTGGGTACCTAAACTGAAGGAGCATTGGACAGATGAAGAGAAAATGTTATCTAAGATGAACTCTAGAGCTGTATATGCAATAATGAACTCGTTGGATGAGGATCAGTTCAAACAAATGCAAGACTGTACCAGTACAAAGGAAGCTTGAGACACACTACAACAATACTGTGAAGGTACCACTAATGTTAAATGCAGCTGTCTGGATGCTTTTGCCTTAAAATTTGAGAATCTGCGAATAGAGGAAGGAGAACGTGTCACTGAGTTTAGCGCCAAGCTGAGTACAATAACTAGCAAAGCAAATTTTATAGGGAAGAAATACAAGGATAAAAAGCTGGTAAAAAAATTCTTGAGATATCTTCCGGAAAAATTTGATTCACATTTATCTTCAATGGGTGCTGCTCTAAACACAAACACAATGAAGTTCAGTGAAGTTGTGGGAATGATCAAAGCTCATGAGATAGAACTAGAACACAGAACTCCATACATACAAAAAGGAATTTTGCTTGTGGCTTCAGAAGACAAATCGAAGATTAAGGAATTGGAAAACGTTATGAGCTTAATGGTGAAGAAATTTGGCAGATCTTTGAAACGGTTTGTTTGTGGTACTCGAAGACCTTTCATCATAAATCCCCCAAGTGAATGTCAAATTAGTTCAAAAGTGCCACGAATGTCACAAATGTCAGGGATTAGGTCACTTTAAAGCATATTGTCTTACTATCAAGAAGAGGGAAACTCAGTGTTTTGGCTGCAAAACTTTTGGTCACACAAAAGCTGACTGTGTGATAAATAAAAACAGTAAGAGTAGATCATACATTGGGGTCAGTGACAGTAACTCTAAAGATGGTGATATGACCGGTTACAACACATTCACTGGATATTGTGCATTTTCAGTACTGATTGAAGATGAAAAAGACTTATCATATAGTGAATCTGACATCGACGAAGAAGTCATCATAAACAAAGAAATAAGGAGTATATCAGATAGTGAGTCTGAAGAAGAACCTATAGACTTACATGAGGAATATAAAACAATGTATGAGAATTAGAAAATGACAAGTCACGAAAATTTGCTGCTACTCAAAGAAAAGATTATGCTCAAGGAATTAAACGATGAACTTAAGTAGGAACTTGTTGAGGAAGTAGCAAAGAGGAAAGAGTTTAGAACATGAAGTTGTTGAAACTATCAAGAAAATCATTATGTTGAACAGTGGAACAAAGGATCTGAACAAGATTCTAACCATAGGAAAAATCGAAAAAACAAACTATGGTCTAGGTTATCAAGGAGGGTCATCTATAGAAAAATTGTGTTTATCAAAGGAAATAGTTCTGGATCTGTTCCAACAACTACTCATGGAAAAAATGTGTCTATCAAAAGGAACAGTTCTGAACAAGTTCCATCAACTACTACGAAAAGATCTATTGTGACACTTCCTGGAAAGAGATGCTATCATTGTAAAAAGGCTAGGCACATTAAAAGGTACTGTCATAACTTCAATAACCTTGTGAGAAGACTAATGAGTAAGAACAGATGCATCCAAATCGCAAACAAGTCTCTCGAGTGTAGATAAGGAAGGATGATCTATACCCATGTCACAAAAGGACTGAGCAGACTAAGATTATGGATTATTCAGCATTGTGTGGAATCCTGGACATTTAAGGAAATGAAGAACATGATGAACTTGTGACAGGAGACGAGCAAATAATTGGGTGTGAATCTGTAAGTGAAATTTTCAAAAGTTCATGGTATTTCGATAGTGGATGCTCTATACATGACAGGAACTTAAGAATTACTTAAAGAGTACACAAAAGTAAAGAAAAGTAGAGTTACCTTCAGTGACTGAGTAAAAGGGAAAATCATGAGGAAAAGAAAATTGGATGGACCAACTACACCCCAACTGATGAATGTGTATCATGCTCAAGGTCTTCAAGCAAATCTGATTAGTGTAAGTCAACTTTGTGACGAAGAATTAAAAGTGGTGTTAGAAAAAGTGAAGTGTTGGGCTTATAACAAAGCAAACCAAGTGGTTCTCACTGGATTTTGTACATGTAACAATTGCTATATGTTAGAAAAGCCAAATGAATGTTCAAGAAATTTTCATCTATGGTATCAGGATCTTGTTCACATGAACGTGCGAAAGATAATCCAAGTTGATGACCTAGAGATGGTTTATAGAGCTCTTGACCTTAAGAAGCTAGAGAACGTTGTATGTGAATCAATGATACATACAAACAACGTACAAAAAATAGTCTAGATGAAGAAAATTGACACATTTCCTAGTGTTGTGATCAGATATCTTAGAAAAGAAGAGCACGGATAAAACACTGAAGATATGTCTCATGTTGTTCCTACAAAGATGAATGTGACTAGTCTGGATAAGGTTGAAGAAGCAAAGCAACTGGTACGAAACCAAGTGTGGTCTCGTATACAATTGACATGGGGGTTTGGTATGATTTCTTCTAACCTTTTTCTCGTTAAATGTGATAACAAAAGTGTCATTGTCTTTTTAGAAGTCTTGTACAACACTCTAAAACGAACCACATTGCAAGTAAATATCATGCTGTTAGAGAATTGGTTGAAGTAAAACAAGTGATGATAGAACATGTACTTACTCAATCACAACTCACTAATATTTGCATAAAACCCTTGGATCATAGCACGTTTATCAACTTGAAAAAATCCTTGGGTATGGGTGCTCTCTAATATTCTTTGTTAATGAATGACAACACATGGACAAAAATTGATGTACAATTTACTGATCTAAGATTTCATCAACCTGTGTTTATAACTCAAGAGAGCTGAAAAGATGAGTTTACCAAAACCTCTTGCTATTAAGTTCACTCGGAGAAAAAACTACCCTCCATGTCTTTAAGCAGCTAAGTCAATAACGTGTATGTCAAATCGGTTGAAAGAAGAGGAGGGAATAGGTAAGGTGCATAAATGAGCAGTAATAAATACCTTATCTTATACGATAACGCTGAGCTTATCTAAGGACTAGACAAAGGAGAAATCTTGTTTAAAGGGAAAAGCTATAAAAATGTTGGGGGAGTTACAACATCAATAATTTATTCTTCCCAAGCCTCTCTGATGCAGAAAATAGCAGTAAGAAACAGTGCACAAAGGTGGACCCACTCATGTATTCAACGTGAAAAGATCATGTGTGAGTGCATCCACCTTTGATGATCACAAGCTCAAGTCTTGCTTTCACGATCTGACACACTCTTAATCTGTTGGTACTTGCTAGCTCTTGAGGATATGCAGGTGTGAAGACTACTCTAAGTGAATCAACACGTGTCAAAGCTCCTCCCAAAAGAGAAATGGCTACCGTGGTTGGAACAAAAAGTTGAGTGTTCCAACAGCTCTCTAAGCAAAAAAGTGACCACCGCACTGTGCATTCAACTCTGAATTTGGTTTCTGTGTTTGAACTCTGAGACAAAATGAGCAAAAGAATGTGCTCATATCTGAGGAAAAACATGTAAAAATGAGAAGATGGTTCAGGAAATTTGAGTTGAATTCCAAAGGTATATGTGATCAAATCTCATTTAATCCTCGTCTCACTTTTATTCTTAAAACAATCGATTGTGTGCAAAATATGTTCTGTGAATGAGTGAAGTACAATGATGATTTAATGTGTACACTAATGTTTGGTTTTGAGTTGAATGTGTGGAACAATGATAATGTTGTGCCAATAACACTTAAAATCACAAAAACGTTTGGGTATTTAAGTTTGCATCATTGTGAAGTGAAGGGTCCAAAAGCAAATTAATGAAAAAACACTTCCCGCGAAGAATTCTCTCAAACCCTAGCACCATGGTGAAAACTCACGGAGGCAAGCAAGTGTCATCCTCCTCTCGCACTCGCACCGCTATGCCCACTGCTAGTAAGATAGTCTACTTGTGCATCCAAGCAGAAGGTGGCACATGATTTTCTTGAGCTCGTTGACTCTGATATCTCAATCGAAGAAATCCCTTTGGCATCAATCGCAAAACAAGGTCTCGATCTTTTCTAAAAACATCGGTCTAATCCAAAAAGGCCAAGAAGGCATCCAAATCAGTTGCTCCGCCAATGGCACCGGTTGTCGTTACACCTCCTTTGCCGACTGACTCAATCGTTGATTTTCCTGACCCATCACCTAATTCAACCGCCAAAGCGCCTGTTCTAGCTGCCGATTAACCTGTTTTATCACTGGTCCCATCCAATGACCCAATTGATGATTCGCCTCCTCTCGTATCAGAAAACCCAAAAGTTAATCCGCTTGCTCCAGCCTCCGTAACTCTAACTCTATCATCAGCTCCCATTCCCAAAATTTCAACTTCATCGTCTGCTCCCACACCATAAATTTTGACACCACCGCTTGCTCTTGCTTCAACTTCGGCAAACTCTAGCTCTACGGCACCTGGACCTTCTCGGTATTGTCGACCACCGATCAATAATCCGGCTTCAAACTTACTTCGCCGTGCTTTCAGATCCCACAGTCAATTGTCATACGACGCATCTGACATTGTGGCAACCACAATTTGAGCCTATATCTCGACAATTCCTTATTACACCGGCTAAGATACGTTACAAGGGGCTTAAGAAGAAGTTAAGCCACAATCAACGAGTAATTCACCAAGGACCAAACACAACTACAGTGATAAAGGTCATTGAAGATAATTTTGTATTTTAGATAGTCACAGACATTGATCTGTATGTTCGAGAAGTTGTGTTAGAGTTGTATTCAAACATTCACATCTTTCTAGAGGAACCCAAGACATTTCAAGTCTTTTTGTAAGGTAAGATGTATGAATTCTTTCCTATGATGATCAAAGAGGTGTTTCATAAGTCACTAGTGACATGGCACAAGAAGTCAGAGGTTGCTCACGTTACGTTGACTAGTTATGCAATGGCAAGGAATCTGTCAAATTGGAGAGTAACCAGATGGAAAAACTTTCGTCCCTCGTTGATGTCTAACCTCCTTGGGAACTTATACCTCATCTACTGTTTGAACTTGATCCCTTCAACCAACAACACCACAACCACGATTGAGAGATGCTAATTGATGTACATGTTGGAGCAACAAATCCCATACAATATTGGGAAGCTGGTATATGATCAGGTCAAGAAATTTGCATTGACCAAGGAATCTAAGGATAAGTATCTCCCTTTCCCTAACTTGATCTACCGAGTTCTCTATTTTTAGAGGGAAATTCAGTTAGAGCCATACGAGATATTTGAACCCCATCCAAAGCAGTTTGTCCCCACCGATCGTGTTGCTTATGGAAAGGTCAGGCGCACATATGGAGATAACAACTTTGGTGCATCTTTGTCTTTGGACATCAAGTTTGTTGCATTTTTGCTCACCTATATTGCCAACCGTCTTTAAGGTAAGTTTTCTCAATCATCTTCAGTGGTAATTATGATAGTCTTTGTTATAGGTTTTTGATTAATTATGCCACTCGAGCAGTGAGAGAATATGGCCAATTAGTCCCTAATGCACAGCTTCAAGAAAATGTGAATGCTGATACTGACGTTGATGGTAATGAATCAGAAGCTGAGACTGATGCTACATTAGAACCTGATTTTGGGTATACGGAAGGTTATTCGCCTGCTGATGAAGTGTTATCCTCTTTTGATGAAGATGTAGAACCTGAATATGGCGATAAAGGATTTGAGGAAAGTAGTTCTAAGACTGCTGAATATGAGTCTTGAGAAAGATTTAGGATAATGGGGGGGGGGAGTTAGAATTATGGGGGAATATGAGTTCTGGGAAAGTTTATCAATGTTTATGCTAAGACAATGCAAGTGTTTTTATTTGTTTTGGTTAAGACTTGGTTGTTTTGAATTTTTCTTGGATAAATTTAAAATTTGATGAATGGAATTTTTGTCTTTGCATGTGAATGGTTATTGTCTGTGATAATATGTGGTTTCTTGGAGCTTGGTTTGTGTTTGATAATAGGAAATGTTCGAGTTGACAAATACAATAAAAATGGGGAGATTGTAAGTATAAGCTGGACGAGCTACACTTGTTGAAATAAAGAAGAAGTTGTTTGCTTCTAGAGATACTCAACAATTCAACGAGATGGTGATGTGGCGCACTGCTTACGTGGACTTGGCGTATTAAGGAGCTGATGAGGATAAGCTAAACAACTGGAGGATACTTGACCTAGAAAATATATAGGGAGTTGATACAAGAAGATATTCGTGGAATATCTAGAAGATTTAGGTGAAGCTAAATCATGGTCGGATAGACTTGAATCATGACTCGGTCCTTCATTAAAAATAGGAGTCGAGACGATGAAGAGAAGTCAACCGCTTGGAGAATCTGATGAAGATTTAGATTTGTCCATATCTCGTTAGGTTAAAAAAGAATCGGACTTACTCTTTAGATATAAATAGGAGGCAAAGTTCGAGTTCTCAAGTTAACATTTTTGAAAAAAAGAAAAAATAGAGTTCTATCTTTTTTCTTTTGAAGAGAACATTGCATTACTCTATTACGAGTTAGAAATCATATGATTTAGATTAAAAAAATTAATTCTGAAATGTTTGTAAAACCATCAAAAATATGTTATCATCTTGAAAAATTTCTAATAAAGTTAAAAACAAAGAGTTTCTTGTTTCAACATAAAATTTCTTGTTTCAAAAAAATTTTCTTGTGTATCGGAGTCCTCAAACTTTTACACACTTCTATTCTCAACCCTGAAATTTCTCACCGTTATCGCCATGGCTTCACCGAACCTTGGAGGCAAAACCAAAAAAGGTACAATCTTTTCTTTTAAAACCTAGAATTTTCTTACTCTCTGACTCGATTATGTTACTGGGTTGCGTATTTTCTAGTGGTTGGAATTATAAAGTGAGCACGATCCAAGTTCTACAACGCCGCAATATTGATCGAGATCGAGTAAGAGTCAATTTCCGAAGCTAAATCCGAGAGAAAGACTCAACGGAGGTGGAGTAATGGAGAAGAAGAAGAACACGTTGAAAAAGAGAAGATAAATTAGGATTTGCAGTGGTTTATGGTGATTACAGAGAGAAACGGTGAACGATAATTTCCAAAAAGATGAAAAACACGAAAATAAAGAGAAAGGAAGAAAGAGAGAAATAAGGATAAACAAATCTTATTTATTTTTATTGTTTTATTGTTTTGTTGTTATTGGGGCAAAACATATTATAGTTTTGATTTATTTTAAGAT
The DNA here is from genome assembly GCA_963922655.1 of Cardamine chenopodiifolia. Taxonomy (NCBI): domain Eukaryota; kingdom Viridiplantae; phylum Streptophyta; class Magnoliopsida; order Brassicales; family Brassicaceae; genus Cardamine; species Cardamine chenopodiifolia. The sequence continues at coordinate 11,812,628 of OZ000463.1, forward strand.
GGGTGTAGGTATTTTTGTAATTAATGTAACTTTTTTTTATTTTTCAACCATTTAACCACTTTAGAATTTAAAATTAATTATAAACTAAATTAAAAAACATAACACGAATATATAAGCCGGATTTATTGAGTAAAAGGATATATGAGAAAATGACCATCTTCTTAGACTATCTACATTGGTTTTAAATTACTAACACCCTACTTTTCACTTTTTCACATTCCACATCATTTTCTTTCCCTTCCACCTAATTATACAACACTCATTTATACAACACCCGCTTACAATAGTTTTATCTTAAAATATATAACATCCACTTACAATAATTTTATCTTAAAATATACAACACCCTACCCTATTATTTATATTTTATATTTTATATTTTCCATGTTTTTGTAATTCTATAGTTATGAATTGAAATTAAACTAAAAATTATTAAAAATAAATTCGAAATAAGATGTTTAAAATTAGTGTTGGGATCCATTTTTCTTAAAAAAAATGTTTAAAATTGTAAAAATAAGTTTAATGGAAGCTTAAATGTGTTTTTTTTTGTGTCCAAATCCAATGAAACAAGTGTCAATTTATAGAGGATAAAAATGACGAATTTTGATATAAAAAATTTTAAAAATATATTAATTTATGTTTAATAATTCAGTTTAAATAGTTTAGGAAAGATAAAATCTTAAAAATCCCAGTAATTAATGAGAACGTGACACGTGGCATAAGTGGTCCCTATTTTGTTTGTTTCAACATGTTGTAATTTTACAACATAAAATTAGCCACATCTTTGCAACACCTTATTACAACTACTCCATTGCACTCTTTAAGCTGTTGTAAAACTTTTTACAACACTCCATTGTGGATAATTTTACTTGAAAACACAAGCTCGTTTCCCAATTCAACAAAAATTTCTTCCCAAGAAAAGTTCCAAAGAAAACGTAAGTTATCTTAAGAATTTAGGGTTTTGATTTTTGGGTTTGTTCAATGCTTTTTAATCAACACCATTACTTGATTCCTTTATGTAATTAAGAATTAGGGTTTCGATTTTGCGTGTTTTTAGGACATCAAATTTCGTCTTCCTCATACAATTAGTAAATCTCGAATTGTTAATTTCGTCAAAAAAATTGTTTCTTTATGGTTATTTTGTAAAAATCGTATCTTCATGTGATATTGAATGAACTGATTTTGCTTATATATTTCACTGGCTTGACAGATTCATACCAAACAGATCAGCCATGGATTTCGACAACGCTCACTACGCCTTTACCGAAGGAAGAAAGGAGACAACAATGGTAAGTTCTTCACCATCCAGAGAAGCGTACATGAAGCAATTGGCTGAGACAATGAATCTGAATCACACACGGATTCTCGCCTTCAAGAACAAACCTCAAGCTCTAGTTCACAGCAATCACTCTGGTTCTTCTCTTCTTCTCCAACAACCTAAATCCATAAAGCCGCGTAGATACATCCCTCATACTTGCGAGAGAACATTGGATGCACCTGATATTGTGGATGACTTCTACCTCAACTTACTTGACTGCTCCAGCTCTAATGTTTTAGCAATAGCGTTGAACCATTATGTATATCTTTGGGATTCTTCTAGTGGCTCTACTTCGGAGCTTGTGACTGTTGATGAAGAGACAGGACCTACCACTAGTCTCAACCGGGTTCGATAATTCTGAAGTCCAGTTTTGGAATTGTGTAGCCAACCGTAAAGTAAGTAGTCACAAAACTCTTTCTCGGTGTAATATATCATGCGGTCGTGTGTTTGTCTGAACATGAGTTTGTTTTATGTTGTGATTTTTCTGCGGATAAGAACATTGAAGGGATGCCACGAGTCAAGAGTTGGATCACTGGCGTGGAAAAATCACATCTTAACAACGGGAGGAATGGATGGACAGATAATTAATAACGATGGACGGATCAGATCACATCTTATGGATACTTATGAAGAGAAAGCTAAGGACAGAGAAAAATGAAATTTTTCGTTCTATGCTTTATTCATTATAACATGAGGAGCGTATCAAGATAAAATCAATTTACCTGCTTTAGCACATGGTTTCGGCTGAGAGAGAATCAAATTTTTTGCTGAGTTTTGTTGTGTATGTCATACGGTTTGATCCTGATCTGGTTTTAGTCTTAAGTGACTGTTGCTGTAGGTTTTGTTTTGAAACAGAGAGAGCCTCTGTTCAGAGAAGATTCTTTACTTTAGCTTTTGTTTCGGTTTGTTGTAAAGCTTCTGGTTGCTGCAGAGTCTTCTTCCCAATTGCTGAGACTTCAGTTTGATGAGTTAATGGCTCTGTTTTGATACTCCCCTACAAAATTTGTGTTGGGGTTCTGCAACACCAAGTTTGAACCTCAAAGTACAGAATGATGCAGCTAGAAGGGATTTTGTGAAGATCTCTGCAATTTGATAATGGCTTGGAATGTGCCTGACTATCAAGGTTCCGAGTGCTACTCTTTATCGGACATAGTGGTGGTCTATGTCTAAATGTTTCGTTCGAGCATGGAAAGCTAGGTTCGTGGTGAGGTATACCGCTGAAAGATTGTCATAGTAGAGAGTAGGTGTGTTAATGAGAGCTATACCTACATCTCGGAGAGCCGATCCAATCCATTTCAACTTGGAAGCTACTTCAGATAAGCTTCTATATTCACCTTCTATGGAGCTTTTTGAAACGGTGGGTTGCTTCTCTGAGGACCATGAGATGAGATTATTACCAAGATATGTGCAGTAACCTCCTGTGGATCTCTTTGTGATTTTACAACCAGCAAAATCACTATTACTGTGCACTTAAAGTGCAATTAGTGTTTTTGTTGAAACTGATTTCCATTGTAATAATTCCTTTCACATATCGTAGAATTCTCTTTAACAGCTTGTAATCAGATACCGAAGGTTCATGCATATTTTGACACACATAGTTTACTGAGAATTGGATATCTGGTCTTGTAAGTGTGAGATATTGAAGGTTTCTTGCTAAGCTTCTAAAATAAGTTGGATTAGAAAACAACTCCTTGTCTTCTTTTCCTTCTGTCAGTTTGTCAAGTTGTAATGGCAGGGGTGTTACATTGGTTGGCAATCAGTCATAGTTGCAACTGTTAACAATTCTTCTGCATACTTCTGTTGAGATAGGAACAGCTCTTCAGAATGAAACTGAGCTTGAATACCTAAGAAATAGTTAAACTTTCCCATGTTTTTCATACGAAATTGATTTTTTAGCTCTTGAAACAATCGTTTCATGGCAGGTGGGTCATTGCCTCTTATGGCCATATCGTCCACATAGAGGAGTAATAGATTCACATCCTTGTTATGTATGTACACAAACAAAGATGGATATCAATGACTGCAGAAAAACCAAATTTCAGTAGAAAGTTACTGAATTTATCATACCAAGCTCAAGGGGATTGTTTTAATCCATAAAGATACTTGTGTAGTAGACAGACGTAATCATGTCTTGCTTTATCAATGAAGCCAGAAGGTTGCTTCATATATATTGTTTCAGTGAGATCCCCATGTAAGAAAGCGTTTCTTACATCCATTTGTTTCACATCCCAGTTCATGATTGTGGTAATGTGCAAAACAATCCTCACTGTTGCTGACCTTACAACCGGACTATAAGTTTCCAAATAATCTATTCCTTCTTCTTGATTGAATCCTTATGCCACTAGTCTTGCTCTTTATCTAGACTTCCATCAGCCTTTAACTTAATTCTGAATACCCATTTACTTCCAAGGATATTCATGTCAGATGTAGCAGGAACTAGTGACCACATTTTTGTTTCTGAACAGTTTCCTACTTCTTCAGTCATGACTTATGTCCATTTCGAATCTTTTAGTGCCTCAGTAACTGTTTTAGTTTGAGAATATGGCACTTTACATGTTATCAAAGCATACTTAGGATTAGGCTTTCTTATTCCCGTCTTAGACCTTGTGATCATAGGGTGGTTGGTTGTGCAGTATCAGAAGCAGAACCACTGTCATTTAATGGAGTAGGACAGCTGTTGCCTATAGGATCAAGATCAAGGCTTGTCGTACACCCATGACTTTCTTCCTCATTAATGACATGATCTCCTTCCTCTCTGTTTTGTTGAGCTTGATTAAGAGAATTTTGCACTGCATAGTCTTACTCTCTATTTGCTGATGAACTTCTATTTAGAGGCTGCAGAGTCTCTTCACTAGGAGCCTGAGGTTGTGTGACTTCTGGTTGTGCAGTAGGTGGCATAAACCCATTTATCTGTGATGTTTCACTTGTTCTTAGTACAACTATTGGAACTGATGACATACCTTTGTTCCAAGCTTCAAACAGCCTAGTATATTGTTACGCTTGCAACTACTTGTATGTTCCTCAAAATGAGAAATCTTCTTCATCAAACAACACATTTATACTTATGTATACTCGATTAGTTGGAGGGTAAAGGCATCGATAGCCCTTGTACTTTTCAGTGTATCCAAGGAAGACACACTTGAGTGATTTTGGGTCAAACTTAGTCTTACTATAGTCCATGAGATTTGGAAAACACGCACAACCAAAGGTCCTCAATAAAGTATACTCAGGTATTTTTCCGGTTAGAACTTCAAAGGGGCTTTGATTCTTGTCAATGACAGTAGAGGGCAAGAGGTTTATTAGGAAGTTTGCAGTGAAGAAAGCATCTACCCAGTGCTTATGTGGAACTTTGCTTTGAAACATCATAGACAATCCAAGTTCTGTAACACGCCTATGTTTTTATTTAGATAAACCATTATGTTGAGGAGTATATTGACAGGATAAGAATTTTTTGACTCCTGATTGTTGTAAGTGTTGCAAAAATCTGTTACTTGTAAACTCCCATCCACCATCACACTAAAACGTTCCAATCTTTGAAACATGATGAATATAGAGCATAAATCAGATTTATTCTTCAAAGGATATAACCAACAGTATCTAGAGAAGTTGTCCACAAGGATTACATAGTATCTAAACCCTTGGACAGAAAATATTGGCGCAGGGCCCCAGAAGTCACAATGCACCCTCTCTAAAGGCTTTGAAGCAGAATAACAAGAGGCTGAAAAAAGGAAGGCGACTATTCTTCCCTAGCTGACATGCTTCACATAGATTGTGAGAAAGCTTATTAAGACTAATAGACTTATTTTGTGACAGTTGCAGTAAAATCTTGTCATTTAGATGGCCAAGTCTCTTGTGCTAGACTTCAAAGCTTGCAGATTATTGTCTATTTGAGTAAAACACTTGAAACTTGGGATCTTCTAGAACGTACAAGCCCTTACTGTTTATTCCTATTATCAGCAACTTCTTTGTGTCCTTGTCCTTAACACGAACCTCATTAGCATCAAATTTAACGGTGCAGAGATAATCTGAAGTGAGTCTAGAAACATACAATAGATATTTTGCAATATCAGGGCAAACTAGTACATCTTTTAGTGGAAGATCACCTGAAGTAGAAGGAAAATTTGCAGAACCAAGATGTGTGATTGGTAGAAAGTTCCCATCCCCTACTAAGACTATATCTCAACCATAGTAAGTCTGAGCTTGATGTTGTTTTTGTGTTGAGCTTGTGATGTGGGATATTGCTCTTGAGTCAGGGTACCAGTCATTTCCAAAGGCGTCTGTAATATCAGTTATATGCAGAGCAGCTAGAATCGATGGAAGATCTTCCGATTGGTAGTTGTTATCAAACCGATGTCAACATTTGAGAGCATGGTGACCCATCTTTCTACATATCTGACAGAGTGAATGAGGTTTGAGATCCGGAGGAGGAACATATTTGTTGATGAAATCTTCTTCCCCTGGTTGAGAAGTTGCCTTTGCTTTTATTGTTCCCATATCTTCCATAAGCATTTCCTCTTCCTCAACTGTTATATCAAGCATTTTGATGTGATCTTGTAACATTAAACGCCAAGTGAGGAGAAACCGTGAGACTAGTCTCATATACCGTTAGCTTGTTATCATAGTTGGTTAGCCTAGGAACAATATCTTCAAAATTTGGATTTGGTGTAGTATCCAGCATTCCCTCAATACTGGTTTTGTTAGGCTCATATTCACATCCTATGCTACAGGACTTCCAATAGAAGAAAATTGGTCACGCATGTCTTTGATTTCTTTGAGATATTCTGTCATGGCTTTGTCATTCTTGGAGATTGTCTGTAGTTTCCTCTGTAGCTCAAAGAGTCTTGACGAGGAAACCCTATTGAAGTGATTGGCTAGAGCACTCTAGACATCCATTGAGGTAGATGAGTTTACAACAACGTTTAGGATGTCTTCTGAAATAGATCCCAGGAGCCAAGACTTAACTATTTGATCAGCTCTGACCCACAACGCAAAGTCCAGATTTGCAGTGTCTTCAAGCCTTCTGTCGATGGTAGGAACTGGTAACCTTTGTTCCGGTCTTGGAGTACCTCCATTGATGAAGCCTAGGAGACCTTGTCCAGAGAGAAAAGTCTCAAACTGAGATTTCCACAGGATATAGTTCTTCTCATTGAATTTTATAGTAACACAATTTGTAATATTTAGTGAGAGTGGAGAGTAAGATTCAAGAGCCATGACTCTGATATCATGAAGAGAAAGCTAAGAACAGAGAAAGATGAAAGTTTTCGTTCTATGCTTTATTCATTTCTCTCAAATTGATTATTTTCTAATTACATTTTTTTTCTTTTATAGACACAGTACAACAGGGAAAGCGTATCAAGATAAGATCAATTTGTCAGCTATTGTGCTTTAACACACGGTTTCAGCTGAGAGAGAATCAAACCTATTGCTGAGTTTTGTCGTGTATGTCGTACGGTTTGATCCTGATTTGCTTTTTGCCTCAAGTGACCGTTGCTGCAGGTTTTGTTTTGAAACAGAGAGAGCCTCTGTTTGGACGAGATTCTTTACTTTAGCTTCTGCTTCGGTTTGGTGTAAAGCTTCTGGTTGCTGGAGAGTCTTCTTCCCAATTGTTGAGACTTCAGTTTGATGATTTAATGGGTCTGTTTTGATAACTTACAGGAGTCATACATTAGAGGTTTGTGGGTTGAAATGGTCAGAATCTGGACAACATTTAGCAAGTGGTGGAAACGGCAATGTGGTTCACGTATGGGATCGTTCTGCCACGCAAGGGCTGCACAGGCTTGAGGGACATACATCTGCAGTTAAAGCTCTTGCTTGGTGTCCTTTCCAATCGAGTTTGCTGGCAACTGGTGGTGGTGAAGGAGATAAGACGATAAAGTTTTGGAATATTCACACAGGAGCTTGTTTGAATTCGGTAGACACTGGCTCTCAAGTTTGTTCTTTGTAATGGAGTAAGAATGAAAGAGAGTTGCTTAGCTCACATGGGTTTGCTCAGAATCAGCTTACACTTTGGAAGTACCCATCTATGGTGAAAATGGCTAAGCTTACTGGTTATACTTCACGCGTTCTGTATATGGCTAAGAGTCCAAATGGTTGTACCGTAGCTTCAGCATCAGGAGGCGAGACTCTGAGGTTTTGGAATGTTTCTGGAATACCAAAGATTCCAAAAAAGCTGCTCCAAGAGGTGTTTCTGAGCCATTTTCTCATGTGAGTGGTATTCGTTGAAACTGTGAAGCCATTGTAAAAGTTGTCGACTCAATCTTAAATGTTTGTATATGTATTATTATATAGAAATATTTTAGACTTAATTTTGTAATTGGTTAACTTGAGTATGCGGTTAAAATTAGTGTTCATCAAAACAAATTGTGTTTCTTTTGGTTCAATGAAACGAACAGTGAACCAAGTCCAAATATAGTTTCTTGATTCCTTCTATGTAAATGTTTTCATACGATTGTCCGGTGCCCGTAACGCTAATATGTATATGTGTTACTTTCTTTTTCATTCATGTTATTTTTCCTTGACTATAACAAAAAAAAGGATAATCAAAAACATTAGCATAATCATTGACACTGTATGGCTTCAAAAGAAGAGAAAAAACAAGATTTTCTCGTACAATCGAAATTTTTCTTGTCTGATAAAAGAAAAAATAAACTAGTAGAACTGCAATATTTTTTAAGGAACGCTTAGTTTCGCCCTTTTGCTTTAAGGAAAAGAGACCAAATGACCAATTAAAAGAGTAATCTATATAATCAATATATATAATCACTCTTAACTTTTAGTTTAAGCATAATAAATTATAATCAGTATATGAAAATCTAGTATAAAACTTGAACTCGCATGAGACTCCGACACGTTTAATTAATGCATAATTCATTCTATTTGTAAACTTTGGGTTAGATCATCGTCTAAAAATCAGAATAAATCCTTTGTGTTTTTTACAACAACAAACTAGTCAGAACATCGTCAAAAACCAAAACACATAGTTTTAAGCAAAATTGGTGGTCGGGTCCTTTAAATATTCACAGCCAACCCAAAATATAAAAGAGAGTTATAAGCCGAAGATAATTTTTTATGTTTTTCATGATAATTAAGAGTACCCAAATAGTAATCCTCAGTAGTAGAACATAACGTCAAAGATTTATCTTTTATTATTTATTTTTGAAAGATGCAAAAAAATTGCTGTTGAGCTTGTTGTGTTCATGTTCTTTCTCGAAAACTCCATAAAATATATCACTTTCCGCAAAACTACGGTTTTATGTTTTGATTTAGACTATTGGAGCTTATGGTTTACCTGGTTTAGCTTAGTTTATACTTGGTTCAGTAATTATGGGATATTATTTACCAGTTGTATATCTTCTAAACAAACTCCGTGACAGTGGCATCGTCTGTGGTTCTAGTTGTAAATATCTCTAGATTCTAGTTTTGTAATATCGTATTCTCTTCGTTTCAAAATATAAGATGTTTTAACAAAAAATACATAAATTAAAAAATATCATTTAATATATAAAGTAAAACCAATTCAACCAATTATGAAAAATACTGCAAAATACTATTGGTCATACATAATTCAATAAAGTTAAAAGTTACATAGAATAAGAAAACATTTTATATTTTGAAACAAGAAAAAAATCTTTAAACATCTTATATTTTGAAACAGATGGAGTATATAAGTTTGTATCTCTTGTTCCATGATATACATTGAATTTTCATCTTCTGTTTCTCTTTATGGTATCAGAGTCTAAAACTTTGAAATCAAAATTTTGATTTTTTTAGCCATCATGACTACACCATTGCCGACTGCAACTGATGCATCTACATCATTGAACCCGAATAAAGTGAGAAGAAAAATCTCTACGACTTGAGATATGCTGATAGTCCAAGTGGTGTTATCTCTCATTCTCTTTTGAAGGAAAACAACTACGATGAATGGGGTTGTAGATTAAAAATTGTGTTGAATTCACAAAAGAAATTTTGTTTTCTCGATGGTTCAATCGCAAAACAGCTGAAAACTCATCTGGCTTTGATGATTAAAAGACATTTCAGGCGCTTCTTGTTTTCTGGATGAAGATGACCATCGATCTAGTGCTTCCTTTGAAAATTTTGCACAGAGATGTCACACATGATCTGTGGGAAAAATTGAAGAAATGGTTCTCGGTGATGAATGGCTCACGACTCCAACAACTCAAAGTGGAGATCGTTTGCTACAAGAAATGTGGGTTGGCGATCAAAGCCTATTTCAGAAAATTGAAACACATATGGAAAAATCTTGCTTCTCATCGCCCTTTGAAAACCTACAAGTGTGGACAATGCATTTATGATCTTGGTGCAGCTTGGAAAGCTAATCGAGAAGAGGAAAAGGTTCACCAATTTTTATTTGGCATTGATGATCAATTTAGATTAGTGTGCTCTACTCTGGTTTCACGCACTCAGTTCAATCTCTCGAAGAAATTTACAACATTGTTTATCAAGAAGGGGATATGCGTGCTATTGGTGAAGAATAACCAGAAGTTACATCATTTGCAGTCCAAGCAAAGCCTCGTTGCAAGAAAAATGAGAAAGACAAAAGTGTTATTTGCAGACATTGTAATCACAATGGCCATAATTCAAATAGTTGATATGATGTTATTAGTTGATATGATGTTATTAGCCAGAGTGGTGGGGTGATCAACCTAAAAGCAGAACATTAAACAACAGAGGCCGAGGTGGTGGGCAAAGCTCAGGTGCTATAAGAAGGCACAGAAAAATGACGTTTGCAAATCGTGTGTATATGTGGAATGTGGAGAACTAGACAAGTGAGCTAATTAGGTGTTCACTGATAGCGACCAAGGTGGTGTCAGTGGATTGAATAAGCAACAATGGTATATGCTCAAGAGTATTCTGAACGCTAGAAAGGAAGCTTCATCGTCCGAGAAACTATCTGGTAAATGTTCTTTTCCCTCTTAGATTATGGACACAAGTGCATCACATCATTTTTATGTGAAGATGATGCGTTGACAAATGTTTAAGATATACCCTCTGTGTTGATTATTATGACTAATGGGAGAGAACAAGTTTTTCTTAAAGAAGGATCAATAAGACTTAGTCCTGACTTGATAATGCAATCGGTTTACTATGTTGAAGAACTGAAGTCTAAATTGATCACTGTTGTGCAGTTAATGGATAAGAATATATGTATAGACAATATAGTGCATATAGCTTATCAGTTTTTTGTTGTTTAGGACCGCATTTTGATGATGTTGATTGGAATGGGTAAAACTAAAATAGTAGGAGGAACTTTTCATTTTTGTACCATGGAGACCACTACATCAGTCACAACTAAAGAAAAAATATCGTTTGAGTTGTGGCAGAATCGGATGGGTCATCCGTCTTCAAAAATAGTAGTTTGATTCCATGTGTTTCTGTTTCTTTAGTAATTTGAATAAAGCGTGTGATATTTGTATTTGCGTTAAGGAAGCAAGAGATGATTTTCCCAATAAACATCAATAAAAGTTCAAAAATTATAGAATATATACATATTGACCTTTGGGGTCCTTATAGAACTCCTTCTGGTGAAAAATACCACTTGACTATAGTATATGACTACTCAAGAGGTGTATGGTTGTATTTGCTAAGCGACAAGACATAAGCTCTGATTCACTTGAATTTTTTTTGCTATGATCGAGACACAGTTTTAGCATAAGGTTTTAACGGTGCGCAACGTATAATGAGTCTGAGTTCTTGTGTTTAGCCAAATTCTTTCAGAAAAATAAAATTAATCATGAAACATCTTTTGTGGAACTCCACAACATAATGGTAGGATTAAAAGAAAAAATAGACACATTCTTAAAGTAGCAAGAGCGTTACGGTTTCAAGCAAATCTTCCAATTGAGTTTTGAGGCGAGTGTGTTTTAACAGCCTGCTATTTAATAAACAGAACACCAAAATATGTTTTGAAAAATGCTACTTCGTATAAACGGTTGTATAACAAAACACCTTCATATGAGCATCTAAGGATATCTGGCAGCTTGTGTTATGCACATAATCAACAAAGAAGTGGTGATACATTTGCATCAAGAAGCTGAAAATGTATGTTTGTTGGATATCCACATGGGAAGAAGGTTGACATCTTTATGATTTAAAGAAGCTGGAATTTTTTGTTTCACGAGATGTGGTATTATGTGAGTTAAAATTTCTTTTTTTCTTGAAACTACTATGTCGACGATGAATGAAGAAGACAATAAAGACATGATATGGGCTCCAATTGCAGAAGTTTGTTTCTTACAAGAAGATTTTGGTGCTCGACTTGGGCCTTAACCTCAAACATAACCTGTTCAAGAGATTGGGTTCACAAGCCAAGCAGTTCAGCCCACCAATATTGTCTCATCAACACATGTTGGGTCAATAGAAACTGGGTCCAATAATTTGGACATTACACGACAAACATGATAAACATATCCTATCGCTGAGACTCAAGTTGAAGAAGATTATATCAAAGAAGAAGAGGAACCGATGGGTAAAGGTCATCGAAAGAAGATACCATCAGTTAAGCTAAAGAATTATGTGGTAAAATCGAAGACATCAAAAACAAATTTAGTGGATATCAAAGCTGCTTCATGACCAAGTAAGATTGTTTATCATGTCTCTGATAATGATGTTATTCGTCGATTTTATGAAACTAATATTGTATATGTTACTACGATAATTAAGATAAAAAAATTGCGATCCTTCCGCGAGGCTATGTTAGATCAACGATGGGTATTAAAGTCGTGACACTTGAAGAAAATGGAACTTGGGATATCATTGATTTGCCTTTGGGGAAAAGAGAAATAGGTAGTCAGTGGATATTTAAAATAAAGTTCAGATCAGATGGATCTGTTGAACGCTTTAAATCACGTCTTGTAGCTCTTGTAAAAAAACATATCGCATGAGACAACTATGGAGAAACTTATGTGCATGTTGCCAAGATGGATACAGTTTTATTGTTTCTTGATGTTGTTGTGAAACAAAACTGGATTGTGCATCAAATGGATGTTCACAATGCATTTCTACATGGAAATTTAGAAGAAAAATGTTTACATAAAGTTGTCCCCAGGTTTTCAAACTGGAGACAATACAAAGTTTTGTCGTTTGAAAATATCACTCTATGGTTTAGTGCAAGCAACGAGGTGTTGGTTTGAAAAATTGTCAACAGCCTTATTGGATTATGGATTTGAGCGGTCTCTTTCAGATTATTTGTTGTTCACGGTAGAAAAGAAAGGTATTCGACTACATATTCTTGTTTATGTAGATGATCTAATCATTACTTTAAGTTGTTTGAAAGTTGTACATGATTTTAAAGATTACTTGTCTTCTTTGCTTTCACATGAAAGACTTGGATCCTCTGAAGTATTTTTTGGGAATAGAAGTAGCGCGCAATGATTATGGCATCTATCCATGTCAAATAAAATATGTTCTCGATGTTATCTCTGAAACCAATATGCTTACATCGAAACCAACCAGCTTTCCACTTGAGCAAAACCATAAGCTAGCCCTCTCCACGTATTCTTTAATATCAGATCCAACAAGATATCGGTGATTCATTAGTTAATTCATTTATTTGGTTGTCACACGGCCATACTTGGCATTTGCGGTTCATGTTTTGTCTCAGTTACTTAGTTCACCACAAGATGATCATTGGGTTGCAGGTGGACGATTGGTGTGTTATCTCAAATATGATCCGGGCCAAGGTATATTATTACGCGCAAATAGTAATCTTCAAGTCACATGTTGGTGTGACTCAGATAGGGCAATTGTCCTTTAATAAAAATGTTTATAACTTGTTATTTTGTTCAACTGGTTGAAGCGGACGTTATCAACACTTGGAATTCGGCATGATCAGCCGATACATGTCTATTGTGATAGTAAGTCACTAATCTATATTGCCACAAAATTGATTTTTCATGAGCAAACGAAGCATATTAAATTAGATTATTACTTTGTCAAAAATGAAGTCAACATTCACTATCAAGTTGAAGCATGTTGACACAAAATCACAACTGGCAGATATATCTACGAAGGGCATTGATAGAGATGTTTTTCAAAATTTTTAAGTTGGCAATACGAAACATGTATGTTCCCACTTGTGGGGGTATTGGAGCTGATGATTTACTAAATAATCTTGGTTCAGTAATTATGGGATATTTCTTATTATTTATGTATTTTCTAAATAAAATTCTATAACAAAGACATCGTTTCTGGTTCTGGTTCTAGTTATAGATATCTCTAGATTCTAGCTTTGCAAACTTATATATAAATTTGTATTTCTTGTTCAATGATATACACGAGATTCTCAGCTTCTATTTCTTTATAGACAAACAAATTTTTTATTATCTTATCATTTTGGAAAATATATGGAAAGTTTTTACTAACTTGCCGAAAAGCAGATGGTCAACTTTTGCCTCATAAATCATTTTCTAGAAAAAAAAAATATCACAACCAAAAACACTTAAAAAATGAAACATATCACACATAAACCCACGATAGAGGCATTATTATATCTCCATCAACAACTTTGTATATAATATCCCAATGCAAAGTAGTTTAAGTTTTAAGATTTATCAAAACAATAAAAATATAAATGTATTTTGAATTAGTTTTAAGGGCCCACAGGGGAAGAAAAATATATTATTCGATAGTTAATTACAATTTTATCTTATCAATCCATTCCATTGTCTCACTCTTCGTTTCACTGTTTTTTATTATTCCATATCCTAATTTATATCCACATTTGATAGATCATAAGTTTCATTAACCAGATTAGACTCCTTCGATATCTGAACTTTTAATCATAAGTTTCATTAACCAAAATAAACTCGCTCAAGATCCAAAATTTTAGAGATTCCAAATAGAATCTAGAATCTAGAATCTTGACCTTTATAATATTTTTATTTTATTATTGATTAAAGCCAAGAGATAATAATTTTAGTACATAGACAGCAGATCCGGTTGCAGATCTTCAGGACCCACCCTGACTTAAAAATAAAACATCAAATCCCTTCTGGTTGTTGGCTTACCCTTCGACTTTTCCCACCCATCTTGCTTCAACATAATATTTTAATATTGCATAAAATACCTTAAAAGAACTTTTTATAATGAATTTATACTTTGAAGTTTCCAATTCAACTAAAACACCCCCAAACATTGACCTCAAATCTTCATTAAACACCGAAACATACAGCATATTTCCTTTAGATTTTAGTATTTTACACAAGGGTTAATGCATAACAAATAGCAAAAGAAAACCACATTAATTTTACATTCATGGAGACAAAAACATGGATGTGAGTGAAATTGTGTTTTAGGAAACCAAAAAAAATCAATAAGCAAAACAACAGAAAAAGCAAATATCAAAACTCTCTCACTTGGTAAAAAACCAGGGGGAGTTTCATTCCCAATCACTCTAGATCTAAACCCTAAATGGATTAGATTCACTCTCCACAAATTTAAATCAAGCTCTATCTACATAAAACTGAGACTAAAATGATCTACATAAAACTGAGACTAAAAAAGATCACTCTCACTAGAACCCTAAGTGAGATTAATACTGAAAAGTGATCTGTATATGGTATATATTAGAAGACTATTAGTATTTCTTGACTAAGGATCAGCCCGGCCAACGTAATTTCTGGTTAATGGAGAATAACTTTCTGATACTTAGTTTCTGAGAAAGACCCATCTGAGACTGAGAATGCCCTTTTCTTGTTTGAATTCCCACAGCCATTGTTCTGAAACTGTGGTGGCGGGGCAGTGACTGGAGGGATTTCAGAGGTCTCGAGTGGAGGCGGTGGGTGGCGCCATTGAGGTAGAGGACCAGCTAAGAGAAGTGTCTGAAGCAAAGGACCTGCCTTGAGAACAGCTTGTAAAAACTTTCCTTTTTCAGGTAGTGGCTTTTCAAGCAACGATGTAGCCATTATCTCAGTTCCTGAGACTTCAATTTGAGATGTTTGGTTCATCCTCACTGGATCAATCACTGATGGTGACATGATGCTTTCTTCAGTGTCTGAAGATGAAAAGCTCTTGTTGGAGTTAAGCTTCTGCTGCTGCTGTTGGTGTTGTGGCTGAATTTGTTCTTCATCTTCAATGCTTGAAGCTCCTGATAAAGGAGGAGTGATATATTTCTGTTTTTGTTGAAGTAAGAGATTGTTGAAGATGATATATTGACATTTCTCTAGAGCTTCGTCTCTCTCTTTGAGGGTTTTGGTTAAAACATCTTCAAGATGGATCAATTGCTCATCTCTCTTTCTTAGTTCTTCTTGAGCCACTAGCTTCGTTTGTTCTAGCTCCATCGTCGTGTACACAAGAGTCTGTCTTAACTCTTCCGTTGTCTGTAGAAGAAAACACAAAACAATCAGACACAGAGGAACATAGAAACCCCTAAATTTGAGCATTCAATTGCAGATTCATATCAAAATTAGGGTTTTGGTCACAATTATCGCGCGTAAACACAACAAATTTCACCCAAATCTTATCTTTTGAAGCTAATTTACATGCAAAGTGGAGATTCGTACAAATAAACAGAGAAACCCCTAATTTTTGAGCATTAATTTTCAGATTCATATCAAGATTAGGGTTTTGGTCACAATTAACGCGCGCAAACACATCAAATGTCCCCAAAATCTTGTCTTTTCAAACTAATTTACATAAAAATGCAAATTCACACAAATAAACAGAGAAATCCCTAAAATTTTGAGCATTTATTTGCAGATTCATATCAAAAATAGGGTTTTTGTTCTCAAATTCGCGCGCAAACAGAACAAATGTCCCCAAAATTTTGTCTTTTCCAGCTAATTTACAGAAAAAATGCAAGATTTAAGCTAAAATTTTGGGACTAAGAACACCCAATGCAAAATTAAGCTAAGAAAATGGTAAATGTATCCAATGCTCGAGCAAGTGTAAGTAAATCGAAACCCATGGAAGGGTTTTGGTGACCCAATTGCAATTGACTTTTAAAAATCAGCAATTGAGTCAAACTTAGGAATTTATTACACAGACGAAGAAGAAGAGACAAAAAATTTATGATTTTGAACACACATTATGCGTAGATCTAAGCACAATATTAAATCAATGAAAGAAACAGAGGAAACAAAAATGTCACCTTCACATGAGAGAAGTAAGTCCAGTTAAGAAGAGCATTGCTTTGGTCCATGATTATTACTAAATTAAGCTTAATTAAGAGATGTTTAGATTATGTAAACAATGGTGAGGAGAAAGAGGAACAGAGAATGGGTTTAATGGAGGAAGAAGGCGGAGAGAGACTTTCTGAAGTAGTGAAACTTGATGGACTGGTTAAAGGAAGCATATGCCTATCGTATAGAGCTTTCAACTTATTTATATATACAAATGTATATTAGTTCTACTATATATATATATATATATATATATGTTTTTAACCTCTTTTTATTTATCCGACAAAGAGCATTGCTCAAGGGTTTGGTGCAATGACCAATGCCGTAGTTTACGTACTTACCGGGTCTCACTCTCGTACAGTCGTTTTGTTTTCTTCCATCGAGTTGTCGATGGATAAAACAGCATTTCTTGTCTTTTACCCAAGACGAAAACAAGTTAACGAGACTAATGTCTTTTCACACTACTCTCATTTCACACTACACCGAGAAGAGCGGAAGCCGAATGCTAAATTTCAACATTTGTATAGTTTTCTTGGTATATAGAGATATATGTATGTATATGCATTTACCATACTGAATTATAATACAATTATTATCCACTGATATATTTTACACAGTTTTGTATGGCTGATTGTGTTTTTATTCAAAGTAGTTTAAAGTGTGATATAGTGGGGGAAAATGGTCTTCACACCGCATGAGTAATGAAAAAAATGGAAAAAAAAAAGATGTGAGGTAGCTTATAGAATATGTTGAATGAATTTTTTGGTAAAACTTTTAAAAGTCAACCAGCATAACAGAAAGAATAATCGTATACCAGAATTTATGAAAATATGTTATAACCCCAAAAGGAAGTGGTCTAGACGTTGAAAATATGTTAGAACCCCCAAAAGGAAGTGGTCTAGACGTTATAGAAGTATTGTTTGTTTCAAAAAATTTGGACCTTGATGGCGACTAGGAGAAAAAAATCGAATCCCTATCAATTACGACGTTGGACCTATAAACATTCGTCTATTTTTTGTTATGTTATCGTATACAACTCACACATATATGCTTTAGAATTTGAATCCGAATTGTAGTAATATAGCAACGGTATTCGTATAATTTTTAGGCTGCCAACCTTGGTCTAATCTCCTTTTTATAAAGAACAGTTGTTGTTTTTTTTGGCCACTACAAAGTGTGCACTTGAGAAGAGTACTAAATACATTTCTTAAAATATTATGCATATATTTGTACATGAGAAACGGTTATCATTCTCTTCTGATACTTTTTCTTTTTTTTTTTAATTGTGAAAAACTCTTTGGAGTTCACTTACGAGGGGTTGCCCTTATATTTTACGTCTAAGTGGACTTACACTTGTTTCACATTGCTTTTATTTCACCTTTTCTCCTCTTAAGATATTATAATATATACATAAGAAATTAGAAAAACCGAGAAGCAAATCTTCTCGTGAAATCGCAAAATACTATTTGGTCTCTACATTTTCTATTTAAACTATAAGAAGTGAACATAATCCGAAAAAAAAACATTATGTCACAAAAGTTTTTTTCTGTAATTTCAAAATAATATATAGGATCCATGATCTTTCAGACGTGAAACATGCATGTACCAATCAAGGAATGTTTTCTAGAACTTTTATACTTTATATTAGGATTTTCTGCTAAAAACCATCAAACTTTTTTTTTGCAAAATTAATTCTCGTGTGAAAGTTGTGTAAATCAATTATATGAACTCCAAAGTCACACGCTATATAGCCTCTAGTCATATCATCGACGTGTAACCGTTTGTTTCTCTCAAAAAAATGATCGAAACTACAAAACGACATCATTTTGAATGAATAACTACATGATTTTTTTTGTTAAGCAAAACAACATAATTTTTAGTAAGCAAAAAAAATAATTAAAATTACAAATTGGGGGTTTGATCTAATCACTAAACCCTAACAAAGCATTCCTCTTTCCGATAGGCTTCAACAACGACCTTAATCAAATATGAGTTTGATCTAATCTTAAGAAAGTCACAAGCTTCGGTATTTTTATAAGAAAATTTGGGTTTTTGTTTCCTTAAATTTGATTCGAAGATCGAAAAAATAAACAGGAAATAATGAGAACAAACTCTCAAATATAAAAGATTGAAACGAGAATGTTCATAAATTGCATACAGATCAAAGGAGATCAGATTTCAGCTTTGTTGATTAAATCGTTGATATCTCTTATTCGTCTTCAGATCTTCAGCTCTGAATCACTGCCGTATTGAATCTCTCACTCAACAAACCGAAAAGTTCAGATCTTAAGCTCATGATGGATCTCTCATGGAGACTCAAAGTCTTTGTGGATCTTTCCGGCAGTGAAGAATGTGATGAAGATGGTGGTGGAGCAGCAGCAACGGCTGAATCGGTGTACGACGTGTAGGAAACGGGTCAGGTTAACCGGATTTGAGGAAGAAAACATGTGTTGTAAGAGCATCGAGCCGCCATTGAAGTAGAGGACTTCGAGGTGAGGAAATCGCTGGAGCAAGTGTCACGACACAGGAGATGAAGAAAACAAAACCGAACCGAGCTTGATCTAGACTTAGCAAGTGGGAGGAGAATTGAGCAGTGATCGCTGCTGGTTGGCTTAAGAGGTTGAGAGATAGAGAAAAGAGACAACGACGGAGGAGACCAGGCTCATCATCGGTGGATGCCGTAGAGGAATTAGGGCGTTGACAAAAGGGGAGAGAAGTAGGTTCATGAATATGGAGAGTTTCCATCATTGAGCTCATTGTCTTTGAGTTCTCTTTCTTCTACAGAAAGATTTGAGATGATAATCCAAAGATTTGGATTTTAGATTTTAGTTGATTTGATTAGTTTAAGATAACTAAAAATTTTAGTTAATTTAAGATAGCTTTGTTGGTTCAATTGGTATTGTGTAAAATTAAAAGTTTTGATTTTGTTTTGTTTAATTCGGTTTGGTTTAGAGTAAAATAATTATCGGTTTTACACAATACAAATCAAACCAATAAAGATAGCTTCTCATTTTCTTTTGCTTAACAAAAAAATATCATGTAGTTTTTCACTCAAAATGATATTGTTTTAATGTTTTTGTCAGTTTTTCGACAGAAATAAACAGTGACACATTAACGATATGACCAAGAGCTATATGCCAGATGAATTTAGAGTTTATGGATTGACATATACAACTTTCGGATGAGAATTAATTTTTCAAAAAAAAAATCGATTGTTTTTAGCAGAAAACCTTATAAGTTTTGTAGGATGTTTTATTATGTACCAAAGTTCTTTGGAGAAATATAATTTGACATTAGACCAAAGAATTTTTTTTTGTAGGATGTTATTAAAAGAGTTCTATATGATCGGAAGATCTCCTTAACAAAAAAAGATGACCGGAAGATCTTAAATCTATATTGTTTTCGTAAATCATATATAGTTGTCATTTGAAATTTACGATGATATTTATTAACTATCTCTTAAATATTTATACAACTAATTCACATATATACACATCTCTGGTAGACTTTGGCCCCTTCATATTATCTCAAATTTTTAAAAATATATACGTAGATAATGAATAGTAAATTTTCGACCAAAAATCATGTGCATGCTGCCCCAACCAACGAAGTCACAGGATTTGGTTTTTGGGCTTTTGCCTAAATGTAGAAACAGCTATTATCGTCGGCTATATGTCTATATCTTGGAAAAAGTATAGCTTTCACACTGATGACTCGTGAAGCATGACCTCGAGATGGGATAAAGTATTTCGTTGCTATAAATCTCTACTAAAAAATTTAGTGACTATGTGAGTAACTTTGAGTAAATTGCGTGGTTGAAAGAGTAAATTTTTTTGGTCGAAACTGGAGTTTAATTAATGTCCACTTTTTTCTTGTCGATGGAGATAAAAAGGGAAGAAAAATAAACAAGAACATGAACTGTAAGTGGAAGTAAGGGAAATAATATCTCTCGTTTTGGTTTCCACGGCATGTGTTAACATCATAATAATTATAATCATGATGCTCATAATAATGGGTATCACATGGTAATTATTTTTAATTAGTTATGATGATTATATTTAAGCAGGGGCTCACCTTGATTTATTATTTATCTGCCATTTTAAAATCCGATCTAATTAACTAGTCTGGTTGGACCGGATTAATCATGCTATGTGAAAAAAGACAATTAACCTTCAGCCTCATTAATTATGCTGATTATATTTTACGGAGGGGCTTTAGCAATAGTAAAAGGTTAATATTTAATAAGGTTAACAGTTCACTTCTAGCTGAGTATTATAAAGAAGTGTTAGGCATTAAGTAGGCGGTATCAAACTCCTAACATCTGAAATGTTTAATAAGATTCTAGATAATTTTAACTGGTTTAAGACGTTTATAAAATAAATATTTATACTATATACTATATCCTAAAATTAATAAAATAATATGAATTATTAATAATAAAATGTTTGATAAGCTAAAATAAAACCAATAAATATATTTAGTTAATAGAAGATTATTTTACTTGGTTTAAAAACTCATATCTACATAGTAAACTCATTATGTAATATCTTATCTACATAGTAAACTCATATCTACATAGTAAAATCTAGGGGTGGACAAAAAACCAAATCTGAGCATCCGATCCAAAAATTTATACCCGAATCCGAATCTAAATTCGGAAAATTATTTCATTGGAGTGTAAACACATAAACCCGTACTCGAACTCGAAACCCAAAAACCTGATCCGAAAACCCGAAATTACGTAACTACCCAAGAGAAAATACTCTAATTCGAGGATCATATCATATAAAAGTGAGTTTTGTATGTGTAATATACACAAATCGAATCCAAATCCGAATCGAAAAATCCAAAAAACCCAAAAAAATCTAAAAACCCCTAAAACCCCAGAAAAAATCCAAAAAACAAAAAAAAAACTTGAATCTGAACCCGATAAAAACTCGAATTTTCTAGGTTTTTATAAGATTTTAACTCTGAAACCCGAACCCGAAAAGTTCTACCCGAATCTGAACCTGAACCCGGTAAATTATTCCATTGGAATGTAAATCCCTAAACCCAAAAATCCGAACCCGAATGCCCACCCCTAGTAAACTCATAATGAGTTAAACTCATTATTTTACCCCCACAGTTCTTGCGACTCATATCTCCGATGCCGGTGAAGCCACCAGTGTCGGGTATTGTTCTCTTATGTTTGGCTCTTCTTGTCTACACTTTCTTTTCATATTGTTTTCAAACTTAAATTCTAGTCATCTTTGTTTCCGAAGAAAGATGACGGAGATGTTTCGAAATCACAATTGTTTTCTCTTTCTCAGGATCTAACTATGGTACCCGAATAACCCTCTCCCTAAGTGGGAAGAACTTTTCTTAACCTCCATCAAGGTTTGCTCTTTCCAGCAATAGAGTTACAGATCTGTGCAGCTTGATTCCTCTCCGATGATGCATAAATCACACTCAAAGTTTGTTAAGAACTCAGAAGACTTTCCGATTTGGAGTACAATTCCAGTGACATGGTCACCCTCCACCTCAGTCTTCTTGATCGAAGTTTCTCCCGCCTCTGTCAGCCACTGTCGGAAATGTTTGTTTGTCCCAACCACTCTAGGTCAAAATTTCAGCAAGAGTCTCCAACGTTTGGCAAAAGAGGCCTCACTGATGTACTCTACACTATGGAATTGTACTAGTTCCATAGAGAGAGATCACTTCTATCTTCCTCTCTTTTTAAGTCGAGAATCGTTCTATCATTTTGTCTCTCTATACGAGGCCAATCTCTCTCGGATGCAACATCGAGAAACCATTTCAACTTCTTCACCGCCTTGATATCTTGTATATAGGGACCAGAAGATACAATCGAACTCATCTTGGTGTGATTCACAGTGGTAAAGGTTGTTTTTCAATGTTACAACATACATCATCATTGGGGTCTCATTGCGATGTATCTATCGACGCATTTGAGTTGTGCTTCAAATTTCGCTGTCAATCTCTTTTAAGAATTTATCTATTTTAACTTCATTTGTGTTCAAGTTTTATTGTACTATTCAAAGATGATGGATAATTCCCTCTTTTGGTTGTATTCTTGAAGCTTAAGCTAATGAAATCAATGTTTGTCCATAATACAAATGTTTAGAGTTACAATAAA
This sequence comes from Cardamine chenopodiifolia, assembly GCA_963922655.1. NCBI lineage: Eukaryota > Viridiplantae > Streptophyta > Magnoliopsida > Brassicales > Brassicaceae > Cardamine > Cardamine chenopodiifolia. The sequence goes on from OZ000463.1 coordinate 11,835,216, forward strand.
ATTTTTTTTAAAATATAGAGTTGTAGTATCTATATATACATGGGCAATGTTTAAAAAATGGTAAGAGATAACCCATTAATTAATTCTCTTTCATCATTTTCTCTTTCTTAGCAATGTAGTTTGTCAACATCCAAATTCGGATAAAAATGTCTATGTCACAATTTTATCGGGGTAAGTTTTTGGTTGACGAGCAAAATGTTTGAGAGAGATCATGTCCAATTTTAATGGGTATTATTTTTTTTAACACGATTAAAAAATATTATATCATGTGACACATATATGGATTCACTTCTAATTTATTATTTAAAATGGTATAAAATTTATCGTCAAAGTAATGTATTTATCCGGCAGACGATAGATTAAGTTTTTAGTGATAATTTATTTATTAACATAATATATATTATAATACAATGATAAACATAGTTATAATGTTAACAAATAAATTATCACTAGAAACTTTATCCATCATTCGCCAAATAAATATCTTACTATATTAACAACATATTTTATACCATTTTAAATATATTATTATGTTAACAACGTATTTTTTACCATGTTAAATAAGTTCTGTTAATCCATATATGGCACATGATATAATATTTTCATTGTGTTAAGAAAATAGTTACCTATTAAAATTGGACATGATCTCTCCTCAAATATTTTTACTCTTTAACAAAATATTTTTCCCGATAAAAATTTACGATTAGGACAATTTTTTATCTGGATTTGAATTTGAATAAGAGAAAACTGATTTTAAAAAAACACTACCATATATTTAATTGTCTGATTATTTGTTACCTTATATTAAATTACCCATATATATATATATTTGAAAATATGTATATAGTATATACATTATATGAAGGCCCACATTATCCAATATCCAGTAACGCGCTATCTATATGATCATGTTGGCAATTTGACAAACATAGATGATTTACACTTATTGGTTAAGGTTTGTGTTCGACGCCACATAAATGGGGGCTTGTATAACTGCACGACGAGGCATGCTTTGCTTCCATTTTCTTCAATATAATTAATCATGAAAATCTTTTCTGTTCGCGCATTTTGTATCTAATTAAGATCCTTAATCACGATAACAAGGCAAACCAATTGCATATTTTGTCGGCCAATAATTCCCCATGATGTTCTTAAAGTAAAACTACAGATAATTTATCAAACATAGTTTGTAGGAATCTTAACTATAAAAAGAAAAAAAGAAAAAAAAAACCAACCGAATTTCCGTTTTGGCAGTTAAAGAGGTATCGATTCTATAGAAATGCCTTTAAGAGAATCATATTATACCTATCACTTCTAAATATAATATATATGCCTAATGTTTTGTACCTGTGACACACTTTGACTGACTTTGAGTAAAGTGGCTATTGTTTTCATGTTGGTATATTTCACTCTTCAATGTTTTATATCTAATTTTGATGTGATGGTACGAAAATATATAGTTTTAATAATTTTTTATCTTTTAGTCAGAAAGGGTTTGCATCATTTACCGTCTGAGTTTGAGTTTTAATAGACTATAATTTTCCATTAACAAAAAAATGGGAATCAAGGAATTTGGAGATTTGGTCCATAGTTTCATCGGGCCGATTTTGAGTTTGCATTATTTTACTGTTAATCCAGGATATTCTCATGTTCCTCCTAGAGCTCTCCAAAGTCGATTGGTAGCGCTGTCGTTAATCTGATAATACATGACAAATTCTATACAGCGTATTGTTTCCATGATAATATATTCCAATGAACCAATTTTGTTTTCGTAGTTATTCAAAAGGTATAGTTTTGGTCGTAGAAAAAGAAAGTTGCATACTTAGAAACGATAAAATATGTAGTGTTAAAAATAGACATCCAACAAAAAATAAAATTAATGTTATTTAATTTGGTCAATAATATTTAATATGCAGATTTGAATCTGAATGCTAACACAACGACGATGCTAACATACGTTATTATCTACATATGGTCCTTAATATTACTCGTATGAATTATTATTTGCGTCTTAGATGGTATGGTATTAGTAAGTGATTAGCTAAGTGATCTATTCTTTTTTTTTTGCTTCTTTATTTTACGACAAGCGATCTATTCTTCATGTTACCAAATCCCATAATCAAAACTTCCTCATTTATTTGTAAAATTTGAAAAACAAAAAAAGGGTACAAAACTGCTGTTTTTTAATGTTGGATATATATATATATATATATATATATATATATTCCTATTTTTAACCAATATGAGGTAACATATTTGATTCTTCTAAGAAGCTTCTACCGAGGCATCTAAAAGTTTCTGAAGACTTTGCCGCATCTGAAAGTTTCTCTGTTTCAGATTATCTCTGTGGAGCATCTTTGTCGGATTATAAAACCTTAAATCCTAATTTGAAAGGTAATCTTCCTTCGCTATAGGAGGTTTCTTGTACCGTGTGTAGATGTGATGTGTTTGGCATTATCAAGGTTTCAATTGTTCTGTCTCCAGGTTTATGATTCCTTTCTGTTTGTCTAACTTCGTATGGGTTTGTACCTTATTTTCCTTTTGTTGAAGGTTTAGTTTCCGGAGAACGAGTATGTTCTGCCAGCTTTGTTTCGAGGATTGTTCGCTGGCTTTGGTTTTTGTAATCCAAAATTATAATGAAATCTTCAGATGTTAAAAAAGGTAACAGATTTAAGGACGTGAAATCTAACTAAATGGAACTTTTTGAATGCTTTGTGCAGATAGATTTTATTAGCTACAACGAGTGGGTCCAAAATATAAAAATTTATGGGACCAACTTTTATATTTATGTGTATATATATATATATATATTTACTAGAAACCGTGTGGGTCCATTTCATTTTAAACGTTTTGAAATGGAATTTTCCTAACGACAATTGGTCCATCAGCCACGATAGATGAACCTTTTGGTGGGTCGTCAATATCAAACGCGACCGTATCATTTTTCTTGCGGATCTTCCAAATTCTCAGCGGTCATTGTTAATAAACTTTATAGTTATCCAGATAATTTTCTTTGTATTTCGTTTACCAAAAGTAATGATACTACGAGTAAAGTGATTAGCTAAATCTCCTGAGGTATCCTCTTTAGAAGGTAGAAGATAACAAATGAATAATTAAATAATTCAAGACGTAAATTAATAAATGTTGATGTTTATGGTAATGGTAGTTCTTGAATAAGTTTATATTTCTATATTATCAAAATCTGTATTACAGTTGGATATGTTATATTCGTGGCATTCCGATGTTTTAAGGATATCCAAAACATAGGTTTTTTCCGATAAAGAACTTGAATATTCAGAAAAAAAATTAATCCAATTTTGAATAGTAAGAATATGAATCTAGAAAACGCGGATATTTAAATATTTTCATTTATTCAATCTGTGAACAATAATAGTAGACGGTCAATTAAAACAATTGTAGGTGGATGGTGTGTAGGTTGTATGGGTTATGACTTATGATTTAAGGTTTAGTTGTACTAAAAAGGTTTACTTTTACTATTTTACTTAGTATTTGAGCTTTTTTATAGTGATCATTTCCATCTTCCATCTGAATATGTCAACCAGTCACATATTCATTCACCACTATCCATCACCAATTGTCCAGACTCTCTCAAAAAATAAAAGTAAGCAAATAAAAAATTAGATTTTGTATAGTAACAACGATCGGAAAGTACAAAAAATAGATAGAGGGAGCAATATGGTTTAAATAATATTTTATGCGAGAATAACACATCATGCATAATAAGTATGAAACAAACAGTGTGGAATAATTTTTGAACAGTAAAAACTGAAAATGCGACAAAAGTAAATAATTATCATATTTTGAGTGATCAAACAACTTTGTTATAGATTATTTTGTGATATTCAATAAAGTTGATGCATACCATTTATTTCAAAACAATTTGAGCTTGAAAAAGTATATATATATATATATATATAGATGTGTACATTTTTTCAAAAACATATGAACCGCTCTTAGTCGGATGCTATACATTGACAAATTATATATATTTTTTATTTTATGTGCATTTCTCTAAAAATACTTTCCGCACTCTACAAAACAATTGTATTTACTTTTGATGGAACGTGTCATCCCGCTCCTTCGTATGTACCACCTTATGCTGTTCATTCACGACCTTAAACTACTGTACACAACAAATTTAAACTGTCAATTTTCCTGATAAACCTTTTTCTTTTGGTCAAACAACTTTCCTAATAAACAACTTATTATGTATTTATAGCGTAAAACTAATTGGAAACTATTTTCTTTAGATTGCTAATTAAAGATAATTGTAGGCGCCGCTACTTCTTAGAGCTGAGGATTGGTCTCAAAGAGTTTGCGTTGGATATAAATTATTATAAGTTTTAGGTTTATAGATATTTGAGAATGTGAATAAAAATTAAATTATAGAATGAATTGGATTTTGGTTTAAATGTCAAAATAGATCCATTTGAGTGTAAGTGAGTAAGTGAGATTTATAAAATATTCCATATAGTTTGGCCAAATTTTTTCACTCTAATATAAATGACTAGAAGATGATACAAGAGTTTAAATTGGCTAAGACTTATGGTACATATGAGAGAAGATGGATCGGACCACACACGCGCACCACCACCGCCGCTAGGCCAGGCTCGGGCTTAGGTTTGGGCTCGGGGCTCTGGGTCTCTGGGTCTCTGGGTCCCGTGGTCCATTTCTTTTTGGGACAATTTTTTATGAAAATAAATTGTCTAATTATCCTCTTCCTATATTTTTGATTTGTCATAATGTATGAGATGAGATTTGATTATTCCTAATGTTAATGACACAAATCGTAACTCTCTACGTGTTAATATCATGCAATCATAACGTAGAATCTTACCATCAATTGCATGCGTTTAAACTCACTCCGAGCTCGCCTATATAAGGGACTCGTCTCATTTGGAGAATTCACTCATTCGAAACACAAACATCTCTCTCAAAGATCCTTCATTCTCTCGCTAAACGTTTCTCCATTCCTTCGGAAAATGGTACGTCTAGAGTATATTGTAATTATCTACGTTCGTAGATTCCACACCGAGTGTAGCGTTGTGATCTCACATCGGTTGTATCCTAGAACTCCAAAAGCTCTATGGATCCGTCTCACTAACGGGAGCTTTATTGAGTTAAGGACAAAGATCATATCTCGCCTCCGATTCTAATCGGTTTTATACAAGGTTTTCCAAATCGTTTTATTGTTTAAATCATTTTTTTATATTCTTTATACGATTTATCTTCGCATTTCTTAAATCCGATTTCTGAGTCCTACAAGATTAACTCAATAATCCGCTTCTAGCATATAGCTATAATCGGATAAAGATTGGTGAAATTATAAAACGATTTTCCTCAGTTTTAGTTCTTATCTAGAAACGTGGTTTCTTTGCAAACACGACTTCAAATGTTTCAGTAAACACTTTCATAAGCGAGTTTACAAAACGATATAATACATCAAAAAGATGGTTTCGGCGAACGCTTTAAAGCGATTTTGAAAAACATTTGTGTTAAGAAACGGGTTTGGGTGCAAATAAATTTGCAATATTTCTGAAACGTTTTATAAAGTCGTTCTAAATTATTGCACTAACTAATAGTGTTTATAATTAAAAAAACAAAAAAATAAAATTAGTTGATTCGTAAATAAATTGTATTTATTCAACGATTCAAGCATCTCATTTTGTTTTTTCCATGGATTGTCAACAGATGTCGACCCAGACTGAACATGTTGCAATCAACAAGGAAAATGAAGTTGTTCAAACAACCGCTGTGAGTACTAGACTATTGCCAGAAAAATTTGATGGGAATGGATTTAAAACTTGGCAACAAAAGATGTTGTTCTATTTGACCGCCCTCAAGTTTGACAAGTTCCTCAAGGAGGACAAGCCGGTTGCTCCTCCTGGAGCTGAAGGTGTCCACACCATGGTGAGCATTGATGCCTGGACGCATTCAGACTTCTTGTGCCGGGGTTGGATCTTAAGCCGTCTTGTTGACTCGTTATATGATGTATACAACAATGAGAAGCAATTCCCGACAGCCAAAGAGTTGTGGAATGCCTTGGAAAAGAAGTACAAGTCTGATGATGCGGGAACTCAGAAATTTGCAGTGGCAAAATTTATAGATTTCAAAATGGTGGACTCGAAACCTATCATGGCACAAGTGGATCAGGTTCAATTGCTATGCAATGAGATAGCATATGAAGGTATGAAAATTTGTGAGCCTTTTACGGTTAATTGCTTTATTGAGAAACTTCCTCCAATTTGGGTGGAATACAAAAATTATTTCAAGCACAAGCGAAAGGCAATGTCTCTTCAAGACTTGATCACTAGGCTTCAAATTGAAGCTAGAAATCGCCATAACCGGACTCACCAATCATGAGGAGCAAGATTCTTACCAAGCTTATCTTGCTCAAATGGCTAAGGTCAAAGGCAAGGGTAAGGTCGGGCATAAGATTTTTCCAAAAAATCTGAAACCTTCGGGATCCACAAACTTCAAGAAGCAAAATGAGGCTGAGAAGAAGTTCATCTAGACGTGTAACTATTGTGGTAAGATAGACCACAAGGCTCAAGCTTGTCATAGCAAGGCAAAGGCTAAAAAGTCTACTCATCAAGCTTTCTTGACCTCGAAAGATCTATATGCGGTAATCACCGAAGATATTCCGGAAGTCAATGCGGTTGAGACCAATCCAAGGGAGTGGTTTTATGATACCGGTGCAACCACTCACATTTGTTATGATAAAGAGTTGTTTAGCACTTATCAAAAGAGTCAGTGAAGATGGCCAACACCAAAGTATCCAAGATTTTAGGACGTGGCAAGGTTGTGCTAAAGATGACTTCAGGACATGAGATCACTCTCAACAATGTGAAACATGTTCCCGACATAAGCAAGAATCTGATTTCCGGCACACTCATGAGCAAAGCCGGATTTGGTGTTAACTTTGAATCTGATCAACTAGTGATTAGGAAGAATGGGGTGTACTTGGGAAAGGGTTATGTATAGGGTGGACTAGTCAAGATGAATGTAATGATAGTCTTACCAAAGAAAAATGTAACCAATGTTGTTTCGTTAATGAAAATGCTCAAGTTGCTTATTTAGTCGAGTCTTTTACTATTTGGCATGAACGATTAGGACATGTGAATTATTAATATTTGGAAAGATTGATGAATTTAAGTCTAATTCTTAAATGCAAATCGATTAAAGATAAATGTCAAGTTTGTGTACAAACCAAACTTACAAAACGACCATCCCCTAAACGAGAAAGAACGATAAAACCTCTTGGTTTGATACACACAGATTTATGTGATTTAAAGTATCTACCAACTCGAGGAGGAAAGAAATATTTTGTGACATTTATAGATGATTGCACAAAATATTGTTGTATTTATTTATTACAAAGCAAAAACGAAGCTTTGGATAAATTTAAAGAATATAAGCTTGAAGCTGAAAATCAACTTGAAAAAATATTAAAATAGTTCGAAGTGATCGAGGTGGAGAATATGAAGGACTGTTTGATGCATTTTGTACAGAAAATGGAATCATACATCAGACAACCGCTCCTTATTCACCTTCATCTAACGGAGTTGCTGAAAAGAAAAATCGCACTCTTAAATAAATGATGAATACTATGTTGCAGGAATCTGGGATAGCTCAGAACATGTGGGGGGGGGGGAAGCTTTGTTTACCTTGAATTATTTCCTCAACAAGATTCCCCACAAAGAGACGGGAAAAACTCCATATGAATTATGGAAATGCACTATTCCTTCATACAAATACATGAAAGTGTGGGGGTGCTTAGCAAAGGTACTTGTACCACCTCCGAAACAAGTCACGGTTGGACAAAAAACCGTTGATTATATTTTTATTGGTTATGCACACAATAGCAGTGCTTATCGATTTTTGGTTCATAAATCAGATATTTCGGACATTCACATTAATACTATGATAGAATCCCAAAATGTAGAATTCTTTGAAAATATTTTTCCGTTAAAAGATAGAGAATATCTAAAGCGGACACGGGATCAAAGAGATGTAAGTTCCTCTCAAAATGAAGCAAGCTTTTCTGGTACTTCATTTAATGAGCCGGAAGAAGTTAGAAGATGAACCTAGACGGAGCAAAAGAGCTCGAAAGGAAAAAACTTTTGGTGATGATTTTCTAATGGTTTTTCTTTTAGAAAATGAACCAAGAAATTACATAGATGCTATATCTACGCCAGGTGTACCTTCGTGAAAGAAAGCCATAAATAGTGAAATTGACTCCATTATGCAACATCATACATGGGAGATGGTTGATTTACTGGAAGGGTTTAAAGCTCTCAGGTGTAAATGGATTTGAAAACAAAATTAAAACTGATGGTACGATAGACAAGTACAAGGCTAGACTCGTGGTGCAAGGATTCCGACAAAAGGCAGGTCTGGATTTCTTTGACACATATTCTCCGGTAACGAGAATAACTTCGATTAGAATACTAATTAGCATTGCTGCTTTATGAGATCTGGAAATCCATCAGATAGATGTAAAAACTGTTTTTCTAAATGGAGATTTAGATGAAGAAATTTACATGAAACAACCTGAAGGGTTTGTTGTACCTGGACAAGAACACAAAATCTGTAGACTTGTGAAGTCGTTGTATGGACTTAAACAAGCTCCGAAACAATAGTATGAAAAGTTTGACAATGTAATGATGTCCAACGGTTTTCGCATAAATGGATGTGATAAATGCATATATGTTAAAATTACTACAATTGGGTATATCATTCTATGTTTATACGTAGATGACATGCTTATTGTTGGGAGTAATAAAAATTTCATCAATCAGACAAAAACCATGTTAACTGGACAGTTTGATATGAAAGATATGGGATTAGCAGATGTGATTCTAGGAGTTAAAATCACTAGACACTCTGACGGAATCATTTTATCCCAAGAACATTATGCTGACAAGATACTTGATAGATTTAAACTCTAATCAAGTGGGACTACAAAAACACTTGTTGACACTCAACTTCATTTAACTAAAAATCAAGGTAAAGCAGTATCACAAGTGGAATATGCACGAGTTATCAGAACTCTGATGTACTTAACAAATTGTACTCGACCCGATATAGCGCGTGCCGTCAATGTATTAAGTCACTATACAAGTAATCTAGGACACACACACTGGAAAGTTATAACTAGAGTATTGAATTACTTGCGGTTTACTAAAAGTTATGGATTACACTATGGTAAAGAACCAGCAGTTTTGGAAGGATATACTGATGCAAACTGGATATCTGACTCCAAGAATTCAAAATCCACAAGTGGATATGTCATTACAATAGGTGGTGCCGATGTGTCATGGAAATATTCCAAACAAACTCTGCTGGCCAGATCAACCATAGAATCTGAGTTCATTGCTTTAGAAAAAGCCGCAGAGGAGGCTGAGTGGCTTCGAATTTTTTTGGAAGATATCCCCTATGTGGGAGAAACCAGTGCCGGTAATAGGTTTGCATTATGATAGTTAATCCACTATCTTACAGGCACTGAATACTCAGTATAATGGCAAGTCTCATCATATACGAAGACGACATAAGGCCATTAGACAGTTGATCTCAAGTGGTATAGTCACGTTGGATTATATCAAATCAGCTGATAATTTAGCAGATCCTTTTACAAAAGGTCTGACTCGAGATCAAGTATTAAAATCATCAAGATGAATGGGTTTACAGCGTATGAATTAAAAGATAACGTTTGATGGACACCCAACCTCAATGATTGGAAATCCCAAGAATGAGGTTCAAAGGGACAACTATATTAAACGGATTATGCTAAAAGCACTGTGAGACGAATGTCTCTACCCGATTCCTACGATGATTAGACAGTGCTAGTTTCTGAGGTCAAGCGTTGAGCTTTTAATGATTTCATACTTTCATTCCTATGAAGTACAAAATAATGCTTTCAAAAAGATGGAAAAGCTTATGGGAAATCACCTATGTGAGTGTGAAATGGGGCCGTTTCTAGGAGAATTAACGATAAAGGTTATATCCTCCATGTTCACTCATAAATCCAGATATGTTCAAGTAAAGCTGAGAAAGGTTTTGGCCTGCGCGGGGCGGGTATGGGCATTCGTTTTTGAGGTCACATTTTGGTGGGTCTCGCGGGGCGGGTCAAAATGTTCAACCCACCTCTATGTTCAAGGACACAATGAACACAACAAGAGAATGTAGTTATATGAGAAACCTAACTAATTATGCTTATTGTCTAAGTTTACATAAAACTCTGGGTAGTTCAAGACATCATGTTCACCTTCTATCCGAGTAAACTCGACAGATATTAACAATGATTGGTTCAAAGCTGAAAAACGCTACCACATCAGACATAGTTAGTTTTCGCATATAATCTGGAGACTTCTTTTTTAGCTTTTTCTATCCAAAGAGTCTTTCAAGTCATCCCTATTTAGAGTCATTTCTATTCATGTGGGGGATTGTTGGGTCTAAATTATTATAAGCTTTGAGCTTATAAATATTTAAGAATGTGAATAAGAAGTAAATCATGGAATGGATTGGATTTTGGGTCAAGTGAGATATATAAAATGTCCTACATAGTTTAGCCAAATTTTTTCACTCTAATATAAATGACTAGAAGGTGATACAAGGGTTCAAATTGGCTAAGACTTATGGTGCATATAAGAGAGGATGGATCGGACCATACGCGCGCACTGCCGCCGCCAGGCCAGGCTCAGGCACGGGCTTGGGCTTGGGCTTGGGCTTGGGCTTGGGCTCGAGGCTCGGGGCTCAGGGCTCGGGGCTCTGGCGCTCTGGGGCTCTGGGGCTTTGAGGCTCTGGGGCTTTGGATCTTTGGGTCTTTGGGAATGTCTCGTGGTCAAGTGGCCCATTCCTTTTTGGGACAATTTTTTATGAAAATAAAAATTATCTAATTATCCTTTTCATATATTTTTGATTTGTCATACTGTATGAGATTAAATATGAGATTTGATTATTCATAACAAAAATCAAAACTGATTACACCATGTTAATGACACAAATCGTAACTCTCTACGTGTTAATGTCATGCATACAATCATAACGCAAAATCTTACCATCAATTGCATGCGTTTAAACTCACTCTGAGCTCGCCTATATAAGGGACTCGTCTCATTTAGAGAATTTACTCATTCGAAACACAAACATCTCTCTCAAAGATTCTTCATTTTCTCGCTAAATGTTTCTCCATTCTTTCAGAAAACGGTATGTTTAGAGTATATCGTAATTGTCTACGTTCGTAGATTCCACACCGAGTGTAGCGTTGTGGTCTCCCATCGGTTGTATCTTGGGACTCCAAAAGCTTTGTGGATCCGTCTCACTAACGGGAACTTTATTGAGTTAAGGACATCTATCATATCTCGCCTCCGATTTTAATCGATTTTATACGGATTTTTCCAAATCGTTTTATTGTTTAAATCGTTTTTTTATACTTTTTATACGATTTATCTTTGCATTTCTTAATTCTGATTTCTGGATCCTACAGATTGCTCAGGGCAATGATAGAGAAGACTTGAGTTCTTTAGAGTTATGACAACAACAAAAATATCTGGGTTTGGTGCTTGGATTCAGTGTTTCTTCATCAAATATCTTCATGATAGTTTTCTCGCGTGTGTCTAACTTGTCATTTCTTGTATGTTCTTTGTTTTTGTTGTAAGCTTTGCATCTGTTTGTAGTTTTTGGTTTTTTCATTTTTTATTATCTTTGTAACCGCTGTTGCAAATTAAAACCAACATAAAATTTAACATTTGACCAATAAAAAAAGAGTTAACTGCATCAATAAAACGACAAGCGTGTGAGTTACTTTTAAAAACAAAATTCACTAAATAACCAATCAAAGTCTTGATATTTTTCTAAAAAAAAGTACAAGAGTATATATGAGAACTTATTAGATATATTTTGCTAATTAGGAACTAGTTAGTTTTATTAACGAACTAATGGTGGTATATTAGCTGGCAGAATTATCATGTTGGTAAAAGGATTTGAGTTTGAATCATGTTTTTGCGATTGCAATTTTAAAGAAAACAATAATTTCTTGTCTTTTAAATGTGTTAGTAAAATTATTTAGTAGTTAAAAGAAAAAACAAGAAGTAAATGTTAATCCTTACGTTTTATGCACAACTCGAACATTCAAGTTCTGTTTATCACGATTTGGATAGTAAATAAGTGAATTAACGGATCCATGTAGTTTAAATTTTATAGGTTTCGAACAACTCAAAATTACATTCGTAATGAGAAAATATCTTAAAATATAATTTTGAGATAAAAATCCTTATGAGATTACATTCAACTTTAGAAGCCTTATTTGCTAACAGATTAACAAATCTGTTAAGTTTTTTTTCCGTATTCGAACTCAACCATTGCGATTCTTGGCTATCACCCAACTAGACGCACTATAAGAATTTCGCAAATCTTAAAACACCACTACGTGAAAACTTCAAACTTCACAATCAGTGGTTGTCTCTGTATGAATTTGTCTTTCGCTTAGGCTTTAACAAACCAACATAAATAACCGGCAATAACACCACGAATAATAATTTCACCGGAATCAAACTCTACGAATAAAGACATAAAATAACTAACAAAAAAAAATACAGAGTGGAAAATACGACTCATTTTCCACACAATCTAATCTATCAAACTGTAATACATGATAAACATTGTGAGATTGTCGGCAAAACACATGAACAGACTCGACGTGTTGAAAAGACACGTCGAAAATACACCAACGCAACTAATTGTGGTGTGAAAGAGAATATCGGTACTGAAAGGCGAGATCACAGACAGATCGTTGTTGAAACATGACCGACAAAACCGTGAAGAAGATAAAGACAATCACCCAAAAAATCGTCCATACTCATGCTTTTCTAATTTGCCGTCTCTAAATAATGAATTTTTTTATATAGATAAATCCTACAATATAATTAGAAAGTGTACGGCTGACACCGGAGCTGACGGCGGTCGACGAATTTATAGAAAAACAAAAAAAAAAATTGATTTGGAAGATCAATTTTAAAAGAAAAAAATTTGAGAGAGAATGAAGTTAGAGAGAAGTTATTGTACCAATTTGCTAATAATTTTTGTATAAGAGAGTAAAAACAAAAATTGAAGAATAAGAATATGTCAAGGGCCTTGTAGAGCCTGCCACGGCCCAAACATTAAATGGCCTATCAGAAAATAAAAAAACTGTGTTTTTTAGTCCTGACTACAGACGCCTTTTGTTTGAATTGTTTTTATTAGTTTTATATTGTTTTCAGATTTATCAACCATACAGAATCTTGTTCCTAAAATGCCTTTTATTTCTCAATTTATTTCCATATGATCTTATCATAGATAATTCCCCAACTGAAACCCAATAAATTGATTGTTAGCTTGTTAACAGCTGGTTATATACGGATACTTAAATGTTATATATATATATATATATGCCTATTTTAAAATTTTATAGCATATAATATAAATCAATTTAAAATAAACTTAATTATTCGCTCCAAATTTTGAAATATGATTTAACAAGTTGTAAGAATTTGTAAAAAATATAACAAACAAAGGTTTCAATATATTTCTTTAGTTTTTGATAACTTGCTCTGCATTTAGAATATAACTGCTAAATATATATATCACATTCCAACTCACAACTAAAGAGATATATATCAAAAGACTATAACTCATTTTTTAAACTTCAAATCTATTACTATATTATTTAAGCAACTCTAAAAACAAACAGTTTAACCAGATTTCATGTGTTATATTACATAAAATACCACTGTATTTTTTATAAAGTTAGGACTAAATTAAACAAGGTATAGAAGGTTAAAATAGTCAAAAATTTATGCAACCAAAATCCAGTAAAAAAATCTAAACATAATCTTTTAATAATTATTATTTTCTAAAAATAAAACTTATTTTCTCTTTTCTAATAAATATAAACGAAAATTTTAAATTAATTTTAAAAAATTCATTAAAAAATCCAAACAGAATCTTTTAAATAATTATTAGTTTCGAAAAAATAAAACTTATTTTTTTTCTCTCCTAACAAATATAAACGAAAAATATAAAATTAAATTTTATATTATATTTTGATTATATTCTTACTTTATAAGTAATATGGTACATTTTAATAATAGTTACTAAATTAGACTTATTTATCAAAAATTAATATTTATCATTACAATTATATATTTTGTTAAAGTAGAAAATATTTATATCTCAAACTTTAATTAACTATTTTGATCATAATTTAAATTTACTATTTAGATTTATAGTAACTGAATCTATTCAAAATAAATAAATTTATATCAATGAAATAAATTCAAATTAAATTATGGACGAAAATTAATTTACTAAATTTAATTTTAAATTTTGGATTTTGTGTTAACCATAAAATTTAATTTCAAATTTTAGTCGTTAGTTCCTTTAATTGTGCTAAACTATATTTTACTAAGATAATATGTCTACTATAAATTTATATAATAATTATGAATAATAATTATTATTAATTTTATAAAATTAATAAATTAGATTTGTATTCGATTTTGTAAACTACTTAATATCTCTATACTCATATTAACAAATTAAAATATTTGATACAATTTGATTTTAAATTAAAATTAAAAAATTAAATCTATTCAAAATAAATAAATTTAGGTCAGTGGAATAAATTCAAATTAAATTATGGACGAAAATTAAAAAAAAAATTTAAAAAATTGTTAACCAATTACGAAATTAAAGTTTGAGATCTATAACATATTATTTATTTTCGTTATTATTTTAAAAATTAACAGAGATTTAGGCAAATATTGGTTAATTTCAAATTTTGGAAACTAATGATTTGTTACAATTAAAATCTTAACATATATTATCATTCTAATAAACGTAGTCTTTTTTAAAAAGTTGAAATCATGGCTAAACAATTAAAAATTTTTTTTTGTCTTGATCCCTAAATCTATATTCCCCTATAAATAGAATAGAATTTCATCTTCAACCTCTCACATTCTTTTGTTTTCGAGCATTTTAATTTTTATTTCTTATTATTTATTTCTGTTTTTTAAGATTTTGATTATTCATAGCTATTTATTCTAACGATTGTTTACTTTTGATTTTTAATACAGTGGAAACAAAACCATCACATGCCTGCATATTCAAGAACCAATCCATCTTTGTCGTTGCAATCTATTCTGCTACTATCATAATTTTCAAAATGAGTTACTGAGTCACGATTATTTTTTAATATCGACGCATGATTAGTTAGATCATCTCTATCGTTGTTGATGTATTTCTAACAATTTAGAGTGTAGTTTGTATCCATGGTGAGTTAGTGTACATCAGATGCTACATCATGCATGGTCTCAAAGTCACCGCAGTATAACAAATTTAAATTATCAAATAAATATTCTTCCGCGCTCCAGAGCGCGGGCTACTATCTAGTAAACTATTAAAAAGATATACATTTGTAATGTTGACCAATATATGCACGTAATTTATAACAATTGGATCCACATATGCAAATAATAAATAAGTTATACTTGGTTGTAAATAACTTTGATCACACAATACCAAAAGTATAATTGGATGTAAATAAGTTATTAGCATATATTTCTCAATACATTTACATAAAAACTCACTTTATTTTGCCATGTAACCATATACCATATGACTGTTACTAATTATTTATTATGATAATCTAACTATTATAAATAAAACTATCGAATACTTCACCAGATTGTAACATCATTTGAAAATTGGTAAATTAAATCGTATTTCAATTTTGTTTTAAAAAAGAAATAAAGTTGTTAGTTAAAAAAGTTGGTATAGATTTTATTTTATAAACTTTTTATGAGTATGTACCAAATTAGTTACCTATGATATATTATAAATTCAATTTTTTTTCTAAAGCCTGCCAATTTGATAAGTTTAATTTTGTTCTTTCTATTCTTCTTCCTCTTCTGAGTTAAATGGATTAACGGAGTTTCACGATTTTTAAAAGGTAGGTATAAAATTATTTCTTTATTTAGAAAATAAATTTGTTTTCTATTGGAGGTTTCGAAAGAGACTAATATATTTTAACATTAGTTATGTATATTTTCTTCATGTTACTCTGGTTTATTTTGTACTCGAGACAAATATTGTGCTCAATTTTTTAGTTCACAGTTTCTTCTTTTCTTTAGGCATCAATATAGATCTCTTCATTTTTTCTATTTTCTATTTTCATGTTCTTTTTATTTCTATAGTTTTGGGTTGATACATTTTATGAGAAGTGGAAATCCATTTACGATTTAGTTGTTTTATCAGTTTTATAAAAAATTCTCTCTTATTGGAAAGTTAGCACACATTTACTCATACTAGGGATGTGATCGCCAAGTTACTTAGATAAAAATGTTTATGTTTTTAGAGATAAGTATAACATATTTTTAGGCACACTTAAAAAATTGTATCATATTAATTTTAGCAGTACATTATTGCAATATTATTTTGTGATTTACATTATGATAAACTATTATTTATGAAATAAAATAATGTTTTGTTTACGGTATTTAATTTATGAAAATATAATTAATGATTAAAAATATATATTTCTTTTGTTCAAAATATATCTGTTCATTTCAAGATAATCTTTAATAAATACTATAATCTTAAGTTTTAAAAAGCTAGCTCTAAGATACTAATATCAGTACTAATGTCACACAATGCATTGATTGTATATTTCGTAGCATATATTATATATGTTGCATATTTATTGCGATTTTATCACACATTTTCAAAAGTAAATTTGGTTCTAAATAAGTTACTTACAAACATTTCTCAATACATTTACACAAAACTTTTTTTATTTTACGATGTAACTATATATTTTGATTGTAACTAAATATTTATTATGATAACCCACCAATTACATAATATAATCGAATATTTGACCAGATTTTTACATCTTCCAAAAATTGGTATACAAAATTGTTACTCAAAGTTTATTTATATAAAAAAACAATTTTATTACTTAAAATATAATTGGTATAATTTTTTAAAAATTCTATCCCAAATGCCTGTAATATATAATAAGTTCAAAACTTTCTCAAGAGCTTGCCGTTTTGATTACTAATACTATTTGAACTTGCCAATCCGATTTTCTTCCTCTTCTGAGTTTGATGGATTGACATAGTTTTGCGATTTTTAATAGGTAGGCATACAATTATTTTCTTATTTGGAAAATCAACTTTGTTTTCTTATTGATGTTTGGAAAATAACTAATAAAGTTGACATTAGTTATGATTTTTTTCCCTCCTGTTAATCCAGTTTACTTTGTACAAGACATACATTGTAATCATTTTTTCAGATTACAATTTATTTTTTCTTTTTCCCATAGGCAACATAGATCTCTTCGTTTTGTTTACTTTTTTGGGTTGTTACAGTTTATCAGAAATGGACAATCTTGTGGTTTAATAGTTTTATCAATATTAGAAACTAGGAACATGCTTACTTATATTAAAAATGTGATCGCCAAGTTACTTAGATAAATTTAAGTTTTTCATGTTATTGTGATTTACATTATGATATACCGTTATTTATGAAATAAAATAATATTTTTATCTACAATATTTTAATTTATGTAAATGTAGGTAATGATTAAAAGTTAATTTATTTTTGGTTCAAAATCATCTATTCATTTTCAAGTTAATATTTTATAAATACTATAAACTTGAATTTAAAAAAATAATGTGCTCTAAGATACTACTATTAGTACTCATATCACAAAGTACATGTTTTTTATGTTAAAAAAGTATAATTGGTCGCATATTTGATGTGATTTGATCACACAGTTCCAATAGCATAATTGGTTGTAAATAAGTTACTCGTAAACATTTCTCTGTACATTTATACAAAATCATCATTTACTTTGCTATGTAACCATATATCTTGATTGTAACTAAATATTTATTATTATTACCCAACTATTATAGAAAACTATAGAATACTTGACCAGATTGTTATATCTTCCACCGAAAATTGGTATATCAAATTGTTACTTAAAGTTTTTTTATTAAAAAGAAAAAAATGTTACTTAAAAGAAAATGGAATCAATTTTATTTTATAAAACTATTTACTGTCTATACCAAATTGTCTCTGATATATAATAAATTCAAAACTTTCGCCATATTCATGTTTCTTTTATTTATTAACTTTTAAAGTTGATACAGTTTATCAGAAATGAACAATCCATTTGTAAGAAGTTATCGCGTATTGGAAACTAGACACACATTTACTTATACTAGAAATGTGATTGCCAAGTTACTTAGATAAAACGTGTTACATTTTTGCGAAGAGATATAACATATCTTTAAACATACATAAAAATTGTATCAAAACAACTTTTAGCAGTATATTATCAAATCAACTTTTTCATAGATATAATAGGAGTGTTTGAGATAAACAAAAACAAATAAATGAAAATGTAACAAAAACATTATCATGATTTACTTAAATTTTACTAATAAAAAATAAACATAACTGTTTCTTAAAGAATGATCTAATTTTTATTTTAGAAAACTATTTATTGTATCTATACCAAAATTTCTATGATATATAATAAATTCAAAACTTTCTCAAGAGTCTACCGTTTGATTATTACTCCGATTATGACTAGCCAGTCTGGTTTATGATTTGGTTTCTTCAAAAATCAAAATTATATAAACCTATTTATAATTCAGTTTGGTTTTGATTCAGCTTTACTCAATTTTTGTTTTAGTTTGATTTTTATTTCATTTTTGGTTTGGGTTTTGCTTAAGAACATCTTTATAATATAGAAAATAATGATTTATTTAATATTATAAGATTTAATATGATAATGTACATTTGATAAATAAATAAATTTTAATGATTTTTTGGTTTAGTTTCAGTTACAGTTTTTTGGATTTTAGAGTAATGAAACCAAAACAGATGATTAATTAATAATAATCTCTGTTCAATTTCAATTTAAGTATTTCGGTTTGCTTCTGTTTGGTTTCTTCGGTTACTATTTTACTGTAAACTTTTTAAATATTGGTGGCAAATGTTTACTTTAAGCCAACGAATAATAGCCACTAGGCATGAGGTTCGGAAATTCAAAATGAAAGTTCGTAATATCAATTTCTTCCAACGCCTTATTGCTTCGGAGAGCCGTTGGCATACCTGAACCTCTTTCCGAACCTACTTTTTCATAATCCACTTTCTCGTCTTTTCGTTTATCTTTTGGGCTCGCTTCTTCGTTTCCCTCTCAACTTGCCTTTTTATCTCTCAGTTTTAAACTTTTGTCCCCTTTAATATAAATCAAGAAAAGAAAAGAAAGGAGATTCTTCTTCTTCGTTTTGAACAAAATGTGTCTCCTTTTAATTACTTCATGGGTTTGTTTCAAATTTTGAAACTTGAGTCTTCAATTCTCTAATATCTTCATTTAGTTACAAGATGAGGCAGAGTCTTTCTGATATCACTAACTCTCAGTCTCAAGAAGAGCTTAATCTTCACAAGATTGGTTCAGAGCCGAGTGAACACGTAAACCGGTTGATGAAGGTTTCAATCAAATCCTTCGTTTCTCTAAATTCTCTAACTCTTTTTTTTTTATCTCTTATCATTGACTGAATTTGATTTGACAGGAGAATTTAGCATTGGTCAAGCTTCTTGAAGAAAGAGAGTATCCTTTTGTTCCAAGTAATGTAGCATTGGTTAAGCTTCTTATGCAATGAAGTTCTTTAACTATAAAAGTAAAACAATTGAGCTAAGCAGATACGAATTGAGGCATCTACGCGAAGGTATACACAAATTACAAATACAAAATTGGAGCCTTGCTCAATCCAATAGCCATTTCTTAGGGGTACGATTTGTCGTCCTCTTTGTTTTCTTGATTTTGTCTATTGGATTCAGAGTTTGATCAGTATCAATCGTTTTGCAGGAGATCAATTTAGCTAGACACAAGGTCAAATTAAACCATAAATTCTCTCTGGTCAAATGTTTTCGAGTTTATTTTTTTTATTTTTGTCTAAATTTGGATTATGTTTCAGGTGAAAGCTTTGCACCATGAGGTTATTTGCAAAAATTCTTTGCTTAAGGCTAAATGTTGTCAACAAGAGGTTTGGTTTCTTATTTGTAATTTGTAAATCAACTTCTCGACTTTTATGTATTGACCACAACTTAATGATCTTATAATTGAATATAAAATTGATTGTGTGGTCTATGGATCAAGTTTAGGTATTGACCAAAACAGAACATTTATCTTAAGTTTAATCAATGGTAAAATTTCTACAAAATTATATGGATAAAATTCTACTAATTACTTCTATGTAAGAATTAAATTATTTCTACTATTCTGTTTAGAAATGATCTAGAAACCATAGTATATTATTTGATGATGTTCTTTTAACTATCAGAAATTCGAAGTTCTATTAATCTCTTATTTTCTTCAAGTTTTTATTTGGGCAATTAAAACCATTTTATACAAAAGTTGGAAATGTGTTGCTAATATTTTTTCAAACTTTTTGGGTCAGAAAGGCGAAAACACACAGCCAAGAAATGTACTAACAACTGAGAATGTGGTTGAGACAACAGACGAAGACTCGCCGGAACCTTCCATACCAAACAGAAGGCGATTCATCAGAAACAAATGTATATATCTAATCATCTTCTTGCTTCGAAATTTGCTATTATTTATTGTTACTAAATTCATTTTATTCCTTATTTTTGTTATAGTTTCATCTACAGCCTTAGGAGTATCCTCTGCACACAATACTGAGGCAGAAAAAGATAAATCTGAGACCAAAAGGTTTTCACTTGAACCCTTAAAATTCAAATTTTTGTTACACTCCATGGTTTCTTGATTGTTACATTACAGGAGGCCGTCAAGTAGAAGAACAGCGAGAGTGAGATCAGCAGCGCAAGAAGTGACAGAGAATCTGTTTGAGATTGAAGATCTTTTGCTTACAATGCCTAATGACATATGTAAACAAAATAACTCGAAAATGGCATCACATACTCGAAAGAAGGAAGAGGAAGAGGAAGATTTACGAACAAAACATCAGGATTTTAAGGTCTATCGATCACCAGTCGATCGATCATTGCGTAGAGCAGCTGAGAAGATACATTCTAACAAGGAGGTTTTCAGTACTAAGATGAGAAGGTCCTAATACATTAAAGCAAAGTGTTTCTACTGTGAATCTGTGATGGTTTTGTGTTTAAGATTATATCAATCTCTTTAACATATATACTAACTAATTATTGGTAAGAAAATCATTAACATATTGAGCTATCCGTGGTTTTGGAATATGTGACCTTTTAACTCGACTTTTTCTAGACTTCCGTCTAGTGATTTATTCGCTGCTGGAAGGAAAATGGATAAACAAATCCTCACCTTGGATCAAAACATTAATTAATATATATTCGTTATATATATATATACGACTATTAATATTAGAACATAATTTTCTCAAATATATTTACTTTTTCGAGATTTCAAAAAGAAAAATTAAGTATATATATATATATAAATTTGTCAAATCCAATCATATCCGACATTTAATCCAAACCTAAACCCGTCTGACACCTAAAATTATAAGGAGATTTTTCCGTTACTTCACTTTCTTTTTCTGTCAACATCAGTTACTTCATATTTTTTTCCCAAATGCCATATATTAAGCTTGCGATTTTACAAACTTTCCTCTAAGGAAATCCACAAAGGTATTGTCTTACTTATATGGGAGAAACGGAATCTCCGTGTTCTTGCACATTTCGCAAGTTGATCTGTACGGGTATTTTCGCTACGCCAAATCAGTCTAATTTTAAATGACAAGAAAAATTCTTTTAACATCAAGAAATTCCTAAGTTCAAATGCGAAAGAATGCCACTCGTTCGGATTTGCCATCATGTTTATAAGGTCCGAACAATCTGTGACGAAGATGACGTCTAATATGTGGATGTTCACTAAGCTCTTTATTGCCCATATGAGTGCTTCCAACTCTGTATGGAGTGGAGAAAGACAACGGTGAGATCCTTTTAAGCCAACATGTAGGATTTTGTCTTTCATATTACTTCACTTTCTTTGTGTCTCCTAAAGTGATTAATTGAGTTGCTTTCCGTGCCAATTTTTCATTTCTAGCGTGGTGATGTCTTGGAAAAACTTTTTTATTTATTACCTTCCATAGGAACCATAATATACATACAAACAATGGTCATAACCATCCTCTAAACTCGGAGCTATTTTTAATATATAAAATCCAAATTAGAAAAACAGAATTAGATGGAAAAATCCTTGTTATCAAGGGAATCAATAGATAACTCCCAAGTTTGTAACAATGAAGGACATTAAAAAATATATGGTTAATGGTTTCTTCTGCTGCCTTGCATCTTTGACATGTAGTATCACTATTTAAACCCTTTTGATTTAAACATGAAGTCACCGCTAGAGTACCTGAAGCTAATTGCCATATAAAATACTGCAATTTCAAAGGAGCATGTGCCATCCATGCTTGAACCTTAGAGCTTTACAATTGGACTCCTTAAGCAATGTCATTTCTTTAACCAACTTGTATCATGACGTAACCGTATACTTCTCCGATTTTGAGTGATGCCATATTAATCTATCAGGTTGCTATGACTGGCTTATGGTCATTCTTCTAACGATTTGTATATCTTCTGGGTCCATAAATTCATGGAGTATAGGAGGACGTCAGTCCTTTGTTAGCGGGTTAATTAAATGAACCACCTTCAGATTTGGATATAAAAATTTTCTACGCCTATTAGTTAGTCATGGAGTAGTATCTGGTATCTAAGAATCTTGCCATACTAAAATATCATAACCTGAGCCCAGACTCCACCGTGCTCCTTTGACCACCAGTTCTTTAAAAGAAAAAATATTTTTCCAACCAAAAGATAGAGAGTACGGTTTCTTAGCATGTTAAGGATAACTATTCTTGAAATATTTTCTTTTTAAAACCCGTGCTACAAGTGTTGAATTAAATTCTTCTAAAAATGAAATCTCATCCCATCTTTATTTTTAAGTTTACATAATTTTTTCCAAACCGCGGTCACTTCCATTGGAACTTCACTAAAAATTAAAAATAGCACTATATATATATATATGTATATATAGTTCTACTGGAATTTGAAATATAAACTAGGTTTAGGTTTGAATTTATACTTAATACTCCCTATGTTCTTAAAATATTGATGTTCTAGTTTTTATATTTGTTCTATAAAGATTAATTTTCTATTTTTATTGATTAATATTAATAAATAGTAAATTTCAAGATGCAATGATTGAAAATGATTACATTTATTATATTACTATTGGTTCATAATTATTAAAAAAATATTTAATATAAAAAAAGTAATGATGATATAATTAAAGAGGAAATGGCACATATTAATCCAAATTTTAGATGTAATTGCTGGATTGACCTGTTATTTTTTAGTTAAATTTGAGAGGGTTAAAATACAATATAACCTAACAGTTACGAAATAATTACAAAAACTGCCATTAATATTTAAATTTTTCGCAAACAGTTACGAAATAATTGCAAACAGTTACAAAAAAAAACATTAATGGTAAGTTAAGGTCATAAATGTTTTAGAAAACTTTTGTCGAAAAAAAACTTCTATGAGACACCACTGTCGCCACCGTCGAAGAGTTAGGGTTCATCGTCGTTGCCGAATAAAGGTCCGCTTTCATCGTCATCGTTCGTTTCTCTCTTTTTGCCGATAACTTACTTCAGATTTCATTCAAATGTTCTTTGTCTCTCTCTGATTTCTTTCATATTTGTGTTGTGTAGTTTCAGTTTCAGTTTCAGTTTCATCTTCGTCACCGAGTTCACATCTTCAGTTTCAGTTTCAGAAAGGTCCGCTTCATAAAAAACCCTAACTTATTTTCAGGTTTCATTGTTCGTTGTCGTTGATTTTGTTAGGTTTTTTAGATTTCGTTCACATTTGTCTTATGTAGTTTTTCGTTGTAAGATTCTTTTAGATTTTATGTTGTCACAGAGTTATTCTAGTTATCGCAGACTTATGTTTGTGTTGCCGCAGACTTATTCAGTAGTTACCACAGACTTGTTTAGTACTTGCCGCAGACTTATAGAGTAGTTACCGCAGACTTATTTAGTATTACAGCAGACTTATTTAGTAGTTACCACAGACTTGTTTAGTAGTTGCCACAGATTTATTCAGTAGTTACTGCATACTTGTTTAGTAGTTACCGCATACTTGTTTAGTAGTTGCCGCAGACTTATTCAGTAGTTGCCGCAGACTTATTTAGTAGTTGCTGCAGACTTATTCATTAGTTACCGCAGACTTATTTAATAGTTGCCGCAGATTTATTCAGTAGTTGCCGCAGACTTATTTAGTAGTTACCGCAGACTTATTTAGTAGTTGTCGCAGACTTATTCAGTAGTTACCGCATACTTGTTTAGTAGTTACCGCAGACTTATTTTGTAGTTGCCGCAAACTTATTCAGTAGTTACCACATACTTATTTAGTAGTTATTTAGTAGTTATTTATTTGATTTTTAGTTGTTATTTTGTATTGCCGGTGACTTAATTTGTATTGGCGCTCACTTAATTATTTACACTGATAAGTTGTCTACTTAATTGCAGAGATATGATATCTTATCCTGCTAGGCTTTCCAAAGATGTGAAATGTCAGGTTCAAGTGGATAGCATTAACCAGTGTTATCCTGCTAGGCTTTCCAAAGAATTATTCAGTAGTTCCCGCAGACTTATTTTGTAGTTGCCGCAGACTTATTCAGTAGTTACCACAAACTTATTTAGTAGTTATTTAGTAGTTATTTAGTAGTTTTTAGTAGTTATTAGTAGTTATTTATTTGATTTTTAGTTGTTATTTTGTATTGCCGGTGACTTAATTTGTATTGGCGCTCACTTAATTATTTACCCTGATAAGTTGTCTATTTGATTGCAGAAATATGACATTTTATCCTGCTAGGCTTTCCAAAGATGTGAATGTCATGTTCAAGTGTATAGCATTAACCACTATTATTCCCAATCCAAATTTGGGGCCATCAAGAAGAGTATTGGCGATGATGTTTGGGAGGTGTTGGAGGTATATTTTTTAAGCTATATGATATAAACATCATGGGGGGGAGAAGTTCACATGGGCCTCCTCTTATATTTATTACTTCACACACATTAGTTGGCGGTGAAGAATATGCACGAAGTTTGGTCATTGATTGATGATCAACCAATAAGATTTTCACTGCACGAATATACGGAAATCACAGGTCTTAATTGCGACGTATTTCTATATGATGTGCGATCTAATTATGACATATATCCAGTTGTTGATTATGAAGCATTTTGGAAAGAGATGAACGTTTCTTTAGGGGATGGACCTACTTTTGGGGAGATGCAGCGTGTTTTGAAACGTTGTCAGCATTGGAGTTACGAGAAGAGGATGATGGTTGGAAGACTATGTACATTACATATTGGAATACATGGTATCAATCATGCATCAAGGATCCCCTTGAGCGATGCAAAATTAGTGTTTCATGAGGAGAGCTTTGAAAACTATATGTGGGGTAGAGTTGAATTTACGAGTTTGGTAAATTCAATCAAAGCTTTGGAATTCAAAACAGATAATTACACATTACACGGATGTGTTAATGTTATGTCCGTATGATTATTTGAGTCAGTTCATGCTTTGGGGGAGATATATGGGTATAAGAGAAATATGGATGATGTTCCTCCACTACTTAACTGGCGAGGAAGTCGGAAGCGACTTAGATTTGAAGATCTAATAAAAGAGGAGAAAGCTCAACACGGAAATGTATGAATTGATTATGTTTGTGTTACCGTAGAGTTATTTAGTAGTTACCGCAGACTTATAGAGTAGTTACCGCAGACTTGTTCAGTAGTTACCGCAGACTTATTTACTAGTTGCCGCAGACTTATTTAGTAGTTGCCGCAGACTTATTTAGTAGTTGCCGCAGACTTATTTAGTAGTTGCCGCAGACTTATTTAGTAGTTATCGCAGACTTATTTAGTAGTTACCGCAGACTTATTTAGTAGTTACCGCAGACTTATTTAGTAGTCGTCGCAGAAGTTGCCACAGACTTATTCAGTAGTTACCGCAGATTTATTTAGTAGTTACCGCAGACTTATTTTGTAGTTGTCGTAGACTTATATGCAGTCATGGTTGGTAATGGAGACCAAGAAACCGTCAGATAAACTTTCACTTATAAAGTTTGTTAAGAGTGGAATAAATGTTGATAAGAGTGAGGCTCAGTTGAAGAAAAAGCAAAAAATTTCTCAAACATGGAAATGGAAATGGAAATGGAACCGTCATAACTAAAGAATTTGAAACCAAAACCGCAAACATGGAAATGGAAATGGCATCAATTTCAGAGGAAGGGTCAAATCCGCTAGAGACCATTGGTAATATAGCGGCAAAGCTGAAGGCTTTGGATGAAAAGACAGAAAACCTGAAGGACCTGGATGATCTAATAAAAATGCCGAAAAGAGTACCACATTTGGCAAGTTCCCAAATATTACCATACGTTGGTAACTCTACTGTCAAACGCATCATTCCAAGTGTCAAACGCAGATGTCCTAAGGTTATAACTTATGAACACGACTATGATTCTATGGAAGCTGTCGATGAATCCAAATTGCGTAAACTAATGGATTTCATAAAGACTGATGAGTAAGTCTCTTATACATTTATCTCTAATACCTTTATTTTGAACATGCAATGACGAGAAATTATTTTTTCCTTTAAGGGACCAACCACTTTGAAGCATTAATCCAGATGTGCAACATTTGAAAAATATTATTACTCCAAGGAAGGAGTGGCCGGATCCATATTATGGATGATTGGAAGATACGGTAATTACCTATAACCTTTATCTATTGCCGCAGACTTATTTATTAGTTACAACAGACTTATTTTTTAGTTACCGTAGACTTATTTATTAGTTACCGCAGACTTATTTATTAGTTACATCAGATTTATTTATTAGTTACCGCATAATTATTTATTTGTTACTGCAGACTTATTTATTAGTTACCGCAGACTTATTTATTAGTTACCGCAAACTTATTTATTAGTTACCGTAGACTTATTTATTAGTTACCGCAAACTTATTTTCTTTTGTCTTATTACTTGACAAAACTTATCTTAACCAAGTATTCATATTTTTTTTACAGCACATTGTTGATGATTTGACAATATTCCGCAATAGGACTACTCCTGGTCCTTCACCTTGCCGGGAAATTATCGGCTTCCTTGACCCATATTTCACCTTTATCATGAGAAATGATTTCAAAATAGTCCCGCCAAATAGCAGGAAATTCTTGCTTGACAAGAATTATCTTGACCATTACTACGGTTTGATTCCTTCCGAGCCGTCAAACAAGTCATGGTTCTATGACATTGATAACTTGTACGGTGTGCTGAATGTAAAAGGAAATCATTGGGTTTCTTTAGACATTGACTTCCCTAAGAAGAAGACATATGTCTACGACTCTATCCCGAATCATACCTCCAATAAGGAGCTCCTTGAAGCGTGTCTATTTCTCCAGAAAATGATCCCTGCAATTCTAAGCATTATGGTCCCGGAGAAAGACCGCAAGCCTAGCTATGCAATGTTTGAGGTGCATAGAGTCACAACAGGCATTCCGATCAATGAAAATCCGGAGGATTGCGGTGTATATGCCATAAAATTTATCGAGTGTCTTGCTTTAGGATGGACCTTCGAAGGGCTTAACGATAAGACCATTCAGGACTTGCGGTTGAGATTAGCGGCTGAGATGGTTGATGAACTTCCAGCGTATTCAGAACACACGATGACTAACTCATTACCTCGTGGTTTAGATATGAAAATTCCGCATCTTAATGATAACTCAATATGAGTTAATAAGGATGCATGGTCATGGGCATTTAAAGGAATCGAACTAAGGATGCATGGTCATGGGCATTTAAAGACGCGGGGCACACGACCACTGTGCCACGTTTGTCTACGTAATTAAGTTTCTGAAACTTATATATATACATACCTTTATAATTACAATAGTAGTTACCACAGACTTATTTTGTGGTTACCGCATACTTATTTTCTTGTTGCCGCAGAGTTATTTTGCCACTAATTTGCGAGGAATCAGTTAAAAAAAAATTTGAGGTTTAGGCAACCTCAAGGGTTCGAACCACTGAGCCCGTAACTACAATAAGTCTACGACAACTACTAAATAAGTCTGCGGTAACTACTGAATAAATCTACGAGATTTAAAGATGCGGGGCACACGACCACTGTGCCACGGTTGTCTACGTAATTAAGTTTCCAAAACTTATATATATACATACCTTTATAATTACAATATTAGTTACCATAAACTTGTTTTGTGGTTACCGCAGACTTATTTTCTTGTTGCCGTAGAGTTATTTTGCCACCAATTTGCGAGGAATCAGTTTAAAAAAATTTGAGTTTTAGGCAACCTCAAGGGTTCAAACTACTGAACATGTAACTACAATAAGTCTGCGACAACTAGTAAATAAGTCTGCGGTAACTACTGAATAAGTGTACAAGATTTAAAGACGCGGGGCACACGACCACTGTGCCACGGTTGTCTACGGGATTGTGTTTCACAAACTAATATATATACATACCTTGATAATTAAGGTTGGAAATTTTTTGAATATTTGGCAACTTCAAAGAATCGAACTAAGGATGCATGGTCATGGGCATTTAAAGACTTAGGGCACACGACCACTGTACCTTGATTGTCTACGGAATTGTGTTTCACAAACTAATATATATACATACCTTTATAATTACAATAATAGTTACCGCAGACTTATTTTGTGGTTATCGCAGACTTATTTTCTTATTGCCGCAGAGTTATTTTGTAGTTACCGAAAACTTGTTTTGTGGTTACCGCAGAGTTATTTTCTTGTTGCCGCAGAGTTATTTTGTAGTTGCCGCAGAGTTATTTTGTAGTTGCCGCAGAGCTATTTTGTAGTTACCGCATACTTATTTTTCTTGTTGCCGCAGACTTATTTTGTAGTTACCGCAGACTTATTTTCTTGTTCCTTACTTCCCCTAACCAAATTCTGAGCATGTTTTAATGCTCTATATGCCTTCCAATAACCAATCTATAAAAAAAATTTTTTAATAAATAACCAATCTATACAGAAAAGATGTAATTCAAATACATATGCAAACATGTACCTTTATTTGAAATCGTCTATCGAGAGCTTCGACAACATGTATTGGCAATACGGTTGGTCCAACTCCACCAACGAAATCCTTGTATAATACCCTAAGTATCTCATGAGTTGCTTGTCGGCATCTTGCAGAACGCTCTGTAACTGAACATGTAGGTGTTGTAACATACTTCCGAATGTGAAATCTTGGATGATCTCCGATTGGCGAAGCACGTAACTTCCAAGAACATCCTTTCACGCAATACTTGACAACTCATAGCTCCGGTGTCGATTTATATACATAGAAATCAAATTTCTGGACAATAGAGAGAATTTTCACTCTTGTCTCTAGCTGCTCTTTTGTGTCATAACATTGTCCGATAGCTAATTCCACATAACTTATTTCTAAGTTCTGAAATTCAACATTACTATTGCCTTCACTTACATACACTGAGCTAGCTCTCTTCTTGAGAGGTATTTTTGGCTTTTCTTCCTCTTCTTCACCCACCAATCCATACGCTGCAAAATTCTCATCCCCAGAATCTGTTCCGTCAGAGTCGTCACAATAATCAAATCTAGATTCACTAGGTTCATCATCATCTTCATCAACATCGAAAACATGGACGTGCATTTTCTCTTCAGCTTTTGGAAAACTATCTTCTGACATCTTCTTCTCCGTAGCCACTTTATCATAAACTTCCACACAAAGACGAACAATATTTGCTTTCGATTGGCTCAAAAAAAAAACGGAATTGCCTACAATTATCAACGTATACAGGAGGTGTATCTTGATGCAAATATTGCTTAATCTTCTTTGGCAACATGTAGCTCAATTTGACATCACAAACTCTCTTATCCAACCCATAATCCTCGTACACCATTCGAACAAAATTCTCATAACTGGTACTATGTTCAGGTGCTAGAATTCGAGATCCTAACCTAACATCAACAACAAACAACAATCTATTTCTATCAAAATTTCATTTTCCACATACAAGAATAATCTATTGCTCCATATCTGCAACACACAGAGAACGAATTACACGACGACGATAAGGATGAAGATAAAAAATAGCTTCAATTGGCTGTTTGGATGAAGATAATTGGTTGTTATTACGAAGAAGAAGAAAAAGCAGAGGAAAATCTCAGGAAGAAAAATAAGAGGCAGCGTGCCCAAACCAGGATGAAGCCCTTATCGTCTGACCGAAGACGATAACTCAATAAGTCTGCCGTTACTACAACAAGTCTACGGCAACTACACAATAAGTCTGCGGTAACACAAAATAAGTCTGCGGTAACACAATAAGTCTGTGGTAACTACACAATAAGTCTGCGGTAACTACAATAAATCTGCGACAACTACACAATAAGTTTGTGGTAACACAATAAGTATGTCGTAACTACACAATAAGTATGTCGTAACTACACACTAAGTCTGCGACAATGTTTCAATAAGTCTGCGGTAACTAAATAAGTTTGCGGCAACTACAATAAGTCTGCCGTAACTACAATAAGTCTGCCGTAACTACAATAAGCCGCCATAACTAAATAAGTTTGCGACAACGTTCAATAAGTCTGCGGTAACACAATAAGTCTACGGTAACTACAATAAGTCCGCCGTAACTAAATAAGTCTGCGATAACTACAATAAATCTGCGACAACATTTTAATAACTCTGCGATAACTATAATAAGTCTGCGATAACTAAATAAGTCTACGACAATATTCAATAAGTTTGCGGTAACGAAATAAGTCTGCGGTAACTAAAATAAGTCTGCGGTAACTAAAATAAGTCTGCGGTAACTAAATAAGTCTGCGATAACTAAATAAGTCTGCGATAACTAAATAACTATGCGGTAACTAAAATAAGTCTGCGGTAACTAACATAACACAATAACTCTGCGGTAACATGAAATAAGTTTGCGAAGAAATAAGTCTGCGAAGAAATAAGTCTGCGACAACGTTTACGGTATGACATTTTTGTAATTTTTTGCCGTGCTGGATTTAATTATTAATGGTATTATTATAACTATTTTTTTTTTTACACAGCTTGGCAAGAATGAGATTAAGATTTATTCCCAATATTTAATTCTAAATACACGAAAATCATTTTAGCAATTAAACGGTTGGTTTGAGTCAAACTGATCAAGGAAGACGGACCCGCAAGTATAGGAAAAATGAGACACTCGGCCTAGACTGGTTTCACACGGCGATACCTTTAGCAGTTCTCTCTTTAGGAATCTTCCTCACATTTAAGGTTTTTTCTACCTTATTCGCTACGTTACAAAGAAAAAAAAAACTAAAAACTAAAAAAAGATGAATAACAAAATTGACGATGTATCTATCAGTTTCTCCTGCTTAACTATGTGATATTATCTTGACCTTTGGACACCAAAATTACTGTTGGAATAGACTATACTAATGTCTTACGAAATGACCATATCTTTTTGTTTTTTTGCCCATAACTGTTTTTTTTTTAATTTCCATTATACATATAATTAACAATCTTGTAAAATTAATCCAATGAAACAATTTGCATAATGTTTTTATGAATCACACTTAGTGTAATATGAAAATAAACTGGGTAAGTAAATTAAACTTTTGTTTTTCGTTTTCAAGAAAATAAATTAGAAGACCTAAAGTCCATCTCATAATTTGTTGCGTGCAAGCCATTAAAAGTTAAAAACTTTTCATTTTTTTCCAACCAAATCTTCTCTTTTAAAACTGAGACAAACCAAAATTTTAAATGAAATAGTAATAAATGTTTTTTTTTTTTTACTACCTAAATTGTATTTATTTCTGTTTTTTTGTCATTGTTAAAACTGCCAACTATTCTTTCTTTTCAACTATCTTAGTTCACACAAAACTGAAAGTGAATATGATGATGTAAACACTTATCCCTAAATAATGTATGCATCTTATGTACCCTTTTTGACTGACCCAACTGTTGCTTCACCCGTGGTTTTTAGGTCCATCCTAAAAATATCTTAATATATAACAATTCAAATAATATGTTATGTCATTCCTTCACCCATGCTCTCTAAAATATTACATAATCTGTTTTTATAAGAAAATTGTTGTAGGTTTTTTTTGCATATATAAAATAGCTTATCTATTTTGCTGTGCTCTCCACCGGCCCTGACTAACACTTTCAAGACGCGCGCCAAATATTGAGTCTTTCTAGCAAAAAATGTTAAGATTTCTAAAAGTTAGAGAGAGTTGTAATAATGGGAATTTCCTGTGTTATAAGATCACATAGCACAGCAAAAAAATTATAAATAATTAGAAAAAAACAGGAGCCCCACAAAAATTATACTAAAGTGATTCTGGTTCCGTGAGACTCCATTTTTTGTGGGGAACTTGATAACTAGCTCGGTGAAATGTGGAAGGAGCAACTTCTATGGCATGTATCATTAGCCTCGCGGGCAACGCGTTTTAGGCTTATTGGACAAAAAATGGATGAGTAACAAAACTTGCGATGTAGCTGTCAGTTTCTCATGATTAACTATGTGACAATTTCTTGACTTAGACACCATTTTTTTTTTGGAATGGACTATACTAGCATCTCAAAAAATAACCATATCTTTTTGTTTAATTCTGTCCACAATTTTTTATGTCTATATTAAAAAGTCTTGTGCACACAAGCACAAATGTTTGTTCAAAAAGTGTCTATCCACACAAAACTCTCTTTTAAAATTTAGATCACAACAAAAACATGACATCTCGTTGAGAAAATACAGTCTTAAGTTCACGATACACAATCGCATATTTACATACACTCTACGCAACTACACATTTATGTGCACATTGATCAATATGCACACATTTTATTAGCCAAACAAAAGAAATGTGCATACCAAAAAAACGTATGATTCCAAAGAAATATGATTCAATTGATACTGAATAAGATGACGCTGATTAATGAATGGATATTGTAGTGGTTGATAACAAGACTAAATATTTGATGGAATGACCATTTAATTAGACTAAAATCTTGATTCCTTCATGTTTTATCTTTTTTTTCTCGACCAACAACACAACGTTCTTCATAGGGTATATAATCGGAGACAATAAATTTAAGAACCTTAGGCACAAATTAATTTTTGTACGACTTATTACACACTCTAGAAGCCTCAAACCCTCCTTTTTTTTTAATTATTACTAGAAATCAATAATTTTATACATTTCAATTAATGGTTATACGCGACAATGGACACCTTTAGTTTGCTACCAACAATTTATACTCTCAAACCATTCGTAAAAATTACCTCTCATCTTATAACACAAAATAATTTCACATCACGCGTCACAGCTCAACTTACAAGGGATTCTTCAGCTACGGTTTGAGCATAGCTCTTGATTGTTCTGTTTTTTTGTTCTCATCGGCTTTTATGAGTTTATCTATATATTTCATCCAAAACTCATTTTCTATTTTGTTCCACTCTTGTAAGTATTCTTTCGTGGAGTAATAAATATAACATTCCAGCAAAATATATATATATATATATATCAACTAAATCAAATCGAACCAGACCAATCAAAATCAAGACGAAACAACCAGAACCGAATGGGGTTTCTCCTTCTCCTAATCTTATGTAATATGTGTATATAAATATTAACAAATAATCAAGACAAACAAGCACCGAAGCTAAAGCCAAAACTCAAATTTCTTTCATAACTATGCAAATAACACAATCAGACCAAAACCTCTGATCTTTCCCTGTTTTCCTCACCTCTGTCCAGTTCACAGTTAGACCAAGAATAGCGTTACAAATCATCTGATCTTAAGAAAAAACTCATTTTTATGATTATATATAAGTTAAGACCTAACTTGACGAGCCGAGCTCTAATTTCCTCAAAGTCTTCATTATCAGTAACTCAACTCAACC
The DNA here is from genome assembly GCA_963922655.1 of Cardamine chenopodiifolia. Taxonomy (NCBI): domain Eukaryota; kingdom Viridiplantae; phylum Streptophyta; class Magnoliopsida; order Brassicales; family Brassicaceae; genus Cardamine; species Cardamine chenopodiifolia. The sequence continues at coordinate 11,869,289 of OZ000463.1, forward strand.
AAATGATTCAAATTCAGACAATTTTGTAAGAAACAATTAGTCTAACCCATCACCACCAGGTCCATCACCATCACCAACATAACTTCAATGAAGAACAATTTCTCAAAACTTGGATCATTGATAAAAAAGATAACCATCAACGACCAGATTCTTCAAAGACCGAAACTTTCCTGATCAGTACAATAATATCTAATTTAGCAATAGATGTAACAGCTTTCTTGTCGTAGCTTTCGCTGCCAATCTCGTAGCTGTTGCTTTGGATCAGACTTTGGCTAATGATGTTCATCACTCTCTCCATTTCTCGACACGCTCGTGTCCTTGAATTTTGATTTTACTCTTCCAAAACGATTTGATATTACCTTTCATTTCAAATTATGTATCTACCGAGGAGAAGAAAATTCCAAGTTAGATGTATAATGAAAGTTTTGATAAAGAGCCCTAAAGGTTTCAAAACTACAGTTTGTAACACGAATCGAATCTTCTGAGAATTTATAAATGGACCCTACTTTCATTATACAAAGAAAAAGAATCTGGACAGAAATATACTTTGGGCTTCTTTTTATTTTCAAACATTGTTTTGGGCTTATATTATTAATAAATCCTAGAAGTTTGGACTCAAATTGAATTTAAGGCAGGCCTGAATTTATTTATTCATTTATATATCCGATAAATTTGTGTTGAAGTCTACTCATCGTTTCGAATTTCGGATTAGTAGCTTCTCCATAGTTGACAATATAGTTTACGAGTAATGATATCCAAATTTAAATCTAATTTACACCGGATGGTTTGGTAATGGTTTTAGTTTAGGTTTCGGTTTTTGATTCGAGTTATATGCAAATTATTCTTAATTTCAATATAAATTTACTTTTAGATCAATTTTTATTGTTAGGTTTGGTTCAAATTCAGATTGATCTATTTAAATTGTATTAACATATAGTTTAGGGTGGTTTATTCATTAATGGATTTTAATGAATTTGGATTTCCAAATCACATTATGTGTTATTGGTTATATCATTTTAAAATACAAATTAAAATCAAATGTTATTCAACTTAAAAGATTTGAACATGAATTTGACTTCATTTTGCATCTTAACGGATTTGAAACTGTTTTCCACTTAATAATACAAAGATTGAAATCTTAAGTAAAACCTTGCTATTTTAAATTGATTTGGAAAAAATATAAATTCAGCTCTTCCAATCCCCTCCTTAAACATACTGCACTCACTTTCCATCTTATCCTACGTCTTTTATACATTTATGTGTTTTCTACTTTTTGTAATATTACTTTTTTGTAAGAATATTTTTCTATAAACTGTCGAATTTTTTTTATGCTTTTATAGTTCAAGTTTGATATATGATAATGAAAAATCGTTTGCAAATGTAGCGAAATAGAAACAAACCTTCACAAAGTCTCGTTTAGCTTATACAGACCATAAATTTCAGAAAATTCAAAGAGGTTTTCTTCATTCTTCTCTTATTATTATTATTATTTTACAGAAAAAAATATGCCTTTGTAAAAGGTAAAATATACAGTTTACATTTTTAAAATTTACAAAAAGTGTAAAATTTACATTATAAACTATATATTTTACATAATTTTGTTTACAAATTTTGTCGAACGAATATTTTTCTGTAAAAAAGAAAATACAGAAGAAAAAAATGTAGAAGAAGTTTTTGAAGAAACTAATAACAATAATGATGAAGTTCTTACAACTCAAGATCAAAAGAGAAAATATACCAATGAATGGAGAGCAACAATCACAACAAATATGTGGAGAGATTTGATCAGCCATGAAAGTCATAGATAAAGAAATAAGAGTTATTTGATTTTTAGTTCCTTATTATATTTATGTACAATAATTTTGGTTTTATCATTAAATTTTTTATCTAATTCTTTGATTTCAACTTTACTTTGAGAGATTTTCAAATTCAAGTTTTTACCTTTCAAATTCAAGTTTTTACCTTTCAAATTCACTATCTTTGATTTTAAAATTCATGACTTCTACATAAATTTCCAAATCTGACTTGGCAATCCAAATTCATTAAAATCCACAAATGAATAAATCCTCTTGGTATTTAGATTGAGTATTTTGGTATGGTTCGGTTTGGATCAGATTATTCATTCAGTTTGAGCATCCGTACTTGGTATTTAAGTTTGGCTCGACTTTCCTGAAACATTACTCCCGGTTGAATCGGTTGAGATACCAATTCGGAGTGAATTTATTTCATGATAAACTTTTGTCATTTAGATTGATAAAATATGTTATTAGAGTGGAAAACACAAAAAAGTCATCACATGTTGTTTTCCATTTCGTATCGGTACAATTTAATTCCCAAAATTCTGTCTACATGAAAATAGTTTTTATTAGGATTTAGGACACGTTTCAACTATAATTTAAGTTGGATATTCGATATAAACATGGTAAATATTCGATGTTTTGTATGGAAATACTATGAAAAGAATAATTAGGAAAATAACCTTATAATTAAATAACTTTAAGTTTGTTTGGGCGTTTTCAATCTTGTTGTATCCTTTGATATGTCTTCTTATTTTGTTGTTTATGTAATTTTCGGTCTTTTCGTTTTCTGTTTGTCTATGTAATTTTTGTTTAAATTTTAAAACCGTATACAATATTAACATTTTACCAAAAAAATAAAATTTATAATTAAATAGATGACCATATAATGGATAGGATCTGCTATATATTTAACACCAAATATAAACAGAAAAAAATCACCTACCAAATTTTTTTTTGTCCCCTCTCTGTTTTTCAGCCTCTATTTCTCTAAAATTGATTCAATTTGGCAATAGTAAGAAAAATGAGAAAGGTTAACTATGGTTACTTATTATTTTCGTCCGCATTTGTTAAACAAATGGTCACTCGGTTAATATGGTTACATATATGTACATTATATTGCATTTTCAACTGATATAGGTTTGCTATAAATCTATATTAAATCTGAAAATAAGACGTTACTATGTCTCTCTATCTTGATATAACTTTTCAACTGAATTTTGTATTATTATTTAATACTATAATTATGTTGTCTTTACTCTTTTAATCATATAATATTGTCCCATATGCGACAAACATAAACGTCTGTTCTTTTTGTTCCATTATCGAATTTTAAATGAGATTAGTATTAATTATTACAACTGTTTGTTTGTAAACGTCTATACGATATGCTACTAAAACCTTTCTTTATAAAAATAATAATATATATATTGTAAATTATAAATGAAAATGAGGAAAAACCATATTCGACTTATAAATTTAAAATTTATAAAAAAACATTTTAAGATTAGAAACATGGTGTATTTAACCATATATTTCTTACGTACAAATATTTTGGCTTTTCCAGTTTTCGTTTTTTTTCCCATTTACCCATCTCTTGCTTTTTTTTTGTTAAAGTTTCCCGTTTACCCATTTCTAATGTGATATTGATATTTTTTCTTTTTAATAAGTCATAATCTGAAAATAGTTCATAATGTATAAACCTTGAACTTTATTTTTTTATAATGGTTTTTGATTATTCTTAATTAGTATTATTGCTAGTCACTGTCAATCAGAAAACTTAAATTATTCGGGTTTTGTTTTAAAGCAAAGCCATCGGATCATCGATTTTTTTTAATATATTTTTTAATATCGTGATCATTGATTTATTAATTATTATCAACTTTAGTAAGCAAATCATTATGTAACAACTATGGAGCAATCATTGGCGGTGTGTTTTGTTTCTTTTGTTGAAGGAATTATTGGAAATGTAATAGCCATACAAAGACTTTGGGAAAATTAGGTCCAACCAAAGATAAAGCCAGATTAAACAAAGTTCATTCTCCTAGTAAAAATTTTCGCTATCTTAGGAGAATCGGACATTAAATTATGATTCTTGCTTTTGACTTTTGTAGATAATGTTCAAAAGTTTTTCTACGAGCGAGCTTCAACAATGTTGGATTAACTGTGGTGCAACATGCATGTTCATGTTGTTCTTCCTAGTAATAAGTTATATAATTATTTCAGGTGAATATTCCAGTGATCTCAAATTAATTTATATTACTCATGACAGTAATAAGTTATACAATTATTGTCATGAGTGATTGTAAGTTCTGAGAGAAATCGATCCAATTGTATATTTTCTTATTCAAAAGAATTCAGAATGTGGGTGCACATGCAAAATTATAGTTTTTCGGATATTAGAGCTAGGTAAATCTATGTGCTTTCAACTATACGTAACCCTTTACCGTAGCTGCTAGCAAAAGAGTAAAAGTTAGCAGTAGTAAAAGTGATTCCACCAATCTACATGTGTACCGCTACTTCGTATTCCTATTTCTTACTTCTATTAACGATTTTGTTGTCGTTTACCATTCTCTGTTCTGGCTAAATTTTTTTTCTCATTTTGCTTCACCAATTACCATTTTGCAAATCACAATATGTTAAAAAATTTTAGAGATAACTAGGTGATTGATGACTTTTAAATGTTTTAAGATCCTATTTTCTATTTTCATTAAATTGTAATAGTAATTGATACTAATACTTTGGACATATATCCTTTCAAATCATATTAAAACGGGATCACTATTAACTTTTTTTTCCAGCGAAAATGACTGATGTTGATTTTTCTTTTATTTATTATCTGATTGAAAATAATAAATACTAGGTGATACTAGTGCCATGCACGTGATTAAATTTCTTTTTAAAGCTAATAAATACATAATTCATCATAATAAAAATATTATTAGTATAAGAAAAATAATAAAACAAATCAAATTAGTAGAGGTTTTTCTTGTTAATATATAAAAAACAGTTTAATTGAAAGTAATTTTTTTGTCTTTATTATTACACACTTGCATGTTTTGATTCTTTGCTTTTTGGGATTCTATGATTCTATCAATTTTTTTTTCGAAAAAAAATAATATGGTTCATGATAATGTAAAAGTATATCGAAGAAATGATTCCACAAACCATAATTTTGATTCAAAAATTTAAATAATTAAAGAAAAAAACCCTATGGACTAACATATTCATCTAGTAACGCTGACTATATCCTTGCGTATAATAAAAATTTACAAAAAAGAAAGTTAACCAGTGTACGTTTATGGTAATCACTATAAGCGTAGAATCTGAGTGAATATTATTGAGGTAATGTTTACAATTTATATAGATACACGAGAGAATTTAGGGTAACCTAATTACAATTATTATATATTTAATTACATAGATATGATATATCTTTTATACACCCACCCTCTCAAGACGGAGGCAGTGAGATGACTCCGAGCTTATTACGAACTTGCTGAGAATGACTACGGGGTAATGGCTTGGTGAGTGTATCAGCTAGCTGATCACCAGTTAACACATGATATCCTAAGTATTTCAGAATGTATTTGTTGATGAATCAAATGATAGTCGAAAATAATGTGTTTCACACATGAATGGAAAACCGGATTAGCATTTCATGTAAAACCGGATTGGCATATAAGTACGTGGCGCCAACATTATCACAATACACAACCGGAGATGAAGTGAGAGTGATACCAAGTTCTGTTAAGAGAGAGCATATCCAACGCATTTCCAAAGAAATATTAGCAACACCTCTATATTCGGTTTACGTTGATGAGCGAGCAACACCTTTTTACTTTTTCGAAGACCATGAAATGGGATTACATACGCATTTGTAGATGTATAATCATCGGAATCACCGGTCTAATTTGCATGACTATTAGACTGAAGAAAGATCCCATGAGAGTTTTCCTGAGATATAGCGTAGGACGCTCTTGGTAGTGTGCCAATATTCCGAGGTTGGCTGGTGCATGAAGAGTGAGAGGTGATTAACAGCATACGCGATATCCAGTCTTGTAAACGCCAAGTATTGTAAGTTGCCAACAACCATATGATAATCAGCTGCATTATCAATAAGTATACCAGAATGAAGCGTCAACTTTGGAGAAGTGGGTAGTGATGTCGAGACTGACTTAGCTCCCAACATGTGTGTCCTCATGAGGATATTAATAATATACTTCCGCTACATGAGATGTAAACCATTAGTGGTGTGTGTGACCTGAATTCCGAGGAAATAATTGATATCACCAAGATCAACAAGCAGATAGAGAAGACAAAAATGCATTATTCACATCCAACTGTAGAATCTTCCAAAAGTAACTTGTTGAAACTTCCAACACTAAGCAAACCATAGTAGGCTTAATTATGAGACTAAATATTTTTGAGTAATCAATACCTTACCGTTGTGTGAACCCTTTGCAACTAGTCTTGTTTTGTATCGATCAAGAGTGTCATTGGGAAGATACCTAAGAGTAAATATCCAATGATAACTCATAACATTCTGTGTCGAATCCGACGGAACCATATCCCACGTTTGATTTCTCATTTGAGCATTAAACTCAACGACATAGCATTGCGCCAATGTTGATTCTTAAGAGCTTGGGCCATATTGATAAGTGGTTTTTCAACCGATTTATCAAATAAACTTTTCGTGCGTAGCACTTAAGGGTCAAAATCCACAAAAAAAATCAACTCACTAAAATACAAACTTCATTTCAATCTTAGTAAATAAAAGTTTGTGTTTTGGAAACCAAATTTGAAATGGAATAAAAGCGAGGAAATAGTAAAATCGGTTTAAAATCAAATAAAGAAAAGTGAGAAGTTAAGGGAATAACAATGATTTAGATGAGATGATGATAAGAACATAATATGAACACTATCCTTGGTTATATATCACTAATCAAAACTAATACACTTCCATGGTACTAATCTCTTCACTAATCATCTAATCATCAACAACTTCCATTCACAATTAAATGATCAATGAGAATTAATAATCAGTTCTAATCCAACCACTTATCACCCTAATCAAATACTTCCATAGGCTAAGGTAGAATATCTCATTTAGTTCTTTCAACTATTTCATCAAACACCTTTCAGACATGAAATCCTATTGATCTAGATTGCAAGTTACAAGTTTAAATCTAGCATTACTATTAACGTAAATGAAGGATAACCTAATATTTAATCCTAAACATCATTATCAATCCATCAAATTATCATTATCAACTAACCCTTAACTCATCTAAAAGACTACTCACTAATATCCATGAATACATAAAGTAATGAACTTGATCTTTGAATAATCATCATTACAAGATAAATAGATGAAATATTTAAGAAGATAAAGAGGTTTGATACTTTGAAATTGAAAGATTCATACAAAGTTTTAACAAAAAGCTTAAAATACTAAAAAAAAAAATTCTAAAACAAAGCATAAGGATTCTAATTAGGTTTATTGGTATTTATATGGGAAAGCAAATGAGTTTGGTCAACTCAAATTAAACAAGTTTTGACTCGGTTTAGAAAATGGGTAACAAGACTCTGAGACATTTCCGCGGTGTGACGTGACCGATAGGCTCAGCCGCTGGTGGCTCGGAATATCACCTAACCACTTACTTTAGCCACTGAAGTTTCATGGTGTCGTCTGGCCGCTATGAATGCTCCATAGATCTCCAGGTGGGTTTTGTCACTTCTCCAGCAGGCACACTACCCGCTAGGACTGGCCTTTCACGTCCCGCGGTGTGCCAAGGCTGGACTTCAAGGGAAATTTCCGGATTAGATTCTTTTACGCGTCAGATATATATATGTTTTCACTAAATCTACCATAACTCTGGAACCGCAGCTCTGATTAACATGAAATCACATCCATTGGAAATATAACTCAAACTTCTATACCTTTTATCAAGGGTTATAGAGCTAAATATCAAAGAAAGTTATTCATCCGAGTCGATTTTTCAGGAACTTTGGATTGATTTTGGATCATCATTTCTTTTCTTTGCATCCAAATGATCTCTGTTGGGCGTGAGGAGACATACATATGTAACACAACAGTAAAAGAGAACTTTTTATCAGGTTTGTCGATGTGGTTCTTTGATCGGGTCTGCATCCTATGGATGTTTTGGGTTGATTATGGTTATTTGGAGGTTGCGGGTTTGGATTTGGGGTGGTATTTGGCAGTGGTAGTGACAGAGATGGTACATGTGAGTATGTCTATGTGAGGTTATCAGAAGAAGAGGATGCAATATTGGTGTTGGTGGTTGTCTATGGGTTTATCGGGATGGGTTGATTTGAGGTTTGTGGCTCGTGGAGGGAGTGGGAAAACTCTTAGAGTTAGAAGGTAATACCTGAACCGTCAATAATGATGGTGACAATGGAGCTGATGGTGATGATTGCGGAGGAGGGTGTTGGTGAAGGTTTGAGCATGAAAGAATTCGACAGACACTTGGTTAGAGTTGCATAAGCGATATACAGAAATTAAGTTCTTGTGAATATTGGGTACACAAAGAACTTTATGGAGTGCTAAATTTTGAGAAGCAGAGGGTAATAAAGCATAACTCGTGTGGGAAATGGCTAAACCAGAGCTATCACCAATGAGCATATCATCACCACCATTGTACGGTTGATGAAAAGCAAAGTTATTGAGATTCGAGGTGATATGGTGATTAGTACCATTATCAAGAAGCCAGTTGTTGGCCGTATACTGCGGGCCAATGGCAAGATTAGTGCAAGGCTGCCACGGTATAAGCGGAGTAGACGGATGTGATGGCATGACGGAGCCCATCGAAGACAGTTGAGGGCACCACTTGGAACTGTGATCCTGAAGTTCACAAAGTTGACAACGACCAAGATAGGGACGGTTGTACCTATGTTGTGGACCATCTTGGTGTGACTGTCAGACGTTGGTGTTGTTGTTGTTGTTGTGTGGAGAAGGACCAGTGGGGATGTTGTTGTTGTTGTTGCGGTTTTGATTTTGATTGTTTGATCGGTTATTGTTGGGACTTGGACAATGTTAAACCACATTCGCAGCAGCTGAGAACGATGGAGCAAGGCCATAGGATAAGAGCTTTGCCTTTTGATTAAGAAGACGTTCATGAAGCTCAGTGATCGGCGGTGGAACATCACGACCCACCATTTGATCAACGACCGGTGGGAACTCATCGGGCAAGCCTTCAAAGGATCATCTCGATCTGATCCTCATGATCCATGGCCTTACCAAGAATCACAATTTGGTCCATACGTGTTGTGAGTCCTTGAACATATTCCTCTACTGTCTTGTTACCCTTAGTCCAATATTTAAGCTGTGTCTCAATTGTTTGACGTTTCCATAGCGTAAAGGCGGAATTGACTGCTACAATATCACCGGTGGTGAGAGTGGCAGGCGGAGTGGTTGTGAATCCATCAATGAATCCGAAAAGACCATAACCATCAATAAGTGCATGAATGTAGAAGCTCCACATGGGATAGTTGGTCAGAGTGAACTTGGTAACATTAGTTGTGCTAACGTTGAAGACAGAGTTCGCCGTGGCATCGGCGGTATCAGTGAAAATGGTTAGCGTTGTGATGGCCATGACAAAGTTGTGGTGGCTGAAGTTTGAAAGAGAAAACAAATTTAAGTTTTTTTAAAAAATTATCTTTACTCTCATACCATATAAGTTTAGAATCTGAATGATATTATTGAAATAATGTTTACAATATATATAGAGGTACAGAAGAGAGTGTAGGGTAACCTAATTACAATTATACATTTAATCATATATATCTTCTACAATCACCACGACTGAAGCTAAAGAGGAAAAAAAAAAAAAAAAAACTCTTTCTAATGCTTATAAGTTACTTATTATATTTTACGTTTTTTTATAAAATTGAAATCCACATGGAATTAATTTCTATAAGAAATATAAATGATCTAACCAATCATATTAATAAAGGGAAAACTTTTCAGTTGCATTTCAATTCTTTTGTGATTCGAATTAAGGTTGAATTTGTTTTTTTTTTTGCAACAGATATTTTCTTAATCTTACTTGAATATCAATTACTTTCCTTATCAATTTATTAAATCAATAAAATCTATCCTTAAAATTTGTTATCAATAAAATTAAATAAAAATAAAATAAAAAAGTTGAGACTGAAGGTGGTGCTTACATATCATCTCAAATGCTTCTCTGTTAGTATATCCTACTAATATTGTTTGAGAAGCATGTTTATGGAAATAAGTTTTGAAATATAAGTTATTACATTATTTTTCAGTGTAATCAAGAAAAAAAAAAATACTAAGAATAAAACTGTCTAAATTTTATAATCTTTATATTTATATTCAGACAAATCTCATAAATCTTTCTACTACCTATAACCAAACAAAATAAAATAAAATATTTTCTAATATTTTTAATTATAAATAAAAATGCATTCCTATATTTAAATGAAAAAAAATCTTCTCCATATCTAATACAACAACCTCTTTCAAATATTTTTAAATAATAAGTATTAGGAACTAAATTAATAAACATGTATATGAGAATTTATTATATAATTTTTTCATGGTTTAGAACGTAGTAAAATATTAAAAATATTAGATAGTAAGTATGTCATTTTGAGATGTATTATATGTTACAATTAATAAAAAGTCATTTCATAAATGTATAAAGCAGTAGATGACATTTATTTGATCTAAAGTTTACTCCCTATATTTTAAAATAAGTGCCGTTTAAAATTTTTACACATATATTAAGAAAATAATTAAATTTTCTATTTTACCCTTTATTAATAAATCATATAAAATTTTCATTGATCAATACTTTAATAAAATATGGGTAAAAGTATAATTTTTTTTTTAAATTGCATTGAAAATACAAAACGACATTTAATATAAAACAAAAAAAATTAAGATAAAACAATATGTATTTTAAAATGGAGAGAGTATAAAAAAGCCAAAAAAACATGTTCTCATCCAATAGAAGTAGAAAATTGACAAGATTAAAACATTAAAAAATTTCTTTCTTTTTCTTATTTAAAAACATTAAAACATTAAAACATTTTCTCATACACCTTTATCCTCATTTTTAAAGTAAGCTTACTTTCCTCCTTCGGCCTTTGCGGTTTTTTGTCCCACCGTCATCTTGATGTCAACCAGATCTGTCTACCTCATTAATTACTTAGGCTATTTCTACATACAAGATTCACTTAATTTTATTTTCGATATAAAGTTTGAGGGAGTTTTTGTTAGAAGTTTGAGGATGTTAAGATCTAGATTTACGTCGCGTGAGACTAATGAGTTGAATATCGTAAGAATCAAGAAACTAAAATTTGTATGAGAATACAAAAGAGATCTTCTTTGGGGAGTTTTTGTTAGAAGTTTGAGGGTGTTTTATATATTTTTTTCGAAGTGTTTTCCTCTAGACAAACGAATGATCTAATCTTTTACCTTCGTCTTGAGCTACTCTTTTATATTTTGGCTGCACGTACGAGTTCTCCGCGATCTCCATGTGAATTGAGTCATGACTTTAGTACTATGATATTTCTCCGTACTTACACGTTCTCTCAGTGATCTCCAGCTTAATTGAATCGTGACTTCAATCCGATATCTCCATTTGATTCAATCCATTTCGTTAGTTTAGCGTCCTCAAAGTGAAATAGACCTTTTCTTTCTCTTTTTGATAAACTAAGTGAAATAGACTTGATGGGTTGAATTTGACCCTTCTCTCAAAACTAAAAAGTTTTTAGTCATTTTTCAATGATATCGGCATGTAAATATATTGGGTCCTCTCTGTTTGTGTTATTTTAGAAAATTGCATATCATTTAATGAAACACCATGCTATTCAAAGAAATAACATACTTTTGTTGACTATTGGCAGTTTATATCAATTAAATGAACAAGAACATCTGCCAAGAAAAAAAATAAACAAGAACATAAACCGCATTATAATTATCCACAATAATTTTTCCAAGCAATCTTCACAATATTTGTTGATAAAATAAAATGATTATTGTATCACTACTATCTGGAAAAAATATACCATTTTATTAGTCTTGATAAACAATATAAGGGCAATAAAGTCCAGAGCTGTCTCAAACAATTTGTAGGTCTTGTTCAATTTTTTTATTAAAGGTTTAGTTTATGTGGTGAAATAGTTTTTCAAAAAATTCTAAGTCATATATATATTAAAGATTAAAATGTTTTAAAAGAAATTTTTTTAATTACGATTTTGTTTGACTGCTCCACTTGCACGTGGTAAAAACGTACCCTGATAAAATCATCTTATCATGACCAAAAATTTTGAAAACTAAAAACTATATTTTCAAGGTATGTCAATTACCTAAGCTCTTCCCAAATAAACGTCATCAACCTATTTCACCCTTCATTCAGTTGGTAATACAAAGAACTACATAGAATCTTGATTTATACGATATGGTAAACTGAATAATTGAAATATATTATGATATAAAACATAATTAAAATACACAAATTGATAGCAAATTTTGATGAATGAATAACAGTTTGTGTAATCAAGATAAATATCTTTTTGTTAATTTTTTAATTGTTCATAGTGTAACGGTTTTACGCAATCAAACTTTTAAAATACAAATGCACCTTTTCTGATTCGCAATACTTAAAATCAAAACATAATGAACAATAAATCTGTATTGCACTTTCAGACATGCAAAAGAAGAAAACAGGAAGAAGATTGTTTTTTCTCTTATGTAATTAATCACACAGTGAGAAGACGAAGTCATGACTTAATATAGTCAAAAATCCAACGGTTTTTCTTTGAGCAGTAAAGAAGACATTAAGAGAATTTATTTTCACCTTAATGTATTGAATGATTGTAACAAAACTCCAATAAATTACAAAGAGATATTTGTTAAATTAATCAACAAAATAACATAAATGAATTTGGATAAATAAAAATAATCATTTGGATTGTAACTCTATTATTTAAATTCTAAATTTTATAACTTATATTTAGCATGATTTTACACACAACTAGTTTGAATTTCTTTTCTAAATTCCAAAGTGCGACAATTGACCTTTAGTCAAAATAGCTACTTCGAACTTTCATTTCTTTTTCAAATGAACTCCGTGTGTTTGACATTCTAATACACCACCATGTAGTATTTACGGTTACAATTTTATCTTGTCCAACAACCAATTATTCCGATAAACCTTTTCAGTCAAAAAACCTACTAGAAAAATGGTCAAAACCACTTTTATCAAAAAAATAAGTTTCAACAATTTATAAGTACAAATTTAAAATAAAATAAAAACAATTTATAGATACCAAAAGTGAAAGTTATAGAATTTGATCCCAATTTTAAAATTAAAATATTATATACAAATTACAAGGGTGCACCTCGAAACGAATTTACCTTATCTTGACTTGATGCAAAACTTCATCTGATTTTTAAAAGCAACTAGGTTTATATTAAATATCCGAAATCATGACCGCTCAACCTATAAGATCAAAAGTCATCTCTTTCTACCGACACATCACACATCTCAACGCTATTTTGTTGATAACACCTACCAGATTTAGTTGGTCTTGTTTATCCGCAAGATCTAGTTGTTTGTGTGTGTGTCTTGGTGCATTAATATTCATCAATCATTAATGCTTTCTTATGGGAAATACGGTACCATAAATGATTATGCAATAATAAATGAAACTGTTTTGTTCTCAATACCGAAGAGGATAGAATGTTCTTCACAATTGTTTAAGTGACACGACTTAATTAAGCTTTAGATTCCAATATTTCCCCCACTCAGATTTTTATCTGCAAAGTTATTTGCTGAAAATGATAGAAGCAACTGAAAGTTTTAAGGGAACCTTATTTAGTCATGGCATTAAATATATTTTGAATTTACTGTTGTTGATTTTTTTAAGGGAACCTAATTCAATCATGGCATTTATTATTATTTGAATTTACTGTAATTCAATAACTAATTTGAAATTTTCAAATTTACACTATACTTCATATGTTTCTAATTAATCCAATTTTTAATATTTCACACATATTAAAAAAATATACTTTATCCGTTTCAGAAAGGTTGTTTTTGTAAGATTTTGTCTTGTTTCTAAAATTTTGAATGTTTAGATTTTAAATATTATTTATTAGTTAATTAGTAAATTGTAACTTCAAGAAATATTAAATAAAAGTGTTTGAATTTTTGAATTATTATTGGTTTATAGACAGTAAATGTATTTATTATTAAGTATTTAATAAATATTTCTTAATATGTATAAATTACTCATAAAATCAATATTTCTGAAACATAGAGAATATTAAAAGTCAATTATAAATGCATTATTTTTTGTGATTAACTATAACTATACTTTAAACAAAGAGGTTAAAGAACAATACAACATAAGAAACCAAATTGACAATGCTTCAACTTTAGAAGACTTATTCGCTAACTGATTAACAAATTTGTTAAGTTTCTTCTCTGTATTCGAACTCAACCACTGTGATTCTTGGCTATCACCCAACTATGATGCACTATAAGAATTTCGCAAATCTCAAAACACCACTTCATAAAGATTTCAAACTCCATACCAATGGTTGTCTCTGTATGAGTTTGTCTTTCGTCTAGACTTTAACAAACCAACATAAATAACCGGCAGAACCACCACAAATGATAACTTCACCGGAATCAAACTCTACGAAGAGAAACATAAAAATAACTAACACAAAAAACCAGAGTGGAAAATACGACTCATTTTCCACCCAATATAATCTGTCAAACTGGTATAATTGATAAATATAGTGAGATTGTCGGCAAAAAAATGAACAGACACAACGTGTTGAAGAGACGCGTCGAAAAGACACCAATCCAACCAATTGTGGTGTGAAAGAAAATATCGTACTCATAAGCGAGATCATAGACAGATCGCCGGTACAGGCAAAACCGTGAAGAAGAAAAAGACAATCATCGAAAAAATTGCCCACACTCATGCCTTTCCAATTTACCGTCTCCAAATATTAAAGGTTTTTTTATAAAATCCTATAATATAATTAGAAACTCCGGCGTCGGCCAGCGAATTTACAGAAAAACAAAGAAGAAAGGTTGGTGTAGAAAATTACTTTTGTGAAAAAGTTTTGAGAGAAAAAGAAGTTAGAGAGAAGATTTTTTTAGAGAGAAGTTGTCTCTTGTTTTGTTTGTGTGCTTGTTTGTCTCTCAATTAAAAACTTTAATATTTGGGGATGAAAATTTGAAAAGTCGCAAGTTTCGTGACTGTGACTTCTTCTTCTTTGGAGGAATTTTGATGATCTCTATTATTGCTTTTAAGCACTAGTACCTTAGCGGTGGTTTTGGGTTTCCGACGATAAAATTTTCTAAACGTTTTTCTTCTCTAGGATTCCCATTTTACGGAAAAGATTGTTTCTCTCTTTCGATGGAATTGATGAATATTAAACGGTTTAAAAATGAGTTATTCATTACATTATGAGTGACACTTATTATGATCTCTGATGGTGGTGTATGTTTTCTTTACCAAAATCAACCACCTTCAGATTTTGGAAGCAAATGAAAACTTGGAATTCTGGATTAAGGGGTACAACGTTTATAATATATAATAGATAGATTAGATTAGGGGTGGAAAATAGCTCATATTTTCTACTCTAGATTTTTCATTGTTGTCAGTTTATGTCTTTCTTCAGTAGAGTTTGATTTCGACGAAATTATCATATGTGGTGGTTCTGTCGGTGTCTCTGTTAGTTTGTTTAATCCTAGGCGAATAATACAATTTTTACAGAGACAACAACTTGATGTAGATTTTGGAGTTCTCATGCATTGGTGTTTTAAAAATTGTGAAGTTAATATAATGTTTCATAGTTGGATGATAATCAAAAAACGCAATTGCTTGAATTCGAGTACATATAAGGAAAATAACAAATTTGTTTCTCTGTTAACGAGTAAAAAACTTTTGAGAAAGAAACATCGTGTTAATTTGCTTCTTACAATGCACTGTTCTTTAGCCTTATTTGATTAAAATGTATACATATGGATAGTCTCTCTGTAAGTTTGTAAAATCTCTTTCGAAATGATAATAATTAAGTACATGTTTGAAAAAGTAAATTAAAAATAAGATATTTGGTTAAAAAATAAGTTTCTCTAAAAAGAAATATGTGAGGACTAAACTTAAAAAACAAAATCCAAACTATTCCCTAAAGATTGAGATTTCACTGAAAATAAACCACATATTTGAATTTAAGTCAATAGTGAATTCATATAAATGAACTCAGGTTTGAATGTCTTCCAAATTATCAAAAAGTTCATAATGAATTTAAGATCGAAAGGGATGGAATCTCACCAGAAGTCAAATAGAAAGGACGCTTGGAGGTGGAGGAGGGTGGCGGCTCATTGGAGGAGCAAGACAGGTGGTCATGAACCTAACTAAAATCTAGAGTATTCGTAATCTTAAGGAGGACAAAGAGGGTTAAAACTTAAATGTAAGAAAAGAGAAAGAGGTTTGATTTTTTTGTTGAGATCATTTGAATCGACAAGGTCCGATCCATAGCCTAATTCCTATTTTGGCAAGAACACGATCTACTAGAGTCGAACTTCGGTGGAATACCGAAGTGTTGAACCATTGACCATTTAACTAAAGGCATTTTCCAAAAAAAGATGTTTGATATCTACCCGTTTTTATCAGTTCTAAAGTATAAATTATCTTTGTTTTAGTGCATTAGCATTTGTATTTAGAAATATATAGGTACGTTTGCATTTGTATTTGTCTTTATTAGGTTTTTTGGAGCGGGAACATGATGATTGAGAGTTTATAAAATGATTTGGACCAAAAAAGATATGAAGAACTCAAGGAAGATGGTGAAGGAGGAAGTGGCAAGAAATTTCGGATCCCACATTCATAGCGGGCTCTTGCAGCGGCTAGAAGACTGCTGGAAGATCCTCTTACGACTTGTTGACACTAACATGATGTAGTGACGTGAAACCCTTACTAGAGAACTTCCTGCATCTATAGCAGCTTATTACATCGGCCTTCTCTCAGCTAGAGGATCTCTTGAAGACCGGATGTAGATGCTTATTGACCCCGCTAGAGAACTTCTTGCATTTCCAACAAGAAGATACATGATAAGTTGTGTATTTTACGCATTTTACTATGTGTTTTAGTGTCTTTAAAATCTTAATCAGGTACAAAGTCTATTGGAAGAATTTTTAGTCGATCGAATGAAGTTTGGAGCAACAAAGCAAAAAAAAGTCGATTGGAGCTTAGTTCGATCGATCACCCATTCGAGTTGTCAGACGGGTGAGACCGCGACCACCTGGACCACGCCTACCGAGACCGTCGTTTCGACCCGCTTCGGACCGCGGTCTTCAATACGGTGGTCTAGACCCGCCCCGCAAGCAGTAGCGGGGTGAGGCCCGACCGCGTTTGACGAAGCTTCATCGTGTGGCTCTGGCGAGTGGTGAAACTCTTCATCAACGACTTCATCAACGACTTCACCAATGACTTCACCAATGACTTCATCAAATCGCATCATCAATCTCTTCTTCAAGATTCTGTAAGTTCAGATCCTTGAACCCTAGATCGATTTCATCGAATCGAATCATCAATCTTGTCTTTGATTTTCTTTGATTGAAAAGCTTCGATTCTTAAAATTTATGGTCTGATTATGCTTTGATCTTGTGTTATCCACTTTATGGTCTCATTTTACAGCTAAGGAACTTGATCCTAATCTTTTTGTTTCTTGAATTTGTAGGTTGAATTTGAAGATCCGATGAGTCTCTTCACTCTCTTGTTTATTGAATTTGAAGATATACCTGGGGATGATAGTCCAAAGGCATGATGCATTTTTAATTCCAAGGGAAGCCTCGTTTTAATGGCAAACAGTCTTTTCTCGTTTTAATTTGATGCTCTCTGTCTTGGAAGCTGAGAAGGATCAAACAACTCTTATTTTTAAGGCATTCTCTTTCTCAAACAGGAATTTTCTTAGGCAATGTATGGATGGTGATTTCGTTGTCATGAACTTCTTTGCATTCATACATCTGCTTAATACTTTTCATTATACCAGGATCATGACTATGTCTGCTCAGGAAATTGGATGCTACAAATTCCATTTTGGAGCAGCTCAGTTGAAAGAAGTGGTAATGCACTCATTTTGTTATTATTGTTATAGGATCCATCAATAAAGGTAGTGGTTGATTGATTGTTGATGTTTCTCTAGGTTGAAAATGTAGCAACTGCTTCTGTAAAAGAGAAGGAACTAACCTCAAAACTGCATGAACACAAGCATACCCTTTGTGTTAGAGATTTACTAAATGAGAAAGTGCTTCAGCTTCATAAGGAGGTATAGTTGGCTAAGAGTTCCATTGCTGAACAGGTGAATGATCCTTCTTTTTTTGGCATTTACACACATGTGAATGGTACTATCTGCAAATTTGTTAATGCAGACTTGAGTTGATCCATCAAGAGACATTACACTGTTTTTTGTTTACTGAATTTGGCTTGGTCTTGAATTTAACTTCAGTCTTTTACTTTTGTTACTGACATTCTTTCTACCTGTTTATTTCTTCAATGTTTTTTCAAGTTCCATTCTTCAGCCTCTACGTCTTAGCCTTCTTATTTGTAAACACATTACAATTGAAATGCTATGATATAACAGACATGTTATTTAGAAGAAGGGGCTGATTGTATGAAATCATATTCACTCAGGTAGATTATCGTGGGTTATAAGGTAACAATTGACTGGGCATGGAGGTGATGAATTTCTAAAGTTTTAAGATGTTGAAGAATTCACGATATCTATGACAATTGATCACTTAACAGGTACAATAACTTTGCAACTCTTAAAATAACATGTACAATAAGACAAAAGGTTCAGTCGAAGCAAAGCCTTGATGTGAGACAGAAGGTTCAGTCCGCAGAACCGCTCGGGTAAGGCTACTTCACCCACTTGGCCGCTTGCCCGCCTGGACGACGCCCATGACGCCCGCTACTCCATGGACATTCTATAGCGTGAGCAAGCCCGCCCCACCGAGCCACATTACGGGCGATGCTCGCCGGCTAGAGGACTGCTTGACGGTTCTAATCCCCATTTGGATCGATTCATCATCATAGAACCTAAACACTGCAGCCACCATCAAAATAGCCATCTAATCCAGGCCCTTGTTGCGATTGATAATCTCTTTGTGAGAATGCATGTTACAGAGAAATCAATGAATGTTAAAGGGTCGACAGTGGAGATTTCAGAGATTCCTTAGGATTCCGGAGACTAGAGTAAGGTATTTTTGCTATGCTTATGGTAAAGTACATGTAGTATTAACTAGTTCTTTGATCTATTTTAAGTTCTAAAGGATTGGAAGTTCAGCGCGGTGGAGTCTAAAGAAATGCGTAAGTTCCCGTTTTCAAACTTTTCTTCTAACTTGTGTTTATTTGTTTGTTCTTACTTAAGGACAAGCAAGGATTCAAGTCTGGAGGAGTTGATAGGTTGCGTATTTTACACATTTTAGTATATGTTTTAGTGTCGTTTTCTATGTCTTTCAAGTTTTAATCAGGTACAAAGGAGTCGATTAGAGCTTAGTTCGATCGATCCCCAGTTGGATCGATCGATCCATCGATCTGAAGGATGTGTTGAGCATAGCAAGATCCATCAATTCACACAACATGACCGACCGATCCAATATCAAGAAGTTTACCGTAAATTTTTAGATCAACCAGAAGAATTTAGATCGATCAACCCACACAACTGGACCAATCAATCCAATATCAAGAACGATCGATCTCAAATGCCATGAAGAACCAGATCAATCAATCCAAACCAAATCTCCTACCCAAAACAGGAAATTATGCTTCTTTTCCTAGTTGGATTAGAATTCGACCTAGACAACTTCTACCCTATAAATACTTGTTTTAAGTCATTGTTTAGGCTAAACTTTCTTTTATTTTAAGACCTATTATTAAGAGATATCTTATGGTGTTTTATTGGATTTATTCAAGAGTTCTTCATCAAACCTTGGTTGTTTCTCAGCTTCCATGAATGAGTAGTTTTCTAGTTTGGGTTTAGAGTTTCAAAGAAATGAATAACCATTGAATCAAACACAAAAAGGGTTTATATCTTATGTCATCTTCATTTATTGTTATTGTTAATGCTTAGAATAGATTAATTTTCTAGTTTATGATCTTAGGTTGAATCTATTCTCCAAAAGCTTATAGATTATCGGAAAGAACATAGATGGCATATTTTTCTTAGCCAACAAAAGTTGATCCTATTGTGATACGTGAACATATCAAACCCATTAGTTAATGCTTGTCTAAGATTATAAGTTCAAACAAAAGTTTAGACAATTACGTGGTTAGACATAGTAATTGATGTCACGACAATGGATTGATTAGACGTTCTTGTTCGAGTTCGATATAGTTCTTAATGAATGTCCTGAATAGTTGTCTGGTTTGTGATCTCTGATTTTCAGAGAATTTCCTAAATCCTAGCGTCTCTAATCCATTAATTTACTTTGTTTATTTACTTTTTATTGCTTCCTTTGGTTTCACAATTACACAACCTATTTTCTCTTCGTCTTAGCTTAGCATTCTTTTGATGGAATCGTAGTGTAACTTAGTCTTTGAGGATTCGATCCTTTCTAAGTGCACTTGTCTATCCACTTGAAGTTTTATCTTAGGATTTAAAACCTTTGTATCCATACACTGACATACTCACACCGTTGGGAGCCTTCTCGGTATGAGTACCTCCAAAGACTATCTTTGTGTATTTCATATATATGAGTTAGTAGTCTGATAGATCCTTTATAGTGGTAGATTAGAGAAATGCATAGTTAATTTGTGATTCTTAGGACTAAATTTCATATTTTCCTTGCTTTATGAAATGTTATTAGGGCTAGATTAGCCATGATCAAGTTAATATAGAGTCTATGTAATTTATTGCTCAGAAGGTGTTCTCTGAACAAATCAAATGAATCTTATAGGTGTTTTACATACTTAGCTAATGAAAATCAATGATTAGTGTTTATTTTGACTTGTGGTTAATGCATGTTTATCATTTGATTACCCACGAAAGTTCTAAGTTTATAACATGATAATATGGGATTACTGTCAAGGTAATGAATTAGTATGATTAAGTGATCCAAAGTCTAAGAATTAGCATTTGTTGATTGCATGAGCATCATAAATTAGGTAGGAGTTTCCGGATCAATTATCGTAATCCGAGGTTCGTTTGTCTTATCTTGATTTCAACCATTTAGATCATTACTTGTTCCATGATTTGTTTAATCTTGAAACTTGTCACTTTTAGATTGAATTTAGAAGAAAAAAAAAACCATCTTTCTTGCTTAGCTTGATTAGTTTTATGGATTCTTAGTGTGTTGTCTTGTTTTTTTTTTTTATTCGATCCCCATTTGCTACAATAACGTTTCAATTGTCATATACTTGTGCCATAGTGCAGTTTGAGTTTAACTTTGAATACATCAAGGTCATGGTAGTAATTTTTAGCTTATGTTAGCTTAGGTTATGACACTTTACTTAGCATGCAATTACCCACCTGATCCGTTACATCTATGCTCACATTTATCTTAACAGTTAAACTGAACCATTTATAATGTGTCCACGTAATCTCATCAAAAACTAATCAATTAGAATCCTAGATTTTTTTTAGTTACTTCTAATTCGTTTATAACCGAACTCACACGATTAATGGAATTATTGAAAACCCTAACTAGAAGAAATTTATAAATTTTATCATACTCATAGTGGTCTCACCACAGCTTGAAATATTTTCCATAGAACAGAATTTGTAAAATTATCCATCCACAAGTTTCCGAAATATCGGGAATTCAAAATATTTTTAAAAATCTACTAAACTCTCCAACAATAGTACTTTTTCTAAATTTCACGTCATTTTTATTATTGTACCATATGTTTTTTTTTTCTAGTACGAAAGGTTGCATATATCATAGTTGATTTCATGGCTATAATTCCACCAATATAGCCATTATGCTATAATGGCTCTTTCATAACTAGCCACTAGGCTTTTTAGTGGTTAGTAGTCGATGTTGGCCACAATGTTGATGGCCAATTAGTGAGAAAATAACCATATATGATATACAGTCGCATGCAAGGATATCTAATGACTTATTACTTGTCATGAATTCATAACCGCATGTTCTTTTCTTTTCTTTTTGTTGCCATTCGTGGCTAAGTTGATTATAACCACGGATGTGATGGTTTAGCCATGGATGTCCAAGCTCTAGCCATGAAAACCCGTGGTTACTTTGATAGATTCTTATCGTATATATTATTATATCAATAAATATTTTAAAGAAAATTTAATATATTATCTCTTAAGGTTATATGACATTAATAGCTAAACAATAAAGAATACGCACTAGATGACGTTATGTAAGATCAAAAGTTATGTAGGTGATAGGTGTTCAATTTGTTTTTGATAAAGTGATTTTGGTCAATTTTTCGGTTAATATTTTGGTGAAAATGTTCATTAGCATGACCGGATCTTAGGTATGATAAAGTTATCGCCATGAACACTATCTGATGATGTATTGAACGTCAAACATGGAATTTATTGAATGAGAAATTGAATTCTTAAGTGGCTAGTTTAAAAAGTTTGAAATTTTGACTAAATGTTAAATGTGCTACTTTGGATGTTAAAGGAGATATCCAACCGACTTTGGAATTGTTTTACTTTAACAAAGATGATTATTTTGATCCATGTATATACCCAATACAAGATATTAACTGGTCAAATTATAATATCTCCTCGCTTTAATTTCATAGTCAAAAGAGGGATACTATGGTGATTAATATTGCAATTGACACATGAATTAAACTCTCTACTATGTCAGCGTTTTCGATTTTGAAGCTGTCAACTCATTTGAAGATGACGATGAACATCGTAAAGACAACAATAGGATAATCTTCTTCCTTTTCTCTTCTCATTTGTGTCTGAGAGTGCAATACATTTTTATGTTTGTTAAGTTCTGATTTTGGGTGCTGCCAATAAGAAAAATGTGTAGTTGTATCCTATGATTCTGATTGGATCAAACCATCACACTACACTACAGATAGTTAAATAATTAAAAAAAGTGTTTCAATTCGGAACAAACTATTTTTTGTTCATCAAATCTTAGTATCGATTGTTGTATCTTAGTTCTATCTTTTGTCATAAATATATAATCTAGTGCAATTATTCAGCTTCGTCGAATCGTAGAAATCAAGCTTCCACAATTGGTTGGACTATAACTACAAATTAAGTGTTATAGAATTTAGGGCGTATATGTTTTGGTTGTAGCTGTAGGATTTGATTGTGGTAATTTAAAAACACATCATGATTGGTAAATGTTAGGTATATGTTGTAGATTTTGTTTTTAGGGAGAATTAGAATAAATGTTTTTTCATTTGTCCATTTATACCTTCTTTTAACTGTCACTTATGTCAAAACTTTCCATTCATATAGATTTAACAAAACAAATATATATATATATATATAAGTAATTCATGAGTAAAAATAAAGTTTTGTCTAGATTAGGAAATTGTTGTTGATAGCTTTTACAGATTAAATTCATTCTATTTAGTTTAGAATAATCATTCAGAATTTTTACATGGTTAAGAAGTTTATATTACATATTATACACACTTTACATGTTATACAAAGTCTAGAATTCACATGTTTTATGATGTTTAGAATTCTGATTAGTTAGTTATATGTTCAACGAAGCTTAGAATACCTGTTATTCTAAGTTTTACGAATATTAAAATAAGTTTTATAAGTTTTACGAATGTTAGAATACGTATTTTTGGTTTGGTATATATTATCTATACGAAGTTTAGAAGAATTTTTATGTATAATTTAGAATTCCATAAAATAATAAAACTGAGTCTCCTATATTTATGAAAATTAAATAGTTATTATTGATATCAAATTATTATAAAGAAATCATATATTTGCAAAGATTGCGTTTTAAGAAGTTTAAAATATGTATTCTGATTTTAAGAATTGTTTGTTTACAATCTAAAAGGAGAACAAACAACAATAGCTATTTTCAATTGATTTCTTGTTTCTGAGAGTTGAATGCTACAAATCTACGTAACATGTGGTGGAGATGGTTTGACAAAAAAAATTGAATATTTTTTAAATAAAATCTAATTTATTCTCTTTTTGGAATTACTAAATAATTATTAATTTAATTATTTTTATACACATATTCAAAGGTCATTTCAGTATAATAATATTAAAAAGTGTAGTTGAAATGTTTTGATAATATATATGGAAAACTGAGAAAAAGTATATTTTCTAGTTCCCCATTTGTATATATATGTAAAATAAAAACTATATTATTTTAAATAAGCCATAGAAAAAATATTAAACTAATAGAAAATAGTTTAGAAAAACCTTTATGTACACATCTATACTATTAAATGGGACGCATACCATTTTAAAATTCTTTTAAGATGTAAAATATTACGTGCAATGTCAATGGAGTTTAGTGTTTTTAAATAAAATCATTAAGGATACAATAATAATCACAAAATTAATATAATTAATTTTAAAATTAAATAAATATTTTAAATAATTTTTGTTTCCAAAAAAGTACATTACTCTCTCATATTGATTGTCTACAAAAATTTAAAATTATTTTTAAAAAAATTGTTAACCAATTAGAATTATAAAATAAAGATTTGAGATCTAACAATACCATATTATTTACTTTCGTTATTATAAATGGAAAATTTGATTAAGATTTAAATTTATGATTCTCTTATCATTTTTGTTTGATTTTAGTTTTAATTTTCTTTAAATATCATATAATAAAACATAAATATATTACTCAATCAATGGAAAAAATGTGTGTTTAACGTCTCACTCGGGTAAAGATTTTGGACAATAGTTCAAATTCATATTATAAAAAAGACCAAAATGATTTCAAATCTGAATAAGCATAAAGCTTGACTTAAGAATAAAATGAAAGAGTTAGACTATAAGAAACTTTTAAAAAAATTTAAGACCATTAAAAGGATAAAAATTGATTAGAGAAAATGTACTTATTAGGACTTTAAACATAAAAGTCGCTACAGTTTTTAAAGTTTACAAAAGAATCAGCTATAAATACATATAATTTTCCATCGTGTGATAAAATATTTTAATATTTTACGTTGATCCCTGATATTATTGTGTGCTATTCACTTACAATCTACAGTATATATATATTTTTAGATGGACAAAGGCAAATACAGCTATTTACCAAAATTGTAACTGAAAAGAAAAAAGTGAAAGCTAGGAAAAACAAATGAATTTATTCTACCGCCTTTGATCTCCTTCCTTAGCACCACGGCTGAAACTGTTTTAGTTGTAAGTTTTAAAATTAAATTTAAATATGATTGGTAAATTTTTTAAGTTGTAGAAAATTTTGAGGCTTTAGATACGCCACCATCTCCTCCACGTTCTTTCACCTTGATTTTACTGTCAATCTTCGTCGATTCCTTTGTGTACGTAAGCTCTGATCTAATCTTCGTCAATTCTCATTAATCTCCACTTGCAGAATCTTTCTCTCTTCCTCTCCCTCGTTGCATCAAATCTGAAAACTCTTTTTCGCTGGATCTTGCTCTCTCTCTCTCTCTCTCTCTCATGCATCTCGTTGAATCTCGCATTTCTTTTCGCCAGGTTTTTTTTTCCTTTCTCTCAACCCACCCATTATCTTTCTTTTCCTCTTTTACCCAAACTCTCACTGTATCTCACCCACTAGCTTTTCTAGTTTTATAAATTATATATTATTTTCTCTAATATCATAGTATTTTGTGATATAACACGCTATTTTTATATGAGATATTATTTTCAGATGACAAACCATTGGTTTTCAGTACATTTTTCTTTTTCTGAAAATATTACTTTCTATTACACATAGAATTTTAATAAATTGCCGGAAACTCCTCCTCACACATGAAGGTGTTTATGTCTTTCTGTCTACTCTCATTTAGCCAGCTGAGATTCTTTACCAACATAAAAACGAGCCGAATTTAGTCATACAACTAATTGACCTTAAGAAATAACATTTTTTTAGTAAAAAAATAAAAATTCCTGAAATATCAAACACTTGGGTGGGTATTGGACGATGGATTTAGAATGATTTGTACAAATTATATGTTATTCAAACATGATTTTTAAAATGTCTTCTAAAATCAAATGTTATTGAATTAGAGATTTTAAAATATACAATCAAATCCAGTGTTATTAGAAATATTTAAGAAACATGTTTGAAAGTTTCAGATGAGATTTAGAAAATCTCTTGGTTAAAATATAAATATCAAAATCTTATAGTATTAAGTGAGATTTCAGATAATTTAATAACAAATTTTCTAATTCACCAAAATTCAACCAAATTATCTCAAAATTCATTAAAACTAAAAAAAAATTCAATTTCTTAATTCAATATACCCCCTTAGAAACAAATATAATATTTTGCATTGTTAAGTTTGAAATTAATTATATTTATGATTATTAATTAATTAGTTTTTCTTTATAATTATTAATATTAAAATGTATTATAATTATCAATGTCCGTATAGTAAGTAACCCTTTTTCTCGGCTTGATTCATGCACCTAAGCTTCATGATTTTGTTACCAATATGACCAATACAAAAATACTAACTAACTTCAAATGTTTAGGTAATAAAATATATGTTAAGCCACAAAAATTAAATTACTTCTGTGGATACTTACTGTAAAAGAGCAACAATGAATATGTCGAGCTTCACCAAAATTTAAAAATCATCAACATCCTTTAACAGAGCATTTAAAACTTTCAAATGCTTTACTTTATGTTTTCTTAACAAAAGTTGATTGCCTAATAAAAATATATTGCTCTTCTAAAACCTTTGTCAATCAAGCCTATATAATTGCTAAAATTATTAGATTAACATAGAAGTTTTATGTTGATATTTTTTAAATTAAAAAAGATCACCCTGTACATAGACAATTAGTTTGTATAATTAGTCAATCATGTTATTTTCGGAATGTCCGCCACTGTTACAAACATATGTTTAGGTTTTATCCAAAATACTATTGGTAATAAGACAATTTCCAGCAACCATTTTAATTAATATATATCTATTGAAAAAATATAAACTATATGTAATATTGTACATTATAACATTATAACCTATTAAGTCAAACTAACTATAACGTCAAAAAGTCAAACTACAACTATATTTTCAACTCTCAACTTATTCTTCTTTTCCTTTTTTTTGTTAATGTACACCAACTGTCGACTTACTCTGACTAAGAACTCATCAGTTAACAATCATATCATAATTCTTTTTTTTACCTCAATCATATTATATTTCAATAAAGAAATGTCCCCTTCATTTTTTTTTCTGGTAAAGAGAAATGTGGCCTTCTTTCCAGTAAAATCTGAAGATACGTTTTGTAAAATCGTTATATTAAATGTGCTCTATATTTCTTATAAATTATTAGAGTTTAAATTTATTGATAACTATCAGATATTATTGATTTCCATTAGCTAAGTATATAAACACTATATTATTGATTATATTAAGCATCTATATATATATATATATATATTAAGAGTTTTTAAAAATATGAAATAAAACTGTATTGATCTAATTTCTTATCATACATATGACCCCTGATAGAAAATTGACCAAACATGTTACATAGAAGAGTATTTGTGATAAAATAATATTTTAAAAAAAAAGGAGAAACCGAAATGTAAAAGGTTCAAATTTATAATAACAAAAGTAATATCATTTTCGTATATAAAAGGGGTAAGTTCAGTGTACTTACTTT
Source organism: Cardamine chenopodiifolia (assembly GCA_963922655.1). Classification (NCBI taxonomy): domain Eukaryota; kingdom Viridiplantae; phylum Streptophyta; class Magnoliopsida; order Brassicales; family Brassicaceae; genus Cardamine; species Cardamine chenopodiifolia. Next base: position 11,896,913 of record OZ000463.1, read on the forward strand.
ATTTATATATATACATTCATACTTCGTTCTTTTTTTTATTCTTCTTTTATATGGAAGCTTTTGAATTCTTTTTAACGTTGGAGTGAACCGAAATTTTTCCACTTGTTATTGTTTATAACTAGAACATGTTTATTTGAATTAAAAAAATTTTGAATTATTGGATGAACAATATTTTAGAAAAATACATAACTTTATGCATAAAACATGATTAATTTGGATCTCGGTTTTAAATTTTGAAATAATCCAAACATAATGCATTTGATTAAATAGTTATAATAAATTATAAAATAATGAATAGTTAAGTTCGTTTACTGCGGTGGACTGTTATTGATAATGGATTTCTGGTGAGTATATAGTAGGTGTTTCGGCAACTAAAAAGGAATCTAACTCAATCCCAAACGGTACTTATGTTTGGCTTTCGTCTTTCATGTTCATTCCTGAAACAATAACAATGAAAGAATGGTCTCCAAAAGTATAGATTTGAGTTTGTCCTCTTGAGGGTTCTCTAACGCCCATCAATCGGTTAATGTGTTTCTAAAGTTATACCAAAAAACTTTGGTTATATTCGTTTTGTAATTAATGATGTCAATAGTATGATAATGGTTTTTTTGTTGTTGGCTTTACTAATCATTTCGACAATAACATCATATTTTAGCGACAAGATCATGTTTGTTTGGTCATTATCAGATTTCATTTGTATGCTATGATTCTCGAAGAGAATCATTTTAGAGTTGAATGTTTGTTTAAAAAAAGAATATCATTTTATTCAGTGTGATTTTTAAACAAACAAAAAAAAAACGATTTACATTTTATGCTATATGAAATTTTTTTGAATTTAACTCAATATAATCTAATTAGTAGCATATTAAATCAGGATAAATTTGTATAATTGAATATTTTTAAATTTGTACGAAAATATCAACAAATTTATTTATTTCTTTTTGTATGTCGTGCGGAATGGTAATTAATGATTTGTAGAATTGTAGGATTTCAGTAATCTAAAGAGTATTAATATAATTCGTGAAATATAAATTGACATCTAGCTCAGACTTTATTTATTCATTTTGGCTTTAAATAAAGACGGCACGGCCGTAGCAGAATAGGTAGGTGTGAAGGATGGAATAGTATCGAAATCCATACAAAAATGATCCTACGCTGCCCAATATGCACGCATTGAACTCCACCATACAACATCTCCATTTAAAGCTTGTTTTGTTTTTACATTGAACTAGTGTATTTTATCTATACACTTGGATAACATATTTTTGAGGTTCTAGATTTAGAAAAATAAGTTATCACATCAAAAAGGAAGAATAGTTTTTAAATAGAAAATTTATTCCTCAGATTTTTTTCTTAAAATTTTCATTTTCTTACCTTATTTTCTTTATTAAATTATTATATATGATGTAAGTTGACATGAAATGTAGTGCTGGGAATGTAAATAAATATCGCGGATCTGCGGATTTTTATTCGCTGCGGACAGGTTCGGACATGTCATAGGAAGACCACTTTTTTGAAGATCTAATAGAGTAAGTCTCTAAATATTGTGTGTTAGAGAGTTTTTATCCACATGGTTTGCGGAGCTCACATTATTTTGGATCAAACATGAAATAAGCTGGTTAGTTTAGTTTTGGACTTACATAGTTTGTGCGGGTTTGCAGATTTACAGATTTGTAAGTTTACAGATTTTTGGATACTCTTTTTTATTTTCCGGTTTACCTGCGGGACTCAAAAAGCTTGGCAAAACAGTCACAGATTCAATATTTATACCTGTCGTTTTATGGAACGGGTTTAAACATTTATATTTTTCTACAAAATCCACAGATTACAGGTCGCAGGTCGCAGACATACCCACTCTCCAGGGCTAATGAAATGTTCATATATGACACGGGATCAATTCATTATGCACATCCAATCAACGGATAATAGTCGCTCACTCTTATAAATGTAGGACCGGCATATCTCTCTATTTATACAAACCTGTGTTCTCTCACTTTCCTTCATTCATTTCATAAAGATTCTTCTCTCTTAAATATATTTATTCCCTCTTTTGTAGTAACCACTCAAAAGGCTACTAGACTCTCAAAATGGCTTTGCCTCTTATTCTTGTAGCTCTCTTAGTGTTGTGCCCTAGTACCGGTCACAGCCAGGGGTCTACTTTGCCTGGATACTACCCGAGTTCACGAGTACCGACTTCGCCTTTTGATAGTGAGTTCCGGACTCTATGGGGCTCTCAACACCAACGTAGAGAGCAAGATGTGGTTACTCTTTGGCTCGACAAATCCACTGGTCTTTCTCTTTTCTTTTTTGTCTTACTTTTCGTATTCAACCGAATTTGTGGATTCAATTCGTTGGTCCATGTTATAGAATGAATTAAATTATTATAAGTTATTCATTCAGAACAAACAAATAATAAAATGTAAATTTGATTATAATCAAATTAGGTAAGTGGAAATTTCTTTGTTTCTATTTGTCAACCCGCGCATTTAAGTTTCTAATGTTATTTAATACACCGTACGACCTCTAAGACTGTGTCGGTAGCTTATAATTATTTATTATTTTTATTCCCTATTTATAATTTTTAATTATACTAAGGGTAGTACTTATCATTTATATAATTATTTTTGTCGTATTTAATTAATTGATTCTAGTGACCGATTAAATTTGAATATTTACAGGGAGTGGGTTCAAGTCTATTCGTCCATACACGTCGGGCTACTTTGGTGCTTCCATTAAGCTCCAGCCAGGTTTCACGGCTGGAGTTGATACTTCCCTCTACGTAAGAACCACTTTCAAATAATCAAATTAATTAACCATCTAATATGGAGTATGTAATTAAAACGTTACTAAACTCACAAAAATTTTAACATTTTTTTGGATTTCTAGCTCTCCAACAACCAAGAGCATCCTGGAGACCATGACGAAGTCGATATCGAGTTTCTGGGGACGACACCAGGGAAACCTTATAGCCTTCAGACGAATGTATTCGTTAGAGGAAGCGGTGACCGAAATAACATTGGGAGAGAAATGAAATTTACCTTGTGGTTCGACCCTACTCAAAATTTTCACCATTATGCGATTATCTGGAATCCTAATCAAATTGTGTAAGTCATTATCAGGTCTTTATATCTATACATAATAATTTTATATTCTAAAATTGGTCATTTGTTACAATATATAGATTCTTCGTCGACGATGTACCGATACGTACGTATGATAGAAAGAATGAAGCTACGTTCCCAACAAGACCGATGTGGGTGTATGGTTCGATATGGGATGCATCTGACTGGGCAACGGAAAATGGAAGGATCAAAGCCGATTATAGATACCAACCATTTGTAGCTCAGTACAAAAACTTTAAGATATCCGGGTGCACGCCGGGCGGATCTGCCTCATGCAGACCGCCATCGGTTGCACCATTTGGGAACAGAGGGTTGAGCCGACAGCAAATGACGGCAATGGTATGGGCACAGAGGAACTTCTTAGTCTATAACTATTGCCATGACCCTAAAAGAGACCATACCCAAACACCAGAATGTTAAAATAAACACAAAGAAAAGAAAAGGTTTGAATAATATTTTGCATTATCAAACATACATTAAGTTAATTAAGGGAGGTCTTGGACGGGTCCACACTGGAAACTATGGTGCAGCAGTTGAGCGTCCGGTCCTCTATGATTTGTGATTAAAAGGAAAGTTTTTCTTTTAAAATAATCTTGTATTGTTCAATCTGGTAATTGAATAATTGTGGCAATATTGTGTGATAATTTTAATATATTGATCAAAGAAAGGGAGTGATTGTTTCGAAAGTGGCTTAAAAAAATTGTTAATTTATATATAAACAATTCCTATCGACATAATTATGATATTAGTGGTTGATTGGTGACCATAACAAATTGAATTATTGAAAAAAAATTGGATGATAAATTTTAAATAGCAAATACCAAAATTTTATGTATGATAAAAACAAAGCAATTGAATGGAACCCCCAGACAACACTGGACCATTGTACTTTCAATGAAAGTCTTTCATTATGGATAATGGTATAAAGATTTAGAGCAGGTTTTATTGAACAGAATAAATTCTATAACAAAAAAGTAGATTTTACTGAGCACAGACAAAATAAAATAAACGGTAAGAAATGTTGAATCAGATATTGTATAGACTATGGATATTAGCTACTGAAACAGAGTGCAGTTGTAATGTTATCTTAATATTTTCAAAGATGTAATTCGAAAATTCTACATACATTTTGAAAAATTATATAGGTTAAGGCTTCGAAAGTAGACCGTCCACTCCGGGATGGTACGGTTTCGCTAATAACAATATATATATATATATACACATATATATTTATAATTTTTCGTTATTATATTAGATATAGAGCTTTTTAGTAGTTGTTCTGCATAATTCCATATTCTTAAACAAAATAAAAATTAAGAGTAATCGTTCTACAATTAATCAAGAATCTAGAGCGTTTCTGCCTTGGCGATGAGAAAGATGATTTTCTACAGTTATTTTCGTCATGATTTTCTAACCATTCTGATGATGGTTTCATTAGTTTTTGTCGACATGTGGAGCAGTTTCTTCCATGCCCCCATTTTCCGACAGTTATCTCCATGTTTGATCCCACGTGATGCCTCTCTGTTTCAGACCCAATATAAGAAGACCATCTTTTCAACGGTTTGCGTCAATTTTGACGGAAGTAAGGGTTGGTTGTTTCAACCCTTCCATGCCGGCGGTTATCTCTATGTTGTTATTCATGATTCAGTGTGATGCACATGGAAATAGTTTCTCTTGGAAGATTTATGGTGTTGTCCTTCAAATAATTTACGGTGGTTTTAGATCACCCGATCATTGTGATTTTTTTTCCTTGAAAATAATTTTTGGTGGTTCGTATTTCTAGTTTTAGGATTTGAAATATCTAACGGCTGTGCTTTGGGAAAAATCACTATGTAACACAGTTATGGAGAAAAGATGTTTGGAGATGAAAATGTATAGCTCATTAGAGAATCCTTGCTCGTACCATCAAATATTTTGATTTTAAAGAGGAGATAATGTTTAGATTCATGACCAAGAACATTTAAAATTTAAAATTAAATTTATTAGTCAATGTAATTTTAAATGCATTTTGAAATTTCACTGAAAAAAAGATAGCCAATGATATAAATGGGGGAAAATAACAGATTTTGTTTGGTAATCCATAAGACTTTCAAGTGGTTAGTATGGTTACCCTACATTCTTTCATCGAAATTATTTTAATTTTTTTTATGTTAACGGTTGTATTGAAAATATTTTCATATTTTGGAAACTCTTTATCATGTTAAAATATTTGATTTGCGTTGAAAAAATAATAATAATCAAGAATCTAGAGAGGAGTGATAATGGTGCATGAGCGAGGATGGGGATGGTGATGATGACCACTTTTCCCAACGTCGAAAGAGATTGTGAACACTGAATAGTGTGGACCCCAATCTAATTCTCGAAGATTTCATTACACCATTTAGGTTAAAAATGAAAGAAATAAAATTTGTTAATTATTGTTGTTTTATTCCAAAGTGTTGTTTTCCTCTCTGGCTTTTTGCATGTGTATTTCGGTTGTCCACATCATCTTCGATAAAGACTTCCCCACAATTTCTGTTTTCCATATTAACAAAAATGCTTTATAATTTACCTCTCCAATATTGGAAACTAATACCTTTTGTTTTAGACAAGAAAAAAGACCATTTTTATTAGATGTTCACTATTTAGAAAGACCTCATGTTTTGCTACAAGAAAAGTTCACTAAACTCCATTAATAGACTTAGAGTTGGACGGCTATTCAAAATAGATTTGGGCATGGACAATAGAAGAAGACCCCGCGATGAGCTGGTGGAAATTTTGTTCTTTGTTTTAATATTTTCATTATTGATGAGATTTGAAATTAGACTGTTCTATATATCTTGTAGATCTTTTAAACTAGTTTTTGATATTTATTAATTAAGCGGGAGTTATCTGTTTATATTTATTTCGGATGTAAATGTATATGAGTCTCACCTTAATGGGTTTCAGCCCATATCATATTTCTCGTCGAGTATATAATACTCTATTGGTCTCCAAGCTATTCAACACTTTCCGTTGGTTGCAAAACTAAAATCCTCATTATGCAACCATCACAGAGCTACAAACACTAATCTTTATGGAAGATGGAATTTCCAAAAAATAAAAGTGTCGAGTCATGTTCTGAATAACGGTCTAGAAAATAAGAAAAAGCTTTTTATAGGTCAATTTTACGGCCGATGTTCTACTCCACCATCAGAACAAAATTATATTTAGGATAGAAGATTAGGGAAACATCTTACATATTTTACATCTTTGATAACCTACTTGCAATTGGCCAGTTAGCGTGGTACGTGGCACATAAATGATTGTTTAATGGTTGTTTCTTCTTATAAGTTATAATAATGCAGCTACCATGTCTCTTTCAGAGATCTCTACTTATGTTGTTTGAATCACACTAAAAATATCCCTAACCAACTTTACTCACTACAAGGTAATAGATATGTGACTGAGTTGGTTAGGGTCGGGAGTGATTGGTGCAACATATCTAATACCTTGTAGTGAGTAAAGTTGGTTAGGGTCGGAAGGATCTGATGGTATCTAACTACAAGGTATTTGTAGCTGTGTTTGGCGCAATTTTTGTGTTTAAATAAGCTTATGTGAGAACATACAACTATAGTTGATGTTGTATTTTTCGTTTTGTCATCATAACATCGTCACTTATTTTATATTTCTTTCATTGGAATGATCAAATACTAGATTTTGATCGCATATATATATGCGAAGTAATGTTTATAGAAATTTAATTTCATAAATTTTAAAATAATATATTAATAGTTTATGCGCACATACGTATGTGAAATGATTATAAAAGTTTGTTTGCATAAATTTTAAAATAATATATTAATTTGTTGTGTTCGTGAACTATAAAATAGTATAGATATTATAAAGTTATCATAATAATCGTAAAAATATGTTTTAGGTTTTATAAATAGTTTGGTGCATAATTTATTTTTTTTACTGTTGGATAAGTTTGGTGTCTAATAGTTATAAATTTATAATTTTTGAATAATATGAAATAATTTATAATTTATAATTGTAGATGTGCATAAATTTTTTAAATAATTTATAATTTTTAAATTTTATAAAGTTATCTTAATTATGTTTGTAGATATAATTATTTGATATAATTTGGTTGTAAAATTTAAGTGATGTAATGTATATATTTTTATATTATTCAAAAAATCTATAGCAATTTGATTTAATCCTATATAAATTATTATCAATGATTAGAAATTCGATTTGAGATCCATCATGACCCGTTTTTATCTGCCCTGACCCGTCATGACCCATTGTAAAAATTAGATGAAAATTTAAATCCTGATTTAAATCTCGATGATAAAATATTGGATTTGGATCATGATAAAAATGTGGTGCTATATATATATATCATATTATTCAAAAACTTATAATAGTTTGATTTAATCCTATATCAACTATTATCAGTGATTAAAAATTCAATACGAGATTTGTCATGATCTGTCTTTATATGTCTTGATCCATTTTGACCTATTGTAAAAATTAAAACATTTAAATATTCGGATTCTTATTCAAATCTACATTATAAAATATTGAATTCGTCGAAACCAGACTAATATACTCCTTGATCAATTTTTTATAAACTACATAAATAGTTGTTCACAATAAAATTGATAACATCTTAATTATTAATTTTTATAAGTTAAAAACTTATACTCCTTCATCAAATTAATTTTTTTAATATTTATAATATTTTAAATTTTTCATAAATTTTAAGTATATTTGCAATATTTTAGTGTTTTTATAAATTTTAAACTTGTTATAAAGTTTAATTCTATTATCATATTTAAATTTTAAATTTTTTTAAATTTGTTATATCTTGTATAAGTAAACGGTTCAATTAAAGAACCGCATTAAAGCAAATATTTTTTTTTTAAATTTAGATATTTATTAAATCAAACTTCATGCTTATTCAAATTTGGATTCTTTTAGTTATTTATAAAATGTTTTGAGCCACCACAAAAAAAATATTTAGTCCATGTGGGACGTTCAGATCACACTTATTTTCTTCATCGATTGAAAAATTTATGTCCATTAAAAAATTCAAATAAGAATATGTGAAAAGATAAATATTTTTAATTATAATATTGATTATATAATGATTGACAAAAAATTTTTAAGAGGATCAAAAAATATGAGAGGAGAAGTCTTAACATCAAAATAAAATCAAAATAATTAATGTGAATATATTAATAAAAATCATACTTAAATTCATAATTAATTAAAAATTATTTTTCAAAATTCTTAATTAGATAAGAGGGAAAGATCTTTGAAAATATTTTGTTAACTACAAATCTACGAAAATCTCCTTAAATACTTTGTCAACATTGTCCACAGTCGAACTTTATATATATTTACATAGCAATTATATCAATGACATTTTGCATGTAATATTTTATATTTTAACAGTTATTTTATATTTAATGTTTCTCAAATAATAATATAGATTTTGTTGTGTTAGTGAACTGTATAATAGTATAGATATTAATAAAATTAGCATAATAAGCATAAAATTATGTTTTAGGTTTATAGAAAATTGAGTTTGAAAATTAAGAAAAAAAAAAAACTTAATTTGAGATCTGCATATACGTGCGATGTTAGTTTGTACACAAATTTATTTGAGTAGTGTTATGTATATATTTGATTTATTGCTCTTCCACAATCCCGTTTTCACGGTTTAGATTATAACATAATTTGGTCATAAAATCTAAGTGGTGTTATGTATATATTTCATTTTATTCAAAATATATATAACAGATTGATTTAATTTTATATTAAATATTATCATTGATTAGAAATTCGATTTGAGATCCGTCATTACTTGTCTTTATCTGCTTTGACCCGTCTTGAGCCGTCCTAGTCTATTATAAAAATTAGAATATTTGAAGATCCATATCCTGATTTAAATCTCGATGATAAAATATTAGATCTAAAATCTAATTCAAATGTGATCTTATGTATATCAAAAATTGTATAACATTTTGATTTAGTCATATATCAATTATTATTAATGTTAGAAATTCGATCTGAGATCCGTCATGATCCGTCTCTATGTGAGCTGACTCGTCATGATCCATTGCAATAAATATATTCGAATATTCAGATCATAGTGATAAAATATTGAATCCGTCAAAACCAGATCCATATACACTTTAAACAATGTTTTTAAAACTATATAATTGAACTGAACTGTAGTATAGATTGAATTGGGATTTTAATACTTGTAAACTTACATCGATTGTCTACTTTTCTTTCAGTTTTTTTTTTGTCAATTTTGATTATTTTTTCTACTGTTGAAGAATTTATAAGAAAAATAGATTTGTTATGTAATTCATTAACAATTCAATGGGCAAAAATTTTCATTATTTAACTTTCAGTTTAATTAAATACTTTTCTTTATGAGCGGCTAATTTGTATTATGATGATGTCATGTTGGTATGATGATAAGATGACGATTTTATGATGATGGTATGATCATTATCATTAATAATGAATAATGTTTTTAATAAGATTGTAACAAAATTATTTCATGATCAACTCATTTAGCTATTTAATCCATCAAATTACATAAATTATTGTTTAATCCAATCTATTTGCTAAATGGATTGGATTAGATTGGATTGACCTACAACCCGTTTAACATTTAATCCACTAGGTCATCAATTGCGTTGGATTAGACTACTCATTTGACACCTTTAATCTTCGCGATTCGATGAAGGGGACTTACGTTGGACGAACGAAGGGGACTTACGTTGGACGAACGAAGGGGACTCAGGTGACTGGTTATTTTAGAACTTAAATATTGCTTTGGTACGTGCCTGTTGCTGAAACCCTTGCATCCATCAATTCATTTTTCCACTTTGATCTTTTTGGTTAGGCTATTACACATAGTTAAACTTATTGTATGGCATGTTTTAAATGGCATCTTTTCTTTTGTTTTCGTTGATTTCCAGTTAATTTTTAACTAGGTTATATCATGCACTTTCACTGATTTAGAAAAAATATTGTACGATTAATTTTTAAAATATTTTTTTTGTATGTTAAGTTTTTATATTACAACAATAAATAATGTTATGTGATATCGACTAATTTATATGTGCTGCATTGTACGTTGTTAGAAAAAAATCATATTAAAATACATACCATATTTGTTATTGTAAAGTTTTACATTTTTATTTATTTTTATTAAAATTTTAAAAGAGACCAAAAAGAGTAAGAAATTTCTTTTTTCAATATTAAAATAAAATAGATATATATATATATATATAAAGATATTTCATTTTTATTAAATTAGTTAAAAATTAATTGGCTCTTTTACCCATAATGAATCGATTAAAATTATCTTTTTCTAATGGTGTTTTTATAATATTTTATAATTTTATTTTTAGAAATATACTTCTCTAATATATATGAGTAGAGAGATGCATGATAAAAATAACTAATCAATAAAAATAAATTATAAATGTCTTAAAGTATTATAAAATTTATATAGGATTATTTTTGCTAAAAGTGTGTAAGTTTTAAAAATTGGGGCACTTGCAAAAATACCCACTTTATTAACATCTATTTGCTAAAAGGCTACAAAATTAATTCAATTGATTTTATATCCATTTACTGTTTGATGGTGATGTTTTTCAGCCAATTTTAACCTTTAAAAAAATTATTTACGAAATTGTATTGTAGATATAAATGACAAAAAAATCTTAGGTTTTACCGTCAACAGTAAATTACTTCTGAAAGTAATGTTATATTCCCGTAAATACTCAAATGATTATTACAATTATTAGGATTTGGTTTATATAATACACGTAGATATCTTACATGTATTGCAAATAATAAATAAAGAGTTCTTAACCGAAACAAATCAATATATAATATACTTTTTATAATGGAGTTTAATTAGAATGAACTTAAATCCTAAATTTTAGATTTAGACATTTGGTTATTTGGTTTGGGTTCGAATCGGTTCTTTTCGGGTTCGGATCTTTTTGGGTAGAGAAACTTTATATCCATATAGGTACTTATACAATTTCAGTTTGGTTCTGGATCGGTTTTTGTCAGATCCGGGTCAATTCGGTTCTAAATGTTTAATACCTATAAAGAACTGAATTTTTCAAATCTTTTAGATTTTGGATCGGTTCCGGGTATTTGGATCTTTTTTGTACCCAAAATATCTCATACCCGAAAAATTCCATACCAGTTTTTAAACAATTGGTCCCGAAATATCCAATACCTGTTCTTAAATAATCGATCTTAGCAAGAGAAAACCAACATTTTCATTGAATTCCATAGTACCGAAACAACTAAAACATAAGTGAAACATTGTTTAAACTCCAATTCCAAAAGAAATCACAAAGACACACAAACACATGAAAATGATGATTCTTGAAACTTGAAGTCTTGAGTCTTGAACAAGTGGAACTAGTCGACACTTCAAACAAAAACAAAGCTCCATCTCGGCATCTCAGACTCCAATGAACAACTAAAAGTTTGAAACTAAAACACAATGATTAAGACATTAAGTAACAAAGAGAAACAAGGATTGAGTCGATTGACTATATTTGGTTTTAGAGAAACATTTGCCTCACTCTAAAGGTGCTTGTAATTTGAATTCCGGTTCAAAGTCTACAAAAACTGAGGTTAGAAAATCAATAATAAAATACAGAATTGAAAGAGAGATAAGAATCGAAATTACCTCTCATAAGACCATCTTGCAACTCCACATCCGCTAGCAATTGTTCTTTTCTTGTCACCCCTCTTTCATTGACCTTAATCTCACATTTCATCCATTGCTCGGTACACATCAAAGCTTCAATCATGTAGTGAATCAAACAACTCCTACTTGGTTATAAAATTCTACCACTAGTGTTAAAAAGCATATTAGAATGCCACTGAAGACACTTGCATTGATACTAGTGATAGAACTGGAAACTTTGGACTGTTTATCCTCCACCAAGAAAGAACATCATATTATGAACCGTCTAGAACATGTTGATTCTCCACACTCTTTCTTAAGTATAAATCTAAATCATTAGTCTTCTCTTGAAAACCTACTTCTTGAAAAAGTTCATTGTAGATGTCATTCATGCTTTCATACGCAACATTATTACCAAGTACAGTCCGAATGAATGCATCATGACCAGGACTAGCACTTAAACCATTTATGTTTCTCATAATAGTTACTATCACATGGTAGAGTTTATGGAGCAAACCATGGTTAAAGCTGAAAGAACCAAAGTGGCTTTGCAAAATATGATAAGAAATTGGACTAACCTCTCAATTGCTTCCCAATCATCTTTAGTTTGTGGTTCGTCCCTTTTTTCCATCCACATTTTCATTGAAGTAATCATTATACGGCTTATCTTCAATCTCCATCTTGTCAAATGCCAATTTAAACTTCAAAGCTTGTTCTAACATGAGGTAAGTGGCGTTCCCTCTGGTGTTCACATTTAAAGGCAAACTTCCTCTTTGATTCCTTGCTGATTCCATACGTTGCTCAAATGACTTGAGTCTCGGTGTTAAAGACCTTACAAACTGAATGCCATTACGAATAACATTCATGTTCTTGTCTATCTCCTGTAAGCATTCTTTTCACAATCAAGTTAATTATGTGTGTAGCACACCTTAAATGCAGAAACTCACCGTTTAGAACCAATGCCTCATCTGTAACTTGCTTGAATTCTTCCTTGAATCTTCTCATGGCTGAAATATTAGCAGTGGCATTATCAAAAATTATACAAAAGACTCTTGATTTCCCATTCAGCTAAACAATCAACAAGCACCTTACAAAAAAATTGTTGCGCCTTTGTGATCGTAGATGTTCTTGAACCCTATGATAAGCTTCCTTAACTGCCACCAAGCATAAAAAATGAGCTGTTATAACCATGTAACTAGCTACAATATGAGAAGCAACCCATATGTCTGTTGTCAGTGAAAACATCTGCTTGTTCTGCCCAAGGATCTTCTTCATGGCCTCTTTCTTTTTGACATACATTTCCACAATATCTCTTGTTGTTGTTCTCCTAGAATGCGACTTGTATAGATGAACTCTAGAGCATAAATTTCTCCAAGCTAAGCTCTCTATAAAGAATAAAGGTAATTCCCCTATAACTAACATCTCATTAGCCGCTTCCTTAACCACACTTTCAGACACCTTACATGACCTAAGACTACCATCACCATCAGGAGTTAAGACAGTTTGATTTTGGAAATTATTAGCAGCTTGTCATACCTTGAAACCCTTGGACAAGAGATTTAGATTTTTTTCAGGTTTGATGTACCAAACTTGGTTGGATAAACCATCTCCTTCCCATAGTAATGACAATTCGCTTTTTCATCATCTCCTTTTTGTTTGGTGAAGTGCTTCCAAACCCAAGATCTTGTCTTCTTTTGTGATTTAGAAGCACTACCTTCTTCTGTTTCTTTCCTCTTGCGTTTATTTCGAAAACTTGGTCTCGGTGTTTCAACATCATCGGTTGTTCCATCTGAACCATCATCACCAACATGATCATCTCTATTATTTGGATGCTCACAAGACTACATCTGCATGAATGAAAGACAAAACTTAATTCATAATTTCACATATATATGCATAGATGCTATAACAATAAAACATAATTATTAAGAACAAAAACAAGCACAGCTTGAGGTGTGTCATAGAAGAGCTAAAAATGGAGTTAGAAAAGGCTAAGAAAGAGAAGCAACAAGCGAAACAAGACTCTGAACTTGCAAAACTACTTGTGGAAGAAGAAAACAAATTTGATGAAGTCATGGCTCGGGACCAAGATGTTAATAGCCGAGAGAAGGAACTCAAAATGGTGAAAAAGAGATAGAGAGGTTAAGGTAAGAGATTGATGTGGCAGATGAAGTGAAAAAAAATAGAGACTGGTTCTTCACTTCAAAAAGATTTGAGGGCCCATATAACATCTTACAATACAAAGACTCAAACATGGGAAAGAGAAACAATATTGAGAAAAGAGCTTGAAGAAGTTAAATCCAACATTGAGAAAGCAAACTCTGAAGTGAAAACATTGAAGCTAATTGTAGGATCATTGCAGTATGAGTTTGTAAGAGAGAAGAAAAATCTATTAGAAACTAAACAGATAAACAATGAAGAAGTAAAAATGGAGAGATGCACAGAAATAGCCAAGAAGTTGCAAGAACCAATTCCCTGCAATTCTCTACTATAGAAAGTAAGTTAATCGAGGCAAAAAGGAAATGGAAGCTGTAAGAGCTTCTGAGAAATTGGCCTTAGATGTGATAAAAGCATAATAGCATTGCAAGAAACTGAATGTGCTAACAAAATTGAAGACATTAGTAGTTCACCAAGAAACATAATAATTTCAGTGGAGTATTATGAGCTAAGCAAGCAAGAAACATAATAAAAATCTGAAACTAATCAAGAAGAAGAAGTTTTCGTTTGCAATTGTAAACGCAGATAATTCTTCGATAATAGGCTTCGTCTTCATCAAAATCTATGAAACAAAAGATGAAAATAACAAGGACAATTAGGCTTACGTCTTACCAGTGATCGATTCTGAGACGTCTTTGATGGAGGAGACATTGTCGAGCTTTGACAATTTGGATTTGAGATTTCCAGTTTGTGTGAAGTGTGAACTTTATAGACTACTTAGGTTAGCGTTAGGCTCTAATGATTCGCAGTGATCCATGCTCACTTTGGACCAGAGTGGAAAATATTTTTTTGAAGAAATACAGCATACAACCGCGGTGTAGTCTCTAGCCCTAGGGAAAAAAAATAAGAAAGATTGGTTTCAGATCTTAAAATACCCAATCGGGTCTCGGGTAGGAACCATACCCAAATCTGTACCAGCATGTATAGCTAAATAATATCCAATGGGTTAAAGTGGTTATATCCAAACCCAATCCAAACTTGGGTTTTTGGTCGGTTTCGGGTTCGGTTTTTGGGTCTGGGTAAAATGCCAAGGTATACTAAAACCAAATGGAAGTGGGAATCCAAACAAATAAATGTACAATATACTTTCCATAAAAAAGTTTAACAAGAAGAAATCTAAACCATAAACTTTAAATGAAAGTGAAAATCAAAACAAATCAATGCATAATATACTTTCTGCGATGGAGTTTAACAAGGAGTTTAAACTCTAAACCCCAAATGGAAGTAGGAACCCAAACAAATCAATGTACAATATACTTTTCATAACACATTTTAACAAAAAGAATTTAAAACCCTAAATCCCTAATGGAAGTGGAAATCGAAACAAATCAATGTACAATATATTTTCTGGAACATAATCTAATAAGAAGAAATCTAAACATAAGCCTAAAATAAAAATATGAATCCAAACAAATCAATGTACAATATATATTTTCTAATGGAGTTAAACCATAAAGAATATATACTCCAACTCCTAAATGGAAGTGGAGAAACTAGACAAATCATTGTATAATATACTTTCGTAACAAAATTTAACAAGAATGAATCTAAACCACGAATCCCAAATGAAAATTAATTCCCAAATGTCTGACAAAATATATCACAAAATATACTAATGTGTCACAAAATATTAGACGTTGATTACTACATTTTACATAAATATGACTGTATTTCCCGAGCAACCGAATCTTGAATCTCACTGGTCTTTTGGTTGGTTTGTCTCTAGCAACCTAAGATGTGAGGGACATACACAATCTTGTTTAAATTGCACAAATAAATAATTAATAAAATTGGTAATGAATTAAATAAATTTAAATTCATGAAATGAAAAAAACTTATGAGTCGTTCTTCCCGATAACCTTTGTTCGTTGCACCTAAATTGTACTCGCTATCCTTTTACCCTTACGAGACCTCGTATGGTTGCTGGATTTGATCTTGGAGATTCTAGCAGTTTTCTCCTGCTATAGGTTTACAAACTCTTTGGTATCTGCTCGCTCTTCCACTTCACCTTCCACTTGTTCATCTTCCTCGAATACACGATTCTAGCTTTTTCTCAAACTCGTGCCTAACTTGGACAGTAAGTTCCCGGTTCCAAGAAAATTGTTGCTGCAAAATGTTTTTAAGAAATACTAACACTTATGTAAAATTAAACTAACAAAAATTATTTAATTTGAAAGTAAACTAAAGAAATTTAAATGCTTACCATAAACATCCTAAACCATATCTCGCGATCTTCAGGAGGCATGGTCGAAAACTTCTCGTAAGGATGTTTTACCATCCCGATCATCATGTTGGTGATTGCCTTCGAAATTCCATTATAAGAATATTAAAACATGTAAGAAAAAAAAATTAAAAGATATAATTAAAACTTATAAGGTTTAAAAACTTATAAAATGTAAATTACTAAATCAAAATTTAAATTTACCAAGTACCTATGCCAACACAATGCAGATAAAGTCTCGTGGTATAATCTCGGCCCAGATAAGAAGCGAAGTCATCGACAGACATTTCAGTTGGCTCTTAAGTTGGGTCCGTAGCCAATACAGTCTCTGAGATATGAGTGGATTGGGTGTGTGAGACACTCCCTCCTCGCCTCCCACAACAAGCTTCTGCTCAAGAAGCATAATTACCGTAATTTTTGAAAAAAATAAAAACCAATTAAAATTAACAAAAAACACAAATCAAAATGTAATTACCAACTGATTTTTAAATTCAAACAAATTTATAATAAAAAATTTTAATAAAATGAAATCAAAAGATTTTAAAATGAAAATGTAATTACCAAATGATTTACAATTCAAACAAATTTATAAAAGTCACAACAAAATGCAAATAATAATGATAAATCACAATAACCTAAATCTAACCATAAATCAATATTCATAATATTTCTAAATTCATAATAAAATTTCTAAAATTCATAATAAAATCTAACCATAATATATATCAATATCCAAAATTTACAATAAATTTTCTAAAGGTTTTAAAAAATTCATAAATCGATATCCATAATCAATAACCTAAATGTAACCATTAAATACCTAAATCTAATGAATGAAAATTTAAATCTAATAACCCAATCACATAATCTAACTTCCAAATCCTTAATACCAAATTTAAATCCCTATATCTCAAATACAATTCCTTACATCCAAAAAACTAACTTTTCAATCTATAAATCTACTTAAAAAGGTTAGAAACTTACATGTTGGGTAGGAGTGGTCATTTGGGTGAAGATTTGAGAGAATTTGAGAGATTGAGAGAATTTTGAGAGATTTTTTCCGTTTTTTACGTGAACTCGCAAAGAATATGAACAAAAATATTTATACCAGGTTTCAAACGGATATATCCATCGAAAATCTGGCGATTTTTTTAAAATTTAAATGAGGCGTGGTCTTTGGTAATTATCAAGAACATTCACGTCTTAAATTTCACGGTCTATCGGAATTTTTTGCAGAAAGTTTGGTAACTGCGGGAGACGAAAAAATAATTTTGCGAGATAATTTTCACAATCCATCGGAAAATTGTGCATATTTTTCTATTGGTCAATCAAACGAGGTGCCACGTGTAACTCAACTAACCCTATTGGAAATGTTTGACCATTGTTTATTCCTTTAGTAACCTAAAACAATAGTAACAAGTCATTAAAAGTATAAATGGTTAGTAAATATACTTGAAATTGCTTGGTTGACATCTTCTAGAAGGATTTTAGCAAAGACAAATGGAAAAAGGCGATGCATCACAACATGACTCTTCATTCCCAATAAATTTATCTTCTCCATAATCAACACAATTATACATATTTGATGTGTATCCATCAGTGAATTTAACATCTTTACGAATCTAATCAAAAACTGTTTTTTTTCTTACTAGGTACAACCGAAACGCATACATAACACATTTACCATTTAGTAAAACTTCAAATACATCCCAAGAAAAAATCAATGTCAAGCCTACCCTAGACTTTAGATTGTCTTTCGTTTTTCCTTGGACGTTTAAAACAGTGTTCATGATGTTGTCAAAAAAGTTATTCTCAATGTGCATAACATCGAGATTGGACTTCAATCAATGGTTTTTCCAATAAGACAAATCCCAAAAATACTCCTTTTTACCAATTACGATGTTCACCGGCCCATTACCCCCACAAAAAGAAGTTCTCTTAGCAATGAAATCTCTTAAATGCTCCAACATACTATTGCCGTCTATCTGAGGAAGTGAACTATCAAACACATGATTTTCCTTCGTAAACATAACCCTAGAACGACGATAAGGATGATCACTTGATAGAACCTTTTATGGCAATCAAAACAAGACGTCCTTCTTTCGTGCTTTAATTGGAATGCACCAGTGTTATATTAGCAATATGGACACGATAATCTTCCATGAGTTTTCCATCCAAATAACATACCATATGCTAGAGAGTCGCTTATAGACTACGTAAGAACCTCACGCATCTTAAAATTATGCTGGCGTGATACATCATATGCTTCAACATCATGATTCCATAGCATTTGTAACTCATAGATCAATGCCTAGAGAAATACATTGAGAGATCTCTTCAGAAGCTCTAGGAGGGGAACAAGAACAGAGAGGAACAAAAAATCTCTACATATACACAAAGATGGGGGAAGGTTGTAAGGTGTAACGATTATAGGCCACAATGCATATTGTTTTCCATGCTTTCTAAATGGGTTGAAACCATCTGTACATAATCCAAGCTATGCATTCCTTCGCTCGAACGCAAAATCTGGATTCATTGATTGAAAATGTTTTCACGCTTCTGCGTCTGAAAGATGTGTAATCTCTCCTTCTTGTCTATGATCTCCATGTCATCTCATTGCATGTCGTGCACAGAGATTGATATAACCTTTTCAACCTCTCTGTTAACGATAAATATCACATCTATTTATATAGAATCTGAACTCTGCCACTAGTCTTATGAAGCTGGGGTTTACGACAGAATCAACATCTTTTGCTATTCTTATTTTCTCTCCGATATATCATACAGTTGTCGATGCACACATCCATTGTCTGATATGACAAACCAATATCAACTACAAGTTTTTATACCTCGGAGTATGATGCTAGTGAAAGATTATCTTTGGGCAATATATCTTTCACAAAATCTACTATCGCATCAATTAATTCCTCCGTCAAATTGTAGTCCGTCTTAATGGTCATCAATCTACTAGCAGATGATAAAGGCGAATGACCTTCTCTACAACCGCTATATATCAGCTGTTTCTCTGCATTAACATATCAAAAACTTTTGTTCTTCTAAATGTGGTTCTGCAACCCTATCTCCATCTACAGCGGTCGACCACATATTCACTCTAAACGGATCATTCATAATCTCAACGGTACCCACACCAAAATCTACTTTGTTCTATGTTCTCCTAAGCTATCTGCAACATATGATTCATTAGTACTACCATAATCGTAATTTGTTTTTCCGTGTAGATATCAAATCTTAGAACCCGACATAAACTCATTGCAATACAAATGCCTCTGAATAATCTCTATTTGTAATATTATGTGAGTTCACACAAATAGAAAATAGACATTTTAACTTACTTGGATTTTCGCTCCTGGTTGATTTACAGCCAATTCTATGAACTTGCATATACCTCGAACATACTCGTCTTTCAATATGTTTGACTCCGAATTTATCATTAGTTTTTCCATCAATGATCGAAAACTAGAAGAAGATGACATATCTTTTCATTTTTTTGGTTTAATAGTAAAATTGTGTGTTTTGAATAAATATAGAAGTGTGGAAACATATATATAAGCTTGTCAGTCATTGGAATACATCAGAAGTTTTGAATTTCAAATGGTTATATTAACATTTATATATTCTGACTGATTGTCGGCAAATTTGTCGAAAATTTCCGACAAACATTATTTTGTCGAAAATTTCTAACAAATATTTTCTAGCAAATATTTTTTAACGAAACTCCATCAAATTATCGGCGAAAATTTTTGATAGAGAAAAATCTGTCTGTCAGATTTACGGTAGTTTTTTATAGTGTTCCAGCTTGGTTCTTTCTAATTTCTTCGAATAAGCATACAATACTATATATTTAGATATATAAGGTATATTTTGATGTATCGGTATAAAAGTTGAATTGGTCTTAAGAGTAGAATCGTAGTCCTAGGGGTTTTGAATACTCAAACCAAAACTCCAAAAAAAAAATGTGTTTACGCGTTCTTGTGTACGATATAAAAAATTATAGAGATAAGGTTTGAAACTGATTGTTTTAAAAAACATGTTTTTTAGCAGAAACACACCTTTAAACAAACATTGGTAGTTGAGTCCCAATAGTAGATTATATTTTAATGCAAATCCGTGAAGAAGCCAAAATGCATTTCTTCCAAGCCTATATCACAAAATTCAATAAACACGAAAATCACGATTTTTAGTCCCTTACATTTATTTCGAAAATGAAACTACATGAAATCATGTAATATAAGAAATGATGACGCTGACTGTCTGCGTTCTACAAACCACACACATTAAGCTACGTACTAACTTCGTGGCTCCTTCATTATTCACACACAATTATATTATATTTTCATTTTCTTTTGTGTTAAATTAAATTTACAACACTATAAGTACTCCAACGTAGCCAAAAAGTTAGTCCCATCATTAAAAAAATATCAGTACGAGGATCAAAGCTTATTGATTCCTTAAACACTATCACTAGCGATAAACAATATTACAATGTCACGTGTTCTATCGGAGAACCAATACATCACTCCTGTTGGATCACCTACGCTCGCTGAGTTGCTAAAAGACTGCGACAGTTTCCGGAAGGAAGATTCCACCACCGTCACCAGAAGTGAAGATCCAGCTCATAACATAGTAGATGTTGAAGCGTTACAAGTACCTCCTGTACCGTTCGTCTTAGCCTTTAACAATCTTGAGTACGATGTCACACTTCACCAACAGTTTAGTTTCTCACGGCGAAGCTCCATGAAGACGCTACTCGATGATGTTTCCGGCGAGGCTTGTGACGGCGAGATCCTCGCCGTTCTTGGTGCAAGTGGAGCAGGGAAGTCAACGTTGATAGATGCATTAGCGGGGAGAGTTGCAGAGACGAGCTTAAGAGGCTCCGTAACTCTTAACGGAGAGAAAGTTTTGCAATCTCGATTGTTGAAAGTGATATCAGCTTATGTGATGCAAGACGACCTTCTTTTTCCGATGCTCACCGTTAAAGAAACCCTAATGTTCGCTTCTGAGTTTCGTCTTCCAAGAAATTTGTCAAAGTCGAAGAAGATGGAGCGTGTTGAAACCCTAATTGGTCAATTAGGGCTTAGAAATACGGCGGATACAGTGATCGGAGATGAAGGACACCGTGGAGTCTCTGGCGGAGAACGACGTCGTGTTTCTATCGGAATCGATATTATACACGATCCTATAGTCTTGTTCCTTGATGAACCTACATCGGGGCTAGATTCTACTAATGCGTTTATGGTGGTGCAAGTTCTTAAACGAATAGCTCAAAGTGGCAGTATCGTAATGATGTCGATCCATCAACCTAGTGCACGTATCATAGACTTGCTTGATCGGCTCATTATCTTATCTCGTGGCAAGAGTGTATACAATGGCTCTCCAACAAGTCTTCCAAGATTCTTCTCCGATTTTGGTTATCCAATCCCTGAGAAAGAGAACATCACAGAGTTTACACTTGATTTGATTCGACAACTCGAAGGTTCCAACGAAGGAACTAGAGAGTTAGTTGAGTTCAATGAAAAGTGGCAGCAAAACAAGCTCAAACTCAGCCAATCCGCTCAAGCCACACCACAAATCACACCTTACCAAGGCCTATCCTTAAAAGAAGCGATCAGTGCAAGTGTTTCAAGAGGCAAACTAGTCTCAGGCTCATCTGGAGCCAATCCCATTTCCATGGAGAAAGTATCTTCATACGCAAATCCGTCAACGTTTGAAACATTCATCTTAGCCAAACGATACATGAAAAACTGGATACGCATGCCCGAGCTCTTAGGAACAAGGATTGCTACTGTGATGGTGACAGCTATTCTCTTAGCCACTGTGTATTGGAAGCTAGACAACACTCCAAGAGGTGCACAAGAAAGATTAACATTCTTTGCATTCGTCGTGCCGACAATGTTCTACTGTTGTTTAGACAATGTTCCAGTTTTTATTCAAGAACGATACATTTTTTTGAGAGAGACAACGCACAACGCATACAGAACATCTTCCTATGTCATATCTCACTCTCTCGTGTCCCTGCCTCAGCTAATTGGCCCTTCCTTAGTATTTTCCACGATCACATTTTGGACCGTCGGTTTGAGTGGCGGGTTAGAAGGTTTCTTCTTCTATACGCTCATAATCTACGCTTGCTTTTGGTCTGGATCCTCTGTGGTCACCTTCATATCCGGTGTAATTCCCAATATCATGTTAAGTTACATGGTCACCATTGCCTATCTTGCTTATTGTTTACTTCTGAGTGGATTCTACGTCAATAGAGATCGGATACCAATCTACTGGTTATGGTTTCATTACATTTCACTGCTCAAGTATCCCTACGAGGCTGTCTTAATCAACGAGTTTGGTGACCCGTCTCGTTGTTTTGTTAAGGGAGTCCAAGTTTTCGACAGTACTCTTCTCGGAGGAGTGACTGAATTAGAGAAGGTTAAGCTCCTTGAAACTCTGAGTAGATCTCTGGGAACGAGGATGACGGAGTCAACATGCTTGAGAACTGGGTCTGACTTACTTGCACAGCAAGGTATTATTCAATTTAGCAAGTGGGATTGCTTGTGGATTACCTTAGCTTCGGGTCTCTTCTTCAGGATCTTGTTTTACTTTGTGTTGCTGTTTGGGAGCAGAAATAAGAGGACGTGAAGGTAGTAATCCCCCAAAACTGCATTAGCTACATATTTAAGTTAAGCTTGAAAACTTCCCAAGTATAAGCTTGTCGTTGTTGTAAACCTTTTTTTAAGAGAATATTTTTGTGTTCAAGTTGTAACTTTATAATCGATTCATCTTTGTATCTTTGTGGGCTATTTTAAAATAAGAAAAAATTACTTTTTGAAAAATGTGGTGATGTTTATACAGAGAAATTTGTTTAAATAACCCAATATTTTTTAAAAATAGGTATAAGAATCTCTTTGAATTTTTAATGCTAAAATGATCTATTTTGGAAATATATATTTCATAATACCAAAATTGTCCTTTCTAACTAATAAATAGTTTTAAAAAATAAATAAATTATCATTTTATTTATTAAATATTTTTAATTATATTTATAATTAGAATTTCAATTTATATTTTTTTTACCTATAACATTTGATTAGGGTCCAAAAATAAAAGATTTTGAAAAACCTAAATTTTTTTAAAACAAGCTGCCAGATATTAGTAGATTTTGCTAAATATTTGTAAAGTTTGCTATATGTTCGTAAAATCTGTCAAATACTCGCAAAATCTACCACATATTGTAAAGTCAAAAAATTTCACAGAGTCTTTAAAATGTTCGCAGAATCTGCCAAATGTTCGCAAAGTCTGTAAAATGCTCGTAAACTCTGCCAAATAATTTCATAGTTTGCCAAATACTCGTATAATCTGTCAAATGTTCGGATAATCTACCAAATGTTCCCATAATATGCCAAATGCTTGTGCAGTCTACCAAATATTTGCAGAGTCTGTAAGCTAAAATGTAGAATCTTCTAAACATTTGCAAAGTCTGCCATTTATTCCGTCAGAATCTGCCAAATATGTGCATAGTTTACTAGTTATTCTGCAGAATTTGTCAAATATCTCCAAAATCTACTAGATTCTCACATATTTACTTAGCAGAATATGTAAATGTGTACAAAGTTTGGTAGATGTTTGTGTACAAAGTTTGGTAGATGTTCGTATAGTATGCCAACTATTTGTAAAATCTGTCAGACGCTCGCAGAGTTTGCAAAGGGTATTTTTGAGAAAATTTGACTCTCAAATTTTAAAATTTTTAATAAGTTATTTTGCTTATTTCAAAAATAAAATGGGTTATTGTGGCAAATCATCCTATATATATATATATATACTTAAAATAAATAGAAACGCATTTTTTAGTTGGTAAAAAACACATTTTATTGATTAATTAAAGAATGGAAAACAAAAATGTTTACATATGTACAAAGATTAGATCAAACTCAGAAAATTGACTCTTCAAAAACTGAAACTCACACAACTCTTATGCAAAGGCCGACCATATACAATATATACATTTTTGCCAGTTCGGTTGAATCCACTATAGAGTGAGGAATATCGATTTTATATGCCTATTTCATCACCCAAATTAAAACTTGTAACATCAGATGGAACGGTCTCTTTATTAAGTACTTTCTTGGAGTTGCAGTAAATAGATTGTGCAATCCTTGGAGCTGCAATTTCCATCTTACTCCACTTGTAACACAATCAACCATCCACTTTACATGTAAAAACATGTCATGTTAACCAACATGGTCGTCCAATACGGTAGCATTGAAAAAAACATTGCATTCCTTTCCCACACGATATCAAACGTAAGTATTGAAGCAATATATCTAGGCATCTAGCTTGTTAACGAATTTGCCATTTACTTTACCAAAAAATTGCCATTTTCTTTTTTGCATTTTCAAATATATATACCATAATATCTATGGGAAAACACGAAATAGTTCGTCATTTTTTCCAGTATGGGATTCTCCAAAAGAAGATAATTTGTATTCACATATGATCTCAGATTATTTATTCTTTAAATTATTTTGTATCAAATGGGCCCATTTGGTCTTTTCAATCCATTTCAGAGAGGTGAAATCGAACTTGCATGATCCATGCCATTTGCACTAAAAATACTGATGAACAAACTTTTATAATTTTTAAAAAGTTAAATAAAAATAAAAAGATATTACATAAGGGTCTAATTTGTGTTTAGCTAGAACACATGACAATCATTTTAGATGATGATGTGATGTTCTTGGGAGAGTCTTTGCTAACTTTCATACAGATAAGTGGGTTTCTATTTTATGTGATGTGTTATATATGTACATATTAGAATTATATATATGAAATCTAGCAAATTCCGATTTTTAATTAATAGACAAGTCGATTGATTTGGTAGGCTATTAGTTTTTAAGTCAAGTTTAAATCCAAAAGTGTACTTGATTTATAGAAGAAAATAGATAATTCAAAATTGTGTGAATTAAAACGTTATTAAAAAGTAAATCATTTCCGTAAAATTTGGTAGAGAATAGACATGCGTATTTGACTATCCAATGAAAAGATTCAAACATTTCGGCAAATAATTAATTTCGAACCACTTTGAGCAGACAAGTATAATTTAATGCATTGAAATAGGATTTAAATTGAAGGCACTTAATATGTAATTTGAAATTCCCACACATTAGGTATAGTCTATTTCAAGGAAAAAAAACATTAAAGAAACGTGTATGATGTTGGTGATTTTCAAAGCTGGTATTTTTTTTAACTTCGAATGATATATATATATATTTTGAATAAATGTAAAATATATTAAATGATCATCCTTTTGTACACCTAGATGCTTACAATGCTGGAAAGCCTTAGAATTTATAGCTCGTAAAGATAATCGAAAGCGTTGGCCTCATTAAAACCCAAGGCTGGAAAATCCGGTTGGGACAAAACCAACTCTTGGAAAAAAGAGTACCTCCCCTTTCGATTGAGCTGAAAACCTGGAACATATTACAAATAAATCTGGTAGATTACAAAGCATTTTAGCTATGAGTTTCAAACCAAAGTTGCAGTCCCTCTCGCCAAATTCCTTGTCTCTGTAATGTTGATAACCAAAGCCGAACTGTCCTTTCCACTTCTTTAATTATGCTTGCCATGCTTGATGGTATCTCCCTGTGCCTGCGCTGGTTTTTTTCCCTCCATATAAGATACATAGAAGCTTGAAAGACATACCGTTTTAAAAACATCTTGCTGTCCCTTCTTCTTGACTTGGATAGATGCGTTAAAATGGATGCGAAATGGCTCATGAAATCCCCCTCGAATAACCTGGCTGCTATGTTCTCCCAGACCTGAAAGACAATGGGGCATAAGAAAAATAAATGATCCCTCGTTTCCACTTGGTTTGAGCAAAAGACACATCCCGCTGTTGCGCTTCTGTTCCAAACCAACATTCTATCCCCGGTGGATAAACGATCCCTGGCTGCGAGCCATAGCATAAATGAATACTTCAGTGTCGCATGAGAAAATCAAACTGCCCTTGTCCAAGCTTTCTCCTCAATGGTATCTCTTATCTGCATCCAAGTTTCTGTTGATGAGAATCGCTGTGTGAACTTGTCCCCTCTACCTCGCCATAGCGTCACATCATCCTTGTTTGAGCTCTGTTCCTTTGCTCTTTTAATTTCATCTTCAATCTGTGATAAAACCTGGAACCGTCTATTTCTCGGCCTGTGATCCCTGAATACATCCTCTAGGGTGGCTGAACACGGGATACCCATATCAATACTTCCCCGACTCCCTAGAATCTCAAACAATCTTCCTAGGTGACTCCAATCATCATACCAAAATGATGTGTTTGCCCCATTTTGTACTTTCATCTTGTGAAATATTTTCTCTGAGTCCCTGTATTTAAGAAGTCTCCTCCACATCCAAGAGCCCGCGTTTGTAGTATAAGAAACCGCCCAGAAAGAACCCTGTCTTATCAAGTTCTTTTGAATCCAATTCACCCAAAGACTGTTTCTTGCTGAGACCAGCCTCCATATTAGCTTGTAACAACTTACTTTGTTCACTTCTGCCAAGGATTTTATTCCAAGACCCCCTTCTGCTTTCGGTTTACAGACATCCTCCCATGCAACTTTTGCTTTCCTCGAGTTAAGGGCTGATCCCGACCACAAAAACGCTGAGCTTATCTTCTCTATTTCCTTGATACAAGCTCTAGGGAGGCGGAAGGCAGCCATCCAAAAGTTCGTGATACTCGCTATCACAGATGTGAGTAATTGGAGGCGACCTGCAAAAGAGAGAAAATGGTTCCTCCAAGACCCTATTCTGCCTTGTATCTTTTCTATCAATGGCCTGAAGTCTGAAATTCTCATCTTCCTTGTCAAGAGTGGGAGCCCCATGTATTTAACCGGCAATTCTCCAAAATTAAATGGGAAGGTTGAGAGAGCTTGCCGCCCTACCATTGATAATCCTGCAGCAAAGAGTGTTGTCTTTTCCAAACTTATTCGCAGACCTGAAACTCTCGCAAACTCGTCAAACACCTCAAGAATACCTTTTATAGATCTAGCTCTTCCATCAGCAAAAACCATTATGTCATCCGCAAAGCACAAATGTGTTATATTCAAGCTTCTACATCTCGGGTGATAGCCGTATCTTCCTTTCCTAGCTGCCTTGTCAAGCATCAAAGATACAATATTCATTGATATAACAAAGAGATAAGGTGATAGGGAGCAACCTTGGCGCAAGCCTCTCTCGCTCCTAAAAAATCCTGCTAACTCTCCATTAACCTGGACCGAGAATGAAGGGGTCGTAACACACAGTTCAATCCAGCGAATAAAATCCGGTGGGATCTCTATCACTCTTAAAACCGTTATCAAAAACCTCCAGTCCACGGAATCAAAAGCTTTCGAGATATCTATTTTCATGGCGCAGCGGGGAACGACACTTGACTTATGGTAATCCTTAACAAGTTCAGATGCTAACATCAAATTCTCCATCATGTAGTGGTCCTTGATAAACACTGACTGGTTCGGTTTAATTACTTCAGGGAGAATCAACTTCAACCTATTAGCCAATAGTTTCGATATTACCTTATAAATGACATTGCAACATGATATCGGTCTGTAATCCTTTATGCCTATGGTTCCCAGCTTCTTCGGTATCAACACTAGGATTGTTGTATTAATTCCCCTCGGAAGAAATCCATATCTAAAAAAAGCTTGGATCGCCGCTATGAAGTCACTCTCGATAATAGGCCAGACTTCCTTGAAAAATTTCATAGTGTATCCGTTCGGGCCTGGGGCTTTATTTCCTGGCATTGAAAACACAACTCCTTTTATTTCCTCAGCCGAAATCCCCTTCATCAAGTCTCCCTTAGCCTGCTCAGAACATCTATAATTCAACAGACATCCCACTTTGTCCAACAAGCTTTGGTCCGAGTGTGTGTCTACCTGCCTTTGGTCTGAAAATAACTCCATATAGAACCTCACCGCTTCTGCTTTGATTGATTCTCTATCCGTGAGAACTTCCCCTCTCGCGTCTCTGATCATATTAATTGTGTTTCACATTTTTCTCTCTTTTATGGCATTGTGAAAAAATCTGTTATTTCGGTCTCCTACCTCCATCCAATGAAGCTTAGACCTTTGTTTAAGGAACTCCTCCTCTAAACTCGACACTTTATCTCATCTTTCATATGCATGTGCCTCACTCCACATACTACTCGAATCCGGGTTCAACAAATTCGCTTCTTGCTTCTTACAAAGATTTATAAAAGCCTCTTCTGTTCTTTGCGATAGCTGATGAATTTTCCCACGGTTCAGGTTCCGAATGATAGGTTTTAGAAGCTTCAATTTTTTTGAAAATTGGTACAGAGTTGTGGTTGAAGAGAATATCCTCACAGTACCTCGCCAATATGCTTCTACCGCTGGCTTAAAGTCCTCCAACTTGATCACTGCGTTCACCACCTTGAAGGGACTTTTCGGCTTGTAAGGCTTGCCTAACAATGAGACTATACTGCAAAGATGGTCTGAACATCCTTTAGCTTCATAGACACAATAGGAATTATCAATTTGCCGCAGCCAATTATCATTGATCAAGACTCGATCCAGCTTCTTACATATCAACCCCGTTTCCCGCTTGTTGCACTATGTAAACTTGGGACCATGGTAAACCATATCTAACAAGGAACAATAATTCATAGCATTCTGAAATTCCTCCATTCTTATTATTGAACCTTGAACTGCCACTGAGTGTTCCGCTGGCTCAATGATTTCATTAAAATCCCCTAGACACAACCACTTCTTCCCACTGTATTGAGTTGTGTCTTTGTGGGTCTTTAGGTCTCTCCAAAGTTCTCGACGTTCTTCTAAGGAGTTAGATGCATAGACGAAAGTACAAAGAAAATCTTCTCCTAAACCATCCATCTTGATTAAGCATGATATTAGCTGCCTTGACTTGTACTCAACCTTTAGTGTCACCCTATCACTCCACACCACCCAAATTATTCCCAACAGATCATACTCGTAATTTGATACCATTGACCAGCCTCCTAGGGACACTTTAACGACTTGGCTTGATTTATGCTCCTTGACTCTTGTTTCCAACAGCCCTCAAAACAACATTGACTCCGAGTTAAGCATATCCTTGACAATCGAATGTTTTTTTTCTTTTATTGAGGCCTCTAACATTCCAAGAGAAGCTTGACATCAATGTTTTTTCCTGTGGTTCCTTTTACCTATAGCATTTGTTTGAGCCCCCCCTTTCTCTCCCGTCGTAGAATAATATTTTGTTATCTTCAATGACCGGGGTAAAGGTGCTCGGGTACCCACCACATTTCTACTCAGTCCCGGGATGTTGGTTGTCGCCGCCTGACCCCCTTCCGGCGTAGCCGCTACATCTTCAGCCTCATTCTGTGCCAAGTTGGAGCTGGCATCTACATTCTGGTTTTCCTTTGAGTTTCTGCCAACCTGCACTGGGACCGTGTTTCCCTGTTTTGGACTTTCAACCCCTTCTAAAACTCCCGCTTCATCACCTTGATTATTCAGTACCGCATACCTTGACGGAGATGCTATAGTGACTTCCCCGTAGACTAGAGGTTTAGGGCTCTTTGCTTTTTTCTTCCCACCCGAGTACGATACCAATGACCATTATATTGATTTTTCTTGATTCTCCTGAGCTTGTTCCCTTACCAGACCAGCCTTATCCAGCCCCTCTGTTCTCTGATCCTGTGTTTCCACTTCTTCTCGCTCCACTGAACTTTCCCCCGGCTTATCTGCCTCAAATGAAGTCTTTCTCAAGCTCATTATTGTCTGCTTCTCACTGCTCTCTGGAGTCCTCCCCTAAGCCTAACTCTCTACCGGAGATGGCTTGTCCTTTGTTGCCCTAAATTTCTGAATACATCCATCTCCCGAATGGCCCCACTTTCCACAAAAATTGCATCTTGGTGGGAGCCAAGGGAAATCAAAATCAACATGGACCTTCTCTCCTTTGATATCATAAAAGTAGTGAGCTGGTAGTTTTTGTTAGAGATCTATATCCACCAGCACCTTTGCTTCGTCAAAGTTTGTCACCAATTCGTTGTCTCGATGTAGTCGGATATGTCTCCCGAGAGGACACGCGAAAAAACTCAAACTTTTCCATGAAAACATTGACTGCGGGACATTCTTCATCACCACCCACATGGGTATTGATGTGAGTTCCGGCTGGACTTCCTCCTCGTTTTGGGACAACTTTGATACTAGAAACGGGACATCACAGATGTTCCACATGCCTCGGCGAAGCACTCGCTGTCTAGCTTGTTCATTCTTAATGCGGAACTTTATCGTTTTCTCATCTACCTCATATGCATCAATCTTTATCGACTTGTCTCCCAAATTCCAGATTTTGTTGATGATGATGTGTACTTTAGCTATATGCGGAGCCTTGCCTGCAAAACGACCTAACAAGAATTCCTCCCAAAGCGGAGGAGCATCCCGCAAAATCTCATCCGGGACAGAAATCACTTCCTTCCCCAATATCACCGATATGTCACAAGTGAACTGAGACAAACCTTGCTTACTCGCTACGTGAGCCCAAGACCTCTTCGGAGGCTCCTTTTCCATGTCTACACCGGACAATATCTGTCTCTGCGCCTGAATTTCTGATATTGACTCTCCCAAAGCCACCTGATCCTTTCTTCCTTCACTTACATTAACCCCCATAACGAGAGGACTCCTCTGAACTACCGCACTCTGCCCCTTAGGTGACAATCATGAACCTGAGGCGTCAACCTTTGTAGTTTCCGCTGAGGAAACCTTCACGCACTTTGATCCTGATTTCGCAAGAGGTTCTGCCTGAGCCCGACCCCTGATCTGGGAGTCTGCAGAAATTTCTGAAACAATGCTATCCTCTGATCCTTGAACACCATGCTTCACAGACCCCGTATTCTCTGAAACATCGATACCCTCTGATCCATGAACACCACGCTTCTCAGAACCTCTTTTCTCTGAAACATCAACCCGCTCTGCAGCTTCCGAGAGAGCCCCTGCTTTTCCCTGACTACGCCTGACGTGCTCTGTTTCCCGCTGCATAAACAGAGCATTCCTTAAACGTTAGATGTGCTGTGTCGATCTGCTCCTACCGGACCGAGACTCCCTCATCTGCGACAGCAGCCTTTGGTGGAGCCGCCGTCATCCTCCACAATGAGAAACCTAACAAAATTTCGCCCTGGTGATCGCCCTTTGTTAGCTCCGATATTCACGGTTCAGGACTAAACGGCTCAAAACTCTTTCAGTTCTGATGGGATCCGGTGCATTAGTGCTGGTATGATCGCACCCAAAATTCGAAATTTTTTTTTTTTTTAAGTTTTGGCTTCGCCCGGGAAGCCAAAACAGAAATATTGACAAAAAAAAAACAGAACATAATCAAATGCTTAAAATGGAAAGCTCAAATCAATGCCGACAATTTGTGAATGTAGCCAAACGGAATCTCCCAATGATAAATATGATCTCAAACGACCATCTCGAGTTATATTTCGAGCAATGTTTCACGCGGTTAAGTTTGCTTTGAAGTGAAGAAAAAAACACAAAAACTAGGAGTAATTAAAAGAATATTTTTGATAAACAAAATTAAGTGATTATTTACACAAATTAAGAATAACGATTATTATTTCTAAATACATTATTTATTCTCACAAAAAAATTATTATTTAATTATAGAGACGATGAACAATTTGACTCAAAACAACTGTTTAATTGCTAGAATGACTTCCGTGTATTTGGAGTTAAATGTTGGGTCTAAATCCCAATCGTATCCTTGCCAAGCTGTGTAAAAAATAAAATAATTACGATAGTGCCATTAATAATTAAATCCAGTGCGGCAAAAAATTACAAAAATGTCATACCATAAACGTTGTTGCAGACTTATTTTTTTGCAGACTTATTTCACGTTACCGCAAATTTATTGTGTTATGTTAGTTACCGCAGACTTATTTCAGTTACCGCAGAGTTCTTTAGTTATCGCAGACTTATTTAGTTACCACTAACTTATTTTAGTTACCGCAGACTTATTGAACATTGTCATAGACTTATTTAGTTACCGCAGACTTATTATAGTTACCGCAGAGTTATTGAAACGTTGTCACAGACTTATTGTAGTTATCGCATACTTATTTAGTTACGACAGACTTATTATAGTTACCGCAGATTTATTGTGTTACCGCAGACTTATTGAACGTTGTCGCAGACTTATTTAGTTACCACAGACTTATTATATTTATCGCAGAGTTATTGTAGTTACGACAAACTTTTTGTAGTTACCGCAGACTTATTTAGTTACCGTAGACTTATTTAGTTACCGCAGACTTATTGAAACGTTACCGCAGACTTATTGAAACGTTGTCGCAGACTTAGTGTGTAGTTACGACAGACTTATTGTGTAGTTTTCGCAGACTTATTGTAGTTACGACAAACTTATTGTGTAGTTACTGCAGACTTATTGTGTAGTTACTGCAGACTTATTGTGTAGTTACCGCAGACTTATTGTGTAGTTGCTGCATACTTATTGTATAGTTACCGCAGAATTATTGTAGTTACCGCATACTTATTGTGTAGTTACCGTAGACTTATTGTGTTACCATAGACTTATTTTGTGTTATCGCAGACTTATTGTGTAGTTGTCGCAGACTTGTAGTAACGACAGACTTATTGAGTTATCGTCTTTGGTCAGACGATAAGGGCTTCGTTCTGGTTTAGGCACGCCACCTCTTATTTTTCTTCTAGGGATTTTCCTCTGCTTCTTCTTCTTCTTCGTAAGAATAGTCAATTATCTTCATCCAAACAGCTAATTAAAGCTATTTTTTTATCTTCATCCTTATCGTCGTCGTGTAATTCGTTCTCTGTGTGTCGCAGATATGGAGCAACAGATTATTCTTGTATGTGGAAAATGAAATTTTGATATAAATAGATGGTTGTTTGTTGTTGATGTTAAGTTATAATCTCGAATTCTAGCAGCTGAAGATAGTACCAATTATGAGAATTTCGTTCGAATGGTGTACAAGGATTATGGGGTGGATAAGAGAGTTTGTGATGTCAAATTGAGCTACATGTTGCCAAAGAAGATTAAGCAATATTTGCCTCAAGATACACCTCCTGTATATGTTGATAATTGTAGGCAATTCCATATTTTTTTGGGCCAATCGAAAGCAAATATGCTTCGTCTTTGTGTGGAAGTTTATGATAAAGTGGATACGGAGAAGAAGATGTCAGAAGAGAGTTTCCAAAAGCTGAAGAGAAAATGCACGTCCATGTTTTCGATGTTGATGAAGATGATGATGAAGCTAGTGAATCTAGATTCGATTATTGAGACGATTCTGACGGAACAGATTCCGGAGATGAGAATTTTGCAGCGTATGGATTGGTGGGTGAAGAAGAAGAAGAAAAGCCAAAACTACCTCTCAAGAAGAGAGGTAGCTCAGTGTATATAAGTGAAGGCAATGGTAATGTTGAATTTTAGAACTTAGAAATGAGTTCTGTGGAATTAGCTGTCGGACAATGTTATGACACAATAGAGCAGCTAGAGACAAGAGTGATATTCTCTCTGTTGTCCAGAAATTTGATTCCTATGTATATAAATCGACACCGGAGCTATGGGTTGTCAAGTGTTGGGTGAAAGGATGTTCTTGGAAGTTACGTGCTTTGCCAATAGGAGATCATCCAAGATTTCACATTCGGAAGTATGTTACAACACATACATGTTTAGTTACAGAGCGCTCTGCAAGATGCCGACAAGCAACTCATGAGATACTTGGGGTATTATACAAGGATTTCGTTGGTGGAGTTAGACCAACCGTATTGCCAATACATGTTGCCGAAGCTCTCAATAGACGATTTCAAATAAAGGTACATGTTTGCATATGTATTTGAATTACATCTTTTATGTATATATTGGTTATTTATTTAAAACTTATTTTGTATAGATTGGTTATTGGAAGGCATATAGAGCGTTAAAACATGCTTGGAATTTGGTTAGGGGAAGTGAGGAGAGTGGATACGCATTACTACCTACTTACTTATACATGATAAAAAGAGCAAATACCAATTCACACACACGAGTTGAAGTTGATAAAAAGCAAAGATTCAAGTATTTGTTTCTAGCATTTGGTGCAAGCATTAATGGACTTCTATACATACAGAAAGTTGTGGTTGTAGATGGTACATATTTGCAAGGTAAATACAAAGAAACACTTCTTACCGCTACAACTCAAGACGGTGATTTTCAGATATTTCCGATTGCTTTTGCCATAGTTGATACCGAAAATGATGAATCATGGGAATGATTCTTCAAGCAACTTAGCGGTGTGATTCCTGATGATGAAAGCCTTGCCACAATTTCTGATAGGCACAAGTCAATTCGTGGAATATGTACATATCATTTGTACAAGAATATATTGGTCCGTTTCAGAGGTCAAGATGCATTTTGTTTGGGTGAAAAAAATGGCCGGTGCTTTCACAATTGCTGAATTTGAGACCATCTTTGATCAGATTGAAGCGTTAAATCCTGCACTTTTTAGTTATTTTCAGAAAGTTGATGTACGACTTTGGACTCGTGCTCATTTTCCTGGAGATAGGTACAATCTTCTTACTAGCAACATTGATGAATCAATGAATAAAGTACTATCACGCTCTAGGAATTTGCCTATTTTACAATTACTAGAAGAAGTGAGATCAATGATGACAAGATGGTTTTCGGACGAAGGAGTGCTGCAATTAATTTGAAAACAAAACTAACCCGTGGAGTAAAACGATTACTGGAGGTAACTTATTTTGGTTACAACTTCTAGTTATGGCAGACTTATTTTGGTTACAGATTATAGTTACCGCATACTTATTTTGGTTACAACTTATAGTTACCGCAGACTTATTTTGGTTACAGCTTATAGTTACCGCAGACTTATTTGGTTATACCTTATATTTACCGCAAACTTATTTTGGTTACAACTTATAGTTACAACTTATAGTTACCACAGATTTATTTGGTTACAGCTTATATTTACCGCAGACTTATTTTGGTTACAGCTTATAGTTACCGCAGATTTATTTGGTTACAGCTTATATTTACCACAGACTTATTTTGGTTACAGCTTATAGTTACCACAGACTTATTTTGGTTACAGCTTATAGTTACCACAGACTTATTTTGGTTACAGCTTATAGTTACCGCAGACTTATTTTGGTTACAACTTATATTTACCGCAAACTTATTTTGATTATAGCTTAAATTGTGGCAGACTTATTTTGGTTACATCTTTTGTCTTATATTGTGGCTGACTTGTTTTAGTTTTTTTGCAGAGTCGTGTGGAATATTCTAAGGTTCTAAGTGTTGGAGATATTGATGGAAATCAAGTTCAAGTGACAGGCGGAGGATCATCGCTACATGTTGTTAATTTGAGAGAAAAAAAAGTATATGTCGTAGGTTTGACTTCTAGAAGTAGTCATGTGCATACGCAATAACTGCGTCTGAGAGCGCGAAGATCTCCCGTATTTCACTTTGTCATCCCTATTATACGAGGTGCTACTTGTACAATTCGTATTCGACTGCGATCATGCCGAGGGATTTTGCTTTACCAATACCGGAAAATGTAGCAACATGGACTTGTTTACCACCTGTAATTCGACAACAACCTAGTTGGCCCAAAAGATCAAGGATAAAATCATTCCTCGAAACTGCGAAGGCGATAAAAAGGCCTAGGAAACAATACACTTGTGGAAAATGTAATCAAGTGGGACATAATCGTATAACATGTAAACTATTTTAAAGCATTGTAAACTCTATTTTACATTTTTACTTATAAACTGTACATTGTAACATGTAAACTATTTTAAAGCATTGTAAACTCTATTTAAAGCATTGTAAACTCTATTTTAAACCATTGTAAACTCTATTTTGAACCATTGTAAACAATGTAAACTCTAAATCACTTTGTTTTAAACTCCATTTAAAGCATTGCAAAATAACTTTGCAGCAACAAGAAAATAAGTTTGCGGTAACAACAAAATAACTCTGCAGAAACTACAAAATAACTCTGCAGAAACTACAAAATAACTCTGCGGCAACAAGAAAATAAGTCTGCGGTAACTACAAAATAACTCTGCGGCAACAAGAAAATAAGTCTGCGGTAACTACAAAATAACTCTGCGGCAACTACAAAATAATTCTACGGCAACAAGAAAACAAGTCTGCGGTAACTACAAAATAACTCTGCGGTAACTACAAAATAACTCTGCGGCAACAAGAAAATAAGTCTCCGGTAAACACAAAACAAGTTTGCGGTAACTACTATTGTAATTATAAAGGTATGTATATATATTAGTTTTTGAAACACAATTCCGTAGACAACCGTGGCACAGTGGTCGTGTGCTCCACGTCTTTAAATGCCCATGACCATGCATCCTTAGTTCGATTCCTTGAAGTTGCCAAAAATTCAAATTTTTTTCAACCTTAATTATCAAGGTATGTATATATATTAGTTTATGAAACAAAATCCCGTAGACAACCGTGGCACAGTGGTCGTGTGCTCTGCGTCTTTAAATCCCGTAGACTTATTCAGTAGTTACTCCAAACTTATTTAGTAGTTGTCGCAGACTTATTGTAGTTACGGGTTCAGTGGTTCGAACCCTTGAGGTTGCCTAAACCTCAAAATTTTTTTAATTGATTCCTCGCAAATTGGTGGCAAAATAACTCTGCGGCAACAAGAAAATAAGTCTACGATAACCACAAAAAAAGTATGCGGTAACTACTATTGTAATTATAAAGCTATGTATACATATAAGTTTCAGAAACTTAATTACGTAGACAACCATGGCACAGTGGTCGTGTTCCCCACGTCTTTAAATCCCGTAGACTTATTTAGTAGTTACCGCAAACTTATTTAGTAGTTGCCCCACACTTATTATAGTTACGGGTTCAGTGGTTCGATCTCTTGAGGTTGCCTAAACCTCAAAAAAAATTTTAACTGATTCCTCGCAAATTGGTGGCAAAATAACTCTGCGGCAACAAGAAAATAAGTCTACGGTAACCACAAAACAAGTATGCGGTAACTACTATTGTAATTATAAAAGTATGTATATATATAAGTTTCGGAAACTTAATTATGTAAACAACCATGGCACAGTGGTCGTGTGCTCCGCGTCTTTAAATGCCCATGACCATGCATCCTTAGTTCGATTCCTTGAAGTTGCCAAAAATTCAAATTTTTTCAACCTTAATTATCAAGGTATGTATATATATTAATTTATTAAACAAAATCCCGTAGACAACCATGACACAGTGGTCGTGTGCCCCGCGTCTTTAAATTCCGTAGACTTATTCAGTAGTTACCGCAAACTTATTTAGTAGTTGCCGCAGACTTATTGTAGTTACGGGTTTAGTGGTTCGAACCCTTGAGGTTGCCTAAACCTCAAAAAAATTTTAATTGATTCCTCGCAAATTGGTGGCAAAATAACTCTGGAGCAACAAGAAAATAAGTCTACGGTAACCAAAAAACAAGTATACGGTAACTACTATTGTAATTATAAAGCTATGTATACATATAAGGTTCAGAAACTTAATTACGTAGACAACCATGGCACAGTGGTCGTGTTCCCCACGTCTTTAAATCCCGTAGACTTATTTAGTAGTTACCGTAGACTTATTTAGTAGTTGTCGTAGACTTATTGTAGTTACGGGTTCAGTGATTCGAACCATTGAGGTTGCCTAAACCTCAAATTTTTTTTAACTGATTCCTCGCAAATTGGTGGCAAAATAACTCTGCGGCAACATAAAAATAAGTATGCGGTAACTACTATTGTAATTATAAAGGTATGTATATATATAAGTTTCAGAAACTTAATTACGTAGACGACCATGGCACAGTGGTCGTGTGCCCCGCGTCTTTAAATCCCGTAGACTTATTTAGTAGTTACCACAGACTTATTTAGTAGTTACCGCAGACTTATTTAGTAGTTGCCGCAAACTTATTATAGTTACGGGTTTAGTGGTTCGATCCCTTGAGGTTGCCTAAACCTCAAAAAAATTTTTAACTGATTTCTCGCAAATTGGTGGCAAAATAACTCTTCGGCAACAAGAAAATAAGTCTACGGTATCCACAAAACAAGTATGCGGTAACTACTATTGTAATTATAAAGGTATTTTTATATATAAGTTTTAGAAACTTAATTATGTAGACAACCGTGGCACAGTGGTCGTGTGCTCCACGTCTTTACATCTTGTAGACTTATTCAGTAGTTACCGCAAACTTATTTAGTAGTTGCCGCAGACTTATTGTAGTTACGGGTTCAGTGGTTCGAACCCTTGAGGTTGCCTAAACCTCAAAAAAATTTTAACTGATTCCTCGCAAATTACTATTGTAATTATAAAGTTATGTATATATATAAGTTTCAGAAACTCAATTACGTAGACAACCATGGCACAGTGGTCGTGTGCCCCGCGTCTTTAAATGCCTATGACCATGTAGCCTTAGTTCGAATCCAACTGATTGCTAAAATCTCAATTTTTTTTGCACTGATTCCTCTTAAATTGGCATAAATTGGCGGCAACTAAAAAATACTCATAATATTGGTTCGAACATTTTTAATCATAACCTGCGGCAACAAGAAAATAAGTCTGCGGCAACTACAAAACAAGTCTGCGGTAACTACAAAACAAGTCTGCGGTAACTACAAAATAAGTCTGCGGTAACTACTAAATAAGTCTGCGGCAACTACTAAATAAGTTTTGCGTCAATTACTAACTAAGTAACACTTTTGGTAACTGAAATCAAACATATACGAAACTTTTGGTAACTGAATATCTTATTACACTGAAAATGAAAACATTGTAAACTACAAAATCAACAAACTCTACATTGTTAACTCATATTGAGTTATCATTAAGATGCAGAATTTTCATATCTAAACCACGAGGTAATGGGTTAGTCATCGTGTGTCCTGAATACGCTGGAAGTTCATTAACCATCTCAGTCGCAAGTCCTGAATGGTCCTATCGTCAAGCCCTTCGAAGGTCCATCCTAAAACAAGACACTCGATGAATTTTATGGCATATACACCGCAATTCCCCGGATTTTCAATGATCGGAACGCCTGCTGTGACTCTATGCACCTCAAACATTGCATAGCTAGGCTTGCGGTCTTTCTCCAGGACCATAATGCTTAGAATTGCATGAATCATTTTCCGGAGAAAAAGACATGCTTCAAGGAGCTCCGTGTTGGGGGTATGATTCGGGATAAAGTCGTAGACATATATCTTCTTCTTTGGGAAGTCAATGTATAAAGCAACCCAATGATTTCCTTTTACATTCAGCACACCGTACAAGGTATCAATGTCATAGAACCATGACTTGTTTGACAGCTCGGAAGGAATCAAACCATAGAAATGGTCAAGATAATTCTTGTCAAGCAAGAATTTCCTGCTATTTGGCGGGACTAGTTTGAAATCATTTTCCATGATAGAGGTGAAATATGGGTCAAGGAAGCCGATTCTTTCCCGGTAAGGTGAAGGACCACGAGTAGTCATATTGCGGAACATTATCAAAGCATCAATAATGTGCTGGAAAAAAAATATATGAATACTTGGTCAAGATAAGTTTTGTCAAGTAATAAGGCAAAAGAAAATAAGTCTGCGGTAACTAATAAATAAGTCTGCGGTAACAAATAAATAATTCGGTGGTAACTAATAAATAATTCTACGGTAACTAATAAATAAGTCTGCGGTAACAAATAAATAAGTCTGCGGTAACTAATAAATAAGTTTGCGGTAACAAATAAATAAGTCTGCGGTAACTAATAAATAAGTTTGCGGTAACTAATAAATAAGTCTACAGTAACAAATAAATAAGTCTGCGGTAACTAATAAATAAGTCTGCGGTAACTAATAAATAAGTCTGATGTAACTAATAAATAACTTTGCGGCAATAGATAAAGGTTATAGGTAATTACCGTATCTTCCAACCATCCATAATATGGATCCGGCCACTCCTTCCTTGGAGTAATAATCTTTTTCAAATGTTGCACATTTGGATTAGTCTGCGCAAAATAATTTCTCATCATTGCATGTTCAAAATAAAGGTATTAGAGATAAAGGTATAAGAGACTTACTCATCAGTCTTTATGAAATCCATTAGCTTACGCAATTTGGATTCATCGACAGCTTCCATAGGATCATAGTCGTGTTCAGAAGTTATAACCTTAGGACGTCTGCATTTGACACTTGGAATGATGTGTTTGACAGTAGAGTTACCAATGTATGGTAATATTTGGGAACTTGCCAAATGTGATACTCTTTTCGGTATTTTTATTAGATCATCCAAATGTCTCTGCGGTAACTACAAAATAACTTTGCGGTAACTACAAAATAACTTTGCGGTAACTACAAAATAACTCTGCGGTAACTATTAAATAACTCTGCGGTAACTATTAAATAACTCTACGGCAACTACTAAATAACTCTGCGGCATCTACAAAACAACTCTGCGGCAACGAATTAATAAGTCTGCGGTAATAGATATTACTAATCGGTTTTTTGATACTAGATTCATGATCGGGTTGATCATGTTCGGGTTGCTCAGGTTCTTTGTAAGAGGTAGAACCAACGTTTTTTTATTTGCCCATATCTCCTTGCTTTCGCAAATCAAAATTAGTATGCGGCAAAACAATAATTAATCTATAGGAATAGGTAAGTAAATCTACAGCTAAATACAAAATTTTACTTTAACTATTCAGTGTTTTGTTATTCCCTTCATCAACTTCTTTCTCTAATTCTTTGGGAGAATTAGACTTTTCCTTGCCTCCTCTCTCTCGCAGATCATTGATATCTGCTTTAAGTGTGGTCAGCCTTGAATCAACATTTGATTCAAAACCTCCCAATCTTGCGCCCAAGTCATCCAATGTCCGAACTAATGTTTCTATGACCTTAAACATTCCAGCTAAGGTCTTCTTTTCTTCAGCATTCTACACATTAAAACAATAGTTAATAACAAGAGTAATCACATACAAAAATGTTTTGTTAAAATAAGCGACAACAGTCCTAACATTTGAATGTTCTTTGTCTTTGATCATCAATACTTTCTTAGAACTTCGACCGCGAACCGACTTAGCACTCTTTCGTTCCTTTAGATGCCAACAATATGGATCCAAACTATCCCCAATGATGTCTTCAACAAGTTGTCAAGTTGGACATCCTTGTTTTCTTCATTGTCACTCCAGTAGGGATAAATATCTTCTAAAGAAACCGGAACCATATGCCTAACACGAACCTACATCGTAAACAAGTACCATATGAATATCATCATTAAAAAAAACAATATCTCATCATAAAAAACTGTGGCATAATCAATTCATAAGTACTCTAAAAATCTGCGGTAACTACTGAATAAGTCTGCGGTAACTACTAAATAAGTCTGCGGTAACTACTGAATAAGTCTGCGGCAACTACTGAATAAGTCTGCGGCAACTACTGAATAAGTCTGCGGCAACTACTGAATAAGTCTGTGGCAACTACTAAATAAGTCTGCAGTAACTACTGAATAAGTCTGCGGCAACTACAAAATAAGTCTGCAGTAACTACTAAATAAGTCTGCAGTAACTACTAAATAAGTCTGCGGTAACTACTAAATAAGTCTGCGGTAACTACTGAATAAGTCTGCGGCAACTACTGAATAAGTCTGCAGTAACTACTAAATAAGTCTGCAGTAA
Source organism: Cardamine chenopodiifolia (assembly GCA_963922655.1). Taxonomy (NCBI): domain Eukaryota; kingdom Viridiplantae; phylum Streptophyta; class Magnoliopsida; order Brassicales; family Brassicaceae; genus Cardamine; species Cardamine chenopodiifolia. The sequence goes on from OZ000463.1 coordinate 11,938,876, forward strand.
CTACTAAATAAGTCTGCGGTAACTACTGAATAAGTCTGCGGTAACTACTAAATAAGTCTGCGGCAACTACTAAACAAGTCTGCGGCAACTACTAAACAATTATGCGGTAACTACTCTATAAGTCTGCGACAACTACTAAACAAGTCTGCGGTAACTACTCTATAAGTTTGCGGTAACTACTCTATAAGTCTACGGTAACTACTCTATAAGTCTACGGTAACTACTAAATAACTCTACGGTAACACAAACATAATCAATTCATACCTTTCCGTGTTGAGCTTTCTCCTCTTTTATTAGATCTTCAAATCTAAATCGCTTCCGAATTTCTCGCCAGTTAAGTAGTGGAGGAACATCATCCATATTTCTCTTATACCCATATATCTCCCCCAAAGAATGAACTGACTCAAATAACCATACGGACAGATCATTAACACATCCGTGTAATGTGTAATTGTCTTTTTTGAATTCCAAAGCTTTGATTGAATTTACCAAACTCGTAAATCCAACTCTACCCCATAGATAGTTTTCAAAGCTCTCCTCATGAAGCACTAATTTTGCATCGCTCAAGGGGATCCTTAATGCATGATTGATACCATGTATTCCAACATGTAATATACATAGTCTTCCAACCATCATCCTCTTCTCGTAACTCCAATGCTGACAACGTTTCAAAACACGCTGCATCTCCCCAAAAGTAGTCCATCCCCTAAAGGAACGTTCATCTCTTTCCAAAAGGCTTCATAATCAACAACTGGATATATGTCATAATTAGATCGCACATCATATGAAAATACGTCGCAATTAAGACCTGTGATTTCTTTATATTCGTGCAGCAAAAATCTTATTGGTTGATCATCAATCAATGCTCAAACTTCGTGCATATTCTTCACGGCCAACTGATGTGTGATGAAGTAATGAACATAAGAGGATGCCCATATGAACTTCTCCCTCATGCTGTCTATATCATATAGCTTAAAAAATATACCCACAGATGATGTCTTCAACGCCTCCCAAACATTATCGCCAATACTCTTCTTGATGGCCCCAAATTTGGATTGGAAATAATAGTGGTTAATGTTATCCACTTGAAGATGACATTTCACATCTTTGGAAAGTCTAGCAGGATAAGATGTCATATCTCTGCAATCAAGTAGACAACTTATCAGTGTAAATAATTAAGTGAGCGCCAATACAAATTAAGTCACCGGCAATACAAAATAACAACTAAAATCAAATAAATAACTACTAATAACTACAAAATAACTATTAAATAACTACTAAATAACTTCTTTTTCGACAAAAATTTTCTAAAACATTTATGACCTTAACTTACCATTAATATTTTTTTGTAACTGTTTGCAATTATTTCGTAACTGTTTGCGAAAAATTTAAATATTAATGGCAGTTTTTGTAATTATTTCGTAACTGTTAGGTTATATTGTATTTTAACCCTCTCAAATTTAACTCAAAAAATAACAGATCAATCCAGCAATTACATATTAAATTTGGATTAATCTGTGTCATTTCCTCTAAAAATAATACTACACAATTAAAAAAAAAATTTTTTAATAATTTCTAAATTTGGATTTGAACCTAATTTCCATGGATTCAGAAGAAATCTTTACTCTATTTCTTTCGAAATATATTTCCTTCCAAATAAACTCAAACTCATGACCAGTTTATTAGTGGTTTAATCTCTTTAAAAAAGTATGGGTTAGACTGCATACGCTCCTGTGCTGTTTCCGCTTTAGCCGTTTAACCTCTTAGACATTTATAATAGTTTGATAATTCCATTATATCAATTAACTTATTATACATTAAGTACTCTATAAACATACTATGAATACAATTTGTTTTCAATCTAATCAATAATATAAACATAATATAAACACGGGAAAATAATAAAATCAGTTTTTTGAAATCAGTTAAAGAAAATTGAACTCTTGGAAATGAGATAGATAACTAAAACGATCAATTGCTAACTAGTAGAATTTAATCTAATTAACATAACTAATTTTTAGGTCTTAGATCACTAATCTCAATTAATCTATTTTTATGACACTAATCTTTTTACTAATTATTTAATAATTCATAATTTTCGTTAGCTATTAAATAATTAATAAACATTAATTACAAAACTAAATAACCACTAAACACCCTAATCAATTACTTTTATAAGGTATGAACGTAAAACTCTTAGTAATTTTGATTCCACCATTTCATCGAACACATTTCAAACATAAAATTGTTTAAATCTTAAATTAACAAGATCAATGATAATCTATCCTTAATAATACATACTAAGAAATTATCTAACATGTTCCAAACCTAAACTCCATTAATCAACAACCAATCATCCTAAATCTAACATTTCCAAATCTCTAAAAAAACTACTTACTAATCCTCATAAAAACACAAAGCAACAAAATCATATCAACGAAATTATTTTTTCCAAAAATATATATATACACATAATATTCATATATTTTACTAGGATTACCAATTGATACTATTTAGTTCGAATATCACATTTGTATTATGCACATCAATATTTAATTATTTTACAAATATCAAATAAAATAGGAACGATACAAGTATTAATGGTTTTTTTGTGAAAAATATGATTTTACAGAAAAAATATCTGCAAAAACGAAATGAAACAAAAGAAAAAAAAAAGAGATTTTACAAAATGATTGCAAAAAATATTTTGGTCAAAATACAAAATTTTTTGTGATCGTATTTTCTTTTTTCAAATTCGACTATGGTTTAAGGCTTTTAGCTATGCACTCTTACGGAATGAGTAACCGAGTAAAATGCATCGTTAATTTGTAGATTACGATTAGTTGAAAACAGAAAATTGGATGTATGTTCGAAATTTAAAAATATTTTATTAGTTTTTTTGTTAGAAAAACGAGCTAAATTATACGATTAGTTTAGGAAACTATGTATAGTTTTTTGTTTGTTAAAGGAAATAGTATTGATTTACATTTAGTGAAAAGGAAAAAACACTGTCAGTTTTACCCCAAAAAGAAAACACAGTCAAAGTCAAACTGTGATTCAAGATATTGGCAAGTACACACACACAAAACAATCAAACTCTTAAGTCTTAACGATGTAATATCATCCGTCAATCGCGTTTTTTTTTGTTAGTGATATACGCCATCACACTTTCATTGAATTGTCCATGTCTAATGGATTCTTTTATCCTAACACAATTTTATACGCAAAGATTTAAATTAAAGCAACGATTTGGACAGAATGTAAGCAAAAGCAAACGAAAATAGCTACCGTTCACACAATTACACACTGTCTTTGTCTTTGTCCTTTTCTAAACGAATTAATTGCTGTTGCGAATATTTATGTATAAACATTAAAAATATTAAAGATCCTAATATAACGGTAGGTACGTGTATCCATCTTAATTTAATTTTCGTCTGAGTTTTTTTTTTTTAAACAAGCGCAATCATATACACTTTTACTCGAATGAACAAGTGGGATTTTATCACATCATGAAACTAAAAATAGAAAAACAAAAAGAAACCCTCAGATTGGCTACAACTTAAGATTAAAGGTGGTTAAGCCCCGGAATCGGTTAATCACTTATTCTTCTCTTGCACCTATTCCAGTGAGGTATGGTCTGCACTTACTAGCCATCCAGAAATAAGATTTTCTCTGACTTTTAAGGCTTTAACTACCTGTCTCGTCGCTCCCTCTCCTACGAAGAAGTTAAACTCGATACTAAGGTTACTCTTTCAAACTGCTATTTACCATTTTCCAACACCTTCAAGTCAGAGCCTCCCTCCTCATCCACGGCCAGACTAATGGATACACACCTATCTACGTGGTTTCGGCTCATACAAAGATAACTCCGACTTACTCTTCGTTCATGGCTCAACACTTGCTACACTTACGTTTCAAATCCTTTTGATATGATCACTTGTTAGATCATTATCATTTAACTTTATTTCATATGTATCTCAAAACGATGTCCCTTTTGGGGGAGGGAAGAAAAGATAAATGAAAACGGTACTTAGAAAAAAGAAAGAATAAAGGTGGATTTGCAACATTACTAAATGAAGGACTATAATTAGTCTTTATAGTCCATAAACATGCAATCAAATAACTAATGCCTAAATGATGTTTTTCATCATGCGTAATTTTAAAAAAAATATCAATTAAATTAGTATGATATATTTTCAAAACAGATACGAAAAATGAATAACAATATCTATAAAACATTTCATCAACACGATTTTGCAAAGAAAAAAAAAAGAAATATTATGGTTTAAAGGTCTAATTTATTTTACATAATGTTTTAAAAAAATCTTCTCCAACAAATAGTTGTTACCTTTTGTTTTAATGTTTTTCACTAAGGTTTGTTTTTTTGTTTTTTGTCAACTCCTTAGGGTTGTTTTAAGAGTTAGAAAAATGGGAAGATAATTTTCATTGATTGTAGCGACGGATTACTTTTTTCGAGATGGCAAACAAAAGAAAAGGTAAAAATCGGTAATTTTCATAGGCAATTTAATAAAAAAATAAAAAGAAAATTATTAGAATAATACTATAATTAGATTTAATTACTAAATTAATTAAAAATATAAAGTTAAATAATTTTTTTTAATCACAAAAGTGCCCTTAGAACTATCTGGTTAAAAAATAATAATTACAATACTGTCATTATTAATTAATTGCACATCAACATTATTTCCGTTCTTTTAAAATAAAAACAACAAATACTTATGATTTTGCCACCGGTGACAGATAAATATGCGACATAAATCTGCGGCTATACGTTATGGCAGAGTTTTTGGAATGGCAGATTTATATTTTTGCCATATATTTTTCTCGCATATTTAATTTATGCCGCAGAGTTATGTATGATAGTGGTTGTACATTTTGTAATTCATCGCAGATTTTTTTTCTGTCGTAAATTTATTTTTGAAATACATTATAAAGACCGTAGATTTTTGAAATTTTCTATACTTATAGAAATTCTCTCGCATATTTTTTTCCACGGAACATTTTTTTAAAACGTTGTAGTAGAGTTTTTTGAAATTACTAGTTACTGTAGATTTTATTTTCAAAAAATAATTGCTAGACTAACATTATCGTTACCACATATTTATTTTTAGTTATCGCAGATTTGTTTTTCAAACCTTAATTATCATAGAATGTACAATTTCCTTTACGGCAGACTTTTTGTCGCAGATTTTGCCGATATGTTACCGTAGATTTTTTGGTTCTAATATTATCCCAGACTTTCTAATAAGTGGCGGAAAAATAGAAAAAAATATACCAAATCGTAACAAAAAAAATAATGAAATCTTTTAGGAAAATCATAGGCTCCTTCGAATTAAAAAATAGGGTATTATTTTTAAAAAATCGTGGGATAATAAGAACTATACATATATGCATCTATCGTAATACGACCCTTCAAGATGATCGATCGGTAGAGAGATCAATCTTGTCAGTAAGGAGTTGGAGACGTGGACGAGACAACAGTTTGGTTAGGGCGTCAGCAAGTTGATCAGCGGAAGCAACGTGTGAAACACGAAGAAAACCGGATTGGACTAATTGACATATGAAGTGATAATCCAAAGCGACATATTTCATTCGAGAATGGAAAACCGGATTCGCACAGAGGTAGGTGGCACCAACATTATCGCAATATATCACCGGTTGAGAGGAAATGTGGATGCCCAACTCCTCCATTAACTACGATATCCAACACAACTCAGAGGGCGTATCAGCAATCGAGCGATATTCAGTCTCCGTGGAGGACCGTAAAACAGACTTCTGCTTCTTAGAAGATCAACTAATCAGATGAGAGTCGAGATAGATAATGTTTGCACTTGTCGAGGTATAGTCGTCTTTGTTGCCACCCCATTCAGGATTAAAGAAGGCATGAAGATGAGGAAAATTGCGACGAGTGAAGAAAATACCTTGGTTTCACATGCCAGACAAGTAACGGAGAACCCGTTTGGCAGCCTACCAGTGAATGTCCGTCAGTCGGTGCATGAACAGGGAGAGCTTATTGATTGTAAAAGCTGCATCAGGCCGAGTAAGCAGCAAGTACTTCAAACTTCCAACTACCATTGTGTACTCACGTCCATCATTAAGGGCAATTACCAGTTGTTAGAGAGAGAGAGAGGAGTTTGCGGCCATCGGAGTAGACACCGGATTTGTAGACAACATGTTGGTACGAGCAAGAAGATTTGTGATGTATTTAGTATGTGTCAAAAGAAGACCATGAGAGGTCCGAAAAGCTTCAATTCCCAAATAGTACGTGAGAGTGTCAAAGTCCTTCAACAAGAAGCGACAGCAGAGTTGAGAGTGTCAAACTTGATAAAACGCTCAACGACAGCAAGTTACTTCATGTGATGACAATGTCGTCAACATAGACAAGAACAAAGAGTTGAATGCTATTCTTATTCAAAATAAAGAAAGAGGAATCATCCAACGAGTTAACCAAACCAAAGGTGATAGGAAAGTTATGAAGTTCCATATACCACACAAGCAGGGCCTGCTTCAAGCCATAAAGAGTCTTGTTTAGGTAGCATACAAATTTGGGTCTATCACGATCAAAAAACCCTACAGGTTATGCTATATTGACCTCTTCAGTCAAACGACCTTAAAGAAAAGCATTTTTAATGTTAAGTTGGCGTAATGGACAGTTATTAGCCACTGTGTGACTGAGAAGAAGACAAACTAAAGCAGGTTTAATAAAAGGACTGAATGTTTTGGTGTAATCAACACTCGGGCACTGATGAAATCCCTTGGCCACCTAATGGGCTTTAAACTTGTCAATGCTTCCATCTTGTTTTCTTTTAATCCAAAAAAAAAACCAGCGCGATCCCACCAGATTGTAAGTTGGTTTAGGTGGAATTAAGGACCATGTGTAATTCCGGATCTGGGCATCAAACTCATCACCCATCGCAAGATGCCAGCGTTTTTCTTTCATAACCTGCACAACCAAAGTTGGTTCAACCTCAGTATTGGAAATAGCTGCAAGAAGAGAAAGTTTTTTATTTGGCTTGAAGATATTGTTCTTCGATCTTGTCAACATTGGGTGTGTGTTTGAAGATGTCGCTGAAGGCTGAGAGGTTATAGAGGATTGAGATGAAGTAGACACCACAGGTGGAGTAGTGGTCGTGTTCGCAGTAATGCCAGACCCTGTAAATAATGTAAAACAGAGTCGGCAAAAACAGATTCCAAATCAATAGCAACAGAGGTTGCTGGTAGAGAAGAAGTCGGCGCTACTGCCGGCGAGGAGCTCGAACCTGGGGATACATCTGGTGGCGGCAAAGCGTATGACAAACCAAGAAGAAATGAAGACGACAGAAGCAGAAATGATGATAAGGACGAAGAGGATAGGGACTTAGAGGACGACAACAAGCTGAAAGGAAATAAGGACTAAAAAATTTTACATAACGCGAGACAAAGACACATTTGGAAGAGGGTTCAATGCACAAGTAAGCACTTTGTGTGGTAGAATATCCGAGAATAACACAAGGAGAGGAGCGAGTGTCGAGTTTGTGTTTCGCATAAGGTCGTAGCCAGGGATAACATAAACAATTGAACACACAAAGTTTGTGAAAGTTAAGGGCTTAACTAAATAGGCGATGGAAAAGAGAGTCTAGGGAAAGTGTGGGGGTGGGTAGATGGTTAATGAGATAGACAACAATGTTAAAAGAGTAAGGCCAGAAGTTTAATGGAAGAGATAGATGATTCAAAAAATGGTTTTTTTGTGAATTTTACTTACGGAACATACATTGCAAGGAAAAGATGACATTTTATTAGAAACTGGAAGCGAGAAATGCGAGACAACATTGTTTAAAGTAGAGAGACAAGGTTGACCTAGTCTAGAGTGCCTAATCGGCAAAGAGATTTTAATGGAAGAGAAAGGAAAAAATAACGAGTCATCTCTTGATGGCCATTAATACTCTCCTAGCTTAGATTTTCCTGCCACTAGAGGCGCCCCCTAGTTGAGATCCTTCACTTGAAAAGCATTGGAGAAAATTCCACCAAAACACGGTTATCAGTACATAATTGGCGAATCAAAATAAGATTTCTCGCAATATCTGAAACCCATAAAACTTTGTTAAGAGATAAGTTGCGAGTAGGATTTTGTAAAGAGAGAGAACTAGAATGAGTGATCTCTCATCCCGAGCCATTGCCAACCATAACTTCATTAGTATCGAAGTAAGGTGCATGAAGCGAAAGATTGGCTAGATCCAAAGTGAGGTGATGGAGGCACCACTATCAAGCAGCCAAGAAGAGGGGTCTAGGGGAGGAGCGGAGGCGTTGTAAGCACTGGGAACCCAGATAGAGTTACCACGAGAGTCACTCGGAGTGCCAGGTTGAAAGGACTGCGAGATGAAATGAAACAAGAGACACTGTTTGATGTTATGACCATGTGTTCCACACGCTTGGCACTTCCCTAAGTAAAGGCATAATTGACGTTGCTCTTGGCCAGAACGGTATGGTTGGTTCTGACTGATGTTGTTGTTGGTTGGTTTCTAGTTGTGGTTCCTGTTTTGCACATGACGAGCCGTAACAGGAAGGGAAGAAGGAAGAGGATGAGTGGTGGAATTCTTAGTTTCACGATTGAGGAGTTTTTTGTGAAGCTCAACAAACAAAATCGTAGTGTCACGGGCATGAATAGAGTCAATGACTTACTTGTAATCGTCACTTAGACCATTAAACATTGTGTCAGTGAGGTCCTTGGGGTCATCAACATTGCCGAGAAGAGCCAACGCATCAGACTTGATTTTAATCTGTTGCATAAATTCATCAATGGAACGAGTGCCTTTGACATAATGTTTAAGATGCTGCTTAAGTTGTTTTAGGTGTCCTCTCGTCGGCTTGGCATAGGTCGAAGCAAGTGTATTCCAAGCTTCAAGGGAAGGTGGTACAGCTCACGATAAGAGGCTAGAGCGGCATCTCGATGGAACTGATGAAAGCAATGTAAAGGAGGATGTCTTGCCTCTGCCATATGAGAAGATCCGGATTTGGCTTCTCGGTGTTGTCGATGACCTTGATGAGATCATGACCCTATAACAAAGATTTGATTTAGATGCTCCATGTGAGATAATTAACGGACGAAAATTTAGTCACTTTAATCATGGTGTCAAACCTAGAGAGGCTGACTTAGACATATTGACTACGTTGGAAAGAGCCATGGAAAACGGAAAGTTCAAAGAGAATAAAAAAAAGAGGGATCTGTTGTGTTAACAATACAGTTTTGATGCCATGTAAGATATGTTGTTGAATAGGTTTTTGTATTGAGGAAGAAGAAAATACATACACATGTTTATATAAGAGCTGCACGATAAGTTCATAAAGAATATACAAAAAATATACTAGCTAAATATCAGGAACTATACATATATGCACTTATCCTAATACATTAAAGGTAATTGGTCGGATAATCATAATAGCATGTAAAGATAATCAGATAATAGCAGGTAAAAATGAGGTAAAGGTAGTTAGAATATCAAAAAAAGATTATCCGAAATGTAACCTCAAAGAAGAGAGTCAGATAATGCAAATAACCGGTAGAGTTATAGTAATTCGAATAGTTAAAATCATTATTCGAACGGATAGCTCTAATAATTGAAATCACTACTCGAACTTATAACTACGGATAATTTTAGATAATATTGAAAATTTTATATAATTTTGAAATCTTTTTGAATATTTTCAAGAAATATTGGATAATATAGGATGATATGTATGAGTTTTAATATTTTTAGCAAAAAAATTTTAATGTTTAACTATCCAAACAGATTATTTGGGCCCAGTATCCAAAATAACCACCAGATTCTTACTTTTAGTCTGGACCCGGTAAATTAAATTATCATAACCCAAATGGATAATTTGTATTACTTTTATCTAAAAAAATTAGGATAATTTGAGTTGGATAGGAATGAGTTAGATATCCCGCTTCGAAATATACATGCCTATGAATAGTTATCGAAAATTATGAAGATATATTTTATGACAAAAGTGGACCGATAATTAATAAAATTACAATTAGGGTAAGCAAATATTTTTTCTCTTAAGTTTTTTTTTGGACGATTTTAAATGATTTTACCTTTCATTTATAAGTTACTTGACGAGATATATTGTTCAATTTTTTCTCTCTTCTCTAGTATTTTATTCAAAATTTTGATGACTAAATTTTTAATTATTAATCATTTTATGGCTATTATCTATAATTTCCCTAGAAAAAATCTAGTTGGCGGAGCTTTTTTTTTTTTGTTATTCTTTAGGTGTTGTTTAGTTTTTGAATAGTAGTGCATGGGCACTAATGTGGTGTTTTGGAATAGTAGTGCATGGGGACTAATGTGGTGTTTTGGAACGAGCTCTCAACTATGGTTAAATATAATGGCATCACAACATATACCAATTAGTCTTTTTCTCTTTCTCACGATCTCTTCGTTTAGTTCCTGGAATTTTTTAATATGGGAAATTGTCTTGGAGTACAATTACAACTATCATGTGATCAAGCGTCGAATCATGTATGTGGCAACTTATGTGGTGATGGAAATCACATTCACAATATGGAGGAGAATCTTGAGTCTTTGAAGTTCGCGTGATGCTAGAGCTCATAGAGGTACGCGATGATTTGTTGACAAGGGTTAGGATTGAGGAAGATTTTAAAGGTCTACAAATACTTGCTCAAGTCCAAGGATTGGCTAATGATCAGGGTCGAAGGTATTGAATCCCAAGTGAATGATTTGCTAAATGCGAGCACAAACGAAAGCGAGAAACTGTGTGTACGTGGATATTTTTATAAAAGTTTTAAATCAAGCAATGTTTACAGTAGAAGGGTATTCAAGAAGTTAAAAGAAGTCAAAAATCTTAAAGCACAAGGAGGATCTTTTGAAGCGGTCTCAAGCAAAATTCCAATACTTAAAGTTAGAGAAGAAGTACATTCAACCCACGGTGGTCGGTTTGGAATGGGCATGGAACCTTCTCTATGTAAGAACTTTGGGATTTTACGGTGGAGTAGGAAAAACCACACTCCTAGCTCATATCAATAACAAATATCTTGATTCAGGGAATGTATTTGATATTGTGATATGGGTTGTGGTGTCTAAAGATTTACAGTTTGAGAGTATTCAAGAACAGATCGGCGAAAGACTAGGGTTTGGCAAGGAACGGAAACAACAGACAGAAAAGGAGAAAGCTATTGACATATATAATGTCCTTAGCAGAAAGAGATTTGTATTATTATTGGATGATTTATGGAATGATGTAGATCTGAATAAGATTAGAGTTCCACTTCCAACACAAGAAAATGGATGCAAAAACTAGTGTTGACCACTTGCTATACGAAAGTTTGTAAAAAGAAGCATGATATGTTTCGTGAGATGGCCATTTGGATAGCTTCTAGCTTTGGGAAGAAAAAAGAAGCATTTATTGTGAAAACAGGAGCAATCTTATGTCACTTTCCAGATACCAAGAATTGTGGAATCATGAGAAGGATGTCTTTGATGAATAATCAGATTGAGAAATATCTAAAGGTTCCAAATATTCCCAACTTACTACTTTGTTCTTACGAAAAAAACAAGTTGATGGATATCTCAGGGGGATTCTTTCGGTATATGCCGATGCTCATGGTTTTGGATCTATCTTGGAACGTATGTATCACCGAATTTTCAGATGAAATTTCAAGGTTATCACTCACAAGAATAAGTTTTTTCAGATGATTTAAAGAAGTTGAGCAAACTGATCTACTTGAATTTGGATTATAGTACTGAACTTCAAAGTATTGGGTTATCAAATTTACAAAGTCTACAAGTTTTGAAGATTTTTTCTTTGGGTGTCCTATTGATCTTGAATTAGTGGAAGAGTTGGAATCAATGGAGCATCTAAAGCTTTTAACTGTCACATTAAAGGATGTGAATGTTGTTGAATAGCTTACAAGGAGTTCAAAGGTTGGAAAGTTGTACTCAAGCGTTATCTCTGTGTAAAATGTCAGCACATGTTGTGGTTTTAGCGTTGGTAGCTTTGGCTGCTCTTCATCGTCTTGAGTTCGAGGGCTCTGATATCTCTGAGATAGAGATAAATTGGGAAAGTAATGAAAGCAAGGAGATAATAAGTTCAATTCTCCATTCTCGGACATTATTATAAATCCAGATAATTCATGTCTGGATATCCTTAAAAGTCCAAGTACTCCAAACTTCCACAATCTCTCAGTTGTGACTTTAAGAGAATGTAGAGGTTTGAAGGATTTAACATGGCTGATTTTTTCTTAGAACCTCACTCATCTACTTGTAGCGAAGTCGCCACAAATAGTGAAATAACTATACGTGTGCTAGGTCTATACGTCTGTGCGATGAGAGTAAAACGAGTTGGTACATGCATAAAGTAAATGAGACACTAAAATTTGTTAACAGAGTTTGGTTAACCTACATCCTCATGATTAAGTGTAGAAACCATTTACTAGTAGATGTCGCAACCTACAATTGTTATATGGCATTCACCACTTTTTTCTAAAATTACAATAAAAAAACTACCATTCATTATTTTGTCCGGACGAGTGTAACTTCAACAAAACCACCAAAAAATTTCACTATCTTATCTGGTGGAGCAACATCACACACATCTTTGTGCTTTTCTCAACAAAATCCTAGACGCACAATCTTTTTCTTTTGCAACTGTGTCCTATTTATATGTCCCCATGTAACTTATCTAACGATTTCGAAGCTCAGATGACACTTCAACAACAGCTCATGTGTCACAAACAGATGGTTGTGTCACACACACTCACCTCTAGATCAAGAAATTTAGACTGAATGAGAAGGAAGGACATGAAAAAAATAAGAAGCTACTAGAGGAGTAGACAAACACATACGAAGAACTAAATAGTAAAATAAGAAATTGTTGATCACCAGTCACCTGTAAGACAAGAGCTGGCAAGAACATTAAAACAGCCATCAGATGGTAGTACTTCCGGAGAAAGATTCTCTCAACCTTGCTACTCTTTGAGATGTTAAAAACCGTGAGACAGACACAGCAATCAACAGAATCCAGTAGATACATAATGAAAGTCTCTTTAGAGGTTCAGAAAACACAATTGTGAGCACCCTGCGATAGAGGAGTATGAAAATTGGATACAATCTTAGTATGTAAAATTTACTGTAGAAAGAATCACAACCGATGCTGAGAGGACACAAAATAAATAAATTATAGTAGAGACAAAGTACCATAAGAAGGGATGCTGGTGGAAATCGTGTACGAACTGCATCCAAGAAGGAACAGCCAAGATCGTAAAAAATAGAAATGAAACAAAGAATATGACAGATTTTGCAGCAGCAGTTTCTTTGTTGAACATCTCTCTTTCTCAAAAAGCTTTCATATATATATAGAATGAATATAAACACCAATTTCTAGTATACCTTTCGGTAAAAAAAATCCATTATACCTTTTTTTATTTTTTATTTTTTATTTTTTCAAAAATAAAGCTTTCATATAAAATAATAAAATCCATAAACCTTTCATTAAAATAATAAAATTACGTTTGTTAAACAAATAGGTTTATGCAGTTGTAATTATAAATGATACAAAAAAATACGGTAATTTAGAGTTCAAATCTGCTATATGTGGTACAACTGATTTTTTAATTAGTATAATTATGGCATAACTGATATAAATAGTACAAATACGGTATAATTGGTACAATTAATACAACTGGATACAATTATATGTTCGATCTAAGTACATATAGTTATAATTATAAATGATATCAAGAAAAACACGATAACTCAGATGGTAACAAACTTTATACGAAAGTGAAAAGTATTTTCGGGTTCTAGAAAGTCGAAGGATATAAAAATTATTTTAAAATATTTGAACAATAAAATAGATTAACAAAAGATATAAAGATTAATTTGATGAATTTATCAACGAGATTCTTGTTATTATTTGGACCCACAAACACTGTTTGGCACGGACTTTTCACGTGAAGAAGTCAAATTTGATAGGTTGGTTCGGTTTAATACCGGTTATTGCACTTTAGATTTTTTAAGCCGTTGAGTGAAGATAAAAAAAAGTCAGGAGATGAGAGAGATGATAATTGCTCTGTTGTGATGGAGCTCAGTCTCAAGCTGCAATTATTTTTCATTCCCTTCTTCAGTTTTAGGTAAGTTTAATAAAACCCTATTTCTAAATTTCGTTTGTTCTTCTCTCTCACAGAAATTGACTCAATTCTATGACATTTGGATAGACCTGTGTAGAGAAATTTGATGGGTTCGTTGATATAAGATTTAAAAAAACCCAAATTTTTCGATATTCTGATAATGAATTGTGTAGAATCGTCTATGACAATCCAATTTAGATAAATTTCGAGTTGGGTCTTAAATTTGTTTGATCCTTTTAGTTCTCAATTCAAGTTTTGGTAGTTTCCTCAAGCGATTTAAAATTGCAAGATGTTAATTACTAAACACTACTGTCTAATTCATATTAGCTTTATAGGAAAAACAGTTTCTTGATCACCATTTCACTTGTTTAAGGGTTTTTTTTTGCGGCATTTAAGTTAATATGGATATTCAATAAGCTACACACATTTGGATGTATTTATTGAGTTTCCATTGTTGATTTTTGTGGTAGGTGTTAAAGATGTGAGGTTCTTAAAAGTTGATTTGAAATCCTCACATCAGAGAGTTAAAAGATCATCAATAGTGACTCCTGCTTTAGCTGAAACAGCTATTTCTATAGCTGTTGCTGCCACGGTTGTTGGTACTGCAGCCACTCTTCTTGCTCGGAGAACCAAAGCATCCGAAGAAGCCGAGGTTAGTTTGTGTTAGTAGATGTCCCATGAACCGGTTCTTACTTTGAGGATGAGTAATGTTTGTTTTCTCTGTAGGCTTCTATGAAAGAATGTGAAGATTGCTTTGGTTCAGGAATATGTTCTGAATGCAAAGGTGAAGGATTTGTACTAAAGAAACTATCAGATGCAAATGCTGAGAAAGCAAGACTTACCGTCAAAAATATGGCTACACGATATACAGCCGGGTAATGATTATAAACTCTTGTCTTGTTCTTCCTTTCAATTTTATTGATTCTCAACTAAACATATTCTTAGGCTTCCCAAGAAATGGAGCTACTGTACTAAATGTTCATCCACGCGATCTTGTATAACGTGTGGTGGAAGTGGAAAGACAAGCTTCTAGCACCTTTTGCAGAGTACAATACAGGTATGTTAAACTCTTTTCTCCGAAAACCCAATTCAATATTTTAGTGTAGCTTTATTGTTTTGTTTTGATTTATGAAAGATTCTGCAATATTTGAAAACACTCATCAAACTTTTGTTTTACATTTGCAATCTTCTAAGTAATACTAGTTTAGTTTCTTCTTTACTCTTTCCAGATTCTTATAATCCGATCTGTTTCTGAGACGTAAAGATTACTAAAGTCAATTGCTTCTTCTTTTGGTCTTCATGTATACTCTTAAAGGTATGACTAGTTGCTCCTTAAAGCACTCGTCTTGATCAATTTCGTTAAATTTGGTTTTGAAAGACTGTTAAAGACACGGCTTGTTGATAAATCAGAGAAAACTGATGCATAAGCCTTTCATCAAAACGACATTGTACATCACGAGCACCGGGCTCATTGATCCTCACTTAACATGTCAGGATCTTACTCGGTACATCATCTCATATGAAGAAACATAAAACAAGCAAATATAAAAGCTAACTTTGAGGGTTATTTATATGTGGAACAAGATTTGATGTGATTATCCTTTACTAGACATGAGCTGGAGATCCATTCTCCGGTGTTGGAATATCAGCCAAAACCGCCTTTCTACCTCTCTCTGACCGGCTATTTTCAGCAAACTTAATACTTCCTTCATGGAGTCCTAAGCCCTTCTCTTCCTCTGTCCATTCCGCTCCATAATAGTACTCCTCTTTTGATTTCTCGCCGTCTTGCGATGGCCTCAAGAACATACTTCCCCATTGCGGAAAATGTATAAATGCAACCGGTAGAGAACACAACTCCCATAACACCCATCAACGATAGTCCTTCAGCTGTAGTAAACCTCGACGAAGAGAAGAAAAGAAGTTGAGTAATTCCCGACCCGAAATTTCCTCCAGCGCCAGTTAATCCCGAGATAAGCCCAAGAGAACGCCGAGAAACAAAAGGAGCAACACCAAAGAGAGCTCCACAAGCGGCTTGTGTGCCAATGGAAAATAGCATCATGAAAATATATATAAAATGTTAATAGAAAGAGTTCCACTATTTATATTTTGGATCAATTTTTATATTTTACTTTAATGCATTAACTAATGAAAAGAAATCTTATATATACTATTAATTAGAGACAAAAAAAACTTATTTATTTTAATGTGTGAAAAAACGTAGAAAGAAACTTAATATGAAACAGAGGGAGTATTGTATACAACTGATGAGAACTTATTTATACAGTGTCCAGGGCTCCAAAAATAATTCTATAGAACTAAGCATATGTTTATGTAGTTTATGCATACTGCAAATTACGTGCTCTATTGACTATAAAAATGCTTATAACTAAAATTAATTATGTCAGTAAAAACTTTTTTGGTCAACGTGTCAGTACGTTTAATTGATTACTTGTATCATATCTCTACTAAGTCGAAACATAATATATTGAAGAATAAAATATTATGTACGAGTTGAATAAAATGCAGTAGAACAACGTGTCCCTTTCACCGCCGGCTTGGCATCCATTTCGCGTATCCTAAGCAATGTACAACCGTGATGTGGCTGCCTAATGCATGGAGGTTTCCAGCTAGTCACAAATAATATATATAAATATTGTTTTGGTAAAATTAAATATATATATATATATACAAGAATATTGTTATAATACATGAATGGCCACAGGTTGTGGTTCTGTAACCAAGCTATAGAAACACGGGATCATCTTTTTTTTTAATGTAGGTACACTTTCCAGCTTTGGGCCATCCTCTCTTCCAGAATTCTGCAGCAGCGGTACATCAACCATTTTGGTTCCATCATCGGCTACACTTCGGGATCGGCTTTTGGAGGCACACTTCAATTCATCTTAAAGTATCTCTTTCAAACTTCGATCTATGTGGTTTGGCAGGAACACAACAAGAGAAGGCACGGAGACATTTCAAGGGACCACAACTCTCTTATTAAGGATATAGACAGATCTATGCGGAACAAACTCTCGACACTCAAAACGCAAGGAAAGTACTTAGACGATTTGCAGGTTTGGTTCAGCCTTCACAGCCGCTGACTTTTCTCTATTTAGCTATCATATTTTGTTGTATTTTATTTTTGACGTTATTTTTTCATTTTTTTGGGATTTGATAAAACTCTTTTTTTCAATACCGATTTTGTCCTAATTGAATTTTCCAATATTGGATTTTAACGAGACCATCATTCCCAAAACTTTTAAGCTTTCATTCAAACATTAATAGTTTGTACAAAAGTTGTTTTCTTGAATATAATTTATTATCGTATTTAAAAAAAAATATTGTTATAATATACAAAAATATCTTAATGAGAATAGTGATACAAATATTTGACACTTGACATCATCCAAAAGGTCAATGAGCTCAGAGTCTAAGATCGTACGGTTCATTGTTAAGAGCTCAAAGTTCTTTTAAAAATAATTCAGTTTGTCCTTTGTGCATTGCCCCATGTGGTCTACTCATCACAAGAAAAACAAAAGCCGCAAGTTATATCAACTTAATATCAAAATTCATGAACTTTTTTTGCAAGAATATATCGTTTTAGAGTTAATTATATATATATATATATTTAATCTAAATTAAGTTTTTTATACTTTTAATATCATTTAATTAGTAATATAATTTTTAAAATTGAGCATATTCGTATAATTATTAATTTTTAATTTACGTGAAAATGTTAAAATGACAATATTATAAAACCGAAGGAATATATAATATCAAAAACTCATGTACTGTTATTTTGATTTGTTTGTTTTTCAACTGGCTAATACCTTAATTGGAACGGAAACTCTAATTTTTTAAGATAAAACCCAAACTGCAGGAAGCAAAGTTTTGGCAACCAAAGAGCTAAAAATAAGCAATTTTAAGAACGGCTATCACATGAATTAAACGTAATGATAAGTTGACTTTCTTACATCTTCCTCGATCTCCTACCATCTAGATAATCTTTATTCTTTCTTGCATCACTTAAAACACAACGAATAGATAACAAATTAACAATAACTGCATAACAAACAATTCTTCTATCTACGCCACAAGAATCTATGAAAACTGGTTTTACTAGCATCATATTCACAATTAACAATTTATTTTTTAAGATGTAAAAATGACAAAGATTTCTATCTATATTATGATAAAAATTTCTGATAAATTTACTTTTACTAATTTGCATAATTTAAGTTTGAAGTGAATCGAATCTAAATTTGATGTAAAAGTATAAAGATAACCTTTTATCAACCACCGGACCGGCAAAATATCCATAACAAAATTTCGTAATTAGTGTTGAAAATTCTTCTTTTATTTTCTTATTTGTTCTTCATTTCAGACGTAAGCAAGGGAAGAAAAAGTCCAATCTTTATAGGTACAGAAATTTCCAATAATGTGGGATAGGTCAAACAAAAACTTTTAACCATTGAACTTTTCATCGGGGATGGTCGTTGACTTGTATAAAGTGTAAGTTTGTAGCCTAAAGTAGTGGCAACTTGCTAGATTCTAGTAATATTATATACACAAAAAGGTGTCTAACTTTTTCTCATATTTCACATTGTTTTCAAACATATACAGAAACAATGCATGGTAGTTCGAGAATTTTAGAGACAACGCAATTCCTCCACGAGATCTCTAATTTTCCTTCTAAGATAAGCAAGTGAGATATTCTTATATAAACTTTTCAAAAATGATCCTACAAATCTACATTTATTATAAATGTGATATATATATGGGATCATCGGTTTTACCGATAGTTGGGAAAAACGCAATTTATGATATAATATTAGAAGTTAAGTTTTTAAAATTTTTTTTACTAGTTACTAAATTTAATGTTTGATCATCTTTAATAGACGGTCTAAATATGGTTTATGATTTTTTATCAAAAAAAACATGTGGTACTTACAAACTTGATAATTTGTGAAATAAGCAAAATAATAACTACTTAACTAAGCATCCCATATATGTGGCCTCCTTAAATATTTTTCTTATTACCATTTAACGATTAATTGTAAGCAAGTGGCTAAATTTCTTGCTGATGATAATTTACTAATTTACTATTTTACTATATTAAACTGGACTTTTGTCTGGTTGTCAATATCAAATACCTATGTTAATTAGATAAATTATTACAATATGCAGATGGTTTACTATTTTAAACTAGATTTATAACTGGGTTAATTAGATAATTTAGATTTCCTGTAATTCAATAACACAATAAGACACAACAACAAACTTCTCCATCTAGTTTCTATGATATTAAATATAATAAAACAAAAGTTGATCGAGGAGCAAAAGGGAAGTTAGAAACGGTGCTATTATGCAAATAATATATTTTGACAATCGCCGCTTGAATGACGGCAAGTTTCACGTAATTATCAACGTGGGGTTGTTCAGCAGAAAAGTGGTTGATGCTTATCGTGGTTTCTGATAGGTGTACTTTTACATTAATGATAATTAATTTGACTTATAATAATACAAACAAAGACGTCCTTACTACAAGTACTATTTAATACCGTACAGATCACAGCCTTGTGTTTCTTTCTCCTGATGACGTGGTAGATGTACGGGCCTCTGACTCTGATCCTCATTTTCAACGCATCTAAATTAGTACATCTCATTTACGTCTCAACTTCTTGCCAAATTGTACGTATGAATAGATCTCTGTACTTATGTCTACGAAAAAGTTCTTTTCGTTTTAAGACTTATATTATTGGTTTATTAATTTGTTTGCGTAAGATCTTGCCCATTAATTATATAGTTGCTTAGAAAAATTACAAAAGATATCACCTAATGTTTTTTGTCAAATTAATAGACTATTATATGTTATTAATAACCGAGAAATCTGAGATGAATCTAAACTTTTTCTCCAAATCTATCGAAAAAACAAATATTTTAGATGATAATTATCTTTTCTAAAGATCAAAAATAATTTCACTACCCTAAACCAGATTAAAAATAGCAAACAAACATATTTTTTATCAACCAAAAAAAAAAATCGATTGTTTTACTGGTGTGACCAATTCAAATTACCCCAACCACCATCACAGTATTAATGTGGATTCAAGTTTGTTGGACTATCATCTGATCGTAGTGTATCTAAACACATTGATATGGTCAAGAAAGTACGGAAATATATAGAAAGTACGATAATTTATATTGTGACATAAAAATGTATCTAAATTTTGAATAGAACCAAAATCGACAAAAATAAATAAATCGAAAAGCAATATTGTATGGTAAAAGAAACGTGTACCATGCGACGAAAAGAAAAGAAAAGTTGGTCTATATGTATGTAAGCAAGATGTATATTGCGGTGCCGTTTTTGGTTTACCTTATTCAATAGCCCAAAATATAGAATTATGAAAGTAGCGATCTCTTTAGTTTGAAAATTCTTACGTAAATCGATTAGATAATGCATCATAAATTATTATGGTGCTATTAATAAATCCATTACATCTGAGCGGATCCGGATATCCTCATCCGAATATATGTGGATTTTAAGAATATTCGAATATGGCGGATTTGCAATTTCAGTATTCAGATTTTTATTCAGAAATTCGAGATATCCGTAAGAAAAAGTAGATATCCGATAGATATCCGGATTCGTTTTCTAATTTTTTTAAAATTAAATATATTATAATAATTATTTTAATAAATTTTGTTTTATTATAATAATTATGAAATTGAGAATTTTTAACTTTTATTTTTTTTAAATTACGAAAAATGAATTTGAATTTGAACAAAAAGATATAAACTTAATTTCAAATCTCAACACAAAAATACATTACATTTTTTTTTTTAATGGACCGGATTTGGATATCTGATCCAAAAAATTTTCAAAATGCAGATCCGATAAATCCAAAAATTTAATCTGAATATCCAATTTTTTGGATTCGATTACGAATCCGAATATTTAGTAATAAGGCCTAAAACCCATAAGCCTTATGCTGTATATTATATATTTTTTCCATACGGAAACAAACAGCATTGCATGTTTCTTATATCTATATATGAGTCGTGTCAGAACTAATGACTTCTATAATCATAATTATAATGACTTTCACATGGCACGTTGGGATAGAATACGGGTCACAATTAAAGCTCTCACATATAAGTGTCGTAGTTGGACGATCCGTCGATAACTTGAGTAATTAATCTGATTAAACTAAACTAACACTTCACGAGAATTGTCACTGTCGACCAGTTACATAGTTTGGTCTGTATTCATTTTCATCCAAAAAAATATGTTGTTGAAGTGTGACAGATTACCAAATATACCATCAAGGGTGGTTTTGAAAAAATCTGTCTTTCAAGCTTTTTAAAATTTAAAAGATTATTATGGCTACTACAAAAATAAAATAGGTTACTGTTACATATCATCTAAAATAATACCAATACACTAAAAGCTTCTTGGAAGAGTACCACTAGACAAATGTCCGATGTCGAATGTATATTTTAAGAACATATAGAAAGATATTAAGTTTATACAAGCATATACACTTGATTACTTCTGTAATTGCATTAGGCATCTTATAATATTGTTTTCTGTTTATTCTTATAGTATTGTTTTCTGCTAATTTATAACATTTACGTACATTTGATCGATACATTTTACCGAAGAAGCCTGTCCCATTTCCAAAATATCTCTATCGCTAATCAGAACTTGTCTTCAGTGGCTTTCATTGCACCACCGTAGATTCGTGTCAATTGCATAAACTATTTAGCAAGTGAAACACAAAAATTATTTTTTAATTATAGATTGCTGTCTCATTTCTAGTTTAATTTTCTTTGCTTTTTTGATCATAGGGTTTTCTAGTTCAAATTTTAGTTCTTTTTCATGGCTATTATGTAAATAACTCACAGATTCTTATTGACTAACACATTTAAATGTGAGGGAATATTTAAACAGGAAGAAATCTAAACCTAAAGCAGTTTAACTTCTATGTAATCCTAACAAAATTTAAACTCTTATTTTCTTGCCTTCTTATACATCTTTTCTATTTTTAAAAGTGGGTTTCCTTCAAGCGAATTTTCTTATGCTCTTTCTTATATCTCATATGCTCTATTTTTTTTGAATTTAATGTTAAATTATATTCAAAAAATAAACGTTTTACATCAAATGGGTCGTTCATTTGAAAGATTGAGATTACATGGAGTTTTTTATTGATTAGCCTAAGGCTTCAAACCAGAGTTATAGTAACGATCGCCCTCTATTCGAATTGCAGATAGTTAATTTCGGACCTACTTATCGATCCACCAAATAAGAAGAACTGCAGGAGTTGGCTCTTCTCCGTGCCATCTCGCATTTCTTTGTCTCCATAGTGTATGGACTAAGGTTTGGCAGGTGTATCGAGCAAGAAAACTTTTCAAATGATCAAGTGAGTGTTCAAGACATAGTTCACAATCGAATGTCAAACTGTAGAGAATTTGGCTTTGAAGATGATTTTTGCAGTTGATGTCCAGACTTGAGTAATGTAAGCACATGTGAAGAATAATTGGTCTCTTGTCTCTGTGGATTTGAGGCAGAAGACACAGTTTGATGAGGAGCTCACATTCCAATTTGCCATACTGTCTCTTGTTGAGAGGAGATTGTGCATCGCGAGCCAAATGCAAAAGGAAAATTTTGGTGTCACGCGTACTTATTCCCAGGTCTATAACTCCTCGTGCCTTTGTGAGATCAATTAAGCAACTCTTACTTGACTAGTTGTCAAACCAAAAGGAAATGAGAGCACCATTATCAACTTCAACCTTACAGAAAGTTTTTTGTGACATACTAGTATTTTAAAAGCTTCTTCTATGTCCAAGAATCCATATTTTTGTTGTCTCGAATAGACCATAATGACTCTGTTTTGATTAAATACATCTTTATCCATTTTACCCATAATGAATTCTTTTGAGAGACAATTCTCCAAATTGGTTTTAAGCAATAAACATCATTCACCTTCTTCATGCTCCTTAAACCTAGTCCTCCTTTTTTTGGTTTACAAACATCCAGCCATATGCTCTATTTTCATCAAGCCATATTTATATATATTTACGGTTTAGGATTTAAGGTTTAGAATTAGGTATTTTATTTTTATTATATCATATATATATATATATATATATATATCTCAAAAAATCCTTTATTGGTGAGAACATAAGAACACTGCCTTTTCACAATTGAACCTGTGAAATTTTGTGAAACTTTTTAAATATTCTAAAATTTTATCAAAGTTTCAAAATTTTTGTAAAACATTTTTTATTGCTAATTTTTGTTTATACTACTAATGAAATATGTATATTCTGGAAACATATCCGGTTGTGTATAGACAACTAAATATGTCAGATCTGAAAACAAGTTTAGAAAAGTAAATATGTTATAAATAAAAATCTTTAAAAGCTTTCGAAAATTTGTTAAAGCTTTTGAAACGTGTGATAAATTCTTAAAACTTAAGAAAATTTCTACAATACTTGTCAAAAATTTCTTAATTTCTACGTCACCATAACCGATCCAATTGGATATGTGGCCAGTATCAAACCAGTATTTCTTTTTTGTTCGTGAACAAGTTCAGGAGAGTTGATGTCTTGAGATTTGATGGTTTTAAAACCTTTTTACTTCTTGATTTTGCATATGCATATGTTTTATTAAGATTTTTTGGAGTGGATTCATGGAGATGGAGAGTTTTGGGAATCAATTGGACCAAGAAACAACAACAAGGATCAATGCAAACCAAAGAAGATGAAGAGTAAAAAAACCAGGAAAATCTTATGGTCCAACTCCACGACCAACTTGTCTACTAGATGATCTGATGAAAACCCAAGATCGAATTTGAACCGGGTTTATCCGGCTGACTCTATTTAGACTATTTAAGCAACTTAGATGTAATTTTTAGTGATGTATTAATTTCTCTTTGAACTTCTTTGCCTCTTTGTAGAACTTGCTTTGATTTATGCAAATTCTCTTTGCCTTTTTGGATTTCCATTTATAAACACTAATCTATCATAATTATGAAAAATATCATAATGGATCTTTGTGTTGTCATCATGATTAGTAAGTACATCATCTAGAGCCTTTAGGTATGGTAGATTAGAATGATTTGAGGTTTATTGGTGATACATATGACTTAGATTTCTATTTATATTTTCTTGTAGGATGATCTTAAGGTTAGATTAGTTTACACCAAGTTGATTTAGATCATAGAGAATTTCATGCCCACAAAGTGTTTGATGAAACACCCCAATGATCCTATATAGAGTTTTGTACAATTAGCCAATGAGAATTTATGTATAAAGTATTTAATAATTATTTAGGTTTGGAATTAATGCATACTTATAACTTTTTACGAACGAGATTTTAGTATTAATAAGGGTAATTAGTATAAGATTAGTGTCATGAAAGTGAATTAATCTATATTAGTGATCTAAGGCTGAAAGATCAACATGGTTAAATAGTATAATCATCATTAATTAGCCAAGAATCACCCAAATCAATTTCCTTTACACAATGGTTCACTTGTCATTCTTGATTTCAATCTTTTAGCTCTCATTTTATTTTCCTGCCTTATTTCAATTTAAATCTTGCTAGTTTTTTGCATGCTTGTTAATATTGCTTAGTACTTGCTAGTTTCATGTTATTATGTCTTTTAGATTGAATTTGTTAGAAAACCAAAAATCAAAATTGCTTGCTTAGTTTGAAAGATTTCATGGATTTTTAGTGTGTGATTCTTTTTTCCTCATAGATCGATACCCGATATGTGCTACAAGTGACTTACCGTGAACTTGATGTCTCATTGGGTTTAAAACTTAATATACATTAAGTGTTTTCGACCAACTTTCATGTTTGATGACCTGATGAAGACCCAAGATCCAAATCCGATCCAACTTGAAACGGAAGACTTTGTTTTGACTATTTAAGCAACTTAGACCTAATTTGTAGTCATGTATTGATTTCTCTTTGAAACTCTTTACCTCATTTTATGAACTTGCTTTGATATATGCAATTTATCTATTTTCCCTTTTAGAATTATAAACAGTAATCTATCATGATTATGCAAAGTACCATCATGAATCTTTGTGTATTCGTCATGATTAGTGAGTAGATCATCTATTGCCTTTGGGTACGATAGATTAGAGTGATTTATGGTTGATTGGTGATGCTTATGACTTATATTTCTATTTATCATTTTCTTTTAGGATGTTCTTACGGTTAGATTAGCTTATACCAAGTTGATTTAGATCATAGGGAATTTCATGCACGCAAGGTGTTAAATAAAATTCTCCAGTGAATCCTATATAGATTTTTGCATTCTTAGCTAATGAGAATTAATGTCTAAGGTGTTTAATGACTACTTAAGCTTGCAATTAATGTATACTTATCATTTTTCACGAACAAAAGTTTAGTCTTAATGAGGGTGATTAGAATATGACTAGTGTCGTGAGAGTGAATTAATATACATCAATGATCTAAGGTTGAAGGATTAACATTTTTAGATAGTATAATCATCACTGACTAGCCAAGAATCACCTAAATCAATAGCCTTTACCCATGGCTCATTTGTTATTCTTGATTTCAATCTTATTTTAGCTCTCATTTTATTTTTTTTGTCTTGTTTCAGTTTGAATATTGTTAGTCTTTTGCATGCTTGTTATGATTGCTTAGTTCTTGCTAATTTCATGTTATTGTGTCTTTTACATTGGATTTGTTAGAAAACCAAAAATCAAACTTATTTGCTTAGCTTAAAAGATTTCATGGATTCTTAGTGTGTGATTCCTTTTTCCTCGTGGATCGATACCCGATATCTGGTACAAGTGACTTACCATGCACTTGCGGTCTCATTAGGTTTAAACTTAATATACATCAAGTTGGCGCCAACGTTAAGAATCCCAAAAACCAAACCTACGCTCAAAATCCTCAAGGACAAATCTTCCATCAAGGGAACTACCAACCCAAACCTCAATCCAACAACCCTACCCAACCCTTCTTCCCAAACCAAGCATACCAAAACTACCAAATTCAAGCAGGACCATCAAATCAACCTCCTAAAGAGGATGAAAACATGATCTTTCTTAAGAAAATACTTGAGGGCCAATCCGAGAGAACCTTTGAGATTAATAAGAGGATGTATGGAATGAATTTGAAGATGATGAAGCATACAATTATTTGCATGCAAATTTTGAGAGTTTGGCATCTCACGTGAAAAGCCTTAATAAGCGAGATGCTCAAGTGGCTTCATCATCCAAGAGACCATGGATTCACCTCCCGGTAAACCCAAAATTAACCCCAAGGAGATTTATAATACCATATTCTAGAGTTAGGAGGATGTGGTTGACACCATGAGCCACCCAAGAGTAATAAATTATTGCCATATATGATGTGAATGAAAAAGCTATAGAGGAAATCTTTAACATTTTCTAAGGTTTGAATGTTGATGGTTTGGTTAGTGAGAGTGAAGTTAAAGTGGGGATGATCACTAAAGAAGTGCATAATGTGTCCAAAAAGATTGAAAAGAAAGATGCATCAAGAGTTGAGTCATCTTCTTATGAGCCCCCACTTTCATTTCCCGGGCGAGTCCTAAGTAAGACTCAAAAGAAAGTCTTCTTGAGCTTCAAAGCTAGCATGAATGAGACTTGAGTATCATTGTCTTCTATGGATAACTTGTACCAAGTTCTTATCCACAAGAAGTTCATTAAAGACATCATTGATAATCAGGAGAAGGTAGAAGAAGTAATGAGGTTATATGAACCACCAAACACAACACCACTTGAACCCAAGTCACTTCCAAATGTTGGAAATCCGAGAATGTTATCTCTCTTGAGATGGTGAAGAATTTAGGGATCACCAACATAAAGCCTCAATCCTTTACTATCATGTATGTGGATGCTTCTTCTAAATGCTCATTTTGTTTCATTGAGGGTTATCCTCTTAGGGTTGGAAATTGCCTAGTTCGAACAGATTTCACGGTAGTCGAAATGGTGCAAAACAACTTTTAACTTTTGTGAGCTTGCATGATTTTTGAAACATCTCTATTAATTTGAGCTTAATTTGAATATAATTTTCTCACTTAGGGGTTTCAAATTCGCTCTCATCGTTGTATGTAAGACATTAGGGTTTTCTTATCCATTTCACCACCATTGTGCTAACCCAAATGGCCATTCTAATCTTTAGAATGGTTCTCATATCCTTTGCTTTAACCATTTATTTCAAACCCTTGATTGATTGATTGATGAGTAAGGTCTTTTGTTGATAATGTTATTATTTGCAAAATCTTGAGAATATCGGGAACGACAAAGGATTAACTATCATTTTAGCTAGAAATAGTAAGACTAGCGACTAGGATGATAATGGAAGACTTGGTTGGTTGGATTGGATATTGGTTTGGGTTTGGAAAAGAAAAAGGTCAAAAGAAAATTTGATCAATGGTGTGAAAAGGAATCCCTAGGGAATAAGTTAAGAAGCCCTAAGTCTCAAAATGCGAAAAGAAAAAAAATGTTGCATTAGTTTTCCCCCAAGAGTTTACAAAGAAATAAGTAGTGGGAACAAGAAAAGCAAAGAAAAGAGCTAAAAAAGAGATAAGTTCAAAGATGTTTTTCCCTAGGTAATTATGAAAGAAAAAATTGATCATGAGGTTTGTGTAATAAAGACCAAAGAGTCTATTCATTTGAGATCAAAAAGAGAATGAAAAGAATATGCAAAAGGGAATAAATTAGGATTTATGACATAAGATGGGGTAGAATAACGAGAGATAGGACTTTGTATACACCAATTGTTCCCATTCTTAGATTAAATCTTTATTTGTCTAGCATTCCAATGTTTTGAGAGCAAACCACCAAAGAAAAACTCTTTTGAAACCACCTCAAAAAAACCTTCACCAAAACCAATTGAGAACGACTTAATTTCCCTTTGCAAGACCACATTAAACATCTTAATGAACGTTAAAGAGATGTTTACAATTTAATTATGAGTTTTTCCCTAAATCTAGGGGTTTTATTAGAAATTTGTTTTGAGATGAACATGGAGAAGTACGAAAGAGTAAGATGTTTGTTTTTACACCTTTTAACTATCTTTGTGGGTAATGCTTATAATCCTTTGTTTGATACTTCCTGATTTTGAGTCCCCGCTCTTCAACCTCTCCTTTAACCATTTCTTCTTGTTTTCTTGTGGAGAAGCAAATGACAAGTTCATGAGATTTGATGTCTAGAGATTTTGATGGTTTTAGAACCTCTTTACTTCTTGATTTTTTGCATTTACACTAGTATTTAGGCTTGTTTAGTTGCATTTTGCATATGCACATATTTTATCAGGGTTTTGGAGCGGATCCATGGAGATCGAGAGTTTAAGGAAGCAATTGGACCAAGAAATAACAACAAGGATCAAGGCATACCAAAAAAGAGGAAGAGTGAAAAAACCAGGAAAATTTTATGGTTCAGCTCCAACAAACCAACTCCACAACCAACTTGCATGATGGATGATCTGATGAAGACCCAAGATCCAACCCCGACCCATATTTAAGCAACTTAGACTCTATTTGGACTATATTTAAGCAACTTAGACCTAATTTTTAGTCAGGTATTAATTTCTCTTTGAACTTCTTTGCTTCTTCGTATGAATTTGCTTTGATTTTTTGTAAATTTTATCTTTTCCCTTTTGGATTTACATTTATAAACATTTATCTATTATGATTATGCAAAGTATCATAATGTATCTTTGTGTTTTCATTATGATTAGTGAGTAGATCATCTAAAGCCTTTGGGTATGATAGATTAGAATGATTTGAGGTTGATGGTGATGCTTATGACTTACATTTCTATTTATCTTTTCTTGTAGGATGATCGTAAGGCTAGTTTAGTTTACATAAAGTTGATTTAGATCATAGAGAATTTCATATCCACAAGGTGTTTGATGAAATTCTCCAATGATCCTACATAGATTTTTGCATGATTAGCCAATGAGAATTGATATATAAGATATTTAATGATTAGTTAGGCTTCAATTAATACATACTTATCACTTTTCACGAACAAAAGTTTAGTATTAATAAGGATGATTAGTATAAGATTAGTGTCATGAGAGTGAATTAATCTACATTAGTATCTAAGATTAAAAGATTAACATAGCTAGATAGTATAATCATCATTGATTAGCCAAGAATCACCCAAATCAATTGCCTTTACCCAATGGTTCATTTGTTATTCTTGATTTCAATCTTTTACCTCTCATTTTATTTTTCCGCCTTGTTTCAATTTGAATCTTGTTAGTCTTTTGCATGCTTGTTATTATTGCTTAGTTCTTGCTAATTTCATGTTAATTGTGTATTTTATATTAAATTTATTAGAAGATTTCATGGATTCTTAATTAGTGTGTAATTCTTTTTTCACATGGATCGATATCCGATATGTGTTAGTCCACTTGCGGTCTCATTGGGTTTAAAACTTAATCTACATTAGTTATGCGGCTTTGAAGTTAAAAAAACTTAATCTCCTTTATTGGAAATTGAAGATGAAGAATAACAGGTTTAAATTCGGGTTTATTCCTTTCAATCCAGTTAAGAGTTGTTTGGTAAACACTAAACTGAGTAAAAACTAAAGTTTATGATTATGTGTGTATAAGAGTTTTGATGTTTCATGGGTGGAAATAAATTTAAAACTTTGTTTTTATGGAAAAATCAATTGAGAATTTAAGTTTTTAGACATTTGATGTTATATGATAATTGTGATGATATACGATAATTTTGATGGGAAAATAAATCGCCAGTCCCATAAAATTAAGACATATTATATAAGGCAAATTGAAATAAAGTAAAATACGATTCATCTAACCACTAAGTAGCTCTTTTTCTAAATGAACAACATTAATTACCCTCAAAAAAAACGAAACCAAGATTCCAAATAATCGAAAGAATTCATAATTTTAAATCGTCGAAACGTTGACAATGGACATTGGTATAATAACCCCTCACCAGACATGGAGCTTACGTAGCACCGTGGCTTTAATTAAAGGAGTTTGTGCGGACAACGCCATTAGTGAAGCAATCAAGCCACGTCTGTTGACTTCTAAACGCGTAAGATACGCGGGACAAGCAAGTACATATCAAATAAAAAAGATAACCACTTGGTCTTATATATATAATTCGTATCTACCGATCCATACGTTATGATTTAATGGGTACCGTACAGATCATCGTCATCATCTTCCACTTTTCAGAGCCAAGTTGTAAATTTTAATATAGATCTCTTCCGAGTCCAAGCTGACGCTGTTTTGATATTATTAATCGTTCACATTTTCAATTTTAAGTCGAGATACAATATATAAAATATATAAAATAAGTAGGGCAAAAGGAGCAACGATTCGTCTTGTTAATAACTTTCCGTAAAGATCTCAAGCTACGGAACAATCTTTATCTTTCTTTTACCTATACGGAATTCAAAAACCAAGTAAAACCGTACTTTAAATGTGATATAGGTCCGATATAGGTCCAGTTCGTTTTCTCATCCTGATGTATATACATCTAGCATGTAGATTCAGTATTTGGATGATGCATAAGATAATGTTCGTTTATGTATATGCCTTTTGCATCTAAATGCTGTATTTGATGCAAGTTTGTTAGTTTTTAGTTTGTAAGATCAATTAATTAAAAATAACCAAAAAAAATGTTTTTAAACAAAAAAATATTAAATGATTTACATTAATTATGCAGATTAATAATTACCAAATTAATGTTTTCATAAAAAAAATTTATGAACTCTGATTTCCCACCAAAATAAAATTTTAACAATTATTTTAAAACATGTTTTCCGAGTTTTTGTTGGAAAAACATGTTTCTGTGTGACTTTTTTTGCGGAAAAACTTATTTTTGAATTTTTTGAAGGAAAATGTGTTTTTGCATTTTTTACGAGAAAACGTGTTTTCGTGTTAGAGTTTTTAGTGGGAAATGTGTTTTTTGTGTTTTTGGCAAAAAAACATGTTTTCGCGTTTTTGGCAAGAAAACATGTTTTCATGTTTTGGCGGAAAAACATGTTTTCGTTTTTTAAATTTTTTTGGCAAAAACCGTGTTTCCGAGTTTTTAGCGGAAGAACTCGACTTCATGTTTTTAGCGGAAGAACACGACTTTGTGTTTTTAGTGAAAAACCACGATTTTGCGGTTTACATAAAAATACTGTTTTACATTTTTATTTATATTCTTATAACTAAATTTACTGAAAATGAGTTTTGCAATTTTTAACAGGAAACAATTTTTCAGTTTTGATAAAATATGATTTTTTGTATTTTATATATTTTATTAGAGTTAAAATATTTTTAATAAGAATTATCAATGTAAATGATGAAATATGGTTTAATAAAAATAGTTTTGATTTTGTAAGAATTTAAGAGTATTTTAAATTTATGGATTATGAGATGCATATGTAACATCCATACTATCATTTTTAGCATTTCAAATATCTATATATTTTATATTTGTATCTCATCTGAACGTCCTGATACAAATTTAAATAGAGTAAACGAACAACATTTGAACATTTATATCGAGATATTGCATCCGGATGAGAAAACGAACAAGCCTTACATGTTGGACTAAGAAATCACGGATTGCTTAAAAAGCATTGAATATTATAGCGACTGATCAATAATTGCTACAATGAAACATGTTATTTTGAAGTGTATTAAAAACATGTCAATGATGGTATTAATGATGAAAATACGAAAATAAAGTTATTCAAGAATAGAAAACATGAAAACAAAGGTATTAGTTAATGATGGAAAAAGATATAGTATTTCATCTCTTTCTAAAAAGACGATTTTCTAGAGTTTTCATCCATAAATTAATATAAAAATAAAATTTTTATTGTATCTACCTTATTCTTAAACACTAAACAATTTTCAATAACTATGATTCAATAGTAAATTAATAAATTTAATTATTTTCAGTCAATGTTTTTTTATTAATTTTAATATTACCACTTTGAACCAGAATTTACAAAGTTACACAAAGACCATCCATATATATACACTTTAATAAGCAAGACAAGAACGATACAACATAATAATCGAATTTACACAATGCTTCTTTTGAAAAATCTCTTACTCGTTAATAGATAAATAAATCTGTTATTTTCCTTCTCCGTATTCGAATTTAAGCTATTGCGTTTGTTGACTATCATCTGACTATAAAACACCATAATAATTTCACAATTTTCAAAACACCAAAAGACTCTAAACTCTCTATTCAATGGTTGTCTTTGTAAGAATTTGTATTATTCGCCTAGTCAGAACACCGTAAATGATAATTTCGCTGGAATCAAACTCTATTGAAGAGAGACATAAAATAAATAACAACAATAAAAAATTTAGAGTAGAAAATACGACTCATTTTCCATACATTCTAATATATCAACTGTTATATATGATAAATGTTGTACCCCTTAATCCAAAATCTCAAGTTTTTTACCGCTTCCGAATCCGAATTTGGTAGATTTTGGTAAAAAAAATCATACACTACCATCGGAGATCATAACAACCATCACCCATAATGTACTGAATAACTGGTTTTTAAATTGTTCACTATTCACCAATTTCATCGAAAGAGAGAAAAATACCTTTCTTGTAAGATGCGAATGCTGGAGAAGAAAAATATTTGGAAAAAATTATCGTCGGAAATCTATAACCACCGTAAAAGTACTGGCGCTTAACAACGATAATGAACATCAACGAAATTCCTCCATAGAAGAAGAAGATACAGTTACGAGACTCGTGTATTTTTTATTTGCCATTCTCAAATATTGAAATTTTTATTAAGATAAAAACTAACTAAGTAAAATATAATTAGAAATAGTTTGGCCGACGTTAGAATCGATGCCATCCGACAAATGTTGCAGAAAAAAATGAAGAACAAGAAGTTGATTTTGATAATTGGGAGAGAGAAATGGTTACACCCTTTCGTAAGAGATATGGCTGCAATTCAGTCAATGTTTTTTGATGTGTAAAATTCACACTACAATAAATATCGCAAAACTGACAGGAATATTTGTCGGTATGTTGTCGAAAAAGCCTTAACTAATAGATTTCTGACAGATTTTTTTGTCGTTTCTAAAGCATCGGAAGAAAACGAATTTGCCTTTTTACGACCAAAGACTATTGTATTACTTAAACTTGAGGTAATTACTTAAACAGAATAACCTACAAAGGAAATTACTCTAGTGGAAGATCTAGCAAGCGAACTTGATTCAAAAACACGTGAAATGTGCGACATGGAAAAAGAACTAAAGCAGGTGCGGAGACGGGTAGAATTAGTACTAATTAGTCCTAATTCTTAATCATCGAATTCAAGATACATGTATGGTTTCATGGAGAAAACAATTTACTTTTGTAGAAACAGAGTTTTGACTTTTGACCTCTTTGAGTTTGTGTAAGAGGCTCTTTGCTATAAGTAAAAAGAAAGCGTTAGAAAAATAAATAAAAAAAGTTTCATTTGCACAGAAGAAGTAATTGGCATGATGAGTTCGAAACCCTGACTACACTTTCCAACTCCTCAAGCATATCAACTCTCTTGTCTGAGTTAAGACCTTTTATGGAGAAGTTGCTCCTCTCTGTAGCCAATCCACACAAATGTCTTGAGATGGCCCAACAAACATTCAGCAACATTATTTGGTTGATTCCATTTCCCTTGATCTTCAAGATCGTTTGTACAGCTCAGTTGCTGAGACCAATGAGGGGGTTATAACACAATGAACTTATAGTATATCAGCAAACCCTAAAACTGATTCAAGAAAATAGCTGACACAATGAACATTGCTTACATCAATGAGCTTGAGAACTTGCAATTTAGGAGAACTATCAAGCATGAGAGTAAGTAGATTCCACCAAGCTGCATAGTTTATATATAGCTCTAAATATTCCAGCTGATAGAAGATTTTACCGGTGGGAAACTTAATATATGCATGAGGCAGTCTTAGTACATAAACAATATAATATCAACTAAAAGTTAAATGCTAGAAAAAACCCTGAAAATCTACCTTCAAAGCTGATATTTCCAAGGAAAGACGTGTGACTGCAGTTAGAGATTTCACAAGCATCTCGTTGATTACATTAATAATACTTGCCTCCACCAACTCAGATGTATTCTCAATCAGGCAAGACCCATCACCTAAAATACCTTCAATCTTCAAGTATCTCAAAGAAGGATCATGTATCACATACCCCAATGTATTACTGTAATTATAAATTGTTAGTCTCTGTAAGGATGGCATCGCAATAATGAAAGTCTTCACAGTACTGTTGAATGGATCTCGACGCATTATCAAAGTCTCAAGGTTAGGGCAGCCAGATAAAAGGTTAAAGACGGATTCATCGTTTTTGAAGTTCACACAGTGAAGATACAGAGTTCTAAGGGATTTAAAAAAAAAGCTGAAAAAGGGACATCCATAAAATTCAAAAACCTGAGTTTTAAGGTCTCTAGGGTTTCACAATCATACAAGCTTGTAGGAATTAAGAACCATTCCCCATTTCTAACATCTCCCGAGCCTTGTGTGAAAGCAAAGCCTTGCAAGCATTCCCGAGTTCCCTGCTGTGATGGTAAGAATTAAACTTGAGTTTAGGCAGCAACTCCCAAAGAGACTGCCATTGTTTAGACAAAACACTCATGGCTATGTTATCTGCTGTAGCAAGCAGAGAAAATATCTGCACAAGCAAAGCGTCAGGCAACTCACTGATCCTGTCCTCATTCAAAATACTCTTTTGCTGCCAAACACCACAACAAAGGACTTGAGTTAGTTTTGAGTTTTGGAGATTACATGAGTTAATAATGAATTCTAAAACATACAAAGAACTAACCATCGTTCCAATATTGGTCAAGTGTGAATTGAAGAATATTGTCTGTTGCTTTTAAATCCTTACGAACAGAGATGGCGCTGTTCAAATTCGTCTGCGGTAGAGAGTAAGGCAAAGTAGAAGAATTAAACGTTAATTAGGGTTTCGGAGGACCTATATGTGTAATTTTTGGCTAATGCCGCATAAACATTAATATTATAAGCTTGATTTAGATAATCTGTGTAATTTTACGTTTGTAAATATTGATTTCTATAATTAGGCCCAATGTTCTAACATTGGGTTAGGCGCCACCTAGTATTCAAACTAACCTTAATTTATAATGGATGATTTAGTATGGTTTCAGCTCAGATTCTCGTTTTAATTTGTAGAAAATAAATCCTTAAACTTCAAAGAAATTTCAGTTTTAGATCAGTATCTTTTTGGTTCGGTTCAATTTAAGAACCGACTATTTGGTCATAACTTCTAGGCTTCTAGGATATATAATATTTTACATTCGTTTTTATTCTTGGATATAGAAAAAATGAATCTATTTGAAGATATTGTTCAATTTTTTGGATTGGGTATTTCCGTTTGATTCGGTTCGATTTATCGGTTCGATTTATCTAGATTAATCGAGAGACAACAAGAGCTGAAGCAATTCTGATGAGACGTTTTGGATGATTGATGAGACTCGCAAAAGTAACCATTGTCAGGTATCTATCAAAAGAACATAAAAAAACAGCCAAGCGACAGAATGAAGATGGTATTATTACCATATAAGCTACCTTTCAAGTGATCAAATACCATATCTCACATTATTCTCAACTACAAATCGTACATTGCAAAAGAACACATGCCTTGTTCTTCCCAATGGGGAAAACCGAGAACTTAATTATTCATTGATTAACAATACACTTGAGCTACTCGTTTAATAGTAAACAAAAAACAAACAAAAAATACATAGTAGAGTTCATCCATATGTTCGTTTGTTTAATCATCGGCTCACTTGGCTACTCGTTCTCGAGTTCATTGCTTCGCTTGACAGAATCGGCTGAAGATCTTCTTCAATGATTGCACCAGCCTGCCTATAAGAGTATTATTGCTACACTCACATGATACAATCCTCTCATCCTTTGATGAGTTAGAAACTAAAACATCAAACTCAAGTGCTTTGAGTTTTAGGAAAAACCAATAACGAGCTGCATTTAGCCACAATGCAAGACCATCATACTTGCGTTTGAAATCGGGATGTCTTGATTTTACCTGCACATGTAAATTCCAAATATGTCAAGTAACACGAATGAAGAAAAAATGAAACCAAATCAAGTGTGATTTACTCTTACGGTAATCAAACCACTCCTTAGGATTTTCAAGGAGTGGCTTCCAAGAATCAAAAGTTTTACCTATATATGGTTTTGATCTTTTTGGATTTTGCTAGAAAGATAAAAGATAAGTAACATAGCTTAAACATCGCAAATTCTTGTACACCAAAGATAGTATTAAAGATAATCAGTAGTGTTGATTATACGAGACTTGTTACCTAATACTTTCTTAAAAAGAGAACATACCTTTACGTCGTTTCAGTTTTTTTTTAGGGACTAGAACTTCAACCTCAAGCCCTTTAAGTTTTGGTAAAACTCAATCTGGAGCCGTGTCGATCCACAAAGAGAAAACACCATCCTTTCTCGTGAAATCGGGATATCTTGGATATTTACCTACACCTAGAAATATCAACTATGTTGCACGTACCAAGACGGATACAGAGACAAAAATCGGGGATAGTACGGAGACGGAAAACGGCAAAATTAAAAACTTTAAGAAATAGATACGGTATAGGTACGAGAACAACAATATAAGAAAAAATAAAGTAACAACATAAAAATAAAAACTTTCTAGTTTAACTTTTAAAAAAGCTATCAAAATCTGATAAGTGATCAACTCGTTTTCTTAGATTAAGG
Organism: Cardamine chenopodiifolia; assembly: GCA_963922655.1. Classification (NCBI taxonomy): domain Eukaryota; kingdom Viridiplantae; phylum Streptophyta; class Magnoliopsida; order Brassicales; family Brassicaceae; genus Cardamine; species Cardamine chenopodiifolia. The sequence continues at coordinate 11,975,813 of OZ000463.1, forward strand.
TGAAGAGTCTTAAGGTGGTGACTTGGCTTAGATTAGAGATAGATTGTGATTAAAGAATCCTAATACGATTATTTACGCTTTTAACTTCCTTTTTCACTATTTTTTTTTATTTTCTATTTTTTAAAAAATAAATCAAATAACACATATATACGTTTTTTAGTTCGAAACATTTTGGAGACGTCTCCTACCTTATTTATCTCCGTCCCCATCACCGGTATGCCATCTCCATTCTATCAAGACTTCTTGGGAATGTTTCGAAAGTGTCCCCAACCCGTATTTGTTCCCAGAACGATATTGGTACTGGAGACGGCATCCAAGAGGCGTCCCCGTGCTTCATAGAATATCAGTATCCAAAAAAAGAAAGACTGGAGTTAAAATGTCAAGTACGATTGAGGCAGTAATGTAGCCAAACTCAATTAGGTTTACCAATCCACTGGCTTTATATTCACTGAAACCATACCACTCTTTGGGATTTTCAAGGAGTTGCTTCCAAATATCTGTCAAGAAAGATAGAAGATAATGATTTGCTAGCTCAAAAACATAACAAATTCTTGTACGCAAGAAATAATGCCAAAGAGAATCATTATAATCAAACCGATATGAAAATGGTGAAAACTAGCTTCTAATAAGAGACTTGAAACTAATACTTGCTTAAAAAAGAGAGCATATTTAGAAAAGAGATACCAGAGTGAATCTTCTTGATGTTAATTACTTCATTTTCAGGTGAGATCATCTTAGATGTAGAACTAGCCTCTACAAGGTTGAGATTATGAACCATAACCTATTGTGAGAAACCAACATGTGTTATAATATATACTCTTAATACATTTTATATCAAACATGTGAAAACATTTAAAAAATCAACCTGGAGAATAGTGGAAGGTGGTGGCATAAGTGGAGGAAATGAAGCTATAAACACTTTCCCAGAAATATGAATTTGATCATCTTTCTTTATATTATTAGCTGCAAATTTAGCTAGACTGCCCTCAAAGATAATCGGTATCCTGCAAATGGATTGACTAGTATGTGAGATTAATAGTAAAATAATCAAATGATTTAATAACAGAAACACTTGTGTTTAATAGATTCTTTGAAGAATTATCGTAAAACGCTAAAAGAAAATGTTTTAGTAGATTAATGACGTTTAGTTTATTTTTGTCAATGACTCTGATAAATACCAGAAAGTAGAATCAGAACATTGTTAAAGAAGAAGTGTTGCAGCCCTAAACTTGCCGTTTGATGATAACTCCAACTCAACGGTACGATCAACGTAACCAACATGGTCGACCCATTTGCTATTTTCTCCTATCGTACTTAATCTTCCTCAGCAAAGCCAAATCTTTCTTATAGATTGACGAAGAGACTACTCTCCTCAAAGACATGATCGTTAGTATTAGAGGTCAAATTAAAGAGACTCTTTGTCATTTTTCTTGTCGGCGACGACCAGCAACGAAACTATGTTCTTTATTTTTTGTAGGGGCTATGGCAGCTAGGGTTTATTTTGGATGTATGTTTTGAAAGAAGAAAACCAAACTCTTCGTATTGGTTACGTTTTAAATTTGATTTTTGCTAGTACTAATATATGAATGTGTTTTATAAAGCACACGTTATAAACCTATTTACGAATCAATGGAGACGGCTAGGGCAATTTCGAATTCCGACTACTTGTTAAAATGGTAAAGTAAGAGGAATGAAATTAGTAAATTTTATTTAACACTTCAATCAGTTTTGAAAACCTAAGCTACCTGAGAAGGTCAAAACACAAAACCGGAAAGAAAAGAAAAAAAGAAAAAGAAAACTGAAAAATACAGGCAAAGAGGTCACGGATCAGTCTGGTTAGCCAAAATCTGGTCATCTACGATTGAACCGCGTTTCCCGACAGCCGGAATACTAAGTGAACGTTTCTCATCTTGGCTTTACCCGAGGCAGCTACTACGATTCTGTTCAGGTACTCAAGAGATTCAGTTAGTTGCTGGTTCGCTGTGTTGAGGAAAAGATCTAGGTTTTGGATGTATTTTTCATTCTTGTTGAGCTTTGTAGCCTCGTTGTGGTTGTTTTCAAGACACCATGGAGATTGTGTCTCGAGACTCTTCTTCTTCGTCGTCTGTCCAGTAACTCTTGTCTTCCATTGCCAGATCGTCGTATTCTTCATCTGACTTCGATTCCTCATCCACGGATCCAACCTGGTTTAAGATGATTGTGAGAGTCTTATACTAACGGCAAGCTACACTAGAAACAAGAGAAAATGGCATTAATTAACGAATCAAGATTTGGTAACCTCTTCATGGTTATGTTCGTCATTGTTATCGCTGAGATCTTCATCAGAATCTTGCTCTGGAAAATCATCATCACCTTCTTCATCTTCATCGCTTCCATTTACAGACTGCTCTTCCTTCAGCTGTACGTAGGATAACGGAAATGAGAAAACAACCTTCACAAAATGCGAAAAACATCATGTATTACACATTGATTAGTGTAGGATTTACCTCTTTTGAAGGCCCATCAGATATCTGGGGCGAACTGCAGCAAGAAGAGAAATGCCTGCTTCCGGTTTCAATAAAATCTGCTCTTGACTCATCTATACTCCCAGCATGGCTAGTTGCGCCATCACTAGGCCAAGCGCTGATCCCAAAGTGACCAAACTGAAGATTCACTGGTTCAGGTTTCTGAAGGTATTCAGAAAAGCGATGCGTTGTTCCATTATCCATCTCAATACCGCCGTTGGGCTCCCTAATCTTATCAACGGAACCAACAGGCCAAGTTTTTGCTACAGTACCGTCAGTATTGAAAAGAATTATACGCCTAGAGGAGCCTTGTCTTTGGATCAGCTGAAACATTCCCTTGGAACTTAATGAATTGGCAGCACACTGGTTCCTGTGCTCGTCATCGATAACAGCAACGGTGTTTGTGGTAGTATCATAGAGCTTCTCTCCTGTTTCACGTCTGCGCAGGCAACTAAAGACCGTCGCATGGATTGTAGCCACGCTCTTGTCAACATTTGTGTTGTTTATCTTAGGAACGAGATGTTTGTCAGCTCGTTTACATAGATAATCCTGTATTGTTCTGATGTTACGTATATATTTTACATACTTATTCTTTGCTGGGTCCAATGTCATGTACTTTGCTCGGACTGCAAACCGCTCTAAGTGTTTCTCTTCGTTGGCTATGTATACCATGAAGGGAATAATCGAAGGGTGCTTTTTCATCAGTCCCATCTACAGAAAAGGAAAAAAAAAAGCGATAAGGATAAATTGAAAAGACCTTGTAACCTCAAATCAAAATGTGTAATGAGACACAGATAAGACTTACCACAAAATTAAGGCTTAAGTGAACCCCTTCAACGACTACCGACTCTTTCCTCTCCTCCCATGTGGTAATGAGCCTATCGAGACTGTCAATCACCATCTCGCTTTGTGCCTTATAACCTTCTATAGCCATCTGCTTATGACTTGGCAAGTCAGCAGTGCTTGAGTTTGATCCAGCATCCATCTTTTTGATGTTGGAGTTTACACCTCGAGAGCCTTTCAACTTTTTGGCTCTTCTTTTGGCTTTTGACTCAGCAACTGCCACAGGGTCAAGGTGCTCTCCAGCATGGTACGTTGAAGCCCACAGCAAAGGATTCTGTTTCTCATCAGCAAAGCTTCTCATCATGTGCCTTATAGAGTCAGTTGATATCACAGTCGTAATCCCCAGCCTGCTACCCTGTAACACAAATTACGTACACATTAAAACCAGACACACCTTATTACAATATGTGTACACAATATAGTATCGCTCTGGAAAGAGATGACTATACAAAAAACAAAAGAAGAGATATTCTTATTGTCGATCTAAAGCATATAAACAGAGGGAATGAATACTTACCAGCAATGCAGACAACGTAGATTTACCACAACCACTGGTGCCACAGAGCAGAACAGTTACAGATTCTTTCCTTTCTCGGGTTCTGCGAATGATAAGAAGAGTTGTAGACAGGGTGTTAAATAAAAAGGAAAAACTCCAGTTTCAGGATATGATATATGAGTGGGAAGTAGCAAATCTTAGAAAGCTACATAAATATTAAAAGAAAAAAATATGACATAAACAACAAAAATATGCAGATTCTGTATGTCATTGCTTTTATTGACAATACATAACAAGATATATTCCACAAGTTAAGAAATTTAACCTGCATGCCAGAATCAAATCTGCCCTTTGGTCACGACCAACGTACTTATATTCAGCCAGTGCATCGCACACAACATCTAAGAATATTTCTCTTGAAACAACAACAGTTGTGCGTCTTTTATACATCTCAAATGGTTTACTTTTATTCTTGTCAACATCATCAGCAACCAAACAGTCAATTTTTTCAACACAAGTTGAACCACCAGCTTCTTTTACAAATTCAGGTTCCTTCCCATGATCTGGTGAGAAACTACAAGGCCCCTCACTTCTTATTAACTCAAAAACTCTACGACTGATCTGCCAACAAACAACAATAGAGAGAAAAAAACAGATCATCAGGAATACATAAAGGAATGAAGAAACTGGTCAGATATGAAGATATATATATATATACCCATAAACTCCTTCCCTCACCAAAAAGCCAAAAAAAAAAAAAAAAAAAGCTGCAGGGCATAAAGACCACCAAAATACTTTGCAAAGGAGCTCATATTAAATCTTTCACATGCAGTAAGATTCTACATACAATGTAAGTTATTCCATAAATATAACTATCAGAAACTAGTCCAATCTTGTCCTTACCAAATTCTAGAAAATTTATGATAGACATTGATGACTGAACAAATGATAAAGATTTGAATTAATAGGCTCACAGCAGCAAGCTCAAAACTAGTAAACAAAATTTCCAAATTAGAGATGAAAAATAGACTCAGGCGAAGACTAAACATTTACTAGCACCAAAACCAGTAGGAGCCAATGTAAGATCATTGATCCAACCTCAATGCTATGGAATAGAGACAAGTAGACTAAATTCACCAATTTGCATAAGATTTTTTCCATTAAAAAAAAAAATCAGAAACAATTTCAGAAAAAAATCAAAACCACCAAAGATAAACTGAACATTCTATAGAGATCATATAAATAAAGAGGCAAAATCGTAATCACCTTGAAGGCGTGACGAGCCTTGCATCCCATAAGCTGAAGAGTACTCTGCAAAACAGAACGCGTATACCGAAACGAACCTTCACCATTATCATCACCTTCTTCACGCACCACTATGTACAGAACCTTCGTTACCTCCGCCATCTCTACAAAAACACCACAATGAAACCAAAACTAAAATCAAAATAATTTTGAAATATTCCTGAGAAAAATCGAACAATAAGATGCAAAAATCGGGAATGCTGGGAAGATGTAGAAGATTGATAAGAGAGGATAACATAATTAATCAATCAATTCGATTACCTGCCGGAGAAATTTTGGTTTTTGCAGATCGGAGAAGAGAGAAAGGAAACTGTGTTAGGGTTTATTAATGAGGATCGTGATGGTTCTGTTTATAAGAAGAGGTAAAAGAAGAAGAATATGAAGAAGAGAGGAATGATATTTTCGCCATTTTTATTTTAATTTTGGTCACTCGTCTTCTTCTTCTTCTACGCATCGTTCGAGGACAGCAGTCACGACTTCTTTAAGAAATCTTCTTCTTCTTTGTCTCCTTTGTCTCCTTTGTCTCTCTCTCTCACGTAATAAAATAAAATAAATATTTTTTGTTTTGCGCTTTTTAGAATTTTTGTTTTGTTTTAGTCCTTTTTGAACTCAACCAACATCTTACTTTTCTTGATAAAGACACCCCTAGATTTTGTTTCTAGATTAAATTGCCCCTCTTATTCCGTTTTCTACATTTGTCATTAAAATTGGAATCCTAATTCCTAAATAAGAAAATTAGTCTATCAGTGTTTTTTTTTCTGAGGTATAAATTATAATGAGTTGGCCGATTTAAAAAGACAAAATAAAAATAAAGTCTGTTAATGTAAGAGTTACAAAAGTAAGGGATTTTTTAGAATTTTAATATTAAATAGTGTTCTTTCTACAATAATATTAAATTGTTTTTTTTGTTCTTATAAGGTTTTCTTCCAGTCAAGGTTTCAATTTAGAAGGTTAAGAAATTTGGCCGACCGATTTGATTCTGTCTTTGTCAACAATTAACTACTATTGAAGAAAGGAGACTGGATATTTAACCATAAGAGTAATTATCTCAAATACATGTATTCGTTCCTTGGAAGAAAAAAAAACTAGTTACGAAATTATTTTTTTTGACGATTGAATTTATCTTTTTAATAGATTCGATTATTTCCTAGGGTTTAAATTCTGCACGAAACGCTAGCAATAAGCATGTCTTTTTGATTTTTGTGAAGATAAAGCATGTTCTCAAAAAAGTAATTAGCATTTAGCAATACAATAAAAGTAATCAACTAATCATCATCATGGATATATATATGCATTTGCTTACCGATTAAGGCTGTAAGAAAATCAAAACAGAATTACTTTATTGAGAGAAGAGGATGTACACGTACCTTCACAAAAGTTTTCTTTGCTTAAGTCTATTGATTTGCAGATACTTGTGGATTTAGTCTTTGTTGGGTTTTTTCTTGTCATGATAAAAACCATATTTATAGAGAAAATATTCCGTATTAAATTGTTTACCATACTTTAGAAAATTTAATTCTTTTATTTACAACCACACAACCCAAATACATATTCACATTTAGTTAATTATATCCCCCCCCCTGAGTTATAACTATATTTAATTAATGATATGCCTAATGAGTTATAAATTTATTTATAAAGTGAAAAATTAAAAATTTGAATTTAGTTTTAAGTTATTGAAAGAACTTAATTTATGTATTTTCACTAATTTCTGTATATTTTATTTACCATATTCATTCAATACAAATCTTGGCAAATTAAAGTTTTAGTGGAAACAGAAAAAAAACAATTTATTTGGAATATTTATTTCTTAAGGAGAAAGACAAATAAATCAAAGTGTGTTTTGTCTATTCACATGATTCAGATTCACCGTGTGGACCCAGAACGAGAATCAAGAAGTGGTAAAAGTGTAAATCTGGTGTAGGAACAATGGTAAAAGGTGGAGGAATAAAGAAGGATAAAGGAAGTGGGTTTCGTCGTCAAAGAACAAAAGTTCCAAACGTTACAAGTTTTAAGCCACCATAGATTTGATCAAATTTTTTCTTATAAATTTCCTCTTGGAATAAACAAAACATTAGAATCATCATCATCAATATTTATATAGTACTACTAAAATAAAAAATAATGACAAATGATCATAGTACGCTGATTATCAGCAAACATCCAATATGATGTAGTGGCTAGGCCGATACGCCTGTTTGATACGGCTGGCTCGGACCACGAAACTTTTATTTTCATTTGTTTGTCTGTTTTCATCCTATTTGTTCCATACTTCATTATTTTTCATTAATAACACCTAAAATAATAATAAAAAGATTCAAAAATAATACTGTAAAATAGACGAGAAAGAAAGAATTTCTCGGAGCAACCCCCAGGTTCCAGACCCAGGAGTCAACTTTCAAAAGATTAATATTGTAAAAAACTTGTTTTATCCGGTTTTTCTTAAAAAAAAAAATTCTCTCAAAAAAGTGTTTTTTTTAAATAAACTTTTTTCTTTGTTTTTTTTTTAATTCGCCGGTATGCGATGACTTCAGCATTGGCCATACTTTTCTAATTATATTATATATAATTTATAATTTATTTATAAAAAATCTTCAATATTTGGGGATGACAACTTGGAAAGACACGAGTCTTACTGTATGTTCTTTTTCTGTGGAAATTTTTTATTGATATCTATTATTGTTATAATCTGTCGTTCAAACTCCGTGCGAAATCAGATTTAGCACGAATTTTGTGCAAAATCTAGTTCATATCAAATATGTGGAAAATTCATTGCGACTTATGTGCTAAATTCGGATAAGATGTGGTCTTGAGCTCCCGACAATATTTTCAAACATTTTTTTCCAGCATTCCCATCCTTTTTTCTCCTTCGATGAAATTGATGAATATTTAACGATTTAAAAACTGGCCACTCTTTGCCTTGTGGGTGATGGTTGTTATGATCAACTACCTTCGGATTTGGAAGCGGTTGGAAATTTGGAATTCTGGATTAAGGAGTACGACGTTTATTATGTATAATAGTTTGGTAGATTAGATTGAGTGGAAAATGAGTCGTATTTTCCACTATAATTTTTTCTCTTTGTTTTTTATTTTATGTCTCTCTTCGTAGAGTTTGATTCAAGCGAAGTTATCATTTGTGGTGGTTCTGCCGGCTTTTTCTGTTGCTTTGTTAAAATTTAGGTGGAAGACAAATTCATACAGAGACATATGTTGGTTGTGGAGTTTGGAATCCTCATGCAGTGATGTGTTAAGATTTGCAAAATTTATATGGTGTTTCATAGTTGGGTGATAGCCAAGCATCGCAATGTTTGAGTTCGACTACGAAGAAAGAACATAACATATTTGTTAATTTTTTAGCGAGTAAGAGATTTCGCTTCTTACATTGTATCTAATGTAATCTAGGAAACTTCAAGATTATAAGAACAAATTTTCTTATTGATTTAGAAAATTTCTCAAAAACTAAATCTCTTTTTTAAGTCTCATGGAACAACTCTTCACATAGACTCCTATTTATAAGAATTAGCAACTCTTAATTCTAATAGGTTTTATAAACACAAAGCCTTATCTAGTCCTAACTAAATCTTGTTTATATTTATACTTATCTCCTAAATCGTAGCTTGTTTAGGAAATACTTGTTCCTCTAAAAATACTTGTTCCTCAAGTCATTAGGAATTATCTAACATTCTCTCCCTTAATTTCTAAAATTGAATTGAAAAGTTCTTCTACCGATGTTTTTTAGTTCCAACATTTGTTCTAATGCAGCAACAAGTTGAATGTATTTGTTTCTATATACTCAGTTTAGGAACTTCTTCACCAATTTTCTTTCTTCGATGATATGGCTGAGCGCTGCCGATCTTGAGGATATAGTGGATATTTTCCAGCAAAATCATTGATGTTCTCTGTTTTGTTCATGGTTAGACATCCAAGTTCTGAAGCAAGTGTCTGAAACCTTGTTTTCCTAACTCGGTCTGCTCCCATGTACTGCCTTTTGATTGCTTCCCACATAGCTTTTTTCGTGTCTTGATTTCCAACTTTCATGATCAAATTTTCCGGTATAGATTGAAAAATCAAAGCTGTCGCAACATCATTCTTGGTGATGTTTTTGCGTACCTAGTTCAATTGCTTCCCATAATTGATCCACCTTTAAGGTTACATTCATCCTCATTGTCCACACTGTGTAGTTCGTGGCGGTGATCATAAGGCTTTGAATCGATGAGATCTTTGGCTACTATAGATGTGCACTAACAGTTATGGCTTGCTCCATCTTGTATCACAAGCAAAGAGAAGCTTGCTCGGGATCTTCTTCTTCGTCGGGGGGAGACTCCTTTCTCGGGTTTGTCAATCAACTCCTTTGATTGAAACTCCGTTTGATCTTGAGTCCTCCTAACGATATCAAAAGCTCTGATACCAAATGTAATCTAGGAAACTTCAAGATTATAAGAATAACTTTTCTTATTGATTTAGAAAATTTCTCAAAAACTAAATCTATTTCTTAAGTCTCATGGAACAACTCTCCACATATACTCCTATTTATAAGAATTAGCAACTCCTAATTCTAATAGATTTTATAAAAACAAAGCCTTATGTAGTCATAACTAAATGTTGTTTGTATTTATCCTTGTCTCCTAATCCTATCTTGCTTAGGAAAAACTTGTTCCTCAAGTCATTAAAAATTATCTAACAGTATTGTTTTTATCCTCTTTGTTTAGATTATATATACATGAATGATATCTCTATAATTTTATAAATTCTTGATTGAAGTTATAATAATACATACATTAAAAAAAGACTAGACCAATTATAAAACCATAAAAACATATAAATTTGATAAAGTCTCGAAACAAAACGAAAAACAAATATCAAAAACACATCATTTATAGTTTCTATTTCTTTAAGCATATGTTAATATAGTATTTTAACATTAGTAGAACATGGTATAACTTGTTTAGTAGTCCCTTCTTTGTTGCTTGTTTCAGTTTCTTATTTATTGTTTCAATAACTATTCATAAATTTAAAACCCCAAACTCATATAAATCGCCGTATAAAACCTAACAATAGAGTAAAATAGCTCTATGTATCTTTATTTTTCCTAACATAAGATTCATATAATGATCTAATGATTTTTGGAGAATGATTGCAATATCAGATTTTTCAAAGTTTGATTCTCAGCTAGAAGATTCGTCCGAATTAGATTGGAGCTGAAATTGCGAAATTTTCTTCCATATTTTGCCATCAATTACTATAAAAGTGAAACTAAGAAAATAAAAAATGCAATTCCCCAAGATAAAATCATAAAATGAAAAAACAATAAAATCAATGTTTTGATACCGATTCGGACGTCAAATTGGAAACTTCATTGGATCACCGCGTCATCCGGTCGACCCGGACCAATCGTGTGTCAACTAATTAAAAATATCATATTTTATTTTTGTCTTATTTATAAATATTTAATGTGTATTATGATAAAAAAAAATTATAGCTATTTGATTCTAATTATAAAAATTTATATCAAGAAATCAATCATTTATAATGATAATAATAATTGAAGATATCATTTGTTTTCTAAAATAATAAAGCAATGTTTAAAGAAAACCAAGAAAAACCAAAATATATTGTTACTATTAATTATAAAAATAAAATCATTATTATTAATATAAAAATCTTATAAATAAAATTAAAGTTTTAATTCAAATTCGTCTCTAGTTTTTTTCTTCTACATTTTGTTCTAACTTTATTTTAACACAATAATTTTATATAGTCTAAAAACCCACGGTTGTATGAAATATATATATATATATATATAGTTTTAAATAAAATGAAACTATCAAATTAAAAATAAGTAACATTCAATAATTTAATCCTAATGATGAAAAAACATTTATGCATAAATTAATGTTTTGATACCCGACCCGAACATCAAACCGGAAAGTTCATCAGGTCACCAAGTCATCCGGTCGATCCGAGCCGACTGTGGGTGAACTAATTAACAATATCCTATTTTATTTTTATTATTTATAAATATTTAATGTGTATTATGATAAATTTTATTTTATACCTTTTTGGTTTTATTATAATCAAGAAATCAATAATGTATAATAATAATAATAATAATAATAATAATAATAATAATAATAATAATAATAATAATAATAATAATAGATATCATTTATTTTCTAACATAATAAAGAAATGTTTAGGAAAACCATGGAAAACCAAAATATATTGTTACTAATAAATATTAAAAATAAAATTATTATTAATATAATAAATTAAGAAAAATAAAATTTAAAGTTTTAGTCAAATCTTTTCTCTAGTTTTTTTCTTCTACATTTTATTTCACACCATAATTTTATATATAATCTAAAAATCCATGATTATATGATATATATATATATATATTGGTTGATTCAGTGACTTTCCGGTTTGACGTCCGGGTCGGATATCAAAACATTGGTCTAAAACTATCTAACCATATTATCTATGTAACCAAAAAAATCTACAATATCTTTTTATATTTATTTTAAAATATATATATATACATTTAGAAATAAAATCTTCACAAAATATATTTTTCAATTTTATTTAAAATTTCTTACATAAACTCATTAGTTAAAACAAATATATAATTTAAAAAATAAGAAAATATAATAATTAGTATTAAATAATAGAACTTCTTAAATTAAAAAATCAAAATGATTTATTTACTATCATATGTTGAAAATATAAAATAATTAAACGGATAAGCCTCTTTTTTTGGACAAACATTGATTTCATTAGCTTAATCTTCAAGAATACAACCAAAAGAGGGAATTAGCCATCCTCTTTGAATAGTACAATAAACCTTGGAACACAAATGAAGTTAAAACAGATAGATTTTCAAAAGAGATTGACGGAGAATTTGAAGCACAACTCATATGCGTCTATTGAGACATCGCGATGAGACCCCAAAGATGAAACCTAGTAATTGTAGGTTGTGACGTTGAAAAACAACCTTTACCCCCGGGGAATCATCGTCAAGATGAGTCATGTTGTACCTTCTGGTCCCGATACACAAGACACCAACGCGGTGAAGAAGTTGAAATGGTTTCTCGGTACTACAACCGAGATTGACCTCGCATAGAACGGCAAAATGGTAGAATGGTTCTCTCTTTTAAAAAAGAGGACGATGGAAGTGATCTCTCCCTGTGAGAGAAAATTGGTAAACTCTTCCTAAAAGAGGAATTTTAATTACGATCCTCAGAGTGGTTCGCCGTAGAGAGAAAAGCTCTCAGACAAGCCGTCCAAGACAGCCGTCGAAGATGAAAGAAGCAACGGAAGTTTGGGATCTGATTCTCTAAAGCACTTTCCCGGATCTAGTCTTTCTCTCTTGCCGGCGACCACCACTCCCATTTGTCTCCGACCTCGTCTCTATCACGCCGGAGACCGCTAGTCTTTCTCTCTGACGCTGTAATTGAGCTTTTTCGACTATTGCAATTTTTTCGACGTTGGCGGAGATTTAGCTCGCCGGCATCACCTCCCCTTCCTCGGCTCGGGCCAAGTGCTTTCTTCTCCTCCGGTTTCGGTTCCGTCGAAGAGTCGAGAAGTTTCCTCTGGATCTAGTCTTCCGACGAACGATCTCCGGATCTGCTCTTTTCTTGGGAAAAACCCGAAGATCTTCCACCGCTCCCTACAAACGCTCTTTTCAAGAGAGTATTCAACATCGCCCTGCTCACGTTGTTATCAAGGTTCCTTTTCATTTATTGTCCTCCAATCCCGACGGAGCTCTAGCTTGCCGGAGACGATTCATCTTCCTTGGCTCTGGCCAAGTATCTTCTTATCTTCCGGGTTTGCTCCCGTCGTCGATATGTGAAGTTTCCTCTGGTCCAGAACTTCGTCGGGCGACCTCTGGATTAAATCTTTTCACCTGAAAACCCCAAAGAACATTCAACTTCGCCACCGTCTTCTGCAGCCGTTCCGTTCTGGAGCTTGTCCAACAGCCTTCTAGTCTTGGTTCTGGAGTGAGATCTGAAGCTCTTCTTTCAGAGTCAATCCTCCCACATGGAGGATCTCTTCACTCTTCTTTCCTTTCTCAGTTTCTCCGACCAGATCTTATTGTGTCTCGGTGGGTCTTCCACCTTTGCCACATGCTAGAGATGTCAGTGAGTAAAATGAGAGGAAATGACCACCGTGGAATAGGGTTCGAAAGCAGATCAGCAAACCATGGAGGGTTTGGAGGCCACTTCAGACCAGAGGTGGTCTCCGGTAGTCGTCCTGTTGGCCGTTTACCTCCAAGAAGGCTTCTCCTGTTCATCGAGCCTACTTTTTCCGAGCTGATTCTCACCTCCGATAAGACCACTGACGCCTCCTCTCCACGGGATCTCAGGTGTCTCCATTCTCTCTCAGCCGCAGATGCCCCTCTTCCTCCACCGTCCAGTCGCCTCTTCTCCTCGGTCACATCCCGGTGTTTTACCGATGAAATCAGTCGATGGATAGACAAGGGCCATCAATTCACTTCAAATCTATTGGGCCCTGGCCCATTAAAAGTACCTTGCCCCATCAGCAGCCCTTTAAATCGACAAGAGCCTTTTAGTTTTGCCTTTGCAGTGATGGGCCAGCCTAGTTTATTTTCCTCCTTTTTGGAGAGATTAATAAGATTTTTATGGTTTTGTTCAAGCCCTTGTGTATCCTTAATAATTGATAATCTCATCTTTTACGAAGAAGTACATGAGGTGGTTTCTTTGCTTTTGTCGAATCAGATTCTCTTCTCCTTTGTGAAAAGAATTTTGGTATCAATTTCTTTTTGTTTGGAGAGTTTATTATCCTTAATATCCTCGGAAAAGGATCATGATCATGTTATCTCTATTTTCTCCTTTACGAAGAGTATTATAGTGTTAATTTTCTTCATTTGGAACCGATTATTTTCACTAAGTTTCTTCCATCGGAAGATTTGGTTCTCTTCATTTTCCTTCATTATGAAGAGATTGACGGTATCTTCTGCTATTATGGAGATTGATGCTAAATGTATCAATTTAACGGCATCAAAAGTTTAAAGAGTGGTTCCCTCACTGTTGGCACCCAAACCCGGCTCAACTCGGATTTTGTGAGAGTCTTTTCTCATCTCACTTGTCACTACCTTTTTCATGGATCAAGTGTCTCGCCATTTCAGACGCAAGTTTGGCTTTTCAAAATACAACAAATATTCTTGTATTTCGTGTGGTATTGCATCTTAGGAAAGTTGATCTTCACACATCGACTATCATTTCACCACTTCGAGTGGCATATCTCAGCGGCGTGTTATGCTCTTTTAGTTATTAGTTTTCGTCTTTTATTGTATTGTACTAGACTTATTTTTTGTATTTGTTTTTTTTTTTTGTCCGGATAATGTGGATCATTAGGATTACATTAATTCGTGTAGTTATTTTCCCATGATATTCGGTTCTCTACGGACTTTCTCTAGAAAAGAATGTTTGAACTGATAATTTAATATATTGAGTTTAACGACAAAAAAAAAAAAGAATTTGACAATGGGAACAAAACAGATCCGAATGCACCAAAATTGATTTAGTCGATAGATTAGATCCAATCCAAGATGTAACCTCCAAGGCGATGAAAGAGGAGGAAGCATCAGTGACTTACGGCGGGTGTGGCGGAGGTACGTGGAGATGCCCATATAAAATCTCTGCGGGAACAAGTGGGCTGTAAGCCCATAATGCTTAGTCGACTAGTACAATTCCATAGTGCAGAGTAGATGGGTCATGCTTCTTTTGCATCCAAACCTTGGAGACTCTTGCTGAAATTTTGACCTAGAGTGGTTGGGACAAACAAGCATTTGCGGGGGTGGCTGACGGAGGCGGGAGAAACTTTGATCAAGGAGACTGAGGCGGAGGACGAGCAAGTCACTAGAATTGTACTCCAAATCGGCAAGTCACTAGAATTGTACTCCAAATCGGCAAGTCTTCTGAGTGCTTAATAAGCTTCCAATGAGATTTTTGCATCGTCGGAAAGGAATAAAGTAGCAGTTTTAGATCTGAAAATCTGTCACTGAAAAGATCAAACCTCGATGGAGGTTGAGAAAAGTTCTTCCCACTTAGGGAGAGGGTTCTTCGGGTACCATAATTAGATCCCGAGAAAGAGACAGCGATTGTGATTTCGGTGATACGTCTCCACCATCTTTCATCGGGAACAAAGATGACGGGAATTTGAAATTGAAAACAATATGGAAAAAAGGTGGAGACAAGAAGAGCCAAACATAAGAGAACAATACCCGATATCGGTAAGTCATGGCTTCACCGGCGTCCGAGATCTGACTCGCAAGAGCTGCCTCAATTTTTGTGTATGAGAGCGTTTCTGCTTTACTTTGTTCACTTCTTTCCAGTAAACGGAGAACTGGTTATCCATTATTTTATTATTTTAGAATAAATTAAATTATTTTAAACATATAATTATTGCTCCAGAAAATATTAATAGAATATTAAAAATTCTAAACGAATACGTATCAGAAAAAAATCAGTATTACGTAAATAATACTACTTAATACAATATCAGATTCTAAATGAGCACGGGTTAGAAAAAACATATATATTACGTAAATAATACTACGTAATACAATATCAAAATCTAAATCTAAAAGGTATAGATGAACACATTTTTTTTTGCTAATCTTTCTATATAATGAATTTCCCCTAATTTTAATGTATTTTAGAATAGATCAAACAAATACTTAATCCAATGGATTAACAGCAGGTTTTAGTGGATGTTTTCAAATACATAATTGAATATCACCTAATTCATTGTGTATTTAAAATACATTAAAATCTATTAAAATACAAAATTCCATAACACCTTCTAACACAAATAGTGTGGATTAATTATAACATTTAGTGGATCTTTAACCAATATCAGACTGAAAATTCTTTAATCTAAGATTGTAAAAATTAATAAAATATATCTTTAAAGTAACCTAAGTTTTACAACAAATTACTTTTAAAAATAAAATATTATATCAATTTTTAATAAACATTATCCCCACGCTGTAGCGTGCATACAAGTCAAGTACACAGCTGAAAACAATGTCGTATTTGTTGTCTTAGTGACTGAGACTTGGTCATCCCAAACTGAAACTCATCGACCCCTCACTTTAATCCAACATAAGTAAGATAACTTTTTCAGCAAAAAAGGGTCATGGCGACAAAATTCATGTGTTTTGCGTCAAAGGTGATTTGAAGATTCGGGTCCGAGCGCTAGACTTTCTCCAGAACCAGAAACATAAATAATCGCATCGTTCTTTTAAGGTCAGTTTTTTTCCGTCTTACAAAGATTCAATCTTTATACACTGAATTTGAGTTTTAGTTTAGTTAGTTCCATAGACAACAAACCGCTTATGTGCTTAGTTGAAATTGAGAACAAATGTTGTAGGATTCCTCTTTTGGTGAAATCTGTGGGGACTTGAGGAAGAGTGAAAGTGTCAGCAATTTAAAAGAGATTCCTACTTTGATTTGATGTCTGAAAAGCTTAGAGAAACATAAAGATTGAATGTTATGTTTCTTTTATTTTTATTTGTTTCATGTTCAAGTCAAGAATCTCTTGTCCATTAGACGCTTCGGGTTTAGAGGAGACTTACTTTAATATCTAATCAATCATATAGCATTAATATATTGATTACTTTTCATGGAGCTCCACTTTTGTTGCATTTGATTTTAGAAGTATAGATTGCTACCAGTTGGTTCCTCAACTGAGTATGTTTGACTAATAGAAATTTCCAATTCTCTTTTCATTATTACTATGATTTCACATTTTGTGTGAGTTATTTTTCTGGTTGATCTTGTTTAAGGTAATAATAATAAACACATGTTTCTAAGAATAACTGAGTATATTCTGGTTTCTTTGACTTTCTTTTATCATTTGATATTTCAACAACTTGAGTAAGCAAGAGTCAATACAATTGATTTTTCAGCTCAAATTAAAGTGATTAACTTTGCTGATTCTGTCCAATTCTATTGTCTCCTGTTTATTTGGAATTGGTTCACTATAGATTACGTTCTGTTTTTGAAAAATTTCAAGCAAAAGATCTGTTTTTTTTTTCTTTCTATGGAGGAGGGGTTAAAAAGATCAATGATGAGATGTTGACATGTTGTGCTAAGGTTCAGCTTCCTCTTGGGCTTCTTCAAAACCCTAAAGCCCATCTTCCTCCCCTGTTGAAGATTAACCAGTTCATTCTGATTGAACCGAAGACTGAACCGAGATTAGAACTAAACCGCGATCAACATCTCACATCACTGATCCGATTAGTTTCCATCGCTGTGCTCCTCAGCCTCTTTGCTCCGTCGCGATTTTTTTCCCGTCAGTCGTCTCTTCTTTTCATTTTCACTCCTCAATCTCTAACTTTTTACCCCTCAAATTTGGCCTTCAAAATTGTGTAACGCTTTCGTTTATAGCTTCGAATCTAACTATGGCGGAACCACCTAAGCTTAGAGTTTTAATGGTTTCTGATTTCTTCTTCCCGAAATTTGGTGGTGTCGAGAATCACATATACTATATCTCTCAATGCTTGTTAAAGCTCGGTCACAAGGTCAGTGTGAAATCAAAAAGTTCATAACTTTGATCCAATCCAAAGTTTCAAATGTGATTCAATCCAAGTTTCACCTTTTATTAATCAAAAAGTTCATATCTTTCTCAAGTTTTTAGCTATAGCGTAATCAAATTCTCAAAGCCCTTCTTTAGTAGTTCAGTAAGATGTGAATAAATTCAAGTTTCACCTTTATTCTCAATAGCTGTAATCAAGTAATCGCCAAATTTACTAGTGTTGGTTTGAGCTTTTTGTTATCTCTGGAGTTCGATACATGACTGGTGGACTCAAAGTTTATTATGTACACCTTTTGTTATGCAAACCACATTTCCAACGGTTTATGGAACATTTCCCATTGTGAGAACCATACTTAGACGCTAGAAAATCACGATAGTTCATGGCCATCAAGCTTTCTCTACGCTTGGTCATGAAGCTTTAATGCATGCTAGGACTATGGGATATAAAGTTGTGTTCACAGATCATTCCTTGTATGGTTTTGCTGATGTTGGAAGCATTCATATGAATAAGGTTTTACAATTTAGTTTAGCTGATTAGACCAGGCGATTTGTGTTTCGCATACAAGTAAAGAGAAAACCGTTTTAAGGTCTGGATTGTCTCCAGCTAAGGTTTTATGAAACCAAATGCTGTTGATACTGATATTGTTCAAGCCTGCTTCTGTTTGACCTAGTACCGATGTCATTACTATAGTAGTTATAAGTAGATTGGTTTATTCTTGGTTGTAAAAAGCGCGTTTGAGGCACGCCATGGCACGAGGCGCACCGAGGCGAGAAGGTTGGCGCTTCAAGAGGTGATGACCCTGCTGCTTCCATAATGTGCTCGCCACGAGGTGAGCCACGACCGAGGCGGTGCTGCGCGAGGCGAGAGCTACAGAGACATGTGGCGTGACCTTGATCTGCGAGACTTCCACAGACAAATTTTGGGTCTTTATCGGATCTATTTTGTGGATCTACGACCTTGATCTGCGAGACTCTGACGACCTTGATTTGTGAGACTTCGACGACTTTGATCTATTTTTTTTATCCACTTAGATCTGGTTTGCATCTGGTTATCTACATGAAAAATATTGTGCCAGTTCTTAGACATCTACCACAATACACAAAATAAAAGGGCGTGCAGATTAGTAGCAAATAAAAATGCAGCATCATGGGTTCAAATTACAGTAGTGACTGGTTTTTCTCAATTCAACTTATTCAAAGATCCTAGAAATGAAGAGTATGTTGCTGATCATCACTACATTGATATACAAAATTTATCTGAGAAACTGAGTCCAAAGGAGACAACAAGTCCAAGAAAACCAGCTTACAAGGGCGTGAAACCACATTCAACAAAACATCGTTATGTTTTAAACCAAAGTAGCTTAGAAAGTAAAAGTAGTTTGAAGCAGTCAGCGAGTCTAGCAGATTAGCTTGTCCGAGTTTCCAGCCAATGGTTATTGAAATACTTGGAGAACTCATTGAACAAAGGATTTTTTCTTGATGAAGAAGGAAGAAGCAAATGGAAAAGAGTCTCTTCTTGTCCACCTTAAAGCAGTAAACCATTGGCTCGATGATCTGATTTTAAACAGAACGGAAACTAGCAAGAAAGTCGAAGAACTAAGAAAGGAGCTGCAATAGTTTCTACTTGAGCATATCGAATCATACATGGATGAAGTAAGGATTCACCTCACTGTGCCTCAGATCCATGTTGCCCTGTGCCTCAGATCCATGTTGCCCTGTGCCTCGTGCACCATGGCGCATGGCGTGCTTAAAGTAGAATGAAGACACGGTGCGCCATGCGCCATTTCAAACCAAGGGTTTATCAGAAAGGTGCGGATTTACTCGTTGAAGTCATTCTAGAAGTATGCTGTTTATACCCGAATGTGAGTTGAAAACTGCACACATTAGTAACCAATCGTTTTAGTATCCGCATTTACATATATTTTTTTTGGTTTTTGAAAGGTTCGTTTTGTAGTTGGAGGGGATGGACCGAAACATGTGCGACTAGAAGAAATGAGAGAGAAGCATTCTCTCCACGATAGAGTCAAAATGCTGGGTGTACCGCATTCTCATGTCCGCTCTGTTTTGGTAACAGGTCATATTTTTCTAAACTGGTGTGTGGATTCCTAGACTTTTTTGATTAAAAGTCACAAAACTCAACATTAGTTTTACCAGTTACTGCTACTACAGTCTTGATCCTTTGACAGTTCTTTAACAAAAGCCTTCTGCATAGCTATATTAGAGGCGGCTAGTTGCAGATTATTAACTGTTAGCGCTCATGTTGGAGGTGTCCTAGAGGTGTGTAAAATTTTCTATAATACTTTATTTGCTCTTCTGCTTCATCCGCATCGTTTATTTCTTCCATATCGATAAAATAAGGGTATTTCACGGTTTTGCAGGTCCTACCAGATGACATGGTTGTACTTGCTGAACCAGATCCAGATGATATGGTACGAGCAGTCGAGAAGGCAATATCAATACTCCCAAGTATTAACCCTGAGGAGATGCACAATCGAGTGAGTTTTGCTTCAAAGCCAAACCCTACATATATAAATACTTACAAGTTAAGACCTTTCTTCTAAGCGTTTGATTTCTTTTTGCTTGTTTCTACCAGATGAAGAAGCTTTACAGTTGGCAAGATGTTGCCAAAAGAACCGAGATTGTGTACGATTGTGCCTTGAAGTGTTCAAATAGAAATCTTCTAGAACGTCTATCGCGGTACATTATATCCTTACCCAACAAGATTTGATGTAAAACGCCAGTTTTTTTTAAAATACCTATGAATACCCAATCTTTTGTAGGTTCCTACCATGTGGAGCGATCGTCGATTACTTGTTTTGGCGTTTACTTCAATTACTGCAGGTGAAAACTTTACATCTATCTTTCATTAATGTTCTCTAAATCCTTTCATTAGATTAGTAATATGCCTAATTTATATTCTCATAATGGAACTTTTTTTAGCCTAATGATGATATCGAGGAGGCACCCGATATCTTTCTTCGCTGTCATGGAGAAAAGAAAAACCGAGTCTTCATCAAC
The DNA here is from genome assembly GCA_963922655.1 of Cardamine chenopodiifolia. Classification (NCBI taxonomy): domain Eukaryota; kingdom Viridiplantae; phylum Streptophyta; class Magnoliopsida; order Brassicales; family Brassicaceae; genus Cardamine; species Cardamine chenopodiifolia. The sequence goes on from OZ000463.1 coordinate 11,996,540, forward strand.
AGAGTTTCAGCTCTGTCGTTTCTTCGCCTTTTGTTACCTGAAATTAGATGGGAGTCAATGTTATATTATAGGATTTAAGTAAAATTTTGAACTTATTTATTATACACTTACAAGGTCTTTAAATGGGTATGTGCTACTTAATACAAATGGACTACTTATACAGTTACATTTTTCACCGCAAATTATGTTTATTTTTTATAAGAATGTAAATATTTCATTAAAAATGAAAAGGAGTTCGGAGTTATAATGAAGTAAAACCTATAAATTGGTCTCATGCCCAAAAAAGAAAAAAACATGGAAGCAAAACATAATGAGTTCATCAACATCGACAAAAGCAGTGACACTTTCGGAGTTAATGAAGTGATAAACGATATGAAGATTCTAAATGATGACACCTCAAAGAGAGGAGGATACATGATGTCAAACGGCGAAGATCGAGACAAAGATAACCTTAGCGCTTGGAAGCCTTTCACCGGTAGCCCGAGGAAACTGAGCCGTCAATTATGTTCAAAACTGAAAATTAAGATCATGTTGCTTGCTTTTATGGTCACACTAGTCTATGACTCATGACCTAAGCATATGGTTGAGAGTAGGCGATTCGATGCTTCCTCATTTCTGTGCCATAGTGTGTGGTGCATCCCTAGTCATTAATGTACGAAGTCTGCAATCTGCATTTAATTTCAATTACCCAACATCACAACTGAAATTAATTAAAATGAAAAATAGCATTAAATTTTGTAACAACCTGCAAGATTATATTTGAAGCTATCATCATTCTCCTATCTTCCAAGATTTGATATACCCCGCATTCTCCTATCTTCCACTTGCTACTGTCTGTTTCGAACTCAAAGACAAGCTCCGTCGAACTCACCTCCCCTGCTTCAACTTCAAATGTGTAGATATGCTCTGTTAAACGTAGATATATGCTTCGATTACACACAGCTGTGAGATCATTCTGTTTGTCCATGATGTTAACAGATACTTTCGTCCAATCCTTATCATCACGAGTTTCTTCTTTTTCTTTAACCAGCATGATACAAGCCTTAAATTTCAAGGATGTAGAAAGATGCTTCTCATTCAACTTGATTGTCAAGGGACCTCCAGCAGTAGCTCTGTAATTGAAGCAGCCAGGCACTTGTGTACCAGGTAAGATCGCAGATCCATAAGTTGATGTGTGGATGATGAGGTCTCTGGCTTCTTGATTCAGTTTGAAGCAGTTGGAGAAATTGAGATTGATGCATGAATTGTTAAAGGAACAATCCAGTCTCTCAAGGGACTTACAATCGTCTGCCGCTATGTACAATAGGTAATCTGAAAACTGGGGGAGTGATACCAGATTATTGCAGTTGTTGAGTCTAAGTTGACCAGAGATTTCCCTGACCCATGGAGCATGTGGGAATTCCTTGAGGCTTGAGCATCCACTGATATCCAACATCAACTTATTTGGGGCAGTTCCAATAGGAGGAAGCTCTAGTAGACTTGAACAATTATTGAGCTCCAATTTATAGAGATGAGTCGCATTCTCGATAGCGGGGAGCTTCACAATACATGAACAATTTTTCAGAGACAATTTCTGGAGATTAGGGGCATTGATAGAGGAAGGGAGCTTCACAAGACTTGAGCAATTATCAAGAATCAGTTCAACAAGTTTAGTTGCATTCCCAATAGAGGGAAGTTCCACCAGACTTGAGCAATAGGAGAGATCTAATTTCTTGAGATTTGTTGCATTTTCAATAGAAGAAGGGAGCTTCACCAAACTTGAGCACGCAGTGAGATCCAACTCTTGGAGATTAGTGGCATTCCCAATAGAAGAAGGAAGCTTAAGCAAACGTATGCATCCTCCAAGATTTAAAATCTGGAGACTGGTGAGTTTTCCAATAGAGGAGGGGAGCTCCACTAAACTTGAACAATGTTTAAGAATTAATTCTTCGAGATTAGTGGCAGTTGAAAGATCGGGAAGCTCTTTCAGATCTTTAGATAAACCCAAATCCATCCACTTGAGATTTCTAAGTGGCTGCATAGATAAATAAGAAAATGTTGATATGATTGGTCTTTAAACACTCACACACAAAAGGAAACTAGTTATAGAACCTATAAAATGGATTTTATTAATTACGCTAGAAATTTTTACGTAAAGCAAATTATAGGGTTTTTTAAAAAAAAAGAAATTTTAAATTCACATCAAAATTACTTACTTTAGTTCCATCCCATAGCTTCTGAAGCTTGCTAAATTGCATGACTAGATCGACGAGAAACTCCGGATTAAAATTAGAAGGCAAACATATATTCTGGAAATACACCCAATGCAGTGATCTAATCTTTTGAGAATGAAAAAGTAGTGAGTGAAGTCTCCCAGAATGAGCAACACCATCATCATATATTGATACGAATTGGAGACCAGACATACTTTCAATTGCTTTCTCACTTATATTCAGTTCTTCCTCAATTTCAGATAAATCTAAATTTATCCCTATAAAACGCCTACAATCCTGAAAAAGAACCATAAGAAATATAAGTAGAGATGGTTAGTTATCTAATAAACTCAATGCAATGGCAAAACTTACTGTTGTATCATCACTGAGTACTTCACATATATCTCTTTCACCAACCAAAAGATAACGTTTCACATGGCCATGAATGACAGATTGCTCACGGGAAGTTTTTATTCCAAATTGTACTAGCAGAGTATGCATCTCTATTCTTCCAAACGAGTAAATAGTTATTAAAGATTTCTCAGCTAAGACTTCAAGACTTTGTCTCACACCCGCGATATGATTTGCAAGAAGCTCCTCCACTTTAATACGTTTTTCAAAGCTGTAAAGGCAGGCTATATAAAGAAACAAATATTTTTCTTCATCATATAAGCCGTCGTAGCTGAACTTTATAATGCTCTCAATTTTTCCATCAAGGCGAGTCCTTAACCTTGGTAGTTCCCTTTCCCACTCTTGCTTGGACTTCTTCCGTAGAGCAGAGCCTAGAACCTTCAATCCTAAAGGGAGGTTACCAGCAAGAGCAATAACTTCCCAAGCAAGCTCAGAGAAACCATCATCTGGGTGCTTTTGTCCAAAGGCATGCATACAAAATATTTGAAAAGCATCATCATTTGATGGGAAATCGACATGGTAAGTTTGCTTGATTCCATGCGTTTTCAAAACTCCTAGATCTTCTGTTGTGATAATAACCCTACTTCCAGGACCAAACCATGTAGTTTCTTTTGCCAAGGCATCTAGTTGTTCAAACTGATCCACATCATCAAGAACGAGAAGCACTTTCTTGTCTTTCAACCATATTTGTGCCACTCCTAAATGAGAAATCATGTTACCTTTATGATTGACAATCTGAGACAACATGTGGTTTTGTAGTTGGAGTTGTGCACTGTACTCATTCAAACAAAGTTTTCGATAAAATCCTTTGATATCCTCCATGATCGCGCAAAGTTGGAAGCTGCTAGAGAATTGGCTGTACAAAACTCTGGCGATAGTGCTCTTACCAATCCCAAGTGGACCCCAAATCCCAATCATCCTCACTTCATCCGAATCTAGGCGTAACAACTGTTCCATCCTTTTCATATGAGCTCCCATCCCAACGTAATCGTCGAGATCTGTTGATGGTGTGGAATTAATCATGTTTGAAACATCAGTGGCTATTTTTTCGATCATGGCTGCTTCATTCACCCTAACAGTGGATATCAATATGCAACTATTAGTCTAGTCATGAATTTTTTTAATACACATCTAAAACATATGTAATTGCTTGTCTTGGTATTATTTATAAGCTACAAATAAATATAGTTTGATGTCCAAGTAATTATTAATTGGGGAAAGTAAGAATGAAGAGGAAAAACCAGTTGCGAGGATGCTCTCCGGCGATTTCGGCCACATCCTCTAAAGCTTTTCTCCATCTCTCGATATGCTCTTTTGTTTTATCTTTTGTTTCCTTACGTGAGTTGGATCCACTTCATAGAAAATGGTCATCACTATTTGACCCAACTCTTCCCTGCACTTCATGATTTTCGCCAATTCGTCAAGACACCACGACGAAGAAGCATAGTTTCTTGAGAGCATGATGATCGCAATCTTGGATCCTCTAATTGCTTCTACGAGCTCAGGACCGATCGATTTGGTCCTCTCTATATCATTATCAATGAATGGGTCGATTCCCTTTCTTCTGAAAGCTTCCATGATGTGACTAAGAATGGTTTTTCGGACATCTGCCCCGTGGAAGCTCGGGAAGACATGGTGTTTCCAAATTCGAGACAAAGAAGAAGATGGAGGAGATGTAGGAGACAAAGAAGAAGATGGAGGAGATGTGAGAGAAGAAGATTTAGTATCTTTGTTATCTTGTTGAAATCTGAATTTTGTAAAACGCGTGAAGAAGCCAAGGGAAAAAGAAGAATTCAGTAGACGGGTGAAGAGTGGACGCTCAGCAGAAGGAAGTGAATGGTCGGACTGAAGTGGACGCTTTCGTTTGCCACGTGGAGCAGGTCCAGGTCCGACCATCAGCTCCTCTTCCTCCACTTCATGCGCCGTCGCCACAGCTACGGCTAATTCTTTAGTCGGAGTCGCATTTCCACCATTCTGCGATTCTTCCTCCATGGATTTCTACTCTCTTCCTCAACACAAAGAGAAAAGATGAGCAAAGAGGAAAGAGTCTTTGTGTATACAGAAGATTGACTTGACTCTATCGGCCTTATTGGATGTTTCCTGTCCACACAAATAGTTGAAAGAGGCTTTGTATGATATTTCTTGGAAAATATTGCTACCGACAAAGTCATTGTCCCTATACTCCACCATTCACTTAATTTCTCGGAAGCCAATATAATGATGATAAGGGAAATTACGAGATAATGATAAGGAAAATAAGGAGACATGACTTTCTTTTTTTTTTATTCAAACTATGATATTTGAATTATTTTTGTTTTCGTTTTAGGAGATATGAATCAAATTAGTAATGTAACCTATGTACTATGTTCGGCAATGATATTCGGTACAAAGCAATGATTTCAAGAATCCTGAATAATAAACTAATTAATAATAGTAATGATGGAACAAAAGAGCATTTTATTATTTTTATTATTAAGATTTGCATGAGTTCTTATTATTCAATCGTTTGAAGACTACTTTAACAAAGGATCTATTCAGTTTAACAAGGTTATTTAAAAAAAAAAGAACGAAACGCAAAACACCAACAAGATTCAAGCTTCACATCATTTCTCACAATATTGACATCAATGAAGATGTCTATACAAACTTTCAGTTTTTGTGCAAAGCTATCAATCTCATTTTTGTGATATGACACTGTCTTACTCGCATCCATCTTCCAGCAACTCCAGTACCTGTGAAATAAAGCGTAGACAAGTAACTGATCAGCATTCAAGTTTCCAAGTGAGTTTTGTCCTAACAAAACAGATTAAACATGAAAAATTCTGGAATGGAAGTGACAATGGCACTACCTTCTTATCTGCATCGGGTGGGAAATCACTAAGTTCATTTGCTGTGTACTTTTATTTTTGGCCAAGTTTTTTTTTTAACGTTATATATTTATTTTGGTTTATACTACAAAAAAAATCTATAGAAAATAATTAAATTACGTGTGACATTCTAAATAGTGTTAAACCCCGTTAAATATTATAGTTGAATATCAAAATCATATCTTTTCTCTGAATATGAAACTACGTATGACATTCTAAAAAGGAGTTCAAATATATGATTTGTTTTTTTTTTAATATTTTTTGAATATCAGGAGGTTTTTAGGTCGAAACCTGTAATCCTCTCATATCTGAAAGCACAATATGTAATATTAGTTTCATCTCAAGCGTCACTCGATCCTATGACCTTTTAGTTTTGTCTAGGATTTTTTTCAGTCAAACTAACGACACTTAGTTATATGATTTGTTTTCACTGAAACAATAACACTGTAAGCTAGAAATCAATTATGTAACAGTAGTTGCACTATCTAGGACTGAGGCAGAGTATATGGCCTTAACAAAAGTTATTAAGGACTGCATTTGGCTCAAAGATTTAATTGAAAAGTTTGGATTTAATCAACATACAGTAGATGTGCTGTGAGATTCATAAAGTGCAATTTGTGAATGAGAGTTGTCATTACAAGAGGTGAAGTGAAAGTGCAGAAGAATCCAACATCGAGGAATCCAGCAAATACTAAGGTTATTCCTATTAAAAAGTTTGAGCTTGCTCTGAGTTTTCGAAGTGATTAGGTAAGTGAAGATTGGTCTTGTCTGGCGTATGAAGGGTTCCTCCTCGATGTAAATGATAGAAAATAGCAAATTTTAAAACATGGATAGATGATAAATATCACTTGTGACCATAATGAAGAGATTTTAAAACAGTTTGAAGAGGATGATGAATAGTTTTCTTATTGATTCATTTCAACATAACAGAGAAGATACAATGGGTTTAGCTTATATAGGCGACATTACAGATGAAATAGAGGAGCGTATGTTGATAAGGATGACATATCATTTTGCCAGCTGTGATGATGGTTTAGCACACAGTTTCACCTGGCAAAGCATCGAATCTGTTTGTGGTCTTCGTCCTATACTCCGTACCACACACTGTCCTTTTGTCCTCTGCCATAGTCGACCGTTGCAAGAGACTCTGTTTGAAAGAGAGTCTCTGCTTTGAGTTCTGTTTTTAGCAAAACCTCTTTCTGTGGGAGAGTCTTTTCCTTAATGAGTTGCAGAGGAGCCTTTTGCTTGATACATAAGACAGCTAAAACTGATAACAAAACATTAGCTTAGCATGGGTTTGTTAATATTAAAAGAAGCCAGAGAAAAAATACTGGAAAGAAGAAGAAGCCAATACTAAAAGAACATATTAAGATGATCCCAAGAGATTACTCGCGAGTAAGAGTTACCTTGTAGGTGAGAAAATGGTTGTGGCTGCCCATCCAAACTCTGCTTTCCTTCATCCCTTTCCTTTCCTTAACTTTTATTTATTGCATCGCTTTTTTCAAAACACGCTATCCAATGCTTTAACTTCAACTACAAGTTAATCGCTGTCTCCCGTTTAATCCGTTAGATCAAAAATTTTTATCTTGTTGAATTGATCATGAGGTTGTTGTAGGCGATCTAGTGATTTGGAATTTGGGGGCCAGCCTCCCCCTCCATAAAACTGTTCTTTGGGGTTCTTCTCTCCACAATACGGTTCATTGCGATGTGGTGCACAATGGGAAGGTACATGATATTTCTTATCTTTGGAATGTTGTGTTCGGTGGCAGTGACAGATCTAGAGTTGATTTTTGTATGAGGCAGGATCCTATAAAATTGAAGATATTTTGATAAGTTAATATTCATCTTAGCCCTAGTTGATGAAGTCCAATTAAATGTACTGGACCAATGCTTCTTCTTTCTAACAACTGGTAAATTTCTTATTGTTCTTTCCTTCGAAAATGGAGTTTGCTTGATACAATTTACGTTTGCTTTTTTTTTTCTTTTGGTCCAACCTACTCTTGTTTAAAACTGTCATTGTTTTAGTTGTATTAGTACATGACCACTTTTAAATTTTAGATTGTTTTCAATTAGAAGCAGAAGTATCAAATGTTTTCTAAGCCTTTTCATTATACGATTAAAAATAAAAAGCCTTTTTGTCTTTTTCCTTTGAACAATTTTTCAAACTTTTTTTTTGGTTTACAAAATGTAAATATTATTCATAAAAAGTTTTACTCATACAAATTGCATAACTAAAATTTGGTCACATGCAAAAAAAATCAAAAGTATGGAAGCAATTAAAATCGATATAATAACTGTCGTAATCTCATGGTTACGTTGTATAGTTACACAGAAAACTTTTGCCTTCCAGCCAGAGCAACTCCATTTCACCATCCGATCACAAATTAGCATCGCCATATGAACCAAGTTTCAACGCACAGATCTACAGAACAAGCCGATCAAGGGCCAAAGCTAGATGTAAAAGACGCTTTTAAACGCTTTTCTTTCCAATGGAGTAAACTCTAATCATAGTCTAGACGGTTAATAAACCTCTCAAGATTCATTTATGGTTTATATTGGATATAAGGCAGTTATTGTGTATATTGGACCTGCGACACAAGATTCATTTATTGTGTATATTGGATACTGAAGATTGACTTGACTCTATCGGCAGGTAAGCTTATTGGATGTTTCCTGTCCACAAAATATAGATAACAAAGAGGAATAGGCTTTCTCTGATATTTCTTGGAAAATATTGCCACCGACAAAGCCATTGTCCCTAGTCCCTACGTTAAGTTTTTGATATATATATATAAATTTTGAAACGTTTTTAAAAATGAAAGTTTAATAAAATAAAACTACAAAGTTATATTCAATTTTATTTTTGATGTAAAAAATAAAAAAATTTCGATTAAATTTACTTTTGAGAAGGAATATTGAGTGCTCGCGAGAAAGAGTAAAAGAGATTTGATACCTGAATTTTTTTATTAATTTGTTTAATTTATAGCTAAAAACTAAATATATTATGTCATATATATATATATATATTACTTTTATGTATTATTTTATTTTATTTAATATTAAAATTAAGTATATTATTCTTCATATATATATATTAAAATTATTATGCATTTTATATATATATATATATATACAATTTTTCTTTAAATTAAAAAAATAATTAGTCGGTCGATTAGTCAGTAACTCGGATGCAACGTAGGTCTAATTCTTTAGACTGTTTACATTAACCGAATAGGACTTTAGCATCAACAAGCATTCCTACCAACCAACTCTTTAACATTCATTCATTTTGATATAGGCGCAGTCTCACAAAGGGGATCTCAACCATTCTCAATCGACTTGGTAGGTTAGAGAAGGATGGAAAAGAGAGGGTTCAATGGTGTATGTGGCATACTCTCAAAAAAATGCAAGTCATGTAGCAAAAGCAATGGAGAACGAGACCAAATGTTGATACAAGACTATTTTCCACTATTCTACCCATTCTCATGCTTTAGCCTATTGATCCATGTATAGCTCATGACTTGAACATTGTACTTCCCAATCTCTCTAGGTACTCAAACAATAAAACCGACCCCTTAATGAAAACTTTGAACCGAGTCTTTTCTTTTGCTAACTAGAGAACTTCTTTCATAATGAAAATACAAGCTCATTCTCCTCATTTCACTTCTTTTTTTGTTGGTCTCTCTTTATTTTTAGGGGAATTTGGAAATATAGGATGTTTATCATTCTTTATTTTTAGGGGAATTTGGAAATATAGGATGTTTATCATTCAATTTGCCATCTATACCTTTTTGAAAAGTTTGGTGAAATATGTTTTATAATATTAGAAACTCCATTATACCCTCAGTTCTAAATTTTTTTTGAATATGTTCCAAAACCTCTAATTCATAAAGAGTTTTCCTTTTTATTATAAAGTAATATATATATATATATATTACAAACCCATAAAATCTGAAATTGAAAAATTAAAAACCATAACCAATTGGGAAAAAAAACCTTGCCGGACGAGATAAAATATAAAAGATTAAATTGAGGGTATTGAAAAAAAACTTAAGCGAAGAAGAAGAAAAAAGCGTTGAAAGAAAATCATTAAAAAATAAATTTTAAATGGTCAACAAAATATAAATTATATAATTTTTTTTAAATATATTTAATTTTATGAATATATGCGAACAAAAATTATAAAAAAACTTTGCCGAACGAAAAAATATAAAAATTAAATTAAGGGTATTGAAAGAAAAATTGAAAAAAAACTTGAGTGAAGAGGAAGAAGAAAGCATTGAAATAAAATCGTGAAAACCAAAAATTATAAATCGTTAAAAAATATAAATTATAGGGAAATATTTTCAAAACAAAATAAAATATATATTTACGAATTTACATATATTAAGATTTAATTTCCTAATTTTTAGATTCATTTTCTATCTATAAGAATTTTAAAAAAATGAGAAAATATATTCTAATCTTAGTAGAATATACATTCTAAATATCGTAGGACATGAATAATCCGTACAATTCATATTCTAATTGGTGTATAACATGTGCTAGAATATGTATTCTAAATTTCGTAGAACTTGAATTCTAAAATGTTTAGAATATGTTTAGAATTCAAGTTTAGAATATGTATTCTAAAATCTCTATTCTAAATTTCTTAGAACACATACAAGTGGTAGAATATAGAATCTAATGTTTTCAAAACATGCACAAGTGGTAGAATATGTACTCTGAACATTAGAAAATATATGCTAACTTTTTAGAACAAATTTTATCAACCTAAAACCTACTTAAAACTGCTTAAAATTAAAAATTTTATTCTTCAAAACTTCTTTTTAATTGTCTATCAACATATTTTTCTGGTTTGTTTTTGAAAATGGTATTTTATTATTAGTAGGACAACTTTTAAGAACAAATTTCATCAACCTAAAAAACAATTTAAAATTACCTAAAATTAAAAAGTTTCTTCTTCAAAACTTCTTTTCAATTGTCTATCAACATGTTTTTCTGGTTTTTTTTTGAAAATGGTATTTTCTTATTAGTAGGGACAATTTCGAAAAAAGTGACAGTTTAGAAAAAGGTATAAATAGACAAACTTTTACCTAGACATTGTTTATTTCCAATTTCCCCTTCTTTTTAATCATCTTTTTAAATTTAGAGAAGTAGCACTACTTTTCTTTTTCTTATTCATACTTTGAGCAATCTTTTATTTTCTTAAGCATTCTCTTGTAGTTTTTATTTCTTACAAGACTCTTTTAGTTTTTCCATCTTGTTCTTGGATTCTACGCACCCTTTTCCCATTGAGATCACTATCCAAACCTAAACTATCATTATATTTTTAAGCTAATGGAAGAGAGCACTTGTCGTTCATCTTCTCTAAAGATTTTGCTAATGCAAGCACACAAAAAGGCCTCACTCAATCAATTAGCAATGGTCGAAATGAAAAAGCTAGGTGATAGGTGGGGGACTATCCTAAAGATGAGGATAGCTACTTGAATTAACATGAGAATGGAAAAACAGATAAAATAACTCAAACATTTTTCATTAATACCATGAGAATGAATTTTTCATTAAGGTCAAATAAGATAGATTTTGGAGTCAATTCAAAGCAAGTTTCCACTAAATCAAAGACATTCAAGCCAAAAGTTCAAAGCATGGTTAGTCTTTAATTTCAATATCGCTCAAATGCATTAAAGAACTCCTAACATGAGCATTAAATCAAACTCTTAAGTTGAAACTTTTCAAAGAGATTTCATCACTGTTTCCTATGCATATGCAATGCAATCATATATATTCTACACTCAATCTTAATAATAGGAATGGAAATGTCAAACTACATGACTTTTTAATGCAATAGGACTATGTATGATGCAAGATTCAAAAAATATAAGACAGAGAAATAAGAGACAAAAAACACAAAATCAAGCCACAAAACCTTTACTAATTTAGGTTTAATTGATGTGTTTATCAGCTAAAAAATTTATCTAAACTAAAATATATTGTTAACCCAAACATTATATATTATAAATAGTTGTGAAAAGAAATAAATTACAAATTATTTTAAATATTTCATACTCACTGCTTCAAAATAGTCCGCATTAGAATCTTCTTGTTTCACTAATAAGAAAGAAGGCCTAAGTTTTAAAGTAAAAATCCTTAAAAGTTTATTTGTAAACTAAACATTTAAATTAAAAATCCTTAAACCTTTATTTGTCAGCTAAATAGCAAATCTAGTTCTAATTGAATGGACTAAAGAATCATTATTAACAAAACATTATTTCATACGATTAAAATCCTTAGACTTTAACAAAGCAATTCTTCTAATAAGAAAGAAGGCCAAAGTATTATAATTTAAAAATTCTGGAAAAGCAACTTCTTGTGATTTGAAGAATTGGTGCGGTTACTAGAAAAGGGTCCACTCAAAGATCGTGTGCATTATTTTGATTTCATTTATGTCCAAAAAAATTATTACTTGGTAGAATTATATCAATAACGTTCGCATTAATCATTTGTCTCAAGAAAAGCTTGAATCCTCTTTTTAAATGCAACTTGTATTCATAAGCTTCTACAACACCAAGCTTGTAGTTAAGACAAACAATTTTTTGTTACTATAATAAGAACATCATTAAATAAGAATGGTATGAGATGTATATACTTACAGAAGCAAGGAGACATTATTGTACAATAGCTGTACAATTTATACTACAAAAAAGGTTTGTTACATCAATTAATTTGTATAAAAATGATGCTAATTTAAATGATTTATTAGTAATTGATACGACGTATCTAATTTAACAGTTATAACAATTGATGACTTTATTGATTTATTTGATATCATTTCGTTGCAATTCTACCAATTTGCATCATTTTCAAAATATTGATACAAAAATATAATTAATGACATTAATTGACACTAATAAAACAAAAAAATAAATAAATGACATATTAATTGTAGATTCCACATCGACTCCACCAAAAGAAAAAACTCCATAATTTTCTTATATAGTTTCACTTAAAATAATGCATATTGTGTCGCTTATTTTATATCTTTAAGATGATGTAAGAGAGATCATCAATGATTTCAATCTACTAGTGAATCCCTTTCAACTCTATAAGAATTGTTTTGGTTTTGAGTAAAAATATAAGTAACTGTTCTTTTTATCATGTAGCTTGAGGATTCTTGAGAGTTTGACAATCCTAACTACAAAATATGTATCGATTATTCACCGATTCAAAAAAATTTTAAAACTATTCAGATACACCAACCACGACAGTATGTCGTTTTTATGTATCCAAATGATCTATAAACAAAGAAAGAGGGGGAAAACTAATGTTTTAAGAGTGCAGTGTGTTTCTTTGATTTTTAAGTTGACATTACAGATAAGATTTTTTTACATTGTGGGAAGATAAAGGCTCTACTAGAAAAAAAAAGTTCAAAGAAAACATGAATACTATGCAACGTTTGTGGGATGCATGTGCTTTTTGAATAGGATAATATTTTTTGTTTCTCATGAATAGGACAATATTACTACATTACTTTTTTGGATGATTTGTTGTTTTTATTCAAAAATAATAGGAAGTGATTAGGTGATTTGAGAACATTTGACTCAGAGGAAGTAATGTGACTTAAAATGTTGTTCGACATGCTTCTCTAGGCTCGGGACAATTTTGTGGGACTAGCTAACCCACCGACATTTATGGTACTCTCAAAAGTTGTCATAGAGCAAGCAGAATATGAAGAGTGTCGTTTGATGTTACCTTACTGTAATGTTTATTATCTCTTTGTAGAATATACTTTTAGTTGAGAGATGTTCTCTACGAACATAATTTTCATCAGAGTAATATTGAATATGAAGCAAAATAATAGATTCAATAATCTATTAACGAGTAAAACTTATCTATGAAAACATAGTCAAATTCACTTATGTTCATGTATTTTTTCACTATATAGCACATATATATGCTTATATAATAATTTGTTTTTCGAAAGTTCTATATACTAACTTTGTAATCTTGATTTGATATCAATGAAAAATTAGAAAAAGAACAAATGAAAAGTTATTAGGTAGATATAAAAAGATAATATAGAATTTAAAATAGATGGTGTCGTATTTTCCTTATCTATTTTGGTTAGGATCTAACCGGATGAAATTGGATCAAATCAAAACCCGAATGGAAAACCAACCCAAATCAAATCATTTTCAAACCCAAAACATCGTGAGCCAAACGAAAGTTTTGATCATTTCCGACCCAAACCCAAAAACGTTGTGAGAGCAACTGAGCAACGCCTCCTAACCGTCTCTAGCTTTGGCCAGTCAGTTCCAACCCGAACACAATAAAAAATTGTTAACTGGAACCGATTAAGAAAATAATATTTAAAATATGCCTTTGAACATTCTCTAGTCTCTCCTTTTTTTTATTTGTATGGTTAATTTTAGTCTCTCTTATACAATAGAATTGTAAGCCAAGGAAGTTTCCTAGTAATTTAGATAGTTCAAAGATATTCACTTGCCTTATATCTTCAAAAAAAATTATGTTGTTTAGGATATATATGAAAAAGGATATGCATATATGTACTCATAATATGCGTTACATTTGAAAAAGTATAAAGTTAAGTTTCTACACCAAGTCTAGGGTTCGATTCCCAGATAATGCAATTTCTTACAAATTAATGGATGTAAAGCTTTTCAGAAGTTGTAGAATGTTACAGATAGAATCGTTCATCGTGGTCTCGTGTGTTGCATAGAGAATATATCCATCATACGCATGTCGTACATGCATAATCGTGTGTAGTAGATTCTGCATGATAATCGTATATAATACAAGTAGTCATATCATCATAATAGGATTAGATAATAGATAATTAAAAAAACTAGGCTTAGATAAAACTAATGTCATTTGATCTTAAATTGTATCGGTTTAAGTATGTGACACTACCAAAACCAACTTAAATAAGAAAAAACGACATAATTGTAGATACCACATCGAGGTTGGTTGTTAGCGTTCTCGTAGCCACTAAAGAGCTTTTCCAACAACCGTTAATGAATTCTTCAAATTTACAATCCAGTCTTTGGTCACCAAATCAATTAATTGGTGGACCATAAAATCCAGATATAAGTTATACATGAATGGATCTTGATCGCATTGGCCAAGCTCTTGATCGCGTTGGTTCGGGACGCTGGTCGATCGCAACAAAAAGGTGAATAAAGATTCATCATCTTCTCTAGTTCCTAGATTTGATTTCAAAGTATAGATTTAAGCTTGATTCAACCGATTTCGAGAGTTACAACGAATTATGAGAGAGGTTCGTGTTATTTGATTCGGTAGAGTCGTAGATTCTAGCTTGATTTGAACGATTCTGAGTATTGAGATGAATCAGAGATACGTTTTTGTATTTTAAAGGCAGGTGAAGTGATCTGAACAATCAAATTCGCAGTTCTAAGGTAATATACATCATGATTCTTATACCTTATGTGTTACCTTGTTCTGATATTGATTGAATGTGAACCAGTTAATATGATTCTGAACCTGTAATGTGTTTATTATAGTGTCTCTCATGATTTTATACATTTGTATGCCTAGTTCTACTATAGATTGAATGCGAACAAAGTAATATGATTATGAAGTTGACACTTGTCTACTCAACCTTCACTTTTGTGGTTGCCTATTTAATATCCCTTAATCTGTCAGAGATACTGAATGTGAAGCAGTCGATATGATTTAGAAAGTGTATTGTGTCTATTCAAGTTTCATTCTGGTGATTCCGTATATATGTATGCCTAGTTTTGCTATAGATTGAATATGAACTAATCACTATGATTATGAAACTGGAATGTGTCTTGTCAAGTTTTATTCTGGTGATAGTGAATGTGAAACAGTCAACATGATTCTGAAAGTGTATTGTGTCTATTCAAGTTTCATTCTGGTTATTCCTTATATATGTATGCCTAGTTTTGCTATATATTAAATATGAACTAATCAATATGATTATTAAACTGGACTGTGTCTTGTCAAGTTTCATTCTGGTGATTCCTCATAAATGGTTTCCTAGTTCTACTATGGAGTGCATGCCAACCAATCGTTAGGATTGTTACATGCCTTCTTTCTTATACTTTCTGTTTCGAATTTTTAATCAATGGCATCACTAGCTGTTTGAAAAACTATATCTACCTTCATGTGGGTCTTAAACTTGCAGTATTCTGATTTTGTAGGAAGAAAACAATGTTGCTAAAGCCGAATCAGCAGGAAATGAGATCTTACACAAGCATAAGGGACAACTGAGACAATTAGTCCATGTGCTTAGGCACATTGAAACATAAGTGAATTCAGATCAGGAAGACATTCTATAGACAGTTGACAATCGCAAAACCTCTACGAGAGACAGAAGTGTCAAAAGAGTCAAACCCTCTATGACAGGCAGAGGCTTCAGCTGAATCAAAGCTTATAAGCGAAAAGTTTCAACTCGCGGAATGCCCGCTGGCCCGCAAAACCACAGCGGGTCAACCCGAGTAACCCGCCTTCCGCCTGGACCACGCCCGCAATTCTATGGACGATTTTCTAAGTGTCCAAACCCACCCCGCCGTGGTACTAATCAGGCAATGCCTGCAGACGCCCGCCCCGCTTAACAGGTCTAGGTTTGAATCTCAAAACATTTACATTGTGAATTAGTCTCCAGAATTATTTCGCTGAAATGTCGAGAGTTAAATTCATCAATTGTACAGAAACACAGAGCACCTAATGATAGACTTGCACATCTTTGTCATATATGATTCTTTTACTAATGGAGATAACATTTAGACGAATAAAAATAGCTTCAAAACCATATCCGCTGACATTATAATTTAGAGTTTTTATTCTCCAAGAACGTGCAACCCCCTCACAAGTCTTTACAACAAGAGTTCCAATAATCAAATATTCAAAGAAAAGTAGGTAAAAATAAATAAATCCTTGATAGGCATAACACAAGCATCCAAATTTGTAAAAACCTAAACGAGCAAATCAGTCACTTGGTAAAATATGCAAAAAAAAAAAAGATGACTTGACTTTAGTAGTACTGTACATTCACACGTACCTTCCCCTTCCCTGTCTTGTCTGCTCGGGAATCCTTTCAGACAATGATGTCCCACGTCATCAATCCTTCAGACAACGATTGTGCTACGTCATTCAACTACAGTCACCTCCTGATCAACCTTCCAGTAGTTAGTGTCATTGTACTCCTGCATATTGTCATCGGAGCTCTCCTTTCCTGGTGAAGCGGTGGTTGTGTTCCGCTTCATTGGCCCTGCTTCTCCCACTATGCCTTCCTTGAGAGCTTGATCCATTGCCCTTTCGGTTCCTTCTGGCTCAACTCCCACAAACTCTACGTCCTTTCCAAACAACGAAGGCACAGGCGGCGATTTCGGGCTTATCTCACCTTCTGAGGATGATGAACCGTTTGGGATTCTTACATCAGGCATCTTCACATCATCTTCAAGAAATGGATCAGCTGTGACTGGTGTAGCAGTTGAAGATGAATCACCACGTTCATCCCATCCGGATGACAATTCATCTGAACTCACATCTTCATCAATCTCGATATCGGTGTCTACAGGGACTGCTTCTGAGGTTGAGGCTGTGGCTGCAGCTGAGACAATGAAAGGGTTCTTGCTTTCTGTAATCAAACAGTCTTCGTCTTCTTCATCTCCACCACCAGAAGCTTCATTCAAGCTTACATCTTCCATTGCTTCCTCTGAAGGAATCACTCCTGTTCCTGTGTTTTCACCCAATTCATCTCCTTGGAACGTGAACCAGTTCGAGTTTGTGAATAAATTGCTGCACCAAGAAAAAAACCATTTCATTGTTTTAATCTATCGGATACTTGGGTTGTATAAGTCAGATTCGGAAGCTTACTTTGCCTGTTCATCACCAAGCCTTAGAGATGATATAACAACTTCGGAAGATCCGTCATCAAAGTAGACATCCTACAAAATATGTTAGAGTCAGGACTATGGTAGACAGTGTTTTCTTTGAACGTAGAACATTACATAACTATAACAAATACCTCTCCATCTCTGTCATTGGAACTATGCTCCTGGAACAAGAAACATGGAATTTAGATTCAGCCAAAAATATAAGAAATGATAATCAGAGAGATTAACAACTACCTCTCCAGCACCATTGTTCTCTTGCATGTTGCATCTGAACTGATTCTCTAAACCAACAAGATCATAATCCCTATCATGAACTTCATCATCGTCACTGTCCTTAGTCCTATCATGTAATGCAGTGGGGCGTCTGCATGCGAAAGAAGTAAAGTGAATTGTTATCAAGAGAAAAAATCAGGACTAGCACGATTAGATACTGTGTCATCTATCTTTAAACCCAAAGGTGTTAGGACCAAGTTTCCTCTAATATTTCAATGTTTTACTAAGACAATCTTGCAAGTAAATTCTGGCAAGAGTAAATGCACAATTGATCATTGCATAAATAGGTGTGAAAAGAAACCATAAATATTTGAGAAGAGGCATACCCGCAAACCCAGCGATAAACATTCTCAACTGTGTTTCGATCATGCAACGTATTAGCTTCCCACTCGCTCCATTCGTCATTTTCCTAGCAAAGAAAAACAGTACACGTCAAAACAAATTATCAACTAAACAAAATGCAAATATTTGTTCACAAGATTTGACGTAAAATATCAAAAATAATTTGTAGGTGTGATAATTCATTATGGATACATCTTGATGGGTTTTACACTGGCTGACTCCCACAACTACAGAAAACAAAGTGGTAAAATGGATGCAAGTAAATAGATATTCACAAATACAAATTAGCATTTAGCACACTGTTCAAAATTTGGTTAGTTTCGGTTTTTTCTCGGTACCATCGAAATTGTTACAAAACGACCTGATTAAACCGACTACCGAGAAACCGAAATCATTTTTCATTTCGGTTCAATTTCAGTGGTATTTTACATAACCCGAAATTTCTCCTAACCGATTAAACCGACCCAAATAACCCGTTAGCCCAGGCCTAGTTCAAATCGTTATATGTAGAAAGATGAGATACTGCAGACAACAGTAAATATGCAATTATTATTAACAAATTAAACGTACTGTTTCTGATAAACGAACCTCAAGTAAAGTCTTTATCTGGTTACTGTTAATTGACAGCTGAACAAGCTTGTTTGAAATTCTAGTGATATGACCAACATTTCCGACCCGTGGAGCCTGCTTTCCAGCAGCAGCGAATGTTGGCTGCATGAAAGCAGAATCAATTATATCTATAACTCAGTACACTTTATCCTTTAGAAAAGTGAATATAACCGGCCATTTTTGAATCTGGTATAACAATAACACTAAAATGCTTTGCAAACCACACAGTCTGATGTTCCACATCTTGTCTCACAGAACTGGGAAATTTTCTGTATGCGCTCTCTCGACAAACTTTGCTTCCAATATTTTCTGATCATTTATTGAACAGTAAGCACACTAATATGCATGGGCGAAACAATTCACACCTGCTTATCACCAGAAAGAATTGGCTGTTTCTCTGTTTTGAGAATTTTTCCAATCAAGTCATACTCTCGGAGAAGATGGTCAACAATCGCATCGTTTTTGCTTTCCAAACACGATACTATTATGCTCTGCACCTGATGGTGCAGTGCATTATTATAAGGGAACCTGTGCATAGTTGGAATGAACAATTGAAAAATGGATTAGCCAGCCAAAACTTAAAAGACGTAAAAAGTACCAAACAAAGCAAAACTTTGTTATCGATCCAGGTAGAAGTATTTACTCAAAGAACAGATCAAGGACTCTTCTAATGGCTCCTGAGCTAGCTAGTTCTTTTCCTGTAGCTTCACTTCCAGTTTTCAACAAGACAGCAATGAACTCCACAATCTAATACAAGCCAGCAGCAACACAAACGAAATCAAGAGAATATAATAAAACAGAAAACACACACAAAAGTACATGTCTAGTTCCAAGATCTAATACCAGGTCCATCTTATAATCAAACTATCTTCCAGTAAACAAGAACTAAAAAACTTCACAATGAAACCTGACCTTCAGACGATGACTGCCAAGAGGAGGCCTCAACTGCCCATAGGTAGTAGGTAAGATCTTTTCATCAGAGGTCATGCTCAAAAGTGCGACAAAGTCACCTGCACCAGAGATGAGAGCCTTAACGGAAAGTTCCAATAAATGGTAAGGAGTCAAATTCTTTCATAAATGTTCAACAAGAATAAGAAGTCAAATCTATCCAGCTAGAAAGACCAAAGCATATACCCAGAAGCTACTGTTAAGAAAGTCGAATGAAACGCGAAATTGCAGCAATCAAATAATAAAACTAGAAGATTTCATTGTTTTCCAAACATTTCCTTGTCACTAAGAACAGTATGAGAGGTTAACAGATGTTAGGATGAACCAAAAAGATAGAATCTGATCCAAATGAGTATTCAGCAATCAGTAAAAGAACTAATACAAATGTTATGATGAAAAGTATTCAGCTAAAGAAACAAGAAACGAATATGCATACATGTACAGAACACAATGAGTCATTTGTGTAACACTAACCAAGTCTAGGTAGCATGGTGGCAATAGTCTCCGGATTCACAGAAATTGGAGACTCCAAGATTTGTTGGCCCCTGAATGAATACATAAAGGGGGAAGAAACTACAGATCTTCTTGGGCTCAACAACGAAATGCATACCGAAAGTGTGTGGACAAGGCTAGACTTGGACTGGGGATCTTCGAAAGCATGACCAAATATCCTTGCAACAAAACTGCAAACAAAAAGATCACTGAATTACCTTAAATACTAAATATGTTTCAGCATATTCACGGGTGTAAGACATCCTACAAACCTTGAACTAGAGAGTTTGGTAGCCAAAGGTGATGGTGCATTTTGAGCAATAGTGCACAGTGTTTCAGCAGCATTTGCATGAACTTCAAGAGAGTTCTGATCCAAACAGAAATTGAAGACAAAACTACCAGGATATTTATATCCAAACTAATTAAAACAAGAAAATGCAAGTCTTGTTGTTTGACTGAAACAATAACCACATCAAGAAGATAAAACAGAGATGTGCACGTGCAGGAGAATCTCTCCAACTATTCTCTATTATCTTATAAAGCTAAAAGCCTAAAACAATGTAATTTTCAGTAGCTCTGGAGTACCAGCCACATAAAAAGTTAACAGATCCCAGATTTTATCGAAAAAAAATAATAAAGAGAAGAAATCAGAAGTAACTCAAACAGCCCATGCTTCCTATATTTCAATCATTTGAGCAAAACAAAGGGGCGCATACTTACTGATGGGCTAAGCTTATCCACAATCATTTCAAGCAGATTGCTATCAGCTAACCATTGCATCACATCTAGGTGGTTGGGATACACATGATCATCGGCACCAACCAAACGGATTAGAACCTAAATAAGTCACATGAACATTAGCTTAAAAGTGATTACCAGAATCAAATATAAGGAAAAGAGGAGAGGGATGGTTTACCTCCATAATGGACGTAATTCCTATCAAATCAACCAATTGCTGGAAAACATTCTGATGGGCCTGTAGATGGTATTTTAAAACATTATTTGCTAATTTTATATTGACTGTACACCACATAATTCACACAGTAACAAGTTTCAAAGAAAAGAGGCATCTCAATGATATGTCGAACTATTCAAGGATTCTCTACCTAGGCCACAATTTAATTTTCTATCGACGTAGTATAATTATCATTAATGGTAGGTCGGAAAAGAATTGAGCACAGAGAAAATTTCAAGGACAGGGAACATCCCACTTTACTTTCTGCCACGCAATCTTATTTTCAAGCAGAACTTAACATTAGTTTTGTGCTATTTGCAAGATTTTCAAATAAACATCCAAATAAAACTCACTTTTACATAGTTCATCAACGGGACCGTCTTCCTCAACATGAGGCATATGACAACCTATAGCCAAAAAGACAAGATACATTGTTAGTAAGTAACAAACCTATGGAGATTTAATCTACAAAGTGCTTAAGAACTAAAATTCTGAAAATGAATTATTGAAAATGTACAGTGAAAACATTACCTTGCTGAAATACCCAGCTAGCATTACGGTGTGGGAACGGTTGGGTTCCAAAAAGGAGAAAAGTAGGTTCATTAGCTGCAACAGGAAGTATAAACTTAGATGAGACCAGAGGAACAGATTTATCAAACTCAAAATAACAAGGTTCTGCATTCATCACAGTTAAGGAAGAAGAAAATTAGTACAATACCTCCTCCTCGTCCACTAAAGTCTTAAGAATAACATCAATTTCGCACGTCAAAACTTCAGAGGAGATGAAGGGAAACCTAATAGAAAAACACGATTTAAAGTTAATCGATCTTGGTTCAAGATAGTTAGCAGAAATATTCTAAATAAGGTCCACAGTACATCTGGATAAAATTCATCAGCAAAAGCAAGGGAAGTTATCTCTAACAAACCACAATGCACATACTTGAAAGCACGCTTGCTATCAACATCTTCAGGAGATTCTTCAACAATAAAACGTAATAACTGTTCCACTTGGGCTCTTTCTCTCAGACTGCAAATGAGCATATAAAATAAAAGCATAAAAGGCCAACATTGCAACCCTTGCTACTACTATGAGAAACTAAAACTTCCATACTATACCAGGGTGGTCCTGCAAAGAAAACATAAGGAAGTATGCAGTGACACTATCTACTTGTTGTGCAATATCTGCTAGGCTTGCATATCCTCTTCAATCTTTTTACGAATGGTTAATATAGACCAAAGACACAAGTCATAGTACAAACGAAAATATATAAAAAATCTAGACATAAAACTACAACAAGGTAAAAAAAAGAAAAGAGGACGCCTAAATGAATTACAAATTTATGAGCCGGCTGTTCAAAGCTCTGCACTCTTGGATTATGTCTTCCTCATCCAAGAGTTCTTCCAAAGTAAAGTCTTCCTTGTCTAAAATGGATTCGACCTGTCAATCGCAAGTAAAACATAAGAAAACCGAAGGAACAAATGCAACGACAATACTCCCTATCTGATTTTCTCTTAGCTAAACTACATCACCAGCTTCCAAGAAATTAAAAAAAATATATGATTCTCTCCCTCAGAACGTCACCAGAAATGTAATATTCTAGCTCCCACCATGTTAGAACATTGAAAACCTAAATCAGACATCATCAGGACTATGAAGCTATTGAAACATTATCGAAAAACAACAAATTCGAAGCAGCAAATTTCATCAGAAATCAAACGCAGTATCAGTAATAAAAGCATGCCACAAAGATGAAATTTTCGTCTTGTTTTCATTTCCAATTTATGAACATCAATAAGTTCAGAAGCAAACGAAATCTCAAAACCAATTCAGCAATCTTCACTTCGAGTACGAACAAAGCAAATTCAGAAAGAGAGAAGCGAATTCAGAGTAAGATGATAACAATCTGAATTCATGTGTAGAAACTTCAACTAACCGGTGAAGCAGCAGAGAGAGCAGTCAACTTCCAGAACATGGTTGAAAAAACAAGAGGATGATGATGACGAAGAAAAAGACGAGCTAATTAGATCTCTTAACAGACCAAATCACCAAATCTTAGCGCACTCGCCAAGAAAAAACCCTAATTTGATGCTGGTGAAGGAGAAGAGGCACAAATGAGAAATCGCATAAGGGGAAAAGAAAACACTGAAATTTTCAAAAATTAAACAATTAAGAAAGAAATACAGTAAAACCTCTATAAATTAATAATGGTTTTCTTCTAAAAATCATCAAAAAATTATTTAAAATTAATCTTCACCAAAAATTATACAGATCAATTTTATGAAGTTAAAAATTATCTGCTATATAACATTTATCTTTATGTCAATGTAATTTCGTTAACTGATGTTAAAAAACTAAAAAATTATCAAAACAACGTCATTTTGGCAGAAAAAACTACATAATTTCGTTTTTATTAAATTGTTTTTCTCCTAAACAACAAAAAAAATTCTTTCATTATTTATTTTTATTTAATATATTTAAAAAAGAAAAAAATCAAATTGTCATCTTCTTCTAATTTTCTACGTCTCATGAAAGATGAACATTCATCGTGATAACATTAGATGGTACAATCAAGATTCTAATTTTTTTTATCAATTTTGAAAATCATAAATTAGAGAAATAGTATCTAATTAGTCTATTATTATTCTTCTTTCAAATTCAATAATCTGCAAACTAATTACAAGTTTTTAGTAGATTACAAATCATAATCTAAATACGTACAACAACACAAATTCGAGCACTAAATCAATCATAAACACTACATCAGTTCATAAACACTATCAAAATCCATCAACCAGCACAAATCAAACCATGAACGAAAAAAATATAACCAAAATTGAACAAGCATCTTTAACTGTAGAAGATTAAAACCCTTTAACAAACCCAAATTTGAACCAAAAATAAAAACTTTTTAACGAATCCAGATTCTGCAAAAATTACCATAAAATTAGATCTTCAAACCCAAATTAAAACCCTGATTTGAACACAATTCATCACCATCACTGGTGCTTCCTCCTCCTCTAACGAACCTTCCTCTTCCTCAGCCGACGGTTTCTTAGGAAGAACTCTTTCTTACACTTCCATCAAACCCTCTGATAGATCCAATGGCTATAAAGCCCCTAAGTCACGTCTCCCTAAAAGCAAGCCCCCCTAGAAATGGGACATCTACTCATTTGGTGTCGTTCTCATGGAGCTTCTCACCGGGAAGTCTCCAGATTCATCGCCGCTAAGCTATCCTCATTGTGAACGGTGGTTGTCGAGGTGCTGGATTTGGTGAGGTGAGTGAGGAAAGGGTTTGAGGAGGAGACTCCATTGTCGGATATGGTGGATCCAATGTTACTTCATGAAGTTCACGGTAAGCAACAAGTCTTAATTCCATTATCCTAATTTTATTTTTTCCCCAAATTGATTTTTTTTAATTGTAAACCTAATTTATGATTTTCAAAAATTATGTTGTTTTGACGACAGAAAAATGACAACTTACAATCAAAACAATGTGTTGTTTTTGACTCTCAAAATAAAGTCATTTTGATAATTATGTTAGTTTTCTAAGAGCAGCTAACAGAGCCACGTTGACGATATAGAGAGGGGTTATATAGTGGTGACTTTTAACTTCATGGAATTGACATGCACAACTTTCGGGTGAGGGTTGATCTTGCAAAAAAAAACTTGATGTTTATTTAGCAGAAAACCCAATTAATAATGTTGGAGTTTTAAGATTTTATTAATTTATAGTAATAGATTTTTGATCCATAATATTTTTAAAAATCTTTTATTGTAAACAAGAATGTTTTTTTTAAAAAGTATACTCTTCTAGAATTTTTCTTTAGTTGAATTTTCTTATGCTTTATTGCCTACATATTCTATATTATACTTTTTTACTTCTTTATTTTTCTTTATTTTACGAGACTTTATTTTGTTTTATATATTCTCTTCTTTGACTTTGGACTAAACATTATTCTTCGTTACACACACTTATTTTTTTATGCACTTTTCATCTAAAAGGTGTTGCGAAATCAACAATGACATATCAAATACTCAAAAAGTTATGTGAGTACAAAAAAAAATCATACTAAATGCACTCAAAAGGATTTGCAACTATGGTTTAAAGCAAAGTTCCATTTAAAAATTAGTCAAGGTACAATCTCAAACACACTCAAACGATCAGCTGAGTATCTTTCTTCCAACTTGAAAACTGGAAATGTTATCGAGCGGCACAAACCAGCAAAATTTTCAGAGATGAAGAAAGTTATTTTTGATTGGTTTCTCCAATATCAAGATTGTGTTAATATGGCTCGAGAAGGCAAAAAGATACAATGAAACTTGTATACCCCCAACTAGATTCTGAGCACCAGTTTTCTCAAGTCTAGCTTGAAAAGTTTAAGTTGTATTAAGTCATTTCGTCGTTTTGGAGAGTGTGGTTCGGTTTATATGCAAGGCATGGAGAAGAAACTTGAAGCTATACGGGAATAAATAAATAAGTTCCCTATGAAAGATTTTTTTAAATGGATATATTTGGTTTGTTTTACAGGTTACAGGTTGATCATTCTCTTGCTACGAAACAACTTGAAGAAAAAAATAAGACAAAGAAAAGCTAACAGTTGTTATTTGTTGCAATGAGGATGAGTCTGAAAAAATTCTTTTATGCATTATTGGAAAATATGCAAAGCCATAGTACTTTCAAGAATGTCAACATGGATGGTTTGAATTTTCACTATTGTGCCTACAAAAAAAGTTTGGATGACAAGTGTGATTTTTGAAAAATACATATAATGGTTTGATAAAAAGATGCATGGTAGAAGAGTTTTGTTTGTGGTAGATAATTTTTCAACACATCAAAAAAATATTGAAGGATGAATAATATTGAGTTGTTCTTCTTACCACCCAATATGACATCAAAAATTCAACATTGTGATGTTGGAATAATAAGAGAATTTAAGATGCATTATCGTAGGAGATTTTACCGTGAGATTTTAGAAGGTTAAGAGTTGAGACAATCTGATACAGGCAAGATCAATGTTTTGAATGCTATCAATTTTTTTTAATTTGGCATGGACAGTTAATGTTCATCAAGAGATAATAGCAAATTGTTTCTGACATTGCAAATTTTTTTCAAAGGATGATGTATCAAGGAATATAGAAAATGAATCAACTTGTGAAAAAGACATTCATGAACATGAAGTTGTGATCAATAATCTTAGTTATCGAAATAGAATGGATATGAATAGCCTACTTGACTATCTGGGTGAAAATGATACATGCTCAGAAGTTCAGACTTTAGAAGAAATTTTGACTTATGTCCTTTAATGTTGATGATGAAGTTGAAGATGATAATATGGTACATTTGGAAGCAGTTACACGTAAAAAATCTCAATTATCGTGTCTAGAACTCTTCACAATTTTTGGATGTATATCGATAAGACAACCCCGTAAGTGTTCAATGCAATAAAGAAAATTAGAAATGAGCTCCTGCGAGATTCTAACCTCAAGAAAAAACAAACAACACTAGAGTCAGATTTTATTAAATTGCCTTAGGTATGTATGTCTAAGATCTATAATTATTAATTTATGATATTATTGGGACTATATATTTACATAGCAGTTTCTAAATAATTAGGTTAGATCCTTGTTTAGTTCATTCTCTTGCATTTGTTTTGTCTTACTCCAAGCTTAGTTATGTCTTGTATTTATTTTTGAGTCTAGTGTTTAGATTTAATGTTAAACAGACAAAAAGATTTATCTTCCTAGCTTAGATCGTTTCTCCATAGACTTGTTGCGTTTTGTAAGTCAAACTTTTCACATGGGGTATTTTGAGTCGTTCTTAAATAAACAAATAAAACTTGGCACACATCACATATTCACGTTAAGAGTCTTCGAATCTTTAAATATTCTCATATTATTCCTATGTTAAATCATTTTCCAATTCAATATGAGTAGCAACAGTAAAATTTGCAATTCAAAGTGAAAAGCCCAACGTGGTTGGATAATTACATATATTCTCTAGTTATTAGAATACAACGTAAGATCAATAATTTAACATCACTGAAGTAACAAAACAAAACAGAAAGCAAAATATTTTTAAGCTTTAAACAATTAAGTAGGTTTGTCTTTCTTTTCGTACTTACGAGCCCAAATGTTATTCCCATATATAATATTTTTAACTTCTCCTTGTTGAGTATGCAGTCAACGGTAGCAACCGAATCCAAAATCAGCCTTGCGAATAGTGATTGTTGGTGAGAGATGCTATTTGCGTTTGCGTTGGAAAATTTTTTGTTGTCATGTTGCATGTAAACGCCCAAAACACAGTTTTTTCTATATTTCTTGGTAAAGAGTTCTATAACCTCAGAATGTGACATGGAAAATCCATGGGAAAATATTATGAACAAGGTCATATCATTCTCACTCGCAATGCAGTTAGCATTCCAACCCCAGAGACTATTGAGGAGAGAAAAATAAGTTGTTGGAGATATTATCTCCATCAATGTCATTAGGCATTACGCTGATACTCCCAAAAGTTGGACTCGGGAAACCAGGGATACTAAGAGGGTGGCGGAGTCTTGCGTCAAAGAAAGAGGATGAAGAAGATGGTAGAACTTGCTGAAGGATATCAGAGAAGATTCTAGAACAAATGGTGGTTAAAAAGTACTTGATTCCTATTATGGAAATGTATCGTTGTTGGTAGATTCTTTGGAGGGATATGCTTTTATTATTGTATCTTTTGGTGAGAGGGATTCAGATGAAACCATTTGGGGGTTCATCGGAATCAAGGCACTGGGAGCATGAAACAGATATGCAATGAATGGATCTGTGAGAGCCAGAATGATTGAGAAGATGTTTGCAAAGCCTAAGTCCTCAAGCCAAAGCCAAATGGCATTGACAAGAAGTGACTCAGCTGGAGATCTGGAGAATTTTAAGACCAATTTAGAGAATACATCTCTTTCTTGGGCATGAAAAATGTGTAGTTGTTCTACAGCAATAAGAGCCATAATTGAATCAGACTATAGAACGTTTGATGAATGTGAAAGAAATGTATTAGTTGTTGGAATGTCTTGTTATTATCTAATCGATTAGTTCTATAGACATACAAGGATCACATTCTTTTTTAGGTTATTCACGATGACGCAAGGAATTAGCTATCTCATCTACAGGTTCGGTCAAGAGGAGAAACGGGTTATGCAACCGATTACGATCACTAATTTTATATTTTTGAAGACCACCAAATTATATTTTTATCATAATGAGTATATATTATAAACTAAAAATTATTTGTTAACCAAAGAATTGTTGTTTTAGAAAAGACTTTAAATAATTTTACAAAATTTTAAACTAATATTGTTTAAAGTTATAAATAACAAATATAGAAAGGGCCATAATTTTTTTTTGAATCAAGTCACCATTTTTCGTTGAACTGACCCTGTTTATCTCACCACAATTAGATGTTTTATGATACTGTATAAGTAATTGTTAAAAAATTTAAAGATATGAACATCTTAAAAGATTGTTCATAGCTTTCAAAATAATTTACTAAATATAAAAAATGTTCATATCTTTGAAAAAGTTATAACCGTTTCCTTAAATAATTTCATTAAACATCTAATTTTGATTGGATAAGATAGCTAATTCCTTGTGTCATCTATATGTATATATAATATTTATTCTAAGTGGATTATAAAAGTTTAGCAAATGATTCTTGCTATATGGGTCTAATTATAATTAGACAGCAAAATTTTTTCTTAATTTAAGTAGTCAATAAAAAAAGAATTGTTCATGCCTCTATTCATTGTATATAAACTAGAAATTAGAAATTATATGTAAGATATCCTTTCTTTTTATACCATTCCCTTTTCTTCTTCTTATATTTCTTTCTAAATAGAAATATTTCATGTTTTAATATATTTTCTACTTTTGTGATTGGTTATGGAAAACTGGAAATGGATAAATATCTTTTGGATAATTTTGAAAAAATTAACCAAATTTAGATGAAAATATGTAATTAAAGTCTTTAAAGATATGTGGGGTTTGTGATAAAAACAAGAAAAGATATATGTTTTTTCTTTTTTAGATATTATTTATCACCATTTTGTCATTTTTATTACCATTTATGTTTTCAAATTTGTGAAAGCATATTCTTGAAATTCTTAAAAGTACAACATTTTCCAATTTTCCGTCATGTTTAGCAGACTTTGATTATGTCAACGTTGCTAAATCTAATGAAGATCATGTTACCTTGCTATGGGTATCTCTTCCAAAGAATATTAATAAGCCGAAAGATAGTAGACATTGTGTAAAAACATTGTTGACCCTTAATAAAGTGATATGTGTAAATAAGTTTAAGAAGTGTGAATTTGGCTCTAGAGGCCTAGAGTATCAAGATGGAAAAAATAAAAGATAAGTTTTGTATTAGATCAAAAGGAAAAAAAAAAACTGATTCCCCTGTAGTTATTATGATGGTGTAAAAATATTTTTTTCTTAATTACCCAAGAGGTATGAGATTTCCTTCACCAATGGGTGAGACATATCGACCCGCCGATGGATTGTAACGAGAAGACCACCGAGCAATCAACTCAATCAAGTATTTGATCGCACTGTAAAAGATATAAGGAAACTCCATTAATGTCTGCAATATTCTCGTCTCCTCCTATAGAATTTTCTGTAATTACATTAACATAGAGTATCCTTCATCTCTGTCTATATAAGTTGTAGTCTCTGTTAATATCAATAATACATCACTTATATATGGTATCAGAGCATAAAACGATATCCTAAATATATTTCTTCTTCGGCTGAGCCTCCATAGTCTTCTTCCTCTATGTTCTTTTTCTTCTTTTCGTCCCTCACTTCACTTATTCTCAGTTGAAACCATGGCAGAAAACACTGCTGAAACAATAGTTCCAACCACTCAAAACCTTCTCAATGTGAACATGTCAAATGTCACAAAACTAAACACCACCAACTACTTGATGTAGAGCATCCATGTCCTTGCTTTACTCGATGGTTATGGCCTTGCTGCACATCTAGATGAATTAGTCCCACCACTACCTCCCACTATCATGGTATGTGATACAATAACAGCCAATCCTGACTTCACTCTATGGAAAAGACAGGACAAATTGATTTACAGTGGGGAACTTGGTGTTATCACACTCTCCATTCAGCCCACTCTCTCGAGGTCTCAAACAGCGGTAGATATTTGGAGAATACTAGGTGCAATATTTGCTAAGCCAAGCAGAGATCACGTCAAACAACTCAAATTACAACTGAATTGCTAGACCAAAGGTACGAAAAACCATTAATGAATATTTCCATGGATTCACTAACAGATTTGACCAATTACCGTTGCTTGCCAAACCGATTGAACATGAAGACAAATTGAGTTCATCCTCGAAGGCTTATTCGATGACTACAAGTCCATTGTGAATCAGATCGAAGGTCGTGACACACCTCTTTCTCTTAGAGAGCTGCACGCAGAGGTATCAAAATGAATGGGTTGTCCATGGTATGCGCATGTTCAATACATAATGAGCTGTCTATAGAAAAACACATTTAGAGAGCGGGTTAAGATGGTGTAGGCCCAATTTGATCCATGGACAAAATGGATTGGACACTGTTGGACAATGGGCGGCCCATTTTTCCTAAAAATTTAGGTCAAAATCGAATTTTCCCAAATTAAAAATCGTAATATCCGCCGATTTCTAGTGATTTTCGGTGATATTTGGCGATTTCCGATGATTTTCGGAGATTTTTGACGGTTTAATGTTAGAAAAAAATAAAACATAACTGAGGCCCATGGTCGACCCACGAACAACCCATTTGGAGCGGACGTTAATGGGTTTGGTCGTTAATGGTCACAGATGTTAATAGACACGGTCATAATTTTGTCCACAATCAAAATGGACAAAATTGGACGGGTGAAAATAGACGTGCACAACCCATTTTGACACCTATACCTGCATGAGAATCTCCTCAACCATGAAGCAAAACTTCTTACTGCCTTTGCCATGTCATGTACAGCTCATGTCTCTGCCAACACGGCAAACAATGGTCCTACCCGAAATGTGCACCTTCAAACTCCAATCAGAAATGGAGTCAAAATCACAAGAACAATCAGAGAAGTGACAATCGTCTCACCAAAGGCTATCAAGGGCGGTGTCAACTGTGTGGTGTGCACGGCCACAATGCCCTTAACTTCTAGCTCCACGAACATTTCCACCTTACAATCAGCCACAGTCGTACCCACCGTGGTAATCATATGCTCCAAGCGCCTCATCATCCATCTAATGACTAGTTCATTGATGGTGGTGTTACACATCACATGACTAGCGACCTTCACAATCTAGCATTACACCAGCCCTACCATGGTGATGATGTGGTTCTTATCGGTGATGGTTCAGGACTCTCTATCACGCACATTGGTTCACTATCTCTACCCTCTCCTACTCGCTTCTTATCTTTAAACAATGTCCTTTGCATACCCAATATCCATAAGAATCTGATTTCTGTCTATCGTTTATGCAATGCTAATAAGGTTTTTGTTGAATTATTTCCTGCGCGTTTCCAGGTGAAAGATCTCAACTCCAGGGTTCCGTTAATCCAAGGCATAACTAAGGATGAGTTTTATGAGTGGCCACCTTCTTCTTCCACAATCAACTCGTTCTTTGCTTCATCTTCACCAAAAACCACTCTCCCTGACTGACACTACCGTTTACCCCAACTAACCATCCCACACATTTTATTAGCCACTAAAGAGGAAATCTCTACCAATAAGCCAACGACCGATCTACTCAACCAGCCAATCGATGGTCAAGAGCATCAGTTCCAACTCAAAAATCCTACCCGAATTCACTTTTTTTTTCTCTGTAAATACCAAGCTATATATTGTGACTATATGCTTGGAGTTGTTGAGTCACTTCACATACACACTAAATCAAACATTGTACTTTAGAAGAAACCCTTACATGTTTGGTTTGTCTTGGCTTTTTTATCTTCTTCAATTGTTCAAATTCATGAGGAATACTTATGTGCGTGTTCTATAGAAATCAATATTGCAATTATTTTAATACCAAATTTGTAATTGACGGTTTTAGGCTTTTACCTTTTCATTATTAAAAAATCCGAGCAAGTATTTTAGCGGAGTAAATCATATAAATACTTCAGTTAAGTAGAAAAAAAAAACAAAGAAAACTTTTGTTACTATCATTACCTTATCCCCCTCCCTACTTAAAAACAAGATATAAATTCAAAGTGAAATTTTTTTAAAAAAATCTTGTTCAAAAACGCGGGCTAAATGGCCATTTAATTGCCGATTAGATGTTTGGCGGTGGAGAACCGTTAGAGTAAAGTCTACACGAATTGCAAGTTAAAACCGCAAAAAAAAAATTGCAACAAAAATTAAGATTGCAATAGTTGCACTAATGTGAACCCTTAGGCTAATGTTATACTAATTGTTTGTACTTCACATATCTAATATATTTACAAACTAAAAAAATCCTCAATTAATCCCCAATTTACAGTAAAACTCTATAAATTAATACCGATAAATTAATAAACAACATAAAATAATAAAATCTTCCGGTCCGATTTGAGCCAATGTAAAAATTTGCAAAATACGATAAGATAATAAGATAATAATTATTTAGAAACTCCTATGTAAAAATATGGTTACAATAATATCATAAATTAATAATTATAGATTTTAGGCATATACCTAAGGCAATTTAGTAAAATATGACTCTGCTGTTGTTTGTCTTTTTTTTTTAAAATTAGAATCTCGGTGGAGCTCAACTCTAATTTTTCTTATTGCATCGACAACTTCTAGGGTTGTCTTCTCAATCTGCATCCAAAAATTGTGAAGAGTTCTACACGCGATAATTGCTTTCTTACGTGTAACTGCTTCCAAATGTACCATATTATCGTCTTCTACTTCATCATCAATATTAAGGACAGAAGCCACAATTTCTTCTAAAATATGAACTTTTGAACGAGTTTTGCAATATCGCAAACAATTTGTTATTGTCTCTTGATGAACATTAACTGTCCAAGCCGAAACAGCAAAATGAATAGCATTCAAAACCTTGATCTTGCATGAATCAGATTGTCCCAACTTTTAACCTTCTAAAATTTCACGATAAAATCTCCTACAATGCATCTTAAAAGCTCTTATTATTCCAAAATAAAAATTCAACCTTGTGATGCTTAAAACATTATTCAATCCTTCAATATGTTTTGGATGTGTTGGATAGTTATATACCACAAACAAAATTGTTCTAGCATGCATCTTTTATCAAATCATCATATGTATTCTTCAAAAATCACACTTGCCATCCAAGCTTTTTTTTTGGCACGGTAGTGACAATTCAAATAGTCTATGTTGACATTCTTGAAACAACGTGGCTTTGCATACTTTCCAATAATCTATAAAGGAATTTTTTCAGACACATCCTCATTGCAGCAAATAACAATTGCTAACTTTTCTTTGTCTTATTTTTTTCTTCAAGTTGTTTTGTATCAAGAGAATGATCAACTTGTAATCTATAAAACAAACTAGTTTCATCCATATTAAAAACATCTTTCATATGGAACTTATTTATTTTTTCTCTTATATCTTCAAGTTTCTTCTTTATGTCTTGCACATCAACCGAACCACTCTCTCTAAAACGAGGAAATGACATAATACCATGTGGTAACTTAAACTTTTAAAGCCAGCATTGAGAAAACTGGTGCTCAGAATCTGGTTGGTGGTATACAAGTTTCATTGTATCTTTTGTTTTCTCCAAAATTAGTTCTCCAATCATATTAACACGATCTTCATATTGTAGAAACCACTCAAAAGGAACTTTCTCCATCTTTAGAAATTTTGCTGGTTTGTGCTGCTTGATATCTTTTCCAGTTTCCAATTTGAAAAAAAGATTACTCAACTAAACGTTTGACTGTGTTTGAGACTATACCTTGACTAATTTTAAATGAAACTTTACTTCAAACCATAGTTCCAAATTCTTTTGAATGCACTTGGTATGATTTTTGTCTCATATAACTCTTTAACTCTTTGCTTATTTGATGTGGCATTATTGATTTCGCAATACCTTTTAAATGAGAAGTCATTGCTAGGTTTTGTATAAAAATAAGTAACCGTAACGAAAAATATTGTTTAGTCAAAAATACATAGAAAAACATATAAAACAAAACAAATTCTGATAACAATAAATTACAAACACCTTGTCAACCAAAAAGGAGTAAGAATACTCTTTACAGTAAAAATTCTCTCCCTGAGAAGACAACAAGGATATGAGATAGATCAAAGAAAAGACCAGTTTACAAACAAGAAAGCAAGACAATGAATATTGTTATTAATATTGTCTTCAGAGTGAGCAAACACTTTCCATGAAACAGCTTGTTCGTACGAAGCATGTCTCCCCATTGTCGACACACACATTCCAGACGGTAAGCAAACAAATCCCTGCAAACAATAATAAATAAACTCACAACAATTCTCAGATAAATATGTTTTTATCAGACCAATTTATGAATGGTTTTATTGTTTTTTACCTGTTGCATTAGTTTGGCAAAATCTGGCCAAAGGGCTTTACGACCTGACTCGTCAAAGATCTTTTCCAATGTGATGTCTTGTAAAGCGACGAGTGTTGTCTCTAACATGTCTAGACCGGCCTGGTTTGCAAACATGAACACTGGTTGTGGCTGTAATACCATTGAACCCAAAGGTTGCATAAGTCTTAAACCAAACCAAACTGAAATGTGTTTATAAAAAATCAAAAACAAAATCAATTTAGTGAAATGGAACCAAACTAAATCAAATAAAACTGGATTATATTAAATTTTGTATAGATTTCAAAGTCTTAATCGGTTTAATCATATCATATTAACTAAATAATTGTTTTATGTATTTTTAAGTTTTTTTAATCTAAAACCAAACCAAACCGAAATACAAAATCAATAAACCGGAAAGACGATAGAACCAGACCATAAAACCAACCGTTAGAAATTAGAATCACACACCTTCAAAGAGCAACACAAAATAGCATCTTGGTGATCCAATAGTTGTCTTAATAATGAATCGCCTCCAAGTGAGTCTGTCCTCAGCAAATCAGAGCCTAAATGGCGACTGTATAGGCATTAACAAGCTCGAGTAAGCAGAAGAAACATAAGAATCTTCTAAAAGTTACTAAGACCATAAGACTCAGCCATAAAACAAAGAGGAAACTCACTTGTAACTTCGGCAAATCCACAGTGCAAGAGTAACAGCTTCAGGGGATCCTGGAAACATCTTGGAACCAAAACTCGGGTTCAAACCAGACGGTGAGACCGCCATTGCAACCCGTTCAACCGAGGAAATCACACTTCGCACATACTGGCAAGCCATATTGGCAACATTGTCTTTCAAGCTATTCTCAAATAGGAACTGAAAAGCGATCATAAGTATACACCGTGAGCTCGGGTTAGAAGCAGTAGCAGCGTTCTCTGGTGCCGCACCCACATCTAGGCTGGAAGTTAAGTCCAAGGTCTGCTGGTTTATAGCCAACAAGTCTTGAGCATTGCCCTGTATAGAGGAAGCAAATGTCTTTGAGATAAAGAAACATTATCAACCAACTGGTCTTATAGAAGGAAGCAATAATACCGTGTTAGCATCTATGGGTATGAAACCAGAGGGAATAAGTGGAACATCATCTGGAAACATTTCATTAATTGGAGCAAATACTAGCTCTGAACAAGCTCCAACAGCATTCTCATCCATCCCAGTACAAATCTGCCACACATCAATAGTAAGTCACATAACTACTAATGAAAATTTTATAATAGTGAAAAATCAGATAAATGGTGTTAGGAAGTGTACCTGTAAAAGATGTACATCTCGAGAGACAAATGCGTCTTCTTGGACTAGAGAATGCCCTTCTAATCTAACAACTTCAAGCATCTGAACCATAAAACCAAATAACATTACGAACAACACCGGTGATATCGATATTGACAATTATATTCTCTCATTGCAAATCAGGGAGCTTACCTCTTCATTTTCAATTGTATGTCCTAATGGCATTATGATTTGGCTACCGGTGAACCTTGTAGGCCTCATTCCCGGATAAGCAAAGCCACCTGCTTTCAGTGTAGCAGCAGAATATGCATCAACATTGAAATCAGCCCACTCAGACCGATGTTCCCTAAGAAACCGAATGAGAACCACAGGAGCAACATTCTATGTACACAAAAAAGACAAATTTCCGCGAAAAATGTAAGTTTTCAAAAAAACTTTCCAAAGCTGCAACAGAGATGATTTCACAAAAGCAGAAAAAAAACTTACTTGAAGAAGCATAGAAGCCTTTGCACAGAGCACACCTCCAAGAAAAGAGAGGGAATCAGAAATACTATTCAAATGCTTTGTAGAGTTAACAGCAACAATTATGTCTTCTGCTCCATTACAATGCATTATGGACCAACCATCGTCATTAAACCCATTTACCGCATCATTGAAACCCCTGTAAGGATAAAAAGACAAAAACAGTAAACAATTCAAACCAAAAGAACAAAAAAAAACATTTGCATCAAAACGCTGCTAAGCTCAACCTGCTTAATCTTTGGCTAAAGGTTCTTGAAACCGCAGGCTGTCTTCCTAATCCGTATGATACTTCCCCGTTTGTCTCATGCGCTATTTGTCTAATGTATCGCAACGCCTAAACCCGAAACCGAAGCCAGTAAATAATCCTTCTATAAAACAAGATACTCTTAAAGGAAACTGAATCATATCTACTCACAGCAATTGTCATTTTCTGTGCAACTACTTTGGATGATTCATAAAGTGGTCGCAGCACGTCTGGTACACTCCAACCCTGCAAGAATAATGATTTGGAATCAAATTATTTTGGTAAGTTGGCGAACATATATAGAAGGATGATGTTATAACTAATATCCTTCGTACCTCAAGATTAATGTGATCAACGATATGAATTATGGAACCACCACCATCACAAGGTCTTATTAAGTAGCCACTAGGAAGCATTTCTGCTCTTACAAACTGAGCAGCGGAAGTAGGATTAGGACCAGCTCCAGAATCGGAAAGAGACCTCTCACAAACCTTATAAAAAAGCACACAGAAAATATCAATTACCAAAGTGAGATTTTATATAAATTTCTTGTGAGGAAATTGTGAGATATATATACCACAAAACTGCCATTCTCAAGCCTTGTAGTGTATCTCAGGGTCCAGAAATCACGGGCAGGAGCCAGAGTTGTCGGTGCATATGTCTGATAGAATTAGCATTTGTCAAAATGATTGCTAAAAACAGAATACCAAGTTAAAAAAGAGCCACAGAAACAAGATTTCACCTGCATATATACAAGCTCAACTGTTCCACCATTACCAGCAGGGAACATTGTGAAAACTTCAAGGCTTCGACAGTCGCGAAACCAAGATGGTCAATCTTTGAGGATCTCAGCAATCTGCAAATATTATAGCAACAAACCCAAGTTTACATCAGAAGAAACCTAAAAAAGATAGAAACTACAAATCTAGAGTCTGCTTAAGGTGGGAGAGATAGCAATCCCTTTTACCTTCATAGGTTCTAAACTAACAAGACCACATGCTCGAGCTGCCACGCCTTTACCTCTTTGCAAAATGGCAAAAATGCCAACCGAATCCGGACCAGGCTGAAACAAAACAAATATTCACTCACATCTCAATCAATATACACAATGTAAGTAACAACTAAGACAGCACATATATTAACCTTCATCCCAGGCATCTGGACCCAATCAACAGCAGTTCCTGTAGCCTTTGAAAGGAATTCTGCCGAGGTCTCTTCTGCAATCGCGAGCAATCTACCAACAAATACTTAACACTAAGTTAGTTCAACCCGCGCACAAGAAAGATCCAAACAAAGTACCAACTCATCTTTGCTTACCCTGCATGACTATTTGCATCTCTAAGAGAATGCTGAGGATTTGCGTCCACTGAATCACAGCTTGCATCAGTCACCTGAAAATTCACAACATCAGAACTCCCAGAAATACCGAACGGATCAAGATTTGTTCTTTCATCTTTGTTACATACCACTGTGGTCAACTGCTGCTTCATATATCCATTTTCACAAACAAGCTGAGAAACCTGTTTTTGAAGCCTATCATTCTCTTCCATCAACAACTTATTCATAGCTGAAAGCTTCCTGTTTACACTCTGCAGTCTCGAAGCCTCTTTCCTCTGCTTATTTCGGCACCTAAAACGTACAAAAACCTATCACCACACATAATTGATAATCCCACTATAAAAAAGAGGAGAATCATAAATAATCCAAATTTTGAAGACTCTTTCAGGGAGAATCGAATCCACACCCACTAAATCTTCTTATATCTAAAGTTAACATATACCTAAAGATCCTACCTTTGACAAGAACATCAAACACCCAGAAATCTAAACATCAAAACCAAACCAAAAATTGCAAATCTTTGAGTTTTTGAATTATATAATACCAAAAGATCATACCTTTGACAACTACACTAACGACCCAGAAATCAAAACAACAAAACATAACCAAAATTAACAAACTTTGGTTTTTCTTCATACCTCCGATTCTGAAACCAGACTTTGATCTGCTTAGGTTCAATATGAGCTAAAATGGGACATTCTCTAATAAGCTGTTGACGACAAAGAGAAGTGGGTTTAGGACACTCTGAGTAAACACGTTCAAGCGCTTCCACTTGCTCCGTTGGGTATCTCACATACT
This sequence comes from Cardamine chenopodiifolia, assembly GCA_963922655.1. Classification (NCBI taxonomy): domain Eukaryota; kingdom Viridiplantae; phylum Streptophyta; class Magnoliopsida; order Brassicales; family Brassicaceae; genus Cardamine; species Cardamine chenopodiifolia. The sequence goes on from OZ000463.1 coordinate 12,035,256, forward strand.
TGCCACTACTATCCAAATGCCGATTTATATTATCATTACTTTCCCGGTGGTTCGCCACCGCCATTGCCATCTTCTTCTTTTTCTTAGTATTATAATAAAAAAGCTTCCGACGGTTTTATTTTGTACTTGACACTGGGATTCGAGCTTCTTTATCTTCTCTCTCTCTCTCTGGCTTTTTTGGTTTCTTCTTTTCTCTTTTTATCTTTTCTTCTTCGGAAAATCTGTAGAGAAACGGAAGTGAATGCGTTGTGTTTTTTGTTTTCAGACAAAGAAGATTTTTTGGTCGTGGCTTCTAGTGAACTACCTTAGACAAGTGGAACGTAAAGTTGAAAAAGGGAACCGAAAACAAAAACCAAAAAAAAAAGTGTTTTGAAAAAAAAAAAGAAGAAGAAGATGAGAAAAAGAAAAGCTAACGGAAGATCTGAGATTTTTTGCAGCGTCTTTGAAGAAATAACAAATACAAAGATCAACCAAAGAAGAGAGTCACAGCGAGGTTGAATCATTATGAACAAACAAAGGTAAAAGCACAGGAAAAAAACGAAACTTTACTAGTCAAACAGAAGAGAGATTTTCATCAAAATACATTTTAAAAAGTACTCTGAAATTTCTTTGTCACTGAGAAGAACAAAAATAAATGGGAGATAGAGAAAGAGAGAGAGTGAGCGATCTGTGGTCTGGTCTGAACATCGAATAGTGAAGGGAGAGAGGGAGAGAGGGAGAGAGGGAGAGAGGGAGAGAAAAGGTTTTGCACGCAAACCGACAAGGAGAAAAAAAAATTACTTGTGGTTTTCCTAATTTTTAAATTATACAATTAAATAATACGGCTGGCATTTACGAAGTTATCCCTACTTTTTGGTCAGAAATGACAATGTAGGGATCTCAACTACTACCCCTGTCTATTGCCATTTATTTTTATTAAACTGATTTGGCCCAACGCTCTTTATTCATTTTTCCTAACTACTGTCGTTTTTCACACTTCTTATTTTATTTTTCTCCAACCATAATTCACTAAAAAGTAAAGAGTAAAGACACGAGAAATAAACGATGTTGGACCATGAACATATTTTAGGGTTTAACCATTTTTCTCCAAAATTCAGGCGGCATGGGCTGCTTTCTTTAAAGTTCAAAATTGAAGTTTCACCTCCAAAGTAGCATCCATCGTCTTCACAATTGATCGACCTTTGTTGCCGAGACGCTAGCTATTATGTCAGTTCTGTTTGCAATTCAAGTAATTGGTATCACCTTACCTATTCTATCAGCTCTCATGGACATATTATATCATGTTTTCTTTTCTATAGAGCTAATCCTCTCACATGATTATTACTTATATTAAGTGGTTTGGTTGTAGAGTTTCTTTTATGGAGATTAGAGTTTTTTTTGTCTCTGTTTTAAGCAAAAATTCATCAAAATGATATTTAATCGCTTCATATTTGTAGCCGCTTATGTGATTGTTAAATATACACTAGTTGTCGTTTTAATCTCAAGATGTAGATCACAAAATGTGTTCCCTAATTCACAATATTTCGTTTTGCATTGCACCTCTTTCAACGTCGAGTTTAGAGGATTATTCTACAACATTAGTAGTTTAAGTGTTCTGTTTGTTGCAATCTATTGTTTTTATTTGCTTACTGTAATTATCGTCTATTTTGTCAAGACGATTTGTTTATCATAATTTGTTAACAATTACTCTTACATAGAAAGTAAGAATCTATTAAATGAGGTTTGACAAAAAAACAAACATTTTTCTCCATGTAAAAGGTAATAAGAAAATTGAGAATTGTTTTTTTATTCTCTTTGGAATTTGCTTTGACATTTAGAGCTAACAAATGTTGGTCAGTTGAGTTGATGATATTCTAAAATCTATTGTTTTGTTAACTAGCTAATCAGATATGAATGTCTATTAAATTTTGTAAATATAAAAATGTTTGTATACATTATGTTTGTGTATAGTTGTGTTAAAATTGATAAAGAAAAAAAAGAAAACGGTAATGAAACAAGAATCAATGATATTGTTAGTGTAGAAGGTAATTCCATGCAACAACAAAATGGAGACAAACAAATAAACAAATATTTATAGACTAAAGAAAATTATTCTAATGGCCAAGAATGAAGCTATATAAACCTTTTATCAAAAAAAAAAAAAACTAATGAAGCTATAGACGAGAATTAGTTTTTGGCCCGAACAGTAAAACGAAACTCAGTGGACTACTATAACTCTCTTCTTGTTATTATTAATAATAATAAGAAAAAAGTTTGTAGGTCTTCATATGAAAATGGTTGCGACAAGTCTTATAATTTGACTATTGACAGAGGTAAGAATATGTCCCCATTAAATTTCATAGATAGTACAAACTTGATTATTGCATTCATGTTGTGACAAAACATTTGAAACAAAACCCCCAATAAAGTCAAAATGCCACACCCCTTCTTGCCTTTTACATTTTGCGTTTTTCCTTCTAGTGGTTTATATCTTAATTGACAACACATTGTTTTCTTTTGTTGGCCAACGGCCTTGATGGGCTTTATATTCCACCACTATGTCCCCTACCCACAAAGTCACCACACAAATTCACCAATATCTTTCCTTCTTCTTTTATTAAGCTCCAACAAATGTGATTTTGTTTTTTTTTACATAAATTTGTGAGAACATCAATTATTTGAAACTAAAAAAAAATTCTAAAACATCAACTAAACGAGGAAGTACTAGATTGTGGTATAATGTTTGATCACATAATATCTTTGTTTCTAGAAAATGGTAGTGCACAAAAAAAGGCTAACAAATGATTAAACGGTAAATATTCACAAAGTACATTTAGCTTTTTAATTTTAAAATTTCTTTAAAACTCCCAGCTGAATATAATTAATCTTAATTATTTAATATTGGGTTTGCGAAGACAAAATACAAAAAAAAGAAATTAATATGCATAACTAATCGACAAGTCCTCCCATCTTTCTAAAATATTGAAGAACAAACAAAAGAAAATCTACATAACGAAATTATGCTTGTGGGCCATCAACGATGATAACTGACGGTCAAAGTGTTACAAATAATTTTTAAGTGTATACAATTTGCAAGATTTGTGTTGAGTGGGTAAATCATTTGTTGAAATGTAAAATCAAGAAAACTTTATCAAAACTGCCATTTTGTTGAAATGTAAAATCAAGAAAACTTTATCAAAACTGCCATTTTATAGTAAAGAAGTTCGAAATATGTTATTTTCAAACAGTAATACGGTTATAGTACCACTATTTGGTACGGTTGATGATCATTTTGCCTTTAGATGAAAAAAACACATAAAAATTTTATTTACATAAATTTTGTGCTTAAATTTTATCCAGAAACACATGGATATTTTTCTAAAAAACATGAAAATTCTACTTACATAAATTTTGTCCATATTTATAAAATTGATAAGTTATATTTTAACCAAATTAAAAATATAACTCTAAATTATAGATTTTAACCAAAATCAAAATTAAAGCCTAAACTATAAATAGAGAACCCAAATAATATAAAAAAATTTAATCAAAAACTAAACCATAAATTGTAAAGGAGGAACTCAAATCGATTAATGTATAGTTGGTCGTCCATAAAAGACATTAAAACTAAAAAATTAAACAAAAAATTGTAATTAAAAATTCAAACCAATTAATATATAGTTGGTCGTACATAAAAGACATTAAAAAAATACCCTAAATTATAATTAAGAAATTCAAACTGATTACTATACAGTCGGTCGTCCATAAAATACACTTAAAAAAAATCTAAACTCTAAAATATAAATGAGGAACTCAAACCAATTAATATACAGTCGGTTGTATATAAAGGACATTTTAAAAAAAATAAATCTAAAGTGTAAAGGATGAACCCAAACCGATTAATGTACGGTCGGTCATCCATAAAAGACATTAAAACTAAAAAACTAAACCATAAATTATAATTGAAGAATCGAAACAGATTAATTTATAGTCGTTCGTACATAAAAGATATTTAAAAAATAAAATTAAACCCTAAATTTTAATTGAGGGATCCATACTGATTAATATATAGTCACTCGTCCATAAAAGATATTTTAAAAAAAAACTAAAACCTAAATTATAAATGAAGAATCCAAACCGATTAAAAAATTGTTAGTGCATAAAAGACATTTAAAAATACTAAACCCTAAATTGTAAATGAAGAACTCGAACCGATTAATTTGTTGTGTATCTGAAATTGAAGTCTTGGATGAAAAGCAAAAAAATTGATGTCACTAGGATTGAATAAATGACTGAAAACTATATCCTAATTTTAGCTTTCCAAACATAATCGTCTCATTGACAAAAAAACTCGTGCACCAATATAAATACAGATTCGAAAATAATAGTTTCAGATGGTCAAAGAACAAAACGGTCTTTTTATGTAGTAGAAAATGGTATTTTCGAATATCAGAAGAAAGTGGCATTTTTGGAATGCCACTTCTAAATCTGTGGCATTTCTACAATTAACTCTAAAATCAATAAACCCAAATGGTATTCATAATGTTTTTATAAACAATTAAAGTAAAAAGAAAAGCAAATGTAATTTATGGAAAAGATAATGGGATTTGTTTTTTTTAATGACTTTTCCATTTACATCAAGACAAATTGATTTTGTAACTACTAAATTTGTTAGAAACTTAATGTCCAATAAAAAGTAGCGACATGGTCAAAATTTGTATAGTTACGATATTATTGTATGGGGGTTAAAGAAATACCCTTCCAACTCATCATAATTTTTCAAAGGTTTCCTAACCAATTTTCGTTTATGTTTTCCATTTTTTTTTTTGAGTAGTTGAGTGGATAATAAGTTTGATATATACGGGAGGTACGAGGTCGTAAGAAGAAAAGAAACTTAGTGGAGGATCAATAGAGGAGCCAACGTTGAGTTGTAATCAAGCTGGACGAGGGATATCTAGAGGGAGGGAAATTGTCGAAAGTAATGGAAAGAAAGGAACCTTAGGGTAGCTCTCTCCTTAGTTTAGTTTAGTTTAGTTTTTAGCTTAGCTAAATGACACTTAATTAGGCAAGATGCAAGATGCTACTTAACCCACCTTCAGCACACTCACAGATGGCTTAGCTAATCCTCACTTTTGAATATTTCCCCCTTGATCTCAGCCACTAAAACTAATTAAATTTGATATTTTCTTGATCACTTTTAATTAGGTCTTGAAAAAAATTCTAAAACATAACCATACTAATTTTTTTTTTAATACCAATTATAAAATGACCTAACGTAACCAAGCCTTAAATCATGTTTTAATTATCTTTGGAATTTATAGGAATTGCTACAACCAATCAAGGAATCAAACATGACCGTTGACAGTTTGTTCTTAATTTCTTTGGACAGCCTTAACTCTTAACATCAATCAATCTTGGATCGTTCTCTATCTATTAGATCCCTTAAATTGACTAATTGCTCATGAGCTAATCGTTACTTCACACGATTAAACGAGCTTCTGAGTTTAAGTATACATGAAATTAACCTCAGTCGTTATGAACACGCTATACAATTCATAGAAATAGTTATACACATATCCAGTGAGAATCAAATTGATTTGTTAACGATAGAGATTTTCAAATTGTACAAAAGAAAATTTATATTTAACTATAAATTAAAAAAATTATCAGCATTCGTCCTAGAGTTTTTCTCCCAAGTCCAACGACGAGCTTTAATCTCAATTGACCATTTCTCTTTTTTTTTTTTCTTTTTTCATATACACTTCTTAATATAATTATACCAAATAAAACCTACTTGTACCAATACAAAGATGAGACTCAAAACCTTCATCTCTGTATAATGGTCGTTACCATCTGAGTTATTGTATTTTTCTTGGTATCATTTACAATTACACGTATATATACTTAGATAGTACCAAGTGGTACAAATAGGCGTACAAAACTAGTTATACCAGTTGTACCACAAATAATAGATTCGAATCCTGGGTGCATGGCGCACACGATGAGTGTTAAAACTATATGAGATGTTGTATTTTCTTGGTATCACTTACAATTACAACTATGTAACTTAATTTGGCCGATAATCAGATTTCATTAAGGGTAAAATTTTAATTTTGATGGAGGGGTTAATTGAGATTGAATTTTCATAGATATAGACAATTGAGCAATTGATTCTCTGAAGACCGAGGCAGCCGTCAACCAACCTCCTCCTATTCAAGATGAGCTCCTTTCGTCGTCGTTCTTCCACCGAGCAGATCTCCTCCTGAACGGCGCTCCCCAAAGAAATGTGGTCACCTCCCACTGGTAGTTTTCGTCGCTGGGGAGTTTGTTTCTCCGACCTCTTCCAACTGAATAGTCTATCATAGTGTTTTCTCCGAATTCTTGTTTTCGTGCCCAAAATTTCTCTTTGGATCCGAGCTAATTAAACTCCGGTGTTTGTAAATCGGATCTCATTCTGCTCTCACCTTCCGGTGTTGATCTTCCTGTTGCAGCCGAACCAGCCTCACATGCCAAATCCTCCAGATCTACCAGAATCGCCAGATCCATGTTCAACTCTCCATACGCTTCAAACCAAAGTTATATTCATGGGCTCTCCTATGAATATTTGAATGTTCTCTTGTGTCCTCTAGTGACACAAGAGAAAGTTCTATTCTGAGTCTGATTATTTGAATGTTTCTCTTGTGTCCTCTAGTGACATGCTTCTCACCTTAGTGCGATCAATTACTATAGTATGCATACTGCTTTATGAAATTTTTTCAGCTGTTATGAGGTTCATTTCCCTTTCTAGTCCGTTGAATCTCTCCAACACTCAAGCCCCTTTTTTTACCGTTCGTCTCTCTTCCATGGTTGGAGCTTCTTCAGACTGGGCTCCCTTCGCTGACTTTCAACCCTTGCTTTAATATCTTGCGGTTGTCCCTCGAGTGCTTTGCTCCCCCCATGTATACTTTTTCCCATTGCCTTCTGACTTCTCTATTGTGGAATGTTATCAGAATTGGGTTGAGTGGATGGTTCTGGTGTGGTGATTTCCTGAGTTAACTATTTCATGGCTGAGGAACTTGGTTTTGGATATAGTTGTCTCCAGAAAAAGGAATTTGTCAATTTTTCGAGGAATTTGGAATAAGACTTTCTTTCTCTAGGCAAGAACACAATATATTTCTAAGATGATACACACTGGCTAAGAGGCCACTAGGTACCACATCAATGTCCTCAAAAATTTATAGTAAGTGAAAATTCTCCCAATTTATATCCTTACATTTGTGTTCTTTATTGCATTGGTGCAATTCTTTACAACTTTATGCAGTCTTATTGTTCCAGTATGCAGACTATCCTTTAAGATTTTCAGGTTTTCTTCTCTTCTAGTGTGGCAGTGGGGAAGTCACAAATTTTATAGCTATTTTCTTCACGTTAAACCGGAATTGATGGATAGGTTCTGTCATGTTTTCTCCTTTTATGGAGTCTGATCCCCTCACATGTTTATCACTTGCGTTAAGTGGTTTAGCTACAGGTTTTTTTCTGATGGATATTAGAGTTTACTTGGTCTCTAGTTTAAGCAAAAGTTCATCAAAATGGTGTTTAATCGCCTCAGATTTTGTAGCCATTTATGTGATTATTAAATGTGCAATTATTTCCGTTTCAATCTCAAGATGTAGATCACAAAATGTGTTCCCTAATTCCCAAGGTTTCGCTTCACGTTGCAGCTCTATCAATGTCGAGTTTAGAGGAGTACTCTGCAACATTAGTAGCTAAAGTGTTATGTTTGTCGCAATCTATCTTTGTTGCTTTTATTTGCTTAAGTGTAGTTGTTGTTTATTTCACCAGGATGGCTTGTTTATCACAGTTTGTGAACAATTACTCTTTCATGGAAAGTGAGAATCTATAAAATGAGAGATTTGACAAAAAAAAACTATAAATTAAAAGATAATGTGGTGTAATCATTAAATACTATATAAATATTATTACCAGGATAGACAAATATGTGGATACAAAAATGGATGCTTTAAAGATTCGTTAATGCATTATCACTCGATGTTCAAAGAAATTCTAGCCGTTAAAAGAGCAATCGAAAAATTCGATTTTCATCTAATAGGACATAAATTTTGAATCGAAATGGACATGTCTTCTTTTCCGAAGATGTTACAATTCAAGCAGAAAATGGTCCCACATCAACAGCTCTTAAGATGGAGTGAGTGGTTTTCAAAGTACAACTTCGAGATAGTCTATTTAAAGGGAACGACGAATGTTCTAGCCGATATGCTCATCAGAAAACTCATACCTAGCATTCACATAATGGTAAGTTCTTCATCGAGCAAAGATTACTACGACTTTGATGCCAACATGGCAAAAGACGCACACCATCTCATCACCGAAGGAAACTTTCGTGAAACATTAAAAGACAAAGGGTTCGAATATCAATCAACCATCCTGGAAAACCACGATTTAAACGGTCGATACATTTCATCGTTAGGAATTCACTCGACTACCCGTTCGCTCACCGGTATCAGATCAAATTTTGAGAAATGTGATGATAAAGGCAAGAATTCTACGGAGAATCGTATTGACTAAGTCGTATTGAAAAATCATGGGGGGTTATGGGCTCCAGATATATCGAGCATCGTAGTCCATGGTTTAAGATGTTTCTTTAGGATCCATACCCACACATCCCACAAAAGTCGTGTTGATTAACCGAAAAATTCTTACAGATACCACCATAGTCTCTTCGAAAAATCACGCCATACAGACAGATCGTCAACTTATGATTAAAGAATGAAACAAAGTTTATACAGATCTTTTGAAGTTCAAAAAACAAGAGAAAACTTAGAATATTTTTAGAGAGAGAAAATTATAGAGAGGTTTTTATTAATTTTTTTATGTGTGGGTATGGTTTGTAAATAAACGTCTTGAACCATGGATGCCTAAAATAATTGTTTTTCATAAATATTATATATATATATTAACTAATAGTTGATATATTTCTGTGAACACTTTAGTGTTTTACAGTATATAGTGTATATACTTGAAAATGTGTTTACAAAAGTTTAAAATTGCTTTTGAGACATTTTTATTACTTTCTTTGATTAAAAAGAGATTTGTCTAAATAACAAACAAAATTAATAGATATTAGAGAAAATGAGAAAATAATTAGTTGTAAAAGAAGGAAAAAACCAAGGCAATAATTGCCAAAGCTAAGAAAAAAAACAAGAGTATGTGAAGGTGTCGAACGTTGGAGGTTTAAGGGGGTCAATCATTCATATATTAACAAAAAATGCTACCAACAAATCTGAAATAGTGTGAAAATAATAAAATAATTGCTAGATTTTCTGAGGGGCGATTTGGAGGCGACTGCACAAGAGAATAGAGTTTCCGTTTTTGGGGTATTTGATAATTGCACAATAAATTATTTTTTTGGATAATTTCTATTAATTTTATAAAATTTAAATATTTAAACCGGTAATTCAAGTATTCCGCCTTAAATTCTTATTCAATTTTTTATAATAAACATTGCTAAACATGTAATTTTTTTAGTTAAAATTGTCGATCGGATAATTATTTTAAAAAAACAGTTATCGGATGATGAAAGTTTTTTTATGGATACTAGACAATAATAGTTTTCAGTTCCAAAATGGATATGAATAAGTTATATATTGGAATAACTTAAACTAACACCGAATGCAAATCCAATTTAACACCCCTAATCAAACTGTTAAAAATATTTTGATAGTTTGTATATAATATCACTTAATATTTATAATTAAATTATATCTTAAATATAAATATTAAATATATTTTTCTTACAAATATAATCTCACATGTATTTGCGGGTGCGAAACTAGTATAAGTATGTAACAGACAAAAATAAATACTTGCCATAAAATAAAATGATCTGATGATTTAGGTGTAACATGACAGTAGAGACCTTTTGTTATTTCTTTGCTAATTATATCTAAGATTTGAATATCTATATAAACAAACTTTTAAGGAAAATCATAACATTGTTTTTTTTGAATAATATGTAAAATTATATTCAAGAAAAACCCATTTTACAACAAGTGCAACCGTTAGTTAAATCGAACTTGAAAGCTCATCAAAAGGAATCGAATGGTGAGTGCCTCGTTAAAACCCAAAATTGAAAAATCTTTTTTGGACAAAACCAATTCCGGGAAAAAGAGTACATTCCACCATCGAAAGAGCTGAAAATAAAATAATGCATAATGAAATACTCCATAGAGAACTATCAAAGCTGACTCCGAGAAGCATACCAAAGCTACATAGCCTCAACCATAACACCTCGGATTTGTAGAGTTGATAGTCGGCTCCTTACTGTCTTATCCACATTGTGGATCAAGCTTTCCATTGGTGCAGGGACCTCTCCATGCCATCGTTGATTACACTCTTGCCATAAAAGATATAGCGTCGCTTGAAAAACGTACCTCAGAATGAAAATATTGACTCCCCCTTGATTAGAACCGCCGATATAATACTGTCAAAGTATGTCGTATACCTGCTCCGGAGAAGCCCAAACGATAGAGCTTTCCAGACCTGCATAGTAAAAGAGCAAGAGAAAAAAGGTGGTTCCGAGTCTCCGTGGTGGCCAAACAAAAGACACAAGCTGAAGAAACATTAGAATTCCAAGATAGCATTCGGTCCCCCATGGAGAATTTTTCATGAGCAGCTAACTACACTATGAAAGAAAATTTTGGTGTGGCATGAGTAAACCAAACAGCCTTACTCCAAACTTTTTTTGCAGAAACTTGTCAAACCTGATCCCATGTGTCCTTAGTGGATAACCTGTGAATAAATCAGTTCTCCTTACTCTTCCAAAGAGCGACATCATCCTCCAAAGAGATACCAATCCGCAGCCGCTGTATGTCCTCTTCAACTCGAGCCAGAATTTGAAACCGTCTTTGCCTTGGTCGATGGTTCTAAAATACATCATACAACGTGTCTGTGATCTTTATCCCCATGTTGATACATCCACAATCTCCTAGTATATCATAAAGACGGCCTAGAGTAACCAAATCATCAAACCAAAAGGAAGTTTGAATACCGCTCTTCACCATTGTCTTATGAAACCCTTTCGCTAGTTCCCGGTACTTGATAAGCTTCCTCCATATCCACGATCCAGCACTCGTGTTAGACTTTACCGACCAAAAGGATCATTTTCTTATCAGATTTTTCTTATCCAGTTTATCCATAGAGAGGATTTAGAAGATACCAATCTCCAAATCAGTTTGAAATAGCTAATCTTATTGGCTTCAGCTAGAGATTTTAGTCTGAGCCCCCCTTCTGACTTAGGCTTGCAGACATCGATCCAGGCCATTTTAGCCTTCTTGGGATTCAAACCTGCCCTGGACCATAGGAACACAGAGCTGATCCTCTCAATCTCTTGAATACAAGCTCGTGGCAATCTAAATGCCGCTATCCAGAAATTGGTTAAACTCGTTATCATTAAAGAGAGAAGCTGCAAACGGTCTGCAAAAGATAGAAACCGATTCTTCCACGAGCCAAATCACCCCCGAATTTTATCTATAAGAGGATGGTAATCGGAGCTAGACATGCGCCTTGTTAAAAGCGACAAGCCTAGATATTTGACCGGCAAAGTCCCCATAGTAAAATGAAAATTCAAGATACGCTGTCGGGTTACCACAGAGATTCCAGTGATAAAGAGAGCAGTCTTCTCCAAGCTAATCTTCAACCCAGACATACGAGCATAGGCATCAAACACATAAAGAATACCTTCTATTGAGCGAGGTCGACCGTATGCAAAAACTATTATATCATCCGCAAAACAAAGGTGTGTTATATTCAAACTTCGACAACTTGGGTGATAGCCTATTTTCCCCTCCTTGCCGCCCTATCTAGCATTCGTGAAAGGAGATTCATACAAATGACAAAGAGGTAGGGCGAAAGGGATCAGCCTTGAGGGAGTCCCCGCTCACTCCTAAAAAACCCTGCTAGCTCACCATTAACCTGCACCGATGCAGTGGATACATACAGCTCAATCCAATAGATGAAAGTTGTGGGAGGTTCATAGCTCTTAAAAACGTGAACAAGAACCCCCAGTCTACCGAATCAAACGCCTTGGAGATATCAATTTTTAGCACACAACACGAAGCTATATTCGGTTTATGGTAGTTCTTGACCAGCTCCGACACAAGGAGGAGATTCTCCATTATATAACGGTCTTTGATAAAAGCCGACTGGTTCTGCGCTATGAAACCTGGGAGAATAAGCTTTAAGCGATTAGCAAGAATTTTAGAGATGACCTTATAAATCACATTACAGCAAGAGATGGGCCGGTAGTCCTTAATCCCTATAGTCCCCAGCCTTTTCAGTATTAGAGTTAGAATCGTAGCATTAATTCCTTAGGCAAAAACCCGTAGGAAAAGAAAGCCTGAATGGCAATCGTGAAATCCTTCTCTACCACACTCCAGACCTCTTTAAAAAAACTCCATTGTAAACCCATCAGGACTAGACACCTTATTCAAAAGCATTGAGAAAAGAGCTTGCTTAACCTCCGTCGCTGTAACTCCCGTCACCAGCTTCACCCTATCCTTTTCCGAGCATTGATAGTTCAGCAGTGCACTTATATTTTCATAGCTGGCCTCCGAAGTACCAACCTGCTGGTTTGAGAATAATGTAGTGTAAAATCTTACCGCTTCTGCTTTAATTTCCTCTTTATTGGAGAGTAGCCTCCCATCCAGATCTTTCACCACATTTATTCAGTTACACGTTTCTCTCCCTTTCACTGCATTATAGAAGAACCGGGTGTTCTTATCTCCAACCTCAACCTAATGGAGCTTAGCCTTCTGCCTCATATAATCCTCCTCTAACCCCGCCACTCTTTCCCACCTCTCAAACCCCCGTGATTCAAGCGTCTTTTCTTGTTCCGAAGGTGAATTCAACAAGGCTTGTTGCTTCTCACAAAGATCAGCCAAAGCCTCCTCTGCTCGCCTAGATAGGTGGTGTAATTTTCGGCGGCTTAACTCCCTAATGATTCATTTAAGGGATTTCATCTTCTTAGATAACCTGAAAATAGCAAAGGTGGACGAAAAAAGTGGGATTGTATCTTTCCAAAAATTCTCTACCGTAGCCTTAAACTCCACCATTTTAACAAGGCCATTGACCACTTTAAAAGGACCCCTCGGCCTTGAGTGATTCCCCCAAGATAAATAATTCCACAAAGGTGATTGGAGCAGCCCTTAGGTTCAAAGACACAATAAGAGTTACTGTGGTTTTGCATCCAAATGTCATTCACTAGGACTCTATCTAACTTCTTGCAGATCAAACCCTCTACGCGCTTATTACACCAAGTGAACATCGGACCGTGAAAAGCCATATCAACCAATGAGCAAACCCGGACAACCTCCTGAAAATCAGTCATTCCAGTGCCGAGACATGGGAAGACGGCGACCAAGAGTGCTCCGCCAAGTCCAAAATCTCATTAAAATCCCCTACACATATCTATTTCATCCCCCCTAAACTGTGATATAGTATGGCAAGTTTTCAAATCATACCACAAAGTTTGACGGCCTTCCATAGAGTTAGACGCGTAGAAAAATGTACACTTAAACTCCTCTAATAGGCCTAGAATTTTTACACGACAAGAGATAAACCGACGCGTCTTGAAAATCATTGTAAGGTCCACTTTTTTGCTCCAAACAACCCAAATTTTCCCTAGAGGATCAAACTCATAATTAGAGACCATAGACCAGTCTCGATATATCTTCTCAACGATATTGACAGCCTTTGTTTCCTTTACCCTCGTTACCAAGAGTCCCCCAAATAACATAGAGTTTAATTGAATCAGATTTCTTACCATACTATGCTTCTTAGATTTATTAAGTCCGCGAACATTCCAGAAAAAACAACATTAATTAATTTTCTTCCTAGAATTCCTTTTGCCAATACCCATAAGTTGAGCTGTCCCAACTATCGAAGTTTTCTTAAAATTATATTTGTGCACTTTCTTTGAAGAACGAGGCAAGGGGACTCGGACTCCTATTACCTCTTTACTCTGCCCAGCATTGGAAATTAAATTATCAACTCCAGAGCTATTCTCATTTGGCAGCACCTTAGATGGTGAATTACCCGCCTTAGGAGAATTTCCCGCACCCGACTTCGGAGATGTTGTACCTGCCGCTTGCGGAATTCCCTTTGTTGGAACTAACAGAGGTTGAACCTGTGGAGGCTCCCCCATCTGCTCTAAGCTTCCAGACTCCTCCTCATAGTCCCTTAGCACTGCATACCGAGATGGCGTCGTTATCTTTACCTGACCGTAGACCAGACCTCCAGCTTTCTTAGCCTTCTTCCTCCCTCCGGAATGAGAGATCATTGACCAATCATCAACTGCTGATTTAAGAACTGGGGAGAGTAAACTTATTTCCCCCTCCTCAGCTGACCCACCAATGTGTGTATCCTGATTTTCCATAGCCGCCTTAGGATCCCCAGCCCCTTGAGAGTCCGAATTGAGTCACAGAGGCTGTAACAAGATTCGAGTCCCTGGGACAAGCTTAGTGATTTGCACTTGACTTCAACATGCAACCAGCTTCAGCATGTCCCCAACATCTACAAGAGAAGCAGCGAGGAGGTAGCCATGGGAACTCATACGAGACACATATCTCTTCATCCTTTATCCGGAAAAAATAGTGTTGAGGCAATTTATGAGATAAATCCACATCTACAAAAATCTTTGCCTCCTCAAAACTAGACATGAGCTCTATATCATGGTGGAGACGGATGGGAGTGCCGAGAGGACTAGCAAGGACGCCAAGCCCTTTCCATGAGAAAAGAGAGTATGGAATATTTTTCATCTCCACCCACATTGGCATTGAAGTAATTTCCGGCTGAGCTTCATCTTCTATAAGGGACCAACGAGAGAGTATCATTGAAATCTCGAAAATGTTCCACATACCTCGACGGAGATTTCGACGTCGTGCTGCTGGATTTCGAATTCTGAATTTTATGGTTTTTTCATTCACCACGAAAGCGTCAACCTTGATCGTTTTATCACCTAGATTCCATATCTTGTTGACAATAACGTGGATTTTGGCTATGTGAGGAGCCGTTGAAGCAAACCGACCTACCAAAAACTCATCCCAGAGCGGAGGCGCGTCCTCAAATACCTCTTCCGAAATAGCCACAGTCTCACGTCCTTCATGCGAAACTACGTTACAGGAGAATTTTGATAGGTTTTGACGGGAAACTATTTGAGCCCATGATTTGGAGCCAAAGAGGGAATCACTGTCTGGACCGGCTCCCGCTGAGCCGCCACAAGAGAATCTCTTGCTAAACCCGACTCCACCCTGACTGAACCTGCCGCCGCCATAAGAGAAGCTCTCTCTGAACCCGACTCCACCCTGACTGAATCTGCTTCCACCGAAGGACCCATCCCATCCCCAACCTGAGTCAACTGAACCTCTGACGCTGAGGGAAGCACCTGCTAAACCAACAGAATCTGATCACTCAACATAACCCCTTGAACAGACTGATCTCTCAACATAACCCCTTGAACAGACTGATCTGTTGAACCGGATACAATCTTAACATTGTTGAACAAAAGGAAAAAGAAAAGGACAATCTAAACATTGAAACCAAAAAAAAAAAAAATTAAAAATAATTGACAAATTCTAAACGCTCCATAAGCCGAAGGATTTAGTTTTCTTTATGCACTATACTAAAGTACCTCTTCTTCGCCTAGCGGCAATAGGTCTTAAGTAAGGTACTAACTTCCTGTAGCCCTTTTATCTATAGGGGCGTGTATGTCCGATCAGTCTTTGCCTCTTTGGCCGACACAATGATATACATCATTAGATCAATCGATTTGCTGGTGTTTAGGTGATACATACTGGAAGGGGAAACAACAAAGCAGCAATATATAAACCGGCTCGTGTAGGATTGATGTAATCTACTTCATGCTTCATTTATAATTTTCTTCCAGCTTGTATTCGTCACTATATCAAGTCCGTCTACAAACTTCTTGAAATTAACAAAATCAGATGTTTAAAAGAAAGAAAAAAATCGTATAAATTAAAGGTAACTGTCGACTAACGGACGACGAAGTCCAAAACTACTCATAATTAGACGTTAAAATTCGATTTTGTAAAACTGATGACTTTAACTGATATGTACCGTTGATCTAACTTTGTTGTATTTGAAAACTAAAAATTAAATTACAATATGTGTCTTTTCTTAACAAATTAAGACACTTTACTAGAAATCTCATGTATATGAGCCTAAATTTTATTTCATGATATCATCAAAGTGTATTAATTGTGCTTATTGCTGTAAAGAATAACAACATTATTTCTGCAATTCTTAGGAATATCAGCAGAACCAATTTATTTTAGTTTTGTGCGTGATTGTTAGAAATATGAAGATATGGTTGTTACAATGAGAACCAAACCTTATGTCCTGGTCATATCGTTCATCATCTTTAAATTGGCCTTTCGATATTCCAGGAGTCTATACATATTTGTCCACTGAAAACCATAACAAATAATGCTTTCATCCATCATTGAAAGTTGAAGCTCACATGACTAAGTCCAAGTCATAATAAACAAATTATACTAGTATTAAAGTCGTTAATCAGTTTAATTTCTATGTTATTAACCACTTCACTGTGACTACATGCGTAGGAATCAAAACTAAGAAAGCCGAAAAAAGGAGAGAAGAAAATCGAAAAACTTGAGAGTTTCGGTTCTACTAACGAGTATGTGTTGTCAATAGAACAACGTTCCTTTTTAAACATGTGTAGAAATTAGAATTTGGCCGTCGTCAAGTCAATGGTTGTTTTGATTTCGTAGAGTTAATATGACAAAAGAGATTTATAGTAAAGTGAGTCTCTAAGATCATTCAAAAGATTTATTGTAAAGTGTTTTAAGGCATGGAGAATCCAAGTCTTGTGAACGTGTTTTTGTCTCTCCATTCTATTTTTACATCTTTAACATATTTAAATATATATATATATATATTATCAAAACAAAACATATTTAAAAAGATATTAAATGAAAAAAAAACAAATAAATATCACTCAACGATTGGATCGAATCAACAATACGTACAAGTCTAGTCCAATAAAGCACGAAAAAAGTTTTATGGTTTAGAAAATCTGTTATCAGCAATCATTCTCTTCGTTCTCGTTTTGAATAGTTTATTGGCCAAGAAATTTATGTACGTTTTATTTTGGGCGGGTCTCACTGTGGAGACTATTTTAACCCATTTGGATAACAAGGTCGAACCATGGATGTTGAAGATATTAATTTATGGCTTAGCACTAGGCTATATGGCTATCGGCAGAAGATGTACGTGTGTCTCTTACTTTAGAGATATATATTAGATCATATAATATCATTTATAAGGATGGGTGCACTGTTACACACACACATAAATTAACCTTTAATTGTTAGTGAAAGTGGCTAGTGGCCATATTTAAAAGTAACAATTTGTTTTATCGTATGGAATAATTGGGACACAATTTGGAACAAAATATTTTAAAATATAGAGCTTGCAAAACCAACGCCCGGTACTGAATAAAGGGGAAACTGGTGTAGTGATTTTCTTAAAATACTAGAATTAATACGCGGTACATAATGGATGGATATATTTTATTATTATTTTTGGTAAAATAGTAAATTTACTTTACTAATAAAATTTACTTTTACTAAAAATTATAAATTGTGTATATTTGTAAAAATGTTTAATATGATTATGTAAATTTGGATATTTGGTTATTTGTTTTATTAATTTTGGGTAGTAGATATAATATTGTGTTTATAAATATATATATATATATATGAGATTGTAAATTAGTATTAGATTAATAATGTATTTAGATTTTGTTTTGTACAATTTGATGTTAATGTTTAAAGTGTATGTATTTAAATTTGGGTAAGTATTAGTAGTTAATTAATGTATTTAACTTATAAACATTGAAGTATAACTTATAAATTATTATTGTTATGATTGTTATAAATTATAAATAATTTTATTGCTGAGGAAAAAACAAATAAAACTCAAATGAGAAAATACTTAATCACAACAAAATGCCGGCAAAGATATTTAAACAAATTCAAAGGTTCAAATACTTAAACAAACATCATAATTGTCTTAAACATGTGAAAATAGGAAAATAAATATAAAGATTTGAAAGATAGTGTAGGAATTCATTCATGGCTCGAAATTGTAATTGTTCAGTCAGAAAAGTTTGTTTTTTCATCATAGTCATTGTCATCCGAATTTACCCTGTAAAAATTGATAAAATCATCAGACTTATGAAGGTTGTTAAGGTCTTCGTGATTAAATTTATAAGTATTTAAATTTAAACTCATGTAAGACTTAACTCAACAATTTTATCGATATGAAGATCAAATAATAGTTTAGAAGCATTATTGGTGGTAGTGATATGTGGAACTAATGTAAACAATGAGTTAAGTTTTGTAGATGTCTGTTTTTTCATCATAGTCATTGTCATCCGAATTTACCCTGTAAAAAATGATAAAATCATCAGACTTATGAAGGTTGTTAAGGTCTTCGTGATTAAATTTAGAAGTATTTAAATTTAAACTCATGTAAGACTTAGATCAACAATTTTATCGATATGAAGATCAAATAATAGTTTAGAAGCATTATTGGTGGTAGTGATATGTGGAACTAATGTAAACAATGAGTTAAGTTTTGTAGATGTCTATTTTTTCATCATAGTCATTGTCATCCGAATTTACCCTGTAAAAAATGATAAAATCATCAGACTTATGAAGGTTGTTAAGATCTTCGTGATTAAATTTAGAAGTATTTAAATTTAAACTCATGTAAGACTTAGCTCAACAATTTTATCGATATGAAGATCAAATAATAGTTTAGAAGCATTATTGGTGGTAGTGATATGTGGAACTAATGTAAACAATGAGTTAAGTTTTGTAGATGTGTTAGTGTTATTATTTAAACATAATTACAAATTATTTTAGAATATTACAAACTTAGTAAATATGATTTCAAAAATACCTTCTATATAATTTATTTTCCAGAACCTTAACATGGCAGTAAAAACTTATGGTCCTTGAGAATGCCTCTTATCATATAATTTATCAGAAATTTCTTCATTTGCAACACAATCAAGTTGCAAACCTCTATAAAATGAAATTTACTGATTAATAATTAATAATATGATAATATTCACCATAATATCAGATTTTTGAAGGGCAGATACGCATACATATTTGAGGTCTATGAGCTTAAATTTCATGATTCCCACTCTTCCAAGATCATCAAGGGAAATGATGAGAGGTTCTACATTACCAATTATTCCATACAAATCTAAATAACAAACAAAAATATCATTTCATATGAAGAGTAGAAAATAATAAAGTTTAGTGTATGATTTAATATAAAATTTGAGAAAAGTGAAACATAATACCTATTTCATTATCGATACCATTCAAACTATGATTCAAAACCGATTCAACTAATTCAAATTCATAAAACTGATTGGTGTTAAATCTACAACTCGAACAAACCCTTGTTGTCTCATGCATAAAAATACGATATTCATGTTTTGTGTTCCGAATTTCTCTAGTTTTCATTCCAACTTGGAAATCATCAAGATATTTTCAATGAACTACTGGTAACTGAGAAGAAAATAGGTTTATCAAGCCCGCATGAATTTTATCCGCTTCATAAAAAAAAATCACCAGAAATACCATATCATATGAAAGAACACTAATTTTCTTCGATGATATTAAATAAATGATTTTAAATATTGATATAGATGTTTTAAACCCAATTATAGAACTGCAAGTGTACCGATACACGCATTACTATATGTGGGATCGAATCTACATATACCAATGTTGCACTATGATTCTTATAGAAAGATTGCTAAGCTAAGACGAAAATAAATTGTTTGTCTGTGAATGAAACTAAAGAAAGCAATTGAAAGTAAATAATGATGTAAACTTATGGATTAAAAGCGCTAGGTCAAGGGAATTTCTAAGAAATTAGAGATCATGAACAATACAAGTATTCAGGGAATGGATTAACCACATATCTTGAACTCAAACATAAATGTATGACCAATCCACTATTGTGGCATCCATTACTTTATCTAGCAATCTAAGAATCTAAATTGTCGTTTGAAATTCGAATTCTAAACAAGTATTAACAAATAGGTTCAATATGTTCATGTATCATAATAACATCAGTTTTTGTTGGCTAAGGATAATACGCCCACATATGCTCTATCCAGCAACATATAAGCTTTTGGTGAATATGTTCAACCTAAAATCATAAACTAGGTAATCAATCTAGTATAAGAAATTAGAACAACAATAGATGAAGATATGATAAGATGATTCCCTATTCTATGTCTAATTCAATGATTCATAATCCCTTTGAAATCCCTAAACCTAACTAAAGAACTACTCGACCATGTAAGTAGGAAACAACAAAAGGTAGAAGAAGAACTCATGATAAATCCAATAAACCACCAAAAGATAGCCTAAACATTGGATTGAAACAATTATTTATAGGTATAAACTCTTCTAGGTCGAAATCCTAAACAATTAGGAAAAAGCAATATTTTCATTTTTCTCGGACAAGTTGATCTGGTCTAGACAGGTCAATCTGGTCTGGATCGGTCAATTTGGTCTAGACAGGTCGATCTGGAATCTTATGGCAAACTAGATCGGTCGATCCAATACCATATCGATCGATCTGGTTTCTCATGGCATATTGGCTCTGTGTCTGTTTATATGCTCGCCCGATCGAACTATCTTCACACAAATTGGCATAAATTTTGATTGCACCGTTGGATCAACTTCAAACCATTTCCACATGAAAGCTAACTCAAAGATCTATCTTTTTCAAAAATTTAGCTTAATCCATCGGTGGGGAGTGCCTTAACGAATGACAAACATCAGACGTCTCTGCATAATTCTGTATTTTTTGCTCCAAATCTTGCTCCAAAATGCATTAGATTTCTTTCTAGCATGATTTGACCTAATAAGACTCTAAAAACCAACGTTATGATGCGTAAAATATGCAACATGTCAATTCCTCCAGACTTGAATCCTTACTTGTCCTCAAGTAAGAACAAACAAATAAAGACAAGTTAGAAGAAAAGTTTGAAAACGGGAACTTACGCACTCCTTTAGAATCCATCGCGTTGAACTTCCAATCTTTAAGAACTTAGAACATATCAAAGAACCAGTTAGTACTACATGTATTTTACCATAAGCATATCAAACAATACCTTACTCTAGTCTCCGAAATCCTAAGGAATCTGTGAAATCTCCATTGTCGACCGTTTAACAATCATTGATTTCTCTTGTAAAGTGCAGTCTCACAAAGGGATAAACAATCACAACAATAGTTTGGAATGGATGGCTAGTTTTATGGTGGCTGAAGTGTTTAGGCTCTGATGATGTAGGCGGATGCAAATCATGGCACAAAATCATAGTGAGACGAAGACCAAATATTGATACATAACCCCTTGAACCTTGGAATCTCTGTAAAAGCTATGTAAATGTCCTAAACGAGTTGCAATGGTGCTTAAGATAAAACATTAAACTCATAAAGACTTTATTCTTGTTTTTTTTATGTCTTTTTTCCTTTCTCGTATTTTATTCTTTCTTTCTTTTTTCATTTTTTCATTTTTTTTCTTTTTCTCGAGAAGGAGAAGCCGGAACCAGTCCTACTCATACAATACATGCACAAAAGACAACTCAACCAATATAATTTTAAATAAAAGAGAGTTTTAGACTTACTAGAGATCTTTGGAACAAAGAGGTGTGTTGGTCCGCATACTCCGTAGTTTTTTCACTTGATTGCACATGATAATGATGAAATATAAGACATGTGGTCTGAATGAAAGGATAATGATAAGGTGTGGTACCAAACTAAAGATGAGCTTGGCCATTAAAAGTTCTGAAAGAGTGGTAGAAAAGATGAAACAGAACTCGAATGTTGTGATCTTTGTGCGATATCAAGTCCTAAGTGAGAAAATTATATCAAGTTACAGGTTCTGTAAGAAAAAGTCAATGTTATATCATTCAGACTTCCAGAGGATAAGAAACTTTAGGTAAGTTGATCCACCAATGAGTGTTTCCAATCTTTCTGTTCTGAGAACAATCACTGTTAGAAATCTGCGGAAATTTAGTTATCACCAGATGAAATCCAAGAACAACATAATAATATTACCATGTTTAACTCAATAAAATGACACAAAGACTCAAAATAAAACTAAAACAAATATGGTGTTAATCGCAATAAGTACCCTCCCCCAGACTTACTTCACACCGTTTTGGTGTGAAAATAGACCTTAAGAAGGGTACGACAAACGCAAAAGTAAAATAAGATAAAATAAGATAAAAGTAAAGTAAAATAACCATAAAATAAATACTTACTAGTGGGTTACTTCCCACCAAGCGCTTGTTTAACGTCATTAACTAGACTACAACAACGTCTAAGCAAGAATCCTTCAAAGGATCATTGTGTGGTGGTGGTGGGTAGAGACGTGGTCCGGTTTTTCTCTTGTTATGTAGATCCAACTTCAGAACTCTAATCAACATGTCATCTACAACTTCTTGTCCCTTGTTTTTAAGATCTGAAGTGATGATCGCTTTGATTTTGGAAAAAGGCCTAGACATACCGTTGCACTTTAATCGATACTCAATGGTATCACCAACACATCTCTATGGTGTCAAAGTGATTCGAGAATTTATCTGCACTCCCCCATACTTAGACTTGTCTCTCTTATCGATCTTCTCGTTAATGCCAACATAGGAAGCTTAATCCTTGTTAGGCTGTTTTGAGACTGCATTGTAGAAGACCTCTTTGTCTATGTTTGAGAGATAGACCCTCTTGTTAGGTAAATCAATGGTAGCTTATGTTGTAGCAAGGAAAGGCCTTCCTAGAATAAAGGGCATATAGGCATCCTTGCTTATCTTGATAACCTGAAAAGCAGTAGGTATCAAGAATTTCACAATTTGCACTTGAAGGTCTATGATGCAGTCTTGCAGAGTTCATACTGTGGTATATACGAAATGGAGAGTCATGTGCGAAGGCTGTATAGAATCGATCCCCAAATAACCAGCGAGTTCTGCTGACATGACGTTCACAACGGCTCAAGGATCACATATGGATTCTTCAAACTCAACCCCAAATATTTAACATGGCTCAACGAACTCTCATGGATCCGTTAGTTTAGGTAATACCTTTACTGATGGGGCTGGAGTGGGTTGTGGACGTCTCGGGTATGAGACCTTAGGAACATATGTAATTGCTACTGAAAAATGGATCTCTTGAGTGGTGGAGGAGATCGTTGGCTAGTGATCGGATCGATCGATCCACTCTAGGATCGATCGATCGGGATTCTCTCGCTGGTGGTGGTCTGCTATGGATCGATCGATCTGAAATATTATGGGTGGACTTGGTGGGTGGAGGTCGATTGATATGTAGAGGTGTTAATTGATCTGTATACTAGATTGATCGATCCAGTAGGTGGATAAATCAATCTGGAATGTTGCGCTGAAAGTGGTCATGGCTACAATGGTATTTGGCTGCAGGGGATCGATCGATCGATCAATCGGGTAGGAGATCGATCAGTCAAGATTCTGGATCAATCGATCCGGCAAGTCGATCGATCTAGCTGGAGGTGGGATGGATCCATCCGGTTAGTGGATCAATCAATCTGAGGCTGTCACAGATATTGAATACTCAAGCTTCCATTCAAGATTAGCCATCCTATCATTCATCTCTTGTGCACTATTTTTCTGACCTTCCCATATCTTTTTCAGCATGAGTTCAAGTCTAATCTCTTGGGAAGGTAATGCTTGTTCTTTAACCATATGCACATCCACTCTTGAGCCATTGAACCTTCTCCATTCCTTGGGTTTTGCTCACATTTTCTTGGAATGAATCCTTGTTGATGTTTCATTGCCTTTGCAGTTTGAGAAAATTGAGTATCTAGCAACTTTAGATGTGTTGAGACATCCTCAAACTTGCCACTCAAATCAGTATACATGCTACCTATCTTCGCATTGATCTCATCCGCAAAATTTTGTTGGGTAACAAGAAGTTATTGCATAAGAGCCTTGAGGTCTCCTTGAGAATCATTCGCAGTATTCGAAGGTTGTTGGAAGTATTGTCCTGCTGCAAATAGACTTGATGTTGAGAGTTCTCGACATTTGTGTTTCTATAAGATAGATTGAGGTGACTTCTGTAGTTCTGGTTGAACTCTCTGTTCTGCAAAAAACCTCTGTCCTTGCACATAGTTAACCTCTCTTGAATCATCATTCTGACTCTTAGCTATAGCTTGAAAACAAACTACATCTAACCCATCTTCACAAAGATTCACTCCTCTTTGATTAGCCTTGAGCAACAAATTTACTTTATCAGTCAACTCATCAATATTTTGAGAATCCACGATGTTGACCTTACTAGACCAAACATACTCAAGACAACGGTTGTTAGAACTTGCAGACAAGTTCTCTATAAGCTTGTACGCTCCTGTGATACTCTGAGTCATGAAACCCCCGTTACTTGTAGCGTTATGAGCATTCTTGTAATCCCAATTAACATCATCATAGAAGATGATAAGAATATGCTCCTCTGAATACCCATGATGAGGACACTCTATGCGATACTCTTTGAATATTTCCCAAGCCTCACAGAAGGACTCTCTGGAAAGCTATCTGCAGATAGCGATCTTATTTTGCAAGACGGTTGTCTTAGACTTGGTGTAGAAGTGGTCTAGAAAAGCGGCTCTACATTCAGCCCAAGGCCTCAAAGAACTAGCTGGTAATTACTTCAGCTACCTCAAAGCTTTGTCCGCTAAAGAAAAAGAGAACAACTTACATCTGAGGTAGTTAGCGAGTACCCCATTCGACTTTGTTGTACTACAAATTTCCTCTAGGTTCTCAATATGATCTATTGGGTTCTCAGCCGGTAACCCATGGAAGAGAAGTTGCTTCAACAATGTAATTAGCTGAGACTTGATCTCGTAATCTTGCCTCGCAATCTCTGGTGGACAGATAGCAGCTTTATTTTGGTAGAACGTATGAGGAGTGTCTACCTCCCCAATAACATGTTTTTGCGCTTATTGTTGTTGTTGTTGCTGTTGACGCAACTATTATTGTAAATCTTGGAGTTGAGCAACTGCAGCGGCTTGAGCATCAGTGAGTGGGTTGTTGTCGATGTTATCGCCCATGTTGGCTAATTCTGACTTTTCTTTCCTTGCCATGTTGTTAGTACGCTATGTTCATGCTAGGTCTTGATTAATAAGATGCATGACATCTTCATAACCGTTATTTCTCCTCTGGATACACCTAAGAATAAAAAAAACAAAACTAAAAATAATTAGTAAATCTTAAACTAAGCTTCATTCTTAGATTCGAAGGCAACAATTGGTCCCCGACAACGCACCAAAAACTTGATATAGATGTTTTAAACCCAATTATAGAACTACAAGTATACATATACACGCAGTAGTATAGGTGGAATTGAATCCACATAGACCAATGTTGCACTACGATTCTTATAGAAAGAATGTTAAGGTAAGACGAAAATAGATAATTTGTTTGTGAATGAAACTAAAGAAAGAAATTGAAAGTAAATAACGATGTAAACTTATGGATTAAAAGCACTAGATCAAGAGAATTTCTCGGGAATTAGAGATCATGAACCAGACAACTATTCAGAGAATGAATTAAGCACCTATCTCGAACTCAAATATAAATGTATAACCAATCCATTATCATTGCATCAATTACTTTATCTAGCAATCTAAGTATTAAATTTGTCGTTTGGACTTTGAATTCTAAACAAGCATTAACGAATAGGTTCAATATGTTCACGTATTGCAATTGCATCAGCTTTCATTGGCTAAGGACAATACGCTCACCTATGTTCTATCTAACAACCTATAAGATTTTGGAGAATATGTTCAACCTAAAATCATAAACTAGGTGATCAATCTAGTATAAACAATTAGAAAAACAATAGATGAAGATATGATAAGATGATAATCTATGTCTAGTTCAATGATTCATAATCCCTTTGAAAACCCTAAATCTAATTAAAGAACTACTCGACCATGGAAGTAGTGAAACAACCAAAGGTAGAAGAAGAACTCATGATAAATCCAATAAAACACCAAAAGATATCTCTTACCAAAAGTTCTCAAAATAAAATAAAGCATAAGATAAGATAGCTTAAGGAATGGCTTAAAACAATTATTCTAGGTACAAACTCTTCTAGGTCAAAATCCTAAACCAATTAGGAAAAGAAACAATATTTCCATTTTTCTCGGACAGGTCGATCTGGTCTAGACAGGTCGATCTGGAATCTTACGCCAAACTGGATAGGTCAATCCAATACCAGATTGATCGATATGGTTTCTCATGGCATACTGGCTTTGCATTTGCTTCATCTGCTCGCCAAACCGGACTGTCTTCATGAAACTCGGCATAAATTTTGATCGCACTGTTGGATTGACTTTAAACCACTTCTAAATGAAACCTAACTCAAAGTTATATTTTGTGTCAAAAATAAGCTCAATCCATCGGTGGAAAATGTCTTAACGAATAACAAATTTTAGATGTATTTGCATAGTTCTGTATCTTTTGCTCCAAATCTTGCTCCCAAATGCATTAGAACTCTTTGTACATGATTTGACCTGATTAGACTTAAAAACACCTAAAAGACTCGAAAAATCAACGTTAGAATGCGTAAAAGACGCAACATATCAAATATGAATATGAAATTATGCTTACAAAGTAATCAGCAAAGATTATCTCGATGATGTTGGCGATATGGTCCTTCTTCCTCTATTTGCTTAAGATTTTAACAAAATAGTCCATGTAAAATGTAGTGGATTCAACTCTCTAATTAGATCAAACATGTATCTTGTTTGTAGAGTAAAACCAAGTTGAAAATGTTTTAAAGTAAAAGTGAAAAATATCAAAGATTGCTTTTGTGTATATTAAGTTAAGAAGCCACATTGTATAACATGTTAAAACAATTACAAAATCACAACTGTTGATATTTCAGAGTTTCCAAGATTTATTAAAATTTTTAAAAACTATTTAGATCAGAAAATTAGATTTCGTGTAAATATGAGAACTAATAAAGATTCATTGTATTTGTCATATCAAAAGAGAGCAGATTTAGCAAATATAAATGAAAAATAAATTATAAATAATAAATTATTATATATTTTTCATATCAAAACATATCAACATCGTTTAGAATACTCGTGCAATTTCTTTAGATGAATATTCAAGAATATATTGTAATGATTATATTGTAATAATATATGTTATAGAGAAAACTATAATAAAGTCAACACCCCATTTCAATTTAAAATTTGTTTATGATTTATTTTCAGATTAGTGAGAAATGTAATGAAATTCATAAGGAAAATGTAAGAAGAATCATGCGTCGATATCAGGTATAAATATTTTAAATCATAGATAATAGGTATGAAATTATTTATGTATTTTCTTAAATCAGTTGAAATATAATAGTATAAGATTAAGTTTTGAAAGGAAGAAATGGAAAAACATAACATGTGTCAATATGAAAATATAAAATGAAAAAAATTGTTTCTCTAAGTTTTATGAAACAAAAACTTTCTAAAAAAGAAATAAAAATATAACATTTAACATAAAGAGTTTAAAGATAGAGTAGGAGTTCGATGAAAAAAACAAAGATAATTGTTTTTAACAGAAATAAAAACAGGATATTAAAATAAAAGTTGAGAAATATATGGACTATCATGGCTGGTAGGACCAATGGATGGTCATTGTTTCTGTTTGAATCAATAGTGTGTATTTCTTCATCAGAGTCATTTCTATTTTTCAAAGATATCTTGGAAAGAGAATCAACATTCCAATATCAACAAATGTTTGAATTCAACTTGTATTATAGGCTTGTAGGCCTATACTTGCAATTGGCAGCCGAAACACCAAATTTGTTGATGAATTTCCAATCACCTCCGTTTAAAGACCTTTCATATTTACTGACTCATTTTTTTTATTTGAGCATGAATATTGGTTCTTTTGTATAAATACTAAAATCTTCTAAATAAATGATTTAATATATACTTATATTTAATCAAACCAACAATACACAATGAAATACACCTTTAACATCAGCCATCACTATTTCGAATATCTCTCCACTTTTGAGAGTATATTGTTTCCATGTACGAATGAACTTCACTTGGTTACGCCACGCAATTTTGTAAGGTTTCACGTTTTTTACGAAAGCAAAAGTTATAGACATTATATTTGTGATGTGTGAAGAAATATATGAGGCTTATGATTTGGAGAAGATGATTTTTTCCTTCCACAAAAAATGTTATATTTATAGATAAAATAAGATAGTGAAACATAGTAGGTTAAAATGATCTAAATTTTTTTTAAAAATTGGAGATAAAGGTATAATTGATACAATTGCATAACAATAAAATCGAGTAGTTATGATTATGATATTTTTTATGCGATTATAAACAAAAATAGTTATGTAGATGTTTATTTATATGCTTAATTTATTCTAAGATTTTATTTTGAATATCAAATTTAAATTTAAATTAGATATTCAGTTAAATATTTGAGATATTTGAGATTTAAAGATTCCTTTTTAATACAGCCGTGTGGAATTCTTAAATTTCAGAATTATTGGTTTAATTTGGTTTAATGTATGCACATATTAAACTGAAATTGATGATTTTACAGAACTCGACCCACTCAATCCAATCAACCAAAATGGAAAAACGGGCATGGATGCAGATTTTGTTTGGTTTCTTGTCAAGATGTTCTTTTTGTTCGTGAAAAATTAAGAGTAATTAAATTGAAATTAAAATAATTTTACTGACATGTTTACCCTTATTAATTTGATAATTCATTTTACAAAATTCAACATTGAATATCAATTGTTGTAAATAATAACTCAATTTTAGATATTTTGTTAAAATGACTGCAAAAATGTAAGTAGAAAATATTACTATAAACATTATAAAGATAAATGATATATAGATGTTTGTGAAAATATTATACGTTCTTCTTTCGTTATAACTTTGGTATTTGTCTGGCTGAACTTAGATATTTGTCGGGTCCAAAAATTTAGATATTTTAAACAATTGAATTAGTGTTTTAGAGAAACATCATATGTTTAGAACTAGCCAGGAAAAGGTATGATAGATAATCCGATCACTAGAGAACGAATCAAACAAGACTCATTACGACATTCAGATTTTTTTTTTTATCACCTTTCAAAGGTAGCAAAATGTAACATGAACTCGGCCAAAAAGTTGAATTTGATTTATTTGCTTGATTGTCCGTTTGACGTAAATACTAAAGTTTTTAGATGTGAACGAGAAATAAATTTAGAAATTAGTTTAAAATGTTGCAAAAAGAATAGAAAACGATATTTCTTTTTAAATAAAAGTTTAATTCCTTAATAATATTTTTAAACAGAAAGGACATTATTTATTCTCATGTCACTATGCACTTTTGTAAATAATTTTATTTCTCTAAATTATTTAAGAGTTTTAAAATAAGATTACAAACATTCACCTTTGTTCTACTCGTTTCTCTAATGCTTACCGTTTAGTAGATTTCCGGTTTCTTTCTCATCCCGTGGTAATAATACCGTAAAAGAATATTAGATACAATTTATGACAGATGGAATCAGAAACGAATATGCGAAAATGACAGCTTATTGAACCGCATAACCAACTTTAAGAAAAGTAGGAAATATAGATATATATATATATATAATTAAATATCATATTATATAAAAAATGTTAAGAATACAAATTCAATAAATTTCAATATAACTCAACATAAAAAACTCAAAATAATATGATTTAAAATCAAAATCTAGATCACTATTTTCATTCTCAATTTTTTCAAATCCTTCGAATAGTTTTGTTTCAATTTATATGTTGTAATCACCAAATTTAAATCTTCCAAAATAATTTGATTTAACTAATAAATTAATCATTTCTAACATATTACATATTAGACAAAATATAATTTATAAATAAAATACAAAACAAAATATAATTTATAGATAAAATACGAAAATTAGTATGCACAAATATCAAAGTTTTAAATTAGTTTTCAGTTTTGTTTTGTTTTATAACAAGAAATATATCAAAAATAAATTTATCATTCATATTGATTTACAACAAAATATTTTTAAAACAGAAGTGTAAACTTCTAGCATTTATACAAAAAAATAAATTTGGAAGCGAATTTTCGAAAACTTTCTATAACATTTGATTTCGATTCCGAAGCAGGTAACGACATTTGATTTCGATTCCGAAGCAGGTAACGAACCTCCAACCAACTTTCGTGCTACTTAAAATACAATTAGCTTCAATATATCACTAAATTTAATCATACCGTCAAAGTCACATAAATTGCATGCCCCTTTGCTCAACAACAAACCCATCACATCATTTCTATTCCAGAACTTCTGGTTTTCGATTTCATTTCAATCCACACTTTTAATTAAGTAATAAATTTCAATATGGAATATATATATACAAACATATATGTAAATTGAGAAAATTGTCAACAAATCTTAAATACAAAATACTCATATGTGGACAAAATGCATATATATATGCAAACGAACTTTGATGGAACTGTCTATTCTAAAAATTACTCGGGTCCAATTTTCTTGACGTCGGTCCAATTTTGTTTTACCCGGAAAATACATAAAAATATCTTTAATTTTCATTATTTGAGAATAATTCTTGAGAAAAAAATATGTCACTTTCATGTAATTGAAACCTCTACTTTTCTCACCAACCGGTCCAACCCCACCCACATCAAACCCAAAAGCCCCACCAATAATTAAACTGTTTACCCTTATTCCCTATTGTATTCAATTTTACCCCCACAAGTTTTTTGTTTACGAATTTCTCCAATTTGGAATTTGAATGTACGACTCTTTAAGTTTTTAACAGCACAAATACATCATCTCAACGTTAAAACTTTGCAATATTTAATATTCCGAAAATTACATTAAAAAGAAGGCATAATGAGAAATATATATGCCTCATCTAAGTAGTTATTTAGTAAAATTGTATATTTCAACTAAATGAGACCTTATATTTTTCAGAAATTAATCCAAAAACCCAGTCTTTTCCAAAATTGCATTTCTAACCCTACTCAGATCTCTCCCTTTCAGTGTCCTCCCAATTCCTTCATGCACTGAGAACGAAGCAATTCTTGTCATCGCCAGATACTCATGCGGCAGCAATTTTCCTCCGCCGACGCAACCGTCAAAATCTTCGTCATCATTTTCAATGCTTCTCCGACGGATGTGCCGATTCTCCTCCAGTATAATCTTAGACCAGTCCGGTACGTTCATCGGAAGTGAAGAAGCTACCACCGTCGTGGTGGTTACGGTAACCGGAGACGATCTACCGGATTGTTTAACCCCAATTCTGTTCGAAGTAAAGAGTTTCCGACGAAAATCAAGTGAATCGGAGCGGGTAGAGTACAGATCGGGCTCGTCGAACTCGAATTCTGAACCTCCAGCGATGTGGTAAGACCGATCTGTGGGAAGAAAACGATTACTCGGCCGTTGGTAGTAGCTCTTTCGCGTCGTCGTCGTCGCCATTGAAGGAGAAGAAGGAATTTAGTTTTTTTTTTCTTTTAATTTGAATTTGTTTTTAGCGTTTTGGTATGAGAGAAGTCTAGAAGAGTCTTTTCTGCTTTTATAAATGTTTCAGTTGTGAATTGGATAAGGGACCCACTTGTATCTCTTTGTTAACTTACAGTTTTCGTGGGAGTTACGTAAATACCCTTTTGTTGGTGGTGGAGGAATATTACATGCGGCAACGTAATATTCGCATACCTTTTGTCTATGAAACGAACTACATGAATTTGATTGATTTTCAAATTTATGCATTCAATAAAATAAAGTTTTGTAGAGTAATTCTATTTTTGGAAAGATTAACGTTGTAATATCTATAAACAAAAGAATCAATGCGAGCCTATTTCCTAGAAAATGCAAAACCATACAACATACTGCGTGTCGAAACAATGGTCGTCGTCGACCTATATTATCCTAAAGGTATATTTAGTTTACTTTTTCATTGTTATCTTGTTCCAATAATGGGTATATTAGTTTACTTTTTCTTTGTTGTCTTGTCTTGTTCCAATGGTGTATTAGTTAAATTTAACGTTTTTAGTAAAATATCTTTCGTTCTTTTTGGTTAAAAGATTTAGTAAATTAACTTCCTAAATCATCGTTTTTATTTTTGTAGATTCCTAAAGAATGTGGAGAATATTCTAGGTTAATATAACTTTAAGAATAAAAATTGAATATAAGTCCAGTCGTCCTATATATTTTGTTTAAGATTTGTTTCTTCAACTTTGCCGCACAAGTTTCCTATATATGGCACTAGTTCGATCACGTGAACCTAAAATGTATGAAGTTTATGACAATAGAAGTATACTGATTGAGTGCTTGAAAGTTGAAATGATACATTAGTGAATAATGACAATGAGCGATGTACATACTTTTGATTTTCGTGAAGACTCTACGTTTAGCAAATTGCTTATATTATTTAGAAATGAGGTCTCCACTGATAATGCCAGTATATATTCTTAGGAGTTATTGTATATATATTTTAAACGTAATATTTTTATTTTACGTTATTTGGTGGACAAAATAAAATTCTAATATTTGTATATTATATATTGATGATCGATTAGCTTATAGAATAAAAAAAAAATCATAAACACATTCTATCTTTTTCTTAAGTTTATTATGGTATCGGAACACGAACCAAGCTCTTGATTCGATTTCTCGAATTCTCTGTAATATCGATCCTCAGACTTTAGCATCGAAGTTTTGACTGCTTGATCGTATTACTCGACAAACGATGATTGGAAGAGACAACACGAAAACACTAGTAACAATAGAGAAACAACGTCGCACAATTTATCCATACGACCTGACCTCGAACGACAATCCGAGAAGCACGGGATCGCATCCTCTGTTGAAAGGAGATAACCACGAAGATTGGGGGTGATAGACTGAGAAATAGAACATGATGTGGCAGAGGATATGCGACTGGCAGTGGCTCGCGCGGATGAGGTACGGCTGGATGTGCGAATGTAGCCAGAATAGTAGGACAACTGAGTGTTGCAGTCGCGAATGTAGCGGTAATAGATGCAGATAGATCAGTATGTGGTTTGACCGATGAACAATGGATGAGCGTTAAGAGGATTATGAATGCAACATCTATCGGAGTCGATGAAGAACAATCAGGTAAGCCTTCTTTTCTTTCTTGGATTTTTGATTCAGGGGCTACGCATCACTTGACCTGTAAGAAAGAGATTCTTACAAATCTTCGTAAATCGACCCCAACTCAAATAATAGTGGAGCAGTTTGTGGATATTTGTTTTAGTAGTAGTAGTGGTTTTTCGAATAAAGCGTGTGAGACATGTATCCGCGCACAGCAAACTCGATGTTCTTTGCCTTTAAGCATTAATAAGACTGCGAAGATTTTTGGATTGATTCACTGCGACATATGGGGTCTTTATCGGGTTCCATCGTTCTCAGGACAGCGGTATTTTCTTACCATTGTAGATAATTTTTCTCGCATGACTTGGGTTTATTTGATGAATACGAAAAGCAAGACACAAACAAAACTTTGATACTTTCTTGCGTTGGTTGATCGACAGTTTGGCAAGCAAGTTCGAGTGATACGAAGTGATAACGACAACAAGTTTTTATCATTAACAACTTATTTTCTGGAAAAAAAATACATCATGAAACATCTTGTGTGGGTACGCCAAATCAAAACGGAAGATTTGAGTGAAAACATCGTCACTTGCTTAATATGGCACGAGCAGTGATGTTTGACTGAAATTTACCGATTGCGTTTTAGGGAGAATGCACTCTCGGTGCTGCTTATTTGATCAATAGAACACCGTCCTCAGTGCTACAAGGAAATACGCCATATGAAATCTTGTACGACACAAAACTATCCTACTCGCATCTTCGTGTTATCGGTTGTGCATGTTACATCCACAATCAAGACCACAAAGGACATAAGTTCACGAGTTGCAGTAGAAAATGTGTGTTTATAGGTTATCCTTATGGCAAGAAAGGATGACGAGTTTTTTTATCTCGAGAAAGGTAGCTTCACAGTTTTAGGGGATGTCGTGTTTCGAGAAGACACGTTTACGTATCAAAATTCTTCAGACATGATTCACGGAACAGAAAGCAGCCTGTTCCCACAAGTGAACCCGACTCCAAATTACGAAACAGAAAGTATCATGTTCCCACAAAAGGATATTGTTGTTGAAATTTGATTTTGTTAACTTCCACATCTGAGGTAACCACGACAAACTTGGAGAATGATGCATTCAAGGGGGTGATCTCATGGTCGATCAAATCGAGTCTAATCACCCAACCAACCTTGATATACCACACAACACAAACCAAGTACGGAAAAAAACAAGGAACCGCCGAGCACCGGGTTATTTCCAGAATTATGAAACAACGTTGTTTAGTAAGACTTCAACATTTTTGTATCTGATTGAAGATGTGGTATCGAATGATCGTGTTTCGGCAAACCACAGAGCTTTCTTAGCTACTATCACGACTGTGCGTGAGCCGAAGAGTTTTGTCGAAGCTATGAAAAATTCTTGTTGGACAGATGCGGTGGGCAATGAGATTAATTCTCTCGAATTAAACAAGACATGGACTTGAGAGGATTTTCCAAAGGGAAAAACGGCCATTGGATTTCAATGGGTGTTTCGGATAAAACACCGATCCGATGGTTCGATTGAGCACTACTAGGCAAGGTTTGGTTTTGGGCAATAAAAAATTGAGGGCATTGATTATGGTGAAACGTTTACTCCTGTAGTAAAAATGACTACGGTTAGATCTATTATTTCCGTTGTTGCGGCTCGAAATTGGGAAGTCCATCAAATGGACATACACAAAGCATTTCTGTATGGCGATCTCGAAGAAGAGGTATATAAGAAACCACCTCCTGGTTTTACTTCTCAATTTAATGGCAAATTCTGTAGGTTACGTAAGTCATTGTATGGTTTGAAACAAGCTCCACGATGTTGGTTCACCAAGCTTGCTTCTTCGCTTGAAAAATACGGATTTTGTCAATCTCTCTCTGATTATTCATAGTCTGTGTTTGAGAAGAACGCGATTGAGATACGAGTTTTGGTTTATGTGGATGATCGTGTGATCACAGGAAACACACTTGGCACAATTAACGACTTTAAAGTATATCTTAGCACATGTTTTCACATGAAAGACCTTGGAGTGTTGAAGTATATCTTGAGAATTGAAGTGGCACAGAGTCCACTCGGAATCTATTTAAGCCAAAGGAAGTATGTTTTGGATATATTATCGGAAACGAGTTTGCTTGGATTGAAGCTAGCTATGTTTCCTCTTGAACAACATCATCAGCTTGCTTTGAATGATAGTCTGTTCATGTCAAATCCTGAATTCTATCGTCGACTAGTCGGTAAGCTCATTTATCTTGTCTCAGTTCATGAGCGCTCCTCGAGAAGAACATTGGACATCGGTTCTTCATGTCTTATGATATCTTAAATATAGTCGAAGACAAGGTATTTTACTTCATGCTGATTTTGATCTTTGGGTTTATGGCTGGTGTGACTCTGATTGGAATAGTTGTCCTTTGACCCGACGATCGGTGAATGGTTGGTTTATTCAATTTGGTCAATCTCCTATCTCTTGGAAGACGAAGAAACAACGTCTGAGTTTGTCTTCGGCTGAAGCTGAATATAGAGCGATGGCATAGACTAAACATGAGTTAATTTGGATTAAGGCTCTTTTGATTGATCTTGGCGTTAGGATGACAGCTCCCATGTCATTGTAATGTGATAATATGGCAGCTTTGCATATTAGTGCCAATACCGCTTTTCATGAGCGTGTAAAACATATTGAACGGGATTGTTATTTTGTTCGAGACGAGATCAAAACTGGTAATCTCGTTGCATCTCATATCTCTACCAACATACAACTAGCAGACATTTTTACCAAAGCTCTCAGTCAAAAGGAGTTGCGATTTTCCAAGATAAACTGGGCATTTTGAATCTATACTCTCAACCCTCCAGTTTCCAATTTATGGAGGTAATACGAGTATATCGGAATATACTCCTATAAATTATCGTCTATATATTTTAAATATAATATTTTTATTTTACGTTGCTTAGTAGACAAAGTTAAACTCTAACATTTGTATATTATATATTGATGGTCGATTGATTTATAAAAGATACAGAAAATCATAAACACATTCAATTTCTCTCTCTTAAGTTTATCAAATGAGGATGTGGTTTCTAAAAACATGGATTATGAACAAAAGAAAAGTGTGACTTTCAATGAAAATAATTATGTTCCAAAACCAATTCAAACGGAACTCGTCGACAATTTTTGTAAATCCAAACTGAACCAAATCGAACAAATTTTGGTTCTGATTCGGTATAAAATTCCCCCAAACTAATTTTACTGAAACCCTTCAAAATAAAATTAAAATTTCTAAGACCTTGGGTAAAACTTGTAGATGCATTCTAACTTCTTAATCTTGTTTACCTTTCGTTCTTTTTCGAAACACTAGGGAAATATTGGGCTTAGCATAGTGCAGAGTCTAGTTATCTTTAATGTACGTAACCCATGTATATGAAATGCTAATTCATCTAGAATACAGCCATTTAGTTAATAAGCCTATGTCAAATATATATGATTGCTGTAAGCCTGTAACTTTGTCGACCAGATCTGAATGGTTAATGATTCATCGAAGATGTAACATTTTTTTTCTACTAAGTCCAAGAGGTTCTAGGTTCGAACGCTCGTACACTTTTTTGGGTCAGAAGTAGCAGTTTTTGTTTTCTTTTTTAATAAAGGATTAAGTCAGAGGTAGCAGTTACTATTCAATTTTTTTGCGGATAATAAAATTTTAGCGTCTATCCGGCTCGGAAAAAGATGGTTTTTGAACAAACGGATACTCGTTGTCACAAACGGATACTCGTTGTCACAAACTTAATGTAGTTACCCCAGACTTATTGTAGTAAATCTATAACAATAAGTAAGTAAATATGAAGCTAAAAAATAAATTTACTTGAACTAACCGGTGTTTTACTACTCCCTTCATCATCTTCTTTCTCTGGTTCTTTGTGAGAATTAGACTTCCTTCTTCCTCCTTGATCTCGGAGATCATTGATATCTGTCTTAAGTATAGCTAGCATCGAATCAACGTTTGTTTTAAAACCTCCCAATCTTGTGTCCAAGTCATCAACGGTGCGAACTAATGTTTCTATGACCTTAAACATTCCAGCTAAGGTCTTCTTTTCTTCAGCATCCTACACATTTAAAACAATAGTTAATAACAAGAGTAATCACATACAAAAATGTTTTGTTAAAATAAGCAACAACAATTTTAACATTTGAATGTTCTTTTGCTTTGATCATCAACATTTTCTTAGAACTTCCACTTCGAACCGACTTAGCACTCTTCGGTTCCTTTACATGCCAACAATTTGGATCCAAACGATCCCCAATAATGTCTTGAATCAGCTTGTCAAGTTTGAGATCCTTGTTTTCTTCATTTTCACTCCAAAAGGGATACATATCTTCTATAGAAACCGGAAGCATATGCCTAACACAAACCTACATAGCAAACAAGTACCATATAAATATCATCATTATAACAAATAAGTATCTCTCATCATAAACAACTGTGACATAATCAATTCATACATTTCCGTGTTGAGCTTTGTCCTGTCTTATTAAATCTTCAAATCTAAATCGCTTCCGACTTCTTCGCCAGTTAGGTAGTGGAGTAACATCATTCATATTTCTCTTAAACCCATAGATCTCCCCTAAAGCATGAACCGACTCAAATAACCATACAGACAGAACATGAACACATCCTTGTAATGTGTAATTTTCCGTTTTGTACTCCAGAGCTTTGATTGAATTTACCAAACTCGTAAATCCCACTCTACCCCACATATAGTTTTCAAAGCTCTCCTCTTGAAGCACTATTTTTGCATCACTCAACGGGATCCTTGATGCATGATTGATGTCATGTATTCCAACATGTATTATACATAGTCTTCCAACCATCGTCCTCTTCTCGTAACTCCAATTCTGACAATGTCTTAAAACACGCACCATCTCCCCCCAATTAAGTCCATCCCCTAAAAGAACGTTCATCTCTCTCCAAAAGGCTTCATAATCAACAGCTGGATATATGTCACAATTAGATCGCACATCAGATGGATATAGGTCACAACTAAGACCTGTGATATCCTTAAATTCGTGCAGTGAAAATCTTAATGGTTGATCATCAATCAATGACCAAACCTCGTACATATTCTTCACCGCAAACTGATGTGTGGTGAAGTAATGAACATAAGAGGATGACCATATGAACTTTTCCCCCATGATGTCTATATCATATAGCTTAAAAAATACCAACAGACGATTCCTTCAATGCATCCCAAACATCATCACCAATACTCTTTTTAATAACCCCAAATTTGGAATGAGAATAATAGTGGTTTATGCTATCAACTTGAACATGACATTTCCCATCTTTGGAAAGCCTAGCAGGATATGATGTCATATCTCTGCAATAAAATCGACAACATATCAGTCTAAATAAATAAGTCAGCGGCAATACAAAATAAGTCTGCAGT
Organism: Cardamine chenopodiifolia; assembly: GCA_963922655.1. Taxonomy (NCBI): domain Eukaryota; kingdom Viridiplantae; phylum Streptophyta; class Magnoliopsida; order Brassicales; family Brassicaceae; genus Cardamine; species Cardamine chenopodiifolia. The sequence continues at coordinate 12,073,952 of OZ000463.1, forward strand.
AACTATTTAATAAGTTTGCGGCAACTACTTATTCTGCGGCAACTACTAAATAACTCTACGACAACTACTAAACAAGTATGCGACGACTACTTAATATGTGTGCGAAAACTATTTAATAAGTATACGACAACTACTAAATAACTACTTAATAAGTATGCGGTAACTACTAAATAAGTCTGCGGCAACTACAAAATAATTATGCGGCAACTACTTAATAAGTCTGCGACAGCTACTAAATCAGTCTACGATAACTACTAAATAAGTTTGCGGCAACTACTAAATAAGTTTGCGGCAACTACTAAATAAGTTTGCGGCAACTACTAAATAAGTTTGCGGCAACTACTAAATAAGTTTGCAGCAACTACTAAATAAGTCTACAACAAGTACTTAATAAGTCTGCGGTGCAACTACGTTGAATTTGATTTTAAGTTAAGTTATTTGTATTAGAAAGACATGTTTGTATTAACTTAATATTTGTTTAGACCAATGATATCTATATAAGAAAGGAAAAAATATTTTTTTGTTATTGGTTACATAACATCATTTTTTATACTTTTTGGTTTGTTTAGATGTGAATCACTAGAAATTGACAAAATGGTGAAATAATATCTTTTAACATTTTTTTTATGAAACTCTATTAAATTCATTTTATTAATATAATGTAACAAGTACAAATATAAAAAAATCAATTCTTAGTATGGTAAAACTAATTAAACCTTTAAACCATAAAAGTACAACTATGTACAATATAAGGTAGAACTATAAAATTGGGTACAATTATGGTACAACAATGTTATAACATTTTTCCAAGACAGTATGTACTTTTTGTCGGATCCTAGGTACTTTCATGATTGCTTTTGTCGAATCCTAGATACTTTACCATAATTATTTCCCTTTAATTTATAATTATATATTTAAATCATAAATTAATATTTAAATTTAACAATTAACATTAAAATTTCAATTAACATTTAAATTTAATAATTAACACTAAAATTAATAATTCACATTAAAATTTAACAATTAACAATTACCATTAAAATTTAATAATTAACATTAAATTTAACAATTAACATATAATTAATAATTAAATTTTAAAATTAACAATAAAATTAAAAACTCACACTAAAATTTAATAATTAACATTTCAATCAATAATTAACATTAAAATTTAACAATTAATAGAAAATTAATAATTAAATTTTAAATTTAAATTAACACTAAAATTAATAATTCACATTTAAATTTAACAATTAATATTTAAATTAACAATTAACAATAAAATTTAACAATTAACAATAAAATTTAACAATTACCATTAAAATTTAATAATTAATATTAAATTGAATAATTAATATTAAAATTAATAATTAACATTTGACAACTAACATCAATATTAACAATAAAATTAATGTTGTACAAAAAATACATAGTTGTACACATATAAGTTGTACTAATTGTACAAAAAGACCACAGTTGTACATAGATCTAAGAGTTACTTTGAGTTTACCAAAAAAGACCACCGACGATTCAAGAAAGGAGAATTCAGGTAGTAAAATCCAGAACCCGGAACCAAAAGGCGATTCTTCATAATTAAACCCAATGAAACCACAAGAATCGTAAAACAAAATCTAGAGAACATTAAGCAAAAAAATTAAAGAAAAAAATATATAAAAATCTGGAAAAAAATCTGAAAAATTAAGAAAGAGAGAGATTCACCTTCAATCAAAGTCATATCTCCTTCCCAAGCGGAATCTCCGATGAATCAAAGTCTCAAATGCCACTTTTCAGAAATTGTGATCTGACATGCTACTAAATGATCTGAGTGACACCCATATTTAGTGTGCTGATGATTTTACCCTTAATGAAATTTTCAAATAAAATAATGAATACAATTGTACTGAGTAATACCAGTTATACTAACGCGAAGTTGGGATTCGAACCCTGGACCTCTCACGCGAGGGTCGTTTGCCATCTGAGCTACCACGTTTTCATTTACAACCACTACTATATATGCTTAATACTTGTACATAGTTATATATGCTATATAACGCAGATCTCGTTACAGTTACTCCGCCAGAGAGATTCTGTAAAGACAGAAAGAGAGAGAAAGATCTGCCAAAGATTAGTTTGATTAAATTTTTGTTTTTGTTACTTAGAATTCGAAAAACATTTATTGATATGATTTGTTTCGTCCGTATGATTTTTTGCTGAGTTAATTTTTGGTTGATCTGGATCCCAAAATCGTTTAAAGTTAGTTATTCACTTATTCATCAATCATATTCATAGGTAATAACTTCTACTTCTATAAACTATTATTGAATTCAAAATTATAGAAATCTCTTATCCTCTCAATCAATCCGGCAAAACCAATGCTTTTTCCCCGGCGCTTTCATCGTAGGTAACATCTTCCGTTACAACTGTTTTCTTTTTCTTCTCCATTTCGTAATTTCTTTCTGTAAACAAAAAAATAACCTAGCAGAGGCTGAGACAAGTGTCTTCTGGGACATAGAAGATTGCAAGATTGGTGATCTCAATGCTGGTGAGATTTTACCGAACATTAGATCAACCATTTCAAGCGCTGGTCCGATAAAAATCCCAGGTTATATAAGGCTAGTCTAGCATTTATATGTAATTGTTCTAATTTTTGTTGGAACTATTTGTTGTAATTAAATCACCCTAGAATTGTTAAGTTTTTATGTAAATAATTAAGGTGAAAAATAAAGAATAGTATTTTTATTAGTAATAAATTATAAATTACTAAATAATATTATAAGATATCCAATATCTACTAAAACAAATTTATTAAAAAATTATATAATATTATATATTTTCAAAATTTGATATGAAAAGTGGATTTTGACAAATACAAATAGCCGAAAAGAATAAATATAAGACATCATTTATTGTATATTTTGGACACTATGAATAAAATGTCATGTCATTTGACTTAAAAATGCACCTTATGAATTTTAAAATATTATGAATCTTTATTCCACATTTTCTATAGTATATATAGATGACATATTATTTTTTCCAAAATCAATTGATCAACATTTCAAACATTTTTATACCTTTTTAAATATAGTTAAAAACATGGACTACTAGTATCTACAAAAAAGATGCAAATATTTCAAACAAAAATAAGATTTCTAAAACATAATATTTATCAAGGAACTATAACAACTATATCTAAGTCTATATAATTTACAAATAAATTTTCTGATGAAATAAAAGAAAAAACACAGTTACACATATTTTTAGGATGTTTTAACATATTTTTAGGAAGAATCCAGTCTCATGATCTAGCCTGCATACTAGTATAGTCCAATATATTAAGAAAACGTCACAACATTACCATGCTTAGTTATCCCACATCCTAATGCATTTATGATACTTGAAATCGATGCATAGAGATAGGATATAGGGGTATCCTAAAACAAAAAAATTTCATAGTTTACACAAGAGTCTATAGTACTTTTCCATTCAAGAGTTTGGGTAGAAACTCAAAAGACTTATTCTATAGTTAAAAAGAAAGGTTTATTTATGGTAAATTGTATTTTATATTCCAAGATGATTTAGTGAACAAAAGGTTTTTATCACGTGTTGATTGTAAATCAACAAAAAAATTTTTACAGAAGAAAGTAAACAGATTTTTGTAAAATGGTAAGCTATATTATCGGTTTTTTTATTTTGATATACAATATATAAAAGAAAAAAATAATTGTTTACCTGATTTTCTAACAAGAGAGTATTTATAGGGAGAAAATCAAGACCATCAAAATGAGTGAGTAGAAGAATCCAATAACTATATCAAGAATAAACCACATCTACAAGGAAAACAAATATCAACCCAAAACCAATTTTTTGCACTAGCAGAATTCCATCCTTTATCATATGTCAAACATGTTAACCCAACACCACAAAAATTGGCTCTTACCCCTTCCCCATAAAAAACTACAGACCAAAAATCATCCTACTTCCTTAAACCACAACGCCAACACCTCACCAATACATCCTTTATTAAAGAAATATCCCTCAAGGACTTAAACCTCTTTACCAACCGACTCTTCTACGAAAATAGCCAATACTTTACCGACAACCTTACCAAAAAAACGTACCTTCTATGAGTTTGTTCTCTTAGACAACAAATCAGTTGAAATAAAACAAACACAAACCTCATATCATACTCCACATGAAAGATTCTAAGAGTATGTATTGCTTCAGAACTCGGGCTTATCAACCTTCACACTACAAAAACTTCTCCATTCTCGAGTATCATATTCCAGGTTTTACCTACATAGACTATCAAAAAGCTCTTCTACATGTCTTTTACCTACGAACCTATGATATTCTTGGTTTATATCTTTCAACTTCCATTGTCCTAAGTCAATTCCAAGATGTTTCTATGAATGGTGGCATTGATTTGGATCTTGTGACCAAATTTATCCCCTCAAATACCAAAACTCTCCTTACTTTATTACACCAAACACGAAAATACCACCCCGTAGGATCACTACCAAAAATAGCTTTCCATATCGACATGGGAGTACCATGTATTCTATCCTGGCATTTCAACCTTGTATCTTTTCTACCTGATATGTCATACTCCCTAGTTCGTGAATACCGAGTAAAATGGTGGGACAAGTACAACTTGGACTTCTGTCATCAGTTAAACAAACTCATCAAATTGCTCATCAAATTCAGCAATAGGAGTTTGACATACTCAACATGGATCTGACTTACTCAAGACCACGTAAGGACAACAACATCTACATTACTCATCCTCCATAATTACTATAAGAAGGACACCTACCCTTGTCAATATTACTCATCCACCAACACCTTAAGAAGGAGACACATCATCATCTATGCAAAATTACTTGTCTGTATAAATAAGAGCAAGACACTTTTGTAGAAAGCAGAACGAATTTCAGTAAACTATAAACACTAAATTCTCTGCATTCTTTCTTACTCTCTTAGATTTTCAATCGTTGTATATTCACTTTGTATTTTAATCAAATTCAATAAAATTAATTTTAATTATATCATTCTCTTTTTGTATTTTCAACTTTATATTTTAACAACTTCTTGTTATTTATTTTAAATTTATAATTTATACTATACAATATCTTTTTGTATGCTTTAGATTATAAAATTATATAACCTCGGATTTTTAAAGATTATGGTTAGCTTTATGTAATAACTAACTAAAAATAATTTTGGGATCCGGAACACCCGGAAATTAAAACTAGAAAAATCATTATCATACAGACAAAAATAAATTATGTCAATAACTGTTTTTGATTCCAATATAACAAAGAATAAAAATAATCAAGCTAATCTTCACGCTAAATCTAATATGACTGGAATAGAATCCGGTTTTCAAGTAATATTTTTGAGTCTGACATTTTATATTGTCGAACATGCAGCGTATGTTGTTGTCGAACATGAAGGATCCACAATTCGTGCCTATTTGCCCCAATCGTTCAAGACTAAAGGCAAATCGTAGGGGGTTAAGAAACCAAAACAGCCACCAAAACAGCCCCGCACAGAGTGTTTTTGGTAAAAGGAATTCTCATAAAACTCATTAATGTCTGCATTCTTCTAGAATATTCGGGGTTTTAATAAGAAGCGCAAGCATTCGGTTGTTAGGAATTGGACTATGTCGAAGCACATGTTATTTGGTAGCGTATTGGAAACAAGGGTTCAAGAGCCTAGAGCGTCGCAAACTGTGTCAACTATTCTGCCTACTTGGTCTATTGCTTCCAACTATGACTATAGTCCCCTTGGTCGTATTCGGGTTCTCTGGAGTAATAAGGTTTCTCTTCGAGTTGTGTCGACAAGTGCTCAGATGATTTCTTGTCTGATCACTCTGGATGTTGGTTGAATTTCTTTGCTCTTTTATTTATGCGTCAAATTCAGGGGAGGAGAGGAAGGTTCTTTGGTCGGAGCTTCTAGCGGTAAAAGCCTCAGCTTCATTTAGCGGTATGCTGTGGATTTGCATGGGAGCTCTAGATGTGGATGAGCACTCTGGAGGTCTTCCTCAGGCAGCGCTTCATAGTATGTCGGTCTTTCAGGAGACTATTCGGGGGTGTTCTTTGGTTGATATGGTTTTCCATGGTCCGCTATTCACCTGGTGCAACAAAAGAGAAAATAAACTGATCTGCAAGAAGTTTGACAGGGTTCTAATTAATGATGATTGGAGGCAACATATCCAAACTCCTTCTGCAAGTTCGAGGCAGGCGGTTGTTCAGACCATCTCCGCAGCAATATCCATCTTTTCGGTACAATTTTTAACCCTAGAACTCCTTTCAAATTCTCTATGCGTTTTTTCAAGTGGAGGAGTTTTATCCAATGGTGGAGGACTACTGGCACCATACTGAGGGGAGCTTTTCATCTCCACGTCTTCTCTCTTTTGATTTTCGAAAAATTTGAAGTCTTTGAGCCTCTTATTCGAGCTTTGAGCCATGTAAAGCTTCATCATCTATCTAGGCGAGTAGATGAGGCCTACGCAGATCTCTGCGCACGCCAAGAGGACAACCTTGCTTATCCGGATTCATCTTTATTGGTCCTGGAAGCTTTGGTTTTTGAGCGATGGGAGAAGGTTTCTCATTTGGAGGAGCTCTTTCTTCATCAAAAGGTCAAGTTACATTGGCTGGATGTTGGGGACAAGAATAATCGCTATTTTCACAATGTGGTCAAGGAACATCAAACTCGAAATTCAATCAGAGAAATTATGAACCAAGATGGAGTCACCCTCACACAACCCGAGGAGATCAAGTCAGAGGCAGTAAGGTATTTCAATGACATTTTTACTCATATTCCTTGGGATTTTACAGGAGTTACGACTTCAAATTTGGACACACTTCTCGTGTTTCGTTGCTCTACGGAAGAGAAGGTCAGGCTTTGCTCGGTAGTTACCCCAAAAGAGATTAAAGGAATCCTTTTTTCCATGCCGTCTAATAAATCTCCGGGTCCTGATGGATATACAGTGGAGTTTTTCAAGGAGTTATGGTCTATTGTGGGTAAGGATTTTGTGGTAGCAGTCCAATCTTTCTTTGCCCACGGTTTCCTCCCAAAGGGGATCAACATGACGATTCTGGCTTTAATTCCTAAGAAGACGGATGTGAAGATTATGAAGGACTATCGCCCCATTTCCTGTTGTAATGTGCTCTATAAAGTGATCTCGAAAATTCTGGAAATTTGACTAATGGATATCTTGGATGGGTTCATTACTCCTAATCAATCAGCATTTATTAAGGATTGGTACCTTATGGAGAATCTCCTCCTAGCCTCGGAACTGGTTAAGGACTATCATAAGGTTGACATTGCGGCCCTTTATGCGGTGAAGATAGACATCTCCAAAGCATTTGACTCGGTCCAATGGTCTTTTCTCCTCGAAGTGCTCAACACCATTCAGCTCATGAAACTCTTTATACACTGGATTCGGTTGTGCATTGCTATGCCCTCTTTCTCGGTTTAGGTAAATGGTGAGCTAGCGGGGTTTTTTCTAGAGTACCAGAGGTTTGAGACAGAGCTGTTATTTATCACCACATCTCTTTGTTGTTTGTATGAATGTTTTGTCAATGATACTTAATAGCGCGACAGCGGCAGGGAGGATTGGGTATCGCCCGGGCTGTCGTAGCCTATCTATTACTCACCTTTGTTTTGTAGATGATATTCTGGTGTTCTCGGATGGTAAACCTCGATCTATTGAAGATATCTTGGATGTTTTCTCTGAATTGGGTAGGTACTCGGGGCTCCAGATAAGCCTGGAGAGATCCACTCTCTTCATGGCGGGGATCTCAGAAGCAGCTCGATCCAATATCACCTCTCAATTCTCGTTTACCATGGGCAGTCTTTCGGTTAAGTATTTAGGGTTGCCATTACTCACGAAAAAGATGTCAAGGATGGACTTCCAACCTCTGATTGACAAGATCATGACTCATATTCATTTTTGGAAGCATCGATTTCTCTCTTTTGCGGGTAGGCTTCAACTTCTCACTTTGGTATTTCGAGTCTAACAAATTTTTGGATCTCTGTGTTTCGTTTTCCGAGTGCTTGTATCAGAGAAATTAAACGAATCAGTGCCACTTTTCTTTGGTCGGGGCCGGATCTTAACCCCAGAAAAGCTAAGATGGCTTTGAAAAATGTTTGTCGTCCAAAGAAGGAGGGAGGATTAGGTATCAAATCAATAGAGGACACAAATAAAGTCAGCTGCTTTAAGCTTATCTGGAGGCTTACTTCAGCTCGGTCATCTCTGTGGGTAAACTGGGTTCAGGAAAACTTTATTCGCGCTAGCTCCTTTTGGTCGGTCAATATGACCTCTTCAGAGGGTTCTTGGATTTGGCGGAAGTTGATTAAGTACCGAGATCAGGCTAAGTCTTTCCACAAAATGGAGGTTCGGAATGGTCGGGACACTTCTTTTTGGTTTGACGCTTGGACTCCTTTAGGTCGACTTCTTGATCTTTTAGGCGACAGGGGATGTATTGACATGGAGATTCCATTATCGTCTACATTGGCTGAAGCCTTTGCTATTCATAGAACAAGACGAAGGCGGTCTTCCTTGCTAAACACTATTCAGGAGGAAATAGAAATGAAGAGAACCATGGATAGTACGGCGCCGGATGTATCTTTTTGGTGACACGCCTCGGATGTGTATAAACATGTCTTCTTGTCAAAAAATACTTGGAATCAGCTGAGAACTGTTCATGCGACTACGGACATATACAAAGGTGTTTGGTTCTCTCTTGCCACCCCAAAATACTCTTTCATAGTATGGCTTGCAGTTCACAATAGGTTATCAACGGAAAATAGAATGCTGGTTTGGGCTCAAGGGGCCAACTCGGGCTGTGTGTTGTTTGGGTGCACGTTTTCGTCACTCATATGGGCCAAGCTTACTTCTACTCTTCTCCAGACAAGGTATGTCGATCAATTTGGAGAGATCCTTGCTATTATATCTGGTTCTATGCTTGTGGGTAATCGCATGTTTCTATTGAGGTATGTAATCGCATGCTATTATATCTGGTTCTATGCTTGTGGGTAATCGCATGTTTCTATTGAGGTATGTATTCCAAGTGACAATCTCTACTTTATGGCAAGAGCGTAAGCAGCGCAGACATGGGGAGCAGTTTAAGGACCAAGCTCGTCTTATCAAAAACATTGACAAAATAGTACGAAACCGGCTTTCAACCATACAAAGGAATGGACGTTTCAGCGGCATCTTATGCGACTGGTTTGGTGCTAGGAATATTTAATTTCCTGATGATTGATTTGATTTATTGGAGTGTATTTTTCTTTTTGGCTCTATCATTAATGGTGTGTACTCTTTTTTCCAAATCTCGATTTTGTCTCAACTAAGTTTTTCGGGATGGGGTTTTAACGAGGTCACCATTATTGATTCACTTCTGAGCTTTGTTTCTCTTGTAATTTTTTCTCAAAACTCGATAACACTTGTTATAAAAAGAATTTTTTCTTTGAATATAATTTTACATATTATTAAAAAATAAAAATAATAATAATTTAATTTAATATCTAATTATTTTCTTTCTGTTTCCGAGACATTGGTTTACAACTTGTGGGAATGTAATGACCAGTCATAAATATTTAAGATCAAAAGAGAAATAACCACCTAGAGATTGTTAAACTGGAGCGAAATCCAAAATTACAACACTATTAATTTTTTTTCCAAAACATTTCTTCTACTTGCAATAGAATAATTAGTGTCCTAATCCTAGTTATTACTAAGCTCTGTTACTCCATTTGATAGGCTTTTTCCAAAACCCATTTCATGGGTGTACTAAGAAAAACCTGTTTTTTTCTGGATTTCAAAAGTTCAACAGTCTCAACGAACTCTCATGAGGTGTTTCCAATGATTGGCATCACATTTGACGGTAGAGGATGTTAAGCTGCCCATGAAATTATATCTTCTAGAATCTTCGTATGTCTCGCATATCTCTCTCCTAAAACAAACAACATAATATAATAAATACACAAAAATAAAATATAATAAATACACAAAATTAAATAGAAAAAATAGAAGTTTTTTGTAAGTTAATTAACAACCTGCGTGAAAGTGATTAAGCTTAATTCTTTGAGTGGGAAAATCATGACCGATCATATCGCCATACGCACTGATTGACCATAATCTTTAAAACTGTCAAGTTATATAAATTTATAATTTAAATAATATAAAAGATATATTGTATAGTGTAAATTATAAACTTTAAATTTTAAATAACAAGAAATTATAAAGAAAATGATATAATTAAAATTTATTTTATTGAATTTGATTGAAATACAAAATTAAAAATACAAAGTAAAAATACAACGATTGAAAATTTACGAGAATAGGAAAAAGTACGGGGAATTTAGTACTGATAATTCACTAAAATTTACTCTGCTTTCTACAAAAGCATCTTGCTCTTATATGTAGATACAAGTAACTTTGCATGGATGATGTTGTGTCTCATTCTTAAGGTATATGTGGATGAGGATGAACCAGCTAATGAGGAGGCCGTCGTACTTGTTTTTGTTTCGTTTCTGGAAGGAAGCAATACGAGTTCAAATAATCCTGTCAATGGAACATACGAGCTGAGAGGAAGAATTGATACCATATCTGTCTCCTACCATTCCGCTCGCTCCACACGTGGTAGATAGTGGCGTGGAAAGCAAGGTGATAGAGAATGTTGCCAAGCTTGGGTCTGCTCACCGAGATTAGATAGTGAACTGTGTCCTCTCAGTCTGGTGTGATGTGAGTGCTCATAAGCTTACCACACAAGTCAGTCCAAATGGTAGAAAGGGTACAAAGTTGAAATGCCAGGTTAGTATCTAAGGTACTCCCATGTCGATATGGAAAACTATTTTTGGTAGTAGTCCTACGGATTGGTATTTTTTCGTATTTGGTGTAAAAGGGTAAGGAGAGTTTTGGTATTTGTGGGGAATAAATTTGGTCACAAGATCCAAAACAATGACACCATTCATAGAAATATCCTGGTATTAACTTAGGACAATGGAAGTCAAAGGATTTAAACCAAGAACAGTCATAGGTTAGTAGGTAAAAGGCATGGAGAAAAGCTTTTTGATAGTCCATGTAGGTAAAGCCTGAAATATGATACCTGGGAATGGAAAATCTTTTGTAATGTGCAGATTGATAAACCGGAGTTCTGAAGCAGTACATCCTCTTAGAATCTTGCATGTGGAGTATGATATGAGGTTTGAGTTTGTTTTATCGGTATGATAGGTAATCTCAACTGATTTAGTGTCTACAAGAATAAACTCATAGAAGGTATGGTTTTAGGTAAGGTTATAGATAAGGTATTGGCTATCTTCATAGGAGAGTCAGTTGGTAAAGAGTTTTAAGTCCTTGAGGGATATTGCTTTTATAAAGGATGTAGTGGTGAGATGTTGGCGTTGTGGTTTAAGGAAATAAGGATGATTTTTGGTAAGTATTTTTTTGTGGGGAAAGGGTAAGAGCCAATTTTTTGTGGTGTTGGGTTAACATAATTGGGGTATGATAAAGGAGGAAATTCTGCTAATGCAGAAAATTGGTTTTGGGTTGATATTTGTTTTCCTTGTAGATGTGGTTGATTCTTGATATAGTACGAAGCAGACATTGGATTCTTTTGCTCACTCATTTTGATGGTCTTGTTTTTTCCCTGTAAATACTCTTTTATTAGAAAATCAGGTAAACAATTATTTTTTCCTTTTATATAATGTATACCAAAATTTTAAACCGATAATATAGCTTGTCATCTTGCGAAATTTGTTTAGAAACGAGATTTTTAACATCTTTTTTAAAAAATTATTTTGCGGATTTACAGTCAACACGTCATAAAAATCTTTTGTTTATTAAATCATCTTATAATTTAGAAATACAATTTACTATAGATAAAACTTTCTTTTTAACTGTAGAATAATTCTTTTGAGGTTGTAGCCAAACTTCTAAATGGAACCGTACTATAGACTTTTGGGTAAACTCTGACAACTTTTTGTTTAAAGATACTCTCATATCCTATCTGTGATGCATCAGTTTCTACTATCATACATACATTAGGATGTGCAATAAATAAACATGGCAATGTTGTGACCTTTTTCTTAATATCTTGGACTATACTAGTATGCAGACTAGACCATGAGACTAGATTCTTTTGCAATCTCTGAGATAAAGGTTGAATTATTATACGTATATTAGGTAAAAATTCTGAGATATAGTTTAAACATCCTAAAAAAATTTTGTAACTGTGTTTTTTTATTTTATTTCATCAAAAAATTTATTTGTAAATTATATAGACCTAGATATAGGTGTTATAGTTTCATGATAAATATTGTCCTAGAAATCTTATTTTTATTTGAAATTGCATCTTTTTGTAGATACTATTAGTCCATATTTTTAACGATATTTAAAAAGGTATATAAATGTTTAAATGTTGATCAATTTATTTTGAAAAAATAATATGTCATATATATATATATATATATACTGTAGAAAATGTGGAATAGGGATTAAAATTTTCATTCATAATATTTTAAAACTCAAAAGGTGCATTTTTTAAGTTAAAAGACATGACATTCCATTCATAGTGTCCAAAAAGTACAGTGAATGATGTCTTATATTTATTCTTTTTGGTTATTTGTATTTGCCAAAATCCACTTTTCATATCAACACTACAAGAAAAAAGCGCGGACATGACGGATTCTTTCGTCTATTCTAGATGGTCGGAAACGTAACATTCGTCGAAAATCCATCAGAAATCTGTCAGGATACGACCGTCAAAATTAGACGGTTTTTTGACGGATTTTAAACGGTTTAAAACCAAAAAAATCCGACGGTTATCCGATGGTCTTTTCCGACGGATTCCGAATACAGAACTTCCTACGGATTTCCGACGTATGTGTTTCCGACGGATGTATTTCCGATGGATTTCCAACGAATATTAAAATAATTAATTTCTAAAAAGATGAATTAATTTAATTAAAATGTTAATTATTAAATATAAAAATTCAAATAAAATAAAATTAAAATTCAAAAATGGAAATAACAAAGTGTTCAAAATAAAATAAAAAGTACGGGAAATAAAAAGAAATGCAGAAATTATAAAAAAAACAAAATTTAAAAGTCGCTTGGAGGTGGTTGGAATGATCAGAAGAATGCATCCATCTCATCCTGTATCGCCTTGAGCTGCGCAGCCGTGTTTTCTTCGATCGTCTCAATCTTGTTGTTGAGAGCCTCGATCTCGGCCGACTTCTCTTCTACTTGATCTCTAAGCTGAGGATCTCTGTAATACCTCGAAGTTGTCGAGGATGGCGAGGAGTACTCTTCCGGAAATCAAAAAACACGACCTTTAGACTTCAGAGTGACCTACGAAAAAAATAGAAATTATTAGAAATGAATAAAGTAAAAAAAAAAACTAAAACAAAACTACAGTAAAAAAAAGAAATGTTATTTACCTCGTACACAAACTCGTTGATCTTATCAACGGGAACTTCAGAACAAATAGGAGTTCTGTCAACAATCGTCTGAGATTGCAGAAACTCCTCTCCCAATCGGGTCACGTTCTCCACGATCTCCCGAGCAACCAGATCATGGATTTGGCCCGTGCTGTGGTTAGTGTGCGCATCTTGTAGTAAAACAAGATGCGATGGATGGTCACCTTCTTGATGGAACTGAAATATTAAGAAAAACTATAAGTAATTAAAAAAATTAAATAAAATTCTAAATTTATATTAACTTACCAATTGTTGTTCCCAGGAAGCCTTGCTCGTTGCTCCCAAATTGTGTGTGGCAATTCCTTTGCCCTTCCGTTCACTCTTCCAGGGGTGTTGCTTGAGTTGCCGATGTTGCTTGAGTATCATCCATCTTCCAGTAAGCAACCAAACCGTTCGAGAGGTCTGGGTTTGCAAGCAGCTCCTTCGGAATATCGTTCTTGTTCCACTTGTCCTTCCACTCGTTCATCTTCCTTGAGAACACTTTTGCTGCCTTAGCATCGAAGTCACGGCGAACACGAGATGTAATGTCTAAAATATTTAAAATATTTCATTGAGCATCCGGTTGATCGACTTGGTTATCCCATTATGGGATAGATGGAACCTACAAAAGAAAATTAGTTTAAAATTATTAAAAAATAAAGAAATTAAACAATTAATAATTTTAAAACCTTTTACTTGAGATAGAACATGTAACACTCAAACGGATACATCCAACAGTACTGATTAAGACCTCCAAGTGCAGCTTCTCGTGGGAGATGGATAGGAAGATGTTCCATAACATCAAAGAAAGACGGTGAAAATATCTTCTCAAGATTACAGAGGATAACTGGTATATTGTCCTGTAAATTGCGTATACCCTTTAGTGTGAATGTCTTCGTACATAAATCTCGAAAGAAACCACCAACTCCTATAAAAACACAATAAACAATGTAGTCGATAAAAAAATATGTATGTTACAAAAAATGTTTATTAACAATATAAAAGTATCGATATATACCTGCAATTGCTTCGTGGACGTTTTTCTAAAGAAGATGTGCAAATGCAAATGGAAGAAGCCGTTGTATCACAACATGACAATCATGACTCTTCATTCCAATAAACTTTCCTTCCAAGAAATCAACACAATTCCGAAAATTATATGCATATCCATCCGGGAATTTTACATCATCTTGAATCCAATAAAAAAGTGTTGCTTTCTTCGCTGCGTCTAACCGATAGGCAGACATAGGACATCTACCATTTGGCATAACATGAAGAAAATCACGAGAACAAATCAGCGACAAGTCTAATCTAGAGTTCATATTGTCTTTCGTCTTCCCTTGCACGTTTAAAACAGTGTTCATAATGTTGTCAAAAAAGTTTTTCTCAACGTGCGTTATATCTAGATTGTGCCTCAACAAAAGATCTTTTTAATAAGACAAATCCCAGAAAATACTCTTCTTATGCCAGTTATGATATTCACCAACACCGTCAACATGATCATGTCCATAACCCCTGCATTAAGGAATCCTCTCAGCGCCAGAATCTCTTAATTGCTCTAATATACAACGTCTATCAATCTCCGGAGGTGCACAGTCAAACACTTATTTGTTCTTCGTAAACAATGTTCTAGACCGACGATAAGGATGATCACTAGGTAAAAACCTTCTGTGGCAGTCAAACCAACACGTCTTTCTTCTGTGATGTAATTGGAATGTATTAGTGTTATCTTGGCAATATTGAAAAAATAATTTTCCATGCGTTGTCCATCCAGATAACATACCATATACTGAAAAATCGCTTATTTTCCACATAAGAACCGCATGCATCTTGAAATTCTGCCGCAATGAAACATCAAATGCTTCAACCCTATGCTGCCATAACATTTATAACTCATAGATCAATAGCTGGAGGAATACATCAAGTGACCTCCGTGGATGTTCTGGACCGAGAACTAGCACGGAAAGGAACAAAAACTCTCTACGCATGCATAAAGATGGTGGTAATTTGTACGGTGTTACAATTACCGGCCACAATGAATATTGCCTTCCATGTTTCCCAAATGGATTAAATCCATCTGTACATAATCCAAGGTATACATTTCTATGCTCATACGCAAAATATGGATACATTAATTGGAAATGTTTCCACGCTTCTACGTCTGACGGATGCATAATTTCTCTGCTGTGTGTTGAGATTGCATGCCATCTCATTACCTTTGCTGTGCGTTGAGATTGATATAACCTCTTCAACCTCTCCATTAATGGTAAATACCACATCCGTTTATAAGGAACTGGAACTCTCCCATTAGTTTCTTGAAACCTCGGTTTTCGACAAAATCTACATCTTTTACGGTTTTCGTCTTCTCTCCAATATATCATATAGTTGTCGATGCACACATCTATCATCTGATACGGCAAACCAAGACCAGCGACTAGTTTCTGTACCTCATAATATGATGCTAGTGAAAGATTATCTTCAGGCAAAATATCTTTCACGAAATCTGCTATTGCCTCAACACATTCTTCCGCCAAATTGTAGTTGGTCTTAATAGTCATCATTCTACTTGCAGATGATAATGGCGAATGACCTTCTCTACAACCACTATGTAATGTGTTTTGCTACATCTAACATATCAAAAAAATTTTGCGCTTCTGCATTTGGTTCTTCAACCCTATCTCCATCATAACCACCCGACGACATGTTCTCCCTAAACAAATCATTCACCATCTTAACCGTACCGATACCTACATCTACTTCCTTTCTATCTCCTACGCTATCCGCAATATTTGGTTCACTAGTACTACCATAATCATAATTTCTTTCTCCATGTAATACCAAATCTTATACCCAGGCATAAACTCATTGCTATACAAGTGATCCCAAACTAACTCAAGGTTAACATTATGAGAATTCTGGCATATACTACAGGGACATTTAATCTTACCATTTTTTTTGCTCCCCGTTGATTTCTGGCCAATTCTATGAACTCGCATATTCCTCGTGTATAATCATCTTTCAGTAGGTTTGACTCCGGATCTATCATAGGTTCATCCATCCACGATCGAAAGTAATTACCAGAAGACATATTATAATTATATAGAGATTGAATTGAGTAAAAGGTGTGAATGACGTATACAATTTCCGACGGTTTTCTGGATAGATTTGGGTATGTCCGTCGGAAAATAACCGACGGATGTATTTCTGTCAGAAAATCCGTCAGAAAATATCAGTCATAAATCCGTCAGAAATCCTTCGGAAATTCCGTCGGTTTTCGTCCTGTTTTCTTGTAGTGCAAATTTTGAAAATATACAAGCATCATATCATCTTTTTAATAAATCCCTTTTATTAGGTATTGGGTATCTTATCCATTGTATAATATTATTTAGTAGTTTATAATTTATTACTAAAAGAGGTACTCCTTTTTTTCAGCTTGATTATTTACATAAACAGTTGAACAACTCCAAAGTGATTTAGATTTTCTTATGAGTTTTTTTTATCTAATAGTTCTTGGATTTATTTTTTACAATGTTCTTAAAGTTCTTAATTCATTTGAATAGGTCTAGCTTTGGTTGGAATATTTTTTTCATTGAAATCCTTTTCGTAAGAAATTTCAACAATATGTTTTTTCCTTTCCCAAAATGCATCTGGGAGTTCAGAGCATACTTGGTTTAATAATTCATTTTCTTGTTTTTTTTATTTTTCTTACTATTAATGGATCACTTAGTTGTTGCTCTATATGTTGGTATTTTATTTCTTGTTGTAGATATTGAATATGTTTTTGTTTTCCATTTATTAAGTTTATATATTTTTCTATTGTAGAGTTTTGTAAAGATATTAGTTCTTTAGTTCTCATTGGAGATAGAAATCCAAATATTATCTCTTCTCCTACAATTTTTGTGGTAATTCCTAATTATGTAACTTTGAATGGATGAATTTGTGTAAAAATGGGGTTCCTAATATAATTTACTGGCTTAAGTTTTTAACAAGTATGAATTGTGTCTTAAAGCAACAACTTTTATTACAAATTTTTGCTTTTGGTAATTTATAATTAACCTTTAAACTACTACCATTTGCTCCACTAAGTTTCTCATATGTTTTTCATATTACTTAGTAGGAACTATTCCTTCTCTAATACAATTATAGTCCGCTCTTGTATCCAATAATGCTATTATTTCTAGTTTAAAATCATAGCTTATTATTTAAGGTAATATCATCTGAAAAAATCTGGGAATCATCAGAAGATGATTCACTTTGATCTTCTATAATATCTAAAGAAGAATCACTACTAAGTTCTTCAGAGTTTTCGGTTTCTGATAGGATTAGTTTTTCTAATTTTTCTTTAGTGTCTTATTAATCATGAAAATTTTCATTTATTTATTTTTTCATTTTTCACTCAATTGATCTATGACCTGAACGTTTGCATTTCTAGCAGACAATTTCTTTGGTTTTTAGTGGGGGTTTTAAGTTTTTTTTTTTGTATAGTAAGAATTAGAAAATCTTTTTGAAAAGTTTGTATGTTTGTTGTGTGGTCGTGAATATGGAAACTTGTTATGTTTGTGAGTTTTTTTGTTTTTTTCTAGAGGGTGGAGTAAGACAATGATAACCATATTGCTCACAAAATGAGCACATAGTCTCATCGAATCTAAATTTACTAGTTTGTTTTTTTATTCTTATGTTCTTGACATATTTGTAATCCTTCTTTTTTAACGAAGGTAAAAAATTGAGTATAGGTTATTGAATCTCATGGAATTGGTTGTCCTCCAGAAAAATCATTTAATTTGTTTATTAGTCTTTACGCAAAAAATTGAAGATAATCCACCTATAAAGCTTTCTTTCCAAAAAAGGTTGATTACAATCATTTCTTTGAAATATATTGGTTATAAATACATCTTTATACCATTTAAAATCTCATAAGGTTGGACATTTGAGATTTGTTAAAACAAGTTTTTTACTATTTAGTTCTTTTGTAGGGTTTCCAACAAAATGCATAGTCATTGTGCTATAAAACTTCTACATCATTTTGGATTTGTTCTTCTTCGTAAAGTCCCTCACCCTTCTACTCTTCTAGTTTCAATATGGTTTATTATATAATCTTGTGCTATAGTATCTAAAGCATTATCCCACCAATATTTTAAGGCTCCATTGAATCTTGAAATTAAGAGGACGCACGCTTGTTTCTCCGACAAGCCTTTAGCTTTGTTAGGCCAGACCACCAATCCCCATTTCTTGAAATAAGTTCATCATTTAGTATTCAGATCTACCTTCGAGACGTCGACCTTTCTCCCTTTGCCGATTACCTAGGTAAGTTCCTGCTTTGGTTTCATCTAGGAGATATCATACGTTGGCGATCTATCTTCAGAAGTGTTGCTCGAGGACGGCTTGCTTCTAGGGTCAGATTGTTACTTCCCGATTCTCCTTTTGGCAAGCTTATTAGCGTATCCGGGTTAGCATTAGCTTTGGTCGTTGCTGCTTTTGTGTTTGTTTGCTCCTCAATTCCGGTTTGAGTTCACCTCTGTTTTAAGCTTTATGGAGTTGGTTTGGTTGCTGCTGGTTCCTTCTCCTGTATGGTTGGTTCTTAGGTTCGGTTCACTGGCTCCTCTAGCCCTAAGATGTTTCTTCCTCTTCCTCTGTGCATCTCTCGGCGAGGGAGTTTTTATGTTTGTGGTGCTTATTTGCAGGCTGATGTTGGTCTAGGTGTTCTTCCTCTTATCCTCCGCCTTCCCTTTATCAACGAGTTTCTGAGTGTTGCTTCCCACCTTTCACCTTCAATGCAAGTAGGAGGTTCAAGTTTGATAGGAGCTGCCTCTAAATTCCGGTTTTGTGGGGTTATGTTGAGAAGCGATAGGTGCTTTCATTTTGGGTTTGAGCCTCCTTTCCCCTCTCCCAGCTTGGGGTTGTTAACATGCTCGTCGCAATCCCTTAGTCTGTCTCCGGCAAGGTGAGTCAGCTGCATGCTAAGTTACTAGCGTTCGATTTAGCCTTCTCGTTGTTTTGGTATGATGCAAATTTCCGAGTTAAAGTTTGGTCTGGATCGCTATGGGGGTCTTTGTCATTTGGTACTCTTATGGGTTAGAAATCTTCTTGGTTATGGGTGTGGTCTCGGGAGTTCTAGTGGATTGCGTGGATTGCGAGGATCACAGGGATTGGGCTCAGGTTTGCTTCGTTGATTCTTCTTGGCTAGATAATCTTTCGATCACTTTCGGTTTCAACTCTCCGCCTTACCAATTCAAAGATGACGCACATCATTGGAGTTGTTGTTACTTTTCTCTTCGCTTAGATGGTGTGTCTAATGGGTTGAGTACTCGGATCAAATCACATCTATTCTTTTTAGTATCCTTCCCTCTTCTTTGTTTGGTTGCTTTGCATTTTATCACTCTAGAGTTGTTCATATGTTGTATTTTCTCCATCTTTGTAACACTTCCATAAGCAATTCAATAGCAAACCCTTTATATAAAAACAATAAGCATAATAATCATAAAATTATGTTTTAGGTTTTATAAATAATTTGGTGCATAATTTTTTTAAGATAAGATATTAGAAAGTTGAGTTTAAAAATTAAGAAATAAGAGTAAATTGAATTCGAGATCCGCATGTACATGCGGTGTTATGTTTGTAAACAAATTTATTTGATAATTTATATTATGATATAATTTGGTTGTAAAAGTTAAGTGGTGTTATGTGTATATTTTTATATTATTCTAAAAATTTATAACATTTTGATTTATTCTTATATCAATGATTAGAAATTCAATCCGAGATCTGTCATGACTTGTGTTCATCTGTCCTGATCTATCTTGACCTATTGTAAAAATTAGAATATTTGAAAAACTGAATCTTAATTCAAATTTGGATAGTAAAATATTGGATCAGTCGAAACCAAATATATATATTCTTTGATAAGTTTTTTTTAAACTATATAAAATACTTTTAACATTAAAATTGACAACATCTTAACTTTTATTAGTTTAAAAACTATATTCCTTGATAAAGATAAATTTTTATATTTATAAGATTTCAAAATTTTCATAAATTTTAAGTATATTCATAATACTTATTATCATTGATTAGAAATTCGATCTGAGATCCGCCATGATCCGTCTTTATTTGTAATGATCCGTCTTTATTTGTAATGATCTGTCTTGATATATCCTGATCTATTATAAAAATTAGAATATTTGAAAATCCGGATTCTAATTCAAATTTGGATGATAAAATATTGGATCTGTTGAAATCAGATCCATATACTCCTTGATAATTTTCTTAAAAAACTGTATAAATATTTTTGACATTAAAATTGATGACATCTTAACTTCTTATAAGTTAAAATATTATACTCCTAGACAAAGTTAAATTTTTTATATTTATAATATTTTAAACTATTCATAAATGTTAAGTATATTCGTAATATTTTAGAGTTTTCATAAAGTTTAAACTTTTTATAAAGTTTAAATCTATTTATCATATTTAAAGTTTTTTAAATGTTTAAAATTTATTATATATGGTATAATTAAACGGTTCAATTAAACACCTGCATTAAAACAAATAAATTTTTTAAATTTAGATGTCTATTAAATCATTTCTGCTCATTCAGTTTGGATTTATTTTGCTCATATTTATAATATGGCTGAACCACAACCAAAAACTATTTAGTCGATTTGGACGTTTAAATCATATTTTTCATCGTTTGATGAATTTATGGATGTTTAAAAGCACTCAAATCGCAATATGTGCCCAAAACTAAAATTTGTAATTATTATATTGATTACATAATATTCAAATTTATAAAAAGGATCAAAATCTTCAAAATATCAAATTAATTAATGTGAATATATTAATTAAAAATTCTTATTTAAATTTATCATTAATCAAAAATCATTTTTGCAAATTCATAATTAGATTAAAAAGAAATATCTTTAAAGATACTTTGTTAACTATAAAATCTGAGAAAACCTCATTAAGTACTTGACGAAATTACAATTACACCAGATTTCATGTAATATTTTACCTTTTAAAGGTTTTTTAATATTGAATATTTCCCAATTAATAGTACAGATGGTAATTTGAAATTCATAAGATTTACGTCTGAATTGAATTCTGATGTAAATCTTTTCATACTTCAAAAGTATTATTACATTTTTTTTGTTAAAATCTAAAACTTACTGTTATTTACAAAAATGGTTACAAAAAGATCCACTGTAGAATTGCTGACGGTTATATATATATATATATATTTCTTATCAAGGTCCATTTACATTTAAACATGCCCAAAATGGCCCAAAGTATATCTTTTGTACTGCCGAAGTTAATTTTTTTGAATCAGAACCTCTCATTAACATTTTTCTAAGACAGTTTTATATAAGAAGTTACAGTTGAAAACTCAAACGTGCAATATACACCATTAGCTCGTCAGTAGCAATGTCGTACATACAAGGAATATGCTCGGAAAGCAGATTACAGTTGTTCAATCATTGTCACCATTGACTTGATTGCTTGGATGATTGTGTTTCTGAGCTTAGTACATATCAGCAATCTGCTCAGATGTTGTTGCTTCCTCTAGCTTCTTGTCTTACACAATAGAGAAATTCCTTTATCAGGGTCCACAATACCGATAGCTGCACCATACACGGGGCTAATTGTCAAATCATTTGTTTTAACTTCACAGACCTCAGTGGGCTCAAACCAAACATCTGGATTGAGGCTGTCTCCAACTCCAGAACCAAATTTACAAATGCTCTGGAACTCTTCTTTAACAACATCATAGCAAGCTAGTAAAAATTTACCAAAGACACTTGTACATTCGCCGCGTCCATGGAAAGCAGAAATTGGTACAAGGTCAACAAAGTCCCCAGTGATGTCCTTATAGTCTTTCTTCAATTTTAGCCAATTATTTGATGGCTTGGCAGGCTCATAGGTAGCATCCGAGTTCAACTTTTTAATGATTAAACCTTCAAAGCCAATATCAATAGAATCGTCAAAGAAACATTTGTATTTCATCAATATCGCTGGATGTTGGCGCAGTTACAAACTGGAAATACCCAGGATCTTCCTCAAATGATTCATATAGCTTTTCTCGGCAAAAATATTAAGATTCTCCTGGATAAGTTGTTGGCCATTTAGATATAACATGTCAAAAGCAAAGATGCATACGCCAACCTTGATATCAGGAATAAAAGGTTTCACATAAGGCTTCTTTAATCTTGATAACGCAAGAGCAACATCGGGGTACTTCCCAGTGTTTCTTTCAGCATTTCGACTGTATATCTCAAATGTACCATCCTCCATAAAATGTTTATGTGCACGTTCTACATCATATTTGTATTCACATGTGAAAACGATGTCTTGGAATTTATTCAGTATCTTTGCTACACTTGGTTTTGCAAGCATGGATCCAATTGGAACACCCAGTGTCAAGTTACACGTTTTAGGAAGATTCCACACAGCACCAGTTAGCAGAGCAGGAACAATAATGTCATAGATAGGAAGCACGGTGAATACTTGTTTAACAATCTTTGCAGCCTCCGCAAACCGATTAGAAGAAGCTTAAAGTTGGAGCCTCTAGTTGCTATAGAGGGTTTAATAATACAACGTTTATATTTTGGCTTAAGTGTCAATATAATATCTTCTTCTTCTCTTCAGTTTGTCGTTTTTTCTTTATGAGAGAGAGAGAGAGAATTTTTCCTCTGTGCTTCTTTCATTGTTGTAGCTCAAATTTTGAGCAGATTTTGTCTTCATCTTAATGGATTGCCGGATTGATTTGGCCCCAACCGTAGATCTTATCATATCGATAGATCGAACTGGGTAAACAAATTCTTGAATTCTTTTTCTTCTTTAATCTTTGAATGTTCTTAAGCAATTTACAAATTGGTTAAAATCAAGTAACATTGAGTGGTTGTGAGCTGGTTACAAGTGATTCTCGTAACAAAAGTGATATCAAAGCCATCGGTTTGATTGACGATGGCGAAGCAACAAATCGAGATTGAGAAGTTCGATGGAGTTTTGGATTTCTCACTTTGGAAGATTAGAATGATGGCACATCTAGGCATCCTTGGATTGAAGAAGATAATAATCGATTTCGACTTGTCGATGGAAGTTTTTCTTACTAAAAGCGAAGAGAAGAAATTGAAGACTGATGATGATGAAGCTCAAGATTCTTCATCTAAGACGTTAACGAAGAGGATCCCCGATCCTGTTAAGGTAGACCAATTGGAACAAGTTATGAATCTCATTATAATGAATGTTGGTGACACTGTTCTTAAAAAAATCAATCACTGTTTGACTGTTGTGGATATGTGGAGCACCTTAAATAAATAATGTATGGAAACATCTTTGCCAAATCATGTGTACCTGCAGCTCAAGTTCTACTCATTCAAGATGAATGAGGCCAAGAACATCAATGAGAATGTTGACAATTTCTTGAAGATAATTGCACAGTTAGGTAGCCTTGAGATCGTCGTTGCAAAAGAGGTCCAAGCTATCTTGATACTGAATTATCTTCATCTTAATTACGATCAGTTAAAGCACACGTTGATGTATGGAAACAAGACATTATCGGTTCAAGATGTTGTGTCATTGGCCAAATCATTGGAAAGAGAGATCACTGAGTCAAGAGAATTCTCTAAGTCAGCATCTACAGCCTTGTATACGAATGAGAGAGGAAGACCTGGTGTTAAGCATCAGAAGTTTTTAGGGAGTCAAAACAGGAGTAGATCAAACACAAAGACTCGCCTAACATGCTGGTTTTGCAAGAAAGAAGATCATGTGAAGAAGGATTGCTTTGCAAGGAAGAAGAAACTTGAAAATGAAAATCAAGGTGAAGCTGGAGTCATTACTGAGAAGTTAGTATTCTCTAAAGCTTTGAGTGTCAATAATTAATTCATAACGGATTTGTTGATTCTTGATTCCGGATGCACATCTCACATGACATCAAGGAGGGACTGGTTCTGCAGTTTTCAATAAGATGGTTTCACAAAAATCTTACTTGGTGATGACCATTCGGTAGTCACAGGGCAAGGCTCGATAAGAATAAACAGTCATGGTGGCTCAATCAAGATATTAAATGATGTGAAATATGTACCAAATCTGAGGAGAAACTTGATCTCCACTGGCACACTAGATCAGTTGGGGTATCAACATGAAGGTGGAGCAGGAAAGGTTAGATATTTCAAGAATGCAAGTACTGCATTGTCTGGAACTTTAAAAAATGGTTTGTACATCTTTGATGGCGAAACTATTCTGGCCGAGGGATGTAATGCAGTAAGTGTTAAGAATAAGACAGAGCTATGGCATAGTCGACTTGGCCATATGGGCTTGAACAACATGAAAATACTAACAGGTAAGGGCTTGCTAGACAAGAAAGAGATTAAAGAACTTACCTTCTGTGAACACTGCGTGATGGGAAAATCTAAGAAGCTCAGCTTCAATGTGGGAAGACATACCACATAGGAATCACTAGGCTATGTCACTCCATCTATTTCTGGTAAGAAATATTTTTTGTCTATCATTGATGACAAAACAAGAAAGGTATGGCTTATGTTCCTAAAATCGAAAGATGAGACATTTGATAGATTCTGTGAGTGGAAAAAGCTTGTAGAGAATCAAGTTGGTAAGAAATTGAAAGTCTTGAGAACTGACAATGGCTTAGAGTTTTGCCGTAAACATGACATTGACAGACACAGAACGTGTACATACACGCCTCTAGCAAAATGGCATTGCTGAAAGGATGAATAGAAATTGATGGAGAAGGTTCGATGTTTACTAAATGAGTCAGGCCTTGAAGAAAGGTTTTGGGCAGAAGCAGCATCAATAGCAGCTTACCTGATTAATTGCTCACCTGCTTCTGCCATTGACCATAATGTACCAGAACAGCTATGGATAGGTAATAAACCAGGTTATAAACATCTTAGGAGGTTTGGTTGTGTTGCTTATGTTCATCAAGAACAGGGAAAGCTTAAGCCTAGAGCCTTAAAAGGTATTTTTCTAGGCTATCCTAAGGGCACAAAAGGGTATAGAATATGGTTGCTTGATGATGAGAAATGTGTCATAAGTAGGAATGTCATTTTCAATGAGGACATTGTCTACAGACAGTCAGAGATTTCACAGGGACCAGAGCTAACCTCTGAAGATTCAGGTGGAGGTGGAGTTATCACAGAAAGTTCAAGTGATTCTGATGAAGGTGATAGTGAAAAATTGACATCGAATATAGCTGGTGATGACTTAAAAAATTATCAGTTAGCTAAGGATAGAGTTCGAAGAAATATCAAGCCACCTGCAAAATTTTCAGATTATTCTCAGTTTGCATTTGCCTTAATGACATCTGAAGATATCGATGTTGATGAAGAGCCTAGTTGTTTCCATGAGGCAAAAGAAAGTAAAGACTGGGAAAAATGGAATGATGGAATGTCAGAAGAGATGAAATCACTATGGAAGAATCAGACAAGGGATATAGTGAATAGACTTACAAAACAGAAAGTGATATACTGCATATGGTTGTATAAAAAGAAACATGAGATTCCTGGAGTTGAGCCAGAGAGATATAAAGCAAGGTTTGTGGGGGTTTCTCACAAAGAGAAGGAATAGACTATCAGGAAGTTTTTGCACCTGTAGTTAAGCACATATCGATTAGAATACTAATGTCTTTAGTGGTTAATGCAGATATGGAGTTTGAACAAATGGATGTTAAAACAATATTTTTATATTGTGATCTTGATAGAGTTTTGTACATGGAGCATCCTGAAGGATATGAAGAAAATCCAGGTAAAAATTAGGTTTGTCTACTAAAGAAATCTTTGTATGGTCTGAAATAGGTTCCTAGGCAATGGAACAAGAAGTTTAATTCATTCATGCTGGATCAAGAGTTTAAAAGTAGTGATCATGATCCTTGTATGTTTGTGAAACAGGTAAGTGATGATGATTTTATATACTTATTGATTTATGTCGATGATATGTTGCTGGCAGCTAAAAGCTTAGTAGAGATTAAGAAACTAAAAGATATTTTAAGTTTGGAATTTGAAATGAAGGATATGAGAGCTGCTAGTCGTATTCTAGGCATTGACATTGTTAGAAATAGGAAGAATGGTATTTTTTGGTAGTTACATCATCGTATGGATTTGGTGATTGTCTAGATCTCTCAGAACTACCAAAGCACCCAAAACAACCAATCGCTTGGGCAAATGAAAAACTATCACGAAACATTATCTACTCCAAAAAATTTATCAAAATCTCAGGTACCAACGCCAACGATTTCGAAACCTGTAAAGAAATGTTAAAACCATAATCAAAAACCTAACTCAAGAGTAGCAAATCTACTTCCCCTAAAAGATCAAAACTAAAAAACAAAACCTTACTCTGCAAAAAGAGAGATATTGAGGGGCTTTAAAGCCCTATAAGCTTCGTTATTCCAAAGGATGCCATTCAGAAAGATGAATAAAACAACTTGAGATATCGAAACCAGTACAACTGAAACGCAACATATCGAAGCTACAGTTTATATTATACTAAAGATGATCTTAAATCTTCCTTACAAGCAATTTTCTATAAAGATAGATAGCTTCAACAACCACCAATATGAACTCCAAGCTTCTGCAAAAAAATGTGAGAAAAATGCTAATTAAATTCGCCTGTACCCAACTACTATGCTTGATAATATAACAAAAGTTATCAAACAAGAATAGAAATACATAATAAAGATCACTAATTTGAGGTAAAGATCAAAGTTTTCCGGCAAAAGGGATAAACTTTTCCCAACCCAAATGACCTTCACAATCCATTGAAATCATACAAAATCCTCGCAAATCGTGAAATTTGAACCGAAGACGAGGACTTTAAGAAAAACCCAATATTGTGGATTCGAATAAACCCTGATAAATCACAAACCCAATAATTTCCATATCCACAACGCAGGAGAAGAATAATATTCACAGTTTAAAGGCAATCGGAGAAACAAAAATAACAGAAATTGAGGGTACAGATGAAAATCTTACATTCAACATCTCGGAATTTGGATTCGAAATCAAACAAAGCACATGAAGAAAATAGAAAAGGAAGGGGAGAAATAATCAAATTTTGCCGGTAGCTTGGGCTCGGAGATGTCGTGCGTGGGATTTGTATTATTCTATATATATATATATATATATTATTTTTTTTTCTGTTGGAAAATTACTTTTAAAAAAATTAATTAAGAAGAGAAAAACAGTTAAAAAGGATTATCAAACAAACATCACCAGCTAATGTGACAGTAGTGACACCGTCCCTTCTAAAAATATAAACTATTGAGATAGTTACTTTACGTGCCAATTTTTTGTTTTTATCATGGTGGATGTCTTTTTTTTTCAAAACGCCCTCGAATTCATATGTTTTTTTAAGATGAAATGTCTTTGTTATCCTCCAAAAATCTTTTTATTTATATTCCACCAATACTTTATACATGTCACTTTATTTGACTGTATTTTTCTAACTATAATAATTTTAGAAAATATAAATATATAAACTAAAAGAAATAAAAAGTTAAGACATTTTCTCAAAAAATAATTCTCTAGAAAATCTTCTCTCTCAGTGAAGAATGTTTATCTTCTTACTCTCTCGTTCACACGATGATGAAACTATGAATGACTACGACAACAAGATTATAAACGACGACAATGTTGTTAATCGTTCTGTTTTAGGTCTTAATGAGGGAGCTGACCCCAACAGTTGTTAAATCGTAAACAATTTTAAATTGTTCCCAAATTTTAAATTGTTTACGATTTAACAACTGTTGGGATCAGCTCCCTCATTAAGACCTAAAACAGAACGATTAACAACATTGTCGTCGTATAGGTTATAGACAAAATTTGGGAACAATTTAAAATTTGGAGACAAATTATCACGTATAGGTTATAGACAAACTTTCATATATGTGGACATTCTATAAGAATAGACAATTATCTTATCAAGTTGTCCCCAAAATATATATCACATTCTATAATTGTTCATTTATTAATTAGTATTTTCTGGTTTTCAGACAGTAGACAATTGTCAAAAACTCAAAGTGAGTGCCTCAAGAAATTGAATATGTACACGGAATGTCTCAAATTAGTCCACCGTGCACATCCTTAATATTTTGGACCTCTCATTCACGTACAAGGCTGCATAGTGGGCAAATTATAAGTTTATATGATTTGTCCACCATCACAAAGTTTATTAAGATGTCCATGGATTGTCTTAAATTAGTCTACCATGCACATCCTTAATATTTGGGATCCCATCGACGTACAAGGCTGCATGGTGGACAAACTATAAGTCTATATGATTGTCCACATCACAAAGTCTATGAAAATGTCCACGGATTGTATCACTTTCTCTCACGATTATTATTTTCTCAATCTCTCACTTTCTCACTCTCTCACACACGCACGACGATGAGACTATGAACGACGACGATGAGACTATGAACGACGACAACAACAAGACTATGAACGACGACGATGTTGCCAATCGTCCTATTCTAGATATCGATGACGGAGCCGACCCCAACAGTCGTCAGATTGTGGACAATTTACAACTTATGGACAATTTTAAATTCGGGGATAAGTTATCATGTATGGGTCGTGGATAAATTATCATATCCGTGGACATTCTATAAGATTAGAATATAACCAAATACGATAGATCGTGAATATGTAGTTATGACGTGGCCAAGTTATAAAAAAGGACATGTGGACATTCTATAAGATTAGAATATAACCAAGTACGATAGATCATGGATAAGTTATCATGCATGTAGTTAGGACGTGGACAAGTTATCATTTATGTGGACATTCTAATAAGTTAGGGTAGTATTTTACATGATAACTCATCGTAGTTAGGGTAGTATATTCATTTTCTCTCACTTTCTTTCACTCTCTCAGACTCTCTTTCACGATTATTACTTTGTCACTCTCACACTTTCTCTCACTTTTCCTCACTTGTTCCCATTCTCTCAATTTCTAACTCTCTAATACACACGGCAATGAGACCATGAACGATGACAACGAGACTATGAACGATGAAGCCGACCCCAACAATCCTCAGATCGTGGACATTCTATAAGATTAGAATATAACAAAATACCATAGATCGTTGGTAAGTTATTATGCATGTAGTTAGGACGTAGATAACTTATCATGTATGTGGATATTCTATCAAGTTAGAATGTAACTAAATACGTTAGATTGGAGACAATTTATCATGTCTGTCTTGACTTATTTATGTGGACAATTTAAAACACTCAAATTTGGAGGAGAGTAGTTTTGGTACTGCACAACAGGTTCTTGTCCACAATGCAACTAATGTCTACATCAGGTTCTTGTCCACAAATTTTAACATCAATTGTCTATACCAGACCATTAATTTTTGAGATATACCAAAAAATGTCCGCTTGATTGTCCACGTTTTAATTGAATTGTCCATTAATTATGAGCACCAATTACATTATTATTATTTTTGAATAGTATGTAAAATTGTATTCAAAAGAAAAGCTGTGTTTTACATCAAGTGCATCTGGATTTCGATAAACATTTAAATTTGAATAAGCAACTGAATTTATTCATGAGTGGTGGTCTCATTCAAACCCATTAAAGCCGTCATGTTCTTGAGCTTGTAATGTTGATAGTTTGTTCGTGACTTTCCGATTTTTTTTTTTCCGTAAGTTCCGTCTTCCCGTCCCTTTTGCATCCAATTGTTGCAGCTGATTCGATAGATTCTTCTGCGTTGCTTTTGCTGATCTTGGTAAAGGAACTCGTGGTACATGTTCCTCCTTGGATTGAGTTGTATCGACTCTTTCATTTGGCCCCAGTTTTGATAAAACCTACTGTACTGCATTCTCCTTCTTGCTTAACTCCTTTGCTTGAATCAAATTTCAATCTTGTTTTTCTCTGTTTGCATGTCGAGCGCCTGATTTTTCCCCAACTCCTACTCCTGAGCCAAGCTCTCCGCCTGCTGCCCGCTGTTATTACCGCTGTTTGGATCCTCTGTGACCTGCTCTCTAACTGGACGTACATCCTGCTCTGTAGCTCTGTTTTCCCACTCGGCTTGGGTTACTCTGTGTAATACCAATTCCCCCAGCTCTCTTACGTCCTGCTCCATGTGAGAATTTATTTTCTGCAATTCCATTTTTTCCATTTCCAGTTCTGAGACAGAGTAATCTGTTACTCTCTCTCTTAACTTCATCTTCTCGGATTTTAGAGCAGTGTCCAACGAGCTCTCTGATATTTTCGACTCAATTCCAGCCTGCTCCCCTGATATTGAATGCTTCCGCTGCTTCAGATCCCCCACGCCAACCTGCTTCGATACTGACGAGTCAGCCTGCGCGTTTCCCTCCCTCTCTGAGTCCTTCGTCTCACCTTCTAGCTGAGATCTTAAAGCTTCAAATCTGGATGGAGTGGCAATCCTTACTTCCCCATAAGCCTGGCTTCCTTTCCCAGGTCTACCGATTTTTGCATATGGTACTGTTCTCCATACTTCCGATATTTCTAGAGGACTCTCTAGCCTCTCACTTTCAAGCTCTCCAGCCGGTTCTACCACCTCTATCCTTGTCGTATTTTCTAACTGCACTTTCTCCTGGATAATGGTCCCCTCCATGCCTGATCCTCCCTTAGAGTCATCCTTTTGAAACTTTTTAAGGCAGCCAGATTCTAGATGTCCCCACTTCCGACAGCCCTCGCATCGCATAGGTAGCCAGGGATATTCAAATTGCACCTTCATATCCTCCCCTCGCACGTTAAACCGGAAGCTTGTTGGTATTTCATCTTTGAGGTTGACGTCTATAAATAACTTCGCTTCATCAAAACTTGAGACGAGCTCCGTGTCTTGATGCATTCTCAGTGGGATGCCCACCAGACTGGCAACAAAACTTAAACCCTTCCAAGTGAATAGATCCGGAGGAACATTCTTGATCTTAACCCACATTGGTATTGAGGATAACGCAGGCTGCGCCTCCTCCTTGAATGGGATCCATTTTGATAGTATCATAGGGATGTCGCAAATATTCCACATGCTTCAACGAAGTACGCTGCTTCTAACATTTGGGTTACAAATTATGAACTTTATTGCCGTTTCGTTGACCACATATGCATCTATCTTTGCATTTTTATCCCTCAACGTCCATATTTTGTTCACGATCACGTGAACCTTCGCTACATGAGGTGCTGTCGAAACAAAGTTACCTATAACAAAGTCTTCCCATAAGGGAGGCGCATCCGCAAAGACCTCCTCCGACACTATGATTATCGATCTCCCCTCTTTCTCCGAGACGATGGAATCAAAGCGTGTTAGACCCGGCTTACTCACCACTTTAGCCCATGATTTTTCCAAAGGTGGTATTTTCAATACCTCTCCTACCACAGGGGCCCCTGGTACAGCCTCCTCCGCTACCACTGAAACCAAGTTTTTTGAAACATCATCCCTCTCTTGGCCCGCCTCAACGAACAGTCCTCTCGGACTAGCTTTCCTTTGAGTCTGAGCCCCCGTCATATTGTCCTGCGTGATCCTGATCCCTTCAGTCCTCTGATTCTCCTCGTCTCTCGCCACTGTCGGTGAAGCAGAGATCTCTCCGTTCCCTACATCGACGTTCAGACCTCCCGCGCTGACTGGCTCGCGAGTCCCCATCTTCTCTCCCATCGAGATGGAGACCTCCACCCCCTCTACTTTCCTCTGGTCCTCCTCCATCCCAGCGTGAACCTCTGCAGCTACGAAGCCTTTTCCTATCCCCATAGCCTCCTCCACTCCTGCGGAGGTCGACGGCGGCGCCGCCATGATGCTTACACCAAAATCGCCTTTGCTTAACCTAAGAAAATCGCCCTCCTATATTTGCGGCCCCGAAGTTGTTTTTTCGAACTCTAATTATTAATTTCCACCAATTACATTATTGATATATTTATTCATTTAATTTTTGAGAACCAAGAAAAAAACATCCAACATCTTAAATTTAAAAAAAAAACTATTTAATGCAATGTACTTTTGTGAGAAAAAGAAATATTATACCCTCAAAAATGGTATAATCCGAGTGTGATATCAAAAAGGTATTTCTGAAAGTCTTTTTAAGGCGTATATTGAAAAATATTCCCTAAACTATTTTTTTTCAACATAACCTATATTATATTTTTGAGGCTTTTTTGAGTT
Organism: Cardamine chenopodiifolia; assembly: GCA_963922655.1. Taxonomy (NCBI): domain Eukaryota; kingdom Viridiplantae; phylum Streptophyta; class Magnoliopsida; order Brassicales; family Brassicaceae; genus Cardamine; species Cardamine chenopodiifolia. The sequence continues at coordinate 12,106,559 of OZ000463.1, forward strand.
TTGGTGTTTAAGTTCAAGATGTTGCAATGGTTTCGATATTTAATTCTTCTCTTGCAAAACGGTGGCCAGTTTTGCTCTATAGTGGTTAAAGCTGGTTTGCGAGTGTCCGCGTGTAAGAGTTGGTAATCCTTTTTGGCATATCCCCTCTCCGAATTCAAGGTCTTTTCTCCTTGTGCCTAGATCGTTGCAAACAAATCGTCTCCTTGGTTTGGCTGAGCTGGTGTTAGTTATTGTGTTTTGTGTTTAGTTCAAGTCTGCTTCCTGTAATGTCGGTGTTTCTGCCTTGGCTCTGACATCCTCAAATTCTTTGTGATTAGTGGTGGAAGTGTTCTATATTCGGAGTTTTTAGCCTTTCGTACCATTTCTAAGTTTTTTTTTATCTATTTTGTTCGTCTCTCCGATTTGGAGTTTTTGTCTACGGCGAATTCTATGAACTATACGACTTTGTATCTGGAAGGGTTTTGATCCTTGTCGGCTTTTTATTATTCTGTGTTTCAATTATCAATAAAATCATTCGATGACAAAAACTCATAATATATTCCTATGATAGTTAAAAATTTTTGGTGCTCATTGTCCGGCTTCCAACTCTCTATCTGGAAGTTATCGAGAGTTTATGTGATGCATTTTTCTGGATGGACTGTGGATGCACAAAATAACACTTATAAGTTAAAAGTTTATTGGGAAGACATATGATGCACAAAAGAGGAGGGGGTCATGGTTACGGAGGCTCAAAGATTCATCGCTTGTCTATGCTTTCAAATTGATTTGACGTCTTTTTACTCCTTTGGGATCCTTTTGGGTGGCTTGGACGCACCACTATTTATTGAAATATTGATCTTTTGGGAATGTTAAAGAGGGAAACAAAGGCTCCTGGATTTCGAAGAAGTTACTTAAACTCAGTAACATCGTTTCGCAGTTTTTATCCATTGACGTAAAAGATATCCATATGGGCGCTCTTATTTATTTAACTTGTGAGAATTAGCATCAGTGTCTTGGCATACCCTGTTATGCCTTAGTTTCTGATGCGGTTTTGTTGGCGACTTGGCTTGTCCGCAGCCGGAGCAGACAATATCAGGATCAAATTACAAAAATTCAAGTTGCGCCTTTTCCTTATAGTGATGTGGGACCGGATCAGACTCTTTGGAAGCACACATACCACCTCTATCAGGACTCTTTCTCCGCCACTAGCACATAGAATCTGATTAGGCCAGTATGTAGCAATCTCTTGACATCGTCTCGTAAGGTTTGGGCAGTATGTACCAAGACTTTTCTTTCATTGCGTGGCTAGCTTTGAAAGACATATTACCTACAGGGGTTTGTATGAGAGTGTGGGATTGTATTAAATCATGTGTTCTATGTGAAGAGAGAGAGAGAGAGAGAGGAGTGGCACGACTATCTCTTCTTTGGCTGCCTCTACTCCTATACTATTTTGTATGACCTTATGGGAAGGCTTGTCGAATCTTCAGGTGAGTTTCGTGTGCTACGCATCAGTGACACTTTAACTGCTAAACATGCTCGATGTCCTCCATCGATGACACGTAGTCGCTGTAATTTCCTGTTGGAAGCTAGCGGTGTCCTTTGACCACTGCATAAGCCCATCAGATCTTTAGGTGAGCTTCATTGATTCACCACTGGGCACGCCGTTCCGCTGGACTTGGCCGCTGGGTCTCCATGATGTCTCATGGCCGGTGGAGCTCTCTGATACACTCTCTTCTCTTCGTAAACTTCACTCCTTTGGTCTACATTAGCTCTAATTTGCTCTATTTGATGCATACCCCACTCCAAATAACTACAAAGCAAAAATAATATGCAAATTATGCAACTAGACTCCTAATATACAATGTGGAATGCAAGAAATCGAATGAAAGTGCAATAAAAATGATGATGATAACTCAATATATCAATTCCCCGAAACTTATTTCTTGCTTGTCCGCAAGCAAACAATCAATAGATAAATCGAGGAAAAGCAGGGACTCAAATCCAATATTTCAACAAAAAACTTTAACTCAATGTCCATGAAAGTGGTTAAAGAGTGCACAAACAACCTTTACTTCAAAAAACTTATCCATACTTGTCGCTACTCGAATCTTTTACTCTATCGCCTAAAGCTTAGCCTCAATAAGCATTCCTATCAACCAATTCTTTAACACTCATTCATTTCAATCAAAGCGCATCTCACAAAAGGGGTCTTAATAATTCTCAATCGGCTTGGTAGGAATAAGGTTCAAGGATGAAAAAGAGAGGGTTCAATGATGTTTGTAGCTTAGTCTCAAAAAAAAATACAAATCACTTTAGCAAAAGCAATTGAGAATGAGAACAAATGTTGATACAAGTCTGTCTTCCATTGTTTTACCTATTATAATGCCTTAACCTATTGATCCATGTATATCTCATGACTTGAACACTCTACTTCCCAATCTCTCTAGGTATTCAAACACTGAAACCCCAATCTTAGTGAAGATCTTAAACCAAGTCTTTTCTTTCCTTTCTTTCTAACTAGAGAGTTCTTTTCACAACTAAAACATATGCTCATTTTCTTTATTCTCTCTTTTTTTGGATGCTCTCTCTTTCGTTTTTTATCATCTATTTCAACTTAGAGAAGTAGCACTATTTTTTCTTTTCTTACTTTTACTTGAGCATTATTTTCTTAAGCACTCTCTACTAGTTTTCATTTCCCATTAGACTCTTTTGGTTTTTCCATCTTTTCCTTGATTGTAATCACTCTTTCCCCTTTGAGATCACTATCCAAATCTAATTTATCATTACATTTTTAAGCTAATGGAAGAGAGCACTTGTCGTTTACCTTCTCAAAAGATTTTGCAAATGAAAGAAGATAAAGAGGCATCACTTAACAATTAGCATTGGTTGAAACGAAAGGTTTTGGTGATAGGATCGGAACCATCCTAATGATGAGGATTGCTACTTGAGTTAGCAATAGAGTGGTAAAGTGACTAAGATAACTCAAGTATTTTTCAATAAAACCATGATAATGAATTTAAAATCCCTAAGAAAGACAATTAATGTTCAGTTAAGTTCAAATAAGATAGAGTTGGTGTCAATTCAAAGCAAGTTTCCACTAAGACAAAGACATTCAAACCAAGAGTTCAAATTATGGTTAGTTCTTAACTTTGATATCGCTCAAATGTACTCAAGAACTCCTATGGACATTAAATTAAACTCTTAAGTCGAAACTTATCAAGTAAATTTCATCATTATCCCTTATGCATATGCAAATGTAAATCTACATGCTTCTTAACTCAATCTTGATATGCATATGCATATGCAAATGCAAAACTACATGAATAATTTTGGTATTTCGAATTTTTAATTTTTTTTCTTGAAAACATAACTATTAACAATACATGAATCAAAAGAATAGAAAATCAAAATAAAACACAATATTAGATACCAATGTCTCTCCCCCAAAATTATTTCGCACTGTCTCAGTGTGTGAATACATTTGAGAAAGAAACCAATAACACATAAACAATAAAAAGATAAATCTAAAAAGATAAAAAATATGTACAAAATCAGTGAAGCATACCTAGTACCATAAAGTGGATGAGGAGTAGGAGTCATTTACTTGAGTTCGGGAGTGGCAGTGTAGGTGATAAGGCCACTCTTCTCTTTCTTTTTTGGTGGTGCTTGTAGGATGAAGCTCGTGGAGGTTTTTGTGTATCCATGTGTGAGCATGATACTCCTTGGAATAAGTGTCTCTCTTCCGTTTCTTCCTCCATATGCTCTTCTCTATGATGCTCCACATGCTCTTCACTATGCTCCTTGGTATTCGTAGTTTGCTCCTCTACCGAATCCACTACCTCCTCCGATTGGGTGTGTGAGCATCCTACACTTGAGAACTTTCCCTTTAGGCTCTCCATCTCATCTTCTAGGATCTTCACCTTATCTTTTAGGCTATTAACTTAGTTGACCACTTTTTAGAGCGACCTTCCTTGCCGCTTGATAAATTGTTGGAGTAAATGAATATGCTCATGAGCTTATCTAAGAGTCGGCTCGTGGATAGGCTCTTCATAGGGAAAAATTTCATATTGGTCACTACAAAAAACCAAGCTAGTGAGTGGTGGAGGAGACGAAGGAGCTTCTCCCGAAGGTCCCACTATTTCCCTTCCCAAATTATGGTTCCTTGGCATTAGTATCTTATTGAGAACACGGTGATTTCTCCTATCATACAAGTGTTCCTCTCCGTGATTAAAAGCTATGTTTCCCTCTATAAGAAGAGAGGCGAGGTGCTTTTGCATAAGATCTTCTTCTTTTCGCTAGGTGAAGCTTGGAAGCGGTAAGCATATGAAGCACCAAGACATCCTGTTAGAAACCTGGTACGGTTGAGGTAGTACTTATCAACTCGGGTAAGCTCTAGTTGGTGTCAAAATTCTTCCCATTCTCAATTGTGGAGTTTTTTCCGGTGTGGTGTATGCCCAATCTTGAATGTACAAGAGGTAATGACAAAAACAGTTGCCAAGATCACTTCATCTCGGTTGGAATGTAACCTTTGCCCATTGTTAAAGTGTTGAAGAAAAGGCTTGATGCCCCACCATAAGATACCTCATATCCTCTGTTGTTATAGACCCCATTTCCCTTCTAGCAAAAAGCGTGTGCGCGTGGACCTTATGAGCGTAATGTATAGAGGGATAGCGAATGTGAGTGGCCTTATTGTAGCTCTTCTTGTAAGCACCTATCCTAATGATGCTCCACACTTGGTCGGGCTTGTTACACGATACCTCGAGGCATTGGTGTAACCCTCTCTCAGGATCATAAACCTCACTTAAATCCGCTATATCCATTGAGTATGCCTTTCCTCTTATCTCGAAATAAATGGTTACCACGTCATCCCACTCATAATCTCTCGCCTTGTTTATCACGGGGATGAAGGAAGCAAGGAACTCTTTAGTGAAGTCCACATAGGTGTCATGGGCCAAGCTTAGAAATTTTCCAAGTCCAATGTTGGTGAAGATAACTTCAATGCCTCTAAGAGTCCCGCCTCACTAAGAAATATGAGGTCAGGGTAACGGGTAGTTACAAACCTAATCTCTTTTAACCTCTTCATGTACTGAGCATAGGTGATCCTTTTGGGACTTTCTCTTTTGCCTTAGCCTTCCCATTTAGTTTTTCCCAACGAATTCGTTTAGAATTCAATTTTTGAAATGAATTAAGTAAGGTTAAATTTAATAAAGATGAATAAAAAGGCTACCTTTGTTATGGCATTTCCTTTTCCCTTTGGATCTCTCTCCTCTTCACTCTCGGTTTTGGCTCACTATGCTACGATTCACTATCTCTGACTCACTATGATCCTCAACCAATTGCTTATCCTTGCGCTTAATCTTATGAGCTTGAGTCTGCGGCTTAGAGGGCTTGGACACTTGAGCCTTTCCTTTTCTCTTTGGAGCTTGCTTCTTGCTTGCCACCTCAATGGCATTTCTTGACATTCCCATTGATGATCTACAAGACAATGCTATCACTTTGAAAGAAATTAGCAAGCTATCTTTAAACTTTTAAATCATCAACTAAATCATGTGCTTAGACCATGGTAGAAAAATGTCAAGCTTAAACACACACATTTAGCAATGCTCAAGAGCCTAAATTGCAAATTGAGCACTTTTCTCATCAAAATCCCCATGAATCATCACCAAAACGTTTTCAAATGTTGTATTCATCAAATGTTATAATTATTAACAATCATCATTTAACACAACACTAAGGTTCAAATCATGCCAAGAATCAAGCTAGAGTAAATATTGAAGCATTACCCAAAAATCAAAAGGTTTGGTGGAATTTATACCTTGAAAAATGAAGGAGGATCGACGAAAATTGGAGGAAGCGGTAGGGATTACTCAAAAGACACTAAAACTCAAATTTTTCTTCAAAAATCAACAAATTTGGAGAAGAAATGAGAGAGTTCTCTTGTTTTGAAGTGATGAAATTGCAAAACTAAAAGAAGAAAGAAGAAGAAAGAAGTCGCGTGAAGGAGAAGAAGAATGAGGGGAGAAACCGGCTAAAATCAGATTAACCAGGTTTTCAAGGATAAATAAAACTTATCTGGTCTCCATTGTTTGGTGTAATACGGCGATAAGTCGATGCTGAGGCTGTGCGGTTAATCGAAGCCGTTACACATACCCATGAGGACTCAAAGGTCGTACAAAGTCATGCACATGCCTGCCATATTTACAGGAGGGTTCGCGTCGCTTTTCTATGGGTTCACTAGACTGCGGGTTTACATCGCTGATATGTAGCGGTTACACTAAGTAGAGGGGTTTTACCGCTGGGTTTCCACGACGTCACCTGGCCACTGGAACACACTGCTGAAACTGCTAGAGAGTACTTAAGCTTCTCAAACTCCATTTTGCATCACATTTGGCTCTACCTATTATTCATAAAAAGTAAATGCAATAGTTTAAACAAAATAAAGTGAATATTTACAAGGATAACATGAGATTTTCTCCCAAGCGCGCTAGTTTAACGTCATGAGCTCGACTTTCCTCGAGTTTATGTCAAAGAGAAGGACACCATGGTTCCTTCTCCAATCAAATAGTTTACCAAGTATGGCTTCACCCTTTGTCCATTAACCACAAAATATTCTCTAATCTTGTTTCTCATAACTATAGCTTCATAAGGGCGCACCTCTTTGATTGTGAGAGGACCCGACCAACGAGACTTGAGCTTTTAGGAAAACAACCACAACCTCGAATTAAACAGCAACACTGGATCACCAACTTTGAAGTCCCTTGGAATGATCTTTTTGTCATGGAATGTCTTTGTTCTTTTCTTGTAGACTTTTGAATTCTCATAAGCTTCAAGGCGGATCTCCTCGAGTTCATTCAATTCGATCAACCACCTCCCCTCGATGGTTTTAATGTCAAAATGCAAGAGTTTTTTTGCCCATATCGCCTTGTATTCGAGTTCAATTGGCAAGTGAAAATTTACAGTAGAGCAAGTTAAACGGAGTTGTACCAAAAAAAATTTTGAATGCATTCCTATATGTCCAAAGCAAATTATCAACCTTCATCGACCAATCTTTCCTAGTTGTACTAACCGTTTTCTACAAGATAGCCTTGATTTTCCGGTTGAAAATTTCTACTTGACCACTAGTTTGAGGATGGTAAGGCGTATCAACTTTATGTTTCACCTCATGATTCTTAAGTAAGCTCTCGAAGACTCCTTTGATGAAATGCTTTCCTCCATCGCTTATCACAACCCTTGGAAATCTAAACCTTGGAAAAAGAAACCCTTGAAAACCTTTAACACCACTTTCACATCATTATTATGACTTGCAATAGCTTCAACCCATTTTGAAACATAGTCCAACGCAAAAAGGATGTAGCAGTTTCCATAGGAAGAGGGGAAATGACCCATGAAATAGATACACCAAACATCAAAGATTTCCACTTCAAGTATGGGATTTTGAGGTATCTCATTTCTCCTACTAATGTTGCCCTTTCTTTGGCATGAAACACATTTTTAGATGAACTCATCTACATCTTTAAGCAAAGTAAGCCACCACAAATCCGACTGGAGAACCTTGGAAATTGTCTTACATGTAGCAAAATACTTTCAACCTCTTCCTTGGAGATGCATCATCGATATACCTTATCTTTGCAAAGAGTGTAGAGAAATGTCTCATCCCAATAGAAATGGTTAATATCTTTAAAGAACTTTTCCCTATCATACCCATTCAAATTGAGTGGCTTTCTACCGAAAGCCAAGAAATTCACTACATATGTATACCAAGGTGCTTTATCTTTCAATGCATTTGCTTCCTCAAGCTTCTTGTGAGTCTCATGAGTCAATTCTCAAATTTGGATCGCTATTAGTTTCTCATCGGGAAGAGATTCATCGATTGGTATGTTGTTGATAATCCTCATTCTATTGAGATAATCCGCTACCCCATTCTCAACAATTTTCTTGTCTTTAATTTTCAAATCAAGCTCTAGAAGTAACAAGATCCATCTCAAGAGCCTTAGTTTGGCATCCTTCTTTGCCAATAGATGTCTCAATGTCGTATGATCCGTGTGAACAATTACCTTAGAACCAACCAAATAAGACAAAAACTTCTGAAACGTGAATATTACGGCAAGTTGTTGCTTCTCTGTCGTATCATACTTTACTTGCGCATCATGGAGGGTCTTACTCGCATAGTATATCACATGAAGCTTTTTATCCTTTCTTTTCCCAAGTACTGCTCCTACTGCATAATCACTTGCATCACATATGATCTCTAAGGTCAAATTCCAATCCGGTGTTTGCACAATGAGAGCACTAATCAACTCACATTTGATCATCTCAAAAGCCTCAAGGCACTCCTCATTAAACAAAAAAGCCTTGTAAGTGGTCTTGCAAGCTTTGAAAAGTCCTTTATGAACCTTCTATAGAACCCGAAATGGCCCTAAAGCTTTTATGCCCTTTACCGAGGAGGCACCAAGATAGTCATCACGTCGATCTTAATCCCTTTCTCGGAGATCTTGTGACCCAATATTATACCTTACTTAAACATTATGTGAAATTTCTCCTAATTTTACACAAAAATTTTCTCCTTGCACCACTTCAAAACCCTACAAATATTAGAAAGAAAAGTAAAAAACAAATCTACATAGACGGAGAAGTCATCCATAAAAAAACTCAACCACATTCTCAATTAAGTCCGGGAAGATTGACATAATGCACCTTTGAAAGGATGTGAGTGCATTAAATATCCCAAATGGCATCCTTCGATATGAAAAGGTACCATAAGAGAATGTAAATGTTGTCTTCTCTTAGTCATTTAGGTGGATCAGGATTTAAAAGAACCCTGAATACCTATAAAGGAAACAATAGTGGGTGTGGTTAGCTAATCTTTCTAGCATTTGGTCTATGAATGGCATTGGAAAGTGGTATTTTCTAGATGCAGCATTTAATTTCTAGTATTTTATGCACATCCTATGTCTCGTTATAGTCCTAGTTATGATTAACTCATCTTTATCATTCTTAACTATCGTGACTCCACCCTTTTCGGTACCACGTGTACCGGAGAAACTCATGTGCTATCCAAATTGGTTAAATTATCCCCGCATCTAAGAGTTTGAGGATCTCTTTCCAAACCACATATCTAAGGTAGGGTTTAACTGCGATTGATGATACACAGAAGTCAATAGACTCATTCTCTAGGTGGATCATATGCACACAAAGGGATTCCGAGATTAATTTTATATCACCAAGTGAATACCCTATGACTTTCCTAAAATTTCTCAATTCCCATAGAAGGGTGGAAATCTCAAGATCATGAAGCTCATCATTAATGATAACCAGATAAGTAGAGTTTATTCCAAGAAATGTGTACCTTAGCCGTTTTGGGAGTGGTTTGAAGTCGACCTTTAGAGCTTTGATTTCATTCCAATCCCCATCGATGCTAGTATTACCATTGCAACCTCTATCTTTGTTAGTCACCTCCTCAACCTCAAGCACACTAATCTCATGCTTCACTTGTGTTAACTCGAAGAAGGTACCATCAACACAAGTCGGCTTGTGTGAGTTTAGGGTCTTCTCATAACCCGTAGTATCATCCTCAAGCAGCCCAAACTCTCATTTCTTAACATTCGAATTACTTTGAAGTGATTCTTTTAAGGCCATCTCCTCCAATAGTTCATCCGCCAATGCATTCATCTCCTCAATGTAAAACAATTGGCCTTCAATAGTAGGTTTTTCATCACCTTGTTGATACCAACGGTCAAAACTTCATCACCTAAATGAAATTTTATCTTTCCCTTTCACACATCAATCATCGATGCAGAAGTGCGTAAGAATGGACACCCCAAAATAAGTAGATCCTTTAACTTTTCATCCATCTCAAACACTACATAGTCCGTAGGTATCTCAAAATGACCAATCATCATGGGAAAATCTTCAAGCAAACCAATTGATGTTCTAATGGATCAGTTTGCAAGGACAAGTGAGATCCTACAACCCTTGTATGGTGTGAATCCCAACCGCTTGGCAACCAATAGAGGCATCAAACTCACAGAAGCCCCTAAATCGCATAAACATCGACTAAATGAGGAAGGTCCAAGGGAACATGAGAGTGTAAAGCTTCTTGGATCATCTTTCTTCTTAGAAACCACCTTCCTTTGGATGATGCCACCATATTCATGAGTTAAGACAACAATGCTTTCCAATGCCTTTTGCCTTTTCTTTACCACGTCTTTTAGAAACTTGTTGTAAGGTGGCAACACAAACACATCTACGATTGGCATTGTCTTAGTGAACTTTCTCATTTGCTTATCAAACATGGCCCGGTATTTTTCCAATAATTGCTTCTTACACTGTCCCAGAAAGGGAGCTTTAGTTCATATGGTGGTGGTACAAAGATAGTCTATTTTCTTGAAAAAGTTAAAACCCTTTTTTAAGTCCCTTCGTTTGCTTTGTCGTGAGTAGTCTCTTCTACCACCTTACCTTTTACTTTATCAAGCTTAACCCTCTAAACAACTACCTCTTCATTCTTTGCTTCTCATCCACTACTTTATCATCTTCAATCTCACTTCTTAGTCTCAATTTCCCTAATTAGGTCTCCACTAGGTAGTTTTTTCCCACGTCTAAGTATGATGGCGTGGATGTATTCCTTTGGTTTTGGTTTTGGTTCGGGTTTACCCGGTAACACACCAATAAGACGAGGAACTTCTCATATGAATGAATTGGGACAACAACTGATCGAACTTGGAATTTAGATCTATGTAAACCCCATAAAACTTATCTTTTATTGCCGCCATTTGATTAGTAAGTTCAATTGCTCTCCTTCCTTGTTCTTATAGAATATTCTTGAGGAGAATATTAGTTTCTTCTTCATTTGATGATGGCTTTGAGGCACTTCCTTTCCTTTTGTTTTGGTAGTAGGGTTAGTTAGAGATGAATTGAGGTTTAGACTTGAAGTTTCCTTGGTGGTTGCTTGGTTGGAAGTTGATTTGTTGGTTGTTGGATTGGAAATTTCTCTGAGGCTTTATAGGTGGCTAGGTTTGGTCTTGGAGATTCTCCACGTTTGGATTCTTATAAGAGAAGTTAGGATGATTCCTATAGTTTTGATTGAATCTTTTGGTTGATTCCACCTATATCGTTCATCTCTTCTTGTTCCTCAACACAACCTTCATTACCAACATCTTGGTATCGTTTAAACCCGTCATTTTTAGCAACATAGTTGAGCAACTTTTGAGATACTTGTAGCAACTTATCAATCTTCTCATTTAATGCCTTGATTTCCTTATGGTGATGATCAGTCATTTCACTACTCTCTCTTGATGTGTGATCGTAATCCTCACCGTAGTTGCCATTACTTTGAGCCAAATTCTCAACCAACAATAATCTGTCATTCCTTCCTTGTCCCAAGAAGTTACCATTGCTTGATGTGTCTAGGAGCATCATATACGTTGGCAACACACCACAATAGAGTGTACTGAAGAGAGATTCCTTCGAGAAACCATGGTGCGGACACTAAGATGTGTAACCCTTGAATCGCTCCCATGCTTCACAAAAATCTCATTAGCTCGTTGTGCAAAACTCTATTTGTTATTTCTCAATCTAGCCATGCATGAAGAAGAGAAAAACTTAGCCATGAACAGCCTTTTGCATTGATCCTAGGAAGTGATAGACTAATGAAGCAAGTTCTTCTCCCACACATGTGCTTTTTCGCTAAGTGAGAATGGGAAGAGCCTAAGCTTGAAAGCCTCTTCCGAGATCCCATTTATCTTCACCGTGCCATACAACCGGTCAAATTGATCCAAGTGATCAAGCAGATCCTCCATCGTAGTCCATGACACTTTGAGTTTTGTACCATATTGATTAAACTTTCTTTTATCTTGAAGTTGTTGTTCTCTACCAGAAGAGGCCGAATCACGGTCCTATGAACATGTATGTTTGGTTTATCATAGGTTCCAATTACTAATGAGGTTCTTGGTGTATGATGTGGCGGATTCCTATGGTTACCTCCAACATATCCTTGCCCCACATTACCAGGACCAAACTCATGGCTCTCATTCTCCATGTTACATGGTGGTAGATTGCGTTCATTGTTCAGTCCCAACCTCTCTTTGTGAACTAATATCTCTTGTTCCCTTCTAGCTCTAGCCAAATTACGTTTCGACCGACAAATATCCTTTACCCGATCAACTCGATTTGTGGGACCGTGACTCTGTAGGTTCAAGAACCTAAGGGAGGAAGATCAAAACCCAAGCAACTAGATTAGATGGTTAGTGAAAAGAAAATAAAAACTTAGTCTCGAAGAAAAATCAAATCCTAATGGCTATTAATTTGTTTCTCCGACAATTATCCCATTGGGCGTAGCACTTTATGTTATCGAATCTCAAGGAAACAAGAAAGATACTAGGAATCCAAATCTTCATTTCATTCTAAACAATAAAAAGTTTGTGTTTTCGAAAACCAAAATCAAAAGTAAACAAAAGGGAGAAAAGAGAAAAATCGGTTTTGGAAATTTAAATAAGAGAAAATGAACTCTTGGGAATGAGATAGATGACTAGGGCGATCAAATTCTAACTAGTGGTGTTTATCTACTTCAATAAGCTAATAAATTGGTCTTAGATCACTAATCTTAATTAATTTACTTTCGTGACACTAATATCTTTACTAATCATCTAATAATCAATAACTATCGTTAGCTATCAAATGATGAAGGAGCATTACCATCAAGTCTAATTAACCACTAAACATCCTAATCAACTATTTTCATGGGGAAGAAATGTAAAGCTCTTGATAATTTGGTTTAGGCATTTCATCGAACATCTTGTGGGTGTAAAAATACCTAATCCCTAAACTAACATGATCAAAGCTAATCTAGTATTAATAACACCTAATATGGATCTAAGTTGTTACAAGCCTAAACTACACTAATCAACAACCAATCACCTTAAATCTAACATTCCAAAAGCTTTAAAAAGGTACTCACTAATCTTTTTATTAACCCAAACAATATAATATATCCTTGGTTAATCATGATTATTAGAAGAGTAGTTGAAAGATTTAAGATAAAAACAAAGATTGGTAACTAAAAGTATAAAAAATCATACAATGTTCTTGATAAACTTTCAAAGTGGCTAAGATAGATTTCTCAAAACAAATTATAAGCATCCTCATTAGGTTAAAAGACTTTTTATAGTGAAAGACAAAAGAGTTTGATTAACACTTAACTAACTGGGTCAACACTGGTTTAGCAACTAATCAAAATAAAATCAGATTGGTTATTGGAGACATGAAACCGCTCAAACCGGCTGGTAGACGCTAGCAGTGTGCTTCTGGCCGTTGGATGCTAGTGGTGCCATTCGGCTGCTGCACATGCCCGCCGGATCTTCAGGTGAGTTCTGTGTGCTTTGCAACGGTGACACTTCAACCGCTACACATGCCCGCTGCCCTCCAGTGATGACACGTAGCCATTGCAATTGCCCGCTGGAAGCTAGCGGTGTCCTTTGACCGCTACATAAACCTGCCAGATCTTTAGGTGAGTTTTGTTGATTCACCACCAGATACGCCATCCCGCTGGACTTGGTCGATGGGTCTCCATGATGTGTCTTGGCCGTTGGAACTCCCCGATGCAGTCTCTTATTTTCACAAACTCCACTCCTTTGATCTCCTTTACCTCCAATTTGATATTTTGCATGCATACTACACTCCAAATACCTACAACCCGAAAATAATATGAAAACTATGCAATTATACTCGTAATATGCAATGTGGAATGCAAAAAATTGAATACTCGTAATATGCAATGTGGAATGCAAAAGCTCGATGAAAGTGCAATCAAAATAATGATAAAAACTTAATATATCAGCATTCGAAAGACAATATATCATATTTTAGAGCATTGCTTGGATAGAAGCTCTACCTGCCTTGGAATGTCGCCGATCGTCAATTCTATATGCAAATTGCCACTCGTAAGCTTGAGAGATTGCTTTGTTAAGGGTTTTTCACGAAGAGAAAATCGATTCTGAATGATTTTGTGATGATTCCTTATTTATGAAGAATATATTTTTTATGAAAAATTATTTTTTGTAAAGAAGAATTTATATTATGTTTTGGATGGAAATATTATTTTAAGAATATATTATTTCATGAAGAAATGTTTTTATATAAAGAGACCTTAAACTATGAGAGCCTACTAATGTTTGTCACGTTCGTATACGATGTCTGGCTAGTGGCTACTGCCAAAATTGACAAAGTTTATATTGTTATCATGCAAAATTTAGAAAATCTGCCACTCAGAAAATGATTTTTTAAGCTTTGGAAAACTTGTAATAGTATATAAAATTGTTAATTTTTGTAAAATACTTTGTTTTGCAAAGTAAACTTTTTAACATAGGATTTAAGACTGTATCAGTAAAGTAGATTTTTAAAAAACTATTTTTGAAAAGTAGATTTCTTTTACTTCAAGCATACTTTATACAAACAATATGTAATAAAATAGATTTTTTGTAAAGTTGTTTGTCTCTACTGCCATGCAAATTGTAAAATCTACTGATATATTTCATAACATGATTTTTTTTTAAATATAGTAAATGAATCAAAAAACTGTAATGAATAAACAATTGCCATTTTCCAAAAAGAGAAAACATGCATACCCAAAACTTAACCATACAAGAAGTATTAATACTAAGGGTCAATTGTTTTTTGAGAAAAGAAATTATTCAAACATTAAAAACAGCGAGCGGAAACATGCAAAGAATGATGGCGATGATCATGATAGCTTTGATTATCATGCTATCAATATTTATACAAACAAAAGGGAATGATCTTGCACCTGCTCCATCGTCGGCATAAGGACCTCAATCATAGAATGTTTTTTTGCCTGCGCCTAAAGCTTGTCGGTCCGACGTGAAAGCAATTCCAATTTGTGTCAGTGCAGTGTATCACTTCAAATTCGGAGAAGTCACAAAGAAGTGTTGCACCATCCTACTTGGTCTCAGCGACGATTGTTTTGGGATTTTGTTTCCTATTCCTTATGTACATCTACTTCTTAAGGCTGCCTGCAGAAAGCTTTAGTCACACTAGATATGAATTTTGCATTATTTTCATTGATCAATATCAACAATCTGGACTAATAATATTTATAGAAAAATCTATGTAATTTTGAATATTTTATAAGATGACTAGTGAAATAGAAATTTTAATCTAACTATAGTATACAATTTAAAAAATTTCCACAGTTTCACTTTTCTTCTTGATCTGAATTTGTTGTCTTTGAGACATAGTGTAAATGGATTCTAATTACTTTTAATTAAATACATGATCATAAGTTGTTGTTTGGGATGTGGAAAGCATGATAACCATAAAGTTAACAAGGTATTATTTGGGACGGTTGTACCAAATAATTGATAACTCGGACGGCTACTAAGAATATCACTAGGCCAGTTGAGAAACCAGAAGAGTGGCCGGTTATGAGTGCTCATGTGAGCTCAATAATTATTGGAATAGAGCATATTCAGGATTGAAATTTGGAAAATAAGTTGCCGAAGACAAACAAGGGAGCTTATGCATGCAATCGTGAAGAGTGTGGTGATCGTGAAGAGTGTGGTGAAAAAGCTTTGACTCAATTCATATGTTTCTCACTGGATCGGAGACCATTGCGGTTGAAGGGTATCCTAGACGTGGATTCACATATTTAGGCTGATTTTGTTTTTCTTTAGTTTTAACTTTGGTATGTTTTGCTATCTTCTTTAATAAAGCAAGACGATAACAAGAAAAATGATTTTAATTGTACGTGGTCAGATGTACATTTCCAGTGAAATGTCATCTCCTTAACTTATATTTATATCAAAAAATTAATATAAATTTTCATTTAATACTATCTAAAATTTTGTGTCAAATATATTATAAAATACAACCTAGGTTTAAATTTAAACTTTGTTTTTAATAGATTACTCTATATAGTTATACAAGAAAGGAGTAGGAAACAGACGAATCCGTGAGAATTTTGTTGGAAATAACTGTTAATTTTTGACAGAATTCTGACGTCCATATTTCCTACGAATTTTTGACGGTTTTTTTGTCAGTAAAACCGTCAAAAATCCGTCGCTAACATTTTTGACAGACCTCTAACTATCGGTTCTACTTTCCAATGGATTTTCAATGAAGTTCCAAGGAACTTATAACCGACGGATTAATTCCAACGGATCTATTCCGACGAATTGTGTATTTTAATAGATTTTTAAAAATTAATTTAATATACAATTAAAATTCAAATTAAAACTGAAATTACAATTAAAATTAAAATTAAAATTAACATAGTCAAATAAAAAAACATTAAAATTATTCAAAAATAAGTTCGAAAAGTATAAATTATAAAAACTTATTTTACGGTCCGGTGGAGCGGGTGGAGGGTACTGAGCAAAGTAAGCAGTCATCCTATCTTCCATAACTTTTATCTTTGTTGATGTCGATCTTTAAATGCTCAAACTCGACTATCGTCTCTGCGAGTTTCATCCTAAGATCGGCATCTCCAGAAAAATAGAAAGAATGAAAACATAAAAAAGGATGGTAATCTTGTGGAATCCAAAAAATGTGACTTTTGCTCTACAGAGTTGACAGTGAATTCCCTGTTCCAAGAAAATGTTCCTGCAAGAGTAAAAAACTTGTATTAACACTTATTATCAAAGTCAACTAAACAAAGTTAAATGCTTACCGCAAACATCCTAAACCACATCTCGTGATCCTCTAGTGGCATGGTCGAATACTTCTCGTAAATATATTTTAACATCCCGATCGTTATGTTGTTGATTGCCTTAGAGATCCCATTATGTGAATATTGAAACCTACAAAAAATAAAAAATTATAAGATATAATTAGTATTAAAAAATTTGATATGTATATATTTTATTTAAATATGTTAAATTTACCATGTTCTTCTTCCATCACATTACGGGTGAAGTCTTGTGGTGTGCTCTCAGTATGGTTGAGAAGTGAAATCATTGAGAAGTGAAATCATCCACTCTCCTATGTGTAGGCTCGGTAGCCGGTTCCATAGCCGGTTAAGTCTCCGAGATAAGAGTCTATTGGGTTTGTGATACTCCCTCGTTGCAGCGCAAGACTTGATCTTGAAGAATCGTTTAGACTGTAATCCCTGAAAAAATAACATAATTAACAATTATGTAAAATATCACAAATCATTCTAAAATTCAAACTAATTTATAAAATGGAAACAATAGATAAAATTATCAATTTATTTCTAAAATTCAGAAATTTATAAAATTAACAAATTTGGAAAAATACCAAAATTTTATAAAATCCAATTTTTTAATAGAATCCAAACATTAATAAACCCAAACATGTTTCTAAAATCTTATTTTTTGATAAAATTCAAAAATTTATAAAAAAAAATACAAAACTAAAGCTTAAATCTAACAAACCTAAATCTAACCATCCAAAACCTACATCAAACTCATCCAAAACCTAAATCAAACAATTCAATTACAAAATCTCAATTACAAAACCTAAATCTCAATTCCAAATCCTAAATCTCAATACCATACTCAAAAACCCTATGAATCTAGTTTATAGGTTTAGAAACTTACATATTTAGTGGTAGATTTGCCATTTGGTGGAAATTTTCAAAAGAAATTGTGATTTTTAATGAACTGAGAGAGTTTTGATGTTTTTATTATTTTCCGAATGATTTCGCTAAGAAAATGAACAACAGTATATAACAGGCTTTCCATTGGATATATCTGTCTGTTTTTTTAAAGTATTTTATGAGACGTGGTCTTCGGTAAAATATCGGGAAATTTGGCACCATAAATTTTACTATTCGTTGGAAATTTTAAACGGATGGTAAAAATTTGCATGTTTTTCCCTTGGTCAGTCAAATAGTGAAGAAGCACGTGTTTCCCTTCGGTAATAATTCTGATCCGTTTCACTAGAAATTGGTTTGGTATAAGAGATCTTAATCATTTTTATGATAAATTATAAAGAGTAATATTCTTTTTATATCAAAAATGTCAAACGAACCAATTTAGCAACATGCTTTATACATATATCATAAACTTTATGATTCATTATCTATTACTTAACTCCTAAGCATAACAAAATTTGTAATCATGATTTATAACTTGTTTGTATACTTATTATTACTTACATGTTTTTGAATAATGGTTAGAATTGAGTTTCAAAGAATATAGGCCCAACAAATTTTAAATTAAACCACTAAACCTTAAATCCGTCAGAAATTTCTAACGGATTTTCGACGGACATCGTATAATATGTGTTAAATATGTTGCATATGGGGATTTATATATTATTATTATTATTATAAATTCATCGAAAATAGGATTTAGGGTTTAGAAATTTTTTTGACAGATTTCCGATGGATTTTCTATGGAAATAGGGTTTAAGAGTTTAATATATTTAGTTTTGTTATTTCAATGGTAGATAAAATATTTAAGATATTTAATATAAGTTTTTTACAATTTAAGTTATTCACTTAACTGCTCCAATAAACAAATGTCGTCTATCTCAGAAGGTGGACAATCAAACACTTGTTTATTCTTCGTAAACAATACCCTACTCTGACGATACGAATGATCATTTGGTAGAAACCTTTTATGGCAATCAAACCAACATGTTTTTTTCGTGCTTTAATTGAAATGCATAAGTGTTGTTTTGGCAATACGGACACCGTAATCTTTCATAATTTTGTCCATTCAGATACATACCATATGATGGCAAACCACTTATGGTCCACATAACAATTGCATGTATCTTAAAATTCTGCTGGCATAAAATATCATACGCTACAACACCATGATTTTATAGCATTTGTAACTCGTAAATCAATGACTGGAGGAATACATCGAGTGATCTCTTCTAGATCAGGAACAAGAACATAGAGAAACAAAAACTCTTTACACATGCACAAATATGGAAGTAAATTGTAAAATGTTACGAAATTAAGGTTTGGAACACCAAAACAAGAAAAAAATATTAGCATGAAGGTGTTCAACCCGAGATGCTTTGAGTTACTCTAAAAAAAATTTATGCCAATTCCTTTTATCTTGTCTGTCTGACATAAAAATAATTCCGAACTATAATAGCAGTGAAACACTTTAAATTAAAAAAATATCACAGAGAATGTTGCATCCTCCCAATTAGTCATCCCAAAGATAAAAGTTACGATACAATAAGAACGCAAGATCTAAGAACACTCTTTGCGATAGGATTTGCTGCAAGGTTTGCAATAATTCTCAGAATAGAGTTAAACACAATAGTAGAGAAAAAATGTCGAGAGATGATGGATATCCTGAAGTATTTCATCGGTATTTTTTAATTTGGAACTTGGATTGGATGAGTTCTAAGGTGTCTGATTATATGTAAGAACCCTCGAACGTGTGTAAGGCCCGTTCAAATAGCTAGTGCTTTAGCTAAGAGACACGAATTGACCAAAGCTTCTTACTGGAATCTTCTGGCAAGTGTGTTAGATGATTAATCGTAAAATATTCATTTCAAGCCTGCCAATTTTTTATCTTTCCTCCACGATGCATCTGAATTACAATATATTATATCTGAGAGCATTAGTTGGATATGAGCTCTACTGGTCTTGAGATGTTTCCGTTCGTCAATTTTATACGCAAATTTCTATTCGCGAGTTTGAGATATTGCTTTGATAACAGATTATTCCAGAGAGAAAAATAGATTATGGATTATTTTGTGGAGTCCCTAATTTTATGAATAATATCTTTTTGAAATATCATTTATGAAAACAATTTTTTTTTTTAAGTTTATATTACGAAAATAACTTATTTTGTTAAAATAACATTTTTGGAAAATTATTTTAAGAATATATTATCTCATGAAGAAAAACTTAAAAGAGGATTTTTTTTTTTGAGCATTTACTTGCTTTTGTCTTTTCTTTCCGCCTTAAGAAAAAGAAAACCCAAATCCGGATAAGCAGCTATCTGACTTCATGCCATCTTGACACCCTATATTATGAGGGTATACCAATATTTGGCACGTTCGGTCTACAATGACCGCCAAATAAAAAAGTTTATCTTGTTATCATGCAAAATTTGGAAAATCTGCCACTCCAAAAGGATTTTATCTTTGGAAATTTTGTATTGATCAATGAAATTGCTATATATTTTTGATTTTTTTTTCAAACATAAACTTTTTAACATAGGAAGATTGTATCAGTAAGGTAGATTGTTTTTAAATACTATTTTTGGAAAATAGGTTTCCTTTACTTAGAAGCATGTATATACAAAACCCAAAGCCGTGACTAACTTTTAAGAGGCCCAAGACGCATTTCTAAAAAATATTTTTTTGCAAAATTATACAATTTAAAATACAATAATTATAGATAATTTTTTTGAAAGATTTTAATTTTATAAAATAGGCCATTTTTAAAATATTTTTTTGCAAAATTATATAATTTAAAATAAAATAAATATAGATAATTTTTTTGAAAGATTTTAATTTTATAAGATAATTAAATTTAAAACTAAATTATTTTTTAATTTTCAGATTTTTTTTTAATATTATGTAGCTATATATTTAATATATTTGTATATATTATGTATTTATCTAATGTAAAAGCAAAATGATACCAATGATACGATGTGGAATTAATATAAAAACTGAATTCATAAATGAAAAAGTAATGTTCAGCCATAAAACTCTAAATATTGAGATATGAATCAAGATAACCACTAATTTTTTTACTAATGGAGGCCCTATTTTTTGCTCTAAAATGAGGGACCCTAGGCAAATGCCTTATTTTTAGAAGGGTAGGCACGCCTCTGACAAAACCATATGTAATAAAATAGATTTTTTTGTAAGTTGTATGTCTCTACTACCATGAAAATCGTAAAAACTAGTAGTATATTTCATAACATGATTTTAAAAATGTAATGAATGAATTAAAGAAAAACTGTAATGAATAAACATATATTGCCTTTTCCAAAAATAGAAAGCATGCATATCCAAAAATTCAAACATACAAGAACTATTGATACTAAGGGTCAATTGTATTTTTTAAAAAGAGAAACAAATTATTCGGACATTAAAATAACAAGCGGAAACATGAAAAGAATGATGGTGATGATCATGATAGCTTTAATTATCAATATTTAAACAAACAAAAGGAAATGATCTTGCATCTGCACCATCACCGACATCAACACCTCAATCATAGAACGATGTCTTAGCTAATCAGAGAAAGATGTCTTAGCTGGTCCGTGTTCGACCACGACCCACCGAGTTGGCAAGTGATCTCCCAGTGAGTATCTTGTTCGATAGTCTCCGCTTGGTGGGATGTAACTAAATCATAGACTTGGTTCATGATATTTGCTACCCGTAAGGATTCTGCTTTTTGTTCCGCCATGCGGAGAGCTCCAAGGGAGGGATGTCTTTGTTCTCGGAGACCTTTAGATTTTGAGCTTTCCAAATACACCAGAGAATCCAAAAAAAACCCGAGTCATTATAGCCGTAGTCCCATCCTTATTAGCCCGCCAAAATAAGTAGTCATGATTAGAAAATACCAAAGATAATGGGAAATGACGTGATCATGGAAAGCTATCGAAAACAGCTTGAAGCCGAGGATGCTTTGGCAGTGCCAAGTGGACCGATGACAAGATCGAGAGCCAAGGAGTTTCAGAACGCCATCACCGCACTACTCACTCAAGTTCAACCCTCTAAAACTCAGTTCGAAAACATGGAGGATCAAATCATCTTGGTTGCTCGAGTGGACTAATAAACGGGTGATTCGTTTGTACTCTTTTTCCTACCCTTTGGTTTTGTCCCAATGGATTTTCCAAAGGAAGGTTTTAATGAGGCAAATGGGTCACTCTAATCCATCAAGTCCACAAGAGTCCACAAGAGAAGCTTCAGTCCAAGTCCATGTTATGTTTGGGTCTCTTTTTCAGAAGTATCAAGCCTAAAGGAGGGATTGTTGGCCCAAATATCATTGTCTGTATGCATGAAAACGCCCAGCCTT
Source organism: Cardamine chenopodiifolia (assembly GCA_963922655.1). Taxonomy (NCBI): domain Eukaryota; kingdom Viridiplantae; phylum Streptophyta; class Magnoliopsida; order Brassicales; family Brassicaceae; genus Cardamine; species Cardamine chenopodiifolia. Next base: position 12,128,517 of record OZ000463.1, read on the forward strand.
ATTTGGAGAAGAAGTAGGCGCTTGAGTAGTTCAAAAGTCCCTCGGGAAATAGTTAATATCGTTTTTAATTCTGCGTTTAATTATGACTTCTTTTTTACTCTTTCTTTTTCTTTATAACTTTAGTTTTCTTAAGAAATAGACAGACATCTTTTTTATATATATAAAATTTGAGAGTGTTTTCTCTTCAGTTCTTTGAGAACAAAATCTCGATTGCTTGGTGAGTAATATCCAACGATCAAATCGATTCATTCGGTGTGTCATATCCGAAAGAATCAAACCTTGTCTTCTTCAAGTGTGTCATATCTTGACAGAGACATTGAGGTATATCAAAGGCTTTCCCGCAACCTCTGTGCGACCACTCGTTCCACCCAAACCCTTTACCCCTCGAAAGTGCAAATCCCGAGAAGATTCATATCATTTGGTATCAGAGCACCCTTTCGGGATCGGTATTCATTTTTGTTCATCTTATCATATTAAAGTTATCATTTTCTTTTGTCTTTCTTTCTGTTTTCTGATCGGATCAATTCATTTGGAATCGAAGAAAAAAAAAATCGGTTTGATTGCTAGACATCTAGGCGATTAAATCTGTTCATCTTTGGCGATTTTTGATTCAATGATCTAATCAATTTTTTTTTTCAGTTTGATCTTTATTTTCCTTCTAAAACTGATCAGTTTGTGTTTTAAAGAAAAATAAAAAAAACCCATCGGACACAAAAAAAAAAAGGGGTCTGTCCGATTTAAATGTTCTAACTAAGTTATATTTTTGTTGTTCTAAATTATTCTCTTAAATTTTCCTGATCAATCTTGATCTGTTTCGAATTAAAAAAAAAAACACTACTAAATCTTTTCTTTCTATCTCGATTCTAATCGTTTCGTTTTGAGTTGTTGGAATTATTCATCGGATTTGATCGGTTTTGTTCAATATGAACCGTTGAGAAATCGCTGAGAGAAGACATCTTGAGTGTTGAGTGAATCAAAGGAGTGAAACACTAGTGAGGATCGACTTTTATTACTAACAGTTTGCTAAGTGTTGCAGGAAAAAAAAAAAAAGAAGTTGAATGTCTAATAGCGAAGAAGAAGTTGCTCAAAACACCAGCCGAGCACGTGGAGCAAGAAACAACAATTTGGACATGCAGGCTCTTATGGGAGAGATGAGGCGCCTATTGAAACGAGAGTTGGATTCAGTTCATGAGAGGATTGACACGATCCAAGAATCCGTTAATCAAGGACTGCCGCAAAATACTGCTGGTAGAAGAAGAAGAGAACAACCTCAAGAAGAAGATGACGAGGAAAAATTAAATTACTACAGCAGGGGTAGTCAAGCATCTAATCGGAGTCGTAGAAGGCCGAGATGTGTAAGAGAAGCTAGGGGTCGAAATGAGGATAATCTCAGTGGTCTTAAGTTAAAGATATCACCATTTCATGGGAAAAATGATCCGGACACTTACTTAGAGTGGGAGAAGAAGATAGAACTCGTTTTTGATTGTCAAAATTATTCGGAGCAAAAGAAAGTTCAAGTGGCTGCAACGGAGTTCTATGACTATGCTATTAATTGGTGGGATCAGATCGTGACAAGTAGAAGACGCAACCGTGAACCGCCCATAGTTACTTGGGAAGAGATGAAAAATCTAATGAGAAAATGATTTGTTCCAAGTCACTATCACCGGGAGTTGCATCAAAAGCTTAGGCGTCTAACTCAAGGTAGTAAGAGTGTGGAGGATTACTTTCAAGAAATGGAGTCTCTAATGATCAAAGCTGATATAGATGAAGACACCAAGGCAACAATTGCAAGGTTCTTGAGTGGTTTGGCTCGTGATGTACAAGATAGAATGGAGCTTCAAACGTATGCCGATTTGGAGGAGATGCTTCATAAGGCTGTTTTGGTTGAACAACAAATTAAGAGGAGGGGTACTTCTAGACTTTCCTATGGAGCTGGAGCGGCCAATGCTAGGACGAGTTACAGCCGAGAAGATAGGTCTGTTGTCAAGCCAAAACCCGACCCTAAGCCCTACGCCACTACTCAAGACCCCAAAGGAAAAGCTGTGGCGACTTCTTCTAGAAACCAGGACGTTAAATGTTTCAAGTGTCAAGGGAGAGGACACTATGCCAATGAATACACCAACAAGAAGACCATGATTCTTTTGGATAATGGCGACATTGAAACAGAGGAAGAAGAGCTTGAGAGCGATACCGTTTCGAAGGATGAGGATTTAGAGTTACCAGCAACCGGAGAATTATTGGTAACAAGACGGTCATTGAGCATTCACGCTAAGGATAATGACCAAGAGCAGCGGGAGAATTTGTTTCACACGAGATGCTTGGTACAAGGAAAGGTTTGCAGCCTTATTATTGATGGTGGAAGCTGTACTAATGTGGCTAGTGAAACAATGGTGAAGAAGTTGGGGCTGGAAATTAAGAAGCATCTGAAGCCATATAAGCTTCAATGGTTAAATAATGCTGGTGAGATGTCCGTGAGCAGCCAAGTATTGGTTCCTTTAACCATAGGCAAATATGAGGATGAAGTTCTGTGTGATATCTTACCTATGGAGGCCGGCCATATATTGCTTGGAAGACCATGGCAGTTTGATAGAAGGGTCTTACATGACGGTTTTACTAATCGATGCTCCTTTGAGTACAATGGCCGAAAGACGATACTTGCTCCATTAACACCACAAGAAGTTCATCAAGATCAACTTCAGCTGAAACAACAAGGAAAAACCATTGTGAGTGAAACCCTAAACACGCCACCACAAAATAAAAACGAGAGTTTAAGAAAAACCAAGAAAAAGGCATGTGAAAGCAAACCCGTGAGGCATTCAAACTTTTTTGTGAGATCTAATGTGGTTAAAAGAGCTCTCCTCTCTAAAAAACCGTTCTTCTATTTATTTACAAAGAGGCTTTGCTGAACCAAACTAATCCCATACCGGATTTTCCGAGTAAAATCACTCCTCTTTTGCAGGATTTTGAAGATGTATTTCCGGAGGAGACCCCCAAGGGATTACCACCAATTCGTGGGATCGAGCACCAGATAGATTTCATGCCTGGAGCTTCACTTCCTAACAGGCCAGCGTATAGAACCAACCCGGTTGAGACCAAGGAGCTTCAAAAGCAAGTGAGAGAGCATACATCCGAGAGAGCATGAGTCCTTGTGCTGTGCTGGTGCTGCTCGTTCCAAAGAAGGATGGAACTTGAAGGATGTGCATTGACTGCCGTGCCATCAATAACATCACTGTAAAGTATCGCCATCCTATCCCTCGTTTAGATGATATGTTAGATGAGTTGCATGGTTCTAGCATATTTTCGAAGATAGATCTTAAGAGTGGATACCATCAAATTAGGATGAAAGAGGGTGATGAATGGAAAACTGCTTTTAAAACTAAGCATGGCTTGTATGAATGGTTAGTTATGCCGTTTGGATTAACTAATGCACCTAGTACTTTCATGAGATTGATGAATCATGTTCTGAGAAGCTTCATTGGAATATTTGTTGTAGTTTACTTTGATGACATCTTAGTCTGCAACAAAAATTTAGATGAACATGTTAAACATCTAGTAGCGGTTTTGATGGTACTTAGGAAAGAGAAACTTTTTGCCAATCTGAAGAAATGCACTTTTTGTACGGATAACGTTGTGTTTCTAGGTTTTTTTTTAAGTGCAGATGGCATCAAAGGGACGAAGAAAAAGTTAGAGCTGTCCGAGAATGGCCCACTCCGAAGACAGTAGGAGAAGTGAGGAGTTTCCATGGACTTGTGGGATTCTATAGGAGATTCGTGAAAGATTTCAGTACCATAGCTGCTCCACTCACTGAAGTGATCAAGAAAAGTGTGGGGTTTAAATGGGAGAAAGCACAAGAAGAGGCGTTCCAAGCGTTGAAGGATAAACTTACTAATGCACCACTTTTGTCTTTACCCGATTTTCTTAAGACTTTTGAAATAGAATGTGATGCATCTGGTGTAGGTATTGGAGCTGTCTTGATGCAGGAGAAGAAGCCCATCGCCTTTTTCAGTGAGAAGCTTGGAGGAGCTACGTTGAACTATCCAACCTACGACAAGGAGTTGTATGCGCTAGTCCGAGCTTTGCAAACGTGGCAACATTACCTATGGCCAAGGGAGTTTGTCATTCATACTGATCACGAGTCCTTGAAACATTTAAAAGTCAGCATAATCTCAACAAGAGGCATGCTAGGTGGGTAGAATTCATCGAAACATTCTCATATGTGATCAAGTACAAACAAGGTAAAGAAAATATTGTTGTTGATGCCTTATCTCAAAGGTACGCCTTAATTTCTACTTTGGATGCTAAATTGTTGGGATTTGAACACCTTAAAGATCTTTATCAATCTGATTCTGAGTTCCAAGAGAATTATAAGTCTTGTGAGAAATTTGCTTACGGAAAATATTTTAGGCATGACGGATTTCTTTTCTTTGAAAATCGTTTGTGTGTGCCTAATTGTTCTGTGAGAGAATTGCTAGTTAGGGAAGCACATGGAGGAGGCTTGATGAGACATTTTGGAATCGCCAAGACTTTAAAAGTGTTGCAAGAACACTTCTATTGGCCGCAAATGAAGAGAGACGTGGAGAGAATTTGCGGGAGATGTGTCACTTGCAAACAAGCCAAATCGAAGGTACAGTCCCAAGGTATGTACACACCCTTGCCTATCCCTGATCAGCCTTGGAATGACATTTCTATGGATTTTGTGCTTGGATTGCCTAGAACTAGGACTGGAAAAAATTCGATCTTTGTCGTTGTTGATAAGTTCTCTAAAATGGCGCATTTTCTTGCTTGTCATAAAACTGATGATGCTTCTCATATAGCTGACTTGTTCTTTAAAGAAATAGTTCGTTTGCATGGAATGCCTAGGACTATAGTCAGTGATAGGGATACGAAGTTCTTGAGCTATTTCTGGAAAATACTTTGGTCTAAGCTAGGAACTAAGTTGTTGTTTTCAACTACTTGTCATCCCCAATCCGATGGACAAACTGAAGTGGTCAATAGAACTTTGTCTACCTTGCTGCGTGCCTTGATAAAAAAGAACTTGAAAACTTGGGAAGAATGCTTACCACATGTAGAATTTGCATATAATCGATCAGTGCATTCCGCCACAAAGTTTTCTCCATTTGAAATTGTTTATGGCTTTAATCCTTTATCTCCTTTGGATCTAACCCCATTGCCTTTGAGTGAAAGAGCAAACTTGGATGGGAAAAAGAAAGCTGAACTTGTTAAGCAGATTCATGAGAAAGCAAAACATAACATAGAGGAGAAGACAAAGCTGTACGCCAAACAAGCTAACAAGGGCAGGCGCAAGAAGATCTTTGAGGAAGGAGATCACGTATGGATACACCTAAGGAAGGAGAGATTTCCGGCTGAGAGGAAGTCCAAACTGATGCCAAGGATTGACGGTCCATTTCGAGTTACAAAGAGGATCAATGACAATGCTTATCAACTCGATCTCCAAGGTAAGTACAATGTAAGTTCAAGCTTCAATGTTTCTGACTTAATCCCTTTTGTTGCAGATGAACCAGATTTGAGGACAAATCCTTTTAAAGAAGGGGGTGATGATGTGATCATGGAAAGCTATCGAAAACAGCTTGAAGCTGAGGATGCTTTGGCAGTGCCAAGTGGACCGATGACAAGATCAAGAGCCAAGGAGTTTCAGAACGCCATCACCGCACTACTCACTCAAGTTCAACCCTCTAAAGCTCAGTTCGAGAACATGGAGGATCAAATCATCTTGGTTGCTCAAGTGGACTAATAAACGGGTGATTTGTTTGTACTCTTTTTCCTACCCTTTGGTTTTGTCCCAATGGATTTTCCAAAGGAAGGTTTTAATGAGGCAAATGGGTCACTCTAATCCATCAAGTCCACAAGAGTCCACAAGAGAAGCTTCAGTCCAAGTCCAAGTTATGTTTGGGTCTCTTTTTCAGAAGTATCAAGCCTAAAGGAAGGATTGTTGGCCCAAATATCATTGTCTCTATGCATGAAAACGCCCAGCCTTATTTGGAGAAGAAGTAGGCGCTTGAGTAGTTCAAAAGTCCCTCGGGAAATAGTTAATATCGTTTTTAATTCTGCGTTTAATTATGACTTCTTCTTTACTCTTTCTTTTTCTTTATAACTTTAGTTTTCTTAAGAAATAGACAGACATCTTTTTTTATATATAAAATTTGAGAGTGTTTTCTCTTCAGTTCTTTGAGAACAAAATCTCGATTGCTTGGTGAGTAATATCCAACGATCAAATCGATTCATTCGGTGTGTCATATCCGAAAGAATCAAACCTTGTCTTCTTCAAGTGTGTCATATCTTGACAGAGACATTGAGGTATATCAGAGGCTTTCCCGCAACCTCTGTGCGACCACTCGTTCTACCCAAACCCTTTACCCCTCGAAAGTGCAAATCCCGGGAAGATTCATATCAAAAGATGTTTGGAGCGGTATTTTAGAGAGTGCCCAAGTTTGCTTAGTCGGTGGACATTCGAAAAAAACGTGATTAATTGTTTTATTCTCCTATCCACATCGCGGACACAAACTTTCTCTTCCGATGTGTCTTTCCATCAACCGTTGGCAAGAAGGTACACATCCTGATGATATTTACCACACAAGATGCATCAATTTTGCGAGGTTTGTAATTTCCATGATTGTGCATGTAATGCTATTACACTCACTCTCTGAAAAAAGAAGGTCACAATCTTCTCTCGTAAGAGTTTTGGCTGCCCAATAATCAGACCGGACTGTATAGGCTCCCGATTTGGAGTGAGACAAGCTATACGAGTCATTAGAAAAAAAGAGCTAGGTTGGATCCCTAGGATAAGAGATAGGTCTTCCGATGCAAACAACTCCTTGAGACTATCAATTTTCAAGGTTTTTGAGCTAGATTCTATTAAGTGACTCACATAAAGATGTTGTTTGTCTCAACTTGATATTCAATGGAGTCCTAGCTGGAATGTTTGGGATCCAAGGATCAGACCAGACTTGGGTTCTCATACCCGATCCTATCACTCTCCTTAATCCCGATTGTAGTAGAGGTCTAGATGCCATTATACTTCACCAGCCATAAGAAGGGTTACAAATATTGACCCCGGAGCACACGGGCTAGAAGAGAGTTTGGAAAACGCAAAAGCCTCCACAACTACTTCGCAAGGAGAGCAACTTTAATGTTGAAGACTTTAATGTATATAGAGCTTATCCCACGCTAGACAATGAATCCCTCTTTAATTTTGCTTTTTACTCCACCAGAACTTCGAGATTGCTCCACTAAGCTTTGTCATATGTACTTAGAAACAAAGAAACATGACATCACGTAAGTGGGCAAGGCTTGTTAGAATATTTTGATAAGGATCTCTTTCCCTCTACTAGAAAGGATTTTCACTGACCATAAGTTAATCATGTTGTTTAAGCGTTCTTGGACAAAAGCATAAACCTGAGCTTCAGAGTCCTTGATCTGTTTCGAGAGCCCCAAGTAGGTGCTTATACCTTCTTTCTGTCCAATACAAATAATCCATTTGATAGACTTCTTCACATGGGGTTGCACTTGATTTCCAAACATAATCGAGGATTTTGCGAAATTAATCTGCTGGGCAGATGCTTTGTCATAAAGGTGGAATATATTAATAATTTCTCTGTTTTACCAAAGAAGAGGTTGTCATCCGCGAAAAGAAGATGGGAAACCGAGTGCTTGCTTTCGATATTTGTAGGTCTTGAATCCTCCCAAACCATTATGTATTCTTGAGTTGAGCAATAAGACCTTCCGTACAAATAATGAAGATATACAGAGATAACGGATCACCTTGTCTTAACCCACGGGTCGGTACTATACTCCTTTTTGCCTCGCCGTTAATAAGGACATAATAGAAGACAGATCTCACACAAAATATAACCAAGCTCGTCCAGCGTTGAGAGAATCTAAGTTTTAACATAAGGGCTTGAAGGAAATCCTTTATATTGTATGTAATAAGCCACCACTAGAGAAAGGCTAATTGTGTTTCAGAAATAGTCTTCGGAAGAATTTGCTTCAATTTTTTAGAAAGTACCTTTGAGATAACTTTATACACCACATTGCACATGCTTATAGGTCTAAACTCAGCCATTTCTCGAGGCCTATATTTATTTGGAATTAAGAAAATGTTCATCTCATTGAGTTTTGGATCAAACTTACCCGTCTCAAAAAATTTTCTAACCAACTTCACCAAATCCGGCCCCGTCAGGCTCCAAACTTTTTGGTAAAACAGCATTGTCATTCCATCTGGTCCCATGACTTTTTTCGAATTCATTTGGAAGACCATATTTTTAACTCCCCTCAACTATAAAATATCTATGTCTATAGAAATTATCTCGAGAACATCCCGGAATGCAGAATAAAAAAAAGCACCAATGTGGTAAAGAGGTTAGCAAAGTATTCAATAATTGTATGCTCTATCTCCTAATCCTTTTCTACCAATAGGCCTTCGGGATTGACGATACCCAAGATCCTATTCCGAGCACGCCCCTGCTTTATCATTGCATGGAAGAATTTTGTATTTTATCGCCTTCTTTTAGCCACACCACTCTGCTTTTTTGCTTCAAAAACAATTCTTCCTCTCTAAAAGCATTACACCATTTCCATTTTAGTTGTGTCACTTCAGTTGTACTCATAGCCTCGTCCTCCCTAGCTTTGTCAATCTTCATTGTTAGCTCTTTCAACTAACTTTATGTGTTTGATGTGTAATCCTTACGCCAGTTAGAAATCGCTTTTCGACACAGCTGGATGCGTTTTTCAATGTTCAACAGTCTCCAAGGGCTGGGATCCCCAGCCTGATACCACATCATCCTCAAAACCTTCTTGACCATTCCAACATTTATCAAACTTAAAGTCCTTTTAAATCTCTTATTTTTGTGAGAATATGGGCTAGAACGGGTCAGCGGTCCGAACCCCATCTTTTAAGATACTCCACATTCGTGTGGGAAAAGGGAATGCCCGTCTTTATTTCCAAGCGTTCGATCCAAACGACAATTGACTATACCATTTTTTCGTTGTTCTAGCCATAAGAAGGGATTTCCTTTATAGAGGAAATAAATCAAACCGCAATTAAGAATTATCGCAGTGAACAGTAAAAATGAATTATTCGACCGCTTCTTACCTTCCTCCTTCTCATGATGGTCCGTAATCTCGTTGAAATCACCTATTAAAAATCAAGCTTCTGATCGAGTGATTCCTATTCGAATCAAGCGTTTCCAAAAAAGTTCTCGATATTCAACTATCGGATCACCATACATAAACATCATAAACACTTTATTACCATCCACCAATGTCTCAATATCAATAAAATGATCATTAAAGAACAAAAACTTAACAGGACACTTAGACGAATAAAAGAGGGCAAATCCACTACTAAGTCCGTCTGGCTCGACTGTAAATAAGTTTTTCGTACCCAAGTGTCTCTTGCGTTTCTTCTAAAACTGGTCATTGTTTCGTAGTCTCTGAAAAGAACAAAAATCTAGGAGGAATTTTTTGTCTCTCTCCCTTAATCTCTGAATTACCAAGTACGTTCCAACTCTTTGACAATTTCATGCGATTGATCTCACATATCGTTACTCGGTGTTTCTGGGACCTCACCAAACCTGCAAAAGTAGAAGATTTCTTGTGTAGAGTATAAGGTATCACCTCATTACGAGGGAAGAGAGTGCAAGAAATATCCAATGAATTTCCCTTTGCTTTAGGCGTCGATGGACCTTGATGCCTCTTTGGCAAACCTTTCACCTGCAAAGCATTTTGTTTTTGAGAGGCTATACCTGGGAATTCGCGAGATGCATTTGCTTTCTTTCTTTTCAGATCATATTTTTGATTCCAATGCATAACTTTAGGAATTGATATCTTTTGGTACTCAATTCTTTCTTTTATGGGTCTGCGTCGTGAGGAGCATCATTGTTTTTTGTAATAGTTGCAGCCAACGACAATCTCTTTAAGCTGAAAGAAAGTGGTTGTACATGATCGGAGATGGTCCTTTTAATACTTGGTTGATCAATGTCGTCGAGCAAGTCGTCGTTATCAATTTCTTCTTTTGTCATGCGTGAGTTTGAGGAAGCATCAAAATGCATCTCAATATCATCACTTGGTAAAGCTCTAGGAGTACTTACAAATTAAGCTTCATAGAAGATGGTTCAGTGATTCCAGTTTCCTTTGGGGATGAGGTTCCTTTCTTCACAATTAGGGTTTTCCCTTCCCAAACCGATCTCTAACCTGATACTGGGATATCAGTCTTTGCTTTCAATGGAGGAGATTTCTCCCACTACAACTCTGTAACATTTATTCTGTTATGAACTTCAAATACAGTTTGCGTACCAGACTGTCCCAACTCGCTCTGAAATGGTGTCTTATCTTTGTAAAAATCTTCTTTGTAATTCAAAGAAGAGCAACGGTGCTCAGCTCCAAAACGACGATGCTCAGTTGCATAACGTTGGTGGTATGATTCATACCGGCGATCAGTCTCTTTACGAACCTCTATTTCATGTGGTGCCTCTTAAATTTGAATAGGGGATCTTTGGTATATTTGCTCACGGTACTCAATGAATCTATTCCAGTAAGAAGGGGCTCTAGCGTCTCGATGATAAAAATCTGAAGCCCCATGGTTCGGTGAGAATCTATGCGATATAGTATATTTTCTTCTCTCATCCTCATCGGGATACGAATAGTGGTTAGAGCGCCACTCACTAGTTACTATAGATTGCATCATGATTTCTCTCCAGCCTGTTCTAAACCAAACCATGATCCATGCTCTTCGAAACCTCAGCATACCCATGATGATTTTGAGCATTGGTTTAATGAAAGCCTTGGCTTTCACCTTTTCTTGTTGAATTTTTCAGTTTTAGAACCTCCTTGGATCAAAAATCTTAAAGGTTGCTTGCATGGAGCATCTTGAACAGGGTGAATTCGATTAGGATCCTCATCTAATTTTCTCGTAGTTCGGCCTTCTCAGCTTTCTTATGGAATCTTTCATCCTTTGACAATTCTGGACAGTTGTCCTCTTCATGATTTAGTCGGCAATGACGTTGCAGCTTCTCATAATCAGTTCGACCACCACATCATCACCCTCAGGGCATTGTGCTTTCTTAAATAACCTGAGTGGCTTGGTAGCATCAATGAATACTTGGAATTTTGCTTTTCTGGCGATGATCTTCCCTACCTTACCACGAGATGTCCAAATCTCCCAAAAGGTGTTATCATTCCAGTACCGAGGAGGGAGGTTTTGTATTCGAATCCAGAAAGTAATAGTATTCGGAAAATCATTTCTCTAATACGGCGCCCATCGTTCCAAAGCAATGTGCCATTTGTTAAAATGACACGGTCTCTTGTTCAAAACTTGGATGAGGTCTTCTTCATGCTCGAAATCAAACTGGAATCTTCCATTATCCAGGTCAATTCCTTTAACTCTTCCTTCGACATCCCAGATCTGGTGCTTCGAAAACCAATGATTAGATCAGTGGTTCTACACTCTGTGTGGAAGATTCGGCCGATGAGAGTATTCTTAAAGTGAAAGAGCACGTCCGACATGTTAACATGGGGATGATTATTGGTTCATCATCTGGGTCTTCTCTTGCTTCTCTTGCAAGTGCTATTGATAGTGAAAACGAACCCATATTCAGACAAAACAGGAAGCATATCACTTTTGTCTGAGAAAACTCAATGTGGAGACACAGAAAAACATGTAAACTATTTCAAACACGTGGAAAAGAAGTAGAAAGCAGTAGAAAGTCTCTCAAAATCAAGGAAGGGTCCTCTAAGTTGGTTAGTTGGAGGCGGTGTGAAGTGTTGCGGCGTCTTCGGGTTCGCCCTCCTTTTCACCCATTAGGTTTTTTTTCAATCATAACTCGTTCATATAATTATTTTTTCACATTCCTTATGTTTAACATTTTCTTCTTAACACTGCTTACAAAATACTTGGTCACACTAAATAATATTTTTGAATTATTTTCTTTTATCAATGTCAATAATATGGATTTAATATATGTGTCGATGTAACACTTTAAGTATCAAATCCACATGCACATAAAGATCTCACACTAAAGATGGAAGATACAAACTAATCCAGATCAAATAACATTGGTTATAAAACTAATAAACAAATAAATAAAAATAAGTAAAATGCAAATACCAAAACAAGAGAAAAATATTGGATCATGAGTTCTACTATCATAAAAATGGATTGACATACAAAAAATGATACACAAGGCTGAATTAAACTCCATCATAGAACATGAAATTCACAAGTATGATTAATCCATTTTCATGATACTAATTATTTTATTAATTACATAATCATCAATAACTTCTGTTAGCAATCAAATGATCAATGAGCATTAAAATAAATTCCAATAAGTTCAGTAAACATCCTAATCATCAATTTCCATTGGCTATATATGTAAATCTCATAAAAGGTCTGGTTCAAATATTTCATCGAACATCTTCGGGGTGTAAAATTCTTATGATCTAAATTCAAGTGTTCAAGTCAAATCTAGCACTAAGATCAACATAAATGAAAGATCTAACAATAATCAACCTAAATAATCATCATATAACCATCAAATTATTATAATATAGCATAACTCATGGTCCAATTAAAAGACTAACAATTTAAATGAAGAAAAGATAAAGGAAAAGACATAAACATGAATATACAAATATAGATGTGATTAAACTTTCACTAGAGTGCATAATAAGATGAATATCAATCCAAAACATCTAAAAGGAGGTTGGATATAAAAACCAAGTATAGAGGAAGAAAGCTTAGGTTTAAATATTTTTTACAAGTATTTATATGGAGGCAACAAAAAATTTTGGGTCAACTCTAAACAATTTTGTCAACACAAAATTATGTTTTCTTATTCGCTGCAAACATGATATGTGTCCATTAATTTGATCATAACTATTGGAATACAACTCCAAATGACTTGAGGCCAATTTCATTGGAAATTTAACTCAAGTTCATATCTTGAAAAAGAATTTTAGATTAAACTGGAGATGTGAAGATTTTTGTCTGATGTGATCTTTCATCCGTTTTGGATAATCTATGCATTTTAAAATTAAAATGGCCCTTTCGAGCGGTTTTCGTGACCGCTACAAGCTCTTCTCCACTTTTTTGTCATCTCTTATTGCTCCTCTTTCATTTCTAAGGCTCCAAGATTCTCCAAGGTTTTCCATTCATCTAAAAATACTCAAAAAGTATGCAATATGTAAGAATGACGCTAGATAATCTTAAAATGTGAAACCGTATGAACGCAAGACTCAAATGCATATTTATATTTCTAAATGATGTGATTAAATTGAATGTGTACAGTATGAAAAAACTATAGATATAACTTGTGATATAGAAACTGTAATCTACCTACGGTTACACAATACATCACAAAAAAATTTACAATTTTAAAATCTTCCACATTTTCACTTTTCTTTTTAATTTGAAGTTGTTGTCTTACAAAATAATCTATAATAAATTATAATTAGTTTAATTTAAATACATGATCATAAGTTCTTGTGTGAGCTATGGTAAGCATCATAAAGTTAACAAGGTGATAATTTTTGGGACAGTTACTAAGGATATCATCGGGGCAATTGAGAAAAGTCTGGTAATGAATGGTCATATAAAATTAATAGTTGCATATTCAAGACTGGAATTTGGAAAGTGGTTTGTCGGAGAAAAACAAGGGAGCATATATATATATATATATATATATGCGATTGCAAAAAGTGTGGTTAAAATTCTTCGACTCAACTCATAGAAATGTTTCTCAACTAGGGTGACCGTTGTGGTTGAAGGATATTCTAGAATTCATATTTATACTATTTTGTTTTTAATCTTGAATTTGACATGTTTTGATAGATTATTAAAATAACTGACCACACACAACTAAAGTGATCATCTTCATATTCGTGTGAACTTTGTTATCTCGATTTTTCTCGATGATCATGGACCATCTTCTTTTTTTTCTTTTCAAAACTTTTATTGTTATATTTTTAATACTATATTATCATCCCAAATAGATATAATCATATTAAATATTTATAATATTAAGTCAATCTTATATATATAATATATAGAAAGTTGTTTTTGAAACAAAAATCAAACCGAACCAAAAACCAATTCGAATTACAAATGATTTAAATGATGAAACCAAAAAACCACAAAACAAAATGTATCAAACCGTAAATTGGATTGTCCTCCCATAATAGAGTTTTGGAACAAATAAAAATAAATGAAAATATTTTGATTTAGTAATATGGATTGTGAACAGTGAAAACGATAGAAAACTGATGAAAGACAATAGGTGATGGTATAGTGGTCTCAAATAACTCCATGTCATTTCCAGCCAGTCTGGATACAATTCTCTACAGTAAAAAACTACTTTTTCCAAAGTAAGAAATTTGGGCTGGTGGACCAGTTCATTGTGACCCCACAAATGACTAAATAAAAAAATGATGAAACCTCTTGGATAGATTTTATTTCAAAGACATGACCCCATTTTGAATAAATATTTTGTGGCCTAATGCTTATGTTTCATTGGTCTTATAAGGGTCGGACCATGATCGAGGTGCAAGCTTCTGTTTGTAAAGTATCAAACCATTCGGTTTGATAATTCACTCTCAACTAGTCAACAAATTGGTTCAATTGTTAGTTTTTCATTCAGTGGGTGTAATTGGGCTATATTAACATATATGGAGTAGTTTGTTACAACATTGTCATTGTTCAGCTAATTTCTATGCTGAATTTTGTTTTATTCAAGAGTTTTTCCAGGGCTTGATGATTGGTACGTGTATTCTTCTGCATAATCTCTACATATTACAAGTTATCATTCCATCTCTTCTATCTATATCCATCAACTTCTATGGATCCTTGCTGGTTATGGACATATTTGACATCAACGCCTTAGACATCCATCATCTGCCAAGTTAGCTTATATTTCTAGTCTCGTACCTATATCAAAGTCTAGTTTATCGAGTTTGTCTTAATGTTCAGTTTGTCCTATAGCTAAACATAAAAGATTACCATTTCAATCACATAATCATCTGTTATTTTCACCATTTGATCTAATTATCTAGATGTTTGGGTCCTTTTTCTATAGAATCTGTTGAAGGTTATAAGTATTTCTTGACAATTATTGATGATTGTACTTGTTTAACCTAGATTTACTTGTTAAGAAATAAAAATGAAGTCTTGAAAAGATTTATTGAGTTTATTTAGCATGTTAATACTCAATATAATTTTGTTATTAAAGCCATTAGAACTGATAATGCTTCGGAATTAACATTTACTGATTTGATAAAAGAAAATAGTATGATTCATTAGTTTTTATGTGCATATACTCCACAACAAAATTTTGTTGTTGAACGGAAACATCATCATTTTTTAAATGTTGCTTGAGCATTAGTGTTCCAATCTGATGTTTCAATTGAATATTGGAGTGATTGCATTTAAACTGTTGTGTCTCTTGTTAATCGGACACCATCAATTCTCCTTCAAAAGAAATCACCATATGAGCTGCTTCTAAAGAAGGTACATGATTACTCATTTCTTCGATCTTTTTATGCTATGTTTCTACTTTGCAACACGATATAAACAAGTTTAGTCCAAGAGTTGATAAATGTGGTTTTTAGGATATTCATCTGACTATAAAGGTTATAAAGTATTGCATATGGATTAGAATTTGGTGTATATTTCTCGAAATGTGATTTTTTATGAGCATGTGTTTCCTTATCAAACTGATTCTACAACAACATCAAAATTATCTGACATTTTCAGCAATAATATTCTTCCATTACTTGTTTCAATTCATCTTGATGATCGTGATCATTTACTTTTAACAACTCATATTTCACATAATCCGATCCACTTCCTCATGCATCATCATCTTATCCATCTCCTATGCATCATCATCTTATCCATCTCCTATGCATCATCATCTTATACACATCTCACTTATCACCACCACCATCTAGTGTCACATCTACTCAACCAGAGACTATTTCTACGGAGAAAAAAATGGTTTTACATCCTATTGTCAGACCAAAACTATCTGCTAAGGTACCAAGTTACTTATATGACTAACACTACTCTTTAATTTAGCTATCTAATTCAAATAATAATACTCATAATCCTTATAAACCACACACCATTCCTTATCATATATATATTCAGTAATTTCTTATGAGAAACTCAAAGATCATTATCAGTCTGTCATTCTTTCATATTCTACAGAAACACAATCAAAAATTTTTAAGAAAGCTATAGCATCCGACAAAAAAAAAGGCTTTCGATGTTGAGCTTCAGGATATGGAGCACAATAGAACTTGTATTATTGTATCATTACCCCCAGAAAAGAATGTGGTGGGATGTAAATCAGTCTTTATGATCACATACAGAGCTGATGGTACTATTGAGAGCTATAAAGCCCGTCTGGTTGCTAAAAGTTTTATTCAACAAGAAGTATACTACTTTGATACTTTTTCTCTTGTGGCCAAGTTGGCTAGTGTGAAGATAATCCTTGCTCTTTCATAAAACAAATGATGAATTTTATCTCATATGCATGTTACTAATGCTTTCTTGTACAGTGACTTGGAAAAAGATATGTATATGAGTTTGCCACAGGGATGCAAACCAGGTTCGGGTATATTTCCTCCTAATGCGGTTTGTAGGTTGCATAAGTCTTTTTATGTTTTGAAACAAACTTCACGACAATGGTACAAATGTTTCTCTTATGTTTTACTCTCAGATGGATTTATTCAAGCACCAGCTGACAACACATTGTAAAGATGATTGGTTCGAATTTTATAGCATTGTTAGTTTATGTAGATGACATAATGATTGCTAACAACAGTGATGAATCAGTTTGTAATCTCAAGCATGCTTTATCTAACAACTTTAAAACCAAGGATCTTGGTCATATTCTTAGATTGCTAAGAACTCATAAGGTATCTCAGTTAGTCGGAAGAAGTATTTTTTGGACTTAATTGCTGATACATATTTTTTTGGGATGTAATCCTCGATCAGTTCCCATGGATCCTAAGATCAATCTTACCAAGGATAGTGGAACTTCATTGCCTGATGAAACACATTCTAGGAAACTGATTGGTCGATTAATTTACCTTACTATTACCATTTTGGATATAACTTTTGATGTGCATCGACTGAGTCAATACTTGTCAGCTCCAATAGATGCACACCTTCAGGCTGGTCATAACATACTCATACATCTCAAAATGAATCCAGGTTAAGATCTTTTTTTACCTGTCAACACAAAAATATGCTTGAATGGTTTTGCTGATGCAGATTGAGATACTTGCCTCGATACAAGAAGATCAATCGCTGGATTCTGTATTTTTCTTGGCACCTTATTGATTATTTGAAAATCGAAGAAGAAGAAAATGAGTAGAAGGAGTATAGAGGCTGAATATCAAAGTATAGCTTGGGCACATATGAGATGATTTGGTTAAACCAATTATTGAAAGATTTGCATGTGTTAGTTCAATCACAAACAAAGTTGTTTTGCGACAACAAATCAGTTATGCACATTGTTAATAATCTGGTATTTCATGAGAGAATTAAATATGTGAAAATAGATTATCATACGACAATAAATCAAATGAAAAATGATTTTTTGAAAATGCTTTATATGTCAAGTATCAAGCAAGTATCAACCAGCTTGCTGATATGTTATCAAAGCCATTTTATCCCAGTCCACTGTTTGCTTAGCCGAGTGTCCATTTCAAGCCTCTATCAACACAATAACGCTTCAATTTCAGAGGCTTTGGGG
This sequence comes from Cardamine chenopodiifolia, assembly GCA_963922655.1. Lineage (NCBI taxonomy): Eukaryota > Viridiplantae > Streptophyta > Magnoliopsida > Brassicales > Brassicaceae > Cardamine > Cardamine chenopodiifolia. Next base: position 12,146,291 of record OZ000463.1, read on the forward strand.
GGGGGAGGGGTGTTAAAGTTTTTTGTTTGCTCTCTATACTACTTTTTTAAATACGCTGATGTATATAAAGGAACATTGTATACTTCATTCACTATATATGAGAATACAACTTAATTTCTTTTTTCTCATAGAATTAATAGGCTACTTAGAAAAATGTGTCCATCGGACTTGGTAACATTTTATTTCTCTCCATTTTCAATAGAAACCCCATTAAAATGACACAAAACAAAGAGTTTCAATAACAACGGTTAAAAGTTTAACCTTTTACAAGGGCAAAAAATAAGTAACAACTACTTAAAGTTACATAACCTACGTACACACTGTTCCTCGTTTCTTTCAAAATAAAAATAAATAAATAAACATGAAATAATTACCAAAAAAAAGAAGAAGAATAAGAAAAGACATAGTCGTATGCTTTGCTGTGCATGCATGGTCAGGTTTCGCCATGCATGCAGGAGTGGACCCGAAATAGCTTCCCATCTTCGTCAACCGAGTGGACCCTGAAAGCAGCACCGAGTTTACTCAGAGATTCTCTCCGAGTCAAAATCTTATCTTTCACGACTTTCTTCGGTTTGTGCTGCCGTGCTTAATTTATCTCCTCTCGTCACTTCGATTACATAGTTTACGTGTCTGCATTTAAAAAATATCATAAACAGAGGAATCGTGCCTTTTCTTCAAAATCATACATATTAACAAAATATGATTTACCTTTATCATGTCGGCGTTTGGTGTGCCGCCCGTGGTAGCCGGAGGAGACAAGTCGGAAACATTATGGTTGACCATCAATAATGGCCTAGGACGGTGTTGACTTCCCACACCAAGAAAGTCTCTAGTGAAGCCTCTTTCATCAACTTCCTTAGTTTTCATTTTCTCCGTTTGTTTGTTGTTGAAGATCGAAGAGGCCATTAGACCGAACGCCGTGCTATTATTAGAGCTTGATGATGATCTCTTTGATCCCATTTGAGCTGCTTTCTGTAGCAATGCAGTGGCCGACATAGATGCTATTGTCCCTACTTCTTGTCCACCGTTTTGGTTATAATTATTAGTAGTGTTGCGTGCTTCCGAAGAGAACAAGGAATCATTACTAATTCCTTTCTTGAACTCATGTTCTTCTTGATTCTTGGAGATTCCTCTTAGGACAATGTTGTTGTTGTTTTCGTTGAGTAGCCCTTGATGAGATGATTGTCCTTGTAAATGCCATAGATTTTGAAGTGAATCGGATCCCCTACGAGGTGATGGAGATGATGAGGCCGCGAAAACGTTGGTTTGCAAGGGGAGCTGGTTTGTGAAGGTTTGTCCCAAGAAGCCAATGTTATTGTGATTGATACTGAAACCTGGTTGATCCAATTGAGAAGATGTAGTATTAAGTAACCGATGTTGATGATTTGGATTCATGTTTCCAAGGTTGACTTCGGCGTCCGGGGCATTGTTCAAATATGCGGGTGTGGTTGCGGCTGTAGGTGATGGAACTGAGACGAATCTAGCACTCTCTTCAGCTAAAGCGTCACAAAATGCTCTATGTGTGATGAAACTATCTTTCCTGTTCCAATTCATTCATCAAAGAAAACAATTCAACAGGCATAATACTGTATATATATATATAACCATAGATCTTAATTCCAAGTAAAACTAGTTGGTTCATTTAGCCATTAATTTAAATTTTGCTCTTTAAAAAAAACCAAAAAAACTTTAAAATGGTGTTGCAATATACCTGGAAAAGAGGGTACCACAGTCACATCTGTAGTCTCTAGTGCCACAAATCTTGCTATGAGCTTTCCAATCGGACATGACAGCATACTTCTTGGAACACTTGTCACATTTCCACTTTTTCTCACCATGTTTCCTGCTGAAATGCTTCTTGATTCCAGTTAAGTCGCCAAGGGCTCGAGCCGGGTCGTGGTGTACGCAGGTCTTCTCAGGACATATGTACACTTTCTTCTTCACTAGCTCCTTATTCGCCCTTTGCTTTAGCTTCCATGGAAGGTTATGACCTCTCCGGTGAAGCTGAAGGTTCTGGTCTCTTTTAAATCCTTTGTTGCAGACCTCGCAGATGAATCGGTTCGTCGCCATGAGGGAGTTTGGCGATAGAGCGATGACTTCTGCATCTGGATCTGGGTTTTAAAAATTTTAATTTATCAAATTATAAAGGGAAGAAAAAAAAGATAATCAATAAGGAAATATAATAAGACAAAGAAAACAAGAGATCCAAAGTTGTAACAAGAATATTGTTCTTCATCGAAACACATAAAAATAATAAATATCAAGAAACCAATCTGTATATATTAAAAGTTCAAGATTTGGATTGAGTTTATTTATATAAACATGCCTGGATTTCCCGGGAGATTTCTCTTCCTCTTGGCTGAGTTTGAGGAGATAGCATTAGGGTTAGGGTTAGGATTGGGGGTGATGTATTCTTGGTGAAGGTCATAACTGGGAAATGAGAGATGGTGATGATCATCTGGCATCATCATGTTGATGTTGGTTAAGGTGAAAGAGAGAGAGAGAGAGAGAGAGAGAGAGAGAGAGAGAGAGAGGGTTTCGAAGTAAGAAGACACAACAGGTGGACAGAGAGATATACAGAAACACTCTTTAATTTGCCATACAGTTCTCTACTAAATCAAGTAAAAATCTGAAAGCAAGAAGACAGAGAGAGTTATGAAGAAGAAAACAAGTAAGAATGTAACTAGTTTTTCTATTATAACATATATAGAGAAATTTTTAAAATACAAACCAAATTGAAAAATACACATATATATATATATATTTATATGTATGTATGTAATCCTAACTTTACGTTTTTTTTTTATATTTTGACGCTCAAAATAATACATATATATAGCTTACTATGTTTTCTTATGGCTGTTGGAATATAAGAAGTTCAAAAATTCATTTGAAAATTTAGCATATAAGAATTTGGACTTTATATAATAGGCATCGTTTTATATATATCTAGAAGTTTTATTTCAAATTGACGAATGCTTTTAATCTATTTTTAATATAAATCCCAAAAAACTTTATGGAGAAGTAAGCGCAAGATATTTCATTTGTTTGATGGCTTGAAAAATGGGCTGCTCTTTTTTTCCAAGAAAGTTTCAAAAAGATTTTTATTTTATTTTTTTGGGTCGTCGGTACAGTTTTTAATATAATATAACTTTTGTTTTATTGCTTGTGATAGTAAGCTTTTGGGCACTTGCAAAGAGTCCTGTAGGATAAAACCAAAAAGAAAGCTGGCGAAGAGGGAATCTCTCTCTCTTCACACACGACTGTTCTTCTTACAATTCGGTCAGCGATAGACTCAAACTGGACCACTCTCCATCTCTAACTCTTCATGTACGCATGTATACGTACAAATATATATGTATATACTTATACGCATATATACACACGGAGTATATAAGTACTTATAGTGTATATGTTAGACATGAGATGAGTATCTTTTAAACTTCATGGTATTTCTAATTATGTGTGAGCTTTTTGGATCTGAATCTCATTTGATCCCATATATGGTGAATTCATTTACTGACAGAAGTTAGATACGTATATGTAAAAACCAGAATATTAGCTTTAACCAAGGTCTTGTACGAGTAGTCGAGTACAAACAACACAACTTCACAAGTGATTTGCATCAAAATATTTACAAAAAAATATGGCTATGATATAATAAGATATAAATCCTTTTTGTGACCAAAAAAAAAATTGTTGTTGGAAGGTGTTTTGTTTTTCATTTTAAGTTCTGCTTCGGATAACATTTTGGTTACATCTTTAAGATTCTAACTAATAATTGAGAGTTCCTTAATCCTTACTTTAGGATATTCTAGAAAACGTATCTTTTCTACACTATTTATTTACTAGATGTTAGCTTACTTTAATAGATTCTTTGAACCAATTAACCTCCTTCGCTTTCTGCCGTTAAAAGAGATTAGATCCGAAATTTCTTGATTAATAGTAATAAAAATAAAATCTAATCAATTATTTTTGAGGTTTTAATGTGATTCTACGAGATATATTAAATTTCATAACTATTATTTTTTTTTTTAATCTTTAGTCCCTAAAACCTTGGTAGTTCTTGATCTGAATCCATAAATAACTTCTGTGGTAAAATAGAATAAAATCCAAAGAAGTGAATGCAGAATTTTAAAATAGACACAATGAGCAACAAGGTATGGATGGGTCCCACAGAAAAAGGAGATAGATCTCATCTAAAGTGTGCAGACAAAGAGATTACTGTTCCGTCTCCTGCTCATCCCCATCCGAATTTTTCTCTGAATATTGTTTGTTTACAGTAATTTTCCTATAGAAAACCAGAAATGATCATAAGCATTTTGAATAGAGGTGATCTTGTGGTAGAAAAAAGGAAAAAAATAGAATGAATTAGTAGACATTGTTAATGATCATGTAAGTATTATTTGCCTGCATGTTGATTATATCATTGGTCTTGAATTTGGAGGGCGGATCATAAATGCGTTAGGATTTCCTAACGGATGTTTATATAATATTTAAGAAAAAGATCAATTGATTCTGCCAACTATAAATAAATTTTGTCTATACTGAAAAATACAAACCACAGTAATAACAAACAGATCTTGAAACTTATATGTCTATACTTTGTTTATGTAAATTGTCTGTCACACCAATAGAATGTTCAAAATAATCTCAGCCTGGTACCAATAATATCAGCCTGGTACTAAACTAGTTCATCAAGAATTTTTCAAAAATTTGTAGAATAAATAACTGAATTTTAGTCAAAGACACAAATTCTTCTCTTTTTGAAGATTTACACAAATTTGTAAAAAATTATTATTACTCATTTGAAGATTTCACAGCTTCTTCTCTTTTTTGTTTGCTTCTCCTGGACATACAAAGGCCCATTTCTAACATCATCAAGAGGAAAAGAGTCAGAACATGTTATACCAAAGATAAGAGCTACTGGTTAGCTATTCTTAGCGAAGATTTTGCATCTCTTAAGTAATGATTTACGTACTATCCAAATTGAACATATCTAACTACAAATCAAAAAAGAAAGAAAAAAATATCTAACTATGCTAAAAAAAAATCATGTTGCTTATAGGTACTTAACATTTAAACATATTATGTGCGGATCATATGTTGTTAGTACATATGTAAAAATGGCTGTTCTCACTCATGACTTGCTCACATAGCTCAAAATTTCTATGCGGATGACTTTCAACACGATCATTAAGCTAAGGTTAGATCGAGTTCAATCGATTTATGAGATTTTGTTGTAAGACAAGGCTTTGTACGTAACTTTTCCAAATTTTTATTTTGCTTCCGCTTTCCTTACTTATTTTGGATTTCCAAAGATATATTTATAGATTGCATTTTAAATAAAATTTTAGATTCACTACAAAAGCTTTCTTTGGTGAATCCCAAAAAAAAATGACAAGGATGGTGATGATGATGACATGCTGATAATGATGATGGTAAGGATGGTGATGATGGTGGTGGTGGATGATGATAATGATGATGATGATGGTGATGGTGGATGATGATGACGATGATGATAGTGATAAGGATGATGATGGTGATAATGATGATGATGATGATGATGGTGATGGTGGATGATGATGATGATGATGATAGTGATAAGGATGATGATGGTGGTGGTGGATGATGATGATGATGATGATGATGGTGATGGTGGATGATGATGACGATGATGATGGTGATAAGGATGATGATGGTGATAATAATGATGATGATGATGATGATGAGGAAGATGTGGTGGTGGATGATGATGATAATGGTGGTGGTAGATGATGATGACGATGATGATGGTGATAAGGATGATGATGACGATGTGATGATGATGACGACGATGACGACGACGATGACGATGACGATGACGACGACAACGATGATAATTATGATGATGATGATGACGAAGATGACGATGAGGATAAATCTGAACACTTATCATTGGTGTGTTAATAGATTGAAGAAAACCCCTCTAAAAAATGTTGATTTTGGCTAATAACTAGCTGAAACGACGATAGATAAATAAACCACAATTCCTCCTCCACTCCTTTCTGATGCTCTGCTATTCTTCCATTTCACCAGTCTCTGTATCTTTTCGAATTTCAGTCATTGGTGGTTCTAACCGATCGTTAAGGAGTTAAATTCTAATTAATTTCTTCCGCAAAAGAAGAGAAGATACTTAGTTTAAATAGTAAAAGGTATTGGCTTTGTGGATTAGACGGGGCTGATGATAATTCTGTTGGATTGAAAACCAGTACATTCATGAAAAACGATTTTACAGTGTTTATAAAATCAGACTCCATTGATGCTGCAAGAAAACTCAGAGTGTATCGGCGGGATTCCAAAGAGGAAGATTCGCAAGATAATCAATGGCGGATTTAATTTTTCAATTGAAAATCTGAAATTGGATTGGTTTTTGGGTTTAAAAGTAGATTTTCAATTTTTATCCGCATTATAGAATGATTTGATAGAAACCATTACTTATCAACAATGGAGGCAATATAACTCAATTTTCAAAATTGGTGGAGATATACACCATCAAAATTTTGATTGTGTACCTACACATAAACATATATTGTCAAAGTTTCGATTGTGTAGTTACACTATGGAAAAAAACAACTTTGTGATGTATAAACTTCATTAAACATGTGCGTGGGGATATCAATTGTACTTGTACTTATACTTTTTATTACTTATAAAACATTAAAAACTAAATAGATTTAATTAACAAATGAAATTATTTGATCACTAAGTTCAGTAAAATATTTATGTCATTACATTTCAAGTTATTTTTTGTTTTTAAACCAACGTATTTACTCTGGTCATAATCTAATTTATCATAAAATGAAGATAATATAATTTAATTACTTGAGAAAATTGTATGATTTTAAGGAAACAAATACAAACAATGATACATTACAAAAAAGTACACTAGAATTAACGGTCATTTTGGTCAGAAATCCGATGGAAAAAAAAAACACTTTTCGACTGATGACTGTCAGTTATAAAGCGTCGGAAATCAAGAATTCGTCAGAATTCTGTCAGAAATTTCTGATGGATAGTATTCTGATGGATTTTCGACAGTCTCCGTTGTCGGTAACACCAACTGAAATCCGTTAGAAACTATATTCTGATGGATTTCCTACAGTTATGGTTTTCGACGGATTTCTAACGGATATATTACCAACGGATTTCCAACGAAATGTTTTGACAGACTTCCGACGGATTTAATGTTTATTTTTTAATTAATATTAATAGTTTGTATTTATTTATTAAGTTTATTAAATATAAAATTAAATTAGAATTTCAAATAAAATTCAAATTTAAATACTTCAAATCCAAAACCAAATATTCAAAAACAAAAAAATATTCATAAAACAAAAAAATCTTCAAAAAAAGAAAAAATTAGGAGCGAAAATCTCGCCTCTCGGCCATGAAATCTTTCATCATCTTCTTATGCACTTCCATCATAGTTTTGGTTAGCTTCCATCTCGACCTTCATCGTTGTGTTTGTGGCAGCCAATTCTTCATAGCGTCAATCATTCTCCACATAGGGTTCTTTGATGGTTTCGATCTCATCCTCCAAATCTGCAATCTCAGTGGTCATCTCTGCAAGTTGGGCTTTAAGCTTGGCTTCTTATGAAAATAGTAAAGTGGCATGAGATGAGCGTGGTACTCCTTTGCAACCCCGAAAAGACTCTTTTTTACTTTTCCGAGTTACTTAAAATTAAATCAAATAAAACATAAATGTAAAAGTTATAAAAGAAACTTCAAAATTTGATAAAAAAAATAGATTACTTACTTCGATAACGAGTTTGTTCCATTTCTCAATAGGAATCTCGTTGGAAGAGCCTCCTTCTCTTGCCGGCTGAGATTGAAGATACTCCTCTCTGAGTGACTTCACGGTATCAACGAGCTCCCAAGCGATTTGATCTTGAATTTTCTTCGTTTTCTTGTTGGTGTGAATATCCTCCACCAACCTAAGTAATAAAGTTATTTAGAAATAAATTAAAACAACAATAAATCTATTCAAAACTTATCAATTGCTCTTCTTGGGATAACAAGCTCATCGCTCTACCGTTGTGCATTGCAATTCTTTTGCCTCCATGCCTGCTCAGCCAGTTGGCGGAGTTCATCTTCGATTTTTATCGGTCTCAGCTTGCTTTCAATAATCGACAAACCCATTCCAAAACTCGGTTTGTAGAGATGGAGGTTCCGAAGCTAGCTTTACCTCGATCTTTGGAATCGAGAGGATGGAAGTGATTCGGGGAATCGACGAGATAGCATGTGCTCTCTCTCGTGGATTCAAGTATGGGTGTGAAGATGGATTGAAGTGCGACACAGAGGGGGTGATAAGTCTCTGATACGGCAAGGGTTTCGCCCGAGCTTAGGGGGTAGCCGCGCATAAGTTGTATGAGCTAGGGTTTTGTTTTTAGAGAATTGTGTTATTTTATTAATCAAAGGTGAAAAACATTACACATCTGCAAGGAGACTTTATAAGAGTTTATCAGCTAGCCCTAGAGTCGAAAAAATTAAAACGCAGCAGATAAAAAGTATAATGTAAAAGCATTTAATTAATTCTGAAATCTATTACAGTCCCGAACTAGTTCAGCATTTAATACTATATAATTATAAAATATAAAATACATCTAAATCTTAATAGGTAGATTCCCCAAAATAAAGGTATATTCTTATCATGCTAGCTATTTTATAGTAATCCTATTCAATGTAATATATTTCCGATTTCAAATACTGTTAAATTAAAATTTATTTCCTATAATATATTATTTTAAATATTCTTTACTTATGTCCCAAATTAAATGCAAAAATCACTTATTTAAATTGATATAAAACATGGTAAATCTTCATTTGCGAGTAAATTATATTTTATTTGTTAAAAATTGTTTCGGATTATCTAATTAACAAAAAATATCATTCTCTATAATTTTATGCTTTATTCAGCTACAGGTCATTGTCGCCACCTTTTCGAATATAAATTGTAATTGACTCTTTGGTTGTATTGTTTTTACTTTGTGTGTTGTGCTGATAATTACAAAAAAGAATAGTATACTTTCATTTAGACTATGTTTCTACAACTTATAAATTAACTACATGGCTTTGTTGAACAATAGCTTCTACTAGAGTTGGGACAAAAGTCGGTCGCACACATCCAGATGAATCCGATCCAAAAAAACCAGTGGATAGTATAAACAAATCAATTATTTATAACTCTTGATTCCACTTTTATAATGGGTGAGTTATACTTAAAAAAATCTTTGTTTTATCTCTGTGTTATCTTCTTTCATTTGGATGACATATCAGATCAAACAAAATTGTAAGAACCACAAAAATTTTCTTTTTTAATGGAAACTTCTTCACTTCACAAAATTATTACTTTTAATAATCGTATTGTTTACTTTTAACTTCTTCACTTCCCATTATTATCACTTTTATAATAAGCCAAAACGGTTTTTCTTTTCTAGATGCTTACTATGTTTTATATGTTTAATATAAGCAAACGAAATAATAAACAAGTGATAATAAAAAAAATCATGATTAGTTTTGACTTTTAAAAAGATCATCCAAACAGAAAATATCAAGTTATTTACAAGTTACCATAGTTTGAAAAGAGATCAAAACAAATAGAATAAGAGTTTAAATAGTATTTTAATTTATTTTTTGGTGTAGACATGTTCATATCCTTCTTTATGTGTATGTAGGTTTTTTCAGCCGGAGAAAACAACATTTTTTATGTTGCAGAAGTTTAATGTTATAAACATGCAATTTGTGGAACGTAGAGACTAATCCTAGATTTGTAGCGGTGGTTCAATTCTATTTTTTTAGTTAATGATATTTTATTTTTTGGGTCCATTTAAAAATTATATCACTCAATATAATAATAAAAGACATATTCGGCTTATAATTTCATCACAAGACATAGTCGGTTCAAGATTCAAATTCGATTATCACAAATTCAAGACTTAAGATCGAGGAAACCAATTTGTATTTATCAGCTCGATCCAAGACTCAAACTGGTCTACTTCTTTGTGTGATTCTTCATTAAATTTACAAGAATGTAACTGAAGTTGAATTTCGTCATATAAGGTGTTTTCTCTTAAAATGAAGGGAGATTATCATTTGTATCTTCCTGAGTTTAAGGTTGGTGTTGAAAGGAAAAAAATGTTGAAAATACATTGGTTGTACAAATCGTTTCATAAAAAATGAGTTATAAGAGACTAGTAAAGGCGATTAATTTCACTCCTATACGTACAATAAAAAACATTCACACCTTACAGTTTAATGAAATTAAAATTATATGAAAAATAAAAACATTTCAAAACATTAAAGAAACAAAAAAAACTATCTATATATATATATATATCATATACAAAATGAATGAAAATTTAAAACAACAGAAATTTGCTATTATTATATAAAAATAAAGTAATTGACATGCGGTGTATCGGGTTCCACTCTAATTAATAATTAATTGATAAGTACTTGAATGTTGGATGTGGTTGCCAAACCTGAAAAAGAAGAAGAGTTTAATATATCGCTATATTTGTAGAATTAAGAAAATCAAGATGATGTGATTTATTGCCATCAACTAATGTATTTGCTAACTAATTCTGGATTTATTTTCATTTAGTTGTTACCGTTTTATTTTTATAATATGCTATGTTTGTTATAACAACGTCAGTTTATCAAATGATTGCCTATATAATTAATCAAATAGAGGCGTAGCCAAAAAAAACTAAATTTTAACTTTCATCTAAAACATAAACGTTCACCTAAAATATAACATGTAACAAATACAATTATATATATATATATATATTTATAATAGTTACATGAAAGAAAAATGATCGTCACTTACATCAAATAAAGGTCACCATATGATTACACATCTATACTAAAATAATGTGTTTGTACTTATACCAATAATTGGATTTGCACTGTGAAATTCACAACAAACATATGACATATCAACTACATCATAACTATCGTTTTTCATTTTTCCGGTACATCGATATAACGAAATCCGGCATTGTCCGATAATGACCAATATCTCATAACTAATTTAAGAATCCAAAAATCAAGTAAAAGCATTCAGAAACCAATGCCAAAACTAACTTAAATATCCAAAAACTAACAAAATGATGGTTATGATGTACCGTCATAGTCGAACAGTATCAAATTCTGTTGTACCGACGTACGGAAACAGTGACAAAACGATATTTATGGTATTAACGATATGTGTTAATTTTTGTTCGTGAATATTACTATACAAATCTAATTGTTAGTATAAATCCCAATATATTATTTTACCATTTAACCACTAACTGATCAAATCAAATGGGAAATTAACTCTTAACTCAATAGGTAATAGGTTGGATCAACTAATTTGACACCCCTACTAAATACACATTAGATGAGGAGATGGAAATCGTGGGAGAAGGAGACCCAAACCGTGGAGTATTTAGCAGCAAATGGTGAGAATTTGTATTTGCTATTACTTGATGACAAGTGATCCATTTAATATCAATGGTTTCTTATTCGATGAAATTATATGAAGTTAATTAATATTTTACGTAATTTAAAGATCCGAATTGGTTTAGAATGACAAGAGAGACCACATTTGCTCGACGACACCTGAGTACTTGGACTGAAACATCGATTCAGCTTTGGATTCTAAGTTCGTACATGTTCTTCATGACCTTTTTTAATTACTTTATGAACATATATCTCAACTTTTAAAGAATAATAAAGTTTGTTTTTTCTAGAAATGTTTCTTCAGACGATTTTTCAACTCGGTGGCAAAAGTCGATTACCTCACACTCCGTCACGGGTTTATCTCTGTTAGTATCTCATTTTTTTGTTAATGAATAATCAAGATTCTATGAATAAATAATTTTAAAATTTTTGAATATTAATGCAGGCTCATTTATCATCCAATAATTCTTTTAACTTCCAAAAATATATACAGAGATCTTCACATGAAGATTTTAAAACTGTGGTTGGAATCAGGTGTACGAATTGGTGCATGTTTAGATTTTTATTTGAAATTGACAATATTATCTTCCTAAGCATATAAATAAATGAAAATTCTTTAACAAAAAAAGCATATAAATGAAAATAACGTTCTTATAATTATTTATTACAGTCCTTTAATGTGGCTAACTGTGGTCATCTTTATGCTCGTCGACGTTTATGGTAACTTAATATAAATATTTACTGTTTAAATTTAAATACATACTAATTACTCATTTTCTACTTATCTTTTTCTTCTTCTTCTTAATCCTTGAGGTTGGAGAGTATATTTTTATTTGTCATTTGTGCCACTAATTGTAAAAGCTAATTTTATATAATCAATACTAATTAACAATATCTGTAACTCAAATAATTGATAAATTAATATTGTGATGTAGATAGTTCTGTGATCGGGACGAAACTAGAAGTAATAGTGGCAAACGACATATCGTTAATTGATACAGAACGATATGTACGGAAGGAAATTGATATAATCTAATGTAGTTCAATTTTTAATTACGAACTTAGTGGAAATTTCGGATTAACTCTTGCTACCATGAACACCGAGAGCTCATCGTCACACGACTTGTATTAGCGTAAGCACAATTTTCTATTATTTACAATTTCAAGAAAATGAAAAATATATTTTTGTACTATAAACTATATCGTTAATAAGTATATGATTTGTAGGGTGACAGTCCAGGTCTTGAGTAGCTACATTACACTGCCTCTTGTGACTCAGGTAATTAAGTTCATATTTAAAACATTTTAAGTATTTAGTCACAACGTTTTTAATGAATGGTTTTGGATAAAAATACAAATTATAATTGTTAGTGTAATCTAGCGATCTGAACTTGATTTTGATTTGGATACAAATTATATATATTATAGATGGGATCAAGCTACAAGAGATCAATCTTAGAAGGCCAATTAGCAAATGTGTTAAAGCAATGGCATGGTAGGGTTAGAGACAAGAGGAAGAGAGACCAAACGCCAAAACCCTACAGCAATGGTGGTGACAATAATAATGGTGATATCGATTCAAGCGAGAGTCTGAGTTCAGCCAGAAATTGTTTTTGATTCAGTTTTCCGAGTAGACAACCACCGATTTTACAAGAGATATCGATACAAAAGCAAACTGAAAGTGACAAGTTTGATAGAAAATGAGGAAGAGGTTGTCGGTTGTTTAACTAGAAGTTTAATGAGAGCTTTTGTAATATAAGTAATTAGGGGGTATCTTGAAAACTTATAATATAATTATGTAAGGTTAAATTTTCACTTAAATATTTATATAGAACAATACGGTATTAGTTGATTCTTAATCTCATTCCTCTCCAACGGTACCTAAGGATTCATAACAAATCAACAAGCCAAATCCCTAAATTAAAACCAAACATTAAAGAAACGTTTGAAACTATCTTCCTTATTGTGAGGTTACTGAAGACATTGTAAATTATTTTTACTTGTACAGAATGACAACGTCGCATTGTTACCATCTTTGCCAAAACAATAAAGAGACTTATCTCTATTGTTCTTTGAAAAGCTCGCGACCGATGACAATCCTTCTGATCTCGCTTGTCCCCGCACCGATTTCATATAGCTTTGCATCTCTTAGAAGGCGGCCTGTTGCATATTCATTTATGTATCCATTTCCGCCTAAACATTGTATCGCCTGCAGCGTCAAACCAAATCTTTTAGTGTTAACTCTTCAAGGAAAAGTAAAAGATATTCAATCAATCTGTTTGTTTTGCTGGTAAAACATCAGAAAGATGAGAGACAACGCTTAAAACGGGTTTTTGGGTTTGATCCAGATTAACGCAATGGTATGATAGTAACGTTAAGCTGATGTTTCAATCCAGAAATGGACTCGATGTTTAAGATAGTATGAAAGAAAGCAGGAGACTAAGGGTACTTGACCTGTAAAGCGACCTGAGTTGCTCTTTCAGCTGCACAAAGAATAGTTCCTGCGCAGTCCTAGAAGATAAATAGATACACAAGAAGGATAGTGCTATTACGTTTCGGTAGCAGTGCAGATAAATATTGAAGATTCTTTTATAACAGAAAACGAGAAGGGAGGTTATTCATTATCAAATCACCTTTGAATGGATTTTCCCGTTGTCACAGTCCCTCGCAACAGAGTAGACATATGACCTGAGATGCCAAATGAACATCTTTTTCCTTGAGCTACATTTCTGCTGTATTGACTACGTGAATTCTAGAGAATTGAGAGAAGTTTTCTACCTTGAAGATTGTAATGCAGTGTACATATCAGCAACTTTACCCTGAAATTCTCCAACCGAATTTTTTTTTAAGAAATCTTATGATTAAAGTTGAGATATTCGGAAACGTTTATGTGAAGGATGATCAAGATCAACCTGTATAAACTGGAATTCTCCAATTGGACGACCAAACTGTTCTCTCTGACGAATATAGGGAAGTACGGTGTCGAGGCATGCCTGCATGATCCCTAAGGGCCCAGCTGCTAAAACAAGTCTTTCCAAATCAAGACCCGACATCAGAACATACACTCCTGCACGTAAACACCCTATGTATATCAGACAAGTATAGAGAGGGGGCTGGTAGCCTCGACTCAACAAATTTACAAAGCGTGTATGTAGTCTTGCATTTTTTTGATTATATTATTTCTGGTTGAGCAAAACATGTGTCTGTGATTAGGTAGTGATATCACAATACTTAGTATTTCGATCTCAGATAGTAAATCACGTATTACTTTACAATAGATCATGCAATCCAAATTATCCGTCAGCCTTGTAATAAGAGTAAAACGATGAAGTTGCAGCAATCAAAACCTTTTCCTTCCTTGCCAAGAATGTTTTCTTCTTGGACAAAGCAATTCTCAAAAACAAGCTCACACCTGCTCAGAAGAGAGAGATGTCAGAGAAAAAGAGGCAGTGAAGAAGGGATTTAATTTACACAGATATTTCTATCTTAAGAGAATGGAGATTACGTATCACTTCCCCGCATTCCCAGTTTGTCCAATTTCTGAGCAGTACTGAATCTGCAAAGCCACCACAATCACAAATGGATTTAAAGTGCTCTGTCTCTGATCATAGGAAGTCAGTTTCAACTTTGTTAAACAAGATTGAGAATTGACATACCCGGCCATTCCCTTCTCTATAATGAAAGCCGTGATTCCTTTAGAACCTACTTTTGTATCAGTTTTCGCATAAACAACCTGATCCAACCAAAAAAACAAATGGTAGAAAAATGTTAAAAACTAAATAAAAAATGTATCAAATAAACCAATTTGAGAAGTTAACATATAAGCTAAACTATATTACCAGTGTTTCAGCAGATGGACCATTAGTGCACCACATTTTGTTGCCATTTAGTATATAACCACCATCTACCTTCTCAGCCTTACATTTCATGCTGACAACATCTGAACCAGCTGTAACAAATATAAAACTAAAAATTAGTATTAATCAGAATAAAGCACTCACTATATGTATGTATGGTTGTATACCCTTCTCACACTCTCATACTCTTTATCGAAACGATATATATCTTACCATTGGGTTCACTCATTGCAAGAGCACCAATATGCTCTCCACTGATAAGCTTCATAACAGTAAATCATTAGTTAGCTAAATTCTAAAGAGATTTCAAGGGATAAATGCATTAGTTCACAAATGAAGAAAACCAAAGTATTAAAATCAAATAACGTTTTTTCTTCCATTCATAATCAATCACTAATACGTGAGATTTGTCACACCGGTATTATTTGCTGATAAAGTATTAGCATAGAAGTGATAATACCTGCAAGCTCAGACCATGGTACAAAAGCTCAGATGAAACCGTACCTTTGGCAAATATTTCTGCTTTTGAGCTGTAGTTCCATTCCTCACCTGTAAAGAAGTAATAAATATTCTGTCTTGGCTTTAAAAAAACTCAGACACACTAACGTAGTTTTAGAGTCCTATAATTTACCAGTTGATTGATGCAAAGGTTGGAATGGGCACCGTAAGACAGAGCAACTGACCCTGAAGCCCGACTGATTTCCTCCATTGCTATACAATGATACAAGTAACCAAGACCTAGACCTCCATATTCCTCTGCAGGTAGAGGATAATATGTTTAGGTTCCAAGTTCTAGACATAAAACAAAGCATGATTGAGGTAATAGCAGAAGCATAGGATCGGTGCTAGGACACAGAAATCTACCTGGTGCAGTGATTCCATGGAGATTGAACTCACCCATAAGCTTCCATAAGTTAACATCCTAGTTAAAAAAGTATGAAAACATTAGATTTTGATGGAGATAACAAAACGTAAGCAGAGGGAATGAACGAGTAGATATCAGGAAGACCTTTGGAAATGAATTGGTTCGATCAATTGTTTCAGCATGAGGAGCGATAATATCTTGCGCAAACTTTGATACACTTTCTTTAAACTGCATTAGCAATGCAGCCAGAGAGAGACAATGTCAGTGAAAAAAAAACAAAAAAAACAAAAAAACTCTTCACCAGCTTATCCCAAACAGCTTAAACTTACAAATCAAATTCACTAACACAAATCTCTCAGATCATTTCAATTTAAATGTTGTCAAAAGCTATACTAGAAAACACCAATTGAGCAGACAAAGTGTATAAATATTGAACACATTCACAATGATGGAAATAAGACTGTATAATAACAAGAAGAACAACACCATTTGAGAATAATTATACCTAGAAAAAAGGCAAAAAAAAACTTTGAATTCCATTTAAAGAGAGAGAACCTGTAACTGAGTGTCGTCGAAGAGGAGGGACGAACAGAGAGAAGAGAATGGCCTCCGCCGTGTCTTGACTGCGTAACCGATAATCGATCTCGTGGCAATAAACCTCTGCATCTTTCAGAAAAAGATCCCAAGGGCTTTTTATTTGAGTCTTTGTAATTGAGATTAAATAATAGTAAACGAAATAGAAACTGAAGAAGAAGCTGCTGATGATGATGAGGATGATGATGATAAGGATGGAAATGGAGATATGAGCAATGAGTCATGGTCCATAAGGTTCCGTAAACCACTTTGATATTTACTTAGACCTTTGTGTGTTGTTTCCAAATCAATAAAAATTCCTTTTTTTTCTCCATTCTAAGTAAAGTTAAGTTGGAAGATAAGTAGCATCGAAAGAATCGAAACACTGCAACTACATCACATTTCTTACTGTTAAAAAGTAAAAAAAAAACAATTGGTAATAAGACAACTTAACACACCAAAGCCTCTGCTAAATCTTTTTCATTTATATTTCTATATAATGTTGCTGTTTCTAAAAAAGAAGATTTCAAGAGTCGAGAGGAAGAAGTAAGAAGAGCTGATTTTTCTAATAAACAAAACAAAAACTTGAAGCCCACATTTACAAATGCTTGTTTCCTCTATTTGCCCATATCACCATAGTTCAGTTTTTGGAGTTAATCATCGACGTTTCCATCCCCAAACAAAACCCCCTATCCAAGATACAATTACCGATCAAAACCCTTCTTTTTCATTAACTTTAATAAACATGTCTGCTCCTTTACAACATCCTGCAACAGTAGAGAAACTTGAGATTCACAGAAGATGAATATTAGGTTTTAGAGATGTCAACACTTACTCAGATTTGGCCTTTCTTTACCTTGAATGAGTGCCTGAAAGTACCAAGCACAGAGAATCAAGCAAATCTTCTCAATCTCTGGCTTTGATGATGACCTATTCGACTATTCTGTGCAATATGCATATGTAAAAGGAACACTGAATCATCCCCGTAAAAACAAACAAACAAGTCGAGAGAGGCTATACATGTATGGTGGTGCTATCATTCCAAACAAATAAATTACATTTCATTCTGAATCTGACTCAATGGAGAGAAACAGCCGGGGTCTTACTGAACGCTTCTGTCGAGGAAATGGAAACAGACTATCTGATCTTTGTCTACTTGCCTTCTCTTGTCTACTACTACTGTCATTCATTCCCAGAAGCAACGAAGCTACAAATAAGTAACTAATAGTCAGTAATAAATACTCAGTAATACAGAAAATTCCTGTTCAATTGCCTGTACAAGACCCAACAACCCAGACAAGTCAAGGAAATCTCAATGCAACAGTGCAAATTAGACGACATAGGCATGACAAGCGGTATTTAAGTTTCCTTCATGTATCAGAAAAAAAAAACGAAAAAATCAGTTTCAGTCAGGGGAACGAACCAGTCTCTGACAAAGTATCCAAAGCACTCTCTCTCGTCGACTCTGGGTTGTTTTCATTTTGTTTGTCTACACCTGTCGTCTCTCCATGATCACCAACCCTAAGAGAGATCCAATCGTCACTGGGGATTCCATTTGACATCTCGGACTGATTTCTTATATCAGACTGAGCTGAGGTATCTGGCCTTGTAGGAAGAAAGATTTGAAGTGAGGGGTCGTCTCTACTAAACGCCAGAGGATTGTCCACTAATCCATCGTTCGCATCTGCTTCGCCTCGTCCAACTGATTCTGGAAACATAGGAACAGATGGCATTGATGTCTCTGGAGCTATTGTGTAACCACTATTTATTGCAGGGGCACAGTTCAGTGGACCAGGCTGCAACCCAACTAAACCCTCTGATACATCAGCATCAGATGCAAATAGTTGGAACCGGGGGCCTCCTTGGGTTTCCGATGAAAACTGCCAAAGGTGCATATCATAATCATCTTCAATGTTGGTGAAAAGACCCAAACCCGAATTGGCCCCAGCCACGATGTGAGGGTCTTCACTATACGAGTTACTACCAGGTGGGTGCAATGGAAAATTTACCCCGCCATCAGTTTGAGTCTCATTGTAGGCTGATGATCCTCCAGTGACTACAACATCATTTTCTTCGTCAGAATCACTGAGAACGATGACTTCAGTATTACTCGCTGCTACTGGTTGATGATTCCTATCACTAAAGTTATAACTTGGATCGACATTCATGGATAAAGAATCGAGTTCCATCCTATTGTTTCCAAAATCAAAGGTTCCAACAGCATCCTGGTTTACGCTAGGGTCATCGTCATCCCTACCACTTCCAGTGGCACTACTGCTCATTGGTATAACATTTTGCTCCTGATATCCAAGCTTCTCTTGCCTATTACTGGAAGACAAACCATTAATATTAGGTTTAACTTCCCAAAGGCCATTGCGATTCTTCCTTATTCCAAGTTTTAGAGGGGTTGGACCATCTGAGCAACCTTCTTGTTTAACCGGTATTAGCATTTCCATCTTGGGCTTAATCTCATCAATAGTGGGGAAGAGACTACCATCAGGTGTGTGCCATTGTGAGAGTTCTCCCAGCCCCCTGCGCTCACTGTCACTTTTGAACTTCACACGCCAAGAGCCATCAGGCTTCAGTTCAATCTCAGTCAACTCTTCATCACAATGTCTCATCTGCCATACAGGAAGACAATCTTTATGAATGTACTATAATGAATACAAAAAAAGAAATCATCAAGAATTCCAACATATACAAAAGTTTACCTTTGAAGTGATTCGGTTAAAATAAGGATCAACAATTATATGCTCCAGAGAGTAGTTCTTCAGACAAATAGGACATTGCCACTGTAGTTAAACAAACCACGAAACAAATAAACTCAGTTAACAATAGTACAACCCAGTTATCTAGACTACGATATGATACCTGCCTTTCTGGAACGTTGATTCAGCTCCACAAACACCTCAAGGTCAAAACATCCCATGTGCATACAGAGTTTAAATCTCCCAGCAACTTTCATCCTAGAGCCGCTCATCTAGTGATACCAACAGAAAGGTAACACTAATCAGTCTAGATACATATGCATCCACGCCATCGTAAACATATACTCTAATAAAGAGACTTACAGGACACCGGAGATTGACACCAAAGAAATCTGCGACAACCTCAATATCACTGTCACTGTCGGCATTATCATTTCCAGTTGCACCTCCAACACATCGGCGTACACGCGCAAGAGCATCTTCAAAAGGCTCACCTTTATCCTCATTTGGAATCATGTTTAATACCTAGATGAAGAATAAAGGTGAATTTAAAGAAAACTCATAGAAGAACACTAGAAATAGTGATGAATATAGTGAAATAGAATAAGGGAACCAATTTTACAACACGAAAAACTACACTTACGAAAACAATAGTGGTCTAATCAATCATCCCAATGACAATGGATTCAACAAGACAAGATCATCTAAGAGAACAGATCTCAACATTATGTAGCCAACAAATTGTAGTCAAAATGCGATGGAGGAAAAACAATGTATCTTTCAATGCAACCATAGAGTAACTCTAACACAGATTAAATTCATGCGCATGCAAATAACCTGTCTTCTACTCACACAACAATGCCATTTTTTAAATTCAATTCATATTATTTACCCCAGGCAATGACTGAAGATTTTAATGTTCCGCATGCAACATCTAATAAGTAAATACAAGTACCTGTTGCAGACTCCTTCGCTTCACAAGTCTTACCCCCAAACAAAAACTGCGGGAGTCACATCCAGTCAAAGTTATCTTGTTAATTCCATCCCTAATACAAGGTGTGATCTGCCAAAAAAAAATGTGATGGGAGCATACTAGATTACGGACAGCTATATCTTAATTTTAGAGAGAGCGTATTATTCTATGAGAACAAATATTTTTTACTGAAAAGAGATGAAAAGCATACAATAGGTCCATCATCGCGGCCATTAGCCCCCAGAAGTTGTGACCCGGGTCTGTTAATAGCACGAACAGGTACACCTATAAAATGGTAACTACTTAGCCTTGAATCCATATCAGGTTGCATAGAACAAATTTAATGAGACCTGCAAACCGATCAAATTAAGACATGTTTTCTAAGCAAACTTATTCCAAGGATTCGATGTCTAAACATACATGAGATTTTATGATACGTGCTTGAAACCTATACTCCTCATATTTCTAACATGCTAATAACACTAATTTAGTTTGCAAATCAGGCCTAAACTATGAATTGACTGACATACCATTGACCTGCAGATCAGCATATTGAGGCCACTGCATCCTAAACAGCACTTTGTCATTCAAGAGCATACACCAAGCCTGAAAACAAAACAAATTAAACTGCCAATTAGAAAATACATACACGTATATAGTGTAGGCATCTCTAACCAACTTATAAAACCAACAACCTGAACATCGTACTCATGTTTCACCAATAAGTCTTTGTCTGCTCTTGTTATTTGAAATGTTCTGTCTACACTCTGCATTGGGTTTGAACTGAAAATTGTGCCGGAGTATTAGAAGAACACACACATCAGTTATTATAAAGTTTAAGTAGGTGTTGTTAATCTGGCTAAGGAAACAGCCATGATTCTTTTTCTCTAAATACTAAAATAAAACATAAATCCCAGCACAAAAAGCTAAGAGACTACGGTTCACCTCATCCCTCAATTGAAATCAACCTCACATTCACAAACAGTATGCAGACCGGTAAGACTAAACTCTAACACTTCTCCCCTCCCCAGGAAAAAAAAGATGACACAAAGCAGAAAGATTAATTAGTGAGTGCATGGATCAAAACTAATTTAACTGCAGGGTGAAATGTATTGTAAATGAATTTCTGCTGGAAATACTTCAGCTTTCCAACCTAAAAAGTACACAAATCCAAATACAAAAGACTTGGTATACTTACCCATCAGTTGGGATCGTCGTTATAGTCAACCTCGCCGGATACAATGGATGTGCCATTGTGAACCAAAATCTGCACACAAAAGATCATGTAAAACAGTTGCAAGTATAATAATCATTACATTGTTAACATAAACATAACATTTAATTTTCACAACAAAGTTAGCATTGAAGACAATACTGAACATCAATGAACACAGATCAAACACTGAAGCAAAAAAAGTGGCATTTTTAAGAGAAAGAATTGTCTGCATCAAGGATGTAAAAATAAAAATTTCTCATTAATCTCACAACCAGGAGAAAAGGGAAGTTCATGAGCATCTTACGGGTCAGCTCGGATAAGACGGCATATTTCACAGTAAAATGTTTCAGGAACCGGTGGATTTCCTTCGATAGGCTCCTCCGGGATAATGACACAGCCAACATGCTCCCAGACATGGCATCTCGGATCCTCGCACTGAAATTTGCTAAATCATTATTTAAACCAGAAGGTATCACCAAAATTTTACTAAGCTATAATACACCAAAAGATACTGCTAACTCAAACAGAAGTTGAGACGAATATGTTGTCAAAGACTTACCTGTATCATTGACTCTGTCGCTAGTGAGCTTCCACAAATACACCGAACTTTAATATCTGGTTGAAAGGAATCTTCAAGTTCTCCCTTAACTTTTACATTACTAATATCTGAACTAACTTGTCCTTTTGACGCTAAGTCACTTGCCCCAGATGATTGCATTTCTCTGTCGAAAACAAAAAGAAAAAGAAAAAGTCTATCACTGTGCGCAAGGAGAAAACATGGCATGTCATAAGAAATCCATGGCTAAAACAAGCACTCACCTATATGCATCCTCCACTAATTTTGCAACCTTTTCCCTTGCCACAGCATCCTTTTTAGACCACAACCTGGCTGCTGTAAGTAGGCAGTGGGTAATAGTGACAAACTCTTATCAGAACACTCAAAACTCTTCTTTGATTACAGTTCAGGCATAAACAAATAAACATGAGGCGCAATATACCTTTCTCATCAGAAAGAATGGCCAAGATCCGCTCAACAAGGTCCTGCACAAGCAAATAAACAAAGAAAACATAGCTCACATTAACGAGAATCAAAATCGAAACCGGAATTAATGGTAGCCTAGTAAAAAAACAATGTTTTAACCTGCTTCTTTCCCTGTTTAGACAGTCCCAGCTGAGTAAGCACATCCTTGAGCTCTTTTATTCGAAAATATGCAAGTTTCTCCTGAAAAATATATTACATTGAACTTTGACCTTTAAGTTAACCATGATTAACAAAAGAAAATTCATACCAAAAGCCATGAACTATATTTTTCATACAACAACATCAAATCAAAATTCGAATTATAAGTATCCATAAGCAAATATATCCATGCCAATACCTTGCAACTAGTAACCAAATCCATCTCTTAAACCACTCAAAACGACGAGTCAGTTCAAAACACACAGCTACAAGCTCTGAAGAATTTAGTAACAAAGCCGGAAAATTCACAGCATACGGTATTCTTCATACAGCAACCGATCTAAACATATAAGAAATGATAATTTAATAAGTAAAATAAATTTTCCAAAATCAACAAAATTCCAAGAAAATGAACACTTTACCCAGGGATCGGATACTGCATATCAAATCATCAGGGGACTGATAACTCTATTGGAAAAAGTTAGGGCTCCACAAGCTTCGAACGACGCCGACAATGTTCCTCAGTTTTGTTTTTTTTTCTTTGCTTTTTTTTTAACTAAGGAGACACCAACCAGACGGAAGAAAGTCGAATTTTGACAGGAAACCGGATTAAAAGCCGATTATCAAACCCGGTTTAGTTTCCGCAATAAGTCCGGGTTAAGTTCCAGTGTGGTCACGTACAGGAACCAAATCCCACAAAACTCACCTAACCTCCGCCTTTAGCTTCTTCTTCTCTCACAGAATCGTAACGCATCGAATGTTTTGTAACTTGTTATACTTTCTAGTTTCTAGTATCATCTTTGTGTATTTATATCCAAATTTTTTAATTTTACTAATTTAAAATTAATTAATTAGTATTATTTTTATATATTTGAAGTCAATCTACATTTTATAGAAATCTTATATTTGAAGTTTGAAGTTAATTGTATTTAGTCAATTCAATTAAAAAGTTAGTTTGGCTCGTTACTTATTTTTATTGACCAATTAATTACTTTTTGATATTGAGATTTCAAGTCTAAGATACAAAGTATATATTTTTCCAAAAAGTTATAAGAAACATTGGCAATATAATATTGACTGTTTTTTTATCATGTAGAATTTGACCACAAGTTTTTGCATTTATAAATTTTTTGAATGATGGTTGGATTTCATACTCATTAATAGAGCATTAATGCTCAATTACACATGTATAATAGACAAAAGTATTTTAATTATAATGAAACAAAAAAATTGAAACAAAATCATTATTTATAAAAAAAATTGTGAAAAGTGAATTAACATCTTTACAAAAAAATGTAAAATGTCTCCATTACATTTTCGGCGTTAATTTAGATTATACATTATATTTCAAGGTTATCGTTAAATATAAATCTCATTTACCTACGTGAATTTGTGTCCTTGTTAAAAGAATGACAATTGTTTGTCCACTTGGATTTGTTTCACAGTATTGTAACTTATACTATATGGAACATAAATAAAAAAAAGATCAAATCTGTCCATATAATTTTGCTAGAAAAAAAAAAAAAACAAGTAATAAGACAACTCCGAGCACTTTCTTTTTCTAATCCTCCCCACAAATTGTTATATCAATGCCATTATTTTTTATAAATGTTCGGGTGTGATTATGGATGTGGTAACATGTTGGATCAGTGTGATCAACAAAATCGAAGAGCAGATTTGAACTCTATGGAGCAAACAAGACCTGGAAAAACAACAATGGTCAAACAATCTTGAAACGATAAAATATTCTTCGGTAGTTTGAATGGAAAACAAAAAAATAGTCTTCGATAGTTTTATATTTGTTTTCCAACGTGCTCCAAAAATTATATGGTAGTAAAGACCGGTCGACATAAAAACGATACCATGCGTGGATGCAGGGACGATTTCAAGGGTGAGTAAGTAGCATAAATGTCGAGGGCTCAAATTTTTTGCTAATTTTGAGGGCAAAAAATTCTCTAAAAGTTGCATACGGCTACGGAAAATTTGAAGAAACTAGAGTTCAGAATAAGCAAAAATATAATCATGTGTAGTTCACACGCCTTGTTAAAAATTTTAACAATTACGTAAAAAGAGCTTTTTTCAACCAAAACTAAACGTAAAAGACCCATTTAAATTTTAGAACATGGTCAATACTCTTATTGATCCGCCTGGATGGGCCTAAAATTTAAGAACAATTATGTTTCCACTTTTATATGAGAGAAGTTTTCATCCCCATTGAAAATCGAGTTAGTGAAGAATTGCATTGTTTCTTAAGAGTGTTAGAAAGTTTGAGAGATATATTCTTTGATTTAGTAGAAGTTTCCTCAAATATATTGAAGTAATTTGGAAGCTTCTAATGTGGCCTATAGCCAAAAAATTACTGAATTGAATTGAAAATCATGTCTATTATCAGTAGCTAACACATCAAATCTAGTAGTGTTTAGTATTAGTAAGAATGTTATCAGAGATGGCATATGTCGCACTTGGAAGATCAATGTCACTTCACAATCAAATGCATGAGCAAACAAGAGTTTGATTATTATTATTTTTTATAACAAGAATTTTGATATGATTTAGTTGATTACTCTCTATGTTTTAGGAATTTTCTTTTGTTTCAAATTATTTATTTTTTCCAAATTTCTATGCAAAAAGTGAATTTATTGAACTTTTGTAATCACTAATATTCTACAACATTTTTTTTGATTGGTCGAATTGTTTGATTTAAATATTAAATTATGTTTTCAAGGTAGAAAAAATCAAAATAAATATAATTTAAAGTTGTTTCTTAAATATTGTGCTTTTAGGCAAAACACCATATATAGTGAAACATCATATATTTGTCATTTTAATCTTGTAAACTCCCCTTTATTTCTTCTTGTTTTTTGTTTGTTTGATAAAAAAAAATTTCTTAATTTTTCATACGACAAATATTCTATCTTATTACATAAACTTTAATTTCTCTCATTAACACGTAGAAAAACTACAATTAACAGAATTGAGATATGTGTCAGTTAAAACCACAGATATTGTCACATGTCAAATCTGTATCTTATATATTAATAAAAATTAAGATGTAAAAGTTACTTATACTATCAGAAAAACAAACATTTGTTTTTATATTCAAATTTTCAACAGATTTAACTAATTTTTTTAATGTAACCAATATATTTAATTAATTATTTACATAAATATTTTCCAAAATTAATTCTTTTATAATCAGAAAACAAAACATAAAAGTTTTAATGAACAAGATCGTGACATATGTCTAATAGACTATTAGATTTTGACACAAGTGAAAATTAAGAATTATTCTTATATTATTACTACTTGAATTAGGTTTAATTTAAAGATTTATAATATTTCTGTTTTCTCCAAATTTTTGATAAATTATTTTCATATTTTTATTTGAATTAAGTTTATTTTTTAGATTTCATCATATTTGATTTTTAAATCGACATGATAAAACTAAATTAAGTTCTCAAGTTTTCTTTGCATTAATATTTTAATTCGTTTTAGCATAGATATCAATAAAAATAATGAATATAATAATAATAATATATACTTTTTACATTAGATGAATTGGAAAACAATTATGTTTATCACTAAATTATAGTATATCTTATTGATAAGTGGAAAAAAAATAATGATCAGATCCATGTCAAATATTTTGATATTATTATTTAATGAGTAAAAGTTACCATTGAAAATTTCGAAACCAGTTGCGTTGATACTATCTCGACTTTTATCCGGTTTGATAAACACAACAATTAATCAGATATCAACCAAAATTGATCTTGATTTTGAGTGGGGAGGTTAAAAAGCCGCTTAATCAACTCACTTAAACTTCAGAAGAAAATGATGATGAAATATGCGATCCGACTAAGACAATGGGAAGCACCGACAAAAGTGGATTGACGTGTAGCAACACAACCTCGTAAATAAAAAATCAAGAAAAATTAAAAGGATCTAGATATTAAAAAGTAAATACTAAAACCTAAAATAAAACAATTCTGCCATAATACAGAAAAGAAAATTGTTAATGTGAGATGAACGCAAATACATAGATATAACTTGACCGAAACTACATAACCATATCTGATAAACTATAGCGAGATCTACAAACTTGTGAAAATGAAACAGAGACATAAACAACGAGAGATGAGTCATTTGCATCATCAGTAAAGACGAAGTGCACCATTGACATTATGATATGACGACTCTTTCACTGCAGTATATGTAACCTTGATCCAAACTGAAAAATTCAATCACAGATCTTCTTTCTAAGCGACCAGAGGTAAGACAAGATTTATGCATAATAAACAAACAAAGAAAGAAGGAAGAGCAAATGTAACTGATGCCGACGCTAAGGGAGCCGCCGACGCTAAAGGAGCCACTGACCACAAGACTCCTACCTCATAAAACTAGATTTATGAATTATATAGTAAATGACGTAGATCTCGAAAGAGATGGAGAATTGGTGTTGACAATTTATATTACTATATTTTAACATGTTAATAATAAAATTATAAAATAGACACACAAATTAATTTATTCACCTAAAAAAATATAAATTATGTAAATAACTTTATTCTGTAATTTATAAAACTTTCTACTTTTTTTCCTTAAAATATTTTAAAATATATTAATTACAATAAATTTTTAATTTATTGTTTACTTATACTAATTTAAAAAAAAAATTTAAATCTATCGGCCGGATTCTAGTCTAGTAATTTTATATTTGACGGTCATAATTAATTTTATAGTTTTTGATATTTAGTTATAGTTTTGGTACATTACTTTTAAACTTTGATACCAGTGAAATAAACATCTAGGGTATACGATTTTACTCTTTAATTTACTCTATGATATATTTGATATTTTTAAAAAGAAGTTAAAAAGTGATTTAATCCCAGGTGGCTATGTGAAACAAACATCTAGTGCATTATTGTTTCTTGTAGTACAAATATAAAAATAACAAAGTCAAGAATTTCTGTAATGGTATTATTTCAAAAAATTTTGTTCCTGTCGACGATATTCTTCCCCAAGTGATGTAATTTTAACAGTTTCGTACTTCAATCCAACCATTTGCCCCAAATAACCAAATTTTTCCAATCTTTGAACCTCAGGCTACAACCGGGTACGATGAACATGTTGCAACACCTGTCAAAATCAAAGGAAAAGTCAATGGGAGAGAAACAGAGCTATATTTCTAATTTAAGAGAAGTAAACCAAACCAAACCAATTCGACTTCATTTCTCCTTTGCAAAATTAACTAAGAACTAAACCGAAATTGAAGCTGGTTAAAAGAACTTACCACACATGTTCTTCCCCATTTCCATCTTGAAATAGCCATTGTCACCCCTATCACCTCCCCATGAGTTCTTTATAAGCCAATATGGGACTCCATCTTCAACTCCATAACCAACTGCTAACACAGCATGGTTTACATCCTGTCACACCAAATCTCCCGGTTTAGTTACTTAATCTATGTTGTGATTATAATTTATAACATTTTGAATGTTTTTT
This sequence comes from Cardamine chenopodiifolia, assembly GCA_963922655.1. Taxonomy (NCBI): domain Eukaryota; kingdom Viridiplantae; phylum Streptophyta; class Magnoliopsida; order Brassicales; family Brassicaceae; genus Cardamine; species Cardamine chenopodiifolia. Next base: position 12,174,658 of record OZ000463.1, read on the forward strand.
TTATAAACAACTCACCATTGGAGTGTTTCCACAGGTACTGCTAGTAAAAATTCCCTTCTTGTAAAACCTGAACTCATGTACAACCTCAAACGCTACACTCACTGGCCTTACCAACCCAACTGCATGCTTCAGTTCATCTTCTGCACCCTATTGTTTATATATATTAGAGAATGTATATAATTTGTGCAGGTAAATGTGAATTCAATTTCAAATGAGGCTTTATACCTGGGTAAGGTTGACAGAGTCAAGAACTCGTACACCGATGTTTTTAGCTGAGAATTTGCAGCCACCATCTTCGCCTGTGTAAGGGTAAGTCTCCTCTGTGTCGAGTCCACCATTATATTTGATGTATTCAAAGGCTTGAGAAGGAAGTCCACCATGGCAACCAAAGTTATTAAAATTTCCAGCACAATCCACAAGCTGTTGTTCGGATAGAGATATTCGTTTTCCAACTGCTTGATGGTAAGCTGCTTCAAGAGCTCCAGTTGTGCTTTAAGTTAAAGTAAGATCATACACATCAGAGATTCTGAAAATTCAAGAAATGGTTTGATATTCTTATCATAAGACTTTACCTGAATGTCCAGCAAGATCCACAATGTCCTTGTTCTTTGATAGGACTAACAATACCATCTTCTCTCCAATCTTTCTGCAGTTTTACAAAATCTGAGGACTTAGACAAAGCATCAAAAAACTTCAGAAGAGCTAAACATAAAGAACAGGAAAGAGAATGGTTACTGTGTCTGGAACTGTAGCTTCGGTGAGCTTGTGGCTACCCTTTAAAGTAGCAGAGCAGTTTTGAGCAGCTCCAAGCTTATGTCTTTGAAACTCTTGCCATGTTAAATCAGCAAATTCTGTACAACAGATTCATAAACATAAAACAACATGAAACCTCAAGCCACTACTCCAAGAAACTTGACTCATCTTGATTCTTGAAGTGAGCTAATTAAAAGCCTAAAGAATCTTGAACTATTTGAATTGAGACAAAGCTCAATCAAACTTGAACAACACAATTCAGTTCAGACTCTAAACCATTAAACAATCGTGAACTATGTGAAATTGAAACAAAGCTCTCAAATCAAACTATCTTGAACTATGTGAATTGAGACAACAAAAAGCTCAAAATCAAAGCACTAGAGATAAACTTACGATTAAGAGAAAGTCTATAAGGTAAGCCTTTCTTATTAGTGGATTTGATTAAATCAAGATTCTCCTTAAAAACTGAGAATCGTAACTTCATCTCCTCCACGCTCTGATACTTCTTCTCATACCTTCATAATGCCAAATTGTAATTTCACATTTCAAATTAAGTCAACGGCAATAATAAAGATGATAAAATTTACCGGTGAGCGAAGCGAGAAAATGAGGGAACGTGACGGGACTGGCCTAGGATTGATTGTCAGAGACCATTCTGATTGGATTTGATTCATCGAATCCGATCTCTTCTTTATCCGCCGTCGCTGCAGCTACGAGAATTATCACGATCGCTGAAGATAGGATTAGTCTTACGGACATGGTTACTCTGAAGAAGCTTCTGCGTGAGTGTAAAGTCAAAGTGTTGTGAGGAAGAAGAAGAAGAAGATGGAGAGAGATATTTAATATCTCTATCTCTTCCCCTCGAGATTTGATTTCTCTGTCAATCACGTTGCGTCTGTGTTGTTACAATGCATGTTCAGCACATACAATTATTGACGCTATTAGATTTATAGTTGAGATAGAACCAATCCGGTTTATATGATACCGGTTTATAATCAATTTATTCTATTGGTTACCTCAACTATAAATCTAATAGCGTCAATAATTGGGTTGCTGACGTGACATGTATGGGTCTCTCTAACGGTTCGACGTAACTGAACCTTCTTTAGCTCCGGTACCATCGAGTTGGAACCGAACAGGGCCCCACATACGGTACTTACGGTAAGTTCAATGGAGACGATTATTCAATCATAAACTTGTTACGAAAAAAAAAAAACAGTCTCTTGAAATCAGGCCGACCTAAAATTAATGAAACCATAAACAATTACGGTTCGGGAGCTAAATGATTTAGAATATATATTAAAAGATGTTTACGGTTAGGGAACCCGATGATCGATACACTAAGTTTTTAAAATTTGGAGACCAAAGCGAATGTTTCATCCGACTCTCTTTAAGGCAGTCTTGCTTGAATGTTGTTATCGGGATAGAAGTGCATCTCCGAATATCTTGGCATAGATAGAGCTAAATAATATTGATGTATATCTCAAATCTTTGTATGTGGACTATGTCATCCCAAGTGAATAAATCTTATCGATTATAACAAAACACTTCAAAAGGTCGCATTCGGCCGTCTCGACATAATTGTGAGGCCTTGGAGAATTGTAATCAATTTGGACTTATCTTCTCTGTAAGAAATTTTAGAAAAAAATTTCAGTTTTATTTGTTTTAAACCTTTTTGTATGAGTTTTTAAAGGTGTAGTAGAGCTCAATCCCCTCACGGCCTCACCTATCCGTAAAGATGGCACAAGTGCTCAAGTCCATTATGTATGTGTTGTCATTGGAAAATCGGCTAATTTATACCCCTAAGATTTTTATTAAGTCAAAATCATATATAAATTAAGGTGTTATACGAATTTATACTTAAATATATCAAATTGGGAGAATTCATATACCAACTATGAAAATATGAGGCATTCATATAAATAGGGGTGACTGTATATTTTTAAAATGACACGTCATGATGACATATCATCCACGTCACATAGACGTGAGTTTTTTTTTACAAAGTCTTGAAATCAAAATTGGAGGTCGACATAATTTTTTGTTCCGCCGTGTCCTATTCCCAATCACAAATTCATATTTTAGATGAGAATGTATTCTCATATGATACAAGTTTTCAGTTTTTCTTTGAGAACGAGAACTCCTGAAATTCTATTTGGAAAGTTATATGTATATATATCTCATAATAATAGAAAATTGGACAAATATAATATTACATACAAAATTAATCTAAAATTTTCTAATTTTTCTAAGATGTACCGCTTTGTTATTATATTTTATATCATTTAAAATTATATTTTAGTCTTATATAAATTAAAAGCTTATAATGTTATTTTAATTGAAAGCTCATAAAAGCTTTTAAAATTTCTAACTTTATATTTTTTTTATATGTCTTGATAAACATTAGAATTTTATTAAGACACATCATTTTATTATTTTAATTATGATAAATTATATTTTAAATAAAACAAACTATAAGCTTTATTTATACAAAAAAAACTAGAATTTTAAATGATATGAAATATAATAACAAATCGACACATCTTAGAAAGTTATAAAATTTAAAAATATTTTTTATTTAATATTCTATATGTTCAGTTTCCTATTATTATATAATTTTCTCAAATAAGATTTCGGGAATTCTCGTTCTCAAACTGAAATCAAAAGAGTATGGGAATGCATTCTCATCTAGAATATGAATTCGAGACAGGGAACATGACATGACGAGATGAGGACATGACGCAGTAGGACGATACAAAATATAAATTATGCCGACCCTCAATTTTCACTTCAAGATTTTGTAAACAAAAACATCCACATGTCTTTGACGTCCTATCGCGTCAAAGACATGTGGATGGCACGTCATCAGTTTATTATGACGTGTCATCCATGTCATCAGGTTAAAATATATAATCTTCTCTATTTGTATGAATAAATCATATTTTTATAGTTGATATTAGATTAATAACCCTACTGCGCCCGTGTGCTATTTTTTTAAAATTGTTATTTGTTATGTATACATTAATTAAATTATAGCAATTTTATGTTTTTAGAGTATATTAATGTGAGTTGTTAATAGAGTAATTGAGGTAAATATTGTATGTTAATTATATAGATTGAATATTATGTATGTGTTTTAAGTCTTGAATGTATTTTAAAAAGGTAAATAATTTTAAGTGTTTTTCTCTATAAAAAATAGGTTAATTAACAATAAGTATAAAAAGTAGTATTATTACTTTTGAATATAAATATTTTTAAAAGCATATTATTTTGAATTTTTAACTTTATATATATAAGAATAAATTTAGGTTATGATTAGATATGGAAATTTTTTTAAATAACATTTAAGTTTGCAAGAAATAGCATAATATGTAAAATAGTAAACTTTTAAAAATTACATAAAATGTTTTATAGTAAAGTGAAATTTATTTACTTATAGTTATATTAAATTTGGATAATTATATTGAATTGACACAAAAAATTATATAAGATAATAATATTTTTAATAATTAAATTACACAATTAGTAAAAGAGATATATATAATAATTATTATACGAAGAATTTATTTTGTATCCATTTATTTTTTGACGCAAAATATATATATATATATATTTAAGTATATAAATTGACACAAAAAATTATATATATATATATATATATCTACACTATTACACCAAGATAATGTCTTCTGTTTACAATAATATATTCACGCTTCTATCGACAACTAAAGAAAATGAAACCATTCGTTATCTTTCTAAAAATCATACAAATTTTCACGATTTATTTTTTCAACCCCAATTTTATAAATTATTGTTTTAAGCTGAATTCCGATCTTTTTTATTTCTGGAATTCTGAGGAAGTTCTTGGAGAATTGATATGTAAAATTTTGATTTAAGATTAATCAAGTAGTTTAGGGTTTACGATTCAATTGAACTTTTGTTTAAAATGGGGGGAGGGGGGAGGTTGAAGTCGCGAAGTTATCTGCACTTTGCTGAGTTTTAGAGTCTGCAAGATCGAATCCTGATGTTGCATGGTAGTCGATCTTGTTTACAATGTCTGAAGGTACTCAATCTTGTTTTCAACTTGTTAATTTTTTCAATCAAGCTAAAAATCGATTAATAGTATAGATAATCATCAATTCTATTATTTCAGATTTTGGTATAAAATCGATTAGCTTTCACTTTGCGTGGGTCATTCGATTTATATCCCGTGACTTATGTTTTTTTTGTTTTGATTTTGATAGATCAATGATATGTTGGGTTTTTAACAGATTTTTACTTACATTTAATATGTGTTTTAGATTCCTTTGGGTGTTTTTAGAGTTTTATCAGGTCAAATCATGTTAGGAAGAGTTCTAATGCATTTGGGAGCAAGATTTGGAGCAAAAGGTTCAGAATTATGCAGAGTCTGAAGTTCATCGTTCGTTGAAGCACTTCCCAATGATGGATTGAAATAAAATTTGGATACAAATAGAGCTTTGAGTTACCTTTCATTTGGAAGTATTTTTAAGTCAATCAAACGGTGCTATCAAAAGTTATGCCATTTTTCGTGAAGAAGTTTGGTCTAGCGAGCAGATGAAACAGATGCAGAGCCAAATGACTGTGAAAAACCAGATCGATTGATCCAAGCCTTAAAATTCTGCCCAAGAAAAAAGAAAATATTTCTTTATTTTCCTAACTGGATTAGGATTCAAGTTAGACGACTTCTACCTTATAAATACTTGTTTTTGAGTCATTGTTTAGGATATGCTTTATCTCTTATCTCTTGACATCTCTTTACAAGCATTATTTTATATTGAGATTGCTTGACTCTTTTGGTTATTTTCTATTGGATTATTATGAGCTCTTCATCAAGTTTTGATTTTTCATCCACTTCCATGGATGAGTAGTCCTCTAGTTAGGTTAGGGTTTTAGAAGGGATTATGAATCCTTGAATTAGACATAGATAGAAAATCATCTTATCATATCTTCATCTATTGTTGTTCTAATTTCTTAGACTAGATTAATCACCTAGTTTATGATCTTAGGTTGAACCTATTCTCCAAAAGCTTATAGGTTGCTGAATAGAACATAGATGAACGTATTGTCCTTAGCCAACAAAAGTTGATGCTATTGCGATACGTGAACATATTGATCCTAATCGTTAATGTTTAGAATTTGAAGTTCAAACGACAGTTTAGATACTTAGATTGATAGATAAAGTAATTGATACCACGACAGTGGATTGATTATACATTTATGTTTGAGTTCGAGATAGGTGCTTAGTTCATTCCCTGAATAGTTGTTTGGTACATGATGTCTGATTCCCGAGAAATTCCCTTGACCTAACGCTTTTAATCCATTATTACATCGTTTATTTACTTTTATTGATTTCTTTAGTTTCATAATCAATCAAACAACTCTCTTTTCGTCTTAGCTTAGCATTCTTTCTATAAGAATCGTAGTGCAACCTTGGTCTCTGTGGATTCGATCCCACCTATACTATTGCATGTGTCTGTACACTTGCAGTCTTATAATTGAGTTTAAAATTTTTGTGTCAATCAAGGATTTTCCAGAAGGATTTGACATTGCGTGGGCATTTAATTTACAAAAACCTTCAAATATAGAGTTAAGAACATTAGATAAGTCCTCTCATAAAGATCCACGAAACTACATATTGTTACAAATTACTAAAATACTTTCTGAATATGCAAATTTTACGGATATGATAAAATTATTTATTGAAGATAAAAATGATTCATATGCTTTTGTGATATAATATTTTTTTAATGACAGGAGCAATGGAAAGAAATCTTCAAGACAATAAGAACCATTGCAGACAGCACAAAATTGGAATATCATTATCCAAAGGTAATAACATAATCTCTGTATTTAGATGAATTTCGTATAAAAATCAGTTAGTTTCTAATTAAATATCAATAATTAAGTTATAAAAAACTCCAATATCAATAATTAAGTAAAAAACATAATAAATTATTAAGTCTTGAACACGGATTCAGTACATAAATGCAGACACAACGACATTAAACATAGTCTCAATTTTAAATAATAAGATAGAAACATAAATAAAGTTGTTTTATAAAAACTTAAGAACACAAGTAGTACTTAATATTAGAGGAATTTGCAGAAATCATAGTAGTCAAACCAAACATGTTCCTCCTCCTCTTTCTCAATATCTAAAATACTATAGTGAAAAATGACCTATAATGTCAAACAACAATTGAATTAGTTATGATTGGTTTTCAAAATATGATGCACTAATAAGAAAAATATGTACACGGAGGTAAAATATAAAACTTACACGAATTTATTCTCACTAAGCTCCTCCAATTCAGGGTTTAACATTATCTTTGAACATCCATCACCATTAATAACAGATATATCTCCTACATACAAAAACATTTTTTTATATTAGTTCATTCTTCAAATGTGTCTATCTACAAAACATAGTTTATTTTATTTAGAATTAAACAATTACCTCCAAGCTTTATCAACCTCCAAAACTGTAAAACACAAAATACTTTAGGACATTCACGAAATTGAGATCATATTCTCCTTCACGCCATTGAGTCATAAATTGTAAATATGCATCTCCAATGGCACAACACTTAGTGAAATTACCACTGAAATGCATTTCCAAAACAATAGTCATTATTGTAGTAGATACAAAAAAATTTATACCAAAAGCAAAGAAAATAAACTGTGTAAAATTACTCATAATCCACAATTTCAAATCTCACAGCCATACATTTATATTTTTCCTCATCCTCTTCTGGAACATAAGAGATTCTTTCAGGACTTCAAAACTTCTTCACCCCTCCATGCAAATATAGTGAAAGAAAAATTCGAAATCTACTTAAAACATCTTTAGTAAAATAGTAGATATAAAATTTTTAATATTAACTTACCTATTGGATTCCTCAACTACAATAGTGATTTATAGTTGGTGATTATAGTTTTATTTCCATGCAAATAGAATGTGTATTATTCTCATGTACTTTGCTTTCGCGTTAATTTTTGTAGTTCTATTATCACATATTCTAAGATACTAATAACATTTTATTTGCCAGTTTTTACATGCTTCCACAATCCTTCCTGACAAATCATGAAGCTTACTTCTTATAATAAGTTATTTTTTAAATTTTTCGTAGAGGTTTGAAATATATGTTTAAAAACTTATTCCATAACCATTAAAATAGAGTTGTCTATAATAAAATCAACATTCAGTAACAATCATTACTGAAATTATTATAAAACCAAACAATAACAAAATTTTCAACATTTTATAAATACCAAATGAAAACATTAAAAACCAAACGATTTAAAAAGACTACTCCTTGTACCTCTCCTACTTCACCTTCACCAACTTCAAATTTTCCTCCCTCACATCAAAAACATTAGTAACATTGTTAGTCTCTTGTTTACCAACTCCATCAATACAGTCCTCTTATATAACTCCATCAATATTGTCATATTTCCCAACTTTATCATTAGGTTTTTTGTTAGACTCATCTTTAATCTTCTCCTGATCAATGTTGATGATCTCTTTAACGTTACCTTGATTAAGGTCATTTGAACTGATTGTCAGAGTGAAAGTCTTCTTGGTTGTACTGGATTGTTCTGATATTTCCATGATATCATGACCACTCTTTGTAGAAGAAGAAGTAGAAAAAACAGAATTAGTGTCTTCTGAATTGTCACTGCTATTAGTAAGCATTAATATCGTCTATAATAATATCAAAAATATAATATTAAAAGTTAGCTGATAAGATATCTATTACTCATTTGACATGTTAGGGATATTAACATGATCACCAGAAATAATAGAAGATGGATGATTAAGACTTTCATAATCAAAATCACTCTTTTTAGTGATTTCATTCCCTAACCACACACGAGTAACTTTGTAAAAGTCTTTGCCCCCATGAATATCCTTCTCAATGCTAGCCAAAAACAAGAAAGTCTTTCCACACAAATTAGTGATAGCATCATGTATAATGGTTGCATCTTTAATCTTCACACATGTAAACATAAATAATGAAATTAACTTTTGAATGAACCATATGAATAGCTGACAAAATAAATAGTAACTCATTAGTTTCAAACAACATTAGTTTCATGTCACATGTCTGGTCCATAACAGAAACATGGAGCTTGTACCTGTATTTCATATGAGTTAGATTTCAACATAATCAAATACTCACAGAAATAATAAGAAAAAATTATAATAAGTTATACGTTGCAATGACATTGGTAACAGTTTCCTGACAATTTTCACACCAAAATTTTGGTTTTTTAATTTTATTTCTTAGACATTTTATTCTCACTGTTTGGATCCTTCAGTAACTCAGCCTTCTTGTTACACTCACGATGGCTAAAGTAAAATCACCCCCAATATGTATCAATAGCGCAAATTGTAGCCATGATCATCCATTTACCGATCTAAAATGAAAAAGTAGTTTAAAAAGCTATAATTCAATATAGTTGAAATCTCACAGCTAATGAAATTTTAATAATAATAAAAATCACAAAATACCTCTAAGGAAGCACGAAGTTCAGCAATAGTTTTTCTAGGATAATCAATGAAGTTGTCAGGAGATGCTCTTAGCTGCATCTCTTGTTAAAATCTATAAGAGTAAAATTCAAATCATCACTGGGTATCCTAAATAAAATCAAAAATAGTAAACATCTATTACAAATATGAAACATATGATTACATATCTATACTTTCACCTTTGAAAATATCGATTTTTGAAAATTGAATGAGCACCACAGTTTTATCATCACCATTGAAATTTTTGCAAGCATGATAAACTTTCTCACCATATTTGCCTCATAAAGTACATGAAAGACGGTCATCACTACATTGATGTTGTAGTTTTAAACTAAGTCACAAAAAATATAAATAATATGGTGAACCTTAAAAAAATTATTTAAAAAATGTCTAACTTAGCATCTCTTAGTTAGAAATCAATATTTGTAGTTTCTTATTGTTGGCACTGAGATTTTCAAACTTATCAACACTAACAACTTGTCCTGATATGTCTGTAATTAAATAGAAAGTATTAGTAAATATTGTTGTTATGTAACCAAATTCAAAACTTATAAGTAATCAACTTCTGAAAATAGCTCACTGATTAAAATATTTTCATCTAACGTTTTATCCTGAACATCTCCAAAATCAGGTAAGTCGAGGAAAGTACTATCAGACATAGAATCAGATATACTAACTTTAGTGTTGGTAGTAAAACTTATCTTGTAATTAATTTTTGATATCCTATACTTTGCAGAGGAAGAAGCCACAGTAAAGGTATCAATGATCTTCCATTCCCCAACTTTAAGTTCTCTCTGCAATCGAATAGCATAAGCATTCCTAATAGTGGCTTGCATCTTATAACCCTATAAGTTATTAAATAACATGATAAAGGTATAGTTAGAAAGATAAAAAGATTAATCTATACCATAATCAAAAATACTATTGAGTAAAAAAATTACAGTTTGATCAAAAAGGCGATGTCTAATGCCTCTTCTAATCCAGGAGTGTATTGGGTCCACATATAGAGGATTTTGACTCGGATGCGCCAACATGTTTTAAAAGGTTTGATATCTGTAAGGTACGTTTCACCAATTAAAGGAGCCATTGATTAGTTTTTTTTATTTGTAGGAGTTTGTTTGCTATGAAATGAAATGCTAGGGTGCAGAATCTATTTATAATCTATATTATTCGGCTCTTAAAGATTAGTTTAGGATTGTATCTAGACAAATATTTAGTAAATATTCTCTCTGTAGGGATGATTAATTGTTAAGATTGTAGATTAGTTTAGGGTTGGTAAAGAAAGATCTGTAGAAAATATTTTAGGAAAAGGTTGCGATAGAATTAATAAAGGGATAATAAGGTATATTCGTTATTAGATCTAAAGTTTTATTTCAGAGAATATCACAAAGCTTGACTTTGTTAAAATTGGCAATTTCGACTAATATTGAAAGATCTTATGTTATATAGGCGGGAAGATATTTGAGAATCGGATGTTATATTAGATCTGCGTATTTTCTCTTCAAAAAGGCATAAGGATCTACGACTTGGCTCGGCTTAGAATGCAAGGTTAAATGGCGGAATTTCCCAATTTTTGTTTTTTAAGTTTTTTGTTAAGACATAAGTACAATGACATTAGTCGTAAATAAGTCTAATTGGCTAAAATGGCTCTGAGAAAAAGTTGCCACTCATTCTCGATCAATTGTATAGATATGAATTCTCCTAATTTGATATCTTTAAATATAAATTCGCACAACACCTTAGTTTATGTATGATTTTGACTTAATGAAAATGTTGAGGGTATAAATTAACCGACTTCCCGTTGTCACTCGATGTCCTTTAATAATAATTTTGCTACTTGTTTTGTTGTCAAATTTGGACCAAATTTTAAGTATCTACCTGATTGACCATCTAGTTATTTTAATTACCTAAATGACCCTTTAGTTATTTTCTTTAATTTCATCACTTGTTATTCCTTTTATGAAAAAATTAAAATTGATCTTTTAAGTTATTTTTCCATGAAAGTGTTTTTTTTAAAAGGTACTTTATATGTTAACTAATGTTAGTAAAACATAAACTTTAAAAGCATGTGCAATGCAAGATCACTTGAATTGCAATTGTTGCTAAGCTTTAAGAAAATAACAAGGGATCTTATCAAGAAGGCACAACTTTGCACGACTTTTTTTTTGTCGTCTGAATGATTAATGAAATAATCAAAGTTTGGCACAAAACTAAAGATAGAGCAAAGGTTCCAAGAAAACAAAAGCTCAAAACAGATCGAAGCATGAAAATGGTGAGATAAAATGGGAAACTAAGACTATCGTTCTTCTTCAATTCGGAGTGTATAGAATCATACAATAGGTCCCATCCTTTGTTACACTCCGATCGATGGTAGGAACTATATCGAAAAATCTTAACCGAATGTAGCGGTTCGTTAACACCGTGAACCGGGTGAACAAATTCTTGTGTGTGCTATGTTACACTCCTTCTTCCTTTCTCTAAACCTCCGCTTAGCTCTGTTTCATCTCTGTCAAAGTTCTCTGTTGTATAACAGAAGGCTTGTTCTGCATCAAACAGATTCATAACTTGGTTTGCTGAGGTTTAAGCTTATAAAGTCGTTAGCTTTGGGCCCATAAATCCTTTACAGATTGGTATCAAAGCCTAGGTTCTGTGTTTTATGGTTCTCTCAAGGTAGGAATCATGGAATTGTCAAGATAGAACTGGAGTTTTATGCTTGTGGAAACATTTCTCCGTGGAAGTAGAAACTCATGGATAACCTGCAGTTTCTAAGGATGAGTGAAGACCTGAGGATGACTGAGATTTCAAGAAGGAAAGTCTCGGATCCAGAAGAAACAGAAGCAAAAAGAGAGAAAGAAGATTCAGATCTAAGAGAGAAGAGATCCAGAGAAAGAAGGAAAGCGAAAAAAAGTGGAAAGGTTGGATCTTTGGATCGGTGGAGTAGTAAGGCTCCTTACCCTTAAACATCCACGTTATTTTCTTTATAGAGCTTGGTTGTGTAGAGATAAGTATTATCTCAGGTGAAACAAGAAAGTAAAAGCTCTTGGTAAATGGTGCATCATTATGTTTTCTCAAGTATTGAGAAACATTATGGAGACTAGAGTGTCTTAGGTTGTAAATCAAGGTAATTCTCTTGGTTAGCAACACAATCAGAGAAGGACTTGTAGGACTCGTTCTGGTGGTTCATTGAGCATCTCACCCAACGCATCATATATCAAGAAGAACAAAGCAGTGGCAGGTTTTCTGTTTCAACAGAGTTCTTAATGGTGTTAGCAACAAACATCAACAGAGAAAGCAAAGGTGTGAAAACTTCGGTTATGGTGTGAAATTGAGTGTGAAAGTGAGACATGAATAAGCTGGTACCATAAGGAGAGATTCACAGTGGAAGTTTGGATCGGATGAGGTGATTTCAAGGTTATGAAATCATGTAGCCGCTAAGTTCTCCAAAGGAACAAGAATGTGCAACACTGTGAGAAGGATTTCTGATTACTCACAAGTAAAAGTGTTGCAAGCTCAAAAAATAAAATCAGAGATGGTAGCAAGAAGCATATGAACGAAGATGGGTGTTCATGATCAATGCAAAAGAACCTGTTAAAAGTTGGTGTAAGGATCAAAACATCAACTTCAAGATTCAAGTTTTGGGAGACAGCAAGTCTGATTCCCTTGCAGTCACAAGGTATTTGTGATGCTCTTTATTGAATTTTATAATTTGCTCTAGATCTGCATATTTGTTTGAATTGAAAGCTGGTTAAAACACAAGGTTGTGTACTGATTTCACAAGGGATTGGCCAAGTTTCAGTGTGGTAAAATGAGTTGTAGGTGGTGTTAAATTACTGTTGTAATCACAACCTCGGAAATTCATAAAATTCATGGGACTAAGGGACGTATTAGAAGCTTGAATTTTACGTGTATTTGATCACGAAAATCCCAGACTCCATTTGATAACGAAAAACTCACTTTTATTAACCGACAAAGAATTGATGTTCACAGAAAACAACAATTCATCTTCTCCTTGCCCAAGCTCAAATCAAGTTTCAACAATGGTGGAATGAACCCAAGAATTACAGAGAAAAGAAAAGATAAGAAACTTTCAAGAATCAATTCAATGAATGAAAAAACAATCGTTAACATCTTCTTTTAAGGCTGGAACAAACTCTCCTCATCTAGAAGTCATTTTGAACGTACACGTGGTTTCATCTCCTTCTTTAATCCAACAACTTAAAACCTTCTACCTCACATAGAGTTTTCCACATCACTGTTTTCCTATAACAAATCTCCCTTGATTGAGAAACCTTGACCACAAGGTTTACAAGAAGAATCCCAACTGCAAACATAGCAACTCCAGATGCCCAAGAGAGTTCACTCTGATAGAAAAAGAGAAACTTGATGGAATTCCCTGGCTCTATTGAGAATCCTTCACACTAATGGTTCACCATAAAACCATTTCATACACGCTGTTTTCCATAAGCAACCCCATGAATTTGTAGAACTAGTGGATAACTCTACACTATCAAAGCATAATACCAACTCTGAAATTGAGTTTAGGAACTTAGATCTCCATTTATGCTTTATTTGAAACTGCACATTACATCCACCAATCAATAGCTTTACTTTCTTCCAATCAGAGAGATCTTCTTCTTCATTATCTACTGGTTCACTACTCGAGGTAAACGGTTTTGCAGAAATGGACTGCTTAAACTTCGCAAGTTTTGCTAACACAACATCCTCATTCCCTTGCAGTCTGCGTTTTTTCAACTTATGCAACTGCCGGGCGTGTTCAGAAGAGTTGTAAAGCTGTAAATCAATGTCTCCTTTCTCCATCCATTCAGCTTTAGCTTCTGAACCTATTCCATTTTTCTTCAAGGATAGCTTTTCCATCCTTAGTTTCTCATCTTCACTACTTACAGCATCAAACCTTTGAATAGATTCTTCATGGCCTTTCTGACTAGAGCTCTTCTTTTTCTGAGTTGGTTTTGAAGGCGTCTCTCCCATCTCTCTCCTTCTGATGAGAACTTGATTCCTCATCTTTGCATCAAATTTTGTCTCATCTTCATCATCATCATTGTCGCCTTCACTATGTCCAACTGAATCTTTTTGAGCCGCTTTTTTCTTAGAATTCAGAGCTTCTCGTACAGAGAGTACCTCCTTCGAGTCAGATGCATTATGTTCTTTATTTGCAGCTTCTGCCTTCAAAAGTCGAGGATCATTCAACACATCGTGACTGCTCTTAATCGTTTGCTTTACAATAGCCATTTCTTTCTCCTCTTCCTCAGCTTCTTCTCCAAATGATAGTAAATTCAATTTCTTCACGGGCTTCTTTTGAGGCTCCTTGATCTCAGCAACAGATTCTTGTAGTGTCTTTGCTAACAATCTAGGAACAATATCTTCGAAAGGGTTCCATAAAACCTCAACATATAAGATTTTGGGGACATGATCCAGGGGACGATCATCCTTACCTGTCTCAACCTCTCCTAATCTTAAAAGATTGTAGATTGAATCACCCGTCACCTTTCCAAAGACAGTATGCTTCTATCAAGCCAATCACACTTATCCAAAGTAAAGAAGAACTGACTGCCATTAGAATTCGGTGAGCTCTCATTAGCTATGGCTACAATGCCTCGATGGTTAAACCTCAGCCTTGACTGGAATTCATCAGCAAAGATAAAATGTTTGTACTTAAATTTCCATTTCTTGTAACATTTCATTTGTTTCTTCTTCTTACAAACCCTTAAAGACAATTGAATGAACAAGTGGTGTGCAACTAGATCAACACTAGGATCTTCTGATTTTTGATTCAATTCCTTTACCACTTCAACATTCAAAGCATCCATTTGTTTTGGTACTTCATTTGATTCCTCTATCCTATGATATGGTTCCAAAAGAGAGTTTGATACCTCGTTTTCAAATGCTTCAGTCTCATTCGAAGAAATATGTGGTATTGAATCTGTTTTAGCATCTTCTGTCTCCTTCATTTTTGCTTGAATTAACTCCGGTTTCGGAACTATTTCTGATTCGAATTCAATTTTATCGTTCTGAAGTTGATCTTCATCGCCTTCTATCATGTGAATCCCTGATTTTTTGTGT
Source organism: Cardamine chenopodiifolia (assembly GCA_963922655.1). Lineage (NCBI taxonomy): Eukaryota > Viridiplantae > Streptophyta > Magnoliopsida > Brassicales > Brassicaceae > Cardamine > Cardamine chenopodiifolia. The sequence goes on from OZ000463.1 coordinate 12,190,046, forward strand.
CGTTGATGATGATTTGGAGTTTCTGGTTCGTCGCAAAACAGACAGATTCCTTTTAACCTCCGCTCTTCAATCTCTTCAAACAATATTCTTTGAAGAATCTTCATTGTGCGATTTGACAGCCGAGTAGTGTTAGTAGCGTTGATATTTGCCATGGATTTTGAGTTCCGAGTTTCGATTGAAGCTACGATACCTTAGATAACGAAAATCCCAGACTCAATTTGATAACGAGAAACTCACTTTTATTAACCGACAAAGAATTGATGTTCATAGAAAACAACAATTCATCTTCACCTTGCTCAAGCTCAAATCAAGCTTCAACAATGGTGGAATGAACCCAAGAATTACAAAGAAAAGAAAAGACAACAAACTTTCAAGAATCAATTCAATGAATGAAAAAACAATCGTTAACATCTTCTTTTAAAGGCTGGAACAAACTCTCCTCAGCTAGAAGTCATTTTGAGCATACACGTGGTTTCATCTCCTTCTTTAATCCAGCAACTTCAAACTTTCTATCTCACATAGAGTCTTCCACATCTCTGTTTTCCTATAACAGTATTAGGTTGTGGATTGTCATTAAGTTTTTTTTCTAGATTTACTGAAAAGGAATTGCAGGTCAGATTTGGGAGAATCAGGTCAGAAAGATTGCTGGAACAGAGGCATGTCTGTTGGAACAACAAAAGTTGAAACATCACAAGTTGTTACTGTCCTGTATCGAGAATATGTGATGGAACACTGAAAGTTTTTTGGTATATCAGTGTTATTATAACTATAAGCTGATAAGAAAGGAAGTCTCGAGGGGTTTACTTCAATGGGTTGGATGAGTTTTGAAAGGGGCTTTTGCTACAGGTTTGTCTCTGTGTGTAGCTATTAGTTTTTGGCAATATGAGTCTACAGTTGGTGGATCATTAGAGAACGTGAAGCTAAAAGACTGCTATTTTCAGAGGGAATGCAGTGAAGTTTGCAAATCTGGTTGGTACAGGCTGCATAGTGTATGAGCTCGTGTTTTGAGAGTGTAAGCTCTTAAACTGTGTAGCAGCAACACATATTCATGTTTTTTGAAGAGTTGTGTTCTGTTGCACAAAGTAATTATGTTGGAATGAATCTGTGAGAACAAGGAGTTCTTGTCTCGGGTGGAGCAATGATTTCTCAGAGATGATCTCGTCTTGTATCAGATCTTCAAGCAATAAAGAAGGATCTGATGGTCTGGAAGCTAAAGGCGTTGGAGACTTCAAGGTTTATGAGGAAGGTCTCTTAATGTTGTTGTGCAATTATAATATGACTATGCACCTTTGCCAAAAAAATTTAGACGATATGGGACGTTGAACACACTTTTTCCGTCATCGATTGTTAAAAATTCGAATCACAACATATGCAGAAAATCTAAATTTTATTAATCTAAAATGTATTTTTCTTGATATCATTTACAATTACACCTATGTGTACTTAGATTTCTCAAATAGTTGTACAAAATTGTATCTAGTTGTATCTGAGTTTTTGGTCAAACTATATAAACTCATTTGCCTGATAGTCATATAGTTGTACCAAGTTTTTACTAATTGTAGCATTATACCGTAGTTGTACTAATTAAAAAACCAGTTGTACCACAAATAGCAGATTCGAACCATGTGCGTGCACCGAGGGTTTCAACCATCTGAGGTATCATTTTTTTTTGTATCAATTACAATTACAACTATATAACCCGATTTGGTCGATAACCAGATTTTATTAAGGGTAAAATTATAATTTTATTATTTTTATTTTTTTAGAAATAGAATAGCGGCATTTGAGATTTATTTTTACTTCCGAGGTGCATCTAAAAAAGTATTCCATAATCATAGTTCATACTATTAAAATTGCAATATTAGATAAGAAAATAATTGCGTTTGGTTATAAGAATTGTAGAGAATTAATTAGGGGTTGTTTGGATACATGAATAAATAGATTAACGTTAATCCAATATTACCCTTAACGAATCCATTTTTCTTAGTAAATATAATAAAACTTAGTGTAATATTTTTTAAAATTATATGGGTAAAAACTTATTTGTACTTCAATTTTAACAGAAGAGATTTTGCCACATCTTGAATGTTAAGAAAATATATGTAACTTAAACAAAAACTTCTCTTCAACAGAACTAATACAAAGTTTAAAGACAAGGGACAATGAGACAGATGTGGAAGTTTGGTAATGAGATATGTATGCTATACATCAAAGAAATGTGAAAAAATTGTCAAAATTTCATCTTCCATCACCGTAAATGATTGTGTGAGAAATGAACATTGAGTTGTTGTTAGAGGAAGAAGATACTGATGGTGCTGACACTGATGAGGTCCTTGAACTGGAAGTGATCGCCAAGGAAGGTAGTCCCATTAACACCGGAGTCAAAACCCCGATTCCAGGAGTATCTGGAGAGAACGCTGGCAATCTTTGGTGTCTGTTTATGTATAGCATCACTTTTTGCATTGTTGGTCTTGATTCCGGTACAATGCTGGTACAGAGCAATCCGAGTTTCAGAACGATTTCGACTTCCCCGCGTACGAATTTGCCTCTCAATCTTGTATCTATAGCATCAACAATAGAACCTTTCCTCCAGCATTCACAAACCCATTTGACCAATTGTCGTTTCTCAATCGGCAACTCAGGATCAAATGGTCTCCTCCCACATGTTACTTCAAGCATGAATGCACCAAATGCATACACATCGGTTTTAGTTGAAGTTCCTGTTGATGTTAGCTCGAGCGCCATGTAACCTATGGTTCCTACAGCTGCTGTTGCAGAGATGTTAGTTCCTTGATCATCAAACCTCGCCATTCCAAAATCTCCTAAAAACCCTTGGAGATTTCCATTTAACATGACATTAGAAGCTTTGATATCGCGGTGCAGAACAACTTGATTGGCTCCTGAATGCAAATAACAGAGCACAGAAGCGATATCTCTCAAAATTGTGAGTCTTTGAGACCACGAAAGAGGCGGTTTATCGCCGTGAAACAAGTATTGATCAACACTACCTCCTTCCATGTACTTAGAAACAAGCAATAACTCGCCTTTTCGCCTACAATACCCGAGAAGAGGAACCAAATTCTTGTGCTGTAAATTTCCCATTGTCACAACTTCAGCCACAAACTGTTTCATCCCTTGCTCTGCATCGTGTGATAGTCTCTTCACTGCTATATCTCCTAAAAGAGGAAGAGTTCCTTTATAGACTTCTCCGAAACCACCTTTTCCAAGACGACCATCTTTGTTAAACCCTCTTGTTGCTTTATACAAAGATTTGTAGGAATAACGAAGTGGACCGTATTCTTTTTCCCATGGCTCTTTAACTTCTGCATACTTCTTTCTCCGGTAACGATAAACTCCACCTAGAACCGCCATTCCTATGAGTGCGAGGATTACCAGTAGAGAAATAAGTAGAGGAGATGCTTTCTTCGGTTTCTTGAAACGAGGAACAGCAGGAAGTTTAGAGGTGTCAAGGCTCTGTAACAATACTCTGCTTCTACTAAAACTCCATCCTAAGATGTATTGATAACTAATCAATGATCCAGTTGATGCAGAAAACCCGACAAAAGCTTTTTGATCCGGGAAAATTGCGGTCAGATTGATGTTTCTTGACAAAAGAGGCTTACTTGGCTTATTATTTCTTAAAGGTGATAATGTAACATTGAGGAGAGAATCTTCATAATCAATCCATACCTGAATAGGATCTCCACTCAAGAGTATTAAGCTTTTATTCTTCCTTTCTTTATCCGAATAATACGAAGCTGGAGCAGATTCAATGGAGTGGAGGCTGTTTTCATCTATACCGACATGGTTTTTGTTGATATCATCAAACTCTGCGCTCTGGACAGTATCAAGCTCGATAGCGAAAACTTGAGAAGAAGGAGATGCATTAGTTGAGATGTTGAAGAGTCCTAAGTACTGAGTTGGATCTGCTTGTGTAAAATCCGTTGAAGATGATAGAACAAAGGCAATCCCATGACCACCATCAAATCCTGGCTTAGGGACTAGAGCGCATACGAAATGAGTTGAGAAAGAAACAGACTGAGATGAAGCTGAACCAAAGTCGAATGGTCGGTTGAAGAACGCATGACCCATTTGTTGATTTGTGGCATTGGTTAGCTGCAAAATTCCATTTCGAGATTCGATTCTTGCAGAGCTGTCAAGGTGAAGATTAGCTTGGTCTTGGTTAAAGCCATTGTAGACGAAACTTAAGTCTTGTTGACTCGAAAAGGAAATGAGATTAACAAAGAAGAGAATAAGAAGATGCAATGTTTGAGCCATTACGTTTCGTTTTTGTTTTCTGGGGTTCCAAATTTGAAAATCACAAGTTCATGTAATTGTCGACGTTCCATGTCCAAGAAAAATTTAACCAAAAAAAAAAAAGTCCAAGTAAAATATTCCTAGTCTTGCCAAGAAAGAGTTGACTATAGACTTTTTATGTATACTATATTAAAATAAGCGGGTTTTAGTTTAATATTTGCTTAAAATTTTAAAACAATATAGTTAATAATAAGTGAAACAATATATTTTAAATTTTATATAAATGATACATTGATAATTAAATTTTAAGTTGAACCAAAATATAATATAAATTATTTAATTTGATCTTCAAAACCAAATACTCAATTTGATGTTTTAATCATCGATTGATTATTAAATCATCATTCGTTTTTTTAGCTAACTTTTTTCTCCACCTGTATTTTTCCTCTCCATGTTTTATAGTTTTTTTTGAATAACGTTATTTTTCATCCAATTTGATGTCTTAATCATTATTTTTCTAATTGATTATTTTTCCTCCTCATCTATTTTTGTCTTCAACGATCTTTTTGAACAACCACACAAATTCAATTATTGGCAGCATTGAAGTTTAAACTCAATTTACACAACAACTTGCCCAATCTTATTTTTCAATGCACAAATATCATCCACTTAAATGCTAAAATATTGTTTTATCATAATGTATCGATTACGGATTACCTATTCTAAATTCTTCTCTTCGGTCACATCTCCCAATACATTAATCAAAAATGTCTCCTCTTCTTAAAAATTAGATTCTACATTAATCCTCACATTTTTATGAAAACCTTTTTAATGTTATTCATTTTTATATTCTGTAGTCTATGTTATACGAAAACCTTTTTAATTTTAATTTATACGATTTGAATAATGAGAAAATAGACTACATAATATAAATAGTCATAAAATGAATAACATTAAAAAATTTAGAAAGGTGTATGGTCTACTCCCGCTTTGACAATGTCAAGTCTCAAGTGGAAATAAATGAAAGCGAAATAACCTCAAAGCAAGTCATTATTGGTTCAAGTCATCCATGAAAATTCAAAGATTCTTCAGGCTGTAGCGATACTTTCGTAAATTTGATATGAAATAAACCAAAAATATATAAAAAATAGATTTCAGAAAAAATGATACAAAACTAAAAGCTTCCCTACAATAGAATTGATACATAGTTTAAGTCTATACGACTATGGAGAAGGTGTGTGTGGTGAGATCCGAGGCCATAGGAAGAGGAGCTTCTGCAGCTATACGACTTTGGTAACGTGCTTAAGAAGCATCCGGTAAAAACCCTACTTTGTGAAACCTATTTCTTGGTCTAGGATGATTAATAAAAAATTTGTCCTTCTAGATGATTGATATAGTTATACCAAGCGACAAAAAGGCAAGATGCCAACTTGCCAAAACAAAGTGATTTCTAAGAAATTAATACTCAAGACCAAAAATATGTATTCTTGTGGACGTGGAAGCCCAGAGCTGGTCCAGTTGCATCGATGATCCGAATCGTAAATAGAAATTTGACTCTTTTCCTCCACGGGCTGGTTGCGGTGTCGCATCTGTAAAGAATAGAGAAGGACTCGAAGAGTTAATTGATGATTAGGAGAAGAACATATCGTAGAAAGTAAATACAGAATATTATAGAGATATTCACAACAGGTTCTTAGGGAACTAATTACGAAATTAGTAGGACATGATAGCGTAATATACGATATCTCAATAGCATCCTTTGTCATCGGCTGAACCTGATACTCCATTCTAGCGCTTCATGGAGTCGAACTACAAATCAACTTTCACGACAAAACAAACTTGGAATGAGGTTCGGCATAAACGACAGCGAGTAAATTAGTTTCGTTTAGTTTGGTTCCTCCAAGCTAATCCTCGATTCTCCTTTATCACGTGGCTGGCCATGAGAAATAGACTGTCTAATTATGGCGAGCCGGACATACTCAAAGCTGGAGTTTTGATCAACCTTGTTTGTTATGTGGCGAGCCGTAAGAGACAAGAGACTATTTCTTTTTCGCTTGCCCGGATGAGTCAGTGTGCGAAGCTTCTTCGCAATCGCATCACACCAAACTAGGATCGCACGGTTCATTCTTTGATATCAGGATGACAAAACAATTTGGACTATGCTCTGCTCCGTCTTATTTTCCACACTACTCTCTACCACGTTTGGAGAGAAAAAAATGGTCGTACGCTTCTCCAACCTCACCACATGAAACATCAACTATCTCATGCCATTGACGAATATGTTCGCTCTCACATCAGTTCACTTCACTATCCAACGGATTGAAGTTCGAAAAACTGTTGCAGAGGTGGCTTCAACTTCGTCTTCACGTTTAAGCTTCTACTTCTCTTGTAATTTATCTTTTCTTTGTCAAAGCTTTAACCTAGTTTTCAGTTTTTTCCCACTACTTTTACTGTAAATATTTTGATCTTCTAATAAATTTAACATTCCATAAAAAGAAAAGTAAAATTGTCCATCATAAACAACATATATCTTAAATTTCTTATAATACAGATAAAACTATCTGTTGTGAAATCATCTATAAAACCGTTCGTTATAGAAAACTACATGAATTATACTCGTAGCCGAAGACTTAAAAAAAAAAAAAAAATCTTATGGGCTGACCTACAACTATACTTAGGAGCTTAGGACTTACCAACTTGGACTCATTATTTTGGCCCAAATTTGATATGATCTTTTTGTCTTTTATTTATGTTTTGTTTTTCATCTGCAACTGGTCATATCTTTGATAAATAGTTTAATTATTTTCTTTCTTACAATTAAAGATGGGTAAAATATCTGAGATCCAAAATCCAATTTAATCTGATCCAGAAATAGGATATCTGAGATCCTCCTATCCAAATCTGTTTATATATATATATATATATATATATATATATTTTTTAATTAAAATATATGTATAATATTTATATATATTATATAATAAATAGAAAATTGGTCAAAATATCATCATAAACACCATAAACAAAATTTATTTAAAATATTTATATTTTTTAGAATCACATAGTAAATATCTTTTAAAATATTTATGAAAATAAATTTGACATATTTTATATGATATTTTCTGTTATAATTTTTTTTGATAATTTTATATCAGACAATTTTTTCACACTTCAGTGTTACAAAAATCAATACAATAAAAAAATGAGTTTCTTCAGAAGCTGCCACATAGCTTTATTTTTTTTCTGTTGTTAAAAGCTGACAAAATTGAATTATCCTTGGCCACTAAGATCCTTCAAATGAGATATTTAGAGAAGCCCATAAGCGTCAAGGATCTGTGGCACAGAGGAATTGTTCAAGACTTACCAAATGTCAACAATTACGAGTCCTATAACTAGCATACTTTTCATGTTTTATGAGAAGATTATGTTATACAGTGAGAGACTCATCAAGATAGTTTTCCTTTTCAGATTTCTAATCCATGTGTTCCTACAAAGGTGTTTTGCCACAGTTCAAGATCCAGAACATAAAGACGCTCATCGCAAAAGTACATGATGATTTTGTTTTGGTTCATGGGGTACTTAAGGCCACCACAACGTTTTCTAACTATGTTAAGCAAAACCATGTTCTCAGATTCAAAGAGAATAATGTGCAATAAAACCAAGGTTCTCTAAAGAGTTGCATGCGGGTTAATTTTATTTATTTATTTATCTATTTCACCAGCTAAGGTAAGAAAACTGTTAGAAGACAGTCTAGATAGACATTAGATCTAATAACTGAACATAAAAATTTAATCATATTAATGTATAGAAAGCTAAATTAATTTTAGTATGCCTAAGTTTTTTTTTTTGATAAAATGTGAATATATTTCTAGTGGAAGGAGAATTTTACATACTGGGATCAACTAAAGAGCTTCAGGGGCCAAAAGAATTAAAAAGCATGTTAGAAACTTTAAGATCAGCATGATTAATGCAGTTAAAGATGGGAGAACCAGGTGGAGAGGAGATTTCGGCAAGATTTTCTCCCTCTCCTGGCTAGCAGAATGTCTCTAATTGTTCTGTCCAGCTGGAAGCATAAGACTTCAACCGGGGATGAGATACCATTATTTCGCTCCTTCCATATGATGTTAATCACAGCTTGGGAAACAAGACGCTCGAAAACAGTTCGCAAGTTCACGGACCTGGAGCATAGCCAATTGATGAAAACATACCAGTTGGCAAATAGACACGGGTCTTGACCAAGCCTGCCGAGAAACCAGAACCAGACCAGAGAAGAGAAGTCGCAGTGGAGCATTAGATGATCCCTTGTCTCCGGTAATAGATCACAAAGACAGCAATTTAGCGGAACGTCCATACCCCAACTAGTCAGTCTAGAACGAACCGGTAATCTGTCCAAGTGGGTAGTCCAAAAAATAAAGGCATGTCTAGTTCCACTTCCTTGAACCAGACAGCCTTGTACCAATGAACCAAAGGGCCATAAGGGCAAAATGGGTAGTCCACAAAATAAAGACATGCTGAAGTTTTATGAAATCTATGTAAAAAAGAAATCTAGCCAATTATTGGGGAAATAACATTTTTAACCTCCAAAGTGAAAAATGCTATCACTTTAAACATTAGAAATATTACACTAACACTTTAAATTTTTAAAATTAATTTTGCTAACACTTAAACTTTGCTAACACTTAAACTTCCAAATCGATGAGAGATTCAGATGGGGTTACCCGTTCCGTATAGTTTTGTTTGCGAAAAAAATGTAAAAACTAGTCTGCAAATTTAAAATATTAGCAAAAATAATTTAAAAGTTTATAATGTTAGTGTAATATAAAGTACTAATATTTGTCACTTTGGAATTTGAAGGTTAAAAATGCTATTTTCCCTATAATTATTTTGGTTTCATAAATTTTAAACCATTATAGACTAAATCTGTTTCATTTTTCTTTTATGATCTTACAAATATTACCAAAATATTTGTTCGATCACTTATACAAATTTGATATTGAATAAACCCAAAATATATAAAATTAATATTTCAGAAAAATGATACAAAAATAAAAGCTTAGAGAATTGATACCAAGTTTAAAGATTAGGGACAATGAGTCAGATGTGGAAGTTTGGTAATGAGATCTGAAAGCTGTACAACAAAGAAAAGTGAAAAAGTTGTTAAAATTTCATCTTCCATCACCATAAATGATTGTGTGAGAAATGAACACTGAGTTATTGGCAGAGGAAGAAGAGACTGATGGTGCTGATACTGATGAGGTCCCTGAACTTGAAGAGATCGCCAAGGAAGGTACTCCCATTAACACTGGAGTGGAAACTCCGATTCTGGGAGTATCTGGAGAGAACTCAGGCAATCTTTGGTGTCCGCTTATATATTCAACCACTTTTTCAATTGTTTGTCTTGATTCTGGTACAATGCTGGTACAGAGCAATCCGAGTTTCAGAATGATTTCGACTTCCCCGGGTGCAAATTTTCCTCTCAATCTTGTATCTATAACATCAACAATACAACCTTTTCTCCAGCATTCCCAAACCCACTTGAACAAATGTCGTTTCTCAACCGGCATCTCAGGATCAAACGGTCCCCTCCCACATGTTACTTCAAGCATGAATGCACCGAATGCATACACATAGGTTTTAGTTGAAGTTCTTGTTGATGTTAGCTCGAGCGCCATGTAACCTATGGTTCCTACAGCAGCTGTTGCAGAGAGGTTAGCTCCATGATCATCAAACCTAGCCATTCCAAAATCTCATAAAAATCCTTGGAGATTTCCATTCAGCATGACATTAGAAGCTTTGATATCGCGGTGTAAAACAACTTGACTAGCTCCCGTATGCAAGTAACAGAGCGCAGATGCTATATCTCTCAAAATAGCAAGTCTTTGAGACCATGAAAGAGGCGGTTTATCGCCATAAAACAGGTATTGATCGACGCTACCTCCTTCCATGTAGACTAGCAATAACTCTCCTTTTCGCCTACAATACCCGAGAAGAGGAACCGGATTCTTGTGCTGTACGCTACCCATTGTCACAACTTCAGCCACAAACTGTTTCATCCCTTGCTCTGCATCATGTGATAGTCTCTTCACCACTATATCTCCTATAAGAGGCACAGTTCCTTTGTATACTTCTCCAAAACTGCCTTTTCCAAGACGACCATCTTTGTTAAACCCTATTGTTGCCTTGTACAAAGGTTTGTAGGAATAACGAGTGGACCGTATTCTCTTTCCCATGGCTCTTTAACTTCTGTATCCTTCTTTCTCCTGTAGAGATAAAATCCTCCTAGACCCGCGGTTATGATGAGTGCAAGGATAACCAGTAGAACAATAAGCAGAGGAGGTGTTTTCTTTGGTTTCGTGAAACGAGGAACCGTGGGAAGATTAGAGATGTCAAGGCTCTGCAACAATCCTCTGCTTCTGCTGAAACTCCATCCTAAGATGTATTGGTTACTTATCAATGATCCAGTTGCAGCCGACCGATAAAAGCTTTTTGATCCGGGAAGATTGCAGTGAGATTGATGGTTGTTGACAAAAGAGGCTTACTTGGCTTCTGATTTTTTAACATTGAGGAGAGAATCATCATAATCAATCCATACCTGAGTAGGATCTCCACTCAAGAGTGTTAAGCTTTTGTTCTTCCCTTCTTTGTCTGAATAATATGAAGCTGTTGCAGCAACGACAGAATGGAGGTTGTTTTCGTCTATACCGACATGGTTTTTGTCTATATCATCAAACTCTGCGCTTTGGACAGTATCGAACTCAATAGCTAAAAGATGAGAAGAAGGCGAAGCATTAGTTGAGATGTTGAAGAGCCCTAAGTACTGAGTTGGATCTGCTTGTGTAAGAGTTATTGAAGATGATAGAACAAAGGCAATCCCATGACCACCATCGGTTCCTGGCTTAGGGACAAGGGCGCAAACGAAATGAGTTGAGAAAGAGAAAGATTGAAAAGAAACTGAACCGAACTCAAATTTTCGGTTGAAGAAAGCATGACCCATTTGCTGAGCCGTGGCGTTGGTTAGCTGCAAAAGCCCATCTGATGATTGGATTCTTGCTGAGCCATCAAGATAAAGATTGGCTTGCTTTTGGTTAAAACCATTTTAGATAAAACTTAAGTCTTGTTGACTCGAAAAGCAAATCAGATTAACAAAGAAGAGAAGAAGAAGATGCAATCTTTGAGCCACTAAGATTCGTTTTGTTTTCTGTGTTTGGAAAATTTACAAGTTCATGTTATAAGGGAACGACTTCAAAGTTCAAACACAATTATCGACGTTCCAAGTCCAAGAAAAATATTCCCTCTCAGCAAGAAAGAGTTGACTTCAGAAATTTTATGTTAACCGTGATAATTACACTAATAATAATAATTCTTCGTTTACTAAAATTCCTTTAGAAAAGTAGATGGTCTACTGACTCTACTTTAGTTTTGACAATGTCAAGTCTAATTAAATTAAAGCGAAAATAACCTCAAAGAAGGCCATTATTGGTTTAAGTCATCCATGAAAAGACAAATATTCCTCGGGCTGCAGCTATACAATTTTGGAGAAGAAGTTGTGTGTGGTGAGATCCGAGGGCATAGGAAGGGGAGCTTCTGCAGCCATACGACTTCGGTAACGTGCTTAAGAAGCATCCGGTAAAAGCCCTACTTTGTCAAACCTAATTCGTAGCCTATATACCCGACCCGGTCCACTTTAAACGATTGAAATAAATTCTATTATCTACCTTAAAAACAAAAAAAAAAGGATGATTGATACATTTTTCTTTTCTCATAGATGACTGATACAGTTATATGAAGCAGCCGACAACAAAAGGCAACTTGCCAATCTTGTATCTATAGCATCCACAATAGAACCTTTTCCAGCATTCACAGACCCACTTGACCAAATGTTGTTTTTTACCCGGCATCTCAGGATCAAACGGTCTCCTCCACATGTTACTTCAAGCATGAATGCACCAGATGCATACACATCGGTTTTTTAGTTGAAGTTCCTGTTGATGTTAGCTCGAGGGCCATGTAACCTATGGTTCCTGCGGCAGCTGTTACGGAGAGGTTAGCTCCATGTATATCAAACCTAGCCATTCCAAAATCTCTTAACAATCCTTGGAGATTTCCATTAAGCATGAAATTAGAAGCTTTGGTATTGGGTGTAAAACAACTTGACTAGCTCTTGCAAGGCAAGCAACAGAGCGTAGATGCGATATTTGTTCTTTTGACATTTCGTTGTCCTTCTCTTCTCTACCGTGAGCAGATATCAAAGATATTTTTAAAAATAATAGTCTGAACAATTTTTACCGGTAGACGAAATAACATAATCACATTAAATAAAAATTCATATCATTGGAGAAAAAGAGTTTGGTGATGTTGATCGAGGTCAAAAAGATTTGATAATGCTGAAAACATCAGGAGAGAGAGACTCCCGAATCGAGATAAATGAATGTGATTTTTAAATATAAAATATATTATATATCAATTTTTTGATGGAAAACTCTCTAAGTTTAATGTATAAAATATAATTTTTGCGATCCACAATTTTAATGGACTTTTGAAACTCTTTTTTTTGTGGCATTTTAAACAAATATCTCATATTTATATTACATACTTATACATTAGTATTATTTTTGTAATATGTGATAACATCTAAAATATAACAAAGATGCGGTTTGTTTGAAGATGATCAACAATAAATAGATGATTTAGTTGGTAGTGTCATAATTTTTAAAGATTTTATAATTTGTATCCTATTACTGTTAATACAAACTATAATCTATATACTATTATTTGAGCACTGTTGAAAAGAAAATAACCAACTTTCATATGTTATATTATATAAAATGTCCTTAGAATAAATTAATTTCAAAATAAAATAAAAAAATGATTAAAAGGTGACACAGTTCAAAAAATATGAAGCAATTAGAAAGATACGCTGATCTAAAAAAAATTTGATCGAATGAAAATTTTTAATCCAGTTGAAAGCTTCCACATGAGTTTTTTAAATCTGGTTTCAATATTTTACGACGTCTCAATATCTTTCATTTTTCATCCAGATTTTTTTATTATTATTTTAATATTATCAATAAATTTAGAATAAAAAACAACATATTCCTTATATATTTATTTACAATTATAAAAACTAATTATAATTACTATATGAATAAGAGATACGTCATATGATAGATGTGTAGCAAGGGAGACGCGAATAATGTATTTCATTACTCTTTTCATTTAATGGGTCACTAATTTAAATGCATCTGGCAGATAAGTACTGAGAATGCACGTTGGACAAAATAATCTGTAAATACCGGTAAATAATTTTGTTGACGGTATACAAAACCAAATTGTTGATTTAGTGATTAACGTTTACTCTTTATCCAATTTTTCTATTTGACTGATGGTAGTGTAAGAATAAAACGTTTTGAACTTTAAACATCATGTCTATTTATATATTAATCATTAAAGTTTTCAAAATTAATTATGTAGTTAACCACTATCTAACAAAAAATAAAAAAAATATAGATATATGAATTTTTTAAATATAAGAAACATGTTAAAACATGTTAATCTTAAAAATCTAAATTCCATAAAAAATGTTTACTCAGAACAATATAACATAGCAAATTAATTAACACAACATAATTTATATACAACAATAATAAATAAAATGATAAAAACATAAAAATAAAATTTAATATAAAACATTATTAATAATCTATGATTATATAAACTACTAAAATATAATAATGTAAATATGAAAAACAAGTATAACAGATCCAAAAATACGTATCAAAAATTAAGAAGTTAATTATAGAAAAATTTACGATCTGTGAAGCTTCAACACCGTTTGTTCGTTTGTTCTTCCTTCTTCTCCGCCGGGTTCTCTTCCTCCATGAGAGATGAAATTCGCTACCGACAAGCTTCTTCTTCTTCTTCTCCTACATTCCTCTTAGCACCATTCTCGCTTTCGCTTCCCAATTCCAAACGTGAGTTTTTCATTTCTTCGTTCTCGAATCTCTAACTAGATCGTCTTAGAAGAAATCAAGCAAGTAACACTTAACCTAGATTAAATCGGTGTTTCGAGCTAATTTCTAACCCTAATTTCGGGTTATGATGTTCCTTATGAGCTAATTGTGTTTTGATTGATTCAATTTGTGATTACTTATGGCAATGGTGGATAAGAATGGTTCTGCAATCGGATACGTAGCTCGAAATCTGTTACTATGCTTATTCGTTGTCACAACGATCCTCTTTGCTTTGTCTTGTTACTTTGTGTTACGTTCCACTGCTCACAATCGCTTCCTTAGCTCCACATTTTCATCTAAATCATTCGTTTCGTCTATGGATGATATGAATGTGAAATCGGTAAAGCAGGAGAAAGAGAATTGTAGATGTGTTAAAGATGAGAAAGCTGCAATGACAGTGGCGGCTCCGCTTAAGGTTTATATGTATAATATGGATCCCGAGTTTCATTTTGGTTTGTTAGATTGGAAACCTGAAGGGAAGAAGAAGAATGGTGTTGATAATGTATGGCCTGATATCCAAAAGTATATACCGCCTTATCCTGGAGGTTTGAATTTGCAACATAGTATTGAGTATTGGCTTACGTTGGATCTACTTGCATCAGAGTATGAGAATGCGCCGAGAGCTATTGCTGCGAAACGAGTTTATAACTCTACTGAAGCTGATGTTATCTTTGTACCGTTTTTTTCGTCGCTGAGTTATAATCGGTTCTCTAAGATGAATCCTCACCAGAAAATTAGTAGAAACAAGGATTTGCAAGGAAAGCTGGTTACTTTTTTGACTGCACAAGAGGAGTGGAAGAGATCGGGTGGTAGAGATCATGTGGTTCTTGCTCATCATCCGAATAGTATGTTGGATGCGAGAAATAAGTTGTTTCCTGCAATGTTTATACTCTCGGACTTTGGAAGATATCCTCCTACTGTGGCAAATGTTGAGAAAGATATCATTGCGCCTTATAAGCATGTTATTAAAGCATATGAAAATGATACATCTGGTTTCGATAGCAGACCAATTCTGCTTTATTTTCAGGGTGCCATCTACAGGAAAGATGTGAGTTCTTCTGCTCCTTGCTTTAGTGCTTGTGTTCTGTTATTTGTTTTAAAAATAATCAGATTCGGATGTTTGAATTTTGAGGTATTTTTGCTGCAAGTGAACTGGCCTCGACGTATATTCCCATTACAAGTAAACGTTGTTTTGATCAAACACTATATTTGGTTTGCTCCAATGTTTTCATATATCTCAGGGTGGGTTTGTGCGTCAGGAGTTATTTTACCTCTTGCAAGATGAGAAAGATGTGCATTTCTCGTTTGGAAGCGTGAGAAACGGAGGGATAAACAAAGCAAGCGAGGGAATGCACAACTCCAAGTTCTGCCTCAACATTGCTGGAGACACTCCTTCATCAAACCGTCTATTTGACGCCATAGCTAGTCACTGTGTGCCTGTCATTATAAGTGACGACATTGAGCTTCCTTTTGAGGATGTTATTGATTACTCTGAGTTCTCAGTGTTTGTTCGCACCTCTGATGCTTTGAAAGAGAACTTTCTGGTTAATTTAATAAGGGGAATAAGCAAAGAGGAATGGACACGAATGTGGAACAAATTAAAAGAAGTGGAGAAGTTCTATGAGTTCCATTTTCCGTCGAAGGTAGATGATGCAGTCCAGATGATATGGCAAGCGATTGCACGCAAAGTTCCAAGTGTTAAAATGAGGATTCATAAATCTAGAAGGTATTCTGGATCTGTTTCTGATACAGGGAAAGAATCAAGATGGTCGTCATTGATACCAAGAAGTTTCTGGTGAATAAAGACGAGATTTTTTTTGTTTTCTTCATTTTTCTTGGAAGGCGTTGATAGTGACATCAAATTGTTTTTGTGTAGAGGGATAAGTTTATGTTGGATCAGACTGATTTGTGAACTTTTTCTCCAAATCATGGGTTATATAGACAGAGACAAAGTTTTCATTCTAATTTGATTTGTGCTTTTTCCCAAAGAAAATAATAATGTTGTAAGTTTGATTTTGCAATTGTTCATTTTGATCTTCTTTCCATTTTATGGTACACATTTTATTATAGACTTTTAGAGTATTACTCGAATAGCTATAACACTGCTTTGACATATGATCTTCGTTCATGGAGCTGTGGAGCTTACTGCTTCATCTCACTAAAGTTTTGCTCATGCCAACTATAAAGTATAATTTATGTATAAACTAATACAAGACAAAAAAACAAATGAGTCTTAAATATATGCTCACTTGCAAACTATGCAGAAGACAACAATATATATAGTTAAACATCTGAATCGCTAAAGAGATTTATAATACAGGAAACAGTTACAGATCTCATCTTCCATGGCCTTTTGGGAAAGGTGGGTTTGGGGAAGTCTACAAAGGAACGCTGCCCATAAGCAGGCATATCGCTGTGAAAAGACCGTCTCATAAGAGAGATTCATGGAAGGAGATACAACAAAGGCAATACCATGGCCAGTCTGAGCTTCCAATTTAGGAGGCACCAACGCGCAGACAAAATGTAACGAGAGTGATGAAGATGGATCAAAATCAAATGCTTGCTTGAAAAAAACATGACCCATTTGAAACTCTGAAGAATTATTTATTTCACTTAAAACAACCCAATAAAAAAATCCCCAACAATATTTATTTCACTTAAAATCCCAATAAAAATTATGGTGTAAGACGGTTCCAAACCTCAAACCCTTCTTGTGGCGGATTTTATCATCGGCAATCGGATCCGGAGCTGAACTGACTCGTAGAGGAATTCCCGCCTACTTGTAAAAGATGCTGCCAATATAGTGAAACGACAAACCATTTGTTGTTCCAATGTGAATACGCTAGAGCAACATGGCGAGCTTCTAATCTTCCTATCTCCACCTTCCCGACATCAAATACTTTGGAGCAAAACATTGAGTGCCTCATCAACACTTATGAATCAAGTCGATCACCTGAAGTTCGACATTCTCAGCTCTGGGTTTTATGGCAGCTTTGAAAATCTAGGAACGATCTCCTTTTCAACCAAATAAATCATGATGTAGGCACTGCTGTGACGAGTGCCATGGATAATGTTACAAAATGGTTAGGAGCTACGAACCCGACGTCAACTTCACCTTCATCGTTTTCAATCAAAAATCATTGGCTTCCACCACCTCATGGTCTACTAAAATATAATGTAGATGCAAGTTTCCGATTCAACTCCACCAACATTGGCGTCGGCATTAGGGACGAGTTTGGGACCTATAAGCTCTCAGGTTCATCAAAGTTAAAACAAAATACCAATTCACTTGAAACTGAAGGAATGGTCCTATTACATGCAATACAAACATTATGGTGCAAGGCTTTCATAAGGTAATAATGGAAGGAGATTGTAAAGTCCTACATGATCTCCTCCATCATCGGATAGTTATTGTACCACTCGGACCTCTCCTCATTGAGATCTCCTCAATAATACCGTTTACATTGGTGCTAAGACAATGCAACCAAATAGCGAATATTTTGACTAGCATATTCCCGTGTTATTTCGAGTACTTATTTCTATCCTTCGATTATGTAAACAACTCTAAATTTATTCTAATAAAAGATGTTCAAATAAAAATTATGGTGTAAATTAATATATACTTTTTCAATTTAATGTATATTAAACCCCAAAAAATATTGGGATGCAAATTAAACCCCATTTTTTTAATTTAGTGCATATTAAACCCCAACAAATATTAAGATGTTGACTAAAATTTGTTTTCAATTTAATGCAAATTAGACCTTGGATACAAATGGTATTAAGCGATTAGAGGATGACAAAAATCTCTCACTTATATCAAACCAAAAAAAAATAATTAAACCAAAAATGAAGACCATTCGAATAAGCATTAAAAAAAACTCAAAATCGATACTTGTGGTGTTAATTAATACATATGTTTATAATTCAAGCAAACTCATCTGCAATACTCTATGTTTCTTAAGCGTATACCAGTTCCGGTTCGATCAGTTCTTTTAGATTTCAGAGATTTTAGATATATAGGTCTAGCTCCCATTTGAATATTTTAGAAATTTGGTTCGGTTTAAGTTTGATACTTTATTTT
Organism: Cardamine chenopodiifolia; assembly: GCA_963922655.1. NCBI lineage: Eukaryota > Viridiplantae > Streptophyta > Magnoliopsida > Brassicales > Brassicaceae > Cardamine > Cardamine chenopodiifolia. Next base: position 12,208,397 of record OZ000463.1, read on the forward strand.
GGTTCGGATATATACCCATCTGGTTAGCGGTCACCATCAACATCATGTTAATTTTTGGTTTATGGTTTTCTGGTTCTATGGAAAATGAAATCATATAGAAACCGTTTGAAATATGGTTTGGTATAGTTCAATTTTCTTAGATTTATGGTTTAACGTTTTTTACCATAATTAATTCGATTTGGTTTGGTTTGGTTTAGGTTTTTGAAGATTATTTCACGATTGTATAAAATATTATTTAAAGAAAAAATAAAAAATCGAAACATTGAGTTTGTAATTGTATTTCTATTTTTAAAAATTCAAAACTCAAAATCCATTCTAGTGGAAAGGTTAAATAGAATAAAAGTCAAACTTGGTGATGCTGCTTTTAAGAATAATTTGATGAAATTCTAGTAAATAAATAAATAAATAATCTATAACTTTAAATTATATATAAGATGCGTATCTATCTAGGGTTTTGTACTTTTTTGTGCAACAGTTTCTAAGATACTTTTGTTAATTTTTTGAAAACTGGGTAACCCAAATATATATTTAAACATATATAAAATATAAATTTAAAAATCCAAAAAACAAACAGTTTTATATTTTTTAAACCGAACCGAAGCAAATTGAAATAACCTTTACTATGGTAACCGAATGAATTTATAAGTAAAACCTAAACCAAACATAATTCCTAGCCTTCCATTCTCAGAGAAGAACTGGTATATGATTCAAGAAAAACACATGTGAAAGTAACTTGGGGTCTTAAGTATTTTTTTTTGCTTTTTCGTATGCGTCTCATTTTGGTGTTTTGTGCATTCTGTTTAGGACTTTAGATTCCGAGGTTATCGCTATTTTCTACTGATATTTTTTTATCGTTAATGTATTCGTTAAAATTTCTAAAGGAAATAAATAGTAGAATAGAATATTTAGATTCTATTTATCTTTTTTTTTTCTAGAAGTTTTGGGTCAAGGCCCATATATCTCCTAGAGCCGGAATGGAACTCGTGTCCTTCTACATGCCTACGTTTTCACTTTTTTTTTTTTCTGGATTCAACCACTAGCATACATCAAAAAGAAAAGGCTCATAGTCTCCAGTTTGTAGTCTATCAAGCAGTTGAGTCATGTTCACTACAACCTCGAATCATGTCCCATCCTTCCAGATTCACCCTTACCAGCAGTATTGAAAGAGCATTGATAAAACTGTCTGCTGCAGATGAATTATCCTTTGTGAACACTTTTCGAAATTGGTAAGCTTTGATATTCATTTTGTTACTTTTGGGAGAGAATATCATGTGGGATCAAGGTTCTCTATTAGATAACAAACGTAGATGTGTTTAATTTCAGAATTTGTTTCTCACTTAAATCTTAGGAACAAAATCATTGCAGTTTGGAGCCAACTAAGAATATGATAGAATTTTAGTTTGAACGTGATACGATCATGGATAGCACCAAGGAGACAGAGCTTGTAGCAAAGCTTGAACCAGAACATGAAGAGGAAGACTTAGTTGTATTAGTTGGATCTATGACTCGGGCGAGAGCTAAGAAACTCAAGGAGGGAATTGGGAATTAGTTAACCAGTTATTCATTCAATAAGACGAACATCACACCCCACTGGTTTTGATACAAGTAAGAGCAGATTACTATATGGTCTTGAGACCATTTTTGTACTTTTTTTTCTTATCTTTAGTTTTGTCCCAATAAGTTTTCCAGAAAAAGTTTTAATGAGGCAAAATTGGATCTCAATCCTTTTAAGCCCATTTTGTATCTGATATAATTCCAAGAAAAACCAATCACCCGATCATCACCCGATCATCACTTGATCATCATCATCACACTCGATCATCACACCAACCGATCATCTTCACACCCCTTCATTTTTTTGGTTACTAACTTTGCACCTTTTCATATATATCTATATATATATATATTTTTACAAAAATCATTTTCTTTTCTCTCTTTCTAAATTAAGTATAGCGTAACCAAATTATATATATATATATATTTTAAAAAGTCAAAAACCTGGTCAATTGCTAAAAGTAGAAAACCAAGTATTTTTTTTCTTTTTTATCTTTCATAACCCTTGGTAATTGATTGATCGATCGATCGTTTGGTTAACTGTCTTGATCATCTTTTCCGTTTTGATTGTTTGCTTGATTGTGTGATTGATCGTTTCTTTCTTCCATAACCTTTGGCGTTTGATTGATCGTTTTGATCATCTTTGGAGACTATTCTCTAGGATAGGATCATTAGTTTAATTGGAACTTTAGAGATTTGCTGAGTGAAATCGTGAGAATAAATAGATTTGAGAGATACTCTCGAGAGAAAACACTTCAGAGAAATACTTGTGAGGAACCTTTTACTTCTAATATGTTTGTTAAATTTTGCAGGAAAAATCATGTCCAATAATGGGGGCATTCGTGAAGGAGAAGAGCAACCAGCAATTCCAAATCTACAAATTCAAGTTTTGATGGGAGAAATGCATCGTTTGATGAGAATTGAGATGAATGGATTCTATGAAAAGATGGAGAAAGTGAGAGTCGAGGCACAACAAGGACGACCCCAGGCCATTCCATAACGAAGAGAAAAGAACCAACAAGAGCCATTCCGAGATGAGGCTGAGGAAGATGTTGATTGCTACAGCCGAGATGGGCACTCATCTATGGGGAGCCAAAGACATCCTAGATGTGATAGAGAAGGTAGAGGTCGAGATGATAACCTTGGAGGGTTGAAACTAAAAAAGTCTCCATTCCATGGAAAAAATAATCTAGATGCCTATCTAGAATGAGAAAAAAAAATAGATTTAGTCTTCGGTTTTCAAGACTACACCAAGCATAAGAAGGTCTGTGTGGTAGCAACTGAGTTCTATGATTATGCCATCAATTGGTGGGATCAATTTGTGACCAACAGAAGGAGAAATGGAGAAAATCCTGTTGAAACATGGACTGAAATGAAGATGATCATGCGAAAGAGGTTCGTGCCTATCCATTATCACCGTGAGTTACATCATAAACTAAGTAGGCTATCACAAGGAAGTAGAGTAGTAGAAGACTACTACCAAGAAATGGAGTTTCTCATGATCAAAGCCAATGTTGATGAAGACCGTGAAGCAATTATGGCTAGTTTCTTAGGAGGAATGAACCGTGAGATACAAGACAGGTCGAAGATGCAACATTATGTGGAACTAGAGGAAATGTTTCATAAGGCTATCTTATTGGAGAAACAACTCAAGAGGATAGGCAACAACCCACACCAATCTTTTGGATCTAGCTCACGGCTGAGCTATGTGAAAGAAGATAGACCAAGTTACTCTAGACCAAAATTTGATGCAAAGTTGAACGAAGAAACCAAGGCAACATCAACTGGCCCGGGTTACAAAGGCAAGACTGAGGCATCTACCACCGGGAACCGAGTTGTACAATGCTTTACGTGCCATGGGAGTGGGCATGATGCTAATGAGTGTCCCAAAAACGCACAATGATTCTAAGAAAAAATTGTGAGGTTGAGACAAAAGAGGAAGTACTATCTGATTCTCTTTCTTCTTTGGAGGATTGTGATGACTATGCGCGTGAGGGAGAGTTGTTGGTTACTAGAAGGGCGTTGAGGGTTCAAACCTAAGTCGAAGCCGATGAGAAAAGAGAAAACATGTTTCACATGAGATGCCAAGTTAAGAACAAGTTTTGCAGCCTCATTATTGATGGAGGAAGCTGTACTAATGTAGCCAGCTCAACTATGGTTGAAAAACTTGGTTTGACAACAGTAAGACATCCAACACCATACAACTTGCAATGGCTAAACAACACTAGAAAAGTAAGAGTGCAAAGGCAAGTAATGGTTCCTTTGACCATATGCAAGTATACATATGAAGTGTTGTGTGATGTCTTGCCAATGGAGGTTGGACATATTTTTTTGGGAAGGCTGTGGCAATATGACCGTAAGGTTGCTCATAATGGTTTCACTAACAAGAATACCTTTGAATTCAATGGAAATAAGATCACGCTCAGGCCCATGACTCCACAAGAGATTTATTTGGACCAGTTATACCTTGAGAAAGGAAACAAGCAACATGTTAAGACTGATCACCCAAACACAAAAATACCAAAAAGAGAGTGAGAGTTTGAAGAAAACCTAGTCAAAGGCCTGTGAGAGTACACCCGTGAGGAAACATTCTAACTTTTTTGTGAGATCAAGTGAGGTCAAGAGAGTTTTTTGCACTCAAAAACCTTGTCTTATGTTTGTTTACAAAGAAACTCTCCTGAGTTTGACTGACCTTGAGCCGGTTCTACCGAGCAAAGTTACTTTTCTTTTGCAAAACTTTGAAGATGTTTTCCCTAAAGATAACTCAAGCGGATTGCCACCAGTATGTGGCATTGAGCATTAAATTGAATTTTGTACTTGGATCTTGACTTCCAAACTGGCCAGCTTATAAGACCAATCCCATGGAGACCAAAGAGCTTCATAAACAAGTACGGGTAAAGGATACATTCGTGAGAGCAGGAGCACATGTTTCGTGCCAATACTTCTTGTGCCAAAGAAGCCTGGGACTTGGCAAATGTCCGTGGACTACCGAGCCATTAACAATATCACGGTAAAGTATCGTCATCACATACCTAGATTAAATGATATGCTAGATGAACTTCATGGGTCTAGAGTGTTCTTAAAGATAGACTTGAAAAGTGGTCATCACCAAATTAGGATGAAAGAGGGTGATGAGTGAAAACGGCTTTTAAGACTAAACATGGATTATATGAGTTGTTAGTCATGTCTTTTGGTTTAACCAATGCACCTATTAATTTCATGCGATTGATGAACCATGTGTTGAGAGCATTTATAGGCATATTTGTAATTATGTACTTTGATGATATCTTAGTCTTTAGCAAAAGCTTAGAAGATCATACAAACATTTGCATTATGTGTTAAGCATTCTTAGAAAGGAAAAACTTTATGCCAACTTGAAGAAATGCACGTTTTATATGGATAACCTTGTTTTTTAGGTTTTGTTTTGAGTGCACATGAATTTCAGTTTGATGAGGAGAAGGTCAAAGCCATTCGGGAATGGCCAAGTCCAAAGACAGTTGGAGATGTCAGAAGATTCCATGGCCTTGCGGGTTTCTATAAAAGATTTATAAAGGACTTCAACACCATTGTTGCACCTCTTACATAAATAATCAAGAAGGATGTTGGATTCAAGTGGGGAGAAATACATGAAGAGGCCTTTAGCTCTTGAAAGGGAAGTTGACTAATGCTTCTTTACTTGCTTTACCTGATTTTATGAAAACCTTTGAGATTGAATGTTATGCTTCTGGTGTATGAATTGGAGCCGTGTTGATGAAAGAGAAGAAACTTATTGCCTTTTTAGTGAGAAACTTGGGGGAGTTGCCTTGAATTATCCAACCTATGACAAAGAACTTTACGCTTTGGTTAAGGCACTTCAGATGTGGCAACACTACTTGTGACAAAAGAGTTTGTGATCCATACAAATCATGAGTCACTTAAACATTTAAAGGGCAAGCAGAAGCTGAACAAGAGACACGCCAAGTGAATTGAGTTCAATGAGACTTTTCCCTATGCCATCACTACAAACAAGGTAAAGAGAATGTAGTTGCAAATGCACTATTTCAAACGTATGGTTTACTTTCTACTCTTGCAGCCAACCTGTTAGGATTTGAACAAATCAACGCTTACTATGAGAATGATTCAGACTTCAAAGATGTATTTCTTTCTTGTGAAAAATTTGCTAGTGGAAAGCACTATAGACTTTATGGTTTTTTTTTCTTTGAAAATCGTTTGTGTGTGCCTAACTGCTCTTTGAGGGATTTGTTCATCAGGGAAACACATGGAGGATGACTAATGGGGCACTTTGGAGTCGTCAAGATTTTGAGTATCCTACAAAAACATTTTTATTGGCCGCGCATGAGAAGATATGTAGAAAGGATCTGTGTCCATTATGTTACTTGGAAGCAAGCCAAAGCCAAAGCACAACCACAAGGTATGTACACTCATTTTTCTATTCCTCATAAGCCATGGACGGACATATCAATAGACTTTGTATTAGGCTTTCGTAGGACTAGAAAAAGACAAAATTCTATCTTTATGCTTGTAGATAGGTTTTAAAAAAAGGCTCATTTTATCCAATGTCATAAAACTGATGATGCATCACTTGTTGCTGAGTTATTTTTTAGAGTGGTTGTTTGTTTGCATGGTATGCATAGCACAATTGTTTCTTATATGGATACTAAGTTCTTGAGTTATTTCTTGAAGACCCTATGGTCTAAGTTAGGAACTAAAATTTTTTTTTCTACAACTTGTCACCCACAAACTGATAGGCAAACTGAGGTAGTAAATAGGACTTTTTCAACACTCTTGCGGGTAATCATTATAAAGAACATTAAAACTTGGAAAGATTGCTTGCCTCATATTAATTTGCATATAACTATTCTGTCCATTCTACTACTAAATACTCACATTTTCAGTTGGTCTATGGATTTAATCCTTTGTTACCTCTAGACTTGATCCCTTTGCCTTTGAGTGAAAATTCTAGCTTAGATGGAAAACAAAAGGCCGAGATTTTTAAACATATGCATGATCTATTTGTTGGATCTCATCTTCCATGGCCGTCCAAGATTGTGTGAGTAATAAAGAGAGAAATTGATGAGTTCCTTAAACAGGGGACTCTAATGGCAAATGATGCTCCCATTGAAACCGCCATAGAAGCCCCAATACCTGGAGTAGATGATGAGAAATCTGACAAAGGTAAGTCTTGGTTTAGGTATTGAACAACTTGTCCTATCCCATCCCTTGATTCTAGCATAACATTTGTGTAGAGCAACTCGAGTTTCAGAACTATCTCGACTTCTTCGAATGATAATTCTCTTCCCAATCTTGAATCTCTGATCTCGAGTAAAGAAGCTAGTTTCCAGCATTCGCAAACCCACTTGACCAGATACTGTTTTTCTACAGGCAGCTCAGGTTCCACAGGTCGTCTTCCACAAGTGACTTCAAGAATGAAATCACCAAAGGCATGCACATCGGTTTTCGTAGAAGTTCCCATTGTTGTTTGCTAAGAGGCCATGTAACCTATGGTTCCCACAACAACTATTGCAGATAAGTTGACTCCAAGGTCGTGAAACTTGGCCATGCCAAAATCACCTAACCTCCCATTGAACTCAAAATCTAACATAACGGCAGAAGCTTTTATGTTCTGGTCCAAAACAACTTGCTTGGTTACTGTATACAGGTAACTGAGAGCCGAGTCAATGTCTTTAAGAATATAAATCCTTTGAAACCATGTAGGAGATGGGTTTTGGCCATGAAAAAAGTAGTGGTCAAGACTACCATTGGGCATGTACTTAGAAACCAGAAGTAACTCACATTTTCTCCTGCAATATCCGAGAAGAGGAACCAAGTTACGATGCAGTAAATTTCCCATAGTTACAACTTCTGCCACAAACTGTTTCATTTTTTGGTCTGCATCATGAAACAGTCTTCTCACAGTTGATATGCCTGCTTAGGGGCAGCGATCCTATGTAGACTTCCCCAAACCCACCTTTTCCAACACGATAATCTTTGCAAAAAATATTTGTTGCTTTGTACAAAGACTTGTAGGAGAATCAATGTAGTGACCATTTCTTTAAGTCCAAAAAGGATTTCGAATCGTCCAAGAACCCAAGGGACTTATAGATGGAACATGGAAATTTTTGAGTTAAGTAGTGACTTAACGAAGCTAGATGTCCTCGGAAAGAAAGAATCGGCCGAAGGGAACTGAAATTGATCGTGAATTGGTCGGAATAAGAAAAATTGAAGCGAAAAAGGAGTTGGACTGAATATGAGAAATAAGGTGCTTCTGCTAAGCAACCTAGGGAGCATATGCTGTCAAGGTACTTCTGTTAAGCAATCTAAGGTGCAGGTGCTGGCAAGGTGCTTCTGCTAAGCAACCTAGGGAGCAGGTACTGGCAAGGTGTTCCGCCTGACTAACTAAGAGGCAACTGATCTTACCCTTCACTAAAGTCTTCGCGGCTGAGTCATGTTTGAGGTTTCACCTCAAAGTGAAGTGAGATTTCCTTCACCTGAAGTTTCCTCTTTCTATATATATAATTCCAACCTGCTCTCTCTCAGATATTAGAAATATATCTAAGTATTAAGAAGAATTTGTGCTAAGTAAAAAGAAGAAGAAGAAGTGGATTCTCGGAAGATTAGATACCGCATAAAGAAAATCATCTGATCCGTGGAACGAATCTGACTGAACCTTAGACAATGAGTTCAGTTCTTTGTTTATTTCATGGTGAATGATGCATATACATGGTTAAGATTTATGATGTTTGCGTGATAAGTTGTTCACCTTGTTAAGTTCTCGGCGAAATTATGTTCATGTTTACTTGATGAACTATGCGATACCGAGACTTGAACCTATCTAATTCACCACTAGAAATTCGTGAAAGAGCCAAAGTAGAGTGGCATGATACAGATTAGAATATGCATGAGTTTTATGTTGATGAAAATGCATTCTAAGAATTGTTCATATTTTATACTTCATTTTCTGCAAATGCTATATGCTATGCGATTTTATTTGGGGTTTGACGGGTTAGTACTATGCATGTTAGGCACCTGGATTCACTAAGCAAATTAGTTTCTTACCCGTTCTCTTTTCTTGTAGGAAACTGTTAGTGAGCAGAGATAAAGAAGGAACAAATTCTCAAAACTGGTGAAAAATTGCCTTTTGGTAAAAATGTATATTGTAATATTCAAAGTGTTTTACGGATTTTACTTGTGCGCACACACTTAAGAATATTTGAAATGTCTGGTTTTGAACTTAAGTAAATAAAAGGATAATGGTTTATGTGAAATGACTTAAGTTCCTGCATGATATTTGTTTTGTCCTATTGAACTAACTACGATTTCTTGTTTTGGTTGAAAAGTTTAGAATAAGTATAAATAGGAAAATAATGGTAAGGACTTTTTATCTAAGGTCTCGGATTGGTTCTGAAGCTTTGGACGAAATATCCGAACGCATCATAGTAGCATCCTTAATTAGAGAAGAACGGGGGTGTTACAAGGTGGTATCAGAGCATGGTTCTGATGCTCGTTCGGGACTTAATTTTTTAGATTTAATCGAGTCAAAATATGTTGCAGAAAGGCTTATAGAAAAATGGCTTGTTTCTCTTTGTATTTGTTTAGTTAAGTTTTAACCATAGTGTTGCCTTGCAAATGCCTCCGCATAGACCGTTTATGGGTATTGCTCATCCTGTGACCCAAATATCCGACCAGGCTTGAGTGCATCAGAAACTGATCCATTTGAGGAGTCATCACCTCAAGAATTCGTGGAAGAGACCTTAGGAAATACGAAGTATGTGGGGGAAAATGATCTCAGAACTTGGGAATCAGATGAGAACGAAAAAAATAGAATTTTCAATGTCAAGTAACATGGAAAGCCTCCGAGATCAATTATAAAGAGAATCAACGAGAAGGAGGGATCCTTTGATGACCCATGTTCACGAACTGATTGATCGTGAAGATAGTCAGAACCACCAAGCGAGCTCGAGTCGCTCAACTCCGACACCAAATTTCCTTAAAGTGGTAAAAATGATGCAAAATCTGAGAACTGGGCATTATGAAGAACGTACAGACCCCTTCGCGGCTGATGCTTGGTTGAGAACCATGGATAAAATTTTCAATTGCACTCGGTGTCCGAAAGGGTTTAAGAAAGATGTGGATGTACATTACTTGAACAAAGATGCGTTTAATTGGTGGTGCGCAGTGGAGAGACGATTTGGTTGGAGAAGGATGGACAGCCGTTCGTCTCTTTTCGTGGGATTTTTCCGAGTGTTGGACTTTGACTATAGTTAACGATGGTAAGGCGGAAGGGCCAAAGTTAGAAGAATTTCCGGTTGTTCAAGAATTTTAAAATGTATTCCAACCTTTGGAAGGAATACCCCTGCCTCGCGCTAATCATTAACAATCCATTCATGCCAATTAAGAAGCAATTGGAAGACCTTTCGAATAAAGGCTTCATCCGACCAAGTTCTTTGCCTTGAGGAGCTCCGGTCTTATTCATAAAAAAAAGATGGGAGTATGTGGTTATGTATTGATTATTGAGGAATCAAAAATGTGACCATTAAGGATAAATAACCATTACCGCGAATTGATGAGTTGTTGGATCAGTTGCAAGGAGCTAAGTTATTTTCCAAAATTGATCTTGCTTATGGGTACCATCAAATCTCGATTGTGGAAGATGACATTCAGAGAACCACATTCAGAACAAGGCACATACATTACGAGTTTGTAGTAATGTCGTTTGGCTTGACCAATGCAGCAACAACCTTCATAAGACTAATGAATGAAGTTTTCCAAGACTACTTAGACGGGTTTGTAATCATTTTTATTATGACATTCTCATATACTCGTGAAGTGTCGAAGAGCATGAAAAACACTGAAGGTTGGTGTTGGATCGGTTGAGAACTTATAAGTTATTTGCTAAGCTGGGCAAGTGCAGCTTCTGGAAAAAGGAAAGTTGGGTTCTTAGGCCACCGAGTATCAGAACACGGTGTGTCTGCCGATCCAGAAAAGATTGCTGTAAATAAGGACTGGCCCCAACTGGCTAGTGTTTCTAAAGTTTGAAGTTTCTTGGGTTTAACTGGATATGACTATAAGTTCATCAAGAAATTTGCTACTCGAGTTAAGCCGTTAACTCGGTTAACCGGAAAGGGAATCAAGTTCCAGTGGGATGCAAAGACAGCAAACATGTTTGAACAAATGAAAGAAGCATTGATTACTTTGTCTATTCTAGTGCTACCTGAACCTAACCAACCTTACACTGTGTACACTAATGCATCTCGAGTTGGATTGGATTATGTACTGATGCAAAACAATAAGGTTATTGCTTATGTTTCACGTTAGTTAAGGAAGCACGAGGAAAACTACCCCATTTATGACTTTGAGATGGTCGTAGTGGTGTTTGCGTTAAAAATCTGGAGATCGTATCTCTATGGAGAAACCGTTCAAGTCTTTACAAATCATCAAAGTCTCAAGTATCTATTCACTTAACCTGACCTTGACTTAAGACAGTGGAGTTGGATGAAATTTATTGCAGATTATGACTTAAAAGATTCTTTACCATCCCAAAAAAGCAAATATAGTAGCAGATGTTCTAAGTCGCAGACGAGCAAGTGTAAACATTGGAAAGGACATAGAAGCCTTAGTTGATGGATTCAAGAGGGTAATTTTATCGGCACTTGAAGGTGAAACCAGTGAAACCCTAGGACTTCAAGCCGTGAATAAAGCAGGATTGATTCAAAAGATTCGCGCGAACAGCAAGAAGACTTGAACTTAAAGAAAATCATAGATGAACTGGGAGATGTCGGTGGATGAAATGAGAGTGGATATTTTGAATTGGGAGATATCAAGCAGGATTGATTCAAAAGAGTAGCTAATGATGGCATTCTACTATTAAATAGAAGGATTACGGTTCTTGCAAGACGAGAATTAAGGAAGAAAATTCTATGAATGGCACATTAGTCATTGCTTAGTATTCATCCCGGAAGTACCAAAATGTACCGAGACATAAAAGTGGTACTATCACTGGCCGGGAATGAAGAGATTGGTATCTCAATGGATAACATAGTGCCAGAATTGTCAGCAAGTCAAGGTTGAACATCAGTTGCCCGGAGGATTGTTGCAAAGTCTGCCGTTGTAATTGATTTTATAACCGGATTACCAACTGCACCGGGAAGAGGAAACAATGCAATATGGGTAATGGTGGACTTCTTAACTAAGTTTACATATTTACTACCAATAAAAGTGGTAGATCGGATAGTAAAACTAGCCGAGTTATACTTGAAAGAAATTGTTTGACTCCATGTAGTACCAACTAGCATAGTGTCGTATCGAGATCCATAATTTACTGCCCAATTTTTGAGTGCCTTTCAGGAGACCTTTGGATCTCAGTTGCATATTAGTAGAACATTTCACCCCAAAACCGATGGTCAGACGGAATAGACTATAAGAACCATCGAAGGTATGCTCCTAATGTGCATTTTAGATTGGGCTGAATCTTGGGAGCAACATTTACCGTTGGTGGAATTCTCTTACAATAATAGTTATCACTCAAGTATCAGCATGTTTCCTTATGAATCTTTATGCTGACGACCATGCCGAACACTTGTGTGTTGGATTGAAATTGGGGAAAAGAGAATGTTTGAACCGAATATAGTGGATGAGACTATGGATAAAATTAAGATGGTACAAAAGAACATGAAGAGAGCCCAAGACCGTCAAAAGAAGTATGACGATCAGAATAGAAGAAAACTAGTATTTGCAGTGGAAGATGGGGAATACTTGAAAGTAGCAGCCCAAAAAGGTAAAGACTGTTTTGGAAAAGTTGGAAAATTAGATACTCGGTTTTAGGGCCTTAAAAAATATGGGAAGGGTATGAGAGTTAACTTATCGGCTAGAATTTCTCTCTGATATGGCCTTTCATCCGGTGTTCCATGTGTTTATGATATGAAAACACATAAGGGACCCAACTGCAATAGAACCGCATCGGATATAGGAGCTCCAGTCCAATCTTACCTACCTAGAGGGACCATTACGGGTGGGGGAATGAAGGATTAAACGATTGAAGAATCGAGAAATCAGACAAATCTAAGTTTTTTGGGGAAAACGACACCAAATTGTTATGACTTAGGAAAATGAAGAAAATTTTCGGAAAGACTACCCGAAAATGTTCATGGATGTAATATAGATACAAAGTTTAAGAATTCGGGACGAATTCTAATAAGGGGGAGAATGTAGTGACCCTCTCTTTAAATCCTGAAATGGACTTCGAATCGTCCGAGAACCAAAGGGATTTATGAACGGAACATGGGAATTGTCGAGTTAAGTAGTGACTTAACGAAGTTAGGTGGCCTTGGAAAGAAAGAATCAGCCAAAGGGAACTAAATATGATTGGTGGATTAGTCGGAATGAGAAAAACCAAAGTGAAGAAGAAGTTCGACCGAACATGAGAAATAAGGTGTTTCTGCTAAGTAACCTAGGGAGTAGGTGCTCAAGGTGCTTCTGCTAAGCAACCTAGAGAGCAGGTGCTGGCAAGGTGATTATGCTAAGCAACCTAAGGACCATGTGCTGACAAGGTGCTTTTGCTAAGAAACCTAGGGAGTAGGTGGTGATAAGGTGTTTCTTCTAAGAAACCTAGGGAGTTGGTTCTGGCAAGGTGCTTCTGTTAAACAATCTAGGGAGCAGGTGCTGGAAAGGTGATTCTGCTAAGAAACCTAAGGACCAGGTGCTGACAAGGTACTTTTGCTAAGAAACCTAGGGAGTATGTGGTGGCAAGGTGCTCAGCCTAACTAGCTAGGAGGTATTTGAGCTTACCCTTCACTGAAGTCTTCGCGGCTGAGTCACAGTTAAGGTGTTACCGCAAAGTGAAGTGAGATTTCCTTCAGCTGAAGTTTCTTCCTTCTATATATATAAGTCCGACCTCCTCTCTCTCAGATGTTAGAAAGTATCTAAGAAAATCTGTAAGTATCAAGAAGAATTTGTGCTAAGTAAAAAGAAGAAGAGGAAGTGGATTCTTAGAAGATTAGCTGCCGCATAAAGAAAATCATCCAATCGATGGGACGAATCTGACTGAACCTTAGATAGTGAGTTTGGTTCTTTTTTTATTTCGTGGTGGATGATGCATATGCATGGTTAAGATGTATGATGCTTGCATGCTAAGTTGTTAGCTTTCTTAAGTTCTTGGTGAAAATATGTTTATGTTTACTTGATGAATTATAGGATACCGAGACCTTAACCTATCTAATTCACCACTGAAAATCCGTGAAAGAGCCAAAGTAGAGTGGCTGATACGGATTAGAACATGCATGAATTTTATGTTGCTTGATTCTTGTGTATTGGTGTTATCGGCACGGTACACGGTAAGCCGTGCTCGGCCGTGATCTAAGGCACAGTGAGGCATGCTCGGTAAGACATATTGATACGTCCTTGTCCGATATGAGTGTTGTGATGTGGGCGTAGTCAGCTCTATCGTGATATATACGGGGGATTGGTTCACTACCACCACCTGTATGTCGCATGACGATGCGTTGTCCGGATCAATTGGTAGGTTCAGCCTGAGTGGATGTATGCCAAATGAGGTCATAAGATGAACATTGTTCAGGATCACTCGGTATGTTTAGCATGAGTGGTTGTATGCCGAATGAGGTAATACGATGAACGTTCTAAGGAATACTAATGATGTGAACGGCGAATGAGAGTGAGAATTGACGAGAATGCATTCCAAGAATTGTTCATATTTTATACTTCATTTTTTGCAAATGCTATGCGATTTTATTTCGGGTTTGGCGGGTTCATATTATGCATGTTAGGCACCCGAATTCACTAAGAAAATTAGTTACTTACCCATTCTCTTCCTTCCATGAAACCGTTAGTGAGCGGAGATAAAGAAGGAACAAATTCTCAAAGCCGGTGTAGAGTTGTTTTTTGGTAAAAATGTATGTTGTAATATTCAAAGTGTTTTACGGGTTTTACTTGTGCGCACACACTTAAGAATATTTGAAATGTTTGGTTTTGAACTTAAGTAAATAAAAGGATAATGGTTTATGTAAAATGACTTAAGTTCCAGTATGATATTTGTTTTGTCTAATCGAAGTAATTACGATTTTTGTTCCAGTTGAAAAGTTTAGAATAAGACAAGTAGGAAAATGATGGTAGGGACGTTTTATCTAAGATCTCGGATTTGTTCTGAAGCTTTGGACAGAATATCCAAACGCATCACAATAGCATTATTGAAGAGGAGGAGGGGGAGCCTCTTCATCTCTAGAAAGGGGAGCTTAGCGGATTTTAGAGAAGTCCTGAAACTCTAAATTTTTGCTTTTACTAAAACTCCACCTGAGAACCCAACATACATCTTACCTTGAAAAATTTCTGACAGATTGATAGCTCTTGACATAAGCGGCCGATTTGGCTTCTGGACATCCATAGGGGCCAGCGAAATATTTAACAATGATCCATCGTAATCCACCCAGGCCTGGATAGGCTTCCCACTGAGGAGATTTATGCTTTCATTCTTCCCTAAGGCGTTGGAAAATAAGACGGGAGAGCGGATTCAACAGATATCAGGCTATTCACATCAATCCCAACATGAGGCTTGTCCAACTTATCAAGCCCTATTGAATTAACAGAATCGAGCTCAATAGCTAGCAGATGAGAACTGAGTTGCGGATGCATGAGAGAGATCCGTGGAAGGAGATACAACAAAAACAATCACATGGCCATCATCAGCTCCAAACTTGGGAGGCACCAGCGCAACAAAATGTGTATAGAAGGAGAGTGATGAAAATGGATCAAAAATCAAATGGATGCTTGAAGAAAGCATGACCCATTTGAAACTCCGAAGCATTTGTCAACTGCAAAAGCCCATCAGGAAGGATTCTGGCGATCCCATCAATATAAAGATCTCATTGATCAAAGCCATTGTAGACAAACCCGGTTTCTTGTTGACTTGATAGGAAAATCAGATGAACAAAGGAGAAGATCAAAACCAGATATAGGCTGCAAAACATTGCTATTAAAAGAAAGAGTGCGAATTTAGTGGATAGGATGTTTCTCTAAGGTAACAAGCAATCTATAGAGCTACAAAACAACGAACCATACGATAAGCTGGGTTCATGATAATAAAATCAAATATGACTATGACATACAGTAATTATTGCATAGTCTAATTCATCGCGTAAATTAAATTCTACAAGGAAAACATCTTATAGTCTACTCTGATTATTTCATATGAAATTACAAGAATGTAATTTTCACAAAGTCACAATCTTTGATCAAATCAACAAGAAGTGGCATAGTCAGTCAAACATAGAACAAAACAGTACTCGGCCATTTTTTCTCTCTGACTATTCCAATTCGTACTGCAAATCTCTCATCCAATAAACAAATACTCTTAAAAGTTCCATCATTTCCCAACCAAATTGAGAGGTAAATACTGGGAAATAATAAGTCGCGGTGTTTGTCAATATATTTATTGCTCTGTCTCCTGATTGACTTGGTTGAGGTCTTGAGGATCGGAGTTGCGAGGTCGAAATGGCTGGAGACATCATTTTCAATCGCCGGATGAATAAAGACGGCAAGGTCACTGGTATGGAGATTCCGGGACGGAGGCGTGAGAGGAAGCGCTTCTAAGGTTCACTTTATATATTAAAGCCCAATCGTACCGATTCGATCTTAGTAAACCAAAACAAACCGACTGAACCAAGTTTTTATTTTGGTTAAAGCGATAGGTGATTCTAATTCTACTAGTCGACTGGTATTTGTCACTCATGAATAATATCCGAACTAGATTTTAATCCGCAGGACTAGCGATGATAGTCCCATTTTAATCCGAACTAGATTTTAATCATCAGTTCTTTTCAATTTTGGGTTTGATAGATAGTCCCATTTTGAGTATTTTTGAAATTTGATTCAAGTTCGGTTTAATACCCTGTCAGTTTAGATCAGTTCGGTTACTTTTTACCCCAAAATATATCCGAAATGATGGATACGGTTTGAATTAATTAGTTTTTATCCAAATATATCAAATACCTAAAAATCCAAAATACCAAGAAGAAAAACTTAAATATTGATGGTCACCGTCGACATCATGTCAATTTCTGTTATCAGAGAAGAACTGGTATATGATTCAAGAAAGACTTACGTGACAGTAATTTGAAGTCTGTAAGTATTTTTTTTGTATCTGTTTCTTTTTGGGTTTTCAGTGTTCCGTTTTAAACTTTAGATTTCGAGGTTATTTTATTTTGTCAGTTTTTTAATAGTTAATGTATTCGTTACTAAAATTCTAAAGGAAAAAATAATAGAATAGGGTATTTAGATTCTGTTTGGTATATATATATATATGGGTAGAGTTAAGAAAAAATTGCTCTCTCTCTCTCTTTTAAGAAGAGTTTGAAAGGGTGCAAAAACTTTTAAATCAATTGACCATAAATTTCATAGTTTCATATCAATTCCAATTAAATTTTTCTATGGTGGTTTCCGATTTTAATGTTCACTCAAGGAATATAGAGAGTTTGCGATTCATATTGTCAGAAAATGGATCTCAAAAAAATTGTTTTCTCTTATTTATTTTATGGATTGCAATCTTTTTTCTTTTCATGTATTTTAGATTTGATTCATAGACAAACCAACCCAGAAATCACTATTGATGCTTCTCTATACAAGCGATTGAAAATATGAGGTTTTGGTTGGCTAAATCTGTGTTCTCTCTCACAAATTTTCTTGCAAATGGTTATCGAATTATCCTTTTCTCTTGTAAAGCGTTTTTTCGATGTCCAACTTGTTGCCGGTCATATCTATGATTGTGTTTTTTCTTCATTTTTAACCAATTAATCGTAATGGGTATGAGATTGAAGTGGTGATATTGGAGATTTTCATCAACCTCTATTGGAGATAAAGTTAAAATATTTTAAAATGACTTTGATACGGAAGATTTGATAACATAATGTCGATATTTCAGAACTATTAGCGGAAGCATCGGATTTGTATTGTGGTCTACAATATGGAGACTTAACCAAGAAATGATACTCCCGCACACAAGTCGCATCAAAGAAAGATCAAAGATGAAGAAGGAAAATAATGGATTTCGTGATCCGTTAGCGAGTAAGGTTTATCTAAAGAAAGCATCGTCAAATTCACTTCTTTTAATGTATTTTTCCCACTATGTGGCACATATATCTGGTTATGTAATAATTTGTTATCCATAAGTTCTACATACACTTTGTAATTCATTTTAATATCGTTTGTAATTCGTGATATTGACAATGATTATTAATAAAATGTTTAGAAGGAAAAAATGTATATATATATATGAGTAACTTTGCAAATTATGTAGTTTTGATGTTTTTATTTGCTAAGTGTGTACTTTTTGACATTCGAGATGTTTTTACGTAGTTTTAAGGTAGTTTTCGGGAATAGTGATGGAAAAATTACAAAATTGACCACATCTTTTAGAGAGAGAAAAGGAGAGAACAAAGGAGGAAAGAGAAATTTCTGACGCATGTAAGATAGGAGAAAGACATGATGACATTTTTAGAATAATATGTGGGCCATAACTTTTAAGAAAGCAAAAACAAAGTTGTAATTATTCGATTTTAGTAAATACAAATATGCTATCGAAACATTAAAAATATTTTTTAGGCAAAAACTACCCGTTTGACAAAATAACACATAAAAACTACATTCCTTCCTAAATTTCTATATATATATATGTACACTGATATTTTAGAAGTTATGACAAAGACTCATACATCTGCACTGTTAATGAGATTTAGTTTTCTTTTTAAATAATGCCAATGACAGTTATGTAATATTTTACATTTAACTTCTCATTTTAAAAGATATTTCTATAATAATATTAGTAAGAAAATGAAAATCATAACTATACTACTAATTGAGAAGTATTCTATATAAAAAATAATTTAAAATTTAAAATATTACATACAATGCCATTGATATAATTACAATATAAGAGTAAACAAAATCGTTTGTTGACAACTTTTTCAAAGTATTTGGTGAGATTTTTGCAGATTTTGTAGTTAACAAAATATCTGCAAAGATGTTTCCTTATAATATAATTACAAATTTTCAAAAATGATTTCTAATTAATTATGAATTTTAAAATGTTTTCTTTTATTAATATATTCACATTAATTATTTTGATTATTGAAGATTTGTTAAGATTTCTCCTCTGATATTTGTTTGGTCCTTTTTAAAAAAAATTGAATCATTACATAATAAATATACTAATTTAAAATTAAGAATTTTTTTTGACACATATTGTGATTTGAACTTTTTAAAAGGACATAAATTCTTCAATCGATTTAAAGAAAAAGTGTGATTTTTACAATGGGTCATGACGGGTTTAGGTAGATACAAATGGATCATGACGGATCTCGGATCGAATTTTTAATCATTGATAATAATTTATGTAGGATTAAATCAAATTGTTATAGATATTTTTGAATAATATGAATATATATACATAACACCACATTTGAATCAGGATCTGAATCCAATACTTTATAATCCAGATTTAAATCAAGATATGAATTTTCAAATATTTTAATTTTTATAATGAGTCAGGACGGGTCAAGATGGGTCATAGCAGATAAAGATGGATCATGATGAATCTTGGATCGAATTTCTAATCATTGAAAATAATTGATATAAGATTAAATCAAGTTGTTATAGATGTTTTGAATAATATGAAACATATACATAACACCACTTAATTTTTACAGCCAAATTATTTCATAATCTTAATTATCAAATAAATTTGTCTACAAACATAATACCGCATGTACATGCGGGTCGTGAATTATGTTTTTTTTCTTAATTATCAAACTCAAGTTTCAATTATAAACTTATAATTATAAGACATGAAACTTATCTAAGAAAATAATATGCACCAAACTATTTATAAAACCTAAAACATAATTTTATGATTATTATGCAAAATTTATAATAAATATATTATTATACAGTTCACTAACACAACAAAATAATATATTATTTTAAAATTTATGTAAAAAAATTTCTATAAACATTTTCTCGCAGCTATGTGCAGATTGTAATCTAGTAATGATTTAATAGAAGGATAAAACTCTTAAAGTGAACAAAAAGCATGAGTGGTATTATGTTTTATGAACCTAAAACAAATTTATCTAAGAAATTCGATAATCTTATGAATGCATTTTCCAAAAAATGAGATGCAATCTCACGGACGAACAGTCTTGATACTCACGTCCTCATCTTTTTTCTTAGAAAATTTTATCATGTCTTTATGCGAACAAAGTATTCGTATGGAATTTGAGACCGTGAGATACAGTTGTGTAACCAATAACATAGTTTATTTTTTAAGTTAATATATTTAAGTAGCCAAACAGATTTATATACAGAGCATTCACAGTTTGTTGGATCTCATCTTCCATGGGCGTCCAAGATTGTGTGAGTAATAAAGAGAGAAATTGATGAGTTCCTTAAACTGGGGATTCTAATGGCAAATGATGCTCCCATTGAAACCGCCATAGAAGCCCCAATACATGGAGTAGACGATGAGAAATCTGACAAAGGTAAGTCTTGGTTTAGGTATTGAACAACTTGTCCCATCCCATGCCTTGATTCTGGCATAACATTTGTGCAGAGCAACTCGAGTTTCAGAACTATCTCGACTTCTTCGAATGAGAATTCTCTTCCCAATCTTGAATCTCTGATCTCGAGTAAAGAAGCTAGTTTCCAGCATTCGCAAACCCACTTGACCAGATACTGTTTTTCTACAGGCAGCTCAGGTTCCACAGGTCGTCTTCCACAAGTGACTTCAAGAATGAAATCACCAAAGGCATGCACATCGGTTTTCGTAGAAGTTCCCATTGTTGTTTGCTAAGAGGCCATGTAACCTATGGTTCCCACAACAACTATTGCAGATAAGTTGACTCCAAGGTCGTGAAACTTGGCCATGCCAAAATCACCTAACCTCCCATTGAACTCAAAATCTAACATAACGGCAGAAGCTTTTATGTTCTGGTCCAAAACAACTTGCTTGGTTACTGTATACAGGTAACTGAGAGCCGAGTCAATGTCTTTAAGAATATAAATCCTTTGAAACCATGTAGGAGATGGGTTTTGGCCATGAAAAAAGTAGTGGTCAAGACTACCATTGGGCATGTACTCAAAAACCAAAAGTAACTCACCTTTTCTCCTGCAATATCCGAGAAGACGAACCAAGTTATGATGCGGTAAATTTCCCATAGTTACAACTTCCGCCACAAACTGTTTCATTTTTTGCTCTACATCATGAGACAGTCTTTTCACAGCGATATGCATGCTTAGGGGCAGCGTTCCTTTGTAGACTTCCCCAAACCCACCTTTCCCAACACGACCATTTTGCAAAAGCCATTTGTTGCTTTGTATAGAGACTTGTAGGAGAATCGGAGTGGCCCATATTCCTTTTCCCACGATTCTTTAACTTTGGTGTACTTGTTTCTTTTGTACCAATAAACTCCTACAAGAACCATCAGTACTAGGATCACCGATAAGATGACCAAACCAATAAGCGGTGGAGATAGCATATTCCTTTCACCACTAGGAAGAGGAACCAGAGGGAGTTTAGAGAGGTCCAAGGTCTATAATAGCTCTTTGCTTCTACGAAAACTCCACCTGAGTATATACTAGTTACTGGTCCATCCCCCTGTTGATGCAGAGAACCCAACATACATCTTATCTTGAAAAACTTCTGACAGATTGATAGCTCTTGATATAAGCGGCCAATTTGGTTTCTGGATTTCTATAGGGCCCAGCGAAACATTTAGCAACAATCCATCATAATCAACCCAGACCTGGATAGGCTCCCCATTCAGGAGATTTAAGCTTATATTCTTCCTTATGGCATTGGAAAAGTAAAAAGGGAGAGCATACTCAACAGATATCGGGTTGTTCACATCAATCCCAACATGAGCCTTGTCTAGATCATGAAAATCTACAGTCTCAACAGTATCGAGCTCAATAGCTATCAGATGAGAAGAGGAATTCCCATTTGTTGTGTTGTTGAAAACGCCCAAGTACTGAGGCGGGAACGCATGAGAGAGATTCATGGAAGGAGATACAACAAAGACAATACCATGACCAGCATGAGCTTTCAATTTAGGAGGCACCAACGCGCACAAAAAATGTGTATAAAACGAGAGTGATGAAGATGGATCAAAATCAAATGGCTGCTTGAAAAAAGCATGAACCGTTTTCAAATCTGAAGCATTTGTCAACTGCAGAAGTCCACCGGGTAAGATTCTTGCCATCCCATTAATATAAAGATCTGCTTGATCAAAGCCATTGTAGACAAACCAGGTTTCTTGTTGACTTGATAGAAAGATCAGATGAACACAAGAGAAGATCAAAACCATATAGAGTCTGCAAACCATTGCTACTGAAAGAAAGAGTTTAAATTTTGTGGAAAGAATGTTTCTCTGGGGTAACAAGCAATCTCTAGAGCTGCAAAAAAATATCTAGTCATAACTTTAGGAAAAGAAGTCAAACTCAAGTTTCAATATTCCATGTCCTCCAGATTTACTAAATATATCCACACTTAGATTCAAGGTTAGGATCCTTCTGGACAACTTACTCTGATACCAAATGATGTAGATCTTGTATCCACACTTAGATACGTCCCTGCAAGATGAACGTTCGCAGAAAATTCCAATCTTTGGGTCTTACATGCCTTCATCGGACTAAGGATTATCTGATTGGTATTTGAGTGAATTTCCTTGGGAGAATCCACATCATTTGGTATCAGAGCATGCTCAAAGACTAAACTGATCAACCGCTGCCTTTACAACTCTTCACCTTCATCATCATCACCATCATCACCACCCAAATCATTTTCATCATCATTACCATCTAAAACGATCCATCACTATCACCATCAAACCAGTTCCACCATCACATCTTTTTGTTTCATCTTCATATGATCAATCCTTGATCGCTCTCATTCACCACCATAAAAACCATCACCTTCATACCCTTTCATCTTCACCTTTATACCTCTTCGTTCATCTTCAACCTTTCATCTTGTACAAGCCCTTTTTCACCACCACAATCTTAAAACCCTCATTTTTAACCATTTGACCGTAACATATATCAACTGGAAACCTACGAGGATAAATACTTTCGTGTATGTGTCGTCCCATTCTTGGATAACAAAGCCACATATCTTATTAACCTTTCATCGATCAGTCATAAACTTTTCATTGTCAGAAACCGCTCAATCATCCAGTCATCACACCCAATTGTCGCACCCATTCATCATTGATCATTACCCGGTCATTTTGGATCATCAAAACCATCATACGGGTATGGGGAGACCCTACTACACTGCTCCTACATGGATAAGAACCTTCGTGTCCATGTTGTCCCTTTCTTGGATAATAAAGCCACATATCTTATAAACCTTTCATCGTCTGATCATCAACTGTACATTGCCAGAAACCGCTCAATCATCCGGTCATCACACCCAATCGTCGCATCGAGTTCATCACCGATCATCACTCACACCTTTTCCCAATTACTTGACTATTACATTTTCAACTCGCGCCCCTTCATCTTATTTTCATCCAATCATCATTTCACCTCCAAGATGCAAGTCTTGATGATTGAGATGCAACGAATGATAAGGAATGAATTAAAACCATTTCACCAAGGGCTTAGTCAACTCCGAGAAGAAATGCAGTAACAAAAACAACATCACCGTAAAGAAGTTATCAAAGACGATTTTGCAGAATTTGAAGCTAGCCTCAATGCAAAGAATTTCTTATTTGGATGAGATCTATGGAAAAGATTTGATTATAAAGCTTACGATGATGAAAAGAAGTTTAAGGTGGCAACTTCGAGGCTGAGAGGTTCTGCTAACGTTTAGCAGATTAATATTAAGATGCAACGTGCTAGAGAAGATAATATCCCTATTACATCTTAGGAACGACTGAAAAGACTTGTTAATAAGAGATTATCGCCAGAATATTATAAGGAAGCACTAAACACAAAGTTTCACACTAGTCTTTATAATTATGGTGCCGCTTGGAAACCGTTGGAGGTTGTAAAGAATGAAGACGTCATTGATTAATCTGATCTGAGATGTGTGCTGGCAATTCAAGAGGGTACATGTCAGATCTATGGTTCAAGTTCGTACTCTTTGACACCTAGTTATTTTTGAGAAGAGAAGGAAACCCCAAAGTTGAGCGTTGAAGTGAAGCCATCCATTACCAGCCATGAAATCAAAAGAGAAGTGTTGGGAGTTCAAGAGGATTTCCATTCAATTCCAGTTGTAGAAAAGGTGGAACAAGAGCAGATTACTTGACTTGAATGCATAATTTACGAGGAGTTGCCAATGGACGAGTTGGATTCGTTTTTTTATTGAAAATTGTGACGATGAATCCTTTTCACAATCAAGAAGGTATATCTTGTCTCCTACACTTGATCCTTATATTTTAGATTTTGAGTTGCTGGAAGAAGTAGAAGGAGATATGATATGATCATGATAAGCAGCAAGGACAATCTAAGAAGAGGCGTGGCACAACCAACTAGATAAAAGGAAAAGTGGAGTCTTTAGCCTTCAAAGATGGACTTATTGGGCTAAGTCATGAAGTTTTGGACATGAAGAGCATTCAACAATCCATCTAAGATGTTACTTAACAAGTCCAACCCATTTTAAGTTTATTACAAGTCCAAGAAGAGCCCAACATAAGTGACTAATTTGCTGACCAAAAGGAGTGACGAAATTGAAGATCAAGAGTCACTGGAGGCCAAGAGTTATTCAACAATATTTATTTCAGTTTCTTCTCGGTCATTGTTTTGAAATTTTATTTTCTATTTTCAAGACAATTTATTTGTCTAGTTTTAACCACATGTATTTTCTATAAATACTTATGTAACCACATTTTGAGAAATAAGACTTTTTGATATTTTGGAACCCCTTAGAGAGTGATTCTCATTTTCGTCAATGGTGTGTAATATATATTGATTTGATCTGTTTTGGTGTGTCATATCCAAGGGATCAACCTGCTTTATCAAGTGTTCTCCATCACATTTGTGTGGCTATTCTACCGACTGAAGTAGTTGATTGTGGTATAAGTTAGTGTCAGGTGGTGAGGTTAATATACTCACTGTTGGAGCTACCAGCATAATCTTCTAAGGTTTCCATCACCTTGTTCTTTGGCATCTCCATTCAATCAAGGCAAGGATTATCCAACCAAATTTGAGTGAAAGATCTTCGAGAATCATTTCAAGTGGTATCAGAGTCTACACTCTTAGTTTGGTATTCTATCATTCTATCATTTTCTCATATTTCCATCTTCTTTCTTTCATCTTCTAACCGTTCATTTTCTATCCTATCATCTTCTACCCTTTCATCTTATGAAAAAAGGTAAAGAAAATGATAAAAAGAAGTTCTGGTTTGTTTAGCAATTATAAATCTCTTTTTATTATTTTTATTATAAAAAGAAGTTATGGTTTTGTGTGAACAAGCTGCTATTTCAAATACTATCAAAAAATTCGCTTTGTGTCTACTCTCTCTTTTATTAGATGGCCAGATTTGAGGACAAATCTTTTTCAAAAAGAGGGGAATAATATGATCATGATAATCAGTAAGGAAAATCTAAGAAGAGGCATGTCACAACCAACTAGATCAAAGGCAAAGTGGAGTCTTTAGCCTTCAAAGATGAACTTATTGGGCTAAGTTATGAAGTTCTGGACATGAAGAGCATTCAAAATCCATCTAAGATGTTGCCTAACAAGTCCAAATCATTTTAAGTATATTACTAGTCCAAGAAGAGGCCAATATAAGTAACTAATTTGCTGGCCAAAAATAGTGACGAAAATTGAAGACCAAGAGTCATCGGAGAACAATAGTTATTCAACAATATTTATTACATTTTATTTCAAGTCATTGCTTTGAAATTGTATTTTCTATTTTAAAGACAATTTATTTCTCTATTTTTAACCACAAGTATTTTCTATAAATACTTATGTAACCACATTTTGAAAAATAAGACTTTTTGATATTTTTGGAACCCTTTTGAGAGCGATTCTCATTTTCTTCAATGCTGTGTAATATCCATTGATTTGATCTGTCTTGGTGTGTCATATCCAAGAGATCAACCTGATTTATCAAGTGTTCTCCATCACAGTTGTGTTAGTATTCTACCGACTTAAGTAGTTGATTGTGGTATAAGTTAGTATCAGGGGGTGAGTTTAATATACTCAATGTTGGAGCTACTCTTATCATCTTCTAAAGTTTCCACCGCCTTGCTATTTGCATCTCTATTTCATCGAACCAAGGATTATCCAACCAACTTTGAGTGAAAGATCTTGGAGGATCGTATCAGTTTAAGGAAAAGGAAACATAAACAACAAAAAACTGTTAACTTTGAATAGTTAGGTTGAGTGTCAAATAATTTGGCAAAGGGAAACACTACAGAGAGAGAGTATTTGTGGATAGACAGTATATGAGATACACCACAGATGACAACACATAAGTCCAGTAAGTTACATGCATGGAGGCATGGGAGAGAAGTTTTAAGCCTGTCTCCACGATGTGTTGATGTCTGCGTTCTGATAACCTAGTGTGCTCTGGTGTATGTGGTGGACTTTTGAGATGCGAGGCTCCATATTTTGCAAAGAAATCGGTTAAAGCTACAATTCACCTCCATTTTCAGAATAAAAGGTAATTATTTTTTGTTGAAATCTGTTTTCTACAAGAGTTTTCCATCGAATGAGAGTGTCTTTAACCTGTCGACGAAGAGGATAAAACCAGATATAATGAGTCAAATATAAAATAAAATTTATACCCATCAATGGAAAAAACAGGAGACGTCCAGACATCAGAATAAACAAGTTCAAGTGGTTTAGACGAGGTTAAAGGTGAAGAGATGGAAAATGGCATCTTATGCATTTTATTGATGGAACAATTTAAACAATGAACTAAGCATGTTTCAAATCAGAAAACAACAAGGGAGAAATAGCACACTTTAAAACCAAAATTGAAGGGTTTCCTAATCTCGAGTGCCAGATAGAAAGCGGACATTTTAAAGAAGTAGATAATGTAAAGGGTGGAGAAGTATCCCAGTGTGGCCACTCATATCCTTTATCATTGGTTCCCCTGTTACCACTGGTACCCCCGAGTTGAGATCCTTCTCCTAAAACGAATGGGAAAAAAATTCAACAAAGACAAGATTGTCAGTACATATTTTCTTTACTAAGACCAAATTCTGGGTTATGCGTGGACCATGAAGAACATTGTTAAGTTAAAATTTACGTGAAGGAGAAGGGAGTATGGAGGAACCTGTATTTGTGATTTCAAGCCTGCACCATACCGATTTGAACTTCATCACCTCCTGCATAAGGTGAGTGAAAAGAAAAACTGGCAAGATCCGTCGTGAGATGGTGAGAAGCACAAGAGTCCATGAGCCACGCGGTGTTGTCAGGTTGTGCCATTGCTGCATTGTAAGCTTACAAAGATCCTTGAGAGTAGCCTTTTTGTTTACCTTGTGGTGAGGCTTGAGATTGATACAGAATACGGAATAGAGGACATCTTTTAGCACTGTTTCCTTGTTTGCCGCAAGCTTGACAACGTCCAAGATACGGGCGAGAAGGCTGGTTCCCCAGTTGATGTGCCGAGAATTGATTCCCTAAGTTGTTCTTGTTGTTGTTAGGTCTCCAGTTCTGTGTTCTTTGTTGAGCATGATTTGTCAAGATGGGGAACGATTGTTGATTCGTTGTTATGGCGGTGAGAGCTAGTTCCCGATTGATGAGCTTTTCATATAGCTCGGAGAATGAGATTGGAGTGTCTATGTTTTGGATCGATTCAATGAGTGACTTGTAGTCATCACCGAGTCCTTTTGAGTACTGTGTCTGTCCGAGGAGAGCCAACACATCAGCTTTGGACTTGATTTGTGCAAGGTTATTCCAAGCATCAAGTGATGAGTTTACTGAGGCGATTAGCTTTTGGTGAGGAAGTTTGACAGCACCCATGATGGATTTGTACAATAAACTATCTTGGTAGAGCTAGAAGGCATGTACGGGGTTGAGGTCTTTAGCGCCGGAACTGTTAGTGATCTTCGGCGATGGAATCTCAGTGGTAGAGTCAATGAATTTCAGCAGATCATAGCATCAAAGTAGTGATCTAACTTGAGCCCTCCACGAGATGTAGTTGGTTCAGGAGAGCTTGGTCATATTAACCATGTTAACGGAGACAAGTGCGGTTGTGGTTGAGCCGAAATTGATAACTTTGGTAGAGGTGGATGAGTCAACAAACATTTTTGTTGATAGAAAAGTTTTAAGAGAAATTAATGAGATCCTTTGGATAGAGAGCTTTGATACTAGATAGAGAAGGATTATGATGATTGATGTATTTATATGTGAAGCGGTGCAACATATAATAAATATATGATACACGAGTTTTAAACCCAAGTATATGACTGCAACTGTACAAACAAATATAGTAGTATAGAAGGGATCAAATCCTCAGGAACCAGGTTGCACTACTATTCTATGGAAAAAATGCTAAGCTAAGACGAAGAGAAATTTTTTTCATTGAGAATTAAACTAAATAAAGTAACTGAAAGTAAATAAAAATAAACTTGTGGATTAAAAGCGTTAGGCTTTAGGGAATTTTTCAGAAATCAGAGATCACAAACCAGACAACTATTCAGGGCATTCATTAAGAACTATCTCGAATTCAAACATATACGTCTAAATAATCCAATTTTGTAGCATTGATTACTAAGTATCTAAACTTTTCTTGAACTTAAAATCCTATACAAGCATTAACTAATAGGTTCGATATGTTCATGAATCCCCTTAACATCAACTTTCGTTGGCTAAGGATGATCCGTTCATCTATGTTCTATCCTATAATCTATAAAAATTTTGAGAATAGATTCAATCTAACATCATACATTAAGTAGCAAATCTAGTCTAATACATTAACAATAAAAATAGATGAAGATTACATGATATATAAGCCCTATTTGTGTATGATTCAATGATTCTTTATTCTTTCGAAACCCTAAACCATAACTAGAGAACTACTCACTCATGGAAGTGATTAAAAACTCATGATAGAATAACTCATGAATAAATCCAATAAAACACCAAAGATGTTTCTTCATAATAGGTCTGAAAATAGGATAAAGTCTAAGAGAAGATAGCCTAAACAATGGCTTAAAACAAGTAGTTAATAGGGTAGGGTTTGTCTTGGTTGAATCCCAATCCAATTAGGAAAAGATACAAAATTTCCTTTTTTTCTCAGGTAGAAGATATGTCTTGGATCGATCAATCTTGTTCTTGACGGTATAAAGAGATCAGTCGGGTTAATGTTGGATTGATCAGTCTAGTTGTGTGGATTGATCAATCTGATGTCTTCTGGTCGATCTTGATTTTCACAACTTTCTCTTGGGGAGGATGGATCGATCGATTTGGGAACACACTTCCTTTCTTCAAGATGATGGATCGATCAATTCAATGGTCGGATCGATCAATTTGGTTAAACTTGGCAGACATCTTAGATCGACGGATCGATCGATCCATATGGGGATTTGTCGATCTGAATACTTCAATCGACTCCTTTTTGCTCTTTTGTTCCAAAATTCATTCCAATGGATGGTTTGAAAACTTCATATCAATTCCCCCAGACTTGAATCTTTGTTTGTTCTCAAGTAAGAACAAACGAATAAAGATAAGTTAGAAGAAAGGTTTGAAAACGAGAACTTACGCACTCATTTAGATTCCACCGCTCTGAACTTCCAATCCTTTAGAACGTAAAAATGATCAAAGAACTAGTTAGTACCACATGTACTTTATCATAAGCATAACAAAAATATCATATCCTATTCCCCGGAATCCTAAAGAATCTTTGAAATCTTTATGGTCAACCCTTTAACATTCATTGATTTCTTTGTAAGGTGCAGCTCACAAAGGGAATTATCAATCACAATAAGGGCTTGGAAAGGATGGCTAGTTTGATGGTGGTTGAAGTGTTTAGGTTCTGAAGATGAAGATGGATGAAAATCATAGCACAAAATCGCAATGAGATGAACACCAAATGTTGATACACATCCTTCTTGAACTTTGGAATCTCTGTAAAGCTCTGTAAATGTCCTAAATGAGTTGAAATGGTGCTTAAGACAAGAAATTAAACACATAAAGACTTTATTCTTGTTCCTTCTTTGTCTTCTTTCCATTCTCATTTTTTCTTTTCTTTCCTTTTTCTTTTTTTATTCTTTTTCTTTCTTTTTCTTTTCTCTCTTTGTTTTTTATTCTTTTTGTTTCTCGAGATGAGGAAGCCAGAACCAATCCTAGAGATACATTACATGCACCATAAACAACTCAACCAATATAATTCTAAGTAATAGAGAGCATAAAACTTACTAGAGATCCTTTAGAACGAAGAGGTGTGTCGGTCCGCATACTCTGTAGTTTTTTCACTTGATTGCACATGATAGTGATGAAATAGAAGGCATGTAGTTTGAATGAAAGGACAAGGTTAAGGTCTAGTACCAAACTAAATACGAGGTTGGCCATTCGAAGTTCTGAAAAGAGTGGTAGAAATGGTGGAATGGAACTCTAATGTTGTGATCCTTGTGCTATATCAAGCCCCTAAGTGAGAATATTATGCCAAGTTAATGGTCCTCTAAGATAGAGCCAACCTTAGATCAATCAGATTTCCAGAGGATAAGGAACTTCAGGTAAGTTGATCCACCGATGGTGTTTCCAATTTTCCTATGCTGAGAACAATCACTACTAGAAGTCTACAGAAAGTTAGTCAACACCAGATGAAATCCAAGAAAAACATAATAATATTCCACGTTTAACTAAATGAAACAACACAAAAACTTAAAATAAAACCAAAACAAAAACAAAAAAAAACAAAAACCCACCCCCAGACTTATTTCACACCATCTCAGTGTGAAAATAAGCCTTAAGAAGGGTACAACAAACACAAAAATAGCATAATGATAAAACTAAAGTAAAATAACCATAAAATAAGTACTTACCAGTGGGCTGCCTCCCACCAAACGCTTGTTTAACGTCACGAACTTGACTGCCGTAACGTCTAAGCGTTATGAGAATCCTTAGAAGGATCTGGGTGTGGTGGCAGTGAGTTAAGATGTGATCCGTGTGATGGTGTGACATGAAGATCCGGTGTAAGAATCTTGTTCAACATGTTATCCACAACTACTTGTCCCTTAGCTTTAAGCTCTGGAGTTATGATTGCTTTGACTTTAGAAAAAGGTCTAGATGTACCTTTGCTTTTCAGTTTATACTCGATGGTATCATCAACACATCGATGCGGTGTCAAAGTGAGTAGAGAATTTTTCAGAATTACCCCAGACGTAGCCTTATCGAACTTTTCCTTAATGCCAATACAGAAAGCATAATCCTTGTTAGGCTTTGTGGAGACTGCATTGTAGAAGACTGTTTTGTCTATTTTTGAAAGACAAATCCTCTTGTTAGGTTGGTCAACTACAGATCTTGTGGTGGCAAGGAAAGGCCTTCGTAGAACCAAGAGCATAGAGGCATCCTTGCTTATCTTGACAACTCGAAAGACAGTAGGTATCAAGTAGTCCCCAATCCGTACGTGAAGGTCTATGATGCAGCCTTATAAACTTGATGATGTGGCATCCACAAAACAGAGAGTCATGTCCGAAGGCTTTATAGAATCAATCCCCATAGACTCAGCGAGTTTGGCTGACATGATGTTTACATAAGACCAAGAATCACAGAGGGAGTCTTTAAAATCAATGTCAAAGATGGAGCATGGCACATTGAACTCTCCTGGATCCGTTAGTTTAGGCAAAACCTTAAGTGCTGGGGCTGGAGTGGGTTATGGTTGCTTCGGATAAGGAACCTTATGAGCATAATCATGTAGTGTAAATGGATGGATTGCTGAGTGGAGGAAGGTCTCGCTCTCTGGTGATCGGATTAATCGATCTCAGAGTGGATCGATCGATCTGGACTTTTGTAGGGGTCTTCGACCTTACTGGATCGATCGATTTGGGATTGGATTGATTGATCTAAAGAGTTACAGCTAGACTGGCCTGGTGAAGATCGATCGGTCTAGGCATGTGGAGATTGATCTGGAGACTAAATTGATCAATCTAGGTGTTGGATCGATCGATTTGGAGACTTAAGGTTGAGGGTGTCATGATTGGATTGATTGATTGTTGATGGGATCGATCGATCAAGCTAGTTACAGGGATCTTTGGATGACTAGGACCAATTGATCATTGAAAGGATCGATCGGTCAGGTGGGTGGATCAATTGATCCAGTGAGTGGATCGATCAATCTGAGATTGTTGCAAAGATTGAATACATAAGCTTCTATTCTAAATCATCCTTTCTATCATTAAGCGCTTGTGCACTCTTTTTCTGACCATCCAAGATATTCTTCAACATATGTTCAAGTTTGATCTCTCAAGAAGGTTGTCCTTGTTCTTTAACTATTTGCACATTTGCCCTTGAACTACCAGAATCGTCTCCATTCCTCGGATTGTGTTCCTTCTTCGCTGGAAGGACTCCTTGTTGACGTTTCATTGCCTCTACAGTCTGATCAACTTGAGTATCAAGCAATTTTAGATGAGTGTGGATAACTTCAAATTTACCATTAAACTCGGCATACATGTTGTCCACTTTGGCATTGATCTCATTTCTGGATTTTTTTTAGAAACAAAGAGTTGTTGTATAAGAGCCTTGAGTTCTCCTTGGGATTCATTATCAAAGGGCGAAGGTTATTAGAGTGGTTGTTCTTGATGTTGAGGATTATTGACATTGGTGTTGCGGTAAGATAGATTGGGGTGGCTTCTATAATTCTGGTTGAACCTTTTGTTCTACACATACCCCTGGCCTTGGACATAGTTAACATCCCTAAACTCATCATTCTGCCCCTCAGAAATGCCCTGGAAGGAAACCGTATCTGATCCATCTTCACATTTATGCACACCTCTTCGATTAGCTTTGAGCAACAAATTTACCTTAGCAATCAATTCATTGATCTTCTGAGAATCACCGTTGTTGACCTTTCTAGAACGATCATACGCAGGAAAACAGTTGTTGGAACTTGCAGCCAAGTTCTATATTAGCTTGTAGACACCTATGATACTCTGAGTCATAAAATCCCCATTACTCGCAGCATTGAGAGCATTCTTGTAATCCCAATCAACACCATCATAGAAGATGATAAGAATCTGCTCCTCTGAAAACCCGTGATGAGGACACTCTATTCGATACTCTTTAAACCGTTCCCAAGCCTCACATAAGGACTCTCTAGAAACCTATCTGAAGGTGGTGATCTTATTCCGCAAAGCAGCTGTCTTAGATTTAGTGTAGAAGTGGTCGAAAAAAGCGGCTCTGCATTCAGCCCAAGATCTCAAAGAACTAGGAATCAAAGACTTAAGCCACCTCAAAGCCTTGTCTAAAGAGAACGAGAACAACTTACAGTGGTGGTAATCAGCAGGTACCCCATTAGACTTTGTTGTGCTACAAATTTCCTCTAAGTTCTCAATGTGATCCATTGGGTTTTCAGCTGGTAACTCATGGAAGAGATGCTGCTTCACCAATGCAATTAGTTAAGACTTAATCTCATATTCCTGTCGTGCAATCTTTGGTGGACAAATAGAAGCCCTGTTCTGATAGGATGTGTGAGGGGTGTTAGCGTCCCCAATAGTACGTTGTTGAGCTTGATGTTTTTGTTGTTATTAACGCAAATGCTGCAACTGCTGTTGTAAGTCTCGGAGGTTGGCAGCTGCAGTGGCTAGAGCATCAACAAGTGCTTTGGTGTCGATGTTATCGCCCATGTTAGCTAGTTTCGACTCTTCTTTCCCTGCTTGTTGTTAGCTCGCTTTGTCCTTGCTAGTTGTTGATTAGTTAGGTGCAGGAGACCTTTTGAACCATCACTTCTCCTCTGCATGCACTTGAGAAACAAAAAAAAAAAAGCAAAATGAAAGTGTAATTAGTAAATCTTAGACTGAGCGTTAGTCGTAGATTCGAAGACAATAATTGATCCTCGACAACGGTGCCAAAAACTTGATACATAAGTTTTAAACCTAAATATATGATTGCAAGTGTACAAACAAGTGCAGTAGTATAGAAGGGATCGAATCCTCAGAGACCAAGTTGCACTACGATTCTATCGAAAGAATGTTGAGCCAAGACGAAGAGAAAGATTGTTTGATTGAGAATTAAACTAAATAAAGCAATTTAAAGTAAATAAAGAAGTAAACTTATGGATTAAAACCGCTAGGCTTTAGAGAATTCTCCGGAAATTAGATATCACGAACCAGACAACTATTTAGGATATTCATTAAGCACTATCTTGAGCTCGAACATATATGCTTAATCAATCTACTTTCGTGGCATCGATTACTATGTCTAACCACCTAAGTATCTAAACTTTGCTTGAACTTAAAATCCTATACAAGCATTAACTAATAGGTTCGATATGTTTACAAACCTCCTTAACATCAACTTTCGTTGGCTAAGGATGATCCGCTCATCCATGTTCTATCCGATGGTCTATAAGATTTTGAAAATAGATTCAATCTAACATCATAGACTAAGTAGCTAATCTACTCTAATGCATTAACAATAACAGTAGATGAAGATGACATGAGATATAAGCCATATTTGTGTCTGATTCAAAGGTTCTTTATTCTTTTGAAACCCTAAACCCTAAGTAGAGAACTACTCACTCATGGAAGTGATTAAACAACTCATGATAGAAGAACTCATGAATAAATCCAAAAAAGGCCAAAGATGTTTCTTCACAATATGTCTGAAAATAGAATAAAGCTTAAGAGAATATAAACTAAACAATGACTTAAAAAAAGTATTTATAGGGTATGGATCGTCTTGGTCGAATTTCAATCCAATTAGGAAAAGATACAAAATTTCCTTTTCCTTGGGTAGAAGATATGGTTTGGATTGAACGATGCAAACCTATATCGATCGATCTGGTTCTTGACAGCATTGGAAGATCGATCGGGTCAATGTTGGATCTAGTATCTACTAGCTTGGAGGGAGGTAATAAGCTTCTAGAATAATAAATATACAAGAGATATGATATTATCTCAATATTTAGAATCTAACTAGCAATAGTTTTATAAGTTTCCATATACCCAGTTTAGAAATGGCTCATATCCGTAGGAATGATGCACATAAGTTACTTCTCTTATGTGAAAAGAAAGGTAAGAGGCTTCTAGGTGATCCCAGTCACAATCGAAATATTGTCTTCATTCACAAGATAAAAAAAGACTCTCATAATGTAAAAGATAGCGATCTGGGATAAATTAGAAAGGATGTAGAGTGCATGGTGAGGTAAGAGGAGAATCAAGAGTAGGGAAGTGAAGGGTAGATTGTAGTGGACGTTGATCATGTTGACTTGCTGAACCAAATAAATATGGAGAAGCGTTTAGCCAATATACCAAAGTTTATTTTTATTTATTTGGTTGGACGAATTGTACCAAATTAATTGCAAAGAACTAATATGCTTATATAATTAGTGCGAAGAAAGGCATAAGGAAAATATAAAGAGAAAAAGATGAAGTTTTAACTATGGATATTCTCACAAATAACTCAAAATGATTTTGATTTCATTTCATAAAAAAAATTCCAAAAAGTAAAATTTTTAATTATTTCTAGAAACCATTAATCCAATAATCTTGAATTTGAAATAATTTTAACAAATAGTAGATCTAAAATCCAATAAGCGTTAAATAATTTAAGAAAATGACAAATTGATAAAGAGAAAATTTGACAAACGCTAATAACCACTCTAAATCATTATTCAAAATGTTTAGAACAAAATTTTGCTATATATTATATTTAATTAAAACTAAAACAAAAATTGTATATAAAATATGCGCAAATACTCACATAGATGACAAATCATAGTTGATTCAATCGAAACTACACACGTTCCTTTACCATCTTCACACTGTATCACTAAATTGGCAACTGTAACACTATTGAAGGTCATTTACAATAACTTTTAACTTTGCACTATTTCAAAAGTAACGAAGTTTAATTTCATTATCTTGCTATTGTTTATAATTTAGAGAAATACTAAGTATCATCTTAAATATACAAAACAATAAAAAGAACTAGAAAAATATTTTTCAAAATATTATGATACAAAACCAGCGTGTAGCGCGGATAATCATCTAGTTAATTTAAAACTAATAACATGGTTCAATTAGCATGTGATTATCATTATAAACAATTAAACTGTTCACTATAAATTGATAATAAATCAACATTTATACTAATACATTTTGATGAAGTAATAATAATAGTTAATAATTAGACATGTACCAAAAGTATCTAACAATTTTCCAAATCAACTCAACGATTTACCAAACCAAGAACAAAACAATAAATTATTAAGCATAGCGATATAGCTCTCGGCAAAAGACATGATTAATTCCAAATTCAGTCAGGTTTCAAAATAAATAAGCATGCATCGATTCCACTATGACAATTCGTTGATGATAATAATTTAGTAATAACAAACATATCTTGTAAAAATAAAACCAGTAAAATATATTCAGGATGAGTCCAACATTTTCTCATGTCCTAAAAAATTTTAAAAATATATATATACTCTAATAGCCCATATTTTATTTTTTTCATGTACTCTATGTTCAAAAACGTGCCCGCCTAGGAAGAAAATCGTCCGTCGAGACACTGATCGGAGGCTTGCCATTGACGAAATATACCTGATCAGCAAGCTTAGGCGGTTGGCCGCATATAGAGCGCCTGGCCGAGGAATTGAGCAAGTCGTCGTGGAATTGATGAACTCGGCTCCATTTCAGTATAAAAGCTAACCCTAGATTGAAGAACGAACCTGAAATCAAAGTGATTCTCTCTTATTTCTTTGCAAAATTTATTGATTTTCGATGAAATCACACATAATCTATTCTGTTTTCACACGAATTCCGCAAAATAGAGGTAAGAATTCGTCCATCATATCTTCGCAATTTCTTCCATCTTTACGCCATCGTGGGTGTCGTTCATCATCACATCACATCATCTCTTCACGATTTTGTCCATTTCAAGCTTCGTTTTTTTATCTTCCCCTGCCACTTTCACTTCCAGAATCTTCCCCTGCCATCACATCTTTGTTCAGTTAAGTTTAGTTAGTTGGAGTTAGGATAAGTTAGTTGTAGTTAGCTTCAGTTAGGTTCATTTAGGATCAGTTTTGTTGTCTGTTTAACCGATTGACATTTAGTTAGGTTCATTTTTGATAATAAATTTGTTCTGTTAAGTTCAATTAGTTGGAGTTAGGATAAGGTTAAGTTGCAGTTAGCTTTAGTTAGGTTCATATAGGTTTCAGTTAGGACTTAGGCGTTAGGATCAATTTTGTTGTCTTTTTAATCGATTGACATATTGTTAGGTTCACGTTTGACATCAGCTTTGTTCTATTAAGTTCAGTTAGTTGGAGTTAGGATAAGTTTAAGTTGGAGTTAGGATAAGTTTAAGTTGCAGTTAGCTTCAGTTAGGTTCATATAGGTTTCAGTTAGGACTTAGGATCAATTTTGTTGTCTGTTTAATTGATTGACATATAGTTAGGTTCATGTTTTGACATCAACTTTGTTCTATTTAACAGATTAACATCTACTCATTTTTGTTGTTTCTATTTTCAGGTTTGTAAAGGATGTCGAATGAACCTCCATCTCTTAAGCGAAAACTCAAGTGATGTCGGATGGGAATATGGAGTCTTGTGTGATCCAAGAAGTCCAAACAAAGTGAAATATAAGTTATGTAGGAAAGAGTTTTCTGGTGGTGTTTATAGAATGAAGGAAGACATTGCGCATAAGAAAGGAAATGTGGCAGCTTGTCCTCTATCAACTAAAGAGGATCAAGAGAATTGTAAGCAAGCGATTATTGATGCAAAAGAGAAGAAATTTAGGAAGCAAAAACATGAGGAAGCTTTGAGCACATAGGTGAATATAAGCAAGGACAACATTATTACGGAATTGGAAAAAGAGCTGGAAACTCTGAAGACTCCTCACTTCCAATGTCCCATTGATAAGTATGCAACATGCATTAACCCTAAAACTTATTTGGCTGAAAAAACACGGAAACACAGTATCCATGACACCATTTCTAAAGAGAAGACACATGCTATCCGCCAATATTGTGCTAGATTGGCTTACCAGTCAAGTATACCTTTCAACGCCATTGACAACTTAAAAACATGTTTGGTAGCGATGAATGGCATGATTGTAATCAATCAAAGTGTGTTAAGGGTAAGAATTCTTATGATATTATTATGATTCATGGCTTTTGAAGTAGTATAATGGTTGTTTTGAAGATCTCCAGCCCTCTAGTGAAAGTGCTTTGGCTGGCTGATGGAGAAAAGGTATCTTCTCTTGGCTTTATTTATGGTGAGATTTAGAAGCTAAGAAGACTATCAAGGAAGCTTTAGATTATTTGGCGAAGAATTACTAACCTATCTTTCTGATCATTGATGAGAAAATGAAAGATAGGTTAGATTCTCCTTTGCATATTGCTGCCTACTTTCTTAATCCGTTTTACTTCTACAAATATCCAATTATCCAAAGTGAATTTGAGATCATGAAAGAATTCATAGCTTATGTAGAGATTTTCTATCATGGTGACTTCAAAATGCAAGATAGTGGTAAAGCAAGACAGTGGTGAATCATGAACTTAACCTTTACAAGAACAAAAGAGGCTCGTTTGGTAGACTTTTAGCATTAAAAGATGTGAAATGAAGGATGACAAGTTTGATCTATGTTTCTCTTTTAACTTTACTTGTTTTCAATTTTCGACTTTTTATTTATCTTATATGAATACTTCCTTGATCTTAGGGAACTGGTGGTCGACATATGGATGTGGTGCACCAACTCTTCAAAAGCTGGCAACAAGGATCCTTACTTTGACTTCAAGCTCTTCCGGATATGAGAGAAATTGGAGTAGCTTCAAAGGAGTTAGTTTATTGTTCTTTTCTTTCTGTTTTTATGATTTTGATATTGCATAAATTTACTCATCTTTTATTACAGATCCACACAAAGAAAATAAATAAACTAGATGCCAATCGGTTAAATAACTTTTTGTATGTCCAATTTAATGCAAAGTTGTTTACCAAGCAGAAAAATAAAAGAAAAAAAGGGAAGATGTGATCTTCGATGATGGTAATGAAGATACAGTTGAAGATTGGCTTGTGGACTGTGTAGAAGATATAGATAATGATATTAATTTCGTGCTTGCTACCCAAGCTCCAAGGGTAAGAGATCTATATGATGACGATTTTGAATCGGAAGAAGAAGATGAAGATGTTGTGGACATAGAGTTTGATCCTAATGTTTTTCCAGACCTTAATGTGTTTCGTGAGTCATAACAACCTACTTAGTAAGGCTAGTTGATTCACTACATCACTTAACTCTTTGTCTTCATTAATGGTGTTTCGATGTGCTTTTTAGATACTATTAGGAATTTGTTGTCTTTGTTTTAGTGTCATGTCTTTGTGTTTGTTTAAGGTTAGTTTCTAATTGATGTATTTGTGTTTGTTTAAGGTTAGTTTTAATTTTATACTTGGGATTTCAGGTGTATGTTACAAGATCTAACATAACTACTTAGTCTCTAACACATCGTTCCATTACAGAGTGATTACTTGATTTTGATGATGAAAACTTACAATCCTTTTATTATTTTTTGTATGTTCTCAAGATCAAGAAAATGTATTTTCTTTTTGTATCCCGTGAATGGAATGTAACTTTTTGTATTTCAAATTAGATGTGTATTGAAAAATGTTTATGTATTGAATTATATGTGTATTAGAAGAAACAGTTTTTAGACCATGTGCAATGGGGGTGTTAAATTAAAAATTCAATAGTTGAATTGTTGTAAAGAGGGTGTTGGATATGGGTGTTGAAATGAGGTGGATTATTTGGTGTTGAAAGGGAAAAATCAATCGTTTTCTTTAAAAATGAAGAAATAGACAATGACATGTGTAATAATTTTAGTGGTTGTTGGTATTTTTGTGGATAAAAAATAATTTTAGTGATTAGGTGGATGAGAGAGAATATGAGGTAGATAAAAAATGAGTGTTGAATGGATAAACCATTGAAAATAGTATTATGTATTATTAGAATCTAATGTTTTATAGATAAACATGTGTAAAAAACTAGTTCTTGAATACTCGCTGATTAATTTCCGATTTTTTAGTAATTCGCTAGGTTCGGACCAACCAAATAACTCACGTCTAACTTAATTCTAAACATTGCATGTACCTAATTTCTAATTTTCTTTCTCCGATTGTATCTATGATAGATCTAATTGTCAAGTTCTGCAAACACCAAATCTCTGTTTTCAAAAGTGATTTTAGCATATACCATGACTTAATAAATGAAGTCTCAGCACTAAAATAAAGTTACCATATTAACAAATAAAATCGAGAGACATAAAAAATAACATGAAATTTTAAAACATATCGGTTAACACATTCGTCAATTAGAAGATATTTTGGTATTCAATGGCAAAATGATAGCATATCATTCTCCCGTTTTTATGTTATTATATTTTGCAATTTATTTTTTTCTAAATAACATGTTATTTTCTTGGATTTTCCTTACCCTTGAAAAAGTTATTTCCTCAACTTTTCTGACACAAGGTCATTCTCTTAATTTTCACTAATAACTTGGTCATCTAGGTAAATCACTCATTTCTTATCTCATACGATTAGGATTTTATGCTGATAATGTGTTGTAAACAAAAGTTCCTATATTTTTTTGTTTACAACACGTTATCAACATAAAATCTAACCGTATGAGTTAAGAAAAATCATCTCTATTTCTGATTTCTATCTCTATCTTCGTTATCGAATTAAGGTTTACCAAAAGCTAAAGTTCTTTATATATGGATGAAAAGTTAGGATTTACCAAAAAAAGAAAAATTTACCTTGGTGACCAAGTAATCTAGAATATTCTAGGGCATTATGTAATTATTTTACTTTTCATTACACGAATTTCACTTTTCTCCGTTTTTCTTTTAAAAATTTCACTTTTTTAATTATTCACTTTTCTCCTTGTCTTATGTCATATTCTGACTTCTGTCTTCTGATACCAACCTGTAAGCTCTCCACAGGTTCAATGCTGAAACTTATAGATTCTTGAATGCAAGGGTGATTAATTACTATTTTTATCATCTACAGAGCTAGCTGTTTTATTTGTCAATGAACTTCTAAGGAGAATTTAGTACAGAATGAACCAACAACATAGTTACTTACATTAAGTTAAAAACATTTAAGAAGTCAAACAGATTTAGATGCAGAGCATACACATTTTCTTAGATCTCATCTTCCATGGCCGTCCAAGATTGTGTGAGTAACAAACAAAGATACTGATGAGTTGCTTAAACTGGGGACTCCA
The DNA here is from genome assembly GCA_963922655.1 of Cardamine chenopodiifolia. NCBI lineage: Eukaryota > Viridiplantae > Streptophyta > Magnoliopsida > Brassicales > Brassicaceae > Cardamine > Cardamine chenopodiifolia. The sequence goes on from OZ000463.1 coordinate 12,249,346, forward strand.
ATGGCACCTGATGTTTCCATTGAAACTGGCATAAAAGCCCCAATACCTGGAATAGACGGCGAGAACTCTGGCAAGGGTAAGTCCCCGTTTAGGTATTGCACAACTTGTCCCATCGAAGGCCTTGATTCTGGCATAGCATTTGTGCAGAGCAAGCCAAGTTTCAGAACCATCTCGACTTCCTCAAATGAGAAGTCTCTTCCCAATCTTGGACCTCTTGTCTCGAGTAAATAACCTTGTCTCCAGCATTCAAAGACCCACTTGACCAAATATTTCTTTCTAGCCGGTTGCTCAGACTCCACAGGTCTTCTTCCACAAGTTACTTCAAGAAGGAATGCACCAAAGGCATACACATCGGTTTTGGTAGAACTTCCCATTGTTATTAGCTCAGGTGCCATATAACCTATGGTTCCCACAGCAGCTGTTGCGGATAAGTTGGCTCCATGGCCATGAAACTTAGCCATACCAAAATCACCTAGCCTCCCATTGAACTCAGAATCTAACATAACGTTAGAAGCTTTAACATCCCGGTGTATAACAACTTGTTTGGCTCCTGTATGCAGATAACTAAGAGCCGAGGCAATGTCCTTAACAATAGAAATCCTTTGAAACCATGAAGGAGATGGATTTTGGTCATGAAACAAGTACTGATCAAGACTTCCATTAGGCATGTACTCAGAGACAAGAAGTAACTCACCTTTTCCCCTGCAATATCCAAGAAGAGGAACCAAGTTTCGATGTTGTAAATTTCCCATAGTTACAACTTCCATCACAAACTGTTTCATCCCTTGCTCTGCATGATGAGACAGTCTTTTCACAGCTATATGTCTACCTCAGGGTAAAGTTCCTTTGTAGACTTCTCCAAACCCACCTTTCCCAACACGAAAATCTTTACCAAACCCATTTGTTGCTTTGTACAGAGACTTGTAAGAGAACCGGTGCGGCCCATATTCCTTTTCCCACGGTTCTCTTACTTCTGCAAACTTGTTTCTGTTGTACCAATAAACTCCTCCAAGAACCATCAGTACAGGGATCACCAATATGACAGCCAAACCAATAACAAATTGAGGTAATTTCTTTTTTTCCTTTTCAGGAAGAGGAACCTGAGGGAGTTTAGAGAGGTCCAGAGTCTGTAATAGTTCTTTGCTTCTACTAAAACTCCACCCAAGTATATAATGGTTACTAAGCATTTTCCCAGTTGATGCAGAGAACCCAACATACATCTTTTCTTGAAAGTTTCTGAAAAATTCATGGTTCTTGATATAAGAGGCTGATTTGGCTTCTGGATTTCTATAGGAGCTAGTGTAACATTTCGCAACGAGCCATCGTAATCCACCCAGACCTGAATAGGCTCCCCACTTAGAAGATTTATATTTATATTCTTCCCTAAGGCATCAGAAAAGTAAGATGGCAGAGCAGACTCAATAGATATTGGGCTGTTCACATCAATCCCAACATGAGGCATTTCCAACTCATTAAACTCTACTGACTTAACAGTATCGAGCTCAGTAGCTAGCAGCTGAGAAGAAGAAGAAGTACCATTTGTTGAGCTGTTGAAGACGCCCAAGTACTGAGCTTCGTATGCATGAAAGAGATCCATGGAAGGAGATACAACAAAGACAACCCCATGGCCACCAACAGCTCCCAACTTAGGAGGCACCAATGCACACACAAAATGTCTATAGAAGGAGAGTGATGATGAAGATGGACCAAAATCTAATGATTGCTTGAAGAAGCATAACCCATTTGCAACTCTGTAGTATTTGTCAACTGCAAAAGCCCTCCAGGTAGAATCTTGGCGATCCCGTCGATAAAAAGATCTGCTTGATCGAAGCCATTGTAGACAAACCTTATTTCTTGTTGACTTGACATGCAAATCAAATAAACAAAAGAGAAGAAGATCAAAAACAGATGGAGTATACAAGCCATGGTTACTGAAGGTGAGAGTCTGAATTTAAAAAATATAATATTTCTTTTTGGTAAGAAGCAATCTCTCAAGCTGAGAAAAACAAGGTTTAGTATTAACTTGAGGGCAAGAAGTCAAAACCTCAATTTTCAACGTTCCACTTCGTCCTCTTTTCCTAGCATTTGGTGAGAAATGTTGTTAGCCAATGCAATCATATTCTCAAATAGGAGTCCTCAAGTTGACTTCATGATATAATATAATCAAAGACCGTGTCATAAACCCTAATATTTACATAATCTAATCCGCGTGTAAATTAATTACTGCCGGTGAAACATCTAAATCAAACAAATTAAATACTCCATGATAAGCAATGATAACAGTAATGCCTAATCTAACCCATCATGTAAATTAAATACTGCTGGAGAAACATTTTGTGGTCATTCAAAAGCCAAGTAAAGAAAGCAAAGGTAAGCTAAGTACTTCTCTCTTGCAGCAAAAGAATATCAAATGCCTTGGAGTACAAGATGGTTCTAGCATTCATAAATTCAAAAAGTCAAGAGTTAGATAAAAGAGACAGTCCTAAGTAAAATAACTTTTCTTGGTCAAAACTTTGATAAATTCCAACTAAGTTTATGTACTTACGCAAGTGAAACTTGGAATCCATAGGCAAAATTTGATCAAGCAAAAAAAGCTGACCAAGTCACAATCTCTGATAAAGTCATCTCTTAAGAATTCCAATTTAACTTAAACGTTTAATGGCATTTGCAAGTCTCACATAGAACAAAGTAGTTTTCCAAGTCATACCCTAAACTTCTCTTAAGATTCCATAGTCATCCACTACTAAGCAAGGAAATTTTGAAGCCGATGTAGCTCAAAATGTGTAGCTTAATTAATCTTTAAATAAATTTTAACCATAATGCAAGTCTTCGACAATGTTTCACTTTAGTTTCTTGAAATTTGCCTCGACTAGAACGTCTCCAGAGCTTTTTTAAGAAGTTCATAGATATGAGCTCACATATGAGGAAAATTGAAGACAATATGTTTCCTGCTCTGTCTCCTGATGATCAGAGCTGGGAGGTCAAACTCATTCCCGGTCATTTTCTGGTTGGATTGTTTAGGAGTGGTGCTTACGTGTTACACACGCTTCGGGAATCAGAATACTTACAGAATTATAAAAGGTAGAGAATGATCTTGAATTAAAGAAGATTGGTTTTGCGAAGCAAGACAAATCCCATAATACCATAAAAAAATATTATATTTATTTTCAAATCAACCATAAAAACAATCTGGATAAATCTTCTAGATCCCAATACAAGAACAAGACTGCTAAAGAGTTGTTTATTAAGGTTTAAAAAAGAGAGATGATGGTAACAAATCATCTCATTACATGCATGTCACCTGGTCATGGTCATGTCTATCATCTACCAACACTAGAAAAGTAAAACATGTTCTAAACTTTCTTGGCCTTGTGGCCAAGGAAGCTAATAAAGCTAAATATTAAAAACAAAACCAGCAAGATAGTTAAGTCAATAAAATAAAACATTTGGGTAGCTAAAGAGATTTAGATGCAGAGTGTACCGAGTTTCTTAGATCTCATCTTCCATACCCTTCCATGATCGTGTGACTAACAAACACATGTATTGATGAATTGGGAACACCAATTGTAGGTTCCGGCTTAGGTATTACATCACTTGTCACATATCAGATTTTCAACGAACGGCTGGGATAGAATATACTTTTTTCCTAACTTCTTCACACTCTCAACAATTTTCGGAGTAACCAAATCTTGAATCTCACTGGTCTTCTGGTTGGTGTGCGCATCCTCTAGCAATCTAAGATGCGAGGGACTAACATCATCTTGTTTAAACTTCACAAATAAACAATTAACAATATAGATAATGAATTAAATAAATTTAAATTCATGAAATGAAACAAACTTCCGAACTGTTCTTCCTATGAAGTTTTGCTCGTTGCACCTAAATTGGGCGTAGCTATCCCATTACCGTTAATGTTGCTTATCCTGTTGGTGGATTAGATCCTGGAGATTCTACTAGTTTCCTCATGATTCCAATAGTCCACAAACCCTTTACATAGGTTTGCGTTCCCAATAAAATCCTTTGATATTTGCTCGGTCCTCCACTTCGCCTTCCACTCATTCAGCTTCCTCGACTATACGATTCCAGTTTTTCCTCGAACTCCTGCCTAATTAAGAACAAAAATTCCTGATCTCAAAAAAATTGTTGCTGGGAAATTTTTTAAAAAATGATAGAAAGTTAAGTTAAATTAACAAAAATTATTTAATTTAAAAGTAAACTAAAGAATGTTAACTACTTAACGCAAACATCATAAACCACATCTCCGATCTTCTGAAGGCATGGTCGAAAACTTCTCGTATGGATGCTTTAACATTCCAAACATCATGTTGTTGATAGCTTTCGAAATTCCATAATGGAAAAAAGAAAACATGTAAGAAATAAATTTGAAGATATAATCAAAACTTATAAAGTTTAAAAATTATAAAATGTAAATTATTAAATCAAAATTTAAACTTACCAAGTAACTCTATCAGCACGAGACATCGGATGAAGTCTGGTGGTATGATGTTGGCCTGGTTGAGAAGCAAAGTATTCCACGGACATTTCAATTGGCTATTGAGTCGAGTTTGTAGCCGGTACAGTCTCCGAGATATGAGTTGATTGGATTTAAGAGGTACTCGTTCCTCGCCTCACATGACGAGCTCCCAGTTAAGAAACGTAATTACCATAATCTCTGAAAAAATAAAAAACAATTAGCAACAAAATACAATTTCATAATAAAGTTTCTAAATTTCAAATAAAATTTATAAATCCATAAATTTGCTAAATAAAATTTCTAAATTAACGATAAAGTTTCAAAAAATTCTAAAATTGACAATAAAATTATAAAATCCACAAATTAATTCCAAATCTAAATAAATATCCATAGTTATAAATAAAATTGCTAAATTTCTAAAATAAATTTTCTAAATCCGTATAAATTTTCTTAATTCACAATAAAATTTCTAAAATTAACAATAATCAATTAAAAAAACTAGAAATTCACATTAAAATGTTTAAAATTCACCATAAAAGTTCTAAAAATTATTAAAAAATCCATAATTAATTCTAAATCTAAATCCATAAATTAATTTCATCAAAATCCAAATCCATAAATTAATTTCATCAAAATCCAAAAACGCTAAATCTAACTATCAAAAACCTAAATCTAATAATCCAATCCATAAATCTATCAATCCAATCACAAATCTCACTTCCTAAATCCTAAATATCAAATCCAAATCCTAAATATCTAACTCTTCAATAATCTACTTGAAAATCATAGGAACTTACATATTAGGAAAGAGATCAGCCATTTGTGTTAAGTTTTGAGAGAAATTGAAGGTGTTATAGAGATTTGAGAGAGATTTGTGTTTTATTTTTCGTCGTGAAGAAGACAACATGTGATATTGATAACAGATTTTCGACGGATATATCCGTTGCTTGTTAAAAAAATTAAATCACATGTTGTCTTCAACATTTATCTGGAATGTTTGCGCCTTAAATTTCACAATCAGTCGGAAATCCGTCGAAAGATTCCGACAGATTTCTGACGGATTTTCGACGGATCGTGAAAGTTTGGTAACCACGGGAGATGAAAAGTGATTTTGCGGGTTAATAATTTAAGCTCTGTTGGAATATTCCGACGGACCGTTAAATGTGCATGTTGTTCTATTGGTCAGTCAAAGTATGAGAGGCCACATGTATCTCTGAATTCGTCGGATTCAGGTTTTTGGTCCCAGAATCGATCCTTTTAACTATAAATTGATTTATATCGGATATTTTAGTCATTTGTGCATTATGTTTGAATCATTTTCTTCAATATCAAAAATATTAAATAACTATTTTCATAACACGTTTCATACATACATCATAAAGTATAAGATTCGTTATCTAACACTCGTGTAAAAAACTTTAAAATTCAACTCCTAAACCCTAAATCTGTCAGGATTCCATCAGAAATGTTCGTTAAGTAAATATCCAATGGGTCTGATTTTTTGGTTCCCTAAGATCTAAAAGGAAAATGTGTGTTGAGACGGTGATAGATTTTTTTAAGCTATCTGTTTCAGCTCGAGATCGTGCTTGGATTTTATGCTGGATCTTTGGCGTGAGGAAGAAAGGTTTGTGTTGTTGTTTTTTAATTTTGGGTTGTGCTAGAGTTTATGAGTTAAATCATTTTGGGCCTTGAAAGAAGCTCACTTTAAGCAGAGATGCTGAAAACTCTGCAAGTGTATTAAAACCTCCAGCCGTAAGAGAAGGTTTCAAGGACTCTGGAGATTCATCTTTCACGTATGAATCTGATTGGAAATAAGGGAGAAATGGAATTTGTTCTTCACCGACGTGTTCTGTCAGCTGAGATAAGATTATGTCAGAATTCCGAGTCTTGGCAGCATCGCAAGAATAATAAAAAGCATTCTTAAAATTGATTTCATTTGAAGCAGATTCTGATTCTAAAAGAAAATGAGACAACTCAGTTGTTTTGGTGTAGAAATTGGATGGGAATTTTGGTGTGTTCAGAAAGAAATTAGAGAATTGAGAAGTTCTAGGTTTAGTGAGTTTAAGAAAAAATATGGAGGTTTCTCTACAACATATTGGAAGCTTATAGAGATCATAGAAGAAGGTGTTGATGTCATGTAGATTCAAGAAATTGGAGTACAGAACGTTGAAAAACTGTTAGGTCAATCAATAGAGGTTGCACTTGTTTTTTTTTTCACTTGACGGAAGCTCAGGAAGGGATCATCGGAAATTACTGCAGAGTCTCTTCAAATATCAACATTGATATCACCAATTAAAGAGCTTTGGTTTCATACCTTCTTTTGTCGATGAAAAGTTCTTGAAAGAAAAATAAGTTTCAGGTTTATGAAAAGAAGAATCGGAAGCTGATCTTAATTGATATATGAGAAGTTGTAAGAAGAAAAGAGGATGAAGTGACAGGAATTCAGAATCTCTTCACTTCTCACTGATATTTAAGGTTCAAAGTTTGTGAGATGATGGTTGAATGTACTTTCTCTGTTTGTCGTCATTGGTTGGCTGAATGATGTGGTGTCAATTTTGATTACTTGAAGAGACAAGGATTTGACTGAGAAGAAAATGGTATGAGTCGAAATGGCAGCTTTAAAATAACATCGTCAAAGGAGGTGAAATGGCTAAAATATGTTCATCATCATCAAGTTTTCTTTGTAATCCTAGAGTGGTGATAGTTATGGATCTTGAGGTTTGTTGATTGTTTGGAGCTGAATTTAAGTTTTTCTTTATGAATTGGGGACCCAGAAGAAACTTGGAGGCTCTAGTTCATTTGATAAATATTAATTGGTTTATAATTGAAACTTGTGTTATGTGTTGATATGTATTTTGTTGAAACACGAAATCAACATGGGGAGAAGAACATTGTTTACTGTTTGAAAGTTTTGTGTTTTCTGCTTCATTATGTTTTCCATTTTCTTTGGCTACAGAGTTTAGATTTTATCTCTAGAAAATGTTATGAAAACTTGAGAATGAGATCTTTTTAAGGATATAAAGAACATTTTTTTGTTCTTTGTGGTTTGATGGGAAATTGCTCTCAAAGTTGAATGTTCACAACATTATGTCATTCCGATTTGTTATGAGATATTGGTCATAACTTTCAAACCATAAACCTAAATCTTGATCCGTTTTATCTTGTGGCTTTGTATTGCTATTGTTGATTTTTCCACCACTTTTCATAATTTTCTGGGTTGGTCTGATATTACATTGATCCTCGGCATCAGGACAGCAATTCTAAGTGTTCTGCTAGGAACACTATTTACATGAAGCTTCATCTCTATGCTGAGTAGGGAATTCACACGGTTTATTTGTGACACACTCAAGAAGGGGGATATATGAAAATGAATAATACAAGAACTGAATGTGATGCAATGTAGGGAAATCGTTAAGTATTATCCGATATGTAGCTACATATATTTGAAAGCTACGATCATTGATGAGTTTGAGTTAACACACTCACATAAAAAAAAGATGGAAAGTGCAAGCTCCATCAGCTCAAAACTTATGGGAACAAAAAGAATGTTGTACCTATCAAGAAAACTGTATATCAAGTGAAAATACGGAAATCACATCTAAGATTTGATGAATTGTATAACTGCTGAGATAGAAGAAACATAGATATTGGGTCATAATCAGACGTAGTGTCAGCTTAGAGAAAGATTCCGAGCTGATGTTCTGTAGCTGCAAGTTTTGATGTTTTTTTCAGCTTATAATAATACAATTGGTCACTGAACTTATTATAGTTGTAACAAATAATATTCGTTGTAGTCGTATATAATTATTAGTCCCTTCCAAGTCAAAATATTTGAAGAAAATTAATTAAAAGCAATATAAAGTTTCCTTATAAAAATGTTGCAAATTTGATGACGTTGGACCCGATTGCTTATGGATGTAGTTCTTTTGCTGTAGAATTTAGGCTGTAGATTTTTTATCCGTGACCGTAGAATTATTGCTTTACATTTTTTGGATATGATTGAAGATATACCGTCGTAGAGTGTTGGATGTAAGTTTGTTGGCTGTAATTTAAGACGATTAATATTAAAATTAAAGTTTGACTTGTAATTTTTCCTTGTGTTGTGGTTCGTAAATTAATTTTTATTACAAAATTAAAAATATTAATAAAAATATCTAACAATAATGATAATGTATGTAAATTTATGACATAAGTATTAAATATATCATATTGTACATATTATAGTATTGTATATATATATATATATATATATATATTAGATAACATGTGTATGTATATATATTAGTGATGTAAGTCGGAATATTATATGTTATATACGCGTATATATGTGAAATATTATGTTACTATATTAATATATTTTTATTTTATAGAAGAAAAAAAAATAAAAACCAGAGAGGAGAGACTCTAACACTCAACGTTAAGCTGTAGAAACTTTTATTCTCACAGCCCATATATTTCCTTTTCTGTTTTGGTTACCGGTAACTTTTTTAACGTAAAAAAATGATTAGTTCATTATTTGGCTAGGAAAACATAATTTGGCTTTCTACAAAATCTAAAGCCACTTCCAGTTAGCTTTGTTGTTATTTTCTTCTCCAACTTTTGTTTATGTCACCATAAATAACATATAGGCATATGAAATAGTTTGCAAGATTGGTTCTATATTAAAATGGTTTCTTGTTGTTTCTATAAACGAATTAAGCTGGTAATATGTTCATTATGTAGATCGAAGGTGTAACAGCTGAAGGTGGGAAATCGCCATCTATTTGGGATTACTTCAGCCACATTTTTCCAGGTCTCTTTGTATTTTAAAGAATCAATTAAGTAATTACCAAAATATTTAAAAACATTTAAGATATACCGAAACTTTTTTATAGTTTGCAAAGGAAGAGAGAGACAGTTAAATTTGTGACGAAAATGCCATCAAAACATAGCAGTGGAAAATATCAGAACATATCATTTTATATCAAGCATTAAGATTTAGCAAGAAAACAAAATATTTACCGAAATATTAAATCACTTTCCGATTTAGTTATCAGGGTTGTGCTTTGATTATAAACTCCAACTTGTGATTTACTGTTGAATGTCCATAAACATAATTTGAACATCATAAACTGTATTGCTTCAGTTTTGACATATGAACGTCATTAGATCTGCGACTTTTCAGTTTCAAGATTTTGGTAGGGTTCAATGAGTGCGTTCTGTTTTTGAAAGATTAGATATTTACATAATTTTCATTATTCTTCCTCCTTAATTTTTTTCAATTTCGTTGATATAGTGTGCAAATACTTTATTATAAATTATTATTATATATAATCCTTACTAATATATATATATTAAACAATTTATTTATAACATTTTTCATAGCAACTTTTCCAGACAATTAAGGATTATTTTTAAGGATTATTTTCATTTGTCTTACATCTATATTTTGTATTTAGGATAGTACTGACAATTCTGATGTTTTCCTTGAACAGATGTGATGGATCTGTTGTGTACGTCTCTATCACATTCATCTTTTAACCATTTCTTTAGTGTTTATGGATTGTCTCCTTTTATTGATGATACTTTTTTGGGGTATGGTTCTTCAAGGCTGTTTGTGACATAAGAGTTGATCATGGTTTAGGTATGGGACTATTTTATCCACTGAGATTGCAAAGGTGGATCTGAGAGGAGCCGTTACTGGTGGTGTTGGGGCTCAAGGAGTTGAATTCAGCTAAACAGTGTGTAGGATGGAATAGTCTATTCCCCAAGTATTTTTTCTTCCTGAAGCTGCGGTTGAAAGGTGGATACGGCTTCACTTGTGGCTCAGAGGCAGACAAACTGATACTTGCATTAGATGACATAATGTTGCAGTATATCTCTATGCTTCAAGAAACACTCAAATCTTTGAGAGTTGTGTGTGGAGTAGATGGTACAAGTGATGGAGATTGCTCAAAGAAAGAGACAAGTGCAGAGAAAAGGGAGAGCTCTTGTGAGTTGGATTTGACTTCAGAGGAATGGTCCATTGTCCAGGGAGCACTACAAATACTTAGTAGCTGATTGTTTCACGGGAAGGTCTTCTGTCTTTGAAGCCTCTTTAAGAGCCACTCTAGCTAGACTAAACTCCAGCTTCTCTATTTCATTATTTGGCGGCATAAATTTGGATCAAAACCTACCACATTTGACAAGTGAACAAACTGCTGGAGATTTGTCTATGGCTGGACGAGCTTCCCTGGATGTGGCAGCTATTCGGTTGGTTGATGTTCCGGAGAAATTCACAAACTCCTAAACCTGTGGGAGAAGGTACTGAAAAGCATAGTCTGATCCCTTTCCATATCGCACGGTGGAGATCGAATTTTCTGAACTGTGTTCATGTGTATCATTCTATTTCCCTCGTTTTGTTGCAGTCTAAAGATCCGCTGTTCCATCCATTGCCTTTGGCATTTCAGAGAGTCCCAGCATTTGCCGAAACAGTCGAAGAACTTGTCTATGGCATCCTCATATCAAAATTCAGGCAACGCCTCAAGGAAGTATCTCACCTACCTATATCTTCAGTCGAGGAACAAACCGCTTTTCCGCTACCAACATATCATCGGTCTTATGTTACAAGTGTTGGAGAATATGTCCTTACTTTGCCTCAGCAGCTTGATGCCCAATCATTTGTAACCCAGTGGATGTTCAAGGTAAAGCTTTAGTTAACCTCGAATCGCAAGAAACTAAGACCGTAACCACTGAATTAAAAAAAAAAAAAAGGTAGTAGAAGGAGCAATTGCTCTGTACATGGACCAAGTGAGAAGAATCCAGAACATTTCAGACCGAAAAGCAGAACTCTCTGTAGATATAGAGTACTTGAGCAATGTGCTATCGGCTCTGTCCATCCCAATTCCGCCCGTTCTTGCAACTTTTAAGACAGGTTTGGCGCTACTCCTAGCGATCAAATCAAAGATGTGATGAAAGCAGAAGCTGGTAATGAACTCGACTTCCCTACAGCTAATCTATTATGTAAGATGCATCGCATCAGTTTCGATTAGTCTCAAATCTTTAGTTTACCCGAAATTTTATTGAAAAGAAAGAAAACATTTCGTAACCTCGTTAAAGAAAAATGAAATTGATAATGTGGATGAAAAGAGTTTATTGTTGAAAATAGGGGTAGGCAAAAAAATCGAACCCAAGTACCTGACCCGAAAATTTGTATCCGAACTCGACAAATTATTCTATTGAGTTGTAAATTTCTAAAATCGAAAACCCGAAAACATATTACTACCCATGAAAAATACCCTAATTCGAGGACCATATCTTCTAAAAGTAAGTTTTATACGTGTAATATATACTAACCCGATACGAATCCGAACCGAAAAATTCGAAAAAATCCAAAAAAAAACTCAAAACCCGAAAAAACTCGAAAACCCAAAAAAAACCTAAAAACCCGAATCCAAACCCGAAGCCGATCAAAACCCGAATTTTTGGGGTTTTGATCGGGTTTTAACTCTGAAACCCGAAGCTGATCCGAACCCAAAAAGTTTTATCCAAACCGAATCCGTAAAATATTCCATTGGATAGTAAATCTTTAAACCCGAAAACCCGATCAGGTTTTACCCGATACCCGAATGCCACCACTAATTGTATACATAACATGGAGAACATTGCAATACATAAAGAGTTCTAAATATTGACAGCAAAATTGTTATCAAAAAGAGTAATAATGCCCCACGAAGAAGATAATTTGTCTATATCAAGAGTTTTGAGGGAACATGAGATGCGAGCATCGACAATACATAAGATTAGATTGCTCAATGAAGAACATCATCTCCTCTTCTCGAAGAATTTGCTGCCTCTCTTTCTAATGCCGGCACCTTCCAGACTCGATGAGAGATGAGACCTTAGTCTCTGGTCTCCACTTTAGTTCTTAGACAAGGGAGAACAAAGACCTTAGTCGAGAAATTCGCTGTCTGTTATGTTCTTACATGACACAACTCTCATGCTCTCAAGCACTTCCCACTGCTATCATGTTAGGTTTTAATAATACAGTTCAGTTAAACAAGACGTTACTTTCTCGGAGAAGCTGCATTTCACTTTCTTTTGGCAGTTAATTGATGGGAAAACTATGGCCTCTGCTCTTTGAAGTAACCATTTGAATAAGAATCCATGAACTCAATAACTGAAGGGAAACATAGGGGAGTGATCTAAAGCCATGTTACCTCAAACCATCATCCATTTCTCTGTGATCACAAATGGTCAGCTCATCAAGCACTTGACAACATGGGCCAATTGCTTTAATCCCATCAAAGCTACTCTCACAAGTCACAACCACAGAACCACTCAGCTCTAGCTTCACAGTCTCTTACACCCTTCGTGATGAATTATACAGTCCAATCTCAAGGCTCTCAGATTTTTACAAGCAGAGATGTCACGCAAAGAGATGATAATTGCACTTGTGCAATTATAGCTCTTGCAAATCCGACCAGTCTTCAGCTAAACTCAGTAATCCCAATTTAGTAGCATTAATCACTACGAGTTTGAGCAAATCACAAGCCCCTCTGCCTAATATCCTAAGCCCTTCGACGAGTCTCAAGGTATATGAATTATAACCGGAATTTGGTTTAGTTCGATTTTTTGGTAATCTGGGTTTCAGGTATTCTTGGTTTTTTCTATTAAATTGGGGTTTATTTTTGCTAAAATTTTATTCAATTTAGAATAAAATTTTGGTTAGTTTTGCTAAGTTTTGGTTCACTTTGAGTGAAATTTAGATTAGTAAAATCTAAATGGTCATCATTTTGAACAGAATGGAAATCATGTATAAAACTTGGGGTTTCATTTTTAAGTGGCATAATTAGGGTAAATGCCCAAAACCAAACTGAAAATTATATAAAATGGACAAAGTTTAGTTGTCTAGGCCTATGAAGGACAAAGTTTTGATCCTGGACAAATCAAATCTCAGGGACCACAGCTCCATCGCAGCACAACTTATCGTTCACAAAGATGATACTATAGCTTCCCTCTCGAACACCAGATAGTGAATTCGTCATTCTATAGAGTGGTCCAATTTGTTTTTATTTATATTTTGCCGTCCAATTAAACAAGTGTCTAAAGACAGAACAGAACAATTCAAAGCAGCCTTCTTAATCCATCCAATCATTACTCATATTTTTCTAAGTGATTTGGTTCAAACCCCGGTTCGAACGGGAGGCATACGCCATGCTAATGTGCCTTAAATTATTCACATCTCAATTCGAAATGCGTCAGACTTTTTTAGAACAGGTTCGGATCAAATAGCAATGATTCGAAGAACAATTAAGGTGAAGCAGAGTAAAAAACAACAAGTATTTTTATGATTAACCGGATCCACTTTGCAAGTTTGTTATTATGGGTAGTTGCTAATAAGCAACTTTAGGTTTTTTAATAATTTCTTAAGTGATAAATATAAATTTTTGAAACTTGAGTACCAACGGAAATTATTCATTTGATCCATAGAAAAATACCAAATAAAATAAATAAAAACTCAAAAAAAAATCAGAATCAAAGAAAAAACACACTTCATTTTGTAACTAATTGAAAATCTTTGAAAAAAGCACAACATTTATATTTTCTTTCACCATTAAACCCCTACTCAAAGCAGAATCCAAACCCTAAAAAAACAAAATTAATGAAAATGATTTATTCAATAATAAATAAACTACAACAAACCACCAGTATTAAGGTAGTTGACAGTACTACTACTCCAAACTTCTCTCCCTGAATCAAACTGATCAACATGACCACTTCCTCCTCCTCCCATGCTCATCTGCCAAGGGAATCCCCACAAGAACCTGTTTGGATCACTGGTCGCTATCTGCTCCAAACCGCCTCCACCATTTCCAAACGCATAACCAGCGTTCTCCATCTGCTGGCTTGTGGTCCCATACACACCCTCCATGCTCATCTGAGAGCTTCCGAATTCAGAAGGAACCCCTAGATGTGAAGAAACCCCTAGAGGTTGCTTGTTCAACAAGGCAAATGCTAAACCAAGCTCCATCTGTTCATTGTTAATGTGATTATTATAGCCGCCGAAAGTCAACGCCGGGAATGTCTTGCCGTCGTGGGTCGTCGTTGGTTCAGGAGTTGTTTTAAGGCTTTTAGTAGCGGAAGAGGAGCGTTTGTGTTTCCGGTAAGCACCACCGATGGGGATGTTTCTTAAAATTCCTCCTTTGGTCCAATATCTCCGACAAGATTTGCAGAAGTAGCGAGGCTGAGAGAGACTGTAGTTGTTGTAGTAGCAGAACTTTGTGTTGGTGGAGTCACAACGAGGACAGCTTAGTGATTTCTCCGGTGGAGCTGGCCTAATCGCCGGCGATGGTTTCTTCTGGTTCTGATAATCTTGTGATGAACATGAAGACACTCCCATCACATTCTATCAAAATCAAATTTAAATGAACATCAAAACCTAATTCCCCAACAAAGTAATCATTAAAATGTGATGTTGATTATTATTACCTGGTGCATTGAAGAATAATCCATCTCAACTAAGTACTCTAATCGAGAAGCTTCTTTGAAATGTAAAGGAGATTGAGATTGAGATAAAGCGAGAAGAGAAAAAGGAGATAGAGAGTGAAGATAAAGGAAAAGCCAAGCATCTTATATCTCTCTATATATAGAAAAGAATGTGGCAGTAGATAATTTGGTGGCTTCCTCAAATATTAGATTATTTCATTTTTACCATTAATAATCATTGTTCTAAATTATAATACGGTACAAGGAAAATAACGTGTCCGTTTCAGGGCATGAAATGTGAACTAGACCACCAATCCATTTTTTTATATAGAAAGCCGTATTTTTATTTTTTTAGTAGATAGAAATAAGTACGTAAATATATGATTATTTGTTTGGACCAATTTATATATGAACCTTTTTTTAATCCGTTCATCTCATTGCTTCTCATCACACGTTAATGCTTCTTTTTTTTTTTAATTGTGATAGAACCACATCTTTACAATTTATAAAGAATTACATTTTTCCAGAAACTACCAAAGGATGTTGGTATAGTTCTACCTTATGCGAAAAATCATTTGTTTAATACGGTACAGTTGATGATGTGGGAACATAGCATCCGCTGGCATTTGCACTAAATATCCTACAGAATTTCAGTCTCTCACATACACAACGGATCTTCACAGCATGTTCAGTCCTTGAAGAAAGGTACTAATGTATATGTGATATGTATTTCGGAACGATCACCATTAGTTTGTTGAAACAAAAAAGTGTCTCGGTGTCGTTCTGAGGGTAATCTAAAGTTTTTTTTATGTTGGGTTCATTCAAAATATATCAACAACCTTACTTTTGTCGGATATTATTTCGAATATCATTCAATTATTTTTTGATGTATTTATTTAAATATTGCTTTTTATCACTCTTATTTAAAACTTTTTACAGAACATAGCTAATTCCTAGAAGGTCAAGTTACATGTAAGAGTTGGTAAGTAAAGCCTTCTAATCATTGAAAAAATATTGTTTTTTTGGTTAACTTGTTTATACACTCTATTTTATGATAGATTTACATTTCAAGTTAATTAATTTTGTAACTATCGCATATTTACATTATTATGTAACAAATTATATTTTCTCATTAAAAAAGAGAATTAACAAAATTAAAACTTACATGTAACACAAAATATATATATATATATATGTAATCGTATATTTTTAGAAAAATTTGCGATTATTTTTATTTTTTTGGTTAGCCTATTATTATCTCTAGAAATGATTGAGAAGTGTGACCGAGGGGCCGTACTAGTATAATGGATCAGAATTGGTTGTTTGTACGACGTCCATTCTTAGGCTCCCATCTCCATGTGTTCTCAACCTCTTTTTGTGTCACATTTCCTGCCATTGAGTTGTCGTCACCAATTGGGACCCACCAATCTTCTAAATTAGTCAACATTTTGTATTCTTTCGTGGGTCCCACTTTCATTGCCCTAGCTACATTTTTTTAATATTACGACTCTCCAAAATGTTTTGTGAAAGGTATAATAAAACTCCACAATTAGTTGCGATTAATCATTTCTTGGACCGCATTTTTTCTGCGAGGACTCGAGGTCCACAAATATCAATGCATCTATAGCACATGGTTCATAACTTTTGCTTTTATTATTATAAATTTTTCGCATGTACTAATGGAAAAATGTACTAATCATGTAGGTTTTATAGTTTAAATTATGATTGTCTGATTTATGGGTTAGATGTATCCACGTTTAATGGACTATCACGGTTTAAACTCTTGGTTTATGATACCAAATGTAAATTATATATGTATCATAAATTAAACACGGTGGTCCAATTTTTATGTGGAAGATTAACAATTTTTTTTACGTGGACAGTAAATTTAGAATAACAATGATCCAGTAGGTTTCCATGTTTTTTCAAAAAAAAAACTAAAAAAACTTTTATGATTCTGATGATGGTAAAGAATTGTATATAAAGTTCTCATTTGTACTTATACATCTACATCCATAACAATGCTCCAATTGTTTATTGAAGATGTGACGTAAATTTTCTTTAGAAATTTAAAGGTGATTCGAACGTTTACTAAGAGTGACACAAACTAATTATAAATATTTAAGCTTGAATTTAATCGTTTGTACTTGCTTCGCATGAGCTAGTCTCAATTAAGCTTCTCTTGTTAAGCCAATTATTATTATGTCTTCATCTCCTATTTATCTTGTTAAATCCTTACTCTTTTATTTTTTTATATATATTTTAATCAACTAGGCTAAAATCTTTTACAAACAAAAAAAACAAAAAGAAGAAGGCTAAAAATATTCCCAGAGGTATATCCATCACTTGGTTGCTTGGTTTATCGAGAATTTTAATGTTTACAAATCTATTTCAAAACCATAATTACTATTTCTTCGACAAAAACCTGTAACTACATTTAATAACATAATAGTAGAAAAACAGATCCTTTACTTTTTTATGTAAATTTTTATTTGAAAAACTAACACTTCTCTCTAACGGAACAAATGACCATGTAAGTCTAGATCTGGACATAAGTAACCAGAGATCTGACCCAAATCGATTTAAAACTATCTGAACCAGACCGATTCAAACTTTAGAAATATTAGAATAAGACCAAAATATGAATTATTTGGGATTTGGATCGGGTTTAGGTAATATCTAATACCTAAACGAATATCTAAAATAAGCAAAACATTACACATAAAATATATAACTAAATTAATTAAAATAGTTTTAATATTACTTCGATTACTTTGGAGATTTTTTTTGTTACTTATTGTATATTTTTGATTATTTCGGATATTATTTTGTTACTTCTAATATTTTTTTTATTATTTTGAATATTTTTTAGTATTTAGAGTAAAAATATCCAATTTGAACGAACTATAACCATTAAGTATTCGAGTAATTACTTTCTCTAAAAAAATTTTAAAGTCAATTCAAATCTAAGAATAACCGAACCAAATTCGATAAAAAAAAATTAAAATATCTAAATAAAATTTCTAATCGTAAATCTAAAAATTTGAAAAAACCGACTCAAACCCAACCGGATATCCAAACACCAATACCTACCTGACACCATGTAATAGCAAACATTTGGCCGGACAACGTGTACCCCATGATATCCCTAGCAGTTAAAGTTAATAGAGACACAAAACATCGATTTCGTAAAAAGTGTCTTATACTATATGAAGACCAAGATTTGGTCTACATGTAATGGGCATATATCACCAATATCCACACACATACATATAAAAGATATGCACAACAAGATACATATACTATATGCATGTATACATGCTTTGAGTAGTTATTTATTTGATCATAGTATAATATGATATTTTGACCGTTGGTTTTTGTGATCATTTCTACAGTGGGTAGATAATGAGTAAATCGATGTTAGTTGGGTCTAGGGCGTATATAATATCGTAGCTATTTTAACACGCACACTCTCCAAAATTGATCCTTATAAAAGTATTGGGATTATACTTAATGAAACTAATATGATCACGTTTATTTTATTGGTTATTGTGTTTGGTATCCAAATCTCCGGCGCCAAATTCAAGTGTTTACAAGATTTAATTTGGTAGATGGCAATGGAGGAGACTGAGATTAAGTAAATGACAATAATTTGATTCATTCAATTATTTCTATAAAATGGTGAAGAAATTTATCTGGTTATATTTCCGATTTTATCCATTAATATAGAGTGAAATTTAATGCGTTATTTTTTTAATGTACTTTTACAAATATATTCCTTTGGTACCAAAGCCGATCATGAATATTAATGGAATACTATAGAACTTTACGATAATATTATACATTTATTAACTTTACGATCCTGAATATTAATGTATATATAGAAATATAAATTTATCAACTATTTATATAGATAAATAACATAATACAAAAAACTTATACGTTTCAAAATAAT
Source organism: Cardamine chenopodiifolia (assembly GCA_963922655.1). Taxonomy (NCBI): domain Eukaryota; kingdom Viridiplantae; phylum Streptophyta; class Magnoliopsida; order Brassicales; family Brassicaceae; genus Cardamine; species Cardamine chenopodiifolia. The sequence continues at coordinate 12,268,221 of OZ000463.1, forward strand.
TGAATGACATTGTTTAAACAGTTTTAAAACCCTCTATTTAATCAATTGGATGTTCACATAAATAAAATAACCTACTATGGAAAATATCACTCTTTTTGTAACAATTAAGTGACAAATAAAGCATGCAAAAATATTATTGTTGCCATCGTTGTTATTTTCTTAATTTGTCTCCAAGATAACTGCCTCACGCCTACTGGTCTAGGCTAGTAGAGATCAAAACTTGAGTATATACAACATAACTGATTTAGTTTGCTTTCAAAAGAAAAAAATATTATATATATAATATCAAATATTCTTGAGTTTATATTCTTAGATACTTTGGAAATTAAGATGAATAAACGTGTCGCTTATAATGTGAAATTTATAATCACTTTTCGTCAAGAATTAAGGCAAATAATGTTATTATCATTATCATCCCGTCAGTTTCTACCACTAAAACTGGGTGACCCATAAACAATAATTGGTATCTGAGTAAGGACTAGTAATCATTATATTCCAGTTGGACGGTTGGACCCGCCCCGCCCCCCCTTGTGGCTCAAGTTTAAGCCAACTTATAATAACCATTTCATATCTCTTTTGAATCATTGTAAATTTGCAATAGAATACATCTAACAGTTAATTATTTCACTTCATTAAAAATGATCGTTTTAGGATATATTATATTTATAGTTTAAAAAGAATCAAAGTCAATTTTTGAAAAAATAGTATAAAGTTTTTCTAGTTAAATAGAAAAAACTATAATATCATTACCAATGAATCTTTGTTTTGTCAACTTCACAAAAATTGCAAGAATCAATTTTTTTTCTTGCTATAATGACATATTTATTATTTTTAATATAAAAAGCATCTAAACAATATTTTTATTAAAACATATAGAAATAGAATATAGAAGAAAACATTAAATTCATACATAATTATTTTTAAACATACTTTTGTTGAAAAGAATATCTACTATAATTCTTTGTTCATAAAAGTTTTTAGCAAATTATCATTTTTTTGTCGGTGACAAAAATGTTCTTAAAATGCAAATTTACTTTTTTTTAATGGCATATATATATATATATATATATATATTTTGTTATGAGGTTACGAAAATATAAGTATGGAACTGTTTGATTAAAAGGTAACGATTAGTTGATCAACCTGAACAAATGACTTGCCATGAAAAAGAAAGCCCTATAAGTTCCCATTATAAAAACCATAATTCAAATATTCAGTAGAGGAAAGGAACATAGTGATTGAAGATACGCATGGTGGCTACAAAGAAGAATCTTTGGACAAATCGAGGAGAGACGAATTTAAAAGTGGAGATCCCAGAAGCTGAGAGATTTGAGCATGTGGTCTCAGTCAGGTTCAAAACTCAGACCAACCCACTTTTTTTTGTTTTGTTAACAATTTCCTCTTTCTCTCTCTCTCTCTATATATATATATATAAGAATAAAACATTATTCATTTGTTTGTTGTGTACTACGTAACAAACTCTCATAATTATGGTAGTGTTGCTAACGGACGTAGTAACGAACAACGATCGTTCATAATTAAAGACAAATCAAATCCCATCAGGTGCTACGTCATCACTTCTTCACTCCTAATTTTGTCACGGTTTTTTAAATTTTTTTATAACGTTTTTTTTCTTTCTTAGATGGTCATGAAAATTGTAAAAAAAGATGTTAAAGAAAAATCTACGGCTTTCTTGAATAATGAGTAAGTTTGAACATTTTCTGTTGCCACATGTAGTTTCTTTTTATTGTTTTAATAATATATTTACCACATTCTTTTGCAAGTTCTATAATGTAATTTTGCAATATTCAAGTTTATATCGATATTTTGGATATTCGATAAACAGTTTACTAATGCATATATTTACCACATTCTTTTGTAAGTTCTATACTTCATAATTTTGTAATATTCAAGTTCTATACCGATATTTTGGATATTCGTCCTACCATTAAAAAGAAGTACAAACAGTTTAGTAATACAGATATTTGTGCAAAACAATACATGTTACAGAAAGATTAAAAACAATTTCAAACAATCCACTCAATTTTTATTCATTTTGAATGATTCCCAAGACATAACTAAAAAGGTTAAATAGAGGATCGGACCGGAGATTTGGGGCGCAAATTCCAAAGCGACCTGCATCTATTCTTACCTCCATCGTCAAGCAAAGCATCAACGTCTAGATTCCCATGCAACGCTATGTTTTATATATATATATTTCTGTTTCACTTTCCTGACAATGGTTTTGTTTATTCTCATTTGATTATAAGATCCGTTATAAATCTTTGGTTTCAATTTTCAAACTTAGGATGCTCATATTTGCTTGTTCACCAATCATCAGTCACTAGCTTAGTTATAACTTATAAGGTCTCGCACTTCCTTGATTTTAAAATAAGTTTTGTCTTTACGAAAGTTAAATATACTTTTGTATGAACTACATTGGTAAACAATGTTCATATAAATAGTCCTCTCACTGGAGAGTTTTTTATTTAGCTAATTTTCAAGATAATATGTGATCTTTTTCATTCACTAGCTTAGTAGCTGGAGACATCCCCTAATTTAACTACCAATAAATTTAAAAGAAGATGAAATAGAAACACTTTTGGCATTCTAAATTATTAATTCTTTTTTCTTAATTCAATTAAAGTACCCACGTGATGGTGGTTTTACTTTATTTTATCAACGGTTAACCTACTGCCAATAATAAAACTGTACAGTTTGAAGAAGAGATTGCTCAAGGCTTCACTACAATTTCTTTTTTTTACTACAAATATTTTTATTTTCGAATCCAGACCGGGTCTACTCTCCATTCTAATGGGTATATCTCCTTATATCCAAATCTGGCCCAAATTCTGTTTCATTGAAAAGGGCCCATTTATTGTGCCTAACCTCCAATTTACATGTTAAGAGATTTTTTGCAAAAGATCCAACATTGATCATCTGTTAAGATACATCATCGTTTCATTTAAACTTCCACACATAAAATTAGAAGAAAATTCTGTTATAAAAAAAATCGGTTTAAAACATGAATTCAACACTTACAGAGTTACGACGGTTAATGATTCAATTAGACGGTCGCTACTACTGTCGTTTTCCAAAAAAAAGTCCAACATACAACTTCGGCAAATGTCTTTAAAACGACCAAATCATCTTAAGTTCAAGACCTACATCAAACGATTAAGCGCTTTTAATTTATCATCGTATAAAGTGATTAAAAATCATAATCCATTGTCTATCCATAAAGTGATAAAACTATTTATATACAAGAGCCGATTAAAATAAGCTCAAATATATTTTTTTCCTAGAAAAATTAGACCATAACTTGCCGTTTTGGAGTGCGAGACAACAGGCTGTTGCATTACTTTCCCGTAGACGACACGATGTTTTGTGCCCGACTACGAATCACGACTTACTACAAAGAAAAGGAAAAAAACCCCGTAAAGACTTGAACTTGTTACGGACCAAATGCCAAGATATAATAAAAATTTCAATACACTCCACTAATCTTTATACATTTTATTTTATATGTAAATTTTATTTCAATTTTAATGATCATCATTAAAAATAATTATTTTAATAAATAAAATCAAAAAATAAAACAAAAAATCGTGACAAGAGAGGAGATGGAAGAGAGAGAGAGTTTGTGTATGTTTAAAATTAAATGTGATCAATTAAATATGATCAATTAAAAAAAAGACATATGTCATGTACTTTCTTTTTCTTCCCACAAACTAAGAGTTTCCATTGAAAATGAAATTGAAATTTTATTCGAAGTGATTTTCGATATTTTTTTGTATTAATGATTGTTCATTTATTTATGCGGGTATACCAAAATATTCATTCAATGTGAATGAGTATTTGAATTAGAATATTGTAGATTTAAAAATATTTCTTGAATAATGCTTTATTTTATGCATATTGAATTATGAAACTTGTTTTCTTGATCGATTAGAGTGTTACATTGTTAATCCTAGGTAAATTATGGGTTACATAGATGAAATCGTATTGAACCGTAGGTAGATAGAAATCAAAACCGTTGGTGAACAAGAAAGTTACATGAAAATGGTATAACTATGTGTTGTTAGTAAAACTGGTACAACTTGGTACAACTATGTGTTATTAGTAAAACTGGTACAATTTGGTATTACTCAGAAAATCGGAAAAATAAAATAAAATACTTTTTCTTATTCTTTTCTAGGAGAAAATAAATAAAATATTCCATGCATAATCATACATTTTCATTATGGAGAATATTATTAAAAACGGAGTTGACACAAAATGGATTCAAAGCGAAGATAAATTATATCCTTCAATGATAAAAAAATCAATTGAGGAGATCACGTATTATGATTTGGTTGATAGCATATACAAGAAGATTATGGTTGGTGAAGCCATTATGAAGTTGATATTTAATTACATTCCATTGCACCTAAATCCTCCGACAACATCATATATATCGAATGATGAAAAAGTTTATGCCTATTTCTTGACATTGAATTATGAGAAACGTATGAGTATCTTGCATGTGGAGGTCGTCAAAGATGTAGAGGAAACTCAGAGGCGTGAAGAAGTTTCAAGAGAAAATCATTGGTTAATATATAAATTAATAAAATTTATATTATTATTTTTTTCTGGTTAATTTCTAGAGACTTATCTACGAGTACATTTTTATATATAGAAAATAAAACATCTTTATCTTAAAACTTTTTTAAAACGTTAATAATAATTATAATTATTTAGAAAATTTATTTTTAAATGAAAGGTGTATTCTTCAAATTATAAAAAACATAGACAAGGTATTTTTCAAAAACTCCCGATTAATATAGAGATTTCTTGTTTTTATAGAGTTTAAATGTAATTAATATTTTAAACTTTTATAGAGTTTGAAAAAAATCTAAAAGTTTAAATTTATTCAATTAGAGAACTGGATTAAACCGAATAAAAATTTTAAATTTGGATGCATGATAATTTAAACTTTGTGCTCATTCGTATTTAAAATTATTTTGGTGTTTGGTTTGGTTATTTGTGGCTGAGACTTGTTTGTGTTTATTTCTGTCAACGTACAATTAGGTAAAATTAAGTGGTGCAACCATATTTAATTTGATTTTTAGTTTGATTATTTGTAATAGAAAGACATATTCGTGTTAATCTATGTCCGTCTAAAATCATTAACATCTATTAAAAGAAGAAAAAAATCAAATTTTTGTTTATTGGTTACATAACATTATACTTTAAAAACAAATGCCTTATACTCTTAATGTTTGTTTAGATGTGAAACACTTGAAATTACCAAAATGGATAAAAATTTTATTTTAACATATTTTTTTTATGAAACTATAGTCAATGCACTTTATTAATCTAATGTCATTAATACAACTAAAATATGGTTATTTAGTATGGTATTTAAAAGTTAAACCACCAAATTACAACTATGTTATATAATTAGTACATTTAATAATTTTGGTACAACTATGGGACAATATTTTTTGTTGGATCTAGGTATTTTTGTCGGTTCCTAAATACTTTTTATCAGATCTTAAGTAATTTTTATCGAATTTTATCATATACTTTTTGTCTATGTACTTTTTATACAATTAAATTTATATTAAAACTATATATTTAGTATAATCATTTAAACATTAATTTTAAACTTAAAATATTATACTAGTTGTAATTGTACTAGTTGTACTTGCAGGAATCATCGATCCAACAAATGTCAGTTTTTTGCATACATAAACCGTCTTTGCTAGCTAAATTGGTCATCAAAGATCGATGAACCTGAGTGGCTTTATGTTGATTTTAGGTTGTGAGATGTTACTTGGAACACGCAACCTCGGTTGCAAAGACGTTTTTGATGTCCGACTGTGTAGTTGTTGAGATCAAGGAACCTGAACCAGCTCCTGTCGGCAACCCCATGGACAACTCAGGTTTGTTCAAACATTCAAATACTTGAATCTCCTGTAAAGATCCCTACCATATTTATGACTCTTTGCTGAATCTGTTTACTTCTCTTGTTTCAGGATATGGATACTGAGAGGAGATAGGCCTATATTGAACCGGATTACTTTAGCTTGCGAGTGTAATGATTTTGAACAAGAGAATGTGCCATGTGAAACTTGAAATCTTGAATCAATCATATGAATAAATCATGATTCCTTAATGCTCAGAAATATCTTCAAATCGTCAAATGGAGACGCATAATCCAATATTTTCATGATTTATTGTCATTTCATATGGAAAAATTATAAATTGGCTGAAATGGTAAAAGAATTCATAAGTAAAAAAGAACAAACACCTTTACGGTCAGATACAATTCCTCACATGTATATAATCAAGAAGAGAAGAGATTCTATGAACATATCACATCAAAAGACAAACTTCAGGTGAACTGTTTCTTGTTAAAGCCAAACAAGGACTTGATGGCGTTAATGGCACCCTCGTTGATGAAAGATTCGTCAAATTGCTTCAGGAGTGGATCAAAATCCTCCGACTTCCTGATATTTTCCAGGTCTAGATCTGTTCTAATTCTCTGCAAAAAAAAAAACAATTACACATCTTCAACAAACAACATCATCTGTTTCTCAATTGAAACATTACACAGCTCCTTGAAATTACCTGATAATCTTCATATCATGACTTCAATGCTTCTCCCAGAGCTGAGAGACCAGCTTGAACCTATCAAAACAACTCTATGAACTCTGCACGTCAAAATACAAATATCTGAAAGATTTAAAGAGTTTTTACCTGATTAAGCTTTGAGTAGCAACAAGCAACATTCTAACCTGCAACTGATGCTTCAGCTGGTGTTGGTTTAGAACCTAACACAGACTCAAATCTCTCCAATGCTTCCTCATATTTACCATTCCTACATCAAAATTACAAACATGTCATGCACACTTTCTGGTTTCCACAAACCCTTTGGTGACTGACTGAGGATTTACTTGGAAAATTGCAACCCTTCACGAAGATCTTTCTCCCGTTGAGCTTTCTGTTCTTTCTTCCTCAAATAGTTTTGCATCTACAGTGATTTCAGAGATTGTGATATCTCCGTTACGGACGGTTGGGTCCAAGTGGAAAGTGACGTGGTCTCCAAGACCGTCGACGGCGCATCCTAAGAAATCGAAGCCTGGACCGGAGCAAAAGCCTTGACGGAGCAACTGTCGGATGCTCTGTGGTTGTACGGAGGCTCTGAATTCGCAACAGTTGCCGGAGCAACAATTTTGACGGAGGTGAAAATTGCCTCTGGCTTGGTGACGACGACAAGGCTCTATGGTTGTACGGAGGCTCTGGGTTTAAATATGGAGACTTTAGCGAGTACCGGCGATGAAGGTTTTGATTTTGATTGCCGTGAAAGTTTTGATTTTGGATGGATTTATTTTGCTGAATCTGAATGTATCTAGTTGGATTTATGTTTGTGGGTTTAGTCCAATTTTTTTTTTTTGGGATCAAATGGATTATTTAGGTTGGCTTTGTTTTGATTTTAAGTCCATTTGGTCAAATGCATGTAAATATTTTAAAATTTTAAGAGATATTAATATTTTGATAACATTTAATTTAAAAAATATATCAAATAATTAAAGAGATATATCTTCGCCTATTTTAGAGTTAGGAAATGAGCCATCGTCTCAAGTACTCCTATATGAGAGATTGAAATAAGCTATATTTTTATTTAATTTACATACTTCTCTCTTTTTAATGAAAAGTGTAATATAGTCTAAAAATGTCAAGAAACCACCGGTTTCGCTTGGTGGGCTAGGAATGCCCGACTTATCAATTTATCTGGTAAACTATTGAGAGTTCATGTAGCCCATGCCGGATTAATCGTACTTTTATTTTGGCTTTTTGACCCCATATTGTAGGGTGGATCTCGAAAGATATGAAAGATCTCCCTCCAAACCGTATATACGACTTTCATCGAATACGGCTTTCCACAGAATTCTATACCCAGAGACGAGGAAGGGCGTAGTAAGCGACGAAATGCTTCGGGGAGTTGAAAATAAGCGTAGATCATTAAACAACTGTGTCAAACCTAAATACTTAAGAAGCATTAGCTCTCCCTGAAAAGGAGGTGATCCAGCCGCACCTTCTAGTACGGCTACCTTGTTACGACTTCACTCCAGTCACTAGCCCTGCCTTCGGCACCCCCTCCTTGCGGTTAAGGTATATTTAAAAGTTTAAAACAATAATTGAAAAAAATACCAGCTCTTTTTTTCTATTATCGACGTGCGAATTTTCCATTGATGTCGATAGACCTCCACTGAACCTACATCTTCTAAATGCAGGTTCGTTCTTCGAGAATAGTTGTATTTCAACTAAGATTAACAACTATATTAGTTGATTTTGTTATAAGATTCATTTCGGGTTTGTATTTGCAAACTAAAGAATTGAATTTGAAAAACCATTTTTGGTATGCATTTTGGAGTTTTAACCATGCTTAATGGATTAATTAGGACGTATTGGTATTGAATGTATTGTAGTTGTTGAATTGTAGCGAATTATCAGAAGATTAGAGGGATTTCAGCTCGAAATCATCCGATTTGAGTTGCAGTGAACGGAGAACTAAGTACAACTGAGTATTACCGAGGGAGAAAGTATAACTAGTAACACTAGTATTATGGATTGAAATTGTATAACTAGTAACACTAGTATTTCTGATTGAACTTATACAACTAGTAACACTAGTATTATTCATTGAAGTTGTATAACTAGTAATACTAGTATTACTGATTGAAGTTGTATAACTAGTAACACTAGTATTACTTATTAAAGTTTAATAACTAGTAGCATTAGTATTATTGATTGAAGTTGTATAACTAGTAACACTAGTATTACTGATTGAAAAATCATTAATTTGGTATGCACATTGGTTCTCTAACCATGATTTTAGGATGATTAGTACCTATGCATTGGTAATGAACGGAATACAGTGGTTGAATCGTAGTGATAAGATAACTTTGTACAATTGTGAATACTTAATATAACTAGTAATACTAGTGTTACTAATTGAAGTTGTATCACTAGTAATGCTAGTATTACTGATTGAAGTTAATTGTGTGTTTTATATTCTTTCGCAGGAAACAATGAGCAATAACATAACCATACATTTTGACTATGGGGAATTTGTTTCAAAAGAGTATATATGGAATTCCAAAAGTCGCATCTATGGTTTATTGTTTAAAAATACAACGGTGGAGGAGATAACTTTGTCAATATTAGAAGCTAGGATATGCAAGAAGGTTGCGATAGAGGAAAATACTATGAAATTGAAATTGAGTTACATTCCATTGTTAGTGGGAGCTCAAATACCATCAGTTATTACTGATGATGAGGATGTGTCTGTTTATCTAGCGACCATGGACGTAGATGTGTTTTACATGTGGAGGTCACCAACGTCTCGGTAATAGATCAGTGCAGCGAGCAACTTTCAAAAGTGGGTCCACGAAGTTCTTTTGGTGTGAACTATGACGAGTTGTATTCAAAGGATGATGAAATTACTACAAATGTTTCTGCCATTATTCCTTATGACGAACAAGCAGAACATCATCGTAAGGGAATGGAGGATGATGTTAGTAGAGAGTGTGAGAATGTACCACTTGGCGTAGCTATGAATAACAGTATGAATAACTTAGCTATGCATGATGAACATGTTGGGCTTCTACATGATGTAGAAGATAGTCAGTGCATAGAGGTATGGGAATATGGTATAGGTCTGGAAATTGGTCAGGAATTTACAAATAAGAAGGCAGTACAAGATTTGGTGAATAGAGCTGCATTTCAAAATTGTTTTGGTTTTGTTGTAAAGAATTCAGATACGAAGATATTAGTGCTAAAATGTCATCAAGAAAGCTGTAAATGGCATTTACGAGCTGCAAAGGTTGGAAAGACAGATAATTTCTCGGTTAGAACTTACAACAAGATGCATATATGCTATCGGGCTAGTGCGAGTACAAGCAACTATAAAAGAAAAGGCACATCAGGATTAGTTGCATCTGTTTTGCATCAAGATTATCCAAGAAAAATGGACACTCCAACTCCTAAAAGTATCATCTCCCTTGTTAATGGTAAAGTTGGTGTGAAAATGTCATATTCCACAGTGTTGAGAGGGAAAAAAAGTTGTTAGTGATGTGTGTGGTAATCCAGAAGAAAGTTATAAGATGTTGTATTATTATTTGTACATGTTAGAGAAGGTCAATCATGGTACAGTAACAAGAGTGAAATTAGATAAAGGAAAGAAATTTAAGTACCTATTCATCGCATTAGGAGTTAGCATTGAAGGGTTTCAAGCCATGAGGAAAGTGATAACTGTGGATGAAACTTTTCTCAAGAATGGATATGGTGGTGTCTTAGTTTTTGCCACAGCTCAAGATCCTAATCGTCACCATTATCCTATAGCCTTTGGTGTACTTGACGGTGAGAATAATGCGAGTTGGACCTGGTTTTTTGATAGCTTGAAAGCTGTTGTATCTGACTCTTCTGAATTGGTATTTTTCAGTGACAGAAATGCAAGTCTCATCAAGTCAATAAGTTATGTGTACCCAAGCGCATCATGGGTATTGTATATGGAATTTTTCCCAAAATGTGAAAGGTCATGTTTTTAATATCAACAAAGATGTAGTTGCTTGGAGATTCATGGAGTGTTGTAGGATATATACGGAGGCTGAGTTCATGCATGTTTATGGTGACTTTAGGCGTAGATATCCTTCTGCGGCCAAATATCTAGATGAAACTGCTGATGTTAGGCATTGGTCAAGGTGTTATTTTCCAGGTGAAAGATACAATATATACACAAGCAATTGTGCAAAATCTTTATACAGTGTTTTTAAAACATGTTGGAAGTATTATTTAATACCCATGATTGATGCGATAATAGCAAAATTTTCAGAATGGTATAACGAGCATAGGAAGGACTATATTTCTAGATCGGATGACCATAAGCTAGTGCCTTTTGTGGAGAACATAGTGCACAATACATGCGTCTCTATTGACCTTGACGGAGCTAAACAGTTTTGAGCTTGAGTATAATGTCAATGGAAGTGATGGGAAAACTTATTTGGTGAACTTGATTAGGAAAAGTTGCAGTTGTAGGTGCTTCGATATTGACAAGTACCCTTGTGTGCACGTAATAGCCACTGTCATGGAATACATGAAGCGTGAAGATAGAGAACGAGATATCCTTTTCCATGATTTGTGCTCAAAATATTATTTAGTGGAGCTGTGGACATTGTCATATTACAAGACCATCTATTTAGTGTCGGATAAGTCTAAGTGGAATGTCCCGGATTACATCAAAGAGTTACAGGTCGTCCCTCCAAATTACATTAAAAAAAGGAAGAAAACAACTAAAAAGGTTTACATTGGTTGGAGAACGGCATCAAAGAACAAATAATAAAAGGGTGCCAAGAAGAAACTTGGACTACTGGTTATTTGGCAACACTAGTAATGTCTGGGTTTGTATTTCTCAGTCTATATTTTGTAAAACTAATTTTTTCCCTTTAAAAAAGACATATTCTGTTTTGGACAACTAAGTAAAACTGAATTTTCGTAATGGTATACTACTAAGTAGAAAGTATAAGTAGTAACATTAGTATTATTGAGGGAGAAAGTATAACTAGTAACACTAGTATTACTGAGGGAGAAATTCTAACAAGTAACACTAGTATTACTGAGGGAGAAATTCTAACAAGTAACACTAGTATTACTTATTGAAGTTGTGAAGTGAGGTTTTCAATTTGATTTGATAAATTTATTAGAAAAAACAAATTTACAATAGATAAGTAACTATTAAATTTTAAAAATGTGTTTTAAGTAAATAAAATAAATTTACGCATAAAATTTGTTATAATTCTTGTTAGTGGGAGCATTTACACAACATACACCTTATACGTTTAAGGTGATTTGTTAATACTCACTACTTTAGAAAGCAAAAGACATATAAATAAGTTTCAAGACATATTAATGCATAAAAGTCATTTGAAACATACTTTAATTGACTAAAATCATCTGTAAAACTAAAAAATATATATTTATGGCTACATAAAACTAATTAAAATCAAAAACACCCAAAAGTACAACTATTTACAAAATCAGTATTACTACTATTTCTGTATTACTATGTGTAATTTTTCAGTATCCAAAAAAGAAAAAAGCGGCGCACATGCCAACTTGGCGGCGCACGTGTCAATTTGGCGGCTCACATGTCACGTGTCAACTTTGTGGGTCCACAGTTCAGAAACACGTAACACATATGCCACATGGGTTTTTTACGGTATTACTAGTAACACTAGTATTACTGATTAAAGTTGTGAAGTGAGAATTTTGGGTTTGTTCTTAATTTCAAGTTTGTGCAACGCATTTTTAGAATACCATTAATATCAATTCAAATTCAAATACAAAGCAAATAATACAATTTAACCTAATAATACCAGTAATATCAATTCAAATACAAAACACAGAAACACAGTTTTACGTAGTAATACCAATTTTCCAAATTCGAATACAAAGCAAAAGAAATATTGTTTTACCTAGTAATACCAGTTTTACGAATTCAAATAACAAAACACAAATATTTCAGTCGTCATTGTTCATTCATTTTCTTTCTTCTTATCAATTTTCTTCTCATCATCTTTCTTTGGTTTAGGATACTTTGTGAAAGGAGTCGTTAGCAATGTAAAAGGATTTCGTTTTCTCATGCTATAGAAAATGGGCGGCTTAGATGGTTGCTCTTCTCTTGTATTCGCGACTTTGGCTTGGGAATCCACACCAGACTTAATTGGTTGTTTTCTCCAGTAGTCGCCTTCTACTCGGGAATCTACAACAGACTCAGTTGCTTGTTCTTCTCCGATAGCATGGTTTCTACTCCGGAATCTACAACAGACTAAGTTGCTTGTTCTTCTCCGGTAGTCGTGGCTTCTACTCGGGAATCCACAACAGGCTCAATAGGTCGATCTTCTCCGGTAGTTATGCCTTCTTCAATGTCTTCATTGATATGAGCATCCTCTGGTTCCTTGTCCTTCAAACCCTGTAATCAAAATATAGTTACCAAGTACACTAAGTGTTACCAAGTATTACCTTGACCTTTTCATACAATTAGAGTAAGTGTTACCAAGTATTACATTCTCATTATCTCTAACACCGCTTGAGTAAGCAGGATTTTCACTGAAAGTATAATCCATGTCCTCATATGCCTCCTAGCATCTAATTGGTCCTTTACATAAGCTTCCACCTCTCCGACCCTTGTGTTCAAGCCATCGAACATTTCATTCATTTTCTTGAAACCTTCTTCCATATCTTTCTTCAATTTCTGTATGAGCTCTACCAATCTAGTCAGAATCGTAGACTGTAGCTGTTCAGCACGAGCATTTTCCTCTATCATTGCAAATCCAGTCATATGCGCAGTCTCTAGTCGGGAAGCCACATCTTGGTTGTACATCTCTTCAAACCATACTGACTTCTTTTTATCGATGACACTTTGTCCAACTGCGAACAATGACATCATCGACATCATCAACATCGTCTTGTTCAATGATGAGAGCCATCTGAGATTCTTCTTCAAGGGATGGGACCAAAATACTTTGAATGTCTTGTGAATATAAACAAGGAATTCAGTTTAAAAACATAGTTTTACCTAGTAATACCAGTAATACGAATTCAAATACATAGAAAAGAAACATAGTTTTACTTAGTAATACCAGTTTTACGAATTAAAAAAAAAAGCAAAGAAACATAGTTTTACCTAGTAATACCAGTTTTACAAATTCAGATACATAGCAAAGAAACATAATTTTACCTAGTAATACCAGTTTTACAAATTTAGATACATAGAAAAAACATAGTTTTATCTAGTAATACTAGTTTTACGAATTCAGATACATATAAAAGAAACATAGTTTTACCTAATAATACCAGTTTTATAAATTCAAATACATAGAAAAGAAACAGAGTTTAACCTAGCAGTACAAGTTTTACGAATTTATATACATAGAAAAAACGTAGTTTTACCTAATAATACTAGTTTACGAATTCATATACATATAAAAGAAACATAATTTTACCTATTAATACCAGTTTTACGAATTCAAATACATAGAAAAGAAGCAGAGTTTTACCTAGTATTAACAATTTTACGAATTTGAATACAAAGTAAAGAAACATAGTTTTACCTAATAATACTAGTTTTACGAAATTAGATACATAGAAAAGAAACATAGTTTTACCTAATAATACCAGTTTTACGAATTTGAATACAAAGCAGAAAACATAGTTTTACCTAGTAATACTAGTTTTACGAATTCAAATACATATAAAATAAACTTAGTTTTACCTAATAACACCAGTTTTACGAATTCGAATACAAAGCAAAGAAACTTAGTTTTACCTAGTAATACCAGTTTTACGAATTCGAATGGAAAGCAAAGAAACATAGGACGCTTACCAAGTGTTTCATTTATTTCATAAATAAGGATAACTAGCCTTAGTTGTACCAAGTGCTTTATTTATTTCATCAAGAGTAAAGCCTCTCATTGCACTATGTTTGAACTTTGACTTGCACATCCTTGGACACGAACTATTTGTGCCTTGAAAATTTTCTCGGAATTTCATTCTCAGTGTCGGAATTGCCTTAAACGCCATAAGCTACACAAGATACATATATTTAGAGTTAGCTTTAATGGTAAGAACTAGTAATACTGAGTAATGTCACAAATCATATCTACCTCTAAAGGTGTACAAAAAATTGGAATTGTTCATTGTGAACCTTTAACGACCCCTCCAAAATGATTCATTGTACGAGATCTCTCTCGCATGATGTGATCAAATGAGAATCTCCCCCATGGAAATTTCTTACACAAATGAAGATCATTTACCGCTCTTAGAAAGAATGGCTCCACAGAAGGTGAGTCTTCTCATGTCTTGGTCTGCCCTATAATTATGCTCGATAAAAAGTAGAGGACCACCATCTTCAACATATCTTTAGAATATTTCATTCCCAATAGCTTTTCTTTCATGTCTGCATATCTTACTTTTGCTCCAAGCCCACAATACTTCTCAATGAAATCCATTTTGCCCTTTTCCTTATAGTTGATTGGATAGTTGCGGCAGTTTAATCCTCATATAAGGGCATGCTCTCTCAGACCATAGCGGATGGGAACACCATTTACGATGAACCAAGCTTCATTTAATTTCTCAGTACGCGCCGTTCGAACAAAGAGCATCCACATGCCCATAACCTTGTGGTTGTTGTCCCTATGCATGTGGAAAAAGTGTCGAACTGCGGGTGATTGTGAAACCAACTCATCTTGTCCTCTTTAAGTGGATATTTCAATTTCTCTAGTGTCTTCACCTCTTCTTTGATAAAAAACCTTGTAGGGATCCTGATTTTCGTTGTATATTGGGTCGCGTGGAAGTACATTTGCAGAGGTTGTAATGCTTTTGTTTCCTCTTCTGAATCCTGCAGCACATATTTAATTATACCCAATGTTACTTTTTTTTTTAGAGTAGTTTTACCTAGTATTACTAAGTACAAAATAAGGTAGTTTTACCAAGTATTACTATGTATTACTAAGTACAAATTCAAGTAATTTTTCCAAGTATTACTAAGTACAAAATCAAGTTGTTTTCTGAAGTATTACTAAGTATTTCTAAGTATAAAATTAAGTAGTTTTTTGAAGTATTACTAAGTATAAGTAGTTTTCCCAAGTATTACTAAGTACAAAATAAGTAGTTCTCCCAAGTATTACTAAGTATTACCAAGTATTACAAAGTATTACTAAGTAAAAAATCAAGTAGTTTTACCAAATATCCTTCAACGACCGAATGTTCTCTTTCAATCGAATGCTCTCCTTCAACCGAATCTCCCAAACGATAAGTTGAATTTTTTGTACGAACCATCCTGAGTAATTATATAAACGATTTTACAGTAAATTGGTGACACCTAACATCAAAATCTTGCACAAAAATACTATAAGAGAACATGAGAAAACCTAGGAAATCTCTTATTCTACTCGCCTTGATTGTGTTCTACTTGTTCTTCTACTCTTTCGATTGCTTGTTAAGAGTTAGGATAATCGATTGTTCCTGAGAAAACTCCTTTGATTCCTCCTTTAATTGCTCCTTCGAAGGTGTTTAAGTGTGAAAAGTTTGAAAAATTACATAGAAGAAACGAAAAAAAAGTTACTTAAATGAAAAATTAGGGATTAAATTCATCGGATTGAATCTGATAAAGCTGTTTTGGTGGGTAAAGTGTGGTTGGACTTGTAGTTTTATTGAATAATGAAGGATAAAACTGAAATTTTTTATGTTTTTTAACTTGAAAAAAGTTGTTATTTTAATAGGGGGAGATACGAGCTCAGATAGGGCGTTAATCTCATTTGCCACTTTCACAAAAAATTTAATCTCCCATGCCACCCACATTTGTAAATCCTATTTTTCCTTAATGAATTGTTCACAAATGCCATCCTTTTTCTTCTCATCTCACACCACACAATCTTCTCATCTCACACCACACGATCCCTTTTCTTCTCATCTCCTCGAGCTCACGTGTCACCTCTTCTTCCGACATTTTCGCATCCTTCTCTTCTTCAGACAGCGTTGCCGCTTCACGATCCTCTCCTTACTCGTCGCAAGCCTGCATTTTAGGGATTACATCGCCTCTTTCAGCTTCCAGAGAGTGAGTTAGATTAGGATCATAGATTTAGGGATTTAGGGTTTGAGGGATTTAGGGATTTGAGAATTAGGGATTTGGAGATTTTGTAAAATTAGGATCTGGATATTGACATATTCTTAGTAATCGAAGTGTTTAAATTGGTAATTTATGGAATGTATGTATTGAATCGTAACTAAAATCAGCAATTAAGATGAAATATGCAGGAATAGGACAAATGGTACAAATGGTATAACAAAGAGATAATATGATTTATAGAACAAATGGTACAAATAGTACACTCAGAGATAATATATAAATAGAACAAATGGTACAAATGGTACAACTAGAGATAATATATAAATAGAACAAATGGTACAAATGGTACAATAAAGAGATAATATATAAATAGAACAAATAGTACAAAACAAACTTGATACTATGATTAGTTGAAATCTAATATTCCGTGGTTATGTCTTATAAAAATATTTTAAGTGATAATTAGTTGTTGAAAATCATTTGGCCAACTATAAAATAATAGTTTACGTTAAGGTCCAACTACAAATACACAAAACTCGTCAAAGTCCAACTATATGTAAAAACGTACAACTGAACAACTGAGGGGGACAACTATGTTTTATCACAACATTTCCAAGGATTTCAATATTAATGATTCACATAAAACTCTCCTTAAAATATCTAAAACAATAAAGAAACAATTTTAAATCAATGAAACAATTTTACTATTTTCCTAACAAATTTTATTGTTTCCACATAAAACACTCCTTATACTATATGGAAGACTTAGTAAGTTGTCACCCTTTTATGATGAAAAAGATGTGAAAACTAATATTCCGTGATTATATTTTATGAAAACCTCATAAGTGATAATTAGTTGTGGAAAATCATTTGGTCAACTACAAAATAATAGTTTATGTTAAGGTTTAACTACAAATATGCAAAAATCGTCAAAGTCCAACTCTGCGGAAGAATGTACAACTGAACAACTGAGAAGGACAACTATGTTTTATCACAACATTTCCAAGGATTTCAATATTAATGTTTCATATGAAACATTCCTTACAACATCGTTAAGGATTTAATATTTTATTGTTTTTCACATAAAATACTCTTTATATTATATGAAAAACTTAGTAAGCTTTCACCCTTTTATGATTAAAAAGATGTGAAAACTAATATTTTATAGTTATGTTTTATGAAAAGCTCCTAAGTGATAATTAGTTATGGAAAATCACCTGGTCAACTACAACTAATTATCAATTATGAGCTTTTCATAAAACATAACCACGGAATATTAGTTTTCACATCTTTTTCATCATAAAAGGGTGAAAACTTACTAAGTTTTCCATATAATATAAGGAGTGTTTTATGTGAAAACAATAAAATTTGTTAGGAAAATAATAAATTAGTTCCATTGATTTAAAATTATTTTTTTATTCTTTTAGATGTTTTAAGGAGTGTTTTATGTGAATCATTAATATCGAAATCCTTGGAAATGTTGTGATAAAACATAGTTGTCTCCCTCAGTTGTTCAGTTGTACGTTTTTATATATTGTTGGAGTGAGTTTTGTATATTTGTAGTTCGACATTAACATAAACTATTATTTTGTAGTTGGCCAAATGATTTTCAACAATTAATTATCATTTAAAATATTTTCATAAAACATAACCATAAAATATTATATTTCAACTAATAATAGTATCAAGTTTGTTTTGTATTATGGTCCAACCCAAAAAAACTTATATTTTTTTGTTAAAAAATAATAAAGCATCAAATGTTACTCTATTTATTAAAATAATTATTAAACAAATATATATTGCCACTAAATGGTGGTTTCAGTAGAACAAATTCCTGTTACGAGAAAAAAAAAAAATTGGCATTTATGAATAATTCATTAAAAATAAAATAGGATTTACATGTTTTGAGTGGTATAGAGATTAAAATACGGTAGGAGAGATTAAAATTTTTGGAAAATTGGCATATAAGATTTGTCCCCAATAATATGAGACTTTTGCAACTAGGTAAGAGCGAAATATTCCAATTTCGTGCTCTGTATTCGTATAAAAATTAATGGGTTTGAGTGTTTATGTCACAATTATCAGAAAATTTTCCCATTTTCTGGATTTGTATTTCGAATTCGAATCATGGATCTTGTTCTCAAAGACGAAGTATGTGATGCTTAGGTTGTTTCAAGGTGTGAGGTCTTTTGTTGAAGCAAAACTGGTTTGATTTGAGCTTCAAACCGGTTATTTTAGTCTCTAGAGAACGTTGATGAATCCAGGGAATCAGTGTTTTGTTGGATGCTGAGAGAATCCGAACCAATTCAAAGTGCACTGTATTGTTTTTTTCTTTGTACATTATCAATTAAAGATTCTTAATAGTTAGGATTGAACGGTGTTTGCTTTTTGCTACTTCTGGGGATAGTGAAGAAACTCAGTCTTTGCGGGAAGTTAAATGGGCATGAAGGATGTGTAAATGACTTGGAGTTCAGTTCTACTGGTGATGTTCTTGTTTCGGGTTCTGATGATCGACAAATCATGCTCTGGAACTGGTTGAATAGAAGCAGTACATTGTCGTATCCCTCTGGCCATTGTGAAAATGTGTTCCAGACTAAGTTCATACCTTTCACAGATGACCGAACAATCATAACTTCGGGTGCTGATGGACAAGTATGCTTGTAATCTCAAAATCTGTAAGACTCTTCAGCATGTTGTTTCATGTATCTGTTTAAATCATTTGGTGTCCATTCCAATTTGCAGGTGAGACTTGGTCAGATCCTTGAGAATGGTAAATTGGAGACAAAAAGGTTACGGAAGCACCACGGTCGCGTATACAAGCTTGCTGTTTTGCCTGGAGATCCTAATGTATTCTATAGCGGCGAAGATGGTTTTGTTCAACATGTTGGTCTCTATATTTCTTATGTTTGGCTTCTGGACATCTTATCAAACTCAAGTTCTGAACTTGTTTTTATATTTTTTGGGCAGTTTGATATACGAAGCAACAGTGCCACTATGGTTTTGTATTCCTCCGTTCACACAAGGCTGCAGGAGACATCACTCCAGCAGTAGAATGAGACTGAATTCTATTGCAATAGATCCGAGGAATTCACATTATCTTGCGGTTGGGGGTTCTGATGAATATGCACGAGTCTACGACACTAGAAGAGGACAATTAGCTCCAGTATGTCGCCATATCTTACCAGACGCTCCTGTGAACACTTTTTGTCCCTGCCATCTCCGGGAATCCAACAGTGTTCACATCACAGGATTGGCATATTCTAAAGCCGGGGAACTACTGGTCTCTTACAATGACGAGCCATTTATCTGTTTGAGAAGAACATGGCTTTTGGTTCGTCGCCTGTTTCTATCTCTCCTGAGAAACTACAAAAATGGAAGATCCACAAGTGAATAGAGGTCACCGCAATGCACAAACAGTTAAAGGAGTGAACTTTTTCAGTCCAAATGATGAATATGTGACAAGTGGTTCAGACTGCGGCCACATCTTTATATGGAAGAAGTTTGGGGGTAAGCTTGTACGGGTGATGGTGGGTGATAGAAGAGTGGTGAATCAGCTTGAGTCTCACCCACACATACCATTTCTTGCATCGTGCGGGATTGAAAAGAACGTTAAGATCTGGACGCCAATGCAAACGATGTTCCTGTTCTGCCTGAAAATATCGAAAAGGTACTCGTAAAATCACATTTCTTCTCCACCAATGTTTTATGTTGAGACACGTTCCAAAAACTGAATCTGCGTTTTGCGGGTAATGCAGGTAATGGAATCAAACCGAGTGGGAAGAGAAGACCATTCGAGGGTAACACTGACTCCTGATGTAATCATGCATGTTCTCCGGCTACAGAGGCTTCAAAGATCGGCTTTTACAGAGAGAAGATACATTTTAAATGACACTGACAGTGATGAAGGAAATGAAGCTCACTTCATTGCAAGCTTTGTTGCGGCCAATAAAGATTAACCATCAGAAAGAGAATGTACAGTGAGCTAAGTAGAGTCCTCAACTAGTGTGATATATTTTACAGGTCCCTTCATGTGTATTACTTGTAAATTTTCCTTGCTTGTTGTAACATTTAATAAAGAAAATAACAACGACGATATAGTAATCTTCCAACAATTAAAACAAAACCCCCAAAATAACAATTCATAGTCTGATGCTGTGAGTTCCTTTCATACAATTTAGATAGAGTAATACAAAAACAAGATGAAGTATAGATTGACACTGTTCTTTTTAGAACCATACAACCGGAGTTTGCCAATAGTTCAGCCTTCTGCAGCATGAAAATTGGGACCAAATCATCTTCTGAATCAAAAGTTAGCACTGAAGAATCAAATGTTTGCTGATACACAGCTAACATAGTAAGCTTCCTCCTGCAAATGAGAGAAACAACTACAGTCAATATCAGCAGATCACTCCGTCTATGCTGATGACGCAGGAGGGAAAAGATGTCTATACCATTTGACTTTAAACTGCATTTTGGGGGGGGGGGGGGGGGGGAGACGATATAGCAATGTTGATTCTAAGGTCTAGTTTGATATGGGCAAATAGGCAGAGCAGTTTCCACTATGATCCTTCCAACACTGGAATCAGCCCAAACAATCCTTCTTTTCAGATGGTCTTAAGAGAAAATCCAACCAAGCAAGAATTCTGAGCATCACATCCCATAAGTTCTGTTGTACGGATCTCCAGGACTGGGCCTCCGGAATTTAGGCTCTTCAAAACGGCTGTAGACATTGTCAATAAATCCCATCTGTTCATTCCTTGGAAGCTGGGTGATCCCAAGAGTGTTACCACTCTGTGTTTCATTCCACTTATCCCAGTGTCCATTTAACAATGGATTTGGTGAAGCTTGTCTAGGCAGCTGTGTGAAAGGAGATAAGCTAGTTCCTTGTGTTTGATCCAATAGCTTAGAACTAATCCCATATGGATCTGAGAGCGAAGAAGAGAAGTTGTTAACATTCCTGGGATCATGAAATCCATTGACTTGTTGTGTAGCCATAGACCTCTGTGCCAACAATTGAAGCCTTGTATCGTTCTCAAAGGAACTAAGCTGAGAAGAGAACCCTGATCTCATCATATCAAAGTCTGCAGTTTCCATCCCATTGTGAAGTCTTCCCCTTCCAACAGCTAAAATTGCAGGATCAATAAACTCAATATCTGCTGCAGCATTCATATTGCCACTTGGAGGTGGTACATGATATGTGTTCCTCAACAAGGAGGCTGAGTCAAGTAGACGAGTTCCTGCAAAATATGAGTTACAAGAGTTTCAGCCTATGCTAGGTTGACACCAGCCAGTTTTAAGACTAATACACAATACCTGAAGCAATATCAGAAGACAGGTCGGCTCTTTCATGTAAAGAGAAACCGGGAGGAGGTAACCTGCTGGGAGCAGAAAATCCAGGAGGAGCAGAAACTTGGGTCCTTGCCGCTGCAAGAAGACAATGGTGAAAAGTTTAGGAATGCTGAGGAAAGACATTTTTCATAAACTTGTCAGTTAAAACCTTTTTTAAATGCCTAAAAATGATAAGAAGCCATAACATACACTAACCAGGTCTGACAGCAAATTGTTCATATCCACCAGAATAATTTGAAGCAAAACCATTTTGACTCCCGAGTGTATCCTGATACATATCATGGTTCACTCCAAACTCCTGAATTGGCTGATCTCTTAACAACTGCCCGTATATGCTATAAATCTTATTGTCATAGGCTTGATTACTTGAATCTTCATTCCGAGCAAAAGAGAATCTGGACTGGTCATTATGTTGCTTTAGGAGGTTAGAAGGTTCCAGAGTACTGGACCTATGATCACTCTGGCCAAGTAATTTTGCAAAATTATGTGGTGAAGTCAAGGATTCATCCCAGGGATCAAAGTCCAAAATGTTTGAAATTATATCATCCTCTGCATTCTGAATGTTGGTCCTGCCTTCATTAGAAAATAGAGAATGCTCCATATTGAATATGGAGTTCTCAGAAAATCCGTTTGGAAGATGCAATCTATCACTACCTATTTCAAAAGAGGACCCAGTATTTGAATCAATCCTACCAGAAGTTTCCCTGGTCTGAAAAGAACGAGAATCTAGATGATTTGAATCCAGAATGGAAGTTGATGAACTAAACATATTAGTCGAGTGGCTAGCAGCTTCTGCAACCTCACGCCTATTGTTATTAAATGATGCGAGATCATCCACTTCCAACTTTGAGTTAACCTGTATCTGGGATTGCAAACCTGATCTCCAATCCCACTCTGGCCTTGAACCATGAATCCCATTCTGTAATATGTCAGATTCCGCATCATTGTTTATAGGAAGATGTTTTCTACATTGCTCAAGATTTGGTACATCGCTACCAGGTTGTCTAATAGAACCTTGATCAGAATGATTACCAATATCCACTGGAACACCAGGGTCTTCATCCCTATAATCTGTATTTATCCCCATCCATGCAACATTAGCCGACAAGTTATTAACATCAGCGACATCTTCAGCAATTTCATTAGTGTGATCAAAAGAATTCTCCAAAGCTGAATGCTCGTCGATGACTCTGCTTTCATAGGAAGATTCTACTAAACAAGACACCTGATTGCTACAAGAATCTCTATTAGGTGATTCAGGTCTCTTGGACCCAGGATCAACCACAGTCTTATGCTGCAAAGGCTTCAACACACCAGGTTTACTTTTTTCAGCCAATATTTGACTTTCTTCCTTGCAAGGTGGTTTCTGAAGAGTGTTACTAGAGGAAACAGGCTCATTAGCTGCATTACCACCAGCAGTAGACGTAGCCAAAGTTCCATTCTGTGATGTTGATCTTTGATTATCCAGAGATCCATTTGACATAGCTGAAGATGCTAATGAGTACTGATTTGTTACACGTGACCCCCTGCAATAACTTCCATATCTTAAAAGTGAGCCCTTCAAAAAAGTCACATATACAACGGCTTGCAACAAAAACTTACCATGATGCTGCAGCAGGAAGAGCAGTCGATCTACCAGAGCTCCCACTGGGTGGAGAACCCTTGGGAGCACTAGCTGCAGTCTGCTATAATAAATATATATAGTAAGAAATAAACATTACTCTCAGACAGCATTGTAGTAATACAGAAAGTTAAGGAATAGATTAAATTGTAGAAAAGAAATACAGGTACACAATCTGTAGCTATAGCAGAAATAAGTTTCTACAGAATGCTGCACAATCCAAGTTTATTATGAGCACTGAGTAATATCAGGATGAATTTAACCATACATGACTCTAACTATGACCACAGGATTCTCTAAAACAAATGACTGAAGCCAAATAACACCTTATATCAAGGTAAAAGTAGAAAGTTTATAGAGCTTACAGTAGAAGGAACTTTTGCAATTGGTTTTGCAGTAGAACTGTCACTGCAACAATAAGCATCCAATGGTGGTGGTAGCATGCTCCCTGAATGGTATTGCGGAGCATTTGTTGCTCCAGTGATTTGCTGAACTCTGCTCATTCAAAATTATTAAAGGAATTCACTACTCATCCAAAATACTAAACCTAAAATTTGTCCAAATAATATATGTACGCTAAGAATAATCATGAGTACAAGAGGAAAATTCAAACAGTATGACAATGAATATTACCTTGAATGGGCTGATATGATCTCATCTTTTGTAAAACTATCCTCTTGAGAACCAACCTCATGCAAATAGAGGCAGTCAGGATTGTTACATGCCTGGAAATAGAAACGAACAATCCATATTCAAATAAGACCAATTGCAAATTTCAACTGAAAAGAGGGGAAAAATAATTGAAAATTGGGAGCTAGAGAGCAGAACAAGAGTGCATATAGGGCATACCACGTTTCTTAACCATGCATGACAATACTTGGTTGTCCCAAAACATGCCCTACAATATATAAAGGGAAAAAATATGGATATAAAGTCAATGAATATGATTACCATTGTACACAGATAGTTTCAAAAAGTAGGACACTCGGCATGACTTACTTCAGTGGTTTACCATCCAAGATAAAACCATGAACAGACTGAATGCATCGAACAGCCTCTTCCTCTTTGCCATAAGTGATATATCTGGAGATATAGCCGTTTATAAGCAGAAAGAAATAATAATGCAAAACAAACATTTAAGAAATCCAGTCATGCTAACAGCGAAATCTGGTTGATTAACACTAGTAAAAATGGAACTCACACACTGCATGTGTTATTAGAGAACTGTTGGATGAGACCCGTTGCTGATCGGGACATGGAAACCTTTAGAACCTTTCCATACTGACCAAAATATTCTTTACGCTGGAGAAGCTGAAAAAAAAAATGAAACTTTCCCGTAACTAAGCAGACCATACGATATAAATTACAAGTTTTTAGAGGTAAAAAGCCCGTACATCTTCATCTGCTAGATTAAGGGGCAACCCAACAATGTAAACAAGATTTCTTTGAACCACTCGAACACTAGTCAGTTGCTTTCTCCCTTCAGAAGGTTTCAGTTTTGACTTTTGTGTCTTTTTGCGATCCATGCTGCCTTCAGAGGTCAGTCTGAGAACAGGAAATAGATAAGAAACATCAGCAAACCAAAACTTGAAAAACTGACCAAAAACCAAAAATTAAAACCACAAAAAATATCACATCAGGTGTCACATCCAAACCTCTCCTGATCAACAGTCATCCCAACAATCTTTTCTTTGTCATATGGAGTGCGGCAAGCTGGACAGCGCCCTTCTGATTGATTTTTCTCTGCCATGTCCATTATTTGATGCCAGCACCAAACACAAATCTGTAAGATCAAATCTTATTTGATATCAGATAAGAAAATCATCAGCAGAACAAAGGTCAATGATCTCTGAAGCCATAACAAAAAGTGTGTAAAAGAGCTGAGTCATGGTTCGTAGCATATCTATCATCTATTTCGAATGCTTTAGATATATACCCCAATAAAGCCTTCAAAGTAAACCACACAAAAACAAAACTTAGCCTATTTGTTTATCCTAATCACAAAAAAAACAAGGAAAAGAGCTGTATGAACACTCAAATAAGGAAGTAGTTTTTTTTTTTGGCTATAACCAGACATGTAAATCAGAAAGGATGCCAAGACCTGATAGCCACATTTGCAAGGCTTCAATTGCTGGTCAGTCAAATCCATCTCCTCTGCACACAATGGGCAAGTCTTCTCACCGTAATCACTCATTTTTTCCTGAATAAGACAGTGATAAAAAGAAAGCAAATGAGCTGTATAACGAACAAAAACAGGAATCATGCCCCATCAAAAGATATGCAAGCGAAGGCAACCATATCTATAGCACCAGACAAGACTAATAAACTTTAGTACTTCCGAAAATTGGCTGTTGAACCTACATTTGTATTTGGGATTATCAACTACTCTCTCCGGCAAAATAGTTGCTCACAAAAAAAAAAATAGATTGGCAATTTAACTAATCAAAGTTCAAATTGAACATCTTCCCGATCAAGAAACTTGATATAGTTCACTAATCTCATCAATATTTTTCCAAGCCAATAGATTTAAATTGATCTAAAGATTCAAACTTTCAGATCGATTAAAGTCAGATAAACCAAATGCATCCATGGTCAAGAGCCCTCCAATTAATTAATCCGTGCATGTGATGCGACGGCTCAATAAGAAACGCGTCAACGGACCAGACAATCGGAAAACATATCAATAAAAATTCAGTAGCGAAATTCACAAGCTCAAATCCGAAACTGTAAAATCGTTGATCCCAAAAGTACCGCCGGAACTAAATCGGAAAATCACAGAGCAGAGAACAGAATTAGGGTTTTGAGATTCAGCGAAATCAAATCCGGAGATGAGAGAATAAATCACGAAGAGGTGAAAACATACGACTGTGAGGAGAGATTCGATAGGAGATCGGAGATTGAAGATAGGGAAAAAGAGAGTGCTGAGATTTTGGCCGCTGGCTTTTCTTAACCCTTAATCTCTGCCAGATCCGCGTTGTATAATAAGAAGAGATATAGAGAATAATTATACCCGTATATTTTTTGTTTATTACGATTCTGCCACTACTCCCGGTTTTATTGTTTCGATTGGCGTCGGTTGAAGTTCTTTCTAGTTTGTTTTTTGTGTTATTGACTTTTTGGTAGTTAATGTCAACCAAGTGATTCTTTTTTCTTTTCTTTTGGATGCTAACAGTTGTAGGAAAAAAAAAACGTATAATAGCATCTCTTATTTTTTTATTGAATTAAAATGACATAAAAAGAGATTTCCTCTATAACATTGTTTATGATAAAAAAACACTAAAGATAAAATGTGGCTAGAGGTTTCGGAGAAGGCTTCCTCGGCTATGGTCAACAACGAATTAAACCGGTCAATAATTTTTAGTATGTCTCACGCAAACTCTAACCATTTATGCATTTACCTTAACTAATATGATACCTATGAGCATGAATGGAGAAAACTGAATATCAATTATCGGGTCAACATCGATTTGACTACTTTCCTTTGAGTTTTTGGTTGACCCTAATTCAACCCCTTAACTAATTAAGATCTGTAATCCTTTTTTGTCATACTATTAAGATGTGTAATCCATTGGTGAAAATTATTATTTGAATGGAATTAAATTATTGGAGATAAAGCAAGGAAGGTCTCAGTGTTTCTAAACCTAAACCGGTCAACAATGTTTTTGGTGAATCAAAAGCTTTTAGCATTAAACGTCAGCAACTAACAAACAATGAAGGTAATACAAGTCAACTAAGATATTTTCTTATATAAAATGTCTCAATAACGACGTACGTTGAGAGCGGTGATATCATCGAAATTTACATTGAGAAATTGGGTCCCATGATCATCATTTGGTTTATGATTAACATAATGATCATTTTACTGAAAAAATGAAGTGGATGACCATTTAGGAAACAACATAGTTCAAGGCTTCAAGCTATACCAATATAACATGCATCTATATTTCGAAATCATGTGTTGCTCCACAGGGTCGACTATATGGTTGTCTCACTAACTATCATATTTGAGTTCACGTTGGTATCGAGTTTTGCACCCTCATCATAAACCCGATACAAATCAAGAATTAATATGTTAACCCTTATTAGTTTGGTATATGAATATTGAAGCCAACTTATTTACGAAATTTCATAAAAAAAAAAATTTATTCGAAAAAAAGAAAGTTTGAAGAGAAAAAAATTTAAACTCAAAAAGAAAAGGAAGCGATGCACCTCCTCAAACCACTATAAATAAAGAGGTACCTCTTCTTCACAAAGCATCTAGAAATATATGCAGAAGACATAAGAGTTCAGATTCATTACTTTCTAGAGTCTTTTGTTAAAAAAACCTCAATTTTCTCCTTATAATCCCCATCTTAAACATCAATATAACCAACGGTTTTCAAACCCCTAGTTTTTTGTTTGATCTAACCCTACATACAACAGTTGGTGCCGTCTGTGGGGACAAACAAAATTTTCTCTACAAGAAACTTTCTAATCAAAAAGTATGACAGGTAACAGAGCTCAAAATCCACGCAATCCGCCTCCCGTTGACGAAACTTAGGACGACGATAACACCATTAATAACACCGCACAAGCCCCACCACCGTTTTAACCCCTCATACAACCACAACAAGCTGACCTTTCTACTCTCTTATAGTATCTAACAAACCGATTTGCCAGAGAAGATTCAGCAAAAGCCACCACAGAACAAGGACAAACCATGGTTATTGGAAGGTGAGCCCTAGAAGGCAAAATTGGCGATCTTCGAACGTCTGTTGTGAAAAATACTTTACAAAGAAATATGTTGGGTGCCCTAAACAACGTCGCAACACCCATGCCGCCGACTCCACAAGCTATGTACGAAGAACTCGCCAACACTAGAGATCGAGATGCAAAACTAATCAAAACTATTAAGGATATCAAATCATATATGCATCACACAACCAGTTCTGCACTAGAGATCGATAAAGTCTTTAAAAAAGCTCAACAAACCCATTTTACGGCCATAATATCAGGCCGACTTACGAAATGTTGGCAAACTTAAACTACCAATCTATGATAGAAAAACAGATTCACACAACCATATGACCATTTTTTTACGATTGCCACGGGGCAAGCAAGATTATCCAATGAAGAAAGGGATGAAGTCATCTGCAAGTTGTTTGTAGAACATCTAGGCGGAGCAGCTCTTTAGTGGTTTTTTAAGATGAAGCCATTCACGATTGACTATTTCGCTGATCTGTCGCAAGACTTTATTAAGTAGTAATCCATATTTATTCCTCGAGGAGAGTTAAACGCTGACCTTTGGAAGATCACTCAGAAGATGGGTGAAAGTTTGAGAAGCTACATAGATCGTTTTAAAGCAGTAGCATCTCGCGTAACGATAGATGACACTACAGGTACTAAAACTCTCCAGAAAGGATTATTGTTCGAATGCTGCTATTGCGAGACTCTACTGGAACACACGCCAATAACACTAGAAGACGTTCTTCATCATGCAACGATCTATATCAACATCGAAGAAGAACGTGAGGAATTAAAAAAATTACATGCTCTCCCAAAAATACTGACCTCCTCTAAAGGAAAGCCAAAAGAATCATACAACGAACCTTGACAACATTATGATAGCTACAGAGATGACAAAGGCAAAAAGATATCAAATACATACTATGTCAGTGACGAACAACTCTCATCTCTACCATGGAATAAATACATCCGACCTGAGGCTCGATCTGAGGAAAATGTTCAACCTAATGTTTGATCTGAGGAATATGTCCGACCTGATGCTCGATCCAAAGGTTACATCTGACCTGATACCGAAGGATATGTTCGATCCGAGGGATACGATAGAAAAGAAGCAACCACCCTTTACTGTTATTTCCTTGAATAACCAGGGTATTCCACATACGAATGCCGACAATTTCGAGATTTTCTATTCAAAAAGTACAGAATGGAAGAAGTTTCGGACGCCATACACAGACCATACATGGGACGCATATCTTTTTAGGGGTAATAAAGCCCAGAGATTAGCCGAAGCACCCGAAAAAAAAAGTATTGATAGACCAATAGGTCAACCCGATCACCCAAATGAATCCCCTAAAAGGGGTAGAGAAGACCAACCAACAAAAAATGGCAACACTTCTAGACGTCGGGTTTTTGTGATCATTGGCGGATTAACATGTAACGACTACGCCAGGTCATTAAAGAAACACCAGAGGAAGGCGGAAACATCAGAAAAATAGAGCCAACCGGCTAGAGTTATCATCGGGGATGATCTCCCAATTATCTTTTCAGAGGCCGATATAGAGGGTTTGAATGTGCCTTACAATGACCCACTCATTATTGATCTTGATATAGGCGAATGTTACGTAGCTAAATTCCTAATCTTCACTAGAAGCTCGGTCGACTTAATCTTCAAGGAAACACTGAAGAAAATGAGAATTTCTGACCTCGAGATAAAATCTCTTACACGTCCACTCACTGGTTTTGATAGCAAGCAAGTCATGTTTATCGATACTATCAAACTCAGGGCCGACGACGTGGTAAAGATTGTCAAATTCGTTATAATCAACCAAACTTATTGTATACAATGTTATTATGGGTACTCCATGGCTCCACGCAATAAAGACAATAGCATCAAGGTACCATCAATGCATGCTCTTCCCTTCTGGACGAAGGATCCACACTATTAAAGGGAGTCAAAAAATTTCCAGACCTGTTTCGTAGCTGAAAGGAAGCTCATAGCAATGCCCAAAATTGTACACTCGATATCGACATTACAACCAAAACAGATCCCACATTTTCACAAATAACAAATTCGAACAAGGAACTCGTCAACATGATAAGCATAAATCCTAAGGATTGTGATCGACATCAAGATCATCTAAATTTTTTTTCTTGTAAATACCGATCTTAAACATCAATAAAAACAACAATTCTCATAATCATAGTTCTTTATTTGATATAATCCTAAATATAACAATTCAGTTTTTTAAAATTTTAACTTATCACAAAGAAGTTCTTACATACTATAAATTAACTTGTGGATCCGCCACTAATAAGAAATAATATAAGAAATTTTTAAGTAAAATTATATTAATTTAAAAATAGAGTACGATGGGTTTGCTTCACCTTGCTTCACCTCTTAGTACTTTACGTCCGCCGCAGCACTTGACCTTATTTAGTAAATCAGATGTTCACATAAATGTATCATAATATATGCAAATAATATATTCTATGATGCTTGAAAAATATTAGAAAAATAGTATCATAACTTTATTTAAAAAATTAAAAATTTATACGGAAAATATATGTTAGAAGAAAACCATCAATCATGTAATCTAAAAAACATCTTGTTATAATATAAAATAATTCTCCATTAATATTTTATCTTTTCACCGTCATGGCTATTTTACCGACTTATATTTATTATATACACATGATGACTTACAATTTTGTAAAGCAGAGAACATAATAAGAAGTAAAATGAATAAAGAGAGATCAGTTCCAAAATAAGAAATTAA
This sequence comes from Cardamine chenopodiifolia, assembly GCA_963922655.1. NCBI lineage: Eukaryota > Viridiplantae > Streptophyta > Magnoliopsida > Brassicales > Brassicaceae > Cardamine > Cardamine chenopodiifolia. The sequence goes on from OZ000463.1 coordinate 12,299,368, forward strand.
TATTATATAATATACAATCACACACATATATATCAAAATTGTGTATCTTACTTTATAGAATTAATACTTTATAACGTTATCATCACGATCCGCTGTTATATAAAAAATGTGAAGTTTAATTTATGTTTAATTTATTTTATGGTTATATATTATTTTAGAATGATAGAAGTTTCTCCCCCGAACTGATGGATACTATAGAGTATGCTTTCACGATCATGATCACATGGTAGACTATATCTTTTATGATTATATGGTAGGATATGCTTCCTCAAACAGTTTATAATTACATGGTAAACTATCCCATCTCATATTATTGTCTTTTCCATAATTAAATATCCAGAAAATATTTATGAAAAAGTTTTAAAAGAACTATATGTCCAGAAGACATACATGATAATTTTTGTTTATTATCATAAATTATAGTTATTTAAAATTATGTGTATGAATTTTTAAAATTTATCATGTTCTTTAATTTAGCCATTTAAATTGAATTATCACTAAATTTATGCTTAATAAATTGCTATATTATTCAGTTATAATGTCAAATTTGGCAAAACTCGAGATCGCTGCCCTTGATATATCTGGAAAAAATTATATGAGGTGGGACAGTCACAATTAAGATGCATTTAAAAGGAAAACATCTCCTTGATACCATCGATAAGTCGAAAATGACTTCGGATGAGAAAAAGGCAAACGCCATGATATTTTTGTTCCACCACATCCATGATGGTTTTAACAGATGAATATATCACAAAAGAAGATCATTCAAATCTTTGGCAATGACTCAAAGATCGGCTTGATCACCAGAAATATGTGATCTTACCGAAAGTCAAACATGAGTGGTTGAATTTCCGGTTTCAGGATTACAAAAGCCTTAGTGAGTATAATTATGCTTTGTTCGGAATTACTTATAGGATAATTCTATGTGGAGAAAAGATAAGCGATTATGATATGATCGAAAAAACTCTCTAAACATTTTAACCTGGAAACGTAATCCGGCAACAACAATATTGGGCGAATGGATACATGAAGTATTCACAATTAATGCAAGTTTTGCTGGTGGCAGAACAAGATAATGAACTTGTGATGTTAAACCATCAATCTCGTCCCACTAGATCTGCTTTATTCCCAGAAATGAATGTTGCATCATCCAATTATAATAATTATGGATGTGGACGCGGTCGAGGTAATGATTGTGGTCGTGGACTAGGAGAATATGGACGTGGACATGGACATGGACGTGGACATGGACGTGGAAAAGTAAGAAATTTTCATCCTAATGACTCCAATACTGGAAGAAATAATAAAAGGTTCAAAGGAAATGAAGTTGGTAGCGTGATGAATAAGCAATGCTTGCTATAGATGCAGCATGAAAGGAAACTGGTTTCATACCTGTCGTGAGCCAAAAAATTTGGCTGATCTGTATAAAAAATCACAAAAGGCGAAAGAAAAAGAAGGTGAAACCAACTTCATATATTGCGAATCCGGACCTTCTTTTGATGGCATAAATAATGATACACATTTTGATATTTCAGATTTCATAATTGATCCTGAAGCTATCAACGAAAAAATAAAACGAGTAAGATCTTCGTGAAGAAGAAAGTATGACATGATGTATAAATAGTTGTGTTTGTTAATCTTTTCAAGAAGAAAGTGAAATGGAGAACCTAACGTTTAATAGTGTTTTTCTGTATCTTAATTTTTCTTTTTGTTGTAATATAGTTTTATTGTAATATAAAATTTATGTTATATTAACGCATCTTTTATGAATATTTCTAAAATAAAAAAATATCAAAATTTAAGATCGAGGATGGAGATATATGTCTGGCAGACAATGATACAACACACACAATACTTAAGGATAAAAAATATTTCTTCTCCCTTAAAATAAAAGATTCCGCTAGAAGCGTGAATACTACATCTGGCAATGCAAAAATTATCATGGGATTTGGAAGAGTCAATTTTCAATGCTAAGGGGAACTAAATTTGAAATAGATAATGCATTATATTCCTCAAAATCTTAAAAAATTTGTTAAGTTTCAGAGATATCCGCAAAAATGAATATCACATAGAAACTATGAACAAAAATGGCATTGAATATCTTTGCATCACGTCGGTTATTACGGAGAGAAAATGCATATTAGAAGAGCTACCAGCTTTATCCTCTGGAATATATTTCACAAAAATAAATATGACTGAATCATATGTTACTGTAAACCCGAAGTTGACAAATACATTCAAAGTCTGGCATGAACGTTTAGGGCACCTAGGTTCAGTCATGATGCGAAAAATTATGGAAAATTCAAATGGCCATCCGTTGAAAAACCAGAAAATTTTTCAGTCGAAAGAATTTTCATGTAATACTTGTTTTCAAGGAAAATTAATAACTCGGCCATCACCAGCCAAAATCGGAAATAAATCTTCAATATTCTTAAAGATAATACATGGTGACATATGTGGTCCTATGCACACATCATGTCGTTTTAATACTTTATGGTATTGATTGATACATCCAGTAGATGGTCACATGTATGTTTATTGACTACACGCAATATGGCTTTCACAAGATTCATTACTCAGATAATCAGGTTGAGAGCACAATTCTTTGATTATACAATAAAGAAAATAAGACTTGATAACGCTGGTGAATTCACTTCACAAACTTTCAATGACTACTGTATGTCATTAGGAATTGATGTTGAGCATCCGGTTCCTCATGTTCTTACACAGAATGACATGGCTGAATCTTTGACTAAACGGATGTAGCTCATTGCTTGACCGTTAATATTGAGAACAAAGCTCCTAATTTCTATATTGGGTCATGCAGTTTGCATGCTGCGACATTAATTAAAATACAAACAAATGCATATCATAAATATTCCCTTTTACAATTAACATCTAACCAAGAGTCAAATGTATCCCATCTCCGTGTTTTTAGGTATGCAGTTTATGTGCCTATAGCCCCACCACAAAGAACAAAAATTGGACCATAAAAGAGATTGAGAATATATATATCGGGAATATATCACCAAATATAATTTAGTATCTTAAACCACAAACTGGTAATATATTTACTACACGTTTTGCTGATTGCTATTTTAATGAAGATGAATTTCCAAGGTTAGCGAGAAGAGTTAAAGAAGTTCCAAAAGATATTACATGGTGCATACCATCTTTGTTGTACCTTGACTCCCCTACGAAACAATGTGAACTAGAAATCAGAAAATTGTATATTTACAAAATATGACAAATCAACTACTAGATGCGTTCACTAATACAAAAAGGTGACAAAATCATATATACCCAATGTGAATATTCCATCAAGAATCAATGTTCCGGAAGAATAAACTGATGGGAAAATAGCAAATGAACCAAAGTTCAGTTAAAAGGGGGAGGACAATGGGAACAAAAGATAAAAATCCCCGGAAGAATAAGAAATTGGAAAAACAGAATGAGAAAGGTCCATAAGAACCACATACAGAGAAAAGTCCTGAAGACGGAAATGACACAGAAAAATGTGCGATCTCCATTAACTATGCTCAAAATGGAAAATTGTGGGTTAGATGTGAGATACAAGATGATGATGGATCATTCTAAATATCAAAAGAAAATGATTATGAAAGTGATGATTCAAATCCAAGGTCCATATCAGAATGCCATAAAAGATCTGATTGGGAGAAATTGAAAATGGCCATGAAAACTGAGTTGAACTCCCTTAATAAAAAAAATGTTTTTGGACCTATTGCCATAACACCATAACATGTAAAATAAGGTAACAAGATATAAACCCCGACTTGTTGCCCAAGGATTTTCTCAAAGACCGGAAATTGATTATGAAGAAACATATTCCCTGGTAATGGATGCAATTACCTTTAGATTTTTTATGAGCTTAGCGGCATCTAAACATCTAGAAATGTATTTAATGGATGTTGTGACAACATATATATATGAATCACTTGAAAATGATATATTTATGAAAATTCCAAAAGGATTGAAAATGTCTGAAGCATTAAGTTCAAAATCTAAAGAAATATATGCGGTCAAATTACATCAATCACTTTACGGATTAAAACAGTCCGGACGCATGTGGTATAATTGCTTACGTGAATATTTGTTGAGAAAAGGATATACCAACAATGCGATATGCCCTTTGTACTTATTAAGAAATTTTTATCTGGATTTGTGATCATTGTTGTTGATACTTGAACATAATTGGAACTCAAAAGGAGATGAATGATGCAAGAAATCATATGAAGAAAAGTTCAAAATGTAAGATCTTGGACAAACAAAATTTTGTCTTGGTCTCCAGATCGAGCACATTCAAGAAATTTGTTTTATACATCAATCAAATTACACGAAAAGGATCTTAAAACACTTTTACATGGATAAAGCAACTCCTTTGAATACCCCAATGGTCAATAGATCGTTTGATATTGAAAAAAATATATTTCGACCTTGTGAAGATAACGAAGAAGAATTAGGTCCTGAAGTACCTTATATGAGCGCTATTGGTAGATTTATGTATCTTGCAAATTATATCCGACCGGATTTAGCATTCGCTACAAATTTACTGCAAGATATAGTTCGTCTCCTATGCGCAGATATTAAAATGGAATAAAACATATTTTTCGTTATCTTCAGAGAATAATTGACTTGGGATTGTTCTAGAAACTCCAATTTTGATTTAGCTGGTTTTGCATATGCATGTTATTTATCAGATCCACATAAAGTCCAATCGCAAACCAAATATGTTTTCATAGTTAGAGGTACTGCAATCTCTTGGCATTCTGAAAAACAGAATTTAGTTGTTACATCCTCAAATCATGCAAAGACCATTGCACTTCACAAAGAATGTAGAGATTGTGTATGACTTAAATCTATCAATCAACACATACAAGAGTTAAGCGGAATAGTCATTAACAAGGAGCCAACAAAATCTTTTAAAGACAATGTGTCGTCTAACTCAAAGAAAGTTATATCATGAGCAACAAAACGAAACATATTCCTCCAAGATTTTTCTCATATATACGAGAATTCGAGAAGAATAAAGAAGTGGATATCCAATATATCCGTTCAACTGACAATGCAGGTGATCTGTTTACAAAGACGCTTCTTACTACAACATTCAGAAAACATGTTCATAGCATCGGAATTGGTCATCTACGAAATTTATGAAGAAAATATTATATCTATCATTTCAAAAAATAATTGCGTTCTTGTACTCTTTTTTTCTTGTCATGATTTTTATCACACAAAAATTTTTCATAATAAAGTTTTTAACGAATTAGTACGTAATACATTAATATTAATAAATAATTAAGAAAAAGTGTTACAATATAAAATAATTATCTATTAATATTTTATTTTTTCACCGTCTTATCTATTTTACCGATTTAGGATTAACCGACTTATGTTCACAATATATACATAGTGACTTACCATTTTGTAAAGTAGAGAACATAATAAGAATTCAAGTGAATAAAGGGAGATCAAATCTTCTCACGCCTCTTACTTCCAAAATAAAATATAAAATATTATATAGTATCCAATCATATATATTACTCACTTTATAGAATTAATACTTTATAACACATCTAAAATATTCGAAAATATTTCACTCTAAAAAGTGGCTTATCATATATTTAAATGAAACATTTTCTATTGTCTTAAATTACTCAAAATATACTTATATTATTGATTATAAAATCTATGTAATACAAATATCTTCTTACGTTTATGGAATTTACTACGCCCACGTTACATTTTAAAATACCACGTTAGTTATGATTAGAGAAAAACTTTGCCAAAAGGAAAATATTAGAAAATTTGATGAAAAGAAAAAATATAGTATTAGAAAACCATGGGAGAGAGAGACCTGTAAACTGTAAAGGACGTTGAGAGGAAGACCGTTGACGAAGTCAACAACTAATAAAAACCGTCGATTTGAGGCGGCTCTAATCTCGTCGACACGATCTTCCCATATCTATGTGTTTTCTATCTTCTCACTTCTTCCTCGCAATTACCGCGAAAACTCGTCTCTGCTCAGGTCAATGCTCATTTCAGTCTCTCACCTTGACTCTGTATATATTACGATTATATACCTTCAGATTCACTATAACCTCAAATCAACAATAACTGAAGAAGCTTGACTTTGATTTTTACCACGTTCATCGATCGAGAGATTGAGAGAGAAATGAACACCGGCGGTGGTCAATTCACGGATTTTCCGATGGTTCAAACTCACGGAGGACAGTTCATAAGTTACGATATCTTCGGTAGTGTATTCGAGATCACAGCTAAGTATCGTCCTCCGATTATACCAATCGGTCGAGGCGCTTACGGAATCGTTTGGTATGTTATTTATTATTATTATTATTTTAAAGTTTGTTCATCTTATTTCCCGAGATAGGAGAGTTTTGAATTTTTGGGGGATTTCTTTTTGTGAAGCTCTGTGCTGGATTCAGAGACAAACGAGCTAGTAGCGATGAAGAAGATAGCTAACGCTTTCGATAATCACATGGATGCTAAGCGAACACTTCGTGAGATCAAGCTTCTTCGTCATCTAGATCACGAAAACGTTAGTATTTTTCGTTTGATTTTATGAAAATATCTGTAGAAATTAGATGAACAAATCATGATTTTAGTTTTTTTTTTTTGTATTTGAATAGATTATAGGTATAAGAGATGTGGTTCCTCCACCACTACGAAGACAGTTCAGTGATGTTTATATTGCTACTGAATTAATGGACACTGATCTTCACCAAATCATCAGATCTAATCAGAGTTTATCAGAAGAACACTGTCAGGTAAACTAAACTGTTCTGATTCTTGATGGATTATTTGGGTTTTTCTAAGGTAGAAGAAACATGAAACTGATATGAGTCTTCTTGATTTGGTAACAGTACTTCTTGTACCAGCTTCTTCGAGGGCTTAAGTATATCCACTCAGCTAATGTTATTCATAGGGATTTAAAGCCGAGTAATCTTTTGTTGAACGCAAATTGCGATTTGAAGATTTGTGATTTTGGTCTTGCTAGGCCGACTTCAGAGAATGAGTTTATGACTGAGTATGTTGTCACGAGATGGTATAGAGCACCTGAGCTTTTGTTGAACTCTTCAGATTACACAGCTGCTATTGATGTTTGGTCTGTTGGTTGTATCTTTATGGAGCTTATGAATAGAAAGCCTTTGTTCCCTGGTAAAGACCATGTCCATCAAATGCGTTTATTGACTGAGGTAAAAAGATTTAGAAAAAATGTCTAGTTTTAGTATGGATTTAAGACTACGGTTTTCGCGAATATGTGTTGAATGTTTGGATCTTGCAGTTGCTTGGCACACCTACAGAATCTGATCTCGGGTTTACACACAACGAGGACGCAAAAAAATACATCCGACAACTTCCTAACTTCCCTCGTCAGCCGTTAGCAAAACTTTTCTCTCATGTTAACCCATTGGCCATTGATTTAGTTGACAGAATGTTAACATTTGACCCCAACAGAAGAATCACTGGTAAGTTATATATATACGCATTACATGTTCTCTGTTGGTTTCTTATCATTATTATGGTTGGATCCAATACTGAAAACACCTTCCTTTTGTTTTTGTGTTGCAGTTGAAGAAGCTTTGAATCATCAGTACCTCGCGAAATTGCACGACCCAAATGATGAGCCAATCTGTCAAAAGCCATTCTCTTTCGAGTTCGAACAACAGCCTATGGATGAGGAACAGATAAAAGAGATGATCTACCAAGAAGCCATAGGACTCAATCCAACATACGCTTAGAAGAGTAGAACCCCGTGAATGGCCCGGTATTACCCAATATCCATCCGAATGGCTGCTTAGTATCTTTGCCTGTTCTTTTATTCATGCACTTCTACTTATGTAATATTGTAATCCTATTTGTTTGTTCATGTTATTTACTGCTAGTGACTGAGTGTAGCCTCCAATGTAAAGTACTCCAGTTATGAAAGCATATTTTCAGACCTTTTACTTTAGTCTTCTTTAGTAAACATAGAGAAGAAAGAATATAGTTTTGTAATGTACACAACTTGCTGGAGTTTCATGATTATCAAAATTAATTGGAGCCATTTTAGAACTACAACCAAAGTCAATGCAGCCTTGTTGAGTGGTCTATTCATATTCAATGACCTTTAAGAGATACTTGTGAGCTTGGCTCTAGGTAGCTACTTGCATTATTGAAATATAAATGGTCAATTCGCACAAATTGGTCTTTCCTTAGTAATATCATTTACCTCACAATTTAGTGTTGACTTCTTTAATGTTGGATTGGAGAAAATTTTATCTTTACACAGGCTGTTTGAAGCTGACAGTGATGTCTCAACTCGCATCAAAGGAAACGATTTATGTTTTTTTTTATACTTTTTAATGTTTCTTGTTTGAAGCTGGTGGGCATGGGGGAATACAATATAGTGGACACAAGAAAGTCATTATCTTTAAACATCCTCATTGTTGTATCATTGCTTATATATATTTCAGAATTTCAGGCCATTGTTGACTTAAAAGTGAAAAATCTCTTCTTGATTTTGAGACATGGCTGGTTCAATACCAAAATCTGCGGAGTCCTTTTACTCAAATTATTCAGCCAATATAATTTTTGATTAGAAATTGGGTTAAATGTCTCAAATACCAAAAGATGTTACAAATATTATAAAAATCTAAATATTTGTTAAGGCCGAATTTATTGGAATGAATAAAATGGATCTACCCCAATAACAATTAAATCTTATCCTAAAAACTTGACTCATATCCATCTTTGTCTTCTTCCTTTTCCTCTCCCCTTTCGTGTTTTTTTTCTTGCGAAACTGTTGTGCCTCTGTAACCACTGGAAACAGCTGTGCCTCTGTAACCACCGAAAACTGCTGTCCGTTTTCTTTCCATTATCTTCTTCTTCTTTTCCCTCTTTCTTCGTATTCTACTTTTCCATGTCTCATCGTGTTCTTCTTCTTTTCCCTATTTTTTTATTTCTTCATTTTGCTTCTAGGGCTCCTCTGTTCATCGCCGACAGTGAATCATCAGCTTTCGCTTCTCTGTTCTTCATCAGCCGCTGTTCAACATCAAATCTTTAAGGTCTGTAATTTAAAACTGTCAATTTTCAATTTCAAAAATTTAGGATTTCAAAAAATCGGTTTATTGGAAAGTTGATAAGGGTTTATTGGGTCCGAAATCTATAAATGTTTGTGAATGAAGGTTTGTTTGAGGTGTGTTTGTGAGAAATTGGGATAAATATAGAATAGGGTTTTCTAGAAATCTTGTTTGAGTTAAGACTTGTTGAAAACGGAAACCTTAGACTTAAAAATCTGAAGTTTTGTGTTTATTTGAGTAATGTGTGTATTTTGCTTGAATTGCAGATATGGCGAGAACAAGAAACAAAAATGTTCGAAGCAAGGGTCAGTCATCAGCAATAGATAGAGATGAGTTGGAAGCCTCATCAACTGGAGAGGAAGAGAACATCTCATACAACCCAGAGAGAACATCCTCGGACAATCGAGAAGCTGATAACATAAGGTCTGGAGATCATTCCATGGCTGAACCATTGCCTCAAGTAATACTAGTATAACTGAGTAATCCTATTAGGGAAAGGTTTAATTGTATAGCAAGTTTTATTTTCTCGCAAAATTATTAAATTTTGAATTTGGTATGACATGGTAATCTTGGTACAACTATATTTATATGTATTCTTGGTACAATTATGTAGGTTGGTAATCTTGGTAATCTTGGTAATCTTAGTACAACTACTAAGTATATTGTTATGGTTGTAGGAGAATAGTGATGATGAGGAGAAAGAGCAGCCTCAGCAACCTGCCAGCTTCTACCACGGCCCTGAGAATTACTAGAAGTCGTGCAAGATCGGAACTAGATGTTCAATCTCCAAGGTGTTGGTGTTGTTGAGGAAGACCCTTGGAGAAATGGAGATGGATTGGTTTACGAATCATTAGAAACACTTCAAGCACATTTTCCACATGCCCATGGAGAGATCGAGGAAGTGTATGGGCTTATGGATGCTTTCTCTACGGACTGCGCGTCTAGAGAAGCGCAAAGTGTGGTAGTTTTTCGTGAACGGGGTTCCTGTTCGCTATATTTTGTGGGAGCATGGACTTATATCTGGTCTAAACTGTGGTGAGTACCCAAAAGAATATGAGAATCTTGGGAGCGTCAATTTCGTTCAGAGATAGTTTGAGTGAGTGGAGGGGATCTACCTGTCAGAGGTAGAAGATAATTTGACCTCCATGGTAGCGTGTGAAGATCGATTAAGGATGGTGGTCCTGTACTTTCTCGCCTCGATCACGAAAGGGAAGTCAAATACGAAGCTTGGTGATACAAAGGTATAATTTGTTTTGAAGATTTTATTTGTTGTTTTCTTTGGTGATACAAAGGTCTTGTGTTGTTATCTTTGTAATACAGGATATTTGTAGCATGCTGGAAGTTTCTCTTAATGAAGAAGAACATCTAATGAGTAAGATTTGGGTTCGACACTTCTGTAAGGATTTCCGTGATGATGTTGTTGAAGGTATAATGGCTTATCTCACGGTAGGGAAAAATATATTTTGGGAAGCATTGTACGCTCAGGATGTCACTGCTAGGGCAGACAAAGAGAAAGTACTTGAGGACCATCAGGCTGAACCTATAACTCCACCACCACAACCCACGAATCCTCCAGAAGAAATGTGAAAACTGATGACAAAAATGATGGAAAGTGGGTTCAGAGATGTGATGAGCCGGTTTGAAATGTTTGGAGATTGGTTGAAAACGGTTGAAGATGAGCTGAAAATCTTTAAGCAGAATAACAAGGGGAAAGAGAAGGTAGTTGAGGATGATGATGATCCATATGGTTTTGGTGATGACCATTCAGCTCCGTGGCAACGTCAAGAGGAAAACTTTGGTTTTGGTGAAGGTTGCTCAGCAACAAGGGATGAAGGTGGTGTTAAGATGGGTGATGACATACCTCAGCCTTCTCCGGTACCAGTTCTCTGCCATCTTTCAACCGAACCTCAACCTTCTCCGGTTCCCTACCATCCTTCAACCGAACCTCAACCTTCTCCGGTTCCTCCCCATCCTTCAGTCGAACCTCAGCCTTCTTCAGTTCCCCCCATCCTTCAGCCAAACCTCAGCCTTCTCCGGTTCCCCGCCATCATTAGCCGAACCTCAGCATTCTCCGGTTCCCTGCCATCCTTTAGCCATACCTCAGCCTTCTTTGGTACCAGTTCCCTGCCCTCCTGCAACCATACCTCAGCCTTTTCCGGTTCTTGTAAGTGGTCCTTTGCTCTGTGGTAGTTCCGAGTTATTGCAACCAATGACACATAGACGTTTTAAGACATGTGTTAAGAAAAAATGTGTCTTTGTACGCAAGTCAATTTTTTTTTTCAGGGAGACTAAACCTTTCAAGTACCATCAATCTCTCATTACAGCGGAAGATAGGAACAAGAACCCAAAAAAGAAGAAGCATAAGATTAATGTTGATGTTGGTTTTTGGTATTGTTATGTTGTGATGATGTTACGATGATATTTAGTTTTGATGATGATGTTGTTATGTTGTGAATTCATGTTTGTATACAATTGGTACCACTTTGGTTTTTATGAACTCAGGTTATTTCAATTTGTGTACAACTGGTACAACTGGTACAAGTGTGTCCATTGTATACAACTGGTACCACTATGCCCATTATAATAAAATAAAAATAATTAATTAAAATAAAAGTAAATAATTTAAATAAAAAGAAATAATTTAAATAAAAAGAAATAATTTAAATAAAAATAAATATTTATAAATAAAAAGAAATAATTAAATAATAGTAAATCAATGATTGCAATCATTTTACGTACTAAATAAAAATAAATAATTTAAATAAGATTTAATAATTTAAATAAGATTTAATAATTTAAATAAGATTTAATAATTTAAATAAAATAAATAATTATAAATAAAAATAAATAATTAAATAATAGTAAATCAATGATTGCAATCATTACACGTACTAAGATGTTTATTAAGATTCGACAAAAGTACATAAAATATGCCAAAGTGATTTAACATAATTGTAGTATAGTTGTACAAACTTTTGTAGTTGTACTATGAAATGTACATAGTTATACTTTTATGGATTATGTAATAGTTAGTTGTACCATACTAAAATATTATGTTTTATAGTTGTACCCAAACTATTACATCTAAAGGATATATTTACTATAGCATCATAAAAACAATTGTGATAAAAAACCCATTTTTCACCATTTTTCGTAATTTATAGTGCTCCACATCTTAACAAAGCTTAAGAGTGTAAGGCATTTGTTGACAAAATATGATGTAATTTGACAAAAATAAACAATTTCATTTTACATAAGTTATAAAGATGATATTGATCTAAATTGAACACCGGTTGACACATACATGGTCTTTATATTACAAATAAGCAAAATGAACATATATTGAATTCAACATAGTTGTACCACAGTTGTACTAAGTTGTACCTTCACAGAAATTGACAATACAATCATTGAAATATTACGAACCATTATCACGCACGAACCAGCTAAACATGCATTCCCTACAGTGAGTTGATCCTCTCCCATGTTGACTCAAACTTGAGAAACTTTGACTCGAACTTGGGACACTTTTAGTCGAACCTGACCACTACTACTCATTTTTCGTCTCCTACGACCGTGTTCTCCAACTGATGGGTATCTAAGTTTTTGTGTTCTACCTTTTTTCTTGACATATGCTGGAGGTAATTCATACATCTCCAGTATCTCGTCGGAAACATTTCACTAAGAATAATGTGGTACTGGATATATCGTCTTGCAGTATGCCAATGCCCACATCTCCACCCAATAATATATGGAGCACAGTTCATGTAATGGTACCTCTCCATTCTTGTTTGCTCGATTTGCCGCCAATGCATAGACACAAGGATACTTATCTATATCAAAGTGCTTACAACCACATGTTATCCTATCCAAATCAGCCACATAAGTAATCACATCAAGTCCAAGAACAATGTATTCACTATGAAAGTTGTTAAGCTCAATCACTTGCAACCGTATTGCTTCTTGTAATCTTTCAGTTATCAGACTCTCGATATGAGGTACCAACACTTGTGTAGAAGGAACATCAATGGAACTCTTCTGATGTTTGTTAAACTAGTCAGACATTTTTGATATAATCACATCAAGCATTAGTAATGACAAGTACTTCCTTGCTTCTTTAAAAACACCATTAATCAATTCAATATCATTGGTGGTCATTAAGTTGTACCTTTCTCCTGGAAAATAACATATTGTCTACTTTTTGGGTTCAACACTTTTATCCAAATATTCGGCTATAGAAGGTTATCTTTTTCTGAATGCGGCATACAATATAGTGAACTCATCCTCCGTAAGAACCCATATTCCAAATAAAAAAATTCAAACTTGAAAAATCTTTTTCTGATTCTCGAAGAATGAGGGGTAAAGATTTTGCGCATTCCATGAACTTAGCAGCAACTAACTCTTTCTTGACGTGGGGACGCTTGATTTCACATTCTACGACAAATGATACATGCAATATCCATGTTGAGATAATGGATACACTTCACTCACTGACTTGATGATACTTTGATTTATATCCGTTAAAAATACCAATTTATGGGAATCAGGTACAACTGATTTGAACATTTCAAGAAATTATGTCCAACTTGCATCTTTCTCACCATCAACTACACCAAAAGCAAGTGGATAATGGTAGTTTTTGGGATCTTGAGCTGTGTCAACAATTAGAACTCCACCATGTACATTCTTTAGGTGTGTTCCATCTATAACTATAATTTTCTTCACAGCCCTGAAACCTTCAATTGAAGCTTCTAACGCAAAAATAAGTACTTAAACTTGTGCTCTTCAATTACTTCCACACGTGTTACTGTACCACGGTTTTGGAGCTCTAAATTGTGCATAAATGAATACACAAAATTATAACTTTCCTCTACACTACCCAACACCTCATTAGCAGCTTGTACTTTTCCTCGATATGCGGTCGAGTATGATACTTAAATACCAACTTTTCTTTGAACCAACCCTATGAGAATTTTTGGAGCTGGTGTTTAAATTCACCAGGATAATCATCATGCACAACAGATGCAACTAGCCATTTCGTCCCTTTCCTTCTATTTCTCTTGTACTACTACTAGCTCGAGAGCATGTATGCATCTTGTTGTGGTTTCTTATTTGATAAACAATTTGCATCCTTCAGTTTTGCAGCTCGTGTATTCCAGTTGTAACCAATTTTTGCTTCACGACATTTGACCACGTATAAACATGTATCCGATTTAATAATATCAAACTTGAAACATTTCTGATGTGCAGTTTTTTCAATTATAACTTGCACTTCTGCCTTACTATGAAAATCTTGGTGCAAAGTTACATTTACACCATCTTCCCATGCACCATTTCCTTCATCATTTCCTTTTTTTTAGTTCTTCTGGGTTATCCAACACCAGTAAATCATCATCTTGTGAAACATTTTCAATATTGTTCACCAACCCATGTTCTTCTCCATAAGGAGTAACTATACTATCATTAACACACGTTGCACTTACTTGATCCTCTACTTCCTCACATACCTCATTTCCCCCTAAATCTTCCACAACCTCCACATGAAAAATACTCCCAAATTTATCATCAGGAATGACATAAAATAAGCAAATAATTCCTCGTCGTCCGAGATAAATGATGGTCTTTGCTTAGGATCCACATTTATAATGTAACTCATTTTCAGCTTCATCTCTCTTCGTTTTCTTGCAAATGGTATGAACCAATTCAGAATAAGTTACCTCCTCTATAGATTTTTTCATCACAAAAGTGTAAATTCGATCTTCGCTTTAAATCCATTCCATATAACCTCCTCTTTTATTTGCATAATATCCTCAATAATCAAAATGTATGATTATGCATCGCTTCTTATTTATTTTCCTCTGCAATCGAATAAAAATAAATTGAATATTAGTTTACGGTACTCTCAGTATTATTAGTTGCACCAATTGTAAAAAATATACACAGTTGTACCAGTTGTACTAAATATAAACAGTTGTACTAGTTGTACAAAATATACTTAGTTGTACCAGTTGTACTTATTTTCTGGGTGATTTCGACATATACACAACAATTTTTATTTCTTTCTAACTATGACTCGCTATGATTTGACCTCTAGAATCCCAAAGTTTAACAACTTTTATCAATATCCGACTTTAACCCATCAAGAAAACGAGTTGAATAACCCAAATTGCACACAAACATCAAGAAAATATGAAACCAAATTTAGTTTTTAAATTTACAACAAATTGTCCATGAACATTGCATTTAAACCTCTAAATTGGTTCAAACCCACCCAAAACAACAACAAATCGTTTATATAATATTAATAGAAAAGGAAAACAAAAGAAATTACCTCAAATAAAGCTTTAAAATTTGAGTTATGGTGGATCCAACTATTTTCGCGGATAAGAGGAAGAAGAAACAAAAAAAGGATTCTATTTTTTTTCTAAATATTGATTAGTACTTATTAAATCTCACATTAAATTCTCACCAATCATATTAACTTCTCATCAATAACACTCAACCACATTTTCTTTTCTTTTCCACCGTGTAAAATTATATTTCATTTCATTTTGTTTTAATTTTTTTTAAAAGAAAGAAATGAGAGTATATTGGATTGAACAAATGTATAAAAACTTATAAGGGTGAGTATAAGGGTATATTAACATTTGATCCGCTGGTACAGTTACTGGCGACACAAAAACATCGATGTCAACAGATTTGAGCACTAAACGCTGCCGTGGAGGTTAGATCACCTTTCCGTTTATGATAGGTGAGAGATTCAGTTTCTCTGTTTTTATCTTTCTCATAACTTACATTAGCATTACAACTTAGAAGAAGAAACTGAAGCTATATATCATTCTATGGTGCAACTACGTTATTAGGCTTGACAATAGCTGCGTGGGGTTGGTTACTTAACTAATTTACGTCTACCTGATTGAAGAATTCAACGTGAAGAGTATTGCAGCAGCTCAGATTTCAAACATTGTTAGTGGTTGTATCTGTATGGTTTCAGCCATTGCAGCCGTTTCAGCTAACTCTTTCTTTGGAACCATTCCTGTTATCTCAGTTTCAGCTTTCATTTCTCTTATGGTAAAGTTATTAAAGACTCATTCAACATATGTTTTTTTCAATTCCTCTCTGAAACAGAACTTCACTAATTCCACTTCTTGACCAGCGCGTGGCTCTGTTGACTCTAACCGCTTCGCTGGACTCTTTAAAACCTCAACCCTGTGAAACAGCTTCAAGCCTATGTCAATCTCCTTCGAAAATCCAGCTCGGTGTTCTTTACACAGCCATAACTCTAGCCTCTATAGAAATAGGTGAGACATGGTTCACATTAGCAACCGCTGGTGCGAACCAATACGAAAAAACTAAAGACCAAGGAAGCTTTTTCAACTGGTTTTTCTTCACAAAGTATGTAGATGGAGCTATAAGTGCAACCGCCATTGTCTACACTGAAGACAACATCAGCTGGACCTTTGGGTTTGGTTTGAACGTAGCCTCTAACCTCTTCAGCTTTTTGGTTTTCATCTCGGGGAAAAGATTCTATAACCATGAAAATCCTTTGGGAAGTCCCTTCATAAGTATTATTGCCGCAGTAGCCAAAAGAAAAGCTCTGGTTTCCACAAACGAGAAAAACTACCACAATTCTCACAAAGAATCTCAGGTAATAAAAAGAAAGCTCGAGAACCGCAGTTTCATTGTAGAATTGAGAGGCCTGGCCGTTCTAATGAGTTTTCAAATATGCAGGTTCTTTAACCGTGCAACGTTGAAACAAGAAGATGAGGTTAAATCAGATGGCACAATTCGTAATCCATGGGGACTATGGAGTGTTCAACAAGTGGAAGATTTCAAAGCAGTCATAAGAATCATCCCTCTTGCGTTAGCCACAAAATTCTTGAGTGCTCCAATCGCGATGCAGCTAAGCTTAACAGTTCTTCAAGGTTTGGTCATGGACCAGAGGCTTGGTCATCACTTCAAAATCCCTGCAGGCTCTCTCCAAGTCATAACACTTCTCTCCACTTGCCTATTTATCTTAGTCAATGACTGGTTTCTCTATCCATTTTACCAAAAGCTAGCAGGAAAGTTACTCACACCGCTCCCAACGAGTTGGGACGAGCCATGTTTTCAACATTTTAAGCATGGCTGTGACTGCCATAGTTGAAGCAAAGAGATTGAAGATAGTACAGAACAATCACTTCCTCGAATCATCATATGTTGCTGACATGTCAGTATCGATGCTATTCTATCCTCTAGTCATAGTAGGAATCAGTTTGGCGAATGATTAATTTGATTTGAATTAAGATCAAACCGATTATGATATTGGTTTTGTTTTTTGCTTGCAGGAGATGCCTTCCATTTTCCAAGGAATATAACATTGTGCTATCAAAAGTTTCCAGAGTCTATGAGGAGTACAACAACATCGATAACCTTGGTGGTGATTGGGATATGTTTCTACACAAGTACTGCTCTAATCGATTTGATTCAGAGAACCACCGAGTGGCTACAAGATGACATAAACCATGGAAGGGTTGACAATTTTTTACTGGGTTTTAGTCATTGGAGGATTCTTGAATCTTGGCTATTTCCTTGTCTGTTCTTGGCTTTACAAATACAGAAACCTCGAAGATGGTGATAATAAGCAAGAAGCTGCTGTATCTGTTTCATGATCTTAAAAGATAAATGTTCTTTTTTACTATTTGAAGTCTTGACTCTTGAGCTTTGAATGAAAGTATCTTCGCTCTGTAGCCACTGAATATGATTTTTAGTGTGCCGTCTCCTGTATTTTCCACGCTTTTGCAGCATTCTCAACTTTGATAAATCAGGCTCAGTTTATACAGAGCAGTAAGAAGCAAACAAACACCGATGAAATAAACAACAAAATCAAACTCAAACAAAAACTGAGCAGACAAGGCCAAGTCAGAAATGATCACATTAGAACTCAGATTCTTGAACCATGTGAATCATCACCAAAACCAGAAAAAGACAGAGACAACCAAAATCAGAGCAAACATTTGAATAAATTTGACTCTAACCAAAACATCCTAAAAATGAAGAAAAAAAGAATAATCAAAACCACAATTATGCATTAGTTATAAAATCTAGAAATCATTTAGCACGAGACAATAGGTTTTACTTGTTACTCAATCCAATTGGGCTTAGTAAAATAAATCTGAGTGAATAAGAAATGGGTCTTAGTGGTTTGGTTAAACTCGAAAGGAGCTCGGTAGGTGTGAGGTTGGGTGAACAGAGAGATCAGAGAAGCCAAGAGAGGAGATCGGTAGCGGATCCCTTGAGGCTGGTCTCCTTGGTTGCGAGATCGGTAGCGGATCCCTTGAGACTGGTCTCCTTGGTTGCGAGATCATGTCGTGGCATCTTCTCCTCGCCCACCTCTTCTGGATTCGCATGAGGAGTGCTTCAACCAGTGGTTCATTGATTTCAAATGAGACCAATCGAAACTCCTCTATTTAAGTAAGAGATATTTCTCTCATCTATACACGCGATAAAAACTCAGATTCATCGGCTAAGACTCAAGCTATTTCCTAATCTAAAAGTAAGTCTTTGTTGAGATTATCGTAGGATTGATAGTTCCTTTAGAACCAAGTTTTGAGTGCTCGCGAAATCAGTTTTGTGGTTGTATCCTGGGACTCTTGAATCTCAGAATCTCGTGGCTCTATTAAGTTTCCAAGAAAAAACCTAAATATCTTTCCTAAAACTACAAAATACAATGACATAGTTAGTTTTTACCAATGGTAATAGTAGATTTTATTAGAATCTGTAAGGAAATTGAATCAGAAGAACTTTTATAAAATGCATTATATATCCTTTCAGCATGTTGTTCTCCATAGAAATCATAAAATTAACTTTAGATAATATCATAGAAAAATGGGTAAACAAGCAACTTCCATTTGCCTCCTCTCATGTCTCCTCTCTGGTACAATGAAAATTATTAAGCAGATGTACGAATATAAAGAAATTCATGAAAACGAAATCACCCTCCATACAAGGACCCTTTCCGAAAATGCTTATGAATGCAGAATGACACTCTTGTCTATGTTCTCTTTTTATGTTTTATTTTTCTGTATCCCTGTAGCTGTCAGTGCAGTGTTGGTTGAGTTGAAAAATTGTTGAGACAGAAAGATACATCAGTGAAGAATGTATGTGGTTCTAAGAGTGCATATCTTATTTGGTGTGGAAAGGATGAAGTTGTTGGAACAAGCTGGATATTGTTCTAGTTAGAATAATTGTCAGCGAAGGAAAGTAGCCGACGTGGACTTCAAGGCAAAGTAATTTGGGCTTGAAGTTTATTATGGGCCTTGCAAGGCACGTGGATCTGACCTAGGATTTTGATCATGGAGTATATAAGGAACAAGGTGGCGACATGAAGACACACACGCCTAAGGTTCCTTTGGCAGATGCACACGGTTGTGTGTGGTGTCGTCCCACCAAGACAAGATTGATATATCTGTTGGTGGTTTGATGTTAAACTATACTCGTCGAAAAAGATAAAGGAGTAGTAGTTTTTTGTTCATTGTAATTCTAGAAAAGAGTGGTGTGGTATCCATATAGCAATTGTAGATTGCGGCTTTTTTAATGAATAAATTCTGGACTTGGTCCTGGGGATGTAGGTTGTTAACCGAACCCCGTTAATGAATCTCTGTGTCATATTTATTTTGTGCATGTTGTTATGCATTACGTCATCTCATCTTTCAATCATATAGGTCTAGGAAAAATCCAGTTTTTTCAATTGGTATCAGAGTGGGTTTTTGATAGAGATCTAGTCTTGTTTTGGGTAGATCATGGATTTGTCATTAGAAGAAGGAATTGTGAAGCGAATGAGAAAGAAGTTGTGTTCATGAGTTTATAAGAAGATAATCAGATTGAGAGTAGACAGAGGATGAAAGACACACGATTTTAAGACCAATTGTGATTATAGCTCATGAGTTTGTTTTTGGATGTTTTGGCTTGCGTTACGATTGATGAAGTTTGGAGCTGAATTTGAGTTTGATTGTGTCTTGAAGGTTTAGGGGCTGCGTATCTGTTTCTCATGTTATTTTCTAAATCAAAATTTGGTGGAGATGAAGAGTTGGTTTATTTTGAACCAAGAGATAGTCAATTTGGTTGACAAGAATCTTGATTTGGGTTCATGACTTTGTGAAGGACGTTGGGATAAAGTTGGTTCACTCAATTTGAACCAAGGAGGAGATTTATTATTTTTTGGTCCAAAGTGAAATCCTGAATCTAGTCGCTTTTTTTTTGTGTTAGCTTCGAGTTTCTAAGAGATGCCCAGATCAAAATGTTTCCCTTCGTTGTTGAAATCGTGTACAATGATGATGGATTTGAGATTGGGCGAGTCTGTTTATGGGTGTGCTGCTAGGCATGGGATGGATTGTGAGTTTTATACAGACAATGCACTTATGAATATGTATGCTAAGCTTCTTGGTATGGGTTCAAAGATTGGTGTAGGTGAAATGTTCGATAAAATGCCTCAAAGAAAGTCCAGTTCTGAAGACTTCATTTTAGGGAGATTTTGGTTCATATTTCTTGGCCACTAGATTCGTTGAATTTGTTATAAATTTTAATGAAGATATAAAGGCTGAAACTTGTCCTATGCCTTAGGAATAAAGAGCAGAGGAAAGTAAATTTCTCATTGATTGAATAGTTCTGCAATTTTACGAAGCAAAAATCAAGGTGAATTTCAAGATGTCTCTACAATGGGAGTTTTCGTAGCCTATGAAGATGGGAAGATTGAAAATGAGTTCAGATTTTTGGGAACATGAGAGGATTAATGAGGAAGAAAAAGGGAAATCCAAGCAGAACAAATATAAAAGCGAGCTAGTGAGAGGAGCAGGAATTTGAGATCATCAACTTGGGAGATGTTTCTGATGAAAATTAGCTGAGAGCTTGAATTCTAAAACTCAGCCTAGAAGAAGCCCATTATAAGAAGAAGCCCACTATAAGAAGAAACATGAGTTCTACATTCTTACGGAAAATAGTTGTGGTTTTCTAATGAAGTGATCAGTGATTAAAATATATATTCTTTTGGTTGATGAGGTTACGTGGGAGTTCAAGATGAAGTTGAAATTGATGAGCCACGTGTTAGATATGAAGTTTGATTTAGAAAAGATGCTAAATCTTTCTATGACATCTCAAGATTAGAAAAGAAAAGGAAGTTGCAGTTTAATCACACATGTATATTTGATTATGGGTCACATGATATTTTTCTTGTTATCTTTGAGTACATACTTCGGATTTGAACTTAAAATATATTATGAAAACTTGAGAATGGGACCTTTTCAAGGATATTAAGAACTCCTTCTGTTTCCTTGTGGTTTGATGGAAATTTTACTCTCAAAGTTGAATGTTCGCAATGTTGTGTCATTCCAATCTGTTATGGAAAATTGGTCATAACTTTCAAACTGTAAACTTAAATCTTTGATCCATTTTTTCCTGTGACTTCGTATGGCTGGTGTTGATTTTTTTCACCAACTTTTGTAATTTTATGGGTTGGTTTACAACTGCATTGATCCTCTGCATCAAGACGGAAAGTCTAAATGTTTTGCTGGAAACATTTTTATTTGCATTAACCTTCAGGTATGTGCGGAGTAGGGAGTTCAAACTGTTGATTTTTGAGTGTATGATCTTGGTTATTTTCATTTGTTCTTGGTAAAACGTGTGTTGCTGGACACACTGAACCAATGTGGTAAGTTGTGATGGGAAGAATCAATTTAAGCTTCGTAGCCTATATTTGCAAGGATTAAATCTGTTCAAGATAGTGGCTAGTTGAGCAAAGAAGCATTCAAACGTAAAGGCATAAGTTAGGGTCATTCAATGAGTGCTATAACTAACAAGATCATCAGTTTTCGAGAGACTGTATGTCTAAGGTTCCACTACGACTACAAAGATGAAAAGAGAAGACATAAATCACCAAGGAGAAAGCTAAGAGCGAAGTATGAAGCTTTGTGATCCCATGTCTAGATGAAGGATCATTGTTTACTGTAGCATCTCAATGTCAAATAAAGCAGAAATAATATGAGGGTTAAGATTACAGGGGTAAGTTCACCGTGTTTGGA
Organism: Cardamine chenopodiifolia; assembly: GCA_963922655.1. NCBI lineage: Eukaryota > Viridiplantae > Streptophyta > Magnoliopsida > Brassicales > Brassicaceae > Cardamine > Cardamine chenopodiifolia. The sequence continues at coordinate 12,321,524 of OZ000463.1, forward strand.
TTTTTGCGGTTGATGGAGATGAGAAGCTAGAATAGAGGCTGTAACAAAGTGTGTATTCAAAGCTCGAACAGAATCTGAGACTGGGAAAGATGAGTGGTTTGGTATTGAGACACGATCTAACACAGAAGCAAACCTTGAGAGGAAGGATATGAGGATGAGAAAACTCAAAAATTCCTGATTAAAGAGGAACGTGAAGCTCATATGAGTGAGAGCATGAAGTCTAAACTCAGTAAGAAAAGGGAGGTATTCAGAGATAATTTGTTTATGTATTCTTGACTAAGTTTCTTTACTTTATATGCCTTTGCTGGATTTTTATGTGACATCAAAAACAGGGTGAGAAAGCAATGAATGAAGCTCAAATCATTATTAGTCAGAGCTGAGTCTTGGAGACCGTTTTCTGTTTATGGTTGATTTGTGGTGTGCTTGGTCTCACACATTGTTGGGTTTCATGAAGTTGAAGAAGTCATCGTAGACTTTTGGTTAAGGCAGAAGCTCAATCATGACAGGATAAAAGGAGGATGGAGTCGCAACCTTATGCAATTAATAGGGAGAGTTATGACAAATCAATCACCAGAAAGTGCAATCCTCAGATTAGGAAGCACGAATGTCGAAAAATAGAAAGCATAAGAGAAGAAATATCCAGAGATACAGATTGATCTTGATAATGTTCATGATTGTTGAAGTTCTAAATCGACTAAGAGCTGGTTTAATGGGTGATCTTCCGTTCTGGTTTGACATATGTTGGTTGTTGCGCTTGAGTCATTATGTCCAAGGTGGCGTAATCATCAGTCATGTTTTTTTTCTGCTGAACTTACATAATTTTGGGCATTAATTTCTAAGAACGAAGTGTTTTCAGCAGTTTTATTAGAAGCTTTAGGGAGTTAAGTATGTGATGATCTCATGTTGTGAGTTTACATGCAATGGATGTCATGTTATGAGTTGTGTCTGCGTCCTCAATTTGGTCGCTCTCTTGATGTTGATTACAGTGGGATAAGCTTCTCTACGACATCCATATCAGAAGTAGTTTTTACAAAGACTCGTCGAATATTGAACAATTCTTTGTATGTCTTATCAAAGATCAAGGTGCTTTTGGTGCTCATGGTTCCCGAAGCTGGTGTGATGTTTGCTTCTTGTTTTTTTCTTAATGTGTTGTTTTGCTGATTACAATATTGGAAATCATCGTCAGTTTTTGAGGTCTTGGATATCAAGGAGGCTCCTTTATAGAGAGAACCATATTCGTCAAAGGGAACAACACAGAGGACGTTCCAGCAAATCCGGAAAAAAAACAAAGGGAGAGAAACCTCAAAGGATTGAATGTACTGTAGCTGATGAATGTGTCCCATGTTCAGAGACTTTCGGCAAATTTGATTGGTGTGAGTCAGCTCTGTAATATGGATTAACGATGATGTTCATCAAAGTAAAATATTAGGTTATCAATGAATAACGTCAAGTGGTTTTCTCAAGGATAAAAACAGATAATGATTGCTACATGTGGGATGAATCTCAAGCATGCGCAGAGGACATAACAAATAAAGAAACAATGTGGAATCAATATGTGAAAGGAATGAGTGGCAACGATATAACAAGAATCATCAATCACGTAGTGCTTATGGTTATTTCAAAGTTAAAGCAAATGGACAAGATAAGTATGAGGAGAAACATCAGAGATTTCGTGGATCTTCAAGTGAAGTAGCTGAGTGATGGAACTTTTGTTGTTTAGAATTTGTATGTCAAAATCCTGTTGGAGCAAGTTGAGACGTGTTCCAGCGAGTATGCAAGACCTGCAATAAACACTACATTGAATATTGTGTAAGCACAATCAAAGTAGTATCCTAAAGCCTTTTTGAAGACTTAAAAGGTTGTTTTGCGCTAGAGATTATAAGGCAGTGGGAGATATGAGGATTCTTTAAGTCTGGTTGGAGAAAAGTGTGATTATATATTTGAGGATATGTTGAAAGAGACTGAAAACAAAAGTTTCATGAGTTCAGATGAAGTTTTGGGGTCACTAGTGATTTGTCTCAAAATTTGAGCTCCAGTTGTTATGCCACACGTGAGTTTTTCAACTCCCGTTCTAATCCATCAAAGGTTTCATGTGAAGTGACATATTGGCTTAAGATAAGAATTGAAGAGTTCTTTGAGAGTTGCCTAGAGGAGAAACTAATCAAGTCTTGGAATATGCTCTATTGAGAAATCTTTTTCATTATTAAGTTGTTTTGCTTACTTTCTGCAGTTGTCTTTCATCTGGTTCCAGATTGTTGAATGCTCATATATCACCCTGACTACGGTGTTGAAAGTTATGGGTCTTTACACAGTTTCAAGTCTACAACATTATGTCGAGTAACAAGGCTTCATATAGCTATCCTAGTAGAAGATGATGTGAATGTATTACCATGGAAGTTGTGTTGAGCAGCTTGGATGTTGATTTTGATTATTAATTAAGTAAGGAGAAAAAATAATGATGTTTCAGATGCATGCTTGTGATGAGACTACCACTATTGATGAAACTAATCAGTTGGTCAGCAAGGTTTGATTTTACTATGACAACAGTCTACATATTTTGACATTGAGGTTTTTGTGGAATCAGTGCTTAATTGGAACACAAAATCAACAAGAGGGACCATGACTTTCAGTTGTTTTATGCCTCAAGACTGTTTGAAGGCAGAGAGATATATGTCGTACTGATACAGTGGAAACTAAACTTATGGGGGAGTTTTCTGGATCTGAGATACAAGAATGTTTTGACAATTTGAAGACGTTAGTTCTTGAGTTGTCTTATCAAGCGATGGTGTATGGGAATTTTCAGAGGTCATATCTTCGTTGCAGAAAATCACAACAACTGAGTACAACAGAGCATGGAGATTAATACAAGCATTTGTGGTTTTTATATGAGTATGCACTCAAGAAGGGGGAGATCCTGAATTTGAATGATACAAGAACTAAATGTGATGTAATGATGTAGGGGGAGTGTTAGTGTTATCCGACATGTAGCTACATACGTTTGAAAAGCTACAATCATTGATGGGATGGAAGTGTGACACACTCACATAAAAAGGGGGAGATAGCTGAAAGTGTAAGCTTCATCAGCTCACGACTTGTGGGAACAAGAAGAATGTTGTCTCTATTAGAAAAGCAGTACATCAAATGAAAATAAGGAAGTCACGTCTTAGATTTGATGACTTGTGTAGCTGGTAAGATAGAAGAAACATAGCCATTAGGTCAGAATCATGACAAATGCAGTGTCAAGTTAAAGAAAGAGTCTGAGACATCATTGAAGCTTGAAGATCATCAAAGTTCAATTTATAAGGTATGCTTGGACTCTCAAAATCAGTCAACAAGGGGGAGATTGTAAGTGCAGTGTTGATTGAGTTGAAAAACTGTTAAGACAGAAAGATACATCAGTGAAGAATGTATGTGCTTCTAAGAGTGCATGCCTTATTTGGTGAGGAAAAGATGAAGTTGTTGGAACAAGCTTGATGTTGTTCCAGTTAGAATAATTGTCAGCGAATGAAAGTCGCTGATGTGAACTTCAAGGCAAAGTAATTTGGGCTTAAAGTTTATTGTGAGCCTTCGAAGGCACGTGGATCTGATCTAGGGTTTTGATCATAGAGTATATAAGGAACCAGGTGGTGACATGAAAACACATGCGCTTAGGGTTCCTTTGTGAGATGCACACGGTTGTGTGTGGCGTCGTCCCACCAAGACAAGATTGGTATATATGTTGGTGGTTTGGTGTTAAACTATACTCGTCGAAAAAGACAATAGAGTAGTAGTTTTTTGTTCATTGTAATTCTAAAAAACAGTAGTGTGGTATCCATATAACAATTGTATGTTACGGTTTAGTCTAGTGAATGAATTCTGGACTTGGTCTCGGGGATGTAGATTGGTAACTGAACCCCGTTAACAAATCTCTGTATCATCTTTATTTTGTACATGTTCTTATGCATTATGTCATCTCATCGTTATCATATAAATCTAGGAGAAATCCGGTTTTTTCAGTAGAGTCTGAATGAAATACACAAAAGAAAAAAAAAACAAAGAAAGATGAATACTTAAAGCTAATAAGAAAATTCATGTTTGAGAAAGAGAATACCTTGCAAATAAGAGTTGTTTGATCCTTCTGAGCTTCCAAGACAGGGAGCTATGCTTCCTTCATGTCGTAGACTTTTCTGATGAATTGAATGTAACATTGCCTAAGAGAAAAAAAGATGTTTGAATTATATTCAAGGAGATGGAAACACTTGCACAGTAGCTAAGCAAGAGGCTCGACATAAGAAACAATGAGACGGAAAGATCTTATTTTGACTCTTATCAACGACTAAAAGAGGATAGCATCTCATACCAAAGAGGAACTTGAAGGCAAGTCAATAAACAACGACTAAATATCTGTTTCGTAGCATTATCATTATTTACAGCCATCTGTGCCTCCACATATTGCTTCCAATATCTCGCCTACAGAGGAGCTCACAATTAAGCAAATACAAACTAAACAAAAGATGAAATTTTACAGCACAATCAACTCCAAAAACCCAACATACACAATGGAGAAGCCAATGGGAAACTTACAGAAGTGGGATAAAGCAACAAAAGCTGCTCCATCTACCCATCTTCTTTCTGGAAAGCACATGTTCTTCGCTTTTTACAATCATAGAACATAACACACATCATAAACCATATGACAAAGAACACAAATTAAAGAAAATAAATTAGTTAAAACTAAAGCAAACAATATAAATATAAACGCTTGAAAATGGATGTGTTGTTGAATAAAATGATATCATATATATAGCAAAAAAATGTGTAAATTTAGGGATTTTCAGATAAGCATATTCGTTTTACCTTACTGCATATTCTATGTTAATTATTTAATTTCTAATAATTATAAGTAAATATATTAAAACATGAACAGTATTTTTAAATTTAAAAATTTAATATTTAATGCATATATTGAGTATTAATTGAATTTATATTGTGTTTGATTTAATCACTAATTTTTTAAAAAAATCTGGATTAGAATATTTAGGAAAATTTATTGTTTAGATATTTTTATCTTTTAATAATTAAATATATTAAAACATGAAGAATAATTTAAATTGGAAAATTTAATATTTAATGCATATATCGAGTATTAATTGAATTTAGATTGTGTTTGATTTAATCACTAATTTGAATTTTGGAAAATCCATATTAGAATATTTACAAAAATTTATTGTTTAGATATTTTGTATCTTTTAAATTAATGTCAATGATTTTGAAATAATTTTTATTTTCAATTATTAGGAAACAATAAAATCGACAATTATTGTTTAGAATATTCGAATATTTAAGATTTTAATCTTCTAAATATTTATGAGACTAACATTAATTATTATAACAATTTAATTAATTATTAAAAACAATAAACCAGTAATTAATTATTAGAATATTTCAATTTTAGACTATGCTTGATAATTAAATACTTACATATATTTTAGGTAACCATAATTGATATTTCGATTCTGCTTAATAATTAAAAAAAATTATTAATCCAAATTTGAATATTTACTTTGTTCTAAATATCTGTTTGTTAGTATTTAATGTTTTATTAAAATTATACATACACACATATATATATATATATATATATAAAATAATGATTCATTTAATTTAATTTAAATAATATATAATTTGACAACAATCATATATCATTTTTTAGAATTAATAATATTTATACGTATTGGATTTTTATAATATTTAATCAGTCATTTTTATCTCTCCACCGTCTCAAATCAAGACTGATACCAGGCGCGTGAGATACTCTGTTATGTCTGGAACTTTGATGGCTTTGTCCGCATGTTGCAGGTGTAGCTGCGTACGTGAAGACGTTTAATCCTAAATGGTCTCCTTCCATGACCCATTCTGCTATCATGACAACCGGTAAGCAAACTTCAATCCAGAGTAAACTTAGTTTCGTGTCCTGCAAGAAACCCAACACATTCTTTCGTATCCTGCAAGTAACCACCACTGACTTATTTTAGTATTTTTTGTTTTGTTTCTATTTTCCGTGATTCATAGCTTGGCCAATGAACGCTACTGGAACTGACTTTGCATCAATCGAGTTTGCGTATGGAGCTGGCCATGTCAATCCAATAGCTGCTACTAATCATGGACTTGTTTATGAAATGGAGAAAGCAGACCACATTGCTTTTCTCTATGGCTTGAACTACACTGAGGATACTCTTAAACTCATATCTGGTGAAAATATTAGTTGCACTAAAGAAACCAAAACCACAACTATCCTTCAATGTCAGAACAATTGTCAAGACCTAATGACTTATTTACTGTGACATTCAATAGAACCGTCACTAATGTTGGAACGCCTAACTCAACATACAAATCAAAGGTAGTCTCAAATCATGGATCAAAGATCAGCGTCGAGGTTACGCCTAGTGTTCTCTCTTTTAAGACGGTGAGCGAGAAGAAGTCTTTCACAGTGACTGTCAGATGCATCGATGGCTTTCCAGAACTGCCTTCATCTGTAGATTTAATCTGGTGTGATGGCATAAATAATGTGAGAAGCCCCATTGTTGTTTATACTAATGGTACTTAGTGATGAGAGACTTAATTTGCATCTCATTATACATTAATGTAATATTCATTACCTTTCTTGTTAATCTTCAGTTTATGTTTTCGTTATTAAGGACACTACTTGAAATATAAGCATACAAAAACATAGGTGAGACAAAAAAAAAAAAGATAAAACTTTATTCCACTTAAAATTGGTGGTTATTGAAAGTAAGTACAACTCAATGGAATCATTCCATTAAGATTAAGCCAAACAAATAAAGTAATATGCTTCCTCACTCATGTAAAGGCAAATTTTGATGTTTGCCCAGTTTTTGCAGATGTGAATATTTATGAGTTATGACCACAAGCCACAATAGTTACTCTCTGGTTTACAAAGGCAGAACTATTAACAAATTCTGATTATTACACAACCATAACAATATTTAGTGTAAATTTTGATCAAATCAGTCTTAGGATACTTTTATAGATCATGAAAATTTACATAAAGATCAGTAAAAGCTTTCTTGTAATTTATGTCTTGCTGGTAAATAATGGATACTTACTATTGAAGATCCGGCCAAATCATTTTAGTTATTTATTATTACATTCACCAACATAATTACACCAAAGGAATTACATAATTGGAACAATTAAGATCATTGGTTACATCTGTATTTGCTTATATATAGTGTTTACAGGGATTTTATCTGACTGCATTATCACAGAGTATACAAGTGGAAGTAACTTCTCGGCTTCCTCTATTCTCTATCATGGCCGGTTCAATCTCTAGTGACACAGAATCTCAGAGCTCTGGCGATCCAAGTACCAAGCTCGGTGGCTGGATCACTTTTCCATTCATGATCGGTTAGTGTTTCTAAGATATTCTGTTTTATGTTTCTGAATCCAAAACATGGACAAATAATAATGATTGTGGGGGGTTCTATGTGGTGCAGCTACGTTGTTAGGCCTATCCATAACAGCTTTCGGATTGGTAGTGAACTTAATCGTGTTCCTAATCGAGGAATTCAACATCAAGAGCATTACTGCTGCTCAGATTTCAAATATTGTTAATGGATGTCTCAGCATGTTGCCTGTTGTTGCAGCCTTTTTAGCCGATTCTTTCTTCGGAAACATTCCTCTCATATCTCCTTCTGCTTTCATTTCTCTAACTGTAAGTTCAATACTCATTGATCCTGTTTTGTGTTCTGAGACACAAATTTCACCATTATTAAAACGTTTTCTCAGGGCATTGTTCTGTTGACTCTAATCGCATCTTTCGACAACTTGAGACCTCAACCGTGTGAAACAGGATCAATCCTATGCCAATCGCCATCGAAACTTCAGCGGGGGATCTTGTATTTAGCCCTAGCTCTATTGACCATTGGATCAGGTGGGATGCGGTACACCTTGGCATCTGCAGGGGCAAACCAATATGAGAAACTTAAAGATCAAGGAAGCTTCTTCAACTGGTACATCTTCACAGGATATGTTGGAGCACTTACAGCAGCAACTGCAATTGTATATACACAGGAAAATGCTAGCTGGAAACTTGGATTCGATCTCTGCGTTGCTGCTAATTTAGTCAGTTTCATTGTTTTCATAGCTGGGAAGAGATTCTACAAGCATGATAAACCAATGGGAATTCCCTTCACAAGCCTGATCCGCGTTGTAGGCGCTGCTATAGTGAAAAGAAAGGCTATGATTTCATTCAAAGAGGAAGACTATCATCATGGTGTGCTTGGAAAGAGGCCAAGACTTCAGCTGCAATTCCCTCCAAGAGCTTCAGGTAAAAACAAAAAAGCTTGCCTGATTCATCAAACTTAAACACAGAGCTAAGCAGAGCTTTATATTTCCAGGTTCTTGAATCGTGCAGCATTGAAGACCGAAGGGGACTTTAAACCGAGTGGTGACTCAATAAATAACATGTGGAGGCTATGTTCTGTTCAAGAAGTAAAAGATTTTAAAGCCGTTCTCCGACCTTTTCCTCTATGGTTAGCCATCATCTTTGTTACTACTCCCATTTGTGTGCAAACAAGCTTGATGGTACTCCAAGGACTAGTCACGGACCGTAGGCTCGGCCATCGATTTAAAATCCCAGCTGGATCTCTCCAAGTCATAACAATCACATCCGCATGTATTTTCATCATAATGAACAACTGGCTTGTTTATCCCTTATACCAGAAGCTAACTTATAAGCCGTTGACACCACTTCAAAAAGTCGGTATAGGCCAAGTTTTCACCATCCTAAGCATGGCTATCTCTGCAGTTGTGGAAACAAAGAGGCTGAAAACAGTGGAAAATGAACATCCCATGTCAGTGCTATGGCTGTTTCTGCCTCTGGTGATAGTAGGAATAGCCGAGGCCTTCCAATTTCCGGCAAATATTGAATTATTCTATGGAGATTTCCCTGAGTCTCTGAGGAACACAGCAACTTCATTGACCTCAGTGGTGATTGGGATCTCTTTCTATCTGAGCACTGCTTTGATTGATCTGATTCAGAGAACTACCGAGTGGTTACCAGATGACATAAACCATGGAAGAGTTGACAATGTTTACTGGGTTTTAGTCATTGGAGGAGTCTTAAATCTCGGCTATTTCTTTGTCTGCTCTTGGTTTTACAGATACAGAAACTTCAAGAATAATGATCAGGAACAAGATCCATAAGATGTTATAATCTAATACACAACATGTTCTGTTCCAGTTTTCTTGTATCCATGTCTTGAATCAATATCTTACATGCATGCTTTTAACTTGTGTGTCTTAGTGTGTTACCAATTGAAGTGTGTTTTTGTATACTTATTCACCTATGGAACTACATTTACCGATTCTTATCACTGTTCTAGCAACATGTCCTTTGTTATCATCTGAATTTCTGAGTTTTGTCCGTAAGTATTCCATAATTGGACCAAACAAGTTAATTACCAAATCATTAGACCAACATAACTGTTATGTATTAGCATTATATAAGTCATAATAATGCTTTTATACGACTGCATCATCACACACAACACAAGTGTCATGCTTAGTTCAGTCTCTTGCCATCTTGTGACACAGAAGCTCAGAGCTCTGGTGATTTTGCAAACATGGTGGCTCTATCATTGAAATAAGTTGTTAGGTCTTTTAGAAACATCCTTTTTTTTCAATTTAACTTTTTCTTTGCAAAAAATTGATGTATTATTAACAAAAATTCTTCAAACTAAAACCTCTAGAAACTGTGAACTCATATCATCAAACAATTTACAAACGTTTTTTTGGTGGCTTTAGAAACACTGACTTAAGTTTGGGTGGTGCACCACAATTTAAAGCTCTTTTATGAATGGACTTATTATCGAGAGTAGTTTACGACGCAGAGAACAAGTAATGTATTAGACAAATTTATATTTGGAGAAACTGCTACTATTTTTGCTACTGTAACTGGATACAAAATCTCATTTGCATTAGAAATAGACTTTCGAATTAACTTGGTAAAATTAGCAAGATCCATTTGTTATGTTTTTTTGTTCTCACTCACTACTAGAGATGTGGAGATTCTGACGGAGAGAGTTGTGGGGACTTGGCTAAGATAAAACAAACAGGGTTACAGTTGAGTTGTTTTCATTACTTTTAGATCGATGGTGACTCATGCATGCAGGCCACTAAAATTTAGTTGATGCTCCATTTTATCTCTACCTGTCTCGTTAATATTATGACAATCACTGTACCGTTTGATGCAGAAGGACTTGGAACCATAGAGCATAGTGGCTCCCATTGAGTTTAATTATTCCAATGAAACCACCTACAGATTCAGAAGAGATATGAGTAAGTGATGCTTTTTGGATGACTTCTTCCATTCTTAAGTGCAATTGGAAATGACAAATTGAGTTCACAGCTCGTTCTTACTCTGATACCATGTAGAAAAGGAAATATTAATGTTTAATGTGTTCCTAATACAGTATTAGACTATTAGTAATAGTGTTCAAGACATAATTATAACAACATTTAGTGTGGATCTTAATCAAATCACTCTCAAGATAATTTTGCAGATTATGTAAATTTTTGTTTTAACTTATTTATGTTTTGTTGATGACTAGTGGAAAACGACAACAGATATTAAGTTGTCTGAATCGGTAAGGTGTTGTATAAAGTTGGACCAAACTAGTTCTGTTCCCATAAAAGCAACATCAAAAGCTGATCTCAGCGACAAAGAAAACAGAGACAATTTGATCAAAAGGTTTAAATTACCGCAAAATTAGGGAAAGTAAATTTAGATCTAATCCGATCATTAACAAATCATTACACCAACATAATTATTATGTTACTTGCTTATATATAGTTTTTATAGGGCTTTTATCTGACTGCATAATCACATCACACACATCACAAGTGGAAATAACTCCACTGCTTCCTCTGTTTTCTATCATGGCTGGTTCAGTCTCTATTGACACAGAAACTCAGAGCTCAGGTGATCCAAGCAGGAAACGTGGTGGTTGGATCACTTTTCCGTTCATTATCGGTTAGTGTTTTTGGGATATTCTGTTTTATCTTAATGAAACCAAAACATAGACAAATGATAGTGATGGTAAGGTTCTATTGTGGTGCAGCTACGTTATTAGGCATGACCATAACTACATTCGGATGGGTAATGAACTTGATCGTGTTCTTGATCGACAAATTCAACATCAAGAACATCGCTGCTGCTCAGATTTCAAATATTGTCAATGTATGTCTCAGCATGTTTCTTGTTGCTGCAGCCATTTTAGCTGATTCTTTCTTCGGAAACATTCCCGTTATCTCGGTCTCTGCCTTCATTTCTCTGATTGTAAGTCCAACACTCGTTGATTATCTTCTGTGTTCTGATATAGAAAGCTTAGCAGTTTTAAAACATCTTTTTTTAGGGAATCCTTCTCTTGACTCTTATTGCATCTTTGGACTACTTGAGACCTCAGACCGTGTAAAACAGGGTCGATCCTATGCCAATCGCCATCAAAACTACATCTAGGGATCCTGTATGCAGCCTTAGCTCTGGTTACCACTGGAACAGGTGGGGCGCGGATCTTGGCATCCGTGGGTGCAAACCAATATGAGAAACCTAAAGATCAAGAAAACTACTTCAACTGGTACTTCCTCACACTTTATGCTGGGCAGTTATTGGCGCGACAACAATTGTATACGCACAGGACAATGCTAGCTGAAAACTTGGGTTTGGTCTCTATGCTGCTGCTAATTTGATCAGTTTTATCGTTTTCATCTCCAGGAAGAGATTTTACAAGCATGACAAACCCTTGGGAAGTCCCTTCACAAGTCTAATCCGCTTTTTAGTTGCTGCTATAGTGAAACGAAAGGCTATGATTATATCCAAAGACAAAGACTATCATCATTGTGAGCTCGGAGAAGAGGCCAAGACTTATGCTGCAATGCCGTGCAAGAGCTTCAGGTGAACAAAAAGCTTGCCAGATTCATGAAACTTAAACCAAAACTAAAAGAGATTTACATATGCAGGTTCTTGAACCGCGCAGCCTTGAAGACCGAAGAGGACTTAAATCCAACAGGTGAATCAATAAGTAACATGTGGAGGCTATGTTCTGTTCAAGAAGTAGAAGATCTCAAAGCCGTTCTCTAACTTCTCCCTCTCTGGGCAGCCTTCATCTTCCTTAGCACTCATGTGGTAGTGCAAATGAGCTTGACGGTCCTCCAAGCTATGGTCATGGACCACGGACTTGGCCCACACTTCAAAGTCCCTGCTGGGTCTCTACAAGTCATAGTACTCATCTCTTCATCATATTGATTATCCATGTGCTTTCAAATTCAAAAGGAACAAGGTTCTATTGGGCTCTTCGGTGGAAAAGGACTCCCCACAGCAAACAAAAAAGTGTACCGGCAAAAGGAAAAGAAGATATGGGGCTTGTGACCATTACAAAAGGAAAAATCACCTCAAGGATAAATGTTGGCTGCTTCATCCTCTTCTCAAGCAGAGCAAATTCAACAAAGACCCAAAGGCCAATCTCTCACATGGAGCCATGGATAATCAAGGACAAGCCAGTTCATCAAAACAAGGAGAAGAGATAGTCGATGATAATCAGTAACCGGTAATGTGTCATACCTAATGATGATATGGTTCCCATAAAAGCAGTATGAGATTTAAAATTATTTTATAAAAACTCTAAGACATTCTTTATGCCTAGTTTTACTTATAATCTTTTGTCAGTTAAAAAGGAAATTTGTGATCTTAATTGCTATACTAAAACACGACATTATGCACCAAACAAGTTGTCCTTACACACCACAACAAAATGGAGTGGCAGAAAAGAAGAATCGACACCTTATGGACGTTGCAGGATCGATGATGTTCTATGCCAATGTATAGAGAAGATTTTGGGATGATGCGGTTATGGCCGCATACTACCTCATCAATCGGATCCCAACCAAAGTCCTAAAGGAAGTGTCACTATTTGAGGTACTTAACAAAACTAAACCATTTATTGATCACTTACGGGTATTTGGGTGTGTTTATTTTGTCATAGTACCAGGTTAACAACGAACCAAGTTAGATGCCAAGAGCACTAAGTGTATTTCCTCGGCTATTCAACAACGCAAAAGGCTATAAGTGTTATGATCTCTTCAACAACCGCACCTTTGTGTCTCGGGTGTGAAATTCACTGAGAACCAAGGATATCATGATAAGAAGGATTGAGAAGGCGTGAAAGATCTATCTCACTCTCCATCCGATCGGGCCACAAATTTAGAATTTCTCCTAGACCACCACCTTGGAAACCAAGCACCAAACGTTCCTTTGGATCAACAAGACTGTGATCAAGATCAGAGTGTTGATGTCAATAGTCTAGACCATGAACAGGCCGATTCAGAGGATATTGTGACTCCCAGTGAAGATTTTAGACCTCATGAGGAGGTAGAAGAGGTAGAAGAGAAAGAAGAGGAAGATGAAGAGGATTATGAAGACTCTCCTGCTCCACTTAGATGAAGCACAAGGATCTGCAATCCTTCCAAGTGGGTGAACAAAACGAGTTTACTATAACAATCAAGTTGTGGCTCATCCCATTCAATCAGTATGTTCACTTGATCTTTTGCCGACTAATCATCAAGATTTTCTTGGGAAGATTAAACTAGAAAGGATACCTCAAAGCTATGAGGAAGTCAAGGAAAGAAAGAAATGGTTGGATGCAGATGATGATGAAGTTGGAGCTATGAACCGCAATCACACATGGGATGAAGCGGATATTCCTCCCAGAAAAAGAACAGTTAATTCCAGTGATGATAAAGAAAGTATCTAATCCACCAAAACCTATCTTAAATCTTTTTCTGATATTAAAGACCCTGGGGAATTAAAGTACTTCCTAGGCATTAAATGAGCTTACTTGGCTCAAAGCTCTTATTAAATGAGCTTACTTAGCTCAAAGTTCTCCTTCAAGATTTTGGCATTGAGTTTTCCAGCCATATCACCTTTCATTGTGATAATCAAGTTACCAATCCCATCGCAACCAACTAAGTCTTTCATAAAAGAACCAAGCATATCGAGTGGATTATCACAACGTCCGAGAATAGATTAAAGAATGCATGATTCTACCATGGTACACTCGGAGTGAAGATCAATTAGCAGACATATTCGACACGGCTGCAAGTCTTAAAATTTGCTCCCACGTCCATAAAAAAACTTGGGCTTGTAGACCTTTCACACCATTGATCTCATGTCGTCTCTCCATAGATATCATACTCTTTTTTCCTTACCAAGGTTTTGTCTTAATGGGTTTTCTTTGATAAAATTTTTAATAAGATGATGCTCACGTGGTTCTAAATTTAGCCTATAGTGTCTTTGCGGTAAGTATGAGGGGGAGTATTAATCAAAAACATATTAGATTGATCGATCTCACATTGGATCGATGGATCTACCATTCAGCCATCTTTCCGTAAAATTTGGGATCGATCGATCATATTTCAGATCAATCAATCCACCACGTCTCCACTTGTGCATAAGTTTTGGGATCGATCGATTTTGCCTCCCATAATTCAATTATTCATCCTTCTCCCTCTTTCATGACGAATTTCTACGTTGTCCATACAGTTTCGATCTTTTTATATTTGATGTACTGATACAACATGGATTAATAAGAATAATTTTTCTACTAAGAAACGTGGTTAGACCTTTTTTGGACAAAAAGAAAAATCATTATTGTATTTGGTTAAACAAAAGTTTTAAGAATTTTCTATTGATCATATACAAGTGAAAGTCACCCAGCTACTCCAATATCTAGTGACCATGAGTGTTTTAATTTTCTATAGATTATTTCAAAGTTTTCTATTTATCTATTTTTTTTGTCTGATGCTTAGTGAATACACCTATTGAAGATATGGTCGTTCCCTTTTATAGTTTGTTTATTACATTCACCAACCTGATATTGGAATACGACGAACAGTAGATAAAATGTCAGAACATGATAGGTATGTTGTGGACCAAACAAGATCACTACCGAATCAGTCCACCAACATTAACAATTGTTATGGATTTGTTACATATAGTTTATGGCTTTTATCTAACTGAATTATAACACACAAACACAAGTCTAAGTACCTCCTCTGCTTCCTCTTTTTCTCTGCCATAGCTGATACAGAAGCACAGTGCTCTGGCGATCTAAGCCGCAATCGTGGTGGCTGGATCACTTTACCATTCATGCTCGGTTTGTGTTTTTTTTTTTTTTTTTTTCTTGTTTTTTTCTATTTTTTGAAGCTAAAACGTAGACAAATGTTGATAATTATGAGATTCTATGTGGTGCAGTTACATTGTTAGGCCTCTCGATAACTTCTTTCGGATGGGCAATGAACTTGATCGTCTTCTTGATTGAGGAATTCAACCTCAAGAGCATTGCTGCTGCTCAGGTTTCAAATATTATCAATGGATGTGTAAACATGGTGCCTGTTGTTGCAGCCATCTTAGCTGATTCTTTCTTCGGAAACATTCCGGTCATCTCGGTCCAGGGCCGGTTCTGAGTTATGATGGCCCTTCTTCCATTTTATAAACATACTAGATAGTGGCATGCGCTATATAGCGCGGGAAAATATTTATTTGATAATTTTATTTAGTTAGGTGGAAAAATTAAAGATATTAACTTTGCTTGTGCCATCATCCCCCGTGAATGTTACTTCACAAGCGTTCTTCTTCTCTATTTTGAGAGAATGACCAACTCAAGCAGCTTGAAGAAGGTGTATGCTGAGAAATCAAAATAACAAAACAGTTTAAATAAAAACACTAATGAAACGAAAATGATAGTGATGAAATAGATCAAGAACAATAAAAAACTCATTAAAATATAAAATTTGGAAAATGTTAATGTGTCGATTTCTCATTTCCAAAAAGATGTATTTATAGGGATTTCATAATATTTGTTATGAATCTTCTAAAAAAATCTTCTTATAATTAATTTAAATTATTTTTTACTAAATAATGGTATATTTTCGAGTGGTTAATATTTTAAGAGGAAATGGCACAGATTAACCCAAATTTTAGATGTAATTGCTGGATTGACCTATTTTTTTAAAATTAAATTTGAGACGGTTAAAATACATTATAACCTAACAGTTATGAAATAATTACGAAAACTGCCATTAATATTTAAATTTTTCGCAAACAGTTACGAAAAAATTTTAAATAGTTACAAAAAACAACATTAATGGTAATTTAAGGTCATAAATGTTTCAGAAAAATTTTGTCAAAAAAAGAAACTTCTGCGAGACACCACCGTCGATACCGTCGGAGAGTTAGGGTTACTCGTCGTTGCCGCTTTCATCGTCGTCGTTCGTTTCCGTCTTTCATCTCGTCGTTCGTTTCTGTCTTTCTTCGTCGTCGTTCAGTTTCAGAAAGGTCCGGTTCATCAAAAACCGGAACTTATAATTCAGATTTCATTGTTCGTTGTCGTCGATTTCAGATTTCGTTCACATTTGTCTTGTGTAGTTTTTCGTTGTAAGATTCTTTTAGCTTTTTGTCGTCACAGAGTTATTGTAGTTACCGCAGACTTGTTTGGTAGTCACCGCAGACTTATTCAGTTATCGCAGACTTACTTAGTAGTTGTCGCAGACTTATTTAGTAGTTACCGCAGACTTGTTAAGCAGTTGCCGCAAACTTATTTACTAGTTACCGCAGACTTATGTAATAGTTACCGCAGACTTATATAGTAGCTGCCGCAGACTTATATAGTAGCTGCCGCAGACTTATTCAGTAGTTACCGCAAACTTGTTTAGAAGTTGCTGCAGACTTGTTTAGAAGTTGCTGCAGACTTATAGAGTAGTTGCCGCAGACTTATAGAGTAGTTGCCGCAGACTTATTCAGTAGTTACCGAAGACTTCTATAGTTACCGCAGACTTCTTAAGCAGTTGCCGCAGACTTATTTATTAGTTACCGCAGACTTATTTAGTAGTTGCCGCAGACTTGTTCAGTAGTTACTGCAGACTTGTTTAGTAGTTACCGCAGACTTGTTTAGTAGTTACCACAGACTTATAGAGTAGTTACCGCAGTCTCATTTAGTAGTTGTCGCAGACTTGTTTAGTAGAGACCCCAGACTTATAGAGTAGTTACCGTAGACTTATTTAGTAGTTACCGCAGACTTATTTAGTAGTTGCCGCAGACTTGTTCAGTAGTTACCGCAGACTTGTTTAGTAGTTACCGCAGACTTGTTTAGTAGTTACCGCAGACTTGTTTAGTAGTTACCACAGACTTATAGAGTAGTTACCTCAGTCTTATTTAGTAGTTGTCGCAGACTTGTTTAGTAGAGACCGCAGACTTATAGAGTAGTTACCGCAGACTTATTTAGTAGTTACCGCAGACTTATTTAGTAGTTACCGCAGACTTATTAATTCGTTGCCGCAGATTTATTTAGTAGTTGCAGCAGACTTATTTTGTAGTTGCCGCAGACTTATTTAGTAGTTGCCGCAGACTTATTCAGTAGTTACCACAGATTTATTTAGTTGTTATTTAGTAGTTATTTAGTAGTTATTTAGTACTTATTTAGTAGTTATTAGTAGTTATTAGTAGTTATTTATTTTATTTTTAGTTGTTATTTGTATTGCCGGTGACTTAATTTGTATTGGCGCTCACTTATTTATTTACACTGATAAGATGTTTACTTGATTGCAGAGATATGGCATCTTATCCTGCTAGGCTTTCGAAAGATGTGAAATGTCATGTTCAAGTGGATAGCATTAACCACTATTATTCCCAATCCAAATTTGGGGCCATCAAGAAGAGTATCGGCGATGATGTTTGGGAGGCGTTGAAGGCATCATCTGTTGGTATATTTTTAAGCTATATGATATAGACATCATGGGGGAGAAGTTCATATGGGCATCTTCTTACGTTCATTACTTCATTACACATCAGTTGACGGTGAAGAATATGCATGAAGTTTGGTCAGTGATTGATGATCAACCAATCAGACTTTTGCTGCACGAATATAAGGAAATCACAGGTCTTAATTGCGACGTATTTCCATATGATGTGCGATCTAATTATGACATATATCCAGTTGTTGATTATGAAGCCTTTTGGAAAGAGATGAACGTTCCTTTAGGGGATGGACCTACTTTTGGGGAGATGCAGCGTGTTTTGAAACATTGTCAGCATTGGAGTTACGAGAAGAGGATGATGGTTGGAAGACTATGTATATTACATGTTGGAATACATGGTATCAATCATGTAGCGAGGATCCCCTTGAGCGATGCAAAATTAGTGCTTCATGAGGAGAGCTTTGAAAACTATCCGTGGGGTAGAGTTGGATTTACGAGTTTGGTAAATCCAATCAAAGCTTTGGAATTCAAAACGGACAATTACACATTACATGGATGTGTTAATGTTCTGTCTGTATGGTTGTTTGAGTCAGTTCATGCTTTGGGGGAGATATATGGCTATAAGAGAAATCTGGATGATGTTCCTCCACTACTTAACTGGCGAGGAAGTCGGAAGCGTTTTAGATTTGAAGATCTAATCAAAGAGGAGAAAGCTGAACACGGAAAGGTATGAATTGATTATGTTCGTGTTATCGTAGAGTTATTTAGTAGTTACCGCAGACTTGTTTAGTAGTTGCCGCAGACTTATTCAGTAGTTACCGCAGACTTATTTAGAAGTCGCCGCAGACTTATTTAGAAGTTGCCGCAGAGGTATTTTATAGTTACCGTAGACTTATTGAGTAGTTGCCGCAGACTTATTTAGTAGTTACCGCAGACTTATTTAGTAGTTGCCGCAGACTTATTTAGTAGTTACCGCAGACTTATTTATTAGTTACCGCAGACTTATTTATTAGTTACCGCAGACTTATTTAGTACTTGTCGCAGACTTATAGAGTAGTTACCGCAGACTTTTAGAGTAGTTATGAATTGATTATGCCACAGTTGTTTATGATGAGAGATTGTTTTTTTAATGATGATATTCATATGGTACTTGTTTCCGATGTATGTTCGTGTTAGGCATATGGTTCCGGTTTCTTTAGAAGAAATTTATCCCTACTGGCGTGACAATGAAGAAAACAAGGATGTCCAACTTGACAACCTGATTGAAGACATCATTGGGAATAGTTTGGATCCATATTGTTGGCATCAAAAGGAACGAAAGAGTGTTAAGTCGGTTTGCGGTCGAAGTTCTAAGAAAGTCTTGATGATCAAAGACAAAGAACATTCAAATGTTAGGACTGTTGTCGCTTATTTTAACATTCAAATGTTTATTGTATGTGATTACTCTTGTTATTAACTATTTTTTTAATGTGTAGGATGCTAAAGAAAAGAAGACCTTAGCTGGAATGTTTAAGGTCATAGAAACATTAGTTCGGACCGTGGACGACTTGGGCGCAAGATTGGGAGGTTTTGAATCAAATGTTGATTCAAGGCTGACCACACTTAAAGCAGATATCAATGATCTGCGAGAGCGAGGAGGGAAGGGGAAGGCTAATTCTCCCAAAGAATTAGAGAAAGAAGATGATGAAGGGAGTAGTAAAACACCGGTTAGTTAAAGTAAAATTTTGTATTTAGCTGTAGATTGACTTACCTATTCCTATAGATTAATTATTGTTTTGCTGCAAACTGATTTTGATTTGGCAAAGCAAAGAGATATGGGCAAATAAAAAAACATTGGTTCTACCTCTTACAAAGAACCAAAGAACCAAAGAACTTGATCAACCCGATCATGAATCCAGTATCAAAACACCGGTTAGTAATATCTATTACCGCAGACTTATTAATTCGTTGCCGCAGAGTTGTTTTGTAGTCACCGCAGAGTTGTTTTGTGTAGTAGTTTTGTAGGTGCCGCAGAGTTGTTTTGTAGTTGCCGCAGAGTTGTTTTGTAGTCACCGCAGAGTTGTTTAGTATAGTAGTTGTTTTGTAGTTACCGCACAGTTGTTTAGTAGTTGTTTTGTAGTGACCGCAGTGTTTAGTAGTTGTTTTGTAGTTGCCGCAGAGTTGTTTTGTAGTTACCGCAGAGTTATTTATTTTTGTTTTACATGTTTAATGGGTTTGTCTAACACTTATATGCAGTCATGGTTGGTAATGGAGTCTAAGAAACTAGCAGATAAGCTTCCACTTACAAAAGTTGATAAGAGTGATGCTCGGTTGAAGAAAAAGCAAAAGATTTCTCATGGTGAAGATGATTTCGTGGACATAACCAAAGAATTTGAAGCCAAAGTCGCCAAAATGGAAATGGAAATGGCATCAACTTCAGAGGAAGGGTCAAATCCGCTAGAGACTGTTGGTGATATAGCGGCAAAGCTGAAGGTTTTGGATGAAAAGACAGAAAATTTGAAGGACCTGGATGATCTATTAAAAATGCCGAAAAAAGTACCACATTTGGCAAGTTCCCAAATATTACCATACGTTGGTAACTCTACTGTCAAACGCATTATTCCAAGTGTCAAACGCAGACGTCCTAAGGTTATAACTTCTGAACACGAATATGATCCTATGGAAGCTGTCGATGAATCCAAATTGCGTAAGCTAATGGATTTCATGAAGACTGATGAGTAAGTCTCTTATATCTTTGTCACTAATACCTTTATGTTGAACATGCAATGCTGAGAAATTATGTTTTCCTTTAAGGGAACAACCTCTTGGAAGCATTAATCCAGATGTGGAACATTTGAAAAAGATTATTACTCCAAGGAAGGAGTGGCCGGATCCATATTATGGATGGCTTGAAGATGCGGTAATTACTTACCACAGACTTATTAATTCGTTGGCGCAGACTTATTTAGTAGTTGCCGCAGACTTATTTATTAGTTACAGCAGACTTATTTACTAGTTGTCGCAGACTTATTTACTTGTTACCGCAGACTTATTTACTAGTTGTTGCAGACTTATTTACTAGTTACCGCAAACTTATATACTTATTATCACAGACTTATTCAAAAAAAATTTTTTACAGCACATTGTTGATGCTTTGACAATGTTCCGCAATAGAACTACTCGTGGTCCTTCACTTTACCAAGAAAGAATCGGCTTCCTTGACCCATATTTCACCTCTATCATGGGGAATGATTTCAAACAAGTCCCGCCAAATAGCATGAAATTCTTGCTTGACAAGAATTATCTTGACCATTTCTACGGTTTGATTCCTCTCCAGCCATCAAACAAGTCATGGTTCTATGACATTGATAACGTGTACGGTGTGCTGAATGTAAAAGGAAATCATTGGGTTGCTTTAGACATTGACTTCCCGAAGAAGAAGATATATGTCTACGACTCTATCCCAAATCATACCTCCAACAAGGAGCTGCTTGATGCGTGTCTATTTCTCCGGAAAATGATCCCTGCAATTCTAACCATTATGGTCCCGGAGAAAGACCGCAAGCCAAGCTATGCAATGTTTGAGGTGCATAGAGTCACACATGGCGTGCCGATCAATGAAAATCTGGGGGATTGCGGTGTATATGCCATAAAATACATCGAGTGTCTTGCTTTAGGATGGACCTTCGAAGGGCTTAGCGATAGGACCATTCAGGACTTGCGGTTGCGATTAGCGGCTGAGATGGTTGATGAACTTCCGCAGTATGCAGGACACACGATGACTAATCCATTACCTCGTGGGTTAGATATGAAAATTCCACAACTTAATGATAACTCAATATGAGTTAACAATGTAGATTTTGTTGATTTTCTTTGTTGATTTTGTAGTCTACAATGTTTTCGTATATGTTTGATTTCAGACTTATTTAGTACTTACTACAGACTTATTTAGTAATCACCGCAGACTTATTTCGTAGTCACCGCATACTTATTTAGTAGTCACCGCAAACTTATTTAGCAGTCACCGCAGACTTATTTAGTAGTTACCGCAGACTTATTTAGTAGTTACCGCACCGCAGACTTATGTTGTGGTTACCGCAGACTTATTTATTAGTTACCGCAGACTTATGTTGTGGTTACCGCAGACTTATTTATTAGTTACCGCAGAGTTATTTGCCACCAATTTTCGAGGAATCAGAAACAGAAAAAGTTTTGAGGATATGGCAACCTCAAGTGTTCGAACCACAGAACCTGTAACTACAAGATAAGTCTGCGGCAACTACTAAATAAGTCTGCGGTAACTACTGAATAAGTCCGCGGCGACTACGTTGGTCTACAAGATTTAAAGACGCGGGACACACGACCACTGTGCCACGGTTGTCTGCGGGATTCTGTTTCATAAACTAATATATATAGATACGTTGTTTATTGCGTTAAAAATAAAATATGATTTTCTTGCAACCATTTGGAATCGAACTTGAGAAGCATAGTCATGGGCATTTAAAGACGCGGGGCACTCGACCACTGTGCCACGGTTGTCTGCGTTAATTATTCCACAAACTTATATATATACATATATCGCAGACTTATGTTGTGGTTACCGCAGACTTATTTATTAGTTACCGCAGAGTTATTTGCCACCAATTTTCGAGGAATCAGAAACAAAAAAAGTTTTGAGGATATGGCAACCTCAAGTGTTCGAACCACAGAACCTGTAACTACAAGATAAGTCTGCGACAACTACTAAATAAGTCTGCGGTAACTACTGAATAAGTCCGCGGCGACTACGTTGGTCTACAAGATTTAAAGACGCAGGACACACGACCACTGTGCCACGGTTGTCTGCGGGATTCTATTTCATAAACTAATATATATAGATACGTTGTTTATTGCGTTAAAAATAAAATATGATTTTCTTGCAACCATTTGGAATTGAACTTGAGAAGCATAGTCATGGGCATTTAAAGACGCGGGGCACTCGACCACTGTGCCACGGTTGTCTGCGTTAATTATTCCATAAACTTATATATATACATATATCGCAGACTTATGTTGTGGTTACCGCAGACTTATTTATTAGTTACCGCAGAGTTATTTGCCACCAATTTCCGAGGAATCAGAAACAAAAAAAGTTTTGAGGATATAGCAACCTCAAGGGTTCGAACCACAGAACCCGTAACTACAAGATAAGTCTGCGGCAACTACTAAATAAGTCTGCGGTAACTACTGAATAAGTCTGCGGTACCTACTGAATAAGTCTGCGGTACCTACTGAATATTTTCAAGTTGACGCGGAGTTATTTGTAGTTGTCGCAGACTTATTTTACCATGTTGTACATAGAGTTTAAAACACAGTTATTTAGAGTTTACAATGGTATCAAATAGAGTTTACATGTTACAATGTCAAGTTTACAAATAAAAATGTAAAATATAGTATACAATGCTTTAAAATAGTTTACATGTTACACGATTATGTCCCACTTGATTACATTTTCCACAAGTGTGTTGTTTTCTAGGCCTCTTTATCGCCTTCGCAGTTTCGAGAAATGATTTCATCCTTGATCTTTTTGGCCGACCAGGTTGTTGTCGAATAACAGATGGTAAACAAGTCCATGTTGCTACATTTTCCGGTATTGGTAAAGCAAAATCCCTCGGCATGATCGCAGCCGAATACAAATTGTACAAGTAGATGCTCGTATAATAGGGATGATAAAGTGAAATACGGGAGATCTTCGCGCTCTCAGATGCAGCTATTGCGTGTGCACATGGCAACTTCTCCAAGTCAAACCTACGGCATGTATATTTTTTTTCTCTCAAATTAACAACATGTAGCGATGATCCTCCGCTTGCGGTAACTATGAGCTGTAACCAAAATAAGTCTGCGGTAATTATGAGCTGTAACCAAAATAAGTCTGCGGCAACTATTAAATAAGTCTGCGGTAACTATTATCTGTAACATAAATAAGTCTGCGGTAACTATTATCTTTAACCAAAATAAGTCAGCGGTAACTATGAGCTGTAACCAAAATAAGTCTGCGGTAACTATGAGTTGTAACCAAAATAAGTCTGCGGCAACTACTAAATAAGTCTGCGGTACTATTATCTGTAACCTAAATAAGTCTGCGGTAACTATTATCTTTAACCAAAATAAGTCTGCGGTAACTATAAGCTGTAACCAAAATAAGTCTGCCGTAACTATAAGCTGTAACCAAAATAAGTTACCTCTAGCAATCGTTCTACTCCACGGGTTAGTTTTGTTTTCAAATTCATTGCATCAGTCCTTCGGTCTGAAAACTATCTTGTCATCATTGATCTCACTTCTTCCAGTAAATGCTTCAATCTGATCAAAGGTGGTCTGAAATTCAGCAATTGTGAAACCACTGGCCGTTTTTTTCACCAAACAAAACGCATCCTGACCTCTAAAACGGACCAATATATTCTTGTACAAATGATATGTACATATTCCACGACTAGCCTTCGGGTATACCGTTGTAATAGCTTTTCCAATAGACTTGTGCCTATCAGAAATAATGGAAAGGCTTTCATCATCAGGAATCACACCGCTCAGTTGCTTGAAGAACCATTCCCATGATTCATCATTTTCGGTATCAACTATGGCAAAAGCAATCGAAAATATCTGAAAATTACCGTCTTGAGCTGTAGCGGTAAGAAGTGTTCCTTTGTATTTACCTTGCAAATATGTACCATCTACAACCACAACTTTCCGTATGTATGGAAGTCCATTGATACTTGCACCAAATGCTAGAAACAAATACTTGAATCTTTGCTTTTCATCAACTTCAAGTCGTGTGTGTGAACCGGGATTTGCTCTCTTTATCATGTATAAGTAAGTAGGTAGCAATGCGTATCCACTCTCCTCACTTCCCCTAACCAAATTTCGAGCATGTTTTAATGCTCTATATGCCTTCCAATAACCAATCTATACAAAAAAGTTTTAAATATATAACCAATCTATATATAAAAGATGTAATTCAAATACAAATGCAAACATGTACCTTTATTTGAAATCGTCTATTGAGAGCTTCAACAACATGTATTGGCAAGACAGTTGGTCCAACGCCACCAACAAAATCCTTGTATAATACCCCAAGTATCTCATGAGTTGCTTGTCGACATCTTGCAGAACGCTCTGTAACTGAACATCTATGTGTTGTAACATACTTCCGAATGTGAAATCTTGGATGATCTCCTATTGGAGAAGCGCGTAACTTCCAAGAACATCCTTTCACCCAACACTTGACAACCCATAGCTCTGGTGTCGATTTATATACATAGAAATCAAATTTCTGGACAACAGAGAGAATTTTCACTCTTGTTTCTAGCTGCTCTTTTGTGTCATAACATTGTCCAACAGCTAATTCCACAGAACTCATTTCTAAGTTCTGAAATTCAACACTACCATTGCCTTCACTTACATACACTGAGCTACCTCTCTTTTTGAGAGGTAGTTTTGGCTTTTCTTCCTCTTCTTCAGCCTCCAATCCATACGCTGCAAAATTCTCATCTCCCAAATCTGTTCCTTCAGAGTCGTCACAATAATCGAATCTAGATTCACTAGCTACATCATCATCTTCATCAACATCGAAAACATGGACCTGCATTTTCTCTTCAGCTTTTGGAAAACTATCTTCTGACATCTTCTCTGTATAAACTTTATCATAAACTTCCACACAAAGACGAAGCATATTTGCTTTTGATTGGCCCAAAAAAATATGAAATTGCCTACAATTGTCAACATATACAGGAGGTGTATCTTGAGGCAAATATTGCTTAATCTTCTTTGGCAATATGTAGCTCAATTTGACATCACAAACTCGCTTATCCAACCCATAATCCTCGTACACCATTCAAACGAAATTCTCATAACTGGTACTATCTTCAGCTGCTAGAATTCGAGATCCTAACTTAACATCAACAATAAACAACCATCTATTCCTATCAAAATTCCATTTTCCACATACAAGAATAATCTGTTGCTCCATTCTGCGCCACACAGAGACCGAATTACACGACGACGATGATTAGGATGAAGATAAAAAATACCTTCAATTGGCTGTTTGGATGAAGATAATTGGCTGTTAGTACGAAGAAGAAGAAGCAGAGGAAAAACCCAGGAAGAAAATAAGAGGCGGCGTGCCCAAACCAGAACGAAGCCCTTATTGTCTAACCGAAGAAGATAACTCAATAAGTCTGCCGTTAATATAACAACTCTGCGGCAACTAAACAATAAGTCTACGGTAACACATTAAGTCTGTGGTAACTACAATAAGTCTGCGGCAACTACAAAATAAGTCTACGGTAACACATATATCTGCGGTAACACAATTAGTCTGCGGTAAATACACAATAACTCTGCGGCAATCCAATAAGTCTGCGGTAACACAAAATAAGTCTGCTGTAACATAATAAGTCTGCGGTAACTACACAATAACTCTGCGATAACTACAATAAGTCTGCGGCAAATACAAAATAAGTCTGCGGTAACACAATAAGTCTGTCGTAACCACACAGTAAGTCTGCGACAACCTTTCAATAAGTCTGCGATAACTACAATAAGTCTGCGGTAACTAAATAAGTCTGCGGCAACGTTTCAATAAGTCTGCGATTTCTCAATAAGTCTGCCGTAACTAAATAAGTCTGCGGTAACATAATAACTCTGCGGCAACTACAATAAGTCTGTCGTAACTACAGAAAGTCTGTCGTAACTACAATAAGCCGCCGTAACTGAATAAGTCTGCGACAACGTTCAATAAGTCTGCATTTACACAATATGTCTGCGGTAACTACAATAAGTCTGCTGTAACTAAATAAGTCTGCGGTAACTACTATAAGTCTGCGGTAACTACTATAAGTCTGCGACATCATGATAATAATTTTGCGGTAACTATAATAAGTCTGTGGTAACTAAATAAGTCTGCGACAATGTTCAATTCGTCTGCGGTTACGAAATAAGTCTGCGGTAACTAAAATAAGTTTGCGGTAACTAAATAAGTCTGCGATAATTAAATAACTCTGCAGTAACTAAAATAAGACTGCGGTAACATATATAACACAATAACTCTGCGGTAACTTTAAATAAGTCTGCAAAGAAATAAGTCTGCGCCAACGTTTACTGAATGACATTTTTGTAATTTTTTCGGCGGTGGATTTTAATTAATAATGGCACCATCGTAATTATTTTTTTCCTAACACAACTTACCAAAGATACGATTGGGATTTAGACACAACATTTAACTCTAAATACACGGCAATCATTCTAGCAATTAAACAGTAGTTTTGAGTCAAACTGTTCATCCTCCCATATTTTAATAACAAATTTTTATTTATTAATAGTTTTTCAGATTGATTATGTTATTTATTCAGAACTAACAAGAGTGATCACAGAACGACTGACTCAGCCACATCTCCTGAAGCGCGTTTACGAGAGTGATCCCACACGTCTTCTACTCTGCATTGCCACACATCTAGAGGCTTAAATAATCCTTAATCACATTCCAATTCCTCATTCCTTTCTTCACAAAGATCTTCAGATTCAAGAAAAAGAAAAATCTTAAGATTTGCAAATCCATGAACTTTCTATCACCTAACAGCTCTGGAAGAGACGAACAAACCGTTCTTCCGAAGAGAGGGCGAATCAAGATTATGATCGTTAGTGATCTACTCGGATCGGTGAACTCGGTTGCTCCGCCTCCGAAGCGAGGACGAATCAAGATCATGATCGTTAGTGATTTACTCGGATCGGCGACCTCGATTGCTCCGCCTCCGAAGAGAGGTCTAATCAAGATCATGATCTTTCGCGATCTATTTGGATTTATCTTCCACGACAATCTCCTGCTCTGAGAAGATGATTGGATCCTCAGATTCGTCGGCTTTTAGTTTGCTTTTCTCATCCTTTTCAATTTGGGTCTTTTGTAGATGTGATGTTATACACAATTGTTGCTGTTGTAAAACCAAATTAATGTAAAAAAAATAATGTTTCTTTGGCTTTGATCATTTGGATGTGCCGTACATAAATCAGATGAAATTCTTAGTTACCATTGTTTTGAGATCGAATGTCATAAAAGTAGAAGTATATGGCTACAAGAGTAATTTACTTTTCTCCCCAATCTTTATTCTTCGCCGGCTTCTAGATTCCGTTAAGTAAAAAATGAATCATCTTCGCGAGAAATTCGCTGCGGCGGCGAGATTTTAGTCTCCGATCAACGTCTCGTTCCTTGTCTAATCTCTCACCGGAATCAAATCAGTAAGTTCTCCTCTCCTGCTCCTGCGTTCCTTGGTTTGAATCATCTCCGGCGAATCATTCGTTTGTTCATTGCTTGATTCTGAATTAAAAACACAGCTCGTCGTATGGCTATCGATGGCGTTATTCTCCTTGGTTCCTCCCCTGTAGGTGGCTCCCCTGGCGCGCTCCGGCGACTCTACGATGATTCCGGTATGCACTTTTTTTGGTTTTTCTTATTTTTCTCTCTTTCGTGATTGTTTCATCGAAACTGCTATTTTTGGTCTGGAAGACGGAAATGTAATTGACTGCTAACTTGTGAATTTTGAGAAAGAGCATATAATCTGTGAGTAATTGCGTTACCTTATTGAAATTCAATTAGGGAGGCAGAGACTGGCTCTAGGTCAAAGCTGGTTTAGATTTAATTGTAATCTCTTCTGCATGTATCAATCTAACTGTGCTAGATGTGTGTTCGATTTCTTGTGGTTATTTTGCAGGTGCTTTGAAGATACCTTTTTTATTCTTGACTAATGGTGAACCTTTTTTGTACTGTTTTTGAGTCTCAAAATGAGTTTAAGGAGTGACTCATCTGGAGATTTTCGTTGGTTATGGCAGGAGGTGGCTTGCCTGTATCTAAACGAGCCTCTGAGATGAGTCATTGATTAGGGGTTCATATTTCTCCATTGCAGGTTGAAACCTTGTCACATCACTTCCTTTCTATTTTCTTTCTGTAGATGTTACAGTAATCCCCAAGTTAGTTTCAGTAACTGTAAACACGTTTGATGTACTCTCTTCGAAATTTTTGTGCTGCAGGTAGTACAAGGACATTCACCTTTCCGGAAGCTAGTAAATAGGTAAGTTCTCTACTTCTCTTACATTTTGACCTCTAATATAAAAACACACATTGTCATCAATTGGAGTATAAAGGCTTACAAGCAGTATTGGGGGTTACAACATGAATAATCAAATCACATAGGGCACAGGACTGTGCAAACAATTTTATAAGGAACTAAGGACTTAGATTTTTTATCAATTCTATTCCCTGGTTTTTTCAAAAAGTTGTTTAATGATTGCTTGGACCAGGTTTGGAAATGAGCTCGTTGTTGCTGCTGGAAAGGGGGAACCTGCTTCGGTGATGTCTTTATGGTTTCAAGTAAGCTCAGGCTCTTTCTTGATTTTCTGATTTTTTCGTTTGTTTGTGCTTCAAACTTCTATTCAGGTGATTATATATGGCATTAATTTTCAGAAACGTCATTTCAGTGGACGAATATGCCTCTTACTTTGACAACATTGATCCCTTGGGGCCATATAAGAAATGGATGATCGGGCAAGATGGTCACAAGGACCCTAGATCAAGAGAAAGTGTTCTATCCCATAGAGTTCAGGCAGCAGTTATAGTTAGTGATCCAGTTGATTGGAGCCGAGACATCCAGGTTTCTCATTCCCCTTTGCTGTTCAAATTACATCATTTTTCGTAAAAAAAGTCCTGCTTCACATATCTTTATTTAGATGTGATATGTTTCTGGTACAGGTTATTTTCATTCACGTTTTGGTTGCCATAATATTTATAAGCATACATCATAATAATTACGATAAAACAGAGTTTCCCTGTGTACTTACGAATCACTGGCTTCATGATAGTGTATAACAAGAGTAAAATAAAACACATTTTAAATAGTTTCTGGCGGTAGATTTCTCATATTTTTGGCTGGGGCAGCAGGGCTTCTTTAGAATTTTTGTGCTCACACTAATTGATGCTTTTGGTCAGGTTCTTTGTGACATTTTACGAACTGGAGGACTTCCTGAGAAAGAAATTGGACCTCAACCTCATTTGTACTTTGCCAACGACGATTTAGATTACCAGGTTCTGGTGATCTCATCCATTTCTTGTCCATTCTTTTGACTTCTCATTTGGGATACTGATGCATTGTGCATTAGTTAGACTGTGTTTCCTACTGAACGTCTTGGCATGGGAGCTTTTAGAATCCATCTTCAACAGGTAATATAGCAAAAATTAAGCACACATCTTCAATATGACTCCAAACATATTTCAGGAAACACGAGACTAATCTTGAAAGGCATAATAAATGTCATATTTTTCCCTGATTGGTTTAATTCAGTTTTGTCTGACTGATTCGGACTATATATTTGCAGAATCCATGATAACCCTCTGGAGTACACATCTTTTGGGAAACCAAATCCATTCGTGTTCAAGAACGCAGAAGATATCCTGAAAGAAATTTCTACAACCACTCATTCCCATACAAACCAAGGAAGTCACAACTACAGGACACTATCGGATAGAAGATAATCATGCTTAGTTTCCTGCTGATCTGGTAAGTAGCACCATCACTTAGCCTTTAGAAGCTTATTATTATTCCCACGAGTTAATGTTCATGTTAAAACTGTTTTAACTTCTTCAGGTAGTTGACACCGTCGAGGAAGCAGTTGATTTCTTTTTGACAAGAGAGTCCACGAAGCAAAGGGTACCGTGAGAGCTATGTCACAGCTAATTTTTGAGATTTTTATATAACTCGCACATTGTGGCCAAAGGGATTGGCAATGAACTTGATCATCTTCTTGATTGAGGAATTCAACATCAAGAACATTGCTGCTGCTCAGATTTCAAATATTATCAATGGATGTGTCAACATGTTACCTGCTGTTTCAGCCATCCTAGCCGATTCTTTGTTCGGAAACATTCCTGTTATCTCGGTCTCCGCCTTCATTTCTTTGACTGTAAGTTCAAGACTCATTGATTCTCTTGTTTTTTCTTATACACAAAGCTTACCAGTTCTTAAAACGTTATCATGTTCTCTTGACCGTGTGAAACGGGGTCAATCCTATGCCAGTATCCGTCGAAGCTCCATCTCGGGATCTTGTATGCAGCCTTAGCTCTAGTTTCTATTGGATCAGTGGGGACGCGGTTCACATTGGCATCCGTAGGTGCAAACCAATATGAAAAACCTAAAAATCAAGGAAGCTTCTCCAACTGGTTCTTCCTCGCACTATATGCTGGAGCGATTACTGGCTCGACTGCAATTGTACACGCACAGGATAATGCTTGCTGGAAACTTGGGTTTGGTCTCTGTGTCGCTGCTAATTTGATCAGTTTCATTGTTTTCATCGCCGGGAAAAGATTCTATAAGCATGACAAACCCTTGGGAAGTCCCTATACAAGTCTTGTTTGGGTTTTAGTAGCTGCTACAGTGAAAATAAAGGCTGTGATTTCATCCAACGACAAAGACTATCATCTTTGTGAGCTCGGAAAAGAGGCCAGTACTTCTGCTGTAATGCCCTCCAACAGCTTCAGGTGAAAACAAAAAGCTTGCCTGATTCTTGAAACTTAAACAAGAACTGAAAGCACTTCACATATGCAGGTTCTTGAACCGTGCAGCCTTGAAGACCGAAGAGGACAACCCAAGTGGTGACTACACTAATAACATGTGGAGGTTATGCTCTGTTCAGGAAGTAGAAGATTTCAAAGCCGTTCTTCGAATTCTCCCTCTCTGGTCAGCTGTCATCTTCCTTAGCACTCCCGTGGCAGTAGAAATGAGCATGACGGTCCTCCAAGCAATGTTCATGGACCGCGGACTTGGCCTGCCGTGTCTCTACAACTCAAAGTCCCTGCCGTGTCTCTACAACTCATAGTACTTGTATCTACATGCGTCTTTTTCCTGCTCAATAACTGGACTATATATCCCATGTACCACAAGCTAATCGGCAAACTGCTGACACCGCTTCAAAAGTTAGGATAGGCCATGTTTTGAACATCCTAAGCAAAGCGATATCCGCCTTTGTGGAAGCAAAGAGGCTGAAAACAGTTGAAAATGGCCATCCCATGTCAGTGCTATGGTTGTTTTCTCCTCTCGTGCTAGCTGGAAAAGGCGAGGCCTTTCATTTCCCCGCGAATATTGCAGTATTCTATGGAGAATTCCCTGAGTCTTTAAAGAACACTGCAACATCATTGACCTCAGTGGTGATTGGAATCTCTTTCAATGTCAGCACAGCTCTCATCGATCTGATCCAGAGAACGACCGTGTGGTCACCAATATGACACAAGATGTTCTGTTCTAGTTTTCTCTACATTGTCGCTGTCTTCAATAAATATCTTATATGTTCCGCGCAAACTCATTAGAACTAAATATCTTACATAATCGCCTCGCAGCAGAAACACTATTGGCGAGATTTGCACGCGGAAAAATTGGTTTATATTGGGCTCATCTGGATACAGATTTCATAAGAGTGAGGAAAATTAGGTCTAAAAACCTCTGTCTAGTTTCATATTGATTCTATTCACCACCAATGATACAGTCAACGGCAAGGACTGAAGTAGCGCGTTTAGGAGAGTGATCACACGTGTCTCCATTGCCACTTCTACTTACCATTCATTAAATACGTTACTTTTATTCAATTCACCAAGTTAACCCTAAGTAGCTTGCTCAGCAAGTAGAAGGATGTGTTCTTGAGGCCTATTTATTAGCCTGACAATCAACGCTTTGATAAATCACATTCGAATTCGTCACTCTTTTTATTCCTTTCTTCTTCACAAAGATCTTAAGAATTTTGCGACCATGGAGTTTTTCCATCATCTCCTAACAGCTCCGGAAGGGATGAACAAACTCTTCCTCCGAAGAGAGGTCGAATCAAGATCATGATCGCTCACGAACTACTCAGATCCGCGAACGCTATCGACCCAGAAAAGCTATGGCGGAGATGGCGAGAGAAGAGGCTCCGCCGCCAATCTGGCTGCAGAAGATAATCCCTTTCCCGTCAGAAGATGATCGGACCTTCAATATCAAACTGTAAATTTTGTATGATATTATATGTAAGGAGAAACATCATTACAAGTTAATTTCTGGCTTTGTAAATTAGTAATATAACTCTTGGCTTCTAGTGTTTTTATTTTTTCCTCATCTTTGGTTCTTTGAAGATGTGGGTTTTATGATGTAAGTTTTGAGTAAATAATACTTTTGTAGTACTTTGTAAAAGACAAATGTAAGTAATTATGTTTACTAAACAAGATTACCCGTTTTTTTTTTTTTTTTTCCTGTGGATATGCCGTTAATAATTTAATAAATTACTTATCGGCCTCCAAATACGTTGGTGTGACTGGTGACGTTAGCTTATTGAAATTCAATGGGGGGGGGGGAGAGGGAGATTGGCTCTAGGCCAAACTAGTTAGTTTTTTTTTTCTGTGCTATATAGTGCATTGATGTATCTTTCACAAGTCACACCCTTAACCAATTGTTGAACCAACGCAAAATATATATATATATATATATGGGTCCGTGGTCCCATATTTGAAAGTGACTCAAGTGATCGCATTACGCTCAAGTTGAATGCGTTCACATTGAGCTCGGTTCCAATAACCCAACGTTACAATCATTTGTAGAGGAAATTACAAATCCACAAAACAATATCGCTAATTTGTATTCCTAGCTAAAAAAATATAAAAAATTTGCAGCTTATATAATGTTTATTGATATAGCAATAAAATATATATTTTCTACGACAGATAAAATTCGTAAGAAGAATTTTTAATGAACAAAAATATATGTAAACTAACTATCTTATCAGATAAACTATATTTATCGACTATTATTGTATACAAAATTGAGATTTTTACATTCCATACCCATTTAAACTTTTTTTTTACATCAAATATAATTTTTTTGATCATTTTTTTTTTTTGTCATCAAACTCCGTTCATTGAGTTATCAGTTTAGTGCTCTTTTCTAGAAAAAGTCAAACGGACACCGATATACTTACATGAAAAAACACAAAATTACATGTTCTTACACATTTCGCAAATTGATCTGCACGAATATTCTCACAACGTGAAATAAGTCTAATCTTAAAAGTCACAAATGAGTTCCTAAATAACGAGATATTTCTCAACTCTAATGCAAATGATGGCCAATCTTCCGGATTTGTCGTCATATCAATGAAGTCTGAGCAATCCGTGACTAAAAGAACATTGCTCAAGGTGATATCTCCCAAACACTGCATCGCCCAGACAAGAGCCTCTAGCTCTGAATGCAGAGGAGGGGTTTCGTCGTGATCCTTTCAAGTCGACGTGTAGAATCTCTTCGCCTTTGGTGATGATCTAGCCTTATCCACTCCTGCTATCCGATTCGTACCACGAACCATCTGTGTAACAGAGAAGGGTGTCTTGGGATAGCCTTTCCTCTGATACCTCTCCAATCAAAACTCCTGGCGGATCCTCCTTTATGTTTACTCTTCTCCAAGCTTCCTCTTCTTGGATGGCAATATCAAGTGTATTACGCAGGTGTTCATTAAAATTCTCAAAGATCTTTTGGTTTCTCGCCTTCTAGATATACCACATAACCCAAGAAAAAATCCTCAAACACTCCTCATTCGCTCTGTAATCATTCCCTCTCCAATACATGTAATCCATGTTGTAAAACAAAGATGGCGAAGGGAATAATTCAGGAGCCGAGGAAATACTTGATAGTGCCTAGACTTGTCTTGCCGGTTGGCAGTCAAAAATCAGATGGTTAATCGTTTCTTCCTCCGCTCCACACCGTGGGCATACTTTATCTTTCCCAATATGACGATAAAAAGGCGTTGGCATGAAGCCAGAAAGCCTGAGATGCATTGCCACACGAAATGCTTGAGCTTTTGTGTAGTTTATAGGTTCCATGCTTGCGCCTGAAGTACCCTAACACTTGGTCCTCGAAAAGGGTGGTCGCATGTAGAGCGAGAAAGAGCTCTCGTGACCCAATACTCCGACTTAACGGTATATTTACTAATTTTAGTCAAGATCCAAATATAACTGTCGCTTGATGCTTGCCGGCTTGGCTTGATCCCTAGTATCTGGATGATATCTTCTAGGAGAATAGTTCCCAGAGACGAACTATCTTCTACATCTTATTTTTGATATCAATTAGGGTGTTTACAAAGAAAAATGGATCTTGGTCTTCATTCAGGCTCTTTGGAGGACACAGTGTCTCATCCAAAATCCAGGCTCTGACCAAATTCTCATACTGAATCCTGATCCAATCGTCTTTCTAAGATCCAATCTCGGAAGAGGCTTTACTGCCATCATACTTTGCCATCGATACGATGGTCGGTTTGATATTTGTATATCCAAAGGGTTGTAGTGCCTAAAAAATCTCTTTGTCAAAACTTGAGAGTGTAGAAAATTGGGGAATCAGAGTAATCTCCATAACTGTTTGGCTAGTAGAACGAGATTGAAATCTTCTAATGATCTAAAACTTAATCCTCCGTCTGCTAGCGACGTACATAATGCTCTCGTGCCATCCAGTGGATACCCATGTTATCAGATTTCTGGCTCCACAAGAAATTTGCAATGCACTACTTAGAGTTTAGAAAATTTTATTTCTTGCCCCGATGCCTCGCCATAAGAGCGGATGATCTCAATTATCTCCTTGCTTTGCTGGAAATCTGCTTTGTAGAAGAATAAACTGTCATCCGCAAAGAGAAGATGAGAGACCCGTGGGCTTGCGCTTGATACACACATTCCTTGAATTTTTCCTTTAGTTTTCTCTTTTCATTATCGTGAAATAAGATCTTCCGTACACATAATAAATAAGTACGGAGAGATAGGATCTCCATGGCGGATTCTACGGGAAGGTCTAATGCGACATTCAGGGCAAATATTGATAAGCACTTGGTATGAGACATATATTATGCATTGCATGATACATTCCACCCAGTGGGACTCGAAACCCATCTTATCCATCATAGGTCGGAGAAATGCCCATTCGACCCTATCGTACACATTACTCATATCTGTTTTCAGGGCCATAAACTTCTTTCGATTGGCTGTATTAGATCTAAGGGCATGAAAGTTCTCCTGAACAATCAAAATATTATTTGTAATCAATCTGCCTGCCAAAAATGCAAATTGTGTCTCAGATATTAATGCTGGGAGAAACGTCTTAAGTCGTAGACTTAGAATCTTTGAAATCACCTTATTGCTTATATTACATGGGCTAATAGTTCTGAAGCCTGATATTTCCCTTGGTCTTGCTCCTTTGGGAATGAGAAAAATGTTGGTCTCATTGATTTTTCCATCAAAAAACTTGTCCTGAAAAAAGATTTCGCCATGGTGATGAGGTCCAGACCAATGTTTGTCCAAAACCTCTAGAAGAAAAGGGGTATCATTCCATCCAGTCCAAGGGCTTTTCCAGGGTTGAGAGAGAATATGACACTTTTACCTTTTCCCTTGAGATATCTCAGGGTAATGTTGTATTCATTTTGGAGTCACTATCCTCGGAATATCATGTATTATAGGATTTTGGTCTCTCAAAATTGAGGAATTGAAAAGGTTTTGAAAAAAATTAACTGCAACTTGCTCCACCCTTTCTTCATTATCAATCCATTCACCCGAAGGATCGAGTAAACCTAGGATCATATTTCTTGCTCTCCTTTGTTTTGTGGATGCATGAAAGAATTTAGTATTCTTATCAGCCTCCTCAAGCCACTTTTCTCTGTTCTTAAGCCTCCAATAAATTTCCTCATCTCTATAGGCATCCCACAATCACCCACTGAGGGTTGTCATATCTTCTGGAAGGGTGTGTTCACCTTGTAAGCTTCATTGATCTTTTTTTGGAGTTTCTTGATTAGCTTTACAAAATTTGTTTTGGAGAATTTTTTCCATGTTGGAATAGATCTTTGAAAATTTTGGATTTTCTTCATGAAAGTCCCATTTTCCTGTAAATGGGAGGAGACCCAACTATCTTCCACTGCTTCTTTAAATCCATGTTTAGTATCCAACGTTTGTCAAACATAAAGCATCTTCATGCTTTCTGCATTTTCGATAGTATGAAAGCAAGCATGGGTCGATGATCCGATCCCCACATCTTCAAGTAGTCCACATTAGTGTGGGAAAAAATATTGTGTTATTCCTCATTCCCTATGGCTCTATCTAGACGACATCTTATTTTTCCATTTGAACTTTGTCCAATCCAAAAGAACTGATTTCCTATGAATGGGAAATCAATGAATCCACACGAGTCAATCATACCACGAAAAGGTAGAAAGGTGGTTTCCGATCTTATTTTGCCACCACGTTTTTATGACTCCCGCAAATTTCATTGAAGTCAGATTAATACCAATACGGGTAAGTCTTTCCCGGACGTAATCTCGATTCTTAACGACAGGGTCTCCGTAAATAAACGTCATAAAAACTCAAATGCCATCAATAATGGTTTCAATATCGATAAGACGATCATCTACTAGAAGAAACTTAACCGGATAATCCTTAGAATAAAAAAGAGCTAAACTTCCACTATTGCCTACTGGCTCAACAGTTTAGAGGTTATCAAATCATAGAATAACTTGCAAATCTTGCAGATACCACTTAGAGTTTTTTTAATCTCTGATAAAAACATAAATCATGGAGAATAACATCGACACAATTTTTCCAGTCGGTGGGAAGTGATATTGGCATTTGTTCTTTGACAATTTCATGGTAATGTCCTCATTTGCGATGATCGGGGGAGATCTGGGAGGGATTGTACTCCTCCTTACGAGGGACTGTACTCTCACTGGCCAAATTGGCCCAATTTTTTCCTTACGAGAAACTGTA
The DNA here is from genome assembly GCA_963922655.1 of Cardamine chenopodiifolia. Classification (NCBI taxonomy): domain Eukaryota; kingdom Viridiplantae; phylum Streptophyta; class Magnoliopsida; order Brassicales; family Brassicaceae; genus Cardamine; species Cardamine chenopodiifolia. Next base: position 12,359,133 of record OZ000463.1, read on the forward strand.
CTCTCAATGGCTAAATTGGCCCGATTTCTTCCTTGACAACAATTTTCCTTGGAATGACTTAAGATTTTTAGAAGCAATAAGACCAGCACTTGGACTTCTTGGAATAATCTTCCTAGCCTCATACTTCTTATGCCTATTATCTTTGGCTAGCTTTAATGGGCCTTTCTCATGGGCCTTATTTTCATTTTCACCCTTCTTCCTTCCATTCTTCTTCTTCGTCACCGATGGAGATCAAACCCTCTTGCTTGTCCAAGATTGTGACATCGCTAGAATCTCTATCCGCTGGTGGGCTATTGGCTGGACTTGCTCGGATATTGTCCTCTCTAGGCTTTCCTCGTTCATTAATGCTGTCGGATTTGTGTGATTCTCCACATCCATCAAGTCATACTCGAGCAAATCAACTTCAACCAATAAGCCATCATAGATCATCTTTCTATAAATATGTCATTTTCCCCACATCTTCTTCCGTCAACTCCTTAGCCAAGCTTAGATCCTCCTCAGTCAATTGTTCCCAATCTGTCAAAATCTCATTCTCCTCTTCACCGTATATCTTCTCATTCTCATCCTCTTCTTCGTATGCCAGATCTTCATCCCCCACTTTTCCAATTCCTTGTCTAGCTTCTCCCTAAGATCTTCCGGTGGAACCTCTGTTGGGCCTTGTACCTGTTTCTCACCGACACGAAGTTCATCTCCCAGATGTATCTCCTGTTTGTCTGAATTATTTATGCTTGGGAGCTGCTTGGCCAAGATCGAAATCCCACTTCCCGAGCCAGAGCCTACTTCAAAGGTTGTTGGAGTGGTGAGTCTGTCCTCTGCCTCGATTTCATTATCTCTTTTCGATTGAACTTCATCATCGTCCTCAAACATCTTCCTTTTCCCTTTTTCTAGAATGGCTGGATTTGAATTAGGGGCTGATGGTGGATTTTTTACTTGATAGCGAGAAGATCATCGCAATTTTCTCTAGCTCTCACAGCTAGGATCAGCGGCAGCCGGCTCTCGGATCATGTGAGGTGCTTCCTTTCTTTGAGGAGCTTCACGCTGAGACCTCTGATCCTTTTGGCGAAAGATTTCTTGAGGTTTGGAGATAAGTCCATCATGTACATCTTCTTATCTCCTCTGAAAGGCTGATGAAGATATAATTAATTGCTCCATATGGGATTCCTCTGGGTTCTTACTTCCTCGAGGTGGTGCCCAAATGAATATATTTTATGTCTTATTTTCAGTTCCCGTTAGTTAATAGAGACTTCTACAAATCTGACGATAGTGGTCACCATCCTCTCGGCTCTTTGTCATGTTCTTTAGACCTCTATCCCTAACCAAATCGATTACAGGACCACTTTTTCTGCTTTTATCAACCTCTAGATCCTCCACCTGGATAGGCCTTGCATGCCTTAGTTTCCCCAGTCTATGGTCGGGTCCCTCCCGTCTTTCCTTTCATCTTCTTCAATCAGCCGACAATGTAGATGTTCTGGTTTTACGGCCTGTCAGCCTCTGTTGTTCTGAGAGCTGAGGGCATTCCCTTTCTTCGTGGGAAATCATGGAGCAATTGTAGCAGTAGCGGTGAATATTCTCACAGGTGAAAGATACTACAATCATCTCTTCTTTATCTGTTAACACCCTCTTCTTTCACTTGAGAGGTTTTGTCACATGTACAACAACAAGCACTCTCGCCTCAGTGACATCGACCTCATCCACCTCGCCCATGACTTCCCTTATCCCTCGAAAAACTTCTTCGAACCAAGAGTTCAATGGAAGGTCCCGAATCTTGTCCCAAAAGGAAATTATACATAGAAGTTGTTCCTAGAAATTCAGCTCTCATCGCTCCAACGAGAAAGATCATTTGTTGAAATGGCATGGTCTCTTCTTTAAGACCTTGAGTAAGTCTTCTTCTGTTTCAAACTTAAAGTAAAACCTTCCATTCCCCAAGTCATAACTTCTTACTATTCCTTCTAGGTCTCAAATTCTAGTTTTGGGCATGAAGGCAAGGAAGGCTTCAATGATTTTTCCTCCGTTGTGGAAGATGCGGTCAATCAAAGTTAAGCGGAACCTACTGAACAAGGCCAAGTTTTCCAAAGCTGGGAGCTGCACTGGAACGTCCTCTTCATTTGAGGGATCCACATATGTAACTGATTTCTTAGGGGCAGTGTTCTTCATCTTCGAAATTTTGTTGAACGCTCAAATTGTTTGAGAGAGAAAGCAAATATCTATAACTTTGGCGTTTGAAAAGTGTGAAGTAAGTAAACACTTATATTGCCTCTAGCTTTGTATAGATTTACCAACCTCCAAAATGCCAAGATGCAAGGGCACTCACAGGTTTGTATTTTGTTCTCACTTGCACGATACCGAAAATCTTTTTCTGGTAGATCGCACATCCTTAATTTGGAAAAGATAAGTGCGCGTTGGTTATAAGTACGTGTTGTTAATGAGAAGATTCATACTTAAAACTATAGAACATATAAATTAAAGATTAGGGTCTCGTATCTTCTTTAAATGAGCACAATATGGCTTTGAACAGAATACAAGAAAAATGTTTATTTATTTTATTGGTAAGCAAGTAACTAAGTATAAAGATGAATCAACATTTTTCTTATTCTGAAAACTTGAAAATGCTAAGCTGGGAGCTAATTTTGCCAAATTAATTCATAATCTTTTTTCCTCATCCATTGTTTATCTAATCTATAGAGAGTTTTTATCCATTTTCCCATCTATGTGCTCTCTACTTTTTGAACTCTCTCGGTCGGGTCAGATAAATTATTTGATCGTAGGTAGCACAAAAAGATTTTTTTATATTCTACGAGCCTCCTCCTCCTCTGTCGTCACTCAATGGCAAGATCGCTGGAACACATCTCAAACACAATTTATTTAGCAAACATGTTATTGTGGAGCCTCCTCCTCCTGTGCTGCTACGCAATGACAATGTCACTGGAATAGATCGTAGAGACAAATATTTTGGCAAACAAGCTGTTATGGAGCCTCCTCCTCCTCTAACATCACTCAACTGCAGGATCGCTGGAACACATCTCAACCATAGATTTTTTGGCCAACCAGCTGTTGTGGAGCCGCCTCCTCCTGTGCCCGGTTCAATGACAAGATTTTTGGAACACATCTGAGATATGGGTTGTTTGGCCAATCAGCTGATGTGGAGGGTCCTCCTCCTGTGCCCCAGTTCAGTGACAATATTGCTAGAAAACATATGATATATGGGGTGTTTGGCCAACCAGCTGCTATGGAGCATCCTCCTCTTGTGCCCCGGTTTGATGAAAATGTCGTTGGAACACATCTGAGACATAGGATGTCTGGCCAACCAGCTGCTATGGAGCGTCCTCCTCCTACTATGAGAGATTTAGGCTATCTTCATTTAGGGACAAAAATTGTAGTTGAACATATACTTATTTCTTATCCAAGCAACCAAAATTGATCCCGCTCTAAAGTATAACATCCAAATAATTTTCAACCCACATGCTCATTCCAACTCGCTAATGATCTAATTCCAAGTCCCCATTTATTCTTAGGGAATAAACAATCTGACCAAGAAACCTTAGTTCCAGAAGGATTCTTGATGGTACCCTACCAGAGGAAAGAGATAGATAAACTATTTATTTGCTTATAACCCTCTTTGGAAGGAAGAACACAAAGCTCTAGAACCTCACTTAACCCGCAATCACTGTGGAGATAAGTTGAAGATGATCGACTAGACTAAGGTGTCGATGTATCCAACTGTTCATATTTGATAGAAGGGGATCACAGTTCGAGATTGATAGCTTTTTGGAGCAAAGAGGCAGTCCTAAGTAGCGAACTAGGAGGGAGTCTGGAGAAAGAGAGAACCACTGCTTTATGTTTTCAAGAGAGTCATCTGTGATCCCACTACAGAACATGGAGGTTTTTGAAATTTTTAACGCTAGCCCAAAGAAATTTTCAAACTGCAAAAAAAAACTATTAGAACCCTTGCAAGGGAAGACTCTGAACCATCCAATAAAATTAGGATATCATCAACAAAAGATAGGTGGGTTAGCTGCGACTCTAAGCATCATGGATGGTAGTTAAATATTCCATATGTGGAAGCTTTCCTAAGCATAAGATTGAGGATGCTCATTGCCAAAACAAATTGTATCGGGGATAGAGGATCAACGTAACAAAGTCCTGATATGCTCTTGAAGAAACCCAAAGACACAACATTGATACAGACTGAGAAAGTGGGTGTGCTAATACAAGCCTTGATTCATTTAACAAAGGTACAAGGGATTTGATAGGCTTTCAAACATAAGAGAACAAAATTCATGTGTATAAAGTCAAAAGCTTTAGAGATGTCAACCTTTAATGTCATTATTGGAGACATAGTTGTTTTATGATAACCTTGAAAGACCTTTGAAGCCAAGAAAAAATTTTCTAGTAGATGTTTGTCCTCGATAAAAGTAGTCTGATTTGGAGCAATCACAGAAAAAGTAGTTTCTTGATACTATCAGCCATAATATTTGTTATATTCTTGTATATTTTATTGCATCATGCTATGGGCCTGAAGTCCTTTAATTTGTCTGCAATTTATCTTTTTGGAACCAGAACTAGTGAAGTGACACTAAGAGCAAAAAGCATGAAAGATGAACTAAGGAATTGTTGAACACCCCTCCCAAAATGGCCCAAGTAGCCCTAAAAAAATTCGCAAAAAGGCCATCAGGGCCATGTATTTTGTTTCTTGGCATTCGTAAGAGATCATCTCTCACAGTATCAGCTGAGACAGGTGCAACCAAGAGAGCTTGGTGAAAGTTGGAGTATTGAGTATTCACCAACCTTTAAAGGAAGACTGACAGAAAAGAACAGAAAGATCCATTGTCTGTCGATAGAAAGCCAAAAATATATCCTACTTCCAAATTCCAAACCTCTAGAAGCAAACCAGTTTTTGAACCATCATGCTTGAGTAGATATTTGATAGCATTAGCATCATTTTGACCTTTGGCCACACGATGAAAGAATCCTGTGTTGAGGTCGCCTTCTTCCATCCATTTGATCCTAGATCATTGGTAGAAAAAGCTCTCTTCTGCAAGTTTTAAGAACTGCCAAGATTCTCTAGCATTCTTCTCTTGTTGTAGATTATAAGGAGTACGATCATTTAGAACAAGTACATGCATACATTTCAAAATGTTAATATCCTTAAGGTTCTCACTAAATAATGATTTTATTGGCGTCTTTACACTTCAGTTTGAAACACAATTCTCCAAGAGTAGAAACCCGATCTCCATCTGCTTCTCATGCATTCTTAATGGAAGGGATAAAAGAGGGATACTTTATGAGAAGATTGAAGAATCTAAAAGCTCGGGAACAAAAAAAGAGGGGGAGTAACAAGAGAGATGTGACAGGTCAGAGAATTCATGTGGAAGGAAGGAGCAGCGGCTTGAAGGAAAATCTAGAATCCATTGATCATTAACAAGACATCTGTCTAATTTCTTGGCTAGGGGATCTGATGAAATTTTGTTTGACCAAGTAAATTTGGGACCTTGAGATGCTAGATCAAATAGTCGAAGATCAGACAAGCAGTCTTCAAAGGTCCTCATTGCCAAGTTAGAGGAGATAATTGCTTGGCTGGAAGTTTTAGAGGGGGCTATAATCTCGTTGAAATCACTGCGTACCAGCCAAACCTTTGAGTTTAGATTGAAGGAGACTTTTGTATCCCAAAAAGAGAGAGAGCCATATATATTTTCTTTCCTCAACCTCATTTGAAGCATATATTGCGGTATAAAAGAAACTGGTGTCATCCTCTAAAGTAACCTCACATGTGATAGATTGCGTGTCTTGAAATAAAAGAGTAACTATGGTAGGGTGTTTGTATATTATCCATATCTTCCTCAAAACTAAGTGCTGGTAGTTTCAAAAAGCAGACCAATCCAATCCTAAAGCTGACAAAATGAGGTTCTTATTTGATTCTTTAACATGCATCTCCAAAAGAGCACCAAACGATACTAGTCTTGATATAATCCAAGTAGCAAGAGGTTGATGCTTTGAGTTGTCATTTATTCCACACACATTACAAAGAACTGTATCCGACATATACAAAAGATTAGTTGGGGTGACGGCCCCCTAATCTCAGAGGAATGCCACCATTATTATCTAGAGAATACTGAAGACTGTGTTTCCATTTCTTCTTCTTATGCTGCTTTGATGAAGAAAAAAATGAAAGATAGAAAGAGTAGCTTGCTGCAGGCGTCACTGGATAGATGGTGAAAAGCCATGTCAAGTTCAACCAGAGCAGATTCTAACTGTATACGATCAGTCTTGTTGGAGCATGTCAAAGGTTTAGTGCAGAGAACAGTGGGGGGGGGGAGGCTGAAGCTGTAGGGAATTTGTTGGGACCGTGTTTGTGGCTGGGGTGGAAGGAGGATCAGACTAGATAGATATCAAATTCCCAGGAGTGGAAGTGACATGTTCTGGGACTGCTTCACAGATTGCCTCAGCTAATGCTGGAGCAGCCAAAGTCATAGTGTCGGAGTCGAGATATTTTTTCCGTTCCGAAGTTAGGGTTATATCTATACTTATCTCTGAACCCTACTTTACTGATTGCGGGTCTTGCCTTTCTGAGACCAAGCCATTTTAAATCTCTATAATCGATGCAGTGGTGATAGACTATGTATGAAACTTTGGGGAACCTTGCTGAGCAACTACCTCAAGTACAACTTGCGGGGTAGGGATTTTTGGGGGAGCAATTAAGGATGTTGATGTTTCTGGAGGTTGGTGGGAGCCAGAGAGATTTTTCAATACAACATAAGCAACATACTGAGTTATCTTATCAGCAGAGGCAACCATGACTATATAAGAGCTAGATAAAGAATCTTTTCATTTCTTTAGAAGTGGAGACTGAAATCCACTAAGGAGCTTTAGAACCTGCCTTCTGAGAGGAGATTTTACTCTTATCTTGAGTTTGTTGGTTTGGGCACAAAGGTGCTTTTTGGCCAATTTCATTGCATATTGGACATATAGGTGGTAACCGGGGGTATGTGATTGCAAAGACCGCGATTTGACCATCTTACCTTTCTATTTCAAAGGATTTCGGCAACGAATTTGTAAGATCCACCACAACTTGTGAAAATTCAGGCCTTCATCCATGATAAGGTCGAATTGCATCTGATGAATTGATGCCCAAATTGGTGCTCTTTGCAATGATGGTGGGTCAAAACAAAAGGAGGTCTTCCATTCCGTTACAAAGAAGGGTGAATCTCCCACTTTCCACGACTCATGTTGAAGGATTTTTTGTCTGAGCGATGATGATGGGATGTGGATCAAGACAAAAAGAGGCTTTTTATTCTGTTACAAAGAAGGGTGAATCCTTCCACTCTCCACAACTCATCTTGAAGGATTTTTTTCTGAGCGATGTTGATGGGATGTGGAAGAGAAAAGCATTCTTAGAGAGGTTATAGATGGTGACACGACGATCCTTCCCCCAAAGAAAGTTTAGAACCCCCCAGAATTTACCATAAGAAGGTGAGTTTCCATAGAAAATACCCACAATATAATCTGAATGTAGGTGAGCACCCCTTTCAAGAATAACATTATGAAATTTCACTCGAGGTCTTCCCTCAGTTGAAGTAGTCACTTTTTCTGTAGATTTTTGGGAATTTGGTGGAAAAAGATAAGCGAAGCCCAATTGAAGTCCAAGATTTTCTTTGAGGAAGGATGGCAGTTTGGGAGGAGGTAGCTGCTGAAGAGGGCAGCACCGAAGAAGGAAGCACACCGCTTGTGCCAGGGCAGCAATACTCCCCGGAGTAGAAACTAAAGCGAGAGGAGCCGAGGAAGCCACACCCAAAATGCTTTTCTCGGAGGTCGAGATTTGCGGAAAAGGGTGAGACATAGAGGTCTGAGGGGGAAGAACATATGGGCCGAAATTGGAAGGGAGAAAGAGAAAGGGGGAGATTGAAGATGAATTTATATCTAGCATAACATTATCGAATGAGTGAGAAAATAAGAGGAGGTTAGGTGGTATAGGCAGAGGATGGACCCGAGTGTCGGCCATCAGAGGGAAAAAAACATCAGGTAAGATTTCAGAGTAGATTGGATTTCACTCTTCACTTATAATTCTTATTAGACTAAATCTTGCATAATATTTTTACCAAAAAAAAACTGGCGTAATAAGTTTGCTTATAAATATATTTATATATTATTGATCTAATTTTATATAAATTTAATTAAATAGCCGTATTTTAATTAAATGGTTAGATTTTTTTTAATTTTAAAGTCTTACACTTGTTGTTCTGGTTGACATTTATACCAAAAAATGAAAAATTATTGCATGAAAAAGTTTTGCAAAATCTAAATTTATTATATAAAATAATATGTCGATAAAAAAATAATTCGATCGATATATTAGTTTAAAATGTTAAACTCATGAGATAAAATTCTATGACATGTATATAAAAGTCTAACTAGACTATGACATGTAGCCTGGTGGTTTGTACTAATGTCATTTATACATATGTTGCTATCTGAATTAATTCAAAAACCAACATAAAGCATAGTTTATTAACAAAAAGAACTACATAGATTAGTGGTTTGAATATTTAATATATTTTGAATGTTAAAAAAAATGATATGTCCATAAAAACATACAAAAGTATATTTTTAGATTTTCATATATTTTAAATATTTTCATATTAGTTTGCATAGTTAGAAAATATTTAATATAAGACCATCAAGGCATAATGCCTTTTTTTAGAGTTGAGAGATAAAATAATCTACTATTTTCCTTTCCTTCAACTAAACCTTCCAATCATACAACCATATAGGCCTGGGTAAAAAACTCAAACCCGAATAACCAAACCAAACTAGATTCAAAAAAGAGAAACTGAATCCGAAACCGAATCGACAAAATATCCTAACAGGTTTTACACATTTATATACGAATAAACTGATTCGAAACTGAGCCATATCAAAAACCGAATGGATATCCGAAATATCCAAAATAAACTTATATAAAAATATTAATTATATTTAGACCAGTTACCCAAAATTATAATTATAAACAAAAATATCAATGATTTTAAGAGCAAAATAACCAAAATACGCAAAATAAATTAAAATATCTCAAAAATTTAGTTATATATGTGAAATTTACTCAAATTTTATTCAAATTTAATAAAAGAATTTAGTTTTTCCAATATTTTGGGTACTAAACCCATACCCGGATAAAAACAAACTGAACCAAACCTAAACCAAAAATTATAAATATCCAAATAAATTTTAAATTTCTAAATCTAAAAACCCAAACCAAACCGATAAATTACAACCGTGGAATCATAGATTGTTGGTTAAATGGAAAAATGTTGACCAAAAAATATGAGTTCCCTATATGGTCTATTTTGTTTATTGTTATTAAAAAATAATGATAAAAAAATAAACAAAAGTATATCTGAACGACGTCGGAATACGTGTGCCACGAGAAAGTAAAGTAAAAAAATAAGACAAGCTGGATCGTCCTTCTTCTCGTGTCGACTCGCTCCGAGTCGACTCATATACACTCGGTCCGTCTCTTCCACTCTCTTTCTCAACAACTTTTTTTTGTTTGGAAATTCACCATCGTCTTTGTCCTACTATGCCCTAACTCTCTGTGGCTTTACCCTTTTTGGTCTTTTCATTTAACCCTCAGTAATCTGACGGCTCTGCTTCCTTCCACGTCAGCTTCGTCTTCTTCAACCCTCTAATCCTCTCTCTCTCTCCGTCACCGTCTTCTCCTCCTTTAAGTTTATCGCGTTATACGGTATTGTTTCTAGGGTTTCCTCTAGATTCATCTACCGTTCTCTTCTCTCTTTTCGCTTTTTTTCCATCGAGTTCTGCTCCAAAATTGCTGAAACAGAGACCTCGAAGCTCCAATTTTGATTCAATTCTGGAGAATAATTGAGGTATTTTACTTTGATCATAATATCAGTCGAATTCTTAAATTTTTAATTGAATTGGTACTGTAGAGTTTACAATTCTTGTTTCGATTTCTGATTTTGTTTTGGTTTGTGTGTGTTTGTGTTAGGGTTAAGAATCATACTCTTGATTTTGATGGGGTTTTTCTTTTGATGCGGGATGGCGATCGAGAAGAGTAACGTGAAGCTTTCGAGGTTTGATCTAGAGTACTCTCTTGGTAGTGGTGAATCTATGTCAAGTTACGAAGAACGTAAAAACTCTGGGGCTACTAATGTTGATTCTGAGGATGAAGATGATGATTTTGATGAGAATGATTCTGGAGCTGGCTCTGATGATTTTGATTTGCTTGAATTATCAGAAACTGGTGCTGAGTTTTGTCAAGTTGGGAACGTGACTTGTAGTGTTCCTTTTGAATTGTATGATCTCTCTAGTCTTGAAGATATACTCTCTGTTGATGTTTGGAATGAGTGTCTTACTGAGGAAGAGAGGCTTAGTCTCTCAAGTTATCTTCCTGATATTGATCAGCTCACGTTTATGTTTACTTTGAAAGAGCTTTTCGAAGGTTGTAATTTCCACTTTGGTAGTCCTATTAAGAAACTATTTGAGATGTTGAAGGGTGGACAGTGGGAACCGAGGAATACGCTTTATCTCGAGGGCCGTAGTTTGTTTTTAAGAACCAAGCATTATCATACATTGAGAAAGTATCATAATGGTATGGTTGTGAATCTTTGTCAGACAAGGGATGCTTGGGCTAGTTGTAAAGGGTACAGCATCGATGAGAAGCTCCGTGTTCTGAATATTGTAAAAAGCCAAAAGACTCTGATGCGTGAAAAAAAGGAAGATTTTGAGGATGATTCATCAGAGAAGGAAGAACATTTTGATGGGCCTTGGAGCAGAAAGGTAAAAGATAGGAAGTCTGCGCAAAACAAATTGGCTCATCATTCTGGTTATGGTGTTGATTCTGGTTTGGACTTTTCTAACCGGCGGAAGCTGACGGCTGTAGAACAGGATAGATATGGAAAACCTAAGTCGAAACCAAAGTTTCCTTTTGCTAAACCGTCTGTTGGGCCATTTGCTTCAGGTTATAATGGAGTAGGTATGAACTCTGCTTACAGTTCCTCTTCTCTCGTTAGGCAGAGGTATGGTTCAGATTTGGTTCGTGGGTCAGAAGATAATATTGATGATGATGATCAGGATCCACTCTTTCGAATGGGTTGTCGACGAGACCGGGATATTGTTGGCAGAGAGAAATCTGGATTCTTAAGGCTTGGAAAGAAACAAAAACTTTCAAGAGCTGGAGAACCAATTTCTGAACATTTTATGGGTCCACCATATTCATCAAGGCAGTCCCACAGCATGTATGCAAAATCAAGTAAATATGGAAATAATATTCAGCCTCGTGCATTTGCAGACCAGATGAAGCCTGTAAAAGGTAGCCTAGCAGACCTTCGTGGTGACTTATATCGGCAAGGGAAGAATCATGGAGATGGCTTTCCTTTTGATCCCAGATATATATCTGATGACTTGAATAGTAAAAGCAAAAAACTGAAGTCTGAGAGGGACTCGCCTGATACTAGTTTGAGATCTTATAGAGCTTCTATGCAACAAATGAACGAGAGGTTCTTAAATTCTGATTTTGGCAAGAACCAAGTGCAGGAAAAGATTAGGGTGAATGAGGTACCAAATGCGAGGTCTGGCATTGCGGCATTCAGAGAGAGCAGAATGTTTGTGGGAAATGATGATACAGAGTCAGATTCATCCAAGGGGTATGATGATGAGGAGGAGAGAAATCGCTCTATGCGTAACAAATCATCCGTCTATGTTGGTGGTCTGAATAATTCTCATTTTGCAGTGCTCAAATCCAGGCAAGATAGTAAAAAGAACAAATCCAGAAAGAATGAATTGCAGCAGAATGAATTGCTTGATGGACAGAGTACTTGCTTGAAATATTTAGGCCCACCTGGAGAACACATCTATGCGCCAGGGACAGAAAAGCACTCCTTCAAGGCAAAACAGAAGGGTAAGATGGGTGACAGGAGTCCCTTAAATCATGTTTCTTCTCGAGATGTCGAAGATGGCCCAATCACAAGCATGAGTGAATTGAAGGACAGAAACAACAGGAAGGAGTATTTCAGGCCAAACAATAATAGCCAGACAAGAGACCAAATGACTGATAGACCACAGTTTCAGAGACCATCTGCAAAGCGAAATTTGTCTGGGAGAAAAAGAGGCTTTGATGAAGATGATGAATCAGCTGAGATGAGAACATTGGTTAATGATAGTACCTGGAGTCGAGTTAGTAGGAAATATCAGGTCTCTGAGGGTGATGGTAATAGTGGTGATGAAAATTTAGAGGCCAGGTTGTTGGTTACTTGCAGTGTTGTGTCGAAAAAGAGGAAGACTAGAGAGTCTTTGATGGATATGGAGAGGAGGGAGGACAATGGTGATCTGCAGATATATTCTGACATTCAACAGCCAGTTGATGATATAATTGTTTCAAAGAGAAAAGGAAAGAAGAAAATGGAGGTTGATGTTGGTTTGCTTGATCTGGAAACCTCTGAAATACAGAAAGCAGAAAAGGGAGCAAGTGAAGTAGAGGTGGAAACCAAGCCGCAGAAGAAGCCATTTGTGTTAATCACACCAACAGTTCATGCTGGCTTTTCTTTCTCCATTATACAGCTTCTGACAGCAGTGTGTATGGCAATGACAAGTTCACGGCCTGGAGATTCATTAGATGTTAGCAAACCTATGGAAGTGGAAAACGCAGAACATGAAGCTGGAGAAAATGGTGCTCCCATGTCCAAGGATGCTGAGGATAACAAGTCACCACAGCAGGGAAGTGGGAACTTGCCATCCCTCACTATTCAGGAGATTGTTTGCTGTGTGAAGTCAAACCCAGGAGATCCTTGTATCCTCGAGACACAAGAGCCGCTTCAGGATTTGATTAGAGGGGTTCTGAAAATCTTCTCCTCGAAAACCTCACCTTTAGGGGCAAAGGGTTGGAGGCCTCTTGTAACATATGAGAAGTCCTCGAAATGCTGGTCTTGGATTGGCCCTGTTCTCTCTCCTTCTGATCAAGAGACTGTTGAACAGGTAACATCACCTGAGGCCTGGGGTCTCCCGCACAAGATGCTTGTCAAGTTGGTCGACTCATTTGCAAATTGGCTGAAAAATGGCCAGGAAACTCTTCAGCAAATAGGAAGTCTTCCCGAACCACCTTTGTCTCTCATGCAGTGTAACCTTGACGAGAAAGAAAGGTTCAAGGATCTGAGAGCCCAAAAGAGCCTTAACACAATTACCCAGAGTTCCGAAGAAGCAAGAGCTTATTTCCGCAAAGAGGAGTTTCTGAGGTACTCAATTCCAGACAGAGCCTTTGTGTACACAGCTGCTGATGGTAGGAAGTCGATTGTTGCTCCTCTGAGAAGAGGCGGAGGGAAGCCAACCTCGAAAGCTCGGGATCATTTCATGTTGAAACGTGAGAGACCGCCACATGTCACAATTCTGTGTCTTGTGAGAGATGCTGCCGCCAGATTGCCTGGTAGTATTGGGACAAGAGCTGATGTTTGCACTTTAATAAGAGATTCACAGTATATCGTGGAGGATGTAACTGAATCACAAGTGAATCAAGTCGTGAGTGGGGCCTTGGATCGTTTACACTATGAGCGGGACCCTTGTGTCCAATTCGATTCAGAGAGGAAACTGTGGGTGTATCTACACAGAGACAGAGAAGAAGAAGATTTCGAGGATGATGGTACTTCATCTACAAAGAAATGGAAGAGACCAAAGAAAGAAGCTGCAGAGCAAACAGGGGAACTAGAAGCTGTCACTGTAGCCTTCCCTGGGAATGAAGAACAAACTGATATTGAGATGGGTTCAGGCTCGAAGACTGTTGAGGCCACTGGTTTGAACAGGGATCAAGGTGCTGCAGACCAACTGTGTAACGAGACTGAACAAGCTGCGGAAGAGCAAGATGGTGAGAACACTGCTCAGGGTAATGAGTCAACGATGTGGGAGCCTGATCCTGCTGTTATTCCTAATCTGGTTGAGGATAACACATTTATCTGCCAAGAGAACTCAGCGGATGATGATTTTGACGATGAAACATGATTGGGTGAAACTCATTGATACCAGTTACTCAGGTAGGTTGCTTCAAACACTCTCTTTCATATTCAGATTTTATTGATCAGATCATCATAAGATGAAATCAATAGGTGCATCAGTCCTGAGTCTAAGTCCATTTCCGTTGTGTGATCTTAAGTTTTTACTCAATGTTGTGGCAATGGTGAATCTCTGACAAGACGACGACGTTGTCACTGATTTTCTTTTCTTTTTTCAGGTGAAAAGGCCATAATGGTAGTACTTTAACAGAAAGAGAGGCTAATGGATTTGTATAAAGACTTAATTGTTTTGGTCCCAATAGATATCAAAAGAGTGAGATCACATCACATAGCTCTCTCACAAACAGGTTGAAATGAAAGGTTATTCCTATTGTTCTCATGCCATTCATCCTGTTTATTCTTAGACTTTAGTGGTGTTTTATTGATTATAATGTCAATATTTAATATATATAGAAAATAAATGTTTCATCAGGTGAACTTTAAAATACAAGATGACTGACTGGTAATCAAATATATAATTCTTAGATGTTTTGTTGATTTTGAAGAGATACATTTGGTAGTTTAAAATATGTAAACTAGATTTACCAAATATGAAAATAGCAAATACAAAAAAAAACTTATATGAAACCAATGTCTAAATAAAATTCTATTAACATAACAACTATCATATTCAACAAGAAAGGATCTAAAACTATCGTTGTTGTATATTATGTTTATGTTACTGCACAACGTCTCGAACAAATGTACATATCGTCTAGTGGACGAAGAGCCTTCAAAATGACTAGAATCCCACATCTAGAGTGGCATTGGCCGCATACTGGTCGAGAACTATGACTGTTGGGAACCACTTCAAATTTGCATCTCAAGTACTCTACTATACGTCCTGGCAAGAAGTGTGAGAAGTCTCCAAAAACGCACTCGACATGCAATGTTACCCCGCAATCAAAGTATGTGTAGAACCATTTGTTCGGATTTGTTTCTTCTCCGCATACATCACACCAATACTTGTTACTCACACTTTCACTATAACATAAGTGTAAGGGATACATATCACATCTATGCTTCACAGTTTTTGGCTAACTAGCACAATGAAAATCCAAATTGAGTTCGCAATCATCACAAGAAAGGGATTTTTTGTCCATATCTTTCTTTGAGATTTTGTGACATGCATCACATTTGTAATTCTTCTTTTCATTGTAGTGTAATGGATGTATATGGCCATCATGAACGGATGACTCCAAAAGCAAAGCACAACATACATATCTATATTCACGTAGCCAGATACATACTTGAAACCACTTGAGATGATCCCACATACATCGCAAGAGAAGACTTCACTACCTCCAACTTCTAGAGTGAATTGTCCATTGCGAAATGCAAGTCTGCACATTTTTCATGAAGAGTGAAATCGCATTCCTCACAATAGTAGATCAGATCAAAATAGATAGGAAGAACACATGCTTCACGCCGTATGCTTTCATCACCATACGGTTCTTGTCTAGAGTCAAGTTATGACTCTCATGGCTGAAATATTTTCTTATCATGTTATCACCTACCACCTTGAATTGCACAATAGTTCCAGTATTTTCCGCCACCCCTTCAAGCTCTACACCATCCCACACTTTGTAGCTTGTTGCGCATTGAGAGTGGACGAAGTAGTTAGGACAAATAGAACATTTGTAAGCCACATAGAACCGATTAATCTTTTGACGACAAACTCCACATTTTGAAACCTCAAAACCGAGTAGCTGAGTTAGATGTTTATTACACGTGGCAAGTCGATATATCCACGATGAACAACAAACCGACATTCAAGACACACATAAAGATTTCAATCTCCTTGCATCCCACAAACATTACAATCAAACGAGATATAAACTCTTGGCATGAGTTGTAACTTATGTTCATGAGTCTTGGGATGTAACATAGTCATCAGTAGCGGAGTTATGACACAATCCAAGCATACACTATAGTTACCAATATAGCAACGATATAATTCTAATCCACAATAAGTGATATATATGGTTTTTATATAGACAATAAGTGATTTTCCAGCATATGGTATGTTATCTGGATGAAAAACTCATGGAAAATTATTTTCCCCGTATTGCCAAGACAAAACTAATGCGTTCTAATTGAGGAACAAAAAAAATACGTCTTAGTTTGATTGCCATAGAAGATTTCTGCCGAGTGATCATCCGTATCGTAGAACCAAAACATTGTTTACTAAGAATAAGCAAGTATTTGATAGTTCACCTTATGAGATATGTGGTAATTTTATATTGGATCAGTTAAAAGATTTTTGGTGCTGAGATGACTACTTACTGTGGGGGTAATGGTCATGCTCCTGTTGAAGGTACTGGCAAATATCATAATTGGAACAAAAAGACTATTTTCGGGATTTGCATTATTGGAAGGATTATTTGTTGAGGCAAAATCTAGATATAATGCATATTGAGAAGACCTTTTTGACAATATCATGAACATTGTTTTAGACATCCAAAGGAACACAAAAGAAAATCTGAAGTCTTCATTAGAATTGCTAGTTTTTTGCCCTCGGGATTTACTTGAAGTTTTTCTGAATGGTAAATGTGCTATGTCTGCGTATTAGTTGGAAGCACCTAAGAAATAATAGTTTTTTATTGGATACGTGAAGATGTTAAATTCACTTATGAATACGCATCTAATCTGCATAACTTTGTTCACTATGGAGAAGAGAATTTTATTGGAATGAAGAGTCATGATTGTTATGATGTGATGCAACACTTTCTTCCATTTGCTTTGCTCATCTCTTCCACTAAATGTTAATGCATCAATTGCAGGTAGATATATATATATATATATATATAAATCTTATTTATTTATTTTTTTACTGTTTAATCAAATGCAAGAATTGTTTTGTTTTGGGATTTGTGCTTCAGAACACTTGCACCTAAGGGTTTACAATTTATAGGACAATATATTGATGATCATTTGCATTATGGAGAAGATATTTCACTTGTCTTTCTTTGATGTTATAATCCACATCCCACGAGAAGCAGTACTAGGAGGTCCCGTTCAATACCAGTGGGTGTACCCTTTTGAGCAGTATATGTTCATCAAAAGAAAAATGTTAAAAATTTAAGTAAAGTTGCGGTTTCTGAAAGAATATCCAATGGTCAAACATTTCTCACTTGATTAGTAAAGTTATTTAACAGTCCG
Organism: Cardamine chenopodiifolia; assembly: GCA_963922655.1. NCBI lineage: Eukaryota > Viridiplantae > Streptophyta > Magnoliopsida > Brassicales > Brassicaceae > Cardamine > Cardamine chenopodiifolia. The sequence continues at coordinate 12,376,343 of OZ000463.1, forward strand.
AACTACATTGCAACTTTATACTCCAATCAAGTATTTCACGAGAGGATATACATTTCAGATTCATGAAGATTGATATAGTAGGCCAACTTCTAACTATGGTATCTCAACTACATCTGGTGATGTAGTTTACTACAGGATCCTTAAACAAATATTAGAAGTTTTATACCCAAAAATGTTGAACTTGAGGTGTATTATATTTATGTGTGACTGCTCTCTAGTGCTTACAAACTCCACGACAATCTGTCGATTCTCAACACACTCATAGATAAAATGAAACGAATGTCTATGTGCTTTCTAAGACCATGAAACACCGCATTCTTGATCAATGCAATCGTAGACTTGTTGTCAATATAGATATTTACCTGTTTAGGATTGCTTCTTGTTAATTCACTCAATAGACTCCTTAGCCATAATGCTTGACAAGATGCTGCAGTAGCAGCCATGAACTCTGCTTCACAGGAGGATAAAGCAACAGTTCGCTGCTTTTGGGATTGTCAAGTGATCATATTCCCATTGAGGTAAAACACCATTCTTCTAGTGCTTTTCCTGCCATCTATATCATCAACAATGTCACTGTCAGTAAAACCAATGAGTTCCATATCTCCTTCTCCTTTTGTATTCAATTCCGTAGCTCGTTGTTCCTTTCACATATCGAAGAATGTGTTTCACTACACTCTGATGTAAAGTAGTATGCTGCTTCATGTAACTGCTTCATAACAAATATCAGGACGAGTGTGTGTAAATACCTGAGACACCCTAATACACGAGTTTTAAACACAAATGTAGCACTGCCAGTGTACAGACAAGAGCAATAGTATGGAAGAGATCGAATCCTCAGAGACCAAGTTGCACTATGATTCTATCGAAAGAATGCTAAGCTAAGACGAAAAAAAGAATTGTTGTGTAATTGTGAAACCAAAGAAAGCAATTAAAATTAAATAACAAAGTAAACTTATGGATTAAAAGCGTTAGGCTTTAGGGAGATCTCCAGAAATCAGAAATCACGAACCAGACAACTATTCAGGGCATTCCTTAAGAACTATCTCGAACTCGAACAGAAACGTCTAATTAATCCACTTTCGTGGAATTAATTACTTTTTCTAACCACTTAAGTATCTAAACTTTTGCTTGAACTTAGATTCCTAAACAAGAATTAACTAATGAGTTCGATATGTTCATGTATCGCAATATCATCAGCTTTCGTTGGCTAAGGACAATACGCTCGTCTATGTTATATCTGATAACCTATAAGCTTTTGGAGAATAGATTCAATCTAGCATCATAGACTAAGTAGCTAATCTATTCTAAGCATTAATAACAACAATAGATGAAGATGACATAATTAAGGCCCTATTTGTGTATGATTCAGTGGTTCTTCATTCCTTCGAAACCCTAAACCCTAACTAGAGAACTACTCAGCCATGGAAGTTGAAAAATAACCAAAGTTTGATGAAGAACTCATGAAGAAATCCAATAAAAATACCAAAGAAGTTTGATTTAATGATTCAATGAATAAAATAAGCATAGCCTAAACAATGGTTTAAAAACAAGTATTTATAGGTTAAAAAAGTTCTAGGTCGAAATCCTAAAATCGTCATAACTTTTGATCGCACCATTGGTTCGACTTGAAACCACTTTCAAGTGAAAGATAACTCAAATATCTATCATGTATCCAAAATTTATCTTAATCCATTGGTGAAAATTTCCTTAAATAAAGTTAAACTTCAGACGTATATGTATGATCGTGCATCTTTTGCTCCAAATCTTGCTCTCAAAGGCATTATAACTCTTCCTACCATGATTTGAGCTGTTAAAACTTTAAAAACGTAGAATGACTCTAAAACACATACTAAAATGCGATAAAGACCAAACATATCACATCCAATGATACGTCTATACTCAGTGGGATTTACGAAGATCCCTTCTGCATCCTTTCTAGGCTGCAACTTTTCTTCCATCGGATACTTGCTTGGGTTGCAATCTGATATACCAAAATTTTCTAACACCTTCCTAGCATAAGCTAATTGTTTCACCAAGATGCAATCCTTCTTTTGGTTCACCTCAAAACCAAAGTAATATGAGAGTAATCCAAGATCACTCATCTCAAACTCCTTCACCATTTGCTTCTTGAAATCCTCAAAAACTTTAATACTTGATCCCGAAACAATCAAATCATCAATGTATACACCAACAATAAGAACATCTGCTTCATTGTTCCTCATGTACATAGCTTGTTCTTTTGAACATTTCTCAAAACCAAGACTCATCATTCTCTTGTTGAGACAAGTGTTCCATGCCCTTGGTGCTTGGCGAAGTCCGTAGAGAGCTTTGGACAACTTGTACACCTTGTTTTCTTGATTCTTAATGATGAATCCTTCAGGTTAGGCTACATAAACTTCTTCTTTGATATCACCATTAAGAAAAGCTGATTTGACATCTAAATGGTGAATCTCCCAACCATAAAGATCTTCGAGAGCTAGAATAAGTCTAACAGTATCGAGTCTAGCCACTGGTGCAAAAGTTTCCTCAAAATCAACTCCTTGTTTTTGTATGTATCCTTTTGCTACCAATCTGGATTTGTGCTTAAGTACATTGCCTTCGCTGTCCTTCTCCAACTTGAATACCCATTTCAAGCCTATGGTTTTGTGACCAATCGGTAAGTCAGTGAGCTCCCAAGTTTTGTTCTTTTCTATGGATTCAAGGTCACTCGCATTGCCTCTTTCCATGATTCCTCGGTTGCTGCTTCAAGGTATGATGTTGGCTCATCGGTTGTGAACAACAATTCATCGAGCTCCATCTCTCCTATTGGGGCTTCTGCATAAATGTATTCAAGAGAGTGGAATTTTCTCGGCTCACTTGTAGAACTACCTGAGCTTTCAAATTGTTGTGGAGAATTCCTCACATCTATTGGTGTTGCTGGTGATGTTACAACTCTCTCCACATCATCTGTTAAGACATCAAATGCCACTTGGTTTTGTACGACCTCATTACTGTCGTTGTACCAGTCCCATTTCTTCTCCTCCTCAAAAAAAGCAACTATACTCACAAGAATCTTCTCTTTTACCGGATCAAAAAATATATGTGCTTTACTTTCTCCTTCAACACCAAGATACACCATTGTTTGACTCCGATCTTCAATTTTCTTGAGATGTGGTCTTGCTACCTTTACATGCGCTGTGCATCCAAACACCCTCAAATGATCCAAATGAGGTCTCTTGCCAGTCCATGCTTAGTAAGGGGTACTCTCTCCTAGTACCTTTGTCAACAATCGATTCAAGAGATAGACCGCATGTTGTACCGCTTCTCCCCAAAAATTCATTGGAACTTTCATGCTTTTAAGCAAACTCCTCGCACTAGCCATCACAGTTTGATTTATTCTTTCCACCACACTGTTTTATTGTGGAGAGTATGGTGATGTATGGTGACGTTTGACACCCTCTTCTCTGCAGAATTCTGTGAATTTTTGTGATGTGAACTCTCCACCACGATCGGTTTGTAAAGTCTTCAGCTTGTGCTCAGACTTGTTCTCCACAATCCTTTTAAACTTCTTGAATGCATCAAAGGCTTCTCCTTTATCCCTCAGCATGTACACCCACATCCAACGGGTATAATCATCAACGAGTAAAAAGAAATACTTATTATCGGCGAGTGTTGTAGGGGTGATAAGACCACATAAGTCAGCATGTACTAGTTGCAAAGGTTGCTTTGCACAAAAGTTGGCTTGAGCAGGAAATGGTAGCCTTGTTTTCTTTGCGACTATACAACTTTCACACATTTGATTTGGGTGTGTGATCCTAGGCATCTCCACAGCCAATTCCTTGTCTCCCATCATTTTTAGTGCATATAAGTTTACATGTCCAAGTCTGGCATGCCATAGCCATGCTGGGGCTGCAAGTGATGGCAACAGAGAGACTGGATTGCTTGTCTCGAGAGAAATCTTATACAACCGATTTGGTGATCTCTTCATCTTCATCAACAACACACCAATTTGATTGAACAACCTCAAGTAATCACCTGACATGGTGATTGTACTGTCCTTTTCTGTCATTTGACCAAGACTGAAGATATTACTCTTTAGTTTAAGAATGTAATAGACTTTGGTGACTAACCGTTGATCTCCATTTTTGCATTGAAACAAGATGGATCCTCGTCCTTTGATCTTAACGAGTGAGCCATCTCCAAACTTCTCACTCCCTGTATACTTCTCGTCAAGTTCCTTGAACTTCTCTCGATGTCCCGTCATATGGTTGCTTGCTCCATTATCAAGATACAACACATTAGTGTGATTGTACTCCTCGCCATTTGCAAAGAGGTTTACCATAACCTTCTCTTCATTGAGGATTACCAATCCTTCCTTGTCTTCAGGTAAAGTTTTCACCAACACCTCAACGAACATTAACGCAGGCTCCTCTTGTTACGACACTCATTTGCGTAGTGACCATATTTTTGACAAGCATAACACCTTATTGTGCTCTTGTCCTTACGTGGTTTTGAATCTTCTTGTTGAGGTGCACTTGAACCATGACCTTGCCTTTGACCTCTTCCTCGTCCTCTTCTTCTACCACGACCATGACTTTCTCCATTTTGCCGCTATGTTTTGACGAGTTGGAAGAAAAATCAGCATCTCCGGTTTTCTTCATGTGCATCTTCCTTTCTGAATGTGAAGCAAGATGTGCTTCTCATCTTCTCGGTCTCCGTAGCCACGAAGCCCTCCTTGTAGACCTTGAGACGACCGATGATCTCCTCGACGGTCATGTTTTTGAGGTCACCAAATTGTTCGATCGCAGTGATGATCTGCATATATTTTTGTGGTACGGCTCGAAGCAATTTCTTGACAACAGATATCTCCTCCACTGTCTCCCCCAATGAACAGACACCAGTCACAACGGAGGTCAATTTCATAGCAAAATCATCCACCGACTCTCCGTCTTTCATGAAAATTTCCTCAATATGGGACCTCAAGGTTTGCACTTTCGCCTTCTTGACACGTTCCACACCGACATGCATTGTCTTTAGTGTCTCCCAAGCTTGCTTGGCGGAATCCTTCTCATCCACCATGAGAAGAACGTCTTCCGGAAGCGCTTGATATATGGCAGCGAGAGTCATTCTATCCTTACGCTCTTTGACTCCGTCGAACTCTACAGCTTCCCACACCCCTTGTTCCTATAGATTCAACGCCCACACCGAATAGTTACTCTTCGTGAGTAAAGGATAAGCGAGTGTTATGTTTCCTTCTCTTCCGATTTTTGTTGTCGTCATATCTCCTCCGATACCACCACCAGATGGCGACACTTCTTTGGACATCTAGCTCTGATACCAAATGTAGATTCCAAATAATTGGATCTCAGAAGGAAAAACGAATGAAATAGAACACACTGTGTGTAAAGAGAGAAAAACAAGCTTTGTGTATAAGGAAGAAAGAATGCTTGAGATATTTTCCTTGAGATTGTGGAGGCTGACAAAACAGCTGCGAGACCTGCTTATGTAGGTATGGATCAGGTTGAATAGACAAGTGAAATCGCGACAATCGATTTCCCATTTAACGACCGTGCTTAGCACACACCAGAGTTGTCATATCAAGAAGTTCGGAAACTTGGTAAGGTTTTATTCATATTTTGGTAAATTTTCAAATATATATATTTTTGATATATGTTGAGTTTCTAATATATTCTTATGTTGCTAGGGCATAGTTATATTAGATCAGGACATCTTCTGCTTGGTCTTGTTAGTGATGAAGGATCTTTAGCGTCTCTGGTCCTGGCCAAGTTGGATGCAAATGCTAGCAACATTCGGGCAGAGGTGTAAAAAGAAAAAGGCTGCATGCATATAATTTTACAGATCAAGCTTGCTAGCTAGGCTTTCTATAAAAATACTCAAATACATTGCCATTTGCGTTAAATATGTGATACGCATGTTTGGGGAAAACAACAATGAGGCAATATTGGAGAGCTAGAAAGTTATCAACCAAGTTGAAGATGTTGCTAAGGTCCATTTCATAATAGTAATTTGGTTGTTGTTGTTGTTAATTAGCTTGATGAGGAACTAAGCGAGCTTCAAAGATACACAGCCGGATGGTCAAAGAGATGAACGAAGCTTATGATGCCCTACATTTTGAAACGGTGATAACTCATATATATATAAAGTTATTTTTTTACGATCTCTTATAACTGTCTGAACGTTAGCAAACATATAACACAGTATTTTATTGGATTTTCTCAATAGGGTTATTATCTTTATAGCCAACAGAATGTAGTAAGACGGGAGATATCTGCTCTTGTAGCCAAAAGGGCAAACCTGAGCATGTGGTGCTGATGAATAAAGAGATTGGGATATAATAAAAACATATAAAATAAACGTGATGTAGCGCATCTTTCATTTTTATTTTAAGGTTTTATCTTATTTATTTTGTTTCAGTTCTTGGGATCTAAATTATTGTCTTTCTTCTTTTAATAATTGTCTTTCTTCTTGGAGATCCAGTTCAATATAGGTAGATGTATCTGTCCGAGAGATTTTTTAAACATCTGAAAATCAAAGCCAAGAACAAGAGATATGCAGCATGATCGATTGTGCAGTCCTATATTAATGATGAAATTTCATTTTTCTCGGAGCATTACAAAACATAGGTCTGTTTATGTTTGCATAATGTGGTATTTGATTATTTCCTTGAATGTTCATTTATAGAACAACTTATCAACCACTGGTTAAATTTGCAAATCAATCTGTTTTGAAGAATCTGAAAGTCCCTACGTATCATATTTTGGGTGTACCTGTAATTTTTACTCATTCCGGTCGCCCTAGTGGAAAATCAAAATCAATATGGTTGTCAGATGAGATTATCAATCAGCACATGCTTATGTGTTACACAATTGTGAATATTTTCTCTCTGGAGAGGTATTTTAAATTTGTTTAAACATATTTAAATACGTCTAATAATTTATATTAATGATTAATGCGAGTAGTATATATGTTATATTCACAGTGTATTCGAACATAAGATACGTCGTGCATATCTACATATGTCTGACGATAATTTTTTGAGTAAAAAGGATTCTGAGTTTTAGACATGGATAAGACAATATATATGTATATCTTAATCTCTTCAATATACACTTAATATAAATGTTTAATATGTAGCTAATCTATATCTGATTGTCTAACGGTTAATATGTAAGTATTGTCAAAAAATCTATATGAAAATGCTACATTTCCTCAATGAGTATAAGAGGTTGTTGAAGGACCCATAAACAAGACTATAGTTTGGCCAATATATTTTACAAGAGGATATTTGTTTCATACTCGCAGTCATGTAACTATGGTGTATGTGTTAGGGGAGAGAATTATTCAAATGTAGTTGATGAAGAAGATTTCTATGGAATTCTAACTGATATTATGCAGCTTGAGTATCTAGGACTCATCTTAAGATTACATTGTTTAAATATGAATGGTATGATCCAACCATTGGGAATAGAACTCGCAAAAGCAATGGAAGCATAGTTAACATTCTATCAACTGGTAAATACAACCAAGAATAACCTTTCATCCTAGGTAAGCAAAACGGTGTGTTACTAATTTTCAATAATATATTAACTGTAATATAAATGGTATTTGATATATAAAGGTCATGATCGCAGCATCTCAAACAAATCAAGTGTGCTACATACTGTATACGTCCATTCGAGTAGAAAGACATGAATGGATTAATGTTGTGAAGGTTATTCCAAGGACAAATATTATAAGCAACTTACAAGATAAAAAAAATTGTACTGTTGGGATAACCAAACGATGATGATATTGAATTGACGGATATAGAAGATTTAAGAGTTCAAACGCTATCTCACGGATCATATGAGACATCGGACATTGATATAGAAATCGGTTATGATGAGCATTTTGTCATAAAAATATGATGAATTTCTACGCAATATTTCGTCATAAAAATATGACGTAGAGAATAACGTAGTGTAATTTACGAATTTATGTTTGTATGTTATATATTTTTCTTTAATTTATAATTAACTCTCTCTCTTTACTAATCTCAAATCTTACCAATGCATCCAACTGCGGACTCTAAACCCGTATCGTGTAAGTAAATCCCTCTCATACAGCTCCCCAAATCATTCTGATTCTTCTAACAACGGATATAACATCTCTGTTTACTATACAGGTTTAGTTTTTAGTGAATATCTAATGAGCAGCCAAGCTCCTCTAATCAAGGAGGTCAACGATGAAGAACCGCTCTTCCCAGCTGCTCGGTTTTTAAACATTAAATCTCCAGAAAAGGTGAAAATACCATTCTCCTTATTAAACCCTCTGAGATCTCTTGTAAACCAGTTTAAAATCCAAACTTTACCAGATGAAGAAACAATGCTTCAATAGCCTGATTCTTGCTATCTTCTTTTTTTTTTGAATAAATGTTAAACTTATATTCAAAGAAAACCCTTTGTACACATGTGTGCTAAAGTTTAATAGTGATCTAGTTGCTTAGCTCTTATAGATGATCAAGGGCAGTGGCCTCGTTAAAACCCACGGCTGGAAAACCCATTGGGACAAAACCAGCGCATGGGAAAAAGAGTACCTCCACCCTCGATCGAGCTGAAATTTAGAAGAGAGAGAAACTGAAAATTACAACATGAAATTAAACACGTAATGCAAACCATTGCTGTATTCCGTCCTGCCATATTCCTTGCATCTGAAGCGTTGAGAGCCTAAGTCGAATTGTCCTGTCCACTCTTCTTATTATACCAGCAATGCTCAATGGAACTTCTCCATGCCTTCTTTGATTTCTTTCTCTCCATAAGAAGTAGATACAAGTTTGAAAAACATACCTCTTCAGGAACAGCCTGTGATTTCCTCGTGTTGTTGTTGATAGATGGGCTAGTATGGTGGTGAAATTGTCCGTGAAGTCTTGGTTGAACAGCCGGGAAGCAACATTATTCCAGACCTGCTTGGTGATGGGACAAAGGAAGAACAAGTGGTCCCTTGTTTCCATGTGATTTGAACAGAACACACATCCCGCAACCGCATTTGCATTCCATACTAGCATTCTATTTCTCGTAGATAAGTGATCCTGAACCGCTAACCATACAATAAACGAGTGCTTCGGGGTTTCATGTGAGAACCATACCGCTTTTGCCCAGGTTTTCTCCGTGGTGCTGGCTCTGATTTGATTCCATGTATCCTTGGTTGAAAACCGGGGAATGTATTTGTCTGCCTTATTGCGCCACAAAACTATATCATCATTTGAAGAAACCTTTTCCCGAGCTTTTTGAATTTCCTCTTCAATCTGAGTTAGAATATGAAACCTCTTGCGCCTTGGCCTATGGTTTTTTATCACTTCCTCCAAAGTGGCTGATCCTGGGATACCCATGTCAATGCTTCCCCGACTACCTAATATCTCAAATAGTCTTCCAAGAGAGCTCCAATCGTCATGCCAGAACGATGTTTGAGCCCCCCCTTGTACTCGCATCTTATGGAAATTTTTCGCCATTTCCTTGTGTTTGAGGAGTCTTTTCCATATCCATGAACCCGCATTTGCATTTGAGCTTGCCGACCAAAAGGAGCCTCGTCGAATCAGATTCTTTTGGACCCAGTCCACCCATAGACTCTGTTTTGCTGAATTTACTCGCCAAATCAACTTGTAACAGCTCACTCTATTTGCTTTGACTAGAGATTTTAGACCAAGTCCTCCTTCCGCTTTTGGTTTGCATACATCTGTCCAAGCCACTTTCGCTTTATTTTTATTTAGGACCGGTCCTGACCATAGAAATGCTGAGCTTAATTGGTCTATTTCTCGGATACAAGCACGGGGTAGGCGAAATGCAGACATCCAGAAGTTTGTTAGGCTGACTATTACCGAGGAGAGAAGTTGAAGGCGTCCTGCAAAAGAAAGAAAACAATTCTTCCAAGAACTGATTTTACCTCGGATCTTCTCTATTAGTGGCTGGTAGTCTGAGATAGTCCTTTTTTTTTGTCAACAACGGCAGACCCAAGTACCTTACCGGAAGTTCTCCAATGGTGAAAGGAAACCCCGAAAGGGTTTGTCTCCCTGCATTTGATATCCCCGCCGCGAATAGGGTTGTTTTGTCCAGACTTATTTTCAGACCTGAAAGCTCCGCAAACTCATCAAACACTTCAATAATACCTTTTATCGATCTGCTTCGTCCATCAGCAAAGACCATTATGTCGTCTGCAAAACATAGGTGTGTGATGTTTAAGCTTCTGCATCCCGGGTGGTAACCAAATCTCCATGCCCTAGCTGCCTTGTCAAGCATTAAAGACAAAATATTCATTGTTATGACAAATAAATAAGGCGATAGGGAGCAGCCTTGTCTCAAACCACGCTCACTCCTGAAAAACCCTGCTAGCTCTCCATTTATTTGAACTGAGAATGATGGCGTCGTAACACACAGTTCAATCCAGTGAATAAATTCAGCCGGTATATCGATTACCTTTAAAACCATTATGAGAAACCGCCAGTCCACTGAATCAAAAGCTTTCGATAAGTCTATTTTCATCGCACTTCGGGGTGCTACATTCAGTCTGTGATAATCCTTCACAAGTTCAGATGCTAACAACAAGTTTTCCAGCATATAACGGTCCTTGACAAATGCTGACTGATTCGGCTTTATAAAATCTGGGAGAATCCACTTCAGACGATTAGCCAAGATTTTGGATATTACCTTGTAGATAACGTTGCAGCACGATATCGGTCTGTAATCCTTGATGCCTATTGTTCCCGTTTTCTTTGGGATCAATGCCAAAATGGTTGTGTTAATAACTTTCGGGAGGAAGCCAAATCTGAAAAAAGCTTGGATTGCGATTGTGAACTCTTTCTCAACTATAGGCCAAACTTCTTTGAAGAACTCTACTGTATATCCATCCGGTCCTGGAGCTTTATTTGCTGGCATTGTAAATAACACTTCTTTTATTTCCTCCACCAAGATAGCTCTCGTCAAGCTCCCCTTGATCTGATCCGAGCAGCGAAATTCTAGGAGGCCACTTATTTTTTCACGCATAATCTGTTCCAGAGCTGAATCTCCCATCGGCCTTGCTGAAAACAGACCTGAAAAAAAACTTACCGCCTCTGTTTTTATTGCTTCTCTTTCACCTATAAGTCCCCCCTCCGCATCTCTAATCACATGAATAGAATTTCGCATTTGTCTCTCCTTTATGGCATTGTGAAAGTACCTGTTATTTTTGTCTCCGATATTCATCCAATGGAGTTTTGATCTTTGCTTTAGGTACTCTTCCTCCAAGGCCGAGATTCTGTCCCATTTCTCATAGGCTGCTGCTTTACCTAATATATTGTCTGAGTTTGGGTTCAGCAATGTTTCCTCTTGCCTCTTACATAACTCCATGAACACTTCTTCCGTTCGTCGAGACAGTTGATGGATTTTTCCGCGGCTAAGGCCTCTAATGATAGGCTTTAACCCCTTTAGCTTCTTTGAAAATCTGAATAATGCTGTTGTCGATGAATAAATTTCCCCCGTGGCATTCCAATATACTTCAACTGCTGTTTTGAATTCTTCCATCTTCAGAACCGCATTTACCACCTTAAACGGACATTTTGGTTTGTAGGAAGAACCCAACATGTAGATCACACAACAGAGGTGATCTGAGCATCCTTTAGCCTCAAAAACACAATAAGAATTATTGTTTTGCTGCAGCCATTCATCATTTATCAACACACGGTCTAGCTTCTTGCATATTAGCCCAGCCTCCCTCTTATTACACCATGTGAATCGCGGTCCATGGTGAGCCATATCAATTAATGAGCAGTGTCTTACCATGTCTTGGAAATCAGCCATACCTGATGAGACCCTGTGTAGTACAGAGTGTTCCGAGATCTCCAATATTTCATTAAAATCGCCTAGGCACAACCATTTCTTCCCCCTATAATGAGCTGTGTCTCGATGATGCTTTAAATCCCGCCAGAGCTCGCGGCGCTCTTCCAATGAGTTAGATGCGTAAACGAAAGTACATAGGAATTCTTCTTCTATACCATTCATCTTAATAAGACACCATAGACCAGCCTCCTAAAATCCTCTTTGCGACTTGATCAGACTTGTACTCTTTGACTCTTGTTTCTAACAGCCCGCCAAAACACATTGTGGTTGAACTTACCATATCCTTGACTATCGAATGTTTTTTCTTTTTGTTCAACCCCCTTATATTCCAAGAGAAACTTGTCATTGATGTTTTTTCTTTTGGCTCCTTTTACCGATAGCACTTGACTGGCTTCCTGCTGAAAAGTATTTATGTGCGACTTTCGACGAACGAGGCAAAGGAACCCGAGTTCCCATCTCAGCTCTGCTTATTCCCGGAATGCTCGATTTCCCTACCTCCCCTTCCGGAACAGATTCACCAGCCTTGTCCTTTTCACTTAAACCCCCAACTGGTGACTTTACTGCTTCCTTTAGTGTTCCTGCTTCCTCTCCTTGAACATCCAACACTGCATATCTAGTTGGAGATGCAATGATTACTTCCCCATAAACTAGAGACTTTTGTTTTTTCTTTTTCCCTCCCGAGTTTGGGACCACAGACCATTCCGTGACTTCTCCTTTTTCAGATCCATTTTTTCCAGCTTCCCGAGAACCCAAAGCTAACCTCTCCGTCGAAACCTCACTCTCAATCCCTCCCAACAACGGACCTAGCTTTTCCGATTCAGGCATTACCCTCTCCGGGCCTGAGCTCCCTAAATTTATCAACTCTTTACTCCTCGTCGTAACCCATGTTTCTCCCTTGTTCTGAACTAAAGCCGAGTTAACTACAGCTGAGACTTCCATTGAAATCTTAGGGCAGCTCTCAGCCTCCTTTTGCAACGTATGCTTCTCCAAGGCCGAGTCTTCTCGGACCAACCCAGACTTTTCTTGATCCCTCCTCGCCTCAACAAAAGACGAAACCCGCTGATTGTTCCTTATTTCTTTGAATTTTAAAAGGCAATCAGCCTCCAGGTGACCCCATTTCCCACAAGATGTGCATCGAGGAGGTAGCCAAGGGAATTCAAAGGTCGCTTTAAATTTTTCTCCTTTGACTTCATAGAAATAAAAGGATGGTAGTTTCCGCGAGAGGTCAATGTCGACCAGCACCTTTGCTTCATCAAATTATTTAACTAGCTATGTGTCTCGATGTAAACGGATAGGACTTCCTAGCGGGCATGCTAAGAAGCTTAAACCTTTCCATGAGTACATAGCCTGCGAAACATTCTTCATTACCACCCACATAGGCATCGATGTGATATCCGGCTGAGCTTCCTCCGCATTTGGCGTCCATTTTGAAACCAACAAAGGAACATCACATATGTTCCACATACCACGACGAAGCACGTGTTGTCTAGCCCTCTCATTTCGAATTCGGAATTTTATCGTCTTTTCATCAACCTCAAAAGCATCTATTTTTATTGTCCTATCGCCCAAATTCCAAATTTTGTTGACAATGAGATGCACTTTCGCTATATGGGGAGCCTTTGCTGCGAATCGACCTACAAGAAATTCCTCCCAAAGTGGAGGTGCATCACGTAGAACGTTTTCCGGAACTGAAATGACTTCTTCTCCTTCTATTATCGCGATATCACAAGTATACTGAGTTAGCCCATGTTTGCTCGCCACCTGAGCCCACGTTTTCTTCAAAGGCTCCCTCTTCGGTTCTCTGATTTGTGGTGTTTGATTCTGCATCAAGCCCTCTACAGCGGCCACATGGACAGAACCTGCTTCAACCTCCGGCACGAGGGCAGCCTCTCTTGCTCCAGATTGCAGAGGAGATCGTCTAACGTCTAAACCCCCCAGATGGTCTTCTTCCCTGACTTCTCCATCTCTCACTTCTCCATGGGAAACCCAAGATTCCCTTACAGCAGAGTTTCTCACGGGTTGAGAGTTTTCCTGTCCCAAAACCTCTGAGGCTTCTCTGATCGATGCCCCCGCTGAACCAACAACCAATCCTGTCAACTCTGGAAGCCCTTGTGAAGCCGCCTCCCCCGTCTCTGAACCGCACGTAGCCCCTGCTATCACTGAGTCTCCGATCAATGAAGCTCTGTATTTTGCGTTACTCTCCTGGAGCAGCTTCCCCTCCTTTGAACGGACCCCTCCCTTTCGAAATCCCAGACCTGAACCAGTAGGCTCCTCCGCTTGCCCTGTCGCACCCCTCTGAGACGCCACCGGCGCCGGCGGCTGATCCATCGTGACCCTCACGCAAGGAATTTCAGAATCACCCTAAATCGCCAGCACACAAAACCGCACCGTTTAGTTTTAACGTAAGTCTAAATATATCACGCCCTTGCTCCCGATTCTTGCTATCTTCGGCTTTAACTAGGATCAAAGCTCGGTGATGTTATCCACAACAAAGAAGAAGCAATAGCAGTCTTTGATCTGTATCGCAATGAAGGCTACATCCTTACAGAACACAGAGGCAGATTCTGCGTAAGCAATTAATAAACCTTCTCATCATTATTATCCGGCCGAATCTCTCACCATTTGATCTCCTCTTATAATTGCCAGGTGATGCTCAAGGAAAGCTCGTCACCACAAGACATGCTCAGGTCGTAGTTTCAAGTGAACTATCTCTACTGGCTAGAGAAGAATGCTGGGATCCAAGCTGCAAGCACTTACTCAGACTGCAAATCGGGTGGTCGGCTTCACATTTCTTTAGATTATGTGAGACGAGAGTTTGAACACGCCAAAGAAGACAGCGAGTCAGTGGGTTGGGTCACTGAAGGACTGATAGCTAGACCTCAGCCGAACAGAATCCACCTAGGTTATGATCATGAAACCTTATCTTCTCCTTCCAGCTCATAATCTCAGAGCAAAACCAGGGCCAATGGATGATGATTAGATCCGATTTCACATTGTCGCTGTTCATCTGCCATTCAAGATATTGTAAGTGAGAAGATTCGTTTGTTTAGATCTAATTCGACCTCACATTAAAAAACCAGATACTTAAAATTACAATTAGATTTGGATTTCACTTTTCGGATTAAAATATATATACATGGCATATTCCAACAAAACAATGGCATGAGATTCTAATCTACTATATTAAATTCATTGCGACTAACAAACATGCCCGACCATTCATACTTGACCCCACAAAATTTGGAATGATTAATATATAAATTTTTCACAATATGCGTATTTATCAGATCAAATCTAGACTTCTACAATGATCTTATGCAAGTTAACCACAGTTACAAAACACACAAAGGAAAAGAAAAAAAATAAAAAATGGCGAGTTAGCCTTACAAGATACAGACTTTTCATTCTACTGAACAAAAGGGTACCGAGCAACGTAGAATTCTCTTACACGCGAAGCCCCATCTCTAGCAAGTATGCCTTCGAGATCACCAATGATCCTAGCCAGCCAAATCTCCAAGTTTCTCTGAACTTCTTTCAAGTTGTTCTTGATCAAATCAAGCGACCTTCTTGTGTTCATCTTAGCTTGGTTTAGTTGATCTCCTTGATTACTCCTTGTAATCTCCGTCTGCAATGAAACTAGCTTCTGCCCTGTCTCTGATGCTCGCTGCTGAAGTCTAAAACACTCGAGTAAAAACTCGGTTTGTCTTTGTGTCCTGAACTCAGGTCCTAATGTAGCATCGCACGGATCATTACTCTGCTGAAAAGCCAAGAAAGGTAAAAAAATTTTAGCTCTTTAGCAAATAACTCAAGAATGTGTTCATAGTCTTTTAGAGAGTAACAAACCATTCTTCTACATAGATCATCAATCTTCCCTGAAAGAGCTTGATACCTCTTTGCTTGTTTTCTCAACAAAGATGGAACTTTCGAAATGTCACTACCACAAACTTTCCCAAGATTTAGTAATTCCTCTTCAAGTAACTTCAATTTCGCAGATACACCCGTCGCTTCACTATCAATCTTCCATGGTGATTCCCTTCTGTGTAATCAAAGATAAGGTCATATACATTACTCAGCATCATCACCATCATTAAAATATCTATTACCTTGGCACAAAATGCTTCATACGATACAAAGATTCCAAAGATTCATACTGTACATCCTACAAAAGATAACCAAAACACCTAAATCATCAAAACACTCTCAATCATTGAATTTATGAATTGAGAAGCTCAAATCAAAACCTGGAAAGGATTAGTATTTGATTCAGTCCAGAAATGAGAACTTGTATTAATCCCATAAGCTGTGGGGGAAGATACAGTGAGGTGATCCACACCGTAATGTTCAATAGACCCATCTCCTTCTTCAACTTCATCTTCTTCTTCCTCAATCCCTCTTCTAGACATAAACCCAATCATTTCATCTCTTTCACTCACTTCTCTTTCCAATTCGTTAATCCTATTCATAAACTCTTCTCTTTCTTCTTCCATTTCATGAATCCGATTCAACAATCGTTTCTCCTCTTCTTGCCAAGCGTTACGGTGACTAGCGAAGATCTCTACAACACGCGCGTTAGCTTTTGAGTCTTCCACGCGTCGAGATTTCATCTGACGGACTTGATCTTCCGCCGTCGTGAGCCGTCGTTTTAGCTCTTTGATTTCCGATGTCAACCGTGGAATTAGAGAGATTGAGTCGATTGGGAGATGAGCTAACATCAATGAGAAGCTTAAACCTAGAAATGACTTCGCTAGTTTCTTCAATTCATGCTCTTCTTCTTCTTCAACGACAATTCTCATTCCCAATCTCTCTTCTTCAGCAGCTTCAGGAACAGTCGCCATTTTCAGAACTCTGAGAATCGCAGAAAGATACAAAGAAAAGACAACTTTTTTATTTTTTTTGTTTTTCTGAACTCTTTTTTATCACTTTTGATGTATTCAGATTGACGAATATAAAAAATAAAAATTTATGTGATTAAGATATAAATCACATCAAAGTTTAAATCTGATATTGGCAGGATTATACAATACCAACCAATACATTCAGTTTCTGGTTTAAAAGAGACAAAAGATCCAAAAGTACAATTAGTTGTTTGTCGATGCTTTTCAACTTTGTTGTTTTGCAGATGTTTAAAGTATGAAGATCACATTTTCTAAAGAATAATGTAAATTATTGTAACTTAGATTAAGGATTACTAGCACATGCTGCTACAGAATATTTATTAGTCTGACTTTTGATGATAAAGATCTGATTACCCAATAGAAAATACATATAGTTCTAGTTGGATTATTATTATTTTTTTGTTCATTTCATAATAATAGCACAATTGGGTTAGAAAATTTCAGTAGTTGTTTTGTTTCCAAATATTAGTTAATAAATATATAAATGTGTGATGAGTAGTTGTTGTCTGACTTCAATGAGACTGGACCATGTAGATAAAGAGAGGCTTGGTCTCTTGAATGCAACAAGAGGATCAAAAATCATATCACGGACCGGACAAATCTCCACCTCCCAAAAGCACATGAACCAATTTATCTCTTATTTGCATTCAAACTCTTACACTTTAATATGTTTTTGTCCTTTTAAAGACTTGAAGCTGCGATTGCAATGGTGTTTTTCCTATGAATTTGCTTGTCAACGGTTCTTGCATTTTTTGCTTAACCTCTTTCATCTGATAAAAAAGCTTGCGGGCTTTTTGCGGGGTGAGGCCCGCCGGTCCGCTTCCCAGTGCTAATTGCAATGATGTTGTAAGTTAATAGAAATACTAAACACATTATGAGGGAGGTATCATCGTTGTATCCAAAAGCACAACTGTTTTTACTCATGTGTTGAATGATTCACATGTAACATATATGAGTTCATAGGTTACCGGGATGGAAGAAAGGGATTCGAGCAAATCCTGACAAACATCTATGGCTTTTGTAGAACTTTACATCTAAAGAAATACAAGCTTTTTTGGATTAGTTTGGTTTGGTTTTGTTTGTTTGACCAATTTGACCATCCTTAAACGACATCGTGTTGCACAAGTTCTCCCACTATTATTTGCTAAACATTTTGGAGGCATTCGTCTGTCACGTGGATCGACTCTATGAATTGATTATATCTTAATGGACGGTCAATATATTATTTATCTTATAAAACACAATCACTTAACCAATGAAAATTTGTCATATGGATTTATTTTTGAGTTTAGTAAATTAGTTAAGAAAAAATTGTATTAATAGAAGAAAAGGGAGGATGAAGAGATAGAAGAAGCAAATTGAAGAAGAGTGATAAACCAGAAGACTCTGAAACTATGTATTGCTCATGTGTTCATTAAAAAGGTCAAAACAAAACTTTTTACATTCAGAGATATACAAATGATAAATATCGCAATATGTTCTCAATTATTTATTTTTATAATTTAGTTGATGTTTAATGAATTTATATTTTAAATGTAATAAGCTCGTGCACACAACTTCTATACTAGGAAGATATTTATCCCACGATTTCTATAGCACACAACCTCAATACTAGGAAGATATTTATCTCAGTTATATTATGCATCAATTTTTTTTATATGATGAATGATTATCAAGAATATTACAGTAAAATTATATTTCAAATAAATTAATCTATTTCTTCTCTTACGTAGTAGTACGGGTGTAATACTAATATTCTTAATAATCACCGAGATTGAGATCACTTAATGAGATTTTACTTCGTTGACTATATAACCCACTGCTCTCTTTTTAATTCACATCTTAACCATTATTCGTTTCTTAGAGCAAATGAAATCCAAATTTGTCGAGAAAATACTTAAACTTTCATAACCAAAAAAAAAAAAAAAATACTGAGATTTTCCTGTGAAAATGTTTTTGTAATAACTAATGAGGTCCATTTTTAGTTAATACTACCTCCATTTCAAAATATAAGATGTTTTAAGGTTTTTTCTTGTTTTAAAATATGATGTTATTATATTTCTATGTAATTTTTAATTTTATTGAATCTTAGGTGACCAATAGTAGTTTATAAAAAAAATTATAGTTGATTGAATTGTTTTTATTTTATATATTAAATAATATTTTTTTAAAGTAAAACAACTTTTTAATCTCGACGATTTTTGCTAAACAGTTTAAATATGTAAAATACACGTTTGTAAAATATATATGTGAACTTTAGGGAAAAATCATAAGGTTTTTGTTCATATAAGGTCCATTTTTTAGTTAATAAAGGATTTTTGAAAAAACTTGGCCCTACTTTCCCATATGTGGCGCTTCATGATATTTTCACCTACTGGCATCACACGGGTCGATAATTCAAACCGTCGATATAAATCAACGGCCAGTATGTTATCTTAGAACCTTCGTGTGACGCTTATTATTATTTTTCATTAAAAAATAATAAAATTACGATTTTAGTTTTAATAAAATTTCAGTATCGACTAAATTAGATTATATAGTTATAGTTGTAAGTAATATCAAGAAAAATACGGTAGTTCAAAATTCGAATTTGCTATTTGTAGTGTAACTGGTTTTTAATTAATACAACTATTACATAACTGATACAATTAGTATAACTATATGACTATCAAGCATATAGTTGTAACTGGCAAAATTGGGTACAATTTTATTAAACTATTTGAAAAATGTAAATACATATAGTTATAATTGTAAATAATACAAAGAAAAACAAAATAATTCAGACTGTAACAACACTTATACATAGGTGAAGGGTTCGACTCTCATCTTTGGTACAATTGGGTATTATTGGTTACAAATATATTCAAATTTTAATTTAAAAACGAAGTTAGAATATTTGGATTTTTATAAAATTGAGAGGTATAAATATTATTTTTAAATGTTTGAGGGGTAAAATATATTGATGGATGGTATAAAGATTAATTTGGATGTGTATAAGGGTATTTTAGAATTTGATCCTTAGTTGACATACCAGCAAAAATTATTGGGTAATGCGGATATAACATCTAGGGATGGATACAGATCGTATATTTGTAAATTTTAGGATATCCAGAAATATAGGATATCCAGATTTAAAAAATAATTATTTGAATCTCTGGATTTGCTAAAAATTTATTTTTGTGATAATTTACATATTTTTATCTGTAATATATATTTTTTAAATAAAAACTATATATAAGACTGTATCTGAATATTCGAATTTTTAAAATAAAATATCTGAATTCAGATGCAGAACTTTTATATCTGATCCCGAATTGGATCTCACATCCCAAATATGTTGCCCTCCCTAGTAGCATATATCAGAAAATAAAAAAATTTATTTAGGGGTTAGAGATAATAACCGGATCGGTTTTTTGAAATATTGATTACAATCTGTCTTATGAACCAAACTGAGATAATGGTTACTGTAAAGACATCTACGCATACCACATTTGCTAGAGACATTGTCTCAAAAGGTCATTCTCAAACAAAAAAAACCGCTAAGGTCACTCATAATCTGCTAAGGTCACTTTAAATGAATTGATGGTGTGAAGACGAAAATGCCCTTGCCTTTTTGAATTAAACAAAAAAAATTAAACAAAAAAAAGAGAAACGAAACCGAGACCTCCGACAATGGCAAACCTCCGACGACGATTTTCGACGACGACGTTGCACCGTCGAGCTATTTCTGGCACCTTCGAGCTCACTGGTGGAGCTCTACATCAGTTTCAAGCTCTGCATCATGTTATTTCGCCATCTAAACTTCAAAATAGGTTCTCCAAATTATTTTTTTGATTTTATGCACATTTGGTATTTTACCATAGTTTCTGGGTTGATTAGGACTTTAAATTGGTAACAAATGGATTTGAGTGGTTGAATCGTACTGTATTGTAGATTAGAACCCAAAACACCCAATTTGAATTCTTGCGGATAAAAGAACTAGGTAAAACTAGTATTAGTATTACTGATAAATGAAGTATAACTAGTAAAACTAGTATTATTGATAAATATAGTATAACTAGTAAAGCTAGTATTACTGATAAATATAGTATAACTAGTAAAACTAGTATTACGGATAAATATAGTATAACTAGTATTACTGATGAATCGTAGTGTATTGTAGATTAGAACCCAAAACGATCTAATTTGAGTTCTTGCGGATAGGAGAACTGGTTAAAACTAGTATTGGTATTACTGATAAATGTAGTATAACTAGTAAAACTAGTATTACTGATAAATATAGTAAAACTAGTATTACTGATGAATCGTAATGTATTATGGATTAGAACCCAAAAAAACCCAATTTGAGTAGTTGAATCGTAGTGTATTGTAGATTAGAAACCAAAACAACTCAATTTGAGTTCTTGCGAATAGGAGAACTGGGTAAAACTAGTATTAGTATTACTGATAAATGTAGTATAACTAGTAAAACTAGTATTACTGATTGGTTGATGTTGGTTTTTGGCAGGATAATATGAGCAACAACGTCAGCATATATTTTAAATACCAAGGTCGCATGTATAGTTTAATGTTGAAGACATCAGTGGAGGATATAATTTTGTCGATGATAGAAGCTAAGATATACAAGAAGCTTGCATTAGATGAAAGTAGGGTTAAATTGCAATTGAGTTACTATCCACTGCTGGTAGGATGTGAAGAACAATTTACTATTTCTGATGATGAAGATGTGTGTGTATATCTAACGTCCATTGATAAAGAGAATTGTCGATGTATTTTGTTTGTGGAGGTCATCACTATATCAGAACTGTCCGAGCAACTATCGAGAGCTGGCATAAGTTCTTTTGGTATGAACTATGACAACGAGTTGCATTCAAATGATGGTGAAGTTGGAGTTAATGCCATTACTCTGTACGTAGAAAAAGAACAAGCAAAAAAACAACATAAGGTGATAGTGGATTATGATGATAATATTAGAGAAGATGGAATTGTATCACGTGATGATGATACTAGAGAAGATGGAATTGTATCACGTGATGAAAGTGTGGATAACGGTATGGATAGATCAGATATGGGTGATGATTATGTTGAGGCTCCACTTGTTGTAGAAAGTAGTGAGTTTGTAGATGCATGGGAAGACGGTTTGGATGTGAGTATGTTTCAAGAATTTCCAATTAGGAAGGCACTACAAGATGTGGTGGACAGAGCCTCATTTGTTAACAATTTTGGTGTTGCTATAAAAAGGTCTGATCCAGGACGTTTAGTGCTAAAATGTAGTAAAGAAAGCTGTAAATGGTGTTTACGAGCTACAAGGATTCGAGATACAGATATTTTCTCAATTATAAAGTACACCAAGATGCATACATGCTCTCGGGCTAGTCAGAGCGACAGCAACATGAAGAGGCAAGGCACACCACAATTAGTAACAGCTCTTTTGCATGAGGATTATCCAGGACAAATGAAAACTCCATCTCCTAGAGTTATCATGGACCTTGTTAAGAAAAAATTAGGTGTGATTATCTCATACTCCACAGCGTTGAGAGGGAGAAGTCTAACTATTAGTCATTTGCATGGTACCCGAGAACAAAACTACAAGATGTTGTATTGCTATTTGCACATGTTAGAGAAGCACAATGATGGTACAATAACACGTGTGAAATTGGATGAGAAGGAAAAATTCAAGTACCTATTTATAGCTTTGGGAGCTAGCATTGAAGGGTTTAGAGTTATGAGGAAAGTGATAATTGTGGATGCAACTTTTCTCAAGAACGGATATGGTGGTGTACTAATTTTTGCTACAGCTCAAGATCCTAATCGTCACCATTATCCTATAGCGTTTGGTTTACTCGATGGTGAGAATGATGCAAGTTGGACATGGTTTATGGAGATGTTGAAAACCATTATACCGGACTCTTCCGAATTGGTATGTATGAGTGACAGAAATGCAAGGCTCATCAGTGCCATATGTAATGTGTATCCCCAGGCTCATCATGGGTATTGTATATGGCATTTTTCCCAAAATGTGAAAGGTCATGCTTCTAACATTAACAAAGACGTAGTCGCATGGAGATTCATCGAGTGCAGTAGGCAATACACAGTGGCTGATTTCAACTGTGCTTATACTTCTTTCAAAGATGAAATATTCTTCTGCAGCCGAGTATCTGGAGGGGAGTACCGTGAAAGAAAAATGGGCTAGGTTTTATTTTTCAGGAGAAATATACAATTTAGACACAAGCAACTGTGTGGAATCTTTGAACAGTGTTTTCAAGGACGCAAGGGGGTACTCCTTAATACCCATGCTTGACACAATCATTAAAACATTTGCTAATTGGTTTAATGAACATCGAAAGGAGGTTGTGTCTGGATCAACTTCGAATAAACTGGTAGCTTTAGTGGAGAACTACATGCATGATTTATGGGATGTTGCTGAGAAATTGATTATGACGGAGCTAAACACTTTCGAGCTTGAATACAATGTCATCGGTAGTGATGGGAAGCCTTATATGGTGAATTTTCTCTTGAAAAGTTGCAGTTGTAGATTTTTCGATATCGAAAGGTATCCTTGTGTGCACGCATTAGCCGCTTACATTGAATTCCTAAGGCATGATGATAGAGCTCGTGATATCCAATTACATGAGTTGTGTTCAAAATATTACTAGACGGAGTTGTGGGCAATGTCGTATTGCAGGACAATTTATATAGTGTTGGATATGTCTCAATGGGATGTCCCAGATGACATCAAAAGCAAACAAATCTTACCTCCAGATCGAAAAGTAAATAAGGGAAAGAAGAAAGTAAAAAAGTTTTCATCGGCTGGGGAACAGCATCCAAAGACGCAAAATAAAAGGAGGCCGAGACAAGGACTTCAATGGTTGTTATTTGGAAATCGTATTAGTGTTTGATTTTATCTTCACTGTTTGTAATACTATTAATTGGCTCGTACAACTACATTAAACTAGTTTTCCATGATGTAATACTATATATAGTTTCTGTGGAAAACTGGGTAATACAGGTATAACTAATGGAAAACTGGTATTACTAATGGAAAACTAGTAAAACTATTGGAAAACTGGTATTACTAATGGAAAACTGGTAAAACTATTGAAAACAGGTATTACTAATGGAAAACTGGTATTACTTGTTCTACCCAGTATTACTTATGTTACATTGTGTATTAAGAAACAAATTACAATAATACTATATATTAATTCTTACATAAAACACTAATAAAAATTATATGTTAATCGACTTAAATAAACCGGTATAACTGGTATTACTGGTAAATAATTATTATTATGTTACTATATTACATTGTGTATTAATAAAGAATTATATATGTTGTAAAAGTCAGATATAAATGGTTACAACATGTATTAAGATGAGAATTAGAAAAATACTATGTATTAAATTGTTATGAAACAATCTACACCATATATTCCTTATACTTTTAAGGTGACTTTGTAAATAATAACCAATTTAGGATATCAAAGTTACAGAAATATAAGTTTTAACATAATAATGCATAAAACACTAAGAATTATATGTTAATCGAATTAAATCAACTGTAAAACTAAAAAAAAACAAATTTTAAGGGAACATTATACTAATTAAAATGGAAAACAGCCAAAGTAATACTACTTGGAACTTTGGTATAACTACTATCTTAAGTAATACTACTTAGAACTTTGGCGGCGACGCACATCCGCAAATACACACGTGAGGACAGAAATATTTGGCGCCAAAACCAAATTTTTGGCGCACATCCCCAAAAATTTGGTGAAAAATTGTTTTCTCTTCCTTCTTCATTCCTTTCTTCATTCTCTTCTTCCCAAAACTCAAAGCTCAAAAGTTTATTCTCTTCTTTCTCCATTCCCTTCTTCCCAAAGCTCAAAATTTTTTGATTTTGATTAAGTTAATCATGGATTCAATCTCAGAGAAGGACCCACACTACACTGAAATGAAGAGGAACAAGGAGCAATTCGACATGACATTTTTAATAGCCGACGGTGACTATGGCCTTCCTTTAAGCTATCCATGTGGTGGAAGCATCATCGAGGATACCTCAACCGAAGCGCCCATAGGAAGGAGATACTTTACATGCAATGTGTATAAGGTGAGAAGAGGATATCAATTTTAGATTACTGTCATTAATGTTGAATATGTGATGCTATATTTGTCTTTATGTGCAGAATGATGGCTTACACATTCGGAAATTTTAGGTTCATGCTATCGAAGAAGAGGTGACTAAGTTAAGGAAATAGTTTGATGAGCAGTCCAAAGAGGGAAGCATCGGACTCCATAAATTGATGATAAAACAATTGCGTAGGGAGGTGAAAAACAATGCCGAAGAGATTAGAAACCTGAAGGAGATAGTGGCTGGGCTTGTGGGTCGAATCGAAAAGCTTTTTGGTCCTATGCCTTGACTTATCTTTGTTTGTTTTGTAAGACTTAACTCCCTTGGTGACTTATCTTTGTTTGTTTTGTATGACTTAACTATCTTTTGGATTTATCTTTGTTTCTCCTTTGATTTGAAACGCTCTTGTTTTGTAAGATGTTTGATCTTGAATTGTGTTGTTATAATTCTACCAAACATATTTCTACCTAGTATTACTAGTATTACGAATTCAAATTAAAAAAAAATACCATAGTTCTCTCCGGTATTACTAGTGTTACGAATTCAAATAAAAACATAACTCTACCAAGTATTACCAGTAATACAAAAAATAATAGAATAGTTCTACCTAGTATTACTAGTATTACGAATTTAAATTAAAAAATACCATAGTTCTACCTAGTATTACTAGTATTACGAATTCAAATAAAAAAAATACCATAGTTCTACCCGGTATTACTAGTGTTACGACTTCAAATAAAAACATAGCATAGTAACAACCAATATTACTAATATCGAATTCAAATTAAAAAAATAGCATAGTTAAGATACAAAAAAAAGTAGCATAGTTAAACAACCACATTGTTCTCGAGTTCAACATAGTAGCACAGTTATATCATAGCATAGTTAAGATACAACAAAAAGTAGCATAGTCCAACAAACGCCCATTGTTTTCTTCACAACACATTGGTCTTCGACCTTGTCACTCGTGTGTTCTCGGCTACTCGAGTCCGTTTGAAACCCTTGGTAGGTGGTTGGGGGGAAGGACCAGCATTATCTTCGTCTGATGGGTCTGTGGAACGAGCAGAGACGGGTTCCTTGCCTGATGGACCTGCAGGCTCCTGCAAGTATTACCAAAAACTTGAAAACAATTATATCTAGTATTACCAGTATTACCAAGCAATCGAATACAATTATATCTAGTATTACCAAGTATTACCAAATCTTACCTTTGACTTCTCTTCTAACTCCTTCACAGAAGCTTCCAAAGATCTGAGTCTTTGGTCGAACCCATTAACTTTTTCCACAACTTCCTTTATTTGCTCACCCATCCCTTTTACGAGGTCTACCAATTCAGCGAAAGCCAAGTCTCCCGGTCTTTCATTGGTGGCGGCTATTTGCTCGTTCACCGCATCCACATGTTCCTCTCCTAATCGGAAAGCAACATCTTGGTTAAACATTTCGTCAAACAAAATGGTATAGCCTTTACGAAGACATTGCATCCAACTAGCAATGACGATATCATGGTTATCATCGTCGTTTTCTTCTTCAGTGATTGTAGATAGAAGCGAGTTTTCTTCACCTCTAACTACTAGGATACTATCAATATCCTGTGAAGTAAACAATGGCAAAATATTATAACATAATAAACCAAAATAATTCATATGATAACATAATTTTACCAAGTATTACCAGTAATACAAAAATTAATAGCATTGTTCTATCCAATGTTACTAGTAATACAGAAAATAATAGCATAGTTCTACCCAGTATTACCAGTAATACAAAAAATAATAGCATAGTTATACCTAGTGTTACTAGTCTTACGAATTCAAATAAAAAAAGAATTATTAGGATAACTCACCTTAGTTCTACCAAGTTCTTCATTAATTTTTGAAAGAGGAATTCCTTTTAATTCACCTTTCTTGAACTTCTTTGTGCACATCCGAGGACAATTTTCATCTACCCCTGGATAATCTTCAAGGAATTTATTCCCTAATTTTGGAATTGCCTCAAATGCTAAAATCTACACAACAAACATATACTTAGAGAGTTAGCTAAGCATAATAAGTAGTAACAATGAACAATACCTCAAAATTGTTTTTACTAACCTCCATCGGAATACAGAATCCGGAAATTGGCCATAATGAACCCTCCTTGACGGTCCCTCCAAAATGCACCATTGTATGCTCGATCTCTCGTAGCATATGGTCAAATGACAATCTTCCCCAAGGAAAATTCCTAAGAAAAAATGGCTCCACCGGCTTAGCATCTTCTCCCATATTTGTTTGCGCTATAATGATGCTATATAAGAAGTAGAGGACCACCATCTTCAACCTATCTCGACTACGTACCATTGGTACCATTTCCTCTAGCTTCTTCTTCACGTCTTGATATCGAATACTTTTCTGCCCCCTAAAATGCCTATTCACAAAGGCCTCACTCCTCGCTTGATCATAATCGAGGGGATAGTTGTGGTAGTTTAATCCCGATATCAATGTGTGCTCCTTTATACCATAACGGATGGGAACACCTTGACAACAAACCAAGCTTCCTTCTTTTTCTCGATGCACGCCGTTCGAAGAAGGAGCATCCACATGCCCTTAACCTTGTGGTTTTTGTCCCTTGGCATGTGGAAAAAGTGTTTGAATTGTGGATGTTCCTCAAACCATTTCCTCTCAAACATAGTGAGCGGATGAGTCAAACTGTCTAGGGTTGTCAAAGCTTCATTGATGAAACATCTCGTTGCTAACTTGATTTTCTTCATAAACTCCGTTGGCGGGAAGTACATTCTCAATGGTTGTAGTGCCACCTCTGACGTTTCCTCTTCGGAACCCTACAAAAATTAGTTTTACCAAGTTATACTAGTAGTACGAATTAAAATACAAAAAAAACAATATAGTTTTACCTAGTATTACCAGTATTACAAACAAATCCGACTAGTTTTACCAAGTATTACCAGTATTACAAAAAATCTAACTACTTTTACCAAGTATTACCAGTATTACCAATATATCCAACTAGTTTTACCAAGTATTACCACATAAATCCAACTAGTTTTACCAAGTATTACCACATAAATCCAACTAATTTTACCAAGTATTACTAATATAACAAAGTATCTACTTCTACTTATTCCCCTAACTACGAACAACATCAAGAGTAATTACTTACCGTTGAGTCTAAGGAATCGGTCACAGTTCTGCTTGTATCTACTTCGTTTTCATTCTCGGCCACATCCTCATCTTCATCACCGTTCTCGTTCGTTTCTCTTTCTTTTTCTTCAAGATGTTCTTCACTCTCTTCTACTTCTTTAATCCATTCTCCTTCTTGAACCGAATGTTCTTCTTCATCAACCAGAGGTTTTTCTTCTTCTTCAACCGGAGGTTCTTCTTCTTGCACCGGATGTTCTCCTCCTTTAATAGTTTCGTCTTCTTGAACCGGAGGGAGTTCTCCTTCAATTCTCTCGTCTTCTAGAACCGGTCGTGGGTTCTCAACACGAGCAGCAATCTCTTCTCCTTCTTTAATTTGTTTCTTCTTCTTTCCTGAGATCTTGTTTCCCCATCTTGTCTTAACCATTTTCGTTGAAATCTCAACAATTGAAGCTATTTCACACTAGTTATACTTAGTATTACGAAAAATGAGAGAAAGAGAGTTTATGGAGCAATGTCTCGAATAGAGGAATCGGAGAAAGAGAGTTTTCGGAGGAATTAGGTTGATTTCCGGTTTTGATCCAAAGAACTTTGGGTGGGTGGATAAAACCCAGGTTTTGTATGTGATTATCAAATTTTTATTGGGGCAAATCGTAATACACCACATTTTACAATTAAAATTAATTCAAAAATAAATTATGTTTTTAAAGTGACCTTCTCAAATTACTCTAAAACCAAAATGACCGTTTCAGACGATTCCTCCATTTGCTAAGTCAAAACATAAAATCAAATTATTTTTGGAAGTTTAAAAACAAATTTAAAAACTGTCAAATCATATAATCTCCCATGTTCTAGAGAGAAAGATAAGGGTCGAGGAGAAGAAACTTGGAGTGGATCAAGCTCTTCCATGAGCTCTCACAGTGAATTTGATCAGGAAAGTTTATTGATTCTTGAGTAGTGGGAGCTTCAGGAAGCGACAACACCGTCGTAATAGAAATGGGGAAGAAGGCGGGAGAGCCGTATGTTATCACCATGAATTGTCCGGATAGAACAGATTTAGGTTGCAATATTTGCAAAATCATCCTCGATTTCGGGTTCTATATCACCAAAGGAGGTAAGATTCTCTGGGAAATTGATTTGACCGTAGACCATAGCTCTGAAATGATTCAATAACTGCATAGTTAGAGGTTTCAGCTTGTGTAATGCTTGAGAGATGAATCTGATTGTTTGTTCATGTTTGGAGTGCAGATGTTACATAGAATTATTGGTAGATGTGCCAAGTGGACACTATGCATGCGAGCCTAGCCCGTATAGGACACTATGTCTGCGGGCCTCGCCTGTATAGGGCGGGCTTGGACAGATGACGGAGTGTCCACCTAGGAGCGGGCATTGTGGACATTGGCAAGGCAGATGGCGAACTATGCGGGTTGGTCCGCTGCAGTGTTGCTGGCGGTCTGCAATCGGCGAAGGAGTCCGAGACCCTTGAATAACTTGAATAGGAATTCACCGCTGGTTTATCACCAGAAAGTGGTGAACCAAGGAGCCACCGAGAGCTTGAAACGTAAATCGCGATGTCAAACCTAACCTAAGACCAAGACACTGTCCTCGAGTATCTAAGAGAAAGGCGAGAGAAATACCTCCAAGTAGCAACACGCGCGACTAAGACCTGATATAAAACCACACCTTTGAAAAATCCGATGACTAGTAGCCGAGGAGAAAGCAGGTATATAGAGGGACTTTTTCTGGCGGCGGTGAGGAACACGAAAGATAGGAAAAGAAGATCGCGGCGGTGAGAAGTCCGCGGGCCTACCTGCATATCCGCTACTACTTACGGGGTTGATATGGACATGCAAGCGGAGGATCGCGGTCCTAGGCGGGTCGACCCGTGCAGGTAGAGAAATCGGCAGTCACGGCAGGTGATGTCTTGGCAGTCGGTGGGCGATACCATTTGACAGATCTAATTATTGGTGGTTCCTCATAGATTGAGATGGTCACATTTGAAGAACCAACTTGTATCTATATGTCCCTCTTGCTCCACCTACTTTTTGCTCAATCTAATGTCTCATTGTCCCACATCAACGCATGTTTACTTGTTGAAGTTCTTTTGCTTAGACAGGTTCAGACTCTTATACGGTATTGTGTCTTATCGTCTAATAGATTGATTTTTTACGAGTTTCATCTTGAATGTGTGAGAAATTTGTTTTCAGATGTTACTCAAGTATTAACTTAGATTTAGCTCTCAATTCAAACCGTGAAGGTGACTACAGTGCTAGATGAAAGAGTTATGGACCATTTCTTTGTAAGATATAACATGTGAGTGATTTAGACAACATGATCTTTAAGACTTTTTGTTAAGTATTCAATGCTGATTTGTAGTATTGTTTACTGCTAGGGATCGATTACACACAAAAGCGAATCAAGAGGAGATTCTAAAGCAGTTTCGTTCTATCTTAGGCGAATCATGTATAAGTTGTGAACTCCAGTTAGCTGATCCTGGGTATGAATGCCATTAGAATATTCCATTTCTTTCTCTAGAAGTGATTGAGGAACTGTGGACAGGTTCTTAGTGACAATATGACAAAGCTGAAGAATTCCAGTGTTACATTTGACAAATCCTTAAGCCCGGCTCACAAATTACTCCAAATATGCTATGTTGATCTCAGAGGCCTTCTCTATAATGTATTAAGAACATTAAAAGACTTCGACATTAAGGTAATGGCAAAACATCTTTTGTTAGATTTCAAGATATTAGTACATCGCCTTTTTGTGTTATTTCAGTTTTTGATTTGTTTCTGCAGATGTCTTTGTTAGACTAAATATAGAGTTTCATGGGTTTTTATATGTAACTGCTATATTATGTATATGTAATCGTTAGTTGGTTAACATGAAGTATAACCGCTAGTTGATTATGTTGTGGAGACACCTCTTCGCTTATGTCTTTTCATTATATATATATACTCTCATCATGAATCAATAAAGTATCCAATGTGTTTTTATAAACAAATAAGAGCAAGATTCGATCATAGAGAGTTACACAAAGTAACAAGAGAGAAATAGAGAGAAAGAGAGGTCGAGCAGAATAACTTTGTTACTGTTCCCACAACAGCTTTTCAGTAAAGTCTTATATGGTATTAGAGCTACGGAGACATTATCACAACAAGTGATTTCGATCTTCAATGGAGAGGCCTACAAATTTTGGCGCATCAAAATGAAGACAATCCTAAAAACGAGGAAACTTTGGGATGTGGTTGAGAATGGAGTACCATCGATCGTTTGTTCAAATGAGAACACACCGGAGATGAAAAAGGATCAGGAGGATCAACTCATGCGGAATTTAAGGGCACTGCAAACGACGGTTTCAGATGCTACCTTTCCACGTATATCACCAACAACAAGTGCGAAAGGTGCATGGGATGCACTGGAAATGGAATTCCAAGGAAGTCCTCAAGTGAGGATGATAAAAATTCAATCTCTGCGAAGAGTGTATGAGAATTTGAAGATGGAGGGAAGTAACAACATTCACACTTTCACGACGAAGTTGATTGAGATAGGCAATCAACTTAGGATTCACGGAGAAGAAAAATTGGACTATCAAACAGTCCAGAAAATATTGATTTCTCTTCTCGAGGAGTTTGATAACATTGTAATGGTGCTAGAACAAACGAAGGACCTATCAGTGCTATCAATAACAGAATTGATAGAATTGATAGGCACACTAAAGGCGCATG
Organism: Cardamine chenopodiifolia; assembly: GCA_963922655.1. Classification (NCBI taxonomy): domain Eukaryota; kingdom Viridiplantae; phylum Streptophyta; class Magnoliopsida; order Brassicales; family Brassicaceae; genus Cardamine; species Cardamine chenopodiifolia. The sequence continues at coordinate 12,408,074 of OZ000463.1, forward strand.
AGAAGCGTGTGGAACTCCGAGAAGAACGAACAACGGAAGGAGCATTCTATGTTCGATCGAATAGAGAAAGATTTGTTTCAAATAATGGAAACAAAAATGGTGACAAACATCAAAGTAATGCCAAGAGATGGTTTGGTGTTTGCAAGAAATATAATCACAATGAGAGTTATTTTTGGAACAACAAAGGTGTTGTTTCTCAGAGAAAATGTTTTGTGTGTGACAAACTGAGACATTTGGCGAAAGACTACAAGTTTAGAAAGACCGAGAGAACGAACCTAACTATAGAAGAAACAGCTGATATTGAGGAGAATCACATGTTGTTTAATGCGGTCAAAGAATCATCATCAAACGTGAATGATGATACGTGGCTAGTTGACAGCGGATGTACTAACCACATGACCAAGGAAGTAAAATATTTCATCACTCTTAATCGGGGTATAATGGTTCCAATCAAAGTGGGGAATAGTCAGAATATGATGACGACAGGAAAATGAAACATTCAAGTGATGACAAGCCAAGGAGACCAGATCATCAAAGAAATGTTTCTAGTGCCCGAATTAGCGAGAGTTTCTCAAATGGTATCAGGTGGATACCGAGTCTCATTTGAAGACAATAGATGTCTCATCAATAATCATCAAGGGAAGAGGAGTATGGGCGTCAAGATGAAGAATAAGGTTTTTTCAATTAGACGGAGTAACTCCGAAGGAAGCGCCTTACTTGCACGATAAGAAAAGGCCAAGAAAACCAAGTTATGGCATAGAAGATTGGGTCATGCCGGTTGGGAAAAGTTGGAGAAGATTCAAAGATTGATGATTGTAGATAAAATTCCAAGGTTTTAAGTCACAAAGGAGATATGTGACTCGTATGAGATGGGAAAGCAAGCAAGGAAGAGTTTTCCGAAGAAATCTCAAACTAAAACTAACGGAGTGTTGGAATTGGTACACTCAGAAGTTTGTGGTTCTATGCAAACAGAATCAATGAATGAAAGTAAGTACTTTATGTTATTTGTTGATGATTATACATGGATGAGTTGGGTGTACTTCATCAAAAACAAAATTGAAATCCTCTAAAAATTCATGGTGTTCAAGTCGCTAGTGGAGAATCAATCCGAAAAATGGATCAAGCAACTTAGAATGGATGGTGGAGGTGAATTCATATCCAAAGAATTCATCAAGGTTTGTCAAGAGGCTGGGATCAAAAGACAAGTCACAACACCATACTCACCACAACAGAATGATGTTTCGGAGAGGAAGAATCAAACATTAGTGGAGATGGCTCGATCAATTCTTGCGGATCAAAGCCTTCCAAACAAGTTATGGGCTAAAGCGGTGGTGACATCAGCCTATATTCAGAATTTGTTGCCTAAGAAGTCTTTAGCTAAGATCCTTTTTCAAACCTGCTCCCATTTCGAGTCAAGAGATAGATAAATAGACACATCCCATTGCACTGATCGGGGGCATTCGTAGTGACTGAGGGTGAAGAAGACGTGACTCCATGGGAGAAGTGGAGTGGAAAGAGGCCAAGTGTAGAACATTTAAAAGTGTTCAGATGTTTATGATATGTGCATATACTGATTGAGAAGAAAAAGAAGCTTGACGTCAAGGCCAAGCATGGAATAATTATTGGCTATAGTAGTGAGTCTAAAGGGTATATAATACTCTTGTTACACGAAGAAAAGGCGGAGATATCAAGGGACGTGATATTCGATGAGGAGAAGAGTTGGGATTGGGGGAAAAAAGAAGTGAAGACAGTTGTTCATCCACAAATCGAAACCAACTCTCAAGAGGATAAACAAGATCAAGGAACAGGTGTCAACATGTTCCCACAAGTTGGAAATGAAGAAAAATCTCCAATGGGACCCGGAGAATTTAGATCTCCCAACGAAATTATGCAACAGTGTGATGAAATAGAGGAGATGGCTCAAACACATGAGATGTGTTTGACGATGGCTGAAGAACCTCAAGTGTTTGACAGAGCTGTAAAAGATAAATCATGGAGAGAAGCCATGGAAGAGGAGATTCAGATGATGGAGAAGAACGATACTTGGCAAATGGTCAAAAAACTGAAAGACAAGAATGTCATAAGCGTGAAATGGATATATCGCTTAAAGACAAATGCAAATGTAGAGCCTATCAAGCATAAGGCAAGATTAGTGGCCAAAGGGTTCACTCAAGAGTATGGAGTATATTATCTTGAAAAATTTTCTCCGGTTTCAAGACATGACACAATCCAAACTCTATTGGTGGTTGCGGCTAAAAAAGTGGAGAATTTACCAAATAGATGTGAAGTCGGCGTTTTTGAATGGAGAATTTCAAGAAGAGAATACATTAAACAACCACCTTTTTCATACGAGATGGAGAAGAAGATAAGGTTCTAAGGTTGCACAAGGCACTCTACGGCTTGAAACAAGCACCTAGAGCATGGTATGGCGTATTGATGTATATTTCTTGAAGAATGGGTTCCAAAAAAACATCAATGACGATGCATTGTATGTGATGAATACATTAGAAGATGTCTTGGTGGTGAGTTTATATGTTGACGATATAATCATCACCGGAAACAACTTGGAGTTGATCAACAAGTTTAAGATTGATATGAAGCAAGATTTCGAGATGATGGATTTAGGGGAGCTTAACTACTTTCTTGGAATGGAGATTATCCAAGATGAAGATGGAGTGTTTCTCTTTAAAGAAAAATACGCAGACAAACTTCTATAAAAGTTTAGAATGAAAGAGTGCAAGAGTGTGAAAACTTCTCCCATACCCCATGGTAAAGGTGTAAAAGAATAAGGAGCGGATAAGAAATTTGAAGATGAGACTAAGTATAGAACCATGCTCTGAGGACTTTTATACTTATGTGCCTCAAGGCCGGATCTTATGTATGCAAGTTCGTATCTATTGAGATACATGTCATCACCACTCAAGAAATATTACCAAGAAGCAAAGTGTGCTCTAAGGTACGTCAAAAGAACAATCAAGTTTAGAGTTCAATTCAAGAAGGTAAAAAACCAGAACTCCATGGTTGTTCGGATAGTGATTAAGGTGGATCGATTGAAGACAAGAAGAGTAACATCGGGGTATGTATTTACACTAAGATCGACAATATTTTGTTGGCAATCAAGCAAGCAGATGACTGTGGCACAATCAACGGCTGAAGCAGAGTGCATTGCGGTATGTTCAGCAGCAAAGCAAGCCATTTGGTTACAAAGGTTGGCAAAGGAAATCAGATTCAAAAGTGAAGGAGTGAAGATACTTTGTGACAACAAATCGGTCATTGCAATTGGCAAGAATCCGATTCAACATAGGAGGACGAAGCACATTGATATTAAGTATTGCTTCGTGTGAGAAGCTGAGGAAAATAGACTAATCAAGCTCGAGTATTGTCCCGGAGAAACTCAAGTTGCAGATATTCAAACGAATCCCTTGAACACTTCAAGGTTTAAAGAATTGAGGGAGAAGTTAGGTTTGAATACAAAACTCAATTAAGGGGGAGTGTTAGACTATAACTAGAGTTTCGTGGGTTTGTTATGTAACTGCTATATTATGTAAATCATGTAACCGTTACTTGGTTAACATGAAGCATAGCCGCTAGTTGGTTATGTTGTGGAGACACCTCTTCACTTATGTCTCTTCATTATGTATATATATTCTCATCATGAATCAATAAAATATCCAGTATATTTATCATAAACAAATAAAAGCAAAATTCGATCATAGAGAGTTACATAGAATAACAAGAAAGATACAGAGAAAAAGAGAAGTCAAGTATAACAACTTTGTTCTTGTTCGCACAACAGATTTTGAGTAAAATCTTATAGTCTTATGGCAGGTTCTCACCTCAACCACAAGGTCATCGTGATCTTGACCTATTTATTCAGCTGAAAGATGGGAACAAGATCGTGGATACTAATAAACAAAATTCATTATGTTCACGACTGAAAGCTGAAATGCTCCATCCTTTGCGTGTCATTATAGCAAACCGAGGGCCAGACACTGAACTTTTGGTTGCTAATCCAGTTGAGCTATCTGGGAAAGGTAGGCCAAGAGTGTTGTATGACGTTACCCTTTCACTAAAAGTTCTTGGAATCTGCGTTTTACCCATAGAGAGTCCTTCCTTGTCTCTTAAGCGCATAAACCACATCCATGAACTTTCTCTTCATCAAATCCTTTCTAAAACTCACAAAACATCATATTGGGCCTATATTTACTTCGGAACCATAGTTACTGTTTACAATTGTTGTAAAAAAAGAACAAGATTCATATAAAGACCATTGGTTACACAAGCTTGTAAATCAGCACAATTGTTATGTGATGTAGGATAAAAGAAAATTTTAATCCAATTAAAATGTGTTTTCCATAAGTTGATTTCCTGAATATAATGTTGTAGCCAAAAGTTTATTAAAGGATTATTCACCAGATGGACAAAGGTACTATTATCTTAGGTTACACTGAAATATGGGTACGGGTTCGGGAAACAGGGAAGGAAACGACAACTTTAAATTATGTAGAAACGGGTACGGTATGAATACATCAATAATAATATAAGCTATGTTCCTGTACCTATGCCGTACCCGGGACATGTTCTTCGTCTATATTGAAGTACCCATGCAACAAAGCTATTATCTCCGTCAAACTCGACTTTCTGATAACCTAAACTCCATACCAATTATAGTGGCCAAATAAACGCATAGGTCTCCGTTTCTTCAATTGTTTATCTTTTTGAAATTATCCCATACCACAATGAAAAAATAACCCGCTACTATTCCGTATTATCCAACCTAATCTTTATGAAAGGCTCTCTTAACGATGGAAACATCGTAATTACATTTAATCGATCCCACCAAATGTTATGTTCGAAGTATTTATGGTTGTTTATTTTTATAGTAAAATACTAGCACTTGGTCCCGGGCGCGCGATTTCTTGGAGGAATTAAATCATGTGTATTCCTTTCTAATAAAAGATGGTATTCCTATCTAATAAAAGAAAAATAAATAAACAGAGCTAAAAGATATGAAAACACATAACGAAAAGTTATGATAACCATGTGTATATAATTAAAATCAATTATGGCCAAGAGACGTGATCTAAGTAAAAAATCAAAGGAAGATTCTTAATGAGTTTATAAATATAAAATATATTTTAAGAAAATTATGGAAAAGAGAAGCAACTCTTAGAGGCAGTTATTGATATTATTATTATTAGAAAAAAAATAATTATGGAAGAGAGACACGACTTTAAGTAAAAACTATCAAACGAATAAACCATAATGAGTAAATTCAACCTTACATATTTTTAAAATATTTATAAACAGAAAATCTAATTTTACGAAAAGTAATGATAAGCATATGTAACCCTCCAGAATATTAATTGGTACTAGTACATAGTAAATCATTTATGGAGAAAAGATGTGACTTTAAGTGAAAAAACTATCAAACAAAACGTCTCCGATTTCTTTAGATCAGAGTTAACGGTTTTTGTCGGTTGGTGGTTTTTATCCCTTTTGGATAGGTTTCGATCTCATAAACCGCCTTGGATATCCCTTAATATCTTATCAAGACAACGGATTCGAGTCATAATCTGGTGGTTATGTGTAATGGAGATCACTGATTTCGTTAAAATCAATGGTGGATGTAAAGCATATCGACAACGTCTACACCGACTGATGGAACTTGATTTTCATCTTAAGGAAACCACTATGGAAGATTGATTTAGAATTGACGCTGCAAGAACTTAGCCTTAGAATTGATATAACTTTGTTTACTTTGGCGATGGATGTCCATGAACAAAAAGCGACAATGATTAAGTCTATGGTTCTAGTGGTGATGCCTCTGTTTCCGTGGACTATAATATTTGAAGTGCCTCGATTGTGGAGTATTAATGATGGTCTTATGGGTTGTGCTGTGAGATCAAACAAATATCGTTTTGCTTATCCAACATAGGTGATAATGAAATTGATGCGTCATGATCCACGATCCTTTGCAGGACGGATGATCAAAGATCATTATTGAACTGTTAAATTTCCTGTGGAATATTGGAAGAGTAGATCACCAAAACTCATGATCTGGTTGAGTATTTGCAAACGCAGGCGAATGGAGCATATTTTATGGAGTTTTAGAATTTATGGATTCGATTTCGTTTACTAGTGAATGTATGTGCATTTTGAAATTTCATCAAGATGATAGCCAACTACGAGTATGACTAGGCCTCTCAAATGAGTCGACTCGGGATAAAAATTTTACCTAGAAATTTTCAACCCATTTGATTTGCAGATCAAAAACGGTCAATTCATACCCACTCCGCTCAAAATCCTCAAAACCCGTGGGTAATTCGCTAACCCGTTTTTTTTAAAAAGATTTCAAATCAATTTAAGATTTTTTGGATTGGAGATCTATTAGCCTGCTTGCAATTCCCCAAACCTGCCAAATATGTGTTAAAAACACATTTGCGGATTATCCGCCAATCCACGGATTTTGATCCGACGACCCGAACCCGTCTTCCAATCCAAATCTTCAATCCGCATCTACGACTGACCCATAAAATTCTCCCTCCGTCGACATGTACCATCCTGCAATGGGTCAAAACCCACATGTCCCGCAGATTGAGTCAAATTTTAATAACCCTATGTATGACGGGGGATGTAACAGATTTTATTTGTTAGCTTGCAAGTCTTTTGATCGGAAAGTTTGGCCACTTTTACTCTTTCATCGAAATTGTGTTCAATTTCTTTTATTTGAGTTAGTGATTGTATTAGAATTGATTTTGTATTTTGTAAAAATCTTTATGATATAATATATTTGATTTGTCGGAATAAAAAGAAGATACCGCCTTTTATTGAGAGAAAAATGTATAAAAAAAAGACCAATTGCGCGATAATTTATGTGGAAAATTTTTGAAGAACGCAAGGTAAGATTGCTGGACAAAGACATTTTATCTGAGAAGAACACTGAGCCAAAAAAGTAAAACGATGGTGATGAACCGATGATAGAGAGAGAAAATAACTAATTGTTCAAATTATTTGAATTTATTGAGGAACTAAAATGTTAACAAATAATAAAAATTGGTAGTTATCTAAAAATAACAAGATATAAATAGAAGTAGAGAGACATGCTAGATTGTGAAGGGATAATATTTTATATAAACAATAAACAAAAATAATAATGACTATAAATAGATTTTACATGAAAAATAATTTACGAAATATTAAGAGATGAAACTGTAAAACTGTTATTATTATATAGATTTTCACCCTATAAAAAATAATTCTTGGCTATGCTATTAAATTTAAATGGCTACCATGGACAAACGGTTCTACAAAGGAACTAGACTTTGCATCGAGAATCCAACCTCTACAAATAAATTGAAATGGAGACATATACATTCACCTTTTCGTTGAGAGGTTTGGACTTTGTTTTCATATCTATTACTAGTAACTATATAATACCCATGTCATACGCACATAATGATATTATGATTAAAATTATTAAATTTTATTTATGTAATATGATTTAAAGATTAATATTATTAAACAGCTTCGTCTCTCGATTTAACATAATTAACATAAATTAACCATTTAATCATGAAGATAACAAAAACTTAAAGCATTTAAACGACATTTTGAAAAATTGAAAATTTAAACGTTTATAATTTGAAAGTTGAAGCTTTTTTATTAAGAGGAAAACAATTGATTAAGCAAAACTGCTAATAGAAGCTTTAACCCTGTAAACGTGTTTCGTCACTTGATTTAACGTCGTACCTCAAATGACATAGTCAACATAAGTTAATCATTTAACCAAAAAATCAATCCAAACTTAGACATTTAAACGATATTTTGAAAGTTGAGGATTTAAACGTCCACAATTTGAAAGTTAAAACATTTTTAGACGTTTTTTCCGTTTCTACTAATATATATGTTTTTGTTTTGATCTTAGGGACAAGAGAGCCGGGCTAAAATCTCAAATGTAGAACTTAGTTGTACCAATATAAAGAGGAGATTTGAATCCTTCACCTCTGTACAAAGGTCGGTACCATCTGAGCTATCGTATTTTTCTTAATATCATTTACAATTAAAACTATATATACTTAGGTAACAAATAGGTGTATACCAGTTGTACCATAAATAACAGATTCGAACTCTGAGCACACAGCGCGTGCGACGAATGTTTAAACCATCTGAGCTACCTTTTTTTCTCGGTATCACTTACAATTACAACTATATAATTCGATTTGACCAAAATCAAATTTCATTAAAGTCAAAATCGTCATTTTGACAGAGGACCAATTGAGAATGACTTCTAGGATCATTTGAGCAATTGATTCAAGAGAGCCACGGATGTGTTAAGGCTTTGTTAAATTTTTCAATAAAAAACCTCATCACTTATTTTCCAAACCTCTGTTCTCGGTGACCACACCCTTTTTTCTTTGCAATAATTTACCAACTCTCACATGTAAATAAATTAATGAGCGCCACTAGCTATTTTCGCAGATATGTTGAAGTCCTTATCCACTAGCATCTCGAGGCCCATAAGCTCAACCATCAAGCTTTTACTCTTACCTTCATCTTCCGAACCCACCACATACTTCTGCTCCTTGGAGCTTACCTCAATCGTCTTGGTCTCGTTCGAGATTGGGTTTCCATTGAGATATATTTCAGAAGCTTGTACGGTTCCTTTAAGTCCCAAGACAGTCACTTTCTAAATCACCCAACCTTTTCTCGACGCAAACTTACCTTACTTCACTTGCGACCATATCTTGACACTCTCATTTTCTACCCATGCATAGAAGTCAACGTACGTTGACTGCCCCTTTTTAAGTTTCATCTCCGGAAGCTCACCCTCATCAAGAAAGAGTTTCCCGGTGGCGTATCCCTCTCATGCTCCGCCGGAAACTGACTACCATACTACGGCGTCGTTCTCGCCTCTTTTGAAATCAACCCACCTTGTTGCATAGGTAATATAGTGTTCTGGTAAAGATGAGCGTTCACGGTATTCAACGGGAGCTGGGAGAGTCACACGCTTCCCGTTCTTGGTAACAACGGCCTGAGTCATGTCAAACATGTGGTACCAAGAACCTGGTGGAAACACTGCTTCCACTTGGGTTTGGCCTTGTTCAAGAACCGGTGATATCATTAAGCTACTTCTAAGCAAGAACTGTCTACTCAAACCGTAGCATTCAATATAATCAGGAAAAGAGAAGAAGAGCGGTCTAGCGATTGGTGCACCAGTGATATGAGCTTCGTAGTTGAGAGTGTAGAGAAAAGGAAGAAGTTTGTTCTCATCCCACGAGCGGTACGAGCTAACTCTGTAACTGTTCCCCACTGATAAAGCTTTTTTCTTGGAGCGTAACAGCATGATCTTTTGAAAACGGGTAAAACGCACCGACTTGAATCCAACGATTGCAGAGTTCTTCTGGTGTTGGAGGGAAGAGTCCACATATGTCTGAACCAACCATGGGAACTCCAAATATTCCAATATTTAAATCGTTGAGATAGACACTTGCAAGCTCTCCCATGTTCCTTGGTTATCTCCTGTCCAATGAGCAGCATATTTACCTGAACCAACAAAAGTGGACCGGGATAATATGAACGGACGTTTGCCTTGGAAAGCAAGTAAAGCTTGTGAGTGGTTATGGCTTCAGAGAACCCGTAGATACTGTGAGCGTCGTACTCTCGAACACCATTGTAGTGATAAGAACTTGTGGCAATAGTCGTGAACCCAAGGGAAGCTTTGAATCCAGTAGCATTTATCTTATAAGGTGGATCATCCCATCTCGTCTTGGTTATATTCTTGCAGTCCAAAATCACACCAGGTCCTCCTTCCTTACGCGGACACTCTTTCCCCTCAGGGATTGTGCACAAAACAGAGCAAAAGTTAGAGACCTCGTTCATATCAATCCAAAGACCATCAATGGGAACTAACTCATTAAAATGTCGAATCTCATCGCCCCACCAAGAAACCTTTTTCGGGTTAAGAAAATCAGGAAAATAAACCGGACCAGGCCACACTTGAGCCAAGAAAGGCTTTCCTTCATATTTAATAAACACATCGTCAGCCATAGCTCTTTGGTATACACCATAGCTTACGTTAACACCAATACCAGGATCAGTGATCACAACATACTGCATTCCCATCTTATGAATTCTGTCTAAAAACGCTAATGACTTAGAACGAGGAAAGTTCACAGGATTCACTGTGAAGTCCTTGTAACCATCCATGTAATCAGCATCGTTCCAAATCACATCAAGAGGGATCTCAGCCTTATGGTAATTATCCACCACATCTTCAACAATTGATATGGTATGATAACCCCATCTACCTTGATGAAAACCTAAAACACAAATTAGGTTAAACATTACTAAAAACAGAGAAATTACAGAGAACAAGTGAGATTTATTTACCTAGAGACCAGTAAGGCATCGGAACTGGCCGTCCGATTAACGAAGTGTATTGATCAATGACGTTGAAAGGCGAAGGTCAGGCGAAGAAATAGAAATCGAAAAGGCCTCCAATTACCTTGTACGTCAAGGAACTACCTCTGTAAAACACATCCATACCGTTACTGTTGAGAAGCAGAACAGAGTGTGCGTAAGATTTACCTCTGACGACGTCGTTTCTAAGATCCATGTAAACTGGGTGTGAAACGTATCGATCAGTGTTGAGTTTAAACGCCGAGACGTCTTCAGTGAAGAGAGTGTAAGGCTCATTAGGGATTAGTTTGATTCCGTTGGCTCGTGAGTTTTTGCCAAATCCGTACAGTGATGCATCTTTGGGTAGCAAAGTTGATATCTCGAGGTACTGGTCTTTGAAAACCATCTCTCCGAAGGCCTCATCGGAGCTGGTGGTGTTGAAAATCGTCTCGCCGTTTGATCTTCTTCTCACGGCGAAGCTGAAGGGATCTGTGGTGAAGCTGAAAATCAGCTCCGATCCGGACTGTAACCGGAGATTTTTTCCATTTTCCGATCACCGGCGGTGGTTGTTCCCGTCGGAGGAGATTGTATGGAACCTCCCATCGTTGCTTCTTGGAGGCGATGATTCGTCTCATGCCTGCAAAAAAAAAATCCAACGGTCAGAAATAGATGAGGTAATGTGGGATGCGAAGCAGAGGAAATAAAACTTCGTACTTAACGAAGAGACGTAGGATTGTGATACCAGAGCCGTAGATTTTGTTTCTCTGCTTGACTTGGAGATAGCCACCGAAGCTGTCATCATTGTGGGACCTTTTGATGGAGATCAGACGGTAGCCTTTGCCGATGGCGTTGGAAGACCGAAGAGTTGAGTGTAAGATGAAGATAGAAACAGAGACCTGGGAGAGAAGGCAAAGGCTTTACACTTTCATTTTTTGTTTCAATTTCATTCTCTCTCGACCTTTATAGATTTTGAGTTTCAGCTTTTATAGAAAGATACAATGTGAGCTTTTTAAAACCCTACAAGCCACGTCGCCTCTTAACTTGTGGCTATTAAGGCAAGAGTTTCAAACATGTTCTTTACAACAATTATATCTTTTACAGCTGTTTCTAAAGCTTCTCGGCTGTTTTTAGAGTTTCAAAACGTTTGCAGATTTGTTTTTGGGAGATGAGCTGTACAGTGGTGGCAGGTCGCTTTGGGGGAGTACGCGGTATAGTCGTTGCAGGTTGCCGTTGGGAAGAGTGTTTGGTCATGGAAGATGAAGTCTTTGTCTTGAGGGGAGGGTTAGCCCTGTTTTAAGAGGATTTTGAGACCGCTGTGTGTAACATAGGGTTTGCTCTGTTCTGGGAAGTCATCAAAACCTCTGTGTGAGACAGAGACTTTGCTTTGGTAGATACGTTAATATCCCCTCTTAAACTTGGTGTGGGTGTAAAGGCGACACCTACTTTGAAACGCATAGAGTTGGAGGCGGTATAAGGTAGGGATCTTGTGAAGATATCAGCTAGTTGGTGATAAGCAGGAACATGCTTGACCACGAGAGACCCCAAGGCAACTTTTTCTCGAACATAATGAAAATGCGTTTTGAAATATTTTGATCTTGCATGGAAGACAGGATTTTCAGAGTGGTGAACAGCAGAGAGGTTGTCGCAGTAGAGTTCCAGAGTGATTGGTTAAGGAACTCCAAGGTCACAAAGCATTGTGTTCAGCCAAGTAAGTTCAGAGGCTATATCCGAGAGACATCGATACTCTGCTTCTGTGGAGTTTTTGGCAACAGTCTCATGTTTCTTTGAAGACCAAGAGATAAGGTTGGTTCCTAGGAATGTGTAGAAGCCTCCAGTTGATCGTCATGTAGTTGGAAAACAACTCGCAAAGTCACTATCACAGTAAGCACGAAGAGTGGAATCAATGTTTTTGTTGAATGAAATTCCCATAGACATTGTGCCTTTGACATAACGTAGAATTCATTTTAGTAGGTTGGAATCAGATAATGTAGGAGCGTGCATTTTCTGACAAACGAAGTTCACAGCAAACTAGATATCATGTTTTGTTAGCATGAGGTACTGCAGCTTACATGCCAAGCTAGGAAAATAAGTTGGGTTACAGAATAATTTTGTCATACCTTGACTTTTGTTTGGCTACAAGGGAGGAGGAGTTGGCATCGGAGCGCAATTTTCCATTTGCGCGGTAATCAACAAGTCTTCAGCGTGTGAGAGAAAAAGCCCCTCTGGATGAAAACGTGTCCCAGAAAATAATGGAGCTGGCCGAGGTCTTTCATTTGAAACTATTGATGAAATTCATTGAGGAGAGAAGTTAACAGAGACGAATTGTTTCCTGTTACACCATGTAATCCACGTCATCCACGTAAAGTAGTAAGAGGATTACAACATTGTCTCTAGTGTAGAAAAATAGGGAAGGATCCAGTTTGCTGTTTGCTGCAGACGAAACCAAATTCCAAGAGAAAGTTGTTAAACTTGTCAAACCATGCGCGTGGTGACTGTTTTAAGCCATAGATAGTTGTGTATAGCATACATACATGTGTAGGTTTTGTTTTGTCTACAAATCCCTCAGGTTGTTTCATGTAAACATCTTCCAATAGATCTCCATGTAAGAAGGTGTTTTTAACATCAAGTTGTTTTAACTTCCATTTCATTATAGTGGCTACATGTAGCATTAGTCTTACTGTAGCAGAGCGAACTATTGGGTTGTATGTCTCGAGGTAGTCGATGCCTTCTTCTTGCTCAAAGCCCTTTGCCACCAACATGGCCCTAAGTTTGTCTATTGAACCTTCAGCGTTAAGTTTAGTGCGGAAGTCCCATTTGCAGCCCATGATGAAGATTTGGCATGTGGGGAACTAAAGACCACGTTTTGGTCTCGATGCAGTGATCCATTTCCTTTTCCATCATTGTTATCCATCCTTCGTCTTTTAATGCTTCTGTAACTGTTTTGGTTCCGTGTAGAGGGTTTTATGGAGCATAAGTGCGTATTTGGGATTTGGCTTGTGTGTGCCTTTTTTCCTCTAGTGACCATGGGATGTTGATTGGCAGGCGTAAGTAAAGGTAGATGAAGAGCTAAATCGTTGCTTTCTTCTACAGGTCTTGTTGCAGATAGTGAAGCAGAGAATTCTCCAGAAGTATGGGGAGGACAAAGATGAGATATTTGAGGATATGAACGAGAGAGAGAGGACGGACTGTTGTTGTCTATAGGAACAGAGTCGAAGTCTATTGTACGCCCAATGCATTCCCTTCTCTCTCTAGTGGAAGCATTCTCAAAACCACGGTGTAAAGGTGTCGTTCTGGCAGTGAAGACTGATGATTTTTTTGGCATGTCTGCAACAGATGGAATTTGATGTTCTGGTGAGATTGATTTAGCACCTTTTGCAGGGGATGTTACGTCCACTTTAAGACTTTTAAGCCAAGCATCTATAAGGGGTGTGTATAGAGGTGTTTGTAAGGCAGAGTAAGTGTCTGAGAAAGGAAAGACAATTCATCAAACAGAACGTGTCTATTAATAAACACTCGCCCTGTTGGTGGCTACAAGCACCGATATCCTTTGTATTTTTCGTTGTACCCCAGAAAAATGCATTTCAAGGACCTGGGATCGAACTTGTTTGATGAATATTCTCGGAGCATCGGGTAGCACGCAGAGTCAAACGTTCTGAGAGACGTGTAGTCTGGTCTTTTTTCGGTAAGTCTCTTGAAAATTGTGACTTTGTTTTCAAGAGTTGATGTAGGCAAAATGTTTATCAAAACATTCGATGTAAAGAAAGCCTCAATCCAATATTGGTGAGGAATCTTGGCTTGAAACATCATTGCTAAACCAAGCTCGATGATGTGCATGTGTTTTCTCTTAGCCAAACCATTTTGTTGAAACGTGTGGGGGCAATATATGTATTTCTTGATCCTGCTTTGTTGCAGATGAGTTAAGAATTGATTGCTTATAAACTCTCCTCCTCCATCGCAGTGAAACGTCTCAATCTTGTTGTTATATTGGTTCTCGACAAACTTTTGAAACAGAACAAAGACAGAGTAGAATTCGGATTTTCTTTTCAATGGATATAACCAGCAGTAACGAGATCAATTATCGATGAAGATAACATAATATCTGAAACTTTGCACTGAGTTAACAGGAGAAGGTCCTCACAAATCACAGTGGACTCTTTCCAAAAGTCTAGAAGCAACAAAGGAAGAAAGAGAGAATGGTAAACTAATGCTTTTTCCAACCTGACATGCTTCACACATCAAGTCGGATCGCTTATTGATAGTGATGGCTTGACTAGATGAGAGATGCTAGAGAATCTGGGGGTTAGGATGGCCAAGTCGTATGTGCCACACTTCATAGCTTGCAGCCAGTTGTCTGTTGGAGAAAAAGACATGTTGTTGAAGATCCTCCAGCTTTTAAAGTCCGCTATGGTTTATGACCAGAGGTAGAAGCCTCTTTGTTTGCTTGTCCTTAACATGTACACCATCACAATTAAATTTAAAAGTGCAAAGATAGTCACGTGTAAGTTTTAAAACAGATAAGAGAGATTTGGTGATGTCTGGACAGACAAAAACATCATTTAGGGGTAGGTTACCTGATAATGTAGGTAAGGTTGCATACCATGTGTGGGTGATATGAAGAAAATTCCCATCCCCTATCATCACTGTGTCTGATCTGAGATAGTTGTGTTCTTGCTGTATATGCATCAGAGAGTTTGTGACATGAGAGGTAGCTCCGGAGTCAGGATACCATTCATGTCCATTGTTTTCAGACACGTAAGTTATTCTTAACGCGACAAGAGCATATGGCATATCCTCACTCTAGTAACTGTTATTGAACCTATGCCAACATTTGAGAGCGACATGGCCCATTTTCACATATTTGGCAAACAAGCATGTTTTCTGCATTAAGAGAGCTTGAAGTAATTGATGCAGTCGAGATTTGTTGATGAAAGCCATGGCCTCTAGTTGAGTAGAAGCCACAACCTCTTGTTCCTCGGTAGTATCTTTGGCCTCTTCCTCCATTGTTTTGATGGCTCATATTTGACAAAGACGGAACTGTGTTGAAGACGAGATGTGGTGTGATGGTGCAACTTCATAACCAGTCAACCGATCAGCATAACCATTTATCCTTAGTATGATGTCTTCAAATGTCAGAAAGGGGATTGTGTCGCTGGATCCCTCAATGGAGGTTTTAATGGGCTCATATTCTCTGCCTAAACCATGCAAGGCTGTAAAGATCTTCATTTTTCACTGACGGGATTCTGCATAGAAGAAAATAGCTCACAAATGCTTTTATATCTCTTTTTAGATAATCAGACATGGATCTTTCTCTCTTTTCTACGGTCTACAGCTTTCTTTGAAGCTCAAAGAGGCGCAAGGAAGATACCCGGTTGAAGTGGTTTGCAAGAGAGCTCCATAATTCTTGAGACGTATTTGTTTGCAGGTTGCCATTGGGAGATGCGTTGTACGGTGGCTGCAGGTCGCTGTTGAGGAGCACGCGGTACGGTCGTTGCAGGTTGCCATTAGGAAGAGCGTTTGATCATGGAGGATGAAGTCTCTATCTTTAGGGGAAGCTTAGCCCTGTTTTTAGAGGATGTCAAGACCGTTGTGTGTAATATAGGCTTTGCTCTATTCTGGAAAGTCATCAAAGCCTCTGTGTTAGACCGAGGCTTTGCTTTGGTGGATCCGTTAATATTAAGAAGCAGAGGATAAAAGCTAGAAGAAGAAAAAGAAGAGAAAGATACACCATTGTTTAGTTTGGTAGTGATACTCTAGAATCTACACTTTATCATTCTGTTATGTAGTAAAAAACGATGAAAAAGGTTAGAGGATCTTTTATAATCCAAATTTTACACAAAAGTTCTAATTCATTCTTGCACTTTGGAACAGTGTTAAAACATATCCTAACACAGTGACAGTCGTCGTTTAACAGTTGCATTAACCGCTGACACTGATTCAACTGACACGTGTATAGTGAGATGGCTTAAATGACGTTGTTTTAGATGGTTCTAATTAAAATTTTATAATTTTTTTACAAACATGAAATTCAAAGCCACAACTTTTAACCGTGGTACATTTGCCATTTACCAGTTGAGCCCACGACAATCTTCGACAATAAATCAAACTTCTATGTAAAATATTTATAAACATTTATATTTGTATTCTCACTAAACCAATTGCTAAACCAATTACTCTCAATAAACCAATTACTCTCCAAGATGGGTCCCTCAGTTTTTTCATATTTCTTGCTCTTTTTACTCTTCTTCTTCGATGGTATCTCCCAACTTTATAATTTTGATTTCTTTTTATCTAATTAGCAGTTTTGTGATATCTTTTGTCTTTTAATCTCACTCGACCGTCTCTCTCACTCGTATTCCGTGATTTTCCCAGACTCATTAATTCAAAAAAAAAAAAAAACTTCTCCGACATCAAATCCGAGGAAATCGCCGGCGATGGGTGGGTGGTTGCATTTCCTCCAACTTCTTAAATATAACCGATGAAAACTTCTCTCAGCTCAACAGCTCCACCTTAAGCCATCACTTCGTCAAACTAACTTCCACCACTTACGGCCTTCTCAATCTCGACTCTCCTCCGCCTACTTCCGCCGCCGCCGTAATCTCCACACCAGCCACACCAATGACTCCGATTGAAAGATTCACTATCAATGGTAAGGAGTCACTGAGTGTCAAGTCAAAGCTGGAGGTTATTAACTTCAGGGAGCCAGTGTCAAGTCTAGACGACGGTGATACTTGTCGATTCTCTCCTTTACCGGTGAAATGCAATGTTATCTCCGGCGGACTAAACAAAGAGAATTCAGATCCTAACTGTAACAAAAGCCCTAGAAATTCGAATCTGTTGAACAACGACTAAGACGTTTTAAAACCGTTAGATCCGAAATTAACGGAGAAATCTGAGAAGCTATGTGACGGCGGAGAGAATCGAGTCGTGATTGATACGACGTCGTTACACGGTTTCCGGCGAACATTTGAGGCGTGTAACGCTGTGAAATCTGCAATTGAGAGTTTTGGTGTTGTAACATGTGAGAAAGATGTGTCAATGGATAGAGGATTTAGAGAAGAGTTATCAAATCTTATGGTCGGAGACGGAAATGGAGAATCGACGGTGGTGATGTTGCCGCCTAGGGTTTGAAGGGGAAGTATATTGGTGGAGTAGAGGAAGTGATGAGATTGGTTGAAGAATGATTGCTTGGAGATTTGCTTAGAGGAATTCCGAGGAAGAAAGATCGATGGTATCAAAGAAGAAAAGGAAAAAGAGTAAAAAATATGAAAAAGCTGAGAACCCAGATTGGAGAGTAATTAGTGAGAGTAATTGATTTAGTAATTGGTTTAGTAAGAATAGAAATATAAATGTTTATAAATATTTTAGGTTTATAAATATAGAAGTTTGATTTATTCTCGAAGATTGTTGTGGGCTAAGTAGTTGAAGGTTGTGGGTTCGAACTCATGTTTGTAAAAAAAAAATTAAAAATATATTCTAAGCAACCAAAACAATCGTTTAAGCCATCTCACTAAAAATATGTCAGCTGAGTCAGCATCTTAGTAAGAGTTGATTAGTCCATATGACTCAGCTTACTCAGTTGAGGGGACTGGTAATTAATTGATTACAGCTATTCAAATTACCTAACTAGGACAAAATTTGGATGTGATTTTTTAATCTTTGTACCGTTACAAACTACTATCTTTTGTTAGTGCGCTAATAATTATGTTACCAAGAAAATTTTCATATACTATATAGTTCTGAAAACGTTTGTTTTTTTCCAAGATATTGTCTTGAAGGTGGACAGTGATTATATCGAATCATGAATCGTCTTTAAGTGGCTTTGGACCATGTGCTTCTCTGTTTTATTTTTCTGGTCCTGGATTGCATTTGCACGTTGGTAAGGATCCCAAATGATTTTATAACATAAAAAAATACTGGAAAAACGTATCTGGTGTGTGGGTAACTCCATGTTCCATGCTTCTCAACGGGCAACTCACCACTCCTCGGCAACCCCAGCTCTTGTCTCCATCCCCATTTGGGCTCATCTCAAAAGTGTTCGGTACGAAACTATTGGACCCTGCAACAGAGAACAAAAACTACTCTTGGTTAGCAAATAAGATCTTATAGGCAAAGGCAGAGGTGTTAAACTGGATTAAGCTGAGGGTGGTAAATGGCAAGACCTGTAGCTTCTGGCATGACAACTGGTCCCTATTTGGTAGCTTAGCTTCTTTTTTCGGTGCTTGAAGGATAACAAGGCTTAGAGTTCCGGACAGTGCAACACGCCATGATCTATATGACCAAAGGTCGTTGGGCCATACCACCTGCAAGATCAGAAAATCAAGTCATGATGCAAGCACATCTCACTATGGTCACCTTTGGACTGAGCGCAATCACAGACTGCATCGACAAACTTTCAAACCTCCGCAATTGATAATCTCAACCATTGATTCAACCATAAGGAACAGATTAGCTAGCTACCGAGACCCAAACACCATGAGGGCGTCTCGGATGTTGCAGAGGTGGTTCTCAACTACAACTTATTCTTCTAGCTAATCGACATCTGCAACCAACTTGGCAAAGAGAAGACTCTCGATCCTTCTTCTCTGATTCGCTGAATCACTTCCTTCTTCCATAGCGACAAAAAAAAGATGATGATTTTCTTAAATAGAAAGGTATTGTAATGCGATGATAGTGTTGTTACACTAACAAGACATGGCCTCAACAAGACTTCAAGACACAGCAAAACATCGCACCCAAGAAACGGCCATAAGAACAACTATGGACAAAATCACAACTTTTAAATCTAACCTGGTTTATCTAACCTGCTTATTTGACGTTGAAAACAATACTCTCCAATCGTAAGAGATAATTCCAATGAGCAGGCTGAAACAAATATTTAATAAGCTAAACTAAAAGTGGGACCAGAACACTCGACACACGATTCTGAGATCTGTTTTTTTTGTTCCAAACTAGATAAAATAAAATAATATACTATATTTTAAAAACTCTAAATGTGTATTCGCTAATGAGAAGCAGAGCTTCAAAAGTGGAATCGAAATTGAGTTATTCCCCCTTGATATCTTCTTCGTTCAGAGGTAAGGGACATTGTTTTGTTCTATGTATTGTCTTTGTATCTATAAATTTAAGTGATGCAAAGTGAATATCAAGGTTTCGTGGTGTAGTTGGTTATCACGTCAGTCTAACACACTGAAGGTCTCCGGTTCGAACCCGGGCGAAGCCATTATTTTTTCTATTTTTTTAACGATTATGTTTTCTTTACAGTTTCTCTTTTTCCTTAGACTTGAATATATGCTTTAAATGAACCTCCTAATATTTGAATCTAACTTAAAATTAGTACGTCAAAATGTATTTCAGTCTTTCAAATAATATACATATCTAGTTTTTATCTTCATTTTAGTACATATGTTTCATCTTGACATATGTACTCATCAAATCTGCGTTCTGGCATGTAGGTGGCTTTGGATCTTGTGCTCCTTTGTTTTGTTTTTTTGTCATATATTGCATTTTCATGTTTAGAGATTATGATTTCTTGAGACCTCATTTATTTTACTTGTAGAATCCGGCGAAGAAAAAGAAGTTTCAATACTATTATGATAAGTTAAAGACGAAAGTTGGGCTTTTGTTTTGACATTTTCCTAAATCCGCCTAATTTGGTGAACTTATTTACTTTCTTTTGGTCAAGTTTATAAGTGGGATGTATATGAAAATATCTAGACCCAATTTAACCAAAGTGTTGCCGGTACATTGTATTAACAAGTCTATATTTTAAGGCCCATAGCTTTGATCCGAACAAGGCTTTGGTTTATTGGTAAATATAATATTTAGCATAGTACAGCATGTCTGAATACTCTGCGTTTCGCCGACTATCTGTGGGCGGTCCACCTTGTCCAAAATAGTCTGCAAAATAGTACTGTTTAAAATGTTAGGACATTAGAAAAATAAAATTGAATTTGAATACCAAGAGTGCTAAGATTCAAAAATTATATATTAAACACAAATTTAGTTTATGAATAAAAATCATTCTCTTATTTATGTCTATCTATGTTTAGAAATTTTCTCAAAAATAAATGCCACAAATTTTTACAATTCTCTTAATCTATTGTAAGTTAACAATAGTTCTTTTTGTGAGTCTTATTCTTAATCAATATCATAATTCAACATTAATATTTATAAGGATAGCACACATTTGCTAAACTTATTTCTAGTAGAAGTAGATAACTCCTAATTCTACTTGACATATTTTAACTACCAATCATTTTATCCTAATACAAATAGGATTTCTTATATTGCAAGTTATCTTTAAACTTTAAGTTTTATCCAACATTCATCCCCTTAAGCTTCGAGTTAGTCTTGGTGAGGTCTTGAACTCCTATCAAGCTTCTCATCTCCGTGAACTTGATTCTTGCTAGGGTTTTAGTCAATATGTCCGCACATTGTTCTTCTCTGGAACATGTTCCACCTTGATTTGATCATCTTCAACTTTCTCTCAGATGAAATGATATCGCTTGTGGATATGTTTGTTTTAGCCATGGAACACGGGATTCTTTATTCCAGCAATTATAGACTCATTGTCAATTCTCATGACAACCTTCTCGTTAGTCGTCTTTATTACTTTGCCTAAAACTTCTTTAAGACAAACGGCTTGATAAGCTGCAAGTGTTGCCGCCATAAACTCGGCTTCACATGAGCTTAATGTGAAGGTGGGTAGCTTTGTGAGTACCACATGATGATTAATCCACATCATCAAATATTGCCTCATCATTTTCTTCGGTCACGAAACATGGTTCCGAGATTCTTAGTGCGATTGTGGATTCTCACAATCTTCACCTTGTCTTCACCGACTTATTAAACCACCATTTTGACCAGCTTTTATGTGTTATTGACTTCACTTACCGAGGCCCAGCTCTTCTTCTCTGAGATTTCTCCTGCAAAACTTATGGTCTTGGATATCAAGGAAGTACGTCCATAAGTGATGAGAAATTTATTTAGTTTCTTAAAGGGAACAAGATAGAGGATGTTCCAACAAATTTGCAGAAATCAAAGCTGAAAGAAAAAAATCTACATGGGTGCTACTACTGTGGGAAATTTGGTCATATCAAGAGGTTTTGCTACAAGTTTCAAGCTAGGTTGAGGACATTGATGAATGAGAAAAGGTATTATCCACGTCATGATGATTTTTCACATGGTTATGTGAGAAAAAAATATCTATATCATAGGAAGAAGCATGCTTACACATCAAGGGGTTCAGTTGAATGGCAGCCAAGATGCTGTGACAGTAGAAGACCCAAGATTTTGATGAGAGATCAAAATTCTTTGGAAAGATGCACAAAATTGAATGAAAGTGTGGTGAAGATAGAGCATCTAGAGCTGATTGCTCCAGAGCTAAAAAAAGATCAGACATTTAAAAGGAATAATGATGGTCATGTAGAGAAAAAATCAGAGGAAGATCAAACGTTCTTTGATTTACAAGAATTTATAAATGAATGGGATCAATCATGTAGGAGAAGTTCATTGGAGGAAACTGAAGACATAAATTGTCAAATTCAATCAAAAAGGGGGAAAAAGAAGCAGTACCTGAACAGAAGCTTCAAGTTTGTTGTGATCTTCTCATCACTGCTTAAAGGATGGTGCAGCTCTAGGTAACTCCATTATCGATATTACACTCTCATTACACTCTCGCAGGAATTACAGAGAAACAAGAATCTCGAATTGCAATAAAAAGTATTGATTCCAGGTGGAGCATATATTGGAAGAGATTCAAGAGAAAAATAGTCAGTTCTTTGGTGTGTGTTATTGAATCTAATGGTATAAGTCGAGAGTGAATAATTAAGAGGAAAATGAATTACCTGAAATAAGATGAAGTCGAAGATATGGCTTTTGACTCTAGATCGAGCTATCGTGAGGAATGAAGAAATCAAGTAAGATTTCCACAGTGTTTTCTAAGGTTAGGTTAGAAGAAACAAGGCGTGAAGAAGATAATTCAAGTTATGAAGGTTACATGTAATCATCAACGCATCAAAAGAGACATGGTGGCTCACCGGAGATGTTGTAAGACGAAGTCATCAAGAGTTTTGCAGCATTTCTGGTGAGCCACCATGGATTTTTTGATGCGTTAATGATTACATGTAATCTTCATAACATGAATCATCTTCTTCACACCTAGTTTCTTCTAACCTAACCTTAGAAACATGTGGAAATGGAAATCTTACTTGAATTCTTCATTCCTCACGACAACTCCATCTAGAGTAAAAACCATTTTTTCGACTTCATCAGGAATAGATTTCTTATCACTTATGGACGTACCTCCTTGATATCCAAGACCATAAGTTTTCTTTTTCTTATCACTCATGTACGTATCTTCTTGATGTCCAAGACCATAGTTTGACTTTTCATTTCGGAGTCCTTTTGTTGGAACATGAGCATAGATGTTCCCTTTCATGAAATTGGTCACACCTGAGGATATTTCTCCTTGGTACCCCAGACCATGATTCGTCTTCTCGGTCTTTCCCATTGACAAAATCTTATTCAGATCCCTTGTACCACTGTTGAGCGTATAAATCTTCTTCCAAGTATCAGCGAGTTCTTGTTCCAACAACTTATTTTTTTCTTTTTCCTTGCCAAGTTCTTCACTCATTAGCTTCTCCTTCTTTAATAGTTGATGGTTTTCTCTGTTGAGCTCAATCACTTTATTCTCTATTTCATGAAAATTTTTATTCATTGTTTCTAAATCCTTACTAGAATCTGAATACTCTCACTTGATGAAAGAACTTGTTCTCTTTAGAATCTAAGGTTAGTTTTCTCTCTAGCTTCGTTCTTACTCTCTGGCGAGCTACAATATCTCGTTGAGTCCTTTCTTTCATTTTCACTTCTGAATTCGGACATGAGGGTTTGAAGTCTCGCTTCCTTCACTCGATATACTCCAAGATTTCTTGTTTCGAACGCTTCACATATACCTTTTGGCGAATCAAGATCACCAACTTGTAATATGAGTGTTTCGGGTATAGTTTGAAACAACAAGGCAATCGCCATGTCGTTCTTCTTGTCTATGGTTGATCTTGGCTCGATCGTCTCCCATATCTTGTGAACACGCAAGTTCACTTTCATTCTCATCAACCAAACCGTGTAGTTCTTTGATTTGAGCATTGGACATTGAATTGATGAATGTCTAAGTTCCTTCGACCTCGTCATCAGATTGCTAGCATCTCCCATGGCTCGGGTATGCTTCTAGTGTTTGATAGATCGATACCAATTCAAGAATTATATATGAAACACAAACTTAGTTTTTGAATAAGAATCAATCTCTTATTTATGTTTAGAAACTCTCTCAAAACTAAATAACCAAAAGCTCTCACAATTCTCTTAATCTATTGTTATAACTCAACAATGGTTCTCTCCGGTGAATCTTATTCTTAATCAATGTTACAACTCAACATTAATATTTATAGGGATAGCACACCTTTTCTAAAATTATTCCTAATATAATTAGATAACTCATAATTCTACTTAACATATATTAACTAGCAATCATCTTATCGTAATACAAATAGAATTCCTTATATTGTAAGTTATCTTTAAACTTTAAGTTTTATCCAACAAATATTGGGTAAAAATTGCATGGTTTTGGTATCGGTCATGCTCACCTCGTTGGACTTAAAAGTAGATAATCAAAAATAAACTCTTCTTGTTATGGAAAATTAGCCTTTACCAAATCCCATTTAGCATTAAGCTCAAGAAGACATGAATATATTTCTTTATTTTGACATGCATCATCAAAAAAATCAAGTTAATATAGAATCTAGACAAATTGTAATCTTATATCTTGTATATATAAACCAGACAGTGAAAGAAAAAAAAAGGATGGAGGCATTTGAAGATATATACTCACATGTACTAATCAATGCCGTGGGTGTGGCAGAGTCGTTCTCACATGAGATGTTTAATGGTTTACCAATCTGTTGAAAATATTTTGAAGATTTCATCGACTCAAATCAACAACTTAAGAAACAAACTTTTGACAATTGACATGTCTGAATCGATGAATGATTAATACGAACATAAGTAGATACTAAGTTTAGTGGTAAATCACTTAAAATGAGGAGGGGCAAGTGCTCTACATCTAATTATTTTATATTTAGATATGGAAGATGCTGAGCTGGCATCAACTCTCTTCAATCTTCTTCACTATTATATAATCCATTCATTGTCTTCCCTTCTCTATTCATGTAAAATTACGTCTCCTCGCTATTAATCGATCATATAGATATTATTATTGTCTCTTCAAGAAAAAATGAGAAGCTTTCTCTTCTTCTTCGGAGTAGTCTTCTTCTTCTTCTCTTCATCTATTGACGCATGTGACCGATGTCTTCACCATTCTAAAGCACCTAATTTCTCCTCTGCTTCTGCTCTCTCTTGTAAACATTTCATCTTCTTCTCATTATAACTTTTATTTTACTATTTCTTTCTTTCTTTTCTCATGTCTTTTATTGTATGTTTTATTTTACAGCCGGAGCTTGTTCTTATGGCTCTATGGCTACAACTTTCTTCGCCGGACACATTGCCGCAGCTATACCTTCCATCTACAAAGACGGTGGTGGCTGCGGAGCTTGCTTCCAAGTCAGATGCAAGAACCCTACATTATGTAGCACCAAAGGAACAACAGTGATGGTTAAAGACTTAAACAAGGGCAACCAAACAAGAGTAACCTAACTCTTTGGTTATCTTTACCATAATCAGTTGATTTGGCTTTTAATAAGTAATATTGAAGAAATTTTAAGAATGAAAAACAGAGTTCCTTGGGATTATGGCAACAAAAAGATGAATGTGAGTAGAAGAATCAAGTGAAAAGCCAAATCATTTAGCGATAAAGCTTTAGTACCAAGGAGGACAAACTGAAGTGGTAGCTATTGATATTGCTCAAGTGGGTTCTTCACATTGGAGTTACATGACAAGAAGCCATGGAGCTGTTTGGGTTACTGATGAAGTGGCTACGATGGTAAGATAGTTTGGTCTCAGAAGGTTCTTCCGGCTAATTGAGAAGCTGGGAAGATCTATGATGCTGGTGTTCAAATTACAGACATTGCTCAAGGTCGAATTTGGAAATGACATGGTCAAATTTAGGCAAACAACACATAAACCTCTATATGTAACAGACTTGTTTATTAATTGTGTAAGAAACAAGCGGGAATACATAATCTTTAACGATTTTATAAAGATTAAAACCACAATTAGCAACATAACCATTTGTAGACCAAAACGGTAACATATCACACTATTTGCGAAGAAGATGAAGAATTTCTCATTAAGATTTAGAGAAATTACCAATTGATTAGAGAATTTATTCGGATCAATAACACAACGCAATTAATTCCGAGTTGAACATAATGCTGAAAACGAAAATTTTGATTCATAACACTAATTACAAACTGAATACGATGATTGAAATTGATAAAACAAAAACAGAAACCCTAATCAAGTTGTAGAATTCTCCACAATACTTAAACACCATTGGAATCAAATTAGAGATAAAAACCCTAATCCCTAATTCAAGAGCTGGTGAATTTGGTCACAGCCTTGGTACCTTCAGAAACAGCGTGTTTAGCAAGCTCACCAGGAAGCACAAGTCTAACAGCAGTCTGAATCTCGCGAGAAGTAATCGTAGGCTTCTTATTGTACCTAGCGAGCTTCGACGATTCCGATGCGAGTTTCTCGAAGATATCGTTGATGAAACTGTTCATAATCCCCATGGCTTTGCTAGAGATACCAATATCTGGGTGAACTTGTTTCAGAACCTTGAAGATGTAGATCTTGTAAGTCTCGACGCTCTTCTTCTTCATCTTCTTCTTCTTGTCGCCTCCTGCACCAGCTTCCTTGGGGAGCTTCTTCCCGGCCTTTGGTTTCTTCTCCGCCGGAGCTTTCTCGGCTTTTGATTTCTCCTCCACTGGTTTCTTCTCCGCGGGCTTCTTCTCTGCTTTCGGCGCCATTACTTTTGACCTTTTTTTAGGTAATCAACAAACACAGATCTGAATGGTTTTGCAGTGAATTGATTTCTTAATTGCTGAAGCTTTGTTTTGATTTTATAGTAGATAAGTAATCGATTTGATTGGTTTAGTTGACGTTGACGAGGATCGATGAGCTGTGGAAGATCGTTGCCGTAGATATTGTTTTTAATCGACGGTTTATTAGAATGTGATGCAGGGATCGCTGACGTGTCAAATTTTGGGTGTACTTTTAAGCGCGGCGTTAAAAATCTCCGTTCCCGCTAACTCCTATATTTTAAATGGGCTTTATAAGGCCCATTTTTATAAAGCACGACCCCATCCAAGCTGAACTGATTTGACCCGGCCCAGGCAAGGTGTTTTGAAACAAACCATATGGCTAGTTTTTGAAGCTCAAATTCCGCCATAGCTACAGAATACAAAAAGTTTTTGCCTGAAAAAATAGTAAAAAGAAACTGACGTTTTTCAATATCCTTGGCTTCTTTTATGAAAACTCTTATGGTTTGCTAGTAGAGATTGAAGCCAAGTGAGATTTTGGATGGACCATTGAGTTGTCTGAATTCCTTGTTACATGTTGCTGGTGTATTTTCACAAAAGGTAGTTCATAATTCTTCAGTTTTTAATAAGGTACGTTCGGAAGGAAAGGATGAGAGTCCAGTTTGGTTATTTATTGCAATAGAAAGATGTACATATAGATTGAACCAAACCGAATATAATTTTAAGAGAAAAATCTAAGTAGATTGAGTGTCGAACCGAAGTCGTTATGCTACGAACTGAGGTCGTTTAAACCTATCCCTTAAATGTCGAACTAAGTATAAGTGATAATCTACCTTTTCGATTTCTCCTTTTTTCTCCAGATTTTTTGTGTTTTTATGATGAACAGTGCATGTTTCTTTTATAGGGATCTATCACCGCTCCTACTCTTCAACCCTAATGGGGTTCATGGACATGTTTCTGAAGGGACCTTGACGAATTTGGACCGAGCAGTTGGATTATGTTCGGTCCACCTCCAACATTACCCGTTTCATTATAAATGATTTGTCTAATATAATAATTATTCAAAATCATATATATAATATAGAGTTTTATCTTCATTTACCATGTACATGTCATCATCTTAACCATTCATTAATCATCCAAAAAACTATATCATCAAATCATATATAGTAGTTAATGACTATTATCTTGATAGTTAGATATTTGATGATGATAAGTTGATCCGTAAAAAGAAGTTAGAAAAAATTAAAGAACGATAAAAACACACAAGTTTATAAATTTTACATTTTAGAGAAAACACAACTAATACATTAAATATATATAAATTAAATGGAACAATGAATTGATGCTAATGAAAAAATTTACTGGAAATCTTACTAAGTCTAATCCAAGGCGGGATTTGACTGTGTGTTCATATTTTCCTTTAATCTTGACAAGGGACTAATGTACATAGCTGAAATATTGAACATGTTTATTACATTAGATAAATACTAGTTTTTCAGTGTTAATATTGATAAGATTTTTTATGAACCAAAAGAAAAAGAGGAGAAATCGAAAAGTTCACCTTAAAACTCTTGTATTGTTTTAGGATTATGAATCATCACCGATTTTTCTTTCATATGAAATATGATAGAAAAATATCTAACTTCTTTCTCTCTCAAATTTTTTTCTCAAAAGTAATATTCCAAATCAACTTTTCTTCTCTGTTTTTCTGTAAATTCGCCGACCGGCGTCGACTACAACGTTGGTCGTACTCTTTCTAATTATATTATATGATTTTTTTAATAAAAAATCAATATTTGGGTACGACAAATTGGAAAAGCACGAATGTGGGCATTTTTTTGGGTGATTCCATTTTTCCTCTTCACGGTTATGCCAGTCATGTTTCACCGACGATATGTATGTGATCTCGCTTTTGAGTAGCGATATTCTTTTTCACATCACAATTGGTTGGGTTGGTGTCTTTTCAACGTGTTTTTTCAGCACGTTGTGTTGTTCATGTGTTTTGCCGACAATCTCAACATGTTTATCATGTATAACAGTTTGATAGATTAGATTGGATGGAAAATGAACCGTATTTTCCACTCTGGATTTTTTTGTTAGTTGTTTTTATGTCTCTCTTGATTCCGGTGAAGTTATCATTTGTGGTATTTCTATCGGTTATTTCTATTGGTTTGTTAAAGTCTATGCAAAAGAAAAATTCATACAAAGACAACCATTGGTTATAGAGTTTGAAGTCTTCATGCAGTGGTGTTTTGAGATTTGCGAAATTTTTATAGTGCGTCATAGTTGGGTGATAGCCAAGAATTGCAATGGTTGAATTCGAATATGGAGAAGGAATTTAACAAATTTGTCAATCTGTTAGCGAGTAAGACTTCTAAAGTTGAAGCATCGTCAATTTCGTTTCTTATGTTGTATCGTTCTTTAGCATCTTTGTTTAGAGTATATGTATATGAATACTATCTTTAAAATCTTGTAAACTATGGATCGAAGTGATAATAATACTTAGACGTTAAAAATATATATCTAAGTGAAAAGTTTCTCAAACCTACACATGAAGCAAGAAACACAAGACGGAAGAAGAAGAGAGTTTATTTTATTTACTTGACTCCTCATTTTGTAGCAAGAAACACGAGAAGAAATACACGTTTTTTTATTACCTGACCCTTCAATTATGAACAACCATCCATCTTCTTACGATGATTATCCAAAATTTTTATCAAACATGATCAAAACCAACACAACATAATCATAACAGATGTAAGATAAGTCTTAGAAGCAAGAAATTAAGTAAAAGCAAATACATCTATAAAATAATGGTTGCACAAGAAAAATTCAAGCCTAGCCTTACCTCCTCTGTCTCGGTAGACTTTGTAAAACATTATGTTAATAGTAAACTATGAATAAGTACTCAAGACCATAAAATAAAACTACAAAATTAATTCCAAGAAAAAAGCTTACTGGAAATCTTACTAAGTCTGATCCAAACCGAGATCGACTACCTTCTCATATTTTCTCTTTTAATATTAACAAGGAAACAACGTTGATAACTGATACCCAAAACAATCATTCACTTTGATAACAATTTTGCATGATGTAGATGAGTAAAAATAGAGAAAGTTCACCTTAAAACTCTAGTTTTATCCCTTCACCTGGAATCATAGGAACAAAAAAAGGTGATAAAGCATCTAAAGAAAGATATTTGTTACCTCTTTCTTTTTGTATGCAGGACATTGCTTTCGCTGTAGTAGCTAGAATTTCTCTTTTGGACAAAAATAATGTAAGCTCATTTGACTAAAATGATTAATAAATTATCAAATATTATCACCTTTGACCAACACAATGGTTCATAGTTGTAAAAGACTAAGAAAGAAAAGAGAAAGATATGTCACCTGAAATTGACTTCACAACAGAATCTCTATGTTTTTTCAAACAAAATATCAAACATGATCAAATCCAACACGACATAATCATAAAAGATGTAAAATAAGTTTTAGAAGCAAGAAATTAAATAAAAATAAATAATTTGTGAAGTTATTGTGTTTCTTATTTCTTGTGTCTAGTTTGTGTTGTATATATTTTAGTTCTTTGCCACTGAAACTTTTATTATGAGTGTTGAGTTTGGTGTGTCTGTGTTGCTCGTTTGTTATGTTATGTTTTAGTTTTCGTGTGTTATGAGTTTCTTTTGTTTGAGTTTATTGTGTGTGACGTGATTTTGTTCATCTTATTTTTTATATTGTGTTAGATTTTTGTGTGTGTATGTTTGACTACTGTTGTCTTTGGGTCTACGCATGAGACAATAGAAATATGAATAGAGGAACATATTTACTTCACCTGACCTCTCTCATATGCTACAAAATCACCTCTGAAAATTTTGTTCTCTGCATCTCAAAGATGTCTACACGAGGCAAGAGACATGAGAAGAAAGATCAATCCTTTAATACTATTGGCAGACACACAAACAATTAAATGAAACTACAAAAATCATCAACACCAAAACACAAACTTGGTAAGAATCCAAATTTTGACGGGTTGCTCATTTGTCTTTTAATCTTTGACATATACAACATGTTGTACCAACTGAAAAAACACAATTATCAAAGTTAGGATAAAGTGTGAATCAAAACTCCAAACCGGCTAAGAAATAAGAACACATTAAGAAACCAAAATGATTTAAACAGAATTTCAAAACTCACATTGTCTCCTTCTCTCTTTGAATTGTCATTTGATTGCTGAATCATATGACCACAAAATGAATTATGTTAGAGTTTATAAACAAAGATATAATGATAGAGAGAATAGAGAGAATAGAAGAAAGATGGAGATGAGAATATTTTTCCTTGCTTCTTATTTAGAATGATTCCATACAACACATATATATAGGAAAATAATTTAGATACAAAGGTTTTGAATGTAAAGCATAGAAACTTGTAATCTTTTGCATGAAGGAGAGAAAAGAGTAATCACCAAGGATTTGATGCATGTTGATGCATGTACTTCACTTTCTTGGAATAATGCTCCTTTGAATAATACACCTAATTTAATACTCCCCCTCAAGCTTAGCCAAAGAAACAACAAAGACTAAGCTGGGAACCCCCGTGAAGAATCACTTCATTAAAAACCTTACCAATGAAAATCCAGTGGGACAAAACCTTGATAAGGGAAAAAGAGTATGATGTCCACGGAGAGGGGACATTAAATTAGGGTCGTGAAAGGTCAACAATCCCAAGCTTTTGATAGATGTGAGAACAAACTTTGAGACTTGTAGCTTTGGTAAATCTATCTGCTAGTTGATCTTCACTTCGAGTATAGCATGGTAGGATCATACCTTTCTCAATATTTTCTCGGACCTAGTGACAATCCACTTCAATATGCTTGGTTCTTTCATGAAAAACAGATTCGGTCGCAAAGTGAATGGCCGCTTGATTGTCACAGTGAAAGGTAATAGAGCAGGAAGATTCAATGCAAAAGTCTTTAAGAAGAGCTTTGAGCTAAGTAAGCTCATTTGTTAACTTCTTCATTGCCCGGTACTCCGCTTCCGCACTTGAACATGACACCACTTTTTGCTTCTTTGATTTCCAAGTAACCAAGTTTCCTCCAATGAAGGTGTAATAGCCGGTTGTTGATTTCCTATCTAATGTATCCTCGACACAGTCTGCATCACAATACCCCATAATTTCGGTGCTATCATTTCGTCCCATCCAAAGACCTTGACCCGGACTTCCTTTGAGATATCGAAGGATTCGCTCCACCATGCCCCAATGATACTTTGTGGGAGATTGCATGTGTTGACTGATCTGATTCACAACAAAACAAAGGTCAGGTCTAGTGATCGTTAGATAGATTAACTTACCAACAAGTCGATGGTATTGTGTCGGATCTTCATATGGCTTATCTTCTTCTTCCTCTTCGGCTTTCTCCCCCTTTCAATAAGTGGGAGTCTTGGCCGGTTTTGCTTCAATTTTTCCTGTCTCATCCAAAAGATCAAGTGTATATTTTTTTTGCAAAAGAAATAAACCTTCCGGAGAATTGCAAACTTCAATGCCTAGAAAGTACTTTAGTTCTCCAAGGTCTTTAATGTCAAAGACAGATTTAAGATAAGTTTTAGTGGACTGAATACCTTCTATATTATCTCCAGAAATGATAAGATCATCCACATAGATGAGAACCACAATGATACGTTGAGAGCTTTGGAGAGTGAACAATGTGTGATCAGTTTCAGATTTCTTGAAACCTCGATCTTTGGAGGTGGAGCTCAACTTATGGTACCAAGCTCTTGGTGATTGTTTCAGCCCATAGATAGCCTTCCTTAGCCGTAAAACCTTCCCAGGAGTAATAGAATCTTCAAGACCGGGTGGAGGTGCCATATAGACTTTTTCTTCAAGCTCACCTTGAAGGAAAACATTCTTGACATCCATCTGCCACAACTCCCAAGATAAGTTAGTAGCTAAAGAAAGTACAACCCTTACCGTGTGGAGTTTGGCTACGGGAGCAAAGGTATCTGTGTAATCTTCTCCATAGGTTTGTGTAAAATCTCTTTCCACCAAGCGAGCTTCGTACCATTCGATGTCTCCATTGCTCAAGTATTTGATGGTGAAGACCCATTTGAAACTGACTGCTCTCTTTCTTGGAGGAAGATCCACTTCATCCCATGTGTGATTGTGGTTTATAGCTCCAACTTCATCATCTACTGCATCCAACCATTCTTTTCTTTCCTTGGCCTCCTCGTAGCTTTGAGGTATCCTGTCAAGCTTAATTTTTCCAAGAAAAACCTGATGATTAGTAGGCAAGAGGTCAAGCGAGCATACCAATTGAATAGGGTGAGCCACAACTTGATTGTTATAATACACCCTATTATTCACCCACTTAGACGGTTTGCGAATTATTGTGCTACGTCTTAGTATAAGAGATGAATTTTCCTTATCCTCTTCTTTATCTTCTACATCTTCTACCTCCTCATGAGGTGTTAGATTTTCATTTGGAGTCACTTGCTCCTCTAGATTGGTATGATTTTGGTTTTGACCATTGGCTTCAACACTTTTATCATGGTCTTGAATATGAAGTTTTTCCATGCTTTGCCTTTCTTCTTCCACAACCCTTTGGTTTGGCGCTTGATTTCCTAGGTGCTCTAAAATATGTCTCAAGCTCGTTGCACAGTCAGATGGAGAGTAAGATAGGTCTTTCACACCTTCCCAATCCTTTTTGTCATGATATCCTTGATTTTCAATGAATTTTACATCTCGAGACACATAGGTACGGTTGTTAATGGGATCATAGCATTTGTTTCCTTTATGAGTTGTTGAATACCCTAGGAACATACACTTCTTGCTCTTGGCATCTAGCTTGTCCCTTTGTTCACCTGGTACTAACACAAAACAAACAAACCTAAATACCCGTAAGTGATCAATTGATGGTTTGATTTTGTTAAGTACCTCAAATGGTGAGACATCCTTTAGAACTTTGGTTGGAATCCGATTAATGAGATAACATGCAACAAGAACCACATCTCCCCAAAATCTCCTTGGAACATTGGTGTGAAACATCATCCATCTTGCAACCTCCATGAGATGTCGATTCTTTCTTTCTACTACTCCATTCTGCTGTGGTGTATAAGGACAACTTGTTTGGTGTATGATGCCATGTTTTGCAAGATGCTCTATGAATCGATGACTTATGTATTCTCCTTCATTATCTGTCCTAAGAACCTTAAGTTTAACATTGAAATGATTAGTCACATAAGTTTGGAAATTAATAAATGCATCAAACACACTATCTTTAGATGTAAGCAATGTGATCCAAGTATATTTTGATTTTTCATCAATGAAAGTCACAAAATACTTGTTACTATCTCTAGAAATGCATGGAGATGTCCAAACATCTGAGTGAACTAAATCAAAAAAATTCTCATAAACAATAGATGACATAGGAAAAACAGCCTTGCAATGCTTGCAAAGAATACATGCCTCACAACTAGAATAATCAAAAGAAACATTAGGTAACATTAATTCAAGAGCACAAGAATGAGGATGACCTAATCTAGCATGTCACATAGCATTAACATTAAAACATGAATTAAGAAAAAATAAAACAGAAGTGCTTGGTGAAGTATCTTCAAGAACATAAAGATCCCCTTTGGTGTTTCCTTCTCCAAGAATTTTTTCGGTTTTGATATCTTGAAAATGAACACTGTTATGTCCGAATATAGTATAACAATTAAGGTCCAAGTTGCCTTTTCAGCCGACAAGAGATTAGAAGTAAAACTAGGCATAAAGAAAGCCTTAGAGCTCTTATCAAATAATTTCAAATTTCCTACTCCTTTTATAGGAACCGTATCACCATTAGCTATTGTCACACTACCAGTAGCTGGTTTAAGATTGTCTAATAGATTCGGGTTGCTAATCATATGATGAGTAGCCCCCAAATCTATGACAAGATTTTTACTTGGTTTACTAGCAAAGAAAGTGGTACCGGAGTTCTTTAAGGAGTAAATGGATTGAATGAGAGCTTATAAGTCCGACTTCCTCACAACATCATTGGCAGCCTCTTTTCCTTGTTTTGATGAACCATCTTGCCCCATAGCACCATGAGAAAAATTAACCTTCAAATCCTTTTTGAACTTTGGCTTGAGATGGGGATGAAGAAGCCAACAACCGGTTTTGAGATGACCCTTTTTTTTGCAATAATGACAGATCTTATACACACCTTTGTTTTCCATAAGAATTTCACTTCTTCCATCAAAAAGGTCACGAGAGCCTTGTTCTCTTTGGAGTTGACAGCACACATCTTCGAGACTTGGGAGCTTTTCAGCCCTTAGGAGATGCTTAATGAGATCATTGAACACCGGATTCAAAGTGAGCAAAAGACCAAATACCTTGTCTTGCTCACGTTTTTCATTAAGGACAACCAGATCCACCGTCAGCCCATAAAGACCTAAACACTCTAAAGTGCTTCTTGAATTCCATATCTTCTTGAGATAGGTTGTTGATAGCTTTCTTCACCTCAAACACCTGGGTGAGATTTGACACATTGCCATAAACATTCTTGAGAGTATCACATAGTTCTTTTGAAGCTTCGCAATAGGAGTAAGCTTCAAGGATAGAGGCTTCAAGAGAATTTTGGAGAAGTCCGAGAACGGTTTGATCTTCTTGAAACAACTTGATTTCTTTTTCAAGGGCCGCCTCCTCTTCTCCCTCAATGATGTCTTTTCCATCTCTTTTGGTGGTTTCCTTTGGGGCAAAACTAATTTCACATGGCTTGCAAAGTCCGCGGCCATGAAGCGCGGTCCTTATGGTCCTAGACCATAACAAATAATTTTCTCCTTTGAGG
This sequence comes from Cardamine chenopodiifolia, assembly GCA_963922655.1. Classification (NCBI taxonomy): domain Eukaryota; kingdom Viridiplantae; phylum Streptophyta; class Magnoliopsida; order Brassicales; family Brassicaceae; genus Cardamine; species Cardamine chenopodiifolia. The sequence continues at coordinate 12,443,293 of OZ000463.1, forward strand.
ACAACCGAAATCACCATATTCTTTGATTTTTCCATGATCATAATATATTTGAGAAAGAGATAGAGTTTGCGGAAATAGAACAACGATTCTACCCTTTTTCACAACTCAAAATCAATGATTTCAAGGACAAAATCTCAGAGTGAAAACGGCTAGTAAAGTGATTTAGAAAATATGGAGAGAATCTAAAATCATTTAGGATCTTGCTCTGATACCATGTTGGAATATTTGCAGAAAGAGATTTAAAGAATGATAGAGAGAATAGAGAGAATAGAAGAAAAATGGAGATGAGAATATTTCTCCTTACTTCTTATTTAGAATGATTCCATACAACACATACATATATATGAAAATAATTTAGATACAAAGGCTTTGCATGTAAAACATAGAAACTTGTAATCTTTTGCATGAAGGAGAGAGAAGAGTAATCACCACGGATTTGATGCATTGTGATGCATGTACTTCAATTTCTTGGAATAATGCTCCTTGGAATAATACACCTAATTTAATACAGAGTTCCAAATTAAAATCCTAGATTCCCAAAAATGAACAAATTTACAACAAATCAAGTAAATTCCAAATCTAAAAACAAAATGAAATTGTAATCAAACCTTCATGGATTTGGTAGCAGGACTATCGCAACATTAGACAAGTCTTAAGTCTCGTCATCGACCCACAATCAAAAATCCTTGGATCCTGATTTGAACTGACTCAGCAATTCAAACACCGGCCGTTCAATCGATCTGAGATAGGAACCAGAAGAAAGTAGAGAAAGAAACTTGTTTCTCTATGCGACTCTGTAAAATCCTAACTCATCTTTCAAAATAGGATTTGAAATTTCAGTTTTCGCTAATGGTCTTTGTGGAGAAATGTTTCTGTTTCGAAATGCCTAGACGTTAGTGATTATATAGTTTTTTAAATGTATTTCAAAAAAATTTCATATAAAATTACGATTATGATCCTAATGAGTCCTTCTAACTATTTATAAGGGATTTTCTTTATGTTTAAACATATTTTTATCCCTGGAGAAAATCTCCGTGAATATATTTTTGTGAACAACGAAAAAATACTGTTATTTTTTTATTTATAAAAAAACTGGATAAAAACTTACGATAACTGCTCTCTAACTTTTCTCTAAATTTTTTCTCTCTCAAAACTTTTTTACAAAAGTGATCTTCTACATCAACATTTCTTCTTCGTTTTTCTATAAATTCACTGGCCGGTGTTGACTCCAGCGTCGGCCGTACTCTTTTATTTATATTATAAGATTTATCTATAAAAAAATTTCAATATTTGGGGACGGTAAATTGGAAATGCACGAGTTTGGGCAATTTTTTGGATGATTGTCTTTCTCCTCTTCACAGTTTTGCCGGTACCGGTGATCTGTCTGTGATCTCGCCTATGAGTACGATATTTTTTTTTACACCACAATTGGTTGGGTTGGTGTCTTTTCGACGTGTCTTTTCAACACGTTTTGTCTGTTCATGTGTTTTGCCGACAACATTTCCATGTTTATCATATTTAACAGTTTGATATATTATATTAGGTGGAAAATGAGTCGTATTTTTCACTCTGATTTATTATATTAGTTATTTTATGTCTCTTTTTATAGTTTGATTCCGGTGAAGTTATCATTCGTGGTGTTCTGTCGGTTAAATCTGTTGGTTTGTTAAAGTCTAGGCGAAAGACAAACTCATACAGAACAACCATTGGTTATGGAGTTTGAAGTTTTCATGCAGTGGTGTTTTGAGATTTGTGAAATTCTTATAGTGCGTCATAGTTGCGTGATAGTCAAGAATCGCAATGGTTGAGTTCAAATACGGAAAAAAAACTTAACAAATTTATTATCTGTTAGCGAGTAAGGCTTTTAAAGTTGAAGTATCGTTAATTTCGCTTCTTATGTTATATCGTTTTTTAACTTTTTTGTTTAGAATATAGTTATATGAATACTATCTATGTAATCTTGTAAACTCTTAATCGAAATAATAATAATATTTATGCGTTCAAAAAAAAGTCAACTAATTAAATTTTTTAAAAGATTAGGTAGTCAATATTTTCATCATAGTTGTTTAATCAATAACCCAACAATGATTTTATCCATTTGTGCTTGTTTCCTGTTTTTCTTATTTTACTAGCTACATCATTAGTCTTCATCCTTGTCTTCTTTGTGAATGTTATGAGAATTGATATAGTTGTGGTCCAAGCTAACCTCTTATGTTTTATAATTGATATAATTGACGCCAGGTGAGGTTTTTGGTACACATTTGAATTGTGTTATGAGAATTGTAGGTTTTTAAAGCTTTGATTTGTTGATTCAACATTACGTACAAAGTAAAGAGAGCTCCAGAATGTAAGATTAATTTTTTTGCTAAAAACTTTGAATTCTGTTACTCTGTTTACACAAGTGAAAACACAGTCAAAACCATACCACACAAACTTAATGAAGAATCTTATCAACAATTATAGCAACACATAACATAATTTAAAAAAAAAAAAAAAACACACACACACACACATACACAACATAACATTAACAGAAACACATCTCAATGTCTTAAAGAGAACCACACTTTGTTCTGCGTTTAAGCTCTCTGAAACAAAAGGTTTTTGTAACTTGCAAAACACAAAGGAGCAATCAGAAGTAACAAACATATAAATCCCCAGAATCCGTACAAGTTCATAACGAAGAAGAACAAAGTTAAGAAACCATAGAACATAGCCATTTCTTCATAAGTCCTGTAACTTGAGCCAAGGGCGTTGAAGTAGGCACGGACAAAAAGAGCCATCAGATAAGCAGAAGCCATCATAGAAGCCAATACTCCCATCATCCAACGGAAACTTAGTTTCGAAATCTCGAAGGTTGCCAAATTGAAGATCTCATATTCTCCTTTTAGGAAAACGAAACTCAATAGACAATACAGAGTTGCGATGACGACGATATGATATCTTGTTGTGAATTTCTGGAATTTAGCTTCGTCTGGTATGAGTTTGTAACTAAATCCAACTCTCTCCACAGTTGAAGAACAGGAGAGAAACACAAATCGGAAAAAAAGCACCGAGTAAAGATTGATGAGTTAGTGCTTCTTTTTAACGCCATCAATAGACAATAGCTAGAGATATCTTTATCCGTTGATTATTTATAATCGACGGTCTAAAAGAAAAGGAAGCTCCATAAGAATCGCTGACATGTCAGTTTTCTTCCCGCGCTGCTATATTATCGAACGTAGGCTTTCCTAGGTCAGTTTTAATACGTTGACCTTATTTGACCCGGTTCAGCTGGTTCTCATGGACTGAACCGGATTGGCTATTTATCATCCAAATTCCGCCATAGCTGCACAAGTTATAGAAAGCTCTTGAAACGACTACGCTTGGGAAGAAAATCAGTATTTTATAAAAACTTGTGAAGTCAGAACAATGCATGATGTAGGACTCAAAACATATAATATGGATATTTAATCAAGTAGATATATAATGGGGATGGTTGAGATAAAGCTTTGAAGCCTAAACATTGAATATCAATACCACCAATTTGATCCTTGTAAGTATTGTACAGACCAAACCACCACAAGGCACAAATCTCATAGTTCTAATAGATGAAACATATCAAAGACTAATAATACCAAAATAAAATGAAGGTGCGGTGTTAAGAAGTTTCATAAACTGTCAGAGGAAACATATCACTCCAGAAACAAATTTATTCGAGTCCCTCGCAAAGGAGTTTTCTTCTTAGTTGGTGCGGCTTTTGAAAACATCAAGACCCATTTCCGTTGGATCGGTTGCTTGAAGTTCCACCTGAATTCCATCAAGTTCTCTCTTAAATCTATCCTTGGAGCTCGCGTAAATCATCTTGTCTCTCACTTTGGCAGTGTCCGGAGACCTTAGCACAAAACAAACACACACACATTGATGATCTTATCATAAGCAAAGCAAGGACAAGAAATAGTGAAAACTGCTTAGTAACTATTTTACCACGCGATGAAGAAAATCTTGCTCTTCTGGCAGTTCTCCTCAGTGACAAAGTCGAAATCATAAATGCAATATCGACATTCTTTTTCTGGAAGACTTGCTGCAAAGTCATCATATGATTGTTCAGGTTCACCAAGTTTCTCTACAATTACTTGCTTATCCTCAATCTTGTAAACGATGGTACGGAATGTTCGTTTCGCCTTCAGTTCCAAGAATTTTAGCTTGCAATCATCATGCACAGCCATTCCCGATGCTGCGTTAGCCTATTATCATATCAATACCAGAAAAAATCACTAAGTTGCACACCGCTTCAAGATCACACATTTTTGAAGAAATAACTCAACAAAGAAATTGTGTATATTGATCATCACTAACATCGTTCACACCACTGGAACAGAAACTAAGTAGCTTCAAAAAAATTTTAGAAAGATCTTCTATAGTAAAACGCGACAAAGAATGATTCAGACTTCAATTGCGAGTCATCAATGTGACTTCAGAAGAAGAGAAGGACCACATAGATCGAACAATCGACTAACAACTGATGAAAACGTTTTAAAACTCGTAGAACTAACCCTAAACTCATAGGAACTTCAAGTGATCAAACACCAGATTCTTCCTGATTCCAGATTAACTAGTGAAGAAGCACAACAAAAGTAACTAGCTCTTCATCGGATATCTATCCTAGAAAAATTAATCCGATCACACAACAATATTGAAGATTGAATACATAAATTTCATCTCCAGATCTAACGAGTGAGAAGCGTTATCGAAAGCAATAGTATCCGAGACGAAGCCAAAACGGATTTGAACTCGAATCAACAAGAGAAACAAGCTTCAAATCGAAGAACTCATAACAGATACGAGAGAGAGTTGAGCTCACCATGGCTGAATCAAACCGATTACAAAGAAAATTCCTGCTGAAATGAAGAAGAGAAGAAGATAAATTCTCCGGTCGGCAAAAATCGATGGAGAATATGAATATGACTTTTGTTTTATTTTTTTCTTCACTGTTTCTTTTCTCTTCTTTTCTTCAGCGTTATTTCTAAGCTATCCGAATATTTTTGTATATTCGTATTTCATTTGCTTATGTGTTTTCTTTATCTTATTAATTATTATCACATATGGATAAGAAAATATTTATTTCTGTTAAATAATATAGATATTTATGGATCTCTTACTATTTCACACTCTTGATATTAGATATAGATTACCCTACCTATATTGAAAATGTCATCGATTAGGTAATAAATTCGGTTCTCAAGGTTAGACTTTAGAGATGGTGTAATCTTAAGATCTGTTTCTTACCAAGGATTTAAAATGATTTGATATCAATCCATGTTGGGCTATACAAATGAAGTCAATACAAAAACATTCCGAAGACTCTTTCGAACCTAGTATAAGAATGAACGGTCAAAACGAAAAATCCAATCATAATCTAGTTAATGCTCATGTGGACCAAAACAATATGTAGGTCAGTCCATCTGGCCCTAGACAGTTGTTTCATACATTTCTGAAAGAAACATTAAAAAATGATACCAAAAGGGTTCATCTTCAATACACTATTTGGGTCCTTACACACCATTTAGAACCAAAGACAATATAGAATACAAGACCAAACACCGATAAAATCAAGTTGTTAGGTTCATAACTTCACAACAACAATGTAAAATATAAAAAGGTAACATCACTCCGAAATAACAGAATAAGAGAATAGATCTTTCAAGGGGATAAGTAGAAACTTTGGGGGTTTACTTTTAGTTGGCACGGCTTCTGAAAACATCAAGATCCATCTCGGTTGGATCAGTTGCTTGAAGCTCTACTTGAATTCCGTCTAGTTCCCTCTTGAACCTGTCCTTTGAGCTCGCATAGATCATCTTGCTTCTCACCTTAGCTACGTCTGGGCACCTTGGCAAAACAAAAGAATTTGCATCGCTTCAATGTAACAAAACCTTTGGAAGATATGAGAAACGAGACAAAAGGTTTATAGCAAATTATGCGATTAGCTAGCTACCACGCGATGAAGAAGATCTTGCTCTTCTGGCAATTCTCAGCAGTGACAAAGTCGAAATCATAAATGGCATAACGGCATTCATCAGCTGGAAGACATGCTGCAAACTCCTCATAGGTTTGAACAGGTTCACCGACTTTCTCTACAACGACTTGCTTTTGCTTCTCCTCGATCTTGTAAACTATGAAACGGTGTGTTCTTTTCGCCTTCAATTCCAGAAATCTTAGCTTGCAATCATCATGCACAGCCATTCCAGATGCGGCGTTCGCCTGTTAAACCAAAGCAACACTAAGGATAAACATCGTTTCACAGAACATATTCAACACTTACTACAAAAAAACAAACAAAAATGTCCATGAATCACCCATTTAAGGTCATAGTTATATTATTCTGAAATCTCTATGATAATAAATATGATTAGATTATGCATAATTGAGACATCAATAAGAGAGATTATGTGATTATCAAATGAAGATCACCAAGCAGAACAAATTTAAAAAAAAAAACATCAAAAACGAAAGATCTACAGATCAATCGGAGCAAGAGAACTAAGAAATTTCGATTTCAACAAGAAAGAACCCTAAATACAACTGAAATCTCACCGGGAAACAGTAGATTTCATCAGATTTCAATTATAGCTATCGGAATCGAAATAAACAGTAAACCTTAACAGATAAGTTCTCGCTGATTCTAGATCAGTTACACAACGATCACATAAAACACCAATTCTTAGAGATCTAAAACCAAAGAACAAGTTTATCTACAGATCTAACGAAGGAACAAAATGAGCCAGAATCGTAATCAGAAGATTTATATCTGAAACGAAACCAAAGGAGTTGCAACGCAAATCAAGAGGCGCACGCTAGATCGAGGAAATTGAGCTCACCATGGCTGGAAACACACTAGTATCAGAGCAGATTCGTGCTTAAAACGAAAGGGGGAGAAGAAGATGGCCGCTCAATCGACGGCGAATACGCTCTGTTTTTTTTTCTTCTCAATTTCTTTTCTCTTTCTTTCTTTCTTTCAACTCTTTTTATTCGGAAGACCATACATTGCTTACCATATTATATACGTTTTTTCTTTCAATTATATCATTTTTTTCTTGACATATATCATTCATTTATTTCTATATAAAATATTGTAAGTAACAAAATAAAACTAATTACAAAAGTGACTCCTCGAGACGAAATTTTGCATTTCCTGGACTATTGATTCCAATGTAGATTTTTTTTTCATGTATTAACTAACTCACAAGTCACAAGTGAACAATTCGGCTTCTAGAGAATAAGAACATCTTTGGATTTATATTTGGAGTAAAATGCTTAAGAATGTGATGATTTTGGAAAGTTATGTCATACGTGAGAGTCTCTACAACTAGGGAACGATGGCACACTCCAACAATAGTTCAAAAATAAGGCTACACTACATAATAATGCATTGCAATTGACTTTAGAAATTAGATTATACTATAATGTAGTTTGAATAATTCATTGCAACTGATTTAAGATTACATTATAAAATAGCTCGACGAGAGTTTTGGCCTCTTTGGTTCTTGAATTGTTGACCGTTTACAAAAACGATTAATATTCTATATCGTTTAAAGAAGATGTTCATTCTTCATAATTTTGTGACACCTATCTACCAGTCTATAAAAAAATTGTTTTTCAATAATTATAATAGATACATTTTTAATGACAAATAATTATAATAGATATTTGAATGACAAACTAACTTGGTACGTCATGAATCGGTTTCAAATTTTAAATATACTAGTTGGTTGCTGTCTTGCTGATAGATGTATAAAAGTTCCAATATAAATTAATGATTAATTACTTTATATTCCAAAGCTTTAAAAAATCAAGATCGAATATATTTCATATCTCTTGAAAATCGAAATTAAATGAAAGGTCCATGAATCATATGGCTCTTCGGCTGGCTCCACTTTTCCGCTCAACTTTCATTATAGCGGTGATGGAAACCAGCGGCAAGAGGAGCTGTTTACATCCAATCAAAGATAGACACGTGGAAATTAATGGTATTAAACTTCGACGGTGACTTTGCTTTGTGCGACAGGTTTCCTACCGGCATGTGACGTTAGCCTCGCCACATATAAAGTTGAGGACCATAAGCCCAACCAGGCCCTAAATTCATAGGTAACAAAATAAGCCCAGATCAGTTGAAGAGGGAATGAACAAACGGATACGGTGTCAAGCTTCATCTACAGACAAAGAGTACAAGTCTACAACCATATCTCACTAATTGCATCGGTGCTTTAGAGTTGTCAGATGGAACTTATTATCTCAGATCAATACATGATAACAGTGAGCGCCTACGCTTAAATTACCCACGGTCCTCGGCTTTCTCACTGTTCATATTTGTTCACTTCCTCTGCGTTCTTGGCAACTTCAACAAATATTAGTCTACCATCTACAATCTGAAACACAAACAAAAGAAGCTCAATAACGTTATAGTCACAATGAAAGTAACAAAATCGAGCCCTAATCGGCATTTCTACAGTGAATTGTAATACAACGGTTACAGAGCCCTACGAAACTTATCAAAAAGGGTCCATGAATAGGGAATGTTTTAAGACAATAATGTGCCAAGAAAGCAACTTTTAGATATCTAAAATCAATTATATAACAAAGTCATTCTTAAACAAATCTCCAGTAACTGATTAGTACATTAAACAACAAAGCCAGAAACCTATTGGAGTTAATATCAAGGAAGTGGTGTTAATGGAGAAGGTCAATTGGATTTTCTCACCTTCCCATCCAAGCTTTTCATTGCCTTTCGAGCATCATCTTCAGACTCGAATGTGATAAAGCCGAACCCTTTTGGTCTCTGTGTTTCTGGGTCCCTAATAAGCCGAGCTAAATAACCCATAATGCAAATTAGTTCAATAACTAACAGAAACCTATTTAAGCATTTAACATATTCGATACCTTCTTTGATTTGACCAAAAGGAGAGAACAATTGCCTCAGAGATCGATCTGTAGTGTAAGCAGATAACCCTGAACGAGAAACAAATCTGAGAAACCAGTGCTAGTATACGGAGGAAGAACTTAATAAGAGACTGTGAGAAACAATCATCATACTGCTTACGAAGAGCTGAGCTGGGAATCTCTTAGCCATTTTAATGGTAAATCCAAACTGATTAGGAAATGCCCAAGAACGAATGCGGGAGTTTTCTAGGTTAGTCGCTCGAGCGAAACGACCCCGTTTTTTGTTAGAAAAACAAAACAGCCACGTCTAAAGATACGTGGGGATCAATTGCATCTTAAAAAATAAAATGAGATCCACGTGAGCTCTTGATGATCTACATAATCTCCACTAATCCTCTTTTTTGTGATAATTCGATACTAACTTTACAATAAAATATAATAAATTTTTTAAATCAAACTTATTTTAAATTTTTTTATTTTTAATGATCAAATCAAATGGAACTTTTTCTGTTGGATCTTCTTCTTCCTTCCACAGCCAACAAATGGAGCTGTTATCTTCTTTCACCATATTTGGCCACTCCTCCGCTCAGCTCTTAGAACGAAGCTCGGATTTTAGATTTGCTTCTTCGACGAGCGTCGATCGTTTCTTCTTCTTTTCCTTGATTTTTGCGGATGAAATCTCAATCTCAGCTTCGTCAATCTATCTCTTGCGCTTCTGCAGAACGTTTCACAAGCGAATTATTCTTCGTCCTCTATTGAATCAGGTCAGTTTTTGGGACAATATATAGCTGAGATGGAAGCTCATTCTATCATTGATTTTTTTTCTCATTCAAAATCGTCGGTTTTAATTTGGTTTGGATAACGCGATCAGCTCGAATTGGAGAAGTAAAGAGAGTAACAAAGGAATCGAATGTTTCAGTGAAGATTAATTTAGATGGCACTGGAGTTGCAGATAGTTCTACTCAAATTTCTTTCCTTGAGCATATGTTAGATGTAAGTGTCTTGCCTTTAAAGTTGTTACCTTTTTGCTCTATTGTAGCCTTGTATGAAAGAGCTTAGCGCGAAAGTTTTAATGAAAGGATCTAGTTTTTGATTCATTATTAGAATGCTGATTAATATTTGTGTTTCATCACTTCTTTGTCTATCTGGGTTTAGCAACTTGCTTCACGTAAGAGCTACCGGTGATGTTCACATCGATGATCATCATACAAACGAAGATATAGCTCTTGCCATTGGAACAGTAAGTGTTACTGATCTTCTTTTCCGTGTTTACCACTTCCAGCCATATTCTCGGCTCTTATTAGACATATGAGCTACCATATGTTGTTTTCTCCTAGGCTCTGCTAAAGGCCCTTGGTGAGCGTAAAGGGATTAACCGGTTTGGTGACTTCACAGCTCCTCCAGATGAAGCGCTTATTCATGTTTCCTTGGTATAAAAATTGTGAAAATTTTGCTTGCATCTTGTTTATGCTGTCATTTACTGGATACTTACAAGCCTTGTTTACTGCTTAATTGCTTATACTGAACAAAAAATTCTGGCAGGACTTGTATGGTCGACCATATCTTGGTTACAACTTAGATATTCCAACCCAAAGAGTTGGCACATATGACACTCAGGTCCTTTCTTCACTCCTGGATTTCTCTTCTTATGGGTTTATTTGTGTTTAGTAATCATTGAAAGTCTTTCCGAAAAATGTAAACCTTTCTATTTTGTAGTTGGTGGAGCATTTTTTCTAGTCATTGGTGAATACTTCTGGTATGACACTTCACATTCTGGCAGATACTATAATTCCAATCTTCCAAATGCGAAAACAAAATCACACAATTTCTAGACTTTTTTTCTATTATCTACTTGTCAATATTTTCATGTTCGTTTTAATATTTGTTTGTTACAACAGCTTGCTGGTGAAAACTCTCATCATATAATAGAAGCAACCTTCAAGGCCTTTGCTAGGGCTCTACGACAAGCAACAGAGTATATGATCCACGCCGGGGTGGGACAATACCAAGGTTTGACTTTAACTTATCATGTTATCCTCCCACCACATTATTATCATATAGAATGCAAGATTCATTACGTCGAAAAAAAAGAGAAATTATTTTATGTTTAAACTAGAAAAATGTTCATTCATATTCCTGCGTAAAAGCATGTACCAATTTGTTGATCTTGGAAGCATCTTTTTTTTTTGTCTTGATAAAAGACTATTGTTGGAATGTGAAGACTGTGTATCATTAGAAAACGCGTTTGAGATGTGATTGCTTTAATGGCATTTGCAGTTCAAAAGGAGTATTGTCACGGTCCTGAGAGTTGAGCAGACACAAGTCAGCTCCCACATTCACTATCTCTGATTCTTGAGTTCATAAATCATCTTCAGTTGTCATAGGTTGCTAAATGTCAAACTTGTTGGATCTTGAGGCTTGAAGAACAAAAAGTGAATAGAGAGTGAAGATCACCCACTTGGAAGATGGCGGCTCAATCTTTATATATTACATGTTGATGGAGACTGTTTTTGTATCTCTGATTTTCGCAATGTTCTGTTTTTAGAATTAGTTCGCAATGTTCTGTTTACAAAAAAAGTCAAAGCTTCGCAATGTTCTGTTTTTAGAGTAATACTTCATAAATTAATAACGTCAGAATTATGATATTTTATTAATTTATTTATAAATTAATATTTACTAAAATTATAGAAAATAAAAAAACAAATTATGATAAAACATTTTACCGTTAAATTAAAAAAATTACGAGTTTAAACAATTTAAATTACAAAACTCTATTCTTTTTCTAATTTATCTTCTTCTCCGAAGGTATGTTATCTCTTTTTTATCTTGAGCGTGTTCTTCTCCGACGACGAAGTTAAACCAAATTAAACTAAATGTTTAGGATAGTTGGACTAAGTTGAAATAGGTTTTACCTTAGTGTTCAACAAGGTGAATTATCATGAGAAAGTTAAACTAAATTAAACAAAGTTAAACAAAGTTATACTAAGTTAAACTAATAGTTATAATAGATTATGTTAAGTTAAATTAAGTTAAACTATTAGTTAAACTAAGTTATGGTAAGTTAAACTATGTACGTGATGTATCAAGTATAAATTGTTAAATTAGGTAAACTAAGTTAAACTATGTATATTTATCAATTTTATTTTTCTGAAATCGTAAAGGTTAGCAAAAAAATTATATATTTTACATGTTCCTCTTCATTTCCCCTTATATGCATTAATTAAGTTAAAACCAAAATTTAAAAAGAAATTATGCTAGGTTACATGTTCTTCTTTAATTTGCCGTATATGCCTTATACATTTATGGTTACTTTGTTACACTATCATATCAATAGAAAAATAAAATAGAAATGATATTTAATATATATTACATCGTAAGATAATGTTTAATGCGTGTTAAAATACTATTTATGAAAGTTAAACTGAAAATAATTCGTTTTTAATAAGGTTTAACTAAGTTTTTTTGTTTTATCATGAAAGTTAAACTATGTAGTAATTTTGTCCAACTAAATTCTTAGTTAAACTATCAGGTTAAATTATGTATAAAAGGATGACAACGCCGTTTTTTAAATGTCGGCACCGTATTTTTCAAATAAAATATTAATTTAATTAATATAACTTTTTAATAATAAATATTATATTAACATATAGGAGAAGTTAAACTTAGTTAAACTAAAAATAAATTAAAGTTAAACTAAAAATAAATTAAAGTTAAACTAAAGTTAAATTTAAGTAAAATGAAAATTAAAGTACGTTAAATTAAAGTTAAACTACGTTAAAATATAGTTAAACTATTTAAATTATGTTAAACTAACGTTAGAATGAGTTTGAAATATATAACAATAGAATGAGTTTAATGTATTAAAATTAAAATATTTATAAAATAATAATAATATAAAAAATTATTTTTCTATTTAGAATAACATATTATTTTAACCGAGTGAAACATTTCTACCAATGAAACCAGTGGAAAAGAAATGGACCCTGTTTTTGCTTAATTCTTTAACTAACCACATTGAATCACTTTGGCTTCAACCCTACGAGAGGGTTAAGACCAAATGTTGCTCCAAGAAGGTAAGCACTTTGCCATTTCAGCTGAGAACAGCAAAAGAACAATTCAAATCTCAAATGGCAACGATAGTTAATGTGGTGCTATAAATAAAGCAAAAACACATCAACAGAGCAATGAGATAAATGATTAACCTCAATAAGACAACAAGTAAACCGGTTGGGTTGTACTTGCTCAGTCCAACTTTTTTGGTGAAAATAGTCTGAAGAGATCGCTTCTTTTACTAATTTCAGAGCTTTACTTGGTATGTTCCACTGTTTCATTAGTCTCTATTTTTCCATAGAAATCAGTAAGAGTCTCTGGTCCTGGAAGCAGTATGATTTGGTCAAAGTTAGTTTCACAATGCTCTCGGAAACAATTTCCAAGGTTTCCTACACCATCTTTCCTGGCGAATTAGTAAACCTAAAGCTATACACTGTAGATGTTAAAAGGCTGTTTTAAATATTTTGTATCTATGTCTAACAGTTTGTTACAAAAAAGCCTCAGGCTGAATCTTGAGAAGCTACAATATGAAAAAGCCCAGCTCTTGTGATGATAAGGGGAAAAAGAACCATCACCACCAAATTCTTCCGTTTTCAAAACCATTCCATTGTTGTGCCAGCAAACAGAGCATTTGAGTGAAAAGATGATCTTACATTCTTACTATAGAAACCTATTCACTCAGCACTAAGTATTATCATCAAAACATAATTGCTAAGTGTAGAATTAACCAGAAAAGAAAACAGAAACCAAGTCGTTTTATGTAAACAAAAAGAATAGCAACATAGATGATAACCAGGAATGACGAAAGCTACATTTTCTGGAATCAATAAACAGATAACTTTCATACTATGACTGCTCCTTCTCTACTTGAATTTGGTTGGTCTTGTTACTAAATTGACCCTCAAAATCAAACTCAACCCATATTTTACTTTAATTGCTACATTCCCTTTAGCGTTCATCGGTCTTGTCACGTCATCATATCTTGACGATGAACACAAAGCTAAGACATTTAAACCCAAAACAGAGGAAAGCTTAAACCTTTAAAAGTTTGCAGTTTGGTCCATTCATTCACCAGCCAAACAACAAAACCTCATAAGTAGAAACAGACAGCAGAAAACTGAAACACATCAACAGAAATAAACACCAACAAAAATTCTCAAACTAGATTACAACCAAACCAACAGATAACTTTTAATTAAGCAGCGCCTGAAACCAAATCTCCAACAGGTGAAGCAGCAGCGGTAGAACCACCGTCTTTGGAAGAAAGAGTAAACGAAGACCATTCCGCCGGAAGAGGAGGAAGAAGACCTGTCCAGTGGAGACAATAACATGATCTTTCATCAGTTCAAGTGAGATTGGACACCGAAAATACTCTGGTATAACAGGCGAACGATGTCTCAAAAATATTCTGTTGCCGGTGGATGTATCAGGTTCTGAACTCTCCATTGTTACACTGTCCACCAGCTTTTTAAGAAGTGAGGACAATCTCTCGAAACTGTCATCAGGGTCCCCGTCATATGAAAGGAAATATTCATGCATTGCATGTGATTCTTTCTTAAGCTCATCGATGGTACTGAGTTAGAGCTCTTGCGACAGTCTTTTGAGAATTTTAGGGTCAGGATCCATGGCGTTCCCTGACATGGCTAGATCATGGCTAAGCTGTATATCAAACTCTTCCCCTCTTTATTTTGCTCTCTTGAACTGAAAGTGCAGAAGCTGTATCTGCAAATTCAGAGACCATATCATTAGAATTCAGATTTAACCCAAAAAAAAAACCTCCGGATTTTAAAAATTTTTATTTGCAAATTCTAGTCTTCAAACCAACAAAAAACTATCTTAGAAGTACCTGCTCTCTGACCTCCTCTGATACCTCAATCGTATCATAAGGAATCTGACGTAACGCTGCTTCAATCTCCACTGTCATGTTGTTGAATTTCTGCATAACTGAACCCCTATGGAAAATCTGCCAGCAGAGAGAACACAAACAAAACACAAAAAAGGTCTCAACCTCTTAATTTCAGGTCAATTCTTGGAGGCATAGGTGACAGTAGCAAGCTTATACACGAGAAAACAATACAAATTATACATAATCATTGATCACCAAAGCAATGGCAACTAAGATGACATATTTTGCAGAACATAAAAGTTAAACCATGATGGCTACAAACTTTCCCATATAATCCAGAAATGAAATTGCTTTTGATCATTCTCCATATAATCAGAGAAACAAGACAATACCCAAATTCTGGAAATTCTTATAAATGACAAAGATATACAGCTAAACCCTAAACACCAAAATCTTAATCCCTCCTCGAATAGAAAAAAAAACAAAATAAATTGCTAACTTTGCGAGCTAAAAAAAGAGAGAGATATAAATCATCTTAAGGAAATGAGTATGTTAACCTGAAAAAGCTTGCTTCCACCATTGACCGATCGAAAAAGCTCAAGACTTGAATCAAGAGCGATTCTCATAACCTCAATACCTGAAATTTGGTCCTCCTTCAATTCCACATTGACGTCAATCAAGTCCTCAAAGAAAGGGCTGAGAAGCGTGATCCTACGAAGAAGATCGCCTTGGATCTTCCCGAAGAAACCCTTAGAAGAGGTAAACCCAGAAATTTCCTTGATGGAGTCAACGAGTCGATTCATCAGCTCTTCATGTGAACAATTCGTTAATCCCATCCTTAGATTTTGCAGTTACAGAGAGGGCTTCGAAGGGTTTTTAAAAATGAAAAAGAAGAAGAAGAAAGAAGAAGAAGAATTTTGGTTTAAGGAGGAACAAAAATACTATGGATCGGGTCTGGGTATTAGGAGTTGGAGAAATTTTCAGGTGGGTGGAGCAAGTGGTTGGATTTGTAAATAACATCAGTGTTAAAGGTTATATGATATTTTTCTCATTTTTTACATTAAAAATAAATCAAAACAAAATTCATTTTTCATATGGGCTCATTCTGACAAATTGGAAAACGAGGAAGGTTAGTCTGGCATTTCGCCCCTAAGATTCGGTAGGGCTAATCTAATAATCGAATCATTTGCAAAGAAAAGATTTTACTTTCATTGATTTAAGAGATGGATAAGATCTGATTTGATAACATTGCAATACGAAAACCCAAAAGAAAACGAAACAGAAAATCAAATTTTAAAACTTCTAAAAGTCAACCAACATCCATAAAATCTAAAAACCCTAATTTTACAATTCTTCCCCAAATCTTCAACTCCACAAGATTCACAATTCAAGAACTGGTGAATTTCGTGACGGCCTTGGTACCTTCAGAAACCGCGTGTTTCGCAAGCTCTCCGGGGAGCACAAGCCTAACAGCAGTCTGAATCTCGCGAGAAGTAATCGTAGGCTTCTTATTGTACCTAGCGAGCTTCGACGATTCCGATGCGAGTTTCTCGAAGATATCGTTGATGAAACTGTTCATAATCCCCATGGCTTTGCTAGAGATACCAATATCTGGGTGAACTTGTTTCAGAACCTTGAAGATGTAGATCTTGTAAGTCTCGACGCTCTTCTTCTTCATCTTCTTCTTCTTGTCGCCTCCTGCACCAGCATCCTTGGGGAGCTTCTTCCCGGCCTTTGGTTTCTTCTCCGCCGGAGCTTTCTCGGCCTTTGATTTCTCCTCCACTGGTTTCTTCTCCGCGGGCTTCTTCTCTGCGGGCTTCTTCTCTGCCTTTGGTGCCATTTTTACAAGATAAAAGTATCAAAGAAGTTTCAGAGGATAATCGTGAGATCAAGTTTGTGTGTTCAACAACTGATACGGTAGCTGATGTATATAGACGATAATGAGTTAGATACTGATTGGTTAACTGTTTCTTCACGAGGATTGATGACGTGAAAGCTGTAATCTACCGTTAGATTAGACCTATCTGCCGATGCAGCAAACGGCTAAGATTAGTTTTAAGAGTCTCACTTTTTAGTTGGGCCCATAAGTATGATTCCTTTAATAAATTACGTCTTTTGTGTTTGACCGTTAGATTGTGCTAACGGTGACGATGTAAACAAAGCTAATCTAAAACGGGCTTATATGGGCCTAATTATGTATCTTTTATGGGCCTAACTATACATGAATCTAACCCAATTCTTTCAACTTATGTGAAGCGATAAAATCGAAAGCCCTAGTTTTTCTTCCGCCTTCAAGCTCTTCTGTTTATCTGTACTTCAAGGCAAATCGAGAGACTTCGGGGCAGCTGCAACTTCAGTTTCAGGTTAGAAAATCTCCGGAAAATTCCAAAATTCTATTTCTGCTCGAATCTATGATCTGCCTTTGGAGCAAGCTCGTAGTTAATTTTCCCAATTCGATATTCTCTTTGCTTATTTCTTCTTTCTATGATTTGATTTCTGTATCATCTGATAGATGCTTTTTTTTGGATTCTCATTGCATCAGTGTATTCATGAAGCTTATAGTTGTTGTTTATAAATTGTAGTTTATGAATTTGTGAAGAATGGTGAGAATCAGTGTCCTCAATGATGCTCTTAAGAGCATGTGCAACGCAGAGAAGAGATGAAAGAGGCAGGTTATGATCAGACCTTCTTCCAAAGTCATCATCAAGTTCCTTATTGTGATGCAAAAGCATGGTATGGTAAATTCAGAGTGTTAGCTTGACTCAATTAGTTTACTTTTCTATTTATGTTTCTAGTATAATGATGTGATGTTTGTTCTGTTCTTGTTTCTTATGTGTGTTTAAGGTTACATTGGCGAATTTGAGAAAATTGTTGATGAGCTTAACGGAAGGCTTGACAAGTGTGGAGTTATCAGTCCTCGGTTCGATGTTGGTGTTAAGGAGATTGAAGGTTGGACTGCTCGTCTACTTCCTTCAAGACAGGTTAGTCTAAAGACTATCTTTGTGGTTAATTTCAATTTGAATGCTTACAAATACTGTTTTGGAACATTAGGTTTTGACTTAATACTTCTAATGAATGCTATTATCAGTTTTACTGGCTCGTTGTTTAAGTGTCATTACTTGTAGCTCAATGTAATCTTCTTTTTTGTCTAACACATCTCTATCTGCAGTTTGGATACATTGTTCTGACGACAGCAGGAATCATGGATCACGAAGAAACGAGAAGAAAGAATGTCGGTGGCAAGGTTCTTGGCTTCTATATTTATTTCAGTTTTGGAGTTCGTAAGACTTTTGCGATTCATGAAGTACAGCATCCTTCTTGCCTTGTCGTTAAATTGTTGCATGCACTCATTTAAATTACATGCTTCGATTTGACTATTCAATTTCTACATTTTGATTATGTCGAGTAAACATCGGATAATGAGAGTTGAATGTTCTTCGGAAACTTCCAATAATTCTAAAAACCGAGAAGAAGACCAGACGACAAAAAGTTCTCTTTTGGATCGAACTTTACATTCTGACGAAGTTCCTCTTTATGTCAAAGTTAACATGAACAGATGAAAAGTGAGAACTGAATAACGCTGACAAAAAAATATTGAATAGTGTTCCGAAAACTTTTGAAGCTTCAACAACTCTGAAATCATTTATGCTAATTACATATGATTTCAGTAGTGAAGTGTCTCGTGTTCATAGTAAACAGTATGGCCCCGATGATTCTTCTGATGCAGTTAGCAAACAGAGCATAACACAATCTATTTTTATACTAGTTTTTTTGTTGGTAAGCTCTAAGTGTTCGGCTGCGTACAAAATAAGTAAATAACCATTCATAACCTATTACATATAAATGTTTTTTTTATAGATTATCTTTAACTTCAGAATGAAAACTAGTTCTCTTTTATGTGATTTTAGCAACCAATATTATTGATTTAACAACTTACAATAATCTTGGTATTCAAGATGATATTGGGATGCCAGCTCAGCACCCCCAAATGGCTACCCATATACAAAATGACGCGTGGCAAATCGGGGATGCATTGTCAAGTTGGTCCAGCTAATTGATATGGACTTTAAGTAATTAATAAAAGGCCCATAAGGCTTCGTGCCTTCTACAAGGCCCTCCCAAAAAAATCCTTCTGTTTTATAAGCACTCCAGTAGCTAACGTGCGCGGTGTATCCTATCGTGCACGCGAAGCAGGAGAAGAAGTAAAATAGAAGAAGCCGGGAAAAATTCACAAGAGAGGGAAAGCTAAATCAGGACTGGCGCATTTTAACCGTCCGCCATAACCTTCGCTCTTCGCTCGGGCCTCTCTCTGCTTCTTCCGATTACAACGGTTTCTTCTCTCTCTCTCCGGTACATGTTTTCTCGTGATCTTCTTCTTCGTTGCTCTTTTTTTGATCTAATTCGATTTCGATGAAACTAAGATATACGTTTTTTGATCTTTGAATTTTTTCTAGATTCGATGGCTGCTCCACCTGCTAGAGCCAGAGCCGATTACGATTATCTCATAAAGCTTCTTTTGATTGGAGATAGCGGTATGTGAATCTGAATCTCTTTTTTCGCGTATTCTCGAGATCCAAGCATACCTGATCATTACCGTAGATCCATTGAATCAATTCGTTTTCTATTGAATCGATCTATTTGACTGTGATGTTGCTGAATTTTGTTTGTGATGATGACCTGAGAATATAGATTCTGTGCGTGATCGCTCTATGTATTTAGAGATCTCTGTAACCTAGGGTTCGTATTTTTGCAGGTGTTGGTAAAAGTTGTCTCCTTCTACGTTTTTCTGATGGATCCTTCACTACTAGCTTCATTACCACCATTGGGTTTGTGTTCTCTCTGCTATGCAGAAATTAAAATCAAGTGATTTATGTTTTGATTTTGTTCTTCGACGTCTCACTGAGTCTTGTTTTTATTTTGCCTTGATGTAGCATTGACTTTAAGATAAGAACGATTGAGCTTGATGGTAAACGTATCAAGCTTCAGATTTGGGATACAGCTGGTCAAGAACGGTTTCGGACTATCACCACTGGTGAGTTCATCTTTTTCATATGAATTTGCTTGTTGAATTAGTACTTAGAGCATTCACCATATTAGTATAAATCAAATTAGATAGATTGTTGAGGAGATTGACGACAAACACTTATAAGTAGTCTTCAATAGCAACTTACTTGTGCTATGATCTCTTGTAAAGGGAATGTATTTTTGACTGATTTGCTCTGTTTGGCTGATTATTTTGATATGTCTTGTATAGTTTATCGTGTTGGTATATTTCGGCACTTTGTATTTGATCTGTTCCTTTGATTCAACACATCAGTTTGAAGTTTTTCTGCTCACCTCTACTTTTTCTTTTGCATTTTGGCAGCTTATTACCGCGGGGCAATGGGCATTTTGCTGGTGTATGATGTCACTGATGAGTCATCCTTCAACAGTAAAATCTCCCTCCATCAAGTCTTTTCACTTTCTGGTTTCTAAAAAATTTCTTAACTGAAAATTATCGTTTCTTTTACACACAAGATTCTTGATGTCATTGCAGACATTAGGAACTGGATTCGTAATATCGAACAGCATGCTTCAGATAATGTTAACAAGATCTTGATAGGAAACAAGGCTGACATGGACGAAAGCAAGAGGGTATGGAAATACAGTGCGTTTATCCATGTTCATGATTCATATCCTAATAATATAGTTTTTTATTCCTGTCACAATTTTCAGGCGGTACCTACAGCAAAGGGTCAGGCTCTTGCTGATGAGTATGGAATTAAGTTCTTCGAAACCGTAAGTCCCACAATTCTCTAAATCTTCAATTTTCAATCTTCAATTTTAAGGAAACACAGCTATTAAGATGGACATATTGCTTACACAGGGAAACACAATTTCTGTTTCTAGTCGCACAAATTCTCTCAGTCTTCACATTGCTTACATAGCTATCTATATCTGTCTTGTTGCAGAGTGCCAAGACAAACCTAAACGTGGAAGAAGTTTTCTTCTCGATAGGGAGGGACATTAAGCAAAGGCTCTCAGACACTGACTCGAGGGCAGAGGTTCGTCACATCTTTCATATCTGTGTTGTTGCTTTTTTATAATGCAACGTTTTGTTTCATGTGTTTTTGTTAATTATAGCCTGCGACGATCAAGATAAGTCAAACGGAGCAGGTATCTGGAGCCGGGCAGGCCACACAGAAGTCTGCATGCTGTGGAACTTAGAAATTCAAAAAGTTTTACAAGTGAAGTTTGGGGTGAAGTGAAAAAAACTAAGATGTCGTTGGGTACTTGTGTAATTTTTTGTTTTATGCCAACATTTCCGATTTGTTCTAATTTGCCCTTCCTATTTGTACGAAGGTAATTGAAACTTTTATATTGGTCATCATCGCTCTCTACATACTGTATCCTCTATTCTTATCTTTCTCTTTAATATTACTTCTAAGAGTTGTCTGCTTATCTTTTACACACTATAATCAAACAGAACCGTTACAGCGACATAATCAACAATTTCTACTGCCCGATTTCATGTTTTATATATGTCGTAACAACGTTTTATTGCTTTGGATTCAACCAAACTGTTTATATTGTATACTAATTGATTGAGCTCTAGCATTCCATTGATTTACTCAAATGTAAGCATGTGATCACATATATTTTTTGTGAGACATGAAACATTTTTATTTGGGTTAGCTTCTTCGATCTTGCAGTTATCACGAAGTAAAACATATTGTAATTGCACTAAGAACTAAGCTGACCAGTACTGACCACACCTTTTTTTTTCGTCAAACTGACCACATTTAATCATATTGTAGAAACTTTTTTGAGAAATATGAAAAAATATATAATTTTCATCAATACAATATCGAATATGATTTCCTTGTCTAATCCCTTATTCAAAATAAATATTTTCAAAAAAGTAATTAATTAAAAAAAAATTGTTATGGGACAGAAAATTCCAAACGGATACTGAATTGGACGGGTTTTCTGTTTAGAAATGAACATGCCTATTTTTCCATATATGATACACCTAATCATGCATAATTATTTCTAAATTTTAACCAAATTTTATTTATGACATCCAAATTTTACAAGAAACATAACTAAAATTAAAATACAGTAAATATCAAAAAAGTTTGTCTTACAAATATAATTCCGCACATCCGTTAAAAATCAGATTGTTAACGGTATTGTGTATGAGTTATGAATATATAGTAAATAAATAATTTATTCTTATAAATATAACCCGCACATACATACATGTTTATTATTTTATAAAAATTTAATATTCAAACAGGAATACAAATATTCTATCTAAAATTTTTACTCAATTTTTTATAATAAAAATTGGCGAACGGATAATTAATTTTTTTTAAATAGTTATAAAACATAAAATTTCTGATAAATATGGGATGAGAAAATTTTCTGTTCCAAAATGTATATGCCTAGATTATATACGAGACGAATTCAAATTCGATTTAACACTTCTATCATACTGTTACAAATAATTTGATTAATTTATAAAATATATATTTAATATTACTTAACATTATATATTAAATTAAATAGCAAATAAATTTGTTTTATAAATATAACTACGAACGTGTGGATCCCAATCTTAGTGTTAATTAAGTGGGAAGCTTCGGTATAAAGAAATAGGAAATAGCAGTAACGCGTAAAAGAATAACACCAAGGAGACTCTGAAAAATGGAAATATTCATTTACTGAAGAAAAGGAAAGTTCTTTGTTGTTTTCCTCCACACAAAATACAATACCACGCGCTCTCCTCTGATTCGTGCATTCCTAAGCCGCCTTTTAGATTTTATTTGTTTAAACGTAAAATCTTTGTAATTAATTGGGCAAATCTACTTGGTAACTTAATCCATGTTCAGTATATTCAGTCAAAAATTTTTTTAATGAAATATAAAATTTATTTATCATCAAAAGTTATTTACATACAAAACTAGATTGAGAAGAAAACAATAAGCAAAAAACAGCTTACAAAAAAATCAAATATAAGAAAAATTTAACGTTAAAAAATATTTGTGTTGTGACGACGTGTAGAAGTCCATCGATGCAAGAAATCCCCATATGTAGAGCTAACCTGGTGTTGTAGGGAGAGGATACGAGTTTGAATGGCTATCTCTATGGTGCAGCGAGCTGGAAAACCGTATGGTGTAGTTGCTGGTGATTGTGCCCATTGTGTTCACGCCAAATGTAGTATATTATGGCCTGAAAACAGAGACGGACAATAATAGAATCCAGTTTGTTATCCCTGTGTGTCGAGAGCCGAGAGATGGTGGTGATCCAGTCTGGGGTAATGGCTTGTCTAAGGATGCTGCCACTAATGTCCATCCAAACCATAAAAGTATATAGGCATGCGAAGAAGAGATGATCACGAGATTCGATTGATTCAGAGCAGACTAGGCAACCATGTGATGCACCCCCAAAACCAAGCACGCATGCCTGTCGGAAGTCTATCTTTAGCAGCAAGCCATGTGATGAATGCATATTGGAGAACTCCCTGAGTGAACCAAACAGTGGGTGACCAAAAGACCCGGTTTCTTCGTTTCCGAATCTGTTCCCAGGTACTGTTTGCGCTGAATCTTCCTCTATAGTCATCATTTGTATAACGCCAAAGAGAGATATATGCACCTACAGAAGAAAAGAGGGGTGGTATATCTCTGATGATATTGACTAGAGCTCCCGAGCAGGTGTTTCGTTGCTGTCGATGCATCCGTAACTAGGAGGAGACAGCTTCAACAATTGTAGTATATTTATGCAGTCCCATTAAGCGAAGACATGATTCATAAATGTTTAGAAGTATGCCAAGAGGATGCCAATGTTCGAGCCAAAAGATTGTTGAGGCACCATCTTGAATTCTGAGCTTTAAGAAACCAGCCGCCAACACTCGAAACCCAAGATCCCGCATATGTTTTCATATCCCAAAAAGAGTGTGAGCGAATGAGGTACTTACGAACCCAGGCTACCCACAAAGAGCTTGTCAAAGAGAAGAGCCTCCAGATTAAGCTGAGGGCGTAGACCCTAGATGAGTCTCGAAGCTTACGAATACCCAATCCACCTTCTTTTAGGGGGTTACAAACATCTGCCCAAGAGATTTTAGCTACAACATGATTGTGGGGAGAACCTGACCAAAGAAACACAGCACATAGGCTCTCAATGGTGTCCAAACAGCCCTTCGAATATTGAAAAACAAAGCACCAAAAATTGATTGTACTCATGATAACTGACTTGATCAGTTGTAGTCTGCCTGCGTAAGATAGATTGCGGCTGCTCCAAGCTAGGAAGTGAGACCTGATCTTATCAATTAAAGGCTCATAATCATTCTTAGTCATTACCTTGGTAGTGAGTGGCAAGCCTAGGTATCGGATTTGGTAATGTTTCGATAGGGATGCGTAAACTCTGTATCTCTACTAGTAGTTCTGCATTTGTCCTCTCCACTAAGTAAATGGATGACTTGTTCGGGTTTATTAACAGTCCCGACATGGAACCAAACTCCTCAAAATTTCCATAACACCTCATAGAGATGCACTACTTTCATCCATAAATATCATTACATCGTCTGCAAAGCTCAAGTGCGTGATATTGACATCGTGACAGTTAAGATGATAGTCAAACTGTCCAGCTGCTGCACCCCTGTTGAGTAGACGAGAGAGAATGTTATTAACAATAACAAAGAGGTAAGGAGAGATGGAACACCCATGTCTTATGCCTCTAGAACTCTCAAATAAACCACCAAGTTCCCCACTTATGGAGACTGAAAAAGCTGCTGTTGACATACATAAATAGATCCAGTGTATGAATTGTTCAGGTATACGCAGAGCTTGAAGTACGTTGATGATGAATTCCCATTGAACTGTATCAAAGACTTTAGCAATAACCGATTTGATTGCACATCGAGGTTTAATACTCGTCTTATGATCATCTTTTACGAGTTCCGTTGCCAACAACACGTTAGCAGTCGATCTTTGATAAATGCACATTGATTCGGTTCAATAAGTGCTTGTAGAATGATCTTCAGGCGGTTGGCGAGAATTTTTTAGAAGAATTTGTAGATGATATTACATCAAGTAATTGGTCGATAATCTTTTATAGTCGTTGATGCATCGTGCTTAGGGATCAAAGACAAGATTTTGGCGTTGACACTACGGGGCAAGAATCCGAACAGGAAAAAAAGATTGAACTGAAGTGATGAAATCCTTACCCACAATTTTCCATGATGCCTTGTAAAACTCCACAATAAAACCATCGGGTCCTTGGCATTTATCAGAAGGCAGAGTAAAAAGAACCTTTGTTATCTCCTCTGCAGAGATTGGGGCTACCAAACCTTGAGCATTCAATGGGGAGCATCTATATTCAATAAGCTCCTCGAGATAAGTAACATCTGCTAGTCGATAGTCATTTGTTGGGGAGTTAAGGAATGTTTTCAAGTGCTATGCTGCATGTTGCTTGAGATTCTGCATATCAGATAAGATTTTGCCAGACTCTGTAGTTAAACTACGAATCATACTCCTCTCTTGTCGACCCTGGACTGTTTTATGAAAGAATGAGGTATTCTGATCACCATATTGCAGCCATGTGACTCGTGATTTCTGACAAAAAAATCTTTCTTCTATGTTTGCTAGATATTTCCACTGTTTATATGCTTTTGATGCTGCCACAACATTTAGAACAAAGGGATCTTGGAGCACCTGAGTTTGAATACCATATAACTCATCATAAGCTTCCTTAGCTCGATTTGTGATGTCTCCATAGCGTGTATGATTTAGCTCCCACAGGATTGGTTTTAGGAGCTTAAGTTTCTTTGGAAACAAAAACAGGGCAGAACAGGAATTGAATAACATTGCCTGAGCGCTCTAGTAACTACCTACTTTCTCAAGAAACAATGGATGTTCTGGTAAGAAGTTGAAGAATTTTAAAGGTTGCCTACTGCACGGATGTGAAGCAGTTAACTAAACCCAACAACGTGCATGATTAGATATACCCACAGCTTCAAAAGTTGCAAATGATTGGGGGAATTGAGTACACCAAGCGTTCTTTACCAGAGCTCTATCTAATTTCTTACCAATGGAGTTGTTTTCCTGATAGTTCCAACAAGTATATCGAAAACCTACATACACAAGATTATCTAGACCGCAATGAACTATCACATTCTGAAAATCTCTTATACCCATTTGTCGTTCTAACAAACCGTGACCTGAATGTTCCAATGAAGAAAGAGTTTCGTTGAAATCTCCGAGAATTATCCAAGGAACTACATCCTTGACATACACATCATTACAGTACTTCAGCTCCTCCCAAAGCTGAATCCTCTCTGCTTGAAAATTAGAAGCATAGACACTGGAGACAATGAAAGCTTCACCCGTAGTAGCCTTGATCCAGCAAGTGATGCTCTACGAACTTTTAAAAAGTATGGTTACTGTGACATTGCTTGCATAACAAAACCAAATTCATCCCAAGCGATGATGATCATAGTTAGTGACAACTTTCTAATTTGGAACACATATGCGAGGATCATTTCACTTTTCTCCTGTTGAACTCTAGTTTCAACAATACATCCTAAAGAAGGTTTTGCCGACTGAATCCAAGAACAAAACACTCTATGTTTCTACGGTTTATTGAAACCACAGGTATTGCAGGCGAATAGGGATATCATTGGGTCAGTGCTTCTGGGAGGAAGCTCTTGTTGATTGTTGGAAACGGAACCATGTTTTTTCTCTTGTAAATTCACATTTTTCTCTTGTTGCCTTATTTTGTTTTTATTCGTCCTTAGTCGAGTCTGCTCCACCTCATCAATTGGTGTAACATGTTTTGCTGTTGTGACTCCAACAGATTCCTCATCTTCTTGTATTGACGCTAAGATTGTATATCTCGATGGTGAGACCGCTTCATCTTTGTTTGTAATGTCCTGTGTAATTCCCGCATTTGGAGAGATTTGTCGACCTTGCTTACCTACAACATACCACACATTTTCGCTTGTCTCAAGAGTGACGCCTGGTTTAGTCACTACTGCATCAACCTCTAAAGAAACTGCATCCGAAATAAGTTGCTTAGAGACCACTAAAATAAAGTTTTTTTTCCAGTTACCCTTGCCCACTATTTTCAAGACAATTTCCCTTTCTTCAAGATCATCTTTCTCTTCGGTAGACACTTGAGTTTGAGGTATTTCATCATTAGTAACAGTGCTGGTAGTTTCAACAGTAGTAACATTAGTGGTAGTTTCAACATTAGGTGTTTCTCTTTGCAAAATTGTCTTGACATGGGTACACTCCTTTTGCACATGTTCCCATTTGGAACAGCTAGTACAAAAAGGGGGCAGCCACGGGAACTCACAGGTATAATTATGGAGGAACCATCTTTTTCCTTTAGACAAATTTTTTCAAGTAATGGGTTTTCAAGATTAACCAATATCAAAAGGCGGGCCATGTCAAGACATGTACATCGCTCAGTGTTTGGATGCAATTTCTGTAAAGAGCCAATAATACTCGCAAGGAAACTCAAGCCTTTATGAGAATAAAGACGGTCTGGGACATCTTTGAAGTCAACCCAAAGAGGCATCGAAGATAGGTCGGGCTGAGAGTTTACTGTGCTTGGGCTCCACACATTCAAGATCAGAGGGACATCAGCGATGTGCAGAAGTGACGGTTGAGAACACGTTCTCGAATTTGCGAGCTTTCGATACGGAAAAGAATTGTCTTTGGTCTGATGAAATGACCTACTAGACAACTCGGCCAAAGTGGTGTTAGCATCTTCGAAGACCTCATTTGGCAAAACGACTTCCGCAATCTCATTCAACATCAAAACAGAGGGATTGAACTCAAACACAGGAACAACAGGCTCATAAACCATAGATCGGTAAGAAGGTTTTAAGGTAAGAGAGAGTGATTTGGATGTGGTCTCTTGCGCTGGAGGTAGAACCGAACCACCTGGGGGAGAGCCCATCTCCTGGCGGCAGATTACGGCAGCGTAGAGTTTTGGATTCTCTCTCTCTCATATTCAGTCAATCTTTATATTCTGTTTATTCATTTAACTTATTTACTACTCCATATTCAGTCTTAATACATCTAGAATTCTTTTGGTTGCATATTGTTTCTTTTTATATACTCAGAAATCTTGTTCCAACATATATATACATACGACTTGTTATTTGCAATGATTCACTCAAGACTTGTATGTGGTGTTATATTTATCTCGCTAAATGGCTGGTGGTAGATCCGACTCTGAGCTAAAATCTATGAAACTAATGTTTTAAACATCAAATTTATATTATATATATAGGACATCAATTTACGAAAACTCTTATGTAGTGTAGTGGTAAATGCAAAACTTACAAATTTGATTGTGACAGATTGGAACCCTGTCCAAATATTTTGTTATGCAACAAAATATCACGAGTCGGATCTGGCTCGTTGAATAACTATCAGTATCAATCACTAAACTACATTACATATACGTTTGGATACCAATTTATAATCCTAATTTGTGCCAACTTCTAAACCATGTATACACACACCTAGTAACATTCCTGATAAATTTATCTGCGTACGTATTCACTATTCGGTTCGTCATCTCATTCAGTCTAAGATTTTGTCACAGAAACGTGTATGAGGAACAAGCGTAGTTCGCACGCGCCACCGATAAGGGAACTGAAAATACAGTCTGAAAAGTGTAGTTGTACGGAAAGTAGAGAGAAAAGTTTAGAAACAAAACAGAAGAAAATGAGAAAAAGAGAGAGAGTGATGTGATGCCATTTTTTAATCACTTCCACGCGGTTCCTTCTTAGCACACATACACAAAACTTTCCACAGGTTTTTATCCACAAAGTTTTATCTCTCATATTCAATTATTCATCTCCCATAGATCACCATGTATGTATATATATCATAATATCCATTTAAGATTATATAAAAAACACTTTTTATAATAATTAATATAAACATTTGAATTATTAATATATACTGTATAAACATTTGTTTGTTGAAGTAACAGACTTCTATAAGCATCTTACTTATATTGATTAATTATATTTGCTAGTTTGGCTGTTTAATTTTAGTTTTATATTCGACCCATAGTTGGAATCCCAATAAATGGTTTATAGTTTAACGATTACGGATTTGAATGATTGATAATTCTTTTAATATAGTCAGTAGTCTACAACCTTAAGATAACGGGTGCCTTTCGAAAACATTTATAAATCATAAATATCTTATTAATTACAATATATGAAAATTTTGAGATTATGATCCAAACTTGAAGAGTAACCAAGTTCTCCTTGAAGAACAGTTAGAACTGAAGAGAATAACAACAAAGTTGAAGAAGCAATCACGTTTGAAGCTGAAAATGACAAGCTTTACGAGTTACTCCAGTCGGTTCAGAAGGTTCAGTTTCTTACGTGCAGTCTGTTTGCTCTTGGGACGTGGGGTTAGCTTAGTCTCGTCTCTTAATCTTCTTCCATGGGACTTATATTGTAGTCACTACTTAATTAAAGTATTCACCGCTAAACCTTAAGGGACGTTAATTTAAACGTGAAACCAAAAATGTAGCGAACAATAAAAGAAATCTCGGATAGTATATCAAAATATATTCACATCACTCGGTAAGATAAATGGATCAACAAAGACTATAAATATCATGTAAAAGTGTATGCAATATGTTTATTTATAAAACTAAAAACCTTACGAAATCTGAAGAAAAAAGAATCAATAAATCGTTCTTCCCAACTCCAACTTCCAATTGACCAAACTCTCCATCGAATCTAAGTCCAAATCCAAACACGCCACTCTCTTCCCACTACTCGATTTCAAAGTCGTCACCATCGTCGCATCCGGAAACAAAGAGCGTGTAACCAACGGGCCAGAGGCTTTCTCGTTCCTATGCCTCCTCATGTGACCTCCAAGAGCTTGTCCCATAGGAAAGTTCACGCCACATATCGGACAAGGATGCGACGTGATCATCGTTTTGGACTTCTTAGTCGGTGATGATGGATCATCACTATTAATCTGTTTCTTGTGGCTTGCACGGTGACCACCCAAAGCTTGAAACGACGAGAACTCTTTAAGACAAGTCTTGCATCTGAAAACGCGTGTCTCTTCTAAAGCTCCTCCGCCATCGCATTCTCCAACTCTCGATAACAACATCAGACATTTCGCCGCCGTATCCTCAACTTTCTTAATATCTTCACTTCTCGCAACCATGTTTGAATTGAGTAACTGAGTTCTAGGGTTTTGTTTTTCTCTACGGTCGGGTATTTAGTTAGTTTGTGTGTGTTTTGTGATGGACTGATGGGTCCTCTCCTTTATACTAGAAATTGGATTAGTAATGACGTATGTTAATTGACGTCAACACCCCTTGTGACTTGCTCCGTAAGCAAGTGGTATTCTTGTAAATTAAGTGGGAAGTTGTGGTTTAAAGAAAAAGCCTAAAAGGCAATCCGCGTCATGGTTTGCTTCACGCGTAAATCTAAGGAGACTCAGAAAAATGGAAACAGTCGTTTTGACATTAGTTAAGAAAAGGAATGTTCTTGGTGGTTTCCTCCACAAAATACAATATTTGAAGTCAAGAACAAGTTATTATCTTCTTCTTTTTCTTTTTAATTGTTTTTTGGTCTTCTAAGTTATTATCTTCTTCTTCTTTTTTAATTGTTTTTTGGTCTTTTAAGTTATTCTTGTCTAATAAGTTTACTCTCCCGTATCTAAATCCCACACGTGCTCTCCTCTGATTCGTACATTCATAATCGGCCTTCTAGATATTTTTTAACTGTATTTTTTGTTTGTACTTGAACTTAAATGTACTTGCTAACTTATCCATATCCAGTCAATATCATAGAATTTTCTTCGTCGGATAGTCAATATTATTCGTTAAAAATTACTCCTATTTGCTAATAATTTAAATACTCAGCACATATTATTCAATTTTATGTACTTATTATAAGTTTTTAAAAGCTTAGTAATCCGGGCATCAGCTCAATCAAATTTGGTGGTAGACAAGTTTGTTGGGTACAAGATACTATATTAAATATTCGGGTTGAAATTTTAAAATCAACCGGTTGTTCCAAACGAAAATCAAATTAAAGACGGTATTATACCAGTGCCGGTTTAGTATAGAAGATGAATAGTACGATTGTCCCGACCCCAACTCCGAATTTAATAATAATGGAGATTTTGGTTTATTATATATATATATATTATGGATTTAAGTTTTAATAGTGACATCTAATGTTTAAGAAAACGGTCAAGCTGTCGTCTAGGCGCTAAATTCTCATAAACTGATTAGATTTTATAAAAATCGGTTATATTAGACGGATAGTTTAATTTGGTGGATTAAGGGATTATTCAGAGAATTAAATGCTTACTAGGTGGTTAGACGGATTAAATAAATCTATCTATGTATATATATTTTGTAATTTTTAAAATATGTTATTTTGAAGAATAAAACTTAAAATCACAAATCAATGTCAAATTTAAAATTTGAGAATCTCTTTTTATCTGTTTTGAGAATTTTAAAAGTAAAAATATAGGATTCATTGTCTTTCTAAAATAAATATTATGACTCATCATTTTCAGAAAAAGCAATGAACTTTGAATTTAGTATAAAACTTTTATTTAATTTCGAAAATTTAAGTTATTCTATTATATAATTTTACTATGTTATATTATATTTTGTTAATATACATGTGTACATATATAATTTTATTCTAAAACTTTTAAACCGCCTAAAATCATCTAGCCTCTAACTAAGTATTTTATGTGTTAGACAGAGAGTCACCGTCCTTTTAACG
Organism: Cardamine chenopodiifolia; assembly: GCA_963922655.1. Taxonomy (NCBI): domain Eukaryota; kingdom Viridiplantae; phylum Streptophyta; class Magnoliopsida; order Brassicales; family Brassicaceae; genus Cardamine; species Cardamine chenopodiifolia. Next base: position 12,474,885 of record OZ000463.1, read on the forward strand.
GCTAACGTTTTCTTAAACATTGGTCACACCTAATTTCAAATTCAATATTAATAATTTTAATTTTTGGTCTAATATATATTATAGGACAATGAAATCATATTTTAAACAAAAATAAACAAAGTTAGTTAGTAGTTATTAAAAAAATTTAAACCTTTAAAAATTTCTGAACTTTATTTTTAGTTTAGGGCTTAAATTATAAGGGCTTAAATTTTCTTTTGCGGCTCTAATTTAATACTTAATAAATCTTTTACATCTTGCTATTTTGCAATCATCAATAGAACTAAAACTTTATGTGTTGTTTTTTAAAAGAATTTTCAGACTTCTTTGGATTCGTAGTCTCCTTCTCTTGGGACAGACATGTAATAAATACATTCTTTCGAGCAAAGTTTATATACTAGGGTGCAAATGCACGCTAACACAACTTAAATACCTATACCTTGATAAATGTTTTTATGTTTACACATCTAGACGATGACCGATTGAATTACTATCGAATATATATATAGATAAAATTTCTGGTTTTATATTGATAACAGACTTTTACAGAGATGATCAGGGAGATATTTTCCATATTGTTATTCGTTCATAATTTCTTTGGAATTCGTTATACTAATTCATCTCAACTTCTAAAGCACTTATAAATGACTAACATAATGTGTCTTGTACTATTCCAAATAAATTGATTTACGTACGTAAACTTATTAAGGCCATCGAGAAGCGCTCGTGGGAACAATAGGAAAGGAATAACAAATTATGATGAGGGTGATTGTACGGAAATTAGAGAGAAACGTTTGAAAGCAAAGCCGAAGAAAATAAGAAAAGGAGAGAGTGATGTGAACGTGGTTCGTCATTTTCTGATACATTTCCACGCGCTTCCTTCTTAGCACACACACATATCTCTTCATAGGTTTTTATCCAAAAATTTGTCTCTCATATTCATTTCCTCCTAATTTCGGCCTCTCCCTCCGTTACTCCGCCTCTTTCTCTTTTTTCATGTGCAGGGGAATATAACATAAAATCCATATATCACTACTATAAACACTTGATATTTGAAGTTTACTACACAAAGTTCTATAAGCATCTTATTCTTACCTGATTATCTATATAGATATTTAGTTTTTTTTTTAAATGATATTCAATCCGTAATTGGAATCTCGATTTTTTTATTATCCGTAAAAATTCAATGTCGAAACTTAAACTTACCCGTGATCTATAAAAATTTGGACTTTTTTTGTCATTATGCTAAAAGAGAGCAAATTGCAAGATGTCATATTTTTCCCGAGACACTTATAAGAATTGAAATCTTGTCATTATGTTAAAAGAGAGCAAATTGCAAGATGTAATATTTTTCCCGAGATACTTATAAGAATTTAATCCCTGACGATTTCAAAGTGAATGAACCTTAAAAGAACCTATCATTTAAATCTCTAATCGTCCAAGTACAGACGATCTAGAAACCGTAACTATCTAGTCACAATATATACATATATAAAAAGGGACATTGAGCTATATATATATAAGCACAAAACTACAAATATCTTATCCAATTAAGTCACCCACCATTTGGTCAACTTGAAAGACAATTTAACTCCTTGCAATATACTACATCGGTTACTTCATAATACAATATTTTTTTGGAACCATCCAAAATATTTTTTTAGACTCTGGTTAAGAGTTAAAAGTTTTTACACCAGGTATGAAATTCAATTATCAGAAAATGCATTTTTTTGCAAATTAGTGTATAATAAAACTTTTCAGTAGTTTCAGATTATTGTAGACCGAGTCTTCCGTCGTTATATCATTTATTGCAAGAATAACATGTTTATTATGGAAATATCGTATATGTAAAACCGTTTGTCATACATCCGAGTATTGCAAAACATGTCTATCATAGAAATGTCGTACATATATAACCGTCTATCGAAGAGAATTTGCCTCACAGAATCATAGTTTAGAAAAGTTGTTCATTGTAATCTCATATGCTGCATGTAGTTGATTATCATCATAATAAGATTGAATCAATTACCTCTAATAATAATAAGATTGAATCAATTACCTCTAATAATAATGATGTAATAGATGACAAAAAAATAATATAATTTTAAGATTATTATCTATAAATATTAAGAATATTTTATAATGTTTAATATACTCTTCCTTTATAATTAATTAGCATTTGTTTTATTTATATTTCTAATTAATAGGGGTAAAAGTAGAAAATGTTATATGTTTTGGATTGAAAACACAAAACATGTATTTTTGTGAAATAAATTGTTTCCCAAAACATACATTATAAACGAACGGATGGAGTATGCTGATAGTTGATAGAATGTTTTCATATAATTTCTCCAAACTTATAGCAATCAAATTTGATTATGTCACTTCCCGCTATAGAACCACTACACCTTTTTCATGTCTAAGATAGAGAGTTATTCTCTAAATTGGTTATAAAATTTTCAATATCCCTAGCTGAATTAGTTTTTTGAAAAATTAAAAATAAATGAGTTCTAACAAAAAAATTGTTCATATATACATTAATTAAATTATTATTTTTTTTCTAAATTATCCCGTACTATTAGATAAAAACCATTTAAAAACCCTCAGATAAACATGTAACTACACAACTATCAAAAAGATTTGAAGAAGAAACTTTTTGATTTTAATCAGTTTTAAGTAAAGTTTTACCTTGATGAAATTTGTTCCGAAGAAAAGTTTAGAATACGTGTTTAATATTATAAAAATATTAGATTACGTATTCTATGGTTTATACATGTTCAGAAAATATTAGAATGTGTATACTACCACTTATACATGTTCTACCAATTTTAGGATTTAAAATTTGTTATAAAATTTTTAGAATACAAAATTCTGAAAATTTTGGAATACATATTTTAGCACTTAAACATGTTTTACGAAAATTTGAATACATATTTTAGTGTATGTTCTATGCTTGTTTGAAAAGACTTCCTACTCTTTATTCTATGTCTACAAAAAGTAGAATACATATTTTGAAAAGTGTAAAATATATATTCTTAAAAATTTTAAATTTTAAAAAATAGGAATCGAAAATTAAATCTATGATAGTAATTATTTAATGTTTCGATTAAGTTCAAAAATTGAGTTTTCTTCTTCTTGTTTACACTAAAAAGGGTAAACCATGTATTATCGTGAATTGTTTGATTACTTTTTCTCTTCTTTGTAGGTTGTAGGTTGAACAAGTGGTTTACCTTTTTTCTCTTCTAAAAAGGGTAAACCATATATATCGTGAATATATATTCTGCAAGTGGGCATGCAGTGAATTGTTTACTAAAAAGGGCAAATCATGTAGAGAAGAACACTGCATGCCCACTTGCAGAAGACGATATCCTTGTCTTTTTTTTTTCTTTTATTATTGTGTGAACTGTTTGCTTACAACTTATTCGTCCACCGTTGATTGGTTTGTTTATATCCTTTTTACTTTCAATATGGATTGGGATGATTTCTGTGGTTTCCGTGTGTTTATGTGCTATGTTGTTGGGTTTCATGACTCTCTTCTATTACAATTTGGGTGCTTATTAGCTTCATTCGTTTTCTCGTTCTTAAAAATTCATAGGTTTGATTACGCCACTCAAATTACTACTGCAACACTCAATAACAAAGATTTGTCGGTCAACTTCTTCATTAATCAACTTATTAAGCTCTGTCGGCAAAGGAAAAATATGTATAGTCAACCAGATTCTGAGACATGGCTTCAGATTCATAAATTAGCTATCAACGTAAAAGTGTAAATAGATACTACACCACCAAAATAGTAATAAACCTTTTTGAGTCTCAAAGCCCATTGCTTGTCACTTTGAGGCTGAGCAAGATTCTCAGTAGAATCTTCAGATATTCACCAAATGATGCAAAAGTGAGGGTTGTTTCTCTTGAGAAACTGTGCTTAGCAAACACTTCCATTTCTCTGTTCCAAGCTTCTCCTCAAGTATTCTCCACAATTCTGGGATATTCTGCTCATAAACAACCAGAATAAGAAATCAATCAACCATCAAAAAGAAAATAATTCAGAAAATAAAAAAAAGAGGAAAAATCAAGTCCACCATATTTCCGACCTGCATCATTCTGTAATATAGACAATTTTATAGTAGAGTTCATTTGAACAAGAAGAGACCAATGTTACCTTTGTCAGCCATAGCATGTACACAGCAGCATGCAGTGCTTGAGCTTGAAAATCTTCAAACTTGGTATCCGGAACGGTCATAGAAGATTCTAGAAGATGGATCTCATTATCAATGAAGATGACAATTTCTTCATTCATAATGATATTCTGTCCGTTTTCAGATAAAACATCTGAATGATTGCAAGCAAAATACATTATCCAATTAAGAGAGAGGAACCGCTGATGAAGCCATAGGGTCTGAAAGAAAAAAATGTACAACTCACATAAGTCGCAAATTTGGCCATCTCTATAATAGCATCAGGCCCGCCTCTGATCTAAAATCCAAAAATGGACCAAAATAAATGGACATCAAATCAGATACAAAAATTATAAATAGACCAAATTTTTTTGTTTTGCTTTAAGTATTATTTTTTATTGGGCCGTCCATGAGTAGCATGACAGCAAAATGTTTACAAAACTATCTTTGTCTTCCAAACCGCTGTCGTGAAGCTTAATGAGAGTGAAATTATCTACTTGGGTTTAGGTTATGCGTGAACAAAATCCAACTTGATTGTTACTTAAAAGCAGATATTTATGATAGCGCATTGTAGGATATTTTGGAAGCTTTTACAACAATTCTCAACACTAATTGATTTTTTAAGATCAAATAACGTAACGTTCAACCAATTCTTTGTTCCAATCCAACTTTTCCTGTCATATGATTGTAGAGAGGTTTCAAGAGCCATTCTCATTTTCAGCACAAATATAAAAATAAGATTACCCAGCAAAATAGTAATGGTGCCATAACAAGGATGGGTTTGCACGGGAGACAAAGGGTACCATCACTACAAAAGACTTATGAAATAATACGAAAGTTTTCGTAGATATATTTTATTACCATAAACCTACGAATTTTTGACGAAAAATCTAAATGGTAGGAAATTGGTATAAACTTTCCTATGGAAACTATTTATAGTAAAATACTTGGAAATTTCCTACCAAAATCCTACCCAACATTTCGTCGTAGGAGTATGGTAAGAAATTGGAGAGAATTTAGTTGGAAAAAGTAACCGTTAAATTGGTAGGAAATTTGTAGGGAATTTTCTTACTATTTTCCTACGAAACATAATTCATAAGTTACTGTAGGAATTTCGTAAGAAAAAGTCCTATTATTTACCTAAGAACCTCATTCTAAAGGTTAATTATAGGAATTTCGTACACCAGTTTATAACACTTGGTTAGGTACATCACGTTATACCCGTTGGGGGTGGGGGGGGGGGGGGGGGGGGTTGGCTGGTTAGGAATGAGATTATTTGTAGGAAGTTGGTAGGGAACTCGTAGGAAACTTTCCTACCAATGACCTACGAAACATTATTCGTAAGTGAATCGTAGAAATTTCATAGTAACAAATTCTACTATTTTCCTACGAACCATAATCCAAAGGATAATCGGACACTTTATTAGGTAGTGCACGTTATATCCATTACAATATGTAGGTAGAATAGTGACATTATTCGTAGGAAGTTGGTAGGGAATCTATAGGGAATTGACAAAAAATTATCTATATAAAGCTTTCTTACCATTTGTATAATGTAAATTAAAAAAAAAAAGTCAAAGCTTCAAATAATATACTTCGTAGTCATGGATGGACAATCTTATACAAAGGTTTGATTCAAGTACCGGCTATCTTATACAAAGGTTTGATTCAAGTATCGGCTATCTTACGAGGGAGTTTGCGGCTGGAATCACCGAGTTCATGGACTTTGCAACAAAGCAGGACATATGCTTAGAAAGTGGTAGGCTCTTCTGTCATTGTCCAAGTTGTGATAATAATAAATTTCTCAGCAAAAATGTAGTATGGTTACACTTATGTAGAGATGGGTTTAGACAGAATTATATGGTTTGGTATTATCATGGGGACAATGATTCATACCACGTGGGTAGTACTAGTGAAAATGTGCCAGAGAGGTTTGAAGAATCTAGAATGGCAGAAGAAAATGTAGGTACGGTTCAGATGGTTCATGATGCTTTTAGGGAAAATATGTACTTATTTTCGAAAGATGGAAATAGAATAGAAGAACCAAATTTAGAAGCAAAATTTTTTTTGATATGTTAGATACATCGAATAATCCGTTATATGAAAGTTGTAGGGAAGGTCATTCTCCTTTGTCAGATGCAACAAAGATGATGAATATAAAGGTGAAGCACAATTTTTCTGAAGATTGTGTAGATGTTTTTGCTGATTTTGTGAAAAGTATATTGCTAGAAGACAATTTGTCACAACTTTTTTATTATGAGATTGAGAAGCTTGTTTTCGCTCTTGGTTTGCCATATCAGAAGATTGATGTTTGCATCAACAACTATATGATTTACTGAAAATCAGACGTAAACTGCTTCGCTTGTGGATTGTGTGGGGAGCTTTGGTTTCAGAATACTGGTGGGAGGGTAAGAGAACCATTTAAGCGTATCTGGTATTTGCCGTTAGCAGATCGGTTGAAAAAGTTATATCAGTCTGAGTGCACGACAAGACCTATGAGATAGCATAGAAAGCATTCAAATGAAGGAGAGATCGCACATCCCTCAGACACGAGGCATGAAAACATTTTCAAACAATTTATCTAAGTTTTGCAGCTGAAAGTAGAAACGCATATCTCGGAGTTTCTATCGATGGTTTCAACGCATTTGGAAAATATGAAAGACAATATTTTTTTATGTAAAGTTATTATCACCCTTTACAATTTGCTTCCATCTTTGTGCATGAAACAAGAGTTTTTATTCCTCAGCGTACTTGTTCTTGGCCCAGAACACCCAAAGAGATCCCTATATGTGTTCTACAGCCTTTGCTTCATCGAGGTAAGATTATCTGATTTTTGGCTTTCCCTTTGCTGTCTTACCAGTACGATAAATATAAACAAAATTCATCTCTGTTATTACTCTGATTTCGTTGTTGCCGAGGGTCGGAGTAGCAATTGATGAGAAAATGAAGTCGTGAAAATGAAATGAACAACAGTTCTTTGCAAAAATTGATTTTTTTTTTGTTATTTTTGTGTTTATAATCAGGTGGTATTATTTGCTAGGTTTCCATTTACTTTTTACTCTAGCTGAAGAGATGTTCTTAGCTTTCCTCTTGTCAGATTAAATTCATCTCTGTTAGTGGAATTTAGCTTCATCACTAGATCTCCGGCTGTTAGTGGAATTTAGACTGTTTTAGGATTACAAATAGAATCCGGCTGTTTGTTTCTCAATCTTAGCTGTGGATATGCAGAAATTCCATGTTTCATCCTCTGATTTGATTTGGTAGAATGTTTAGTGAATCAGATTCTATGTTTCCTTTAGCATATTGTGTGCTATAATTGTATCTTGATGTCGTTAGTTGTAGAATTTACAAATGTTCTGTCGTATGTTTTGAACTTTAAGCAAATGTGTGATAACATTTGGTCTTCTATGTTTGGTGGGAGTAGCAAACTCGGAAGAAGTTGTTAGAGTATCTCTCTGTTGTAAGTTGCAAGAGTACTCGGAAGCACTTGTTAAACTGAACAGATGAATATTATTATTTTGCCTAAAGTTAATGGAAGTGATTGAACTTACAATCTCAGCATGTTAATTTTCTCTCAAGGATCTCAGTTTGTTGTTTGACTTACAAATGCTCTGTCTAATTGAGCTGTTAATCATCCTTCTTTTTTCCATGCTGTTGATGCTTCAAAGAGATGAAGCATCACAAGAATCAGTCATTGCCGGGGAACTTCTCGTTATCCCCACCTTTGGTTCCTCTTTTGATAGTATTTTTTGTTTTGCTATTTACAGTTATTACGATTTTCCCTTGAATTTTGTGTTGATTACTTGTTCACTTGGAGTATCTTTGGAGTGTTGCAGGAACACGTGAGGAATTTGAGAGGCACATGTCAAACGAGAGGCACGCTTATGATAGCTCTACACCCAACTTCTCATTGAACGACATAAGTAGGCTTCAATCGCAGCAACGTTCTCAGCCTAACCAACACAATCCTAGTAATAGTGAAGCTCGACCATCCAATTCTATGATTCCAGAAACCGAAGAATCAGCTGTCCCGATGTTAGCTTCGGTGGATGACTTGTTGAATGGTCCTGGCCGAAAAAACCTCACATACCTAAATCCAGACCGGGAAGGAAAATATATTTGGTAAATTCTACATGTTCTTTTTACTTTTAAATTATTCGAGCCTTAAATATTAAATTGTGTTACTTAGAAAATATTTTCTAGGTTTAGGCATGACCCAACCGGAAAGATTACAAAGCAGATTTTGAAGATGCTTAAATCTGATATCCCAAAACCGTATCCGTCATATTGTTCACTCCCGCAAGAAATCAAGAACCGCTGGTTTCGAGCTTTTGCGGTAAACGTGGTTTATTTTTGAATTCTTATAAGAAAGTTTTTTTTTTTTTTTTAAATCAGGTTTCTAATTACTAATAGTTTCATGTACAACAAGAGTTCAACTGGGACCCAAACATAACCGACTCCGTCAGAACTGCAGACAATCAAGCAGATTTGTCTTTTAGATCCAACTTATCCGAATGGAAGTCGACATGCCTGGAAATAGGAGTAGCGGAGTTTCCAGAATGGATGAAGGCAAGGAAATCTCTCTTTGAAGGTTACATCAAAATAATGTGGAAAGAGCCGAAAGTGAAAAGCAAGGCAGGCACATCCTCTAAAAATCGTTCAAGCAAAAGAGGTGGTTTAGGGCCCGCAGTGCACAATAATGGTGCTAAAATCTTCGAGCTAAAATGGGATGAAATGGTACGTATAATTTATGTGGAAGAGACTCATTTAAACAAGAAGACGCATACAATTACCGACAAGAAGGCACAAATGATTATTGACTCCGCTAAGAGTAATATAGATGCTACTGTTTCTCAAAGACAAACTGACGGAGATGACTCGGTTCAGTCGAACATTCTCACAGCACTGGAGATTAAAGATATAGTGCTTCAAGTAAGTTGATTTCATTCTAATGATTAACCATAAATTTGTATTACAGATTCTAAATATTCTATAATTATGCTTTGTTTTTTTTTAATTTTTTCAGGAAGTCACCAATGGTAAAGGACATCCCTATGGGTTTGGTAGATTACTAAATGATGGATGCACATCCTCTTCTTACACCTAAGAATCATTGTTGCGAGAAGTGATTCGAATATTGAAGAAACGTGAAATGGAGAAGCACGCCAGGATTCAGTATATCATGCAATGCAACAAACTATTTCTCCAAAAGTTTCCAGACATTTGTCCACCAGGTACTTCCGATGAAGAGCAAGAGTAGTTCAAATTTATCTTCAAAAAGATTTTAGACAGTTATTGTGTGTGTGTTTTTATAAAATAATTTACTTTTATATACAATATTTGAATTGCTATTAAAAATGATTATTGCATAATTTGCAATTTAATTTTCGTAATTATTGAAACTAATTTAGGAAAATCGTAGAAATAATCTAAATATTGAAACCAATTTAATTTTCGTAATTTTTCTAATTTTAAATTAATTTTGTAGGAACACACAGAAGGGAGTTGGTAGGAAAAAATTTCTTACCAAAATTGTGGTAGGAACATTTTCGTAAGAATTTCGAAGGAAAAAAAATCTACCAAAACTTTTGTAGGAAATTGGTTGGCTTTTATTCGTAGGAAAATGGTGGGAAATCTGTTTCCTACCGATATTTTCGTAGGACATTTTCTTGTAGTGCATCCAGATTTTATGTATCTCATTTTTATCATAAGCATTGCTTCCTTTCGCATTAAGTGACTCCAAAATCTTGTGCATTAACCGCTGGACATTAATGAAAAAAATCAGTTGAGCTGCATGGAACACTTCACTTCACCTGATTGAATGGAGAATAATAGTTGTACTTTTTACTTCCAAAACCTAACATAACTTGGCATAAGTTTACGCATACTCTAGCTTTTTACCACAATCACATCAATTTCATCAACAAACAAGTGAAACTCAGATTCTATGATATTAAAGTTCTTCATTCTCAAACTTACAATGAAACAAAGATGATCAAATTGCTTACTCGAATTATAGCATAGATATTATAACCATAAGCACATGTATTCTAGCATATAATTCAGAAAACTAAAGAATACACATAAAATTGAAACATATAGCTTATATTCATAGTTAAAACTCTCTTGAATTCAAAAAAACAATGTCTAATTTCATGAGGTAGCTACTATAAGTCGTGAAAAAGTAAATCAAATAAGAAACGGATTTAATTCCCAATTTTGAAGAAAAAGGCAACAAATACTTACTGGAGAACTGCCAAAAAGTGAAGCTGCCGAAGAGTGAAGCTGCTGGAGAACTGAAGCTGTCGGAGAACTCAAGCCGCTAGAGAATCTAAAAATCGAGAAGAGGAGAACGAATTGCGGAAGAGCACGCTGGCGATTTGGGGAAAAAGAGGAAGATGGTTCAGTGGAAGAAGAAAGAGGAAGATTTCACACTCACACCATTGCAGATCGGTGATGAAGACACTATCAATGCAAAGAGGATGTGAATTCGAGTGCATTATAGCAAAGAAACGTAAAAATCCGTGAGAAATTGATAGTTATAGTTTTAGGGTTCTTCAATGAAGAAGAAGAAGATATCGTGAAAGGAAGAAGATTTTTTTCCGATTTGGGAAAAAATAAAAATAGTTTTTTTTTTAAATTTTATAGATTTGTAAAATATTATTTAAAAAAAAACTAAAACCTCTTTATGAGTTAGAGGTTTTGAAACATGTTCAATAATTTTGCAATTAAGGGTAAAATGAAGTTTCTAATATAATAAAGCTTAGTACACCAAACTTTAATAAAAAGTATAGATGGACAAATTTTTTGAAAAAAACTCATTTATTTTCAGTTTTCTCTTAATTTTTTGGCTATAACATGAGCTTGGTTTGAGTTTATATGTTTACATGTAACAATCCTACTTTGTAGTTTGTTTTACTCAACCAGAAAAAAACCCGTGCCATTTTGCTACATTCTAGTAAGAGACTCATGTCGTTGTTTCAAATATCTTGTTTGGCCTAGTTATTGCTGTCCACCACAGAATTTGGTTTTCTTGGAATAAACTTTGCCCGAGCCACCTCTTCCCCATCTTTCTCCCTCGTCAACGCCATCCTTCAACTCCTAAGACACCATTAGTCGATTATCATTGCTATTAGAACACGTAAATACTAAATTCAGCTCTAATCTTTAGTTTGACAAGACTCATGTGACTTAGCTACTTAAGCTTCGATGATCTAAAACATACAGTTATCAAAAGATTCAAAAATCTTTATCAAAAAAGGAAATAAATAATACAGTTATCAACAAAAACTTATAATGTTATTTATTAATTATTATCAAGTTCAATCCAATTTTTTGTCTATAATATTTGTGAAATTAAGGAGACTTTCTGGTAAAGAATAAAGCCAAAACATACTTCTATACTTTACCATTTTAAGCTCTTCTAGTTCTAGCTACTCACACAACCAACTGTGTTAGCATGTACAGCTAAAAATGCAATTCAAATAAAAACACCGTGCCATTTCACCTAGAACAAAGCAAATTGCGTGAGGTTTTTAACAAAGCAAATTGGTGAGGTAACCCCAAACAAACAAAAATTTTATAGACCAAAATTATAATAAAATTTTAAGGGCATTAATTTTGTGCAATCTCTGTCATTAAGTTCAATCTCTTAATACTGTAATAGTTAATGTCCGTGTCATTAAGTTCATAAGTATTAGGTTCTTAAGCTACCACTAGCGTGGGCCCACACTTCTCAAACGACATCGCACCGCACGATATCAGCTGCATAAGAACAGCCGAAGGCCGCATCTTATCAACCGTCCAATTCGATGATTCCTGATCTTCCGGACGCAACATCAGCTGTCCATCTACTTTCATCAATGTTTCTAGCGTTTCAGGGCTCGAATCTGACTCTGGAGGCTAAGCAATCTCTTCTCTACTCAGCTCCGTGATCTCATTCACCGTAGATTCCTCCTCCTCCTCCTTCACCAGTTTTTTCCTCCGTCGGCGATCGTCAGTTTGAGTTGAAGCATCCATCGAGCTTACGAATTGACTCGATTGCCTTGAAGACTTTGTACTCAATAGAGCTCCAAGACTGGTTATGCCGGTGAGTAACAGCGAGAAAAACAATTTCTTTGCCGGAGTTAATCAGTGTCGAGAATTTGAGAGCCTTTGAGGACATACTCTTGACCATGAACGGGAAAAATGAAATCTTCCTCAGATAAATCGTGCCATACGAATCCGTTCTTGTAAATTCTGAAATTTGAAGAGACTTAACAAAAACAGTGAGAAGATCGGACGGTGAGAAAGATTTGTAGATCCGACGGTAAGAAAGATTTGTAGATCCGACGGTGGAGGAGAGAGCTTTACCGTTTAGAGGACCAAGAGTAAAGACAAGCCATTCCTTTCCCACGAAGATCATTCAATCGATTTATTACATCTGAGATTTTAAAATAATCGAAACGTTATGAAATCAAAATTCAAAATTTTCTTTTTGTCGTTTTAAAAACAGAGCAAAAGATGAGATTTTTGTATGTTTACCACTGAGATAGAGACCATTGTGAGAAGAAAGAGAGACTTCAATAAAGTGTGGGTGATCTAGTTGGCCATTCCGGCAGAGATAATAAACGACGGGAACTTTCCGTTCGCCGGAGTGGTGGTCGTTCAATCTCCTTGGAACCATAAAGTTGTCTTGTGTTGCTCTTGAATTTATCAACGCCATTTAATGTTGTTCTGTATATTTTGGCTTTGTTCTTCACTTCTTCTTCTCAGATTGAAGTTTGAGAAGAAGAAGTACAGGAGAAGACGGAGTGATGTTAAAGAGTTTGAACTTTGAATCTATAGAGACAAAAAGGATTTGAAAATGAGAGACAGCAAATCAAGACTTTTTGTTCTATCTTTTTCTCTCTGTTTGTTTTTTAAGACCGGCGCCTACTTCTAAGTTTTAACAGTATACTATACAATAATCACTCGAGCAAAATTACTCATAAGTAACGAGTTCTTAAAATTTGATTATATTGTGAATAAAATAAAAAAAGGAATAATTAGCAATAGAAACCCAAATCAAGAATGAAAATTTAAAATGAAATGCTGGTGTAGTTAAGCTATGCAAGTTTATCGAGAAAATAAAATATAACATATGTACTTAGAGATATAGATAATTTTCTTTTCGTATATCGGTTAAGTCTTGTATAAATACTGGTGTATATTGAACATGAATAACGTAAGGGAGAAACGTATTTTGACAGGTCAATTCCTCTCTTTACATGGTATCAGAAGCCCTAATTTTCAGAGATCTATTTTTTTCTTTCGTTCTCTTTACATCTTCTCGAGTTCTTCGTTCATACATGCGTTGTAGTGCAAGCTTGGTTGTTTGGGATGTGTGCCTCTTTATCTTGACGATTTGTCTATTGGTGTTGGTATCGTGAATCTCTTCTCGGCTCTGTTTTGTTTTGTTCTGTCATACAAAAACAGTCATTGTTTTTTACTCATCGTGTGAGTTTATTTTGTGGAGTCAGTTGCTGAAACTTGCCGTGTGTGAGCCGTTTGGCGATAGCGGACGAAACATGTATTATTCCGCCTAAAGCTATTGTTGAAACAGGAACGATTTCAGAAAATCAGGTGGCCTCGCCATACTCGTTGTACGCTTTTGATAACCCATGTTCCATGATCACTGCAATTGTGCTGAAGGGAGATAATTACAATGAGTGGTACTCGAAGATGTTCAATGTTCCCTGTGCCAAGAGAAAGATCGGGTTCATTGATGGCTCATTACCAAAACTGGCTATTGACAGTCATGATCTTGAAGCTTAGGTTTGTCGATCATCAAAACATGGTTGGGTCATCGCATGTCGTGATCTCGTGTTTGAAGCTACAAGTTATGCAACTTGGACAGATTTTTCGAAGAAATTACAATGTAGTCACGGTGGGCGTGTTGGCCATGATAAGTCAAGTTGCTGGGAGATCGTTGGTTTTCCAGAATGGTGGAATGATCGCTCATTAATTGGCAGAGGTGGTCGTGGTTCTAGTCGGGGAGGTCGAGGAGTTTTATTTGGAGGTTCAGGCAGATGATGTGGGCCTGGATATGGCTTTGGTAATAGTCAAAATCATGGTCAGTATGACTGCTCAAAATTCTCACGCCACCACATCCAACTCATCCTCATTTCTCGAGGTCACACAAGAACAGTGGAGAGCTTTGTCTCAGTTGCTTACCGAAAAGACCAAAGAAAACTCAGATAAACTTTCTGGTTAGACGCATAGTGTTGATTTGATTCTAGATACGGGAGATCCTACATTTCTAGAACAACTTGTTAGTATACCTCTGTGCCCAGTTGGATTTACGGATGAGAATAGAGCATTTGCGACACAATTAGGAATCCTAACAATCTCTGACCGGATTACTCTTGTGAATGTTCTCTATGTTCCAAATTTGAATTGTTCTTTGATTTCAGTTTCCAAGTTACTTAAGCAAACAAATTTTTTCTCTTTACTGACTGATACATTGTATATTTTACAGGACCGTTTCACAAAGACCCTAATTAGGGCATGTGAAGAGCTTGATGGAGTTTATTTCTTCAAGGATGTTATGGTTGCAAGGGTTAATCGGATTACCGCATCAGTTGATCAGAATTTGTGGCACCAACGACTAAGACATTCTTTGTTTTCAGTGTTTTTGTCTTTATGTAAGTTGTTTTCTTGTTATAAGTCTAAAGACTCTAGTCCTTGCGACACTTATTTTAGGGAAACAAGTCAAAACAATTCGAAGTGATAACATGATTGAATTCATGTGCCACTCCCCTTATCTTTGTTATAATGGCATCCTCCAGATATCTTGTGTTGGAACTCCGCAACAAAACAATATAGTGGAAAGAAAGCACATACCCATTCTTAATGTTGCTAGAGTATTGTTATTTGAAGTAAAGTTACCAGTCAAGTTTTGGGGCAAAGCAATATTGACTGCATCACACTTGATAAATCGAACCCCATCTAGTATTCTTAAGGGATGTTCTTTGTTTGAAGTATTATATAATAAGGAGCCGAGTTATGAACATCTTTGTATATTTGGTAGCTTGTGTTATGATACATGAGTTTTAAACCTAAGTAAAACATTGTAAGTGTACAGACACACAATAGTATATTAAGGATCGAATTTTCATGGACCAATCTGCACTACGACTCTTTTAAACTGAAACTAAGTTAAGACGGAAACGAGAGATTGTATTGTTATGCAAATAAGTAAAAGAAGACAATTGAAAGTAAAAACAAAGTAAATCTATGAATAAAAGCGCTAGGTCTTGGAAATTTCTTGGGAATCAGAGATCATAAATCAGAAAATTATTCAGGGAATGATTAAGCACCTATCTCGAACTCAAACATAAATGTATAACTAATTCAATTTCGTGGCACCAATTAATTTATCTAGCAATCTAAGTATCTAACTATCGTTGAACTTCGAATTCTAAAAAAGCATTACCGATTAGGTTCAATATGTTCACGTATCGTAATAGCATCAACTTTCGTTAGCTAAAGACAATACGCTCATCTATGTTCTATCTAGCAACCTATAAGCTTTTGGAGAATAGGTTCAACATAATATCATAAACTAGGTAGCTAATCTAGTCTAAGCATTACGAACAATTATAGATGAAGATCTTCAAAGATTATTCCATATTTGTGTATAATTCAGTAATTCATGATTCCTTTGAAAACCCCTAAATTTAACTAGAGAACTACCCACTCATGGTTGTGGTTAAATAAAACATGATATATGACGAACTCAATAGATAAATCCAATAGATAAAAAAAATTGTATCTCTTCACAAGAAATCTTAAAAAGCTTTTAGAATAAAATAAGCATAGCATAAACAATGACTTCAAAATAAGTATTTATTGGTACAAAAACTCAGGTCAAAATCCTAAACCAATTAGGATTTTTTTTTTTTTCTATTTCTCTCGGATAGGTTTTAAGACTTGTATCGATCGATCCAAAACTGGGCAGATCGATCTGGTTGGTCGATCGGATCTGGATCGGTTGATCTGGTCTGAACAAGTCGATCTGGGGCATTTTGGAACCGATCGATCTGACTCCATACTGGACCGTTTTCACGAAAATCATCATAACTTTTGATCGCACCGTTGGATCGACTTCCAACCACTTCCAAATGAAAGATAACTCAAATACTTATCTTGCATCAGAAGTTGATATTAATAAATTGGTGGAAAGTTCCTTAAATAAAGAAAAACTTCATACGTATCTGCATAATTCTGCATTTTCTGCTCTAAATCTTGGTCCCAAAGGTATTAGAACTCTTCGTAACATGATTTGACCTAATAAAACTCTAAAAATACCTAAAATAAATCTAAAACACATACTAAAATACGTAAAATACGCAACCTCATGTTACACTCATCTTAATCAAGAAATAAAAATTTTTTGGAGCTCGCAGTGGTTGATGTGTTTTCCTTCCGTTTGGTCAAAAAGATAGAAAGTCTTTGATCTTGACACGACATAGTTTGTTATTTCCCCAGATGTTGTCTTCCACGAAAATATTTTTCCCTTTGTCGAGACTTCTTCGATGACGGAAAGACTTCCAACAATCATGACGGTGGTTGATGCTGATTGGTTGATCGAACATCTGCTCACTAACGACATGGGGAGCACTTCTTCTATTCCGGAACATCAGCCACCCGAGCCTCAACTCAACCTACCTCCGACATCGGTTCTGGAAATAAATCCGGTTCCGCTAAAAGAAGTTGTACCAGAATTGTGGGAGTTTCTATTGTTTTGTCTGTTTCCAATGCATCAGATGCATTACGTAGAAGTGGCCGGAATCATCAACTTCATGTGAAGTTTCAAGACTATGTGATGGATCCTAAAGTAAATGGGTATTTAAGTTGAAGTTTAATGTTGATGGTACTATACAATGCCATGCCATAAAGCATGTCTTGTAGCGCTGGGAAATCGTCAAGTTGAAGGTGAAGACTTTGATGAAACATTTGCCCCCGTTGTTAAGATGAGTACAATTCGTACTATTCTCCATATTACTGATGCAAAAAAATGGAAAGTGCATCAAATAGACGTTTATAATGCTTTCCTTCACGGTGATTTAGGAGAAGAATTTTATATGAAATTTCCACCGAGTTTTAAACATTCGGACCCACCAAAGTTTGTTGGTTTTGGAAATCTTTATATGGTCTTCAATAAGCACCTCGGTGCTGGTTTCAAAAACTCCATATGGCCCTTTCTGACTTCAGGTTTGTTTAGTCTTACAAAGATTCTTCATTATTCATTTACACACATGATCTAGTTGAACTTCGCGTTTTGGTTTATGTCGATGACCTGGTATTTTGCGGTAACAACGTGGCTTTTTCACTAAGTTTAAAGCTGATTTGGAGATTGTTTTCATATGAAGGATTTAGGAAAGCTTAAGTATTTTGGGGCATTGAGGTTGCTCGTTCTTCATAAGGATTCTCACTTTTTTCAGCGAAAAGACGCTCTTGATATCATTACTAAGATTGGAATGCTTGTTGTTAAACCGGTAAATACACCATTTGAACAAAATCATATGCTTGATGTCGATATTGGTCTATTTTATTCTGAGGCTACACAATATAGACGCTTGGTGGGTCACTTGGTCTATCTATTCAACACACGGCTGGATCTAACCTATGTTGTGCATCTTTTGTCTCAATTTATTAAAGCACCAAGACTTGTACATTGGGAGGCTGCGTTGCGTGTGGTGCAGTATTTGAAGGGAACGGTTGGACAAAGCATTTTGTTGAAGGCTGATCCTAATTTGGACATCTCTGTTTATTGCGATGCCCATGGGGTACGTCTGTTAACACAACAATTTCTTACTTCTTATGTTGTTTTGCTAGGTGGGTCGCCGGTTTCATGGAAAACTAAAAAGCAAGACACCAATTCGTGCTATGTTCCTTGCTACTAAGGAAATTCATTGGTTTCAGCATCTATTTGGGGAGCTTGGTTTTACAAATTTGGCGCCAGTTAAAATGTTTTGTGACAGTCAAACGACAAATCACATTGCTGCCATTCTAGTATTTAATGAGAGAACTAAGCATGGAGATTGATTGTCACAACATTAGGACGCAGTTCAAGCGTATCAGATAGTTATCATTCATGTTGGAACCGATGAACAAGTCGCATATCTTTTTACAAAGGTTTTGGGGCGTTCTCAATTCGAATATCTTTTGTCCAAATTGGACGTTTTAAATTTATACGCTCCAACATGAATGGAAATGTTAGAAAAAATGAAATATAACATATGTATTTAGTCAGAGATATAGACAGTTTTCTATTCTTACATAGGTTAAGTTTTGTATAAATACCGGTGTATATTAAACATGAAAACATAAGAGAGAAACATATTTTCTCAAGTCAATTTCTCTCTCAGCCAACTTGCGTACAAAATCATAAACACCTCATGAAAGTTATGATATTCGATGAAATTGTAAATTAAGTTTTTTTGTGTCAAGTAGTTTGAAATTTTTTATCAAAAAAATGTAGTTTGAAAATGTTTCTAGAGCTAAGAGAAAAACTTGGGGGAAAAGTAAAATATATTAAGAGCCAAATAGTCAAAAAGTGCCGTGTAGAGTATTCAAAATTTGATGAGTTGACTTAATGAGTCCACTTAGAGTCCTATCCACACCTAAGTTTGACTACACCTTAATAGTCAAATTCTATAATATTTTTATGGGATAATTTATTATAAATGAGTACTAGTAAAAAGTTTGTCTATCTACACTTTTTTTTGTAAATTGTTATTTTTTTCTAAACTACCCTTACTATTAGATTAATACTATTTTTAAAAAGTCATATAAACATGTAGATACACACCTATTAAGAAGATTTGAAGAAGAATTTTTTTTATTTTAGGCAGTTTTAAGTAAGTTTTTAGCTTGATGAATAGGTATTCTGGCGAGATAAAATTATTAGATTACGTATTCTAGCATTTGTTCATGGTTTGAAAAAATTATATTACATTTTCTACCAATCGTTTATGTTCTAGGATTTTTAGAATACAAATATTAGAATACATATTCTGAATTATTTAGAATACACATTCTCATATTTTTAGAATACTTATTCTAGCATTTGTTCATGGTTTGAAAATATTATATTACATTTTAGAATATCCGAAAGGATAATGACTGAATTTTAAAATTATTTAAAAAATATCAAAGATAATGACTAAATGATTATTTGATCTCGTAAATAATTTAAAAATAATTTCGGTTATTCAAGAAAAATAGTATTTAAAGTTATTAAATAATTTATGTTATTAAATAAAAAATATATTTATTTTAAACATAATTTCTGATTTGGTATGTTGCCATGTATATCTAACGAAGCTTACAGAATTTAAAAAGAAAAAGTGCAGAGCTCAAAAAAGGTATGGTGCACATTGATTTTAAATTTAAAAGCTTATTGAATTTGATTAAGAAAGAACTTCATTAACTGGTTAAAGATACAAGTATAATAGAAAGCAATTCTTTTAACAATTCTAAAACCGAAAAGGCTGAATCGAGAATCGTCATATAACCTGAGGTGAGCAAATATGGATTCTATTATATGTACCTCAATGTAGATGGATTCTAAACCCCATTCCACAATATGAACAGAGCCAATATAGAGAATAATGATGCGATCGACATAGGATGATTCTGAGTTCTGACATATATTTCGAGATCAATCAAACTCAAAAGCCATCCAACTTGTCTCACACATGTGGGAGATTGGCTTAGTATTATGTAGGCATCAATCATTTATAATTGGTTTGATACATTCCACAAGTAACCTCGTCAATATGTAAAGCGAAAACCCAAAAACCATTATTATATGTTCCAACAAATGAAGTATTTGGTGCAATGGAGATGTTAGAGGCCCACATATGAAATATAAACATCCGACTTTTGTGTCCATACCAAACACCAAAGTGCAGTCAAATGATTATATTTCTATGATCGCTAATATGAACACATCCTTCCACCAGACAATGCAAACGTAAAAGATCAACATGATCTAGAATTCAACTTCACTTCCATTGAGTCTTTGTCTGAAGACTCTTAAAGTGTTTTTATTCATATTATTGTCTCTAGAATGTTGTAATGTCCTCTCTCTAAGTCTCATAATCAGTTGATTGATTTCAAATGTAACAAAATGTCAAAAGAAAATTTTGAATAACATTCTCTTCTTCATGGATATATATTCTTTCTACTGCTCTGTGTTCATTAATGTAAAAGATAAAAAGAAAAAAAATGAAAATTCAAGCCGATAAAAGAATCTGGATGTTATGATTACATTCCAAACAAAATTTATCAGACTATCATTAAGAATCATGAAGTTAATAATGAGATTAAGCTCGGGTTTAAATAGGGTTTCTTGATACAACAACAAAAATAACCTGCAATTCACAGGGATTACACGTAGAGATATATCTATGAGCCAACTGCCTTCCCGTTTAGTTTAGGGAAAGGATCTTGCTTGCTTAGAACTACCACTTTGCTCTTGTGAGCTAAATAACCTTTCACAATGTTTTTGTATATCAAGATTTTCATTAGACATTCCACCTGCAAAATAAAAATATCTTGAGATCTGTTAGTTTATAGAAGTCATTCTAGTGATCAAAAGCAATGAATAGTATGGGAAAGTAGAAGAAACCACGTCGAGATCCATGTCCATTTCAAGCTATCTAAGTGCTTTGGCAATCACTTCAAGCTTCGGTTGGTGAGCTCTCGCTGGATCACTCTGTTTCTGGATAATATAACTGAAACATTGATAAAAGAGTTATGAAACTAATTATGAGAATCTTGGATCGATTGATAGCTTGTGAAACATTAATCTTGCTTACATTTTCTTCATGAGTCTCTGGTAGACTTGGAGCTCCAACTTTTCCAAGACAAGATACACACCAGACCTCAAGAACCTGATCATATAATATTAGATCAATGATAAGTTGTTCGGTGATAGAACTGAAACCACTAAAAGCTGCTTACACTAGTTACAATGGTCATGCACTAGTCTACACTAGTTATGAATGTTGTATTCTTCTTCTTTATATCCAAAGCTACAAAGAGTTTTCTTGAATTATCACTCAAATCAATTACAGTTTAGTTACTTTCTTGTGTGAGATTAATTAACCTTGTTTGACCAGACGAAGGTGACTAAAGACGACTTACAGGAAACATCCAGATTATTGAATGATCAAGACAAGAACCTAGCTTCATATTGCATGGTGAGATGGCCGATTGAGTGAATTTTTGTTCCGAGAAATTAAAAAAAGCCCTATTCAAAGAACAAAGATAAAATTGTGAAAAGTAATAAACTTGTTGGAAATTTCACTTTCAGAAAATAGTGGCAAAAAGAGAGAGTAGTAGTTATATGTTTACTAATTGAAGCAGTTATACACAACTCACTTGCCTCACGTTGTCCCGTAAGCTTAGTTGTATGTATAATTGTAGTCTAAACTTAAAGCAGTGTCATGCTAATAATCAAATTGATAAAAAAACACATGCCCAATCCAAAAACAAAATAAGATTTGATTATATATGATCAGATGATAATCACTACAATTATACAGAAAAACTGGCATAATAATATGATAATTTTGCAAAACAAAAACAATATAGGAGAGTATTATTCTGCGTAGGAAAAGATACAAGAAAATGATCTCAAAAGCTTAGATGTAAAAACACACTCGAAATCTTCTTCGTTTTTTTGGTACTAGAATATAAGTAGGAAACGAACTCAGAAAAAGAATAAAAACAAAACCCATTAATATTGTTCTTAATTTTCGCAGGATTAAGATTCAAAGATAATTATATATAGGATGAAGGAGATTACTGGTTTTAGCCTTTTCTAAGGCATGATGCGAAGATCCTTGAAGTAATCATGCTCTAGGGCCGCTCTTGCATTGATTCTTTTCGTCGGATCCATTAAGAGCATTTTCTGAAACAAATCAAACAGAGACATATTATCATCTTTACTGGCACAGCAGCTCAAGATCTTAGATATCCACAAGTTCGGTTTGGCCTAAGGACTTTCAAGAATACAACTAATGGCCCTGGGAGGTTTCATGAAGATTGTTCATGTTTCAAACCAGTTTGGTTGGGCTTGATGTGGTAAAGATGACCACTCTCGGTTTTGTGGACACATACAAGGAGAGTCAAAACCAATGTCTTTGGTTTTGGTTTAGAAATTATGAAGGCTCAACAGGGAATGTTTAGTCCAACAGCTCGTTTCTAGTTCTAGAGACTGAATAAAAATTATTTGATGACTTTCATAAGACAACTAAAACCTTGTATCGTTAAAGGTTCAGTAGAGGAAACATAAAACCAGATCCGTCAAAATCAAGCATTCAGGTCTCTAATGTAGCAGAAGCTGAATATATGTGTGTGTATATATGGTCAGTGAACTTAGAGAAAGGAGATCTATTCCATCGAGATCTAGATTGGGGACAAAAGTTTCTAACTCCTGTGGTATAAGAAAAAACAAAAGCAAGAATCACATTGTGTTGTGACCTCTTGTTTACTAGGAAACAAAATGTAGAAGTGAATGAAGAAATTTGAAGTACCGTTGGTGTCCATTTAGGGAAAGCAGATTTATAATCGGGTAGCGAAGTTACCCCATGCCATGTATCCTCGTATGGTATGGAGTTTCCATGATTCTGGGAGAAGAAAAAATTTCGAATTTCATAACAAACTACATACAAAGCTTCCAATGCCTAAGCCGATTCCCAATTACGAAATTCCTGAACAAAAGCACTGCACATATTGAAGAGATCGATCATGTGATTTGAAGATAAAAGGGAGATTTTAGTTTTTTAGGGATTTGGTTAGTTTTGGTTTTTTTTTTTTTTTTTTTAAATCTCTTAATAATAATTTTTTTAAAATCAAAACTTCTTTTTAAATAACAAGTTTTGATTTGTTTTATTTTAATTAAAAAAAAATTTGGAGGGCAAAATATGATTAAATATTTCAAAAGGATTAAATAAACAACATTTTTCAAAAAAAGTTTAGATGGACAAATTTTTTTAAAATCCTTCTATACAATGAATTTTTCCTATTTTTATTATATATAACATGGTAGAGAGCATATAATACATGTTTTATTTAGATATTCCTTTGACAAACCGCAAGTAGCACTTCTCTTACGGAAGTATTCCTATGCACAAACAAAGTTTTAAGCAGTTCTTCCATGGAAATGTTTATGTGGGTAGAGCTCAACTTATCGACGATGATGTAGTATTTTTTTGTAGGAACTCTTTAAACACTTCTCAGCATTACGGATGTAAGATTTGAATTGCTATCTACCCCTTCAAAGTTTACATCCTAGGTAGCATAAGTTTTGAACAGCTTGTTTTCGAGTGACAACATTAGTCTCATGGATAGAATATATAGAAATTTATGTGCCCAATGGTTCACTACATGGCATTCGTTAATGGGTTTGGATATGAGTTGAGGCTATTGGGTTTAGATCTCTCAATTGACTTAGCTTGAGCATAGTTGGCCGAAAAAATTGAGTTGATTCTAAGATTGTCACGACTATGGTTAAGTTTTTTTTCCCCTCTTTGTGAATGCCTAAACTGTTGGTTGTATGGGTGAATATGCAATTAGGTAGATGTTTAATCTTTAGCAAAATACTTTAAAAATTTGAAATTAATGCTATATTGATAGAAATTACGTATAACTAAAATGATACTCATCAAATCTTTGGTATATAAAGAGAAAGTTTGCGATGTAAGATGTGCTCTAATGAAGGAAAATATGATTTTAACTTTCCAACTATATAAAATGAAAAGAAATATTTGTGTTTAGCTTGCGCCTCACACCTAAACAAGCGATGAATTCTACTTGATTTTTCAGATTTCAGAATTGTATATAACTTGGGATTGATGATAAACTTATTTTGATAAATAAATTTTTTTTTCCTTTTTTGGATAAAATCGATAAAGAAATGTTGTACACATGTTTAGTTTTTAGTGATTAGTGTTATAAATTTAGATAACCTCGATCATAATATGTTTAAACAAAACTGCTTCGACGACATTGATAATACTCTATTGATAAAACCAGAAAACACAAAAGTAGTATACGTGATCAAACTTCATATCAAAGACATTCGTTCAAATAATTGTTGGAGTTTATTCAACTAATATTATTTAATTGAATAATAATTCATAGTAGATTGATGGTTGAGAAAGAAAAAAAGAAAGAAAGAAGATTGACCGTTGAGAAATCCATCCTGTAAAAGATGTGTTTACTGGGAAATATCATTTCAGCCAAAATATGTGTCTGTTGGGGGAAAACATCTATTATCCAACATATATATATTTGTTGGTAAGAGATACAATTTTAATTATTAATCCTGATATATATATTATATAAAGGATGGACGTGTGCATGTTAAGATAAGGAAAATTTTCCAAAATTTTACTCTTTTTTTGTCTTTCTAAATAATTTTTGAGAAAAATAAAGTAAAATTTGTCAAAAAAAAATTTCCTGTGTATGATACGGAGTAACATTTAGTAATATTACTAAGAGCGAATTTCTGTTTTAAAAGATTTTCATATACAAATCTCTATCATTCTATAAGTTGCTACTACATGATAAAAGAAAAAATCATCATATAAGTTATGTATATTACTTTTTACTATATTTTAATAATTAAATAAACATATTTTCTAATAGTGATTGTTCTGCATCCATAATTATTCTAACAATAATAGCTATTACATTTAGTTAACTATGTGTACTTTAGACTGTTTACTTTGTATGACGATTTTGTGATGTGAATACGTATATATTTATGATGAATTGAAAATTTTCTTTAAACGAATTGAGAATTGCAAGCAAAGTAACATAAGCATAATTTAACAGTCGAATATGTTGAAACTCGTTGTTATATGAAATTAGTTTGAATGAAAAATTGAAAAGTGGAGATTGTGAGTCAAATTTAGGCTGAGATTCATGTGCGGGTTTATAGATGTGCATGTCTAATAACCAACACTTGTTGGATCTATTTATTTCTAGTTTGTCTAATAGTCACTACACATGACTAACTTTGGTCAACAAGTTTTCAATATTGTGATTAATTCTATGGTTAATACCATGATTAATACATATTGAGTAACCTCATTTTTAGGTGTAAAGACACAAATGAATGGTGATTAATTTTGTGCATTATTATCTATGACATTTTGTGTTATAAAAAAAACTTTTTATACACATAAAAAGATGATCGAGGATAGATGATAAATGAGGGAAAAAAAGACACAAAAATGGATGATCTCATTCTCTTCCATCCATGATAGAAATCTCTTTTAGTTTTTGTCTTGTTTTTTTCTTTAAGAGTACAACACAAAACAAAGTACGCCGAGCTTCGAGTTTGGATGATGCAAATCGAAGATATTGCAGTTGTATCCTAGGATTCTGAAATGTCATGTAAACCGTCTTACTACGGGGTATTTACAGAATTAAGGAAAGAGATTCGTCTCGACTCTGCAAATCTTTCCCTAATTGTTTTATCGGTAATATTTATTTTTATATTATTTCTTCACAATTATTAGTTTGCCCATATTGTAGGAGTTATGCTCTTACATTCTTAATTCTGTAAATGTTTCGTTTTTACTTTGATGCACTAACGGAAAAAACTGATATTTTGTGAGTCATGATAAAAGAACAGGAGTTGTTCAAGCGTTATGGACTTTAACGAAGTCTAACAATTTTTTTGTAGATCCGTAATTGTGGAAACTAACCATGTTTGGCTTAATTTATTTATTCAAATTGTGTCTTTAAATTTTAGCTATTTAATGTATTTAAATTCTGAAATTTATTTTCTGCACGTCACTTTTTTGATTTAGATACTTTATAGTTATTTAAATCGAAAAAAGTTAAAACTTGACAAAAAAACAAAAAACTGAATTCTCTGGTAGATGACCAAGTTGAATTTTAAATTTGTTTGTCCATTAAAAGTTAAGACAAAAGAAAGTACCTTTATTGGGTCATCCACTAATTTATTCTGAATTCTTTTGTTTACTTTGAGTAGTTACTCTAACAATTCTTATTAATTTATTCAGATTAAAATGCTCATATATGAGTTTACTTTGGTTAATTTGTACCAAGTTGAAACTAAAATACTACAAAAGATAAATACACAAAAATGCTTGTTTTGGCTATCGGATGTGAACCGATTTTGTGTTATTTTTGAAATATTATTATGATGGATTCATATGAATTAAATCCAATAAGTGCATAATAGATCATGTGAGTTGATGCCCCAGTTTGGGAGGGGTCTGCCACATGTTTTTCTATATGAGATATGCATTGGAATTATGATGTTTATCATAATGTCCAAATATCAATATTTGATCGAATATTGTGATATTATATGATCAAATAGTGTATACCTCATAACTTTCCGATAATTATTGGAATTGAGTGATCTTGGTGTCTGTGCGTAGATATCAAAATTATCTTTCTAATGATATATAGATCGCATAATTTAACTTAGTACAAAAAAGATATTGAGTCTATAATGAAACAGCAAAAAATAAACGAGTTCTTTTGGAAACTAGATTTCCATTAGTTTCAAGTGTTTTTGAGAATGCTTTGCAAGCAAGTTTACGAAATGATTTAAATGGTGTAAAACACAAAAATAATGGTTTTTGCTAATGCTTTGTAAGCAAGTTTGCAAAACACATTTGTGTTTGAGTAGAGCAATTTCCACGAACGCTTTTATAGGCAAATTTGTAAAACGCTATAAACGATAATAATAACGATTGTATTTTATAAGCTCTTATAAAGTGAATTATGAAGACTTATAAAAGAAAATTATAAGGTCTTATAACATGATCTATAAAATCTTATAAATGAATTATGCAATTTATTAATTATTAGGTCTGATACTTGTTGATTATTTCAACAACATTTCAGAAATAATTAATATATTTTTGATTTATTTTGTATAAATTACTATTTTTAATTGCATATTCCATCAAAAATAATGAATTTAATTTATATACAATTTAGTATACAAATTTAGGTTTACATGTTGTAACTCGAATTGTGAAGTATGACTAAATTTGTTATCAATGAAACTGAGGTTTCTAATATTTGCAACGAGTGTGGTGAGCTGACATCCTGATTTGTAAAGGTCTGCCACTTGTGACTCAGTATGCAAAATGGACTTATGACCTTGTAAAAAGATCATGACTCGTAAAAAAATCATTACTTGCATAAAGATCATGTATAAGTTGAATCACAAAGATGAAGAATGTGGTAACAAGTTTGACTCAAGCAGAGACAATGATAAGTCTTAGAACAAATAAACTGAAATATACATGTATAATGTATTTTCTATAGTGGTAATATGATTTTGATGAAACCAATCATATTTACTTTAAGTGATAGAGGATGATAGTATTTTAATACAAATTCTCTAGTCACTTGATTCTCATAAAGTTATAGAAAAAAAATTGAAAACTTTATTGAGACTTTGCATGATTTGTTGTGGAAATATGGGGGAAAGCATTGCTTACCACAAATAAATTCTCAACAAAATACCACTTAAAATTGTTGATAATATGTCAATAAACTATGAAAATTTAGTACTCTTGTGTAAATACTAAATACTTAAAGTGTGGGGGTAGCTGATGAAATCTTTCAAACAACTTATAAAGACAAGATCCAAAATGGAATATGAGTAAATAGCTTGAAGAAGAGTTAAACTAAGTTGAACGACTTTCATAAAGGCTCGAAAGATATTTGATGTGAAAAATTTATGCCAACGTTGTAAGTACGTTCTGATATTCAATTGACTATACTATTGGTGCTAAGTTTTTCTTTGTAATGGTAAAAATATCTTCTAAGGAGATGACATAAAACCATAAAATCATTGATATCAAATAGTATAATCTCAATAAATTATACTAGTTTGGTTGACAACCTAGGATCCTTTTATTAAAGGTTTGTCACAAAATCAAGTTGTGAAATCATCAAGAGGAATGGGTTTACATCCTATGAATTAATGATGACGTTTGATGGAAACCCAACCTCAATGACTAGAGATCCCAAGAATGAGGTTCAAAGGGATAACTAAATTGAACTGATTCTGCTGAAAGTACTGAGAGACTAATGTCTCTACCCGATTCCTAAGATGATTAGACAGTGCTATTTTTATGAGGTTAAGCATTGAGTTTTTAATAATTTCACACTTTCATTCTCATGAAGTACAACATAATGTTTTCAACAAAACAGATAAGCATATGGAAAATCGCCATATGAGTGTGAAATGAGGCCGTTTCTAGGAGAATGAACAAAAAAGGCTATATTCTCCAAGTTCACTCATGAAACCAGGCATGTTCAAAGCCAAAATAAACACAATAGAAATCTAGTTTCATGAGAAAAACTGTGTGATAATTGTTGTCTAGGTTTACATAAAAGTCCGGGTGGTTCAAGACATCAAGTCACCTCCTGGTCGAGTAAATCCAATAGTTATTCACTATGAATGGTTCAAGGCTGTCAACGCTACCATCTCAAATGCAGTGATTTTTTATTTGTACTCTCAAAAGTCGGTTTTAGTTTTGTCGAGCCGTGTCTATCGAGTCAAGTTTATCAAGTCATCAAATGTATAAAGTCATTTCTATTCATGTGGGAGATTGTTAAAACTCGTTGTTATATGGAGTTAGTTTGAATGAGAAATGGAAAAATGAAGATTATGAGTCAAACTTAGGCTAAGACTCGTGTGCGGGTTTATAGACGTGAAGGTGTAATAACCAACACTTGTTGGACCTATTTATATTTAGTTTGTCTAATAGTCACTACACATGACTAACTTTGGTCAACAAGTTGTCAATATTGTGATTAATTCTATGGTTAATACCATGGTTAATATATATTGAGTAACTTCCATTTTAGGTGTAAATACACAAATTAATGGTGATTAATTTTGTGCATTATTATCTATGACATTTTGTGCTATAAAAAAAACTTTTTATACACAAAAAGAAGATAGAGGATATATGATAAATAAGGAAAAAAAGACGCAAAAATAGATGATTTCATTCTCTTCCCACCCATGGTAGAAATCTCTCTTAGTTTTTGTCTTGTTTTTTCTTTAAAAGTACAACACAAAAACAAAGTACGCCGGACTTCGAGTTTGGGTGATGAAAATCGAAGATATTGCAGTTGTATCCTGGGATTCTGAAATGTCATGTAAACTGTCTCACTACGGGACATTTACAGAATTAAGGAAAGAGATTCGTCTCAACTATGCAAATCTTTTCTTAATTTTTTTATCGATAATAGTTATTTTTATATTATTTCTTCACAATTATCAGTTTACCCATATCGTAAGAGTTATGCACTTACTTACATTCTCACTTCACCAAGATTAACATTCCCCTTTACTCTCATTGTTAGACCTCCAACAAATTCCAAGCAAATGGCTATATATGGCCACTTTTGTAGTCTTCAATCTCATGTCCACCTTATTTGTCGCATTTATTTTCTGATAACTCAATTTTCTCATTTAACACCTAAACTAATCTTTACAACATATATTCATGTTGTTGCTTTACACCATTAGTCCAATAAATGCGGTCCATGCATCAAGTTTTTTTTTTCTTCCAGGCTAACTTGGGAGCAGCTACGACTCCATTCTCCTCGGATCACATGGGCATCAGTGATCTGGTTCAAGGAGCATGTTCCTCGCTACTCATTCACTACTCGATAGACTAAGAAGATTAAGAAGATCTTGGGGCATGGAGGTACCTTCAAGTTCCCTTCTCTGTTTTGATGGTCTCGAAAATTACGAGCATCTCTTCTTCACCTGTCCATTCTCTGCTGAGATTTGGCAGCTTCTGGCATCTGGAGTTATCCTATCTCCCTCGCCAACTCTTGCTGAAGCTTCCGCTTGGATTCTTCAATCAAGAGATCATCATCCCGTTCCAGCAATCACCATCATCAAGCTCCTCCTTCAGTCCGTGCTCCACCACATTTGGCAAGAACGCAACACAAGGCTCTTCACCTCCGTTTCTTCTTCAGCCTCTGCCATTCGCTTGGTCGTTGATCACTCAATCCAGAACAGATTGCTCTCCTTCCCTTCTTTAGATCACTCTTCTTCACTCCTTGAATTTTATTTTGGTTGTATCTCTTTTCCTTTTTAACTCTAGTTATTAGCATGTTCCTGTTGGGTTAAGTTACAAGTTATAAAATCTTCACATTAAAAACAAACAAAATAGTTTTTTTTCCTTTTCTAATTTAAATTGTTAGATCTACTTGGAACTTTTTTTTTCCATGAATTTTGTCAAGATAATTCCACAATTTTTTTAGAAAATAAAATCCACAAGATTGTGTGTATAAAGTATAGTCCCTAAGGATTATAGCTAAAAATTTAAAATATATTAAGAAGGGATTAACAATGTTAAGTGGGTTGTTGGGGCCGTAAACAAAAGAGTGGGTCGTTGGGTCGCAATAGCCCATTACTTAGGAAGCCATCTTTCCCTTTTTTGGGTAAAAAAAATACTTAATCTGTTATATAAAGAGTGAGTATGCCTCACAAGGGATTGACACATCAACACTTTTCTTTATGACACATCAGCTCACTTATTTATTAATTTTTTCCAAATTTATTTAATTAGGTATCTCAAGAATTAACGTAAGAAGAATTTTTACAAGATGATACATGTAGTCAGCCGTTCCAAGTTTATGTGCTTTATAATCATCCGCTTGTAAAAAAAAACTTTAATCTCCTTTTAAATACTCTGAATTAGCATTCTCATCAATTAACGAAACTGAAAAACCTTTAGCGATTGAATTGAAGTGAAAATGAGTTCCAATTCTCTCTCTTTCGCAGCCATGAGTTACTCATCCAGATCGTTCGTGAAAAGCAAGTGGATGTTTTGTCTCTTCAAAATCAAGTTTTACTTTGTGGTTGATTCTGTCCATCTTTAGCTCTTGAATTCTTGATGCTTTTGAGTTTATCCTTTCTAAATTTAATTGTGAAATATCCACTTGCTTCTAATATTTTGAATCCCTCTTCGTTTTGTGCATATTGTACATGGATTATATTCAATTTGAGATCTTTTGTCGGATTTACGGCTTTTGCCATTTGGGTTTCACCAGTATAGTGTCTGATATTGATTGTATGTTATGTCTGTGAATTTTGTCACTAAGCTTCTTTTGAATCTATGTAACTTTTTCTCTGTTTCGTATGTTCATGTGACATTGACTCATTTGTAACCATGGTTTTGATACTCTTGAGGCAAAGTTGTTGATTGTATACTCCCAATTTAGTTATATATGTATGCTTGTGAATTTTTTTACTTGCTTATTTGATCGGAAAATGCTTCTTATATGATGACACATTGACAATAGAGTGATATGTAGAAGGAATTCTCAAAGTGCTAGCCATTTTTTTTATGTAATCATACGTTTAAATACTTGCTATCATAAGAGTTTTGTATATTCTGTTATGTATTGTGAAGGAATGCCAATAAAATTGTTTCGTTTACGTTTTCATCAACTAAATCATTACACTGAAACACTTAATTCTTTGCTTCCGCATTATACAAAATATTAACTAAAGATACTGAAAGAAAACAAGATTATTACTTATGTGTGGAGTAAGAATTCTAGAGTTATTTCTGTATGGTGGTTTTTTTGTAATCTTAAGGTATAGAAAGTTTTTGGTTTTTACAGAGTTGAGTATTATGCTTATGAGGGGGATTACTCTGTACAGTAAAAGATTGTGCAAGTTAGTGACTGATTTACCAAGTGAGATTCGAATAAGCTTGATGAAAGAGTTAAACTTGTTCTTCCAGAATCCAGTCCATGTAATCCTTTATCAATCATAGGGAAGATGTTTTCATATGCCTCTTAGTCAGTCCATGATATGTTTCCTTCACACAGTAAACATAGATATGTGGTTTGATGGTTGGATGTAACATGAATTACTTATTCATGGAATCTTTTTAGTCAACTTTTTAAACTCATCAAATCAAAGTGCAGAGAGTGCAAAATTTTTGTTTAGATTTCTATGATCAAAGTTTAGATTTGGTATATATGGTTCTCATTGTAAGATTTAAATTTGTGCATATATTTGTCAGTTGGACCAGAGTGATATATTTTCAGAAATCATAGACATGAAAGAAAAAAAACACTGCAGGGACTGCCACGCCAACTCCCAATTTTATCACCCATGGTCGGATGACCAAAAAAATATCCAGGACACCTCTGGTACTAGGTACGTTTCAGTCCCTCTCAAAATCTTCATGGTAATTGTTGTAACTACGCCTTTGAAAATTTAGTGTTTCTATCAGTATCTAAGTAGTAGATCTCGACTACTTCGATTCAATCACTTTAAGCATGGTACTATAGTAATTCAGTTTGAGCTTAAAGTTCAAAGTTTCAGTGTTTATAGTTGTATAGAGTTTGAATAATGCAAAAGATCTGATAACATAACTTATTATAGTTGAATTTGGGTAATAACATCATAACTCTCTTGATATGTGTCATTCCTAGAGATTTCTTTTAGATGTCATAATGAGTTTTATAATTTGTTATGTCAGTGGCAAGATTCCGTATGTGCACATTGAACTGGAAAAATCTTTTTTGAAGTACTCATGATTTAATTTTATTCATTTTCCATATGGTTGAGAATGCATAAAGGACTAAACATTTATGTTGAACCACAAGTTAAGCCAGAACTACTACTACAATCAAATTCCTTCAACTTTGTACAATTTTTTTTTTCATTGTTAAATAATTTGTAAAACATGAAATATGGTAAATTATGATACCATTGATGCCTACAAAAAAAGTTGAATGGGACATGGACATATCAAAAACTTATACCTTATAATCAACACATATAATAAAATGCAAATCCGCGTGTATACGCGGGTCATCTCCTAGTATAGCTAACAACTAAGTACCAAAAGAAAATAACGAAGCACCAAACACGACCAAATAGGTAATATATTCACTATAGATACATGTATTGTATCGTAAGGTTACAAATGTAATTAGTATATAGATTAGGGCTCCTCTATGCTTCCTATATATATGTTGTACAATCATTAACCTAAAATACATTCAGTTATTCAATCTACATAGCCGTCAATATCTAAAAACACCTAAAAACATTTCTCAGTTTTTAGATTCTCTTCTTCTTCTTCTACGCCGTCTTTTTCTCTCTAAACAGCTATGTCGCCCAAGCTCCAAACGAAACTGTCACCATCAGTAACTAATCTGTTCTCAATGTCAACATGTCCAACGCTGTAAAATTAACCAACACCAATAACCTCATGTGGAGCCGCCAAATCTATGTTTTGTTTGATGGCTATGAACTAGCCAGATATTGAGATGGATCGGTTCAAACCCCTCCACCAACGATCACAATCAAAGGCGCTCTCACCATTAACTCTGACTACACTCTGAAAACGACAAAACAAGCTCATCTACAGTGCGTTGCTAGGCACCATCACTACATCAATCCAGCCGTTGGTCTCGCGAGCCACAACTGCAAAGGTATATCAATTTATCACTGTTAAAAAACTATGGAAGTGAAATTCGCACATCTACGTTACTAAAACTACAAGTCACATGGTTCGAGAAAAATCTATGTTAGCTGTAGGTTAATGACAATTTTTTTTCCAGGCAAAACACCCTACCCTAACAATCATGAAGCATTCAATTTTTCACCTAAAAATCTTAAGTCGTATAGATTTCATTGGGGGTTTGATTGGTGTCATTTTATAACATCTTTTGCAAACGAACGCTTCAATGGTCACCAATCAACATAACATTGGAGAACATGGTTAGACTCTTGGTTGGACTCTTGGTTGGAAAAAACCTAAAAAGGTGGGTGCTAGCTTAGTTTTGGTTAGTTTGCAAACATGGCGATTGAATTTATTTTTAAATAATATTTATTTATATTATTCTAAAGAAATTAAAAAAAAACTTTTTGAATTATTATTTATATTTAACTATTTTTATAATTTTATAATTTTATGTTTACTAAATCTTACCAATTATAATACAAATTTACCGTTTGTTTTAACCGCCTTCTTTCTTCTTCTTTTTAACTATCTTTTCTACAAACGATAAAAAAAAATTTAACCGCTTTATTTAAACAAGCTTACCAATCAAACCCCGCATCAAGACTAAAGTTTTTCTTGGTGGAGATAGAGAAATTGGTTAAAGAGAAAATGACTAAAAATGGCAGCAGCAAGAATATGATTGAATAGTTAAAAAAATATTATAAAATATATAATAAAATAAAATAAATTATAAATAACAGTTTTTCAAACTTCTTAATAGAATAACACAAATAAAGATTTTTTTGAAAATTTTAAATACTTAAAATAATAATAAAAAAATCAACCGCCTTATTTTTGAATAGTTTGCGACCACCCTTTTTTTTAAACATCCTTTCAATCATCTTTTCTAATCAATTGCTATTTACAACCTCTTAAGTGATTGGTAGATAGCTTTCAAAATGGTTCGTTTGCAAACGAAATGGTTGAAGGTTACCGATCTAAATCTTACCAAACAAAGTCATTGTATGATAAATAGACAATATAAATTATTAGAAAAATAGAACATATAATTCCAATACAAATTTAGCAAAACATTAAAACAAATTTAGCAAAACATTAAACAAAAGCCATATGAAAAATTAAACAGATAAACTTCCAAGAGACTTCTTCTTCTCATATCCGAGTCAAAACATACAATGTCTTCTCAAAACATTATACAAAGTCTTCTCAAAACATTATACAAAAGTCTTAGTTTGAATCCGCTTCCTGATTCCCTTAATAAAGGGGCTGCCTTACAATTTCTCAAATTTGATTGCAAAATGACAAGTTCTTTTTATCAAAAAAATAAAATAAAATGACAAGTTCCATATAGAGATAAAGCTTCTTGTCAACATCATAAACTATGACAATAGCAGTCAGTCAACTTAGTGAAGATTTAAGGTCAAAATATAACAAAAAAAGAAAGAGACATTCGAAGAACTAAAGCCCTTAGTGAACTCATACCGTCATCAATCACGATCTACCTAGCATTTTTTTGTTTGCAACATTAATCTACGGTAGCATAAGGTAACAGAAATGGAGTGTACACACAAATTAGTTAAATAGTTATCGGAAAAAGCTTTACCCATGTAAAGTTGCATATTTGTAGTAGTTGAATAACAAAAGTTGCATACTTGTTAGAATAGATAATAAAAGTAATTAAGAAAAGGAGTTGAATTTAATATGCGTGGCTGTAGATTATGGCTGATGAAATCCTTATCTCCACCAAATGGCGAAAAGCTAGTGTTTGCTTAATTAGACAACACTTTTTTTTTCCTAAATGGAATAATAATTAGTGAACAAAATGCAATAATAATTAGTGTAAAATAGAGGTTGTCTTTAAAAATTGTTCCACAATAAGGCAAAGTGACGATTGCAGCAATTTGTCTAAATTCCCATAAGAGGAATAGTCCAAATGTCAAAGACCCAAAGATGCAATCATTTGCTCGACAAGAGTTTAATCTTTTCCACGAAGATGTTAGAATTCTAAAAGCACCGATTCCATTTCCCATAGACTATGGATCTACTGCTTTATTCTTTTTTTTTTTTTTTTTTTTTTTGTGTGCAGGCATGTAGCATCTTAGTACCAATTGATATAATATAAAAGACAAATCCAAAAATCTATTAAATTTTGCTAGCAAATTGAAATTCTATTAAAAACTATTAGTAAAAAATTTTAAAATCTTCTTACTTGACTATGTATAGGATGCATCTCTATTTAAATATACAATATTTTAAGAAATTAAATTTTTAAAAAAAAATTCGACCAAGACAATTATTGCAGTATTACTTTTTCAGATTCCTTTTTGATGCGGTGATAGGGATTACGTACTAGCTAGGTAAGACCACGACATGAAAAAATTAGTTCAATCCATTGATCTCCTTGCATTTTGGAATTCATTTTATCCTCCTAAACCCACAAAAGAAGCAAAAGTAGTAACTTCATTTTCAGAATCTAATTTCATTGTTTTAGCATCTCAATATTGATGGTTATGTAACTTACATATGAGTGGTTTACTGGTCTTATATTTATATATACACGCTATTTAATTAAATATTTATCTTGTAAATCAAGAAATGAAAACTTGTATACAGGGGCAGACCCATTCACAAAATAGGGGAGGGGTTCAGTTGACCCTGTTAAAGTTTTAAAATCTTTTAGCAATTATAGTAAATGTATTTAATTGAACCTCCAAGAATAATACGTTTGAATCCGTTTTTCTTTTTTTTTTCTTTAAAATGTTTTCCCATTTTTGTGTGTTTTGATAAGAAAAGATTTTTTTATTCATAGAATCTAGTTTCTATGTAAATCTACAAACTATTAATATGTAATATATATACAAATAAATAATTGAAAATTTTCATTTAACAATACTACTAGATTTAATAACAGTCAACATGAAATATTTTTTTCTTTATGTGTTTAAATTAATTTATTCTTTTGAAAAATCTCCAGTTTAGCCTCCTATAAAGGTGTATCATATATAGATAGATATGCAAATAATGTTAAAGGTACTCTCTTCTTTAAGATATCTTCAATCTCAAATGAGTTCAATCATTACAATGCAATTATACTAGGAACCATAGTGCATGGCTTTGTTCCCACACAAATTAACCCAAATTTGAAGAAACATCAATTTAAAAAAGTTCCATCAATGTTTGTTACTTCTAACAACACAAATCATACCAGTTTGTTCCTCCGTCCCTTGCTTTTACTTGTTATCATATCACAAATTTTTTCATTGTCCTTAAGAATCTACAAATCACATACCTTTTATCAGATGAGAAGCAACATGATTTCTTCTTTCATGTCTTGCATGGCTCCAATCTTAGGTTCTGTTAAGCTTTCTCAAGTTTCTATCATTCAAATTATCACAAATAGGTATACTATTATTGTTCATACCAATAATATCACTCTCTAAAATGATAATAAATGTTTCTAATATACTATTTTGGAGAGTGACCATATTATTGGTAGGGACAATAGTAGTATACCTATTTATGATAGTTTGAGAGAGAAAAACTTGAGAAAATTTAACAGAAGTTGAGATTTGAGCCGTGCAAAGCATGATGAAAAGAGAAATCATGTTGCTTCTCATCTGATATAAACAACATGTGAATTGCTGATTCTTAAGATAAAAAACTTTGTGATATGATAACAAGTAAAAGCAAGAGATAGAAAAAAAACTGGTATGGTTCATATGGTTAGAAGTAACGAACATTGATGAAACATTTTTGACTGATGATTCTTTAAAATTGGGTTAATTTGGACGAGAACAAAGCCACTATGATTCATATTATAATCACCAAAAAGAGTGAACTCATTTGAGATTGAAGACATCTTGAAAAAGAGATTATATTTTACCCTATCTACATACCTAGGAGGCTAAATTAAAAAAAATTCAAAAGAAAAAATTAATTTAAGCATATAAAGAAACAAATATTTCATGTTGACTGTTATTTAATTCTACTAGTATTATTAAATGGAAAGTTTCAGTTATTTATTTATGTATATATATATAATGTTATTTCTAACATATTTTTTGTATTTAAGTTGATGTAATAAACTTTATCTTTTGATTAGCTTAATGGGTTCAAGTTTATATATTCAAGACTTCCAAGATATTAGTTGTTTAGTTTTTAATCATAAAACTAAAAGATAATCAGATATTATAAATTGGATTTGTAAAAATCTTAGATAATATACATATATATATATATATATTATTTTTTGTTTATTATATATTTGTAATAATTATTTAATTTAGTATATATTTTGACCCCGGTAAAATTCTTTTTTGGGTCCGCCACTGCTTGTATATTTGTAGGTTTCCTTCTTCCTACTATATATTTTTTGACAGCCTTCTTCCTACTATAGTTAAACTATTTCGTTTTTTATATATGTTTTCATATGACCAAAACAAGTTATGAATGTTACTCGCATTTCCGAAACACCGCACACATGATACACATGTTTGTAGCTTAAAAAAATAGGTCTCAAAACTCCCTGACTATACTGTATATCGTGGACTTCAGCTTTAAATTCTGATTACAGTAAAAAGAAATACAGACCTGAGTATATTAAATTATTAGGTCTGATTTGTATTATGGTTCATTAACCAAAAGAATATCATTATATATGGTTACTATGACCATTGTGTCTACATTGTTTTAACTTTTGTTTATTGACAGACAAAATATATGACGAGTAGTTGCAAAGCTGCAAGCTTTGAGGATGACTCCCAAATAGAAGGTTTTAAATTTGCACGATTTCTTCTCTTTTCCCTTAATCTATAAATCCTCTAATTCCAGGACAAAAAAAATGTTAGAATCACCACTTTAAGAATAAATAATATCATCACTTTTCTAAACTAAATAGACGGATATTATTGAGTAATCTTTGTTTTCTGTAATATGACTAAATAAAATGTAATCTTAGATTATTCCGTATGGGGGGATCACATATCATTGCATACGTAAGATTTGATGTGGATGTAGGTTTTGTACCTTTAGGGCGTGCTCATGTTTATAAGAATATCCTCCGCAGCGATGCTCTTCTTCTTTAACAATTACGGCTTTTAATTTGTTTTCTTTTTTTAATAACCTAAGTAAACCCTATAGTATACCAAAACTTATAATAATTTTGGATATATGTGTTGAAAGTCGGATATTCTTTCTGTTTAAGCCAGTAGAGATCCGTAGATTATGATGAGATTCGAATCCAAGTGAAAGTGCAAAATTTGTTGGAACAAGAAGCGGTTTGTTAGACCAAATTCGAGATTAGTCGATCGATGAAGAGATAAATTAATGTCAAAAATATATTTTGGGAGATTAAATAAAAAAAATGTGTAGTTGAAGATATTTTTGGAAAAAATATTTTTGAAGATTTATTCCTTTTATTTAAAGAGAATAATTTTATTTTTGCTTATTAATAGAGAGCACATTTCATAGGTATATATATTAGGGAGGTGTGTGATGTTAGGGTTAACCAGAAAAAACAAGAGAGAAATTCGTTTCAATTGTTAGTGATTTTTATTTGTTACTTGTTGGAACACAAGTATGATTGTTTCACGACTTGTATAACTAGATATTGGTTGGTGACGAGTTAAGAGGTGTCTTAGTGTCATGTAATACTAATTAGACAAGCTATTGTTGTAAGTTTTTCTAAGTGAACCTAGTTAGTGGTTTGAGAAACATATGCATTTTGCCGAACCTTTTTAATTCTTGTTTGAATCATCTTTCTCAGCTTTTTTAATTGGTTTCAGAGCGGACATCTTTAAGATATATTTCGAGAATGGCTTGCAGTTAAAAGTCTTGCGCTAGAAGCAAAAAACTATGGATACTGGAAGGTGAATATGAAGGCAATCATACAAGATATTGATGAGGATGGTTGGACACCAGTGAAAAATGTTTATGAAGTTTCAAAACTTGTTTAAAGAGACGGTTCCGTAGTCAACAACGCGAAGAGTAAATAAACGAAAAATGAGAAAAATATGTCGAGGTATAATGCAAAAGCTTTATTACTATTTTTACTTTGGTTAACAAGAATCAATTCAAGTTAATTCAAGGATGTTCATCAACCTAAGAGGCATGGGACAAACTTGAAAAAGTTTTTGAAGGAACCACATGCGTGAAGAGATAAAGAATTGACAGGTTAGATTCTCAGTTTGAGAATCTATGAATGGATGAACATGAAATTGATAGATTTTAGTGCTAAGTTGTGTACTATTGCTAATGAAGCACACATGATTGGAAAGACCTAAAATGATAAAAAAAAAACTTGTCAAGAAGTTAATGTGGTGCTTAGCTAAGAGATTCGAGTCACAAATATCGGTTATACGGGTTGCTCTTAACACGGATGCGATCCCATTTGATGAAATAATGGGGATGTTACAAGCATATGAGATAGATAATAAGGACACTACTTTAGAAAATCTCAATAGGTCAGTTCTACATGTGAGTGATGAAAAGTTGAGAATATAAAACTTAGAGGAATTAATGGGTTCACTTGTGAAGATGTTTGGCAAACTTCTTAAAGAAATTGAAAAAAGAATAAGAAATCTTTACTAGATGATCATGGCTCATATAAGAACGTAGGAAAAATACAAAGTGGACGACAGTGCAATGAAGGCCGAGGATTTGGAAATATTAAGTTTGCATGCTCGAGCATTAAGAAGAAGAAGAAAATTTAATGCCTATGTTGTAAGGAGTATGGACACACAAAAATTAGAGTGTGTCAATGTTTTGAAGAGAAAATGGAATTCCTATATAAATTTTAGTGAGAGTGAAACTGATGATGAAGAGGAGATACCTCCCTTTGTGGCACTACCTGCATTTATAGAGCCTAACAAAAAAAAACTAATTTTTTCTCTGTTGCTGGAACAGACAGTAGTTGTTTTCAGAACACCAATGATTCAAAAAGTGATTAAGAAACAAACCTCCAAGCTAATTTTAGAAATATTTATGAGATTTTTAGGTTAAGATTAGCAAAGAGTACATGATATTAATCGAAGAAAAGATATTGATGAAAAGTGAGATGAAGCATATGGAGAAAGAGCTACCAAATGAAAAAGAAGAATTAAAGAATTTACAAATTAAGCTTGCTGAAAATCAAAAGAGTTTTTGTGCTTTGATGAATGATGATTACAAAGTTGTTCACATGGTGAAGCTGAAGGAGGAACTTATAGCGGAATAAGACAAAACCAAGCTGTTGGAGATCAAACTCATGGAACAAAAAAAGAACTTGAAAATGCTAAACAGTTGAACAAAAGATCTAGATCAAATACTAAGCATGGGAAGAAGGGAGAAAACAAATTTTGGTCTTGTTTATCAAGGAGGTACGTATAATTCAAAAAAAGCTTTTGTGTTAAAGAGGAATGTCGAAACCTGCTGAAATAACGGAAAAGCTGTAGGAGATGAGAACAAAGAGTTTCATCATAAACTCAATGGATGAGAGTACTGTTCAAGTCAAAAGAAACACTACACATATGGTTGAAAGGAAGAAGACGAGTTCTGTTCTTGAATATACCATAAGTTCATCAAATTTAAGAACATGTTATGTTAGTTAGAACAAGACGAATTCTATTAGAACAAAAACTCAGAAAAATCACCAATATGTATTTTGTATGTCATCATGCTTTTATTTTCGAAGAAAAGGACATATCAAGGCATATTGATACAAATTCCTTGACAAGGTGAGATATGCATTGAAGAAAAACAAATTTGTTCTAGGAGATTTGAAAATGTATAGACTAAAAAGGTTGATTCGTATGATGGTATATCTTGAAACTCATCAACTAGTGCTTCAAAGAATAATGTATGTTTCTCATGTGGTTGTTTGAAACACATGTTAGATGTCAAGTGTTCAAAAAATGATTGAGAGGAAGACATACATAAGTATGAATGATAGTTATTGGATATTTCTAAGGGGAAGACGATTCTGATTAAATTTTGTTCTAAGAAGTATGGTTATGCTCACAGCTCATTTGAACATCGTTTTATCAGTCAAGTAGGGGAAGAATGTGGAAGAAAGATCTGTGAAGATGCTACTATCACGTTGATATATGATTAAGGGGAAGTTTTTATATCATGATTTCGTGCTTAATCAGAATGTGTGATGTATATGGTGAGCTTGAATTGTAAAACTCAATTAAAAAGGAGGAGAATGAAAATGTATAGATTGTAGGAACAAAAAGAGGCTTTTACAACAAACTCGAGATTAGTCGATTGATGATGACGTGACTCACGGAGTTGAAATAAATGTCAAAAAGATATTTGGAGAGATTAAATTAGATAAAACATCCAACTGAAGATAATTTTTGAAGAATTTATTTCTTTTATTTAAAGAAGATAATTTCCATTTTGTTGATTAAATCTAAAGAGACATATTTCATAATTATATGGGTATATATACAAGGGAGTTGTGTGCTGGTAAGATTAGCCAAAAAAAGAGAAAAAATTTTGTTTCAATTGTTTTAGTGATTTTGTAGGCAAATCGAGTTATTTGTTGGAACATAAGTATGGTTCCACGAATGGTGTAACTATATATTGGTTAGTGACAAAATAAAAGGTATTTTAATGTCATGTAATACCAATTAGAAATTGTAAAATTGTCTAAATGAATGTAATTGATGATTTAAAAATGTAAGTTTTTTATCAAACCTCGTTAACTTTTGTATGCATAATTTTCTCTGCTTTTTCATATACCTTAATTTTTCACATTGCTAAACTTTGTAAGAAATATAAACTATACCATAAATATATATACCAGCATACATACACATCCATATATATATATATATAATATTTATGACTACACCGATGTATGTTTACATATGCATGTAATGATTACACGGTACATGAAAATTGAAGACTCATGAAACGCAAGTATGTTTTTATATGTACGTATTAACGGAAATCTTTAAGAAATACTCTTAAACCAAAAGAAAATGATTGCAACAATAGAAATCTAAGAACATCATGAATAAAAGTCCAGGGATACAGTATTCACATATATCATCACAAAAAGAGGGTAATATATATTGCTCTTAAACCATTATTAGAAATCAAAATAAATATGATTCATAACTAGATATATAAGCAAAATGATATAGTCTATCTACCCTTTGCCTAGCGGCTGAGCCAAATGAGTCAATTTGTTCTTTTTTTTTGTTAAAGAGAATGAGTCAATTTTTTCAACTGGCCGGACTGAAAAAATTTCAGCCGATCACTGGCAGGCTGGCCCGGAGGAGTTTCACATATTTTGATTAATTTTAAAATCTCTATTAGCAACGATAAAATTAAAATAAAGGTAT
Source organism: Cardamine chenopodiifolia (assembly GCA_963922655.1). NCBI lineage: Eukaryota > Viridiplantae > Streptophyta > Magnoliopsida > Brassicales > Brassicaceae > Cardamine > Cardamine chenopodiifolia. Next base: position 12,517,950 of record OZ000463.1, read on the forward strand.
CATATTTTTAATTTACGTGTGGGAGTCACGAGCTAAGGTTGGAGATATAAATATTTTTAGTGGAGGTGGGTCATAGAGGAGTGTGTTAGTGACGTCCACCTCCTTCAATCTCATTTCTTAATTTAGCTCCACTATAAAGAAATCGATGATCAATTTCCAATCCTCTCCGTTCGTTTCGTTGAAGTTTAAAATCCTGCATTTACACAAGAAAATTCTCATTAAATTTCTAAATCATAGAAGAATAGTTAGACTAGATTTATTATTATTATTAAAATAGTTGGACAAGATGACCAAACCCAACTAACAGCAGAATATAATTTTCCATCAATTATCTACTAATCATATTCTTCCAAATGTATTGGTACGCCTCTATTAACCAATTCACTAAGTGGTCAAATCCAACTAATAATCACGCCTCACCTCAAATGAAGTAGCTTTCAGAGTGTGGTGTTGTGTAGAATATTGTTTTGGCAAAAGGACAATTTTAGGAATCCCAAAGCAACACGCATGAATGATAAACCCCTAGAACCCGAATCTAGTCTAGCATTAAACAAAATAAAAGCAGAACCACATGAACCATTATGGAAAATTAATATACATGAATATTTTATTAGATCTTGATTATTTGTTTGCTTTTCTGTTGACGATGTGAGATTTAATGTAGATTTTCTTTTTCATTTGGGTTTGAAATTAAAGCTTGCAAGTTATGAAAATTAAAAACGTTTTCCATTTCAAAAATACTGTATGATATATGTGTATATGTTTTCCTCCTGTAAAACAAATGCAATTGATTGTTTTCCGAGTTGATCCATTTCCTGGAAACTTTAAACATATCTATTGGACCAATTGATTTCTGGATTTACCTATATGATTTACATAATGGAGGATACCTAACGAACCACCTCATCCAAGACTGTTTGGTCCAAAAGCTAAAATACCTAAATTAGAAAAAAAACAAAAAAAACCTTGAGCCATAACAATTCAATTCTTTTTTGCTTAAGGCTTTTTTTGGGGTAACTCCTTTTTGCTTAAGGCTATTCGGATTTTTTTTACCTATTATACGCTTCAATAGTAAAAATTTATAAACTTGAACAGAATCAACTGACACACTACTCTCACATCCTCACAGAATGGTTTAGAACCTCTTTTCTAAATGTTATAAAACCCTTAATTAGTACTTTCTCTCTGGCGTAAATAACAGGCAAAATATAGTAAAAATTACCCTTTTGGCTTTTCGCTTTAAACTATTGACAATAACATACGAGATAGTGCACTTGCATATATGGAGTATAAAAAAGAGTTCTTATTACCACACACACTCACCAAAATGTTAAAGACAAAACTAATGGTTGTGTTACGTCAGTACATCAATCAACTCTTTTATCAATACATGTTTGCTTACTCCATCTGTCCATAACCAAAGACCCGAAAAATGACGGGAACAAATTATCAACGGTGCACAATTATCATGATAAGAGCCACGTTTAAGATATGGTTCTACCTCTCTTTTAGGATCCAACTTACTGAAAACTTTGTTCATGCATCTACAAGACTCATCACTAAGCAATATACACATGTAACTTCAAAAATTCCACAATTTGATGTTGTACTTGTGTATGTGTGTTAGGAAAATATTAATCGGCAGGCCGGCCAAGAGGAAAATCACAAGCCACAGGCTCAAGATCTGAAGGATAATATCTAGCTAGCTAGTATCTAGTTCATATCTAAGGCGTTGCTACTAGATACAAAAGCTCACTTATCAGGCTCCCATAACAATTTTCAACTCTTTATGTTTCTAAAGCTGCCCAAGCTTTTGTCCGTTTCTTCTTCTCTCTTTTACTTTCCTAAGCTTCAACAGTTTCTCCCAATATAACCCTTAATAAAGTCAAGAGACACCTCTCTATATATATTTTTCAAATGTTTTAACATCCATAGAAAATTTATATTGTTTTTGTTTCTGATTAATTTAGGAGATTTCTCTGATGCTGTTGATGATATCCACATTCGAGATCTTGTCTGCCAAAAACTATAAGAAAGAGTTCTTATTATCACACACGGCACAAAAAGTAATGGGAGTGTTACATCAGTAACACCAATAACCTTCTTTAACAATGAAGTTTTTTGATATTAATGGCCTTGTGACATCACAATAAAGAGACCCTACATTATCAATAGAATAATATATCAAAACATATGGTCAGTAAACAAAGATAAAAAAGAGAATCATTATATTTTTAATATTGTGAGTGTGATATCGCGTAGACACACCACAGTGTTTAAAAATTTAGCTTATATATATAGTGGCTAGGGGATGCCATAGTGAACCAAGCTGATAACGAACTTTTTAGTAACAAGAAAGATAAAGATCATAAAGAGAGACATAAAGAGAGAGTGAGAGACCAAAATGATGCAGGAGGAAAATCGAAAAGGTCCATGGACAGAACAGGAGGACATCCTTCTGGTAAATTTTGTTAACTTATTTGGAGATCGACGATGGGATTTTATAGCAAAAGTATCAGGTTTGAAGGTGGAGGGAGAAAGATAAGAATAGGTAAGGAGCCACAACCATTAATGAGCTAGTTTTGGATGTAGGTTTGAACAGAACAGGAAAGAGTTGCAGGCTAAGGTGGGTTAATTACTTACATCCTGGTCTCAAACGTGGGAAGATGACTCAACAAGAAGAGCGTTTCGTCCTTGAGCTCCACGTTAAGTGGGGAAACAGGTCTCATCCATCTAAGAAAGAAACAACAACTCTCATTATTTTGTAACAAAATATTCATACTTAAAATGTTTTCATATATGTAAATGAAGGTGGTCCAAGATAGCCCGGAAATTACCGGGTCGAACTGATAACAAGATAAAGAATTACTGGAGGACTCATATGAGAAAGAAAGCTCAAGAAAAGAAGCGTCATGTGTCTCCAACTTTCTCATTTTCCAACTACAGCTCTTCATCTATGACAACTACCGCCAATAATACTCAAGAAACCTCGTGCCACTCGCGGAAATCTTCTGGGAAGGTTAGCTTTTATGACACTGGAGGATCCAGTAGAGAGATGAATCAAGAAACTGAAGACGGATCAATGGATGACATATGGAGAGAGATTGATTACTCTGAAGTAAACATGATAAAACCGGTTAAAGACATCTTTACAGAACAAAGCTATTGCTTATGTTGCCCAAATCTGGCTTCTCAATCATGGGATCAAAGCTCTTTGGATTCAATATGGAACATGGATGCTGATAAAAGTATGATGTCTTCCTTTGAAACTGATCAGTTTCCTTTTTGTTTGCAGCATAGTAGATCGCCATGGTCGTCAGGTTAAATTAAGATTTGATTCATTGGAATAAATATGTTTTTTTTAACATTTGATTTTATTAGAAAACTTACTAATTGTATACATAATTGATAAACAAAAACCTCCGCAACATTCTAGGAGGATAAAAGTAAATACAAGATGTACCATTTTGATTATGTGCTACTTTATCTAATTTATCGGCTATCTAGTTGCAATATCTTTGTACCAATGTAAACGATATATTGATAAAACAATCCGTCCAACTGCGAATATCAACAAGAAGAGAAACCAGATTTGCGTTTAAGATCATCCAAGACTTTGCAGTCGCATTCCATGATAACACAAAATTCCCTGCACCAAAGTGATTGTAGAGCATATAATGACGTTAAACCTTCTGCCTCGAGTCGATTAGATCCTTGTCGTAGTTTTGAGGATGCCGCAATTTTAAAGGTACCATGTGTGTCGCGTAATATCCATTAAATGCCTTTTGTTATATCGGTATCTTGCGTTCACGTTACATTTATAAAAACAGGAGAGGGAGGTGACCATTGAGAAGTGGGTTCCTGTGAATATGAAGACTGCCGTTTTGAAGATGAAGAATGAAGGTTGGCCTCCAGCCATTCCGTAACAGTATCCATGGTAAGTCCTATTGAATATTAGGTTATTTCTTGATTTCCAAATCTGCCAAATGATCCAGAATATTCCATGGCGAGAGTCCGACGACATGGTCAAATCATAAACATCAAGAAGACCTTTAATATTTTCCTCTAATGAGTTTGATGAGATATGTGTCATAGAAGTCGGTAGATTAGAAGCTCTCCAAACCACTATAGCATATTCAAACTAAAAAAATAAGTGAGTCGTAGTTTCTATATGTTGACAACATCGTTTACATGTGGCATTGATGGATATTCCCATGCGGTTTACCTCTGCTCTAGTACCGAGGGCTGAAAACAGCATTCGCCAAAAATAAAGTTTGATTTTAGCTGAGTTCTTTGATTTCCATATTCAGATTTTTATACCCGTGTTACCCAGAGGTGAAGTAGGAGGTTGAACCAATGGATTCAGATAGTGAGTTGATAACCAATACCCATATTTTACTGTATATAAACCATTCTTTTTGTAGTGCCAAAGAAGTATATCATTGGTATGTTGTTGCGGTATATAAATTCGTCGAACATGTTGTGCATCTTCAATGCTCATATGTTGTTGAAGTTTGTTCTCATCTCGTTGTCTTCCATTTGTTTGCCATAAATCTTTAATCCAAAAGGATTGAGGTACGTTACTATTAGCCGAAGATCTTAGAGGGTGAGAAGGCAGCCATGGATAAGATGATGGGATCGTTTGGCAATACCTTATTTGAAACTGAAGACCTTTGTAAAGCAAGTCAAAGCCACTAATAATGGAGTGTCATCCATGTGAAGTCTTCTTTAGAATCGTTGCATCACAAAAGTTCATATTAGGAAATTACCGGCTTTTCATAACTCTTGCCAATAGACATTTAGGGTCTTGTAGAATACGCCAAGTCTGTTTTGGTAACAAAGTGTCATTAAATTTTTCAATGTCTTTGAACCCAAGTTTTCCTTCTTTCTTTAGGCAAACTTATTTTTTCCAACTAACCCACGCCATATGTCTTTTGGAATCATTTGAACCCCACCAAAATTGAGATAACGCGGAGTCTATCTCGTGATAGGTACTGCGAGGTAAGTTAAGGCAACTCATAGCATAGGTAGGCATGGCTAAGGCTATAGACTTGAAGTTTCCTTGATTTCAAAGAATGAAGAAGTTCATGAGAAATTAACACATAATCTATAATGTATCTTCCGAGAACAAAAGCGGTTTGTTGATCAGAGATAATGGATAGCATGAAGGGATTTAGCCGCAAAATAAGGATTTTTGAAATGATCTTGTAAGCCACATTACATAAAATAATTGGTCAAAAATCACCCATAGGATGGCGGATCAATCTTGGGGATGAGACAAATAATTGTCTTGTTAAGACTAGAAGGAATAACTTTGTTGTTAAAGAAATCCTTGATCTCCACTTAATCCATCAGGTCCATGTTTTATCTCCTCCAGCTGATTTGATTGCTTGTATGATCTATGCGTTAGTAACATTAGCCATGAGCACTGTATTCATGTCGTCCGTAACAGGCGAGTGAGAGTCGTCGAAAAAGTCTCTCCAGTTGTTATTGGCATTACTATTGAATATATTTTGAAAATATTCAATAACAACTTCGGAAATATCATCTTCACATGTATGTTCGACTCCATTGTCATCAATAATAAACGTAATATGATTCCTTGATTTTCGAGCTTTGGCGCACCCGTAAAAATATTTTATATTCCGATCTCTTTATTTTAGCCATTTGTTGCGACTATTAATTTTCCAGAAAACCTTTTCTTGGTAATAGGCTTTGTTGAGTTTATGTTTTATTCCTCGGATAATAGATGGGTCTTGAGTGGCTTGAAAGAATGCCGATTCGAGTTTTGTTTAGAGTACATGAATCTCTGCTTCTAAGTTTGTAGCATTGCTCCGTTTCCAATGAGATATTTTTTGCCAAATAAGTTGTATTTTAGACAGGAGGTCTGCACGATTTGATATATTCGTCCATTCGGTTTCAATAGTTTCCTTAAGCCCTTCTCGATCATGTAGTCGTTTATCATATCTAAACCGACATTTATTTATTCTTATTTCTAAGAGTATATTAATGACTAGCGGACAGTGATCGGATTCAATGGGTTCCAAATACTCAGAAAAGATGCCAGCTAATATACTAACCACTCGTATTCGCCAAAATTTTATCGAGATAACATTGGATCAGTTCCCTGGTCCGAACTCCATTCTGAATTAAACTACGTTGACCACTCCAACCGAATTTATTTCCTTAATGGTTAAGCTCGAACATATCACAAACATCAAGAGTAGTGTTGAGATCTTTGAACGAATCCTCATCTCGTGGATGTCCACCAATCTTCTCGCTATTGTTTCAAATTTGGTTAAAGTCTCCAGCCATCAACCAATGGTCATTCTGAGTTGTGGTGGTTCTTTGAAGTCTCTTCCATAATTCATTTCGATATTGTAGATTTATATCACCATAAACGCAACATATATAGAACGAAAAATATTTTTCATTGATAAAACAATCTACAAGCCTTGCGTCATGATATAATACATTGATATCGATAGATTTTTTTCCAAAAGAGAGCTAAACCACCACTTAAACCAACAGCAGGAACAATAAAGTAATTCTGAAATCCTAAGGAAACAGACAAATCACAAACATAGTTGAACGGTTGCTTCGCCTCAAAAAGAAATATTGCGTCAAGAAGATAATGACAAAATATCTCCTCGAGTCTTCGAACTTCATGGCTTTTGCCAATGCCCTGGCAGTTTCAAATTGTTATTCTTATTCGCCCCTTGGTGGTACCGGGTCCACCTCGCCTCCGATGAAAGTTTTTTTGGATGAACTGGCATCTGACGCCACAGTTTTACATCTTTCGTTAGAGTAACTTGATGGAGATCCTATTGGTCGGGTGATCTCATGGATGATGTTGTTGCCAACATGTTCAAGGGAGAGGAGGATTCTTCTTCGCATTGCTTCAGATTCAGTGGGGTCGGATATGGAGGTATAGTTGTGGTAGAAATTGTGAAGGTCCAAAACAGAGAATTGTCGACCATCGATCATAATCATATCCACATTCTGGCTTTCGGAAGAAGAGATCAAGAGAGGGACTGGCGCAATGGAACCTGATAAATTGACCATAGTGACTGGTTCTGTCTGGATAGCCTGAGAAGAAGGAGCAAGCGGAGAAGACGGTAAGAGTATCCTATTGGGATTATTACCCGGTGTGGCTTCTTCCTGTGGCACTGAACATTATGTGACATCATATTGAAGGGAGTGACAGCGAAAATAATGGTTACAAAGTTTCTCAAAATGAAAAGACACCATTGTAAATTCATTGCCAAACTTGAAACGTTCGAAGATTAGCGCTTTGTCAAGAGGCCATTGTAAACACACACGACCATAAGCCGCGTTCTCACCCATGGCGTCGTCTCGTTCTGGTTCAACAATATGATTGACCATCAGAGAAGATAAGAATTGGAGAAGGATATCTCAAACTTGGACTCAGAAGTTGATGTTCCTTGGTTCGACATCGCTAAGCGATGAAAACCATGCTTCCATTGCTACCATCCATTGATTAAAACTCCATGGTCCCTGCCTTAGAACAATTTGCAGAGCCTCATTCGATGGGAAAAGGAATTAGACTCTCCCATGATCAACAACACGCCTTGTGACTGATGTGTCCATTCCCCAAAGCCTCGGGAAGAATCGTGACAACACTACGAGATTCTGCCTTCGTGAATTGGTTGGGCTAATGAGAAGGCTGAATTGAGAAGCTCGTGTTGCTTCAGAACATAAATCAATTGGGACGACAAACTCTTCGTTGTTGATGTTCATGTTGGTGAGATGATGAATATTAGATTCGAGACAAAGGCAGTTCATGTATCTGGTTCATGATAAGTAATCAAAGTAAGGAATTGAACTCCTTGGCGGAATTATAAACGAATTGATTGGAAACTGCTTGACAATTACAAGAAGCGGTTATTGTAGCAGTATCTCATTTACTCTAGAAACTAAGATATAAAAAGAAGCACAAACTTAGGCTGTGTGTGTTCACAAAACAAAAATATTACAGTCACTAGGTTTTATTGTATTTTATAAGTTATTATATATAACATATATAAACATATTTATTTCAGCCGGTGTTTTGACAGAGAATGCTCTGTTCTTTTCTTTCTTCTTTCTTTTTCTTCCTCTGATGTTCTTTCGACCGTATGTCTTTCCCTTGTCTCAAGATAGAATTTTTGTCCCGTGTTCTTCCTTAGGCTCATTCTGCCGGTTTTTCTGGCCTTTGTGGTCGACGTTTCAACACTAGGAACCTCCCTGGAATCCCGATAAACCTCCAACATGTGCTTTTTCAGAATTAGTTTAAAAGGTTAGACTAATTAGTACGTAATACTTAATATGTTAAGATTAGTTAATATTAAGGATTTTAATTTAAAAATTTATATGAAAAGAGGCTTGTAAGACTATATTTAAACATTTTTAGCATGAGTTTAAGTTGGTTTTTGACTATGTTGCATGGAAACTCTGTTTGAAATCTGTTTTCCATTTTTGTAACGTTACAAAATCGGAAACTTACAAATTTTGATGGAAACACGATTCCTAAAAATCATAATTTTTAAAACGTGGCAGAAACATGTGTTTTCATTTTTAAATGGAAAATTGTATCCTTTTTATTTGGAACTTTAATAAATAAATAATTTGGAAAATGAGATATACATGATATTTTCTTTGACTTTGATGATTATGATTCTTTATGTTTTAGTTAAGTTACTTAATATTTTTATATTGTATTTATGTTGTTTTAAACATGTCTAAATACGGTTTTGGAGTTTTATTATACATTTTTAATATATATATATATATATTCATTTTTACACGTATACGTTTTCTAATTAAAAATATTTGTTTCCACATAATTTGTTTCCGCGTATCCATTTATGTTTCTTTGATGTTGATGTTTGTGTCTCTTGGATTTAATCTAAAAGGTTATGAAAGTAGCAAAAGTTTCTTGTAAGTTTTTAATTTCTAAAGATTTATCATTTTTATTTTTAAAGTCTTATAGGTTGTTGAAGTATAACAACTGATGTCATTAATCATTCATTTGAATTTATGCATTTCGTTTACACAAGTGAATTCATCAGTATCTTTTGTTATTTATCGTCAAAAGTTGTTTTTCTTCTAAATATCAAATACTCAAGTCAAAAATGCATAGTTATATCGTCCAAAACAATAATTTTATATACATCATATTATTTCAACTCAAAATTTTGAAAGTTTTATAGTAAAATCGTTAATGAAAATGCAAATGAAACTAATATTTATAAATTAATAATATTAATTTATAGATAAATTAATATCACTATTAATTAAAAATATCAAAGTCTCAATATTATTAATTTATAGAGGTTTTACTGTATCTTAAACCTAAAATATTCAAAAGCCACATAGTTGTTTCAAAGATCCAACAAATTTGGATTTGAATCTAAATATTTCAAATTTTTAGGATATTCAATATGTCTCCATCTACTCTCTGTGCCTAATCCTAATTTAGCAGCATAAAATTTTGAATAAAAGAAATTAATTTTTTTTTAAAAAAATTATATTTTCAAAGCAGAGAATCAATAAAAATAGGTATATATATATTAATATGTATGTAGATCTGGTGGCTAATCTAGAAGTCATATTTTCATGGGGCACAATCATGTATACATAATTGAAGAAATTTTGTTGATCTTTATATATAATATAAAAATTACATTAGCTAACAAAAGAATCTGGAGCACATGCATGCACAATGTCACATATTCGAGTGACAAAAACTATATTAAAAAAAGAAAGGAATTACAAATTATAATCCTTGCTTGAGAGGATGTAAGGACATAGATTTAATTAGTATCCAACAAAATGAAGAATAAGTTTATTAATAGTAAAAGAGTACTAATCACGGTTACTGGTGTAGCGGAAGGTTCTAGGGATAGAGTTTGAGGGGAAGAGGTTATAAGGATAGGGTTTGAGACTCCTCCTCACCGAACTTCCACAAAACCTTTATATTTTGTGAATAATCTTCACAATGTTTTAACAAAACTTCTTAAAAATATTTCAATTAATCAATTAATCAATAACCTCATAATACAAGAGGTCCTAAGAATAATATTTATAATAAAAACATAAAACCCTAGAAAGCTCTAGAATAATAAAAAATAATATTAAAATAAATAATAAAATATATTTTTTGCTGTCAGTTCTCTTCCAGTAGAAGAAGATTCGTTATCGAATCTTTATCGTGTTCTTACACCATATAGATCTTCAAAAATAGCTTGGATCTACACGAGGTTTTCACCAACAGATATTCCAAGATCTTCTCACAAACCGGATTTTGCACATATCGGATTTCGTACAGATTTTGCACAGATCTGTTCATGCCCCGAATTTACACGATCCGTATCTTGTCCGAAATTTGCACATATCTCTTCTTCTTCCTCTTCAACATCTGATTCATCGGTTTGATGAATATGATATTGTATCAATAAGTTGTCAATTGTTTAAAATAAGTTGGAGACTGCGGATTGAATTTTACGTTCAAATTCCGCTATTATTTTTCGTAAAGCATCAACTAGCTCGTTTTGTTGGTGCTGCAGATTCCTCGACTGTATCATGAAAAGAACCGTTATGGTTCTGATACCAATTGGTGTAACAGAAACTTCTAGGAATAGGGTTTGAGAGTTCTCTTCTCATGGTTTTCGCAAAAGAGCTATAGTTTGTGAATACTTTTTAGAGTGGTTTAACAGAACCTCTTCAAAATCTTTCGATTAATCAATTCATAAATAACTCCATAATACAAGAGGCATAAGAAAAATATTTATAATAAAAACATAAAATCCTATTAAAACTTTTAAAAAAATAATTATTTCAATATTAAAATAAAAAATAAAATATATTTAGAATATATTTGTAAAATATTCAAATATCTCGCTACATCAATTACTCGTGAAACAATAGATGAAAATTAGAAATTAGTCCCTTTTTCATCATTCTGCATAAGTTTAGTTTGCTTGTAGCTTTTTTTTCCTTAGTTTCATAGTATCCTTAATTTCTTGTTTTTCAATCATAAAGCATATTTTTTAGATTGTGTCTCTGATGGGACAACTAATCAAAGTAGTAACAAAACACGATGATGTAATAAACATAGTCTTGCCTCTTTTCTCTCAGTCTCATCGCTTTAATATTAGATTCAGAAGAAAAAAAGAGACCGAAAGAGCGATAGTAAAAAATATGGAGAGATATAGCTATTAAAAACCCAAATATTCACTGATCAAACCAGATATAACTAAGAAACACAGTGCTGGTTCACAACCAAGATGAACTTTTTCATAAATAATCCATAAAACGCATCGTAGATGTCATAAAATCTCACAAGTATCATACTTAATGAACAACAAAATTTTTTTGACCCATCTCGTAAACTGGATTATCTTCTACCATGAGATCATACTAGACGTGAACTAAATATTTTACATCACGTTAATTTTTCCATCTACGAGGACATTGTTTTCGTAACATGAAAATACAAAAATAGGGTATTTGCATCGACGCCACCTCCTTGATACCGCTGATACTACTAAAAACAAAGAGTATTAGCATTAGTAGTATCAAGGAGATAACCAGATCCGAAAAAAACAATATTAGATTTGTTTTTTTTTTCTTCAGATATCTTAGTCCATAAAAAAAAGACTAAACGACCTAAGATAATTTTTTGAGAGATCTTGATCCATCAAATAAAATTGAACCTAAAGTTAGGTTTTTGCTGGGGATATTTTAATCTATAAAAATAGGTTTATTAATATGTTTGCGTTGTTATTATAACTAGGAAACAAATCCGTGCGTTGCCGCATAAATAGTAAAATCTAATTTTTATAACCAATAATTTGATATTGAATGCGTTTATTAAATCTATATTTTTATGAAGATGTTATTTAACTTTTCATAAATATTTTATAAATAATATATGATTTTCCTTATGTTGATGATTTTTCATATTATATATATATATATATATATATATTAGAATCACTTTTTTTTTATCTATTACCCATTGGAGAAAGGTTCGGTAGAGTACGGAGACGGATCGGGTCATCAGAGAGGCACAGCGAGGTACATGGCTCCGGAGCTTATAAGCCATGGGATTGTGGACTATGGTGTTGACATTTGGGCTTTGGATGCACGGTATTGGAGATGTTAATCGCACAAGGACCTTCGGGTGCATATACTGATCTTAATGATCCAGAAGATTAGTTCAGGCTCATCGGGCGAAGCTGTGTTGTTCCTTATGTACCAGGTTGGTTGTCTGAAGAAACTCAAGATTTTTTGAGGAGATGCTTGGTTAAGGAGACTGGTTGAAGGTGGGCGATCGGTGCACTCATGAACCATCCTTTTCTCAATTTGAATGTATGATTGTCTAATAATGGTTTTGTTTTTGACTGATTGATAACATTGAGTTTCTTATTCGCTAGTAGTTTTACCATTGTGGAATAAAGTTGTAAGAAAAAAGGGTATCAAAGTCTATTTCAGTATCAATGTATTATTTGTTGTGTTAATGGTATTTTTGATTGATTTTCATAAAGCTTTAAAAGGGTAATAGTATTTTTGATTGACTTTCTAACTTTCTTAAAGAAATACCAAATTTAATTGAGTACTATAGCAAATCACAATACTGTTACAATAAAGATTCAACAGATTCTTATGTATAAAACAAAAAAAGGGAGAACAGAGAAACAAGTCAAAGTGCAAAACATGCCTTAAACGTTCTATTAAAGGTATATCTAGTCAAAAGTCTGACAATTTACATGTATTTAACAAGTAACACAAACTATCAAAATGGTTTTGCTAAATCCACTGTTAAGTTAAAAAAGAAAATAAATCATAATCGTCGCATGCAGGCATTCATATTTGAATAGATTAAGACATTAACAAATGGAAGACTTGTCTCACAAGAAAAACAAGTTCGTTATCTATGCACCATTGTTTCTAGGTTCATACTCCACGGTTAGCCCCAGCTCTGATCTTCAATCCTCTCGCCTATCGAAGACCAACCGGTGAACCATACAGTAACCGATTTATGTTATTATTTTAACTATCCACAGCTGCACAGATAAGTAAAATCTAATCTCTGAAATATAATATATTATATTATCTAACTAAACACCAAATATGGATTAAAAACACGTTGCATTTTTTTATTTTATGTTTAAACGTTATTTAAATTTTCATAAAATTTATGAATGATATATGTTTTGATTATGTTGATGGTCTTTATGTTGTCTTTCGTTTTATCATTAGAATCAAAATTCTTTTTCTATTACACATATATAATGAAACATTAACGCTTTTAAAATTGAATATTAAACTTAACCATGGGCAGGGCAATGGTTAGGACAAGCCAGAGTTTCCGCTGCCACATGCCGTAAACATTGCCCATGCAAGGTACCAATCAAGAGGTGTGTTCTTCCTGGAAAACACACAGCAAGAATAATAACATAATCAGTAAGCAATTGTTATGACGAGAAACTAAAATCTATGATTCTTTTTTTTTTTCTCGAAGTCGTGTAAAATGTGTCTTAGCTACATTCGAATCTCCTACAATTTCCACTAAGTAATTCCCAAGCATTAAATCAGATTGTTTTCCAAAAATGCGGGAAGGGTAGATCCCAATATGAACAGCCTGCGGTGAGAGCAAGGCTAGCAAGTTGGGGTATGAATATCACTTCACTACAACCATTACAGGAAATCAGGCCATAAATGATGGGTATAATCGTCGGAACACCGTCAATGCTCTATAAATGCTGTCAGTTATAGAGTGTCGAAATCCAAAATCTTTTAGAAATTTATCAGAAATTTGGACGAATTTCTGACGGTTAGTATACCGACGGATTTTCGATAGATTTAGTTATCGGTAAAACCCGTCAGAAAGCTGTTGGAAATAGGCTCGACGTATTTGCGACTGATTTTCGACAGTCCATATTTCTGACGGATTTTCGACGGATACTATTCCGACGGATTTCTAACGGGTATTATTCTAACGGGTATTATTCCGACGGAGTTTTGTGATGGAATTCCGACGAGTATCCGACGGAATTAATATATATTTGTATTGATTAATGTTAATTATTTAAATAAATTTAATTATTATAATTAGTATTAATTATTTAAATAAATAAAAAATTGAAATAAAATTCAAATTCAATTTAAAATTAAATATTTAAAATCCAAAAAAAAATATTTAAAAATATATATTCATAAAATAAAATAAAACAGAAAACGGAAACACAGAAAATCCAAAACAATCAACCACCATGATCTCGCATCTCGGCCATAAAAACTTTCATCAAACGCTTTCATTGTTTCAATCTCCGCCTTCGTCGCTTCCATCTCCGCCTTCGTCGCTGCGTTTGTGGCAACCAATTTTTCATATCGTTGATCATTTTGCAGAGATGCTTCTTTGATGGTGTGGATCTCATCTTAGTAGTTCTCTCTGCAAGTAAAGCTTGAAGCTCGGCTTTTTTTAAAAACCGCGAAGTGGCTTGAGAAAAATCGCAGTACGCCTTTGGAACCCCAAAATACGACATTTTCTCTTCGGAATTACCTAGAATCAAACAAAATATAAGTGTTAAAATTATAAAACAAGCATCAAAATTTTATTTAAAAAATAAGATTACTTACCTTGATGAAAATTTCATTCCATTTTCAATAGGAATGTCATTGGAAGAGTCTCGTTCTCTTCTTTCTCTAATCGGCTAAGATTGAAGATACTCCTCTTCGAGCGATTTCACAGTTTCAACGAGCTTCTGAGCAAATTTTACTTCGTCTTTTTGTTGGTGTGAACATCCTCCACCAACCAAAGATGCGATGGATAGACACCATCGATTTGAAACTGTAAAAGAAAAAAACAAGTAATAAAGTTATAAGTTAGAAATAATTTAATATAAATAATCAAATCTTTTAAAAACTTATCAATTTCTCTTCTTGGGATAACAAACTCGCCGCTCCAGCCTTGTGTGTCGTAATTCCTTTACCTCCAAACCTACTCAGCCGGTTGTCAGAGTTCATCTTAGAGGTTTTGCATGTCTCGTCTTCCTTCCAGTAGTCGAAAAACTCATTCCAAAGCTTGGGTTTGTAGTTGAACTCCCTGGGGACCTCATTGTGCCTCCACTTGTCCTTCCACACTCGTAAAGGTTCTTTGAGTACATTCTTGCCACTTTGGACTCGAACTCTGTTCTAATCCGAGTATGGTGTTCCATATCCCAGTTAAACTTTTGCTGCAAAAATACAAAAATTTAAAGTAAATAATAAAATATAGAAATAAAAAGTAAAGTTTTAAAAATGAAATACTTACCGCGAATTGTATGAACCATAATTCGCGCTCTTACGGAGGCATGACCAAGAATGTCGGGTACGAATGCTTAATCATTTCCTTCAGCATCTGGTTGATTTCTTTGGATATTCCATTGTTGGAATAACCAAACCTAAAAAAAAATAGAAATTTTAATCTTAGTAACAAAATAAAATAAAATTATAAATGTATATATAACGAAACTTACCATATACCTCCTCCAACCCGTCGTGCATGAATTCTTTGCAGTCTTTCTCTGCCGGATTGAGATATGAAATCTTCAACGCTCATTTGTGTTGATGCTGGCAGTTGTGTCTCTGGAATATGGTTTGGCGGGTTGTGGGAACTAGATGGCCTCGCTGAACTCCTCATTACCGTATCTCCACTCGATCCAGCTTGTAAAAGTTGCAACGCTGTGGAATGATAATAATTGTAATCTTTAAAAAAAAAGTTAGAATAGATTTAAAATCTTATACATTAATTCAAAGAAATTAAAAAATGTAAATAAAATTCTATATAAATAAAATAACCACAAAATTCAAAAAAACTTTTATCAAATTATTAAGAAAATTCATATTAAAATTCAAAAAAAATCTTTTAAAATCAAAATAAAATTCAATTAAAATCCTCTATAGTATTTGCAATATTCTTTTAAAATCATAATTAAAATTAAAAAAGCTTTATAATCTTTTAATAAATTTCAACTAAAATTCGTTTAATTTCAAAAATCCAAATAAAATTCAAAAAAACTTATAAAATCCAAATCTTATAAATTCATAAAACCTTTATAAGATTATTAATAAAATTAATATTAAAAGTAAAAAAAACCACAAAAATCATCATCGGTTCGTCAATGCATAATCCAAAATATCCAAAAGAAGATATCTTTTTCCGATTTCAAAGAACTTTTAGTAATGTATTGAGTTATGAATGTATGTGGGAGTGTGGAAACATATTTATAAACTCGTCGTCTATCGAAAATCTATCACAAATTTTTAAAATCTCAAACGGCTATTTAACTGATATATTAACGTATATATTTTCGACAAATTTTTACTTGCCGTCGGAAAGTTTTTGACGGAATTGTATCCATTAAAAATTTTCAACAAAATTCTGACGGATGCTATATACTCGGAATTCCGTCATTAGCTGTCGGAAATTTCTGACAGCCACTATAAAATCCCGTCGATTTTTAATTGGTTTTCTTGTAATGAACTTATTGGATGAAACAAGAGAGCGCTTTCTGTTCCATTGCTAATTTTCGGGAGGAGATATGGCACGCAATTCTCCCTCACTTGGGCCAACCTGCTTGTATTTTCATGGACTGGTCTACATTGATCATCTTTATGTTGACTAAATCGCCTACAATATCAACAACTTTGAAGAGGATCGCTATCCAAGCGACTATCTTCTTCTCCTGCTGCTCTTTTCCAACACATAGACAGGAGTATCCCTGACACTCTCTTGGCTCGACGTTACCGTAAGGGATGCCGAAAACTGCTATCCCAATAGTTCTCTCACTCTTAGCTCTGCAGTGTTATTAGTTTCAGTTCTCAATGTTCTTCTCTTTAAATTTCATTTTGGCTTTTTATCTTTTTTTGGCCTAATGAAGTAGATTGCCCCAAACTTTTGTAAATATACATTATTTCTCTTTGATAATATAATTCGAATTTTATCAAAAAAAAAATATAATCCATAAAGCGCATCGTGCGTGTCATAAAATCTGCTTCGATTAAACATGCATCATACTTAATGAACAACAAAAGATTTTTAACCCATCTCGTAAACCGGATTGTCTTCTACAATAAGATCATAATTTTTTTGATAAGCACCATAAGATCATACTTGAAGAAAACAAAACATTTTACATCATGTTAATATCCCTCTATGGCGACATTGTTTTCCGTAACATGAAAATTACAAAAATAGAATCTTTGCATCGCCGCCGGCTCCTTGATACCGCTGTGCATTAGTCAAGGAGATAATCAGAGCCAAAAAATAAATATTAGATTTGTTTTTTTCTTCAGATATCTTAGTCCATAAAGAAAAATATTATACCTAAAATATTTTTTCTGAGAGATCTTGATCCATAAAATAAAATTGAACCTAAAATTAGGTTTTTGCTTGGGATATTTTAATCTACAAAATTGGATTTATTATTATGTTTGTGTTGTTATTATAACTAGGAAACAAATCCTTGCATCGCGGCATAGATAGTAAACAATCTATTTTTATAACCAATAATTTTTACTATAGTGTATAATCTATATAAATGCCAAAAATATATTGAATGCGTTGAATCTATATTTTTGTGAAGATGTTATTTAAGTTTTCATAAATATTTTATAAATAATATATGATTTTGCTTATGTTGATGATATTTTCATATTATCTTTTTGAAAAAAAATTTCATTAGAATCAAAACTTTTAATCCAATACCCATATGTGATGGAACATTAACGCTTTTAAAAATGAATATTAAACTTAACCATCATTTTAAAAGTTAACAACTGCAAAAAGATGTGTTTAAAAATCCAACTTGATCATGCATCCTATGACATTTTAGAAATAATGTATATTTCTTTGTTAGTTTTCATAAATTAATACTAAAATAAATAACCAATCAAAATAACTTATTAATAAAAGTAAACTGCGCGAAAAGTTGACCAAGAATTTTGAAATTCATATTTGTAACATAAAACATAAGATTTGTTTAAATATTTTAACTTAAATAACATTGAAAATTATGGCTACAAATATATTATATAAAAGCTGTCTTGTGCCTTCCTCTTCTTCACTATTTCTTCTTCTTGTTCTTTACTTTGTTTCAGTAACTTAGAAATTTTCAGAAAGAAAGCAAAACACAGTGGAAATGGTGTCTAATGGGGTTAATGATCAGTTAAAAAGGGTTATTGAGATCTCTGATTCATCAGATAACTCAATGATCCCTCCACTGGGGAACGACGACGTTCTTCAACTACAAAGTTCTTCTCAAACCGAAAAGAACAAGAATAAGAGGAGACGTGACACCGGTGAAACCCACGACAGAGAAGTGAAAAATTCTTCGTCGTGGATAAAATCTGAGTTCCTCGCAAGAGGGACGTACGGATTCCGTGTACATAGCGACGAGAAAGGGAGATAAAGAAAAAACTAAAATGGCGATCAAAGAAGCGGAGATCTCCAGTGCTTCAAGCCTCATGCACGAGAAAATAATCTTAACTCGTCTCTATCTCCTTTCGTCGTCCGTTGCTACGGACACGAGATCGCACGTGAAGAAACATTGTTTGGCGACGAGAGAACAAATTACAATTTAATTCTCGAGTATTACTCCGGCCAAAGCCTCGCCCACTTAATAAAAAAAAATGGAGGAGGCTTATGGGAGAAGGATGTCAAAACGTTCGCCAAAGACATCCTCCTCGGCCTTCAATACATTCACGGTGAGAACATCATTCACTGTGATGTTAAACCCGATAACATTTTCTTGATCCCTGTAGATAACCAGACTAAACCGAACGGGTTTGTGACAAAGATTGGGGATTTCGGAGTAGCATTGGAGAAAGGTTCGGTAGAGTATGGAGACGGATCGGGTCATGAGAGAGGCACAACGAGGTACATGGCTCCGGAGCTTATAAGCCATGGGATTGTGGACTATGGTGTTGACACTTGGGCATTTGGATGCACGGTATTGGAGATGTTAACGGGACAAGAACCATGGGGAGAACATATTGATCTTAGTGATTCGGTAGATTGGGTCAGTCTCATCGGTCAAAGCTGTTTCGTTCCTTACATACCAGATTGGTTGTCTGAAGAAGCTCAAGATTTTTTGAGGAGATGCTTGGTTAAGGAGACTGGTGGAAGGTGGGGGATCGGTGCACTCATGAACCATCCTTTTCTTAATTGTTTTGTTTTTGACTGATTGATAACGTTGAGTTCTGGCTCACTTTTTAGTTTTATGATTTTATCACAGTTTATTTCAGTATTAGTGTGTTACGTAAACAGTGTTGCGATTTGTTTTAGTACGTAACAAAATTTGGTGTTTTAGACAACAGATTCTGATGTCTAAAACCAGAAAAAGCAAACAGAGAAACAAAACAAAGGATGCCTTAAACGTTGTATTAAAACTTAAAAGTCATCTAGTCAAAAGTCAAGACAATTTTACATGTATTTAACAAGTTACACAAAATCTCAAATTGGTTTTGGTAGTTTTTTTTTTTTGGAAAATTAAATTGGTTTTGCTAGTTCCACTGTCTAGTTAATAAAAACCATAATCATCGCAGGCATCCCACAGATTCTAATAGATTAAAGACATCAACACATGGAGACTTGTCTTACAAGAAAAATAAGTTATATACATGCATCACATCTAAAAGCAGCAGGAATTTATATACTACACCTGAAATTAAGGAATACAGAGTCTGTTTATAATCGAGCCAAGGAATCTCATTGATTCCCATACTAGTTTTTTCATTGGTAACTTTTCTTGTCATGGCTCAGTCACGAAACAGTTGATATGTGTGAATATTGTCTATGATCGGAAAAATAAGAAAAAGCAAAAATCATTTACTTGCTCTGCTTGAAAAACGAGTTCCAGATAAATCACTTACCAGACGGTTCAGATGTGAAAGATGACTAATCAAATAAACCTATTTTGGAGCAAGAAATACACCGATGATTCGTTTAGCGGCACTCGTGATGGGGTTGATGATCATAATGTCTATAAGAGCAATCCCACTGTGACAGAGATCATCTTTGATGGAGAAGATAGAATGAGCATGACATATTAGAGAAGCAAATTCCGTTTGAATATGATCAAGTAAGAAACAACAGCTGAGTTGGATTTCTTGCCGAATATAACAATATCCAATCCAAAAAGGACAGTGATCTTCGATGATGAGATTTGTAAATAAAGAATTAAAACGTCAGAAGCAAGAAGAGAGACAATAAATGAATATTAAGAAGAAACTAGATTAAACCTTCATGTTTGATTCATAGCTACTGACAGCATTTTCCAACATTTCTCTGACTATGGTCTTTTTCTAGAATATTTTTAGTTAAAGTACTAACACTTATAGAAGATTTAACCTAAACTGGAATATGTATAAGGGCATTGTAAAAGAACGATATTTTCACTAATTAGGATGGTGCCTAAACCAATAATGCTCACTAACTTACCATTGGATAAGGTAAGGTAACAAATTTAAATTTATTTTGAACAAGTCGGAGGTATGTAAAGATGTGTTTAAGACTGAAAACATGATGTGGCATCCTTAGGAATTTCTGTCTCTAAAAAACCTTCGATTTCAATCGATGAAGATGATCACATACATGCTGAATTCCTATTTTCTAACTTTGTCATTATACAGTCCAATAAAACCAAATAAATCCACTTGTTTTTGCTCATTTTCAGTATATGTTTTATAGCTTCAAAGGCCAGTAAGAGAGTAATTAGCTAACTCCTAAGCTAATATAAAACAGTTATATGAGGGCCAAAAAAATTATTTTGAAGTAATTAGCTGCATTTATCTCATAATTTTTTGGCATACCTCAGCAAAAACTGTATACATGCCATCTAACTCATCCAAAATTATATACGTGACATCTAATTTAATATGGTTGACTAACACCATTTCAGTCAACGTCAATATCGACTAAAGTTACATACAGTTTAATTATAAAAAAATGTTTTGTGAGCATTAAATTATGATCTCAAACTCGACAAGTCTTTGTGTTCTTTCATGTTTTAATGTTTGTAGTCTCTTCACTCTTCTGCGTAACATTTCTAACCTCCTCAAGGCTACTTTCAAGCTCCTTCAATTTTTCAGTCTCCGTGAAGCTCTTTCTAGCCTAGACACAAACACTAGCAAATACATCGCCATTTATTCATTGTGAACAAAAATCTTAGTAATCTTGGAAGTGTTGACGACAAGTTTAGTTTATTACTTGTTTGATTGTGTTCTTCAAATTCATCTCAGCACTAAACAGTTCTCGTTTGCTTCCTATGGACTCTGAGATCTCCATGTACACTCTACAAAGTTCCAATGATGCTCTTGCAAACTTCTTGAAATGCTCTTTGTCTTTCTACACTTCTGATCCCTGAGAGCGATATCGACATGTCATCAAATGCTACTCATATATAAAAGAGTGGCTTTGATCACTTATCTATTGAATGAGAAGAATCGATAATATATTCATTAGAGGAGCTGGGTTTATATACACGGAGATGGATCTTTTACAATACAAAAATAGGATATACAAAGTAATTACACAATCAATTAGTGGAGCTGTAGTTGACCTTGGGAGAAGGATCCGTAGCTTATCACACCCCCTCAAGATGGACGAGCGGGAGTTAGTCCGATCTTGACAAGAAGAAATCGAAACTGTGTGCGAGGTAGTGGTTTGGTTTAGGGATCAGCTAACTGGTCAGTAGAGGTAACATGTGCAACTCGGAGATGACCAATTTGTACGAATCGACGAACAAAATGATAGTCTAAGGTGATATGCTTCATACGGGACTGAAAATACCGGATTAGCTGCTAGGTAGGTGGTGCCAATGTTATCACAATAGATCACTGTTTTGGTTATACCTTGAAGACCGAATTTCTGTAAGAGATAGGAGATCCAGCATATCTAGGATGTAGTGGATGCAAGGGATCGGTATTCTGCTTCGGTGGAGGAACGGGGTACACCACTTTGCTTTTTAGAGGACCACGCAATCGGGTGACTGCCGAGGTAGACAATGTAGGCATTTGTAGACGTGTAGTCGTCTTATTGCCTCTCTAATCAGCATCGGTGAACGCATGGAATTTGGGTTTATTGTCGGCTCGGAGATGAAGGCCATGAGACAAGGTGCCCGCGAGATATTGAAGGAGACACTTTAGACCTGCCCAATGGTCGGTGTTGGGGTGGTGCATGAATTGGGAAAGCTTGTTGATGGTAAAAGTGACATTCGGCCTTGTTAAGGAGAGATATTGTAGACTTCCGACAATAGTGCAAAATTCCATGGCATCATCTAAGACATTTCCCGAGAACAGTGTAAGACACGTATTGGAGCACATAGGAGTGGGTATTGACTTAGTGTCTGTCATGTTCATCTTTTGAAGAAGATCTGCAATATAGCGACGTTGAGTGAGATGTAAACCTGTGTAACTTGTATTTCAAGAAAATAAGATAGATCACCCAATTCTTTAAGAGAAAAGCGATGAGAGAAGGAAGTGATAAACCAATAAATATGAGCAGAGCTGTTCCCCATGATGATGATATCATCAACATAGACTAGCATGTAGAGAGTAAAATTGTCCTTGTTGTAGATAAAGAGGAAGGTATCCGCTACGGAATTCTTGAATCCCGACTGAAGAAGGAAGGTCCTTAGCTCATTGTACCAAGCACGAGGTGCTTGTTTGAGACCGTATATGGCTTTTCGAAGTTTGAAGATAGCATGGGGGTTATCTTTGTCTTGAAAACATGGTTGTTGCACCATATAGACTTCTTCTTGTAGATGACCTTGTAGGAAGGCGTTGTTGACATCAATTTGTTTTAACGGCCAAGCATGTGTAACTGCCGTACTAAGAACGATGCAGATTGTGGCTGGCTTAACAACAGGACTGAAGGTATCTTGATAGTCAATGCCAGGCCGATGGTTGTATACTTTCGCTACAAGTTGTGCCTTGTAACGATCAATAGATCCATCTTTCTTCCGCTTTATGGTGGACACCCACCTACAACCAACAACATTTAAAGCATTAGATTGATGAACAAGATTCCAAGTGTTGTTCCGTATATGCGAATTAATTTCTTCACTCATGGCTTTACACCAATGAGAACTCTTGAGAGCTTCAGCCACTGTGGTGGGTATAATGTCAGATATAACAGTTGTGTGGAGGTTTAGCTTTTGGACCGGTTTCCTAACCCAATTACTTGTACGAGTAGGAACCGTTGGAGGAGGTGGAGGAGAAATCTCCCCAGCTGGAGGCGGAGGCTGAGGAGCCAGAGGTGATGATGGAGAGACTCTTGGAGCCGTGGAGCCGGATTCCAAGGGTTGGGGGTTTGGAGGATGAGAAGGTGAAGTAGACGTTGTCGGAAAAACTAAGTGGTTCCGGTCCGTTGGTGGAGAAGCTGGGCCAGGCGTGTGAATAGGTGGTGGAATAACAGCCGACTGAGAGAAAACAGAGACAGGAGGCAAAGAGGAAGGAGCAGCAGCTTCATCGTGTGAAGACAGTTCCTTAACTTCAAGAGTAGAATGCATCGAGAATGGAAAAACTATTTAATGAAAGACAACATGACGTGAAGTATATATACATGAGTTCTCCCTATCTAGACATAGATAAGCATGTTGAGTAAGCGAGTATCTTAAGAAAACACATGGTGCTTACCGAACATCCAATTTATGAGAAGTATACGGTTTCAACCATGGAAAGCATAGGCACCTAAATACACATAACTTTTGATAATTTGGAGAAGTACCATATAAACAAAGATAAGGGTTTTTAAAATCAAGGGTTTGTGATGACATTTTATTGATAAGGTAGACAGCCGTGCCAAACACATAGGTCCAATAGGACTTAGGCATCCAAGCATGGGACATAAGAGCTAAGCCCGTCTTAGCAATATGTCGATGACGTCTCTCAGCGATCCCGTTATGCTCCGGTGTATGAGGCAGATTTTTCATGTGTGATATACCATGGCTAGAGAGGAATGTCCGGAGACCAATAAATTCACCCCCATTGTCGGTATAGAGAGTTCTCAATTTGGATCGAAATCGATTTTCAACCAAATTTTTGAACGTCATAAAAACATTTAAATTTGACATTTTTGTTTTAAAGGATACAACCACGTGTATCGAGTGAAATAATCAAAAAAATTACATAATACTTAAAATATAAATAAAAACAATCGGTGAGGTCCAAACATCAGAAAACACGATATCTAAAAGAAATAAAGATTTTAAAGTGGAAGTATTAAAGGGTAACTTATGCATTTTATTAATTGAGCAAACAGTGCAAGGATAAGCAAGCAAAGCATTATTCGAAACAAGTAAATTAAATTGAGAAATGAGTTTTTGAAGAATAGATAAAGTAGGGTGTCCTAGGCGAGAATGCCAATGGGAAAAAGAGGTCTTGAAGGTGGAAGCAAACACAAGAGATGATGGAACAGAGGATCGTTGTGTGGGCCACTCATAAGTACCATTCTTAGGCTTGCCTTCCAGACGAAGAGCTCCTGTGTGTAAATCCCAAACCTGAAAGTACGTTGGTGTAAATGTCAATGCAACACCGTTAGTGGTACACAATTGAAAGACGGAGATGAGATTTTTATCAAGCGAAGGAACGCATAACACATTATTTAAAAAGAAAGGTCTAGTAAAAGATGGTAACGAAAAAGAACCTGAGTGCGTGATTGGTAATGCGGAGACATCACCAAGAAGCACATCGTCACCTCCATCATACGGGTTGTGAGATGAGAGATTGCCTAAATCGGCAGTCATGTGATAGGAGGCCCCGGAGTCCACTAGCCATGTAGACGAGTTAGAGAGCATGGCCACATTTGCATGAGGTGTAGTAGGCTGGTGCCATGACTGGAACTGCTGAGACTGAGAAAGTTGTGGCGACCATTGTGGAGCAGAAACAGGGCCATGAATCAAGCAAAACTCAGGGCAATATTTGGTGCTATGCCCTTTGACACCACACGTCTGACACTTGCCGAGATATGGCTTGTTAAACCGAGTCTGATTGTTGTTGTGGTTGTTGTAGGAACGTGGTTGTGAAGAAACGTTATGGAAGCGGTTTGGATTGAAGTCATTTGAGCGATGTGGGTGTCCTGTGAGAGTGTCAGCAGCATTAGCCACTATTGGAGCAACAGAGGACGTGTCACTACAGAGCAGCATTGCTTCACGATTCAACAAACGCTCATAGAGCTCAGTGTAGGAGATAGGATTATCGCGTCCATTAATGGCGTCAATTTCAGATTTGTATTCCTCAGCCAAACCCGCAAGAATCTGCTCCGTGAAGTCTTCAGGATATAGAGGCTTGCCAAGAAAAGCGAGATCATCTGCTTTAGCTTTCAGTAAGTGAAGATACTCAGAGATCAATTTTGTCCCTTTGAAACAAGTTAGAATTTGATACTTGAGTTGACGAACATGACCACAAAATAGATTTTCTAGAATTTCAGCAAGACTATCCCATACCTCCTTTGTTGTGGTGGCGGTGGAGACAAGAAACAGAGTGAGGTAGAGAAGCTTGGCGACTTTGAGAGAGAAAAAAGGTTTAAACCTACAGTGACTCTGATACCATATTAAATGAGAAGAATCGATAATATATTCATTAGAGGAGGTGGGTTTATATACACGGAGATGGATCTCTTACAATAGAAAAGTAGGATATACAAAGTAATTACACAATCAATTAGTGGAGCTGTAGTTGACCTTTGGAGGAGGATCCTTAGCTTATCATTATCAGTCATCACCTGATACTATCGCACTTGTTTTAACAGTGCCTCGCTGCATACTGTAAGATCTCCTTTGAATCTACTCCATCTTGCATATAATCCCCAGATTTCAAGATGTACTTTCTGTTTTGACAATCTATAAAAGAGAGAAACAACATAAGGACACAATAGAAAACCCATATGAAATGCAATAAAACGAAATTGAATTAATGAAGTATAAAAAAGAGGATGTGAAAGTTGTTGAAATATTTTGCTAACCTGCTGAATAATTTTCCCAAACAAGTCTATGTAGCGTTGACTTTCAGCTGTTGTTGCAGCACATGGTTTTGTTTTTATTGATTCATTTGAAGAAGCTTCGATTTCAATCGATGACAATGATGACTTACACAATAAATTCCTACTTCTGTCATCAGATGGTCCAATAAAACAACATCAATCCTCTTGTTTTTGGTCATTTTCAGTATCTGTTGTATAGCTTCAAAGGCCTGGAATAGAAAAAGCACAAAGATGAAACCCTAAGCTAAAATAAAAACAAATAAACAGGGAACTAATAGCCAAGGTTTTTATACAAGAGTAGAATAATTTAATTCTTAATTAATAGCTGCATTTACCATATCAGTAGTTCCCACATCCATAGCTACATGGCTGAAATTCTCCCACAGCTGCCAGCTGTTTCGCCTGTTGGTACACAATATTTTTCAATAACTAACTCTGATTTTCTTAGCTCAAGTAACAGACCGTAAAGGATTAGAGAGATACTTTAATTTAAATAGTAAGGTATGCATGAGGAAAACAATAAACTTTCTCAGCAATTTTAGCACAAACAGAGCAGAATAGTGAAATTTTGAGATGCTTACAGACAAGCAATGTTGTTCCAAGCCTTCCACTTGCCAGGATCAAGTTGAACAGCGAAAGTGAGTGCATCCAGTTCTTTCTGATCATCCCTGGCCTACAGCATGATGTAGGAGATGTTAAATTACTATTCCTCTCAACTAGTATGACAAGAATTTCTATATTGTTTATCTAATTACGTTTGGAGTAGAATTATATTGCTACTAAGCTATTGGAGAAGATGAAGTAAAATACCTTCCACGCAACACCACCAAGAGTAAGCCAACCAACTGGGCACAGAGAATTTAAGGCCATTGCAGCCTCCCTAAAATACGGGAATAAATGAGGCATCTCACAAGTAAATCAGCCTGAAGGGCCAAGTTCACATATACATTTCCTTTTTGGAAAAAAAAAAAATACAGAACCAAATTAGTTCAACATACCACAGCATCTTCGACTTCTCAAAATCACCCCGATTGTATGGGCTGCGAGCAATATCCCGCTGCAAGATGAAGATAATTAGAGCATGGAATAAGAGAGAAAGACATAAAAGATTTGTCTGGTTTGTGTCTAAACTACCTTATCACGAACTGACTTATCATTTGAAACTTGCAGAGCTTTTTCATAACAGGAATCATTAATCGTAATAAGTTTCACAACACATAATAAGTTTTGCAACAGAACATGAAAGCCAGTGGGAAAGGAAAAAAAACAAGTGAAGCTGAATTCATCACAGACGCAGTGTTCATATTTAGTAGCAGTGTATTAGATTATCCCACAATTCCAGGCTCTCAAATATTGTGATTGCTTCCCCAACCAAACCGCAACTACAAGAAGCTCACCATATTCCCTGTAGTTAAAATCAAAATGAAACAATGAATAAGACCGCCGATTTGATACTCCAGCATCGCTCTTGATAATAGCACGAAATGAAAAAAAAAACACTGGCCAAGAAATTATTCCTCTTGCTCTATAGTTTCATTGTACGGCTGTTCGGTTCACTCATGGAACACCTAAGTTTTTGTTTATATTGTGGCTTGCAGCTCTGAATCGATTGACGACGGGAGATAAAATGAGTGTTTGGGCTACTACGGGACCGACAAGCTGCGCTTTTTGCCCACAGATGATGGAAACTCGTAATCATATTTTTTTTACCTGTCCTTACATCTCACAGATATAACATAAGCTGGCTCATGAAATGATGCATCAAGACTACACGAACCAATTTGACTCTCTGATGAGCAAATTTCAAGCAATGGGTAGGAGTTCTACGACAGGTTTCGTGGTGAAGTACACATTTCAAGCCGCTATATACACAATATGGAGATAACGAAATCAAAGAAGACATGGAAGCGTTCCACAGAGTGAGGACAGACTGACCCGTGAGGTAGGAGGGGTAGTAAAGAATAGACTATCATCGTTACAAGCTCAAGGCATCATGGGAGACGGCATGCAAGTTTGGTTTGTTTCAAGAGTATGATGGTTTTCAAAGAAATTATTTTCAGCTTTATCAACAAGTGGTGGTACTCTTTTTCTCGGAAAGTGGTTTTGTCCCAATTGGGGTTTCCACTTGCGTAGTTTAACGAGGCCGCCACTAGTTGATTCTCTTAAGCTTTATTCGCATTTCTTTTATCTCAAACGAAAGACGCATCCGATGTAAAAAACGTTGTTTTCTTTGAATATATTTTCACATACTATTCAAAAAAAGAAACATCTAAAGAGTAATATATATATATATATATATATATATATATTTATATTTATTTCCATACTATTAAGAAAAAGTAAAATGCTGAGGATCAACAAAACTAGGCGGGCATTAGAAACTCGAAGTTAAGTCCTTCCACAAATTCCATGGTGCATACTATCAACATTCGGCTATTCGGTATATATTTTTTGGGTATGTATTTTTTGAGTATGTATTTTTTGGGTATATATTTTTTGATCCGTAAAGACATCTATAGAGTTTCGGATTAAAAAAATTAGTACCTATACAAATCCAAAATTTTGCGGATACAATTCGGTTCGAATACTTTTGGCTACGTTATACCCAACTATGGTAAATTTTACCTAAAATATCCAAAAAACCAAAAATTACCCAAAAATATTCGAATTCGTAAAAAAATTTGATATCCAAAATAATCAAAATACTAAAAACATTTATGTGTGTTATTATGTTTCAAGTATACGGATATCCGATCGGATATCGGATAATATTTAGAAACAAACTGATATCTACGAGTATATGAGTTTAGGATTCTATGGATAAAGTAAGCATAACCGAATCTGATCCAAACCGTTTTTTTGTCGGTTTTGGTTTGGATAATCGGATCCAGATATTATCCCCAGGGCTATTGCAGAGGATATATATATATGGGTTTAGTTTGATTTTTGATTTGGAAAATTTGTTCAGATAACACTAGTGGCTGGCCCACAAAAATTTCAGGATATGACTAGCCCAAGCTATTGGAATACGATGGTAAATAAACTAGTACAGGAGGGTCCAAGGAATACTTTTTATTATAAGCACCGTAGTGTAAAAGATTTTGTTTATCCTCGCCGATTCTTCCAAGAATAATATCGCTTTTTGTTTGACTCGATTCCAAATAATAAATTTCCCTAAAACTCTTAGTTGGTCTAATTAGTTCACGTTAGTCTAGTCGAGTGAGCTAGTGAGATTCAAATACTCGAGAACAAGATTCGATACTCTTCCATTCATACATTTTCTTACGTTTTGCCAGTCAAGATCACTTTAAAATATCCAATTTAGCTAGCATAAACAAAGAGATCACATAATATTTCCCAAGTTAAATCAGAAGCAGTGGTTTAGATATTTCCAAATAAATCTAATTCTAACCAAGAACATTCCTATCTTTCTTGTTTTGATCAAAAGAACATTACTTTCTTTTTCTAATAGATAGATTAGTTAAGAGACAGATAATAAAGCATAACGTTTTCTACAAATGCAAATTATAAGCAAAGGGTAAAAGTGGCAAGCCAACTAAACAAGCAAAATTCGCCATTGATCATCCAATAATCAGAAATGTAAACAAAACCTAAACAAATTTCGCCTGAGAATCAAGGAACTAACACTACTACTACGAACAATCGAAGTTTAGTTTTATAAATGGAATGGAGATAACAATAAATAAAAAAACTTCAATAAGAAAACAAGAAGAAATTGGACAGAAATGGAAAATGGAGACAACAAGAAGCTGAGGATTTTGTACCTTTTGGAGCCATTGTCGACTTTGGGATGAAAGAAGAAGACAAAATGATGTCGTTAGGTTGTTACAAAACATATTGGGCCCAGAGGCCCACAATTTAAATAAACCTTGACAATAATAAATTGGAAGTTTCGGTTCGGTTTAGGGCGGGACCAGATTGAATGTTTGGTTAACTCAGTTTGTTAGGAGTTTAGGGATCAATTGATGAAAAAAAATAATCTAGCACGACATTTCTTAATTTGAGTTATATCCAGTTATACTGATACAAAATAAAGATTCGAACCCTAAACCTATCACGTGAAGATAATTACCATATGAAATACTGTATTTTATTTGACATTATTTATAAATACTACTTTACGTACATAAATTTTTTAAATAATTATACTAAATTATATCGACTTGTACCACAAAATAAAATTTGAACATTAGATACACACCGATTGTTAAAATTCTGTTTGCTACCGTATTTTTATTAGTAACTTGTAATTACAAATATATACCTGATTTACTCAAAACTTATTAAAAATAAAATAGTCGTTTTGACAGAAACGGACTAGTCGAAGGACAAAGAAGCGGATCGTTAATAGAGAAATGGCTGAGCCAGGTTCTGTAAACGAAGCCAAGGAGAAGAAACTATGGAAAGCTATATTCGTTATCTCAGGGATTATGATTACTCTCGTCATCTATGGTCTTCTTCAGGCCTGCGTTCCTTTCATTTTCACCTCTCTTTGTTTCAAATTGATTAAAAAACGATCTTTTTAATTCCCCAATTCGTGATTTTTAATTGCAGGAAAAGATAATGAGAGTGCCATATCGGTTTAAAAAAGAGTACTTTAAATACTCTTTGTTTCTCATCTTCTGTAATCGGCTCACTACATCAGCTGTTTCTGCTGCTGCTTTACTGGTGAAACTACCAAACCTGAATTTTTGTAGTTTTATATTCATACAATCTCAATATTTCTAAAGAAGCATAATTTTGACTTTTCCAATCCTTTTGTATTCGTAGGGGAGCAAGAAAGTTTTGGATTTTGTAGCTCCGGTTTATAAATATTGTCTCATTTCAGTAAATAACATTTTAATCACAACGTGCCAGTATGAGGTAAGCCAAAGTTCTTCACTTTCATTCTAAAGTTCTTTTAATTGTTTTTTGACAAATTGTGATGCCTCTAGGCTCTGAAGTATGTCAGTTTCCGAGTTCAAACTTTGGCAAAATGTGTCAAAATGATACCTGTAATGGTAAGTTATTAACTTTGTTTTCTGTAAAGCAAGCAACTTTATCACCATTATCTAATCTATGTGGTTGTTACAGGTTTGGGGAATTCTTATCATGCAGAAGAAGTATAGGGGATTTGATTATTTAGTGGCTTTCCTTGTGACTCTTGGGTGCTCTGTGTTTATTCTTTTTCCGGTAAGAACTCAATCTTCTCAAAGGAATCTACATTAGTTTATGCTGCGCACTAAGAGAAGATGGAATCATGGAATGTAGTTTTTGTTTATGTATTTGAGTTGTAGGCAGGAGATGATGTTAGTCCGTACAACAAAGGAAGAGAAAACACTGTCTGACATGTTTGATGGTGATACGCTCCATGTACCCAGAAGATCCTGCTTGGAGCTGTCCATTACGTGTTTAGTGCTAAGTTTAGTGCTAATGTAACAAAGTTGTAATGTGAAACTCTCACTTTATCAATGAAAATGTCGATTTCTTTTATTCCAAGCTGATTACAAGGGTATTGAAACGAAAATGAACTGAAAAGAGAACTCAATGAGTTTTCCCAGAAAACCTCATTGCCTACTAACACTCAGCTAGTCTACTACTCTCACTCTCCAAAAAAACTCCCCTCCTTCTCTCTGTTTTTTTTCAACTTATACTCGATGAAGCTAATTACGTGAAGCCCTAGTGATCAGCTCGTCTCTCTCTCTCTTCTCCGTACAGCTGTCCTGCGTCAGCCTCCTTGTTGTGATTACCGTTGTGTGATGTATTCGTACCTGCCTCTGTCCTTCCTCTAACGTCTTCTTTGTTTTTGTCATTAAGCACAACTGTAGCTTTTGTCTTATTTTCCTTTGCTACGCCTTTGACCGCCTCATTTCCTTGTCCACGCCTTTGACCGTCTCATTTCCTTGTCCACGCTGGCGAAAGTAGACTCTAAAGGCTGTCCTTTTTGCGGACTAACATGACCGGACTTGAGAAGGGGCTTGTGCTTGGTCGGATAATCCCCATCGATAGCATCTCATCCACCAGTTTCTAAATGATGGCCTTGTATGCGTGAGGGTAACGATATGGTCAGACTGCTATTGGTTTGGTACCAGAAAGAAGGGGGATTCTATGTTCTCTGTTTCGTAGTGGAGGTAAAGACTTGGGTTTGGTGAATGTTGAGGCGAAGTGCTGTAGAATGGTGTTGATACTCTTGACTAACGAACTGTCCATTGCGGTGGCCGCTTCAAGTGTTTGAAGTGAAACTGGGAAGCCTGCTGTCTCCGGGTTTGATCTTCTGTTGGAGGGTGTTCCCGAAAACTTGCTCTTTTGTAAGTATTTTTCTCCCCAAAGCTGTACCACTTCTCCATCGTAAAGGAAGCTCAATTCGTTAGTTTGCCAATTGCAGTGACAAAGGCCTAATTGACTTAACCATTGAACTCCCAAAACTACATCTGCATCACCCAGTTCCAATATGATGAAGTCATCTGAAAAGCGTGCCGTTGGTGTGACCGAGAAAACCACGTTGTAGCATACCCCAAACCAGGAGCAGAGATTTCTGTGCCGAGCATCACGTGAATATCTTTTGCTTCCCTGACACGTAATTTAAGATGGTTGACTGCGTCTGGTGAGACAAAGCTATGAGTAGCTCCGCTTTCTATCAACGCCATCAGTTCATAGCCGGCCAACACTACTCGAACCTTTGTTGTTGTTGCTGAATCTTCGCCTAAGAATGAGTTTAGTGATAATTTCGCCAAAATTGGTTGCTCTGTTTTGCCTGTGTCATTTTCTTCGTCAACGACCTCCACTAATGTTGGTGTGTTTTTCTCTAGAATTTCCATTTCGTATCCATTAACTATCGTTAGTAGCTGTAGAGAGCGTTTAGGACAGACTTTGTTGTGATCTTTGGTCCATTTGCTGTCGCACTTAAAGCAAAGGCCAAGTCTTTTCTTTTCGTTAAGCTCTCTGTCGTTTGTATATCGGGGATGAAACGCGAGTCTGTTAGCTTGGTGTTCCGGTGCGTTCTGGTGATGAGGTATGTCCTTTTGTTTCCATTGGATTGTTGTTTGTTGTCGTGTCTCTGTAGAATGTCGTTGATATCTTTGCTCTGTTTGCATCTCTTTTGCAAGTAGCCTGGTCAATGTTTTCGCTTCCAAGGAAAGAGCGTAAGCTTTCATTTCCGTTAATGATGTGGGCTTCATCATTTCGACAGTGGCTCGGAGTGCACCTTGAAGCCCGTTAAGAAAGATGCCTTCCATCGTATTGGCATCAAGGTTCGTGACCTGGCCTGCCAGATCTTCAAAATGGGCCACGTATTGCGAAGCGGATCCTGTTTGTTTGATGCAGCAGAGACTTTGATTTGGCCCACGACTGTGTATTTTGGCAAACCGGAGGAGTAACCGGTTTTTAAAATCAGACCAGTCTCCGAATGGTTCTGAGTTAATTTCGCCATTAAACCACCCTATTGCATCTCCTTCAAGACTCACGGCGACGAGGTTGAGCTTGCTGTCGTCGAAGTAGTTACCCAGGCGAAAAAATCGCTCTACTTTGGACAACCAGGCGAATGTGTTGTCGCCAGTGAATATCGGTACCTCAAGCTTTTTTTTGAGTTCCAATGGCAGTTGGAGCGAGCCATCTGTGTGTTGTGCTGCTTGGTCTGAGCGAAAGAAACTGTGTTGTGAGTTCTGTCCTTCGAAAGCTGGTTGCTTTTCTGGATTTCTGAATCTCTCGTATTCCCGGTCTTGGTACTGATTTTGCAGACGCACCGGTGACTGGTCCAGGGTTTGTAGCGCTCGGGTTAGCGCTGTGTTAATCATTCGGCCCAAGGAGTCTTGGAGGCCGTCGATTGTCGCAATAAGGTCTGTTTGGTTTTTTTCCATTTTTTTTGTCCTTTCTCCATATTGGACATTCGTGTAAAGAGCTCATCAATGTTCCGTTGTGTCACTGTGGTGACTGAGTCACCCATGTTGACCGAGTCAGGACTGTCTTGACTTTGGTCTGCTGTTGTGTTCTTACCCGCCGCACTAGTTGATACGCTACCTGTACCCGGAAGACCCTACTTGAGCTATCCATTACGTGTTTAGTGCTAATGTAACAAAGCTGTAATGTGAAACTCTCACTTTATCAATGAAAATGTCGATTTCTTTTATTCCAAGCTGATTACAAGGGTATTGAAACGAAAATGAACTGAAAAAAGAACTCAAATGAGTTTTTTCAGAAAACCTCATTGCCTACTAACACTCAGCTAGTCTACTACTCTCACTCTCCAAAAAACTCCCCTCCTTCTCTCTGTTTTTTTTTCAACTTATACTCGATGAACCTAATTACGTGAAGCCCTAGTGATCAGCTCGTCTCTCTCTCTCTTCTTCGTACAGCTGTCATGCGTCAGCCTCCTTGTTGTGATTACCATTGTGTGATGTATCCGTACCTGCCTCTGTCCTTCCTCTAACGTCTTCTTTGTTTTTGTCATTAAGCACAACTGTAGCTTTTGTCTTATTTTCCTTTGCTACGCCTTTGACCGTCTCATTTCCTTGTCCACGCTGGCGAAAGTAGACTCTAAAGGGTGTATCAGATGGCTTTACAAGCACATTATAACACAAACTCTTTAAAGGTTATAATATGGAGATACATAACCAGATATTCTACACAACACTTTGTTCCTGTATTCTTAGTTGCACTGGTGAGGTCTTCGCTCTTCTTTTATCTCTTTTACACTCATTTTGTTTGGACTCTGGACCATGTAGTACCTTCTGTGATGATTCGTTTCTATTATTGATTGATCACTTTTGGTTATATATAGAAACTTCTGATTTAAGCTTCATTTGAGATCATATGTTAGTAATTCTAAACCCTGTAGTTAGTAGGAACCTTTCTTATGCTTTATTTATTTTGGACTGTGATTCTATTAGTCCATCAGTGCTTTTTGATATAGAACTCATCTGCCTTGCATAAACCTCAATGTGTGGACCTCAGAATAGGTCATGATTCAGGTTGACCATGCTTTTTGCTACTCATACGTGAAATTTCCTGCTTGATATAGGCCTTATATTACAAGGGCATTTACTCCAAGCAGTGGACTTTGTTTCTCAGCACATGCATTGTCTATTTGACATTGCTTTGCTTTCAACTGTAAGTCTTCTTCTTAGTTATTACAATTATCATGTTCCGGAGATATATCCAAATTAGAGGATGACTGCACTGCAGCAGTGGTCACAGCTGCTATAGTAAGTGATAAGCTAGAGTTGAGTTTGTATTCAAATGCAAAAGCTCTAATTATGTGAAAAACGAAAAGTTAGCATAAGTATACAAACTTATCAGAGATGAACTCGGTGTTTTGCAGGTAGCAACAGCCAGCAAATTTTTCATTTTGTTACACCATTAGTACATTTGGTGCTCTAACATTTGCTGCGATAATGACTACAAGACAGGTAAGCTAGTTACCTTTATCTCAATTCTTCGATACGTGACCACAATATGTTCTATCTAAATCATTCTCCGTTGTCAATAAAAAATCTTGTGAGCATCATGCTCTCCTACATTTGGTTCTCCCACCCGCTTAGTTGGGAGCAGTGCATTGGATCCATAAGCTCCTTCAAGCCTTTCTTTACTTTGTCTTCCCTCTCTTTTTTCCAAAAGTTACAACCCTTTTCTTACTCGCGCAAGTAATTGTTTTCGGATCTCTATATGCTAAAAACTTAGTGAAGAAGACATCAGAAAAGCCACAGGCAGCTCAAGAACTTCCAAAGGACGAAGAGGCTCAGCCTCTGAAGGGAAACCCTTAAAACCACAGTGAGAGTTTTTCTTCTTTGATGCTTAAATCTTATGATCCATCTTGATTTTGAGGCATCTAAGTACAGTAACACAATTAAGCAGTTGAGATCGACTTATATGTTTTTGCTTTTGCCAAGAAGAAGCCATAGATGCATTGGGACGGGTATTCATAGAGCTTAATGTATGCAACCGCGTTTTTGTTAATATCACTGATAATTAGTGCTATATAACCTGATTTGATCGATAATCAGATTTTATTAAGGTATTTTACCCGAGGGTGGCTTTTTGGATCATGTTTTTTCGATTTGTGGCATTTGAGACCTCGGCTCGGGAGGAGCTCCATTATCAAATTCCTCAAGATCTTTGTAATTTCGGTTCTATTATCTAGAAAATCCATTTTTATTTTCAACACGTAACATGTGGTAAAACGGTTGTGTAAAATTGTAATGGATTTTAGTATTATATAAAAAAAATTGTTGACTTTTAAATTCTGATTCATCAATTGAATCTCATTCTCAACTTTCTTCTGGTTAATGGATCAAACAGAGTTGAAGACTTGTAACTTGTAAGCATGAGAGCATCATAACAGAACTAACTTATAAGCGAAAAAGGGAAAATGGCAGGAGAGGCATTTAGTCAACGAAAATGAAAAGCCTAAAAACGGCAAGTTGCTTATTTGAGACCAAAAGAAAATCTCGCGTTCTGCACTCTTAAACCTATGGGTGAAAGTGTTTGCTTTATTGGTCAAAATATATTTATAAGTATAAAAATTGTTTTATAAAAAATTATTTTAAATTTTCTAAATTAAATAATTTTAATTGGTTATTGTAAAATTTATTTAAAATTGCTGTCAAAAATTTCCTACAAACGCAACCGTTTTTACTTGTTAAAATAGTCATACAAATCGTTTAATCACGATTATAACCGCAATCATCCATTTTCACAAATTATCGCACCCACAACTGCAACCGGTGAATTTAAACTAGCCAAATTAAACGACTGAAACAAGTCTTATTAAAAAGAGGCAATTTTAGATAATTTTCCCTATTAAAAAACCGAGACGATTGCTTAAATATATCACACACAAAAGGGGAGTTTTGAGATATTTCCCACGACGGATCAAACAAAAGGTGTTATTGTGAAGGATTTGTTTTTCCCGCCTGTTTAATTATAAAAAGTGCAATCAAAGAAGAAGCGTCAACGAATGGGAAGAGATCAATTAGATGGCGATGGCCTTTGGGAGCTTTGATCATCGTGTTCTTGGCAGTTGCTGTGAGCTCCAGGATCGGTTACTTCTTCAACGACTGCGATTCTCACAGCTTTTCACATCAGGTTCTAATTATTTTACTTGGCTTCTATTTTTGGTGAATTTGGCATTGATCCATGTCTTTTTCGTGGGGTTGACTAGTTTAGTCTTAGAGTCATTTATTTTTCTGACTTTGATCAATTTGATGAGTGTGAATATAACCAAGGGTCTCAAATATATTTTCATGTTGTAACTCGATGAAGTTTGTTGAGTAATTGTGGAAATTTCATTTGTTAATGGTTAAAAAAGATTGATCGTTTTATGTTGGAAATCTTGATTTCTTGCGATGTATGATGGATTAGTAATTATTTTGATGATATTGTTGAGCTGTGGTGAAAGCGTGTGAACACAACTTATGAATCTTTGAGTCGTTTTTCTGAAACAGGCCAAAGTTTTATATGCAAAATGTATTATAGTGAAAAAACTGTAATGTCAATGAACTCAGATTTGATCATTTGACTTTTTTTCTTTTCCATTTTTTCCCATTTGAATACAAGGATCTGGTACATAAAAAGGTACGGTATCGTTGCTGTGAACCAAAAAGGTGGACAACCTCGAAAGTGTTAAAATTGAAAATTATACAGTTTATTTTTTTGAACTCTACACCAACATTATTTTAGAAAATCATAAAATTCTAAACCGACAATATAGGTTTGAATTGACATGTATACATAGTCAACAATACCAGCCAGCTCACTACAAGAAAACAGCTATTTCTATCTGTATAAAAAGTTACTATGCTCTCACCCTTGTACTCGCCATTAACAAATAAAAAGGTTGTGACACTTCTTCCTCACTCTAGAAATGGTGTATCAACCCTAACTTCTCACTCAAGTAATATATCCCGTCTAAAGATTTATTTTTATTCAATCAATAATACTCTAAATCAAAATAAACCAAATTAAACCAAATAAAATAAAAAATTAATAATTTAAATAAAATCGATAAAAACCACGTTGATTCAAAAATAGCACCGATCTGCTTGCAAATTCAACTATTCATCAGATTCACCTAAAAAAAAAAATGAGTAACAAAAGAATTACTTAACGAGGTGTGGGATGGTAGGGACAACACGCAATTTTACAACCCGGCTTAACACCTAATGATTAATAAACTTTGGGAAGAAAAATGTTCATGGCTAGGTAGGGATGTTAAACATGGGCCTAAAGCATCAGTCAAGCTCTATTTTTTATATATTATGTAAAGAAATAAAAATTATTTAGTTTTGGAAAAATATTAACAATAATTAAATTCAAACGGATTACCAAAATGCTTCTAATTCTCTGCTATTGTAACTTGATTAAATTATCAATCGATAACTTAGGAAGACTAATGATAATCTAATGAAAAGTATTCAATAGCCAAGGAAGACCAATTTTAGCTCTTTAGTTGTCACGCCTTATTCCAACGTGTTCGTAGTTTGAAACCGAAAATCACCATCCCATTGGGGAATACCATGACGCCAATAACAGCAACAACCAAAAACATGTCATTATGAATCCTTTACATGTGCTTGTAACTGATAATGGCTCGGTTAACCTTTACAATCTCAATTTTTCCTGAGAGTAAAAAGCAGCAAAAATAATACTCTGACAACAATCTTACATTTCGTCATTACACCCAAGTAAGTATAATTAATTTGCTGAAATTGATTCTAAATCAGTTTGTTATACCTATTCATGTATTTTTGTTATGCTAAAAAGGATGTTCAAAGACCTATATCAGCTGATGATCATTGGATCGATAAACTGTGAGCTGCCCTCGAAACTCTCACTACTTTCCGAGAAGTTGGTGTGATTCTATTTTAAACTCTCATCGTCAACTGATTATGTGAGTTCCTTTTACAGATTCTATTTATGTTTTTTTTTTGTGATGTATTATTATAGTAATGGATCATTGATGATAAACAACTGATGTCCAACTTCCAAAAATTCATTTTACAAATTTCCAAATCTTCTAGATCAAATTGTTTGATTTGGTTAGATGGGTTTATCATCGATTATCTCGCTTTGTTATTGCTGATGGCGTGTTCAAATCTCATAGTTTGGTTATTGGAAGAAACCTGCTTTAGACCAAGAAATGCAAGTTTTTCATGTGAAAAAGTGAACTGAAAAAATAAGAAAAAGTAAAATATAAACAAAACATAAGCAAAATATAAAATATGGTTTTTCATGTATGTATTTTTACTATATAATAATTAATTATTCACTATTATTTTTTATAATATTAATGAAATTATTTTAAATAGTTATGACCAAACAAAAATGTGAATACAAAATTCTGGGCATTTGCATATGTATTAATCGTATGCTGCCCGGCCCTTAACTAAAGCTGGTAAAGCCCTTGCTTTAGGCATCAAGTTATATATAAAAAATAGTACTTATTTGTCTTAGTGATAAGTTAATAACAGTTAAGTAGTTTGTAACGTTGTTTATTCTTCTCAATTTAAAACATATTTGCATTAGTTAAATGATATTAATATTTAGATATAAGAAAAAATTTGATAGACAGTAACCATTATTTATAAATAAATTTCTCAAATTTTAGTTTACATAAAATTAAATTTCTAAAATATTTTAAAACATGTAAAAACGTTTTAAATAAATTCTTTTTTTTCTTAAAATTTATATTCAATTAGTTTAACATATTAGATTCGGAAAATTTATAAAATATTTTTTATGAGAAATAAGGATTAATCTATTATATATTTAATACAAATTAACTAAAATAAATATATATTATGATAATCTCTTAAATCATAATTATATAGTATTGCTTTAGGCATCCAAAAGTTCAGGGCCGGGCCTGACCTAATGCAACATAAAATGGATGGGGTTTCCAGAAGTTTATACCTCTTGCAGATCTTCAAGACGCATCCAAAGGTTTAATCGTGGACGATTTGCTTGAAGTTGAAGTCGAGATCATGGCCTTCTCTAAACACTCCATTTAATCAGGGTTTATGATTTGCCCAAAAACAACCTATACCTCTTTCGTTTTTTTCTTGTGTTTTTTGTTTACAATGTCATTCGTGGGAGGTTTAAACCGGATATCTTGAAAAAACTTTAAAACATTTTATCAGTGGATCGTATAAACCATGCGAGCCCTACCTCTTTTGTTTTTATGTCCAAAATAATAAAGGTCTATGACTCTTTTCCCACAACCTACTCTTTTGTTTATACTCTATATATGTCCAAATTATACGAGTTTCTAACTCTTTGCTCACATTTATTTCATTACCTAAATTCTTATTTGCTTCGTTTCACAGACATAGTCGTTTTAACATATATCATACAAATTAAGAAAATTTTAATTTATACTCATATGCCTCTATTTAATAAGTTGTTAATGATTTAAATTTAAGTAAAGTAGTTACGGGTTAAGGGCAAATTAGAAAATTGGAATGAAAAGTCAAATTAAAAACATTTTTTGTGAAACAAAAAAAATTCTAAAACGACATCATTTGCGAAACAGATAAAGTATATAATAAGATCAATCCTTACATCATTAGACTACTAAAGAGTTTTCAATCAACGCAACTATTGGAGATGAGCTTAACTGTTAAACGTAGAATTTTTAGGCAAATTTATTTTCTGTTTATACATCTTTCTATATTTATATAAACTTTGGAATTAGTGGATACAATTTGACCCACTCCCCCTTCTAGCCAAAATATCTCATCAACTTCATATATCCTAAAGTTCCTAACCAAACATATACCGTCCATCATGTACACGCATTAACACATCTTCCTTCCTAATCCATACATCCACATATACATATACATGGCTCATGCACCATAATAGTAATCATTCTTCAAATTCAAAACCAAAATAGCTAAATTACTCTCAAATCTCAAACCAGAGATACATATATAATGTCTTCTTTCAAAATGACCGTCCAACCACTCTCACTTCTCTTCTTAACTCTATTCGTCACTTCCGTTACTTCCGGCCGTTTCCTCTACGACTTCGACCCTGTCCCATCATCTGCCACCACCCCATTGGAAACTGACTACGTTGGCTCCAGTGGAGCAGTGATCGAAGCTGTGAAAAATCCGGCCGTTAGAGGGATTCATATTCCCTTAGCCAGTTGTAACGGCGCTAGCCTTCGGTCAGGTAACGACGTCCTTTTGACCAGTGAAAAAAACACGCCGTTACTCTTCTCAACGGAGTCCAACATAATCATATGATGAGCTCATAGGTAAAAACAACATCATAATATTGTTGATCTTTACAAAATACAAATTATAGGATTAAAAATCACTTTACCTTTCATAATTTAAACGACTTATCTATGTTTTATATGCAAAATAAAGTAATGAAAAATAATTGAAAAATTTAATCGGATTTGGTTATATATCTTTAATTGAAGGCTCTCCAATTTCCAGAGGTCGAAGCAGCTCATGTTCGGGGATCATTACGGTTAAATTTCATAATTTTAGTTTTTTTTTTCTCCTGTCGAACACTTTTCAATCTTTCTTTGTACCTCACAATTTGCGAAACGACTACAATTGTACATAACTTTGCAAAAATTCCAATGACAAACCATTCGTACATCTACACCATGATCAATAATGATCAATTGATCATACACTTCTTCTCTCTTTCGTCTCTAGCCGAATCATTAAAGCTCTCTTGTTCTTTCTCAAAAACGGCGATCACAACTCTAGCCAACATGGTCTCTTTTATATATTATGCCCATCCTTTTATGCGATCATGTTTAAGTTTTAACAAGATAGATTCACACATATTGAAGCTAATATTAAATATCTTGGACTTATCTTTAAAAACACTAATAATTACTCTTCCTTTTATACATATATACATCATATTACTGAGTGTCACGTCATCTTTTTGTTCGTTGTTATGTGACATTTTCACCATGTGAACTTTTCTTCCCTAAATCTTTGTGTTCTTCATCTATGTCGCTAATTTCTTTCTCTTACAATGTCTATTAATCAGTCACTAATTATCTTAGAAGCCAAATGGAAGGTAGTGAATTCCTTTAATTAATGTACAAACCTCAAAGCCGAACCACAAATATAAAAAGTTATAAATACTCTTTGACGTTATCTTTCTAAGTTTTATATCAACTCAAAAAGCATAAAAATAAAACTAATTAAAAATTGATATGTGATTTTAGTTACTACTTTAAATACCTAAATACGAAGTCGTTTTCAATTTATGTAAAACAACGTCGTTTCAGTTTATTTCTAAGTCGAATTTCTCAGACATTGAAAAACCCCCTAAATCGTGTTCTTCGTAGCTCAAAGTAAAAGCCACTTCGGAGAACGAAACTATAGTAGTGATACCAAATAATGGAGGGAAGATTGGCTAATTTGTGGAGGTTGACTGTGAATTAAACTAAATTCATTGAAACTGGGTTACAATCTCAGAGTCGATGGCCGTGGCCTTTATGATTACCGCAAGCTTACAATTAAGTTTGGAAAGTAAGTACTCTAATGTCATTCTCCTTATTCATAACGTTTCTTCTCTTAACTAGTAAACTTTGCTTCATTTAGCTCTAAAAGCTTCAATTTTTAATGGGTTTTGTGATAACTTTGAATGTATGTATGTGATTTCATCATCTGGGTTTGTAATGTTTGTAACTAAAGACAGCTTTTTTATAATCTTGTGGGAATTAATAAAACCTAGAATATGGTAGCTCAGAAGTTCAACTTGGTTGTAATGGGTTTTGTGACTGCTCAGTTAGTACAACCTTATAAAGACAGACCTAATGAAGGCTCTTTATCTATCTTTACTGAGTTTTCTCCTATGGCTGATCCATCTTTTGAATCTACTGTTGAATTAGGCCGTATTATATACCCTGGTCTACGGTAAATCTCTCTTTTGGATGTGTTTAATGAAAAATCTTTTTGTTCTGATTGGAGTAATGGTAAATTGGTCTCTTGTGTTGGTTTGCAGAGAAAGCCGTGCGGTTGATACAGAGTCACTCTGTGTTCTAGCTGGAAAGATGGTTTGGTCCGTTCGCATTGATCTTCACATTTTGGATAATGGAGGGTAGGCTCTATGGGCTACTATATTACTTCTCCTCTACTTAATGTTCATTGAAGTTTGTGCCTTTAAAATGATCTTTTATGTGTGTTTTTATTACTCACTCTTGTATAGGAACTTGGTTGATGCTGCAAATATTGCTGCTTTAGCAGCTCTTATGACGTTTAGGAGACCCGATTCCACAGTAGGAGGAGAGAACAGTCTAGAAGTGATCATACATTCTCTAGAGGTTTGTCATTGTTTTTTTAAGATATTAATGTGTGATATTCAAAAAAAAAAAAGAAGAAGTGATTTTGTTGATTTTTTATTAACTATTCAACCTAAAATCTATATGTTATTATTTTTATCTTTTTCGGATTTCTTTTGTTCTCTAATTTTTGTTTGTGTGTTCATACATAAATATTTCTATGTGTTTGTGTGTTTAGCACTTTATTTCTCTCTTACCTTGTTTTTTATTTTCTAATATATTTACTTATCAATGGAATTGACGTTTTAATCTTAAGAGACTTGTGAAAGAAATAAAAATGAATACTTATGAATTCAAAGAGAAGTTGACAATATTTGAGATAATTTTGAATCGATCTCATGCTTTATATAACGACTCATTAGAATTTTGCTGGAAAATCGTTATCTTGTTTTTGACTACAACTAATCTAGCTTTGGTGAAGAAACTCTCTAAACTAGTAATAGATTCAGGCTGTAATGACTTCAACCATATGTGTACTTTGTCACTTAAAAAAAGGGAAAGAATACAAAGAAAGAGAGGAACCTCATTCGAACTAGTCTTACTACAAATCTCAAAAGTATCAATACGTTCCATTGAGTTTTTGGTAGAAAGCCCATGGAATTGATCTGAGGTTTGATCTTGTAGTCCTGCCTTTAAATGGCTGGTGGGACAAAAGCTGCATGATTCCTGTAGTTCG
Organism: Cardamine chenopodiifolia; assembly: GCA_963922655.1. NCBI lineage: Eukaryota > Viridiplantae > Streptophyta > Magnoliopsida > Brassicales > Brassicaceae > Cardamine > Cardamine chenopodiifolia. The sequence goes on from OZ000463.1 coordinate 12,561,969, forward strand.
CATGAGGTGTATCTTGCTCTCCTAAAGTAACCATACGTTGGGGCTGATTCCGAATCCCAATTTGAGGCACTCGTGGTGGAACAACATGAGGATTACGCGCAGTATTAGTGAGTGTAGCATCACCGAGATTGCAAATCCCATGCTCTAAACCAAGCTGGTCGAAGTTATCTGCCATCTAAGCTTGTTTCTTTGCTTTGTTGTTTTTCCTAATTAACTCTGCTAACTCTTCGTTATCAAGATCTGCAAGTTCTGAGAGCATTGACTTCTTTGTTGCATGCACTTGAAAACATAGAAAATTGAAATTGATCTAATCAGTAAAAATAAAAAGAAATCTTAGATTAAATTTGGAACGTAAACTCGTAGGAAAAGTATTGGTCTCCGGTAATGGCACCAAAAATTTGATGTCTCAGATTTTAAACCTAAAGTATCTATGCAAGTGCATATGACACATAGTCGTATAGAAAGAGTCGGATCCACGAAGACCAAGTAGTCATCACATTACAAATATTTATGATTGTTGTAAACTAATAGAAAGCAGTAATATGAACGAAAGTACTTATACGGAGAAAACATTGGGAATAGATAATTCGTAGGGATTCATGATAACTAGACTAGTTAACTAAACATGGATCAGATTGTGAGCTGTTCTAGAACTCAAAATTATTAATACAAAGCTAATATACTCTTACAATTTTAACTATCTAAACATGAATCCTAACACACTAAACTCTCGAATGAGCCCTAGTAAACATGTCAGCTTTTAGTTCAGGTTCGATATGTTCACAAAAACGACCTAAATTCAACTCTTGTGGGCTACAAATATTTTTGCTTTTCTAAAAAGCATGTTCAAGTAACTTGACAATCGCTTTTGGCACATAAATTAACCTAGAGCTCTGATGCATGGTATCTAATCATGCATAAGCATTAAAAACACAATAGAAGAAGAACTATAAAGATAAGATCCCAAATCTAACAATCTAGCAATAATCAGTCATTAAACCCCCTTGAACAACCTTTAAACTTAATTGTTGAAGTAGTCAGACATAGATAATGAAATCATGATAAATAAATAAGATGATTGCTTAAAATATCCAAGTAACGATAACAGGGTTCAAAAAGTACTTATGAAAGAGTAAAAGATTTTGTCTCCTAATGCTATGAAAACTAGAAGCTAAAGCTATTAAAAAGGTGGATATACTCTATAGTCGAGCAACCAATATATAGTAAAAACAAAACCTAAAAACCATAGGAAAAAGAAATAAATCGATTCTTGTGGATCAATCGATCTAGGGGTGGACATTCAGGTTTTGGGTTTGGGTTCGGGTAAAATCCGATCGGGTTTGGGTTTTTTGGTTTAGGAATTTATACTCCAATGGAATCATTTGCCGGATTTGGGTAAACCTTTCGGGTTCGGATTCGGGTAGAACCTTTCGGATTCTGATCGAGTTCGGGTTTCAAAGTTAAAACCCTATAAAAAACCCAAAAAAACTGGGTTTAGATTAGGGTTTTTCGGATTTTTTTGGGTTTTTGGAGTTTTTTTTCGGATTTTCCAATTCACATTAAGATCGGTTTTGTGTATATTACACATATAAAACTCATATTTATAGGATAGGATCCTCTAATTATGTATTTTTGGTTTTTCGGATCGGGTTTTCGGGTTTCGGGTTCGGATACGAGTTTTCGGATTTAGAGATTTACACTCGAATGGAATAATTTGCCGAATTCGGGTAGAACTTTTCGGATCGGATTCGGGTCGGGTGCTCGGATTTGGTTTTTTTGCCTACCCCTAGATCGATCAATCGATTCTTCTGGATCAATTGATCCTTGCGTTAAAACGGCGCGACTGCATCTTCTGAGGATCGATCGATTTGATGTGGGATCTAACTTGATGCTTTAAAACATCCAAAAGATGATTCAAAACTTCATTTATCTCCAATGATGATTTTAAACCAATAAAGACTCTAAATAAACCAAAAACCATTGAAAACACACTTTGACTCGATAAAAAAACTCGATAACTTAATAAAATTAAAGGTTAAAAGCCGATAAATCCATGACACAACAAAACTCTACGCCACGTTGCTAGACAATTGTCGCCGATATTGATATAAAACTGTCACTTGTTTTCTTAGGCCATTAAAACTGCCTCTGTAAATAACAGCAAGCACCCATCCTTCCTTATTTGAAGTAATCGGAGGCGCTCGTTTTTAGATTTAGCGACACTACACAAAGAAACTAAAGAGAGTGTGATATTTTCGTCGCCTGTTGAAATCGCTGGATCAAGAAAATGAACCGACCTAGAATTCAAAAATAAAACATAATATGATCTTTTTTAGAGCTGTCCAAAAATATAATTTTAAGAATATTATAATAATTTAAGAAAGAACTATAACGGTTATAAGAGAGTTTGGTAAAAAAAAATTCATAATTTTTTTTTTGGAAAACAAAACTTGTAATTTATAATACCCTATAATACTTTTTCCAAATAATTGATTACTATGTGACATTTATGAAAGGTATCTAATTTTCTTAGTAAACATCACAATAGAATTTTGTATTAGTTTATTCAGTCAATGATAATAACTTATTTTGAACAATACTCTTCAAGACTTAAGATCATGAGCATGAACTAGTCTAGAGAACTGGCCTCCAATGTTCTTCAGGTGGTTGAAACTCCCTGTCTCCGTTACGGTTCCGTCTTTTATCACGGCAATACAGTCCAATTCCTTCAAGGTATTGAGACGGTGAGCCACTACTACAGTAGTCATCTTCCGACTATTCATGATCCGAGCCAGAGCTTCCTGAACCATCTGCTCTGAGTCAGAGTCTAAGGAACTCGTAACCTCGTCAAGTAGAAGTATTGTAGGATATCTGAGAAAGGCTCTAGCTATAGCCAACCTCTGTTTTTGACCACCTGAGAGTTGCACTCCTCTTTCTCCACACTCAGTTTCGTAGCCTTTATCCATTGCACTTACAGAAGAAAAAAAGAAAACATAAAAGAGAACTGAGCACAGTACAAAAGTGGACTATATTTGACGCTTTTATTAAAAAGTCCAAACATTAAACTACTAGCCTATCAAAAGTGGGTGTGTTGATTCATTCCTCTGACTTGTATTTTAGAAGTAAATAAAAGCAAAAATGATACTTACGAGATGAAATCATGAGCATTGGCGGCTTTAGCAGCCTCCACCACCTCATCCTCGGTTGCTTCAGGCCGTCCAAGAATAATATTTTCTCGGATACTTCCAGAATATACAACTGGCTCTTGGCTCACTAGAGCAGTATGTTTTCTATAACATTTAATATTTATTTCTCTTAAATCCACACCGTCTATTTTCACACATCCTTTTTCCACGTCATAAAACCGTTGGATTAAAGCGATCACCGTGGATTTTCCGCATCCGGATGTACCGACTAATCCAATACTTGTCCCCGCTATGATGTCCAAGGAAAATTGTCGGAGCACTGGAACAGTAGGCCGGTTTGGATATGAGAAATCGATATTCTTTAGTTCTATTCGACCGGTTATTGTCTTAATCTTTGCTCCACAATTTGTATTGTCCTTCATGTAACATTAATTATTGCATTATAAGCGACAAATATAAATTAAGTTTAATATATACGAATTTAGGACATCTTAATGGAGGTTTGTAACTTACTTGAGGTGAAGGACGGTCAAGGATCTTGAAGACGGAAGAAATGGCGGCTGAGCCCTTAGAAAGGTCAGAAGTCATGCTTCCTGCTTCTGCAATAACCTTACCAGTGCTAACCAAAACAAAGAACGTTTTGAATACATCCCCAGCCGAGATTTCTCCATTTTGAACCAACACACCTCCATACCAAAAGTCTAATGCCCATGTCATGAAGGTTAGGCACTGCGCCGACCCCATCCCGAATCCAGCAAGCCATGTTGCCTTCCTACCTTTTCTTCTTGCTTCATATTGAGCCTTGATAAATATTTCAATAATCTTTTTTGTTGACCCTAAGGATGTAACAATCTTATGGTTGTAAACAGCTTCAGATGCAATCTGTGAACTACGATTTTGCGCATAAGCGTAATTTTGGGAAATGTTGGAGAGCAAAACTATTTTCGTGTAGAAGCATAGGATAGTGAGAGGCTGGACAACGATCATGACCAACGCAAGTTTCCAAGAAACTAGTAGACCGATAATCATAGCGATTGTGACACCTGAAATGGTCTGGACAAGCAAGGAAATTCTGTCGGCGACTAAGGACTTCACAATGGACGTTTCATTGCTAAGTCTTGCACAAAGTTCACCACTAAAATTCTCTTCCACGTCAAACCAGGCGGGTTCAAAGGTGAAGATCTTTTCTACCATTCTCAACCGAAGTCTTTGCATAACCCTTTCACCCAGTTTTGCAAAACTATAATGTTGAAGGAGATTAAGGATAACGGAAAGAAAGGTGAGGGAAGTGAACATTAAGGAGTAAATGCGTATCTTATCCTGCATTTCATGTGAGCTTGTTGAGAAAAATGAAGAGATCATACCGCCAATGGTTAAGGCATAAACAGGTTGAATTGCACCAAATGTTGCAGCGGATAAGCAACCAATGAGAGCAGGCTTCCATTCAGGGAAAACGAACGGAATAAGTCGAGTGAAGGAACTCGAAGATTGATTTTGACTAATTCTTGCTGCATGAATGATCTCCACTGGAAGAGGAGAAACAATGAACTCCGGACTTGACTTTATGCTTAGCCTGTTGAAATTGTTCTTGGCAGACCAACATTGTTGTCTCTTAAGTGTTTTTACCCTATCTTGTTGATGTTCATGACTGATCTGTCTTTGAAATTTTACTAGTTCGGCATAATGATTGTTCTTCGTCATCAAATATTCATGTGAACCCATTTCTTTTATGTAACCATCTTCTAACACGACAATGATATCAGCTCCTCCAACCGTTGAAAGCTTATGAGCCACCACCTATTTCACAATAGATGCATTTTATTCCAAAAATAAATAAATATAAACATATATGCTATATATTAAAACATTTTTACAACAAACTGTTACACGATTTTAGAGTTTTTGAAATTGTGTCAATGTAAAAAAAACAAAGATAAATTATTGTTCCAATTTTTATCTTGTGGCAAACCATGTCTCAAATACTCTTAATTTTGGGCTTAATTTCATTATATTTCTTTAGAAGATTTACAAAAATCTAAATGTTTAATAAAATTGGATAATGATGTTTTTGGCATACAACTTTATATTCCTACCATCCATGTTGCCAAACAATTATTTCACTTTACTAAAACAGTTTCCGAACATAAAAAAGTTTATCTGAAAACAAAATCTTTTCCTAATATGTTTTTACTAAATAAATTAACTAGTTAACGATTTTGAAAAAAATAAAATTAAATAACGATTATTAGAAGAAGAAAAAAAAATAGTTTTTACAGAATTTTAATTTTATTGAATAACTAAAATTAAAATATATTTATAAAGCTTTTAAAAAAAATTAAAAAAAACTTATACTAACATTTAAACTATAATATCAAACCTTTTATCTATATATATATAGTTAGAAAAAATTTTATGTACCAATGTAGTTCGTCCCGTGGCTAGTTGATCAAGTGCAGTTTGAATCAATGATTCAGATTCGCCATCCAATGCACTTGTTGCTTCGTCGAGAAGTAAAATCACTGGATTTCTAATAATTGCTCGTGCAATTGCAATCCGTTGCTTCTGACCTCCGGATAAAAGTGATCCGCGATCCCCTATCTGTTTTCATGTCAATATCATAACCGAATACAAAAACATTATAATCAAGTAAGGAAATCCATTCTAAAATATCTGATGGACATTAGACATACCTGTGTATCATAACCATTAGGAAGTTGTGTTATAAAGCTATGAGCATTTGCAGCTTTTGCAGCGAAAATGACTTCATCCATTGATGCATTATCTTTCCCAAACATTATATTTTCCTTTATGGACGTCCCAAACAAAGCATGATCTTGACTTACAACACCAATGTGTCTTCTCATCCATTTTAGCTGAAGAGTCTTTATGTCAATCCCATCAATCCTTACGAACCCTTCGGTTGGATCATAGAACCGTTGTAATAATGCAATCACTGTTGATTTACCACTTCCACTAGCTCCCATCAGAGCTATGGTCTTCCCAACTTCGACTTTTAAAGTGAAGTCTTTAAGAATTACTGATTTTGGACGAGAAGGGTATGTGAATGTCACATGCTCAAACTCTATTTTTCCCTTCATCTTCTCTTTTGGTATGAATCCTTTTGTTGTATCCTCGCCATCTATATTTGGAATTTTATCAATCCTTGAACATATTCGAGCTGCCGCAACTGACGCCTCCGAGAAATATTTGATTTCAGTTAGTGCTGTCCCTAGAGAACTGCATCATTTATTCATTCAACAAACAATTACTACTTCTCTTATATTATTTGGGAGTATGCATCGATTCACTAAAGGAGTTCTTATGCAATTTGAGAGTATGTGTAGTATGCCTAATTTGAGAGTATGCAATCTCTTATGCAACCAAGTAATTCTTAGGCTAGTGCAGTGTCAGGCCACTCATAAAAGAGCAAGAATTCTGTCCCCCTGAGTTCAAGGCTACTTAAAAAGAAGAGATATTTCTAAATAAAATAGACTAAAGGATTAGGTCTGAAATTTGCGGCAAAAAAAAAAGATTCAGTTACTTACATGCCACTCAAGACAAAGGAGATTCCGGCTGCGTAAATGCGTCCACCGGTTTCTTGTTTGTGCATAACCAATTTACTTCCATACCAAGCAAGAAAAGCCCAAATGCTGAATGAAATCCCTGAGCTTCCCACGGCTAAACCTTTGGCGAGACCTTTCTTTAGCCCAAGGTTCATAATTCTATCCAAGATCTCTGAGTACTTCTTGATTATTTGAGTCTCGGCTGTTAATGAAAGAATGGTCTTTATGGAGCTTAGAGCCTGTTCCACGATCGAGTTTGCTTTCACGTGATCCTTGAAGGATTTCTTAGATAAGTAAACAAGGTATTTTCCATAGATCAACCCTGGGATTAGAAGAAGAACAAGTGTTGGGATGGCCACGATGGTTAATCTCCATGAGAAGTATGCTGAAAAAATGAGTCCTGTGATGAAAATTGATGTGTGCATCAAGAATATGGGCACCTGAAAAATATATATGTATATATATATATATATATATATATATTAATAAATTTCTTCAACATGAAAATGTTTATTTCTAGAAGTAAGCGAAAAATGTTTCAAAATAAATCTTTGGTTTGTTAATTGTTTACAAAACTATATATGTCATACAACTATCATATCTTTATGAAGCATATACATCTAAGAAAATTATAGTGTTTGTTGCTTGTTATTTAAATCCGAATATCATCCATTTTATATTGAATCATGTTTTCAAACAAAGTATTTATAACAAAGGGATTCAGAGAATTTTGTTTTATTTAAACTGTATCTCGAAAATTACAAGAAATAGTTAGTCGCATAATTGACGAGGTAACTAAAAAAGAGAAGGATTTAGATATTATAGCATTGCCTTGTAAAAGGCTACATACCCTTGAGAAGAGGTCAACTCATTCGTAGTTCACAAAAGTGGTTTAGGCGATTTAGAGTTTATGGATGTGAGTTTCTCTGTGAATCTTCTGTAGAGATTTTTTTGATGCTTGTGAAAAGATGGTAACTCTTTCTTTATAGTGACTTAAGGAGGTTAGAATTTTTCTATTTTTCAAAAAATTGATTTTTTTTTTTTCTGAATAGAATTTCCTTTTCCCCTGTTTTCCTTTTTGGAAAAAAACTTATTTTTGCCGAGTTTCCTATTTTGCCATCTAAGTCCTCGAGGTTTTAACGTATCGATTTTTGATTTGGATCGGGTTATGTTGAAAATACTAAACCCAGTACCAACAGTCAATACCTGGTACCAATAGTTTATACGATAGAAATTTTGAAATTTAAGGAGTTTGGTAGAAATATAAGGAAACAATAAATAAAGTAGGTATTTTGAGGTCTATGAATTGGTCTTCCACCCGTTCATTTGGATTTAAAAGATTTGATGCAGACTGTGCCAATCAAGATTTCACGAGTGATAGAATGGTTTTAACTATGAAACAGATTTTTATGAGGTAATCAAGATGTCGCAGCTGCTTGCTGAGTGGTCCATTTTCTCCAACTTTTGGGATAATTTATGTATGCTTTATCATAAATTTTTCTCTCTTAAAATTTTATTTTATTTTACGTAAATTAAATTATCCCAAAAGTTAGAGAAGACCCAATACTAGCGTGTGGAGGATGTATCTATCGCCACCTAGAGAAGTGTAGGAGAGTGACTCTTAGGAGCATGTCTCAACTGCGCACAACTAGGAAATCCAGTTGTTGGCTGACCGTTTATAGAGCCACCAGACGAACATATGAGAAGGATATGCAATTATTTTATAAAACGATAGAAACTTTGCTAGAGAGTGCAGGTTAAACACAGTCGATAAAATATCCAAGGGAACCAACAGATAGAAGAATTACCAACACCTTCACCAAAGGACAGTGAAAACTGCTCCAATTTTTGTTCTCGGAGACTAGGGATGCGCTATCATCAATGCATGTAAATTTCTAGGACCACATCCTCTGTGTATAAGGTCTTCTGAGGAACGGAGACTAGCGTAAGGGAATTTCGGGGACGACAGGAGTAAGATGGTAGATAACAAAAAATAGTAATGTCATCAACAACATAATAGTCACAAACCAAATGTTGTTACCTCGACTGCAAAAAACCCTAAGCAAAGCTTAGAGGTCACATGATCGAGTGACGTTTGGGACAAAACTAATATTACATGTTGTGGTTTTGGGTCTGGAAGGATTACGGGTTTCAGCTCAAAACCTCATGATATTCAAAAAACGGTCATAATAGTCACAAATCTGAATGCAAGGACGGATTCCTTTTTCAATGAAACTTCTAGAGAGATGCATGACATTCAGATCTGGCTACAGCCAAAAGTAGATTCCTTTTGGAGTTACGATATGGGCATTATGATAGTATTCCCAAGAAAGATCTCTACGGATTGAACCCAACAAGCAGTTAACTTAGGGTGCAGTTTTTTGTCAAACCAGAGAGAGTTAGAGGCCGATCTACATACTGTTGGAACGATCTCATTGAATCATTGCCAAACTTTCCAATAAATCTTTTAGATCTTGGTTCCAAGGTAAGCTTCATCCGTAATTCGTATTCGAGATCTGTGGAAATCCCAACCTATTTTCAAAAAGGTTTAGATTCCAAAACTTTGAAACACTAATTCACAAACCCTAGTCCATGATGAAAAAGTTTATATTTTGGAAAAATTATGTTTTAGAAAAGTTCTGAAACGTTTTTTCGTGTAACGCAGTTAGCAACTTTCAGCCTCATTGACTATGTAATAGGGAAAGGAAAAGATGAAGACATGAGTTGTCTCCGTCATAATCTAACAACATTGAATAAGTTGTTAGATTGTGTGTTGCATCCGGATTTTCTATTTTTTTATGACTATGCATAATAGTATGATTACCTATACATATTGAATCATGTGGGCGGATAGGATCATCTTCACCTTAACTAGTAAATGAATGTGTTTCCAGTTTGGGAATTCAGATCTGAATTTTAGAAATTAAGTTAGGATTTCCACTGACTTTGAACACGGATGAAGCTTAGCTCGGAATGAAGATATGAAAGATATTCTAGAAATATGGCGATGAGATATTTTCAACGGTACATAGATATACTTCTAATAACCTCTAGTTCGACCGAAAACTGCTCCTAAAGTTGGGTATTCATAGGACTCGATCTGCAAAGATGTCTTGGGAAAACAATCTTAACTTCTAGACCGTAACTCCAAAATTGGATCTGCTTTTAACCGTGGCTAGATCTGGTGCATCTCTCCAGCAAATTTCATAAAAAATGAGTCTATTTTCCCCTACGCCTGCATCCTCTTCTAGAAGAAGTCAGATTTATCTTTAATTTGTTTCTCATGCCATTACCCTTTCTCTCTTTATTTCTGTGGCTGCTCAAGCTCCACGGCCAGAGATTCATCCTCATCAGTTTCTATCAGGCTCAGTGAGGGATGAGAGGGATGACGGCCCGAGGCCCAATTCCGTGTTTCCCGTGTCTTAATAAATAAAAGATATTTATATATATTTTTCTATAAAAGATAAAAATATTTCTCGAAACCGTGACTGGCAAAATCGTGAAGAAGAAAAAAATCTCATCTTTCTGTGAGTGCCGATATTCTCTTTTACACCACAATTAGTTGGGTTTGTTTATTTTCAACGTATCTCTTCAACACGTCGTGTCTGTTCATGTGTTTTGCCGATAATCTCACCATATTTATCATGTATTACAGTTTGATAGATTATATTAGGTGGAAAAAGAGTCATATTTTCCACTCTGCATTTTTCTTTGTGTTAGTTATATTATGTTTTTCTTCATAGAGTTTGATTCCGGTGAAATTATCATTCGTGGTGTTTCTGCCGGTTATTTCTGTTGGTTTGTTAAAGTCTAGGTGAAAGATAAATTCATACAAAGACAATCATTGATTGTGAAATTTGAAGTCTTCATGCAGCGGTGTTTGAGATTTGTGAAATTATTATAGTGCATTATAGTTGGATGATAGTTAAGAATCACAATAGCTGAGTTTGAATACGGAGAAGAAATTTAACAAATTTGTTAATCTATTATCGAGTAAAACTTTTAAAGTTGAAGCATCGTCAATTTCGCTTCTTATATTGTATCTTTCTTTAAACTTTTTGTTAGAGTATATGTATTTGATTACATATCTATGTAATCTTGTAAACTCTTGATCGAAGTGATAATAATATTTAGACGTTAAAGATAAAAATATTTTTAAAAATTAGATTGAAGAGAGTCCAAAAAATATATTTTATATGCATATATTTTTTATTACAAAATCTATGCAAATATTACTCATAAAATTTTTAAAAAATTAATTTTATGAAAAACCTTATAAATAAATTTTAAAGGGTCCAAAAATTATTTTTGTCCTATATCCGTACACATTGTCTCTTCCTTACTCTTTTTCCTCTTTCTATTTTTTATATCTTTTTCTCAATTCCCTTTTCTCTTTTCTTCTCTCATATATCAGTCTCTCTCTCTTAGGGTTAGGGGTGAATGGTTAAACTAGAAAACCCCAACTCCTTTATACCTCATACAAGAATTAGATCTTTAGTGGGCTTAAATGAGTTTATTGGTTTCTGATCCATAAAATTTTGAAACTGGATCGGGTATTGGGATTTTATAATTTCGAGTTGGCTATCAACTAATTTCATATTGGACGAGACTTTAAAAGTTATTTGGAGCACTTGTGCAAAAAAAAAAAAAAAATTGTATTGATGGTCAGCCACAATGTTAAAATGAATAAATTTTTATACGCTTTTATACATGCACATAGAACGTATTCATAGCCGATCCTGAAATATTAGAAGCCACATACAATATTTTTTTCTTTGACATGCGTAGAAAAATAATTTAATTTGAAAATTCTTATATATATATTTTTATAAATTTACTTTACATTTTATATAAAATATGTATTTTTATGTTACTATGTCATGGTTTAAGTATGATTTGTTACATATTTATTATTTATATAAAAATAATTAAAAGAATTGTAGGGCTCCCCGAAACATGGGTTCCGTGTAAATGTCTTAAATGCATGCTTTCAGGTCTGTCTCGAAATGTATGCAGCTATCTAATAAATTAAATATTTTGTCAAATGTACTACCTTTTCACTAAGAAGCTGTTGAATGAGAGAAGAATCAGTAGAAATGGTGTGGATGATTTCAGAAATAGAAGCATCTGAATCGAAGAAAGAAACTTCTTGTCGGAGAACAGCTCCAAGATATGTTCGACGAATCTTGAAAACTTGTCTCTCGCTTGTTTTGCTCCAACAATACCCCTCTGTACCAAAAAAGATTTTTCCATACATTTCTTAACATAATTTTTATACATATTTACTTACTAAATATATACGAAACTATTTTGACATACCCATAAAAGTCACTCCCAAGATTGCCAATCCCAAGTAAACGAGGTATAAACTGCACTGTTTGTAGCAAAGTAAATCAATGCTAACAGAAGAATAAAATAATCACTACTAATATGGACTTGTACTTTGAATTGTGTCATCGAGTAGAATTAGTTGAACTAGAGATTCCTTGAACAATAACTGTTTAGAAAAACTTCTTATAAACAAAATAAATTGATGTATATTTAGATAAAAAATGAAAAAATAGATTTTCAATTTTCATTTTTCATTTTAGTTATGCTCTTAATTTTTAATTAAAAAATATTTCTCTTAGAATAAAAATAAGATATATTGATTTGATAATAAATCAATCCGAGCCGTTTGTCTTTATTGGCCGCAATGTTACAAACCAAATAAGATTGGAAAAACTCTTCCAATACATAAAATTTTGAAAGGTTTATTTCTCTGTGACGATTTGTTTTTTTTTTTTTATTTGTTTGTTAATTGGGAGAATTCTAGGCTGACATCCATACTAATTCACAAGGCCATAAAAATCTAGATTTTCCTACCACAAAAATCGTCTATAAGTCGCCAAACTGTAAGGTGCAAGATTTTTCTTGAGACATCTCACGAAAATCAATTTTTGGTATACACCAACAGGAATACTTTACACTTCAAGGGGGAGCCAGTAACCCACCGCAACATGGTTTACACCTTGTGATAATTGTAAAAACTAAACTATTTTTTGAATTAAAAGATGACTAACCTTATTGATCTCGTTCTTGAAAGTTGTGGAATGAGGATTGTGTTGACCATAGCCAAAGCTATTCATGATCTTGCTTGCGAACATTAACGAAACATTCGTGGACATACCATCTCCAATGGCTCCCACCGTACCAAGTACCATCAGAACTATATCTATCCAATCTGCGAACCGAAATATTACAAATATATTACTACTTGATTTAGATGATACTGGCTCCATTTTCTCTCAAGAACCCAACTTATTTCTTGTTTTTATTTTATTTTATTTTTTTCTATATTGTAATTTTTCTTAAAACCTCGATGAGATTAGTATTCATTACTTATAATAAGATTGAGGTAAGTGATGATTGAAGTGTCATGCACCCAAAACAGAACGGCTGGAGGAGCTTTTGTCTTCTTCTTTTATTAAAGATTTTGCTTTTGTTTTTTTTAATAAAGCCTTTTCTTTTGCTTTTTTAAGAATTTATTATTATTATATTTTTATTTGTGTTGTTTAATAACTAGGGTATTCTTTATTTTGCATTTCTTTTATGTTGTTTATAATTCTATTTCGTCACATGTAGCTTTCATTTGGTCACGACTGACCGTATAATCCACCACTTTGTCTTTATTTTATTTCAAATTTTAAGACCTATCAACAACCATGCATAAAAGAGAACACTATAATATATTTGTGATACCACTTCTATTTTTTTAACTAAATATTAAATTCATCCAATTAGAATTTTTTTTTTATAACTGGGTGCTATTCATTTTTTAGACCATGAAAATTGTTTGAAAATAAATTAAAGCAAATATGAAATGTAAGGAAAATCGAGGTGTTGATTCGATCTTTCTATTTTGTGATAAACCATGTTTCCATATTGTTGATCTTCCTTTTACCTAATAGAAAACTTACTTGTCCGTGACTTGGATTATCTTTGGGGTTGCACCATGTCTTAGGTGTGGCAAACGAAACCATATATGCTTCCATCTTTCTTGAACTGGATTAATTTTGTGCACTAGCCATGTATTTTTGGATACAAACTTCGTAGAGAATTTGTTAGCCTTACTTCGCTACAAGACCTTTTCCTCACTATCCTTTCACATGTTGCTTCTTAGAGTTTCAATAAATTCAACAACTCTATTCAAAATATCTACTCGATGTCGTTTTCTTCTATGGGTACGGATTACTAGCTCTACCATGGATAAGTTGGGTATACCGAAGTCAATAAACCCTCTTTCACCGGTTATATCAATCAACTGATCCATAGAAGACTAACTATCATACCAAAAGAGAGTTGATTCTCCTTACAAACCTCACTTTTAACAAAAGATTTTGCATACTCATACTTCAACAATTTTCTCCATCCACGGTAACTGACCATCCACAGTATAAGCCGCTTCATCTTGGAATCCATAACCACCGAACATGCACGGTTGTTGACCATCCACAACTTAAGTTATTTCATCCCATCTCATAAACATCACAATCTCATAAATATTGTCAAAAACATTATGCCACAGAACAACATATTATCATGTAATAAGACATTTTCACAGCACTTCATCCATCATCAAATCATACATATCGAGAATCACGTGAACAAGCAGCAAAACATATCATTACTTAATTATTTCTAAGCAAACAAATTTATGCATACATGTCATGATTTTTGAAGCAAACAAAAGAAAATATAAATTATGCTTCCACAGATCACACCCTTCCTTTGTCTTGCTTTCATTTTCTGAACTTTCTTTTTTAAGTTTTTCTTTTTCTAGACTTTCCTCGTTAGAACTTTCATTTATGGGAAACTTTCCCTTTATTGAATTTTTCCTTAAGTGGAACCTTCCTTTCTTGCATCTTCCGTGTCTGAACTTTCCTTTTCTAAATTTTCTGTGTCTGGACTTTCCTCTTCTAGATCTTCTTACTTCCGGGTTTTTGAATTAGGATTTCTGCTTCTAGGGTTTTAGAAATTAGGTCATAACAGTTGCCAGCTTCAAACCCCGATTACGGCCGCATTTTACATCATAATCCTGATCTGTATGCGGTTCTAGAAATCTAACAACAGGGGTTTTTCAGTGATATGTATTTTTTCCTCTAAATCTCTACGGTTCATTGGAAAACTGCTCTTGAAGTTAGGCGGCACCAGAATCCAATCTTCAAAGATCCATCCGGAAGAACGGCCATAACTTTTCAACTATAGCTCCGATTTCATATCCGCCTACGGCTGTACCTATATCTTGATGTCGTACATCTCGAAAAATCATGGGATGAAAATAATCTGCTTAATTCTCCATTTTCCTTCCCTACCCAAACTGGTCAGATTTTTGGTGCTTAAAAAATCGGTCAGATTTTTATAGACAGGAAAAACAGCGATATCTTTTACCACATACCTTCGATCTAGATTAACTCGAGTTTTCTGGAAGGCTAAGACTCAGAAATTTCCTTACATAAATTATGTATCCCGTGTTCTGCACGGTTTGTCAGAAAATCATCTCACAAGGTGGAGGTGTCTCTAGTACATTTTTGACAAAAAATAAGATATGTGCATGTGCACTTAGGGTTTTGTTTTCTTAATATTAGGTTTTACAATTCTCACCCATTTAAAATGAATTCATCCTCTGGTGGATGCGAAATGATCAACTCCAGTTGTGTGACTACTTTTCGCAATACAGAAAATTGGCACATCTCGGTGGAATGCTCCAAGTTCCTATGGCCGGTCTAGTTGATAAGCTAAAGCTCCAATTCTTTTATGATAGAATAAGGTCCCATATATCTCAACTTAAGTTTCTCTCTCTTAGCCCAACATTTTAATCATTTGAACATTCCCATCTTTAGATACACCAAGTTCCTTACTCCAAACTCTAAATCTTTTCGTCTTTTATCCGCATAACTCTTATGATGATCATGAGCTTCTTGTTGCCCCTCCCCCCCCCCCCAATTATGCCTAACTAAGAGGTATGCGGCAAGGCCATCCATAAAAAGCCTCAAATGATGGCAATGGTAGCATGTGTATGGTAACTATTATTGTAGGTAAACTCCACTAGGCGTAAATGTGTCTCCCAACTATCTCTCCCAATCCAACATATATGCCCTCAATATGTCCTCTAGCGTATGAATCACCCGTTCAGACTGACCATCTATCTGAGGATGATATAATGTATTGAAATGCACCTTAGTTTCCATACCTTTTTGAAATGCACTCCAAAACAGTGATGTGAACTTCAAATCTCTATTTAAAACAATGCTTACCATAACTCAATGTAACCTTACAATCTCACCCATGCACTTGCGGCTAAGCAATATGCACCATAAGTCTTCTTTATTGCTAAGAAATGAGCTGACTTGGTTAGCTTGTCCATGATCACCCATTTTGCATCCCGCTTACTTGCTGTCCTTGGAAGTCTAGTAACAAAATTCAGAGTCACCATATCCCACTTCCATTCTGGTAATGGAAAACCCTACAACAACCCACTTGGAACCTTGTGTTCCGCTTTAACTAGCTGACACATTATGCATTTTGCTACCCACTTTGCAACTTCTCGCTTAATCTTATTCCAGTGATAGTACTGTTTCAAATTCATGTACATTTTGGTAGATCCTAGATGAATATAACATCGTGATTAGTACAATTACTTCAAGATCTCTTCTTCATGCCTTTATCATTTGGAACACATACTCGAACTCTAAAAATAAACATCCCATTTTTTGTCATATGATAATCCACTACTTCACTCTCCATTGTTTTCTTTAAGGCGACATCTTTGTTTGCGCTTCGTGAATTCTACAAAATAAGTCTACTTGATTTACTGCTTTCAGGCCCATGCTTCATCAACCATTGATGCTTTACAAATGTTAAAACTCGACAAGACTAAAACAAGCTCATGCATTTTTTCTCTTTACAAAGACCGTCTCTTCCTCTGATTAATGCATCTGCTACCTGATTAGCTTTTCTCGAATGATATGCAATATTCAAATCATAGTTTTTGAGTAACTTTACCCATCTTCTCTGCGGCAAATTAAAATCCTCTTGAATAAATCTGTACTTCAGTCTTTTATGATATGTAAACACATGTACCTTCTCTCCGTACAAGTAAAATCTCCAAACTTTCATAGCAAAACAATTGCTCCTCACTACAAGAATATCGGGTTTTAATAACATTTTAAGATAGCGTATGTAGTTTGCTATGATGAACTTATGCCTGATTTTTTATAGTGTTTTTAAATTAATAAACGCTCTAATTTGTTGTGCAAATGAAAAAGTTGTACTCCGGCTAATTTGTTTGCACTACAAGAAAACAATGCGGAACTGATGGAAGAATTCGTCAGAAATCCGTCGGAAACAGTCGTTTCTGATGGATTTATGACGGATATCAGAAATTCGTCGGAAAACCGATGTCTGGAATCCATCGGAAACACATCCATCAGAAGCCCGTCGGAAAACTGTCAGAAAATATTTCTGACGGTTTTCTGACGGATTTAAGATGGTTAAAAAAACCGACAAAGACCGACGGTTATCCAACGGACGTGTTTCCGATGGATTTCTGACAAAGTCGCTTGGAGGTGGTTGGAATGATCGGAAGAATGTGTCCATCTGATCCTGCATCGCCTTGAGCTGTGCAGCCGTGTTTTCTTCGGTCGTCTTAATCTTGTTGTTGAGAGCCTCGATTTCGGCCGACTTCTCCGCTAGCTGAGATCTAAGCTGAAGATCTCCATAATACCTCGAAGTTGTCGAGGATGGCGAGGAGTACTCTTCCGGAAGTCCAAAAACATGACCTTTAGACTTCGGAGTGACCTACGAAAAGAAAATCATTAGAAATGATTAAAGTAGAAAAAACAACTAAAACAAAAGTAAAGAAACAAAAGAAATGTTATTTACCTCGTAGACAAACTCGTTGATCTTCTCAATGGGAACTTCAGAACATATAGGAGTTCCGTCAAGAATCGGCTGTGATTGTAGGAACTCCTCTCCCAATCGGGTCACGTTCTCCATGATCTCCCAAGCAACCTGATCTTGGATTTGGTGCCCGTGGTCCAGTTCGTGTGCACATCTTGCAGTAAAGCAAGATGCGATGGCCGGACTCCTTGTTCGCAGAACTGAAATATTAAAAAAAAAACTATAAGTAAGTAAAAAAATATAAATAAAATTATAAATTTCTATTAACTTACCAATTATTGTTCCCGGGAAGCCTTGCTCGTTGCTCCCAAATTGTGGGTCGCAATCCCTTTGCCCTTCCGGTTACTCTTCTGGTTGGTTGATTGGATTGTGGAAGATGCTTTGGTGTCGTCCTGGTTCCAATATGCAATTAAACCGTTCCAGAGGTCTGGGTTTCCAAGCAGCTCCCTCGGAATATCATTTCGGTTCCACTTGTCCTTCCACTCGGTCAGCTTCCGTGAGTACACTTTCGATTCCTTAGCATCGAACTCACGGCGAACATGAGTCGTAATTTCTCGATCCCAAGTGAAATCTTGCTGAAAAACAAAATGATTAAAATAGTTAGAAATTTTTAAACAAATTTAGTATAAAAAAAAAAAGCGATTAAAGTAAAAAATCATACCGCAAACTACCAAAACCATAAATTCCGGTTAGCCAACGACATATTTTCTTATGTCGGATATGGATGCTGGAGCATTCCGTTGAACATCCAGTTGATCGACTTGGTTATCCCATTATGGGATAGATGGAACCTACAAAACTAAATAAGTTTATAATTGTTAAAAATTAATAAATTAAAGATTAAAAAATTTTAAAACCTAATACTTACCAAGTATTGTTGCTGTCACAATCCGGATGAAGGAACGGCAATCTTTCCCGACCGGGTTGGGAAACAAAGTCTTCAATTCTCATCTGGGTCGGAGCAGAAGCAGCTTGACAAGTAGCTGACGGAGATTGAGTCTCCGGAACAGAAGTAGAGCGGTTTTGACTCGCCCTCGGCCACGTCTTAAACCACCGGATTCTGAAACGGAATGAAATCAACCATAATTTCTAAAAAAAAGAAAAAATATTTATAATTTACAAATAAACATATGAAAGTTTAATATATAGCAAAAACATATAAAAGTTTAATATTATAAACAAAAATTCTAATATATAGCAAAAAATGTAATTATTTTAAAAATCATTAAATAAAGAAAAAATATATATAATAATAAAAAAAATTATTCAAGTACAATAATAATTACATAGTTTGTAAAATATGTAGTTTGTTCTCTAGGCAATTGAGTTGGTAGTAGACATTCTGCTGGTGCATCAAAAACATTAATGAAAGAGACGGTTAGTGGAGGTGGGGGTGGCCTTGGCCAAACGACTAAAGACTCATCATTTTGCTCGTCTGGAACATAAGGATTAAAAGAGGAGTTCACCATTTTTGAGAAATTTAGTTAGATACTAGTTTTACTTTTCGTATGTTGTTGTAACGAAGAAACATGAACCAAATATATACAAAGAGAGGTCCGTCGGATTGTTGTAAGAGATATTAAAAGAGTTAGATGTACCTAACTCGGAGAATAAATGTGTACCTAACTCATATAAAAAGAGTTAGGTGTACCAAACTCAGACGAAATAAAATGTGTGTAACTAACCCCGAATCCGTCGGAATTTTAAAAAAATCTTACGGATTTCCTACGGAATATTAATTAATTATATATAATTCACGTATCCGTCGGAAATCCATCGGAATTTCTTAAAATTCTGTCGGATTTCTGATGGCTTATTAGAATTTTGGAGAAAAACACCGAAATCATTTATTTCAAAACTATAAAATACATATCTTAACATAATGTCATCAAACAAACTGCAAACGTACTTTAGATATGAAACCACTTTAGATATACTTTAGATATAGTAAGTCAAAACATAAAACACTTAATTGTCCTTCTCAAATTCTATGTGGAACTGACAACAATTTGGATACTATTCTGTAGGACAAGCGTAGTCGACCTCAGTTTCTTCCATTACGCCACTATTAGACGCATTAGCATACCCATGGTCAAGAGTTTGTTTAGTTAATTTCTCGATTGCATCAAAATCAAGTTGCTCTGGTGGTGATTCAACGGGTTAGGCATACCCACGTAGCTGGTATTCATCATTGGTTTGAGACTCCACCAATTCTTCCACTAAATCATCAAGGGTATGGGGGTTAGCTGACAGTTGATCATACCTATGAGAGTCGGGATGTTTGTGTGTTTCGAAACAAGCTTCTAGTTCTGATTCCTGAGACTCTCATCCCCATTTTGCCTCCAACTCTGTGTGCTCCCTGTCCCATTCCGCCACCTTCGCTTTAAGTTGCGAGTCTGTAATACTCGAAAATATTCAATTTCTCGATCTGAATCAGAATCATATGACATTTTTATAACTTTGTATGGATGATTCTTAATATAATTATAATATCATATATATAGATGAATTGGAATATAAACTATATGTACACATATTAGGTTCCAACTAAATCATTTATTTAAAACGTGTTCAAAATGTGTTCAAGTAGGTACACATATCATTTCATTCTCTCCGAATTAAAACCAACCAAATGTTCAAACATTATAATGAATAATTAATCTGACTCGATGGTATGGTATGTAACAAATAACGAATTCATTTCTTTCAAAAATATCAAATACAAATCTTAACATAATGTCAATACACTTACAATAACGAATATAAAGGACAAAAGCCATTACTCCTCATCTTCAGATGATCCGTCCGACAGAATTGAGTCTGAATAGTCTTCGAATTCACCACGTGATTCATCTGAGTCTGAATAAATCATATCATCACCAGTTTGTGTTAAATCAACCACGATCTCAATGTCAAACGAATGTTGAACATGATCCATATGACAAACTCTAGTTGGCTGGAGGGCATTCTAAAACTCCATCAATTCTTCCTCGTAGGTTAATTGAAGTAACTGTGATCCAATGATCTGACCGAGTAGATATTTGAGGGTAACGAATGTAGCAAACCTATATAAATGAAGATAATTTGTAAAAATAAGAAAGAGTTAGGAATATATATATTAGTAATAATCAAATATATTAATTTAATCATACCTGGTCTGCTTGTGATGCTAGAATAAATGGATCGTACTTAAGAAGTCTTCGTCTTGAATGTATCGATGTCACACCGAATTGATCAATTTGAACACCACAACCAATGAATGGATCATACCAATCGCACTTAAACACAATGCACCTCAAATCCAACATTCCAGGATATCGAACTTCTAAGATTTCATTCAATATGCCGTAGTAAACTACATCACCGGATGAAATGAATGAGTGAAAATGAGTGTATTTATTGATTGAAAATCACTGTTTATAGCCGTTTGAAAAGTGAAGATTTTTGAAAATTTTCTTGTGACCGTTAGTGAGAAAAAATTTAATCATAAAATCAATCTGGAATTTTAACAATCAATTAGTTAAATTTACCAATTTCAGATAACATATTTATATACTTGTGGTCGAGCCTCCATTATATAATAACATAATATAAAAAAATATTTAACAGTAATATTATGTGACGGAATCATCCACATCAGAACAATAAAATATGTGACGGTTTAGCCGTCTAATAAATATATACATATGGTGCATTAAATAACCATGACATAAGAACAGTAAAATAATATCAAGGCAAAACCGCCTACAGTCAAATTAAATAAATAGTGGTGATTAGACAACCACTTAAAATAATAATGGGGCAAAAACTGTATACAGAAAAATTAAATGAATAGTAATGTATTAAACAACCATTAAAACTATTATAAAAGCGACATACCTCTCACTGTAATAAATTATATAATATAATATTTATTTATAAATATTTAGCATAATCATATAGTGATACATGTTATAAAAATAATTATAAATTATCATAAAGATAAATATAATTAAAACTAAAAATTTATATATGTGAAAAAGAATATCAGATGTTTGAAGAGAGAGAGAGTATTGAATGTTTTTTTATGTTATTGATATGTTGTAAATGAACGAATTTGTTTATTTATATAAAAGAGAAAAAACAAATTACTATATGTGTATAGTAACGATGAATTCTACATAATTTATATAAATTAAAAGTTATGACCGCCATTTCCGCTTTTTTTACTTTTTATAACACAAATGGAAGATATCAGGAAAAGGAAGTTAGCCTTTTTTTTTGGATTTTTTCACGTGTCTTCTTTGTGATAACATTTCTTGTTTAGTTGTTCTTTTCGAGACCCAAACGTTGGTTTGTCGAGGTTAAAAATTTCAACTATTAAATTACATAAATCGGAGTTTGTTATTTGTTTTTAGTCCCTCTGTTTCTAGATACATGAAATTTTAGAGAGAAAATTTTGTTTAAAAATAGATGATGTTTTATAGATTTCAATGGAACTTTTTATTCATTTAATTGTAAAACCATATAGCCAAAAGAAATTTTATAGTTTTGTTGTCAATTACAAAATACCATTTTAAATAAAGTCAATACTTTTGTTAACTTTTTGATTAATTATTCTTTCCATAAATGATGTTTTTACTTTGAGAGTAATTCTTAAACATCATGCTTTTAGCCAAAACATCATATATTTTGAAACAGAATGAGTAGTTTATACTATTTCGGTTCCTAATAGATTGATGTTTAAGATTTCTCACACATATTAAGAAAGAATAAATCTATAATCTATATTATTACTTGGGAAGAACAAGTTGTAAAAAAAACCTTAAAGTTCTAGTACAACTACATTAGATAGTAACCCACGTTGTGCAGTGCGAAAAAAATATTTACTTCATATTTTATAAGTTTATATAATTATAAATTTGATTAGATTTATTTTATGTTTTAGATTAGATTTATTATATGTTTTTACCATCTTATTTTTTTAATTATTATAATTATTGTTATTATATATTTTTTCTTGTATTAATTAAAATTACTAATATATAATTCCGTATGTGCAGTGTTATGTTTGTAAACAAATTTATTTGATAATTTAGATTATAACATAATTTGGTTATAAAAGTTAAGTGGTGTTATGTATATATTTTCACATTATTTTAAAAATCTATAACAATTTGATTTAATCCAATATCAATTATCATCAATGATTAGAATTTCGATCCGAGATCCGTCATGACCCATTATGATTCGTCTTTCTCTGCTCTGACTCGTCTTGACCCGTCCTGATCCATTGTAAAAATTAGAACATTTGAAAATCTGAATTCTAATTCAAATATGGATGATACAATATTGGATCCGTTGAAATTAAATCTGTATACTTTTTGAACAATTTCTAAAAAAACCTATTAAAACACTTTAACTTTTTATAAGTTTAAAACTATATAATCTTTGATAAAGTTAAAAACTATATAATCATTAATAAGATTATAAAAATTTTAAAGATTTTTATTATTTATAATATTTTAAACTAAGTATTTAAAATAAATTTTTATTTTTTTATTCGGTAAAATTATTTGATTAACTAAAAAACCATACTAAAAGAATAAATTTTAAATTTAAACGCCTAATAAGACAAGTTTGTTTCTCATTTAGATTTGAAGTCATTTTATCATTTTTATAATATGATTCATAACCATTGCTAATTTTTTTTTAACAAATGTGGGATGTTAAACACATATTTTTTTCATCGATGAGTAATATATCTTCGTTTCTAAAAATTCTATTCACAACATATGCAGAAAACAAATATACATTTTTATTAACTATATGTATTATATGATAATTCAAAAAAAATAAAATAAAAAATGTGTGTTTCAAATATAATAACTTAAAAATAAATAATATGGTATAATTAGATATCAAATTTTAGTTTTTAAATTTTGATTGATTAATAATTTAAAAAGTCCAGTAATTATTAAGAGAAAAAATGAGTTTAATTTTTTGGAAATTAATAATTATTTAAAATATTATTTATGAATTTTAATTTAAGTATATTAGCTTTATGATTATTACTGTATGTTTAATGAATTTATTTACAATCATTGCTCAATTTTTAACCAATATTGGACGTTAAACACACTTTTTTCTTCATCAATTGAGAAATATATCTCCATTTCTAAAAACTGATTCATAACATGTGGAGAAAAAAATTATATTTTTATTAACTATATGTATTATATGATAATTCAAAATAATTTGAAAATAAGATCAAACAAAGATGATAGAAGAATCATAATTTTAAATCTTAACTAAATCTTTCAAATGTAATAACTTAAAATAAAGAATATGGTATAATTAATCAAATTTTAGTTTTTCAATTTTGATTGGTTAACAATGAAAAAAAAATTAAAATTTTTTCCATATTTAGTTAGAGGGAGAAAATAAATTAAAATTTTTAGACACTAATAATTATTTAAAATATTATTTATAATTTTTAATTTAATTATATTAATTTTATGATTATTATTGTACCTTTAATAATGTTATTTAAAAAGTCTAAAATTAATGACATTTTGCGTCATATAACACATGAAAGTTGGTTATTTTATTTTCAACATTTCTCAAATAATAGTATAGAGATGTTTGCCATTGGTTTAAAACCAATTTAGGAGATAAAAACATGTTTTGGACAAATTGAGAAAAGTACAAATCAGAGAATTTTTGGAATATTTAAAAAATCTCTATTATTATAGATAATAGAATATTTGGATATTTTAATTATTAATTGCTGATTTTATTGTTTCCAATATCTATTTTTTGTTTGAAATATATTAAGATATATTCAAGATATGAAATGAAGATACATATCGAGATATTGATTTTTTGACAACCTAATTTTATTCAATTTTGTAAACTACTTAATATCTCTCTACTCATATTAACAAATTAAAAGTTTGATTTTTAAATTTAAAATTAAAACAAATCAAATATGTTATAAATAAATTTAGATCAATGGAATAAATTCAAATTAAATTATGGACGAAAATAAAATTAATTTTTAAAAATAGTAAACCAATTGTAAATAAAGATTGAGATCTATAGCATATTATTTACTTTTGTTATTATAAATGGAAAATTTTCTTAATATTTAAAATTATGATTCTCCTATCATATTATCTATTTTTTCAACTCTAAACATAATCCTGATTTTCTTAAAACCAAATTAGTGATTATATCAAACACAATCAATTTCAAGTAATACTCAAGATATGCATTAAATAATAAATATTCAATTTTAAAAATAATGTTCACATTTTTAATTTATTGAATTATTAAAATTATAATAAATAACATATGAACTTTCGAAATAAGCTAAAAAGAATATTCTTCTTTAAAATTTTCTAAATTGAGTATATATATATATATATTTCATGTCATTCCATTCAACTACACAACCACGTTTTTTTCTTCAAGCTTTTATATATATTTATTTTTTTTAGTTTTAACTAATTTATTTGTTTTAGTTCGTTTATTATATTTATAATTTTTATAATTTGTGTAATTTTATATTCATGTAGTTTTAATTATTTTCTTTTTATAAACTTTGCAGGAACGATTATGCATCATAACTTCCTAATATGACATTTTTTGTTTTATATTTCAGAAGTAGCAGCCTAGCTTGTGTGATGTGTCGATCATGTATTTAATTGTTGCTGCTATAAGTTTTATTTGCTTCTATCCCAAAAATTCTTAAAAGTCTGTTTCAAAGGTTAATGATGAGGACGATGCTGAGGATGGATGAAGAGGTGAGTAGTTACTTGTCTTAGTTATTTACATCATTGCATGTAAATAGCTTTTGTATGAAGAAGTAAAGCTTTGTATGAATTCTGTTATATATGTAGGGAGGAAGATGATGACTAATAAGTTGAAGTTGGGTAGCATAATATAGAAGGCTGCAAGGAATCTTGCGGATGCTTTCTCTCTTTTTTCTCTTCGAATGTTAATTAATGAGGTTTTTTTTTTTTTTAATTACTGATGTTTCGTTTTAGTAAGCTACCACTGATTCTACGGGTTATGGAAAAAGTGAATGTAGAATGTTTAGTTGGTCAATGAGAGATTTGCAGCTATATATAATGATTTATCTTTTTAATCCCTCTACCTTTTTTTTTCTATCATAATGCTCTCTTTTTTAATCTCTGTTTATTGTTGATGACTTATATAGATTTAGCCTTTTTGGTTATTTATAAAATGATTTAGCTCTTTATAACGATTTCGACTTTTTATCTCTCAACGTTTGTTATTATCATGCATAATACTCCTTTTTTTTCTCTCTTGATCATGTCTTGCTTAAGTTTGATTTATAATCATGAAAGAATTTTAGTGTTAATGTCTAATTGATACTCAATTGGATTCATGTTTTATATATTACAAAGAGTGCTTCCCTATCGGTATCTTATTTGGTTTGGTAAACAATACATAGCATTAACACGCTCTTAATCAACGTGTTCCAAAAAGTGTAATCCATGTGGTTACTTTTTGTTTGGTTGATTTTACTTTAGTCACTCAGGTTGGTAAAATTGTTTCAAGGCCTTCTTTCCAATGACCAAATCCATGATGATTTGGTTCTTTTTTCACCTTAAAAAAAAGTTAACAGGAAATTATAATTTCAATAAGGAAGTTTTAATTTTTACTTAGTTTTATTTAAGAAATAAGTTAAAATTTGATTATTGTTGACAAAAGTGAAGATTGAGAGTGAAATCCGCGTAATAGCAGCAGAATATTGAATCCAAATTAGTTTTCAGTTCCATAAATATTGGTAAGATATTTACAATTTAATTGATTTTGCAGAATATGGAATCTAAATTAATTTCCTATTTATGTTTGTTTCAAGAAAAATACGGTTTATAGAATACTAGAAGTTGATCAGTTCGTCCCTAACGGGGTTAAAGTTTGCAAGAATATTAATTGTATATGTGAAGGTACAATAATAATCACAAAATTAGTATAATTAAAATAAATATTATTAAATTATTTTAAATAATTATTAGTTTTCAAAAAACAAATCTCATTTTCTCTCTTTATTAATTATGGAAAAAATTAAATTAATTTTTATAAAAATTATCAACCAATCAAAATTGAAAAACTAACATTTAATATCTAATTATATCATATTATTTATCTTAAGTTTTTATATTTGAAAATTTTTGTTAAGATTGAAAATTATAATCTTTCTATCATCTTTGTTTGATATTATTTTCAAATTATTTTAAATTATCATATATTACTTATACTGAATAAAAATGTAGATTTTTCTGCATATGTTATGAATCGAATTTTTAGAAATGAAGATATATTACTCAATTGATAAAGAAAGTGTATTTTCAACGTACAATATTGCTTAAAAATTTTAAGCAATGGTTATGAGTCATATTATAATAAAGACCAAAATAATTCAAAATCAAGAACATTGACTTATCAAATTTTAAAATTTTATTCGTTTAATCTGATTCTTTAGTTACAATAACAATTTTACAGAATAGAATAAATAAAAAATATTTTGAATACTTAGTTTCAAATATTATAAATATTTAAACTTTATAAAAAACTAAAATATTAATAAATTTAAAATCTATAAAAAGTGTCAAATAAACATAAATGCCCCTTTTCACAAAAAAAACATAAATGGCCCAAGAAAAATCACATTAAATATTTTCATATGTATATGATTTGATTATCTAAATTATATCAGTGTTTTTAAGTAATTAATTTTACTAACTATATATACTTTCAAAATCTATAATTAAATTGTGGTTACTCAAATATCGTTATTCCATGAAATCAATATGTTATTTTAAAGACCAGTCTATTTCTGGTATTGGGACGCAAAATAGTGGATATGAGATGAAAACGGATAATTCGGATAACATAAAATATTATTCAAACGATTTTCGATAAAAACAGGACAAGAATTTTGGATAACATTACGAGATCAGAAAATTTGGGTAGGTAAGAGTTGACTATGTGATGGATAAAAATCCACATCGTGACGGATATTTTAGGAAATTTTTGAAAATATTTAGAGAAATTTTTGAGAATTATAAAGTTTTGGATAATTTTCATTAATTTTATAAAAATTTAATATTCAAAAAGAAAATACAAGTATCCCGTCTAAAATCCTTACTCAATCTCTTACAAAAAATTGTCAAACGAATAATTATTTATAAGGGAACGGTTATAGGATGGAACGAGATGGTTTTCCGTTCCAAAATAGATATGCCTACCTTATATACTGAAATAGCCCAATCTAAAACTGAATCAAAATTTGATTTAACACTCCTGATAAAATTGTTAGTAATGTTTTAATTAGTTTCATAAATATACATGTAACATAAATATCAAATAAATTTGTTTAAAAAAATAATCTTGCACGTACGCACGCATACGGAACAGAAAAAGTTTTCCGTCCCAAAATAGATAAACTTAAATTTGTTTACCAAAATATATATATTTGTTTAGAAAATAACCATCCACATACGTGCGAGTCTAATCTAGTTATTTTTATTAATTTATTGTTTAGTTGATTATTCGTTTATTTTGTATGGCTCCATACCATATATGTGATTATTCATTTTACTTTTGTCAATTGTTTCCCACTTTCCCACTTATTTTTCAGTTTTTTGTTCAAAAATATACTCATTAAGTAATTTTAAAATGGAAAATATATGAAATAAAATCTACAAAATCAGTAGTTTATAAACAAGAAAAAAACTCAAAACATAAAACAAAGAAAATAAATGATATATGATATGATGCACTATTTTGGTTTCCGTCCTATCCGGTTCCTTCCCATTCCCATTCCCATCTCATCATGTATTTTTAATGGAACACATATGAATTTTTTGTTTTGTCTGTTCTGAAATTCTCATCCTTCCCCAAATTCCGGTTTACCCATCCCTAGCCAAAGTAGCAGAAGAAATGAATCCTGAAGGTTCACGATACCAGCTTCTACTCTCATCTCCTTCTGGTCTCTCGCCGTCTCAGGTCCTCTTTTTAATTCTCCTCTGATTAATCGAATTTACACTCTGCGATTTAGTATCCGTAATCATAATCCATTTTGTTGCAGGTCTCAGTGGATTTCTCGAAATCGCATGATCGGATTCCTCATCCCGATCCTGGTCTGGAAGATTCTATTGCTCAGGTGAGAACCGAAATGGAGTATCTAAAACTTGTGTTGGTTTCTGATTTCAATTGCATTGATCGAATCTTTAAAATCTCAATTGCATTGACGAAGATTCCATTTCTTAATGACTCCAATTGGACTCGAAACTCTGATCGGATCCTACTATTTTCATGGCGTAATTTGAATCTCATGTGTTCTCTCTAGTCTTGTGTGAGGTTTTGATTTGATGAATTTGGCAATTTTAGGTTTGGGAACAGAGAACACAGGGCAATTCATCATTGTTCAATGGCCAAAAATTCAGGGTATGCATATATGGTTTTGCCATGCGTTCAAGTTATGATTGAGATTTTCACCAATGTTTCTTTGCATTATCTTTGAAATTGTTTTGTACTTAGTCACTAATCAAAGCAGCTACTTCATTTTGATATGTATTTAAACTTAGTAGTTTTAAATTTGTTCAATAAGCTCACTCCTAATTAAATTTTTCAGTATGGATCATATTGTTTAGATGATGATGGTGGTACCAATGAAGTGCCACACGTCTGCCTTCGCCTTGCCTTGACAGATTACAGGTTTCTCATTTATCTCTCTTTTTTCATTATTTGCACAGTATTATGCCTCTAATTTATCGGTTTCTGGTGTACGTTGTCTTGTTTGATGGAGAGAGTAATTGATCATCGACATGGTTTCCAAGGACTTTTGTAGGAACGAATTTGAGTTCTCTCTGGGAGAGGTTCCTTGTTACATCACAAGGTATATCTGCACAATTGCACTCTCCGGGAGATTTAATTATCATTGCCTCTAGTTTTGTGTTGGGGAACTGGTGAGCTTCAGGGTGATTTGATCAGATTTCTTATCTTTATAGTTTTATACTCTCACAGATGACTCTGTAAGATGTCGACATACCTCAAGTCCATTGGGTAACGGAGCAATTATCGAAACTTCTGACAATAAGATTATTGTGTTACGCCGGAGTAATAATGTCGGGGAGTTTCCAGGTCACTATGTATTCCCTGGGGGCCATCCAGAGGTATTCACGTAAAGCATCACCATATTGTCTCTGTTTCTAAGTCTTTTTGCATGGCTGATGAATTTTAAACATTGCAGCCAGTAGCAGTAGGTATTGATGATACTCATCAGCTTGATAAAGGTGTTGAAACTGTTGGGCTTTTAAACAAGAAGGTAAGTCAACAAATGTTTGACAGCATTATCTGTGAAGTTGTCGAAGAAACTGGAATACCAGCATCATCTCTTGTAAGCCAGAAGAAATTATTTTCTTTTTTTCTCACTTAGGAATCATGAGAGATATCTGAATCAATCTTTTATACAATTACAGAGCCCTCCTCTCTTCATTGGAATATCTCGGAGGGAGTTGAATGTAAGACCAGCTATGTTTTTCTTCATCAAGTGTAGTCATCATTCAGATGACATTCCAAGATTGTACTCTGGCGCTGAAGATGGGTTTGAGTCAACACAACTCCACACTGTCTCTATGGTTAGTTCTCTAATCCATCTAGAAGATACATTGGGGAAGAATAAATGTTTTACTCTCTAAATTTTATGATCGCATCACAAATAAATGTAGTTTGGCTTTAAATAATCGATCAGGATGAGCTGAAGATGATGACATGGAGAATGCCAGGTTGCCATCATGGTGGATTCGCTCTCTATGAACTGATGCTTCAACGTCTCAAGAGTACTTAAGGAAAAGTCTTTAATAGCGACCTAAGAGGACAATACTTAAACTTACATATACTTGTGATATGGTTTGCTAATTATCACTACTTATTCTTTTGTTTTATGTCATTACTATAGAGTTTCGAGTAAATTTTAATAATTTGTTAAATTCATGTAATTCAGACATCGAAAGCTCTAATCAGAATAAGCATTTATATTAAAGATAAAAGGTTCATCTGTTCACATATGTAACCATACTAGATTCTAGCATTTTATTATGACTAGAAACATAGATGGCAAGGACGAAAGGGGAAATATGAAAACATACAAAATATCTTGCAAACTAGTTGGCTAGTATTCTTGAAACGATACAAACAGCCAGATCACTCGATGATTAAGAGTGACTGCAGATGCATCAGTGAGGGGCTAGAGGAGAAGGAGCCAGTTTACCATGAAAAGACGGATGCTTTTGAATTATGATTTTTACGTTAAATCATAACTAAATCATATAACCTGTTTAATTTAGTTCGATTCTATTTTTTAAGTTAAGGGTTTTTCTTTTGTCCAGCTCTAATGAGACGACATAGCTTTTGCGTATACTCGACAATGATGTTGTTCATCGATTCACCTAAATAATATATTTTGTAAATGCAACCCAAAGCATAAAACGTTTTATGTCTCACTATTTAGACAATTGAATATATGTTTTAATCGCACTGAATTGAGACGAATTGTGATAGTTTTTCGCAGTAATCAAAGGAAACTTGTGAAAAGATTATTGATAATTTGGAATTGCATAATTTATTGATATGAGAACCTCTGTTTATATACATAGAGTAATCGTACAAAGAGAGGAAGAAGATATACACAAATTAATGAGAGAATCTACAAGAGTAATGACTCCTAAACTTCAGTTATTATGTGCTGTCTAGAATATCTATTTTCTATATCCCTATACACCACTTGAATGGCTATTTCACAGTCCAATCTTGACACTTAACCTTTCAACTCGAGTTCGTGGGAGAGGTTTAGAGAGTGCGTGTGGAGTTCGGACACATGGGCGTAGAGATAGGTTTGCAGGTGTCCATCTTCGTCCGATGGAGGAGATTTGCAATGTAACGAGTTTGAGTTAAATGAAGACCTTTCTTTGTTCGAGTTACTTCTATGGCAAGAAAGGATGATAAATCATCTAAATCTTTAAAAGAGAACCGCTGGGAGAGAGAATCAATAAAACGAGTTGTATGAGATGGACTATTTTATGTAATAATCAAATCATCAACATAAACAAGCATATAAGTAAGTACTCTTTGTTTGTTATATATGAAAAGTGATGCATCAGCCAGGGAATTGAAGAATCCTAATTGAATTAGAAAGTTACGAAGCTCATTGTAAGCTATTGGAGCTTGTTTGAGTCCGAAAATTGCTTTGTGAAGCTTACACACGGCACTGGGGTTATCTTTGTCAATAAAACCTGGTGGTTGAGCCATAAACATTTCATCTTGGAGTGTCCCATGGAGAAATGTGTTGTTGACATCCAGCTGCTGGAGTGGCCAGTTGTATTATACCGTGGCACTAAGGACTGATCGTATAGTGGCTGGTTTTACTACTAGACTGAACGTGTCATGGTAGTCTACACCTGGTTGTTGTGTAAAGCCCTTGGCAACGAGGCAGGCTTGTATCGTGCTATGGTGTCATTAGGATGACGTTTGATTATAAAGATCCACTGCAATTTTTTTGTTAAAAATATCTACATGAATATGAAAATTTACAAAAACTAACCAAAGAAACAAAAATTTATTCACATGGATTATCCAAATAAACAATTCAAAATAAAAACAAACAACATTCAAATGTATTATCTTAATAAAGTATTTGAATTGATCATTTAGATGAAAATGATAGATCAGCAAACAACGTAAACCTCGACAATTAATTTTTTTTTTAATTATACGATAAATCAAAGTTAGATATTAGGGAAAATTATAAATTTCAGACATCAACTTATATAAAACTAAATAATTTACAAAATTAAAAAATTTTAGAAAACACGAATTTAATCTATAAAATATTAAATAATAAGGACGCAGATGGATATCTTAGTTTTTTTTTGTCAAGTCACTTATAATCTTAGCTCTGGGCATTCTGTAGAAACTGATCAAACCGAACGAAAATATTTAGAGATGATAACAAACCAACGGGTGACTAACCAAAACCGTGAAAAGCATAACAGAATGAGTGGCTTCTGTGCGGCAATCTTCACGGCAATTACAACTCAACTTCTGTCTGGAAAGCTCTTGAATTAGCTATGTCATGTGCAAACCCTCCTTCTAAAAGAACGTTTACTTCTGAAAACTTGATGAGAAGTAAGAATCAAGACATGGACTCTGAAAGTTCCCTTGAAATGACCATGAGCTTTGATACCGAAGTTGTCCCTAGTGCTAGTGGCGGAGCAAGAAACTTTTTTATGGGATCATATTTTAATATATAAATATATAATAATAATGTTTGCTAAATTAAAATAAAATTTAATTGTTGCAAAAACATTTCTTTTAAAAATAGCTGCTGTTTTTGTAAAAAGATATTTATTGCTATTAGATTTTTCTAAAAAAAACAAAAAAAAAACTAAGAAACATTACTTCTGTAAACGCAATAAATTATAGCTGTTTTAGAAAATAATAGTTTTTTAATTTCTTATTTTTTTGTATAAGATAAATTTCATACATTTACCTTTTTTCTTCAAAATATTAGTTTATCTAAATTGAAATGTATAGTTAAGTGTTTAGAAAAAAAATCAAAAGCAAGTATACGAGTTTAATTTATACATAGAAAGAAATAGAAGACAATAATAATATTTAAGTAAACATAAAAACATGAAAATCTATGAAAATATAAAAGTTAAAATACTATGTATTGCTAATTTAAAAAGATTTAAAAAAATCAATGATTAGCTAAAAAAAAATTGACAAGGGGTGAAAAAGAAAATTTGAACTAGAAACATGGGGGTCATAATAGATGTTTGAAGGCAAATAATTAAATCCATTCTAAATTAATAAGCTTGTAAAAATATATTTTAAAAAAGTCATGGGGTCAATTGACCCCCCTCGCCTCACTGGCTAGTGCAAGGAAGTATTTGTAAAGAAGCCTCATAAACTTAAAATTGATGTATTCCTGCTTGTGGTATATTTCTTTGGTCATGTTTTGAGACATCAAAACTAAACAAAAAAGGAGAGGATCTCGTGTTCTCTATCTCTTGTACTAATGTTCAAAAAAAATATTAGACAGAGCTAGAGTGATTAGTAAACCTCATTGTTTTTTTTTGCATCAAGAACAGTTTAGAAACCATCAAGATTCACAAACTGTTGAGTTATCTTCAAATTCTAGAAGATAAACTAATTGATTGAGCTGAAGATCAATTATAGCAAAATGTGTTATCAAAGAGACGAAGATCAACCTTGGTTTAAATGAAAAACATAAATTCCCCTGACTAAAAAGCTTATCATGGGCCAGATCTAAGGAAAGAGAGAGGAATCGTTTGTGCAGAGCAAGAGAGAGCGAGAGAGAGAGAGAGATGAGGTTGTTCGATCCATGGCCTGTGTTCTTCAAGATAGAATGGAAACGATGCTGGCCATTCCTCACTGGTTTTGCCATCACCGGCGTCTTCAAGAGTTTGTCTTTAGTAGGTTGCCTCAAGGCTTCTTTTAGGTTGTGGAGTAATCAGCTTTGGGTTTAACTTTGATGATCGATGATATTGTGATAATTTTTTCATAGCATAGTCTCAACATGTTTGTGTTGTGAATGAGAGTTTTGACTTAATTGTGTGCCTTCGTTCCTTGTAATCTTTATTTTTATCTAACAACAATTTCGACTATAGAACGTAGAAACATATTATTATTATATGAAACCAACCACCCGTTTGAATATCACCATAGAAACTTTAAAGTAGAAACTGAGTCAGAGTGTGTTCACGTTTGGCCATCAAATTTAGTTCTTGGGGACTCCGAGCCTTAGCCTGAAGTCTTCTTCCATAAGAGGAAGGCCATCGCGGAGCTTCACCTTTGGTTCCCATCCCAACACTTCTTTAGCCTTTGTGATGTCTGGCTTCCTCTGTCTTGGATCATCTGGTGTGTTTTCAACCATCTTTATCTCTATGCTCGGGTTTATCAGCTGCAACCAAACCATCAAGCCAGAACATGATAAATCAAAAACCACATACTCATATCCATTGAGAAACCAGACTCTTTACCTCCTTCACTGTCTCAGCCAGTTCCACCATTGTAAATTCACCTGAGAAATTCAAGATTCAAACACAAATCATGAGTTCATGAGACTGGTTGGTTTGTGTTTGGTCTTATGGAGGAATGTAATAGTACGGGCCTTTACCTGGGTTACCGATGTTGATGGGACCAGTGTCATCTCCTTCCATGAGGCGCATAAGTCCATCAACCATGTCAGATACATAACAGAAACTGCGAGTCTGCGTACCAGGTTTCTGAACAGTCAATGCCTCGCCCCTATTATTCATGGCAAGAAAAATAACAAGAGAACAATAACAAGAGATGAACAATAAAATCAGGTTGTAACTCGAAAAAATAAAACTTTATTTGATGGATGAGCGAAGGGCTTACCGGAGTGCTTGAGCAATGAAGTTGCTTACGACACGCCCATCATCAATGTTCATCCGTGGACCATAAGTGTTGAAGATTCTGGCAATGCGGATTTCTACAACAAACACACGTTAAGGAATAAAGGTCAATGAGAAAATCTTAATAAAATTACAGGAAGAAGGTTGAAGCGCGAGCCTCGGAAAATACAACTGACCAATTCCATGCTGTCTGTGGTAGTCAAACATCAAGGTCTCAGCCACCCGCTTGCCTTCATCATAACAGCTCCTAACCCCTTTTATCATAGCAACCAACTTATCAGACCGTAAGTTGACACACATATATAAGATATGAACTAAAAACTGATTAGTCTTTGAGCCTACCAATTGGATTGACATTTCCCCAATAGCTCTCGGGCTGGGGATGAATGAGAGGATCTCCATACACCTCCGAGGTTGAGGTAAGCAAAATCCTGTTCGGAGAAAGACTTACTTAGTCAAAAAGGCAAAGATATTGGTAAAGAATAAAGAGGGGATCATTTTGCATACCTTGCTCCAACACGCTTGGCAAGACCTAGCATGTTCAGTGTACCAATCACATTGGTCTTGATAGTCTTCACGGGGTTGTACTTGTAGAAGATGGGAGAAGCAGGACAAGCAAGATGGTAAATCTGATCAACCTCAATCAACAGTGGCTCCGTGACATCTGTTAAACCCAAAACCAAATAGAAATGAGGACAATGTTGATCTTCTTGACATAAAAAAAATCAAACAAGCCGGAGAGTTTTGAGACCATACCATGACGGATAAGCTCAAATCTTGGATGACCAATCCACTTCTTGAGGTTATCCTTTGAACCGGTGAAATAGTTATCAGCAACAATCACCTGAGAAAAAAAGATATAAAACATCAGTAATTCATCAAACGACACATACATTATTATGTATAGGATCAAGTCATTTGTTTGCAAACCTCATTCTTTTCGTTTTCCATCAGCTTATCAACAAGGTGAGAGCCAATGAATCCAGCTCCTCCTGAGATCAAAATCCTCATATTGGACTGTACAAATGAGACAAAAGTAATGACCTTTAGCCCATCTTCTTAAGACCAAATCATAGTCAACCAGAGTTGCACATAAAAGATCAGAACACAGTACAACAACACTTATAGATAACATTTCAATGAAACTTAACAAAGCTCTTTCACAAAGCACACAATGTAAAGATCTAAGTGAAATATGCAAGATTCAATAAAAATGATCCCTATACCTAAAACTCGTTTGAGTCTATACAATGTCAACGAGATCAAGTAAACACAGACTCCCAAAACAAGATCCGCACAAAACAAATGATCAATTCACCAAATTAAATAAGATATATAGATCACACAGAAATGATCAAATATAACAACAAGGATCAGAACACGAGATTCATTCTCCAAACATATAAAGTAGTAACAACCTAAACATGATTCTAATCATCTGGGTAACGTCAGATTTCAAAATGGAGAAAACGAGATTCAACACATGAAACTAAACACTACGGATCAGAAATTAATGGGTAGTGCTACAATCGAAATAAAAACCTCGAATTCACGTGAATTTCAACCAAAGATATAAAATTTCACCTGACAAAACTTGGAATTTCGCAGAGGTGAAGGTGAAGGTGGAGGCTTTGGGCTTGTTTGTTTGTCACTTGTCGCCATTTCTGAGATCACAACCCTAGATTTTGACAAAAACGCATCAAATCACAGAGAAATGAAAAATCCGATTAGAGAGAAAGAGGATTGATTGAGAGTAATTACGAGATGGGTTTCTAATCGATGAGATGAAGCCTAAAAACGAAATCTTTATGATCTGAAGCGTGGGAAGGATCGTAATTAATAGAAACTAGAAATTAATATTTAACAATTAAGTTTCATTTTAACTTGTACTTATGCCATATAGAGTTGAGTAGGACTGGTACATGCATGAACTGGAATGCCACATTGTAGGCAGGCGTGAAAATAACCAAGAAAATGAAAGCTAAGGTTCAAGAGCTACTCTCCATTCTAAATTTCAGGAGCTTGATGTGGTTTGCTATTTTTTGTTCACACATTCATGTTGCCTCTCACGTAGGATATGTCTTTTCATTCTTTCCAAATTTTTCGTCAATCTAATGTTTAGTTCTTGATTTAACTTGACTTTCTTACAAATTTATCATTTGTAAAGTTTTTAGATACAGATATCTCATTATTAAACTAATATGACCTTTACGAAACATCACCAACAATGGCAACAAATCTTGTACACAGCTTTTTACTGCAGAGGGTGATCAAAGTCTCACCACAATACTAAACCATAGTTACTCCCTCCCAACTTAAAATGTACTGAACGTACCATTACTCCTAAACCAAGACCCAAAACTAAGTTGAACTGATTGGTTCTTATTATCCCCTCCTTGTCTGCAACGAACGCACTGAATAACAGACGGGTTTATTCACTATCGACTATATGTATCAACGCATACCACACCATATACTATGTACACAGAAGACATACATATCCGTCTAAACTTGGTTATGAATTGTTCTTACCGTACGGAAGGTTTAAAAGGGTCTGCTCTCGGGATCAGCAAATCCAGCTAGTAGCGCACCAAAGAGCCAAATCATGAGCAAGAACACTACCGCTGTTCGCAGCACTTGGTTAGATATGGTCAAGGCTCGAGTCGTCCTCATAGGCTAAATCAGGTGTCTGGACATTGTAACTCCAGTGGCTGTCGTCTAGCTTCTCTGTCTCCATCAAGCTTCCTCTCTTGCTTCTTGGGTGTATATGTGTTTGTGGTGGCCCTGGTGGATCTTGTTCGGTAAGATTTGAGCATCTTTTGCAGTTGCAGTCGCTGCCAAGGTATGATGGAAGCATCTGGAGATATTCAGAGAGGGCTCGGTGGAAAGTTTCCCCTTCAATTCTCAGTTTTTTGTGTGTCGTTGGTCTGAGAATCTATGAGAGAGTAGTAAGATAAGTTTAGGAAGGGATAATCCTTCACAATCCATCACTACCATAAGTTCTGAATTCTCTGGCTTTAGAAGATGCAAAACACCGTGCTCAACCTGAGATACTGAATTAATGATACTTGGTTAAAAGGATACCATAGCAAAGGTAATCCTGGAAAATGCAGTACTG
Organism: Cardamine chenopodiifolia; assembly: GCA_963922655.1. Classification (NCBI taxonomy): domain Eukaryota; kingdom Viridiplantae; phylum Streptophyta; class Magnoliopsida; order Brassicales; family Brassicaceae; genus Cardamine; species Cardamine chenopodiifolia. Next base: position 12,600,217 of record OZ000463.1, read on the forward strand.
CTACAAAGGACTTACTGATTGCCTGAGGAAAACGAGGTCTTTCATGAGATGGCAACTTTAGAAAAGCAAGCCCCAACCGGACAATGAGGCAAGGTCATTGGTACCTGTCATATCCATGCCAAAAGACTAAACTTGACCATGTCTCAAGTTCTTCTTCGGATAGGATTCTATAAGTCTCCCTCCAATGGATTGTCTTTTTTATTGAAGATAGTAAAGATGTGAAGTCTCCATTTGAAACTCTATAGAATCTATGAAGCTCGTCTTCATTGAGTCTACATTAAAATGAGACTGGAAGGTTATGATCAAACGCAGAAAATTTATTATTGAAACTCAAATAAGAAGGAAACTCATTTCCTCCTCACAGTAAAATTTGAAACTACCTCTCTGGCAAGCTAAGTCTCTGCTTTTCCAGTTCTTCGTAGAGTTGTTTAAGCCAGTCTTGTAAAGTGACAGGATGAGGAGCCTCATCTTCATTCTGCATTCACAGAAAAGTTAAGATATGTAGAAAATAGATATATCTAGATAATACTCAAACTAAGACTATGGAGGTTTAATAGTTTCAACGGAATTGAAAAACTTAAAGTGCTTCAGATTAAAGTTGTACAGTCTCAGCTTATTATAGTAAAATATTACAGGTAAGATTTTGACATCGGCGTACCTTATGTCTGATGGAGACTGAGACGTCTGTGCACAGAATGTGGTTTGGAAGATGCATGAGAGGATGTACCACCTGGGGCTTCTTGCTTTAACTCTGACAGGTCTGTGAAAGCCTCTGCAATCGTGAGGACCAATAATGGCCGAGACAGTATCTGCATAAAGATTATACACACTAATTAAGACTCACAGCAGATAAGTATGGTGAAAGAAGTATCAAATAAGCACATCGAAGGGGTCCTTCACATGGGATATGAGGTATCTGGCATGATACATAAACTTAAGAGTAATAGATTAAAGAACTACTAGTAATCAGGATTCCTCAAACTAGATTGTTACACCAATCGGTGTGTTTCAACCAAAGCATGATGTAGAAATTACTTAGTTCAAATTGCAATTTAAACTGTGAGGAGGAAATGAATGACCTTTGAAGCACAGAAGAGAGCAGAATAAATGTTCGTCCATATAAACATATTTCAAGTAACAGGCAATTAAAGCGTACATATACTCAGCTTGTCTTACATGATAAAGTTAAGAATTATGAACAGAGCACAAAAACTTAAGACCTAGAGAATCATTTGTTTCAAACTTCTTAATGGTTTAAGTTCATCTTAGAATCTTAGGTTGTATATATTATGGAAACACCAAAATCAATGCGTAAAGTTGCATGCTTTATTACCAGTTGGTCAAAACAGCAACAAACGAAAAAAAAGGCATAGTTTGGACACCGGATCAAACCTGCACTGCCTTGATCAACTCCTTGAACGGAGCCCATCTCTGAATCCATTTAAGAGGAGGATAACAAAGACATTGCAACGCTTGAAGACTATTCCACAAATGAGGACATTCAGCCTTCTAAAACCGCGATTTTCAGCAGAAACACAGATGCATTACGCACAATTCCACTTCCAACTCCACCATTATTAACCGAAGAAAAAAACATGCTTACAAATAGTCTGCTGAACAGCTCTTGTAATAGCAGCTACTAAGCTTCTCTTAGAAAACTCTTTCCCAGTAGATAAAGTTGCCATCAGAGAGTTTCTATTTCTACCAGAATGGTTCAATGAGTCTCCCATTAACACAATTCCAAGTACTTAGGATGAACAATACGCCACGAAACTTACGAGATCACACCAATTTCATGTCGAAAAACATAAATCTGCAAACAAAATTTGCATTAAAACATTCTGATCATATAAAAACAAAATCTGTTTGAGGTCAATTTAAACAAATTTCACATGAAACACATTGCCTTGAACAAAATCACTAATTTGAAGCCGAAATTATGAAAATTCAACATAATCATAAGCTATAAGAGATTTAATCGACGAAATCAGATAATTCTATTGAGAAATGTAAACAAAACGAACCAAGAAATCTCCTCTCTGATCGGAGAAAAGCTCTCTGGTTCCTTCATTAACCTCGAATTAATCAATTGACAACAGATCGGCTTAACAAATTGAGAACAAAATCGGTGTAGTGATCGGAGAATCAAATTCTCGGCGGCTAAGCGTGATTGCGTCCTCTTTCCGAAGTCACAAGCCCAAAGAGACGGACGAAACTTTAAAACAGAAAAAAGAAACACGGAATGGGACACGTGTCTGTTCCAACTGTTTGATAGCGATTGATGGTAAAATCAACGGTCCAAGAGCGACAACGTCACGGGACTTTTAAATACGTAGGCCCAGGAGATGCAAACATCATGCTGTTTTTTGTTTTTTCTACAAAAAGCCGAACTGTACGAAGTTTCTCACGGGAACGTAAGAACGGCGTAAAGTTCAGTGTCCAAAAGAAGAGAAGTTAACAGAGTGTGAAAAACAAAGGAGGTTCTGAGCTAAAAAGCTTCAACAAACCTACTCAAAGCTTCTTCACCACAAAATGTATGAATAGTATAAATGTAATATCAGTTTTTTCAAGAATAACACATTTTTCGACCAAACACTTCATTTCACGTTCAGGAACGCGATAAAAAGATGGAAGACGGGTTTATTACAAGTAGTGTTTGGACAGTTTGCAAAGGATTTTTGATAACGATAAATGAACTTTGAACTCCAGAGAAGTTGGAGTTGAAATGTGAAAGTGTTTAGATCACAACATTTCTTGAGACTTTCTAACACAACGGCTCACTTTCTTCTTGAACTCGTCTCTCTTCTCTCTCCATTCTTTCTGTAAGAGGGAAAAACACGGGGAGAATGGTTAGGAAGCTCTGCTACATACAAGACTCTTAAGGCAGTGAACATGATGAGATCATAGCTAAGCAATAGAAAACACTCACAGCAGCTTCAACGTTTGCTGGAGATTCATCATTGGGACCAGAGAGCATTGATATGATACTCAACATGATACTCTCAACCTGAAATCAACATTGATTTTTCCACTTATTAAATCTAAATGGACATCAATCATAGATCTTTAGAAGACACTGCTGAGATTTGCATACAAAAAGAACACTGGGATCATTTTCAAACGTACTGTATGAACAGGCGTCCAGCGCTCGCTTGCCAGCTCATATCCACTTGGATCATCACCAGGAGGATGTAGAATAGATATACAAACACGGCCATCAGTATAAACTGCAAGAGACATTTGCAAAAACATCAGAGATTCAAACACAGAGCAAGGACGGAAACAAAGTTGGAAGAAAAGTGTCTCTTATTCAAATATAACTTGCTTCCAAGAGAACGAACTAACCGTTAGGATGCCAAATATCTGAAGTAAACCGCACCGTGGGTGGGCTATTAGGGTAGTTTTGTGGGAAAGACATAATGGCATTGAAAAATCCTCCTTCACTGTATTTAGAAAGTAACATAAACAATGCTTAATCCTATTGTAAACAGACAAACCTAAGTAAAATTCCATACAAATCAAAGCAATTCAATTCCACAAGAACCAATTCAATTATACTATTAACAAAGAAAAGCTCCAAAACCTAAAAATTCTACAATCTCAAGATCTGAAATAATCCATTTCAAGATAACTTCTGTATCAGTAAGCCAATGTAGTTCCAACAAATCGATCCAAATTTCGCCAGAAAAAAAAAACAAAATTGCAATTCTCAATTCAAACCGACATGGATCATCAAATCAAGAAACATAGATAAATCTCGAAATCTCAATGGAAGCTGATAAATCAAAAGGAACGTACTAGAGAGTATCAGGAGGTCCGATGATCGTAACGCTCCATTCGAATATATTCTTCTCATCGACTAAACCAGCAGAGAATCCATCAACCGGATGCTTACAAAGATCTGAAGAAAAAATACAAATCCAATCGAATTCAAGAACAGAGAACGCATAACTCGTAGAGGGAAACAGATTTGGGAATCGTGTGGTTTTGGATACCTTTGAGCTGTTTCTGAAGAAGAAGACAAGCTTGTGAAGCCATGGCGCGGATGATAAGAAATCGAGCTGGAGAAGTTAGTGATCAGAGAGAGAGAGAGAGAGAGAGAGAGAGGAAGAGACGGCAATTGAATTGAAGCTTTATATCGATAGAGAAGTTCGAAAGATGGGAACTGGGGATTTTTTCTTTTTTGCCATGGATGTTCAATTTGTTCATCAAGGGAACACATGGGAGAGGAGAGATCGGCTACGGACGTGTCTTGAGTACTTCTGCGATTCCAACCAATAGAATTGCGATGTGTTTTTTGTTCAAAGGCAAAAGAAGTTTTATATGTACTTTTTTGTTCCGTAAAAACATTAAAAAAAGATTACACACAAAAGTTTTTTAATGTTTATTTACCTAGAAAAATAAAGAACCAGAAAACTTAAACTTTTAAGGCACCAAAAAGGATTTCGGTATAGGGTTCATAACAATATTGACCCAGCCAGCAAGATGGTCATGATCGAGAGTCGTACGACAGGCACATGATAAGAGAGAAAATCCTCATGCGAGAGAAGAAGATTGCATGATACAAAAAGGAACCGGCACTACAATAATATTTACGTCGAAATAAAAATTGTCGTAAACGGCATACGAATTTACAACGGTTTAACAAGTTTACGACGATTTTAAATTTTTTCGTATTTACGACGGTTACCATTTATGACGAATTAACGAGAAAATTTGTATTAGTAGATGGTTAAATATATTTAATGTTTACTAGACACTTTAAGATGGAGATTTTCGTCGTAATCGTTGTTACATAGACATTTTGTTGTACGGTTGCTGTTTTATTTCTAAGTACCGCACACAAAAATTTCCTATAAATAACACACCCTAAAATTCTAAAAATCATACACACAACAATAATCATTGAGCCATTAGGGAGACAATTCTAGAGACTCAGCTGACACAAACATCATCGGCTGGGGTATTTACACCTCCACCACCTGCAGGAACAATTACTCATCCTAATTTATTAGTCTTGTCCGATATTCCATATGCTTATTATACGGTGGAGGATCTTTTTGTGCAACTAGACAAGAGGGTTTGTCGAGGTTGGATCCCAATTGGCATCCGAACACATTCTGGTATATAATTTTAAAAATAATAATTTACTTATTTATTTTAACAAATTTAATAATTTTTATTTTCAATACTTTTTAAGATTTTGTGTGAATTCAAAGGTCGGACGTAGCTATCTGACACCATCAAGAGCTTCTTCAGCGAGCCTCATCTGAATTGGTCTCACACCAGATCACATGAAGAAGACGTGGTTTAAATGTTTTGTGTATTTTATCATTATTTTTACTGTTTATCTATTAATTATGTTATTTTAATTTTTATTACTAATTATTTTTTTCAGCAAAAATGAATTGAGAGTTTGCAATCAACAATAAGGTGAAGAAAGAATTCAATGGCATGGCGATGAAGCGATGAAGCGACTTGCTAACACCATCGCTGACTAGAAGGAGCTCTGGCAAATCAAAGGAGACAAAACAAAATCCACATATTGACCCAAAGTATATGGGAGAGACTTGTATGCTATTGGATTGATCCGCATTCGGTTCGACTTTCCACCAAGTGTTCAGCCTCTCATATTACAGTTGGTTTGGACAAATATTTGCCTACGTCTCATACATCCGGACAGACATCTTTTGTGGGTGTCTGTTTACAGATGATAAGTACATTTCATTAGTTTGTTATTGAAATTATATATTATATATACTTAACTAATTCTTATTCTTTTGCGTTTTTATTTTTAAATGCAAACGGACCGTCTCTCAAGGTTGTTCGAGTAGACCCAAAAAAAGAAGAATGGAGTTTTGTGGATGCCAAATCTGAAAGAATCCACAACAAGGTCAATGCAAGGATCCAGGAGCGTCAAACTCAGCTTTCTCAGCAGAACGAAGATGGTACTCCCATAGAGTTGAGCACATTGAAAGCTAACAAGATCTGTGAATCGGTATGAATTTTTTTTAATTTATACATTTTAATTAACTACTAATTCATTTTATTACATTATTTCATTAATATATATTTTTCAGGTTGTTCCAAAGAAAAAAAACGGGTCTTAGGCATGGGATTGGTTCAAAATGTTTCGATCACCACTTCTTCATATGCACGTAGATTGGATGATGATTCGGTACAGTTCCAATTCGATCTAGCAGTTGCAAATGCCGAGATTGCATCTTTGCGAGTTTTGCAAGAAACGACAAAGAGCCAAGTTGAAGAAATAGACAACTTGTTTGACATTTTGGTGGTGGGTATTCTGGTATTGTCTCAGACACTAAAAGCAAGGCGGGAGGGATATTTGAACAATTAGACATTTTAATATTTTCTGTTTTTCATAAATTTTTTATTGTTTAACATTTTGTTTTTATTTTATTTTTTTAATTTAAAATATTAATATTTGAAACTAATATTAATTTGAAAATCAATATTAATGTATAATGACAAATTAACAACGATTTGAACCGGCAATGTTATCTGTCATTAATATTACTGACTAATTTACGACGGTTTACTTTGTCGTAATTATTTGTACGTCGAATTTACGACAAATTGTCCATTATGATGAGCTGTTAACGACAAATTTATAACAATTTTTTGTCCGTTGTTAACCTTATATTTTCTTGTAGTGCGGGTGACTCTTCTTAGTGAACAACAACATGTCTCTCTAGTTCTTGAATCAGAAAAAATCTACTTAGAAAATAGACAATAGAAAAATTACTAGCCGAATTCTAATTGTTTTAAGTAATTTTTATCGGTTAACAAAAATATATATATTATTAGTCGAACTAAGTGAGAGTTGTGCTAGTGGCGAATCGTAAGTTCTTCCAAAATGGAAGTCGACGTTAGATCTCTAGTTCGATTCTCCACGTAGAAGGGAACTGTTCTCCAAAAAAGAACTACTTAACTGTTCTGATTCAGGTCCATAGAAATATAGAGGGCTTGGTTCCAAATGTTGTGGATTACAAAAAAAAAATTAAAAATGAAAACATTACTTGTCAATGTGGCACACTTATTTTTGAAATCAAGACTAAATATGTTCCAACTAGACCCAATTGGAAAATGATATTATAGTGCGGTTTGTTCTTCAAACAACCAAAAACCAACAAGATATTCCAACTGTCGAGAGTTAGGATTTTTATTCTCTCTAATTCTATTTTAGAAATGAGGATGGATCGATCTGTTTACCTTTTTCTTACAACTGCTTAGATTAAATCTTTCTTGTTCTTAGTTTGTGTTCGTTAGCTCTGTTTAAGTTAAAACTCAATTAGTTATGGATTGTCATGTAAGCAACCGTTAACCAAATACAAATGTTGTCTTCAATAATTAACGAAAGTAACACTGCGTCATTTCCCTCATATTTTTTTCGAGAAGATGTGGTTATTTTCGCGATTATCCAAGATTACTTAATTTTGCTTTGGTGTGAGAAACGTGTGCATAATATATATATGGCTGTGGAATCAAGGAAAAAGCCATTCTCCTTCTATATTCTTATCCTCAAAGCGAGAACACAGAGTGTAAGTGAGAGAGACAGATGGAGGAAGCTTCGAGCATCGAAGTGTCATCCCTTATTTGTATAGATCTCGCCAATTCTAATTTGTTGGATCTAAATTATTATAAGCTTTGAGTTTATAAATATTTGAGAATGTGAATAAAAAATAACTTATGGAATGGATTGGATTTGGGTCAAGTATCAAAATATATTCATTTGAGTGTAAGTGAGTAAGTGGAATTTATAAAATGTTCCACATAGTTTGACCACCGAACTTTTTCGCTCTAGTATAAATGACTAGAAAGTGATACACGTGTTCAAATTGGCTAAGACTTATGGTACATATGAGAGAGGATAGATCGGACGACACACGCGCATCACCACCACTGCCGCCAGGCCAGGCACGGACGTGGGCGTTGACGTGGGCTTGGGTTTGGGTCTTTGGGTCGAGTGACCCATTTCTTTTTGGGATAATTTTTTTTATCTTAAATTATCTAAAAATATCCTCTTAATTTTTTCGGTTAATCCGAGATTTGATTATTTATAACAAAAAATCAAAACCGATCGCATCATGTTAATGACGAAAATTGTAACTCTCTACGTGTTAATGTCATGCAATCATAACGCAGAATCTAACCATCAATTGCATGCGTTTATACTCACTCCGAACTCGCCTATATAAGGGACTCGTCTCATTTGAAAAATTCGCATCATTCGAAACACAAAACGTCTCTCTCAAAGATCCTTCACTCTCTCGCTAAACGTTTCTCCATTCCTTTGAAAAACAGTACGTCTAGAGTATATCGTAGTTGTCTACGTTCGTAGATTCCACACCGAGTGTAGCGTTGTGGTCTCGCATCAGTTGTATCCTGGGACTCCAAAAGCTCTGTGGATCCGTCTCACTAACGTGAGCTTTATTGAGTTAAGGACAGAGATCATATCTCGCCTCCGATTCTAACCAGTTTTATACGAGTTTTTCCACATCGTTTTATTGTTTAAATCATTCTTCTTTATTTTCTTTATACGATTTATCTTCGCATTTCTTAACTCCGATTTCTGGGTCCTACAAGCTTAACTCAATAAATCCGCTTCTAGCATATAACTATAATCGGATTGAGATTTGCGAAATTATAAAACGATTTTATTCGGTTTTATTTCCTATAAGCTTCTTTACAAAACAATATAACACATCTAAAACGGTTTCAACGAACGCTTGTTAGTGATTTTGAGAAATGTTTGTGTTAAGAAACGGGTTCGGGTGCAAATAAATTTGCAATATTTCCGAAACGTTTTATAAGTCGGTTCTAAATTATTGCACTAACTAATAGTTTTTATAATTTAAAAACGTTAAACAAAATTAAATATTAGCTGATTCGTAAATAAATTTTATTTATCCAACAATTCAAGCATCTCACTAAATTTTTTCCATGGATTGTCAACAGATGTCGACTGAGACTGGGCATGTTCAAACAACCGCTGTGAGTGCTGGACTATTGCCAGAAAATTTGATGAGAATGGGTTCAAAACTTGGCAACAAAAGATGTTGTTCTATTTCACCACCCTCAAGTTTGACAAGTTCCTCAAGGAGGACAAGCCGGTAGCTCCTCTTGGAGCCGAAGATGTCCACACCATGGTGAGCATTGATGCATGGACGCATTCAGACTTCTTGTATCGGGGTTGGATCTTAAGCCGCCTCGTTGACTTGTTGTATGCTGTATACAACAATGAGAAGCAATTCCTGACATCCAAGTCTGATGATGCGGGAACTCAGAAATTTGCGGTGGCAAAATTTCTAGATTTCAAGATGGTAGACTCGAAATCTATCATGGCACAAGTGGATCAGCTTCAATTTCTATGCAATGAGATAGCATCCGAAGGTATGAAAATTTGTGAGCTTTTTACGGTTAATTGCTTTATTGAGAAACTTCCTCCAAGTTGGGTGGAATACAAAAATTATCTCAAGCACAAGCGAAAGGCAATGTCTCTTCAAGACTTGATCACTAGGCTTCAAATTGAAGTTAGAAATCGCCATACAACCGGGCTCACCAATCGTGAGGAGCAAGATTCTTACCAAGCTTATCTTGCTCAAATGGCTAAGTTTAAAGGCAAGGGTAAGATCAGGCATAAGAATTTCCCAAAAATTCTAAGACCTTCGGGATCCACGAACTTCAAGAAGCACAATGGGGCTGAGAAGAATTTCATCGGTACATGTAACTATTGTGGTAAGATAGGCCACAAGGCTCAAGCTTGTCATAGCAAGGCAAAGGCTAAAAAGTCTACTCATCAAGCTTTCTTGACCTTGGAAGATCTATGTGCGGTAATCACCGAAGATATTCCAGAAGTCAATGTGGTTGAGACTAATCCAAGGGAGTGGTTCTACGACACCGGTGCAACCACTCATATTTTTGTGATAAAGAGTTGTTTACCACTTATCAAAAGAGTCATGAAGACGAAAGGGTGAAGATGGCCAACACCAAAGTGTCCAAGATTTTAGGACGTGGCAAGGTTGTGCTAAAGATGACTTCGAGACATGAGATCACTCTCAACAATGTAAAACATGTTCCCGACATAAGCAAGAATCTGATTTCCGGCACACTCATGAGCAAGGCCAGATTTGGTGTTAACTTTGAATCCGATCAGCTAGTGATTAGGAAGAATAGGGTGTACTTGGGAAAGGGTTATGTTAAGGGTGGACTGGTCAAGATGAATGTAATGACAGTCTTACCAAAGAAAAATGTAAATGCTCAAGTTTTTTCCGTTAATGAAAATGCTCAAGTTGCTTATTTGGTCGAGTCTTTTACTATTTGGCATGAACGATTAGGACATATGAATTATAAATCTTTGGAAAGATTGATGAATTTAAGTTTAATTCCTAAATGCAAAACGATTAAAGATAAATGTCAAGTTTGTGTACAAGAAAAACTTACAAAACGACCATCCCCTAAACGAGAAAGAACGACGGAACCTCTTGGTTTGATACACACAGATTTATGTGATTTAAAGTATCTACCAAATCGAGGAGGAAAAAAATATTTTGTGACATTTATGGATGATTGCACAAAATATTGTTGTATTTATTTATTAGAAAGCAAAAACAAAGCTTTAGATAAATTTAAAGAATATAAACTTGAAGCTGAAAATCAACTTGAGAAAACTATTAAAATAGTTTAAAGTGATCGAGATGGAGAATATGAAGGACCATTTGATGCATTTTGTAAAGAAAATGGAATCATACATCAAACAACCGCTCCTTATTCACCTTCATCTAACGGAGTTTCTGAAAGGAAAAATCGCACTCTTAAAGAAATGACGAATGCTATGTTGTAGGAATCTGGGATAGCTCAGAACATGTGGGGGGGGGGAGAAGCTTTGTGTACCTCGAATTATATCCTCAACAAAATTCCGCACAAAGTGACGGGAAAAACTCCATATGAATTATGGAAAGCATTATTCCTTCATACAAATACATGAAAGTGTGGGGGTGCTTAGCAAAGGTAGTTGTACCACCTCCAAAACAAGTCACAGTTGGACCAAAAACCGTTGATTATATTTTCATTGGTTATGCACACAATAGTATTGCTTATCGATTTTTGGTTCATAAATCAGATATTCCGGACATTCACATTAATACGGTGATGGAATCCCGGAATGCAAAATTCTTTGAAAATATTTTTCCGTTAAAAGATAGAGAATATCTAAAGCAGACACGAGATCAAAGAGATGTAAGTTACTCTCAGAATGAGGCAAGCTTTTCTGGTACTTCATTTAATGAGTTGGAAGAAGTTGAAGATGAACCTAGACAGAGCAAAAGAGCTCGAAAGGAAAAAACCTTTGGTGATGATTTCCTAATGGTTTTTCTTTTAGAAAATGAACCAAGAACTTACGTAGAGGCTATGTCTACGCCAGACGCACCTTCGTGGAAGAAGCCATAAATAGTGAAATTGACTCCATTATGCAACACCATACATGGGAGATGGCTGATTTACCGGAAGGTTTTAAAGCCCTCGGGTGTAAATGGATTATCAAAACAAAATTGAAAATTGAAGGTACGATAGACAAGTACAAGGCTAGACTCGTGGTGCAAGGATTCCGACAAAAGGAAGGTCTGGATTTCTTTGACACATATTCTCCGGTAACGAGAATAACTTCAATTAGAATGCTAATTAGCATTGCTGCTTTACGAGATTTGGAAATCCATCAGATGGATGTAAAAACTGCTTTTCTACATGGAGATTTAGAGGAAGAAATTTACATAAAACAACCTGAAGGGTTCGTTGTATGGACTTAAACAAGCTTCGAAACAATAGCATGAAAAGTTTGACAATGTAATGATGTCCAACGGTTTTCGCATAAATGAATGTGATAAATGCATATATGTTAAAATTACTACAACTGGGTATATCATTCTATGTTTATACGTAGATGACATGCTTATTATTGGGAGTAATAAAAATATCATCAATCAAACAAAAACTAAGTTATCTGGACAGTTTGATATGAAAGATATGGGATTAGCATATGTGATTCTAGGAGTTAAAATCACTAGACACTCTGATGGAATCATTTTATCCCAAGAACATTATGCTGACAAGATACTTGATAGATTCAAACTCTACTCAAGTGGGACTGCAAAAACACCTGTTGACGCTCAACTTCATTTGACTAAAAATCAAGGTGAAGCGGTATCACAAGTGGAATATGCACGAGTTATCAGAAGTCTGATGTACTTAACAAATTGTACTCGACCCAATCAAGCGCATGCTGTCAATGTATTAAGTCGTTATACAAGTAATCTAGGACACACACTGGAAAGGTATAACTAGAGTATTGAATTACTTGCGGTTTATGAAAAGCTATGGGTTATACTATGGTAAAGAACCAGCAGTTTTGGAAGAATATACTGATGCAAACTGGATATCTGACTCCAAGAACTCAAAATCCACAAGCGGATATGTCTTTACAATAGGTGGTGCCGCTGTGTCGTGGAAATCTTCCAAACAAACTCTGCTGGCTAGATCGACCATGGAATATGAGTTCATTGCTTTAGACAAAGCCGCAGAGAAGGGTGAGTGGCTTCGGAATTTTTTGGAAGATATCCCTATATGGGAGAAACCAGTGCCGGCAATACGTTTGCATTGTGATAATCAATCCGCTATCTTACGGGTACTGAATACTCAGTATAATGGTAAGTCTCATAATATGCGAAGACGACATAAGAGCATTAGACATTTGATCTCAACTGGTGTAGTCACATTGGATTATATCAAATTAGCTGATAATTTAGCAGATCCTTTTACAAAAAGTTTGACTCGAGATCAAGTATTAAAATCATCAAGAGGAATGGGTTTACAGCCTATGAATTAAAGATGACGTTTGATGGACACCCAACCTCAATGACTGGAGATCCCAAGAATGAGGTTCAAAAGGACAACTATACTAAACTGATTTTGCTGAAAGCACTGTGAGACGAATGTCTGTACCCGATTCCTATGATGATTAAACAGTGCTAGTTTTCTGAGGTTAAGTGTTGAGCTTTTAATGATTTCATACTTTCATTCTTATGAAGTAAAAAATAATGCTTTCAACAAGACGGAAAAACTTATGGAAAATCACCTATATGAGTGTGAAATGGGGCCGTTTCTAGGAGAATGAACGATAAAGGATATATTCTCCAAGTTCACTCATGAATCCAGGCATGTTCAAGGTCACAATGAACACAACAAGAGAACGTAGTTCTACGAGAAACCTAACTGGGCTATGCATGTTGTCTAAGTTTACATAAAACTCCGGGAGGTTCAAAACATCATGTTCACCTCCTGGCCGAGTAAACTCGACAGATATTAACAATGATTGGTTCAAATCTGAAAAATGCTACCACATCAGACATAGTTAGTTTTCGTATATACTCTAGAGACTTCTTTTTAGCTTTTTCTATCCAAAGAGTCTTTCAAGTCATCCCTGTTTAGAGTCATTTCTATTAATGTGGGAGATTGTTGGGTCTAAATTATTATAAGCTTTGGGCTTATAAATATTTGAGAATGTGAATAAGAAATAACTTATGGAATGGATTGGATTTTGGGCCAAGTGTCAAAATATATCCATTTGAGTGTAAGTGAGTAAGTGGAATTTATAAAATGTCTCACATAGTTTGGCCGAACTTTTTCCCTCTAGTATAAATGACTAGAAGGTGATACAAGTGTTCAAATTGGCTAAGACTTAGGTGCATATGAGAGAGGATGGATCGGACCACACGCGCGCATTACCACCACCGCCACCAGGCCAGGCACGGGCGTGGGCGTTGGCGTGGGCTTGGGCTTGGGCTTGGGCTTGGGCTGAATCGGGCTCGGGCTTTGGGTCTTTGGTCTGTCTCGTGGTCGAGTGGCCCATTTCTTTTTGGGATAAAATTTTATCTTAAATTGTCTAAAAATATCTTCTTAATTTTTTTGGTTAATCCGAGATTTGATTATTTATAACAAAAAATTAAAACCGATCGCATCATGTTAATGACGAAAATCATAACTCTCTACGTGTTAATGTCATGCAATCATAACGCAGAATCTTACCAGCAATTGCATGCGTTTAAACTCACTCCGACCTCGCCTATATAAGGGACTCGTCTCATTTGGAGAATTCACTCATTCGAAACACAAAACATCTCTCTCAAAGATCCTTCACTCTCTTGCTAAATGTTTCTCCATTCCTTCGGAAAACGGTATGTCTAGAGTATATCGTAGTTGTATCCTAGGACTCCAAAAACTCTGTGGATCCGTCTCACTAACGGAAGTTTTATTGAGTTAAGTACAGAGATCATATCTCGCCTCCGATTCTAACCAGTTTTATACAAATTTTTCCAAATCATTTTATTATTTAAATCGTTTTTCTTTATTTTCTTTATACGATTTATTTTCGCATTTCTTAACTCCGATTTCTAAGTCCTACATAATCTTCATCAATCAGCTGATTCGCTTAAGCAGGCCTGTCTCTACTTTTTTTTTCTTCTCAACGTAAAAATATAACGGTGTGACCTTTATTACTTATGTCAAAAAATTGACTCGTTGTTGGTTATTCTTATTTCATGCATGTCTGGATTGTGGATTTTTCTATGTCACAAATCATGGTATAAGTGAGGAGTTGAAGAACAAGGCTTTCGAGCAGAGAAATAAGTTCTTTGCTCTTCCTTTAGAAGAGAAGATGAAAGACTTGAAGAATCGAGGTTTCTTTGATCAAATGTGAATCAATACCTGAGGCGTACTGTCTTCAAAAAAACATGAGTTGTGACCCTATAAAGGTTACATCTTAATCTCATCTTAGCTGTCCAAGGATATTCTTGAGCATCGATGGTAATGATGGACATAGTTCAGCTGTATTCAGGGAGGGATGCCTTATCAGCTGAATGAATAGTGGATTTCGAGGCTTGATTTGTCTCACCATGATTCATCTTTTGTTTTCCGGCAGATAGAGCTGGCCATTGGAGTTTGAGTAGTTGTTTCCGCCGTTTTCTCCATGAGAGTGAGTGGCAGATGTGAATCTGGATGAGATACCACCACTGAGACTTCACGCTGGTGAATTGACTGAGAGGCAAGAAGAGAGATTCCAGCTTGTGGCGAAACAATCTGGATTTCTGCAATAAGGATACATATAGCTGTAGCAACCATTGTCGAGGGAGGCGATGCTAGCGAGTTTCCAGCTGTGAGTATCTCCATGTACTCTGAATTTCCGACTGAGAGATTTTGATGTTTCTTCTCCGTGGCATAAGTAGCTAACA
This sequence comes from Cardamine chenopodiifolia, assembly GCA_963922655.1. Taxonomy (NCBI): domain Eukaryota; kingdom Viridiplantae; phylum Streptophyta; class Magnoliopsida; order Brassicales; family Brassicaceae; genus Cardamine; species Cardamine chenopodiifolia. Next base: position 12,615,519 of record OZ000463.1, read on the forward strand.
ATTTTTTTGAATTATAGAGATTTAGTTTTCTTATTTCTTTTCTTTTAGTTATGATTTTCCCCGTTGCTTTGCATTAGACATATTTACTAAGGTTTCGATTGGTAACATACTTATTGAAATAATTGTTTTTCTAATGCAGTTATGCAAGCATTTTACCAATCACAAAAAATTGTCTAATGATATAAATTTAGGCAAAAACGCAAACTTTGTATTTTGCCTAAAAAATATAAATAAATATTCATTATGCAAATAAGAATGCATATAGTAGTTTATTTTAATATAAATGCCTAATATATATATATATGTGTATTTAATAAGCTGAAAATTAACTATTGAAAATAAAATAAAAATACAATTACTTACACTTAAAAATATGTCACTTCTTTGATCTGTAAATTATTTTCTAATTAATAGTTAAACAACATTTTTACCGATGCAAAAATTAAATAACTGAAAAATATAATTATTTACAGTAAAATATTATTTATAATATGAAAATAGCTAAAATATATTAAATTTTATCTAATAAATTTTTAATTTCTTAAATATATGTGTATATTAGTCATTCTGCAATTTTTCAGTATTACCAATCGGAACCTAAATAGTATTTAGTTTTAAGTTTTGTTTAGCTTTGTGAGTAAGACTTATATATGTTTCATTTATGGTTCTATCTTTTGGTTTGGTGGTTTATGTTTTTTATGTCGTTGTTTTAGAGTAAAACTTCTATTTCTTTCGTTTAAAGTTAGAAAAAGGTTAATATTATATTAAAAAATTGTTTAATTTTGATTAGAACCTTCAATTTCGTTGCATCGGCCATGCGTCTTTTCCTTCCAGAAGAGAGAGGGGAATTAGGTCAAAAGGATAGTCCTTCGATAGCTGGAATGGAATGTTCAAAAGATTGTCCGGATTGGGAAAGGCCATTCTATAGCCCCAATATTTGGCATAACCCTGGTTAGTTAATTTTTGTCGTATCCTTGTTTGTTCATTTAATGATTTATTACTACATAAACTTTCGTGTTTTTGGTAGATGTTTTGCCCGGATGGTGGGAGACCATGGAGAAATTTCATCAAGAGGCATCGTAAGTCTCGTGAGTAAACATGGTTATTTCACTACTTTTTACTTTATTACTGTAGATGTGGAGAACCTATAACAATAAAAAAAACTTTTATTTTTATGTGTTATTTACAAGCAATTATATTGTTTTATCTCTGAATTTATATATGAAAGATATGCAAAGACAAATAATCGCATATGCTGAAATAAAAAAATAACACATAGTTTGTTGACGGGGTTCGTTGTACCTACGTCCTCAAAATTTTGTCCATAACCGAATCCACTAGAAAAAAAGTGCAATTACATTTGCTTAAGGTATACAATACCCATCCGTGCCACCATTATTTTCTAATAGATTTTCAACAATGCAGAAATATGGTAAGCTAATATTTACTCAGATTATACTTAATCGTGTTACACAACTTAATTACATGTTGACTTGTCTCCAATCTCTCAAACGTCTGGTCGTTACACAATCCCAATAGTGTGTTAACTTGTCCCTATCTAATCTCTAGCCTAAGATCGGTCTTTACTCTACCCTAAGACATGTTTCAGATTAACCTCGGCCATATATTTTAGTTCTACACTAATGATCTCACATGCACGTGAATCTGTAGAACAAACACTTTCTTCTCAGCTTACTGGTTTTTGACAGTTTTGACGTTTTTCATCTCTCACTACATGCTCTGAATGTTGACAACCAAATCTCAACCCTCATGCCTATATATAATAACCAAACCTAAGATCTTCACGAATTTCTATAAAGGAATAAATCTTGTTCTTCAAATTTATCTTTTCCTTAAGTTGTTGTAGTCAATGAGGCGGGAACTGCCTTTAATCTTTTTGCCAAGACAGCTCCCGCCTCATTGACTTGTTACATCATCATCTCTAGTATCGCCACATCAGCATCCACATCAATGTCAGCTTACCGACTCCTGATGTGTTCTGATACAAATTCATGATCCAAACAGCGAGTTGTGTCTAGAATCTACATCTTCAATACAAAGAGTATTTGATTTTCTCTGTAGGTATGTTCAGTTTAGCAAGCTCTCTGAAAACTCTGCTTCTATATCCTGTCAAGGTCTCTTCTTCTTGATACATAGTTAGGTACATCCTCTAATGCATACAGTTGTAAAGACCTTGTCTGATATGCATGATGATGATTTAATCAAACTCGATCATCATGTTTTACATGGATTATTGCAGTCAGCTTTAGTCTCCAAGATATACATCTTCAATTGGATCTAATGCATCAAACTTTGACATTCTTCTGATTAATTTCACCCAACATTAATTATATTTTTCTCAGCTAGCAATACTTTAACAATGATTACGTTGATAAACCAGAGATGCTGGGAAATCTAATTGCAAATATGATATTTTTTCACTATGAAGGTAATGTAGTTTCTTAATTACATTAGCTTTGTATGTCAATGTTTTACTTATCCTCATTAATTATATTTTTTCTTTCCTTTTAGGGATATTGTTTGATCCCTCGAAAGGATTATATCGATGTGGAGCACATTCTGATTCTGAATGATGTCTCTCTTAGTAACTGATGGTGTAATGGGACTTCGGGTATTGCATAGTTTTTGATAGCCTCTCATATAACTTCTCATAGCGCCCTGGTTAGTTATGAAAATTTCCTAATTTCTAAATAAAGATATGAAAAGATAAAGACTTGAAGCCTCAAAAGTTGGAACATGTACCATCGATTAAAGGGTATTATTATGATATATACATTTTTTTTGTTTCTCGTTCTATGATATACAGACAACCATATTTTTTTAAAAGGAAAATACCATAAAAACCTGCAAGTATTGACATTTTTCCAACTAAAACTTTCAACTTTTTCGGTTTCTATACTATACCAAACCTCCAAGTAAGTAGTTTTTCTAGATTAAACTTTCAAATCACTAAATTTGAGCCAAATGAAATTTTTTTTTTTTTTGAATATATAAAATTATACTCAAAGAAAGTTCTTTGTACACGTGTGTGCTAATCTTGAGAACAAGTCCTAATGCTTAACTCTTATAGATTGATCAAGGGAAGCGGCCTCGTTAAAACCCAAGAATGGAAAACCCATTGGGACAAAACCAGCCTCTAGGAAAAAGAGTACCTCCTCCCTCAATCGAGCTGAAAGATAGATGGTATAAATCAGAAAAATACAATAGATAATTAAAATTGTGTCGCAAACCATTGCTGCAATCCCTCACGCCATATTCCTTGATTCTGAAGTGTTGAAAGCCGTAGCCGAACTGTCTTCTCCACTCCTCTTATTACGCTGGTTGTACTCAATGGGACCTCCCCATGCCGTCGTTGATTCCTTTCTCTCCATAAGAAATAGATACAAGTTTGAAAAACATACCTCTTGAGAAACATCATACGGTCCCCTCGCCTTGACGTTGATAAATGTGCTAGAATTGTAGTGAAACTGTTCGTGAAGTCTTGGTTAAACAGCCTTGATGCTAGATTATTCCAGACCTGTTTAGTGGTAGAACAAGAGAAGAACAAGTAGTCCCTTGTTTCCATATGGTTTAAACAAAATATGCATCCCGCTGCAGCATTACCATTCCAGACTAGCATTATGTTTCCCGTTGATAAGCGATCCTAAGCCGCTAACCAAACAATAAAGGAGTGCTTCGGGGTTTCATGCGAGAACCATACTGCTTTAGTCCATGTCTTCTCCGAAGTTTTGCATCTGGTCTGCTCCCATGTGTCCTTCGACGAGAACCAGGGCACGTACTTGTCAGCCCTGTTACGACACCGAGCTATATCCTTATCCAGAGATCCCTCATCCCGAACTCTTTTGATTTCCTCTTCAATCTGTGATAAGGTCTGAAATCTTCTGCACCTCGGTCTATGATTTTTCACCACATCCTCCATCGTGGCTGATCCGGGGATACCCACGTCTATACCCCCCCCCCCCCCGACTTCCTAGCACCTCAAATAGTCTTCCAAGAGGGCTCCAATCATCATGCCAGAACAAAGTTTCAGCCCCTCCCCGGACTCTCACCTTGTGAAAAAATTTCGCTGAATCCTTGTACTTAAGAAGCCTTTTCCACATCTATGATCCCGCAGTTGCATGTGTGTTTTCCGACCAAAAAGATCCTCGTCGTATCAAATTTCTCTGGACCCAGTTCACCCAAAGACTCTTTTTTCTTGAATTCAGTCGCCATATAAGCTTATAGCAGTTCACCCTATTCACATCGACTAGGGATTTTATACAGAGCCCTTCTTCTGATTTCGGTTTGCATACATCTGTCCAAGCCACTTTCGCTTTCTTTGTATTTAAAGATGGTCCCGACCATAAGAAGGCTGAACTTATTTTCTCTATTTCTCGAATACACGCTTGCAGGAGCCGGAATGCCACCATCCAGAAATTTGTTATACTAGCTATCACCGAGGTGATCAATTGAAGTCGTCCTGCAAAAGAAAAAAAACCATTCTTCCAAGATCCAATCCTTCCACGGATCTTTTCTATGAGTGGCTGGTAGTCTGAGATAGTCATCTTTTTCGTCAATAAGGAGAGCCCTAAATATTTTACTGGAAGTTCTCCAAAGCAAAATGGAAAACCCAAAATAGTTTGTCTCTCTACCGCCGTTATCCCCGCCGCAAATAGTGTGGTTTTTTCCAGACTTATTTCCAGACCTGAGACTCTCGCAAACTCATCAAAAACATCAATAATACCTTGTATCGAGCGAGCTTTTCCATCAGCAAAAACCATTATATCATCCGTGAAGCATAAATGTGTGATGTTTAAGTTTCTACATCCCAGGTGATAGCCAAATCAACCTTCCCTAGTTGCCTTGTCAAGCATTAAAGATAAAATATTTATTGATATAACAAATAAGTAAGGCGATAGGGAGCAGACTTGCCGCAGTCCCCGCTCACTCCTAAAAAACCCTGCTAGCTCTCCATTTATCTGGACTGAAAAAGATGGCGTCGTAATACACAATTCAAGCCAATGAATAAATTCCGCTGGTAAATCAATTATCTTCAAAACCATTATAAGAAACTTCCAGTCCACCAAATCAAAAGCTTTCGATATATCTATTTTCATAGCACTTAGGGAAGCTATACTCGGCCTATGATAATCCTTCACAAGTTCTGATGCTAGCAGCAAATTTTCCATCATATAACGGTCTTTGACAAACGCAGACTGATTTGGCTTAATAAAATCTGGGAGTATCAACTTCAAACGATTTGCCAAAATTTTCGATATTACCTTATATATAACATTGCAGCATGATATCGGTCTATAGTCCTTGATGCCTATTGTACCCGTCTTCTTCGCAAACAGCACATTTTTAATCTCTGAGGCTGAAACTTCGGATAGTAGGTCTCTCCTCTAGTCTTCCGTGCATTTGTGAAGTCGATATATATTCAACTCCTGATCTGAGCTGGAACCTCTTCCAAAACCTGTGGTTCCCTGAATAAACCCGTAAAAAACCTCTCCGCTTCAGCCATTATATCATCCCTTGTTGTGAATATTTCACCCCCTGGAGCTCTAATATCATGTATCGCGTTCCTCACTTCTCTTTCTTTTATCACATTGTAGAAGTAGCGTGAATTTTGGTCTCCAACTCTTATCCAATGTAATTTAGCCTTCTGGCTTAGATATTTCTCCTCCAGACCTGCAACTTTATCCCATACATCATAGGCCTGGGCTTCATTGATAACATTCTGGGTGCTTGGATCTGCGAGAGTGGCATCCTATTTCTCGCATAGAACCTTAAAGCTCGCTTCTCTCCTTTGAGCCAGGTGGTGCAGTTTTTGTTTGCCATACGCTCGAATATGTGGTTTTAACCCCTTCAGCTTCTTGGAAAATCGGTAAAGTGCCGATGTTGATGAGTATAGAGGCTCCGTTCTGCTCCAGAGACCCCCCACTAGGTCTTTAAAATCTTGAGCAGGCACAACAGCATTTACAACCTTGAATGGGACTCTCGGTTTGTGCATAGTTCCAAACAACGATATTATTCTGCAAACGTGATCAGAACAGCCCTTTGCTTCGAAAACACAATATGAATTCACCATACGCTGCAACCATAGGGGATTTACAAGCACTCGATCCAACTTCTTACATATTAATCCGTCATCTCTTTTGTTGCACCATGTGAACAATGGTCCATGAAACGACATGTCCACAAGAGCGCAATGGTTGACCATATCCCTGAAATCTAGCATGCCCGTCATATTTGCTTGTGCATTAACATCCAGGGAATGCTCTGAACTCTCTAGAATTTCATTGTAATCCCCTGCGCACATCCATTGAAGCTCGGTTGTTTAAGCATCTCTTCGTTGCTCCTTTAGGTCCCTCCAAAGCTCCTTTTGATCCTCTTGGGAGTTGGAAGCATAGATGAATGTGCACAACAGCTCTTCCAAATGCCCCTGGACTTTTATTCTGCAAGTTATCAACTGACTAGTCTTCCTCACCACCGTTAGAGTGACAGATTTATTCCACACAACCCATAATCTCCCAAGCGGACTAAACTCATAGTTTGCTATCATCGACCAGTTATGAAACGTCGTTTTGACAATATATTTTGCCTTGCCCTCTGTCACTCTAGTTTCCATCAAAGCACCAAAACACAGTGATTTCCTCTCTATTAACTCCTTGACCACCAACTGCTTCATTTTCTTGTTGAAACCTCGTATATTCCAGAAAAAGCAAGACATTTATTGTTTTTTTTTTCAGTCGGCGCCCTACTCCTTTCGAATCTCCTTCTTGCAGGGGCTTAGATAAGGTTTTGTTGGTTGTCTTTGCTGATCTTAGAAGGGGAACTCTAGAGACCCGCTCGTCCTTCATCGGAACAGTGCATGCGTCCTCCGACATAACCTGTTTTCCAAGCTTCGCATGTTCTGTCTCCATCCCTCTTAGATCTTTTGTCCAAGCAGAACTATCCTCCATATCCTTCTTTGAGTACTGGGTATGAGTCTGTTTCTTCTCCAACCCCGGTTCCTTAGCTGAGCTCCCCTGCATCTAACCTATTTTCCTGCTATTCTCCGCAGAGCCCAGAGTCTCCAGACTTGCCCGACTAGCTTCCTGAACCGTAACTCTGTTTGATGTATCATTATGAGTTGTTTCTGTCAATACTGTTACCCCTAACCCTCTCCCATCCCGTTGTAAAGAGGTGTGCAGATTCTGTAGCTGCATCTTTTCTAATTCCGGTTCCGAAACAGAGAATTCTGTTTTTCTCTCTCCTGATTTCGACATAACCAGCTCTGCTTCTCTCTCACCCGTGATCAGTGATCCATATTCTACAGTAATCGAATTACCCAACTGTACCCCTAGCACTTGACCCTTTTGCAGCATCAGACTTGGTGTGACAGGTTGCTTCAAAGATTGTGAATCTGCAAGTACAGGTTCATCCCTCGCATCCTCCAGCTGATTCCTCAAAGCCTCAAACCTTGTAGGAGTAGCAATCCTTACTTCCCTGCCAGTGTTCTTTTCCCTGGTCTCCCTTTCCTCGAAGACTGGACATGTCTCCATTCATCCCCTCTATCAAGTGGGCTCTCCCGCGATAATTCCATGAGCTCTACAGCTGGTGCAACCTCGACTGCACTCGCTTCTTCGCCTACCTTCTCTTCCTCAACTTGCCTTCCACTAGAGTCCTCCTTCTGAAACTTTTCTAGACATCCTGATTCTAGACGCCCCCACTTTCGATAGCCCTCGCAACGCATAGGTAACCAGGGGTACTCGAACCGCACTTCTACTTCCTCTCCTCTGACATTAAACCGGAAATATTTTGGTATTTCAGCCTTGAGGTTCACATCTATGACCAGTTTCGCTTCATCAAAGCTCGAAACCAATTCCGTGTCCTGGTGCATTCTTAACGGGACACCCACCGGGCTAGCAATGAAGCTAAGCCCCTTCCACGTGAATAGGTCCAGAGGGATATTCTTGAGTTTCACCCACATTGGCATTGAGGTTAACGCAGGTTGTGCCTCCTCCTTGAAAGGTGTCCATTTTGAAACTATCATTGGAATTTCACATATATTCCACATGCTTCTACGTAGTACATGGCTTCGAATAGTTTGGTCACGGATCCTGAACTTTATTGATGTTTCATTCACCACGTAAGCATCTATCTTCACATTTTTCTTCCCCAACGTCCAGATTTTGTTCACAATGACGTGAACCTTCGCTACATGGGGTGCTGCCGAGGCGAAGAGTCCAATCACGAAGTCTTCCCATAATGGGGCCACATCAGCAAAGATCTCCTCTGGAACTTTGACAATCGAACCTGCATCCGTCTCTGTAACCGTGAAATCAAATCGTGTTAGACTTAGTCTGCTCACCACTTTTGCCCATGTTTTCATCACAGGAGTTTTCCTCGAGTCCCCTCCTACGTCAACCCCCACCTCTGCGATTGGAACCGTGTTTTCCGAGACTACCATGTCCCCCCCCTACCCCCGACTCCCCTTCAATCCCCTTCGATACCCCTGAATCCTTTTCCATCGCGCAATCCATCACAACCTCCATAGTACTCGTAATTGCTATCCCTTCCGATTGCATTACCGAGCTCTTTCCCTGGAGAAGACCACCCTCTGCTCTTTTCTGTGCCCCTTCTCTGCTTCATGCCTCTGTTTTCCTTCCTTGGCCCCTATTGCCTCCTCCGCTGCCGTTGAACGCGACAGCGGCGCTGCCATGCTGCTGGATCCCCAAATCGCTTATGTTAGCTTTTTGATTTTCGTCTCTGCAGAGTGAATTTTTTTTTTTTTTTCTTTTATAATGGTCTTTTCAAATACATATATATTTTGTTTGATTCTTTGAGCTTAATTTTCTTAAGCCTTCACAGGTGTCTCTCTATACTATAGATATATTGATTTGCACGTACAGTTTTTTTTTTCTCATTACACTTTGGCTATATGATTTTTCTATCATGCAGATCAACAATGCATCGGGTAGTAGGAAATGGCCGGACCGATAGTCCGTAAGTGTCTTACTTATTAGTGGAATAACTTTTAGCCATAACTGTTAGCCATATGCTAAATGTTATTGGCATCATTTCTCAAAATCTAGTCTTTATTGACATGTTCGTAAGTGAATTCGGAAAAGTATATAACACTTTTATTTAATTAGAATGTTCTTATCGCAGATTACCGAGCCACGAGTGTTTAATAGAATGCCTTCCTACCTGCCAGTTCGAAAACAACCTTCCTAAGTAAGGCTTTAACATCTTCACTTTGTTACATTTTCTCCTTCGACCAATGACATTGTCTTAAAAGAGAAGTTTATGGTTATGTTAAATGAATAGATATCCAGTGATCAAATGTTCAACTTACCTCTCCGAACGTTACGAAGCATCACATGGGCACATAAAGCAAACCTTGGTGATGTTAATGGTCCACAAGGACCCCGACCTAATAAGGTCCCATTATATAAATGTTTTCCGGCGGTCTTTTAATTTGGTTCGTTGTTAAAAGTCTTTTGTGTTTGGCATTCTCACCAAAGTTTAATTATATCTAATTTGATGGGGACCTATTGAATTAATAAGGATCATCAATTAAGAGATTACAAAGAAGAGTTTGAATTTCTCGAATCAGAGCTGTCGGTTATTCCAGTTTATAAACATCTAGCATTAATAGACACGGTAAACTAAACTAGATCATCGACGGCGCAACGTCCTTTTCATCAAGGGAGGTTACTTGGTATTCATTGGGCAGAAAAAATCGGTTTGATATGTCTTCGAATCATTATGTGAATTATGTAATTTTACAATCATCACAAGCAGTAATTTAATCTGATTTTAAGTAAAGAAAAGCGTAAGCTATGCATGGCCATGTCAGCCACGATAAAAAAAATTTGATGGACAAGAAAAGGTAAGGGTTCGACTGATAACGTGTAGATTTGGAGTCTGTTCCAACGACAGACCGTGGAAGATCCTCACGGACGAAGCAAAAGTTTGCTTTGCAGTTGAAATTTTACAAGTTAAATTTCACGTTTAAGGAGATTTCTTCGCTAGAATAAGTTTATATAAGAAAATAAGAATTCGAAGTCAAACCAAAAAAAATATATAAGTAATATATCAGTACTTCTGTACTTACTTATAAATACAAAAAGTCAGATGCAGGACAACAATCATTGTATTAGAAAAAAGACTAGATCGAATCACGACCTACAACAAAATTAATAGAAAAAGACTCAACAAAATTAATAGACAAAGACTCAACAAAATTAAGATTTAGAATCACACCAGAATGTAGTAAAGATTACTGAATTAAACAGATTTAAAAGTATAGTTATAAAATAGGTTTTAGAGTTATAATATGAGAAATTGATACTTTTAGAGTAATTAAAGATGACTAGACGTTTTTATGCTAAAACTATAAAATGAGATATTCGATTGATAAAAAAACAAAATATAGTACACAAAAATGATTAATTAATAATAAAATATTCGGTTAATTCAATATATTTTACGAAGAAAGAACATGTACAGTTTGGTAGGCATATAAAAGAAAAATAACTAATTGGTTGATCACATACTCGACAAAAACCATCCACCTTCCATCACAAAACAATTACTTTACTTACTTTTCGCCGTCCAAAAAAAAAAAACAATTACTTTTCATGAAAACAATTTATCATCAACACTGCATCAATTATTGTTCACGAGAATTGTACACCAAATATTCGCATTATGCATCTTTGCAAATTGCATACGTATAAGACTTATATCACTTACGCATTATGCATTTTTTGTTTATTTAATCTCTATTTGAACTTATTTATTTTATTCTTTTGGTTTAGTTCTGATGATTTTGAAACATTTTGGATTTCTAAGAAACTTTTGCAGACTTTTAAAGATTCAACGCATCAAAAGCATTCAACTCATCAGAAAAAAAGTTTCCCACACCTTTGGATCAATCTCAAATTTCGAATAAGATAGAGTTTAGATTTCGAAAATTAGATTTTCGATGAAAATATTATTTTTAATTTATTACTAAATGTTTTAGAGAGAAAATTTTGTCCATATTTTCTCTATTCACTTGTGTCATTTGATACTGTAGATGATTTTTACTACATGTTACTTGTGTTATGTCCAGTTTTTCTTTCATGTTAAAAAGTTGTTTAGTTTTCATGAAAACAATTACTTTTCATGAAATTTTTGTATCATCAGTTATTTAACCAAAAGAAAAAAAAAACATTTTTACTAATTTATTAACATGTACGCTGATTATTATTATTTTTCGTTTAATTAAACTGATTTATTATCATGCATGTTCGCTAATCACTTCTGCAGTGCCATGACTGAAACCTTAATTAAATTACTGCGCGATTTATATTTTAAAATGTGTTGCCTCTTTAGCATATATAAATGGCAGTGGCATCATGAGAAGCAAACAAATAAAAAAAAGTCATTCTCCTTCTTATCATCAAAAGTCAACAAAGAAAGTGAAAGAGATGGAGAATAAAACTCAGGAGGAGGATTCGACCATTAAAGTTTCATCCATTCATTGCATCGATCTCTCCAACTCTGATATTAATCAATCAGCACTTCTCCTCAAGCAGGTCTATCTCCATTACTTTCCAAAAAAATACTTACAAGTTTTCTCTTCAAGTTAAAAGGCCTCAACAATATATGAGTTATAAATGACGGCTGAGACTAAACATATATAGCAAGGATTTATAGATCAGTAAAAACAAAAAGAAACATGATAACGCACACATAAATTTGTTATGTAGTCTATAAGAAGTTTATTAAGTGGGTAAATATAACATAAAATTCTAGCGAGTTTATAATATTGTCCGTATGATGTGATTATAGAAAAAGCCATTGTCTTGACATGCCTGAATCAAGGATTGAGGCATGTCAAGACAATGGCTTTTTCTATGTCATAAATCACGGTATAAGTGAGGAGTTCAAGGAAGAGGCTTTTGAGCAAAGCAAAAAGTTCTTCGCTCTTTCTTTGGACGAAAAGATGAAAGTTTTGAGAACCGAGAAGCATCGAGGCTATACACCTGTCCTTGATGAAATTCTAGATCCTGAGAATCAAGTTCATGGTACTTTTGTGTGACCAAAAAGTGTCGTTTTTGATTGATCTTAATTAAAAAGGGTTGTTGTTGATTTTAATCTTGTTCTAACCTCCTGGATTTTAGGGGATCACAAAGAGGGTTATTACATTGGGATGGACGTTTCCGAAGATGATCCCCAATGGGATCAGCCTTTCAATGGCACAAACCTTTGGCCTAACCCTGGTTAGTTTTCGCATTAATTTCCTAGTGAAGTCTTTTGTTTTCATTTCCAATATGAAATCAAATCTTTATTAAACTTCTACTAAAAAAATAATTAAACGAACAAAACTGGATTTAACTAGTACTTTCATTAAATAAATATCCCTTTTTGACAAAGATTTTAAAATCAAGAACCAATAATACATGATTTTGCATGAATCTTCAAATCAATTAAAATCCATTAACCAATAACCCCACTTTTATTTTGACATTTTCTTTTATTTTCTTTAATTAAACTTTGATGTTTTATGGTAGAAGTTTTGCCCGGATGGCGAGGGACCACGGAGAAATATCACCAAGAAGCATTGTAAGTCTCATGTTTTATATTTTTCTTTAGAATCGGCTGTTTATTTTCTTCTCATATGTGTAAAATACATTTACAAGTCAGATTCCCATGGGTCTCATGTGTGATGTATATCAAGTAAATCATACGATTATATTATTTTATAATTATCGCGATTTTGTTTTGTTTTTTTCCATCCATACGATATAGGAAATCATGATTTCAGATGTCACCTTCATCCTAAAATTGCTCAAAACTAAAAAACAATTTCCACAAGCATTCACGAAAAGCCAAGTAGTGTTAACTTTGTAAGAAGAAACCGTAAGTGTTTTAAACAGAAAACAAAAAAACAGAGCTGAATACTTCATCTCTTAATAATGAAAACGAAACAGGTTTTAAATAAACCTTACAACTCAAAACTACTTGACCGATTCTACAGTCACTTAACAACTGAAACAGAGTGACTAAATTCCTACGAAACAAGAAGTAAAGACTTATTCAAATTGAAAACTTCAAACATAAAACGACTTAGTTTTATTCTTCATTCCCTCCCTTAAACTGAAACAGTCTCATTTCAGTTTACTCTTTCTTATTGCATACTCCCATTCTTCCTCTAAGCTTCTCGAACACTTCAAGCTTCATTGCTTTTGTCATGATATCAGACAATTGATTCTGAGTTGGACAGTAATCAAGTTGTATTGTTCCTTCTTTTGCTAGCTCACGGAGGAAATGGTATCTCACATGTATGTGTTTGCTTCTTCCGTGCAGTACAGGGTTTCTTGATAGTTTAATGGTGGAACTATTGTCACAGAACAGAGTTGTTCCTTCCTCTTGGGTTAAGCCGAGTTCCTCCAGCACATTTCTCAACCACACAGCTTGGCAAGCTCCATATGCAGCAGCAACAACTCTGCTTCTGTTGTAGACAGAGTGACTATTGGTTGTTTTTTCGACACCCATGACACTGCACCGTCTCCTAACATGAACACATAGCCTGATGTACTTTTTAGATCATCCTCATCTCCTGTATAATCACTATCAACAAAGCCAACCAACTTCTGCTCTCCTCCTTGCCTATATCGCACGCCCAGTTCTGTTGTTCCTTGTATATACCTCAAAATTCTTTTTGCTGCTAACATATGCTGCTCTCTTGGACTCTCCATGTAACGACTGACTAGGTTTACAGAATAAATTAGATCAGGTCTAGTCACAGTTAAGTACCTCAGACTGCCAACAAGTTGCTTGAAACTTGTTGAATCCACTGCTTCGCCAGCTCCGGTCTTCGTCAATTTATGACCTGGAACAATTGGATTTTTCACTGCGTTACATTCTTCCATCCCATACCGTTTTAGTGTTTCCTCAGCATATTTTTGTTGATTAATAAATGTTCCCTTTTCATCTTGAATTACTTCAACTCCCAAGAAGAATTTCATCCTCCCTAAATCAGTCATTGAGAATTCTTCCATCATTGAGCTCTTCAATTCAACCATCATCAAACTAGAGTTGCCAGTGTAAATTAAATCATCAACATAAACACTCACTATCAAGACATCCTTGTTCTTCTTCTTCACGAACAAGGTATGCTCACAATAACATTTTTCAAACCCTTCATTTAGAAAGTATCCCTCAATGCGGCTGTACCAAGCTCTAGGAGCTTGTTTTAGCCCATATAGTGCTTTCCTTAATTTGTATACCTTCTCAGCTCCATCATTTACTTCAAATCCCTTAGGTTGCTCGATGTACACATCTTCTTCTATCTCTCCTTGTAAAAATGCACTCTTTACATCGAGCTGGTGCACTTCCCAAGTCTTCTCCTCCGCCAATGCTAGGATTAACCGGATTGTGTCCCATCGTGCTACTGGTGCAAAGACCTCATAGTAATCCACTCCATATTTCTGATGATAGCCTTTCGCTACTAGCCTCGCCTTGAATTTATCAATCTCTCCTTTCTCATTGAATTTTGTTTTAAAAATCCACTTCACTCCAATTACTTTGGCTCCTTTTGGCAATTCCATCAGTTCCCAAGTATTGTTTTCTTCTATGGATGCTATCTCTGCTTCCATTGCTTTCCTCCATACATCCTCTTGAACTGCTTTCTCAAAACAGTCTGGATCTTCAGCTGCCATAAACATAGCAAATATATCTTCTCCATCTTCTGAAATCATAAAACCAGTGTTACCTATGATGTAGTCTTTCATCCATATAGGTGTTTGTCTCTGTCTCTCAGACCTCGTGTTGTCTGGCCAGAGTTGTTGTGTTGAGCTGCTTCTTCTTCTGCATTTTTTTCAGTCTCGTTTGTCTCTTCCGTATCAGCATTTACATCTGCATTATTTTCTGCTGCATTTTTTTCTCCTTCTGCTTCATTCCACACCAGTTCTGATTCTTGTGTTTTTTTATCCCAGTCCCAACTTCTGTTTTCATCAAAATGAACATCTCTACTTATCACAATTTTCTTTGTCTCAGGGTTGTAAAGACGATACGCCTTTGATTCTTTACTCAGCCCAAACATAACACATTTAGTGCTTTTTTCATCCAGTTTGATCCTTCTTTCATACGGCACTAATGCGAATACTATACATCCAAAGATCTTGATATGTTCCACCGTTGGTTTGTGATTGCTCCATTTTTCTTGAGGTGTTATATCTCCTAATGCAGCTGCTGGACATCTATTTAAAATGTGTACAGCATATTGTACTGCCTCCGGCCAGAATCTTCGAGGAACATCCTTCTCCAACAACATACATCTCGTCATGTTCATCACACTTCGATTTTTTCTCTCAGCAATGCCATTTTGCTGCGGTGTATAGGCAGCTGTCAATTGTCTCTTTATTCTATTCTCTCTGCAGTAATCCTCAAATTCCTTGGAGTTATACTCACCTCCACGATCTGATCTTAGACAAACCAAGAGTTGACCTAGTTCTCTTTCTGCTGCTACACGAAACTCCTTGAATTTGCTGAGGGCTTCTGACTTCTCAGAGAGAAAGTAAGTCCAACATTTTCTGCTGTAATCATCGATGAAATTAATGATGTACCTTTTTCCACTTTTCGATGTTGGATTGATGGGGCCACAAATATCGATGTGTACTAGTTGCAGACCGCGAGATGACTTCCATAGGCTCTTCTTAGGGATGTTATCGCGGTTTTGTTTTCCCTTCATATATATCTCGCAAACAGCAGTTTCAATCTCTCCTTGCTTGAAGTCAGGCAACCCGTGTACCATCTTCTTTTCTGCTAAGGAACGTAATCCACTATGGTTAAGGTGACCTAACCTTATGTGCCATACTTGGTCTGCTTGCTCAGTTACTTGAAGACATTGAAATTCTACAGCTTCTTTTGCCTTTCTTACACTTGCTAGAACAATGAACATCCTATTCTTTGACATATCAGAATGCATCACCAAGCGTCTCAATTTCTTGTTCCAAACTTCACACATATCATCCTCGATCACGATTTTCAGTCCCTTTTGTTGCAGTTGTCCCACACTGAACAAGTTGTTTTTCATACCTGGAACATAGTAGACTGATGTGATTATTGAGATCACTCATTGATCTCTAATCTCAGATTTCCTCTTCCTTCCACCATCATTCGTCTGTCATCTCCGAGTTTGACACTTTTCCGAAAACTACTGTCAAACTCAATGAACCAATCTTTATTCCCACACATATGATTACTGCATCCGGAATCTAGAAACCACAGATGCTCTTCTTTATTTTTGACCATATCAATATGTGCCATCAGCAACATATCTTCCTCTGCTTCAGCATAGTTCATCTCATTTTCCCATTCTAGACATTCGGATTTGTAATGTCCTTTCTTGTGGCATTTATAGCACTCCACAAGTTCTTTATTGTAATTTGTGCTCCCACGTCCACGTCCTTGAAAGTTTCTTCTTCCACGAGGTGAGAATCTTCCTCTTCCTCGACCTCTTCCAAACTCAGGTCTCCATTGACTTTCAGCTTTCAAAACTTGTTCTTCACTTTTTTGCCGGCTCAAATTTTGTTCATGAACCATCAATGAGCTCTGTAGTCCATCCACTGTCAGTTCTTGAATGTCATTAGATTCCTCAATTGCACATACAATGTATGTGAATTTTTCTACTAACGTTCTCATAATTTTTTCCACAACTTTTGAGTTCGGCATGTCTTCTCCTAGATTTCGGATATCATTGACAACCTCCATTACCTTTGAAAAATAATCAGTAATCGTATCATCTGTCTTCATTTCCAGCACCTCAAAACTTCTTCTCAATCTCTGTAATTGTGCACTCTGCACTCTACTGTTGCCTTGATATTTCCTTTTCATTGATTCCCACAGATCCTTTGATGTCTCCTTCTTTAGGATTGTTTTGAGTATAGTTTTGTCAATAGAGGCAAACAAATAATTTTTCACCTTGTGATCTTTCACCGTCATCTCTGCTAACTCCGTACGTTGAGCTCCCGTTAGAATCACATTTATCACATTTCTTTCTGGCCTTGTGATTCCTACCTCTATAAGCTCCCACCATTCCTTCGATCTTAGAAGATTTTCCATGAGCATTGCCCAATGCTCATAATCTCCATCAAATTTTGGAATCACTAATGCATCTCTCTCACTCATCTTTCTTTTTCTCTGTACCAGGTTCTTACGAGCTCTGATACCACTTGTTAACTTTGCAAGAAGAAACCGTAAGTGTTTTAAACAGAGAACAAAGACAGAGCTGAATACTTCACCCCTTAATAATGAAAACGAAACAGGTCTTAAATAGACCTTACAACTCAAAACTATTTGACCGATTCTACAGTCACTTAACAACTGAAACAGAGTGACTAAAATTCCTACGAAACAGGAAGTAAAGACTTATTCAAATTGAAAACTTCAAACATAAAACGACTTAGTTTTATTCTTCAAGTAGCACCACAAATATTAAGAAATATAAGTACTAATTGGCTACTTGTGTGGTTAAACCTTCGTTTTGAAAATGAAAATAATAACCATTAAGCAAGATTTATAATTCTGACTCGACTAGTTTAGTTAAATCTCGAGCATCTTTTGTATTCTTGGCAATTGGAAGAAAGATAACTATAGGGGAAAGTTATTATACATTGAAGTTTAAAAAAAACGTATATTTATGATGAATAATCAGGAGGGTTTGTAAGGCTATTGCCAGAATATTGGCGGTGGCGCTAAACTTGGATGCGGATTACTTTGATAAGCCTGAGATGCTTGCAAAGCCTATTGCAACTTTGCGCTTGCTTCACTATGAAGGTGAACTATTTAATATTTTTCTGAGTTTCTTAAGCTTCGTATGTCAAAGGCTAGTAGACTCACTCACACCAATGTGTTATTTCTCTTTGTTACGTGTTAGGGAAGTCTGATCCCTCGAAAGGAATATATGCATGTGGAGCACATACTGATTATGGAATGATGACTCTTTTGGCTACCGATGATGTAATGGGACTTCAGGTATTGATTACATAACCCTAGAATCACAGTTTTTTTTTTGTCTTATATTCCCTCCTTTTAAATTTATAAAATAATTTAGCTAAAGGCATAGAGATTAGAAAATCACATAATTTTTTTTTTTTTAGATATACATCATAGAACAACTATTCACTCGATAATAAAATACACTGATAATACAAATGGTTAGAAAACATCAAATAAAATTAAATCTAAAATATTTTACAAAATAGAACGAAGAAATATAGTTTATTTTTTACGCAATCAAGTCAGATATGGAAAATTTTGATAAACTTGATGGCAGATATACAGGGATAAGGGCATGAAGCCTCAGAAATGGGAATATGTACCTTCAATAAAAGGGTATATATAATGGCAATTGTTTGTTTTCTGGGTCCATTTTAATTTTTAAATGTGATATTAATTTTCATAACAATATTTTGTTTAGTTACCTCTTATTGCTCAGGTCTAAGCATATATTTATTTTATTTTTCGTTTATAGAGCATTCATGGTGAATCTTGGTGACATGATGGAACGTTGGAGCAACGGCTATTTCAAGTAATTTTATTGTTTGTTTGAACTTACCTTTTCTAAGGCTTCACTTAAATATGTCTCTTTATATCAACTGTATTGTAATTTGCAAATAGAGTAACTATAAGAGCATTTCCATTGAAGGCTTTTAAAAAGTTTTTAAGTGGGATTTTTAAAATTAAAAAAATATAAATTTATTGAACGTGTTTTAAGATTAAAAAAAAAAATTTAAACACATTTACAGATATAATTTATAATAAAAATGTTTAAGTGGCAATCTTTTCACACGCAGATCGTTGTTCCATCGGGTTCTTGGTAATGGTCAAGAACGATTCTCCGTAAGTCTCTTATTAATCCCCACCTGTTTCTATCTTTATATTATATTGACATTGTATCTATATTTATTTTAATTTTCTCAATGCAGATTGCATTCTTCGTGGAACCGAATCATGATTGTCTTGTGGAGTATCTCCCTACCTGCAAGTCTGAAAGCAATCCTCCCAAGTAAGTCTTCAGTTTTGTTTACTTATAGTGAGACCTTCTACATGTAAAAGTGTCTTAGAGATAATTTATGGAATTTTGTTTAATGAATAGATATCCAGTGATCAAATGTTCAACATACCTCAGCCAACGTTACAAGAAAACACATGCGGATTTGAGCATCTACGAAAAAACAGATATAATTAAATGAAGTTTATGGTTTTGTTTGCAAGGCTACGGATTGTTTGGTTTTCTAGTTGGGTTTTATTTTCTTTCCTCCTTATAACGATTTATCTTGTATTTGGCTTGGTGAACCTCTTGGATTTAGTAACGAACATCAATTAAGAGATTAATAAATATAATGTGTTTTGCTTTCTAAACTGATCTAAAATATCCTGAGAAAAGAAAACCGGAGATATATTAAATATTGCGTGTAAGATATTAGTTCAACAGATTATTTTCATTACACTTATTCAGAACTTCTTTATATAGTTTTCACTATCCTTAGAAGTTAGAACATTGTACTAAATGTCTTAATGTGCTATCCACATCATACATGAGAACAAAATATTAAATATTTGTTGTTGTTCGGATATTTAGACCACGAATGGACATTAGGTAATAAATTATTTAAATTTTTATGAGAAATCTTAGAACTTGTAAAGTTATGATTAAACTACGTTAGAAAAGAGCTCACTACGATATATGGAAAAAGACTAACCAAGGCCAAAGCTATAGAATGGCATATCGCAATGTGTATTATCTTTAGGACCTTCGACTCCAATGAGAAAACTCTCTTTGTAATCCCCTAAAATCGATGACCTTACAACAAAGAGTGAGATTAATCAACAACAAATTTTTGATCAAGCAAGTGATCAAAATTGGTCACACGAACTGTTTACTTGATTGTAAGGTTGTGATCATAAAAGGGTGAATAGCCTTTATGCTTTTCGTTTCTCAACACTTTCATCTTCTCTTCTAAAGGAAGAGCAAATAACTTATTTCTCTGCTCGAATGCCTCGTCCATCAACTCCTCACTTATACTATGATTTGTGACATCGAAAGATCCACAATCCAGATATGCCTTGAACAAAGGTAACCCACAACGAGTCAATGGTTTTTGACATATATTTCACACACAAAAAAAATGTTTTCCACATAATTTGTTATAAACTTATAATGGTCACACTGTTATCATCTTTGAGAATGAAGAAAAAGAAAAAAATAAAAATAAATAATAATAATAATAATAAATAGAGACACATACATGCTTAAGCAAAACAGCTTATTGATGAAGATTAGAGTTGGCCAGATCTATACAAGTAAGGGATGAAACTTTTGTTGGCCGAAATTGTTGACTTTGGTTCAACATCTTTTTTTTTGTTCCACATCGAAAATATGTGTTTTGGAGAGGAGATTCTTGAGTTATAAAAGAAACTCTTTCTCATCTTATTTCTCATCCCAGTTATTTTGTATTCTCTTCTTTTTTTTTCAATAGAGCAATCTGTTTTAAGCGGTATCAGAGCCAATGTTCTGTCTGAGTACGCTCTGTGGTTGCAGTTTTCAACTGATCTTCCACATCAAAAAGGAATTACTTCGGTCCTTTTGAACCAAAGGTTTGTTCCAAGCCAATGTTCTGTCTGAGTATGCTTTGTGGTTGCAGTTCTGACTGACCTTCCACATCAGAAAATAAGTATTTTGGTCATTTTGAAATCTTTGCTTGTTTGTATTTGTTGTAATATTGAATATTATTTAATGAGTCTATAATGGCAAATAAAGATCAAAAAATGAAGGATGTTGTTTCAAATATTACGCCGGGGACATCGAGAGCCTCGTCATCATGGTCGAGGTTTTCGCTGTCCAGTCTGAAGTTGGCGGTAGAGTTATTTGATGGTACTGGCCATTTCGGCATGTGGCAAGGAGAGGTTTTGGACTCTCTTTTCCAGCAAGGTCTTGATATTGCTATTGAGGAAAATAAACCAGAAGAGGTAGAAGATAAAGACTGGAACATCATTAATCGGTTGGCGTGCGGAACAATTCAATCGTGCCTGTCCAGAGAGCAGAAGTATGCTTTCAAAAATGAGAATTCTGCGCACAAATTGTGGAAGGCGTTGAAGGACAAGTTTCTGAAGAAAAGTGGTCAGAACAAGCTCCTTATGAAGAAAAGGTTGTTCCGATTTGATTACCAATCAGGTACTACTATGAATGAACACATCACTATGTTCAATCAATTAGTAGCAGACCTGTTGAATTTAGATGTGAAGTTTGAGGATGAAGATCTGGCTTTGATGTTGTTATCATCTCTTCCCGATGAATTTGAACATTTGGAGACTATGTTACTTCACAGGAAGGAAAATGTGTCGTTAGATGTTGTTTGTTCTGCTTTATATAGCCATGAATTGAGAAAGCAGGATAAGATGAAAACCAAATCAACGACATCAGAAGAAGCATTGGTGGTAAGAGGTCGTCAACAAAGCCAAAATAAGGGGAGAAGAGGAAGGTCCAAATCAAAAGGCCGAGCTATTTCCAAAGATGAGTGTGCTTTCTGTCATGAGAAAGGACACTGGAAGAAAGACTGTCCAAAGTTGAAGAAGAAAGGGAAGACTCCGCAAGATGCAAATGTTGCAGAATGCAAAAATGATGCAGAATCAGATATTTTTTTAGTAGTCATACCTTCAACGTCATCGCATCCAAATGAGTGGATATTGGATTTGGATTGTATTTATCATATGTGTCCCATTCGGGAATGGTTCTTTGAATTTCAAGAGCTCAATGGTGGGGTTGTCTACATGGGTAATGATAATCCATGTAAAACAACCGGGATAGGTTCAATCAAGTTGCAAAATCATGATGGATCCACCAGAATTTTGTGGGATGTGCGATACGTGCCAAAGTTGAAAAAGAATCTCATCTCATTGGGAGCTTTAGAATCTAAAGGCCTAGTTGTGATGATGCGAGATGGAGTTCTTAAAGCAACTTCTAGAGCACTGGTGATGTTAAAAGGCGTGAGAAAGAATAATCTGTACTACTACCAAGGTAGTACAGTGGTGGGGATAGTAGCAGCTGCAACATCTAGCACAAAGAATGATGTTGAGGCAATAAAGTTGTGGCATATGCGGTTGGGACATGCTGGTGAAAAGTCCTTGCAAATTCTTGCCAAGCAGGGATTGTTGAAAGGTATGAAGACTTGCAAACTTGAATTTTGTGAGCATTGTGTTCTGGGAAAGCAACGAAGAGTGAAGTTAGGCACTGCAATTCATAATATCAAGGGTATTCTGGACTATGTGCACTCATATGTGTGGGGACCTGCCAAGACTCCGTCCATCGGAGGAAGACATTATTTTGTCACCTTTGTTGATGACTTTTCTAGGAGAGTTTGGGTGTTTACTATGAAAAACAAGAATGAAGTGTTTGGATTTTTTCTTAAGTGGAAAGCTCAAGTTGAAAACCAGACAGGAAAGAAAATCAAGGTTCTCTGAACAGACAATGGAGGAGAATATATGAGTGATCCATTCCTGAAGCTATGCCAAGACTGTGGCATAGTTCGGCACTTCACAGTTAGAAAAACACCACAACAGAATGAGGTATCTGAGCGTATGAACAAGACACTTGTGGAGAAAGTTCGTTGTATGCTGTCTAATACTGGGTTAGGCAGACAGTATTGCTCTGAGGCGGTGACATATGCTCATCATCTGCTATAGGTGGCAAAACTCCATTAGAAGTATGGTCTGGAAAACCTGCAACTGATTATGATACTTTGCATGTTTTTGGTTCTATGGTATATTATCATGTGGTTGAATCAAAGTTGGATCCACGGGCAAAGAAGGCTCTTTTCATGGGCTTCAACGCTGGAGTGAAGGGATACCGTTTGTGGTGTCTTGAGACAAAGAAGATGATAATCATCAGGGATGTTACCTTTGATGAATCTGCCTTGTTGAAGAAGGTGAATCTAGAAGGGGGTGATAGTACTCCGCAACAGGTGGAGTGTACTCCAAAGCAGGTGGAGTTTGAGCAGACAGTGGTGATCCCAACACGTAGCACCACAAGTGACTTTCCTATGGCAGAAGAGTCAGATGAAGAAGAGGTTCCGACCCAAGAATCTCTACAGCAATCAGAACCAATTGTAGTTAGAAGACAGAGACGAGAAATTCAAAAGCCTGCTCGTTTCACTGACATGGTAGCTTATGCAATTCCAGTTACTGATGATGATATTCCATCTACCTACCTACAGGCTATTCATAGCATAGAAAATGGCGATTGGGTAGGAGCAATGGAAGAGGAGATGCAATCTCTCAAGAAGAACAATACGTGGAAGCTGGCACAACTACCAAAAAGCATAAAGGCAATTGGGTGCAAATGGGTATTTGCAAAGAAAAAAGGATTTTCTGATAAAAAAAGCATTCGCTACAAGGCAAGATTGGTGGCTAAAAGCTATGCTCAGAGGGAATGAATTGATTATAATGAAGTATTTTCTCCAGTTATTAAACATTCCTCTATTAGAATTTTGTTGGCCTTGGTAGCGCAGTTGAATTTGGAGTTAGCTCAACTTGATGTGAAGACCGCGTTCTTACATGGTGATTTGAAAGAGGAAATCTATATGACTCAGCCAGAAGGATATAAGGTTGCTGGTAAAGAAGATTGGGTTTGTAAACTTAGCAAATCGTTGTACGGACTGAAACAATCTCCGAGACAGTGGTACAAATGATTTGACAAGTTCATGCAGGGTCAGAAGTACAGAAAAAGCAAATACGATCATTGTGTGTATTTGCGCAAACTTCAAGATGGTTCCTACATCTACTTACTCTTATATGTTGATGATATGCTAATAGCAGCAAAGAGCCAAGTTGAGATTGATAGATTGAAGGCTCAGATGAGTAAAGAGTTCGAGATGAAGGATTTGGGGGAAGCCAAGAAGATTCTCGGCATGGAGATAAATAGGGACAGAAAGAGGGGCAAACTTTGGCTGTCACAGAAGAAGTATTTGAAGAAGATACTACAACGTTTTGGTATGCACGATGATACAAAACATGTAAGTACTCCACTTGCTCCTCATTTGAAATTGAGTAGCCAATTATCTCCGATGACTGATGAAGAGCGAGAATACATGGCGAACGTCCCATATGCAAATGCAGTTGGAAACTTGATGTATGCAATGGTGTGTACAAGACCCGATATTTCACAGGCTGTTAGTGTTGTCAGCAGGTACATACATGATCCGGGAAAGGATCATTGGCAAGCTGTGAAATGGATTCTACGGTATCTCCAAAATACTGTGGATGTTGGATTGATGTTCGAGCAAGATGAATCACTTGGTCAATGCATAGTTGGATACTGTGATTCTGATTATGCAGGTGATTTGGATAAGCGACGGTCTACAACTGGCTATTTGTTCACTTTAGCAAAGGCGCCAGTTAGTTGGAAGTCTACCTTACAGTCAACGGTGGCTTTGTCTACAACAGAGGCAGAGTATATGGCAATTACAGAGGCTGCGAAGGAAGCAATTTGGCTTCATGGGTTTCTTAAAGACTTAGGGAGTTAATCAGAAACAACTTAAGGTTTATTCTGACAGTCAGAGTGCTATTCATTTAGCAAAGAATCAAGTCTTTCACGCATGGACGAAGCATATTGATGTTCGCTATCATTTTGTGCGGGAAATTCTCGAGAAGGAGATACTTCTCCTGAAGATTCATACTACGGAGAATTTGCAAATATGCTGACCAAAGTGGTTACAAGGGCCAAGTTTGAACATTGTTTAGACTTGGTTAATATCTTACACATTTGAAGTTGGCGCCTCACGTCGCAAATTTGGAAGCATCGCGAATACTGTTTTTCTATTGTTTCTGTTTGAGAAGATTTGTATTTGGTGGGATTGATATTGAGCCAAGGTGGAGATTTGTTGGCCGAAATTGTTGGCTTTGGCTCAACATCTTTTTTTGTCCCATATCGGAAGGATGTGTTTTGGAGAGGAGATTCTTGAGTTATAAAAGAAACTCTTCCTCATCTTATTTCAATCATTCGAGTTATTTTGTATTCTCTTCTCTTTCTTTCAATAGAGCAATCTGCTTTAAGCGGTGCTCGAAGATTAAACTGTTTCGGCTAACTCCGTTATTAAATTTTTCTGGTGTCTTTGTTTTCTTTAATATTCAATATTTTGCTTTAGTGAGAAAATTACCTAAATTTTCCCTAACAACTTTGATGCTCGAAGCTTCCTCCTGACTTTTGTTCTTCGTCTCTCTCTCGGTTCACTCCATGTATATTAAGGGCAGGTGAGTAAGGAGCAATTATGCATGCATTTGCATTTAACACCATGGTTCATGGCACTGAGCATTGACAAGACTTAACACGTAAAGACATATGGGAAAGGTATGGTTTCGGCTTAAAACACGTTCTCATGCAATAAACCATGTGTTCAAATATATTTTTAGCGGCTGGTTAGTTAACTTAGCTATAACTTTGTTTCCTAATCTGTCGACTCATGTTTTGCGTCTGTTCATGAAATCTAGGAATGCTATTAAGAGAGTGAACATAAATCTTGTATTGAAAAAAAAAAGCTGGTGGAAATGATTACAAACATTTAAAAGTGTTATAATGATACAAGTTGTATATATGCATATTTGCTTTTCTTTACTGTGGACTGGATTGCTCCGTCCACACAAAGATATCACCATAATGTTAAAAGTAGATCGGAGAAGGAGGTCATCTTCCTCTTCTGCGTCTACTCGTGAAAGCCTACCTCGAGGGAGGACGAGTAGCGGTAAAAAAAAGTGAGAATACTAAACATACGTAAGCGAAAGAGATGACCATAGGACGACCAAAACAAAGAGCAATCTTTAAGTATCAGCAGCAGCTTCTGTAGTGGATGCTGACTGAGTTGGTTCAACAGCTTCTTCGGATTGTGCCTGAGCCGTCGTTTCTTTCTGCTGTTCGGCGAGACCGCTGATGCGTTGAAGCAACTGTGCTGCTTTTCTTTTCCCTCTATCTGTTCCATTTCCAGCTAAATCTATCAATGGACCCATAAGGCCGAGTTTCTGTGCTTCGACAAGATGTTGTGGGTCTCCAGAACAGAGGTGGACTAGAACCGCAGCTGCGTTCTCTCTGTTTCTAGGTGAGCCAGTTCTGATAAACTCCACTAGACTCGGGACTGCATCAGAGGATCCTATTATCGCTTTCCCTTCAGGATGGCTAGAGAGAATAGCCAGAATTGCGAGTGCTTCATCGACCATTCCACTTCCGGGCTCTGTCAAGAGTCTAGTCAACGTGGGAATCACTCCTGCACGTATGGCTTTTCCTTTGTTTCCTTGGTATATGCAGAGGTTGAAAAGTGCAGTAGCAGCGTCTTTCTTGCCTCTTTGTGTTCCTTCATTAAGCAATACAACTAGCGGTGGAATTGCTCCCAAGGCACCGATAGTCACTTTGTTTTCATCAATCACTGATAGACTGAAAAGTGTAGCCGCCGCATTCTCTCTGGCCTCCATGCTTCCCTTCTTAAGCACTTGAACTATCCCAGGAATAGCTCCAGCAGAAACGATGGCTCCTTTGTTGTTCTCACATATGGAAAGGTTTAGAAGAGCTGTTACCGAATGTTCTTGTATACGGGAATCAGGAGTTGAGAGGAGGCCTACGAGAAGAGGTATGGCTCCAGCTTCAGCTATGGCCACTCGGTTGTCTGCATTGCGTTTTGCAAGGAGGCGGATTTCTCCAGCTGCAGATCGTTGGTCCTCAGGGTTTCCGTAAGCGAGTCTCCACATAAGATCTTCAATCTTGTTCGCTTCTGCTGGAGACGAGAAGGACGATACTTTTCTGGGTCTGAAACTGCTTGGAGGCTTTGGAGGCTCGATATCGTTGGCCTCGCACCACTGAGCTATGAGACTTCGGAGAACATAGTTTGGTGTGAGGGTTGTGCTGGTTAGTGCCTGCTGTGTTTTTGGACATGTCGAGTGTCCACCTTCTATCCATTTCTCAATGCAGGTGCGTTCGTAGGTCTATACGTAGAGGATAACATGCTTCTATAATTAAATTTTATGTTATCGTAGAAATAAATTTGAAAGAAGCTGAAATTGAAGTGAACTTTACCTGCCCTGATGAAACAATAACTGGATCTCTCATCATTTCCAGCGATATTGGACAACGGAAATCATCAGGAACCACGGGTATCTTCTGACTCGCTGCTGTAGAAGTTTGTCCACTGCTTCTTGAGTTAACCCCTACTTTCTGCTCTTCACCGTTATCATTCTCCGTCTGCACAAAATCCTTAATCAGCTTCAGTATCGTTGACATCTCCTCAATGTTTTCACCAGCATCTCCACCGCTCGAAGCAACCATTTCATGCAGAGCCACTGATTCTTGAGCTAGATCAGGAATCTCCATCAGCTGTAACTTCTTTGCAACCCGCTCCAGGGCAGGCTGATAAGCATCTACATCACTACTATTGTTGCATAGCGACTGAAGATCTTCATATACTTCATCATCTGTCGCATCTACTCTTCCTTTAGCTCGTCTAAACTGGCTGAGGACCAGCTCAACCTACAACAACAAATCGCAATGAAATATGTATATATCCAAAAAAAATTACTACTTCACTCGTTACAGTTGATTTCAATTCACATTCAAACAGGTCCCAAGATTTCCATATGTTAGTAAGTAATAGTTTCTGAAATGATTCGAAAGATGTAGCCATATATGTTAGACAAGCGATACATATCGAGATCCAATTTCAGGATCTGAACTTATCTATGTCCCATCCCATGTGAATAAACTGATTACAAGAACTCATGATCAACTGATATTCAAGTTCTACGTCTTAAGTATTCAGAGACACAAGCCTTCCCGCCTCGGGTTCCAGAATTTACCTGTTCTCTAACTTCGTCCGATATGTCGAGTTCCTCATACGGAATCTGACTCAAAGATTGTTCTAACTTAACAGACACATCCAGCAATTTACTTGTCACTTGTTCCCTCTCCATGACCTACAAACATAACAACAAGGTCTCTCACGTCAATCTTCTGTATCAGAGCCACAAATTCTCAACAACTTCCATAGATCAGATACACATCACATCAACCACTGATAAAAACTCAAATCACAGAGCAGCTAAAACACCAACTGTAACTCAAGATGCATTGACATCAACTCAGTATTACCATAGCAAGACAAGCACGTGGCTCATCAATGAAGACAAACAATTCGTCAAAAATTTCCATTAATCACCCAGAAAATTTTCTTACTACTTTCTCAGTAAACCACACAGATCTAATCAAATCAAATAAATTCCAAATAGATCGAAAACAAAACGAAACCACACAGATGCATCACAATACAGAACGCACCAGATAAATCTTGCTTCCTTCGCTGCAAAATTTGAGATAATCTTTAGCTGAACACATCGCTTCTTTCAAAGAGATCAAAGTCTTAAACGTATCTTCATTGATCGGTTCGTTACTCTCTCTAATTTCTTCAAACATCGGAACAAGGAGCTTCAATCTCCTCGCTAGATTGTAACAAAGCTTCTTCACGGTTATACGGTAATCGGAAATCGCAGCAATATCGTTTACTACATCAATTAAGCTCTGTGCAGCTGTAGCTTTCTCCTCCTCCATCGTTTTAACAACCGATTTAACGGATCCCGATCTTATCCGTACAGATTGATGCAGCTTCTCCGAAAAAGGAGGAGATATTTCCCGATCGAGGCTTCAGTGACGAGATTGAGCTTAAACAAAGAAGAGAGCCATTTACAGAAATGCGAAAGAGATTTCTGAGAAAGAGAGAAGGCGATGACTATTCTATACGGCGTGGCTTGCTAACGGCTTATGGGCAAGTTGTGCGCGTCTCTCGGCTTAAGCTCTAAACCGGAGTCAGTGTGATCGGCGACCAATCCAGTTGTTTCAGACCGGGACCGGTTAAGATTTCTTTTATTTTTTTGGCGGGGTAAAATTTATTTCTGTGACAAAATATTCATAATACGCGATTAAATGTATTATTGGAAAATCCTAATAATCGTAAATTCAATAGATAAAACAAATACTACAAATCAATATATGTGGATCTCCAATCCATTTAAAATTTATGATTATTTAGATCTATGTAAGTATATGAATATGTTTAAAATTTTGAATATGTTTCATTTATAAAATTCTAATATTTTTAAATTATGTTTGTGGATTGTATCATATCATAATTTAAAGGTGTTTTTTTAACCAGGGGATATCCATCCAGTTTTGGACTACATCATGCTTAAAATGTTTTTAAAAAGCAACTAATAATACATTAGTTAAAACTGGACAACGAAATTATCCAAATATATTTGTTTCTTGCGATCAGATTCTTTTACATGCAAGTGTACTTGTTTCTTCTTATCAGTTTAGGTAAGGTAATAAAGAAAAAAAACTAATGTTTGTTATATTATAGAGATCTTTAAAAGCGTGGTTACCTCGAAAGGGAAAACAAATATTCTTGTCAGATAAGTGAAGCCATCAACATGACAGCTTTGATTGGGGGCTAAAAGTTATAAAAAAAAAAATACACGTAAAAGTCAAAATTCAATCTCAAAATCCCCCACCATTCTCCAAAGTCCCTAACCCCTATACCAAAAAGTGAAATTGTTATCCTGATTACAATTATTCACCATATATTTAATTAATTAAAAATATAATCTTCAATCAATTTGGTTTCATTAACTGCAGAATGTGGGATTTATTTATAGAAAGTTCGGTAGTTAAAAAAGAATTGAACTACGGGTTTTGATTAAAGAAAATGAAGTGGTTGGAGTTCTAGTAGATTTGGAAAGAATAGTGAAATTTAGAAGATCTGGTTTACCTAAAGATAAAACATGGCTTAAACGTCATTCATATTATGTTTTTTTTTTAATTTTTTGCCAAACGTTACTGTTAGATTTTAATCCGATTAGAGCTTAGGTTAATTTCTAAGTTTGTATGTTAATAAGACTAATCAACACCAAGAATTTATCGAATTCCTTTTAAACTATAAAATATGTCTCATGTAAGTTCACAAACATTTAATAAAGAATTTATAAGTTTCGTTTGTTATAATTTTTCTTAACTAATCTCTTATTCATTTTTTGTGATATGTACCTCGTTAAGAAGAGCGCTAACGTGATACTATGCCTAGAAAATGTAACACCTATGTGTTTGGGTTTAATTGCCCAAACCGAAATGAAATTTTACAGCCCATAAATGGCCCATCTTCATTGTCGATCTTTGTACCATCATGTCTTCTTTCTCGCACCAAGAAAACCTCTGACACTCCTAACTCTCTCTTCAATGGATGCTGGCAGCTCATCTAAGAAATCTCTTATCTCTGAACACGACATGTTGGAGACGATTTGTCGGAACGCCGCCGTAACTCAAGGAATCGGTAACGACAATTTTCAACTTCGTCTTTGTATAGTGACGATTCAGATTCTCTTTTATTTGAGTTTTTCAACCTTGAACTTTAACTCATTCTTTTCCTCTTTTCAAGTGAAGAAGGACGCAAGGAATTCGATGCATTGCCGTTATGTGAAAAGTAAGTCATTTTTTCACTAGATTCTTTCCGATTTTAGCTTTACCGCTTCTAAATCTCAAATCTAGCTTTGTCGATTCGTTACCAAGATATTTACTGCTTCTAACTATTGTATTTTTCTTTTTTCTTTTCCTTTTCTCTGAAACATGCAGTCGACAGGGCCATTTCAGAGTATGATCTCGCCAAATCAGGTGATAACCTTCAGCTATACGGTGAAACCCTCGAACACATTTCCCGGTAAGCCTTTCGTCATCATGTCTGCTGGGTTTTGTGATGTGTGGATTTTGATGATATTAACAGAACCGTCTTCAACCAAATCTTGAATAAAATGATATTTACTAGCTATTTGTGATCTGTGAGAGAAATGTACTCGGCCTCTGTGAGAGCAATGTACTCGGCCTCTGTGAGAGCAATGTACTCGGCCTCTGTGATTGATAATGCCACCACATGTTATAAACTTGCTCTCCAGCTTATAGTGTTTCCACCAACTTGGAACACATATCATGTAACCGATCTTCTTTTGTCAAGATCAGTTGCATAGTCATAGTCACAAAACCCTTCTATGTCTAAATGTCCTATTTTTGTAAACGTTAGACTTATGTTACTAGTGCCTTTAAGATACCTTAGTATCCACTTCACTGCATTCCAATGAATCCTTCCTGGATTAGCCATGTACCGGCTTACTAAGCAAATGGCATAGGCAAGGTTTAGTCTTGAACCAATTATTGCATATATTAGGCTGCCTATTGCACTTGTATATGACATTTCCTCCATGATTACTTTATCTTTGACCAACTCTTCTTGTGTCAATCTTTTAAGCTTCAATTGTGTGTTAACCAGAGACACAATAACCCTACAATCCATCATATTAAATGACTGTAACACTTGCCTTAGATATTTTCCTTGTGACAATTTTAGATTTTCATTCTTTTGATTTATAATGATCTTCGTGCCTAAAATCCTTGTAGTTGAGCCTAAGTCTTTCATCTCAAATTATATGCTTAAGCTACTTTTAAAAACTATTATCTTTTTCAAATCCTTAGCTACCACTAGTATATCATCACTGTAGAGTAGCAAAAAAATGTGATCATCAATAATTGATCCTTTAAAATAGACACAAGGATCATTGGTGCTTCTGTGGAATCTTTCTGACTTCATAAATTCATTAAACTTGTGATTCCATTGTCTAGGATATTGTGTTAAGCCATAGAGAGATTTCTTCAACATACATGCCATGTCTTCTTTTCCCTTCTCAATGAAACCTTCCAGTTGATCCATATAGATAACTTCATCCAATGTGCCATGTAGAAATCGGTCTTGACGTCTAGTTGTTCTAATTCCATTGTCTAGGAGATTGTGTTAAGCCATAGAGAGATTTCTTCAACATACATACCATGTCTTCTTTTCCTTTCAGTGAAACCTTCCAGTTGATCCATATAGATAACTTCATCCAATGTGCCATGTAGAAAATCAGTCTTGACGTCTAGTTGTTCTAATTCTAGGTCATAATTCACCAGAACTAATAACATGATCCGTATGGAAACATGTTTCACAACCGGTGAGAAAATCTCATTGTAGTCTACACCTTCAACTTGTGTGAATATTTTTTTTAAAAGCCTAGCTTTGTATCTAGCTTCTTATACTCCGTGAATTCCTTTCTTTAACTTAAAGATCCATTTACAACCAATTATTTTCTGTTTAACCGGTTTTGAAACAACTTCCCATGTTTCATAACCGGTGAAAAAATCTCATTGTAGTCTACACCTTCAACTTGTGTGAATCTTTTTGCTACAAGCCTAGCTTTGTATCTAGCTTCTTCTACTCCGTGAATTTCTTCCTTTAACTTAAAGATCCATTTACAACCAACTATTTTCTGTTTAACCGGTTTTGAAACAACTTCCCATATTTCATTCTTGTGTAAGGAATTCATATCTTCTCCTATAGCTAGCTTCCATTTCTTCCATTCTTTACTTCTCTTAGATTCTCCTAAGTTTTTTAGCTCATCTAGCTCCAAGTCCTCTACACAAGCTAATGCATAAGCCACATAATGAGAAGAGTCTCCATATCTTTGTGGAGGTTGAATATTTCCTCTTCTTGTTCTATCTCTCGCAAGTAAATATTCATCAAGTGATTCATCTTCTTCTGCTTTATTTTCCTCTAAAACCTCATCCGTTTCAGATTCTTCCTCTATTTTACTTTGTGTTTCAGCTTCTATGCCTGAAGATGCTCCACCTCGACCGGTGGTTTATTCATCCTCATTTTCTCCTGAAACAGCTCCACCTTGATCCGAGGAACTTTGAACCGTGGCATTGTTGTCTGGTCTTTGATCAAATATGTTCTGAAAGTGACTCTTTTATTCTTAGCTTTAGGTTAACTTTCAGCTTTAGCTTCTTGTTAGAGCTTTTGTTCATCAAATACCACATTTCTGCTAATGGTACATTTTCTTTCTTCCTGTAACCATATCTTGTACCATTTTGTTTCTTGAGAATATCCCATAAAAAACCTTTTATAGCTCTGGAACTTAGTTTGTCTTGTTGAGTATGTACATATGCAACATAATCAAATCTTTTTAGATGACTATAATTTATCTTAGCTCCTGACCAAACTTCTTCTGGGATTTGGAATTTTAATGAAGCATTAGGAGTCATTTTTATTAAGTAAACAACAATGGTTGCTGCTTCAGCCTAAAACTTCTTCTCTAATCCGGTTTTAGCTAGCATGCATTTTATTTTATCAGCTATAATCTGCTTCATTCTTTCTGATACTCCATTATGCTATGGAGTGTAACTGCATGTTATGTGTCTTTTGACTCTGGTTTCTCTGCATAGTTTATCTATTTGTTGATTACAAAATTCTAGACCATTATACGTTGTTAAACATTTGAGAGTCTTCTTTGTTTGATTTTCCACTGAAGTTTTCCACTCGGAGAAATTCTCAAACACCTCTTCTTTACTGTTTAAGAATATGATCCACACCTTCTTCGAGTAATCATTAATGAATGTCAGAAAGTACTTGCATCCCGATAAACTTGCCTCGTTAGAGACTGATCCCCACAAATCATTGTGCACATAGTCTAAGATATTTGTAGACGTATGCTTAGCCTCTAGAAAACTTGTTTGTGTGATTTGCCTAGTACACACTCTTCACAGAAGTCTAGTGTGTGTGCTTCTTTTGAGTTTAAGTATCCTCTTTGACCAGAACATTCATATTCTTTATACTCATGTGTCTGAGCCTAGAATGCCATTTGTTTGCTTGATTTATCTTAGCCCTAGCCATATATGCTTCTCCTTTCAACACTGATCTCTGCAAATAGTACAATCCATCTTGATATTTTCCTGCGAGTACTTGTTCGTCATCCTTGTAGAATATGACTGTAAACTATCCACCAGCATATTTACAATCACTTTTTTCTAACTGACCATGTGATATGAGGTTTCTGCCCATTGTTAGCATATATTTCACATCAGTTAGTGTCACAATTGTCCCATCAAGATTTTTGTATTTTTAATTTGCATATCTCCTTGAACTCACTATGAGTGTTTGCCCATCATAACTTTTCCTCCATTGAATTCTTTAAGGTTAAATAGCACATCTTTGTTTGGTGTGATATAGAAAGTGCATCATGAATCTATCACCCATTCGTCTTTAGTGTCTTGTAGGCTACTTTTTAGCACCATAGGTAGCTCAGCATCTTTAGCTATATTTGCAGCGTTGTTGGTTTTCCTTTCGGGACATTCGGCTTTAAAGTGTCTTTTTTTTCTGAAAATCCAACACACTCTCTGTCTTCTTGACATGTGTCCTCTATCTTAACTTATATCTCTTGTCCTTGCTCTTGAAGTGATTTCCTCTTTGTCTATTGTTTCTGTTTTCAGCTCTTCCTCTGCTTACAAAGCGACCTTCAGAGTTGCCTCTTGTTTTTAATAGCTTTTTCTCCTTTAGCCCAATCTATTTTGAATAAGTAGCACTAGTAACATCATATATACTTAAGGTATGAGTTTTGTCGGCTCTATACTTAAGTGTGTCCCATAGAGTTTCATAAAGATCTAGTAGTGCAGACAAAATTTGAATAGTTTGATCTTCATACAAGATGATGATATTCAAACTAGCCAAGTCAT
The DNA here is from genome assembly GCA_963922655.1 of Cardamine chenopodiifolia. Taxonomy (NCBI): domain Eukaryota; kingdom Viridiplantae; phylum Streptophyta; class Magnoliopsida; order Brassicales; family Brassicaceae; genus Cardamine; species Cardamine chenopodiifolia. Next base: position 12,650,179 of record OZ000463.1, read on the forward strand.
TTATCAATTTTAAGAATATGTCAAGATTGTATTCAATACTTCTATGTTCTTCAAACTTGAAACATGAGAACTTTTGTATGGTTGCTTGAGGCTTGGATTGGTAATCCCTTTCCAGAGCCTAAAATATAGCTAGTGTTGTCTTTTCCTTCATGATCTTTCGTGGTACCACATCTTCTAGGCACATACATATCGTGTTTTTGGCTCTTTTCTCTTTTTCTTGTTGTGCTGGAATTAGTGCTTAGATTAACTTCAAGTTTATATGTTAATGAGACTAATCAACACCAAGAATTTAACTAGTTCCTCTCAAAGTAGAAAATACGTCTCGTATGAGCTAAGCTCACAAACATCCAATAAAGAGTTTATAAGTTTCATTTGTTACAACCTTTCTTAACTAGTCTCTTACTCACTCTCTCTCTTTCTTTATGATAAATACCTCACTAAAAAGAGTGTTAAGGTGATACTATGTTTAGGAAATGTAACATCCTCTCCCAACCCCAAAACTAAGAAGAAGAACAATACGACACCCGAAGATCCCTTAAAAACTATAACTCTCTCTACCAAATATTTTAGTTCTATTTGTTTTTTTACTTTCTGGATAATCTTCTTGTGATGATCGTTGCTCCTATTTATACTGTATGACATGATCTCTGTTTCTGAGAGAAATTGGATTTCATCTCTGTTTTCCCTCTTGAACGGAACATACAACTAACTTCAGTTGTATTTGAGTTGAATTACCCAAACCAAAATAAAATGTTACGGCCAAGCAATGGCCCATCTTCGTGTGATCCGTTGGTGCTCGTCGGTCAATGACTCGACAGACTTCACAGTCACTTACCAAGAAATACGTCTTTACATGCTCCCATCAGTTCATATATTATAAACTTGCAATAAGATATTTATTTTCAAATTAAAATTATTTTCAGATCCACCAGTGCATATGAGTTGGCCAAATGCCAATGGTTTATAGATTTTTTTGACGATATTCTGATAAAATGTTGTCATGTGTGACCGTTGAATTAGCGACCTTCGTAACGAAGTCTTATCTAGGCAAAATTCTTCAAGTGTGCTCTGTATGTTTTTCATTTTTAATTTATTTTAAGTTATTATAATCCTTAGTAAAAAATTATGTCGCAGTAGTTAAATAGCATCAAAGGTGGTTTTAAATTTTACGAAAATTAGTTTATTTTTCAAGAATCACTGTTTTTTTGGTCAATAGTGATTCAAAACAATCATTTTATCTAATATATTTTCACTAATTTTTTCAGTTGTTTTGTAAGAAACTATATTAATCAAAACATTAAAAAAAAAAACTAATTTACACACAGTGTCTGAATGGACGTAAGAACTACACCGCATATAGTTTAAATTTGTTTAGAAATGTTTTAATTTTATTAAATAATAAAATACTGATGAACCGCATGTAGTTTAAATTTGTGAGTAAAATTTGGTGTGTTTCAAGAGTTTTTTATATTTTATTTTTAGTTTATATATTTTATAAAAAAATAATATATATTAATTTTTATGTTGATGCAATTAGATCCTTTTCAGTTCTTTTAAACAACATATATATTAACTTTGTCATCATACTTACATTTGAACTTTATCATCATACTAACATTTGAAAATAACATTTTAACTTTTAGTGTTTTTAATGATTAATTAATCTAATGTATTTTCATTTTTTATTTTCATTATTAAAAATTAAATTTATCAACTATAATAATATATTTGTTAGTTTTTATTTTTCTATAAACAAGAAAAAGTTAAATAATTAGTATTTTGTTTTTATCCATATTATATTATCTATATAAAATATATATTTTTACATATAACAACAAATAAATAATATTATTATCTATTATAAATATGGTTTATTCTCTATAATATTTTTGCACTAAACTAAATAAATAATATTATTATCTATAATGTTTTATTACATAATATATTTATTACATTTGTATTATTTAAGCCGTTATTTTATATTATTTACCATGTAACATATATTTTGAATTGTCCAATCTCTATTTTGTATTATTCTGTTTAATCCGCCTAATATATTAAACTCACATTTATTTTATTTAATATGTTTGAACCACTTAAACCATACCGCATTTTATCTCATCGTATCACATTTTGTTCTGTGATATTTGAGAATCACGGTCAATACTTCGGTGTAGATCCGGATAAATAGTTATCCAATTTAAAAATTTTATTTCAGAATTTCATAATCTAAATTTACAATTGATTAGAGTAGCTGTATTTCTCAAAAATTCATACCAATCTACGAAACTTTGCCTCTTAATTCGCTTTTACCACTCGAATCCACATACACACTAAAGTCTCATGACAAATAATAAATCTCATGCTCATGCTTAATTATTTCACTTCCCCATATCCCCATCATCATTACCACATTTGTCAATTGTCGCTATCATCATTACTCTCATGCTTCCCCAAGTTTTCGGCAATTTCCCCCATATGTCGCCCACTGAGATCTTTTACTTTTTTTCTATTATATTTTGGATCGCATTCCTTTACAGAGAATTTGAATTTTGGAAAGAAAATAATCCTAATAATTACAAGAAGAGAGATGTTACTGAAGATAATATTCCGTCAATTATAAATTCTCTATTTAAAATATAATAAATCTATAAATGAAATGTAAATCTACATGATAATAATAATCTCGATAAATATTGTTTATGTCTATTAATTATAAAATTACATTTATTCATTACATTTTTAATCATAAAATTACATTTATTCATTATATTTATCATTACAAAAATATATTTGTAATATTTCGGCTTAAGACGCATTTTATTTAACAGTTTTCTGGATGTTAAATACTATTGGATGTGTTACTTTTTATTAGCATTGGAAACACATCACATTGTAGCAGAGTTTAATGAATCTTTTCGGAACTCTTGTATGTCCAAGGTTCAATATTGAAATATTTCAGAAATTTTTCTTGACTTTGTCCGTATCAACAAACAATTTATCATTTTATATATGTTTGTATGATATTACGCCATTTCACCATATAACATTTATGTCTTTTTACTTTTATTTATATCTTGATTTTTTAAATATTTACCAATTTTTATAATTTGTTAGAATTTTATTTTTCAATGACTCCACATAATTAGTTAACTTATCTCTTTTCCTCATTTTTATTTGTTTTCTGCCGGTTTATTATAATTGTTTTGTCTTTTATCTCAGAGTTTTTTTATTTTTCAACAATCTTATTGTGCGTTTGTTAAAAATTGTACAAATGAATTATCGTATAACTAGTTTTTTCAGTCCATTTGTTTTCATAATAAAAAAATTATTTTATGTTCGATGAAAATATTTGTTTTACTCTTCTAAATACAAAATTATAATGAATATGTCAATGATTTTTTCTCATAAATATACTAATAATAATGATCTAAATCAATATTTTCGAGGGTTACATATCTATGGTAACTTTCGTAAAAATATATTTTATATTTATATTTGTTCAAAAATTATGAAAAATTGCGTCCACTCATTATGACTATTTTGAATGATAGTTTTAAAAAATATTAATCCAAGTTTATTATTTGTTGTTCACTTGTTCACCAACAATTTCATTTTGAAATTTTCTTAATTGGAGCCTTCACTGCTTCATAAATGGATCAACATTACTTTATCTGAGCTCTGCCTCATGTCCAAGTGACTCATTAGATCTAATCGCTATGATCTTGCACTTCATGTTTGATATTTTCATATAATTTAACTGAGAAGAAGTAAGAGTCATGTGTATACAAATAGAGTGGATGGAGACTCAAAAAGATGATCAGTTAAATGCTTATGACAGTGCTCTTAGATTGGAATTAATCATCAAAACTCTTAACTGGGGAAGATTTTGAGCAATTACACAGTTGTTGTGCCTCGATTAGAGTCCAACATGCTTGCAAGATAATTGACGAGAGTACAACAAATATAAAATTATTGTAACAACATGCTTGATCATTTTCAACATGCTTGAGGTCTCCATGCATAACACCAACAATGGTTTTCGCAAGCTCAACAGCTTTCCTCTTTGTGTAAGGTTATGGATTGAACTATTGCCTGAAGATTTCGATCGAAGCAGGAGCTTGTGAGGCTTTGCATCTCGGCGTACCGAGATCGATAATTTACGGTTTGTCCTCAGCTTCTGATTTCGCTTCTTCTGCTCCAAAGATCAAAGAAGATGGAAGATCGATTCAGATGCTAATGGTGCGTTCTTCATCCATCCTATAGCCACCAAAGAAATCTCGTCGAGTAAATGCTTCTCATATGAACCAATTTGCAGACACTTCGCTAGGAGAGTCGCCATTATATTTCTATTTCAAAATGACTATGAAACCAAAAAAAAACATAGAGCGAAGATGAGGATTAAAGATTTTATTCGAGTAGAAAAGACAAGGGATAATCGACAAAAACCTCTCTATGGTTTTTCCGACACTGAAGAACAAAAGAAAAAAATTGAAATTCTGAAATGAACGATGATGTTAATAGTTAGATAAAAAAAAATATGTTAATTTTGTAGCAAAGAATCTCACCAAATTACCACTCTAGAGATGTGATCTTATTTTTGGTCAAACAGAGATGTGATTTTTATTCTCTATTTTTTCTACTAAAAAGGGTACTCAATAATTGTTTAGTTTTCAATAACAACATATTTTGTTATGATTTTGATAAATTACTGATTAAATAACATGAAATTATAACTATTTTGGAGGAGTTTAAGCAAAATCAAATTCAATAACATAACACTTGGAAAGAGATTTTAAAATCCGTATTTTGACTAACATGTTACTTAGGTAAAATCTCAAACTTCTCCAAAATACCAAGTCTAATATACCCTTCTTAGTTATTCGTAGTCCAGACATCTTCCAATGTTTATTGAAAATAATAGGTAACTAAGTGTTTTTATGAAAGAAACTGGAGCGAACAGAGGAATAGTTCATTAATGTGTGACAATGGAAAATTTAATTTTCAAACAAATTTTTTTGAATTTTGTGTTTATAGATATAAAGTGACAATGGAAAATTTAATTTTCAACAATTTTTCTTGAATTTTGTGTTTATAGATATAATAAAGTCAACAAATTTGCTCTTTCACAAACAAAGAATATCACAACTTGTAATGATTATCAGAAATGATAGGCAAGTAAGTGCTTTTATGGAAAAGTTTGGAGATAGTGGAGAAGTAATTCATTAATGCATGACAGTGGAAAATGTATTTTTCGAAACAAATTTCTCTTTCATAGACAAACAAACTCTAATCCAATAATAGAGACAAACAACATCACAATTTGTAATAATGTTCAGTTTACTGATAGTGTTAATTTTTTTTATTAAATTCATATTTCTTTTCCATAGTTCGTTTTCTGTCTACTAATAATAATAATTTCAATTAATAATTTTGACGATTACGTCTTTTTATCTTTTTGTAAAAATAGATATATAAAATGGTGATATAACAACTAATTTATTATATTGCAGGAATCCAAATCCTAGTTTCTTTTAATACTAGCTTTGAAAATACAAAACAAACTAGAGGTATTCCTTGCACGGGCTTTTTAAGTAACTAGGTTTTAGACCCACACTACGAGTGGGTATTTTAGTATATTTTTTGTAAAAACTATATACGATCTATAATATTTATCAAATTATTATTTTCTATATAGGAGATGATAATATATATATATATATAGTATTTGAAAACAAATTGTAGTGACTTTAATCTCTAAATTTTCAAAGTATAATTAAGTCCAATATTTCTATAAAAATTACATAATTTGGAAAACTATAGTAATGTAAATCTAGAAACGGATTGATTATAAATAGTCAATTATTACTATTTGGTATATTTGTATCCTTTTAATGTTTTGTTAATTTATTAGACGTTTTTAATGTGTAAGTTTTAAAAGGATTACTCATATTTTTTGTAAGATTATATATATAGTAAGATCTTTTTCTAGTTAGAAACATGACTTTAGAATTAGGAAAAATTGTTAATCTAGCCATCAATTATGAATTTTTGTTTTTCTTAGATGAGGAGATAGTAGAGATCATACGTTATCTAAATATGAGTTATTCAATTGATAATCTCGTTACTTTTTTGTTGGTCAATATGATTTACTAACAAACGCCATTAAAATTAGAGAAAATTTTTAAAAGTAAATCATTAATATAAAAAAAAGAGTGCATATGTTCTAATTTCACATCTTAGGGATCATTTTCACAGTAAAATTGGAAAAGAGTTTATTTCAAAATTGATCCTTAAAATAATGGCACGTACTCATCCATGAAACTCCAGAGAATGAAATCAAACGTATATAACGTTTTGTGGTCTATAGATATCGTGTCAGCATTGTCTATATTGTATGAGTTCAAATATTCTTTTGAGCGGAGATATTGTGTCATACTTTTAAGGAATTTTTTTCTTTTTTCATATCCTTTAACAAATCTATTTTCTAAAATTTATTATAGGAAATATGTATATAATATTTTATGCATTCGCTATATTTTTATCATGCAATATTTTTTTTTGCTTCTTATTTTCTATTTTATAGGACTTTGTTTTGTCATATTTTGATTTTACTTTCCTTTTTTATTTTCTTTGTAAATTCTAACTTTATTACATATGAATTTCATATTTTTATTTAATTTCTCTTTTTTATATAATTTATATCTATTTACATATGCGTGATTGTACGCTTAAAAAGATTTCAAATATACAATTTTTACAAAACTGAATATCGTAAAACACAGTAATATCCTAATAATGTTTATGGTTGTATAATTGTAGAATAAGTAAATCAAATTAATTTTCATGCTAGTCCAGCTGCCACATGGACTCATTTTATTGTTTGACATGCTCATTACCTTGGCACTCCCTTGCTGGTATGCAAACTCTTCCATGACTTTTTATGACATGATGCTTTCCTTTTTTTTTTTTAATCTTGTAAGATTTTAAATGTTAATATATAAAGTTGTTGATTTTCCAATCTTTTTTGGGACATTGTCATAGTGAAAATTTTCATTTCTTTAATATTAAAATTAATTATTAAAACGTTTTTAGATGTATAATTTTTTTTTTCTCCCGATATTTCTCTTATTCTACTTTTTCTCATTTTCTAAAGTTTTGTCTACGATTTTATTCTTCTCTGTTCTTCTTCTTCGTCTATATACAAATATACAATATATAAGAGATTAAATTGAAAGTATAGATTAAATAGAGATTCAGAAATATTATGCGACCAATTACCTTTATTTAAAGGCCGCTGATTTCTTTTTATTTTCTAATATTAAATTATTTCTAAATTAATTATCAAAAAATATGAATTTATGAAAAAGAAAATATTTTTCTAAATTATTCATTAATAAAAATGAAGGCATAATTTTTTTTATACTAAACTCATTATTTTGAGTAGTTTCTATTATTTTGTTGCTTATTTGGGAGATGATTTTCCTTTTAAGTTTTTTTTATTAAATATTGATTTTTTTGGACAGTTATCGTAGAACATTTATGATAAATATTGACATGGACAATAGAATTGAGTTTTTAAATTCCACGTGGACAATCCTCAACCGTGTCTTATTCAGTTTCTTCATCTTTTTATCGTCTTGTACATCTTCATCTGCTTCATCGTGTCGTATTTGATACCATAGTCTTTATTATTTTTTATTAGATGGTTTAATATTAGGATAAAATTTATTGAAATTTGACATATATGATAATTTCAATTTCCGAAAATAATTTATTATTATTATTCGATTTTCTTTTCCTTTTTAGAAAATAAGGAAGTTATTTTTCTATTTAGAATAATTTCCATTAGTTTGTTGATTCTTCTAACATTGGTTTTTGTTTAATTTTTTGGAAAGTATCAGTTTTTTTGTGGGTTATTGGATAAAATTTATGTTAAAGATGATGTGGTCCAATAGCATTGAGTTTAAGTTTTTTGGAATATCTTTTTTTTTGGGAAGGTTAAATTTATGTTAAAGGCCGCTGATTTTTTTTATAGAAGAAAATTTATATCAAAAATAATTTATAATTTATGTTAGATATTGACGTGCACAAATGATATTGGGTTTCTAAAATCTATGGGACTGTAGATGTGACAAAAAAAAACACTAAAGAAATAGGCTTTAAAATTTTTAGCAAATGCCCAAAGGAGTCATGATTGTTAGGTGACCCGATTTCCAGGTAAAATCAGAGCCTGAAACCGTAACATTCGGTCGTTCTCTTAAAATTCGCAAAGCCAAAAATAGGATGACACGTGTCGGCACAGGCTGAGATATTGGCGTGAGGAAGAAAACAAACGGCTCAGATCCGTTTATGGTCGAACGATATTAAGGGGCCAAGTTCCTTTCGTTTCCCAGAAATTTTGAAAACCCATTCCACAGCCTCTTTCTCTTCTTCTTCTACGTAAATTTATCGGGTAGATGTTTTTTATTTGCTTATTGGTCTAGAAATCTGTATAAAATGAGAAGTACACTCGAAATATCCTGGAATATGCAAGGAAGCTTCTTCGAGTTAGATAACTTTAGTTTTAATTTGATTGTCAAAATCTAATGTAAAATTAATTTTCAGTAATATTAATGTAAGTGTGTCTAGCTGGTAAAATGATCCATCAGCTAGAGAAAAAAAAATAGAAAGATTGAATGTTTTATTGGTTAATGGTAACTAATTGTGGATCAAGGTAAAGGAAGTCACGTTGAGGAGGTCACGAGTTCGATTCCTATTGGGAGGGGTTTGCTCTTCAAAGGAGAGTTAATTTAACACTGCTTTGGATCTTGTCCCAGAGAATTAGGGGCCCACGAATTCTTAACCTCTCTCGGTTATTCAAAAGAAAAAAAAATGTCAAAATTTTGTTTGTTTTAGATCAAGTTATGAGATTGGCATTAACCATTGGTGTTTTTATCTGATTCCATGAAGTGTTGAATATTTGTATTTTTGAATGTATAATTGCTAATGTTTCTTCTGTTAATATAATCAGCTAGAGATTGAAAAATGGCGGACGGTGAAGATATTCAGCCGCTCGTTTGTGATAACGGGACTGGAATGGTCAAGGTAATTAACAATAAACAAGATTTGAATAATGTTATTATTATCTTCCATAAGTGAATCAAAATTCAACTCTTTTGTGTGTAGGCTGGTTTTGCAGGTGATGATGCTCCAAGAGCTGTATTCCCAAGTATCGTTGGTCGTCCACGTCACACAGGAGTGATGGTAGGGATGGGACAAAAAGATGCATACGTTGGAGACGAGGCACAGTCAAAACGTGGTATCTTGACTCTCAAGTATCCAATCGAACATGGTATTGTTAACAATTGGGATGATATGGAGAAGATTTGGCATCACACTTTCTACAATGAGCTGCGTGTTGCCCCCGAAGAGCATCCGGTTTTGCTTACCGAAGCGCCCCTTAATCCCAAGGCTAATCGTGAGAAGATGACACAGATCATGTTTGAAACTTTTAACACTCCGGCTATGTATGTTGCCATTCAAGCTGTTCTCTCCCTCTATGCTAGTGGCCGTACTACTGGTTAGACTCTCATAATTCATAGTCCTTACTCATTTTTGAACAAGACTATCTGCCTAAGTTTTTCTCCTTACAAAACATCACAAAAAATTAGACCTCTGAAATTCGGTTTTTCTGTTTGGTTCGTTTTTTTTAGAATTTTTGAAGAGTATTAACTAGAACCGAATTTGCTTTTTAGATTTGGTTCGGTTCTGTTGTCAGCCTTGGATACAAAAATTAAGAAAAGGCAATGCAAAAGTATTTTTTTGCCTATACATTTGCTTTAAAATGTTATTTTAATAAATTAAAGTTTATTTCGTTTGGTGGACTAAGTTTGGTTTCAATTCGATTTGTTCTGTGTAAAATATGTTGGCATTCGATTTTATACAAAAATATGTTACCGTTTGATTTTAAATAAAATTTGGTTTGGTTCGATTCGAACTTTATTCATATCCCTAGCTATAGCTCTCTGTTGATTGCTCTCATTCTTTTTTTAATTGTTGGTTAGGTATTGTTTTGGACTCTGGAGATGGTGTGAGCCACACGGTTCCAATCTACGAGGGTTATGCTCTTCCACACGCAATCCTGCGTCTTGATCTTGCAGGTCGTGACCTAACCGACTACCTCATGAAAATCCTGACAGAGCGTGGTTACTCCTTCACCACAACTGCTGAGCGTGAAATCGTTAGAGACATGAAGGAGAAGCTCTCTTACATTGCCTTGGACTACGACCAAGAGCTCGAGACTTCCAAAACCAGCTCATCCATCGAGAAGAGCTTTGAGCTGCCAGATGGTCAAGTTATAACCATTGGGGCAGAGCGTTTCCGGTGCCCTGAAGTCCTGTTCCAGCCATCGATGATCGGAATGGAAAATCCGGGAATCCATGAAACTACTTACAACTCAATTATGAAATGTGATGTGGATATCAGGAAGGATCTGTATGGGAACATTGTGCTTAGTGGTGGAACCACAATGTTTGGTGGGATTGGTGACAGGATGAGTAAAGAGATCACCGCATTGGCTCCAAGCAGTATGAAGATCAAAGTGGTGGCTCCACCAGAGAGGAAGTACAGTGTCTGGATCGGTGGCTCTATCTTGGCTTCCCTCAGCACTTTCCAGCAGGTAATATTACTCACAATACTTGTACATACAAATCTTATATCATAGTTTTAATGTGTTCCAAATTTGTAGATGTGGATTGCGAAAGCTGAGTATGATGAATCTGGACCGTCGATCGTCCACAGGAAGTGCTTCTGATCAAAGTCACCAAGTAAAAACAAGTGTGGTAAAAATTTTGAGATCAATTTTTCATTCTGAAGCCAGTTTCCCTAATTACTTACCTCTTCTCTATTTGTGTTTCCTCATTGTTCATTTTAATCTTGCTTTTGAAGCAAATCAACTTAAAAACAGATCAGTCATTAACAGAAGTGTTATTATTATATGCATTTACATATTGGTATGCACACATTATCTTATGAGTTTTTCTCTCTGTCTCTGCTACTTGTGTTCAAGCTAAGACCGCAATTTCGTTTAAATCATTTCAGTTTGTGCTCTCATCAAGCAATGAGACAACTGTATACTTACCCTCGCGATCCGTGAATGGATGGTTCTCGTCTTCTTCAGCTAGTTCTTGACCCTCCTTTTTAGTACAACCCAAAAGTGGGTTTACCTCTGTGTTCTCATCATCTTTAGGATCCATATTTTCTTTCGTACCCGTCCCAGACTCCTCGTTCGGATCAAGTACTGGTGGCTGAGGAAACTGTCCAGCTTCATTAATAGAAGAAACCATTGGGTTGGTCTCTTGGTCATCCTCAATGTGCTTCTTGGTAAAGTTGGAATTGCATTTCCTATATATTGAAGATTCTTGTAGGACTTCATTCTCTGACATGCAATGAGATGAAGACTTACCGAAACCTTGAATTCCTCGAGACAGCTCACGAGCTCGTTTCTTCTCTTCCTTAAGCAATTCTCCTTTCTCAAGTAGCTTCAAAACCTTCTCTGATTTCTTTCTAACAGCTAATCCCCAATTGAACCTACCAAATAAACAAAACTTATTTGCAGTTTCAAAAATCTAAAACATGATCCACCTTAAAACTCTAAAACCCTTACCCTTTTTCGTCGATATGTTGGAAAGTTTGCATTTGGGAAATGACAACTCTATCGCCTTGAAACTCATAGGAGACGCTCTCTCGTCCATGAGTAAGCAAATGCTCAATAACTATGAGTGAGTTATAAGCTATTCTCCAGTTTGTCTTATCGAACCTTGCAAACCTAATTTACACCAAACAACAACAACAAAGCTTCATTACTCAGTAATAGAATACATGGGAAGCCCTATTTAACTAAAATTTATGGACTAATCATCGATGTAACCTTTTGTGCAAGACATCAACAATCCGCGAGTAATCTTCAAACTCGAAAGCAGCCTTTGACATGGATCCTAAGGTTTGTGTATTTGGTCCACATGATTCTCCATCCGTAGCTTCCTCAATCATTCTTCAACGAAAATTTTACAAAATTATTCAAATCATAATTACATACACATAAATCTATATTACGAAGTGTTAGATATCAATGAATCCATTACAAGAGAAGTAAAAAAATAAAACTAACAGTTGACGAGGTGTGACATCGGTGAGAGCTAAACGCGCCGTTTTGAGCTTCTCTTTGAAGAAAACGAAGCTTGCTTCTTCAACTCAAGGAACGATGTTGTTCCCATGGCCATGCTGCTTTGCTTTCTGCTCATCATTGACATTTTCTATAGAGAGATAGAGACAGAGACAGAGAGGCTTTTGAATCTATTTCTTAGTGTTGGGGTAAGTTCAAAAACCAAATGCATATTCTATATCGGTCACTGAATAAAGAGAAAGGGGACAGAAAATACAAACAAAAACTTTAATTTAATTAAGAAAAGTCCAAATCTGTGACCCAAAATGGTCCTTGAGTTTGAAATTTAATGATCGTTGATCGTTTATTTACTTATTGTTGCATCGGATAAGTCAGCGCTTTCACACCAATTAGGCAATTACCGTTACTTCTACATCTGTTGCACTAACCGATCCGATGTGATTCATTTTATAAATCATAAATTCATAACTAGAAAGTTAGAGTACCAAAAATTAATATCTTGGAAATGAATAATTTTATTCTTGTATTTATGGAATTTACATTCAAGATTTTCAATCGAGAAATTCGTTCCAAGCTCAACAATCTTAAGGTTTTGATCAAAAAAAATAAAATAATAATAATAATAAAAGATAAGAAGTATAATAAGAAAAAAATGAAAAAAATATAATAAGAAAATGAAACAGTTAGCACGGTTGTAGTGTGTGAGCGATCACAGTGTATGACTGTCCTCTTCAGTAAGTGAATGAGGTAGCGTTAGATCTGGCCGTACATCCCCACACGCGCTAGGAAACTTGATTTCAATATCCGACGGCTCTGGACACCCCAAAAATCTAGCGAGAATTGACCTGAGATAGCAGATCTGGACCGTCGGTGTCAAGTTAGTTAGGACCCACATATGTCACGCACTTACTATATTTGGGTGGGTTATTAACACTCATTAGATTTTATTCTTATTATGGATTATTAATCGCTTCCTCCCTTTTTACGTGAACAAAATCTTATGTTTATTAATCATAAATCTACGTATTGACACCTTCTCATAAATGGAATTTGTTAACTTGCCTTATCAAATGAAGGTCAAGACTCATGATATCACTTGTGTTGGAAAAATATTAAACACAGAAATGAATAAGAGAATGTTGATTAAAATAAAAATAATAGATAACAATAGGACAGTGTTTTAGAGTGATGAAGTATAATGCACCTAAAATCTTACTTACGTACCAAATTATTAAATTTTAGCTAGAACATCCCTCGGTTACAGACTTACAGTTTTACCAGATCGATTATATTTACTGATAAGAGATGACACAACACTGACAACACTCATGTCATGCACCCATATCAAAGTGGAAATGAAACATTTTATTGCTCGTGAAAAACACATGGGTTTTACCCAAAATCGCCCATTCAATCCAAATTTACATTGGAAGGTGATTTTTTCATGGACTTAATAAAATAACATTATGACGTAAATAAATAAATGAAAACCTTGTAAAAAATCCAGTAATAAATAAATAAAGCCCTAATAAAGGTAAAATCCTACCAAACACAATAAAATACCATACCCAACCACCACAAGACCAAGAAAACACTTGTCCTTTTAACCGCATCGGATGAAACTATCTCACGCGGTGGCGCTACTAATCGCGACGGCTGATCATCAGAGCTCTCTGGCGACAAAGAAATCTCACGTGGAGGAGCTGTGGTAGCAACGGGTTGAGCCGATTTTGAAAACCGCTCCTTGGGCAAAAGAACTTTGGATACTCCGAAAACAGAAACCGGGTTCTGATCAAAAGCTGTTTGGGTCACAACGGCCAAAACCAATCCCGTATTTATAGTTACGATCGACCCGTTAACCCGGGAAATGTTGAGTGTGTAAGATCCGGCTCCCATTTGCTCAGTGGCTAATGTGGGTTGAACCGGGTTGATTATTGACTCGAGTGATCCAAGAGTGTAGTATGAATGAAGCACATGGAATCTCAATACGGTGGCTTTTAGCTCCGCTGCTAATGACTGGAGGTTGACATTTTCTGGGAGATCGGAGAAAGCGGAGTCGGTAGGGACGAAGACGGTGATTCCAGCGCCACGTTCGTCGTTTTCGAATTCTGTTATGACTCCAGAAGCGACGAGGAGGGAGAGAGCGACGTTGAAGTTATGGCCGTTGATAAGTATCTGCGTGAGGTTGATTCCTGCCGGAGGAGGGGAAAGAGATGTTCCCGATGTCGGCGGTGGAGTGAAAGTCTCTGAGGTAGTGAGATCGATTCTGGCGGGGATGATGAAAGAGTCGACGGAGAGGACAGTTACGTTGGGAGGTTTGGTCTCAAGAAGCTTTAAAACAGTGACGTTTTTGGTATTTGGGGATCCGATTGTGACGGAGCCTGAAGCCGGATCACGTGTCACGTTAACGGATCCGGATACGTAGAATGCACGGCCGGAGGCTTCGTAGAGAGTAGTGACAGTGGAGCCAGACGGTGGGATGCGACGGATATCGGAATCGGAAAGGAACTGAAGGAGGACATGTAAGCGGATGAGATCTGCGAGTGTGGAAGGAGGTAGGCGGCGCGTGAGGTCCACGGAAGCGGAGGAGAATCGAGAATTGGGAACGGCGAGGAGGGTTAGTGAGTTTCTACCGGAGAGCTCGGCGGCGATACCGGAGGATACGAGGAGTTTGGAGAAAGAGGAGAGGTTAGGGAAGGAGGAGAGGATGGCGGTGATGTTAATGGCGGCGGAGGTGGAGAAAAGAAGGAGAAGTAAATAAGCGAATGCCTGAGGGGTAAAACGGGAAATGGAAATTACGTTCGCCATTATTTTTGAGTTAAATCATGGGAGCGGTAAAGAGAAGAAACACAGAATGAAGTGGATAGAGAAAAGGCAGTGGTGAGTGAAGCTTCGCGCTGGAGGAAAATTAGAAACAAGTTTGGTAATTGTATCACGCGTGGTGTATGGGAGATGAAATGCACGCGCGGATGAGATAAGAGGACAAAACAGATGCCACTGTGTCAGAGAGAGGAGAGAGATGCTTTTGCGGACACTTCTAGTCTTCTAGTGATTAGATTTTGGTGAGAAGATATTAATTAAATTGAAATAAATAATTTATATTTGGGTGGTGCCCACGTGGGGTATAGTTTAATAATAGTCTCGTTAAAGTTGTTTCGTTTGCATGTGAGATTAATTTTGATCTCCATTAAATTTTTTTTGAATATGAGAATTATAGAATTAGGATTACAGTTTATATTGTTTTTTTAAGTTTAGGGGAGCATTTGAATTAGGATTCGGACAGTTTGCGAATTTTATACTACTAAATATTAGTTTGTATAGTTGAACATTTTGTTTGTTATCAATGAAATGTATTGTGTCATCCAACGTTGACCATGATCAAATGCTTTCTTGTTAAAAGTACTCTGATCAAATGATTTTTTTAACAGCCAACAAAAAATGAATATACTGATAAACAAAATGGGCTGAACTGGCTTCAATCAAGATCTACGGATCAAGCCCATCAGGCCCAGTAAATAAGATCACTAGGGTTTAAGAAGCAGAAACAAGGAGGCGATGAAGAACTGAATCTGTAGACGAAGAAAGAACAGAGTTAGTAAAAATGGACGCGAGCATGATGGCTGGACTCGATGGTCTTCCTGAAGAAGACAAAGCCAAAATGGCCTCCATGATCGAGGAGCTTCAGCTACGTGATAGGTTGGTAATTTAGATCTGTTCTGCGGTATTTTTCTCTGTTTCCATTTGGGAATGTCGCAAAAGTTTGGCTCTTTAGAATATTTGTGGAAAATTTGTATATTGGATATATTCAAATGTATTGGTCTCGACAAGATTTTCGAAAAGCATCGAGCTTGAAGTATTGTGCTCATTCGTGAGTCAAATACTGTAATTTGTTTGTAAATACATAGATAAGAGCAATATTTGTTCTTATGGATAGGAAGTTTTAATTAAAGTTTAGTGCTTACATTTCGATAGATAATATTCATTTTCTGGCTTAATATAGATATTTGGATCTTTGGTGTCTTTATTGATCAAAGTTTTGCAACTGAATTTGTGGAATTATCTATTTAGTTTTGATTCTCTAGGAGCAAGTACCTCATACTGTTCTTTTTCAAAAACGTGAAATTGTTTTGTTTCATTTAGTGTTTTGTTGTCTACTCTTATCAAATTTCAGAGCTTCACACTATGCTTGAATCGCAACCAGTTTGAATCCATGCCTTGATGTTTGACATTGAAGCTGAAAGGGAAAAAATAGATCTCCTTTAAACCAGATTAGCCAAATGAATGCTTCTTCTGGACGTTAAGGGAACAACAACTTATGCATTATCTATTGATTAGCTGTTTGTCTTCAGAAACTGTTCTGTGTTTAGACCTTAACTTTTGGTTCTTGGGGTATTTTTGGTGACTTTCAGTTTGAGGATGTACAATTCGTTGGTCGAGAGGTGCTTTGTGGATTGTGTCGATAGCTTCACACGCAAAACTCTGCAGAAACAAGAGGAGACTTGTGTTATGCGGTGCGCTGAGAAGTTCCTTAAGCACACAATGCGTGTTGGTATGCGGTTTGCTGAGCTCAATCAGAACGCACCAACCCAAGACTGAAGTCGTTTTCTTCTGTTTGGTTTTGGTCCGGTATGTGAGTTTGAAACCAGAATAAACCGAATGATAGTGGTTCAGGTGACTCTAATATAGTGTTCTTTTGATTTGATACTCTTTTATTGTGATAGTGTTTTGTCTAAATTCTATTTTGATATGGAAATGATTTGTATTTCAATGAATTCTATGCAAAATCATATCTTATCCATATTCTAGTGACCAATTCCGATGTATTCATGTCTTTTTTTATACATGACAATGTTAAATAGTTTTATCACAAAAACTGAAGCTTGACCATTCTTCAGCTAATATAATCATTCTTCAAATCTTTGCAAATAAAATGGGCCCAAAAACAAAAACACAAAAATATGACAGACGTGGCTGGTTAACCCAAAAAATCTTGAAACACAACAAACAACACGACATTTTCGTTTTACGAGTCCAAACGCTGCGTTTAATTACATTTTACAAACTTGCAACTTACAAGTGTACTATATTTTTCTTTTGTCTTTTATTAAAAGCTCTGATTTAGTCAAAAAACAATGAATCTTGAAATCTCAGTCGTTTATATTTGTTTCTCGATCTCAGCACCGTACGATCACGCCACATTCAAGAGCCGCTTGTCCAATCGAGATTCACCACTGCTGGTAATTGCCAACGGATTGGATGGACTCGATCGCTCCGGAAATGTCGAACGGCACAGATCAGGCGCAACCACCGCTGGAAAACACAGCTAATCCAGCGGAATCGAAGTCACGGAAGCGTGGGACACCTGAGGATGATAATTGGCTGCCTCCTGATTGGAGAACCGAAGTTAAGGTCCGAACCTCCGGCACTAAAGCCGGTGTGATGGATAAGGTGAAATCTCAGCTCTTCTCTTCCAATTCTTGAGCTGTTTGTTCATCCGAGTTGTTATGTTGATTTGAATTGGAACTTTTCATAAAATTTATGAATCTTATCTGTTATATTTGGAGACTATAAAGTGAAATGTTGATACAAATGCTCGAGAGAAGCTGAAGAGCTAAAAGAAAATGACATTTTTGGTGTGTGTAATTAAGGATTTGTGGATGTGAATTTAATTGATTATTTTCTTAAACCTGTGTTAGTTGGATGATAATGCTCTGTCTCAAAAGTGTTGAAGTTGAAATTATGACTATCATATTTTGAGAATATACGATAATGCAATGCTTAATTGTCTTTGTTTTGTAAATGTAGTTCTACTATGAACCTGTTACGAATCGCAAATTCCGGTCCAGGAACGAGGTTTTGTACTACTTGGGAAACGGTACACCTAAAAAGAAGGGCGCCAAGAAAGCGGAAAGCGGCGAAACGCCATCGGAAGTGAGTCAGAAACATTTCTCTCTTGCTAGTTTTATTATGAGCCATCAGCTTCTAAATTTAAAAACCGTGTTTGCGTCTTCCTTACCTAAACTGTTGTATTTCTACATTTTTTGTAGCAGTCTGAAGGTCTAAGCAGCAGCAAGCGGCAGACCAAATCAAATAAAAAGGCTAGTGAGCCACCGCCAATGCCATTGAACTTTGATTTTCTGAATGTGCCGGAGAAGGTTATCTGGACCGGTAGAAACGGTTCAGAAGAAGCTTGGTGGCCTTCTATTGGTGACTACAAGATTCAAGAATCCGTTAGCCGAGATTGGGACAGAGCGTTTAGTTTCGTCACTGCCCAACACGGTGGAAAACCTACGTTTTAGAAGATTGCTGCAGCAACTCACATCAAATGTAGTAATAACACGAGCGCTAGATAATCGTAGCTACTTGGTACTTTACGGATCTTAGGTTTGAACTACGTTCATTTTGTCTAATCCGTGCAAATGCTGGTTAATTTAGTACTCAGGTGATAGTTTAGTAACACTTTACTTTGGGTTGTAATCTACTTTATATCGTTTTTCTTAGATATTTTGAAGGCAGTACATGTCAATTTTATTGCCTTTGAGAGAATACCTGAGTACCAAAGTTATGAAATCTAAAATTTGATACGTGGAGTTGGACGAGGCATGTTGCTTCTCTTATATTTTCTCTGCTTTAAAATCTGAATCCGAGTACGATCCCTTATGCATAGGCTATGTTACATAATAAATCTAAAATCATTTAGAATCTTTTATCTTTGAATCTAAAATAATATGATAACTATACCAAAAGCGTCTGTAGTCCAACGGTTAGGATAATTGCCTTCCAAGCAATAGACCCGGGTTCGACTCCCGGCAGACGCATATTTTATAATTTGTGTATACTAAAACGTCTACCTCATGTCATTTCTCAGGTATGGACGGAAAGTTTTACGTCAAGTGTGGCATGCAAAAGATGATTGTTTACAATCCCAAGTATTGTAGTTAGGACCTCGACTAAGGATGAGCAATTGTCTAAGTTGCGTGATCGATAATGTTTTTTACTCTTGTTTGTATGGGTGGATCAGTTGGTACGACACTGAGAAAACATGTGGAGAGAGTTGAAGGTTTCGTAGGATTACCTAAGTTCTCTCATGGTATTTTTGTTAGTTTGGCTGATTATAGTGGAAAGATGGCGGTTTTATGGTACGAGATTTGTGTATAAGAATATGTTTTGTTGTGCTGAGATTGCGCATGCGCCAAAGTTGTAAAATTTGGGGGAAAGTTGAGTGGTTTGATCGTGTGTTTATAACTTGTATAGATAGTTTTGTGGTTAAGGTTCTTGTTGTTGCTGTTTGATGATGAATGGTTCAGAAGGGTTGAACGATTGTTCTTTTGTTGTGTGCAAACTATATTGTATGATGAATTTACTTGTTTTTTTGGGTTAAATTTTCTGGTTGTATTATCTTTGTTAAGAACAAGATTACATAATAGAGAGTAAGGAGGAAAAAAGAAAATAGTGCCTAAACAACGAAGAACTCCGAGTTATAACATCCGGGAGAGAAAATGAAGGATTACAAAATCGATCACAAAGAGAGAGAGAGTTCCGTGGAACCATATGAGAAAAAGTACTATCGAACCGTGGGTGATCCCTTCTTGAGTAGCAAGCATCGCAGATATCTATGTCCAAATTCGATCCAATGATATTTAGTGTCTAAAGCAAAAAATATATAAAATAAGAGTACGCTTCGAAGATTTGAACTCATGTTGATAATAAGATTAAACATGAACAAACCATTGAACCATGAGCTAATTTCTGTAAATTTTGTTGCTCCAAAATATATATAATAATTTTGATATCTAAAACTAGCGCTTTATTTGATGTCTTCTGAACCTAATAAAGTATGTCGTCTTCGTAAATCCTTATACGGTCTTCGCCAAACTCCCCATTGTTGGTTTGCCAAGCTTACTACTGCCTTTCTAGGGTATGGTTTCATTAAACAATACTTTGACTACTCTTTGTTTTGCATGTCTTGTGGGGAACTCTGACTTTATATGCTGGTATATGTGGATGATTTGTTGATTTGTGGAAATGATTTTGCTGTTATTTCTCGATTTAAAAGATATTTGAATGAATGTTTTCATATGAAGGACTTAGGTCCAACGAAGTATTTTCTAGGTATTGAAGTGGCGCGTTCTTTGGAAGGAATTTATTTGTCTCAACGAAAGTATGCACTTGATATTATTAGCGAGTGTGGATACTTGGCGGAAAAACATGTGACTACACCTATTGAACAAAATCACCGTCTCCAAGCTGTTGATGGCGATGATATGCTTTATACGGATCAAGTTCAATATCGTCGTCTTGTGGGTCGACTTGTCTACCTTACCACCACACGTCCATAAACTGTCCTATGTGGTACATGTTTTGACACAATTTCTTTAACAACTTATGACTAAGCACTAGGATGCTGCTACTAGGGTGGTTCATTACCTAAAGGGTTCCCCCAAGACAACTCATTATGTTGAGTGATGCTAGTGATCTCAGTATTTCGGCATATTCCGACTAGGATTTGTCGTCGTGTCCTCTCACTCGTCGTTCTTTGACATGTTATATCGTTCGTTTAGGAGGTTCACCGATCGCTTGGAAGACTAAGAAGTAGCAGACAGTCTCCATGTCTTTGGCTGAAGCGAAATATCGGGCCATAAACTATACCACACGTGAGCTAAAATGGGATTATGAACTCTTTTCTTGTTTCGGCATTACTCACAAGGGTTCCATGTTACTTTATTGTGATAACCAAACAACACTCTATATCGCGACCAATCCGGTTTTCCATGAACGAACTAAACACATTGAATGTGTTTGTCACTTTATACGTGATGCAATTATGGTGGGTGTTTTGGCAACGGCAAATTTACATACATCAAATCAACTCGCTGATATGTTTACCAAAGCCCTTGTATCTTTACAACTTGATCATCTTCTTCGCAAGTTGGGCACTCGAGATCTCTATGCGCCAACTTGAGGGAGAATATTGGAGGATAATCTGTACAGCATTTGTTGGAACAAAAAATAACCTGTTTTCTAAATATTGTATCTATCTCCTATTTTCTAACGATTGTATTTTATTTAAAATATTCACTTAGAACATACTATTCTTGTATAAATAAATATTCATATTCATATGAATGGAAACCTAAGATATTCTTGCCATTTTGTCACTTTACCAGTTTTAGTTCAGGGCCTGCTTTGCTTCTGTCTATCGAGTTGAAAAGTATCTCTACCCGAATTTTCTTATTGTTATTGTTGAAGATCCGATTGTTACGTTATGAACTTACTTCTTGTTTCACTTATTTATCCTTTGAGTGTTAGTTAATTAGTTTAGTTTGTCTTTGAAGCACACGTTTTGTGTTGAAAAGACTGAGTTCTCTTTACATTGTTAATGATATTAGTGGTTAGCAGAATGAGTTTTTGTTGTAAAGGGTAAAAAAGCCTTCGTTAATGGTCCTCGCTCCAAAAAATTAGTGTGTTTTGTTAAAAACAAAAAACGTTAATGTTTCTCTACCAAAATATGAAAAGGAAATACATATTAATTTGTGTATATGTAACGTTCTTCTTTCTTTGACCCAAAAAAAGTATGTACGATTTTACTGCAATCGTATGTCTCTATACTTGCGTCACAATTTGTGTATTTAAAAGAATATAGAACTTCTTTGAATGCATTCAAAATAATTGGAAAATTGATGCATACCGTATCCGATTGCAATGGAAGAGCATCATTTGCAGTGATATTTTTAGAAGTGTGCAAAGGCTATAGATTAATCGATAGGAGTTCAAGCAAGACGACTATTGCTAACTTTGGTTAGGCGGGTTGTATGAGACTATAAGAAAAGTGTTACATTGAGATGAAAAATATGATGGAATTGATATGTATTTTTTTTTATTATTGCTTTTCAAATGACGGCATAGATTTTTTGGATCCATGATTGAGAACTTATTTTGTTGTTGGTTTTAGATTAAGAACATTTTTATAGGATTAGATAAAATACCTCTAATAATATAATATCATTATCTTTAATAATAATAATAATGATGTAATAGATGATAAAAAATATTAAAAACATTTTCGCTAGACACTATAGTTCTTTCTCGTCTTATGTGGATAAGAACATGTTTTTATTGAACTTTTCAGTTATTGTTTGTTTTATATCACAAAATGAAAGTAAAGGAAATTTTCTCATTTTTCAGCTCAAAACTCGCTGAATTCTAACAATGTGCAGATAAAAATCATCTTGGAATAATTACCAAAATAATACTTCTTAAGTTCCTAATAAATTGATATTTAAGATTTTTCACGAATATTAAAAAAATATATATATATGATTATTTTATTAATTTACTTCTTTTTTTTGTTGTTATGGCTCCAGACCATATATATGATCATATTATTTTTCTCTTTATCACTTTTTTTCCATTTTCCATTTTATTTTTCAGTTTTCTTGTCTAAAAATATAGTAATTAAATAATTAAAAATATACATTAAATAAAATGTAAAACATTAATCTCTTAAAAACAAGAAAAAATCTCAAAAAATCAATTGATTAGGGATAAAGGGAGACATAATCTATTAGGAACAAAAAACAGAAGGAGACAGAAAGACTATAAGTTTCATAAACTTGTATAATGGTCCGATTAACATTTATCATTTTCCTGTCTCCCTCTGTTCCTAATATACAAGTTTCTGTCTTATCTGGATAATGTTATAGGGTCCGATTAATATACAAGTTCGGTTTCGGACCATATCACATATGAGAAACCGAACTTGATTAGTTTTCATAATGAACTTATCTTTTAAAGTAATTCATTAGTCATGACAAGTCTACCAAAATCATGATAGGCATTAATTTTCTACACCAGGTTTTTTCACCAACATAGATAATATATATAAATTCTCGCAACACAAAATATAATTTTGTTACGATATTTAATTTAAGCATACCATCACTGTAAGCCTCAAATACTATAACTCTATAATATACATGAAATGGCGCATATCTCTGGTTGTAGGTATTTTAGAATATTCTTCTTTTTTCAACATATTTAATATTGAACGCTGATGTTTGTATGATATAAATTCAAAACCACCCACTTTTTATCCTTTCGAACTTTTTGGAGATAGGATAAGATGACATAATTATTTTATTGCAATTTAAGAAAAGAGGTAGGCCTTCCTTTATTTATATATATATATAAATTAATGTTTGTGGGGGCAAAATACAATAAATTGTGTCCAACCCAGGATATAATATGTGGAACTTGTACGTAAATTTTGACTTTTTAAATTTTCTTAGACTTTTGTTAACTTTAAATTCAATCACTTATCAGATATGTTGAAATGGAGAGTAAGACGTTATATAAATTGACTTAAAAAAATGATGAGTGTATACGTACGCGGAGAAAAATTGTGCAGTATTTCCAGTTGACAAAACAAATTCAAAACATGAATTAGAAGAATATTATTTTTATTAATTACTTTTTTGGATTTAGGTCCGTATATCTTTTAATATCACGGACCACCGTATATAATATGGTGGATATGTCAATCCCTTAAACCCTATCTTAACTAGTTAACTTATTAGGTTTCAATAGGTCCGAGGATTTTGCAGCTCTCAAAACATCCCAAACAGTTGATCCATTTACGGTAAATGATTATACCCCTCTCATCATAATCATCCATCAACACTTGTTAAGCACTCATCTCTCCTTGAAAGGAGGTTTATTGTCCAATCAATAGAGAAACCAAGTAGCTCTCCTAGAAGACATCCTATTAAACAACATACGTAGAAGGTCTCGTTTTCTACTTTTTTTTATCATATAATCACCAACCTCTCCAAAGTTTATGAGTTTGAGCTTTCGACATCCACAAACTTAACTCCCATCCAAGAAAGGACAAATTTTGTCGAAACATTGATATTTTATAAACATATTACATGAATTTGACTATCACGTTATGATATACCAATATATATCAAAACGAGAACGTTTAGACAATTTAAACTTAGCTTATTATTAGTAGTTAGTTTATCAATTTCTATTAGCGTTATTAATATTTCATTTTGAATTTGAGTGTCAGGCATTGTAAGTGCTAGACAAAAAGTTCCTAACTTACTGTTAACAATGTGAAAACTCTTATTAATATCTTAAACTAAAATACAATTGAATCGAGAACAGATATATATATATATATGTCTTATTTTTAGTTCTCAAGTCACATTTACAACTTTAAATTCCTCATATTCTTTGTGTCATTAAAATATTATGTGAGATTTTTAAAATGTTTCTGTTAAAATTTTTGAACTCAAATATACCATGTTTGAACTAATGAAGTTTTATTTCAATACAAATTGATAAGAATTGACCACCTCATAATTACAATATCAAAAACTAGGGACCATCTTATCCTTCATGTAATTTCCCAAACACAAATAAATAATTGCTGGTTATTTGATTATTTTTTCCCATAAAGAAAAACCTCATAAAAATACAAAAAAAAACATAAAAGCACAAACGAATATCCCAAATAGAAACTAAATAATATAAAAAAAATTAAGCAAACGTAGTTTTCTTTTGGCCAAAATGAATATTCTTTTTTTTTTTCTCTCTTAAATATCAGTGACAAGACGTAGTTTTCTCAAAAGGCTACGGACCGAAGCCATGTGATGAGTACATAGTTTCCACGTGGCGAAATCTAAGGACTTACGACTTACTTAGTGTGTCGTGGGCCACCCCAAAAGAACCGAGTAAGTCTTTAGGTAAATGTTTTACTGGCTATAACCGGTAAAAACGGGACTGGTAATACCGGCAGGTCCGGTGGTTGAGGTCGATAACATAAGCCATAAGGCTATATGGGTTTAAGCGAAAAAGACGTGGTGGTTCTTCAAAGGGTTTTTGTTTTTGTTTTTTTAGTTTTGCAATTCGAAAAAGAGATTTGATAATCCTCTCTGGTGAGAGAAAATCATATTGGATAGCGTTTGATACAAGTCAAAAAATTTCGTCACATTCTTCGGTAAAAACATGGGTTAGATGAAATATTTGATTGATTGCGTAAAGAATTCTATTCCTTCGCCTCCGATCTCACATTTTCTGGAAAATTCATCAAAAAATTCTTTACTGTTCATCTTCTTGGAAACTGAAGATTCATAGAAAGGTGATAAAAACTTAACAAAACTTTTTTTTTTGATCGTAGAGATAATTTCATTTTTAATGTGAATTTTGGCCTTACAAATTCTAATTTCGAGTTGTTTTGTTGTGGATCTTAAAGGGTTTTTTTTTTTGTTTTCTCTTTGAACTTATCATCTCTCATCTTCTATGTATATTTGTCGTTTTGTTATACAACCAAAATTCTGATTTTTCGATCCGATCTGAGAATTTGAAGTTTCTCTTTTGCACAATTCTGATCTGTTTATTACCATGTAATATTTTTTGATTCCAAGATCGAAGCTTTTCTTCAGGTTTTTCTGTGTGCAATCTATTGAATTATGCTTTGTGCTCTCAAAATCGGATCTTGTGTTTATTAGGGTTTTAGGATGGTTTAGTAATTTGGATTAGATTTTCTCTGGGTTGCTTTGAAACCCTTTTTGTTTTGCTTCTGATTCAGTCCCAAGTCCCAGAATATTATCTTTTGTGAAAGAATCATAAAGCTAGATCTCCCCGATCTCTGAATCCTAATTCCTGTTTGTGAATTGAGGTCTTATGGTTGTCGTTTCTTATATACAGATCACAAATTTCATCCTTTGCTTCTCGCGTGTGGTAATCATATCATTGTGTTATGCATCCAAGTAATGGTGTCGCATAAAGTCTTAAAATTTGGAGACGATGGCTACAACTTGCCTGCTCAGGCACGAGCTCCGAGATCAGTTCGGGTAAATGGCCTTTTGCTGTAACTCGGTTTAGCTGTTACACAAATTTATCACAGATTGTTACTTGGATGATCAATCCGTTTACGTGATCACTTGCATTGTTAACTTTTTGCCAGAAGAGGCGCATTTACGAGAAGAAAGTATCAGGAGATGATCCAATGTGCCCGATTGACTTATTAGCCACTGTAGCTGGAAACTTGCTGCTTGAGAGTGAAAGTTCGGTTAATGCGGGTGAATATAAGTGTGTAGCTGTACAAAATACTGTGAAGATGGAAATGCTGGCAGAAGAAAATCCTGTAAAGTCAGTAACTGTCTCTGAAGAGAATCCTTGTGAGGGATCCCCGAGCCCGTGTGGATTCAGCACTGTGATAAGAAATCCTAATCACTTGTTGGTAGGTGATAACGTAGAGAATAAGGTGGAGGGGTTTAGTAACTTGGGTGGTAGTGATTCTTGTGAAGTTAGAAACTTCAGTAAGGATCTTAGTGCGGGTGGGAATGGTGACGTAAAACCTGATGTTGTAGTTAGTATAGGTAGTAACAGTAGTACCAAGGTGGGAGCATGTGGGAATGATGGTCCCGGTGGTTCTCGGGATGATGTAAATTTATTTAGTAGAGATGATGATGATGAAAACTTCTCTGGGTACATACGCCCTCGTATTGGAGACAGAAGAATCAGGAAGATATTGGCATCTAGACACTGGAAAGGAGGTTCGAGGAACAGCACGGGTAAATTGCCCAACTAATGTTTTGTGTTGTCTTAATTACTGTGATTTGATGTTTGGTATTTGCAGATGCCAAGCCATGGTATTGCTCAAAGAGGAGTTATTACTTGCACCATCATCAGAGGAGTTATCCTATCAAGAGAAAAAAATACTTTGACAACATTTCCGATTCGAATTCTGATGATTACCGTATGCAAGCAAAGATACATAAAGGTTTAGAAATTGTCTTCTCATTCTCTTGTTAGGATGTTGTAATTCTCTGCTGTTGTAACGAGATTTCGAAAATTGATCTGCAGGAAACAGAATAATATCTTCCATGAAAAGTCGAAATGCATCCTTTGTGTCAAGGGACCATCATGGTAATTAATGGAGTCTCGATCTGAATTTTTCAATGGCTATATTGTTTTGTTTAAAAATTGTATAATGTAAAAATGTTTTTCTTTTGTTTCTCTTTAGTGAGACTGCGGATCAAGTCTTTTAGGGTGCCTGAGATTTTCATAGAGATTCCAGAAACTGCGACTGTTGGCTCCTTGAAGGTGCAATACCCAAACCTAGTTGTGCTGAAAATCCTGGTCAAGAACTTACCTTTTTTATGTTGAGATTGTCAGCGGATGGTGATGGAAGCAGTTACCACCATACTAGGTGATGGACTCCGAGTCGGGCTGATGGTTCAAGGAAAGAAAGTCCGAGATGATAGCAAAACCCTTCTTCAGACTGGAATATCTGAGGAGAACACTCACTTGGACTCTCTGGGTTTCAGCCTTGAGCCCAGCTTAGAAACCACCCCTCAACCGTTATCAAGGTTCACTCTTCTCTTTATTTTCTGAGATGTCACAGTGACTAAAAATCAATCTTTTTCGGCTTAAGGGTTTTGTTTTCTCTGTCAGTTATCTGTCAGAACATGCCTCTGATGATTTGACGCTTTTCCACGACAATGTGTTGGATTCTAACTATGACTCAGCAACATCCCCAGCTGACTCATTTGGAAAACTAGGCACAACAGATGATTCGAGAGCTCTGGTTCCTATTGCATCAGCAGCAGTGTTAGCCACTCGGGCTCCTAACCGCAAGTTTAAAAGGATTGAGCAGCAGCAAGCTGCACATCGCAGAATTCGTCGACCTTTCTCAGTTACTGAAGTAGAAGCACTGGTCCAAGCTGTTGAGAAACTTGGAACCGGAAGGTAAGAAACAAAAAATTGAAGAAATAGTGTTCTTTTTCTCGTGTTTCTTTGAATGACAAAAGTTTTCTATGGTATGTTTGAAAACTGCAGGTGGAGAGAAGTTAAGCTTTGTGCTTTTGAGGATGCAGACCACCGTACCTATGTTGATCTCAAGGTTAGTATTAACTAACTCTTGTCCTTAATTTTTACATTTTGGAAGATTACTATCATTGTTGTTGGTATTGATCAGTCTCTCTGGCTCATGTAGGATAAATGGAAGACGCTGGTCCACACGGCAAGGATATCGCCACAGCAGCGAAGAGGAGAGCCCGTGCCACAGGATCTTCTGGACCGTGTTCTGAAGGCGCATGCTTACTGGTCACAACACCTAATGCATCAACTGCAGACTGAGCCATCACTTTCTCAGGGAGAGGCTCTAATCTAAACAGGTTCTTGTTCTAAAGAACCTTTGTGTATTATTATGATGATCTATATTGTAAGATTCTGACATAGTTGAAGATCTGACCTCAGTTCTTCTTGGGCTTTTTCGTTTTCTTTTTCTTTCAAGTGTAAAGTTTTATGATTGGAATAAGATGGGTTTTTTTCTAACAATGTAAGGGATAGTAAAATCTTTGTTGTAAATCTTTTGTGACATTTTTTATTCTTCTATATGATTGATGACTTGGCCAATCCTGATGAAATCAAGACTTTTATAATAGAAAATTGTCAATCTAAGAAGTTTTCAAGTCCCTCTCTAATTGCTAGATAAACGTGACAAGATTGTCGAGATACAAACCATTAATAATCAATACCTAACTTGAGACTAATAATGATTCCAAAATGCATGATTAGTTGACAATGTGATTAATAATTTATAATTTCTATTAGATTAGGAAGAATTATTGGTAAGAAACTCTGATGAACATATTTTTCGAGACCATAAAGCTTCAAAGTGTGGAATAGCTTCTTGACTAAATCAATAAAGAAGAAGGGTCATATTTCCTCCCGGGGAGATGATTATCCAGACGTGTGAACTGGTAAGAATAGTATTAGTCTCACGATTTTAGTTTTTTTTTCTCCTAATTAGATTATTAAACTAACTAAACAATTATTCATTTTTCATTTGTTTTAAAAAAATTCAATTATTAAACTAACTAAACAATTATTCATTTTTCTTAGTGTCATGTTACTTTCCGTCACCTTCTAACACTCTTCAAAAAGCTAGGAACGGATGAAAGTAGATAATTCACATTTGGATTGATCCACAAAATAAAAATATATCAATATAAAAATTATCTCTATATTATTATGTGAACAATGTTGAAAAAAAATTAACCAATTTTTATATGTTATATTATATTAAATGCCATTGATCTTTAAATTTTCAAATAAATCACTAAAAGTATAATAGTAATCATAAATTAATATAATTAAATAAGAAATTATAAATAATATTATAAATAATTATTAGTTTCAAAAAAATTAAATTTATTTTTCTCTCTAACTAAATATGGACGAAAATTGAAATTATTATTTTTGTAAATTGTTAACCAATCAAAATTAAAAAAAACTAAGATTTAATATCTATTTATACCATATTATTTATTTTAGTTTGTTATATTTGAAAGATTTGGTTAAGATTTAAAAGTTTAATTCTTTTACAATCTTTGTTTGATATTATTTTCAAATTATTTTGAATTATCATATAATACATATAGTTAATAAAAATGTAGATTTTTTCGACATATGTTGTGAGTCGATTTTTTAGAAACCGAGATATATTACTCAATCGATGAAAAAAATATGTTCAACGTCCCACATCGGTTAAAAAATTTGAGCAATGGTTTTTAAATAAAGTTATTAAACATACAATCATAAAACTATATTTAAATTAAAAATTAAAAATAATATTATAAATAATTATTATTTTTCAAAAATTAAACTCACTTTCTCTTGTATTAATAATAAACGAAAATTAAAATTATATTTTTTAAAAAATTTTTAATCAGTCAAAATTGCAAATGTGGATTTGATATCTAATATACCATATTATTTATTTTAAGTTATTATATTTGAAAGATGTTGTTAAGATATTAAATTATGATTCATCTATCATCTTTGTTTGATCTTATTTTCAAATTATTTTGAATTATCATATAATACATATAGTTAATAAAAATACAAATTTTTTCTGCATATGTTGTGAATCAAATTTTAATAAATAATTAAAGTTTAATATTTCAAATCATTAAAAATTTTATAATCTTATTAATGTTTAAATATATATTTTTAACTTTATCAAGGATTATACAGTTTTTTAACTTATAAAAAGTTAAGATGTGTCAATTTTAATATCAAAAATATTTATATAGTTTTTTTTAATTGTTCAAAGAGTATATGCATTTAGTTTCAACGGATACAATTGTATCATCCAGATTTGAATTAGAATTCTGATATTCAAATGTTTTAATTTTTATAATGGGTTAGGACGGGTCAAGATGAGTCATAACAGATAAAGACGGGTCATAACAGATCATGATTTCAGATCGAATTTCTAATCATTGATAATAATTGATATTGGATTAAAAAAATTGTTATAGATTTTCTAAATAATATGAAAATAAATACACAAACACTACTCAACTCCTACAACCAAATTATGTTATAATATAAATTACCAAATAATTTTGTCTACAAACATAACATCGCATGTACGTAATTAACACAACACAAACCATATATAATAATAATAATAATAATAATAATAATAATAATAATAATAATAATAATAATAATAATAATAATAATAATAATAATAATAATAATAAATAAGATGCTAAAAATATAAACTAAATCTAATCTACAATACTAATAATAATTTATACTTATATAAACTAACAAAATATAAAGTAGATAATCTTTCCTACGCTGGACAGCGTGGATTACTATCTAGTTTTTAAAGTACAATTTGTTACTTGCTATTTGCATAAATAGACTAATTTTAAGATTTATTGGCTTTCAATATAAAAATAATATGCAATGAGTGGTAAAGAAGAATAATAAGTTTGCTTTTGTATTTCATATTCATAAAATGATGCAACACTATTGAGTACTCTTTTTTTTTCTTATAAATGTCAGAACTATTGATGTGATTCTTTCATCTCAAATTATAGTAGTTATGTACATCTTTAGTGCAAAGATATTCAAACTATCTATGTTTTCTTACGGCTGAACCACTAATTCTAATCCAAATTTGTTTTTTTTTTTAATGTTGGCCACATTGTTGATACTTATGTTTTTCTTATTAAATTGCTTTAAATAGTCTTCGTATGGTAGTTTGGTTGTTATATGTTCTTTAAGGTAGAAGTTTTTGATTTCCTTAGAGTAAATATTTTGAAAATTTTACGTTGTGGTCTTTGTTGATGGTTTTGGTATGGAATTCAATGAGGTTTCGATTTGTTTTGATAGTTTCGCTCCCAAATATTTACAAATTTTTTGAATAACTATGGAATTTTCAATAGATTTCTATGAAGAAGTTAATAGAAAATATAAAGACTCGATCTTTATTGCTTTAGAAAAACTCCTCAAAACTAAAATTCTCACCAATCTCTCAAACTCCCATAAGTTATGCCACACCTTGACATCTTCTTATATATTGAAAGATAAACTTAATTCCTAATTCTATTAGATATCTTAAAATAGAATACATATTATTAAATCACATAGGAATGGTCCTAATCCTAAGTCTCCTAGGATTAAGTAGGATGCTTCATTCTCGAGCTATTTTAAGTTTAATCCAACATTGTCCCCCTTAAGCTTGAGCCCACATTTTGAAACGTCTTGAACTCTCACGAGACTTCTCATCTCAATGAACTTGATTCTTCCAAGAGCTTTCGTTAAGATGTCCACCTTTTGCTCATTCCCGGGCACATGCTCAACCTCAACTTGCTCATTTTCAACACATTCCCTTATGAAGTGAAATCTGGTATGTATGTGCTTACTCCGACCGTGAAATACTGGATTTTTAGTAAGCGCAATCTCTGATTTGTTATCAATTCGAATGATAACTCTTTCACATGGTGATTCTGTCACCTCACTAAACAAGTTTTGCAACCAAATTGCTTGTTTAGCAGCTATGTACCCACCATGAACTCTGCTTCGCATGAAGACAACTCCATTGTCTCTTGCTTTTGTGAACACCATGTAATTGGAATTTCTCCAAGATAATACACATGTCCGGTTATACTCTTTCCGTCATCTGGATCTATGTTATGACTACTATCATTGTAACCAACCATCCTTACCATGCCATAATCTCCATTAAACCGATTTTGTTCAACCCTACTTACTTGAATCCCACAGCAAAATACAAGTCCCATAGAAGTTGTTCCTAGTAAATACCTTAGCACTTGCATGGCAATTCCATGACATTATTTAGGATCTTGCATATATCTACTCAAGACACCCACATCATAAGATAAGTCCGGCCTCATGTGCAACAAATAGTGAATGCAACCAACTAACTTCCAAAAATTTGTTACATCCTTTTTCCGCATTGGAGAGCTTCAGTCCAAAATCCATTGGTTTTTGAGTAGCATTACAGTCTCTCATTTCTGCATAATTCCCTCACTGCTTTGAGCCACTTCAATACCAAGGTAATATGTTAATATCTCAAGATCACTCATTTCAAACTTTGTTGACATCTCCTCCTTGAACTTGAGTATTGCCTTTAAACATGATCATGTGACAAGTAAATCATCGACATAGACTGCTACAAGAAGAGTACACTCCCTTTCTTGTCTTTGATATAATGATTGCTCTTTGGAACATTTGATGAAGTTTAGTTCCTTGAGTATTTTATTCAGCTTATTGTTCCATGTCCTTGATGCTTTTCTTAGACCATAAAGTGCCTTGTTTAGTTTGTATACCTTACTTTTGCTTCCCTTAATCACAAAACCTTATGGTTGGCTTACGTATACTATCTCTTTCAACTCTCCATGAAGGAAAGTTATCTTCACATCAAGATGATGTACTTCCCAACCATAAGTAGCTGTCAAAGCAAGGATGAACCGTATTGTCTCTATACGCTCCACCAGGGCAAACACCTTGTCGAAGTCTATGCCATGTCTTTGAACAAAACCTTTTGCCACCAATCTCGCTTTGTATTTGTTTATGCTACCGTCAGAGTTTCTCTTAACCTTAAACACCCATTTTAGTCCAATCGGTTTTGTTCCTATGGGAAGATCAACCAAATCCCATGTTTTATTCTTTGTTATTGGCGTGATTTCTTCTTTACAAGCTTCAACCCATTCTGTCAACTCTTTGGCCTCCTCATAATTCCAGGATTCTTCGTTGAGCATCAGTAAGAGACGTTCGCTTTCAAATTCTGCCAACAAAATGTAGTCATCTAAGTAACTCGGTGTTTTACTCTGTCTTGAGGTTCTTCGCAACTGAGGTTGAACCAGTTCATGCCCTGCATCTATACTGGTTTCATCTCTGTTAACAACATCTCCTGGGGTGTAGTTTTCTTCTTCATCAGAGGCATCATCACCTCCATTGTCTCCTCCGATATTATCAAATCCATCATCCTCTGTTTCGACCTCTTGTGTAATCCCGTGATTTCCATGTTCTCCAAATTTGACAGTAAAACTTTCTTGTTTCTCTTGATTTATTGTAGCGCTTGAGACCCAGTTCCATCCTCTAGTCTCATCAAATTTTACATCTCGACTTACCACAATTCTCCGTTGTGTTGGATCATAAAAACGATAGGCCTTTGATTCCGGTTCAGTCCCGAGATGTATAAGCATTCTGGATCTATCATCAAGCTTCTTTAAATGTGGAGTCTCGGACTTTGCAAAGGCAATACACCCAAAAATTCGTAAGTGCTCAATATTGGGTTGCTTGTGCCAAAATATTTCATATGGAGTACATTCTTTAAGAGCTCTTGTCGCCACTCTGTTTATCAAATAGGTTGTATGTCTTGTTGCCTCTCCCAAAGGTAATTAGGAACGTTCATATGTTTTAAAATGCTTCGGGTCATCTCCATCAAGGTTCTATTCCGTCTTTCAACTGCGCCATTTTGTTGAGGCGTGTAAGGAGTTGTTAAGTGTCGCTGAATCCCAGAATTATTACAGAACAAGTTAAACTCTTGAGAGACAAATTCCCCTCCCCTATCTATTCCGAATGTTTTAATCCTTTCTCCAGTCTTCTGTTCAACTGCAGCCTTTAATTTTTTTGAACCTTGAAAATGCCTCACTTTTCTCCTTCAAGAGTAATGACCACATGTAACTTGAATAATCATCGATTAGAACAAATATATACTTGTTTTGAGCCATCGTCGTTGGTGTTATGGGACCACAAAGATCACTGTAAACAAGTTTGAGGCTGCATGTTGCTCGGTACGATGTGGCTTGTGGGAAGTGTTGCCTTGTTTGCTTTCCTAGGAGACATGATGCACACAGTTCCTTCTCAAAATTTAGTTTTGGGATACATGTTACCAACTCTCTTTCAATCATTGATTTCATGTTCTCAATGTTTCTATGCCCCAATCTCGCGTGCCATTTTGCCGAGTTACTCATAGTTTCTATCTGTAGACATATCACATTACTCAGTCCCATGCATACTTTATATAATCTATTCTTTGACCTTTTTGCCTGAACCAATAGTTTTCCATCTCGATCATGTAAGGTTAGGTAGTATTCTTTCATTCTAATATCACACCCGGATTCCGTAGCTTGTCCAAGACTAATTATGTTGCTTTTCAATTCCGGAATGAAGTAGACATCCGTCATTGTTCTTCTCTCGACATCCTTATCAATGAAGGAAATTGATTCTTTTCCTTTGATGTCTATATGGGAATCATCACCCAACCTTACCTTTCCCGTAATTGTTTCATCTACTTTGGTGAAATACAT
Organism: Cardamine chenopodiifolia; assembly: GCA_963922655.1. Classification (NCBI taxonomy): domain Eukaryota; kingdom Viridiplantae; phylum Streptophyta; class Magnoliopsida; order Brassicales; family Brassicaceae; genus Cardamine; species Cardamine chenopodiifolia. Next base: position 12,684,997 of record OZ000463.1, read on the forward strand.
ATGATTTCCGGTCATATGGTAATTGTTTCATCTCCCGGACTTGTCTCATAGTTGCTGGGAACAACATTTTTTTCATTCAAGAAAACTACTTCGTGCATCATCAACTCGTCCGCATCTTGTGTTTCGTTTTCTTTGTCTTCTTGTGTTTCTTGTAGTTTAAGCAATCGGTCTGAACAATCTATTGTGAAGTGCCCTGTTTTATCACAGCGATACAATACAATTCTAGACATGTTTCTCCCTTGTCTGTAGTTGTAGTTTTGTTGCCCACAGCCTCTACCGCCTCGGCCGCTGTTAAACCTTCCTCCGCGCCCTCTTCCCCTGTTTCCTCCATGGAATTTAAAATTGAGCTGCGTTGGTTGTGATTGTGACTCCATGTTTGCATACATAAGTTTGGTCTGATCTTCATGTGGTTCTTCATCATCATAAACCCTTTCTTCGTAGGCTTTTAGGCGTCCTACGATGTCTTCAAAGCTAGTGTTTTTGAGATCCAATACCTGCTAGAGAGAAGCAACAATATGTATATATTTTTTTCTCGGTACGCAACTCAAAACTTTTAAACTAGTTTTGATTCTTCAATTCTTTCACCTAGGGCTGTAGATTTTGGAAGAGATCTCTGTTAATTTTCCCGAGAAATCCTCAATCAATTATGTGTCCATCTTCAACCTATCGAACTCTGTCATCAAGATTTAAAGTCGCGTTTCTCGGACTCTATCTACTCCAACATGCCTTGTTCTTATTGCCTCCCAGACCGCCTTGTAAAGTGCTCCGATTTGTAAAGTAAGTGTTTCGGGTATGGATTGGAATAAGAGTGTGGTTGCCATGTTGTTTTCATCTACGTCATCTGTTCTTGGTTCAATGGTTTCCCAAACTCTATGAACCTTAAGCGCCATCTTCATCTTGATTGTCCATACCGTATAGTTTGTGCTGTTCAACATCAGACACTGAATAGAAGATGGTTGCCCTATGTTGGTTTTGCTATCACGATATCCCCATGGTTTTGCTCTGATATCAGTAATAGAATTTAGAAAGATTAAAAACAAGATTATAAAGACTTGATCTTTATTGCTTTTGAAAAACTTCTCAAAAATAAAGCTCTCACCAATCTCTCAATCTCCCATAAGTTATGCCACACTTTGACATCTCCTTATGTATTAAAAGATAAACTTTATTCCTAATTCTATTAGATCTCTTAAAATATAATACATATTCCTAAATCACATAGGAATGGTTCTCAAACTATTTTAATCTTAATCCAACAATGGTGGATATTTTGAAGTCGTACCAGGGCTTTGTTCAGGCTTGCCCCACCATAATAATGTGTTATTTCGCTGCAAACAAAACAATTCTTGAGCTTGCTTTCAAAGTAACAACACTTCACATCATTGATTTTGGGATTCTCTACGGATTTCAGTGGCCTTGTCTGATACAAGCGCTGTCAACCCGTCGTGATGGACCACCACCAAAGCTCCGTGTAACTGGAATCGAGCTGCCTCAGTCAGGATTCTGTCCATCAGAGCGGATAGAAGAAACAGGAAGGAGACTCAAGAGGTTCTGTGACAAGTTCAAAGTCCCATTTGAGTACAGCTTCATAGCCAAAAAATGGGAGGACATAACTCTTGATGAGCTGGTGATCAATAGTGGAGTTACAACAGCTGTCAATTGCATCCTTCGGTTACAATACACGCCTGATGAAACCGTATCCCTCAACTCTCCGAAAGACACGGCTCTGAAACTATTTAGAGATATCAATCCTGACCTCTTTGTGTTTGCAGAGATTAACGGAATGTACAATTCTCCCTTCTTCCTAACAAGGTTCAGAGAAGCTCTGTTCCATTGCTCGTCCCTCTTTGACATGTTTGAGACCACATTACCAGAAGAGGACGATTGCAGGACCCTGGTGGAGAGGGAGCTAATCGTGAGAGATGCAATGAGTGTGATAAGGTGCTGAGGGGTTCGCAAGACCTAAGACCTACAAGCAATGGCAGGTTAGGATCCTAAGAGCCGGGTTTAGGCCAGCGAAACTAAACAAACAGATGATGAAGGAAGGGAAGGATATAGTGATACGACGTTACCACAAAGATTTTGTGATCGACAACGATAACCACTGGATGTTTCAGGGCTGGAAAGGAAGAGTCCTCTACGCTTTTTCCTCCTGGAAACCTGCTAAGAAGTAACAAACTGTTGTGTAGTCATTTGCAATATTGTTAGCTTTCAATTTCTTTCTTTACAAACAAATCCATAACTTTGCTATAATTTATCAAACCAATTGATAATACAGACGTTGTAAGCGGATGATCTACTAGCAAATAAGATCACAGTCAGCTTAATTAACTGGCTTTGGTTTGAGGTTTTGACGGCTTACAGAATGCTCCAGTCCACCTTCTCGCCCTTTTTGTGCTTAAAGGCATTGCCTTTTCCATTTCTCCGAAACTTGTTTAGATAGTGTTGTTCAAAGACTACCTCAGGCTGTTTTCTTTACATGTCACTGTTGGATTCTAGACTAGGCTCGACCTTTGGACACTCTAGTTGATCGAGACACGATACATTTTGACTGGTTACATAAAGAGACGAAAAATCAGAAATGATAGGTTACTCTTTAGACTCCATTACTACCAGTAAGGGACTAGTTTCTCCCAAAATTAGACCTCCTTACTCAGTAACCAAGTTCAATGAGTAGTCTTAGATAACAACACGAATAAGAAACGAGAAAGCACAGACCTAAAAGACATCTTTCCTTCTTTACTGCTACAATTTGAGGTGGAACCATCTGTTCTTTCACCGTTTAATGCCTCCTCGTTCTAACACAAGACCAATTCTATTTCAGAATTTTGAAACTACACAACGTCAATTGGAAACATCTCAGTTCTCACATACACAAACTCACTTCAATAGAAGGATTGAAAGACTGAAATGACATACGTCCAACCAATGCTCCTGGCTGAGAATTCCAATCAGTAATGACCACACTATCCCATACCAATCCCCGAGAGATTAATTAAGTCCTTGGTGAAACACATACAATCAATCGATATACAGCAATCAAAAATTAAAACGAAATTCAACTTCTCGCATAATTTACAGCAGCTAATCGAATAAAGTTTCGAGCTTTAACGCCGTACCTTAAGGTTTCTCAGAGTCCCACTAACCTCTCTCTTCGCCATTATAGGCTTCCGAGGGTTTAACGGAATAAAGTTACACAGATGGAGCGTGGAAGGCTGATACAATGGTAGGAGGCATGGGATGGATTTTAAATAATGCAGAGAATGAAGTGATCTCGCAAGGCTCACCTTCAAGGCGTTATGTGACATCTTCTCTAAGTGCTGAAGCATTGGCAATCAAGGAAGCGATGCAAGCAGCAATATCAAGAGGTATCTCGAGGGTGGTATGTTTCTCGGACTGCCAAGATCTTGTCAAGCTCCTGGAATCTGCAGAGTGCACAAAGGAGATTCACGGCATCGAAGACAGTAGAACTCTAAAAACTCATGTTTGTGTTTATCAAGTTTGTTTTTATCTCTCGATCAGAGTCTCTAAAACAATTTATGTAGTTGAGAAGAGTCTCCAACATTTTGACACGTGGACAAAGTAATATGTGACACGTAAGGTTACTCACTATATTAAGAATTGTTTGGAATAAGTTATTGGCTACAAATGGCAACTGAAAAAAAATAGTTGAATAGGATAAGTTATTGGCTGCAAAGAAAATAGTTGGAGAAGATGAATGATGATAAAATGAATAACAATGGGTTGAATAATAAAATTAAAATAAATGAGTTGAATGAGATAAATGATTTACTATTTATTTTTCTTCTGTTTGTGCATGCATAATTTTTAGTTGAAATATAATTTTTTTCAACTATTATGTGAGTTTCATTAAAATTAGGTTAAAAAATTTCTAAAATCAAATGGTGAATTTTTAGATGAATTAGGTTGAAACATACATTCAACTCTCGTAAAAACGTCAACCATTTGCATTTATTGTGATTTAATAATTAGGGTAAGTAATTCTTTTTCTCTCCTATTGATTAACATTCACTAAAAGTTTTTGAATTTATAAGATGAATATATAATATAGATTAATAAGAGACTTAGATGCTTAATTGGGTTAAGTTCATAGAAGAAGACTCATCTTTGAAGGTGACATAAAACAGTTGTTGATCTAGTTAATGACAAAGCTCTCAACTTTGGAATGCTTAATTGGGTTAGAGAAGTGAAGATATGGAAGAATCGGGTTACGGAGGTTTCGTTCAAGTGGACAAAGAGAGATTATAATAAACCTGCAGATTTATTGGCAAAGATGAGGATTCCTAATGGTGGTTTATATCAGTATTATCATCTTGTTTTTAATAATATTTACGCATGCTCTGTTTTATGACTTTGACAATTCTGTCTCTTATTAGTAAAGCTTTGATGACAAAAACAATTTTTATAACGACATCACTTATACTATAAGTTATAACAAAGAACAAAAAAATTTTAAAGTCATTAGACACAAAACAAATCATGAAAGTAAACATTTATTGAAGGCATTTAAACAAAACCTTTTAAATTTAAAATTTAAGTTCCGATAAAATTAATTACGAATACCTCTCTGCAATGATGGTGAGATACCAAGTGGTTGGTGATCTAGTGATCTTGAGGCTTAGAAATAGTTTTCAAGGTCACTAATTCAATTTCACTTGAAAGGAGTCATTTACTTACGCCTTCAATGTACTATTATCAAAAGTTGGTTTCAAACACCGGAAAATATTATGGGTCACAGATCTAGAACTTTTACGGTTTATCAAAACATAGATTTGTTGTGACAGTATTGCTGAACTTAATTAGTTTATCTCAATCAACATATTTCTGAGTTGATATTGGAATTTTTCATCATGATAACCTACAAAATCTTTTTTTCTTGGGATTATCATCTAAAACTATCGATTTATGATTAGATAAGTCTACACTCTTCCATAAAATTCGGTCGTAAGAAGCAAAGAATCAAGAGATACTGACGCCTGTGCCCCGATGATTATGTCATTTGCGTTCAGCATCCCAAATATTTTGGCTAATATGTTTCTCCGTATTTTCCCAACCTGACATCTTTTCTAAGCTATTTGGTGTTTCCATTTCAATGCAAACTAGAAAAATAAAAAGTATTAGAGATTTTTAAAGATTTAGCCATTTTTATTTATAGTTATGCTAGAACGATAGAAAGAGAATAATTTTTTTAATATCAGGAAGTTATGCGCCAAAATCTGTAATCCCACAGCTCTGAAACCACAACATATAATATTAGTTTTGTCTCAAATGTCACACGATTATATGATCTCTAAACTTTACCTAGAATCTTTTCCAGTCGAACTAAAAACATTTGGTAAAAGAATAATTTTTCTTTTTGAGATTATAACCCTTTTGGAGTCAAGAAATTATTATTGCATTAGATCTAGAGTGATTAATGGTCTAGATAACTTTCTTAGAGCAACTCCAACTCATTCTTCTATTTTTTATTCTAAAACAAAGAAACACTAAAATAGTGTTGGGTGTTGCTTCAATTCATTCCTCTATTTTTTATTTTTAAAAAGAATATTCCAAGTATATTTCTTTTATAATTAATTATTATTTAAAATACATCCATTATTTATCAAAATTATAAATTTGACTCACTTATTTGATTTAAAACCAAAATCTAATAAATAATGAAAAATTGATTGCATAAATAAAATTACTTACACAACATACAAAACAATAACAAAAACAACAAAAGATCATAATTTTTAAGCATAATCATTAGTGTTTCTCCCACGAATATTCAATTAACGCATTTCAAAGTGTGAAATGATATAATATTGTTTACGAGATCATTTGAAATAAATTATTCACATTTAGTTAACTAAATAACTAAAAATTGTTTAATGATATTATTTAAGTATAAGAAAAACATATAAAAATTAAAGAACTACTTTATAAATAAAACACTTTCACTCCATAATAGAGTAATGAATAGTATTACTCCAAATATAGAGTAATATTTTCATTACTCTATTTTAAAGTGGGATATACACAAGTGAGAAATCGGATTAGATTCAGTTTCCTCTTCATTTTCTTTCTCTTGATTCTGAAAAGAGTTGCTTTCAAATGGACCATCGCAAAATGCACTGGCAACTACATGTTTGAGCCTCACATTTTAAATCGCTAGTTGCATAAAGTTGAGATACCAACTTACCAAGAGGTCTTCAAGAATACCGTAAAAGAAAAATCTCTATCTTGTTGTGGACTCACATGGTGCGCAGATGTTGCGCTTTCTCTTTAGTTTTCCTTCTTATTATGTTGTAACCAAAACTAAGCATATCTTTTTTTAAATTAAACCAGAAATTGTAATAGTTTTCTTGAAACTTATATTTATGGACAGTGATAGGTGTACTAAGATGAATGTGAATTGATACAGCTGAGACGTCCATACCTTGTAAGAACTCACATGTGAATGTGAAATTGGTCCAAAGTGTATTTTTTCTTAAAACATTTAATGTTCTTTTGGTCTTTGTATATGGTTCCAACAATTTATTATGTACTTTATATGTATGCCTTGGGAGAATGATCTATTTCCATACAAACCAAGACTCATATGATTAGATCCACACAAATTTAAAAATTTGTCCTAAATTCACATAAAATAAAAGTTAAATAAAAAAATACGTACAAAATAGAAGTTTAAATTCCAGATCCACACAAATTTTGATTTTATTGGTTTACGAACTAAAACCGATATGAAATTGATACTAACCCGAGTAACACTAATCCAGATATAAAAACCGGTTAATGAAATCTCTTCTTCATCTTCTTCCTCGTTATTGAAATCTTCATCTTCTTCAACAATGGAAATTTTCATCTTCTTCAACAATGGAAATCTTCTTCCTCATTACAACAATCTAATTGATTGGAATTCATCTTCTCCATGCTTCAGCTTCTTCACTCCTTCGCATTGGAGCTTTGTTCATCATCTTCATCTTCTTCACTCCTTCGCATTTGTTCATCTTCAACACCTGAAATCTCATTTTCTTCTTCAATTTCTCAGTGTCAATCTAAAATCAAATTAAACATATCAATTCTCACAAAACCCAGATTCTAAAATCTCCAAAATCTCTAAATCACAAAACCGATTCTCACTAAACACATCAATTTCTCCAGATTCCAAACTCAGACTTGAGCTCTAATCTCTTGTGATGGGAATCAATTTCTTCAGCTCACACTTTTCAGCTTGATTTAAGCTCCAATTTGATGTTTTGGGTTTCTAGGGTTAATAGATTTGGAGATTTTATGAATTTAGAGATTTTATGAATTTGATTTGGTTAAGTGGAAATCGGGTCAAAATTGGTGTTGACTCGGGTTGAAATCGGTTAGAAAATAGGTTTACAGTTTAAGTGTTTCGGTTAATTAGATCTGGTTATTCAAAACCACAGATTATGTGTAATTACGATTTAAAAATTTGAATTTGTGTGGATCTAAAATTCAAAATTTTATTATATGTGTATTAAATCTGTATGAATGTATTTATATGGGACATAGTTTGTATACAAATAGATCGTTCCCAGTATACCTTCGATCCAACTAAATAATGTTAGATGACCGTTGACCACATATTGTTCATGTGGATCCTTCGTATTTTCCCCTGTTTAGCATGTTCTTTTTTCTTACATATCCCTTGTATATTAATTAACGGAGAAGGAAACAAATGCATATATATATATATAATTTTTATCATCAGAAAAAAAATCTCATCTAGCAATTTTTCAAATATTATAATTTAATTACATGTTTTACTCAAATGTTAGTTTTCGAATTAAAAAGTAGTATACTAAGAATATTAGTTGTTTGCTTCTTTTTTTTTGGTAACATTTGATAACGTTGGACTAAAATTTGGTACAACCAAAACCGATTTATCAGATTATTTTTAAGAGATGGCCAACCCAATCAAAAAAGTTTACCCTATCGGAATTTCAACTAAGAAGTCCAAAGTTGAACTTCTATCAAAACCGAGTAACATGTTAGCAGTCTCAACCTCCACACTACGCCATGACATGACAGAATGATCTATACTCCTTGCACAAGTTTATTCGCCATTTGACCATAATACATTGGGCAAGAATATTAGTCAATAATTAGTCGTTGGAGAACAATACTCGTAATAAATAATTAAATGTTACTATGATGACAAAAAAGTAATAATTTAATTTTACTTTATGTATCTTTGGATCTAACCTCGATGATTTATTGCTACAAATACATTTTTGTTTTAGATGGGCTTAAAAGTTGCCAAAATTACTGTGCTCCAAAATCTGAATCGAATCTTCATATAAGTTACCATCTCAGAAGTCAGAACTAACCGACATATTGCTAGAAAATAATTAAGACTCGCACATAAAGACAGTGTAATAACATTGATAGATGTGGTCAAAGTTATACGCTCGTTGACTGCCAAAACTTTATAGTACTAGTTTTCTTTTGTTGTTGGAATCTTCTTCATAAAATTAATACTACGTAGACAAATCTCCTGATACTATCATCTATACATATCAAAAATTACTTTCTAGCCAATTCCGAAAATATCATAATGTAACTACACCCAGTTATAAGATCACTAGTTCTCAAAAAAGATTATTTCACGATTGCAAATGGTGAAATAAAAATAAAAATATAGAAATTTAACCATATTCAAGTTAAAATTCTACCTAATCTACAGTCTTAACTATCGTCTCCATATGTATAGTATGTAATTGATTGCGAATGAATGTATGTAATTTGTTAAGAAATAATCTCAACGTGGAGTTGAGGTAGTGGTAACTTTTTGTGGATCAAGGTCAAGGAAGTCACGAATTTAATTTCCGTTGGGAGAGTTCTGTTCTCCGAAAGAGAGTTAAGTTAAGATTGATATAGGCACTGCTCCAAAAGAATTAGGGGTCCACGGACTTTGAATCTCCTAATTATTCAAAAAAATAAAATAAAATAAAATAATCCTTAACAAAATAACTTAAACTTGGAATTTCCTTAGATTCGATTCCCATACATCCACATTTATGAAGCATCCATGCAAGGGATGTAGTCATGCATGTAGACCCTATTTTACATACATATATAGTCGACTTAAAACAATTTTTGTTATCAAGTCTCTCTCTCTTTCTCTCCGCACACAATCTATATATATTATATGCATATATAGACACATCTAGATCAAGAGAAGGAAGCACATCGTTGATTCATGGATGTCGAAAAGCTATGGAATCTTGCAAAGAAAGATTCCTTCTTCATCTTTTTCAAAACCCTTTTTCACAAGAAGCTTCTCAACAAAAGCTTCATCTTCTCCTTCTTCGAAATCCTATTAACGAGAAGCTTCTCAACAAAATCTTCACCTTCCCCATCTTCTTCAAAACCAGTTTTACAAGAAGCTTCTCAACAAAACCTTCGTCGTCTTCTTGTTCTTCGGAACACATATTCAGAAGGAGTTTCTCTGCCAAGCCCAAAGCTTCGAAGTCCCTGCTTCTGTCTAGAAGCTGTTCAACAAAATCATCAGCTGATTTCTCTTCCAAGTCTTCTTTCTCTAGAAGTTTGTCTCAAAAAGGAGCTTCAGTGACCCGAAAATGCTGCAGACTAGCGAAGGAGCATAAGTCCCATAGACGCTGCGTTTTGATGCTCGTTTGTTGGCACAAACATTCCTGAGATTCTTTGCATTGGATCTAAAGATAGATCAGAGCTTTTTAGGGCAAAAAAATCGTTACATTATCTAAATAATTAAGGTTTTTAATCGTTACAAAATTTAAGTGATGTTGGCAATATATATTTGGGGTCTGTTCAGTCTTATGGTTCCTAGTGATGTTGTAAATTAAAAAGAAAGTTGATATAATCTACACTACACCCGATGTTATAATTGATTTTGATGTAAATGGAAATTTGTTATATTTTTGGAAAACTCGAGAAGGCATTTGTTTTTAGTTTCTTCTAAGCTGGTAAATGTTTTTAAAATCAAAATATCGATTGCTGACCAAAAACAAAATTGATTGTCTTGATGTTAGAGAGAATCTATGTGCATGTGGAACCTTGAAAATTAAAACTGTAAGAGATATTACGTGTTATAAAATATATGTGGCGTTAGATAAATTAAGTAAATGACTACTATATTTATTTATTTTTGCAGAAAATATTTAACCGGACGACTTTTTTAATATTTCATATTCCTTCTGTTTCAATTTATTTGTTATTTATTTTTATACATAAATTGAAAAAGTCATTTAATTTCTTTTTTAATTTTTATTTAAAAAGATTATTTTAATCTAATTAAAAGTTATTCCACCAATAAAAAAACTAACAACAGATTACAAATAGTAAAAAAGAAATTAATTTATATTAAAAATTGAAAACAACAAAAAATGGTTAACAATATTTATTTATACAAGCGATTGAAATTGTGGAGTTTTGGTTGGCTAAATCTGTGTTTTATCTCACAATTTTTTTTATAAATAGTTATTGAGTTATCATTTTCTTTTGTAGAGCGTTTTTCCGGTGTCCACGATGTTCCTGGTGTCATATCTATAATTAAATTTTTATTTTTATTTTTAACCAATTAATCATAATTAGTATGAGAACGAAGTGGTGATATTGGAGATTATGGTTTGGAGATGTAATTTGAGTTTTTGATATTGGCATCATCAGAGTTGGAGAAACTAACAAGGACCAATCTTTTTAAAGAATACTATTCTTTTTGAATCAAATTGGTAGAAAAATAAAGTCAAAATATTTCAAAATATCTTTGATACGGAAGATTGGTATCATAATATCGATATTTCATAATTATTATCGGAAGCATTGATAATGTGGTGTGCAATATGGAGATTTAACCAAAAAATATTCCTCTCGCACACAAGTCGTATCATAAAAAGATCGAATATGAAGATGAAAAATAACGAATTCAGTTATCCGTTAGCGAGTAAGCCTTATTTACAAAAATCATCATAAAATTTACTTTTTTTAATGTACTGTTTTCACTATGTAACATATATATGCTATATAATAATTTGTTATATACAAATTCAGTATACTAACTTTGTAATTCGTTTTAATATTGTTTGTAATTTGTGACATTCACGATGTTTATTAATAAAGTGCTTCGGAAGGGAGAAAAAAAGGTGACCTCATCGCATGTATCACACGATTTGCCCAAAACTGAAACCAGGCTCTCAAAATAGATTTGAATTCAAATTTGGAAACTCTAAACAATCAATTCACACGTCTCTCTCTCTTTTCACAGATCGGTGCATTCATTTCTTACCGTCCGAGGAAAACAAATGATCGGAAAAAAAGAGAAGTTTGAAAAATTGGTCTTTAAGAGAAGTAAACAAAAGAAAGAATTTTAACAAACACAATGAAGTTTAACATTTTGTTACCATAAATTTGAACAGACTAAATATTACAATGATAAGATTCCAATAGTTTGATTTTTATCCAAGTCTACTATAAGTCTAATATAAGTCTTCTGATCAACGAACTCGATCGATTCATAACTCTAAATTCATTATCAGTATCCAAATCAGTAAGATTTGAGGTAGAAGAAGAAGAGCCACGATTTGGTCTCACTCTTCTCATAAATGAAACCATTCCACGAACAGCTCGCCTCAATCTACCACCGGAGCGAGCACCGTTTCTACTCATCTCCGGAGTCTCATGTGCTCTAACCCAAGAGATTCGTCTTGGTCCTTCGTTACTTCCAAGTCCACCACCGTCCAACTCCGTTAACACAACCGGCAAGATTCTTTCTCCTTCTCTCATCGCTGCGTTGAATCTTCCAACAGCGAATCCACCACCGGGAAGTCTCCAAATCGTCATCCCAACGGTGTGTTCTTCTTCGTTACTCCGTTGAACTGGATCTGAAGGTAATTCGAATCTACAAACTGGACATGAATTACGAATCGAAAGCCAAGGAACGATACAATCGCCGTGAAATATGTGTTTACACGGCATCTCACGACCTTCCGTTCCCGCCTCGAAAATCTCCGTGCAAACGGCGCAATTCGCCTCCGCTTTTAAATGACAATCTGAGATCTCGACTCTTGGTAAAGATTCAATCGCTGATTTCGACGCCGGAGGATTCCCAGATCTACCGATTCCGGTTGCCGACGCTTCGATCTGGCTTAACTGTTCAAGTAACCGTTCAAATCCAGATCCCATCAAGATCTCAGATACAGAATCCGGAAGAGGTCTAAGACCAGAACCAGATCCATCATCATAATAAAACTCATAAGCGCGTCGCTCTCTAGTAGTTCCTTCTCCTTCTTCGTTCTCAACTCTCTCACCGGCTCTGGATCCTCCGTGCAAGACAATTACCGGATTAAACGACGTGCGACGACCGGATCTCCGACGTCTAATTAGAGATCTATGACTATCCTCAAACGATCTAACTTCCTGAGTCGCCGGAATCGCCGGTGCGTCTACAGCGGAAGAATTTGAATCTTCAATCTCTTCGATGAAACCACCGTCGCAATATGGACACAAGACGCCGGCGTTTGCGTCTTGGTCAGACCAAACGCTGATGAATTGCGTACAACTATAGCACCAATACGACGTCGTAACAGCCGTTGTGGAGGCCGATAAAACCGTCGGGGTTATTGTCGCCGATCTAGAAGATGGCATCATCTTTAAACTTGTGTTGCTGGTGAAAGGATCTGAAAGCGAAGCAAGAGCCAATCGCTGACCCAAAAAGTTAATGAGAGAAGGACGAAAACGTGTTTTTTTATATCACACGGTTTATACGTGTGTGTTAACGGCGTTAAGTTAGACGGTAAGAACACGTGACCGTGTTTGACTGGGTATTGATGACGGAGTTATTAACGGTTGTTTTGGAGTGAAGATCGTCATTGGCGTGTGCGAGATATTTGACCCAAATGTGAAATGTGAAAACGCTGATGCCTTCGAAGAAGTTTCAAAAGAATCACCGTGGGACCTACCAAGGTCTTTTTCTTTTGTTTTCTTGGAAAGTTACTAAAACGTTGTCGTTTGAGAATATAAATGTGTTCATTTTTTCCTAAAAGAATGATTTTTTTGAGTTTTCACACATATTAAAACAATAAATATTTAATTATATCAACATTATTTTTTATATTAAACATTTTTCAATATTTATGAACCAATAGTAATTTAGTAAATGTAATTATTTTCAATTATATTAGGAAAAAACAAGAAAATCAATTTGGAACAAAAAAAAAATTAGAACATCAATCTTTTAGGAATAGAGAAAGTATAAATTAAGCGACTCGATATATTTTTGTAAACTTTTATTTTGTCAACTAAATGCTTGTTTTTGGTTAACCAAAACATGACTTTATAACTTTTATATCTAAGTCAATTTATGGTGGACCAGTGATTGGATAAGGAAGGTAGATTCGTCTCTTTTGCTCATCTTTTGGACACAGAACAAACACAAAGGCATACTGGTTTGGGTTTCTTTTCTTTTTGAGATCGTCCGTTTTGGGCTTGGCTTTAAGACAGTTCGGGCTTTCCAACCTTACCAATTCGAAATTTTCTACATTATAGCTTCATAACTGATTTCGTTGCGTGTGATTTCAGTAAAATTTATACGAGGATTTGCTGTAAATTATGAGTGAAAACGGTATTACAGATTTAGCTACGAGCACGCTTAAAATGTTCTCGAATAAACCTCTCTGCGTGAGACGGGTACTTATCTCGGACATAGGCTCGAAGACACTTCTGGTAGGAGAAATCTATCCATCCACCATCCGTTCTCACAACAAAGAGGCATCTCGAGTGCCTGAATTGAGGATGCCGATCAACCTGCCATTAACAAGTAGCCACTAATAAGCATTACCAAATATAGACTTTACAAAAAGCAAATGAAAAGTTGTGGATATAACCATTTAGTTCTATCACATTTTCAGATGCAGCGTGTAAGTGACTCATCTATCTATCTAACATGGTATTTAGAGAATGTGCACAATATCTCCAAGAAAAAGAGATGTCGGTAAGCCCAAATTTACGTACCATTATAAAATCAAGACCGCAGCCAATTTTATCTTTGGAATAGGGGTGATAAGCAAGAAGCTTTTCCATGACAATCTTTTCATCCTCAAATTCTAAGCGTTCCCCATCCAAATACCTGCTTATCAAGAAGAAAAACAGTTTCGCTCAGACTGCAAAAAAATAATCTACAAGAAAACGCTGAGTATTCACTGAACCTAGCTTCAAAGATCAATAGCTCACTACAAAACAGTTCCCCATTAGGCTATTGTTTTAGTAGACTGAAGATACAAGGGCAGCTATCACTATATGGAGAACGATTATGCTGCATTAACCACTATAATCCGATCAGCTTCAAGCATTTATAGCTAAAGATATCTAATAAAGCGGCAAACGAAAAAGCTTCTCTAGCAAGAATTTGGACTCTCCACAAAGAAGAAATTTTTGCAGATCCCAAATGGTGTTTGAGTAGACGTATCAACAAGCTGCTTGACGAAGCTATTAAACATTGAACAGAGAATGTGTAGAACATGAGGACTTCATTCCAAATACCTCAAAGAGCAATCAGGGATCAACCACTACTTCAATTTCGATTGGAAAATTGTAATTCAAAACATTGGCACTACTTTGTGAAGATTCAGTTCTATCAACTTGTGCTAGACAATAGTGCAGCTGATCTAATCTAATACTCGAATCATAAATAACTACAACTCCACTAAACTATCCTCCAAACCAGACCGTGAAATTCATCTTCTATCGGAAAAAAGTACTTACCTATCGGAATGAAGTATTTCTTTAGCTAGAAGAGCTATAGGTTCAATATCTCGAAGAATCTCAGCCTCTAGGTTCTTCCATTTCCGATAATCAGGATCTTCAAATCGCCAGCTATTATCACCAACAGGCGACGTCGTGTTCATCGCTGCGCCGGATCGCTCCGTCGGAGAGTCATCCTCGTACAACTGTGGTTTATCAGCTAGAGAACACCACAAACGCCGACGGTGAGAAAGGAATCCCGCGTCTGCGATGCTGACTTGATGACGGTGGTTGATAAAACCGTTGCGGAGGAGCGGGAGGGTTCTGAGGAGGAGTAGCGAGGTCATTGACCAGGATCGAGAGAAAAAGATCGATCCACGAAACGAGAAACAGAGAGGAAATGCAACGAGTAAACCTTAACCTGTACACAGTCAGTTACTCGAAGAAGAAGAAGATGAGTCAGAAATTTGGGAAGAAGATAAGATCCACGTTTCCTCAAGATTTGTTCGATGGGGCCCACTGGCCCATCTCAAATTAAAAATCTGGGTAATCGAACCCGAATTGATGAGGAAGCAAACAACAGAGTCGGAGAGCCACCTGACTAGAGAATCTCTCGGTTCTTCCACAATATTTATTTTTCATTTTTTCAAAAACAAACAAAAGAAGGATCCGTGACTTTAGTCAGTTCGTTTCCATTCTGTGCCGTTAGATTGATCTTAGATGGTTCTATAAATATCTAAAACCAGGATCCAACGGCTCAGATGTCATATTGCGTGTCAGTACAGTACATACTCATCACCGAATTTTTCTCCTCTTTTCTCTCTCCAGCTGGCCGAACCCACCGGCTTTGCCCACTTTCTCTCTCGGGTCCACAAATACAACTTGCTAAATCGGTAAGAAATTACTGAAAAATCCTCGGAGATAGCTGACTTGGCCCTTCTCAATCCACGTGGCTCACCCTCCGTGCCTACTTTGGGAATGCATTTTTAATCACCTACAGCGCGGCTAATATTACAGAACGTGCACTCATACGTGTTGTTAAGAGATTGGTTATATTTACAGATGTGTCAAATATTAAAATCGTAGTCGGTTGGAAATATTTAGAAGATCAAAAATATCTAGCTAACTCGTCCACGTTGGCACCTTCGCAAGGCCGATCTGGAATTATATATTACGCTTTTTATCTTATCTTTTGCTTTTCTTTTCCACGAAAAAGAGAAAAAAAAAACAATATATATTTTTTTTCCTCTCTTTTGAAAATTGCTCATTGTCACAAACCAAACTTCTCCACGAAATTTCAATCTTGCTTTTTCCGATCTCTGATCCAATATTGTCATCGATTCTGAGCTTCAAAGACCTCAGTGCAAAACTCAATTTCGAGAAATTAGAGTGTACAAATGGGAGAAGAAGTGAGGATGAGCGATTACGATGTTTCCGGCGACGGAGATAGGGTTCTTGAATGGGAGATTGGATTACCTAGCGACAAAGATTTAGCATCGCTTTCTTACTCTCTGATTCCGCCGAATCTCGCGATGGCGTTTAGTATCACTCCGGAACGAAGCCGTACGATTCAGGATGTGAATCGTGCATCGGAGACGACGCTCTCGTCACTGCGAAGTGGATCTTCCGGTCCCAACACTTCATCCTCTAACAATAACAGCAATAGTTTCAAAACTGGAGTCGCAGTGGAGGAGGAAGATAGAGTCGGATCGAGCAGTCCTGGATCGGATTCAAAGAAGCAAAAGACATCAGACGGCGGCGATGGAGATGTCGGTGGCGGTGTGGATCCCTCTACGGATGCAGCGATGGCGGCGGAGGAAGGAGATTCAGGAACCGAAGATCCATCTGGGAAGACAGTGAAACGACCGCGTTTAGTATGGACACCACAGCTACACAAGAGATTCGTTGACGTTGTGGCTCACTTGGGGATTAAAAACGCCGTCCCAAAGACGATTATGCAGTTGATGAACGTTGAAGGACTAACTCGAGAGAATGTAGCTTCTCATCTTCAGAAGTACAGACTGTACCTTAAACGGATGCAAGGATTGACAACGGAAGGTCCGTCTTCTTCAGATAAGCTCTTCTCTTCAACGCCTGTGCCACCACAGAGCTTCCAAGACATCGGAGGTGGTAACGGTAACAGTAACGCTAACGGTAACGGCCAAGGGAATGGATCAGGCGGTCACGTGGGAGTGCCGATTCCTGTGCCGTATGGAGCGTCGCCTATGATGCAGATGCCAGTTTATGCACATCATATGGGTATGCAAGGATATCATCATCAAAATCATGGACATGATCCATATCATCAGAACCATCATCATCATCATGGAGCTGGTGCGTTTGAATCAAATCCATATATGATGCAGCAGAATAAGTTCGGATCCATGGCGTCTTATCCTTCTGTTGGTGGTGGAAGCGCGAATGAGAATTAAAATGAATTGAAGGAGTCTATAGATGGATCAATAGGTGAGCTTTGTTTTTGCTCGTGGAATTGATAACCAGTAAAGTTTCTGTCTTTTGAGTACAGTTATATTATTCTTACACGATTTGATCTAAATTTATCAAGTTTGTGTCTTTACTATAAATGGTAAACAATAAAGTCTAAGGCTTTTAATCACTTGTACTAAGTTGAACTATTCTTGAGAAGTATTTAAATTGGTCTCATGTGACTTGAGACAATATAATCCAAATCAGGGTCGATTCATCTTTGGAATTGTAAGCTTTTTGACAACCGTGTGTCTAAGTTCCTCTTTGGAGGTAAGTTACTAACACTAAATGCCTGTAACTAAGTTTTGGAGTTTGATGTGTCATGTGGCTTGATATTGCTTTTTGTGCTCAAAGCCATATATAGTGATGCATAAGTGTACTCTTATAGAAAGATAGTCACCAAAGTGCTAGTTCTATGTTTCCCTTATGATGCTTTTTGATTCAGAAGACATTACTCGCTAAGGCTGTGCAAGCTTCTAGGTAGAATGAGTATATGAGTTAGAGTTTATCCATCACAAAATCATTTTCTCTCATATGTTTCATTTTTTCTTAGCAAAATTCCATGTCTTCAGGTAGGTATAGTTAGACCTTCTGAAAAATTATCTGCGTCTTTGCAGGTCTTGATCTTATTTGATTAATGTTACAGGTTCTCGGCTTCTCGTACTTTTGTCCTCATTGCATCTGTGTAGGAGAGATCATATACAAACATATCATGTTGAAGCTAAACCAATCAGTATTCTTGGAGCACAAATGCATACTTGAAGACTTCTGACAAGTTTGATTTACTGATTTTCTATTTTATAAGGTAAGTTCCTTTGCTTTAATGTCTGTAGACTTCTTAGAGTGATGATCAATCAAGAAAGCGTCAGGTCGTGTTTTCTTCACATTGTTAATTGTTAATTTCTTTTTCAGATGGCGTCAGACACAATCTTCATGTTTTTTTACTTTTGAATTTATAAACCAATCCTATCTTTCAAAAAAGGCAATTTTAACCAATCAAGTAATCCTCATATGACGACCTTACAGTGGATTGGAGAGCCACACCAATGAACGTCCAACAAAAGGTAGAAAGTGACATTCCAACAAAAGCAAGTCTTTTTTTTTTTTTTCTTGCTGACATAGAGTTATTGCTTTTAGCCACGTCGGGTTCTACTTTGAGGCTTAGATGATAATTTAAGACCTTTTCGTTTATATCACTTTTTTTGTCCCCTTTGATTATTTTCTCAAACAGTAGATAGTTTCTTCTAGAATAGAAAAGTACATAGATCTCTCAATACCCACACAAGTTATTCATCTACAAATCCACTGTTTTGAAAAAACTGTTATCTTCAACGGTAAGAGTTTTTTAACCTTCTGTGTTCACTGGCAAATATGGTGAATTAAATAGAGAGTAAATTCTACTTTCCTTCACAGAGTTCTCATGAAGTGTGCGAACCCCTCTAGTGAGTTGTGTGAAGAACCTCCACTTCTAACAGAGGCTGTTAGTTTCTTTTTCAAACTAACGGCTCTCTTCTGCATCTCCTCTCCTTCTTCGTCCACCATTAACCTCTTCACAACTCTCTCGACCGCTCCTTTGTCTAGCTCACCCTCAACTTGAATCCCAATTCTCCAGACGCATTCCAAGTACCTCGTGTTCACCTTTTGATCACTGGAAAACAGCCTGCAGATTACTGGAACTCCTTCCCCGACGCTCTCTAGTGTCGAGTTCCATCCACAGTGGCTCCAAAACCCTCCGACTGCAGGATGAGCAAGTACTTCCTTCTGTGGTGTCCGTTTCACAATGTAACCTCGATCTGAAACTATCTTACAAAACTCCTTAGACAAGGTCTCTGTCCATTTGGAACCACGAATTGACCCTGGTCGGATCACCCACAAGAACTTTTGGTTGCTAGCAGCCAATCCCCTAGCCAATTCCATCACCTCATTGATGTCCACCAAAGCTTAGCTCCCAAGCTTATGTATATCACCGAGTTTACATTTTGTTTGTTCAACCATTCAATACAGCTCTTGCTCTCTTCGGGAAGACTTGTAGGAGCTGAGGCCACCATGTGAAGAGGGCCTATAGGATACACTGGAATTTTTAGCTTCTATTGTTATAGACAAGAAAGAGATGAGCTCTCAAGACAGCTTGCCATGTTGATTATCACAGAGGAAGCTGTCCGTTTGTCAACTTCATTCCTATACATTTCCATTATACTTTCTAACGATGCAAATAGTGAAACCGGAAAGTCTCTCTCAGGGGATATAACTCTGGCACAAGGATACTCTTCTAGTTTGTTGTTCTTTGGGTTCTGCAAAAAGGTCAAAAACCATAGTGTTACAATATTGTAGACACTAGTGGAAACCCGAGAAAGAGAATTCTATAGTACCTTTCAAGGGAACCAGGACATTGTTTGCATAGAGTTTATGGAATACAGAGCGACAAAGAAAAGCTGTGGCGCTTGTGGTGCAGAAAATAACGTTTAGAAGCTTAAAATCTTTGGCTGCAGCTTCAGCAAAGCACATGAACTCATCGTAGATGACACATGAAATCTCATTACTTTGTTGCAGCAACAACTGACCCAAATAGTCTTTGAAGCTCACCTGACACTCTTTCTTGAGCTTAAGCAGAAACAGTACTTGTCCGAGATTCTTCTGATCAGACTCCAGTAAGCTTTCAGGAATGGTAACAAACTGAAAATTAGTGAAGTCATCTGTAGGGCTAAAGTAACTGAACTTGGTTTGAGAAATTAAGATTGAGAAACCCTTCAAGTAAAGGGTTTTCGCAAGTTGCATCACTGGAGATATATGTCCTTGTGCTGGATTTGGAACCAACACTAGCCTTTTCCTCGCCGGCATTTCTTCCATTTCCAAAACCTGCAAAAAAAACTAAGAAATAGCCTCCTCAGCTCCGTGCTTCACGGTTTGGGTTACTTTCGCTCTCCAATTTTGTTCTTTGCAGTGACCGACGTATAAGATTTATTAGGAGTATATTTTAATCATTTAAATACCATATTATTAGACTTGTGGACATTGATTCATCCGTTTACATTTTGTTGGCTTTCTTCACCACATGTGAAGTATGTGGTGGATGGTGTATGCAAGTACGATGAAGTAGTTATATCTCTTTATCTTGATAGAGAGTTACCAACGACAGAAGCAAAGATGATTCTGTCTTCTTGGTTTCGTCTTGTCGTCTTTGGCTTCATTTCAGTGACCAAACAGAAAAATTGTAGTTGGCCAATAATAATTTTGGGTAACAAACAATTATATTCTTTCTGATGCAACAATTCTATCTTGAGCAAAACTGCCAGTACAGATCCTCTTCTGTAATTTGAATTTCTTTTTATTTGCATAAAAAAATAAACCGCGTGCTTTGTAAATTTTTGCAAGATCAAGCCTTGATCTATACAACTCAATAATCTCTAACAATAAACATGGAGTTCGACGTCTTTACTTTGTCTACAAGTACTTGACAAACTCACCCAAGGCATTCAATGCGGAGCCTCCACTCTCATAGAGGCTTTGACCTTCTCTTTTAAACCAAAAGCTCTCTACATGAATTTCATTGTCTTCAGTTTTTCTTTACGAAGTGCTACATGAAGTTCAGCATCTCTCTACTCTTTCTTCAAGTACATGTGTGTGTTTTTATTGGCTCACATAAGAGTTGGTGGATTAGCTTTAGTCACATTATAGTGGCTAATCTCCACTGCTTTGTCTGAAAGACTGATTTTCTTTTTAACCTTATGTGGTCTTGGCAGATATAGTGGCTAATCTGTAATTTTCTTCACAGAGTCCTCATGAAGTTTACAAACTCCTCTAACTAGTTGTGTGAAGAACCTCCACTTTTAACAGAAGCTCTCAGCTTCTCATTCAAACTGAAGGCTCTCTTTCTCATATCCTCTCCTTCTTCGTCCACCATTAACCTCTTCCCAGATCTCTCAACCGCTACTCTCTCTAATTTACCATCCACTTGAATCCCAATTCTCCAAACACATTCCAAGTATCTTGCGTTCACCTTCTGATCGGTGGAAAAAGGTCTACAGATCATTGGAACTCCTTCACCAATGCTTTCTAGTGTTAAGTTTCATCCACTATGGCTCCAAAATACTCCTGCTGCAGGATGAGAAAGCACTTCCTTCTGCAGAGCCCATTTCACAACGTAACCTCAGACCTGGAACCATCTTACTAAACTCCTCAGGCAAGTGCTCTATCCATTCTGAACCACGTATTGTCCCTGGCCTAATCACCCACAAGAAATGTTGGTTGCTAGCAGCCAATCCCCAAGCTATTTCCATCACCTCATTGATGTCCATCAAAGCTAAGCTTCCCGAGCTTATGTAAATCACCAAGTTTACGTTTTGTTTGTTCAACCATTCAATACAACTCTTGTTCTCTTCAAGCAGACTTATAGGAGCTGAGACCACCATGTGTAGAGCGCCTATAGGATAAACTGGAATATCTAGTCCTTGTTGTTGCAGCCACAACAGAGATGAGCACTCTAGACAACTTGCGGTGTTGACTATCATAGAGGAAGCTGTATTTTTGTCAACTGCATTCCTATACAGTTCCATTATATTTTCTAACGATGCAAATCCTGAAACCGGAAAGCCTTTATATCTCAGGGGATGAAACTCTGTCACTAGCCCTTCTTGTCGTTCTTTTGGTCCTACGAAAAGGTCAAAAACCATAATGATACAAGATTATTATAGACACTACAAAACAGTGAATTCTATAGTACCTTTCAATGGAGCCAAGACATTGTTTGCATAGAGTTTATTGAATACAGAACGACAAACAAAATTCGTGGCATTTGTTGTATCTAGGGTTAAATCAAACAGAGTATTAGGGTTTAGAGAACCGTTGGTTGTATTGATGTTTAAGATCGTCGATTACAAGAAAAAAATTAGGATTTCTCTTGACAAAAGACTATAGAGAATAATGAATATGAGCTCTTAGGTATTCTGCATAGATTTTTGGATATTGTTCGATGATATGTGAAGAAAGGGTATCCCTTTATATATAGTGGTTTGAGGAGTTTAGTTTTTGTTTCCTTCTTCGAGTTAAAGTTGCCTTTTTCTTGAGCTTTCCTCTTTGAGTTTAAATTTCTTTTTTCTTCAAGGTTTTTTTTTTCCGAACAAGATTTCCTTTTGGCGCTGATCTTAATGGGCCAAGCTAATTGGGCCTTACATGTCTATTCTTGATTTGGATCAGGTTTATGGTAAGGGTGCTAAACCCGATACTTACAATTAGTCCCTCCCAGTTCACCGAATGATTGTTTATGTGAGTTCGCTGAAGTTAAAAGAACTGAGTTGATGTAAATCTAGAATGACTTGTTTAATGCCAGATTGAGCTCTGCCTTATGCTTTTGCAAGTGAAAGGTTGGTTTTAATGCGAAACTGGGTTCGACTTAAACTATGTGACTAAAATCGGCTTACGATGCAAAACTAGGTTCAGCTTACTCTGTGGTTAAGATCGGCTTACGATGCGAAGGTGAGTTCGGCTTATGATGCGAAGGTGAGTTCGGCTTACGATGCAAAGATGAGTTCGGCTTACTCTGCGGGGCTTAGATCGGCTTACGATGCGAAGTTGAGTTCGGCTTATTTATGTGGGATGACACGGAATATTTCAAAGAATATTTATTAACTGTTTTACTGCGATTTTCAGGAAATGTACCTTTTTAGGTCAGAATTCGAGTAGTTGCGTAGGTTGCAGAAGTTGAATAGTCATTTTTTCCTATAAATAGTAAGCTCGCATCACCCACTCCTCACTTCTCCATCTGAAAGAAAAGGTAAAATTCTTGTTTTGATATTGAGTAATTTAGTTTAATGTCTTATCAAACATTTTTCAGGAAAATCCCGCAAATTGGTTAGTTTTTCGACATGATTCTTAAATCATACCATGTTTCTCCGAGTGATCTCCCGATTTTGCGTTAAGTTGTTTAGTCAGATCGCCACAATTTCTCCATCTTTGGTTAGAAAAAATTCAAAGAAAACTCCACCAACTCTTTCACCTTCCAGATCCTCCAACAGTTTGACCTTGCCACATCAAACCATGAATCAATGTAACCAATTAGGCGTCAAACCGGCTTCTGCTCGTGAAGATGAGGTCGGTCGTTCATCAGATGCTCCTCACCTAACAGACAATTGGTCGCCTGAAGGTTCGCCCAACTTTCATGTTTCTGATACTAAGCGGGGCGAGGAGGTTGCATCAAGTTCTCACACAGCCACTGAAGATGATCTTGGTGCAGATCAAAATACTGAACTCTTCGGCTAAACCTGGGATTAGGAAGAAACGGCGTGTCCTAAGGAGGACGTCGACAAAGAGAGGAGCTGAGTACTTTCAATGCGATAATGATTGCAACATTTTTCGAAGTTAGAGTACGGAAGAGTCGATCAGGCTGATGAGATCGGCTTGTGGGATTTCTGACAAGGTGAAAATAGTAATCCCGGAGGCTCATGTTCGCCCATGGCACTGCCCTCGTGGGTATGTATGATTATATGAGTCATTCTTTCTCACAAGTCGACTCTGGTTTCATCTACCGCACACTCTTATCTCGTACTGTCGTGAGCGTGAGATCGCCATTTCTCAGTTGTCATGTATGTCAATCATCAATATAGCTGGATTTCTTGTGCTGGGATCTGAGAAGAATAACGACATAAACTGTCAATTTTTGGAAGAAGTATGCTCGATCAAGAAGGCTTGTGGTCGTGAGAGGATGTTTTATACGAGTATGAAGAGTAAGTTCGGCCAGATTACTCATTACAAAGGGGAGAATATAAAGAGCTGGGAAAGATTTTACTTATTTGTAAAAATCAACAAGCTGACATCTCCTCTTCCTCTGACTGCTTTCTATAGGAGATGGCCTAAGATTATGGTAGTTATGAGTTTGGTGTTTTTTTATTTAGTATTTTGCTATTCTAACCAGTTTATTTTTTGCAGCGCTTCATCACTTCTACAAGCCCTCTCTAGAAAAAAAGAGACATTGTTGCATTGAGAGAGCATAATTCACAAGTGGTCCCACGTTCACCAAGCAAAGATCGACGCTTGCATAACAAGATTATCTTCTGGTAATAGTTATTTCATTCTCTTTTGTATTTATCCTTGGATAACTCCTAAACTTATTTTTGATTCCGTGGAATTCATCTCCCTTTAGACGAGTTCCAGACTCCTCAGAGGACGACATGGCTCCTGTTTCGCTAGATTCCTAGTCTTGCTGACGAAATAAGGAATGAGGTTGAGATCTCTCGACCTCAAGATAAAGCCACCAATACTAAAAGGCCACGACTGCTTCTGTCGTGGTTGGAAAAATTGCTCCTCAGGCTGGGCAACACAAATCCAAGGTTGGTGCATCTGTCCCGAAGAAGGTTTGCAGCGCATAAGGCTCCCAAGGTGAGGGCTATTGCTGCTGAAGTTGCAACTGGAAAGAATAAGGTTGGAATTTTCGAGGAACCCTTGGCGTCGAAGATAAGGTCTGTTGAACAGGTCGAACAGACTGAGGCAGAGGCTCCCTTTCCCACTGCTAGGAAGGCGAAGAGAACTGAGGCTTTTGTCTTCAAGTATGAGGGGCAAGGCCTTCTTGCTAATAAACCTAAAGTGTGTGGCACTTTGTTTAGGGTCATGGCTGATCCTGGTCGCACGTTGCCTTCTTTGGAACATATGGAGGAGGAGGACCTCTATGAGAAATGGGCTCAACATATGGTTCAAGTAAGAGTTTAACTGTTTTCTGTTGATCTCGATAAATATTTTATTTTATACTTGGGTCCTGTTTATTTGCTCATCCATCATTTCCATCCAAATGATCAATTCAAATACTCCATCTGAATGTTGTTTGTTTTTATTTTGAGTTTTCATTTAGATAAATCCATGTGAATGAACTTTTGTTTGTTCGGTTAGGTTTTCTAAATTTTCATATCCATCTACATATTTTTAACAAAAAAGACTAAAATATCCATGATTTAAATCAAATCATATATGAATTTTAATTATATTCTTAAAAGACAATATTTAGAACTGCAAAATCACATAATATATTTAAAAGCTGAATAAACGTAAAATCGAGTTTTATTTTCTGAAAAATTGTAAAATGATGTTTTTCACAAAAAAATGTAAAAATCACGGAATTACATTTTTGCACGAAACCACAAAATCGCAAATTGACGTTTTACCAAATCCACAAAATCTTGAAATTAGATTTTATGCCAAAAATTGCAAATTGAATTTTTTGAGATAAAAATGCAAAATCACGGAATTACATTTTTGAGATAAAATTAGAAAATCTCGGAATTGAGTTTTGCCACAAACCCGTGAAATCACAATTTTGACAGAAAATTGAAAATGAAAATTTTAGCAAAAATAAAAAAATAGTGTTTCCGGCCAAAACGACAAAATCTCGGAATTGCATTTTTCAAAATCGTAAAATCAAGTTTTTTTCTACGAAAAATCGTCATTTCACAATTTTCCACTAAAACGCAAAATTGTGGAATTACATTTTGATAAAACCATAAAATATCAGAATTGGAATTTTCCTCAAATCCCGTGAAATCGCAATTTCAACAGGAAATCGTAAAATGACGTTTTTCCGCCAAAACTGTAAAATTAGAATTTAGCAAAAGACACAAAATGGTGTTTCTGGCCGAACTGCCAAATCTTGAAATTACATTTTTTCCAAAACTTTGAAATATAATTTTTTCTGCTAAAAACGTAAAATCGCGGAATTATGTTTTTGCAATAAAACCATAAAATCTCGAAATTATATTTTCTGGTAAAACCATAAAATTAAAATTTTGATGGAAAAACAAGATCAAAAAACGTAATATCTAATACGTTTATAAGAAAAGTATATAAATATTTATGAATATATTAATATCAATATTTTAAAAAATAATTATATCAATATGTATAAAATAATTTTACCAATATTTATAAAAATAAATGTACTTTTATTTATCTTTTTACATGTTTAAGAAAAAATTATATCAATATTTATGAAACTAATTATCTCAATATTTATTAATCTAATTTAAAAATAAATATAATTTTATTTGTGATTTTACATGTTTCAAAAATTTACCTTTCTATTTTATATATTGATGTAATTTTTTAATAATAAACTAAACTAACAAAGAAAATAAAATTTGTTAAGGGTACATTTGTAGTTTTTTTTATTTATGGATGAATCATGTCCATCCAAATGGTCCAATTTAAAAAATTTTGCATAAATTTTAAAACTCATTTAGATGCTCTATTCATATTAGCTATATGAATGAACAATTTTTGTCGCTAAACAAATACCAATTCTCATCTTCAGCCAGATGAATCATCTAAATGAAGTAACAAACAAACCCTTGCTTTATATATATATATATTAGGCCAGAGGTGTCATGAACCATCTGTACGAGAGGCTTAACCGTAAGGCTCAACTGGCTCATGGTGAAGTTCTGGAAGCCCAGGAATTGGATCAAGCTTTTGCTGAAGCTAAAAAGGCCTATGATAGGGAACACGATAGAGTCGAACAGATCAAGCTTGAGCTTGATGAAACGAAGAGGGACCGATCTGAAAATCCCGTTCAATACAGCGAGATAAGCTTTAAGTATCAATGATTAGAAGCCGAGCATGAATTTTTGAAAAAGAGGTTCGGAGAAGAGTGTAGTCGTCTCAGGTCATCCCAAGGAGTCTGCATTTCGAGGGAGCAGAATCCAGGACGGGATCTGCAATGGCTGTCACTATATTTTGGTTAAGGTCAAATCCTTTCTCTGAGATCAGAAGAAGGTTGGAACGATCAGATTCTATACGCCCAAACTCAAGGTACTAGGGAAACTTTGGAGCTACTGAGAGACGAGAAGAAGACCGCCATCCCTGATGAGGTAACAGCCGACATGGCTGATCGTGAGCTAAAGTACAAACCGCAAATCACTAATCTTGATATGACCAAGCTTACGGAAGCCAAGTTGATTGTCCCAGCAGTGGTTGATGGGGTGCCTTTGGAGGCTCAAGCTAAGGTCGACCTATACGGATCGAATGATAGGCTAGTTAGCAGAGATGATGTACAAGCAATGAAGACTCCGTCGTCCCGTCCTCCTGCCAACCTCAGTTGATTTTTATATTTGTTCAGCTATTGTTTGTTGTTTTTCTTCCTTTTTTGTTGTTGTAAAAATATTTCCCGGAGGAGTTTTTACTCTCTTTTTAATGAAGAATTTTTACTTTTACGATCGACTTTATTTTGCCTTGACACGAAGTATAACTTGTTTTCACAAACTAAAATTTACCAAGTGTCGTACGTCTCCCAACTTATCTTGGGTGAAATTTTGAGTGCAAAGCTTGGTTTTTTGCGGGACTGAGCCTGACTTAATTTTTAAGGGTTTTTATGATACAAACTGAAGGTCATTTTACGAGCTACAAGCTCGATTTACACCTTACCCTTTAATATGTCAAAATCAAGCTTCAATTATGCGAGATGTCGACTTATTTGTCTCCGACGACTTATCCTAGTGCGAGACTGGACTCGGCTTTTTTTGTTTATTGGGATTTTAGGATACAAACTAAAGGTCGTTTTACGAGTTAAAATTTTGATTTATATGTTTCCCTTTAATGTCAATGTCAGGCTCTGATTATGCGAGATGTCAATTTACTTATCTCGGACAGCTTATCTGAGTGTGAGACTGGGCTAGTCTTTGTTATTTTATGGTATGAGACTGGGTTCTGTTTATCCGTTCTTCATGCGAGTCTGAGCTCGGTTTTATTAGTTAACGGTCCGAGTCTGGGCTTGACTTATCCGATTTTTGTGCGATACACGGTTAGAATTTATTAGTTAACGGTACAAGACTAGGCTCGGCTTTAACTTTTCATAGTGCAAAACTGGACTCGGCTTAGAAGATATTTGTGAAGAAAAGAATCGAACACCTGGTCAGGGTGACAAATTTAGCTTGGTGCAAGGTTCGAGTTTGACTTGTATTCAGGATTTCTTTTGAAGAAAAACAAATTTTTATTAGGATAATAGATGTTGTCTACATACCCTTTAAAAGAGATCAAGCCAAAGCATAGTTCATATATATCGATATAATGCTTGTGGTGGATTGTTTTTGGGTCGTCCTTCTGTGTTCCTTAGTAGTAGTAACGCTTGAGATTAATCGAATTCCATAAGTTTTTGATCGGTTCTCCACTCATTGTAATGAGCTAGTAGACTGTTGGTCGGACGACTTTTGCGATTAGATATTACATCCTAGTTTGTTATTGCATTGGTCTGTATTGGAGTAAACTTTGCGTAAAACATAAGCTTCTGAGAATTTGGATTTTATTATACCTGAAGATCTTGGGACTTATTAATCTGCAAGGAATCCAAAATATAAGCTTCTGAGTGAGAACTTTTGAAGAAGAAGATAGTTCTTTCTTTAGTCTTATTAATCTGTTTTGCACACGTTTATGCTAAAACTCATTGTTTACATCTTTTCTAATTTATACTATTCATGGATGAAACAAGATCTTAGCTCACTAAAGGATTAATTGACAGCTGTAATTTCACATTGGGATTGTATAGATTCAAATCTTTTGTGTCGTAAAATAGTCTCCGACGTCCTAGAAGCTGCAGGTATAGAGGTATTTGATTCTTCAATTGCAGGTGCAAGTTTGGCTGTATTTAGAAAGGAAATGGGCTTGTCTTTTTCACTTGGGGCTTACTCGTGATTCTGACCCAATGGCTTCTTCAATTTATCTGTTATTGAGAATCTTCAACTGAGAATGTGGTAATGAAAGAAACTGAGGTCAAAACAAAATTTAAATGAAAACAAAGAATACTTTTGTTATGTCTTCTAGAGGAAATTTTACCAATTTTCTCTGCAATTATCTTTATTTTCTCTGCAATTACCAATTTGATCAGTAGAAAAAGGCCTACAAATCATTGGAACTCCTTCACCAATGCTTTCCAGTGTTGAGTTCCATCCACAATGGCTCCAAAGCCCTCCTACTGCAGGATGAGCAAGTACTTCCTTCTGAGGAGCCCATTTCACAATGTAACCTCGACTCGAAACCATCTCACTAAACTCATCAGGCAAATGCTCTATCCATTCTGAACCACGTATTGACCCTGTCCTAATCACCCACAAGAAGTGTTGGTTGCTACTATCCAACCCTGAAGCAGTTTCCATCACCTCATTGATTTCTATCAAAGCTAAGGTTCCCAAGCTTATGAATATCACCGAGTTTACGCTTTGTTTATTCAACCATTCGATACAGCTCTTGCTCTCTTCAAGCAGACTCGTAGGAGCTGAGACCACCATGTGTAGAGGACCTATAGGATACACTGGAATATCTAGTCCTTGTTGTTGCAACAGCAACAGAGATGAGCTCTCTAGACAGCTTGCCGTGTTAATTATCACAGAGGAAGCCGTCGGTTTGTCAGCTGCATTCATATACAGTTCCATATACTTTTTAACGATGAAAAGTTTGATGTTGGTAAGTCTTTTAATCTCAGTGGATGAAACCCTGGCACTAGCTCCCCTTGTTTTCCTTTGGAATCTGTGAAAAGGTGAATAACCATACCGTTACAAGATTATTGACATTAGTGAAAACCAGAAAAACAGAATCCTAGAGCACCTTTCAGGGGAGAAAAGACATTGTTCACATAGAGTTTCTCGAAGAAAGCGACAAACAAAAGCCGTGGCATTGTTGTGCTGAAAATAACGTATGGAAGCTTGAACTCTTTGGCTGCAGCTTCAGCAAAGTACATGTACGCATCGTAGATTCGTAGATGATACATGAAATCTCATTACTTTGTTGCAACAACAACTGACCCAAATAGTCTTTGAAGCTTGCTTGACACTCTTTGTTGAGCTTAAGCAGAAACAGAACTGGCCTGAGGTTCTCGAAATCAGACTCTGGTCAGCTTTCTGGAATGGTGATAAACTAATAATCAGTGAAGTCGTCTGAAGTGCTAAGGTAACTGAAATTGGTTTGGGCAATTGTGATTGAGAAACCCTTTAAGTGAAGGGTTTTTGCAAGTTGCATTATTGGAGATATATGTCCTTGTGCTGGAGATGGAACCAACACTACTCTTCTCCTCGCCGGCTTGTCCTCCATTTCCAAAACCTGCTATAGCAACTAAGAAATTGTTTATATCCTTTAACCAAAAAAGAAACTAAGAAATAGTCACCGCAGCTTCGTGCTTAGCTAGTTTGGGGTACTTTGGTCCTCCAATTTTATTTTATTTTATTTTATGGTGACACATGAGATTTATTTTATGGGTTACGTTCGTTGGCTCTCGTCACCACATGTGAAGCGGTTACATCTCTTTATCTTGTTAGAGAGTAATCAAAGACAAAAGCAAAGATGCTTCTGTCATCTTCGTCCTCTCTTGTTGTCTTTGGCTTCATAACAAAGAAACATTGTCTTTTTCATGATACAATAATTCTATCTTGAGAAAACTGCCAAAATAGATATTTATATTTGATTTGAATTGCTTTTTATTTTGCAAACATCAAGCGTGATCTACACCATTTAATTCTCTAGTAATACATGAAGATCAAATTCTTCACTCTGTCTTTAAGTGCTTCACAAGCTCATCCAATGCGTTGTGTGAGGATCCTCCACTTCTAACAGAGGCTTTGAACTTCTCTTTTAAACCATGGGCTCTCTCCCTCATTTCTGCGCCTTCTTCATCCACAATCAACCTCTTCACAGCTCTCTCAACCACTCCTCTTTTCACTTTATCTTCAAGCTGAATCCCTACACTCCAAACACTTTCTAAATATATTGCATATAACTTCTTCTCACTGTTAAAAGGCCTGCAAATCATTGGAACTCCTTCCACAATACTCTCGAGCGTCCGAGTTCCATCCACAGTGGCTCCAGAACCCTTCCACTGCAGGATGTCCAAGTACTTCTTTCTGTGGTGCCTATTTCACAATGTATCCTCTTTCTGACACCATCTTTCTTACTTCATCTGGTAATGACTCAGAGTCAGTGATACAAACCTGGTCGGATGACCCATAAGAAAGGTTGGTTGCTATGTGATACAGGAAATGGGGATTTTAGGTGTTTTGGGAAAATGAAGTTTGTGAAGAAACAGAGATATGAAGCAAAGTTGACTAAAATGACAAGTGTTGACTTGGACACGTGGGCGATTAGAAGTTTAAAGAAAAAGGACATGTGTTAAGTGAGGAATGGAATGAGCCGGAAAGTTTGTAACTCTGCTTATAGATTCACTAGAATCGGACCGTACGTACGTGAGATTATGTTTGTAAATAAATATATATATTTTGGTAAAAGAAACTAAATTTATCTATTTTGGGATGGAAAACATGTTCCATTCTATACTCATGGAAAATTTTCCATCTCATAAGCATTTTTTATAACAATTATTCGTTTAAATTTTTATTTTAGTCTAATGGATAAGGATTATATAAGAGATTAGAACGGAATACTTGTATACCCGTTTATGTTTTTTTAATGTAAAAAAAGTTTTAAATTTTTACAAAATTATTGAAAATTATCTAAAATTTGTTTTTTAACTAAAAAATACCTTAAATTCTTCAAAAATACTCGAAATACCCATCCCGTAGTTGATCTTTTCCAATTCAGTGAGAGTTTGAAAATTGAATTTAGCTATCTAAATTATCTGATCCAGTATTGCTATCCAAAATTTTTGTTTAGTATTTTATCGAGAATATTTTGGATAATGTTTTTCATTAGCCGAATTATTCGTATCCGATATATCTGTCCGATATTCATAATACTCTTCTAGTCTACTAGTAAAACTCATGTATGTATTTTAAGAGAAAGAGTTCAAGCCGCTAAATCTCCAAACTTGATAACTTTTTTTGTATTTTTAATGGGGCTTAAATTAATTTTTACTTGTGGTTTTTAAATTCTTGGGACCCGCTCTGGGAGCCACCAGTTTATAGGAATACACTTTATTTTGTTGTTCAGGCTAATACTGTACGTCATTCTATAGCTTGTTGAGCCATAAAAGGATTAACAATAATTTCAAACATTACAATAATTTGGTTGTAAAATATAATTAATATTGTATCTTATGACATAATTTGGTTGTAAAAGTTAAGTAGTTTTAAGTATATTTTCTAAACTATTCAAAAAGATTGTAACGGTTTGATTAGGAGTGTTAAATCCGGTTTGAGATTTTTTTAGTTTAACTTATTTAGGTGAATAATATGTAAAATAACAATAAATTGGAATCTGGATATCTCCATTTTAGAGTTAGAATTTGAGTAGGATTGGAGAAGTTTTTACTCTAAAATAAAATAGAGTTTGAAAATGGGTATTAAGTAACATTGGAGATGCCTTTAGAATAGAGTAACCATAATTATATGGTTAATTAATTAAATATATTTACTAAAAATAATTATTTAAAAGATTGATAAAATTTATATAAACATATAACATGTAAACATTTATGTGATATTTAATCTAAAAAAATTTAGTTATAGAAGTGAAGTAATATTAAAATCTAATCTATAATGAATGGTTTAATTCTTTAAATATTATGTTACAATTATTTTGTATACGAATGTGATTCACTTCGAGACGGGTGCTTCCTCCCGACCTTTAAGAATATTTTGATAGCTTTAATACTTATTATTTTTAATTACTTGTTTATCATGATTTTCTATAATATATACATATTATATATATATTACTTGACCAGTTAGATTTGTAAGGAGAAAGTGTTATTTCAAGGAAAAATTTCCAAATTTTAGATTATTCAGTGCTAAATGATAGTTTCAAAATTTTTATTTATTGTGAGTTAAATTTTAAGAAAATCGACACCCACAACCTTGTTCATTAAAACCATAAAAACCACAAAATCAAATTTATTTATGTATCACAAATTTTTTTTATTAAGAGTGATAAGCAAGTTTTATATTTTTTAAATTATTTATCTAATAATTACGAAAAAATATTAATTAAATATTTTTAAAATAGTAAGATCTGTAAAACTGAGAACAAAACTGGTGTTATATATTTGCATTTTCTTATATTTGATATATCAAGACTTGTATTGTTTTATTATATAAAAAATTGAATTCGTTTAAATTATTAAATTTCATGCTATAATGTATTATTTTCTTTTTCCAAATAACTATATTTGATTAAAAAGTTATTAAAAGATAAAAAATAAATTATTTATATAATATGGGTGATATATATCTATTTAAAGTAATAATAATAAATCATAGAAAACAATGTTATATACTGAATTAATACATTTTAATTTGTAATCAAGTAAAATACTCATATAGTTTTTATTTAACTGTTTACATGTTGATATGTTTAAATAATAATAACGTTTAAAACTTTTATAAAGCTTAAATATTAATAATATTTTAATATTTTATAGAATTTATATTTTAATTTTTATAAAGTGAATATTTATAATATTTGAAACTTTTTAAAAATTAAATATTTATAAAATTTATTATATTAGATAAAACTATCGGTTCAACTGAAAAAGGAGATTAAACCGGATAAAACTTTTAAATTTAGATGCTTATTAAGTCGTTAAATTAAACTTTCTACTCATTCGGATTTGAAATCATTCTTATCCTTATTATAATATGACTATAAATCATTGTCCAAAATTTTTAGCCTAAGTGAAATTTTGTTTTACAATTTCTCTACAGTTGATGATCTTGGCTTTTTTTATAATGTTCAGGGTTCTCAAGTCTGGCCTGTTTTTCAGTCCTTGGATTGATTTGATACGAGCAGTCATGAATGGTGAGTGAATAAATTTTGGGCAGTTCAACCATTGTAAATTTGTTCTTGCTTCAAGAAAGACCCTTTCTTCATGGAATTTGATTCTTTTTATTTTGGAAAATTGAATTTGAGGTTGCATCGTGATAAAATTAATGTTCTTTTCATTACATACCTGCTTTGACTGAGAAGATCTTCACACATACATGATCCTCATCAAGTATTCCTCATTTTGTTTTTTTAAGGCAATGAACTTTTCATCGTGTTGGAACATTCGATTAGATGATTCTGATCGTTGTGAACCATCTCTTGACCGTTGGTATGATGGAAAGTATCTTTAGGGTATCTAACAGACACCACATTATGACTGCGAATCTAACAAGTGGTACGAATCAGAGGATGTAGCTATTGCGGGTGGTATCGAGCCGCAGAGAATCTCCTTCATTGACTCCCCAAGAGATATAGATGTTTTTGTACTTTTTAGGGAAAGTTGTTTGTTTCTATTTCATGAAGTCAATTAAAGTTGGTTCAGTTGGAGTAGCTAATAGTTAACTTTCTTGGAGTTAGAACCTTATGATCATTTATATAACATGTAATTTCTTGGATCTAGTACTGTGTATATAAAGGGGTTTGGATTATGTCTTCAACTAAGAGACATACTTGAGTTTTATTATTTATGTTACATCAACTTCATTAGCTTTACTCTGTCTTTAGGAATTGCTGCGAAGTTGAGCATCTTTTATCTCTGTCTCCAAGCGTCTCCACTTCTTACAGAGGCTTTGAGCTTCTCTTTTAAATCAAGGGCTTTCTTCCTCATACCTGCATTTTTATCATCCATGATCAACCTCTTCACAGCTTTCTCGACCTCTCCTCTTTCCACTTCACCTTGAAGCAGAATCCCTATTCTCCACATACTTTCTATGTAAATTGCGTTTACCTTCTGCTCTCCGCTAAAAGGCCTGCAAATCATTGGGACTCCTTCCACAATGCTCTCAAGTGTTGAATCCCATCCACAGTGGCTCCAGAACCCTCCCACTTGAGATGTTCAAGTACTTCTATCCTACGTTGCACTGAAACGGGTACGGGGTCGGGAAACGGGTACAGGAACGGGGATAGAAAACGGCAACTTTAAAATTTAGAGAGACGGATACCGTATGTATACAACAATAATCATATAAGAAAAATACCCATAATTTAAGATATAAAAAATATCACACATAAATCTTAATACTTAAAAACACTTAGTTTAATATCTTAACAAAAACATCAAAATAAACTAATCAATGAGTTTATCATTTTCAAAATCCAGATAATTTGTGCTGATTAAGATTTGCAGTTAACTCTATCAAAATCAATCTTCCACAGCATGACACGACGTCATTGAGACTGATCTTTTACCTTTTTCATCTTCTTCCTCCTTTGTTCTATAAAAAAAACTTCTCTTTATTAAAAAACCAAATTTTTATCTCACTAACCCAACAAAAAAAAGAAATCAGAGTCATTATGTGTCTCTAGAACCCTACCTCTCCATGGGATTCCCAGTAGGTTACGTAGAGATATTATATCAAAGCTTTTACCGAAACGTTACGACGGTGTTTCCGTACCCATGCCGTTATATTGGATGTCGTCTCTATTATCTCGAGACATGGTGGGGACGTTTCGACGGTGTCCCCATAACGTCCCCGTACCCAAGACAGGTTATTAATCCATATTGAAGTACCCGTGCAACATTCTATTAGCGGTGACCATTTCACAATGTATCCTCTATCTGAGACCATCTTACTGATTTCGTCTGGCAATGACTCTACACCACCAGAGCCAAGGATAGAACCTGGTCGGATGACCCATAATAAAGGTTGGTTGCTATTCGAAAATCCCCAAGTCATCTCTAACATCTCCTTGGTTTCCATGCGAGCTAGGCTTCCCAAGCTTATGTATATGACTGACCTTGGTTTCTGCTTGTTCAGCCATTCAATGCAGCTTCTGTCCTCTTGCAGTAAACTAGAATTTTCCGAAGCTGTAATGTGAAGAGGGCCTAATGGGTACACTAGAATTCCAAGTTCTTGTTGCAGCCATGATAGAGACAAGTTTTCTAGACAGCTCACCGTGTTGATAATAACAGCAGAAGCTGTTCTTTTGTTGACTACTTCCCTACAGAGCTCCACCATTCGCTCTAGTTGCCCAAATCCCCAAGTCGGTAGGTATTTATATGTTAATGGATGCAAATTTTCCACCACCTTGTTTTGCAGTTCAGGATCTGCAAAGCCAAAAATCATGTGTTGAGTAAAAAAGATGGTTGCGGAAAGGGTAATAAGCTTGTTTGGGTACCTTCCATGTCGATCAAGAACTTCTTGGCATTGAGTTTGCTTAAGACACTGTAGCAAACTTTATGTGTAGCGGTTTGAGTGCTGAAGATGACACTGGAAAGCTTCAACTCCTTTGCTGCAGCTCCATAGAAGCACATGTACTCGTCGTAAATGATGCATGCTATATCATTGCCTTTTTGCAGCAACAACTGAGCTACAGAGTCCTTGATGCTTGCCTCACTGGTTTTTCTGAGCTTTATCAGAAACTCGATTGGTCCTAGTCTCCTCAGTTCAGACTCTGGTAAGCTTTCTGGTATGGTGACAAATTGAAAACCTGAGAAGTGTTGGGAAGAAGGGCTTAATCGATTGAACTATCCCTAAAAAACTGTAATTGAGAAGCCCTTCAAGTTAAGGGCGTTGCCAAGTTGCATCATTGGAGTTATATGTCCTTGTAATGGAAGAGGAACCAACACTATCCTTCTCTTCTCTGCACTTGTTTTCATTTCTTGACTACTATCTTTCTCTCTCTCTTATCTTTTATTTTCCTTCTCAATGCAGAAGATCACTAAATAATGATCCAATTATTGCTGAAATCCCATTAGCATTGGAGATAACACACTCGTCCAAAGGAGACCATTTTAACAATTAAGTGTTACTCATTTTCCCTATATTGCTCTTTTGTAAAGCAATAAACTTCCCATTAGCATTGGAGTTTCTTTCTTTCAATCTATCTAAAACCTTCAACTGTGTGGGAGAGTCGAGTGCTAATGAACCTTCAACCACAGAATGAAAGTGACACTCCAACAAAAGCTACGTCTTCACATCCTAAACCCCTTAGCTAGTCTAGATCTTCCTCTCATAAAGTGTGAGAAAAAGGTTACATTTCTGTTTATTTAATACTTTTGTTGAAACTGTATTTTGGTGTTGACAGGGGATTTCTTAAGAGATCTTCAAGAAATGGGAAGCTTTGTGTTGTGCCTATACATAAGGAAAACCAAATAGTATTTGGGAGGAACTAGTGGCAAGCCTCAAAGTTCTATCTTTTTCTATTTTCTAAACTAAAGAGATAATCAAACATGGAAGTTTCATGACTTAATAAAAAAGCTTGGACCTTTCCTATGTTTCCAATAGGTTTATGACTTACCACCACGAATGGTCTTGCAAATAAGATATATATATATATATATATTGTATTCATGGCCATGGAAGGAACCTACATTTCTTCACTAGAGAATAATACAGATTTTAAAAAATCAGTCACTTGCATTTACTTTTGGGTCTCTTACCGAGATCAGTCTCTTGCATGTCTGTAGCTGGACTTCTTTTTGTCTAGGAGATGGAATGTTTTACCACAAAACTGCCAAAAGGTTGGTTCCCATTTTAGGAAGGAATTGCCCTGTCGGTCTAGATCAGGGATCGAGTCCCCTTAATCATAGAATTATCTAAATTACTATATTTGGTCGGTCGAAATAGTGTTATACTTATATATCCATTAAAAAACCCGATGAGTGCGCTACTCGACAGGTACACTCACTCTATCCATTAAAAAAACCCGGTTAGTAGGCTACTCGACAAGTACATTCACTCTGGGGATTAGTCGGGTGGTAAAAAGCTTGGAACCTGATTAAAAAAATAAACTGCCAAAAAGAGAAGTACGTGAAGGGATACTTGTAGATTGATTTATCTATTATTTGCCGGTAAATTGCTTTTTATTTCCACAACAAAGTACGTACTTTGTAAACAAGATCAAGCTTGATTTATAAATATCAAGGCTGATATAGTATTTACGTCACATGAAGTTCACTAGTTTTTTACACTTTCTTTAAGAATTGCTGCAAAGTTTGGCATATTTTCACTGTCTCCAATAGCAGAAGATCTCCAAATCAGTGACCCAATTATTATTCAAATCCCATCTCTCTTTTTTTTTTTCTGTCTCTCGTGTGACAACCAAATTTTCGTACCTGTACGCTACCTTTCCACATGCCAATGAACGTGACATTTTAAATTTTAATAGAAGGGAGAAAGTGACATCAATTCCAAGAAAATCGTATTTGTGTTTGTTTGTTTTGTTTTTAGCCACATTGGGTAGGATTTGTTTTTTTGAGATTTAAATAATAATTAAAATGTCAACAGGGTTTACTTGTGATCTCCAAATGTAGAAGTGTACTTCCTCAAAAGTGGCTACTTGCATGGTTCTCCAATCTTGGTTCAATTATTGGATCATTGGGTTGATATACTTTCTACCTTATGAGAGTTTCTGAATTGTTTTGGTGTAACAATAAATGCACATATGGTTTGTAAGATTTATTCAATCACAAATTAAAATGGAGTTCGAATTACATAGGAATAAACAACACGACGAAACAAAATCCGAATTTGAATAACATCAGGTTTGATCGATACTAATCAAAGCTATCTTATTATATATGAAGTTCAGCATTTTCACTTCGTGTACAAGTGCTTAACAAGCTCATCCACGGCGTTGTACGAGGACCCTCCACTTCTCACAGAGGCTTTAAGCTTCTCTTTTAAATCAAGGGCTGTCTCCCTCATGCCCGCACCTTCTTCATCCATCATCAACCTCTTCACTGCTTTCTCGACCTGTCCTCTTTCCACTTCACTTTCAAGCTGAATCCCTATTCTCCAAACATTTTCTAAATACATTGCATTTAACTTCTGCTCTCCTTGAAAAGGCCTGCAAATCATTGGAACTCCTTCCACAATGCTTTCAAGCGTTGAGTTCCATCCACAGTGGCTCCAGAAGCCTCCCACTGCCGGATGTCCAAGTACTTCTATCTGTGGTGCCCACTTCACAATGCATCCTTTTTCTGAGACCATCTTAATGATTTCCTCTGCCAATGACTCGATCCATTCAGAGCCAAGTATAGAACCTGGTCGGATGACCCATAAGAAAGGTTGGTTGCTATTACACAACCCCCAAGCCATCTCCAACACTTCCTTGGTTTCCATTAGAGCTAGGCTCC
Source organism: Cardamine chenopodiifolia (assembly GCA_963922655.1). Classification (NCBI taxonomy): domain Eukaryota; kingdom Viridiplantae; phylum Streptophyta; class Magnoliopsida; order Brassicales; family Brassicaceae; genus Cardamine; species Cardamine chenopodiifolia. Next base: position 12,724,208 of record OZ000463.1, read on the forward strand.
CCAAGCTTACATATACGACTGACCTTGGTTTTTGCTTGTTCAACCATTCGATGCAGCTCCTGTCCTCTTGCAGTAAACTAGGTCCTGCCGATGAAGCTGTAATGTGAAGAGGGCCTAATGGATACACTGGGATTCCGAGTTCTTGTTGCAGCCATGACAGAGATGAGCTTTCCAAACAGCTCACCGTGTTGATGATAACAGCAGAAGCTGTTCTTTTGTTGACTTCTTCTCTTTCTCTATAGAGCTCACATAATCTTTCTAGTGGCCCAAATCCTGAAGTTGGTAGGTCTTTGTAACTTAATGGATGCAAATTTTCCACCACCTTGTTTTGCAGTTCAGGATCTAAAAGTTCAAAAAATGAATATGTTAATCAAAAGGTAGGGATGCAGAATGGTAAATAAGCTAGTTTTAGGTACCTTCCATGTCGATCAAGAACTTCTTGGCATTGAGTTTGCTTAAAACGCAACATGAAACTCTATGCGTAGCACTTGTAGTGTTGAAGATGATACTTGGAAGGTTCAAATCATTAGCTACATCTCCACAAAAGTACATGAGATCGTCATAGATTATATAAGCAATATCATTGCCTTGTTGTACCATCAAGTGATTTATACAGTCCTTGAAGTGTGCCTTACTGGTTTTGTTGAGCTTTATGAGAAACTCGACTGGTCCGAGTCTCTCGAGTTCAGACTCTAGTAAGCTTTCTGGTATGGTGACAAATTGAAAATCAGGGAAGTGTTGAGAAGAAGAGCTTACTTGGTTGAACTGTCCCTGAGCAATTGTAATTGAGAAGCCTCTCAAGTGAAGGGCTTTCCCGAGTTGGATCATTGGAGTAATATGACCTTGTGCTGGAATTGGCACTAACACTATCCTTCTCTTCTCTGCACTTTTCTCCATTTCTTGATTCTTCTTTTTGCTTAACTTTCTATTGTGTTGGAGAGCCACGCTAATTACGCAAGTGAAAATTTCACAAAAAGGCCAATGAAAATTAAGGTGCAATTATTGAATTTAAAAAGGAAACAGCCTTTGTCGCAGATCAATTGACCCTTTGTGATTGCAGGCTGTGAAGATGAGATTGGTACACAATGACATATAACCTTGTTGTTGGAGAGGCACACACGCTAATGAACTTTCAACGGAAGGCTGAAATGACATATTATTGTTCTAAGTTTATATCTCTCTTCCTTTGTTTTAGTTAGTGGTTATAATCTCATAGCCATATTAGGTATTGACACCTAACTGTCCCATGTTTATAGCTATATTTTTGGGTCATTACTCTCTGATTGGTCTGAGGTTCTCCCAGGTGGCCTCCATCTGATTGAAAGCATTGCTGTTTCATTGAGAACCATTGACTGTGCCTCTCTGGTCATGTCGGGTTCTGAGAGGGATTCACATTTTTCGTTTACATATCAACAAAGCAATTGTGACGATGACATGATCTTCTAGTCTCGTCACTCGTGACGACCTGCGTGTGTGTGACTGTGACTTTGTGGATGTCTATCTTTTACATTTAATCAAGTTTTATAGCTTCCTAATATTCTATTGGCATTATGCTCAGTTGGTAATTTTATAAAAGAACTCGATCGAAGCAGACGTGATACCAATATATTGTCAACTAGTTGAAGCATAAACTTTTTTTCATGAATCATCAAATATACACAGATTAAAATAGAATATTTCAGGGAATTGCTTTGGGAAGGCCTTTTTTGGATTAAGCAATCCGTCTCTGATAAACTCCGATTCATTGATTAAGTACACATCAGATAATTCATACTCTATTGGTCTAAGACGATTCTTAGCTATATAATTAGAAGAACATTGGATTTGCTACTACAACATTTTGTGATGCCAATATATTGTAACAAATTTTGCGACGATTTTAAGACGTAAGTGTGACGAAACAGTTACAAAACAAAAATCATCGTAAATTAGTAGAAAAAATGATCCAAATCCTTGTTATCACAAATATGAAGCACAATAGTGACTATTTTGTGACATATTTGTGATGAATTAGTGACAACTATTAAAATTGTAGCATATATATGTATTAAAGGTTTTTAAATAGATACGTATAACATATAATCTTAACATAACTAAAGTTATATATAAATATATATATATATATAATTTATTTTACATAAAATATTAAAATATATATATGATTTAAAAAAATATATATGTATAGTTCTAAGATAGGAAAAATTTAGATATCCATAGTTTACCAATACCAAAATAAAATATTTTCTTATATATATTTATTTATATATATATAAGTATATATATAGATTTATATAGTGGTCTAAGCAAATTTTGCTACGAATTTGCGACCACAAGGCCAAAATTTTTTTTTTTGTTATTTGCAACCTCGTGGATTTGAAACCAAATTAATAGGTCATGAAGGTTTAAAGATGCGGAACACACGACCACTGGCCACGATTATCTACAAAATTATCTTAACAATATTAATATATATACTTTGTAAATATATTTTTCAAACATATATATGTATAAAAGGTTTTGAAATAGATATGTAGAACATATCATCTTAAATAACTAAAATTATATATAGATATATATAGAATTTATTTTATATAAAACATATAAATATATATGTGATTTTAAAGAGATATCCATAGTTTACCAAATTATATTGTTGTAAAAACATATATATATATATATGTTTTATATAAAATAAAATCTATATATAACTTTTAGTTATGTTATACATATCTAATAAAAAACCTTTTAGTCATATATATGTTTGAAATATACATGTACAAAGCATATATATTAATATTGTTAAGATATTCCCGTAGACAACTGTGTCATAGTGGCCGTGTGCTTCGCGTTTTTAAACCCCCATGACCATGCAACTCGGTTTCGAATCCCTAGGTTGCAAAAACCAATAATTTGCTACGGATTTGCAACGACTACAGTATAAATATATACATATACTTATGTATATGTATATGTTTGATATATATATATATATATATATATAAGAAAACATTTAATTATGGTTTTTTAATTATGTATACCTAATGTTTCCATAGTGGCCGTGTGCTTCGCGTTTTTAAACCCCCATGACCATGCAACTCGGTTTCCAATCCCTAGGTTGCAAAAACCAATAATTTGCTACGGATTTGCGATGACTACAGTATAAATGTATACATATACTTATGTATATGTATATGTTTGATATATATATATATATATAAGAAAACATTTAATTATGGTTTTTTAATTATGTATACCTAATGTTTCCAAACTTAGAACTATATTTATAAATCTCTTTAAAATCATATATATATTTATATGTTTTATACAAAATAAATTCTATATATATCTATATATAACTTTAGTTATGTTAATATGATATGTTATACATATCTAATTAAAAACCTTTTATACATATATATGTTTGAAATATACATTTACAAAGCATATATATCAATATTGTTAAGATATTCTTCTAGACAACGTGGCATAGTGGTTATGTGTTCCGCGTCTTTAAACTTCCACAACCATGCAATTCGGTTTTGAATCCCTGGGGTTGCAAAAATCCAATTTTTTTGTCCAACACATTTTTTTGTCACAAAACTGTAACACATTAAAAGTTTTAACTTACCACTTTGAAAACTGTAAATATACTTCGAAAACTGTAAAACTTCATCTTCAACCGTAGATAGCTCTACAACTTTTGCTCATCCAACAAGCTCTGCATCATAATCTACAAATCCTTGTTCTGCACACTCTTTGATTTCTTCAAATTTGGGTTAGATTATCCAAATCCTTAACTTTGTTTATCTAATTAGCTTTATAGACACCACTAGTAAACTCGAAAATTGGGTGTGTGTTAGATGACTTTGTGGATTTCTAGATTTCATTTATGATTTATAGGATTAGATGTGTGTTAATTTGTAGATTTGTAGATTTTGTTTGGATTTGTAAATTGTAGATTTTTAGATTTCGTTTTTGATTTATAGGATTAGATGTGTGGATTTATATAATGTAGATTTTTAGATTTCGTTTATGATTTATAGGATTAGATGTGTGGATTTGTAGATTTCGTTTTTGATTTATAGTATTTATAGATAATAGATTTGTGTTTAAGTATTTCACGTCTATAGTTTTGATGGTTATCTATAAAAGATTTGTGTTTAAGAATTTCTGTTTAAGAATTTGTGTTTAATAGATAATATATTTGTGTTTAAGAATTTCTAATTGCATGAATTATCTATAAAATTCTTAGATTAGTAAGGCATTAATTAAATTTCGTTTTCATTATTTAATTTATTTAAAAAATATTTTCGTTTAAGAATTTGTGTTTAATAGATAGTAGATTTGTGTTTAAGAATTTCTAATTGCATGAATTATCTATAAAATTCTTAGATTAGTAGGCATTAATTAAATTTCGTTTTAATTATTTAATTTATTTTTAAAATATTTTAGTTCTTCATTAGTAGTAAGTATGAAGATTATGAATGTTTGTTAGATTAATAGCCCATGATTATACATTAAGTATATTAATAATAAATGTAAACATTATTTTAAAAACATTTATAAGTTGTAGTTAATTCCTTCAAAATTTTTTTACAAGAAACTTCTAAATAATTATAATAATATTTGTTAATATTTAATTTTAGGGAATCATAGATAATTCAAATATAATAGGATAAAGTTTTTCTCATTACTATTAGACCTATTAAAGTTATTATATTCTTTTTTAAAATTTCAGGTTTTGTAAATATAAAAAAATAATTATATCAATCCTATTTTAATTAATATTATATATATTGTTTTTATTTTCGGATTTTTTAAATATGCAACGGTAGTAAACATCATTCCGCATTTGTTATTTAAAAAACCTTAAAGTAATATATTAAATTTTATGATTTTTACATGTTATATTTCCCACGTTTTACTAACTCACTCGGTTTACATGTTTTTCTTTCACCAAGGATGTCTAGCGTAGGGAAGAGTGCCCGTGGTCATGGCCGAGGTAGATCATCTTCACCATCTTCTACTCCCACTATTGGAGCTTTTTTGCCTGTTTTGGTTAGCTGGCGTCTGCCCCAAAATACAAAACATGTAGAAAGTTCATCTGCCAAAATTCACGAAGACCGTCAACACCCCCAGGTTTTCCCGGCAACCAGCACCATAGCCCCCACCTCCACCATCGGTTCCAGAAGAACCTGTGCCGGAGCCAACCATGACACTAGAAGAGTTACTTATGATGCCAGGTCGAGAGGATTATTTAACACGTTTCAGAACCCCGTGGTCCTCAACCTAATGCTCCTACCGGATTTTCTCCATACATGTATACATTCAATCCATCCCTCTTTTAGATTTGTATTTGTTAATGTAGACTTTCAGACAATTTGTATTTGCTTCTGTAGTTTTATGGACAATTAGGATTCATAGTTTTTAATTAATTTCTTTCTAATTAGAATTTGAATTATGAAATTATTTTATTTCTAACTAAAACAGTAATATTTATACAAATTAATAAAATAAATATATTTGTCTCAAAGTCGTCACGAAAATTTGCTACAAATTTGAGACAATTATGAAAATAGTAAACTTGTCACAAAACCGTCTCAATAATTTGCTTCTAATTTGAGACGACACAAGAATGTTGGTAACTAGTCACTCTATCGTCACAAAATTTTGCTACTAATTAGAGACGATCGTAGAAGATGTTAATCCATCACTATTTCATCACAAATTTTTGCTATGGATTTGGGACAATATACAGTTTTTGAAACTCCGTCTCTTTTTCTCACAACTTTTTACTACTAATTTCTGACGATTAATTATGTTGTGCATTTGTCACAAAATTGTCGCAAATGTTTTATGTTTTATAGTCATTCATTTGTCACAAACTCGTCGCAAATTTGCCACCGTTTAAACCGTCGCGAAGTTGTCTTAAACAGTAGCAAATTTGCGATGATTTAGATTTTGCGACGAGAAATTTCTAACAGTTTGTGATCGTCACAAATCCGTCACTCTTTTGGATTTTGTGACGATTGTGTTTGTAGCAAACTCTCTGTTTTCTTGTAGTGTATGAAAACAGGTACTTGCTTTGACATTAATTGCTTTTTATTTTCATAACAAACCATGTACTTTGTAAATTACGCAAGATCAAATTTTTCTATAAAAATGGAAATTTGATCTTCTATGTTACATGAAGTTCATCATCTTAACACGATCTTATGGAATTTCTATGCGAAGTTGAGCATGTTTTCACTCTGTCTCCAAGTAGATAACAAGCTCATCCAACGCATTGTATGAGGAGCCTCCACTTCTTACAGAGGCTTTGAGCTTCTCTTTTAAACCAAGGGCTCTTTCCCTCATTCCTGCACCTTCATCACCCATTATCAACCTCTTCACTGCTCTCTCAACACCTCCTCTTTCCACTTCACCTACAAGCTGAATTCCTATTCTCCAAACACTTTCTATATACATTGCATTTAACTTCTGCTCACCGTTAAAAGGTCTGCATATCATTGGTACTCCTTCCAAAATGCTCTCTAATGTCGAGTTCCATCCGCAGTGGCTCCAAAAGCCTCCCATTGCAGGATGTCCAAGTATTTCATTCTGCAGTGCCCACTTCACAATGTATCCCTTTTCTGAGACCTTATTACTGACTTCCTCTGGCAATGAGTCAGAGCCTGGTCAGATGACCCATAAGAAATATTGGTTACTATCATACAAACCGCAAGCCATCTCCAACATTTCCTTAGCTTCCATGTGAGCGATGCTTCCCAAGCTTATGTATATGACTGACCTTGGCTTCTGCTTGTTCAGCCATTCAATGCAGCTTTTGTCCTCATCTAGTAAACTAAAATTTGCTGAAGCTGTAATGTGAAGAGGGCCTAATGGGTACACTGGAATTCTGAGTTCTTGTTGCAGCCATGACAGAGACAAACTCTCTAAACAACTCGTCGTATTGATGATAACAGCGGAAGCTGTTCTTTTGTTACATACTTTCCTACAGATCTCCAAAAATGGCTCTATTGCCCCCATTCCTGAAGTTGGTAGGTCTTTGTATTTTAATGGATGTAAATTTTCCACCACCTTTTCTTGCATTTCAGGATCTGAAAAGTTAAAAAAAACATTTGTTAAGAGATCAGATTACGGAATGGGTAATAAGCTAGTTTTGGGTACCTTCCATGTCGATCAAGAACTTCTCGACATCGAGTTTGCTTAAAATACAGCTACAAACTTGATTTAGCACTGCCAGTGCAAAATATTACATTAGGAATCTTGAACTCTTTAGCTGCAGCTTCAGAGAAGTACATAAGCTCGTCGTAGATGATACATGCTATATCATTGCCTTGTTGTAGCAACATTTGAGCTATACAGTCCTCGAAACTTGCCTGGTTTTGTTGAGCTTTACAAGAAATTCGACTAGTCCGAGTGTCTCATGTTGAGACACTGGTACGGTTTCTGGTATGGTGACAAATTGAAAACCAGGGAAGTGTTGAGAAGAAGAGCTTACTTGGTTGAACTGTCCCTGAGCAACTGTAATTGAGAAGCCTCTCAAGTGAAGGGCTTTCCCGAGTTGCATCATTGGAGTGATATGTTCTTGTAATGGAAGAGGAACCAACACTATCCTTCTCTTCTCTGCTCTTTTCTCCATTGCTTATAAAATAATGTGCCTTAAGAGTAGAAATATATCTGCTCTGCTCTTCTCAACATTGGTTTGGGTTTTGGAAAGATGGATTCGCAAGTAGAAATATATTTTCCTATCGCAACCGCCAGACGCGAATCTTAACTCAAACGCAAACGCGAATTTGCCAAGATCGCATAAGGAAAGACTCAATTCAGAAGATTTGTTTTTTTCCCTGGCTCACAGAGAATTAGTGAACATGGAGATTTTAAACAATTCAAATGTTCCAACATTTATTTTGTTTGTTTGTTCTGGCACTCATGGAGTTAATGGTTTTAGCAGCATTAATGTAGCTTTCATTTGGAATTTAGTATAATATTTAATCTGTCAAAAAACGTTTTTTTATCTCCATTAATTTGGTTTCTTCTAATATTATGTTTGTACATGATTCTCTGCACATGAGACCTTACATACGTAGATTAATTTTGATGTGAAGATGAAGACTCATGCGACATGATCTTCAAATCCTGGCACAATTATTGAATTAGAAAAGAACAGCCTTTGTCAAAGATCAGTTGACAATTTTAACCGCAGGATGAAATTGAAATTCCAACAAAGACTACATCTCGAAACATAAGTGTTCCATGTTTATTATTTTATATCTCACTTCCTCTGTGTAATGGGTAATTCATCGAACATTCAGACACATTATTAACAAATCACAAACAGCAACCACAAACATTATTTTTTCTTTTAATATTATGTTAAATTATATTTTCAAAGATTTCTCTCCCTCCATATGGCCTGAATAGCTGCTTGAAAAACATATCTCAATAAAAAAATTTTAACCCTGTCAAGACTTGTGTCTACTAAGAGAGCAAACAAACCCTCCCAATGGACCATGAACCTAGAACCAAGTAATTTTTGCGTAATAGCAGACCATATCACCGAATAGTAGGGACACATGAAGAAGATATGGTTTCGAGTCTTTATTAGCTCAAGACAAAAAGAACGCACTGTCGAGGCATTAGCATTCCAATTAAGCATTTTATTCTTAATCGCAAGCCAAACAAAGAAAAAATATTTGGGAGTACTATAAGTAAATCAAATACCCTTAGACCATTTCATTCTTTGGTGATGCTCTCTGTTTAAATCCCATGTTGCTCGGGAATTAAAATCCGGCTTAAAATTGTCAGCAATATACTTCCACAATACTACATCTCTCTCCTCTGATAGACCTTGATGACGGTGGCCATTAATTATCTCCTCAATCTGATTTAAAGTATCAGCTTTGTGGAGCCGAGTTCTATGTGTTCTTAGGACAGTCCCAACCGTAACATGGATTGGAATTCCCAAATCTATACAACCTCACAAAACCTGTAATGTCAAAAAAGCGCCCCAACAAAGACCAATATATCAAACCAAAAAGAAGTTGCCTCACCATTCAAGACTATGACCTTGCTTAAAGAAGATGCAAGTTAAATGTCCTTGTAATGGAAGAGGAACCAACACTATCCTTCTCTTCTCTGCACTTGTTTTCATTTCTTGACTCCTATCTTTCTCTCTCTCTCTTGTCTTTTATTTTCCTTTTCAATGCAGAAGATCACTAAATAATGACCCAATTATTGCTGAAATCCCATTAGCATTAGAGATAACACAATCGTCCAAAGGAGACCATTTTAACAATAAAGTGTCACTCATTTTCCCTAAATTGCTCTTTTGTAAAGCAATAAACTTCCCATTAGCATTAGAATTTCTTTCTTTCAATATCTATAAAACCTTCAACTGTGTGAGAGAGTCAGGCGCCAATGAACCTTCAACCACAGAATGAAAGTGACACTCCAACAAAAGCTACGTCTTCACATCCTAAACCCCTTAGCTAGTCTAGATCTTCCTATCATAAAGTGTGAGAAAAAGTTACATTTCTGCTTATTTAATACTTTTGTTGAAACTATATTTTGGTGTTGACAGGGGATTTCTTAAGAGAAATCTTCAAGAAATGGGAAGCTTTGTGTTGTGCCTCTACATAAGGAAAACCAAATAGTATTTGGGAGGAACTAGTGGGAAGCCTCAAAGTTCTATATAGGACTAGTGGGTATTTGGGAGGAACTAGTGGGTCTTGCAAATAAGATATATATATGTGTATATATATATATATACATATATACAAAAATCAGTCACTTGCATTACGTTTTGGTCTCTTACAGAGATCAGTCTCTTGCATGTCTGTAGCTGGACTTCTTTTTGGCTAGGTGATGGAATGTTTTACCACAAAACTGCCAAAAGATTGGTTTCCATTTTAGGAAGGAATTGCCCTGTCGGTCTAGATCAGGGATCGATTCCCCTCAGTCGTAGAATTATCTAAATCACTATATTTGGTCAGTCGAAATAGTGTCATACTTTATGTCCATTAGAAAATCCAGTTAGTGGGCTACTTGAAAAGTACATTCACTCCGGGGATTAGTCGGGTGGTAAAAAACTCGAAACTGATTAACAAAAAAAAAAGAAACTGCCAAAAGAGAAGTACGTGAAGGGATACTTGTAGATTGATTTATCTATTATTTGCCTGTAAATTGCTTTTTATTTGCACAACAAACTACGTACTTTGTAAACAAAATCAAGCTTGATTTATAAATATCAAGGCTGATATAGTATTTACGTCACATGAAGTTCACTAGTTTTTTACACTTTCTTTAAGAATTGCTGCAAAGTTTGGCATATTTTCACTGTCTCCAATAGCAGAAGATCTCCAAATCAGTGACCCAATTATTATTAAAATCCCATCTCTCTCTTTTTTTCTGTCTCTCGTGTGACAACCAAATTTTCTTACCTGTACGCTACCTTTCCACATGCAAATGAATGTGACATCTAAATTTTAATAGAAGGGAGAAAGTGACATAAATTCCAAGAAAATCGTGTTAGTGTTTGTTTGTTTTGTTTTTAGCCACATTGGGTAGGATTTGTTTTCTGAGATTTAAATAATAATTAAAATGTCAACAGGGTTTACTTGTGATCTCCAAATTTAGAAGTGTACTTCCTCAAAAGTGGCTACCTGCATGGTTCTCCAATCTTGGTTCAATTATTGGATCATTGGGTTGATATACTTTCTACCTTATGAGAGTTTCTGAATTGTTTTGGTGTAACAATAAATGCACATATGGTTTGTAAGATTTATTCAATCACAAATTAAAATGGAGTTCGAATTACATAGTAATAAACAACACGACGAAACAAAATCCGAATTTGAATAACATCAGGTTTGATCGATACTAATCAAAGCTATCTTATTATATATGAAGTTCAGCATTTTCACTTCGTGTACAAGTGCTTAACAAGCTCATCCACGGCGTTGTACGAGGACCCTCCACTTCTCACAGAGGCTTTAAGCTTCTCTTTTAAATCAAGGGCTGTCTCCCTCATGCCTGCACCTTCTTCATCCACCATCAACCTCTTCACCGCTTTCTCGACCCGTCCTCTTTCCATTTCACTTTCAAGCTGAATCCCTATTCTCCAAACATTTTCTAAATACATTGCATGTAACTTCTGCTCTCCTTGAAATGGCCTGCAAATCATTGGAACTCCTTCCACAATGCTTTCAAGCGTTGAGTTCCATCCACAGTGGCTCCAGAAGCCTCCCACTGCCGGATGTCCAAGTACTTCTATCTGTGGTGCCCACTTCACAATGCATCCTTTTTCTGAGACCATCTTAATGATTTCCTCTGCCAATGACTCGATCCATTCAGAGCCAAGTATAGAACCTGGTCGGATGACCCATAAGAAAGGTTGGTTGCTATTACACAACCCCCAAGCCATCTCCAACACTTCCTTGGTTTCCATTAGAGCTAGGCTCCCCAAGCTTATATATACGACTGACCTTGGTTTCTGCTTGTTCAACCATTCAATGCAGCTCTTGTCCTCTTGCAGTAAACTAGGTCCAGTCGATGAAGTGGTAATGTGAAGAGGGCCTAATGGATACACTGGGATTCCGAGTTCTTGTTGCAGCCATGACAGAGATGAGCTTTCTAAACAGCTCACCGTGTTGATGATAATAGCAGAAGCTGTTCTTTTGTTGACTTCTTCTCTTTCTCTATAGAGCTCAAATAATCGTTCTAGTGGCCCAAATCCTGAAGTTGGTAGGTCTTTGTAACTTAATGGATGCAAATTTTCCACCACCTTGTTTTGCAGTTCAGGATCTAAAAGTTCAAAAAATAGATATGTTAATCAAAAGGAAGGAATTCAGAATGGTTAATAAGCTATTTTTAGGTACCTTCAATGTCGATCAAGAACTTCTTGGCATTGAGTTTGCTTAAAACGCAACATGAAACTCTCTGCGTAGCACTTGTAGTGTTGAAGATGATACTTGGAAGGTTCAACTCATTAGCTACATCTCCACAAAAGTACATGAGATCGTCGTAGATTATACAAGCAATATCATTGCCTTGTTGTACCATCAAGTGACTTATACAGTCCTTGAAGTTTGCCTTACTGGTTTTGTTGAGCTTTATGAGAAACTCGAGTTCGAGTCTCTCGAGTTCAGACTCTGGTAAGTTGTCTGGTACGGTGACAAATTGAAAACCAGGGAAGTGTTGAGAAGAAGAGCTTACTTGGTTGAACTTTCCCTGAGCAACTGTAATTGAGAAGCCTCTCAAGTGAAGGGCTTTCCCGAGTTGCATCATTGGAGTGATATGTCCTTGTAATGAAAGAGGAACCAACACTATCCTTCTCTTCTCTGCTCTTTTCTCCATTGCTTATAGAATGATGTGCCTTAAGAGTAGAAATATATCTTCTCTACTCTTCTCGACGTTGGTTTGGGTTTTGGAAAGATGGATTCGCAAGTAGAAATATATTTTCCTCTCGCAACCGCCAGACGCGAATCTTAACTCAAACGCAAACGCGAATTTGCCAAGTTCACATAAGGAAAGACTCGATTCAGAAGAAGGAATTGATTCAAGCCAAGAAAAAGATTCCAGAGGCTGATTCGATTCAAAAACAGATATCGTAGACTTGTTTTTTTCCTGGCTCACAGCGAGTTGATGAACATGGAGATTTTAAACAATTTAAACGTTCCAACATTTATTTTGTTTGTTTGTTCTGGCACACATGGAGTTAATGGTTTTAGCAGCATTAATGCAGATTAAATTTGGAATTTAATATAATATTTAATGTGTCAATAAACGTTTCTTTATCTCCATTAATTTGGTTTCTTCTATTTGTACATGATTCTCTGCACATGACACCTTACATACGTAGATTAATTTTGATGTGAAGATGAAGACTCATGCGACATGATCTTCAAATCCTGGCACAATTATTGAATTAGAAAAGAACAGCCTTTGTCAATTATTTAATTCCTAATAATGCCTTGTTTTTTACTTATGCTTTTGTTCCTTAGTTATAACAAAACTCTCCATTGTAACTACTCTTCATATCTTTGATTATAAAAAGATGACAAAAAAAACAGCCTTTGTTAAAGATCAGTCGACAATTTTAACCGCAGGATGAAATTGAAATTCCAACAAAGACTACATCTCGAAACATAAGTGTTCCATGTTTATTAGTTTATATCTCACTTCCTCTGTGTAATGGGTAATTCATCGAACACTCATACACATTATTAACACATTATTAACAAATCACATACAGCAACCACAAACATTATTTTTTTATTGAATATTATGTTAAATTATATTTCTGACGATTTCTTTTCCATCATATCGCGTGAATAACTGCTTGAAAAACATATCTCACTAAAAACATTTTAATCCTGTCAAGACTTGTGTCTACTAAGAGAGCAAACAAACCCTCCCAGTGGACTGTGAACCTAAAACCAAGTAATTTTTGCGTAATAGTAGACAATATCACCAAAGAGTAGGAACACATGAAGAAGATATGGTTCCGAGTCTCCATTGGCTCTAGACAAAAAGAACACACTGTTGAGAAATTAGCGTCTCAATTAAACATATTTCAATAAAAACATCTTAATCCTAATTGATAGGTTACGTATTTTACGTATTTTAGTGTATGTTTTAGTGTTATTTTCTATGTCTTTCGAGTCTTTATCAGGTGTGAAATCTATTGGAAGAAATCATAATCAATTGGAGTGAAGTTTGGAGCAAAGAAGCAAAAGGAGTCGATCTGAGCTTAGATCGATCGATCGATCCACTGTACTGGATCGATCGATCAGTCGATCTAAGATGTTGCCAAGCTTAACTAGATCGATCGATCCGACCAATGGATTGATCGATCCATCATCTTGAAAAAGGCCGTGTGTTTCCAAATCGATCGATCCTAACTTGGATCGATCAATCCATCCTCCCCAAGAAAAGTCATGAATTTTAGGATCGACTAGAAGACATCAGATCGATCGATCCAGACGTGGACCGATTGATCCAACATAAAAACGATCGAGCTCATTTGTCGTGAAGAAGATCGATCGATCTAAATTTATAAGATCACTATTTTCGGAAAATTACGAAATAACGTATTTCCACCAAAACATCAAATATCATAGAATTACAGTTTCCACCAAATTCGTGAAAATTTGAAAAAAATATCTATTTTTCCACCAAATCTGCAAACTCTCATAATTATATTTGACCAAAATTGTAAAATTCCAATTTTGATAGATAAAAATGCGGAATATTGTTTTGGATCCAAAACGGGTAAAATTGCATAATTACGTTATTTTTATTGAAAAACACAGTTTCACTATTTTGCAGTTTTGATTAAAAAAAATAAAATTCTGGAGTTTTGGCAAAATTGTAATTATACGGTTACAACCTATTTAAATAAAAAAATAAAAATTTTATAATTTGATGATAGTTTAAGAAGATAAAAGAAATATTTTATGAATTTAAATTATTATTTAATTCTGAATATTATTTACATTATAAAAATTTATTAATACAAATGCATTTGCTTTTTAGTAATTTGATTATTAAATGCATGTAGATGCTAATACAAACTAAGCAAACAAAGAAGACCACATCCAGATGTGATATCTATCTAGACGCAAAAACCAGAAACATTAACCAACAATATCTTGACGCAGCTCATAAATACTTCATCTGGACGCAGCAGCAGACATATCTTTGCACAAACGAATAGGCCAACATTATCACCAAAAATAACATAACATATGAGCTATATCATAACATTTCTGGAATATGGAATATTTGCGCAAGCCAGAAAGAAAAGTTACCAATGAAACTACATAGTGCTATTAAGGTATAACAAATCAATCTTGGTAATTTGAGTTCATCGTCACAAGTCAAAACCCTAACATGTTGAAAATTTACAAAAACTCCATGTTAAGATGTAGAAAATTCCACTTTTCTGCAAGCCATCAGAATACGCAAGTTCATTGTCACAAGTCAAAACCCTAAGAAAGACTGATCTTTCGAACTCACTAATCCTAATTAATAATGTTATACTGTATAACACCTCACCTAAAGAACCCAGTTTCATAAATCTTTAAATTATTGCTAATAAATGCAATGCATAATCCACAGAAAAAAGAGAGGAAACAATACAGATAACTATAACACCACAGAAACATTTTTAAAGTCAAAACAGAGCATTGATGCGAAAAAACAGAGCACTGTTAGAGTGATTCTTACGCTTGCCTATCTTACAGAGCATTGCTGTTTGTATAGGGTTTTTTAGCATTTGCTCTGTACTTTGGTTTGGCCACTACGGTAGTGATAGAAATGATTTTCAGACGACAAAAAAAAAGACATTCGTTAAAATCACAAATAATTATTCTTGCAAGGCAAGCAATTCAATTGGCTTCGTTCCTCTACGCGTGATCAGTTCTATTGCTGGTAGCCTCATAAAAAAGCTCGCAACCGATCTGGAATCATCAGCTTCGTTTGTAGTCCCTTCGTTGTTAGATTCAGCTTCGTCAAACAGGTCATGGCTTCTTCTTCAATCTGCAACTCGTCTAATCTTACCATGAACAATTCAAGCTTCTTCAGCCTACCAAACCCTTGTGCGCTGATGTTCATATTTGCTTCCGAGTCACAATTTATCAAGGACAAATCTTCTAGTCTCTGTAATTTCTGCAAAGCAGGCATTGGGTCTTCCTCGAGACGTAATCTGACAAGTGTCAGAGACTCAAGACTAGGAAAGATCACATCCATGTCCTTAGGAAGTCTCCTTATGTCGCAACGCAGTGTTAACTCAACAAGGTTTTGGAACCGAACTGCTTCTTCCGATTCTGATGATAACTTGAAGGTAGATACCTTCAGCGTCAAGGCACGAAGATTTATCAGTTTAGAGAAGGATGCCAAGTCCAAAGAAACTCCTCTTCGATCTACCCACATTGAGTCGAAGATCTCCAAGTCCCGAAGATTTATGAGCGACTCATGTTTTAGTTTGCTCCAGCTGTAGGAGGAGATAGACCTCAACGTCTGGAGATTCACTGCATCACCTATTACCAATTCTCCCACAAATTTGCCTATGACATGCCTTAGTGATGCGAGCTCGCGGAGATCAATTGTTTGCCTGATGGAATCATTGCCAGATGCTTCTAGTGTCTGTAGAAACCGTAAGTTGGAGATAGAAGCTGGTAAATTGCTAAGGAAAGTATCAGCAATTCCAAGGTACCTCAAGTGGACCAAATCTCCTATCACTTCTGGTAAATTCTTTTCCCCTTCTTTACAAACAAATCGAACACCTCCAAGATCAAACACTCGAAGTAGCTTCAGTTTCCAGTTAAAGCTTTCAAAATCACGCCCTACCAAATCATTAGTTTCCCCAAAGAACAAGAAGGATCGCATCCGTTTGTTCCGGTGTTTCTCAGAAAAGTATCCGTTGATCTGATGGTGAACAACTTCCCTTCTACAACTAGTAGAAGACTGTTGGGCGACCGGGTCGTTATAAAGCTGTACAAAGCTGAGCTCTTTAGCTTTCTTGATAGCCACATCTCTCAGAAGATCATGGACTCTACAAGAAATCACTTTTCCTCTTTCTACTCTTTCAGCTTTCACTAAGCTTCTGTCTATTAGCTCTTCAATATAATCTCGAGCCACATCTTCCATCATCTCTTTATCATCTTCTATAAACCCTTCTGCGACAAGTAAGTGTATCAACTTCTCTATGTCGATCTCATAGTCTTCTGGGAAGATACTAAGGTAAAGAAAACATAGTCTCAATTCATGTTTCAGCTCCTTGAAGCTTAGATCAAACACAGTGGATACATGAATGGAGGTATCCTTTAGGCGTCGCCAGAGACTGTCACACACCACATTCCACTCTCTTGGTCTCTTCCTAGACAGAACCCCACCAAGAACGACTATAGCAAGCGGTAAACCTTCGCATTTTCTAATCATTTCTTTTCCAATGATCTGAAGATCTTCATCGACCCATTGCATATTCTTGAATGCTTTCCGTTCAAACAGTTTCCAACTTTCTTCAAATGTCAAGAGCCTTAAGTTATGAGCATAGACTCTCTCGTCCATACCTTCTGCCACAGCTCTGATACGTGTAGTGATGATGATTCTACTTCCTTGAGAATTTTCCGGTAAAGCTCTCCTCAGGCTCTCCCACGCTTCTTTCTCCCAGACATCATCAACAACCACCAAATACTTTTTTCCTTCTAGAAGACCGTGAAGGTAAACTTCTAAATCCTCTTCCGCAAACATTCTGATCTTTTCCAAATCTTCCCCAGAAGCTACTCTCAAAGATCTTATGATTCTCAAAAACATATCTCTAGTTTTATAATCTTGAGAAACATATGTCCATGCACGGTATTTAAATTTTTTCTTCACATCACCAGAGTTATAAAGCTTTCTAGCAAGAGCAGTCTTCCCGAGACCTCCCATGCCAAATATAGAGATCATATATCTCTTTTTCTCTGTATCATCAAGAAGCTTTTCCAAAAGAATCTTAGCATCATCTTCCAAACCAACTACAAGTTCTTCTTGAACGACAGATCGACCACGTCGAAGCTCCCTTACCCTTAAAATTGAAGTATTCTCTCCTCTTTGAGACTCATTGAAGTTTCCTATGCCATAAGTCTCCCGCTTGCGAGTAACATCCAAGATTCTTCTCTTAAGGGTTTTGATAGCATCAACTATGCTGTACGCATCCATCTTCCTGCCTATTTTGTTGGCCCATCTCCTGAAGCCTCGCCTTTGTGATCTTTCTTCGAGTTTCATGAGATAGGTCTCCAAAACATCCTCCACGTCATAAGCGATATCTAAAACCAGTTTTGTCCACTTTTTTGAGACCTCATCTTCTCTTTCTCGAGCTTCAACGTCCTTGAGATAACCTTGGATGCACGTCAACTCCGTCTTCAGCTCCTCTAGATCATCTTTGACTTCTATCAACATCGACGCTTGTTCTATGAGATAGCCACCGATCTTTTGAACCACGAACCCCACGATCGCATCTACCATTTCCACAGGATCGAGTTGAATCCACGAATCTCAAAGTAGCACACGATTGACGATCTGTTTTTGTCTCCTTGAGTCAAGCCTTTACACTTTGACTTCTTGATGTTTGATGGAATCTTATCCCTCTCCTATCCTTCATAATTATGTTATTCCAACTATACGCGGGACCAATATAAAATCTCATTTCTACTTGTCAACGATCTTTAATTCGTGGAAGCTTCAAATTTTCATATATGTTGAAATATTCGTCTTACATTTCGGCTGAATTTCTTTTTTTTTTGAATAATATATTAAATTATATAAAAAAATTATTTTTTACAACAAGTGTTATCTAGTTTTTATGAACAGAATAGAAAAAATTGTTTCTATTGATCAAATTGTTATGCACTGACATTTTTTTGGTGGTCCAACAACATTTGCACTAATATTTTATGATTAGAGAAGAACACAACTCTAGGACAAAAAAATTCGGAAAAACATTTGAAAATATGCAACTTTACTCGAGTATCAAAAGAAGGAACCATTATCAGGAATCAGGAATAATAAAAAGCTCGAAGCAGTGTTTTCTCACTTACACTTTTAACTTCAAACAATGAAGTTTATGAAGAAGAAAACTCTTTTTCGATTCTCGGCACAACTCAGCAATGTAAGCAAACACTAACATTAAGCATTTATTGAAAAAGATGTAGAAAACCCCACAAAAATAACGGAAAAAAGAGAAAAAATTGCAGATTCTTGGAGATAAAATAACAAGCCTAAGGTGGGTTACATAAACGTACTTCTCATTACATTAATACCTCTCTCCAAACCGGAAAAACAGAGCACCGGTTCCATTGTTGTGATCTACAGCATACTCGGCCCTTACCAAACCCAGTTTCACGCCTACACCATAGGATGACCCCTGTCCCGTTCTCCTGTATACCGCTGTAGGGTTTCCCTTCACGTCCTTTGAGCTCCCCAAATCATTTCCATGCTCAGCAAAGGCGTAGACATGCGTGTTCTTCACAGGTATTCTTATCTCAGCTCCGAGCTGCAATCCGATATGCGTTTTGTTGCGTTTAGGAAAAAAGACTTTTTTGTTTCATGTGTGTTGTTTTACCTCGAGAATGTTTCTAGCTGCACCGAGCTCACCCATGCTGTAGCCACGGACAGAGTATGGACCACCAAGGACAAAAGCATCATAGCTAGGAAGATCGCCAACGCAGCCACCATAATGCCCATGGAGTACTAGAACTGCTGGCGGTGACTTGCCAGCGCCTTCTTCCACTTGCTGCAGCTGAATGAATCTTGTCAGGGTTAATTGGTGGCGGTTGAAGAACGGGAATTTGCTCCCAATACCCAGTCCCTGATCCACCTGTGATTTGCAAATGCAGTGTGTAAAGCTTATAGAGTATACAGATGACTCATAATTATAATATCATTTAATCAATGAATAAGCAAACCTGAAAGACATTCCTCTCTCCAACAACTGCCCCATTAACAAACTTGGTATTGTCACGGGTGATGTTCGCTTGTAGAAAAGCCATTCGATCAATACCGGTACCACTGAAAGTTGTTAGAGGTCCATCAGCACTGATTCCACCGCTAGGTAGTAGTCTCTGACCATTTGCAGCAATGTGACTGCTTTCATCTCGGGTTGTTATCTCCTCCATCACAAGTCCATATGTAAACTTACTCTGACTGGTGAAGTTCTGCAAGAAAATATGTTTCATCTATGTTTGTAGGACAAAACAAGTCGACTATTGCACTGAGTATTGGCAAGCTTACCTCAGTTATATTAGCTTTCAGACCAACTCGATCCACCCATATTGGTGGCACTTCCTCAACACCAGG
Organism: Cardamine chenopodiifolia; assembly: GCA_963922655.1. NCBI lineage: Eukaryota > Viridiplantae > Streptophyta > Magnoliopsida > Brassicales > Brassicaceae > Cardamine > Cardamine chenopodiifolia. The sequence goes on from OZ000463.1 coordinate 12,744,053, forward strand.
TCCTCCAGTGAATACTGGGCTAAGCTTGCGGCTGTTGAAGCAGCTCGTTTTGAATGTACGGTTACGAGGATTGTAAACACCATCTAGATACGGGTGTACATACTCTAGCTTAAACGAAAGATCATCCTGAGGAAAATGAAAAAAATATAACATAAGGTTTGTACGTAGCACATAGAAACAGAGATAGATGGATGGTATTAAACGAAAAGATAAGCTTATTGAATGTACCTGAGGGTTCAAGAAGTTGCTAGTGGTCACTGAACCCATGAGAGACCTATTAAGACCGTGGAGGTTTCGATGTTCAAATGTAACAGACCCACCTGGCTGGAATGAAGCCTGATTCACATAAACAATGACAGTCAAACTCAATGCAATCTGTACTTGTTCCAGGAGGAAAGGATTCATACCAGTGTAGGAGCTCCACCACGCCCAGGAACAATACTCCATTCAGTACTGACTTCAGCTGACTTCTGTTCTAGCTCTTTCAGTTTGATCTCAACGATAATGCCCCCTTCGTTTTTCTCATCTTGGCATGGATTAACTTCTATGTTAGAGAACAGCCCTAGTGAGTTGATGTTCCTGAGCGCTTGTTTCCCAGCTTCAATGTTGAAAACATAGCCTTGGCAGGAGCTGTCAACAAAACATAGATATTATCACCAAAACTAACATAACAGATGAGCTATATCATAACAAGTCTGGAATATGGAACATTTACACAAGCCAAAAGGAAAAGTTACCACTGAAGCTATGAATTGCTATTAAGGTTGAACAAATTAATCTTGGTAATGTGAGTTCATTGAACTAGTAAAACCTTTTACATCCATCAGACTCAATTTTTTCCTGATCTATCAGCACATAAACACAAATGCACTTTCTTCGTTATCCTATACCTATGGGGCCACCAAACTTAATGCCACATTCATGATCACAACAACAACGAACTAAAATCAACTAATGACACGTCTGATGTAGCAGAACTAAAGACACATACCTGCTTGGGAAATTCTCTACGCACAACAGGAACTTGAGTGTTACCTTCAACAACATTACCAAGCTTATCTTGAAACTGAATAACCAACTGAGTTATATCTCCTTCCACAACTTCACAAACAACCTCCTTAGTATTCAAATTCCCAAAATTCACAACTTGAGCATAAGCATACCCTTCATCATGGTACCATTTCTGAACACGGTCCCTAATCCTCTGCAAAAGCCTCGCACTCACTTTCCCTTGGTCTCTGAACATCTGCATCACCTCACCATACACAGGTGCAGGCAACAAACAAGGCCTTGCCCTATCAATTCTCCTCTTGTAATCCTTCTCCAAGCTCCTATAATACTCAAGCTTCTCTTTATCTGTCATATCTGAATCCATCTCAATCGGCTTCGACTGAACCATTAGCCCAACGTTAATACATCGAAACCTATCAGCAGATTGCCATGTACTCTCAGCAAACGAGATTGTAACACCTAGGGTTCCATCAGGCTTCGTTTTCCCTTCCAAATCAACCTTCTCGAACATTCCACAAGTAGCTAGGGTTTCAAGCTCCTTCTGCAATTGAGCTTTAGTGTAAACTCCACCAGGACGAATTGATACCATCTCGAAGAAGGAATCTTCAGTGCCAATTGTGGTTTGTCTCCTCCGGTCAAAGAACATAATGTCAGATACCTTATACTTCTTGAAACCACTGAGCTTATTCAATTGCACAACGATGTTCGCCGGTAAGCCGTGAGAATCCTAATCCGGTAATTGTTCTTCATCAGCAACTGCTGGGGCCGGAGAAAACAATTTCCCCCAAAATCCACCATCATTTCCATCACCGCCACCGCCAAATCCTCCGAAATTCCCGTCTCCTCCTCCTCCACCTCCGCCGCTGCTTAGAATCGATGGAAGATTTGAGATTCGGAATAGAAAGAGTGACGCAGCGGATGAGACTGAGGCTACGGCTAGTGGTTTTGATAGGTTTTTAAGGAGAGAATCCTTTGAAGAAGGCTCTGTATCTCGGCTAGGTAAACTACTGCTGCATTTTATTGATGGGATGCGAGGAGATGGTGCGGAGATGCGAGGAAGACGAGAAGTGGAAGAAGATAGAAATTTCGGACGGGAAGTGAGAGAAGTAGAAGGAGTGGAGCTTGTTTCCGCCGGGATAAGCTGGCCGTTGACGGAGAAGGCGGCCATGGGCGGAGAAGAATGAGGGAAGATAAGGTTTTAGAGAAGAGGAGGAGGTGAAGACTTTGGCTTCGGCGATAGCTAAATATGTACTTTGGGTTTTGTGCAGGTGAGAGAGATTTTCCTTTACACTACATTGCGCTTTGTGTATTTAATAGAAAAAAACGTGCCGTTTGTTTTAGTTGTAAACAGCACGCTTGTCTAGTGAGGGGAAACAAAACTGCCGTAGAAACATTGACGGCATTTGTTTCAAAGGCGGCACTAATTTTAAGGTTCGGAATTGAGCACTTTGAAATACCTAAGTTGTCGAAATTTTGATTAATGCTGCTCTATTAAATATTTTTTCATAGAGACAAATGCTTTTGGGAAAAAACAATTGACAATTTTTGTTGACATGTATATAGTCTATGATGATCCTGTAACTTATGCATTGTGTCCAGAGTTCTTTTTACATTCCACAATGTAGGCTTGTCTCTGTGATTCACAATATAATTTAAGTTGGATTTCAACTAAGTTTCAAGTGTGTTCTTTCTTTTTCTTACGTAGAGGCAATATTTTTGGTCATAAAAGTTGTGTAAGGGGTTTCTTTGTGGTTCCATTTTTCTCTGAAAAACTCTATAAGTGTGAGTCCTATTATTCAGCTCAAAACGTCAATTTCTTTGGCAGAGACTTTGTCTTCCCTTTATGCTCGAGGCCATGACTATTTTAAGCATTTTTTTTCTTATGGTTTGTCCAATAACCTCGGAGAAACAAGACTTGCGGACATGCACAACTTATATGTATCTTATGATGTTGTCTTAGGATCAGAGTCCTAAACAGAAAATCTACAAGACTTTTTTTAGTTCTCAAATGTCGCGTCAACTCAACCCTGTAGCTGAGCTCGAAAGCGTAAAAACACATGTTGATCAGTCTCGAAATCCCAGTTTCTCAACACTTAGCCAGCGTCACCAATGTAAGTCTCTCCAAGAAATGATCCGTTTTCGCAATTTCCATTTTGTTATCTTGGTTCGAAACCCGTTTTGTTTGATAAATTTTCAGCTGGTGAAGCTTCAAAGCGGTCGCCTAATAGTTCACCAAAAAAGGAAAGTGAGCATCAAGGAGAACATTCCCACCATAAGAAATCTTTGTTCTCTAAAATGAAGGATAAGGCGAAAAAGCTACAGCACAGTCTCAGCACCAAGAAGAGACATGATGAAGAAGGTGATTCAACCATGTCACATTGTGGCAACACCGAAGATCATGAAGTTAGAGAAGGAGGTTATACTTCACTGTCACCACGTGACAAGTCGAAAGACCGTAAAATCAAAGAAGAAGGAGAAGAAGAAGAAGATCCTGAATATCTTGGAGCCCCAAGTAAATCAAAATTAAGCAAAGCTTCTTAAGACTTCTTTGGAATTGCTTAAGACTGATCAATCTTCTTTTGTTATTTCCAGTGTATGAATCAAAGAAGGCACCTGAAGAGTTAAAGGAGAATGCGAGACAGCATCCCCGAGAAACTCCTGTGATCACTGAGACGAACGTCTTGTCTGTTCTCCCAGCCAAACACGATGCTGAACAAGAACAAAAAGATTGTACTGGTTTCAACACAGAACATCTTGTGATCTCTGAGAAGAATGTTTTATCTGATGTCAAGCAAGAGAAGTCTACTGATTCTGACACAACAACTGTAACAAAATCAATGGCTGAGAAGACAGGGAAAGAGTACACAAGCCGAGAACCTATTAGTCCAAGCAAAACAGTAACAGAAACTGTGACACAGACACTAGCACCAGGTTATGCTAAAGTCTCTGACACCACTCATGCTATAACTAAGAAGATTCAAGATATGGCTTTTCCAGAACCAACAGAGTCAGAAGAAGACGTTAATGATGTTTCAGAAATTAACACTGCCGGAACTAACCGGCCCTCTGGCTTCAATACTAAGGTTCTATAACTTGTTGATATGTGTTACCTCTCCATATGTTACTGTTCCTTTAAGTAAATGCATCAATCAAATCATCTTGTGCTTGTAACAATGTGATGACCAGGTGTGGGACAAAGGTGTATCGATGAAGGAATACATATCCCAGAAGTTTGAGCCTAGTGAAGACGATAGAGAACTATCTCGAGTGATAACTAAAGCTATCAGTCCTCGTAAAGCTTCTTCTCAAGCTACTAGTTTTAGTGGTGCCACAAACATGGTACCTGCTCCAAATTCAGTAGACAACAAAGCTCCCCTTTTAGCCAACACCAATGAAAGTGAGTTCCTCTTTTAGTTCTCAACTAATACAATTTGATTTAAACATTTTTATTCTGATGCAGTTGTTGAAGAAGACAATCATGGGAAGATACTTCAACCAAACTAAAAAAACAGAGACAGTTTCTTTTATCTGTGTATCGTTTGTGAAACCTCTATGTAAGAAAGTGACTTTCTATTAGTTTATTATACCAAAACCCAGACTCATATGGTCTTTAAGTCTGTTGTATACATATGAGATTGAAGATTTTAATACATAATTTTGTTTTTTCATTACTTTAGTCTATACCTGCTGAAACAAAAAAGGTTGTGTTTTGGTTTTTGTTTCCTTACTTCTTGTAGTTGACTTCTGTAGAAAGAAGATTTTTCATCTTCAGAAAAAATTAATATTTTAAATATTTAATTCATCCAGGTGATCAAACAGATGAACCTGTTCAATGTTACAATATAAATTGTATTTAATGATAATGAAAATCTTCATTCTGAATTCTGAATGCAACTAGTATAATTAAAATACCATTTTAAGAGATTAATGACCATTAAAGAAGAAGAAGAATGGACGGTCTGGTACAACAACAGTTGACCTTCTCCTGAAAGAAAGTGGTCTGCAACTCATTGCCCACAACACACAAATCACCAACACAGATACGGCTTGACAAAGTTGCAACAGACACAACAATGGCATTCACAAAATTGGTTCAAACAACAGAGTAAAACCTGTCTTGAGAACCAAGTTTTTTCAGGTATATTTCTGAGAAATGGGAGCAGCATTAAGATCAATGCATGTGGCCAGCAAGTATGAAGAAGTCCGAGAAGAATGGGAGGAAGATTATAGCCCTCAGAGGTTTTCTTACAAAGCTCTATACAAAGCCACAAAAGGGTTCAAAGATAGCGAGTTGCTCGGTACAGAGGCGAACGGGACAGTCTACAGAGGAAAGCTCTCGTCTAATGCGCAGATTGCTGTAAAGAGAGTTTCTTTGGATGCAGAACAAGATACCAAGCATCTAGTTTCTCAGATTGTTGGTATTGGGAAGTTAAGGCACAAGAACCTTGTGCAGCTTTTAGGATACTGCAGAAGAAAAGGTGAATTACTCTTGGTTTATGATTATATGCCTTATGGAAACCTTGACGATTTCTTGTTTAATGAAGAAAGGCCTAACCTTAGTTGGTCACAAAGGTTTCACATCATCAAAGGAGTAGCTTCAGCTCTTCTCTATTTGCACGAGAATATCGTTCTCCATAGAGATGTAAAAGCCGCAAATGTACTCTTGGATGAGGATTTAAACGGGCGGCTAGATTTTGGTCTAGCTAGATTTGGCACAAACAGGAATCCAATGCTTGGAAGTGTTGGTTATGTAGCTCCAGAGCTTATAATCACAGGAATGCCAACAACCAAAGCTGATGTTTATTCATTTGGAGCATTACTACTTGAGTTTGCTTGTGGAAGAATGTTCATAGAGTATCCAGGGAAGCCTGAAGAGTTTAATTTAATCAGTTGGGTGTGTCAATGCTGGAAAAGAGGAAACTTGGTTGGTGCTCGAGACGCTAGATTGGAAGGAGATTATGTTTGTAAGGAGATAGAGTTGGTACTGAAGCTTGGACTACTTTGTGCACAGTACAACCCAGAGGACAGGCCAAGCATGTCCCAAGTGGTGAATTATCTTGAAGGTAATGATGTATTGCCTGAGATGCCTCCAGATACACCTGGGATCAGTATTCCCACACCATACAATGAAGTTCTTGCTTAGCAACACTTTGTCTAGTGCCTGGAAGGAATGGAACAGAACAGAACCACTTCTATCAAGAATCTACACTACCAACAAAGTTACCAGAAATATCACTGGAAGAACGATATAATTTTCGAAACATTTCTTTACGGTTTTTCCCCCATTCTCTATGTCACTATGTTATACATTGAAAGATCAAAAACAACAACACATATGGTCAGGATACGCTTGTAATGTTATAATGGCATGAAAAATTACAAACAAATAAAGTGTTGACATAAACCATCTCTCTTCATATCTAAGCATTTTGTTTTTATCTTCTTGCCTTTTTCCTAAGTCTCTATGAACTTTTTGATTTCTAAAATTGTCAGCTAACTTTTGATTTCTAATATAAATCATGAATAAGTTGTGATCCCTTCACTGTCAAAAGACAAACATGGGATCTCTCAGTCGACAAATTATTTATCTAGCCTTCAACACCAAGCTAAAGAAAGTTCGCAAAATCACATTCAATAAATAACAACTAAATATATTTCAAGAGATCTAAGAGAAACTCTCTCAATTTTTCAAATTTTCAGTATTGCTTTACATAGATCTCAAGAATTTCGCAACCAAAAACATAATTGCAATTTCTTAACGCGGGAAAATTGATTTACCTTAGGTTCTTTTCAATTTAATATATTTTATGGAAAACAGAAATTGTGGTTACTCGGAAGCAAAGATGAGCATCAACGCACAAGAGTTTGGTAAGCTTAAGAAGCTTGATTAAGCTGAATAAGCTTGAATTGTTCATGGTAAGATTAGAGGAGTTGCAGATTAAAGAAGTAGTCATGCCCTGTTTGACGAAGCTCAATCTAATAACCTACAAGAAAGGGTTGCAGAGACAAATATCAGACTGTGTTCTTTAGAAGCTGAAATTAAAGAAACAAAGATTAAACCGGAATTGGAACAACTGTTGCAAAATTTTGGTGATATTTTTGCTGAACCAACAGAACTTCCTCCATTTAAAGAGCAACATAATCACAGGGTCTTATCCGGTAAACCAAAGGCCATACAAGTATGCATTGTATCAGAAGAATGAAATCAACAAGATTGTTGAGGAAATGTGGATAAGTGGTACAATTCAGAACAGTTCTAGTCCATATGCATCGCTTGTGGTATTAGTCAAAAAGAAAGACAATACGTGGAGATTATGTGTAGATTACAGGGGATTAAATGGTTAAACAGTGAAGTATAGGTTTCCCATTCCTTTGATAGAGGACTTGATGGATGAACTGGGTGGATAGACGAGCAGGTTATCACCAAGTAAGGATGGAACCAGAAAATATATATAAAACTGCATTTAAAACGCACAGTTAACATTTTGAATACTTGGTGATGCTTTTCGGTCTAACAAACTCCCCTTCAACATTTCAGAATTTGAGGAACTCACTGTTTAAGAAATTCTTGAGAAAGTTTTTCTTGATTTTCTTTGATGATATACTCATCTACAGTGCAACTATGGAACAACATTGGGAACATTTGAAACTAGTTTTTGAAGTAATGAGGCCGAACAAGCTATTTGAAAAACGAAGCAAATGCGCATTTGCAACTATTAAGGTTGAGTATTTAGACCACTATATTGCAGAAGAAGGAATTCTACATATCCTAACAAGATAAAAGCTGTAGTGGAATGGAGTAAACCAATGAATTTGAAACAACTCAGAGGGTCTTCTTGGGTTGGCAGGATATAACAGAAGGTTTGTACAGAACTTTGGAATAATTGACAGACCTCTTACTGCCTTAACAAAGAAAGACTCGTTTTTGTGGTCAGAAGAAACACACGAGGCTTTTGAAACATTGAAAAAAGCATTGTGTGAGGCCCCAGTATTAGCCTTTCCACGATTTGATAAGTTGTTTGTAGTAGAAACAGATGCTTGTACACATGGCATTGGTGCAATTTTGATGCATGAAAGACATCCACTTGCTTATATAAGCAGACATTTAAAAGAAAAACAATTACATCTCTCTATTTACGAGAAGGAGCTGCTAGCAGTGGTATTTACAGTACAGAAATGGCGGCATTACTTGCTTCCTAATCACTTCACTATAAAGACAGACCAAAGAAGCCTGAAGTATCTACTAGAGCAGAGGTTAAACACTCCTATTCAACAACAGTGGTTACCAAAGCTCCTGGAATTTGATTACGAAATCCAATACAAGCAAGGAAAAGATAACATTGTTGCAGACGCGTTTTCAAGAGTGGAGGGTGCAGAGGTTCTGCATATGGCATTGTATGTACTTGAGTGTGATCTTATAAAGAAATCCAAGCTCAGTATGAAGTGGATCAGAGAATGAAATAATCTATCTGATCAAACAAAAACCTGACTCGAAGAGGCATTATTCTTTGGTCCAAAACATTATAAGAGGAAGAGTAAAATAGTGGTTCCAATAAATACCGAGTTACAAAACAAAATTCTACAATGGTTGCATTGTTCAGGTATTGGAGGTCATTCTAGAAGAGATGCCACACATCAAAGAGTAAAGGGACTGCTTTATTGGAATGGTATGCCGAAGGACATACAGAGATATATTAGAAGTTATAATGTTTGTCAGCAGTGCAAGTATGAATCAGTTGCATATCCGGGATTACTACAGCCTCTACCTATCCTGACACGATATGGAATAATCTATCAATGGATTTCATAAACGGATTACATGTTTCTTTTGGTAAAACTGTGATCTTTGTAGTTGTGTATCGCTTAAGTAAGGCTGCACATTTTATGGCTTTAGCTCATCCGTACACTGCAGTGACAATAGCTCAAATCTTTTTGGATCATGTATATAAACTACATGGTTATCCTTAATCAATTGTCAGTGACAGAGATACTGTATTTTTTAGTGAATTTTGAAGGGAATTATTCAGCCTGCATGGAGTGGCAATGAATTTTTCAAGTGCATATCATCCACAAAATGATGAACAAACAAAAGTTGTTAATAGAGGTTTGGAAACGTACTTGAGATGTATGTGTAGTGATAGACCACATCTTTGGAGTAAATGGTTACCTCTGGCTGAATGGTGGTATAACACTAATTTCCATTCTGCAATCCAAATGACTCCATTTGAAGCAGTTTATGGTCAGCAGCCTCCAGTGCATCTACCTTACCGTCTAGGAGTGAGTAAAAAAGTGGATGTTGTTGCGCGCTCATTACAAGACAGAGAGAATATGTTGTTAATTCTGAAATTTCATATTTCTCGAGCTCATCATAGGATGCAACAGTTTTACAGATCAACACATAATTGGAAGAAGTTTTAAAACAAGAGATTATGTGTATGTGAAGTTGCAGCCTTGCCGGCACCAATTAGTGGTTATGCGATCAAACCAAAATTTGAGTCCGAAGTACTTTGGTCCATACAAAGTTATCAACAAATGTGGTGTTTTAGCTTATAAATTGGAACTGCCAGCGACTTCATTGATTCATCTAGTGTTCCATGTTTCTCAGTTGGAGGTATTAGTTGGGAATGTCCACACATCTAATCACCTGCCAACAATCCTAATAGACGTGATGAGAAAGGAACCGAAACTAGTGCTTGAAAGGAAAATGGTGCAAAGGCAAGGAAGAACAGCCACAATGGTTCTTATCAAATGGAGTAACGAAACAATCGAAGAAGGTACATGGGAGTACTTATTTGATATTCAGAATCAATATCCTACCTTTGAATCTTGAGGTCAAGCTTCTCTCTAAGGAGGGAAGATTTGTTATGGAAAAGAAGCAGAGGTGAAGACGTTAGTTGTAACAGAGGGTTTCAAGTTAGAGGGAAGTAGATAAGCGACACATGGACGGTGGATATCAAAGAAGGAGAGAGAGAATTTGTTACAGAGCTTTTTTAAAAGAAGAGCAGCTGAAGAAGAAGAGCATTCATAAAAATTGTAATATCTTTGTAAAATCTCTTCTTTGTATTCGGATTGACATCTGTAATACGATTCTGGACTATTGTTCATTGTTTCTTGTTGTTTCTCGTTGTAATTGGAACATCTGAAGTAAGTATCAAGTTGTTGTTTTCGTTAATGGCAATTTGAATAAAATCTTGTTTGGATTTGTGAGTTTTGCATTATCAGAGGCTTAGAGTTTCTGTTAGCCAACAAACATCGTATGATGTCGTCGAGAATAGCTGGGTCCATGCTTCCTTGCGATGACCAAATTTCAATCTTTCTGATAGAATTCGATCTCCCAGAGACCAAATTTCAAAATCTGAAACCAAAAAGTTCTCAACTTTTCTTTTTTTAATTTCTCTTCCAAATGTTTTGTTTTTGCTTTTTTTTTGCAAAGAAATTTATCTGATTTGATATGATTTGGCTTCTCCGTTAGACGTAGAACAAAAAAAAACGAAAGTCTTAGAATCGAACCATAAAATATTTTGAATCATCGGTATAGCTGGGAAGCGGGCTTACCCACGACCCGCAACCCGCGGTTTGGAAAAAAGTTTCAAATACCAGAAGAACCACCCCCCCCCCCCCGGCAAAACGATGATATAAATTAGTAAACCCGCAACCGTTCCGCAAAACCCGCGGATAGACCGCAAATAAAAAAACGAGTACCCAAAAAAACCCGCAAAACAAAAACGAGTATCAAAAAACCTGCAAACCCGCAAAACTTTTAGGACCACTTTAGATTGGGGCACGACCAAATTTTTATTGGACCGAAATAAATGTTAGCCCAAAAGTTACAAATGTGAGTCCACCAGGACCCGCGGTCAAAACCCGCCTAACCTGCAACATTTTCTTATCCGCCCCACCAAACCCACAGAAATTTAATCTCACTTTTTCATATCCAAATCTGCTCTACGATAGATAAAAACCCACAGATCCGCAAGTAAATAACCATTTTTCAGTATTAATCATTGGGTCATTAAAGTGGACAATGGATCAATATATTTTTAATTTAATAATTTATCAAAATAGTAAAGACAAGACAAAATATAAATTCCATCATGTAAAAATAATTTATTTGATATAGTAATCATGAACTATTCTGATTTTAAAATATTTTAAATCCAAAACACTGCAAACAAAAAACATTTCATTGTTTTGTATACTTTTGTTTTTGGTATTCATAAAGGATGATTTAGGTAAAAAATTGTTTTTTATTAAAAATAAAATAAAATAAAATAAATTGTTTTGTAAAATCTACTTCTAGTTTGGTTACTATAAAATGACGAAACCTTAACATTGGCTCCTTTAAATGATAAAATATTAAAAAGCTACGGAATCTTATAAATGTTATGTTATTTTGCAGATTACAAATCACAAAAAAAAATGTGTATAGCATCTTGAAATTTAAAGTTCTTAAATAAGAAATGATTTGGAATTGAAAAGCCTTTTTCTTTATAAGAATGTAAATATTTCATTAAAACTGAAAAGTTTTTACGAGTTACACAAATTAGATCCTACAGTTTGGTCCATGCCAAAAAAAAGAAAAAAAAATGGAAGCAAAGAAGAATCCGTCCATTGACATCAACAAAAGCCGTGAAGCTTTCAGAATCAATGAAATGATAAACGATTTTGAAATTTTCTTTTAGATTACATCTCGAGGGAGAAGTAACAAGTTGTCAAAGGGCGATGATCGATTCATCGATAACTTTTGCCAATGGAAGCCTTTCACCGGTAGTCCGAGAAGACTGAGCCGTCAACGGCGTAGAAACAAGGAGCAAACAAACACCGCCTCCACCCGTGCCACGTGAGAGAGGCTCTTTGAACTTACCATGAGCTCTCTCAGAGCGGAACCACACGAACCAAAAGAACGAAAAAAGGTGAGCTCACTATATCAAGCTCTTTCCCGAAGTCGGCTAGCACATAACAAAATCCATCAAAACAAAACAACGCTTAACATCCACATGATCTTACTAGCTCCTCCAAACACCTAGTTAGCTAAATTCACAACCAAAGCACAAGCCAACAGTACTACTGGAGATCCCTCTACCACCGTGGCCGGTGCCCACGCTGGATCTGGACCACCGCCGAGAGACAGAGAAGGCCGAAGTCACTGGTGTCGTCCTCACACACCGGGATCTTCTAGTTCCACCGCCGCTCAGCTTGAAAATGACCCAGATCTACTCACCCTCATCAACTCTCGCCGGAGATAGGAGCAAAGAGGTGAACCACCAATGATCCGGGACGACAGAGGGGGGAGGTACAGCAGCCGGAGAGAAACAACGTCAAGCGTCCCCGACGATGAACTCCCGTCAAGGGCCCCTTCAATGAACTACAACGCCCTGAAACTCTGGTAAAAGCACCACGCCGGTGAACAGAAGAAGCGAAGGAGCAACAAGATCTGTATTGTTTGTCGCGAGGAAACTGTTTAAGAGAAGAAAAAAAAAGATTCACGCGTGAACCTGACGCGCTCCCTCCAGACCCAAAAGGCCTTATGTTTTGCCAAAAAATAACATTAAAAAACCTCAAAGGTTGGCTATGTAAAATTTTCAGGGGATTTATTATGAACTCTTGCACGCATGCAAATTGCAATTGGTTAGTTCTGCAAGTTGGCTAGTAATAATGTAATATGATGTTTCTTTGGCCACCATTCCTTTTATCTTTCTTATGTATCGTCACTTTCTCTATTTATTCGAAATATTATTATTCAAAATTTATTTATTGTCACTTTCTCTATTTATTTGAAAATGATATTATTCAAAAATCATTTGATTTGATCGGTTCAAAACAATTCGAAATTAGCCTAGCCATTATTTCATCTGAATTAGTGTTCAAAAAGGTGGTGTGGGAGGTCGTTTCGGCGTTAAGTGACGCTAAACTGTTTAAATTTTGTAAAATTGGTTATATTAGAGGAACAATTAGATTTGACGGATTATAAGGTTATAAAACGGATTAAGCCGTCATTAGGTAGATTAGGAGGTCATTAGGCGGATTTAATAAATATATCTATTTTTTTAGTTATGTTATTTTGATAAATAAAACTTAATACAAAGAAATTTCATATTTAAAATTTGAGAATATTTTTTCTCCATTTTTAGAAATTTTAAAATAAAAAATAGGATTCTTCATTTTTCTAAAATAAAAAAAATTATGCTTCATCATTTTCAAAAAAAACAAAGAATTTGAAATTCAATTTTGATTTTTTTTAATTTAAAATTTTAAGTTATTCTATTATATAATCTCGTTATTTTATTAAATTTTGTAATTATATAGTTTTCTTATAAAACCGGTTAAACCGTATAAAATCATCTAAATTCCAAATAAGTGTTTTAGACATTAGGTGGAAGATAACCGCCCGCTTAAGGCCTGACATTTTGTTGAACATGGATATGAACTGAGTGGGAAGGGAACAATTCTCTTATTTGATAATAAACGCGGCTCATTTACGTTCATAATAGTGTAAGTGTAAAATTATTTGGTCACTGTTTTTCTTGGTTTTCTAGAAAATGTTCAGAAAAATTAATTCATTATAATTATCTAAGGAAAATGTTTACCAAAAGGTTCAAGATAAGACTTTGAAGTTTAAAGTCTAAAAAGATTGCTTTGTATCATAGTTTTCCAAAATTCTCGGATTGCCATGAGTTTTAAAAGATGATATAAACCTTCGTATTGTTTTAGAAAAAAAACAAAACTTTATTGGTAGAAGCTTCTCAATGTTAAAGAAAGGATTTAGATCTGACAAAAAAAAACAAAGGATTTAGATCTGACAACAAAAAAAACAAAGGATTTGGATCTTGATAAATATGATTCGAACCAAGCTATCACGAACCGACCTAAACCGGAGATGGAAAGAAACAAAGGATACTTTTATAAACCAGAAATGAAGAGAGAACACAACGGCAAGAAGAAGAGGAAAATGTACCAACAAACTTTACGGACTAAATAATCTCACAAGCTTTAGCTAAACACAAACCCCAACCAAAGAGCATAAAAACAGAGTAAATGGACAGAAGTATTCTACATAGTCTTGCATAATTGCGTTTCATCAGCCAAAGCTTGAAAAGAAGAGAAGCCACTGAAAACAAAAGTTTGAATCTTTGAAGAGGGAATAAACGAAAAACCAGTTTACCTTTAGTTTAGGAAGAGCAACAACCTCGTTTCGCGCCTCCAGATGTATCATCAACATTAATCGTAGTTCCTTGCCCAGGAATTGCAGAATTAGCTGTTGCTGCTTCTTGTGCAGCCAATGCCTTTTTGCTTATGATATGGTAGATCTCTGCTAAAATGGTCTGAAACGCTTTCTCGACATTTGTTGCTTCAAGAGCAGATGTCTCTAGGAAAGAGAGACCTTCCTTCTCAGCCAAACTTTGACCATCTTCTTCAGCAACGGATCTCAAGTGGTTTAGATCGGATTTGTTCCCAGCCATCATGATCACAATGTTGGAATCTGCATGGTCTCTCAGTTCGCGCAACCACCTTAAGACATTGTCAAAGGTCTGTCTCTTGGTGATGTCGTAGACAAGAAGTGCACCTACTGCGCCTCTGTAATAAGCACTGGTGATGGCCCTGTACCTCTCCTGACCTGCAGTATCCCAGATCTGGGCCTTAATTGTTTTCCCTTCCACCTGTTTATCCATAATACATTAACAGAGATTCGAAGTAACAACGAGTTAGATCTCAAGAGCTGACGCATCCTCATATTACGAACAAGATTGCTAATGTTCCAACAACCAAAAGTTAAGAACATGTATCTACACATTGACAAAACAGCATCTCAAGTTGTTAAAACAATCTGAGCAACATTAACCATCAACATTTTAAATGCATCTCTCTATGTGCAACTACTCAAGTGTATAACCTATGTTAATGTGCATCATAGAACTCTCTTGAAATTTTTATTGGTTGACTTAAAAATTATTTGAAGGTGGACCGTCATGCACCAAAAACGAAAATAGTGATCAGGAGATACAATGAATAATTGAGGACAAGTTGTGAGAATCTTTTTTCAATTGGCCCTCACGACCATCCATTTATAGTCTTAAATTGAACAAAAAGCATCGTTCATGATTAATGGCCAGCACATCAAAGATTCTCTCTTGCAATAAAAAAAACTCTTAACAAGACAAGAGAACAATCGAATTGATCCAGTACCTGAAGAAAAAATCCCCTCGATAGTCTCAAACATTAAACTCAAAGATCCTCAGAAGTCAACAGAACAAAAAACTACGTTCTTGGAAATTTCATTTCGCTTATTCGTTACCCGCTTAGAATTATGGTCTGACAACACACAATGTGTTCCTTAGACTGACTTAAATCCCTCCCAGTCAACAGACTAAACATCAAAAGGAAACAAAACAGAAAACAGTTCCAGAGCCATCACTTGTAATGAACTATCAAATACCTGTATACTAATGTGATCACAAAGCTGCCAACAAACAAAAAGTCATAATCAAAGACAATAAGCATAACTTAATCTGTGTATAGAAGAGAAAGTATGAACCTTCATAGATTAGAGCTAAGATAAATCAGAAACAAAAACTATCACAAAATCACAGCTTTAAGCCTTTTAACATATATATACCTCACCTAAATCACGTGAAATCTGAACATTTCTCTGATTCTACGCAAAAATATTCTGAATTTTACTTTTAAGAAAGTGACAAAGAAAAATTCGAATCTCACCTGAGTAGTTCTAGTGGCGAATTCAACACCAATGGTAGATTTGGATTCCAAGCAAAACTCATTCCTTGTGAATCTCGACAAAATGTTCGATTTCCCAACACCTGAATCACCGATCAAAACGATCTTAAACAAATAATCGTATTCCTGATCTACTCTATGCGTCATTTTTTTCCTTTCTCCAATCTCACAATCAAGCCTACACATTTGAAAGAGAAGAAAAACAGAACCATCGTTAGTCTTCTCCATAATCAAACCCAGATCCTACGAAATTAAACACGATCCCAAAGTAAAATCAGAAGAAGAAAACGATTCCTGTACCCTTTTCGCTTAAAAAATCTAAAAAATTGGCGGATGAATCGAGAAACAAAATCGAATTTCAACGTCTTAGCTTCAGATCTGTAAAGGAAGAAACTTCAATTGAGAGGCTTTAATGTTGTTTCTCTCTCAATCAATGGTGGAAAAAAATGGAAAATTCTGACGAACTGTTGTTTAATTTGATGGGCTTCGTCTTCTTCTTCTTCGAGAGAGAGAGAGAGACAGGAGAAATAAAGTAAAGTGAATATACGTGTGAATATACATACGCGTGGTCTACGTATCTGTGTCAGGGAATGGAAACGACGACGTTTTTGACTAAAAGACAAAGACTTCTGTTACCTTGCTGATGTGGCAACTAATGATTCGTAAGCAGGCTGGCAAAAAGTAAGAGCATGTTCCAAGGGTATTATAGGAAAAGTACTTTTGAGATTTATAATTGCATTAGAGCCATGATTGTTTTTGTGGGTGTATTGACAATGATATGTAAATGTCTCTTCTCTTTTAGATCGGAACAACTATAATAGAAGAAAAGAATCACTGAATAATTTTGTAATCTTTCTCACATATGTTAATGATTTTTTATGATCGGAATTGCATTGTAAATAATGAAAAGGATTGAGTGTGTTATATTATTAGTTGTAAATAATGAAAAGGATTGAGTGTGTTATATTATTAGTCTACGACTCTACGCCTCCTTCTTAACCGTTTTTTAGCTTACCTTTTTGTTCATAGAACTATATATCATGAAAAAATTCCCATAATACGGCTACATTCTAAGCTAGTATACATTTAAACCATTAAATTAAGGGAATTTGAGATAAAATAGTAGACAGGAAAGTTAAGTCAAGAACAAGACTTAATACTGCTATAATAGATACTAACGAAGAAATGTCTGCTTTAATAGTTTATATAATCATATATCATTATTAGTGTTTTATATTTTATTTTATGTTTTTAACTTCTTATTTATGTTATTTATTATTGTTATATATAATTTGTGTTATGTTAATTAATATTAACGTGTTATATTGTTCTGGATCAATTTTTTCGCAGAATCTGGATCGCTAGAATTCACGCATTTTGACATGTTTTCTATATTTAAAAAATCATATTGTTATATTCTTCATTTTTTTGTTAGATGGTGGTTAATCACCTAAATAACTCCAAAAACATTAATGATTAATATATAGATATAAATGATTTTAAAGTTCAAAACATTTTGTTCTCACCATATCATCGAAAAAATAGAGAAATTGGGTAAATAGTAAGCGTTAATCACTAAATCAACAATCGAATTTTGCTGACACTGACAGCAAAAATATTTATCCGGGTTTATAGACTATTTTTTCTTTACGCACATATTCAACACTCATGTGGCATATGCATTAAAATTGGTGGGTCCACTAAATGAAATAAGTAATCAAATAACTCATTCACGTTTCTCGCGCATATTGCAGCTGTCATATGCCCTATTTCCTATTTATAGAATAATGATAATTGGTTTTTATGATTATAAAAATATATATAAGGAAGATGTTGTTTGTAATTAAAATTTAGAGATAACATTAAAATAATAATTAAAAATCTAGTTGAAGAAAGAAAGATATTGAGACTTGGTAAAATATTGACCAGATTTAAAAGATCCACACACGTGCTTTTAACGGGGTTAAAAATTTTCACCCAATCAAAATTTTTTAGATCATTCCAATTGTTTTACCCTTTAATCATTTTTCTTATTTTATCTTGAAATTAATTTATTCTAATGGTGTTTTATGTACTATTACACATGAAAGTTAGTCATTTTCTTTTCTAATATTGCTCAAATAATAGTATATAGATTATAGTTTATATTAACAGTAATATAATATAAATTATAAAATCTTTAAAAATTATAGCACTACCAACTAAATCATCTATGTATTCTTGATCATTTTCTAACAAACTCAGATCATAACATAATATGCATATTTGTTATATTTTACATGTTATCACATATTAGAAAAATAATACTAATGTATAAACGTGTAATATAAATATGAGATATTTTTCAAAATTTCACAAAAAGGTTCAAAAGTGTCACTTATCTGTGGGCTTTCCATTAAAAATGTGGATCACAAAAATCGCATTTTATACATGAAACTTGGAAAAAATTTCATAAAAAATTAGATATATAAAATATTTTCTATTTAAAAATTATACTCATTTATGTTGATTCGGGATTTCTCTCTCTCCCAACATTTTCACCATTATCAAATATTTTTTTTAATCTTGGTCAACATCACCAAAATCTCATTTTCTCAATGATATAAAATTTTCTTTAATGTGTTTATGTTATTTCGTCTATCGATAAAAACTGCTTAGACTCTTGTTTCTAAAAATCTCTTTGTTGTCTACTCCTGATGGAGAAGAGAAGAACAATGAAATATCAAGGGAACAAATTCTGGAGATGAATCAGGTAAGATACTACGTCTTGTCAAATTATAAATATGAATTAATCATAGTAATTCATTTATATAATATTTTGTTTTCTTCTTATATTTTTTTGTTTCATCATTTGTAAGATGAAACATATAAATTTATAATACATTAGGTGAATGTGATATCAAACTGAAAAATTTAAATAAAAAGTTATTGAAAATATATATAAACATAAATTATTGGTAAAGAATATAATTAAATATAAACTTATATTTTTATATAAGACTGATCACTTATTTCTTGAATTTAAATAATTATATTTGATTTTAATATGTTAAATAATTAACCACACAAATATAATGAACATGGTTTACTAATTTTACTTGCATATAATTGTTTTTAATCTATAACTTTATATGCGCATATCCATAAAAATATTGTTTTGAATTTCTAAGTTTTCTTTGACTTCATGATTAAATGATTAACTTATGTTGATTATGTCATTTAAGGCACAACGTTAAATCAAAAGACGGATCATGTTAACGGAGTTAAAGTTTTCGTTGAATCAAAACGATTTTGTTTTCCTCTAACTAAAAAAACCTCAACTTTCAAATTATGGCGTTTAAATCCTCAACTTTTCAAAATGTCGTTTAAATGCCTCAGTTTTCATTGATTTCATGATTAAACGGTTAACTTATGTTGACTATATTATTTAAGACACGACGTTAAATCAAGAAACGAAACACGTTTACGGGATTGTTTCGGCGACTATTTATCGTCCGTCTTCACTTTCTACTTACAGTCGCTTCATCGAGATCCAACCATAATCAAGAAGTCAAAAATCTTCTCAAAATAAAATTCGCATTTGGAGAAACAGTATCCAATGATGTCTTGCCCCTTGGACTCACTTGAAATCTCCGGATAATTCCCATGGAATTCCCTAAAAAACTCAAAAGATTGAGTTTCTTAAGCGTTGGCGATAACCAATTTGATCCGCATCAATCGAATCGATTATTAAGAAAATATTTAATAACTTTAACATTGTTTTATCAGTTATCAGTTTTAAGCGTTAATAGTTGGCGATAACCGATTAAATATTTTCTTAATAATCATTGGAAAGTCATATAACCGATAAAAGAATGTTAAACCTTTAGCCTCGTAAACGTGATCCGCTACCGATTTAATGTCGTGTCTCAAATGGAATAGTCAACATAATTTAACCATTTAATCATGAAGTCAACAAAAATGACATTTTTGAAAAGTTGAGAATTTAAACATCCACAA
The DNA here is from genome assembly GCA_963922655.1 of Cardamine chenopodiifolia. Classification (NCBI taxonomy): domain Eukaryota; kingdom Viridiplantae; phylum Streptophyta; class Magnoliopsida; order Brassicales; family Brassicaceae; genus Cardamine; species Cardamine chenopodiifolia. Next base: position 12,763,796 of record OZ000463.1, read on the forward strand.
TTTGAATGTTAAGGTTTTTCTAGTAAGAGGAAAATAACATCACAGAAACTTTAACCTCGTAAACATGCTCTGTCCTCGATTAAACGTTGTGCCTCAAATAACATAGTCAACATAAGTTAACCATTTAATCATAAAGTCAACAAAAACTTAAACATTTAAACGATATTATAAAAGTTGAGGATTTAAACGTCTACATTTTGAAAGTTGAAGTTTTTAAGACATTTTTCCTATAAAAGAACATTTGAGATGTAAAATATTACATGCAATGTCATTATATAATTGCAATATAAGAGTAAAAAAAATTCGTTTGTTAACAATCAAAGTACTTAATGATATTTTCGCAAATTTTGTAGTTAACAAAATATCTTCAAAGATATTTCTTTCTAATCTAATTACGAATTTATAAAAATAATTTATAATTAATTATGAATTTAAATAGGATTTCTTTTATTATGATATTCACATTAATTATTTTGATTTTTTGAAGATTTTGTTAAGATTTCTCCTCTCATATTTGTTTGATCCTATTTTTTTTGAAAAAATGAATCATTACATAATCAATATAATAATTTAAAATTTAGATATTTTTGGCATATATTGTGATTTGAACTTTTTTTATACAGCCATAAATTCCTCAATCGATGAAAAAAATAAATGTGATTTGAACGCTCAACATTGGTTAAATATTTTTTTGTGGTGGTTCAAAAAATATTATAAATATGTTAAAAGAATCCAAATCTGAATGAGCAAGAAATTTAATTTAATAAACATCCAAATTTTAAGAAAAATTATCCGGTTTAGTGCGGTTTTTTAATTGAACCGTTTAATTATACAAAATATAATAAATTTCAAAAAAATTAAAATTTTAAAATATTATAAATAGATTTAAACTTTTTAAAAACTCTAAAATATTTTGAATATAATTAAAATTTATAAAAATTTTAAAATATTATCAATATAAAATTTTAACTTTATAAAGATGTATAGGGTTTCAACTTATAAAAAGTTAAGATGTTATCAATTTTAAATCAATAACTATTTATATAGTTTAAAAAAAATGATCAAGGAGTATATGGATCTGGTTTTGGATGGATCTAATATTTTATCATCCATATTTGAATCAGGATCTGAATATTTTAATTTTTACACTGAGTCAAGACGGGTCAGTGCATATAAAGATGGGTCATGACGAATCTCAGATCGAATTTCTAATCATTGATAATAATTGAGATATGACTAAATCAAACCCGTATAGAGTTTTTGAATAATATAAAATATATACATAACACCACATTTGAATAAGAATCAAGATCCAATATTTTATCATTGAGATTTAAATTAGGATCCATATCGTCGAATATTCTAATTTTTACAATGGTTTAAGACGGGTCAGAACAGATAAAGACATGTCATGACGGATCTCAAATCAAATTTATAATCATTGATAATAATTGATATATGATTAAATTAAACTTTTATATAGTTTTTGAATTATACGAAAATATATACATAACACCACTTACTCTTTTCCACTTGATTGGACTACCAATCAAGGTGTGCTCTTCTAATCAATGTGTAGTTTGCAAAAAAAAACACTGCTTAACTTTTACAACTAATTTATGTTATAATCTAAATTAACAAAAAAATTTGTTTACAAACATAATATTGGAAAAAGAGTCTTTTACAACCTCACATTTACACTTTGATAAATTTGAATTTCATATCCAAAAATACCAATTGTACCAAATGTCAAATCGTCGTTAACGATCGTTAGTGACATGTCCAATACAACATCGTTTTACTTAGAAATTTTTTAAAATTTTTCGTCAAAATCAAGTCCTCGAATATAATAAAAAGCATAACCGGTTGATCCACCACCATTCTCGAGATTTATGTCAACATGAAAATTAATATACTCAGCTCCTATAAACCCAATCCCAAAATAAAAATCAACACATTTATAAACCAAAACAATTACTTTTACAAAAACCCAGAATTAGATTGGTTTACTTTAACACTAATTGAATTAAATTGGTTTAACGTATATTAGATTGGTTTAGCTTAACATATATTAGATTAGATTGGTTTAACATATACCCAAACAACTAAAAACCCAAAACCAATTGGGAAACAATTACAATCCAATATACCCTAAAATCTCCATCGCCACCGTTCCGCCGCCACCTCCACCGTAATCAACGTCATTGCTTGTCGATCCACCTCTGCTACCATATATCTCCATCTTTTCCAGTCACGACCAACCATACACCTCACCAGCCGTCCTCGCCTCCTCTTGGTTTCATTCCAGGAGATTCCCTGAGTTAGAACGTTCTGAACCGAATCAAGATTTGATTTTTGATAATCATTTCCGTTATAATGGATCGGGAAAGAAAACGGTGTCTGACCTTCAATTTCTTCGAGTTCTTCTCCTCCTTCGTCTTCTTCCGCTTTCCCCTGAATCAAATAGACAGAGAACATAGATCTGAGAAGCGATACGACTTGCGATTGTTCTTCACCAGAGGATTCGTCTATTTGTCGTTGCGGAAGCGGAGGACTTGGTTGTTGAGGGTTGCGCCCAAGGTGGAGGCGGAGATATGTTTGCTTCTTGCTACCAGCGGACTCATTGAAGACGGAGTGATCGATCCTTGGTGTCAAATCGTCGTTGCCACCGGCGGAAATAGCGAGATATGCCAAAGAAAACCAAGAGAGAGAATAAGAATGAGAGGGAGCTGGAAGTTCTGACTGAGACAAGAAGCGCGTATCGATTAACGCCAATGATTGGGCTGATAAACGGTTTCCAGAACCACCATCAAAGATGTTGCGACTGTTCTCGAGATTTCCGTTGGCCATGGAGGTTACCGCCGTGAATTTGTCAGACACAAACGGCGGATCCAACAGTCAATTACAAAAAGATGCAAATTCCGATAACCTCACTGCTTTTAATCCTTTGCTCAAACTCGCTCTTTGCTTTTTGATTCTGTTTCTCCAATTTTCAGTTAAACCGCTTAACTACTATTTATAATGGATTGAGCTTATAATAGGAGAATAATTATAGGAGAGTATATTAATAATCATGTTGGATCATGACTTGTTATTACTATGCTTGAGATCTCAGCAAAAAATTTAAAATTGTTATAAGCAAAACGACATCGTTTAGAACATGTCACTACTCGACATTTTGCACGATTTATTATTTTTTGATATGAAATTCAAATTTATAGCTATTTTATGAATGAATTAACACTGTTTAAAAATGAAATATGTATTAGCACTTTGGTGTAAATGTGAGGTTATAAAAGATATTTTCCTCGTAATATTGCACATACGTGCGGATTTTGAATTAAATTTTCATTTTTTTTTAATTTTCAAAATCAATTTTTTATTATAAATTTATAATTATAAGATACCAAACTTATCCAACAATAAAAACTTAAATTATGCACTAAATTATTTATAAAACCTAAAACATAATTTTACTATTATTATGCTAACTTTATAATATTTATATTATTATACTGTTCACTGACGTAACAAAATAATATATTATTTTAAAATTTATGCAAACAAATTTTTATAAATATTTTCTGCACGTATGTGCGGATCATAGTAGAATTTTAATTTTAACAAGATCAAAATTTTAAGGGACAATCCTAGCAAGAAACATTAATTCTTTGACACAGTTCTTAATTTCGTTGGTACATTTTATTAACTCTTTAGAAGGGTTAGATACATTGCCTACAAAAGTAGTTAACAAAAAAAAATTGCGTGGATGATGTTTAGTTCATGTAAGGTCAAATGGCGAAACTGCCTCACATGATTAGGCTGCCATAATAAACCGAATTCAGAATTTACATTCTAAATTTCCCAAATAATTTTGCACAATATTCATATCTAGTTATAATAAAATAATATTAAAAAAATCCGTTTCTAGTGGTTAATCGAATTTATATAATAGTAGTTAATGTCTTAATGAGAGTTCATCTGTTTTTATTTACAAATTTATAAAACAAGATATATATAAATCAAGTCAAACGGAAGTTCTTTCTAGTGTCTCATCTCATGTCTCTTTGCCTTGCTTGTGAGTTTTGCCTCAGCTGCGAAAAAGATCAAGACAAACAAGTAATTGCACAAAGCATCCTTCATAATTATTATGATCACTCATGGTTCTAAGAATCTAATTATATGACTTATGACGAACCGTGATGATGATCAGGACAGGTCCAATATTATCGAAGGCTCTAAGCATGATTAAATTTTTTTCCGACATAATATTAACATTTTTCATCTCTAAAACTAACACTTTTAAACCATGTTTTAAAATTAATTAGGTGTTACAAAACTAATTAAGAGATCCAAATCTTCACTCAGTGTGCATCAAACGTATATTGTATTTGTGTTACAAGCATCCAGTAAAAACCGACAAGAAAATATGAAGAGCAAGTAAGCAAAACAGAAGTGTGTTGTACATGTAGTAATAAATCGCTTTTTCAACAAAAAGAACTTGTGCTTGACATGATCCAAAAAGATAGCAAATGAGACGTAAAACGACTTATACAAAGCGCAAAAAATAAACGAAAAGCTTCTGATATTTTGAGCTCCGGTAATGTTCAACCTTTGTCAATCCCCACAAACACCAATATATGTATACATATTAAACTAAATAAAAAAATATTCACTTTATCTCTAATTTTTTATGTCGGGCTTTTGTGATCTCTTTGTTTGGGTTACACCTAACAACAGTTTAATGTGACATTAGATTTAATTATGTAATTTGGGTACTTTTAGAATGAATAGTAAGAGATATTGGTGAAAACCATAGAGAAATGCGTGACAATATTCACCGAACATACTCACCTTGGTCTGAGAGGCTTTTTGCAATGGGTGATAAGGTCTCACCTCCATGATATTTTGGGTTATTCAATTTTCTATTTGCTTATTATCATTCTCGGATAATGTGTATTCTCGATGTAAGAGCATCATCATTGCTGAGAGACTCTCATAATCTGTCAACAAAAAATATATTAATGTTTTACTAAAAACTAATTACATACTTAAATTTAATTTTTTTTAAAAATAATTGAACCTATTAATGAGAGACAAATTTTATAAAAGATTTTTATGGGTTTTCAAAGGTTCTCATTTTAGAACCTCTTCTCATTCTCTTTTCTTTTATTGTTATTTTAATTTTTTTAATCATAAGAGACTCTCTTATAGATTCCCACTAAAGATGATTTAAGATCGAATCTACCTAAACCAACCAAGAAAAAAAAACTAAATGTGCTATGTGCATAGATATGCACGTCTCCATCCTTTTGGTATATATATAATATAGAAAGTAATAAAAAATTTACCATAGATTTTAGCTTCCAAATGAAGTAGATTTTTGATCTAAACCTTTATTTACCATATATGTTTTTCTCTACAATTAACATTAAACAAATGTCAGAAACATAAAAATGAAACATAGAAAACGTGTCACTGCAAAAAGCAAATAAAAAGAATCATACAACTTAAACCATAAAGAACAAACAACACCATTTGTTATCAATTAACATAAAAGAAAGTAAGCACATGAAATGTTCTTTTTAACAATGTCATGCTCCAAAACGTTAAAACATTGACTAACCTCTTCTTCTTCTTTTTCTTCATTCTAACAAATGTTAATTGCATCAACATAATCGGTAAAGTCAATCGAAGTCTTTCCTACAACACCGGATTTTATAAATTTGATCAATATTAAAAACAAAATAACCTTATATCTACGTGGTATATTACAACAAATGACATTGGATTTAAATTATTAGTCATATTATATAACTCATTTGGATTTAAATTTAAATTTAAATTTAACTAATTACTTTCTCTCTTCCAATTAAATCATACTAATTATTTGTTAATATTATTTCCTCCTCTCATTTTTATTTGATCTTATGCTCTATAAATAATTAAATAATCACATAATTGTTATAATAAATTATGTAAATATTTTTCACATAACTTTATGATTTGAATTATTTAAAACGGACATAAATTTTTTCATATATTATGATGTCGTTTAAATAATAGTTTTGGTTTACCAATAATAGTTTAACATTTAAAATATGATAATTTTAATTCATAATATATATTAGATACAATTTGTATTAATTCATTAACTCTATCAGTCGGATATTTCTAAATCACATAATATATCTATTAGTATTTAGTTGATAAAAAATCTAATATTTTCACTTAAAATTGATATATGAAACGTAATCCCAATATATTTTCGTATTAGATATTCCTATACTTATTTTTAAGAAATTTAGTTGTTTAATATATATATATATATATATATATTAACAGATTTTTTTCTTTCAAGATTTGTCTATATTGACTGCGGATTTCATGTTAGTATCTTTTGAATATTCTCTTAATTTTTGTATATTCTAAATTTTTTATGAATATTAATCTAATACTAATTATAGATTTCATCACAAATGGAAACAAATTTTAATTTTTCAATCAATTAGTTCCCGATAGAATATCTAATTCGAATATTTTTATGTTTTAAATATTAAATTACGCATATATGGTATTTGTTTAAAATTTTGGAAATCATTTATTTCTTACTAATTCAATTGTTTCCAAATCAGTTTAGATCTTGATTATATATGGTACTTGACAGGTGAAGTTTCTTCAAGATGTGTAGACATAAAAGGTTAATCAGAAAATTTATCAACTAATTATGTCAACTATGGTGAGGAAAATTAAAGAAAAAAAAATTTGGCCCCTAGACTTTTGTTTATATGGCTTATGCTATGGACCGGGCTTGATGATGATGATACTTGTAGATGTATATAGTATACATGGGTGCACTTCGTGCTCGTGTTGACTACATGCCAATGTCCCATCACACTAGTATTCTTTGAGAGGTAACCGGAGAGAGGTGAAATTAATTATTTTTAATAGATCAATCCTGATTTAATAATTTGTATATGGTTTTATTCTATAAATCGAAGTCAAAGATTAACAAAGATCCTCTAATAAATAAAATGTCCCTTTTTGTAGTTCAATCGAGAATCGTTTGGTTAGAAGCTATAGAAGGAGTTTCAATGGTTTCGCGGCCGGCTAACCGAAACCGAAAGAGAAATATTAGCAAGCAAATAGATTCTTCGACCCGGAAATTTTCAAAAAATATTTTTGGAGACTGAAAGTACTATTCTTCTCTATGCAATATTTAGCTTATGTGTTTTCATTGTTCTATTTCTTGTATTTATCTTCTTAGGTATGGAAGGAGTTGTGTCTGTGTTTACTAGCAAGAAACTGAAGCTCCAAACAAAAGGACGAAGCGAAACCATATCATAGAGAGCGATACAATCATCGGTGTCATCGATAGTGGAATCTACCTTGAATCGGACAGCTTTAGTGGGAAAGGTTTTGGTCCTCCTAAAAAATGGAAAGGTGTTTGCGAAGGCGGCAAAAACTTCTCTTGCAAAATGTATAAAACCCCCAAATTGATCATACAATTAATTTGCTTAAAGATATGTCAATTTCTTAGTTAAATGAATGTGAATGATGTGTATACAGCAAGCTTATTGGAGCACCGTACTACACATCAAAACAGGAGGGGGTTCTGGATTCAGCGAGGGACAATATGGTACATGGATCACACACAGCATCCACAACAGCTAGAAACGCTGTGAAGCTTCAACTTTTATGGACTCGGTAATGGAACCACGAGAGGTGGAGTCCTGGCTGCAAGAATAGTGTTTTATAAAGTATGTGACGCCGGTGTCAATAGCTGCTCCAGTCACGGAATTCTATCCACATTCGATGATGCCATAGCGGACAACATGGACATCATTACCAGCTCCATCAGTGGGGATTACGGTTTGCTATTTGAGGTTGACCCGATTGAGATCGGGGCTTTCCATGCCATGTCCAAGGGAATTCTCACAGTGAACTACGCAGGAAACAATGGTTCGGAAGCTAGCCGAGCATTGTGCCGTGGATCTTCACCATTGCTGATTATCAGATTACACAGAGAAGAAGAAGAACTGTAATTCCATTTTACTTCATCTGTTTACAATGAGGTCAAGCTATTTATATACATAGTGTCATTAACTACTTAATCAGCTCTCACTAACTAACTCGTTACCAACACTAACAACACTTAACCGTATTAACAACCATTAGTAACAATATGTAAGCTCTAATACCCCTCCCTCAAGCCAAGAACTCAAGAAGGGAGATAAAGGCTTGACATTTGAAATCTTTCCAAGAGATACTTGAAGACTGAAGGTTGGACGGCTTTAGTAAAGAGATCGGCAAGTTGATTCTCTGTTGTGACATGCATCAGAGTTAAGAAACCGTCTTTGTATCGTTTGCGAACCAAATGACAGTCTAAATCGATATGCTTGGTACGGTCGTGGAAGACTGAGTTTGAAGCAATATGAATCGCAGCTGTATTATCAAAATACAAATTTGCTGGCCCTGAAGTCTTGATCTGCATTTTAGTGAGTATATTATCAAGCCAGACCAACTCTTTTGTGGTGTCAGCCATTGCACGATATTCGGTCTCATCACTACTACGAGAGACTGTTTTCTATTTGCGAGACTTCCAAGAAACTAAGAATCCCCCAGAAAAAATACAGAATCCAGTGACAAAGCATCTATGGTCTCGATCAGCTGCCCAATCTGAATCTGAGAAAGCATTGAATCTGACATCTGAATCTGATGAATAGAAAATACCTTTCCCTGGATCATTCTTGAGATACCTGATAATGCGATGAGCTGCTTTTAGATGAATGTCATTTGGTTTTGAGAGAAACTGGCTGAGCTTGTGGACATCAAACATAATGTCAGGTCGAGTAATAGTAAGATATAATAGCTTGCCAACCGGAGCTCGATAAATGGATGGATCCGGCAATAAAATACCATCCTCTTGACTTGGTTGAACAATCGAGTCCATGGGTGTAGAAGCAGGTTTACAACCGAGAAAACATGTATCATGAAGAATATCCAAAGCATATTTTCGTTGGCACACTGAAATGCCTTTATGAGATCTAGCAATTTCGAGACCAAGAAAATATCTCAAAGAACCAAGGTCTTTAATCTGAAAAGCAGAACTTAATGTGATCTTGAGTTGAACCAAATCATCATCATTACTTGTTGCAATAAAGATTTCATCCACATAGAGTAGCAATGCAATGAAAGAATCACCACTAATTTTGAGAAATAAAGTTTCCTCTGCATCAGATTGGATGAATCCAGCTTGAACTAAAACCTGAGAGAACTTTTTATACCACTGCCGTGATGCCTGTTTTAAACCATAAAGTGACTTGTGAAGTCGACAAACAGGATTGGATGGCAAAGAAGTACCAGCAGGTGGTGTATATCCAGGTGGTAGACGTATATAAATCTTCTCTTCTAAGTTATCATGAAGAAATGCATTAGTAACATCCATTTGAGTCAATTTCCAAACCTTTGTCGCTGCTAAAGCCAACATTAATTTCACAGTCACTAACTTGACAACCGGGGGAAACGTGTCAATGTAATCAACTCCTTCTTGTTGAGTGTATCCCTTAGCCACCAATGTACCTTTATACCTTTCAACACTACCATCAGTATTATACTTGATCTTATAAACCCATTTGCATCCAACCGGATGTTTTGCTAGAGGAAGAGAAACAATCGACCAAGTTCCAGTCGTAACTAGTTGTTCAATCTTCAACATTCATTGCCTTTGTCCACTTATCAGACTGAATAGCAGTTAAGAAATCTTTAGGTTCTGATTCTGTGGAGATTGTGAGGATATACAATCAAAACATTGGACTAAGCTTTGAGTAATCAAGGACAAATGTAAAGGGTATGGTGTGGTATGTTTAGTTATGTTTGGTAAGGAAGTTTTGGTGAGAATATGACAATGATACTCAGACAAATAAGATGGGGGTCAGACAAATAAGATGGGGGCCTAATGACTCTACGAGGCCTGTCTATGTTTACTGTACTGTTAGTGACAGGAATGTGAACTTCTGGAGAAACCTTAGGAATAAGAGGAATAACAGAGTCATGAGAAACTATTTGTGAAGGAAAATCTGGTAATGGAAGAGGAAGAATGGTATGAGAAAAGAAATCAGAAGATGCGAAAGTAGATTGTGTTTGAAAAGGAAATATATCTTCATGGAAGATAACATTCCGAGATATAGAAATAGAATGGGATTCAAGATCCAAGACTTTGTAGTCTTTGTATCCTGATGGATATCCAAGAAAAACTGATGGACGAGCCCTTGGTGTGAATTTGTGCCTGTCTTTTGGGTATGTGGAGACATAACAAAGACAACTGAAAGCTCTTAAATGAGAATATGATGGAGGTTTAAGAGTGAGGAGTTCAAAAGGAGTTTTATTGTGTAAAAGAGGAGAAGGAGTTCTGTTGATAAGGTAAATTGCAGTTCGAATGAAGTCAGTCCAATAAGAAAGAGGAACATTGGACTGGAAAAGTAGAGCCCGAGCTACATTAACGATGTGCTGGTGTTTGCGCTCAACAACAAAGTTTTGTTGAGGAGTGTCAACAGAGTTTTGTTGTAATCGCCAGCTCCAGTAAGACGATCGGAGACCAAAGCTAAGCTGGAATGATCATTGCTGCTCAGGTAATAAGGATTTTCATATGAATCACGATTCATTGTCGCCATTGTTCAAGATAAGATCGATTTTGATGAGAATTAGAAGAAATTTCAGAAAATCAGAAGAAGATTGTGTCGAATTTGAAGATTGAAGGGAAACGACAACAATCGGAGGTCAAGAAACGATTATGAGAAGAATCAGAAATGAAATGGAGCTGAGAATCACATAGATGAAAGTGATTAGCTCAAAGAAGAAAGCGAATTGAGTAATTTCAATCTGAAATTGAGAAACACTCATCGAAATAAGAACGAAGCAGAAGATGATGAAAGTTTTCTAGAGAAGAAGATAAAAGAGAATCCTTAGAACTTTCTCGGGAAAATTAGTCGAAGAAAAATGGAAAACAGCTTTGAAGCGTGAGAACTTAGCTCTGATACCATATCAGATTACACAGAGAAGAAGAAGAACTGTAATTCCATTTTACTTCATCTGTTTACAATAAGGTCAAACTATTTATATACACAGTGTCATTAACTACTTAATCAGCTCTCACTAACTAACTCGTTAACAACACTAACAACACTTAACCGTATTAACAACCATTAGTAACAATATGTAAGCTCTAATACTGATAGCAATAGAGCCGCACGTTTGTCACCAAAGTTGTTCTAGGAGACGGCAAGACAGTTGTCATGAGTACCAAGAAACACATATTCGTTCCTTTAAGACAACCATCTTAGTATATATATTTTCCTCTTTTAACATTAATGCTTGCTTCGAAATCGGGAATCAATAAATTCCTTTGATCTTAAGGGAATGAAGTACCCTCTGGTGTACGGAGAATCAGCTACAAGTAGTTGCGGTGCTGCTACTACCGGGTAACTTCCATCCCAAGAACCACTTATTTTTGTACTTTTTTTGTTCCTCAAATAGCTGGTTTAAATGGTAATTTTGGATTTTAGGTTTTGCCCACCAGGGTTTCTAGAGAGTAAACTTGTGAAAGGAAAAATTCTGTTATGTTGTTTGGCGCAAAATCCTAAGGAAGCTCAAGCTATGGGAGCCGTCGCGTCCATTGTTAAGGGTCCCAATGTAGGCATCTCGTTTATCTTCTCGTTCCTAGTCTCTATTGTATCGGAAAACGATTATAACACTGTCCTCTCGTATATGAACTCTACAGAGTAAAGCTCGTCTCTCTGATCTCATTATATTTCTTACAAATTCTCCATCTCAAAGCTCTAAAATTTTTTTTTGGCAAGGAACCCCAAAGCGGCTGTTCTGAAAGGTGAGACGATCTTTAACCAGTCAGCTCCTGTCATTGCTTCCTACTCTTCTTGTGGTCCAAACACAATCATTCCAGATATTTTGAAGGTATATCGTATATATAGAAATTAGTCGTATTGGTCATTATAACAGTTCTGCTTCTGATTGAATGTGAATTTGAAATGCAACTGGATATAATAGCGTCGGGATCAGAGATTCTCGCTGCTTATTCTCCTGATGCCCCACCGAGCAAATCAGACACAAGAGATATAAAATACTTTGTTGTAATCGGAACATCAATGTCTTGTCCGCACGTTGCTGTTGTAGCCGCTTACCTAAAAACGTTCCACCCACACTGGTCTCCTTCCATGATCTAGTCCGCTATTATGACTACCGGTAAGCATAATTTAAAATCACACTGTTCAAAGAATACTCTTTTATTTTATTTTATTTTTCTCTACAACATAACTTTCTTGTATTGCAAGAAAACTCATAATGCTCTGGTTTTGGGGTTTCTTGCAGCTTGACCAATGAATGCATCTACATCACTTTATAATCAGATGGACGAGTTTTCTTATGGAGCGGGCGATGTCGATCCTATACCTGCTATTTACCCTTGACTTGTCTATGAAGCTAATAAATCCGACCACATGGCCTTTCTTTGCAGTTTGAACTACACCGAAAAGAACTTAAGACTCATCTCTGGTGATAGCAGAAGTTGCACTAAAGAACAGACGAAATCATTACCCCGAAACCTAAACTATCCTTCGATGACTGCTCAAATCTCGGCGAGAAAACCATTCAAACTGACTTTCACTAGAACAGTCACAAACGTTGGTATGCCTAAAGCTACCTATAAGGCAAAGGTCATTGGATCGAAACTCAAAGTCAAGATTGTTCCATATGTCTTGTCAATTAAGTCAGTGCACGAGAAGAAGTCCTTCACAGATACCATTTCAGGCAATGGTCCTCAAGCTGAAAAACTTGTGTTGGCACATCTGACATGGTCTAACGGTGTCCACCATGTGAGAAGCCCCATTGTTGTGTATGCTACCAATTAATTGATAAGTCAGAATCTTGTTTCTATGGGTTATCGTCTATTGTGATTGTTAATTCTTAATGTTCATGATATGTTTGTTGTTTATGATATTTCTGGTTCCTTTACCCACTTTAATTCTAAACATCGAATGAAATTATTTGCTTGTTCTAATTAAACTCTCGTCAGTTCTAGCTTTGAAAATGGTCATGAGAGTTTTGATTAATTTTGGAGAATGTTCAGTGCATCAAACCATCTTGATGATCAGCGTCTTTAAACGGATATTTTTTGGAAGTTCCACTACCCTGGAGGAGGAATCAGAGCGTAATATCCCAGTTCATGTTAAGGTCATAACATTTTTGCATATGTTTTGCTTATTTTAAAAAAACTATGTGCTTATTTTTGTTAATTTGTTTTTTCTTTCTTAGTTTGAAAATAAATATAAATTACTAGAACAGTTGCAAACATGGTATGCTAAAGACCACTTACAAAGCAAAGGTAGTCAGATGAAAATTTCGCGTCAAGGTTAGCACGAAATATAACAAGTATGTTAGTTATATTAGTTGATATGATATAAGATAACATATTTCATGTTGTAACTCTTCATTTAATGCTGATTTAGGTTATGCTCACTAGGGTGTCTAGACAGTAAACTTGAGAAAGGAAAAGTTGTGTTATGCGATTATGCACAAAAATCCTGATGAATCTCAAGCTTTGATAGTGCGCCTTATGAAAACAACATGTCATAATTCACTGGTTACCATGCGAGGAAGACTTCATGTTTTGAAACTGATTTTTCAAAACTCAAAAGAGATTTTTTTTTTCAAGTTTTGTCCTATATATACAAACATTGCATTTTCCTTACCTTATAAAATAGAAACGTCTGAAGTCTTGTTTTTTCTTCGTTTGTCTCTCTCTTATTGTTTCGAATTTTTGCTCAGCAGAGAATGATCAAGAAAAACAGGTAGCGCAATTGTTCCCCTTCATTGTCATTTTTTTGTTTGTTTGTTTTGTTAATGTTACACGACTTATTAAATTATGATGATGATGATCTTCTTCTTTTTTTGATAAAGTTTAGATGATGATGATCTTGCAGGTGTATATAATATATCTGGAGGCACTTTCTGCCCTCGTTGACTATATACCATTGTCTCATCACCCAAGCGTCCTTCAAGAGAGCACCGGAGAAAGATATGATAAATATGTTTTCATAAATTTTGAAAAAGGTATGATAAATATGTTAGTAGTAATTATTTCTATATTATTCTAATCAGTGGTGGATGTAGAGTTGTATTATATGTGGGGCACATAAATTTTTGTTGTATAAAAATTGTGATTTAAACAGTATTATTATTAACACTTTGATATTATAAAGTAAATTTTATAAAATGTGTTTGAGCCATTTGCCCACCTTCCATTACGGTAGATCCGCCCCTGATTCTAATTACTAATGTTTGTTCACACGAACAAAGTAGCTCTGTTGAAAATCGCTTCGTGAGAAATTATCAAAGGAGTTTACTAATGTTTGCTCACTGATTTTGCAGCACTGTTAACTGAGTCTAAAAGAGAAAAAATTGCAAATGCCATTACATTCACATTGATTATTCGACCTGAAAAAACTTAAAAAACGAAAGTTCTTGTATTCTCTCTATTTCAGAAAGATTGATTTTCTTGTTCCTAAAATATTGAATTCTAGATATCTAATACATTTTTATTACTTAATGTTACTAAATTATAAATTTCAAAAATATTAATTGAGAGTGTCTAAATTGTTAAATGGTTTATAAAGTTGGGAAAATTTTTAATATAAAAATGTAATAGATTTATGACTAAATATTTATTATTTCTTAATATGCTTGAAATATTCAGAAAAAAATCTTTTTTAGACAAATGGGAGTAATATTTCTTTCTGGTTTTTGTGCAATTGACTGGGAGAGCTATCAATGCATCAACCATATCGATGATCCGAAAAGCGTTATACAGAAAATGCTATCGTTTTATTTATGAAAATTTCCATATACTAATAAATATTCTATGTGTTCTTTATTAATTTTATTTCTAGAAAAAAATTGTTTCAAAAAATACAATTTTAGGGTTTCTATCTAATTGTTTTTAGTTATTGATGATGAATTGTAAAATTCAGAAAAAAACTTAAATACTATTGGTTTAGAGTTATAAAAAATTGTTAATCATTTATAATCAACTTTTAATATGTTTTTTAATCTGTATGTGATAAAAAGGTTTTAAACCTGTTAATTAAACCTATCTTACATAACTTTTTGTGGTCTTCTTGGATCTTCTGTGGTTTTAGGGCTGTTGATGTCTTCTGCAGCTTTATGCGCTCTTATTTTTAATGAGTTTCTTTGAGTTTAACCCCATGGATTAAATTATTCCCAACAGTTTTCACAATACATCATCGACAATTTTTACTAAATTATTCATAATATATTTACGTCCACCATAAATAATGGATATATGTGCACAAGAAAATCAAAGATATTTGTTTATAATTGTTGGCTACTAATATTTGCGCTAGCAATAAATTATACACTTCATAAGAAATGTATACAAACTCTAAAAGTACAAAAGAAAACTAATGAAGCTCATGTCTCTATGATTAAATTTTGGCCTTTTGGGTAATAAAATAGCCCTATTCCCTAAATGTTTTGATATAACCATGGATAAAATTCCTTCTGTGATCTGAATAATTGGTAGTCACAAAATTCAAAAACTTCAAACCAAAATCGTTAGCCCTTGTCATGAAACAATGTATAGAGGTAAGATAAAGCAAGAGTTACAAGATTACAATCCCAAACTAAACGATACATGACATGGTTGAAGAACTTGTGTTGGTGTGTTTCTTACTTGACTTGTAGTTCATCATGTTGGGATGCAGTGTCCGATGGCTTTCTTAGCGCCGGCGTCAGTTTCCCTTTCCTTTTCCTTTTTTGCTTTAGGTTTTGTCTTTGGCGGTTGAGGTCATCTTGCAACGGGAGGGGCATATCTGAAATTGGCTCGGGTGAAGATGGTGGCGTCGGCATGTAGTCGGCGTGGTGATGGTGGCACCGGACCAGTAGTGTCAATGGTGTGATTTTTCTGCATACGCCTCTATCTTAGGCCGCCTTCCACTTAGTCCCCCCCCCCCCCCCCCCCCAGGGTCAGATCTGTCTACTTGTCGGCTTGGTAATGCTTGCCGTTCTGTAGGTTTAAGGGGTTTCAATTTCCTCTTTTGTCTTAGGTCTTTCGATGGCTTATTCTTCATTGGATGGGATCGTCAGTTCTGCTGCAGATATCTCTCTTAGATTTGGATGTCATTTGGTCACCTTTCTCCGCCTATTGTCCTTTTACAGCTTGTGCCGGTCTTCGTATCTCTCCGGCTTGATCTCTTGTCAGTCTTATTCAGTTTTGGTGTGGTCCGATTTGATTTGGGGTTGCTCTTTGGTTCTATTTAAAATATCATATTGAGATCTGGTCTGAGAGACGGATGCCCTGCTGATGCAATGAATGTGTATGAAGACATGTTGAAATCTCCAGATCCGCCGGAAGAGTTCCCGTTTAGGGTTCTGTTGAAGGGGCTTTTGCCGCATCCACTTCTTAGAAACAAAGTGAAGAAAGATTTCGAAAAGTTGTTCCCTGAGAAACATGCTTATGATCCACCAGAGGAGATTTTTGGTAGATGCTGAAGTGTTTATGCACATAACTCTACTCTTCTATCTCAGTGTTTACCAAATTGTTATCGGAATAGTGTTCTATTCGCTTATATAGTTTCAGTCTTTTGGCAATTTAAAGTAGTCAAATCAAATCTTATACTAGATCAGCTGAATCTTGAATTGCACACTGAAACATGGGAAAGGTTTGCGACTGTTATTGATCCGTGACCTGTGTGCACTGTGTAGGCTCTGAACAATATCAACAGGGGAAGTCTAATCTTGATTAAGATCTAGAATGTGTGATCTTGAAGAAGTATCTGCGGATCTGAGCAAGTGGGGAAACGAACTGTTACATCACAAGAAAAAAGACTTAGTTAGACGAACCCAAATAATTTCGCGACTTCTATTCCTTATTCTGATGCTTCATATTATTAGTTAAGGGCCGAACTTTTGTCAAACCATCATCTTTATAGAAAAGATTCTAAGTTGACAAACTATTCTACATTATCTGCATTTCTCTGCCCTATCAAGTTGTATAAGGGTTCCTTTTTGTATTCTTCCTTAATGAACAATTTAATGGAAGTAAATTACTGTTGATTTCGGCAATGGTTTATGTCCTTGTGGGCGTGCCGGAGTGATTATCGGACATGATTCGAAGGTTCGAATCCTACCGCTCACGTTTTTGTTTATATGAGCATTATTATTGACCCCAACAAATGAACAAATGAAGACATTAGCCATGTATAGAGTACTAAGTGCCATGACTGATATCTTGTCTTTTTATACTATTTTAGATTACATTTCTTATTAATTTTTTGTGTTTGCATTGCATATTTAAGTTTTTAGGTGCATGTTTGCATATATTTCTTGTTTTATAAATATTGGAGTGAGTTATGCAACAAGAAAAATCATTTGGAAGTAAATAAGAGAAATGATGATGTAGAACCAGTCCAAAGTGTCTTAACGATCAACTCAAATGAAGGTTTTTCCTTGACATTTAGCTCCAGATCCCTTGAAAAAAGTTATAGGAAATTGAGTTAGATTTTCAATGAAGGTGATCTCGAATGATTTGGGTAAGTGGTTAAGGAGTTACGATCCATTTCGTGAAGACCGGTACGATCCAACGGCTTCATGTGACCGCAACGAATGTGGCAAAACTTACCTATAAGTTAGGCGGCCAATTTGAGCGGGATCACAACGCCACAAGGACTTAAGCGGTTTGTTTGAGCAGGATCACGGCACCGCGGGGATTTGGGCGGTTTGTTGAGCGAGATCAAGACACCGCTGGACCGGATTTGATTTTTGATTTTTGTTTCTAAACCGAGTCTGAACCAATCTAATTTCATGTTAAACTAGCTTTTATCTTTCACTATAAATATTCTCTAAACCTAATTAGGTGACTTATGCTTTGTTTATAATATTTTCTCTTAGCCTCTTTGAATGTTTTCATGGAGACTTTGTATGAATTTCTTGGTTTCAAAGTATCAAAACTCTTTGTCTTCTTAAATATTTCATCTATTTATCTTATAATCATGATTATGCAAGGATCAAATTTGTTGTTTTGTGTCTTCATGGTTTCTACTGAGTAGTCTCCTTAAGACTCTTGGGATTAGGTAGATCTAGGGTGATAGGTTGTTGATTAGTGGAGTTTAGGTTTGGAATATGTTACATCCTTTCTTAATGATGGTTATAAATGCTAGATTAGCCAAGGAATTGGTAGTTTAGGACTTAGACAATTTCATGCATGAAAGGTGTTCAATAAAATATCAGAACCAAAATTATTAAGAGATTTTCATTCATAGCCTACATAAGTAGTTGATTAGGATGTTTTGTGGTTAGTTAAGCATGTAATTAATGCTCTTTGGTCTCCTAATCGCTAGCAAAATTTATTGATGATTAGGTAATTAGGGAAAAGATTAGTGCCATGAAAATAGATAAGTCAACATTAGTGTCTATAAACCGAAGAATTAGCTCATTGAATTAGAATGAACTCCGTTAGTTAACAATCTATTGTCTTAATCTCATATCTTTATCCCAAGAGTTCACCTTTTTATTTGAATCTTAAAACCAATTTTAAGTATTTTCCGCTTTTATTTACGTGTTTGGATTTTGATTTCGAAACTAAACATTTTTGATTGCCTTAGATTAAATTTGGAGTTCTATAGTCGTAATGTGTTGATACATTGTCTTTGAGGTTCGATACCTAAAGTGTTACAGTACATAGGATAATTGGTTCGGTTGAAAAATCGTCAATATCAATTTGGCGGCGTTGGCGGGGATAATAGCAATTAGCCATTACGATTTGGATTTGATTGTAGCCTAAAAGCTTTACTTTTATTTGTTATCAACATTAACCATTCTTTTTTATTTTTATGTTCTCTAGGTGTATGCTACGAAGAAGTCAACACATGAAAGTTCTAGAGTATGTTGAGAATTTGGGTCCAATTGAAAGGGAGAATAAAAGGGAAGTAAGGGAACGACGTGCTAGAGAACATGCAGATCATTTGAGACGTTTGTGTATGGAAAACCAAGAAGCACCTCAACCGGAGCTTAGGCCAATTTGAGCCTTTGATGAGCCTATTACTAGAGAGATAACAAGGGGAATCCCGATGCCTTCCATTGTCGCCAACAACTTCGAGATTAAGTCGAGCTTGATTAATATGGTCTAAAGTCAAAGATACAATGGGATGACAATGGAAAACCTTCTATGTCATCTTGATCAATTGGAGCGGTTTTGTAGAGCCGTGAAGATGAATGGGGTGTCCGAAGAAAATATCAAGATGATCTTGTTTCCTTTTTCTCTAGGGAACAAGGCCTCTCAATGAGAGAAGAACATTGATTCGGAGTTTGTGTCTATTTGGGAATAATATAAGAAGGAGTTTCTCAAGAAATTCTTCCCTAATCAAAAGACCGTCAAGCTTAGAAACGACATTATTAGTTTCAAGAAAGGAAGCCAATAAAGTCTCTATGATGCATGGGAAAGGCTTAAGGGTTACACGAGGAGTTGTCCGCATTATAGAGTCTCCAAAGAGTAATTTTTGGGTATTTTTCATAGGGGAGTGCTTGAGAAATACTAGAGAGTTGTCAACATGACAAGTTATGGAAGCTTTGCTAATTTGAATGTAAACCAAGGGGAGCAATTGATTGAGAACCTAGCTCAGAGTGATGCTTGCTATGGTGACTATGATAGGAACTTGAGAGACACTAGCACTCAAGACCAAAGATTTAAGGAGTTTAATGAGAAGATAGACAAGATGAGCAAGGCAATTTTCATAAGTCAAAAGCCGGTGAAATATGTTGGGGAATTTGATGGATTACAACAAAGATATCAACAAAGGCATCAAGAGATGAGTGTTGGTGTTGATGGTATTGAAGGTATTGAAGTGGTTCAAGAAGAGGTTCAAGAAAAGGTTCATTATTTGGGTAACCAAGGAGGGTTCTATGGGAATTCTTTCAACCAAAATCATAGGAACCACCCAAATCTCTCTTACCGGAGCACTAATGTGGAAAATCCTTAAGACTAACTCTGTCCTCCACTACAAGCTCAAGTTCAAGGACACCAACCTAGTCCATTTTTCAACTAGCAATAGGGAACCTTTCAGGCCAACAACCAATAAGGGTTTCAATCAAAGCCCCAAGTCACCAACCAAGGAAAATTTTTTATTCAACCTCCTCCTCAAGAAAATGGGATGAATGCAATGATGAAGAAACTTCTAGAGGGACAAACTAAGGGTTATGAGGATTTTGGTAAAAGGTTCGTTGAGATGCACAACCAGATGGGTGAAATGTATAATGATCTTGATGATAAGATTAATAGCTTAGCGTCTCATATGAAGACCATATTAAGGTCGCCCAAGCCTCTTCAAGCTCAAAGAATATAAGTAGAGCGTTACCGAGTAAATCCGAAGCTAATCCCACATAATTTTACAACGCTCTTCTCACAAAGTAATTTGGATGTGGTTGAGAGTGAGAGCTACACGCTATCAAGAGGGGATGGTATGATTAGTGAGCATGAAATATATGTAGAGGAACTTTCTATACTTCTCTATGATGGGAATGATGAAGATATGGTGAATATAGGTGATGAGAAGCTCGAGAGGGACACTAAAGAAAACGATGTGGTATCACCGATGGTTGAAAATAAAGAAGCACCAAGATTTGAGCTTCCCCCTTATGAATCTCCACTTCTATTTACCAAGAGAGTTCTTACTAAGGCTCAAAAGAAAGTCTTCTTGAGCTTCAGTGCAATCATGAATGAGATTGGAGTAACATTGCATCCCATGAATAGCTTGCACCAAGTTCCTCTCCACATTGAATTCATTGAAACCATACTAGCAAATCGTGAGAAAGTGGAAGAGGTTATGAGAGTGTTTAAACCACCAAACGAAACACCGCTTGGACCCAAGACTATTCCAAAGCTTAAGGATCCCGGTATATTTCTCATATCTTGCTCCCTTGGAGATTTGAAAGTTGATGATACTTTGTGCGACTCCGGATCTAGTGTGAATGTTATGTCACTTAAAATGATGAAGAGTCTTGAGATCAGAGCCATGAGGAAATACACCTGTTCAATCACATATGCGGATGCTTCTTCGAAATCTCCACTTGGGTTTATTGAATATTACCCTCTTAAGGTTGGAGGGTGCTTAATCCCAACAGACTTCATGGTGGTGGATAAAGGCAAACCCGATAATCTTCCTCTTATCCTTGGAACTCCATTTCTCAATACAGCAGGAGCAAGCATTGATTTCCTTAACAAGAGAGGGACTCTCATCCATGTGAATCCAAAACTTTCTTATCTCATAAAGCCTTCCTCTACAAATGTCTTTTGTGGTACAATAACACATGAGAATTTTAGCACCCAAGAGAACCCAAAAGATGAGAGCAACAACATGATGAACCTAAACTTGTGGAAGGGAATAATCAACTTGTGGATTATGATGAGAAATTCTTTGATGGTGATTGCCTAAACACTTATTTGATGAGCCAAAGATGGTGGATCCATTGGTGAAACCACCAAGAGTGACAAGGAAAGCACTTAAGAAAGGCAATAAGTTTCATCATGGTCACCAATCATCATCAAGTGTCACCTTACATCCCGTGAGACACGTTGGAGGAGCTATTGAGTGCAAGATCAAGAGCAAAGGTGCTCCCAAACCATTTTCCAAGGCTAGAGTGATCTTACCAACGAAATTAAAGGAAAAAGAATCGGACTTCATCAAAGAGTTCATGACAAAGGTGCTTAAGATCGAGCTCACCGATTAGGGACCAAGCTCTAAGGATGGTTCTCGTTTGAAAACTTATCGACTACTCCCCCTCCTCTCAATGGACTCATCCAAGTCCATCTCTTCAAATTAAGGTACACCTCACTTCTTTTGTATATAGTTTTCTTTTTCTAGCTTTATCTTTTGTGTTTTTATTATCTCTTCCTCTGTTTATTCTTACACCGAGACGGTGTGAAGTAAGTTTGGGGGAGAGACATGCTATATAACTTTATGTTTTGTTTTTATTTTACTTCATTAAATCATGCATTTTTAATACTTATGTTTTCAAAAAATCAAAGAACAAATTTGAAAATTTTGAAAAACAGAAAAAGAAGCATGTAGTCTCTTTGCATATTATGATTGAGTCTAGAAGCATATAGGTTTGCATATGAGATATTTGCCTTGTAGAGGTTCATGCTTAGGATTAAGATCATTGCCCATGTTTGGACCTTTGCATCTTTCGAAATACAACTTCTACTTTTGTGAGACTTGCATGATTTTTGAAGCATCTCTATGAACTTGGAGTTAATTTGAATCTAATTTTCTTGTTTATGGTGATTTTAATGCATTCTCATGGTCGACTATAAGTCATATTGGGGTTTTCTTATCCACTTTACCACCTTTGTGTTAAACCGAATGTCCTTTCTTACCTTTAGATTGGTTCATCTACCTTTAACCTTAACCATTTCTTTCAAACCCTTTGATTGATTTTCTGAGTGAGACATTTTCTTGAAAATGTTATGATTTTGCAAAAACTTGAGAGTATCAGAAATGACAAAAGATTAGCTCTTGTTTTAGCTAGCGATGGTAAGTCTAGCAGTTAGGTTGAGAATGAAAGAATTGGATAGTTAGATTAGGTATTGGTTTGGGTGTTGGAAAAGAAAGAAAATAAAAGTGTGAAAAGGAAAAGCGTGAAAAGGAAAAGCGTGATCAATAGTATAAAAAGTCCCTAGGGAAACTAAGTGATAAGCCTAAAAACTCTAAATCTCAAGTAGGAATAAGAAAATAAAAATGTAGTTACCCTAAGATTGTACAAAAAAATAAGTGTAGAGAGCAAAAGAAAACAAATAATAGAAAATAGCTAAGTGCAAATGAAAAGGTTTTTCTTAGGAGACTAAGATAAGAGATTGATCATGAAGTTAAAGATTAAAGAGACCAAAGATTCTATTGATACGGGGATTGAAAAGAGAATGAGAAGAATGTGAATAGAGTAGAAACTAGGATACATTTCATGAGATGGGGTAGAATAACGAGAACTGAACTTTGTATGCATTAATTGTTCCCTTTCTTAGATGGATTTTTCATTTGACTAACATTCCTATATTGTGAGAGCAACCACCCAAAGAAAAACTCTTTTGAAACCACCTCAAAAATCTTCAACCCAAAACCGATTGATGATTTGATTTTCCTAAGCGAGACCGCACTATAAACACCTTAATGAATGTTAAAGAGATGTCTTCTATTTTATTGTGATTGTTTGCTTAAATTTAGGGGTTGTATTATGAATTTGCATTGAGAAGAGCATGAAGAAGTAAGAAAGAGTAAGATGTTTGTTTTCCACCATCTAACTATATTTGAGGATAATATGTTTAATCCTTCGTATGATACTTTGTGTCTTTGAATCCCCATTTTCACACCTCTTCCTCTATTTGTATCTTGTAGTTTGCTTGCAGACAAGCAAGAGATAAGTTTGGGAGAATTGATATTTTGCCTTTTTACAGTATTTTAGATTGCATTTCTCATTAATTGTTTGTGTTTGCAATGCATATTTAGGTTTTTAGGTGCATGTTTTCATATATTTCTTGTTTTTAGGTATTGGAGTACGGTATGCAACAAGATGGATTATTTGGAAGCAAATAAGAGAAATGATGATCTAGAACCAGTCCAAAGTGTCTTAACGATCGACTCAGATGAAGGTCTTTCCTTGAGATTTAACTCCACACCCTTGAAGAAAGTTATAAGAAATTGAGTTATCTTTCCAATGGAGGTGGTCTTGAGTGATTTGGGTCAGTGATTAAGGAGATACGGTCCATTTGATGAAGAGCGGTACGACCCAACCGCTTCATGTGACCGCAACAAATGTGGCAAAACTTACATGTAAGTTGGGCGGCCAATTTGAGCGGGATCACGACATTGCAGGGATTTGAGTGGTTTGTTTTAGCGAGATAACGACACCGCTGGACCGGATTTGATTTCTGATTTTTGTTTCTAAACCGAGTATGAACCAATATGATTTCATGTTAAACCAGCTTTTATCTTTCACTATAAATAGTCTCTAAACCTAATTAGGAGACTTGTGCTTTGTTTATGAGATTTTCTCTTAGCCTCTTTGAAGTTTTCATGAAGACTTTATATGAATTTTTTGGTTTCAAAATATCAAAACTTTTTCTCTTCTTAAATCTTTCATCTACTTATTTATAATCATGATTATGCAAGGATCAAGTTTGTTGCTTTGTGTCTTCATGGTTTCTACTGAGTAGTCTCCTTAGGACTCGGGATTAGGTAGATCTAGGGTGATAGGTTGTTGATTAGTGGAGTTTAGGTTTGGAATATGTTAGATCATTTCATAATGATGGTTATCAATGCTAGATTAGCCAAAAAATTGGTAGTTTATGACTTAGACAATTTCATGCCTGAAAAATGTTCGATGAAATATCAGAACCAAAATTATTAAGAGGTTTTCATTCCTAACTTACGAAAGTAGTTGATTATGATGTTTTGTGGTTAGGTAACCTTGTAAATAATGCTCTTTGATCTCTTAATCGCTAGCGGAAGTTATTGATAATTAGATAATTAAATAAGAGGTTATTGCCATAGAAATAGATTAGTCAACATTAGAAACTTTAGACCAAAGGCTTACCTCATTGAAGTAAAATGAAAATCCATTAGTTAACAATATATAATCTTACTCTCCTATCTTTATCACCAGAGTTCACCTTTCTATCTAAATCTTTTTAAGCATTTTCCCAATTTTATTTATGTGTTTGATTTTTGATTTCGAAACTAAACATGTTTGATTTCCTTAGATTAAATTTGGATTCCTATAGTCAAGTGTTGATACATTGTCTTTGAAATTCGATATCTAAAATCTATAACACAGTTCGGTTGAAAACACAGTCAACATCAATTTAAATTCTTTTGACTATTTTGGAATATTATGTGATCCTTCAGAAGTATAAATGTATTTTTACTATACATTTTCTCACCTTATTCTTGGAAAAAGAAAGATATATAAATATACGTTATGGCATCCACTTGACGAGACAAGGAGAACAATTTTAGTTTGGGATCAAAGAAATTTGACCATCCTTTATTAATGTGACATTACTGGTGAAATCTATAAAAAATGATGTTAAGATCTTCCGCCAAAATCTTCTTTTTGAAGATAATGGTAGACACCAGTGGGAGTGTGGGACTAAAGAAGTTCACTGGTGTTTGGCTCTTTGTGATCAAGAAAGGTTGGAAACCTATAGAAGAAGTAAATATTTTTGTATATAAAATTAAAAGCTTGGTAATATATCCAAGAATCATTTACTGGAAAAAAACACACACACACACAAATTAAATTGCATCTAACTTGGTAAAACCAAAAGAAAAAGAAGATAACCGAATGAACTAAATCAAATTAGTAGTGGGGACAAAATCCAAAAGCGGTTAAAAGTTCTTTTATTTTAGATAAAAAAAGCGGTTAAAAGTTTAATCTCTTTTTCTTTTTAATTCTCCCATTATCAATTTATCATAGTATGTTTGTCTATATAAATACCCATTGATCTTGTTGTAGCTATACACCTTGTCATACTATCTTCTTCTACATTCTTCATCATCTTCTCTTTTCTTTTCCTTCTAAGTGCTTAGTCTTAAAACACATTTTCTCTTAGTAATGGAGGGTAAAAGAAGAGTGGGATCATCATCGTCTGCTTCCTTCACCTCTCAACTCTTTGGCCCCAAGGAACCATCCTACTCCGCCAACTTCAACTCCCTTTTCCCTCCTCCCTCCAAGGTACTATTATTAACCTCTCTTCTTATAGTTCCTTCTGTTTACCTTTTTCCTGGCTGATTGATTCTTGACATCCACTCTTCCTTTTTCTTTTTCCAAATTTTCAGGGAACATCAAGAAACATCCTAAGCTCCAACCATGGGTCCCTAGGTCAGTGTAAAAGCCTTTCTCCTACTGTTTTTGTCTTGGGAATTGTTTAATTAAACCTCAGGAAACTTGTCGCCCCTTCTTAAATCACTATGGTTACTTGTGCTTTAATTAAGCTACGTTATAAAGTTGTCATTCTTGATTCAAGAATGGCTCAAGTTAGTTCATTTGGTTTGGTATAAATTCAATCAAGAACATGAAGAGCTTAACCAAGATTGGTCCAAACGGCTTCCTGTTTCTTGAAACTAAGCAAAAGCCATACCATTCTTACTGTTGATATCAGAAGAAACTCCAAATTTACTCTGCTTCCTTCATCCATCATAAACAATCTTGAAAACTTACCTATCTCATGCCAAGAACGGCTCAAAGATTCTTCATTTTTGCTTTGAGATTCATCGTTCTTTAGTTGAGAAAACCATCTCAATCTTGGTGGTCTAATAAATACATTATCTCCTCGATTTTTTGTTCCTTCACAGACTACGGTGGTAAAGAATCTGCAACCTGCAATCTAAGTTCATCTCTTTACTACGGTGGTCAAGATTTTTACTCTCGATCCACACACAACGAGACTTACCCTACAGTGAGTTATCATCATTATTCTTAAATGATTCATGTCACTTTTGATGTTTAATTGTTTCAAAGAAGTGAAAAAATCTTTGAATTTGCAAAACGTTGAATCAATCAGATTAACAAGGATCAAATCAGATATGACGATGAGGCCAAATCGTTGGACGCCTCTAGAGGAAACTGGTGGCAAGGTACTATTAGATATACCCCAACCAAATAATTTTGTCACAAATTTCATGTCATTGTTTGTTTTCTTTCTAACATTTCCCCCTTTCTAACATTTCCGCAGGTTCACTATATTATTAGAATCTTCTCAAAGAGGCATCTCCATAGAAGAAGAAGAACATCAAGTTGAAACAGAACTAATTTAATCGTGTAGATCCTTTGTTTGTTCTAAAGAAACTGTTTCAGTGATGTTATGCTTGTTTCTCTGTCTAATACCAATCCAAATATTAGATCTTTGTACTTGAAAAAACATTAGAATCTTGAAACTATAGTAAAATAACAGAGGATTCTCTAGGGCTACAGAAGTGATCGAATCTGAAACTCAAATATATCAGACAAAGAGATTGTAGAGATTCCTAAAGGGTTAATAAATAAATGCGTAGAGCACAAGAAACACATAAATAACAAATGCAGAAGGAACAAGCACAACAAGAGCCGCAAGTGCATGAAAACTTCTCTTACATTCCAAAGGTCCAAGCTTGATCTGAACAAGATCCACAGACGCCATTGTTAAGAACCCACATCCCAAAACCGACGCAACACACGAACCCACGATTCCCACTCTCAACGCTGCCAAGTTCACGCGCCCCACTCCCGCGTTTAACACACGCGCTTCCTCAACCACGCTCCCGTTAGTTGTTGTTCTGATTGCTTGCTTGAGAGACAAGGCAATGAGGCTGGAGAAGAGGAAGAAGCTGAAGGAGTAAACATGACTTGAGACTAGCCTCTCTGCTAATAGCCTAATACGTTGCCTTTGTGAGGATAATTAAGCAAGACTTGATTCAATGGATTTGTGAAGTTATTTTCTTTGACTACCTCTTCACATTCCTTGTATTTTGAATCTCTATATTTTTTGAATCTTATTCTTGGATTCATTCTCTACATTTATTTTTGTTTGACTGGTTGAATCTATAAAACCCCTTGATCAATCTCAATGAAAAACATCTCAAGCATTCTTTCTTCCTTGTACACAAAGCTTGTTTTTCTCTCTTTACACACAGTGTGTTCTATTTCATTAGTGTTTCTTTCTGAGATCCAAGTATTTGGAACCTACATTTGGTATCAGAGCTATATGTCCAAAGAAGTGTCGTCATCCGGTGATGGTATCGGAGGAGATATGACGACAACAAAAATCGGAAGAGAAGGAAACGTAACACTCACTTATCCATTACTCACAAAATGTAACTATTCGTGTGGGCGTTGAAGATGCTGGTGAATCTACAAGCACAAGGGGTGTGGGAAGCTATAGAGTCCGACGAAGTCAAAGAGCATAAGGATGTAATGGCTCTCGCTGCCATATATCAAGCACTTCCGGAAGACATTCTTCTCATGATGGCTGAGAAGGATTCCGCCAAGCAATCTTGGGAGACACTAAATACAATGCATGTCAGTGTGGAACGTGTCAAGGAGGCGAAAGTGCAAACCTTGAGGTCCCATTTCGAGGCAATTTTCATGAAAGACAGAGAGTCGGTGGATGATTTTGCTATGAAATTGACCTCCATTGTGACTGGTATTCGTTTGTTGGGGGAGTGGAGGAGATATCCTTTGTCAAGAAATTCCTTCTAGCCGTAATACAAAAATATATGCAGATCGTCACTGTGATCAAACAATTTGGTGACCTCAAAAACATGACCGTCGAGGAGGTCGTCGGTCATCTCAAGGTCTACGAGAAGAGGCTTCGTGGCTACGGAGACCGAGAAGATGAGAAGCACTTCTTGCTTTCACATTCGGAATGAAAGATGTGCATGAAGAAAAATGGAGATGCTGATTTTTCTTCCAACTCGTCGAAACATAGCGGCAATAGTGGAGAAAGCCGTGGTCGTGGTAGAAGAGGAGGACGAGGAAACGGTCGAGAGCAAAATCATGGTTCAAGTGCACGTCAAAAAGAAGATTCAAAACCACGTAAGGAAAATAGCACAATAAGGTGTTATGCTTGTCAAAAACTATGGTCACTATGCAAATGAGTGACGTAACAAGAAACCGAATGAGGAGGCAAATCTTACTTGTGTCCATGATGAAGAGCCAACTGTTCATTGAGGAGTTGGTTAAAACTTTACCTGAAGACAAGGAAGAGTTGGTAATGCTCAGTGAAGAGAAGGTTATGGTAAACTTCTTTGCAAATGGCGAGGAGTACAATCACATTAACCTGTGGTACCTTGATAATGGAGCAAGCAATCATATGACGGAACATCTAGTTAAGTTCAAGGAACTTGACGAGAAGTATACAGGGAGTGTGAAGTTTGGAGATGGCTCATTTGTTGAGATCAAAGGACGAGGATCCATCTTGTTTCAATGCAAAAATGGAGATCAACGATGAATCACCAAAATCTATTACATTCCAAAGCTAAAGAGTAATATCTCCAGTCTCGGTCAAATGACGGAAGAGGACAATACAATCACCATGTCTGGTGATTACTTGAGGTTGTTCAACCAAAGTGGTGTGTTGTTGATGAAGGTGAAGAGATCGCCAAATCGGTTGTATAAGATTTCTCTCGAGACAAGCAATCCAGTCTCTCTGTTGACATCACTTGCGGACTCGGCATGGTTATGGCATGCGAGACTTGGACATGTAAACTTCTATGCACTAAAAATGATGGGAGACAAGGAATTGGCAATGGGGATGCCTAGGATCACACACCCCAATCAAATGTGTGAAAGTTGTATAGTCGCAAAGCAAAAAAGGCTACCATTGCCTGCTCAAGCCAACTTTCGTGCAAAGCAACCTTTGCAACTAGTACATGCTGACTTGTGTGGTCATATCACCCCTACAACACTCACTGGTAATAAGTACTTCCTTTTTTTACTCATTGATGATTATAGCCGTTGGGTGTGGGTGTACATGCTCAGAGATAAAGGAGAAGCCTTTGCTGCATTCAAGAAGTTTAAAAGGCTTGTGGAGAACAAGTCCGAGCACAAGCTAAAGACTTTACGAACCGATCATGGTGGAGAGTTTACATCACAAAAATTCACAGAATTCTGCAGAAAAGAGGGTGTTGAACGTCACCATACATCACCATACTCTCCAAAACAAACTGCGTGGTGGAAAGAAGAAATCGAACCGTGATGGCTACTGCGAGGAGTTTGCTTAAAAGCATGAACGTTTGGATGAATTTTTGGGGAGAAGCAGTATGACATGCGCTCTATCTCTCGAATCGATTGTCGACAAAGGTACTAGGAGAGAGTACTCCTTACCAAGCTTAGACTGGCAAGAGACCTCATTTGGATCATTTGAGGGTGTTAGGCTGCACAGCACATGTAAAGGTAGCAGGACCACATCTCAAGAAACTTGATGATCGGAGTCAAACACTGGTGTATATTGGTGTTGAAGAAGGAAGTAAAGCACATAATTATTTGATCCAGTAAAAGAGAATATTCTTGTGAGTAGAGATGCTTTGTTTGAGGAGGAAAAGAAATGGGAATGGTACAACGACACTAATGAGGTCGTACAAAACCAAGTGGAATTTGGTGTCTAAACGGATGATGTGGAGAGAGTTGTAACATCACCATCAATACCAATAGATGTGAGAAATTCTCCACAACAACTTGAAAGCTCAGGTAGTTCCTTAAGTGAGCCGGGAAAATTCCGCTCTCTTGAAGACATTTATGCACCCCAGTAGGATAGATGGAGCTCGATGAATTGTTGTTACTCACAACCGATGAGCCAACATCATACCTTGAAGCAGCAACCAAGGAATCATGGAAAGAGGCAATGCAGAGTGAACTTGAATCCATAGAAAAGAACAAAACTTGGGAACTCACTGACTTACCGATTGGTCACAAAACCATAAGCTTGAAATGGGTGTTCAAGTTGAAAAAGGTATTAGAAAAGTTTGATATGGCAGATTGCAACCCAAGCAAGTATCCGATGGAAACAAAGTTGTAGCTCGGAAAGGATGCAGAAGGGATCTTCGTAAATCCCACGGAGTATAGAAGTGTCATCAGGTGTCTCAGATATTTAACACACACTCGTCTTGATATTTCATATGATGTTGGGATGGTAAGCCGTTACATGGCGCAACCTTCTACTTTACATAAGAGTGCAGTGAAACACATTCTTCGTTATGTGAAGGGGTTAACGAGCTACGGACTTTAATACAAAAAGGGAGAAGGAGATATTGAACTTATTGGTTTTACTGACAGCAACCTTGCTGATGATATAAATGGCAGGAAAAGCACCAGAGGGATGGTGTTTTATCTCAACGGGAATATGATCACTTGGCAATCCTAGAAGCAGCGAATTATTGCCTTATCCTCCTGTGAAGCAGAGTTCATGGTTGCTACTGCAACATCTTTTCAAATATTATGGCTAAGGACTATTGATTGAATTAACAAAAAGTGATCCAAAACCAGTAACTCTCTACATTAACAACAAGTCAGCGATTGCATTGATTAAGAATGCGGTGTTTCATGGTCATAGCAAGCACATCGACATTTGTTTTTATTTTATCCGTGAGTGTGTTGAGAATCGACAGATCGACAGAGCAGCTAGCGGATATTCTCACTAAGGCCCTATCTAGAGTCAAATTTGCAGAGATGCGGGATCTACTCGGCGTAAAGAATCTTGAACCAAGTCAAGCTTATGGGAGAGAATGTGAGGATAATTAAGCAAGACTTGATTCAATGGATTTGTGAAGTTATTTTCTTTGACTACCTCTTCACATTCCTTGTATTTTGAATCTCTATATTTTTTGAATCTTATTCTTGGATTCATTCTCTACATTTATTTTTGTTTGACTGATTGAATCTATAAAACCCCTTGATCAATCTCAATGAAAAACATCTCAAGCATTCTTTCTTCCTTATACACAAAGCTTGTTTTTCTCTCTTTACACAGTGTGTTCTATTTCATTCGTGTTTCCTTCTGAGATCCAAGTATTTGGAACCTACAGCCTTTTGCAGCGGCACATTAGGGAAAATGTTGGTTCCCGGCAGCGGAGGAGGAAACCAGGAAAGTGATGTTTCCACTTGTGGTGAGGCCGAGGAAAAGACCAAGCGAGAAGAGGGAATTAACGTTAACGATCCCTTCTAGAGCCATGACATGCATTAGCACCGTTGGGAGGAACCTTCGTAGGAGAAATTCCATGGCGCTGCCGAAGATTGCCATCTTGCATATTTGAATTGTTTCATTTGTTATATAAAGTGTACAATTTTGAGAGAAACATAAATTTATATACTAGTTCAAAAGGTTGTTTTTTTCTATGGTTCAGAGACTCTGAGAAAGTGTGTACTATGTAGCGTTGAACCTAAGGATTAAGGATTGCGTGTCGTCTTGGAAGATAACGTACCTTTTGGTTTTGTCTCAATATGTCGCCTCTTAAGAGGTCATATTTTTGTCTTTATCACCCATAAATAAAATTTTCTTTACCACAAGAATACTCTAAAGTTAATATTTTCTTTCATCTCCATTGTAAGGAAACAGATGCCGTTCAAGTACCTAGGTCTCCTTTTGCTGACAAAAAGAATGTCAAGTGCTCATTTTCAGCCTCTTATAGAGAAGATAGAGCTCGTACTAGTTCTTGAAAAAATCATTTTTATCTTTTGCAGGACGGTTACAACTTTCCACTTCGGTAATCGCGAGTTTAACTAACTTCTGGATCTCTGCACTTCATTTCCCTAATGCTTGCATTCGAGAGATTGAGAAGATTAACTCTGTTTTTTATGGTCTGCCCCGATTTTAAATACAAAAGGCTAAAGTGGCTTGGATTAATTTTTGTAAACCAAAATTCGAAGGAGGACTAGGCATTAAATCTCTAGCGGAAGCAAATAAGGTTAGCTATTATAAGCTGATTTGGAGACTGTTTTCGTCAACGAATTCTCTTTGGGTCAACTAGATTCACAAGAATTTGATTCAGAAGAGTTCTTTTTGGTCGTTAAAGTTACATACGAGTGTTGCCTCGTGGATTTGGAGGAAGCTCTTAAAGTATAGGGACTTGGCAAAGGAGTTTCATCATGTTGAAGTGCGAAATGAGTTTAACACTTCTTTCTGATTCGATAACTGGAGTTCGCTAGGAAGATTATTCGATGTTTTGGGTGAGAGAGGTTAGATTGATATGGGTATTCCTTCAATGGCTTCGATGGCGGATGTGTTTGTAAATCACAGACCTAGGCGACGACGAGCTCATATTCTAACTAGGATTGAGGATGAGATTAAGAGGATAAAGGATTTGGCTTTCTTTGATGGGGATATTCATTTATGGTGCTTTAGGGTTGATAATTTCATACCAAAATTTTCTTCTCGAGATACTTGGTCTCAAGTTCGAGAATCCATTTCTCTCACGCCTTGGCATAAGAGTGTATTGTTTCCTATGGCTACTCTGAAATATTCTTTCATAGTCTGGTTGGCTGCTCGGAATCGCTTAGCAACATGTGATAGACTTCTCTAGTGGAATCCAAATGTAGCTCATGGATGTGTCTTTTGTTCCGCTACAGTGGAGACCTGGGACAATCTGTTTTTCTCTTGTCCCATCACCTCTCAAGTCTGATATAGGCTGGTCTCAGGTTTGCTCCTCCACATGTATTCCATTCTTTTCCATGATATGATTTCTTCTGTTTTGATCACAGACATGAGGGGTATTAGTTTTTTTCTGGCTAAGTATGTGTTTCAATTCGACGTGTACTTCTTATGGCGGGAGAGAAATAAGAGGCGTCATGGCAAAATTCCATCTTCAATGGACCGGTTAGTCAGGGACTTGGATAGGATGGTCCACAATTTCCACTCTGCAGCGTAAGGGGCTCATAAAGAATGGTTTGCAAATTTGGTTCTCAAATAGGGTCTAATTTTTATTTCTATGTCCAGTGGCTACTCTATTTTTTTTTTCTATTTTTTCCGTTATTTTAGGTTTAACCTCATTCGAAAGTAGGATATACTCTTTTTCTCAAAACTATGGGTTTTGTTTTAATTGGGTTTTCTGGGTTTGGGTTTTAACGAGACATACAACTTATTGTAAAAAAACTTTTTTAAAATATAATTTTACATATTTTTTTTTTTAAAAAGGAAACGGCTGCCTTCTTTTATTCTTTGAAGATTGTTTGCATTTCTCATCAACGTAATTACTATTATTTATTTTCTTATAACCACAAGTTTCTCCGATGAAAAAAAAATCCCCACAAGTTGCTCTTTCTACTATCTACTAGCTAGAAACGCAAGAGGACATAATTATGCCAAAAGGAAAGGTTATAGTAATGTAAATTTTGGATTCAATTTAAGGCTCAATAAAATGCTTCATCGGCCCTCGGGGCTTACTGTTATTAAACCCCAAAATCTCTGATCGGTTCTTTAGGACAACCGATGACATTTCACAAAAAAATACTACTATTATTGATCAAACGAAAATATTTTTGCATTATCTCAAACCAATAATGCACAAAAAAGCTTACAAATATATTAAAAAAATGAATTACGAGGATGAACACTTCTTGCTAAAAAAAAGGTGTTGTTCTATTTCATTAAAAGATTCATGCTTTCAAATCGAAACCTAAAAACAACGTATATTTTCCAATTCCCTGATTATGTCGTGGAACACAGCTGCTCGGATGGATTTAAGATATTATGAAGTATGAACCAAGTGTTTCGACTCTGATATGAAGTGTGTGTATAAATGGTTATATCATGTCATACAAGTATACAACTTATCGTGCAGAAGAACTGTAGATTAGACTATGTAGTTATAGTACACCCCAAGCTATGATTTTGTCACCGGATGAATGAAGTCAGAAAGACAGAAACCATTTTAAAATGATCCACATGAGTTACTCTATGAATATGTATGTGCTAGCTTTTTTTTGTCATCAATGTATGTCTATTTAGTGCAGTTTTAAATGTTATAGGAGCATTTTTTTCCAGTTCAACACTAACAATTTAATTGAGTCAACAATTATTTCAGCAATTGTGCTTCAATTTTGGTTACTACACCAATTGGCAATTGCCCCCAAAAGAACAATGAAGGTGTAAAAGTTATTCCAGTTTTATTGTATTTTATTTTGGTTAAAATTTTGAAATTTTTTTTTGACATCAGTTAAAATTTTGAAATTAAGTTTTTTTCGTTCCATAAAGCATATTTCGTATTCATTTGTTACGGATTGTTAGAGAGTAATACTTGAGCGCAAAATAACACACGCAGCAGCAGTGCTTAAAGCACACATAATCACGACAATCACAAGTTAGATGTTATAAGAGGTAGCCGTGACCATGAAGCGAATATTCAGAAATTTTTCAATATCGGTAATTCGCTTCGTCTCAATCAAATATTTAATATTATTATGATTCATTTCGATTCAAATTTTTTTGAATACTCAGAAATATTTGCTTCGATTCGTTTAAAACATAAATTTTTAAAACATACACAATACATAAAAATAACAGAATATTAGATACACAAATTTTTTGGATGAAAAGAAAAATATAATAACTAATAATTCATTAACCTACAAACCTAGTAAATCAATTTTCCTAGGTAATGATTATTTGTTGTCTTCCAAATAGCTAGGTACATGTAAAGGTAATGATACCCAAAAATAAGAAACGATTTTTCAAAACCTATAAACCTAAAAGCTAAGACTACAAAGAGGAAGGAGATAAAACTTTGGAAAGTGAATCAAATCATTAGATTTTCTTGTTTTACATATCTTTATACAAAACTAATTGTATAATATGTATATCTATAATTATATATTATAATATATATATATATATAATCGAAGCGGATATTCGGTTATGGCAAAAATGATATTTGCGATTTGCGTCATTTAAATGAATAGTCTATTTTGCTATTTGCTTTGCTTTAAAATTTTACGGATATTCGGTTTTACGATTCAATCGAAGCGAATATTGAATCGAAGTGGATCTAACGAATATTTTGCACATGCCTAATAAGGGGGAGAGATAGAGGCTGATGTGAATGTGGTTGTGGGTGAACTTGAGCAAAGAGATCCCTTTGGAAGAAATCAAACCAGTGGTAAATATCTGATGGTGGTCTGGATTTTCTTGATGACTTGGGGAACCTTTTCGGTTGGAGAGGAGTGAAGACGTGCATTCCTTTGTTTCCAAATATCATACACAGAAACCTGAAATAGTAACTTACATATCAAATAGATTTTCCTATCCGGAGATGGAGCTTTTGACCACTATATCACAGTTGAGAAGTCCAGTGGAGGTGCGAATGTGGTTGTAGCAAAGAAGAATTGTCATATCTCTTTAGCAAATTCACATTCAAAAAACAAGTGATCTATACTTTCTGCCCTGGAAGTACAAATGAGACAAGAAGATGGTACTTGCATCCCCAACTTAGCAGCTGGTCCCTAGTAGGTAGTTTTCTATGCATAGCGACCCAGAAAATGAATGCATGTTTGGGTATCTTTTGTTTGAACCAAACTGAGGAGGCCCAGGGAACAGGAGGGGCTAGCAGATGAAGGTGAAATTACCTACGAACCCACATAACAATAGAATACTTGTTGAAACACGAAACACTCTGTTTCAACTTTTATTAGAAATCTCTCAAGAAGTTTTCACTCTCTTAATGGTTTTACAAAAACTTAAGAAATATCCTTTTTAATCTAAAACCTATGGTTTCTAATCTCGTCCAAGAGAACACCCTTCTCTCTTAATCTTATAATGATCAAGGTTTGCACTTAGGATTCTTAAAACGGCTGACCTAGGAACTCAAACATTGACTCCTATTTATCATCAATGATCAAGTCTGATTCTCTAGATTATCGTAACAAGATTTGACTGTATCTAAATCTTCACGATATTGTCCAAATATCTTCTCTTTCCAAACTGATCGATCCTCAGCATCTAGAGTTTCTATCCATTGTTAAAAAACACACGTCATTAAATCTTACTCGCCAATTCCACGTCATATTCTAGTTGACTTGATACAGTATTTCAGCAACAAACAGATTGCTCCTTGTTCCCACAAGTTGTGTCATGATGAAGCTTACACTTTCATAAGGCTCATCCAAGTGCGAGTTAAGGAGAAAGTCGAAGGCTGAGCCGCCTCTCCAACCTTCCAATATACTAAATCATGTTGAGTATGATGTAGAACTGTCGGCTGGATAAGAAGGCATGGCCGAATTAGCTGAACAATCGGGGGCCTTCCTCTTGGTAGAGACCAACACCCATTAAACACAACATGAGCCACCATGGCATTTCAAGGAATCCCACAAATTGGAGCCGCCAAGTCTCCAGCAATATATATATATATATATATATATATGAGAGGCCCGAGATTACACCAATTTTCATGCCAAAAGAAGGTTAAGAGACCAGACCTTACTTTAGCAACTAGGAAGAGTTTCACCAACTATCTAAGCTTAGTTAACCTTCTCCAAATCCAACTCTCAGAGGTTCTAAAGTCAATATCCCAAAACACTTTTCCTCTAATGAGAATTTTTGCCATCCAAGATACCCATAAGGATCCACTCTTGGTAAAAAGAATCTAAATTAGTTTAAGACCAAACATTTTATTCCAATCCACAGGTATTCTTAAATTGAGTCCTCCCTCAGACTTCTGGAATAGTCTGTTGACCAAGTTATATTAGCTTCTCGAGCCAAATTGGGAGCACCATTCCACAAGAAGGTAGAGCAGATGTGCTCTAACTCTTCCAAGCATTTGTTAGGCAATAAAAATACTGAGGTCCAGAAGTTAATGGTACTCATTATGACTGACTGAATAAGCTGGAACCGCCCCACATAAGATAAGTATCTACTGGACTAGCCAGATATTGTTGCCAACACTTTATCAATTAATGGCATGTAATCTTGCGGCCTGAGCTTGTTAGGGGCCAATGGTAGGCCCAAATACCACACTGGAAAATCCCCATGAGAAAATCCAAACTCCCCAGCTAACTCCTTAGTCAATTGGAAGTTATTTTCATCCAAGAATAATGAGGAATTCTTAGATTCAGCCTGAGCCCCTGAAAGCGATGTAGAATCTATTAAAAACCTGAATAATCCCACAAAATGATGTGGCTGAGCCATCAACGAATATCAATACATCATCCTCAAAGCTAAGATGAGTGATTAATGGGTCCTCGCATAAGGGATGAGGCTGAAAGCGATCCAAGTTCACTGCCTTATCCAAGCTTTTAGATAGAACATCCATAGCAAAGACAAACAATGAAGAAGAATTGGATCTCCCTATATCAAACCTTTATTCGCGGGGAAATAACCTACTAGCTCACCATTCAAAGATATAGAGAAGATAGTAGGGGATATACACTTTCTGATCTAATTGATAAAGATCTCTGGGAGCTCGAAGGCTTTAAGGAGGTTGAGCAAAAAAATTCAGTCCACACAATCATAAGCTTTGGTAAGATCTATCTGCAAACATCCCCTTAAAGTAGGACATGGCTTTTGGAAGTTAGCCACCAACTCAGAGGATAACAAGATGTTTTCGCACAATAATATGCCATTTACGAACCCCACTTGATTTCCTAGGATAACCTGAGATAGAAACAACTTAAACCTAGTACCCAAGATTCTGGAGATTACCTTGTAAGTTGTATTGTAGCAAGATATAAGCCTAAATTTTGTAACTTTATCTGCACATGTATGCTTTGGGAGTAGAGAGATGGTTGTAACATTTATACACCTTAGAGAACCCGCAGCCATAAAAAACTCTTTGACTGCTTCTACTAGAGCTAGACCAACAATGGGCCAAGAGAAAGTGAAGAACTCGGCCGTAAAGCCATCAAAGCCTT
Source organism: Cardamine chenopodiifolia (assembly GCA_963922655.1). Lineage (NCBI taxonomy): Eukaryota > Viridiplantae > Streptophyta > Magnoliopsida > Brassicales > Brassicaceae > Cardamine > Cardamine chenopodiifolia. The sequence continues at coordinate 12,802,244 of OZ000463.1, forward strand.
GAGCCTTTCCTTTAGGCATATCAAACACTGTGTCACGGATATCATCAGCAGAGGAAATCCTTGTCAATAGACCTGTAAGAATTTCAAAGCAATATAAGGGATAAAGTCTCTTAATGAAGTTTACAGAGTAAGGAGTTACATCACAATTGTGAGTGCCTAGAAGGGAGTGATAATAGTTGATGATCATATTCTTTACGTGATCCATTTTAGAGATTTTCCCACCAGCATCATTCCTTAGGTATCTGATGGCATTTTGAGCAGTATAAATTTCCACTGCCTTATGAAAATAAGATGTATTAGGATCACCCTCGCCTAACCAACGAATTCTTGAATTATGGCTGAAGAAAACTTCTCCGGCCTTAACTAAAACATCCCAAGCCTATCTAGCCAACCTCTATTCCCTGAACAGATCGTGAGTTGGAGTGACTAGCAGCTGTATTTGAATCTCTTCAAGCTTACCAAACTCTTATTTGCATCTAACTTGAATATTACTAAACCTATTGCGATGTAGAGCTCTACAACAACCTGTTGCTGATTTAAGCTTGATGCAAAGAGAGGTCAAAGCTGGAATACTAATGTCTGCCTCACCCCAATCTTCATGTAATAGGTCCTCATAGTCTGGAAGAGAAATAAGGAAAGCAAAAACCTGAACGGTGTATTTCTTCTCTCTATCTCACCCCGACAGAGCAACCAAGCAAGGGGAGTGATCTGAGGTTTCCGGCGGATAAAAATTGCAGAGCAAGAAGGAAGTAAATTTATCCACTTGTCATTTATCACTGCTCTGTACAACTTCCTAACAATTGGATTTTCTGGACTTTTGTTGGACCAAGTAAAAAACGCACCACGAGTAACCAAATCAGCCAAATTAGCAGCCTCTGAGGCAGTCATGGAACTCTAGTATGCCTTACAACGAGAATTCTGGTGGCAAGAGAGAAGTGTTTTTTGCTGAAAAAATCTGATTAAAATCATCAAGTAACATCCAAGGAGCGTCCATCACATTTGCAGATTGAGATAACTCCATAATATCAGACCATAGCTTCCTACATGCAATCAAGCAATTTCTTGCATAAATAAAGACGACGGTGAACGAGTGGTTATTGGCCAGATTGAAAATCCCACATAAAGTCATTTGATGTCTTCTTATAAGTTACTACGGAGAGCGACGAATCCCACATAACTTATTTTTTGTCTCAAAGGTTTTGGAAATTTATGAAAATCATGTAGATTTCCATTCCAATTTTGAAGAATATGCTTCCTTTTTCTTACATTATTGTTGGTAAATATACTTACTAAATAACCAACTAAATATATTTACTAAATCATGTCGATTATATTTACTAATTAAAATCTATTTAGTAACAAAGTTACAACCTACAATATATTTAGAAATCAACTTTGAATTGGTTATTTAGTAACAAAGTAACTAACTATTCTGAAAATGTTATCAGTAGTAAGCCAAAAAAAATATCATAGCCCAAAGTAACCACACAAAATAATTTCAAACAGTTTTAAAATGTTTAGGAAGCGGGAAGCCCAACAGTGTCGGGATTAACTTATTTGTTTCAGACTTTGAGTCATTCAGTTTAAAGCTTGTTGACAAATTTTAGTTATTTTTTCTCCTATCTCAAAGTTAAAACATATAGGACTTCATTTCAATTGAGTTACCAATTTGATTCGCAGTTGGATTAGTTTCGATCGGTTTATATTCTAAGACATATGTTTCTTTGTTTTTGACATCTTATTTAAAGTTTAAAACTTATTTTCTTTCCTTTCCGGATTGAATTATTTCGGTTCTGACTTATGATGTCTTTCAAATAAATTCTGTTAAAAAGTTGCACGAAGATGAGACTAGGGTCGTCTAAAACAAAAGATTTTCACGGGCCAGGTGAAGCAATGATATGAATTGGTCCATTCATTCTCGAATTAAATATGTGTTTTCCTTTTTTCTCTACGCCTTATGCTACTAAGAAATTATGAAAATAGACACCGTCGTTGGCCAAAAAATCAATAAACAAATAAATCTTGTGTTTAGCAATAAATTAGTAACGGTCAAACGATAAATAAGCAGTACGTACCAGGAGAAAGGCAAGGTTCACGCCTTTTTCTTTTGAAAGTAATGATTCGAGGAACTAATTGATTTCTTTTGGAGTCTAAAATGTTCTAACTACGTATTAAACCATTCTCCAAAGTAATATTCTTTATTTCTATTATAAGTAAGTGTACTCACGGATTCGAGTTAATTAATCATGTGATCCTAATGATCTCGTCTAACCGTATCCATTACTGTATCGATGGTTTAGTTTTGTTCGGTTATATTTAATCCGGTTTACCTGACGTCAACCTTAATACACAAGATTCGGAAAGAGAACCAAGCAACAAGGAGAAGAACAGAAGAAACCAGACTAAAGACATGTGTTAAGACTTGACAAAAGTGAATTACGCAGCAAGAAATTGCCTATTTGCAGTCATTAAGAACATAAAAGAGAATAACTAACCAAAAGTTCCATAGATTAATCTACTCATCTTCTATTTTTTCAACAATGTAAAGAAGAGAAAAGAAACCATTATGACTATTTATCTCAAGACTATCCATGCAATATTCGGAACGTCCTTCAATATTAATTCCATCATTTTCAAGGAGAACCGATAAGATCTGGTCGAACATGATTTTTTATTTTTAAGCTGGAATCTTTGAATAATGGGGCTACTCAGAATAAAGTTTAATTTCTATAAACAAAAAAATATGCATATATATAAAGAAAAGGTCTAAAATTAACTTGAGATCTGTAAGAACATTAAGCTCTCATAATGATATGAAGCGGTCACAAAAATGCCTCTGCCTGCCCGCTTAAACTCGGAAATTGGCAGTCCTTCAATTATGACACTTCTCATGCTTTTCGGCTTCAAATTGTAATAGAACAGACAAAAGGGATCATACAATTCTTTTGGAACGACAAAACTTACCGTTATAAAAAGTTTACATGACGTGGAAGTCAAGCCCAGCAGCAGATTGGGGCAAGTGATAAGTGTTCACGGACCAATCCTCTCTCTCAGCATCTTCCACAACCCACATTCGAAAACTATCCTTCGAGGTTTCTCAACCACACCAATTTTATCTCTGTAGTTGATTAGAGTTTTATCAGTAAGACCATACGCATGACTATCCCACATATTGCCATAAGCCACTGGTAGAACGTTGGTTGATACTTTGATGATGTTGAATGTTTCTAACGTAACATTGAAACTCACAAGTATAGAATTATTTGGGGGATCGATATCCATCCTAGAGGTCCCGTAGTAGAGATATCTGTTATGGAGCTATCTCGTGCGGGGGATACAAAACCCCAATCCCCACCGTTAGCTTACTTCTAAAGCAGATCAAACCCTCAAACCGCGTTATAACAATGTCCCTTGAATTTTGACTAGCCTCATATCTTTGTAGGAAGAGGAAGATACGTTTGGGTTACGCGATGAGACTAATTGAAACTTTTTACACAAAAAGTCATCAAAAGCAATGAGGAGGGGAGTATGAGCCGAGGAAGAAGCAATATTAAAGTGCCGGTTTCTGAAATCTAGGCTGGTGATGATAGAGGACCAAAGCTTGGAGACGCATCGAAATCTCAATAAAGACTTCACAGGCAATCTTAAGACTCTATCAATCTGAAGATCCAGAGGAATGTCCATCGGTATCGGATTTGAACAGGAGATTGACTTTCTTCTCGTGGGGACTCGCTTATACCTTAACATAGCATAAAGAAGAGCATTTAGAAGTTTTAAACACACTGCTAATGCTCCTTCTATGCTTTGAGATGAAGTTTTTCCCAAGTATTAAGTTTTAAAGTATTTAATAATAGATTTATAAAATTAATTTATTTGGTTAGATAACATAAAGATATATATATATATATATATATTATACTAAAATTTAAATAGTCTATATTTTAATTAATACTTATCATTAGTTTATTTGTCATATTATTTTAAGATAATGATTCAAACAATATAATTTAAATATGAAAATTATAAAATTAGAATTAAAGCACAATAACAATATAATTTATGCATATATATATATATATGTGTATATATATATAATGTATGATAGATTAATAAAAAAATTAAATACGAAATTTTTATAAAATATAAGAATATCATAATTATATATATATATATATTATAAATGTATAATGTATAGTAATTTAATAAAAATAATTTAAATACGAAAATTAAAAAAAACGAGAATTTAATAATAATCATAATAATTATATGTATATATAATAATTATATCAGTATATATATGTATAAAATATAATTTAAATATGAATTATAAAAAAAAATATAATATAATAATGATCATAATAAATATATATGTTTTTATACATATATATATATGCATAATTTATATAATGATTATTATATAATTATAGTTTTTAAATTTTCATATTTAATTATATTTGTTATATATATGTGTAACAGATATTTTAAATATGAATTATAAAAAATTATAATAATATATAGTGATCATAATAAATATATATGTATTTATTCATATATATATATATGCATAATTTATATAATGATTATTATATAATTACAGTTTCTTAATTTTCATATTTAAAAAATATAATTTTAAATATGAATTATAATAAATATAATAATGATCATAATAAATATATATAATAATTATACATATAGTATAAATGTTTATTTTTAATGTAATTTTATTTACTAACCGCTTATATCTCTACCAATCAATTAATATGTACATTAATAAAATCATACAGCTTCTGCTTCATAATGCTTCTGTTTTCTACAACTACTGCTCTACTAAGAGTCGTACCAATAATGCCATTTGTAGAGAAACAAAACCTTATACATAATATTTAAAAGAACTTTAACTGGCCACATAAAACCTAAACCTAATTGGAATTTGGGAATTTTCCTTTTATTGCTTATGTCAAAGTATTATAAATTGGTATCCAACTTGTGTATTTAATTTTTTTATTCATTATTATTTTAGAATAATTGATTTAATTGACTATCTATTTCGATGGCCAACTTCTTAAAATATTTTTGAGAAACGGTTATAAATGTACGATATTTTATAATGAACATCCGTTATTTGAAAATCAAACTTCAGAATTAATATATAAACTTTTAAATTTTTAACCAATGGATCAAATGTGGTTCCACATATATTTAATCTCTTTTATCAAAATTCGGTCGAAATTGTAATTAACATGATTAATACACATGTCAATTAATCAATTAGATTACAACATGTGTCATGACTTCATTAGATTGTTTTAAAACAATTTTTCTTTGTTTGTGAGATTAGGAGTTTGTAAGATTGCATATTTCTTTGTTTTATGTAATCATATATATTAAAGTATGATAAACTTTGTAGAATTGCTTGTGTTGTTTTAACACTCATTTACGATTAAAAAACATTAATGAATAAAATAAATTTTAATTATTGATTGTGATTTTTAACTGTGTTCTAAAAATATAGTAATAGATATTCATAAATTTATCTCTCATCATATCTTTCCTACTTAAAATTTTATATTTTTGGATTTATAAAAAATAGCAATAAAAACGAAATAACAATTGAAAATAAACAAAATTATGCTAGGGAAGAAGCAATGGGGCTTCATACCAGCTTCTAATGGATTTAGATATGTTTCTTCTTCTGAGAATCGCCGATCTTCAAAGAGTAATTGGTATCTTTATCAGTTCTTCCACTCCTCGAAAATTTTCACTTTTTTGTTGTATTAGATGAAAACAGAATTGAGTACATCAATAAGGGTGATGACGTGATTGTAGAACTTGAGGCGATTCTAGAAGTTTGTACATGGGAGGCTCTCTAAAGGACATTAAGCTCCTGGTCATGATGTTATTATCATCACTCGTTATATACGTGTAACTCGTCTTGAAATTGTGGCTTTGATTCAAATATACTTAACAAATATGACTCAGTGGACATGAATCATGATTTCCTAGTTTCAGACGTTCTTTCTTTACGTTTGAGCGATGTTTTGTGAGTAGAATAGATTGGTTCTCAGACAAATGAGTACAATTAAAAGCACAAAAGTACACAAACAACACACCATAAGTCTAAAAGGATTCAGAGTTGTCAATACAGCACTAAAAAAACCTGCAACTGGTAGTTGGGGTTTTCTTTTTTTTGTAAGTTACAAAAAAAGATAAGCAAATAACTAAATTGGTTTGTCTTTTAAGAGGGTACACTTAGACTTAGAGATTTACTCAGTACTCCTCCTGTTGGTATTCAGCTTCTTCCTCGTCCTCATACTCGCCTTCTTCATCTGCAGTTGCGTCTTGGTATTGTTGGTACTCTGAAACAAGGTCGTTCATGTTACTCTCAGCTTCTGTGAACTCCATCTCGTCCATTCCTTCTCCTGTGTACCAATGCAAGAAAGCCTTCCTTCTGAACATAGCTGTGAACTGCTCACTCACACGCCGAAACATCTCTTGGATTGATGTTGAGTTGCCAATGAAAGTGGAAGCCATCTTAAGACCAGTAGGTGGGATATCACAAACGGTTGATTTCACATTGTTGGGGATCCACTCAACAAAGTAGGATGAGTTCTTGTTTTGCACGTTCAGCATCTGCTCATCTACTTCCTTTGTGCTCATCTTACCACGGAACATGGCAGAGGCTGTGAGGTAGCGTCCATGTCTTGGGTCAGCAGCACACATCATGTTCTTGGAGTCCCACATTTGCTGAGTGAGTTCAGGGACTGTGAGGGAACGGTACTGCTGAGAACCTCTTGATGTGAGAGGAGCAAAACCCACCATGAAGAAGTGAAGACGAGGGAATGGGATGAGATTCACAGCAAGCTTACGGAGGTCAGAGTTGAGCTGGCCAGGGAATCTTAGACAGCATGTAACACCAGACATTGTGGCAGATATCAAATGGTTTAAGTCACCAACTGCAGACAAAGAATGAACAAATATATGAACAAAGAATGAACCTTATGTTACAAGTAGTACCCGAATTATGCCAATAAGATACGAATCAATGAACAAATCATACTCACAGTCTAGACACATCATACCAACCATTGAACATAAAGCATCTAAGCATTTGATAATACCACCAATAAGATCATGATTCATTGAAGGACTTACAGCTAGGGGTAGTGAGTTTTAGTGTCCTGAAGCAAATATCATACAAGGCCTCATTATCAAGAACCATGCACTCATCTGCATTCTCAACAAGCTGATGAACAGATAAAGTAGCGTTGTAAGGCTCAACAACAGTATCAGAAACCTTAGGCGAAGGAAACACTGAGAATGTAAGCATCATTCGATCTGGGTACTCTTCACGGATCTTGGATATCAAGAGTGTTCCCATACCAGACCCAGTTCCTCCTCCCAACGAATGACAAACCTGAAATCCTACAAATCCAAAACCTCACAGTTCAACACATAAACGAAAGCATAATCAACACTAAAATCGAACAGATCTAGTGATTTTTACCTTGTAAGCAGTCACAGTTCTCAGCCTCCTTGCGAACAACGTCAAGTACTGAATCGATGAGTTCTGCTCCTTCAGTATAATGGCCCTTGGCCCAGTTGTTACCAGCGCCGGATTGACCAAAGACGAAGTTATCAGGGCGGAAGGTTTGACCGAACGGTCCAGATCTGAGACTATCCATGGTTCCAGGCTCCAAATCCATGAGCACCGCACGCGGAACGAATCTACCACAGCTAGCTTCATTGTAGTAAACATTGATGCGCTCAAGTTGTAGATCTGAGTCTCCGGTGTATCTACCGGTTGGATCTATGCCGTGTTCGGCGCAAACCACTTCCCAGAACTTGGCGCCGATCTGGTTACCACACTGACCACCCTGGATGTGAAGGATCTCTCGCATTTTCAGTATAAGGAAGTGGAATAGAGACGAAATTATGAATGTGGATCCGAAATTTCGAGAATCGAAATCCGGAGGAAGGAGCGAACTAGGGTTTTCAGAAATGAAAGAGTGAAAGAGCGAGAAGAGGATAGGTTTTATATAGAGTTTAACGGGTAATTTCTTTTTTAATTAATATATTTGCTCTGTGTTTTTCTCTATTATTTATTTCCCCGTATATCTGAGGCGCCGATTTGTTAATTTTTTCGAAATTCAAAAATGGTCGGTCACTTAGTGAAGTGATATGTGTGTAACCCCAAATTCAAAATTTTTAATTTATTTTTACGAATGCCCCATCCTCCACCTCTAATATTAATTTGAGGATTTTTTGCCAGGTTACTCAATACTGAAAATCATAAACAATGTTTTTTTTTTTTTATCATACATATTGTGGACATATTTCTGGCACCAATTTCGGCCTACATTAAATATAAAATGGAGGAGCACATGATTTATTCTTCTTTGTTTCACATGAATTTTATTCTTGTTAACAAAGGAAGATAACGTGTTTGAAAAGACGTAGTTCACTTTACCCAGAAACTATTTATGTGGAATTTGTAAGAAAGAAAAAAAAAAAACTAGAAACGAAGTGTGTGGGACAAATTAGAAGTTATTTTGCTGTCTTTCAAAGAACAAAGATTACAAAAATTATTGCTTTAGAACATCAAAGAAGAATAGAACTCTACACCAATGAAGTAAGACAATTATTACAATCTTGGTTAATGTTTACCAAAACCATAAAATCTTTTGCGGAATAGTAAACACCTTGAAAACATGTTTGTGGGTATAATTAACATGTTACCCTCTTAAACAAAACAAAAATTCCTTTTCAAGTAGCAAAAAGGTTAACGGCTAAGGTTATATTTTTACTTTCTCCGTTCCTTAAAAATCAATGTTTTGAAGTTTTCAAAAATTTTAAAAACAAAATTAAAAATACCAAATATACTCTCATTGTAATGTTATTATTTCAAAATATTTCTAGCTATTTTATTGTATTTAGTTAGTAAAGATAGAAGTGATAAACAGTGAAAATATTTACATTGGAAAAGTAAAACTTTTATATCTGTGAAACAACAAAAAATTCTAAAAACTTTCATATGTAAGAAACAGAGGAAGTATTTATTTTTAGTTCTCGATAAGATTAGTCTTTGTAAGTTTCTAAGAGAGAAGGTGACTAGTGACAGGTCGAGATGAGACTGAAGAGGCGATGGAACACGTGACGAAGCCCAAGAAACGAGAAAGACAGAACAAGTCATTAACAACAGTACCAAATATAATAAAATAATACTATATGCTTATACCTATATAAAGAGAGTTTTGGCCCAATTATCGTCTACTAGTTGCGTTTTTGTTTGCTAACAAGATTGGCACAAAATGTCAAAAACTACTGCCAAAAATATCTCTCATGTTCTTGTTTCATTGCTTTAGAAAACCAAAGGCAACATGGGACAATATGTCTTATATATATATGTGATATGTCTTATTACTGGATAGGAGTATTATACTTTCGTCATGAGACTCATCACTAATTTGCGTCTTAGTTAGTTGGTAGCATGACACGTGCCGGTCACGTGGTAGCATATCTCTTCACAGTCGCATACGTTACAAGCAAGTTACAAAGATTAATTAAATCAAGGGTTTAGTTATATGTATTCCCTCTTGATTTGTCATCTCCGTTAATTTTGTTTTCTGTACAAGTAAAATCATGTTTATTTCGGGACATCGATCTGGTGTATGGATTCTAGGATTCTAGGCAAGCTTTTGAATTCTCACAATTTTGTAGATTTTCATTGTAATTAAACACCATTGGATACTTATACAACTTATACCGCTCTTTTAGTGGGCTTAATACATAATGTTTACTCGAATTTTCAAGGATCTTCGTTTGAAAGTTTGAGTGTTGAATCTCGATTTCAGGATCTCCATTGTCACTGTTGAATCGCATGTTTACGATTCTTTCTGTTTTAGAATCGAAATTTACCAATGCAAGGATCTGGTTTCATATCGATGACGTTCCTGTTAGACGTACGTATTAATTGGCTCTTTGCATTTTGCTGTATTCTCTGTGTATAATTGCATGTTCTTGGCTTATCCTCTTCTATGTGTGTGTGTGTGTTTCATATCCTTTAACCAGATCTCAAAATCATTTTCCTCGATGAGCCAATCTTTTTATGTTGCCCTGAGATTTTTAAGGGTAATCTACTTTTATATGGAGATTTCTTTAATTGTGTTTATGAATCTCGCCAAGCTGTTGAGCCAGTAAACTTAGGAGTAGACATTTTTGAGCTAATCGAGAAAGAATGTGAGGAACAGATCTCTGCTACTTTGCATCCTCTACTAAAAGAAATCAATGAATCATAGATCACTCTGTTTTGTTGCATCTCTGTTTGATAATGGTCTCGTTTCATTATAAAGAGTGCTTTGTATGGGCGTGGTCCAAATAATATAAGAAATGACTTCAAAAACGTAACAAAATTACTAAATCTAAATCAACTTTTTAAATTCTTCTGTTTTCCTAGATTTCAGCAAAAACTAATCCGAGCCGCGTAACACTAAACCAGAGTGCTGACTGGAGATAACGTTTTAGAAGTTTGGTTTAAATACAAATCCAAGGTTGGTGGTACATATGTTAAACTTGTAAGATTGCTTTATGTTCGGCTTTTGCAATGAACTTCGTCCTCGTACCATTGCGGAGATTCCGAGGTGACATGTTTTATGCGTCAACGCAGCAAAAATATGCAAAACGTTAACTATTTGCAGTGAAATATCATTATAGATTTGAACATGGTTTAAGTCATATGAAACAGTTAGTCTTAAGATTGTGATCCTTGTGTTGGGACTTGTTCTTTGGAAGAAGCTTTGTAGCCATGGACCGTAGTTCATTCACCATCTTAGTGAAGCTTGGCCTCTCTGATGGTTCCGCAGACTAACACCTCTCCATCGGCAATTTCCAGTCCATGTCACAAAAGTCCGGAATTAGCGGCCGTAGCGTTTTACTAACTATACCAACTGATTGCAATATTGGTTAAGAAAACAGAAACGAAGGAAACAAACCTGCACATATTAATGTCTGACACTTCACCTTCGATAGACCCAAATCCCCAACCTGAAATAAACTCATTTAAGTAGTTCTTTTAAGTAAACAAACAAATCATTTGCTTTCTTAGTAGCAAGCACAACCTTGTGTGGCAAACAATTTTATATATTGTTCAAATCCCTTCTCTGACACCAAAGAGGGTGAACTTTATTCAGAACTAATGCCAAACCTTATAATATTGATAAACCAAACAAATCTAGAAATTTATCGCTAAATGCTTAAAATCCTGAATACATGACTTTGATTCCTCACCATTGTGCCTTCTGATAAGGAATCTCATGTTAAATTTGGATGCAGGCAGACAGAAACAGACAGAAAATAAAACTCAGAATCAATTGACCTTGCAAATTGGGCGATGAGGATCTCTGAGATTAACCAGCAGATTGTCACTTTTAAGATCAAAGTGTACTATATTCTTTCCATGCAAATACTCCATCCCAAAAGCGATGTCCATCGCGATCAGCAGACGTTTGCGTCTATCAAGATTTCTGAAAAATAAACTATAACAATTTATGGCATTCTCTTAAGCAAGAATCTGAAGTGTCAACATAGCTCTGAGGAACGTATAAATACGATACCTCACATTTTTCTGCAACGTATTTCGTAAAGAACCGTTAACCATATACTCTGTAACTGTTGCCACAGAACCTCCAGGTGAATCCAGAACAACCCCATAAAAAGCAACGACGTTAGGATGATGCAAGCCAGCTAGGTTCTGTGCTTCGTTCCAAAAGTCATCGATCTGATCATTTGCAGATAAGAATAGACGTCCTTGTGAACTATTCAACATATGTCTAAACATTTTTTTGGCTAATGCATCATCGTTCTTGCTCAGATGGTTTGCCAGCAAAACATCGATCATTGATCCGTTTTATTGCAACATCAGTGCCTCGCCATTTCCCATGATAAACTGTGCCAAATGTGCCAGATTCTAGTTCTCTCAATCCCTCGAGGTCGCTGTAATTTATAATCTGTCAAAAATATAACACACGATTACACTTATTTTATTAATGATCAGAAGTTAATTAAGAACAAGTTGTCAAACCTGCAGCTGATCCAGAGAATCAGAACTAGAATATCCGAAATTCAGTCTTTCTAGAAGTTCGTTCCTGATATCCTGAGAAATAACAATAACAATTTCATCAAATCTGAAACAATATGAAATCTAAGGAAAGGAATGACGAAAATAGTGAACAATATGTAAAAGACCTTGAAGTGTGTCGACTGTTGTTTCATTTCATCATTACGTGAAACATCCACCTTGATTGGATGTTCAGAATATGAAGGTGTACTTGACTGTAAAACAGAAGCAGCGACTCTTTCAGAAACATTCCGAAGTTCTTGTTTGATGTGCTTCTCCTCCGAGCCATTTCTCAGAGAACCAAATACCAATCAACAGATAATCCTCAAGGATAACGACCTAAGAAAGTAGTAGTAGAGTCATATATAACACAAAATTTCACCTTTCGAAGAACTTAGTAGGTCAGGTTTGGCATCCTCCTTTGAGTCAGCTTGCAAATTCCATGGGTCCCGGTTGCTAAAAATTGATTTTGATGATTCTTTGAGGTCTGCACCACCAAAACTAGATGACAAGGATGATGGTGAATTATCCCAGCATCAGGATTTGATGCTAAATTAGCAACATCAAAGGTAACTTCAACAACACCATAGGCGGGATTGCTGGACTGCACTTCCAGTGAATCAAACTGCTGACCTCCAACTAATGATTGTAGATACAAACCAGGATTATCTAATAAGGGTGAAAGTGCTGGCACACATGATGCCTTAGTGATCTATGTTATGACTTACTGGAGATGGACTAGAGGTGTCTTGTAGAAACATATTCTTCCCTGCCATTTGTTCTTCTTTTCCAATTTTGTCAACTGGTGAGACGAAATTCTGACAATTATCCACCAATCCACTTAGTTGTCCGTATTGGCCATAGGTTACTGAAGATTCTACGAGATTTTTCTGCTGCCTAAATGCTTGTACTTTTGTCGGAACACCTCTCACGATTTCGTTGAGGAAAGGTTCAGTAGTCTCGACCTGAGCAGTCACAACATTGGCGTTATGTAAAGTATCTATTTCTTGATGATTTGAATGACTGAGGAAGCTTTGTTGACCCAAAAAACTATTCATCTGTTGGATTCTTATGGCATCATCTGGACGAGAAGCATGGTAAGCTGAGCCACATATGGTACAGACATTGTCGAACTATCATTCGTCTCCTGTATAATCGGATCAGAATGCATATGAGGCAATGATGTCTGGCACATATGACAATCCTCTACCCATTGAAAACTTTCAGGCATAGTTACTTGTTGATGCACAGCTTCAGTGGGGAGAGGAACATGGTTAGACTGTGGAACTTGAGTCCAGCTATAACCGCCAATTGGTATACCAGGAGCAAAAGTACCCTGATATGGTGAGTGTCTCGGCTCTGTAGGAATTGGGACTAACTTTTGAATCCCGGCATTGCTTTCAGCTGGATAGTTTCCCAACCTATTTTCTTGGGTTTGCATTACCGGCTTAATCAAAACTGGCGTGACACCTATCTGAGGACTCAAGGGGGCCATTGACATGTGAGCAGCAGGAAAGAACTGGTGGGATGAAACACTTAAAGTACTACCTTGAAAAGGTTGTTGGGAGAACAAAGAAGCAGTACGAATGAACATAAGCTGGTTGTCTTAAACCTTCTAGGTAAGATTCAATATAGGTAGGTGAATGATGTTCAAATGGCGTAGTTATTGGTTGCTGCAAGTCATGCCCCTGTTGTCGCTGCTGGATCTTACCAACTATCGGTTTCTCTGAAACAATCACGGGCTGAGAAGAATAAAACGGATCAGCTGGAACAGTCATTGGCACAACATAAGCAGAGGAAAGTGGATCAGGAGGTGCATTATTATGATAAGTAACCAAATTTTCATGAGGTGAAAAGGTAGTGGAGGTCCCAGTTGCAAAAAAATCACTCTGACCGAGGCCCGACCTATCAGACACGTGGTTTGGCCTAATGCATAAAGAAAGGTGAAGTTGTGTGAGAGAGCTATGTGTATTGCTTCACACTTGACATGTTTTTTTTTTTTTTTTTTTTTGCATTTCTTCTTCATAACAAAAGTTTGAAAATGAAGACAAAAAAAACAAAAGTTTGAAAACAGTTTACAAAAAAGGAAAAAAAATCGTATGGATAAAATTATCAAAATTTGGATATTTCTAATCAATTTGTGCTATTCTCGTTGATCTCTAGAAATTGTCCATAGCCGAAAAAAGTTTTTAAAAGGATTTGTAAAACTATTCAACTCCGACGCCACTGAGTTACTTGGTCTTGTAGCCCCGGTGTGACTCAAAAAAAAAAAAGAAAAAAATTCGGTGTTTCAGCCTTACGTAAAGGAAATTTCAAAAACGTAACAAAACACGCGTCTGCCGGGAGTCGAACCAGGGTCAATTGCTTGGAAGGCAATTATCCTAACCGTTGGACTACAAACGCTTTTGGATTCGATTTCAACATCTAGTTTTATATAATTCTAGATTTTGTATTCAACCCTCTAGACAGACGGAGGGAAAACGCAGCGGTTTTAGAAATCATTAAAAGACCTTTTAGAAATGAAGCGGTGTCTTCTCTCCGAACTCCGTTCCGATTGATTTGAGAAAGTTACAGTTTTAGAGAGTTCGTAATTATCGGTTCCATCTCTTTACACTCTAGTTTTACCATCTTGGATTTGACATCTCCTTTTGTTTTTGAGGTAAGTCAAATGTGTTATTGTTTCTTTCTTTGTACTAGGTAAATACAGTTTGAGAACATAAAAGAACATGAATAGGTGAATCAAGTGTGCATCTTAAGTTTCATAGGATGTTCGAATCTAATTACAATCTGTGAACAGTGTTTCCTGAGGTGTTTTGTTCCAAAAAAGTGCACTTAGTTGATCTTAATTAATTTCAGGCACTTTACTTCTTCCGTGGAGCTATCCCAGTGTTGAAAAACTTACATCGTTTAAGTTTTACACACGACAACATGGGATTATGCTGGCGATTTCTGCCATATTTGTTAGATAAGACTCCGAATCTTAAAACCCTCGTCATCAAGGTATGTCTGAAACCTTTAAGTTTACTGAACAAATTCTAAATCTTCAATCTATAATTGTCTTTCTTGCTGCAGGGTGGATTGCACTATGTTGTAGAACCTGATTATGTTTGCCACTGCTTATTGGGATATTCGTGTCTATTGTCATGTCGTGTAGAGCTAATGGAGATAACCTTATGGGACAGCGGGACTATCGAAGCGTTTCAGCAAGTAAAGCATTTCTTAGGAAAACTGCCATGTCTGGAGCTGCTGATAGTTCATTCTATGCCAAGCACAAGCGATAAGGAAAAGTTAAGAATCATCAAGAATCTTCGAAGGCTTCCAAGAGCTTCGCCCAGTTGCAGTGTCGAGTTCCGTTGTATTGTATGACTACCTACTCACATATGAAGAACAAACCCAAGTCTTCCTAATTGCTTAAGTCTGTTAGAACATGAATCCGTTTGGGCACATTCTTGGTCACTTTTATCTCTCTAATTCACTCTCTCTGTTCTCTTTTATTGGATTCTCCTAGTCTTCTTTATGCTGATCTTGTCTACTTTCTAGGCATGTTTTGATGGAAGCTACTCTTTTATCTCGACTAAGTCATCCAAATGCCGTTAAGGTGATTTTATATTACGTCGGTTATGTTGTATGAATGATGCCTTTGGTGTGCTTAATTTTCATGATGGTTTGTTTGATGATGTTCTGAAACAGTTTGTGGGAGTGAATACTGGAAATTGTATCATCACGGAGTATGTACCTCAAGGATCTTTAAGATCATATCTGCACAAGCTCGAGCAGAAATCGCTTTGCGACAGCTACTTGAGTTTGGTCTGGATATTGCGAGAGGAATGGAATATATTCACTCAAGAGAGATAGTTCATCGTGATCTTAAGCCAGAAAAACTTGTTGATCGACAATAACTTTCACTTGAATATTGCTGACTTTGGCATAGCATGCGAGGAGGAGTACTGTGATGCTTTGGGGGATAACATGGGAACTTATAGGTGGATGGCACCTGAAGTGATAAGACGGATACCACACAGAAGGAAGTGCGATGTTTATAGTTTTGGACTTGTTTTATGGGAAATGGTAGCTGGTGCAGTTCCATATGAGGAGATGAGTCCTGTTCAAGCTGCTTTCGCAGTCATGCACAAGGTAAAATCATTCTGCTTATTTCATGATTGTGATCTTGCATAGACCGGAATGTTTATAGAATTTGTGTTGATTTTGACACCAAGCTTACACGAATTATGCCTAAATTAGGATTTGATTATAGAACTGAGTTAGAGCATTATTGTTCACTTGCGTTAAACAATTAAAGACCTCAAGGCTTTTTGTTGATACTGGTCAGAACATTAGGCCGGTTATACGGCAGAAATGTCCAGCGGCCATGAAAGAGCTGATCGAGCAATGTTGGTCATTGCAAACAGACAAGAGACCAGAATTCTGGCAGATTGTTAAAGTGTTGGAACAGTTTGAGAAGTCTCTGAAAAGTGAAGGGAGACTCAATCTTTTACGGAGCCAGATCTGTCCTGAACTAAAGAAAGCAGCAGCAGCAACAACACCTATTCAGCCTTACCTAAGCCTAAATTCGCCATAGAGACTTTTGTGAGTCTCATCATTTTTGTGTGCCTCTTAAGTTTAACTACCACTTTTTTTGTGATTTAAATATGAGTGTTTTTTGTTTGGATAAATATACTGAAGAAAGATATTTTAAGATTAAAGTCTAAAGATGAACCAAATAGAAAATTACAGGGACGCAAACTTTTCGACGAAATAACCCTAAATTCACTTAAGACATAGTTTAACTCAGAAGCTAGACGAAGATAAAAACTCAGACGCCAGTAGAACCGAAACCTCGTACACCACGAACAGTAGAGTCCAAATCGTCAACCTCCATAACTTCAGGAGTCACAATCCTCTCAATAATCAGTTGCGCAATTCGATCTCCCAACTTCACCTCAAAATCAACATCAGAATGATTAAACAAAATCACACCAACAGGTCCTCTGTAATCAGCATCAATCACACCCGCACCAACATCGATCGAATGTTTCCAAGCTAAACCAGATCTCGGAGCGATTCTCGCGTAAGTTCCTTCAGGGACGGCGATACTGAGATCTGTTGGGATAAGCGCTTTTCCTCTCGCCGGAACTTTTGAATCCACCGCACTTGAGAGATCGTATCCAGCGGAGAGAGATGAACCTCTTGTAGGCAACACAGCTTTCTCGGAGAGTTTCTTCACTTTGAAGAAGGGTTGAGTATCGCCATGGACTCCATTACGATCGAGCTTTTGGAGTTTAGGTAACGGTTCGTTGACATCGGGATTGTTGACGCAGGCCATTGTGGAAATTGGAAAACGAAGTGTCGTTAAGCGTGAGTTTAAGGAGTTGCAGAGAAACCCTAATTTCTATTGAGGGAGACTTTGTTGTTGTGATGTAAAAAGGGATCGTAGTCCCGCCATAAAATGAGTGAGTGAATGGCGCCAAAAGTTCCCTCCAATCTTAAAACTCGCAAAATTCTAACACTTGATGGGCTTCACTTATTCGTGTATTGATTGGCCCATTAGCCCAATAGTAAAGAATGCCTAGTCTGTCAATATAGAAGAATCCTAATTTTGAAATTAGGGTTTACCGGCTGGGGTTTCGAATTTTAAACTGTTAAACCCTGATTTAGGTTTTTGTTTTTTTTTAGTCAATTTCTTATCTTTCGATTTTGGGTTCTTGAATAATCGAACACTTGGTCGAATCGCTTCAACATTTTGGCATTTTCTAGTTATTGTATTGCCTTGTCATGTTTTCTCGGATATTCCATGGACGAAGGTCGCTGGAGTTGCAGAAATGGCGTAATTTGAGAGTTTCAGTGAGCATTGTGCAAAATGCATTTGCTTTTTCCAATTCATTCTCCTCTGTAAATGGCGGAGATGTGACTCCTAAAGGCAATACTTTCACTGTGTCTTATCTCATTGAATCATTGGGTTTAACTACAATACTCGCAGAATCAATCTCAAGAAAAGTCAGCTTTGAAGACGAGACAAATCCGGATTCTGTTTTGAATCTATTTAGAAGTCATGGGTTTAAAGATTCTCAGATCTCCAAGATCATTAGTGCTTACCCACGATTGCTCATAACGGATACTGAGAAATATCTTCGTCCAAAGCTTCAGATTTTAAAATCCAGAGGTTCAAAGTCTGAGCTAACCGAGATTGTTTCAACAGTTCCGAAAATTTTGGAGAAGAAAGGTGAAAAATCTATCAGCCTATACTATGATTTTGTGAAAGACATTATGCACGATGGTAGGAGTTCTAAGTACAAAAAGCTGTGTCCTTCTTGGCCAGAGGGTAAGAAAGGAAACAAAATCCGAAATATATTGGTTTTGAGAGAATTGGGAGTGCCTCAGAAGTTGTTATTCCCATTGCTCATCTCTAATGGCCAACCTGTTTGTGGAAAAGAGAAATTCGAAGAAACACTCAAGAAAGTTGTTGATATGGGTTTTGATCCGACCAAATCAAAATTTGTGGAAGCTTTGCATGTAGTTTACGAAATGAGCGATAAAACGGTGGAAGAGAAAGTAGCTGTTTATAAAAGGTTAGGCTTTAGTGAAGATGATATATGGGCAATTTTCAAGAAGTGGCCTTTCTTTCTGAAATTTTCAGAGAAGAAGATAATTCAGATGTTTGAAACTTTGAAGAAGTGTGGTCTGGTCGAGGAAGAGATCCTTGCGGTGCTGAAGATGCGTCCACAGTGCATACGGGCTTCAGAGCAGAAGATATTGGACTCTATTGAAACGTTTCTAGGCTTAGGATTCAGCAGAGATGAGTTTAAGATGATGGTTAAGCGATTTCCTCAGTGCACTGCATATTCTGCAGAGATGGTGAAGAAGAAGTTTGAGATTTTGGTGAAGGAGATGAATTGGTCACTAGAGGCTGTGGTTTTAATCCCTGCGGTTCTTGGATATAGCCTGGAGAAGAGGATTGTGCCAAGGTGTAACTTAATCAAAGCTCTCATGTCGAAAGGATTGATCGCAAGTGAAAACCCTCCGATTTCATCTGTTTTGGTGTGTACTGATCAAGACTTCCTGAATAGGTATGTGATGAAGCACGACAAGCTAGTGCCGGAGTTGATGGCTATCTTCACAGGAGATTATGTTTCATAACATAATTTTTATTTACCAGTGTATGTTGTCTGAAACCCATTTTTTGTAATCTCAATTCGACTTGGATCTGACGGTTTTTAGTATATAATCCGATTGGGAAAATGAATTTTGTAACAAAAACTAACAAAAAATCCAACTATATACCATATGGCCATATAGGTCAAGAAACTGCATAACATTATTCTGCAGGAGTTTTCAGACTTTTTGTCAAACATGAGACAACAATCAAAAACGTTGGTCGTGTTTAGGGATTTGAATTTAAGGTTAAGTTTGAAGCTGTCTCTGGTCAGTTTCATAAATTAAATCTTCCACTCCAGTCACATACAGACTAGCCGCAAAGACGATGTCACCTTTTATAGCATTCGAAGCCAAATTCATTTTCTTGTGTAACGCCGAGTTCCTCATAATGGCGGCTGCCTTCTTGAACTCGCAGCATGTCTCATCCTATCTCACAATGGTCCGAACTATCAGACCTTCTGGGACATCCGTCAGTTCACATATCTCTGCAAATGGAGTCCCCTGGAAAAATCAAGCATGCAATATGTTCAATAAGATGTGTGAATCACACAGTGTATAAGAAAGATTGCTCTCTAGTTACAGACCTTTGCCCACTCATAGACGACTTCGACCAATCCGAATTTGAGATTCTCCTGGGCATATTCTTAAGGATCTACTTGTAAATTGTAACTAGCTTGAAGTTCACCAAGTCTGATTGCTGTACCATAGTCAATGCAAAAGCGGGACAATGATTAGATTGATCAGATCAGATCAGATCAATTACTGTTTGTTCTTAAGAGAAGGGAAAGAGTGTGACTGTAACAAACCTTTGTTTAGCCTTAACCAGCTTAGAAGTGAAGGTGCGGAAGTGTTTTTCTGTTGAAAGACCAAGGCAGACATTATAGCTACTGCTTCTTCTGGTTCTAATTCTTCGAATTGATTCTCGAACAGACACACTGTGCAAATCAGTTCTTCCCCAAAATTTATCTCACAAGCAACACGGCCTTTGATTTGGACAACAAGGTCGTCATCTACACATCCAATTTTCTTGAGAACATCGATCTGCCAGAAGAGATTAGAGCTCTACATGTTACTCTAATTTATCATACATAAGAGGTAACAAAGATGCATGTGGACTTTCTCATTTGAACGTACCCGGCCCTGAAAAGCGGGCATCTGTAATAGGGCTTCATCAGACATTTGAAATTCACGATCTTTGAGATCTTTCTTATGCTTCCTAATCTCCCTAGCTAAAATCATGTGCTCTTCCAATTTGACACAACCGTGGCACTTATTCACGGACATCTTTTGTAATAGGCTGGTCCATTTGTAGTAAGTCTCCACAAGCTCAGCATTTTCATCTTCAAAACTGTAACAGAATCATGAAAACTTGTGAGGGAAATAAACTTTGCAGCCAAAAAGATGAACAAGACTAGAATTTAGTTAAAGAACCTTTAACCGGGTCTAAAGCAAGAGGGTACTTGTTTCCATCTGATTTCAGATCCAAAAGCCGTTGAACCGTCTGAGAAAAAGCTGCCTTGTTTGCATCCTCGAGTAGACGCACCTGAACAATCTTTATCTTGCTACCGCATATGCACAAGAACTCTTTGTTATCAAACTCTTTAACCTCACAACCTACACCAGCAGCGGCTCCATGGTACGGGAGCTCTATCTTGATCACACCAGAACCTTTACGAGAGCTCACCTTCGAATAGTATTCATCTTCAAAACCACGTTATGACTTGGGTGCAATATAATAGAGGGCTCTGAGCTTTTCTTGCCAAAGCTGACCATAGTTTTCTCTGGTGACGGTATTTCAGATTTTATCACCAAAACAACATATTGTCTGTAAGTGCTGGAAGGTCCCTTCAGAACGACTCCGAGTAAATAGTCTATGCCCTGTAACATTACACAAACGAGCAACCAGATTATGAACCAGAGAAAACAGAGGTGGAGACTACGTCTCACCGTTCCAGATTTCATGACAACTACTCTTCCTGGTACAAGCAAATTCTGGGCATAAGGAGACTGCATGACTGCTTTCAGACATCTTGCTGTTACATTCGTTTGCTTTCCATATACATCTCATATTACTCTTCAATTGCCGTTCACCTTTAATACACCTGGACGCACAAAGCAATAGGTTAATCCAAAAATCATTTCGAGAAGTTGACTACAGAGGTAACACAAACAAGACGATAGAATAATGGATTCTTTACAGTTCTACGAGACTACAAAAAGCTGTGCAATCCATCGGAGAATAAAAATTCAGTAGTTTTGCAGTCTTTCAAGTCCCGTGAGATAAGTGTTTTGGGCTTACTCGATATTTTTGATTGGTTGAGAGCGTTTTATCATGAGAAGCTGTTGTTTCTCTGGTAGTTTCTTCTGGGCATGGAATTCAGCAAAACTTCTTTTCAGCATGTCCTCCACCTTACAATAACAAGCATATGAAAACTGGCGAGCCAGAGAAAGGCTTGCTAGCAAAACAAATGGTAGATCAATTGTCCAGACATTGAGATACCTTCAATTCTTCAACACGGAAAAGATGGAGGATCATTATGTAGGTTAGTCGGAACTAATATTCTAGTTTGTTGCGCTTCCAACAATTATACGCCTAAGATCACTCTCATCTGGAACTTCGTCGCGACACATGACAACAGCTGTGCCAGTTTTGTCAAGTCCTCTTCTGCCAGCACGTCCTGCCATTTGAATGTACTCTCCAGGAAGCAATTGTCTAAATTCCTTTTCAAACTTCCTCAAAGCATCAAACACGATCTGTAGCGGATATCGTGGAAAAGTAAGTTATAGGTAAACTATGTAGAGGAAATGTGAATCACACATGCTATGACAAGATACCTACGTGTAAAGAATAACCCACTTAACATTGTAACACTGGATTAACATTAGTAACAAAATCAAAATAGCCTCACCGTTCTGGCTGGAGCATTAACCCCCATAGCAAATATCTCTGTTGAAAATAGCACCTGCGTAAAGATTACAAACAATAGATTTACCTGAAGCTATACGGAAGACAATGAAAACGTGGTAATGAGATGCCCATAAGGCAGCAACTTGAAGCACATAAAACTATCAACTCCAGCATTGTATTTATGGTGTACTCTCAAATAATAGCACAAAAATAGAGTCCCTGAGTTAATAAGCGTACCTTAATAACACCACGGCAAAAAAAATTTCAAAAACTTCCTTTACTATTGGAAGTAGCCCAGCATGCTGAACACCAATTCCTCTATGAAGTAAGCTTTGGACTCTGAGAACCTATTATAATGTGTCCCCCACAGTTCATGAGTACGAAATCAAGGCACCTCTTTAAACGTAATATGTGAGAAGAGAGAAAATGCTTAAGACAGCCAACCTGAGGTAAATTTCGATCAGATCCTTTCAGTCTCAAAAAAGCTGTATCGCAAAAGGACACGGATTTCACTTTTCTCAGAACTATTGGTGAGGTCAGTCCCAGTCAAAACGTTCGCACACCTATCACAATAATTCTTCGAGAAACAGAAGACAACCACCTAATGGGAAACGAAAAATTAAAAGGTTAGACATAAAGACCAGAAAGGACTACACATAAAATTAAATATAAACCTCATAACCATAGGGGTGAAGAAGCGACATCTAACATACAGGCAATAGGGACTTTTCTCAGAGCTTGTTGATAAGCATCAACCAATTTGAAGCTGCTGATCGTCTAAATGCTCCATTGTTCTGGCCGTTACCATTGTAAAAGGATTTTCCCAAATCTTTAACACTTGAGTGTTTATTGTGTTTACCACGAGAATGAGCTTCATGTTTCTGAGATTTGTTACCATCTTGCTGAGCTGAAGATCCCATGTGCTGTTTAGGAGCAACACTAACTGCATTTGAATTCTTCTTCTTGTCTGAATCTTTAGCATCCTTTATCCCTTTAGGAATAAAAACTTCATTCTCACAGACTTTGTAGAGTTCTCCAGAATAAAATAGGCAGTGCTCTAGGGGAACTGGTCTTTTTGTCGTGCTGATAACAAAACCCATAAAATTATGAATTAATAACTTCAATATCAATCACTAAATCAAATTCACAATTATTTAACCAGGATACAATCTCACCGTGTATCTCTTTTTGTTTTGTTCGCCAATCCAATCAGCAAATTCAAATGTGTTTGGCACCTATAAGAAATTGAAATTGAAATGTTACAAGTTAAGAGACATATGGGGAAAAACAGAATGAAGACTTGTGACTGAACCATGAAGCAACATAATCTATCTATATAAATGCTAGAAACTGGAGGGTTAATTCATTAACGTGACCAACGGAGATTCAAAGCAAAAAAAAATAAAAATTCACCAAGTCCTTTCAAACTCATCTTGAGAAAATCCATAGTCAAAGATTAGGAACAAGGCAAAGACAGTAACACTTCGAAAGAATTAATATTTTCTGAACGCATGCACATGAAAGCAATAAGAAGTACCGTTGCAGAAAGGAGGACAAAATTTATATGCCTTGGCAACATGATGATTACTTCTTCCCAAACAACCCCTCTCTCTACGTCATTGACATAGTAAACTTAATCAAATATAACCTGCCAGTCATAGGAAGGACAACAAAGAAACGTGATTGAAGCTTGACACAGAACTACAAAGGCTTCTTAGAAATGGAGGATATGAGTACAATATTTAAAATCAGAAGAAAGTAAAAACATCAGAAAGTTCTTTTACCCATTCTATATCACGTATGATATCAGCACCACGATAAAGCATTGACCTTAATATTTTGGTAGTCATGATCAAACAAGATGCCTCTGGCCTTATGCTAACATCACCAGTGAGAAGTCCTACATCAAACTTCCCACAAAAGTCTATGTATTTTTGGTTGCTGATGGTTTTAATTGGAGCTGTATAAACAGCTCGTGTACAGTGCTGAACATAGGGAAAATATTGATCAGCAACTGAACAAAGAATCTAATGATACAAATGCGATTGATTTCTCCAGAAATCTCTACCTTGGTGGCCAAAGCGAATGCATATTCTGCAACAACTGTCTTCCCCGCTGATGTATGGGCTGCTACAAAAACAGACTCACCCTTTTCTAAACAACAGATGGCCTGTAGGCATAAGCCACTTAGTTATTTACTGAAAGTTTACATATAAAAGACAACCAAGCACGTTCCTTAAACCTCTGCAATCTAAAGAAGTGAAGGGAATACCTCCTTCTGAAAGTTGTCCAATTTGAAAGGGAATTCTATCGCCATGTCAGGAACAAGCTCATGAAACTGGTCTGCAATGTCTTGGCTATCTCCTTTAGTGGCACATCCCTAACAGAAGAACACACCACAAATCATGTTATTTGGAGGGATAATGAAATCTCAAGATGCAGAATCCACTTTCTTACTTCTTTCCGTAGTTCATCGCTGTTCC
Source organism: Cardamine chenopodiifolia (assembly GCA_963922655.1). Classification (NCBI taxonomy): domain Eukaryota; kingdom Viridiplantae; phylum Streptophyta; class Magnoliopsida; order Brassicales; family Brassicaceae; genus Cardamine; species Cardamine chenopodiifolia. Next base: position 12,826,899 of record OZ000463.1, read on the forward strand.
CAGTAATTGCCTCCTGTCAATATTACTGTTTTTGCTGATGACAAAATCTCATCCAGCACAGTGATGTCAGTCTCTAGTCCCTTGCTGGCTTCATCGCTTTTGCTCGCTTTAGCTTCAGGTTTAGCTTCTGCCTTTGGAGACTCAGATCCAGCTGGATGATTTTCATGACAGTTTTGGTTAGCAGAAAAAATTTAGAGGTATAAAACGTATAGAAATTGAACATGACTGATCAAACACACCATCTCTCTCAAGTTCGGAGAAAGAATCTTCTTCCCATGCCTTCTTGAACAGATCGTCAAACTGAATAGACAACTTGCTCTGGAGGTATCACCAATGCAAGGACAGTAAAAAAAGAGTTTATTCCCACAACCAAATGTACCAAAATTCATATACATCAACGACATTGATCTACATACCGACTTTTCATCTGAAACATTGCCATGTGAACTCTGATCCTCATAAACGTTCCATGTTTGGGGATATGGCTCATATGAGGAATGTGTGCCGTCTTTATATCTCATTGGTTCTGTTCTCAGCCCATTTACTAACAAATACAATAAATATTATATTTTCAAAGAATAAAGAGCTACGGCAGGATGTGTTTATCGGGATGAAGATGGTTTTTCTTAAGTGGAGGTCATGCCACTGGCCACGCTGTTAATTACAGCTTTTTAATCAGAATTGTAGAGTCTTCTTTCTCCTCCGGCTTCTAGTTCTTCGAGATTTCAAAGTGTCGGCTCTAGATCTAGGTTTTGGCTCAGCCCGTGGTTGGCTTAGTTACGTCAACCTCCTCAGCTATCTCCTCAAGCTCAAAACCTAGCTTACGAAGTGCATCAGCATATGGACCTTGAAGGTTCAAATTTCCAATCGCAATTGTCAAAGCACGACCTTGGAGATACTCCATTGACAAGTAGTATGTTTGTTTTGGATCCACTTTGTTAAAATGAAGATAAGTCTCGTTCCACAACTGCAAAACAATTCACACAACCCACCTTAACCCCATGTTTATATCACCCTCAAACACACATACATATACACATCCATACACACATATATGCGTTTGTTACTCCTGGAGCAAAATCAATTGATTTCATAAATTCAAACACTCATATCTACTTCACGAGCATGTCTTCATCAAACTAAACTTACGGAACAATCCAGAAATCACTGATGATTACCGTAGCGTAGAGAGCTTGTTCAGGCCCGAACTTCAATGGGGAGAAATGTGGACTGTATTCCCAGCGATCTCCGTTGCTTCATTGGCCTCAGGGTTCGCCTTCGCCGAGATTTCCTCCGGAAAACTACTCGCAGCTTTTCCATTGGCGTTTGCCATCACTTTAACTCCCTGAAACAACGACTGGATTTAGAAATTTCTTAACATAGAGAAGCTCGATATAAGAGATATATGCAAATCATATATCTAACTGTTATAATATTTTCTGTATATATACGTATCTATGTTGTTCTTAGCTATAACTCTAAATCCTTGTATAAATACATAGGCATCAGCTCTGTAGTTATTATCTGAATATAATAAAAGCTTCTACAATCTATATGGTATCAAGAGCTTCAAAGTGCTCTTGATCCAAAAAAAAAATTTCTCTGTTCTTTGCTAAGCTTCTTCTTCCATGGATACGACGACCACATCTCTCTCGTCCCCATCGTCTTCAACGGATCTTCTTCGTCACGAGAAGTATCCACTCGTCGCCATTAACATGCTTAATGTCACCAAACTATCCTCCATGAACTATCTCACTTGGAGCATACAAGTCAAATCCTTGTTGAAAGGATACAACCTCGTCAAATTCATTCAAGACTTCGCTGTAATTCCTTCGTCATCTATCACCGTCGATGGTTTAACATCATCGAACCCTAAATTTGAAGCATGGCAAAGACAAAATAGTTTTCTCTACAGTGCGCTGATCGGATCCATTGATACTCCGCTTCAGCCACTCATCGCCACCGCCGCTACATCTCTCGATGCGTGGAATACGCTCACCACCACATATGGCAAGCCGACTCGTGGCCACATCAAACAGATCAAGCAATAGCTCAAACGATGTGTTAAAGGTACTCTAACTGTTGATGAATACATGCGACAAATCAAGACTAAGGCAGATGCTCTGGCTCTCCTGGGAAACCCACTTGATCCAGAAGACATCAACGATGTTGTCCTAGATGGCTTGTCCGACAACTACAAACAAGTTGTCGACTCTGTTCAAAATCGTGGCACTCCAATTCCTTTCATGGAACTTCACAAAAAACTATTGAATCGGGAAAACACGCTTGATAGCTTCTCCCCCCACGCCATCTCCATTTCCGGTAACCGCTCACCATGTGCAACACCGGAACAAGTATGGGAATAAGCCGTCTCCCACCAATTCGTTTGGCCATCACAACAACAATCAATCTCTAAATAATTCTCAACGCCAGAGCCGCCCCTACCTAGTTAAGTGTCAAGCCTGTGGCACTCAAGGTCACAGTGCCAAACGTTGTCCCTTGTTTCGGCTCATCTCCCAGTCTGAGTCTGGTGCTTCTCCAACTCCATCTACATGGTCTCCGCAGGCCTACAACGCCACGTTTTAGCCACTGGAAATCCCGTCATGGTTACTTGACAATGGTGCATCCAATCACATTACCTCAGACTTAGCGAACCTGTCCTTACACTCACCCTACACCAGTCATGAAGAAGTCTTGATTGGCGATGGCTCCGGTCTCGAGATCACTCACAAGGGTTCACTTTCTTTATCCACTTGTTCTTGTCCTCTTGCGTTTAATAATTTTCTTCGTGTCCCTAACATTGCGAGAAATCTCATTTCAATGCATCAATTTTGTACCGATAATTGTGTCTTTGTGGAATTATTTCCACAAAAGTTTCAGGTGAAAGATCCAACGTTAGGGGCACCACTCACAACCGGAAAAATTAAAAATGGCAGCTATGAATGGCCGGAGCAGCAGCATGCACTTTCGTCCTTTGCTTTCTCATCAATAAAAGGCTCCTTGCCTGTTTGGCACCGCGGCTCGGGCATCCTTCTCTTACTATTGTGAAATCAGTTGTCTCAACATTTTCTCTTTTGTTTTCGAATGATTTGTCTTCTCTTTTGTGCAATGCATGCTCTATTAATAAAAGCCACAAAATTCTTTTCTCGATTTCATCTCTTCAGTCATCCAAACCGCTTGAAATTATTTACTCAGATGTATAGACTTCACCAATTATGTCCATTGATGGATTCAAATACTACATCATCTTTCTAGATCATTTCAGCCACTATGTTTGGATGTATCCTCTTCGACGAAAATCTAACTCCTTTGACATTTTCAAACGGTTTAAATCTCTTGTTGAAAATTGTTTTCAATCACGAATTATCACTCTTTACTCAGACAATGGTGGAGAATACATTGCCATGTCTGATTTCTTATCTCGAATGGTATCACTCATCTCACCACCCCTCCTCATACTCCCGAACACAATGGTTTTGCTGAACGGAGGCATAGGCACATAGTTGAGACAGCTCTGACTCTCCTTTCTCATGCTTCTATCCCTCTTTCTTATTGGCCGTATGTTGTCTCTACGGCAGTATACCTCATCACCAGACTTCCTACTCCCACTCTCTCGTCTTCTTCTGCCTTTGCGTGTCTCTTTGAGTCTCAACCCAACTACACTAAACTTCGCGTCTTTGGTTGTTTGTGTTATCCATAGCTAAGGCCATATTCTCATCATAAACTTGATAAACGCTCAATGCCTTGTGTATTTCTTGGTTACTCTCAAACTCAGAGTGCGTACCTCTACCTTGACCCCTCTTCCAAACGTATTTTCGTGTCTCGTCATGTTCAATTTCACGAATCTTCCGTCCCCTTTAGTTCTATTGAGTCCTCTTCGTCCCAAACTCAGTCTTGTCTCTCACTTGACAGTTGGATTTTGCATGCTACGGTTCCGGTCACTTCTGTTTTTCCACCGGTTTTAGTGGTGTCGCCAAGGTTACCTTCTTCTCCTACGCTTGAGATTGTTTCTCCTTTATTAGTGATGCAGGAACAGGTTACTGACTCCACACGGGAAGCACAGGTGCTTCAGCCCATTGTTCCACCTCCGGTAAATACAGAGCCCAGGGTTGAGCTGTCTTCGCCACCTCCACCGGCTCCGGTAGCTCCGTCTATACCACCGCATCATGCTATACCATTGGTGGCATTGACAAACACACATCCTATGCTGACTCGAGGGAAAAATAACATCGTCAAACCAAATAGGAAGTTCGCAAATCCAACCTCTGTTTCGAACCCTGAAATTGAGCCTACAAATGTTGCACAGGCCTTGAAAGACAAGCGATGGCGAAGCGCAATGGGAGATAAGTTCAACGCTTAACTCAAAAATCAGACTTGGTCTCTCATCCCACCAAACCCGCAATACAACCTGATTGGCTCTAAGTGGGTTTTTCGGATCAAAAGCCTTTCAAATGGTAGTATTGAACGCTTTAAAGCTCGCCTTATTGCGAAAGAACTTCACCAAAGACCTGGCATTGACTACAAGGAAAATTTCAGCCCTATCATCAAACCGGCCACCGTCAGATTAGTTCTTGGCCATGCCGTTGAAAATGATTAGCCATTACGTCAACTCGACATCAACAATGCTTTTCTGCAGGGCAAACTTGAAGAAGATGTTTATATGGCTCAACCCTCTGGCTTTGTGGATCTGGATAATCCTAACTATGTTTGCAAATTCAACAAAGCTTTGTACGGTTTAAAACAGGCCCCCCGAGAGTGGTACATTGAGCTTCGCACGTTTCTTCTACATTCGGGTTTTGTTAACTCTCAATCTGATACCTCACTGTTTCTTCTTCATCAGTCGGATCTCGTCATGTATTTGTTAGTCTATGTTGATGACATAATAATCACGGGCAGTGACAATGCGAAAGTTGAAAAGTTCATTGATCTGCTTGGTCGGCGTTTTTCGCTAAAGGATCTGGATAACTTGAGTTACTTTCTTGGAATGGAAGCAACATGTTCTTCCAAGGGAATGCTGCTTACTCAGCGGAAATACATCAATGATCTCTTAGCAAAAACGAATATGTCTGCTGCAAATCCTGTTTCAACTCCTATGGCTGCTCACACGCCACTCATTCTATCCACTGGAACGGAACTTGACGATGGCAATGAATACCGAAAACTCATTGGTAGCCTTCAGTACTTGCAGCTTACACGACCAGATATGGCCTTTGCGGTGAACAAACTATCGTGGTTCATGCACAAGGCTACGGATGCTCATCTTCAAGCTGCCAAAAGAATTCTTCAGTATCTTGCCGGCACTCGGGATCACGGTATTTTCCTATCTCGCAATAACTCTAGACGACTCCATGCTTATTCTGATGCCGACGGGGGAGGTAACAAAGATGATTATTCCTCCACCAGTGCTCACATTGTCTATCTTGGTTCAAATCCTATTGTGTGGTCCTCCAAAAAGCAGAAAATTATGGCTCGATCCTCTACCAAAGCCGAGTACATGTCTGTTGCTGAGGCAGCTTCGGAACTTCGTGGGATCCAATTTCTCATGGCTGAAATGGATATTACCTCTTCTTCACAATCGGTCATATATTGTGACAATGTGGGAGCGACGTACTTGTGTGCTAATCCTGTATTTCACTCTCGAATGAAACATGTCGCGTTGGACTATTATTTTATACAACTGATGCAGTCATGTATTCTTCGTGTTGCACACATATCTTTCAAAGATCAACTTGCGGATGCTCTTACCAAACCGTTACCTAAACCTCGACTTCAACTCTTAAACGATAAAATTGATCTCTCTATCGATCCATCATCTTGAGGATCGTATAAGAGATATGTGCAAATCATATATCTAATTGTTATAATATTCTCTGTATGTATACATATATATGTCGTCCTTAGCTATAACTTTAAATCCCCTGTATAAATACATAGGCATCTGCACTTATTATCTGAATATAATAAAAGCTTCTACATTTATAATCGAAAATTATAGTGAAACTAAAAAAATTGACGTTTGTATACAATTTCACAAATTACTGGCTAGAATTCGAATAATCACGAGGGAACAAATTATAAGAAATTATAAAACCCCGTAAATCTGAGAGCAAAAAAGGGTAAAACAGAGAAAGGTTATCGAGCGAGTACCAAAATTCGAAACCGGAACTTGGAAAGAGATGAACAGACACTTCAGAGCTTAAGAAGCAGAAGATACTATGGATGAAAATACTTTTGTTAAGATGATTTTTCAACCCCAAGGATGACTATTATTTGATGAAAATCGTTGTATATACCAGTAAATCGTATGACAAACGAAAACAAATCATCGGTAAACATTGTTTTCATTATCTTCTCAAAGGTGTTTCATGACATCTGAACATAGAAAACTTGGTACATTTTTCAATTATTTATCAAGGAGAAAAAGAACCAGTTGAGAGGAAGAAGGTAGAGATATTATCTAGTTTCTGTACAAGGCCATGCATATGTTTCCTGATATTTACTTGGAGAGAAGAAGCTCGATTCTATTTAGAGTTGCAACTTCTCTACTTGCTGATCCTTGAAGCTGCTAAGAAGAGTAATATATACCATTAGAATAATGCAAAATATAGGAACAATAAATGATGAATGAAACAGAACATTTCGAAGCAAACAACATAACCTAGTTGGACCTGTAGTGTCAAAATCAACTCTTTCTCCAGTTGAATATATGTTGTAAAAGAGAGCAGAAAGGAGATATAAAATTGCTGTAAGAAGGATGAATCCTTGGAAAGAGCCCAATAGTTCTACAAAGAAACCAGCTCCAACTGTACCAACTATTGCAGCCAGTGTCCCGGCAGTAAGACACATTCCTATATCAATAAAAGGCAAAAACAACAGTCTGATGATTTTTGCTATGATTAATTGTAAGGTCAATTCCTTCTCAGATGTTGCTGCGTAATTTAGATATTTTAGCTATCTGTGTTTAATGAACCTCTAGGAAGTATTGAAGGAGAATACGAAAGTTTACCATGTAGAACACCAGAATATTCTGGAGCAATTTCCTGGAACAAGAGGATATATAAATGTTAAAAGAAATCCAAGATTTGTTAGATTAAAGTATGAATCACACGCTTGGCTACCTGAAGATTAATAAGAAATCCCAAGTGGCTGAATGATTTAAGCCCAACGGCTAAACTAAGCCAGGCAGATGCTACTAAAGGCCGTTTTGCTGTGGTCAGACCAATGAGAGCAATCCCAGGGCCAATGAAACCTATTGACTTTCAAAACAAGGAATGAAATCCCCCAGTCAGCAAAAGATGAATAAAAAGAAAGCTGAAAGGACCAGATTTTCTGCATCAGGTTAAAACACCATTCCGATATGTGCACAGAACACTTCAGTCCGAGAGATATCTTAATTGAATGCAAGCTTGTGACACATGAATCACAAACCTGCATTATTTTCCGCGTTAAAGTGATGCTTGTACCATGCCGTATCAACAAGTCCGATCAAAAACCAGCAATGTATCCTGTGAAAGCCATCATACTCCATGGAACGGCACTAAACCAAGCAGCTTGTTTGAGGTTCACATGATATACCTGTGACATATTATCCTTTAAAATCACTTTTGAAGACTAGAAAGAACAGCAATATTTACAATTTGTTGTTGCTAGGGCCTTACTGAATAGAAGTAGATAGGCATCCATGAAAGAATCACAAAAAATCCCTGGAAGTGAAGAAATTTTAAGTGAAGACATTTCCTCACAGTAACAAGAATGAATAAAGAGTTGAATTGAGGGGGAATCTTTACACATACCCAGCTATGCATGGAATTTGCAACTATAACAGCCCAAGTCGGCATCTTGGAGAGTAGGCGCCCAAAAGGAGGTATTACACCTGTGGTGTTTCGTTTGTTCCCCCTAGTATGCTGGTTTTGCTTTATATACTCAAGTTCAGACTTAGTAATCTGAGGATGTCGATCTGGTACACTTGACGTCGCAGAGAGCCAAACGAGCAGCCAGAGGAACCCCGATAGCCCAAAAATTACAAATGGGCCATATATCCCACCTTGAGACATGAGAATAGGAGATAACATGAGCCCTACAACATTCCCGAGCTGAAATCCCGCCATTGCGATGCCAACAGCTCTAGAACGTTCTGTTGGGGGAAACCATCTACATCAAAAGTACCATCACTAAGAACCCAATAAATTCCAAGAACCAGTCTGACTCGTCTCAAAATCATGAGTGTGTCTCTATCACATTTGAAGCAGTACTGAGAAACAAAACATCACTACCTCGCAACCATGTTGTTCATGCAAGGAAGAGCCACTCCCTCAGCAACTCCAACCGTAGCTCTTGCAGCAAGCAGAGCCCATAAAGAAGTATCAGCAGCCCAAGGGGTAAGGAAAGTTGCCAAAGACCACAAAGCCACACCCCACGCCATGACTACTTTACCACCATAACGGTCCACCAAAGTTCCACCAGCTATTGGTGAAATTAAGTATCCCCATAGAAACGATGACTACCAAAGAAACATTCAAGAAAGTATTAAACTAACGATAACAATAATGTATAGAATAACCAAAACAATCTGTGAGAACCAAAATTCAAAATTAACCTGAACGATACCGGAAAATGACTTGCTCCATCCACGAGAAAGCGAAAGAGGAACAATCGCGACGGACATGACAACACGATCCGCATTGCATAGCGCCAGAGCAGGCGCGAGCATCGCCACCACTTTTACTCTCTACGACGTTATAAATTCCGAAAAATTAGGTTGCGCCGTCACCTCCGCCGCCGTCTCTTCCGGCGTACGGCGAGCATCGCTGCAAGACACTCTTAATCGATAACGCGGAGTGCCACATAGATTCAAGGAAGTGTTTCCGCTGAATCTCAACGAGCCTACGCCTCTACCGGTGCAGAGGAACAACCTTCCCCGACGATCTCGCTCCGGCAACGACGAAAACGGCAGTGTAGCTAAGCTTGAAGTCAAGATTGCTCGATCTCCATGGAGTTTTGGAGCGTTTCGATTACGGAAGTCTATTGAAGATTGTAAAGAGAGAGAGTAACACATTTTCACCTATCGGAGCTGCTTAGTGGTAGTCCGGTGAGAGAAGAAGACGAAGAGGAAGATGATGCTTGCTGTGTCTACGGATTGAAACAGCCAAATCGTACATCCATATCGTTTTGGGCCCACAGATATTTGATAGGCCCATATGTACTCTTACTTTTCTGGGATTCATAATTAGCACAATTGATATATTGTTTACGTTCTGAAAACATGATTCCGGTATTTTTTATGATTCAAATAAAATTTTTACGTTTTCATGTTTTAAAAAAGGGATTCCACTAAATATTATGGATGTCGTAAAAATATAATAAAAAAATTTTAAAGATCATTAATCTACAAATATCAGTTTTGTAAATAGTAGTTTCGTTATTTTATAATTTATATTTCACTATTACAATATCCATCTAATATATCAATCAAACCCGAATCTTAAATTAGGGTATTCCATTCAGAACTTAGATTAACCAATTCAATCTTTAGCTAAACATATCAAACCAATCCTTATTCTATTAAAATCTTTAAAATTAAATTATTTTTGTGATAAAAATGAGATTGAAAGTTAAGCGAAAATTATGTCACACCTTCCAAAAATAATTTCAAATATTATGCCCCAAAATGTTTTTGAATAGTTCATTTTCTATTCAAAGTAAGTAAAGCATATCGCATTTTGTAGACTAAATCCAAATATATGCTTACATTAGCCCTGTTTTTTATGCTAGTGGATGCGACTGCGATTCCAACAGAGCAAATAAAAGCAAAAGAAGTTTAATGATGGTGAGACAGAGGCAATTTTGTGAAGCTGCAACTATTTTAGTAATCGCTAGATGTCACTGAATTATGCAGTGATCATGAAAGACGTCACGGAGGACACCAACAACTACTTTCAGCGACTTTTTTTAATTATTTTTGTCTTCGTCGAATATACTTTTCTCTATTTAAGTCGCAGTCGCAGCGACTTAAAGAAGAACAGAACTATTTTGTAGTCTAAATGTAGATCATTGGTCCCTACTGTGCAATTGTTTTTAACCTAAACATCATTGTTTTCTGAAATATTTGTAAGGCTTTAATAAATAAAAACTAATTGCAAGGATAAGGAGTATTTATTATTATTATTATTATTATTATTATTATTATTATTATTATTATTATTATTATTATTATTATTATTATTATTATTATTATTATTATGCCTTGAAAAATAAGGTAGTATGAAAGTCAGACTTCAGCAATATGTTAGATTTTTCATCAAGTTCCTGATTTCTAAAACCTTGGATCTTACGAGAGACATGCAACTCCTGGTCCAAGCTTTGCAACATCCTTTGCATGTGCGATTTTACTCTATCCAATGCAGTCCATGTCCCGGTGGGTATCGCAGCCAAAAAACTGTAACTAGTTTTTACACTATTACAGGTTTGGGATCATCCTTCTGATCATCCGTTAAACAATCAAATTTCGAATTTTGTTCTACTGGTTTGGGAGGAGATATTGTCCGTTGGAGAGCAGGTCGCTTCCCATGGGCACGCTGAAAACCTTGGTGGTCCATGTTATCGAATGTTCAGTTTTCACAACCGAATCAGTCCAGAACAAGCGATATGAAAAATAAAACACGGTGAACTCTTAGATGATGCAGAAGAAAAGTCTTTTTTTCGGTGCAAACCGTACGTCGTATAATGTTTGTAAGTTTTTATAAGCTTGTTATAAAATGGTATTTTGAACTACTTTTTCTTTAGTGATATTTTAAAAAATAGTATCATAAAATGGTGTTTTCGTAAAGTTTTTATAATGTATGTTTTATATGATTTTACAATATTTATGATTTTATAATTTTATAATTTTTTTATAAAACATGTTATAGAAGTAATAGTACTTTTGTATTTAGTGGTATTTTTGAAAATTATATCATAAAAATAGTATATCTCAGAATTATCCATATAATAAATAGAAAAGTTGATCTTGACCTATCGATTTGGAAGGAAATTTAAAGACTTGTCATTCCATAATATTGGTGGTCGCTAACGAAACTTTTTTGTTTACTAAATAAACACTCTTTCTACTTTTTACCAATTAGTTAGGCAAGGAGTAAGCAACACATTTTCTTGACACCACATGTTAAATGTACAATCTTTCTACTTTTTACCAAAGTAAATTTCACAAAAAAAACTTTCAACATGTGATATTTTTGGTAAGATGTATCAAACGTATATTTTAATATATAGATGTGTTAGTTGTTCCAATATATATATGCCACTATGCTACGAATGTGAGTAAACTTGTCAACATACTTGTTATTTCTAACTGTATGGTGCAAATATTGGAAAAGTCATATGTTGATTGCAGCGTGATGAAATTAACCGAAGTCTAAACATTTCTCATTTCCAATACGATTTTGAATCCGCTCAATCCGGTTAATAGATCCCGTACAATTACAACAAATCTCAAATAATTAACAGAACCCATAAATCATAATAAGATTTAAATGAGGTTGTGACAAATTTAAACATTTTCTCATTTGCAATTCAATTTTGAATCTCAAAGACTAAATTTTTTATAATTTTCAGCTCAATCAAATTTCAAACTCCGTAGATTAACATGAAATCTAAACTAATTAACGAAACCCAAATTCATAAAAAGAGTTTGAAATAAAATCATCCAAAACTCTCTCATTTCCCTTTTTTAAATCTCATAGAACAAAAAGATAACATTCAGCTCAATCTAATTAAAACTTTGTACATTAACATGATACAAAACACAGAAATCAGAAGAAAACTAAAAAAGAGTTTGTGCTGAAAACGAACCAGAATATATTGCGGAAGATGTTCCAGTGGAGATTATTTCTTGTAATAGTCCAAAATATACTATGGACAATCTTTCCTCAAAATCTTATTACTTAATGCTCATGTATTAAAATGTTTTACAAGTACGTTTATTTCTTAATAGTTTATAAATATATTGCTTCAAAAAATGATATTCTTACATTCGAATTATGATACATAAGTAGCGCTATTATAAAATCGTAACTTTTGAATATCTATATAAATTTAGTTCTATGTACAACATTCTCTACGAGAAGTTTATTAACCTTAGGCTAAAAAACACAATTTATATGTATCGAGCATCAAGTAAAAACTTACTAATAATAGAACAAAATAACAAGTACAATCGAAAGAGATACACGTATTTACGAGTTTATGTATATCAGAATAATATCACTCCTACATATCAATAAGTAAGAATTCAACTTAGTACTATATATATCGAACTTCACAAACTCTATACATACATAGAAACTCGATTAAATTGGACTTAACTCAAGTTTTAACTAATTCTAATTCTAATTCAAGCATACCAATGTACATCCGGTTAAAATCAAACTCTAAAATATTTTAAAGTATTGGATTGCTTCATCAATTCTTTTTAAATTAAAATTCTTTATTTGAAATCATAACTTCCAATTCCAACAATACCTGATTATAAAACTGTAAGTTAATATCCTCGATATGTTAACATCCCATTTTAAATCCATACACCCACGCTCTGCAGCTCCAAAAAATACGTATTTTATATTTTGTTAATTTATATAATTATAAATTATTATTAGTGTTTTAAATTATATTTATTTTATGTTTTCAGCATCTTGTTTATTATTATTATATATGTTTTGTGTTGTTTTAATTAAAATTACTAATATATAATTACATATGTGTGTTGTTATGTTCGTAAACAAATTTATTTGATAATTTAGATTATAACATAATTTGATTGTAAAAGTTAGGTGGTGTTATGTATATATATTCATATTATTCATAAATTTATAACAATTTGATTTAATCTAATATTAATTATTATCAGAGATTAAAAATTTGATTTGAGATTCGTCATGATCCGTTATGACCCATCTTTATTTGCTCTGAATCCTCTTGATCCGTCTGGATTTATTGTAAAAATTAGAACATTTGAAGATCCGAATCTGATTCAAATCTGGATGAAACAATATTGGATCGGTTGAAACTAAATTCATATACTTTTTGAACAATTTTGAAACAACTATATAAATATTTTTGACATTAAACTTGATAACATCTTAACTTTTTATAAGTTAAAAATTATATGATCCTTGATAAATTTTTAAAAATATATATATAAACATTAATAAGATTATAATTTTTTGTAGATTTTAAATATTTATATTTTTAAACTAAGTATTTAAAATAAACCATTGAGAAGTGAGTTAAGAGTGACTATGCTAGGCTCATAGCTGAGTTTCATCATCTTACCAAGAATAGCTAAAGCAAGAGAGAGCTGAGAGCGGCGGTAAAAACAGTTATTCAAAATACTATATGTATAGTGATTATGTGCAATCCCTAGATATTGCACTGCTCGCCCAGAGAGATGACAACATCAAACTTCGTCATTTTAGCAATGGCATTTAACAGTTTACTGAACTCAATAATTGAAGGTAAGAACGAGACTTGACCATTTCACTGAACAGATCAACATAATATCTTCTAGTATCCCATTTCTAAACATCTCCTTGTAATCAGTGGCACTAGACAAATCTCGTCCCCAGCTTCCAAGTGAACTGCAAAGGCTAAACAATGTAAGGGCAATTACAAGATTACCTTTCTCCAGAATACGCCAATAAGTAAATCTCATCATCTTCTCAATTTTTACTTCCAATGAATCTCCCTTAAGTTAAGTGAGAGTACAACAGAGACGAGGACAAAGAGAGACACCAAAATCTGCAGAATCACTTTAGTAGTTAGGAGTTGTATCACTTATAAGCTTCATTCAATTAACACTACAATTCGTTAAAAGTGTTAACTTTGGCTGTCAAATGCGATAGCTTTACACAGTAAAAGATGAATGTATAATCATACAAACATCCATTTAGAATTATATGAATCTTCGATAAGTATATCGATCCTAACAAGAAAAACATAACCAGATTATCTAAAAACTCTATCAACAAGACAAACCCTAAGAGCCAAGCAAAGCTAGAAACAGAAAATACAGAGAGGCTGTTAAAGGACGAACCTTTGATTAGCAGACGAGAAAATCTGCAAATCGCAACTTTCCGACGAATCTCCCAAAATAGGCTTCAAGAGTGATAATAAATCTAGAACCGGTTCAATGTCGGTCTTGGATTTAGAACCGGTTCATATCGGTTACAGTGTTTAATTTTCTGATACTGTGGTGGTCAAACCCGGTTTATCATCGGTTTAAAATTTTCATTAAAATAATAAAATCCACGTTACGAATGTCGCTGGAAAGAACAAATGTCTCAAATAAAACTTTTTTTTTATTCTTTTCAGTTTTGGTAGATTTTTTAAGATAGTATAAATTTAGTCTATAAGAACACAAATTAAAGTCTTGGTTTGTTCCTCGGTAATTCTGCTGGCATGTTTCTACAGTTGAGTTAAGAATTGTATTTGAGATTAAGAATTGTCAAACATATTAAAAAACGGCATCCAAACTAAAACCATAATAAATCATGTGATGCTCACCACTGATCTTGTGCTAGCCTAATAATGAAATACACAAAGCACCACAATATCAGTCATCTTCATGAAGCTCATACATATCTAATCACATATACCATTAGGGCATGAAATCACTAGAAAACCAAACATAAATTCACCTCCCAGATGCTTTGAAGGGAAGAGAGTTTCTTTACCACTCTCTTCTCTCGAGAATAAACTGTTTCACGAAAGCATGTCCAGAAAGCTTTTGTACCATATTAGTCACCAAGCTAAAGGTTGAAGCATCTCCAGCAAACTCGCAATTCCTCATGTCTTTGATGAGTTCTGCTGAAGTAGCTTTGTCACCATCTCTAAGATGTGACCTGATCAACGTATTATATGTACGGTCATTTGGGAGAATCCTGTCTTCTTTCATTTTTCTGAACAACGCATCCCCTTCCTCTAGTAGGCGTTTACTACACAAGCCTGAGATCATTGTATTGTAGGTTACATTAGGCTTCACACCTTTAAGGCTGAGACTACAATATAATTTCCACCCATCTCCCACCTTCCCAGCCTTGAACATCCCTTCAATCATAATATTATATGTGAGGATAACAAGTTGTATTTCACTCTTTTGCATAAAATTTGTGAGGTTTTAATCTCCCAAAGACACAAACTTTCTTCATCATGATCACGCAAAAAAGCACCAGAAACAGATTGTGAAGAAACATAAAACAGAACCTCCAAAGTGATAGGAAGAAGAAGGAAAAAACAGAACAAGAAAATAAATGGGAGCACACAAGGATTTTAACGAGTTCGGCCACCAATGAGGTTAAGCCTACATCTCGCCGGATCGGTGTCCCAGAATCTACTAAATCAACTGAAAATTACATCTTTGTCTCTCACCCTCATCGGCAAATACAAAGATCTCTCTTTCCCTCTCTGTATCTCCTCACTTCTTACATATATGTTATCTCTCTTACACTATGTATAGAGTTACAAATGATAAGACACATAAGTGTAAACTTGTTCTCCTAGCTCAGCAACATCTCCTCTTCGTACGCTCATCCCTGATTGGCTCCAATCTTTTTACTTTAGCCGACAAACAACAAGAGACATTAAAGATGTCAAAGTACAAGGAAAACCTGTGCTTTTCTCCTTTTGTTGACACATAAAGCTTCAGACCCTCTCTTGGACAAATAGTGTTTAACTTTGTATTTTGTTAAAGCCACTCAGATTTACAAACTCCACCTTGACTGACAAAAGACCTTTGAACAACTGTTGATTTCCTTTACCAAACCCTGAGTTTTTCTCTCACAAGGGTAACCTTGATAAACTCCAAATAAGCTGCATAAGTAACATTTATACACAACCACCACCTAGCACGTTTAATCACCATAAGCATGCTAGACCATTAATGAAATGAACACCATGTTTAATGTACACTAGTAGTGAGCTCTGCACTGATTCTCTGAGCCACTAACATTTCATTGTCTGCTTGAGTTGCAAAACCTGCTGTAACACAGACTTGTGATTCAGCTCAACTCCCCAATAATTTGTTTCTTGATGACTCCTAGCCCCTGAAACCTGTTTCAGAGACTACACATTTTTTCTCGTGCAATGTGATTCCCTTTGACATCATATCAATTCACTCATGTTCACTGAGCCTTGAACCAAAAACTTCCCTTTAAATCAATTGCAAATACCAGAATCATTCTAACTTCTTAACTTGACGTAGACTTGATTCCCACCTGAAGCATACATGCTTTGAACCTGAAACATTCCTTGATTCATCCCTGTTAAAAACAGCTCAAAACTTTGAAGATAAAACATGTTCAAACATTCTGCAACAACAAATATTTACTAGCAATTCCGAACCCCTGCTTGGTACTTTTAGACCTTGTCTCTTATCAAAAAACCAGTGATATAGCTAGAGCAAGGCTACCTACTGAAGCTTCGACCAAGCACCCCCGGTCAATTCCACTTTGGGGCCACCTACAGCTACTTACTGTCACGTCTCAAGTTTGTGACAATCCTTTTCCAGCTGTAAAACTCATTCCACACAAGAATTTTTCTTTTATTTGGGAATCCACCAAGACATTGGCGTCTGCATCACAACCAGTCCTTGACTT
Organism: Cardamine chenopodiifolia; assembly: GCA_963922655.1. NCBI lineage: Eukaryota > Viridiplantae > Streptophyta > Magnoliopsida > Brassicales > Brassicaceae > Cardamine > Cardamine chenopodiifolia. Next base: position 12,843,545 of record OZ000463.1, read on the forward strand.
TCCAATCAGAACTCTTTCTGATTCACCAATATCTTTTAACATGTCTTAGATACTGATGCTTTCTCACGTGAGTTTCATTTCACTTATCAATCTGAGAAAATCTCCTCCATTTTCTCTTTGTGATGCTAGGGAACACAAGTATACCTTACTTATTTTTGCTTGTTAATGCACTTTGATCTTACTGCATTCATATCCCTGTTTGGATGCTTTCAGATTCTAGAACACACTAACTTCTCCTTGATTTACCTTGCAATTTCTCTTCTTGAGAAGCTTTCTCCAAAGTCTTTCTTTGGTGCAAACTTCCACAATTGAATTTCACTAGTTGTTAGTTTTCAAATGCAAAACTCCACCTGCATTTGAGTCAAATTCAATTGAACAAGTGTTATCTCGAGTAAAACAACAGACCGACACAAGATTTAATAATACCGGGTGTGACAAGAACATTGTGAAGAGGTAAAGGACGAGTGTTAGAAAAAAGCTTAATGGTTCTAGAAGAAGCAACATAAATGCAACTTCCACTGCCAAAAACAACAGATTTTTTTATGTATGAAATTAAAATTTGTCGGAGATTCATACATGTGCATAAGGTTAAATGAGAAGTTACCCTGGAGTCCATGTACCATTAAGAATCAGTGGGATCTTGGAGCGTCAAAGTATTAAACGCCTGAGCCAAATCTGCAGTCGCCTCATACTTGTTACTTTCGGTCCCTTGATGAGTGTTGTTGTAAGGCGAGTTGTATGGAGGCCTTGAACCCAAAACACCATAACCATGACCACCTAGAGACGTGTTATTCTGAGGATATCCCCACGGTTTTTTCCACATCGGGTATGGAGGTGTCCAAAACAGAGCATTCTAATTGGAAAAAGGAGAGGATAGATGAGACGGCCGTGGGGGAGTTAACAGAAGAACGACCTCTGCAACGGTTTTTGTTGTGTCCTCTTCCTCTGCCACGGGACTGCTGATTGGTTGTTCTGTTAAGGTTGTTAACCTCTGAAACAACAAGGATAGTTGACGAAGAGGAGTGATCCACGTGTGTATAATTCAGTTTGATGGCTTTCTTTAGATAATCATCTTCATCTAGAAGCATGGTAGTGGCATCATCAAAGCTTAGGAATGGTTGACGATGCTTAATCACATTGATTATGTTGTCAAATTTAGCATTTAGACCATTTAAGATATACATGACCAAAGTGCGGTCTTGAACTTGTGCATCAACATTGCACAATAGTCAGCTACCTTCATGTCACCGATGTCCTTGGTGTGTAGCTCATTGTCCATGCGTAAGTCTCAAGCATCTTTGTTGTACTAGAAATGATTCTCGATCCGCAACCAAATTTGACGAGAAGTTAATCCCGTAACAAAGGAACCTTGAAACATCAAAGTTCCATAAGGCCATAGCTTTACTATACCATCTCGCTTCTTCCATGCTACATCATCATCATTGGCATGGAGAAGAGTGTCATCGATGTGACCGAGTACATCAAAACTGAGGCAGTGGGTATGAAAGAGTTCTCTCCATGCATCGTAATTGCTCTCTTCAAGATCAAGTGTCACTGGGATGTGGGACTTGATGTTTGAAATGCCATAAACTCTCTCTGGATATAGAGCGGCAGCCATTGAAGTGTGTGTTAAGAATTGAAGAGAGGAAGAGAAGAGAGAATTTCATAACCTTGTTACGAAGAGAGGAGGAGAGAGACGAAAATTTTATTTTAGAGATTTAAGTTGTGCTCTGATACCATAAAAGATATTGGAAATACTCTATTGAGCAGTTATGTGTATTCACCATTGAATATAAAGCCATTATCATTACACGTAATCTGGGATTTTCCCACAATATCAGCTAGTGTGATGCTTGCTTTTCCTGTCCTAGGCGTATTAAAGAGGTAAACTGCCTTGTTTTCATATTAACTCAATCCACTTGACCTGGTCTATGAAGAAATTCAATTTAAGAGAATTGTGTATAAATTACTAATTTATGTAGTGATATTTCAATATGTCTGTGTACTGCAGGCTCTAAGTCATGTAGTTTTGGAAATTTCTCTCATTTTATGTTCCCAGTTTTTGAAAACTTATTAAATGTTAATTATTCTTTATAAGTTTTTTTTTTTGGATAACCAAGAGTTCAAAACCCGTGGCCCCTAATCCCTTAGGAGTAAGACCCAAATCATGTTAAATTAACTCTTTTTCGAAAACGAATCGAACTTATTCCTTATAATTGCTGAGGCCAAAGATTTCCATTTGCTTATAATCTTGAAATATTGTTGTCCTGGTTGTGATAGAAAAAAAACAACTTTATTCGTTATGATTCCTGTAGCTATTTTCCTTGTCATTAAAAGATTCATAATGTACCGTTATTATTATTTGTAGACAAAAGATGAATGTTGTGTTAACAGCTTTAAAAATTAATAAGCATTTTCCTGGGGCAAATAAACGAAAAATCCCAGTCGAAATGTGAAGTAGCAGTGGTTTATTTTTTGTCGTTGATAATTAACACATTAACAACACATGACGTCTAAGAAAAGTCGTGAAGACTTGTGAAATGTATTTTTGTCTTCTTAGACAGTTGACTTCTTGACTTAGACGGCATATGAGTCTAGACGGCAAGAATCTATGCCATTTTGGAAAAATCTGGCAGTTTTCTCTTTAATTGTGAGCAAATTTATAATCCCTATCTTGCTTAAAGTTCATTTATCACCACAACTTAAAGGCATTTTGCAATTGTTTCATCTCTTATATATTCACTTTCCTACAAAACATGAGAAGCACCACAAGCTTATAACCAACAAAAAAAAAATGGGAAGCATGAGACTGTTTCTTTTACTTGCTTTCAATGCTCTCATGTTACTTGAAGCACATGGTTTTACCGATGAAAGTGATAAGCAAGCTTTGCTTGTATTCAAGTCTCAAGTTTCTGAAGACAAAAGAGTTTTCTTATCCTCATGGAATCACTCATTCCCACTCTGCAACTGGATGGGGGTTACTTGTGGCCGCAAACACAAGCGAGTTACTCGTTTGGAGCTTGGAGGTTTGCAATTGACCGGAGTGATATCACCATCTATTGGTAATCTTTCATTCCTCATACATCTTGATCTCTTTAATAACTCTTTTGGTGGAACCATACCTAAAGAGGTGGGAAACTTGTTTAGACTTGAATACTTGTATATGGGCATGAATCATCTGGGAGGAGGGATTCCAGCCAGTTTGTCTAATTGCTCTAGATTGTTGGAGCTTGATTTATTTTCAAATCCTCTTGGACGAGGTGTTCCTTCAGAACTAGGGTCATTGACGAATCTTGTTAGTTTAAATTTTCGTCAAAACAACCTGAAAGGGAAGCTTCCTGCATCTCTAGGAAACTTGACATCACTCGTGCGAGCTAGCTTTGGAGGTAACAATATAGATGGAGAAATTCCAGATGATCTAGCTAGGCTGAGTCAAATGGTGATTCTTGAATTATCATTTAACAAATTCTCAGGCGTTTTTCCCCCTGCAATCTACAATATGTCCTCACTTGAATTTTTATATATGGCTTATAATCATTTATCGGGTCCCCTGAGACCTGATTTTGGTATTCTGCTACCAAATCTTCAAGAGTTAAATCTGGGATCAAATGATCTCACCGGTTCCATTCCAACAACACTTTCCAATATCTCGACTCTTGGAAAAGTGGCATTGAATGACAACAATCTGACGGGGAATATTCCTACCTTCGGAAAAGTACCAAATTTGCAATGGTTAATTCTTCATGCTAATTCTTTGGGAAGTTACTCTTTTGGAGATCTTGAATTCATCAATTCTTTAAGTAACTGCACCCAACTAGAGAAATTAGGGATTGGTGGGAATAGGCTTGGGGGTGACTTCCCTATTTCCATTGCCAATCTGTCCACGGAACTCACCGACTTAATTCTTGAAAAGAATCACATCTCTGGAACAATTCCTCCCGATATTGGGAATCTCATAGGCCTCCAAAGACTTTGGTTGCATGAAAATATGTTGACTGGTCCACTCCCAACCTCTCTTGGTAATCTTTTCGGACTTGTGGTTTTAGATCTCAGTTCAAACAAATTGTCAGGAGCAATAGCATCCACTATAGGCAACCTCACTCGGTTAGAAAAACTCAATTTGTCCAACAATAGTTTTCAAGGAACCATTCCTCCAAGTCTCGGTAACCTCAGTGACTTACTACATTTACAGATTGGGTATAATAAGTTGAATGGGGCTATACCTAAGGAAATTATGCAACTTTCAAACCTTCTTACCCTTAGCATGCCAGGTAATTCTATCACAGGCACTCTACCTAAAGATGTTGAACGACTACATAATCTCGTTCAACTATCTGTTTCGGATAATAAATTATCAGGGGTGCTCTCAATGACTTTGGGAAACTGTCTCTCGATGGAAGAAATATATCTGCAAGGGAATTCTTTTGATGGAACCATTCCAAATATAAAAGGGTTGGTGGCTGTTAAAAGAGTTGATATGTCCAATAATAATCTCTCTGGAAGTATACCTCGATATTTTGAAACCTTTTCCAAGTTGGAATATCTCAATCTATCCATTAACAATTTCGAGGGAAGGGTGCCAACACAAGGAAAATTTCGGAACTCTACTATAGTTTTGGTATTTGGAAACAAAAATCTCTGTGGAGGCATCAAGGAACTCAAACTAAAGTCATGCATTGTGCAAGCACCACCAATGGAGACAAAGCATCCATCTCCTTTGCTTTTAAGGAAAGTTGCGATCGGGGTCAGCATAGGCGTTGCTTTGCTTTTCCTATTGTTCATAGTTTCTCTACGTTGGTTCAGAAAAAGAAAGAAGAACCAGAAGACCAATAATTCAGCTCCTTCCACTTTGGAGATTTTCCATGAGAAGATAAGTTATGGAGATCTCCGAAATGCGACAGATAGGTTCTCTTCGAGCAATTTGGTTGGGTCAGGCAGTTTTGGTACAGTGTTTAAGGCACTGTTCCCGACGGAGGACAAGCTTCTTGCAGTGAAAGTTCTAAACCTGCAAAGACGTGGAGCGATGAAGAGCTTTATGGCAGAATGTGAATCCTTGAAGGACATAAGGCATCGTAATCTTGTGAAACTATTGACAGTTTGCGATAGTATTGATTACCAAGGAAACGAATTCAGAGCTCTCATATATGAGTTCATGCCGAATGGAAGCTTGGATATGTGGCTGCACCCAGAGGAAGTCGAAGAGATACGTAGGCCCTCAAGAACCTTGACACTTCTTGAAAGGCTCAACATTATCATAGACGTTGCTTCTGTTTTGAACTATCTTCATGTTCATTGTCATGAGCCTATAGTTCATTGTGATCTTAAGCCAAGCAATGTCCTTCTCGACGATGATCTAACTGCCCATGTTAGCGACTTTGGTCTGGCTCGTCTTCTCCTCAAATTCGACCAGGAGTCCTTCTTCAACCAACTAAGCTCGGCCGGTGTCAAAGGAACCATTGGCTATGCCGCACCAGGTAAAACTATTACACATATGGAATGCTTAAATGAAGAAAATTTATATATTCTTTTTTCATTACAATCTTGTTTTCTTGTGTGAGTCATGGTGCAGAATATGGAATGGGAGGACAGCCATCAATACACGGTGATGTGTATAGCTTTGGGGTTCTCCTTTTGGAAATGTTCACTGGAAAACGACCAACCAATGAGTTATTTGGAGGAAACCTCACCCTGCACAGCTATACCAAGTCGGCATTACCAGAGCGAGTGTTCGACATTGTAGACGTATCGATTCTTCACAGCGGTCTCAGAGTCGGTTTCCCTGTTGCTGAGTGCTTGAAATTGGTTTTGGATGTGGGAGTTAGGTGCTGCGAAGAATCCCCGATGAACCGGTTGGTAACGAGTGAAGCTGCAAAGGAGTTAATCTCAATCAAAGAAAGGTTCTTTAAAGCCAGAAGAACAGCCAGACGTTGAAGTGTTTATGGTTTCCTCTACAGACTTTGTAACCCAATTAAAAGGCTTATACTGAAGCCTATATAATATTTTCTATCATAATCTGTGGTTTCTCTCTATTTAAACATATTTGCAATAATAAATGCTTGTGATATATGCAGATGAAATATGAATGTTGTGTTATTTGCAGAGAAATGTTGTGTTACCAGCTTTACGGTAACCCTCAGTTTTCAAATAAATTTGAGAAGATTTTTTACTTCTTGATTATGGTTGGATCTCAATGAAGCAACCGGAAGTAGAAAGAGAAGTCGAATGATAAATAGTTGTCGGAACATTGGTCGTTTTGATTAAACAGAAGCTGCTAATGGACAACTTAACCCTGTAAACGTGTTTTGTCTCTCGATTTAATGACGTGCCTCAAATGACATATTCAAAAGAAGTTAACCATTTAATTATGAAGTCAACGAAAACTTAGTCATTTAAACGATATTTTGTAAAAGTTGAGGATTTAAATGACCACAATTTGAAAGTTGAAGATTAAAATGTACATAATTTGAAAGTTGAGATATTTTTTAGTAAGAGAAAAACAACGTCATTTTGATTAAACGAAAGTTTTAACCCCGTAAATATGATCAATCTCTCGATTTAACATCGTGTCTTAAATGGTTTAGGCAATATGAGTTAACCATTTAATAATTAAGTCAACGAAAACTTAAATATTTAAACCATATTTTGAAAATCAAGGATTTAAACATACACAATTTGAAAATTGAGGTTTTTAGTCATTTTTCCCTTTTTATTTCCACTAGATTTGGAGTTTCTTTGTTCTGTTCCTCAGAGACATGAGAGAAAGTTCAATTGTATTATCTCCCACACCGTCCAGGTTTGATGGATAATATGGGCAGATATTGGCTGCACATCTACATCTGAATCAAAGAGACTACGCTTAAGTGTCTACAATGCATATCTACCCGTGAATTAACTTTGTAATTCTGTAACATTTACCTCTCTTTTTTGGTTAAAAGTTTGTGGAGCTTCTTTTGCAAAAAAGTGAATTAGAAAGTTCCATGTTGAAATGTTGCCTTCTAGGTCCTTTCCTTTTTGACATCTCGTGTATTGCTTATTATGCAGATTAATCATAAGACCTCCTTTTTTTTTTGCTGGTAACTGATAGTCTATTATTAGTCTATTACTTCTTTCAGATTATGAAACTCAACTTAAAGAGAGATAATTCTGTTATCGAAAACCAGTTTCCCTTACTGACAAAAGGCAGCAAACGAAGTTCCTAAACAGAGAGACCTACACCATACCGGTGTTAAACCAAAATAATCAAACTAAATTGAGCATGAGAAAACCGGGCCATACCAATTGTTCTTGAGAATATAGTCTATTAGGTTATTAATTTTTTTTTATGAGGATATAATTATGAGAATTTTTTTTTGTTTTTTCGATGATGTTTTACAAAAGAAAAAAAGACAGAGAATATAAAAATTTCAGAGAATCCATCAAAATATATATATATATATATATATTTGTATATGTGTGGGTATATGTAAACTTTACAAACTTAAAAAAAGTAGAATTTAAAACAAATAAAAAACTAAAAAAATGGACGATCTAAGGTGACATCCACATTATCATGACGTGGTATCTATGTCATCAAAAGTTAACAAAATTTTGACACACATATTTAATGTATAATTCCACACAATATTTCATGTTAAAGTATGTAATTGCATAATGATATATGTAAGGTATAAATCGACTACATAAACATTTTTTAAATATGAAATGACCAACTTTCCTCCACACGCAGAAGAATGTTTGTTTCCGAAGTTAGAGGGGACAAGACACTATTTCAAGTATCCTTTCCGCAAGTTCCCAAGAAACTATTTTTTCTTTACTGATTTTGCATATAACTAGTCTAAATATTGGCGATCGACAAATTCTCTTGTTTTTTTCTAGGTACAAGTTCAGAAAAAAAGAAAAATTTTGAATAGAAATAGTGAAAGGTAGAATATTTGAGAGAAGATGACTCATTAATAAAAAAAATTGGAGATGGATGGATGAAAAACGTGTGAGAATAGAATGGTCTGAAAACCAAATTGTCTATTACCTAAATACCCAATCTTTTATGGCTCTTTACCTAATTATCTCTAATTTTAAATACTTTCTGTTTGTCGTCAAAAAACAAAAAAGAATATTTTCTATTTAATAATAATAATTCTTTAACACTGCAACTGTACTGTTGCAAGATCATGAGCATAAACGGTTCATGATACAAAGCCACCTAAACCATATATTGTTTAGATCATCTTCATAAATTCCTCTTTTTGGATGCATATCATATTGATATTCTATATATTGCCAATAAAACCGATGCACTAAGTTAGCCAAAACCACCTCATTCAACACCACAACAATGATATTCCTAGGCATATCATTCTCTCCAGCTCAAAAATCCTGACCCCGAAATTTTAATTTGTTTGTTTGGGAAAGTATATGATATAATTATATTGATTTTCTAGAATTGATATCATTAAAATTTTGAATTGAGATATTTAAAAAAGTGATCGATGAGTCTATAAGGACTTAGCTCAAGGAAACTGGAAAGAGTTTCTAAAAACGCCTCTCCGTTTGCAGTCAATTCACTAAAAGCAACAATTGATGTGTCTTGCATCACCATTTTGTCAATTTCTGCAGATTGATCTTCTCAATGTTTTATTTGGATAGATTTCATTTTGTTGATTTCATCATGAAAAAAAAAGAAAATAGTCAACTTCTGTTTCTAAGTGTAATTAATTTACCGTTAAAGCTACGCATCATTCAGAAATATATATATATATATATATATATTTAATTTTATCGGATGTCCCCGAAGGGACCATTCAGAAATATTTATTTGTAAGAAAGAATGAAGAAAATTAGGATTGTGTGATTTTGGAAAAAAGAAAAGAAAAAAGTAGGGATGAGTAAATTGTCTATTAGGCCTCTTGTGGGCCGCTTTCGGCCCGAAAATATTTTGTAATCTGAAATAGGCCCACACACTATTTTCTCCAATAATATATCCACGTGTCCGCCAGCACCATTAGGTTCCACGTGTCACACTTGATTTCAGGCTTGCCGATGAGTTAATTAGTCGTCCTCTGTGATATCAACGGTCGAAATGTTTCTGTCTTTAATCCAACGGTCAATATTCGAAGTTGTATTTCCCAGCAAACCTCGTCTCCGCTTGTCCAAAAGAAGATATAGACAGATCGATTAAAACGAAAATATGAAATTTGTTTCCTTGACTTCCCCAATTTCTAGGTTTCGAAATTATGACTACAACATTCGAATTTCTACAACCAATAATCCATGATAGGTTCAAATTCGCAACTTTTTGTAGTCATAATCTATTGTACTCGCATGCTTCAAGCTTCTTTCACGATCGGACTAGGGTTTATCGCCAAAATCCGAATCGAATTTCCCCCAATTCAATCCCGCTTCCTCTGCAGAAGAAACCAATTGCAGTGTTGAGAAATCACGAAAGGTTTAATCTTTGGGATGGGTTTTCAAGGAAGAAGAGTAGAATAGTTGTGAATTGTCAAGAAGATGATCAGAAAGAGAGTTCAAGTGAGAGTACTGAGGAAGAAGGAAGAAGCCAGAGTAGTCCGGCGAAGTCGGGTTCATCGTCGAAGAGGAAAAGAGAGAAGCAAGGGAAAGATGGAGTATGGTGGTCAAAGGGGAAGAAATGGCAATGGCAGCCAATAATCCAAGCGCAAGGGATTGGAGTTTTGTTATTACAGTTGGGTGTTGTTATGTTTGTGATGCGATTGCTCCGACCTGGATTACCTTTACCTGGATCAGAGCCTCGAATTCAGACGACTTTCGTGAGTGTACCTTACAGTGAGTTCTTAAGTAAAGTTAATAGTAACCAGGTGCAGAAAGTGGAAGTTGATGGGGTTCAAGTTTTGTTTAAGTTAAAAGATGATGGAAAATGGCAAGAGAGTGAAACTAGTAGGTTATCTGAGTCTTCTGAATCGCTGCTAAGAACTGTTGCTCCAACGAAAAGAGTTGTGTATTCCACCACAAGGCCGGGCGATATCAAAACACCGTATGAGAAGATGCTTGGGAATAATGTGGAATTTGGATCGCCTGAGAAGCGCTCTGGTGGCTTCTTCAACTCTGCATTGGTAAGGACACTGGTGCTACACCACATTTTTTTATTTTTACTATATATGCTACTCTTTGATGATGATGCTTTATAGTTTTTGAATTGAATGGTGTTTTGTCTATAGAATAGGTTGGATTTTTTCAAAAGACTAGGCTTTCAATTTACAAAGTTCACATTTCACTCTTAGCAAGCATATAGTTTCTTTTTGTTTGTTTGTTGCAGATAGCTCTTTTCTACATTGCGGTGCTTGCAGGGCTTATTAAATTCCCTGTTAGCTTCTCCACGGTATGCATCTCATTATACTTTAATGTGGTTGTTCAAATTTTCCAATATCCTTAAAAAACTATGGTTGTACACAGAATACAACCGGTCAACTTAGGACCCGGAAGTCCGGTGGTCCTGATGGGGGAAAAGTCTCTGGTGGAGGTGAAACAATAACTTTTGCAGATGTTGCGGGTGTTGATGAAGCAAAGGAAGAGCTAGAAGAAATCGTGGTAGGTTTTTCAGTCCTTAAAACGCTGCACGTGCTGTTTGATTGTCAGATCATTTGTTATAACTTTATTCTGAATCGAGTAATCATTAATTGATGCAGGAATTTCTTAGGAATCCTGACAGGTATGTCCGTCTAGGTGCACGTCCTCCGCGTGGTGTCCTATTGGTGAGTTATATCATTTCATTTCACTCTGATATTTTATTTTGTGTTTTTCATGGGTAAACATTAGGTTACCAGATCTCTGCTATATAATTTCACTCTGATATGCCTTTGTTTCCTTTCTTTGCAGGTTGGTCTTCCCGGAACAGGGAAAACACTTCTTGCAAAGGCTGTTGCTGGGGAAGCTGAAGTCCCCTTCATAAGTTGCTCTGCAAGTGAGTTTGTAGAGTTGTATGTCGGCATGGGTGCCTCACGTGTGAGGGATCTTTTTGCACGGGCCAAGAAGGAAGCTCCATCAATTATATTTATTGATGAGGTTAGTATATGTAGTCGGTGTCAGATTACTGCCAGTAGATTATACCTCGGGCAACTTAAACAAGATTTTCTATCTCCTTTTCATGCTCCAGATAGATGCTGTGGCAAAAAGCCGTGATAGTAAATTCCGAATCGCCAGCAATGATGAAAGGGAGCAAACTTTGAATCAGTTGCTCACTGTAAGTCTGCCATCATGCACTTTTCCTGCTTAAGTAACATTCTTGATTTTTCCATGACCCATTCACATGTTGGAACTTTTTTGTAGGAGATGGATGGTTTTGACAGCAGCTCTGCGGTTATTGTTCTTGGAGCTACAAATCGTGCCGATGTGTTAGACCCGGCCCTGCGTCGTCCAGGGAGATTTGATCGTGTTGTTACGGTTAGTAGAATGGATTAGCTTTGCCTATTTGTAAATGGTTAGGCATTTTAAGATTCTTTCAAAGGCACTGGTGCATTTTTCAGGTGGAAACGCCAGACAAAATTGGAAGAGAATCCATTTTGAGAGTGCACGTGTCAAATAAAGGGCTTCCTTTGGGAGATGATGTCAACCTTGGTAGTATTGCCTCAATGACCACTGGTTTTACGGGGTATGCTTTTGTATTAACGTAGATCTGAAATTTCCTCTGTTAAATTTTTTGGCTGTCTATCTTGTAAACTCTTGTTTTCCTATTTTGCAGGGCTGACCTTGCAAACTTGGTAAATGAGGCTGCCTTACTAGCTGGAAGAAAGAGCAAGACGACTGTTGAGAAAATTGACTTCATTCAAGCTGTGGAACGATCAATAGCGGTAACTCTATAACCTTTCTATTCTATTGAGTACGTAAGGTAACTTGTCAAAAGGTGTTCTTTACAAAGCATATGTTTCAGGGCATAGAGAAGAAAACTGCTAGATTAAAAGGCAGTGAGAAAGCAGTGGTTGCTAGACATGAAGCTGGCCATGCAGTGGTTGGTACTGCTGTTGCAAATCTTCTTACTGGACAGCCACGTGTTGAGGTAAAATGCAAAAGCATTCTATACATATACACTCATAGTTTCTGCTGTTTAATGCGTGCAAATGATTCGAGTTTTGCTCATCTTCGTTGTGTTGTCAGAAATTAAGCATATTGCCAAGATCAGGAGGGGCATTAGGATTTACGTATATTCCTCCTACCAGTGAAGACAGATATTTGCTTTTTATTGATGAGCTACTTGGACGTTTAGTTACCCTTCTTGGAGGTCGTGCAGCTGAAGAAGTTGTTTACTCAGGGCGTATATCAACAGGAGCATTCGACGATATAAGGAGGGCAACTGATATGGCATACAAGGCAGTAGCTGAATATGGTCTCAACCAGAAAATCGGACCTGTGTCTGTGGCTACACTTTCTGGTGGTGGGATTGACGACTCAGGAGGCTCACCATGGGGAAGAGATCAGGTAACGTCATTATGCATTGCACTTGCCTTTCTATAATGTCCCTTGAAAGAACGCAAAACTTAACCTTCCATGTTAATACACAGGGGAAACTAGTTGATCTTGTTCAAAGAGAAGTGACGATTTTGTTACAATCTGCTCTCGACGTTGCGCTGTCTGTTGTACGTGCTAATCCAGATGTACTGGAAGGACTTGGTGCCCAACTGGAAGGTATGTTATTTACTTTCATGGAACCAAGTGTATGAAAAAGTGAAGGACACTGTAAAAGAAATCATCCCTAAAAGCTTTGTCTTAAGATGAAATATCATGTTTTGGTGCAGAGAAAGAGAAAGTAGAAGGTGAAGAACTGCAGAAGTGGTTAAACATGGTGGTCGCACCTGAAGAACTCGCAGTCTTTGTCAAAGGAAAGCAAGAAGCTTTGCTCCCAGCACAAGCTAGCTCCAGTTAAGAGCTACTCTGTTTTATCATTAATTATAGCCATAAAGAGTTTCTAACACGGATTATCAGCTCTTTCCTCGCGGCATGCTGTATCTCCAGGTCAGATCTGGTTATCATCATTGCCTAAGCATAGCATCAATGGTTCCAGCATGCATAGAACAACACTGGAATCAACATCTAAAGAACCATATTTGGAATATGACTTTGGTGATAGGTTATAGATCTGCTGGATGTATGTTGTATACGGTTTGATATTCTTGCTGGATACAGTCTCTTACAGAAATTGGGAAAAAGTGTAATTGATTCAGTTGTATAAATATATATGTTCTTTGAAATTATTGTGGTTCACTCTTGTATACAAATCATCCTTTGCTCTGTTCTTGAAAAGATTTAACTGATATATATCAATATATGTAAGCTCTTAAAGACCCATTAATAGTTGCATTAGCATTACATTTCTACTAGTGAGTGAATCTTGAAAATGTTAAAAGAAAAATAATATTTGGATCATATAATGTCAAATAAGATGAAAGAGCAGTTTATATATATATTGAAATCCGAAAGTTTGAAGAGAATAAAAACAGAGGCATAAACAATGCAAATTACTATACATTTTTCATTTATTTTTTGGAGAAGAGACCACCTAAGCCGCCAAATCCACCATCTTTCTTCTTCGGTGGCACAGGCGTCGGAGCCGGGGTTTTACCGCCGCGAACGGTTCCTCGGCTTCCGGTGGTGCCTTCTTTCTCCTCCACCTTCTTCAGAATTGGATCAGTCTCATAGAACTGATCTTGCTTTGTCATAAACCCCAACACAAAGTCGAGGGGATTCTTCTCCTCCTTGGCGCTGCCTGAAGCTCCCTTTGCGGTTGTGGCGTAAACCCTCACGGTGGCCGGAGCAAACGACATAAGAAGTGAAGAAACCATTGTAGCTATCTCTCCCTTTCTCCTCTGTTTTTTTATCTGTACTGTGTGTGTATGTCTTCGTGTGGCATTTGTTACAAAGAGATTATAGTGAGGTTAGGTGAATCTGAGCCGTTGGATCTTTTGGCACAAGCTCTCCACAAATGTCTTATCTTCTTTCTCTTCTCCATTCACACATTTTTCTTAAATTACTTGGATACATTTTTATTTTGGTTTTACTGTTTTTAGATACATCTGGGCACAATTATGTATATTTGGGTATTATGATGGTTATCCTTAAACGGTGCACACTTGCACAGAGTCAAATTTTCTCATTTTCTGATATATTTGGTCAGATGAAATGTTTGAATGTGGAGGAGACACGCCTTTGGTTTTTGAGTGCGTTATGTTGTCCATGTAGCTGAAGGTTAAGATTTGAGGACACTGATCAAATCTAAAAACCTTCATTTCTTTTATTGGGCCGAGGCCCGTTTACTTAAAGAAAAAAGATGTTTAAAGTTTGAACTTTGACAAGGTGGGATAAAAGGTCTAGAGTACTATCATTGCCACAACCCTGATGAACAAACCTTGAAGAAACATAATAATTGGATAACGAATTATGATCCGTTATATATGTGTACATCCGTTATATGATTACACATCCTAGTTAAAAGACTGTATGATTGATATGTATCAATAAATATGGACAAATTTAAACGATTTATGGACAAATTAAAAAAATAGGATTGATTCTTTTTGAATATGCTCACTTATTATTTCACCAAAAAGCAATGCTCAGTGATTATTAGTGTTGGATCTACACATGTTCTTCTTGAGCTCACCCATGATGGTTTAACTGCGACTGTATTTACTACCGAGTGAAAAAATGAAAAAAAAAAAGAACAGAACCAAAGAGGAGCAATGTTTCATCAGCAGCACTGGTTCACTCCACAACACTACTTACAATTTTCCTCTTCCTTCTATTGTCTACCTAACTTCTGTCGCTGTCTCTTTACTCCAAATTGCTGGTTAGCAAATCCACCATTCACTGCCATTTCTCTCGTTTCCAGCGTCTCAAGCAATCTCCTGAGGAGAATCAGATGATTCTAAAGGGAAACACGTTTCTTCACCACCGGTTTGCCAGAGGAAGTTGGCGTAATTGGCAGCGTAGTAGGAGTTGGTAGGGTCTGCAGATATAGCTTCTAGGAAGTTCTCCTCGGCTGCCCAGAGATCCTTCCGAACTTTCCACTGGAAGATGGCGTATTTGTTGTACGCTTCGGCATCTGCTTCTTCTGACTCTATGGCTTTCTTGAAGCATTCCTCAGCTCTGGTACATCCAAAAGCAAACATCATTTGTCAACTTCCAAAGTTACAATCGAATCATGACCTTTATGCTACCAATCTAGGCCTATAGATTTAGAAAGGTAATACCTTTTGATTCTCTATGAGTCAAGTGCAAGTCTATACTTCACAAATTATAGTAATAAAACTCTTGAATGTTAGATGCAAGAATAGGTAAAGGATATATCACCTGTCATAGTCTTGAGTAACGAGGTAAAGGAACTGAGCCTAGTTAACTAGGAGCAGATGGTTGTTCGGCTCTTGAGCCAAACTTATTTTATATAAAAGCTTTGTTCTAGTGTAATTGGCATAATCATCCAATTCAATCCTTGCAATGATCAGTGAAACCAGTCTCAATCTCATGTCACGATCGACAGGGGAATCTTGCATTTGTTCTGCTTCTTCCACTATCGAATTCCACAGACTCAGCTCCTCTTCTCTTATCCCTTCTCCTGAAACCAAGTCTCGTTGTCTGACCTTGTCAAAAGTGATCGATCCTAACCATTTGGATCCATCAAGCCCCTTACCATCTCTACCACTAGATACAGTAGACTCCTTTAGCGAAGAAAAACCAAACCTTTGATGCGTCTGATCTTGACTTTTACTAACCGCAGGATCTTCTTTTCTCACAGCAGAGTCTGGAGGACATGCCGCAATAGCTAAGTTTGATGCAACTGAATGCACAGTGTAGTTCGCCAATATGATCATTACATAAACCATAAAAGTAGGCGTTTCAGAGAACACACGTTGGAAAATCCATAACAATGAAGCGTGCATCTCCTTCTTAACCTGCCTAAGAACGCCCACCCTGGTCTGCAATGCAAAGTTATGAAGCTCCTCAATCATAAAGACCATAGAAGAGAAAGCTTTGTTGATAGAACAATAAGTAGATTCACTAGCTTCTTTAAGCGCCTCTTCTTGAAGCTTCCTCTTTATTATTCTAAGAGATAAAGGCAAATCGACACTGTTTGCTTTCCGTTCAATGTTTGAATGATTAACCATCCCTGCCCATGGAGCTTCCAACGAAGCTAAACCTGGAACAGACTCTTGAAGTAGCTTCACCGTACCAAATTTATGATTCTTGTAATCATTATCTACTGCTTCGTTGATTATCTCTGATTCTTTGTGTTTCACTTCTTCTTCTTCGCCTGCAATTCTGAATTGTAATGCTAATTCCTGCATCTTTATAGAGAATGCTTCGTCGGAGAAGAAACTAGAGGTCGCACTACAAACTCTTCGTAAAGGATTATGTTTCTTCACGCTTGTTCTGATCTTGTTCGTGGTTAATTGCCAAAGCTCACATGATTTAGATCGGTGAAGTTTCCCAGATTGTGTTCCGAGAAACGTCGAAGGTTTCAATCTCGTCTGACATGTTAAAGATCCTCCGACGGTTACATCTCTGTTTCTTTCACGAGAACGACGACATTTTGATGAAGTTAAGGTTTGTGAGAAAGACGGACATTGAGGAATCGCTGTATGACGTCCTGACCAATGAAACGACGTCGTGGTAGCCTGACCAATGAAACGACGTCGTGGTAGCTACTTTAACCTCCATTGTTACGAAGAAACGAAAATTCTGTATAAATCCAGAAAAAACTATAAAGATCAAGATAAGATGAAAGAAATCAAAACCAAATTCATTACGAGAAATTAAAAGATTGAGAGAGAGAGAAAGAGAAAGAGAAAGAGAGAGCTTACTATTTGCAAATTCGATCGTTGAAAGAGATTTTCTCGGGAAAATTTTATGGTTGTGAGGTCAAAAATTTAATTCAGAGGCTTCGGAGCTCCTGAAATTTGTTAGAAACGGAGAAGAAGACATAGCCCTTGCACCGTTTATATACGAAGAAGAAAATTAGTAAATTCTTAAAAGAAATAAATTAGTTACCGGATATACCCGGTGTTGCCAAATGGCGCGTGCTTTTCGAGAAGAGATTGGATTTTTAATCCAACGGGTAGAGACGGTAACAGGTGATGAATGGTCTTAAGAAGGATCGGCTTAACTGAGCAACGCGGTTATTTGGGAAAAGTCCGCTTTTACTGAGGCCCAAGCGGCCTTCATCCGCGGATCCTTCTAGCTTTGATCCGACAGATGATAATAAACCACGTGTCTGTTAAATGTTTATTCGATTTAGCTGGCTTGATCTTCTGACACGTTGGGAATTAGAGTGTGGAGACGGGTTCACGCATCGAGGAACCTGAAAAAATGATCAAAATATGGTTGGAGATGAGTTGAAAGACATATATATATATATACATACATATTTAGGCGTGGATACAAAAAATTTGAGTGATTACATACAAATAATAATAATATTTGAACCGTATCCGTTCTTTATTCGTCTCTTATCCATCTTTTATTCGATTTAATTTTATTTTGGAAATGCATTAGAAATTATATTTTGTGTCTCGAATTTTCCGTTTCCGTCCCCTACTCGTAATTTTTTTGTTCCGTTATTTTAAGCGAATATTTTGAGTAGTATATCTAAATTTTCGAATTACCCATTTTCGGTTTTTATTGTATTTTCCCGTCCCGATTCCTGAAATGTCCATACCTATATATATTTATCTAAAAACTTTATTAATCGAGTTTGTCAATGCTATGGTTTACAACGTATAGCATAAAATCAACATAAAATCAAGACAACTATAATACAATGATCATACATAATCAGAAGTTATAGAATTTCTACTTAGAAGATCTGCCCATGAATTTTGTTGTCTTGGCTTATAGGTAAATTTGATTACTTCAAACATTGGTGTCCATAGTTTGATCATATTTAAATGATTCTTTAAACGATATTTTTATATTATTATTAACTAAGTGCATAATATTGAAGTTATCTCTTTCCAAAGCCACCCTTCTAAAACCGTAAGACCATGTAGCTTGTATAACCCATAATAAAGCCGATAATTTTGCTTTTTCAACCAAATCTCGTCATTGGAATCGTCCCATTCCACAATTTAACATTGTACCATCAAAATCCCTTATAATTCATCTTAAACCTGAGTCACACTCTCCTTCATGGTGTGAAGTGTCGTAGTTACATTTAACCCAATTTCTAGGTGGTTTTTGCCATCTGCGACTAGTTGTTTGTTGCATTGATGTTGTTCCTTGGATCTTTGTTGCGTCCTATTCCATTTCATCTAAACACTTCTTTGTATCATATGATGCTCTTTGAATAGTTTCCATCACACTAATACATTTATAGTTAAAAACCATATCATTTATGGCTTTCCATATTCGTCATAACAACCAAAAGGATAGAAGTCGTACATGCTTTTCTAAAGTAATGTTTTCAGACACCGTTATTAGATATCGCAGTTTTATCTTTTATGGTTAAATCAGTACAAGTCAGAAATCCGTACGGAATACCTAATGCTTTCCAGGTCACAACTGAATGTATACATGTGAAGAAAACATGATCACTTGTCTCAAATTTCGTACACTATCGTGTACAATACCTGTTAACTTGAATATTATGGTATATCGGATTTTCTGCAACTCCAATTGCTCTTAAGAAGCTATTTTTCCAAAAAAGTGCTTTAACATTGGAGATATTCGTAATTTCCAATTTTTGGATGCAATATCCTGATGGCTCGCCAATGGAGGAAGAGGGTGTACCACATTAGGGGGGGGGGGTGGTTAGATGCTACAATGTAATGTATCCAGTTTTGACCGTATATACCATTTATGGTTGGACTCCAAATAACTTTGTTTTCCACATGATGATTTGGTAGAAATATTTTTGAATATGGTTCTATGATCTTCATGATGAATCAACGCTGCCATTTTTTGTTCATCCCATTGTCTCGTCTCCGGATCAATAATATCTTTAACATCAAGATTGAGATCTACATCCATTGGGAGCCAGTGGTCCAATCCTAGTTTCGTACTTTCCCCCATTACCAATGCATATTTGCATTCCTTTTCTAATTAATTCACATCAAAACCAAAGAGAGTTCCCACCATATGATGATGGTTGAAATCTTTTTGCCGCTGATAGGATGTCTCCTTCCCGAAAATATCTATCCTTGAGAATTTTAAACAAAAGACTATTAGGTCGATATTTAATTTTCCATACCTGATTGGCTAAGAGTGCTTGATTTAAGTTATGTAGATCACATATTCCCAATCCTCCACTCCTTTTTTATGTTGTCAATTTCTTCCATGTAGCCCACGGTATTTTTCTATTCTCCGGTGTCGTTTCCCACCAAAATCTTGCAATCATACTGTTTATTTCCAAGCATAGTTCAATGGGAAGCTGAAAGCAATTCATTGAATACACCGGCATAGCATATGCAACATGTCCTTACCAGCAGTACTTAGGAACCGCGTTTTCCATTCATTAATCTTGTTTTGAACTTTCTCTTTTATATATTGAAGCATCTTTTTTTTCTTTCTTCCAAATTGTTCCAGCAAACCAAGATATTTACTACCTCCACCAATGTTTGGTATATTGAGTCTCTACATGACTCGATCAAGTTGTGTTGATAAACACGATTACCAAATACTGAAACTATAGTACCATTCTGAAATTTTCCTTCTGTTGGGAGCTTTCCCTCAAGATTGTTAATGGATAGATTGAGATACTGCAACTTAAAAAAGTTTGCAAAATATCTAGGTATACTTCCAGAAAGATTATTGCTTGACAAATCAACTTCTGTAATACCCACCAGTCCACTTAAATTTGGAATGACTCCATCAAAAGAATTTCCTTGCAAATAAAGTTGCACCATGGAGAGACATTTTCCCAAGTTATGTGGGAGTTCTCCTTATAGGATATTTTGCGCAAGAGATAAGAGCATCAAGATATTCTAGTCTTCCAACATCTCTTGGTAGAGAACTGGTCAAGGAATTATCTGACATATTTAGGTTAATAAGGGGTGAAATTTGCATAATCTCCAACGCTATAGTCCCATTCAACTTACTAGACCCCATCGATAAATCTAGGAGGAAACTACAGTTACCGAGACTCGGAGGAACAATTCCTTCAAAACTATTGTTGAACAAAAATAATGACTCTAACCGAGTTATGTTGCCTATAGAAAATGGTATTTCTCCAGACATTCCATTTGAGTGGAGACTTAATACCACCAAATTTAAAAGCTTACCAATAGAGGTTGGGAGTGGTCCGGTCAACAAATTTTCTTGCAACCCAAGTACTTGTTGTTGAAGTTTAATCAAATCAGTTCGTATAACTTATAGTTTCGTATAAACCTATAGTTCGTATAAACTATGTTTCGTATAAATTAGTTTATGTCTTGATTCATTATAAGGGAATGAATAAAGGAAGTTATGTTTCCTTATTCATATTCATTGCACTTGAAGATAATCTGTATCTTCAATCGTGCCTCTTGATGTTGTATAAATACTCGATGAGATCAATGAAGAAATTATGTTGTGTTTTGTTAAAATCAATCGCAAGTATACACTGTTTTTACTCTGTTTTTGTAACATGGTATCAGAGCTATTCGATTGAAAGAAGAAGAAGAAAAAAAAAAAAAAGAAACACAGAAAACCGACGAAGAAGAAGAAGAGAGAAATCGCTGAGTGTTTGATCAAAAATTCAAACCAAAATCATGCAAGGCCTAACCAATCTCGTCCCTATGTTCGATGGGGATAAATATGAGTTTTGGAGTATTAAGATGACAACAATTCTAAGATCAAAGAAGCTTTGGTCTGTTGTTGATCAAGGAATAATGCCACCGGCGGCGAATGGAGATGAAACAGAGGCGGAAACGATTGTTAGAACAAGACAAGAAGAAGAAGCGATTGTTAATGATGCCACGACATTACAAATACTTCAAATGGCGGTTACAGATCATATTTTCTCAAGGATAGCTTCGGCGACAACGTCTAAGGAAGCGTGGGATCTTTTGAAGGAAGAGTATCAAGGATCTGATAGAGTAAGATTGGTTAAACTCCAATCGCTGAGAAGAGAATACGAAAATTTGAGAATGTATGAAGGAGAAACTCTCAAAGTATTCATAGATAAGGTAATTGATTTGGAAAATCAATTAACCTATCATGGCGAGAAGAAGACAAGTTATCAAATCGTTCAAAAGATTTTGATTTCCTTGCCAGCCAAGTATGATAGTATTGTGAGTGTTTTAGAACAAACAAAAGATCTAAGCACAACATCAATGACCGAACTCATCAGCATATTGAAGGCGCATGAGGCGAGATTAAACGCAAGAGAAGACACACTAAGTGAGGGGGCGTTTAATATTCAAGCAAGGAGGAAGAACTTTGGCACAAAGCAAGGAAACAAAAATGAACCGAAGAAGAAGATGTGGTGCGATTATTGCAAGAAAAATAATCACACCGAAGATAGGTGTTTTAAGAAGTCGAAGAACAATGATCAAGTCAAGTATCAAAAGGGTAACAAGGTGTGTTACAATTGTGGCAAGGCTGGCCACTTTGCAAACGTATGTCGCTCCAAGAGAAAAGAGAGAGCACATGCGATTCAAGAGGATGAGATTGACGAGGAAGAGGATCATATGTTATTTACGGCAAATGAGGAAACACATTCGGCGATGAGCGATGATGTATGGTTGGTCGATAGTGGATGCACCAACCATATGACAAAGGAGGAGCGATATTTTTCTCGACTTGATAAAAATATCAAGATACCAATACGAATTGGTAATGGTGAAGTCATAATGACTGCTGGAAAGGGTGATATAATGGTGATCACCAAAGATGGAAGAAGAGACATAAGGGATGTGTTCTTAGTTCCAGAGTTGGAGAAAAATCTCCTAAGTGTTCCGCAAATGATAACAAGTGGTTATCAAGTGATGTTCGAGAACAAGAATTGCATTATCAAAAATGCAAAAGGAAAAGAAGTGATGAAGATTCCTATGACTTGCAAGAGTTTTAGAATCAAAATAAAACCAGTTCTAGATGAGGCGATGAGTGCTAATAGTCAAGAAGTGGAGGTATGGCACAAGAGACTTGGCCATGTGGGTAGCAAACGGCTACAAGAAATCCAAGAGAAGGATTTGGTACTTGGTGTACCAAAATTCAAAGTATACAAGACTATATGCGAGTTTTGTAATCTCGGTAAACAAGCAAGGAAAGGTTTTCCGAAAGAATCTCTAACCTATACGAAGGAGAAGCTAGAGATTGTACACACGGATGTGTGTGGACCAATGCAAAACGAGTCATTGGAAGGAAGTCGATATTTCCTTTTGTTTTTAGATGACTACACTCATATGTGTTGGGTGTATTTTATCAAAAACAAATCGGAAACGTTTGTAAAGTTCAAGAAGTTCAAGGCATTGGTGGAAAATGAATCACAATGCAATATCAAGGTATTAAGGTCTGATGGAGGAGGAGAATACATTTCACAAGAGTTTAAAAGTTTTTGTGAAGATAAAGGGATTGCAAGACAAGTCACTCTTCCCTATTCTCCTCAACAAAACGGGATGGCTGAAAGAAAGAATAGAACCATCATTGAAATGGCGAGAACCATGCTAGTGGAGAAGGATCTTCCACTTAAGTTTTGGTCAGAGGCGGTGAATACAGCGGTTTACCTCCAAAATCGCTTACCAACCAAGGCGATAAAGGATGAGATGACACCAATGGAGAAGTGGTGTGGACACAAACCAAATGTGTCTCATTTTAAGATTTTTGGGAGTTTATGCTTTGTGCACATCCCAAGCGAAAAGAGAAGGAAGCTAGATGCAAAATCCAACCGAGGGATTTTTATTGGTTATAGCAACCAAACCAAGGGATATCGAGTGTTTATGCTAGAAGAAGAAAAGATTCAAGTTTCTCGAGATGTGATTTTCGAAGAAAATAAGAAATGGAATTGGCAAAAGAAAGAAGAGTTTGGAAAAGAAGCCTTGATACCAATCGGTTATCAAGAAGAAGAACCAAGAAATATTCAAGACCAAGAAATTCAAGGAGAAGAAGAGATTCAACAAGAAAATCAAGAAGATACGAGTCCCATGTCTTCAAGCGCTCAAACGAATTTAAATGAAGGAAGAAGAGGAGTTCTAGACGCCTTGCCTAGGCGTTTCAAGTCAGTGAATGAGATCATAAAATCAACACCACAGGTTGATATTGAAGAAATGGCTCAAATAATCGAGTCATGTCTCTTAGCGCAAGAAGAACCTCAACGATACGAAGAAGCTTGCGATATTAAGGAATGGCGAGATGCAATGGATGAGGAGATAAGTATGATCGAGAAAAATAAGACTTGGAAATTGGTGGATAAACCAAATGGGAAAAACATCATAAGCGTGAAATGGATTTATCGAATCAAAACCGATTCAAACGATAAACCATTGAAGTATAAGGCGAGGCTTGTGGCAAGGGGGTTTTCTCAAGAGTATGGCATGGATTATGAAGAAACTTTTGCTCTGGTTTCACGCCATGATACCATAAAGGCGTTGATCGCATACTCAGCTCAAATGCAATGGAAGTTATATCAAATGGATGTAAAGTCGGCTTTTCTAAATGGTGATCTCGCGGAAGAAACGTATATTGAGCAACCTCCAGGCTATGTTTCACGTGGACAGGAGGAGAAAGTTTTAAGGATTTACAAAGCCTTATATGGGTTGAAGCAAGCGCCAAGGGCGTGGTATGAGAGGATAGACGGTTATTTTATCGGAAACGGGTTTAAGCGAAGTGCATGTGATGCGGCACTTTATATTATGAATCAAGACGACAACATCTTGATTATCAGCTTTTACGTGGATGATATGATCATTACAGGGAATAATGATCAGCTAATATACTCATTTAAAGAGAGTATGAAGAAGGAGTTTGATATGACCGATCTAGGTCTATTAAGTTACTTCCTTGGGATGGAAGTAACTCAAGAAGAAGATCGAATAATTCTCTCCCAAGAGAAATATTCAAAGCGACTTGTGGAGAAGTTCGGAATGGGCAATAACAAGGATGTCAATACACCTTTGACACCAAGAAAGAAAGAAACAAGAGAAGACAAGCCTTACGCAAACCCAACAAGGTATAGAAGCATCGTTGGCGGCTTATTGTATTTGTGTGCGTCTCGAGCGGATATAATGTTTGCAAGCTCATACCTTTCACGCTACATGTCCTCACCAACTGAAGAACATTACCAAGAAGCTAAGCGTGTGATAAGATATGTGAAGAGCACTTCAAATTACGGCTTGTATTTTGAAAGTGTAGAAGAACCGAGACTTGTCGGATTTTCGGATAGTGATTGGGGAGGATGTCCCGAAGACAAAAAGAGCACCACGGGTTATGTTTTCAGCATGGGATCGACCATGTTTTGTTGGCAATCGGCCAAGCAACAAACCGTTGCACAGTCAACTGCTGAGGCGGAATACATGGCCTTATGCGCAGCCACAAATCAATCCATATGGCTGCAGCGTTTGATGAGGGAGTTTGGTA
This sequence comes from Cardamine chenopodiifolia, assembly GCA_963922655.1. Taxonomy (NCBI): domain Eukaryota; kingdom Viridiplantae; phylum Streptophyta; class Magnoliopsida; order Brassicales; family Brassicaceae; genus Cardamine; species Cardamine chenopodiifolia. The sequence continues at coordinate 12,868,052 of OZ000463.1, forward strand.
TGAAGAATGAAAAAGTTCTTATCAAATGTGACAACAAATCGACAATAGCCATTGGACACAACCCTGTCCAACACAAGAGAACGAAGCACATAGAGATCAAGTATCATTTCGTTCGGGAAGCTTTGAGCAAAGGAATCATTCAAGTCGAACATTGCTCAAGTGAAGATCAACTAGCCGATGTGTTAACCAAGCCACTAAGCGCTGGAAAGTTTGAAGAACTTCGAAGAAAGCTTGGAATCATGAAGAGGATTTGATTAAAGGAGGAGTGTTGAAGTTTAATCAAATCAATTCGTATATCTTATAGTTTCGTATAAACCTATAGTTCGTATAAACTATGTTTCGTATAAATTAGTTTATGTCTTGATTCATTGTAAGGGAATGAATAAAGGAAGTTATGTTTCCTTATTCATATTCATTGCACTTGAAGATAATTTGTATCTTCAATCGTGCCTCTTGATGTTGTATAAATACTCGATGAGATCAATGAAGAAATTATGTTGTGTTTTGTTAAAATCAATCGCAAGTATACACTCTGTTTTTACTCTGTTTTTGTAACACTTGTAGGTTTATGAGATTCCCAATGTCATGAGGAATGCTTCCAGTAATGAGGTTTGTTTGGAGGCTTAAGTGGATAAGGTTTGTTGATAGATTGGCAATGGAAGTAGGTAAGTCACCCTAAACCTATTGTTACCAATGGAAAAATACTGTAGTTTGGTGCAGTTTCTCAGAAAACCAACAAACTCAAGTTCTCCAAAAGAATAACTTCCCAAAGAATTGCGATGAAGTAGTAACATTTGCAAATTTTGTACTTTTCCAAAGCTCAGAGGAATTACTTCCTGTCAGATTGTTATACTCGATTCTTAACTTCTGAAGAGTCGAGATATTGGAAAGTGTTGTTGGAATGGCTCCTGAAAAATGATTCCCATATATAACTCTTGAAGGTTTGGTAGCAGATTACCAAAATCAGGCCTGAGACTACCGAAACCATTAGTAAAGATGGCTAAAAGCTCAAATGAGGACAATTTGTAGATAGCGGGAGGGAAAACACTTGAGAAAAATCAAGAATCTCCACTTGAGCCAATCTAGCCATACTATCTGGAAATCCTCCTTCTATATTGTTATTTCCTAAGCCAAGATATGTAAGGCCTGTAAAGTTCCCACAGATGCTGGTAGCTTTCCTTTCAGGTTGTTTTGACTAAGATATAAAATAACAAGCTTCGTCAATGACCCTAGTTCTGAAGGAATATCTTGTCCAAGATGATATGAGAATAATTGAAGATTCAACAATCTAGAGCAGTTAGACAGACAATTAGCTGGAATCACTTCCCGGATTAAATTAAAGCTCATAAACAAGTATGCAAGTCTAAACAAGTTTCCCACCTCCCGAGAGATCGTTCCACCAAAAGAGTTGTTAGAGAGATTATGTGATATGAGAAACGAAAGATTACCAATGTATGGTGAAATCACTCCGCCCAATTGCAATCCTCCGAGGTGCAAATGAGTAACTCTCTTGTGTTTGCAGCCACATGTAACCCCCTTCCAGTTTCATAGAGGGAATGATTTATTCCATGAGGACAATACAACTCTGTTGTCTTCAGAAACTTAAGACTTGAACTCGAGCAACGCTTGCCTATCAGATTCATCGGTAAACCCGTATGCTTCAAGTAACATGCGAGCATTGAAAGAAAATAAAAGAAACAATCGCTTCATGCTCTGAGATTTTGTCAGGAAAGGAATACAAGGATGAAGCAAATGAAAAAGGCATAATAACTAGAATAATTTTACATTTTATTATTAAATTAATTTAGAAAAAATTAAGGTTAAATAAGTTTTTTTAATAACTAAAGTGGTTTTTAAATTCATGTGTTAGAAAAAAAAGTAATTACAAAACTGTCATTACTAATCAATTCCACATCAATATTTTTTTTGTTTTTAAACAAAAGTAGCAATTATTTATGACTTTGTCACAGCTGACATATAAACCTGCGACAAAATCTGTGCTTCGGTGTTATGGCAGATTTTTTTTTTGCTGCAGATTTTTTTGCCGATTTAATTTATTCTGCAGATTTACTTATATTAGTGGTTGTAGATGTTCTAATTCATCGCATATATTTTTTGATTCGTAGATTAATTTTCTCAATAGCAACAGATTTTTTATTTCTCCAAAATGATAGAATATCTATGGCATATTTATTTTTATGGTAGATTTTGTCGCAAACTTATTTTTTTACAAAAGATTTTTTGTTTTAGTTGTAACAGAGTTTTTTCACCGTAGATTTGATAACAAAAAAATCAATTGCTACATCTTCCTTACGTTACCACATATTTATTTTACGTTATCGCAGAGTTTTTTTCAATAATTAGTTATCGCAAATTTATCACTAGAATGTGCAATTACCTTTACCGCAAACATTATAAATTTCTTTAGAGGCTGCAAACATTTTGTGGCAGATTTTTAGTTGCTCAGTTACATCAAATTTTATGCTGCATATTTGATTCAATGATATTGTAAACTTTCTCATCAGTTGCAAAAAAATAATGAAAAATGACGAAATAATAGGAATTTTTTAAAAAACCCATGGCTCCTTCGACTTAATTATTAAGGTTTTTTGAATCACCTTTTTCTTTGCCAATCATTCATTCCATTATACACCATCACCTCCTAATTTTTTCATGATTCTCTCCTTGAAATAAATCGACTAAGCAATAATACTATGGAGAAGGTAATCTTTGTATCTAGAAAATGGATCTTTGAAAATCATAGATGATTGTTTGTTGTTTATACCAAGAGTGGTTATCGAATTCTATTAGGAAATACAAAAACCACTTATAATGATTTCATTAGAATGGTTTATGAGGATTATGTGTTGGATAAGAGAGTATACAATGTTGAGTTGTGTTACATGTTGCCGAATAAACTCTTTTAGAAATTACCACTAGATACACCTCTAGTTTATATTGGTAATGTAGACAATTTCAAGTTTTCTTGAATCAACCAAAATTAGAAATAGTTAGACTTTGTGTGGAAGTGAAGGAGAAATATTTGGCTGAATCGAAAGAGGTTGATGAAAACGATTTTGTGGCTTCTAATACAGATAGAAAAAGCGGAAGGGCTGAAGATAACATTATTGATAATGACAACAAGGTTGACGATAATTTTGAGAATGAAGAAGAGAATGATGAAAGCATATTTGATTATTGTGACGATTCGGACGGAACTGATTCAGATGATGCAAATTTTATGAAGTATGGGAAGCCATGAGAAGTGAAAAAAGATAACACACCTATGAAGAAAAGCTATTCAATGATTTTCATAAATCAACCACATGATAATTCTGATTTCGTTAACTTAGACTTGTCTTCCTTGAATTTAGATGTTGGACAATGTTATGCAACCAAAGAGCATTGGAGACAAGATTGAAGATCTTAACAGTGCTGCATCAGTTTGATTTTCACGTTGAGTACTCAACACCTGACCTATTGACTGTCAAGTTTTGGGTGAAAAATATACGTGGAGGATACGAGCAGCACCCGCAGAAGATGGTATCATGTCCGTGTGTATGTTTCTGAACATACATGTTCAATTACTAAGCGGTCTGCATCAGCACGACACACAACTCCAAAGATACTTGCCTTGTTATATAAATATTTCGTTGGTGGAATCGGACCAATTGTTAGGCCAATGCATGTTGTCGAGGCAATGACTAAACGATTTCATATCAAGGTAGTGACTACGTCTGCTATTTAGTTTCGATTTCAGATTGAAATTTTGATTTATATTCCCTTTTTAGATGGATTATTGAAAGGGTTACCACACACTACGATACACACGAGAATTAGTTAGAGGTACTCCAGAGAGTGGGTATGACCAGCTGTCTATTTAGTTATACATGATACGCATAGCAAATCTCGAGACATTTACAAGACTTGAGATTGATGAGAGTCAAAGGTTCAAGTATTTGTTTTTAGCTTTTAGTGCAAGTATTAACGGATTTCCATTGAGGAAAGTGGTGGTCGTTGATGATACTTTCTTAAAAGGAAAATACAGAGGTACACTTCTTACCACAACGGCTCAAGATGGTAATTTTCAGATATTTTGCTTTAGCTTTTGTTGTAGTTGATACTAAAACTGATGAATCATGGGAATGTTTTTCACACAACTAAGCTATGTTATCCTGATGATAAAAAACTTGTAGTTGTATATGATAAAAACCGATCAATTGGGAAAGCAATTCGGACTGTCTATCCAAAGTCTAGTCGAGGAATATGCACATACCATCTTTACAAAATATTATGGTTCAATTTAAAGGTCGAGAAGCCTTTGGATTGGTGAAGAAGGCGGTCAAAGCTTTCACATATGTTGATTTCCAAACAACATTGGATCAGATTAAAGTGTTGAATCCTGCACTTCATAATTATCTTGAGATAGCTTATGTAAGACAATGAACACGAGTGCATTTTCCTGGTGATAGGTACAATATTATTACTAGCAATATTGCCGAGTCGATTAATAATGTTCTATCCCATTCTAGGAGTTTCCCTATTGTACATCTCTTAGATGCAATGAGGTCCATGATGAAAAAATGGTTTTCGGATCGAAGAAATGATGCATTAAAAATGAACACATCTTTTACCCGTGTTGTGGAGAAAATGCTAGAGTTAAGGAAACACTTACATTATTGTAGTAGTACTTAAATAGTATATTAGTTTGTTTATGCAATAATAACCATATTATTGTTTTGTTGAGCCGAATAGAGTATGCTAAAATCTTTAATGTACAAGATATATATGCACATCATGTGCAAGTGACAAGCGGATCATCCGTACATTTCGTTAATTTGAGAGAAAAAGTGCACATATCATCGGTTTGAATTGGAAAAAATACCGTGTGTGCACGCAATTGCAGCTTGTGAGTAGAGGAAAATCTCAACAGTTTCAATGTGTCATCGTTATTACCACAAAATTTTCTTGTACAACTCCTATTCAAACGCAATCTTTCCAGGGATTTCACTACACCCATACCTGAAACTATTGATGCACAAGTTTTTTATCCCCCTTTGATTCGACAATAATTAGGTATACCAAAATATTTGAGGATTAAACCTACTTTGGAGGTTGCTATAGAGAAGAAAAGACCCAAGAAACAATACACATGTGGATATTATAACATAATTGGTCATAATCGTAAAAGATGTACTTCGTAAACCAAATTTATTTTCTTCTTTACGCATATGTTGTTTGGATGATTATTTCGATGAATTGGTTTATTTGAAGGGTTTGGTGTTATTTGGTGTTATTTGACGACTATTTAGCATTGTGCAAAACTCTATGATAACAACGAAAAGACTTAGCTGATGCATATGCATGTTACAGAACATAGTCATCGCCACAACAATGTGATACAAAAAATAAGATTATTATTAAGTTTATAGCTACCATAAACATACAAGACCATGAAAATAAGAGCTGCAAAACTTACTCCAGTTGCTAACCATCCATAATCCTCTGTTATCCATTCAGTCCTAGGAGTATTTAGTCGAAAGTAGAATCGACGTGTACTATCCTTTGTTTTAACAGATTCTTCCTTACAGAAAAAAATGAGAAAGACTTAATATTGCAAATGATAAAGAAAATAAATAGTAAAAGTGGAAAAGAATATATATATATATATATATTATACTTACTCATCGGTCTTCAAGAATTCCTGTAGTTTCTCATGTAGAAATTCATCCACATCTTCAAGTGGATCGTAATGAGCAAGAGAAACATTAATACCTTTCATCATTCTCTTCACTGTAGAGTTACCGATAAATGAGTATTTTTGTGAACCAGCCAACTTGATCATACGTTTTGGTTTCAGAGTCACACCATCCAAGTTTTTCGTCGTTTTTAGTAAGGTGTCTATTGCCTTGTTCATCATCTTATTAGCCTCCTTATATTATGGGTTTGACCATATGGAGTCCTCAGAATCGAATTCAACTTTCTTCTCTTTCTCTTCATCTTTCTTCTCTATCTTAACTACAACCTTACTGGTGACATCTTTTTTGTCTACTACTTGTTGTTTCTCTTTATCACCTTTCTTTTATTTATTTTCCTTCTTCTCATCTTTTTTTCCTTTCTTCCCTTTCTTTGCAGCTACCTTCTCTTTCTTCTCAGCTTCTTTTTCTTTCCCTTAATTCACCATTTTATCACTTGGGAACTCATTGTTGGATGTTTGATTCAATTCTATCATCCATGACTGTAGATAAACATAGCATTAATAAGTTAGTAAACAATTATTTAGAGTAACCATCGCACACATAAATTACATAAATTTTTGTGTATATGATATATAACTTACTGCACTTGACGCTTCATCATCAGCTTTTTTGTTTGACTGTATCTCTTCCTTAGCACGACAAGCATTATCCCCTTTTGTTTCAACAACTTTGATATACTTTTTCATCTTTGAAAACATGTCTACAAACTCTTTGTCTTGATTATGATTTCTCTCATTGGCTTCTACTTTCTTCGTTATATCACCCATCAAAAACTTCATATTGTCAACGTCAGTAGTCACCTTCTCCACTATCTTATACATTGCTAGCATGACGTCACTGTCTTTAGGTTCCTACAAGATAAAAAAAAACAATACCAAATTTGAGATAGACATTCAAGAACAAGCAAATAAAAAACATCTTATAACAAATACCTCTACATGTTCCTTCACTTTCTTTCTTTTTTCATCTTGTGAGATGTTTCAGCATCATCTACGAAGTCTTCTTTGTCTCCAATAAGCTCTTTCCATTTTTTCTTCTCTGGATCTTCAGACCAAGCGTTGGCGCGAAAATTACCGCTGATGAGATCTTCAACCATGTTGTTGAATAGTGGATCTATCTTGTCATCATCACTCTATTTTGCATAAATATTCCAAACTGGATTATTTACCATATACGTCATGTGCACCTACATCGTTACAAGAAGAAATTATCAAACATAGTACATTGTAAATAATTTTTAACATGAGAAATTGATATATAGTTACTTTCCCATGAGCAGTCTTCTCCGTGCTTATGAAATATTCATAACACAAATGATTACGACCTGAGTATCAATTCAAATGTGGAACCTCATCAGGATCTGATTCCTTTTCTTTCACATTTCTATTCCCATAAGTTTCTCCTATACCAAGAACATGCACATACACCCAAGTCAATAAGACTTGAATAGGTCCTTGAAGCGTATAAGATTTTTTCATCAAAGACATAATCTTGATAGAACTAATCAACTTTTGAAAAGAAACTCGACCCCATGAATGCTTCTCAAAACCCTCTTGATCAAACATTCTCTTGGCAATTTCCAACAGTATCCTTGATCCTCTATGAATGCCAAGTACTGCAACTGAAAATATACATAACTTTTCCACCATAAGCCTCTTATCAAAACTCCAAAGATGGCTTTTAGCCATCAGACGCTCCAATTCTTTAAATGTTGGTCTGTAGATATTTCCATTTTCCTCCAAAACTCTCCGTGACTAAGACCACATACGTCAGATGGGTTAATTATATCATAATTAAGACCAATGAAAGCTTCAAACTCGTGGAGAGAGAATCGGATAGGTCGATCATCAATAAGTGACCAAATCTCATGTGGATCATCTACTCGTAACTGGTTAATCAATAAGTAATGAACCCTCTTAGATGCCCATGTGTAGTCCAAATCATTAAACTTGACAAATACACCTATGCAAGATTCCTTCAAATGAGACCACACATCATGTTCTAATTCTTCTCTCTCTTTTGACAAGTTGGCCATAGCGGAATAGTGATTCATGGTATGATTTTGAATCAGAGATTTTCCTTCTCTATGCAGTCGAGGAGGATATTGAAGGACAACACTCGAAGAAGTCAATCCTTTATAATTAAAAAAAGTTACAATTAGTAACACGAATATGAATATGAAAACAAATCTGCAATAACACGTACTCTGAATATGAAATATCGGTGATTACAAAGAAAATCAATAACTAAAATCTATGATAAGGCAACACCATACCAAAACAAACATAACAACCACGAAAAAAATCTGCGGTAACACATATTATGAATATAAAAAATCTACAGTAACATGTATTATGAATATAAAAAATATGCGGTAACATATTATGAATATAAAAAAATCTGCGGTAACACGTATTATGTATATAAACAATATGCGGTAACACATATTATGAAATAAAAATATGCAGTAACACATATTATGAATATAAAAACACTACGGTAACATGTATTATGAATATAAAAAATATGCGGTAACATATTATGAATATAAAAAAATCTGCGGTAAACACGTATTATGTATATAAACAATATGCGGTAACACGTATTACGAATATAAAATTTTTGCGGTAACACGTATTATGAGTATAACAAATATGCGAAGATAAAGAAAATCATTTGCAAAAAATTTGCGATAAGGTAACATTAAACCAAAAGAAACGTAACTGACACGAATACAAATCTGCTATAACACTCAGAATCTCTACAGATAATCAAACATTTAGGCGGCAATTTTTAAACAGAAGTAAAGAAATCATTACCGGAATCCTTCATTTTCAAGCTAGAGAATGAAGGAGGCGGCAGCGGATGTGACTGAGACTTGCCAGAATTGTCCATATTTTGACAAGTAATCTGATTTTCTGCGTCTGATTCAAGATTTAAAGAAAAATCAATTAGAACAAAATAAATTAGGAAGATTTATGAGAGGTGGTAGGGTTCCAGATTGTAACCTATTATGGGAGAGGCAGAGAGGGTTTCCAGATTCTGGTGAGGCTGAGATTCCGGCAAGAGGAGAAAGCGGCGAGCAAAAAGAAGAAGCGGCAAGCCGAATCGAGTACCGGCGAGCAAAGAAAAGAACCGGCAAGCAAAGAAAAGAACTGACAAGACGAGTCGAGTACCGATGAGCGAAAAGGAGAACCGACAAGCCGAGTCGAGTAGCGGGGACAAAAGATGAGACTCGGCGAGCGAAGAGGTTCAGCGGTGAGCAAAAAGGAGACGCCGTGAGCGAAGAGGTTCAGCGGTGAGCGAAGAGGAGACGCCACGAGCGAAGAAAAGACACAGCCAGCGAAGAGGAGATGGCGCGAAGCAAAGATGAGACACGGTGAGCGAGCAAAGATGAGACACTGTAAGTGAAGAGGAGAAACGGCAATTAGGGTTTGATTGCAGAAAATCTTTTTTTTTCTTTCGTAGAATAAAATATATTATGGATGATTTTTTTGTTTACTAGATTAAATTTTTAATTTTTAATATTTTTCTCTAAATTTAAATTAAAATGACAATTTTGTTAATTGTATTTTTAGTAAGTTTTTTTAGAAACGTTAGTGTAGTAATTAAATAGAAAAGTAAAGTTATTTTAGTCAAATTTTACAATGTAAATTGCCTTTTATCTTGTGGTGGTAATGCAACTTGAAAAAAGCTTGCGGATGTGCATTAATGGCTTTGAACCAAAGAGGCAAATAGAAAAAAATAGGTCAAGTACATTAATGGTTCCCAACCTTAGAGAAAAAAAGACCTTTCCAAAATCAAATATGCACTAAATGTATACTACTTTTTTGCCATGTAATGATGTAAGTTAAGTAATCTACTGTCCAAAAAGACAAGAAAAAAATACATTTCACGACTCTTAACGACTTTTCTATAGACATCATTGGTTTATGAAGGCATCGACCAATTGACCAAGTTTCGTGTTTTATTATTGAAAATAGTTTATTTGCAATAATATTCTAAAATTTCAAAGAGAATAAAAAGGTACTCAAAAACTCACGGTTTGAGTTCCTGGACCAGACACTTCTCCGGCGATGGTATCGGTTTCCGAAGTTCATATACATTAGCAAATACAATCTTATTTGTCTTGATCAGTTGTCCACAAATTGGATTCAAAGTTCAAACCGATTGAAGAACCAAATTTGAAAACTGTCTGGTGTCTTTGTGTTAACAAACCGGCACTGCATGTAATCCAAATCCCATTATTCCACGAGGACAACAGAACTTTTTTGTCTTCAGAAACATGGGATTTGAACTCCAGCAACACTTGCCTATCAGTTTCATCGGTAAAACCATACCGATTAAGTAAAATTTGAGCAATGAAAGCAAATAGTAAAAGAAACAGTCTCATGCTTCTCATTTTTTTTTTCCTGTTTTTTTGTTGGTGAAAAACGGTGATTAACTTAAAGAATACAAAACCTGTAACATTATGATCACACATCAGTTTATCTTTTTTCTGAAAGCACACAACATTAGTTTTATGATATTTTCAGCAACCATATCTGTGACAAGATCTTTATTGCTTACAAACTTTGTAGAGGAAACTGAAAAACACTTCAGCCTTTGCTTCTCTATGGTATTCTACAGTCAGGTCAGAGCCAATAGCTTGAGAGAAGGTGATTGGAGTTATTCTTCCCAGTAACTCAGATGGACAAACCTTAGAGAAGACGAACCATGACAGAACATCTGAAATATCTCTATATAATTCAGTAATTTACACAATTAATTCTTTGATTCAATTTTTTTATAGACCAAGTCAATAAGATTGAATTAAAATGAAAAATAAGAAATGCAATTTACCTCTTAAACCAAAATTTAACCAAAAAAAAGTTTTACCTCTTAAATTTGGGATAAACACATTCAGAATTAAGATATGGACAGCTAGATCCACATAAATATATTTTCAGGTAATTTGGTGATCAGCTCCAACATCCCAATCCAGAGATTGTTTCCAACTGTTTGAGACCTACTTCGGTACCAACATCATGATATGTTTGGAGTGACAGTTCTCCTCTCTTATCACCCTAGAACAGAGCACAAAAATCTCTAATCCTCTTTACACCTCTATGATCACGCATGATGATCTTCTTCTTAAATCTACTCCTTGTATTTATAATACTTATATGCTTCTTATCCGTCACATCCTTGAGCCAGCTCATCATCAATCTCTTTAAAGCTCCTTGACGCTTTATGTGTGTTAAATTCACCCCCTCCCATATTTTAGCTTTAAGTCAAAGAGAAAAACTAATAAGAAGAAGATAGGTAAAGAATGGCTCAGGACACAAAGCTAGGGAGGTATATTTATAGTGGGGTTAGCAATATTTACATACCAAGAAATGGATATTAACTTTCTCCTTACATTATATCAGTTAAGACAACAATAAAAGTAAATAAGATCAATGCTAATAGCATCGATTATGTACTTCAAGAAGCACCATATAACGAGTTGATGTAAAGTAGACATAGTCTAAACTTATCTTGATCATCCAGGTTACGCAGAACCTCATATTGATCACCAAGGAAAACAAAATGCATAAACACAGAGGATAAATCAGAACTTTGCATTACGAAAACAGAGAAAATCCAAATCAAAATGGAATATAAAAGGAAGCATTGAGGATTAGCAATTATAAAGTTGGAATGACAACATTCATACAATATCTGCAAATAACACAAACATTCATGAACATTATTCTGCAAGCATAAGTTTGTTCATTTAATAGAGAAAACCCACAGATTACGAAAGACTATATTATATAGGTCTCAGATTCTGCCTTTATAAGTTGATTGCAAAGTTTGTGGAGAAAGGCAACACCACTTCAACGTCTAGCTGTTCTGGCTTTAAAGAACCTCTCTCTGATTGAGATCAACTCCTTTGTGACTTCACTTGTTGCCAACCGATTTGTAGGAGATTCTTCACAACACCTAAGTCCCACCTCTAAAACCAGTGTCAAGCACTCAGCAATAGGGAAACCAACTCTGAGACCACTACGAAGAATCGATTGGTCTGCAATGTCCAATACTCTTTCTGGCAACGCTGACTTGGTGCAGCTGTGTAGTGTAAAAGTTCAGCCAAATGACTCATTGGTTGGTCTTTTTCCAGTGAACATTTCCAAAAGGAGAACTCCAAAGCTATAGACATCACCATGTATTGATGGTTGTCCTCCCATTCCATATTCTGCACCATAATTCAACGAAACAAACTTGGAGTAATAAAGAAACGAATAAACTAATTTTCTTCAATCTAACATTTACAGATGTGTGATAGTTTTACCTGGTGCCGCATAGCCGATGGTTCCTCTAACGCTGGCAGAGCTTAGTTGGTTAAGGAAGGACTCTTGGTCGAATTTGAGGAGAAGCCGAGCCAGACCAAAGTCGCTAACATGGGCTGTCAGATCATCGTCTAGGAGGATGTTGCTTGGCTTAGGATCACAATGAGCTATAGGCTCATGACAATGAACATGAAGATAGTCCAAGAACAGAAGCCACATCTACGGCAATGTTGAGTCTTTCAAAGAGGGTCAAGGTTCTTGAGGGCCTATGAATCTCTTCCACTTCCTCTGGGTGCAACCACATATCTAAGCTTCCATTCGGCATGAGCTCATAGATTAGAGCCCTGAAATCATTTCCTTGGAAATCAATACTCCAACAAGCCGTCAATAGTTTCACAAGATTACGATGCCTTATGTCCTTGAGGGATTCACATTCTGCCATAAAGCTCTTCATTGCTCCACGTATCTGGAGGTTTAAAACTTTCACGGCAACAAGTTTGTTCTCCGTCGGAAGCAATGCCTTAAACACAGTGCCAAAACTGCCTGACCCAATCAAATTGCTTGAAGAGAAGGCATCTGTCGCATTTCGGAGATCTCCATAACCTATCTTCTCATGGAAGACGTCCAAAGAAGAAGGAGCTGGATTATCGGTCTGCAGGTTCTTCTTTCTTTTTCTGAACCAACGTAGAGAAGATAAAGCTATGAACGACAGCAAAAGCAAACCTATGCCGATCGCAACTTTCTTCCAAAGAGATGAATGCTTTGTCTTCATTGGAGGTGCTTGAGTTTCAGTTCCTTGATGCCTCCACATAGGTTTTTGTTTCCAAATACTGAAACTATGGTAGCTTTGGTTGGTACTCTTCCCTCTAAATTGTTAATGGATAGATTGAGACGATGTAACTTTGAAAAGTTTGCAAGATAACCAGGTATACTTCCCAAGAGACTGTTTTTTTCCAAAGCGATTTCTCGAACACCGACCAACCTTGTTATATTTGGAATGACTCCATCAAAGGAGTTTTGGTGCATATAAAGGATTTCCATTGAGAGACAGCTTCCTAAGGTTTCTGGTAGTTTTCCTGACAATTTATTATGCTCAACAGATAGTGTAACAAGAAGTTCTAGTCCTCCAACTTCGTTTGGTAGAGAGCCGGTGAATGAATTATGTCCCAATCCTAGGGTAACAAGGGTTTTAATATGCATAATTTCCCGAGGTATAGTCCCATTCAACTTATTTCTCTCAATCCGTAACTCTAGCAAGTAACTACATTTACCAAGACTAGGAGGAACCATTCCTTCAAGACTATTGTTGAACAAGAACAATGTCTCTAGCCGAGTGATATTGCCTATAGAAGATGGTATCTCTCCTGACAATCTATTTGACCAGACACTTAGTTTGTTCAATTCTGACAGCTTCCCAAGAGAGGCTGGAAGGGGTCCCGTCAACATATTGTTCTCCAACCAAAGGTCTTGTAGGCTTTTGAGATTCCCAATCTCATGAGGAATGCTTCCAGAGATGAGATTTGTGTCAAGGCTTAAAGTGATAAGCTCTCTAGAAAGATTGGTAATGGAAGTAGGTAAGTTACCCCGGATACGATTTTTATTAACATCTAGGACTTGCAGTTGGGTGCAATTAGTCAAAGTATCAAGAAAATCAAGATCTCCCAACAAGTAACTTCCCAGAAAATTACTATTAAGTGTTAAGACTTTCAAATTTTGCACTTTCCCAAAGCTCCAAAGAATACTTCCTGTGAGACTGTTATATTCCATTCCCAATTTTTGAAGAGTAGAGATATTGGGAAGTGTTGTTGGAATGGCTCCTATGAAATAATTATTTCCCATATATAACTCTCGAAGCCTTGGTAGTAGATCACCAAAATCAGGTCTCAGAATACCCGAGAGGCCATTAATAAATATATTTAATAACTCAAGCGAGGATAAATTGTAGACTGGGGGAGGGAAAACACCTGAGAAATTGTTCGTTGATAATTCAAGATGCACCATTTGAGTGAATCTAGCTACACCATAAGGAATGCCTCCTTCTAAATTGTTATTTCCCAAGTCAAGATGCCTGAGGGATGTCAAGTTTCCTAGAGATGTAGGGAGCTTCCCTTTCAGGTTATTTTGACCAAGATATAAACGAACAAGCTCCGTCAATGATCCTAGTTCTGAAGGAATACCTTGTTGAAGATTATTTGAGAATAATTCAAGGGACAACAATCTAGAGCAGTTAGACAGACTAACTGGAATCTCCCCTCTGAGAAAATTAAAGTTCATATTCATATGTTGAAGTCTAAACAAGTTTCCCACCTCTGGAGGTATGGTACCACCAAAAGAGTTATCAGAGAGATTTAGTGATATGAGAAACGAAAGATTACCAATAGATGGCGATATCACTCCGCCTAACTGCAATCCTCCAAGGTTCAGACTAGTAACTCTCCTGTGTCTGCGGCCACATTTAACCCCGTTCCAGTTGCAGAGAGGGAATGAGTGATTCCATGAGGACAAGACAACGCTTTTTCCTAGAGAAACTTGAGACTTGAACTCCAGCAATGCTTGCCTATCTGTTTCATCGGTAAAACCATATGCTTCAAGTAACATGAGAGCACTGAAAGAAAGTAAAACAAAAAGTTTTCTTTTTTTTGTTTTTTTTTTTGGTTAAAAGCTTTTGGTGCTTCTCATATTTTGCAGAAAAAAATTGAATATAAGGGACGAAGCAATTACAAAATGCCGTCTAAGTCAAGAAGTCAACGGAAAACATATCATTAGTCTTTACCACTTATCTATACACATCGTGGGTTTATGAAGAAATCCACCAACTTACAATAAGGTTTCGTGCTTTTATCATTGCAACATAGGAAAAGAAAAAGTAATCAAAGTTTATTTGGCGGCATTGATCGATAAAATTCCTTTACCTTGTGGTGGTAGTTCAACTTTTTTTTGAATAACATATAAAATTATATTCAAGAAAAAAACTTTTGTACAAAACCAGACCGTTGTTTAATAGTTATGGCTAAAGAAAATAGAAATAAACTATATAAGAGAAGTTCTAAAATGGGATTGTCGGGATGTGTGCCTCGTTAAAACTCAAAAACTGTAAAACCCAATTGGGACAAAACCAATAGTTGGGAAAAGAGTACACCCATCTCCTACCTCAAGTGAGCTGAAAGAATAAGCTAAAAATGCAAGTGGGTCATCGTGTAAAGTCTCGTAGCGAACCAGTCTTGTATGGCGTTCGTCATAATGCCCCGAGATTACAGCGTTGAAAGGCGGATCCAGACCGTCTTATCCATGTCCCAGACTAGCTGGTCCATAGTGGTTAGTTGTTCCCTATGTCGTCGCCTATTCCTTTATCTCCATAGGGAATAAACGGTCACTTGGAAAGCATATTTTAACAGAAAACCTCGAGTCTTCGTACTACCGAGGTCGGAAGAGTTAGTAAAATAGTGGTGAAGAGAGGAGTATATCTTTGTTGCGAGAGGCCAGAGGTGAGCTGGAACCAAATTTGGGATGTGAAGATGCATTCAAAGAACAGGTGGTCCCTAGTCTCCATCGGATGGTTGCAGAAGGCGCAGCTGTGATTCGAATTCACATTCCAGACAACCAGTTTGTCTCCAGTGGAGAGACGATTGAGCGCTGCCAGCCATGCAATAAACGAGTATTTTGGTGTGGTATGAGAGAACCATATACCCTTAGTCCATGGCTGAACCGGTGATGTTTGTCTGAGCTGATTCCAAGCTTCCTTAGTAGAGAAATTTGGCTTAAACTTCAAATTTTCACCTCTCCAAAGCGTTATATCTTCACCTTCGTAAGAGTAGTCCTTTAATTTTTTTGATCTCCTCTTCGATTAGAGTCATTGTTGGATTTCGGTGTCACCTAGTGCGGTGATTAGCAAACACCTCCCATATCTATACATCCCCTTTCGCCTAAAACATCGATTAATCTGCCAAAAGAGCACTAGTCATCAAACCAGAAAGAAGTTGTAAAACCATTCCTTACCTCGACTTAGTGAAATTCCTTAGCATGATCTCGAACTTTAAGAAGATTTCGCCACATCCAAGAGCCTGCCTGTTTCCTCATTTTTGATGACCAGAAGGAACCCCAGCGAATTAATTTTTTTTGATCCAATTCACCCACAAGAAGGCCCAGGACGATACCAAACGCCAAATCAGCTTATGGAAAGCTACAGTATTTGCAATCACGATAGGCTTAAGACCCAGGCCTCCTTCAACTTTAGGTTTACAAACCTCGCTCCAAGCAACTTTCGCTTTCTTCGGGTCCAAACCAGAGAAACCAGAGCTTATTTTCTCTATTTCACTGACACACGCTCGAGAGAGCCTAAACGCACCAATCCAGAAGTTTGTAAGGCTCGTAATCACAGAAGGTAGGAGCTGTAGTCGACCTGCAAAAAGACAAAAAACAATTTTTCCAAGAACCAATTCTATCATGAATCTTATCGATTAGTGGCTGATAGTCGGATTGAGTCATCCGCTTTGTGAGAAGAGGTAACCTCAGGTAGCGAACTGGTAAAGTTCCCAATGTGAAAGGGAAGCTTGAGAGTGAGCCTCGAGAACCTGTAGTAATTCCTGTGACAAACAAAGAAGTTTTCTCCAACCTAATAGTTAGTCCAGAAAAAATAGCAAAAGCATCAAAAACTTCAATGATACCTTTGATGGAGCGGGTGCTACCATCGGAGAACACCATTATATCATACGCAAAACAAAGGTGGGTTAGGCGAAGGGATTTACAGCCGGGATGAAATCCAAAATTGCCCTCTATCGCAGCCCTATCCAACATAAGAGATAAAAAGTTCATACAAATTACAAACAGGTAGGGCGAAAGAGAACAACCTTGTCGTAGTCCCCTCTCAATTCTGAAAAAACCTGTAAGCTCCCCATTGATTTGAACTGAGAAAGAAAGAGTAATCACGCACAAGTCAATCCACTTGATGAACTTTTCTGGCAAAGCCATGGCGATTAGCATATTCTTCAAGAAACTCCATTGAACCGAGTCAAAAGCTTTCGAAATATCGATCTTCATTGCACAACGAGAAGTGACATGTGGCTTATGATAGTCTTTGACTAATTCTGACGCTAGAAGCAAATTTTCCATCATGTATCAATCATTTATAAAAGCGGACTGATTCTGAGTGATAAAACGCGGAAGAATGACCTTGAGACGGTTTGCTAGGAGTTTTGAAATGACCTTGTAGATCACATTGCAGCAAGAGATGGAGCGATAATCTTTCATGCCAATGGTGCCAGTCTTCTTAGGAATAAGAGCTAGGATGGTTGTGTTGATACCTTTAGGTAAAAACCCGTACGAGAAGAATGAACGAACAGCTACATAGAAATCCCTTCCAACAATAGGCCAAACCTCCTTAAAGAATTCCACCGTGTAACCATCCAGACCCGGGGATTTGTTCAAAGGCATCAAGAATAAACCTTCTTAATTTCTTCATCATTGATCTCGGCGAGAATGCAAGACCTGTCCTCATCGAAACATCTATACGGTAGATAGGTTGACATATCCGCTGCCGCCAAACCTGTAAAAACATTAGGATGAGAAACAAACAACTCTTAAAATATCGAATTGCTTCAGTTTTAATGCCCTCCACATTTGTGAGCACGTCGCCACTCGGATTCCTAACCATATCAATGGAGTTTCTTGTGTGCCTTTATTTAACTGCACAATGAAAAAAACGATTATTTTTGTCACCCACTTCAACCCAATGAAGCTTGGCTTTTTGTCGAAGGTAACTATCTTCCAACGACGCCACTCTGTCCCACGCCGTGTAAGCGGCTGCTTCTTCACGGATATTCTGAGGAACTGGGTTAGAAAGAGTATTATTTTGCTTCTCACATAGAACCCCATAAGCCTCTTCTGTCCGCTTGGTGAGGTGGTGTAGCTTTTGTCGACTTAGGTCTCGGATTATTGGCTTGAGGGATTTGAGCTTCTTGGAGAATCTAAAAAGAGCCGACGTTGACTCAAAAAGCTCCAAAGTTTTGCTCCAAAATTCATGGACTACCGATTTGAACTCAGCTATGTGGACTATTGCATTTACTATCTTGAAAGGGCTGTGCGGCTTATAGGGGCTATTGCCTAGCGAGAGGATTCCACATAGATGGTCGGAGCAGCCCTTCGCCTTAAAAGATCATAATGACCTAGAAGAATGCTGCAGCCAATAAGAGTTGATAAGGACATGGTCTAGCTTTTTACAAACTAAGCCCTCCTCCCTTTTGTTGCACCAACTATAGCGAGGATCATGATAAGCCATATCGATAAGAGAGCAGTAGCGAGCTATATCTTGGAATTCAGTCATTCCTGGAAGGTAAACAGTCAAGGTAGACGAGAGAGAGATCCGCCCGACTTAACACCTCATTAAAATCCCCTAAGCAGAGCCATGGTTTCCCTCTAAATTGTGGCGAGTCCTGAATAAACTTGAGATCCCTCCAAAGTGCACGACGCTCAACCAAGTCATTTGAAGCATAAGTAAATAAACAAAGAAACACCTCCGGTGAACCAATGAAGTTTATCAATCCCGTAATCATCTGCTCCATTTTATACACTGCTTTAAACTCGACTCTTTTGCTCCAAACAACCCATATCCTTCCCAATGGGTTATGCTCATAATTGGATACCATTGACCAATCTCGATAAACTGAATTTGCTATGTGAGACGACTTACTTTCAGAAATTCTTGTTTCCAACAAATCCCCCGAAGTCCATAGAATGAGAACGAATTAAATCCTTAACAACTGAATGCTTTCTAATTTTGTTAAAACCACAAACATTCCAGAAAAAACAAGACATTAATGGTTTCTTAAAGACGACCGTTTGCTAAATCCATTGAGAAATGAGCCCCCAAACCTTTTGAAAGAACTTTGCAAAATACTTATAGGCAACTTTTGAAGATCTTGGAAGGGATATAAATTAATGGTTCCCAACCAAAGAGAAGAAAAGTGGAAGACTTTTCAAAACTTGACATTACTGTATACGACTTTATATATTGCCATGAAAGTCAAGTAAGCAACTGTCTAAAAAGACAAACATTTCACTATTCTTCATGACTTTTCTACAGACATCATGTGGTGGCTGGATTATGTGTCCCATACGACCTGGAATCTGGACAGTTAACTTAAGAACAAAAACCTGGAACATTCACAACAGTCATCTTTTGTCTGAAAGCACACAACATTAGTTTATAATATTCAGCAACCATATCTGTAACAGGACGTTTTATTGCTTGCAAACTTTGTGGAGGAAACCGTGAAAAAACAGTTCAGCCTCTGCTTCTCTATGGCTCGAATCAAGAGACAATCCTATCAGGTCAGAACCAATAGCTTGAGAGAAGGTAATCGCAGTTATTCTTCCCCGTAACTCAGATGGACTAAGCTAGAGAAGATGACCACACCAGTTACACGACATAAAATCTGAAATTCACTATATAATCCAGTAATTTTCACACATAATTCTTTGATTCAATTATTTTCAAAGACCATGTCAATAAGATTGAATTAAAATGAAAAAAAACAAAGAAATGAAGACATGGACAGCTAGATCATTGCAGGAAAGCACATTTTAACGTTAAAAGTTGATCAACTCTAATATCACAAATTCAGAGACTGATTCTAACTAGAACTATTAAAATGGTTTGTACACGTTCATTTGGATCGGTCTAATATTGACAATTTTGATTGTGGACAAAATAGTGATCATGTCCATTAACAACCGTGTGCAAATGGGCTATCTATTGCTCAGAATAGAAAATATTGTGTAAAAGGTGAAAATAATTTTTATTAATAATTTTAATTTATTAACATGCTTTCTCATAAAAAAAGAATGAGGAATATTTTCAAATTTTAACAATTATTTAAAAACGTGTTTTTCGAGTTATTAGTGGGAAAACATGTTTCTGTGATTTAAGAGTTTTTGTAGGAAAATATGTTTTCGTGTTTTGAAGGAAAATGTGTTTTGCGTTTTAAGTGGAAAAATGTGTTTTGCGTTTTAAGTGGAAAAATGTGTTTTCACGTTTTTAGCGGGAAAATGAGTTGCAATGAAGCTATGAAGAGAAGGAAGAATTTTGAAGGAAAGCGGAGGAAATCGCGAGAAAAATCACCGGAAAAACTCTTTGATTTCGATTTTAAGAAACTAAGAGTGAGTTTTGATTTTTTCCAAATTGATTTTGACCTAAATTTTTAGGTAATATGGACCGACTATTGTCCAATCCATTTTTTCCATGGACGAAGTTGAGGTTAGACCATTTTAATTCACTTCGTAAATACGCTTGTCCATAAACTACCCATTATGTATTGGACATGGACAAACCATGGGCAGTCCAACCATTTTGACACCTCTAAATTCTTCCTGCTCGAGACCTACTTTGGTACCGAAAACCAAGCTGATTTTTCTGTACATATCAGAAGAGTAATTTTAGTAAATCGCTTGTTATCTTCAAGAAAATCAAAGAATCAAGGACTTGGAAGCTCCTCGTACGGTACCCTTTCATGTAAAGGAGCAATGGCAGAGTTATCCATAATATTTGTGTCGCTTATCCTGTGGTTTTTGCTCTGTTTCTTGATCCAACATAGAGAGATGATAGCTATTATTGAAACAAAAACCGAAGTCACACCTGCCCCAATGCCAATGGCGATTTTCTTTCTCGTTGAAGAATGCTTTCTTGAATTTTGTTCTCCTTGCACAAAGCATTGTTTTAGCTGTAGTTCAGGAATGCCCGACAGAGATTTCTGTTTCCAAATATCGAAAATTTGCTAGAGTTTCGAAATGTTCCTTCAGTTGGCACTGGTCCTTCAAGATTATTTACAGAGATTTTTAGATACTTAATCGAGGAGGGGTTTACCAGATATCCAGGTATAGGGCCAAAGATATTGTTGTTGGACAGATTCAAGAGTTTGAGGTTCCTCCCGCTGATATCTATGATCGTTCCTTTAAAGAAATTTCCATTTAACGTAAGCTCTTCCATAGAGAGACAGCTCCCCAGGGTTTGCGGTATGTTTCCTGATAATTGGTTGTGTGAAACATCTAGTTGAAGAAGATTTACCAACTTCCCTACTTCTCTAAGGAAATGTCCAGTCAGATTATTATATGGAATACTTAATAAAACCAGAGGTCGAACTTCCAGGAGTTCCTGAGGTACGGAGCCACGCTGCATGTTAAAATCAAACCCAAGGTGAAGAAGGTTAGTACAATTTCTAAGGCTTGAGGGGACGCTTCCTTTGAAACTATTGTTATACAAATAGAGTTGCACTATCATGCTGAGGTTTCCCAAGGAAGATGGAATATCTCCTGACATCCTATTCGACTGTAGATGGAGTCTTTGCAGTTGAGAGCAGTTATTCAAACTGCTAAGAAAATCAAGATCTCTCAAGGAGTAACTTCCCAGGGAATTATAATCAATCCCAAGTACTTCCAGATTATGTAACCTTCCAATACTAGATGGAATACTTCCTGTCATGTGGCATTCTGAAAGATCAAACTTCCGAAAAGATGTAACATTGGCAAGTGAAGATGGAATTTCCCCTTCAAAATCGTTTCCTCCCAAGAATAGCACTTGGATGTCTGGAAAAAGTATATCAAGATCAAGCCTAGTTTTACCAAAGAAAGAGTTATCGGGGATGGATAAAAACAAAAGGGAGGAAAGGTTGCAAATAGCATGAGGAAAGACACCTGAAAAGTTGTTTGCTGCCATGCGGAAAAACTTCATTTGTGTCAGTCTAGACATACTATCCGGGATCTCTCCTTCCATAAGGTTATACTCGATATCAAGCTTCTGGAGTGATGTTAGATTCCCAAGAGATGCAGGAAGCTTACCCATCAAGTTGTTTTCACGGAGAGATAACAGGGAAAGGGAAGATAGTGAGCCTAATTCAGAAGGAATCTCGTGTTCAAGACTGTTGGAGGATAGAACACTGGTCAAAAGGACCGACCAGTTGGATATGCCAAGTGGAATCCCACCTTCAAGAATGTTATTGCTCAGGTTCAAGTGTTGAAGCCTGAACAACTTCCCCACCTCAAAAGGGATACTACCACGGAAACAGTTTTCGGCAAGACCAAGAGATGTGAGGAAAGAAAGGTCACCAATAGAGGGAGAGATAACACCGGTTAGTTTCATCCTATGAGGTTCAAACCAGTGACTCTCTTGTGTTTCTGACCACATGTAACCCCAGTCCACTTGCAGAGGGAAAAAGAATCATTCCATGAGGCCAAGACAACTCGGCTGTTCTCTGATAGGTTAGAATGAAACTTGAGCAGTGCTTGTTTGTCGGTCTCATCAGTGAATCTCGATGCCTGACAGCAGAACACAATAGCACGTAGAGCAAGTAAATGAAATAGCATAAGGCTCATACAAGGAAGATACATTTTGAAGAAGTATTTTTTTGTGTGTTAAATGCGCCAGCTTTGTCTTCGTTTGTAGGAAATAAAGACAGTTACTTGTGTATTCTGTTTCCACTTCATGAGTGGGTAAATTATTTTTAAAAAGACAGAGCCAAAGAAAAATGGCAGTAAATATTCAAAAGTACGTTAATTAAAGGTGATGCTCTCTTAATCGATTTGTTAAGAAAGAATCAACATCTCTGTGTCATCAAGAGAAAAAAATAGTGAAGGAAACAAACATATGATTGGAAGCCATCAACAGTATAGTCAATATTCAATAGAAGTGGGCGGTGATAAAAAAAAATTGGCAAAAGCTTGTTCGTATGTTAGACTTCTTTTAAGTCAAGTATTGGACTGATAATATAGCGCAAGTTCCCCATCTTATATAAGAGAAAGATACATGCATTAACTATATCTCTTCGCTTTAACAGTCTCTCCTACTATGCCTTGTGTACGTCTCCTCGTGTCCTAGAAACCTCTCTCTGTTAAAGACCAGCTTGCTTAAAGCCTCAGCCATTGACATCCAGTTCCGTGGTGATTCTTCTGAACACCTGATCCCCACCCGAAACACAAGGGTCAAGCATTCGACCATATCGAGATGCTGAGCATTTGCACCATGGAGAAATAGATTGGTCTGTGATATCTAGTGCTTGTTATTTCAGTAATGCTGCTTTGGTAAAGCTATGGAGAGTTAAACCGTCCACGAATAACTTATGGTGGGTCTTTTTCCTGTGAAAATCTCCAACTGGAGGATTCCAAAGCTGTATACGTTGCCCATTATTGATGGATGACCTCCCATCCCATATTCTACTAAGGTCAATAATAACGACAACAAGATTTAAGGAATATTAGGACGATTGTATCATCTCTGCTTAAGATAGTATTTGATAATAATTATGAATTTTAATGTAAAATAAGCAATACCTGGTGCAGCATATCCGATGGTTCCACGAACACCTGAGGCTGAATTGAATATGGAATGTATCCTGATAGAATTTCAGTAGGAGTTGTGCCAAACCAAAGTCGCTTACATGAGCCATCAAATCTCCATCTAGTAGAATATTGCTTGGCTTAATATCACAGTGGCCTATAGGGTTGTGGGAATAAGTATGAAGATAAACCAAGGCAATGTTGAGTCTTTCAACAAGGGTCAGGCTTCCCAAGGGAGTGCCAGTTTCTTCTATTTCATCCGGTTGCAACCACATGTCCAAGTTTCCATAGACATGAACTCATACAGTAACCAACTTCACTAGGTTGCGATGCCTTATACCTCCTAATGCTTCACATTCTGCCATGAAGCTCTTAGCAGCTCCACGTTTGCAGAGCTTCAAAACTTTAATGGCAACAGCCTTGTTCACGGACCCCAGAAATCCTTTAAACACAGACCCAAAGTTACCTGACCCAATCATATTGCTGGAAGAGAAGCCACCAGTTGTCTTGTAGAGCTCATCATAACTTATCTTTTTATAAAACGACTTCACAGGGGAAAGAGACTGATCATTCTCATTATTGTTAGCCCTGACACTCTTCATTTTCTGTTTGTACCGGCATAGATAAACCACAGATAGAGATAACAACAAAAGTCAAGATCACCAGAATAGTAATTTCCCAGAGAGTTATTATTAAGGCCTAGTCTCAATAAATTCTGAAGTTTCCCAAAACTCAACGGTATATTTCCGGTAAGATGGTTAGATGGAATATCAAGATGTCGAAGAGTTGATCTATTGGAAAGTGTCTCTGGAATGGTACCCGTAAAATTATTTATCCCCATATATAGTATTTGAAGGTTAGGGAGAAGAGAACCAAAGTCAGGTCTAAGGGTGCCTGAGAAATTGTTGCTGGTTATGGACAGGAAAAATAAATGAGGACAGGTTGTAAATTGGAGAAGGGAAAACACCAGTAAACTTGTTTAATGCTATTCGAAAAAAGACCATCTGTTTCAGTCTGGCGATACTCTCAAGGATCTCACCTTCTATTTGGTTATATATTAAATGGAGCATCTGGAGTGATGTCAGGTTTCCCAAAGAAGAAGGCACGCCTTGTTCAAGATGATTCGATGATAAATCAAGTGTTGAAAGACTAGAGCAGTTAGACAGAACAACTGGGATCACCCCTCCAAGAAATTTATTGCTCATGTTCAAATATTGTAAAATATTTTCTTTTTGTAAAATCAACAGAGACAATTTTTCTTCTTTAACAACTAGGATGAATGAATGTTTGTTGAGATTATGAGCAAATAAAAATCTTGAGCCTCTGGATCTGTATGTAATAATGAGTAATATATAATATCTTCTTTTTTTTGGTCATTGGAATGTTTAGAATGTAAGCTTTCAAAACCTGGCAAATAAAGTGAGGATACTCAAAATACCACTTACAGCCCTGAGGTAAGCAGAGTATTTTCAATCGTCATTGACTTTGAAATCTGAGGGTCAAAGTCAAATAGAGCAATGACTTGTTGACTTATCTAATTGATTTACTGCTTCATTTTTTCAAAGTCAACTATTAGGCGCATCTCACATATATACTTTACTAGGAAAACTCAATTCATCAACACTAATGACAACCGAGGAATGTTAGTCAACTTCTTAGCAGGACCATGACATTAACGATTCGATATACATCAACTTGTTTCTTCATTGTTTTCAGCAAACTAAAATAAAACTAATAGCATACAACAGTAAATTCGAAACTAATTGCATACAACAGTAAATTTTGTGGGGATAATAACAAGATTGGTGAGATGAATAATGAAATTTTTTGGGTCTTATTGAAATGATTGGAGAATTTGATTTAGTGACGAGGGAACATGTCTGGCGAATTGAGAAAAATAAAATTTATTCACCTTACTTTAGTCAAAAGGTTCAGAATGAGTTGATTGCAATGCTTGCTAGAGAAATCAAAGTTATGATCATAAAAATGATTCATGATTCAAAGTATTTCTCCGTGATTCTTGATTGTACTCCGGATATTAGTCACAAAGAACAAATGATTTTGGTTATTAGATGTGTGGATGTTTCAGCAATTCCAACCAAGATTAAGGAATTCTTCTTGATATTTTTGATTGTCAAATATAAATCAGGAGAAGGACTTTTCTCTTCGCTCCAAGATGCATTGGTTGAACTAGAGTTAAATATTGATGATGTGAGGGGACAAGGATATGATAATGGATCTAATATGAAAGAGAAAAACAAGGGAATTCAAAAGAGGTTGCTGAAAATTAATCCAAGGGCATTCTTCACTCCATGTGGTTATCATAGTCTTAAATCTTGTGTTATGTGATATAGCATCTTCTTCCCCAAAAGCTGTGATTTTTTTTGGAATTATTCAGCGAATATATTGCTTGTTTTCTTCATCAACAAATAGGTGGGATATATTGATGGAGATGGTTAAAGGATTAACTCTCAAATCTTTATCGTAGACACGTTGGGAAAGTCATACTGAAAGTGTCAAAGCAATACGGTTTCAAGTCCCAGAAATCAGAGAAGCTTTACTTTGCTTGGCTGAAAGTACTGACAATCCAAAAACACGAAGTGAAGCTGAATCCCTTGTTGTAAGTGAAACACATGGAATTGGAAGTTTCGAGTTCTTGTTTGGTATGGTTGTTTGGTATGATCTTCTCTCTGTTGTCAATATAGTAAGTAAGACCATGCAGTCAGAAAACATTGATATCAATGTTGCGATTGATCAATTAAGAGGGCTTGTGGTATATTTTCAAAACTATCGAGAGACGAGTTTTGAGGAAGCAAAATTTACAGGTAAAAAGATTGCAGCTGAGATGGAAATTAAAGCTGAATTTTATGTGAAAAACGTATCATTAGAAGGAAGAAACACTTTAATGAAGACGTAGAGGTAGTTGGAGAAAGTGTGTTATTATCGCCAGATGAGGAGTTTAAAATTGATTACTTTAACACGCTTATGGATCAAAGTCTAGTTTTTCTTGAGTCAAGATTTGAACAATTCCAAAGGTATGAACACATTTTTGGATTTTTGTTCGATTTAAAGAAACTAAAATCAGCAAGTGATGATAGCTTGAGGGAATCATGTGTGAACTTGGAGACTTCTCTAAAATTTGGCATGCATTCTCACATAGATGGTTATGATTTGTTTATGGAGATAAAGGGTTCTTCGAAATGTTTTACCGAATGAAGTGGGTAAACCTATTGAAATACTTGATTTTTGAAAAAAATAGAAAGTTGTTATCCAAATATAAGAATCATCGTTTATCGCATATTGTTGACCATTCCGGTATCAGTTGCTACCGCAGAAAGAACTTTTTCAAAACTGAAACTGATAAATAATTATTTGCGATTTACCATGTCACAAGAGAGATTGAATGAGTTAGCTTTGCTATCAATCGAGACAAGATTAAAGATCTCGATTATGTGAGTTTGATGAATGATTTTGCGGCCAAAAATGCAAGAAGATAGATCATTTATGAAGTTAGAATTTCTTTTTGAAATAATTACTATTTCATTTATAATATTATAAAAATATAAAAACATAAAAAGAAATTTCGGTCTAGCGCCCATGTTTGTTTTTAAAATTTATTGAAGATTATATATATACCAAAATTAGATTATGAATGTCTACTCCGAAAATAGACAATTTAAAGGAAAATTCCATAATTCTAGTTAGGTTTTTCTAACCTAGTTGAAGGGTTTATTATTTATAGAGTTTTTGTTTCGTGCCTGAATATCGGGTTCCTGTATATTGCGCACAATGAATTTGTGTACTCAAGATTTCTGAGCATCCACTAAAAAAAATGACTGGGAAAGGGAAGCGAAGAAGATCAAATTTTCGTCCAAATCCGACATTGATGTACATTCCTCTCGACCTTCAGATCAACACACTTTAAAGATTGCATGTGAAATCTTTATACTGAGATTTCAATGCGTCTCCAAGCTTTGGTCCTCCATCATCACGAACCGAGATTTCAGAAACTTGCACTTTAATATTGATGCTTCCTCATCTCCTCATTACTTTCAAGGACTTTTACGATAGTAAGCTTATGTTTGTCTTGTTTCCTAACTCAAATACATCTTACTCTCCTTCATTTCGTGTACCCTACAGAGAGATGAGTCTGCCTAAAGTTCTAGGGAAAATGGTGAATAATATAGTTTAGGGCTTGATCTGATTGAACAACCATGTCAGCTCAACATCATCACCTCTGCTACAACGGTCATCAGCTGTAAAAGTAGAGCTACACAACAAAGCTGTGACCGTATTCCCTTGAACTTTGAACATGCTCAGATCTCTGTAGGGTACACAACATGAACAAGAAAAAGATGCGTTTGACGGGCACGAGACAAACATGAGTTTATTTCCGTAAAAGTCCTTCAAAGCGATGAGGAAGTGAGGAAGCAGCAATATTCATGTGCTGGTATTTAAAATCTGGGCTCGTGATGATAGAGGACCAAAGCTTTGAGACGCATCAAAATCTGAATAAAGACTTCACATGCAGAGTTTAAAAGTGTATCAATCTGGAGATCAAGAGGAATGTAAATCGTTGTCGGATTTGAACAATAATTTGACTTTCTCCGACGGGAGATTCGCTTGAACCTTATCCACTTCCCTTTCCTAGTCAATTTTTTTCTTCTAGTGGATGCTAAGTAGGTGAATATACAAAATTTCATTTTCTTCTTCAAATGTCGCAATATTTAGGTACGAAACAACAAAACCCTATAAATAATAAACACATTCAACTAGTTTACCAAAACCTAATTAGAATTATGGAAAATTCGTTTATATTTTTAAGAATAAAATATAAGATTCAAAACAAATCGGGAAATAGAAAAATACTAAACTGAATTTAAGAACACAAACAACAGACCATAATATCAACAACATTTTAGAGTTGTCAAAACAAACACTTAAATACCTGCAACTATATTGGTACTTGAGTTTTTTTCTAACAAAAAAAGAATCACTTCAAGAAAACAATAAACCTGACTAACCATATATATATATATATATATAATAATTACAATCTTAAATCTTATTAACTAATTATAAACATTTGAAACTATAAAATTTGATAAACTAATCTTGTTTAGGGTTAGATTATGGCCAGAGAGAGAGAGAAAATTTTGGAATTGTGAAAAAATGAGAAGATGATTTTTTTATTTTTTAAAAATTTATGATGGAAATTTATGTCAGAATCTTTGTTTTGGTAGGAGTTTAAATTTTTGGCGGTCAATTTTTTTAAACCGTCGAAAATGAATTTAAAATTTAAATATTGGCTGTAAAAATTTTGAAGTCTGACATAAAAATGAAATGAATCATTTTTATCTCAGCCAATATTTTTGCAGCCAATTTTTAAATATTGACTTCAAAATTTTAAGAAAACTAAAATTTATTTTTGATGAAGTAAAAAATTTTGACCGTAAAAATTTTTGAACTCCCACCAAAACAGAGATTCCTATAGAAATTTCCATCATAATTTTGTTATAAATAAAAAAAATTCTTCTCATTTTCTCACAATTCCAAATTTCACTCTATCTCTCTCAAATTGGCCATTATCTCTCTAAACCCAAAACAAGGTTAGTTTATCAAATTTTATAGTTTCAAATTTTTATAATTAGTTAATAATTAGATTTAGGATTGTTTATTTTAT
This sequence comes from Cardamine chenopodiifolia, assembly GCA_963922655.1. NCBI lineage: Eukaryota > Viridiplantae > Streptophyta > Magnoliopsida > Brassicales > Brassicaceae > Cardamine > Cardamine chenopodiifolia. The sequence continues at coordinate 12,897,130 of OZ000463.1, forward strand.
ACGTAGGTGGTTAGTTACGTTTATTGTTTTCTTGCAGTGATTCTTTTCTTTTGTTAGAAAAAAACTCAAGTACAAGTATAATTGCATGGTTTAGGTGGTTGTTTTGACAACTCTAAAATGTTGTTGATATGGTATGTTGTTGGTGTACGATAATTTGACCACATTCTACCGGAAGCCGCCAACAGATCGAAGGATAAACGGCTTCTGGTGACTGGGCCTCGGTGACCAGCGAAGTACTAGAGGACGGTTCTCTGCCGTTCGCGATTTCTATGTTTCTTAGATGTTCTGGTTTTATTCGATCTTTTGTAACCGCACTTTCTTTGTAAACAATAACCATTTCCAGTTAGGATGGTTTAAGCAATATATTTATTATTGAAAAAGCACCAATTTATATATTATATATGTATATATTATTTTTTATGGACTAGATAGGTCCGGTTCAACAACTCAATTAGACAGCTAAAATACAGCCCTGTATAGAATCTATGCATAGGGATAGGGTTTCATCATCTCTACTGCGTCTCTTCTCTACTTAAATATTGTTATTGAGACTTTCGCATAATGATCAATAACTTTGTCTATTTGTCAGAAGATATATAATTTAGATCTAAATCCTAGATTTTTTATTTTTCTTTTTGTTAGCAAAAAAAAAACAAGTACCAGTAGTTGCAGGTATTAAGTGTTTGTTTTGACAACTCTAAAATGTTGTTGAAATCGTCCAAATCCGACAACGATTTACATTCCTCTTGACCTCCAGATACTTCTAAGGTTTCCTGTGAAGTCTTTATTGAGATTTCAATGTGTCTCCAATCTTTGGTCCTCCATCATCACCAGCCAAGATTTCAGAAACTGGCACTTTAATCTTGCTGCTTCCTCATGTCTTCCTCGTCTCCTCATCGCTTTCAAGAAATTTTACGATAGTAAGATTATTTTCATCTTGTCGCCTAACCCAAACGCATCTTCCTCTTCTTTATGTCTTGTACCCTACAGATATCTGAGCCTGTTCAAAGTACGGTTTGGGGCTTGATCTGCTATAGTAGAGTAAATGAGATGCTTTGGAACCCCAGCACTAGGTAACTCCATCTTTTCCCCCAATTAAAATTCAAAATTATTAAGAGTTTTGTCCATGCCCTAGGTACTTTTTTGGGTACGATCTTGTTGAAGATCAATACAAAGTGCTCGCCGTTGATCACTTATATTGGAGAGCGGAGCACAAGATCACGTGGGAGGAGAAGAAAGAGATTGGAGAGACGTTTCATGTGTCGTCTGTCCACATTGGGCTTATACCTCGGGGCTCTACATGAACGGATCCATATACTACGGGTCTGTATATGAACCAAAACGCATCAATTCCCCGGATGATTCTATAATTGTGAGTTTCAATGTTAGGCTTGAAACATTCAATATCATTAAAGTACCAAACAAAGTTTTACCAATTGGTTATGAGAATATGTGGGTTGCTATGCCGTATGATTTTATGGATAAAATTTTCATCAACTACGGAGGAAGAATTGGTGTGGTTGACAATCCTCGAAAAGGCAGTGTTTGAATGTGGGTTGTGGAAGACGCTGAGAAAGAGGAATGGTCCATGAACACTTATTACTTGCCTCAGTTTGCTGTTGGCCTTGACTTCAACGTCATGGAAACCTTTTCTACAGGTGAGATTTATCTGGTTCCAAGAGAATTGCCTGATCCCTTTTGTCTTTTCTATTAAAATTTGAAGTCGGTATGGTTTCTTCTTCAATTCTTAACAATATGTTAAAGAAGATGATGATGAGTGAACTGTGAATTTGTGCAATATGATAAGTAATTCATTAACTTAATTTGTGCAATACAAGTGCCACGTTGATGGTTCTGTAAGTTAAATACTGCATTGGTTGAGTATGGTTTTGCTCAAGGATTATTCATTGTTTTCATTGCGGAAGGGATCATCAGAGATTTATGTGTTAGTTTATATGGATGACTTGGTCATTGCAAGGGTTGACACACATGGAATTATTCATTTCAAAAAATATTTGAGTGAATGCTTCTATATGAAAGACTTTGGCTCCTTGCAGTATTTTTTGGGTATCAAAGTGACACGGCGAGATGATGGGATATTCTTGTGTCAGCAAAAATATTCGTTGGATAATATTGGAAAAACTAGATTATTGGCTGGAAAGCCGAATACATTTCCTATCGAGCAACAACATAAATTGGCATTGTCTTTTGGGGAACTTCTAAGTAATCCTGAGAAGTATCCGAGATTAGTGGGATGGATAATATATCTCTGGCTACACGGGCTGACCTTACCTACTCGGTTCATGTACATCACAATTTATGCAGAATCCGCGCATTGATCATCGGGATGCGGCACTGCGTGTGGTGCGATATTTGAAAAGAATTCCGGGGCAAGGGGTCCTGCTTAAGTCTGTCTGTGATCTCAAATTACATGGATGGTGTGACATAGGCTAGGTTGGGTGTCCAGTGTCACGCAGGTCGGTGAGTGGGTGGTTTGTCACGATTGGAGACTCACTAGTATCCTGGAAAACAAAGAAGCAAAAAGTGGTGTCCGCGTCTTCGGCGGAAGCTGAGTACATATGTATGGCTTTCACGGTGCGAGAGATGAAATGGTTACGAGCTGTGCTTTCTTTTGTGGGAGTGAAACAGGACGATGCAATGGACTTGGAGTGTGATAATCCGGCCGCATTGTACATAGCAATGAATCATGTGTTCCATGAGAGGACAAAACATGTTGAAATAGCCTGTCACATTGTACGTGAAACCATTCAAGATGGATTGATATCAACTCGGAAAGTTTCGACACATGACCAAGTGGCTGATATCTTTACTAAAGCGCTTGGTAACCAAGAATTTGAGAAGAATATGGTCAAGCTCGGCATTTGTAATCTGCATGCCCTAGTTTGAAGGGGGTGTTAGCGAGATATTCTCTCTCAGATATATATCACTTGTGTATATATCCTTATCTCAATATATGTTGTATATATTCGATAGTTGTTAGGAGATCTTTCAGGTAGCTAGCTCAGTATATATATGATGTAAAGTGCTTCGATGAATGACAACACAGATTACACAATTGCTTTTGGTTTTACATGTACTACAAAATTAATATATTCATAACAGTATTAACACAAACCACTAAATTACATATCATCTTCAATGGATTTTCAAGTTTTTTGAATGCTGACTGAATTATGTGATTCGAAGACAAACAATGAAGAGGAAATATAGGACGATATGTTTGATCTAATTAATTAAAACTTATATTTTAACTAAATTCAGTAGACATTTGTAGGATTCGGATGTACTACAGATAGCACTAAGTAAATCATTCAAACTTTGGTGACAAGTTAAACCCAAACATACATCTTTTCGTATTTTCATTCGAATTCGAGATATAAAAACATTGAGAGAAGTATGACCAAGATTTTTTTTTTGTTGTTTTTGTTGTTGTTAAAATGGACCAAGAAATTTTAACAAATAGAAATGTGAGTGTCTATTTATAACTTTAATTAGACACTTATCCAGTGTCCGAGGATTATCCAAGTCTACACTTTATAATTTAATCTTTGGCGACGTGGTTTTTTTAAGTAAAAGAAATAAATTATTTTCGACATTTCAGCTGAAAGATGGTTCAGAACAACAAATGGGGCAAATCTTCTTCATCTGAAGCCATTTTGTTATACATACAGAATGGAATGGATGGTGACAAAGTCGGAGAACAACCAGCGATTCTCCTTCTTCAAACTCCATTTGGCAAACTACACAACGATCAGTGTCGTTTTTGTAATGTGAAAATACGAAGGTAGATGCGTCTAAACACGTGGAGATTTCAGTCGGAAGCATCCCACGTTTTTCAACTCCGATGAATTCTCCAAGGGCAATCAGTTCCTCGTATGACAACTGATCGGGATCAATCTCATCTTCTTCCTCCAAGAATTCTTCCTCCTCATCAGGGTTGGAGTTGCTTTCTTGATCCTCAAGAAACTCATTGATTTCGTCTTCATCTTCTCCAAATCCATTGCGATCGAAATACTCGTAGTAGTTCTCATCATTGCTCTCCTCTTCTTCATCTTCAGATTCTTCGTCACTTTCTAGCATTGAAAACCCTGAAGAAGCCGAATCATGAATAGTAGGGGTAAAATGGGAAGTAGCTTGGGAGGCAGGAAGAGCAATTTCAGAATTTGCTTGCTCGAAGAGGGTTAGATCGGGAAGTTTGTTTGGAGGTTTCTTAGGTTCCTCTTCTTGGTTATCCATTTGAGAAGAAGAAGCAACTTGGATTGTGGTTAGGAAGCTCTGTTCCGGGATTTTATATGAAAATGGCTTTCATGTCGAAGAGGTTACTTAAATAACAAGAAATGAATAATGTAGACAACTTCCGTACAAAGTAATACAAAAGAAACATGTGGAAGTTAGGGTATCCCTTTTCACTGTTATAAGCAAAGTAATGAACTAAAATTTAATTTACGAATCAGGCCTGTATTTTGCCTTAATTTTGTATCTTCAAGAAAGACATAAAAGCCATAGTTTGGATGACAATCTAATTCTTCTCGATCTCTATAAAGTATAAAATATGATCTTCCTTTTACATACACCATTTTACATACACCATGTGAATACCCGAGATATAATTATATTTTAAATTCAGTTTAAATAAATTTCTAATAATTGCTTATTATCATTTTTAACAATATATATATATGAGGAAACTCATTATAAAGGAGGATTAGCAAAAAATTTGTCTATTTTTACACCTTTTTTTGTAAATTATCATTTTTTTTCTAAACTACCCTTACTAGTAGATTAATACCATTTTTCAAAAAAAAAACCATAAAAACATGTAATACACACTTATTAAAAATATTTGAAGAAGAAATTTTTTCATTTTAGGCAGTTTTAAATAGGATTTTAGCTTGATGAAAGTTGTTCTGAAAATTTTAGAATAGGTATTCTGGTGAGATAAAATTATTAGATTACGTATTCTAGCATTTGTTCATGGTTTGAAAATATTAAGTTACGTATTCTAGCAATCGTTCATGTTCTAGGATTTTTAGAATAGAAATATTAGAATACCTATTTTGAATTATTTAGAATACACATTCTGATTTGTTTAGAATATTTATTCTACCAGTTGTACATGATTTAGAAAATTTAGATTACTCTTTCTAGCAACTATAATACGTATTCTGATAATTTTAGAATATGTATTCTGAAAAATTAGAATATCCGAAAGGTTAACGACTGAATTTTAAAATTATTTTAAAAATATCAAAGATAATGACTAAATGATTATTTGTAATCGTAAATAATTTTAAAATAATTTTGGTTATTAAATAAAAATGGTATTTAAAGTTATTAAATAATTTATGTTATTAAATAAAAATTGTATTTATTTTAAAATTATTTATTTGTTAGATAAAGTTAAAATTTAGTTTTGACGATATTTGTTGTTCTTTTTCTTCTCTCTTTTGACGCCTTGTGCTTCGTGTAGAAGAGTTTTTGTTTTTTTCATAATTATGTTGACTATCTACGTTAAGTGTGGTGTATGGAGATTGTAGGATAACAAAGAATAGAGAATTATTGTTGATGAAGAAAAAAGCGAGAGATAATCTAGAAGGTTTCGCCAATGGTTTTAATTTCTCTCTTCGTCGTATCATTATCAATCATTCATTTGACTCTTACATTCTAAAGCACCGCCACATATCACCATTTTTGCCCCTTCATTGTTGGCCAATTTCTAATTATAAGCATGGTTATTCAATATTCACCTAAATAGTTTCTAATTCTTATTACTTTTTTTATGTACATAGTTTTAAGTTTTGTACATGTGGCATCGATATTTCTAAAGTGGTGTTATATGGAGAACATCACATCAGTGAGAACTTTTAAGGCATATAACTATTTGTAAAACATTGAAATAGTATTCATCCCAAAATGGAGACTTTAGTTCAAAGTCTTACTGCTACATAAATAATTCATACCAAAGGTACTGATTTTTGTATATTACATAATTGTTCACAAATACCCCCATCACATCTTATGCAATTTTTTCTTACTTTTGGTGGGTTTATATAACAAGAGTTTAAAAAATACAAGTGTCAAAATATATGAAAATTAATTAAAAATGAAAAAAGGAGGTCCATTACTTTTTGCGATTACAAACTTAATGATCCTCATGATTTGGCGATTTCTGTGCCGTGTATATATGATATAAAGTACACAGTGAGTCTGGGGGCTTCAACAGTTTCGTTACCATACATCTCTCAGATATCTTCCAGTCATTTGCAGATTCTTTACAAAGCTCTCTGCTTTGGTCGAATCCATTGATCCCTGAGAACAAGACAAAGAAATCACCCATCAGGGTCTGTTTGTGATTTGGACAATGATATTGTGAGATCGATCTCAATCAAGACATGTTTTGGGTCTAACACATACCTGTTCTTGAGCTATTGTGTGAAGAGATCTGTGAACATCTCTTGCCATGCCTTTGGCGTCACCACAAACATATACATAGGCTCCTTGGGAGATCATGTTCCAGATATCAGAAGCCTGCATTGCGAAAAAATTGTTAGCTCAAGAATCTGAATCTGAATCTATATGAAGAACTGAGTTAAGATCATACCTTGTCCATCATCTTGTGCTGTACATATTCTTTGGTGGGTCCTTCCCGAGAGAAGGCGACACTTAGCTCTGAGAGTGCACCGCTCTCATGAAATCGCTGGAGCTCCTCCTCGTAGATGAAATCCTGTAAATATGAAAGGATTTGAGAAACTGAACAAGCTGATGATGATAGGTTTGAGTTTTGAGAAATGGCTTTATTACCATTCTACGGTTTCTGCATCCAAAGAACAAAACTGATGGTCCAAGTTCAACACCAGATTCAACCAATGGTCCAATGCAAGTCTTTCTTGAAGGAAACCTCTGAATGGAGCCAATCCAGTCCCTGGACCGATCATGATAATAGGTACCTTAGAACCAGAAGGAAGCTTGAAGTTGGATTGCCTAACAAATATCGGCGCTGAGCAACAGTTTTCACTCTTCTCACAAGGCACAGCACTATGTGATGAAGAAGCAAAAAAAAAGCACCCAGATTTAATCGTAGAGTTATAAGAAATGGCACAAACAGCAAAAAGATTACAATGTGATATGTTTGCAAGAAGCTATCAGATTTACGGAGTTTCTTTACCTTCATCCAAGTGGAACACACTCCCTTATGTCCCATTCCTCATTCCAATATCTGAAAATAGCCCATATTTCTCCTTTCCCTGGATAGATGAAAACACTATTGTTGCAACAAAAGTGAAGCATCTGACCTGAAAACATTGAGCGGTCTTCAACATCATTTGTTTTCCCATTTTTGAACTTTCCACAAGCAAATGGAATACTTTCATCATTCTCATCTCGTACAGGTTCAAGGTAGGTAATCCGTACCTTGAACTCAGCTTTCAGCACTTTCCTTACCCGAGCATATTTCCGAGGCATACCATCTCTAGTATCAGTTATAGACCACACTTGATTGACAGCAAACTTTTCTGTTTTCCGTTCAACTTCAAACACATTGAGCTCTGGATCAGGTATATCAAGCCTATTAGGATTTTCATTAGCTTTGTATCCATTATCAACTTTATCAAACTTTCTCGACGAAGCTGCATCTTCTCGATTATCGTCACAACCTTTACTCTCTTTGCTCTTGGCTGACATGATGTCTTCATTTCCAGAATTCACATATTTCTTGGTTTTTCCTTTGTAAGTATGTGAAGCAGAAGAAACGCCAGACTCAGCCAGTTCAGGTGACTTATTATCCTCAGCCGTTTGCTTTGTATTAGAATCAGACTCAAATTCAATTGATTTTGTCATTTTATTTGGAGGACTGACAAAATCAACATCGCTTCCCTCCTCTGCATAAGAAACATGTGGCTTTTTCCTTGACGACTTCCTCTTATTATATTCATTCCTATCTGTTTTGGTCCCAGCAACATCAGCGCTATCAACCCCAAAACTCTTAGAGGATTCCTCAACAGCTTTTCTCCTCTTTTTGGCTGCCTGATATTTATTTGGAGCTGATAAATCAGGTATTGACTTTGCTGCACTAGTATCTGGTGCTTTTACTTCAACCTGCGGCTTCAACAAATCAGCTTTAGGTATTTCAGCAGAACCATTCGTATTTGTCTCACCATTCTGGGGTTTCCCTATTTCAGTGACATTCTCTGTACAATCCTCATCTTTCTTGGGTTTCCTGTCACCAACACCTTTTTCTGAGTCCCTTGATTCTTCTTCTTGAGTTTCCCTCTGCCTGTCCCATTCTTATCCATCTCAGCTGCTGAACTTCCTGATTCTGCTCCTAAAGAAGCATTCTGCCGAGATGTATTATACATCCTTTGATCTTGAAATTCTTTTTTACCAGCAGTTCAACTACTAGGCGGCACTCCATCACCCTCGATTTTGCTCACGAGGAAAGGTTTCCGGCAAGTGGAACACTGCATAACACGTCCAAAACATAAGATTCTCTGCAGCATTGTTTGCAGCTGGAAAGCGGCGACCCAAGTTTGCATTTAAATTCCTGCTAGCAAGCATTGAATGGGACCTGTATCTGACATCATACTGAGAATGTTTTATCTGATCAGAAAGCAATCTGTTTGCTTCACCAACCAACTTGAAAGCAGCCTCTGCACCAGCAAACTTGTTTTTGTCAGGATGGAGAAGCAGTGCAAGCTTTCTGTATTACTTCTTGATTGTGTCAGCATCAGGCAACAAAGGCTGAACCTGAAGAATAGCATACCAATTGTCAAGCCCACTGATTTTCTTATTTGCAGAAGAATGCACATCATATATGGCTATCATCTGCGGTATGTTTTCGAGATCAGGGAAGAGTCTCTGAGCCTTGGTAACAAACTTATGAGCTCCAACAAAATCACCAGCCTTCATCTTTTCCTCTGCTATTTTTTTCGCACTTATAGCATCTTCTTTGTTGCATTCCATTGTAACGATAAACCTCAAACCTCCTAGTCAGCTAAGTCTCTGTCAGGGAAACAATGACTCATAGTCCCTGCATACACAAAATCCAGGGAACTTACACTGTTCAAAACCTATCGATTCATAATTCTAATCCGCCACTCAGAAACTCAGTGTAAGCAAAACTCTACTTAGTGCTTACCCGTTCAGAGTAAAGAATTGTGAGATCACTGAACAACGCACACATTCTCGATCACATAAATAAATCCAATAGGCTTGAAAAATCTGGACTGAGAGGATATAAGCCTGGAAACCAAAAACAAGGAATAACAAGATGAGATTCATAAACCAAGTCCCAGTGAAAAGCACTACAAACCTAATACTGACATCTTTAGAAGAGCTTAATTAGAAGTAAATACTAAGAGAAACGAAATTGTACGGACGATTGGTCTACCCGGAAACACAAAAGCAATGGAGAAACGCAGGAAGTCAAACTCTTATGATCTTAAACACTTCATCTCCATACAATTATAGCAAATCGAAAGCAAAGATCAAATGAGAATGCATGTGAAAAGTTCCGATAAAAAAGAGACGAAGCAACGGGAAGAAGAAAAAACATGCGAAAGGGGATAAACTAAACCCTAGAATAAAAGGAAAAAATCTAGAAGCCGTAAACATAGCCAGGAAGCTCCAAGTGCACGACGAGACGAAACGAAGAAATCTAGTTACAAATTTCAGAATCTACAGTCAAGGCACAAATGATATCTTGCTTTAGCTTCTTCTAGGAGTGGGCAATCGGGTATCGGGTTCGAGTTCGGGTAAAACTCTATCAGGTTCGGATATTCGGATATAGGAAGTTTATATCCAATGGAATAATTTTTCGGATTCGGGTTCGGTTCGGATAAAAAGTTTCGGATTCGGGTACAAGACTTGATACCCGGAAAAAACCCGAAAAATTTGGGTATTGATTCGGTTCGGGTTCGGGTTCGGGTTCGGATTTTTTGGGTTTTTGGGGTTTTTTTCGTGTTTTCGGATCGGGTTCGGGTACAGGTCGGATTTTCATGTTTTCGGGTTTTTTTGGTTTTCGGGTCGGGTTTTCAGGTCTGATTCTGGGGTTTTTCGGGGTTTTTTCGGGTTTTTGGGTTTTTTAGATTTTTCGGTTCGCATTCGGCTCGATTTGTGAATATTATATGTAAAAAATTCCACATTTATAGGATCGAGTCCTCGAGTTAGGGTATTTTCTTATGGGTAGTTATGTATTTTTTTATGGGTAATTATGTATTTCGGGTACGCTTTCGGGTTTCGGGTTTTCAGGTTCGGAACGGGTTCGGGTTCGGGTTTTTGGTTTTAGAGATCTCGTACCCAATGGAATAATTTAGTCGGGTACGGAACGGGTTCGGGTACATCTTATCGGTTCGGGTTCGGTTCGGGTATGCGGGTACGGGTTTTTTGCCTAGCCCTAGCTTCTTCTCCTAAAGCCTGTTAATTTCAAAAACAAAACACCAAACTGATTAAATCTACTTCACCATCTTCGAATTTTCGAAATCACAACAAAAATACTCACCTTTCTAGGGTAGTTTTAGATGGAATAAAATTGTGAAGTTTTTATCTGAGATAGTGGTAGAGTTGTGAAGTCGCAAGAGGAAAAAAACAGTTGCAAGAGGAAAAAAACAGTCGCAAGGGAGGAGAAAAACACTCATGTTCGTCGGAGCCACCGATCGGAGCTGCCGCCAGAGAAAACATCAATCGTATGGTTTGAAAAAAAGAAGAGTTTACCTGAAATCGTGTAGTTTAGGGATTTTGTTAGTTTTTTTTTCATTAAATGATATATATCATCTAAAATTAATGAAAAATATTTTTTTTAAATCAATGATTTGTTTTATTTTAATTAAAAAAAGAATTAGGAGGGCAAGATAGGATTAAATATTTTAAAAAGATTAAATTAATAATTTTTATCAAAAAAAGTTTAGATGGACAAATTTCTTGAAATTCCTCTTATATAATGAATTTCTCCTATATATATATATATATATGTTGTTGCTTACTATCTTCTAAACGCTATTTGAAAATTATAGATAGAAACTTATAACAAAAATCTCTAATTTATTTATGCAAATAGGAATGTTTATTATTTTATAAAATCATTTTCTCACCATCAACCACATTTTCTTGCCAAAACGGCGGTCTATTTAGTAAATAAAAAATAGGAATATTAAAAACTTGCAATAGAAAAAGGTTTTCCAAACAGATATTCAGAGAATGTGAGTATTTCAAGAGACAGAAGAAAAAAGACTTATTAAATCATATATAGGAGCAATACGAGAATACAACACTAAGGGCTGATGAGGAACATAGAAAGGCCGATGTTGCTACCATGGGTCTCAACGTCAAGCTTAACTTGAGCTTCAACATCCGGGAATGTGAATGGCTTATAGCGACTCGATTTAAACAGACATTCTTTGTCGGGGAACCCAAAGTAAATTATGGAGTATCTCTCTTTCTTCCTTATCCTCTTTCCCACTTTATGCAACACACTCTTGTAGTCCTCATCACTTATCACCTATACCAAATCATTATAATTTATTGACCATCTTTAACATGATTAAAGAAATGGCAAGAGGTGTGTAATTAATCATTATAACATGCAATTAAAGTTAGGTTACTGATTAATTACATGCATCGTATCCCCAAGACATATGACTAAATAATTGGCGAAGTGTGTTGGAAGTTAAACTTGATTTTGAATCAAGTTTAAATATTTGGGCCAAATCCAAGTTGTAAAGTTTTCTCTAAAAATATTAATACTTACACCTCCTTAAAAAGTTCTAGAATCATTCACAAATCTCTTCACTTCCTTAAAGATTAAAATCTAGAAACTTACATATAATTATCTAAATAATTTGTAATAAAATAATTTAGATATTAGAGAATAATCATCTAGATTTATGATTAAAATATTTGAGATATTTTATAATGTGGAGACTATAAATATTCTCTTATTTTCATTTGTAAAATCGTTAAGAAGTAAGTAATAAGAAAGAGTTAGAAAAAAATCAAAGTCTTCGATTTCCTAAATTTCCTTCTAAATACTTAAACACTTCTCCATCATCTTCTTAAACAAGATTTTTTCTTTGCAACAAAGTGGTATCAGAGCTATAAGATCTCACAAAGATGTCGAGTAATGGTATTCCCTTCCAAGTCCCGATGCTCACAAAGAGAAACTACGAGAATTGGAGTCTACGAATGACGGCTATCTTAGGAGCACATGACGTGTGAAAGATAGTCGAGAAAGGTTTCGTTGTACATGAGAATGAAGATAATATATCTCAAGCTCAAAAAGATAGTTTAAGAGACTCAAGGAAGAGAGACAAGAAGGCTCTTTGTCCACTCTATCAAGGATCAAATGAAGACATGTTTGAGAAAGTTGTAGAAGCTACGTCGGCCAAAGAAGCATGGGAGAAGTTTCGAACATCCTACAAGGGTGTCGATCAAGTAAAAAAAGTACGTCTTCAAACTCTACGAGGAGAATTTGAAGCATTTGAAATGAAGGAATGTGAACTCGTCTTCGATTACTTCTCAAGAGTTTTAACGGTTATGAATAACCTAAAAAGAAATGGAGAGAAGTTAGATGTTGTGAGAATTATGGAGAAGGTTCTTAGATCGTTGGATCCAAAATTTGAGCATATTTTCACTGTCATCGAAGACACAAAAGATTTGGAGGGTATAACAATGGAGCAACTTCTTGGGTCGTTACAAGCTTATGAAGAAAAGAAGAAGAAAAAGAAAGATATCACCGAACAAGTACTCAAGATGCGGATTAATCATATTAACAAAAAGAAAAGACTAAAGGTTATTAACGAATATGTGGTGGTCAAGTACGAGGACGAGGTTGTTGATATAAAAACGGACGAGGTTGGAGGCCTTATAAAGATAAACCAACCAAAGAAGAGAAAGCTCATCAAGGAATCGTGGGAGAGAAATCCAAAATCAAGGTACGATAAATCAAATGTTAAGTGCTACATTTATGGGAAGTTTCACTAAAAGAAAGCAGCCGCAAAACCGACAGATTTTCTGACGGATTTTCGACTGCTAAATTCTGACGGAAATGCAATCTGTCGATTATTTTCCGACAGATTTTCGACGGACAAACACAAATCCGTCGAAAATTGTATACGTTATAATCCGACGAAATTCCGACGGATATCCGTAGGAAATCTGCCAGAAATTTGTCAGAATTTTGTCAGAAAGTTGTCGAGTGATAAGAACGTTAATATGACCATTGTATAGCCATTTAAAAAAGTTATATTCCAACGGATTTCTGACAGAATTCCGACCAACGCGACTTCTATATATATGTTTCCACATTTCTTCATTCATTCACACCACTTACTCAATTCAATCTCTATATAGAAAAGTTACAATATGTCTTCTGGTTATTACTTTCGGTCGTGGATGGAAGAACCTATGATGGATCCAGAGTCAAACCTACTGAAAGATGATTATGTACGAGGAATCTGCGAGTTCATGGAATTGGTCGGAAATCAATGGAAAGCAAAAAAAGTGGTAAGATTAAATGTCCCTGTAGTATATGTCGGAATTCTCATAATGTTAGTGGCATCACTTAAATAGCAATGGGTTTAAGCCCGGGTATAAGATTTGGTATTTACATGGAGAAACAAATTATGATTATGGTAGTACTAGTGAACCAAACGTTGCGGATAACATAGGAGATAGAAGGGAAGTAGATGTAGGTATCGGTACGGTTGAGATGGTGAGGGAGAACATGTCATTGGCTGGTTATGATGGAGGTAGGGTTGAAGAACCAAATGCAGAAATGCAAAAAAATTTTGATATGTTAGATGCAGCGAAACAGCCTCTATATAGTGGTTGTAGAAAAGGTCATTCACTATTATCATCTGCAAGTAGAGTGATGAATATTAAGACAGACTACAATTGGACGGAATAATGTGTTGATGAGATAGCAGATTTTGTGAAAGATATTTTGCCTGAAGATAATCTTTCACCATCATCATACTATGAGGTACAGAAACTAGTCACTAGTCTTGGTTTTCCGTATCAGACGATAGATGTGTGCATCAACAATTGTATGATATATTGGAGAAAAGATGAAAACTGTAAAAGATATAAATTTTGTCAAAAACCAAGGTTTCAAGAAACTAGTGGGAGAATTTCAGTTCCTTATAAATGGATGTGGTATTTACCATTAACGGAGAGGTTGAAGAGGTTATATCAATCTCAACGCACATCAGAGGCAATGAGATGGCATGTAGAGCACCGTCAAGATGGAGAGATTAGACATCCGTCAGACGTAGAAGCGTGGAAATATTTCCAATCAATGTATCCAGATTTTGCGTATGAGCGACGAAATGTATACCTCGGGTAATGTACAGATGGTTTTAACTCATTTGGAAAACATGGAAGATAATATTCGTTGTGGCCGGTAATTGTAACACTGTACAATTTACCACCATCTTTGTGCATGCGTAGAGAGTTTTTTTTCCTTTCCGTGCTACTTCTCGCCCAAGAGCATATAAGGAGGTCACCTGATGTATTTCTCCATCCATTGATCTATGAGTTACAAATGCTATGGTAGCATAGGGTTGAGGTATTTGATGTTTCATTGTAGCAGAATTTCAAGATGCATGTGGTTCTTATGTTGACAATAAGCGATTTTTCAGCATATGGTTTATTATTTGGATGGACAATGCATGGAAGATTATCTTGCCCGTATTGCCAAGACAACACTGATGCATTCCAATTACATCACAGAAGAAAGACGTGTATGTTTGATTGCCACAGAAGGTTTTTACCTAGTGATCATCCTTATAGTCGGTCTAGAACATTGTTTACGAAGAACAAAAAAGTGTTTAACTGTGCACCTCCAGAGATTGATGGACATTGTATATTAGAGTATATTAGAGAACTCCTTACTGCAGGGGTAATGGGCATGATCCTATTGACGGTGTCGGTGAATATCATAACTGGCATAAAATGAGTATTTTCTAGGATTTTTTTATTGGAAATATCATTTGTTGAGGCACAATCTAGATGTAATGCACGTTAAGAAAAACTTTTTTGACAACATCATGAACATTGTTTTAAACGTGCAAGGGAAGACGAAAAAATATTTGTAGTCTAGATAAGACTTGCCACTGATTTGTTCTTGGGATTTTCTTCATGTTATGCCTAATGGTAGATGTCCTATGCCTGCCTACCAGTTAGACACAGCGAAGAAAGAAACTTTTTTTTTATTGGAATCGAGATGATGTAAAATTCTAGGATGGTTATGCATATAATCTGCGAAATTGTGTGGATTTCTCCGAAGAAAAGTTTATTGGAATGAAGAGTCATGATTGTCATGTTGTGATGCAGTGGCTTCTTCCATTTGCCTTTGCACATCTTCTTCAAAAAAACGTCAACGAAGCAATTGCAGGTATATATTGATACTTTCATATTGTTAATTAACCATTTTTGTAACAGATATATTTTATATCGATTTCATTGTTTATTGTATTTTTTAGGAGTTGGTGCTTTCTTTCGAGATTTATGTACGAGGACACTTACAGTATAGGGTATACACAATTTATAGGAAAATGTATCGGTTATCCTCTGCAACCTTGAGAAGATATTTTCACCGTATTTCTTTGATGTTATGGAACATCTTCCTATCCACCTCCCACGAGAAGCTGCACTTGGAGGTCCTATTCAGTACCGTTGGATGTATCTGTTTGAGCATTACATGTTCCATCTCAAGAAAAATGTTTTTAAGCAAAGTTGAGGGATCTATTGTCACACAGAGTCTCAACGAATAAGTCTCACATTTTACTGAATATTATTTTCCATCGGAAGTGCGTACTAAGAGTAGACATCTGGCGCGGCATGATGATAGAGGTGAGAGAGCAATTTATTCGGTGTATGTCCCTGAGTTGTTTGCTCAAATTGGTCGAGTAACTCAAAAAGAAAAGAAACTGAAACTATCAGAGCAGAGTTTGCGCACTTGCATACGTATATTCTCACAAATTGTGAGGATATTCAGGAGTATGAGAGGTAATGATTATTTTGTTTATGTTAATTACTAATTATTTGAAATTAATTAATATGTGATTATTAAAACTTTGTGCTATGTTACAGCATTTACATGGCGCTAGTACGAGACTATTATCGAAATAAGAATGAACCCGAACTTGATATCTTAAAAGAACAAGAATTTTCTTTTTGGTTGCGATTTTACGTAAGTTTTTATACAATTTAACTAATTTATAATTGTATTGTAATATTTATCTCACATTAATTTATATTATTTATTTATATTTTTATAGGTTTCTGAGTGCATAAAAAATGGTCAAGAATTTCCGTCGTGGTTAATGGACTTTGTTAGTGGTCCAAACAACATTGCAACTTTATATCCAAGGTATTTCACAAGGGGATATGTGTTTAGGATTCTTGAGGAGGGAAGAACAAGACCAACTTCAGACTTTGGTGTTTCAGCGCGATCATGTGATGTAGTTTATTACGACATATTGAATGAAATCTTAGAAGTCCGATATCCTGGAATGTTGGACTTGAGGTGAATTATGTTTAAGTGTGATTGGTATGATCCATTCATTGGTCGTGGTATTCAAATTGATCAATTCAGCGTGACATCGATACATTCAAGACAAAGACTTCTTAAATACGATCCATTTATTCTAACATCACAAGCAGATCAGATATGATTAAATTAATATATTTGATTATTAAGTTGCTAATATATTTAATTTTTAACAAATTATCTTCATTTATATAGGTTTGCTACATTCAGTACCCTTGGATCACAATTACTACAATTAACCCACGAGGAAGAATTACCGGAGTTTCAGAATATGATGCCCTGCAGCTAACTAGAATTTGTCAAATGGATCATGTTCATCATTCGTTTGACATTGAGCTCGTAGTTGATTTAACACAAACCGGTGATGATATGGTTTATTCAGACTTGGAGGAATCACGTGGCGAATTCGAAGACCCTTCGGACGGAACATCTGAAGATGCGGAGTAATGCATTTTGTATTTTATATTTATTATTGTAAAGTATTGAGATTTTGGTAAGATTTGTATTTTTAATTCTTTTTCCCAAAAAAACGAATCCGTCGGAATTTTAAGGAAATCCGACGGATTCGTGGTTTTAAATAAACATAAAAATAATCCGTCGGATTTCCTTAAAATTCCGACAGATTTAGGGTTTTGAAAAATTTTGGATACTAGATTGGCACACATTAGTATATAAACCAATTTCTAACACTAGGTGAATCATTATATTCATTTAATAGCATACAAATTGAAGTATTTCTTAAATTCTAACATTTAAGACGATTTTGATTAAATGTACATATGAATACATACCACCCATATAACATTTCTTAGAAACTAACATATATTTTTGTTCTTTGTAAATTAATGACTTGTATCAACTAGATATTGTAATTTTATCAATGCAATGGTTAATAAGGCTTAGTACAAACGTATTATTGTCCTGATGTTTAGTAAAAACCTTCAAATCCCTAAATCCGTCGGAAATTTCCGACGAATTTGAGGAAACACGTTTTGAAGTTTAAGGTTGACTAACCAATGATAAGATATGCATTTTTCGCGGATCCATCGGAAATGTCTTTAGGCTTCCCGCGAAACCTGAATTTTTCTGAACCCGTCAGAAATCCATCGAATCCAAACTCCAAAACTCTGTAAAAAAATTCACCGGAAAATGCCTTTTGGCTTCCCAACAAATCCGAAAATCTCCAAAACTCTGTCAAATCTTCGGTTCCAAGTGTCAAAATCTAAACCGATCAAATATGTAAGTTTCTATGTTTTAAGTAGATTTAGGATTTAGAATTTAGATTTAGGGAATTAGAATGTAGATTTAAAGTTTATGATTTAGGATTTAGTGTTTTAGATTGAAGATTTAGGATTTTTATTTTTATGTATGATAATATGATTTTTTGATTATTTTTGTATTGTTTAAACAATGTTTTTAGATATTATAATTGTAATATTAATTTTTGTATGAATGTTTTTAAAATCTATAATTATTTAAGTTTTTTTTTAAATCGTTTTTATATTTTTATAATTTTTTATTATTTTTACATTTTTTTAATTTTTTCATAATTGTTTATATTTTTAAAAATTTTAGAAATATATCATAATTTAATAAGGTAACATGTATATATTTCTAAACTCTATAATTATTTAAGTTTTTTAAAAATCGTTTTTACATTTTTATAATTTTTTTAGTTATTATAATTTTTTCATAATTGTTTCTATTTCTTTATATTTTATAAATATTCTTAATTTTTTATCTAACATATATATAGTTTTAAACTCTATTATTATTTAAGTTTTTTAAAAATATTTTTTATATTTTTTAAAAAATTTTAGTTATTTTTTTAAAGTTTCATAATTGTTTCTATTTTTTATATTTTATAAATATTTCATAATTTTTAAAATTCATTAAAATTTAGTTCTTTTGTTATATATGTTCATTTGTTAATAGTTATATTTTGTTTTTTTTTCAGAAATTATGGTCGATTTCATTACGTTTCCGAGTCGGGTGGTTTGAGACATGGCCGAGGAGCGAGTCAAAACCTCTTCAGTACTGTTCCAGAGACTCAATCTTCGTCAGCTATTCATCAAGCTATTTTCGCTCCTACCCAAATGAGCATAGAGGATTTTGTTTCTCAACCCGGTCAGAAAAGATTGCCTCATCTTCATCCCGATTGTGACGGCAACAGTACTTGGTATAAGGTTTTGAAGTTTTTATTTGTTTATTTGTTTATTTTTTACAATTTTAAATTAATTTTATTTTATACGTTCCATTATCCCATAATGGGATAACCAAATCCATCAATTGTATGCTCAACGTAATGTTTCAGCGTCCGTATCCGACATACTCCCTTATGTTGTTGTCTGAGCATGATTTATGGTTTCAGCAATTTGCAGTATGTTTTTCTTTACTTTTTAACATTAAAATTTTACGTTTTCATTTTTATGATAATACATTTTTAATGATTTTTAAATATTTTAATCATTTTCTTTTGCAGCAAGATTTCACTTGAGATAGAGATCTCATGTCTCGGGTTAGACGTGAGTTCAATGCTAAGGCATCGAAAGTATACTCACGGAAACTGAACGAGTAGAAGGACAAGTGGAACCGGAATGACATTCCGAGGGAGCTGCTTGCAAACCCAGACCTCTGGAACGAGTTGGTTGATTATTGGAAGATGAATGAAACCCAGACAACATCGGCAACTCAATCAACCAACCAGAAGAGTGACCGGAAGGGTAAAGGAATTGCCAATCACTATTTGGGAGCAACGAGCAAGGCTTCCCGGTAACAACAACTGGTAACTTTATATAAATTTATACTTTTATTTAACTTTTTTACTTACTTAAAACTTTTTAATAAAATATTTCAGTTCCGTCAAGAAGGTATCCGTCCATCGCATCTTGTTTTGTTACAAGATGCACACACGAACCGCATCACAGGACAAATCTAAGATCCGGTTGCTCGGGAGATCGTGGAGAACGTGACCAGATTAGGAGAGGAGTTTCTGCAATCACAGCTGATTGTTGAAGGAACTCCTCTTTGTTCCAAAGTTCCCGTTGATAAGCTCAACGAGTTTTTTTACGAAGTAAGTAATATTTATTTATTTATTTATTTATTTATTTTTATTTTATTTTATTCATTTCTAATGATTTCTATATTTTGTTTCGTATGTCATTCTAAAATCCAAATGCCGTGTTTTTGGACTTTCAGAAGAGTACTCGTCGCTATCTTCGACAACTTCAAGGTTTTATGGAGATCTTCAGCTAAGACCTCAACTGGAAGAGAAGTCAGCCGAGATTGAAGCTCTCAACAATAAGATTGAAACTATCGAAGAAAATATGGCTGCACAATTCAAAGTAACGCAGGATAATATGGATGCTTTCTGAACTGATACAAAGAATTCGAGCTGTTCCGCTCAATGATGAAAAAGGTGAGGCATGCAGCTCAACAATGCTGCTCATGCGTTTTGTTTTTATCCGAATTTTGTTTTTTTTTCTTTCTATTTCTTTTGATTTGTTGGTTACTGCATTGGAGACTGACATTTTTAATTTTTAAGAGAGGATCGTTCCAGGTGTTCTAATATATTTCGGTTTCACTTCAAAAGCTCTTCTTTCGTTCTCCGGCAAATTCAGATATCTCATCGAGATTGGCTCAAAACATAGAGATTTTTTTTGGGTCATATTTCTTTAGGTTCAACTTCCGATGAAACTGAAACCCTATAGATGACAGAAGTTTTATCTTGAAATCAGATATTTTATAAAATTTTAACTAAAGTATATATATTAAAATATTATGTTACTTAACTAGGTAAGAGATCATGTAATGCACATCTGAATTTTATACTATTCAATTCTCTTAATTTTATGATAATCTTATTTACAGTGAATATATACATTTGATAAATATATTACGAGTTCTTAATACACTTCAATTTAACAAATTGTTATGTTTAATTTTATTATACATATTTTAAATTTCGTAAATTTGGATTAAAAATTAACAATTTTGTTTCATTCTTATGATCTTATATGCAGTTAATAAATAATTATTAAATTATTTTTGTATCAATATATATATATATATATATATATTCAGTAATTAGAGATCATATAATTTTTACTGTCAATTTTATTTATTTAATCTTAAAATATAATATAAACTAAATGTAATTTTATATTTAAATATTTGAATCAAGCATATTTATTTTTTATAAGCGATACTCTGTTCTTTTTTACTTAGGTCATGTTCGTTTCTTCATGTTTCTTCTGAATGTAGATGTTCAAATGTCAGTTCGTTTGATCTGTTCGTTTGATCTATTTAAATTTAATGTCTACATGCTCAGATGAGATGCAATTTAATCTAGAAATTTGAGATATTAAAAATAAGAGTTTGGTTGCAACATTTGCATCTCAAAATCTAAAAATTTTAAATACTCTTAAAATTTCACAAACAAAAACTATTTTTATCAAATCATATTTCATAATTTATATTGCTTATTAAAAATATTTTAAATTTAATAAAATATATAAAAGACAAAAAATCATATTTTTACCAAAATAATAAAAAAATCCCTCCAAAAATGCAAATTCACGTTTTCTTTTCAAAACACAAAAACACGTTTTCATATTTTTCTCCCAAAAGCGTGAAATCGAGTTTTTCTCCTATAACGCAGAAATACTCTTTCCACCAAAAACTCGGAACATACTTCTTCCAGCCAAAAACGTGAACACATATTTTCTGCCAAAAAAAGTGAACTCGCGTTCACATGAAAACATGTTTTCTGCCAAAATTTGAAATATATGTCTTCCTGCTAAAAACATAGAAACACGTTTTCCGCCAAAAAAACACAAAAACATTTTTTTTTCCGCCTAAAATATCAAGTCGGATTCTTCCGCTAAAAATGTGGAAAACGTTTTTCCGCCAAAAACTCTAACACCACGGAAACACATTTTTCTACCAAAAACATGAAATTAATATTTTCCACCAAAAACAATATCACACGGAAACACGTTTGTTCACCAAAAACACTAATAAACACGTTTGGATGTAAATATTGTATTTGGATACAGAAACGAATATAACTAATAATAATTGATGTGATTATTAGTGTTTGACATAATAATATGTCAGGACCAATGTTTCTTCTTTTAATATATAAATTTTTTTAGTTTTTTAGATGTATGAAATAAACACATAAAAGTTTAGAAACCATTTTTGTAAATTAAAAAATGCTATATAAAAAAGAGTTTTGTAAATAGTGTTCTCTAAAATATGATGCAATATTATTTATATTCTTATTTTTTCTAAAAATGATGCATTAATGGAGAATTATTTCTCTCATTTTTTTTATGTTTTTCCTCAAAATGAGCGACTATTGGAGACGGTCTTAATCTGGGATTAAAGTTAACAGATATGATAAAAAAGTGATTCCAGAAGGGATCTGCATCCAAAAAAACTCCGGGTATCTGGCTTATCGGATTAGATCTCATATTGGATGTAGTAGAATTTCCAATTTTTTACCCACCCTAAGATGTGACAATGTGGCGACAATGCTAAGCGACATGTCATTGTTTCCTTGGTCATCTTCTGACCATTAATATCCCATCTCCCAAACTAACACTCCTCTTTAACACACGGAAAACAAAACAGACTTTAATGTTTACTCTCTTGTTCACGTGAAAAAACAGATTGCGTTTGGATAAAACACAGTAGAAATAAGTAATATTTATATTTTTCTTTATTTTTATTTTAGTTTTATTTTATTTTATTTATTTTTAATGATTTTTATATTTTGTTATGTAGGTGACTCTAAAGTCCAAATGCTGTGTTTTTGAACTTCTAGAAGAGTACTCGTCGCCATCTTCGACAACTTCAAGATTTTATGGAGATCCTCGGCATAGACTTCAACTGGAAGAGAAGTCGGCCGAAATCAAAACTCTCTACAACAAGATTAAAACTATCGAAGAAAATACGGCTGCACAGCTCAAAGCAATGCATGATCATATAAATGTTTTCTTCCGTTCCTTCCACCGCCTCTAAGCAATTTTTAGATTTCTTGTTTTTTAATTTCAGGAATTATGTTTTTATTTTGATACTTTTTATTTTCTTTTGAACTATTTGTTATTTTTGTTTATGAATTTTAATTTAATTTTTTATTTAATTGAATTATTTAAATTTATAAAATATAAATTTAATTTAATTATTTAAATTTATAAAATATAAATTTAATTTAATTATTTAAATTTATAAAATATAAATTTAATTTAATTATTTAAATTAAATTTTTAAAAATAAATTAATTTAATATCCATCGGAAATATACCCGTCAGAAATAGATCCGTCGGAAATCTATCAGAAAAGGGATATCGACTATCTGTCGGAAACTGCTATCGGAAATTCGTCGAATTATAAACCATCTTAAATCCGTCGGAAGACTATCCGACTAACTACCAACGGTCTTTTTCCGACGGTTTACCTACGGATACGGGATATCGGAATTCCGACGGACTATGCTATCGGAAACCAGATATCCGGAATCCGTTAGAAATCTGTCGGAAATACCGATGAGTTTTCGATGATTGTTTCATTTCTGACCATTTAGAACAGACGGATACAACCGTCAGTTCCGCGATGTTTTCTTGTAGTGTTTATACATTATGCTTCTGAATGTAAAGTTCGCAACAACAAAAGAGTCGTTGAGAAGGCTAACTACGTTGAAGAAAAAATCCAAGAAGAAGAAATGTTATTGATGGCTTATAAGAAGGATGAATGAGATGATAGCCATAGATGGTACCTTGATAGCAGTGCAAGTAATCACATGTGCGGGAGAAAAAGATTGTTTGTGGACCTTGATGAATCGGTGAGAGGAGATGTGGCTTTAGGAGATGAATCAAAGATGGAAGTTAAGGTAGAGGAAAAACTCTCATCCGATTAAAGAATGGGGATGATCAATTTATTTCCAACGTTTATTATATTCAACAATGAAGACCAAAATCTTGAGTCTTGGACAACTCACAGAGAACTTTTATGATATTCGACTAAGGATAATAACTTTTCTATTAGAGACCAAGAAAACAACCTCATCACGAAGGTGTCGATGTAAAAAATAGAATGTATGTCCTTAATATTCAAAATGTCATCGCACAATGTCTCAAGATGTGCTATAAATAGGATTCTTCTCTTTGGCATCTTCAATACGGGCATCTCAATTTTGGAGGATTAGAGTTAATTTTGAAGAAATAAATGGTGAGAGGATTACCTTGCATCAACCATCCAAATCAAGTTTCTGAAGGGTGTTTACTTGGAAAACAATTCAAACTGAGTTTTCCAAAGGATTCAAGGACAAGAGCTCAAAAGCCATTGGAGCTTATACAAACGGATGTGTGTGGTCCAATCAAGCCAAGATCACCGGTAAGGTAAAAGCAAATACTTCCTTCATGATTTTTCAAGAAAAACATGGATTTATTTTTTAAAAAAAAAATCAGAAGTATTTAAAAACTTCAAAAAGTTTAAAGCCTATGTTGAAAAAGAAAGTGGTCTTGTGATCAAAGCCTTGAGATCTGATCGTGGAGGAGAGTTTAAATCCAAGAAATTTCAGAAGTATTGTGAAGATAACAACATTCAAAGACAATTAACAGTGTGAAGAACCCCTCAACAAAAATAGACTAGTAGAAAATAAAAATAGAACAATTCTTGAGATTGCGAGGAACATGCTAAAAAGTAAGAAACTACTAAAGAAGTTATGGGCAGAAGCATCCGAGTGTGCATTTTATCTATTAAACAGATCCACAACAAAAAGTATCTCAAGAAAAACTCCACAAGAAGTTTGGAGCGAAAGAACGCCCAGTGTTTCTCACTTAAGAGTCTTTGGAAGCATTGCTCATGCTCATGTACCAAACGAGAAGCAAAGCAAACTAGATGACAAAAGTGAGAAGTACATTTTTATTGGTTATGACATTAACTCCAAAGGCTGCGAACTTTAAAATCCGGACACGAAGAAGACAATCATAAGTCGAAATTTCATCTTTGATGAAGAAGGAGAATGAGATTGGAGATCAAATGATGAAGATTATAACCTTCTTTCCACATCTTGAAGAAGATGATCTCGAGCAACCAAGAGAGGAGCCTATAAGAATTTTACACCACCAACTTCACCAACAAGTTCTCAAGGAGAAGAAAGTTCGAGCGAAAGAACTCCACATTTTTTAAGTCTATAAGAACTTTACGAGGTAACCAAAAATCAAGAAAATTTTACTTTTTTTTTTCCTATTTGCGGAGTGTGAGCCCATGGACTTCCAATAAGCTATGGAAAAGAAGACATGGAAAAATATATAATGGGTGGTGTATGGATAAATCCATTTATGGAGCGGGTTAAGATGATTTATGCCCGATTTCGTACACAGATAAAACGGGTTGGACACTCTTAACAATGGACGGCTCATGGTCCCTAAAAATCTAGGTCAAAATCAAAATCTTCCAAATTGAAAATCGTGATTTCCTCCAATTGTTGGCAGTTTCCAACGATTTTCGACGATTTAAACTTAGAAAAAAAACAAAACATAATTGAGACTCATGGTCAACCCATGGACAGCCCATTTGGAGCGTTAATGGGTTTGGTCATTAATTAACACGGATGTTAACGGAGCCGGTCAATATTTTGTCCACAATCAAAATGGACAACATTGGACAGATCAAAATAGATGTGAAAAACCTATTTTGACACCTCTATTTATAACCCATAAATCTATGTATTTTCAGACAATCTGGTCGCACCATCAATGCAAGTAAAACAACATTAAGTAGAACCATTAAAAGAAAACAGAGTTTAGTTGTGTTAACTGAGATATACCGTGAAAGAGAGAGTGATTGGTTTCACAAATATGAGAGATCAGAGAGAAGTAGACTGAGGCATAACAGTTTAGAGAGATCGGTTCTCTAACTACTATATTCACATTAATTAATTTATATTTAGAAGATGTACTTAAAATTTTTCTTCTCATCATCTTTGATCCTATTATATTTATAAATATTTGAATTATTACGATCTAGAATTTTCTCGCACATATGGTAATTTAAATTTTTTAAAATATACATAAATTATTCAATCGATGAAGAAAAATAAATGTGTTTTTGAGCGTCCACATTGGTAAAATCTTTTTGAAAGCGATTCAATACATATTATAAATATGACCAAATAAATCCAAATCCAAATGAGAAAGAATCTTAACTCAACAAGCATCCAAATTTAAAATTTTATATTTAGCTTTATTTGGTTTTTTAGTTAAATTGTTTAGTTGTACCAGATATAATCAAAATAAATTTTAAACTTTTTAAAAAATTTTAATTATTATTAATATATATATTTAAACATTGAATTTTTAAAAATATTACGAATATTTATAGCACAAAAAATTTTAAATATTACAAATATTTTAACTTTCTAAAAAGTTTAAGATATTAGGAATATGTTGAAACTTTATATGTAATATTTATAAACTATTTAAATTATCAAGGATTATATTTTAACTTGATAAAAAGTTAAGATGTTATAAATTTTTAAGTAAAAAAAATCTCACTGAGTATCTTGGAATCGTCAATCTCTTTAGTTTGGCAAATATAAATTTATTGAAACATGTCATAAGTTTGGCAAATAAACATAAATGACTCTTTTGAGAAAAAAAAAACATAAATAACCCAATAAAAATCACATTAAATATATTAACTATGGGACAAAAAATAGTGGACATGGAAGGGGAATGAATAATTTGATAACAAAAAACTGGAAAAGAATTTTTGGTAACAGTACGTGATCAAAAACTTTTGGGTAGTTAAATTCATTTCTCGCTAATTTTAGTAATAGTTGACTATAAGACCGGTAAAGATCCACATCGAAACACATATTTTAGGAATTTCGGGTAATTTTTGAAAATATTTGGAGAATTTTTAAGAACTATATTTTTGGGATAATTTCACTTCTTTTTCTTTTATAATAATTAAATATTCAAACGGGTAGTACAAATATCCCGTCTAAAATCTTTACTCGATCTTTTATAATAAATATTGTCGAACGGATAATTTTTGTTTGTTAAAATTGTCGAACAAGTAATTATTTAAAAGAAAACAGTTATGGGACGAAATTTTTTTATGGATACTGGACGAGACAGTTTTCCTAACCAAAATGGATATGTTTAGGTTATATATTGAAATATATCAAACTAAAACTGAATTCAAAACTGATTTCACACTCCTAATCAAATTGTTAAAAATGTTTTGATTATTTTAGAAAATATATACGTAACATCACTTAAAATTTACAACTAAATTACATCTTAAATTAAAATATCAAATTCGTTTTACAAATATAACCCCGCATGTACGTGCGGATCCAATCCTAATTTTTTGTTAATTTTTATTTATTTATTTAGTACTAACTATACATACATCTATTTTATATCGTGCATAGATTATTTTGATATAAAAATGGTTGGCTTTAAATGACAAATATTGAATGTGTGGGGTTGCAATAGAGTTTTGAAAAAGTTATCCGTCTGAATTTTGAAAAAAATGTGAGATTTTCAATCACATTAACATAATTTTTCGTCATCATTTGGAGCGATCAGGTCTAATTCATAATCAAAGTCCTACAATGCGACAGTTAAGAATCAAATTTCAGTGGAGAAAAACGTACAAGTAAATAATTACATAACTTGACCAAAGACACCTCCCAGAATCAGTAAAATTTAACATATATTTCTTACATCTGTGTACTAAAAGAAGTAAAATAAAACTTTATTGCATGCAAAGAAACAAGAGTAACAAATAGCATATATATAGGACAATGTCATAAACCAAATAGAAATAGGTAGCAATAACACAACATAAAACATATGGAACAAACAGATAATAAAACATGTAGACACGGAAACAATAAGAGCTGTACTTTATTTTTATTTTTGTTCCTTTAAACAATAAGATTTGTAGAAGATAAAACAGACCGTCTGTTATTTTCGTTGTTTCTGCTTAAGCTCGAACATTTTTGCTTTTTCCTATGGAGGAGCTGCATTTCCATCCTTTATGTCATGATAGTAGGAGAGAGCTGCATAAGCGACCTGTGTCATGGTAAGAAGAATAACATAGACAACAGCAAACGATGACAGAAAAGTCCATGGTGACTCAAAGTGTGTGTGCATAAAGCCGGCCCATAATCCATTGTACTTATTGGAGGTGTACTCGTTAACTCCCTCAAACACATCCCGTAAGTAACTTTGACGTATGTCAAAGACAGCATCTTTACAGATAGTTTTGAAGAACTGTGATACTTCATTCTCGTTGCCAAAGTAGTTCTCTATGATCCGCTTGTCGTGGTTCAAGAAAGTTGCATCATCCTGGTCGTTTAAAAGGCATCCCATAAAAACCACGTAGCTTGTTATGTCGTTGGAACACTTGTAAAACTGTTCAAAGGCGATGCAGTTGAGGAAGATTGAGCTGATGAACCCATCCATTCTTAACTGTGGTATCAGAAGGACGTTCTTCTCTAATCTTATATCCAATATCGAATCTGCATCCTTCCTTAGCCTGAACTTTATCCCTTGGAGGCGAAGTCTTTTGGCCGACAATATCAACGGAGATGTAGAATCTGAAGATGGTACTTTTCTGGATTTACCCCTATAAAGTTTAAAATCTAAGGATGATGTTCTTTTAGATTCACCCATAGATCTAATGTTAGGTATAAAGGTCAGACGACTGAGGTCAAGAAGATGTTTTGCCTCGCGGTTTCTGTGTTTCACCCAATATCTATCTGGTTGATCTATTGAGAGGTTGAAGAAGATAAACGCCATCCTGTTTAGATCACCATTGATATCTATATTTGATTGATCAAATAAAGTTTGAAGAACAATGAAAGGAACCTGATTTTCCAAGAGGAGAAGATCACTCTGAATGGACGCCAAAATCCAGGGGATCGTAAAGATTGGATCGTTCATCTGAACCAATTCTATCGTTCTTGAGACGATAAGAAACAACATGAGAATGAAGCACCCATCCAAAATCATCATAGACACTAGTTCTAATTCTTTTATCGTAATTTCCTCAGAATAGGAAACTCTTATCTCTTTTTGCAAATCAGATATAGCCATATACAAGACTTCTTCGTCCATTCCCTTCTCTTTTGCTCTGGTCACGAAATCCTGAAGAAATCGAAACTTGTGCTCCTGAATCATTTGGAGGTGCTTTTCTCCGTAATGGTAAGGACCAATGGAAACAACTTTGGGCTTATACGCTTCAGGGTTCCCTTTTGCGAGGCTATAAGGGATTCTGAAGATGCAACAGGCTTCCTTACCAGCTGATTCCAAAAGAATCCGTGGTGGCATCTGCCATGATGGCTGTAATCTGCCTCTGATTTTAGACACCAAAAAACTTTGAGTTGGTGGTGCTGATGGAGAAGGAGGAGCTTCGTCGATACTAATAAGAATATCGGAAGGTGAGGACATTTGTTTCATTTTATCCTTCATGATTCAACTCCACTTACGTCCTGTTTTCCTGAGTTCTGAGACAAGATCGTATTCAAATTCAGATATAAATCGATATTTTGGTTGGAGAACAAAAGCCAAATCATACCAAGGGCTGGAGTAGTTGACCCGTGCGTTCTGCTCTCTTATCTTGATTCTCGACGAGTCCAAATATGTAACCCAATTCAATAAATAACTTAGATGAGGTGGGGTGTTAGGGTCAAGAGTTGATAAACCTATTAAATTAGATGGATTTTTCGTTGATTGAAACTTCCAAAATAAGATAAAGACATTTCGCTTGGCAAATTTGAGAAAGAATATTGT
Organism: Cardamine chenopodiifolia; assembly: GCA_963922655.1. NCBI lineage: Eukaryota > Viridiplantae > Streptophyta > Magnoliopsida > Brassicales > Brassicaceae > Cardamine > Cardamine chenopodiifolia. The sequence goes on from OZ000463.1 coordinate 12,926,512, forward strand.
GTCTGATCTAGTTTGTGTATGTATATGTAGATATAAATAGAGACACAAATTGATTTTTATGAGCACTTTTTCCGTGCAAAATATCCAAATATAATAATTCAAACTCTTATGTTTTAAATTTAATTCAGTATTTGCCCAAATCATGACAACTGACTTGGTAATTAGTATTTATTAATGATTATAATGCGGTAAAAATTCCAATAAAATCTATCCAAAAGTTGGTATATGCGAACTGGTTTTAAAACCGTTTTTCATGGCAAAACAACTGACCGAAAACTCTAAACGCACAGGTTCACAAATACAAAGAATCAAATATGTGGATAAACCATGTTATTTCAAAATCCATGTGCCTAACTTAAAATCAATGAAGATTCTCATGCCCCATAATTCATATAGAATTGTTAGAGCACCTCAATTGGAGTCTTTAAAAAATTTTTAAGAGAGATTTTTAAGACTAAAAATATATAAATTGTATCGGGAAACGTGTTTTAAGAAACTCTTTTTAATAACATGTTCTTAATTTCTTAACCAGAGTTTTTTAAAACACTTTTACCAATACAATTTATAATAAAAATATTAGTAAAAAATCCATAAGTTTTCTTACGGATGAAGATGGTCTAAGGAATCACGAGTCTTAAAATTTACTTTCTTGGAAGAAAAACTCGATCTTTCAACAAAATATTCGTATCAAGAAGAAGATGAAGATGATGTTACGCATAAAGAATTTAACCAAAAAGAAAAAAATGTTACACATAAGAATTTGACACGAGAGGAAAAACCGAGATAGCCTTCAACAGCCAGATCTTGTTAATTCCACTTTTGCTCAAGCCTCAAGATTTGAAAATTTAATATCATTTTTGAGAATTCGGATTTTAAAATCTGTGCAGTATACATTCAATTTTGATTTAATAATATACTCGCAAAACTCTACTCAAATTCATTTAAAATGATTTAGAATTTGATTGGTTCTCCTGCAACTACCCGCAAACGGTTACACTTGCTAGCGTTTGATAATAATCATAGAAATCGCTAGATTTCAAAAGATCTTTTCAACTATCGTTTATGGTTGTGGGCAGTTAAAATTGGTTTAAATTTTATTTTATTTTTAAATTTTGTAATAATAATAATAATTTACAGAAAAAAGTGAACAAATTTTATTCTCTCTTATCAAATATATCATGATAATTCTTAAATTATATATATATATATATATTGTTTAAACTTAAAATATATTTTATATAAAAAAAATTGGTATATAAAAACATGTTCCAAACCTTTTAAAATAAATATTTTAGTTAGTTATTATAGAATTTATTTAAAATTAGATTTTTAAATATTTATTAGAATAATAAAACTTTGATTTTCTTATAAAAACTATATATTGTAAACACTTTTTGTGAGTTCTTATGTTAAATAGTTAGCGCAATTGTTATCAACTAGTCAAAAAACATTTCGCAAATGCAATCGTGCTATTTAATTAATAATAACATTTGAAACGGTAACTATCAGCTTCCACAAGTTCCTGCACCCACAACTGCACCAGTTACTTTTAAACTAGTCAGGCTCTAATACATAAATATTTTTTAAGCTACAGTATTTTGTTGATGGAATACGAAGTATTTAAAATCTTGAAGTTGATGGAATAATACATCAACGTGGTAGGCAGATTATCGACGTAGTCTTAAACTTTGTATGTAATAATATTTAAATTAAGAATTATTTGACCTTACACGGTTCAGTAGATAGGTTCGTGGAATTTTATTCTTGTGTCTGAAGCTTCTTCTATAGATTAATTGTGTGTATCTGTCACCAAAATAAAATAATATTTTATTTTTCTTGGCTAAGCATTAGTTTAGATCGGAACGCGAATTATAAATTAACAGTCAAGTAGCTTATTATTAATAGTCAACTACAAAGTATTTAAAATCTTTGAAGCTGATAGAATAACACAAAACTTTTTAAAATCTCACAGACATGGTTTACAAGTATCAATGCCAAAAACACTAAAATTTTAAATCTTTAATGCAAAATTTAAAATCAGTGAGAGTGACTGAATAACAACAAGTTTTGTTGACTGAACCTAAATACTATTCTATTAACACCGTAGAAAACCATGAACGCCCAAGAGAAATGATAAAAGTCATCAACGGCCGAGCCACTTGTTAGAGGCTTAGAGCCAACAAAAATCCAAGTCATTAATAGATAGGTTTACGCAAAGTCACTTTCTTATGTTAATTACGAGGCGGTGGGAAGCGAAGCCGGCGAATTCGCCGGCTCTCATCGGAAATTTTTTAGGGAATGAATTCCACGGCTATGTTGAGGATATGACAGAGAAGCTGAAGTGGCTCACAGAGGAGTTGGGTAATGAGAAGGAAGAAGACGGTGGCGGAATGAAGGCGGCAAAGGAAATAGCGGCGGAGTTGAAACGCCGGAAAAATGATATTCCGGAATTCAGGCGCTTGCGGGTTCTCAAGCTTGACCAATTGAACGAATTTATTTTTTCTACGAAGTACAATACGCCGATCGGTGACCAGGTTAACTTTCTTATTGCTCCAAAATAACTAAAATCGTTTGGATTCTGAGCTTTTTATTTCAAATTCTGTTTTGGTTCTCTACGTGCTGTTCGTTTCCTGCTTGCAATGAAACCCAACTTCTGGGTTGATTGAGAACAAGGACATACTTTGTAAGATTTTAGGTTTCTGTTCTTTAGGTTCATCATGACATGAATGCTCCGCTATCGCATTACTACATTCGTACCAGCTTCAATTCTTACTTTACCGGGAATGTCTTTGGGAAATACAGCACTTTGCCCATAATTGATGCACTTAAACAGGGTGTGAAGGTGGTTGAACTAGATCTGCAGCCGTGTCGTAAAGACAGCATCTGCGTTAGGCCAAACTGGTATTCTGTTTAGCTTCTTTGTGTCAGAGTCTTGTTTTGCTATTGCTCTGAGCTTTTTTTCACTATGAACTTGATAGGAGCTATGAGAAGCCTCTGAAATTGCAAGAGTGTTTGGATTGTATTAAAGAATATGCCTTTACTACACTCACAAGGAGTTATCCCGTCATAATTACTTTCAACGATGGCTTGAAACCTGATCTTCAATCCAAAGCTACTCAGGTTTAGAATCTTCTTCTCCTCATTTTCCACATTTATATCTTAATTTTCTGTTCACAGATAAATGTCTATTAACATGGGAATGAACATGTTGCATATGTAGATGATAATTCAGACATTTAGTGATATGGTATATTACCATGATCCTCATAGTTTGGAGGAACTTCCTTCACCAACACAACTGCAAAATAAGATATTAATAACAAGAAGACCCCCAAAAGAGTTGTTATATGCTAATGAAGATGTTGAAAAGGTTGACGTAAGAAATGGGGTTGTGATAGGACAGGAGCCGGCAGATCAAAGTTACCTGAATTTATTTGCCTTTCATGCTGTGGAACCGAGAGGCATGCTACGAAAAGCATTAACAGGCAAGGCTAAGAAAATCCAACGACCAGGATGGTACGAAAGAGATGTTATAAGGTATTGTGGAGCAAATATAAGAGTACAGATATAGATTCCACAATACTTACTCGGGTGAGATTATTGGGTCGCAAGTACTGAAAAGCTAACTGGTTAAGAAACACTTGACCATAAACAGGTTCACCCAAAAGGAATTCGTGCGGACACGTCCAAAACGCAAATTGTTGATCTATGCCCCATATAAACCCCAGAGAGCTTGGATGTACGGTGCTCAAATGATTGCACTAAGCGGGAAGGTGTGCTCTTATCTTTTTCTCTCTTGCTCTCTCTCTTTTGTTTCGGGCCTTACCTATTGGACTCCGCTTCATACATACAACATGTTTTACCACATAACTACAGGAGGACAAAGAAAAACTTTGGTTGATGCAAGGGATGTTTAGAGCGAATGGAGGGTGCGGTTATGTAAAGAAACCGGATTTCCTTTTGAATGCAGGTCATAGTGGAGTTTTCTATCCAACAGATAATCCAATGGTGGTGAAGACATTAAAGGTTTGTCATCCTACAACAATTTACACCATGCTTCCATTTTCTTACTTAAGATGTGACGTGACATTATATCTTGCAGGTCAAAGTCTACCTGGGAGATGGATGGCTTGAGGACTTCAAGAAGCGCATGGGTCGACTGTCTAAACCAAACCTATACGTTAGGGTAAAATCTAATTGGGAGATGATTTTTTTTTTCTTGGGTCTGATATGAGTTTGATTTTTGTTCATTCGTCGCAAATGCACAGATTAGTATTGCCGGTGTACCCCATGATGAGAAGATTATGAAAACGACCGTAAAGAACAACGAATGGAAACCCACTTGGGGAGAAGAATTCACATTCCCCTTGACCTATCCTGATCTTGCTTTGCTTAGTATTGAAGTCTATGACCACGAAGCATCCACTGTAGATGGATTTGGTGGTCAGACATGTCTACCGGTTTCTGAACTGATACAAGGAATTCGAGCTGTTCCGCTCTATGATGAAAAAGGTGAGGCATGCAGCTCAACAATGCTGCTCATGCGTTTTGTTTTTATCCGTTAATTTTGTTTTTTTTTTTCTTTCTATTTCTTTTTATTTGTTGGTTATTGCATTGGAGATTGACATTTTTATTTTTTAAGAGAGGATCTTTCCAGGTGTTCTAATATACTTCGGTTTCACTTCAAAAACTCTTCTTTCATTCTCCGGCAAATTCATATATCTCATCGAGATTGGTTCAAAACATAGAGATTTTTTTTTGGTCATATTTCTTTAGGTTCAACTTCCGATGAAACTGAAACCTTGTAGATGACAGAAATTTTATCTTGAAATCAGATATTTTTTATAAAATTTTAACTAGAAGTGTATATATATATATATATATATATATTAAAATATTATGTTACTTAACTAGGTAAGAGATCATGTAATGCACATCTGAATTTTATACTATTCAATTCTCTTAATTTTATGATAATCTTATTTACAGTGAATATATACATTTGATAAATATATTACGAGTTTTTAATACACTTCAATATAACAAATTTGTTATGTTGATTTTATTATACATATTTAAATTTTGTAAATTTGAATTAAAATTAACAATGTTGTTTCATTCTTATGATCTTATATGCAGTTAATAAATAACTATTAAATTTAATTTTGTATCAATATATATATATATTCAGTAATTAGAGATCATATAATTTTTACTGTCAATATATATATTTTATATGTGAATGGTACTTGTATAATGAATAGTAAATAATATATAATTTTTAATTTCTATTTTATTTATTTAATTTTAAAAATATAATATAAACTAATTGCAATTTTATATTTAAATATTTGAATTAATCATATTTATTTTTTATAAATGATAATTTGTTCCTTTTTACTTAGGTCATGTTCGTTTCCTCGTCCAGAGGTTTCTACTCAATGGCAGATGTTCAAATGTTGTTTGTTTAGTCTATTTAAATTTGATGTCCGGATGCTAAGATGAGATGCAATTTAAAAAATCTAGAAATTTGAGATATTAAAAAGGTGAGAGTTTGGATGCAACATTTGCATCTCAAAATCCAAAAATTTTAAATATTCTTAAAATTTCACAAAACTAAAACTATTTTTATCAAACCATATTTCATAATTTATATCAATAATTCTTATGAAAAATATTTTAAATTTAATAAAATATATAAAAAATAAAAAATCATATTTTTATCAAAATAATAAAAAATCTCGCCAAAAATGCAAATTCACGTTCTTATATTCAAAACACGAAAAAACGTTTTCATATTTTTCTGCTAAAAGTGTAAAGTCTAGTTCTTCCGCTAAAACGCAGAAATACTTTTACCACCAAAAACTCGGAAATACTTTTACCACCAAAAACTCAGAACATACTTCTTCCCACCAAAAATGTGAACACATATTTTTTGCCAAAATAGTGAACTCGCATTTTTCCGCTAAAAACATGGAAACAAGTCTTCCCGCTAAAAACATAGAAACACGTTTTCGGCCAAAAGCCACAAACACATTTTTTCCCGTCTAAAATGTGAAGTCGAGTTCTTTTGCTAAAAACGCGAAAAACGTTTTTCCACCAAAAACTCTAACACCACGAAAACACATTTTTCTGCCAAAAACATGAAAACACATTTTTCAGCAAAAAACACATAAATGTATTTTTTGCTAAAAAATAATCACACGGAAACATGTTTGTTCACCAAAAACTTGAAACATGTTTTCTCACCATAAACAAGAAAACTTTTTAAAATTCAAACCAAAATATGGACTCAAAACCTTGGTTTCGGACAAGAAAGAAGAGGTTTTACCATGTTTTCCAGAAATATACACCTTCTCGAACTTAATGAACTGCTCATTAGTCAAGTGGGACCAACAGAGAACAGTTACTAAAGTTCGACCGTAGATATATATTCGAATGCGTGGTATGTAATGACAGGTGCGATCATACCACCACTAATGCACCGGATCCCATCAGAACTCCGCAGTTAAACGTGCTCAGGCGAGAGTAGTACTAGGATGGGTGACCTCTCAGGAAGTCTTCGTGTTGCACCCCTTTTTCTATTTTTTTCATTCGTTTTAATAAGACTAAGTGCTTTCGAAAAGATGAATTTTTTGAAACAAGAGGAACTACGTGGGTTATAATATCTATTCGGAAAGCTCCAGAAAAAAAAACTGACGTGACAACGGCTAGGGATTCCATTTTAGAGTTCGGGGCGCAAATGTTTCCGTTTTGGTGATTTTTGGAGCCTTTTTTGTTATTCGTACCAAAATATGGACTCAGAACCTTGTTTCCAGACCCAAAAGAAAAGGTTTTACCATGTTTTCCATAAATATACACCTTTTTCGAACTTAATGAACTGCTCATTAGTCAAGTGGGACCAACGGGAAACAGTTACTAAAGTTCGATCGTAGAGATATATTCGGTTGCGTGGTATGTAATGACAGGTGCGATCATACCACCACTAATGCATCGGATCCCATCAGAACTCTGCAGTTAAACGTTCTTGGGGGAGAGTAGTTCTAGGATGGGTGACCTCCTGGGAAGTCCTCGTGTTGCACCCCTTTTTCTATTTTTTCTTTTCATTCGTTTTACTAAGACGAACTGCTTTCGAAAATTGATGATAATAAAATAAAACAATTAAAAAATTATTTTATGAAAAAAATAATTTGGTAATTATTGAATTGTATAATTAATTTAAATCATTTAATAAGTTTCAACATAAAACATGTCCATCTGGTCATTTTTAATTAGTTGCATGTGAATGTAATTATAAATTCAAAAACGAACAAACTTGCATTCAGATGCATCAGTTAGATGCAAAAACCAGATATATAAACGAACAACATGATGTACATCTAGATATTATATGTAGATGTTGGATGCAAATATTGTATTTACACGTAAAAATGAACATGACTAATAATAATTGATGTAATTATTAGTGTTTGACATACCAAACAATATGTCAGGTGCATCATTTAAATGGAAAAACCAGATACATAAACGAATAATATATGGATATATATCTGTAGCTATTAGATGCAAATGTTGTATCTGGACGTAGAAACGATTATAGCTAATAATAATTAATGTAATTATTAGTGTTTGAAATATCAAATAATATGTCAGGACCAATGTTTCTCTTTTAATATATAAAATTTTTTAGTTGCTTAGATGTATGAAATAAACACATAAAAGTTTAGAAACCATTTTGTAAATAAAAAATGCAACACAAAAAAGAGTTTTGTAAATAGTATTCCCTCGAATATGATGTAATATTGTTTATATTCTTATTTTTTCTCTCAAAATGATGCACTAATGGAGAATCATTTCTCTCATTTTTTTTCTTATGTTTTTCCTCAAAATGAGGGACTATTGGAGATGGTCTTAGTATGGGATTAAAGTTAACAGATATGATAAAAGTGATTCCAGAAGGGATCTGCATCCAAAAAAAACTCCGGGTATCTGGCTTGTCGGATTAGATCTCAGATTGGATGTAGTAGAATTTTTAATTTTTTACCCACCCTAAGATGTGACAATGTGGCGACAATGCTAAGCCACATGTCATTGTTTCCTTGGTCATCTTCTGACCATTAATATCCCATCTCCCAAACTAACACTCTTCTTTAACACACACAGAAAACAAAACAGACTTTAATGTTTACTCTCTTGTTCACGTGAAAAAATAGATTGCGTTTGGATAAAACACAGTAGAATCGATTTTTGGTATCATCACATCTATCTAGAAATATATACGACACATACATAAACCACTCAAACCAAAACTGAGATGAATTTTGGAGTTCGGCTTCTTTTGTTTGTCATACTAACTCTTCCACTTGTTACATCTTCATCCCGAAACACTCTTTCTGTTTCAGGTTTCATCTCTTTTAATTTATTCTTCTTTCTTAGTGCTTTGATTCATTGAATTATGATGTTCTGGTTATGTTTTTGGGTTCAAATTGGTTTTACTTGTTAGGATTTGTGAAGACGTGGACTGCAAGAAGATTGTTGATGATGAGCATCGAGGATTATGGTGATCCAGCAGCAAACACTAGACACGATCCCAGCGTTCCGACCATTGCTGAGGCTGACACAACACCTTAAACTCTTTTGAGTTAATTTGTTTAGCCCATGTTGAATAAATACATGTTTTAAGCGAGTTGAACTCCCATTTTCTATATTCTGTAATTTGTATATTCATCTGAGTAGCAAAATCAAAATCTTCAGAAACCATGTGAGCTATGTATCAACGAGACAGTTTGGGGATATTAACATAAAACATTGGAAATTTTGGCTCATTAGCGTTTAACATAAACATTAGCTTTTAACCAGTCTATGATGTATGCCCGTAAGGGTTTCAGAACCTTCTAGACTGGAGACTACTCAGTAGCTTCCTGTGACGAATGGTTTCGTCAGGGTTGTGCTGATGAGATCTCTCAACTCGATCTCCCCCGGGAATCTCCCTTCTTTCAATTTAGAGAACACCTAAAAAGACAAAACATTGGATTTGATTAGCTTTACTAATACCGACACTAATACATCAGGCACAGTAGCAGCAACAAACTGTGTCGAATAACCAAAGCTAATAAATGCTGTAAAGAGAAAGAGAACTGACCAATTCTCCATTGCAGCTAACTTCAAAGGCGCCTGAACTTTGCAGGAAAGACTGCAGAAAGTTACCAATAATCCAAGTGGAAGCCATGGACCCAAATCTATTCGCCCTCAAAGAGTAGTACCAAGCAGGAGGCTGCATAATTCCAATCATGGGAAAGATATGTTCACCTCCCATTATGATACCGATAACTCCCATCTGAGCAACTGGCACAACCTTAGCTAGAAGACGTTTTGGAACTGGTGCCGGGTAGTTTGCAAGAATTACATCTACTCCAGGAAAAGCTGTCTCCAACATCTTCTTCATGTTTACTGCACTTCCCCTGCAATCAAACAAAAAAGCAAAATATAACCTTTAAGAATGTGCAGAACACATCAGTATAGCAATTACAGGCTTAAACTTTTGCGCAGAAGTTCAAAAAGGTAACAGCTTTTAACAGTCATTCAACAGGAAATGAGAATCTGATCATTTCAAGAACTGATGCAGCTAAGAATAAATCCAAAAGCGATGCATTTCACCACTTATACATAAAAATGCAGGACCTAACACAATCAAATCACGAATCACTTCAAAACGATGAATGAGTTTCGCATACATTGACGAAAACAAAAAGCATATGTCTCAGTCTCACATTGTATATAGAATCAGTTCAACAAAGATTATCAAGAACTTAACTTGTGGCATTAATCCATCAGAAATCGAAATATCTAGCAAAGTCATTAAACATTGCAGATGTAAACAACAGTAAAGAGGATGAATATGTTTGAAATTAGGAATAAGACTCATGCCAGAGCCTGAACCAAATCGATTGATGATGATCTATATAAACACAGAGAAAGCGACAGTTTAAAAAGCAATCAAATTTTATAAAAGAAATCGAAATTTTTACTTGTAAGAGCAGGAGACGCAGAAATTGATCTCAACGGTATTACCATATCCAACACCACTCGACTTCTGCAAAAGATGAACGATGAGAACACAAGTGTACGAGGAATAAAAGATCAACTAGCGATGAATTTGAATTAATTCACCTGTGAGGGGAAATCTAGGGTTTCTGAGATGCCCACCGTCGGACGTTGCGGGTTAGAGATAGACGGTAGTGGATGGTGCTGAGATTTCGGCGGTGGCAGAGTGAAAAGATTGAAAAGATCAGAACAAAACAAGAATAGTGGTAATCCTAACAAGATCAATTGTATTCTATCCATGGCGAAGGAGATTAATCACAGAGAGGGAATGAAGTTGAATTTCGTTCGATTGGGGAAGAAGAAATAAATAGGACTTGTTTGGAAGCTCGGAATTCTTTACCTATTCATTGACTGGTTAAATAAATGATGCACCCGTTATTTATGTTTTATTACACTTTCGCACCCCCAAGTTTTCAAAACGATTCAACACCCAGAACAACTCTGATGATAAATCGACCACAAGATTATAGTAATCAGAAAGATGAGAATAACGGTATATTTATAATATGAGATATCATTGAAATAAGATTGATGTATATCGAGCTTCGTTGAAACGTTACATTCGAATCTTATCCACACACAACCTTTACAAGATAATTAATACATTCAAACCTTCATAGGAAAAAAGAAGAAGAACCATATTCGTTTTATTATTAAATTATACAAAACATTCAAACTTATGTCTGAATCACAATTCCTTGATCCATCATCATCGGCATGTCGTCAATAGCTTTGAGTAGCGGCAAGGGTAATGCAGCAACGTTGCTGCCATCGTAAGCCGAGAGATGAACTCCAATGGCGGCTCGTCCTGATATATGGATCCATATTGTTGGACCAACTTGCATCCCACTCCACTGCCTTTGCAGTTGAAAATGCCACGGTTGCGCCTCCTGGAACCGTTAGTCTCGCAGAAGCGACACAACAATTTGTAAAGTTGTTAAAACAAAACAATATGTTATGGAGATTTATAAGAGCCTTACCTGTGGGAAGAACCTCTCAAAGATCATTCTGTAGTAGTAAGCTTCTTTAGTCTTTGGAGCGTTGTGAGGGAAGGTATGTGCCGCGTTCGACATCATCTTGCCATTAACTTTAGCAGAGAATAGAAATAATTAGATCTGAACATGAATTGTATTTAGCTAATTAGTGGAGATATGGGATCTTTTATGTATACATTTTGAGTAGCGTGATCTTTCAGACCATCGATCCAACTGTAGCCAACACCATCACTGAACTGCTCTTTCTGTCTGTAGAGAATGTGTTTTGGCAGATTAAGGACGTTCTTCGTCGTCAAATGCTTTTCTGAGAACCCATTTCTCAATCCTCCCTTCCTCTGGCTTGATCTAAAAAACCCCATATAGAAAATTTGTTCAACGTTAACTTGTGAAAGAAGATATTGAGTTTGCGATTCGAGTTTTTTAGTTACCATCTTGCATTCCGGGTCGAGAGACATAGCAGTGTTGATGAAATTTTTGTCAAGAAAAGGAACACGCGCCTCTAGTCCAAAGGCAGAGGTAGCTTTGTCGGCTCTTAAACAGTCATACTTGTGAAGAGCCTTGATCTGCAAGGCATCGCCAGACTAGAGTTAAAGATCACGTCTTTGATGATATTTTTTTGTGATTAAATTGAATAGTTACCTTTTGACAGGTTTCTTGATGAAACTCTTGCTTGTTAGGTGCCTTGTGGAAGTAGAGATACCCTCCAAAGATCTCATCGGAACCTTCACCGGAGAGAACCATCTTGACCCTTAGAGACTTGATTTTACGGGACATCAAGAACATTGGTGTGCTCGCTCTGATTGTGGTCACATCATAGGTCTCCACATGGTAAATCACATCCTCTATCGCACCAATCCCGTCCTGCACCGTGAAATGGAACTCATGATGCACCGTCCCTAAATATTCCGCCACCTCTTTCCTAGCCTTCAAGTCCGGCGAGCCCTAACCCAAATGGTTAACCGTTTATTTTTGTAATTTTTTCTGTTAGAATTTGACTCCAACAAATCGTTATTATCTCGCGTGATAAAAAAATAAGAATTAGATTTTATATCAGATTTTGTCCATCTAAATGACGTTGAAAAAAATCATCTTATAACAGTTTGGATTTTACTTAAAGGAAGAAAAGAATAAGAGAAAATTATAAGACCCATGCAGTGTATTAGCAAGTTTTGTTATCAAATAAAAAAAGAAGGAAGAATATGACTTATATATTCTATAGATATCCTCTTTATCTATAAAGAAAGATAACTTTGTGGACAAAAAAAAGACATTTTTTCTAAAACGAAGATGATGAAGATATCCGTTTGTCAGGTGAATCTCCCCTGGTTTGGCATTAGCCATGGAATCCTCATACGTTTTTTCGGAAGTTTATACATTAGTATAATATCTCTATATATACACAGAGGTATATTGAAGCAGGTTTGTATTGTATAATTTATAGAAACATAACTAATTTGAATGATTCAACTCTCTTTTATAAATAAAACCGTCATAAAAATAATCGTTTTCAATAGTTTTGTATATATATAGAAATATTTTTGATAATCGTCACAAATACTTTGTAGTATCATTTGGAATTGCAAGAATTTTTATTTCAATTAGTTAAGCTTAGTGTGAACTGAAGCAAAGTAATTACTTTAGAAAGACCATTGTGTTTATGATGAATATGTTTTTTATATATGATGGACATATTCTACTCGCAACATATAAAACTACGATGGATAACTCTATTCGCAGATATTCTAAAACAACTGACAAATTTATATCTATACCTGATATATAAACATTTTAAACCTTTGATCTTGCCATTGTACTTCCACAAAATATTTGTTTAAAGATACACATAATATTTTAATTATTTTAAATGAAAAAATCATTAGACAAATTCATTAATTTCATCTATTCCGACCAAACCTGCTTAATAATCGTCAAGCTCGCTTAATAGCCACACACATGTAAAATATAGTTTTATGTCTAACCGCACCAATTTTATAAAATCTAAATAGTTCAGAAGCGTCTAGTGTTTAGACAATGCCTAAACAGTCGTCTAAACGTTCTCTTGAACACTTGTTAAAATTGTAATCATACCGTCAAATTATTTTGCAAAAAAAAAAAAAAAAAAAAAAAAAAAGTGATGGTGCAAAATTGCAAATAACCTCTTCGGCATTTAAAATAGTAATAAAAAAAGATATGGGGCTTTTTGGCCATCTAAAAAAAAACACTGGGCTTCGCAGAAGCAAACCTTTTGAATCTTTGACCAAGAAAATTACCCAAAAACAATTTCAGCCCAATGTTATTTTCGTCATTCACATACTGAAAACCCTAATCCTTGACTGTATCTCCACCGTCAATCAACCAAAAAAGCCCTCCCCTATATAAACACTTCCACACACCTCTCATCTCTCACACGGTTCTTCAGCCGATTCATCCTCAAGGGTTTTTGTTAAATCTTCAAATCAATAGCTAATCGTCAATCCAAACTCGTCGTTAGTAGTTTTTTTCGGTCTTGATCTCAATCGTGTTTCTGTTTAATGCGAGTTTGGTGTTTTTATCTTTCTAGATTGGCTTCATCAGATAGTCGATGTGGATTTTTTCGTTCCCATATGATTCGTTCCCTTGAAGCAATATCAATCGTGTTGCTCTTGTTCCTTTAAATTCCTCCTTAATCATCATAACTATCGTACTGTTGATTCTTGTATGATACCGATTTAGGAGCATTACTTGAGCAACTATATATATTATTAATTGATTTATCTAATCTTTATTTTTGTGGAAGAGCAGTGATGAGTCAATTTACAGACCTGTAATGATTGCGGTAATGATCGCATTTCATTATGAACATCTAAGGGACTGAGTTCTTCCTTTTGTTTGATTATTTTGTGGCTTTTACATGACATAAATATTCATGCTTTGGATAAATTTACATTCTTGTTATTAATATTCTTGATTTATTTTGACTTAAATTTTGATTGTTTGGTTTATTCTATGAGAAGCCGATGATGATTAGATTTAATGGTTGCTGAAATTTCAATGTTGAAAAGCATCTAACTTGACTAGGACGGTCTGAGGCTTTTTGGACTTCTGTTTTTATTAGATCTTGTTTTTTGATGTTTTATAAATTTAGTAGATTTGTTTAGTGTGTGATTGTGGATGATGAGAACCAAAAAATCAAATTCAGTTATCCCTGGCTTAGGCTTTTAAAGCCGTTGCTGAATCTTTTGTAATCTGACACATGATACATATATTTTCAATTTTTGTGCCTGCGTTTATTATTTGGGTTGGGCTTGAAGATATTGATAAACTTGCACTCTGTTTCGAAGGCTATGTCGATTTTTGTGGTAGCCTTCGAGCAACAGTGCAGAAATGAAGAACTGTTGAATCAGTAAGCGGCCAGACAACCGTCGGGATAGATCCACAGATGAAGCGGATTTTATCTGCTTTCAGCTACTAAATCTATCTTACAAATTCGTTTACATGATGAATCTCAACTTGAATGATGATATTCAAGATAGACAATATTTACGCAACCTGAATATTATCATCATGACCTATTATCGCAGTTTTGGATTTGGAAGTGGTGGAATAGAAACCATGAGCTTTACAGAAGTTTAAACTAATTCTGTGCGTAAATTCACGTCTTTTGTAAAATCATATAAAAAGATGTTAAGATTTTGACACTTGGCCTTGTTTAGACCTCTGAGAAAATGATGGGTTTTTTTCTGTGTGAAAAAACCATTATAGGAGATACACCAACGATAATAAACTGGACGGGCCCATAAGATATAACAGACGGTGTCTTGCGTTTTTTGAATTACCAGTCATTGACCTTTTTAGTCTCAATAAACTTTTCATAACATGTGTGAAGCATGTATGCTACGCAATAGTGTCTTTTTTTTTACGGGGTCTTGTTCCAAGTTAGTACAAGACCTTAGATAATAAACCAGATTTTCACACTACTTTTCTCACATTTCAAAAGCTGGTTGAAGCACAGTTTAATTCAAAGATTGGCACTTTTTCCAGTGTGATGGTGATGGTGAGTTCACAAGCAAACATTTTCTCAAACATCTGTAAGAACATATTCCCCAGCAGAATGGTCTTGCAGAACAAAAAGTAGAGACAATATAGAACTGAGACTATTAATGTTATTTCAGAGTAAAGTTTCACCGAAACACTAGGTTGAAGCCATTTTCACAGCCAGTTTCTTGATCAATTTTCTTCCTTCTACAGTTTCAAACAAGAATCTGAGGCATTGAATAACTCAATGGGAAAAGACTTGAGTATTCGTCTTTAAGAATCTTTGGTTGAATCTTTGGTTGTGCATGCTTTCCGACTTTTAGAGACTATGCTGCAAATAAATTCGATCCTAAATCTCTTAAATACATTTTTTCTGGGGGTATAATACGAAGTATAAGGGCTACCAATGTCTACACCCTCCCAGTGGTCATGTATATGTTAGTAGACACATGCTTTTTGATGAAAATGACTTTCCTTTTTAAGGCATCTACAAACAAGCAACCCACAAAGGCAAACTCCATTAATGGAAGTTTGGGAAAAATGTGTAAAGACCAACTCAGGTCCAAGCAAAAATGTGTAAAGACCAACTCAGGTCCAAGCAGGCAATGACAATGAATCCACTTTACCACAAGGATTTACGCCAACATTACTTGACACAACTGCTTTATCACAATATTATGATAAAGCGCATAATCTTGTTCAATAAATATACTCACTAGAAAACAGTGAGGAAGATGTTACTCAGATAACACCTGATGCTCTTCAACAAAACAGAGAAGAAGTAGTGTCTGCCATTAATGAAGGAGAAGATTCTGGGTGTACGACAAGTTTCGATATTGATTCTATAGGCAACAGTTCTCTTCCTCCAATAAATAGTAATGATATTGCTTCTGCTTCTACTTCTGCACCTGTGAGTACTCAAGGTTCAACATCAAGCCACTCTATGATCACTTGCTCAAAAATGGGAATAATCAAGCCGAATCCTAAGTATGCTTTGCTTACAAGCAAAGAGTCATACTCGTAACCTGCAACAGTCACTCAAGCCCTTAAAGATCCAAAGTGGACATAAGCTATGTAAAAAAAGATTGGAAACTGCTCAGCCACAAGAAGTTGGTCGTTAGTTCCTGCAACACCAAATATGAATGTACTAGGCAACAAGTGGGTTTTCAGAATAAAACGAAAAGCAGATGGCAGTTTGGACAAATCAAGACCTCGCCTAGTAGCACAAGGATTCAACCAAGAAGAAGGAATCAATTACTTGGAAACATACAACCCTGTGGTAAGATCTACAACTATCCAATTGGTTCTACACATTGCAACAATTATGGAACGGGAAGTAAAACAGATGGATGTAAGCAATGCCTTTTTACACGGATATCTTACAGAGACAGTCTACATGAAACAACATGATGGTTTCTTAGACAAAGCTCATCCAAATCATGTATACTTGCTACACAAGTCTCTATACGGACTAAAACAGTCACCTGGAGCATGGTATGATAAATTCAGTAATTTCTTGTCAGAATTTGGCTTTGTCTGCAGTCATTCTGAACCATCCTTATTTGTATACATACACAACAAAGATGTTATCTTACTACTGTTGTACGTAGATGATATGGCTATAATTGGTAATGATTCTCCAGCTTTGAAGAAGCTGTTCCATGAGCTAAGTCAAAAATTTCGGATGAAAGATATGGGAAAATTCCACTGCTTTCTAGGCATTCAAGCTCATTTTCATGCAGAATGACTGTTCTTATCTCAACACAAATATGCTAAAGAGTTATTAAGTACTGCAACAATGGCGGACTGTCAACCTATGCCTACACCGGTACCGTTTCAATTGGATAAAGTTACTAAAGGTAAAGAAGGAAGGGAACTTTTTTCAAATCCCACATACTTTAGAAGTCTACCAGGAAAGCTTCAATACCTTACCCTCACTCGTCCGGACATACAGTTCTCTGTAATTTATGTGTGCCAAAAGATGCACACACCTTCAGTCTCAGACTACAAGCGGCTAAAGTGGATACTAAGGTATATCAAAGGAACCATTACTATGGGAATCAGGTTCAACAAAACACTGATTGTACATTAAGAGCTTATAGTGACAACGATTTTTCCGGTTGTAAACTGACAAGAAAATCAACTGGAGGATTCTACACGTATCTTGGTAACAATTTGATTTCATGGTTAGCAAAGAAACAACCAACAGTGTCAAAAAGTTCTACAGAAATTAAATACAAAAGTCTGTTTGAGGTAGCCTCTAAGTTAAAATGGATCGGGTCTGCTCTCCGAGATGTCGGTATACCTCTTCTTGATACTCCAGTGCTGTACTGCGAGAGAGAATGAATCAATAAAAGTTAAAATACATTATCTTCAAGCTTTCTGCTTTCTCTTCGATGCTTATGTTCATCTCAACACATTTTTTCTTCATACAAGAATATTATCCAAAGAGTTGCAGTATAACTTTGTATATAAGCTTGGTTATTGTTGCCTGTGGATCATATCTAAAGCTAGGCTGCACAAAAGTTAGTTAAGAATCATATCAACCAAAATCAAGGGAAAATAGATAACACATATGTTTATAAAGAAAAAAAGATGGAGAAAACTGTAAATCCAAAATCAGGCATCAAGGTAGCCCTGCGCATACATGTATTTTGATAGTAGTCAGCCTCCACTATGTTGTCTAGTCCATATCTAGCCCTTGATGGGGCATCCAAATCCGCATACTGAAAGAAAACCTTTCCAACTCCTGGATTGGGTCGCAGGATCACAACATTCACCAATTTACCAATCCAGATAAATGTCAGATCAAGAATTAAATGTTTTTAGAAGCGAGTACACGAAAGCAGAAGCTTAAAAACAATTTTTTTGAAAAAAGTAGGAAGCGAATACATGTTGGCGTATTCATATATATATGACTAACATAAATTCAATATATATATATATATATATAATTAATAACCAATCAAGCTACTTGCCCTTTAGTAGATCGTGAGTGGGTCAAAGATTGCAATGAATAACATAAATTCAATGTCCATTTTTACACAATTTAACTTAAAGTAATTTACACAATTCAACTAAAAGTAATTTTAAAAAATTATAAATCATAATATTAATTACAATTCAATCAAAAACTCGTCTGAAATTTGATGTTGTCAAAAGAAAGATCATCATACTCAAATTTTTCGAAATAGTCTTACTCAACTAATCAAACTAATCACTTTCAACATTTCGTATGATTAAAATAATCCTCTTAAGTAAATTTTTATAGATAAAAGACGAAATGACATACACAATAACCAAATACTATATTAGTTCTCCACAATTTTAAAATAAAAACATATAAAAAATAATAGCTACCAAAACATAAAAATAAACTTACAATGTGTTTTTAAAAAAGTATTTTTGAAAGCGTCATGCAAACGAGTTTCCGAAAACTTCCGATTCCTAAGCGGGAAGGAGACGTTGGACGAAACTTCCAAGCTACTTATACCAAAACCCAATCTCCCAATCTTCTTCCTTTTAGGATTCTTTATTTTACACTGCCAACGCGATTTCTTTAGTTCGTAATATAATAAGAAAATTAAAAAAGATAAAAAAGAAAACTATCCTTGATGATGTTGCTAATGTTGAGGACTGCAAGAAGTTCACTGATGAGACGATTTATCATTTCGGAAAACGTAAGTACTCCGAAGTCTCCAACAAATGGAAAATTCTATCCTAATACTGTTATTGTAGAAATACACTTAAATGTCTATGAAAATGTACGAGTGAGTATATGTGTGTGTATATCTGTATACTAAATTCAATTGAGAATCTTTGAAAGTGTCATGGCATCTGTAATTTATGTTTTAGGAAGCAAAAGAATTATAAATTTTTTTTACTTATAACACATTTAAAATTGTATTTTGCTGAACACGAAAGGTTTGAATTTGAGTATGTTGATACAGTTCTTTTAGTAAAACTTACTAATCTAAAAGATGTCGGTTTTTTTATGTTACTTTAAACACTGAAAATATAGTCATTTTTCTATATATAAAAATAGTTCATATAAAGTTTAATAAAATGACAATATTTTCATTTTAACAAAAGCAACTATAGTCATTTTATTAAACTTTATATGAATTATATATTATATATAGAAAAATATTTATATATAGTACACTTTTTAATTGAGGTGTTTGAAAGTTTAAATGCTTAATTGAACAAATTCTAGTTCTGTTTTTCCAAATCCAAATCTCAAATAAGCAACAAATTATGTGGAGTAACGAAGACCATAACAGACATATCATTTAACTTAATGTATATTTATGTAAATTATTTTATAGTCAAATTTATTAGATTGTTATTATTCTAACCAAGTTATCATATAGACAGTAGACCACCTGATCAACAATGCTGGAGTATTTCAAACTATTCTGTTCGAAGACTTCACTCAAATTCAAGACGCTAGGCCTACTATGGTGAGTTTTCTTTAAGATATCCATTTACAAGCTTATTAATAGTAATCCATACTAAGAAACATGCTTAGCTGTTACCACACATGATTTTGATTGTTTTAAGCGCAAATATTAATTTGATTTTGCTTTTACACGTTAGAATGTTATGTCCAAATATAAAAAAAAAATTAAAAGAGAGCATTTTATATTTTAAACATAAACAAAATTTGCCATAAAAAAAAACATAAACAAATTTTTTTCTTTTTTACATAAACAAAAATTTACCTCGCGTTTAAGTACTCAACTATAATCCTGTTCTTTTACTTGTCGTAAGGATAACATCAGCGACACTACAAAATGGTGGTCTCTCTAACTAGTAATAGAACAAAACGACGAAAGTACAATTGTTACAGTATCACCGAGCAAAAGAGAATTATACATAAAAATTGATGCCGGAAAAAAAGAATAGTGGTCGATATATTTTCTATCAGCAGCGATGGAGGTACTGCGACTTAAAAATAAACAATAATTCTATGTTTTTCACAACCTTGCGTTCCAAGTAGCTTATATATATATGTATTTTGTGGTTGTTAGCTGCTGTCACAGCGATTAGTAAAAGAACATGGCTTATATATATTTTCGTTATGGCAATTTATTTCAAGCGTGATGATCATATCTATCTATCCAAGATCTCTTGTCTTCAATAATGGTTGTGCTCCTATGATGGACAATACTTATACTTTATTAGTTGTTGCAACTATGTCTGTTCCAATTTCTTTTTGAACCGAACATTTCGTATAGCTAGAGGTTTCTCATTATTTTTCAATTACGATTATGTATGCATAAGATTGATTGGTTTGGTTGCCTCAGTCGTTCAACATTTTTTCAAAACGCAAACCTTTGACACCCTTAACTTAAGGTTTTTGGTCGTGAGCGGCACGGTGAAATAGAAAAATTGCATTTCGTAGACGGCTAATGTTACGTCGATATGATTATTATAATAGAGAATCGATTAAGAACACCTTTCTTATATATTAGAAAATCAACTCAAAACTAATATTCTTTTCTCTCTTTTTAAACCTTGACACAACTCATCAAGTGTTTATACAGGGAAGACACAACTCACCAAGTCCCTAAATTATAGGATCTAGATAACTCCTAGACAAATCCAAACTTATCTTATATTAATCTAAACTTATCTTATAACTTAATAAAACTCTTAAACACTAAACTATTCCTTCGGTATAGAGTTACTTGGTTTACAAGTTAACTCAAAGCTTAGACTCCAACATTCTCCCCTTTAAGCTTTGAAGTTCACTTTTGAAAGATTTTGAACACCAATCAAATCTCTCATTTCTCCAAGCTTAATCTTTGCCAAAGCTTTAGTCAATATGTCGGCCTTTTGCTCATTCCTGGGGACGAACTCAACACACACCAACTCATTCTCAATACATTCCCGGATGAAATAGTAACGCTTGTGTATGTTCTTACTCTTGCCATGGAAAACAGGATTTTTCGTCAACTCCAAAGCGGACTTGTTATCGATATAAATGGTGATCTTCTCAGCCTTCCATCCAGTGATTTCACTCAACAAGTCTTGAAGCCATATAGCTTGCCTAGTTGCCTCCGTCGCTGCCATAAACTCGGCCTCACAAGACGAGAGAGCCACCGTGCTCTGTTTTTGTGAACACCAAGTGATTGGTGAGGACCCAAAGTAGAAGATGTGTCCCGTTGTGCTCCTACCATCATCATGGTCGATCTTATGGCTACTGCCGCTGAAGCCAATGATCTTCTTTGGTCCATGTCGATTAAATTTCAGTCAATATGAAGTTGTCCCTCGAAGATACCGCAAGATATGCTTCATTATTACTCCATGCAACTTGCGTGGGCTTTGCATATAACGACTTACAACAAATGCTAAGTCTGGTCGTGTATGCAATAAGTACCGTAAGTACCCAACATTTCTTCTATAGCTTGTAGGATCTATTTCTGGTTCTTCTAGAGCCTTGGAAACCTCTAACCCAAACTCCATAGGTACTTGAGAAGGATTACACATTTCTAAACCCGCTTCACTTAAAATTTTTCGAGCATAACTCTCTTTTTTTAGTTCGATCCCTTCTTCTCCTTGATGAAACTCAATACCAAGATAATAAGTAAGTATACCAAGATCCGACATCTCAAATTTTGATGACATTCCAGCCTTGAATTCATCAATTACCTTGAGTGTATTCCCGGTTACAAACAAATCATCCACATAGATAGCTACAATGAGAAGTGTACCTTTTTCTTCCTTGCGATACACATAATTCTCTTTTGAGCACTTCTTGAAACCTATTCCTTTTAAAATCTGATCCAATTTCGTATTCCATGCTCGAAGAGCTTGTTTTAAGCCATACAAAGCCTTCCAAAGCTTGTAAACTTTATGTTCTTCACCTTTCTTTTCATATCCCTCGGGTTGACACAAAAACACGTCTTCTCTTAGCTCTCCATGCAAGAATGCCGTCTTTACGTCTAGGTGGTGTATTTGCCATCCGTGCGATGCCACTAGGGATGTCAACAATCGGATTGTTTTTATGCGAGCAACCGGGGCAAAAACTTGATCAAAGTCTACTCCGGATTCGTGAGCATATCCTTTGCCTACAAGTTGTGCCTTATACTTGTTGATCGTACCATCCGTATTCTTCTTAAGCTTGAAAACCCACTTTAAACCAATAATCTTTGCTTCTCTTGGCTTGTTGATTAGAGTCCATGTCTTGTTTTTATTTATGGAATCAATCTCATCCTTACAAGCTCTTCTACATTCTAATACACCTTTTGCTTCTTAAAAACAACTCGGTTCGTCATTAATGGCAAGTAAAAGTCTTTCACACTCAATGGATGCTAACAAAACGTAATCGTCAAGATATCTCAGTTGTTCTTGTGGAGGTGAAGTATGTTCTTGATTAACCTCCTATGTTACAGCTTCGATTTCTTGATTTGAGCTACTGTTTGTGTTGTTTTCAGTTTCGAAATGGTCTAGATCTTCCTAATGATCTTGATCTTGATCGTTATTTACAACGATTTTCCCTTCTTTAAGATCAATAATCTCTCCCCATCTCATATAAAACATCTCCGGTTCTCTTCTCTGCTCATCTCGGGTTTCTCTCCAGCTCCAGCTTATTTTCTCATCAAACACCACATCACGACTTACAACGATTCTTCTTGTTGACGGATTGTAAAGCCTACAAGCTTTGGATCCCAGTTCGATTCCAAGATGAACAAGGGGCTGTGATCTATCACCAAGCTTCTTAAGGTTAGTAGTTTCAACCTTAGCATATACCACACAACCAAAACACTCTTAAGTGCTCCAAGCTTGGCTTCTTCTCTTTTAAGTACTCGTATGAAGTCATATTTTTTAAAGCCCTCGTCGAGACTCTTTTGATCAAATAAGTCGAATGTCGAACAGGTTCTCCCATAGATAGTTTGGAAATTTCATGGCTTTAAGAATGCTCCTTGTCATTTCCATAAGATTTCTATTCCTTCTCTCAACAACTCCGTTTTGTTGAGGAGTATAAGGAGTCGTGAGATGTCTCTTAATCCCACTTTCTTCACAAAAGTTTTGAAACTCTTTTGAAGTGAATTCTCCTTCTCTATCGGTTCTGAAAGTGATGACCATTCGCCCAAACTCCTTCTCAATCATACCTTTAAGAGACTTGAATTGTTCGAATGCCTCACTCTTCTCTTTTATCAAGATTGTCCACATATATCTTGAGAAATCGTCGATTATAACAATATATACTTGGTATGAGCGATTGTAGGTTGTGTTATGGGACCACATAGGTCACCATGAAGCAATTCCAGATGTTTAGAAGCTTTGAAAACGGAGCTCTTAGGAACCGCTTATGAGCTTGCTTCCCAACCAAGCAAGACTCGCATAACCTCTTTTCTTCTCCGATTTTCGGTAAACCTTGAGCTATTCCTTGTTTGGACATGAGCTTAATAGTTTTAAAGCTCACATGCCCCAGCCTAACGTGCCATCTCCACGCATCATCATTAATTCTTGAGTGAAAGCATATCGGTTTTCCGATTTGTAGCTTGATTTTGTAAAGTCTATTAGGAGACCTTGTTACTTTCACCAAAAGTCTTCCATTAGGGTCATAAACTGTAAGATAGCCTTGTCTCATTAGAACCTCACAACCAATTTCAGTAGTTTGTCCCAAGCTTAGGATATTACTCTTCAAACTTGGAATGTAATAAATATCTTTGATTAGTGCTTGTTCTTTGGTTTTGCTTTGGAAAAGAATCGATCCTTTCCCTCCTATCTCCACACATGATCCATCTCCAAACTTTACCTTCCCTTTAATGCTTTCATTAAGCTCACAAAAATATGTCTTCACTCCGGTCATATGATTACTAGCCCCATTGTCAAGGTACCAAAGTCCTTCTTCTCCCATCTCGGTTTCATAGTTCTTTGGTATGACTTTTCCTTCATTCAAGAACACGATTTCATGTAAATAAAGAGGTGGATCAGCTTCTTCCGTCTCCACTTTATTTACTTTTTGAGTCTTTTGCTTCTTCTCTTGACAAGTAGAAGCGAAGTGGCCCATTTTATCGCATCGGAAACAAACGATTTTTGAGTAGTCCTTCTTCTCTTTTGTTTGGTTTTGTTCCGATTGAGTGTGTTCTTGAAAGTTGGACCTTCCTCGGCCTCTTCCTCCTCTATTTTTTTCTGCCTCGTCCTCTGCCTCTTCCTCCCACAAATTTTTGTGAATCCGAATTTGTGAAAAGAAGTTTTTCTTGTGTCTCTACGTGATTGTCTTCTTGAATCCGCTCTTCATATGCTTTAAGCCTACCAATTATATCCTCGAAGCTTGTTGTTTTCAAGTCTAAAACTTGTTCAAGAGAAGCCACAATCTGAATATATTTGCTCCTTGGTAGAAAATTCAAGAATTTCTTCACAAGTTTAGCTTCATCAATCACTTCACCAAGAGAATCAGATTTCAAAGCAAGTTCCAATAGCTTTCCCGTGAAACTATCAATAGAATCGGAGTCTCGCATCTTACCTCGTTCAAACTCAGCTTTGAAGAGTTTGAAGCCTTGCTTCCTTGACACGGTCAGCTCCTAAGTTTCGAGTTTTGATTGCATCCCATATCGCTTTTGGAGATTCTTGTTCACGACTTGCAAAATCAATGCCTCCGAGATCGATTGGAAAAGCAAACCAGTTGCAACAACATTCTTGTGAGGGTCGCTTGAGCCCGGTTCGATCGTCTCCCATACCTTATGAATTTGCAACATAACTTTCATCCTCATGGACCACACCACGTAGTTAGTTGAATTCAACATGGGACATTGTAAGGATGAAGGAACTACATCCTTTTGTTGAGCAACGTTCATGATATCTCCCATCTAGGAAACATCACGTTCTTCTCTTCAACGTTACCAACGTATAACCAAAGCTTTCTTTCCAATGATCAAACACCTTGTAACTCTGATACCAAATATTGAAATAGAGAATCGATTAAGAACACCTTTCTTATATATTAGAAAATCAACTCAAAACTAATATTTTTTTCTCTCTTTTTAAACCTTGACACAACTAATCAAGTGTTTACATAGGGAAGACACAACTCACCAAGTTCCTAAATTATATGATCTAGATAACTCCTAGACAAATCCAAACTTATCTTATATTAATCTAAACTTATCTTATAACTTAATAAAACCCTTAAACACTAAACCATTCATTCGGTATAGAGTTTCTTGGTTTACAAGTTAACTCAAAGCTTAGACTCCAACAATGATATAAAAAAAATCACAAACAGAGCGTGTAGCCTAATGAGGATGAGGCCGCCAAATTGGAATCAGAACCACAACAAAAAATGGACTTATTAAAGATCCAACAGATGAGGCTTATTCTTTCGATCTTTCTCTTTGTTTTTGTTATATTCTTTCGATCTACTAAGTCATGTAGTTTCTTGTTTAATTTACCAATCATAGATAACCAAATGTATAACCAATATATTAATCAATAACCGAATGTGTAAAACAATTTCTGCGGACACTATATTATATATATAGAGTTTGCCGAGCTGAATCTAGAACATTTTTGAAGGTGAGATCTAATCATATTGTTATTGAAAATATATAGTCTCTGGTTCTTTATGCTATAGTTAAATATCTATCGGCTTGAATAGTTGGGTGTTAAGTGCTGGTCATATATGGCTGACCATAAAGGTATGTCCTAAACCTAGACAAAGATTTCTATATGTTTATCTACTACGCTATGGCGTGATATCTCTTCATGTCTTGTAGAAGAAGATACAGCATGAAAATGTCTCAGAAATTTGTCATTCCACAGAAGTTCATAGCCTTGCTTGGTTCGAGGTAAGAAACCATATGCAGAGAGTCCTTTCAATGGTTTGCGTCAGCTCCTGATCAATGATCAGTAGTTCAAGGACCATTGGGTCACTAGTGGTCCTAGTTTAGAACAATGTGTGTTGTGATCTTGAAAGTCTTAAAATCTATCTACGATGTTGAAGATATGTATGAACTCAAGATCATAAAATGGTTCAAGGTCTCTTAATAGATGAAAAAATATCAACAAAATCACTTGGGAACTATGAAAACCCAAGAAATAAGGTTGCACTAACCAGAAAAAAAAATGTTAGAACCAAAAACAATGAAACACAATTTTTCCTGAATAGTTTGTCTTAAAGTCTTGATTTTTGTATTATAAGACAGGTTTTAGTTTTGAATTCGGTTCTCTCTAACATCCCTTAACTCTGATACTCTTGTCCTAGCTTCACGAACCAAGTCAGTGCACACTAATCAAACAAAAGCATCAGAGAGAGACTATTCACTAGTATTCAACCCTCTTTGTGTCTTTTAATCCATTCATTTATCTCAAACCAAAAGCACTCTGATTCATTAGAAAGACCAATCAATATATTACACAATGTTCAAGAAAGCGGCCAAAGCCCTAGGCGCCTCTATGCTGCTTGCATTTTATGAAAATCGATTATATTAGGCGGATAATTAGATTTAACAGATTATGCGGTTATTAAGTGTTCACTAGGCGGGATAGACAGGTATAATAAATATATCCATGTGATTTTTAAAATTTTTTAAAATATGTCATTTGAAAAATAAAAGTTAAAATCACAAAACAATGTCATTTTAAAAATTTGAGAATTTTATTTTCTCCGTCTTGAGAATGTTTAAAGTAAAAATATAGGATTCGTTGTTATGACTCATCATTTTTTTTTTTTTAAATGAACTTTAAATTCACTCTTAAATTTTTATTTAATTTAAAATTTCTAAGTTTTTTCTATTATATAATTTTATTATGTTATATTATATTTTGTTAATATATATGTGTATAAATATAGTTTTATTCTAAAACGGTTTAAACCGTATAAAATCGTTTAGACTAAGCGTTCTAAGTGTTAGGCGGAGGGTCGCACCCACTTAGCGCTTTGCGCTTTCCTGCATTACAACAATCCAAAAACAAATTTTTTATCTTGCCACATTCGGGTTACCTTAGTTCATAAAACGCAATTCCCAACCAAAAATTGATCAATGTGGGTAAGTGAACATTATTTTGTAGATTAAAATTGATTTTGTAATCCAAGTGTACTAGTCAATTGCTTAAATTCCTTATAATATATCCAATTGATTAGTTTGGTTGTTTTGGTTTTGTTTGATAAGAACTATCAATTTTGTTTGGTTTGGTGGCTACATCTTAAAGCTACAGTCCTTGTTTCATCCACCAGCGTTTTAAGTTAGCTATGTGCATTAAACGCAATGCCTTAAGCTTCTCATATCTCAAGTCATTGTTTAGGTTTGGTACAAACTCTTGTACGCTATATCCGAAATCATTGTCTACTCTTTTCCTCAGATTTGGCTTCTTTGTTCTCCTCATCATTTTCACACTATAACTAATTAGCTATGGCTGCTAGATCTGTTATCATGTTTAATATAGATGGTGGAGACATTTATCAAAATACTCGTCTCGTTAAGATGAAACAGCACACACAAAAGATGAGAAGCAAATAGATGACTGTGTACAAATGATAATGAAGAGACACAGATGACTGTGTGTGCAAATGATAATGTAGAGCACACAGACATTGCTCATGGAGAGTAATAAATGTGGAATCTTGAGAATTTATGTAAAATGGTTTTTGAAGAACTAGTGTGGACCATGACGATAATGAGGTAAAGCGAATTTCAAACACTAACAGATGCACTCAAAAGAAAAGAAATGTGAGAGAAAGCAGAGGTTTGACGCCGTTTTAATGAGATGTGAATTTTGATTACACTAGATGTAGATAGAATGCTTTGTCGATTGGCCGAGTCTCTAGCACTCTTCTCGGCTTTGCTTGCAGCACAAATAACCGATATTTCCAATTTGATTTGCTTTTCGGATTGTCAAGAGCTACTTTGTCTTCTCAATACCGGTGGCCAATCGAATGATAATTATGATGCTTTGGCCAAATCGGCCCTTGGAAGTTGCACATCTCCTCTTTCATTGGAGTTTGAAAATCCCTAATAAGAGAAATTCTCTAGTATGATAATAAAGGAAGTTTTTGGGGCCAAATTCAGCACCAGAAACATAAGTAGATTCATACCATTTTTAGTAAGAGACAAAGACGGTTTTATCCTTGATATTATTAACGTATAGCAGCAAAACGGCATCACTTCAATCGACGACAAAAAAATCGACGACGACGACGAGACTATGACGGAGATCAGCGAGAACGATCGACCATGTCGACAGAGATCTAATCTCTCAAAGTTCTCGAATCGATTGCATTCAAGTGATCGATATTGAACAATCGATCGTTTCTCAAATCATCAATCGATTCAGAGCTGTAACTTAAGCGATATGCTTCATTACAGAGATACATTGAAACGATCTGCTTGAGAACCCAAACGATTCATAATTCATCAATCGATTAACAAGTATTCTCTGGTTTATCTCAGTTTTTGATGAAGAAGAAAGATTAACTCAGATTACAAAAGATTGTATTTGTTCTTCTCGATTTGCATAGATGTTTCTTACAATAGCTTTACTGATGCAAATTCAATTCCCACTAGTGGTGGTAACCAAGTTTAATTCAATGTACTCTTATATTCATAATACTTTGTTCACCCCTTCGTAGAAATAACAATGTTTTGCTTCATGTACGAATTAGGTGGAAAGCTTCTCCATGAGGACTAAAGCGTAAGAAACCATTTCTCTGTAATATAAATTGCTCTTTAATCTCTGTAACATAAATGATTTTTTAGTGGTTTCTTATTCATCCGTTGAGTTATGTTTAGTTAACTAACCACAACGTCTATGTGTTTTCCCTCTGAATTTGATGTTTCATACACAAGAACTCATCATGTTATCTTTAGCACTTCCTTTGAGAAAAAGTGAAAGAGTTATTCTTCAACATGTGAAGAGAAAGCCAAGTCGTGTTTATCAGAAGATAGTTTAGTAGAACAAGTCTCAACTTTGGAAGGAGTTAACATCACTTATCATGACCGGAAATGGATATATGGTAGTGTTCCATTGGATAGCATCGAGACACTGTTTTGTATTTTGTGCTAAATTGAGATTAAAGACACTTGCTTTTTTTTTACGATAGGAACATGATAACTGACAAAACAATAGATCCAACTCCCACTTTTGTTGCCAACGTTGTTCATAGTGCAGGTTTTGTGGTGAGTCGCTGTCCAGACTGTTTGTTTCTCTATAATATTGAGTAGCAGACACCCAAGAAAAAAAATTGATTAAAATATATCTCTAAACTATTTATTTGTTCAGATCGACCAATCACTTCAACGGGATTCACAATCTTATAACATTTTCCCTGAGTATGATTCATCAAGTCAAAGACAGAAATTTAGTGGCGACTTTAACATGCACCAAACCATTCAAAAAAATTAAGGATCAAGACCTTTCTAGTTCGAGTAAACATTTAGAAAGTCTTTCTAAACTTTTATGAATACCTTCCTAAATTTTGGAAATTTTAAGAATTATCTCTAAAATTTGTATGAATATTTCCTAAATATCTAGCATACATATTTGGGAAATTCTGTAGTCTCATATTGTTTTGATAGCATACCTCTTCATTTTGCTTATATTGATTGTGGATGGCGGTTTGCAGACGATAAATCTCTAAGAGAATGTCTCTATCCATCTGAACATATAACATAAAGATTTTTAGGAAGTTTTCTTATATATTCATGAAGACCTTCCTAAATATTTAGTCTTAGATTGTCTTGATACAACCATGTCTCTTTGTTTTGCTTGTATTGATTGTCTCTGTCCATCTGAAATATATAAAAAAAAAAGATAAAAAATGTCAAACCTTCAAATTTAGGAATGCATTCATAAATGTTTAAAAACCTTTCCTGAAGTTTTCTGAAATATTTAAAGAGGTTTCTTTTTCTCTGTTTACTTGAATATATAATAAATTTTTAATTGGTCAAACGAAGAGAGCACACTAAATATCTGATATCCAAATGCAAGATGGTTAAAAGATATTATTTTGATTGCAAAGGAGAATTATCGTAAAAAAGCACAAACAACTTGAATCATCAAAAGTGAATAAGGTGTTTAGGAAACTTAATTTTAATAAGATTCCTTGTGTTTTCTTCCATGTATTGAAGTTCTCTGGAATCGAGGACCTCATGTTCTCCATTTCTTGAAGGTTATCATAAACAAGTGAGATGCTTCGTACACTGCAAGCAAAAATTAAAAAGATTAGCTAGGAAACTGTTACAGCCTCTATTCTCTACTAATATTTTCATCTTAATAACTATGTTGACGTTTTACCAATAACAATTTTTTAAAGACTGATATTTATAAGCTGAGACTTTTTCGTTGGCACAAGTCAA
The DNA here is from genome assembly GCA_963922655.1 of Cardamine chenopodiifolia. Classification (NCBI taxonomy): domain Eukaryota; kingdom Viridiplantae; phylum Streptophyta; class Magnoliopsida; order Brassicales; family Brassicaceae; genus Cardamine; species Cardamine chenopodiifolia. Next base: position 12,956,933 of record OZ000463.1, read on the forward strand.
GAGGATATGTAACATCTCTCCAACATCAAAATTCTACCTTTCAAGTTCAAGTCAAAAAAACCAGAGACTAAAACATGTACAATTCTCAACTATGAACGATATTTTTTATTTCAAATCACAACTTTCAATCAATCAACCCAATTAATAATATCCGAACTAGAAGCTTAAGAACAGCAACAAAGTATGTTTCCTAGAGTTGCATGCTTACTTCAGCACAAGAGAACACGAGATAGAATCCAGAGCTATTAAAATTTTGGTTTTAGTTGCAGTATTTAAACGAGAAATCAAAGAATCTAGAGAAGAACGAGAATACGAGATGGAAGCTAGAGTTACTATATTTTGACGAATATGATGAGAATCTTGGCAATCTCCAGCAATGATTCCGGCAATCGACAACGATTCTGCCAATCCACAACGATTCTGGAAATCAACAGTGATTCCGGCAATTGACAACGATTCCAGTGACGATTATTTAAACACGATGATGGAAAATTAGGATTTGGGACGATAATAGTGTCATGAAGAGGAGGGGAAGATTTGTTCTCTCTCTTTTCTTTTTTTTTTTTTCTTTTTTTTTTTTTTTCATGATTGGTGTTTATTAGAAATGAGGGTAACTTTTTTTTTTCTTTTAATGAATGTTAAAACTGGAACTTTTTAAATGGTGGTGCTAAATTTGCCTATAAAACATAAATTGTGATATTATGAGAATCCTTATAATAACAATGCTTTTTCTAAATTTACAATTTTGATAAAATCATTTAAAAAATTAGATTTGGAGACTTGGGCTTGTTAATGTTTATATATTGAGATTTTACCATCATTTGATTTGCATTTTTCATTAATTTCTTGTGTTTGCATTGCATATTTATGTTTGTATGTACATTTTTCATATATTTCTGGTTTTATAGGTATTGGAGTGAGATATGTAACAAAAAAGATTATTTGGATGCAAAAAACAGAAATGATGATCTGAAATCAGTCCAAAGTGTCTGAAAGATCGACTCATATGAAGGTCTTCCATTGAAATATATCTTCGTAACCCTTGATGAAAGTTATATAAAACTGAGTTAGCTTTTCAATGAAGGTAGTCTCGAGTGATTTGAATCAGCAGTTAGGGAGATACGATCTATTTAGTGAAGAGTGGTACGACCCAACGGCCTTATGCGGCAGTCTCATGTGCCCGCTGGAGAAGTGAAGAAACTCACCTGAAGATCTATCAACCATTCCCAACGACCTTGTTAGACCGCTGGGAGACAAAGGCCATTCCCAATGACCTTGTGACACCGCTGTGACGCTTTCGAATTTCATTTTTCCTCTTAAATCATGTCAAACCTTGTTTAATCTGAGTTGACCAACCTTGTTTGTTTCCTCCTATTAATACCAATAAAATTTAATTTATTGTCTTATGCTTGCTTTTAGAGATTTTCTTACCCATTTTTTAGTTTTAAGAAATATTTTGTATGAATCTCTTGGATTCAAGTTATCAATTATTGTTTTCCTCTTAAATCTTTTACTACTTATCTATTAAATTATGATTATGCAAGGATCAATTGTGCTTTTTGTTTTCATGATTTCTAGTGAGTATTTGATAGGTTGCGTATTTTACATATTTTAGTATGTGTTTTAGAGTCCTTTAGATGTTTTTAGATTCTTATCAAATCAAATCATGATAGGAAGAGTTTTAATGCATTTGGGAGAAAGATTTGAAGCAAAAGATGCAGAATGATGCAGAGACATATGAAGTTCATCGTTTGTTAAGGTACTTCCCACCGATGGATTGAGCTAAATTTTAGACACAAGATAGATATTTGAGTTAGCTTTCATTTTAAAATGCTTTAAAGTCGAACCAACAGTGAGATCAAAAGTTATGACGATTTTAGTGAAGACGTTCGAGACGTCGTGAGGGATCAGATCGATCGATCCCAAAATACCATGAGAAACCAGATCGACCTATCCAGACTTGATCAACCGACTATATCAACCTGTCCAGACAAGATCGATCGATCCAAGCCTTACAACCTGCCAGAGAAAAATGGAAAATTTGTTTTTTTCCTAATTGGTTTAGGATTTCGACCTAGAAGTTTTTGTACCTATAAATACTTGTTTTTAAACCATTGTTAGGCTATGTTTATTTTTATTTTAAGAACTTTTGAAGACCTATTGTGAAGAAACTTCTTTGGTATTTTTTGGATTTATTTTATGAGTTCTTCATATATCATATTTTGTTTAATCACAACCATGAGTGAGTAGTTCTCTAGTTAGATTTAGGATTTTTCAAAGGAATCATGGATCATTAAATTATACACAAATAGGGAATAATCTTAGAAGATCTTCATCTATAATTGTTCGGAATGCTTAGACTAGATTAGATACCTAGTTTCTGATCTTAGGTTGAACCTATTCTCCAAAAGCTTATAGGTTACTGATAGAACATAGATGAGCGTATCATCCTTAACCTACGAAAGCTGATGCTATTGCGATACATGAACGTATTGAATCTAATCGATAATACTTGAATATTCAAAGTTCAACGACAGTTAGATACTTAGATTGGTAGATAAAGTAATTGGTGTCACGAAAGTGGATTAGTTTATATTTGTGTTTGAGTTCGGGATATGTGCTTAATCATTTCCTGAATAGTTTTCTGGTTCATGATCTCTGATTTCCGAGAAATTCTTGAGACCTAACGCCTTTATCCATATATTTTACTTCGTTGTTTTATTTCAATTGCTTCCTAGTTATTTTGCATCAACATAAATCTCTCTTTTCTGTCTTAGCTTAGTTCTAATTTTCAAGATTCCTAGTGCATGTTGGTCCTTGAGGATTTGATCCCTATTATACTACAGTGTGCATCTATGCACTTGCGGCTATATATTTGGGTTTAAAATTTGTGTATCATTAGTCTTTTAGATGAGTTCATGATTTGGTTGATTATAATGATTTGATGGTTGATGATGATGTTTAGGATTATATCTTAGGTTATCCTTCATTTTAGTTGTTAGTAATGTTAGATTTGAAATTGTAACTAAGAATCCATATAAATAGGATTTCATGTCCAGAAGGTGTTTGATGAAATGTTTGAAATAAGCTAAATGAGTTTTTTTCTTAGGCTATAGAAATAGTTGATTATATTGATTAGTGGTTGGATTAGAATTTATTATTAATGATTATTGATCATTTAATTGCAAACGGAAGTTGATGATGATTAGATAATTCATGACGGGATTAGTACCATGGAAGTGAATTAGTCTTGAATAGTGATCTTTAACCAAGGATATTGATCATAATATATTTTTAGTATCATCAAAGATTCATCATTGCATCTAAATCATTGTCTGCCCTTGACTTTTCGTTTTCCTTTATTTGATTTTAAAACCGATTTTACTCTTTTCCTGCTTTCTTTTAGATTTTTATTTGTTTTCCAAAAACACTTTGTTGCCTTAGATTAATTTTGAATCCTCCCAATCATAGTGCTCTAGTCTATTTTCTCTTGTGTTTTCGATCCTAAAATACACAACAAAGTCAAAAACGTATATAGGTCAATTGATAGACTTAGACCATAAAAAGTCTAAACTATCAATTTGGCATCATTGGCGAGGAATATAGCAATTAGCCATTAAGATTTGGATTCAATTTGAGCCTAAAGATTTATTTTTCTTTATTTTGACACTAACCTTTCACTTAGTTTCGTTTCTCCTGTGTTTTTCAAGGTGTATGCAACGAAGGAGTCAACAAGGAAGGGTTCTTGATTGTATTTCAGATTTGGGTCAACTTGAAAGAGTGAATAGAAGGGAAGCGAGAGAAAAGATATCTAGATAGAATGAAGAACATTTGAGACGCTTGGGAATGGATGATCGAGGAGTGCATCCATAGGGTATTGGTGTTCAACCACAAGCACCGGTTAATGGACAACCGAAGCTTAGGAAAATTGGTATTTTGATGAGCCTTATACTAGAGAGATAGCAACGAGAATCCCTAAACCTTCCATTGTTGCCAAAAATTTTGAGATTAAGTCAAGTTTCATCAACATAGTACAAAACCAAAAGTACAATCAGATGACAATGGAAGACTCTCTAGATCATCTTGATCAATTTGAGCGGTTTTGTAGAACCGTGAAGATGAATGTTGTGCTTGAAGAATCTATCAAGATGATATTGTTTCCTTTCTCTATAGGGAACAAGACCTCTCAATGGGAGAAGAACATTGTCTCGGAACTTGTATATACTTGTGATCAATGTAAGAAGGAGTTTCTTATTCAGTTCTTCCCTAAGCAAAAAGCCGCCAAACATAGAAATAATATCACTAGGTTCAAGCAAGGAAGCGAAGAGAGTCTCTATGGTGCATGAGAGCGTTTTAAGGGTTACACAAGGAGTTATCCCAATCATGGAGTCTCCAAAGAGAACCTATTGGGTATTTTTTATGGGGGAGTGCTTGAAAAGTATCAACAAGCTCTAGACACAACGAGTTATGGGAGATTTGCTAATTTGAATGTAAACCAAGGGGAGCAATTTATAGAGAACCTAGCTCAAAGCGATGCTTTCTATGGAGGAGATTATGATAATGACTTGAGAGATCCTAATATTCAAGCTTGAAGGTTTAAAGAGCTTAATGAGAAGCTACACAAGATGAGCAAGGCATTGCTCATTAATCAAAGGCTGGTTAACTATGTGGGCGATTTTAATGGGTATCAACAATGTTATCAATAAATAGGTGTAGGTGTTGATGTTACTGAAGCGGTTCAAAAAGAGGTCAACTAGCTGGATAACCAATAAGGGTTCCAAGGGAATAATTTTAACCAAAACTTCTGACCAAGACAATTTGTTAACTTCCAACCAAGGCTCCAAACCTCAAACCAACCATATCAAAACACAAACAAACAATAACCAAACCACTAACCAAAATTTCCAACCTAGACCTCAATACAACAACACTACCCAACCCTTCTTCCTAAACCAAAACTGCCAACACCAAATAACACCACCAAACCAATCCTCTAAAGAAGATCCCAACATTCTCCTTCTTAAGAAACTCCTAGAAGGACAAAATAAAGGCACTATAGAGATAGGCAAGAGGATGGACGAGATGAACTCGAGAATGAAAGGAATAAAATCGAAGATGGATAGAGCGTATAACGACTTGCATGCCAAATTTGAAATTTTTTCTTCTCATGTCAAAAGCCTTGACCGAGTTAATTAAGTATCTTCATCATCCAAGAGGCCCATGGTTTTAATTCCCGGTAAAACCAAAGTTAATCCCAAGGAGTTTTGTAATGACATCTTCTCAAGTAATGGGGATGAGATTGATACCATGAGCCACCCAAGAGAAATAAAAGATTACAATGATTATGAGTGTGAAAAAGTACTATAGGAACTTTCTAGGCTTCTCTATAGCGAAAATGGTGAGGATTCAGTTAGTGAGAGTGAAGATAAAGTGAGATATTCACTAAAGAAACAGATGAAGTGTCCAAGAGGGTTGAAAAGAAAGATGCACCAAGGGATAAAATTCCTCCTTATGAGCCTCAAATTTTATTTTCTGGGAGAGTTCTCACCAAGCCTAAAAATAAAGTCTTCTCAAGCTTCAAAGCAATCATGAGGAAGATTATAATACATTTTCCTCCTATGAATAACTTGCACCAAGTTCCTCTCCATGTAGAGTTCATTGAAGCCATTTCAGCGAACCGGGATAAAGTGGAAGAGGTTATGGAAGTGTTTAAACCATCAAGCTCAACACCGCTTGAACCCAAGATAAATCCAAAGCTTAAAGATCTTGGCACATTCACATAAATTGTTCTATAGGAGATTTGGAGCTTGATGATGCCTTGTGTGACTCTGGAGATAGTGTGAATGTGATATCGCTTGAAATGATGAAGAATATTGGGATTAAAGAGATGAAGAAATACTCCTTTTCAATCATGTATGAGGATGCTTCTTAAAAATCTCCACTTGGGTTGATTGAGGACTATCTTCTTAAGGTTAGAGATTGCTAAGTCCCAACGAACTTCATGGTTGTGGAGAGAAGACAACCCGATAAGTTTCCTCTCATTCCTGGAACTCCATTCCTCAACACCGTGGGAGCAAGCATCGACTTCCGAAACAAGAGAGTGACCCTCCTAAATGTGAATCTGAGGACCCTTATCCAATCAAGTCTTTCTCTAAAAAATTTTATGGAACAATCACCAATGAAGGATTGGAAAGCAAGGAAGAGCTTAAAGTTTTGAAAGTAAAAAACCAAGAGACTCTAAATCTTGATGAGAAAACCCTGGATGGTGAATGTATACACTCTTTATTCGATGAGTATGAAGGAAGTAGTAAGATAAGAGGACAGAGAAGGCTAAGAAATTTCTTGAAAAGAACAAGAGGGAGATAAAAAAACCTACCTTCCCACCATTGGTTACCGCTTCAATGACTTTAACACCTTTGAGGAATATAGAAGGGATGGTGAAGTATAAAGTCATGTTCAAAGGTCGGTCCAACCCTTTTGCATCGGTTAAAGAGATCCTCTCACTGGAGTTTAAGAAAAAGGCTCAAAAAATGTGGAAAATATGATGAAGATGGAGTTCAACAACTCCTCCAATCTCTCCACTCCCTAAGGTTCTCAACTAGAACCACAATATGGCTCTTTCCATCCTTTGTATATACCATTCTCTTTCGTTCTTTATAATTTCCCTTTTGCATTTTATGTTTTTTGTCTCTTTCTTGAATTATATTTCACACCGAGATCTTGTGAAGTAAGTTTGGGGGAGATAGCCATTTACTAATCTTTTGTTCGATTTTGTTTTCACTTTCTCTTGAGTATTGCATTGTGCATAAACCTATTCATTGAAAAAGCCAAAAAATGAAAATTCTGAAAACACACAAAAAAAAACATGTAGTCTCTTTTGCATTCTAAGATTGAGTCTAGAAGCATATAAGTTTGCATATGCATATGGGATATTTTTCTTGTAGAAGTTCATACTTAGCATTAAGATCTGTACCTTTAGTCATGGTTATTTGTTGCTTAAACATCTTTAAAAAATAAAAAATACATGTGTTGAACTTTTGCATCTTTCGAAATACAAATTCTGCTTTTGTAAGGCTTGCATGATCTTTGAAGCATCTCTATGAACTTAGACTTAATTTGAATCTAATTTTCTTGCTTAGGTTGATTTGAATGCATTGACATATGGTCGACTATAAGTCACATTCAGGTTTTTACCCAGTTTACCACCCTTGTGCTAACCCGAATGACCATTTTCACTTTTAGAATGGTTCTCTTACCTTTAACCCTAACCATTTTTTCAAACTCTTTGATTGATTTAATGAGTGAGGTTTTTTGCTGATGATGCTATGATTTGCAAAAACTTGAGAGTATTGGAAACGATAAAGGATTAATTCTTGTTTTAGCTTAGCGATTAGGACTGTAATGGAAGGCTTGGATGGTTAGATTGGGTAGTTTGTTTGGGTGTTGAAAAAGGAAAGTGTGAAAAGGAAAACCTTGATCAGTGGTATGAAAAGAGTCCCTAGGGAAACTAACTGATAAGCTAAAACGCTCTAAGTCTCAAGTATGAATAAGAAAAGAAAAATGCAGTTTCCCTAAAATTGTACATATAAATAAGTGTTGGGAACAAAAGAAAGCAAAAAAAAATAGATAGAAAATAGCTAAGTGTAAATGAAAAGATTATCCCTAGGAGACTAAGAAAAGAGATTGATCATGAGGTTGAATGCTAAAAGAACCAAAGATTCTATTGATTTGGGGTTGAAAAGAGAATAAGAAGAATGTGAAAAAGGTAGAAACTATGATGCATTTCATGAGATGGGGTAGAATAACAAGAGGTAAATTTTGTATGCATCAATTATTCCCATTCTTTGATGAATTTTGTATTTGACTAGCATTCATATGTTTTGAGAGAAACTACCCAAAGAAAATCTCTTTTGAAACTACCTTAAAAAGCTTCTACCCAAAACCAATTGAGAATGATTTTGATTTCCCCAAAAAAGACCGCACTAAACACACTTTAATAAATGTTTAAAAGATATCTTTGATTTGATTGTGAGTTTTTGCTTAAGTTTACGGGTTGCATTAGAAATTTGCATTGAGAAGTATGGAGAAGTACGAAATAGTAAGATGTTTATCCTTGCATCATCTAACTGTATTTGAGGATAAAACGTTTAATCCTTCATTCGAAACTATGTGGCTTGTATTCCCATTTTCATACTTCCTTCTCGACTTGTTTCTTATTTTTTGCTTGCAGAAAAGCAAGAGACAAGTTTGTGAGAGTTGATATATTGAGTTTTTACCATCATTTGATTTGCATTTCACATTAATTTCTTGTGTTTTCATTGCATATTTAGGTTTTTAGGTGCATGTTTGCATATATTTCTTGTTTTATAGCTATTGGAGTAAGTTATGCAACAAGAGGGATCATTTGGATGCAAAGAACATAAATGATGATCTAGAACAAGTCCAAAGTGTCTGAAGGATTGACTCATATGAAGGTCTTCTCTTGATATGTAGCTCCAGAACCCTTGATGAAAGTTATATAAACTTGAGTTATCTTTCCAATGGAGGTAGTATCGAGTGATTTGGATCAACGGTTAGAGAGATACGATCTATTTAATGAAGACTGGTATAACTCAGCGGCCTTATGCATCGGTCTCATGTGCCCGCAAGAGAAGTGACGAACCCCACTTGGAGATCTATCGACCATTCCCAATGACCTTGTGACACCGATAGGAGCCAACGGCCATTCCCAGCGACCTTGTGACACCGCTGTGACGCTTTTGAATTTCATTTTTTATCTCTTAAATCGGGTCAAACCTGGTTTAATTTGAGTTGACCAAGCTTGTTTGTTTTCTCCTATAAATACCAAAAAACCTAAGAAATACTTTGTATGAATCTCTTGAATTCAAGTTACAATTATTGGTTTCCTCTTAAATTTTTCACTACTTATCTCTTAAATCATGATTATGCAATGATCAAGTATATTGCTTTGTGTTTTCATGATTTTTAGTTAGTAGTCTTTTAGACAAGTTAAAGATTGGTTGATTATGATGATTTGATGTGTTGATGATGATGTTTAGGATTAAATCGTAGGTTATCCTTCATTTATGTTGATAGTGGTTGAATTAAACTTGATTATTAATGCTCATTGCTCATTTAATTGCAAACAGAAGTTGATGATGATTAGATGATTAGTGAAGGGATTAGTAGCATAGAAGTAGATTGATTAGTTTTGATTAGAGATCTATAACCAAAGATAGTAATTATAATATGTTCTTACCATCATCAAAAATTCATGATCTCATCTAAATCATTTATGTGCTCTTGACTTGTCGCTTTCATTTATTTGATTTTAAAATCGATTTTACTATTTTTTTGCTTTCTCTTAGATTTTTATTTGTTTTTAAAAAATATTTTATTTCTTTAGGTTAACTTTAAATCCTCTCAATTATAATACACTAGTTCTATTTTCTCGGATTCGATCATATTATACACAACATACGTAGCTTAATTGATAAATCTAGATCTTAAAAATCTCAACTATCATTATGGCTTCATAAAAGACGATGTGGAGTCTTGTGACTCTAAATTACATGGTCCAAACTTGTTGAAATGTGTTTTCGATGTATTAATTACCATGGCCCAAACTTGTAAAACACTACCAACTAACCAACAATCATGTGGACACATTATTTCTTACATTTTAACGAATAAAATAAAAATAAAATGGCTTTCAATTCTTGCGCATCGCTCTCCATTAAAATTAAGTCACATTTAGTTTTTTCTAACTGTATGAAATATGTATCATGTCCTTCTCATCCACTACTATCACCATCAATTCATCATTAACATATGCCCTCCCCAGCCCACCAAAAAAAGATTTTTTTCTTTTTGTTGTATGTTTGTTATGAGAATATTAGAAAAAGCAGTAAAAATTAATTTGATATTCCAATATGTATCAAAATGGAAACGATCTTGAAAACAAGAAAGACATTGAAAGTGATGTGGAAGCACAAAGAATAAAAGAATATATAGTACGATAGCCTTTGGGTTCCAACTTCCAAACTCCATATGGTGAAGGAACATCGTTGTTTGCGAGATCGCTGATTATAAAACTTATATTTCAAACACACGCAATGAAGATGAAAAAACTAGAAATTCAAGTGAAATTTATGGACAACGTCGTTGATTCATAATGTAGATTTTCTAGACGAAAAACCCCTAACATGTGTATCTCTCATAGTTTTCTTTATCAAAGTTTGATTATATCTAAACGTTGCTAATCATTCAGATTACTTTCAAGTCATTTATTAATATTTGAAAAAAAAACTAAAATAAAGGTTAGCTAGAGAGATACGTCATTTCCACTAGTCCAGCTTCTTAATGAGGGCCAACAAACCTTGTGCATCCCTGTCTAGTTTTTTTTTTATCTATTAAAATAGACTTCTCATATAAAGTAACATTTTGACTAAAAAATCAAGTACTAGAGAGGTAAACACTACAGTAAAGCAGGCGGAAAACCGACGAAATTTGTGATGGATTTAAAATTCGTTAGAAATTTTCAACGGATTTTCTGACGGAAATGCATCAGTTGGTTGTTTTCCGACGGATTTTCGACGGACAAACCCAAATCTATCAGAAAACCGTCGAAAATTGTATACGTTATAATCCGACGGATATCCGTCGGAAATCCGTCGGAATACCGTGGGATAGTTGTCGAGTAATAAGAACGTTAATATATCCGTTGTAAAGCCGTTTAAAAATATTATATTCCGACGGACGCGACTTCTATATATATGTTTCCACATTTCTTCATTCATTCACTCTGTTTACTCAATTCAATCTCTATATAGTTACAATATGTTTTCTGGTAATTACTTTCGGTCGTGGATGGACGAACCTATGATAGATCCAGAGTCAAACCTACTGAAAGATGATTATGCGCGAGGAATATGCGAGTTCATGAAATTAGTCAGAAATCAACAGGGTGCAAAAAAAAATGGTAAGATTAAATGTCCCTGTAGTATATGCCAGAATTTTCATAATGTTAAGCTTGAGTTAGTTTGGTATCACTTGTATAGCAATGGGTTTATGCCTGGGTATAAGATTTGGTATTTACATGGAGAAAGAAATTATGATTATGGTAGTACTAGTGAACCAAATGTTGAGGATAGCGTAGGAGATAGAAGGGAAGTAGATGTAGGTATCAGTATGGTTGAGATGGTGAATGATTTTTTTAGGGAGAACATGTCGTCGGCCAGTTATGATGGAGATAGGGTTGAAGAACCAAATGCAGAAGCACAAAATTTTTTTGATATGTTAGATGCAGCGAAACAGTCACTATATAGTGGTTGTAGAGAAGGTCATTCACCGTTATCATCTGCAAGTAGAATAATGACTATTAAGACGGATTACAATTTGGAGGAAGAATATGTTGATGCAAAAGCAAATTTCGTGAAAGATATTTTGCCTGAAGATAGTCTTTCACCAGCATCATATTATGAGGTACAAAAACTAGTCGCTGGTCTTGGTTTGCTGTATCAGATGATAGATATGTGCATCGACAATTGTATGACATATTGGAGAGAAGACGAAAACCGTAAAAGATGTAGATTTTTTCGGAAACCGAGGTTTCAAGAAACTAGTGGGAGAGTTCCAGTTCTTTATAAGCGGATGTGGTATTTACAATTAACGGAGAAGTTGAAGAGGTTATATCAATCTTAACGCACAGCAGAGACAATGAGATGGCATGTAGAGCATCGTCAAGATGGAGAGATTACGCATCCGTCAGACACAGAAGCATGGAAACATTTCCAATCAATGTATCTAGATTTTGCGTATGAGCGTAGAAATGTATACCTCATGTTATGTACAGATGGATTAACCCATTTGGGAAACATGGAAGGCAATATTCGTTGTGGCCAGTAATTGTAACACCATACAATTTACCATCATCTTTATGCATAAGTAGAGAGTTTTTGTTCCTTTCTGTGCTAGTTCCCGATCCAGAGCATCCACGGAGGTCACTTGATGTATTTCTCCAGCCATTGGTATATGAGTTACAAATGCTATGGCAGCATGGGGTTAAAGCATTTGATGTTTCATTGTAGCAGAATTTCAAGATGCGTGCGGTTCTTATGTGGATAATAAACGATTTTCCAGCATATGGTACGTTATCTGGATGGACAACGCATGAAAGATTATCTTTCCCGTATTGCCAAGATAACACAAATGCATTCCAATTACATCACGGAAGAAAGACGTGTTGATTTGACTGCCACAGAAGATTTTTACCTAGTGATCATCCTTATTGTCGGTCTAGAATATTGTTTACGAAGAACAAACAAGTGTTTGACTGTGCACCTCTGGAGATTAATGGACGTTGTATCTTAGAGCAATTAAGAGATTATGACGCTTAGAGGACTCCTTACTGCGGGGTAATGGGCATGATCCTATTGACGGTGTCGGTGAATATCATAACTGGCATAAGAAGAGTATTTTCTGGGATTTGCCTTATTAGAAAGATCTTTTGTTGAGGCACAATCTAGATGTAATGCTCGTTGAGAAAAAAAATTCGACAACATCGTGAACACTGTTTTAAAAGTGCAAGGGAAGACGAAAGACAATATAAATTCTAGATTAGACTTGCCGCTGTTTTTTTCTCGGATTTTTTTCATGTTATGCCAAATAGTAGATGTCTTATGTCTGTCTACCGGTTAGACGCAACGAAGAAATCAACATTTTTTTATTGGATTCGAGATGATGTAAAATTCTCGGATGGATATGCATCTAATTTGCGGAATTGTGTTGATTTCCCCAAAGGAAAGTTTATTAGAATGAAGAGTCATGATTGTTTTGTTGTGATGTAGCGGCTTCTTCTATTTGCCTTTGCACATCTTCTTCAGAAAAACGTCCACAAAGCAATTGCATGTATATATCGATACTTTTATATTGTTAATAAACCTTTTTTGTAACATACATAATTTTTTATCGACTACATTGTTTATTGTGTTTTTGTAGGAGTTGGTGGTTTGTTTCGAGATTTATGTATGAGGACACTTACATTAGAGGGTATACGCAATTTACAGGATAATATACCGGTTATCCTCTGTAACCTTGAGAAGATATTTCCACCGTCTTTCTTTGATGTTATGGAACATCTTCCTATCCACCTCCCACGAGAAGCTGCATTTGGAGGTCATGTTCAGTACCGTTGGATGTATCCGTTTGAACGTTAGATGTTCCATCTCAAGAAAAAAGTTAAAAATTTAAGCAAAGTTGAGGGATCTATTGTCGCACAGAGCCTCAACGAAAAAGCTTCACACTTTTTTGAATATTATTTTCCATCAGAAGTGCATAATAAGAGTAGACGTCTTGCTCGGCATGATGATAGAGGTGAGAGAGCTATTTATCCGGTGTATGTCCGTGAGTTGTTTGTTCAAATTGGTCGAGTAAGTGGAAAAGGAAAGAAACGGAAACTATTAGAGCAGGAGTTTGCGCACTTGCACACGTATATTCTCACAAATTGTGAGTATATTCGGGAGTAAGAAAGGTAATTAATAATTACTTTGTTTATGTTAATTACTAATCATTTGATATTAATTGATATTTGACTATTAACAATATAATGTGTTACGTTACAGCATTTACATGTCGCTAGTATGGACTATTATCCAGATAAAACTGAACCCGAACTTGATATCATAAAAGAACAAGAATATGCTTCTTAGTTGTGATTTTACGTAAGTTTTTAAACAATTTAACTAATTTATTGTTCTATTATAATATTTATCTCATAGTAATTTATATTCTTTATTTATAAATTTATAGGTTTCAGAGGGCATCGAAAATGGTCAAGAATTTCTGTCGTGGTTAATGGACTTTGTTAATGGTCCAAATAACATTGCAACTTCATATCCAAGGTATTGCACAAGGGGATTTGCGTTTAGGATTCTTGAGGAGGGAAGAACAAGACCAACTTCAGACTTTGGTGTTTCAACACGATCTGGTGATTAGTTTACTACGGCATATTAAATGAAATCTTAGAAGTTCGATATCCTAGAATGTTGTATTTGAGGTGCATTGTGTTTCAGTGCGATTGGTATGATCCATTTATTGGTCGTGGTGTACACTTTGGCCAAGACCACCCCCACCTCCACTACCCGTCCCTTTCATTAATGTTATTAATGCACCACAAGAATGTCTCCTACCTACTCAATTGCCAAGGGAACAACCTTTAATTCCAGATACAGATCATTTCGAAAATCTTCAACGTACGCACAGACGCAAGCTATACCACGAAGCCAGTTCAAGTTTTTCACCATAGCAACCTCTAATGACAACTCAAATATTTTACAACGACTTGGTTAGCGAAGGAGACACAGATTTCAATGAGGTACGTTGGACTTGGCAATACAGTACATAACGGAGTCTGGGAAAGAATGGACAAAATTGAATGAAATACGCGTCAGCCGCACTTATTGGAGAAAAATTAATAACGTAAACGTAAGCCTTATATTCTAATTGATATATTTGATTAACAATACGACAAATGTTAACATATTTTTAATATCGTAGGTGTTGGTTATGATTAAAGAGTTAGAGAAAAATCCTTTTGGAAATGGATTGGCTACTATCAAAGACCCGACAGGCACAATGGGTGCGTCATTTCAAAAAAAAGTTTTCGAGATTGATGGTGTTAAAGAAGTTTTGAAAGTTGGTGCGGTGGTTTTGCTCCGAAATGTGGCGGTTTGTGTCTCACCCCGTGGTGAAAACATCCTAAACATAACAAAAAACAATATTGCTAACGTGATTGGAAAACATCAAATGATTGGACCGATGGTTATTCACGATTCAGAGAACGAGATGAATTAATAAGGCAATATGTATTCTATGTTTAATAACTTTGATTTTAGTAACGTTGTAATAAAATATAAAACTACGCTTTCAGTTTATTATTCAGTATAAATAAGTGTTGTAATCTTATCTATGACAATTAATAAAGTTTGTTTGCATTTATTTGATGAAATTGACTTGGTAATTTTATCCCAATATTTCACTAAGAAATTCTGACGGATTTCCAACGGATTACTGAATTAAATATAATTAATGAATATTCCATCAGAAATCCGTCGGAAAGTTCTTAAAATTCCAACGGATTCGTGGTTTAAAATAAATAATTAATAATCCGTCAGAATTTGAAGAACATTCTGACGGATTTCCGACGAATTTTCAACGGATTTTTGGTTTTTAAATAAATAATTAATAATCCGTCGGAATTTTAAGAACATTCCGTCATTTTTCTGATGGTTTCGTGGTTTAAAAATAAATAATTTATAGTCCGTTAGAAATCCTTAATTTCTTATGGTTTCGTGGTTTGAACATTTCGCGGATTTTCCGACGGATTTCCGACGGATAAGGGGTTTTGGAAGATTTTTGGTTAGTAGCTAGGCACAAATTAGTATAGAAACCAATTTCTAACACTAATTGAATCATTATATTTATTTAATAGCATGCAAGTTGATGTTTTTTTAAAATTATAATATTTAAGAAGATTTTTAATAAACGTACAAAAGAATACATACTAATCATATACCATCTTTTCGAAACGAAAAAAAATTTTTTGTTTGTAATTTAATGACTTGTATCAACTAAATATTGTAATTTTATACATTCAATGGTTAATATGGCTTACTACAAACACACTTTTGGGCCGATAATTTGCAAAAACCTTCAAATCCCTAAATCTGTTGGAAATTTAAAGGTACACGTGTTCGGGTTTAAGGTTGACTGACCAGTGAAAAGATATGCAAATTAGATGTGTGCGAAAGTCAAATGTTTTGGCTTCCCGCGACTTAGTTTTTACCTAATTCGTCGGAAATCCGTCGAAATTTTCGACGGATCCGCGAAATAATACCGGGAAATGTCTTTTGGATTGTCGAGTAACCTAAAATTTTGCGAAATCCATCGGAAATTCCGACAGATTTCCGACGGATTGCGCGGTTTAATGCATTGGTAACCGTCGTTGACACGATTAATTTATTGGTAACAGACTCCTCTTCTTCGCGATTTCATTCTCAAAAACGTAAGAAAACTTCCAAAAATTCCGTTTCCAATCAATTCTCCGTTTCCAAGTCTCATATTCATTCAAACTCGTTTCCAATGGATCCAATCCGTCCCAGTATGTAAGTTTTCATGTTTTTAAGTTGATTTAGGATGTGAAATTTAGATTTGAGGAACTGGAATGTAGATTTTAGGTTTATGATTTAGGAATTCGTGTTTTAGATTGAACATATAGGATATTTGTTATAAGAAATGTTGATTTTGGTTTATAAGTATGTTAATATGATTTTTTTATTTTTTAGAATTTTTAATTGTTTTACAAACGTTTTTATATATTATAATTGTAACATTAAATACTCTATAAATATTTATGTTTTTTAAAAAGCGTTTTTATTTTTTTTAATTTTTTTAGTTATATAAAATTTTTTTAGCATTTATTCATAATTTTTTATATTTATTTAAGTTTTATAAATATTTCATAATGTATAAACATATATATTTTATAAAATATATAATTATTTATGTTTTTTTAAATTTTTTTTTATTTTTTATACATTATTTCCTTAATTAATAATTTTTTTATGATTTACATAATTTTTCCTATTTATTTAATTTTTATAAATATTTTTTAGTTTAATGATCTAGCATTTATGTATTTTTAAACTCTAAAATTATTTAACTTATTTAAAATTCGTTATTATTTTGGTCGATTTCATTCCGTCTCGGAATCCGGTGCTTCGAGACGTGGCCGAGGAGAGAGTCAAAACCGCTCTACTCCTGTTCCGGATACTCATTCTCCGTCAACTACTCGTCAAGCTGCTTTTGCTCCAACCCATATGAGCATTGAAGACTTTGTTTCCCAACCCGGCCGGAAAAGATTGCCGTCCCTTTATCCCGATTGTGACGGCCGGAAAAGATTGCCGTCACAATCGGGGTAAAGGGACGGCAATAATGCTTAGTAAGTAAAAGGTTTTAAAATTATTAATTGTTTAATTTGTTTACTTTTTAACAATTTTAAACTAATTTTCTTTTGTAGGTTCCATCTATCCTATAATGGGATAACCAAGTCGATCAACCGGATGTTCAACGGAATGCTCCGTTGTCCGTATCCGACATACGCCCAAATGTCGTTGCTGGAGCGTGATTTATGGTTTCGGCAGTTTGCAGTATGACTTTTTAACTTTACTCATTTTATTTTTTGATAATACATTTTTAATAATTTTTAAATATTTTAATCATTTCCTTTTGCAGCAAGATTTCACTTGGGATCGAGACATTACGTCTCGTGTTCGTCGTGACTTCGATGCTAAGGCAGCGAAAGTGTATTCACGGAAGATTAACGAGTGGAAGAAAAAGTGGAACAAGAACGATATTCGTAAGGAGCTGCTTGCAAACCCAGACCTCTGGAACGGTTTGGTTGCTTACTGGAAGATGGATGATACGTAAGCAACATCAGTAACTCAATCAACCAACCGGAAGAGTGACCGGAAGGGCAAAGGAATTGCAATACACAATTTGGGAGCAACGAGCAAGGCTACCCGGGAACAACAATTAGTAAGTTAATATAAATTTAGAATTTTATTTAAATTGTTTTACTTAATTATAGTTTTCTTTAAAATATTTCATTTCCGTCAAGAAGGTGTCTGTCCATCGCATCTTGTTTTACTACAAGTTGCGCACACTAACATTTCTAATAATTTCCAAGATCTGGTTGCTTGGGAGATCGTGGAGAACATGACCCGATTGAGAAAGGAGTTTCTGCAATCGCAGCCGATTGTTGACGGAACTCCTATTTGTTCTGAAGTTTCCGTTGACAAGATCAACGAGTTTGTGTACGAGGTAAATAACATTTATTTTTTTACTTTAGTTTTGTTTTAGTTTTTTCTTTACTTTATTCATTTCTAATAATTTCTATTTTTTTCGTAGGTCACTCCGAAGTCCAAAGGTCGTGTTTTTGGACTTCCGAAAAAGTACTCCTCGCCAACCTCGACAACTTCGAGGTATTACGGAGATCCTCAGCTTAGAATTCAACAGGAGGAGAAGTCGGCCGAGATCAAAGCTCTCAACAACAAGATTGAGACAATCGAAAAAAACACAGTTGCACAGCTCAAAGCAATGCAGGATCAGATAGACGCATTCTTCCGATCATTCCAACCTCCTCCAAACGACTTTTAAATTTTTAGTACATTTTTATTTTATTTTAAACAATTTGTTATTTTCGTTTTTGCATTTTAATTTTAGTTTAGTATTTTATTTATTTGAATTATTTATATTTAATAATAAAATTATAATTAAATTAATTAAATTTTTTAAATACATCCGTCGGTTCTCGCTGTTTTGTTGTAGTGAAGTAGAGGTGTTGGTTCTGCAAACGAACAATATGGAAACACTTCACACCATTCTCAATCTTCTTCTTCCTCCTCTTTCCATCATCTTTCTCTTCCTCTTTTACCCATTTTATCTTTTGATCAAACTCGTGATTTGTCTTCACAAGCACCTTCAGTTCGAAAACCTTTCCGGAAAAGTAGTTCTAATCACCGGAGCTTCATCCGGCATCGGAGAGGTTAGATAGCCTTGGATGCTATGCTTTAAATATATATATATATATATATATATTGTGTTTCATTTTTGATTTTTTGGTGTTACGTAGAATTTTGTTATTGATGATTCCAAGTAATTAGCGATCAGTAAATCTAGTCGTTAGGGTTTTCTTCACCATAGATCCACATAAGTTGATATGATATTTGGTTGAGATTCATTCTTTATGTTTTTATTTTGTTGGATCCCCAAAAAAAGCACATCGCATACGAGTACGCAAAGAAAGGGGCATATTTAGCTCTCATTGCTCGAAGAAAAAATCGTTTAGAGATTGTAGCAGAAACATCACGCCAGTTAGGATCTGGTGATGTCATCATCATACCTGGTGATGTTGCTAATGTTGAGGAATGCAAGAAGTTCATTGATGAGACGATTCATCATTTCGGAAAACGTAAGTACTCCCAAGTCTCCAGCAAATGGAAAATTATCTATATTATAATACCAATATTATGATTGAGAAAGTTGCAGGTTAACCCGCATTCTATATGACCTACATAATATTAAAATACGTTAAAAAAACAATATGACCTACATAATATATGTATACGATTTGTTTTTGGGTATAATTTCTGGCATGTCTATGAAAATGTGTGTAACACATTTAAATTGTATTTTCTGGAACACTATAGGTTTAAATTTGAGTACATTGATACAATGCTTTTAGTAAAAACTACTAAGCTTTAAGAGTTCGGTTTTTATGTAACTTTCAAATTTATTACTGAAAATATAATCATTTTATTGAACTTTATATGAATTATTTTTTTATAGAAAAATATTTTATATAGTACACTTTTTAATTGAGTTGTTTGAAAAATGCTTAATTAAACAAATTTAGCTCCGCTTTTTCAAATCCAAATATAAAGTAAGCTATAAATTATGTGGTAATGAAAAGTGAAGACGATAACAGACGTACATATCATTTAACTAAATGTATATTTATGAAATTATATATATTTTTTTTATAAATTAAGGAATGAATTTCTAATTAATGTGTGGTTGAAAATTATATATATATATATATATATTATTTTGTTTGTTATCAAATTTATTAGATGGGCACTATTCTAACCAAGTTATCATATATAGACAGTAGACCACCTGATCAACAATGCTGGAGTATCTCAAGCTACTATTTTCGAAGATTTCACTCAAATTCAAGACGCTAATCCTATAATGGTGAGTTTTCATAAAGATATCCATTTACAAGCTTATTAATAGTAAGTAATCCATAAATTAAGAAACATAATTAGCTGTTATCGAACATGATTTTGATTACTTTAAACGCAAATTTGATTTTTCGTTTACACGTTAGAATGTTATGTTCAAATACAACTTTTGAAGAGATATCCTTAATATTTTAAACAAACCCAAAATAAATAAATAAAACACACACACAAACAAAATTTTACCTCCCGTTTACTTAGTTGTAATAATTAATGTCAACGCTAATCTGAAGATCAAGATTCAAACCCTCTATTGACTACTTTATCTAATTTGTGTGTATATATATATCAAGGATATCAACTTTTGGGGATCAACATATATGACTTATTTTGCAATTCCTCATCTTCGAAAAAGCAAAGGACGAATCATTGTGATTAGTTCTGCTGCAGCAATTCTACCTTTACCAACGGAAACCGTCTATTCAGTAAGATTTCCTTTAGATATTTATGATGAGTAAAAATCTTTTACCTATTTCTTATATACAGAAGGATTATTTGTGACTTAAACAGTTATATAATATTTGATGTAGGCAAGCAAGGCAGCTTTATTAAGATTCTATGAGACATTAAGAGTTGAGCTCAATCCAGATATCAAAATAACAATTGCTCTTCCCGGATTTATATCTACAGATATGACCACTCCTCAATTCATAGAAAAGGTCAGTAATAACATTTGTACATAATCTTATACCTTATATGTGTATATATATATATGACATTAACTAATGTATGTGTTTTTTTGATATGATGTATTCCAAAAATATATAGTATGGTTCAGATTTTGTCCTGTCGGAATCAGTGAATAGATGTGCAAAAGCAATATTCAGAGGTATTGGCAGAGGAGAGACATACATAACAGAGCCATCTTGGATGAAAGTGATATATTTGACAAAAAATGTTTGTCCTGAAATCTTTTACTACGTACTCAACTATATGTTTTTTCGTTATGGTAAACCTTATTTCAAGCGTGATTAAATCATATCGATCTATCCAAGATCTCTTCTCTTCAATAATGGTTGTGCTCCTATGATGGACATGCAGCTTATACTTTGTGTGTTTATAAGTTAGTGCAACTAAGGCTTTTACTTTCTTCTTTTATATTTGTCCCAAAGGTTTCCCATTATAGTTTCATTAAACGCAATGCATGAAAAGCGACTATTAAACTCTAAGTCTAACATCTCTGTTTACCTAAAAAGAAAAGAAATAAATGTGAGACAACAGAGGTTTTCAGTTTGTAAGAAAACAGAGATTTGGCGCGCTTTCATTGAGATGAGAAGTTTTGTGACAATTGTTGTAGATACAGTGCTTTGTATAAATTTACGATTTTGTAAAACCATAAAAAAGAAAAAAGTATTAAGATTTTGAGACTTGGGCTTGTTTATGACTTCATAAAAGACAATACTATTAGAGTCTTATGTCTTTGGTTTACAAACCATGGTCCAAACTTATTAAATGTGATTTCAATGTGCTAAATGCCACGGTCCACTAAACTTGTACTATAAACTGTTTGTAGTGTAGTTTCTGACCACTGACCATTAAATCATCTGGACACATTATTTTGTACATTTTAACGAACAAAATAAACAATATGGCTTTCAATTCTTGCGCATTGCTCTCCATTAAAATTAAATCACATGTAGCTTTTCTAACTGTATGAATCATGTATGTCCTTCTCATCCATTACCATCACCATCAATAAACAAGTTAAAACAAAAAAGAGGTTATAATTTTGTTATGCGAATATGAGAAAAGAAGAAGAAAAATAATTTTATATATATCAAAATATAAACCATGTTGAAACCAAGATAGAAATTGGAAGTGGTGTGGTGTGGTGTGATGTGGAAGCACAAATAACAAAAAAAACATTCATTCAACATAACGTTGTTGTTTGCAAGATCCCTGATCTTAAAACTTATATTCCAGGCACATACGCAATGAAGTTGTAGA
This sequence comes from Cardamine chenopodiifolia, assembly GCA_963922655.1. NCBI lineage: Eukaryota > Viridiplantae > Streptophyta > Magnoliopsida > Brassicales > Brassicaceae > Cardamine > Cardamine chenopodiifolia. The sequence continues at coordinate 12,978,742 of OZ000463.1, forward strand.
AACTATGAAGCCAAGTGAAATTCAATCCACATAATAATTTGATATATGGACAACATCGTTTGAATCATTAATGTAGATTTTCAAAGACAATAAACCCCTAGCATGTATATTTTTCATAGTTTTTTATATCTTAGTTTTGATTATATATATATATATATATATATATTGTAGACTTTCAACATTAATCAGCGGGTTTTCAAAGCTGATTTAGCCAGTCCATTATATGCAAACCTATAGAGCTAAGAATTTTGAATATTTTTTGTATTCAAAATTTGGAGTGATAGGCTAGCCAAGTCTATTAAAAATAATATGTGTTCCTTCTTCGTCTCAGCTTTAATTTTTTGTAATTTTTTGGAAAATGTACGAAAAAGCAAGTTTTGCCAGTTCTACAAAGATAACCGTTTGATTCTCTTGTCGCATGTGTTTAGGGATAAAAATATCATCTAAGCAAGGGTCTCTAGGTCTAAGGTTCTTTAGGTTTCGACTTTCCACATTGTTATAAGGAAGGAAGAAAATTTTATAAATGTAAAAGTTTCCACATTTTCATTCAAAGCTTCAGTTTTCTAGTTATCATCTTCTCAGTTTTCTTTTTATCTTCTTCGTAATGGGTGATCAAGTTGACCGAAATGCACCAGCGATGGCTGACTTTTGTGCTTGGATGACAAGAGCTCAGTCGGCAAATTTCCAAGTAGCGCTTGGGTTTTGCACCGTTTCCTCTATCATTTATGTGATTATCTTGGGTATGGATTTTAAAGCATAGGGAAACAATTAGGAGAATGAAAAGGATTTAGATGGGTACTCAACAACTTTATTTTACTCGGTTATTTTCACATAATATCTTTGTGCAAGCTCTTTACTATTGAAGACGCTTTCTGCCTATCGGACAGCTTATTGGGTATAGCTATAATGATAAGTGCTAGGTTAGATCATATCCATGGGCCTGAAGAGACTTGTAACCTTAGTCTATGTAAGATCATGACTGCCACAACTGCACTTCCTCTCACTAGTAATGAATGGGTTTGTTCACCACATTGGTAGGACTGTAGCCACGTATCTTTCAGCTCTGCTCTTGGCTTGCTTCAGGTTTTCAGAAATTCCTTATGGAAAATAAGGACCTCTTCAAGGAGCTACTATAGATCATACTGCAACTGAAGTTAAAAATCCTGCAGATCTTGCTGCTCCGGTACCTCTTAAAGTTCCTTCTGAAATTGAACTTGATCCACTTGGTATTATGTCAAGTTTGTTGTATTGTATTGGTGTTTGTTTGTTAAAAAAAATGATGAAGTATTTTTAATATAGTTTAAGTTTCTTTAGAAAAAAAAGAACTCAGATTTGGCTTTAATTCAGAATTCTCTGAAGGTTTAATTCAGAATTCTTTAATTCAGATTTAACTGCAACTGAAGTTAAAATAATGTTGTTTATCAATATATATTAACATCTTATTTTTTCGGTTCTAAATATATTAACATCTTTAAGTTTTGAAAATTGGGATTGATATTTACAAAAGAAAAATTGTCATCACGATCTTTAATATTTTAAATGCATGAGAATATGACATACATAGACATATTTACACGTCATTCATCATTCAGTTTACCTTCAAATAACTCAATATTTGAACAACAAAAACGTAAATGAGAGGTAGCTAGAGAGGTACACCATTTCCACTTGCTACAACTTCTTAATGAGGGCCAACAAACCTTTTACCTCCCTAACTAGATTTTTTGTGTCCAATAAAATAGACTTATCTTGCAAACAGGATTGGTCCAATAACTGTGGTGGGCCAAGTCAAATAAATTTTGTTTGGCTGTTTGTATATTTATTTTTCAAAATCTCAAATAACATTAGTTTTAAAGATATGTTAAATTAGTATTAAATATTGTTTTTTAAACAATAATTATTTAGTACAAATAAATAATTATAGCCCTTAAAATATATCTATATAGCATCCTAAAAAAGAAATTTAATGGCTCTAAAAAACGTAAAATAAGTTGATGATTCTAATCGGTTGTTTAGTGTGTTTGTACTTGGACCCCTGTATATAAAATCATTATATACATTTTGTCGATAAAACAAGCTGAGAGGTAAGTAGTGGACGAACAATATGGATATACTTCACACCATTCTCAATCTTCTTGTTCCTCCTTTTACCATCATCTTTCTCTTCCTCTTTTACCCATTTTATCTTTTGATCAAACTTGTGATTTGTCTTCATAAGTACCTTCACTTCGAAAACGTTTCTGGAAAAGTAGTTCTAATCACCGGAGCTTCCTCCGGCATCGGAGAGGTTAGCTAGCTTTGGATGCTATGCTTTTAAAATATATATATATATATATATATATATGTTTCATATTTTATTTTTTGGTGTTACTTAGAATTTTGTTATTGACAATACCAAGTAATTACCAAGCAGTAAATATAGTCGTTAGGGTTTTTGTTCTCTATATAAACTGATATGATATTTGGTTGAAATTCTTTATATATGTTGCTTTGTTGGGTCTCAAAAAAGCACCTCGCATACGAGTACGCTAAGAAAGGAGCATATTTAGCTCTTATTGCTCGAAGAAAAACTCGTTTAGAGATTGTAGCAGAAACATCACGCCAGTTAGGATCTGGTGATGTCATCATTATACCTGGTGATGTTGCTAATGTTGAGAACTGCAAGAAGTTCATCGATGAGACGATTCATCATTTCGGAAAACGTAAGTACTCGAATAAGAAAATTTATTTTTAAACAAAACAGAATAAGGAAAATGATCTATATTGTGATTATGAATGTTGGTGGTTAACCCGTAATGTATGATCTACACATATAATATATGTCGGGGGAAGGGGGGGGAATAATTTTTGGTATGTCTATAAAAATGTATGCTTTGTATATTCACTACAAGAAAACTGCAGAAAACTAACAGAAAAATCTATCGAAAATGGCCTATTTTTTTCGATAGATTTTCGACGGATTTCCGATGGACTTTCACAAAAAAAAAAAAAATTAAAATTTTAAAAACATTTAAAATTTTAAATATATTTTAAATACAAATAAAATTCAAATTAATATGAAATTAATATACGAAAATAAAAATTAAAATTAAAACTAAAATTTCAGAAAATAAAAATGAAAATAATTTAATAAAAATTTATAATAATTTTAAAATAACAAAATTAAATCTAACAATTTTAAAACATTTTAAAATCAATTAGAAAAAAAAAATTTAATATTCCTAAACAAAATTTTAAATCCTAAAAAACTAAATACTAAAAAGCTAAATCTAAAATCTAACATACATAATCCTAAATCTAAATTCCAAATCATAAAATCTACATTCAAAATTCTAAATTTAAAATTCTAACTTAAAAATTCTTAAAAATTAATAAACTTAAGAAACTTACATGTGTGATTGATTTTGATCTATGATAATGTTTGGATATTGAGAGGATTTGGTGACGGATTTGTAACAATTTAAGATACGCGAGATACAAAAAAAATTAAATTCCCGGATAAAATTTTGCAAATCCGACGGAATTAATATACTTTTGCACCATCATCACGAAGTCATAACTTTTGACTTCAAACCACTTTCAAATGAAAGCTAACTCATAGAGTTTTCATTTGAAAGTTGTTTGAAGTCGATCTAACGGTGCAATAAAAAATTATGAAGATTTTCGTGATGACGGTCCAAAAATATATAATTCCGTCGGAAATTAGAAATTTCCTACGGATTTGGGAGTGTCCGTCGGAAAATAATGGACGGACTCATTTCCGTCGAAAAATCTATTCGGAAATCCGTCGAAAAATATCTATCGTAAAACTGTCGGAAATCCATCGGAAATTCCATCGATTTTTTGATTGTTTTCTTGTAGTGATTAGTTAGTTGGAAAATCTCAAATTAAATTCAATTGAGAATCCTTGAAAATATCATGGCATTCCTATGAGACGTTGTAATTTGTGTTTTAGGAAGCAAAAGAATGAGAATGGTTTTTACTTTGAACACATTTAAAGTGTTCAGTGCGGAACACTTGAAGAATTAGAACGGTTTAAATTTGACCGCTTTTAGTAAAAAACTACTGAGCTAAAGAGTCCGGGCGAAATTATGAATCTATGTGTATATATAAAAAGTGCTACATAAAGAGTCTGGTTTTTATATTACTTTAAAAATTATAAATGAAAATATAGTCAGTTTGGTATAAAGTTTATATGAATTTTATTTACAGAAAAATCTTTATATAATACACATTTTAATTGAGTTGTTAGAAATTGAAGTGCTTGATTAAACAGATTTTAGCTCCGCTTTCCCAAATCCACATCTAAACTAAGCTATAAATTATGTCGTAATGAAGACCATGACAGACTTACCATTTATGATAAAAATAAACGTATCTTGTTGAAACTATAAATTTTTGTTATTTCTAGTAAAATTTATTAGATGGTTACGATTCTAATCAAGTGATCATATCTAAACAGTAGACCACCTGATCAACAATGCTGGAGTATCTCAAAGTATTATGTTCGAAGACTTCTCTCAAATTCAAGACGCTAATCCTATAATGGTGAGATTTTTTTTTAAAAAGTGTGTTAATCAGAAGAATCTCATACCAAAATCTAGATTAATCCTCCAAAACTTATATAAATTAGGTTTTCTTGTCACTAAAAACATTTACGAATAGCCAAAAATGATTGAAATCTTTTGTGGAAGGTATAGCTTGAACTCTGCTAAAGAATGTCATTCAAAGTGAACTTTTTACCACTGATCACCACTTCTTGGTTAAGTTTCTTTTGTTTTAATATCCATTTACAAGCTTATTAATAGTAATCCATAAATTAAGAAACATTCTTACCGGTAATCGAACATTATTTTGATCGATTTAAACGCAAGTATTAATTTGCCTTTGTCACGTTAAAATGTTTGGTTCATAATTAGTAAAATTATTCCATCCATTATATATATATATATATATATATATATATATTTATATATCTAAAAGCGCGTTTATTAAGAATTTATCTGTTTAAATAAATTATTATATAGTATTTTAATTTAAAACAATTCTACCAATCACAAAGAATAATACAGAATATAAATAATTACAAAATATCAAATACATATTTAAAATTTGTGTAGAAACTCACAAAAATTACTCTCTATATTTTAAACACACGAAAAGTTTCACCTCTCATTTACATTTTTCATTAGCATTTATACTTTACCAAGGATTAAAAAACACTTTAATATTTTGGTTATATTAACATTAACATAACCTTTTGACCTGTAGTTAATGTAAACGCTAATCTGAAACATCAATCAAGATTCTAACCCTATATTGACTACTTTATCTAATTTGTGTATATTAAGGATACCAACTTTTGGGGATCAACATATATGACTTATTTTGCAATTCCTCATCTTCTAAAAAGCAAAGGACGAATCATTGCGATTACTTCTGCTGCAGCGAATCTACCTTTCCCATTGGCCAGCGTCTATTCAGTAAGATTTTCTTTAAATAGGAAAAAAAACAAAAATCTCTTACATATTTCTTATATACAGAAAAATATGTTTGACTTAACAGTTGTATAATATTTTTATTTAGGCAAGCAAAGCAGCTTTATTAAGATTTTATGAGACATTAAGAGTTGAGCTCAGTTCAGATATCAAAATAACAATTGCTTTTCCCGGACTTACATCTACAGATATGACTACTCCTCTATTTATAGAAAAGGTTAGTAATAAGATATGTACATAATCTTATACCTTTAATATATGACATTAACTAATTTATGTGTTTTTTTGTATGCTTTATTGAACAATATATAGTTTGGTTCAGATTTTATCATGTCCGAATCAGTGAATAGATGCGCAAAAGCAATATTCAAAGGTATTGGCAGAGGAGAGACATACATAACAGAGCCATCTTGGATGAAATTTATCTTTTTGATAAAAACTGTTTGTCCTGAAAGCTTTGGCTACGTATTCAACTATATGTTTTTTCGTTATGGCAAACCTTTATTCAAGCGTGATTGATCATATCGATTTATCCAAAATCTCTCGTCTTGTGTTCCTATTATGGACATGTAACTTATACTTTTGTGTTTTATTACTGCAACCAAGTTTTTATACTTTATTCTTTTAATATTTGTCCAAATTCTATTTTGAACTTAACATTTCGTGTAGCTAGAGGTTTCCATTACTATTTAATTCTGATTTTTTTCATCAATTATTACATCGATATGATATTAAATACACAAACAAAGCGTGTAGCCTAATGATGTTATCATGAAAATTGAAGTCGGAGAAGAAGATGAGGCTGAGGCAGCCAAATTAGAATCAGAAGCACAATTTTGGACTAATCAAAGATCCAATGTACATAGACTTATTCCTCCGGATTCTCAGCAGTGTGTTCTTATAGCAATCTCAGACTCATTTGAGTATGTTAAGTTTGTAGTTTCTTGTTTCAATTTATCAATCATAGATGATAACGGAATGCGTAAAGAAATTTTCAACAGACATTCTATAATATAGAGTGTGCTTACCTGAATCTAGAACCAATTGAAAAGTGTAAGATCTAATCATTTGTTACTGAAAATATAATCTCCGGTTCGAGGTAAGAAACCAATGCACAAGAGGTCTTTCAATAGTTTGCATTAGCTCCTAATCAATGATCAGAAGTTCAAGGAATGGTTCAGTAGTGGATATAGTTTAGAGTATTTGTGTGTTGTGATCTTGAAAGTCTCAAGAATCTATCTACCACGTTGAAGATATGCATGAAATCAAGATTGTAATCAATGATTAAGGTCTCTTAAACGATGAAAAAAGAATTAGCAAAACCACCTCAGAACTATGAAAATCCAAGAATTAAGGTTTTGCAGTAGCCAGAAACAAAAATGTTAGGAGACTGAAAAAACAAGAGTTTGCTTAAGAGTCTGCGATAGTGACCTCGACCTCAACACCAGGTTCAATGGTGATAGAAGTGATTTGCTTAACAACATCAGGAGAGCTAAAGAGATCAATCACCCGCTTGTGAACCCTAAGTTCAAACCTATCCCAAGTATTGGTTCCTAATACAAATAAGAGTACCACAAATAAATAAGTTCAAAATTCTTGAGTTTAGTAGCAACATTGTAGAGAATGTAGAAGATGAAATGAGAGTTACCTTCACCACAAGGAGCCTTTCTGGTAGTGATGTTAAGAACCTTAGTGGGCATTCTCACTGGTCCCTTAACTCTAAGGCTCTTATCCTTAGCTCCACGAACCAAGTCAGTGCACACTAATCAAACAAAAAGCATCAAACAAAGAGACTATTCAATATTCCAAAGTACTCTGATTCATCAGAAAGACTAATCAATAAATTAGACAGCAATCCAAAAACAAAGTTCTAATCTTGCCACATTTGGGATCGACAATTTCTAGGTTCCCAACACTCGTGACAAAAAAGGTAAAGAAATAAAAAAGATCAAACCTTTTTCCAAATTCTTCACATTCTTAGAAGAGAGAGTGATCCTGATCTTATGAATTTGCTCAAGGGGTTCTTCTAAACCAGCTTTTGTGGGCTTCATCGCTGCATAAGCCATGTTTTATCACCTCTTTTATTGTTCTGCAAAAATCACAGATTTAAACACAGATTTAATCACACAAGAAAAATCTCCCAACAACATAACATAGTATGTGTTTCATACATAGTTGACGGTTCTGAGAAACCCAAAAATTAGAGATTCTAAGAGAAATAATGACGAAGAAGATGAATTTACCGTTTTCGCCGGAGAGGAGTTTTGCCGTTCTGTGAGTCTGCAACTGCGGAGGCGTTGAGTTTTCGTTTTATGTTCTCTAGGGTTTTTATTTAAAGTTTTATTGCTCTCCTTTTCTAAACGTTGTCGTTTTTGTTTCCCGAATTGAAATATTTTTATTTGCGTTATTCGGTTTGTTAAATCTAGGCCTGTCCAAGATGTAAACCTGTTTTGCTCGGCCCGCTTTACAGTGGATACTAATATAATTATTTTTTTGTTTTGTTTTATGGTTTACTCCAAAAATGTTTTGTACAAATGATTTCTTAATACAAAAGGGAATAGTAGTAATATTTAGAATATATTAGTGGAAGTAACAGAAAATTATGAATGAGGTTCACTTATGAAGAAGAAAACGAATGAGAGTAGAACCAAAGCCACTGGATAATATTATTGCCACCAATCAAATTTAGATGAAGCCATAAAACCCTAAGTGAGTCAGATCTTGATAATATTAACCAAATTAGCTTCGATTGAAAGATTGTATTCCAATTCCTCACTTTTCGGAGACAAATCCATCTTCTTGACTTAGGAATGCATGATGTAATTCCACACTTTTGGTTCTTTAGAAATGATGAGTGTAATGCTTCTACCACACCGTTGTTTGTGAGTCTCACATACACTCGGTTATGGGTCCATCTGTCTCTGATAGCCAATGCGCTACTCATAAAATTTTGGAAAATTTATTTTATCTAAAAATACTTTCATATGATAAATTAGATAACTACATAAAAAATAATATATTGGATAAATTAATATGAGTTCTATAAAAATTAAATGAATGGTATAATGGTCCAAAACATGTTTGTTGTCACATCAATAACATTTTTTTTCTTAAAATGTAGGAGATTGGTGCCAAGAACCACATGCACATACTTCTTTCCATGTGCCAAGAACCACATGGAAATCTGATCTACACATCTTTCTAAATAGGAGAACCTCTTTGACCCCAAAAAAAAAAAAGAAAAAAAGAAGAAGAAGGGGAGAACCTCAATTCGTTAGACTCCCAATATTCAAGTTTTTTTTTTTTATTTAGCATATGTGAGCTGTTTTCTATATTAGTATACATGGTTGGATTATTTTTATTTTTCCTTAATTATTAAAATTATATGATAACACTAGTTTGACATTTCTTCAAGTTTTTCTATTCATTATTGGTCCATACCCCTCTACTTCGAAGCTATTCTTCTTCTTCTTCTTCTTCTTCTTCTTCTTTTGTCAACACTCTGAAGCTATTCATTTTTCCTCTTACACAAATTTCATGTACAAAAGAAACACTTAGTCTCCTCAGGTTCAACAGTCTCTGCATGGTCATGCTCGAGCCAATAATCCATAAGTTACCCTGATTTAAATACACTATTCGAATTGAAACACACCAACATACAAAAACCATATTGTGAACAAGAGAAAGTCCAAATTTCTTTTGCTGTGGAGAAAGTCTTTTCTACATTTCATGTAGACAGTCCAATCAACGCAGCAACAGAAAAACATCAAGGCACATAGATGGAGGCATCAGCTGTGATGTTTCTAAACATAGAGACATATTATTAACTGTGGACAAAGAACAAAATAAAAACTAAGAGACTACTAAAAAAAAAGGAGAGAGTGACTTATCAAAAAGAAAAAAAAAGGAAGAGATCAACGCACCAGTGACCGGATGAATAATGGACATATAAATTTGGGACTAAGAGAAAAAAAAAACAAGAGACCAATAGAAAAAGGAGATGAGATCAACTCATCAATCTTCTCGTTCCTCCTCCTCCTCCCTCTATTACTCCCTCCGCTGGTAGCCTCTAATAAAAAAATTCACCACCAGAATTTAAGAGCGAAAATAAGAGATAAACTCAAGACTCAACCTAAAGAATAATTTTGAAAAGAATAAATAACCTTGGGGCGGAGAAGCTTCGACACGATGTTGTTCTTGATTATCAGACATACTTTTATTTCTTTGTTGTCACAGATTTTGTCACTTGCTACGTTTTCTTCTCGTCAGAAGAAGAAGAGGAAGATAGAAAGGAGATATTCAAGCCCTTTAACAAAAAGGATGTAGAGGTGATAATTAAAAGGAAGGATTACAAAGGTCTAATCTAATTTTACGAGGAAGATATAAAGGAGATACCACGTTTGTTTATCCTGCGACTTATGACCCAATGTTTTAAATCTTGTGAGTCAATTGCTTAATCATGTTTTCGTTTATTGTTTGCTTTTCACTTAATTAATTTCTTTTATGGATTAACAAAACCAAATCTAATCTAATTTTACTTTTTGAATTTGACGTTCGACTTTGGTTTTTATAGTTCCATCTAGTATTAATTACTACCGTTGCATTTATGGATTAATAGTTGGACACTAAAACCTGATTGTATCAAAACGTCACTAGAAAATTAATATGAAATTATATTATTATCTATTATAATATTTTGGCATTGTGTCCATGTAAAAAATAAACAATTTTTATTATATTAACTCATTTTAAATATATGCAAATCAATCTAAATCATTTTTCTGTAAGAAAAAATAGCTGCTGCATTGTTCTGAAATAATGTATTAACTATTAAGTAATATTTAGATGAGTTGAAATTATAATGTTTAAGAAATTTGAATATTTTTAATGTAGACAGTTACCTAGTTCTACACAATTAATGTTGACCCCATAAAGTCTCTCCAAGACAGTTCATCATCAATCTTTTCTTTTTTTGTCAAACACACAGTTCATCATTCATTTTATAATTGTTGCCTTATTTTCTTGAAATATTGTAAACAACAGAACCTGAATTATCCGGCCCACTCGAGTGCACTATATGAGCCCAAAATAAAACAGAAGAAGTAACTTGCTTGAACCAAGCAAGAAATAGAATGGAGCCCAATTGTTCTTACATAGGTCTCTTAGCGGCAGTGATGGATTTACAAACCGATAAGATCAATATAGACTTAGGAGCACTTACGCAGTTGCGCTGTAACATAAGACAACAGTAGATGACACCAAAATTTTAGCAAACACAATCTCCCTCCGTATATGTATGTTACAGATCAAACTTTATATTTTTTGAATTCATCTATGAACACCTATGAACATGGAACCCACAAGCAGAGCCGGTCTTGACTAGAAGCTGGTCAAGCACCTGCTTAAGACCGCCAATGTTTTTAATAATTTTAAAAGCAAATAGTTAACTAAAACACTAACAACTCTAGTGGTATTTGCCTATCTTAATGATTAATATGTCATGGATTCGAGTTTTCGATGGAGATTTTTGGATATTTTTCATATTTTAATCATCAACGAGCCAAAAAAATTTGTATGTTTGAGGCCCATAAATGTTTAGAACCGAGTTTGGCATATACACAAGAAAGGTTGATGAAAAAGAGATTTAAGTATCAGAAGAAGAGTTCGTTTCATATAGGACCGGTTCTCAGATTTAAGAGATCTCTTTGGAAATCGTTACGGATAAACTGAGTTATAACTTGTCATTTTCTAGCTACGTCTTAGACTTTTTTTTCTTTTCTTTTTTTGCATTTAGCATAACCAAATTCTATGTATACACAAGTAAAATCTCTTTGCTAAACATATAATTTGGTTGTACATGGGTATGATTACTGACTACGATATTGCGACATATCATTTGTTGTTTTAAGTATTTTTAGTGGGATGTATTAGCCGCGTAATTTTGTTATGTAGCATCTGTTTTGAGATGGATGGGACGAATTAGGATTATACCTGTGGTTGAAATTGGAATGACCATCAGATTCTTGTTTTATTTATTTTGCAGCTCCACTGGTCCAATTCTTCTCTTAAGTGTATGAAAACGTATTTTAAAATTCGGTGTCAATATTACAACGGGTATATATATTTCGTCATCCAAAACATAGTGTCGGTAAAGTTCCAAGTTCAAGTACCAGCGGAGAGGAAACTAATCTATCCATTTAACATGTTTTCTTTCTTGTCTTTGTCTTTAAAAGATTTGTAAAAATTTTATAAATTAATATTCGTTAAATTAATAAACATTATAAAATAATAAAATTCTTTAATTTCGAATCGAATTAATGTAAAAATTAATAAAATTCAATATAATAATAAGATAATAATTTTTAAAAATTTATATGTAAATATATGGTCTAATGTTACACTCATAATCATATACATGATATATATATATATATATTATGAATATATATATATATATTATGAATATATATATATATATTATGAATATATATATATATATATATATAAAGAAGATAATATGCTAGTGTATGGTTTAGTTTGTGTTTTTAAAATTGAATATTATTAGTTTGTATGGTTGCATTATTTCAGATTATTGAATTGTACTATATTCTATAATTTCATCATCAAATAGCCAAAAATTTTGTAAGTCTTTTAACTTCTAAATATACATCATTTTTTATTTTTAGTCTTATACCTTTTTATAATGGGACATATGAGACACTAATATGAAATTTAAATTTATGTATATCATTTGCATGAATTCATTAGTAATTTTTGTTCTTTGTCGTCCAAAATTTATTTTTCTTCTTCTAAATACGAAAATTTTTAGTCGAAACTATAGATTTATACCATCAAAAACATTATTTTTATTTACATCAAATTATTTCAACTCATATTTTTATAAAAATTCAAGATAAAATATTAAATAATAAAATATTGAAGCTAACCTTTCTATAAACTAATATTACTATAAATTAATAAAATGTCAAAGTCCCAACACTACTAATTTATAGAGGTTTTACTTTAACATGTTTTTGTTCTTGTCTTTAAGAGACTATAGACTAGTCTTAGCATATGAAATTGGTTTTATTGTGTATCTAGTTCGATTATCCTAGCATAAAAAGTATTTAAAAAAATAATAATAATAAATAAACTGTTTCCAAACCCACATGTATTAGATATAAGTCCGAATTTTGAAGTTATACGAAAGATAAAGTTTATGGACTTCGATTAAAGTTAAAATTTTATTTCAATTTAATTATTCAATTTCGGATAAAATATATGATCATTCATTTCAAATTAATCTTCTAGAAATACTCTAGTCATGAATCTATGTACATATATTCCTCTTTTTTTTTTTTAAGAAAATAATATTATCTGACATGAGGTATGCAATTTACCTAGTTTAACATTAACATGTGACAATGCGATCAATTCTCAAATTGAAGGTCAATAAATATCTTATAAAAAGTTCACGACCACGTGAAACAGGTGGTACCGGCCTCCATCCTCCAAGTCTCCAACAGTTCGAGTCATGTAAAATATGAAGCGAAACAATAGCATATAGAAAAAAATTAAAGTGATATTTCTTTTCATTGTCGACCGGAAAATTAAGTGAGTTACAGCAGGGTATAAGATAAAGATAAGGGTTGAGTTAAAAATGCATCAATTACAAATCAATATAGGTAGGGTAAGTTGGTAACCCCAAATATTTACGAATTACATTTACGGATCACATGCACATAATTATGATTATTGTTGCCTTTATTTTCTGAAGATATTTCTTACGAAAAGCAAAACGCAAATTTTTTTTAAGAAACGTTTAGATAACGCGACTAGTAAAGTAATGTTAAATTTTGATGAAAAAATACTTTACTAGCATTGCTTTATTAAGTATTTATTTTAGATATATAGCAGCGTTTTTAAACCTGACACTAATATTAAAAAAATGTACACTAATATTAAGGTATTTAGGGATATGCAAAAAAACCAAATCCGACCCAAAAATTTATATCCGAATGCGAATTCGGTAAATTATTCCATTAGAATATAAATCTTTAAATTCAAAAATCCGAAAATACATAACTATCCATGAGAAATACCCTAATTCAAAAACTTTATTCTCTAAATGTGAGTTTTGTATGTGTAATATACACAAATGAAAAATCTGAAAAAACCCAAAAAATCTGAAAAAATCCAAAAAATCTGAAAAAAATCTGAAAACTCCGAAAAAATCCGAAAGAACTAAAAACCCCGAAAAACCAGAATCTGATCCCGAACCCGATCAAAATCTGAATTTTTGGGTTTTTATAGGGTTTAACTCTAAAACTTGAACCCAAAAATTTCTACCTGAATCCGAATCCGGTAAATTATTCTATTAAAATATAAATTTTTAAACCCGAAAATCCAAACCCGATCGGATTTTACCTAAACTCAAAACCCGAATGTCCACTTCTAAATATACTGTTTAGATCTGCAAATTTTCTGACAAAAATAAACAAAATAAGATCTGCAAATTATTCAGTCACGTATAGAGTTTTTGTTGCTCAACTTCCAAAATAAATCCGTTTAAATAGTAGTGTTAGTGGTAATTACTATATATTTTTGGTCCGATGAAACGAAAATCTATGCAATATTTAAATGTTATAAAATTTATTGTAAAAATGATAATCCTCCATCCTCGCTAGACAAGTATGAAATCCTTGAATATTTAAAGATTGAAAGAGAGGATGGAGATAAGTGTGAACTCTTAAATTTGAAGATTGAAAGAGGGGATTGAGATAAGTGTGAACTCTTAAATTTGAAGATTGAAAGAGAATTGAGGTAAGTATGACTAGACCAACAAAAGGGTAGGTGTGAAACTCTTTATTTTATTTTTTTGTCAAAAAAGAGCACTGAGATATCAGATGAGTGGATGTGAAACCAGGTCCCAACTCCTAACATAATTTATTTGTTCAATTATACACCTTTTCGGTTATATATATTAATATATATATATATATGTATGTAGTGTGTATTGAACAACTTGTAAAGAAGTACCTTACTCGAATCATTCATTATCTATGGCCGACAGTCTTGAGCCCTCCCCAAGCAATAGTTATCTTAATTAGAGTACCTTAAAACAAAAAGAGTTTAATAAAGTTTATTACAAGCTAGTATTAAGTACAGGAGTACGTGATAATACTGTATATAATAGGCTAATTTTGCAATACTTCTACATGTAATCAAATTATGTAAAAAGTGGTGAATAATATAAAACTTATAGTTCCACAACAATTTTTTTTGGTGTTCTCTTTTTTCTAAATTAATTAACCAAAATGATAATTGCCAGGGTTAATACCAATCACCACTATAAGTTTTATGTCGGAGATTATTCGTTTTATAGATTAGTTTAGGAATTACCTATATGATATGATTTAGATAATAAAAATGAAATAAAATTGAATGATTTCAAAACTGGATTTATATTTACCAACAATAATAATAGTTAAGAGTCTTTCGATATATATATATATATATATATATATTCTTGATTACTTCATTTTTATTAATATTACCCGATTACAATAGAAAGCCAGCCATGGCTGCAGACAAAAGCCAGGAACCATAAAAACATACATAAGTTACTGAAAATAAGTGAACCAAAAGGTGAGTAACGAGACTGTCGAGGGAAGGTTTCTCTGAGCTCCAGCCAAAAGGTCTAGGCGAGCTCGAGTTAACCTTTGAATCTCCTTGATGATGACTGAAAACTGGAAGCGAAGTGGCATAATGCAACCCCGCATTCCTTTCCTGCCAAACCGAGTATAACGTGGCTTGGAAGAGTAGTTTGAGAACGAGTGAGACGTTACGGTTGGGAGAGGGTGAAATGAGCCAAATGAGGTTGTCGAGCAGGATCTGAATACAGTTAACATGAGCTCTTGAGGTGAAGAAGTTCCACATCTGTTGAGTGTAATCAGACTCCATAAACAAATATTTTATATATTTTTAGCAGGAAAAATATTTGTACTTTTTGTTTGGCTAAAACTACTAATTTTTTTTATATAAAAAATATACTAAATTAATTTTCGTATCTATAACAACATCATTGCCTCTATTATTATATGTTTATTTTTATTTATTTTTGGTAAACTATAATATGTTTATTTTTTACATTAGTCGCCTAATTTGGTTATATAGCATCAGTTTGGACGTAATTGGAGTCGTACGAACCAGGATTATACCTATAGTCAGAATTGGAATGATTTCAGGTTTAAATCTACTCTCCATTTCCTTAAATTATAACTTCATTGGTCCAATTCCTCTATTTTGTTAGATTTTTTAAAATAACCTTTTTCGTTTTTTCACAACAAAACGAAAGATAAAATCATCTCTCGCCACAAATACTGATTCTGATGAAATTTACCAAAAACTTAGAAGTTGTTTTTTTTCTTTCCTTGTCTCCATGTTACGTTTGAAGAGAAAAAAAATAATAATTCCGTAGTACATTCTTAAAAGTAGACAGTTCTGGTTATTTCCAACTAATAATGGACCCCAGTTGGAAAAAAATAATCAACTTACGAGTCAAAGGTCAACCATATTACAATTCGAATATTATAAACGCTAAGAAAAGCCATACGTATCCCAAAGAGTACGCACTAGTCCACTATAAAATCTCAAAACCCAACTCCTTTCTCCTACACATTTATCTAAATCAAAACACTTTAATAGCAATGGCAAAACAAATATTCTACATTCTCTTTCTATTCCTCTTATCAACAACGAAGCTCACGGCGTCTTCCTCAGCTGCCGCCGCAGGAACTTCAAAACGTGCAATAAACTTCATACAAGCCTCTTGCAAAACCACAACATACCCAACCGTATGCATCAACTCTCTCTCCGGTTACGCCAACTCCATCCAAACAAGTCCTCGACGTCTAGCCGAGACCGCACTCACCGTAACGGTGAGCCAGGCACAGTCCATGAAACTCTTCGTCTCGCGCTTGGCCCGTTTCAAGAGTCTCAAGAAACGTGAGGTTCAAGCCATTAAGGACTGCATGGAGGAGATTAATGACACCGTTGACCGTTTGACCAAGTCGATCCATGAAATGAAGATGTGTGGTAGTGCCAAAGGTCGTGACCAGTTTTGGTTCCACATGAGCAATGCACAGACTTGGACTAGCGCTGCTTTGACTAATGCGAACACTTGTTCAGATGGGTTTGCGAGTCGGATCATGGATGGGCGGATCAAGAACTCGGTCCGGGCCTGGATCTTGAATTTGGGAAGAGGAACTAGCAATGCCTTAGCCTTGATCAATGCCTTTGCTAAAAAATACTAGTAATTAATACAATTTTGCTTTGTTATTAATTATGTAATTTGAGCCACAAATGTGTGGAAGCTTGAGTAAATCGTGAATCTTGAATTTTATTGTATTTTTCTGGATGAAAGTTTTCATTTTAAGAGTTTACAAAAACTTAAAAGTACAGTCCCAGCTCAGCTGATCCTTTTCTGTTCACGTATCACAACAATTCTGATGTCATGTATCTGCTTCTCTACGTGGATGATATTCTTCTCACTTAAGAGCCGTTGACGCCGACATTCATTGAAGTTTGGACGGTGCGGACTTTAGAGTGCAGATCTCACTCCAGTACATGTCAATTACTATTTTACCCTTATAAAATTTATATAATAACAGCTCAATCTATAACTAAGGATTTGCAAAAAATTATAATGGCATACAATGTAAGTATTATCACACTATAATGACAAAAAAGAAAAAATGTATTATCACACTAAAAATTTATTGTTTTTGATATTCTCTTTTCCTTGTTTCATAAATATTAATGTTCTGTAAGTTTATATGACATTTTCAAATTACCTCGACATAATTATTATTGTTTAGTTAGAAAGCTAATATTCTATGTTTTATATATTACAGTAATAGGAGTGTCAGCAAATGCGCCGATGACACATTGTCATAAAGATTTATTCGAAGACAAATAAGACATGTCCTATCGAAGAATGCAAATCCATTTGTACGAAGACGTGGAAAGTGCGAGTTTTAAAAGATTAAGTATGCAGAAGAACAAGAACAAAGTGAAGACCGAGTTTAGAGGAGGAGAATAGACAGAATGATTTGAATAGTACTTATTTATTAATTTTTTAATATAATCACATACATATATATTATATGAAGAGAAAGTAGCTTATAAAGAAAGCTAAACATAATAAAATATTTACCTTGATTAAATCTGTTTCTATTTTTTTAATCTATATGTACTATTCACAACTATATTTGCACTTTTTATTTTAATGATTCTCTCAAGATTTTAACATAAAGTCAATTGCATATATTTGAAATTGTTCCATTTGTAAATATATTTGCAAGTTTATTAGAGCTTTTCACATAAATAGGAAAGATTATACATGCTTGGACCTTCTCCCGAATATAGTGGCAATCCACTTCAATATGTTTGGTTCGCTCATGAAATACCGAGTTAGATGTAATGTGTATTACGGTCTGGTTATCACAATGCAGAGTCATTGGTTCAAATGACTTGACTTCAAGATCTTTAAGAAAACTCTTCAGCCATACCAATTATTTGGTAATTTTTGCCATTACTCTATACTCAACTTCAACACTTGATCTTGAGATTACTTTATGCTTTTTTCTCTTTCAAGTAATCAAGTTTCCTCCAACAAATGTGCAATAGTCTGTGGTGGATTTTCTGTCAATTATATCACCTTTCCAATATGTATCACAATACTCAACAATCTTTGTGCTATTATTGTGACTCATCCATATGTCTTTACATGGTGTACCTTTCAAGTACCTCAAGATTCTCTCAACCATTTGCCAATGGTGCTTAATGGGAGCTTCCATGTGCTGACTTGCTTGGTTCACAACAAAACATATATATGGTCTACTAATGGTAAGGTAGATTAGTTTCTCCATCATTCTTTGATACTGCTTAACATGCACAAGTGGCTCCCCCTCATAAAAATTCTTATAATTATCTTCAATGGGCATTTTAGCAGGTTTTGAACCAATTTTTCCAATTTCAGATAGTAAATCTAGTGTATATTTTCTCTGAGAAAGGAACAAACCATCATCAAACTTTCACACTTCAATCCCAAAGAAATACTTCAATTCCCTAAGTCTTTAATGTCAAATGAAGATTTGAGGAGGTCCTTTGTCTGGTTAACACCATCAACATTATCACCACTAATGATATCATCATCCACATATATGAGAACATCGACAATACCCTTCTCCCCCTGAGTTGTGAATAATGTATGATCAACTTATGTCCTACGAAATCTATTTGCAAGAAGACAACTTGGTTCTCCTTTAAGACCATAGATAGCTTTCTTGAGTTTGCACACTTTGCTACTATTTTTTGTGTCATGAAGACACTGAGGAAGCACCATATAGACTTCTTATTCCAAGTCTCCTTGAAGAAAAGTATTTTTGACATCCATCTACTATAGATTCCATGAGAGATTGGCAGCAATAGAGAGAATAACATGTACTGAATAAAAGGTTTCTTATCAATGAAGGAAACAAAATACTTATATTGATCATGAGAAGCACAAGGTGTTGTCCATACATCAGAGTGAAGCAGATCAAAGCATTCATCGTAAATAATAGAAGATTTTGGAAATAAAGTTCTACAATAATTTCTAAGAATACATGCTTCACACTCTTGATGATCTTTAGTCAGGTTTGGAAAAATAAGTTGGAGAGCCTTAGAGTGAGGGTGATCAAGCCGAGTATGCCAAACATAACTAGTAGAACAAGAGGTTAAAGCAAATTGAGTTACACCAACCGATTGAGTATTATCCAAAACATAGAGACCATCCTTTGCACAACCTTCTCTAATGGCCTTCTCTGACTTAATGTCCTGAAACCATACATCATCAGGATTAACAACCAAACAATCAAGATCCTTAGTTGCCTTTTGAACTGACATCAAGTTAGAGGTAAATTCAGGTATAAATAGAGCTTTTGAGTTCTTTTCAAATAGCTCTGAATCTCCAATTCCTCTAATCGAAATATCTTGTCCATTTGCATTAATAACCTTCCCAAAGTAAGGTTTAACATTGGAAAGAAGGTTGGGATCACTAATCATGTGATAAGAAACAACAAAATCAATAATAATTATAATTTTATGAGATTTGGAGGTAAAAATAACTTTTACCAGATTCAGTAAGCTTTGCAATGCTTTTGATAAGAGCATTCAAATAAGAATTTCTCACCACATCATCATCACCAGCCGCACCACCAGATGTATGACCCATTCCTCTCAATTTCATTGGTTTCAAATGAGGGTGAAGAGTCCAACATTTATCTTTGGTGTGTCCCTTCATCTTGCAATAATCACACCAATTATTTTTCCTTTCTGCATGTTGATAAGTACTTCAGCTCACATGGGCAGCTTCACTTGTCCCTTGTAAAAGATCCCTTGATTATTCTCCTTTCTAGATCATTTTACACACCTCAAGTAAGGTGGGTACCTTCTCAAACCTCAAAATATGATGGATCGGTCCTTTAAATGATCCATTGAGAGTGAGGAGGAGTCCAAAGATCTGATCTTGCTTATGTCTTTCATTCACTCCTTCAGATATATGATAGGATGTCGCACCATCTACAACTCTCACCACAATGCTCTGAACTCTCCAAATAAATCTTTGAATGATTTCTCCTTTTGTTAGAGATCATTCAAAGCTTTCTTTACCTCAAATATTATGTTGATATTAGAGGTGTTACCATACACACCCAAGAGAGTCTCCCCACAATTCTTTTGAACTTTTAACATATGAATAAGCTGTAAGGATTGTCTGCTCCAAGGAGCTTTGAAGAACAACAAGAACATACTGATCTTCCTGGATTCACTTGGGATCCTCTTCCCTAGTTTCAGATATGATGGGAGATTCTTCAACTTTCTCATCCGCTACAAATTTTCCTTTGGCTTTAGACACTGTTTGAGAGCCAACTACATGCTCCCACAAGCCACGACTTCTTAGAGTCGTTATGGTGATTCTTGACCATAACAAATAGTTGTCTCCTTTGATAACAACTAGTAGAGTAATCTGCTTCTGGTTCTCCATCGTTTTCCTTGAAAATAACAAAATAAATAAAAGATTTTGCGGAAATAAGGTCTTTAGAGAGTGATCTGCTCTGATACAATGTAAGTTTTAAGAAATTTAGTATGAAAAACAATAAAAATAAGGTGAAGAACGAGTTTAGAAGAGAAGAATAAGAGAGAGAATAATTTGAATGATACTTTTTTATTATTCTCTTGTTTTTTTTTCTTTACAAGTACATACACATAATAAAGAGAAAGTAACTTATAAGGGAAGATAAACACAACAAAATATATATTTTGATTAATATGTTTTTACTGTTAATGTGTATGTACTATTCACACTACATTCGCACAATCTTCATTTTAACAAAAAAAACTAATATGTTGAGCAAATAAACACAAAAAAGACATAAAGTGTTACTGCTTATATCTAAACCTGGCCCGTGGCATAAACCCGTAAACAAAGACTTAAAGTCCAAATAATATTTTTTCTTTATTCAAACTAATGATCCGTAAGTTTAAAATGATAAATCAAACTATTAGACCAAACTCTATTTAGGAATATGTTATATATATGTTTACATATAAAATTACCTTTGTAACGCCTAATTAGTTTTAAAACATAATTTGAAAATGTAGTTTTTGTTTATTTCATTTAGAGATAAAAATGTTAATATTATATCAAAATTTTTTTTTTGAACTTCCATAATGTTGAACCAACTCTGCTAATATTTTTTCCCTCCATGACCAATGCCTTAGCCATCTGTTAAATATGCACAACTCTGTCCTTATGAACCTAACGAGTGCACCAACCTTTATCATTGCCGTTAGTTTTATGATTATACAAAATAAAACTCAAAATAGTAATAAGTCTAATAATAAAATAATAAGACATTTGTTATGGAATTGTTACCTAATGACTCATACTAGTGTTATTAACAAAATAATTATAACATTCCGACTGTTGTCAATCTCTTAGCCTGTTGACTTCAATTTTGTCCGATGGTCATATATATGAAAATGATATATGGTACTTAAACTTTTTTTTTTTGATTTATGGTTTTATTTGGTAATTAGAATGGTAATAATTAGTTCATAATTTTGGCAAACATACATATATATATTACAAACATTTGGGATAATATGTAAGTGTTTGATTGGTTATCTCGCAACCACCCGCCAATATTGTGTTTACAGTCGGTCGTGGTTACTAACATTTAATTACAATCATGAAAATTGTTATGTATCGATCTGAATCGTTTGGAATCTCTGGATTTTAAAATCTCATTCTAACTAACATATGTGGTTGTGGAAAGTTACAATTAAATTTTTTAAAAATATAATTTATTTAATTGATGATAGTAATAATAATAATTTATAGAAAAAAACTTTTTAAAAAATTATTCTTTCTTATCAAATATTATCATGATAAAAGTTTAAATACTTTATATATATAACTTAAAATATATTTATAAGTACAAAACAATATTTTTAGTATATAAAATAAATCTTCAAACATTTAAAAAATATATTTTTAATTAGTTATTATAAGATTTATTTAAAATTTAGTTTTTAAAATTTTATTATAACAATAAAGTTTTGATATTCTTATAATAATTATATATTATTATTATTTTTTATAAGTTTATGTTAAACCACTATAAATACACTTATTTTCCATAAATCCACTTATTTTTATTATTAAATTTATCATATAAATTGTTTAATAATATTTGAAATCACAACGACTTGCTTTTACAAACAAAATCTGGCAAACACACTCGTTTCGTTTAAATTAGTCAGACTAACTTGGACCAAAATCTAATATACCCCTTAACTCATCAAATTAATTTTTATACCTTTCATTAATCTATTTTACCCTTCACCCATTTGAAATTCATCTTTATACCCCTCAACTTTGTGGAAACCCGAAAATACCCCTCACTTGGTTTTCAAATTAAAATTTAAACATAGTTGTACCTAGTAATACCAAGTTGTACCAAATATGAAATTCGAACCCCTCACATCTGTATAAGGGTCATTACCATCTGAGATATCATGTTTTTCTTGGTATCATTTACAATTACAACTATATATACTTATATTTTTTAAGAGGTACAACCCCTCACATCTGTATAAGGGTCATTACCATCTGAGATATCATGTTTTTCTTGGTATCATTTACAATTACAACTATATATACTTATATTTTTTAACAGGTACAACAAAGTTGCACCTGTACCAGTTATATAGTTGTACTAATTAAAAAACAAATTATACCAATTGTACCACAAATTGTGGTTTCGAACTCTAGGCGCATGCTGCTGATTTAAACCATCTGTGCTACCGTGTTTTTCTTGATTACATTCGCAATTACAAGTATATAACTCGATTTGTTCGACAACCAGATTTCATTAAAAGTAAAATCGTAATTTTATTATTTTTAATTAATAATAATAATAATAAGAGAGGTGTATATTGGAATTTCTTTGCCCCGAAGGTATTTTAGATTTTGATCCTAAACTTAAAAAAGAAAAATTCTCTTCTTCTTCGGATTAGGCAAAATCGATTCTCAATGGCTCTTTCATTTCGAATTTGTTCGTCTCCCTTAATCTGCAGAGCCACTCTCTCTAACGGCGACAACAGTCGTAACTACCACCACGCTAATGATGACGCCTTTATCCGCCGCGCCGCCGATTTGGCGCCACCTCACCCTAATTTCGGTCCGCCGGACTTACATCACCTCACCCTAATTTCGGTTGTATAATGGCCACTTCTTCCGGAAAAGTCGCCGGAGAAGGATATGTATACGCTCAGGGAACTAAACCAGCAGAAGCATTGGCCGTTGAAGCTGCCGGAGAGTTTTGTAAAGGCTCCACTGCTTATTTGAACATGGAGCCTGGTGATTATCATGGTGACCACACTGCTGTATCTGCTCTTGTTCAGGTTTTGGGTTCTTCCTCATATAAGCCAATGATTGTGATTCTGTGAAATTGGGAAACAATTTGACCAAATTGAGATTGTATAGATTAGGCAGGAATTGAACGAGTTGTTGTTGGAATAAGGAATCCTCTGCAACATCTAAGAGGCTCCGCGATTCGTGAACTAAGAAGTGAAGGTATTGAAGTGAATGTTCTTGGAGAAGACTTTGAGAGTAAAGTTCTGGAGGTATCTTATTGCATTTTCAGCTTCCATCTGAAGTGAGTTGCTTGTGTTTTGTTAATTTAAATGTGTAACTTGATTATAGGATGCTCGGAAATCGTGTCTTCTTGGAATGCTCCATTGATTCATAGAGCATGTTCTCGCGTTCCGTTCTCTGTTCTTAAGTATGCAATGACTCTTGATGGTAAGTAATCTCTCAACTTGCATTTTCATATGTTACTAGTAATAGATGAAATTTGTAGGTAATGTTTTTTTTGGTTTATTGACAGGTAAGATTGCAGCAAGTAGTGGACATGCAGCATGGATAAGTAGTAAACTTTCTCAAACTCGAGTATTTGAGTTACGAGGAAAAAGTGATGCTGTGATAGTTGGAGGAAACACTGTACGCCAAGATGGTAAATAATGCATCTTTATGGATGTCTACAACATATTGAATAAATAAGTGAAAATTATGCACTTTTGTAAATGCAGATCCTCGATTGCAAGACATGGACAAGGTCATACGCCTACTCGAATTGTGATGAGTCAGAGTCTTGATCTTCCTGAGAAAGCCAATCTCTGGGATGTCTTGGAAGTATCTACTATAGTTGTTACCCAAAGGGGTGCAAGAAAGAGTTTCCAGAAATTTCTTGCGTCCAAGGGTGTTGAAGTTGTGGAGTTTGATATGTTGAATCCAAGAGAAGTTATGGAATATTTTCATCTACGTGGATATCTCTCGATTCTATGGGAGTGTGGGGGAACATTAGCTGCATCTGCTATATCATCCAGTGTCATCCACAAGGTAGCCACTTTACTAATTCCATACTTGTTTGTTATCATCCTATGCTTTTCTCTGGCTAAATCTTATTTTCTGCCACGTCTGAGATTAGTATTAATAGCGCTACTTATGAAGGTTTTAAGACTGTTTTTCTCTTATCGTGATTCATTTTCAGGTTGTTGCTTTTGTTGCCCCGAAAATTATCGGTGGGAGGAATGCGCCTTCCCCCTGTTGGGGACCTTGGGATGGTAGAGATGACACAAGCACTGAATCTTATTGATGTTTGCTACGAGCAGGTAATACTTCAACCTTATGACTTAACACTCACCGTGACAAGTTAGACATGACCCTAACTCTCGCATCACAGTCCCGAGTGTTGAATCTAAATCTTTGAAAACTGCAGGTTGGTCCTGACATGCTTGTCAGCGGATTTCTTCAGACCATACCAGACCTTTTACCTGTTATCCCATCAGAGGATGCAACTTTCGAGATTAACCCCAGTGTTAACCCCTTTGAATCTAGTATCATATTCTTCTATAAAACATGGGACCTTTATGGAATTTTCTCAAATTTTCTCCGCATCCAATTTGAATGCCCTACAGCTGGGAGAATTATGATTACTTGACCTGGTCCAGTGTGGAGCATTACTATCAGGTACCACATAACTCTTTAATGTAAATGGTATCATGCTCGTTCAAAATAACTTAATATCTTAAGTCTTAATCGTTTACCCAAAACCTTAAGGCAAACAAGTTTGTTGGGGTTGAAAATCCGATGGCACTTGACTGCGTTGAGAAAATTAGAACAGCGAGAAGTCCAGAGGAGGCAGCTCTAATAGGCAGAACAACTCAGAGACAGAAACCTGAAATGGTATGAACAAAAAGATCCATTGTCCAGTTTCGACTCAATTGATGATCTCTCAATTTATAGAACATTTGCTTTCCCATGGCTTAAGATTGTTCTTTCGGGGATGAGTAATACTGCATTACATGCTTTAATGGTTGTTTTAGGTTCGGCATGACTGGGAAGATGTGAAGATAGATGTAATGTATATGGCTCTGAAATGTAAGTTCTCGACTTATCCTCACTTGAAATTAATGTTGCTCTCGACTGCTGGATCGGTTCTTGTGGAGACTTCACCGCACAATCTATTCTGGGGAGGTGGCCGTGAAGGAGAAGGGCTCAACTATCTTGGTCGATTACTTATGCAGCTTCGTTCTGGGTATATGAGTGAATCCTCTGTTTCAGTTTTCTTCATTGTTGACATTTTACATTAGTGTAGTCCTTCAATTCATATTACATTATTGTAAGTTTGTAGCATTATGATAGTTTCCAAGGCCGTTGGATTCACATTAACTCATATTGAGTATTTTTGAATGGTAATGGTAGAATTTGACGGAAATAATGAGGGTGCCTATATTTGAGATATATCATATCACATTCCATGTGTAAGAAATTTTTTTGGATTTCAAAAAGTTAAAACGATTCAATTTTTACTTTCATTTGCTTTATGCGGTTTTGAAAGAGTGTGCCAATCCAAATATATTCAATAATTGATTTAATTTTAGTTTCAACAAGACGATTCAAATGTTATTCGGTTTGGTCCGGATCAGTGTAAATTCCAATGCTAATATGAACGCATTCCTAAGGAAGACACTAGGTGGTCACGACGTCTTGAGAAAAACCAAACACTAGGTGGTCACGAAGACAATAGCTGGTCACGTCTTAATATTCAACATAAAAGTAAAACTCTAAGAGTTGAATATTCACCTTAGACCAATGTGGAGTTGGGTTAGTGGTAATTCTTTCTGGGTCAAGATTAAAGAAGTCACGAGTTCGATTTCCATTGAGAGGGGTCTTAATTTAACATTGGTGTAGGTTTTACCCCAAGAGGATTAAAGACCCACGAATTCTGAACCTTCTGATTATTCAAAAATAAAAAAAATATATTCACCGCAGATATGTATCATATAATTATATAGTTATGTAAGCCCATAAACAAAGATTATTGAAAGAGTTTGCGTATTCTTGAAACTACAAGAGTAGAAACTGAGGTAAAAGCACATGGAAGATTACTTCAACATTGGAAAACACACATCTTCTTCTTCTTCCTTTTAAGTTACTTTTCCTCCTCTTTTTCTCATTTTGACATTTTTTCTAAATGATTTTTTAATATTTAATGAGATCAATTATAGGCATCTACATAGATGTTTGATATTATATGATTTTATAATCATAGGTTGCTAAATAAGAATATTAGTCATCATATGAATACAATCCCAAGCAAAGACACCACGCATCATCATGTTCTCTCCACAATAACAATCACTTGCTAAGTACATACACACAAACTCAAATATAATAATTCTAAAACAAAATTATTAACTAATTTAATATACAAAATTAAAATCCCTTTAATTAGTTAAGACATCACACCAAGAGATTTCCCAATTCCCCATACAAACTCATAGCCAAGAACTTCAAAAATGCTTAGAGGCATCT
Organism: Cardamine chenopodiifolia; assembly: GCA_963922655.1. NCBI lineage: Eukaryota > Viridiplantae > Streptophyta > Magnoliopsida > Brassicales > Brassicaceae > Cardamine > Cardamine chenopodiifolia. The sequence continues at coordinate 13,005,727 of OZ000463.1, forward strand.
TTCACATTTGCCTCTTGGCCTCATTTCTTCTTCTATCGTTCTGCTCCGCCGTACACTACGATGACTTCACCCGCGGAGCCGATGCTCCATCTCTGTGGGACCATAATCTTGCCCCACAACCAGAAACCGCACCATCCCCAACCCCCACCAGAAGTCCCCCTATCGCCTCACCGCCATCTCTCGGCCCGGTGTCTGCACCATCTCCGATCAAACACGACTCTATCTCCGGTGACATGACATGGTGGTGCAACAAGACTCCACATGCTAAGACATGCAACTACTACTTCCAAAAGAGCCCACACAATCGACCACCAAGGCTCCGGTCCGACTTCTTACGAATGCTGGTAAGGATAGCACTTGACCAAGCCGTTATCACATACAGTCAAACCGTTAACTTCGGATCGAGCTGCACCAACAATCAAAGGAAAGCCGTGTGGTCAGACTGCGTACAGCTCTTCCAAAATACGGTTGCTCAGCTTAACCGAACGCTCCGGGGACTGAACCCCGCGGCTTCGGATGATGTCAAGTGTACGGAATTCGACGCACAGACGTGGCTCAGCACGGCTCAGACCAACATCGAGACGTGCCGGTCTGGATCCCAGGATCTTAACGTCTTGGATTTCGTCATGCCGGTAATCTCCAGCAACAATTTGTCGGAGCTGATTGGAAACTGCTTGGCCGTCAATGGAGTTCTCATGAAGCAACAAAATCATACGACTGGTAAGTTCTATATTTTAGTATTATAAGTTATAACTACTTCAACTGGTTAATTAGATTCCTCATTCACTAAAATATCAGCACGTACTTTTGTTTTTGGTTACGATCAAATTAAATTGTCATTTTTTGCTTGCTTAAATTTTTTTCTTTTTTTTATATGAAACTTGATTATAAATTTTCTCTTGGTAAAATTTCTATACAGCAAAAAGTACAAAATAACAAAAAAAAGTGTTACGTCTTATCATAAACTATTTTACACGTAATCAGATTAATCATGTCTCGTTATACCCTGTTTTGGCTATTTTTTCTCCGGAAAATTACCTTTTTCCATATTAACTATTATTATTATGACTTTATCTAACACGGTCATATTCCAATTTCTTTGGTTTTTCCAGCTAACCACAGAGAATACTTCCCAAGCTGGGTTTCAAGACACGAGAGGCGATTACTCGTATCAGCCTCTTTAGCGAAATCAATGGCACACCTAGTGGTGGCACAAGACAGGTCCGGCCATTTTCGGTCGATCCAAGCCGCCATAAATTTCGCAGCAAATCGGAGAATCAAATCAAGATTCGTGATATATGTAAAGAGAGGTGTTTACAGAGAAAACATTGATGTCGGCAACGATAACCACAACATCATGCTAGTCGGCGACGGCACCAGAAAAACAATCATCACTAGTGGTCGAAGCGTCCAGCACGGCTACACCACCTATAACTCCGCCACAGCCGGTTAAAAATCTTTCTCAAAATTTTTTGGCTAAATTCGACTTAAGACCTCTAATGGTACTAATAAGATTTAAAAAAAAAATTAAACTCTTTTTGAAGGCTTTGGAGGCCAAAGGTTTGTAGCAAAGGACATGACATTCATCAACACGGCAGGGCCATTACGTGGCCAAGCTGTGGCGGTTCGATCATCCTCTGACCTCGCTGTTTTCTACCGTGTCGGTATCCATGGATTCCAAGATACGCTCTACATTCACTCACAACGTCAGTTCTTTAGGGAATGTTACATCTCAGGCACCATTGACTTCATCTTCGGAAATGCAGCTGTCGTGTTCCAGAACTGTATGATTCTCGTTCGACGACCTCTCCATGGTCAAGCCAACGTTATAACCGCTCAAGGTCGTGGTGACCCTTTTCAGAACACAGGTATAACAATCCATAGCTCAAGGATAATGGCGGCTTCTGATTTGAAGCCTGTGATTCGAGCTTATAAGACCTATTTAGGTAGACCATGGCAAGCTTATTCGCGTGTCACCGTCATGAAGACCTATATAGACAACTCCATCAGTCCCTTGGGATGGTCTCCTTGGTTAAGAGGATCAAAATTTGCTCTCAATACAGTTTTCTATGGAGAGTATAAAAATTTTGGACCGGGGTCTTCTACAAGATGGAGGGTCCGATGGAAAGGATTCCACGATATAACGAGTACCGCGGTTGCTTCTCGGTTTACCGTGGGAAGCCTTATCGCCGGTGGTTCATGGTTGCCAGCCACTGGCGTGCCATTCAAGACAGGGTTGTGAGGAGAGTCGTATGTATTATCCCAAAGACTATACAATGTGTTATGTGTGTATGTGATCATTGTTTATTTATTACTGATTTATTTATCTCCTTTTTTACATTATTTTTAAACCCCCAAAATAAAAACATTCTAATTAAAGAGACTGGTATAAAATGCATCTGCTCTAACGCTATACATTTGATTCTGCTTGAAATCTGAGACACAAGGTTTGATCAATGTATTTAAATTTACCGCATCTTTAGTAGTGTTGATTACAAATTAAAACAAGAAGAATGGAAATGAATAGAATTTATATGAGTATCAAAATGAAAAGAATGCAACTAAAAGTAGAGTGAAGACGAAACAAAAAAAGAGTCATATTAAGTAGGGGTCAGAAAAAAAGTATCATCATGTTATCACCAACATAACCAAATAAACTTATCACCCCACCAACTAAACCAATTAAACCAAAACAAACCAAAGTAACACACCCGCCCGTTCTCTTTCACTTCTCTAACCACCACCTTTTCGTTCACCACCTTTAAATTTTAAGATTATTCTGTTTCATGGTGAATGTCATGTCCAATATTGTTTTAATGACATATATGGTTAATTTTTTCTTGATACTTCTAATCAGTTTGAAATTTATCAATTATCTTTCTTTTTTGTCGGCAAAAAATTTATCAATTATAAGTATGTGCGTTTTGTAATAAGTGGCTTCTCTGGGCCACTATGTAATGAAGGTTCATTTATTATATTTTTTTACTAATGAGTAATGTCTATGGTGATAATTAAGGTATGCAGTATGCTGACGTAAACATAAAAACTGATATCATGTATAAGCGGTCCATTGTAGTTAGAGCAAAGTATGTATATTCAGTCGTACTCGTTCAGACGTGTAAATTATCATTTTATCAATTTTTAGTTCAGTGATTCAAGCTTTCGTAAGCTATAGGCCAGTAACCTCCACATAGTGACTTATGATTAATGATATGAAAATTTGGATTTATTCATATTCCAGAAAGGTGATTAGAATAAATGTATCTAAATAATGTGGGGAAAAAAAAAGCTAGAGGTTACGATTAATATTGGCTTTAGACTTGAGCTACTTTAAGTTTTGAAATAACAATAGAAGTGACTTTCTAAAATAAATTATAAATTTCTCAATCGAGAAAACTCGTACGTCAAGTAATATATAAAATTAAGCAGCTTCTAGTGCGACCAGATTACTTAATTCGTATGATTATAACCTATCATTATCAGTTACTCCGTGTGCGTACATTTAATAGTTTGTGAATGTCAAGATTGTGGTCCAGAATCCAGATGTCGAAGACACTAGATGTAGTCTATTAATTTTATGTTATTATTTATCTGATCACTTACCAAATGGAGTGATTTAAAACCACAATCAAATATTGGAAATCAGAAGCTGTGGTCCTTAATCTTAATCAGAAGTTAATGTCCTTAATTTATGTTCATTTATATCGAAAACAGAATGCTGGCAGTGGTTCCAATTGTTAGTATATTCTATTAATATCCCTATATATTCGTAGGTTCATAGAATAAGATCTTAGATATGTGTATATCGTCTATATTTCTTGTTGACATACTCTGACTCACCTGTGTATTTATATGTGTTGATACATCAATGGAAAGATAACCAATTCCAAACACTAACACCAATATACCATGACTATAATTATAGTAGAAGTTAAATACTTAAATTTATGCATCCACCAAAATATCTGGCACTTGACTTTTTAGACTAGTCTCAGAGATTTGTTTAGTACGGCTAACAGAAATGGATTTTTACCCTCGACTAACAAAATGTTAACCATTGAACTAATATCACTTCAATCACCTTTAAAAATTTTGGAGAAATACTCAGATTTATGTGTTATTTATGCAAAACCAAGCTAATCTTTATTTGAGAAATTGATCAAATCGAGATCGATATATATATATATATATATTATCTTAATTTTATGTACAACATCACAATACAAGATTACAAGGTTTACAAATTCCCACAGACCTAAAACTCCGGTCTGAAATCTTCCCTATATATACCAAAAAAAAAACACAACTTAAAACGCAACAAAAAAAAATGGCGATCAAAGTTGGTGATGATCACACTTCCATCACATGACCTTGTTCATAGTCCACCGGAGTTCTACATTCATCCGATGGCCTAGACTCAGCTATCTTCTCCGCTACTTCAGCCATAACAAGCCTCGTCAACAAAAGTCCAGCCACAAACGCAGCTCCCATCAACATTGTGAAAACCGCGGTCCAACTAGTCCTAGACGATATATATCCGGTTAATAAAGGTCCAACCGCGGCTCCAACCGATCCTGTTCCATCGATTATAGCCGTTACCGTAGCCAAAGCTCTCGAGTTTCCTTTTAACGAGCTATGTGTTCCAAGATCAGCTGAAACAGCCGTTGTGATCAAAGCATAAGGTCCATTAACCAACATACCGGTTAAAAACATAAGAGACGCATTGGCTAATAACGAAACATGTCCGTAGCTTCTGTAAAAGAACAAAGCTGGGATTGAGCAGTACATGAAACTAGCTGCTGTTATAGCTCTTGCTCCAATTCTATCTGAAATGTAACCAGCCATGATTCCTCCAACCACACCTCCTACATCGAACATTGTCGAAAGATTTCCCGCGGTTTCATCTGATAAATACTCGCCTTCAATCGCTGCCAAATATCATCCAAATTTTTTTATCAGATACATAGTCACAACATGTAGTCTAGTGGTTTGTGCTAATACAATAATACGCATAAATTTTACCTGTATGGCTAACGTAAAATGGTAGCCAGTAGAGGAAAGTGTAAGCAACCAACTTAGCAAAGAAGAGACAAAGCGCGAAAGGCGCAACTCCAGGGATCTTCCATGCTTCAATGAATCCAACAGCTCGTTTCTTGTCCTCAGTTTCCGAATCTGAAGAACTCAATAGCAATGGAACGTTAACCGAGTTACCGATTTTCTCAGAGGAATTAGTAGAATCAACATCATCTTCGACTCGCTCTGCTCCAACAATCTCTGGATTGACAGGCAAGAAAGCGAAATTCACCAAACCAATCATCACAATGACAACACCAGGCACTACAAAAGACCATCCCCAACCATATCTCAACATCGCAGCAGCGATTAACGAGCCAGTGATGTTACCAACAGAAGTATGAGCATTCCATATTCCCATAATCAAACCTCTCTTCTTCTTGTTAAACCAGTTTCCAACCACAGCAACAACCGATGGCCAACCGGAAGATTGAAACAAACCAGCAAGCATTTGCATAATCAAGAAATAGTAAAAACTATGAATGTTTAACCAATAACCAACTCCAAACAGAGAAGTAAACAATCCTGTTCCGATCATCCCAACCGTTAAAAATATCCTTAGATTCATCCTATCTCCCAAATGTCCTGCGAAGTACATTCCAAAAGCGTACACCGCAAGAAACGCGACATCGATCTCACCGAGCAATACCGTTCCATCTGGACCGTTAAAAGGAGCCCAACCACCTTCTTCTTTACCAACGGATGATCCAAACGAAGTGAATCTTAAAAGGAGTGTGTTAAGACCTGTATCTGGAGATTGAGGATCAAGAGCACTCTTCACAATGCTTGTTGTTTTTCTTGCAGCGTGATAGCTAGCGTAAGCGAGAAACGTAACGATCAAAACTATGGCTTGATAAGTATTGTAAGAGAGCTTTGAGCCTTTGATATGTTCCAAGAATCGAATCCCTACTGGTTTTTTCTCTATCTCTGGCTCTGATTGCATTAAAGAACCCATGAAAGCTGTTTTTGTGTTCTCTGTTTACCTGAAGATGGAGAAATTAATATCTAGATGAAATTCTCAAAGAGTATATTCTAATTTTCATATGGAATTATGCTTTAAAAACTCTTGGCTTTGTACAAGAGTTTTGAGGAATCTCTGAAACGTGTCGTAGTTAGTGACAGATCATGTTTTTTACAGTGTCTCTATAAATTCTCAGAGGACCATTTGAAGTGAATTTATCTTAATTTGAGTACTTTATTTAGTATTCTCGAACTCTTTAGATTTTTAACTTTATATTAGTAATGACTTTAAATTGGTATATCCAAAGAATAATCTTTAGACAAAAAGACAGTGCAAAGTGTAGAGTTTGAAAATTCATCGAAGCTTCAAACTAATCTAAAATCAATTAAAACCTCGTGATGATTAATTTCTTTTAATAATGCCAAAAAAAACATCCTTGAATTATTCAAATAAATTTTTTTAATAGAGAGTATAAACAGAACAGAATAGATATGAGATTCGAATCTAGATAATTCTAAAAATAAAATAAAAACGTCCGGGACGAAGAATAAAGAGATCTAACAACGAAGACGCACGTATCATGATTTGAAGATTTTTTTTGTTTTTTGATAAAGATGATTTGAAGCATTCCTTAGTAATATAATCAGCTGTAATAACTAATAATCCTTAGAATATTCCATCGGACAGAAAACAAAATCCCCGAGAAAATAGAAAAAATTTCAAACCAAGATTTAACGATTCCAGAAACATTCACATCAAAATCCGGAAACAATAAAGTAAAAAAAACGTAGAATAATCTGAATTACCTTTATTATACGTTGGTCAAGCTCAGAATCAAAAAAGTTTCCTCCAAAATTGGCTCCGACAAGTTTTAGACTTCCCGAGCTTTTACTCTCAAAACATGAGAAAAGATTATAAAATTTGGAATTTGATGATGATTGCTTAGAAGATGCAAAGAGAGAGTTGGATACGTTTTGGAGCTTGAAGCAACGGCGACGAGTTTATAGCATTCGAAGCTCCAATACTCTCTCGAATTAAACTATTGTTTTTTATTCCTGAAGATTCTTGAAATTACGATCACATCCTTCTTACTACAAATCATATTCCTCAATTTTTGATTTACAAATTTACCCTTACTAGTTGCGTCTCTAGTTGGGCAAACCATGCCAATGAACGAAGGTTAGTAATTTCCTACGTACTTACTACTATACATAAAGCCTCCCTATGGAAATATTATATACTTTCTTACATGAATTAATTTGCTATATATTCATCAAATATTTGTACATTTAATTCTACATATATATATATATATTCTAGATATATGACATCTTTATATTTTTTAAAATATAACTAAATTGAGAATGTTAAAATTGAATTTTTCTTTTCTAGTTTATAAAACTTGAAATTAAAATTAAATATTACTTAGTACAATATTTTCAAACTTTAATTCGTCTATTTCTTATTTTAAATTTTGTAATAATTTGGAAATACTATTTTCAACCAAAAATTTTAGTTTCACCTTGCTTGTAATACTATTTTTCAAACTTTTAGTTAAATGTAGTCATGTTACTTTAGTTAAGAAGTTAGAACTGTACTTTTAAACGATGAAAGTTGTTGAGAATTTTTGGTTCTGTGATCAGAAATTTTGATTGGTGTGCTAATATATAGGGTAAAGAATATTTCGGGATTTACATATGGGTCTACGTCACAAAACGATTTCAGTGGATGATAAAAGAAAAGAAAAGAGGTACCAATTTTGCCGGTTTTATCATGACGTTAGCAGATTTTATATCCGGTATAACATATAATTGGGCCCCTTCAATACAAATAATATATTACAAATATGTAATTTATAGATTTTTTAACATAGTCTACAGTTAAGATGCGTGGTCTTAAATTATTGTACTCTATACGGCACCTCCACGACATCTACTTTTGTACTCTATTCATTTTTTTGTATATTAAATTATTGTTAGGGCTTGTATCTTAAATAATAAAACTGTTTTGGGAACTTAAAGACCAAAGCACTTAAATACAAGTGGTTTGGAAAAATTCACTTAGTAAATTCAATCGTATCCGGGTTGAATTTTATTGATTAACCTAATATGTACCATATTTATTTACAAATTCGGATTGAAAAATATCAACCTATGTAGTATTAAACATTTTTAGACTTTAGAGGATCAATTTTGACAGGTTCACTAGTTAGATGGATCAATATTTAACAAGTTTATAAATTTGTTATAGATGAAACTAAAATAAATTTCTATATATGTCTTGTGTACATGTATTAACTAATTAATACGGCAAACAAGGACATTCCTTGATTTCTTTCACAGAGCTTCCTGACTTGTTTATTGGAAGACGGAAGCTACCTTTGCTCTTCCCGAATCCCTACCACTTTGGAGGATGCTGTCGAAACGAATCTTCCAACGGCCGACCTTTGATTTCAAGTTCTTTTTGTAGGTTAAGATACTTCTTTCTTATTGAATAATGAATAAGGTACATCTTTATTTATACATACAAAGAATAGAATCTAGAGTATATGTGATCTAAGATTTAGACTTATTATAAATGTAAAATATACATATCTAATATATACGTTATATCATCGATCGGACCGTCTAATTCTATCGGTCACATCAATATTTACGAAGCTTATTTTTGTGGTAAACTCCTACGGATTTTGAAAGAATATTTCTGGTTATCTAGCATCTTGGAGTCGACTAAATTTCGGAGCACGGAAAATTCTTTTGGTCATCCAAGGTTTTATGGCATTTTTTTATAGAAGTTTAGATAAAGGGACAATAGTCCAGTAGAACTAGTATAATATAAAAACAAAGTGTTAACCAGCTAACATTTTATATGTAGTTTTTTTTATTGACAATATATATTCTACTGAATTTAAATTTACCTAATAATTAATATGCTACAACAATATATTAATATGGTCATATACTAGGTATAAGACTATAGACTCTATAGGTACAAGATACATAATACTGATATGGTCATCTAATTCTTATAGAACTGAAACCCTTAGTTGAATCGTGTAAGTAATTAAGTTAATAACTATGAACAAAATTAAGATCTTTTTCGATTCTGTATAAAGCAGAGTCTCGATTGAGGAGCATGATGAAACTATATAAGGTCCGTCACCGAACATGGTTGCGTTTTTCCTCCGTGGTTTTCGCCGACAAACAAGTTCTATTACTATATTCAAAATTAGTATGACCATAAAATTAAGGCATAAATTAACTATGTTTCGTCTACGAAACACGCAACAATGCGCATAGATATATACATGTATTTGCACGAAATGTTGTTATGTGCGTAGAAATAAGATTTAGGAATGCAAAAAGGAAAAAAAAAACTAATTCTTAAAATGGATCATTTTATAATTCTATTGTCAAACGTGAATTTTTAGGATGTAAAATTAAAATATAAAAGATTTATGTTTGACAATCAAATTTTTAAAGGGTTCATTTTCAAAAATTTCCAAAAAAAAATATCATTCGGACGTAAACTGGTTTAGAATTTTTATAACTGCATATTATCCAAACTTCTTTGAAAATAATTATAGTCATCAAATATAAGGTGAGTTATCCTTTAAAAAACAAGGTGAAGATATATATGGTTTTAATTAACAAAAATAAATATTTTCAAAATACCAAAAGCTTTAGAAAATCTCAAAACTACCACGAAATTTTAATATTAACCTTTCTAAATCACACCCTTTGACATACTTCAATTTTTTTTAGAATTACCTTCTTTAGAAAAACCAAACTTAGAATGAAAATAAAAACTTAGAATGAAAATGTTTGAAAGTTGGTGACGGTTTGATGATCCAAGAAGGAAGTTCAGTCAAAGCTACAGGAAAAATTGCTCAGATATCCGTGAGTGAGGCTTATTTGAGCTTTTGTATCTTAGGCGATGATAGAAGTCTAAAGTCTGTTAAAAACTTAAAATGTAATTTCGTTTGGCTTCCGCTTCCTGAAGAAAAAAAGAAAGAAGACCGACTAAAAAGGTCAACATTCACTCAATTTATCTTTGTTTTTTTCAATGATCTTACCTTTTTTTTGCCCGACCAATTTGTCTTGGCTAGTTTGAGACTTTCATAAAACCGTTGTAAGTATTGCAGTTTTTTTTTCTTCCTAAACAAACAAAACAGACGCCAATTTTAATGATGGTAATGTTTTTCTCGTAAACAAACTATCACGCATTTAATAATTAAAAGGCCTACCAAATAGACAGTGGGAAATATTTATACGTATCTCCTCGGTCCTAAGGTATTAATTATCGATGATAACGACCTAAAACATTGACATGTATTCATACTAAAAAATATTATTTTCTAAAATCATATATGTGTATATATATATATATTGATTTTAGAGGTAATTATGCACTATCTACGTTGATATATATTTTATTTACCTCAGCTAGTTATTGGTTAATAGTATGGCTTATTGATGATAAATGTAGAAGAACGATTCCATCGCTTTTAATCGTTTTCCAAATTCAAATTTCCTTATTATAAGTTTTCTTCGAGATCAAAAGTGGCCTTGTAGCAACTCCTCACTTCTTAACATTGAAATATCAATTAATCATTAAATATTATAAACTTGAAAATTGTTAAATATTACTATATGTTTTATAAGTTTTTATGCAAAATTTAAATGTATTTAATATTTTGCGATAAATATATTATGCATTATTTTTTTGATTGATTGAATGAATTTAAAGTAAAATATAAATGATATTTTGTAAAATAAAATAAAATTAATATTCATGTTTTTAACAAAAACATTTAATAAAATAGAACAGAGTGAATAAATACTTTCGAATATGGATATTGGTGCGATGTGATGATAGTATGATGATACAACATTGGGCATGGCAGCCCACGTGGAACGCCGTTCTTGATCTCTGACGACTCTGATCTCGTCTGAAGTCTGGACTACACACATTGATGCAAAGGGCATTTCCGTAAACCTGCAACAAAATTTCAGCGGGGCCCAGCTACATTACCTCATAAGTTTTGAAAACAAAGGAAGGGTATTTGCGTCATGGAACGAGTGGCATATACCCAAGGAATTATGCTTTAACGTGCAGTGGATATCCTCTCAAGTTGTTGGGGCCCACATAGATGCCACGTCTGTTGTACGGAATCTAGTGACATGGCATGGCAATGCAAGACCCACTCATCGATGCCTCTTGGTCAGACCATTTTCGTATACTGAGATTGACGACATAGCGAGAACACCACAGTTGTGAATGTTGTCTTAAATGAATTCTAGCCTTGGGTTCGAACTGACGTGATATCATTCGATTATTGAAATTGGTTAGTGTCATAAACTAGCCACGAGGTTCCACATAAATTAATAACAAATATTTAGTTAGGTCATAGGCTCTGAGTCATAGTCATAAAAAAAAAGGAAATACATTTATAAAAGTAACTAAAAATTTGTAAAACTTACATGCTCATGCCATTATCAAATTATCATTTAAAGAACAAATTAAATAATATTACTAAAGATATAAACTTCAAATGAAAATCTTCACAACTAAATTATTTTTTAAAAATAAAAATATTATAATAAATTTTAAATGATTAGTAATCAATTTGAATAAATATTTTTTTGATATCCAATTATATTATATTGATTTATTTTAGTCGTTCTATTTCACCTCTCATCTTTGTTAGTTATATTTTTGTGAAAATAATAAATCATCACATCATCCATATTAATAAAAAATTATATTATTTTCGCATATGTTATTATTCAAATTTTTTTAAACGAATAGAAATTGTTCAATTCTATCATTTGTCCACGTATTTGCACGAATTATTACGTTTATAAACAAAATAATCATTAATCTAAATTAAAAAAATCTTAAACACTACATATATTAATCTTTAAAACATATTACATAGTAACCTTAATCATAATATCGTCACTTCAATAGGATTTTATGAAAAAGTTTCGAGAGCCAGGATGCATGCCAGTTTCATACGACTAGGTGGAGTGACACGGAAGCTTTAAAACGAGTGTTGCAATGGTTGAAAAACATATTAAAATAAATATAAAACATTTTAAACAATACGTAAAAACTACGGACGGTTATATCTAAATACTATATAACAAAAGAATAATCCAACTCAAATTTATATTTTACTCGAATATATATATTATATATTATATAATTTTACTATTATAATCAATGATTTAAATATATGCATATATATATATATATATATATTAAAAAGTCATTCTCGCATAATGCACAGATTAAAATCTAGTATTATGTTAAACGATAATCGTTTTGAAATCTAATATATATGATCAAAATAAATTCATATGATAATTAGAAATCAATAACTAAAATAAATATTTGAAAATATTAAATGCTCCCTCTATTATTTATAGATTGATGTTTAAGATTTTTTCCTTGTTAAAGAAAAAGAATGATTTTCTAAGTTTTGTGCATTTTTGTCAATTAATGTTAAGAAATGGCATATTTCAAGCAATATTACCTAAACATATTTTAATTATTAAATTGCTATTGGTTTATAGTTGTGAAAAATTGTTTGGTGTAGGAAAAAATGTATGCATAATTAAGCATCAATTATGTTTTTATCTTGTGTGAAAACTATATCAAGTTATCTATAAAGAACAGAATGAGTATACACGATTATGTTAGCTTATTTGATCTTTATGTTCTGGTTACTGTCATCACTTTTCTAGGAGTACCATCACAAACTGAATGATCAAATTTAATACAGTTTTATTTAACTTTTCAAAATATACAAAGCATTAGCCATTTTTAGTTAAAATTAGTGATCCAACAAATTACAGACATAAATTCTAGTTGTAATTTCTTGGTAATAATAATAATAATAACTTTCATTTTATTATTATTTTAAAACTTTATGGGTAAATATTGTTGGTCCTAGTATGATATAGAACATACAAGAAGAATATAGAAAATTATGAAGTAAACGTTTTTGTTTTATTATATGGGCCAAGATGTGAACATGCTAAATGTTGGAAGACTCTTACCATTTCCAAATACAGACACAACCAAAGATGGAAGGATAAGGAGTATTAGGGGTATTACGGATCCGGATATTTGGAGTTTTTTAGGATATCCGGATCCGTATTCATATTTGTGGTATCTGTGATTTTGTTATCCGTATTCGTATTTGTGAATATTCGTATTTGAAAAAAAAATACCGGATATCCGGTAGAAGAAAGAAATTTTTTGGATATCAGCGGATATCCGTTCCGAAATTTTTTAATATCCGGATCCATATGCGTTTGGTTTGGATATCCATTTTTTGGGACGGATAATAGATCCGGATCCGGATATCCGACGAACGCAGATAATTATGTCCAGGTTTAAGGAGTATTATTATTTTTTCTGTCTAGCTTTTCTTGGTTTCACAAGATTGATTATTGAGAAAACGAAACAACCCTTAGAAATATTTATTTTATCCATCTCAATTATTTGCCTAAGTTGATGAGTTGATATATCCTTTAGGCTTAAGAAAATAATAAAAAAGCTAGATGTGTCCTTTTAAGTGACACATCGATGAACGATACAAATAGCCTCTTGTTGTTTTATGAAAACTTATTAGTTTTCATTTTCCTCGTTTTCAATTTCATTTTGTTTGGGCATCCAGGAGGTTCAGACGCTGGACACGTACGACGTGATGCCTTTCACCGCCGTGAATCGCCGGGTAAAAAGATTAAAAAAGTTTGAAAGTTGAAAATGCACATATTTATCTTGTGTTCGTTATCACAAATTGCATGTGCAAATGAACATTTGAAAAGTACGTGGTGTAAACTGTTAAGAATTAAGATAGTAATTTACGCAGTAGAACATTATGCAAATCTTATTTGGTATCATGATATTTCTGTTCTTGTGCCTAAAAATTCTATTCACACATTTAAAGAGCTTTTTCGAAGTCCAACTTCCAGCCCAAAACCAAGCCCATTTGTACAAACAATCCCACTTACCTATCTTTTAAATGATGTTTGTGCACACATATCTCCAACGCTCAATGAATTTGTAAAAGAGAGAAATATCTTCAATTTCATTATACGAAAACATAAAATAATTGAAAGAAAGTGATTTTTGTTAAAAACAAAGAAATTACAGAATATTTGTGAAAGTTCCTTCCACACAAAATAAAGAGAAATAAATATTTTTTTATCACAATCTTTAATATCAAACGGGTGTTAGAATATTTGCGTAATATAGAATAGAGAAAATATGGAAAAGAAATAGAGATGATAATGTTTCTCCTTATTTCATATTTTGAATGGTTCAATACTACACATATATATAGGAGTACAAATTAAAATCTAGAATAGATGCATGAACAACATAGGGACTTGTGCTTCTTTGCATGTGCTTGCATGAAAGAGAGTGACTTGCATGTGCTTGCATGAAAAAAAGTGAATTGCATGTGCTTGCATGAAAAAGAGTGACTTGCATGTGCTTGCATGAAAGAGAGTGACTTGCATGTGCTTGCATGAAAGAGAGTGACTTGCATGTGCTTGCATGAAAGAGAGAGATAACTATGATAATTATGGATCAATACTCTCCCTCAAGCTTAGCTGTAAAGACACCCAAGACTAAACTTGGAATCCCGTGAAGCATCACCTCATTAAAAACCTTATCAAGGAAAACCCATTGGGACAAAACCTTGATAAGGGAAAAAGAGTATGATGGCCACGGGAAGGAGATAACCGATCATGAACGGGAAAGATCAATAAGTCCAAGCTTGCGGTGAATGTGAGAGCAAACTTTAAGACTTGCAGCCTTTGTGAAGATGTCTGCTAATTGATCTTCACTTCGAGTATAATAGGGTAGGATTAAGTTTTCTTCAATCTTTTCTCGAACCTTGTGACAATCCACTTCGATATGCTTGGTCCTTTCGTGAAAGACAGAATTTGTTGCGATGTGAATAGCCGCTTGGTTATCACAATGAAATGTGATAGGACTGGAAGACTCAGTGCCAAAATCTTTAAGAAGGGCTTTAAGCCATGTAAGTTCATTTGTAAGCTTCCTCATAGCTCGGTATTCGGCTTCTGCGCTTGAACAAGATACCACATTTTGTTTCTTTGATTTCCAAGTAACCAAGTTTCCTCCGATGAAGGTGCAATAGCCGTTTGTTGATTTTCTATCCAATGTATCCCCGGTATAATCCGTATCACAATACCCCACAATTTCTGTACTACCATTTCGTCCCATCCAAAGACCTTGACCTGGGCTTCCTTTGAGATATCGAAGGATTCGCTCCACCATGCTCCAATGATATTTTGTGGGAGATTTCATGTATTGACTGACCTGATTCACAGCAAAACAAATGTCAGGTCTAGTGATTGTTAGATAGATTAACTTACCAACAAGTTGACGATATTGTTCTAGATCTTCATATGGCTTATCTTCTTCTTCCTCTTCGGCATTCTCCCCCTTTCGCTTGACCTTGTAGCCATCAATAAGTGGAGTTTTGGCCGGTTTTGCTCCAAGTTTACCTGTCTCATCCAAAAGATCAAGTGTGTACTTCCTTTGCGAAAAAAATAAGCTTTTCGGAGAACGACAAACTTCAATGCCTAGGAAGTATTTTAGTTCTCCAAGGTCTTTAATGTCAAAGACAGATTTAAGATAGGTTTTAGTGGATTGAATACCTTCTGTATTATCTCCAGAAATGATAAGATCATCCACATAGATGAGAACCACAATGATACCTTGAGAGCTTTGGAGAGTGAACAATGTGTGATCAACTTCGGATTTATTGAAACCTTGGTCTTTGAGAGTGGAGCTCAACTTATGGTACCAAGCTCTTGGTGATTGTTTCAGCCCATAGATAGCCTTCCTTAGTCGTAAAACCTTCCCGGGCGTAATGGAATTTTCAAGACCGGGTGGAGGTGTCATATAGACTTCTTCCTCAAGCTCACCTTGGAGGAAAGCATTCTTGACATCCATCTGCCACAACTCCCAAGATAAATTAGTAGCTAAAGAAAGGACAACTCTTACCGTGTGGAGTTTAGCTACGGGAGCAAAGGTATATGTGTAGTCTTCTCCATAGGTTTGTGTAAAACCTTTTGCCACCAAGGGAGCCTTGTACTGTTCAATGTCTCCATTGCTCAAGTATTTGATGGTGAAAACCCATTTGGAACTCACTGCTCTCTTGCCCGGAGGAAGATCTGCTTTATCCCATGTGTGATTGTGGTTCATAGCTACAACTTCATCATCTACTACATCCAACCATTCTTTTCTTTCTTTGGCCTCCTCATAGCTTTGAGGTATCCTGTCTAATTCAATTTTTCCAAGAAAAGCTTGATGATTAGTTGGCAAAAGGTCAAGTGAACATACCGATTGAATTGGATGAGCCACAGCTTGATTGTTGTAATACACCCTCGTATTCACCCAATGGGAAGGATGAAGGATCCTTGTGCTCTGTCGAAGTGGCTGAGGTGAGTCTTCATCATCCTCTTCTACCTCTTCTAGTTGAGGTGTAGGATCGTCATATTGAGTTAACTCTTCATTTTGAGTCTCTTGATCCTCTAAATAAGCTCGGTCTTGACCATTGGCTTCATCACTTTGGTCAAGGTCTTGTTGATTCATATCGGTAATGTTTTCTCTTTCATTTTCCACATCCTTTTGTTTTGATGCTTGGTTTCGGAGATGATCTAGTAGAAATTTCAAACATGTAGCTTGATCGGTCGTAGAGTAAGATATGTCTTTTACGGCTTCCCAATCCTTTTTGTCATGATACCCTTGATCTTCAATAAATTTCACATCTCGAGACACATAGATGCGGTTGTTAATGAGATCATAGCATTTGTATCCTTTTTGAGTTGTCGAATAGCCTATGAACATACACTTCTTACTCTTGGAATCTAGTTTGTTCCTTTGTTCACCTGGTACAAACACAAAACAAACGCACCCAAATACCCGTAAGTGATCAATTGACGGTTTGGTTTTGTTAAGTACCTCAAATGGTGACACGTCTTTTAGAAATTTGGTTGGAATCCGATTAATGAGGTAGCATGTAGCCATAACTGCATCTCCCCAAAATCTTCTTGGTATATTGGCGTGGAACATCATTGATTTTGCAACCTCCATAAGGTGTCGATTCTTTCTTTCCGCCACTCGATTTTGTTGTGGTGTATAAGGACAACTTGTTTGGTGAATAATGTCGTATTTTGCCAAATGTTCTTTGAATCAATGACTTATGTATTCTCCCCCCATTGTCTGACCTAAGTACCTTAAGTTTAGCATTAAAATGATTAGTCACATAGTTTTGGAAGTTAAGGAATGCATCAAACACGCGATCTTTTGATGTAAGCAATGTGATCCAAGTATATTTTGATTTTTCATCTATGAAAGTCACAAAATATTTGTTATTATCTCTAGAAACGCATGGAGATGTCCAAACATCCGAGTGAACTAAATCAAAACAATTTTCATAAATAGTAGATGACTTAGGAAAAACAGTCTTGTAATGTTTGCCAATAATACATGCCTCACAACTAGAATGATCAAAAGATACATTAGGCAATAATAACTCAAGAGCACGAGAATGAGGATGGCTTAGTCTAGCATGCCACATAGCATTATTATTAAAATTAGAATTAAAAGAAAACAAAGTAGAAGTGCTTGGTGAGGTCTCCTCAAGAACATAAAGATCCCCTTTGGTATTCTCTTCTCCAAGAACTTTACCGGTATCAATATCTTGAAAATAAACGCTGTTAGGCCTAAATATGGTATAGCAATTAAGATCACAAGTTATCTTTTTAACCGACAAAAGATTAGAGGTAAAAGTAGGCATAAAGAAGGCCTTAGAATTTTTATCAAATAATTTCAAATTTCCTATTCTTTTTATAGGAATCATATCACCATTAGCAATAGTAACATTACCACTTGCCGATTTTATATTGTCTATAAGATTTGGGTTACTAATCATATGGTGAGTAGCACCTGAATCTATGACAAGAGATTTACTAGGTTTACTAGCAAAGAAAGTGGTACCTGATTCCTTTAAAGAGGCAATGGATTTGATGAGAGCCTCTAGGTCTGACTTCCTCACAACGTTGTTAGCTACTTCTTCTCCTTGTTTTGATGAACCACCATGTCCTTGTTTTTCCATGATAGTAAGATTGGACTTTGGATCTTTGCTGAACTTGCTTGGCTTGAGATGATAATGAAGGAGCCAACATTTATCTGAGATGACCCTTCCTTTTGCAATAGTGACAAAACCTTTCCTCCTGCTTATACACTCCTTTGTTTGCCATAAGGAATTCACTTCTTCCACTAAAAAGACCAAGAGAGTCTTGCTCCCTTTGGATTTGAGAACACACATCTTCAAGACTAGGGAGCTTGTCGGCCCTTAGGAGATGTTTGATGAGATCATTGAAGACTGGGTTCAAAGTGAGCAAAAGAACAAAAACTTTGTCTTGCTCTCGTCTTTCATTGAGAATAACCGGATCCACAGTATTTGGCCGTAGCATCTCGAGTTCGGCCCATAGGGACCTAAACTTTCCAAAATGCTTAGTGAACTCCATATCTTCTTGGCATAGATTATTGATAACTTTCTTCACCTCGAACACGCGGGTGAGATTTGAAATATTTCCATACACATTTTTGAGAGTATCCCATAATTCCTTTGAAGTTTCACAATAAGAGTAAGCTTCAAGGATGGAGGCTTCAAGAATGGAGGCTTCAAGAGAGTTTTGGAGAAGTCCGAGAACGGTTTGATCTTTTTGAAACCACTTGGCTTTTTGTAGAACCACCTCCTCTTCTCCATTAATGATGTCTTTTTCATCTCCTTTGGTGGCTTCCTTTGGGGCAAAACCAGTTTCCTCATGGCTCCAAAGTCCGCGGCCACAAAACGCGGTCCTTATGGTCCTAGACCATAACAAATAATTTCCTCCTTTGAGGACAACCGGAATCACCATAGTCTTTAAGTTTTCCATGATGAGAATATATTTGAGAAAGAGATGGAGATTGCAGAAATAGAACCACGATTCTAGCCTTTTTCACAACTCAAAATCAATGATTTCAAGGACAAAGTCTCAGAGTGAAAATGGCTAGTAAAGTGATTTAGAAAAGATGGAGAGAATCTAAAATTATTTAGGATTTTTTTCTGATACCATGTTAGAATATTTGCAGAATAGAGAATAGAGAGAATATGGAGAAGAAATAGAGATGAGAATGTTTCTCTTTATTTCATACTTTGAATGGTTCAATACTACACATATATATAGGAGTACAAATTAAAATTTAGAATAGATGCATGAACAACATAGGAACTTGTGCTTCTTTGCATGTGTTTGCATGATCTTGTATGTGCTTGCATGTGCTTGCATGAAAGAGAGTGGCTTGCATGTGCTTGCATGAAGGAGAGAGATAATTATGATAATTATGGATCAATAACGGGAGACACCAAGAGCAAGTAGTAGCCACCACAAAGCAATCATCTTAAACCTCAAAACAAACAAAAGACAAAAAACGATTAATTCGAGCATAACCGTCACTTGTGGCTTACATCTTCCTCATCATCTCCATTAGGACCTAGTGGACAAATTGGTAGTGTTCTTGGCCAAGAGAGACGGAATAGACAAGCTTCTGAAGACATTCCAGTACGTGTCCAAGCTAGCATACCGGCGTGTTGAAGCCACACGACCCGAAGCCGCCGAGAGGTTGAAGAAGTGGGAGGTCGCCTCTGGTCTCAGTCCCAAATCCTTCAGGTCCCACACCTTTCTATGAATATCTATCACTTAATCTAAATAAATGGCAGAATCGTAAATATAGTCTAGTGTGTTAAATAATATGTTTGCTCTAGTCTAATAGATGAAATAGTATGTTTGTTGTAGTTCATTCCTTGATTAAACTAATTTGGATGGTCACTAGTATGATTCATATATATAATATATACTAATACAATATTACATGAAAATAGGTATAATTGAATAGATACATTTAACTATAACAATCGTTGTTGAATGTTGATTTGTGGCCGAATTATGCGAACAAGACCGAGAGATCTCTCACAAGGTTCAATGCGTTGAGACAAAACCCGGGCGCAACCCCGGTGATTTATTTCTTGGCAATTCTAGCCAATCCAGGAGAGATGGTTTACTTTTTCTTCGATCATTTTCTTTTGGTTATCAAGAATTGGTACGTTAAACCCCAAGCTTGCCAATAGAATGAGTTTCATCTCGGCTTTTGGTGAATCTTTCGGTTACATTTTCTTCATCGTCATTGATTGCATCTTCATAAGGCAGAGAGTCAAATCCTTGAAGCAACTTCAGTATTCATCCGATAAACCGGAAGAAGAAATCAGTGCGAAAATTTCGTGAGATTCGGGGATATATATTCGTGAGATGAGAATTTCTGCTAACATTGTCGATTTGATTATTTCATTGGCGGAAATTGAACCGAATCCGTTTTGTAACCATACGGTTTCACTCAGTATAAGTGGTTTAGTTTCGGCTTGGGCCGGTTGGTATAGGAATTGGCCCTCGTAATCTGTTTATAAATGTTTCGAATGAACATAGTGAACGTGTAATATATGAACATTTTTATTTTATTTTGTTTAGAGGTCAAATCAAAATCAGACAAAATTAAGGGCATAAAAAGGTATATTGTACAAAAAAAACAAAGAGTTCGGTTAACATGCTCCTTCTTCTTCATCATTGTCGGCCATGTGCCTCTCCCATATCTCGTTGTATCCGATGTAGATCGTTAGTCCGGTAGTCCTAGTTCTAATGGCCCTGCCGGTTTTGTTGGCCTTTATAGTCTGATTTTTCACTTTTGAAACTGCCATGGACATCCTCTATTTTAACTGTTGCGAGATTTTTGAGAGTAACAACCATAGTAACCTCCATTTTCTCCGATTATCTTGGGTTTTGGGATCTCTTATTTATCAATTCTTCTCACTTCCGTTATGCTACCTCACCACAACTATGATTCATGTCTCGTCTCTGCTTTGAATCTAATACCCAGAATCTTGCAAATGTGAGTCTTGGTGATGAAGATTTTTTAATCCCGGAAGATTTACTCTCACAGGCATTTCGGGCTTCCCAATATAGCCTCTTCATTCGGCCTTCTAACCCGCGACGACAAAATTTAAGAGCTCTATCGCGATTCTTTCCTTGTCTATGGGGTATGGATACCATGATCTCTAGTCGAATCGTTGACCAAAACAGAGTTCAGTTTATGTTCCCTTCTGAAGAGGTGCTGCAACTCATCCTCTGTCGCGGTCCATGGAGTTTTAACCAATGGATGGTTGCGATGAAAGTCTGGTCCCCAGCTCTTCACGAAGACGAACCCACCTCTGTCAATTTATGGAATCAAGTTCATGATATTCCACTCCAATTCATATCGGTTGCCATGATTAACTATATTGCTGGAACTATAGGTTTGGTTATTGAACCAGCATGTAAGCCAACCATTGGGGAGAATGTTGCTTTCGAGAGAGTATGTCTACAATGGTCGCTAAATTGTGTCCTGATATTTGAACGCTATATCAAGTTTGGTGACATTTCAGCAGTGGCTAACTTTTGTTACGAACGATTACGAAACTTTTGTTTTCGGTGTCACCACCTTACTCATGATATTGCTGAATGTACAATCCCTGAAGCAGAGGCGGCTCCAGGGCATCAAGATCCGGAGCCGCCTCTGACAAATATGAGGCCACTTATGATACGTCTCGCGTCTCATCCCTTTTACTTTGACTGGTTCACCACTCCGTGCAATTCATGCTGCTCCTCTTCGAATGATTGACAACTATGATTCCATCATACCGGTGACCGCTCTCCACCATCCATCTGCAACTTCCAATTCCGACACTGCTATGGTTTCACTTGATGGTTAGCAGTTTTCCACTTCTAACCTCCGCGATTTCTATCACACTTACACTGCTAACTCCGACCCAACATAATCTGAAGCACGCCGGAGACACATTCTTCTCTCCCTCAAACATGTTAGTAATGAAGTCATTCATGAAATCACCCGGCCATTAGGCTCTCCATCAAACTCTTCGCATTAAAGACGCAGAACTGTGGCATCCAAGGCCAGTTCAAATCCAAGTTCTTCTAGTGGCGAGGCGGCCCCTTTAGCACCAAGGAACAAATGAAGCTAGGGAGTTGGAACTGGTAGAGCATTGGCAAATGGCCGACAGTTCATCGTCTATGGGAGATATGCCGTCGCTATCTCCTTAATGTTATTTTTCTCATTGAGACGAAACAACCATTTAGCTATGTATGCGACCTATCAGTTTCCTTAGGATTTTCAAACAATTTCATTTTACCCCATGTTGGCCTTAGTGGTGGTTTGGCGTTATTTTGGAAGAACATATGTTGATCTCACTGTATTATCTCATGGTGCACGACTTGTAAAATGTATTATTAATGAAAAATCAATTTCCTTTTATTTATCGTGTGTTTATGGTGATCCGAATCCTTTATACCGAAATGCATTATTGGAGAAGCTTCAACGTACGAGTATAACTCGTGTTGAACCATGGATAATGATCGGAGACTATAACCAAATCCGAAATAATGATGAGAAACTTGGCGGACATAGCCACAATGAAGATTCATTTTGAGACTTCAATACTACCTTGGTTGTGTGTGACATGAAAGAATTGAGTCATAAAGGAAATAAATTTAGTTGGAGTGGTCATCGGAGTTTGGTTCGTAATGGAATAAAAACATAGGAATTGATTCAGTGTTGCCTTGATAAAGCTTTAGCAAATACGGAATGGCTTATTACTATCTTTCATCTTTCTCTGAATACTTGGAGCCTATCGAATCAGATCATCGTCCGTTAATCGTCAATATATTCTCGGACACTTGTGTAAACTAATGCTAGTTTCGATATGATAAAAGACTCTATGTTCGTGAAGGTTTTAAACACAATGTGGAAGTGGATTGGAGTAGATTGTCCTGCAATGCGGATCTCCAGGATAAGTTGACGTCAATCCATATGAGCATATCTAAGTGGAAACATTCTAATCTTTCAAACTCGGAAACAGATATTAAACTACTTAAGGAAGAATTGAGATGGCATTCTTACAACCTGTCCTGGATCGTCTATCCATCAAGACCATTAAGCGCAATTTTAACCAAGCGTATTATCAGGAAGAAGTTTTTTGGAAACTTAAAAGCTAGAACCAATGGCTTAAAGCAGGTGATCGAAATACGAAGTTTTTCCATGGATGTGCTAAAATTCGAAAAGTGAAGAATCGTGTTACATCTATCATGGATGATAACGGAGTGGAGTTCATGAATGAGATGGATATTTCTCAAGTAGCTATTCATTATTTTTAGTCCTTGTTCATTAGTTCCAATAAGTATGACTAGGGTGATTTCTTTGATGGTTTTCAAGCCCCGGTAAAATCTGACATTAATTGGGTCATTACATCTGAAGTCACTAATGACGAATTTATACAAGCTATTAAATCCATTGGAGGAGACAGAGCCCCTGGTCCCGATGGGTTAAGTGGTGCATTCTTCCAGAAATTTATTTTGACCGTTGGTGATAGCATTATATTCGAGGTTAAGAAATTTTGCGATACTGGTGTCATGCCTTCTGGGCTTAATAAAATTCACATCTGTCTTATACCAAAAAAAGAGCAGCCAAATCATATGAGCAATTACAGACCAATAAGTTTATGTAATGTTACATTCAATCATCTCGAAAATCCTTATTATCTGAATAAAATCGTTCCTATCTGCAATTATCTCTGACCAACAAACGACATTTGTACCAGGACGACATATAACTAACAATGTTCTCATTGCACACGAGCTCCTCCATTCTTTGAAAAAATGAAAGCGTTAGACCAAATCATATATGACCATCAAAACAGATATATCCAAAGCATATGATAGAGTTGAGTGGAGTTTCCTGGAAGAAACTATGTTACGATTAGGCTTTGATGAAAAATGGGTTGGGTGGATTATGTCTTGTGTCAGGTCGGTCACGTATTCAGTTCTTATTAATGGAAGCCTCTACGGGGATATTCGACCTTCCCGGGATATTCTTCAAGGTGATCCTCTATCCCCGTATTTGTTCTTATTTTGTGCGGAGATGCTTACACAAAGAATTAATTGTGAAGAATGTCAATGAAATATTAAATGCCTTTCAATCAGCCTTAACGGACCTCGTGTTAGTCACCTCTTCTTTGTGGATGACTCGTTCTTTTTTGTCAAGCTAATCGGAAAAATAGCACCACCGTTTCTGCTGTGTTATGGAAATATGGGGCACTCTCTGGTCAACTAGTCAATCATAATAAATCTTTTATTATTTTTGGCTCTCGGGTTTGTGAATCTAAAAGAGCAGAGGTACAACAAGTCATTAGCATCCAACATACTGGTGGATGTAATAAATACCTGGGTCTTCCTGATGAATTTACTAATAAAAAATGTGAACTTTTTGAGTATATTGTGACGAACGTCAAAGAACGTACAAAAGGATGGAATCAAAAATATCTATCTCAGGGCGGAAAAGAGGTTCTTCTAAAGTGGGTTACTACAACTACAACTAATTCCCTATCTCTTCGAGATTTATGGTAACTTAATCATCAACAATGGAATGAGAATGCGTTGAGACAGTATTTAAACCCTATTGATGCACATGATGCTCATCGATTATATATTCCTCGCATGGACATTCTTGATAAACTGATATGGCATTATACAAAGGATGGTAACTACTCAGTGAAATCAGGATATTGGTTAGCTACTCATTCATCAGAATCACTAAGGAATATACGACCTATTCCACATGGTAATATATCACTAAAAGCTCGTATTTGGAAGATTACCACAGCCCCGGAAATCAAATATTTCCTATGGCGTATATTATCTTATGCTCTTGGATCTACAGCTGAAATATCTCGGCGTGGTATTCCGATAGATACGACTTGTAAGGGGTGCTGCCAACATATTGAAACGCAAAACCATATATTTTTCCAATGTCCCTATGCAATAGCAGTTCGGCGTACGTCTAACTCACCAGTCTCAAGAGCAATTCTACAAACGAATACTCTCGAACAAAATATCGAAGGTCTGCTCAGAATTTATGAATCCTCAACCCTCCAGTCCATTCATCATGAAGTCTTTTGGATATTATGGCAGATATGAAAATCACGCAATGATCTCATTTTTAATAAAGTCAATCAGGAAATTAGTTTATTGTGCTCTCGCGCTAAGGATAATACACAAGATTGGCTTGACGCTAACACTCAGATCCCATCAAGTTGGAATAACAACTCTTCTAGGCCGTCTTCTCTTTGGATTCCTCCACCTCCAGGTTTTCTCAAGTGTAATGTTGATGCAAGTTATATCTACAATAACTCTTCAATAGGTGTGGGCTATAATATCATACGAGATGAATTGGGAGGCTTTCGTCTTGCGGCTTCAACAAAAGTTAAACAGGGTACTACTCCTTTGGAAGCAGAAGGAATGACCCTTTTACATGCCTTACAATCACTACGATGTCGTGGTTATCAAAACATCATCATGGAAGGAGACTGCCAAAAAGTTACAAGATCTTCTTCATTCTAATGCTCAGAATGCAAATATGGAACCACTAATCAATGATATCCGCAGTTGGGCGGATCACTTTACAAATATATCATTTGAATTGGTATTGCGACAATTTAATCACGTAGCGGATAAATTAGCTAAGTATACTCATAGTCAATACCATATCTTAAATGTTTATTTACGTCCTCCAAAATTTTTGAAGATTGGTTACTAAACAATCATGTGTGGTCTTTTCTAAAAAAGACGTTTAAAAAAAAGTATATTGTAACAACGTGGGGGCATTACTGAAATTCGTAGAACTTGATAACTGTAGTTCTGTAAATAACTTCCCACTCGCTCACTCCGATTGAAAAATGGTTAAAAAAATTTAAATTGTTATTCATCAAAAGTCGTTACCTTCTCTTAATATTTATAGATTTATCAACGTTACATTATTCACTTAAACAACAGAGGTACAGAGAGGAAAAAAATAAAAATTAAATAAAACTAATGAGAAAAATGATTCCATCATCGTTTTCAAGTAAGTTTCAAGGAGTAATAAGTATGAATGCGTTGAAATGTTATGTATCGAAGTTTATCTCTACCTTCTTCTTCGTCCTCGCAGCCGTTGGATCCGTCATGGCTTCATGTAATTTTACTCTGTTTCTTAATAATTTTGATCCTTTTTTATATATTAAAAGTCTGAAGTATTAATGATTCTCATTTATGATAATTGGATTTCATAATCTTCTATTTTCTCAATCATCTCAATTGCATATTTTCTATTACTCTGTAAAATATTGTATTTCATTCATATAAATATAATCATTATTTTATAATGAAAATCATCATTTTTATAGTCTTACATGGAATCAAAAGTCTCTTTATCTTTTACTATTGTTTTCCTATTTCTTCTTTTTCAAATTTTTTCCGTCTTCACTATGACTTCCGCCAACAATATTTCTCCTTTAAACAATGGTCTTAATGCCTCTGAAACTTTATC
The DNA here is from genome assembly GCA_963922655.1 of Cardamine chenopodiifolia. Taxonomy (NCBI): domain Eukaryota; kingdom Viridiplantae; phylum Streptophyta; class Magnoliopsida; order Brassicales; family Brassicaceae; genus Cardamine; species Cardamine chenopodiifolia. The sequence goes on from OZ000463.1 coordinate 13,032,320, forward strand.
CATCACTCAAGGATCTCTTATTCACATCAATATGAAAAATGTACCAAACTTAATGCTTCTAACTATATCATGTGGAGTCGTCAATTTCATGTTGCTTGACAACTACGACTTGACTGATTTTCTTGACACCACCACCAATCATGTTCCAGAAACCATCTTCATCGATGGTGTCAACACGAAATATCCAGATCAAATGTATCACAAACGCCAAGACAAGTTGATTTACAACGCCATCATCGGTGCAATTTTGATGTCTATTCAACCCATCCTCTCCAAAGCCAACACTCCAGCTGAAGTGTGGATGACACTTGCATCGACTTATGAAAAACCAAGCAGAGGACATGTCAAATAAGTCAAGTACCAGATCAAACAGTGGACTAAGGGTACCAAAACACCATGGGCAGGCAAGAGACAACCTGGTGAACTGAAACATCTTAGTAGCCAGAGAAAAAGAAAGCAAAAGCGATTTCTGTAGTAGCGACGAGCGAAATGGGAATCGATATCATCAGTAAAAAACCTTTCTGAATTGAGTCGTGCTAGAAGGAACTGAATTCTGAACTAATTATTTTAATTGCTTATTTAATTATTTTAATTTATTCTTGTAATTATTTAACGGTAAATTAACAGTTGTACAGATGAACACATTTGTACTAGTTGTACCAGTTGTACAGACATGCACATTTGTACCAGTTGTACCAGTTGTCCAGTTGTACAGATTGACACATTTGTACCAGTTGTACTAGTTGTACAGAATGGACACAATTATACATAAGATTACAAAACGTGAAGCATCACAAGTTCCAAAAGTAACAAAACTTGAAGCATCATAAGTTCCCAAAGCAACAAAATCTGAAGCAACTAGAAAAATCTGAACTGAATTCTTTCTGGTTAAAGAATCTTTTTCTAGTTGCTCTGGAACAATTAGGAGATTGTCTAGAAGAAATACGGGGTTCTGGCGGCAATATGCTATGGGATTGATGAGTATCTTCAAGGACTCACAACACGTTTCGATCACCTAGCGTTTCTCGGCAAAGTCATGGATCATGAAGATTAAATTGAGTCGTGTTAGAAGGCTTACCCGAAGACTACAAATTTGTCATCGATCAAATTGAAGGCTGAGACACTCCATTAACTCTCACTGAGTTACATGAAAATCTGATCAATCATGAAGCCAAAATCATCACTATGCAACCCCCACAATCATTTCCCGTTTCTGCAAATGTGGTTACAAAATGCTTCAAAAACAACAACAAAAACAATAGGCAAAATCAACTATGGCAGTCGCAACCACGTCCATAGACCAACATTCGCAACCCAACGTGGCAACCACGCCCCTATCTTGGAAAATGCCAAATTTGCGGTATTCAAGGACATAGTTCAAGATGTTGCCCTCAATTCTTAATGCAGAACACGAGTATTATGCAAGCCCCTCCATCAAGATGATCAATATCTCTAGGGTTTTATGTCAGTCTGCTAGATACAAAGCACTTAGCTAGATTGCCACAGAGTATGCTGAGCAGTTTTCTCGTCTCCGAGATTATGGGGTTGAGTTAGAGTTTACAAATGAAGGATCTAATGTGGAGATTGACACGATAACAAACGATGCTGGTGAAGACGTCTTCAACTGGTTTTATGTCTGCTTTGATGTTCTTAGAAGAACTTGGAAAGATACATGTAAGCCACTTATTGGAGTTGATGGTAGCTTCTTAAGATCAACAACTAAAGGCCAGTTGTTGGTAGCTTTAGGTAAAGATGCTGATAATGCAATATATTCAGTAGCATGGTCTGTTGTAAAATTTGAAAACTTATAGAATTGGTTGTGGTTTGTGAAAAAAATCAAGGACGATTTGGGACTGGAGGATGGTGAATGATACATTTTGGTATCTAACCGTTCATAGATATTCTGTCTTATTGGTTTGATTTTGATTTACTTGTATTATGATATTATGTCTGATTGGTTGGTGTCTTCTTCTTGTCTTTCAAGGATTGATCAAGGCAGCTCAGCTGGATTTGCCTAATATAGAGCATAGGATGTGTGTTAGACACATCTATGGAAACATCAAGGCAAAACATGGGAAGAAAAAATGGATGAAGCCTTTAATTTGGAATTTGTCTTGGAGTTACAATGAGACAGACTATCGTGAGCACTTAGAGAGGATAAAGGAGACTGATATGGGTGTTTATAATGATGTACTGAAGACAAAACCCAAGACTTGGTTTAGAGCTCTACAAGATCAGCAACTACTGTGAAGATGTTGAAAACAACTCAGTCGAGTCATTTAACTCAGTCATTGTCAAAGCAAGAGAGAAACCTTTCATGCCTATGCTTAACACCATCAGAAGACTTGCAATGGCAAGAATTGCTCAAAGGTGAGCTAAATCACATGTTCACCAAGATATTTGTACTCCGTATGTTGCTACATTCTTGAAGCCGAGCATGAGAAAGCTTCACTATGTAGTGTCACAAGACGCACTAATGGCTGGTGGGAATCTTATCTACATGGTGAACCATTCCGTGTAAATTTGGAAAAGAGAAAATGTAGTTGAAGGAAGTGGGATATATGTAGAATTCCCTGTGAGCATGCATATGGAGTGATACTTAAGAAGAAACTTGATCCAGAACAGTATGTTTGTCATTGTTTTCGGACAGCATTGTGGAGAAGAAACTACACTAAGGGGTTGATTCCAGTCCGAAGAATCCGGTGTTGGCCCTCCTTTGGTGCATGAAGTCCCTAAGGATGATCCAACTACAAAGGCAAGGAAGAAGGACAAGAAAAGGAAGAAAGGGAAGAATGAATCTCCGAGCAAGCAACAACCACGAAAAAAAGGGATAATGCATTGTGGAATCTGTGGGGCAACTAACCATAATTATAGGTTTTATATGGTTAGTTTTTCATATATTTTTTTATTTAAGGCTGTTTTTATTTAAGGTTGCTTATGGTTTTTGTTGTTATTTAAGGCTGCTTATGGTTTTTGTTGTTATTTAAAGCTGCTAAAGAACCGGATCATGGCAATGTCACTCAAGGAGAACCTTCTCAAGGCACTCTCACTCAAGTAGAAGATTAAGGAGAGTCGATGATGGAAGATGGTTTGCTTATGTGGTAGTTTAGAACTGATTTTGGTTGTTTTTTGGGTTCTATTAGGTAGATGAAACAAGATTCATGTAGGTTTTTAGATTTCTTGTTCACGGATTGTCACGGATGTAGGTTGGTTTTTGGATTTCATGTTAATGGTTTGTCATTGATCAGATTGTATTAGTAATACAATGAACCATATCGATCTTTTGGTCCTTCTAATGAATGTATTTCTCATGATATCATATTTTTCTCTCTCATGATCCATTGATTACAAGAAGACATTGAACATAAAATATTGATATCATCATCTTTATCAAAACAAACAATAATCTATTGATTACAAGAGGACATTGAACACAAAAGATTGATATCATCTTTATCAAACACCATCTTGTCCAAACATTACATAACAACCAAAGATTACAAGAATCAAACAAACAATGATCATATGAGTTTCACGAATCCAACCATGATCATACATCCAATGATTACAAGAATCATCATTTTTCATATTCGCTTTGCCTTCAATCAACACATCTTCTACCCTCTCAAATATCTCTTTCTCGACCTTCATTAACACCTTATCAACACCATCTTCTCATACTCCACACCATCTCTTGTAATGTCTTTTTTCATTTGCTCAAGTCTCTCAGCTTTGGAAGTTAATGTCTCTACCTCATTGAACAGTGCTTCATCAACCCATTTGAAAATGTGATTGTCATCCATAAGCTACGAAATGATACCATCCGTAAGGATTAACAACAATGAGAATCAAAATGAACATTGAACAGAGCATAAAAGCAACATAGTTGTACTTTAAAAGTGATTTAAGAGTTGTACCAAACTTTGCAAACCATAATCATCATAAGTTCCACAAAAAACCAAACCTAAATCTTCTGTTTCTTTTTTTGGCCCCTTGTTCTTCCTTTTCGTATATGGAGTTTGTTTGTACTTGGACGGTTTATTGGTCCTAGATGGTTTACCCGACTTGCGTACAAATCCACATTTCTTCTTAAAACATGCTTTAATACAGTTAGGCAAAGGAGTACTACTTACATGAACCGGAGGAGGCCAGGGATGACTTGCAGGAACTGGTATCAGAGTAGTCTGAGGTTTGGCTTCACCCGGAGGGCCGGGATCACTTGCAGGAACTAGTATCGGAGGTTCGGCTTTACCCACCTAAGATTCGGCTTCACCCACCTGAGGTTCACCTTTGGCTTGACCCCTCTCACATTATTCAGCTTCATCCCTTGCTGTTGAGCTACCTTCACCAAAGTTTCATTCTGCTGAATGCCACGGAGCTGAATGGTCATCCCCAATATGGTTCACCCATTGAATGATCTGAGGACCCTCTATTATCTGTGTTTGTACTGTTTGAGGATGATCTCGATGGCCTATCTGAGATGGTATCTTCTTCCCTAGTTGATGACTCCAACTCATCTCTATCTTCTGCTAATGACTGAGGCGTGCTTCAAACATCTGTGTTTCTTGTTCTCTCCATTTCTGCAATTCAAGCAACAAAACCCATTACTCGAAACCCGTAGATTTCTGAAATTGAAATCTAGACCCATTAAACCCTAAACAAATCCCCAATAAACACATTACTCAAAATCCTAGATTTTTAAAATTGAAAGATGGATGTTTCTAAAGCAGAACCTTACCTTACGGAGCTGATGTTGAACAGCGGCTAATGAAGAACAGAGGACCAATACCATACAAAACTGTCGTTGAAGAACAGTGGCAAAACGAAGAAATCAAAGAAAAAGAGAAAAGAAGAAGAACACGGTGAAAGAGGACAAAGAAGAAAAAGAAGAATACGAATAAATAAGGACAATAAAAAGAAGAAAACGATGAAAGAGGACAGCAGTTTCCAGTAGTTACATAGAGCAGCAATACGGGTTTGTTTTTTAGATCCGATTTTTGTGGATCTTTTTATTTTATTTTGTGGATCTTTTTATTTTTTTTAGGTCCGATTTTTTTTTATTGGGCTAATACCCAATTCGTTTGTTGCATTTATTTTGGTCTTGAAAAAAGTATGATTTTTCTGTAATATCTTTTGGTTTTTTAAACATTTACCCGAATTTATTATTTAAAAGTAATCAAAAATATATTAAAAATATGACGGGTATATTAGAAAATGGTCCCTCCTACAACGGTTAGATTTTGTATCTTCGATTTCAATTTCGGAATCAAGCTTGTTGTGATACTTCGTTTCTAGGGTTTATGAATTTGGCTTCTCGCATTTCTAGGGTAAATTCTGGGGAAGAAGAAAGAAGATGCAAATAAAGGAAATATGCTTGGAGGGTTTCAACTCATACGCGACGAGGACGGTGGTTCCGGGTTTTGACCCGCTATTCAACGCTATAACGGGTCTAAACGGATCCGGGAAATCAAACATCCTCGATTCAATATGCTTCGTTCTGGGTATCACTAATCTTCAACATGTTCGACTTCGAGCTGCTAATCTACAGGAGCTCGTTTACAAGCAAGGACAAGCTGGGATTACTAAAGCCACTGCGTCTATTACCTTTGACAACTCCGATAAAAATCGAAGTCCTTTAGGCTATGAAGATCATTCAGAGATTACAGTAACGAGACTAGTAAGATTAAGATGAGGTACATCTTGATTTTCCATTTGTATGAAACAGGTGAATATGATTACTCTGCCATTGCATTTTCAACACTTAAACAAATAAGATCGTGTTTCCGATGATATTGAAATGTTCACAGGTCACATAATACTCTCTGATCTCGTAGTTACTCCCTATTCCCATGATTCTGAATATTGCAAAGTTTCTTCTAACTAAGTTTGCAAATTGGATATGATGTTTTACAGTTCATTGTGGTTTCACTGAAAGAAGGAATGTTCAACAACGCCAACGTTCTCTTCCGAACAAAATTCGTGGATGGTGTTTCAACGGTCCAGAGGACAGTAACAAAGCAGAGCTAATAACCTATGCTTATATCCTTAACTACTCTAATAATGTCTATACTCTTCTTTCTTCAACCAAAATTGCTTCTACGTTTGTAGTGCCATTTGAAATTTATGTAGCCAATATTTTGTTGGTAAACATTAGCCATATATAGAGCCCAGAAGCAGCCCTTAAACTTTAAGATTCTTCTTTCAAATTTGTGAAGAGATTAGGATTAAAGTATACTGTGATTATATCACTATATCACATGAATGGATAGATATTAAAGAGTACCACACAATCTTGAATAACTTAGTTCCTCTGTACATTGAAGATTTCAAAGTTGTTCATGGAGCTACAACGATTCCATACTGAATTACGCTCAAAAATCAAGAACTCTAAGACACAATAGACATGAAGGTGGCATAAGATAGATAGAGATGGGATTCTTAAATCTTTAGCCGCTGAGGGTTTGGACAATAGTGTTGTGCCATGGGTCAGACAAGTGCTGCAACAGATTCTCAAATGGTCCCTTTCCAGTCACATTGTGTTGAATCACAAACCCTAAGAATGCCAACATAGCCAACCTTCCTGCAACATCAACAACAAGAAAAAATGGTCGTTAAGTGATAAGTCTTTATACCTCTAACTACAGTTTCTTGCATGACAAGATAACATATTAGCTTTCTATAAGCTTACCGTTTGCAATCTCCTTCTCCTTGGCCTCGAGCGTAGGAGCAAAGTTAAGCGGGTTAAAGATTCCACCAGGGTAACCGACTTCGCCCGGAGGTAAGCTGTATTGCTTAAAGATAGGGTCTTGGTTCACACTTCCTGGGTTCTTGATGTCTTGCCATCTTCTGATCTCAACGTAATGAAACAGTATGAATTCGATGACGAACAATGTCAATGACGATGCAAAATACTGCTCTTTCCCGGCATCGTACCACTCCGGAACGTTAATGATTCCTACCAACAGTTTTGACAATCCCTATGTTAAATTCTTGAGAAAAAATATAGTTTAGGTCATGTTAATGGTGACTCACCGAGCTTGGTAAAGACTTCTGGCAAAAGCATCCCTGCGACGCCGAGCATGGCCCATCGTCCATTGACCAGCTCTGCCTGGACGAACCATTTCAAGTTCTCCGGATCCTCTGCTAGCCCCAACGGGTCAAACCCATTGTCACCAGCAAGACTGCAATATGGCAATAGAGAGACCAAACCATACACATTAACTAAACCGATACAAGGCAGATCCGGTCTAACTTGACCAATCTAAATCGGTTATCCAGTTCATCTATCGCTCTTCAAATTACTAATCTAACTAAACCGGTACACTAACATGACCAAATCAAATCGACTATCAAGTTGGTTCTGTTTGAGTTAAACCGAAATTGAATGTACTTTACCTGCCGGTAAGATAATCAGGCGATGCCAAACCGGGCAACCATTCTCCTTTCTTACATTCGACCTTGAATGACGACGTTTTCGTGGATGATCCGATCGATTTAAACGACAATGCGCGGTTCAATCTAGCGGAAGAACCTGTGAGGAATCTTGGCTTCAAAGTACATGGTCGGAAAGTGGCAGCCGAGGCATGAGTAGTGACAGTCGCCATTTTCACTAGACTCAGATCCGACCCGAGAACCCGGTACTGGAAGAAGAATGGATGGAAGAGATTGAAAGATGTGTTTGGAGATGATTGTGAAGAAACAACACTTGGGGATTTGTAAGTTTATTCGTTTTTCGTCGAGATTTTTTTGGTTGATGTAAAGATGAATTTGTGGCTGTGGTTTAATGGTTGAGTATCTACCGTTAGATCATATGACGTGGTTGATTTGACGGATGAGATGGGTTTAATGGGAGAGCAGGGCTTATCGGTTTATCTTGGTTGCGTATCTTAGAGGATTTTTATGTTCTGTGAGATTGGTCGGAATAAGATAGTGTGGGGTCCATCGTGTTTCCACGTGTCAATGATACGGATTATAATAGTAGACTAGAGTGAGGATTCTCCTCAACCAATGAAATGGAACGGAATTGGCAATGGGGAAACCAAAAATCCAAGTGTCCGATATTCTTAATCATTTAGATAGGGGAGTGGTTTTTTTTTTTGGGAATACATAAGGGATATAAAAAGTAAAAGTGAAAATTTTGTAATATATACCCTTATGGAGTTCATTTTTTATTTTTTTTTAAATCCTTTTATATTTTCAGTTGATTTTTTAAACCAAAATTCTCGTTTATCTTCTATCCAAAACTAATAAAAAAATCTAAGTCAATATCATCTAATTAATAGCATATTAAATAAAAGCATATTTTATATCATTGAAAGTTTTTTAAAAAATTATTTGAGAGAACTATTTAAGTGGTTAAATTAGAAAACAAATTGATGTGAATTATTAAAAAAATATTTCAAATTGACTTTTTATCTCAGATTTTCTAGTCGTAAAACAGTAAACCAATTTGGATTTGTATGAGTCAATCTTAAGTTTGGTCTTCCTCAAGGTGAAGGCCCAGTCAGTTGTCAAAGTTGAAAATCTCGGCTCTTGAGATGGCCTATCGGATTGTTTTAGGCCCAAGATGATGGAGAATGTCAAAGTCTGTTATAACTTATAACAGACTCAAAGAAACCGAACTTAGATCAACCTATCCTCTTCAAGATCGTGTTCATCTGTCTTGTACCTGTAAATTTAACAGAGAGACTGAGATTATCTTTTAGTGGATTTCACAGAACCTGCCTAGACGTACCTCAATTGCACTTGCGATTAAAGGGAACTCATGAATTTATTAATGAAAATTAAGTTCGTTTGTTCGATTTTGGTTACATCTTAAATAACCCTTTTAGCCAAATATAGAAAAAATGAGACGGTATCCATACAAAAGTCATCACAAGTTCTAGTTTACGTTGTTTTTATATTAAAAATAAATGTTTTAATTTACGTTGTTACAAGTTGATATTCGTTTATACTCTTACGTAAACTCTAACTCCTTGTGTATACTCGTAGGGGATTATAACCAATCCAAACCATTCCTTGTTTTATCACTTTCTTGGAAATTAACAAAGCCAGTGGATATATAAACATAAATAAGTTTATTAGACGAGGAGGAAAAAAAAGTATTCCAATCTATTTCACAAAAAACTCTTATCTATGAGCTTCGCAAACTCATAAAAATCAATATTCCCATCTCTGTTCTCATCAAAAGCCTTAATCATCTCCCTACACTCCATCTTTGTACATTCATCATATCCTAACAAACACAACACATGTTTCAACTCATTTTCATCTATAAACCCATCTTGATTCTCATCAAATAACCTAAACGCCTCCTTCACTATCTCCTTACCCATCATCTCATTCTTCTCAAGCAAGTACTCTTCTCCTACTTCTATCAAGCGCTCGTATAAAGCTTCCGAGTCATCAATCATCGCCTTGACTTCTTCCACGGACGTCTTGTTATAATCTACTCGATTTGGGACGAAAACTTTGTTTATGATTGGGAGCTCGATAATATTTTGCTTCTTGTTTCTTGTTGACGCGAAGAGAATGTAGGCGTTAGAGAAGAAGAGATGGAGAGGATAGTGAAAAGAAGAAGAGACATCTTGAATTATCATCATGAGATTGAGAATGAACAAGAAGATGACAATGGTGAGGAGAGAGATTGGGCTAAGAACAGACGAATCCTCCATATTGATCTAAATTTATGTGTGTGGAATATCATAGACAAATTTCTACGAAGCTTTTTTTTATATATATGTCTTTGGTTTCAAAGGTTGGATAATAAGTGTGTACGTTGAGTTGATCTAATTATATAAGAGGTGTTACATTCCTGGTTGAGTACAAAGACCAAAACATATCTTACTCACAAAGTCTGCGGAAAGAGTCTCCATGGAAATTGTTGAGAAACTACCAAAGTTCTTTAGAAGAGAAAGAAAAATCATTTTCGAAATGCTACTTTAAAATTCACCGCTATTCAATTAAAAATATTTGTTATACTTTTCGACTAAATCAAATGGAAACATGGTATACTTGCGATATAAGAAAAGAAAAAAACAAATATTTATATTTTGATAATTGCATAGAAAATTTGTAATCAACTTCTCATCATACCCAAGAACACAAAACCTTCAGAATTTAAATAAAGTTATTTTGACAAAAACAAAAATAATGTTAAAATATGAGTGAGACCATCTTTTGTTATCGTGGATTCCAATTCATGGAAATTTCCATGCAATTTCCCTAAAACGTTTTCCTCAATTAATTATCATGTTGCTTTCACCGACCCCAACTCTCCCCTTTGGCTTATTTGATATGCGAAATATATTGAGACTCTTCGGGGTAGTTCAGCTTCAACTTTCACACCCATGATCTGTTTTTTTTTTGGTTAAAAAACACATTTATTATTATTATTTTTGGTATGAAAATCACTATTTCTAAAGTGTTTCACGTTGTAATTTTCTTAATCGTTTATAGTTCACAGTTCACACAGGCATTCTCAAATTTGAATTCATGTTATAATAGAACAATAATATTAAAGTAGTATATCACAAAACACGAACTCCCGTGCACGTTATATTTACTGTTAGAACGAAAATTCTGATGAAAGTGGCTTATAATAGGAAAGAAAATATATACTTATAATTTATTTTATTATTTATCATCTTACAAAAGAATTATATCTAAATCCGTTGTGAAAATCGTTCCGATGGTTCAAAAAATTGTTGTGTGTCGAGGGAGGAAGGCTGTGGTCCCGTTGGTAAACCTAACTACCTACGCTGGTTGGTAATGGCGAGGGAACTTTTCTTAATAGATTTAAAGGTAAAATCGTCTCGGGTGGTGGTTTAGCACCTCCAATTTAGCTTCATATGAATTAAGATCAGTCCATTTAACAAATGGAAAAAAACCCACTAAAACTCGGCCCAAATTGATATCAACTCAGTTAGTAGAAAACCGCTTTATAATTTCCTATAAAAAGAGAAGTGTTCATGGAAGACAGGGGAATTCTTCTGAGAGAAAAAGCGGAGCCCTCAGAAACGTTGAGCTCGCTGCTCCTAGAAACGCCAATCTCACCGCTCCCAGATCGTCACTCATGCCTCGTCATTCTGAGCTTGTCACTTCTTCTTCATTGCCTCGTCTCCAAGCTCAATCTCGTCGCTTCATTTCCTATGATAGCAAAAAACTCACGAATCCAAACAATTCTTTATTCAAATCGATGTTAATGAACAACAACAATCTAATACTCACCCTATATGTTCCAATTACAATCAAGAAACAACCAGAGACAATAAGCAATTCATAGAATTCGTATTACAGAAGCAATGCGAAGAACATGAGAAGAAAATTACAAAGAAATCACAATTTTTCTGAATGTCTTCTTCTTCAGTTTCTTCACGCTTTAAACAACTTTCTTACAGACTCTCTCTTCTTCGTAATTCTCCATCGTCCACGTGTCAACCTTTTAATTCCTTCCCATTTGAAACCTTCCGAACTATGTAGAGTCTCTCCCATACTTCATCATTTATTTTGTTACTCTTTTCATGTAACAAATCTTCCTCCTTTGTGAAATCTTGACCTCAAATTCGAATATTGGATATTTTCATTTAATCTTAAAAAGGTTTTCCCACGACCTCGCTTCTTCTGCTTCATATCTTTTGTTTCATTCCTCCAATCCTATTCTATGAAGTCTCACTCTCCATGGTGTTGCAATTGTTTCCCTTATTTTTCTCCTCGATGAAGTGATCATTGAAGCAAAATATCATAATGAATAAAGCATCGGCTATAAGAACCTCAATTGAGAATTTATTAGTCCGCACCCAAAAGCTCGGTTTTTTTATAGAGATGAAGTATCAAAACATGCACTGTAGCCTTCATAGGTACTACAAAAACAGCAACTCCAAATGCCCAAGAGAGTTCACTCTAATAGAAAAAGAGAAACTTGATGGAATCCTCTGGCTCTATTGAGAATCCTTCACACTGATGATTCATCATAAAACCATTTCCCCCACGCTGTTTTCCGATACTTAACTCCCTAGTGTTCTTCTTAGTATAGAACTATTTCGACAAAGGCTTGTAACAAGTGGTGTCTTCTATGTGAAAGAATCCAGTAAAAGGCTGAAATTCTATGATGTGGACAAGCTTTAGAGATAGCCACACAACACCAGATAGATTTTCTCTGATCAGAGCATAGCTAATCCGTGATTCTTTGGGACAGGACAACCCAAAAAAGGGTACAATTGGATCGTACTGATTCTCTGATCCTAAAGCTGAAAGGACACATAACAACTGTGAACTGGGACAAACATTCAAGTCAGCTACACTCTCAAAAACTTCATCATTAAAGCCCTTAATCCCCTTAGTAGTAGAAATAGTGTTGTAGCCATTGAAACCATAAGAGTCATATTCAGCTAATTTATGCAATGTATTGACTGAGGAAAGCAATAGACATGAGAGAAAGAGAAGACAATGAAACGCCTTTGATGAACCAAATGCTGCTCCTCGAAGGTCGAAGAAGGAGGATGGAGGCGAAGTCGCTAGGGTTTTTCACTCCATGTCGGAAAGGGCATCGAATCATTTTGATATTCAAATGACCCCAGTTGTATACCATCAAGCAGTACTCTCTGTTTCTCCTATAAAAACTTCATCTTCCAACTTATTAAAATTCCAAGTTATTGGACATAATGTTTCCAGTCCTTGACTTCTAAGCCTCCTATCAGAATCCCCAATTGGAGTTATCACAATCCCTTTTAAGCTATCAATGGTGCTTGTAACACCCAACTTCATCTTATCTACCACTGAGCCTTTAGTCGAACTTACTACAATATTTACAGGAATCTGAGGCATGCTCTCTAACTCCTTCTGTTTGTACTTGAATTTCCAGTTCTTTTGATACTTCATTTGATTCCTCTTACTAGATCGAACAAGTGGTGTGCAACTAGATCTACATAAACATCTACTAATTTTTGATTTAACTCCTCCACCACTTCGACATCCACAACATATACTTGTTCCACATTTGGAGCACTCCCAACATCAAATTTAAAATCAGGATGTAAATCATCCAACAAAAACCCTACATGTGACTGTGAGCTAGTGTTCCTAAGCATCACATAGTGCAATTCCTCTAACCTATGGCTTGGTTCCAAAAGAGAGATTGATACCTCGTTTTCGAATGCTTCAATCTGATTTACAGCATGTGTGGCATCGAGTCTGTTGTATCATTTTCTTCCTCATGAATTGATTCCGCTTCCATCAACTCGGTCTCTGGAACCCAAATCAATCGCTTTAATCTTTGAAATCGAAGATGATACATCACACTCCCTATTGACTTCTCGCACAACTGCCATCTTCTTGTCAATCTTGGCATTTTGAATAGCCAACTTTCTTTCTAATGCTTGAGTTCGAATCATCATCGCATCAATTTTTGAACCCAAGAAATTTGCCATCGTCGTAGTTCCGAGAATCATTGAAGCTTTGATACCTTTAATAGGGAAAACTCACGAATCCAAACAATCTTTTATTCAATCGATGTTAATGAACAACAACAATCTGATACTCACCTCATATGTTCCAATTACAATCAAGAAACAACTAGAGACAATGAGCAATTCATAGAATTCGTATTACATAAGCAATGCGAAGTACATGAGAAGAAAATTACAAAGAAATCATAATTTTTCTGAATGTCTTCTTCTTCAGCTTCTTCACACTTTAAACAACTTTCTTACACACTCTCTCTTCTTCGTAATTCTCCACCGTCCACGTGTCAACCTTTTAGTTCCTTCCCATTTGAAACCTTCCAAACCATGTAGAGTCTCTCCCATACTTCATCAGTTCTTCTGTTACTCTTTTCCTGTAACAGCCTAGCTCAACCTCATCATCTAGCTCCACCTTATCGCCATGTTGCCTAGCTCAACCTTGTCTCCTTGTTTCCTAGTTCAAAATCATCGCTTTGGCACCTAACTCAACATTGTTACCTCATTGCCAAGCTCATCTCCTCCTCGCCTAACTCCTAGATCCTAGCTCCTTGCTCCTAGCTCCTAGCTCCTAGCTCTCAGCTCCTAGCTCCTAGCTCTCAGTTCCTAGCTCCTAGCTCCTAGCTCCTACCTCCTAGCTCCTACCTCCTACCTCCTAGCTCCTAGCTCCATGCTCCTACCTCCTAGCTCCTAGCTCCTAGCTCCTAGCTCCTAGCTCCTAGCTCCTAGCTCCTACCTCCTACCTCCTAGCTCCTACCTCCTAGCTCCTAGCTCCTAGCTCCTAGCTCCTAGCTCCTAGCTCCTAGCTCCTAGCTCCTAGCTCCTAGCTCCTAGCTCCTAGCTCCTAGCTCCTAGCTCCTAGCTCCTAGCTCCTAGCTCCTAGCTCCTAGCTCCTTGCTCCTTGCTCCTAGCTCCTAGCTCCTAGCTCCTAGCTCCGAGCTCCTTGCTCTTAGCTCCAACATACTTACTCCAAGCTCCGAGCTCTTTGCTCCTAGCTCCCAACTCCTAGCTCCCAACTCCTATCTCCTAGCTCCTAGCTCCTAGCTCCTAGCTCCTAGCTCCTTGCTCGTTGCTCCTTGCTCCTAGCTCCTAGCTCCTAGCTCCTAGCTCCTAGCTCCTAGCTCCTAGCTCCTAGCTCCTAGCTCCTTGCTCCTTGTTCCTAGCTCCGAGCTCCTTGCTCCTAGCTCCGAGCTCCTTGCTCCTAGCTCCGAGCTCCTTGCTCCTAGCTCCGAGCTCTTTGCTCCTTACTCTTTGCTCCTTACTCTTTGCTCCTTACTCTCAGCTCCTTGCTTCTAGCTCCTTGTCCCTAGATCAACGCTCCAAACTCGCCGCTCCCAACTCATCACACCAACCTGTCATAACTACCTACTATACCGAGCTCCCATGACGAACTATGAATGGCTTGATCCTTCTCCCAAAGATACATATGTAATCTTTTACAAGGCGCAACTGTAAAATAGAAGATGTACCAACCCGATTAATCTTGTTATTACCGAACCACGACTTCATTTATAACAGAATTCTCCGAGCTCGCATCTTATAGTTATTTTGTTGAAAACCGCATCCAAGATCTGATGGTTTAGGTCTTTTTAGTTAGGTCAGAATTTGATGTTGGCAGCGGTGTTTGAATATTTCTTTTTGACAATGTTTCTTCTAAGTTTTGCAAATACAAACGATCTTTTGTTAACCATCTTCCAATTTTGTAAATCGCAACGATTCTTAGTTTGGAATATAAATAATATATTATTATTTTAAAATAATAATTTTTTTAATTAAAAAAAGAGCATTTCTTTACTAAAGTTTGGAAAAAGAGAAAAGAAAAACGACATGAGGCGGCTTGAGTTGTAAAATGTCTTAAATACCAAGAACAAAGACAAAGTTTTGTAACTTTCATGCCTACAACCACTTTATCTATGAAGATAGAAAATTAGCCACAAATAAGCATCTTCATTTATACAATATAAACCCATATACAGACATAAACATCACTCCTATATTGATGGGCCTAAAAGAGTAAGAAATGGATTGGCCTACGACACTCATCTCCCGAAGAATCTGTAATCTTTTGATTTTCTTCGTCAAATTAAATCACAAAAACCTCTCCTCCGATTCGGCGATGAAACCCGACCCGCCCAGACGCAAAAACCGAACCTTATCATCTTCTCCTTCCCCACCAAAGACCCGACCCGGAAGACCCGGTGAATCCCGCGGCGGAAAGCTGAAAACTTCAGCCACTTTCATCGATCGCGAGGAGATGGGTCTCTTTCCCGGGTCGGGTTACGATGACCCGAATCCAGAACCCAGAAGCTTCCCTTACAGTGTGAAGCAACAATGCTGGGAAAAAGCAGAGAAAATCAAAGGGAGAGATCCTGAACGTTGGAGGAGAGATCATTTAGGGAACATTGTATTTAGGAAGCTCGTAGGTTGTCCTGGATGCTTGTGCCATGATTATGATCACATTGTTCCTTACTCTAAGGTTTGTGTCCAATACTACTCTCACTTCATTAGACTCTGTTTATGGCCTACGTGTTCTGCTTATTTTATTTAGTGTTTAGGGTTGAGCTCAAACTTCATGAAATTTAGGCTCTTTCACTGTGAAGTGTATAGGAACTTGATAGCTTTGTAATCTCAATTTTTCTTTTTGCTATAAGGCATTCAATACAGTTTCTGAAAGGAGTTTGATCACTGTCAAATAAAGTTTTTGAATTTGAGATATTTACATCTTGATTTGGGATCTGAGACTAAGAGATAGGGGAAATGTGGTTCTTTTCTTGTCCTCTCATGTTGGTGACATAACAAAGTTTAAAAGTCAGCTGGAAGATGTAAACTTGTCGACTAAACAGTTATTATAAATTCCTGGTTTGGATTAAAGACTCTAGTCTGGCAAGTTTCTTTATCAAACTCGATCAGATTGTAGGACTTGCTTCATTATCCTTCACCATGTAAGTTGAAGAATGAGAGGAACTTGCTATTATTGTTTGTTTTCTGAAGTCTTTTTCGTCACTGTTAGTAGGAGATGTGTCCTTAAGAACACACATTTGATGAACCCCACAAGAGTTCTTGTATCTAAAAGTTTTTCGTATTCACATCGAAGATAGGATTGTTGGTAGGGTTTCACATTTTGTCCTTTGAGTCTACAGTTAAAGGATTTAGCTTCAGGACTCTGTTAGAACTATTACTGATAAGCTATAACCAACTATAGAAAAGCTTATGTAACTTATGGGAAGGGGGAAAATAGTGTCTAAAAGATCCAGAAAGCTCTGGAAATCTGAAACTATTCCTATGTTTCCTACTTTCATTTTAATTGATCTGATTGTGAACCTAATTTTCCAAATTGAGATTTATTTGAATTTGTATTTGATGATGAAACTACCTTTTTCCGCTGAAATGCATAATGTAACTGGATTCATAGTTGATTATATGGTATAATCATTCTATCTTTTTTGGCTGAAACTCATAATGTAACTGGATTCATAGTAGATATATCGTATGATATGCAGGAGGAAGATATTGTCATCTACATTACATGTACCATTAGTCAAATAGTGCTCGTCCTTCTTCTAAAGTATCTGAAGAATTTATTTTCCGATTTATATAGGGCGGCAAGAGCACTCTGGAAAACTGTCAGGTTCTGCAGGTAGGCAGCTTACTTCTGTGGAAATTTAAACTAACTTATAACTGCCATTTAAGGTTTTAAATGTCTACTACATATCTATGTTTAAAACGAACTTATAATTACCATGTAAGGTTTATTGATGTCTACTACAATATCTATGTAATGGTTATAGTCACTATTCTTTCATATCCTAACTTATGACCGGTTTTTTGGCTTATTAAAGGCTTCTCTTAGACTTATCAGGCATACTCTTTTAGGTTTTAAGCTTCTTTCTCTTCCTTGAAATCAATAGGCAAAGCTCTTGGGTCACTGAATTTGTTTCGTTTCTACGTTTTAGGCAAAAGTAAATCGATCAAAGGGTAATAAAATCGATATTTCTCGAGCCGAGCTTATCCAGAGGAGTTCTTATTGCCGAGTTGCTGGTAATTCTTTAGTATCATTTAACCCTGCATGCTTGTCACTCGTCTCTATAAAACAAACTATAACTGAGTTTGATTCTAAACTGTTCTATGTGAAATTCTTATCATAGGCCGGGATATGGATCTCATTGAGCTAACAGCTTACGGGAATGTCCAGCGCGCGCCTGAGTCTAGTGGATGCAGGATTCAGTGATCTGTATCCAATTTGCTTTCGTGTTGTCTTGGAAGGTTTAAAGCTATCGACGGAAATGAAAACCGAAGAGGTTCTCAATATTTACTTGGACAAGAATCTGTAAATTTTGTCAGTTCTTATCTGAGTTATCTTTGATATATTTGTATACTATTTAGTCATACTCTTTTATTGTATTTTTTCATATAGAAAATTTCTACTACTAGTCATTTTTAACCTACATTGCTACATCCATGATCCAATTTTCAAATGGAAATGTGAAAAGTAGCTTTGTTTCTTCATGTAATTTCCAACTTTGTCTTTGTTCATAGAATACAAAAAAAAAAGAATACAAAAGTCTAAAAAGATGGAGGCGTGTCAGGTCTTCCTCAAAGTGCCTAAAGTTGGTTACACGTGTCAAAATCATAGAGAGTCCTTTTTATTTTTTTGTCCTTACGGAAATCTTCTCTTTTTTTTTCTTAATCCTTATGGAAATCTACTCACTACTCATTCTCCCCCTTCAATTTTCATTCAACTGTTCTTAAATAAAATCAGATTAGATTCGTACGTAAATCGTAATAGTGAATTTTTGTGTAGGGATAGACACGAAAATATATCAAGAGAGGAACAAAAATCAGTATTTATTGATTAGCTTAATTTTCTATTAAATATTTAATTTTGATCCATTTTTATTCATGTTCATTTTTTTTTCTTTTGGTGGAGGGTTGACTCTCTAACTTCCAATTCTTGAAATGGTTTTACTTTGATCATCAAAAGTCAAAACTAAATCATAAGGTTCTCCAATGAAACCATCATATTCGTAGTGAATATTCACTAATGGTTGATCTCAATATTTTCTTGAAAATGTTTTCTCCATGAGTGCATTATGCATGAGAAAAATACATATTCTCTAAGATTTGTTTTTTAAAACAATATAACTAGTACAAAGCATATAATTAGGTGTTATATATGATTAATTATAGTGGTACAAACTAGTAGGGTACATAGTAATGGAACTAATACAAAAATCATCCATTAATAGATTATTTTTAGTCAAAATAATATCAATTCGTGATTATAAATCTACAGTATTTTTTTGTCAACAATATGTATCTTGTAGGTTTAAATCTCAATAATGACACAACCATAACATAAACACAAACCATTAATGCTATGTGTTTTGGTTACAGTATATATCAAAGTATCGAATTATTTGACTCTATAACCTAAATAACAGAATGCTTTTAATTAATTTTATCATATCATAGTAAGGTTAGCTAGCAAAACGAAGTAGTTAAGAATGAGCCTACCCAGTAAAATAGACCTTACATTTAGATGATGTATACAATAAAAATAAAAACGAAAAAAGCTCAGAAGATTAATTAAGCCTAATTTTAGTTAAACTTTTTTGTTAAAAGTAATTTAGTTAATTGTTGTTCTTTGATTCGAAATACTTCCATTTTTAAATATAACAGAAACATAAAAAGGGAGTTTATTTCCCTTTGCTTATTAATTAATTATTTATGGGTCTAAAGACTCTAAACACCAAATCTTAACGACGTTGTTGTCTCATACTAGGAACCATTTGCGAAAGCAAATACATGTTAATTTTCCAAACCCTCTGAACAAAAAGTAAGGTAGGCCCAATAAATGCATCTCTCCAATTATAGTGCTGCGTTTGTGGTTGGAACGCGTTTGGCATTAGTCAATGTTTTAGTGGGTGCCAAACTTTTTTTCCCCAAAATTTTGAAAAGGCGTTCGGGTAAGAAGAAAACAGAAGAAAAATCTGTACTCATAAGTTACTTTTTTTATATTTTGATACGAAAATTATTCTTTTGTAAGGTAGGGAAAAAGACAATATTGCTTTGCTACAAAATGAAAAAAGGCAGAAAATAACAGTTTTATATAAAAAGAAAAAAGCAACTTGACATACCTTTATTTGTAAGAATGATGAAAAGATAATATTGTGTGCCCACCCACGGTATTTAGTTTAAAACAGAAATACATAAATAAAATATTTGTGTGGCTTATAATTGTTTTGGTAGTCTAAAATATCTAAGTTGCTTTCGAGTAACAGACCAAATAAATAAAGTAAAAATTGGGAAAAAGAAACATATATAGTTTACCCATCTTTTTCAGCATCAATATCCAAAATCTATATAGTATATAAAAGTTGAAGTTATAATTTTTTTAGTGCATTTATGTAAGATTTTAGAAATGTAATCTTATTAGTTTATGTCATCGTTTATATTATATTTTAAAAAAAAAATTTGTTAATATAAAATATTTTAGAAAACCTAATTTGATGGGTATCATCATCTAAATTAAGTCTATTTTATAAGAAAAAAAATTATGTCATGGATTTTACATGATCAATAGTATTATTCAACATCATCATCTGGTTGGATTAAGAAAATTCTTCAATTTAATTTAGTGTTGTTAATTGAAAATAATATAGAAAATAAGAAAATTATTTCATATATTTTAAACAACCAATAGTATTGTTCCATGTCATCATCTGAATAGTTTAGAAATTTTTTTGAATTCTAAGGTAGTATTGTTAATAAAAAAAAAATATTTGTTAAATATTGTATACTTATGGATTCTAACGTCAATTCAACAAAAAATTACAATTCATTAGATTAAAAAAATTCATGTCATCATTTATTTTAGGTCAGAAAATTTTCTTATTTTAAATAGTATAGGTACACGCCATCGTATAAATTAAATTAGGAAAATTTCTTTGTTTTAATTGTGTTGTTAATAGAAAATATTTAGAAAATAAAAAAATTATATCATGGATTTTAAACGACCAAAAATGTTGTTTCACATCATCATATGATTAAATTAGGAGAATTCATTAATTTTGAGGTAGTATTATTAATTGAACATAGTATAGAAAATCTTTTCATACATTTTAAACGACCAATAATATTGTTCTATGTCATCTTCTGACTAGTTTAGAAAATTTTCTTAAGTGTAAAGTAGTATTGTTAATAGGAAAAAATATTTGTTGAATTTCGAATAACTATATATTCAAACATGAGTCTAAATAAAAAATTACAATTGAAATTAATAGATTTTAGTAAATCTATATAACAAGAATAATAAAATATTCCTAAAACGCCAATATTGGACATGTTTTGCGACTCCGACCAGTAACCATTGGCTTGACATTCACGACGATCATCGACCCTTATTTTATTTAGTTAGACTTTCAGCAACCTTCATGGTTAACAATAATTTATTAACAATAGTGATTACCGACCAAAAATATTATTTTAATATTAGATGAGAATAATTTATTAATTCTAAGTTAGTTGTTTCAATTATAGATAATCATTTTTATGGGATATGAATGCCTTAAAAAAAATTAAAGGATTATGAGAGCCCATTCAAATTTTGGGATGAAACAAAGAGAATATAATATAAAAAATCATGAGACATATGATGAAATTAATGATTTTAAGATACTATTGTTAATAAGAAATAATCATGAGTATAAAAAATTTTTGTCATGGATTTTTAACAAACAAAAAATTAACTTAATATTAGAGTATGAAAGTTTCTTAATTCTAATATTATAGTATTAGTTATAAACAATCACTTTTGTGGGTAACATATTTTAAACTTTAAATTTAATTAAAAATCAAGATACATGATTTTAGAAAATTTAATATTTAAATTAGACTCAATATATTGTTGTAAGGAAAAAATGTCAAGAGAGCTTATGTAACACACTCACAAAATTATATAATTAAAAATATTATATTCTATAAATAAAAGTATTTTAAAATACTAGAAAATTATTTATAGAAAATAGAATTAAATTATATAAATAAAATAAAATTAAATATAATAAAATTAAATTAAATTAAATTAAGTAAATAAAATATTAAATAATGTAAATTATACTGAATAAAAGAAAATTATTAAAATAGAATAAACTTAGATAAACTAAAAAATTATATAAATAAAATAAAATTATATAGAAGATTATAAAATAAAATAAACTAATATAAACTGAAATAAATATATATATATATAAGAAATAAAATAATATTTTATAAAATATATATTTAATAAAATATAACAAAATTAAATAAAATTAAAAACATATTTAAAATAAAACAAAACTAGATAAAATAAAAACAAAATTACATAAAATAAAATAAATTAATATAAAATAAAACAGAACTATATAAAATAAAATAAAATTGAATAATATAAAATAAAATAAATTTAAATAATTTTAACTTATGTTAGATTAGAAATTTTTATTAATTCTAAGTTAATAGTCTCAGTTATAAATAATTATTTAGATGTATTTGATAGATTAAATGATTATTATCAATGCAACTAATAAAATGAAAATAAAATTTATAAAAGTATCTGCGCATAACATGAATTAATACCAAGTATATTTTAAAAAATGATTAAAAGAGGATACAAAAAGGAATTTTTTTAACACATAAAAATCTGATTGTCTGTGCATGAAATGGGACCGTTCGATTTTCTTACCTTTTTGGTTTTTCATATTTTTTTCATCTAAATTCTTAAAGGATATTGAAGTTGTTGTTTTGGTATCCACCTTTGCTGGCTGTTGGAGTCTCTACTTTGTTACCCATTGGAAGATAACTCCCTTATATCTTTATAGAAAAAATCTTCTATAAAACCAGGATAAGAAAATGTGACATGACCGGCTTCTCATGATTGCTAACCTAATTATCCAAGAATTGATATCTTAACAAAATTTCAAAAATTAAATATACTTCTTAAATAAATAAAAAATCACAACTTAATAATATTATCATATAAATATAAAATAATGGTCATGAAACTATTACAGAAGCATAAAAATTTAGTATACATGATGAAACAAAAAATAAATGGAGTCTTACTCGATCATAAATTTTAAATAGATATATTATTCAATAGATAACTTTAATTAAATTAAAATTACCAACATTCTTTGGTACTGAACTCAACCAATAGTTTCATAAACAATCATCATTAGATTGCACTTTACATCGCATCGCATTATCTTGAATAACTCTTTTTTCTTTTGGAGTATTTTTTTTTTAGTAGAAATGTTCACAAGATAAGAAGTTGTAAAGAAGACTTAAAGAAGAGTGTCGGTTGAAATGCCAACGCAATAACGGTCAATAACCAACTTTTTACCATTAATGTTATCTTTCAACACTTTTGACAAATGAAGAAAGAAAAAAAAGAGCTGAAAAAAGTAAATCAATAGTGTACAGCACAAAACATCTAAAGAAACAATGTCACGAGGAAGAAGAAAAGAGTTGATTCTCAAAAACCTCATCATTCTCTAATTTGATCTATACAGACAAATATACATATATATATATATATATGTAACTCTTAAATCCGTTCATGGAAATTAAGTGCTCTTGATAGTGCAGCAGGGTTAGCAGAACGAACAGGGGAGTTCTCAGCTTTATCGTTGTTATTCATCTTCGTCTTTTGATCGAAACCTTTGAACATACCACCGCCTTTGCTTATCCCCTCGTTCTTGATTCCTAATGTTGTCCATATCGAACTCTTTGCTGCTTCATTAGGATCGTCTATTCTCAACGTTTTCGGGACTAGAACGCATCCTTTCCTCTGTTTCCGCTCTGTTTCATTGTCCTTTTTCGCGGATTCATCATCTCTCGAATGCTTTCCGAGAGTGGGAGGGTTTGGACTTGAACCCTTTTGGCTCATAGGCGATGAGGATTGATGCGGTGATAGCATTGGGATTGTCCAGTAAGGGTAAAACGGCATTGGATACCCTGGAGGCGGATAAAAACCTGGTGGAGGCATAGCCGGATTCCACGTGTAAGGCCATGGAACACCTGGGATACAAGCATAACCATTCATGTTGTTGTTGTTGTTCATTTGTTGTGGCTCAACAACTCTACAACTTTGTGCTCTTGATTCATCAATTGAGTGATTGTTAGAGGTAGTTACAGAGGACCCGCTTGAGCAATCATCTCCATTCTCTACCCGAGGGACAAGCCGCTGATCCGCTAACCCGTGAAACCCATTTCTAGCTCCATTTGAGATCTTTTGGTCTCCTTGTAGCTTCGTAACAGGTGTCATATGCTGTTGATGAGCTTCTGGACCAAAACTCAAGACCCGAGTGTTTGCTTGTAAGCCTGGATCGAGCCTCGCAGCCTCGAGAGCCTCGGAAATGGTGATGTGACGGTAATGAGAAGAGGAGCTTTTGTTCTTGCGACGTCCTGCTCCTACAGGTACATTCCTCATAGTCCCTCCAGCTGTCCAATATCTCTGACAAGCCTTGCAGAAGTGACGAGGCTGGTTTATGTTGTAGTTGTTGTAATAACAGAACTTAGTCTCCATGCTTTTGCATCTTGGACATGGCAGAATCTTGGTTGGTTTCTTCAGGGTTTTACCATCAGTTGTGTTCTGCTGATTATCTTCACTGTTTTCAATCTGATCCGTTGATGTCGTCTCTTCTGTATCTCCTGTTACGGGTTTGGAGTCATGTGAATTGTTAAGAGTGTTGTCGTCACAATTCTTGTTCTTATCTGATAACTCTGGAGTTACCTGAGATGCAAAAAACACTAAATTAAGAACACTTGCAATAGTTAAAGGAGAATAAAACATAAGATAAGTGTTTGAAGAAGGTTCTAGAGAGATTTTCACGATCTTTTTTCGATCTTGTCGCCTAATTGGCAAGAATCAAACTATTATTCTTAAATTAATCTTCATCAAAAGCAAGAATCTCTAATAATTAAAGGAACTAGTATTACTTAATGGCAAATCAAATTGTAGATCCATAATCACCAAAACCAAACACATGGTTACGGTTTCTGAAATTTATAGTGACAAGAGACCAACTGGTTCAGTTAATTACTTGGTGCAAAACTACTTGAAATCACATTTATTAGGTCCAATTATTCTTACAATTCATAATTTAACACGAAATCCAAATTTTCTCAAGCCCTAAAAAAAAATTACAGAGCAGAATCAGTCGATACCTTCTCTGTTGATTTTTCCTCTCCTCCATCTCCGCCGCTCAACTCTTCTTCTTCTTCCTCCTCCACCGTCACCGCCGACTCAAAAACCACCGGAAATGGGATTTTCATCCCAAAGAGCTTAATAGGTGGATCTCTATTTTCCATCATCATTTTTTCTATATTAATCAAAAGCTTCGTTGAGTCTCTCTGTTTCCTCCTCTCTCTTTCTCACTCTGTGATTTTTTTTTTTTGGTTTGATAATTTGTTTTTGGGAGATTTGGGAATTTGGAGGTGAATTGTTGAAATTAGGGATTTAGATCCGTTTAAAAGAGGAGGTACCACGTCAGCATCGCATTTCAATTCTCAGCCACAAGTTTATGTGGCCTCCGATATTTTCCTTTTCGCTCATTAATACCGGGTCGGGTTGTCGGGTTTTATTAATTATAATAATAATAATTCTTCCCTTTTTATGTCCATTATTCGCATATAATCTTTTGTAAATGGTGTAATTTTATATTATATGTCTTGTTTATATTACACAGATATTTTCCATCCTCTAAAATTCAAGATTGCATGTCTATAAATGACTGTTTGCTATTAATGGTTTTAAAATTTTATAAAGCATCAACGCAATCTTGTTCCATTGCAATTGTATTATTTTACAAAGCATCAGTGCAATCTTGTATTATTTTATAAAGCATGAATGCAATCTCGTATTATTTGTCATTCACCTACTCGAGTTTCTTTTGTCCTACCATGATTGAAATTTTATCCATACAATCTTGTTCCAAATCCATAACTCCACCATTTCACCGATTATCAAGTCGTCCATACCTAAATTATTTTTCCATATATGTAAGGAAAATCATTTCTTTTGTTTACTATAAATATTTTAAGTAGCAAAAACAAAAAACTAGTATTCTACAGATATTGAAAAATTATTTTAGGTTTCGGCATGTATGGTTTTTCGATTGTTAAAAATAATAATAGTAACTATAAGGTCACTTTTGTAAAATTTATCGTCTCAGAGGAGCAAACACGAGATTCGTGTTTCCGCATATAGCATGACTAATATATACTCGAAAGATAAACATTCGCACTTAGAAATTCATAGTTTTCTGATTTTGAAATGTTAAAATAACTTTCCTTTTTCTATAAACGGAAAATTTTAATTAAAAGTAGATTTTTGAATCTTAAACATGATTTTAATTAATTAAGTCGTCTATTTTTTTCTGGTTGAAATTTCTCTAAATATATTTTCCTGTCACATTGGTAGACAATCAATCGCATTAAAAAACCATGTACTTTTCATTTTTTTCAAAACATGATAACATTGAAAAAAATATATATATTTAACATAATGGAGTAGAGTTTAATTAGGATTGTCATAACATTCCACTTTGAAAGCTTGTTGTCATATAGTTTTCCTACAAAAATTGTAACATCACAATCTAATTAATTTACGATCCAGATAGATGTTGTCCTAATTAACAAATACGACCTTTTTGTACAGTTCGTATCGATATTATAATTATAAGAAAATTTAATTTAATTTGAAACAAAAATCTAATATAGATGTACTGCATGATTTGTTATCGGACTCGTTTGGATAAGTAAAAGCAATGGAAGGTTAGAGTTAACGACGTGTCAATAAATCATTGGCTATCAACAAAAAGGCTCTTAGATGTCGGTCACATAGTGCAATTACCAACTTGCGTTTTGGAGATCTAAATCAAACACTGCCTTTTACCACGTCGGATTCTGTGGTGGGGCCCCTGATACACCTGCACATAGATTCCAACAAAAGATGCATTTCTTTATCTTGGTCGATCAAATCCGAACCATCCACGTATTCCACTGTGGTCGCTTCTTAGGAGGACTTTGGTTTTACGCTCGGTCCTCGCTATATTTTTTTCCAGTAAAATGTATTAATGTTAGCAGTGGTTTTAAATGGGCAACAATATGGTGAAACTAAACGAATTTAAGCGGAGGAAAAAAATAAATGATACCTTTTAAGGATTTTATTTTTTAATTTTAAAGTTTCTCATTTCCACGAGACCATAAAGGCATAAACTTAAAAGATGTATATTTTCATAAATCCCCCCAATTTAAAAGATGCTTATTTTCAGCTAACTTTTTTTTTCCTGAGAATATTCTTCTAACCCAAATCGGATATTCTACATACCTAAAACACTGTCTATACAAAAGAATAAAGAAAAAAAAAGTTTTTGAATGGTGTTACTAACGGAAAGAATGGTTGTATTTCATGAAATTATAATTGGAGTGAACTTCATCGTCACTATACATGAATACTTTTTAATTCCTACGTAACCTAACAAATTCGTTTGTTTATAATATACAACACATTTCAACAATTTAAGAAAGCTATATTTTTTCTATTTAAATATCCGAAATTTTTTTTTTGAAATAAAATTTTTGTCTTTAATTATATTTTATCTTTATGATAAATTGACATTATTTTTATATCACGTTATCAATACGATCACTCTACGATCGAAGACTAATGTTGTTTTAACATGAGACTAATATATGATTATTGTGTGCTTTCTTATATGAATAAAATTTACTTTCTTTTTATTGATGTTTATTTTGATTACAGAAATGGACAACGATAAAAACATAACAATATCTAAAGGAAATGTTAGAGAAATTTGCATACCTGATAGTAGAATAACGCACACTATTTTGAGACAAAAAAGTTATTTTTCTAATCTAAAACCAGCAGACATTATTATCAATACAATATCAAGTCCTGCATACGTGATTGAAAGAATTGGCAAAGCCAATGTTACGTTATCTAATGGAACAAATTCTTCCATAAATATGTTTTATATTCTCCAAATTCAAAAAAAAATTTGAGTTTCAAAGACATATACCTTCAACGATATGACACTCACTCTGCAACTGAGGATGAAAAGAAGTATATTATATAACTTCTGATAAATCTGAGAAACGATGTATATTAGAACATTTCCAAGAAATTTCTTCTGGTTTGCATCATACTTATATAGATGCCATTGAATCACATCTCGTGATCAAAAGAAATCCTGAAGAATTTTCATTATGGCATGATAGCCTTGGTCACCCAGGCAGTACAATGATGCGAAGAATCATAGAGAACTCACATGGTCATTCACTAAAAATTCATGAGATATATCCAGGAATAAAACGACATGTACTACATGTTCTCTTGGTAAATTGATCATAAGCCCATCACCAACCAAAATTGATTAATAATCACCAAAGTTTCTTGAACAAATTCAATGAGATATTTGTGGACCAATACATCCACCATGTGGACCATTCCACTACTTCATGGTATTAGTTTACGCATCCAACAGATGGTCATACTGTTGTATATTATCATCTCGAAATATGGCATTTGCGAGATTTCTAACTCATATAATCAAAATAAGAGCTCAGTTATCTGATTACCCCATTAAGAGAGTTAGACTAGACACCACTAGTGAATTCACATTTCGAGCTTTCAATGATTATTGTATGTAACAGGAATCAAAGTTGCACATTTTGTAGTTCATGTTCATACACAAAATGGTTTGGCTGAATCAATAATTAAATATTTGCAACTTATTGCAAGACCATTGATCATGAGATAAAAAATTCCAACCTCTGTATAGGGACATGTCATTTCGCATGCAGAATCACTTATTTGGATAAGACCAAGTGCATATCATAAGTATTCCTCATTACAATTAACATTTGGTCTGAAACCAAATATTTCTCATCTAAGAATTTTTTGTTATGCAGTGTATGTGCCTATAAAACCACCACAAGGTACAAAGATAGGACCACAAAGAAAGTTGGAAATATGTGTTTGTTGTGATTCTCCATCAATTATATGATACCTAAAACCACAAACTAGAGATATATTTACATCATGTTTTACCAATTGTTAAAAAAGTGGGAAAGGATATAGGATGGTGTGTACCATCTAGCTGCCCCATTTATGCGCCCTCTAAACAACGAAAGCTACAACATCTGTTACACCTTGATTCTCCTATGAAGTAGTCGGAACTAGAAGTTCGACGAATTATGCATTTTCAGAGTATAACAAATCAGTTACCTGATGCTTTTACAGATACTAAAACGGTAACCAAATCACATATTCCAACTACAAATGTTTCCACTCGAATTGAAATTCTATAAAAATATGGAAGAGCGAATGATACATATGAATCTAAAACACGCTTGAAGCATGGAAGAAATGTTGGTTGTAAGGATAATAATTCTAGAAAGCGAAAGGAAGCTGAAAAAACTCGATACTCCCAAAATAACAGATAATATTTTGGAAGAGACAAATCATGAGGCTAATGATAATGTAGAACACCATGAACCTGAAGAGAATCATGAAATCTCTATCAATTATATCCATAATGGAAAGATATGAAAACGAAATGAAATTGATAATGTTGATGGAGTTTTCTCATACCTTGTGTCAAAAGAAATATATGAGGAAAATGAATATCCATAACCAAATTCTGTATATGAATGTCAAAATAGACAAGACTGGATGAAATGGAAAGATGCAATACAAGTTGAGCTTGATTTGCTTAATAAACAAAATGTATTTAGACCAAGTTGAGCTTGATACAAGTTGGTATTCGTTCAAAAAAGAAATGAGAAAAATGAGATTATGAGATATAAAGCTCGCCTTGTGGCTCAAAGATTTTCTCAGAGACCTGAGATTGATTATGAAGAAGCATATTCCCCCGTTATGGATGCAAACATGTTTTTCTTAATGAGCTTAGCGGCTAATGAAAATCTAGAGATCGTCTCATGGATGTTGTTACATCATACTTATATGGATAATTAGATATCAATATCTATATGAGAGTTCCATATGGGTTTAAGATGCCAGAATAATTAAAATCTAAACCCAAGGAGTTGTGTGCAATAAAGTTGCAAAGATCATTATATAAGTTAAAGCAATATGGATCAATGTGCTATAATCGTCTTAGTGGACATTTAACCAAAGAAGGATATGTGAATGATCCTATATACCCATGTGTTTTCATAAAGAAAACAATATCCGGATTTGTTATAATCGTGTTATATGTTGATGATCTAAAGATAATTGGGACTCAAGCAGAAATACATAAAGCAACAAAATATTTAAAAGGAGAATTTGAGATGAAATATCTCGGACATAAAAAGTTTTGTCCTGCCCTACAAATTGAACATACTCAAAAGGGTATACTTGTACATTAATTCACATACACCAAAAGAGTGTTAAAACATTTTAATATGAATAGGACAATCCCTCTGAGTACTCCAGTGGTCCTTAGATCACTTAATGTTGAAAATGACCCATTCCGACTGCCTTAGGAAAATGAAAAGATATTTAGTCCTAAAGTATCGTATCTAAGTGCAATCAAGGCACTTATATATCTTGGAAATGGCATTCGACTTGATATCTTATTTTCTGTTTATATTTTGACTAGAATTAATTTGTCTCCTATACGAAAACATTGGAATAAAATCAAACATGATTTTCGCTATCTTCAAGGGACTATTAATTTAGGATTATTTTATCCTAAGAATTTAAATATTCAAATGATTGGTTTTGCAAATGCATGGTATATATCAGATCCACACAAATCTCGATCACAAACATTATATGTATTCACGACTAGAGGCACTGCTATATCATAACGTTCCCAGAAAAAACACTTGTAGTCACTTCTTTAAATCATGCTGAAATAATCACACTCCATGAAACGAGTAGAGAGTGTGTATGGCTAAGATCGATAAGTAAACACATTCAATCAAGCAGTTAGATCCACGTAAACACAGAGCCAATTATCTTATATGAAGACAATGTTGCATGCATCGCTCAAACAAAGAAAATATATATTAAAAGTGATAGAACCGAGCATATATCTCCTAAGTTATTTTCATACACTCAGGAACTAGAGAAGAATAAAGTCATCGAAGTTAAGTATGTTCGATTATGTAAGAATGTTGCAAATCTCTTCACGAATTATTACCCACCACTATGTTTAGAAAACATGTCCATAATATTGATATGTATCGTCAATAAGACTTGTAAGATATGATCCTGATCATTCGAGAGAAAGCTTGCGTGATTGTACTTTTTATCTTGCTATGGTTTTTTCCACTGGATTTTCCTAGAAATCTTTTTAATGAAACAACAAAAGATATAATGCAAGAGACGATAATGACATTGGTCTCCAATAAAAAATGTTACAAAAATCAAAAGTAACTGCAAGGATGACCGTATTTTGTGAAATTATAATTTGTGTAAAATTCACCGTTAATATATATACACAATAACTTATTTTTTTATACTTATATAAACGAAAGAATTCGTTCATTTATAACACACAACACATGTAAAAGATACTCCGTATTTTCTCTCTATTAAATATCCAAAAAAAATACAATTTTATTTTTAATTATATTCATCTACATGAGAATTTGACACTTATTTGAAACATTATTTTTTGTCGACCAAATTTCCATTAAAGGAAAGCCCATTGGGCAAGTACAAACAAACTGAATTATTACAACCCTAACATTTTACATTTAAGCCCAAGTATGGCCCATTACTATGATCTACAGTTATGAGAAAACTGACAAGTGTAGCATAGGGCTGGGCAAAAAACCCGTATCCACATACCCGAACCGAATCCGAACCGATAAGACATATCCGAATCCGTTCCGTACCCGATCAAATTATTCCATTGGGTATGAGATCTCTAAACCCGAAAATCCGAACTCGAACCCGTTCCGAACCCGAAAACCCGAAACCCAAAAGCGTACCCGAAATACATAATTACCCATACAAAAATACATAACTACCCATAAGAAAATACCATAACTCGAGGATTCTATTTTATAAATATGAAATTTTTTGTGTAATATACATAAATCGAGCGGAATGCGAACCGAAAAATCTAAAAACCTCAAAACCCGAAGAAACCTCAAAAAAACCCAGAATCCGATCCGAAAACCCGATCCAAAAACCCGACTCAAAAACAAAAAAATCCGAAAAACATGAAAACCCGACCCGTATCCGAACCGAAAACCTGAAAAAACCCAAAACCCCCAAAAAAACCCAAGAAACCCGAACCAAAAACACGAAAAAACCCGAAAAACCCAAAAAACCCGAATCCGAATACGAACCGAATCAATAACCGAAATTTTTGGGTTTTTTCTGGTTTACAACCCTTCTACCCGAACCCGACCCGAACCCGAAACTTTTTACCCGAACCGAACCCGAACCCGAAAAATTATTCCATTGGGTATGAACTTTTCGTACCCGAATACCCATACCCGATCAGATTTTACCCGAATCCGAACCCGATACCCGATTGCCCATCCCTAGACTGTGCACGTGTAAATACTAGGGCTGAACGGGAAAGCACCGCCGCTTCACTTTTCCTCCGCTGAAACGCTCGAAACTCACGAATCAGCTTAGGAAATTCACCGTCGGCCAGATTCTGGAGAAAATAGGGTGAGACCTTGGTTATTACGTTCCTTTTTGCAGATCCGTTTGAACCGCCGGGATTGGGTTTCAATCTTCAGCGCCGCTTACGGTTGAAACGTTTCTCCTCGTCATCTGTAAAGAAACTCCGTTCATCGCCTAAATATTCAATTAGGCAGTCGAAGTCCATATATAGGAAAAACGAAGTCATTACTCTTTAAAACAAAGGAAATCATTGATTAAGAAACAGTTGGAAGCTTAAAACACCGTAGAAGAAGAATCATGCCTTCACCAAATCGACCAATGATACCAAAGATCTGGATAAATTTACACTAAAGTCATGATCCGAGTAACCAAACAAAGAAAACCGACCTATAGCAGGAGCTTATTACCGACATAAAGTCGGAGTTTAAATCCGAACAAGTCGGAAGTAGAGTCTCATATCGGAATTAGATCCGATTGAGATATTTACTACAAAATAAAATAACATATTCCAAATGTTCTCCCATTTAGAACCTAATTAGAACCATTCGTCCACTTAAGCCGAGCTTTTTTTAAAAAATGTTCTCCCAGTTGGAGCTTTCCTCAAAACTAAAAAGTCAAAATCTATCACTTTCTAGTGTTTTCTTAATTTCTTAATATATACTTCCCTTGCCAATGTCAATAAGAAAAGGAAATGAAATGATAAGTAGTATAATTATATTGAGAAACACAGAGATGGTGTGATGTGATCCAAAGCCCACTATTGAGTTTTTATAAACTTTCTTGTTGACTTAAAATACAAAAGGTAAACTTTCCAAGAACACAAATCTTTGTAATTGTGCCTATAAACTTTTCGACATTGTGATATATTTTGACATTTTTGCAGAAAAAGCAGTGCATGCATATGCCCATAAAGCTAGCTTCGTTAAGTGGAATGCAATTAAAAGACAGTTAATCTACATTGAGGAAATTACATTTATAACCTCCCCACTTCTGCCTTTTTGTTAATAATAATAAATCCATAGTTTTCAAAAAATTAACAATTCTCTCTTTAGACATCGATGCAGAGATTCCAAAACTTAAGAATTTCTAAAAAGTTGCATTATTAAGAAAACGAAATATATAAATTTCTAAGTACTCAATTCCTGAGGTTTTGGCACATTTTTTTAATTTTATTTTAAAATTGTGAGATTTGATTTTGTAAATTTTTTTTAAAAAATTTCAAAAAGTTGTGCCTAAATAAAATGAATTTGTATGTTAATAATAAGCGGTATGATGTATTAGCCACTATAAAAGTCAAATTCGTGAAGTGTTAGTGCGATGACTTTGACAAGCATGTATCATATACATGTATTCTAACTTTATTCTAATGGAATATTATTATACATAGATATATATATACTTTGTCATGTCTAAACATTTGTAAATGGTTATAAGTATTTTTTTAATAATGTCTATGCTTAGCGCTATCTTCCATCATAGTGTTTGCCATTAAAAATATATAAATGTATCTTCGAAAATTTATATTAAAGTAAGCAAATTTTGATAGTCAAATGCTTTCTAGTAAATAAAGCAAACCGTTATATTGTGATATTTATTTCTATCAAATGTATAAATGTTTGATTTCATAAAATACAGATGGTGGATGAAATTTGTGAAATTAGTGTAAATTTCAATCTAGTGCATCATGTTATATATATGTATATTCAGTATAAATTCCAAAATTTTAGTCATTTTGTAATTGCCTCTAGCTAATATTGATAACATTAGTGAAAAAATCTGACTAGTCATTTGACATTTGACACTTTTTTGTTTCGTAAAATGTTAATATGTATACTATTTTAAAATTTGTGACATAAGGGATAACAAAAACACATAAAAACCGAAAATCTACATAACCGACTACTCAACAACAGTAAACACGGAGATAGACCAATAGATACCAATTCCAAATTCCAAACAATGAAGCTCGACATTTGACACTTGAACAAAGCAAATTAAACGTGAACCTAAATCCCAAGACACAAAGCTTCCCTTGACTCGACCCATTTGTCAATGACTAATGATAAATAGACACGCGTGATTAAACACAATTCCACCACTTTAACCAACATCCATCATTTCTCTACGAGTTTCTTGTTGATCATTTACATATGCAAATGATTCTGACTTTGAAGGAAGAGAAAATTCTACAAAAATCACCAAAACTATCAACAATTTAATTTTTGATTAAAAAAAACTATCAACATTAAGTATAATCTTTATCTTTCGTTGTAAGACAATATAGTATGTTTTATGTAGAAACATTGAAAACTCTACTAAGCATTCGTTTAATCTAACTAAATGAACATTCAAGCAATGAATTTATGATTACGCTTATGTATGATCGAGTATACACAATTTTTTTCATACTCTAATAGTACTTTGTATTAAATAGCACTAAGAAAAGAACTCCACTAAACGGGGAAAAGTGAAACCGCGTCGATTGCTTGTTTCTTCGTACGTGTTTGTTTTCTTTGGTAAATTGATACAAAAGATTATAGCATTCCAAATCAGGTTTAAAAACGTTTCATATTTAATTTAGTGATCAAAACCCACCACGATAATAGTATAAAATGCTCAGATTGGATGAAGAGAACTAACTATAAAAGAAACCACCACAAAGATAAAACTCAAAACGAGTTGGGAAAAAAACGAGAGACAAAACCCACAACAAAAATTAAGGTTTTACTTTAATTATTTTGTCTGAAATCATCATCTTGAAATGGCCAACAAAGCTCTCTTCCATCTCCTCGTGATCTTCTTCTTGTCGATGTCTCACTTCTTCTTCTTCCCTTCCCATGCTTCAAGTAAGATCTTCATCTCTCTTAAATCTTTTTTTTTCTGTAGTAATTTTTACATCATATGTTTTAACTTATCTCATCTATATTTTTGTACGTACGTACGTAGGACTTGGGAGTTTGATGGAGAAGCCCAATCATATTGATCTACCTCAAGAAGATGCACCGCTGGTTAGTTCTTACGTTATGTATATAAATATAGTGTATGTGTTATTGAGATCGTTAAATTTGGTTTCATTTAAAATAATGTTAATAGGATGTGAAAAAGGAAGTAGAAGCAAGGATGGCGATGGAGCTAAACGATTATCCAGGTTCGGGTGCAAACAATCGCCACTTGCCACGTCAGCGAGGCTGCGGCGTTGACTGCTGATAGATAAAATGAAGAAAACTCAAATAATTATAGTGTCGATATATAAGTTGATCCAAAAGTAAGCTACGTCTAGTTATTATTATGGATTATGAATTGAGTCTATACTTTTCTAGGGAGAAAGGCATAGTTTTTTTATGTAGTTCAGCTGTTAAATCCAGAGATGCTACTGTTAATAACTTAATATATATACTACATATATATAACAGTATATATATACAAATCTTTAATTTAAATTTGGTGAAATACGGGATATATATACTCTTTGGAGTCTCGTCCCTTCTGAGTGTGACTTTTGCTCCCAAAAGATTAGCACATCTCCGACCAATTGGTATATGGACAAGCGAACAAAAATGTAGTTTGGAGTTTCGCAAGGATCTCTACAAATTAAAGAGACAAGCTTGCGGAATACCTTATCTTCTCATTCTTGCTCCAGTCACAAATCTATTCGTTATCGCAAGCAAGAAGATACACGAGTATTTCGGGATAGCTTGAGCAAACCGGACTATACGACTTCAAGCCAATTTTATTTGTACACGAATATGATCATCCCATGTATATCTCAAGGAGAAATTAAATGGTCTTGTAATCATCATGCCCATATTTTTAAAAGAGAATATATAATATACTCTCACCGATTAATACTCTTGTAATCATCAAGCCCATATTTTTAAAGGAGAATATATACTCTTGTAATCACCGATTTAGTTGAATGTACGTAGCTGCTAGTTCATAGATTTTAAGAGTTTTCCGTCAACTCCATTTATAAAACCAGCATCTGCGTCACGAGCATCTTTGAAAGTTTCTACCATACATTTCTTTTATAGATGATTAGTTATTTACATATGCAAATTGTAGTAAATAATCATAATTTTTTACTTAGTTGACAAATAAAAAATGTCTACTAAATGAGAAAAGATCAACTGAAGAAATGTTAATTACACTGAAGAGC
Organism: Cardamine chenopodiifolia; assembly: GCA_963922655.1. Classification (NCBI taxonomy): domain Eukaryota; kingdom Viridiplantae; phylum Streptophyta; class Magnoliopsida; order Brassicales; family Brassicaceae; genus Cardamine; species Cardamine chenopodiifolia. The sequence continues at coordinate 13,068,597 of OZ000463.1, forward strand.
CGTGTGGGATTTAAATTAGAGTTAACAAAACGCTGCGTTGGGGTGTCGTACGGACACTTCTAAAAGACGCATCACCTCTTGGCGGATCCAACGAGACAACCAAACAGAGATCTCCGATAGTATTTGACTCTTTCCCTTTCTTTTTTTAAATAGCTTTTTTTTTCCTCCGTCGTCACCTTCACCTAATCCCCTTCCCTACTTCTTCTTCTTCTTCTTCTTCTTCTTCTTCTTCTTCTTCACTGAGCCTACAAACAGAGCAAAATCGATACCATTTCCTGAAGCCTTTTTCTCTCTTTCGTCTTTCTCCGAGGTTAGATTTTCAACATCCTTAGTTTCATTTTAAAATCGTCTTTGTTTTTTTTAATTGATTTATTGTTCTGTACGATTTGATTCTTGATTCTGTTTAACGCATCATCCATTGTTCTTCGATTTACGATTTATTCCTCTGAATCTTTTGTTATAGCTTTGTCTACTGTATGAAAACTTATGGTTTCGTTCTTGTTTACGTCTCTCATCGATTAGGGTTTCTGTTTCTTCTCTTAATTGCTTATTTTTATTCGATTGCTGGATACAAAAATGTCATTTTCTGATAGATTCTTCATCGTTTATTTATTTTTTATTTCACCTCAGATTTGAAACTTTCTGGAAGTTATATGATACGAATCTCTCTGCCTCATGTAAATGTTTTGAAAACAGGTAAACAAAAATGGCAGCAACATCAGCTTCGTTGTTTTCAATTGGCTCAACTGTTTCTTACTCTAAAGCCAACTCCTTACCACAGTCAAGAGCCCAAGTTGTGAACTTTAACTCAGTCCCTAGTTTCACCGGCCTCAGATCAACATCTCTCGTCTCTGGACAAGATTCATCTTCATTCACCAAGACTCTACGCGGTTCTGTAATGAAATCCCAAACATCTGATAAGAAACCATACGGATTCAAGATCAATGCTTCATACAAAGTAGCTGTTCTTGGTGCTGCTGGAGGTATAGGTCAACCTTTATCACTTCTCATCAAGATGTCTCCTTTAGTCTCTACGCTTCATCTTTATGATATCGCTAATGTCAAAGGAGTTGCTGCTGATTTGAGTCACTGTAACACTCCTTCTCAAGTTCGTGATTTCACTGGACCTTCTGAGTTAGCTGATTGTTTGAAAGATGTCAATGTTGTTGTTATTCCTGCTGGTGTACCGAGGAAACCGGGTATGACTCGTGATGATCTTTTCAACATCAATGCTAACATTGTGAAAACGTTGGTTGAGGCTGTTGCTGATAACTGTCCTAATGCATTCATTCACATTATTAGCAACCCGGTTAACTCTACGGTCCCAATTGCTGCTGAAGTGTTGAAACAGAAAGGTGTTTATGATCCTAAGAAGCTGTTTGGTGTTACTACGTTGGATGTTGTGAGGGCTAACACTTTTGTTTCTCAGAAAAAGAATCTTAAGCTTATAGATGTTGATGTTCCGGTTATTGGTGGGCATGCTGGGATCACTATTTTGCCTCTTCTCTCAAAAACCAAACCCTCTGTTAACTTTACTGATGAAGAAATCGAAGAACTGACTGTTAGGATTCAGAACGCTGGAACTGAGGTTGTGGATGCTAAGGCAGGTGCTGGTTCAGCTACTTTGTCAATGGCATATGCTGCAGCGAGATTTGTTGAGTCATCTCTTCGTGCTCTTGATGGAGATGGAGATGTTTACGAGTGTTCGTTTGTGGATTCTACTTTGACTGATCTCCCTTACTTTGCATCACGGATCAAGATTGGGAAGAATGGACTTGAAGCTGTGATCGAGTCCGATCTCCAGGGATTGACTGAGTATGAGCAGAAAGCATTAGAAGCTCTTAAGACAGAACTGAAGTCGAGCATCGAGAAGGGTATTGCGTTTGCAAACAAACCTGCAGCATCTAACTAGATCGTGATTTCACTTATGAAACATTCTTCAGAGAAGCTGATAACATTTTTCTTTTGATCATTTCGAGTTTTGTTTTCTTCTTTTTCATATTTCTTGCATTGGCGAGACATTTTCTTGTTGTAGAATAAAGAATGTTTTAGCTTCACTTTGAAGATTATGAAACATGGTATTGAAGCAGATTTTATAAATCATCACCAGAAGTCATTACAGGAGCAAGACCCACCTGGAAAATGATGGAATCTGGAACGGTCTCTTACGATCACAACACGATCATAAACATCAGATACAAACTTTGCAAAATTATGGCAATCAACACAAGTTCTGTGATTCTTAGTCTCTTATCTTCTGAACCTTCTGCCTCTTCCTCCACCATTGCCACTGCCACTAGAATTGGGAGCCTTCACGTTTTTTGGCAATGGGAGGTTATGATCGACACATTTCCTGAAGCTGAAATCATCCACAGTCTCATCCTCCCCCACTAGAAAGAAGCATCGGCTTTTCCAAATCGGATGGTTTCTGATTTGGAACGCTTTGACACCTCCAATCTTCTTCTCGGGATCAGGATGACCCTTCTTGACTAAATCTAATTGGACCCTCTGCTCAAACTGTATGTACGACCAAGAACAATATGTCAAACTGATATACGTTATATATATTCAGAAGAGATTACACAAAGCTGAACATGAGAAGTTATGGATATGCTTATATGCAAATTAGACCATTTACTGATTTACAACATCAAAATCCAAGCTTTCATCTCAAAATAGACAGATGCAAGAATCAAGAATCGCTCTCATAAAACTTATAACAAGAACTTTGCAAAAACAATCAAATAAATTAGCATACCATGAGAATGCTTTAAATATTTAAGCTAATTTGAATAGTTTAACCATTACAAAAACATATCATCCGTGAAAAAATGTAAAATGTAATTCAGCTCCTAAGAGTATCAGCTCCCACAGTAACTCAATTCCAGTAAAACAAGATTAGAATCATAATCCTAATAATAAATTCTCATTTTAACCAATTGGTATAAGCAAAAAAATGAAAACTTTAGAATCTGAAAACCAGGAGATGAGGAATCCAAATGTCCTTAATTTGTTGACATCGAGATTATTTGGCCAGAAATGTAACAACTTGTTGAAATAATCGAATATCTCGATAGATGAAATGAACTATTTTGGACCCAGCTTGACCCGACCCGACCCGTTTACTTCATCCTTCGTGTTCTCCAATCTCTTCTCTTCCACCTTTTACTTCTTATGGATACTTCCGTTCTCTTCATTTTCCTCTCTCCCTGATTCAATTTCCATGTCTTCTTCCGGTTCTGGATTAACCGGAGTAGAAGCTGAATCAACGATCTCTTCTTGCTCCGCCATTTCTAATCGTTTCTGAAGCTTTTGTGCTTTCAATGTTTAGGGTTTAAGCATTCGAGTGAGCAACGACGCCTAGAGAAACCTCGATTTTACACAATCTCGGTTTTCTTCAAACCGAACCGGTTCAATCGTGCATTGTAAACATTGGAAGACGGTTTCTGTAATTAGTTGTGGGTTAGTCACTTAATTACTGTAAGTATCTGTCAATTTAATCCTCGACAAAGAGGAAAAAGTCAAAGTCAAAGATGAATTTTCAACTTTATCAAAGGCTACTTGGTCCATTTTGCCTACTTTATTGAAAATGAAGGCAAATAGTAAATTCGTAAATTCTTTTTCAGCCGTTATATCTATCACATAAATTTATAATTTATATATGGGACCAAATAATTAATTGCTATTACTGTCTCTGATTTCGGTGAAAATCTTTATTAACATTTAAAATCTAAACCAGAAAATTGTAAACAATTTCCTTTCCACCCAACGACTTCCGTTACCGAACTGGTTAAATTTACGGCAGACGAGAGAACTACAATCGGTTTTTTCAACTGGCCGTTTAACAGACGTTATCTTACCAAGCTCCGGTTCGTACATACCGAACCTCTTTACCGTTTCGTACACGTACGTATACAATTTTTTAGATATTTTATAAAAACGCGCTCCCAAAATATTTAATTTATTGGATTATGTTTATCTGATTTTTCAGACCGAACACGAAGAAACAAAAACAAACACAAAATTTTAAGAGTTTCATTTGAGCTTAAAGGTTCCAGATTTTCGAAACAACTATTCTTTTTTTTTTTCGGTTCTTCTAATCCAGAATAATTTCTAGGTAATGTTGATTTGCTTTCAATTATTACTCTTCTTCCATGGTTATTGTTCCATTTTGTCTCTTGCGATTGGATTTTTCATTTGAAGAATATTAGGGTTTGATTCTATAGATCGAATCGTTTCTATCTCTCTTTTTATTTGTTTATTGAATTTGAGGATTTTTCGATTAGGGTTTGTTTGATTCCTGGGAAATTCTGAATTTTTTGATAGCATCAAACATTTTTCCAGAATACTTTTATTTTCTGAAATTTTGCTCTGTGAATGAGATTTTAGGATTATAATTTTCATTTATGTTGGTAGGTTTTCAAGTGTCTTGCTTTTGATTTTTGTTTTAAAGTATTGGAGCTTCTTGTTACAGATATCATTGGTGCTAAGTTTTAAAAATGGCCGATCATATGAGTTTATGTACGGATCGTCTGATAACATCTGAGAGTTTGAAGTCAGAAAAAGGTTCCGAGTCCTCAGATTCTTCTGGAGAAAGTTCTTCTCGTCCTCAAGGCACAGACTTAGCTTCTTCATCTGTGAGTGAAGCCGAGGAACCGAGGGAGTACTACGCTGTTGCGGATGAGGAAGAACCACTTCTCCAAGCTGTGGAGTGCCGTATTTGCCAGGAGGAAGATACCACTAAGAACCTCGAGGCTCCTTGTGCTTGTAATGGAAGTTTGAAGGTACAATTATTAAGTCTTATCAAGGATCCAATTGTTGTTTGTTTTGAAAGTTTCTTATGAGTTTTGAATTACGTAGTATGCCCACCGCAAGTGTGTTCAGCGTTGGTGTAATGAGAAAGGCGACATAACCTGTGAAATATGCCATCAGGTAATCTACCACAAATGCAAATTACATTTAATCTTTGGATGATGAAATGAATCAACAATAATCCATTTTTTCATTTCTGTAATACTGTTGTAGCTACTATGTTACATACCTTTCTTGAATTTAAGGTCTTGATTAGTTGATTGTTTCTGTTCTATGTTAGTTTAGAGTGGTTTATCTTGTTATCACTGCTCAAGTGCTTAGTTATCTAACTGCTATTAACTACAAGATAATGTTGATTACAACTTCTAAAGCGTTTTTTTTTTTTTCATATAATGAAACAGCCTTATCAACCTGGATATACAGCACCTCCGCCTCTTCCTCCTGATGAAACTATAATTCACATCGGGTAAGTTAATAAAATATTTGATATCTTTTAAATAACTTAATAAAGTAATGACCTGTGTTCCTCATCCATTTTCTTAAGTTTATATCCATTCAAATGTATCTTACCAGTCTTGGTTTGATTCTGATATGTTATGGAGAATTTAAGATGTACCCTCTTTCATACTTGATTTGTTCTGATGGGTATTGATAACTAATATTATCTATGTATGTTAAGATTCTGAAAAGTAATTTATTTTATTTGTAACACTACAAGAAAGAGAAAACTTGTGCAAAATCTTCATATTTATCTAGCCTTCCTTGCTGACATGTTCTTCTTTCTATACCTTGCATTGTTAGGTAGATATCTATCTCTTTCTGCTATTTTCTCATGTGTTTCTGTTATTGAAAATTTATCGTGCAGTGACGATTGGGAGAACGGAGTTCCCTTGGACTTGAGCGACCCACGGATTCTGGCTATGGCAGCTGCAGAACGCCATTTCTTGGAAGCTGACTATGATGAGTATTCTGAGTCTAACTCAAGCGGAGCTGCCTTTTGTCGCTCTGCTGCTCTCATTGTAAGCTTACAGTTCTCATCAGTGAATTCAAAATTTCTTTATTATCTTGTTGAAGATATGATTTCTTACCTTTGTGAATTGAATGTTTTTCGTTCCGATAATCACCGACTGTAACTCAATACTAAATGCCTGCATTGTACTTCTGTGATGGCAGCTAATGGCACTTTTACTGTTACGAGATGCGCTAAATCTCACAACTAACTCAGACGACGAGGACGATCCAACTGCCTTCTTCTCTGTATGAACATCTTTTACTTATGTTCTCGGCTTCTTCATAGCGTCTCTGAATACATATCTTTGAGTTTCTTGTTAATGTTTGATTGTTTTACTCTCTCTGGTTTCAACAGCTTTTCCTTCTTCGCGCCGCCGGTTTTCTCCTCCCATGTTACGTCATGGCATGGGCCATCGGTATACTACAACGCCGCAGACGAAGACAGGTCTGAACACGAATATATCATATGTATCAAATTCTATGAAACTGTAAAATGCTCAATCTAACATATAAGACGATGGACCGCTTTTGTTTATATGAAATCAGGCAGCGGCTCTAGCTGCCGCAGAAGTTGCTTTCATGATACACGGTGGTGGCCCCCAACGCAGGGGACTGCACTTTGCTGTAGCACCGGAGCCACCTATATCCAACCCATCACCAGTCTGATCCTTCCAAGCAATGATTATCCGGTAAGATTATTAGACAAAATCTTGAACTTGGTTGTAAGAACTTCTTCACCTACTTATGCTCCTTCACATGTTATTATCTTCCCTCGTATGTTTGTGTACTCTGAATCTGTTAAATGTTTACTTCGGCTCTCGAATGTTTAAACAGAGCTCTCACGGCACTATGTACAGCTTATTATTATTATGCTGATGATGATGATTATTATTTGTTTATCATTTTTTTTGGTCGACTAAAAAGAAAGAAATGTCCAATGCAATTTTGCTTAACTGAGTTTGATACAAAATGTAGTATGAATTCGTCATGAACATTGGTTAAAAGAAACAAGAAAGTACTAGTTGTTCTTCACAATGACTGTCTTTATGAACTCCATAACTGTTGTAACTAATTGACTTTGATATTTGGTATAACAATGATCAGCTCCTTCAACAAACTCCAGCTTGTGGTTAGTTATGATCTTTGCAAACTCCTTGGCATCTTCCACGGGTACTGTCTCTTCATCCGATCCATGAACTGTCAAGACACTGCCATTACAATCAATCATGGCTTGTTTATGTATATCTCAAACAAACGATAGAAGCATTCTTTGTCACCTGCATTATTTGTCAATCTTGAGGCAAGCTTTATGCATATCAGTGTTTAACCGGTCCATTAAGCTCTCGTCGGTAACACGGTACCCAGAATTTCCTGTAACAAACCAACACATTGATAGAAACATTAGAGTTCTGATCTGAGACAGTGCAGGAAAACCAACGAGTGATTAACAAAACCATCTTTAACATCGATGCTGCTTAATTCTTTCCAAAAAATCTTCCCCAAGACGTTCTTCTATGCCTTTCTTCAGATCATAACGTCCCGAGAGATTGATTACATTGCGGATATCGTGATACTTGGAAGCATAGAGGAGAACCACATCACCTCCTACACATTTAAAAGTTTGAGCAGTCATATTAAACAGAGGTATCTTCCAATGTCGGATTCACCACGTCTGTGGATCCTTTACCTTCACTGTGGCCGAGAATTATAGTAACCGCACGGTTATCGTTAGAGAAGTATTGGATAACAAGAGTGTAGATCATCAGCTTCATAATTGTAGTTACCATAATAGAAATTGCCTTCACTCTCTCTGCAAATGAAAGCACCACAACCTCCAAAATCCAGATGATTCAAATAAATGAGAATGCAAGAAAGAGAAACATGCCCATTCCCAGAGAAATCAAAACGAAAAGCGCTGATACCTTCTTTCTCTATAGCAACAGCCACATTTATCATAGTTTCCAAGTTCTGCGTAAACTCAGGCCAAAAAACAAAGTTAATTCATGCAGATTCCAATCAAGATCCAAAAACAACCAAGAAGCAGAGCAACTAGTGGCAAAACCTTTAGCAACTATCAAATTGAGCTAAAATTATGCAACTTTATAAGATATTGGATTGAGAAATGAACTTACCAGTAAGTGAATCAATTATCACACTCTAACCTTGTTTGATCGAAAGCCACGGCATAAGACTACAATTTCTCTTGAACCCGTTTCATGAAACAGACCCACTAGGTTCTCGTTGTGGCTGTTGGGAATCAAAATCTTCTGTTGTGCACAAGCTGAACTTCCCTGAGACGAATCCATTCTCAAATTGTTTGCTTTGTTTCAGGAGATTAGATTGTTCTTTATGGTAAGGCTAACGTTGAGAAAGATAATGTGGGAACAGGGGAAATTTTGCAAAATTTTGTAATTTTGTGAGGTAAGTTTTGCAAAAGTTTAACAAAAAAAAAAAGTTTTGGAAAATCTCTATTAAACTTATAATTTATTTTTATCATAAATACAATTAAATAACCAATCAAATGAAAATATTCATCTAAATACATATCTTCTTTTATCAATTTAATGATTTATACCTCTCCGATAATATATAAGCATACACCACAAAGAGCTTTCTCGAATAAAGATACGTAAATTTGACAATAAAACGAGAAATGAGAAGAAATTCTAACACCAGAAATATTGAAAACAAACACATGAACATGTTTTATTATGTTTTTTTAAAGTTATTTTCTAAATAAGGTGTAACAAACTGCACATTGCCAAATTGGATCAAAAGAGCCGAGCACAAGGAGATGAATTTTCTCTTTATTCATTAGCAACGTCTTATAAGCATATATATATATATATATATAGAAATATACACCAAAGATATGGTAATATCCTATTGTAGAAGTTTTTTGAAAACCGTATAAAATTTCTAAAACTTTACCACTCAAACGTTAATCAAGTAAAATTATATGGGTAAATTGGTCAATTTCGTACCAAATTAGTTTATTTACTATAAAATATTATTTATTACCTTTTGTATAAACCAAATGAATTTCTTTCTTTGTTTTCTGACAAACCAAATTGAAATCTAAAGACGAATTAAATAAATAAAAAATGTAGAGAATAGTACCGGTTTTTTATTATTCTTATTATTATTATTATTATGATTATTTTGCGTCAATTGCCTAAAGTCTAGACAACAGAAACAGATGATGAGATGAACTAGCAGCCGTTTTTCTATAGTCATTGAACAATACTTGCCGTTTTGTGAACAATAAAACATCACTCAGTCGAAAAGGTACTTATAGGCAAGTAAACCCCACGTCTAATTCCAGTCACCCTCTTCAAAGTTCTTACCTTATTTCCCAATTTTGTTTATTTGTTTATTTTTTTATAGTTCTGGTCTTTGTTTCATCTACAGATGCCTCGCCAAAAATACTGATCGAGACAGATACGATTAATTCTGCCGTGTATGAGCTTTGAGCATCTGTGAGTAAACGTCAACTTTGAAACTTTGATTACTCTTTAAAACTTTATAATGTTATTGCAAATTGGGTTTTTGATGAGTAAACGTCAAGTTAACTTTACATTTCACAAGTCTCTACTAGTTTTCTACGGACACGTTTATGAGGAAATCGACCCATTGGCGGTGATTTAGTGAAATGACTTGACTTGACTTCATTTTGGAAAAGTCTTGCATGTAATTCCTATATAAGCTGCATTACCACCATTTACATTTTGTTCATCCCTTATACTCACTTTCCTACAAAATATGAGAAGAATGAGACTGTTTCTTTTACTTTCTTTCAATGCTCTCATGTTACTTGAAGCATATCGTTTTACTGATGAAACCGATAGACAAGCGTTGCTGGAGTTCAAGTCTCAAGTTTATGAAGGCAAAAGAGTTGAGTTGTCGTCATGGAACAACTCATTCCCTCTCTGCAACTGGAACGGGGTTACATGTGGCCGCAAACACAGGAGAGTTACTAGTCTGAACCTTGGAGGATTGCAGTTAGGGGGAGTGATATCGCCATCTATTGGTAATCTTTCATTTCTCGCATCACTTGATCTCTCTAGTAACTCTTTTGGTGGAACAATCCCTCGAGAGGTGGGAAGCTTGTTTAGGCTTAAATACTTAGACATGGGCTTTAATTTTCTCCAAGGAAAGATTCCCGCCCGAATTTATAACTGCTCTAGGTTGCTGACCCTTTACTTATACAAAAATCATCTAAGTCAAAGTGTTCCTTCAGAACTAGGGTCGTTGAAGAATCTTGTCAATTTACATATTGGTGAAAATAACCTCAAAGGGAAGCTCCCTGCATCTCTTGGAAACTTGACATCCCTCAGGCGTCTTAGCTTTGAGGGTAACAATATAGAAGGAGGAATTCCAGATAATATAGCTAAACTAACTCAGCTGGTGTTATTTGAATTATCAGTGAACAATTTCTCGGGTGTTTTTCCTCCGGCAATCTATAATCTATCCTCACTTGAATATTTACACATCTCGGGTAATCAATTCTCTGGAAGCCTGCGGCCTGGTTTTGGTCTTCTGCTGCCAAACCTTCGACAGTTATCTATGGGAAGAAATTATTTTACAGGAGCCATTCCAGTAACACTTGCCAATATCTCAACTCTACAGTTGTTGAACATTGGTGCCAACCGTCTCACAGGAAGTATTCCTCTGAGCTTTGGAAAAGTAGGGAGTTTGCAAGTACTGTCTCTTTTTGGTAATTCTTTGGGAAGTGGCTCTTTTGGAGATCTAAATTTTATTGATGCTTTGGCTAACTGCACCAAACTAGAGAACTTAGAGATTGGTAAGAATAGGCTGGGGGGTGATTTGCCTACTTCCATTGCCAATCTTTCCACAGAGCTCATCAATTTAAGCCTTGACACAAATCTCATCACTGGTAGCATTCCCCATGAGATTGGGAATCTCAAAAAGCTACAATCACTTTGGCTGGAGAACAATCAGTTAACGGGACCACTCCCAACCTCTCTTGGGAAGCTTTTAAGATTGGCGAGATTAAGTCTGCTCTTAAATCAATTTTCAGGAGTGATACCATCTTCTCTAGGCAACATCACACGGTTAGAGGTACTCTCCTTGTCCAACAATAAGCTTGAAGGAATCATTCCTCCGAGTCTAGGTAACTGTCGTTACCTGCTATATTTGTTGATTGGGTATAATAAGTTGAATGGGACTATACCTAAGGAAATTATGCAAATCCCTACCCTTATTTCTCTAGGCATGCAAGGTAATTCTTTAACTGGTCACCTACCAAAAGATGTTGGAGGACTAGAAAATCTTCTTAGACTTTCTGTTGATAACAATAAATTATCAGGACAACTCCCACAAACTTTGGGAAACTGTCTTTCCATGGAAGAGCTCTTTCTAGGCAATAATTCTTTTGATGGAACCATTCCAGATATAAGTGGGTTGGTGGGTGTTAAGCAGCTTGATTTGTCCAACAACAATCTCTTTGGAAGTATACCTGGATATCTTGCAAACTTTTCCAAGTTGGAGTATCTCAATCTATCCATTAACAATCTTCAAGGAAGAGTGCCAACACAAGGAATATTTCAAAATGCTACTATAGTTTCACTATTTGGAAACAAAAACCTATGTGGAGGCATCAGGGAATTGCTACTAAAGCCATGCATTTTGCAACCACCGCCAAAGCAGACAAAGCATTCATCCCTTTTGAAGAAAGTTGCGATCGGTGTTAGCATAGGCATAGCTTTGCTTTTGCCGTTGTTCTTAGCTTTATTTTCTCTACGTTGGTTCAAAAAGAGAAAGCAGAGCCAGCAGACCAATAATCTAGCTTCTTCCACACTGGAGGTTTTCCATGAGAAGATAAGTTATGGAGATCTTCGAAATGCGACGGATGGCTTCTCTCCAAGCAATATGGTTGGGTCAGGTAGTTTTGGTACCGTGTTTAAGGCATTGCTCCCGACGGATAACAAGGTTGTTGCAGTGAAAGTTCTAAACCTACAGAGACGTGGAGCGATGAAGAGTTTTATGGCAGAGTGTGAATCCTTGAAGGACATAAGGCATCGTAATCTTGTGAAATTATTAACAGCTTGCGCTAGTATTGATTTCCAAGGAAATGAATTCAGAGCTCTCATCTACGAATTCATGCATAATGGAAGCTTGGATATGTGGTTGCACCCAGAGGAAGTGGAAGAGATTCGTAGGCCCTCAAGAACCTTGACACTTCTTGAAAGGCTTAACATTTCCATAGACGTGGCTTCTGTTTTGGACTATCTTCATGTTCATTCTCATGAACCTATAGCTCATTGCGATATTAAGCCAAGCAACGTCCTCCTAGGCGATGATCTGACAGCCCATGTTAGCGACTTTGGTCTGGCTCGGCTTCTCTTCAAATTCGACCAAGAGTCCTTCCTTAACCAATTAAGCTCTGCCGGCGTTAGAGGAACCATCGGCTATGCCGCACCAGGTAAAACTATCACACATTTGCAATGTTCTATGAAGAAAATTAGTATACTCTTTTATCATTACAATCTTGTTGTTGTCGTTTCTTTGAATTATGGTGCAGAATATGGAATGGGAGGACAACCATCAATACATGGCGATGTCTATAGCTTAGGGGTTCTCATTTTGGAAATGTTTACCGGGAAAAGACCAACCAGTGAGTTATTTGGGGGAAACTTTACCCTCCACAGCTACACCAAGTCGGCGTTGCCGGAAAGAGTACTGGACATTGCAGACAAATCGATTCTTCACAGTGGTCTCAGAGTCGGTTTCCGTATTGCTGAGTTCTTGACACTGGTTTTGGAGGTGGGACTTAGGTGTTGTGAAGAATCTCCTACGAACCGGTTGGCAACGAGTGAAGTCGCAAAGGAGTTAATCTCAATCAGAGAGAGGTTCTTTAAAACCAGAAGAACAGTCAGACGTTGAAGCGTTTATGGTTTTGTCTACAAACATTGCAACCCACTTAAAAGGCTTAATATGAGGCCTATACAATATCTACTTTCACCGTTTGAGGTTTTTACTCTATTAAACATACTTATGCTTGCAGAATCTTGTGAATGAATGTTTGTGTTATTTGCAGACAATATATGAATGTTGTGTACCAGCTTTGTAATTGTTAGTCCAATAAAGGTTCCTTTATAATTCCCACATTTATATGACGTGGTGGCAATAGAGTAACTTAAGGTTTCATTGTAGAAAGGGTAAAGGTCTTACCTTAAGGTACAACTCGACCAAACAAGTCTTGTTCCAGTTTTATTACGAGGCAATTTGTTGTAGACAGCTTGAACAGTTCTCTGTTGTGTAGTTCGCTTTCTTGGACTAGAAGCAGCCTCCTCTGCAGCTTCGTTCATCAAAGCATGGACCACCTTATTAAACTGATCAGTTTGGTTTGCCATAACATTCAGGTAAACTCAATTCTTTATTGATCTCCAACAATGGTTACAACTGTGTACTGGTTTGACGAGAGCCAGACTCTCTCTTTACACTTCTTCCTCAAATTTCTCACTGACCGTAACAGACTCACAAATTTATCATTTATATCTACAAGACAATACAGACTCTCATACAAACTATACTATATCTATATATGCTGACTTGTTGACCTCCACATCAGCTTCCTTTGTCCACGTCATCTTCTCTGTTCACATCTCTAAACCCTCTTCTTCAATCTTCCTTTGCAGGTTCACTCTTCCTCTGTCTCGTGTATACGCTCCAAGGCTTATAAGCCCTCCTCGTAAAATAAAATAACATATGTAAGATAAAACACCAGAACAACATGACTTGATGTAATGCAGACACAAAATGAATTTGCACATGACTTGGTCCGCGTCATCTTTTTCACACTTCTAACCCTCTTCTTCAATCTTCGTTTGCAGGTTCACTCTTCCTCTGACGTCTTGTGTAAACTCTCCAAGGCTTATCAGCCCTCATCATAAAATAAAATAAAATATAGAATATTTTTGTTTTGTTTTTATTTAGCATATCTTCTTTTTAATTTTTTCGTGGTTGTGTTTGAGTGTGTGAGTGAGGTTAATTTATATTATGTGATGTTTTTGTTTTGGTGTGATTTGTATGAGTTTTTGTTTGTTGTGTGTTTAAGCATGTTTTCTAATTTTTGGAGAGTGTGATCAACAAAAAGCACTTAACCAACGTAATTAGAACGTCTCTTCACTTGACTATTTGTTGATCATTGGCTATAGAATTGCTTGGAGAACTTTTTGTTTTTTGCAGCTCAAAAACCTCATAAAAATAGATATTAGATATTATTTAATTATTCAAACGACTACTCATAAGAAAGAAACATGAAAAGAGTTTGTTTAATTACCTAACCTTTCATTTTTGTCTTTAGCTGCTTATGCTAAAATTTTATTACTAAATACACAAGACTATAAAATTGGTGCTAATGAAGAAACTTATTGGAAATCTTACTAAGTCTGAGCTAAGCATGGATTTGACTGTGTGCTCATATTTTCCTTTAACTTGACAAGGGAACAATGTGCATAGCTGAAATGTTCAACGTGCTTATTGCGTTGGATAAAACATCGTTTTTTCAGTGTTAGTTTTGTCATTTGGGAAGTATGTATTGATAAGAATTTTCTATGAACAAAAAAATTCGAGAAGAAATCGAAAATCTCACCTTAAAACTCTTATTTTGTTTTAGGATTCTGAATCATCAATGATTTGTCCTTCACGTGAAATCAGTTTGGGTGTGTTTTGAGTTTGGGTGCATTATATTTGAGTATCTTTTGTGTTGGTAAACTTGTGTGTTTCAAGATCGTGTGAGTAATCCAAACAAGCCAAGTAAGATCGGCTGGTCAAATGAAAATAACATGTTGAGATAACATACAAGAATATAGGAAGAGATTTACTTCACCTGACCTCTCATATGATCTTTGCTACAAAATCGTCTCTAGAAATTTTGTTCTTTGCATCTCAAAGTTGTCTGCATGAGGCAAGAGACAAGAGAAGAAACATCAACCTTTTAGTATCCAAAGCATTTTGTTAGCAAATGTCATTGGCAAACACACATAAAGAATAAATGAAACTACAAAATCATGTACATCAACCCGGCTGGAAAAAAAACATAAATATCCAAATTAGGAAAGCAATCTCAGTCGTGAGAAATAAAAACTCTGAAACGGCTGAGAACAGAGTAAGATAACAAAATGAGACTCCAATCCCGCGATTACCCTAATTGGACCATGTATAAACCATTAAACGACTAAATTCCAGCAGAAATGAAGAAAAAAGTTCCAAATTAGATTCCCAACACAAGGAATCAAGTAAATTCCAAATCTGAAAACAAAATGAAATCAAACCTTCATGGATTTGGTAGCAGGGGTATATAGCACAATTATAAAAGTCTTAATCCTCGTATCCTTCATCATCTACCCAAAATCAAAACCCAATTCGAACTGTCTCAACCAAACCAGATGACGTCCGTTGAACAGGTAATTTCAATCAATATGAGATAAGAATCAGAAGAAGAAGAAGACAGATAAAGAAACTCGCTTCTACATGCAACTCTGTAAAACCCTAACTCGTTTTCCAAACAAGATTTAAATTTCAATTTTCGCTAACGGTCTCTGGAGGAGAAAAAACGTTTCTATTTTGAAATAGTGAGATGTTGAAGTAGTGATTATATACCTTTTTCAAATGTGTTTCAAAAATTTAGCATATAAATTTACGGTTATTACCCCGTTGTTATAAAGGGTTTTCTTTATTTTTTAACATATTTTTATCCCTCTAGAAATTTGGTTAGAATCGCTTACGTGCCACAATAACATTCCTTTGAATATATTTTTGTAAACAACAAAAAGAATAATATTATTTCTTGAATTATAAATTCATTTAATTAAAATTTTAGAAAGATTAGGTAGTCATTTTTTCATCATAATTTTTTAATCATCATCCCAAAAATTATTTTATCCATTTGTGTTTAATATTTTTTGTATGTTTTTCTTATTTTACTACCTACATCACTAATAATCTTGTTCATAAGTAGTTTGTTTGTTTGTTAATCTCATAATAAATATTATTTAGAATTGTAGTATTGTTTGTGTTCCCGAACATTCCGAAATCGCGTTAGCTTATCTTTGAATTCTACTTCAAATTCGTATCATTCATCTTCTCTTGTTTTCTTTATTCTCTATTTATTTTTTAATATTTTTCTCTTCTTTTGGTTTAATATAAAATTTGATGATAAAAATACTTATTATAGTTATTTGTCTATATTTCTTTTATGTCTTGTACTTTATTAGTTTTGTCTATATGTTCTCTATGTTTATTAAAATTTCTAAGATATCATTAGATAAAAAAACACATTTAAAGTCACATGAAACTTAAAATTTTATAACTAATAACTTTTTAACAAGAGAATACTTTAGTTTACTTTTTAATAAATTTACAAAATATTGAAATAGCAATTAAATAATAATGTCATATTTATTCTATATGTTATTCTATAGAGAATTCTTGATTTTCTATATGTACGATTTTTGGATAAGAAGTCACATGTTCGATTAATTTAATAGGGGTGGACAAAATACAGATAGATTGAATTTTTTTATATTTAAAGAACTGAAATCGAACCCACATTTAAAACCAAATTAATATTTTAAATAAGTGTAATAAAATTATATCTAAAATATTAGTTATATTTAGACTTAATACCTAAAAAGAATTATAAACAATAAATAACTAATTATTTTTACATCAAAATATCTAAAATAATATAATTATTCAAAAGTTTTAATTATATTAAACTAAAATATTCAAAAATCAAACTTAACCAAATATTATTAAAATTGAACAAAATTCTTTTTTACTTTTTTCCATTCCAGATATAACCAAACCGAACCGAATTCAAAAGATTTCTAAACCCTTATATCCGAAATATCCACAAAAAAAAAATCAAACTGAATTTGAACTGAAGTTCTAAAATATTTAATGAATCCTAAATGCTATATTCAGCTATCCAATATCCAGATAAAAGAACATGAATCTGAATAGGACGTAATAAACATGTTAAACTTTTCTTTAACATTTATACTTTTTTCTCCTTTTCTTTTCTTAACATTTATACACAAAAGAGAACACTAAACTTGGTCTATTGGTCGATGTCTAAGTCTAACATTAACGCACAGTCGATTTCATGCGATTGGGAGTTCCAAAGAGATGACTGAAAATTCTCTGTTTGGATGACGCTCCCCAGAGACTTTACCGGTCAAAAATATCAAACTCTGAGTAAACGTCAACGTTGACGCAAAAGAAACTTTGATTACTTTTCTCTTTGAAACATTACAATGTTTATAATAAATAAACTATTATGGAGTTAATAAAACATAAAATTTGGGAAAATGGTTGATTTCTTCAACAACACATGATTGTATTGCATTTTCCTCCATTTATTTCCTCTATACTCACTTTATTTCCTGCAAAAAATTGAGAAGAATGAGACTGTTTCTTTTACTTTCTTTCATCGCTCTCATCGTTAGTTTAGATCTTGCGGGAAACAACCTTAAAGGAAAGCTCCCTTTTTCTCGAGGAAACGTGACATCCCTAAGAGATATGGGCCTTAACAATAATAATATACAAGGAGAAATGCCAGATGGTATAGCTAGATTAATTAAGATGGTTCGTCTTATAATATATGACAACAATTTCTCAGGTGTTTTTCCTCCCGCAATATACAATTTATCCTCACTTGAGTTGTTAAACATCTGAGGCAATGATTTTTCGGGATTTTGGTAATTTGCTACCAAACCTTCAAGAGATGTATATGCAAAGAAATTATCTTACCGGAGCTATTCCAACAACACTTGCCAATATTTCGACTCTTCAACAGTTGGAAACGCGGTGGGAAGTGTTCCTTCAAAAACTTTGGGAAAGTAAGGAATTTGCAAAGTCTACTACTTCATAATAACTATTTGGGAAGTTACTCCGTTGGAGATCTTGAGTTTCTTAGTGGTTTGACCAACTGCACCCAACTAGAGACCTTAATGATTGGTTGGAATAGGCTTGGGGGTGATTTGTCTATTTTCATTTCTAATCTGTCCACGAAGCTTATAAATTTAAACCTTTAAAGAAACTTCATTTCTGGAAGAATTCCTCATGATATTGGGAATCTCATAAGTCTACAAAAACTTCGGTTGGATGAAAATATGTTGATTGGACCACTCCCAACCTCTCTTGGGAAGCTTTTAGAACTGAGGTTCTTAAGTCTATATTCAAACAGATTGTCAGGAGAAATACCATCTTTTATAGGCAACATCACTCAGTTAGAATGACTCTATTTGTCTAACAGAAGTTTTCAAGGCACTGTTCCTCCAAGTCTTAGGTAAATGTAGCCATTTGCTATATTTATATATTGGGTATAATAAGTTGAGTGGGACTATACCTCGGGAAATAATGCAAATTACACTCCTAGTTTTTCTAGGCATATCAAGAAATTCCTTGACCGGCTCTCTTCCAAAAGATGTTGGGCAACTGGAACATCTTGCTACACTATCTATTTGGGGTCACAAATTATCAGGCCATCTCCCACAATCTTTGGGAAACTGTCTCTCAATGGAACAACTTGATCTACCAGCAAATTGTTTTGCTGGAGATATTCCAGACTTAAGAGGGTTGGTCGGTATTAAAAGAGTTGATTTTTCAAATAATAATCTCTCTGGAAGTATACCTGGATATTTTGCAAACTTTTCCTCGTTGGAGTATCTCAATCTATCCATTAACAACTTCGGGGGAAGGGTGCCAACAGAAGGGAAATTTCAAAACTCCACGAGAAACAAAAATCTATGTGGGGGCATCAAGGAACTGAAACTAAAGCCATGCATTGCACAAGAACCACCAATGGAGACAAAGCATTCTTCTACTTTGAAGAACGTTGTGATCGGGGTTAGCGTAGGCCTAGCTTTCCTTTTGTTGTTGTTCATAGCTTTAGTTTCTCTACGTTCGTTCGTTCAGGAAAAGAAAGAAGAACCATCAGACCAATAATCTAGCTACTTCCACATTGGATATTTTCCATGAGAATATAAGTTATGGAGATCTCCGAAATGCGACTCATGGTTTCTCTTCGAGCAATATGGTCGGGTCAGGTAGTTTTGGTACCGTTTCTAAGGGATTTCTCCCTACAAAAAACAAGGTTGTTGCAGTGAAAGTTCTAAACCTACAGAGACGTGGAGCGATGAAGAGTTTTATGGCAGAGTGTGAATCATTGAAGGACATAAGGCATCGTAATCTTGTGAAATTATTAACAGCTTGCGCTAGTATTGATTTCCAAGGAAATGAATTCAGAGCTCTCATCTACGAATTCATGCATAATGGAAGCTTGGATATGTGGTTGCACCCAGAGGAAGTGGAAGAGATTCGTAGGCCCTCAAGAACCTTGACACTTCCTGAAAGGCTTAACATTTCTATAGACGTGGCTTCTGTTTTGGACTATCTTCATGTTCATTCTCATGAACCTATAGCTCATTGTGATCTTAAGCCAAGTAACGTTCTCCTAGACGATGATTTGAATGCCCATGTTAGCGACTAAGCTCGACCGGTGTCAGAGGGACCATCGGCTATGCCGGACCAGGTAAAAACTATCACACATCTGTAATGTTGGATGAAGAAATTAAATTAGTACATTCTTTTTTCATTACAATCTTGTTGTCGTTGTTTCTTTGAATTATGGTGCAGAATATGGAATGGGAGGACAACCATCAATTCATGGTGATGTATATAGCTTTGGGGTTCTCATTTTGGAAATGTTCACTGGAAAAAAACCAA
The DNA here is from genome assembly GCA_963922655.1 of Cardamine chenopodiifolia. Lineage (NCBI taxonomy): Eukaryota > Viridiplantae > Streptophyta > Magnoliopsida > Brassicales > Brassicaceae > Cardamine > Cardamine chenopodiifolia. The sequence goes on from OZ000463.1 coordinate 13,088,178, forward strand.
CCAATGAGTTATTTGGTGGAAACTTTACACTACACAGCTACACGAAGTCGGCGTTGCCAGGAAAAGTCATGGATATTGCTGACAAATCGTTTCTTCACAGTGGTCTCAGAGTCGGTTTCCCTCTTGCTGAGTGCTTGACACTGGTTTTGGATGTGGGACTTAGGTGTTGTGAAGAATCTCCTACCAACCGCTTGGCAACAATAGGTAGATACGTTTTGCTTACAGTCTATATTTAGACCTGAGAAATGTTACAGTATTAAGTGTAGAACAGATTCACCAGTGTTGATGAATAGTCTTTGTAGATGTTTGATTATATAAGTTCTTGACTTCTTGTTTTTGATCGATTTAGTTTGTGGACGCTTGCATACTGATTCTTTACGTATTGCGTTTTTGTCATATTAACTCAATTCATGCTAACTTGGTCTATGAAGCAATTGAATCAAAGATTATTTATACGTTACTAGATTAAATATGTAGCGATCATATATTTTAAAAATAAATTCTACGGCAAGCTCTTAAGTCAATTTATTCTGGGAATCTTCTAAGTGTTGTGAATTTTTTTTTGTGAGGCTTACGTACAAGCACAAGTTTATAAAACCTTTAAAACTTGATTGAAAAAACAATGACGTAAAGAGATTTATAAAAGTATAAAATTTCTAAAACTTTCACCAACACACCTATAATCTAGTAGAATTATATGGTCAACTGAGAAAGATTCTTCATAGACCATATCAACAATTCTATGAAGAATCTTTTTGCTCAAGAATAACTTCATCTATTCTGAAGACGAAAATCTTTAGAAACTGAAGATCGACGACAACAACAACAACAAAAAGTTAAATTCTCTTTCTCTTTTTCTTCTTGTTTCGTGTTTGGTTAGTTATAGCCTATAAGTTATAGGTTTCATCCTTGAACTCAGGCCTTAACCTCTGATGAGAACCCCGTGGCGTCTCCGGGAAACACTAATTGCGAGTAAACGTCGATCAATGCCGCCAAATAAACTTTGATTACGTTTTCTTTTCCTATGTTGCAATGATAAAAGCACGAAACCTTATTGTAAATTGGTGGATTTCTTCATAAACCCACGATAATAAGTGGTAAAGACTAATGATATGTTTTCAGTTGACTTCTTGACTTAGACGGCATTTTGTAATTGCTTCGTCCCTTATATTCAATTTTTTCTGCAAAATATGAGAAGCACCAAAGCTTTTAACAAAAAAAAATGAGAAGAATGAGACTTTTTGTTTTACTTTCTTTCAGTGCTCTCATGTTTTTAACAAATTGAGTTTTTTAAACCTGAGTTTTTAACAAAACTGAGTTTGGCGTCCCTTAATGAATTCTCTTCAAAACTGAGTTTTTAACAAATTAAATAAAAAAAGAAAAGAAAAGAAAAACAAAAAATCCGATGAGATGGAAGGTAGAAAAAGAAATTAGTAGGTTTAAAATTAAATGACATCAATTAAATAAGACTAATAAAAAAGGTAAGTGTCATGTACTTTCATCTTCTTCTTTTTTCTTTTTTTCTTTCTTCTTCAAACAAACGTAAAACTTCTATTGTTGACGAAATTGAAGCTTCATTTGAGGTAATTTTCGATGGTTTATTTTTTATTAATAATTATTCGTTTATTTTTTGGGGTATAGAACTAAGAATAATGAGTAAATATAAATGGATATTTAAATAAGAATATTGTATATTTTAAAATATTTCTTGACTAAAGCCTCATTTTTATGCATAATGGCTTTTGAAACATGTTATATTGATCGATTATATTGTGACATTGTTATTCCTAGGTAAATTATGGATAATGGTGATGGAATCGTAGAGAATCATAGGTAGATAGAAATCAAAATCGGGGATGAAGAAGAGACAGATGAAATATGTACAACTAAGTACAACTATGTGTTATTGGTAAAACTAGTACAACTATGGTACAACTATGTGTTATTGGTAAAACTGGTACAACTTGGTAAAACTGGTACAATTTGGTACAACTAAGAGCAGGGAAAAACTAAAATAAAATATATTTTTTCTTATTTTAAGGAGAAAATGAATAATATTACATTCACAGTAATACATTTTGATTATGGAGGATATTATTCTAAAAGCGGTGTTGAAACAAAATGGATTAGAAGCAAAAATAAATTATACTCGATAGTGATAAAAAATCAATTGAAGATGTCACATATTATGATTTGGTTGATAGCATATACAAGAAGATTATGGTAGATGAAGCCATTACGAGGTTGAAACTTAGTTACATTCCATTGCACCTAGATCCTCTGACAACATCATATATAACTAGTGATGAAGAAATTTATGTCTATTTCATGACAATGAATTATGAGAAACATATGAGTATTTTGCCTATGCTAAAATTTAAATTATTTTATTTTTTCTAGTTAATTTCTAGAGACTTATCTATGAGTGGATTTTCATATATAGAAAATAAAACATCTTTATCTTAAAACTTTAAAAAAACGTTAATAATAATTGTAATTATTTAGAAATTTATTTTTTAAATGAAGGGTGTATCTTCAAATTATAAAAAACATAGACAAGTTATTTTTCAAAAAGCTCTAATAATATAGGGATTTCTTGTTTTTAAAAATTTTAAATATAATTAATATTTTAAACTTTTATAGAATTTGAAAAAGAGTTTAAATTTATTCAATTAAAGAAGCGGATTAAACCGAATAAAACTTTTAAATTTGGAAGCATGATAATTCAAACTTTATGCTCATTCGCATTTGGAATTATTTTGACATGTTCGTGTTAATCTATGTTCATCTAGAGTCATTAACATCTACTAAAGGAAGGAAAATCAAGTGGCTGAGGATCAACTCAAAGTGGCCGAGGATCGACTCAAAGTGGCCGAGGATCGACTCAAAGTGGCCGAGGCATGTATAATTGGTTTAATTGTAGCAATGCTGGAGAAAATATTTCTTAATTTCTATGTTTTGTTTGGTTAATTGTGGATGATACTAGTTTGTGTTAATTTCTGCAAATGTACAATTAGGCAAAACTATGTGGTGCAACTATGTTGAATTTGATTTTAAGTTTGTTAATTTGTAATAGAAATACATGTTTGTATCAATATTTGTTTGTCTAGAATCATTAACATCTATTAAAAGAAAGGCAAAAATCAAGATTTTTGGTTATTGGTTACATAACATCATATTTTACTTACAGATATGAAGCACTTGAATTTACCAAAAATTTTAAAAATTGTTAGGTAACAATTATTTGTTTATGAAACTATAGTACAAACACTTTATTATTTCAATGTCATTAGTACAACTAAAAAATATTGTAAATTAATATGGTACAACTAATTAAATGTTAAACCATCAAAGTACAACTATGTTATGTATTGAGTTACAACTAATAATTTTGGTACAACTCTGGTACAAATAGGGGACAAAACTTTTTGTCGGACCAAAAGCATTTTTTGTTTCATCCTAGGTACTTTTATTTGATACTACGTACTTTGTATTTGATATTAGGTATTTTTTTGTCGGATACTATGTATTTTTTGTTTGATATTAGGTATTTTTTATATATTTAAATTTATATTAAAAATATATAACGAATATTTAAACATTAATATTAATATTTTATAATTAAACATTAATATTAAACAAATAATTGTGCCATAATTGTACCAGTTGTACTTAAATATAATAGTAGCACTAATATGGTCTCAAAATTACGAGCATAGTAACTCAAAAGCTGAGATAAAAAAAACAAAAAATTAAGAATCCATAACTTGTATTGAACACCAAAGTGAACATCGTTTCCATTCTAATAAAACATATTCTCAACTAGAAGTAGAGTTTTTATACCTCTCTATAAATAAAAACGGATAATAGATTTATAGAAGGTTTAAAAATATATGTTTCGACATCCAAATCTCTTTCTACTCAAGGCACAACACAAGCATTCATGTTATTATCCTATTTACTAGGTTCCTGCTTCGTATACTTCTCAAGATGCTCTCTGTGTTTCCCTGAAATTTAATCATCCAAAGGCATAAGAAAATGTTGAAGCATAAGTCGTAAAGATCATTGAGTTGCTGCACATACATGTTGGATTCTTACACATTTCTATTTATGGTTGCTGTTTTTATCTAACAATTTCATCTTAGATAGCAACTTTTCCCAGATAAACTTGTTGCATCTCCTCTTTCCAAATTTGCATCAACTTCATTAATTAATTTGTTTTCCTATAAAAAAAGTATAAATATGTGTGAATCATATATAAACTTCTTCCCCTACCGTGTCACGCACTCCACCCTTTTTTGAGGTACAGTTGTTTTATGAATGTCGTTTCCATCAGGTCCTCTTTTGTAGTAGTCTTTTCCAATCCAGTGGGAGTAAATCATATCAAATAGTTAGTATTATAAGCATATCAGAAGCATATGCATCTTGTTAATTTACAATATAGGTTATGTTTGATAGAGTAGATACCTTCAGGGCATGTGAGAAACATGACTGGTACACTGAGTTACGAGCTATCTCGCACAGGTCACATGAAATTTTCATGTTATTATTTTCACTAAGTACATTACGATAACTAAATCCCACCAAAATATAATATGAATAAAGAGAAGTTTCAATGTTCCTTGGTATTTGAAAATCCAATATAAATCATCCAAAACTAATAAGACTTATCTAGGGATGATTAACTTTCATAGTTTATGATATGTGACATGACAGCATAATGCAAACATTATGACTTACAGAAGCAGCTATGCTATATTCTTCCACGAGTGGTTCTTTAGTCAAGTGAATCTGAAAGGGATCATTTATAGATTAGGAAACATTGAAGCCTCTTAAGAAAAATACAAATCTGAATATTCAAACCAAATTTTATAACCGAGCCTAATTCACAATTCACAATAACTCGATCCTAGTTCACATTTCACAATAAATTGACCATAATTCACAATAATTCAATCAAACTCCACCCAAACAAATTCGGTTCCATAAATTTCAATAAACCCTAATAAAATCCCAAAACAACATTTTTTAAAAACCATAGATTCTAAAATTGAAAGCCAAACTCGAGGAAGAGATGTGAAGTTCGTTTCACGCCAAAAACCCTAGATTTTGAAGGTTTTTGGAGATAAACAATTACAAAGATGAAGAAAAAAGAAAAATCTAGAAGAAATTAGGGTTTTTGGGTTGGATTTACGAAGGAAGTCGAAGCAATTTGGAAGAAATTAGGGTTTATGGATTTCTGGATTTTTGGGTTTCAAAGTCGAAGCAATTGAAGGAGAGAAAGAGAAGAAGAGAGAGAGAGAGAGAGAGGAAAAAATGATAAAATAAAATGTTTTGATCGATTGTTTTCTATTTCAGTTTTTTTTTGTGTTGTTTTTGCGCTATATTTTAATTAATTTTGAATTAATTTTATGTTAATGTGCTGGATTTGTTCTAATTTAATTGAATCAAAGAAATGTATATGGTTTTGTAGGTAATAAACTAAAAATCTAAAGGGTTTTTGGGAATTCACCTTGTTTTTTTATTTAAAAGAAATTCATTATTAGAGGAAATGTATCTCAGCCAAAATTTTTAAGGGGAAGTGTATATGAGAATCGGGTCAAGTCTCAAGTTTCTCAAGGAAAAAGAGTTGCCTTGTCCTCATGGAATCACTCATTCCCATTCTGCAACTGGAACGGGGTTAAATGTGGCCGCAAACACAGGAGAGTTACTAGTTTGAACCTTCGAGGTTGCATTTAGGCGTAGTGATATCACCATCTATTGGTACTCTTTCGTTTCTCATATCACTCAATATTTATGATAACTTTTTTGGTGGTACCATCCCTCCAGAGGTGGGAAATCTTCAATTTCTTGTTGCTTTGATTACTTGCACCCAACTACAACAGGTAGATTTTGGTGACAATAGGCTTCTCGGTGACCTTCCTACTTCAATTGTCAATCTGTCTACAAACATTATCTATTTATACCCTCAACATTATCTCATCTTGGGAAGCATTCCTCGTGACATTTGAAATCTCATAAGACTACAAACACTTGGGTTGGCAGGTAATTTGTTGACTGGACCAATCCCAACCTCTCTTGGTAAGCTTTCAGACTTAGGGATAATAAGTCTATCTTCAAATAGAATGTCAGGAGAAATACCATCTTCTTGTTGATTGCATTGATCACAACAACTTGTGAGTGACATCTTAGGATGTTTGATCCGATCAATAGTTGACTGAAGAATATAGTTACATGTGTGCTCTCGTCACATGTTGATTATGTTGCAGAAATAGGGACACTCTCAATGGCTTAGACAGCTGCTCGAATAGTTTTGCTCTACTAAGGTAGTAGCTGGAGTTAGATAATAGATTGATTCATTAGTTCGTAAGATAGAGATATTAGAAGTAGGTACCTCAATACTTGGGATCAGGAGAGAAACGGAGGACATTTTTGTAGCAGATGGGACTGAGCTAGAAGCATAGGCAACATCTACTAGTGAACTCGTTACAGATTGTAAAAATTGCTTGACCTTGTGACCCAACTGGCCACATGCACTACATTTAGTAGGTAACCAAGTGTATTCTACATCTACCATAGATATAAAACCCATTTTCATCACAAGCAGAAACCTTATTGGAAAGGCTTTGCTTAATTCAACCTCCACCAGAATCTTGGCCTCATCCATGAGAATGGGATCTAGTTTAGGCTTATGAGTTGCATTGGAGCACCTAAACCAGAAGCTATGTGACTAATTCTTGGAATTGAGTACAAAATGTTGGGGATTTTTTACCCAGATTGGAAATGTTTTGATCTCTGGGATAGCTAAAGTTGCTTCCGGAGCCCACGAAGCTACAAACATCAGACATAAGACCCCTCTAAAGAACCCAAGACATAGTTGTTCATCTGATATGTGAAAAAGATAGTTTGAATCACCTAGCTTCCTTAAGGTTATTTTGCATTTCCTTCCCCATAAATTATTGAAAGACTGCATAAATTAGACCACCAGGTGGAGGCAAGCATCTATAGAAGATGTATTCTTTCTGGTTCTCAAGCCCTTGTAATAGAACATGTTGCGGAATAGTTACCCTAGGAGTCCCATCATCTAAGAATTCTGGCTCAATTGCTCTGTAGAGATTTCTGGAAGCCGGATTCATCTTAGCCGCCCAAGGAAACCTGAGATCATCTTCCACTCTCTCCACTAGTTTTTGAGAGACTTGCAACACGTCCTTAAAGGTTTTTGGAACATGCCTATTCCTTAACTGCTTTGTAATTTGGACTTGTGGTGACCCCCTTCAAAGACGGCCAAAGCTCCGATGAAGAAACATTGGCTGCTTTTATCCGGTTATAAGAGATTAAAGAAGGTTCAGGAAAAGGAGAGATCGATAAAAGTTTGGCCCATGCTCCTTGACAAGCCGGTGTAGTGGGAGTAGAATCAACTAACGGCGATGTTGCTACTTCAATTGGATTCTTAAAGTTACGGTCTAAAACCAATCAGATTTGATTGAGTTCAATCCTTTTGATGAGAAAATAATAGATATATATTAGAAGGATTTAAAAAAAGAGAGAGAGAGAGAGAGTCTAAAAGTTCTCATTTGAGAGTCTCTCTCTCTATTCTAAGAACTTCTGCTCAATATTTTATTTTTTTAATATTTTAAGAGCCCCTCCTCTAGAACCTTAGATGAAGATGGTCTAAGGGAGTTCCCAATGAAGGCATGAAGGACGTCAAAGAGACAACCAAAACTTGGGGAGGATAGGTTGTGGCTGCCTGAAAGTCTACAATCACTGGTGAGACGATGTCAGAACCTTTATTCTCCAATGGCGGCTCGACTTGGTTTGTAAAGTGGGTGACAGAATCAATCAGAGTATGAAGTGTTGAGGTACATGTCGGAGAAGGGTTCGCGCCAGAAGTAGAAGCGGCGGCGAGTTGCATTTTCACCACTGCTGATGGCGAGAATGGAGGACCAGACTTCACCCACCATCGAAATTTGCTTGGTCATCTCGGATCTGGTGATGGAGATTCCTCACTAGAGAGAACTAAGAGCGACATCGAGTTTTGATTAGCAGAACATGACGGAGGAGGAGAAACGCTGTGAACTTCTTTGGGAAGGGTCCCAAATCCATGCCAAGGATTTTGGGGGAAATCAGAATAGCTAATGCGAAGGCTTACAAGAGATGTGACAAGTCTGAAACTAGCCGAGCCAGTTTTACAATAGCTACACTAACCTTCCAAAATTTTGAAATTGTTGAAATGGCCTTCACTTAAAAAGAATTTGTTTAATTTTTATTTTTAAAGCAAAAAATGTGAAATGATCAAATATTTTAAAGAAAATAAACTATTTATAAATTCAACCACATGACCTATCCAAAACAGGATTTATCTGATTTTTTCTATCAAAATTGGATATAAATCGAAGATGTTAATTTTTGTTTAACTTTCGATTTTTTCTTCTCTTCTTCCATTTTTTCTTCTTCTCTTTCATTTTGATTTCTTCTTCTCCTCTTCCATTTGTTCTTTTTCTCCTTCATTTTTGATTTCTTCTTTTCCTTCGTTCTGATTTCTTTCTTCGATTTTGGAATATCGTTCTTTGATATCGAATTCTGAAATAAAATTCATCATCTTCTTCTATTTCGGTTAAACTCAGGTTAAACTAAAATTAAAATCAAGTTAAAATTCATCATCTTCTTTGATTTTGTGTTAGGGACTCTTCAATTTCAGGTTAGGGATTAGTAGATTTTGGGTTAGGATTTCATTATTCTTCAATTTAGGGTTTAATAACAAATTGGGAGTAACACAATTTGTGTTCTTATGTTGGATATGATCATGATGGAAAAGGCAAGAACCAAAAGTGCAACTTTTTAAGATCCAGTAAATGGACAAGCTTTGTTTAACACCACCGAACGAGGGAATCCTTCCGTTCCGACCAAAAAAGGAAAGCCCATCAACTAAAGTTAAACTAAAGTTAAATTTTAGTTTAAACTACTGTTTCATGATGACAATGGTGATGCGAATGAGGAGATGGGCGACAATGGTAACAATTATCCTGAGGTGAATGTAGGTGATGCCAAGAGGAGGAAGAGGTGGAAGAGAAGGAAGATGCGGGAAAGCTAGTAAGAGACAAAGGGCGTTGTTGCTTTGATTATGTTTTTATGCTTTGATTTTCTAAACTTGATTTAGTTTTTATGCTTTAATTTTCGAATTTGATTATGTTTTTATCGTTTGATTTTTGAACTTGATTATGTTTGCAATTATACTTGGAACACTTTGTGACTGTAGTATCAGGCATTAACATCATTAACTGCAGTTCATGTAATATTCAAATCTGCACATTCTGGCAACATTTTATGGTTACCTAAGTCAGTTTTCCTTAATCCTTTGGCAAACCCTGAGTATGGAGGAAAGAGTGGAGGCCAACCTTTGTAGTTTCTCTCTCGCCTAATCGACACAATCGAAACTAGCCTTATAATACTGGCAAGTTGAGATATGAAAGACATCTGCTCTAAAAGTCTGAACTTTGAACGGCAGACAAATGGAGACTAGTCTTATCCTTATATAACTGTGAGCATACACATAAGTGTTGAAGAAGCCCAAGTGAAAAGCCCAAAAATAAAAAACATGTGAAGGAAAAGATGTTGGCTTAACAAAAAAATGTGGTGATTTTATATAGTTTAACTGAAGTTTAACGTTAGTTTAACAAAAAAACAGCGCCGTCATTGAGAAATAAAAAAAAAACGACACTGTCATTCAAATAAAAAAACGGTGTCATCAATATTTTACATATAGCTTAACAGCATAGTTTAACTAAGAATCTAATAGGACAAAGTTACACATAATTTAACTTTCATGATAAAATTATAAACCTAGTTAAACCCTATTAAAACGTATTTCGTCTAGTTTAACTTTCATAAATAGTATTTTAACATACATATAACATCGTATTATAATGCAATATATTTCAAAAAGCATGTATATTTTATTTTACATTGATATGATTGTAATAAATGAATTAACCATAAATGTATAAGACATATATGGGGAAATGAAGAGATCATGTAAATATATATATATATATATATATATATATATATTTGTTTTTATGTTTACTATTTTCACCATTTTTATTACCGTTTTGTATGCGTTACAATTTATACTAATAAGTTTTTGTTAACCATTTCCATTTTTGGTAATTCTAACATGATTTAACTTAGTTTAAAATAGTTTATTTAGTGTGAAAAATTTTAACAGAGTTTTACATGGTTTAACAAATTAGACCTGATACATTACATACACATCCAGCAACAAAAAAACATCTAAAAGTCTTATTTCAACACATTAAAGAGATTTTCACCTCAAATTTGGTGAAAAGAGATTGCAACAGTTTCGTCGGAGGATGCAAAAGCTTCGTCGGAGATTGTAAAACTTTGATGCCGGCGACTGGAGAGAGACATAATTAATTTTTCTTTTTTTAATAATTAATTTATATTTCAATATTTAAATCAGAGGATAAAATTGGAATAACATATTTGTTGGATTAATTAAGGTTATGTAGATTGTGTAGGAGTCATCTAGATCTATTTTATTTCATTAAGGTTAGTTTACCACTTCACCCGGTCCCAAATCCATGCCAAGGATTTTGGGGAAATCAGAATAGCTAATGCGGACGCTTACAAGAGATGTGACGAGTCTGAAACCAGCCGAGCCCGTTTCTCAAATGCCACAAAATAAAAAAATTATGTTCTCAACTCACCGGTAAAATGATTATTTTATTTTTAAAAAAATCTGAGTTTCGATTAAATTAGATTATATATTTGTAATTGTAAATAGCACATATTGTTTTAACATATGGCGTATTTCTAGAGTCCGAATCTCATTTTTGTGGTACAACTGGCATTCAAATTTCTGGTACAACTATGCATAACCTAAGTAAAATAACTATTTTACCCTTAATGAAATCTGAGTTTCGACCAAATCGGGTTATATATTTGTAATTGTAAGTGATAGCAACAAAAACGCGGTAGCGTATATGGTTTTAACACACGATGCATGTCCAAGTTTCGAATCTCGTTTTTGTGGTACAAGTGGGTACAATTAGATATAATTATGGTTCAGATGGTAACATCCCTTACGCGAGAGGTTCAGGGTTTAAATCTCCACTTTGTATTAGTACAGCTAATAGAAATATTTTTAAATTTTAGTTTTAAAATAAAATGAAAAATAAAATATAAAATAAAAGTTAAAATCGTCAGCACACTATTAAAAGATTATACACTTAATTACTTTTTTCAGAAAATGGAATTTCAGCAATTATTCCAAACTTTTCTTTTTTTTAAATAGAGGTCTATATTGGTTATTTGAATCATGGTAATGCCAAATTTATTTTTGATTTAACTCTCTATATTTAACTTTACAGAATGTTTCAAAATTTGTTATTGGGTTGGGTTTAAATCATCAATTTTAATTTTGAGAATTGAAGTCAGATCAAAGTAGTGTGATTTAATTTAGTTTCGGTTGAATCGATCAAACTGTTTTATCTAGTTGTGTATATCTCCAGGTGAACAACGAAACAGATACTTGACGTTGAAAACATCAAAAGTGTGCACATAAGTCTTTGATATTTACATCGGAAATACAAAGCGACATTGTTTGTGAATTATAGGAAGTAATGTTTCTTCTACGTAATAGAGAAACAAAACAAAACAAAAAGTCAACGAGTTCGATGTGAGACACTGTGTCATTAAAATGTGTGAGATGGCTAAGGTAAAGCATCTCTACTTGGATCATGCTCGTTGTGTTTCACAGGCACAATTTCTTCTGCATTTAATTCACTACTTTTTCTATTTTTTTGGCTTTTCCTTTTAATAGCTTTATTTTATTTTATTTTTTGGTAAAAATAGCTTTATTTATTAATTTTACATTTCCTATGAACCACTAGATTTTACCTTCTCCATTTATATATCGGATACAAAAACTAGAATTAGCTAGCTCTTTAATTTTCTTTTATCATTTCTCTTTTGTATTTTCCACGTTCATCATTTCTTTTTACCTTCATAGATTTCATATACATGAAGATATCACCTTTTTTTTAAATAACATTCGGGTGATGATGCAACATAACTACCGCTAGACTATGTGTCTTAGGTTAGTTTTGACAGGAATTCTATTGAAAATAACAAGTGTGGTAATGTATATACTTCACCAGCAGGGCGGATCTAGAGGTTTGGGTGGTGGTACATGTGCCTCGTTATATACTTTTTTAAAAAACTAATATAATTTTTATATAATATATTAAAATTAACATAAAAGTTCAGTTTTTAGGTTTAGTGCCCCACATAAATTTGAAGTCTGGGTGGTGTGCCAATCACCAGTAAAATATTATCTATATATGTATAGAACAAATTTTACTTAGTAAATTAAACAGATTGAAATAATCTAAAGTCTAAACCTATGTTAAAATGTGTGTGCTACCTACTGATTGAAATTTACGGGAACATAAAATCTGAAACCTAACCATATCAACATTAATTAAGTGGCATGAATTGGTATAACCAAATGAGCCAAAATATAAAGCAACGTTACATTAATAAAGATGATGTACACGTTTGAGTTTCTACTACATAGAAGATATCATCTCCACGTCGACAAAAAAAAAATGAAGATCTGACATCTCCACGGAAAAAAATAGAGAAGATCGTACGTGTTAAAACTTAAAAGTTACTACTCATGACTAAAATCCCTAATTACTGCAATATAAAATATAAATATTTAAAGGATTAAAACAAAACTAAAGAGTACTTAATTATACAAATTGTTTAAACTAAGCCTCGTCGCTCTTCAAGTAAATGTACCAGACTCTTTTTCTTTTTAGAACAACACTTCTTGACCCTCTAATGACATGTTATTAATGACCATATCGTGGCTTTGCTCATCAAAGAGCCATTTCTCGAACAAAGAAAGAGATCCTTGTGTAATAAGACCATTAATGTCATGGTCTATTACCTTAGGCTTTTCTTCAGCTTCATCCATGGAGTTAAAGCTGAACAAAGAATGGTCAATCCCTTCTCCGCCTCCTTCGGTTGTGCTAGGGCTCGAATCTGCGGTGGTGATAGCCATCGTGGTGGTTGCAACCGGCGAGGGCAATGAGGTCTTTGGTGTGTCTTTCATGAAGTTCTGAAGCAAACGAGCGATGTTCTCAGCACTTGAAGCGTAGACACCAGATGGGTATGGATTTGTGTTGCTTGTGGGAGTGGTGGTGGTAGAGGAAGAAGAAGATGATGGACCATAACCAAGCTCGGTTATAGAGAAATTAGGGCTTTGTGGTTTGTCAAGAGACAAGGCATCACAAAGAGCTTGTTTAGCCATGTTGATATCTGTCTGAAGCCTTCTCTCCCATTGACCTTTGTTGGAGCTGCTGCTTTGATGTGAAGTATTGTTTTTGTTTGATGAAGAGAAATCTTTATTATCAAGTCCATTATTGATAGTACTATCACAAGAATCATTCATCTTCTTGAGCTTTTTCTTCAAATGAGTGTTCCAATAGTTCTTTATATCATTGTCTGTCCTTTCTGGAAGGTATGATGCTATAGCTGCCCACCTTCATATTTATTTGGTCCACAAGTTATTAAAAAAGGTTCAAAACCTTATCTCCATACATATCAAAAGAAACTAACTTTTCCATATTTTTATAGAACATGTGCATGTGAATATGTATGTATTTAGTTACCTGTTGCCCAAAAGGGCTTGAAGATGGAGAATCATCTTCTCTTCATGCTGGGTGAAATTTCCACGCTTAATCCCTGGTCTAAGATAATTAGTCCACCTCAATCTACAGCTTTTGCTACATCTCCTCAGACCTAAATCACCACAATAATGAAAAAAACTTTCATTAAAAGGGTAATTGATTTTGTGATGTGAGGACAAAAATACTGGTGCCCATAAATCAGATATTTATTAGAATTTTTTATTTTATTTAATGATCATACCAACCAAATTGAAGCCAGAACAAAAGAATCACAGACCCAAGAACAAAAACAAAAAACATTAAAGGGTACTTCTTAAGAACATAGGGGTTAACAATTGAGAGTTAAAATAATTTTTATGAAGAAAAAAAACATAAGTTAGAAGAAGAGACCTGTATGAGTAGGCACAGATCTCCAGTTTCCAGGACCATGTTCTTGAATATAAGAAACCAAGATGATGTCTTCCTCTGGTGTCCATGGCCCTTTCTTCACTCCGATCTTGTCACAGCATGGTGGTCTTCCCATCCCTACCTCCTATAGTGTTTAGAGGAAGAATATAATAGTTTGTGGTCTGAGAAGAGAGAAGGGTTTTGATGATGTACCCCTTTATCTGAGAAGAGAGAAGGGTTTAGAATAGAAGAAGAAAAAGTTATTTCTCTTTTGGCTTGAGAGCTTAGGAACTGTAGGGTTAAGAGTACTAAAGACAAAGGGGGTACAAGTGGTGGTTGGTTTTGTCTGAAGATGTGGAGAGAGAGCTTGAGTATATTTATAGAGAGAGAGAGAGAGAGAGAGAGAGAGGAGGAGTGAATTAGTAAGAATGATAATAGAGTTAAAAGTAACAAAAATGAAGAGTGGGTTTTGCTAGGTATCAAAGAGTCAACATGGACAGCCAAATGCATTTACTCTCTTGCTTTCAAAAGTCAGCCTTCTCTGTCTCTCTCTCCACCATTACTCCTTGCTTTATCTCTCTAATATTTTACTTTAAATTTCTCTATAATTAGTCCTTTCATATTATCGCAAAATAACCCTTAATTTGTCTCCACATGAGAATGAGATCGAACGTATGCGCATGTATATATTTTTTATGTGTTCAATCTGATTGGTTTTAGACTTTAAAGACTTTGATCGCATGTATAGATCCACAATGAGAGTGAAATGTGTATGACTTCTATTATTGATGTATTTAAAACCTTCTAGCTAGTTACACATTCGGGAAAACATGTTCATAAACTAAACATTAATTTAAAAGTTTCTTTTGATGTGAATTGTAATTTTTCGTTTCCACTTGCACATATATATGTATAGATGGCATGACTGAATAATGTCATTCCTGCAGAAAATGACTCGACTGGTTTCAATGCTAACTAATTAATTTGTCTAGTAATTGAGTGCCATGAACCGGCAGGGATTTAAACTAATTATCAATCAATCTCTCTAAATACTGTTGCTATTGTACGAGTTATGCTGTGATCAAATTGTTATAAATCATATGAAAATTATTTTATGATCTCAAAATATAGATCAAATAATAAATCAAACGTTGAATGTGGTCGAGTCTGAAGAGTTGATTTGCTACAAACTTATGGAAAATGGCTGAACTAAAATAAAACTACATCAAACCAAATATTTTAGTTCCAACCCCGTCAAATTCTTGTGAACAAAAAAAACATAAACTGTATAAACCAGATCTAACCGAAATTAAAACCCAAACCTACACCCTCACTAGTCAGCAAATATGGACATCAAAAACACCAAATAAGTAGCAATTAAACTTTATTATGTATTTTTTTTTAAAAAGAGTAGATGAATTGATGAGAATAGTCGAATATGTAAATCATTAGTGGTGAGCTTTTGTAGGTATTGAATTGAAAGGTCGATAAAAGATAATCGTAGCACATCCCCACATTCCAAATAAGGAAAATAGCCACATATAGATCTTTTTGTGATGTTGGACCTGTTGGTCATATTTAGAGATCGATAGATAATTTACTTTACAAGCTACTAAGGATTGCGAGTTTTTTTAATGTTAAATTTATTCAAGAAAAGGGTTATATACAAAATGTTGTAGACTTGAAAAAACCTTAAAACCGGAGGAAAGAAAAATCTAAACAACAAAAAGAAGACAGAAGGGCCAATCTAGGATTGGAATTTTTACCGCACTAAGGATTGGTTTAAAAATCAGTTTAGGGAATTCAAAAATTTTACAAGTAACGAGAGGAATGTTGCGAAGCACGTCGGCGTTATGTATTGAGCTTTTTAAACTGTATATAAATTATATTATGCTTATCTAAATAATGCAGAAAATAAAATAAAAAGTCGAATAACGAAATACAATAGATACAAAACAAATTCAACGGGCCGTAGAAACTTCATTGAACAAAATAGGTTGAAACCCCATACGCCACGTCTTTTTTTTGTTACGTAACCCATATCCCGAGGATGATGGTATTGAAAGTTTGCTTTGACTAAAATCGTCACATTAGACATCTACAAATATTTTTGAACAAAAAAAAAGACACCTACAAATATTTTGATTTTTATAATAAATCTTAGTTTTATTGTAATATATCAGGAATTAATATGTATATTTCAAAACTGTATTCGCGTTGTTGGTAATTGGTATCGTTTATCAAATGGAAAAAAAATCAACAGAAAACATTTGCCTAGTCCTTGAGATTAAAATTTTGCTTTCCGTTGATATCATCGACTCAGTATGATCAGTGTTGTG
Source organism: Cardamine chenopodiifolia (assembly GCA_963922655.1). NCBI lineage: Eukaryota > Viridiplantae > Streptophyta > Magnoliopsida > Brassicales > Brassicaceae > Cardamine > Cardamine chenopodiifolia. Next base: position 13,104,622 of record OZ000463.1, read on the forward strand.
CGGAAAATTTTTTAATTGAAAATTAATTACTATAGTAAAATTTTCGTCTGACCATATATATGTAAATAACTTTTATGATTCCAAAATTTCTACTGGTTTGTTTCCTGTTTCATTTTATCTTTCAGAACTTTTTTTAACGTTAGGGTTAATTTGTTTGATTTCTTTTTAATACAAGAAAACAGCGGAGAAGTTGTTTTTGATAAATTTCTGACAGATATGGCTGTCTGTTCTAAATGGTCGAAAATAAAACAATCGTTGGAAATTTATTAGTATTTTCAACAAATTTTCGATGGATTCTAGATATCCAATTTTCGACGGACTAACTCCGATATTCGTAATCGGAAACTAACCGTCGAAAACTCGTCAGAAGTCTGACAGACTAACTGACAAATTTAAGACAGTTTGTAATCCGACGAATTTCTGATTGTTTTTTATGGATTTCTGGCGGATAATCAAAACCGACTTTCCGACGGATATTAAATTAATTTTTTAAAAAGAATAATTTAAAATATTAAAGAAAATTATAATTATAATTAATTAAAAATAAAAATTAATTAAAATTAAATTAAAATTCTAATACGAAAATAACAAATAGTTTTAACAAGAATAAAAAGTATTCAAAACAAAATGTAAATTATGCTAAACTAAAAAAAACTAGATAATTAGAAATCTAAAAAATTTTAATGCTGAGGAGGCGGGTGGAATGAACGGAAGAATGCATCTATCTGATCATGCATTGTTTTGAGATGTGCAACTGTGTTTTTTCCGATCGTCTCAATCTTGTTGTTAAGAGCTTTGATATCAAGTGACTTTTCTTCGAGTTGCGCTCTAAACTGAAGATCTCCATAGAACTTCGAAGTTGTCGAAGATGGCGAGGAGTACTCTTCTGAAAGTTCAAAAATACGGCCAATGGACTTTGGAGTGACCTACGAAAAAAATATAGTAAATCATTAGAAAATAATTAATTAAAGAAAAAAAATTAAATTTAACTTACTTCGTAGATAAATTCGTTGAGCTTCTCAATGGAAACTTCAGTGCAAGGAGGAGTTCGTCAACAATCGGCTAGGATTGCAGAAACTCCTCTCCTAATCTTGTCACGCTCTCCACGATCTCCCGAGATCTTGGATTTGTCCCGTCTTGCGGTTCGTGTGCGCATCTTGTAGCAAATCAAGATGGAATGGATAGACACCTTCTTGACAGAACTGAAATATTTTATTAAAACTTAAAGTAAGTAAATAAAGTGAAATTAAAGTTTAAATTTAAAAACACTTACCAGTTGTTGTTCCCGAGAAGTGTTGCTACCGAGAAGTGTTGCTAGTTGTTCCCGGGAAATGTTGCTAGTTGCTCCCAAATTGTGAGTGGTAATTCTTTTGCCCTTCCGGTCACTCTTACGGTTGGTTGATTGAGTAGCCGATGTTGCCTGGGTTTCATCCATCCTCCAATACTCAATTAACATGTTCCAAAGGTCTGGGCTTCCTAGCAACTCCCTCGGAATGTCATTCTGGTTCCACTTGTCCTTCCACTCGTTCAGCGTCCTTGAGTATACTTTCGATGCCTTAGCATCGAACTCACGTCTAACCCGAGACGTGAGGTCTCTATCCCAAGTGAAATCTTGCTGCAAAATGAATTGGTTAAAATATAAAAACTTCATAAAAATCTATTATCATAAAAAAAAAAAAAAATTTTAAATTTGAATGCTAAAAAGTAAAGTAAAACATACCGCAAATTGGCTAAACCAAAGATCACGCTCAGACAACGGCATCAGAGAGTATGTCGCATACGGACGCTGGAGCACTCCGTTGAGCATATGGTTGATAGATTTGGATATCCTATTATGGGATATATGGAACCTATAAAACAAAATTAATTTAAAATAATTAAATAATAAAAAAATTAAATAAAAAATCTTTAAAATAAAATTATCAAGTAATGTTGCCGTCACAATCGGGATGAGGATAAGGCAATATTTCCCGCCCAGGTTGAGAAACAAAGTCCTCTTACTCATCTGGATAGGAGCGGAATCCGCTTGATGAGTAGCTGATGGAGATTACGTCTCCGGAACAGGACTGGAGTAGTTTTGAATCACTCCTCGGCCACGTTTCGACCCACCAGATTCGGAAACAGAAGGAAACCTTAAACACCTACACGTGTAAATTTCATGTCCTATCATTGGTAAGTCAACAACACCTACACATGTAACCTATAATCCGTCGGAAATTTACGACGGATTTAGGGGTTTGAAGGTTTTTTCCAAACATCGGGACTGGAATAGGTTTGTTATAAGTCACAATAACCATTGCATTGATAAAATTACAACATCAACTTTATATAAGTCATTAATTTATCAAAACAAAAATTTATGTTAGTTTCAAAGATATGTTACATGGTTAATAGGTATATATAGGTACCTATAGGTATCATTTAATCAAAATCGTCTTAAATGTTATAATTTATAAACTACATCAGTTTATATGATATTAAATGCATATACTGTCTCACGAAGTGTTAGAAATTATTTTCTATACTAATGTCTAACAATATTGTATCCAAAATCTTCCAAAACCCCAAATCCGTCGGAAATCCATTGGAAAAATCCAACGGATTCGTAGTTTTTAAAAAATAAACAATTATCCATCGAAAATTCGTCGATTTGTTAAGAGAATCCAACAGATCATTTTTTATTTTTTTTAAACCATGAATCCATCGGATTTTTAGTAAATTCCGACGGATTTCCGACGAAATGTGTGTTTTGACAAATAAAATAACATATCTAACTAAAACTAAATACATTACAATAAAAAATATAAAATACAAACATAATACTACTCATCTTCATATGATCTGTCCGAAGGAATTGAGTCTGAATTGTCTTCGAATTCGCCACATGATTCCTCTGAGTCTGAATGAACTATATCATCACCGGTTTGTGTGAAATCAACCACGAGCTCAATGTCAAAAAATGCTCAACATGATACATTTGACAAATTCTAATTGGCTGCATGCCATTATGTTCCGAAACTCTATTTATTTTCCTTATGGGTTAATTGCAGTAATTGTGATCCAAGGATCTGACCGATAAGATAACAAGGGTAACGAATGTACCAAACCTATATAAAAGGAGGATTCTTTGCTAAAAATCAAATATATTAGTAACTTAAATAACAATAAAATATGTTAATTTAATCAAACATGCTCTGCTTGTGATGCTAAAATAAATGGATCGTATTTTAGAAAGTCTTCGTCTTGAATGTATAGATGTCACGCCGAATTGGTCAATGTGACACCACGACCAATGAATGGACCATACCAATCGCACTTAAACACAATGCACCTCAAGTCCAAAATTCCTAGATATCGGACTTCTAAGATTTCATTCAATATGTCGTAGTAAACCACATCTCCTGATTGCGCTGAAACACCAAAGTCTGAAGTTGGTCTTGTTCTTCCCTCCTCATGAATCCTAAACGCATATACCCTAGTGCAATACCTAAAATATGAAGTTACAATTTTGTTTGGACCGTTAACAAACTCCATTAATCACGACAAAAATTCTTGACCATTTTCTATGCCTTCAAATACCTATAAAATATAAATAAAGATTATTATTGTGAGATAAATATTATAATACAATTATAAATTAGTAAAAAAAATTAAAAACTTACGTAAAATCGCAACCAAGATGCAAATTCTTGTTCATTTAGGATATCGAGTTCCGGTTCCATCTTATCTGGATAATAGGTCCGTACTAGCATCATATAAATGTTGTAACATAACAAAAATTTCATAATCACATATTAATTAATTTCAAATAATTGGTAATTGACATAAACAAATTAATCATTACCTCTCATACTTCAAGTATGTACGTATGCAAGTGAGTAAACTCCTGCTCTGATAGTTTTCATTTCTTTCCTTTTCCACTTACTCGACCAATTTAAGCAAATAAATCAGGGACATACACCAGATAAATCACTTTCTCACCTCTATCATCATGTCGCGCCAGCCGTCTACTCTTAGTACGTACTTTCGATGGAAAGTAATATTTAGCAAAGTGTGAGGCTTCTTCATTAAGACTTCTTCATTAAGACTTCTTCGTTAAGACTCTGTGCGATAATTGATCCCTCAACTTTGCTTAAATTTTTAATATTTTCTTGAGGTGGAACATGTAACGCTAAAATGGATACATCCAACGGTACTGAACATGACCTCCAAGTGCAGCTTCTCGTGGGAGGTGGATAGAAAGGAGTTCTCTCTGTGCCAAAATATCTTAATTGTTCCAATATACAATGTCCATCAATATCCGGAGGTGCACAATCAAACACTTATTTGTTGTTTGTAAACAATGTTCTAGACCGATGATAAGGATGATCACTAGGTAAAAATCTTCTATGGCAATCAAACCAACACATTTTTCTTCCGTGATATAATTAGAATGCATCAGTATTGTCTTGGCAATACAGGCATGATAATATTCCATGCGTTGTCCATCCAGATAACATACCATATGCTGGAAAATCGCTTTTGGTCCACATAAGAACCGCACGCATCTTGAAATTCTGCTGCAATGAAACATCAAATGTTTGAACCCCATGCTTCCATAGCATTTATAACTCATATATCAATAGTTGAAGGAATACATCAAGTAACCTCCTTGGATGCTTTGGGTTGGGAACTAGCACACAAAGAAACAAAAACTCTCTACGCATGCACAAAGATGGTGGTAAATTGTAAGGTGTTACAATTACCAGCCACAACAAATATTATCCTCCATGTTTTCCAAATGGGTTAAAACCATCTGTACATAACCCGAAGTTTACAATTTCGTCGCTCATACGCAAAATCTGGATACATTGATTGGAAATTTTCCATGCTTCTGCGTCCGACGGATGCTTAATCTCTCTATCTTGATGATGCTATGCATGCCATCTCATTGCCTCTGTTGTGCGTTGAGATTGATATAACCTCTTCAACCTCTTCGTTAATGGTAAATACCACATCCGTTTATAAGGAACTGAAACTCTCCCACTAGTTTTTTGAAACCTTGGTTTTTGACAAAACCTACATCTTTTACGGGTTTCGTCTTCTCTCCAATATATCATACAGTTGTAGATGCACACATCTAACATCTGATACGGCAAACCAAGGCCAACAACTAGTTTCTGTACCTCATAGTATAATGTTGGTGAAAGATTATCTTTAGGCAAAATATCTTTCACAAAATCTGCTATTGCATCAACACATTTTCCGTCAAATTGTAGTCCGTCTTAATAGTCATTATTTTACTTGCAGATGATAACAGTGAATGACTTTTTCTACAACCACTATATAGTGGCTGTTTCGTTGCATCTAACATATCAAACAAATTTTGCACTTCTGCATTTGGTTCTTCAGCACTATCTCCATCATAACCGGCAGACGGCATATTCTCCCTAAACACATCATTCACCATCTCAACCGTACTGGCACCTACATCTACTTCTCTTTTATCTGCTATGCTATCCGCAACATTTGGTTCACTAGTACTACCATAATCATAATTTGTTTCTCCACGTAAATACCAAATCTTATAACTGGGTATAAACCCATTACTATACAAGTGATGACAAATTAACTCAAACTTAACATTATGAGAATTCCGGCATATATTACAGGGACATTTAATCTTACCAATTTTTTTTGCTCTCCGTTGATTTTCGGCCAATCCCATGAACTCGCAGATTCCTCGTGCATAATCATCTTTCAATAAGTTTGACTCTGGATCCATCATAAATCCGTCCATCCATGACTGAAAATAATTACCAGAGACATATTTTAACTTTTGCTATAAAGAGATTGAATGAGTAAGTGGTGTGAATGAATGAAGAAAATGTGGAAACATATATATAGAAGTTGTGTCCGTCGGAAATCCGTTGGGATACATTTTTTCAAAAGGCTATACAACGGTCATATTAACGTTCTTATTAATCGATAACTTTCCGACGAAATACTGACGAATTTCTGACGATCGGAAGTCCATCGGAACATAACGTATACTATTTCCGACGGATTTCAGACGGATTTGTGCTTGTCCGTTGGAAATCCGTAGGTTTGTTTCCGACGGATTCTCTGTCTGTCAGAAATTCGTCGGTTATTCCATCGAAAATCTATCCGAAATTCTTAATAATAAAACCGTCGGAATTTTCCGACGAATTCTAATTCTGTCAAAAATTTTGTCGGTTTTCTATTGTTTTTTTGTATTGTTTACTAAAGTTGAGATCTAATTATTCAGTTTAATTATATTCTGTCATTTTGCTTTTGTTGGAAGATTTGTACGAGTAAGTGTAAAGTAGTAGCTAAAACTTTGATATTTGTTTTTGAAATGTAGTATAGATATGAGAAGAACAAGTTTTCTAGCTATTAAAGATCTAACAATTAAGATATTTGAAAAATAATAGAAGATGAAAAATTCTTATTTATTTTTTTATGAAGATGGAAAATGTTTTATGTAAAGGTTTTGGAAGGCTTCTTGCTTCTTGCTCGCATATATCGTAAAGGTTGTGGAAGGCTTCTCTCTCAATGGTTCACTGACTGTTGATTGTTCTCAACTCATAGTTGCATCATTAGTTTTATCCAGGCTTTTCAATTTTTGTTGGCCCTCGAACCTCCTTGCCCCTAAAATTAATGTAATTAAAACTGTTCCATTTTGGTGATATAATTCCAAATACTTATCACAAAAAAAAGTTTTATGTATTAATCTACTTAACTTGGTCTACGATTAGATATCAGAAAATGATGAGAGCACTCATATGCATCAAGTGAATCGGCTGCAAAAAAAAAAAGTTAATCTATCTGCGAGTTTTAAACTACGCGACTATCAATGTTATGTCAAGTCAAAAGTGAGTTGAGAGTAGCTAGAGAGAATGATATATCTCATGTACAAGGCAAGATAAACATTCCAACTTTTTCGGCTAATATGTGTTTTCTTTCAGTCTAAACCTTATAGTAAGTCAATATGATTCTATTAATTAAATGGTAGTGCTATAAGCTCAAACTTTATTAGTTTTCATCAAAATTAAAAATAGATATTTCTTGGGAAAAAGTCCTTTAATTTCAAAATCTTTAAATGACACTTTTTAGCAACAATAACAAAAATTATAAAACCATAATTTTTGTGTGAAGCATATATATATATGGAGTATATGTTATATTAACATATTGTACAGTACTCTTGTTTTTTAATTCCTTAGTTTGGTGGTTAATGTATACAAAATTTCAAGTTACAAAAAAAAATACCCATAGACAAATTATTTATTTTGGCATCTATCAACAAATAATTTTTGACTAAATTGTCAAGTATTGTAAATACGATACTATTTTATGCATCTTCAAGGTCTAGCTAGCTAGCTAGCTAGGGTTTTGTTTGTTTCTCTCGATCAAAATTGAAAGTTCTCCGATGTTTACAACAATTTCTAGAAGAGATATATTTACGAGAGATTATAAGTCAACGACTATGGTCGTCTTTTGGATCTCGACGTGCTTTGGATCATATCTTAATTTATACACTACCAATTAAATATTTCGTAGATTAAAACCTAGGCTTAATATTCCCCCCCCCCCCCCCAAAAGGTTAAATGGGAATGAGAGACACATGTCAAATTGTGCAGAAAATAATACAACCTGCAGTAAAATAATACTAATCAGTAAGAGTAATTGGACACATCATTAAATGATGTGCATGATAGAATGATAAAGAAGTATATATAAAGAAGTATATAGGTCTCGGTGTAATCCAGCTGATGTAATTGTCACGGAACATAACCTAAGGTCCTTGGTAAAACTTCTGCGGTAATTTGGGTAGATTTTTGACAATTTTCTATCGTGATTCCTTACCAAAATTTTATTTGTAATAAAACAAGGACCGACTTATTCGAATTATTAACCAAATACAAAAAAAAATTTTAGCAAACCAATTTAATAAAACAAGGACCGACTTTCAAACGAATGGTGCGAGGCTACACATACAAAAACGGTTAAGACGTTGTAATTGCCTATATAGTTTAAATAGAGATCATGTGAATTGGTGGTCAAAATCTTTGACATTTGATCTTGAAACAATATATAATTCTTTTTTTGTTACTGAAAGGTTAAATTCATTATTCAACAAAAAACTGACATACAAAAGATTTAAATCCAAGAAGAAGAAGAAAAATAAGTGCAGAGACAAAACCCAGAGACGCAATTATAAAGCATGGAGAGAAAATCATCGATGGGTGATAAAACTAAAGACGAAAGAGATCCTGGAGATAAGTCTGATTCTAGTAAAAAAATTTTGTTAACATGCAATATACAAATATAATATATATATATATATATATATTTATACAAATTTAAATTTGGATTATGATAAGGTGACTTCATTAACATTAATAATTTAGCTATATAAAAATCATGGTTATAAACGATATGTATAACACCAAATAGATATGTCCTTTTAGTCTAAGGAACGATGATATATTAATTACAAATGAACCTTTGATTTCGGCAGGTTGCATCTCTAAACCCATGATCGCGAGCAATCATATAATAGTCCATGTTGTCAAAATCAATTAAGAAAATTTATTAAATTTAAGAACACTTTTAGATATATGTACTTGTCTAATCCAACTTGCTCTCTCTCTCTCTACTGTTTTGAGATAGTTTTAAGTCAAAATCATTAACAGCAAGATATTTAGGATATGTAAACTTGATCTCCTTACATACGCTGATTAATTTACATGCTAGCTATGCACGAAATATCAAAGTTAATTGTAACTAGATATTTTTTAATCGGGATTATAATATAGGTAAAACCTATTAACTGTAGGCTTAACATTGTGATCGGAGACTTGTCAAATACTTTCTTCCGGAATCTATTGAGCTGTTTCTTCTAGCCACTTGCTAATGAAATTTTATTTTTGACTTTCCATGTTAGTAATAAAATAACTCATAGTAAAAAACTTACATATTGCATTGATATTCTAAACTATTCATCATCCATTTAATTTAACTTTGAATAAATGATACTCTAAACCATTTAATCTTGAATAGATTTTTACTTGCTCAATTCATTGGCATTGACCCGTTATGTTCAGATTTTCACTTACGTATATCAATAAAGCCTTAAAACGGGTTCATACATTAAAAGTGTGCCTTTGATCCATACTAAATAAAAATAATAATAGAATACAATAAAAAGTGTGCCTTGCGAAAAACATGAGTGTTTCGTTGAATGAAAATTTGTATAGATAGCAGTTAAATTTTACTTGAGAAATAATATCAGATTTTGTAATGAACATTCTTAATACATTGAGATTTAAATGTTAGCTAATATTATAATTTACATTTACAATATTTATTATTAACACGGTACCAACATAAACTTCATAGGTTGAAAGAATAAGCCCAACGATCATTTTACCATTTATTTTTTCAAAATATTTAAATATTTTGATTTAGTCAATATTAAATAAAAAAAAACTGGACTAATATAACTATAATTTTTGGAAGAGCTACATGCATGCTTTTATCAGCTAGATTTGCTCTAAAATCTATATGTGAGCATGACAGACATATATACATAGTAATTTATTACAAAAATTAAGGTTAGTTCTCAAAAATACATCTTAATTAACTACTTCTTCCGTTTCATATTAAATATCATTTTTTAAAACAAATTGTCCAATAACAAGTGTCGCTTTAGCTTTTAAATGTAAAATTTTTAATTGTTTTAGTGTATTTACTAATGAAATCAAAATATATAGTGTATTAGTTAAGGTTCAAAATTTTTTTGGTTTTATTAATACGTTTTCAGTAACATTAAATGACATTTAATATGAAACAGAGAGAGTAATATGTAAGAGATTGTGAAATATTGGTTTCATATCAAAAGTGATTGTGAGTCAAACATTATTTAGATGTTTTTAGATAAAACTGCATGATTTAATAAACTATGTTAAATTATAAATATTTTTTTCTACATGCAAACATAATTTATTATCTAAGTTAAACAATGTAGCCAAAATAGTACTACAAAAATTGTTCATTATCAAAAAAGTTAAATAAATTTATTTTTTGCAGAAAAAATTATTAAAATCAAATAGAAATTTTTTGTTAAATTATTTAATATAATGAAGCATAGGGAGTACTAGATTCTGTTCCAATATATGACAGAGATAATAAAATTCTCTATTTGTTTTATAAAGAACTGAATGGTGTAATTTATTTTGCATTATTTAATAGGAACACTTGCAAACGTACTACTTTTACTATTCATAATTCGGAGAAATATCATTTTAATAATTTAATTAGGTAGATAGTTTTCCACTGTTTGTTTTTACTATTTTGAGCTGCAAAAGTTACATTAATCCCGAAAAATTATTGTAGATGGAAGAGAGATGAAAAGTATTTTTTTTAGGTGATACAATTAATAGTAATTTGTATTTCGTAAGTAACTTTATATTTACGTAAATATTGATATCATATTGGTATAAAATATATGTAATGTTACAATTAAATCAATGTATAATATATTTTCGTAACATAGTTTAAGTAGAAAGAATATAAATCATAAACGCCAAATAGAAATGGTAATCTAAATAAACCAATATTCAATATATTTTTCGTAACAGAATTTAATGATTTTAAATTCTATCTTCCAAATGGAAGTAAAAGACTAAATAAATCAATAAAATTTAACAATAATGAATGTAAACCTCAAATGGAAATAAAAATTCAAATAAATTAATATAATATATTTTCTGTAACATAGTTTAACAACAAAGCATATAAACCATAAATTCCCAAAAAAAAGAGAATTCAAACAAATTAATATATTATCTATAACGGAGTTTAACAATAATAAATTTAAATCATAAAAATTGTATATACAAACAATATGAATGTATTATTGACCTGAATAAATTGTATATGTTAGCATCAATAAGATAACTGATGTTAAAAATTGTCACTTTTAGAAAAGCAAGCGTAAAAATGAGAAAAGAAAAAGGAAAAACAATGGTAGTTCATTATACCCTCAAACAATTAGACAAAACTTCGTACTTAAGTTACTGAGTGGGGGTATTTTCCCAATAATTCCATTTTTATATTATTATTATTAAAGATAATTAATTTAATTTTGTAATAATATTAAGCGATTAACTAACTACGGAAAAACAGTTGATTCAAACAACAATTTCATGAAGTAAATTCTTTTTGAAAAACGGTTATGCATATATGAAATCTTCATGATGTGCATGCTCTCTATGAAACACTCGAATCTTCGACGGACGACCCTATCTGCAACAATCTATAATTTTTAAAAAGTTTTGCATCCACAAATTTATAAGAAAATGTGCTATCTGAAAATCGAACTTCATGGTGTATAACCTTTGAAACCTTTAAGCATAATAATCTCTATCTAGGAAGTAAAATAAATTAATTTAGTACCAAATTTATAATTAATGACATGTTTATGTAATTTACAAACAACACTTACAATAGCTATGATGATTTTTTATTTGACATGATGATATAAATAACTAATTAATTTTTTATATACAATGGTTAAACTATTATGATTAATTAATAGTCCAGTGACATATTCAGTAGTATCTTACAAATTTCAATGAGAAAAAGGAACTATAATAGATAGAAAAAAATGGTTATGTTGATTTTCTATTCGGTATATTGACTTATGGAAATAACTTTAATGATACTAATATATTTTTTATATGGTGGATAAATTAGATATAGAATAATTAATAATATTCATATAACTTTTAATAATATTTTAAATTTTATTTTAGTTACCATAATCAGTTTCAATGAAATAAAACTTTAATTTATTTTTGTTGCAACACCTCGACAATTTGCTTCTCTCGTAACATGTGTAGGGGATTAACTATCATCGAATAAAAATTTATTTTTTCGTTTTAGCATCGTCGTATATAATATTTGAAACTCTCGAGAGCGAGAGGGCACACGCACCTGAAAATACTTTTCTCTCAACTTACTCAACTAGAGTCATCGTCGTTTTTCTCCGATCTATGGTAGCTTCCCCAGCACCGGCTCCAGCCGCCGCTTGTCTCTAACTCCTATGTTTTCCTTTTAGTTTTCTCGGTGGTTGGAGGTTTCGTTTGGGTTCTTGTTCGCGAGCTGGATTATGGAGGCTTCGGGACTGGGTGTAGCATCGCTTGAGGATGGTGACCTCTGGTATGATCCTGGTCATGCTGGTTTGTGGCGAGTCTTTTTTTTTTGCACCATGCGTTTAACATATCAAAAAACATTTACGCTTCTAAATTTGGTTCTTTAACCCTATCACTGTCTTCACTGGTTGACTGGATATTCTCTCTAAACGCATCATTCACTATGTCAACAGTAACTACACATACATCTACTTCTGTTCTATCTCCTAAACTATCCGCAACATAATCATAAAAAATATTTCCATGTAGATACCAAATCTTGTAACATGGCATAAATCCATTGATATGCAAGTGATGCCAACCTATATCTACCTTAATATTATGAGAATTTTGGCAAATTGAACATGGACATTTCAACTTACCACTTTTTTGATTCATGGTTGATTTCCGGCCACATCCATGAACTCGCATATACCTCATGCATACTGACGCTACATCCATCATTTCTTTGTCCATACATGATAAAAAATAAGAAGACATCTATTTCTAGTTTATTGATTTTTCTAATGTATTGTGTTGTGATTGTGTGGAAGAGTGTGAAAATATATATATAAACTCAATATCGTTAGAAATCTGTCAGTTATTTCAAAAATCAAACGGCTACAACAACGGTTATATTAACGTTTATATTTTCAGATGGATTTTCGATGGATTTGTGAGTATCCATCAGAAATCCGTTGGTAACAAACGAAGATAACAAAACGGTAATATTAATGTTCTTATTTTCCGTTAAAAAATTCCAACGGATTTGCGACAGATCTACATCTTGAAAAGTTGTTGGAATCCTATCGTTTCACCGTCAAAAATAACCGACGGATTCTATGTCTATCGGAAATTTCGTCGGTTTTTCAACTGTTTTCTTGTAGTGAGTAGCCCAGTCTGTTTTCACCCAAGCATGTGTATTTCTCTTGGCATCTTCATGCAACTATCATAGGATCGTAGAGTAGATCTTTGGTTGGTTGGTGATAGTTTTCGCTTAAGTTCCAGTAGTTTTTTTAATGATGAATAGAGGCGGAGATTTTGGTTTTGGCTTGTAGGATACTTATGTGGGAGATGATTTTTGAGATTTTCATAATTTAAAAAATGGTGGCCGGATGCGGTTTCTCTGGCTGTCCGTAGAAGCTCCAGTACCACCGAGAGTGTGTTAGTCAGCCCAGGTGGTCACTTTTGCGTGTGTCTTCGGAGAGGTTTTATGTGGGCCTCCTTTGTATGAGTTTTTGAGGGCTAGCATCGTAGGGGTTGTCGTGGCACGATGAGTACTCCAATTTCTAGGAATTACGGCATCGATGTGAATGTACAAGGTTTGGTGTTTCGATGTTTCTAAGAGCCTATTTTGTTATATCTTTTGGTTTATCTCTTTTGATGTGTTAGTTAAATGTTTTTATAGTTTTCGGTATGTTTGTCTTCCTATTATCTTTGTAAACTTTTATCAAAAATGTTAAAAATAGTATACAATTTAACATTTTACCAAAAAAAACTATTATTTTCACAATTGACGTCTATTGTTTATTTCCTTTAGTCCAAATAGTATATTTGATAAGGAAGTACAGTTACACCAAAATCCATATCGGAATTATTATTAAAAAAAACAAAAAGAAACCTCATATTGGGAAAATTATCTATAAGCTAGAAAGTCGCTCAAATTAATAGAAAAAGAATATCAACAATTAAAAAATGTTTATTTGGAGCGTTAATGTCTCAGTTCTCATAAGTGTCGGTGTGATTTGTAACTTCTCATTAGAGATTAATCAATCCAAAATTATTGTTATATTTCGTTGCCGTCTTCATATAAATGCGTAAGAAGGAAGTCGAATGTTTAATTTTGTAGAACAAAACAAAGACATCACATCAAAATTCTACTTGTTTGGGTCACGTCACGTCAGGGGCGGAGCTAATGGATAGGGAGGGGGTCAGTTGACCCCATAACATTTGAACATTCTTAATTATAAAGTAATATGGTTTGGTATGAATTTTTCATGTTGACCCCTATGCCATGCGATCATTTCCTACCTTTGACCCCATTCATATTCATTTTTTCATTTAACATTAATTCCCTTTGCACTTTTGTTTTCTGTTTTCCTAAGAAATTACTATAAATATATTACATCTTCTTACATATTGATTTTTTTCTTCTCATTAGATATCCTGTTTTATTTTATTTTCTTACCTTCTTTTCAAAATTCTTACATATATTTATGTAAAAGGTAATAATACTGTAGATTTGATAAAAATATGTTTTGAGAAAAAAGTACTTAACAAAACTAAAAATAAAATAAAAATATGAACTACATGTATCTTTTATTGAAAAGTGAAGCATTTTAAATACTACACATAAATGTATATTAAAAATAGATTTGGTTTATTTTAGGTGAAAAATAAATGTTCACTAGACCATTTAACCAACAATTTTATACTTCAAATATATCATTTAATATTAATATATAATTAAATATATATATATATATATATGTATATGACACCGGTAAACAACAATTCTAGATCTGGCTTCGCCACTGCGTCACGTTATGGGTCGAATAAACAGATTTTCACTTTTCAATATGTCGTCGAGTTCATACTAATGTGATTTTAATAACTTCTTGGTTTCTTTTTGATAAAAACTAATTTATTTTTTGCTTAATTAGCTTGTTTCGTCGTTTTCTTGATTAGTTTTCACACTACGTGTTGTACTTCCGTTACAAACGTAATTTTCAGCATGCAAATGTGTACATTTACTAATCTCATGTAAATATACTTAAGACGTCCATAATAACTAGTTATGATTGAAATCATATTTAGGGGTTCAAATCTGGTCTAGACGCACCAATTTAAACGAACTATCCATTACGTGGTAATTATCTTTTATTATTGAATGATAAAAATAAATTATTTTTAACAGTAATTATACAAAACTTTTTTTTTGATAAAGGGTATTCTAAATTATATAAAAATTATCTTATGCATATGCACATATCACATATATACACTATCAGGGTGGTAAGATATCTTAGAACCAAAATCTGATTTAAGACCTAATTTGATCTGCCCTATAAAGTAGGTTTGTATACGTATATAAATTTTCTAACTACATTCATTTGATAATACTATATAGTTTTCAATAGTAGTTTCTGAAATATATATTATCATATTCACTGTTTAATCTTTTGATTTGTAAAACTATACTTTTGATAAACAGTAAAATTTTGACTCTTAACTCATAACTAGTATTTTTTTCCCTTAGTTGATCGAAAATGCATTACTACATTAAAATATTTGTTGGATTTTAGCCATTACAGTTACAAGAGACCGGATCGAATCCAAAAAAGAAAAAAAACAAACATTTGCTTTGAAAGTAGTAAAAATGAGCTTGTTGTGCTATTTGATTCGTCATATAATTGGCTAATTAGGGTGTAGTGAGAAGGACATTAGGTTATATTCATTTTGTTTCACCCTAAATTTTTATCCGATTATGTTTAAGAAAGGTCAACTATTCTCTCTGTTTAGATTTTTTAATCGTATATTAATTAAAAGTTTACTCCGTGATTGGTAGTCCAATAAAAAGAATTTTTTTACAAATAGTTTTCACAAAATAAAACTCTCCGTTTAGATTCAAAACAAATATTTATAGTTGGTAACAAGAAGTTTTAAAAAGGTATAAATTAAAAATTTTAAGAATTATTTTAGATTTAAAACCGAAAAAATAAAATAATATATATATATATATCTTTTTGTTTTAGTTAGTAAATTATAACGAACTTTTTCAGGATACGGTAATTCATATTTTAAAAGTGAAAGGAAAACTCAGTAGAAAATCAATTAGAGTAAGATAACTACATTGCCACGTCAAAAATAAATAACAATTCCCACGTAATACATCGGTGTTAAGGAATAGATGCGTGAACGGCCACGATGCACCCACCTAAGCTCTCTCCGGATATAGAAAGCGACGATCTCGGACAAGACATTGGCACCGATATCAAGCAAGGAAGCCACACTTTGCTTTCTTTGTTGGGTATAGCTCGTACGTGGTCCCCACTTCAATTGTCACGTGTCGTTATGTAATTACATGGACGATTCCATACCTACGCCTCTCCCATCGTGACCGTGGAAACGTGTCAACGGAAAAGTGAAAATTACAACAAGATCTCGACCTTTCACTAGCAAGTTTCGAAATTTTGCGGATGCAAGGGATGTGTGTTATTACTATTACTTTGCATACTCTTGATTCATATATCAAATGCACATTTTTCTGTGAAATTGCAAATTATTGGTCATTTTATTCATATTATATAAGATCATGATGTTGATACGTGCTATAGTTCTTCAACGTGGCATGATCCGAGAGGTTTGACACTTTGCATTTATCATGAGCTCTCAATTTTCATTTGGATTTGTTCTCATTGTGTTTAGTGATATCTTCAAGGGTTGATATCGCTTATTCATTCGATTTAAATATTCAAACATTCAATAGAAGGTTACCCACTAGAGACCGCCTACTAAGTTGGGGAATGCAAGTTCCTTCTTCATGTCTCCAACAACAAACCCCCAAACTCTCGGTAATATGCAAACTACTCTTCCATGCGTCCGTGTACGAGATCTGGAAGCAACGCAATGCGCAGCTCCACTCGTCTCCATCCAAGACAGCTCCTCAAATAATCAAAGAAATCCAAACCACAATCAGGTGTAAGTTGGCTGGACTAGATTCCGAAGTTACCTCCCTTCGGCAAAGCATTCTTACTAGGCACCAGGTTCATCAGCCATCATATCTATACCACTAGTTTGAATTCTTCCAAAGGAATCCCTCTGATCAAGCTCACATCCAAACTCCTCCTCCACAAGCTCATCCTCTCCCTCTTTTAATCTCTAGCTTATGATTTGTGCGATTAAGTTGTATTTCAAGCTCTGCTGCTGCGTGCGTTAAACAATCCTTAATTAATAAAAAGGAATATGCTTCATGGAAAAAATATATTTATATATTCAAACATCAAATTCAAGGAATTGTATTTTAGCTTTGTAGTGATATTATAAAAGCTAATTCGATGAAATTCTTTTGTCTTTTGTTTTTACGGTAAAGTCCATAATTTTCAGGAGACTACAACGGATAGAGTTACTCTTCTTTTTTTTCTTTTTGGTCAACAGGATAGAGTTAATCTCTTTCAAACACTACAAGAAAACACCTTGTTTCTGACGATCATACCTGTAAAATCCATCGGTAAAGCTTATTTCTGACAGATTTTACGATGGAAACGTATGTCATTTTTAGGGTGTCGAAAACTAATATCTCGTCGGTTTTCCAAAGAAAAAAAACCGACGGCATACCGACAAATAATTTATGACAGGATACCGACAGGAACTCCGTCGTAGTGTTAACCGCGAGAACCATCGTTACCCCAACATAAATGGTTAACGACGGAAAATATAATGACGGAAAACCGACGGGACTGGTTTTGATAGAAAACCGATGGGATGGATTTACGACGGAAAACCGATGGAATTTGTTTTGACATAATCCAAGGTACACGTTCATACGCTCAAAGGCAAAATCAGGATATATCGACTGAAAATGTTTTCATGCTTATGCGTCTGAAGGATGTGTAATCTCTCCATCTTTCCTATGCTCTGTATGCCATCTCATTGCCGCTGCCGTGCGTTCTGACTGAAATAACCTCTTCAACCTCTCTGTAAGCGGTAAATACCACATCCTTTTATAAGGAATTGGAACCCGTCCACTGTCCTCCTGAAACCGTGGTTTACGTAGATCTTCATTCTCTCCAAAATATCATATAATTATCGATGCATACATCTATCATACGATACGGTATACCGATATCCGCAACAAGCTTTTGAATCTCGTAGTATGAAACATGTGATATATTATCTTCAGGCAATATATCTTTCACAAATTCTGCAAATGCATCAACACACTCTTCTGATAAATTGAAATCTGTCTTAATGCTCATCATTATACTTGGAGATGATAATGGTAAATACCCATCTCAACAACCCTTATAGAGAGGCTGCTTAGCTGCATCTAACATGTCAAAAAACCTGCGTGCCTCTGCATTTGGTTCTTCAACCCTATCTCTGTCAAACTCAGCCAATGATGTACTCTCCCTAAATGCATCATTGACCATAGTAACAGTGCCTATTCCGAAATCAAACTCCGATATCTCTTCCCTTATGTTTCCCCCAACATTTGGTTCGCTACTACTACCTAGCTCAGTTTGGTTTTCTCCATGGAGATACCAAATCTTGTAACCCGCATAAACTCATTCTCGTACAAGTGATTTCATATCAACTCTATCTTTACATTATGCAAATTCAAACAATTAGAACAAGGACATTTCATTTTACCACGTCTTTAAGCTACCGGTTGATTCCCTGCAAATGCCATGAACTCCATTATACCTCGGGCATAATCATCTTTCAACAATGCAGACTCTGAATCTTTCATCGGTTCATCCATCCATGACCGAAAATTACTAGAAGAAGCCAGTGACCAAAATAAAGAGAGATTTGATATTGATTTCAGGTTAGAATGCGTGAAAGAGTGAAATTTTGGTTTTAAATGAACTCTCTCGTCGGTATGCCGTCGGATATCCTGCGTAATATTGTTGCCAACACTATCAACAATTTACCACGTGGTGAAATGGGTGTACCAAACTATGAAAATATCTACGTATGTCGGAATGCCGTCGGAAAATTACCTACAACATTACCGACAGACAGATTTACGACGAAAAACCTACAGAATTTGAAATTTGACAATTCCGTCGGTTTACCATCGGAAAATTACCTACAGCATTACCGACAGACTCAATGCCGTCGGAAATTTACGACAGTTTCCCGATAATTATATTTCGCCGATATACCGTCATATTTCCATCGGTTATTAACAATGATTTTTATCCCACCGTTGGAAATATACCTTTTTTCTTGTAAGTATCGAACTAAAAAATTTTAAGTTACACAATAAATTGGACAGAACTCAGATTTTTGGATTCGTTTGTCATATTTATGTTAGTTAAAAAACAAAAATCAGGTAGGTTCTTTCTTATTTTCGTTGTGGAATCCTAACAAGCATTATCGAGATAATATCTCCTATAGATGCATAGTGAGTAGAGTTTTACTCTAATTAAACCAGTAATGTATATATATTTATATAATTAATTTTATGCATTTCCAATTCAAAATCTATTGGTCATGTGTCTTTTGCAATAATCCAGCAAACATTGTTTAGTATTGGTCGAATATGGTATCATCATTTTAATAACTAAATTTTCCTTTATTATGTTTTCTATAAATACTTTTCGAAACTTGGACCCATAAATCATAGTCAGATTAAAAATATTGTTTCTCAGCTAAACTTGAACTTGTAACCTTTAAAAAATCTTCATTTATAGGGTTTTTAATATAATAACTGATCAGTAAATTGTGTATTTTAAAAGAATGTCAATAGATAAAATGAGCACTGGAATAACTTCCCTCTATTCGGCATATATGATATATCATGCAGTAACATTCATGCTAAAAAGAAATCAAATCTTTATTACAGGCAAACATAAACAGTTTTTATAACCTATCTTTATAAAAGAAAAAAAAATGCAAAAGATGTGTAATATATTGTTCATATAGTTGTTTTGTTAATATAAATAATTAATAGTTTCGAGAATTGTGTTGGGATGTTCTAAATGAGGATTGTCGGATACAGACAGTGCGAAGTGGGGGCAAGAGATGCTCCACTAATCAGATCATGTTGGGACCATTGGCCATGGCTTATACTCCCTCCGTTTTTTTAATATGTATTTTGTTTCGCTTATATGGCTAATTAAATGGTTGTACACGCTTTTTACAATTTAATCAAAGTATAGTTAGATGTTAAAAGAAAATGTTAAAGTTTTAGAGCATTTCCACATGAAGTTTGTAAAAAGAGTTCTTAAGATTAGAAAAATATAAACTACATTGGTAAACGTGTTTAAAATTTTTATTTTTTTAAACCAGTTCTTAACTTAAGATTTTGCTAAAACACGTTTATCGATACAATTTATAATAAAAATATTGGTAAGGTTTTTACCAATGGAGATGCTCTTAAAGGATTTTAGGCGAAAAGTTTATTTAGTTAGCGAATTTTTAGTTGAAATTTGTTTCGTTATAAATTTGTTTGATAGTTTTAAGATAAAAATAGTACTTTAAGATAAAAATAGTGACGCGATGATTCTATTTATTAAAAAAATAAAATGTATTCTAATTTTTATTGGAATAGTTTTAAATTATCATTTTCTTATGTTCTGTAAAAGATAAAAAAGAGTTCAAATTTATGAAAATAAGTTGTAGATTATTATTTGAAAATAATATTATATTAATAGTAAAATATGCGTTTTAACATTTATAAAACAAATTAGCTATATTTATAGAAAAAACTATTCAATTGATAGTATTTTTACATTTTGTTGCCCAAAAAATAGAGGCGAATTGTTTGTTTCCAACTAGACGTTTATAGTCTGACATTTAGACCCGTTTTACAAATCGACCCACAACTAGACCAGAGCATTTAGGCCACTAAAATCCCAAAACGAAACAATGGGCCTAAAATGTATTCTTATTAGTATTGTAAGTAAAATATATTTATTTTTCTCCAATTTGATAAAGATTATTTTCAACGTTTCGAAGAGACTGAAATCGACGGGAGAATTGGAGAAGAAGATGGGAACGGCGGTGGGACAGTGGCTAGAGGAAGCGCTCGTTGATCTCTGCCGTAAACCAGAGACCGGTTTAAATTTCGATCGTGATGTCATCTCCGGTTTAGTTTCCTATTGCGATCTAGCTCAGCCTATCGATGCTAAGGAGTATCTCGACGTAAATCCTAAAACTTTTAAATTTCAGATTCTCGTTTGATGCTTATGTTCTTCGGATTCGATGATTTCATTTGAGTAGTTCGTTTCTAGAATCAAGCTCTCTGAACTATTGAAGAATTGATTTTTTACATAAAGGTTGTTTAATTTAGGTTTTGAGATAAGGTTTTAGTCAGAATCAGAAGAGAATAGTTCATGAAATGTTGCATCACAAAAGGTACCACTATTTCTGAGTTGCTTTAAGTTTGTCTCCATTGTATGATTGATGAACCTAAATGATCTCTTGTGATTGTGATCAAACGATTATTATAACTCTTTGATCAAGATTTAAGGTTGGGCAAGGGATTGTTAGTACATGTATGATGCATTCTTAGGTTTGTAGTCATCTAAACGACCATTTGTCGGATGATTCAGGAGTCAGAACTGTTTAAATGTGTATGGAAGTCTTGGTTGCTCCAAGACCTATTCGTTTTTGACGATAGATACTTGTTCATTAAGGTGTAGGCACTAAAGATTAGATGAGCTTGTCACCAGAAAATTTTGCTTCGAATGAATTACATTGTTTAAAACTTCTGAGATTGCACTAACTTCACATTTCTTGAGCATCATTCTCGCAGCTACTAGGGCAAGCTAGTGTTCATATGATTGAATAAGAAAGTATTGAATATAAAGTATTAGCTAGCTTATCTTAATGCAAACATTGAGTACTTAAATGGGAATGTATCATCACTTGACGCTTGAGGAGAGTTGTGCATCACCAAAGTCTGACTGAGAAAATAAGTTTTAGAAAATATGGAGTATAGTATAATTCATCTACTCCCAGAGCAAGTAGGACTGATTGGTTTTATTGATTCCTTTATCCAGAATATTATCGGAAAAGAAGGCAAAAGCATCATTGCAGAATATCTACAGCAAAGAGGATACAAAGAACCATCCAGCCATGTAGCAAACAGTTCAGGTCCAGAACTGCAGATGTATATTAAGCCAAAAGTGGATAATGGTGCTTCTAGTGGAATCAAGAAACAGTTTAAAACACCAAAAGAGGGAACATCTTCTAGTCACCAAGCTGGAACTGCAAAAGTACCAGCTCCGGCCCAGCAAGTCAATCCTAAGAAGAAAAAAGGCGGAAAAGTGATATCCCTAGCTGAGGCAGCTAAAGGGTCGATAGTGTTTCAGCAAGGAAAACCGTGTGCATGCCAAGCTCGTAGACACAGATTAGTGAGCAACTGTTTGTCGTGTGGGAAAATTGTGTGTGAACAAGAAGGAGAAGGGCCTTGCAGTTTCTGCGGAGCACTTGTGCTAAAAGAAGGAAGTACATATGCTGGGCTAGAGGCAGGGTTTACTCCAGTATCTGATGCTGATGCAGCAGCTGAAGCATATGCAAAAAGGCTTGTAGAGTATGATAGAAACTCGGCCGCACGTACAACAGTTATTGATGACCAAAGTGATTACTATGAAAGTGAGAGTAGTACTTGGCTCTCTGCAGAGGTATATATAGTCTCCGTTGGTAAATGACACAGTGTTTTGTTTCCCCATTGACTTATTAATTGGGATTCTGTTCTCAGGAAAAAGAGCTAGTGAAGAAGAAACGAGCGGAGATTGAAGAAGCTGAACGAGCCAAAAAGAACAAACTGGTTATGACCTTTGATTTAGTCGGCCGCAAGGTAATTCTCGAAAACCCTCTGTTTTATACTCGTTTGAGACTACAAGCATCCTTACATTTAGACATAATGATAAGTTATCAGAAGCCTCGACTTATCTCTCTGCGATGTTACTATTCATTGCTTCGATCATTACCTACTTTTCTTCTGCAGTAGCGCATGCTTGAATTGCTAGATGCATATCGATTTTACTTGTCCTGATTATTCTTCATAGAGAGACTATACATACATTCGAAGTACTGATGATTCATGATTTGACAATGGACACACAGGTTCTGTTAAATGAAGATGACATTTCAGAACTAGAATCAAGGAACAGGATTCTGGGGCCACCTGAGATTAAAACCGTAAACAGAATAAAACCAAACCCAACAGCAAAACTGGTTCCAATCTTCTTAGATCCGGGACCAACCGAGAAGAAGCCAAACAGTAGCTCCTCCAAGAAAGACAACAAGAAGAACCGAAATGGGTTGTGTCTGGAGATTACAGGAAGGGTACAACATGACAGAAGTGAACTTAAGTACTTACAAGCCAATCCATCATCAGGACACGATGGGCTTCATGTAGAAGATGGTGGTGAATGTTCCTTAGATTACGACTGAAATTTTTTCTCAGGCGATATTTTTTCTTACTTGATAATTATACCCGGTTTAAGGTTTCCGGTTTAGTAAACCGGATACTTCTTCTTCAGTTTTAAAACTCAACAAATTTTCTTTTGTTAAGTCCACGTCGGATTAAAGGATCGTCCATATACGCCGTCGGTCAAGAATCACGTGTTCGGAAATTTGGGTTATTCATGTGCTTACGTGGCGATTTGTAATTGGGTAACGTTAAATTCTCTCGGTTTTATTTAGATAAGATGATTCTTGTCCACGTGTAACGTGTATCCCAGCTATCAAATCCTTTTCTTTTCTTGAAGCACTATGGATGTGATAGCCTGATAGGTAAAAATGGAGTAACTCAGACTAATTAAAAATTGATGGAGTGAAAGTAAAGAAACAAATAATAATTCGAGTAAGTAAGAGTAAATAAATGAAAAAAAAGTTTTTGATGTGATTTATAGTTTTAAAAGTAATTAATAAAAATATAATATTTTAATTGATTAAATAAATGATATTTCAAAATGGAAAAAATGTCGTTTGAAACATTAATTTAAAAAAATGGACGTTTAAAGCATGAATTTTCGAAATACCATTTAAATTCTAATGTTTATGTTGACAAAGTTTGGTTGACTCCGCCAAATAAAGCATGACGTTAACTAAACAAACGGATCAAGTTTACCGTGTTAACTTATCGTTAATGTCTTTGTTATGTGAAAACAACGTAGCTTCATTTTTCTCAAAACGTCGTCATTTTAACTATGAAAGCAGAGTAACATAGTGATGCTTCGACACCGGCGAAAGCTCCGGCAAACCCAAAATCTTCACCGTAAGCTTCAAACCTCCACGACAAATCACATAAATCATCCCGTCAGGATACTCTGCCATTTTTGCGAGAATTGCTAATTATTTTGAATGTCAACATAAACATTAGGATTTAAATGGCATTTCGAAAATTCATGTTTTAAACATTCATTTTTTTAAAATTCATGCTTTAAACGACATTTTTTTCATTTCAAAATGCAGAAATAGATTATTTCTCTCTCTAATTTTGCAACTTCTCCATTTCTCCATTTCTTCGTCTAATTTGGCCACTTAAATGTGGCTGACATATTTACTTCATTTACTCTACAATTAGAAAAACTTCACTATTTAGTTTTTTCTATTTTTCAACTATTTGGTTAATTCACAAGTTGAAATAAGAATAACTAATAACTATTTCACTTTTGTAACTCTAAAAATGACAGCCAGTCACACTTTATATATTTAATTTTATTTTCGGTTGAATTCGTCATTATGTGGAATAGAATAGTATATGTTCGAATATAATCAAAGTTAGTTATTATTTTCTCTGTTTCATATTAAAATGTAAGTTTCAAAGTTTAAAATTTGATTGATTATGAGTGTTAAATTTGTGTTTCTAATGTATGTTTTTGACAAAATTCATATATTTTCTCTATTATTTGAATGTAATGACCAATAAAATAATATATTTTTATATAAAAGATAAAATAGACAAATTTATTGTATTTTAAATAATATGTAAAGTTTTTAAACTATAAATAAATTGAAACAGTAAAAGTACTTTATATTTTTGTTAAGTAAATTTATAAATTTGTTTTCTGACTATATGAATAAGCATTTTGTGACTAAATAGAGAAGTTTAATTTGTAAGATATCTTAACGAATTTTAATGATATGATGTCCACAAACAAATCTTTTTGTCAACCTGAGATTATATTTTTTGGAATAATGTCTTACATCAAAAGTTAGATTTGAATTCTTAGTAATATATAAAAAATATGGGATAGTTTATTCATTGTCAGTTGGTTTTAAACTGGAAGCCCATAACCTAACATAATATCAAAATCCGATCCACATGTTGTCTATCTCGATCCATAATTGGTTTGATCTAAATTTGCTCCACTGATCTTTGTCCAAAAATACCAAAATTTATGACTAAAAAAACTATCATTTTAAGAAAAACGTATTGAAAATAATGTTCCAAATCTTGAATAATATATAAAAAATATGGCCAATTAATTTCAAATTAAAAATCTACCAACTGAAAGTAAAATATAAAAATAATATCGCTACAGTATTAGTATTATAATTATGATGAAGACAATATATAATCCTCCCCTCATCATAAGTAATGAATAGTGGCAAGGTCCATAAAAAGCAACATTGATATGATGCGACACAAGTCCCTATTGTTATCCACACCTTTCCCGCAAAATCCCTTTTATTTATAAGTAAAGTAAAAGACAATTTATGACGTCACCCACCAATGACTTATAATGGAAAAGATTCCATCTGCCCCCTACCAGAAAATCGGAAAACTAGCTCGTTTTATACACATACATACATGATACATATACAATATAAGTTTTTTTTTTCATTTGTGAGAACCGTAGAATATCAAATTTTATTTTATTTTTGTTATTAAATTGGCGGAAATAACAAAACAATTATTGGTAAAAAGACCTGCAACATTGTAAAATTATTTTTCCCATTCCTCTTTTTTATTAAATGATTTGATATGTTATTCATCGGAAGAGACTATCCCAAGAATAGACAAAATAAAATATGGTATATATTTTTAATTTTGTTTGTAGCCAAAACAATCTAACACAACGGATGAAATTATTATTAATCTAATTATGTATGTATATAATTGAAATTATTATAAACAAATGCTATACAACTCATAGTATTAGCTAAATATACACAGATAATAGATATTGATGCTGAAAATTAAAAGAAGACAGGGAAAACAGAAAAAGAAGAGAAATTAAAGGTATGAGATTTGGACAAAAGATGCCAACAGAGCATCTGGCAAAAATGTTAGATGGTAAGATGTCTATTTCAATAACCACATTTATGTGCAAACGATACCGCAATCGCCATGTGGTCTCTTAAAACGCAATACTTTGTATCAATACAAACCAAACCACCATCTGTACCAATCGCTGTATGCATGCAACTGTGTTCCAACTTTCAACCAAACTCCCTCAAACTGTATTGTTTTAAGTGACTATTACTGTTACATTAACAAATTATCATTATGTTTTTGTTTACTTGGATTGAATCTCGCACTTTACATTATTCCCTAAATTCGATATTCCCTAAATTCGAATACGAATTTGGGTATGTAATGATATATAATTTTTCACATACAATAGTAACAAAATTCCTAAGTATATATTAATACGAATTTTGATGTGAAAATATTAGTTATAAGAAAACAGTATGTCATGCATTCTACATCTTAATTGGCTTGGTTTGCTTAGCATTACACTTACTTTATATTCCATATTTATTATTATACATTAACTTCACGTGTAATACCAAAATACAAAGCATTGTAGTGAAAGTTATAAAATCTTAACATTAAAACCAAAAAAATCAAAGTATTATAGATATATGAGGTGGTGAATAGTACGTTCTATTCTTTTTTTAGTGCAACGAGTAAATACGTTCATTTGTAAAACTTTTTTGGTGCATATTGGTTATAAGGTTAGAGACTAGTGGGTAAAAAATGGAGAAAGTTGTAATTTATGTGCAAAAGCTTGCAGGTTACAACCTGCAACCTCGCACTTTAAACCTTTTAACAAAACTTTTATAATAAATATCTAATCCTACACTACTTAATTTAAACTTTTAAGCCATCCATACTAATTAGTTTCCCCCTCCCTAAATATATTATTTTCGATCATACAATTTCTGACGCATAGAAAGGCCAACATGTAGTGCTTGGTTATAGATTGTATTTGGCTAAAATGGACTATATTTTGACTAACAAAACAAGTTTGTGTTTGATTGAATATTTAATTTTTAAATTGTTATCAGAGTTATTGGTTATTAATTCGTCAAACACTATAAACATATCCGAGTCATGGGAGATGTTAGCATTCCGACAGAGAGGTCGAAGGAGTTCGGACATTCATCGATACGATGTCTAATGCTCAACTCATCAAACTACACGGTGTGGATGATGAGAATGAAAGTGAACTTGCGTGTTCATAAGGTATGGAAGACGATTGAGGCAGGATCGACCATAGACGAGAAGAACGACATGGCGATTGCCTCGTTGTTTCAAGTAATACCCGAGACACTCATATTACAAGTTGGTGATCTTGATTCACCAAAAGATATATGTGAAGCGATCAAAGCAAGACATCTTGGAGCAGATCGTATCAAAGAAGTGAGGTTTTAAACCCTCATATCCGAATTCGAAAGACTCAAGATAAAAGATTCAGACACAATTGACTCTTTCTCAGAAAAGCTATCGAAGCTAGCGTTGAAGTCAGCGGCACTAGGAAAAATCGTGGAAGAACCGAAACTTGTGTAGAATTTTCTTAATAGCTTGCCATGAAACAAGTTCATAGACATCATAGCATAAATTGAGCAAGTCCTAGACCTAAACAAGACAGGTTTTGAATATATAGTTGGACGACTCAAAGCATACGAGGAGCGTATCGTTGATGATGAGAATCATGAGGAGACACAAGGGAAGTTGTTCCGCTCAAGCATGGAGTTGCGTGGTAACCAAGCAAACAACAAAAACTCAAAAGGTCGAGGAAGAGGTTTTCGGGGTAGAGGGCATGGAAGATTTAATACTCAAGATCAAAATAAAGAGAAGAAAAAAAAATCGAACTTAAAGTGTTATCGATGTGATAAGGTTGGTCACTTTGCTTCGAATTTTCCCTGAAGAAGACAAAAAGTTTAAGAAGCAAACAAGGTCGAAACACAAGAAGCAAATGAGGCACTCTACATGCACGAGATAGTGTTTCTTAATAAAGAAAATCTAATGCCAAAGAAATACGAGATGAAGAATGGAGAAGAAGGAATTTAGTATCTAGACAACGGTGCAAGTAACCACATGACTGGAATAAAATCATTCTTCTCAGAGATAAACCAAAACGTGAAAGGGAAAGTGAAGTTTGGGGATGGATTTTGTGTAGACATCGGTGGAAAAGGATCAATTCTCTTCCAAGGGAAAACTGGTGGACAATATCTATTAACTGACATCTATTACATTTTGGAGCTAAGAAACAACATATTAAGTTTGGATCAAGCAACCGAGCATGGATACGATGTTAGAATGAAACTTGATTATCTAACACTACATGACTCTAGTGGAAGACTCTTGATAAAGGTAATGAGATCTCCTAATAGGTTTTACAAGATCAACTTTAAGATAGGAAAACCGATTTGTTTACACTCAAGAATCGATGATGAAACATGGAGGTGGCATGCAAGACTTGGGCATATAAGCTTCAAAACCATCAAGACAATGTCAACACTCAAGATGTTTCATGGTCTACCCGACATCGAAAGTGAGAAACAACTTTGCGAGTCCTAGAACTTGACAAGTTTTTTCGAAAGCAACAATATATCGAGCTTCACGAGTCCTAGAACTTGTCCATGCGGACTTGTGTGAACGTATATCACCAGCAACACTTGCCCGTAATAGGTACATCTTTGTAATTATTGATGATTACACAAGATATATGTGGACGATTCTACTAAAGGAGAAGAGTGAGGCATTTGATAAGTTCAAAGGTTCCAAGACCTTAGTAGAAAAAGATCATGGGAAGATGATCCTAACATTACAAACAGATAGAGGTGGAGAGTTTACCTCAAAAGAGTTCCAAGACTTTTGCGACTCAAACGGAATCAAGAGACACTTGACGGCTCCTTACACACCGCAACAAAACTGTGTTGTGGAAAGAAGAAACCGGAATTTGATGGAGATGACAAATGTTGGAAAGCTCACTTATTATCTTGGGATAGAAGTTAATCAAAGTGAAGATGGGATCAAGATTAAGCAAGAGGCTTATGCTCGACGAATCCTAAAAGAAACCGGATTAGATGCTTGCAATCCTACACACATACCTATGGAGTTTGGTTTGAAGATGTCCAAGGCGCGAGAAGAAGCCAAAGTTGATGTAACAATGTATCATAGAGGTATAGGTTGCCTAAGGTACCTCTTACATACGAGACCCGATCTTGCTTTCTCAGTTGGAGTAGCGAGTAGGTACATACAAGATCCTAGAGAATCATATGGCGTGGCGATGAAGCAAATACTAAGGTATCTTCGAGGAACTTTAGCTTATGGCTTAAGTTTTAGGCGTGAAGGATCAAAGAAGATTATTGGCTATAGTGATAGTAGTCATAATATTGATCTTGATGATGGAAAAAGTACAATCGGACATGTGTTTTATTTTGGCGAGTCACCAATCACTTGGTGTTCACAAAAGCAACAAACGGTAGCTTTATCTTCGTATGAGGCAGAGTTTATGGCAGCCACCAAAGCCGCAAAACAAGCTATATGGCTACAAGATTTGTTGAGTGAAGTCACGGATTGACAACAAATCCGCTATAGCACTCACAAAGAATCCCGTGTTCCATGACCGAAGCAAACACATCCACAGGCGATATCATTTCATCCGAGAATGTGTTGAAGATGATCAAATCGAGGTGGAGCACGTATCCAAAGAAGAACAATGTGCGGACATATTTACTAAAGCCTTAGCAAGAAGCAAGTTCAAGGAGATGAGAAGCTTGATAGGAGTTCAAGACCTCACCAAGAAAAATTTGAAGCTTAAGGGGGTGAATGTTAGATAAACTTCAAGTTAATGAGTTAGCTTGCAATATAAGAAATCTTATTTGTATTAGGATAAGATGATTGTTTAGATAAAAGGATAAGAATATGATTTATATTATGAGTTATCTAATAAGGTATCTAATTCTATTAGAAATAGGTGATGCTTAAACTAATATAAATACAAGTGTTGGATTGTGATAATTGATTAAGAGAGTTAAGAAAAATTTTAAGAGTTTTAAGAGATAACAAGAGTTATAAGAGAGAGTTTTAAATGTTTAGTTTTTAAGAGAAATTTTTAAACATATATAATAAAAAATAATTTTTATTATAAAATAAATTTGTGTTTGATTAAATATTTAACTTTTTGAGAAAAATTAGTTGAATCTATATTGTCTACATAGACTTTTGGCAACTTAGAATGTGGTATATGATGTAGAGAATATTTTCCTGGATGCACATTAAATCTAGTATTAGTATTTTGAAAATATATATATACATATTACGTCACCGTAAATTGATTATTCGAGCAGGATTTGGATAACTTTTCGAAACTAGGAACTCAAGATACATAGAATATGTGGCCTCAAAGAATAAAATGATTATTTGAAACTAGGAAGTAGGAACTCAAGATACAGAGAATATGTGGCCTCAAAGAATAAATAGACACGCATAAAAAAACTGTGGAAATGCCTAAAACCGGTATAATGTTTGTCGATAATACTCTGATGAACAAGTTAGAAAACCACCTTAAAGTAGTTCCGATGTAAATTTAAATATGAAAAGATAAAATTGGATATTCGTATTAGAAATTCTTTTGAAAGCTTTGTGTTCAAGAGTTACGAAGATGTGTAGTGTGGTTGTAATCATAAATTTCTTTTGCTACAACATATATATATATATATATACCACGATATTTACAATATCTCCTAATTTCTGCGGGGGGGGGGGGGGGGGGGGGAAGTCATATCAATAATAGTAACTTATGTGGCAACCAAACGATGGAATTAACTATGAAGAAACCAACGAAGAAACTAAAGGAAATTTTAATAGAGTTATTAAACTGCTTGAATTTTTTAAGGAATATGAACTCTAACATCGTTTGATGTTAGAGGAAAGCAAATAAAAACAAGAAGAACAAAAAAAACGTGGGGTACATTTTAAAGTAGTCATGAGCTATGATCAAACCTGGGTAATGGAGGTAAAATTGGAAAGACAATGCCAGTAGCTTAATAGCCATAACAAGAGACGTAGTAAAGTTGGAAAGTTAAAATCATAAAATCTACAGAATCACTTTTTCAATATTAATATTTTAAAATATGAATGTAACATATTATATGTTAAAAAAAATCATTGATTACATGTTCTTAATTTTTTATTTGTATCTTGTTTTATTTGGTATCTTCAAAAATATTAGAAACCTACTAAAAGACCTTTTATTAAGTACTATCCATTTCATTTAAAAATTATTTATTAAAATTAGTCCTTGTTATTACGCACATATATACATGGAATATAATTAAAGTTATTCGTTAGTATAACGTTTTAGATTTATAAATTAAAATAAGGATAGGAGTACTTTTGTCTTGAAATATAAAGATTTTTTATATCTCATAATTTGATTTTTTGTGGTGCTAGTTACAATGTTTTTTAAAAAAAAACCTAGTTAATTTATCCAAAAAATAAATGATTCTAATAACTGTAAATAAAAATTAAGCAATAATATTTTAGATTTATTTTCATACGTACCGAATTTTAAAATAGCAGTATGTGTAGTTTAATTTTATGTGGACAAGTATATATATCTGTAAACAAAAAAAAAAAAAAACTAAATAAGCTAAAATACATGAGATAGATGTTAGGAACTTAGAAGATGACCCACCATTCATATCATACATTTAGTTAATGAAACATGCCCAGCCTGCTTTGTACAATAAGCTAAGATATGTTACATCAAAGAGACCCATCAATTTCTTTGTATTAAAGTAAATTGTTTCACGAAATGGAAACATATTTATTTCAAATCCAAATCCTCAAACATATTTTTAACTTTTTAATGGTACGAATAATTGACCATTTGCTTTAACCTAGAGGTATCTTGATCAATATTGGATACATGCATAGAGCATAATATCAGGGATGGATCATAGTAATAAAAATTTTAAGTTTAGAGTGGTAAGTTTAGACAAAATAGACATCATGATAAATTTTACGATGGATTGCTCAAATATGATAAAAAAAAAGGTCACAAGAAATGAAAATTGGTATACTTTCTCAAATTTCAAATCTCTTGAAAATATAATTTCTGCAATCTTCATGATAGATTTACAATGTTTTGTTATCTTACTTTTATCTCATTTCGATTAAATTTTAAATTTAATTATTTAACATGTTAACCATAACTAGTTTTGGTGGGGTTTTTTTTCATCTTTCTTTGATTTCGAATTGGGCATTCAATTAACAAATTCTTTTAAATTTAAATGTTTATTTAACAAAAAAAACTTGATTATAATATATATAATTACATATTAAGGATATTACTATTTTCAATTTTTTCGTGATAGTTTTTTTTAAAAAATATTCGTAAGTTTACTGATTATGTAAGTCTGTACATTTAAAAATTCAACAGATGTGTTTTATCAACGAATAAATTAAAAAAAATATTCGGTAGTGGGTATCTAAACTTTTTTGCAGGTATCCAAATTCTACCTACCTAAAATATCGACTGGATAAGAAATATATATTAAAATAGGAAAATATACTGTCTATAAGTTTCTAACACAAATCTTATACACATTTGAATTTTTCTGGGACCCGACCGGTACCATCCTATTGAACATCAACTTTAAAAAGTATCGTATTTATGCATGTAAAATAATACTTAATGTTTATTTTTAGTTTTTTTATAAAGGGCTTAGTAAAATGTTGGATACGATCTTTCAAATATTTTATTCATTACAAATTTACAATGCAAGTACGTAGTGGACTATTGGGGTGTAGTTTCTTATATAGAGGAATAATTACAATTTACGGGACACATGGTAAGTAATATTTATAATTTAGACCGATGACCATCTGTGTTTCTGTCATTTTTCATTTATGAATATGAGCAATCCATTTGATTCCGTCCTAGGTGGGAGTATATCAAGACAAAGAATTATGCTGCAAGTAAGATGAAACTTCTGTTTGAAAAAGAGTCTTCAAACCTTCAACGTAAATCTACATAAAAAGACAAAAAAAAAAACAAATTAGAGCTTAGAGATTCGGAATAGAGAAGAAGAACATGTTCGATTCACTAAAGGAAAAAAACGAATGGTAGGGCAGAATCATAGATGTCACAATGTTAACAAAAATCTGAGTTGTCAATCTTATCGCATCAATTTGTAATTTTTTTTATAAAAGCAGTACTTGTAACTCTCTGTTTTGATAAGGTGAAATGCATCAATAAAGTTAAATCAGTAATCTTCTTCAAGCTCCCAAGCTTCTTTCATGGTATCAGAGGACAAACAATTGTTTTCGAAACCATTCTCAATTCTCGTTATATATTTTTAATTGTGTTACTATTAACCTCACGGGAGAAAACTATATTTTATGGAAATCTCATTTTAAAACCTTTCTCTTCGAACAAGGTATCTTAGGCTTCATCAATGGAGAAACACTTCGACCTGAGTCAAGACTGCAAGTTCTAACGATTACCGGAAGAGTTGAAAACACTGCTAATCAAAATTATGCCTTGTGGGAGCGAGCAGACCAAGTTGTCAAATCATGGTTTCTTGGTTCTTTTTCAGAAGATATTCTAAGTGTGGTGGTTGATTCTCCTACTTCAAAAGATGTCTGGTGTGCCTTAGCAAATCATTTCAACAAGGTATCTTCATCTAGACTCTTTGAGTTATAGAGAAAACTTAAGACAATATCCAAAAACGACAAAAGCATGACTGAATATCTGAAGGAAATCAAAGATGTTTGTGATCAACTTTCATCCATATGAAGTCATGTGTTAAAGAAGATGAAAATGTTTGTTGCTCTTCATTGCCTTGGACATGAATATGAGCCCATTAAAATGAGTATAGAAAGAATGATGGACACCACACCAAGTCCAACATTTGAAGAGGTGATTCCAAGGCTCACAAACTTTGACAACATAATAGCATGATATGAGACTAGTCTCACTATTTCTCCACACTTGGTGTTCAATCTTACAAGGTTAAACCCATCTTCTGGATTTAATAGTCGTGGCAGAGGAAATCATTATGGAAGATATGGAAAAAATAGAGGTAGAGGGAATTTTTCAGCAGATATCATCATTTGTAGGTTCCCAAACCTCCTATGATAATGACACTAGGCCAATCTGTCAAATCTATGGGAAAACTGATCATCATGCTCTCAAATGTTGGCACCGGTTTGATAACAGCTACCAATCAGAAGAGCTTCCATATGCTTTAGCTGCTCTTCACATAACAGATATCATTGAAGCTTCTGGAAATGAATGGTATCATGATTCTAACGCTACAACACATGTCACAAAATCAGCTCATCGATTTAACCAAGCTCAAAGCTATCACGGGTCAGACATTTTTATGATTGGGGATGGAAATTTCTTGCCTATCACTCATGTTGGCTCAGCAAATCTGCCATCAACTTCAGGTAACCTCCCTTTAAAAGATGTTTTGGTATGTCCGAATATAGCAAAAGTTATCCTTGCTCGGTTAACTTTGATGCTAACAAGGTTCATACTAAGGACAAGGAAACCAAGAAGTTATTGATAATAGGAAGAAGTAGTAACGACTTGTACATTTTGGAGGATCCAAAGCTTCAAGTCCTTTACTCAAATTGGTAATAACCTGCAAGTTTTGAAGTGTGGCACAAAAGACTTGGTAATCCAAATGACAAGATCCTCATGTAACTTTCTCAAAATAAGTTCATTAGTATAAATAAATTTGCTCACAACATGTGTGAAGCATGTAAGATAGGAAAGAATAGTCGTCTACTTTTTTATGTTTCAAGTTTTCTGCTTCAAGACCCTTATAGAGAATTCATTGTGATATCTGTACATTTTGGAGGATCCAAAGCTTCAAGTTCTTTACTCAAATCGGTAACAACCTGCAAGTTTTGAAGTGTAGCACAGAAGACTTGGTTATCCAAATGACAAGATCCTCATGCAACTTTCTCAAAATAAGTTCATTAGTATAAATAAACTTGCTCACAACATGTGTGAAACATGTAAGCTATGCAAGAGTAGTCGTCTACTTTTTTCTATTTTAAGTTTTCTGCTTCAAGATCCTTAGAGAGAATTCACTGTGATATCTAGGGACCTTCACCAATAATATCAGTCCAAGGATTTCGTTACTATGTAATTCTCATAGATAACTTCTCCAGATATTGCTAGTTCTATCCTTTAAAGACCAAATCAGATTTCAGTTATATTTTCATCATGTTTCAAAAGATGGTGGAATTACAATTTGATTCAAATATTAGAACATTTCAGTGTGATGGTGGTGGTGAATTCATAAGTAAAATATTTCTTCAACATCTACAAGAAGCATGAATCAAACAGTTACTGTCATGTCCATACACTCCTCAACATAATAGACTAGCTGAACAAAAGCACAAATATGTTACAAAATTGGGATTGTCCATGACATTTCAAAGCAAAGTCCCTCAGAAGTATTGGGTAGACGCATTCTTCATAGCAACCTTTCTAATAAATCTTTAGTCATCTACTGCAATTGACAAGAACCAGAGCCCCTTTGAAGCACTACACAGAAAGGCACCTCATTATACCTGAGAAAATTTGGTTGTTCATGCTTTCCAACCCTCAGAGACTATGCCGAGAGTAAGTTCAATCCTAAGTCACTCAAGTGCGTATATATAAGAAGACATGTACTATTTAACGAAAAGGTTTCCATTTGAAGAAACATACAAAAATCCACAAACACTAAGTCAAACAGAACTGCTTGAAGCATGGATCAAAGGCATGTCACCAACTTCAGTGCCTACTCAGATCTGTAGTGAAACTCCATTACTACATGAATTTGTGTCACATGTAGTAGAAGCATCTATCCCATTACAACCACCAAATGAAGAGCAAGTCCAATCTCAAATGACAATTTCAACAGCAAATTCAACATCAGCAAACAGAGAAGAAACTTTGATTCAAACTACACATGATTATTTACAACAAGACATAGAAGAAGTACCAATCATTAATGAGGACGAGAGTCTTAGGTGTATGGCAAGCTTTTATCTTGAACCTATAGGCAACAACTCTTTTTCACCATTAAATGATCTTGGTCCTTCCTCTGCTTCTGCTAAACCAAGCCATTTGATGCTCACTAGGCTGAAAATGGGAATAGAGAAGTCAAATCCAAGATATACTATGATTATTAGTAGAGAATCATACACGCAACCTGAAACTGTAACTGAAGCTCTGAAGGATTCAAAATGGAAAGAAGTCATGAGGAAATTAAAAACTACTATGACACAAAAACTTGGTCCTTAGTTCCAGCTACTCCAGACATGAATGTACTTGGAAATAAGTGGGTTTTCAGGATAAAACTAAAAGCTGCTGGTAGTCTAGAAAAATTACGAGCACAACTAGTAGCACAAGGATTCAATCAAGAAGAAGGTATCAATTACTTGGAAACCTATAGCCTTGTTGTAAGGTCCACACCAGTTCGTCTTGTTCTGCATATTGCAATTATCATGCACTGGGATGTAAAACAAATGGACGTGAGAGACGCTTTTCTGCATGGTGGTCTAATTGAGATTGTATACATGAAACAACCTACTGGATTCATAGAAAAAGCCAGACATGATCATGTTTTCTTACTACACAAGTCACTGTATGATTTAAAACATTCATCGTGAGCATGGTATGATAAGTTTAGCAACTTTCTGTTGGAATTTGGTTTTACCTGCAATCACTCTGATCCTTCTCGATTTGTTTCTACTGCTTTTCTATGTTGATGATATGGCAATAACGGAAAATGAATCACCAGCCATAAAAAGGTTGTTCGTAGAGCTCAATCAACAATTTCGTATGAAGGATATGGGAAAGTTTCATTATTTTATAGGAATTCAAGCATACTTTCATTATGAAAGTTTGTTTATGTCTCAACAAAAGTATGCAGAAGAATTATTAACAGTTGCAGCTATGAAAGACTATCAACCAATTGCAACTCCATTACCACTTCAGTTAGACAAATTCACAGAAGAAAAGAAAAAAAATAGTTTTTCTCTAATCCTACATATTTCAGGAGTTTAGCAGGAAAACTTCAATATCTCACGTTAACACGACCAAACATTCAGTTTTCAGTGAATTATGTGTGCCAAAAGATACATGCTCCCTCAGTTTATGATTTCAAGTTGCTAAAGAGGATTCTAAGGTATGTAAAAGGTATAATTACAATGGGAATTAACTTCAACAGAAATATATACTGTACATTGAGTGCATATAGCGACAATGACTTTGTCGGTTGTAAAATTACAAGGAGATCAACTGGAGGATTCTGTACATATCTTGCAAATAACATGGTCTCGTGGTCATCAAAGAAGCAGCCCACTATCTCAAAAAGCTCCACAAAAGCTAAGTATAGAAGCTTGTCTGAAGTAGCTTCAGAGTTGAAGTGGATTGGCTTAGCTCTTCGTGATATAGGTATACCACTCATTGACACTCCAGTGTTTTATTGCAACAACCTCTATGCGGTATACCTTACTGCAAATCCAGCATTTCACACGAAACACTTTAACATTGATCATCATTATGTCAGAGAAAAAGTAGCACTTGGAACCTTGGTTGTCAAACACATACCTACTATCACCAAATCGCAGACATCATCACCAAATCCCTTCCGGCTACAACATTCACTAAGTTACGCTTCAAACTTGGTGTCAATCTTCTCCCGACGCAAAGTTTGAAGGGGAGTATCAAGACAGAGAATCATGCTGCAAGTAAGATGAAACTTCTACTTCAGAAAGAGTCTTCAAGCCTTCAGAAAGTGTTTTCAAGCTTTTAACGTAAAGTTGCAGAGAAAAACAAAAAACAAAACGGATTAGAACTGCCAAAAGACAATACGAGATTCGGAATAGAAACGAAGAATAAATTTGATTCACTAAAAAAAATGAGTGATAAAGCAAAATCATAGATGTCACAACGTTAATAAAAATCCGAACAATCAATCTTACGCATTAATTTGTAAAAGCAGAATTTATAACTTTCTCTTTTAATAAAGTGAAATGAATCAATAAAATTAACTCAGTGATCATCTTCAAGCTCTCAAGCTTTTTTATTAATAGTAGCAAAACACTTGATCAGTGAATTAGTTACGTAATAAACTAAAGGAAGTAATTATTGAAGGATGAACCCTACCTAGGCCCGAATTTCTTTAATTAAACCCTAATTAAGCAATTAATTAAGAGCCCATTAGAAGAAGAAATCAAGTACCATCATCATATATAATCATGCATATTTATGAAAGTTTTTTGCATAAATACTAAAAACTAAGATAGGGAATCCCAAAGCTATCATCATCCACATTTACTCTGCCATACTTTTTAATGCATTATTATGTATGTTTCCTTTTTATATTCTAAATTGTTGATGTTTTTATAACAAAACTATACTTTTATGGTGCTATTTTGTAAAACAAATATGTCATGCAATTCAATACGTCAAAGGATTTCGTTATGTATATGCTAAATTAAAGTTTAGCATTTATTCGGAAAATACCACGTGAAATATCTTAAACTAGTAATTTTGTATATATGATTATTGCGCTTGTTATTCAGAAAAATGGGGTAACAAAACTAATAGTTATACTACCTTATTAATGTGTAATTATTAGAGTTTACTTACTACATTTTCAAGAATTAGAAAATATGTTTTCGTTTGAAGGTTCAAAAATAATTAGATTCTATAGTGTTGATTTTCCTTTATTCATATTTCTCAGAATTATATAAAAAAAACTAGCCGAAAACACAATTCAACTTTTGGCCAGTGATGTTTGTATATGGATTTGCTATTTGATTAAGCCAAATAGAATGATTTGCGTTAAAATTTAATAATTAAACAAAATTGAATAATCAATGATAATGTAATACCGATAAAAGTAGCAGGGGGAAGAATGATTACGTGAATTATATGGGACCCAAGGTTTTGAAATATTTCTAAAATTTTTTGACCAAATGGAGTTTTTAAGAGGAGTGTGGGGCCCATTATCCTCTCGTCGACCTCTCATTGTCTTGGAATGAATGATAAAAGAGGACACCTCACGTGGACTCTGCAGCCAAAGCGACTCTCGCCCACCATATCTTCATATATATATATATATATATATATATGTATATTATTAAGTTATTAACCTTCGTTTTTCTTTTTTTCTTTTTTCTTTTTTTCTTACATCTATATATATTAAAGACGACGTTGTACATTTTCATCTCATTTATTAACGCAACGTTCAGATTTTTCCATTTTTAACTAGTCGTGAAAAAACATTTTCATTGTACGGTGAATATTGTATCCCAATTTTACGCTGGTCTTTTCCAGTTTGAATGATTATACACTGAGAAAGGAAAAAAATTGAAAAATAAGAAAATAAACCTTTTTTTTTGTGTGTGTGTGTCTCTCTAGTTAATGTCTAAAACGATGATCCCATTAAAACACAAGAAAATCTTTAGAATTGGTGCCAGGTTTGTTTTTTTTTTTTTGTATATTTTTAATATGCTGTTCATTATCAAGTGAAGTTAGCATATAAGAAATAATACTTTTGACTAGCAAGGAGTTTTAGCAAATTCATTTTGAAAAAATCATGGAGTCAAATTCTATGACGGATTTAGTAACTCTAACGGATTCATTTGATTGCATTTTAGCTGGAATCAATGTTGAACTCTCAAATTTATGGATAGATTATTCAAATATTCAACAAATGTTTGCTAATTGAATCAATCCATTTGCGTTGATTCAATGATAAGTTTTCTTCATCTATTAAATGGTACTCCCATTGTTGACGTTTCTCTTCTTAGTTATAATTTTTTTAGTTATTTTTTTTATTGTGTGAGCTCGAGACAGGCCAACCAGTCCTGACCCAAATTCCATAAAACAAAGGGTTTATGCGGTAAAATATATCATTATTTTAGGAATATTATTTTTAATAATTATAACAATTATATTTTGTAACATAGTGGTTAAAGTCTTTAAAATAGACATAAGTTGAGTTTGAATATTATTTTATTATTTTTTAAAGTTTTATTTGTAGATGGACGAAATAAAACTGTGTGAAAAGTTAAGAAAAAAGAGATGCAAATGCAATGAGAGTATTAAAATTTTTTCTTTTACTTTTTATTTTTTAGTTAATGGTTTGTAAAGCTCA
Organism: Cardamine chenopodiifolia; assembly: GCA_963922655.1. Taxonomy (NCBI): domain Eukaryota; kingdom Viridiplantae; phylum Streptophyta; class Magnoliopsida; order Brassicales; family Brassicaceae; genus Cardamine; species Cardamine chenopodiifolia. The sequence goes on from OZ000463.1 coordinate 13,144,929, forward strand.
CCCATATAATTCTCAGTCATGATCTTTGTTTCTTTAAACTTTTCTTCTTTCTCTCTTTCTCTCTTATCCTCTCCTTCTCACTCAATTCGTTCAAAACATCTTTTAAAAAAAAAAAATTCCCCTCTTGTAAAAAACAAATCGCATATAAAATAAAACCAAAACCCTAATTTATAAAATATAAAATAGTTATAGCTCTCCCCACTTATATATGCAAAAGCCAACATCGTCTTAAATATCATAATGGACGGTGGACAGAGCGTTGGAGGAGGAGGAGGAGGAGACGATCACCACCGTCACCTTCACCCTCACCGTCGCCCTACTTTTCCTTTCAAACTCCTCGGAAAACACGACCCCGACGACCACCAACAACAACAACTTTCTCCTTCCTCATCCTCCTCTCTCTTCTCCCTCAATCAACACCAACAATTATCCCAATCCCAATCGCAATCGCAATTGCAACAAAAGTCTCAACCACAGATAGAGTTACAGATAACGCAGAACAAAGAAGAATCCGCGGTGGCAACAGGTAAAAAGCTCCCGTTAAAACGAGCGTCTACTAAAGACCGACACACAAAAGTAGACGGAAGAGGGAGGAGGATAAGGATGCCGGCGTTATGTGCAGCTAGGGTTTTTCAGCTAACGAGAGAGCTAGGTCATAAATCCGACGGTGAGACAATAGAGTGGCTTCTTCAACAAGCTGAACCATCTGTAATCGCCGCCACCGGTACCGGAACTATCCCGGCGAATTTCACTTCTTTAAACATCTCTCTCCGTTCTTCAGGCTCTTCCATGTCTCTCCCTTCTCATTTCCGAACCGCTGCTTCCACTTTTAGCCCTAATAATATATTTTCTCCGGCGATGCTTCAACAACAACAACGAAGTAGTGCTGGTGGTGTTGGGTTTCATCATCATCATCATCACCATCTACAAGGACGTGCAACGACGTCGCCTTTGTTCCCGGGGATTGATAACTTCACACCAACGACGTCGTTTTTTAACTTCCATAATCAAACAAAGCAAGAAGGAGATCAAGATTCAGAAGAACTAAGCTCAGATAAGAAACGTAGACTCCAAACGACGACGGATTTGCAACATCAACACCAACATGATCAAATCGGAAGCTATACTCTTCAATCTAGCAACAGTGGGTCTACAGCAACCGCTGCGGCTCAGAAAATACCTGGAAATTTCTGGATGGTTCCGGCGGCTGCGGCTGCGGCCGGTGGTGGTGGTAATAACAACCAAACAACCGGTCTTATGACAACTTCTATTGGTAGTGGTGGAGTCGGTGGTGGTGGTGAGCCTATTTGGACGTTTTCTTCGATTAACACCGCGACGACTGCGTTATACAGAAGTGGCGTTCCAGGCGTTTCAGGCGGCGCCGTTTCGAGCGGTTTACATTTTATGAATTTTGCAGCGCCAATGGCATTTCTTACTGGACAACAACAGCTAGCAACTCCTAGTAATCATGAGATCAACGAAGATAATAATAATGGAGGAAGAAGTGATGGTGCTGGTGATCATCATTATACACAGAGACATCATCATCATCAACAACATCATCATAATATTCTCTCTGGTTTACATCAGTACAACCGGCAAGTTTCTGGCGAATCTCAAGCTAGTGGATCACTTGGAGGCGGTGAAGAGGATCCTCAAGATTAGACACACAAAACAATTTATCCGCGGATTTGATGCCGGCGGCGGTGGCGGTGGCGGCGTTCGGCGGCTGTGTAATACTTTTGTTTCGCCGTTAATTTTTTTTCTGTAGTAATTTTTTTTTGTTGCTAAGTAAAAAACAAAACACGTGAGATTTTTTAATTTTGATTTTTTTTTACTTTGATTTTTCTTGTCAGTGAGTGATTAAATAGTACACGAGATTTTTATGTCAGGTTTTTTGGATTTTGAGGAGAATATGACACTTTTTATCATTATGATTTTTAACTGATTTTTCTTTTGTGCTAGTGTCACTGTCTCGGTTCTCAATCATCTTGGTTTTCTTTATCCATTAAGAAAATTAATTATGCATAAAGAAATTTTATATACATAAAATTGTATAACATGTTTCAATCTTATTGTTTCTTTTTAGTAACTTTACATTTTAAAGTGTAAAACAAAATGTCAAAATTTGAAAAATTAATTTATCGAGGAACGGAGATGGGCCTCTCTGTTGGCCTACCAGTCTCCTTCTCAGTTGGCCATTGAAGTAGTTGTTTCAAAGCTAATACAAAACAGCAAAGTGTCTCGTTTGTTTTACATGGTCGAACGAAAACGATACATAAAACCTAAAAATATCTCGTTTGCTCTTATATGCTAGGACATATATTAAATGTTTTTTTGAGTACATCATTTCATCTTTGTTTCTCTGTCGTTTGTCCCCACTCAAAGATCGATCTGATTTTGTATGTGTATCCATATATTTTAATTAAGACTAATTTTGACTATCTGAATTAAACTCTAATCATGTTTGGAAGACGCGCCTGTCGTAAAATATGGTTCACAATTTTTTTTTCTTTTCTTTTTGGCAAACGTTCTAATTAACAAGGTACACCAAAAATATTGATTGTTTCAATATATTATTTTTGCGTGTTGCTTAGCTTTAGACCATAACATAACATTTTACCTATTTTATCGAACATTTTTTTATAAATTGGAAATATATTTGGTTAGAACGTAAACTACTCTATAAAATCTATTCTCAACGAGGTCAAAGAAGTAGTAAATCCGCACTACATTTGGTGTATTAAAATTTGATTTAGTCCATGTCAAGCATTAGTTCTACCATATTGATTGTCAGAGTTCGAAACTTTGGAATTGAATATGTTGAGATTTCATTTGTAAACTATTTTTCTAGATTCGATTTCCAAGTCGGGGAGTTGATTATTTAAGGTTGAGGTTGATGGAAAAAATCTATTCTTTAAAATAAACTCTCAATAAGTTTACAAAAGGATGGAGACAGCAAATAAATAAAAATAAATGTGAATTATTATAATTATAGCAGACTACTATTAAACTATATACTATATCATTGAATGTAAAATAAATAAACATTAATACAATTCCAATAAGTAGAGAGAGAGGGAGAGATTGATTGTGGTGGTGACATGAGGACTGTAGCGTTGTAAGGAATGTGGGACCCAAAACGTTATGATTGTCGTGTGGACCCCACTTCCAAAAGTTTTACTTTTTTTCCTCGCTGACACAAATTCTTTTCACCTCACTCGCTGTAATAAAAATGGATAAACTACTAGTAGATATTTTTCATTATTATAAGTTTTTTTTTTCTTTGGCAAAGTAGACCTTTCTAAGGTAAATGAAATGTTGATATTTCCATTATTTCCTGAAGGTAATGCAATTATAGAATAGAAACTTCAACACTATTTTGTTCTGTAGACATATCTCACGTTTGTCATTATGATCTAATCGTAAATAAATTAATGGATGACATGCTAGTTAATTATTTATACGGATTATTAGGTTACGAATTGATAATTAGTTTGCGTCCATACTTTTTCTTATACGGTATATTTTACTTTTTATTTATTTATTTTACTATAAGTATTGTGTAGCTACGCAAATATATATATACAGATGTGCCACTAAAATTCGGAGTACTACGCAACTATTCAACTGATTTTTAGGACAGAGATTGAAAGAGTTAAACTAGTATTGTTGGGGGTAAGTTTTAAGATCACATGGGTTTAAATTCGGAAGTAGCATCGTACGGAAACGTAAAATTTGGTCCCCTATACAAAAATTCCTAAAACGTTAGTAATCTTTTATATTAATGATGTCATGAATCCGAGACTCGAATCGTGAGGATTCCTAAAATGCAAACATAATCATTATCAATACATCTTTTTAATCACAGAGGACTATTGTTGAAAAAGATAATAGGCTCATGACCTAAGCCCAAATGTACAAACTTGTAGCTATAGGTGGGCCTTGTTGCTATTGTTCTATCATCTATGACATCAGAATACAAAAATCCCTTGAGAAAAAAAAAAACTTGCTACTTTCTAAACTTTGCAAGTAAGAGTGATCAAACTATTGGAGACAAGATCTAAACTTTCTTCAACTTGTTCATCTAAAACTTCGTGGGGAGTTTATGAAAGATCAAGCGCGAGAGTTCCAAGCTTTGCGCATCTTTTGGGAATGATACATAGTTGCATTTATAGCTCCAGCAGCTAATAAACCAGATACAGCTTGTCTGCGCTTGAAACCATTACTCTTCGCTTCATTACTTTCTCCCTACAGTATGCTCCTTCTTCTCTTGAACCTATACAAACTTCTCCCATAACTCTACCTATATATATATATATATACCAGTTCAACTATCAAGAATCATGATTTCCTATTATAGGATATATAACTATAGAGAGATCAGAGTTGATACCTGTCTCACTCACGATTTTCTTCTTCCCGAGTGACTTCCCCATTTGGCTTCTCACTGACGCGGGAAGAGAAGAGACCAGAGAACGTGTTGCTGAAAGGCTAGAATCCTGCACACAAGTTGAACAGGATCGCAATCTCAATATTGAGTTATATCCATGGTGATGGAGCCATAAACTGTATTACCTGAACTAATTTAGGGTCACTAGTTTCAGCAGATGTGGACCTCAGCAAGTTTTTGGTCTCACACTCTTCAAGAAAAGGCTTATACATTGACTGGAAAAGATTAAATTGTCCCTTTACAATCTTGTTTATCTAAAAGACAAGGGACTGAACTAATGGAATCAGAAATCAAATCACCCAAACTTGTAAAGTAATTACTATTAGTGATGTAAATCAAGAACACGACTGGGTTCTGTCACCTTATTACTGTCCTCTGCAAAAAACATGCGCAAGTCCCCCATATAAGAAAGGCTGCATATTTTGGCGTAGAGATCTTCCTGTGTAAGAGTTCGATGAGTTATAGAGTACACTCTAATGAAGCTTCAAATTTTCTGAGGAAACCAGCCTCGGTGAATTTTGATGGCAAGAGAAGCAGAGCTGCAGATATTGCAGCTCTCTTATTAACAGAATTCACATCATCTATGTCAAGATTATCAACAAGCATATGAACCTGCAACCAAGGGCACCTTCCTAAAAAATCTCATGATCCACGGTTATTAGTAAGAACACAAGTAACTGACATACCGGTTTTTGTAAACGGCCACTCAAGTAGAATCTATTCCAGTCCAGTATGTCCTGTACTAGATCGTGCACCCGAACAACCCCATACTTGAGCTTCTGCAAAGAGCTTCACAAAGAAAATAAATCATGCAAGAAAAATTGTCTTAAGATTACACACAATGCAATAATCCTGAGCAGAATATAAACATAAGATATATAGAAATACAAGATTGTTCATTATGTCTTATACAACTTTACAGTTACGGGAAGTTCTTACCCTGTCGTTCCAATTGACAAATGGATTGAAGTGAACTCCAACTCCCTACTTTATCAGCAACATTCTTTATCTATTCTCGGATAAAAAAAATATGTGTTCTGTGTTTGACTAAGCCGAATAAGCAATGCATGAGTATGAAACTCTCGAGTGAGACATACACTGCCTAGCTCCACCAAGGTGAACCATTCATGAAGCATAGTGATCTGAATTCATTTTCAGATTCTTGGTCACACAATAAAAAAAATCTTAATTAGGATCTGTAAGCTTTTAAATAGCTCCTGATCTAACAATTATAACCAAAAGATATTGCTCACCACAGGGTGCCATTTCACAGGATCAGAGACTCCAAGAATATAGTCAACCATTTTAGACTACAAAACCAAAGGTCACATTTTTTTCACACCCAATTAGGAAACTGATTCAGAAATAGAAAAGCTCACCACAGAGAGTTCAAGGAGAAAATAAAAACCTTATCTTGGTTCTTTGGGTGCAAAATCGAACCATAAACACAACAGAAATCCACAGGTGGAAAAACATTTAAGAAGCTTGAAAGCTCATCTCTTTGAGAAGTTTCCATTCCGACAAAAGGACCCTTGTAATAAATGTAATGCGTATTTCCATTTCCCCACTGGTTCCAGAATTCAAATGAAGAAACGGAATTAAAGGTTTCTCTGTTAGAACGATCAATTAGATTTCAAGGAATCTAGGTAAAGTTTCTACATTTTAGGTTTTATGTATCACTGTGCTTTTAGATCGACACAAAACTTGGATAAAGAGAGAAACGAAACAAGAGGAGGAAGGAATGCGAAAGCGCTATTGATCTAAGAGGACAACTGAAGAAGCTTAACTTGGAATCACTCTCTGCTGAGTAGCTGGAGTCAGAGTCCTAGTTTCTGGAATCGCTGGAGAAGAAGTGACTTCGAGAAGAGAAATTGAGAGATTCAGTGAATGAAACGGAAGCTAGGCCGATGAACAGTTAACGTCGGCCTTAACGACTAAAATTACCTCAACAGACCAAGCCCTAAATTAATTTTTGGGTTTTAGTTTCAATTAAACCGAATATAGGAAGAAGTGTCCGATTGGACTATTTGGGATATATCCGAACCGAATTTGTACAAATTTCGGTTCAGTTGGATACTTTTTTTTGTTTTGTTTCCTCTAACTCCATTAGACCAACAGATTACTTTTTAACAAATGTTTATCTTATATGAAAGGGATATTCAAATTACGGAGGCAGTTAGAAATGTAGATACAGAAATTAACCAAAGCCTATTACTAAAATAACTACGTTATTTCTTTTAATTCCTATCTTCAATTCTTGATCATGCTCTGGATTTTGTTTCTGTAAAATATATATTTTAAAATATTTTACTTCTTTCGAGTCAAATATAAGTTTTTTTGAACTACACATTAAAATATGGACCATTTAATATAACTAGACGAGTTTGTGGGAGGCACACGCCAGCAGCGTCGAACGACAGACGTCATCGAACTCTCGACGGACCGTTTCCATGCCTTTATTATCCATCACGTGGACCGCACACGCCCCTAGTTTAAAAGTCAAAACAGGCCATTAATGCTTTACTATTTACTATTTATGATTGAAAAAGATATATTATATTTAATGTAAGATACGATGACGTGTCCATAAAGAATGAGCCAAGTGGCACGCAACGTAAAAGAAAACGACAAAACAGGAAAAGCAAAGGCACATGTCAAACTCACGTGTCCACTTACCCGCACCATTTCTTCTGTGCTCTCCACGCACCTTCTTCTTTACCCACACGCCCTTCCCTTTTTTTTTAATTTATTTTTTGTTTCCTCAAATTTCTCAAACGCAACTTGGTTTTTTGCTTCTAGTCGTTTCGAATCCTGATCGTCTACAACTTCCGACGAGATTATTACCGGAGAAAAGTAGATTTTTCTGAGTCGTTTGTGTTTCGATTTAAGCTGAGAAGTTTAGCCGTAATTATTTTTTGCTATGCTTCACTGTTTGACAAGAAGAATGTGGTGATAAAGTTAGAATCTTAAAGCACATCTTGAGTTTTTGAGGAATCAAAATCACAGGACGAATTAAAGTTTTGGAACCATAAAGTTTTTGTTTTTCTGCTCCCAAGTTTCTAGGTTTCTGATGGGCTTGTGTTTTTGACATTATAGGATGAATGATTTGTCAGATTCATTCATATCAGATTAGAATCTTCAATCAGGGGTTTTTCAATTAATCATTTTCTCTCTAAATTCTTGACAGATAACTACAATTGCCTGATGGGATCAAAAACTCCTTCCACATCGACTGATGAAGCCAATGCTACTACAGATGAAAGGTGAATTCTCAAGAGAGAATTTTCGTTAAGGGGTTTTTGTTTTTCTCTTTACCTTTTGTTTCTGGTGATTGATTATGTTTGGTATATATGAATTTTTGGCTGCATCAGGTGTAGAAAAGGTAAAGTACCCAAAAGGATTCACAAGGCTGTTCGGGAGAGGCTTAAACGCGAGCATTTGAATGAGCTTTTCATTGAATTAGCTGATACTCTTGGTAAATTTCACATCTTGTCATTGAGTATATTGTTTCCATAGATTTTAATGAACAATTGGTTGAGTTGAGGCTGTTACCGTGCAAAAGAAGTGTTATTGGAATTGGACGAATCTAGTCAAAATGTGAATGTTGGTGGTCTTACCGATTGTGAATTTCTGTGTCTCAGAACTTAATCAGCAAAACAGTGGGAAAGCCTCCATATTATGCGAAGCTACTCGATTCTTGAAGGATGTATTTGGTCAGATTGGGGCTCTTAAAAAGGAGAACACTTCTCTCCTCTCTGAATCTAGCTATGTAAGCCACTTCCTAAGAAGCTTTAGATGTTGCAGACGAATGATGCTTCAACAGTCTTTAGTTTGTATGTTTGTCTTACTAATTTAGTATGGAAACTGTGGGAATGTGTAGGTAATCACGGAGAAGAATGAGCTCAAGGAAGAAACTTCAGCGCTCGAGAATGAGATCTCGAAACTACAAACTGAGATAGAAGCAAGAGTTAATCAGTCAAAACCTGACTTGAACACCTCTCCTGTACCCGAGTACCATCATCATCATCATCAACAACATCATTCCGAACTTGCATCTCGGTTTCCAGGACTTCCTATTTTCCAAGGTGCCGGCTTTCAACAATCTGCTGCAACTCTTCCTCCTTCTGCAACAGTTCTTGTCCTTCCGATGCAACCCGATCTCCAAACACAAGATATTTCGAACATGACAGGGTGTGTGCAGACACAAGCGCCATTGATGTATAATAGCTCAAATGTGAGTAAGCCTTGTCCAAGGTATGCTATCGCGGTTGACTCATGGCCTTCTCGGCTACTTGGAGAGAGGCTGAAAGCTAGTGAATAAGTCTTGCTCGGCTTCACAAGGAGTAGCAACACGAATTAACCGGAAACAGAGACAGGGCGGCTCGTGAAGGACCCTGAGTTTGTATTTTTAACAACGTCTAATGTCCTTGTGGGTTTGGCCTTAGCCATTTATTGTTTTTGATGCGGTTGTTCATAGGATTCATAAGTTATGGCCTTTATGGGTCGTTTGAGAAAAATAAGTAAATTAGCTTTTTACCTTCATCATTTTCTCATTTTATTTTGTTGTAAGATCCTAAAACAACAGCACAATAAGAAACAGAACCAAAAAATGTCAAATTTCTTATACATTACAAAAAAAAATTGGATAAAAAAGAGGAAATTAAAAGGAAAGTAAAGTAAAATGTGAAATTGGGTCTAAAGAAAACCGGTATAACAATTGGTTTCTGGTTTAAAATGGTTAAAGACGCGGATGGTATTTTGGTAAAATAGGCACAGGGAAAAAGAGGAAGAGAGGCTCTTATCTATCATCGAGTGGGTAAGAAGAATCAGAAAAACAGAAATGGCGAATTCACTATGCTTCTTCTCTTCTCCTCCTACTTTTTGCTTCAAATCTCCCAGCAAAGCCCCTAAACCTACTCACTTCTTCTCAATTGGTGATAACTCCTTATCATTGGTCCAGAAGAGAGAACGGCTTCAGACTTCAAAATCCCAAAGTTTTGAGGTTAAGGTTAGATTTCTCCTAACACTCTGTTCCTCTCTATCAAATTTGCTTACTTCATTTACCATTTCATTAATTAAAAGTCTCATATTTTGGTGTTAAATAGGCTACAAACGACACTAAAGTGAACAGCTTAGTTTGTACAAATTGTGAAGGGAATGGTAAGTGCTAATAAATTCTCTTAGTTTCTACAACTGAATTGGTAAGTAATATGAGAAAGATTTGTGTAAATAGGTTCTGTGGCATGTTCTCAATGCAAAGGAGGTGGTGTGAATTTGATTGATCATTTCAATGGGCAGTTTAAAGCTGGTGGACTCTGTTGGCTTTGCAGGTTTGCAACATCTTATCTCCTTTCTTCTCCACAAAAAAAAAAGAAACTCATTACTTAATATCTATCCTTTATTGGGAGGCAGAGGTAAAAAGGAGGTGTTGTGTGGGGAGTGCAATGGAGCTGGTTTCCTTGGTGGGTTCATGAGCACCAAAGATGAGTAGTTTCAAATAGCTTCTTACAAGAGGACTCGATTTGATTACATGGGATCTTCTGCCTATTATTACTCAAAAAAAAACAACTCTTTATAAAACATTAGAACAAGTAATCTTTCTCTCTATCAATGTTTTTTTCTAAACCTAAATGTATTACTATTTTGTTATTCCACACCATCTTTTATTGTATTGTTGTTTTTCAGATGCTTCTCTCTTTCTTTTTCTTAGAACCAAACGGTCATAAGATTTTTTTTTTTATAATAATTTAATTTAACTCAAAATTAATTTCAGAAAAGGAGAAGAATGGAAAATAACATCTGAGACCAACAAAAGGAGAATTACACACACACCTTTGTTCTCTTATCTGTCGTCGTCGTCGTTGGGTCAGAATCTCCTTTGTTTATTCTTTTCTCTCATTCCCCTTTTCAAATCCAACACAAAGCTTTGTCTGATTCTCGGCAAAACTCATGCCAGAAACCTAAACGAGGAAACCCCGAAAGGCTAGGGTTGGTGTCATATTAGTTCGTCTCTTACGGATATACATACCCTTTGAATTGCTCGGAGCTCCTCTCGGCTCTCAAAATTTTTTTTTTTCGTGATTTCAATTAGATTTGATTTGTTCCTAAAATAAATAAGGTTTTCAAGATTGTGGCGTGCGGGCCAAGGAACTAGGTGCGCTTCTCTCTGATCTCTGTGTAATCGTCATCGTATATGCCGATTGATTTACGAGATTGTTGATTCCATCTTTGTTTATACCTCCTTCCTACTTGATATTAGGTTATTTTCTGTTTCAATAAAAGAATGATGAACACAAAATCCGCACTTAGATAAAGAAAGTTTTGGCGATCCAAGGCAATATTATATGGGGGCGAGCATTGGAATCAGCTGGTGCTCTCTTGCGTAAATCAAACTATCTAATAAACTTGGAATGGCTTGTTTCCAGAGAAGTCTTCCTACAGAGAGGGAGAATGAACAGGTGTGTTCTTGAGTTTTTATGTAAACATTATCTTCAATTTCTTAACTTTGCTTTGAATTAATGGCTTTACAACTTGGTGCAGGCAATAGCAATCCTGAAGAAAGGAGCATATCTATTGAAATATGGCCGCCGTGGGAAGCCTAAATTCTACCCTTTTCGGCTTTCAAGTGTAACGATTCATAATCTCAATCGCCGTTTTCATTTTCAAAGCTGAAGTTTATGCTTTTGATACTGCTTATATCAATTTTTTTGCAGGATGAAATATTTTTGTTATGGTATTGTGGCAAAAAGGAGAAACGTCTTAAACTGAGTTCTGTGACAAGAATCATACCTGGACAACGAACTGTAAGTTAAAATGTATGAATCATTTCATTTATCTGGTTACAGTTTTGTTGCAGATTTCTAAACAAACGAATGTTATTGTAAGAACTTTCCCAGGCTGTTTTCCGACGATACCCTCAACCCACTAAGGAATATCAATCCTTTTCTCTTATATATGGCGACCGTTCTCTTGATTTGGTTTGTATTTTGCTCCCTGTGGTCAGTTTAAGAGGTTCTAATTACTACTGAATGATAAGCATTTACTGAAACCTTTATGGATAGGTATGTAAGGACAAGGATGAAGCTGAGTTCTGGCTCACTACCCTTCGTGCTCTTCTCGCACGAAACAACTCTTCTTCTACATTGGTACTTCATTCAAGAAGCCGTAGTTTTGTTCCTGACTATGGAGAACAAAGTAGTTCAAGCAAGAACTCTAAGTCCAACATCAGATCTGTCAGCAGTGACCCAAGCTACGAGGTTTCGTTCTGTTGGTTGTTTTCTTTCTTCATGAGAGGACCATAGGGTTTTTTCCCTACTTAATGTCCTACCTCTATCTGGCTCTTTTGCAGGAACATTCAAGAAAGACCTCAGGATCTCACAGCAACACTTTACAGAGACTAGGGAAAGTTTTCTCAGAGGTTTTGTCTCAAACTGCAGTACTAAAAGCACTCTCTTTGGATGAACTGGTTCATAAACCTCATAATTCATCTCCAGAGACTTTAGAAAATCGACCTACTAATCACTCCCCTGCCGTTGATACAAGTAAATTTAGCGTTTCTAGCGCAGTGAGCTCATCTAGTCAAGGATCCACTTTTGAAGACTTGAAGTCTCTTTGTGATGTATTCGTTTGGGGAGAAAGTATTGGAGAGGGTCTATTAGGAGGTGGTATACACAAAAGTGGCAGCAGCTCTTCTCTAATGACTGATTCTTTCTTGCCTAAAGTCCTCAAATCACATGTGGCACTTGATGCACAGAGCATTTCTTGCGGTACCAACTATGCAGTGTTAGTCACAAAGCAAGGACAAATATATAGTTGGGGAGAAGAATCTGGTGGTAGGTTAGGACATGGAGCTTGTTCATATGTTCCACAGCCGAAACTTATCAATGAATTTAACGGATCAACGGTGGAGTTAGCCGACTGTGGGGAGTTTCATACTTGTGCTGTAACAGCCTCAGGGGATTTATATGCTTGGGGAGATGGAGCTCATAATGTTGGTCTCCTTGGACTTGGTAGTGAAGCTAGCCATTGGAAACCCGTACGAATTCTCGGTCAGATGGAAGGTATAAATGTAAAAACTATATCTTGTGGACCTTGGCATACAGCTTTTGTGACATCAGAAGGTAAGCTGTTTACATATGGTGATGGTACTTTTGGTGCGCTTGGACATGGTGATCGTATAAGCACAAACATACCTAGAGAAGTCGAGGCGCTAAATAGCTGTAGAACAATAAGAACAGCTTGTGGCGTTTGGCATTCAGCTGCTATTGTCAGTATTTTCGGTGAGGTCACGTCATCGGGAAAGCTCTTTACTTGGGGTGATGGAGAAGATGGGAGACTTGGACATGATGATAAAGAGTCTAGACTAATCCCATCTTGTGTAACCGAACTGGATACAACTAGCTTTCAACAGGTAGCTTGTGGACAGAGCATTACTATTGCTCTCTCTGTGCCTGGACAAGTTTACGCAATGGGGATTGCTGATCCGAGTCAAGATAATCTTGTGAGAGCTCCTTCTTGCATTGAAGGGGGTCTAGGAAAGAGTTTTGTCCAAGAAGTGGCTTGCGGGTTTCACCATATCGCGGTTTTGAACTCGAAAGCTGAGGTTTACACTTGGGGTAAAGGATCAAACGGACAGCTCGGGCACGGAGACACTGAATATAGACGCATGCCGACTCTTGTGAGAGCTTTAAAAGGTAAACAAGTGAAAAAAGTGGTGTGTGGTTCTAACTACACAGCAACCATATGTCTTCACAAACCGATTACGGGTACGGATAGTTCTAGGTGCTCGGATTGTCGCCATCCTTTTAATTACATGAGGAAGCTTCACAACTGTTACAACTGTGGGAGTGTCTTCTGTAACTCATGCACTAGTAGAAAGTCCTTAGCAGCAGCCATGGCTCCCAAGACGAATAGGCCTTACCGAGTTTGCGATGACTGCTATATCAAACTTGAAGGAGTTAGAGAATCTTTAGGAACTCCGGCGAATAGTGCTAGATTTTCAAACGCAAGTCTACCATCTAGCAGTAATGAGCTGGACGAACTTGGCACAACACCGCAGCGTCAGCTTCTTAGAGTTGATTCATTTGATTTCTTTAGACAAACTAAGATCCCTGACTTGAAAACCATTGGTGAAACTTCAGGAGGAAGCTATACGTCGTCGAGTCATTCAAATATGAATGTTAAAGGTAGTTATAACTTTAGAGGCATACGGAGACTCTCAAGGCTTACCTCTTTTGATTCGGTTAATCAAGAAGGCAAACAACGAACCAAGCATTGCGCTTCGAAATCGGATACATCCTCTCTTATAAGACTCTCGGTGAATTCTGGTCTCCCGTTTTCGCATAGAGGTTCTGTTGAGTTGTTTCCTTTGTCGATAAAATCCAGCCCGGTTGAATCTGTTGCGACTACTTCAGACTTCACCACAGACATTACAGATACGGAATTGCTACAAGAAGGTCCAAAGAAATTGAATCAGTGCCTTAGTCATGAAATATCAATACTCAAAGCACAGGTTAGTCATCAACCATTTAAACCTTAGTGATCAAATGTAGGATAAGGAACTTGTGGATGAAGAAAGGTAACAACTTTTAACTACTCAGGTCGAAGAGCTTACTCTAAAATCGAAACAACTAGAAGCCGAACTGGGAATGACTACGAAGAAGCTGGTGATGATGGCGCGTGATGATGCAGAGAATATTAAATCTTCAGAAGAAATAGGAAGGTCCTTAACTCTGCAGGTACATTAACATTTTGTTTGTCTGAATCATTTGCTAGTCGTTACTTTGAAATATGATTCTCGAGCTCCGGTTAATGGAGATTTCAATCTTTTTTTCTTCTTCCAGTTGATGAATACGACCAAGAAAGAAGTAGACAAGACAAGGAGACGAAGCTCGTTTTGATTTAAACCATTTTAACTAGAGACCAACAGCCTCTAATTTGATCAAAAGCGAAGGAAAGGGATGGAAACTGAATAGATTTGAAAATGTAAAATACGAGAAGTTTTATATAACTCGTGTCAAATTACATAACAAAAAATATATCAATGTAGTAGTTAATTACAGAGCAAGAACAGAGAGCTTAAAACAACACACTTGTGAATTCGAAATTGACAAACAGAGAAAATATATAAAGTTCGAACCTTTTTGTTTCGTGGATTGTGAATTTTGTGTATTTTTTTTGGTTTTAATGTAAAATCAACAAAAGCTTCTTAATTTGGCTAACAATGGCCAAACTAATACTCATCATCTCATTCGCAATCTCCATCTCTTTCTTGATCTCATTTCCAACAACTGTTCCCATTTCTTCAATCCCATCGGAACAAGTTTCACCGTCCGTCATAGCGGCGCTGATCCACGTCTTGACATCTCCGATTACTTCCTTGGTCAACCAATTCCCTCCTTTCTTCTTCTCTTTCTCGATCTCGGAAATCGAATCGTTGAGTTGACTCAACGCGTCAGTGTAAAGCTTTAAGCAGTCACCAACCGCCGCGTCCTCAGGCATATCGTTGATTGATCGGAAAGACACAGAGAGGCTTGAGATTGCCTTAGAAGCGACACGAAGAGAGAGTTCAAGAATTGATTCAGGATCAAATTTTGAGTCTGATTCGTTGAGAGAAGAAGATAAAGAATTGAAACAGGTCTCCGGGTAACGAGTTACGGCGCAGACTGATTTGAGTGAGGCGGAGGTGATGGGTGGAGGATGGTGGGGAGGAGAATGAGTGAAGGCTCCGGCGGTTAAAGCGACGACGGCGAGGATTAAAAGGAGAAATACGATTGAGACGGTGGCGATTAGGGTTTTACGGGAAGATGGTTTGGGAAGTGGAGAATGGTGATGAATTTGGTTTTCTTGGTCTGATACTTTGTCGTAGCCTTTCAATGTGTTGATCGACTCCATTGGATTCAAACGATTGTGGTGGTTTTTGATCGGAGATTGGAAGAAGATGAAACTGTGATTTTGGGATTCGGAAGAGAAAAAGTTATTAGAGAAGAATGAAGCTTTGTAGCATTTTCATAAGGTCAAAGTCACAACGTATCTCTAACTTCCACGTCTTCTCTTCCCACGTTTCAAATATTTTGCTCCCACGCGCGCGCGTATGACCAAATAATACCGGTTTAAAAAAACCAGCGGCTATAACCACCGAACAAATTTGGGCTTTCGGTTTTTTGATCCAGTTAAGTCATTTAACTTAGGTTTCGGGTTCATGTTTCTTTCAGTTTATTTGGACAAAAAGAAACATAAAGTAACTAATTATTATTAATATTATAAACATTATCTACTAAAATTTTAGAGGTATATTTTTAGAAAACTAATATTGAGTTCTGATTTACTGCAATTGCCATTCAATATTGAATTTTCTAAAATAAATATGTCCTACAAAAATTAAAATCAATTTCAATTGAATCTTATATTAATTATAAAATCATATAAAAAAGAAAAACCAAATAGGATTACCTTCTTTTACCATTTTGTGATCGAGTCGAATGGATCAGGTGAATTATATTAACTGCAATCCGATTTTATTTAATTTTATAAAATAAATTTAAAATTAATAAATCATTTAAAAATCATTTGCATTGATTTAAAAGATACAAAATATCTAAATAATAAAAATTTCTAAATATTATAAAAGAAAATTGGAAAGGAAAATAGTTTTTATATTTTAATTTCAACTTCTTCAAATTTTCAAAATCTACAATGTGTCAATATAGAGGAATTGAAGCTTACTAGAAATCCAAATAGAGTTTTACAATCGAGACAAACTCACTTTATTGCCTTCAAACAATCGAGACAAATAATTTCGATTGTTGATTAAGACAAATCAAAACTTTAAGATCTTTGTTTCTCAAATCCTATAGATGGTTTTTTTTTTTAATATGATATAATAAGCATGCTAATTTTTTCAGAAACCATACTTTGATGCAGAAAAACTAAACCCTAACATCTTTTGCTAATTAACTAAACCCATAAACCATATTTTAAAACAATGATAGATTGTCTTAGAGTGAAAAAAAATCCTGTGCTTATGAAACTAGAGTGATTCCTAACGTGTTGTTTTTGTCTTTGTCTCGTTGAACGCCACACTGGGTTGTACTCATAAAAACACGCATTGTTTTAAATCAAATCTCATTTAAAATAAAAAGTTAAAAGGTGATAAGTAAGTCTCTAATTAAAATTCCTTTGTTTTTCGACAAGTACATTAACAGAAATTTGCAAGTGTGGGTACACTACTAAAATGAACTGGCTTAGTTATAAAGTTTTTTTATAATAAATTGTTAAACTGAACTGGCTTAGTTGGGCTACGTTTCAACGTATTAACAGGCTTGTTAAAGCCCGACCACTGGATAACTTGGAGTTTCTACAATGGCTGAAACGTTTCTGCGATTCCATTAATGGTGGCATTATGAATGAGTATGGGGTTTTCATCTGTCAGATATTGTTACTCTTATCATTGTTTCCCAGACAATTAAGCTTGTAAAACCGATGCTTTCTTATAGGAACTATAATCCAATGGAACGAAGATCAAGAGGTGGTATAGAGAGGAGTGTTAAGGGAACTAATAAGATTTCAAAGTCACTGCAAGCAAACAGTAATCATCCTCTTCGGTTGGTCTTAGCAAAGCCTCAGGTCTGCCTTTTGCTAAAACAACAAATAATTCTTTTATGTTATCTTTCTAAACATGGCTGGAACCATTAATTATCAGGGCCCAAGCCAGCTAAAGCAGCTGAAGTGCAAGCTTTGTTGTACATTGCCTCAGATCATAACAAATAACAAACCTAAGTAGAAGAAATTTTCGGATCAAAATTTTCTCAGTGACTGTACAACGGCTGGCCGTAGCCTCTCTTCAAAGTTTCTTTTGTTAAAGTGAACTCACTGAAACTTTGAAGATGATTGAGCTGTTGGGTCTAAATTATGATAGGTTTTGGGTTTATAAATATTTGAGAATGTGAATAAGAAATAACTTATGGAATAGATTGGATATTGGGTTAAGTGTCAAAATAGATCCATTTGAGTGTAAGTGAGTAAGTGGGATTTATTAA
This sequence comes from Cardamine chenopodiifolia, assembly GCA_963922655.1. Lineage (NCBI taxonomy): Eukaryota > Viridiplantae > Streptophyta > Magnoliopsida > Brassicales > Brassicaceae > Cardamine > Cardamine chenopodiifolia. The sequence continues at coordinate 13,162,419 of OZ000463.1, forward strand.
ATGTCCCACATAATTTAGCCGAACTTTTTCGCTCTATTATAAATGACTAGAAGGTGATACAAATGTTCAAATTGGCTAAGACTTATGGTGCATGTGAGAGAGGATGGATCGGACCACACGCGTGCACCACCACCACCACCGCCAGGCCAGGCGGAGGCGTGGACTTGGGCTTGGGCTTTGGGCCTTTCTCGTGGTCGAATGGCCCATTTATTTTTGGATAACTTTTTTATCTTAAATTGTCTAAAAATATCCTCTTAATTTTTTCGGTCAATACGAGATTTGATTATTTATAACAAAAATCAAAACCGATCGCATCATGTTAATGACAAAATCGTAACTCTCTACGTGTTAACCCATCAATTGCATGCGTTTAAACTCACTCTGAGCTCGCCTATATAGTAGTGCTTATCAATTTTTGGTTCATAAATCAGATATTCCGAACATTCACATTAATACTGTCATGGAATCCCGGAATGCAGAATTCTTTGAAAATATTTTTCCGTTAAAAGATAGAGAATATCTAAAACGGACACGGGATCAAAAAGATGTAAGTTCCTCTCAAAATGAGACAAGCTTTTCCGGTACTTCATTTAATGAGCCGGAAGAAGTTGAAGATGAACCTAGACGGAGCAAAAGAGCTCAAAAGGAAAAAACCTTCGGTGATGATTTCCTAATGGTTTTTCTTTTAGAAAATGAACCAAGAACTTACATAGAGGCTATGTCTATGCCAGACGCACTTTCGTGGAAAGAAACCATAAATAGTGAAATTGACTCTATTATGCAACACCATACATGGGAGATGACTGATTTACCGGAAGGGTTTAAAGCCCTCGGGTGTAAATGGATTTTCAAAACAAAATTGAAAACTGATGGTACGATAGACAAATACAAGGCTAAACTTGTAGTGCAAGGATTCCGACAAAAGGAAGGTCTGGATTTCTTTGACACCTATTCTCCGGTAACGAGAATAACTTCGATCAGAATGCTAATTAGCATTGCTGCTTTACGAGATCTGAAAATCCATCAGATGGATGTAAAAACTACTTTTCTAAATGAAGATTTAGAGGAAGAAATTTACATGAAACAACCTGAAGGGTTTGTTGTACCTGGACAAGAACACAAAGTCTGTAGACTTGTGAAGTCGTTGTATGGACTTAAACAAGCTCCAAAACAATGGCATGAAAAGTTTGATAATGTAATGATGTCCAACAGTTTTCGCATTAATGAATGTGATAAATGCATATATGTTAAATGTACTACAACTGGGTATATAATTCTATGTTTATACGTAGATGACATGCTTATTATTGGGAGTAATAACAATATCATCAATCAAACAAAAACTATGTTATCTGGACAGTTTGATATGAAAGATATGGGATTAGCAGATGTGATTCTAGGAGTTAAAATCACTAGACACTCTGACGGAATCATTTTATCCCAAGAACATTATGCTGACAAGATACTTGATAGATTCAAACTCTACTCAAGTGGAACTGCAAAAACACATGTTGACGCTCAACTTCATTTGACTAAAAATCAAGGTGAAGCCGTATCACAAGTGGAATATGCACGAGTTATCGGAAGTCTGATGTACTTAACAAATTGTACTCGACCCGATCTAGCGCACGCTGTTAATGTATTAAGTCGCTATACAAGTAATCCAGGACACACACACTGGAAAGCTATAACTAGAGTATTGAATTACTTGCGGTTTACGAAAAGCTATGGGTTGCACTATGGTAAAAAACCAGCAGTTTTGGAAGGATATACTGAAGCAAACTGGATATCTGACTCCAAGAACTCAAAATCCACAAGTGGATATGTCTTTACAATAGGCGGTGCTGCTGTGTCGTGGAAATCTTCCAAACAAACTCTGCTGGCAAGATCAACCATGGAATCTAAGTTCATTGCTTTAGACAAAGCCACAGAGGAGGCTGAGTGGCTTCGAAATTTTTTGGAAGATATCCCTATGTGGGAGAAACCTGTGCCAACAATACGTTTACATTGTGATAGTCAATCCGCTATCTTACGGGCACTGAATACTCAATATAATGGCAAATCTCGTCATATACGAAGACGACATAAGACCATTAGACATTTGATCTCAAGTGGTATAATCACGTTGGATTATATCAAATCAGCTGATAATTTAGCAGATCCTTTTACAAAAGGTCTGACTCGAGATCAAATATTAAAATCATCAAGAGGAATGGGTTACAGCCTATGAATTAAAAGATGACATTTGATGGACACCCAACCTCAATGACTGGAGATCCCAAGAATGAGGTTCAAAGGGACAACTATATTAAACTGATTCTGCTGAAAGCACTGTGAGACGAATGTCTCAAACCAATTCCTACGATGATTAGAAAGTGCTAGTTTTTAAGGATAAGCGTTGAGCTTTTAATGATTTCATACTTTCATTCTTATAAAGTACAAAGTAATGCTTTCAAGAAGACGGTAAAACTTATGGGAAATACCTATGTGAGTGTGAAATGGGGTCATTTCTAGGAGAATGAACGATAAAAACTATATTCTCCAAGTTCACTCATGAATCCAGACATGTTCAAGGCCACAATGAACACAACAAGAGAATGTAGTTCTACGAAAACCTAACTGGGTTATGCCTGTTGTCTAAGTTTACATAAAACTCCGAGTGGTTCAAGACATCATGTTTAGCCAAACTTTTTCGCTCTACTATAAATGACTAGAAGGTGATACAAGTGTCCAAATTGGCTAAGACTTATGGTGCATGTGAGAGAGGATGGATCGGACCACACGGGCGCACCACCACCACCGCCGCCAGGCCAGGCGCAGGCGTGGGCGTGGGCGTGGGCGTGGGCGTGGGTTTGGGCTTGGGCTCGGGCTCGGGGCTCGGGGTTCGGGGTTCGGGGCTCGGGGCTCGGGGCTCAGGGCTCGGGGCTTCGGGGCTTCGGGGCTTCGAATCTTTGGGAATGTCTCGTGGTCGAGTGGCCCATTTCTTTTTGGATAATTTTTTGGATAATTTCGTATTTCTTAACTCCGATTTCTGGTCCTACATGAGGTTCCATTAGAAAGCTTAGTTTGATAACAATGAGACTTAGTTTTCTCCGGTGCTCATTACTATTGAAGATGCTTTTTCTTGTTTTAACACAATTACTTTGACCTAGAGTCAGAATCTTTTTCTTGTTTTTTCTATTAAATCATGAATCATTAATGTAACGAAGGTCAAACCCGAGACGAAACAAAACCAGGGCTGGTTAGTAAAATTTCAACTAATAGAAATTCAAATTATAATCCACAACTAAATGAAATGATCTTGCCTATCCGTATTGTTCGCGTCTATGCAACACATCAATGTACCTTAGTCTAAAATCAACAACGACATTAATGAGATGTTGATTTGCTGAAAGACGAACTAAGAGAACACTCTACTCTTAGCCACCTTCTTGGCTTCAGCTTCACTCATATACCGAACTCATTCTCACGTAACCACTTATCGCCTCTGCTCAGACCGTCCTTCACTTGCTTCTCCTTCATCTTTAGCAACGTAAGGTCCTCGCTTAGTTTAGGAAAGAAACCTTCGCGTCTAACGCACCATGCCCTGAAAACTCCATATAGAACATCCATGTCCTCATTAAACCTTTCGACTCCATCATTAGAAAACTTCACATTCGCCATCAATATGCTGTTGAAGAACAGCCTGTCTATCTCTGAGGCTAGACTCCTCCACATAGCTGTAAAGTCTGCTTGGTTTAGATTTTCTTCTATTATCGACGTTTTTCCTTGCAAGTAGTCTAGAGCCCCAACTAATGCTCTTGACACTGTCCATTCTTTGTCTCTCTTCTCCTGCCATTGCTTTCTGTTTTTTATGTAGTCTCGAGTTCGAGCATCAAAGCCTCTTAAGACCACTACAGACCACTTGTTTATCCACTCTAACCGGAACTTCCAACTTCTCAATTCTTCTCCAAAAATACCTTCAGAAGATTCTGTAAAGTTCTCCAATCCTGGAACTTCCGGTGGATTGTGCTGTCCGGTTCCCATTTCGAGGAAAAAGACATCCTCAGACCATTCTTCTAAGACAAATTCAACGTAGTGACCAGCATTGATTGAGTTTGAGACCTTTACTAAATCGTTATTTTTGGTTAAAGCAGTTCGGCCTTCAGCTTCTTGGCACCTAAGAAGAGGGCAATCCAAGAACTTTTGAATTGTTGGTGAGGCTGCCAGTCTTAGGAACCTTGCCCTCAAGTAAATGGCCGACACTGATTTGGATCGTTTGATTATTGATGATAAATGCTGCAGAAAGATGCTGGAAATAATTGGTGGTCTGTAAAAATTGGAAGTGGAGATGAATTCGTCTTGGACCTTCAGTGTCGAATTTCTGTCGTTATCTATCTCTGCCTTGAATTTGACGAGCCTCTCATCTAGCTCTATCTCTGCCCATAAATCGAGCCAATCAGGTCTGTCACAGAAAACTGAGAGAGACGAAATTCTCACAAGATTCCCATCTTCTTGAAGTGAAAGTATTCCTGATTGCGATACCAGAGATTGAACTCGCTTATCAAAAGAGATCATCAGATCAATGAGATGGAGCCATGAAACCTTGGCCACAGAACGAAGATCCGTTTCATTTGCTTCGTTTAGCTGACCAACATATGCAGGGAATATCTCTTTCATCAAGTACAAAGACAGTGAGCTTACCATAGCCGAAACCCACTCTTCTCGGCAACTTTGTAAAATGAATCCAGGCTTTTCACTCCACTTTGTAAAATGTCGTTGAGATGCAACTGTCAGAGGATTGACCAACTCTTCAATAGCCCAGAGTGGCTGGTGGAAAAGGACATTTTCTCCCTTATGGCTCCCAAGCTGCTGCGACTTTCTTTGCAACTGCAACTTCTGCAGTATTGACTTTTGAGGCTTCCTTCCATGGTGAAAAGCGGATTTTGAACCTTTTCCGACTTTGAATCAAGATTCACTGAAGTAAGGGTAGAAAGCTGAGGTGGCCATCCAAGAGAAGAAAGCAACGCTCTGTAATCAGCAATTGCTTGAGGTCTCAACATGGCTAAACCTCTATCTACTCTATGATCAACTGCAGAAACAAGACGTCCCCACCGAGGATGTCTCCTTGCCACTGAACTCAATATATCTTCTGTCGATTTAAGAGTCTTGATAGCATGTAGACGCACTTCTTGAAGTCAGTAAAATTTCAAACATTGATACACACGTACGATCTGAATTTTTGTTACAGAATACTCTAGCTGAAGACAGTGCTTACTTCAAATCCGCTTGACCGAGATGTTTTCAAGTTTTTATTCATAGAAGGCATCACAGCATCCTCGATTTCACCCACTAGAGTGTCGAGTTTTAGTGCAGTCTCTGAAACATAGAGAAACATCTTGAAGGGAAAAAAATGAACACCACAGTAACCAAACTAAGAAGGAAGACTTGAGATTCCGAATTCATAACATAACGCCTTAACACCAAATGAAGCAAACTTACCAGCATAAGCTCGCACAGACTCAACCGTGCTACTTCCTTTGCTAATGATGGAAGCTCCTCCTCCCCAGCTACTACATGCTCCGTCCATCTGAATCAATAAGACAGATAACGATATCAAATTTTACCAAAATCTCACAATGATTTCCAGCATTGCAAAAATTTCCCACCACCAGAGACCGATCATAATCATACGAACCTGACGCAGAGCGTAGAACGCAGGTTGAAGAAGAGAGATCAGCCAACTTAGCATTAACCTCGACAAATAGACCACCGACGTGATCCGAAAACGAGGCGCGTAAGCAGCAAGACCGGACTCCAGCTGGCGATTTAATCCGGCTAATCTCTGATCCAATTCGGAAATCTCAGTCCGTAACTCGGAAACTAGAACCGGTTAAATTCATTTACCAATGAATAAATTTATTTGAAAAAATAAAGAAAGAAAGAAAGCATTTATACACTGGAATCCTTGTTGTGCCTATGATCTTGAATGGACTACTTGAGAGGAACGTAAAATGGGCTAAATAACAAGGGCCCATTTATCCGAGTTACTCGAAACTCTAAACTCGTTAACGTTCCGAGTCATTGACTCAGTATCCTCTTAACTAATTCTCAATTTCTCATTTGATCTCTCAATGAAACTGAGACTACGACGAACCGCGTAGTCTAAAATCCAGGCTGAGTAAATTTTTTCAAATGAATTTATAAATTTAACGGGAATATCCTATCCCAAAATCCAGATTAGTCCTTCTAATCATAAAAGGTTTTTTTAACCTACGAATGATAAAATAAATAATTGAAATCATAGTGAGAAGAGTCAAATTCTGCTACATTCACGACACGAGCATCCGAGTGACATACTCACTATTACCATCCAAAAAAAAGAATCATAGAAAAGAGCGAATAGTAAAAAGACGTGAATGAAGATTTGGCAGAGGAGGAGACAAAGACGATGATACCTATAGACTCCCTTGTTTGCTATACGGATGGCTCGTGGCATAGATCAAATAGCAGAAGTAGACAAAGATGGATAGTCATTAAAGGCAATGAGGTTCTACACGTTAGCCTGAAAGGTTTCCGACAGTGTCTTTCTCCCCTGCATACAGAGTTGGAAACTCTTATTTGGGCTATGAAGTGGTTGGCATATGTTCCCTTTATCGATGTTCTTTTTGTTACGGATTGCTCAGTCCTTATAGACATCACAACGAATCCGGAGGATTGACCGTTTTTTGCATCAGAATTGAGAAATTTCTTAGTAATTAGGGATTATTTTACGCCATAGACTATTAAACATATCCCGCGTTGTGAAAATATCGTGCGGATCAACTTGCAAAATGTGCAAGAACAACAAAACTTTTGTTTTTTCCATGTAAGCACATCGGTGCCTAATTGGCTTTCTCTAGACGGAAAGTTTCAAAATAGATAACTTAATATATAGGGTTTGTTGACAAAAAAAAAGAATATAATTTTGAGGTTAGCTTTAAATAAATTATTTTTTTTACCGAATATCAAATATGTGTCTCTCTAAATGCATATATTTTTGGTTTATATAGATTCAACTAATAAATATATGGAAATTTCACTTCCTAGCAATGGAAGATTTAGAAAAACATAAAAGGAACTTTTCTCTAACACTACTATCGAGGCACCCCTTGTAAGGTTTTTCAAAAAGAATGGATATGACCCACTTTTTGTTTCCTAAACAAGTAATTTTCTAGGGTTTCCACCAAATTTCAATAACTTTCCGGCAAACCCCCCGTTTTCTATGGTCATAAGAAGCTTGTCTCGTCCTCCTGAATAGGGAATATGGCCTATCTACCTAGATATGGTACAAAGGTGCATTAACCAAAGTTAGATGGGAAGGACATGAACAACCAACTCCAACGGGATCCTTCAACTATACTTCCCTTCTTATAAGGTATGGATAATCTGGCCTGCGAACCTCTACTTTTAATCTCTTCCTGAACTCTCTCACTATGTGTGAAGAATTCTAGTCTTAAAATTTTTGCAAACCCTATCTTCTGAGCTAGCTTTAGAGCTATATAACACCAAGTTACTATACTTAAGGACTTGAAGCAATGATATCTAAGAATACGAGATGCTCTTGAAAAACTATCGCACCTCAGTGTGAAGAACCTGATCTCCAAATTTTACTTACAGAGCTGATTCAACAACCCCAAGCAAGACAGAGCATGCTTAATCATGTGGCCACAAAGACAAAGAAATAAGGTTTCTCTGTAAAGAGGTTACAAAGTAGCATGAACCACATAATCCCTTACTCTAAAAAGGGAAAGAATTTCCAAGAGACTACTCTCCTCTTCAAAGAAAAAAGAATCAAAGCACCAGACCTAGGTACTGCGGATCTCATCAAAGAGAAACACCACTACAAATAGACTCTCACATGATCTCCCACCAGACTTAGGCCTACTCTAAACCTTTATATCTGCACGTGCAACTCAAAATAAGAGGAGAGACAAGCCTCCCCTGAGCAACCCGGAAATCAAGAGCTCTCTAAGGTCAACATGAGCTAAATCTCAGAAGAGAAACCTTTGCATTCTCCAATAATCACCTAATAGAAAAGGAACTTAGGATTAATCACTTCCCCTAACTATGACTAATAACTCAACTCAAAGAAGAAGGAACTCAAACCATAACAACTTTTACAAACCGAGGGGAACATGGCCTCTACCAGTAGAGCAGCCTCTAGAGTAACCCTAATCCCAACCATCACAAATGGCCATGTGGATTTTCACAATCCACCGAGTCCTCTTCCTTAAAAATTGTGAGCTGGAACTGTTATAGGCTGAGGAACCCTGTAACAGTTAATTGACTAAGGGAAATTAGAAAAAAGATTTTTCTGATAAATTCTTCTTCAAGAAAACCAAAAATCTAGATGATTTTTTTCTCTCTACCTTTCAATGGATGGGTTATGCATCTCACCACCTAGTCTCACCTCACTCACAAGGAACATGAGGTCTAGCTATATTCTAGAAGCAAAACTTAGAATTAGGGGTTCTCTCATCTTGCCAAAACTTCATTGATACTAAGATAAGGGCAGAAGGAAGGAATTTCTATACAACTTTTCTCTATGGCGAACCAGACAGATCTAAGGAATACAGTTTGGGAGAAAGTTAAACTACAAACATTTAGTAGAGAAGATCCATGGCTACTTACATGGGATTTTGATGATATACTTGATGCCACAGAAAAACCATAAGGATCCTTTACCGACCTTAGATCGTTTATGGCTGAATGTGACATGTATGACCTCAAGTATACAAGGAACTTTTTATCTTGGAGAGGGAAAAGGCATAACCACTTGGTGAAGTGCAGACTGGACATAGTAATGGCCAATAGTGCCTGGATTGAAGCTTACTCTTCAAGAAGTTGTGAGTATAAACGATTTGAAGGCTCTGATCATAGACATGTCATAACCCAATTTTACCCAACAAAAAAGAAGAAAATGGTATATTTAGATATGACAGAAGGCTGAGAAAGAATACAAAATTCATAAACTGATAAAAGAACCATGGAAGTCAAACAAGAAAGACATAGTAGATAGAAGAATCAGAAAATGCAGAAGTGTTATTCTTGAATGGAACAAAAAAACTTTCACAAACAGCCAAAAGTAGATAGAAGAGTATAAAGCTGAAGACTTAAATACAGAGCTGAAGAGGAATTTTGGAGGCAAAGAAGCAGACAAATCTGGCTGGCCCTAAGGGATAAAAACACATGGTTCTTTCACGTATCAACAAAAGGAAAAAATTGCAATCAATAATATTTTAGTCATTGAGAATGATGCAAACTAGCCAATATATGAGGAAAAGCAAATCCCTAAAGTCATAACAGACTACTTCTCAACACTATTTACTTCAGAAAACAACGAGTGAATAGAAACAATCTTAGAAGCTCTACACCTAAAATTTACTGAGGAACAAAATACTTTCGTGATAAGTTTACTTACACCAGGAGAAATCAGGAAAACCTGCTTCTCAATCCAGCCCGACAAGGCATCAGGCCCATATGGCTTATATGCAAGCTTCTTCCAGGCAAATTGGGCCTCTGTTGGAGCAAAATTCGTCTAAGAAATCCAATATTTCTTCATCACTAGATCCCTCCCTGCAAATATAGACCACACTCATGTCAGGCTAAATCAAAAGATTCCAAGTCCAAAAAGGTATCAGACTACTGCCCTATAGCTCTTTGTTCATCTCAAAGATACTATCCAAGAGAATGCAACCAATCTTAAATTTCATAGTATCAGAGAATCAATCAGCTTTTGTTCCCCAAAGGGCAATCTCTGATAATGTGCTCATCACACATGAAATCCTACATTATCTAAAGAAATTTGGTGCAAAGAAAAGATGCTACATGGTAGTTAAAACTGATCTGACTAAAGCCTATGACAGATTGAAATGGTCTTAAACTGGGGTTTCATGAGAAATGGGTCAGATGGATGATCAGTGTATAAAGACTGCGTCTTACTTCTTTTTGTTGAACAGATCAACTCAAGGAATGGTCAAACCATCTATAGGAATCTGGTAGAGAGATCCCCTTTCCCCTTATGTCTTTATACTCTGCAGGGAAGTGCTCTCCGGACTGTGTAATAAAACACAAATAGAAAATAAGCTTCAAGGTATCAGAGTATCAAAAGGAAGCCCAAAAGTAAATCACTTTCTATTCGCAAATGATACTACTTTCTATTCGCAAATGATACTATGTTCTTCTGCAGATCAGATCCCTAAAGTTATCAAGAATTACGATCGATCCTGGAAAGATATGAAAAGGCCTCAAGCCAGAAGATAAACCAACACAAGTCAGCTGTAACCTTTTCAAAAAAAACCCAGGGTGCAACTAAGAAAATAGCCAAAAAGATACTTGATATTCAAAAAAATGTGGACAGGAAAAATACCTTGGACTACTAGAGTTTTAACAGGAAAAAGATATATTCAACATTATTATGGATTGAATAAAGCAGAGAGCAGCAAAATTTTCCTCAAGGTTCCTCTTCCCAGCTGGAAAGGTAATTATGCTGAAATATATGTTAGCAGCCATGCCAACATACATTATGACCTATTTCAAGATCCCTAATTCTCTGTGCAAAAGGATTCAATCAATCTTGACCAGATTATGTGGGATGCAAACTCTGAAAATAAGAAAATGAGTTGGATTTCTTGGTAAACCTTAATCAAATCTAAGAGGGAAGGGGGACATGTTTTCAAAGATATACATAAATTTAATGAACCCTTACTTGCTAAGATAAGCTGGCAAATATTATCAAAGCATGCAAGCCTCCTAGCACAGATTCTCCTGGGAAAGTAAAGTCAAAAGCAACATTTTCTCGACTATGAAGCATCCAACTCAACCTCCCATGGATGGTGGCATCTGCATAGGGAAAAATCTACTTAGAACATATTTGGGTAAGATTATCGCAAATGGGATGGATACAAAAGTATGGTTGGAACCATGGTTATCCCTTAAAGAACCCCTAATGCCTATGGGACCAGTCAGAGAGCAAAACTAAGAGTTAAGAGTCTCAGACTCACTAGTGGCTGGGTCGGCTAATTGGAATAGAGAAGAAATTAGGAGACTCTTCCTAAGCTATGAACAAGAGATTCTGGAGAAGAAGCCAAGCAAGAGAGGATCTAAAGATGTTTGGGCACAACTAGCCAATAACGCAATCAGAGTCTTCAATTATGCATGTCACATTTGGAACATCAAAATTTCACTCAAATCAAAGATCCTTCTATGGAAAGCAATGCATAACGCTATGCCAATAGGAAAGAACCTTAAATCAAGAAACATCAACACAACAATTGTATGTACACACTATGGGGAGGAAGAAACGGGGAAACACATATTCTTTAATTGTCGTTTTCCTCGCAGATATGGAGAAATGTACCCTGCAAAGAGAACATCAACCCCGATCAAATCACAAACTTCAGAATGGGAATATAGGAGGCATGAAAGCTAATAAATTTACCGCCAACAAGACTAAATGAAGGCCATATCTTTCCCATGGATCATCTATGCGATCTAGACTTCAAGAAACAAACAAGCTTTTGACAATCGCCAAACGCGAGCAAGGGAGGTATTAAATCAAATTGTTATTACTGCACGGGAGTGGTATGACGCTCAAGAGAGACCATATCAAAACTCAATAATCCTGCTTCAAACCAATATGCTATTATATGTAGAACAAACGCAGTTTGGCGAGGGGAATCCAAAAGAGCAGGTGTTGGATGGATCAACGATTCAAACGGGACCACTATAAAGCAAGGTTCCGCATCAGCTGAAAACTTCGGTTCGCCGTTAATGGCGGAAACTATGGCTGTCTTCCTAATTCTTCTGAGAGACTAAATGAAGACTAAATGAAGGTCCTATCTTCCCATGGATCATCTGGGCAATCTAGACTTCAAGAAACAAACAAGATTTTGAAAATCGCTAAGCGCAATCAAGGGGAATGGCATGACGCTCAAGGGAGACCATATCAAAACTTAATAATCTCGCTTCGAACCAATCAGAGACAGATAGACCCATCTACTATTATATGCAGAACGAACACGGATTGGCAAAAGGACTCCAAAAGAACAGGTTTTGGATGGATCATCGATTTAAACGGAACCACTATAGAGCAAGACTCCGCCTCAACTGAAAACTTCCGATCGCCGTTAATGGCGGAAACTTCCTAACTCTTGCGAGAGCAAAGGAGATGAACATTGATACTCTAACTAGAGGTGGGCAAAATAACCAAAACCGAAAAACCAAACCAAACCAAACCGTATTTAGGTGGTTCAGTTCTGTTTCAGTTTTACAAAAAAAACGTTTGATTGTTATTATTAAAAATGCTTCGGTTTCGGTTTGGTTCGGTTTAAAACTGTAAAACAGTTCGTTTTTTTCTAAATTCTTTTTATTATAAGACTTGTTTAGTTAAAATTTAATCAATTTATATGGTGATTTAAAATAGATTTTTTGCGGATACATGAATAAAATTTATAATTCTAATATTATATCTTTGAAAAAACTTACTCCAATAAGTATTAAAGACATATAAATAAAACCGTAGAAAATGATATAGTCTATAACACCATTATGTATTACAATAATATTTAATTGATCATTATGCTCATGTTAGAATATATTTATGGTTTAATAGGTTTCAAATAGAAGATGATATGATTTAAAATATAAAATTTATTGTTTTTAAGAAAAATATTTGAAGAAAACTTTATTGTCTAATGGTAGATGTGCTTATATTATGTAATTTTTTATGGAAAATTATAGAATAAACCGAAATTAACCGAAACCGAACCGAACCAAATCAAACCGAAATGCAAATGGTATTTAAATGGTTTTAGTTTTAATAAAACCGATAAACTGTAAACCAAAAGAAAACAAAATCAAACCAAATTTAATTTAATTTTAAATAGTTTTATTTTTATCAACCAATAACCGTAAAACCGAAATGCCCACCGTTAACTTTAACCCTAGCTTCAAATTTTCATAAAAGCTGATCAAAGCACTCAGTCAGAAGATCCAGTTGCTGGAAATCTATGAGATTCAACACGACATCCTAGTTCTATCCTCTATTGCTTTGTACTTTTCATTTTCATCTCATGAGACTCGAATGGAGCAGCTGATGTGCTTCCAAAATTCACTTTGAGAGGTAGTGTAACTGAACCGGGTCAAGTTATTAATCGAAGTATGATTTTGGCAAAAAAAAAAAAAGCAATGGAAGATTTAAAAATTAATTCTCTCACCTCGACATTTTTGCTTTTTACTATATAATTTTTTAACGAATATATCCGTATATCTAAAGGTAAGAGAGAGTTACATCAAACAAACTAAAATAATATATTGCTAACAATTTAGTTCTAAGATAATTTTGCAATTAACATGTCAGATAACAATGTTAAAGTTAAACATGATAATATAATGATGCCTTGATTTAAAGCGGGATAACTATATTGGTATCTCGTAAAGAAAAATCATTGGCAAGACAATAATATAAGTTCTTCAGTTTTTAATAATATAAGTGATTTAAATAAAATAAAATAAAACATGTATGTTATCTAAGTTTTGTTTTACCAATGAAAAGTATAATGCTGATAATGTATTAAATCAAAGCATACTAAATAGTCTAATTAGCAATTCATGCAAAATAACCACCAATCTCGATTAGTTTGTAATGGGGTAATACTTAAATTATAGAATAATTGTAGGTATAGTCAGCAATAACTATATAATTAACCATGTAATAGACATGTTGAAGGGATAACTAGTCAAATTATTTATATGTCACTAGAATAGTTGATAGCAACTCACGCAAAATGATTTATATGTATGAAATTGAAAGTTTTAACGACTTACTCAAAATGCAAGCAATCTCGTTAACTTATTTTACGATCTGTTAATAGATTGCATGGTAACTATTGTATTAGCGATGTTTTGTATATGTTGACTACTAACAAGATAATAAATATCCCGCTAAGAAAGAGTGTTCATTACATTTAAGATAGTCAATGCCCTAATGGTGGTATTAGTCAGATAATTTGAAGCTAAGAAGTACGTACTTTTGAAACTAGGATAAGAGTTTTATGTTAGAAGCTTGCAAACCAAGGATATTAGTATGATTATTTACTTCATAACTCCATTGTGACTAGCTATCTTATGTTGTTAAATGCTATCATATAAGTATTATCCCTAGCTATCAGTCTCATCGGTTAGGGTGTGTATATGGTTTGTGTAGAGATTTTAATATCTTCACCCAGTCATTTTTCAATTTATAAGATATCATAATTCAAGCTAACTAAATTTATATATTGCTAAGAATTTATTTTCATACAACTTTGGAGTCAATATGTAAGATCGTTGAACAATGTTAAAATTGACGAGAATGATGTCTTGATTTAAAGCGGAATTACTATATTAATATATAGTGAAAAAAACATTACCAATATAATAATATAATTTCTTTCAGCTTTTTAATAAAATATAAGTTCAATAATGTTTTAAATAAAAAACATACTTGATAACGTTAAGTTTTATTTTGGCAACAAAAAACATTAGGCTAATAATATATTACATCAAAACATACTAAAATAACCTAATTAATTGATTTTCAGAGAATTAAATGTTCTCAATCTTCGTTTCTTTCACAGTTGCAGCAGGAGAGAAAACTAAATAATTAATTTCTAATGTTAATTTCTTAATTTTTTCAACTTCTACATACATTAATCTAAATAGTCCATAAATACTCTATTCGTTTCATAAAAATATATTTAAAATTTTTTATTTTTGTTTTATAAAGAGTGTTGTTTTCTGTTTTTAATGCAGTTTTTTAACTTAAATCTCATTTTTTCCTTATTATTTTAGTTAACCAATTAGAGGGAGAAATATTTGTTATTTAAATTGAAAACAGTGTAAATAATAGAAAACAGTGTGAATAATAGAAAAATTAAATCAAGGAAACAAACCAAATTAACAGAGTACCTCGTGACTCTTCGCTGTATATTCCAATAATATCATGTGGCCTGAGACCCAAGCTGGCCACGCAATAGTACCATATATTGATTAATTAACCAGAAATACTCTTTATTTCGATTTTTTGCCCAATATACAATAGATATGTTTAATCCTCGGATCATTAATGATTATAAAAACCAAAACAATACCTTATTTAATATTTTGAAAGTACACATTTTACAATAACTAATACACAAGTTGCGAGTTGCGACGACGAAAAAATAATAATAATATCACGAGTTGCAATAGTATGTGCTTTTGCTTTTACCTATCAAAAATAGTGGTGTCAAATCGGTTAATCCGTTCCACATGACCTCCTAATTTACGGGTTCGAAAATAAATTTATTTGTAAAAATTGAATTTGTTTAATCTGTGAGTTATAAATGGTCTATTTGTATTTGTTCTGTATTAGAACCGTTTAATTTGTGGATAATCCACTAATTTGCATTTTTTATTTGTTAAAGAATTAGTGGGTTACTCTTCAATCTATTTTTTTTAATCTGTAAATCCAATTTTCTAACCCATCAAATCTGCAAATAAATATATATATATAAAATATTTATTCGTGGATTATCCGTAAATCCGCTTCTAAAAATCCTCTGACACATACTCATCCCACAAGCTAAAGTTTCAATCCATATTTACATTTGCCCTACAAAATTTTACTTCTGTCGACCAGCATCTACGAATCAAAACTCACGAACCCGCATGTTGAATCACAAATTGACAGTTTTAGTTAAAAAGTAGTTATGTGAATATTTTTTTAATGTAAAATTAAGTGCTAAGAACAATTTTAAACCTATATATTCTCTAAGGAATAGTGATGGAACTCTATGAACTCCACCTAGTTGTTCTTTTTTTCACGGAGCAAAGTCCTTCGAACAAAAAAAAAGTACATCCATACAAACCTATATATATTCTCTAAGAATAGTGATGGAACTCTGTGAACTATGATTATTCTTTTTTTCATAACAGTTTTCTATTAAATTATCAATCTTACCAATCTTAAATTTAAGGACAAACACAAATATATGTTGCTAGTTTCTGATAGCAATTTTGGGATCAATTTTCATCCCTTGTCAATCACTTGACGAATTCTTTAATCAACTGATATAAGAAACATATATATAACCAAGTAGCGGTAGACTACTGGTTTTTACTTAAAGAAGAAGTTGACATGTTGGTCCAAGTCGTTCAGTCAAAATAGTGTCATGCATTACACCATTAAAAACTCTAGTGACTGAACTATTCGATAACAACATTCACTCTAAAACATTAGTCAGATGGTAAAAATGGCTGAATTTTCTCGTTAACAAAAGAAAGATATATATATATATATGTATATATAGTTTTCTATTAAAATTGTTCTTCATCGAAGGACAAAACGGAAGAAAATCTTCTATATAAACACAAGTTGAAACCATTCATGTTTATTTTATGCAGTTGCAGTCCCTTCCACTTCTAATTTTTTTCTTCTTTTTTTTTTCTCTTGCTAGCTATTACTCTTACAACATAATTAACATACAACAAAAGACTCACACACATATATGGTTTATATATTGATCAAAGTTAATAAACCCTGAGATTTATAAATCTCTACCATAAACATAATGTCTAGCCGAAAATCACGGTTAAGAATAACCGGAGCTTCCATGATCACCGAAGACCAAATCAACGATCTTGTCGTCCAGCTTCATCGTCTTCTTCCTGAACTTGGTAACAACAGACGACGTTCTGAAAAGGTACAATGATCTAATCAATATACTTTTATCATATTTTCATCATTTTTATGATTCTTTTTCTTTTTACTTTAATTTCTTTTCTTTTTTGATAAGAGGCTTTTTTACTTTAATTTCTTCCATCAAACTAAAACGAACACTAATTTCTCGCTTCTGTCTAATTTCTTCCATCAAACCAAAATGAACAATTGAAGTTTTGGAGTTTTAGTTACATATGGGAAACCCAAGAAAATAAAATATACTAAACTTTTGAACTGTTAAAATGATAGAAAAAACCACACATATTAAATCTATAATATCGCTATGAATCTATAAACTTCCGCCTTCGTTTTTTATCTTCCATAGTTCATTTGATCGTGAACCATATATATATATATACTTAGATAGCTTTCTTCTTATAAACATGATAAATAATACCTTTTAACAAAAACAAAAAAACATGATAAATAATATTAGATTCATTTCAGGTTTCAGCATTGCTGGTATTACAAGAGACATGCAGTTACATAAGGAACTTGAAAAAAGAAGTGGATGATCTTAGTGAAAGATTGTCTCAACTTTTGGAATCAACTGATTCAGCTCAAGCTGCACTCATCCGTAGTTTGCTTATGCAGTAGAATTAGTAAAATAAACTAAGGAGTTATTTTCCTTTACTTTTTTAGAAAAAAAACTCTCAGTTTTCTTCTTTTTTTTGATAAAGAAGTATGCATTCTCAATTCAATTCCTCTTCTTATTGTATTTAGAATGTTGATCATTCTGGCGTTTGTGTTCTCTTTTATGTAATATTTTTTATTTATTTATTTAGGGTTCTGTTTTGTCAGTTGTTAAACGAAGCAAGTGATTTTGGATTTACGTCCACATTATTTTAGGCACACAAGTTTGTTAGAATTGTCTTTTTTCAAGGAATGAAAATATTGTATATAACAAGAGAATATCTAAACAAGCTTGTCACAATTGTCTTTTTTTTTCCAAGTTACTAAAGCATCATGGTTAGTGGCTTAATCGTGGATATATGTGCATCTTGAAGAAAAAGAAGCTACCAAATTTGAAATAAACTGAAAATTTGATAAAATACAACCGAATAAAACTAAAAAGTGTCTGATTTGTTAGGTATCAATTCAGAGTGGAAACATTACTTTGTATATATATTTGATCTGAAACGAAATTCGTTATAAATTATTAGATATATAGAAGATAGATGTATTGGCTAATATAAAGTACGGATGAGTGCGAATACATGTAAAGAAATGTAAATACATTTTAAAATTATATTATTACATATCTTTTTTGAATAAACTAGTATTATTATATACACTATTTATTTTCAAATTTTAATGAATTTTTAAAGTCTTGCGGAAATATTTAGTTTAATGGTTTTTGTTGTTGTCAACACACACATATGTATATATACTTTTATAATCCTGTGTCAACTTCTTCTTTTTTTCAACAATGTTTTTTTTTGATAAAATTTTTGCTCAATAATGTTATGTTAACTTAAAAACGGATTTTAGTTTAAAAGATGGTTTCAGTAAAAGTGGATCGATTCAAATTTTTGATTAAGCCAATCTTTATTGAAAGATACGGATTACACAAAGACAACAAAAATCAAATCGATAAGAAAAAGAGACAAATAAACATAGAAATTATTTAATTATTACATTCTTCACCAGCGATGAAGAGTTGGTATGAGCACAAGAGGGAGTTTCTTGGTGATAGCGAAAGCTCCAGCTTCTTCCATGTCAATGTCTTTAATGGTCATTCCATCGGGCAAACTCCAAACAAAGAAGTAAAGAAGGTTAAGAATGGTCTTCCCCGTAGCCATCCAGGGAGAGACCCTACGACCGGCTCCAAATGGCAATAGCTCAAAATGCTGACCTCTATAGTCAATAGGGTTATCGACAAACCTCTCAGGGATGAACTCGTCGAGTTTCTTCCAGTATTTTGGACCACGTCCTATTGTGTAAGTGTTGACTTGGATCATAGTATTCTTGGGAATGTTGTAGCCTTGGATCTTGATGTCGGACATTGTTAGTCTTGGCAGCAAAAGAGGAACAAGTGGATGTAATCTGAATGTTTCCTCCATCACCAGCTTCAAATACTCAACTTTCTCTAGATCTTGTTCTGTGATTTTCTCTTTGTTAGATCCAAGTGTTGCTCGAATCTCTTCTTGAAGTTTTTTCATCACCTCTGGATGTCTACTTAGCTCTGTCATTGTTCATATCATCATGATGGCTCCCGCGTTCACTCCAGCCAAAAACACATCCTGATCGAAAAATAATTCATCATTTTAGTTTTTTTTTTTAAGTATATCAAAATTAAATTAGGGCCTAAAATCCACCAAGTTAGAAGAAAAAAATGGAACATTAAAACGAGATATTGTCTATATTCTAAGTTACTTGCTATTCAAGTTATTTTCAATATACAACTTAAAAAATTGGTACTAAAAGATTATATATGAACTCACCGACATGACTCCTTTGAGATGATCAGAAGTGACTTTAAAAGAAGCGGTGTTGGAGGTTTATTAATCATATCTAACATGACATTGACAATATCTGAGTGATCTGCGGATTGCTGAGTCTTCAAATGATCATCGATCACACCTAAAAGAAATTGGTGAGTTTGGAAAAAGCTTTGTTCATCTTCGAATGCTGACGAGAGATCCGGTCTATGAGCCAGCCAGCAGGGAAGAAGTCGGCGAACGCCACTGAGCCTATGCTGGTCTCTGATCTCAAGCACTAACTCTTCTACTCTCTTCATATCAAAAAACTCATGAAATTTCTCTCCAAAAGCAAGTCTACGAATGATGCTTGCGGCGAAGGAGAAAATAACTTTCTTCGAATAACTGATGAGGTTTGTGCCTCATTAGCAGAATTTGATACTTTTTTGACCAATCATTCGCTTTATTCCTCTCTAATGTACCTGAAAGACTTAAGTGTTTTCGGGCTAAAAAGCTCGAGCACTTCGAGTTTTCTCATTTCTCTCCAATCCTCACCGTAAGGAGAAAAGCCAATGTCTTTGAAGTTGTTAGAAAACAATTTGGAAGCGGTCGTCTTGGGTCTTGTACAAGTCTCAAGATTATGTGTCTTGAGCACTTCCTCAGTTCCTTCCTTAGATATATGGAAGTATGATATTTCAAATGTTTAATGACATTAATAGTTGTCTACATATGTCTGTCGGCTGAATCATCTACGTTAGAAAATTGACGGAAGTGTGTACGAATTGTTCTTGTTCATTTCGTTGCAACTCATGATCTTTTACTCTATCTTTATATTTTTGTGTATTTTATACGCGGTAAATATTTGAATACTCGGTCGTTATAAAAACATAACTAATAAGGTGAAGCGTGTGTTCGGTTGATTTGGTTTGATCACGTGATATGACTTTGTCCGTTTCCGGTAAGCAATACGAGTCGTTGTTCAAACAATTTCAACAAAAATTGTACTTGACCAGGGACAGTGGTTATAAAAAGTATATATATTCACTTGTTTGATTGTTTCCTTACGTGAAACCATTGTATTTCCGATACAATTTTGTTTTTATTCTGTACTCAAACGAGTGGATTTTTAAAAGTATCCTTTTTAATACAGAATTAAAACCAGTGTGGATATTTAATTGTTTCTTTTGATCTGATACCTTTGAGTCTAGTGGATTTTACTATAAAGTGTTATGCCATTTTCATGAGTTTGAATCCTGTATTTGCAACGCGTGATTTACTTTTACTGCTGAATAAATAAATAAAAAGTAAAGCAGGTATTTTATAAAGTACTTCAAAATAATAATACTTTCTTCAATCGGTTTTTCTTTCTCCATATATTTAAAAGCAAATTTAATTACAAGTTACTTGGTAAAATACAAAGATGTGTCCTCCGTTTGGAAAAGGGTAACTGATATCATCATCTTTATGTTTTCCATTCTCTAACTTGAAATTGTAGGGCAAGTGAAAGATTTGATAACTGCTTTTGGGATAATTTATTAGAAAAAGTAGTGCAAATAAATTGGTTTGAATAGGAAAGTCAAAGGATACTAAGAGGAATCAAGAAACATGCATTCTCTATGACCAAAGTGAAAGAACAAATTTAGTGTTCACCTCATTAAAGAGATTGTTAAACTCTTGAAGCTGTAAATCCAAAACAGAATATAATCAATTGATTTCGTAGTTATACATATTTGGTTGTTGAGAAAAAAAAAAACTATACATATTTGTTACTTAGATTTTTCTTTTTAGGCCTTTTAGTAAAAAAAAAAAAAAACTTTTTCTATATCAAGCTTTTCAATATCATACTTCTCACAATTTTTTTTAGTTATCATGAACATTTCATCTATATCTCTAAATTTATGCAGTTGTCTTTTAGTTGATTTCATTTGACATACCATATGAAATATCTTGGCCTTTTCTTACTGAATCATCGACAAGTTCTAAAAGGTGAATCATCATTTGTAAATAAGATGCAAAATTAAAATTATAGAAGTATTTGATAAAATCATGTAATTGATGTTTTATTGAGTATTTTACACTTTCATCACACTAACAATAGAAGAAATTAACTCAATCAAGCACAATAATATTTTATAGTGAGAATCCTAACAAATATTTCTTGAACGTTGAAGAGAAATTTTTTGATTTGACCATGTGGCACTAAGAACCAAAACTTTATATAATTAAAAAGAAAGGACGAGTATTTTAAACCAAAAATCTCAATAAAAATATACATATTAAATAGATTAATAAAAAAGTATATATATATATATATATATATATATATATAAAGGTAGATGAAATTAGAGAGAATTAAATTAAAATCACTATACGAAATCTAAATCTCACATAAAGCTTAACTATAATTACAACCGACTGGAGTATGAAGATCTCGCTAATGAATTGATGCAATATGGTTCTCTTTTCTCTCGGAAGAAGTTGTCGAAATTGAAGAACGGCGAACGATAATCAATCTTCCTTCATCATACAAAGATAGGTTAATTGGTTCAAGGTCACTGGACTATATTAAGATAAAAGTTAATTAGATTTCTAGGTCATTGGGCTATTCTTCTTGTTTTAAGTTTTGAATAAAAACTAATATTGAATTTACCGATTAGCCCAATAGATTATAGCTTAAAAGGTGTCAAAGCAAAACCAATGGTCTGGACAACAACAACAACAAAATTTGGTTGAGTTCAACGTTAATAAAATTCCTTAAAACATTAAAAATATTATATTTAAAGGGTGTCACTTGAACCCTCTCTCGTCTCTGTGGGTCCAATCCTGGGGATACTTCTTGAGAACTGGATTTCTATGTGCCAGACCGCTTGGTAGTTGTTGGTTTTATGTTTTTGGATCACTTGAGATACTTCTCTAGTTGAGTAGTATCTCATATCTCCATTACTCTACCATTTGTATAAATATGGAGAGTTTGATATGGTTACGATTGTTAGATTATCTGAAAGTTGACTGATGCTTGTGAGAAAACATAAACGTACTTAGATATGTTTGCTATCTTGATTATTAACTTGTAAGAGTACAAAACAGCTTGCGCCGCATAGACAAACCGTTATAGACTTATTATAGTAATGTTCTTTTCTAATATTTTTTCTTTATTTTAATTAATAATGGATCTTTACTGACCAAGCCTAAGTAAATAGTAGTGTATACATTGATGGATTGAACGAAGTTTAACTGGCAGACTAATCTAACTTTTAAAAAGTCAACTGATAAATTGATCATGTAAATCAAGGGTCTGAGTTTTTTTTTTTTATGTCCACAAGATTGGAAGATTTAGAAGCTTTGCGTGATTAAAAAGGTTACAATTTTGTAGATACTGTTCATTAATGTATTTATTGCAAATTAGAACATGTAAGATTTAAATTTTACGAGTTCGTATTTTTGTTAATTAAGTGGGATTATTGTAATCGTGTGAATGTGGATACTTCTCCTTCACGGAAAAGAGTAAAAGATAACACAATTCCAATTTAGAGAATAAATATTTTAATATAGAAAGAAAAAAAAACAGACAACAAACCCAAAACAGGAAGACTTAAATAACAAAACAAAGAACACAGAATTCAGCATATATATGATTATATCTCTCTGCAATTGCAATTGAAATTCAAACTCAAACTCAAACATTTATGCTCGCTGATCTCAAAAACTACAAGAAGCTAAAAATATTTCATTTCATCTAAAATCTTCAAAAAGGTTACATTCTGAATTCTTGGTTTCTTGTTAACGTTTGGTTTTAAACTTTTAATAAATTTCTGACTCTGATTTTTGTTATTTGTTTCTCAGCAATGAATTATATAAATACCGAAGAAACTCCGGTTAACCGTCTTCATTACCCGGCGACAGAGCTAAACCATTTCGAAGAACAAGCAGGATCAACCAAATCATGTGAAAGCAGAAGCTATGATGAGTTCTCCGACTGTGATCAACCGTCTTCAATTGCTAATGAGCTCGGGCTAATGGAGTTGCATAAAGACAGTAAAGCCTACAAGCTAATCTTTAACCATTGCCAAGCTAATCTAACTTCTCACTTGGGAGATCAGTTTCAGATCGTATCGATTCTCAAGAACGAGTTTCAAACTCCATTAGGGCAAGCTAAGCTTAAAGCCTTTCAGATATACACTGAGTCTGTGGCTAAGAAAAATGGCGGTTGCTGCGAATGCAGTGGGAACAAAGCTGCGGCTGAAACGGCGAGAGTGAAATACGGTTGTTGCGGTGTGGGGAAAGAAGAGTTGAAAGCGATTCTAATGTATGGATTTAGCCACCAAAAGCAGTTTAGTAACAACAATGGCTTATCTTTCTCACCAAAGAATGCTCCTTTTCAATGGTAACAACAGCTAAACACTTACTACATTTTTCATTGTTTGCGTTTATAATCATTGTTTATTGTTTTATTTTTTTGTATAGTATGATGGATTCTTCATCATCTTGTGACGAAGACGGGATTAGATTCTTGTTGCTTTCAAGAATCATTATGGGGAAATCTGAGGTTGTTTCTCCTCAGGGCTTGTCCACACAATCATATCCGAGTTCTCAAGAGTTTGATTCAGGTGTAGACAGTTTAACATCTCCGAATAAGTATATTATATGGAGCACACACATGAACACTCATGTTTTGCCTGAGTTTGTTGTATGCATCAAAACTCCATCTATCTTGAAAACTAGTAAGCACACAAAATGTTTCTTCTCCTCTTCTTTGATTCACAAGTTGTTCACTTGACTAATGGGGTATGCTGTTTTGATGTAGAGAACCCGAAATCGCCTTGGATTTCGTTTCCCGTCTTGATCAATTCGATATGGAAGTTTGTAAATCCGTCACAAATCCGTCTCATTCAGAAACACTATAAAGACCATCAAGTAAGTTCACTTGATTTTGTTTTAGATACTTGGCTCTCTGTTTCATCCTTATCATAACATTCTAATTGTTAGTTCTTTGGCCACTAATAGGATGGGAGAATCTCGCGGCCTGAGTTGATTCAACGTCTGAGAAGTATAACCGGAGATAGATTATTGGTTCAAATCATCAAATCTTTCGGACAAAAGGTACATTGTATTTTAGACACATGAAGTCAAACCATTTTCTTATTTAGTTTCATACACAACTTCAACAATGTTGGTTCTTCGATTGTTTCAGGCACCGGAAGGATCAAGACCAATGAATGTACAATCACAGCGTGGCTAATTGCATATATTGAGAAGTCTCTTATTAGCTCAATGTTAATTATTCCAGAGTTTTGCTGTTTTACATTTTACCCTTTTTAATGTAAATACGAACTTCTCAGCCTTGTGGAACTGGACCAGAGTCATAGATGATCTTTAATCATATTTTGATATAAACATAGCAGTTTAAAGCATTCGTTTCTTAATCACAAATTTTAGTCTAATTTACATCATAATTATGTAAACACACAATTTAAATATACACGCCTGTGATTTTTTTTAAATACAACAACGAACCAGAAAAACCTGTAGAGCCCAGTCCGGTAAGTTAAGAACTGTGTGTGCTGAGTGCGAATGTTTGATTTTATTTCACAATGAAAAACGTCGGGAAGAAAAAGAACGCCGAGAAGACATGGAACCGCTTCTTGAAACGCTAACGAACTGTGGATCAATCACAATTCCTTGAACTTGTTGTCTTCGTCCTCTCCGTCCCAACAAGTTTGCTCCACCACGTCCTGGTGCCACCGGATCTGTAGCAGGAACTATTTCAGGAACTGGCATCTCCGTGGAGTGTCCTGATATGCACAATGATCCTGACTCGTCTTGTTGCCAATACACTTCCACCATGATTCCCCGCGGATTCTCTGCAGTTTCTGTTCCCGGTATCCCAACAAATGTTGCCCCAACCGGTATCTGTAGAGTGGATTGGATCAGCTCGGGAGTCATAAGTCTATCTAATAGATATATATGGATGTCTGAGATGTAGTTTATCTACCTCGACGGATGAGCCAGATGTTAGGTCTAGAGTGACCATTGTTCCATCAACCGCAGCGCTTTCAAGTTCAGCTTTTCTTGCTATGTTCAAAAACACTTCTTCAAGAGTTGCAAGACCAAGTTGGATGTCTGAGATTCCAAATTCTGTTTCTCTGTCTTGTAGCTCACCGAAAAAGCCCTGTTTCGTTATTAAGAAATCATTTACACTTGGTTCCACAATAGGTAGTAAAAACTCTATATATGATAAGGTGTGTAATCGCTTACTGTCAAAAGATTCTCTTTATCGTGTGGTATAACAAAAGTCATGAAGGCCTTGGTTTCTTCTACTGGTTTGACATTGAGATGCTGCAAGAAAATATTAAAGCTAAAAGGGTGTTGCATTAAGTAACCAAGTTGTAAATGGAAAATTTTAACTAGCTGCTAAATCATACTTACATCTTTAAAGAATTTCTTCAGTGGCTCACGTGAATCTGCAGCACCAGTTTCACCATTGCGGGTATTGCCATTGTTTTCTTGGTTTTTGCTTTCAACGAAGCTGATGTTGGCAATGAAACCAGTGCCAAAGCGGGATTTCAACCTGATCGAGGTTCCAATGCAGCGTAGCCTACCCTTAGCCATTATCCCTATTCTATCACTTAAGATATCAGCTTCTTCCATCGAATGTGTCGTTAGAATAATGGCGCGACCTTTCTTGGTTTCCTGTATAATATCCCACACATGTCTCCTTGTGATTGGATCCATTCCTGTAGTCTACAGTATGATAAGGAAACAGAACTTAGATAAATAACTATCAACAAAATAAATGTTACATATATTCAGATAGGAACGTAGAAAGTAACAAACCGGTTCGTCCAGGAAGACTAGTTTGGGATCACCAATGAGTGAAACTGCAACACTGAGTCGGCGTTTCATTCCTCCACTGTAACTTCCAGCCCTGATTTTCCCTGCTTCTGTCAGTTTTACCTCCTCCAGTGACTTCTCAACAATCTGTATGACGGGAAACAAACAATTTTTTAAGCAACAAAACAGGAAATACTCTTGATTTGAAGTTTCAATTAGAAACCATCTATTCTTAGCAGAAACTATTAAAGAAACCAACCGATTCATTTCTACTATTTGGGTAACTTACCGAGTTGATAGATGCAGGTGGCAACCCTTTGATGCTAGCAAAGAGTTGGAGGTGTTCTTCACCAGACAAAGCCTCCCAAAGAATATCAAACTGTGGAGTGGGAATGTCAGAAACCATTTAAATCATAACAACTGGCCGTAACTAAGGTAAATGCCAGAAGCAGATAGCTCACCTGAGGACAAACTCCTATCATTTTACGGATGTTGGACATACCAACGGAGCTTCTTATAGAATTTCCATAAATTAATGCTGTTTAAGCCAATCAGAGAGATTTTAGTACGGTGGAAATGCTTAAGACACTAGCTTCTAAGAAAAAAAAAACAAGAAAAAAGTGAAGCTTCATCTTACCATCACCACCAGTAACTGGAAATAAGCCTGTCAAACAATTGATAGTAGTTGTTTTCCCTGCGCCATTGGGTCCAAGAAGACAGAATAATTGATCTTTGGCAATATTCATCCACAATCCCTGATTATATACCAAAAATTAGTTGAGGAACAAAAGAAACTCGTATAAGTATAATTTTATCATAGTCCTAGCTATGGATCAATGGTAAGATTTTCATATGTTGAACATCTTTGGCAAAGAACAGACTCTAAAATGCTAAATTGCAATTAACCAACGTAAGAAGGTCAGTTTTTCACTTTTGTTTTCTTAGAAAATACCTTCAGAGCATGATAAGGGGAAGTTTTCTTGCATTTGCAGCATCCAAACTTCGTAGTCCCAGGATAAGTCTTTGCAAGACCACGTATTTGAACTGCAATGTTGGGATCAACTAGACCCTCCATTGAATGTTGTTTAACTAAAGTTTCCTCTTCAAGGACGTCTTCGTCATCTTGGGTAATGTGATCCACTGGTGGGACTGAACCAGTACAGCTACAAATTCCACCTTCTGTTGAGAGTAAAAACGGTTAATTAGGATAACTTTTTCGACACAAAAATTAATAATGTATACAGAAACAAGACTGAGGAGAAAGTACCTTCGACTCGGTTGCCACCTCTACCGGTCCAGTAACCAGGTTTTAGAAAGTAAAAGATAGATTTTCTTACACCGGACGCATTTGGAACAATATTGTCAAAGTACAGAGCCAAAACAAACCACAAAAAGAATGTCCCAAGAAGCCACAAGTAGATATCATTCTGCCAAAACCAAATAAGTAATGATCAGGAACAAATTAAACACAGTTATTAGATGGAATTTATACTGAGAGTTGACGTACAATTGTAATCACACAATCATTGTCATCATTGGATCCGCATTCTGCTCTCTTACTCCAACTAATTCCAGGATCTTGCGGAGTTGAAGTTGCAGCAGCAAGCAGCTTTAGACCCTGAGAAAAGGTATTGGGTGGGAACAGTGACCAAAGCGCCCTGATTGTGCGAGAAAAATTGTTGGCATAGGGAAACCCACTTGATGTTGCAAGCTGCAGTTAAAATTTATGATTAGTAAAAATTCATAATTCAAAGAAACAGTGTCAGCGATTTGTTACTGCATGAGAAGGAAACGCACCTGTGTTACAAAGCCAACCAGAAACACAAAGAATCCAACAGTTGTTGCTGAAGATGATTTGCTGATAAAAGCGGATAGCATGAATGCTAGTCCAATCTAGCAGCACAAATAATGACGATATAGTTTGATTGATGTGCCAAAAGAGGGAAACATAAATCCTTTAATAGATCTTCAACGTTAGTCTTAGGGAATCAGTTTTACCATATTAAACTGGAAAAGCATGAAGAGTAAGAAGACAATAGCGAAGCTGTTCTTCAAGAAAAAGTCGAACTGAAACATCATGCCAAAGAG
Source organism: Cardamine chenopodiifolia (assembly GCA_963922655.1). Lineage (NCBI taxonomy): Eukaryota > Viridiplantae > Streptophyta > Magnoliopsida > Brassicales > Brassicaceae > Cardamine > Cardamine chenopodiifolia. Next base: position 13,190,520 of record OZ000463.1, read on the forward strand.
AACTATCAAGAGCGCGGAGATAGCAGTAAGAATCCCTTCCCATGTAAGCCATGACAACCAATAAGCAGTGTCAAAAACACCCATCATCGTCATTGCCTGTTGAAAAACAAAACGAATAACACAATCAGTGTACTATATATACAGGTGGTAACAGCCTATATAAGCAACAATGTTATACCTGGCGAAGTTTGAGCTCTTTCTCAGTGATCAAAGAACTAATTTGAAGAACAAAACCAAACATGGCGACAGCAAGGAAAAAAGTCGGTCCTATCGTGTCCAAAGCAACAATAGCATCAATAGTTGGGTGAGGAAACTCCTTAAATCCAACAACCCAGTTAAAGTTTGGATCTGCAAAACGCATAACGAAATCCCAAGTCAGAACTAAAACACTTGTTACCACAAGCACAAAGATTCATCAAAAGACATGGATACCTCCTATTAAAGACCTGGCGATTTCACGCTCAGCGGCAATTTGAAGTGGTATCTGGAACTTAAACGTGGGATCTTCAAATCTTCCTCTATTCATCTCTGGAGTTGAATTAGTTTGAATACCATAACTAATAACTGTAGCATTTCTTTCCACAAAATGCAAGACTCCTGGAACTTTCAAGGGATTCGCCATAAGCCACACATCTACCTCATCAGGACCCACGAATGGTAAAACCTGAAATAAGACCACATAACTTTGAATCTAAAAGTTCTATCGCATCGCCATCAAAATCTACTTCAATTTCTCATGAAGAATGCTTAATTACGCAATTTTACTGTAAAATAATAACACAATTACTGAAAAACTCTGACAAAAGATTCCGTTACCTTCTCAGTCGGAATCGGTCTTCCCGGATTGTTCTTCATAATCGCGTCAACAATCTGATTCACTCTCGGGCTACGGTTTCCACTCCATACGAAATCATAGCATGGAAGATTGACGAAGAACTTATCCTCACAAGGCGGAATCGGCGGAGAGATCAACGCCGTTGGATCTGTAACAGTCTTGAGCGCCGTGGAGGACGAAAAGCTCTTCTCCATAGCTTCTTGGATACAGAAGATGAGGACAATGAAGAAGAAAGAAGCGAAGAGCTGAAGAAAAGTTGCTCGCTTGCTCCGCCATGAAAGTAAAAGGTTTTTACGGAATAACGCTGTGTACTGCTGCCAGAGAAGAGGCAGACCTTTCTGCAACGTCATTGCCTCTGGGCCCTCTTTTCGAGTTTTGGGAACTACTCTGATCCGATTTTGATTTGGGAGACGGCGATTTACGGGAGACGTAAGAGTTTTTATCTATATCTTTGGAGTTTGATTACGAATTTTGCCACTCAGATTTGCTTCCGAAACTACCTCGCAACAGATAACTTCCAGACAATAATTGTTCTTTATTACAGAGAAGAAGAAGAATAATGTAAGTCAAATTGGAAAAAATAAACAATAATATATGTTTTACAAAAATAATTTTTTTTTGTTTTACAAAAGTGTGGTTTTGGAGTTTTATTTTCGTTTTTTTTTAAAATATCGTTTTAAATTTTCAATGACATTTGAAACCAATTTTTTAATTTTCGTTTTTTTAAATATCGTTTTAAATTTTCAATGACATTTGTAAACCAATTTTTTAATTTATCTTTAATTTAAAACTTTTTAAAAATGTTTAAATGATATTTTCTCTGTTCTTAATTAATCAAATTTTTAGAAAAAAATATTTCAAAATTTATAAGTTCTCTATTCTTAATGCATAATTAGTTTTATATTTAATATTATATCTATATTTATCATAATTATTTTTTATTTCTCGTCACAATTAACTAATAAAATAAAACTATATATATATATATATTTTAATTGATTTAAAAAGTAGATTCATAAATATATATTATTTATGAAACATAAAAAGTATTATATTTGTACATACAAGCAGTAATCGTTGATATTCAACACTTTTAAAATCTGGCTTCGTAGATTTCAACAACACCGAGAAACAAAAAATAGTGTGACATTATTATAATAATCCAATATTGAATAGTCCAACAAGCTAGCCATGTTCAAACTTCTGAATCATTTAATCTGGAAGTCAAAGAATGTGTGGAATTTATTTTGTCAAACAGGAAATACAGTTTTAAATGTGTATTTTAGCCACCCTGGCCAATGCATAGAATCTGCACTGAAATTGAGGATCATTTATTAGCTTCATTAAATGTTAAACAGAAAAAGTTAAAGAGAGAACTCAAAACACGAAACAAAAAAAAACTATTCAGTCATTTAAAAAAGGGTTAATGAGAACAGTTTGTCCATTTGAAAATGGATGTGGATCAATCGTTTATGTCTTGCTATTATTATGTTCATGGATTCGAGTTCGAAATTCGGTTTTGACAAAAAAATTTAAAATTTTATCAACGTAAAGTTGAGATAGTGATAATTTCTTGTGGGTCAAGGCCAAAGAGATCACAAGTTCGATTCCCGTTGGGAGGGGTCTACTCTCCGAAGGAGAATTAATTTAACATTGGTCTGGGCCATGCTCCATAAAGATTAAGGGCCCACAGACTCTGAACCTCGTGATTATTCTAAAAATAAAAAAAACGATTGTTCATGAATGGGTAGGTTACCCTAATCAAACCAATTTCTAAGAAAAAAAGACTATGTGCTTAACAATGCTTCAAGAGAAACAGTATTTTCAAACTTTTAAAATCAACTAGCTAGGCAGACGACCAGAACACGAGCTTACTTCTAGAATGTCACTAAAGCTGGGAATGCTTTCAACACCATCCATACCTTAATTGGTCTGGATGGCATAGAAGCAGCAACGTCTAAGAATAATAATGAAAATGCATGGTCTAGGAGATGGTCCATATTGGGTGATTTCCTACGCGTATTTTCTCGCCATATCCACGTTATACATTATATGCTTGATGATATTGGGATCAGCAATAGGTACTGTATCATTTTCTCATATCTTATGGTACTATTTTCTTTATTTATATGGAACATGTTTCATTCTCAGGGGTTGTTATATCAGCTATAGTTCCTTGCACGACTGAAATTCTTTCTGCTTAATGACTTCAATTTCCACTTCATTTTCTATTTTCTATGTATAAATCTGCAAATATCCATCGCCTTTTTGGCTTCCTCAGCATTTTCAAAGGTTGAGACAACTTCAGGTACTAACTAAAGTCACACGTTAACTAAATTTGCTCAAGAACATGTTATATGGTGTTAATTAAAAGAAACACTTTCTGTTTTATGGCCCAATTTTAGTTGCTGCTTACTTATACGTGTTTGGATCTGGCTCTTGGGCGCGTTCTTCTTCCAATTTATGTTGGAAGGTTCATCGTTTCCCAATAAGTTATCAAGATGAACTTGGAGCAGACATATTCAACAAAACTGACTACAATGCTTCTGTATTATCCTTTACCTTTTCCTAGGACATTGGATTTTTGTCATGGATTTGTATCCGGGCTTCTCTTTATTCCGTGGGTTGTATGAGTTCTCCCAGAATGCTTTTCAGGGAAATTTGAATGGGATGAAGTGGAAAGATTTCAGTAATAGTGAAATGGATGTAGTCTTCTACATTATTATTGTTGAGTGCTTTGTTGCACTCATTGCAGCATACTATATTGATAAGATATCTTCATCCGGAAAAGAACCTTTGTGTTTCTTGAAAAAAACAAAACCTTTTCAAGAAATCTCCTTCTTCACAAAGGCCTCGCTTGTGAAAACAAATCTCTGCAATTTCTGTCGAAATAGAGAAACAAGATGTCCTTCAGGAGGTATCACAAAAGATTTCACTACCCATTTCATGTTCTTTGCTTTTTATAGCTGTTTTTAATTACTATATATATATATATATATATTGTTATGATCAGTGTGTAAAGGTTAAGAAACTGATGCTTGAGCCGAGCACAAGCTATGCGATTGTATGTGACAACCTGAAGAAAGTGTATCCTGGTAGAGATGGGAACCTACCAAAAAGGCAGTTCGTGGGTTATCTTTCGCTGTGACTTCAGGAGAATGCTTTGGTATGTCAGGGCCCAATGGTGTTGGTAAGAACTCAAGAGTTAAATATTTAATCAACCACAAACTTGTTTTTGAAATAAGATTCATTAAGAAAATTCCCTTAAAAATTAAACATTCAAAACTCTCTCTTTCAGAATTTTTGTTCTCTCTTAAAACTCTTAGAATTCTTTTGAACTCCTTAGAACTCTTATACAATTGTCACAGTCCAACAATTATATTTATAGTGGTTTAGGCACCACCTGTTTCTAATAAAAGTAGAAACCTTATTAGATCATTCCTAATATATATTTAGATAACTCCTAAATATAAATCATATTCTTATCCTAATCTCCTAAATCCATACTCGGTTAGGATTAGTTTTTCTTGTGGATCAAACTATCTTCAAGGTTACTCCAACATTCACCCCCTTAAGCTTCAAGTTAGTATTGGTGAGGTCTTGAACTCCTTCAAGCTTCTCATCTTCTTGAACTTGATCCTTGTTAGGGCTTTAGTCAATATGTTCGCACATTATTCTTCGCCGAATACATGTTCCACCTTGATTTGATCATCTTCAACCATCTCTCGGATGAAATGATATCACTTGTGGATATGTTTGCTTCGACCATGGAACACATGATTCTTTGTTCCAACGATTATAGACTCGTTTTCAATTCTTATGATAACCTTTTCGCTAGTCGTCGACTTAACAAACTTCAAGTGTTGTTGCCATAAACTCGGCCTCACACGAGCTTAGTCAACTTGAGGATATGTTGGACATACTTCTGACTTGGTATTAAGTTTTCTTATGTTGCTAACTCTTTTCGTCTTAGGCAACCTCCTCAAGACTTGGATTTGGGTCAAAGAAAATTGACTGAGTCCCATAACTTGACAACCTCCACCTTCGGCCTTAGTGAATCTAGCCCAAAATTCATTTGTCTCTTTCCTTTCGACAATGAAGAAGAAATGATACTCTTCTTCTCATATGCCTTAACCATATGCATTAACCTTGCATCCACCGACGATGTTTCCGATGAGCTCGACCACCTCTCTCTTTTAGAACTCTTGTTTCCCTTAGAACTCTTGTTTCCCTTAGAACTCTTAGTATTCTTCTTAACTCTCTTAATCAATTATCACAACCCAACACTTGTATTTATAGTAGTCTAGGCACCACTTATTTCTAATAAAACTAGAAAACCTTATTAGATAACTCCTAATATATATTTAGATAATTCCTAAATATAAATCTTATTCTATCCTTTTAGCTAAATAGTAATCTTATCCTAATATAAATAGGATTTCTTATATTGCAAACTAACTCCTTAACTTGAAGTTTATCCAACATTCACCCCCTTAAGCTTCAAGTTTTTCTTGGTGAGGTCTTGAACTCCTATCAAGCTTCTCATCTCCTTGAACTTGATCCTTGCTAGGGCTTTAGTCAACATGTCTGCACATTTTTCTTCTCCGAATACATGTTCCACCTTGATTTGATCATCTTCAACCCTCTCTCGGATGAAATGATATCGCTTGTGGATATGTTTGCTTCAGCTATGGAACACGGGATTCTTTGTTCCAGTGATTATAAACTCGTTGTCGATTCTAATGAAAACCTTTTCTCTAGTCGTCGACTTGACAAGCTTTAAGTGTTGCTGCCATAAACTCATCCTCACACGAGTTTAGTCAACTTGACGATATGTTGGACATACTTCTGACTTGGATTTAAGTTTCCTTATGTTGCTCATGTCTTATGCAACCTTCTTAAAACTTAGATTTAAGTCTTCTTATGTTGCTCACGTCTTAGAAAACCTTCTCAAGACTTAGATTTGGGTCAAAGAAAATTGACTGAGGCTCATAACTTTACAATCTCCATCTTGGGCCTTAGTGAATCTAGCCCAAAAATTCCTTTGTCTCCTTCCTTTCGACAATGAAGAAGAAATGATGTTCTTCTTCTCCGATGACTAAACCAGATGCATGAACCTTGCATCCACTAACAATTTCTCTGGCGAGCTCGACCGCCTCTTCCACCACTGTTCAAAGCTTTTGCCAAAAAATGAGTTGTGTCTCTTCCTCGACACGAGCTTCCACGATGCAATCTTTGATGTGAGTCTTTGCATCTTCCTGTAATTTCTCTGTAATATCATGTACCTTTGATTCTCACTTCATCTCTTTGTTGTGATGAATCAAAACTTGCATGCATCTGAGATTTTGAAACTTCATGTCTGAAAATTTCAACTTTATTCTTGCAACTTCTCCGATGAACCACAACTTGAGTTCATGCTACTTTGAAGACTTCAGGTAAACTTTTTACATGAATCAACTCTTCATGTCTAGACTTTTCACCTTGCTGCATTTCCGGTGAACCACCATGGCTCTTCTGATGCATTGATGATTACAGGTAACCATCATAACCTGAATCATCTTTTCCACACCTTGTTTCTTCTAATCTTAGAAACACTGTGTAATTTTTACTTGAATTTTTCATTCCTCACGAAAGCTCCACCTAGAGTCAAAAACTATTTCTTCGACTTCATCTTATCTCATGTAATTCCTATTCCTCTGAATTATTCACTCTTAATTTATACCTTTAGATTCAAGAACACACACCAAAGAAACAACTCTTCTTCTCTTTAATCTCTTCCAACAGATGCTCCACCTGGAATCAATACTTCTTATTGCAATTCCAGATTCCCGTTTCTCTGTACCTCATGCGAGAGTGTAATATCGATAATGGAGTTACCTGGAGTTGCACCATTTTTAAAGTAGTGTTGAGAAGATCATAGCAATCTTGAAGCTTATGTTCAGGCACTGCTTCCTTTTTCCCTTTTTTGATTGAATTTGACAATCTATGTCTTCAGTTTCCTCCAATGAACTTCCCCTACATGATTGTTCTAATTCATTCAAAAATTCTTGTAAATCAAATAATGTTTGATCTTCCTCTGATTGCTTCTCTACATGACCATAATTATTCCTCTTAAACGTCTAGTCATTGTGTTTTAGCTCTGGAGCAATCAACTTTAGATTCTCAATCTTCACCACACTTTCATCCTCTTTTGTGCATCTTCTCAAGGAATTTTGATCTCTCATCAAAATTTTGGGTCTTATATTGTCACAAAATTTTGGTTGCCATTCAACTGAGCCCCTTGATGTGTAAGCATGCTTCTTCCTTTGATATAGATCATCTTTTCTCACATAACCATGTGAAAAATAATCATGACGTGGATAATACCTCTTCTCATTCGTCAATGTCCTCAACCTATCTTGAAACATGTAGCAAAACCTCTTGATATGTCCAAGTTTACCACAATAATAACACATACGTGAGGTTCTCCTCTTAGTCTCAGTTTTCTGAAACTTTGTTGGAACAGGTTATGGGTTGTTCTCTCTAATAAACTGAATAGATTTCTTATCACTCATGAACAACCTCCTTAATATCCAATACCATAAGTAGTCTTCTCAGTCCTTCCCATTAAAAAAATCTTGTTCAGATCCGTAGAACCATTGTTGAGCATATACATATAAGTCTTCTTCCTAATAACAGCGAGTTCTTGTTCTAACAACTTGTTTTTTTTCCTTTTCTTTGCCAAGTTCTTCACTCATCATCTTCTCCTTCTTTAATAGTTGTTGGTTTTCTCTGTTGAGATCAACCACCTTATTCTCTATTTCATAAAACTTTTTATTCATTGATTTTTAATAGTTCTTACTCTCTGATGAGGTACAATATCCCGTTGAGTCTTTTCCTTCATCTTCACTTCCGAATTCGGACATGAGGGTTTGAAGTCTCTCTTCTTTGACACGATATGCTCCAAGATGTCTTCTTTGATTGCTTCCCATATACCTTTTGCGAATCAAGATCACCAACTTGTAATATGAGTGTCTCGGGTATTGCTTAAAACAACAAGGCAATCGCCATGTCGTTCTTCTCGTCTATGATTGATCTTGGCTTCACCGTCTCCCATACCTTGTGAACACGCAAGTTCACTTTCATTCTCATCGCCCACACCGTGTAGTTTGATGAGTTGAGCATTGGACATTGAATATATGAATGTCCGAGCTCCTTCGACCTCACTGTCGGAATGCTAACATCTCCCATGACTCGGGTATGTTTCTAGTGTTTGACGAATTGATAATAATAGCTTTGATACCAATTCAAGAGTTAAATATTCAATCAAGTACAAACTTGCTTTGTAATAAGAATCACTCTCTTATTATATATGTTTAGAAAACTCTCTCAAAACTAAACATTAAAAGCTTTCTCTTTTAGAACTTTTGTTCTCCCTTAAAACTCTTAGCATTCTTCTTAACTCTCTTAGAACTCTCATACAATTGCCACAACCCAAAAATCGTATTTATAGTGGTTTAGACACCACATTTCTAATAGAACTAGAAAACCTTATGAGATCATTCCTAATATATATTTAGATAACTCTTAAATATAAATCTCATTCTTATCCTAATCTTCTAAATCCATACTCGGTGAGGATTAGTTTTCCTTGTGGATCAACATATCTTCAAACTTACTCGAACAAGACCTCCTTCATCAATATGGTCAGTACACAATTGGATAGAAAATATTTTCTTCCTTTGATTGAGCTTTCATTTTGATTGAAAAAATCTCCTAAATTATTAAAGTTGAATTGTATTTTTCTGGTCAGATGACTGGGCTTGTGAAACCAACATCTGGAGCAGCTCTTGTTCAAGGTTTGGACGTATGAAATGATATGGACAGAGTCTACACCAGCATCGACGTATGTCCGCAGCACGAGTAATCATTCGCTTATTGTGTTCAACTACACAGAAGATCATTTAGTTGTTTATCATTCGCTTATTGTCTTTTGTGTACCAGCTTGCTCTGGGAAACGCTGACAGGAAGGGATCATCTGCTCTTTTACGGAAGACTTAAGAATCTCAAAGGCTCTGACCTCAACCAAGTATGTTATCAATCTTTCTTCCCTTTTGGTTTACTCCTAAAGTTTATAGTTGATCAATTCATGCACATTAGGCTGTGGAAGAGTCTCTTAAGAGTGTGAACCTATTTTAAGGAGGAGTTGCTGATAAACCTGCTGGAAAATAGAGTGAAGGTATGAAAAGACGGCTAAGCGTAGCCAATTCACTTATCGGGAGTCCTAAGGTATGTATTTGGCTTACTCATTTTTATTTATTAACCACCTAGACAGGTTCAAGTTTACAAGTTTTAACAACTCCATTTTTTACCTTTTTAAAAGGTTGTTTATATGGATGAGCCGAGCACAGGACTTGATCCAGCTTCAAGAATGAACCTATGGACAGTCATCAAACGCTCGAAAAAACACACTGCTATAATCCTCACTACTCGTTCAATGGAAGAAGCTGAGTATCTCTGTGACTGATTGGGGATTTTTGTAGATGGAAGGTTACAATGCATTGGCAATCCAAAAGAGCTAAAGGGAAGGTATGGTGGATTCTATGTGTTGACAATGACAACAGCCCCAGAACATAAGAAAGATGTGGAGATGTTGGTTCAAGATGTTTCTCCAAATGCCAAGAAGGTATATCACATTGCAGGGACACAAAAATTTGAGATCCCAAAGGAGGAAGTTCGGATCTCGGAAGTGTTTCAGGTGGTAGAGAAAGCGAAGAGCAATTTCAAGGTGTTTGCTTGGGGACTTGCAGACACAACTCTTGAAGATGTTTTCATTAAGGTTGCTACAACTTCTCAGGTCTTTAATGTCATTTCTTGAATCTTCTAAATATTATCACTTTAGTCTGCTCAACGTCAATATTTGCTTGTTCACGTTTGAAAATTGACCATGTAGAGGTTTGATTCATGTACATTATTGGAAGAAATTGGCTGCAAAATTGTGAATTTCTGTGTGGTTAAATAAGCTGTGTTTCTGCTTATGATTTATTTAAACCAATAAATCTGACAGTTTAATAAATCAAATAAGTCAGCAGAAAATAGTATAAGTTTATCAAAAATAAATAAGTGTACGAGAAAAAATATAAATCAACAAATAAAAGTAAGTCAACCATATAAATAAGTTAACTATATAAATTAATCAAAGTATAAGTCAAATGTTATAAAATAAGTATACAAAAATTAAAAATAAGTCGACAGTTCAATAAATCAGTTTTATAATTCAACATAAAATGATTAACTCTATAAAAAATAAATAAGTGTATCGAAAAAAATATAAATCTACAAACAAAAAATAATTTAATAGTGTAAATAAGTGAACTATGTACATAAATCAAATAATAATATAAGTTAATTGTTCTAAAATAAGTCGATGGTAAAAAAAAAAATCGACATTATACAAAAAATAAGTCAATAGTCTAAATAAGTTGACTATATATAAAAATTAACTAATTAAAAAACTTTAACTATGGATTTTTTTCTTTATTATATAATATATTTTCATTACAAAATAATTAATTTTTAAACAAAATTAAATTAATTATGATTTTTATTTATATTATTAAAAATAAATTAAACTTTAGTTATATTATTTTAAATTAATTAATTTTGTTTTGTAATTAAATAAATAATAAATAAGAGTAATTGGGTCATTTTTTATTGTAAAAGGAGTAATTTCAAAACATGTAAAATTAGATATAATTTTAAAATTATTACTAAATATAGGGTAGTTATCCAACTACCTCGTAACATTATGTAAATTGTGGCTATATACATTTGAGCGCTGACATGTGAATGATGATGTTGATATCATTTTATATACCATTTGACGTCAAATTTGTGGAAATTCCAGAGTTCTGAACTTCTGATGCTAAAAAGGATATTGATGTTTAGGTACCAAATGGAGATTACGTACTTTTTACACGATTTTCTTTTTCTTGTTGCAGTTTAAACGATAAACACACATTTTTTTTATTATGGTGCAAAATCATGAGTTTTCTATTTTGATGTAAAACAATAAATTTACATAAAAGATGACATAATTTATTCAGAATAATTAGTCGTTTAATGAGTTTTGTGAAAAATGTTTTGATGTTTTGTCTAATAATATCCATGGTTTTTAACCCTTTTCTCATCATATTAGATCATTTTGAATAGTTTTTGAATGTTTTCAGGTGAATGTGAGATTTGAAACTTAGATATGGAGAAGTACATAACAAATCTCAATCATGTGAGAAGCCACACTGATTAGATTGAAAAACTTAAAAATAAAGAATATGGATCGAAACGAAAATGAATTTGGGGTTACAGTTAGAAAGTTACGAAGATTTGAAGTTTTAACACGCACGATATATTCTTTAACAGCCACAACCACTAGTCCAGATCGACCAAATGAAGTCTGGATCGACCAAATGAAATCCATATCGATCATTTCACCTCATATCGATCATTTCACCTCATATCGATCATTCCAACTCAGATCGATCGATCCAACTTTGACGTAAATTTGCAAATCGACCAGATGAAATCCATATCAATCATTCCACCTCAGATCGATCATTACAACTCAGATCGATTGATCTAATTTTGATGTAAATTTGCAGATCGACAAGATGAAATCCAGATCGATCATTCCACCTCAGATCGATCATTCTATCTCAGATCGATCGATCCAACTTTGACGTAAATTTGCAGATTGACCAGATGAAGTCTAGATCGACTAGATGAAGTCAGATCGATCATTGCAGTCCTAAACTAGATTTTGACTTGGTTTAAATTGGGTTGACCCAGATTATTGTTTCCTAATAGAAATACTCCTTACCCTAATTAGAAACCTCTTATGCTTGTTTTTAGAGATTTTCTTACCTATTTTGGATTTTAAGAAATATTTTGTATGAATCTCTCTATTTCAAGTTATCAAATCTTTTTCTCTTTAAAACTTTCATCCACTTATCTTTAAATCATAATTATGCAAATATTAAACTAATTGCTTTGTGTTATCATTGTAGACTATGAGTAGTCTTTTAGATGAGTTAAATATTGGTTGATTATGATGATTTGATGGGTGATGATGATATATAAGACTCAATTTTAGGTTATCCTTCATTTAGGTTGATAGTAATGTTACACTTAAGATTGTAATTGAGAATATAGATCAATAGGATTTCATGACCAGAAGATGTTCGATGAAATATTTGAAAGAACCTAAATAATTTTTTCTTCCTTAGCCAATGAAAATAGCTGTTAGAGTGATTAGTGGTCGGATTAGACTTTATTATTAATGCTCTTTGATTACTTGATCACTAACCGAAGTTATTGATGATTATGTGATTAAAGAAGAAATTAGTGTCATGGAAGTGGATAGTCTTGATTAGTGATATATAACCAAAGATAGTGTTCATAATATGTTCCTAGCATCATTAAAAACTCATCATCTCATATAAATTATTTTTATTCATTCGACTTGTCGATTTTTTTATTTGATTTCAAAATTTTTTTACTTTTTTCCACCTTTTTTTTAGATTTTATTTATTTTTCAAAAACGCTTTGTTCTCTTAGATTAAGTTTGAATACTCTCAATCACAGTGTGTTATATTTTTTTTTGTGGATTCGATCCAAAAATACACAACGTATTTAAATCAATTGATAAACTTAAACCTTAAAAATCTAAACTATCATTTAGTCACAATACAAAATATACAACCATAAAAAAATTAGTAGTGGTTCTCACCTGAGAAATAATTGCCATGTAGGTTTATGTCAAAGATCGATAAAAAATATGTTTGGATTTACATTGTATCTCACATGAATCGCCCCATCTATCCTCCTGAGGAGAAGTTTGGTTTGTGAGTGCGTTGTTTAATGGTTACGCTCACCCTAAAAAAATTAGTCGGATGTTAAAATCTGGATCACTCTCTATCAAACTGAGCTTATTTTGATGAAATTGGTTTTGCATACAAACGCAACATTGGAGTGCATAAATCAAATTGACTTATTGTTTGGATTACGAATGGAGCAGGAGCCAAAATCGGTATGGGTAAACGGTCATGATGTCATTCATAGTATAGCAGCTGAGTATTAAGTTAACGGAACTGACATTATCATTTAAGTGAAATTACAGTCAACGATTCGTGAGGTATATTAATTGAAGAATTTATTGGTCCTGGGATCGCTCCTTAGTCCTTTCCTTGTCAACTTGCAAATAATTGAAGTTTTCTTTCTTTGAGTGGAGAAAAATATTAATGTTTACTTTATTAATTATTTAAGGATGGTGACCATGTGATAGGATGATAGTTTTGGTTTCAAACAGTAAAATTACATTAAATTCGGGGTTTCTAAGTTAGTAGTCACGACCCATCCACGAGGCATACCCCCTTATGTAGAAGTGAATATCAGCATGGGTTGGGTATGGTTAAATACAGAGGGAAGAATCCGGTTTTTAGGAACCTGAAATCAACTATGCCGTCTTTCTTCACTTTACTCCGAAATCGAAGCTTTTGTATGGGTCATAGCTTTTATTCTCCAACAAACAAAAGACTTAGGGTTTGCCACGGATTGCCGAGACATTCTCTCCAAGATAGAAAGATCGGAGGAGTGATCCAACTGTGGAGTGGAACTCAAGGAATTTCTATGCTTAGGAGTCTTTTCTTTTCATTCTCAAATATATATATTTCATGTGAAGCAATTCTAAAGCGAACCATTTGGCCCGTCTCGCTAGATCTTATGTTAGGCACCTTTGTTTCATTGATTATTTTGTTTCGGTGTTGTTTGCAATACAACACCATCTCAAATTTGAATAATAGATTAATTATTTGTGGGGGAAAAAAGTTAGTAGACACAAAATAATGCGGACGTCCCGTTAATATGATGACGGAAGGCTTCCCTCAGACCTAGATTCTTAACATAATATACAAGCTAGTGTCTTCATACACTTGCATATCTTGTAGGACTAGTTGGGTTCGTCCAGTTACTCTCAATATATCTTTCTTTAAACAAGAAAAATATTAAAACAAAAATCGAAGTTCTGCGTTCCTTGAAGTTATAAGTAACGGACATAATTAATGACCTCAACCAGATTAAAATCCGCAATTGGTAATAAAAGCTGTCACATGGATCTTACGTTGAATTCATCAGCACTTAATGTCACTTAATTTAAAACAACACCAAAGATAAAACCGATGAAAAAGACAAAATCAAGATTACAGAAGCTTCATCAATGGCGAACCATGTTCCCGCTGGTTTCTTGACGCGTGCCAATGCCTTGTTCAGAAAAAACTTAACTTTTCAGGTTTGGCCTAACCATACATATGTTATATTCTTGATACAAAATCCATTGAATCTAACTTTATCCATTGGTTTAGAAACGGAACATATGGAGCAACGTTAGGCTCATCGTGATCCCTTTCTACCTTTGCCTACTTCTCGTGGGGATTCAAGTCCTGTTCGATACACAAGTTAATAACTCTGCTGATAATCAATGTGGTTGTCTATGCATCGAGAAAAATGGAGATGGCAAATGCGAAAGAAAGAGTTGCGGTTTACAATATTCATCTATAAAACAAGCAGCCTTTTGTGCCTTCCCCAACCCTCCTCCACTGCTCCCAATGCTACATATTCCGCGCCCTGAAACTCGTTCTGTTGATCATGGCCATGGCTCGTGTAGACGAAGAGGATCTTGTCCTGTAACCATACTTGTTACAGGGAATAACCAATCCCTTGGAGCAAGTATGTCTCTTAATTTTATATTTTTGTTTTACATGAAACGTCTTTTCTATTACTCAAACTTGAATTGACCGGTACCCAATAAACGAAAACGAAATAGTACATGTCATAGCAAAGCAAGCCAAAAGGTCGGTCTTAGAGTTTGAACATATGAAACATTAATTTAGAAGTAAACGACCAAATTAGCTAATTCTGTGGAAAATTAAACAAGGCTACTCATGTATTCATCTACTAGATTGTTGTTTCCTCTCGAACTAATCTTCATTTTTTCTTTAGCTTTATCTCAGAATCTGCTCAGAACTTCTTTCACAATGAACTCCTCTAAAAATTTCTTGCGTAATCTCGCCTACAATGTCTTGGCAAGTTATCCTCTACTTGAATTTTGGTTGTTTTCATTATCATTAAGTCTCTGTCTCTTAGGATTTATCATGCATATTTATATACAGGGTACAACATCAGAAGCAGACTATACCAATTTTCATGATCCAGGGATCCACTCAGATCTTCCCATATTCAACATCCAACCTCGGTGCAAGTCAACCCCCAACTTGTCGTTCTCATTCCGACAACCACCTCTCAAGTTTCATAAAGGTATTAAGTTCACCAAATTATGTTTACGTGTTGTCACCATAACGATTCAAGTAAATTTTAAAATGCAAAAAAAAAAGATTATAAAATGTAACAATTTGTTTTGGATAATAATAGTTAACTGTAATTTTTTTAATCTTTTACCTACAAGCTATAGTTACAATAATTTTACATGTTGATGTAAGTGTATAATTGATTACAAAAGTCTAGTAGATAGTGAACATAAGATTGTAGATTTTACTTGAGTATTCCATGTTCAAAGTTAATTTATTACCAACAATATTTCAACTCCATAGCTTCTGAAATAACATTGTCGCAGCTGATCAACTTAATAGTTAATGTGTAAAAGCAGAGGTGAGATGCGTTCGAGGATTGAATCTCTGGCGAAACAGCTCCAAAGAGATCAACGATGAGATTTTTAAGGGTTATCGACAAGGAAATCATGAGGAGACCACCAGTGAGGTCGCTGCAGGTTATTCCACTTCTCTTTATTATTTGTCTCTGTGTTTGCATATGCAACTTCTAACTCTTTCTCTGGTTTTATAGCATACGATCTATTGGACACTGATACGAACAATTTCAATGTGACCATCTGGTTTAATTCTACGGACAAGGGAGAATTCAGAATACGAGATAGGCGTGTAAAAATGGGCCGAGTTCCTCGCTTAGTCAACTTGGTATAAGAAACTAAGGGCCTCATTTTTTGTACCTAGGAAATGTCTTTTGATCAGACCATTCTTAGACACCGCAAAATACTCGCAGGTTTCGAATGCTTATCTCCAGTTTTTGCGAGGCCCCGGGACAAAGATATTATTTGATTTTGTGAAAGAAATGCCTAAACAAGAAACTAGGCTTCGCGTTGACGTAGCATCTGTCATTGGCCCCATTTTCTTAACATGGGTTATTCTTCTTTTGTTCCCTGTAAGTTTATTTTCAATAGACTGCTTTTAGTCTTGGAAACAATTTACTTTTATGGTCAAAATCCTATCATGGGTTTCAATAGTTAGAGACATTTTCTATGTAGGTGATCTTGACGTCATTGGTGTACGAGAAGCAGCAACGTCTAAGAATTATAATGAAAATGCATGGTCTAGGAGATGCTCCATATTGGATGGTTTCCTACGCCTATTTTCTCGTCATATCAACACTATACATAATAAGCTTGATTATATTTGGGTCAGCAATAGGTATTCTATCGTTGCCATATCTTATTTTAATATTTTAGTTCAGCGTAACGTGTTTCAAAGCTATTGTTCTTTGTAGGACTAAAGTTCTTCCGGTATAATGACTATAGCATCCAGTTCATTTTCTATTTTCTATACATAAATCTGCAAATCTCCATTGCCTTTTTACTCTCCTCAGCGTTTTCAAGGGTTGAGACAGCATCAGGTACTAACTAAAGCCACATTTTTTCTAAATGTTTTCAAGAACATGATGGTATTAGTTAATTAAAATAAACATTTTCTTTTTTGTGGTCCAATCTTAGTTGCTGCTTACATATATGTGTTTGGATCTGGGCTTTTGGGTGGGTTCCTCTTCCAGTTTATGTTGGAAGGTTTAACGTTTCCAAGTAAGCTATCAAGAACAACTTGAAGAACACATATTCTCAAAACTGACTACAATGCTTCTATATATATAATCTTTTACCTTTTTTCTAGGAAGCTGGATTTTTGTCATGGAGTTTTTTCCAGGCTTGTCTTTATACCGTGGGTTGTATGAGTTCTCTCAGTATGCTTTGAAGAAAGCCTTAAATGGGAGCGATGGAATGAAGTGGAAATATTTCAGTGATGGTGCAATGGATGAAGTTTTCTACATTATTATCGTTGAGTGGTTTCTCACACTCATTGCAGCATACTATATGGATCGACTTTCTTCATCCGCGAAAGACCCTTTTGTATTCTTGAAAAACCATTTCAAGAAATCTCCTTCTCCACAAAAGCATAGCTTTCGGAGAGAGGGATCTGCTGTTTCTGTAGAAATGGAGAAACTAGATGTCGTTGAAGAGGTATAACAAAAATAAATGATTCAGGATAAATTAATTACATGTCCATCGTTTTTCTAATTGTTCTGATGAAAATAAATTTATTCTAATCAGAGGGAAAAAGTAGAGAAGTTGATGCTTGAGCCTAGCACAAGCCATGCAATTGTATGTGACAATCTGAAGAAGGTTTATCCAAGTAGGGATGGGAACCCACCTAAAATGGCAGTTCAAGGTTTATCTCTCGCCGTGTCTGCAGGAGAATGCTTTGGCATGTTAGGGCCTAATGGTGCAGGGAAGACATCCTTCATTAATATGGTCAGTTCACAAATGTATAAGAAATCTTTCGAGCGTAGCTTCTGATTGAAAAAACTCTCCTAAGCAATATAAGTTTTATGATGGTGTTGAAAGTTTATAGATTTTTGATTCAAATCAATTGAAAATGAATGTAGATTTTATCTTTTATATAATAGTGTTGAATCATCTCCAATTCCGATATAGGATATTCTAAATTTTTTCTCGGCAGATGACTGGGCTTGTGAAACCAACATCTGGAACAGCTCTTGTTCAAGGTTTGGATATATGCAATGATATGGACATTGTCTACACCAGCATGGGTGTTTGCCCACAACACGAGTAAGTATAATTCTATTCTTGAAAACAATTTATTTTTATTCCACTATATCTAATTGTCCTAATTCTCTTGTTTTCTGTTGTTAACCAGCTTGCTATGGGAAACACTGACAGGAAGGGAACATCTGCTCTTTTACGGAAGACTTAAGAATCTCAAAGGCTCTGATCTCAACCAAGTATGCTAGCAATCTTACCTGTCTCATGTATTACTCCAAATTAAAACGTTCATTCATGGTTATTAGGCTGTAGAAGAGTCTCTTAAGAGTGTGAACCTATTTCGCGGAGGAGTTGCTGATAAACCTGCTGGGAAATATAGTGGAGGAATGAAAAGGCGATTAAGCGTAGCCATTTCACTTATCGGGAATCCTCAGGTACACCGTTGTCTCTTACTCATCTACTGATATACTTAAAACTCGTATTTGCATGAGATTTAGAGAGCTTGAACAAGTCTATTTTCAACATTTGGTTTGTTTTTTTAAAAGGTGGTTTATATGGATGAGCCAAGCACGGGACTTGATCCAGCTTCAAGAATGAACCTATGGACAGTCATCAAACGTGCGAAAAAACAAACCGCAATAATCCTCACCACTCATTCAATGGAAGAAGCTGAGTTTCTTTGTGACCGATTGGGAATTTTTGTTAATGGAAGGTTACAATGCATTGGCAACCCAAAAGAGCTCAAGGGAAGATATGGTGGATCTTATGTTTTCACGATGACAACATCATCAGAACATGAGAAAGACGTAGAGATGTTGGTTCAACATGTTTCTCCAAATGCCAAGAAGGTATATCACATCGCAGGGACACAAAAATTTGAGATCCCAAAAGAGGAAGTTCGGATCTCGGAAGTGTTTCAGGCTGTGGAAAAGGCAAAGAGCAATTTCAAGGTGTTTGCTTGGGGACTTGCAGATACAACTCTTGAAGATGTTTTCATTAAGGTTGCTAGAACTTCTCAGGCCTTTAATGTATTCTCTTGAATCTTCTTAAGATTATCATTTATTGCTTGTTCATGTTTGAAAAGCTAGTAGGATCAGGATCTACTGTGTTTTTTCACTGTAGCCAGACAGTCAAATTGTCTGCCTAGTCTGGGGTCATATAAAGTACAGAGATGATCACACGTCTCGTTTTGTTCCCTATGGAAACATAACTTTGAGGTTTGCGCTTACATGTTGTAAGGTGGTTACAGATTGTGAGAAAATGATAAAACTAAACCAAAAAACTCGACTCCATGAGATTTAAACCCCCTGAATAATTTACTATTCCAAGTTTCTGAAGAGGAGAAGGTATATTAATCATCATGTGTGTGCCTTCACCGGTAAGCATCGAGACTCCCTGATGGTTAAGTCACAGAGAGACCCTTTATATTCTGCTTGGTGAGATGGTGGTGATAATGAATTCTGGTTTGCAATTATCGCCATTGGGATACAGAGACAAATTTAGTTATGGACCCTTTCGTATAAAATTATTTGTGAAATTGTTGATAGGCGAGCTTTTTATCCTTTGACTTTTTGGGGATGCCAAATGGACACGCCTATTGTCGGAAAAAGAAATATAACAGTAATCAACTATGGTTGGAAATTGTAAACTAAATTCTAAAACTAAACTACATTCTAAACTACATTCTAAACTAATCCAGATATCTTTTCCATTTAAGATATCCAAAAGTAATCATTATGATTGCAATAAAAGATTTGAATTGAAATATTCCGAAAAGGAACAAAATGTAGGCCAGATTACTTGGTCAAGTAGCCCTCCAAGGAAATTGGGCTCTTTGAATCCGGGTTCGAGCGTTGCTTGGAAGGAAGTATAGGAAAATTTTAGATTTCGACGGAGAGATGTATGAGATATAGTCTAAAACTTTTTGGAATAACATTTAATCCTAAAAATGAAAAAGAAAAACTAACGGAATTATTAATTTACACCGGCGAGACGGTAGAATCTTTAAGCAAGATAAGATAGAGAATTTCTACAGCATTGTTTAACTTTAGACATATAACGTTAGAGATCGACGTCGTTCTAACGAAAAGCTCCTCCTATAGGCCTATAGTCAACTAACTTACCGGACAATATCTTTTAGATCCGTGAGATATTGTTTTAAATTTATGACCATCACGTACTGATACGAGACTAGGCCACGTTTCCCCATAAAAATAATCCAAGTTTCCCCATAAAATAAACAACTCGTTCTCCACACATCCAGCTTGGAGAATTTATTGGTCGTAGGATCATTCCTTTCCTTGGAAACTTCATGCAAATACTTTAAGATTTTTTTTCTTTGAACACAAATAATTGAAGATCATCGTTCGTTGAAATTAAAAGTAACAGATTATTGCATGGCCTAAACCACTTAAAAATTCGCAAGTGGAAATAAAATTAAGCGTGTCATATGGATCTTATATATTGGGGTTTCATTAAGCCCAAAACAAGAGGAAATATAACACCGAAGAAAAAAACGAAGTCAATACTACAAAAGCTTAGTTGAAAAAAAACAAAACAAAAAAACTACAAAAGCTTCATCAATGGCGAATCATGTTCCGGCCAGTTTCTTGACGCGAGCCAATGCCTTGTTCAGAAAAAACTTAACCTATCAGGTTTGGCCACAACAATACATGTGTTCTCTTAATATCAAAATCCATTGATGTTAATATCAAGAATGTAATTACATTTTTGATACTAAATTAATATCCATTGGTGTAGAAACGGAACATATGGAGCAACGTTCGGCTCATCGTAATCCCTTTCTACCTCTGCCTACTTCTAGTGGGAATTCAAGCTCTGTTCGATACACAAGTTAATAACTCTGCTGATAATCGATGTGGTTGTCAATGCATTGTCACAAATGAAGATGGCAAATGCGCAAAAAAGAGTTGTGGTTTACAATATTCATCTCAAATTCAAGCCTTTTTTTGTGCCTTCCCCAAACCTCCACCTTTGCTCCCTTTGTTACAAATTCCGCGTCCTGAAACTCGTTCTGTTGATCGTGCTCGTGGCTCATGTAGACCAATCGGATCTTGTCCTGTGACTATACTTGTTACTGGGAATAACCAATCCCTTGGAGCAAGTATGTCTCTTAATTTGAACGATATTCTACAAAAAAAAAAAAAAAAATCGAGGAAGATTTACAATGTTGTTGTAATGTTTCCTCTGGAATTAATCTTCATTTTGTAGCTTTATCTCGGAATCTACTCAGTTCTTCTTTCACCGTGAACTCTTCTGACCTTTTCTTGCGTAATATCGCCTATAATGTCTTGGTAAGTTTTTCTCTGCTCTGCCCGAATTTTTATTTTTTCCATCACCATCAAGTCTCTAGCTCTCAGGACTTATATATCATGGATATATATTCAGGGTACAACATCAGAGGCAGACTACACCAATTATCTTGATCCAGGGATTCACTCAGATCTTCCCATCTTCAACATCCAACCTCGGTGCACTCCAACCACCAATTTGTCATTCTCCTTCCCACAATCACCTCTCGAGTTTCATAAAGGTATTAACTTCACAAAATTCTACTCGTGTCTAATTGTCATCACAATGATTCTTGGAATTCTTTTAAAAAATGTAATATATTACATCTTTTTTCGCAGCCTGTGATTTTTAATTTTCGAAAATATCAAATTGCATTTTAAAAAATTAAATAAAACCAACTTCTAATTATACTATAACAATAATTTTAGCCTTTTAACTTCATTAATTTTACATGTTGATATAAGTTTTTAATCATAATTTTTTTTTAGTATTTAGCTATATTTCTTGTGCCTCACACAAAGCTAGCTAGCTTCTGGAAAATACATTCGCAGCTGATTAACTTAATTTGTGGTTCATCAGCTGCAAGAATGTTTAATGGTTAATGTGTTTTATCAAAAAAAAAAAAAACACCTTAATAGTTAATATGTCAAAGCAGAGGTGAGATGCGTTCAAGGATTGAATCTCTGGAGGAACAATTCCATAGAGATCAACGGTGAGATCTTCAAGGGTTATCGGCAAGGAAATCATGAAGAAATCATCAATGAGGTCGCTGCAGGTTTTATTCCACTTCTCTTATCACTTTTCTCTGTGTTTACATGCATTTTCCTGACTATTTTATACGTTGATTTACTTAGCATACGATCTCTTGGAAACCGATAGGAACAAGTTCAATGTAATCATCTGGTATAACTCTACGTACAAGGGCGATTTGCGAGATAGGCGTGTAAAGTATGTCCGAGTCCCTCGTTCAGTAAATTTGGTAAGAAACTAAGTCGTGTATTCAAGACATCCTCATTATTTTACACCAATCTATAGAGGTCTTAAGACTCTTGGAAAAATTTCAGGTTTCAAATGCTTATCTTCAGTTTTTGCAAGGATCAGGGACAAAGATTTTATTTGATTTTGTTAAAGAAATGCCTAAACAAGAAACTAGGCTTCGCCTGGAAATGGCGTCTCTCATTGGCCCCCTTTTCTTCACTTGGGTTATTCTTCTTCTGTTCCCTGTAAGTTTATTGTCAATTATATTCTTCAGGCTCTTACAAGTAAATCATGCATGGTATTTCAAAAGTTAGAGGCATTTTTTATATGTAGGTGATGTTAACCTCATTGGTCTATGAGAAGCAGCAACGTCTAAGAATTATAATGAAAATGCATGGTCTAGGAGATGGTCCGTATTGGATGATTTCCTACGCATATTTTCTCGCCATATCAACAATATACATTATAAGCTTGATGATATTTGGGTCAGCAATAGGTACTGTATCCTTACAATATCTTATCTGTTAATATTTTCTTATCTTATTATATAAAGTTCGACGTGTTTCACAGCTAGCTATAATTCCTTGCAGGACTAAAGTTCTTTCTGTTTAATGACTATAGCATCCAGTTCATTTTCTATTTTCTATGCATAAATCTGCAAATCTCCATTGCCTTTTTAGTTTCCTCAGCATTTTCAGAGGTTGAAACAGCATCAGGTACTAATTAACTAAAGTCAACGTTTTCAAATTTGATAGTGCAGAAACTTAAAAGAAACACTTTTCCAAATTGTAGTTGCTGCTTACATATATGTGTTTGGATCTGGACTCTTGGGCGGGTTCCTCTTCCAGTTTCTCTTGGAAGGTTTATCGTTTCCAAGTAAGCTATCAAGAACAACCTGAAGAAGACTACATATTCTTGAAAACTAACCACAATGCCAATAAAGTCTTTACTTTATTTTTCTCAGGAGGTTGGATTTTTGTCATGGAGTTGTATCCGGGCTTCTCTTTATACCGTGGATTGTATGAGTTCTCCCAGTATGCTTTTAAGAGAAACTTGAATGGGAGTAGTGGAATGAAGTGGAATTATTTCAAGGATACTGCAATGGATGAAGTTTTCTACATCATTATCATTGAGTGGTTTCTCACACTAATTGCAGCATACTATATGGACCGGTTTTCTTCATCCGCAAGAAACCCTTTTCTATTCTTGAAAAAAACTTTCAAGAAATATCCTACTCTACAAAGGCATAGCTTACAGAGACAGGTCTCCGCGGTTTCCATTGAAATGGAGAAACTAGATGTCATTCAGGAGGTATTGCAAAAGGTTTCACAATATATATATATATATATATATATATATATATATATATATATTATTTCTTTGCGTTTATGTAGTTGTTTTGCTGAAAAGACTTTGTTACAAAATCAGAGAGAAAAAGTCGAGCAATTGATGCTTGAGCCGAGCAAAAGCCATGCAATTGTATGTGACAACCTGAAGAAGGTGTATCCATGTAGGGATGGGAACCCCAAAAAAATGGCAGTTCGTGGGTTATATCTCGCTGTATCTTCAGGAGAATGCTTTGGAATGTTAGGGCCCAATGGTGCTGGAAAGTCCTCCTTCATCAATATGGTCAGTTCATAAATTGACAAAAAATAATTATATGCTTTTAATTCTGCTTCCAACTCACATCTAGTTGGAAACGAGTGGACTAGTCCATCGCTAATATATCATATCAAGGTTTCATCTCACTTCCGATGTGATATATTCGGATATTTCTAACAAAGTTGTGTTGTATTTTTTTTTTTGTTAGATGACTGGGCTTGTGAAACCAACATCTGGGGCAGCTATTGTTCAAGGTTTGGATATATGCAATGATATGGACAGAGTCTACACCAGCATCGGTGTTTGCCCACAACACGAGTGAGTAATTATATTCTTGAAAACATTTTATTTTGGTTCTTGTATCTAAATATTGTTCATCATTATCTAATTGTCTGTCGTATACCAGCTTGCTCTGGGAAACGCTGACAGGAAGGGAACATCTGCTCTTTTACGGAAGACTTAAGAATCTCAAAGGCTCTGATCTCAACCAAGTATGTGATCTATCTTACTTTTCTTCTTTATTAACCCAAAAGTTATCAAAACGTCACTTCATTCAGTGTTAATTATTAGGCTGTAGAAGAGTCTCTTAAGAGTGTAAACCTATATCACGGAGGAGTTGCTGATAAACCTGCTGGGAAATACAGCGGAGGAATGAAAAGGCGGCTAAGCGTAGCTATTTCACTTATTGGCAGTCCTAAGGTACACCATTGTCTCTTACTCATCTCTCCATAGAAATTTATTGATAAGCCTTTATTTGCATGTGTTTTTGAGAGCTGAATTTTTCACTCTGCTTTTGCATTTGGTTTATATTTTTAAAAGGTGGTTTATATGGATGAGCCAAGCACGGGACTTGATCCAGCTTCAAGAATGAACCTATGGACAGTCATCAAACGTGCGAAAAAACATACTGCGATAATTCTCACTACTCATTCAATGGAAGAAGCAGAGTTTCTATGTGACCGATTGGGAATTTTTGTTGATGGAAGGTTACAATGCATTGGGAACCCAAAAGAGCTAAAAGGAAGGTATGGTGGATCTTATGTGTTAACGATGACAACATCAACAGAACATGAGAAAGATGTGGAGATGTTGGTTCAACATGTTTCTCCAAATGCCAAGAAGATATATCACATCGCAGGGACACAAAAATTTGAGATCCCAAAAGAGGAAGTTCGGATCTCAGAAGTGTTTCAGGCTGTGGAAAAGGCAAAGAGCAATTTCAAGGTGTTTGCTTGGGGACTTGCAGACACAACTCTTGAAGATGTTTTTATTAAAGTTGCTAGAACTGCTCAGGCCTTTAATGTCTTCTCTTAGATCTTCTTAAGGTTATCATTTTTAACGTCAATATGTGTTCATGTTTTAAATTGGTCATTCAGAGGTTTGGTTCATGTACATTATTGGAAATCGGCTGCAAGTTTTCGAATTTCTCTGAATTTTGAATAGTTTGTTTGTTAATAGAATTTATGTTAGAAACGTAAAATATATATTAAATTTGTCAAAGTACAGTGGCATCATATGTTTAGGGGTATGAGACGAATGCTTTTTATTTTAATAATTTAGGTACGGCGTTGGCTGTGGTATAAACTTTGGATGGCATGTCAATGATGATGTTGATATATGAGAAAAGAGATTGTGTGGATGCATGCATAAGAGAAGGAAAATGTTTTTTTTTCTTTTTTTTGAAATTTTTTGAAAAATATTATTTTTGTTATATCATTTTTCAAAAATATATAAATCAATAAATTAGGGAAGCCATAAGTCGACTCCATGAAATTTGAGATCCCCTGAATCCTAATTTCCTAAATTTTCGAAGAGGAGA
Organism: Cardamine chenopodiifolia; assembly: GCA_963922655.1. Taxonomy (NCBI): domain Eukaryota; kingdom Viridiplantae; phylum Streptophyta; class Magnoliopsida; order Brassicales; family Brassicaceae; genus Cardamine; species Cardamine chenopodiifolia. Next base: position 13,215,957 of record OZ000463.1, read on the forward strand.
AGATTGGTATATAATCATCTTGGTCTCGAGACCCGTTTGATGGCTGAGGTGGAGGGATCTCCGTAATGTGCTTGATTAGATGGTGATGTTGAATTCTGGTCCGCTACAATTGTTAGACAATTTTTATTTGATTAAGGAGTAAATTAACTCTTAAATAAGATAAGATTTAAGAGAAAAAAAAATACAAATAAGGTTTACCTTATATTAGATAAGGTTTTGTGTTTTTATTTTTATTAGAAATTAGAAGATGCTAGTCTTTTGTGAATAAATGTTTCATGAAATTTTACAGAGAGATTTAGTTTTTGAAAAGTTTTTTAAATTAATAAAAAAATTGTTTTTATTATCTTTGAATTTCATAAATTACAACAACCACCATTGGGAACCAAAAACAATTTTAGTTCAGGATCCATTTGTATGAAAATATTTAATAAAATGTCGGTAGATGTTGGAGCTAATTAAGCGCTTTTGCGTGGAGATCAAGTCGTTCTAATGAACATTTAATATCTCACAGCATCGTTTAACTTTGGGGACACTTAAAGTTAGAGATCGAAATCGTTCTAATGAGCATACTCAAGTCAACGAAATCACCCGACAATCTATTTAAGATTTCGTGAGATTTTTTTTTTCTTTTAATCATAATTACTATGTAAAAATAACAACTCACTCTCCTCATATGCAAGATTGAAGAATTTATTGGTCGTGTCGTACGTCGTGGATCACTCTTGAGTTACAAATTATTCAGACAAAATTAATGGCCTAAACCACTTTAAAATTCGCAAGTGGAAATAAAAGCATGTTAAATAGATCTAATTGTGAAATCAGGAGCCATCAATGGCGAGACGTGTTCCCACCAGTTTCTTGACGCGAGCCAATGCCTTGTTTAGAAAAAAAACTTAACTTATCAGGTTTGGCCAAACAAAACATGCGTAATACATAGAATGTAAATATATTTTGTTACTAAAATTTCATTGGCGTAGAAACGGAACATATGGAACAACGTTCAGCTGATCGTGATCCCCTTGTACCTCTGTGTGGTTCTAGTGTGTATCCAAGCTTTGTTCGATGCTGGTTAGTAACTCTACTGATAATCAATGCGGTTGTCGGTGCATCGACGACAAAAATGGAGATGGCGAATGCAAAATAAAGAGTTGTGGTTTACAATATTCATCTCAAAACCAAGCCGTCTTTTGTGTATTCCCCAACCCTCCACCATTGCTCCCGCTGTTACATATTCCTCGTCGTGATTCGTGTAGACGAAGCGGATCTTGTCCTGTAACCATACTTGTTACTGGGAATAACCAATCACTTGGAGCAAGTATAGTCTCCCGCTTTTAATTTGTTCGATATCTATACAACATTGTTGGTTTTTTATCGAACTAATCTTCACTATTTAGCTTTGTCTGGGAATCTTCTCTGTACTTCTTTCACTGTCAACTCCTCTGACCTTTTGTTGCGTAATCTCGTCTATAATGTCTTGGCAAGTTCTTCTCTGCTCGAATTTGGTTGTTTCCATTATTATTAGTTATTAAGTCACTCAATCTATAGGGAATTATCTCATGAGGTCATCAGTGAGGTCGCCTTATCATTTTCTATGTGTTTATATATGCAATTTCTGACTCTCTTATATATATATATATATATATATGTGGTGATTTTATTAGCATACCGATCTCTTGGACATCGACAAGAACAACTTCAATGTGACCATCTGGTATTACACGACATACAAGGGAGATTTACAAGATTGGCGTGTAAAGTATGTCCGTGTTCCTCGCTCAGTCAATTTGGTAAGAAACTATATAAGTGTTTTATGTTAGGATTCTACATCGGAATTTTAAAGGGACCAACACTGATATATAAATAAGCGTGGTTACTCTATATCTAGGAAAGGTCTTTTGATCAATCCCATACTTACGATTCTGCAAAAATTTATAGGTTTCGAATGCTTATCTTCAGTTTTTGCAAGGCCAGGGAACAAAGATGTTATTCGATTTTGTGAAAGAAATGCCTAAACAAGAAACTAGGCTTCACATGGACATGGGTTATTCTTCACATGAACAAAGATGTCTCTCATTGGTCCCATTTTCTTCACATGGGTTATACTCCTTCTGTTCCCTGTAAGTTCGTTTTAAGTGTCATACTCTTACAAGTACATATGATGATTATTAACAAAAAGAAATGTACATATGATGATTTCCAAATCTTAGAAGCAGTATTTAACATGCTCTGTTTTCCGGCTCAAGAGATTATACCTAAGCCTTGGTTAATAGGTATTTTTAATAGTTAGATGAGACATCTTCTATGTAGGTGATCTTGACCTCATTGGTGTATGAGAAGCAACAGCGTCTAAGAATAATAATGAAAATGCATGGTCTAGGAGATGCTCCGTATTGGATGGTTTCCTACGCGTATTTTCTTGCCAGATCCACGTTATACATTGTATGCTTGATGATATTTGGGTCAGCAATAGGTACTTATTCATTTTCATATCTTATGCTAATAATATTTCTTATATATATATAACACGTTTCCTTTTATGGGGCTATTGTAAAAGCATAACTCCTACGATATAGGCAAACAGATAATTATAAAAAAATAATATAAAAATAAATATTATCGATAAAAGAATTAGAAAAAATTTGTAGAGTCACGAGGTATTGCAAAAGAATTTACAACCGACTCCATGTTGTTTGCGTTTTTGAGTTGTTTCGATGAAAATAAATTTTTTAAAATCAGACAGAAAAAGTCGAGCAGTTGATGCTTGAGCCGAGCACAAGCCATGCGATTGTATGTGACAACCTGAAGAAAGTGTATCCTGGTAGAGATGGGAATCCGCCTAAAGTGGCAGTTCGTGGGTTATCTCTCGCTGTGACTTTAGGAGAAGGCTTTGGCATGTTAGGACCCAATGGTCCTGGCAAGACCTCCTTTATCAATATGGTTAGTATTCAAAGGGACAGATGAAAACCTTTTGTGCTTAGCTTCTCATTGAAAACCCTGTCAAGGATACTCCTAAGTTGTATTGTAATCTTTTGGCTAGATGACTGGACTCGTTAAACCAACATCAGGGTCAGCTTTTGTTCAAGGTTTGGATATATGCAATGATATGGGCAGAGTATACACCCAATATACTCATCTGATGTCGCCTAACGCTAACATAGGAAAATTCGCTTTTTCTGCCAAATAGTCTTCTGTTGCGAAGGATGGGATGTTCTCGGACCGAAACTGATCTTTAGCTAGCCGACCACGTGCCATTATGGGTGTTTGCCCACAGCACAAGTAATTAACTAAACTCTTGAAAACATATACTTTTGTTGAACTATATGAGAAGATCACTATTAAGTTTCATGGATTTTCCAACTCAAAAATCAATTAACAATGAGTTGTTCATTCATTTCTTTTGTATACTGTATTATTTTAGGTCCCATTTCATTTCCGATGTGGGTTTCCTAACAAACATATAGCTATTTTATCGTTCTCTTATTGCTTCTCGTTTATACCAGCTTGCTATGGGAAACATTGACAGGGAGAGAACATCTTCTCTTTTACGGAAGACTTAAGAATCTGAAGGGATCTGATCTCAACCAAGTATGTTATCAATCTTACTTATATTATACATTAGTGCAAAAGATCAAAATGTCAACTCATGGTTATTATGCAGAAGAGTCTCTTAAGAGTGTGAACCTATTTCGCGAAGGAGCTGCTGATAAACCTGCTGGGAAATACAGCTGAGGAATGAAAAGGCGGCTAAGCGTAGCCATTTCACTTATCGGGAGTCCTAAGGTAGACCATTTTCTCTTATTCATTCCTGAAAACTTATTGATAATCCCTTATTTGCATGTAGTTTAGAAAGCTAAAGTTTTTCAAGCTTTAACAAATCCATTTTTCCATTTGGTTTATCATTTTCATACAAAAGGTGGTTTATCTGGATGAGCCAAGCACAGGACTTGATCCAGTTTCAAGAATGAACCTATGGAAAGTCATCAAACTTGCGAAAAACACAGTGCGATAGTCCTCACTACTCATTCAATGGAAGAAGCAGAGTTTCTCTGTGACCGATTGGGGATTTTTGTAGATGGATGGTTACAATGCATTGGCAACCCAAAAGAGCTGAAGGGAAGGTATGGTGGATCCTATGTGTTAACAATCACAACATCATCAGAACATGAGAAAGATGTGGAGATATGGGTTCAAGATGTTTCTCCAAATGCCAAGAAGATATATCACATCACAGGGACTCAAAAGTTTGAGTTCCCAAAGGAGGAGCTTCGGATCTCGGAAGTGTTTCGGGCGGTGGAGAAAGCGAAGAGCAGTTTCAGGGTGCTTGCTTGGGGACTTGCAGACACAACTCTTGAAGATGTTTTGATCAAGGTTGCTAAAACCGGTCAGGCTTTTAATTATTATATTCTCTTGAATCTTCTTAAGATTATAATTTTATTTCTGTTCAATTAACGTCAATATTTGCTTGTTCATGTAAGATAAAATTGGTAATGCAGAGGTTTCCCTTATATTTATTTCTATCTAGTGAAATGTTCTAAATTACACCATAGTCATTAAAGTGTGTTAGGTCACTTTTTTGTTGTAAGGATTGTGAAGGATATGTTAAATAAATACATTTTTATTTACAATTAATACATATCATTACTATATTTTTGCTTGGACAAAGAAGCTACAATTACAATTACAATTACAAAATTACACTAGACATCATCTACACTTTAAAGACTATGTTACTTCCTTTCTTTCAGAAAGTTTTATTTCCTTCAATCGTATTTTTGTTTTAGAAAGTTTGATTTTCTATAGTTTTAAATACATTTTGTATTAGTTAATATTAATAGATTATAAACTTCAAAAAATATTAGTTGAGAATGTTTGAACTGTTGCATTACTATTAAATATATAAAAAAAAACCTAATTGAAACTCTCCTCTTCCACTGGTTGAAGAATCTGAGATCGTGGGATCACTCCTTCGCAGCTTCTTGCTAATTGACATTGAAAGCTCTCTCCATGTCGCTTTCTTGGTTTCGTTGAAATAATTTTATTAAATTGTTGTTTGACCAAAGAAAAAGCAAAAAAGAATAAATAATATATTTGAGAAAAAATAACAAAGAAATTGATTGATTCTGTGCATAAGGGTAATATTGCAATTTTCCTATACCGTATCTGATCTCAGTTCTGTTCTCCGCCTGTTATGTGACCAGAAGATGGCGGTGATTTGTTCGTTCTCAGTTCAGAAAATTGGGTTTAAATTAGGTATTCAATTTTATTAAACCCAATAAAACAAAAACCTAATATAATAATTAAGATTATTGTTTTCAAATAAATCCAAAATTTTCTAAGCTTAGGGATTTTAAGGAATTTTTTATTGTCATATGAAATATTTATATACATTCATATAAATGTAAAATAATTTGGCAGGTTTTCCCGGAAACGTGACGGTGAAAGTGACGTACATGTTGATCGGAGAAAACAAACTCGGTGTAAAAATGGAGGCAAAGCCACCCAACAAACCCACACCAATCAACTTAGCTCTCCACACTTACTGGAACCTCCACAGCAACAACTCCGGCAACATCCTCTCACATCTTGTCGTCGGAAAAGGTAGTGCGGTTTATAAAAAATTCCATATTTTACCAAAAAGTTCCAAATTTTTCAGGAGTGATTCCATCAGACGAAAAACATAACAGGGGTTAAGGTTTTTTAATGCACTAAGGAGCAGAGTTGGTAGTAGAGGTCTTCTTGAACTCGATCTTGTCGACTTTAACCTCTCCATCGATGAGCTCATAGACATAGATTGTCACTCGAAGACCATCGATATCCATAAGCACAAAGCTAGGGTTTACATCTTGGTTTATGATGCTATAAGCTCCGGTTGCAGAGCCCGGGTTTATCACCACTCCTCCCTCGTGTTTGTAGGCTGTGAACTGGTGGGTATGGCCTGTTACAAGTATGTCCACATCGAGTTGTCTCTGAAGCATGGCTAGTGAGTCTAGATCACCCCATGGGATCACCTGTACAACAAACAAAGAAGCTCTTTTTCATATCACTGCAAATAACCAACACCACATAAGTTTGTTAACTTAACTAACCATAGCTTCCTAAGGAACATGAATGAGCCAGAAAACAAATTTTCATGACGACAAGAATTGGGAAACAAACCTAAAGGAGATCTCTTTCATAGATTAGTCTAAAACATTGACATAGAAAATCAACGATGCTGAAACTTTTCAAAACCTAGACTTTCCCCTTTTACTAATCCCCAACACAGTTCTTTATCATAAATAGAAAAGGTAAGTGCAGACTAGAAGCATCTAAACAAAAGCAATTTTACCAATGTTTACCTAATGACAAAGTAAAGAGTGAGAGAGATAAATATTTGATATGATGAATATTGTCAGTCAGAGCTATCATGCAAATAATAATAAGCGAGCAAACTCGGAAATTCACTGGGTAGGGGCACACACCAACAAAGCAGTGATGTAAAGGCAAGCAAAATTCAGTTACCTAGTCTGAATATTCCGATATACAGATGATGTATGATACAAAGGATTATCTATATACTGCAAATGCTAGCATCTAATCGTAAACCTCATAATGAAATGTGCAAGGGAAGAAAATTCTGAACCTGGTGGCCGTGGCACAGTCCCAGCTTGAATTGCCCGATAGTCAAGGTTTTGCTCTCAGGGTATCGTGCATCTTCGTCAAACTCCCCTCGAGCTATATGCAAATCAGGGCAGATGGTCTTCAAGTAGTCATGGATTTCCTAAAAAGTCAAAAGATGCTAAGCTTGCAACAAACATGAACCAGAAAAGAACAAATATGTAAGTTAACAATAACAATAGGAAAGCAAAGCACACAAATGACATACAACTCCTCTAAAATGGTTATTGGCTAAACAACCATCTCTCACACTACCAAGCAGGAATTAAACTCTGCACAATCAACCAGATACAGAACAAGCTCAAAACAACCACTGAATCCCCTCTTCCATTTCCCGGTAATCTTACACAACCAAGTAAGAAAGTGGGTCTAAACAACCTAGATACAGGATAAACTTAGAGTAGGTAGTATCAGATAAAAAATCATCATATAAAGCTTGAATTTAGAGTCTATTCTCGCTCTGAATCCTCTTTTCTTCCTTAAATGTAACTATCCCAGAAACAATTATATCAGACAGAATGATCCGACAAGGACATTTCACGAAACAAAATAAAGAACAATAGAGAAGTAAAAATTAAAAATTTGAGAAAACCCTACTTTGATGCAGAGATTTCCAGTACAAATGATGTGTTGAATCTTCCCAGGGACAAGCATAGATTTGAACTTGGGAGGTAGATCAGCCGCTCTATGGGGTACATGGAGATCCCCTAATGCCAATACCAGCACCATTTCAAACTTTCACGAGAGGAAAACCCTTCAAAGCCAATCAAAGAAGTTGTACATCAAATCAAGATCAAAAGTTATCACTTGTGACACTGAGCATAAAAAATCTGGGTTGAGAAACAGACCAAGAACCAAAACTCAAATTATCTGACAATACAATGAGGAATCATTTCCAAAATCCTTCTTTTAAAGTCACTACTTCCAATAAATTCGTCTTCCGTTTCAAGTTTCAGTTGACTACAACTCTAAAGTCTTGTTTTTACTGCTTCTTATCAGTAAACCCGAACCCAAACTCAGATTTAGTGCAATTCAAACATGGGTTGACACAATTAAGACAAAACCCAGATGTAATTTAACACAAATATTCACAACTAGCCGCTCTATAGGATACAAGGGAATCCCAAAATGCTAATACCAGCACCATTTCGAGCTCTCCAGATTAAAAAAAAAATTGATTGAAATTTGGACAAAGGTGAATTTCCCCCATAGTTAAAAAGGGGAGGCGTAACTTCAGAACATCGAGCTTACCAGATCAGGTGGTCGAGGAAAATCTCGAAGAGGCAAATTGAAATCACCAGAGATATATATTTTGTGTTTGGTTAGTGGGGATCTCAGAGATCGCCCATGGAAGATCCTTTCTTTTTTCCCTTCTCTTCTATGCTTTGATGATCGCTCCTTGATCCGACTGGGTTCTCAGAAAACGAAGGAACTAAACTTACACGACGTCGTATGACCAGTTGACATTACCCGGTTTCATCACGTTGGTACGGAAATTTAAAGAACCAAACCAACTCACATTTGAACCGGACTTAAACATCGTTTATTCGTCTTTTTGTTCACTTCGGGACAAATTTAGAAGATCTAAACATAAACAAAGCACCAAACTATGTAATGAAAAAGTTTAATAGCTCTATTTGTTGAATAATATTGTTCTTGTACTTCTAGACATCATACCCATTTATAAATGCAATTAGGGGTGGGCAAAAAAATTAGAGGTATCAAAATGTCATTTGCCAATGTACACGTTATATGGACAAATCCATTTACGGAACGAGTTAAGATGGTATATGTCCAACTTAGTTCACGGATAAAATGGATCGGACACTGTTGGACAATGTGTGGTCTATGATTCCTAAAAATTTAAGTCAAAATCAAATTTTTCCAAACTGAAAATTGCGATTTCCTTGTCGGATCATTCTGTCTCGATTTGTGTATATTACATATAAAAAATTTCACATTTATAAAATAGAGTCCTCGAATTAAGATATTTTCTTATGGGTAGTTATATATTTTCGGGTACGCGTTCGGGTTTCGGGTTTTTGGGTTTGGAACGGATTCGGGTTTTCGGGTGTAGAGATCTCGTACCAACGGAATAATTTGGTCGGGTACGGAACGGGTTCGGATACACTTTATCGGGTCGGATTCGGTTCAGATACGCAGGTACGGATTTTTTGCCCACCTCTAATCAGAATGGTAGATGAAAAGTCATGTCAGTCCTTGTTAGTTCTTGTATCATAACTTCATCTTTCTTCCATCAACACAACCGTCACCGTCCTCTCCTCCTTTCCTAATCGGTTATCCTTCCTTAATTGCTGTCATTTTTTCCTCCTTTCTCCACTTACCGTATTTTTCTTCACTACAAAAATAGAGATTTGCTGGTGATTTTAGTGTATATCATGACTTAATAAATGATGCCTTGTAATTATACGAAATATGCATCACTAAAAAAAAGTTAATACATTAACAAATAAAATAAAGTGACATAAAAAATAACATAAAATTTTAAAACAATATATTCATAAATTAGAAAATATTTTGCTATTTAATGACAGAATAATAAAATACTAGTTTTCCGGGTTTTTCTTTAAACGTTTAAATATTATTATCACTTCCGATCAATAGTTTACAAGATTACAGAGATAATATTTATATAACTATACTCTAAACAAAAAGGTTAAAAACGATACAATAAGAAGCGAAATTGACGATGCTTCAACTTTAGAAGCCTTATTCGCTAGCAGATTAACAAATCTGTTGAGTTCATTCTCCGTATTTGAACTTAACCATTGCGATTCTTGGCTATCACCCAACTATGACGCACTATAAGAACTTCACAAATCTCAAAACACCACTGCATAAAGACTTCAAACTCCATAACCAATGGTTGTCTCTGTATGAATTTGGCTTTCGTCTAGACTTTAACAAACCAACAGAAATAACCGACAGAAACACCACGAATGATAACTTCACCGGAATCAAACTCTACGAAAAAGAAAATAAACTAACACAAAAACCAGAATGGAAAATACGACTCATTTTTCACTCAATATAATCTATCAAACTGTTATATATGATAAACATGGTGAGATTGTCGGCAAAACACATGAACAAACACAACATGTTGAAGAGACACGTCGGAAAGACACCAACCCAACCAATTGTAGTGTGAAAGAAAATATCATACTTATAGGCGAGATCACAAACAGATCGCCGATACCGGCAAAACCGTGAAGAGGAGAAAGACAATTATCCAAAAAATCGCCTACAATCATGCCTTTCCAATTTGCCATCCCCAAAATATTGAAGGTTTTTTATAGATAAATCTTATAATATAATTAGAAAGTGTACAGCCGACGCCGGAGTCAACACCCGCCTGCAAATTTACAGAAAAACGAAGAAGAAATGTTGATTTAGAAGATTACTTTTGAGAAAAAAAATTTGAGAGAAAAGAAATTAGAAAGAAGTTAGAGAGAAGTTATATTTTTCTTTTTTATTGATTCTCCGCTATTTTTCCTTTTTTTTTAACGTCTAAATATTATTATCACTTCGATCAAGAGTTTACAAGATTACAGAGATAGTATTCATAAAACTATACTCTAAACAAAGAGGTTAAAGAACAATACAATATAAGAAGCGAAATTAACGATACTTAAACTTTAGAAGCCTTACTCGCTAACAGATTAACAAATCTGTTAAGTTCCTTCTCCGTATTCGAATTTAACCATTGCAATTCTTGGCTATCACCCAACTATGATGCACTATAAGAATTTCGCAATCTCAAAACACCACTGCATGAAGACTTCAAACTCCATAACCAATGGTTGTCTCTGTATGAGTTTGTCTTTCGCCTAGACTTTAACAAACCAACAGAAATAACCGGCAGAAGCACCATACATGATAACTTCACCAAAATCAAACTCTACGAAGAGAGACAAAATAACTAACACAAAAAAACAGAGTGAAAAATACGACTCATTTTCCACCCAATATAATCTATCAAATTGGTATAGTTGATAAATATGGTGAGATTGTCGGCAAAACACATGAAGAGACACAACGTGTTGAAGAGACACTTCAAAAAGACACCAACCCAACCAATTGTGGTATGAAAGAAAACATCGTACTCATAGTCGAGATCACAGACAGATCGTCGGTACCGGCAAAAGCGTGAAGAGGAGAAAGACAATCATCCAAAATATCGCCCACATTCGTGTCTTTCTAATTTGCCGTCTCCAAATATTAAAGGTTTTTTATAGATAAATTCTATAATATATTAAAAAAAAGTACGGCCGACGCCGGAGTCGATGCCGACCGGCAAATTTACATAAAAACAAAGAAGAAAAGTTGGTGTAGAAGATTATTTTGTGAAAAAAATGAAAGAAAAAGAAGTTAGAGAAATTTTTTTTTTCTATTTTTATGTTATTATATTTTGCAGCATGTTTTTTTCTAAATAACATGTTATTTTCTTATTGATTAATATTAACTATTACAATATGTTATTTTCAAATAACAATATTCCCATTTAAATTTTATTTCTGTTATCTGAGGGGCGTTTTAGAATTTTCATACCTGTAAAAAAATTGTAAACCAAATTTTTCTGAACAATGCTTATTTACTTAATTAACTTTCAAAATTTGTGCATCTACTTAATACCCTACATAACTAAATAACTAATTGCAGAATGGTAAAAAATCCAGTGATTGAAGTTTTTTTATTAGTTACACACAACTTATTCATGATTTATGATGTTCTGCCATTTCTTCAATAGCCAAAAAGACCAAAAAAAAAAAAAAAAAATTCTATCATTTCACAGTCTTTTTGAGTTACGTTTTGTTTAATGATCCATCATTCCCTCACACAACTATCAGTCTATCTAATTCATTTTTTTCGTACCAAAACTAATATTCCCTCTGTTCCTAAAAAATTGATGTTTTAACTTTTTATTTGTTCCACAAAAATTGATTTTCTAGGTTTTTATTGATTTATACTTATAAATTGTAAACGTTAATATGCAATGGTTAAAAATAGTTACATTTAATAGATTACTATTAGTTCATAATTATAAAAAAAAAATTATATAAAAAAGGTAATGTTGATATAGTTAAATATTTATTGTTTCCTAATATATGTGAAAACTCTAGAACATGATTCTTTTATGAACATATAGAGTATTTGATTACTTACAGAAAACAAATGTATGTGTATTTGTAATATACACATTTTGAAAAGAGAAAAAACTCGAGGCTATACATATATATATATATATATAGCCGTTAGTTAGTCAAGGTCTTTAAGGATATTCAAGTTATGTTTTAAAAATCCTTTATCAAAAAAAAAAGAAAAAAGTTATCCTTAGAGCCAAGCTCGCAGGTTTGGACCACTTGCATCCTAGCCATCAGAAAAATAAAACACATAAAAACACACGGAGTATATACAAACTGCATGAATAATAATTTACACCCAAGATCGTCTTTCACCCTCAGATTTGAAAATTACCAAAGAGAGTAGATGAAAAATACTCGAGTATTTCATACAGACCAGCCGACGGATCCTCGCTCTAGCCAATACACTAGCTTGAGGAAAATACTTCTTAGAAGTATTTCCAATGACCTCGAGACCGTTTTCACTTTCTTTCCATCCTTCATTTTTTAAAAGAAGAACTTTCTCATATTCTCCACCGGAAAATAGCCTACGAAAATGTTGAAGAGACTATGGACCATTTTTTTCTCAAACTGTCGTAACGAAAAGAATGTTTCTTTTGTGTATTTTCAATTTTCTTATTTGCGTTTTCAATAAAAGTCTTAGTCTCTTTTACTCGTTTGAACATTGGAAAATTTTCAGAAGACATCGGTGGAGTATTTTTGGATTTTCACGTGTCTGTGTTACATTTTACATGAGATTTTTCCATAGGAACCGAATGCACATCGGTGGAGTATTTTATGGTTTGATGTTTACTGTTTGGTTTTGGTTAAAGCGGAAAAAATAGTTTATAAGTGACATGTGTTAGAGCGTTTTTATTATATATATATATATATATAAAATAAAAGGATTAAGATTCCTTAATTAATGTGTTATGTTTGTACACTTGATAATTTAGATTTTGAGATAATTTGGTAGTATAATTTAAGAGATGTAATATATATTTTTTCATATTATTAAAAAAATCTATAACAGTTTTGATTTACTCATATATCAATTATTATCAATGATTAGAAATTCGATTCGAAATCCGTCTTGACCCGTATTTATATGTCCTAACCCATCTTGACCCATTGTAAAAATTAGAATATTTGAAGATAGGGATTCTAATTTAAATCTGGATGATAAAATATTAGATTCGTCAAAACCAGATCAATATACTTTTTGATAAAAGTTTAGAAAACTATATAAATATTTTTGATATTAAAAATGATAACATCTTAACTTTTTATAAGTTAAAAACTATACTACTTGATAAATTTAAAAATTTTATATCTATTATATTTTAAACTCTTTATAAATTTAAAGTATATTCATAATACTTTATATTTTCTAAAGTTTTATAATATTTTAAAATTTATTATATATGGCATAACTAATCGGTTCAATTAAATAACCATATTAAACCAAATAAAATTTATAAATTTGGCTGTATATTAAATCAAGCTCATTCAGAATTGGATTCATTTTGGTCATATTTATAATATGTTTTAAATACCATTAAAAATTATTTAGCCAGTGTGGTACGTTAAAATCACATTTAATTTTTCTCATCGATTGAGAAATTTATATTCGTTTAAAAAAATTTAAATCACAATACATGCAAAAAAATTCTAAAAATTTAACTATTATATTGATTATGTAATGATTAAAATTTATATAAAAATGGGAGCAAACAAAAATGAGAGGAGAATAAAATCTTCAAAATATCAAAATAATTAATGTGAGTATATTAAAAATCGTATTTAAATTCATAATTAATTAGAAATCATTTTTAGAAATTCGTAATTAGATTAAAGAAATAACTTTGAGATATTATGTTACCTATAAAATCTGTGAAAATCTCATTAAATACTTTGAAAAATTGCCATTGTGTGATTTTTTTATACTTTTAAATGACAATTATATCAATGGTATTGCATGTAATATTTTAGATTTTAATAGTTTTTAAATATTGAATGATTCCCAATTAATAGTATAGATATAATGGAGTTTAGGAATTTTATATGAAATAGATTTTATATTCGACTTGTCTGCTATTTCAAAAAAACAAAAAATTTAAAATTGTGAACATAAAAATGTAAATTGTGAGCCGAAATAAAAATATAACAAAATTTTCTATTTAGAATATTGCACTAAAGTTGGATAAAAATTTATTTTTAAAACTTCTTTATAATTATTTTTGTCAATAATTACTTATATAAATTATTAGAATGATTGTATCGAAAATTAATTAATATAACATGATATGAAAAGACATGACAACGTGGCATATACAAATTTTGCTTTTAGTAAAAACATGTTGATTTGGCTGCTTTTGTCCTTTCAATGTTTTAGTAATGTGAACCTTTTCTCGGTTTAAATAGATTAACGATTAGTGATTTAGGGTTACCCCTAGTGATCGTCCTCCGCCATAGAAAGCCAGAGGATGAAACTTACACAAGGAATCATGAAATCGAAATCGTTTTCGTTTGATCTCATGATAGAGATATTTAAAACGATTGCCTCTTAAAACCTTAATAAGATTTCTTTGCTTATCTAAGCTATGGGCTTTCACAATGCCTAGTCGATATTTCATGAAACTATTTTCGATGTGTCTTTGGCTAGACCGAAAAGTCTCATCTACGTATTGAGAAGAACACATATGGGTTTAGCCTTTTCATCTGCAAAAGTATACGAGAAGCATCATCATCATCTTCTTTCTCTTCCGCTTACCATGTGACCTGCCACACCCGACAACGTACAACCATCACTCTTTCCGTCCATTGTTTGATTTGTTATGGACCAGTTTCTAGGCTCGTGATATATAATCCTTGCACTAGACAATCCATTACCTTGCCCAAGATCAACGCCGGGAGGAGACACATAAACCAATACATAAGCTATGATTCCATCGACAATGATTATAAAGTGTTGTGCATCACGAGGGGAAAACTTAACCTAAGCAACATACGCGGTTTAGCTGAGGAGTACGGGTTTTGACATTGGGATCAACTCGGTATTCATGGAGGATGATTCAAGAAACTATTCCTCCTCACTTTAACTTTGCATCAACGGAGTTTTGTACTATCAAGCATTTACGGGCACAAAGCTAAATATTCTGCAATCATGAGGTTTGATGTTAGGTCTGAAAAACTTGAACTTATTAAAGAACCTTGCACCTTTCGCAGTTTTTCAAAGTTGTCAAACTTCGAGGGAAAGCTAGCTGTCATCTTCTTTGAAGAGAAAGTCAGAGGTATTATTGGGTAGTGGGTTCTAGAAGATGCTTCTAAGGAGCAATGGTTGAAGAAGACTTTTGTTTTGCCTCATTTTGCGCAGTTTCTTAGGTTTCAAATTTTTCGCACCACTGATCCTGAGACGGGTGAGATTATTTATACACCAAATTATGTGCATGCATCACTATCTACTGCTGTCTATTTTGATCTGAAAAAAAATAGTGTGAGAAATTTTGAAATAGAAATAACCACAGAGCAGTATATATATTGTAATCCTGACTGGTCTCCTCTAGTCAGGTTGATAATCTAATGTTTCTATAAGAGTTTCCCCTTCGTCAGTTGATAGACCAGAGGAGAGGATCATCAGTCATTCAGTTTCCCCATATCTTACTCGCCTTCAAACAGGTATTTTGTTCTTCAGTTATAGTTGAGTTCTATCTGGGTCACTTGAGGAGTTTTCATCATCTAGTTTGTTTATGATCATCGTCTATGTTTTATATTTCGTTTTCAGTTGTTTGTAATTTACAAAATTTTCATTGTGCTTCACTGCCAGTGATGGAATGGCTGAACATTTTTGATGAATTCATTAAAACTACAAGAAGGTTGAAATTATAAAGAAAAATCAAATCATTCTAAATAAATTGGATTCAACTAAAGTATGATTAGTAACGTATCTAAGATTATAAAAGGAATGATTATGATACTATATCTATTAAAAATTTTGGTAGTTGAAGCGGTTGGCTCAAGAACACACATGAAAAATCTGTCAAGAAAGAGCTTTTGGTAAAAATATCAACATATTATGGTTGGTTTAAAATGTAGAACATGAGGAATTTAAGGAATATTAATAAAGTTTGTTTTAACTATCTTTATATAATTCAAATCACAATTGTATGTTTATAAAGTTATAAGTTTTGCAATAGATACTACGAAGAACATTCTCTATGGCCACACAGTAGCTGTAGCTGTAACTTTGAATGAGGAAGTAATAGCTAAACTTAACTAATTGACATTACAATCACCGGATCATCACGTGAATGAGTAAAATTATAAAGAAATTTGCAGAAAAAGTTGCTTTCTTGACTTTTAATTGAATCAATTATTTACTCTTTTTAACATTTTCGTGACATTTCTACGATGCTGTTTCATATTATTGACACGTGGTAAGCGTGGATTTGTCTCCTAATTTTCCCTTGGTTCTCTTAGTGGATATGGACACGAATAAGATCTTTATTGGTTTTGTCTCTGTAAGCTCATGGTTTTGATCACTTGCTCTTATTGTTTGTTTATGCTTCGGAAAATGTGGTGTGAAAATTAGAAAACTACGGATGAATTTAAAATAACTTGAAACCTTGTATGATGTTATGTCAAAGTTAATAAGGTTTTTCAGCTTAAAACTAATGGATGGTACTGTGACATACTTTTAAATCCGGCTTTGATGATATGCTAGTTAATAAGTTTTATATTAAAATCTACATATTGATAATAGGTTAAAACAAAAACGAATAATTAAGCTAGTAGACATTTTCTAATTTTTTAACAGAAAACAAATTAATAATTAGCTAGAAAAATCAAAATGGAAGCAACAATGGAACATGCTTGTTCTTAAGTATTTGCTATAAAATTGGTATGTTTGAAGAAAAAAGAAAATGTTTTGATATAGGAATACTTATGCTTTGTAATTTGTTTAATCATAATTCATAACTAATTAAAACCAATGGCAACAATTATTATTTTTGTTTTCTAGAAAACACAATTGTCCAATTTCCATGAAGTTTACGGAAACCGGATCTAATTTCCACACAAGTACAACACAATCTTCACATTCATAAGTAAACCGACCCAATTTCCACTAAAATTTGTGGCTAAGAATTAACCGATTCAAAACAAAATAAAAGAGTAAACCGAAGAAAGGTCGTGGTCTTCCCAACAAGATGAGCAAAGCCCAGAAAAGGAAACGCCTACACCAAGACGACGGCGACTCAAAAACTCCGCCCAATAAATCAACCGTCGACGGCGGTGATCCTTACCCTGCACTTGTTAGACCTACCGCTGAATAATGCCGAGACGTAAAGGATGCTTTGTTGTCTCTCCATGGGTTTCCTCCCGAGTTTGCCAATTACCGCCGTCAGAGACTCCGATCATCCTCCGCCGTAGATGGTCACAATACACAATGTACAGTGAAATATGAGCAATTGGATGAAACGGCGGAGGAGGGCGTGCTTGATGGACTGGTTAAAATTCTTCTCTCCCAGAATACAACTGAGGTCAATTCCCAAAGAGCTTTCACTTCTCTCAACTCTTTATTTCCGAAATGGGAAGATATAATTTCTCCAAACTCAATGTTTCCTCTGTTGAATCCTAACTAGCTGGAAGATTTAGGAATTATATGCATTCTAGGTTTCGTGAAGTTTTATGATTTGTGACGTTGACATAGTTATGAGTTTAGGTTAAGATTTAGTTATGAGAAAAGCTTAATTCTTGGAAAAATTGGGGAATCTATGAGCTTTAATTCTTCTTTGTATCTTGACATTGTATAATGGAAAAGATTTGTATTGATCTTGATTCTTATTTTGCCTCCAGTGTAGGTTTTGGCTGCTGAACCAAAATCAATTGAGAATGCTATAATATGTGGAGGATTGGCCCCGAAAAAGGCGGTCTGTATCAAGAACATATCGAACCGTTTACAGAACGAAAGAGGCAGATTGTGCTTGGAGTATTTGCGTGGTTTTTCGATAGAAGAAGTTAAAACCGAGCTCTCTCATTTTAAAGGAATAAGACCCAAAACGGTATAAGCCGAGAACTTTCTTATGCTGAGAGCTACTGTTATTTACTTAGTCCTTTAGACACCTAACTCTTGGTATCAAAGTAACAATATGAATGAAGATAAATTTTGGAAACTGACATAAGAGATGTATCGTTGATTGACAGGTTTCTTGTATATTGATGTTCAATCTCCAGCACAATGATTTCCCAGTAGACTCCCATGTGAGTGTTTACACAATTCTTGTGTTGTTGGTATTTGTTTTTCATTGGATCAATGAATGAGATACGAAACCGACTGAAACAGGTATTTGAGATCGCAAAAGTGTTAGGTTGGGTCCCGAAAACCGCAGACAGGAACAAAAACTATGCTCATCTCAACCGCAGGATCCCCGATGAACTCAAGTTTGATCTGAACTGTCTGTTATATACACATGGTAAGCTCTGCAGCAATTGCAAGAAGAATGTTGCTAAACCAAAAGCTAAAGCTAAAGTAGTAGCGTCTCCTGATGATTGCCCTCTTCTCGGTTTTTCTGTTTAGTCTAAATTACCAGAATTATAACTCTTACTTTTTGGTTCTCTAGTTCCTTTCTTGACTTGTTGCTTCTAATCTAATCTGATAAATAGAAAAATATTTAAAATGAGACACATTAGTTTTGCATCAAAGACCAGATTCATACCATTATAACAGAAGAGGTCGACAAGTATCTATAAAATAACTTTGGGGTCAAAATGGAATTAGTCTTAAGGTAAGGGTAAAATTCAAAAACACAAAATTGCAATTAAAGTCGTATATTACTAGGAACTTTACAGAAAGTTACTAATTGCGCTATCGTCTTCATCCATCGTTGGGAATTTGCTATCGTCTTACTGCTTAACATCTTTGCTCGTCATCGGAAATGGCGTTTTTACTCAACAACACCTTGATTTCATCTCACCTCCGATCTTCATCCCAGGTATTAATTTTCTGGTACAAATCTCATTAACAGATATGATTCGATTCTCTTGATCTTATGAGAAGATGGTTTAATCTTTTGCAGAAGACGGATGGTGCCTTAGCTCAATCCCGTCGCGGATTCCATGTGGAGCTTGGAGCTCGCGAGAAAGCTGTAAGTATCTTTTACATTTATCTCTGTTATAGGGTACGGATCGTGGATAGATTGGATTGCTCGATTCATTTTGAATTTGTTTTGGAAGGATCCTTGTTTGTGAAATAGTTAATTGAAGGTAGTGTAATTGTTTTGAAAGTCTTGGTGTATAATCTTGTAAAATTAGCTAAGCAAAGCTAGAGAGTGGCTCCTCTGAGACTCTTGTGTTGTTGTAGCTTTTGGCTGAGGATGCTTCTTTGAGGAGATTCAAGTCGCATAAGAAAAGTGTGCACCGATTGAAAAAGATTGGAGATGTGCTCACAGTTGTCGTTGTTGCTGGTATGAGAAGTTATTTTCGTTAAATTATCAAATCTTTTATGAAGATACAACTCCCTCGTCTGAATCGTTAATATACACATTGTTTAGATGATACTGATTGATATAATCTCTATTGAATTAGTGTTATTGCATCCTCGGCTTATCATTTTCTAACGCACAACTTTCCAACTTCCATGATATGTAATTAGCAGTTAGCATATATGTTAGGTGTGATGTCATAGTATTGTGTATTTGAGCTGAATAGCCTTGTCATATGTGCCGCTTGTTCCAGGATGCTGCTATGAGATCTATGCCAGAGCAGCGATGAGAAAGGAAGCTCAGGCAGCTGCAGGAGGAAGCTCATGAGTCCTCTTTATGCTTTTTTTTTATCATCCATCTTTCTTTTTAACAGTCTGAAATCATTCATCTTGTTGGTTATTGAATAAGTGAAGGAATGAAAAGGATTTGGTGTCGTATGGTAAAACTTTGTCTTTGTTTTTGAGAAACCCAAATCGCTATACATGAAATCAAGCAAGTCGTACTTGAATGTATCACGAGCTCGTAGATTATTACAAGATTCTTCAAAGGCCTTTACTCATATGCTATTGTTTGATTTAATATTTCTATACAAGATTTGATCAAAGGCCTTTATTCATAAGCTATTCGTAAGGGTAATTTGTGTTAATACGATTCATATAGATATTTTTACCCTATGATAGTTTCTTTTGCTATCCATCATAATTTTGTTCCATACTATATTTCCTCTAGTTTCATGTTCTGTTGTCACTAAGCCAGTTTTGAATCTCTGTTATCACATATTCTATATTACTTTAACAGCTATGGCTTATTTTAATGGAACTATTATTGGAAAAGTTTGTTCCTTCTCTATTCCAGTGAAGGTATCCAACAAAAATTTTCAGAACAAATACAGTGAAAGTATGAAAAAAATTAATTCATTTCTTTTATTTCGCTGCTCCTAAAATCGAAACAAAGATATTCTAAGTGTATGAAAAGAAACAATACACGCAAAGATTCAAGGAGGCATCTGCTGCTTCAAGGATAGATGGCAGCTATAATCGGATCATTCGGGTTCTTCTTCAGATTGCTCCATCTCTAACTTCTGTAAGGAACAGAAGCACGAATTCTCAGTACGATACCGAAAGTGATGGTAAAAATGAATTTAGATTTGGACGAGATAGTAAAAGGAGTGAATATTATAGTCCAGAAGAGCATAACACAATGTCATAAAGTAAGTCAAGCATAGAAAATGTGAAAGCAAAACCATGGATCGTTACAACACATTGCATCTACCAGTTGAGATCTCTTAAAATATGAAAGAAACATTGAATTTCTCCGAAACTGTTCTGAGTCTTGAGAAAAATTAATTAACCCTTGCAATTTCTTTTTGCTACTAATGTAGGTAATCACATTACCAAAGAAACTGAGTAAGGTGAATGAATATTAGCCATGGAAACAATCTTAGCAACCTAATGCAGAAATTTTCTCTGAAGCCAAGACACAATGGACAAAGAGGATGTGGAGATTTAGTTGATAGGCAGGAGAATTTCAGCTTTGAAGAAGTTCAGAGGCTTCACTCTAAGCTATAGGTCTACTGTATCGAGCCTAGGATTGAAGATTGGTTTGAGAGCAGTTAGAGAATACTAAGTTTATAAGCGTGTTTCCATTAAGCAAGTCTCTCTAGTTTGTTTTAATTGAATATGAAACTTAAGTTCAGATCAAGCTCCTACCTGAACCATCTCAAATCTTACAGTACTCACAACTTTTCAAACCCTTTCTATAAGTTTTAAGGATATAACTATGGACTTTAAAACACATCTTATATCCAAAACTGGGACTAGAATTAGCTGTTAATAAAGATAAAGACATCATTAACACAGTTTGGTCCATTGCATAGAACTGAGCATCTGAACCAGTAGTAATCTCTAACAATGCCAGAGATATCATCATTTTTCAGAGAATCAGAGTATCAAAAATCACAACTAGCAATATAGAAATTTCCGTAACCCTAAATTTGGACATCAGCTCAACAACAATCCAATCAAGTCAAAGAAACTATCTACAAATGTTTGGATCATGGAAGACTGGCAAATTCTCAATCATCTAACAAGAAACGACACTGATGATCTTCAGGAACAACGATACGAAATTGACAAGTGAAAGACATTGGAGGCGAAGAGAGAAGAAAGAACATACAGATTGAGCGTTGTGCCAAGAGAGGCCACGATAGACATTAACAGAGAAAGTGGCGGTGAGGTAGATAGTGGCGAGCCCTAGCCCCGCCGTAAAAGCCTTGAACGACCAATCTCCAGCTCTAGTCACTATCCCCATTTCTCTCTTTGCTCTTCGATTTCGGAGATTTATGATGGTTAGATGCATATGTGTGTACCGGCTCAAAATTAAGAAATGATTCGTTTATATTGATTGGTTCGGTTTGGATTCGGTTTATTTTGTTCCAAGTTAATTCGGTCACGGTTGGTAAAGGGAACGGTGACCATTTGTATTTGGTTTGAACTTTGAAATGTAGTGTACTTCAACCTAAATCGGTTGAATCAAAGAAACTTATAGATAACCGAAATAATGGTTCAAATTCCGATATTATTTCTGAGAATACCAAAATTTGTGCCGGTCCTTGATAAATCCCTAGTCCCAAACAATGAAGAATGAACCAACCAACAAAGACAACACGAGAAAAAAAAAGACAATAAGGAAGAAATAAAAAAGGTGTTATCACGACTGTATATATTGAAAAATAATAGTATTTGTTACAATTATAATTTGCTGACACTTGTATGAGTTTTTACAAGACTGCTATTTTTTCGATAATTCTTTTATCCCAAATAAAACAGCCAATCTCTCTCTCTGATCACGTTTTAAATTAGTTAGATTTCACTCAACCAACAAGTAACTAAGAACAAAGAACAAAGAGCTAGAACTAAAAAACAAGCAACAAGCAAAATCACAAATAACAATCCAACAAGATGCTCATAACCATTCTGGATTCAGATTCGTAAATCTCTGTTTCCTAAAATTATTTTTGACAATACAATATAATTTTTAAAACTAATCCGATAAATGTAATAAAATAATAATTTTATCTGATCTATGCTTGGACTATTTAAAAAAAATTGGATACATAATATATTTTAAAAAAACTTCAGTGTAAATAATATGGTTTCACTATTATTATAAATTACTAATTATAGACTCGGGCACATGTATGTATAACCAACATTAGAATATTATATCGACAACTTGGCGTCTAATGCACGGTGGAACCCTTAGAATTCTGACGAAGCTACGAAGTTGATACATTGTGGTTTCACTCTGTTGAAGGCCAAGGGAAAAATAGGTGGCACTTGGAATTCTGACCTAACTGACATACACAACAAGATTTTGATCGAGTTTTTAAGAAGACATGGTTTGGATTTGCAAAAGTTAGAGACCAAGGAGTTGATATGCTCGATTACGACTTTTTCTCTAAGCTTTTGATTGCGTTTCACTTTCAAAAACATGTTGAATTCATCACGTTTGAAGGAGCTTACAATTTTGCTTACTTTTTGGTGTATCCTTGATAACTAACACAAGAATTGATAATTCTAATATTGTTTGCGTTTTCTTAAAACTGATTTAGTAAGAATCTCAATACGCCAGAGACAATATGGATCTTTTCACGCTAAAAATGTTAGTCTAATATTAATCATAGTTTAAAATTATGGACATTTTCACTAGAAATTTTCATATGAAATTTTTGATATTGTATATCTCGAACGAGTTTTACATCATCAGAAAATTTGACTGCCATCTTTCAAATTGATTTGGAGCATGCACCCTCCAATAAAATCATATTAAGCCATATAATAAAAATAAAAGTTTCCAATCGATTGCTGTTCAGAAAATTTTGAAGTTGGTGGGATCAAATAAATATGCTGGAATTTAAGAACTCCGGGATGACTGCTTTAAATCCCTTACTTGGGAATTAGTTAATACAACATGATCTTATCATTTCATCCATATTGATATATAATATTTACACTAATTTTTGGTATTAACTCTTAGATATATTTAAATTTGACCATAAGTGAATGGTTGAATCTTTTGGATAAAGTTTTCTTAAAGCGTTCAAAATGCTTACAACACATGTATTTATTTTAAGTGGATTGGAAACAACTACATAGAAAATAAAACATGAAACAATAGATTGAAAACAACAACACAAAAGACAACATGAAACAATTTTTTAGGCCAGTTTTCAACAAAAACGACTCGTGACTACTCTTTTGATATTTGATTGTTGGTACCACCATGGACAATGCATTGTACAATGTGGGAACATGCATCCGCAAAGTCATCATCTAGATAAATTGATAGTTTGGTTTAGGACTGGGCATATGGGTAACACTTTTGGGTTTGGATAGAATCTGATTAGATTCGGATCTATCGGGTTTATGTATTTACTATCTAATAAGATAATTATGAACATTCAGTTTGATTTTGATTTAGGTTTTGTCTGGTCCGAATCGGTTCAGATTTCAAATTTAAAAATCTATAAATACCTAAAAAAATAAATACTCGATCGGTTCGGATATAAAATATTTATATATCTGAAATGTAATAAAATTATCCGAAAACACATACAATTTAACAAACACAAACAGATTTAAAATTTCAAGTAGAGTTCAGGTCGGGTCCTCGAATTCGGGTATTTTGCCTAAAACTAGTAAAAACTCTAAATTCTCATGAGTGATGTATCTGATTTTTGGGTATCCGAATGGATATCGGGTAAAAGCCGCATCTGAACCGATACTCACATGTATAACTACACATGATCCAATAAAATAATTTAAAATTTTTAGATTCGAATTCAGATCGAATTTTTTGGATCGGATATTCGGGTTCAGTTTTTTGTTTGGTTAAATAGAAATATTTTGACAAATTGATATTTAAAATTTGGTTTATGAGGAAAGAGAGTCTCCACCGTTAGATTTCTATATTAAATGTATATAGTTGGTTTATTTTTGGTAATTGGCTTTGGTTGAGTTGACTAGCTTTGTTATGTACACACTTTACACTTGGATGAAGGAATTATAACTTCCCCCAATCCAATTTAGGGGAGAATTTAACAATCTAATTACTTCAAGTGAGTCTTGAGCTTAAATTTGGTGAAGAATGTTAAATCTCTAGTTGATTCGATGACATGTGGAATACAACATATTATCATCCACTTATCAGTTGTCATGTGACATATTGTCATTCACTAATCTATGCGGGTCTTATTCAGTTAAGCAGTCCATATTATAAAATTTGGAAAGGTGGTAAAGAAAACCACCATACAATTGTAACCTTTCTATTTATAAAATCATAATTACATGTTTAAAAAGTGTTCTTTTTCTAGAAAAACCATTATCAACGTGAACAAAAGTACAGTTGAACTACTTAAACAAGGTTTAACTTAAAAAATAACGAAACTGAAAACACAGTCGTTTTGGTATTCTCTTAAGCCTAAAATTAATCACTCATGGGTAATAACTTTTCCAAAGTGGGTGTAATTTTTTGGGTACAGAAAGGACACAACTTTATCAAAGAAAAAGATGAGCCTGTCACTGTTACTAATCTAGTATTACATAGGACAGTACAAAAGTTGTTAATAAGGAAACCTATGATGCAGAGACTATCTCTTGTGCATTAAATCAAATCTTACTTCTGATAATAACAATCTTGCTTATTAAAGTAAGTGATACATAAAAAGAATTTAAGGGTCACGTTTCTTCTCTATTGCCTACAATCTGCTAATTTATTCACACCACCCTCAAGAGGATTGAGATTAATCATGCAGCTCGTTCCAAGTTTCCATCAATCCCCAATATGGAGACCCTCTCGCTTTGTCAGCTTCATGTTGATCAAACATTGTTCGTTGAACCTCAATCGGTAGAGTATTGAGCAATAAAACATAACACCAATACCTCAATCGGTAGAGTATTGAGCTGTAAAACATAACACGATCTCCTCCGTCTGATCGCGCTTCTTCAAAACCTCTGGCGTTATCATCTTCCCTAATCCGATTGCCACCAATATCCTCTCCCTTCACCTCAACAAGCTTCTGCTTCCCAGAAGAACCGGGCCTTTCAGATGAAAGATTGGCATCTTCCTGATCGATAGCCAACTCAGTTTTGACCTTAAGTTCAGGTTAGGGTTCGAATTAAGGGAGAGGCGAGACAAGGCTCGTTTACGGCGTTGAAGGAGAGATTTGAAATCCTTGAAAGAGAGATTACGGTCCGGCATTCTCCACCGGCGAGGTACGTCGGGAAATTTGTGAAGATTGCCTCCGTACATGGATATCGCCACCATTTTTGTCTTCTGTGTTTTCCGTTCGTCGAATTCGCCATTTCGTTTTGCTTCCGTGTTCATATGACGATGGGATTTCGACTTGCGTGATGTTTTGCTATGGAAGATGAGCAACGTGTGTTGTTTTTTTTAAGTATTTACAGACGACGAATTTGGCCCAAAACTAGGGCCTATTTACTATTTAGTCTGACCTGAAAGAAGAAAAAAGCGAAATGGAGATGAAACGACACACGGAGTCAAATGTGTTACACATAGATCTGTCAAACGGGCATGTCCGTGATTGCTTGGACGAGTCCGCCGAATCCACCGCTCTCTCCGATCGTTGCGGGTCCGCAGGATTGCGGTTTTAAAATCGATTGTCTATACCCGTTCCGCAAACACTAGTGGGTATACAGATAGGCCCGCTGACTTTTCGTCGACCAAAAATTTCTTCCGCGATCTTCTTTTTCGATGGTCGGTGTTTCTCACCGCCGCCGGAAAAGGGTCAATCTTTCTTCCTGCTTTCTAAAGTGTGGCTTTAGATCGGGTTTTAGTTGTGCGAGTTCCTACTTGGAGGTTTTCTGATCAGCTTCTCCGGCGTTTGGGTTAGAGGTCTTTTTTTGCCTCTCCCGTTCCTAGATACTCGAAGACAGTGTCAAGTGGGTTAGTTTCCTTTGCAGAAGAGCTGAAAAGTGGTAGAACAATAACTTTTTTTTAAGAACCGGTGGGATCAGAAATAACTGGAGACCGCTGATTAACAAAGACCCGAGAGAGTTTGCGAGCCGGTCTGCAGTACAGCGGCACTGTGTCTCTGTTAACCCTGAACGATTGGCAGATCTTGTGTTGAAGAATGTTGAACCTGGATTAGTTCTCTTCTGAGATCATATTTAGCTTTTGACATAAAGTGAATCAAATATATGGAGTCTACCTGAAATGATGATAAAGGATGAAACTTTATAGTTGCTAGAATCAAAATGGTACCTTGTATTTCATGTCACTGAACAATATGTTTTGTGTTTGATTCAACAACACAATTATCTACTTGGAGGGTAATTTTGAGACGAAGATTTTCACTGATCCAGTTACTGGTTTGGTTCGGCGTATAAGACAAGTTGCAATTCGTAGAAATGGTTTCACTTCTGTTGTGATCGCTATTGTAGTTGTTTCACTTCTGTTGTGATCTCTTCTTGTAACTTGGAATGTTTGGTTTAGTGTTCTTCAATTGCTATTTATCCCTTTTACATTGTTTTTGGCTAATAAACCAAACTGAAAGAAATTAGACCAAACCCAATCAATATATTTATATTTAAACCGACCAATCTCCACGTGTTTGCAAACATTGCATGAATGCCACCTCAAAGTTGAACTTGTCCTCCATCTATTATACCTTAGCCTTGTTCTTTTACTTGTCGCAAGGATAGCATCAGCGACAACACAAAACGATGGTTTCTCTAACCAGTAATAGAGCAAAACGATGGATGTACAGTTGTTACGGTATCACCGAACAAAAAAAAATTGTACATAAAAAGTGACGCCAAAAAAAATAGTGGTTGTATTTTCTAGCGGCAGCGATGGAGGTGCTGCGACTTCAAAATGAACAGTAATTCCATGCTTTCCACAACCTTGTATTCCGAATAACTTATATATACATGCATTTTGTGATCGCTAGCTGCTGTCGCAGTGATTACTAAAAACACATGGTTCTTCTCTCTTTTTGTTCTGTCATACATACACAAAAAAATTCAATCACTCTTTAAAATGGTGAAAACGTTTTCTAGCAGCGAGGCTCAACATAGGCCAATCTACAATACCACCAACACCGATAGCAAGTTAGCAACAGTTCCATCACGGTGCTTCTTCACCAGCTCTGATCTCATTCACCATCCTCCACACAACTTTTTGGTTTCCTCGCTTTCTTAATCTCCAGCGGAATCTTCCTCTTTTTCCTCGGCATAACTTTCTCCATCGCCGTGCTTGGTTTCATCGTGTTTCAGTTGCGGACCGCCCGCAAGCTCGCAGAACCACACAAATAAGGCTGCTACACCCGTTTGCCCGCCTAGACAACGCCTGTTAATCTATGGACATTCTATGGCGTAACCAAACCCGTCCCGCCGAGCTACTATACGGGTGATGTCCGCGGGGTAGGAGACCGTTTGACCCCTATAGTTACACATGAGCTATATGAAATATTATTTTTAGAAGAGTTTTATTCGTTCATAGATTTTATTAGATTTGAAAATCGTAAGTAAAATCATGTTTTAATAAAATTATTGATTTATAATTTTCTTTTTATCAAATCAAGTATTGTTGGTTTAATAGTTTCTAAATATTAGTTGAAATCTTATATTAATTTACTTCGGATTTCAAAATTTACTTTTGGATTCCTATATTAATCCTAGATTTATAAATCAATCTCATATGAATTATAAATCAATGAAAATGCAGAAAGCAATAACGACCTCTTAATCTTAAAATTTTACAATATATATACTATATATGTTAGATTTCATGATCAACTTTTCATTTTTTTCTGCAAATATGAATAAGTTCAACAAGTTTGATATTTCTTAAAAGGTTGTCTAAGGTTTTCCTAAAGAAAAATAATCTGTTACATTGATAGTTTAGTTAGTGTTAAAAATAAAGTTTCATAAATTTTGTCACTCCGGTGATTAGTAAGGACTGAGACACTAAAAAAATCCGTAGTAAAATATTTTCCAAACAACACGTATATCAAGCAAAATATTAAGATATGATAAATATATCATCATGCCGATTTTTGCTGCAAGTTTTTGGCCATATCCGACAAAGAAGACAATTGTTGTTGCCAACATATTTTAAAAGAGAGCAACCATTTTGTATAGAATATATGGCTAAAATAAAATTAAACCAACCATTTTTTTAATGAGGTATATAAGACCATAATTTATGCTTACTCCTATGCAAAAGCAACAATATTCACAAGCAATAGAGAGAAACTAGTTTATTTGAATCCATAATTTACATAGTTAAGTTAAACGCAAAATATTTTAAAATAATGCCGTTGAGAAAGGGAAATCCAACATATCTTTACATTTGAACAAATAAATAAATTTAAAAAATAAAATTAAAGAGTTTGGATTGGACCCCTAACGGCGGTTTTCTGTAAACGTCAGCACAACAGCACCAGCAATGAAATGAAAGGCCTCTCTCTCTTAAAGGTTCCTCTTTTGGTCTGTGACTGTGTCATCATCTTCAAGTTCTGAAATTTCTTAAGAAAGTTCTGAATTTCCCTTTGGATTCTCTTCAAATTCTAGTTAGACAAGAACTTCAACTTCCATTTTCTTGTTTTTTTTTGTCTCCCTTCATCGTGAAACTGTTTGAATTTGTTCCAAATCTCTACTTCACTAGAATCATTGATCGTTTCTTTTCCGCCGTTTCTAGGGTTCCTGTTACCCACGGAACGTTCGTTTGATTATCTGGGGAATTCGAGTTATAAGTAAATGAGGAATCCGAAGAAGCTATCAAAACCAGACAAGTCGGATAATTTCACCATGTTCGTATCTCATAGCAAGAGAAGATCGATTCAGATACTAATGGCGGTTGGTGTATTGTACATGCTTCTGGTCACGCTCGAAATCCCCGTCGTCTATAGAATCAGATTCAATACCTTATCACATGATCCGTTAACCCGACCCGAGAATCTCGGTAGCGAGTGGGATCTCCAAGAGAGACGAGCTCCGGGTCGTCCCTTCAGACGCCTCATCTACCAAGAAACAGAATCGGAACCGCCTGCTAGAGCTCTGGTTGCAAAACGGATCATATCCGGGTTAAAATTTGACCCGAGTAGCAAAGGTGAATCCTTTGACCTCCATGAATCCGCCAAGATAGCTTGGGAAGTTGGTAGAAACCTATGGGAAGAGCTGGAATCTGAGAAACCCCTAAAAGCCTTGAAGGAGGAGAAGAAAAAGGTTGAGTAACTGTAGAATGGCCATTTCCATTCACTGAGGAAGTGCTTACACTAAGTACTGGATTGGAGGGTTATCATGTTAGTGTTGACGGGAAGCATGTCACATCTTTCCCTTTTCGAACTGTAAGTGATGCTTTAAAAGACTTTGTGAAATGCTTTTGGAGTAGTAATAACATGCAATCAGAAAGTGATATTTTGTTTGTGTGTGTAGTTTGGTCTTATGAAGGGATTTACGCTGGAGGATGCTACTGGTCTAACTGTTACTGGGGATATAGATGTTGACTCTTTTTTGCTGGCTCTCTCCCAACCTCGCACCCTAATTTTGCTCCTCAGAGACATCTTGAGCTCTCAAGAAATTGCCAGTCTCCATCAGTACCTGATGAAGAAGTTGAGTTAATTCATCGGTATCCTATCTGCGGGTGATCATTTTACTGAGCTGATGGCTGTGAGGAAGTCTTGGATGCAGCATAACTTATCAAATCTCCCAAATTAGTGGCTCGGTTCTTTGTGGCATTGGTAAGTTACAGTGAGGTTCTTTGAGGCTAGTCATTTTAAGTTTTGTAGATTAGCTTGTGGAACCAGTAACTCTTTCAATCAAATTGATGCTGTCATGCTGAGCTTTTGGTATATACATAGAACTCGAGGAAGTCAATCAGTGTGGAGCTAAAGATGGAAGCTGAATTCTTTGGGGACATAGTTGTAGTGGCTTACATGGACAGCTATGATCTGGTTGTTCTGAAAACTGTTGCAATCTGCGAGTACGGTGTGAGTTTTTAATTCTAAGAATCTGTGAGTCAACAAATTTGATGTCATTTCTTCAATGATTCTTGGTAAAAAAAACATACTGTTATTTATTTTGGTTTGCAGGCTAATCAGTCGGCTGCAAAATTCATAATGAAGTGTGATGATGACACATTTGTCCGCGTAGATGCGGTTCTTAGTGAGGCGAAGAAAGCACCCACGGATAGAAGCTTGTACATTGGTAACATCAATTACTATCACAAGCCTCTACGCCAGGGGAAATGGGTTGTTTCATATGAGGTAAAAAGGAAGAACAAGAAAAATGATAAATTCGATTTTTCCTTCTTTGTTCCAGAGATGTAGTAAATTCAATGGATTCTCCAGGAATGGCCAGAGGAAGATTATCCAACTTATGCCAACGGTCCTGGCTACATATTATCAACAGATATTTCTCACTTCATCGTAAAGGAGTTTGAGCAACACAAACTAAGGGTAACCGATCATCTTCGTTTGGAAAATAGTATCAGAGACAAGAATTATAACTATGTAAAGTGTAATATACATCATTTTCTTTCTGTTCCAGTTATTCAAAATGGAAGACGTGAGCATGGGAATGTGGGTAGAACAGTTCAACAATAGCGCGAAGTCTGTGGATTATGTGCACAGCTTCAACTTCTGCCAGTTTGGCTGCATAGAGAATTACTTAACGGCGCATTACCAATCGCCTAGACAGATTATCTTCTTGTGGGACAAAATGGTTTTGACTGGAAAAGCTCAGTGCTGCAACTTGAGATGACACAACGATGCATTGTTCTGTTCAGTTTATATTGTTGGTTGTGAGAAAAATAAAATAGATTTCGGATGAGAACAGTTTATGTTGCATCAAAAAAGAGCCTTTGCTGTATATATGTAAGTTTTGTACCTTTTAGCAGATCAACAGATCCTTGTTGATGCCTTCGTATTCACACTCATTCTCTCCCTTTCTCAATATATTCAAATTCAATTTTGATTACACTTGAACCAAATTCAAATTGAACATCCCTCTAGATGGTCTCAAAGTGTTTTACAACCCAACCAAATATTCTCAAAATGTTTTAGCTTATCCTTGAAGCATCTTTGGAGATACAAACTCTGAAGAGTTGGTGAATGAATCTGGAGATGTAAACTCTTGAGAGTTGTGAAGAATACAATGCTATTAAAACAACAGCTGAAGATAAACAATTCTCCTATAGAAACTACAATCATTCAGGTCGTCAAATTTCTTTTTTTTTCGCTGGGATGTTTTGAAAATATGATCCAGAAAGATATTGCTCCCATCTCCTTATGCAGTTTTTATTCTAGCCATCAAGTGCTCCTAGAGCTTTCATATCCTCCAAGAAGGCAGAATACGAGTCGTCAATGCTCTGTGGCTTTGACGGTGCAGATGTGTTGGTGGCCGACACTAGCTTCACTGGGGCAGCATGAGCCGTAATAGACCTAGGTGTCAATCCCAAGCTGCTTGCTGTCGAAGTCTTTGGCTTTGGTTTGGCTGTAGCTGCTGACTCTCTTCTAACCCGTACTGATGCAGGGATCTGAATATAAAAACAAACCAGAACCCACATTAATAAAGGTGCCATATGCTGTACTTATGCACTATTATTGTAATCATGTCCACTTACCATGGATGTAAGCTCAGGTGTGTGCTGAGCAAGTGGTCTCTTGACAACTGTAGGAGCGGCAGATTTTGTGTAAGATGGTTTATGTGGTGCATATGGCCGACTCATTACTTGTCCGTCTTGAAAATTAGGCGGTGGACCTGGAGGAAGCGGCGGTCTCATCATAGGAGGTGGTCCAGGTGGTGGACCATAAGGCTGCCTTGGCACTCCTAGATGACCCAACATTCCATGAGGAGGGAGTCCAGGAGGGGGACGCAAATCTGGAGGCGGCGGCGGAAAATGTAACATCCCTGGATGCAGAAGATCAGGCTGTAAATTTGAGACTAAAGCAGGTGGGTGCTGTTGAAGTAAGGCTGGTGGTGCAACCATCATGGAGAAGTTAGCATCTTGAAGATTACTACTACTGGTATTAGAGTTTGATGGACCACCATCAGATCCATTGCTTACAGGTTTCGGGGGCAGTCCAGGTGGGGGAGGAGGGATAGACGTCACACCAGAGACCTGCACGATGGAAATGCTAAATGAATCCCGCTTTAACCTTTCTTTCTCCAATAGGCAAACTCCATTTGAAAATTTTGCTTATAGACAACTTAATGCAGAATTTCACTATTCATAAACATATTTTGTTCTACCTTATTAAAAAATACTTCCTGAAAGTTTAAGAAAGCTATCAGTGACACAGTAGGGTTGGTATTTGCTCTAGCAAGCAAACTTACTTTACGGTCACTGAAGGTTTGATCTGATGAGGGAAGGATACTGCTATGAGTTTCACTTCCACTAAGGCCAGATGGACGTGGTTGGGAAGATTGAGGAAGGGGAGGAGGTGGCGGAAGAAGAGGACGAACCGAAACCTGCTCATTTGGTGGGGGACCAGGAGGCGGAGGTGGAAAAGCAAGTCCTGTAGTTGGAGCAGGAGGGTTTGGAGGCAATGGAGGTAGGGGTGGAAGTGGCAAAGCATTTACATCCTGAGATCCTAGAGTACTGCCATCTAGCAGAGGAGGAGGTGGAGGCGGGGGAGCAGTTATTAGAGTATCTACCGACTCCGTATTTGAAAATGATGCAGCACCGCTAGAGGAAGCGCCATCTAAGGGGATTCCAGGTCCTGCAAGATAAAAAAATCTTTCAAGAGAAAGGAGGTAGGAAACAATAATGTTTTGCTTATGGGTAAGGAGCGACATTTAACAAAAGAAAAAGAGTACCTATTGAGGATTTATACATGGGTGGCTTCCCAGGGGGTGGTGCACCAGTCGGGTTCAAGGTAGGGTGATAATAAACAGAGTCCTGTCATCATACAACAGAAAAATGAGGGAAATTTTAAATCGAGCAAGAGAAATAAAGACAAAGACAAGGTAAGTACTTCTGGTGTTAGGTTCTTTGATCTTTCATCCTCCTCGCCAGGTCTTCGTTGTGGGGGTAGGTGGCTATATAGAAACACAAGAACAAGATATATATCATAGGAAGCCAGCGACATTTGATCTTAACTGTCAATACTGATAAAACTCGAGGACTCATTTATTCACCTGAACATAACAGAGGTTGTAGCCTGCCCCTGCTCTTTCATTTTCTCCTCATATTCCTGGAAAGAAACACGAGAGAAAGAAGCACAAGACTGACACTAAATTCCAAAAGTGTACTCATAATAAGAAACCAAAATGAATTGGAGCCTAGATCAACAAATGAAAATACCTTCCTCTTCTTCACAACCATCTGCAAGGTATCTTCAAGTTGTCTCTTTTTATGTTTTCTTGCTTTATCCAAAGCACCCTCAGCCTCTACACCAATTCAAATTACATATGTGTTAGTTTGCATAGAGATGAACTATTATGCTAAGCTGCAAATCAGAATTGTAAGTTTTGTTGGAGCCAGAGATATGCACAAAAATTCATAAGCAGGGTATAAGAAAAGAATGAGGAAAAGATAAGTTTGATTGGATGGGACAACTACATTAATGAAGGACCCAGTGTCACTGGTTATATAAGCTGAGAGCTTTACAGCAACTAGAGGAGTGACTTACTTGACATATCTAGTTTCCTGATCTGTTCCTTGATTTGTTCAGGATCCTTCTTCAAAATTCCCACCTCTCTTACCTTCTTTCTCTCAATCTTGTTCTGTATCAGTAACAAAGTAGAATTAACCACACACCAATAACAATTTGTTCAATCGTTAGACAAATTATAAACAACAGAGATAATCATTAAAACAAAACCCAATTGGATTATTAAGAATAAAAAACCCTTACACGTCTCAATTCTTTCTTCCGTTGCTCTTTGCGGAAGGCATCGGTAGGGTTCATCGCCTTCCCTCCCTTCGTCGTCTTCATCTTCACCTCCGCTCTCAATAATAACTTGAGGTTGCCTTCCGGATTAAAATTTGGATTTCACTTTCCCTGGATCGAGATTTGATGAACTCGAGACGCAATCACCAGTTTAAGCACATTGACATATTGAATGGTGCTTTAACAAATACAAATGGGCTATAAAGATAATTTAAAAGAAAAGCCCATATTTGGCCTATAACGTCCACAGAACAAATGAAGGCTGGCGCGCACGTGTCAAGCACCTGAGGAAAATAAACTGTAATTTATTTGGCCACCGGAGAAAGTAATCAGCCAGCGGCGGATGAGAGATGACGGAGGAGCCAATGAATCAGCAAATTCTACTTATGTGGTTAGTGAGTATCTTGTTTCACCTTGAGCTAACGATTGGTTACTTATGTGGTTAGTGAGAATTAATTTAAGAGACAGAGCAAAGAGATGTTTTGTCTTTTTTTTTTTTTTAATGGTGGTGTTAATTGTAGAAGACGTTTTCAGGTATCATCACTTCTCGTTTGTGTCTACTTTTTCTCAGCCTTCTTGCTTTGCATTTGAATTGCATAATCATAACTCTAGTTGGGTTTCATCGTAATCAAAGAGATATTTGCATTTGATTCTGGAAGATGTTATATACACTCACTCAGGTGTATAAGCATATATGAACAGTGATAATAAACTATATAAGCAGCAAAGAAGCTGGTGTACTACTTGAAATAAAGCTGTACAAGTTTCTTCAAGGTTTCAAACACACTTGTGAAGGGATCAAACTGAACTGACTTTTTCAATCCCGAATCTGGAAACTGGTTTGTCAGCGTTTGTTCCATACCCGGCATTAGACATCATGGCAGCTAGCTCACCATCAGACATCACTTCACAGTCCTGTGGTGTATCCTTAATTTTCTCAGGGTCATAGCCAAATTGTGCCAAGTAGTTCTTGTACTTGGCGATGAACTCAGGTCCTGGGTTAGGCGCCCTAGAGTAAACCTAACACATCAAACCCATGAAATTAAATAAGAGAGTGAAACAGATATTTCAAACCCATGAATTCTTATCTTGAATCACCTGAACAAAGCTCCTATCTTTGGCGCCAAAACAAGTGCGTAGTTGTCATAGTCAGTGCCTATGACATCATAAGGCAACTTGGGAATGAAAGGAATTGTGGGGAATCTAAGGAAACACTTCTCTTTAATCATCTCTCGCTTTTCTAAGTCAGTCTCGCTTTTCTCCAGATCTTCCGCTCCCACGCATTGAACCTTTCCGCTGATTCCTGTTATATACCCATTAGGGCTGCCGTGAACACAAAATGTATCTACTCGGATAACTGCTTCCTTCATATCAAATGAGTATACCCCCTGCAACAGTTGAATATTTGGCACTCAAGATGGTTTTAAGGATGAGGCATTTTCACAATTTGTGGAGAGTTGAAGAAACAATACTTGGGTGCAATGGCAGTCTTCTTGGCCTTGACCTGCAAATCCACGCTTAAGAGAATCTACTTCAAACCATCTTCCAGAGTATCTAACTGGGTCAAAGTTCTTAGCAGTCGTGACTCTCATCATCATCATAGCTTCCGAGTCACAATCAGATGCATTTTCAAGTGGAAGAGTCAGCTTTTTTTTCTTCCACAGCAGCATTCCCTAGTTGGCAAATGTTCTGATGACCAGACGAGATATCCAACGCAACACCCTGCCAGAAGAAAACTCAGAAATTCAAATCGCTTTTGGGATGCAATGAGACATTGCTAATCGCAGTGTCGGCTCCAGCGTACCTGGCCAGCCTGAGAGAGAAGCAAAATGGCTGCAAACCCTGAAACAAAATATATTTTACTAAAATGTCGGCAATATATATATATATATATATATTTTTTGATAACGAAATATATTTCTTTCTCTAATTTTTTTATTAAAGGCTAACTCAATCAGACTTTTTAACATCTTGAATCGTTTCAGTTTCTGTAAATTTTTATATGATTTTAATAATTTTGTCTGAATTTTATAATATTATGATTTTTTTCTAATTACAGTTTCTAAAAATATAATCTAAAAAAACTATAGAATTTAGATTTTTTTTGCTTTAACTACAAATCAATTTAAAGTAGTTCAAAATTTTAAACAAAAAAGTGTAAATGTTTTTTACTACAGATCATTTGAAGATATTTTCACAATCACTAGTTAAAATCACCCTGATATTTTAAAAGATATTTACAAATATTATAACTAATAAAACCATATTTAAAAGAATTTGAAAAATTTGAAGAACAAAAAATAAATATTTTATAAAATTTAAATATTTATTTTAAAAGAAAATTTATAGCAAATAAAAAATACTAAATATTCAAATTTTATAAATTTTATAATCTTTTATGTTTATTTTCTCTTACATCATTATCTTGACATATGATTTTCACTTACATGAGTAACAAGTTTCACTGATCATCATTTATCATTGGAATTCAGATATATTCTATATTTAAATTTTCCACTAATAAATATTTAACAAACACATGAATATAGAAAATCAAATTTAAATGACAATCAAATAACTATCAAAAAGACAATCGAATAACCGTTTTTTTGTTAAAGAGATCCTAGTGAAATCAATGTGTATATGTCTTAGTGTTAATATTTTTGGGATTAATAAAACAATCAAGATGATCAGACTGGGACGAGTAGCTAGCTGCTTTTCTCAATTGGTTCTCTCCGACTAATAAACAAACTCTTTTTCTTGTCTAACTCAGCAAACTATTCCATAAGTTACTCAGAATTAGGGTTCAGTTTCTCCTTTTGACACAAGTAGTGACAACCAACCAGGACTCTAGGGTAGAGTACAATCTATCAAAGCAGAATGCATACTTAGAGAAGAAGCTCTTCAAGCAATGCAATAGGCACACGAGTCGGCGAACTTCATTGGAATTGGAAAGATGGTTTGAGTCTCCCTCGTCACTTGCCAGTAGCTTTATAAGTAAAACACCATAATCTTGTCCAGTACTTGGGTGTTGCTAAAGCTTTAATCAGGCTTCTGCAGTCACTCTCAAAGCTCACTGTCAATACACGAACATTGCTCAAGTGAAAGATGTTGCTTCATCCTAAAAACTGGATCTCAACTGAGGATAGACCTTGCCACCAAGCCATTTCACATTACCCATCTCATCCCTCATAAACCCATCCAATGCCTCCACCAAGGACCCTAACCACGTCGGAACAAAATTACAAAACCAAAAAGAATTCTAGGATCAGGACAGAATATGAGTGGTGAGCTACAAGATCTGCACCTGATTATAAGTTCTTGGACAAAAAACAAAAGTTAATCTATCAAAAGAAGAAGAGATCCATAGGGTTGGAGAACCGACCGCAAACTTCAAGATCTAATCTGGATCCACACACCGTTTTTTCCAGATTCCACACATCATCAACATTTTAGAGTTTCATAAGGAAGTAAAAGCCAAACCTGAGCAGTCTGTACATTCACGAGAGGCAATGCATCAGTATCATCAGTCTCGTGACTCTCTCTACACTCAGCCATATCATATTAGCTTTAGCCATCGTGTCTTGTGTAAAGAAGTGGCGTCCCTTGAAGATAGTTAAATAAAAAACAGAGCAAGTAGAGTTATGATGCACGAACTTGTAACCAGTTAAAAGAGATTCAAAATTGATACTTTACTATTTAAAAAAGAAAAACTGCAGTATACTTCTATAAAAAAAAAATGTCAACCAAAGAATAACAAAAATTTCAAAATTCGAATAAAAATGGAAACAAGAAGGATCTTGAACAAGTAGCTGCACTCCAAAAATAAAATCAAAAATCAAAAACAAGATTCTTCTCCATCGCTCAACTCTTTAGGATCATGAATTGAGAAATTACTTCACACTTGTCAGACTGAAGCAAGTAGCTGCACTTCTCTATTCGTTCTCTCCTATTTCATCAATCTGTTCCTTCAACGTTTCACCGGAGCTGCAACCACCAATACTCGATTCATTCAATACAGACTTTTCTTACTTTACAAAAAACAAAAGAAAACTCATACATACCTTGAGCCATAAGGTTCTTTCGAATCAGCATATGATTGTCTATCCTCGATGATCCCTAAGAACTGATGAATTTCATCGTAACCATTATCTTCTTCTTCTTCCTCTTGTTGCTGATTTGATGCCATCTGAAGATTAACAAGCTGTGATTGTATAGCCATCACTCCATTATTACTCTTGATCTCATTTTGATTCCCAAATCCATTATTGTCGTTATAATGAAATCGATTCAGACCACCCCAAGGATTAGTGTTGTTATTGAGAATCTCCTTGCAAGAATCTGTATTATAAGCAGGACTATAACCATCGTTATTAACCTCACTACAACTATAAGTGTGAGACATTTGAGGCTGTTGCGTTTCAGAAACTGGTAATGGACTAAAGAATGGTGTTACCACATTGTTTTGATTATTGTTTACTGTTAATCCCATTCCTAAATCAAGCTGCGATGTTACATCTTCTTGCTGCTTATTTTCACCAAAATCATGCATCATCTGAGTATGATTATGGTTTTGATTTTGACCATTTCTTTGTTGTGAGCGATAGAGTTGTAACTGTGAATTGACAGCTTTGAGTTCTTCTTCCACTAGCCAGATCATATACTGAAGATCTTGCGTGACTCCGAGGCAACCGTGGACAGGAGAACTGGCACGGACATGAGACTGGAAGATGATAGATTTCATGGCTTCTGGTTTCTGATTTTCATCGAGTTTTTCCAAGATCTTGACGATGCTTTTTACGCCGAATAGTCTGTGAACATTTTGGAAGAGTTTTGGTTGTTCTGCTGGGAAATAAGGAGCGAGGGGGCAATCAGCATTGCAGCGTCTGCGTTGGTACTTGCACGCAGCACAAGCCCCGCTTGTGCCGCCTTTTAGAGTCATAAAAACTATAAGAGCGATCAAGAGAAGATCTGAAAACCTCTCTAGTGACCCGTTGTGGATATGTTTTATTTGGCTCATTCAATGGGAAGAAATTGAAAGATTTGAGAATGGAAAAAAAAAAAGAGATTAAGGATATTGAATTAGATGTGTGTTTGTATGTGTTATGTTAATGGTTTTTGGAAAATGAGAAATGAAGAAGGAGAAAGAGTCTGATATATAACGGATATTGCTGAGTATGAAGACGACTAAGTAAAAAGAGATTATGATTCAAAAAAAAAAACAACTACAAACCGAATCTGCAGGGTTAGATTTTCTTATTATGATGTTGAGTTAGTTTTTTCCCCTAATTATAGTTGTTTTCTTTTACTTAATAATATACCAAGGAATAACTTACTTGTTTGAATTTTGGATTGGACAAAGTTATTGAGTTTTGAATCTTTAATGTGTAAATAATTATTAGAAAATGTCACTGAAAATATACTAAATTTTATAAATTTCACTGAGAAAATAAAGATTAAGAAAATCATATAAAACATGAATAGGGTAAGTAAGATGCATGGGTTGGTGAAATTCAAAATTGGATATGCAGTATTCAGAAATATTTTAGTATAATTAAATTCATATCATTTAATATTATCTTTAAACAACACTGTCATCTTTTTCTGATAAATAGCTTTTAGATCAGTTGAATTTCTTTAAAATATGTATTGTTTCTGTCATTAAATTAAATATTACATCACCGATCACAAAGAACTCCTAAATATAGTAAGATGGTGTTAAACGTGTCTCTAAAACAAGTCAAAAATGGAGGCTTCTAGATGGAGGATTTTTTTGGACAATTTTGTCAAAAATTGATGGTCACCAACCCCTCACCAAATCCTTCTTCTCTCGTATAAATAGAGAAGATGAGATGCAGAAGAAATTATCCCAAAAAAATCAAAAAATCAGAAATCGATTAAGAAAGGGAAGAGAAAAGGAGAGAAAGAGAGAAAGAGAGAAGGAAAGAAGAGAGAAAGTGAGAAAGTGAGAAAAAAAAAAAATTTCTTTTTTTTTTTCTTTTAATTATTCAGATATTATATGGGGTGTGAAATTCACGGGTAGAACCACATCGGTTCCGTGATTGATATTTGTACTTTTTCTATTTATCTTTCTGATAGTGATATTCCGGTGACTCGGTCCCGGCCCACCCAGGACGTAGGCAATTTGCTGAACCTGGGTGATCAAATATTGTGTTCTTGGTTTATCTTTTAATTCCGCAAATAGAAGAGAGAAACACTGAGAGATTATAAGGTTAACGCAAGCTTAATTAAGGTGAAATTGCGATCAATTTCACAACAAGTGGTATCAGAGCATAAGAGATCCTAAAAAGTTTATAAGCTTCCTAACTTCACTCTGAGACTTTAAGTCCTCGGAATCATTGATTACCGAGTTGTGAAGTTAAGAATCTTATAACTTCTTCTACTTGCTAAACCATCCCCGTTTCTTTCATTTTCTCGGAGCTAGTGTTGGAGAAGCTCGCATATCGAATCAAGGAAGATGTCTTCGGGAAGGATCGAGGTTGAACGGTTCAATGGAACCGGTGATTACATGCTATGGAAAGAGAAGCTCTTGGCTCACATGGAGATTCTCGGATTGATGGAAGCACTACACGTGCAGGAAGCCGAAGAGAAGTCGGCATCAGGCTTGGAGAAAGCTGGAAAAGCCGAGTCCAAGGGAGATCAGTCCGAGGTAGAATCATCCGCCAAGATAGATGATCCACAGATGTTAGAGAAGCAGAGAAAAGCTCGCAGCACTATTATTCTTAGTGTTGGGGACAATGTTCTGCGAAAGATCATCAAGGAAGACAAAGCTGCGGGTATGTTTAGAGTATTAGACAATCTCTTCATGTCTAAATCTCTGCCAAATCGAATATACCTCAAGCAGAAACTCTATAGTTTCAAGATGGCAGAGAATGAGTCTATTGAAGGAAATATAGACAACTTCATGAGGATCATCACAGATCTAGGTAACGCAAGCGTAGTGATCTCAGATGAGGATCAAGCAATATTGTTACTTATGTCTCTACCAAGACAGTTTGATCAATTGAGAGACACGCTCAGATATGGGAAGACTGAGCTCACATTAGATGAAGTAACTGGAGCAATCTACTCTAAGCAACTAGAGTTAAACGCCTCAGGAAAGGGAACCAAATCCTATGGAGAAGGGTTATATGTGAATCAAAAGCCAAGAGGAAGAGAAAAGTCCAGAGACAAGTATCCTAACTTCAAGAAGAAAGACACTGCAAGATCAAACTCAAGAAAAAAGTTTGGTAAATGTTACAACTGTGGTAAAGAAGGCCATTATAGCTATGAGTGCAGATCAAGACCAAAAAACAATGGGAACAACAACTCATCTGCTAAGGGAGAATCTGCATCGGTTAAAGGAAACCACATTGAGTCCAACGTATTGATGGTTGAATCAAGCTCAAGCAGGAGTATAGTTCAGTGCAAGACTAAAAGTGTAGAAGTTCAGACATCAGAAGCAAATTCCTCAGTAGCTAAAGACTTCAATGAGATTTGGATTCTGGATACCGGTTGTACGTTTCACATGACACCAAGAAAGGATTGGTTTTGTGAGCTAAAAGAAGAACAAGACGGTGTTGTGAGGATGGCTAACAGTGCAGTGTCACAAGTAAAAGGGATTGGAAGTATACAGATTAAGACTGATGAAGGTGGTAGTGTCACCATCACAAACGTAAGATATGTTCCAGATTTCTCTAGAAATTTGATATCACTTGGAACCCTGGAAGCACAAGGATGTGCATTTACTTCTG
Source organism: Cardamine chenopodiifolia (assembly GCA_963922655.1). NCBI lineage: Eukaryota > Viridiplantae > Streptophyta > Magnoliopsida > Brassicales > Brassicaceae > Cardamine > Cardamine chenopodiifolia. The sequence goes on from OZ000463.1 coordinate 13,257,913, forward strand.
AGAATGGTCAACTGAGAGTTAAGAAGGGATGTAGAACCCTGTTGAAGGCTGATAGGAGTGAGTCTTTATATCTGTTGAAAGGAAAGACAGAAACAGCCGAGACAAACGCAGTTACTCATGAGGATGAGACTGACCTATGGCACAAGCGGCTGGGTCACATGAGTAAAAGAGGCATGGATCTTCTTGTACGTAGAGGGTACTTGGATTCGAAGAAAGTCACAAGTATGGAGATGTGCGAAAGCTGCATCTATGGCAAACATCATAAGGTGAGCTTTGCAGCGGGTAAGCATGTATCCAAACAGAAGTTGGATTATATACATGCTGACTTATGGGGATCTCCATCAGTACCATTATCATTGGGTAAGTGTCAATACTTTTTGAGCATAATTGATGATCATACTCGGAAAGTTTGGATATTCTTTCTCAAGACCAAAGATCAAGCCTTTGAAAAGTTTCAAGAATGGAAAGTTATGGTTGAAACCCAAACTGGTCTTAAAGTGAAGAAGCTTAGGACAGACAACGGGTTGGAATTCTGCAACAGAGAATTCAATGAGTTTTGCGCCAAGTCAGGAATGGTGAGGCATAGAACCATATCATACACACCACAACAAAATGGTGTTGCTGAACGCATGAATAGGACCATTCTGGACAGAGTGAGGAGCATGCTAAGTGACTCAGGTTTGGGAAAAACATATTGGGCAGAAGCAGCCAATACCGCAGTCTATTTGATAAATAGATCATCCTCCACAGCCATTGAGTTTAAGATTCCGGAAGAAGAGTGGTCTGGTCACAAGCTAGACTATGGGAATCTAAGAAGATTTGGTAGTGTTTGTTATGTTCACTCCAGTGAAGGCAAGCTACAACCTCGAGCTAAGAAGGCAGTTTTTCTCGGATATCCTTTAGGAGTTAAAGGATATAAGGTGTGGATTCTTGAAGATAAGAAGACTGAGATAAGCAGAAACATAATCTTCAATGAAAAATTATGTTTCAAAGATCTTCAAGAGAAGGAGAATGAGCCGAGACTAGGTGAAAGTCAAGAGAGCTCAGGAAGCATAACTGTGAGTCTGGATCAACAGGTGACTTCAGAGATGTTTGCACCATCAAGCCGTGACAACATCAACAAAGAAGAAGTAATTGTCAGTGAGTCTGATTCTGAGGAAGACACTACTCATCAGACAAGTACGTTGGAGTCTACTTCAGGCCTAGAAAACTATATGTTGGCCCGTGACAGAGAGAAGAGGAAAGCAAAGCCCAATAAACGATATTCAGAGAGTAATATAGTTGGGTTTTCTCTTATGATCACAGAGAATGGAGAAAAACCAGAACCAGAAGATTACACTTCAGCCAAGAAAGATAGCCAAAGTACTGAATGGTCAAAAGCAATGCTTGAAGAAATTCAGTCTTTGCATAAAAACCATACTTGGGATATTGTGAAGAAACCGACAGATAGAAAAGTGATTGGCTGCAAGTGGATATATAAGAAGAAGCCTGGGATTCCTGGTATTGAAGACTCACGATTCAAGGCAAGGTTAGTAGCAAAGGGTTTTGCTCAGAAAGAAGGGATAGACTACAATGAAGTATTCTCTCCAGTCGTGAAACATGTGTCTATACGATTGCTCATGTCCATTGTGGTGAATGAAAACTTGGAATTGGAGCAGCTAGATGTTAAGACAGCATTCTTACATGGTGAGCTTGAGGAGGAGATATATATGGATCAACCAGAGGGCTATGTTGAGAAGGGGAAAGAAGACTGCGTGTGTTTGCTCAAGAAGTCTCTCTATGGCCTTAAGCAAAGCCCAAGGCAGTGGAACCTCAGGTTCAATCAGTTTATGCTTGACATTGGATTCAAGAGAAGTCAACATGACAGCTGCGCTTATATAAAAGAAACCACAGATGGAATTATGATATATCTTCTACTTTATGTAGATGATATGCTAGTTGCATCAAGGAGCATGAAACTAATCTCTGAATTGAAGCAAGTGTTGAATACTGAATTTGAGATGAAAGATCTCGGCGCTGCTAGAAGGATACTTGGTATCGAAGTACACAGAGACAGAAAGGCAGGTACACTAAAGTTGTCTCAAGAAGGATACCTGAACAAAGTGCTTGACACGTTTTCTATGGATCAAGCTAAATCGGTGTTAACTCCTCTTGGGAGTCATTTCAAGCTAGCTGCAGCAACAAAAGATGAAGTAGAGAGGGAAGGTGAATTCATGAAGACAGTCCCTTACTCAAGTGCTGTTGGAAGCTTGATGTATGCCATGATTGGTTCACGACCAGATTTGGCATATCCGGTGGGAATTGTAAGTAGATATATGAGTTGCCCACTGAAGAACCATTGGAGTGCAGTTAAGTGGATCCTAAGGTACATCAAGGGATCTGCTAGTACTTGTTTGAAGTATAGGAAATCAAACGACTTCAAGTTGTATGGTTTCTGTGACGCTGATTTTGCTGCTGATCCAGATCGAAGGAGATCAATCACATGATTCACTTTCTTAGCAGGAGGAAACGTAATAAGCTGGAAATCAGGACTTCAGAAGGTGGTTGCACTTTCCACTACTGAATCAGAATATATGGCATTGACTGAGGCAGTAAAAGAAGCTACATGGCTAAGAGGACTTTGCGCAGAGTTTGGCTATGTTCAAGAAGAAGTGGAGATCCTGTGTGACTCCCAAAGTGCTGTTGCTTTAGCAAAGAATAATGTGCACCATGAGAGGACAAAGCACATTGATGTGAGGCTACATTTCATCAGAGATATGATAACTGAAGGAGTGGTGAAGGTGTCAAAGGTTCACACAGATGATAACCCTGCAGACATCTTTACTAAGGTTTTGCCAACAGGTAAGTTCAAAGGATTTATGAACTTACTTGGCATGGCACAAGCCTGAGCTCAAGGAGGAGCTCCGGGACCGAGATCACTAAGATAAGAAGTCAGAAAGGACTGAAAGAATGAAAAGTTTCAGAGACAAGGAGGAGAATTGTTAAACGTGTCTCTAAAACAAGTCAAAAATGGAGGCTTCTAGATGGAGGATTTTTCTGGACAATTTTGTCAAAAATTGATGGCCACCAACCCCTCACCAAATCCTTCTCCTCTCCTATAAATAGAGAAGATGAGATGCAGAAGAAATTATCCCAAAAAAATCAAAAAATCAGAAATCGATTAAGAAAGGGAAGAGAAAATGAGAGAAAGAGAGAAAGAGAGAAGGAAAGAAGAGAGAAAGAGAGAAAGTGAGAAAAAAAAAAAAAATTCTTTTTTTTTTCTTTTAATTATTCAGATATTATATGGGGTGTGAAATTCACGGGTAGAACCACATCGGTTCCGTGATTGATATTTGTACTTTTTCTATTTATCTTTCTGATAGTGATATTCCGGTGACTCGGTCCCGGCCCAGGACGTAGGCAATTTGCTGAACCTGGGTGATCAAATATTGTGTTCTTGGTTTATCTTTTAATTCCGCAAATAGAAGAGAGAAACACTGAGAGATTATAAGGTTAACGCAAGCTTAATTAAGGTGAAATTGCGATCAATTTCACAACAGATGGAGAGGCTCTTTCCAGCCTTACCAACGGTTCTTTTAATCTACGCCTTTTTGTTTTCTTCCAATGCTCATTACATTGGTGGTATACTTCTTTTTTACATCAATCTTATGATGTGATATATATATATATACATATCTGAATTAGGTTATAGTTAGAGATATTCATAGGTTTCATCACTTCAAAAATGGTTCTTGTGTCTTGTGAAAATTATGGGTGGTTATTTGTATTTGTTAATTTATAATGGGACAATTGGTAAATTGAGCTAAATTAACTTACATTTTCTTCTTGGTTTTAGAGAACCACCGGAGTACCCGAAGGTTGTGGCAAATCGTCGTGAACTTCAACTCCGGAAGGCTGATGGTATCTCAAAGGCCAGAGCTCTTCGTTTCACTTTTCTGTTATAGTAATGTCTTTGTTTGTTTGTTTAATAATTTTTATAAAATGTTACACCATTTTTTTCTATTTACCAAGGTATCAAGGGACTAACTGGAATGGGACTAACGTATTTCTAAAGATAGTTGCTAAGGATCTCTAAGAAGATCATAAGTATGTACGTTTACGCTTCTTTTCATTAGTATATGTCTAAATTGGCAAATAGCTCAAGAGTGAGTTGAAGCTATAGTCGTTTAAAGCATTTGATATGCTCACAGTAATGATAATATGAGTTTTGAGTTTATACAATTATAGATTATTCCTCTATGATGAAATTGAGGCAGAGGTTAAACATATATGTACAGTTTAGAATTACGATAGGTGTCGCTCACAGTCGACAGTTATAGGCTAACTGATATTCTAAGAGCACCCACATTAGTTGGTTCTCACATAAGTTTCTACAAATAGTTGAAAACCCCATGTGTGGGTTTCTAAATGTAGAATCTTTTAGTGTGAGTCTCTCACACTATTTGACATTATTTGAGAAACTTTTTCAATATTATATTATTATAATTATTGTAGAAATTCATGTGAAAATCCACTAATGTGGATGCTCTAAGTTATTCCTTGTTCTTCTTGCTAATTAAATATTGATAGACTTACAATATATATTTTAAACTAATTTTAAAATTTTCAAAACGAGCAACTTGTTAGATGTTTGAATGCAGTTTGGAAATTTCGCATTGGTTTAGGTTTAAACAAATTTATGTTCCACTCTATACTCATTTTCAGAAAGTCTATGATACACTCATATATGCATCATCCACCAACACTAACATATTATCTACAGAAGAAAATGTGTGACATACATGTCGGAATGAACGGTGGGAGATGTTGTGTGAAGAGAAGCATGGAGGCCGGTGGAACCAAAGTTGGGGTTAATTAAGCGCACAATGGTCCAAGGTGGGTGTTCAAGTACGGGAAGATCAATTAGAGGGAGGACACTATGACACACTTCATACAAGAGATATGGTACTACAGGTTCCCACACTTCGACTTATTCTTTCAACAATTTTTTTGAACTACAAGTTTTCTTAAATTTGTCTCGTGTCTTGTAAAACTAGATTAATAGTATTAGAAATAATGATGCAAGTTGGACAGACATCCTAAATAATATATAAAAGATATAGGTTAATCAATTCATTGCCAATTGGATTTGAATTAGAAACCCATAATATACTATGGTATCGTTTTTGAAAACGATTATGGAACATATTTTTCTTTTTAAAAAAATGGTTTGTAAATAGTCTGCAGGAGTTAAAAGTTAAAACCATCTTATTCTAATGGTTAACTAAGAGTTTATTTAATGTTTTTACACAAAGCCGACTTAACTATAAGGGTGAGCAGTGTGACCGTCCCGAACCTATAAACAATAGGGGTTCATAAATTTTTTAGCTATACGTAATTTTTTAAAGATTTATTTTACAGAATCGATAATAGTTTTGTGAACGAAACTTTACCTTAGTTTTTTAAATTTGTCATGGCCTGATAAATAAAAAAGGCACATAAAAAGATAAATAAAACTTTTTTATTATTATGTTAAGAAGATTTATTTTTGATTTTTTTCCCCGGACCTTGAGTGGTTTTACATTATCTATTCCTGATCTCGGGTTCGTAATGCAAATTATGAATTGCTTAAACCATGCTTACCATAGATTTTGAACCCATGAATATATCTTGTGAAAGCTTTTACGTTGACCATTGACCCACTCACAGAGATTCACTAGATGTGGATGGGTGAATAACATTAAAATATGGACATGTCGAGCTTGGATAGCTTTAAATGCAACTATAACACTTTTTGTAGTCAACAGCGGATTCGACAGGTATATCGAAATAGAGATCACTACAGTCTGAACAGACATAATAACATATAATTCTGGTGAATGGTGGTAAGAAAAATGGCAAAGAAGTGTCGCTAGATGGAAATAGTTTAGCATTTGTTTCTTATTCAGATATGGTATTGGTCAAAGTGTCGAATGGTGATCAAACTGCAGATAATTCTGAAATTGTAAGAAAAGAAACTGAGGTTTTAATGGAGATAGGACATGTATTAGATAAGGATGGTTGGTCTTTAGTTTTTCTGGGCAAAGCAAGTCGTTATGGAGAAAAATCTCGACCAGGACAAATTCTAGTTGGATGACCATCTCATTTTTCAGTTCTCACAGTTGATGAAGAGAACTCTGAGAAACAGAATGCAGAATCAAAAGAAGGAGATGCCCAGGTTTTATTGAATGGAACAAGTCTGAATGTTGTGGAGGAGGAAGATGGAAACGAAAAAGGAGAGATTTGTCCTAATAATCACAAAGGGGGTAAAGCTAATGAATCATCTCTACGCCAACTTCTGCCTCGCCAATCAAAAGGAACAAATGAATTCCAATCTGCACCTTTTTTCTTTAACACTAAGGAGTCAAATCCAAGGGTTGGGGGAAGAAGAAACCCAAAAAACCTTAGTATGTTGGGGTTCTTTTAGAATGTTTGAGGCTTAAATATTTTAACAAAATATTTCGTTCTAAAGAATTGGGTTCGTAGTAAAGATTTTCAGTTTGGATGTACGTTGGAGACTAAAGTAAAGGAATGAAAACCTAGTAAAACTGGAACAACGATCTTTGGAGATTGGTCGATGTTAACGAACTACGAGTTTAGTCAATTGGGTCGGATTTGGGTTTTCTAGAAACAAAGTGTGAGGCTTACACTTTTTTTAAGAGTGGTCAATTGATCATTTGTTATGTGAAGCTAGAAGATCAAGCAGAATATTTTTCTGTTTTTTTGTATACGCTTCGAGTTTCGTTGAAGAATGTAAAGAATTGTTGAGGGATTTGAGGGATCAGCAAGATTCTCCAATCATTCGAAATAGACCGTGGATTTATTTGGTGATTTTAATGTAATCTTGGATGGAGAGGAGCATTTAGATTTCAAAAATTCTCCTCTAATTCTTGCGGGTATGAGATATTTTCAAGAACTAACTCGGATATGCTCTCTTGAGGATATGGCTTATCATGGACCTGTGTATATTTTGTGTAACAAAAAAGAAGAAGTGCTGCTTTCAAAAAAAGTTAGACAAAGTGCTTAAAAATGATCAATGGGATCACGTTTTTTCTCAGTCATATAATGTTTTTGAAGCAGAAGGTTGCTAAGATCATCTTCGGTGTAGAATTTATTTTGATGACAAAATTCAGATCAAGAAGAAGCATTTTAAATTTATAAACACTCTGCCATAAGTGGAGGAGTTTCGGCCAATGGTTGAAATTTTTTTGAGTGAGATACAATCCATCTTTCTATCTACATCTTCGTTGTTTCGTTTCTCAAAGAAACTTAAGGATATGAAACCACTAATTCAGAACTTAACAAAGAAAAAGTTGGGGAACTTTTCAAAGAAAGCAATGAAATCCTATCAAATATTATGTGACAAACAAGAAAAGAATTTAAAAGACCCCTCACCAGGAAATATGGGGGAAGAAAACGAAGCTTATAGAAGGTGGGATCATGTCTCGGTGCTAGAAGAGAGTTTTTTTAAAAGAGTGTTCCAAGTTGCATTGACTATGCACAGGAGATCAGAACAATGAGATCGAAACAATAAGACCTTTCACAAGGCTGCTGCAGCAAGAAAAGCCCAAAACACTATTCGAGAGATCAAATGTCAAGATGGCAGAGTGATGTCCAATGGAGAAGAGATTAAAGAGGAGGATGAATCTGCTTTCACGAGAATTTCTCCAACATATTCCAGAGGACTATGAGGGATCATTCGAACATCTTAAAGATTTATTACCAAATAGATGCTCAGATGAGGAGAAAAACAAGCTGATTAAGAGTGTACGAGAGTAGGAAATTTGAGATGTCTTGTTCTCTATGTCGAATAATAAATCCTCAGGTCCTGATGGTTTTAACTCGGATTTCTATAATACGGTGTGGCCAATAGTTGGCAAGGATTTCACTATTGTTGTTCAGTCTTTCTTTGATAAGAGATTTCTTCTTAAAGGTATGAATTCTACAATTCTAGCACTGATCCCAAAGAAATCCCCAGCTCTTGAAATGATAGATTATAGACCAATCTCTTGCTACAATGTGATATACAAAGTCATCTCGAAGATTATTGCTAATAGGATAAAAGGCACTATTCCCCAGCTCATTTCACTTAACCAATCGCTTTTGTGAATGACAGATTATAAATTGAAAATTTGTTGCTTTCGACGGAATTAGTGAAAGATTATCATAAAGACTCAGTCTCATCTCGTTGTTTAATAAATATAGACTTATCAAAAGATTTTGATTCAGTCCAATGGTGTTTCATGTTCAACACTCTCAAAACTCTGAATTTTTCTGATAAATTCATTCATTGGATTTCTTTATGTATCACAATTGCCTCCTTCTCAGTCCAAGTGAATGGGGAGCTTGTGGGATTCTTCCGGAGTAAGAGAGACTTAAGAAAATGTTCCTTGTCCCCATACTTTTTTGTTTGCCATGAATATTCTATCTAAGTTGCTAGATAAAGCGGTGGGTGCTAGACAAACTGGTTACCACCCAAAATGTAAGATTATTGGCCTTAAGCACCTAAGCTTCGCAGATGATATCATTGTCTTCACTGACGGAAAGGTTCGGTCGGTTGAGGGATAGTTAAAGTGTTCAAAATTTTTGCTAAGATTTATGGGTTTAGAATAAGTCTGGAAAAATCCACCATTTATCTTGCAGGTGTTTCAGCAAATATTCGAGATGAGATTGTTACGCGATTCTCTTTTACTTCCGGTCAACTTTTGGTAAGATATTTAGGACTCCCTTTGCTAACTCAAAGGATGCCAGCTTCTGATTTTCTTCCTCTAATAGAAAAATCTGCAACCACATCAGTTCTTGGTCTGTTAGATTCTTATCGACTGCGGAAAGGCTTCATCTCATAAATTTAGTGTTAATGAGCATCTCAAACTTCTGATTATCTGTATTTCGGCTCCCTAAAGCGTGTATTCTCGAAATCAAAAAATTATACTCTTATTTTCTTTGGTCTGGTCCATTACTGAATCCAAAGAAACAAAGGCGGCATGGGACATCGTGTGTAAACCAAAGCAAGAAGGAGGCCTAGGCTTGCATCCTTTACAGAGATCAATATTGTATGTTGTGTCAAGCTAATTTGGAGAGTTGTCTCATCTCAATCTTCATTGTGGGTTAAGTGGGTTCAAACCTATTTGATTTGAAAGGATACTTTCTGGTCTATACGAGAGAACACTAACATAGGCTCATGGATGTGGCGAAAATTTTCTCAAAGCTCAACCTCTGGCTTGAAATCTGCATAAGATCGATGTTCAAAATGGGGAAAAATCTTCCTCCCTTCTGGTTTGATATTTGGTTGGATCTAGGTTGTTTACATGATTAACTTGGTTCGAGAGGTGTTATTGATGTGGGAATCCCGCTAAATGCCTCTGTTTATTCAGCTTGGTTAATCAGAAGACGTCGCCGACATCGAACAGTGAGTTTAAGACAAATCGAAACAGAGCTTGAATCCCACATGTTACGATCAGATTCTGGAGTGTTAGATATCTAGCTTTGGCGCAACAAGGACAATAAATTCAAATCAACATTCAGCTCAAAAAACACGTGGTTTTTGATTCGTGAAGCAGGTCCATATGTTACTTGACACACATGTACCTGGTTTAAACACTAAACTCCGAAATTCTCAATTTTTGTATGGCTAGCGATTCATAACCGTTTTAACAACCGGTGATCGTATGTCACTTTGGAATGTGGGAGCAAATGCCTCATGTTTTTTGTGGGATCCAATGGAAACACGTCAGCACTTGTTCTTCTCTTGTGCCTATTCAACAGAGGTCTGGGAATCATTAGCTCAGGGACTATTGAAAGCTTGGTTCACAACAGATTGGATTCAGCTGCTTCTTCTCATTTCTGATAGAAGATTTGACAGGGGTACTCTGTTTCTAACCCGTTATGCTTTCCAATCCACTGTCCATTCCCTACGGAGAGAGAGAAATGCCCGCCGTCGTGAAGAAATATTGTTCACACCAATAGTCCTCATCAAACAAATCGACAAGGATATCCGAAATCGATGCTCTACCTTATGCGATAACAAGCTAGTTGGATCTCTTCAGCTCTGGTTCTCTTCAAGAAGCTCACTGAGTTTTCATCTTCTCTGTTTTCATGAAGTTCATGGTTCTCTGTTTTCCATTCTAAAAATCTCAAAATGATGATGCACGTAAGAAACGTTTTTTTTGTTTGGTTGAATATTTTACATTCTCTTCAAAAAAAAAAACATATCGCAGAAACCAAATTTTAGCTAAGGTTTCAAAGCATTGGACTCTTCTACCTGATCTTTTTCAGACACTCGCTATATACCTTTTAATTTTCTTCTTCATGTCTCCTTCCGAAAGCGTTTCATTTTTCTCAGAGAGGAAAAAAAATTTCCTTTGCAATTTCTCTCCTAACTTCTAAACTTCTATTTAATTAGTTGTTCAGATAAGATGTATGTATAATCATATGATCAAGTAGAGATCACCAACGAAAAAGAAGACGGAATAGATTTATATGAACATGTAATCCTTAGTGTGGCACTGATTTAACCAAGAAAATTACATGAGATCTTCTAACACCACTTTCACTGAAAACAAAATCTTCTTCCCCATCCTCTTATTACCACTGATGAGTAAATCACATTCCTTCCTCTCGATTTTTTCGCTCTGATTGTCAAAAAAACAAGTACTTACTTCCTTTGTAGTATGTACTTAAGAGACCTACTAAACTGTATCAACAGAACTCTACTAGATCTGCTTTTCTTTCTTTTTTTCTCTTCTCTTTAACGTTTCTCATAGAAAAGAACCTGTGGTTGTAAGTGTCCTCTCTCACACATAGAAAGTACATCGCTCCAGCTACCGATTACCTGAAGATATTACATAAATGGGTGATAATGTCGACAAGTGTATCAGCATGCAAATTCCAGTATATTGATAGTCTTACCTTGACGGTTTTGTCATCGTACATGATCCACCGATCGTGCTCATGACTATATGCAAAACAATGATAATGCTGTCCATAATAACAAACCTAGAGTTGCAGAAATAGCAATAACAACGTTACCTTGAGGTTTTTAGGTTGAAGATAGATTAGAAATCGACAAATCAAAAAGAAAAAGTAAGTGGACCTAACCCATCGAATCATGACTATATCCACTATTCTGATATTCAAATTCGATAGAGATAAAACTGAAACAGTAGATTTTTTTTATTTCATATTTTTTTATTAGGAAATCCGTCGAGCAAACAAAGAAAATACACAGTAGAGTTGGTTTCAAGTTTGAAACCACTCTTCTAGTAATGTGACATTAAAGAAGAAGAAATGTATACCACGGAGACTAGGCTATATGTGGTCTTAGGGTCCAGACCACGGTACAAGTTGCTGATGTCTATCTCGGTATTCAAGGCTGCAAGAGTAGCTGATATGTCTTTTACAGTCTCGCATGTGTTTTGCCACCCTAAAACTGCCATCCTCAAAATAAGAAAAATATCAGAGCTCTGAAAAGGTTTGCAATAATCAAAATCCTAAAAAAGTTCTACCTGTAGTAAAAACATGTGGTGGAGTGGTAAGAATATGGTTGAAATGGTTGGGTTTCCCACACCCACCAGCTTCGGGATCACAGGGTAGTTGATGGTTCATCTCAACAAGATTTAGAAGTTCAGCAAACGAATTATCAGTGAATGTAGCCTGTAAGGCATAAAGTGGGGCAAAAGCACAGTGAGTAATCTAAAATATTATGTGAAATTCATGTCTAATGAACACTTGTATGATACCTTCATGGTGCGTAGGGTACTAGCATTGATGTTATGGAAAAAGGAAGTGTACTTCAAATGCCTGGACTCCAGCCCACAGCTGTAGCAATTCAGTTGCTCAAAAATATCCATTCCAAAAAGAGAATGAGCAATACATGTGCGATTGGCACAATCCCATGAACCCGTACAGTTGCTTTCAGCAGATTCCGTGTCAGGCACGCTTGAGCTTTCAGCAAATGAGCGATGAAGGCAGCCAAAGATCACAGCCAGTACTTCTGAAGCATCGTTCATCTGAGCCTGTCCACCATATGACGCCCAAGTTTAGGCTCATTGATGAAATGAAAGCTTAGTCTGCATTAGGATAAACATTTAAAACCAGAAATTGTTCTTTTACCTCTTGGAAGAAACTGCTATGTGGATACAAATTACTCAAAGCAATCCTGAGAGACGACGGTGCCACAGGTTCTTTTCGTGTTTCATTTGAAGCAGTGCTTAAAGCAGTAAAAATTTCATACAATGAGCAGACAACACAAGGATCTCCCACGTGATGATGCTTTAGTGTTGAACTCTGTAAGAACTCAGCCCGAAACAGCTCCAGATTCCATAGAGACTGAGGTAAAAACAAATTAGATTTCAGCAACTAGAAGTCTTTTAAACTATATTAATAGATATTGATTCCCGAGAATCAAACAGTTTATGAGAATTGAAGGATACCTGTATGATAACATTCAAAAAGCAATTGTATTCGCCAACTTCATTCTGAAGACCTGTGCCAAATATTGTAACTCCGGTTGTGCTCTGAGACTCCATTGTGACATCAGATAAAACCCCATCATTATTTACTTCCAGATCTGTCTTCAAACTTGACAGCATATTTCTACCTCCTTGGTACACGTCTGGGTTGAAACAAAAGGTTCCGATGTCAGATGCTTCATATCAGAGAATTTTGTCACCCCAAGAACAGTATGATGGAAATGAAAAGAAAGGTGGCAGCTGTTGGCATAAGTAAAACATGTGAAAAAATAGTTTAAGACATATACACTAATCAGATAAAAGAATGTGTCCTGAGATTGAGAGTAGTGGCATACAGTACACAATAAAACAGTCAGTTAGACAATAGTCACGAAATGGGGCCCCTTAGCAAAGCATAGCAAAAGTTTACTGTGAGAAAATATATAGACAGGTATGTTTGAAAATTTACCAAGGCTTTGACGCATTGCCTTTTTAACGTCAGCTTGATACCTTTTTTCTTCATCCTCTTCAGCTTGCAATTGTCTTAATGTCTTTGTTACCACATCTACAACACCAGAATAAAATAACTGAATGCAAGATAAAGGATGGAAAACAATTGCTAAAAATCAATATGCAAATACTATCATTCAAAGTTGACAGAAAAGCAAAAATCAAAATACACTAGTTACAGTGGCATCAGTTTTAACAAATCTAATTGTGAACTATAAGTTTTAACAGATAAAGCAGTTTCACTAGTGTCTTAAATGGTCTTTTCCCAAACGCAACTAACATTCAAGTTCAAAAAATCAGTAAGCCAAGGAAAGCAAATCTAGATCCAAATCAGATCATCTCCACATCACAACTATCAATGCTTTGAAAACATGAGACAAAAGTATCGAGGACAAAAATAAAAAAAGGACTTACCACCGTTGCTATATAGAGTTTCAGATTGTCTCTCACCGTTGGTGCCTGACCAAAGAGATTTACTATTCTCAGTCGCAGAAGGTGCGACCTGATATTTTCCATCAACTAACTTGTTTGAAGCTTTTTGGCGTCTACCCCTCCTCCCGGTGCGTTGATCAGATTGAGAGACGACAGCTTGAGAAGCTATGCCGTTAGACACTACTGCAACACAAAAAACAATCTAAGTGCCTCAGAAGGGTCGAGACGCATACTTTCAGTTTCGAAGACAAGTGGTAACCTTCTTGGAATTTTACATCCTGCACCTTTGCAGTATCAGAAATCACATTATGATTTGTTGACTGAAAAATACCATTTGTATTCACTTTGGTTCCTTCAACGTCATCAAGTTGTCCATTCCTTTGGATACAGTTCTCCTGGTAAAGCAAAGAAACCAAGTAATTAATTTCAAGTGATGATTCAAAAACCACATCTCCACAACCTTTCATTCTCTGGCTACCTGGCTTATGGATTTTTCTTGGTCATATAAATCTAAATCATCTGTGCAAATATTATACACTGCCTTTGCCACATTCATGGGAACTACAGAGCTGTATTTCTTTTGTTGTTCTGCCATGTGCTTCTCCTTGGCTTCATTCTCAATTCTTCTTTGATACTCTAGAGTTTTTTCAAGCTTTCTCTCCTCTTCCTCTAGCTCTATCCGGAGTCTGTCTTCCTCTTCCTGTTCTTGTAAGGCTTCAACAGCTTCAGAAACAACGTCAGCCTCTGAATGATCACCAAACGATGCAACCGGAGAGAGGCTGGACAAGAAACCATCAACGACAGATTATTTACCACCTACATTTTCAGAATGAAAGGTTTTCCAAGCTCCGACCATCTTAACTAAAAATTTTGTACGGAAGAAATCTTCACCTGTGGTCAACATTGAAGCGATGGACGTTTCCAATAGTAGCCTATAACAAAACATTAAAGCTAGTTACAAATATAGACAAGAAATAACGAAACTGTAAAACAACAGATTAGTTCAAACCTTCAAATCCTTCTGTTTCTTGGTGTCTTTCATCTTTTTCTTATCCTTGGACTTTTCCTGCGTGTTCTTAGAGTTATCATTTCTTCCTCGAGTCTCCTTCTTAGAATCAAGGGCGAGCTCAACAAGAAATGCTTCTCTTGCAGCATCAGACTTCTCAGTGGCATCTTTCTCTGCCAATGCCTCCAAATGTGCCTGGAGAGAGAGAGGTAGTGATTAAAATGAAAATGCCATTTAGAACCTGAAAGTACACTGCAACCAGAAGGTCGAATAAGTAACAAGGTCTCAAGATTTAGATATTTACCCGCATGTAGGACTTCACCAAAGGTAACAATACTATCTGATAATCATTGGAGGAAACTGGTCGAAGCTTTTGCTGTAACTGCTGAATCCCAGTAACATTCTGCATCATTCGCGCGTCAATTCTGCTAAGCTGTGATAAGAGGCGTACAGAGTATTAGTTTAGGAGAACGGCAGTTATTAATTCTCTCCGTCCTAACACATAGAGATAGAAAATGTTACCTCTGCAGACAACTGCTCTTTTTGTTTCTGGATCGCAATCTCCGTAAAACTGTCAGCCTCATGTAAGGAATCCTTCATCCCCCATTCATCAGCTTCACCAGATTCCAGATCACGTAGCTGCAAACTTGTACAGGCATATGATTCTTCATAACCAAATTGATTGTGGTTAAGAGATTCTGCATCTTTCAAAACATTTGTTAGAGCATCCAACTCAAACCTACTACTGATAAACACCAATTCATGGTCATTCTCATTTAGCTCTTCTCTTCGTCTTCTCAGCACAGATTCATAGCTTTCATGGGTAAAATCTGCTGAAGTTTCTCTCTTACGGCCTTCTTCAAGACAAAGGTCCTCAACAGTCTGCAGCGCTCCCTCGTAGCTTAAGTGCTCGCATTTTCTCTCGCAGAGGTTCTGTAAGTGACAGAACTCCTTCTCAAGAAACTGCATGATCTGCAGTCCTTGATTTGTTTTCTCTTCCTTTGTGCGCATCCATGAAACAATTTGTTCCCTGCTAGAGGGTCCTGTGAAGATCCATGAAAGAAATCCGTCCGCACCAGAAACCACGTTATATCCATTATTCAATGCGGAGTCCATAAAGTTATCTTGGATGCACTCAGTGCCAAGCAATTTTTCATCTAGAAGAAGACATGAATCTTCACCATCAAGGAGAATCTCCTCTGTTGCTTCACGACTTAGGTCGCCAAAATTAACTTCATCATTGGGGTTACTTTGTTCAGAATATCGACTCAATCCACAGGCCTGTGACAAGTCCTGCAGGAATTTGAGGATTTTCTTGAGCTGGGAAGCTCCCAAAAAGCAGATGCATATGGGAGACTGCTTCAAATCACGGTTTAGGAATTTTGAAACCGAGGCTAGATTCTGGAGTTCATCCAGCGTAAATTGGATAACCTTATCATGATGGCTGGCAGCTAAATATTTGTGTCTGATAAGTAGCTCAAAGGCTGCACGAATTTTCTCAAGGAGCTTTGTACATTCGGGATCATCAGATATAGGCCATTCATCAGGAAGAGGAAATGGAATCAACAGCTTATCCTCTTCAGATTCATTTTCATCACAACCGTTGCAAGCATCTCCAAGGTTTTCTTTTTCTGGTGAAGTATCATTCCATGCATCCTTGAAGCAGTCGCTACCATCTTCAATATTATCACCAGAGTGAAACTCATTAAGCTTAGAATTTTGGATTTTCTGCCGACTGCAAAGCAATTTCGCCGCAGCAGAGAGATCCAATGGTTTCCATTGGGAAGTAAGAAGCATATCAATCTTCTTGCAGTCGACACTTTGAGGCAAAACCATTTGCATCTTAGGTAGCACGTTGCCCATGTGCTCCTGCACAATATGCTGCATATGAGCCTCAGAATCCATGAACTTTTCACTACACCGGCAACAAACCCAGAACCTCCAAGTCTTATTGGCTTCACAAAAGGACAATGCTTCACTTATAATATCATTTTCTTGCCCATCCTTTGAAGCACTAAAATGACTCTTAAGATCACTAACTCTAACTCTAAGCAACTCTTTCTTCATTTCTTTGCTCATAGAATCCCAGTATGACCTAACCCGGTCCCTTCTATCAGCTGTGGAGCCACTTTTCCTTGCATTTCCTTGCTTTCTCCTCTCCCCGCTTCTCTGTCCCGCGCCCAGAGTTACAGCAAATCCCTTGTCGTTAACAGTTCCACCATTCTCGGACGGGGAAGACTCTGACGTTTGCTGCAACAACCTAGCTGCAGCTACTCTCACTTCAACCACCTTCCTCTTCTCTTCAAGAGTCTTGGTAGCTTTTTTAATCTCATTTGGCCTCTTGGTCTGAGTCAAGTTACTCTCAACAGGATCCTCAGCCATTCTCCTAATGGGGATCAACCGAAACTTCTCATCACCATTTCCCAGGTGTTTCATCCAAGTGGACAATGAATAAATGTTAGACTTCTGTATCAGTGATCTGAGCTCATCCTGAACATGTGCAATACGAGCCTCAGGTGTCAATATCTTATGCTGACTCTCATCCTGAAGACTCTCTCTAGCAGGATCAATTGGGTTTTCAATGGAGAGAGCACGATGGCACTCTTGAACAACCTCCTCATATTCTCTGCCATCGTTGGCAGCCTCGTAAAGCAAGTTGGCATAGAAATGCCCAAACTCAATCGAGTTGGGAGAAAGCTCCACAGCTTTTCTAGCAGATTCAATTGCAGTCCGCAGATATTTCTGTTTCGAAGCAAGATCTTCGTAGAGAGAAGCAACCTTCACATAGACAGTTCCCTGAACACGGTGGATTAGGGCAGAGTCTTGATGGCGAGAGCACGAATCCTTAATCAGACGAATCGCCTTGGTGTAGCTTCCCCGCCCAAATGACTTCAGTGCCTTCTCACATTCCAGCTTAATCACAGGTGAATCCAACGGTTCGACATTAGAGCCCGGCCCGGAAATTCCGCCCTCGTCGAAGGTACAAGCGTATATCTCAGACGAGTCCACCTCTGCCACCGTCGCGGCCGCAGAAGACGGCGATTGTTTGGAGCGAGGCGCGTGGGTTTTCTTCTTTTGACCCATCCACGATTCAGCTCAAAACCCCTAAATTAATCGGCATGAAGGAGATATGTATACGAGTGAGCGTGTGTATATATATACGCCCTACCAAATGGGTCAAATCGGAACTAAATTAGAGTCAATATACGGCGATTCAGGTGGAGGATCGACGGAGAGAGTAGGTGAGAGAAGGGGATAGGACCACCAAAATCTAATATACAGTTGGAGGGGAAAAAGAGCAGAAATATATCCCTTCTAATTCTGTTTTTTAATAAAATATTAAGATTTTTTAATGAAATTCGATTAGCGATGAAATCGGATTATATATTTGTAATTATAAGCGATATAAAAAAAATACGGTAACTCAGATGGTTTAAACTTTTAACGCGCGTTCACGGTTCGAATATAATATTTATGGTATAATTGATATTTTATAAGAAGTGTCGAGAAATATAAGTACCAAGAAAAATATGATAGTTCAAATAGTAACGATTGTTATATTTATCTTGGTATTATTTGGTACAAATATATTCTATTTTAGTTTAAAAATCAAATAAGGGGTATTTTCGGGTTTTCGTAAAAATTGAGTATATGTAAACTAGAAAAGTGTATTGAAATTATTTTCAAAGCTAGAAGTGTATATGAGACTTTGATCCGGGATAGGTAGTAGAACGGGCCATTTTCTAATATGTCATTTTACTCGTCCAATATACTTTCGTCATAATTTTAAATTATTTTTAAATCATAAATACGGTTAATTGTCTCAAAAATAAAAAAATATTATAGATATTACAAAAAAATAATTTTTTTTAATGTATAAATAATATTATTATTTTGAATAAAAATTTATAAAAATATATAATAGTATTCATATACATATACTATAAACAAAAAGGATAAAAATGATACAACATAAAACTTATAATAGGTGATTTTGGTGTGAGTGTTAAAATGAGCACAGGTGATTTTTTTTTCTTATCATTTAGTTTAGTGACTTTCCATTTCATATTGATATTCCAAACTGATCCTTATTCATTTTGACATTTCTTTTCAAGATAAATTCCTTACTAAAGGCTTGAAGCTTCTCTTTAGGGGATCAACTGGCTATAGGAAAAAGAGACTGGGTGCCATTTGGGGATGGGAACCAACATGTACCCGTCATCCGCTTTACTTGGACAGGACAAGGATGAGTCCATAGTTGCTTTACCTATCGATGATCTCATAGAGAAAGCTGATGGATTTGCTGGTGTCTTCCCTGGTAATTTGCATGCTTCTCAAACTAGTTCCAGCATAGTTAAACTCATAATTTGCTGACTTATGCACAATGGATTTTGCAGATCATAAATATGAGATAGTGAAGGACTACAAGCCAGAAAACATATATGTGGAATGACAGGCGATGGTGTAAATGATGCGTCTGCTCTTAAAAAGGCTGATATTGGCATTGCAGTTGCTGATGCCACTGATGCAGCTCGTAGCGCATCGGACATTGTTCCTACTGAACCTGGTCTTAGTGTAATCATTAGTGCTGTTTTGACCAGTCGTGCTATCTTTCAGATAATGAAAAACTCTACTGCGAGTGCCACATTTCTTCGAAATCTTAAATCATCGAGGTATCATGTCAATTTCCTTTAAGTAACTTGTGTTGTCTTCCTGTTTTGCTGGACAGATCCACGCACTCTCCATCACAATCGTTATTGCTCTTTTTTTGGGTTTCCCTTCTCATTTCTCTTTTTCTGTTCCCTCTAAATTTTTTAACTGCTTTTTACACTTTTGGCTCTCATACTTTTTTACACTTTTGGGTTTCACATTTTTTAATTGCTAAATTTTTTCCCTATTCAGCTGGGCTTCATGCTTCTGGCTCTCATATGGCAGTTTGACTTCCCACCTTTCATGGTTCTTATCATCGCCATTCTTAATGATGGTTCGTTTCTTATTTCATCATTTTGTCAATCATATATATACTTGATCAGTTTTGTATTTGTTCCTCTAGACTATGTTTTATCAATCAACTCTTGTGGCATTGACTTTGTAGGTACAATTATGACAATATCAAAGGACATGGTGAAATCTCCCCCTCTTCCAGATAGCTGGAAACTTTCTGAGATTTTGACTACCAGTGTTGTCTTTGGGAGTTACATGGCTATGATGACCTTTATATTTTTCTGGGTTTCCTACAAAACCGATTTCTTTCCAGTACAGGATCTGTCCTCTCCGTTACTTGTGTTATCTCGTTGGCTTTATTTTCTTGGTTAATTAATACTTTCAATCTTTCATTAACATGTAACCTCAGCTTAATCAATATGTCTTCGTCGGGATATCTTAGCAATCATCCTTTTCTTACTTGAAATTTCAGAAAACTTTTGGAGTTGCGACACTTGAGGAAACAGCACATGATGATTTCAGGAAACTTGAGAAAACAGCACATGATGATTGTCAGTCAGGCGCTTATCTTTGTGACACGATCGCGAAGCTGGTCTTTTGTCGAACGTCCTGGAAAGTGGCTTGTGATTGCCTTTATCCTTGCTCAGTTGGTAAGTCCGAAACTTCACTAACTGTGTGATCAGGACACAATGCAGAACCTCATAAGTTATGAGCGTTGGGTCTTATATTATGAACCATTGTAAACAGGTGGCTACTCTAATTGCAGTCTATGCAAATTGGAGCTTTGCTGTGATCTTGGTTGTAAAAAGCGCGTCTGAGGCGCGCTATGGTGCAAGACGCACCGAGATGCGAGGGACTGCGCTTCAGGAGGTGATGGCGACGCTTTTTCCATGATATGCACGCCACGACCGAGCCGACGTTGCACGAGGCGAGGACTACAGATACCTGTGGCGCAAACAAGGTAAGATACGATTAGATAATCTCTAATTTTGATTTATAAAATCTCTAATTATTTATAAAATCTCTAATTATTTATAAAATATGTTGGTTAATCAAATAACATGCAAACCAATATTCTAATCGAGTTAGGATTATGATCAATTAATAAAATATTAAACTTAGGTTTGTCGAGATTAGGATAAGATAAGAATAGATTCTAGGATATAGTGTTAGCAAAACCTATTGTTATTAGGAATAAGAGCTGAGTCTTGTCCCTATAAATATCACAACCATTGTATGCTTTGATATATTGAGAATCACAAAGATTTTTTTCTTTTTGGTGAAGTTTTTCTAAACAATAATAAGAAAAGAGTTCTTATTAATTCATTCTTGTGACATACAAACCAAGAATTGGTATCAGACCTTGACGTGATCCCAGGATCGATCGCAACTCGAGTTGGAGGCGTGATCAAAACTTGACGTGTATGTCAAAAAAGCTCATCTCGACGAGAAGATCAACGAGTGACAATAAGGTTGAGAAGAAACATGGAGGAACAGAAGGCGATCACCACTGCATCTAAGAGAAAGGATTCAATTCCTTCATCGGTTCTATTCCCTATGCTGAACACCACAAACTACACCGTTTGGGCCATGAGAATGAAGCTGGCTTTGAAGGTTCATAAAGTGTGGGAGATCATAGATCCAGGTAGTCTAGATGTTGACAAGAACGATGTAGCGACGGTCCTTCTTTTCCAGTCCATATCCGAGACTTTGATCTTGCAAATAGGAGAGCAAGACACGGCAAAAGGTATGTGGGAGGCAATTAAAACACGTCACATGGGAGCTGAACGTGTTAGAGAGGCACGTTTACAAACTCTAAACTCAGACTTTGATCGGTTAATGATGAAAAATTCGGATACAATTGATAACTTTGCGGGCAAGTTATCCGAATTTTCTTCAAAAAGTGTCGTTCTAGGAGTAATTATTGAAGAATCAAAACTTGTGAAGAAGTTTCTCAAAAGTCTACCACGGGATAAGTACATTCACATCGTAGCCTCTCTTGAGCAAGTGTTAGACCTCAACACAACCGGATACGAAGACATCGTAGGAAAATTGAAAGCGTATGAGGAACGTATTAGGGAAGATACACACAAAGAGAATCAAGAGAAACTTATGTGGGTAAACTCGGAGTCCCAAAACACTCGCGGAGGTTTTGGCGGAAGGCGTGGTAGAGGACGAGGAGGCGGACGTGCTCAAGGCAGAGGAAGAGGAACCTCAGATCAAAATCAAAACCAGTCCAAGGATGAACAAAAGAAAGACTACTCTAAAGTTATGTGCTATAGATGTGATAAACTTTGTCACTTTGCAAAAGCATGTCCCGAAAGGCCTCAAAGACAACAAGAAACAAACTTAACTGAGACGCAAGTGGCGGATGAAACATTATACTTACATGAAGTTGTGCTTCTAAACGAGGAAAAGGTGATACCACAAGATACGATGCCGAGAAGAGAGCTAATTGGTGTTGAAGACCTCCATGATCCAAGTTCAAAGATTAAGGGGGAGAATGTTGGTTAATCAAATAACTTGGAAACCAAGATTCTAATCGAGTTAGGATTAGGATCAATTAATAAAATATTAAACTTATCTTTATCGAGATTAGGATAAGATAAGAACAGATTCTCTATAAGATTTGGTGTTAGAAAAACTTATTGTTATTAGGAATAAGAGTTGAATTTT
Source organism: Cardamine chenopodiifolia (assembly GCA_963922655.1). NCBI lineage: Eukaryota > Viridiplantae > Streptophyta > Magnoliopsida > Brassicales > Brassicaceae > Cardamine > Cardamine chenopodiifolia. The sequence goes on from OZ000463.1 coordinate 13,279,948, forward strand.
CTCCCTATAAATATCACAACCATTGTGTGCTTTGATATACTGAGAATCACAAGGATTGTTTGGTTTTTGGTGAAGATTTTCTAAACAATAAGAAAAGAGAGTTCTTATTAATTCATTCTTGTGATATACAAACTAAGAAAATCTAGTACTAACACTGACTAATGCAATAAGTAAACATCAAATAAAAAACCCTATAGTATCACGCTTTAAAATTAAGAGTCCAAAGAGTCACGCTTAAAATCCTAGCTAGAGTCTAACGCTTTTAAAACCAAGAGTGTAAAGAGTCTTTGTGTTTGTTCACAAACACAAGACATTGACAATTTGAAGGTAAATTCTGAGCCAAGTTCGGAAGCAAACCCGTTCTTAGATCTTTTGACCCCAGTTTCGTCAGAGCTGCATTCAGCGCCTCGGATCCATGATGTGGTGCACCATGGCGCATGGCGCGCTGAGAGGACAATGGAGCCACGGTGCGCCTTGCATCATTTACAACCAAGGCTGTGATAGAAGGAATTGGTTGGGATGGGCCGGGGTCATTTGGCTTTCTAATATCATATTCTATATCCCTCTTGATATCATCAAGTTCTTCATTAGCTACGCCCTCAGTGGCAGAGCCTGGGATCTTGTTATCGAACAAAGGGTATGTATCAGGAAGACAAATAGGTTTTGTGTCACTCTACTCTTAAATGTTTCTAATCAGTTTTCTTGCATTTCCATAGATTGCGTTCACAAGGCAAAAGGATTTCGGGAAAGAACAAAGAGAGCTGCAATGGGCGCATGCACAGAGAATGCTCCACGGTCTACAGGCACCAGATATTAAGATGTTCACAGATCGAACCCATTTCAACGAACTTAACCATATGGCCGAAGAAGGCAAGAGGAGAGCTGAAATCGCTAGGTAAGTAACTCAAAGCCAAATCTCCCGCCTCTGAACATAACAAGAAGCATTTTTCATTATGTTCTCTCTGTCTCTTGCTCTCTTTTTTATAGGTTTGAGGGAACTACACACGCTCAAGGGCCATGTTGAATCGGTGGTGAGACTAAGGACTCGACATAGAAACCATTCAACAAGCTTACACTGTCTGAGACAGAGAGAGAAAGAGCAATCTGATCTTAGTTCGTTCGTGAAGGTGTCTATAGTTGATACATACATATTGTATATAAATATCGAATCCTAGTAGTCTTTTTTTAGTGGTTTGTTCTGTTGTGGTCAAAGACGAAACAGAAAATTCGTACGAAGTTTGAAATTAGCTACAAAAATCTGATCTTATAAAGATGAAGTGACTTCATTCATTTAATCTGTAAAGTACAACAACAAGGTTTTAAAGTAAAAAAGTACAACAAGAAAGAGGAGATTGAAGTCGAAGACTAGAAATAATTAAGTTTCCAGATCAAACAGAGTTCTTGTCTTGTTGCTGCTGCTTGGTTTCTTCTTCATTGGTCTCAACTTCAGCGATGTCTTCATCATTACTGCCTTTATATCTATACCATTTAGCCATCAACAAGAAGTAGAGCATGTTAACGACCATGAGTCCTGTGAGCATGAAATAGAAGTAATCCAATCTCGCTTTGTTCAGATCCTCAGCTAACCAATTCCCCGTGGGTGAATGATCAGTTGTTCGATGAACAATTGAGATCAAGAAGCTAGCTAGGTAGCTTGAAACTCCTCCACCGACATAGAAGATAGAACCCGCGAAGCTCCTCATGTTTTCAGGAAACTGCTTGTAGTAAAACTCCATTTGTCCAATGGCTGCAAAAGCTTCTGCTATGCCTGCAAGCATGAGCTGCGGAATCAGCCACAACCCTGACATTGAGGAGATTTCTCCTGTTCTAGGGGCCATCCCGAGTGTCGGTTTTGTCAGCGCAAAGGTTCTTCTCCGTTCCTCTATTAACCCGGAAACTAATAAACTCAATGTCGCAAATGCGATCCCTGCTCCAATTCTTTGTAAGAGTGTTATACCGGTTTCTAGCCTGGTTATTCTTCTGAGCGACGGGACAAAGATACGGTCGTAGAATACGATGAAAATCGTCATGCCTGTCATCAAAAACACTACATAGGTGGCGGCGGGAATCTGGAAGCCACGAGAACCCAATCGCCGGTCGCTCTGGATCGCTTGGAAGACCGGATAAGTCATTTGGATACTTATTGCAAGGTAGTAAATCGCAGAAGCAAACCAGATTGGAATCACTCTTACAATGCATTTCACTTCTTCCACTTGCTGCATAGTACTTAGTTTCCATGGATCAGACGCAGCTCCATCGGATTTCAACTTGTCCTCGGGGGTCAGAATAGCTGCTTTGTCTAGAAATCTAGCAACATAACAAACATTAATTTTTCAGCAAAACAAAAAGCCAGAAACATAAGGCAAGGGAACAAAGAAAATGATATTTCAATACCTGAACTGGTCTGTGTATTTTAGAGTAGAATTTGCATAGTTACTCGGAATGTGGTTGTAAAGATTGGCCCAAGGCTGCTTAACCGGCTTTAATCCTCGTTTCTTGATCGCGGCTGCTATAACATGAGCAATACCAGCCAATGGACTACCCGAGGCTTTCACTTTTACATACAACTTATCGCCAGAAAAGAAGATCACACACGCCAAGAACATTAGAACGACCGGGATAATCAATCCGATCGTCCAACTCATATTTGACTGGATATACACAACAAGAGTGAGCGAGATGATCTGCGCAAACGTGAAAGTGAAGAAATACCAGTTGAAGAAACTGTTGATCCCTTTCTTTCCGGATTCGGATTTGGGATTGAACTGATCAGCACCAAACGCTAAATTACACGGTCTGATACCACCAGCGCCTACCACAAGAAACGCTAAACCCAACAGCAGAAACATAATCTGTCCCACACTTGGGCCTTGGCACGAGCTTTTGTTTCCACAAGGAGTTGGGTGCAATGACGGGACTGCAGCAGTCATTAGTATAACAAACGATCCCTACAAAAGATGAAAAGCGTTTAGAAAAAAAAACTGAATCTAGGCAAAAAAAAAAAAACGGATTCTATAGTCATCAAAGATCATTTTAAGTACCAGAAAACAAGCGATGACAGCAACACTGAGAGTCTTGTAGCGACCAAAGTAAGTGTCACAGAGAAAAGCAGCGATGAAAGTCCCGAAATTGATTGTACCACTAAAGGCATTGATGATAGTTGCAGCTGTGTAGCTCCTAAGGTTGAATACAGTAGTTAGGTATACAAGAAGGTTTGATAATGTCCCTATGATCCCAAGCTTCTCAAATGTCTCATTACCTGTGATGAAGATAAGAGTATAACATTAATGATTAATGGTTTTCTCATAAAGTTACAAACTTTTTTACATTTAATGTAACAACTCTGAAACTGAAACACACAAATCGAAGATTGGACTTTGAATGGTTCACATGAAACTTTAATACTCTGCATTTAACTGCTGTAACTCCCATTAACTAACTTTGTATTTAACTGCATGACTCAAAGTCTCTCTTTTACCACTGAAAATTAAAAGAATTTTAAGAAAACAATCGTAATTTTCCATAGATAGATCTGGTATATTAACTAGATAAGATGTATACCAACTGTGCAAGAAAGATCTGTTTTGGTTGATCTGGGTTTAAGTTTCAACCAAATCTCAGTTTTTTTGAACCAATTTCGTTTCGAAATCACAAAAGCAAGAACTCCAATTCGAGATTTTTGACACAGTCAAGTCAAAGACAAGAGAAAAGAAACGAGGTTAAAAAAACATCACGGACAAAATGTTCTTATTTTAATTTTCATTTTTTTCCAAAAATCTGACAAAGCACAAAAAAAAAAAGAAAAAGAGAAAAATAAAATAAAAGATGTCTGAGAGAAAGAAAAATAAAAAGAAAGCGTTACCAATGATGAAGGGCATGACTTTCCAGCCTCTATAAACGAGTTTTTTCTGCTCCTCCTGAAATGAATCAACCGTCGATGTCAAATCAGAACCACCACCATAGACGGCGGAGTGGATCGTCGTCGTCGTCGATGTATCAACCTCAAGGGGCTTTCTCTCCATGGTCTCAATCTGTGTGTAATTACAGAAGATATCGTTGTTGTTGTTGTTAATGTTCTTATATCTTCTATCTCTATGGTTGAGGATAACTCTGCTCTTCATCTCAAGCTTCGCTCAAATGTCTTCTTTTATAGTGGTGGATTGAAAGAGTGGAAACTTGTCGGAATCTGTACAAAATGGAAAAAACACACAGACATTGAGGGAATTGGCTGTGCAAAAGATAGAGACATGTGTGAGTGACTCATAAAATATTTAATTCATTTACAAAACTTTTTTTGACAATACTTTTTCATTTACAAGACTTAAAACGTTTGTTGGATTTGTAAAATCTATGAATGAGTTGTGTGGGTTGTGTTAGTGGTTGATGTAGGCCCATTTTTACACTAGCTTCCCCCATTTTAAGAAAATTAATTATTATTTTTGTTAACTCAAATATTTTGAATCCTAATTTACCATTTATTTATCTATATTCCTTTTTCAAATTGAGATAATCCATTTACAGATATGATTTTAGAGTTCTCCAATCAATTATTTTGATTTATTTATAGTAAATTGCTTACTTCTATATTATTTAATTACAAGTTTCAATATTTGACTAATTATTTAAATATTTAATTTTTTTTAATCTTAGATGATGCAATTATAGTGTTTTTATTTATGTATTTTGAAATATATTTTACTTCTTTCCGAAGTTCAAAAGTCATGTGCTTCATCTACATAACATATTGTTTTCTTGAAAAGTAAAAATAAAATAACTATTTTTTATATTAAAACTATGTATTTTTTTTTTTAAATCGAAACAAAATATATGGTGAGAACCAAACTAATCTCTGGATTTCATAGAAATCTTGGTTTTTAACTACTAAATACGTCTACGGATGGCTAAGTTGCAATATGCAAATTTTTCCTGAAATACCGTAGAGGAAATTGATCTCTGACATAGATTTACAGAGAAACTCCATAGCTCAGCGAGAATCAGTGGTCCATTAAAACTTGATTATATTATTTATTATTTATATTTTATATTTTATTAATTAATAAAATAGTCTAACCCTAAAATTTAAATCATACATTTTAATTGTAAATTTCAAACCCTAAAATTTAAATCCTTAACCATATTCGTAAAAACAATTGTCTATTTACTTAATTTTAAATATTCAACATATTTTGTTATTTAATTTAATAAATTTATTGTTTTTTTATAATATCAAGATTTAAAAAATAATAGTTACAAATTAATACTTTAATGTAAAATATACATGTAATTACCAAATTTTATCAAAAAGAAATATACATGTAGTTTTCTTTTAATATATAGGATCTATGTACAAATATTTAGAGCTTTTTCCCAGCTAATCCTAAAACACACATATTTCTCTTCTATTGATAATATCTCAAAAATGGTTTATCAAAAAATTAATATATATATATATATATATATATCTAAAAGTTTGTTGTTCTATTTGCCTACATATAAATATATGAATGTCTTATATATTCTTTTTATGTTTAACAAAATATATGAATGTCTTATATATTGGTCTTGACGTTTAGCTGATTAAATCTATGTAAATATTTTCTACCTTACTCCAGTTGAGTTCATTGTATCACACCAGCACCAAACTAACATATCATTTCTAGTTTCAGCAACTTTGGTACTTTCCCATTTAAGTTATAGACTAAATAGTAAAAATATCTAATTCATATTTTATTAGTTTATATAATTATAAATTATTATTAATGTTGTAGATTAAATTTATTTTATGTTTTTAATATTTTATTTATTTATTTATTATTATTATTATATATGGTATATGTTGTGTTAAATTAAATTATTAATATATAATTATATATGTGCGCTGTTACATTTGTATACGAATTTATTTGATGATTTAGATTATAACATAATTTGGTTGTAAAAGTTAAGTAGTGGTATGTATATATTTTTAAATTATTCAAAAAATCTATAACAATTTGATTTAATTCAATATTAATTATTATCAATCATTAGAAATTGGATATGATATTCGTCATAACTCGTTTTTATCTCCTCTAACTCGTTTTGATCCGTCCTGATTCGTTGCAAAAAATTGAATATTTGAAAGTCCAAATACTGATTCAAATCTGGATAATACAATATTGGATCCGTTGAAACTAAATTCATATACCCTTTGAACAATTTATAAAAAAAAACTGTATAAATATTTTTGACAATAAAATTGATAACATTTTAACTTTTTATAAGTTAAAAACTATATAATCTTTGATAAAGTTAAAAATATATATATTTAAAGATTAATAATATTATAAACATTTTATAAGTTTAAATATTTATAATATTTAAACTATGTATTTAAAATAATTTTTTATTCTTTTATTCGGTGAAGTGATTGGTTTCACTAAAGAATCATAATAAATAAATAAAAATTTAATTTAGAAGCCTAATAAGTTAAGTTTATTTTTTATTCACATTTGAAATCATTTTGCCTCTTTTTATAGTATGACTCAAAACAATTGCTCAAATTGTTTAACCGATAGGATGTTGAACACATTTTTTCATCGATTGAGTAATATATATTCGTTTCTAAATATTTGATTCACAGCATATACAGACTCAGAACGATTGCTAAAAATTTTTAACCGATATGATGTTGAACACACTTTTTTCATCGATTGAGTAATATATATTCGTTTCTAAATATTTGATTCACAGCATATACAGAAAAAATCTACATTTTTATTAAATATATGTATTATATGATAATTCAAAATAATTTAAAAATAAGATCAAACAAATATGATAGGAGAATCATAATTTTATATCTTAATAAAATCTTTCAAGTTTAATAACTTAAAATAAATAATATGGTATAATTAGATATCAAATTTTAGTTTTTCAATTTTGATTGATTAACAATTTTTAGAAAATAATTTTAATTTTTGTCCCTAATTAACAAGAGAGAGAAAATGAGTTTATTTTTTGGAAATCAATAATTATTTAAAATATTATTTATGACTTTTTCATTTAATTATATTTGTTTTATGATTGTTATTGTACGCTTAGTGATTTTATTTAAAACTCATTGTTCAAATTTTTTAACCGATGTAGGACGTTGAACACACTTTTTTCTTCATCGATTGAATAAATATATCTGTTTCTGAAAAAATTGATTCACAACATATGCAAAATAATTAATATTTTATTAATTATATGTATTATATGATAATTTAAAAAGAAAATTGAAAATAAGACCAAACCGAAATGATAGAAAAATCATAATTTTAAATCTTAACCAAATCTTTCAAATATAATAACTTAAAATAAATAATATAATATAATTATATATCAAATTTTAGTTTTTCAATTTTGATTGGTTAATAATTTTAAGAAAATAAATTTTAATTTTCGTCTATATTTTAGTTAGAGAGAGAAAGTAAACATTTTTAAAACTAATAATTATTTAAAATATTAGTTACAATTTTTCATTTAATTATATTAATTTTATGATTACTATTGTATTTTTAATAATTTTAAAAAAATCTAAAAAATAATAACATTTTATATAATATAACACATAAAAATTGGGTTTTTTTTCATCATTTCTCAAATAATAATATAGAGATATATATTGTTTATCAAAAATAAGAAGTTATATATATATATATATTATAACATATTGCAATAAGTTGGATCCACAGCATAATTTTTAGCACGAACTGCTAGGTCTATAGACTAACGAAAAAAAAAAATCAAGGAAGACTTCAAAATCATTGCGGACAAAAAAGGTGTCTCCACACCTGTACAAAATTTAATATCGACTTCGATCCAAGCAACGGACTATATATATATATATAATACAGTAACTGATACAATATTTTCTTTTTTTGTTTGTTTGTTTGTTTGTTTGGTAAAGAACTAGTACAATAATCGTAATTTCGCGACAGTTTTTCTAAATTCTCTTTTTTTTGCTTCTAGATTTTTTAATTTAAATACTAATATATATTTTATGTATAGTTCTATTGGAAATCTGTTTGTTTTTCTTGTAGTGAAAACAATCTTTTAATTTTTATGAATGTATAAAGCAATACGGCCGGGCCAGTTTTATTTTGAATTCCAACAAAATGGCCTATTGGCCTGAACAAGTAATTTCTGTACAAAAGAAAAATATGTTTACGACTGGAAATATTATATATATATATATATATATATATATAATTTAGCAGCTTTTCTTAAAAGAATAAAGAATACCATTTTTTCTTCTAAAGATAACAAAATGTGAACAACACTGAGACATCTGCGTGTAAGATTAATACGTGGACTACACAATATAGTGTATAAAGTATACACACGTGTTTCATTTTATTGTGAAATTGATGAAAGAGCTAGATTATATATATCATCACCTACCAAATAAATCTTTGTCATAAATAATACTCATTTAAAAAAATATATAGATATATATATATATATATATACATTTAATAATCAATTCGAAGTTGTGGTTGTATTTTGTAAACCGCCTCAAACCTTGTCATAATCTTCATGAAACAATGGTTTAGGTGATGGCCAAACCCCCTCCGGTTCGGTAAGTTAATTACATATGAACCAGTAGTAATTTGGATTGGTTCAATCTTGGTTTCTTGGTTATTTTTTGTTTGCCTCGTCCTGTAACTAGTTTTGTCAAAGAGTGTAAGTTTCGGTTTAAATTGTAATGCATGAAAAAGAACCAAACAAGACCGAAAAATAACAGTTCAGTTGGGTTTGTCAAATGCGGATAAACTAATCAATACAAGCAATGAACTTTAGAAATTCAAGGAAGAGTTGTAGTGATGATGTTGTATTGTACGTATTCTTCATACTTTTTGGGTTTGACGCGGTTTATTTAGAAAGTAACACTACAAAAGTCAACCTTCTCATGCTATTTATTAGACTTTTAGTTTAGTTCACGCGGTCAATCATTGGAGGTAGTGGATTCTGGATAGTGGATAGTGGCTAGTGGATACACTAATAAACCGAATCGAACTAAATCAAACAGGATGACCGAATATGTATGAAAATCGAAGTCACTAGTCATAGACAGAGTTTGATAAAAATGAATCAAACTATAACCTAAACAATGAACATGTACAACTTCAAAAGGTTTTTAACCAACCGAAATGAAGAATGAACTTGGTTTGATTTCCACACTTTTTCTTTTGAGTGGAACTAAACCAATTTGAACCATATTTGAACCGAACCCACAATGTGCCAATCCCTTGTCAATCTTATAGAAGCGTGAGCTCCTTTTTACCGTATATGCTAAGCTTTATGTTTAATTAGTTGGACCGGAAAGCTTAAAGTGTTAAGAAATCAGTGGAATAAAGAGAATTTATTATATTTTTCTAAATAAATAATATTTATTTTTAAAAACTACATATACATATATATGTAATTATATATACAAAGTTATTTCAATTTCTGAACGTGGAAATGGAACTGTAAGAGGCCCAAGGCACATTTCTAAAATATATATTTTTATATAATTTTTAAAAAATATAATTATAGATAACTTTTTGAAAATTTTTAATTTTTTAAGATAAGTAAATTTAAAACTAAATTATTCTTTAGTTTTCAGAATTTTTTTATATTATGTAGCTATATATTTAATATATTTTTATATATTATACATTTATTTAATGTAAAAGCAAAATGATATCAATAATACGATGTGCAATTAAAATAAAAACTGAATTCATAAATGAAAAAGTAATGTTCAACCATAAAACTCTAAATATTGAGATATGAACCAACATAACCACTAATTTTTTTACTAATGAAGACCCTATTTTTTGCTCTAAAATGTTTTGTGTCTAATTTTCATATAAATTCTTAATTGCGTGTATGAATGTATTTTTTTAATTTGCCGGCTTAATAATATTCATTGTTGGACAGTTAGACGGCACTAAATTTGGTCCGACACTTGGACTTATTGCTTACAAATAATTGACTATACGAGTTCACACTTTAACACATGAGCCATTCGATTTCAATAAGGTTTCTGAATGTATGTATAAATATATCTTTAACAGAAAAGAAAATTATATATAAATATAAATATATGTATTACGGAACAAAAGACGAGTTGCCTTTTTCATAATTGGGTTGGCAAGTGCTACATGCACTCTCCGCGTCCGATTACGTTCTTAATTCCCACGTTTTAATTCTCATCTTTTGACTCAAATGAAAAACAAAATATATGATAATTTTTATTTACCATTTCAGATTATGGAAAGTTCGAAACAATATTTGCGACGTAACTGTTCGGTTCATAACATTTGCAAAATATTTTCAAAAAGAATTTTCTATTCTCGTGAGAAAAAAACTAATTAATTGTACCGTGGGTGATATACCACCTCTTTTGCTCTTATGTTACTGAATTCGTCCAAAAATCATTTTTCAAGAATAATCTATAATGGAACAAATATTTCAAGATTATCTTGAGTGATTTTTTGTCTTATTATGTTTTACGAAAAAGTCAATTTTCTGGAGATGTAACAAATTGTTATCGGTATAATTAATTACGTCGTCGTTAAAATCATACAACAACCACATTTTACCATACAACTATACAAACCCATAATCTCATTTTCATTTCAGTTTGTTAGTCTATGATCAATATTTTTGCTAAAAGCCAAAAGGTTTTTATTTTGTGTTGTTTCAAAAAGTACGCAATATATATTATCTACAGAGCAAAGGATAAATATATTCTGTTTAATATTTTTGCTAAAAGCCAAAAAGTTTTTATTTTGTTCTTTTCAAAAAGTACGCAATATATATTATCTACAGAGCAAAGGATAAATATATTATCTATTTACGCACTACAAATGCGTTTTAAAATCAAGCACATTATTTAAATCTCTAAGGCTTCACGTGAAACATGTTAACTATGTGTTACCAAAGCAACACTATTTATCGAAAGCTTTGACGTCGACGCACTTAGCTTTAGTTAAGCTTCTTCAAATTTAAAGAGTACGTAGAAATATATGTTGACAAAAACCTAATTATATATATATATAATAAGGATATATAGAAAGACTCTGATTAGTAAATCTCAACCACTATATATATGTATTAAAGTTATATAGATTTTAGGGCTGCCAATGGTTTAAGCGTTTCAGTTAAACGTTTGGCTGGCGAGGTGGCTGAGGAATAATTTTTATTGTTCACACCCGTCCAGATTAATGGACGGTTCAAGTCAAGCGTTTGACTTTTTCATTTGTCATTTACGTGTTTAATCTTAATACAAGCAATATATCTTAAGTTGAAATTTTTTTGCTTGAAGATAATTATATGATACTACATAGATTTTGACACCGGTGGAAGATAATGATACGAAACTATACGTAGATTTCCTTCACTGATTTTTCTGAGTATTTTTTCTAAATTGGGTCGGACTTCAGATATTGCTCGTTATCCATATTTTTACTTGTATAAAAGGGAGGCTAATTATGATAAAAATTATGACGAGTGGGGGAGTTTGTACCCTCGAGATAAGTACTTGAGATGGGAAGAAAAGCGTGAAAGTAGAAAGTATACTTTAAAAAAAAAAAAATCAGACCAAAAAGAAAAAAGTGAAACAAATGTTAATAATTTGTTTTTGTTTGTTAACATGGTTATTTTGGTTGGGCTACTTTTGGGATTGATACTTGTGAGGAAATTATAAAATTAATTTTCGCACCATTGTCAACAAAAATAAAAAGGAATTAAAACATTTAACCTTCTTCGTTTGTTGGGTTCACGTTTTCATGTTCCCGTTCGTTTGTAATTGTTGCATGGAGTAAGCTGTTGAAAGATGTTCTGCTAGGTGCAGAAGCGTTTGAGCTATTTTTTGGCTCAGCTATATGTTAATAATTTTAGTCGTCGAAGCACTTAATGTGTGTTCGATTCTCAATTTCTCATGTCATTCCCCAACTTTAACGGCGAGATCAATGAATTTTAAACTTTTTTTCAATCATTTGATGTTCCAAAGATAAATGTTCATGTAATTCTCAATCAGCAAATCTCACATCAGAAAATTAGAAAATATAAGTTTAATATATAAATCAAATCAATCATTAACTAAAACAAAATCGCGTGGACTTAACCAATTAGTCAAAAAAGACAATATTATATTATTGATGAGCTAATTTGGATTTGCAGAAATCTAACAAATGGTATTACAAAATGGTGTAACCTTCAATATAATTTCGTGATTAAAGGAAGCCAAAATTTTGTTGGAAGGGAGGTAAGAAAAGATTGTTAGAATATAAATCAACATTTCACGTTGAAAAATTAAAAAATATATATATCTAATATATAAATCAAATCAATCACTAATTAGTATAAAATCTTTTGGGAAGAAGTCCAAAAACAAATACATGTGGAGTTAACCAATTGGTCAAAAACAAATAGTATCATTGAGAAATTGATTTGGATTTGCATAAGCCCAACATTTTGATTGGGACTGCCAAGTTAAAATAGGTTTCCTTCTTCGAACGTCCTCTGACGAGTGCTTCTTTGAATGAACTATTGCGTATTTGCGTTTGCTTATATCCCTAAATCTCTCTATTTGAGTGTTGTCTTTTTTACCTGAATCATTTTGCTCGACCAATCTATTGGTTATTGCTTTAGCATCTCCTTTAGTGGAGATTAATGTCTTTAATGATATTGCAGTTTTACCAAGAAAAAGAAAGTATGTAAAAAGAGTAGTTGAGTAATATTTACAAAAATCGTATCGTCTTTTGTCAAAAATATTTCAAGTTTATTGATTCATTAGTATTTTTTTATATATTTAGTTAAAGTCTTTAAAGAACTTATATGTAATCTCGTTCAAGCAATCTGAAAAAGATATCCCCATATGATGCTTTAAAAATGGTTTTGAGAACAACAAAAAGATACCTGGTTTTCTAAAAGGAGAAAATCATTTTGATTATTCGGAGGAAACCATGAAACTGTCAAGATAATATTATTTGCTGACATCACTTTTTCAAGTACCATGTTGTCCGTTGTTGCCGTAGCTATGTATCGAAATATTTCCTATACATTTTTTTTTTTGTTTATGGATATAATTTCTGATCTTATTGTAAATGGAATATACGATTTTGCTTTTTTCATGGATCTCTAGACTAGTATATACTCATTTACATTCAAGGAATAATGTATATATTGTTTTCAGCAAAAAAAAAAGAAATACAGTATATATTGTTCCCAATCAATATTTACTTGGTATTACAACCCGATTAACATTTCTTTAAGAAAATAATTTTTATATGTACAAATATAAAGGAAAAGAAAAGCTTTATCAAAAATATCTTATGAAATTTTTTATTTTTAAAATAAATTAGTTATCAACATTTAAACTCAAATACACAAATTGACGTGTGAAACAAATGCAACTATAGTTTTTTTTCTAATTCATATTGTCACACCTCACCTACTGTTTCACTGAACCTTGAAGTTCATGGTAAATAATTTTTTTCATACGTGTTTATGCTATTTAATTTGTTAAGACTTGACTTTTGAGAGCAAAAAATAAATTTCAATGTAAATGGGTTTGGTAGCAGAGTCTTTGGGCTTAGAAATCAGTTTTAATAGATCAAAGTTAGCTTGCATATTCCTTTAAATAACTCGGTTTTGCTTCGCTTTATACGTGGTTCTGTTTGATCGATCGATTTGGGTTTTGAAGGAACAAACCCAAAAACGTGGCCTTGTATGCTTTGTCCAAACACAAGTACTAAATCTTCTCATATTTTTTGTTCTTTTTTCTGTCTACAAAAGTGAATACCATACAAGAAGTTATAATGAGTGATCAGAATCAATCAATTAATTTATCATTTTTTTTTGCCGTTGATCGAAGATTCGTTCCTTTTCGAGAGAAGACACAAATTTTGGGCTATTCTAAAACTTATATATATTATCTAATCTATATTTTTATTATGGTTGGTGTTCACGATTAGAAACATGGAACATGTGTATGCATGTGAAGGCGAAAAGTTCCTTATACATAACAGAAATACAAATACAAATCTCTGTTTTTAACATATTAAAGAAAATTAAAATATCGATGAATATGAATTGTTTAAGTTATATGAAGCCACTCTTGTTATCCAATGACCTTTCGACTGATCAAAGAGACTCACTCACCTTTGAACCCCATCCACCTCTTATATGGCCACTGGTTTTTTTTTTTTTTGGCATATCCACTTGCATATATCATTTTAATATAGAAAGCCATTCTTTATTAATTGTTACTATAATACATGTAGGTCCTTGCTCTTAATCAGTTAAATAATCAGTATGAATAGTATTAGCTAAATATTAGTTTGGTAAAACAGATTAAAAATTAAAGTTCGGTCGGCATTTTAGTGTGGTTTGAAGTGACTCTGGTCAAATTGGTGACCTAGTAGCGTAATTTGTATGTTGAGTTGAAGTAATAAAAGAACATAAAAAGAATTAGTGAAAACCTCGATTTAAAAGAAATGAAAAAACCCCATTACAACCTCATGTATACAATTTTTTCTTTGTCAACAACATTATCAAAAATTTATTAAAATTTAAATTCGGACACAAACTACTAAACTATATGTTTTGATTATACATACTACATTTTTTTATAACTCATTCTTTTCTGAAAAACAACTTAACTTCAGACGTATAATATTTGATTATATATTACTACACTTTGCACTAGAATACTTTTTTTTAAAACTATATTTAACCAAGACAATATTTTTAATTACTAAAAGAATCATTCTTGTTCCATTCCGTATATGGTGGTATGCCTTGACTAGTGCAAAAAATTCCACACCTTTTATGATTTAATAGACTTGTATAATTCATTCTAACTAGTAAATTCATATATTCACACCATATAATATACAGACAAATCTGCGTATTTGTCTATATCATTCTCACTTTCTCTCTAATTAGAAAGAGGGGAGCATATTTTGAGTTTTTGTTGAGATATTTTCATCAAAACCCTCCCATTAAACATGGCTTTGCATCCGGTGAAGCCTCTACCTTCCGGGCACTTCCAGCTTCTTCGTCGGAATCTCATTAATCCGGCGGTTTCAAACGCTCCTTCAATAGTATTCGCTGGTTTCACAAGCTAGCATTTCTTAGGAATATGTATTGATGAATCTGCGAGGGAGATGAGAAGCTTTATATCGTGGAGCAATAGCAGGCGAGTAAGCAAAAGCGCCGGCGTGTCTGTGCCGATGGCTTCAGCTGAGGATTTTCCGGCGGTTTGGGAGTCTTGGAAGCCCGACAAGACCACCGTGGCTCCGTCGCTGAGTGACGTCATCTGGCCTGCAGCAGGTTAGTTTTTTTTTTGTATACGTATAGAATATGCTCACATAATATAAAATGAGAAAATGAAATAGAAAAGTTGTTAGACAGCAATTTTCTTTGTCCGAAGACGAGGGAAGCGAGAAAGAGACAGAGAGGTCGCGTCGCTTCCAACGACCAAATAGCTATTGATAATAGGATTTGAATCTAAGAGCATTTACGATACTCAGAGCATGATTAACGCATGTTTTCTAATGGGTTTCTTAAGCCCAAATAGTTAAAAATAATAATTTTAAAATGGGAATTAGGTAAGAAGGGGATCTTAATTAAAGCATTTAAAATCCTCTTTTTAGCATTGACGTGGCCAAATATGAGTGGTACGTGCACTGTATAAGCATTTTGGTTTTGTTTTTCCGAGACTTTTTTCTCCTGAGTCTTTCTTTTCCTCCTCTCGGGTTCCTCTTGAAACTGCGGCGACTGAGATTTTATAACTATTTGAAATGTTTATCGTTTATTATTTCAAATTCTATGTTAAAAAATTTTATGTTTTTATTTTTAATGTTTAATATGTTGTATGTTTAAAATGTTTAAAATTAAATTTTCTATTTTTAAGAACCCCATTAGGGGTTCTCCCATTGTAACCCACATAAACTAAAGTTTTTTAGTTAAAAAAAATAATTAAAAATGTGTTAAGAACCCCTAATGGGGTTCTTGCATTAATCATGCTCTCATAAGAGCTTCTAAAAAATATATTTTAATAATTTTTTATTTAATTCTGTTAATTTTTATAATATTATATTATTAAATAAATAATGAATCGGTAACATTACGACACTTGGTATATCAGTTTCTAAAATCTAAGTTTACTATTTCTCGAATTTGGTAAGAATCGTGCTTATTTATATTTTTCTTAAATAATTAGTATAAGCTTTACTCGTAGGAACGTATATGGAAATTGTTTGTAAATTTTTTTTTTCTAAAGGGTTTCTTAAGATCATAATTTCGAAACTAGTCATCATCTATCAAATCTTTGTAAATATGTCAATTGAAAAGAAAACATCTATAGAATAATTTAGTTATGTCATGCTATCATAATTTTCGAACATGCATGCAAAAGAATTGAGTCACTTGGTTTATTACATAGATCACATAATCTCTGTGTGTGTGTGTTTTTTTGACCTTGAATCTAAAACCAGTTGATCAAATCAAATATGAAGTCTTTGTTAATTATTGGTATGAGAAAAGGAGCGTTTGCGGCAATGGCGATAATGGGAAGAATAGATCATATATTAAACCCTAAAGGGATATCAATGTCGGTTGCACCACTTGGTGCCGTCTCTGCCATTCTCTTCACCACTCCTTCTGCTCCTCTTGCTCGGTTATTAATTTCATAAACGCCTTTTCTTACTAGCACGCAGCCTTGAATGCTAGCTATAGTGTTGATATGATCAACATGCATGGTGATGATGGGTGGATGTGTATTTACTTTAGAAATACAATATGTTCATGGCTCAAATAGGTTGTGCAGCCATTGGAGTGTTGGTGTTCTCAGTCTTTGGGCCAGGCTGGCTTGCCCGCAGCTCCGCTATGGCCGCTTCCATCGCGTTCATGGTCCTCACTCGTGCCAACCACCCACCAGGTAAATTCTATTCTACTCTCCGTTTTTCCCTCAAATTTAGAAATAATTCATTACTTAAAATTTTGAACTTAATTATTTAATCATCCTAGCAAAAAAAATCAAAACTTTTTATCTTCATTTCATCAATTTGTATATATTACTGGAAAACACATCGGCGAGTTTACCACTACTGTTCATAGACGGAGCAAAGTTAGAGCACCTCCATCAAAAGATTCTAGAGAAGAAGTTCTAAAGAAATTATAATGACAAAATAATGCATATATATTAGGAAGATTCTTAAAAGAAGAGAAAGAAACTCTAAAAATTCTTATTTGAGAACCTTTCTCTCTATTTTAAGAACCTCTTTTCTCTATTTTACCATTTTGTAATTTAAGAACCCTTCTTTTAAAACCATCGATGGAGGTGGTCTACGTAAGCTGAACTTTTGGTACGCATTATTCCCTGGCGCAGCCGCTTGTATCTTCCTCTGCTGCCTCGTAAGTTACCTTCGGCTTATATTTTCTTCTGCTTTGTAAGTGTTATTTTCTTTAATTAGTGTTTTATTTTTATTTTTCTTTTTTTTGCAGCAACAAATCGTGTGTTACTTGAAGTAAAACTTAAAATTTTGACGAATGTGGAAAAGGGACACGTGTATATATATATATATAGTTAATAAGTGTATATATATATATATAGTTAATAAGTGTATATATATATATATATCTATACTATTATTTGAGCAATATTGAAAAGAAAATAATCAATTTTCATGTGTTATATTACATAAAATGTCATTGGTCTTTAAATTTTTGTTCAAAATTATTAATGGTAAAATACTAATCACAAAATTAATATAATTAAATAAATATGTAAATAATATTTTAAATAATTATTAATTTCTAAAAAAATAAATTTATTTTCTCACTCTAACTAAATATAGAAGAAAATTAAAAATTATTTTTTAAAATTTTTTTACCTATCAAATTAAAAAAGTAAGATTTGATATCTAATTATACCATATTATTTATTTTAAATTATTATATTTGAAAATTTTGGTTAATATTTAAAATTATGATTCTTCTACCATTTTTTAACTTTATTTCTAAATTATTTTGAATTATCATATAATACATATATTTGATAAAAATATAGATTTTTCAGCATATGCTGTGAATCGATTTTTTAGAAATAAAAATATATTTCTCGATCGATGAAAAAAATTGAGTTTAAACGTCTTACATCTATTAAAATTTTTGAACAATAGTTTTTAAATAAAGTCAGTAAGCGTACAATAATAATCATAAAACTAATATAATTAAAAAATCATAAATAATATTTTAAATACTTATTAGTTCCAAAAAAATAAACTTACTTCTCTCTCTTATTAACTATGGACGAAAACTAAAATTATTTTTAAAAAAATTAATAATCAATCAAAATTAAAAAAATAAGATTTGATTTCTAATTATACCATATTATTTATTTTAAGTTACTATATTTGAAAGATTTTTTAAGATATAATATTATGATTCATCTATCATCTTTGTTTGATCTTATTTTCAAATTATTTTGAATTATCGTATAATACATATAGTTAATAAAAATGTAGTTTTTTCGGCATATGTTGTGAATCGAATTTTTAAAACCAAAAATATATTACTCAATCGATGAAAAAAAAATGTGTGTTCAACATCTCAAATTGGTCAAATTTTTAAGCAATGGTTCTGAGTCATATTATAAAAAGGACCAAAAAAATTTTAAAATATGAATAAGAAAGAAATTTGACTTATTAAACGTCTAATTTTTTTAAAAAATTTAGTTTAGTTTGGTTCTTTAATTAAACCAATAATTTCACCTAATAAAAGAAATAAAAATATATTTGAAATACTTAGTTTAAAATATTATAAATATTTAAAATATATATATATATATTATAATCTTATTAATGTTTAAATATATATTTTAAATTTATCAAATATTATATAGTTTTTAACTTATAGAAGTTAAGATGTTATCAATTTTAATGTCAAAAATATTTATATAGTTTTTAAAAATTGTTCAAAGAGTATATGAGTTTAGTTTCAACAGATCTAATATATATATTTATTGTTCAAAGAATATATGAATTTAGTTTCAACGTATCCATATTTGAATTAAAATTTGGATCTTCAAATGTTCTAAATTTTTATGGGTCATGACGGGTCAAGACGAGTTAGTGCATATAAAGACGGGTTATGACGGATCTTAGATCGAATTTCTAATAATTGATATTGAATTAAATCAAATTATTATAAAATTTTTTGAATAATATGAAAATATATAGATAACACCACTTAATTTTTACAAGCAAATTATATTATAATCTAAATTATCAAATAAATTTATCTATAAACATAACATGTACGTAATTATATATTAGTAATTTTAATTAACACAACACAAACTATATATTATAATAATAATAATAAAAATACTAAAAATATAAAATAAATTTAATTTAAAACATTAATAATAAGTTATAGTTATATAAACTAACAAAATATGAAATAAATATGTTTCCGCATTGCACAACATGGGATTATTATATAGTATATATTTATATACGTATTGGTGGTGTATCCTGTGAAGATTTTTGATTCATGTTTTTAGACGTTTACCGTAGATGGTCGACGTATAATCCGTATATAAATGAACATATATACAAATATATATACGTTTCTACGAAACTTGTAATCTACTTTTCTTTCCTCTGTTTGTCTTACGTTAAGCTCAATTTATTACTGAAATAATAAGGCGTGACAATGCATCATCATATACACATGATAGCATTTAGAATATTTTCTTAGTTTTGAATAATAAAAAAGTTATATGTTATTATGTTTTAATGGAAAATCTAGTTTGTGTGACACTGAAACAAACACATGATGTTCAAAGTAAACTAGGGTTTTTGGTTTTCTTTCCAATATCTAGTAGTTACTATCATTTATCCTTTTCACTATGAATTCAATTGTGGTTCCAAATTGTATATATTTTGATGTAGAAAAAATCTAGAGAAACTATAATTGATACAAACGACACAGGGAGTTTCGATTGGTAACAATAATGTGAAAGTAATAACAAAATTACTTAACGAAACAAATTCGTGTCCTATAAAGTAATGTAGTATTTTCTTTTTTTAGAAGGAACTAATGCACAACAGATGATTGTGTAGAGTGAAAAGATATTTTGATCGATATATATTCAAATTTTGAGTACTTTCAATTACGATTGTGGCACTTAGATAATTATCTAAATAAACAAAATTTTGCGTTCAGTGAATATGAAAACTAATATTTAAAACCATTATCTACCAAATCCTTCAACAAAGTTGAAAGCCAAGCATGCATGCAGAAAAAAGTTGTGTAAAGAGAAAAGTAGAAACCATCAACCCTTTCAAAATCCCATCGTCGCTAAAGCTTAGTGCAGAAAAAAGTTGTTCGTTTAATAAAAAGGATTAGGTCAAAATCGATATTTTAACAAGAGTAACGAATGTAAAAAATAAACTGTGTATGACCACTATAAATTCGAAATTAATATATATATATATATATAGATTATTGAATTGTTCGTGTGATTTGGGTTTATAACATAGAAAAATGGTCTTGATCTGAAACCATAACCAAGTAAAAGGTATCTGAACATTGTTTATCGTTAAATGTTTGGACATGAACAATTCTTCATTCTGACCAAAATGGAAAACCCGGAGATTGTTTTTTTCTCTTCTTTAAACCCCAATTTATTTACAAATCTGAAAACTTTTTAAACGGTGGGTAGGCAAATCAGTTAAGAGTTAGTGATGAGTAAAATTTCCACAGGCTCATTTCTTTCTCTCATCTCCGAGATGGAGATAGATCGGTCAAGGAAGGAAGAGCCCCACCGTTCTCTGCAGTCTCCAGAGTGGCTTCTGAGTGGACTGGGTGAATTACGGCTTGAAGTCTCAAGAAGTAGCTCTTGCTTTGAGGTTGGCTTCTTAGGTACCGAGCTTCTGTTGTTTCTGTGTTTACTTGTGAGGGTTGTTCTGTTCCTGAGCTCTGGAGGTTGGATAATGCACTGAGATCCAGGTCTGGGAAAAACCGAGCACCGGCATCGGGGACATTTCACGTTTAAACGCAGCCACTGGTCTATGCAATCCAGATGGAAGTTATGGGCGCTAGGTAAATACTGAGTCTCTAACCTGTAAAATTCAGTCAATTCGTCTTAGGGAAGTACTGAGACAAGAAAAACACGCAAACACAGTATTCAAGAAAAGCTAGTGATTAACATCCAACAGATAAATATGCATAAGAAGTTAGTTAATCCCTCCCTAGCAATGAAGAAAATTTAGGAAAGTGATGTTTAGTACCTCATGTCCAATAAGGAACTCCTCTAAGCAGATTAAGCATTCACCGCAATCATCTGGGACAGCTTTTAACCTGAACGTTGGAAGTTCTTGAATGATTACCTCGACCGCTTCTGTCTGTTTATCAAAGCATCAAGCATTTAGGTGTTTCTAGACGGAGATATGGTAAAAAGTAAATTTGGACATAATCACATCCTGCGAGTGATATCTACTTTGGCATCATTGGCAAAGAATATCTCTCCTTCTCTACCAAATATGTTCAACAAGTAATGAATAACATAACGGTTGAGTATGTGCTTCCCCAGATGAGAGAGATTGAAATCACGGGTCGAGTAGCTTCAAGTCATTTATGTTAGGGACAAGTAACTAAATGCTTAGCGTGCTGAGAATAAACGAGCAATACTTGCCTGGGCTGGAGTCAAGTAAAGTCCAGGATGGTAAGTAGCAGCATCTTGACTTATGCCTCTCATCTCTTGGCCTGCGGCTTCGAATGCCCAGTCAGGTATCCTAACAATGTCAACTAAAATCTGGCCACAAGGAAACAGACATTGAAAAATTACTCAGAAGTGTCAGAGAGTAATTGCAACTTAGCACTTACAAAGAAAAATCATAATGAAAAACTCCACAAATGATCTTCTTGTGTAAAGGAAGTGAAGTTGAATAACCGAATCCTGAAACTTACCCCGAACTCTGAAATCAGAGTTCCCTGCTGAGCACGTAGTAAGTGTACCTGTCTTCGTGCCAACCACTATCAAGTAAACTCATATAAGTAAATTCATAGTAAGTGAGGTACCGATGGTATGTAGAAGAGCTTGATAAAATAGCTTTGATTTTTCAAACCAACAAATTTTTTTACCAAACTTCAAACCAACAAAAAAGCTTGATAAAAATCTACCTTTCCAACACAGATGCAAGCAATGCAGAAGAGGCCACAGTAGCTGAACATCAGCCAAAATGAGGAAACTCCATTTCTGACCTTCTTCAGGTAACTATCCCAAAAGAATACATACTAACTCAGCAACAGATTTCCAGCAAGAATTTATTATATGCCAAGATCGTAAAAACTGCTTACACAGTTTCTCGGCCTTGTAAACCATAGGGTACCGATTACAGTCCAAGCCCACAGAAATGGATACAGCAGCAGAGATAGAACAGACAGGACTACCACTCTCCCACAAAACATGGCATTCCGCTGTTGACTTCCAAACCCTAAGAAAGTTTTGAAGATCAAATTCGGATTCTCAGCTGATGAGAGTATCTAAGTGGATGGTCGAGAGTGAGAAAGGAGAAAAAAGGAAGAGATTTGGAGCCAACTAGCAAAATTGCGGTGAAGATAATTAAAAAGAAAACGGAAACTTCTGTCTGATAAAGAAGGAATCACGATTTGGTCATTTTGATAATGCGTTCAACATTTTTGGTCATGTTCAATATTAATCTTTCTAGATTCGCACTAAGTAAGTTCATGTATTTTCATTAGCAAAATAAATAATTTAGCAATACGTCTCTATTAAAAAAAGACAATAAATAAATATTATATTATAGAAAACTTTTTGTTTTACATGACTCTTTGGGAAAAATCAAAATATATTTATGGAAATTATGTGCCAAATATGATAACAAACCTTTTTTCTGTCCTTGGATTATATTTGTGTTGATTTATCTCTAAAAAGATATATATAGCTAAAAATCCAAAAATTAATGAAATTTAGTATTAATACATGAATTTTAGTGGTTGTGCAGCTAATGTGTCAATGCATCATCATTATGTTTTGACAAATGTTTTCTTAACAAAGTTTAGATAACTAACAACTAAATTTGAATGTTTTTTTTATTTCTTTATCTTTAAAAGTTTAAATAGTATTTTTATTAATTACGAAGCTCTAATTTTAAAAATATATATATACACTACCACTCTTAGATTGACTTAATAAGTTAATAATATATATTTTCTAATTCCGATAAATTTGTTGTTGCATTTTCAGTTTCAATATAAATCTTGCAAAAACTAAATGGAACACACGTCTCAGTGTAACATCAATGTGATCTGAGTAAAAACAACATGAGAACTTGATAACAGATTTATTACAGTATCCCAATCCGTTACTCAATAAAAAAATCTGGCCTTAATTTTATTATTATAACTTTTAAAATCTCAAGAAAAAAAAAACTTAAAAAGTCACTATTTTATTTTGTTTGAGCATTTATGATGAAACAAACCGTAGAGATCAGATCCAGGCAGGGTTATTAAGAGGAGTGACGACTGCCTTGACTTGCAAGTAATTGTTTAGACTGTAAATGCCTTTCTCTCTGCCATTGCCACTCATCTTGTAACCACCAAAGGGAATGGCTGCATCAAAGACGTCGAAGCAGTTGACCCAAACGGTGCCAGCTTTCAAAGCCCTTGTAACCCTATTTGCAGTGTCAATATTCTTTGTGAAAACCCCTGCGGCTAGCCCGTACTTCGTCTCATTCGCCCTCTGTATCACCTCATCCACATCACTGAACCCAAACATCAAGAAACACCAATCACATTTTCGATTTCATTTTTTTTTGGATATGGGAAGATACTAACCAGTGATAAACTACATCTCTATTAATCACGTTTCCAATCATGAGTAGTGTGTTAAGTCTAATTTTACGGTTATTGGTAGCTCTATGTACCTGAACTTCAAGATTGATTGGACTGGACCGAAAATCTCATCTTGCGCGATAAGCATGTCATCCTGTTTTTGACCGAGGGACGGATATCGCGGTTAATGGCATAGAGAATTGGAACAAAACAATATTCAAGAAGTATTAGCCAGAAATTTTTTTTTACCTTAACATTAGAGAAGACTGTAGGTTGGATGAAGTAACCTTTGTTTCCAATCTGATCACCGCCACATTCAAGAGTAGCATTGCTTTCGACTCCTGACCTTATGTACCTCATCACTTTCTCGAATTGCTTTGAATCGATCTGTACAAAATTTATATATAACCCGAAATCACAAAACCAGCAACAAAGTAAAAAAGATAAACTCTTTTTAATGCAAGGAATGTGTATGTGTAACCTGAGGACCCTGTTCAGTGCCATGCTTGAAAGGATCACCAACCACACGTTTCAATGCGCGTGCCTTTGATTTCTCAACAAACTCATCATACACTTTCTCATGAACATATGTTCGAGACCCCGCACAGCAGCATTGCCCCTACAAAAACATTATCCCAAGAATTAGCTAAGAAATTTGAGTAAGCTAAGCTCTAGGTATATATTCTACAATTAACAAAACCTGGTTGAAGAAGAGAGCAAAGTGTGCAAGCTCTACAGCTTTATCGACATCAGCATCTTCAAATACAATGAACGGTGATTTCCCTCCAAGTTCCAGAGTTACCGGCTTAAGATTGCTGTTAGCAGCCAATCCAAGTATAACTTTTCCCGTATCAGTGGATCCTGTAAAAGCAAGCTGCAGCAAAAATAAAAAATGTAACATAACTTTAGTCTCTTAAAGAAGTTATGAGTAAGCACATAGATATCTCTACCTTGTCTACATCCATGTGACTCGCGAGGGCAGCACCCGCTGTTTCACCGAATCCAGAAACTATATTCAGAACACCGGGAGGAAGACCCGCCTATCACAAATTTCAAGAAGCATTGTTACTTATAACAATTTTCTTTTTCCTTAGCAACAACATAAAGAGATTCTATTGCATGTTATCTTACTTCAAGCAAAAGCTTTCCCGCGTAGAAAGCGGTGAGAGGCGTTTGTTCAGCGGATTTAAGGACAATGGTGTTACCACAAGCAAGAGCAGGACCAACTTTCCAAGCAAACAGCAAAAGCGGAAAATTCCACGGAATGATTTGTCCAGCTACACGTATTGGTTCATGCAATGTCTGAACATGGTAAATTCCATCAGCTGGAACAGTTAGCCCATGAATCTTATCCGCCCATCCTACACATCAAAGCAAAACCAAGAATGTTCATTCACACAGAAAAAGCAAGAAAATTTCACCAGAATTCTCAAGATTTTGGATAGTGTTTTAATACCAGCATAGTAACGAAACAATCTGGCGACCATTGGCAGTTCTGCGGTCTTAGCTTGTGAGAAAGGCTTCCCATTGTCCCATGTCTCTAGAGCCGCAAGCTCTTCACTGTGTTTCTCAAGCAAATCTGCGAACCTTAGCATTATTCTTGATCTTTCCTGAAACCCAAATCATAACCAGATGAGACCATATATCACATTAAAGTTCACAAATTCAAGACTCAAGAAGAGTATATATATACATAAGCAGTCATCTTAGGCCAAGGTCCTTCATCAAAGGCCTTCCTTGCAGCTTTCACAGCTCGATTGATATCTTCGACATCGCCTTCAGCTACGTGGGCAATGACTTCCCCTGTTCGTGGATCAAGAGTTGGAAACGTCTTACCTATATCCCAAATTCCAAAATCAACTATCAGTGCCCATGGAACTGAATCTAAAGACTCAAACTTTGCATTTTTTAAAAAAAATTTTGAATTAAAAATGAAAACTTTAATCACCAGAAGCAGAGTCAACGAAGTTCCCATTGATGAGGAGCTGTGTGTAAGAAACTTGAACAGATGGGTTTATGATTTCCTCAGCTGCAGCAGAGGTTCCGAATCTCCTTGCAATCTTTCCATTATAACAATTGCTCCCTGAAAAATCAAATCATTATATAGATTCGCCAAAAGACCCATAAAATCAAAGAGACTAATCGATGATCTAATTCATGATCAATCGAAACAGAACATGCTGAAACTATCTATTATAACCACAACAACAACAACAGAAGTTGAAACATGAAGATAGTTTTGGAGAATCAGTGAATCAGAGACATAAAGCAGAGGTTTTGTATGGTCTGAGGTACCTTGAGAACGAATCAGAGAAGGAGAGGAAGCTGAAAACGATCGAGATAGTAGAGAAGACAGTCTACGAGCAGCCATGGATGTGTGAAACCTGCTTCAAAACGCCAAAGTTCTTCCACTTCTCTCTCTCTCTTATGGGATATATAATTTGATTTGAAGAAGGAATAATCCAACGGTCAAGATCTCGAGATATCTCTCACACACATGTCGCTTAACTTGCACTCTCTTGGTGAGTGTTGCCGTACTTTGAATGGTTATCTGAGTATTGACTTTTGGAGGAAATTTGTTGTCAGTTTTACGATAAATTAGGTGGAACCAAATTCTACTATCCGGATCTTCTTTTTTTCAACGGATAAGAACATATATATATTCCAGATCAGATCTTGAATCGTATGTAATAATTCTATCTTTACCAACTAAAAAATGAAGTAATCGTGGACATAATTGTAGTTTATTTGTTGCAAGTATGGAAATTATAATTAAAAGAAATATATAAATGCAATACATGGAAGTTATGGTGTGAGGTCGTTTTCAAAGCGGCAGTTGTGTCATCTATTTGATTACATGTTTTTTCGTCTTTTATTGTATATTTAGGTTTCTGTGTGATGTTCTAGTCCGGTGATAATTTTCCACAAATAAAGAAATAACATTTTCTGATCTAATTGGTAACATTTAATACGGCTACTAATCAAGAAATTGACTAAAGTTTGGAAAAAAAATGGTTTAAGTTGGGGAAAATGTAGGATGCAGAAGAAGCGGATCATATTTGATTGGTTGTGCATTATGTAATTTAATTTAAAGCAGCAAACTAGTTTTTATTTTCTATATTATTGTTTATATATTATGCTGGAGTTGTAATGTATGCATATCTTCTTATAAATCGTAAAAAAAACGTACAAATTATGTTTTCCCCCCGTCATATTTACTATTTAATTTGATAAACTCTTATAATTATGTCATATATAAATTTGACAATTTGTACTAGTGTTGTCTGTTTCACCATCAAATTTTAAATTCAGACATACTGAATGTTGTTGATAGATATTTTTACTATTATATCAGAATTGTTATTGAACCAATATATTCTTGAAATGTTACTCTTATATTGCTTTGAGTAAGTACTATCCTTTTAAAATTTAAATGAACGTGTAAATTATTATTTTTTATAATAATTTTTTTATAAAAAAATTCAATGTAATTTTTATCATAAATATCTAGTTTACTCCTAATTAAATTAATTAAAATATGAAATAGAATCCAATATTAAGAATATATTTGTTTTTGTTAGAGTATATTAGTTTTTTTTTGGTCAAGAGAGTATAATAGTTGTCAAAATATGAAATAGTACACAGCTTTAATGTGTTAAACAATACTTCAAAACGATTTTTTAAAATGAAACGTTAAAAAAGCATCCAAAGCCTTTTAACACACAAAAAAAATCCACAAATCTCAAATGCAACTGTTTCTGAGTTTCTAGGCTATTATTGCCACGAGAGAAGTCCATACCAATAAAAGCTGTAGGAGCCAAGAATGAGTTGGCTAGAAATCGACATATCATTGATGACCGACACAATTACTCTAATCTGTAATAATGTTTCTTTATACACCTGATTTAATAATCCTGCTTACAGCAAGTCAGTGTAAAAAAAAAATCAAAAGAATCCTGTATCCTCTGGTTTAAACATTTTAGGCATCTTCAAATTTGGATCATCAGGATCAATTCTCGAAGACCCTCTTTGGTTCCCTAAAACACCTCTTTTCGTATTAGCCGCGAACTTAGACGCTAATATCGTCGCACTCAAATTTTGACTATTGCTGCTGTTATCGTCTACATTGTTACTACTTTCCGGCATGATCTCTTCGTATTGATATCCTCCATCATCATCATCATCGTCGTCATAACAGTAATCGCCTCCTTCCTCTTGCCTAGCTAATTCCATTACTAACTTCCTCTTCTTGTATCGTCTCCATGCAGCTTGTATAAAACAAGTTCCCCATGATCTCCATTGATGTGAATAGTATCTGATAAGAGTCAAAACGTAAAAGATCAAGAAACCCTAGCATGTGAAGAAAGAAACTCTTTATTGCGTGTGAAGCAAGTAAGGATAATTAATTACCTAAAAGCATGTTGGAGTTTCTTGCTGTGAAGCCGTCTGAATTGGTTAGCTACGAACTTCAAGTCCTCTGCTCGGAGAGCGAAAGCTTCTACTTCAGAGAGAGTCCTCACGGTTCTAGTGGACAATGGGAGATTAAGATTAACGTTTGGCATTAAAGCCCATGTTAAAAGCTCTTCACCGCAGAAATCGCCTGGTCTAAGCGTGATCGAGTTAAAGAATCCTGACCGTCCACCATCTGTAGTCGAACTCTCCATCTGACCTCTAATGATGAAAAGCATCTCGTTTACAGGATCACCTTCGCGTATCACATACGTGTCTTTTGTGTTTAACGACGGAACTAAACGCTCACATATCGCATCTAAGAGCTGGTCATCCATCTGTGCAAAGAACGGCACCTAAAAAATAAAAAAAGTTGTAAATGAGGGTTTCTTACCTGAGCAGGAAGTAATTAAAATGTGGTGTTTGTCTAGTGTGGCTTACACGGCGAACTAGAGCGAGACAGAGATGCCGTTGGATCTGGCGGCGAAGATCCAACGGTAGAGCACGGAGAATGGCTTCTTCGTCGACTCCACGAGTTTTCAACCATTTGTATTGGACGAATCGCCTTACACGCTCCTGTAACTCCGGTGGCAATTGTCTGTGTCGCATCCATTCCTCTGTGTCTCTTCTTCTGACTCTCCATTCATCTAACCTAGCCGTCGTGGATTGAAGATAGTTCTTCAAGAGTTTGACAATCACTTAGACTCCAGTGTTATAAGCTATGGAAGCAGAGAAATATTGTATAGAAATTTAATAAATAACCTGAACATTTCCAATGAGATGCGAGAAGAAAACGAGACCCGCGACACAGATGAAACAACTGAATATAGTCTCACTACTCAGTGTACTCGCTGCAAGACTCTGTCCATAAGAACTGCACAAACCAAACCAACAAAAAGAAATCAGTAAAGAAAGTGCAAAAACTTCGGTTTAGATTGATTCAAGATTTGATGAAAATGAACCTGACCTGAGGTTACGAAGGCCCCACCAAAGGCAAGAGAAGTATTTATCAAAGAAAGGAGAAGAAGTGACGTCATTAGTGAACGCATCACCGAACATACCAAACTGGAAATGTTGGTGATCGTCGTTTGGTGCATCGCAATTAGAGAGAACCCGAGTGATCCGCATCCAAGCTTGTCTACCTGGATCTTGCAACGATCCACAGTCTAGAAATAAGAGAGTACAAGACGGTGAATGCGTTGCATTCATCTCTTTAATGCACTCTCTTCTCCAGCATTCGTGCTGTCTCTGGATCGATAAAACGTACCACACCGAGCCAAGAACCTAAAATAGGAAACCAAATTGTGAAACAGAGAAATTTTTAGCTTATGCAGAGACAGAGAAAGGGTATACTTACGTGACTAACAAGTAAGTAAAGGAGGAGATTGTAGGCTGCACCAGACCAGGCTGTTTTGGCTGCAACTCCGGTGGTTTTAATGATCCGACGGTTGAGCGGAAGCATGACGAGGAAGCGAGGCACGTATTGTATTAGGACGATCAAGGAAAGCGTGTGGTTCTGGTGAGCTGCGTATCTGAATTCTCCAGCATTTGGTATCACAAACCATATCATTATCTGCAAAAAAAAACATAGAGGTTTCAATGTAATAGAATAGAACATATTATCAATAAATCTTGGCTTGATTTTGTAACCGGTTAAATATCAGAAATGGTTTCTTGATTTCGAAAATTTTCACCAATCACACAATTCTATGGATTTGTCATTTTCACACATCGGAACCATGTGGAGAATTGAAAAAAAAAGATGAATTTGAACCTGAGGAAAAGGAAGCGTGGCGGCGAGGTCGATGACGAATTCGGATTAAGGTAACGGAGGGCGATTTCACGGCGGTCCATGACGAGCTCACCGCAACCAAAGACTCTAGAGGATTTAGAGACAAAGGCGGTTTTGAATTTGAGGAAAATGTGAATGAGGAACGAGAGATCGGCTAGGGTTCGGAAGAAGGTGACGAGGATGAAACGGACGTCGATAGACATACAGGCGGTTCCGGCTTGGACAATGGGAAGATAGAAGTAGAGGGGGTCGAGGAAGAGAGCGAGGAGGCAGGTGATGAGGAAAATGTGGTTCCATCTCGTGATTAGGTCACCGCCTGGGTCTAGGGTTTTATCACGGAGCTCGGAGAAGATGGATCGGCGGCGTTGGTTATTGACGTCGTTGTGGTGGTGACGGAGGGAGAAAACCGTCGGGAAATTGCGGAAGCGTGCGGAGGTGTAGAGGTGGAGGTTGCTCATTTCGGTTTGCGTGTGTTACAAGTTATGGAAGGGAAAGATTTGTGGGAGCGGCAGAATGAGATGAAATTGGAGACAATTAAGGAGAGGCGAGAGAGAGACTCTATGAAAATTTGTTTTAGGTGAAATAAAAGAAATTA
Organism: Cardamine chenopodiifolia; assembly: GCA_963922655.1. Taxonomy (NCBI): domain Eukaryota; kingdom Viridiplantae; phylum Streptophyta; class Magnoliopsida; order Brassicales; family Brassicaceae; genus Cardamine; species Cardamine chenopodiifolia. The sequence continues at coordinate 13,310,673 of OZ000463.1, forward strand.
TAAGTGATATGAAACATTTGGTTAGTTGAATTTTGTTTTTGTCGTCTCAAATTTACTAGACCAATAATGTTTAAAAGACCCATACAGACGACAGAGGCAAAAACAGAGTGAGTTAAACGAAAACAGAGGATGATGGTCGTAACTCAATTTCTTGACTAGCTATGTTGCTTGATGGTAAAAAAATTCGTTCTCAAATATCTGCAACAGAATAACGGGAAAAAATAAATTTGATTTAAAAATAAATAAATATATGATTATTTCTGATATTTGTTTATAAAATTTCTTTTAGTAATTAAAATATTCTTTTTAAATTAAAATTAACATGTTTTTACAGTCTAAAATATTTCTTTTACATTAATATAGGAGATCATATATATAAGATGATATTTAAGGAATCTTTCATCAAACTATGAAGCTTCTAAAATTTAAATAATGGAGGTACACAAAATTAGGGGTCGGCATTTCAATTTGGCTTTCATTTAGTTGGTTTAGTTCGACTCTAGTAATAAAGATAACTGAATTTTCACCGAAGTTATCTCGGTTTAGTTCAGTTAAAATTTGGCTCGATTTAATCTAGTTTTTGTTTCTTGACAGCGGTTTAGTTTAGCTATAGTTTAGTTCGGTAATGATTTGTTGTACTATGTGTTAAATTTAATATGATAAAAATTATGAAAATATGTGGTTTATGTATACAAATTTTTTAAAATGGATAGTAAATATTAAATAAGATGTTTTATCGTAAAACATTTGAATATTACGTAGGGATGTCTATAACTAAATTCGCATTTGAATATTACGTAGGGATGGACATTTCAGTTTTATCTTGGAATTCGGTTTTGTTAATTTGATTAACCTGAAAATGTCCTCTCTCTTTATATATATATATATATATATATATTAATGAAAATGTCCACCTTAAACAAAATGTATCATCTTTTATTAATGATGACTTGATCTATGATTGCGTAAAATATAAAAATGCAGCCAATGGTTTGATTACAGCTAAAGCCAGTTTCGTATTGGCTTATATTACACCAAAACCCTGCAACTCTGTTTCGACTCTTCGGTAATGGAAGTTGGACAAGCAGATCCGGAGCCGGAGACCACCTCTGATCCACTTCTTGGCGACTCGTCTTGCTCATCCTGCCTCCCCGGGTTCCGATCCACCACCGTTAAATCCTCCTGGTGGCAGCGGATTCACAGCAACCATCTTCACGTGCCACGGTGGTGGGTTCGGGCGTTTCTGAAGATCCGAGAGTGGTCGGAGATTGTGGCTGGGGCACGGTGGAAGACTTTCATCCGAAGATTCAACAGCGATCAACGCCGTGGCCGCGACTGGGATGATAGAGCCAAATTCCAATACGATCCTTTGAGCTACACCTTGAGTTTCGAAGATGAAGACAAAAGCGACGACGACGAAGTTGGATTCGGTGGGCTCCGGAGCTTCTCGATGCGCTACGCTTCTGTCCCCGTTGTTTCTGGTAGAGATCCTGCCGTCATCAGCCTTGACGCCGTGAAATGATAACTGATATCTCTTGGGATGCAGCATTCTGTGATAGGCGTTTGAAAAGTCTCTCAAGTTGCATTTCCTTGTTTATTTGTCATAACTTGTAAGTTAAGTTTGGTTTGATAACTTTGATTTATCTATCGTTGAAAGTTACTATTTTGATTATACAACTTTACCACTAGTAGAATTTTTTCGTTGCCACGAAAAAATCACGACCGTTCCGTGGCTTTCTTTAAATTAGCCACAAAAAAGCAAACAAAAGCGCCATGGAAGAGAAAAAATTTATAACGATTGTGGCTTTTCATGATTTTTCCGTGGCTACTTAACCACAAAATAGTGACAGCGGCGTTGTGGCTAAAATTGCGACGATTTCGCCACATTCAAGAACCGATTAATAGTTTTTTTTTAATCCGAACTTTTATCAAAAGTGATAATTCACATCTGTACATTGAAATTGTGCTTATATATACTCCAACACGAGTAAAATTTAAAATTCTAAATCCGAATTAAAGTTATCGCCAAATTCGTAGTCATTGTTATTAGAGCTGACTCAGCCGATATTTATGTAATGATATGGCATAAACGACATCATTTTAGTATTTTTTGAAAGAATTTTTTTTAAAAAAATGTGTTACCAATAAGACTCGAACTTCAAACTCTAGTTTAAACTCTAGAGTCAACCAAAAACATACCGTCTCATGGTTTTTAGCATCGAGGAGGGGGAACAAGGCTTGCTACACCAAGGATATCGGAGATATTTGCATTTTCATTTCAAAGGCTGAGCCTTTCCATTTTACAAAGCCTGAGTGAAAAACACTTTCACTACAATTCAAATTTACAAATAGATACCAAAGTCTTCATATCATTGGACAATATTATATTTTTTCGCGTTATCTTCTCATCAGAAAAACTATTCCTTACGATTTTATGGCTACTGTTGTAACTAGGAAGACTTAAGTACTCAAGTATTGTCCTCCTTGTTGCAACCAAAAACTTCTATTTTTGTTTATTTGACCGAACCATAGTTTTATCTTTGTCCTTCTACGACCAAAACCAGATCTTTGACACATACAGATTCTCTTTTCTATAACTGAACGTTAGAACCTACCCAAACCATCAGTCCTGTTTTACCGATTTACCCTCGCGAACGGAGCAGTTATTACCGGTTTTTCCCTCGCGAGGAGACGAAGACAGAGCCACCACAAAATCTTGATCGTATTCGAGATACTGATGCGTGCCCATCGAGTAACACCTTCTTGCCACTCCCACACCAGTTTCACCTTTGACTTCATGCCGTGGACTTTGAGTTTCGTTCATGCTTTTGTATCTCCCGAGACGAACAGAAAAGACTCTTTTCGCCAGAGAGGCTTTGCCTCAATCGACCTGCTGAAGCCCGGACAAGGGCACGTCAAGAGTCTCCGCGTAGTTGAAGCAGATGTTTGATGTTGAGAGTGATCGTCTGCAGAGAGGACAAGTAGAGTTGGAGAGAAGCCACGATACAGTGAAGATGGAAGGCCTGGCTACAAACATGGAGTAGCCTAAGCTTATCCGTATCAGAGAACTCATTGAGACATACAGCACAATCGAGTGGCTCTTTCAGACTCATGGTTACGTCACCGTAAAGAAACACGGGAAGTGCATCAATGGCGGTCTGGCCTAGACCAGAGTCATGGAGAAAGAAGAGGTGTTGGAGCTGAGGGGAGGATGGAGAAAGGTCTGAGTTGATGTTGAAATTACGAATTTGAAACAAAGTTGAGGGCTTGCGGAGAAATTTGAAGATTAAGTGGAGGACACCGAGGAAGATGATGAGAAGAGCAAGAACAGAGATAACTAAACATAAAACAGAGAGTATTGAGGTTGCAGATGGATCTCTCTGGTTCAAAAGAGTTATTGTTGCTGCAGATGAAGATTTAGGTGAAAGAGCTTCTGTTTCACGGATATCAGACAAAAAAATCAACCTAGACATTTTGGTGTTGAGAGAGAAGAACAGTTTCGTGTTAAGCTGAGTGATCTGCCTCTGTATAATATACAGTCATGAAATAATAAAAATCTGATGGGAGATTTCACACATCCAGACACGCTTTAAAAATGTATCATTTCAAAAGCTTCTCATTGGTTCCCTCTTTATGTGTTGGTGACAGATTATTAGCTAAACCATAATCATTATTGGCTATAAAGAACGTAAATGTGATTAGGCTTTCACATTTAGAGGGTCAAGAACCGCAATAAGCTGAAAAAAACAAGACTATGATTAAGAAACTTCACCTATCGAAAACAAAACTCTATTAGGCCCACCATTGTCTTCTACTTATATGTTCTTAAATCATTAAACATGCCTGGCCTTCTAATTCATAATCTCTCCACTCCCACTCATTTGCTATTATAATATCTTGAAAATAGACAAGAGTCTATGTAGATACTTTTGTGAAAATAAACATGGGACAATGTTTCACAAAGGAGCTTTCAGGAAGTCAAAACTCAATCACAACTGTAAGCAAGATAATGAGATTTTGACAGAGAGTAAAGATGGTACTCTTGAGACTTTCCTCAAATCAATATAATCAATTGATCAAGATACAACAATACTTTTTAGTTCTTAATTATTCAAATCATGTAATGTGCCCTTACAAGTTACAAATCCTAGCAAGACTGCAGATTTCTAAACTCAGAGCGAGAGCACATAGCTATCCCCAGCAATCTCCTCGTTTATGTGAAAACGTTTTAACGAACAAGTAGTTGCAGATAATTTCTTCCACGGATTATCACCGTAGTAATAAGCAGTTCCAACCATTAAAGCGACAGTAGCACCTAGCTCTCATCAAAACCTGACCCAACTGAGGATCGCCTCTTCTGAAACTAATCAGTCCAGCCGTGAGCACTCCAGCAGTCATAAGTGCGCCTGCAATAATGTTATTCACAATGAGTAATCAATTTTGAACGTCTAACAGTTTTAGACCAAGACAACAGTGGAGTATATTCAGAGAACAGAAACAAATTCAAAATCCCTATGAACAAATACTTGAAGAGCGCAGCAGTAGTAGTACTTTCTCATTATCGTGGAAGTCATTAGATGACACAGTGAAGCAATGTTGTGTCTATCAATGTTTATAGATATATAATCATGGAATTGCTAGCTGAGGTCCATCTCAGGTTCTTCTACCGCACTCATCTTTCTTTTGTGTTTAACTTCGAATTAGGTTGGAAGAGTGTAGAATCATCTTTCCGGATTCTATTAATCTCGCAACACCATAAAACTACTCACTTGGTTAATCATAACATTTCTATTTTGTTTAATGATGTTATTTTAAATAACGAGTCAATCTAGAGCTCATCGGACACGAAACTTGAGTGGGGATTATTAAGAAAAGAGTATCATTATAATTCCTATGATTACTCAATCCCTACACTCACTCAATCACTCCATTATATATATATCTATATATATTCTTCTCACTACATGTATGATTCTTTCATTTATTATATGATTATGTAGCTCTATTATATATAGCTATGTAATCCTCGTCAATACAATACAATATTCTTATATTCAGTAAGGATATTAAAGGTTCATTGCAATTTCTGCAATGCCCAGACAAAATAAAATGCTGGATAATCAAGAATTCGTATGGTTATGGTCTTTAATCGAGGATTGGGAACTATACGAATTTTTGACTTATCCAATATTTTATTTTGTCCGGCTCTAATCCGTAGGCCTGTCAAAATGATTCATCCGCGGATTAGTTTTAAAATTTCACTCGTAAATTTTCAACCCGTTCAACCCGCAGATCAAAATCGATCAACTCGCCAACCCGTCGAATATCTATTAAAAAAAAACCAACATTTGCGAGTTATCCACCAACCCGCAGATTTTGAACCAACGACCCGCATCCGTCCTGCAAACAAAATATTCAACTCGCACCCGCAGTTGACCCGCAAAAATTTTTCCTCCGTCAAACCGCATCCGCTCCACAGCGGGTCAAAACCCGCAGGATCCACGGATTAAATCATTTTTTTTTTGACAGGCCTACTAATCCGTATCCTATCACAGCCATCACATGGTTCAACACACATAAAAAATGTATCTATAAGCATGGTAGCTATATTAGGTTGAACATACATAAAAAGCTATATTAGGTTGAACGTATATAAAAAATGGAGTATCAAAAATTAGATTTTGAATGGTGTTTTCGGTATCCATATTTTATGTATGTTCAACCTAATACACAGTGACAGAGGTAGGAAACCTTTTTACAGGGTTCAAAATATAAAAATTTAATTTTGTAAGGGTCAATATATTAATTTGGCTGAAGGTAATGTAGTTTTTATACTAAAAATATACCAAAAAACACACTATATTTAAAAATTTAATGGTTCACACCCTTAATTTATACTAGCTCCGCCCCTGCTAATACATATATGTATCCATCGATGACTACCCTCATGCCTTCTGCCTTTGACGGTGGCATTCTCCTTGGATAAGTTTGTATGGATTGTTTTTATCGGTGGTGATTCCACCATTGTTCTGGATGAAGTTTAATGCGTTATTTGGGAAACCTCCTGCACAACTTTTATCAGGGACACTACAGTCAACTAGTTCTTGTGCAGACAACGTCAACAAATTGTTTGTCCTGATACAATTGAGTCCCTCAACAGCAACTTAATTCCTATAAAAAAGGGATCAACGAAGGTTTCAGTTTTACTTTGACTCATCAATAATAGAATAAGTCTTTTATGCTTTTTGTAAATCAGGTGAAAATTAATTGAATGAAATGGTGTGACAATATAATATAATTATCTTCCATCAACTCTTACAAAAAAAAAACTAATTTCTTTGGCTCTAAGCAAGATAAAAAGATGTCCTCTTCGTTTAAAAGCAAACTACAAAACATTGGAACAGAGGAACAGATCATTGGACGGTTGGAAATGGTGCAGACATCGGAACACAGGAACAAAAGATAATTGCCTAAACATTTCTTAAGATTTACCACACGTTCCTTGTTTTTTGACGTCTGTGATAGGGATCTCTTGATATTTGATTCGATTATAATCAAACAGAACTAGAGAGTGAGGAGAGCTTATTAAAGCTGTATAAATGGTGGCAACTTTAATAATCCTAGAATTTATCTCAATCTAACACTGTTAAATCTTCAAATCTACTAAAGAGGAGTGGCGATTTTGAGGTGATTACAAAGGCGATTAGGGTTTTTTAAGCATGGCTTTGCCGCCAGGCTTGGTGGCTCAGTCGTTGGTAAGTTTGGGAGTTCCTGATGGTAGCGTGGAGATGCAGAGACGTGATGGCTTAGAGGTGGCGATAGATTTGGTTAGTTTAAAAGTTTCAACGAGAGTTGCAGGATTTGTCGGGGTGTCAGAGGCTTCGTCAGCTAGAGCGAGGGTTATGTTCAGTGGGGCAAAAGGTTATGAGGTTGTTGCTGCGTCTACTTCTAAGGCGGAGTCTGTCGAGGTAGCTGTAGCAGGGGTTTCAGAGATTGCAGCGGGCTCTGTTTTGGAGGCTGGTTTCGTTTCAGGTACAGAGGTGTTGAGACAGGTTTAGTGGCTTTGTCGGGAACAGTTTCAGAGGGTTTGGCGGATTTGGTGATGGCTGTATGGTGTGAGTCTGCTTCAGAGGAGAGGTTAGCTTCAGTTTCAGAGGGGCCAGCTGCAAAGATGGTGAAGGATGGCAGAGTTAATCAGATTTTGGCTGCAGTTACTGTTCAAGAAGGTAATGATTCTCGGAAATCATATCTATTAGTTGTTCAACAAACATAGTCTCTTTCAAAGCATGAGTTGACGATCGCTTCAGAAGAGGGGAAATCATTCATAGTTGTGCCGGATGAGATTCTTAATGACCAAGTTCCATTATGGGATGATCTCATCATCGGAAAGTTTCCGGAAGCTGCTCTGCATGTGGCTAAGATTCACGTGATAGTGAATAAAATCTAGACATATGGGAATAAAGCTATGCGAATTGACGCTTTTGTAGTGAATTCAACTACAACCAAGTTTAGAATTCGAGATAGAATAATCATGGATAGAGTGTTACGAAGATGTATGTAGAATATCGCTGATAAACCGATGATGGTCTCAAAGTATGGGCCAATAGTTGAGGATGACCAATCAGCGCTTTGGACAATACCGTTATGGGTTAATCTAAAACAAGTTCCACCATCTTTCTATACTTGGAAGGGACTAAGCTTTTTATCAAGTGTTGTAGGCGAGCCAAAGCGTCTACTTCCAGATACGAAGTTGTGCAATAAATTTGATGAGGCTAAGGTCTTTGTGGAGGTGGATCTAACAAACTATTACCGGACTTGTTTTGTTTTAAGACTAAACAAGGTGTAGTTTCAGAAGTGCTTTATTCATACCCATGGCTTCCTCAAAAAGGTATTGCATGTTTTCGATGGGGACATTTAAGAGAGACATGTAGGGTAAAGGCTGGGCTTGTGAAGGAGGTGTCTAGAATTATTAAACGAGTTCAATCATCACATCCATCTGCTACTGTTTCAGTCGGGAAAGCTTGTGGTACGATTTTGAATACTACATAAGTTGGGAAGATTAATCAGCTACAGCAGGATCCGTCACATCCTGTAGATGAAGCTACAAATAAGGCTGATGGAGATGTTACACCGTTGAGTGTGTTTATCAGCTGATTTGGTTATCAATAAGAGTTCTCTAAAACAAGTTCTGTCACATCCTGTATGTGAAGATACAGACGCGGGTGGTGGAAACGTTGGTGATAAAGTCCTAGTCAACAATATGAATGAGCAGTCACATGTTTCATGTATTAATGTTGGGGAAAGGTCAAGTTGGTTGAGCAAATTGCTGGCAAGGAAGTTTGGTAACAGGTTTCACCGAAAAAATCTAAGAAATGAGGTTTGGCACAAAAAGAAAAGAGTTTCTTGGTATCTCCATCGAGATTTTGCAGTTCTTGCTGTAGATGAGAAGGTGGCTTCTAAAGAAGGAATTACAGAAAAAGAGATTTAACATTTGGTGAGGTTACTATTCTATCAAATCCATTTTCTGCTATTAGAGAAAAGGAGGATAAGGTTTTGGAGGAGGACTGTGAGGTTCTTAGAGTTACACCTGAGACTGATGCAACAAGTCTCAGCGATATGAGATTAGAGGGGATGGAAGGTATGGAAGAAGGAGTGATATCAGATCGTGGTAAAAAGGGAGGGAAAGTAAATCAGGATGATTTATTTCTTTGTTAATCTCTGCCTACAAAGTCAAAAGGTATGAATAAAGCTAAGTCTAGAGGTTTATCTCCTAACGTTAAGGATGTTGTTTCGAAAGCTGGGGGTACGAGGACTACAAAAATTCCATAATATGTTGAGTTTTTTTCTGGAATATTAAATAAATCTTTGAAGCATTCGGTTGTTAAACGTTGGGTAATTAATTCAGATTTTCAGTTTGGCTGCATCTTGGAAACAAAATTCAAGGAAGGGAAAACGAGTCATATTAGTTCTTCGATTATTGGGGATTGCTCGATGATATCGAATTATGAGTTCAGCAGGTTGGGTCGCATTTGGGTGGTCTAGAAGCCAACTGTGAGGTTAACTCCTTTTTCAAAAGTGGCCAGTTGATTACATGTTTAGTAAAGCTAGAAGATCAAGACGAGAAGTTTTTTTGTTCATTTATTTATGTTTCGAATTTCGTTGAGGAGCGAAAAGTGTTATGTAATGGTTTTGAGGGATCACCAAAATTCCCAAATTACCAGACAAAAACCATGGATGTGTATGGGGATTTTAATGAGATTTTGGAAGGCTGTGAGCACTCGAGTTTTGAGACTACTCCTCATATTCCCGCTGGAATGTGAGATTTCCAAGACTTGGTGCGATATTTTCTTTTGAGGATATGTATTTTAGTGGTGCTTCTTTTATGTGGCGTAATAAAAGGAGCGATGGTTTGATAATGAAGAAGTTAGACAGAGTTTTAAAAAATGATAAATGGGATACTGCTTTTCCCGGTGCTTAGACTTTTTTTGAAGCTGGCAGATGTTCTGATCATCTTCAAGGACGAATACAGCTTATTGAAAAGCATGTGCAAAAGAAAAAAAAAACCCCATTTAAATTCATAAACGCTACAATGGAGCTAGAGGAATTTCAGCGTTGGTAGAGCGCTTCTGGGGGCACACGCAGCCTTTATTCTTATCAACGTCATCTCTGTTTTGGTTTTCTAAGAAGCTAAAAGAGCTAAAACCATTGTTGAGAAATTTAGCAAAACAAAAGCTAGAGAATTTATCTCAAAAGCCAGCATAAGCTTTCAAGATTGTGTGTGGTAATCAGGCTTTAAACATGAATTCACCTTCGGCTCAGCATATGGAGGAAGAAAATAAAGCTTCTGCTCGTTGGAATCATGTTTCGTGTTTAGAAGAAAATTTCCTGAAATAGAGATCACAACTTCATTGTCTAAGCATTGGAGGTGAAAATAATAAGGTTTTTTCATAATGCGGTGAAGGCTCAACAATCAAAGAATATGATCCGTGAGATAAAGTGTAGAGATAGAGTACTCATAGCAACTAATGAAAAGATTAAGGAGGAGACTGAGGGTTTTTTAAGGATTTTTTTGTAGCATTCTCCAGAGGATTTCAAAGGAATATCAGTTAAAAATCTTGAAGGTCTGGTTCCAAATAGAGTCGATGAGGCTGATAAGTTAGCCATAATTGAAAGGGTTTCAAAGGAAGAGATAAAGCATGTTTTATTTTTGATGCCAAGTAATAGATCACCAGGTCCGAATGGGTTTAACTCTGAGTTTCTTAAGAAAGTTTTTCCGATCATTGGTAAGGATTTCACCGTCTCTGTGCAATCTTTTTTTATCAAAGGTTTTTTCCAAAAGGTTTAAATTCGACAATCTTGGCTCTGATTTTGAAAAAAACATCAGCCCTGGAAATGAAGGATTTTAGATCAATATCTTGTTGCAATGTAATCTACAAGGTTATCTCAAAAATCATTGCGAATAGATTGAAAGGTATTCTCCCTAAACTCATCTCACTTAAAAAGACAGGCTATTGATTGAGAATTTATTGTTGGTCACGGAGTTAGTCAAGGGCTACCACAAGGACTCAGTTTTTTCTAGGTGTTCCATTAAGATTGATATCTTGAAGCTTTTGATTCAGTTCAATGGTCTTTTTTGCCAACATCCTTCTTGGTTCAAGTAAATGGTGAGTTAGCAGGTTATTTTCAAAGTAAGAGTGGTTTGCGTCAGGGCTGTGTTTTATCGCCTTATCCTTTTGTCATTGCCATGAATGCTCTTTCAAATATGTTGGACAAAGCTGCTAGTGCTCGCCAATCAGGGTATCATCCAGTTATGAATCTTTGGCCACTTATGAATTCCTAGATTTCTAGTGCTTTAATGTCATTTTCAATGTTTTCTAGCTTGTAGAATTCATGAATAACTGTAAATAGGAAAATGACATCACAAGCTCGATCCCATATTAAGTAAACATATTGAACTAGTATCTACCATATTTATCAGCTCATCACATGTAAGAAGTAGAAGAAGGAAGATGAAAAGTCAGGTCATCAATTTTTGAGAAAAAATAAAATCTCTCCCATGATTTTATATTTTGTCCTCTGCCGTGTGATCAAGCCAATCTTAGACTTAATACTGATCTAAAAGAGCTTCTCGCATAATAAGATTTTTTGACTGAGCAAACTTCCTCAAGAAAGCAATAACTTATGTTGATGTTTTGCTCGCCGCAAAGTACAAGAAATCCAATTATATGGATGATTGACATATATGACATTTGAGAAATGACAATTCTCCATTCGTGACAATAGGAGATAAGGACACAAGGCAAAAGAAATCAGAGTCGACCTATGATGATGTAGGACTCATATAAACACAAATACCCATGAGGGCAATGCCATGGGAGAATGTGAGCTTCAGGAATAATTATTTGATTTGCTCGAAAATCCTGCTGTTTGACCTCATCAGCTCAATCGATTCCTCAATACTCCAAGTCTGAAAGATGTTGCAATCATTATCGAACTAAAATACTCAAAACCTCTTTTTACTTGCTTTCTCCTTGGTCCCTTTTGCCTCTTTCCCTCTTAGACTTGTTAGAGGAGCTCGGTAAAACATTTTCTCAAATATCGTCTTCAGTAACAGAGTGGACGCTCGATGCAACCTCCTCAATTCGGTGATCATCAGGAGCTCGAAAGTTAGGCAACCCTTCAGGTGACCAGTCATCTATCAAACGAGGAGTATATATGGAATGGGCGACCTCGCCTTCATGAACAACAGCTGAATCACCTTCCAATTGACTACAATGATTCATGGTTCAAGATAAAAGAGTTGAACTACTAGAAGATCCAGAAGACGGAGCAATAAATGCAGCTTTCTTTTGATTTTTTCTGATCAATTGCGGAGTCATTGTGGTGATTTGACGTGAATTTTGAAGATTGGCCAAAAAATAATAAAACTTGAAGATCACGCCAGAAAAATTACCAAATCATGGAGGATTTTTACCAAACAAATAAATTGACACGACAATAACTACTCAAGACCAGAACAAGAGACTACCTTTTTGATTTGGATGAAGAAGTGACGAATGGGCAACGAAAATCTACTATTTATAAAGAATAGGTGACCCCTCAGCTTCCAACCTACACGATTCTTCGACTTCTGAACCTAAAAACGCTTCTAGACAGTTTGCTTTTCCTAAAATCACAAAAAACGGTTAGTAAAATATGAAATATTCTACGGAATATTCTGTATAAAACTACGCAGATTAAGCTGAACTCAGTTTTACATCGTAAACCGAACTAAGCTACGCAGATCAAGCTAAACTTAGTTTCACATCGTAAGCCGACCTAAGCTATGCAGACTAAGCCAAACTCAGTTTCGTATCACAAGCCAACCTAAGCTACGGAGATTAGGCTAAATTTGGTTTTGCATCGTAAGTCAACCTAAGATGTGCAACTAAAACCGAGCTCAGCCTCGCATTGTCGAAAAAACCGAATTCAGCCTCGCATCATTAATAAAGCTGAGTTCATCTTCTCCTCATAAAGATTAAACAAGTCAATCTTGATTTACACCAAGTTATTCTTCTCTTGAAATTCGTAAAACTCGAGTAAAACACTCATTCGAACGAACTGGAGGGACTTATTGTTGGTACCGGATTTAGAACCCTCAATATGACCCGATCCAAATCAAGAATTAACATGGTAAAACCCATTAAGCTCGACAGATTTAGATGACAAAAAAAGGAGACATTAAAATAGAAGTCATGTTTGAAAAAAAAAAGTTTGAAGAAAAATAAATCGCAAACCTCATCAAATGAGTATAAATAAAGGGTTACCTCTTCCTCACAAGACATCCGAAAATCTCTGGAAAAGACTCAAAAATTTAAAAATCTTAAAAACTTTAAATCTTTTGTCTAAAATCTTGCTTTTTAACTAAATTATCATTTCGAAAATCTAGATTTCTCTTTGTAATCTTTAATCTCAAACTTCGTTAAATAACAAGAGTTTCCGATTTCCCACGTAATATAAATTACTTTATTCTAACGAAACCTAGTTCAATAGTCTATTGAGTGAATCTTCATTTTGATCCATAGAAGTTTTTTTCATTGATTTGCTATCTTTTTCAGGTAGATTTCCGCGTTTATTCTTTAATTTCAATGTTTTTTTATATTGAATGTTTAGACTCTGTTGAACAGTTCGTGAACTCATATAACATAAAATCATCAAACCTTTGTTCTTGTTGGACAATTTTGGAATAAAAAACATTCCACATGTGACATGTTTCAGCTTTTGACGTTGTTGAATTGTCCTCATGCCTTAAAAATTGTTACGCTGGCTTGGAGGATTAAACCCCAATCCTTGTTTTTAGCCGTAAATTCTTAGACACTGGCTTGTACTCTCCTTTTGTTGTTGTTGTTGTTGGCATTGTTGTCAATGAGGCCCATGATCTCTCTTAAATTAAGAGTCTTAATGTACTTCTCTTTATGAAATCACTATCTTAATCGGCTCATTGATTGAAGTTTATCTAACCCTAAACTGTGGTAACCATATACTGGTTCACAATTACAACTCGCTTCTTAGTTTAAGAGGATCGATTTTGTAGTCATCTCACGCCGCTTGGAGGATAACCTCAAACCCAGTGGATGTATAATCGCTCTTTAATTTCTTGGTGCTAAAAAAAAAAAAATCTTTTCTTGCTTAACTTTTAAATATTTTAATTAAAAATTGATTTAATTTGTTAATTTGCATTCTTACTTTTCAGGTTCATAGGGATTGTGCTAAATGAACTTTCTTATCCTAGTATTCGTTTTGAAGGATAATATATTCAATATAGTATTACATAATTAATCATCACAGAGTTAAAACTTACTTAAATGGAATTCAGCTCCAACAATCAGATTTAATAAGCTATTTTTTCCTGTTTAACTTCATGTTTTGATGTTCTTGTTGCAGTACATGATGATTCACGTCATCAAAATCTAGAAAATTTGTGTTTGATCGATTCATCTAAGAAACAAAAAAAATTCACAACATTGACTTTGTGGTTTTGATTTTTCTAAATCATTTAATTTTTCGGTAAATCGTAGGTTTGTAAGCAGAAGAAACCCATCCGATTGATGTAGCAGCTCTGCTTTTCTAACTCTAGTATTAAAAAAGGAAGATACAAAGATTTGTTTTTATTTTAGGAAAAAAAATATATGATATGTGTGAATCATATGAACTTTCCTCACGTGTAGTTAACCGTACGCCACCGTTTTAATGAACAAAAGAAACTCACACGTGTAAATCTCCGAAGATTACAAAAAAGCCCCTACATTCAAGCGTGTGCAAAAGTCAAAACCAAGGGTACTTTAGTCGCGAGGAAAGTTCTGAGCGGAGGCGAGGAGTTTCCGTTACCCCCTTATATTTTATCTCTCTCTTTTTCTCCTCAGACACAACAAACAAAAAGAAAAATAAAAAATCGCTCGTTTCTCTCTTCTCTCTCGCGACAAATCTGAATTAGGGTTTTTGACAAATCTGAATTTCTGACTTTGAATTTCTTATTACCTTTCTTTGTTTGATTTTTACGCTTTTGGAATCATCTTCAAAAATCATGATTTCTGATTCGATCACCAACGCCTCTGCTACCGCATCCCCAACAAGCACCAGGGATTTCGGAAAAAAGAAAAGGGTATGTTTTTTAAGCTCTTTTCATTCTTTCTCAAATCTCATTTCTATCTCCAAATTTTGATTCTTTTGTGTATCACTCTTTGATTTTGTACTGTGTTTTTTTTTTTTGGGGTTTGCTATTGCATTGGGTTGCAGACGAACAGGTCAGCCAAATTGAAACAGAGTAAGCTCGGTCTTCGCCGGGAGCAATGGCTTTCTCAAGGTAATGATCTTTATAAAAGATCTGATCTTTGCATGGTTTTCTCAATGGAACTTCATCTATATTGATTTGGGTTTTGTTACTATTAGTTGCGATGATTAATAAAGGGGACAAGGAGGAAATGGATTCCAATCGAAGAATTGGAAGTGAAAAACCTGATCAGAGAGATCGTCCGGTGGAGAATTTAGATGGGCAGCGTAGAGAAGAGGACGATAACAGTGGAACACATCGTCATGAGAGCTTTATTGATTCACTTTCTAATAGCCCTAACAGTATCTTGAATGGTATGAATTCAATCCCCAATTTTAGCAGCAGCAGTAGCAGTGGAAGTGGTGGTTCTTGCTCTGGTAATATATCCGAGGAGGAAGATGATGATGGGTGTTTGGATGACTGGGAGGCTATTGCTGATGCTTTAGCAGCTGATGATGAAAAACATGAGAAAGAGAATCCTCCTGAGTCCTGTGAAGAGCATGAGAATATCAAGGAATCAGCTTCTCCTAGGGATTTAATGAATGGATCTGATGTGGCTATAAGGGATGTAAAGGCTGATCGCCCGAGAACTATGTCAAGGAAGCAAAAGAGTAACCAGGCTTGGAGACCTGACGATAAGCTCCGCCCTCAGGGTCTGCCTAATTTGGAAAAACAGCGTAGTTTTCCGATCATGAACTTGCATTATAGTTCTTTGGCTGTCCCATCTTCATGCCCCATTTGCTACGAAGATCTGGACTTAACAGATTCAAATTTCCTACCATGTCCTTGTGGATTCCGGCTTTGCCTTTTCTGTCACAAGACGATTTGCGATGGAGATGGGCGCTGTCCTGGTTGCAGAAAGCCATATGAAAGGAATACAATCAAGGTTGAGGCTAGTGTTCAAGGTGGTGGTCTGACTATTCGTCTTGCTCGTTCATCTAGTATGTTTTGCAGGTCATGAAGTAAGAGGATGTGGCTTATCTTGAACTGTGTCTGTTTGTTTTCTCTCCTTTTTTTTTCCTCGCATGTTCTACGTTTTTCACTTGTCTTTAAAACTCTTTAGATATGGGTATAGGGTTGTTTTTTGGCACCTGAGAACTATGTTCCATGTTCTTCTATGTCAATGACTGTTCTTTGTCTGAAACATGTGGTGGTGCTGTGGTACGTTCCCCGGACTTGGAAGACCCTGCTTGAAGCTGTCCATTGCTGATTCAATATCAATGTAGTGATGTTGTAATGTAAAACCCTCTTTATATCAATGAAAATAAGGACGTTTTTATTCTTATTGTTGGAATTACAGAGGAAAATTAAAAGGAAAGGAACGTGAAAGAGGACTCAATGAGTTTTCCCTGAAAACCTCATTGCCTACTAACTCTCAGCTAGCCTAACACCTTTAATCTGCAAAAAACTGCTTCTCTCTGTTTTTCTTCTTTATTTATACTCGCTAGGACTGAGTAGGTGACGCCCTAGTGATCAGCTCGTCTCTCTCTCTTCTTCGTACCTTTGTCTTGCGTTCGCCTCTTTGTGGTGATGACCGTTGTGTGATGACTCCGTACCTGACTCTGTCCTTCCTCTCGTGTCTCCTTTGTTTTTGTCATTAGGCACAGTTGTAGCTTTTGTCGTTTCTTCTCTTGCTTTTCCTTTGACCGTCTCTTTTCTTTGACCCCTCTGGCGAAAATAGACCCTTAAAGGTGTATCAATACTCCCCCCTTTGAGATTGAACTTGTCCCCAAGTTCTAAGTGAGGGAATTGTTGTAGTAGTTTCTTTGCATTGACCCACTCATCGTCGAGTTCGGTAAAGCCTTTCCAGCGAACTAGTGCTTCTAGGTGTCCGGTGGAGTTATACCGAGTATCCTGAACTCTCTCTGGTTCCAGCATCATTTCCTCGGAATTTAGCAAGGTGTTTGGGAGTGTTGTAAGCTGTGTGTGATCACCCTTTGCTTCCTTCAAGAGGGAGACATGGAATACGTTATGTATTCGCGTACCCGTTGGAAGGAGGAGTTTGTATGCGACTTCGCCTATGCGCTCTGTGATACGAAAGGGGCCGAAATATTTTGCTGCCAGTTTCTTGGATAGTCGTGATGCGAGGGAGTGTTGTCTGTAAGCTCGTAACTTCAAATAAACCAGCTGTCCCACTGCAAATTCTTTGTGCTGCCGGTGTTTGTCTGCTTTTTTCTTCATTAGCTGTTGAGCGTGAAGCAAGTTTTCCTTAATTATCTTTATGGTGTTGTCTCTTTCCAGCAAAGTCTGCTCCAGTGTATGGTTCGTTGTGGAGCCTGTCTCGAAACGTAACAGGGGAGGGGGGTCTCGTCCATAGACCACCCGGAAAGGAGTTGTTTTGATAGCCGTGTGATACGACGTGTTGTACCAAAATTCCGCCCAGCTTAGAAACTTGTTCCAAGTCTTTGGTTTTGCTGAAGCGAAGCAGCGCAGGTAGCCTTCTAAACTTCGGTTGAGGACCTCTGTTTGGCCGTCCGTCTCGGGATGGTAAGCTGTTGAGTATTTGAGCTTAGTACCTGAAAGCTTGAAGAGATCTTTCCAGAAGTGAGAGAGAAAGATTCTATCTCTGTCAGAGACTATTGACGCCGGCATGCCGTGGAGTTTGACGACTTCAGTCATGAACTTTTGGGCGACCTCTAAAGCTGAATATGGGTGTTTAAGCGGGATGAAGTGAGCGAATTTGCTGAGGCGATCGATAACAACCAGAATCGAGTTGGCTCCCAATGAAAGAGGTAGTCCGTCGATGAAGTCGAGACTGATATCCTCCCATATTGAGTCGGGGATTGGCAGCGGTTGGAGCAGACCCGCCGGCGATGATGTTGAAGATTTGTGAGTCTGACATGTAGGGCATTCGGCTACGAAGTTCTGAATGTCTTTTTTCATTCCCTCCCAATGAATGAATTGTTTTAGTTTCTTTGTCGTTTTCAGAATTCCGGCATGGCCTCCAGCGAGTTCGGAGTGGCATTCCGTGAGGAGGCGAGGAATGAAGGGTGAAGATTTTGGAATAACCAGCCGGTTCTTAAACCAGAGTTGGTTATCGCGTACTGTATACCTTGTTTTGGACGAACCGTTGGTGAAGAGATCCCTTTTTAATTTATCCAATGTGGGGTCGGCAACAGCTTCGTCGAACAGAGCTCTCGCGTCTAGTGAAGCTGGAAACGTGACTGCCAAGATTGATAATTTCGAGATCCCCGTGTCAGGTGGTGATATTCTCGAAAGGCCGTCGGCCACCTTGTTGGAAACACCGGGTTTGTAGCGTATTTCAAAGTCGAAATGAAGTAGTTTGAATAGCCACTTCTGATATTGTCCGGTGACTTCTTTTTGTTCGAGTAGGTGCTTTAGGCTCTGTTGGTCCGTGACTACGATGAAATGTCTTCCGAGAAGGTAATGTCTCCATTTATTGAGGGCCATGACAATTGCCATTAATTCCCGCTCGTAGGTGGATTTCAAGCGTTCTCTGCTCCGGAGACTGTAGCTAAAGTAAGCGATGGGACGGCGGTTCTGTTGAAGTACCGCACCTAGGCCGGTGCTGGAAGCGTCGGTCTCCACTGTGAAAGGTAACTCGAAGTCTGGTAATTGAAGCACAGGCGCGACACTCATTGCGTTCTTCAGTTTGTTAAACGCCTGTTGTGCCTCGGAGGACCAAGTAAAACTGTCTTTTTTGAGCAGCTGGGTTAGCGGTCTCGCGAGTTCTCCATAGCCTCGAACGAAACGTCTATAATATCCCGTGAGACCGAGGAAGCCTCGTAGTTGTTTGATTGTCTTTGGTGGTTGCCACATTGTGATTGCCTCTGTTTTGGACGGGTCGGTGGCAACCCCTTCAGCTGAGATGATGTGGCCCAGGTAATCTATCCGCGGCTTGGCGAAGACACATTTCTTTTTGTTGGCGAATAGACTATGGTGTTGTAGGACTTGTAGGACGCTAGTGATGTGGTGTTCGTGTTGTGCTAGTGTGCGGCTAAAGACCAAGATGTCGTCGAAGAAGATGAGAACGAAGCGTCGAAGGTAAGGTTTGAAAATTTCGTTCATGAGTGCTTGGAAGCTGGCCGGGGCGTTCATCAATCCGAACGGCATTACACAGAATTCGTAGTGGCCCTCGTGGGTTCTAAATGCGGTTTTGTGAATATCATCCTTAGCCATTCTGATCTGGTGGTAACCCGCGCGCAAATCGAGCTTCGAGAATATCGCTGCCCCGTGTAGTTCGTCTAAGAGTTGGTCGATGACTGGTATTGGAAACTTGTCCGGAATGGTAGCTCGGTTTACGGCTCGATAATCGACGCAGAAACGCCAGGAGTTATCTTTTTTGCGGACTAACAGGACCGGACTTGAGAAGGGGCTTGTGCTTGGTCGTATGATACCTTTGGAAAGCATCTCTTCAACCAGTTTCTCGATGATGGCTTTGTAAGCGTGTGGGTAACGATATGGGCGGACAGAGATTGGTTTAGTACCTGGAAGCAGGGGTATTCGATGTTCCCTGTTTCGTAGGGGAGGTAAGGAATTGGGTTCAGCGAATGTGGAGGCGAAGTGTTGTAAAATGGTGTTGATGTTGTCGGCTAGCGAACTGTCAGTTACCGTGGGTGCCTCCAGTGTTTGAAGTGAGACTGGGATGCCTGATGTCTTTGTCTTAGAGCTGCTGTTGGAAGAGGTTCCTGGGAACCTGCTCTTCTGTAAATGTTTTTCACCCCACAGCTCTACCACGTCACCATTGTAAAGGAAGCTCAATTCATTTGTCTGCCAATTGCAGTGACATGGGCCTAATTGACTCAGCCATTGAACTCCCAAGACTACATCTGCGTCACCTAGTTCCAACATGATGAAATCATCAGAAAAGTGAGCCGTTGGAGTTACCGAGAAGACCACGTTGTAGCAGACTCCCAATCCTGGTGCAGAGATTCCTGTGCCGAGCATGACGTGAATGTCTGTTTCTTCTGTGACACGCAATTTTAGATTGTTGACTGTGTCCGGTGAGACGAAGCTATGAGTAGCGCCGCTGTCTACTAGCGCCGTGAGCTCAACGCCAGCCAACACTATCCGAATCTTTGTTGTAGTAGCAGAGTCTTCACCTAAGAATGAGTTCAGTGATAATTTTGCCAGGAGAGGTTGCTCTGTTTCGCCTGGGTCTTCTTCCTCGTCAACAACGTCCAATGTTGCCGGTGTGTTTTTCTCCAGGATTTCCATTTCGTAGCCGTTAACTATCGTTAGGAGCTGTAGAAAGCGTTTAGGACAGACTTTGTTGTGATCTTTGGTCCATTTGCTATCACATTTAAAGCAAAGGCCAAGTCTCTTCTTTTCATCCAACTCTCTGTCGTTCGTGTATCTGGGACGAAAGGTGGGTCTAGTCACGTGATGGTCTTGTGTGTTCTGGTGCTGAGGTATGTCTTTTTGTTTCCATTGGATTGTTGATTGATGTCGTGGTTCTGTCGAATGGCGTTGGTAGCGTTGCTCTGTTTGCATTTCCTTTGCAAGCAGTTTGGTTAGCGTTTTTGCCTCTAAGCTTAATGCGTAGGCTTTCATTTCGGTTAAGGATGTGGGCTTCATCAGTTCAACTGTGGCTCTGAGTGCCCCTTGAAGCCCGTTAAGGAAGATGCCTTCTAGTGTGTTCGCGTCCAGGTTTGTGACCTGACCTGCCAAGTCCTCAAAATGAGCCACGTAATTTGAAGCGGATCCAGTTTGTTTTATACAGCAGAGGCTTTGATTCGGCCCACGGCTGTGGATTTCTGCGAACCGGAGGAGTAACCGGGTTTTAAAATCAGACCAATCGCGAAAAGGCTCCGAATTGATTTCGCCATTGAACCACCCAATTGCATCGCCTTCAAGACTGACGGCGACGAGGTTTAATTTATTGTCATTGGAATAGTTACCCAGTCGAAAAAATCGCTCCACTTTGGACAGCCACGCAAATGTGTTGTCGCCGGTGAATATTGGCACCTCCAGTTTTCTGGTGAGCTCCAGCGGAGGATGGGGGAAGTCCTCTGTGTGTTGTGTTGCGTGGTCGGAGCGGAAGAAACTGTGTTGCGAGTTCTGTCCTTCGAAAGCTGATTGTTTTTCTGGGTTTCTGAATCTCTCGTATTCCCTGTCTTGGTATTGGTTTGGCGGACGTGCCGGTGACTGAGTTGGTGTTTGGAGAGCGCGGGTCAGTGTCGTGTTAATCATGCGGCCCAAGGAGTCTTGGAGGCCGTCGATTGTTGCGATCAGGTCTGTTTGGTTCTTCTCCATTTCTTTTTGCCCTCTTTCCATATTAGACATCCGTGTGAAGAGTTCGTCGATGTTTCGTTGTGTCACTGTGGTGACAGAGTCACCCATGTTGACCGAGTCGGGACTGTCTTGGCTTTGGGCTACTTTCGTGTTCTTACCCTCCGCACCAGTTGGTACGTTCCCCGGACTTGGAAGACCCTGCTTGAAGCTGTCCATTGCTGATTCAATATCAATGTAGTGATGTTGTAATGTAAAACCCTCTTTATATCAATGAAAATAAGGACGTTTTTATTCTTATTGTTGGAATTACAGAGGAAAATTAAAAGGAAAGGAACGTGAAAGAGGACTCAATGAGTTTTCCCTGAAAACCTCATTGCCTACTAACTCTCAGCTAGCCTAACACCTTTAATCTGCAAAAAACTGCTTCTCTCTGTTTTTCTTCTTTATTTATACTCGCTAGGACTGAGTAGGTGACGCCCTAGTGATCAGCTCGTCTCTCTCTCTTCTTCGTACCTTTGTCTTGCGTTCGCCTCTTTGTGGTGATGACCGTTGTGTGATGACTCCGTACCTGACTCTGTCCTTCCTCTCGTGTCTCCTTTGTTTTTGTCATTAGGCACAGTTGTAGCTTTTGTCGTTTCTTCTCTTGCTTTTCCTTTGACCGTCTCTTTTCTTTGACCCCTCTGGCGAAAATAGACCCTTAAAGGTGTATCATGCTGCTGGTTATGTAGAGTGATGTGTTAGTACATAAGGTGGTACACGAATTTCAAATACATAAAGTTGCAATAAGTCTCTTTTCCATGGCCTTCGAGAACCTTGCTTATCTGTAATATTTCTAAAGGTATCATTTTATACATTCCGTTATTTTGAAGTTGGACCGTAAATGTTATATCTTTTTACTTGATTCTCTGTTGAGCGACTGAACACAGCTTTGGTAATATATGAAATTGAATATGTGGCTCAACTAAACAGCGAAAAGGTTGAAGATAATATTTATTTATATATAGTGTGATTTTTTGTTGTAAATGATCTACTTCCTCCTTTGCTATATAGTATGCATCCTTGAATTGATTATAGCGATATAGGATTCTGGTGGAACACAAATCTAACAGGAACTTCATGGTGGTGGTATTACTCTTTTATTTACTTTGTATCTAAGAAACACACTTGAGCCAAGCTTTCATATTTAGTAAACTAGCAACACAGAAAGGCATAGTGCAAGTTCCATATTACTTGTGTTTTAATTGTTTTCTTCTTGGTTGTTCTAGTAACTAGAATTTGGATCGTTTTCTCGGCCATATGTTTAGAGGTTTAGAGGTTAGTATTGTTTTAGCCAATTTTAGTAACCTTAGGCTACTTTCTGATGATATTTGGGGTTCTCTTACACTCTGTATTTCCTTCTGTCGACGCTAAGGAAGGTTGTTTTGCTGCTGGTTCATGCTAGTTATGATGGCTTCAGGCCTTAGAGTAATGTTTTTAATTCTAAGACCATTGTGAAGTGGAAACCAAATTTGACATTATTTCACAATGACTTGGAACATGCTTCTTACTCTGAGGTCTACCACCAGATTTAAAAACATTAGCTTAGGAGCTACTACATTTCTTATTGCACAAATTTACGCAAGTAAGTGTTTCAATATCTTAAATAATCGGCCACTTCAGCTTCAGCTGACTCTTGTTTCACCCGTAATATACTGGAAGTTTGTTCCACCACTTTCGAAATGTTGAATCCTCCATAAATATTTCCGTATCTATTTCAACTTTCCAACTCTACCTTACAGTTATGAAAATTTTCTAAACTATTTAAATTATGATATAAAACAATATTATTGATCGTTTAAAATCTATGAAATAATTTTCTTATTTTTTATATTATTTTTAATTAATAACATTATTTTAAAATTAATGAATTTTCCTAATCTAAACATATGATAATGTGGAACAATACTATTAGTTGCTTAAAATCTATGACATAATTTTCATATTTTCTAAAATATTTTCTATTAACAACGCACTTAAAATAAAAAAAAATTTCTAATTTAATTTAAACGATTACGTGTACCAATCAGATTAGATTTTCTAAAATATTTTCTATTATCAATACTACTTAAAATTAAGAAATTTTCCTAATAATATAGACGATGATATGAAATTTTCTAATCTAAATCAATTATAATTTTCTAATTGGATTCAAGTTAGAATCTATAATTCTTCAATATTTAATAAATATTTTTTCTATTAACAACGCTACCTTAGCATTAAAAAAATTAACTATTCAGATGATGACTTAGAACGATACTATCGGTCATTTAAAATCTAAGAAATAATTTTCCCTATTTTCTATACTATTTTCAATTAACAACACTAACTTAAAATAGAAGAATTTTCTTAATCCAATCATATGATGATGTGGAACAATACTATTGGCCATTTAAAATCCATGACATAGTTTTCATTTTTCTTCTAAACTAGATTCTATTAACAACACATTTTAAATTCAAATATTTTCTTAATTTAGTTTAGATGGTGACATGAACCAATCAAATTAGGTTTTTCTAAAATATTTTGTATCAACAAATTAAGAAAATTTTCTAATTCAATATAAACGATGACATGAACCAATAGGATTGTGTTTCTAAAATTCTACATAAACGCTTTAAAAACACTATAACTTCAACTTTTATATGGTATATATGAAGTACGCTAACCAGATTGCTCGTCTTATGGCATTAGTCTTTGTGGATTCTTTAATCCGCGGGACAGTTGTCTCCTTTTGATTACAGCCTATAGCCTTCTTCTTGTGCCTTAAAAGTCCTTTGCTCAAGCCAAAAGGGATCAAGGAAGTATGAGAGGGGAAGTTGGTTAGACCTCCCCGGGAAAAAGCCAGAGAATTATTAAAGTCAGGCGAGTTACTAAAGTACCTCAATTCACTTGTTTGGAGAAGAAATTGCACAGGACATAGCTTTCCGTCTCTTTTTTCACAAAAAAATGAACCACCAAAAACTGTAAATTTATTTTTATAATCAAATTTCACTATGTTCGGTTTGGTTTGGTTCTAGCAAACCATTCAGAAAGATTTTAATATTTAATTTTTTTTTTCAATTCGGTTTTGTTTTATGTGAAAAATAATATAGAACTGAATAAGTTAGAATTTATAATTTTCATAACATTATAATCAGTTTTTTTATTTTTGATAAATATATAATCAGTTTTTTCATCGATCATTTTTGAAATTTTGATACAAGTCTAGGAGACTATAGGAACATGAAGACTTGAAATCTCTACGAAATTGCATAACTTTATTGGTCTTATTAAAACCCAACTTGGGAAATTTCTAGGAAAAGCCAAGTAGAGATTTAAAATAACTAACTTATCTCGCTGGATTCGATTAATATCAACAGCTTTATTTAATTAGACAAATGATTAGAACAAGCTTTGTGTAATGAAAGATATTTAATAAGATGCGAGTGTCTGAGCTTCGCAGTTTGAAACCGGTGTGCGTATTTACTTTGTTCTTTTTTTAACCGTTTTTTGTACTTGTTGTTTCCTAGTCTTTGTTTTCCATGTAATCGCAGTCACAAATTCGAAAATGATATAAATACTTAATATGTTACCAAAAAAAAGTAAAGGCGAAAAAAAGAAATAGTTCCTAACAAATTTCCAAAATAACAAACACCATTTTACATATCTCATGTAAAGAAAAAACTATGTATCTCTCCTCTCTAATGAATCCCAATTTTCTTCTGACTACAATTTACATTTCTTTTACGAAGGCCTTTCTTTGTCTCTCCTCAGTCCTCACTGGTTCTATCAGGCAAAAATAGCTATAAGGTTCCAAAAATAGTAACCAAAGAATCAGGACATGCTTAAGTGTGTGAATCTTTGAGCTTTTATATGAAGCTTTCATATCGAGCAAACTAGCAACGCCGAAAGGCATAGGGCAAGTTTCAAATTACTTGTTGTGTTTTAATCGTCCTCTTCTTTTGTTGTTGTAGTAGCTAGAACTTGGATCGTTTGCACAGCCATATGTTTAGAGGTTAGTAATATTTTAGCCAATTTTAGTAACCTGATCAGGTTACTTTCTGATGATATTCTGGTCTCTTACATTGTCAATGCTAAGGAAGGTTGTTATGTTGCTGGTTCATGCTATTTGATATACCTTAGCTTTAGAGTAAAGTTTCTTATTCTAAGACCATTGTGATGTAGAAACAAATTTGACATTAGAATACAAGCTACTACATTATTTCACGATGATCTTAGCATGTTTCTTATTCTGAGATCAACCAGATTTAAAAACATTAGCATAAGAGCTATTACATTTCTTATTGCACAAATTTAAGCAAGCAAGTGTTCAAATAGCTTAAATGATCGAGCACTTCACGTTCAGGTGGCTCCTATTTCACCCATCAATATACTCTTTCACCGGAGATTGGGATTTATGATGGTCGAGAAGTGTATTCCACCACTTTCAAAATGTTGAATCCTCCAGAAATATTTCCTTATCTATTTCTCCGTCTTCGATCCATCCATCAAGCAACCCTTCTAATGTCTTAACTCTTACCTCAACATCCCCATATTTTTTTCCCTTGAGTTCTTCGACCTCAGCCCCAAAGCACGATCCACATTTGGATACCGGTATCTTTAGTATTTCTTGCATTTCTTCTCTGTCCCTAAGTTAAGAGCATTTACCTTTCTCCAAAATGCATCATTTGCAATCACTCCTGTTGGCTTCAATTTATCATGTTTGTCAAGAAACCAAATTCGTATAAAAGTTTTCTTATTCCATAATATGTTAAGGCTTTGCCTTATATACAAAAGTTTAGACCTAATACAAATATGTAAAATTACCCAACTATACAATAGTCATTAACTATTTACGATATGAGACTTTATGTCTCGTAATTCCCCCCTCAAGTTGGAGTATGGAGGTCACAAATACCCAACTCATCAAACTCTTTTCGACCAAGAGCCTTCATAAGTATGTGCGTAAGTTGATTAGTTGTAATAACATGTTGCTAAAAAATGACACCACGTACGATCTCATCTCGAATGAAATGACACTCTTTACCAATATGTTTCGTCTTCTTATGAAAAAACAGATTCTTACTCAGATAAATGGCTGACTGGCTGTCACAATGCAAAGGAACCGTAGTAGAGCAGTCAACACCAAGTGTAGTACACAACTCACGAAGCCAAAGAATCTCACTAACTGGATCAGCCATGATGCGATATTCGGCTTCACATGAGGATCGGGAAACAACCTCCTATTTATGAGCTTTCCATGATATTGGGGAGCCACCTAGTTGAATAACCCATGCAGTAATCAAATGACGTGACACAGGACACGATATATAATTTGAGTGACACCAAGCAACCATTTTCAAATCAGTATTGGCGCCAAGAAAAATACCTTGACCTGGGCTATTCTTCAAGTATCGGACAACTCGTACCGCAACTTGCCAATGATCATGTCGCGGAGCATGCATGAACTAAGAGAGAAGATGAATAGCATACGGAATATCCGGACGAGTTACAACGAGATAAATCAACCTACCAACTAACCGTCGATATCGAGAAGGATCTTTAAGAATAACACTTTTCGAGAGTGCCAACTTATGGTTTTGTTCGATCGGGTGAGAAACCGACTTAGACTCAAGTATAACAGTCTCGGAAATGATATTAATAGCGTACATCCGTTGACACACGTGCATTTCGGACGGATTTCGAGCCACCTCGATGTCCAAAAGTTATTTTAGAATTTCCAAGTCCTTTATGTGGAAACACGAACTCAAGTAAGAAATAATAAGATCTTCAACATATACAAGCACGTGTAGGTGAAGATCCCCATTTGTATCAGTAAACATAAACAAGGAGTAATCAAATAGAGATTGTTCGAACTCGTAATCTCTGAGAGCCACAGTGAGCTTTGTGAACCAACATCTAGGAATTTGTCGTAGACCATACAAAGATTTATTTAACCGGCACACTTGTGACTTGTCCTCGGTTCGAAACCCCAGTGGAAATCGAATAAAAACCTCTTCATCCAAATCACCATAAAAAAAAATATTATGAACATCTATCTGATAAACCTCCCAATCACGTGAAATGAAAACTTCCAAGAAAGAACAAACATTTACCATTTTACACACCGATTCAAATGTGTCTTCGTAATCAAGACACTCCATCTGATTATTTCCAAGAACGAAAAGTTGACCTTACCTTTCAATAGACCCATCAGACCGATACTTTATTGTGAAAATCCACTTACTACCAAGGGCTTTCTTTCCTGGAGGCAAAGATTCAACAGTCCAAGTACCGTTTTCTTCGAGTGCATCAATCTCACCCCTAACAGCCCCACGCCAATTCTCATATTCGAATGCCTCAACATATGTTCGAGGAATGACACATGCAGTAACAGCAGCAATAAAAGCCCGATGATGTTCAGAAAATCTAGAGATGTCGACGTAAGAGTCAATCGGATACCAAAATGAGTCGACAAAATCACTATCGGACCCAACATATGCCGTATTTGTCACGTAACCTTTCAGCTTAGTCGAAGGAAACTTTTGTCTTTGTCCTTTTCCTAACAATTGCTCACCTTGTTCGGACGAACTCTCGTCATGTGTAGACGCCGAACTCGTCGGTGAAGACAAAGGCAAATTAGAGAGAGGTGGTGTTGGCTCCCGGACGAAGATCACCGTCTCGAACCTGAGTAGTGATCGTAATATATGTAGGTGAGGATGGACTCTTATCCATCGACAAAGGAGAATCCATAATCTCTGTTATGGGCGTGACCGGAGAGGATGGTGGAATCGGTGTGTTCGTAATCGGAGAAGAAGATGAGACTGGCACTGCAGGGGACGGAACCAGTTCAAAAAATTTGTCATCCTCCTCTATGCGTAATACAGGGATCAAAGTAGAAGGTGCCGGCGAGGAATTATCCAAAAGAGATTGAGCAAATGGAAATTCAGTTTCCAGAAACATGACGTCACGAGAAGTAGACACAACACCAATATCCAAGTCATATGCTTTCCAACCTTTCTTACTATATGGGTAACCAAGTAAAACAGATTTGTAACTCCTAAAAGCAAATCTGTCATCACCATGTCGTTTATTATGCACATAACATAGCCATCCAAACACACATAAATGATTCAACGGTGGTGGACGATCATAGAGTAGTTCAAACGGAGTATTCCCTTTCAAGACAGTAGTCGGAGTGCGATTTTTTAAATATGCCACTGTAAGAGCACAAAAAATCCAGAATTCCACAGGTAAACGAGCCTGAAATCTCAATGCTCTCGCCACATTAAATATATGACGATGTTTTTGTTCAACTCGTCCGTTCTGTTGTGGAGTTCCAACACACGAAGTCTCGTGTAATATGCCACTAGTCCGGAAAAATCACCAAGGCTGAGAAACTCAGCCATTACCACTTCTGATTAGAACTATTCAGGAAGGATTATGGATTTAGAAATCGTATCATGAAGATCTCTCGATTATTGGATTTAGAATCTCAGATCATGCAACTTTTATTCATAGTTTGTACATTTCCGATAATGTCGTACATTTTTGAATTTAGAACACTGCATTTCAATGTAAATCTTTTAGATATAATTAATGAACATTTTAGACAAAATTAGTTGACAGTTCAACGCCAGAAAAATGAGTTTCATTTTTTTCTTCTTAACTAACCTTCCCATTTTTTAAAATATTGTTATGCCATTGGCCAAATCACAATGTCATATTTGCATTTGTGCAATCAGAAAAATAAGGGATCAAAAATCAAAATCCGTTTGCGTTATTTATAGAAAGAAAAAAAAACATTATTTCCCTGAGAAGAAATTTTTTCCTGAAAGCATGAACTGATGAGCTTAATACTTATTTTCCTGAGAAGAAATTTTTAATCCACGTGGGAATTTTAATTCTTGAACAGTGCACTGTTCCTTATCCGAACAAATATTTATTCATTTGTTTACTTGAATTTTAATTCGCCTTTTTGATACATTTGGCGTTCTTCTACTGACCTTTATAGCAATCCATTGAGCATTCTCCAAGATGAGGCAGTTTTTGATAGAAGGCTTCATATGAATATTGAGATAATCCCAACAGGAGGCTTCATGAACTATACTCAAAGTATTATATGAATGGTAATGACTACATCGTCAGTGGAAGATATGAGATGAGAATATGATCTGGTTTTGTGGTGCTCAAACGGGAAGACACCTCATGGATGTATCACTAGAGGTAATATATGCATATATATATAATATAGAAATGAATGCGAGTCACTATGTGTAGAAAGCATATGATCTTACTATATATGTTAATTTGGTTTGGTAGAGAGCATATGATCTTACATTCTTACTATATATGTTAATTTGGCTTGGCAGAGAGCATATCATATATAGTAAGAATGTAAGGAAATTGTTTTCTTTAAACAAATCTACGTGCCCCTTGAGAGTGAATTTAAACGTTTTTTTTTGGAAACAGAAGTTTAACGATCTAATTATTGTTTAACGGCATGGGATTTTCAAGGCTTGTGTGTATAGTTTATCTCTGCAAGATTTTAATATGAGTGTTTTGGCTGCGTACACGCTTCCGAGCTTAGCGTCTATAATAGTCAAGGACCTCAAGGTACATTGAAAAGACGAATAATTTGATCGAAGAAACTTACATGTTCATAAATAAAACTCTTAAAACAGTTTATGGCAAAACAAATTGGCAGGTGAATTTGTTAGCATCAAAACATTCTATAGAAGAATAATCTAATGGTCTCCGTTGTTGCATTGAAATTGTACGCAGGCCCGGGCAGAGAACAAGCGTGCTAAACAACCGTTTAAATCCACCAAGTTATTTTATATTTTTAGGGCACCAATAATAAATATATCTCAAAGACTAAAATTTGGTTTTTTAACCAAATAATTGTTGTTTTATAAAATATTTAATAAAATTTTAATATTAATATTATTTTAAATTTTAAATAATAAATACAAAGAATACCACAATTTTTTTTATTTGGATCACCATTTTTGTTTGGACCGCCTACCGTGTGATTTGGTGAATGCATGCATGTTGTTGTGTTAGACTAACAGAAGAACAATACAGTTCTAAAACACAAGTGTAGAAGAATGTATAGAACGAGAGAATCAAATATCTAAGGTAATCCTCTTTCCGTTTTTTTTAAATAGATGTTTTAGAACAAAATGTGTTTCACAAATATAGATGTTTTGTATTTTTAATGCAAAATTATGTAGTAATTAGAGTTAAAGTAAGAAAAATAATGAACATTTAATTAAAAGATAGAGGTATTTTAGGTTATGTAAAAAGGTTTTTAGTATATGTGCAAATTTTGCCCAAAAAATGATACGCTCAAAATTTTAAAAATTCATCTCTGTGGAACGGAGTGAATATAAATTAGATTTCTGTTTAGTGAAAACCAGTTTGTACCAGATAGGTGATAACTGCATATAAACTTTGTAGGTTATTTACAGTTAAAGAACAATATTCTCAACCAAGAGTTTGGTTAGAATATCATTAAATAATATAAAAAATAAAAAGGTAGAGATTGTTGCATTGAAGAAAGAAAAGAAAAGATGATACGTATCAACTAATTCCTCCCATTTATACGTGTCAAAGAATTTTGTCACTTTTCATTTATTTTACATTTAAAATTAAATAGTTGATATTCTATAAATATGTGTGTGCGTGGGAGATAGTCTAATAGAAGATAGTCTAATAGAAGTTGGAGATAGTCTAATAGAAATAATAAATTGATTGAATTTCAAATCTCCTTCTCTCAAAATAATCTTCATCTTCTTCAATTGAATGTGAAGCTTGTTTCTCTTCGACTTCAGATCTTCTAAAATATATTCGGTCCGAATTTGATATCTACCCAATCTTTTAATATGTAGTAATTTTAAAATTGAAATGTGATTCCGTAAAAAAGTAAAATAAAAAATCATATAGTTTAGGTCGAACCGCGAACTTGAGAAAAATAAAAACAAGGGAAAAAAAAGAGGATAACACAAAGCCTGTCTCGTCTTCAGAATCCACACTACATTGACTCTCTACAAGGCTCTGGTCACTCATGGCCATCCTCACTTTTTCTCTTCCTCTTATCGTCTCTTTCCTTCGCCCTCACGCCTCTCCTCGCTTCTTCCTCCTCCCTCGCTCTCTTTCTCAATCCTCGTTTCTCCCCCGCCGCCGATTTCACCGCACCACCGCCGTTTCCTCCGCCGCTGTCCAACACCAATCCTATCGTAAACCCGACGATGATGCCCCGCCGACGTCTATTCCTACATTCCAACAGGCGATTCAACGCCTTCAGGTTCGGTTCTCACCTTCATCTCCTTCTATTCTCCTTTCAAGTTTTGGCGAATTGAATAGTTCTCTTATAGGAATATTGGGCTTCCGTTGGATGTGCCGTTATGCAACCTAGTAACACTGAAGTCGGAGCTGGCACCATGAATCCTTGTACCTTTTTGAGGGTTCTTGGCCCTGAACCTTGGAATGTTGCCTATGTTGAGCCAAGCATACGTCCTGATGACTCTCGCTATGGAGAAAATCCCAATAGGCTTCAAAGGCACACTCAATTTCAGGTCATATTGAAACCTGACCCAGGAAATTCTCAACAGCTCTTTATCAACAGTCTTTCTGCTTTAGGTACTCAAACTTACTTTCCTCTTTATTCTCAAAATGTCTCCTTGTTTAAATTGAAACATAAAGTCGATACTCAAGTGCTACCAGGATAGGTTCCTTGTATATGCACAATGCACAATAGATTGAATGTTTCTCCTTGTGCTGCTTCCCGTTGGTGATTTTGTGGATTTAATTTTGATTTTGCTCAAGATTTCGATTATGTGAAGGTTGTCTTTTAATGGTGCATAAGGTTGCTTCCGAAGAAATTATCGCATCCAGACAATCTTTCCCCTTATTCTTTCTTATGTGGCCTTTATAGGTATTGATGTGACTGAACACGATATACGGTTTGTGGAAGACAACTGGGAGAGCCCGGTAATGTGTGATACCAATTTTTATGGGTTTTCCATCTCTTTTTAGTTTCTCATTATATTCTCAGAGAGAGCTTCAGAGTTGTTCATTTGAATGACTTACAGGTTCTTGGTGCTTGGGGGTTGGGCTGGGAGATTTGGATGGATGGTATGGAAATCACTCAATTTACTTACTTTCAGCAGGTAATTTTTATTCTATGTATACATTTCTGAAAATGAACTTCAGATTGCGGTTTGCATTTTTGGTTTCTTAGGGTAAATTTATCTATCTTTACTCTGCTTCAGTTGTTAAAAAACGATAATTGTGAAGTTTGCTTCTTCTTTTTTTCTAGGCTGGAAGTCTTCAGTTGTCTCCAGTATCTGTTGAAATAACTTATGGGCTTGAGCGCATCCTCATGTTGCTTCAGGTCAGTCTTGTATTCTTTTATTAGTTACTTTCTCTTTTTTTTTTTTTTTTAAGAATTCCCTTATTGTTGATGTACACATTTTTCCTCTTAGTTCCTTTTTGTTTGTTTGGCTTAAGTTAGCCTTTCGCTTTAAATGACAGGAAGTTGACCATTTCAAAAAGATCTTATATGCTGATGGTATCACCTACGGGGAGCTTTTCTTGGAAAATGAGTAAAAGACTGAGAGTCTCTTATAGATTTTCCATCATACATTACTAAAATTCTGCTGTGTTAGTACTTTTTCGAGACTGATATTTGGGTGAATTTTACAGGAAGGAAATGAGCTCATATTATTTAGAGCATGCTAGTGTAGATCGTCTTCAAAAACATTTCGAGTATTTTGATGAAGAAGCACGTTCCTTGCTTGCCTTAGGCCATCCAATCCCTGCGTATGTTTATCACATGCTTATGGCCGTCCACTTTCTTTTCCACATTTAACTACTGCCTCTTGAATTTAACAAATTGCTGCTTTGGGGCATGCTAGGTATGACCAGCTTCTGAAGATGTCTCACGCTTTTAACATCCTAGACGCTAGAGGTTTCGTTGGTGTAACTGAACGTGCTCGTTATTTCAGTCGAATGCGCAGGTAAGATCTGTTCGAGATTTCTGAGAGTGTATTATTGAGCAACCCAACAAGCTTGATTAACCAAAGAGGATATGCTTTTAAACAAGTCTTTACGTGTAAGAATATGTATGATGTGCATTTTTTGCTTCTGTGTTTCCTCTTCGAAAGAATAGCTTGGCTCGCCAGTGTGCCCAACTGTGGTTGAAGACACGAGAGTCTCTTGGACACCCTCTTGGTGTTGCCTCCGAACCAGTTCCTCTTGTTCATCACAGAGCTGCTTTGGAAAAAGTGGCTGAAAAGGTTGGCCTGTTTTCTAATTTGGGAATTTACAGTCGGAGCTTTGTTGCTGATTATTTCGTTTTGATGAGTCGTCAGATGTTAGTTTCTGAAATATTTTGGTGTCGCGAATATCTTCAGCATTACTTGCTTATATGGTCTATTTACACCTCGAAAGCTGGCTGGTTTGATTTATGAAAGCATTTCTGAAGTTGTCAAATAAGATAAGGTTTCCTTTTTGTTGTTTATGTGGTGTTCAATTGTCACAGGTTCCTGAGGATCCAAGATTGTTTATTATTGAGATTGGGACTGAAGAGATGCCACCTCAAGATGTTATCAATGCTAGTGAACAAGTAAAATTTCATTTCATCTGGAGAAGCTTGAAATTTCTCTCTATCACTCACTCCCGCTCACTCATGCTGCAACATTTTAACTTCCCAAACAACCTAGTTTATTTTTTCATTTGCTTGTTTTTTGTCCTTTTGTGTTATGTTCTTTTGATAGATTGGACATCAACTGACAGTCCTTGTTAATACTGCAGCTCAGGGTCTTAGTGCTAGAATTACTAAAGACCCAAAGATTGCGGCATGGTGCTGTGAAAGCATTTGGCACACCTCGCAGGCTAGTGGTAATAAATAAGATCTTTTCACTTTTACATGTTATTGCTTATTGATGTCAACTCTGCATGAATCCAATCTTACAGAGAAAGGATCGGTTGACCCTAAATCTTCCTGTTATTGTTTAGCATTACTATTCACCTCTAAAAGTTTGGCTTATGGCTGTCCAATTTTTTTTTTTGGTATGTGAGGATGTAAGAATTAAAGAGACATATCTGAAGATTCTGGGTTGTTGAGTTGAATCATGGAATCCTTAAATCTTTTTGGAATTTATTCTTCTTCTTTTTATAGCAGTTTTAAGTGAAAGCCCCTTTTTCAGGTTTTAGTTGGTGGTCTGTCCTCTAAGCAGCTGGAAGAAGAGGTTGAAGTTCGAGGACCCCCTGCTTCTAAAGCATTTGATGATCAAGGAAATCCTACAAAGGTTTTTTTGTTTCCATTTGGTCCTTTGGTCTTCATGTTATGACCTCTAGGATGCTAAATTAACTATTGAAAGTATTTTGGTAGACAGTGGTGGAATTTAAGGAATCCAATGCCCTTTAGATATTATAGTATGCTTGTTTTTGCTTTTTGGTGTGCATTAACGGCCTAAAGATATGTAGATATAAATTTTCTCGTTGTTCTACCCTGCCAGGCTGCAGAAGGTTTTAGCCGTAGATATGGCGTTCCAATGGAAAAATTGTACAGAAAAGTTTCTGGTGGGTGCATTTGTATTAGAATCCTGTTTCTTGCTTCCCAACTTCTGACTGCTTTCTTGTTCTTTGTTTCCTAGGCCATGGTTCTGCTTTCTTTGTTTAGTTCTTTTTGATTTTTATCTTTTTGTGTATTTCTTATCAGGGAAGACAGAATATGTTCATGCACGAGTTACAGAGCCTGCTCGACTTGCTTTGGAGGTTCTTTTCCTTGACTCTGCTAAGGGACTGTTGTTTCCATCTTGCATGACAGAGAAATTCATGAAAGACATAGTTTATCCATTAATTTGGCTAATTGTTGATGTTCACATTTTTCCTCTTGCTTTTCGTATGGTTTACCTCATATTTTTTGTGTTCTAATTCCTTTACTTCACTATATTGGTATCTGAGTTTTTCTTGGAAGCAAAAATACAACTATTTGCTAAGCATACATTTTCTTTTTGGGATCTTTTCTACATTTTCTTTTTGGGATCTTTTCTACTATAGGTTATATCAGAAGATTTACCTAGTATACTGGCTAAAATATCGTTCCCAAAGTCGATGCGCTGGAACTCTTCAGTACGTAACTTATATCGTATACTGATATTTTCGTTTATATTGCCTAGGTAAAACAAGGAGTTTAAATTACTGCTTTTTATCTTGTGCTGTGATAAGCAGGTAATGTTTAGCAGGCCGATTCGCTGGGTTATGGCCTTACATGGTGATCTGGTTGTGCCATTCTCCTTTGCTGGCATCTCAAGGTACGTTTACTTGGCTACTCTTGTTTCTCCATGCTTCCTATGGCTTCGGTTGGCATGAATTTCCTACTTGCATTTGTAAGGGATATCAGAAAGATGTTGATATGCAAAATATTTGTCAATAATATATATAGTTGTTATATTTGTTTCATTTTCAAAATGCAGTGGAAATGTATCTTGTGGACTTCGCAATACTGTTTCAGCAACACTATTGGTAAGAATGTACCCTGCATTATTGCCTGTAGGCATATTTGGATATCATGCTTCAGATGTGTGCTTTATGGTCTTCTAAATATTGGCAGGTACACAATGCAGAATCCTATGAAGATACTTTGAGGAATTCTGGAATCATTATTGAGATTGAGGCATGTCCTTCATATATTCTTCTCTATCCATTATTTAGTAAAATGTTTTTTTTTTTTTAACTTTCAGCAGGGTGTCAAATTTCTTTCATTTTAGACTCCTAGTTATGGATCGACGTACTCATTTCATTGGTTACCATAATTTACAGAAAAGGAAGAAAATCATTCTTGAGAAGTCAAATGTACTAGCCAGAAGTGTTAATGGGCGCCTTGTTGTCCAGCAGAACTTACTTGATGAGGTAATTTATAGTATTTTCAGTGATATGCTTTACCAATGACTCCAAGGAATTATCACCATAGTTAATTAATTCATGGTGTTCTCCAGGTTGCAAATCTTGTCGAGGCTCCTGTGCCCTTAATTGGAAAGTTCAAGGAATCATTCTTAGAACTTCCGGAGGAGCTATTAACTATTGTAAGCTCTTCAGAAACTAAGATTGGTTTTTATACCATGTAACATGCTCATAATATCTGTGTACTTTCTTATGATTTGTCAGCAAGTATGCTTATCTAATTTGTGGCCTTACTATGGTGTAACCCTCTAGGTTATGCAGAAGCACCAGAAGTATTTTTCCGTTACTGATGAGAATGGACAGCTATTGCCTTACTTTATTGCTGTACGACACTCTAGCCATGCATTGTCTTCTGTTTCATATTTTATTTTTTTATTTTGAATGGAACAAAAGCAAGTTTTTAATAGCTGATGAAACAGAGTGACTTTTTTTAGGTTGCCAATGGTGCAATAAATGAGGATGTGGTGCAGAAAGGAAATGAAGCAGTTCTCAGGTTGAGAATTTTTTGATAAGTGGCTAAAATCTTTACTCAATTGATAGATAGAGTAGATCGTTTGTGGGACCTC
Organism: Cardamine chenopodiifolia; assembly: GCA_963922655.1. Classification (NCBI taxonomy): domain Eukaryota; kingdom Viridiplantae; phylum Streptophyta; class Magnoliopsida; order Brassicales; family Brassicaceae; genus Cardamine; species Cardamine chenopodiifolia. The sequence continues at coordinate 13,347,234 of OZ000463.1, forward strand.
TTTATCATTTAACTGTTTGCATGACCTTAGTTATACGCTCCCAAGTCTTGATAGTGGTCCATATTAAAAGTACACAAAGGTCATGGTTTACTTTTGCAGGGCACGCTATGAAGATGCGAAGTTCTTCTATGAGGTGGACACAAAGAAAAGGTTTTCTGAATTCAGAGATCAGCTACAGGGAATTCTTTTCCACGTAAGTTTTTTCTTCGGGTACATATCTTTGACAAGAAGCTAGATACAATAATACATTACTAGATGGCCCTACCTTTTTTCCTGTAGTTTCACTTCGGTTTCAGTGGTTCAGTATCAAATGCAAACCATATAATATTGACTTCGGTAGCACCTCAACTTAAGGTTTATATGCATGTTTATGTGAATTAATAGGAAAAGCTAGGGACAATGCTGGATAAGATGAACCGTCTAAAAAAGATGGTAGCTAAGCTTTGTTTAGCCCTCAAAATTGATGAAGATCTGCTTCCAGTTGTGGAGGATGCTGCCTCACTTGCTCTGTCAGACCTTGCAACTGCTGTAGTTACAGAATTTACTTCGCTGTCAGGAATAATGGCTCGTCATTATGCTCTCAGAGATGGCTATTCAGAGCAGGTTGTGGGTTGTTCAAGTGTGTCTGTGTATGTTTATGAGCCTAATTTGCTCTATTATAATATGAAAATCGTTTCCCCTGGGATGCAGATTGCAGATGCTTTGCTGGAAATTGCACTTCCTAGATTTTCTGGAGATATCATCCCAAAAACAGATGCAGGAATGGTTTTGGCAATAGCTGATAGGTAAATTGAAAGCCTTAAGTTTTGTTGTCTCTCCCATTTCTTTCTATGCCAAGCAGTTCGTTCTGTGCCACAAAACCTTGTTGCTGGAGTGGTGCGGAACTAAATTGTATATACTTATGAATGATTTATTTTGTTTGAATTCTTGATCCTTAATGCTAATACCCACGCTTGTTTCTGTGACTGTAGATTGGATAGCCTTGTTGGTCTATTTGCTGCTGGTTGCCAGCCAAGTTCAACAAATGACCCATTTGGCCTTAGAAGAATATCTTATGGCTTAGTAAGTTTATAGATATTCTAATCTAAAAAAAGGCAATTATGATTTGTCATTTTATGGTTGCATGTGCTTACGGATGCCGAGTAATACTTTGTATTCCACAGGTTCAGATTTTGGTCGAGAAGGATAAAAATGTCGACTTCAAACATGCTCTAGAGCTTGCAGCCAGTGTACAACCGATGAAGGTTGAGGCAAACACTTTAGAAGATGTGAGAATTAAGTCTACTCCCGTAGCTATTGAGTGGCGTCAAATCTTGTTTACCCGTTTAGAGTTTGTAAACCATCATCTAAAAATTGCTCGTGATATAATTAACTGTTCTATTATTTCTAGGTGTATCAATTTGTTACTAGAAGACTGGAACAGCTACTGGTTCGTGCAACTTTTGTGATGTTATCTTTTTTTGCTTTCTAATTCTGTTATACAATTCCCCAGCTCTTTTAAATTGAAGGACCTTAGGGTTCGGTTCTTGAAACAACGTTCTATCTTTTTACAGGTTGACAGTGAAGTAAGCCCTGAAGTAGTTAGGTCTGTCCTAGCAGAGCGTGGAAACAATCCTTGTCTGGCAGCACGAACTGCATACAAGGTAAGTGACTTGTGATATGATCCAATAGAAAATAGATATGGGATTAGGTAATAGTAGTTGAGAAGCCTGTGGGCATCATTCTCCTACAAGTCAGATCTTATGGCGATTGGGTAAGCACTAGTTTAGAAGGGTATTTTCAATTTTAGTTGGATGAATTTGTTATCTAGTAGAGGACTAGAAACCAGACTGGACCACCAGTATGGGCTGCCTTGGACATTTGTATTGTAAAAAGTTGATGTATTCTCATCTGTTGTCAGCAAAATTTGGGATTTGTTTAGGGCCTTACCTTAGTGGGTTCCTACACTAGCACAATGAGTTTACAAGATATAATGTTACCTTTTCCTTTATGGCAAATTGGTTCCTCTCAGTATGCCTGGTGGTTCGCTAAACGTGAAATTTGATCATCTTCTGATTTGGAGTGTTGCTCCTTCATAGTGATTTTGCCCGAAAGAAGCTAACGTCGCTGGTGCTTTTGCTGATGCCTTGCAGATGGAAAAACTAAGCAAAGGTGAGATCTTTCCAAAGATAGTGGAAGCATATTCTCGTCCCACACGAATTGTCCGTGGGAAAGACATTGGTGTTGGAGTTGAGGTACTTGTGAGGTTTCTGTCTGATCAAAGAGCATCTGTGCAAACTTGCAGATTCTAACATTGAATGAATGCAAAATCAGGTGGATGAGGATGCATTTGAGACTTCCCAAGAGAGAGCGTTGTGGAGCACGTATACCTCCATCAAAGATCGAATTCACCCTGGTAACTCCGCTTTCTTCTCTATTATATTCTCTTAAACAAACAAACAAACAAATTTCTCTAACTCGCTTCCCAAATTTCAGGCATAGAAATCGAGGAATTCACCGAGATATCAACGCAATTGGTTGAGCCACTTGAGGATTTCTTCAACAATGTGTTTGTGATGGTGGTAAGTTGAAACTTCTTTGTTCGAACACTGCTCGAGCATTTAGAGAGCTTCGTATCGTAGAGGGAAGTTTAAAATTTAAACGGTTGGTTTGTAGGAGGAAGAAAGATTGAGGAAGAACAGACTCGCTCTGCTCAATAACATTGCCAATCTTCCCAAAGGAATCATTGACCTCTCATTTTTGCCCGGATTTTGAGCTTTTACTTGTTTCATATTCTCATTTATTTTTGACTGATTTGTGTTCATTTTAAAAATTAAAACTAAAACAACTTTTAAAATAAAATTTCAAAGACTATTATCACCTCTATATTTAACTGAATTAAGTTCATTTTTATATGCAACTGAGCGTTTTTAAAAAAAAACTGATGTTGAGACTTAAGATATTCTGAAGAAGGATGAGATGATCAAACTAAAAATAAAACAAACGAGAGAAGCGAAGGGAGTATCAGCGCTAAGTTATGGAGGACGAAAAACTGGCAGCTTACCACGACGAGCTCACGCGTAAAGGAGAAGGAGCTGCTCGCTTCAAGCAAGGCCTTGGTTTTTCCTCCGGAGCCAACGCCGTTCCGGAGGGAGGATCGGCGATCGCATCCTCATCTTCGTTTCTAAACCAGTTCGTCAAGGCATCCAACCCTAAATCCACTGAAAACAACGACAAAGATTCCGAGATTCGATCAATCAGAGATAAGTTGAAGAAGAAACCTGAATATCAGCATCATCCTAGCGCTCCGGAGAGGAGCTACAGAGAACCGAGTGAACGGCGTCGTTATCGGAGTAGAGAGAGGGATGAGAGAGATAAAAGCCATAGAAGGAGAAGCAGGAGCAGGAGTACAGAGAGACGTAGTAGGTATGGGGATAGAGAGAGACGGAGAAGCAGGAGCAGAAGTGTAGAGAGGCGTAATAGGTATGGGGATAGAGAGAGACGGAGAAGCAGGAGCAGAAGTGTAGAGAGGCGTAATAGGTATGGGGATACAGAGAGACGGAGGAGGAGGAGCCGGAGCAGAAGTTCGTCGCCGAGGAGAGAAGATGTTAAGGAGAAGAAGATTGATTACTCACGTTTAATCAAAGGCTACAATGAGATGGTATACTCATTTCTTTCATCATCCTTTAGCCTTGATTGTTACCAAACTTCGTAATGTTATCATCCTCTAGAGTTTGAGAGTTTGGTAACATTACTAGCTTACTTCATCTTGAAAATTTGGTTGGTATTGCAACATAGGAATTGCGTTCATATACTCACATTTACTTGGTAAGCTGGAATAAATGTTATAGGATAAACTCTTGAACTCCAATTTGGTACAACCATTCTTGTGGAGCTCTTTCTTTGTTTATGGATTTGGATTCTGTATTTTTGTTGCTGCTGTTGTTTTGTGTGTGATCTGTTATTTTGATTTATATCATAACGGTTGGTTGTGTTGCTGTCTTCAACAGTCAGCTCCTGAAAAAGTGAAGGCCAAGATGAAGCTCCAGCTTGATGAAACTGGTAAGTTAGTCGGTCCGATTAGAGAGATTACATTGATTCTGTTGTACATGCTTCTAGCAGCTTCGAACTTATTCTCCCAACAACATCTTTTGAGTGGGATCCATCTTTGGAATGTTACTGTGAAACTGTGGGGTTGTGTTTTGGCACTTAATTTCCTGGCCTTGATGATGTGGATAAGACTTTCTTTCTTATTATTCTAATGCATGACTATTGTATGTAACCTAGAAGTTTTGTGGTGAATCGTAGCCTTAAGTCAGTTAGTTTAGGTGCAATTGTTTAAAATGAAGGTAGGAGACTGCTTTGGGGTATTCTGGGCGGGTTTTGGTTAGGCATAGGGTCAGATTAGCTGAGAATTTTCTCATTAATCAAAGTCTTTATGGTGGAGTTCTACGGAGGGATGTGTTTTAGCTCTTTATTCCTTGGCAATGATGATGCAATGTAAATTATTTCTGGGAGATCACTTTCCCTAGCTTTTCCTTATCAGCAAAGCAAAACCTCTTAGTGTTTAGTGACCTCATAGATTTTCATAGCAAATCTGTATACAAGGAGGATTGAGATAAACCCTTTCCTGGATATATTAAATATGTAAATGTATTTAGTGGTATATGAAGAGAAACTTCCTGGTGTCTGAGATAACAATAAAAGAACAAGAAAGATCAACTCTGTCCTTACAATGAGATCACGCGCATTGTGTACCTTGTGAAAGCATTGATATCAAGCTTATGTTTATTTCCTTGAAATTAATTATCCGCTTGAATTGCAGCTGAGAAAGATACCAGTAAGGGTGCAGGATGGGAGCGATTTGAATTCGACAAAGATGCTCCAGTTGATGATGAGGAAGTTGAAGAAGGTCAGTTTCCCGTGAATTCTTACATCTACTCCATTATTTCGCTGTACGACGGAGCTAAAAGCCGAAAATCATTCTCAGTTACCGTGTACTCTTGATGCTAAAAACTTCATATGATTGCAGGTACTGATGACGACGCCGCCTTAGTCAAACGCATGGGACAGAGTTTTAGGTTTTCCGCCATCGAGGTTTGCTGAGTCATTAGCTTTCATTCACAGTTTTTATTATATCAGAGCTTCAGAAAAATTATTTGGTTGAATAAAAAACTTGCAGGCAAAACGGGAAGAGCAACTAAAAGCCGCCCATGATGAGGCCATGTTTGGAGCGCCAACAGGCCACATTCCTACCGATAACACCAACGATAATGTAACAGAGACGACTAATGTAAAGGACGATGAAGGAGAAAACAACAGTGGTGCGATAAGTCTTCTTAGCGAAAAGGTAAAAATTTGTGAGCTCTCTTTCATTTCTTTTGATCTCTAACCAATCGTCCATGTTTTAGTCCGTAAATAAGTTTGTTGATCCCATACTTTGGGTTATATTAGGTGCTTGCAAAACAGCAAGGATCTTGGCGTGACCGAGCTCGCAAGTCATGACAATCCTTTATATTTTATTATGAACGTTGGTATTAATGTATTTTATTGTTGTTGCTTCTTCCGAAGTGCTGAGTTTTTTTTGTGAGTTCGTATTTTGATTGGTTATCGATGGAGTAGGAAACTTGAGAAGCAATTCAAATCCTAAAGTCAAACTATCTTTCTTCTCCGATACAATCAACAAATAGATTTTTCAACGATCAAAGAAGAACATAATCACATAACTGCTAAAATTAACTGACAACTGTTTCCAATTAGAATATTACGTGTGGACAAATAATATATTATTTGGGTAAAAACAGAAGATAAGAATCGTTACTTGCAACTTGCCCATTTGCCAAACAGGTAAAGAAACTGTGCCTCGAAATTATAAATCGACAGATGTCAACAATTCATTGGCTTCAAGCTGACGGCTCGCTGCGAATCAGAATACAGTATTCGAATTTCCGAAAAAAATCGTAAAAACCTAAAGTCAAATATAAGGCAAAGTGGGGTCTCTCTACGTCCCATAAACATTCTCAGAGAAGCCGTCTTCTTCCTTGAATCTCTCTCCATCGATTTATCTTCCTCTGCGATTCCAATGTCGAGCCGTTGGTTGAGACCTGAGGTACTTCATCGATCTTCATAATCTTTTTGATTTTCCCTGAATCGAGCAGACCGAATCCATCCATTGGTTCTCTTTTGACTAGGTCTAATTTCCAAATGCTTAGTGTTTAGATCTGGATTCGATTTTGCTAAGATTTAGCTCGTGATTCTATTATGAGAACTTGTTTCGTTGTTTCCCCGTAGGTGTATCCTCTGTTCGCTGCTACCGGAGTCGCCGTTGGGATCTGTGCGTTTTCGTTGATAAGGAACATCACCGGAAACCCTGAAGTCAGGTTTGTATCTCCTCCTGAGATTTTGATTTGCCTCTTAAGACCTATGACCAATTTTAACATTCTCTGGCTGATGATATTGTAAATATAAAAACGAAGTCGTTTAATCAAGATAATGTATAAGCGAAATGGAAACTTAGCCTTAGTTCTATAAATAAGAAGAAGAATCACTTCTTTGGCGGATTATTCAAAGACTTTCATGATTCATTACAGAGTTTGTTAGCCTTTAGATTGGATAATTCGGATTTGGATTATGTTTATGTGATCATCTTTTGTAATGGAACAGAGCAACCTTCAATATAGTTCCTTGCACATTAGGGTTTGTTTTTGGATTCAGTGTGTTCTTAAGGGTTTGTTTGTTGAATCGTGCCAGATGCACCAAGGAGAATAGGGCTGCTGGAATTTTGGATAACTTTGCTGAGGGAGAGAAGTATAAGGAAAATTTCCTGAGGAAGTATGTTCGCGATAAGCATCCTGAGATCATGCCTGGAATTAACAAGTTCTTCACTGATCCTAAATACTGAACTACATCTTCCAAGCATAAGGAACTGCTTTGTTGTATTGTTTCTGGAATTGAATCTCTCAAGATATTTCCTTGTGATATAAAACCTCATTTTGTCAATTCCCCATTGTGATGTATCCTCCAGCTGAGACTACTTATTATGCTTGGGGTTTATATTGTCACTTTTTAAGCAGAAAAATAACAATTTGTACGAATTGCTATACTTGGAAGCTCGAGAACATTAAGCTCTCACTTCTTCTTAAACCCTGTCATAATTACATTGTTGTGGACAAACAAATTTTGATGTCAACAATTGAGAAGGGATCAAATTCTAAAAGTTGAATCATATAAAACGCAAATTTCTGAACCAAGGATCACGGGACAATCATCTTGGTGAAATATATAATCTACTGTTTAGGTTATAAATAGCCAGAATCTGCTGTGACAAAATTAGATGAATAGATAATTTATGGTGTACAAAGGTTTATAGTGTACATGATGGGTAGGAAAATGCTCGAAATCCATAGAAGGAAAACCAGTTTGCGCCATTCTGATCCCTCTGAGTAAGCTCTTCGCCTTCTCTTTCTCCTGAAAACATGATTGCAATCTCGTCACATTTAAGTGTAATAATTATGTAAGGATACTCAGATCCTTGTAAACTAAGTGTTAACAATGGAGAAAATTGGAGCAGAAAACTTCTGCTTCTTCAAATTTCTTGTGAGTTTTGAAATGTGTAGCAAGAAAAACCAAAGCCTCAAACATGTTTGGTCCTTCTAGTCCTTCAGCATCCGTTCTCTCTAAATCCTTCTCAAAGTAAAATGCAGCTTCTTCATTACGTCCAAGCTTCTGGTGAAGCTTTGCCAGCTGACTAAGAGCTATTCCTTCCGTGTCAGTACAGTTCACAGCTCTTTTGTAACACTTGATGGCTCCTTCAAGCATGTAAAGCTGTTCGGTTTGATAACATTTAGCCATCGCTATCCACAACCGAGAATTGTTTGGAAGAAAGAATATGGATTTGTGAAAATAGTGAAGTGCATAGAAAGGCACCCCCCATCATTTCATATGCTTGTCCCAACCCATCCCAAGCTCGATAATCACAAGGGTTTATATCAACAGCTCGTAGATATGCATCAATCGCAGCAGGCGTGTTCTTCATCTCTACATATTCATGGCCCATAAGAGTCCACACAGATAAGTACTTCTTGTTCAGTTTCAAAGCTCTCCGGAAGTACATAACTGCTTTCTTATGCAGCCCTTTTAAACTGTATTAGTTGCCAATGATACAGCAAGACTCAGGGCTGTATTTATCAGTCAAAAACACCTTATGTGCAAGGAAACTCAGCGCAGCACATGCTACTTTTGCATACAGAACATTAGAATACAAATCCATATCTTCCACTCGATAGGGATCATTCCTCAGAAGTTCTTCAAACATGATTTCAACCTGGTCAAAATCCCTAAGACTATACTGAGATTTTGCAGTTTGAGCTTGGATGTAATTGCTAAAACTGAAAATACCTTGCAGATAATCGTACTTCGCCAAGGACCAGTGTGCATTCTGAGTTCTTGATAAGCATAGCCAAGAAAAAACTTTTTCATCCAGTGATTATTTAGACTAAGGCTATTCAAGATTTCGATCAAAGTACACAGAGACTGCAGCTCTGACCAGGCACTCCAGTTCCATGGATAGCTGTTCACAGACTCTACAAGGCTGGCACGAGCAAGACTTTCATTTCCTTTTTCTTTAAGAACCAAACCATACAAGTACAATCCAAAGGAGTCAATTGCTCCGGTCCTCCTCAGGGCTGATAATTCCTCTCCAAAGATACCAGTTCATGGTTTATGGCATCACTCTTACTTAAAGGGCCTTCAAGTTCTATCATTTCTTCGTCTTTCCATTTTTCTGCAGCCTTTGTTGAGACAATAACAAAGTGACTTACATGTTAAAGAGTACTATCAGCTTTGGTGTCTTTAATAAGTAATTGCCATAAACATTTACACATTAGTGTCTTTAAACAGGAAGAACAACTCCCAAAACCCACAAAATCGCATGTCAACAATCCAAATCCGATACCAAATTCGTGACGACAGTGAATTTGCATCAACAATTCTGCTTAACCGAAATTGGCATCCGATTACTTACAGTTTTCCCAGAGTAGAGAAAATAGTAAACCCTTAAAAAATACTCTGAAATTTTTGATTTTTGATCGAATTAATGCGGTAGTGAGCTTGAAGTGGCAACAATGGTAAGATTAGGGTTTTAAGAAACGCACCATTTCGCGGCGGAGTATAAACCGCGTTCGCTGAGCTGTCTAATAGCCGCACGCAATTCGTTGCGGCAAGTCTCTTTAGAGACCATAGCAGAAGAAGCTATGTTAACTTAAAGTGTTCAAAAAGAATCGAAGAATGAAGAATCTGTTCGTCGTGGAGATTTCAGAAACATCGCTCCCTCCATCGGACCATTTTCTGCAAGACAGTTTTACTCAAAAGACCTTTATGTTTGTATTTAGTTTAGAACTAATTTTAATTCAGAAACTTAGTTAAATGTATCAAAAACCAAATGAAGTAACATATTTACAAAACTATGGATTTTAATGGCTAACGAAATACAGAATTTATGGAGAGGAGTGAGGTAATTGAGTCTAGAAACTAAAATTGATCATCTTGATTGACCATCGTTTCATGTGAAGTTTATCTGAGACTAAGTGTTTTCAGAACAAGCCTTGTGTAATTTGTAACGTTATAACTCATTGGCCAGTTCTAAACTTCTGGTCACATCCGGCTTATTTCGTTGGAACTTTATCAAATGATTTTGTTCTCACTATATCTTACTTTTAACGGTAGCGCCGATACTTTACTCTGGTCGAAAGCACCATATATATAGATCTTTGTTTTACTTCGGCTTACGTGGAGAAATTTTCATTTTCGGAAGCTCTTAACGTCGTTCAATAGTCGTATAATGGACAAAATGTTGGGTATTTACAACAGCAGGACGACTGTTTCAGAACAGAGTATTCAAAGGTTGTTTTACATTGTAACATCGATATTTCATGGGCTACAGAGGCATTTGGTTGTTCGCCGAAAACTGTAAATCTTTTGGATATTTACTAATTTCTCTGTGACTTCTTTCCACAAAAATCACTACAAGAATCTATACGATGTCGTTTCAAGGGAGTAACATTTCCTTCTTCTTCCTCGGACTGATGTTCACTATCTCTATGTCCAACAATATCCATTAGCTAATTACTCTTACGATCGAGTCTATGAGATTCATAGATTAAATTTTGATGATTTGGTTTATGTTGAATGATGTTAGATGAGATAAAGTTTGAATCTTTGTAGGATACTGAAGTGTCCAAACTTGAACTTGAGCAGCCGATGAAGCATGTGCCTTGGTGTAGTATTGATCTATATCCTTTACCAGAGAAAAAAAGCATGTGAGATGTTGAAATATCCATTGTTCTTTAATGTCCCTGAGCTGTTTCATTGTAATCAAGCCTGGCAAGGCATGTACCTTGGTGTAGTGTTGATCTGTATCCTTGGTGTTATGTTTGATTAAAACCAGGTTTATATTATTTTGTGTAGTTTTAGTGGAACTCAGGTTTATGTGGAACCATGTTTTGTATTTTTTGGTACAGCTGTGTCTATTCTGTACAAGTGGTACAATTATGTTCATCTGTACAACTGGTAGAAGTGGTATAATTGTACCCACATATTAAAATAAAATAATTAAACCTAAATAACTAATTAAAATAAAATATTAAATCAAATAATATACATAATTAAATAATATTAAATCAATTATTGCAATCATTGCAAGCACTTAGATGATATCTAAATCCGACAAAAAGTACATAAGTATTGGAAAATAATTTAACATAATTGTACTATAATTGTACTATAATTGTACCAAATTTTGCAATTGTTTTCTGAAATGTATATAAATTGTATTTGTACGGATTAAGGTTTAAGTAATCTTACTAGTTTCTTTTTTCTCTGGTGACAGACTCACACCTTACATTCTAGGAAACCAACTTTCAAGTGGTTAGGATACAATGGTGAGCCTACTTTCACGCTGAGCAGCGATTTCATGCAAATGGAGTCAAGAAAAAGAACTTTCGGAACTGATCTTACGAACGTCAATGTCAAGAGAAGCAAATCGGCATCTTCATCACATGAAAATGCTACAGAGAGAAGGCTAAAGATGAAAAAACATGCAGTACCAGAGAGTTCTTATAAGAAAAGCTTTGATGCTCATGAATCAAGACATGAATCAAGCCACTACTAGTACATATCCAGCTGCTGCTATGGAGGACAACTCCAGGAGAGCTTATGATGTGGAGAATCTGGTTTCTGATTATCGCCCCTCTTACCAAAACCAAGGTGCATATTTTACTCACATCCATTTGATATTCAATTTGGCAAGATTTTGCTAAAAATAAACATGTGAAATTAACTCTGTTCTGTTCTGAACAAACTTCAGTTTTGAAAGACCTCTTTTCCCATTACATTGATGCTTGGAAGACATGGTACAGCGAAGTCACTCAGAAGAATCCATTACCAAATACATCACAACACCAATAGATCTTCTTTGCTTACCTGTGGACATCATCATTCGTACAGAGCCTCAAGGGTCATTTCTTTTGACCATTGTGGTTTTAGTTTTCACCACACAACTGTAACTGCATGAATCCGATCCAGACATTAATTCGCAGATAACTTGACCTCTGTGCCTTCTGATGTCACTGTAGGCTGTAGCAATCATCTTTTGCTTAATTCTGATGCCAGTTTTATGCAACTTATGAAAGTGTATGGCACATTGTTTTAAGAGAAACGAAATATCATCCCATCTTATTTTCCAAATTTTTAATAAAATTTTGAACACAGTATCTCTTACAGAAGGATCTCTTAGTTTATATTTGGTATACTCTCTCATTATTACATCTTTGAAGGAAAATATCAGGAAGTAAAGTGTTTGTCTCAGAGCTTGGAAGGAGGTTTGTACCATCCCCATGGTTCATCAGAGATATACTGAATCACCTGCTTCACACTCAAGTAGTTCTCAAGTCCCCTGCAAGGAAGCAAAATATGTTTCAATACAAACAATATATTCAATTTTTGTAACTAAGGTTTAAGTTATCATGGATACGATTTCATCTAGATGGAGGTTTTTTTTCTTAAAATGTTTTGGTAATCATAACACGTAGAGAGAGAGGACTTACCATTCTCCTAGTTCACGGCCAAATCCACTGCGTTTGGTTCCACCCCATGGAGCTTGGCAAAAGCATGGCTGAGAGCAGTTGACCCACACAATTCCTGCCTCGAAAGCCTGAAAACACAATGATCATTATTCGTAAACTCAAGAGATAAAGTTTAATCATGAGATGAGTGCAGGTTACCGATGCCAAGTTACATACTTACCTTACTCACACGATCACACCTCTCCAGATCATTTGATAATACCGCGCCGGCTAATCCATATCTGCATATATACAAACAACATCAGGCATAAAATCTAATACATCATCAATGGAGTTTCTTGATCAAGATAAGAAGATAAATCAAAACTCACTGGGAGTCATTTGCCAGGTGAATTGCCTCATCCTCAGTGGAGAATGTTTTGACACACAGGACAGGACCGAAAACTTCCTCTCTCCAGATTTCCATTGAAGTAGTCACATTTGAAATTATGGCAGGTTCAACAAAATATCCCTTCTTTAAATGCTGCCGGACATAAATAACACATTTGTAAGTGCTACGGGCTCTAGATAGTATTTGGAGATACAAAGAAGATTAGTATCTGCCATGTACCTCAGGACGAGCTCCTCCACAGAGGACAGTTGCACCTTCATTCCTAGCATTTGAGACAAACTTCAGTACTCTCTCGTACTGCACAGGATTAAGATGTAAGCTAAAATTCTTAACGTGATAATTCCAAATTATTAGATTAGAAGGTTTTCGGGGCTTGAGGTGTTGATTCTTGAGAATTTCAATTCTGTTCAGCAAATATTACCTGTCCTTTGCTGACGACAGGACCAAGCCTACAGCCTTCTTCAAAAGGATCTGAAATCTTAATGTTCTTTGTCCATTTTACCAGCTTGTCTAAAAATTCGCCAGCAATCCTTTCCTGTCATTTCACCAGAATTTTCTTTTCATGAAAACAACATTACACAGAAAGTACAGTGAAGCTTTTCTATCCTACTTTTATCAGAGGATTCCAAGGTTTTATGATCACTGATACTTATCCACAATCTATCCGAATTGCTGATGACCAGTCTTACACAGAAAAATGAAAAGAAAATCACTGGAACTTGTATTGACCTTTGCATTGGTGGTTTCATGTAAAGGAGAAGTTCGAAACTGTCTTTATATTTTCTACTTGCTTTAGGACTAGAATAGACTAAGTTATTAGAGAAATCATTTAATTTCCGTAGCAAACCTTTAATTTTATAACAAATAACATTATGCTCCTCTAGAGAGCAGGTTTGGGTGGACCGGGAGTTGTGTTAAAGGATATCACATATCATGTACAGTTCAAAAGAGAATTTATAATCAGAGACTATTGCAGATTATATGCTCACTTACATGCACGAGAAGTCGCGATGTCGCACTGCAAATCTGACCATTCGTCCAGAAACAACCAAACATAGTCCATTCAACAGCTGTTTAGAACAAAAGTATTGTCACTAATTAAACCTATAGTTAAGAACATAAGAATACATATACCATGGTTTTCTTAAGGTTCCAAGAGTACCTACCTTTGTCAATTTCAACATCATCAAAGATGATGATAGGGCTTTTCCCCCCAAGCTCCAAGGAAACAGGCTGTGGAATGAAAAGTACAATATTCACACCCAGACCCCAAAATATCATAGGTGAAACAAATAAAAGCCAGATAGATACTTGATCCAAAGGAAGGTAACAAGGACACTTGGACTTACTTTAACCAATTTGGCAGCAGAAGTCATAATGTTGCTTCCAGTTGCCGTGCTTCCAGTGAATACAATCTGTGAAAGGCGGAAATATCAATACTTCAACTAAACCAGAAAAGTAAGAATGAATGCCCTATCGTCAATTGTTTGACTTTCAGGATACTACTGGTATGGATAAAACTGACTTTATTCAAACCTTTTCAACATGTGGATGCGACGCCAGTGGAGCACCTGCTTCAGTTCCTAAACCAGTCAGAATATTAAGAACACCAGGTGGCAGACCCACCTCGCGGCAAATATCAGCAAGCTCCAAACATGTCCTGAAGTAAAACCACTTCAGATTGGTGAATTTATGAACTAATAGTTAAAACAGCTAGCTATGGTGTCAAGGAACCAAATACTCACAGGGAAGCCAACTCTGAAGGTTTCAGTATTGCCGTGCACCCCGCAGCAAGTGAAGGCGCGACTTTCCAGACAGCCATCAGTAATGGATAATTCCATGGAGTAATTAGCCCAACTACACCAATGGGTTCCTTGAGAATGTAACCCTTGAAAGTATCTAACGGAAGCGCAAGAGGAGCCTTCTGCTTTGCATCTAAGCCTTCAGCTAAGTCAGCATAATATTCGAAACATCCAGCAACATCATCCTGAAAGGATTACAAACAACCATATATGACATTTGAATCACAAAAAAATCCAAATGTTCACAAAATCAAAGTTAGAGTACCATGTCCCATGCTGCTTCATCTAAAGGTTTACCGCAATCAATAGCCTCAAGGTTAGCTAGTTCAGACTTCCTCTCTGTTACCTGAATGTAGATGAACATATGACAACGTTAACAACTACATTAGAAGAAATAGCTTACACAGAATGCAACACGAAAGGAACATAGATTTCATAAACTATAACAAATACCTTAGCTGCAATAGCACGCAAGTATTTGGCACGAACAGCCCCAGATGCTCTAGCCCAATCCTTTCCTTTGTTCCTAGTAAATGCTTTCCTAGCAGCTTCCACCGCGAGCTCCACATCTTCAGAAGTTGCAGCTGGAATATAACCTAAAAACAGTACCAAATCCTAGTTCAAGAAACTTAAAACACCACAAAGAACTCCATCAGCAAAAGAGAAGATCCACAGTTTCGACTAGATATCTCCTCTTATATAATCCTAGAGATCTAACGCCAAAAAGCTCTGGATCTAGTTCAGAGAACAAGATCACAAAAGTTCTATGCAGATCAACAGCCGAAGCTAGCTAGAGATTAAAGCCGCATCACAAAAGAAACTCTCATTATCTTAAGCAGACAAAAGTTCAAAGCTCTCTGAATTTTCGAACTAAGTAGACAAGTAAATGCGTACTTCTAATCTCAGCTGATTGAATCGATATTCGCTAAATTGATTGATCTAGTTCAGAAAAAGTGAGCAAAACAAGAAAAAGTACCGATGATGTCTTCGGTAGCGGGATTGATAACAGGGAGAGTTTGACGGCGAACGGGATCTGACCACTGACCGCCGATGAAGAGTTGCCGTCTCGGCACCGTAATCGCCATACTCTTGCTACTAGATGTGGTGACGCAGTAAATTGATCGTTGGGGATAACACATTTTCTTATAGCTTCCCAGCTGCTATTTAAATGGTTTATTTAATAAATTGATGATATATTTAATACTTTTTGTCAAAATGGTAGACCTAATAAATGGATGACTTGGAAATTAAATTTAATTTACAATTAAAGTATTTTTTAATATAACATTTTAGTATTAGTCTGTTAGTGAGATGTTAAATTTTTATTAGTATCAGTGTACTATTAATCATAAAAGTTTTAAAAATTGTCAGAATTCAAGTTGCATTCATGCATATAAATATTAACTAGGTATTTAATTTTTTTAATTTTTCTTTAACTGTATTTTCTTTCAAAAAAAAAATTTCGAAAATGAATCTTCTAAATCAACATTTCTTCTATTTATATTATATATAATTTAGAATTTATTTATCAAAAAAAATTCAATATGTTCCTTTGTCATCACTTCAACATGTCGTGTTTGTTCATGTGTTTTAACAGCGATATCACCATGATTTTGTCAACGATAATTGTTTTTCCCACTCTCAATACCACCGGTTGGATTTTGTTATGTGGGTTGTTGGACTGTGGATTATTTATAACCATCAAAAAAGTTTTCGCACAAAACTAACAAAATTGATAGGGACACGATCGAATCGTCTCTTTTTTTCCGTAGAGTCTTTCTCCGACATCCATCACACTAGTGTTGTTGTTGGTGTTGGTTGTTATGATCTTCGCCGGTGGGGTAAAGTTTACCAAAAGCAAATACCTTCGAATTTGGAAGCAGATTGTAACTTGAGATTCTGGATTAAGGATTACGACGTTTACCATATATAATAGTTTGATATATTAGATTGAGAGAAAATGAGTCGTATTTTTCCTCTTATTTTTGTGTGTGTTAGTTTTATATCTTTCTTCGTAGAGTTTGAGTCCGACAAAGTTATCAGTTGTGGTGTTTCTGCCAATTTTTTCTGTTGGTTTGTTAAAAAAATATAGGCGAAAGACAAATTCATACAGATACAACCATTGGTAGTGAACTTTAAAGCCCTCATGCAGTGGTGTTTTGATATTTGTGGAATTCTTATAGTGCGTTATACTTGGATGATAGCCAAAAATAGCACTGTTAGAGTTCAGGTACGGAGAATGAACATAACAGATTTATTAATCTGTTAGTGAATAAGTATTAAAAAGTAGCATCATCAATTTCATTTCTTACGTTTATCGTTTTTTATCTTTTTTGTTTATAGTATATTAATATAAATAATATTTCTATAATTTTGTAAATTTTGATCGAATTAATAATAATACTTAAAAAAATATTAACAAGATACTTTTTTCTGACAAAAGAAATACACTATAAACTTTGGGGGTGATTTAAAATTAATTATATAACTTGTGAGATGAAATTATATACACCATGAATAAAATCTCTTGGCTTTGAGGGTGATAAAAGAAAATTTTGGTCAATAACGAGATTGCATTATGTGGACAAAATGGCTCAAAAATGCTGTGTGAAGGCTGACTTAAACCTGCATAAAAGGTTCTGGAGGCCTAAAGATTCTCTCTTATGAGCTACTTGCACGCGTCAAGGCTAATACGTTGTGTTATCATTATCTGCCGAGAACACACTGCAAGAAGTCATCTAAGGACGAACCTAGCTAACACAAGCACTGAATTTTTAGTTGTGTAATGTTCTGATCGATTCTAGCATTCCATTTTGGTTATGGGTTCTAGTGGACTCCAATGAACCATTTCTGTAAATCGACTTAAAACATAATTTTTATTATTATTTTGGCTGATCTTCAAAAGGCACCACACAACCCAAGAATCCAAATTTTATTCAAGAGTCATCAAAAATCCAAACTCGCTTCTCTTTTTCAACCCAGTTTAATTTTCCGAGTAAATTCAAATTTCATTTTGAGTCTTCTAACTTTCTAATCCATTTGAAGACTTTTAGAATATCATCCAATCAAACAATTCAACCCATTTTCACTGAACCGTAAAAAAAAAAAAAAAGATCACACAAATCCAACACAATTTTCTAAAATCTTTAATATCTCTAATTACACAACTGTAGCAAAGATGATTAAGAAGAAAGTAATAATCAAGCCATATTTTCTTATTTAATTTTTTTCTAGAATAACAAAAGAAATATGTAAAATCCAAACAAGAACAGATGAATCAATTATTAGTGGTGGTTTTGTGTTTATCTTTTGACCTTCTGAGTCGTTCCTCTTCAAATTTGTTTGACTTCCTCTCCGAATACCTTTTTCTTAGATTTTTGTTTCCTTGTAGCAAAACTGAAGTCAGTCTATCTACACGTCACTGATTAGGGAGGGTCCTTAAAGACTGGTAAAAACTGTGGGCCTCATCAGATATTATATATTGGGCTGCATTGGGTCGATAAATATCACACAAATAGGTCGACAGATTTAACCTCAGGAATCAATGGGGTTTGAATTGATATAATCTAATCAATCAGGCTAATCAAAACTCATAAAACTAATGAATTTATTCGGGCTAATAGTTTAAACTTTAAACTTCGGTTTGACGGGCCTAAACAGAGTTGCATGGTAAATCCGGGTTGTTTTTCTTTCTTTTTTTCTTGAAGAACAATAATATTCACACATTCTTCAACCAATGAGTTTTTAAGAAATCCAACTATATTCAAAATGAAAAATATTTTTAAAGAATGGAGACCATCTAAAAATATTTTAATGGATCCAATTAGTGATACAGAATAGTAAAAAAAATTTGCGAGAAAACATAGTTATATTTGTTGTGGTAAATGTTACTATTCAAACCCAATGCTCTATAGATGACATGTTACACATTTCATATACTTTTATATGTAAAATTCTCATACTTTGATCCTTGTGCAAAATGAACAGATTCGCTTTTGAATTTTTTAGATTTCTGTTAATTGATTATTCGGCGTGACAGGTCAAAACGGTACAGACATTTAAAAACTTTTCAGTCACTAGCTCTTTTAAGGTATACATATATACACATATTTATACTTTTGAACCACCAGTTAAATTTTGATTCTCTTAAACCAAAAACCAAAATGAAACCTTGTTGCCTATTATAAAAAAACAGCTCAAACAAAATGCCTATTTGTTTAAGTGGTTTAACGGATGAAGCTAATTCTTAACCAATATAACAAGGTAGCACACCTAATTGAGATAATTCTATCAACACAACATCAGCTGAACAGAAAAAACATAGTTGGGTGTTTCTGTTTGTTATGTATAAATTAATAAACAATGCTCTTATATGCAAAAGTTTGTTTCAAATAACTTCGGTCTAAATATCAATTCAAGCATCACAATATTTGTGTCGTGTGGATATATGTTGTGTAAGCTGTAAAAGTTAATTCAGACAGATCAAAGACAAAAGCAGAAATTGTACATTCACTT
The DNA here is from genome assembly GCA_963922655.1 of Cardamine chenopodiifolia. NCBI lineage: Eukaryota > Viridiplantae > Streptophyta > Magnoliopsida > Brassicales > Brassicaceae > Cardamine > Cardamine chenopodiifolia. The sequence goes on from OZ000463.1 coordinate 13,366,001, forward strand.
TGGTGCAGCGACAAAAACCGACAAAAACAAATTAGACCAATAAATGCAGTCTCGGGAAATCTTACACTTGCTTAAATATTATGCGATCAAATATAATTATCGAACGAGAAAACTATATGTAAATGCATTTATATACGTACACATTTCTTCGTCACCTTAGCCATCATAACTTTTTTTTACTGTACCAACACGACATAATCATTTGTATATATATAAGGAAATGATTACCATATCGATCTAAGATTATGCATATACACGTATATGACCTGAACATGCTTCATATTCTAAATTCATGAAACATTATCTATTACACACAACCATACATACATACACAAACATGAATCTTTGTCGTATATATAATAAATTATTACCTTGTGTTAGGTTTCATCGAAACAAGCAATTACTTCAACAATCATATATAGGATTTAATTTCTTAAGTAGAATTCGAAAGAAGAACATAGGGATAGATAGTGATACATGTAGATCCATAATCTAAATAAGTCAAAACTAAAACACGGATCGAGAAAAGAGATATCCAGAAGAAGAAGCAAAAAAAAAAAGAAAGAAAGAGAAATAACAAATTAAAGACACACTTGATTGGATGATTTATAAAATGAAGATCGCTTCGAAGTAGCGAAAGATCGGACCGAGACGCTTGATTCCCCTTTTGGATCTCGTACGCACACGTGGATGATGATACAAACATATGATGATGATGATGATGATCAAGAATCGATCTAAATGAAAAAGTAGAGAGAGATGAGGTAAACCCTAATCTTAAAATCTTGATGATTATGAGAATCAACTTCTTCATCTTCTTTTTCTTGGGATTCTTGATCTTGGGTATGTGTGTTGATGTCTTCTTCTTGGGTATTGGGACTTGGGAGGTGAAGCGAAAGAAGAAGGAAAAGAAGACGACGAAGATGAGCATGAATTATCATCATCACTATCATCATGATATTGGGGGAATTAAAGTGAAGGTGGGAGAGAGAGAGAAGTGAGGTTGTAATGATGGTGAGGGAAAAAGAGAAGTCAGAGGTAGGGGAGGAAAATTATCATTACTACTTTGAACAAAATGTTTCCTAACCCTATCTTATGCCCTTGCATATTTCTCTCTCTAGATTTATGAGGCAAGATACAGAGACATATTCCTTTGTGACAACACTGAGGGCTAAAACTTTTTTCAATTGCTTATTCGATGTTCCATGAGAAAAAAAGAAAAGTAAATAATAATATCTATTTTTATTTATTTTTACGTAAAACTCCAACTTTCCCCCTATGGAAAAACTAGATTTATAGTTTTAAACCACTATCATAATTTTAAGAATCTGTTATTTCATAACTTTACCAACTTTTACGAAAATAGATAAATTCGTTTTGCATATTACGACTTTTGCAACCATATTATATCTTTTTAATGATAAAATATAATATATGTATATATATCTTTTTAATCATATATATATATAGCTTTTTAGTATAATTTTTGTCTAAATTATTTTATGGTGTGGTTCCTGCATATATTTGTTAAATGATGCAAAACTTTTTCTTAGGTAAAATTATTTTTAAAAAAGTTCCGATGGAAGTTTGCAGTTCGCACATCTTTCCTTCAAAATATAAACTACGCCTAAATTTCTCTTAAATGGGACTCCAACTAGGTGTTATAGGAAATACAAATTTTGAAAGATGTTCAATATTTTCTATCACCACAATATTTTTTTTAGTCAAAATGCACACAATTTGGCTTAATTTGATTTTAAACACCAATATGGAACAAAATTTTTATATACTTATGTTATAAGAAACAAAACTATCTAACTGAAAGCCAAAGAATGTTAGTCAAGTGGCGCGACGTTCGAATGGCGAAATTTTTTCCATGTGGGTCTAGTCATGTCTCACCCTTTACGGAATTCTAGTGTTTGGTTTCGTTCTTGCCGTCATAAAACTGATTAAGTATCCGGCTTTTACATATAATATAAGCGATTAGTCTAAATTTCAGTTAATAAAATTTCATTATCAGAAATACCAATCGTCAAAATATTTGTATTGATGTTACATATCTTATAACTTTCTAGGTTTTACTCGACGTCAAAAAAAGATTTTACTCGAAAATGTGGACTGTAGTATCACAAAACCTTCGGCCTCCAATAGATTCGAGCTTGTGGCAAAAGAGATACACGTACTTATAATATTGTTTGGTTTCAATATGAAGCAGATGCATAGTTTTATTTTATTTTAAATCTTTTAACGAAAAAGATAACTCAACACATTTGTTAATTCTTCCAAATTGATGTCAGTTTTTTTTACATAATTGATGTTTGTTCATACAGTCCAGCCACCAATGTGTATTATTTTTAAGTTCATTTAAAATTTAAAGTAACGTAAAATAAAAGTTAAAGGGTGGATCAAACTTTTTGATCGATCGGGCTTATTCTAAAAGCACAAGGATATTCTTTTCATGCAAAACATTATGTCGAATGTCCATTAACCAACTTTTTTTCCGTTCAATCTCAGTGCTTTTAATTGATTATTATCCACAATATTTTAAGTTAAAGGCTTCTTTCCACCAAACTTGACATGTCATTGGATTTCTAGGTTGTAAGTACAAATACGCTAATTTACCATTCCGTTGAATTGTACCAAGATCTAAATCATTGCTGGCAATAAGAAGAAATCCCATAAATCACTATATATAGTTTGAGTTTCACAAACAATGTATTGAGTTTTGATTAAAGACATTTTGAATCGCCCTCACTAGTTTCTATGTACTATTAATTTCTTGTGGAGACAATTTATAATATATTTGTTATTTATAAATTTTATCAGTTTGATATCATTATAATTCGTCTCAAACAACAATTACTATGTTTACAACAAAATGTACTTTACCTCAGAACAAGTTACTACAATTGCCTCAAACTCAATCAAACTAGTTAAGAGTTGAGAACTTGAGATTCTAGGTTAAAATTCAATTAATTTAAATGTTTCATTTTGTTGATCAAAGTCATAATTTGAAATATTTTCCGGAATCCTTAGCTATTGCCACATTAAATTGGTGTAAATAGAAAAACTCTTTAACAAAAAAATATTGGTGTGAAAACAAGAGTTATAGCATGATTTATTTACACTCTAAATCTAAAAAACTAAAATGTTCCGGATAAAAGAAAGAAGAAGTAAATCATAGAAAAGAAAAAGTAATTCATTCAATACCACACTCGAGATATTTATTTTGGACCGTACAATACTTTCCCACTCTCACAAATATTTATATTCTTGTTATTTATATATCAATAGAGGCAAGTAATTTATTTTTCTTTATGGTCAACTGAATTTAATTTAGTGATCAAAGGAAAAGGCTGTTTGTGACTGTATTTGGGGGAGTAAATAGATTACTAAATTGCTAATAAGTAATAACACATGAGCTTTATTGGGTTTAGTTAAAGAAGGAGAATTTTGGCAGTCCATGTCTTGTGTGTATATATATATATATATATGATATATCAAATTTTAAAGTGATTGGAGTCAGAGGACAATAAAAAGAAAGTAATGACAGAGGAATCAAAATCATGAAACTCAGGAAAGGCAGTCCCTTGAAACCCGAGAGAGAGAAGAAATGAGTTTTTTTTCCCTGTAAAAGCAACCTCAAATGCAATTATCTTTCTGCCTCATTTTAAAAATATATAGATTGGGGTATAGCCGTATAGTATATAGTATATAGTATTTAAGCAAGGCAAAATATTTGAGAACAAAAAGAGAAACAAAAATGAGCTTAATAAAGCAGTGAGGTTTCTTGAAGTTGGGAATTTCCTCCTCAAAAGTGCTAAAATGTCAGCGTTCTTATTAAACAAACTTTAAGACTATTCTATGTAAGCGCATGATAAAACTCTATTTATAACAAAACAAGAAAATTTTAACTTTTCTTGATCGGTGTAACATTAATTTGGTTTTAAATATATATAGATAATTTATGGTTTATAAATTTTGGACACATTCACACGATTATTCCCTAAATTTGTCCCGTATCAATATCGTAATTAAAATGCATATGTGAAATCATATTAAGAAAAAATAAAAACAATTTCAGCAATATGAATCCTACAACTTCACTATAAGAGACCCAAAGAAGGAAACAAAGTTGATCGGTGAATCACTATTTTTTACCTTTGTCAACCAACCAGGTGGGTCCAACCTCAACCCTCAAAATTATTTATTTAATATTAAAATATCTTTTTACATTTTCCTCTCTTTCATAATCCCACTTATTATCATGGGCTAGAGAGATGTGTCAAGGGCTAAAAGGAAATGGTCACTACAGTGGGCTTAGCCCAAAAATAATAGTTAGTCAAGTAAATATTCAGCGAGGCAGTCCGATTCATAATGGGTCAAACTTTTCTCTCTTTTATGCGAAGAATGTGTAACATGTGTGCGTGTGCATTAACATCTCCCTTATAAAGCACGTGTCACCTTGTCAACAAGTGGCATTTAATTAAAAATACTTCCTCTGTTTAATTTTTTTAATTTCCTGGTATTCTTATTTCAGAAAATTTGATTTTCTAAAATTTTTAATGAATTTTTATTAGTTAATATTTGAATTTTGGCATTATTATTAATTTATCTATATGGGAAAGTATTTAGTGTAAAAATAATATATTATTATTAAATTCTTATTGTTTTTTCATTTGTGTTATGTATTCAGAAAATCAAAATTTCTGAAATACTTTTTGGTGTGATTTTTTTTGTCATCAATAATTTTAAGACGCAAAATTTTCTCAACATATAATTATATATGTACGATATTATGATGGACCACGACAAACTATTATATTTACATCATTTTGGAACTTCTAAAACTTTTTACATTAAACTGTGCTTTATATAAATCAAACCTCATAGAAATCTTTAAAGACTTAACCAATAGATAAAAAATGCTTCCACAAAGTTCTGACTGAAAATTATTTTTGTAATTGAAAATTATTTTAGTAATTGAAAATTATTAATCGATTTTAAACTAAATATATTTAGTAAAATGTTTTAAAGATTTAACTTTTCTTCAAGATATAAATTTAGTAAATGGTAACATGTTGCAAAGAAACCCCTAAAGTGTTTTCCCTCTGCTAACGTGAGTAATAGCTGAACAGTTGCCTAATGCATGTGTTAATTTGTAATTAAGTTTTGTAACTTGTTACTGTATCATATAAGGTGGCATTAAAAATGATATTGCTTTAAATAAACAAGTAGTTCATGTTAAGATACTTATTTCGTCAAAATGATATAGCAACAAATAACAAAAACATTAATCTTATACTAAATTTGATAGTTATGTTTTACATAGTTTAATCTTTACTTAACATGATATAAATTTTTTAACGTTATATGATAATATTTATCGATATACAATAATATATATCATATTAAAAAAACAAATAATCATTAAAACTGTGGCCGATTTTCGTTAAACTCCACCACCAAAATTTCCATCTAATCAGCTACTATTTATGTAATTATCTAAAATGAGAAAGGTAAAACTAAGATAAAAAGCTATTCTTTTTGGTTTGCACTTAATAATATTTTTTTAATTGGCATAGAACTAATAAATCTATCTTCTATGTATATTCACCTAATTTACCATTAAAAGTATTAGTCATAATCAATAAGTTGTTATTTATTTTAAATCCTTTACTAAAATTTGAAAGGTAATTATTTTGTAAACAAACTAATTAATTATATTGAAACCAAATAGATTCATTTGACTAGTTTTAGTGTTTTTTAATTTTTTTTAGTGGGCACGTAAAACAGACTGCGTATTAAATGGGAGAGAATCGAATCCTGTTGAAGCCTCGTGTTTATCGGTAAGACTTTTTCGGTTTACTGTTAATACGGTTTTGGTATAATTTCCGGTTTAAGCTTTAACTCTTAACTCTCTAAGTCTCTAACACTGATGCCACTGAGATATGAACAAGAGTAGTAATACGTAAAAAGAATCTCACCGACGACATCGAAGACGAAGACCGTACAGTACATTTCACACTCATCTCTCTTTCTCGCGCTTAGTCACTAACACACAATTTTTGTTGCGCTTCTACAGGAATCACATTGCTTGACCTCACTGAGGAAAAAACAAACATTTGACTCAAGATAACAATTTTTTTTTGGCAATTACTCTTGTTTTTCCTCGCAGGTAATTTGTTAATTTCATTTCTGTAGAAAAAAGTTTTGATTTCTCCGGAGTTTCATTTTTGTTAATTTGAATCAAGGGTTTTGTTTTTCCTGATTCGGTATTTATTATTTTTTCTTGAAATTTTGATTTTTGTTTGTTTGGGTGCAGTGATGAAATTACAAAACCCAGATAAGAAAACCCTAAGAGAATCTAGTCTAGTGGCTTCAGATTCTATGGATGGCTTGAAATGCGATGGAGAAGGTGGTGATAAAGTGAGGAAGATTGAAGTTTCTGGGGGAAATATATCACTTGTTGTTGATTTTAGCGGATCTTTAAGTGGGATTAGTTCTGACAAGGTCTTTGAATCTAATGGTGGTTGTTCCAATGAGAATCTGGTGAAAGGAAATATTGGGTTTAGAGAGGATGAATCTCAGGAGTTTCTGGTTGGGAATCTTGTATGGGTGATGAATAAACACAGGAAATGGTGGCCAGGAGAAGTGGTTGATTTCAAAGCTGATGAAAAGGAGAGTTTTATGGTTAGATTCATTGGTCAGAGCTATCTTGTTTCGTGGTTCGCATCTTCCAAGTTGAAGCTTTTTAAGGAGAGCTTTGAGCAAGTGATGAATCAAGGGAATGCTATTGGCTTTTTCGTTGCTGTAGAGAAAGCTATGTCCTTGTTGGGAAACTCGTTGAAACTTGATATGACTTGTTCTTGCATTGCTGATGGGAATGGAATAATATCAGCCCAAAATAGAAAAAATCGGAAGAACAAGCCTTTGATACTGAGTGAATTTTCGGTAGATCGGTTGGAACCAAAAGAGTTTGTCACTCAGCTGAAGACTATTGCGAATTGTGTTTTGAATGCTGGGACACTACTTGAGACGACAGTTATGCAGACTCGGTTATCGGCTTTTTATACTTTCTTTGGGCATAAGCAGATACCAATGGGCCAACTACATCAAAATGAGGGTAGAAAAAGTTTCACCACCAAGATGAATGACAGTCAGTTTGTTGGTTCTCCATCCATTGTTGCAGGTAATAGCAGGAAGAAGTTTCGGAAAGAATGGTTTAGGAAATTTGTAAGTGAGGTTGACAATGTGTATACGAGAGACCGTCTACTAAACATGCCTCCTTCTGATTTGATATCTAAACTCAAGCTGTTTGCTGTTGATTACAAGTGTTCAGAAGAGACTGACAATATCGGTCTCTTTGAGTGGTTCTTCTCCAAATTCAGAATTTCTGTGTTTCATGATGAAAATGCTTACAAGTTGCAGTTGGCTAGCATGGCTGCTTTTAAGGATTTGATGTTAGCTAAAGGTACTGAGCAGAAAGCCTCAAAGTCAAAGAAAATAGGGAAGTCAAAGATCGAGCCTATCAGTGGTGTTTCAGTTGCTGATACTGAGCAGAAGACCTTTGAGTTGCAGGAATCTGAGAAGTCGAAGATCAAGTCTCTTAATGGTATTTCAACTCCAGGTAATGAGGATGAGGCCTCCAAGTCAAAGAAAAAGAGCCGTTTGCGAAAGTCTCTTATTGGTCACTCAGATTTTTCTAAATCTGTTGCAAATGAGCCGCTTGCGAAAGTTCTCCTAGAAAAACCATTGGTACAATCTCCAGATGGGAAAGCTACTTCGGTAGATACACTCAGCAGACCTGCAGCTACACTCAGCAGACCTTCAGCTACACTCAGCAGACCTTCAGCTACACTTGTACCAGACCTGAACCGCGAAGGCAATGCTTTAGGTACTGCAGAATTTGAGCACTTGCAAAGACCTGAGGCTGCAATGCCGCCCAATGTCTGCCCACAAGAGGAGAAGACACCAAGATCTATGATGTTTAACTTTCAGGTGACAGCTCCGTGTCCAACCTATGGAGTCTCAGGAACACAGTTTGTTTCTAGCCAGCCAGCTTCGGAAAGAAACTTCACGAGTCCAGACCTTTTCACTAATGTCACTAGTTCAGGGAAGAAAAAGAGAGGAAGGAAGAGGAAGAATGCAGAAGAGCTTCCAATAGTTGCACATGCTACTACCGGTATACCGGACTTAAATGGAACAATTACAGAGCCAACTTCGGTTCTGGCTCAAGTTGAGCCTACTCAGCCCAGAAGATGTCGGAAGAAAGAGGATTTACCTAATGGAGTAACCAGAGGAATCACAATTCTCTTCTTGAAATTTTCCTCCCAAGTGACAATGCCTTCAAGGGACGACCTAACCTCGACATTCTCTGCATTTGGCCCTTTGGATTCTTCTGAAACACATGTTTCAGAAGAATTTAGTAGTGCGCAGGTCACCTTTGTGAGTAGTGGCGACGCGATAGAAGCAGTTAAAAGCTTAGAGAAAGCTAACCCATTTGGTGAAACCTTAGTGAGTTTCAGGTTACAACAGAAACTGGTAAACGTTCAAAGGAACATAGCCCCACGAATGCCGGTAATCTCGCACATTAGTCCAGTACTGAAACTGAACGATACACCAACAACTGTGGAAGCGATGAGGCAGAATCTGATGATCATGACGGCAATGTTGGAGAAATCCGGGGATTGTTTATCAAGAGAGACGAAGGCAAAGCTGAAAAGAGAGATCACAGGGCTTCTCAAAAAGGTTAGTTCGATGCCGAGCTCTTCTTCTTCCTGAACAATCCGTAACATGCATGAATGCAATCTTCTCAGACTTTCTAATGTACCATGTGTTGTAACTTATGTACCCCATTCTATGAACTTGGTTCTTTTGTTTTCAGTCTTTAGTTTGATGGTAGTTGTAGAAAAGGATTAGATAATAGAAGATGTTGGCGATGTTTCTCAGCTTTTTCATTGTTTGCTTGAAGCTCTCTATCTAATTAGCAATCTGTACTCTTCAGGCGCAGTCCTTGCCTAGTTGATCTCTCTTTCGAATAGATTCCATATTGACAGATATTGAAAAGTTCCCTCCGGGCAAGAACTCTTGTTTCTAAACTTTCACTTCCCAGTCGAATCAAACCCAAGTTAGTGTTTATAATCCAAGATAGTAAATTAGAGGTCTGATCACATAGAACTACAAAAAGTAGAAGTGAACTCTAAGAAGCATTACACCGAAATCACATAGACACAGCAACATACACAACGGAATCTCTTTCATGATAACCCTCAGGGAATGGAAATGGCCATTCTTCATTTACTTTCTTGCTCCGGCGTATTTAACGAACCAGCCTTGTTAGTCTCTTCTTTAGAACAAGTACCATCTTCTCCAACCCACCATCAACTATGCAAGGACTAAAGTAAGCTAAATGATGAGGTGACAGCAGCTGGGAACAGGTGAAAAGATAAAAAAGAGTTATTACAAGTATTTAGAGTTTTAACTAGAACTGGTAGTATAAAGACAAGGAGAGGCTATTGTGAGCGCTATCGATTGTGATCAAAGAGTTCAGGCACCTCTTGGTGTACTCAATAAACAACATGTACATCTTGCAAGTGTTCTTGACAAGTGATAATATGAAAGACAGTTTCATACATTTGTTCTTATCACACTCCTTATGTATGCTAACTAGCAAATACATTATTGAAATTGTGTACCGCGTATATTTTGTGCCTAAAGCAGAGATGAGATGCGCTCAAGGATTGAACTTTGGAGAAATAACTCGAGAGAAGTCAATCATGAGAACTCCAAAAGTTGTCAGAAAGGACATTCTGATGGGATGATAAATGAGATTGGTGCAGGTTGTTTGACTTCTCTATAATGGTATTTTAATGTTTAGTATGCACATAAGATTTCTGAAGGTTACCTTAGCATATGATCTCTTGAGGACTAACTTCGATGTGAACATTTGGTATAACGCAACCTACAAAAGGAGTAAATGTCTCGGATATTCCAATATCTAATTCTAAGAGCTCGTATCTCCCCCTATTTAAATAACAAAATTTTTAAGTTAAAAATATAAGAAATTTTAGTTTTATTCTTCACTATTTAACAAAACTACAAGTCCAATCACACTTTACCCATCCAAACCCAGCTTTATCGGATCCGATCCGATGAATTTAATCTCCAATTTTCAATAACGTTTTTTTCGTTTCTTATCTGTAAATTTTCAAATTTTTCACACTTAAACACCTTCGAAGGAGCAATCAAAGGAGAAATTAAAAGATTTTTCTCAGGATCAATCGATTACCCTAACTCTTAACAAGCAATCGAAGGAGTAGAAGAACAAGTAGAACACAATCAAGGCGAGTAGAGTAAGAGATTGCCTAGGTTTTCTCATGTTCTCTTATAGTATTTTGTATAAGATTTTGATGTTAGGTGTCACCAATTTACTGTAAAATCGTTTCTATAATTACTCAGGATGGTTCGTACAAAAAATCCAACTTATCGTTTGGGAGATCTGGTTGAAAGAGAGCATCCGATTGAAAGAGAACATTCGGTTGTTGAAGAAAACTTGGTAAAACTACTTGATTTTGTAATTAGTAATACTTGGTAATACTTAATAATATTTGGGAGAACTACTTATTTTGTACTTAGTAATACTTAGTAACACTTAGGAAAACTACTTATACTTAGTAATACTTGGGAAAACTACTTAATTTTATACTTAGTAATACTTCGGACAACAACTTGATTTTGTACTTAGTAATACTTGAAAAAATTACTTGATTTTTTACTTAGTAATACTTGGTAAAACTACTTGATTTTGTACTTAGTAATACTTAGTACTACTTAGTAATACTTAGTAATACTAGGTAAACTACTCTAAAACAAAAAAAAAAGTAACATTGGGTACAACTAAATATGTGCTGTAGGATTCAGAAGAGGAAATAGAAGCATTGCAACCTCTGCAAATGTACTTCCAGCCGACCCAATATACAACGAAAATCAAGATCCATACGAGGTGTTTTATTAAAGAAGTGGTGGAGACACTAGAGAAGTTGAATTATCTTCTTAAAGAGAACGAGATGAGTTGGTTTCACAATCACCTGTAGTTCAGACACTTTTTCCACATACATAGGGACAACAACCACAAGGTTATGGGCATGTAAATGGTGTTACTATCCGCTATGGTCTAAGAGAACACACCCTTATATCAGGATTAAACTGCTGCAACTATCCAATCAACTATAAGGAAAAAGGCAAAATGGATTTCATTGAGAAGTATTTTGGGCTTGGAGCAAAAGTAAGATATGAAGACGTGAAAGAAAAGCTATTGGGAATGAAATATTCTAAAGATAGGTTGATGATGGCGGTCCTCTATTTTTTATCAAGCATAATTATAGGGCAGACCTTCTGTGGAGCCATTCTTTCTAAGAGCGGTGAATGATTTTCATTTGTGTAAGAAATTTCCATGGGGGAGATTCTCATTTGATCACAATATGCGAGAGATCTCGCGTACGATGAATCACTTTGGAGGGGTCGTTAAAGGTTCACAATGGACAATTCCAATTTTTTGTACACCTTTAGAGGTAGATATGATTTGTGACATTACTCAATATTACTAGTTCTTACCATTGAAGCTAACTCTAACTATATGTGTTTTATGTAGCTTCTGGCGTTTGAGGCAATTCCGACACTGAGAATGAAATTACGAGAAAATTTTCAAGGCGCAAATAGTTCGTGTCCAAGGATGTGCAAGTCAAAGTTCAAACACAGTGCAATGAGAGGCTTTACTCTTGATGAAATAAATGAAGCACTTGGTGCAACTAAGGTTAGTTATCCTTATTTATGAAATAAATGAAACACTTGGTACGTGTCCTATGTTTCTTTGCTTTCTATTCGAATTCGTAAAACTGGTATTACTAGGTAAAACTAAGTTTCTTTGCTTTGTATTCGAATTCATAAAACTAGTATTACTAGGTAAAACTAAGTTTCTTTTATATGTATTTGAATTCGTAAAACTTGTATTATTAGGTAAAACTATATTTTCTGCTTTGTATTCGAATTCGTAAAACTGGTATTAGTAGGTAAAACTATGTTTCTTTTCTATGTATCTAAATTCGTAAAACTGGTATTATTAGGTTAAACTATGTTTCTTTGCTTTGTATTCAAATTAGTAAAACTGTTAATACTAGGTAAAACTCTGTTTCTTTTCTATGTATTTGAATTCGTAAAACTGGTATTACTAGGTAAAACTATGTTTCTTTTATATGTATCTGAATTCGTAAAACTAGTATTATTAGGTAAAACTAAGTTTTTTTCTATGTATATAAATTCATAAAACTGGTACTACTAGGTAAAACTCTGTTTCTTTTCTATGTATTTGAATTCATAAAACTGGTATTATTAGGTAAAACTATGTTTTTTTATGTATCTGAATTCGTAAAACTAGTATTACTAGTTAAAACTATGTTTTTTTTCTATGTATCTAAATTCGTAAAACTAGTATTACTAGGTAAAATTATGTTTCTTTGCTATGTATCTGAATTTGTAAAACTGGTATTACTAGGTAAAACTATGTTTCTTTGCTTTGTATTTGAATTCGTAAAACTGATATTATTAAGTAAAACTATGTTTCTTTTCTATGTATTTGAATTCGTATTACTAGTATTACTAGGTAAAACTATGTTTTTAAACTGAATTCCTTGTTTATATTCATAGGACATTCAAAGTATTTTGGTCTCATCCCTTGGAGAAGAATCCCTTATGGCTCTAATCACTGAGCAAGACGATGTTGATGATGTCGATGATGTCATTGTTCGCAGTTGGACAAAGTATCTTATCGATAAAAAGAAGTCGGTATGGTTTGAATAGATGTACAACCACGATGTGGCTTTCCGACTAGAGACTGCGTCTACGACTAGAGAGACTGCGCATATGACTGGATTTGCGGTGATAGAGGAAAATGCTCGTGCTGAACAGCTACAGTCTACGCCTCCGACTGGATTGGTAGAGCTCATACATAATTTGAAGAAAGATATGGAAGAAGGGTTCAAGAAAATGAACGAAAAATTCGATGGCTTGAACACAAGGGTCGGAGAGGTGGAAGCTTATGTAAAGGAGCAATTAGATGCTAGGAGGGAATATGAGGACATGGATTATACTTTCAATGAAAATCCTGCTTACTCAAGCGGTGTTAGAGAGAACGAACATGTAATACATGGTAACATTTAATGTAACTGTATGAAAAGGTCAAGGTAATACTTGGTAACACTTAGTGTACTTGGTAACTGTATTTTGACTATAGGGTTCGAAGGAAAAAGAACCAGATGATGCTCATATCGATGAATACATTGAAGATGCCATAACTACCGGAGAAGACCGACCTACTAAGCCCATTGTAGATTCCTGAGTATAAGCCACAACTACCGGAGAAAAACAAGCAACTGAGTCTGTTGTAGATTCTGGAGTAGAAGCCATGACTACCGGAGAAGAACAAGCAACTGAGCCTGTTGTAGATTCTGGAGTAGAAGCCATGACTACCAGAGAAGAACAAGCAACTGAGTCTGTTGTAGATTCCTAAGTAAGAAGCCACGACTACTGGAGAAAAACAACCAATTGAGTCTGGTATGGATTCCCAAGCCAAAGTCGCGAGTACAAGAGAAGAGCAACCATCTAAGCCGCTCATTCTCTATAGCAAGAGAAAACGAAATCCTTCTATGTTGCTAACGACTCCTTTCACAAAGTATCCTAAACCAAAGAAAGATGATGAGAAGAAAATTGATAAGAAGAAAGATGATGAGTGAACAATGATGACTGAAATATTTGTGTTTTGTTATTTGAATACGTAAAACTAGTATTACTAAGTAAAACTATGTTTCTTTGCTTTGTATTCGAATTCGTAAAACTGGTATTACTACGTAAAACTGTGTTTCTGTGTTTTTTATTTGAATTGGTATTACTATTATTATTAGGTTAAATTGTGTTATTTGCTTTGTATTTGAATTGATATTAATGGTATTCTAAAACTGTGTTTCACAAAGTTTAAATTAAGAACAAACCAATTCTCACTTCACAGCTTCAATCAGTAATACTAGTGTTACTAGTAATATTTTCGCCCTTAGTAATACTAATATTACTAGTAATACCGCAAAAACCCATGTAGCATATGTGTTACATGTTTATGAAATGTAGGCCCACAAAATTGACACATGACATGTGAGCCACCAAATTGACACGTGCGCCGCCAAGTTGGCATGTGCGCCGCTTTTTTCTTTTTTGGGTGCTGAAAAATTACACATAGTAATACAGAAATAGTAGTAATAATGATTTTGTAAATAGTTGTACTTTTGGATGTTTTTGATTTTAATTAGTTTTACCTAGCCATAAATATATATATTTTAGTTTTACAGATGATTTTAGTCAATTAAAGTATGTTTCGAATGACTTTTATGCATTAATATGTCTTGAAACTTATATATATATATATGTCTTTTTCTTTATAAAGTAGTGAATATTAACAAAATCACCTTAAAAGTATAAGGTGTATGTTGTGTAAATGCTCCCACTAACAAGAGTTATAAAAAATTTTAGGTGTAAATTTATTTTATTTACTTAAAACACATTTTTAACATTTAATAGTTACTTATCTATTGTAAATTTGTTCTTTTCTAATAAATTTATCAAATCAAATTGAAAACCTCACTTCACAACTTCAATCAGTAATACTAGTGTTACTAATTATACTTTCTCCCTCACTAATAGTAGTGTTACTAGTTATATTTTTCTTCCTCAGTAATACTAATGTTACTAGTTATACTTTCTACTTAGTAGTGTACCATTACGAAAATTCAGTTTTACTTAGTTGTCCAAAACAAAATATGTCTTTTTTAAAGGGAAAAAAATCAGTTTTACAAAACATAGACTGACAAATACAAACTCAGACATTACTAGTGTTGCCAAATAACCAGTAGTCCAAGTTTCTTCTGGGAACCTTTTAATTATTCGTTCTTTGATGCCGTTCTCCAACCGATGGAAACCGTTTTAGTTGTTTTCTTCCTTTTTTAATGTAATTTGGAGGGACAACCTGTAACTCTTTGATGTAATCCGGAACATTGCCCTCAAACTTATCCGACACTAAATAGATGGTCTTGTAATATGCCAATGCCCACAGCTCCACCGAATAATATTTTGAGCACAAATCATGGAAAAGGATATCTCGTTCTCTATTTTCATGCTTCATGTATTCCATGACAGTGGCTATTGCATGCACACAAGGGTACTTGTCAATATCGAAGCACCTGCAAATTTTCCTAATCAAGTTCACCAAATAAGTTTTTCCATCACTTCCATTGACATTGTACTCAAGCTCGAAACTGTTTAGCTCCGTCAAGGTTAATAGAGACGCATCCTTACATGTATTGTGCACTATGTTCTCCACAAAAGCACTAGCTGATGGTCATCCGATCTAGAAATAGAGTCCTTCCTATGCTCGTTATACCATTCCGAAAATTTTGTTATTATCGCATCAATCATGGGTATTAAAGAGTACTTCCTACATGTTTTAAAAACAGTGTTCAAAGATTCTACACAGTTTTTTGTGTATCTATTGTACCTTTCACCTAGAAAATAACACTTTGCTCAATGCCTAACATCAGCAGTTTCATCCAGATACTTGGCCGTATAAGGATATCTACGCCTAAAGTCACCATAAACACGCACGAACTCAGCCTCCATATATATCCTACAACACTCCATGAATCTCCAAGCAACTACATCTTTGTTGACATTAAAAACATGACCTTTCATATTTTGGGACAAATGCCATATACAATACCCATAATGTGTGCTTAGGTACACCTGACTTATTAACTTGATGAGACTTGCATTTTTGTCACTGACAAATACCAATTCAGAAGAGTCGGATACAATAGCTTTCAAGCTATCAAAAAACCAGGTCCAACTCGCATCATTCTCACCATCAAATACACCAAAGGCTATGAGATAATGGTGACGATTAGGATATTGAGTTGTGGCAAAAACTAAGACACCACCATATCCATTCTTGAGAAAAGTTGCATCCACAGTTATCACTTTCCTCATGGCCTGAAACCCTTCAATGCTAACTCCTAATGCGATGAATAGGTACTTAAATTTATTTCATTCATTTAATTTCACTCTTGTTACTGTATCATGATTTACCTTCTCTAACATGTACAAATAACAATACAACATCTTATATCTTTTTTCTGGATTACCACACACATCACTAACAGCTTTTTTTTCCCTCTCAACGCTGTGGAATATGACACTTTCACACCAACTTTACCATGAACAAGAAAGATGATACTTTTAGGAGTTGGAGTGTCCATTTGTCTTGGATAATCTTGATGCAAAACAGATGCAACTAATCGTGTTGTGCCTTTTCTTTTATAGTTGCTTGTACTCGCATTAGGCCGAGAGCATATATGCATCTTATTGTAAGTTCTAACCGAGAAATTATCTGTCTTTCCAACCTTTGCAGCTCGTAAATGCCATTTACAACTTTCTTGACGACATTTTAGCACTAATCTCCTCGTATTTGAATTCTTTACGACAAAACCAAAACAATTCTGAAATGCAGCTCTATTCACCAGATCTTGCAGTGCCTGCTTATTTGTAAATTCCTGACCAATTTCCAGACCCATACCATTTTCCCATACCTCTATGCACTGACTATCTTCTACATCGTGTAGAAGCTCAACATGTTCATCATGCATAGCTAAGCTATTCATACTGTTATCCATAGCTACACCAAGTGGTACATTCTCACACTCTCTACTAACATCATCCTCCATTCCCTTACAATGTTGTTCTGCATGTTCGTCGTAAGGAATAATGACACAAACATTTGTAGTAATTTCATCATCCTTTGAATACAACTCATAGTTCACACCAAAAGAACTTCGTGGACCCACTTTTGAAAGTTTCTCGTTGCACTGATCTATTACCGAGACGTTGGTGACCTCCACGTACAAAACACATCTACGTTGCTCTTTATCCATAGTCGTTAGATAAACAGACACATCCTCATCATAGGTAATAATTGATGGTATTTAAGCTTCCACTAACAATGAAATGTAACTCAATTTTAATTTTACAATATTGTCCTCTGTCACAACCTTCTTGCATATCCTATTTTCTAACATTGACACAGTTATCTCCTCTTCCACCGTTGTATTTTTAAACAATAAACCGAAGATCATGATGGCATGAACTTGGAAGGGTTACAAGAGGAATTCGAGGGAAACAAGGATGCTACACGTGCCTTGATGCGTGTCAAGCAAAAACTTGATGGCTACGAGGGTGGTGAGATGAGAAGCATACATGGACAGGTAAGTTTTCGACATGTTAATCAAAGGTAAAAAAGCAAAAGCTAACGTGTTTTTGATTCGAAAATTACCGAGTGCATTTGCTCAACACTTATTGTTTTGTAGGCACAGCAGCTAATACAAGATGCAATTGACACAGATCGTTTATCCCATATGTTCCCTGGCTGGGGAGCTTGGATGTAACCTTCTTCTACTGTAGAAGTTCTACATGTTCCAATTTTTTTGTCCGTAAATTGAGAAATCTTTGTGTAAAGCTCTAAATACTTGCTACCAATTTTTGTCTAACGCAAGAGGGAGGGAGCATTCTAAAAATGGCTTTTGCGTGGTACAGAACGAATATGTGAAGCAACAACAAGCTCAAGCGTATATAATATCATTTCTTTTCCTCGAATTGCGTCAAGTGATTTGGCTGAAGAGTTGTATTATCCTTTTAACAAGAAAAAGGTAAAAGAAGTTATGTTTTAACAAAGTTCGATTTTTTGCAATTAAGCTGAGGCTTTACATTACAAAAGGCAAGTTTACATAAAAACATACATAAAAGAATCATATCTATAGATCATTGGTTGGAAGCGAGCCCATTAGAATAGTGGTTTCTTTGTCTTTTTTTGTCTTTCCAAATAAACCCGAGAGGAATCGTAAAGGCAAGACAGACACAGAATCTGACTTCTTCTCCGACACTTGCAGCTCGCCAGAGCTCTTGTTCGGCTTTAGCTGCACTCCACAATGACAGTTTGAGACTCTTGAAAAGCATCTCTTGTGGAAAACTGAACCGCACGACTGGCATTTGTTAACCGCATCTTCCTGCTAATCATTTCATTCAATTTATGTTGGATTAAACATCCGAGTGATAGATAACACAGTATAGACTGAACAATACCCAAAACTGAGAGCAGGAGAAGATGTGTAATATATTCATTGCAAGTATAGTGTAGATGCTCACCTGGAATGGAAATATTAAAGAGGATGTGTCGTCACAAGCTTGTCGAGCACAACAGGGAACCCCCACATCGCAACAAACAAGGCATTGTTCTGTAATATGCTCCAGGATTATCCTCCGAACGGTCTCCACGATTGCAGGAAGTGCTGCCATTCAAGGTTAATGTCTTTAAATCTCTTGAATAAAAAAAGTTAACAACGCAAGTAGATAAAAAATGTTAAACGTAAGTAGCAGTGTGGAATTGACACGTATATCAATTGCTAGAGAATTATTGAATCTGAATCTAGCTTCATTATCCTTGTAGAACCAATCCAGCTCCAGTAAAGAAGATATGTCAGCATGTGCAAGCATGAGGGAAGTTTGTATATGTTAGCATGAGCGGAGACGCTCATGAACTTTGAAATCATGGTTCAAGAAAAGAAATTCACCTGCAAATGGCCCTTTAGAAAGATCAATTAGATCTCTCAAAGCAAAAAAATCAGTGCTTTCAAGAAGGTATCTCCGAGAATTGAGTCCTTTGATGAGTGTCTTGCGGAATGGGCAGCGTACATATGGAAGCATAATGGTTATTCTTTTCCGAATGCTCATAATGTGGTTGAGTGCAGGGACCTTCGAGGATAAAAAAGGGTTGACCGCACTGACACAAAGCATAGGCTGCAAAATAAGATTTGTCACAAACATCAGCCACATCTTCATAAGCTTCGAACAACGAGCCAGCTGATAAGTAAATGGGAGATGCAAACACTGATGGCGAAAAGAAGCTAAAATGGGGAAAAAGGCAGTTAAAATGGCTTACAAGCCCAGATATCACTAGACCTAAATTTACCTGCTCGTGTATGGCGTCCAGATATGATTTTGCTAATTGAGAAACTGGATAACGATTAAAATCCCAATGATGTAACACTCTGGCTGGCAGGACTGCCATGTCATTTGTATGGCAGGAGGAACAAAACAATTGACCAGTATATTCGCAAAGGCGAGGTTTACCCCATCCAAGAGCTTTCACAATATCTCGCACAAGAGTAGCTCCATCATCAAAGTATTTGTGGCATCCAGCGCAAATGTAATGCTGAGCTTCTAGCAACAGCTTTACTGATTTGTGAGGTCGAATATCAACAATGAGCGAGATGGTATTTCCATACGAAGAACTGGTTACAGCAGCAGCGATGCCACCAGAGCCTGTTGAAGACACTATAAAGTCCGACCCAGAAGAACTAGCATATGCATCTTGAGGGGACAAAAACCGAAGTAACGCATTTGGAAGTGTGGGAAAAAATCGGGACTGGAGAACTGAATTTAAACAATCTTGAATAAGGAAAGTTCTTTCAGCCACGGCATTGGGAGATGTTCCAAATATTTTCCTGGATTCTCTTTCCACAGAGGCCCAAGGTGTAGGAAGCGTCCAGCCTTGATCAGCAAACAAAGATGTCAATCGACGGTATAGACTATAAAAATCGCGATATCTTCTTTCAATTTCCCACTTGTCCTTCCCACTCCAAATCCTTATGACATACACCGTGTATTCCTTCACCCCAACCAATCTCTCACTCAGCGAGACATCACCTTTCTTTTGCTTTACCCCGATAATTTCAACCCTATCGATCCTAAAACGGTGGGAAACTATTGGAGATGAATCATCTAGATCAGATGTTGTAGCAGTTTGTCCCCCATCCCTGTTAGGCAGAGAGAGCTGTAGTTGGAACATCTTGTCACTCTTAGAAAATATTGCCCCAGATGATTCACCAGAATCGAGCAGTATTTCTTCCATATCATGAACAAAATCATCATAGAAGTCATTAAGCTCTGTGTTCTCCTTCTGCAAGATGAGTAATCCAAAACCAGAAAACTTCATTCAAAAATATGAGAATCAAATAAAAAGGAGATACCGTAAAATTCATGAAGTTTACAGATTGCATGGACCTTTTTAATGAACAATCAACTTATAATGGGGACAGTAAAACAACAGTAGTAGGACGACATCTAGTTAAACCCTCAGATTCACACTGTTTATATGTGAGAGAAGCATAATAAATTGAAATGCATTGGATCCCTGGAAACAGAGCTTGGAAATCTAACAAACTTGGACATAATCCAAGGACACATTCTACCAATAAAAGCAGAGTTGACAGGAAGATAAAAGCTTCACGTAATTAATGTTTCATATATCAAGCAGCTGACCTTAGGTTGCGTGTAAGTGACTTGTAAGGAATTTGTCACAGGATGAGAATCGCTAGCAGATGACTTATCAGAGTTCCAAGATGTCAATAACGGTTCTGAGATGCAATCTCCAAATGGATTTGACTGTTTTCCATTCTCAGATGATTCAAGCGGTAGTCCAAAAGGAACATCACCATCTAGGTCGCAAATCCCACCTGAAGAATCCTCGATTCCTAACTCAATTGGTGTAATATCTACAATGTCGTCAGCGCTACAAGATTGAAGGTAATTCATGACTACTGGTCTATCCTCGGTTTGATTGTTGCTAAAACAGTCACGAAGAGACTCATCTGTTACCAGTGATTGAGGAACCACCAAGGTTTTGTCTCCAGCGCTCAGGTCTCCAAACTCTCTGGCAGTTATGCTGTCTCTTACTATGTCACCTTGTTCCCTTTGAGTCAAGACCGTTAAATCTCTAGATCTTATATCTTCAATATTAGCACGGAAGTCACCTACATCTGGAGCATGTCTAGTGCTCACAGTTACGTTTGTATGCTCTTCCCCTTTTCCTGGTTGAGCAACATCTGGAAGCTTCTGTAAAGATACAGAACATGATTTTGTGGATATCCCTTCACTTTCAGTATACCCTTTATCACTCCCCTCAAACCGGCTGAAGTCAAAATGAGTGTCAACAAGTTCCGTGGCTTCAAGCTCAAACTCATCCCAATCATTAGTACCAAAGGCAGTGGAAGAATTGATGAGAAATGGATTATGGTTCTCAGCTTTAGGCTCCTTTATATACTGTAAATTCCGTGGAGCATATTTACGAGAATGATCACTAAGTGAGTCATCACCATCAGAAAGTTCATCATCTTCGGAACTTCCATCTTCTCTATCTAAACCACTTGTATGGAATTGCGAATCTGATCTACACAAAATCTCCTTGCCTTCAATCTCAGCCAACTGATTCATGGAATCTTCAATTGTAGATTCACCACCCGCCAAATCACTACACATATCTTCACTACATCCAGTTGCTTTTACCATATCGGTGTTCTCATTCCCAGCGTTTAACCCCGATGCACTATTAATTCTACCATTCATAATACCCTCATCGGAAAACTGGATTCTTCGTTCACCAAATTTTGTCTTATCTAAAGAGGAGAGCTTTATTAAACTTGGTCCCAAGCTAAAATTCTCAAACTCAGTGGCATCTCCAGACAAAAGACTTCCCTTGAAAGATCCAAATTCAGATTCCAACGAATCGTGAAACGGTCCAGTGGAGCTACACATACTTGGCGTTCCCAAAGCCGAATTGGCACTACAATAACGCTCAAACTCTGATTCACCACAGGAGGAGTAATGTAACGATGAACCTGGCGATGCATCTAGACCACTTTCCTTTAGCAGTAATTGATCAGATAAATCGAGGCTCGATGATTCCTCCTCTCCATTGATCATTTGAAACCAAAACCAAAATCAAAACCTACCTCGAAACAGATCAATAAATTAAACAAAATCGATTGAATAATAACGAACGGAGACTGATTCTCACACAAATTGGTGTAGATCCAACCAATTAGAGAAGAAATTGAAAACGGAAATTGATCGAGCCAAAGTACTTGAGGAAGAAGAAGCAACTGGGGAACTAAGATTTAGGTGCACGATAGAAGCTGTACGATGCGTAGATTAGCTTCGTAGCTTCTTCGTTTCCTTCGAATTGATGAATTTTGACAGAGCCAAACGAGACAACAAAGCATGAAAGCCAGATTTGCAAAGAATCAATTAATCAATTGACCATATCAATTGATTATATCAAAATTCAATCTCAATTGACTTTTATGTTAAAATTAAGATTTTATCTTTAATAATATTTAATTTTCGGCTAAATTGAATTATATAGTTTTAATTCTAAATGATAAATAAATACGGTAATTCATATAGTTTAAATACGTCGCTCACACAATTTTTCTAAATTTTTGACTATTTTTTTTTAATTTAAAAAAAATATTTATAAATAATATTTTCCCGCGAGATAATGCACAACACAATTTTGTTTTTGATTATCCAATGTTTTAATTAGGCGTCGACAAGAAATCCAGACCGAAGAATTGAATCAAATCCAATTAAAAAAGAGATATCGAACTAAAACCAAAATCGATAAAATATCTAAATAGATTTTAAATTTTTATATTCAAAAACTCAATCCAAAACCTAAACCGAACCGAGAACAATATTAATTATATTATTTGATATAACTCAATAACCCAAAATTACAATTATGAACCCAAATAGATTAATTATTTGAATAACAAAATAACCAAAATATTCAAAATAACTAAAATACCCTAAAGTTTTGAATGATATTTGTGAAAATTTAACTAAATCTTATTTAAATTTATCCAAAATTTTTTGTTTTTCCCAATATTTCGGATATCCGGACTCAATCCGAATATGAATGGATGCGAACCGCATCCGAATCAAAAATTATAAATATCCGAATAAGTCTTAAATTCGAAAACTCAAAAATCCAAAAGATCCAATCTGAATCCAAACGTCCATGCCTACATTTAATATCCAACCCAAACGTCAAATCAAAAAATTCATCAGGTCATCGAATCATTCGGTCGACCGCGGATCAACTAATTAACAATATCTCATGTTATTCTTTTATTATTTATAAATATTTAATATTTATTATGATAAATTTTATTTTATAACTATTTGATTCTTATCATAAAAATTTATATCAAGAAATTAGTAATGTCTAATGATAATAATAATAATAAAATATCATTTGTTTTCTAAAATAATAAAACAATGTTTAAGAAAACCAAGAAACCCTAAAATATATTGTTAATATTAATTATTAAAATAAAATTATAATTAATATAATAAAATCTTAAAAAGAAAATTAAAAGTGTTAGTCAAATTCTTTCTCTACCTCTTTTTGATGCGCCTCTAGTTTTTATTCTTTTCTACATTTTGTTCTAACTTTATTTTCACACCATAATTTTATATATAATCTAAAAAATGATTATATGGCAAATGTATATATATATATAGTTTTAAATAAAATGGAAGTATCAAATTATAACATAAAACGTTCAATCATTTAAATCACAATGATGAAAATTAAGCATTTGTGAATAATTTCTTTGATTTTTTACAACCCCAAAAACCGTTCAGGTCAGATTTTTGATCGGTTCACCAGTTTTGAACATATTATTTTGGGTATTAGCGGGTCAATAACATCCCGAATTTTCACTTAATCCATACTGGAGATCTTACCGGGTCGCGGTTTAACCGGTTGGACCGGCCAGTCCGAGCCCCAAAACATTGTGATTATCATAAGTCATAACATGTTTTCTTTAATTACGGTTTCAACCCTCACACTTCGTATCAACACCTACTAAACCCCATACAATATTAAATGTGACAGAGTAATCCTCAAGAGTACAAGACCATGACTTGAAAGATAAAATATTTTGATCAACCTATAAGATTGAATCCAGAGCAAGAATTTATGCAATATTATTTCTCACTTTGAAGCAAAAATTGCCTCTAAATCTTTGTGAAGTCCTTTAGGTCTGGATTTATAATCTGAAGATGAGTCCTTAGAAGAGCTTCCACTTGTCTTTGTTCCCTAAATACTATTTCTCCAACCACTTTTGCTCCCAGAAGGATCACTAGGAACCTTACTATTGCTCCTGTCTCTAGTGAAGCTAGCCTTTGCCATTTCCCTAATATGTCTCAGCCATGGCTTGTCCAAGCTACCCGAGCTTCGGCTTCCAGAAGAACTTCTATACCTGTTTTCTGGGGTTGATAAAGCCACACCTTTATTGCTACTATTGCTTGCTTCTAGTTGAGCCGCTGGGATCTTGTTCTTTATCAGTTTCTGAGGCAGGATTAACGCGGCAAGTCCAATGATAAACATCTTCAGACCACTCAAGAATGATCTGTTGATTTGGTCGAACCGCTTTGTTTGTTTGTACAATGAGTACCATTCGTTGCACATCTGTGTCATGAACCCAATCAAGAATAATATGACCATGAATATCCCGATTTTCTTTCCGCTCGCCTCTGGAAAGTCTTTCGCCAAGAACATTAGACACGAGGCGAATACACCAACTTGACATGCTATAGAGATAATTTCTACAAGCTGTACCTTTTCTTTATGAATGGCTTCTTCAGACCAAGGAAGTGATGCTCAACAAGACCACTATGGAATTTTTCGATGTCTCGCTGTCCAAGAAAGCACCAGCAATTATCCCCAAATACACCCTCTTCACAGTTTCGAGAAATGTGTAGTAACTTCTAAGGATTCCAAACAGTTTCTGTATGCAAGGAGCTTCAGCATCTTCTATTCATCATCTGATGCAATGATGCGATCATCTCGCTGCTTGAGTGGATTGCTTCCTGAAATCTGTGTAAGCATGTACTTTGGTGGACCCCTTAAATCTTCGAAAACTGGACCTATCCTAGTTAGATAGACAAAGTTGTCTGTTTTCCATGTCCATTGGCCTCTTTTACCAGGACCAAGGGTCACTCGGATGAGTTCTTGGTACCAATGAAAAGTTTGGCCTTCTTGATGATTTTATTTATACTGTAATAACTTTCCAAACGTTATCCCGACCGAGAGGAAGAGAAACAATGCCAGAAGCAGAATAGCTACTACGCAAAACACAATGATCCCAACAATGACACTGGTTTCTGCAGCTCTATGTTTAAAATAGCCTAAGAACGAGAGAATTTAGAGCATGTGTTAATAAAGATTTTATAAATTTAAACCGATATTTTGCAAGGCTGGTTATAACAATACCTTGTATAAGGCTCCTTGCAGCTTTGCAGATTGATGGCAAGGCAAGAATGAGAAGAAATAGCTCAAATCTTGGGAAGACAAATGCACCAAAACACCTCTTCTCTCAGTATATGCTTTCTTGAACTTTAGTATTAGAGAAATGAATATATGCAATAGTATCAAACTTCCTCCAATTATAGCTATCCAAAACATGATCCTATAGAAATCTCTCCACCTGCAAGAAAGAAATTAAAAATCAAACATTAATGGCTTCCTCTTAAATTAAATGTAAGCAACTATGCTGAAATGAAATCTTCTCAAAAATCTGTATAAACGTGGATTTTAGTGGCTTACACTGTTGAATACAGTAGGCCAAGACCGTATTCTGCTTCTGGATTAAGATTTGAGGTCTGTAAACATTCATACCGTATCAAAACATGAACAAAAGAATAGTAAAATCAACTGCAAAAAAAAACCAAAGAAGAAGCATTGAGATTAATAGTTTCTTTTGACCTTAAAGAATAATCTATACTCCAGTGCGGTGAGTGGCAACCCGAATACTGACTCAGCATTGGTTGATGTCTGCAGATTAATCCTGTTGTTGTAAGTGTCAGAAATGAAGGAATGTGGACCAATGTAAGGACTTGAGGCCACCATGATCTGTTCATTGTGCTTAGTTTCCCATGGGAGAGGAAAATAGGGGATTATCCATTGGAGGCCTCTCACAAATTCATAATCGACATGTAATGTCACTGGTAGCCATCTCGAGAGTGCGAAAAACTGAATGTGACAGGCAGTTCTCTGCATATATATATATATATATATATGTGTGGCTTTATAAAAGAGTAAAGACTCATACGAAAAGGTTCCTTGTGGGGTCTGATATCAGATAAGGAGAGGGTCTTGGAAATGCGCCGAGTGAATAGAGGCTTGTGGTTGAAAGAGTGAGGAGTCCCGCAACGAAAGATGTCACCAAGAAAATGTAAGTTGATAGCCAAGAAATCACAGAAGATAGCATAGGCACAGAATCTGCAATTAAGTACAACATTTGAAAACCATTAGCAGAAGCTGAAAAACAAAAGTACACTTGATAAACAGATATAAAGTGGTTAAAATACTTACAATGTTTCACTTCTAGAATATTAGATGCGAGATTTTTGTTTCCAGAAACATCCTGAGTAACATTTTCAGGAGTCTTAACAGAAATTGTACTAGTGTTGGCCTTTACATATACAATGTATATGCTTCCGCTCAATTCCTCAAAGCTGGCATTTTGTGGAAAACAAAAGAAGCTTAAAGTCTTATGTAAATCACTTAGCATTAAATCGAGAAGTTATAAGAAACACAAGACTGCTAACCTATCAAGATATCCACCTGAGCTCGATACAAATGAGAAATTAAAACCAAACACTGGCTTCATGAATTTTATCGAGACAGGGATGGTGTGGTTTCTTGTCCTCATACCAGATGTTGTGTTTAATACAACATGAGGTCTCTCGGTATCTAAGATCAAACACATACATGTTTCATTCAAGAAGAGAAGCAAACCAAGAATCTAGAAAAACAAAATTTGTAACATACTTACCATAAAGAAAAGTCAGTGGTGCAGTTGGAGACGCAGGTGTCCCATGTCTGCTTCTTATTGAGTTCGAGTCAAGAGTCACTGTGACTATAGCACGCTGTGATATATTTTTGACCTGAAAAAAATAGAGTTTGAATATTTACATTAAGAGATGAACATGAAATGAAATGGAAAGATAGCACCAAATAACCTTCAGAAAAAGCGCAAACCATAAATGCAAAACGGCGATTCCCATCGGTTTTTCCATCAACAGGAAGCAAATCACCTTGGTTTGTGCTTAGTAGTCTAAGAATTTCAGCTGAAGAATTCAGTACCGGTTCTGAAAAAATACAAGTAAACATTCAGCTTCTCGTTATCATTGGTTGCCTGCACCATCCTTGTTTGGTTGTTTAGCTTAAGTAACATCTCTGGGACATGAGTTCGGAGGTTGACAAAAACGTTTCTTCTATCTATGCCAAGAAAGTTCAAAATCAGTCTCCCTTGAAGAATACCACACAGAGAAAAAAAACTGTAAACAAACTCACCAACATGGACAAAGACACGCGAACCCAAAGCTCTTTTAAAATTGTTACCGGCTGTATCAGAACAGACACTTCTTTTTCATCACCAACACAATCCTTACATATTGAACATTAGGAGATAATCCCACAAGAAGTGAATATCTGAGATATTGCTCAAGAACAGTGACTGAAGATGGTATAACTTGGCCAGCACCATAGACAAGAAGCTGTTTACATAATTTTAAACCGTGTCAAGAGTATAGAACAAGAAGAGGAAAGCTCAAAAGATTAAGATGAATGTTAATAAGGGTACGTACTCACGTCAGTCATTCACAGATGAACAGCCAAAACCTCCTCCACCAACACATGGCTCAGTAAAAGTAATATTAACAGACACGTTTTGTGCACTTGTAAATGGCATTGATGCAGTCACAAAAGCTGTAGGAGAAACCGTATCTGCATACACAATTTTCCATCTTGAATAAGGAAATTTGTAGTCTGCAACAAATGGAGATATGAGGGTACTAAGAGAAACCGCACAAACCAAACAACTCTGATCTGTTTCAGACAAAGTTCTAAAATGACAATCAGAGAGGTGTAAGAATAGTTTCTTTACCAATAGCCCAGTTATATATATTGCAGCCAGATTCATGCATCTTATCTGCGCAGACCTCAAGTTTATGGTTCCCATCTAGCAACTTCGAGTATGAAATTTTTCTTTCTTGGCAATCCACACTAAAATGGTCATCTAACTGCAGAGAAGACAATCTTTTTTCATCAACATGTGTAACTTGTTCATCAATAATTACAACTCCATTAATGCAAATCCTATCTTGTTATAAAACAAGCTTTGATTTCAGACTCAAAACTATATTCTCAGTCAACACCTAGTAGTTAGGTTAACAGAGAGATATAGAACTGGAAAGCTCAACAATAGACTAAAAAAATAAAATTCAACCTTGCAACGGAAATTGCAGCTTGAACAACTTCTGTTTACATCTTCAAAAGCTTGAAAGGAAAAATTGGCTGAGCTAAATCTTGAAGTAGGAAGAGGTGCTTTCAAGAACTTCACAGAGAGCTCTGAACCATAACAATGATGAAACCTGAAACAAAACGGGGAAAAGACAACACAGAAAAGCAAAAGAAGCCATGCACTTTTAAGAAGAACCATTTCTCCAAAAGAAAGATCTCAAGCCTGAAACTCTTTAAGACAGAGAAGACATTTATAAGCAAATCAGAGCCATGGGCTTTTCTGGGTTTATTCTGGACAAGGTAGAAGAAGACATTGTAGAGATAATGAGTTGTGAAGAGAAAATGAGAGTGAGGCAGAGGATTAAAACAAGATGGGTATTTGCTTCTTTGGTCGATGATGGCTGTGGAAGAGAGATAACAGATAGTGTATGCATGAGAGTGATGGGAGATACAGTGCTTGGAAGATAGAGAGAGACATAAATTCCAGAAACAGACAAACTCTTAAAAGAATTTATTATTGTTCCAGAGCTGTCTACTATATATACTTCTTTATGCCAAAACTTCAAAAAAAACATTGGAAGAAGGAACATTTAATTTAATCTTCTCATAATCTTTATATAAACCTTTTCCATTCCATGTGTACATAGAATAAAGTTTTTTCAGTTAAGCTAAAAATGCAACAACAAGTCAACACAACTCACAACTAACAATAGACAAGTTTTTAGATGATTCAGGTGTTCTTTTTGTGGTCATCAATGTCAGAAATTTGTTTTGTGCTGCTAAATGTTGGAAGATAATATAAGATCTAGGAGATTTAGAAGGTTTGAGGATAATATGCAAAACATGTTGGAACAAATGAGCGATTGTGACTGATGATAATATATATTTTCTATATTCTAGCGATTGTAAATGATCTAGAATATTCTCTTAGGGTATCTTATCTAGAATATTCCTCTAGCTCATACTATTCTCTTGTAGAAATACTCATCTTAATATGAATGGAAGAACCACTTTTTGCAACCTTTCTCGCCAAGTCTCTCTTGCCACTTTGTCATGGTATCAGAGCGGGCCAATCCTTGTGGATTGATCTTAGCTTCCGCAAGAAAGAAAAAACTAGAAAAAGACTTGTTGGAACAGATAAATTTCTGTTTCATCGAATAGTTACTCTGACAAATGCTACTGCATCACTAAACCAGATCTTGCATGCGCGGAATGTCTTGCTTTAATGAAGATGACCTTGTGGCGGGGTATAAACACCATGAAAATGACTCTATGGCGGGGTATAACGCCACGAAGATGACCCTATGACAAGGTATAAAGCCATGAAGATGACCCTATGGCTGGGTATAAATGCCATGAATATGACCCCACAGCCGGGTATAAATATCGTTGATGATCCTATGGGTATAAACGCCACGAAGATGACCCCACGACCGGGTATAAACGTCGATATGATCCGACGACCGGATAGAACCCTGAGACTTTGAAGACTTTGAAGACTTTGAAGATTTGTCCAATCTCACACGTGTTACCACGTATGAGTTTGCGGGGATGTTGAAGGATAATATGAGATCTAGGAAATCTAGAAGGTTGGAGGATAATATGCAGAACATGTTGGAACAAAGAAGGAATTGTCTCTTCTGACGATTGTGGCAGTTCTGAGGATAATATCTATTTCCTATATTCTAGCGATTGTAAATTATCTAGAATATTCTCTTAGGCTATCTTATCAAAAATATTTTCTTAGCTCATACTATTCTCTTATATAAATACTCATCTTAATATGAATGGAAGTACAACCCTTTGCAATCCTTTCTCACCAAGTCTCTCTCGTCACTTTGTCACTAAATAGTAAAATAAACCAACAAGAAGCAATAAAGTTTCTTCCTACTTAACATTCAATATACATGAAACCATCGTTTTCAGATCAATGATGAGACTTTATACCAAGGAAGGAGAAATTCTGGGATCTTAAAAGTTATTGAAAACAAAGAGGCCAATCTGATTCTCAATCTGTAATATCAGATATATCTTGGCAGACATAGAATTAATCATCTACGTACTTGAGCTTTCCACCTACACCAAAACCCATTAAGTGTGTCAAATCGATGGAGCTTGATTTTCACATCACTCATTTTGCCTCATCACACACAAGTGATGTGAGAAGCTTTTGGTGGAATTCTCAAAAAGATAAGAAGAAGTTGCATTAGTCTCATGGGAAAAGTTCTAAAGACATGTCAAAATCTTTATGACATACATATGGATGATGGGATGTCACTACCATAAGAGAAAACAGTAACTTTATCTATACATACTATGTAATGTCTTACGCATTGAGTGAGTTTGATATTAATATAGTGAAATATTCAACATTCTATAGCTAAATATATATTGAAATATATTTATTTAGCTAGTTTTAAAATAAATTGATTATTTTTATATTTTATATTAAAGACATTTGTTGTTCAAAGTAAGTAATTTTTATGTCGTTCAAGTTTAAACATTTGACTAATTATTCTTGAATATATAAATAAGGTTTCAATCAGCATGTTACTATAATGTGATCATGTTTTTACTTTCACAATTAAAAAGTAAATCAAATCAAATAAAATAAGAATACGATAAGTTAAGTTTCTTGTGTTAAGTTAAGTGGTCCGGTGGATGATAGTTGAGTTTTATACGTTTGTTTTCAGAGTTACACTATGAAATTTAATTTACATTTTTCTATTTCAACTATTTTTTATGTATAATATTGTTAGTTAATTTAACATTTGTCTACAAAAGTGTTAAGATCATAAATGATTTATTTTTAATGAAATGTATCGATGTGTTTTATGAAACAAAACAACATGTGTCTAAGGGGAAAACCAGCTTTTTTGTTAAAGAAAAACACCATAGTTGTGTTAAATTAATGTTAAACATATCAGGGATAAATATCATGTTATGAAAAGTCAAACCGTTTAAAAGAGAAAATGATCAAAGAAATCGACAAAAACTGAAAATATAATTATTTACTCTATTGTATACGATTTTTTTCTTTTGTTAAGAAAGTCAACGATTAAGGCCATGAATGGATGAATATTTTTTATTTAATTTTTGGATTTGGCTTTTATTATTTTGCATTTTTATTCTAGTTTTATGATTGAGAATCAATAACTATTAGTAGGTTTACGACTATAAACTAAGGGATCATTCACTCTATTTTCTAATAAATTCATAAAACAGAACACAAAAGTTAAAAGAAAAAGGGAAAAAAGAAAGAAAAGATGGCGATGACGAAGGTGATGTTGATGGTGTTAGTCGTAACCATAATAGGTGAGGTCAAGGCTGAGTCACATGCTGATTGTGTGAAACGGTGTGAGGGCTTGTGCGTTGACAAACCTCAGGATAAGAATTGCGTCCTTCAATGCATCTTTTTTAATTGTGGTCCTTCTTCTCTCCCTACCAATATTCATCATTCTAAGTAAATACTCTTTACTATTTTTATGTATATGCATTTGTTGATTGTATATATTTATATTTTCGTATATATATTTAATTATTATAATAAAACTGACATGTTTTTTTTCAAATTTTTGTGGCTTTTAACAGGATGAAGGTTCCACAGAATCATGAAATCAGCGTATAAATTAGTATTTATTTTTAGACCAAAAACATAGCTATTAAAGATTAAACAATATAGCATTATTGTTCGTAATATTTATAAAACACTTTGATGTTTAGATGTGTTTTTTACTTCTTTGTTGCTACCATTTTCATATAACAATAATTCAGTTCAGTTTGGTTCAGCAGATTTTCACTCTAAGTTTTGTTTTAAAAATCTATATTGATCATATAAAACTATACCATATCATATGTCAAACTACTTAGCGGCGAAAATCTAACAACACTATGGAATAGAATAATTGATATGTTTTTAGTCATATATAAAAAGTAGGTTTTCTCTTTCACCTTGAGGATCCAAATATGATATCTTAAAACACGCATATACATACACATAGTATATATACACTTCACTAATCCATTTTAATTACAAAATAAAATATTAAATTAGACCACTAATTCACAAATGCAAAAAGTAACCACCATATCTTTAAAAAGTCATACATATAATCCAGAATTAAAGAAAACCTTAGTCACACAATTAATATAATCTCAACCATACAAAAAATCTTAGTGCACAATGTTCAACTAATTTAATTGTGTGACTAATATTTTTTTTAAACTCTGTAACTAAGATGGATTAACTACAAGAAAACAAGTATATTTCTCACAATCATTTCTAACTAACATTGGTCGTCGGAAATATTCTGACTACTTTCTGATTATTTTTCGATGATTTTTAAAGTCGTCAAAAATTCGTCAAAAAAATAGTTAGTAAGAAAATTGGTCATATTTTTTTTTAGAACAATGTGATCAAAAATGTCATCGAAAATTGATTGGAAATTCTATACCCATTTCCAATCAATTCTCAGATTGGTAAAAAATTGGTCAAAATTTTTGATCTGAAAGCATGTGTTGCAGCGTGTCGAAGGGTATGAATCTAACCAAAGCTTCCGGCCAAGTTCCGACCAGACTTAGTAGTTTGTTAGAAATTAGTTGAAAATATTAGTTATATTCATAACCATTCGACACGTGACAATACATGCATAACACAAAAAATTCCAATCAACCTGGAAACTGGTAAATAGAAAATTAGTCAGAAATTTTATGCCCTTTTCCGACCAATTACCAAGTTGGTCGGAAATTACTTAAAATGTTTTACTTCTGCGTAAAAACAGTTTCGACGGATGTGTTTTTCTATGTAATCCAAACAATTTTTTTTCAAATCACTTCTAACTTTCAAACATCTCTCTACCTTCTCTCTCAAATCTCTTTAAACTTTCTAAATATTCCTAATCTCCCAAACTTTATAAAATTTCTCCAAACCTTTCAATCATCCAACTATTTTATAATATTTCAATTTTTTTTAAATCATACTTAGTTATATGTTTATATATTGTTATCTTACTTGTTTTTCCTTCTTTTTTTTTGTTTTTGTAAGACAATTTTTAATTTATGTTTTTAAAGTTTTTATAACTTTTAGTATTTTTTCTATAACTTTGAATTTCCGACTAATTTAGTTATTTTTAAATTAAAATCGATATATAGTCAGAAAATAGTCGGAAATTTTCTAAAGAAATTCTGACAATTATTTTTGACAAATTTCTGATCAATTTGGTGCAAAATAGATAAATTTTCGACCATATGCGGTAACTCACGAGGCTAAAAAGGATCAGGACTCTTCTGCTGGTTAGTGTTTCATTTACTCTTCTGTTTTTACTTTTTGGTGCAAAAGAGTTGATCATTACTCGGTACTTGGTATATGATAAATTTTCTTAGGGATATTAAGATTTGGCAAGGAATACCTTAGTATGTTAACAATCTTTTACTAGTATCATATATTAAAACTGTGTGATGGATAGCCTTGATTTGTTTAACATCCAGTTCTATCGAACTATCCCCAGTTTAGACTTAGTTGGAAGAAAATTTTGTCTGCTCATCCTTTTAAGCTTAACAATTGAAGTTCTTTCATTCAGACGTTTTCACGTGGGCTGGAAGCTATTGATCATTTCATTGAATATTCTATCTTTTTTGACCTTAAGTTCCTTTTTTATGCACTAGAAGTAAATATTATGAATAGAGCAAAGAGGGATTTGGATGGGAACGATGAAGAATTTTCAGTTCATTGTTGTTATAAGCTTTGGTGATTGTGTTCTTGCTCGAATTACAGGTACAGAGAGAATGCGTAAGAAGTGGCATTGAAGAATGATTGGATTTGTCCCAAATGCAGGGGAAATTGCAATTGTAATTTCTGCAAGTAAGTCAAAATCATCCATTACATTGACTTTGCAAGGATTATATGTTTTAGAGTTCATTTTGTAAATTTCTGAACTGTTTTCTTTTCCCAGGAAGAGACGAGGTCAAAAGCCTACCGGGATATTATGTGATATGGCTGAAGCAATTGGATTTTCTTCTACATCTGTCCTTCAAACTAATAGCTCTAACAAATATTTTTTAGGAAGAAGGTTAAACCGGTAAGTGCTGTTTTCCATCGAGGTCCTCATTGTGTTATATATCATAGCTTTGAGCCTTATTTTGTTGTGTTCTTGTGATGATGGTAATCTGCAGGAAGATGTTGTAGCTTCACCAAAAAACCTTGGTCAAGAGGAACGCTAATTTATTCATTCGTTTGAAAATATGCATTTCTGTAGACAGCTTTTAACAAATTCTTCCGTGACATATACCAGAATGCGGATGAAGATATGAGGCGAGTGATGAGCAAATAATTTGTGATTATTTATCTATATTCTTTTTCGTGTTTCATTTTTAATAGAGACTATATAATTTTGTCCTTTTGATCGACTCCTTTCGGTTATTGGTTTTTGGATGAGGAACAGGTAGAGTCAAATGGAACAGTGCTGTCAACTAACTTGAAAGAGGTTGGAACTAAGAAAATCGAAAGCAGTCCTCTGGACGGCATGGAGCTCAAGAAATGGGAGATCCGAGCTGACGATATAATCCTTTCTTTTGATGCATTTGTGGGGTTTGCCCAAATCTAGACAAATCTTAAAATCTGTCTGTAATGAGGATCCTAAGATTTTGCATCAGCTAAATATGGCTTTCTACTTTCTTTCTTTTTAATGTGATTTTTATCTGAATATTCATAATTGCATCATGATCACAATCCTTAAGTCTGCAATAACAATTAACCAAAATCATATAAATGATGAAGGTGGTCGTATGAAGTCAAATCACTTTGGCAATGTTCTTTGTTCGTAAAAGAAAGCTATAAAGGATTAAAAACTTGAGAAAAACACATGCTACCTCATGACTACACACTCTTAAGTACATTTAACACAATCAACAGCAAAACTCTACTTTTAAAGACTATTTATTTTTTGAGTATTTTTTACAGTTTTACGTATACTTAATATGCATAAGTTTACATCTACATATTGTATTTTCAGCTATTATTCATGCTTTTATCATTGTATTTGCGAAAAGGTTGTTTTGATGATTACGTAGCGTAGGCATATCATTTTAAAAAATCATACTATAACATGTAGGCATATTCGAACAGATATCTAAACAGAAATACTTAAATCACCACCCGCTCTTCTTTATACTATAAAATCATCTCATCCCATATATATATATATATATATTCTTTTTTTTTTCTTTATATTTATGTCGTTTCTAATTTCATGCAGCTTTATTCATATTGGTTCTAACATATCATATTTATCTTAATAAAAACAAATACTAAACATTTTAATATGAGTTAATCAATTTATTTTTGTTTTTTTCATTCATTCAATATTTGACTTAATTTTTGCTTGCACTAAACCCACAGAATCATGTTCATATTACTATATACTGATCATATTACTATATATTGATGACTTTGATTCCTTGAAAATAATATCACGAATTATTTTAATAATCACGGGTTAATTTAATAGTCATGAATTATTTTAATTTTTTTTAATAATATCATTGATAATATAATGGGTTATTTCAAATGTGTTTTGTAAAATATAATAAAAAAGTTTACAAAGTTCGATTGATTAGTTTTTGTAATCACGGGTTATTAAATAATTTGTTTTTATAATTATAACAATGATAAATCATATGAGAGAATTGAGTTTTTGAGTTACTCAATTCTTCTTTACATATACAAGATCCTAATAGTTTCTCCATTCTGTTTGCAGGCTACAATATTCACTTCAATTGTCGAAACTAGATTTGTTTCCTTTTTAGCACAATCTCATGTAAAATTTAATATATATATATATCAAACAAAACGTATGGTATGATATCAAAAAAAAAATCTAATTAGAATCAAGTAATAATGATTTTTAATTGTTTTACAGTTTAGTCAAACTTTAAATTTATAATCTTAATTTTTGGCCATTAATTTCATACACACACAGGCATATATGTATATATATATATTTACACATATATCTATGATTAACAAAAAACATATATACATAATAATTCAAACCAAAGGAAACAAAACTTAAAAGATGGAGATGAAGAAATGGAGTATGATGATGATGATGGTGGTGGTGTTGGCATCCATAAGAGGAGGAGAAGCGACATGCAATAAAATGTGCATCGAGCAATGTGGCAGTCGCATCACTGTCCTTGAATCCCCATGTTTCCGTAAATGTCTACACGAGAGATGTGGCTCTCCACCTCTGTAATAATCCATAACCTCTTATATGTGTATACAGATCATGTATTTCTTTTAATTTGTGTTGACATATGATTTATATTTATGGCGACGTTGCAGGATGAAGGTTGTAGGAATGAGAAACATTAGAGGCTAGATCCGTACATGATCATCGTCATATGTTCTAATGTATTTGTTATCGTCGTGTAAGGAACAAATCCACCAATAATTAAGACTAATTCGAATGTGTAGATTCAATTTTCTTTCTAAATACATGTCTCCGGGTTCAAGTCCAATATGAATGCGTGTTAAACCCTAATTTTGGCCACGAAAATCCTTACGATTGAGATTTTTAGATATTTTAAGTTTTTTTGGATTGATTTATTTTTGTTTTGCCAAGATTGCCCTTTCTCCTTCGGGTGCAACACATCAACCCGTCCCAAATTTTAATATTAAAATCTTTATGAAAAACATTTCCGAAAAAAATTCAATTAATATTAAACATATGTTATTTAAACCAATTTAATTAAGTAATATCAAAAATATTGAATTAAATTAAATAGCTTATAAGGCCAAATACTTCAAGTTGAATTATCCAAACAAATATCTAAATGTGGTAATTCGTTTAAGCACCAAAAGTATCTAGCACATGGTTCATGCTATAACACCCTCTGCATGTTCCATTCCATCAATAAACTCAAAACAGAACAAATGTACAAAACACATTTTCATCCATTTTGCTTACTT
This sequence comes from Cardamine chenopodiifolia, assembly GCA_963922655.1. Taxonomy (NCBI): domain Eukaryota; kingdom Viridiplantae; phylum Streptophyta; class Magnoliopsida; order Brassicales; family Brassicaceae; genus Cardamine; species Cardamine chenopodiifolia. The sequence goes on from OZ000463.1 coordinate 13,403,272, forward strand.
AAAACCGTAGGTGTTGTTCTTGGTTTGTTGAAGATTGTTCCGTTAGGTTTTTCTTTGAGCAGGTTTCTGTTCTAGTTCTTCTCGGCGAAGCTGTAGATGATACTTGTTACTTGGTTTTGAGGGCTGGCCAGGAGATGTAGTTGCTCGTGGAAACTCCGTTGAGAGCGGGTTTTGGAGACTTGCGATTAAGATATCGTGATTGCGGACTTCTTTCTGTCAAGTTTTTTTCTCCTATCTCGTTGTTCTTTGTTTGTTGGTTCCTATTTTTAGTTTGTTGTAGATCGTTAGCTCTGTAGATTTTGGTATTTCCCGTTTCTTTGAATTGTCTCTGTAATTCTGTCTCAAAATTAAAAATGGTATAAAATTTAACATTTTACCAAAAGAAAATTGGATAAACGAAAAACCAGACAAATAAAGAACTCTACACTGGGCCTGTCTTAGTATTATAAGGATGTAGTTATAAGCCCAATAAGTATAAACTTAGCAAAACAAGAGAACGGCGTCGTTTGAAGCTCTCATCACGATGATTAGCAGATTAGCGTCTTGAAGCTTTTCGAAACTCGAATCAAATGGCGGGCTAAACTTCGAACGAGTCTCTGTCTCTCTCTCTCCTTAATGGAAAAGATTAGCAACATCGGTAGTGGAGATACAACGAAGAAGACTATGGCGTCTCTAGAACTCATGTGTGAGAAAGATATAGATGAACAGCGACTTAAAATCGATTCCTTCATCGCTTCTCCGTTCCGGAGATCGATGGATTCTTTACTGGAGCGAGCTCAAGCCACTGCACAAAACCAAGGTGAAGTAAAATTCTTATAATTCCATTGCGTTTCGGACGACCCAAATCGTAAATTTCACTCATTTTTGGGGTTTACGTTCTGTCTCTGTTAAATTAGGGTTTTAAATTCGATTTAGACTGGTGGGTTTATGTGAAATTTCTATCTTTTGATTTTGTAGTGGAACTAGCGAAAATGAAAGCGGATCTGAGAGAAGCAGAGGATGACCTCGTTAAAGTGTTGGCAGGTATCAGCTTCACATTCCATTACCCCAAAAGTTTTAACTTTGAACAAATTTTCTGAATCTGGAAATGATTGTCTATATGAGGCTCTGTAGTGTATGCTTGTTGTAGTTTCTTAGCCCTATAATTTCTTAAATAAGATGTTTAAAACATAAGACTCAGTGAAAATGTATCTCCTTGGTGTTATATACAAAATTTATGCTTGTTAGAACAGCAATATCATGTTTTACTGAGCTTGGATGTCTTACTGCTTTGGGTTCTTTTGATATTTTTATATATTTGGTGTTTAGTGAAGACCCATAAAGAGGCGCGACAAATGGGGATAAGGGATTCCATTTCTGCAACACAATCTAGAATTGAAGTGCTTAGAAGAACTTTGCAGTTACAGAAGTCAAAGAAGGAAGAGTCTGCGAGAATTATCTCTCAACATTTGCAAGGTATTGTTAGCTGTACTGATTTATGTATAGTTTTCCAAGTTCATTATACATTGTGATTTCAATTAGTCAGCTACATGTTCTGGCCCATTGTAAAGTAAAGATCTGTTAAGATTTAAAAGTACTCGGCTTGTTTCAGTTTTACTTAAAGAGATCACATGATTCATTGAAGACCAAGCTAACATATTTCTATTTTTTTCACCCAATAAAGCGTTGTCAACATCTGAAGAAAATGCTAGGAACGTCACTGAAGACAAATCAGATATCCATGAAGCCATCTCTTGGTACAATCAGGCTCTCGGTTTTCACGTTGAAGCTGGACATGGTAATGAGAGACATTTGTGTTTGTAACAATCATAGCTCGTATTCTTAAAGTTTGACCATAGATCTTGTTGTTTTAACTTCTCTGACAGGAGTTAAATTCACATTTACCAACATTGATGCAAAAAGGCCTACACGAGATTTTTCATTCACAGTTCACTACGGAAGTGACATCTACACACGTGAGTATATATTTTCACTACATTATATTGTTTACAAAGAATCTAGCAACATGAACTGTTTACAATCATTGTCTTATATGATTACCAGTATTGGATTGCGACCTGCAATTGGATGACATCAAAGAGATGGTTCAAGAATTGAATAAAACCAATGACCTTTTCGAATTTGTTCGTCTGATGAGGGATCAGTTTCTGAGAGCCACTTTATCTGGTAAATAGTCTCACGCCTAAACTTTATCTTCAAAAGTCAGACGTCTAATTTCCGATGTATGTAAGTTGAATTTGACCAAGACTTGTGTTTGTATGTGACTTCTCAGAGTTGCCAACACATTCAGAAAATCTGCAACAGGAAACATCTATCATATCTGCTTCAGTTCCAGCTATGTCATTTTCAACTGATACAAACATGTCAACTCCAGAGAACAAGGGATCTAAGGTTCAAGTGAATCGGCGACACAAAAGAGCTAGTGATTCACCACTCCTTTCTCCTGTATCCACATCTGCCACTCGCCGTACTTCTTGTCTTAAGGTACTTGATACTCATTGTGTTGTTGTTAATGTTACAACACCAAACCAAATTCAAAATCTTTCTTAGATACTGTACTTTCCAACAGACAATTGATATAGTGTTTCTAACTTGTTACAGGGTAGGAAATGAAGGTAGAGCTCAGTTTTACTCTTCACCAGCATCAAGGATCACACTAAAGCTTTGATGATGATGATGTTTTGAAGACTTTTGACAACAATCTGTTGTTTGAATTTCCTACAACATATGACTATGACTGTAATCACGCTTATTTACAATGTTGATTTCTTTTCTAGTTTGGGTGCTATGTTTATACAACTATTGTTCTTCGTTATGTACATGTTTGTAAAACAGCCCACAGAAAGGTGAGATCTAAGTATGAAGAATCATTTTCTTATGTCAATTTACCGTTGGCCTTATTCAAGAAAATGGCAATCCTCGTCAGAGTCTCATCTCTATGTCTACTTCCGCCTACGGATATGGGATGTGAATCTTAATAACCTCACTCGTAGAAAAAAACTTACTAGGAAAAAGAGATATATGACAGCAGTGAACGAATGATTGTAGATTTTACCGCTTCTGTGGCTCGACTGGTTGGAGTGTCTTGAAACTGTACGCTAGGTGTGTGCCTTACATTTGAAAGTTGCAATAGTAATCTGTCCCTGTAATTGAAGGCACAAATAATTTAAAAGCCTTAGAGCTCCATAGGGGTAGATAAGAGAAGGGCAAGGAATGCCAAAGAGGTTTATAAAGCAGAAGTTGTGAACATCTAAAATTATGGGCACCAAATTGATGTCTTATTATAAGGTTACCTTATTGTCACAGTATCGCTTGGTGTGTTTAAATTCTGCTTGATGTTTGGGATGATATGGAGCTTATAGTCTGGGGGGGAAATACGACTTGTACCCACTGTGATTGACTGGGAAATTGTTGTCAAGCTGTTCTCCAACCGCAACCGCTGTCTGCAACAAGAAAAATGCATCTTTCAAGAAGATGACTTATATGGATATGCCAGTTACAAAAGAGATGAAAGAGACCAAGTAGCATCAGCAACGGACAACATTTGGAAGATTGGAACCTCCACCACCCAAGAGCATGAGAGGAACATTGAATGATCTTATGTACTGGAGGCAATCACCGTAAGCCTTGACAGTCAAGTTAAATGTGCCGTTCAGATCACCAGCTAATGAATCAGCCCCACACTGAAGAACAATGACTTCTGGTTGATAAACTTCCATAGCCTTTTGTATAACAGGTACGAATAAACTGCGAAGACTAGTGTGAGGAGTGTCGAGCCGAGTGAGCCTTCCAACGGTTCTCTTCTCCTTGGGCCACTGCTGGGCCATGAAGCTGAAGTCGTTAAAGGGCTGGCTTCTATTGGGTTTCAATTTGAACATGAAAACCCACTAAACACTTAGTGATGAATGTCTTATGTGTGTTACTTGGAGTATAAGGAATTCTAAAACAACTAGGAAAAGGAGAAGGATGGATTCCAAATACTAGAAGGAGTGTCATCACACACAGTATAAATAAGAGCAAAGGGTCATCACAATAATCCATCCACAAAAGAGAGAAGAAAAAAAGATAAGAGAGAGATAGTCCTTCGGTAAAGAGAGTCTAGTTCTTAGGGGTCTTCGGTGAGTGTTTTCTTCTTAACTTTGTTGTTGTTCTTCGTCTTGGGGTCGAGATTAGGAGTAAGTTAGTGTGAGAGAGAGACCAAAGACTAAGTGTAATCAAAAGAAACTTACAAGTTGTTTTAGTGGAAGTTAGTAAGCTAGGCTTACTCGAGACGTACTCTCAATTGAGAGAAACTCGTTAAATCTTGTTCTTGATTGGTTTAACTATCGCTTAAACTCTAAACTAACCTAAGATCAAATCGAACTCAAACTCAACAAGTGGTATCAGAGCGTAAGATAAAGCAGAAGCGTGATTCAAATCCAAGTTTTGCAAGTTCCTAAAGTCATACGGATTTGGAGCTGTTAGTGATTAAATATTTTAGGCTTGGAACAAGGGAATCATGGAGTCAACTTCAAGAAGATATGATATGGAAAAGTTCGATGGAAAAGGAGACTTCGGATTATGGAAGTACAAGATGTTGTGTCAGCTGGAACTATTCGGTTTGGATTCATGTCTAAAAGAATCGAGTCCATCTACATCAGGTGAGGGTGATCCCACAAGAAAAGGGAAGGAAGTCACGGAGACCTTACTGGAAGTGAAGAAAGAGATATATCCGGCACAACAAGAAAAGGAAAAGAGGGCCAAGAATACTATCTGCATGAACTTTGGAGACGTGGTTCTCTGGAAGGTTATGAAGGAGAAGACAACATTAGCGATATGGCAGGCTCTCGAGAGAGATTATCAATCTAAGTCTCAAGCCAATCGGATATACTTGAAACAAAAAATTTCAAGTTTCAAGTTTCAAGTTTCAAGAACATAAAGGTATTGATCATAATATGGATATGTTCTTCAAATTAATAAACGACTTGGCCAGCTTGAACATCAACATATCAGATGAAGATCAATCCATTCAAATCTTGTCTGCACTACCAGACCCCTACGAGACACTAAGGGACACATTTAAGTATGGCGTCGGCAAGACTCAAACCTTAAATATGGATGATATCACAAGTGCAGCTTACTCAAAAGAGATAGAACTAAAATAAAAGGGTTTGTTAAAAACAAAAAACCATTATGAAGGTCTCTTTGTGAGCAGAGGAGAAACGAGAACATAAACTATAGCAAAACAAATCGTTTCAAGAGTAGAGACAGAAGGTCAAAGTCAAGGCAGAGAACACAAGGGAAAAAAGGGAGTGTTGAATCTGGGGAAAAGAGGGTCACTTCAGAGCAGAGTGTCCTGAAAGAAAAACCAGCAATGCAGCTAATATAGTTAAAGATGTTGAGCTACCTATGGTTCTAATAGTCAGCTTACAAGACACAAGAGACGAGTGGGTGATGGACTCAGGATGTACATTCCACATCACACCAAACAAAGAAGTACTATTTGATTTTAAAGAGATCAATGGAGGCAAAGTACTAATGGGCAACAACACACAGAGTGAGATCAAAGGAATAGGTAATTTAAAGATACAGAATCTTGATGGAACCATCGTGATAATTACAGAGGTAAGGTACATGCCAGACATGGGCAGGAACCTCATATCATACGACAAACTGGAAAAGAGTGGCTGCAAGTATGCATGTGGAGATTTCACAGTGAAATTTCTACAAAGAAAATAAGCAAGCGTCTATAGAAAGGGCTAAAACAAACTAAGCAAATAGGTGGCACTCAAGACTTAGACATATGAGCTTGAAGAACATGAATGTTCTGGTAAAAGAGGGTTACCTTAACTCTAAGAAAATACACACTCTTGATTTTTGCGAAGAGTGTGTACTCGGAAAGTCACACAAGCAAAGCTTTCCGGATGCAAAGCATACATCAAGAGATATTCTTGACTATGTTCACAGCGATCTATGGGGTTCAGTCTCAAATGAATCTAGTCTCTCAGGATGCAAATACTTTATGACATTTATAGACGACTACTCTAAGAAAGTATAGATCAGGTTCTTGAAAAGTAAAGATGAGGTGTTTGAAAACTTCTCCGAGTGGAAAACCCTAGTAGAAAACCAAACCAAGAAAACCCTCAAGTGTTTACGAACGGATAATGGTCTAGAGTTTTGCAATCAACAAATGGACAATATATGCAAGGAGACTGGAGTGAAAAGGCATAGAACTTGCACCTATACTCCACAACAAAATGGAGTATCCGAGAGGATGAATCAGACCATAGCCGACAAGATAAGGTGCATGCTAGCAGAGACTGGTTTGGAAAAAAAGTTTTGGGAAGAAGCAGCTGCCACAGCCGTCTACCTAATCAATAGGACACCTAATGCTTCACTAAACTTCAAGATACCAGAAGAAATATGGACATGAGCTAAGGCTAACTACAGCCACTTAAAAAGGTTTGGATGCATAGCTTATGTACACATTCAACAAGACAAGCTGAGTCCTAGGGCTATAAAAGGTTTATTCATGGGATATCCTCAAAGAACAAAAGGATACAGGATATGGTTACCCGAAGAAAGAAAATGCACCATTAGCCGGAATGTGGTATTTGATGAAAATAAAGTCTAAAAAGAAGTTAAGGTAGAAAGTTAACCAAAAGCTAAGACTAAGAGGGTTACTTTCATAACAGAACTGATTCAAGGACCAGACAACAATGTCATGGTCCAAAGCTCTTCAGTCCAAAGTGATACGAATCAAGAAGAAGAAGATACTAGGGAATATACCGGTCAAAGTGGAATGTCTTCAGAGTTGGAAGCGAAAACTCAAGGTGAAGAGAAAGAAGAATCAGAGGAGGAAGAGGTGTTAGAAAAAAAGAAAGAGGAAGAAGCAGAGTCACCGGATGAATACCTACTGGAAAGGGATAAGACCAGCAGGAGAAATATCCAGCCACCACAAAGGTATGACGACTCATCTCACTATGTGGCATATGCATTAGCTTGTGCCGAAGACCTAGAGTTAGATTAGCTTAAAACTCTAGGAGAAGTTAAGAGAAGTAGAGAATGGAAGAAATAGAGATTAGTTATGGAAGAAGAGATGAATTCCCTATACAAGAATGAAACATGGGAAATTGTTTCAAAACCGGAAAAACAGAGAACAGTTGGTTGCAATTATATTTTTAAGTTAAAAGAAAGAATTCTTGGGGTTGAAAAATCAAGACATAAAGCTAGGCTAGTCGCAAAGGGATTCACACAAGTAGAAGGAGTATACTACAATGAGATTTTCTCACCGGTTGTGAAACATGTATCCATAAGGATTATGTTATCAGTTGTGGTGAATTACGACTTAGAGCTAGAACAACTAGATGTGAAAACTGCTTTCTTGCATGGCACGTTAGATGAGGTGATCTATATGGACCAACCAGAAGGGTTCATTGAAAAGGGAAAAGAAAACATGGTATGTTTGTTGAAGAAATCTCTCTATGCCTTGAAACAATCTCCTAGACAATGGAATCAAAAGTTTAACGACTTTATGAAGTCACAAGGATTCCAAAGAAGCATCAATGATCCTTGCGCCAACTTCAAGGGAACAACCATTGATGATCAAGTATTCTTACTACTCTATGTGGATGACATGCTAGTGATAGATAAGGATTTAAAGAAGATAAATGTCCTAAAGAAGAGCCTAAACACATAGTTTGAAATGAAAGACTTAGGCTTGGCAAAAAGGATATAAGTCATGAAGATCATAAGAGATCGAAAAAGTGGAATCCTAAAGCTATCACAAGGAAGGTACCTAAAACAAGTGCTAAGATCATTCAACATGATGGATTGCAGGGCTGTGGTGTCACCCGTGAATGCACAGCTTAAGCTGAAAAGCTTGACACAAGAAGAGTTGGTCAAGGAGAGAGTCATCATGGAAGAGATGTTGTATGCAAGCATAGTAGGTAGTCTTATGTATGCCATGATCGGCTCAAGACCATACCTTGCTTATGCTATATGCTTGGTAAGTAGGTACATGGCTAGTCTAGGAAGGATTCACTGGAATGTAGTGAAGTGGATCCTAAGATATCTAAAGGTTTCTATCGACTTAAGTCTAACATTTACCAAGACATGAAATTTAGATATTGAAGGGTATTGTGCCTCGGACTATGCAACCGATCTTGACAAGAGAAGATCAGTCACATGGTATGTGTTCTAGGTTGGTGGAAACACAGTAAGCTGGAGAGCAAGCCTACAACATGTGGTGGCGTTATCGACCATAGAGGCTGAGTACATTGCCCTCACAGAGGTAGCCAAAGAAGGCATTTGGTTACAAAAGTTTTGTGGTGAATTAAACATTGGTTCAAAGTGTTTTAATCTAAGATGCGATTCACAAAGTGCTATACATTTGGCTAAGAATCCGGTTCATCATGATAGAACTAAGCACATAGCTACTTAGTTAAAGATGGTTCAGTTGACATTATCAAAGTGCATATGACACAAAACCCGGTAGATATGGTGACGAAGGACTTACCTGGAAATACGTTCGAGGGTTTCACTATACAGTTGAAGGTTGTCGCCTGACTTGGCGAGCACGTATTCCGAGATAGCCTTGTCAATTGCATGTTTCAAAAAAAGAGAGATAGTGGCTAGTAGCCAGAAATATCTCGGTATTTGAATCAACACAAGTTAGATTCTAGATTTTGAAGGTGGTAAAGCTTAAATCGGAAAGAATCGGTTAAGAAAAGTGGCTTACTTTTCGCAGAGAGGCAAGGCGTCGAACTCCTTGTGTTCTTCTTCACCTGAAAAGAAGGAAGATGAATGGATTAAAGTTCAAAGGAGGAGCTCAAGAAACCAAAGAATCTGAATCATCTCGGTTACAGAGGCGATGAGAGAAAAGACGTTACCTATTCCTTGAGTCACGGCAGCGTTCCGGCAGATCTTCTCGAGCATATCATGTTTGGAGATCGGAGACTTCTTGGAAGAACTGGCGGCGTCCATCGGAAAGAGAGGGATAGTGTCGGGAAGGAGAGAAAAGAGAGCGTTGGGAAGAGAAAGAGTTTCTTGGTGCGATGAGAGAGAGAAGCTGAAAGACACGCTCCTCGACAAGGTGGAGATTGTGAGGAGTGTCGAGCCGAGTGAGCCTTTCAACGGTTCTCTTCTCCTTGGGCCACTGCTGGGCCATGAAGCTGAAGTCGTTAAAGGGCTGGCTTCTATTGGGTTTTGGTTTGAACATGAAGACCCACTAAACACTTAGTGATGAATGCCTTATGTGTGTTACTTGGAGTATAAGAAATTCTAAAACAACTAGGAAAAGGAGAAGGATGGATTCCAAATGCAAGAAAGAGTGTCACCACACACAATATAAATAAGAGCAAGGGGTCATCACAATAATCCATCCACAAAAGAGAGAAGAAAAGAAGATAAGAGAGAGCTAGTCCTTCGGTAAAGAGAGTCTAGTTCTTAGTGGTCTTTGGTGAGTGTTTTCTTCTTAAGTTTTTTGTTGTTTTTCGTCTTGGGGTCGGGATTAGGAATAGGTGTCATACTTCCTACGAATAGTATCACATTGGAGCTCTTCTTGGTGATGTATCTATCACAAGAAAGCAAGAGAGTTAGTGTGAGAGAAAGACCGAAGAGTAAGTGTAATCAAAAGAAACTTACAAGTTGTTTTAGTAGAAGTTAGTAAGCTAGATTTTCTCGAGACGTATTCTCAAATAAAAAGAACTCGTTAAATCTTGTTCTTAATTGGTTTAACTATCGTTTAAACTCTAAACTAACCTAAAATCAAATCGAACTCAAACTCAACAACTAGCATCATTCAAACCATCCTTTAATGGTGCATTTAGAGAATAGTATTTTCCTTCTTGTACCCCCACGTCACTTATGTTTCCGGAGTCCCCACTTTTGTGGAAAGAAACAGTCATAACTCTGTCAGTATCGTAAAATGCATCTTACACTCCATCCCCATGGTGAAAGCCAATATCTATGTACAGAACTATCTGTCAAAAAACCAAAATTAACAAAGCATTCAGAAGTACTACTGTGCACAGTCTCGGCCATGAAGTTAAGGAAGCACTCATATTCCCAAAAACATCTCAATCATAGACGCATCGGAATCAACGCTTCATTTTAGTAATTCAGGAAATTGCAAATTCCGCATACCTTAAAATTCTTGAGCAACTCAGAGAATCCCAAGCACAATGTCATTGACAAAGCCAAAGCCAGAAGCCTTATCACTCTTAGCACAGCTCATCCCGCCGGCCCAGTTGATGAAAATATCAGCTTCCTGAAGGTTTAATTTGGCGGCAGCGGTTATAGAACCACCAGCGTACGCACGGCAATAGTCGAAGAGACCGTTCCCGTTCAAGTTCACATTTAGGTTGAAACGGCTGATTTTAAGGGAGACGGAAGGATCGTTTATGGATTCTGACGTGAGGGAGGAGAGTAATTCGGCATACTCCAGCGAGTGGAATTGAGCGAAATCGGAAACGCCGGCAAGATTTGGGCGGCTGATTTCCATGTGATGCTGGAAGTTATATCTGAGGATGAGCTCGTGAACCATATGGATCCGTTCGGTGCCCCGGGAGAAGTTGCTGATCTCTGGCTCGTACAAGTAGCTTAACGCCGTTTCCGGCCATCGAAACCCGTACTCCATCTGCTTTCTCTTTCTCTCTGCGTTTTTGTTTTCCGCCCAAAAACGAAACATCCGATTTGATTTTTAGTATTTATTGTGTTTATAAGAAAAAAAACAAATATTTAGTTTAGTAACGTCTTCCATATTCGGTTAGAGGGTTTTCGCGGTTAAATTCAATAAATTTTAACAACATGCTGGTATATGCCCAAACCGATTAAATTTTTACTGACATGTTATCTAACTAGTTTTGGTAGTAAATAAAGGTTAGTAAAGTTTCGCGTCGACATCTCTATATTGTTGTGAGTAGGTTGACTTTTTGTTAACAAAGTCAAAGCTATGTGGTGAACACATATCACATCCTGATGATGATAATGAGTAACACAATGTAAGCACTTTCCCACATTCACTCTAGACGTCACATACACAAGGATACACATTTCTGTCTGATAAAATATTTAACTGATGTCATGGAGCCTACAGTTTCCAACAGACAACTTATATACTGATTGCAACTTGTTGCATGGTAAGAAATGAAGGTGAAGCTCTATTTTACTCTTCAACAGCATCAAGGAATACACTAAAGCTTAGATGATGATAATGTTTTGGAGACTTTTGACAACAATCTGTTTTTTGAATTTGACTATTATTGTAATCACGCTTACACACAATGTTGATTTATGTACTAGTGTGGGTACTATATGCTTATACACCTATTGTTCTTCTTTATGTACCTGTTTGTAAAACAGCTCACAGAAACGTGAGATCTAAGTATGAAGAATCCTTTTTCTATGTTAGTTTACCATTGGCCTTATCCGAGAAAATGCCGATCCTGGTCAGAGTCTGATTCATAACTTGGATTGCCACTCAAAATTTTTGGACTTCGTCTCTTCTCCATGTCAACTTCCGCCTAAAGATATGAGATGTGAATCTTATAACCTCATAGGAAAAGACTGACTAGGAATATATGACAGCAACGAATGAATGATTGCAGATATTACCACATCTGTGGCTTGACTGGTTGTTGGAGTGTCTTGAAACTGTACGCTCGGTGCTTTCCTTACATGTGAAAGTTGCATTAGTAATCTGTTCCTGTAATTGAAGGCAAAAATAGGTTAAGTCTTAGAGCTCCATAGTTAGATAAGAGAAGGACGAGGAATGCCAAAGAGGTTAAGAAAGAAAGCAACAACTATTATTGGGACCAATATGATAATGTCTTACTAGAAGGTTACCTCATTGTTGCAATTTCTATTGGTGCGTTTAAATTCTGCCTGGTGGTTGGCCTTATATGAAGCTCGTATACTGGATCGAAATAGTTCATATACTCATGGAATGGGAGAAGATTGTTAATTACTTCTCCAACCGCAACCGCAGCCTGCAACAAGGCAACAAGAAAAACCACATTTCAAGAACAAAACTAGTATGAATACACATATATGAAGTTAGCAAGGAGATAAAAGAGACCTCATAGCACCAGCAACGGACAACATTTGGAGTATTAAAACCTCCACCACCCAAGAGCATGAGAGGAACATTAAAAGATCTTATGTACTGGACGCAATCACCATGACCCTTGACAGTCAAATTAAATGTACCGTACGGATCACCAGCTAATGAATCAGCCCCACATTGAAGAATATGACTTCTGGCTGATAAACTTCCATTGCCTTGTTGATAACAGGTACGAATAAATTGTGAAGACTAGCATCATTGAGACCATCCTCCAATGCTGCATTTAGAGAATAGTATTTTCCTTCTTGTACCCCAACGTCTCTTATGTTTCTGGTGTTCCCAGCTTTGTGGAAAGAAACAGCCATAACTCTATCAGTGTCGTAAATTGCATCTTCCACTCCATCCCCATGGTCATAGCCAATATCTATGTATAGAACTCTCTGTCAAAACACACAAATTTAACAAAACATTCAGTCTCAGTCACGCTTTCCAGAAACTAATTAGGTCTAATTCAATAGCTAATAACCTAAATTTCCGCACTTCTATTCCCAGAAACATCTCATTCATGTGAATAATCACTTTCAATATAGGACTTCACAATCAAGATTCAAGAATCAAATAGCTTAGTCTGAATACTAAGTTTGGGAAATTGCACCGACGAAAATCATTTAAACTTTTACCTTAAAAGTCTTGAGCAGCTCGAGAATCGCAAGCACAATGTCATTGACGAAGCCATAGCCAGAAACCTTATCATTCTTGACACAGCTCATCCCGCCGGCCCAGTTGATGTAGCGATTGAGCTTATAGCTGAGAATAAGGGTGTGAGTCATATCGTTCTCGTTTCGTTCGCTGGTCAATGCCGTAGAAGTAGTCACCGATCTTTGGCTCGTAGAAGTAGCTCACACGACGTTTCCGGCCGTCGGGACCCGACGCTAAGCTCACAGCATTTTGCATCTTCTTTCTCTTTCTCTCTGCGTTTTGTTTTTCCGCCAAGAAACGAGATAGCTCCGATTTGGTTTTAGTGCTACTCTTTTTTCTGTATTTATAATTTAGAAGAAAATTAAATATTTATTTCAGTAACGGCCTTTCGGATTTTTCCAGTTTGAGTCAAACTGTTTGACTATTCGGTTAGAGGATTTTCGCGGTTATGAAAATTTTTGATGCGGTTAATTTCAGGTGATACTTTGCTATAGCTTTGTTTTTTGGGATTAGAAAATAATTTTTTAGCCATGTTCTAGTTACCGATCCCAATAAATTATTTTGTCATTTTAATCTATATTTTTGTTGGGGTAGTATTTTTGTTTTGGTTTCTTTTGGTTGTATTTCTTCCTAGAGCTGCAGTCATTTTTCTGGAAGATGAATATTTATACCAACCACTGGTTTAGAAATTTATTGCTCGATTTTGTATCGATATTTTTTTTCAGTGTTTTATGTTCAATATTTAGGTAATTTTAATATATATAAAATTTTATTTGAAACATAATCGAGACGTTTATGTGATTACGTACACATGACCCCAATGAAATTATTTACAATGCATTAAAATAATGTATCATTGGACCATCAATGCGTGCATGCAACTAGGTACGTACATTCGGATATTTAGGTCAGGTTCAAATAGAAACCAATTAGGTATGAATCTATTGGGTATAGAAATTTTAAATCTGTAGAGATATTCGTATAAGTTTTGGATCGGATTCGGATTGGTTTTATTTAGGTTTAGGTAAAAACAACTAGTACATATATAAATCCAAAATTTTGCGGGTACATTTCGGTTTAAATATTTTCGGATATATTGTATTCATATATAATAAATTTTACCCAAAATATCCAAAAATACCCAAAATGTGCTAAAATACCTAAACATATCAAAATACCAAAATCATTTATATATGTTTATGTAATATGTTTTGGGTATTCGGATGTCTGATCGGATATCGGATAAGAACTTATAAGTAAACTAAACATAACTAAATTCGATCTAAACTATTATTTAGATCAGTTCAGTTCGGATAATCAGATTCGGATATTATGCCAGGGATACATGCAACTAAGTTGTGGTTGGCTTGTGGCCTTTGCTTGAGGTGTAGGTAGAATTTATGTGGGTCTATATCAAATATATATTCCTTTTAAATATTTACAAAAGAAATTTTGCGCTTAAATCCGTAGACGCTTTTAATGGCAAGAAAATCCATATTTTTATGAGTATCGGAAACTAGTTTGGATTTCGGTCTGGAATTTCTCGATTGAAGAAAAGTCAATGCATGTTATTTACAATGCATGGAAACCTATGATTACAATGCATCGAAGCCTCCAAATTATTTACAGTGCATTGAAACCGATGATTCTACTGCTATGGATTTGATTTATAAACTGACTACATAGCCCGGAGTAGAGAACCATTTATCATGCCTTATGTTTTAATCGAATTATATCCATGTAATATTCTATTTTCTTATGATAAAAGAAATTTTATGATTTCTTTTTGTTTAAGTTTTGCAAAAACTGTATAATTAATATTCGGATTTTTTTCCTAATATATATGAAAATTAGATCAACAGTTTTACGTTAAGTACATTATAAAACAACAACATTACATCAGCAGTTACACACAAAAAATCTTCACATCTTAAAGATAAGAAAAAAAACGAAATTTACACATAAATTTTTAATTAAGCAAACATCTTTATCAACATAAATCACACTAAATGTCATGAAAACTATAAAATCACTTTTGATTTGTAATAAAAAAATCTATATGCCTTCACCAAAGCTATGTGACGATGAACACTTGATACATCCTGATGATAATGAGTAAAACACAATGCAAGCACTTTTATCTTACATTTACTCTACACACAGATACATAATTCTACCTGCTTAATGATTTTAGCTGATCACATGAAGTCTAGAGGTTACAATAGATAACTTAAATAGTGATTATAACTTGTTACAGGGTAAGAAATGAAGGTGGAGCTCTGTTTTACTCTTCACAAGCAATCAAGGAATACACTAAAGCTTAGCTGATAATGATGTTTTGGAGACTTTCGACAACAATCTGTTGTTTGAATTTCCTATAACAATTGACTGTTATTATACTCACGCTTACACACAATGTTGATTTTTTTTACACACAATGCTTATACACATCTATCGTTTATGTACATGTTTGTCAAAAAACTCACAAAAGGTGAAATCTAAGTATGAAGAATCCATTCTTTTTATGACAGTTTACCAATGGTCTTATCCGAGAAAATGCCAATCCTTGTCAGAGTCTGATTCATAGCTTGGATCGCTTCAAAGTGGGCAGAACTTGTCTCTTCTCCATGTCCACTTCCGCCTACAGCTATGAGATGTGAATCTTAAAAGCCTCACAGGATAAAACTAGTAACTCAGAAAAGAGAGAGATATAACAGCAATGAATGAATGATTGTAGATGTACCGGTTCTATGGCTCGACTGATTGAAGGAGTGTCTTGAAACTGTATACTAGGTACGTGTATTACTTGTGAAAGTTTCATTAATAATCTGTCCCTGTAATTGAAGGAAACAAGGTAAGCTAAGTCTTAAAGTTTGATAATTAGATATAAGAGAAGAACAAGGAATGCCAAAGAAGTTTAGAAAGCAAAAGTTTTTGAACATCTAAAACTATTACTGGCACCAAATTGAAAGTGACCTTATTGCCGCAATATCTCCTGGTGTGTTTAAATCCTGCTGGGTGTTTGGCTTGAAAGGAAACTCATTGACTCCGAGTTCGTTTTCAAGTTGTTCTCCAAGCCCAATCGCAACCGCTGTCTGCAACAAGGCAACACGAAAATAGCAGCTTTCAAGAACAAGACTTTGTATGATATGCAAACAACATAGTCCAAGTTACCAAAGAGATGAAAGAGACCTCGTAGCACCAGCAACGGGCAACATGTAGAAAATTATAACCTCCACCACCCAAGAGCATGAGAGGAACATTAAAAGATCTTATCTACTGGACGCAATCACCGTGATCCTCGACTCTCAAGTTAAATCTACCATCAAGATCACCAGCTAATGAAACAGCCCCACATTGAAGAACAATGACTTCTGGCTGATAAACTTCTATTGCCTTGTTGATATTAGGTACGAATAAACTGCGAAGACTAGCATCACTCAGATCATCCTTCAATGGCGCATTAAGAGAATACAACTCTCTTCTGTCAGCGTTTCTTGGAAAAAGGGAAAGGCTGTCCAAAACTGTGTGGAAAGAAACAATCATAACTCTGTCATTGTCGTAAAATGCTTCTTCCACTGCATCCCCATGACGATAGCCAATATCTATGTAGAGAACTCTCTGCCAAAAACACAAAATTAAACAAAGCATTCAGATGCACAGTCTCGGCCATCAAGTAAAAAATAACCAAAATGTGCTTTTGAACAACAAACTCTTATATTCTTATATGCAACGTTTAGGTCTAATTCATAAAATCAAGATTTTAGATGCATCAAGATTCCTAAATTAACGCTTCAATCTGAGCATTAAGTTTAGGAAATTGCAAATTCACCAAATAAATTCCCAGAAATATCTCATCTCAGTCATGGAAAGCACAAAACAATATTCTAAGTCTCTGCAAGATTCATGAAATCCCAAATTCCGCAGATAATCTTGAAAATGAATTAAGCATTTACCCTGAAGACGTTGAGCAACTGGAGAATCCCAAGCACAACGTCATTGACGTAGGAAAAGCCAGAACCATGATCTCTCTTGGCACGGTGCATCCCGGTTCAGTCTCCCCACGGTTGATAGCGATATCAGTCTCCCCACGGTTCAATTTAGCGGCGGCGTTTAAAGAACCACCAGCACACGCACTGAAATAATCGAATAAGCCATGGAAGAGAGGGCCTTTCTTCCCAAACCAATTCATCAAATCTACTTTGAAGCGGTTGAGGTTATACTTGGCGGCAGGATCAGTTATGGTTATCGGCGAGAGGTGGGACAGGAATTGGAGATATTCGGGCGTATGGAATTGTAGGAGATCGGAAACGTCGGGAAAGATTGGGCGGCACATATCCATGTGGTAGTGGAGCTGATGTGTGAGGATGAGCTCGTGAGTCTTATGGCTAGAGGTGATATCTGAAGGATTCGTTGGTTAGCCAATCACTGGCTCGTAGAAGTAGCTAACGCGCCGTTTCCGGCCATCGGGGCCTAACGCCAAGCTCGCCTCATTTTCCATTTTCTTTCTCTCTACGTTTTCTTTTTCCGTTGAGAAGCGAGAAAACTCCGATTTGATTTTAGTGTTGCTTTTCTCTATTTATATTTTGTTTCCTCTGCTTCTTTATTTAAGTACTTTAGAGCATTTTCATTGGTGAGAAACTCTATTGAGTTTCTTAAAATTAAAAAAAAAAATATTTTAATTTAATAAAAAAAATAAACCAGTTAGAAAGAGACATGTGGAGAAAAAATTTCTTATTTTGTTAAGAAACAACTCTAAAAACTCTTAATTAAGAGTTGTTTCTTATTTCAAAACACTTTTACCATTCAATTTTATATTTTTTCATTTTAAGAACCCCACTTAAGATACTCTGATGGAGATGGTCTTATAATTTTAAAAGAAAAGAAAAAAAACTCTGTTAGAGGATTTTCGCGGTTAGACTATTCGATTAAACTATTTTTGCGGTTAAGATTAGTGGTTAGATAGCAGTTGAAGGATCATTTCTTCGTCTAATAACACTTTAGTGGTTAAGTAGAAATATTCCATCAAATAAAAACTATATTTCGATGAGTTATGCCTGATAAACTATATTGTTTTTTTTTTTAAATGACTTTGATGGTTTAAAAAGAAAGCAAAAAAAAGAAAAGAATATGCACAAATTGTTGATGATAGGTTCGGTTACATTAAACCGCCTAAAAAAACCAAAACTATTGATTGGTCATTTCAGAGACGGTTACAGTCACTAATCAAACCCATAATCATCTTCCATTTCTATATAATGTGCCTTCACCATATACACATACTACTAATATGTACCCAACATACGTAATACGTTATACTAATCAAACTCGTTACATATAATAAATAAATGTTACATGAATGGCTCTTATCAAAACAATACTATTACTATGATCTGCTTTGAGGAAAAACAAAGAATCATCGGCAAACAGAAGATGCGATAACATAGGACCACCCCGACTGATCTGAATCCCTTGTAACCGTTTCTCACTTTGAGCTAACGTGATTAAA
This sequence comes from Cardamine chenopodiifolia, assembly GCA_963922655.1. Lineage (NCBI taxonomy): Eukaryota > Viridiplantae > Streptophyta > Magnoliopsida > Brassicales > Brassicaceae > Cardamine > Cardamine chenopodiifolia. Next base: position 13,421,526 of record OZ000463.1, read on the forward strand.
GAACTGAGGACATCCGCACATAGTATAAATAAATATGGAGATAGTGGATCTCCTTGCCGTAATCCTCGACTTGCTTGAAACTCTCCATACATACTGCCATTAATTAACACCGAGAAAGATACCGACCTCACACAAGGCATAATCCATGTAATCCATCTACTATCAAAGCCTTTCTTGTTCATAACACTTTCTAGAAAATCCCATTCTATACGATCATAAGCCTTACTAATATCCGTCTTAACAGCCATATATGAACTTGATATTTTCTTCCGTACTTTAAGAGAGTGCATTACCGCGTGAGCGATAATCACATTATCGGTAATGAACCGGCCGGGAATGAAAGCCGCCTGATTCTCCGAAACCATATGAGTTAAAAAAAATTTTAGTCGTTGCACGAGAATCTTTGAAACTATTTTATAAACCACGTTACAGAAGCCTATCGGTCGAAAATCCTTCATAGTCTTTGGGTCGCCTATTTTTGGAATAAAGCATAAGTTTGTGTGATTCCAGCCTTCCGGGATTACTCCTATTTCAAAGAAATTCTTAACTTCGGAGATGATAGCTGGTCCAACAATATCCCAATATTCTTGAAAGAAAGAAGCGTTAAGTCCATCTGGTCCCGGAGCACGTGCTGAACATATCGAGAACAAAGCTTTCTTAATCTCCTCATTAGATACCGGCCGTATCAACTCCTTATTCATATCGGCTGAAACCACAACTTGCGTATTCCTTAAAACCGATGTAAAGTCACTAGAGGACAAATTAGTGAATAGATCACTAAAAAATCGTGTAGCTTCATCCGCAATATTCTGTGAGCCATATATCTCGCTTCCGTCCATCCCATTAATCATAGAGATATGGTTCCTTGCAAATCTGTTTTTGTTAAAGTTTATTTAGTTTTGTTTGTTTATAAGTTTATTAATTATTATAAAATTATTATTTTTGTCTTATCTTATGTCATGATGACATATATCCAACTCAGTTCTATTTTTCTCAAAGGCAAAAACTAACTATTAAAAAGGGAATATATTCATCCCATGCCGAGAGGGTATCAACAAACGTATTATTAGAGCATCCTTATCCATGAGACCATGAAGGTCTTTTAAAAAAAAATTTAATAATTTTTTGTTTAATTTTCTTAATTTTATTAATATTATATTATTAAATAAATAATGAACCAGTAATATTGTGACACGTGGCAGAAAAGCTTATGAGACGTCTCTAAAGTCTTTTCCCATTGACACTGTTTCAGCTGAAAATCTTATAATTTTTATTTTTTTTTACTTTTTTATTAGATGAGACTCATCAGAGTCTCACCATTAGAGATGGTCTTAAAGCCAATAGTTTTAGACAATTGGCGATTGAAGTTTGGATTTCAGAATGTTTTAATTAGTATCCGATGGACCAAAATTAATCACAAGGTATCTATTGAGAAACGACTTGACAAAGGTTATGATAACGCAATTAAGATTAAGCTAAAAGCCCAAAATGATATATAGTCGAAGATGTAATTTTATATTCAGAAATAATTTAATAATGTGGTTAAGCAACATATATGGCAAGAACAAATGACAGCTTTTTATTAAGTTTTGCTTGTTTGACTACAGAAGATGTGATGCTTAAAATTTGATGTAACCATTTCTTGACAAATTCTATTTACTCGACATCGTTGGATATAATTAAAAGACAAATGTCATAATCAGGTGTCACGAAGCCAATCATCAATCTTCTAACCTTTTATAGTTAAAAAGTTGGAGGAATAGAAAATGTAAGGCCTAAGTGGACACAAATCTAACTTTAGTGCGAATAAACTGGTTAAACTGACGATCACTATCACACACAAGACTCGATACGTACCCGAAAAACCTAAGCATGAATAAACGGTTTCCATGTCAAAAGTTGTTTCTTTGCATCATTTTCTGTTTTTTTCCGGAATCTTCACCCCCTGCTTTGTTAGTTTCTAGTAAGAATGTTTTGATAGAGTTGAACCACTTCAATCCGGCCCGGTTATATAAAAATCAGTTCAAAATAAACTTTTTCAAAATTTAAATCTGATCCGATCACGTGACATTACAGATCAACACACAACTAACCGCCGAAATGTGAAAAACAAATGGACGTTTTCGTTAATCGGCCAATTATTAAAATCTTAAATCTTAATTGTTTCAAATACAACATATGTGTTTGCACTTCTCTAAGATTAAAAAATATCACATTTTCTTCATAGAAAAATATTTGAAAAAATGTTTTTGTACTGTAAATGCAACCACAGAAAGATATGGTAAAAGAGACGAGGAGAAGTTTTATGTATCAAAAACAAACAAAGATAAAAATGTCTAAAGACCACAACACTTGGCTGATAAATAAAGTGACATTTTAGTATGATGTCTCTTTGTGAGCTTCTCTTCTTCCAGTTATTAAATCAGACAGTCCCATGTGTGAAGAAGAAACACGTAAGCTTATCTGATTTCTGCAACAAACTTCACATGGCCAAAGACAGACAAATCGGGCAGTTTATATTCGGATAAGAGTTTTATGACTTTTCATGTCGTCTAAAATTCACATTTAAAAAAAGTACGCAAAATCACCTCTTTCTATGTGATTGTGATTTAAGAATCATATTAACAAGTTATGAGTATCTGAATACATTTCCATTTTTCTATAACAAGAAGCAAAATTACCAACTTAAAGTATCAAGATCCTTTAAACAATTGCTTTTCTTTTATCTATATAGCTTAGTTGCCATCAGAAATCTTCTTCATGATCCTCAATGAAGATTGATAGCAAATAGAAAGACTTTTCAATTGCTCTCTACTTATTGTCAAGTTCTTACAAGATGCCCTTAAGAATCAAAATTAATCTGTGGTCCTAATCTATTTGGACTTGAGCAACACCTCAATCCATAACTGCATTCTCTAATGACAATAATGAATTCTATTCAATTCCATCAACAAGAACGAGAGAGAGAGAAAATTTCTTGTTTCGTGAATCCTTAAATTCCATCAACAAAGCCTACAAAATCAACTTACTATATATGGTTTCTTCATAACCCTGAAGCTCATGCAACATGCAAACAAGTAGAAGAGAGGAATAAATATTATTCGAGAAGAGTGTTACGGTTTTACTCCAGAGAGGTTTAATGGAAGGAATTTCAAACAGTAGACGACCTCTTGTAGTTGAATGTCATGTACATATCTCTGCAGAACAATTGGGTGACATATCTCAGCAGAGCAATTGGGTGACGTAATACCTCAAGCTGCACCGAAGAGTTCAGAGATTTTAGGGTGTGTTTTAAAGTGATGGGGACATATGAAGAGAAGATTTTTCGCATCAGAGAGTCTTCCTTCTCGGTAGAAACCTTTGATAACATGAAAGTAGGCTGCAAATGAAGGAGAATCCTTTGAGCTTAGCACATCCAAGAACTTCTTAGCGTCTTCCAAAGTCCCAAACTTTGCAAGATATCCATCAAAAGCTTCTGCATACGCAGGGTAATTTTGCTTTTTCATCATCTGCAGAAGAGCTAGCGCTCCTTCGCCCTTCTTGATTTCTAGCAACTTGTCTATAAGAGTCTTGTAAGTGCTTTGCCAAGGCTTTACATTGGCATTTCTCACCATTTCCATAAGGAATTTGCATGCGCCATCTATCCTGTTTTGGCTAAGAAACCCATCAACCAAGACATCAAGCAGATCAGAGTCAATATCAAACCCTTTCTCTAGCATATTCCCAAAACAAGCGAAGGCCTTATCCAATTCATTGTTTTGCAGTGCCCTTGAATCAGAATAGTCCAAGTTTTTATGTCGGGAAAACATCCTTGTGCTTCCATTTTATCTACGACTCCACATGCTTCTTCTAATCTCTTAGCTTTACAAAGGCCAAACACAAGTTGGCTGTATGTGATGTTATCCGGCTCATAACCCGCAATTTTCATAGCCTTCATGATTTCCTCGGCTTCCTCAAACCTACCCACACTGGTTAAAGACCTGTGGATTCCATCATAAACAGCCTTTGAGAGAGAATTCCCAGCTGACTCATATTTCCTCGAAACCCGAAATACTAAATCCAAATCTGGGTTAGGACCAGCCGATAAGGACCTCAACAGAAGACTACAATCTTGAATAGATGGCTTGAATGGACCATCCATCATAAACTCGTAAAGCTTTACAGCCTCAGTCATCATTCTAGATTTCTGAAACTGCCTTGAAACCTTTATATAAGTGTCAAGATCCATCTCGTGCCCTGCGGTCTTCATTTCATCAACAACACTCCAAAACTCTGAAACCGAATTAGGCCTGGCCAAAACCCTCAATGCCGCATTATAAGTAATGGTACTGTGTTGAAAACCAGAAGAACTACCACCAACCCAGTGGAAAAATGCCAAAGCTTTCAAAGGATGTTCCCTTAGTTCCTTCAACACCCTGATAACAAAATTATCCGACAAAGCAAGTTTCATCTCCTGCAATTCCTTCTCAACCTCACAACTCCAATCCACTTTCAAAACAGAAGCAGAAACATTTCCTGCAACAACAGACATAGCGTTCTCCTTAAGCATTCTCTCATAGAAATGAGCCACAGCTTTCGATTTTTCCTTATTAAGCTCACCATGAATAGTCTTATCTGTCTCCTCATCCAAATAAAATCCTCCTTGTTTCATCTCATTCAGAGTCATCCAAAATCGTTTCATAGATCTCTGCTGCACTAAAATTCTCAATATAATGCTATAAAGTGGAGTACTTGGACTAAGCCCTGATTCATTCAAAACCCAATCAAAACAGCAATAAGTTTTATCTGGCTGCTGATCCAATTTCCTAAGAACGTAAATTGCAGTCTCGTGGGTTAAAGGTATATCCCGTTTCCTCAATCCTTCCTCTACTTCCTTAGACCAATCATTCTCAAGTATTAATTGAAGCATAGAATCTGGTTTTGAAGAAAAGGTGCGGCATTGCCACTGAAATCGACTAGGGATCGCAAGAGAATCGAAAGGCGAAGACGAGTTTGAGGAAAAATTCACCTGAGTTCTGCTTAGATACGACCGAGTTGAGATCTGTGAGTAAGCTTTTCGAAGAGAAGACAGGATTGCCTTTGATCTGTACATTGACACAGCTGTATCATAACCGTTGTATCATAACTCGGCCAAACCCCGAGTAGTATGTGTTCGTGAGTTAGAGGACCAAAAAAACAAAGTCATCAAACTTTTAACATAATTTCAAGAATTACCAAAGTCTCATCAATAGTTTTATCTTTATGATCAATAGAACTATTTAAAGAAAAAATAGGTGAACTGAAAAAAACTTATTTGACAAATTTAACAAATAGTTTTCCGTAGATGATAACCGTCACAGTTTCTTTAACACAGTAACGTGTCAGAATCTTTAACTTGTAATCTCAACAAAGCCTCTTCACAGATCTCTGGAGGAAACTCTTTCAAAAACTCAGAAACAATACGTTCTTGATCTCTCTGCATCTCCTCAATCTCCTCTCTCTGTTTCCTTAACAAAGACTCAAGTTTCTCTACTATAACTTCAACATCTTGATTGATCGGTCCTTGTGAGAAAGATAGCTTAGAATTAGATCGTGGCACGAAAGGCGAACGTGAATCTCCAGCTGCGGCTTTAGGAGAGGACCAGAACTTTCTACCTGAAGGAAATCTATCTAAACGTAGTGATTCGGGAGAAGACAAACATTTGTGGATGGCTGAGTCATCTCCGATAAAACGAGAAGGAGTCCAATCAGGGATGTGTGAATGTATCTCTACGTCTATCATTTTAGCGATCGTTGAGATGTCTTGGTCATCAGTTAATTCTAATTCTTCGACCATTTCTATTGCGACTGAGAAAGATGTGTCTGTCTCTATGTTAAATGGGAAGTGGATGTTACGGATTTGACCTGTATACAAATGTTGTAATTGTGTCATAAGAAGTTTAATGATGATAACATGTAGATAGCGAACAAAGATTAGAACCTTTGGAATCGGCGATGCGTAGTTTTAGGAAGATTGTGTTGAGGTCTTTACGTTGGCCTTCAACGGTTAATAAACCTACCGCAGAATCCGTGAGCTTATCCTCGATTCCTCTTCTGTTGCAGCCATTTTCTGTATTAATTTCAAGTGGCAGCGTTATTGAATTCCATGTTAGGAATCTCACATCGCAAAAAGATGAAATCATATGTATAACAGATTGCAATTATTGGTTTTAAGATATAGTTCAATAAAACTTCATATGATATACTATGCATATCAATCGAGATGAAATGAATACCAAAATCCAAAAATATGATTACCTCTGTGAGAGCTGACGATTTCGGTATTTTCCTTATAGCATTTCAGAAAAGGATCATCAAGTAGTTCCTTGGCTGACAAGCGTTCGGAGACCTTTGCGATACACTTCTCTATGAATGTTCTCACTTGCGGATCAGTCACATTCAAAAGTGAGGCCGGTTTTATTCCCTGATTCAAGCAAATTGGACTGTCTGTATGAAAAGTCATATTCTTGATTGGATTCCAGATGGAGAGAAAGATTACTTACTGATGTAACTTTCTTATATATTTGAGCAGCATTCGTGCATTCGGAATACGGGTACTCGAAAGTTACCAGCTCAAGCAAACACATTCCAAAGGCGTATATATCGACAAGTACATTATAGTCCTCTTCATAGAGTTCTGGTGCCATAAATTCAGGAGTTCCTTAAACAATTTCAACACACAATTAAAGTTTCAAACAAGACATTAAAATTTCTCTTCATAGATCAAGCTTAAAGAAACTCACCAATAACGCTATGAGCAGAGCGAGCTCGATGCAGAATCGCAGCTAGCCCAAGATCTCCAATTTTGACCTCACCTTGGTTCCCATTAATGAAAATGTTATCACATTTAAGATCTCTATGGATCACAGGAGGATCATGACTATGAAGATAAACAAGCCCTTCTAAAATCTGCCTTGACCATTTCTTCAAAGCTCTTAGATCAACACACTTATGCTTCTTCCGGTACCTATAAAAGCTCAAGAATTCGAATAAATCCACAAAAGTGTTGTCACTAAATCACATCCGAACACATAATCAAAGATAACAACATTGGATTTGAGAGAAGAATCTGACTGTGTAAGATTTCCGGAGGTGAAGACTTCGGTGATGAGATTAATGGTCATGTGTTGGTGATCGATCCAAGAAGTGTAGAATTTGATGATGCTTTTGTGTTTAAGGGTTTTGAGTAAATGAACTTCAGAGTAAAGACGGTCTAAATCATCTGAGCTACAGAGTTTATCATCAACCTTAACTTGGTTCCAAGCCACTTCAATTCCCTCAAGTTGGTCAAATGCTCTGTATCTGAAGAAACCACTGATCAAAGAAAACCCTTTTGTCCCTGAAGATTTTCATGTAAGAACAAAGAACAGAGATTTAGGTAAAAAGGATACACTTGTTTGAAAGCTCCTTTGCCTAAAACTTCTTTATACTGAAAATGAGAAACAAAAAAATTAGAATCTGAAGGTTAATCTTGAAAAAAAAATCAAACAAAGAAGACCAGACCCGGCCATAGCGACCAGTTGGATCAATCTCTACGAATTCTTCCTCAGAATTTTTCTCGTCTTCTCGCATTATTTGTTACTTGCGAGTCAAAAAACAAAGTTCTTGAGAGACGAGAGAAACTTAGTCAAAGAAATAAGAGCATTTCTTCTTTGGTAACAAATTTAAAATGGTTTCTGGTTCTTATTAATTATTATTACTACTTTGCTGTTTTATGTGTATTTATTGATTGTATTGAATTCTAGATATTGTTTGAATATTTTATTTTCTCTGCCATTAAAAGCTAAGCGTAAGCTTTTCTAGCTGCTGATAATAATGGTGTAGAGTGTTGGACGCGCTCTCTCTCATCTAATTCGGACACTCAGATCAACTGGACAAGACCACGTGGCAGAGGTGTGGGTTGTTGCTTTTTTCGCGCCATGGATCCGGTCTTTGTTATCATGTGATTTCATTATTTTAATCAATTATTTTGGTTACTCAGTCAACTTCAAGAACTGCTAGTTATGAGTATTTAAATATTCGGGTTTTTGTTTCCCTTCCTTAAAGTCAGTGTTTAGCTGACTACGAGCCGTAATTGACTATCCAAAACCGAAAAAATATCAAGAATGAGTTTGTGGTAATTACAAAATCGAGATTCGAACTATGATTCGATCCAAACTTCTCAACAATTGAATCTGCTGGTGATGGCACAATGATAGCGAATTTTCAACTTTGATTTTGATTTTTTTTAAAGAGAGCTCGGAGGTGTGGCGATTACATCCGATATTAGTCAGATGAGTGCAACGGAGCCAACCGCTGCTGACGCCAAATTCATCACAGCTCAAGATGCACCAGCCGGGAATCAACCACTAGACCACTGGTGCTTTAATTGATTATGATAATATTTAAGAATAAACCAAACTTTATCGGATGGTCGAGTTTTGTAAGGTAAAAAGTTTTTTTCGTTGGATTCATGTCCTAAATTTCCTTGATGTTTCTAATTATGACTTCACAAAAAAGTGAATATGATCACTTATAGAACATTCAGTGTAAAATTTTATTATTATTACACTGTAGAAGCAAGATTCATACGATTTTTATTTATATCTGATTGGCTTGAAGTTGACTTGTTCTTGTACCAGATCTAGATGAATCCTTTTTATGAAACCAGTCAAAACACTCAAAATGCATCTACTTAACGACTATATATCGACCTGGCCACCGAAAGTGGTATACAATTCAAATTAGTTTTCTCAACTGAGCAGAAATTCGAGTGGACGAACATAACTTTTTTTTCTGGTGAGGCCCATAGTGATTTTAACCCATTTTATCAGTGACATTTTATCAATGAGAGGTAAAGAAATACTAACGGATACGCATGGGCGTTCGGCTACATTTGGATAGGATCTTTCGAATTTTGGGATCTTCAGATTTAAAACTTTAAAATCTATTAAAATATTTATAGTTTTTGGTTCGGGTTCGTTCGGATCCATCCGAATTCGGATACTCAAAATATTGGGAAAAAACTAAAAAATTGGTTAAATTTTTACAAATACCATTATAAATTTTCGGATAGTTTAGTTATTTTGAATATTTTGGTTATTTTATATTAAATAATTGATATATTTTAGATTATAATTATAATTTTGAGTTATATCAAATATAAATTATATATAATCATTTTAAATATTTTGGATACCCATTTGGTATTCGGTTTGGTTAGAATTCGGGCTCAAATTTTCAAATATAGAAATCAAAGATCCATTTTGGTATTTTCTGATTCAGCTTCAGTAACTCTTTTTCAAATCAGATTCAGTTTTTTGAATATTTTGCCCAGCCCTAAAATTATTTTAGGACCTCTAGCCTCCTCGGCAATTAGCTGATATATAATTCCCCGAAGAAGGCACATAGCCACATAAATCTTAAAAGCACCGAAAGAATTTCACAAGAAAAATCTCGAAGAACCGAACATTTAAAAGAAACGAGACACGGAGCATGCAATCCGAAGATCACAAGAATCCAAAAAATTATAATAGCAATTACGTACCGTACGTGGAGACACTTGGCTTGTAATATGTACATAAATCCGAAGATCACAAGAATCTTAAAATCTCTTCATAATAATTTATTTGAATAACTTGAAGAATCCAAACATCAAGAATATGATGATGATCATGATATTTCTCTTATGCTCAATAATCTTCATTACCTTTCTCTTCTTCAAAAGACAGACGATACGAAGAAAAGCAGCACACCATCGTCACCACCGAGACCTCCGTTTATTGGAAACCTTCACCAGCTCGGCCGCCACCCTCACCGATCACTATGCTCCCTCAGCCACTTTGGCCATGTCCCCGTTCTTGTAGTCTCTTCCGCGGATGTGGCTCGAGACGTTTTGAAAACGCATGACCGCGCTTTTGCAAGCCGTCCACGGACTAAAACTTTCAAGGAAGCTTTTTTATGATAGGCATGATTTAGCTACGGCACGTTATGGAGAGTATTGGAGGCAGATGAAGAGTGTGAGTGTCCTTCATCTCTTCAGCAACAAAATGGTACGGTCCTTACTCTTGGCGTGTTTAACTAACGATTTGATATATAGAGTTGCTTTGGGACGAAAATACGGTGGTGAAATGGATTTTAAGGAGTTAATGGAGAGGCTAAGAAGCTATTGGGGACGTCCACTGTAGGGAGTTATGTACCGTGGCTTGCTTGGATTGATTGGATCAGCGGTTTCGATGGTCAGCTAGAAAAGACGGCAAACGATCTTGATGAGTTCTTTGAGAGAGTTGTGCAAGATCATATCGATGGTGAAGGAGATAACTGATTTTGTCGATGTATTGTTCGCCATTCAGCGAAAGAAGAGCTTCGGGTTTGAAATCAACCGAGTCAGCGTAAAGGCAATTGTCTTGGTAAAAGAAAATACACCCTTCTGGATTATACGATGATGTTTTTAGTATATAACCATAGTTCTTGTTATGGTTTTTTTACTTTTCAGAATATTTTTGTGGCTGGTACAGATACATCGTTCACACTAATGGAATGGGCAATGACAGAGATTCTTCGTCACCCAGAGTGTCTGAACAGACTCCAAGAAGAAGTCTGTACGATTTGTAAAGGCAAATCGAGTGTATCAGAAGAAGACATTTAAGACATGAAGTACATAAAAGCTGTGAAAAAAGAGACATTCAGGCTACATCCTCCACTTCCATTGACGGTTCCTCACGAATCAACACAAGATGTCAGATTAAGAGATTACCACATACCTGCCGGTACTCAGGTTTTGATCAATGCTTGGGCTATCGGGAGAGAGGCTGCGAGTGGGGACCAGACGCAGAGGAGTTTAGACCGAAGAGGCATTTAGATTCGTCTGTTGATTTTCGAGGTCAGGATTTTGAGCTTATTCCGTTTGGAACAGGGAGAAGGATTTTGCCAGCAGTATCCTTTGCTGTGGTGTTGAATGAGGTGGTTTCGGCTAACTTAATGCATCGGTTTGATTGGAGACGACCGGTTGAATATTAACTTCTAGACCAGACGCTTGGGATATTTTGGGGGTGTTTTAACGTCGCAAGAGTTGTGGCTGTTTGTGATGGTGAAGCCACTAAAGTACCAATAATTTTGAGGCTAAAAGCATATTAACAAAATGTGGCCTATGTTCTACCGCAAATTTTATCGGAGAGTTATACATCAAACAAAATTTAGATTTCTATATATATATTTTAATAATAGTTATAAACATAAAATTACGCTTTATTTTAAATATATATATAAGACTGTACATAAATTTAGAATCAAATAATAGCATTTGAAAGGCCTTTTAAAAAGTAATATAGCATTTGAAATTATGTAGTTGAATTTACATATTTAATTTTACTGATATTTGCTAATTACCAAAAATAACAAAAATCTATCAGAAATATATAAACTGAAAAAAACCGTTTAAACATATTAATCTATTGACATAAAATAAATAATCTTAACAGAAAATATCGAATTATTAAAAAATTACATAAACCCCAAGATAATAGATAACATATATGACGAAAAAAATAATTCATTCCATACAAGAGTATAAGGAAGAATTACACATTTTTTACTTATGATGTAAAAAATCGTAATAAAACTCTATTTTAAAAATTAGATATCCACATAAAGTAAAATGTTAATGAGTAAATGGTCCATCTTGTCTAGCGGTCATATGAAAAAATAAAAATAACTCTTTCACATTAGCTGAAATTCAATGTAGTCCACAACTCAAAAACCTTTTTGTTATTTTCCTAACTACAATATTTGTCTTTTACTATGAAATGAAAATAATGTTAGTTCAGCCACCATCTTAGCTGGCCTTGCATTGGAGCTTACACAACCATGAGAAAATGTTTAAAACACAAGTCACTGTCTAATTGGCAACCTAAATATGGAAAATTGTATAATTGGCAACCCAGATATGTGAAAGTGTCTGTCTATTCCTGGAAAAAGCCATCACTTCAATAATTGATATCCGATTGGAATTAATCATATTTTACCATCCATATTAGACAATAAAGATTAAAATTTGAGTGGTCAGTAGTTGCGTAGCTTGGTTTGTCTATATCTATACACAATAAGTACCGAAGAAGATCACACAAACTGTTCAGACTTTTCACTAGATAGATCTTGAAGAATCCAGACATCACGCAAACGATGATGATGATACTTCTCTTATGTTCAATAATCTTCGGTACCAGTCTGTTTTTCTATAAACAAGCTAAACGGAAGAAAATCAAAACACCGCCGTCACCACCGAGATTTCCGTTGATCGGAAACCTTCACCAGCTCGGCCGTCACCCTCACCGATCACTAAGCTCTCTCAGCCACCGTTACGGTCCTCTCATGCTCCTTCACTTTGGCCGTGTTCCTGTTCTTGTTGTCTCCTCTGCGGACGTGGCTCGAGACGTTTTGAAGACGCATGACCGTGTTTTTGCGAGCCGTCCACAGTCAAAAATCTTCAAGAAGATCTTTTACGACGGGTGTGATGTGGGCTTGTCTCCTTATGGAGAGTACTGGAGGCAAATGAAGAGTGTGTGCGTCCTCCAGCTCCTTAGCAACAAAATGGTACGGTCCTTCCGAGAAGTGAGACAAGAAGAGATCAGTTTGATGATGGACAATACCCGGAAATCGTGTTCTTTTCCGGTGAATCTAAGTGAAACCTTGGCGAATCTGACAAACAATGTCATATGTAGAGTTGCTTTGGGACGAAAATATGGTGGTGAAACGGATTTTAAGGAGTTAATGAAGAGGCTCACGAGACTATTGGGCGAGTTTAGTGTGGGAAGTTATATACCATGGCTTGCGTGGATTGATTGGATCAGTGGTTTGGATGGTCAGCTAAACAAGACAGCAAATGATCTTGATGAATTCTTGGAGAGAGTTGTCCAAGATCATATAGATGGCGATAGGGATAGGACTGATTTTGTGGATGTATTGCTCGCAATTCAGAAAGAAAAGAGCGTCGGGTTTGAAATCGACCGGTTAAGCATAAAGGCAATCATCTTGGTAAAGGGAAAATAAGAAATCGAATTCAGATTCAATGATGTTTTAGTATATAACTTTACTTCTTGTTTTGGTTTTCACATTTCAGGATGTTTTTGTGGGTGGTATGGACACAACATACACGCTTTTGGAATGGGCAATGACAGAGCTTCTACGTCACCCAGAGTGTCTGAACAGACTCCAACAAGAAGTCCGTATGATTTGCAAGGACAAATCTAGTGTATCTGAAGAAGACATTCAGGACATGAACTACTTAAGAGCTGTGATCAAAGAGACACTCAGGCTACATCCTCCACTTCCATTGTTGGTTCCTCATGAATCAACAGAAGATGTCAGGTTAAGAGATTACCACATACCCGCCGGTACACAGGTAACAATCAACGGTTGGGCAATCGGAAGAGAGGCTGCAACGTGGGGACCAGACGCAGAGGAATTTAAACCAGAGAGGCATTTAGATTCATCCGTAGATATCCGGGGTCAGGATTTTAAGCTGATTCCATTTGGTGCAGGGAGAAGGATTTGCCCAGCAATATCATTTGCTGTGGTATTGGATGAGTTGGTTTTGGCTAACTTAGTGCATCAGTTTGATTGGAGACTAGCAGTCGATTCTACAGAATATCAGACTGATGTTGCTGAATCAACCGGTCTTGCCGTTCACCGCATGTTCCCACTCTACGCCATTGCCTCGTCTACTACTTGACTTTGGCATTTATATTATAATTGCTCTTTTACGTTAAGCGTATACAATAAACATGTTTACTCATGTGAAACTCTTACTAGGAAAGAGATCTTTGAGATGCAAGTGCTTGAGTAACCATAATGAATTAGTCAACGAGAGCCTCTGTAAAGCCAACATTAGTTTTATCAATCACACTTCACACACTTTATCTTTTCCAAAATCTCTAAAATCGTTTACAATCCTTATTTGTTTTGTGTTTTTTTTTTCTAAAACCAAAATAAGTGACTTTTATTTATTTTAGCTCTCAATCAAAATATTTACAACCAATTTTTGGGCAATGGTTTACCGCCAATCATTCCGAAAGATTTATATATTTTGAATATTTAACCTGATATATTATAAAATTAATTTCAGTAAATTTACATTTCGAAAAGAAAGTTTCAGAAACTAAATTTTTAATTAAAATAAAACTAGAATGTTTTGGTGTACTTTTTACAATTTTCTCCAAAGTTACTAGCATTGAGATAAAAATATCCTAGTCAACTTTTATATTTGAAATATACAAATAAGGGATTTTTTACCTTTTATATATAGGATTTGAGAGACTCATATTTAATGAAATTTATTTCCCAATTTAGGCAAAAAAAGAAGAAAAAATGAGTGGACAGAAGAAACTTGGCTTATATATTAATTACCCAAGTTTACAAGAAGAACACAAAACTCTTCACGAGAAAAACTTGAAGAATGTAAATTTACAAAATACGATGATGATAATACTTTTCTTATGCTTAGTATTGTTCATTACCATTATCTTCTTCAAAAAACAAACGACAGAGAAGAAAGGCAAGCCATTCGCATCACCACCGAGACTTCCGTTGATCGGAAACCTTCACCAGCTCGGCCAACATCCTCACCGAACACTATGCTATCTTAGCTACCGTTACGGTCCTCTCATGATCCTCCACTTCGGAAGTATCCCCGTTACTGTAGCCTCTACCGCAGACGCTGCTCGAGAAGTTTTGAAGACGCATGATCGAGAATTAGCCAGCCGTCCACGGTCGAAAATCTACGAGAAGCTTCTTTACAATGGCCGTAATATGGCGTCAGCTTCTTATGGAGAGTATTGGAGACAATTGAAGAGTGTAAATACACTCCATATATATCTTCAGCAACAAAATGGTACGGACCTTTCGAGACATAAGAGAAGAAGAGGTCGGTCTGATGATAGAAAAGTTCCGAGAATCGAGTTCTAAGCCGGTGGATCTAACCAAGATCACGGCGTGTTTGACTAACGATGTTGTATGTAGAGCTGCTTTTGGACAGAAGTACGGTGCTGGAACAGAGTTTAAAAAGTTAATAGACACGCTCATGTTTCAATTGGGTACGTTTGGTGTCGGGACTTTTGTACCGTGGCTTGGGTGGATTGATACGATCTCCGGTTTTATGGATCGAGTGGAAAAGACGGCAAAGGATTTTGATTACCTTTTGGAGAGAATTGTTCAGGATCATGAAGATGGAGACGGCGGTAAGGCTAATTTCGTCGATGTACTGCTCGCACTTCAGAAAGAGAAAGGCGACGGGTTTAAGCTCGACCGGTTAGGCGTAAAGGCATTGGTCTTGGTAAAGGAAAAAAAAAAAAGATAAATCAAACTCACATCCCCTTTTAATATATATATAACCATTAATTGTATTTTTTTTTGGTTTTGGATTTGGATTTCACTTTTCAGGATGTTTTTGTGGGTGGTACAGACACATCCTAAACGCTTATAGAATGGGAAGTGACAGAGCTTCTACGTAACCCAAAGTGTCTAAAAAGACTTCAAGAAGAAGTCCGTACAGTTTGTAAGGGCAAATCAAGTGTATCAGAAGACGACATTAAAGACATGCCTTACTTAAAAGCTGTGCTCAAAGAGACACTCAGGCTACACCCTCCAGTTCCATTGATTGTTCCTCACCTTTCAACAGAAGTAATCATGTTAAGAGGTCACCACATACCCCCCAATAGGCAGGTTATGGTCAATCTTTGGGCGATCAGGAGAGAGACTGCAACGTGGGGACCAGACGCGGAGGAGTATAGACCGGAGAGGCATTTAGAGTCGGATGCTGATTTCCTGGGTAAGGATTTTGAGCTGATTCCGTTTGGAGCTGGGAGAAGGATGTGCCCAGGAACATCATTTGCTGTGGCGTTGAATGAGTTGGCTTTGGCTAACTTAATGCATCAGTTTGACTGGCAATCTACAGAAGATCTAACCGGTCACAATACTGAATCAGTCGGTAGTGTGATTCGCCGTAAGTTCCCTCTTCATGTCATTGCAACACCTGCTGCTTGACTAAGGCATTATATATACAAATGTTATATCTACAATCAAAATGTTTACTCATTTGAAAGTGTTGCTAGCAAAGAGATGTTTGAGATTTAAAGTCTCAAGTTCCTAAACTAATATAAGTGATGAGATTACTTGATTAATTACAAGCTAAAAACTCTGAGTATTTGGTGATCATAGACTGATAGCTATCATGTCTAATAAATGAATAAACGAATTAATAAAATATCGGAAACAATTGAGCAGAACAAAAGGTTATATGTTAAAAGTTATGCAGGTCAATCCTACAAAATTAAAAGTCATCAATAATACTATTCATCTCTATATCGTCGACATCATCCTGTTTGTTTATGTTATCAAACCAACAAAAACCTTAAAACGACGTAGTTTTGGTTCTAAAAAACTGCATAATGTTTGGTTAATTACATGTCATTTTTCTTATTTTAAAACGTCGTAAATTTGTCGGTAAACGCGATTTAGGGTTAAATTTGAGGAAAAATCGATTTGGGACTAAAATTAGGGTTTGTTCATCTTTAACTCTCTCTATCACGATTTGGGGTTGAACCTTCAAGACGATTTAGGTAACTATCTATCTTAATCTTTTTAATTTTTCACTCTATTTCATGACTAATCTCTTCATTTCATCATTGTCGCATCTCTCTCTATCGCGAGTTGGGTTTAACTCGATTGAAGATATCGTGAGGTCGGTTTAGCTCGATTGAAGCATCAAAACAGCTTAAATTGTTTACTCTATCATCGATTTAGACATGCATATTAGGATAATCATAGATTATTCTCACTCTCACTTACTCTCTCTATTTTGCATTTTAACATTCTCAATTTTAAGCGTCAAATCATCAATTTAGGCTATTATTTGACTCAATCTCTTAAATTTTTTTCAGTCGATTTATACATGCATGAAGAAATTATGAAGTAATCCTGTAATGTTTCATCGTTCGTCACTAAAGGGTTGTTGTTCCTTTTGATTCATGTTAATCGTATAATGTATGGGTTGTTGATCCTGGTGATTTATTTATTGTTTTCTTTGACGGTTTCAAGAAGATGCTGCAGTGAGCTTAGTATGAATCAAGTTGTGGATATTTGTCATCGGGTCAGAGAACCGGTTCGGATCATGAACCGGGTTATCGCATTAGTTGAATCATAAGAAGAATTTAGAAGATAAAGCCTACAAGATGTTTTATAATTTCCAAAAGGAAAAAGGATATTCAAATCCTCTTTTTACTTAGAATAGGTGATCTCAAGTCAGTTTATAAAAAAGGGCAAGGGTTCATAATTCATCATCCAGAAAACAAAGCAAATACAAGGAGAAACATAGAGAGAGCCTTAGACTTTAAAGTTCTCGGGTGTTCTACTTTCTAAGGGATATTTTGCGGGTGAGTTTTTGGTTCTTGTTTTTCTTCTTAGTCTTGGGTTTGGGGTTCGGAATCTCGATTTCGTGGCACATCATCAGATTAGTTTTATTTCTTCGTGAGGTACTTATCACAAAAACACAAGATTGGTGAGAGAGAGAGACTTAAGAGAGGTTGTAAAACAATAATCCTATAAGTTATCTTCTAGTGGATGTTTGTGAGCTCAGCTCACACGAGACGTACTCTCTAGTTTGAGAGGAACTCGTTAAATTTCCGTGTGTTCATTAGTTAGTTAATCGCATTAACAAGACAAACTAATCGAACTAAAACCTTATACAAGTGAATAGTGAAGATGAGTTTTGATTTGTTTTACCAAGCTGGTTGTTATTGGGCTCGAAAGGGCGTATACCTAGGTGGAGAAGCTCCCAATGTGGAAGACACATGATTGAAGACTTCAAATTATATAAAGTTGCTAATGTTATTGGTAGATATCTTAGGGTATGAAGACAATATGATCAAGTTTATCTGGTTTCCACCTGGTATGGATAAGAGAAAAGACATTGAATATGAAGAAACATTATTGAAAGCGATTCATTATGGGGTTGGATTAGGTGCGTTAACTTCTATGTTGTTATGAAACATTATTGAAAGCTCACATTTTTGTTTGAACAGCAAAACTGCTGCAGCAGTAAATCCAGCTGAGTAAGTAAACCGAGAGCTTTTAACTACATATTGCTTTCCATGTTGCTTCCACCTGGCCTTATTGTTGTTTTTCCTCCCCCTGAAATTTCTTCTTAGAATGCAGATAAAATCCACATATCTGTTCTTCTTAATAGATCTGAAAAATCTCCAACCTCTGGTGCTCCTGTTGCAGGATATTTTCCAGGTAATATAGGTTATAGTATTAAGGACATGTTCAAGAATACACCTGTGCTGTCTTCTTGTATCTTAAATTTTTATTATTCTTACAGCTATGGAAGAAGAAGACTCATTGTTGTTGATTTGAATCTTGATGCACTTACTTATGCACCCAAGGATCTTCCACTTATGTACGCGGTCTCAAATTTAGGTATCCCTGCTTTGGTTGATCAACCTGAAGAAGATTATCTTACCATACCTTTTGATGGTACATCCTCAGGTAGGCTACGTTTTCTTCTTGTTAGTTCTCACACATTTTTCCCAACTTATCTTTCCCATAGTATCATTTAGTCATCTAAAGCAAAAAATTTCCTCTTTGAACTGTCAATATTTTCCTTGACTATCTCAAGAATTGCTTTGCTCTTACAGTTGCATATTTATCACTTCAATCCACATGGAGTATTACATCCAATAACGACGATATACGAGCTTAACTATGGGGAGACTGAAATGAAGCAAGGTAGTTAATGTAATTACGTTTAAAAGAGGGCTATGCTAGATAGGATTCAAATGATACATATTTATTTTTTGAGTAAAGCTGAAGGTATCTATAGGAAAGCCTCAGAACTATAGCTTAGCATTCTTCTATATTTTTGAACGAGCACCTTCACACAAATTTGATCCTCTAAAAGTTTTCTCGTTTTTTTTTTCCTGGATGAAATTTGATATATAGTTCTTTCTCTTGACTTTCTTTGCAGTCGATGTTAGAAAATCTCTACATTTGAACTTTGGCCTGCCATTGGATCGTCCACTCCTAAGAACTGCTAATGACTTGGATTTTTCTGTGAATGATGACTCAAGGAGTAACGCAAAGAAAAGGGGTAGACCGATTTGCCAGTTTTTTATTCTTATTGTGTCTCAATATTTGCAGTGACCCTAATTGTTAAGTTACATGGGCACTGCCAGGTTTAACGTTGCTCAATGATGTGCATATTGGGATTTCTAGCAGTGGAGGTTAGCACTATGTATGCCTTTGTTCTACCTATCCATTCTACTAAATTTGCAGTTTTTAATGCAGTCTCGGAGGGTGGGGCATATCTTATCCAAGGTTCTTATGAGTATTATCATTATCTTCAGGATGGCTTTGATGACTCGCTATATATCATTTCTCAGTCTTCCAAGGTTTCAGAATACTGTGACAATCCAAAAACCTGATACTAGCTGATGATGTGGGAAGTGAAACAAAACTAAATCTGATATATATAGGGAATAATCGCTCTCTGTTATTTAACTGGAATCTTTAACAGTTCTATCACCGGAAATTGGACTTCTTAAGTGTTACTGGCACAATATCTTGTTTTGCAATTTCACTGTATAAAGTTGGAAATAGTGTCTCTACTTCTGATATTAATGTTCTCTTGTTGTTTTAGGGATGGGGCTGTGCGTACCGATCACTGCAAAGTATCATCTCATGGTTCAGACTTCAGCACTATACATCCATTCCAGTTCCTTCACATAGGTATGAAACAATTCCCTCCTGAGTGAAACTCATTGGCTCCCCTTCCTTTCCATCTCTCGATCCGTTTAAGTACCACTTTTTGATTGTCAGGGAAATACAGCAGACACTTGTGGAAATAGGTGACAAAGATCCTTTGTTTATAGGATCGCGCGAGTGGATTGGTGCCATAGAATTGATTTTTGTGTTGGATAAGCTTCTTGGTGTAAGCTTTCTACTCTAAACTTCCTTATTTGAATATATTCTGACATCTGAATCATCTTAAGACAAGAAACCGATAGTAGAGTTTCACCATCAACTTGTGAAAGTCAAGGATTTTGGCGTAATTTTATCTGAAAGATTTTGACTTTCACAAGTTGATGGTGAAACTCTACTATCGGTTTCTTGTCTTACCAGGAGGTGGGGTTCTTGCATACACGCTATTGGGAGTGGATGACGATGAAGGAAGCGGGGATTGCGCGTTCCTGATCCTGGATCCACATTATACAGGGAGTGAGGATCACAAGAAGATTGTCAATGGTGGATGGTGTGGGTGGAAAAAAGCTGTTAATAGCAAAGGGAAGAGCTTTTTCTTGCACAATAAGTTTTACAATCTTCTTCTTCCTCAGCGTCCTAACATGGTTTGGTTTTTCATTTTCCTATACGAACAATTACCTTTTGTCTTAATCAGAAAAAATATGGGAATCATAGAATTTTTATATTAGCTATTTTCCAGATTTAATGGTAAAAGCTTTGTACTTTTACTGATTTCTTTTTTGGTTGTCTTTCAAATGTACATAAATCTATGGCGAATCATAGAAGTTTTTGTCTTTAAAGAAAATAGTTTTTGGTAGGTATCGTTATGTTTGTCATGAGTGTGATATGTATTTTCACATCGAATGCGTAGATATATCGCGAGAGGTCAACCATTCTTCTCATCTTGCTCATACTCTCGAAGTTTTTGAATCTGAATCACTACCTAATGATGCTCAAAAGACTTGTCTTTTGTGTGGAGAAGGATATGAACATTTGATTTATCATTGTTCCATTTGAAACTTCAGCATTTGTGTCTATTGTGCGGTAAATCCTCCACCGCTTGCTATAGAATATCTTAAGACTTCCGAGCATATGCCAACTCTCTTGCCTAGACGAGTTGAGTTTATTTGCAATGCTTGTGGAATAAAAGGCAATGGATGTCCTTATTTTTGTCTTGAATGTGGTTACTTAGTCCATAGGAAATGCATCGATTTACCTCGTGTCATTAACATCAATCGTCATGATCATCGCATCTCTCTCACTCATCATCTTGATCTTGAGTATTCTAAATGTAGATTTTGTCGCCAAAATGTTAATGGATACTATGGTGGTTATTCTTGCTCTATTTGTCCCAACTATATCGTTCATCCACAATGTGCGATGAGAGACAATGTATGGGATGGAATAGAACTCGAAGGGACACTCGAAGATACTGATCAAGATATTGCACCATTTCAGGTTGTTGATGACGACACGATAAAACATTTCAGCCATGAAAACCATAATTTGATGCTCAACATGGATGATATTATCACTCATCATGATGAAATCAAACGTTGTCAAGCGTGTGTTTTCCTCTATTGTCTGATCCTAGCTATAGTTGTGGGCAATGCGATTATGCTATTCACGAAACATGTGCGAATCTCCCTAGAAAGAAGAGACATGTCTTCAACAACAAACCATTTACGCTACATGTAGGAGTTAAAGGTTCTTCCAAGAAGGTTTGAGTGTGATGCTTGTAGAACAATCTCCAATGGTTTTAGGTACGTTTATGGTGATTGGATTCTAGATGTGCGTTGCGCTTCGATATCAGAACCATTGATCCATGATGGTTATTCACATCCGTTTTACTACTACAAAAGGCAAGGCAAGTCATGTTGTTCATGTCACAACAAAGTGGTGAAAGCTAGAGTGCTATGTTGTGATACTTGTGATTGTGAAATGGATTTTTACTGTGCTACTTTACCTAAAACGGTAAAACATAGCTGCGACGAGCATCCTCTTTCTTTATGCCATGGCGAGAATGATGCGATTCAGGATAACAAATATTGGTGTGATATATGCGAAACAGAAACAGATCCAAAGAAATGGTTCTACACTTGTTATGACTGTGGAGTAACTTTACACGTCAAGTGTGTACTTCGAGACTTCTCACGTTACATGCCCGGACTTTCAACATCAATGTCGATGGGCGTGAGTATGAAGTGGTTCCTAACAGTAAGAGCTCTCAACCGTTCTGCAATCAATGCCACTCTCGATACGAAGAGCCTTTCATTCTAAAGGCTTGGAATAATTGCAATGTTGTTAATTGTAATCTATGCAGCGATGTCTACATTTTCTCTCGTAAATGTCGCCAGCCCTTTCATTTGAGACGTTAGTACTCTACTACTCTTGTATTAATCTCTTGCTCTCATACAAAATTCAATACGGTTTCGATTTGGTGTTACCTTTGATCATAATTAGTTTGTAGCCATTGCAAGCTGATAATGTGTCTGAAATTCAACAAAATTGTACATGCAATTATTTATCCTTAAACTAACATCGATGCATCTTCATCTCCAAACATCCACTTTCTCCATGGCCATTATTTTGAACATTTTTATTATTATATTTTAATATATATGGATAATCCATTTAACTAATGAATGTAATGATTTTGTGTTTGAGTATATAAATTTCAACCCCTCGTATAAATCTCAAACACATATGAATTTGGATCGGATTATCCATTTTGACATTTTTAAATTTAAAGAGTATTTTTGTGATTAAAAAAATTCAATTAACTCATATATTACCTAAAACAATCTAAGCAATTAAACTTTTTTTATGGTCATTCTAGTAATCCTCATATTATTAAAGGGAAACTTTTAGAAATGAACCATTTCACAGTTTTATTGTCAAAAATATCTCATATGAATATTTTTTCATGATAAAATTGTGAAAATATCAATTTCAAAAATTGACCATTTTTAAAAACCAAAATCTTTTTTTTTTACTTTAACCAAGATATGGTTGTTGATATATACATATACAATTTTCCCCAAGCGATTTAGTTATGTTTCATATCCAACCAAGAAAAAAAAGGGTGTTCAAGTTTCACTTTTCTAAATTACCATAGTGATTAAATTTGTTTTATCTACAAAATTGTGAATTTTACCATCGGAGAGTAAATAAATTTATACTAAAATAAAGATGAACGTGGTTAAAGAGGACATCAGGTCAAAGAAGATTTGAAAATAGATTAAAGAAAAATCAGTTGCATGAAATGATATGTTGATTCTTCAATCCCTTTTTATGAGATGTTTAAGATGATACTTATAGATTTTAGATACCGGATCAACACTTAAGTTGTAGAAAGTATAGGCAGTTCATGAGTATATAAACCACATGATGAAGCGGAGATTCATAGCGGTTAGGTTCCTTAAAACAAGAGTACGTGTGTGTGTCTATTAGGTTAGAGTAATGATGTCTTCCGTCTTCCATACCTTTTCGAGGAGGGTACATATTATGTCCCATCTTTCTGTAAGATCGCACTATGCATTAGCTTCTCCTACGCTTGCTAATCCCAAGACCAAGACTCTTTGAAAAGAAAATATAGAGAGCCTTTACAAGTTTCAAGTCTAGGCATTATATTTTTGTAAAACGAAGACCATTAATAAAGTATTAATAAGTTTATGGAGTTTCTATTAATAACAAATTTAATATTAGTAAAAAAAAAAAGACAATTACCTATATTGTTATATGCGTGAACGACTCTTTTCTACATAAAGTTACTTTGGAACCGTCGAACTTATATATGAAAAGATAGAGCCAAACAAATGTTCATTTATTTATGCAAGTCACTAATTCAATATTTGGTTAGATTTGAAATACAATAAAGGTTACTGTTACAAAAAAAATTGAAATATATTTTTGCCAAACAAATGTACACGTCACAGAAACGATCCGACCCGAACTGGGTGGTTCTTTCTTTCTTTATGAATTTGTGGTCGTTAACGCGAGACCGGATAAGTTGAAGAAATTCGCGACCGTTATTTATCTGTCCGAGATAGAGAGAGAGAGAGAGAGAAAATCAAACAATGGCGACAGTGAAAATCTCTCTTTCTTTGGTTTCACTATCACCATCTTCAACTCAATCTAAGTTATCTCCGTCTTTGATCCTCAATGTGTTGCCGGCCAAGGCGGAAAAGTTGCGATTCAGTGGTAAGTGCCTGAGAGCAAAACCAATGATACACAGAGCATCACGCTCCGGTGGAATCACCTGTTCTGCTTCAGCTTCTCCGATGAATCTTCCCTCTGCTCTTCTCTTCGATTGCGATGGTGTCCTTGTTGATACCGAGAAGGATGGTCACAGGATCTCCTTCAACGACACTTTCAAAGAGGTCTTTTCCTCTTGATTTTTGTTCACTTGTATCTTAGCTTCGGTGATGATTTGGAAAATTTTGCAGAGAGAATTGGGTGTTACATGGGATGTGGATTTATACGGCGAGCTGCTTAAAATCGGTGGTGGAAAAGAAAGGTATAAGAGCCTTATAAATCAGCTATCAAATTGAATTTTACTATACAAAAATTCGAGTTAATGAAGTTATCAATGAAACTTGAGTGAATCTTTTGATAGTGGAACTTGGGAATTGCCTTGTCTATGGCTTTTTTTTTGTAGGATGACGGCGTATTTTAACAAGGTAGGTTGGCCAGAAAAAGCTCCCAAGGATGAAGCAGAGAGGAAAGAGTTCATAGCTGAGCTTCATAAGCAGAAGACTGAGCTTTTCATGGTTCTCATCGAGAAAAAGTTGCTTCCACTTCGACCCGGTGTTGCCAAGTTACTGTCACTTTTTTATCTCCTAATCTATATTCTTGATGCTATCACTTGCTTTTTGATATTTGTTCAATATTCCTCTTGAGATTGATTTCCTAAAGAGTTTTAAACTTTTAACCCAAAGACAAGGCTTAACTAACTTATTAGTGATAGATTCTTCTTAAGCTATGAATGTTTGTAAGGCTAGTTATGGCTTAATTTAGAAGTTTATTGATCTAGTAGGTTCAGGTTAACTAAGCCTTCTTGCTAAAACTTTGCAGGTTGGTTGATCAAGCGTTAACGAATGGAGTAAAAGTCGCTGTGTGCAGCACTTCAAATGAGAAGGCGGTATGATCAATCAGGTTCTACTACTTCAGTTTCCTGTGGCCATAATAATCTTCACCATATATATATCAGTCTCATGTCCTGATGAGTTTTCTTATGCGAGAATCGTCTATTCGAAGAGTTATATAATCTTATGAGAAATGTGAATCGACTTATTCTCATTCTGGCCTGTTCTTCTCAGGTTTCTGCTATAGTTTCATGCTTGCTTGGACCAGAACGAGCACAGAACATCAAGATATTCGCAGGAGATGTAGTCCCTAAAAAGAAACCTGACCCAGTAATTTACTCACCTTCCAAATTCTATCACTACAAGTTTGCTTACTTCATCTTGGTTAAAGATCGAAACTTTTGTTTAAACAGGCCATCTACAACTTAGCAGCTGAAACCCTTGGAGTTGATCCCTCAAAGTAAATGTTACTAAGATTTTTTTACAGGAGAAAGAGTCAGTTTAGAAAACTCTCTGATGATTTGGTTCTGTGTGTGTCTGCAGATGTGTTGTGGTTGAAGACAGCGCAATCGGGCTAGCAGCTGCAAAAGCTGCAGGAATGACTTGTATAGTTACAAAGAGTGGGTGAGTTGTAGACTTGTAGTAGAGAGCCCTCCTCTGAAATCTGAATCTTATTCTTATCAATCAGAAATGAAATGATCATTCATCTTTGGATTTGCAGATACACTGCGGATGAAGATTTTGTAAACGCAGATGCGGTTTTTGACTGCATTGGAGACCCTCCAGAGGAGAGATTTGATTTGGCATTTTGTGGAAGTCTACTCCAGAAACAGTTTGTTAGCTAAAATACAAACCACGTTGAGAAAATTGTCTCTATCTCAACATTTGTGTGTATAGTGAAGAGAAACATTCATGTAAAAACATATAATACTATACATTATGCAAAAACGTTATCATATAAATTTTTACATTACAAACAAAAGAAACGTTATGATGTTTTGGGCTTGAGACTGTTGTTGGGTTTACTGTGTAAAATGGTTTTGCTTCGGTGGGTTTCACTCTGATCAACCATTGTTGCTAATTTCTGTGTTAAATTCGACCAAACACCAAACGTCGAGAACAAAGCTCGAGTCTTTTTGACGGAGACGACGTAAAGTTCGTTCCTTTATTCAATTTGTTATTTAAATTTTGATGAATTGAGTTACCCCTTAAAGAAGTAAAAGACGAAATAAGCGAACTGAATTGGTAAGTTATGAAGCGATTCTTCAAGCCCATAGAGAAGGACGGCTCAACGGCGGCTAAGAAACCCTGCCTCTCGCCGGGAAAGCGTAACGGAAACGGAGATGGAGTTGAAGAAGAGAAGAATCAGAAAGAGCCGTCCAAGTTTTTGACGTGGAACGCTAATAGCTTCCTCCTTCGGGTGAAAAACGACTGGTCTGAGTTCTCTAAGTTCGTCTGCGATTTCGACCCTGATGTCATCGCTGTACAGGTGATTTCTTCTGCTTTTTTTTTTTATTCCTTGGGTTGATTTAGAGCAATGTGAGCAAATGTGCTTAGATGTTTGTGTGTGGAACTTTGAATCGTCTAAATCCTCTAGGGTTTCGTAGAAGTGGTTTTGAGTTTTCTTGCTGTATTTTGTTGACCTCATTTGCTGAAGGAAGGATTTTCTGGTTTGTTTTGGTTCTATTGAATTTGCTCAAATTTAGCTGAAAGTGTTTTGATCATTTCAAGTTAATGGTTATTGCTATGGAAATATATGAATTCTATATGAGTTGATAGTTGCTCATGTCATGATATGCGTTTTCTGTTTAGCTCTCTAGTGTTTCCCAAGTTAGCTGCTTTTATACATGCCTTGTCAGTGTGTCAACTTTTGTGTCTTGGGCTAGTTCTAAAATTGGGTTCATCTGCTTGAATGTGACCCATCTTGTTGAGGCAAGTTCATTCACTTTTGGCTCTGAAAATGGTTAGTGGTCAAGACTTCAATTCAATTTATGTGTCACTACGATGGGGCTTTTAATTCCTTCAATTTCATTGTGTTTCCGGGGCCAGATACTGTGCTTAGCGGTTAACTGTGTTCTTAATGTTAGGAAGTAAGAATGCCTGCTGCTGGTGGAAAAGGAAAACCTAAAAATCCTGAAGAGTTGAGCGATGACACGAAAGTTTTGCGTGAGGAGAAACAGGTACCATGGTTTCTTTTATCTGTTAATACTTGTATCATAATTTCAGCGGAACAAAAAATTTCAAAGTTCTGTACTTTGATGCATTTTCAATTACAAGGAGATTTTGGTGTATGAGTTAGAATCAACATTGCAGTGACATGGTTATAGAAAGATTTAAAAAAATGCAAGAGCCACTTTTGGAGTAACAAACTGCTCTTGTTGTTTGGATAGTGTTCAAGCTTGATAATAGTTCTGGGAAACTGTTCTTCTTGTCCAAACTGCAGATTTTGACACGGGCTCTCTCAAGTCCACCATTTGGAAATTATCGAGTTTGGTGGTCGCTCGCGGACTCAAAGTATGCAGGGACAGCTTTATTAGTGAAAAAATGTTTCAAGCCCCAAAAAGTTTACTTTAACCTGGACAAATTTGGTATTTTTGAAAACCTTGTTGCTTGTTCCTCCTTATCATCATATAAATCTCTTTCACAGTAGCATTTTGCAACTATGTTTCTTTTATCTGTGTCGTAATGGTTCTGCCATTTTCTTGACCTCAAAGTTTATCTACTTGTTAGAGATATTTCATAGCTAGATCAGATTGGTGACTAACTTATATACTTGTTATCATGCAGTATCTAAACACGAACCTGATGGTCGTGTTATCTTAGCTGAATTTGAGACATTTCGTATTTTGAATACGTATTCGCCT
The DNA here is from genome assembly GCA_963922655.1 of Cardamine chenopodiifolia. Classification (NCBI taxonomy): domain Eukaryota; kingdom Viridiplantae; phylum Streptophyta; class Magnoliopsida; order Brassicales; family Brassicaceae; genus Cardamine; species Cardamine chenopodiifolia. The sequence continues at coordinate 13,449,265 of OZ000463.1, forward strand.
AACAATGGTTGGAAAGAGGAGGAGAATTCGTTTCAGAGGAGAAGAAAATGGGACAAGAGGATTGCTGAGTTCCTCACCCGAACATCTGATAACCCTCTAATATGGTGTGGCGACTTAAATGTCAGGTAATGAGGAAGTTTTTCTACTTCTTCTCTTGCCATACTCTTTTAGTCAAGGCCTTTCGGTCTTACAGAAGCTGATGTTATTTCCTCGATTTGATTTCTGTAATATATAGTCATGAGGAGATAGATGTTAGCCATCCAGAATTTTTTGCAACAGCAAAGCTTAATGGTTATGTTCCTCCAAACAAAGGGGTAAGGAATACCCCCAAGATTATATGATTTCTTTTTATGCTTTTGAAATATTTATTATTGAAAAACAGAGAAGCCAACGTTTCCGTGATTATTCATTAGATCGGCCTTTTATTTCTCTTGTCTCTGCATCTGCGCTGTAACCTCTTGTGGTAGATGACACTATTAAGTTTTATCTGTGAGATGGACTTTAGAATCATACAGTGACTACAAATGGTTTTGAATCTTTTTTTGATTATACAGGACTGCGGACAGCCTGGATTTACACCATCTGAGAGAGGACGCTTCGGTGCAATTATGAAAGAGTATACATAATATATATTTGCACTGCTAAGTCTTAGTAGTAGTACTTTCTAGAATAGAGATCATAGTTACTGAACATGTGATTCTAAATGAAATTCATGGGAATATAAATGTTACAGAGGAAGGCTTGTTGATGCATACCGGTATCTACACAAGGAGCAAGACATGGATAGTGGCTTCTCATGGTCCGGGAATCCCATTGGAAAGTGAGTAGACAACACTGTATCTTAGTTTTTTTTGGCATGAACATTGACTGTCACGGTTTTTTATTACCGGTTTAACATGCCATGAAGTTTGGAACCTCCTTCTCATGTTTCTAAAGTTGTAAATGGATTGTTTTGTTGCCATAGGTACCGGGGAAAGAGGATGAGGATCGACTATTTTCTGGTCTCTGAACAACTCAAAGACCGTATAGTTTCTTGTAAGATGCATGGTCGTGGGATAGAATTACAAGGTGCCATAGATAAGATTTAACGCCCTGTTCATCACACAGATTCATATATTCATAGAATAAGACCTATTTATTTAGCTCCTTTACACAACTTAGTTCTTGATTTGTTTCAGGTTTCTATGGGAGTGATCACTGTCCGGTTACACTCGAGCTGTCAGAGCCATCTTCAGACATGGGACATAACTAGGTTTCTAACTAAATTCATCGTCCTGTGTATCAGAACATAATCCATCTTTAGACTCAATTTCAAACCAAGTGTTATCAGAGTTAAGCTTAGATGATCTTTTAATTTACTTTGCCGAGAGATGCCCTGAAGATTAGGTTGATGTTATTGAGACTCTTCTTTGGCCTTGCTACTCTCATGAGCTTCCAAAGCTACTCGTTAATTATTGATGTGGTGTAACAAATATTGATATGCTTAAATTTCCTAAGAATGTAGATATTTTTAATTGTGAATCTTCATTTATTTATTAGTTTTGATAAGTACTCATTTCTAAAGATTTTAGAACTTTTTGTGGGTGTATTTTAAGCATATATACCCTTTGTTTTATTGTGTAGTCAGTAGGTAGAGGCAACATTCGTTAAACCAAGGGCTCATATATTCATATTATAACCAAATTTATTTAACCATAAAAAAACACAAAATATATGAACATTTAAAATAACCATTATCTTTCTATGTTGAATTTCAAGGTTGACATCTTGATATAATATTATTTCTAAAAACTAATTTCTGGTAATTACATTTGATACTTTAGAAACTTTATAAATTGTAAATACAAATGGACTAGAGAAACTAAAATGTTTAATAGAGAAGTTCTATTGTTAACCTTTTTATTCCATAAGAAATTTACTCTTAAAATTGAGTTTTTGAATGTGCAAACGGACGGATAGAGAAAGGACAGCAACAAATGTGTGCGTTGAACTAAAAGTAACGATGGTAGAATTGTAAATACCTACAAAACACTACCCTCTTATAAGATTTCAAAAACCCTTTTACCACAATCAAAGGAAAAAAAATGCCCCAGTGTTCTTTACTCAGTTTTTTTTTATACTGAGAAATCAATCTCTTTCTCTGCCCAAACCCAACCCCAAAAAAAAACTACAATTTTTTTTCCTCTGTTTCTTTAATAAAAACAGAGACCTAAGAAACGAGATCAAGCCTCGAGGAAAAGTAGATGACCCTTTATCAAAAATAAACCTATTGGCCGGAGACATGGTGGAAACTCGTCCAATCTCTCTCTATTTTTTTTTTCTTTTTTCAAAATTTGGTTCTGTTTCTGCTCTGTAATGGGCGTTTTGATTAGTACCCACAAGTTAAAGTAAACAAATTTTGAGAGAAAGGTTTGATTTTTTTCTTTCCTTGCGAGAGTAGAGATGTCAGTTTCAGAGCAGGGCCAAGACGTGTTTCCGTGGCTTAAATCGTTGCCGGTTGCACCCGAGTTCCGACCTACGCTAGCAGAGTTTCAAGATCCGATTGCTTACATTTTCAAGATCGAAGAAGAAGCTTCTAGATATGGAATATGCAAAATAATGCCTCCACAAATAGCTTGAACAGCCAAAGACTTGCACGTGGGAAAGGAAAAGAGGTTAAGGTATCACATGCTACTTCAAGTTGTGTGACGCTTTCTTGTACCAGCGAACAGAATAGGTTACGCAAAGGCGGAAATTCATCACTTCTGGAAATAGCTTTACCAATTGTTCCAAGATCTGATGATGATTCCTGTCGGTTGCATGTGTTTTGTCTTGAGAATGCTGCGGAAGTGGAACAGCAACTTCGTCCTATCGGGGGGATTAACATAATGTTGCTATGCCTTCCAGGTAACAGCAAAACTACAAGATTCATTTATTAGTCTTGCGACCTTGTTTGGATTTGTCTATATCAATTTTGCAAATTCTTGAGTCTTTTTCATCATTTGGACGCATAATATTTGCAGAGTACCCCAGGATAGAGGCTGAAACAAAGATAGTTGCCGAAGAGCTTGCCATCAACACAAATGGGATGATACTGAATTCAGGAATGTGACCCGAGAGGATGAGGAAACGATTCAGGCAGCGTTGAATAATGTTGAAGCTAAGGGTGGGAACAGTGATTGGACTGTAAAATTGGGTATTAACCTTTCTTACAGTGCGGTTCAGTCGCTCTCCTCTGTACAGTACAGATGCCTTACAACTTCTGTCATATTCATAAGAAGCTGCATTTTTGTGATAATATGAACAATCTCAGTGAGGCTAAAATGATAAGAGGGTCAGTCATTGTAACCTTATTGGGATTCGAGTAGCTGGTTCAGTCATAGAAAATGTGGAAGTTGAAACTGGATCAGCATCACCGCTAGAAGTTGTGGTGGCTAAAGCAAGTTCTGAAACAGATCCTGAAATTATTTCTACGGGTTTTGAAGTTGGTTGAAAAACTGTTGTTGTGGTACTATCTGGAGCTTTTATTTGGAAGGTAATGGCTAGAGCAGAAGTTGAATTGGTTGAGTCATAGGAAGAATCAATCTCAACAATTGTTGTTGGAGCTTCGAGAATGGGTCATTGTTCTTTGACTTTTGCAACATGATTGGTAGAGGTTGAAGCATGACCAACATCAGAGCCTAAAACAGAACCAGAGATAAATGCAGGGATTGTGGTAGAGTCAAGGACACTTACCAAGATAGGAGCAGTTTCAACACCAGATGAATGATCTCTTGAAGCTTGAGACAATTCACTAACATTTGTAACACTTTGTTAGAGACATCTTGACTTTTTGTGGCCTAAATGTCCACATTAACCACATTTTGTGGGAATCCATAAATACTCCACATCAACCATAGAGATTGTGTCATTTTTGTCATCCAAGGCAATCTTTTGAGGAAATGGCTTGTCTAACTCAACTTCGACCATGATCTTAGCCTCACCCATGAGTGTCGGATCAAGTCTTGGTTTATTGGTAAGCACTTGTTCACCTAAACCTGAAGCAATTCTACTTATTCTCCGTGTGGAGTAAAGCCAGCTCAGAATATTTTTTAGTGTCACCCAAATTGGAACAGTGGAGATTTCAGGAAGAGAAAGTGTGGCTGCAGGGATCCAAGAAGCAACAAACATTAAACAATCATCCACATGTCATAGTCCATGTTGAAGAATCCAAGACCTTGTTGATTCAACCTGAATATGAAATAAGTAAGAAGATTCACCTAACTTACGAGTAAAAACTCTACATTTTCTTCCCCAAATCCTATTGACTACAGCATGAACGAGTCCACCTGACGGAGTGGAGCAACGATAAAACTGTCCTATGACATACTCTTTCTGGTTTTCAGGACCATGGAAAAGAATATTGCTTGGAATTGTTACCTTAGGAGTCCCGTCTTCCAAGTAAGTTGGTGATGTTGTTGGATAGAGATTTCTTATAGATGGGTTCATCTTTGCCGCCCATGGAAACCGCAAATTCTCATCTTCTTTGACTTCTGGAGTGTAGGTTTCATGAACCTATTGCTTTGATTCAACCATAGGAGCTTTGGCATTGACTTTGTTTGTCACTTTGGTGGCTCTGTTTTTACCTTCATGACGTTGAGATGAGGGAGAAGGCCAATTGGTTGGTGATGAAGGATTTTGGAAGAGGTTGGAATCAGTTAATACCAAAAAGAACATGGTATCACAGATGGTTTAAACACTTGTCGCGCACGCTATACGTCCAGAATTCGAATCAGCTATTTGTGATACAAGTAGGTATAATTGGTTTTTTAATTAGTACAACTATGACATAACGTGTACAACTATGGTATACTGGTACAATTATGGCATACTGGTACAACTTTGTACGCCTTGCATTATCTAAGTATATATAGATGTAATTGTAAATGATATCAAGAAAAACATGATAACTCAGATGATACCGACCTTTGTATAGAGGTGAAGGATTCGAGTCTTATGTATTGGTACAACTAGGTTTAATTTGGTACAATTATATTCTAATTTTTCTTTTAAAAAATGGGGGTAAAATGGTTTTTACCCATTGTTTTCTAAAAAAAAAGTCAATTGAGATTAAAAAGGGTTAGATGAGAAAATGAGAAGAGAGAAAAGATCATTTAAGACTTTGACTCAAAAAAATGTTGCATGTAAATGTTTTAATCAAGTTTGTGAGTTAATTTTAGTTAAAATTAAAGAAAACTATAAGTTAAATATATATATATATATATTAACTATTTTCATCTTTATTTTGTTATATATTAATTGCTTTTCTTTTAAAGCAACAGTGGTATATGTAATCTATTTTTTTTAACATCTTTTATTGATGAAACAAATGTTTATACATGATGTAAGAAAAAAAACTCTGCAAGAACCTCGGAGGATAGAAATAAATATTAGAAATAGCATGATGATTATGTGCTAATTTAGCTAATTTATCTGCTACTTGGTTGAAATGTCTTGGCACAGAAATAAACGAGATTGTTGTGAATCGATCCGCCCAACTACGGATATCATTCAAAAGTGGTTGTAAGAATGCATTTTGAACACTGTGACTGAAGTAGATTGTTAAACCTTTACAATCTCCTTCCATGATGATCTTACGGAATCCCCGACACCATATAGATTGAAGATCATGTAAGAGAGTCATTCCTTCTGCCTCTAAAGGATTAAAACCATGATTTAACTTTGTTGACGCCAAAGATATGTAACCTCCATACTCATTTCGTAATCCATCATGCCCTAATCGTATTATTATTGTAGAGGAAGCTAGCATCATAATTACACTTATAAGTTCATGTCGGTGGTGGTGTCCATCGGGCTGAAGAGGCTTGGGCGGAGGATGCAGTGGTTATGGTAGACCTATTTGGTTTGCATACATCCATCCATTCTGATGTATTATCTAAGGAGCAGCGAATCACCGAAAAAGGATCATGATGAAGCTTATTAAAAATTAGATCGTTGCGTGACTTCCAGATTTGCCATAGGATCCAAAATATACTTTGACATATATCTTGTGAAGGATGCGGAATCATAAATGGCGAGCAAGACTTCGATATTTTGTTCTATGGTGTGCGTCGGTTGAGTCATTATTTGTGTCGGTAAATTAGACAGTCTCCACACAACTTCAGCACACTCACATTGGAAAAAGTATATGATTTGTAGTCTCAACATGTTGGCAACAACGCTTGCAAGTAGAATCTACAGGTATTCTCCTATGATTAAGCTCGGCTCCAGAACCGATGGCAGAAGAAAGAACATGCCAAAGGAAATGTTTGATTTTTGGTGAATTTTTTGCCTTCCAAATTTTGTTCTTGAGATCCGGATTTCCTGGAGGTCTGGGACGGGGTGGAATTAAAGGATTCGGGTAATGAGTAGCCAACCAATGTCCTTATTTGACCGTGTAAATCCCATCCTTTGTATTATGCCAAAGTAGTCTATCCTCTGTATCTGAATATGGGATATATAATCTACGAGCCTGTTGTGCATCGTCCATTGAAAGCTAATGCTGGAGTAAACTCTCATCCCATTGCTTTAAGTTTTCTTGCCATAAATCTTTTAGTCGGATATCGATAGCGTGAGTAATACTTGTTTCAGTCGAGTGTGGAGGGTGGGCTGGGATCCAGGGATCCGAATATGGATTAATAGTGCAACCATTACCGATACGGTACCTAAGGCCCTTGAATAGTAGGTTTCTGCCACTAATTACTGATTTCCATCCATACGAAGATTTTTTGGGGACTACGGCTTCACGTATTGAAGTATTTTGGAAAATAACGGCTTTTCATGATTCTAGCTAGAAGACAATGTGGTTCTTGTAGTATATGCCATGCTTGTTCAGCAAGTAAGGAGTTGTTGAAAATCTTGATATCTTTAAATCCAAGCCCTCTTTCTATCTTAGGTAAGCTTAGCTTTTTCCAACTAATCCAAGCAATACGTTTTCTAGAAGCGTCGGAACCCCACCAAAACTATGATAATGCAGAATTTATCTCGTGACACGTGGAGCGTGGTAGCTTTAAACAACTCATAGCATATGTAAGCATCGCTAATGCTATGGATTTTAAAAGTACATCCTTTCCTCCTTTGGATAAGAATTTTTTATGCCAATTCGTTGTGCGCTCTTTGACCCTTTTGATAATAAAATCAAATAAATAAGATTTCTTCTGCGTAAATTCCTCGGGTATACCAAGATATTTGTTGCATCCTCATGTTCCTTGTATGTTAAGAATTTGTTGAACCTCTGATTTTTTCTCCTCATACACACGAGCTCCAAAAGTAATAGAAGACTTATCAACGTTAACTTGTTGACCGGAAAAAGCACCATATGGGTGAAGGACCTTGGCAAGGGTTATACTGTTTCATCGGTTGGCTTGACAGAAGAAGAAAGAGTCATCCGCCAATAGTAGGTGGTTAACTCTGAGGCCATTAATGCTAATAGATAAACCCTTAATGTTCCCTTGTTGTTCCTTCCAGTTAAACTTTTGTGTAAGCATTTCCGCGCATAAGAGAAAAAGATATGGCAAAAAAGATATGTAATCTATTTATAAAAAAAAATAAAAAAACATGTTCTTAGGCCATGGTTTTTAGCTAATCAACCTACCAAACCCCCATTTGCCAACAATTTGTTAAAAAAAATTAGTCTGTTGGGGTTAAACAATGGTGGATCGCTTTTACACCCTACTTTTAAAACTATAAATAATGAAAAAATGTAAAAACTATGTATGATACATAAGAAAAAAGGATGAAAATATAGGTAAAATGTTAAACATAAAAAGAGTAGTTTTTGAATGCGCAAAACAGGCATGACAACAACAATGATGTGTCTAACTACAGAAATGGCAGAATTGTAAATAGTAAAAAAATCGCTAACCCTTCATTAAAAATTAAAAAAAAAAACTTACACCCAAAAATTGGTCTACTCATTTGTTGTTTACTTCATTTTGATTAGGGCTGTCAAAATAAGAACAAAACACAGAAATGAGAAATCAGACAATCAGGGACTGAATGTCGCTTTTCAACACTTTTTTGGGCTTAAGCCCCTCTTTCTGATTTAGAGGTTTTATTTCTAAAGAAGAAGAGAACTTATGACTGGAAAAAAATTTTGTGGTGCGTTTTTTGAAGCAAAGTATTAGATATTCTCTTCAAAGTGGGTAGAAATTTCAGTACGAAAAGTGTTTCCTCGTCTTTGGTATCTCAGGATTCAGAATTCACGTAACTGATTATCTGGGTGCAGTTAGGGTTTACAATCAGAACATCAGAATCAAACCTTTTTCAGATCCATTTTCAGCAAGCTTTGAGAGATGACTTCAAGCCTTGATAAAGCTCTTCTTGGATTATCATTGGAAGAAGATGATAAGCCCTTCGATATGCCAGATCTGTCGGCGTACTCATCTAGCAAGAACAACAAAATGAGTCTTATGGGAAGATTACTGAATCCTGAATGTCAAAAATGGCGAATCTTATTCTAGATATGCCTCGGAAGTGGCAGATCTACGATAGAGTAAAAGGTGTAGCTTTATCAAGTGATAGATTTCAGTTCATCTTCAAATTCGAACAAGATCTTGAAGAGATACTCAGCAAAGGGGTTCACACTTATAATGAGTGAACTATGGTGATTGATCGTTGGGTTGAGAACCCACCTCCAGACTATCTTCAATTTCTTCCGGTTTGGATTCAAATCAGGAACATCCCAGTGAACCATTGAAGGACTAAGACCATTCTGACTTTTGGAGACGTCGCACGACAAGTCACTAAAGTTGCGTTCGATCCGATGAAAGCTCAGAGCAATGATTATGTACAAGTAAATATCCTCTTTGATGTGTCCAAACCGGTTCCTAGAACAAAAATCATCAATCTTTCAAAGAATGGAGGTTCAGTGACGCTCAAGTATGATTTTGAAAGGATACAAAAGAGATGTTTCACTTGTCAGAGACTCACTCACCAAAAGGAAAGCTGGCCTTTATACCGACAAGCTTGATTGGATAAATCTCATGAGTATAAGCGGAAAGAGAAAGACACAAGACCAATAACAGGCCTATATTAAAGACATTTGTTCCTGTGATTAAGGAATCTGATCCGCTGTTTGGAATAGTTGATGAAGACCATATTGGTACTGATCCGGCAATAGGGAGGGAAATAATGGATAAAGAAGTTGTAGAAGTGATGAGACAATATATTCAAAGCTCAGATGGAGCTGAAAGATTGGCTAGGGAAAATTGCGTGAAGAAGACCTTAGCGGATTTGACGAATGATCCCCTTGGAGCAAAAAATATGCTTTCTATCTTCACTTCAGATTTGAACAAAGGAAAAGGTTTGGTTTTTGAGTATGGTCAAAGTGAGCTAGCTCAACAAACTCCAAAACTAATGAGTGATGCGATTAAAGTTGGGACAACGATGACAAGGTTACTAATGAATGATTATATCTTTTCTAAAGGAGAATCATTAAATTATCATTCTTTTATTTTGGATTCGAAGGAAGATTTAACGGTTTTTAGATTTGACTTCCCTAGAGCTAGATCTTCCGGGACCTTTCCGAAGAAAAAAATTGAGAAAGAGACCAATCAGAGGTTAAAATAAGAAGACTAACCAGTCCTCATCCTTGTCTGAAGATCTTGGCCAGGAAGAAACTGCAATGCAAGCTCCCAAAAGAAAGGTTATTGTAGAAGGGGAACTTACAACAAAAGTCGCAAAGCACGCAAACAATGAGGTGGTCCCAAGTGTGAGACCGTCGGAGAAGTTGAGAGCGCGTAGGAGAGTTTTGAGTAAATGGAAAAAGAAAAATAACCTAAACTCAAACTCTAACATTGATCATATTCAAAAAAGCTTGGAGACCGAACAATCATCAAACTTTCCAAGATTTGAGTTGGTTTGGAGCTTGAAAATACATCTAGTTGAAGTATATAAAGAAGAGGAATCCTTTTGGCAACAAAAGAGTAAAGAGCAGTGGGTTAAAGGAGGGTATAACACAAAGTTCTTTCATAATTCGGTGAAAGCTGTCAGAGGTAAAGAAAGATTGGATAAACTAATGGATGTATATGGGAATATGCAGAAAGCAAAGGCATCTAAAGGAGCTATATCAGAACCTTACTTTAAGAACCTCTTTCAATCATCTAACCCGAGACCTTTTCATCAATTATTTCAGGATTTCAATCCAAGAGTGACTGATTGGATGAATGGGGCTTTGATAAACTTTGTGTCAAAGGAAGAAGTGATGAAGCAGTTTTTGCGATTAAAGCATCAAGTGCTCCATGAGCAGATGGTTTTACTGAACTGTTTTTTCAAAAGTTCTAGCATATATTGGGAGATCAAGTCTGTTCTGAAATACTTCTCTTTTTCAACTGTTTTTTTTTTCCGCGTAAATGGAACTCCACTCAGTTGTGTTTGTTGCCTAAGAAATGAAAATCACATACAATGGCAGACCTCAGGCCGATAAGCCTTTGAATAGTCTTGTACAAAATCATTTCCAAGATTCTGGTGAAGAGGTTAAAGCCATTGTTATCTCAGATTATTTCCACTAATCAATTTTCATTTGTAGCTGAGAGGTTGATATCGGATAATATATTAATATCTCATGAAGTGGTGCATGTTCTGAGTACTCATCCAAATATTTCAAAGGAGTTTCTAGCAATCAAATCTGATATGTCCAAAGTGTATGACAGGGTTGAGTGGTCCTTTCTGGAAGCTTTATTGATGGCGCCTGGGTTTCATCACTTTTGGGTGAAAGGGGTGATCTTTTGTGTGACCTCGGTTATAGATACAATTATTATTAATGACCAGCCCTTTGGTTTGATCCATCTATGCAGAGGATTGAGACAAGGGGATCCTCTCTCCTCCTTTCTCTTTGTTTTATGTACGGAATAGAGCGGAGAGACAATGACTAATCAATGGGATTCAGTTTGCAAACTCAGGTCCAACGATACATCACTTAATGTTCACACACAACAGCATGTTCCTATGTAAGGCTTCGATTTAGCAGTGTGGTATCTTAAAAGGGATTTTAAAGGTTTACGGATATGCTACAGGCCAACAAATAAACTTAGAAAAATCCTCAACACTTTTGGGAGCAAGATTTATGAAGAATTGAAGGGAAATTAAAGATCTTATGGGTATATCTAATGAAAGAGGATCATGTACATATTTAGGTCTCCCTGAATGTTTTAGTGGCTCAAAAATTCAGTTGTTGGACTATATCAAGGATAGACTAAATTATAGGTTGAATGGTTGGTTTGTGAGATCCTTTTCTCTAGGAGGCAAAGAAGTTATGTTGAAGGATGTCGCTCTTGCAATACCAGTAAATGCAATGTCCTGATTTAAACTCACGAAAACCTCTTTCGATAATCTCACTAGTGCAATAGCAGATTTTTGGTGGAATGCAGTTGAGCATAAGAGAAAGATCCATTGGGTAAGCTAGGAGAAGTTATGTTTGTTTAAATATTTTGGAGGCTTAGGCTTTCGTGACATACAAGCATTTAACAAAACCTTATTGACAAAACAAGCATGGAGGATATTGTAGGATAAAACATCAAATCTGGTACCTTCAAACAAGCATTGACAAAACAAACATCAAATCTTCTTAGCTAGACTACTTCAAAGTAGGTATATTGAAGTTGGTGAATTCTTGAACGCTGAAATCGGTTCGAGACCATCTTTCGCTTGGAGAAATATTATTTTTGGTAGTGAACTCCTTGTCAAAGGTTTAGAGAAAAGAGTGGAAAATGGGAAGTCAATCATGGTATGGTCTGATGAGTGAATTAAGGATAATGGGAGTAGGTGTCCTCTTATGAAAAAATCAATAATTGATATTTTGATGACATGGGACCAGTTCATTAATGTCAACAACATAGGATGTGAGTTAATAAACTGGAAGAGTTATTTTATCCCAATGACATTCAAAGAATTTTCAAGCAGAGACTGGTGGTATCCAAAGATGATTATTGGATTTGGAAACCCCAAAAGAGTGGAATGTACTCAGTCAGCTCTAGATACCAATTGGCTAATTGAGAAGACAATTTAGTGCTGATACAAGAGGTTGAAGCTCAACCATCACTCAATGGGGTGAAAGAGAAGATTTGGTCGGTTCTCACTTCCACAAAAATCAAAGCCTTTTTGTGGAGAGCTATGAGTGGTGCACTGGCACTTGGAGAATCCCTGGAATCTTGAGGAATGAGTATTGATTCTACATGTCAGCTTTGTGGCATTGGTAAGGAATATGTTAACCATGCGTTGTTTACTTGTTCCTTGGCTAGACAAATATGAGCTCTGTCTAGAATTCCCTCATCAAGAGAAAAGTTTAATGAAATTTCTTTTTTCTCGAACTGTCATTATTTGTTCTCTTTGGCCAAAAATGTGGATGTGCCGATAGAAATAAGAAGAAGTTATCCTTATATATTTTGGAGATTATGGAAAGGGCGGAACAAATTCCTTTTTGAAGTACCAGATTTGATGTTTTATCCTTTATTATTAAGATCAAAGTGGATCAAGAGGACTAGTTCATGGTGCAGTTGGTGCAGCTTCAAGATGAGACGATTGTCGATTATGTGCCAGGAAAGAAGATCACCATATGGGAACCACCACCTTTGGGCTGGGTGAAATGTAATATTGGTTCTTCATTGTCAAAGAACAAGAACCTAGGTGGTGGAGCTTGGGTTATTAGAGATCATCAAAGACCGGTTAGCTTACATAGTCGAGCTTACTTTTTCAATTCATATTGTAAAGAGGAGGTTGATTTAAAGGTCTCCTTGTGGGCGATGGAAAGCATATCTCAACACAAATTAGATAAAGTTATCTTTGAATGTGATTTTGCTGATTTAGCTAATGTTGTTAATAGATCGGATGCTTGGCCATCTTTTAGTTATCATATTGTTAAATGTGCTATTAGACTAGGAAGATATTCCTATTCGAGATTGGAACTGGTTAAGTATATAATCAACTCTCATTGTTCAAAGCGTCACATGATTTTTGTATTCATTTATATGTGGTCTCTTCCTTTCTTTGTTGGTTGGCTAGAGTATTTTGAAGAAGAGAAATTTTTTGCCTCTGTTTATGGTTAAGAGTTTGTTGTGAAAGAAGTAGTCTTTAGGTAAAAGGTGAAATTTTTGTATTCACCTTTCTCTGTATTTTTTTGGTTAAAGCTACTTTCATTTCATTGGTAATATATTATCTGATGGAAAAAAAAGAAATCACACAATCTCAGAGGTTGCTCTGCCCAAACCCAACCTCTCCAAAAAGACTTTTTTCCTCTGTTTCTTTAAATCCCAAATTAAAAACAGAGTCACAAAAGAAACGAGATCAATCCCGTCGTTTTGTTCGAGGTCCAAAAAAGTAGATAGATGACCCTTTAACCAAATTAATACCCTTTTGGTGAAGAGACTCGTCGAATCTCTTTAACTCTGCTTCCTTTTCTTCATTTTTTTTGTTCTGTTTTCTCTGTAATGGCGTATTGATTAGTCCCACAAGTTAAAAGCTTGAAAGTGACAAACTTTTGAGAGAAAGGGTTGATTTTTTCTTTCCTTGCGAGAGAAAAAGATGTCAGTTTCAGAGCAGAGCCAAGACGTGTTTCCATGGCTTAAATCGTTGCCGGTTGCCCCTGAGTTCCGACCTACTCTAGCAGAGTTTCAAGATCCAATTGCTTACATTTTTAAGATCGAAGAAAAAGCTTCAAGATATGGCATCTGCAAAATTTTGCCTCCAGTGCCTCCTCCTTCTAAAAAAACCTCGATTTCTAACCTCAACCGCTCTCTGGCGGCGCGAGCGGCGGCGAGGGTTCGTAACGGCGGCGGAGGCGGGTTTGATTACGACGGTGGTCCCACATTCGCCACGCGCCAACAGCAGATCGGATTTTGCCCTAGGAAGCATCGTCCGGTGCAGAGACCTGTGTGGCAGAGCGGAGAGCATTACAGTTTTGGTGAGTTTGAGGCCAAAGCTAAGAGCTTTGAGAAGAATTATCTTAAGAAATGCGGCAAAAAGAGTCAACTTTCAGCACTAGAAATCGAAACCCTTTATTGGAGAGCCACAGTGGATAAACCTTTCTCTGTTGAGTATGCCAATGACATGCCTGGCTCGGCTTTTATCCCTCTGAGTCTGGCAGCTGCGAGGAGGAGAGAGTCTGGTGGCGACGGAGGAACAGTTGGTGAGACAGCTTGGAACATGAGGGCAATGGCTAGAGCCGAAGGATCATTGCTTAGGTTTATGAAAGAGGAGATCCCTGGTGTTACATCTCCAATGGTCTATGTTGCTATGATGTTTAGTTGGTTTGCTTGGCATGTGGAGGACCATGACCTTCATAGTCTCAATTACTTGCATATGGGTGCTGCTAAGACTTGGTACGGTGTGCCAAAGGATGCTGCTGTGGCTTTTGAGGAGGTGGTTAGGGTTCATGGTTATGGTGAAGAGCTCAATCCTCTTGGTGAGTTTTCTTATCTACCAAATGCTTATTTGCTATGGGATACTCTGTTACATTGTCACTTGTGTCAAGAAAATGTCGGTAGAGGCTTGTGCTTGGTTGGGTTTTGTTTCAAACCAGAGTCTGCTTTTTGATAACAAGTTTCTTATGAAGGTGAATTTATGAAGATTCTGCGAATCTAGGAGCTTAGTTTCAATTCTTTATTCTGATTGTTGGCATGTTTGTGCCTCTGTCCTTGTGTGTTGCTTTTAACAGTTTTTTTTCCACAAGTTGATCAAGGAAGGAGATTTTTATGTAGATGTATGCAAGTAAACTATATAGTAATGATTCTTATAATGCCTTATCAGTGACATTTTCTACTCTCGGTGAGAAGACAACTGTGATGTCTCCTGAAGTATTTGTTAAAGCCGGAATACCATGTTGCAGGTAATGGTTTTCTTATGTGTGCTCTGTTTATTTCATCATCTTTCTGTCTTCCAATTCTCTTCTTTGATAAGCAAAATGAACTGTTAATTGCTTTGATTCTATTCCCCTCGTTTCAATTGATTAGAAACATCCAGAGGTACTATTTGTTCTCACGCAAGTTGTTTGCTTGTTATCAGGTTAGTACAAAATCCTGGAGAGTTTGTCGTCACTTTTCCAAGAGCTTATCATTCAGGGTTTAGTCATGGTGAATGAGCAACCTTAAAGTCTCTTTAAGTTAATCATTCAAGGCTTACTATGCTGAAACTAACTTATATTATCCAAAAAATCTTGTGGGGTTTTAGGATTCAATTTTGGAGAAGCATCTAACATTGCAACTCCCGAATGGTTGAGAATGGCGAAAGATGCTGCCATCAGGCGAGCTGCAATAAATTACCATCCAATGGTTTCTCATCTCCAGTTGCTTTATGACTTTGTATTGGATCTAGGTTCAAGGTACTCTTTCTTTTTAGCAAATATCCACACACTCTTCAACTTCAGAGTCTTAAAACTGCTCAAAGGTTTATATAAGGTGTGATTCACTCATTTCAGAGTGCCAACAAGCATCAGCACCAAACCACGAAGTTCTAGATTAAAAGATAAGAAAAGAAGCGAAGGAGAAAGATTGACCAAAGAGCTATTTGTGCAAAACATTATCCACACCAATGAATTGCTCCGTTCTCTCGGAAAAGGATCTCCAGTGGCCCTTCTCCCGCAGAGTTCCTCCGATATATCAGTTTGTTCTGACCTGCGTGTTGGATCCCATTTGAGAACCAACCAGGAAAAGCCAATCCAAATAAAATCTGAGGACTTAGGTTCTGGTAGTGTTATAGTCGGTCTCAGTAACGGTTTTAAGGATTCTGTTTCAATGAAAGAAAAGTTTACATCTTTATGTGAAAGGAACAGAAATCATCTGGAAAGCAAGGAGAACGAAACTCAAGAAACTCTGACAGATGCTGAAATGAGGAAAAATGATGGAGCTGTTGGGCTTTCGGATCAGAGGCTTTTCTCTTGTGTTACATGTGGAATCTTAACATTTGATTGTGTAGCTATTGTTCAACCTAAAGAAGCAGCAGCTAGATATCTCATGGCTGGAGATTGTAGCTTCTTCAATGATTGGACAGTTGCTTCCGGGTCTGCAAATCTTGGTCAAGACGCAAGATCTCCTGCAGTGAAGTTCCTTTCACGTGAGTGACTCTTCTTGTTAATGGATTTAAAGTGTAACTCTATAGATATGGAAATTAAGCATATAATAACTTTGTTTCATCTTGCAGAAAGCATGGAAAAGGACAGTGTAGATTACTTATACAATGTTCCTGTTCAAACTACGGATTACTCAAAGAAGACAGGCGAACATAAAACTTCAACAACTTCTTTAACAAAAGTGCATATAGAAGATAGTGCTCTTGGGTTTTTAGCCTCAGCATATGGAGATTCGTCTGATTCCGAGGAAGAGGATCACAAAGGCTTAGATGCTATTGTTTCGGAAGAGGACCAAACTGGTGCTTGTGCATTTGACGTATCGTCTCTTGATAAAGATGGTAAAGAAGAGGCTATAGATGGTCGAACTTCTGGTTTTAACAGCCAAAAACTTGCATGTGGGAAAGGGAAAGGGGTTGTTGAGGGATCAAATGCTACTTCAAGTTGTTCGACGCTTTCTTGCACCACTAAACATAATAGGTTAAGCAAAGGCGGCAATACATCACTTCCGGAAATAGCTTTACCCTTTGTTCCAAGATCTGATGACGATTCTTCTCGGTTGCACGTGTTTTGTCTACAGCATGCTGCTGAAGTGGAAAAGCAACTCCGTCCTATTGGGGGGATTCACTTAATGTTACTCTGCCATCCAGGTAACAGAAAACTACAAAATTCATTTTTCATTAGTCTTGCGACATTGTCTTGGTTTTGCTGTACATACTATGCAAATGCTTGAGTCTTTTCATCTCTAAGGCGGACAATTTTTGCAGAGTACTCCAGGATAGAGGCGGAAGCAAAGATAGTTACTGAAGAGCTTGGAGTCGATCACGAATGGAATGATACTGAATTCAGGAATGTAACCCGAGAGGATGAGGAAACGATTAAGGCAGCATTTGATAGTGTTGAGGTTAAGGTTGGGAACAGTGATTGGACTGTAAAATTGGGTATTAACCTTTCTTACAGTGCGGTTCTCAGTCGCTCTCCTCTGTACAGTAAGCAGATGCCTTACAACTCTGTTATATACAATGCTTTCGGTCGCAGCTCTCCAGCAACGAGCTCACCCTTGAAACCCGATGTCTCTCGTAGAAGATCTTCCAGACAGAGGAAATATGTTGTTGGAAAATGGTGTGCTAAGGTTTGGATGTCGCATCAGGTACTATTGATGACTAACCTGAAACCATACTAATTTATCTACACTTCTGTTTCTGCTTGGTTTGGTTCAATTTAAGACATATTTTTTTCTTCTTCAGGTACATCCCTTTTTGTTACAGCAGGAGTTAGAGGAGGGAGAATCTGAAAGAAGTTCTCATCTCCGAACTGCTATGGATGAGGATGTCACTGGAAGGAGATTGTTTCCTCGTAATGTTTCTAGAGATGCAACCACAATGTTTGGAAGAAAGTATTGTAGGAAGAGAAAGATAAGATCAAAGGCTGTACCACGCAAGAAGCTTACCTCTTTTAAGAGGGAAGATGGAGTTTCTGATGACACATCAGAGGATCATTCTTATAAGCAGCAATGGACGGCTTCCGGGAATGAGGAAGGGTCTTATTTTGAGCTAGGGAACACAGTTTCTGGTGATTCGTCAGATCAAATGTCTGATCAGCAGCTCAAGGGAATTCGTCGACACAAGGGTGTTAAAGAATTTGAGTCGGAAGATGAGGTTTCAGACCGTTCACTTGGTGAAGAATATGCTGTAAGGGAACGTGCAGTTTCTGAGAGCTCGATGGAGAATAGCTCTCAGATATATAGACAGTCAATGGACGGAAATGTTTTGGAGGACTCAGTATATGGTCATGGTGATGATAATATCTATAGTCAACCTAGGGGTATTCCAAGGAGCAGACGGGCGAAAGTGTTTAGGAATCCGCAAAAGGGATATAGGCAAGCTAGTCAAATAGGTGGTGAGTATGATTCAGCAGAGGATTCTGTGGAGGAACAAGGCTTTTGCAGTACAGGGAAACGGCAAACCAGGTCCACAGCTAAACGAAAACTAAAAACCGAGATAGTTGAGAGTTTGAGAGAGAAGAATCAAGAACTGGATTCATACATGGAAGGACCTAGCACACAGTGTAGGTTGAGAAAACTGAATCCCTCAAGAGGGTCAGAAACAAAACCAAAGAAAACTGGTAAGAAAAGAAGTAACAATGCTTCCTTCTCCAGAGCTGCAAGTGAAGAAGATGTGGATGAAGTTAAAGAAGAAGTAGAAGAAGAGAATGAGGAAGAGGAATGCTCAGCGTACCAATGTGACATGGAAGGTTGCACGATGAGTTTCAGTACAGAAAAACAGTTGGCTTTGCATAAAAGAAACATCTGCCCTGTTAAAGGCTGTGGTAAAAACTTCTTCTCACACAAGTATTTGGTTCAACACCAGCGTGTTCACTCAGACGACCGTCCTTTAAAATGTCCATGGAAGGGATGTAAGATGACGTTCAAGTGGGCATGGTCTAGAACCGAGCATATAAGGGTTCACACAGGTGCTAGGCCTTATCTTTGCGCTGAACTAGGTTGTGGTCAAACGTTCAGGTTTGTCTCTGACTTTAGCCGTCATAAAAGAAAGACTGGTCATTCAGTTAAGAAGACAAAAAAAAGAAGACTGACTTAGGCTTTTTAACATGGAATCTATCCTAAAGAGATTAATCCATTGGATTCAAAAGTTTTGTATTTATTTGGGGGAGCTTATGTAGTCAAAGTCTTAACATTTGAAAGAACCATTGTTGTTGCGGACAGATCTATCTTTGTTGTATCCCCTGTCGACTTATTTACTGTTGAATCTATTGTTTTCATTTTAAGGGAGCTGGTTGTACGATTAGAAAGTTCAGGTGTATAATCTTGAATGCTTAAAATATAATAAGGGCTTAATTGCAATTTTAAGAGGAAAACATATGAAACGGCATAAATATTAAATTTGTGCATGTAAAGTATTGGAACTTGTCAAAATATAAAAGTAACGGTTTCTTTTTGGGATTCTCATTCTTGACGCTATAAACGACAAATTAAAAAGTTTTCCGGAACTAAAACAAAACAAAGTGAGCAACTTTATTATTCATCTTTTCTTCACCCTTTGATCTTTTCTTCTTCGTCCCTGAAAATTAGGGTTTCTTTTTGTAATGTGATTGTAAGACAAAAAAACATGATCAATTCCGAAGCAATTGTAAACGGGTTTGACCCTAAACCTATTTCTCGATCTTCCTCAGGAGAATTATCTGCTGATGGATCTCTTTCTGATCTCAAACACGCGGCGGAGGACCTCAGTGACCAGTTTAAGAATGTGGGTTTGGATGAAGTTGCGAAAAAGCAGAGTGAGACGATGATGAGTGTCTCTGATAGTAATGCAGGTTTAGATTCGAATGCGGTAGAGACCTACCGGGAAGAAGAAGTCAAAGATGATGATGATTGGAGCGAGAGTGAGAGTGAGATAAGAGAAACTGTGTATCCAGTTAGGCCAGGTGCAGAGGATTGCTCATTTTTTATGAGAACAGGGAGCTGCAAATTTGGATCCAGTTGTAAATTCAATCATCCTCTTCCCAGAAAAATCCAAGTAAATCTTTTTAATTGTGTTTTTTATTGATCATATGGAAGATTTGTTTATAAAGAAACATAATTTTTTAATCAGTGGCTCATGCGTGCATCTTTTGAGTTAGATATATATATACAATGTGTGATATGTGCTTCGTTGCTAGACCAAAGGTTAAAGCTTTAATTTAATATTTGCTTCTGATGGAACCAATCTATGTTGCTTTAGTTTCGTGAGGTTTGTGTGCTTTAAGAGAGATTTAAATGATAAACTAAACTTTGTGGGCTTCATTTTTGTGAAGATTGGTAAGGATAATAAAGTAAGACAAAAGGAGGAGGATGCTGATAATCTGAGACTGATTGATTGCAAGGTTAATTTTACTTCTCTCCTTTTAACCTTGTTACATGCCCTCTTCGTGTATCAGACAATTGTTTTCGAAAGTTTCATTCTTTTATCTTGATTTAAATTTGCTAAGCTGGAGTATCTAATTTTTTTTTTAAAGTATGTGCTCCATTTTCTT
The DNA here is from genome assembly GCA_963922655.1 of Cardamine chenopodiifolia. Lineage (NCBI taxonomy): Eukaryota > Viridiplantae > Streptophyta > Magnoliopsida > Brassicales > Brassicaceae > Cardamine > Cardamine chenopodiifolia. Next base: position 13,469,372 of record OZ000463.1, read on the forward strand.
GCATGAGGTTTGCAGTATTACTTCAGGACTGGAGGGTGCAAATATGGAGAAACTTGTAGATTCAGCCATACCAAACCAAAATCTTGTCTAGCCTCAGTACCCGAGCTTAACTTCCTCGGTCTTCCTATCCGACTGGTATTTCCAACTTCCTCGGGTGCAAATATTGATTTTCTTGGCTGTTTTGCCATAGTTATATAATGGTGTAACCCATTGACAGGGAGAAGTAGAATGCCCTTTCTACATGCGCAATGGCTCCTGCAAATATGGAGCTGAGTGCAAATTCAATCATCCTGATCCTACAACTATTGGAGAAACTGACTCTCCATCATTTCATGGTAATAATTGTGTATCAATTGGAACATTTTCTCCAAAGTCCACATTCCAAGCAAGTTCAGCTTCATGGTCTTCACCGAGTCATGCGAATGGTACAACTCCTATTGTTCCAGTCATGCTGTCACAAACTCAAGGAGTTCCATCTCAAAATTCGGAGTGGAATGGCTATCAGGTAGTATGTACTTCAGCTCTGGATCTTAATAATATCTATTTCTATTCGATTTATCTACGATGATTTTATCTTGTCTTTCGTATTTGCCTAGGCGTCTGTGTACTCATCAGAAAGGGGTGTGTTTTCTCCTTCCACCACATACTTCATGAATAATTCGTCAGCTGAAACAAGTATGTTGTCACAATACCAACATCAAATGCCTGCTGAAGAATTTCCAGAACATCCTAACCAACCTGAGTGCAGTTATTATATTAAAACTGGGGACTGTAAGTTTAAATTCAATTGCAAATACCATCATCCTAAGAATCGATTACCGAAACTGCCTCCTGCTCTCAATGACAAGGGCTTACCCCTTAGACCTGTAAGTTCGTTTTTTCCTTCCGTTGTCTGTTCTTGTGTGCTAGTATTAGAAAGTTGCAGATTTTTTATTGATCGTCTTTTCTTAACTAATGCTTGTAATTCTTGAATGCTTGATGAATGCTTTGACTCTTGTAGTAGACTTAAACAACATAGTGACTCAATCTAGAACTGGCCTGATTTGAATTGATTAACATAGAGTCCCTCGGGTTTTTGACTAATTGCTTGACTGTAATCCAGGATCAAAACATCTGCACACATTACAGTCGGTATGGCATCTGCAAATTTGGTCCAGCTTGTAGATTCGACCATTCAGTCCAGCCGCCATATTCGACAGGAGGCTCCCACTCCGTAGTTGAACCTCAAGTCGGTGGGAATGGGAATGAAAGTGACGGTTGGAATTGACAACCAAACAGTAAGGAGCTTACATAATTGATACATTTTGTCTCTGTCTTGGGTTTGAAAATTCTTTACAAAACGTTTTGGGTAAACAATACTCTCCACACAATATCTCAGTGCTTTTGACAAGTTTTCACCAAATAACTTTGTAATCTATAACTACCCTTTGACTCGTGAGGTTAAATGGAGCCTGCCTGTTTCTTTCATTGGTTGTTTACTTGTCTAAAACCTGATTCCTGTATTTCACCCTGTGTTGGTTCATATTGGCTGTGATGGTAGGAGCTTAACCCTGGTGAGTTATTCAGGTTTTGAAGTGGTTCACAAGCTGTAAGTAATCATATTTCGTTTATGCATTATGACATGCCTAGTGTATCTTGATCTTTATATACTTGAATGAAAAAGTAGCAAGAATAATGTATATTCATATACCCAAATGGTCAAAACAATGTTGAAAAGAGAAACTCAACGAGCAAGAAGAAGAGAAGTTTTCCACAACATCTTAGACGTAATTTGTTGGAGATTACTTGACTCCACGGTTCTTCCTTGCTTATCGTCGGGTTTCTCAGAACAGAGACAGTAACAGAGTTAACGAAAACAAAGCCATTTCTTCTGCACAACCAAAGAACAAAAGCAAAAGAAGTTAAGCAGAGAAATACCTAATCCGCGAGTAGTCAGTCTACATTGAGTATTGGGGAAAAAATGAAAGTACCTTGGATCGTAGGGTTTGGGGATTACGGTTGTGATGGTGTTTGTTGTTGTTCTGATGAGATTCATCATTTCTTGGAGGTGAGACCAGACTCTCAGGTCCTGCCACAGCAGTTTTCTTCGTCTTCTTGTCATCGCGAGCTTGATTGAAAATGACAGTGAATCCTTGGGCTGAGGCTGGATTACTCGCGTCCCATTCCCCAAATTTTGGTAATGTTCTCCCTTTATTTCCCTACACAACCCGCAAAAACAGAAACTTTCATCACCAAAACTGCAGAATTCTGAAACTTTGGTAATGGTAATTGACGAAAGATTAAGACTTTTTTCAAGATAAAACATTAAAAGATCGTTTGAAAGGAGAGAAATTTCAAAATCATCTCAATAATAACAAGATGAATCAGATGTGGAATTGTTTGAAAAAAAGGAGATGGGTATTGTTCTTACCGTTGCCATTGTCGGAATTAGAACAGAGGATCTCGAATCTGATACTAGGAGATACCAAAATCTAGAGAAAGACAGAGCTTGATAATGATGATGATGATGATGATGATGACGAAGATGATAATGATGATGAAGATGAAGATGATCTGGGTAAAGGAGAGATGAAATTGTAATATAGAGAAGGAAGAGAGAGGAGAAGAGGTCGTCGTTGAAACAACACTAATCTCCTTTTTCATATTCTTACATTTTCTTCCTTCCCGCGGCTTTCCCAACAGAAACACCTGAAATAAATTAGTAAATTAAACAAGTCACTGAGAGAACAAAGACTAAAAACGTGGAGCATGCCAAAAGCTCTTGCCTTTTCTACCTACCCTATTTAGTAATTCATCAAATAATATTGCCTCTAACTAGTGACACATAGAGAAAATAAATCATTCTATATATTTATGGTTTATCCAGTTGTGGATTTATATATTTATGAGAAAATAAAAAAAAACAGATATCCATATCTCTTCCAAAAAAAAATACATAAGCTTACGTATTAACCCGTGCTAAAGTTTTGAGTTTTAACAATTCTCTATATGATAAAAAATAAGCTTACGAATTATTCCATATCTCTGCAAAAAGAACTATTTTGTATTAGAAAAATATTACTTTTCAACTTAAAACAAAGACGATAATGATCGTCAAATACTAACAGCGTGATTGAGGCCTAAATGCAAAGTCTCCAAAGCCATACTTTACAGACCGATGGGATATAAAGACGATGAAACTATAATATATATATATATATAATTCCCTAATTACAGTTTACAATCAATTTTTAACTCTATTTTTGAGTTAAAAAAAAACAAGTTGTAGTTAATTAATGATGCGCCAACCTCAAGTATCGACCAACATATAGAAAGCTTTACACCTAAAAAAACATGTAAAAAGCTAACCCGTTTATGTCGGTAGGGCTTAATGCATATTAATCAGTGATTTAATTTATATAAAAACCGTCGAAAGCTGGTGGATAAGATTTTTTACTTTTATTTAATTCCCCAATAAATATATTTGAAAAATCATAGACAAACAACTAATTAACAAGTAACCAATCCTTACCAATATATATATATATATATATATATATAAAAAATCGCATGACTTATCTCATTTTAACTTGATTTCAACGCACATACAAATTCATCTTGGCCAACAACAAATATATTTTTAGAAATTTCATTATATCCTTTTCTATTACTCTTTCTATTTTAAAATACATTATGTTTTGGAGAAAAATAAATTGTTTCAAAATAGATTATGTTTTATTTTTTCATGCATATTTTTATTCTATTAATTATAAAAAGTCATTTTTAGAGAGTTTTAATATTTCAATGCAACTTTTAAAAATAGATGATGTTTTAGAGAGTAATAATTTTTTTTTTAATTATTGTTCTACTCATAAATGATGTTTTGGCTAAAAGTTAATATTTCTTAACCAGCGTATTCTTACCAAAATATCATGTATTTTGAAGTGGAGGGAGTTTTTTTTTATCAGAATTTTTTTTTTTTAAAAAGAGAGGTTTAAATGCAATGATATTCCATAAATGAGAAAAAAACCATGATAGATGTAGTGAAGAATTAATGTCAATATCATCTAGATCACTATCCATCTCTTTTTTCTTGAAATAAATTATTTCTTTCCATTTTTACAGATTGCAATTTTCTTATATAATATTCTACTATTTCCAGTGTATTTACCAAAAATACATGGAATACTGTTATCACCGATGATTCATTGATTAGTGTCTTCCAAGTCTTTTTCATATTATCATAAATTATTGTTATCAAACATATAATGTAAATCCTATATAGTTATTTCCATCTAAAACATTTAATTATTGATAAAATTATGATGTAGACTTGCATAATTTAATCAAAATTTGTACTAATATTTTCTCATATCTTATGCCAACATATATACATGTGTGTGTGTGTGAAATGAAATACTCCATTGAGAATTAAATATTTTAGTGCGACCTATAGTTGAAAAAGCAATGACTGTCGGTTAAAAAAGAAGTTAGTAAAAACACCGCATCTAACACCGACAGTGGTATCATGGCCTTAAATTAAATGCTCAATCTTATTTCGAGTTTGAATGGGCTCGAACCATACTTTATAACTTAGTAAAAAGTAGCCAAGTCACCATTAGGATAAAAGACAAAAAAAAAAAAAATTGTTTGTAAGACCTCTCTAGATTTCACCCTTTGACGTATTACGATCTCTATCATTATCATTCAGCTAACAGCTTTAACTTTTAAAATTTGTGTAACACGATTAATGGGTTCGCATTCAATGCGCACACTGCACCGAAGACGTGAATTATGAACCTTATGGTCACTAAGAAAATAAATTATGACAACAAAATGTAACCGACCAAAGAGAAAAAGAATGGTCCAAACTCCAAAATATGTTATTCCTTAAATGATTAATAGCATCTGGATTACTGGAAAAATATTGGATTTGTATTTTAGTGCAATGTCTCTAGCTACTAGCCTGCTAACATCAAGATATAAATGAAATTAACGTCTTATAAGTGTTACAATCATTGTCATAACTCATGATACAACTTCTTTTCTCTTTTTTTGTTTTGTTTTGGCTACTCCCGTGATACAACTATATGTAGGTAACTTAACCAAAAAACACCACCTTTATGTGAAAATGAAAATGAAACATTAACTAGTTAAATAAATTTACGTGAAACATTAACTTTAAGAAACTAACACAGTCAGAAAAAAAAATTATATATATATCATCAAAACCGGTCATGCATGTACTGATGTACATATTTAATGGCTAAGTAAAAATATCTCCACAGCCAACTATATTAACCACCGCCATGCCTTTTTTTAATGAAATGTTAAATTTATTTATCAACTAAAAGTTAAGATTTTAAAACAAAGGTAGACTGAACAAAAACAGTTTGCAAAAAGATCAAACGCAAAAAATATCAAAACCACCGCCATGCCTTACCTACTTTATTTTCTATTTACTTCGTTTATAATTTATCAAGTATAGTATATATATATATATATATATGCCCATGTTACTGTATTAACGGTATATTATATAATCATTCAAATTGTGTTATTATTCCATATAACTGAAAGCCAGGTCCAACCAACCCTAAGTATATAGAGCCACAATACTTTATAACATCAATCGAAAAATATAAAAGATTTTTTTATTGGCGTTTACTTGTTGAAATATCTATCTGTATTAAGAAAGAAATTTTAATTATCTTGTCAAATGACTTACAAATTACAAATGAAAACAAAATTCAGTTTATCCCTCTAAGTGACAATCATTAAATTTGTATTTTTTAAAAAATACTAAAAAGGATTTAAAATACAGTTTGACATATAAACAAAAACTTAAAAATTATATTGGAAGGTATACACATATACACCACAATTTTTCTTTTCATTCTCCACACGACTACAACCATTCAATTCTCAAATACTTGTGTGGTTTAAGCTTACAATTATTTTTTATTATTTTTCGTGTTTGTTAAGAAATACAATTATCACCACAAATTTCATCTAAAGGGTTGCTCTAGAATCTAGATTACTCTAGAGTTAGCAGAGCCAATTAATAAAACATACCAAAAACAACAAAAAAATCTATTTTCTGTTCTAATTTATTTGGTAAGAAATAACTATTTGGAGCTTAAATTATTCTTATCAACAATAAAATTAACACTATTAAAAACTTTGGATCTCATTTACCAAATTTCGTTTAATTAAATACACAAATTATTTATTTTTCAGTTATTGTCACTATAAATGTACCCACACGACCATTCCCATGGAAGCTTCAATTTCAAATCTCAACCTCCTTTCACGATGCCTTCCTCCATCTCTCTCACCCTCGCAACCGCCTTCTCCGGCGCGATCCTCCTCTTCTCCACCATCTCCGCCGCGGCACCAATTCCTGGCGTCCACCGTCCATTCAACAAAATATACGCCTTCGGCGACTCGTTCGCCGACACCGGAAACTCACGCTCCGGCGAAGGACCAGCCGGATTTGGACACTTATAAAGCCCTCCATATGGCATGACTTACTTCCGGCGGCCAACAAACCGTTACTCCGATGGCCGACTCACCATCGATTTCGTGGCACAGTCGATGAATTTACCATTTCTGCCACCGTATCTCGCCCTCAGATCAACTAACGCTAACGGCACCGCTACGGATACTCACGGCGTTCATTTCGCCGTCTCTGGAGCAACGGCGATTAAACATGCCTTTTTCGTGAAGAACAATCTAACGCTTGATATGACTCCTCACTCTATCGAAACAGAGCTTGCTTGGTTCGACAAGTACTTAAAGACCCTTGGAACGGACCAGAAGGTTTCGTTGTTTAGAGATTCTCTCTTTTGGATCGGAGAAATCGGAGTCAACGATTATGCGTACACAGTTGGATCTACTGTGTCAAGTGACACCATTAGAGAACTTAGTATTTCAACCTTTACAAGGTTTTTGGAGGTAATTTCTATTCAACTAAGTGCATAATTAACATTAATCTTTGGTTTAGGTTTGGTTCAGGTGTTTCAGTTATTATGATATATAAGAACCGAATATAGTTTGATATGCTTTTAAGTTCAGTTTTCTAACAACATATCACTGATTTTATTGGGTTTTTCGTTTTCTCTTTTTCGTTTGTTTGATTTTTGGATGAAATTAAATTAAAATAGAACCGAATGATTTGTTTTCTCTTTCCCGGTTTGTTTGATTTTGCTGGTCTAGTTCTCTTAACGCAACCAATTGGTCCCCGATTTGCAAGAAATTGGATATTTTATATACATATTGCAAGTCATGATACCGAAGTGATCTAACCGAATAGTCATGCGTAAGATAGCAGCTCGAGATGTCTGATAGAGCAAGAAGTCCGTGAATGTGGAAAATAACAGAACCGGTTTAGTTCGGTTAATAATTTAACACACTAATTGGAGAGTAGATTTATTTATATTATTAATATATATGCAATAGTATGCGACTGTGCACCAACTAAGAGCATCACCATCAATGGTTTCTCCTCATAGTACCTTCAATAGTGATATGTAAAAACAATAATAAAATAATGTGAGTTTTTTAAATAGTGTGAGAAATCCATACAAAAGTTTATACACTATTTGAGAAACTCACATATTATTTTATTATTGTTTTTATTTTTTACTAGAGTAGATATTATGGAAAGAAACCATTGATGATATTTGCTATAATCGATCTCCAATTTTGTTTTGATTTGAATTTACAGTTTCGATTTACAACTAGATTGACATGGCTCTAGCTCTAATTTATTTTTTTCATTGCCAAATATTCTTTTAACCTTGACAATATTCGTTTTTGTTAAATAGCCTATAACAAATTATATAACCGGATCAATGGAAGAAAAAGATCTGGTGGTTGTGAACCTAACCGACCGGATTGGTTTGGATTGGTTCTATGATCTGTTCGGTTTATGCCATTTTCCTAATCGTAATTACAGACATTGTTGAACAAAGGTGTGAAATATATGTTGGTGCAAGGACATCCGGCAACTGGATGCTTGACGTTAACAATGACGCTGGCCGAAGAAGACGACCGGGACAGTCTAGGATGTGTGCAGAGTATCAATAATCAGAGTTACACTCACAATCTTGTTCTACAATCTAAACTTAAACAACTTAGGTCAGTTTTAACTTTTTATAATACTGCCGTTTATACATGTGCTTAACAAAACGAACGTACTAAACCGATTCTTTCGATCCATCAACTAATTAACTGAACCAACAGAAAATTGCTCTCAATTTGCGAGACAAGTTTTACTAAACCCATCTCGAACCTTAAAGCAAAGCTAAACAACATGAACCGAAAACCAGTGGAGAGTTGCTTTTAAATTTGCATGTTATATAGTTTATTCATTCTAAAGAGTTCTAATAATTTGATCTTCAACAATAATTTGATCTTATTAATAGAATTTTAGTGAGCACATTTAAAACTCATCACATTTGGTAGTATATATAGTTATACTAAAAACATCAAGATTTGTTGCGATTGAATATATGGTCAATTTTTTAAATGAACCATTTGACAATTTCATTGTTAAATAAAGACTCATAGGATATAAAATTATAACATAAAAGATCTATGTTTGACGATAAAAATTTTAAAGGGTTCATTTTCAAGAATTTTTCCTTGAATATATAATCGACATGACATCAATGTCAAACATTTTACGGTTTTAGGATATCAAATAGAAAATTTAGGTGATTTGATAGGTAAAAAATAAACACTTTGCTAATAATCTTTGAAAATAAATACATTTTTAAAAAATTAGAATTCTTTTCTTGACAATTTTTAAAAATTTTAAAGAACTCTGTTTCCTTGAATTTTTTTCAAAAGTTGTTCATTATCTTTGAAATCAACTTGCTAATAATATTTTCATAAATGCTGCAGGATCAAGTATCCGAATGCCACAATAGTATACGCAGACTACTGGAACGCGTACCGTGCGGTGATTCAAAACCCTAGCAAATACGTCATCTCTGAGAAGTTCAAGGCGTGTTGTGGAACCGGAGAGCCATACAACTTCCAAGTGTTCCAGACGTGTGGGGCGGCTGAAGCCACGGCGTGTAAAGACCCGAGTCAGTACATCAATTGGGATGGAGTCCACTTAACGGAGGCCATGTATAATGTTATGGCCGACATGTTCCTCGGCGGCAGTTTCACTCATCCTAGATTTAGTTACTTGTTGAACAAGAAACTAACCCATTTATGAAAGAATTGTTTTGCCAATTTCTATATAGGATTGAATTTTTTTGGAGTTTGTTTTTTATATTGTTTCTTGGGTTTTCGATCTGAAGCCCAAAAAAAATTACAATTTTTAGTATGGACTAAGATGGGAGATCTTTCGATTATCAAAATATATATTTTATGACAAAAAATGAAAAAAACTATAAATTTATCCAGTTATTTGTATTTATATATTTTCTTAGTCGATTCTTGTTTGTTTTTTTCCCAAATTTTCATTAATTTAGTTTATGATGAATAAATATTGGATATAAAAACCAAAAACATCAAAATGTTAATTTTTATATTGTTTTTAAGTATGTGTCCTAACTAATGAGTATGATATTGGTTTGAGCTAAATAATGAATTATAAACACATTGTTCATTTGAAGAACAAAGACTTGAAAAAAGTAAGGGACCCTTGAGAATAATTTCATTGGCGAATTTGAATGTCGAGTACCTATTTTACCTATGCAATGGATGTATATGTGAGGCTGAGTATACTCCCAAGCTATAATTTTAACAAGAGACTATGAACCTCATGCATCAATTTATCTGTTTTGAAACCTCCTTGTCAACGTTGTAAGTTACTTTCTTACCCACATTTCCATGATCTTAATTGATGTTTTAAACTATAACCTGATTTTTATGTTCTTAGTTCAAATTAAAGATAGAGATCATCAGGATCAAGAAGCTTATGTGTAATTGGTGTTTGGAGCGTGAGCCAAGCGCAAAACTGCTTATATTGAATGATAGCCGTTCTGCTTACATCGTCAATAAGCTATCAAAGAAAGCAAATTTTATTATGCTTCTAGCTCACATCGCCAAAGCCCATGAAGAGCTGAGGACAACGGCCACAAAGACAATTCCTTGGGATAGGATGTCTAAAGGCACAAGTCACATATGCTCGCTTCCTTGAAGTTTCTAGAATCAGCTCTTGAAAACAATGGTTTTTCGTTGGAGCATTTTCTCTGATTGCATTTTATGGGCTATATGTTTACAGATATGACTGCTTATACTTTGTTGGCTTGTCTTTGTTCATTTGATGATTCATTTTTGTTTCTTGTGCGATTTGTTCTTTCTAAGTATGTGTCTTGCATTGATACTCCTCCTTTCTCTCTCAATCTTTCATCGTACACGAGCTTATTTCATTGGATCTAATATTTGCTTTATTATATGTATTGATTTTGTTTCTTGTGCGGTCTTCCTAACGGTGTGTGTTGCATTGATGCTCCTCCTTGTGAGCTCATTTCATTGGATCTGTAATATATGTTTCATTCATTTGATGTTTTAATTTATTATATATTGCTTTTGGTTTCTTGTGCGATTTATTACTCCTAACTGTGTCCATTGTATTGATGTTCCTCATCACTTTTTGCTCTCTCACAGTCGTCTCCACTTGTCAATGTCTTTGCCACATGTTACTTTGTTTTTTTTCGTTTTTTTTTCCTTTTTTGCAGCCAACATGGATTACTGAGAATTTAAGGAGAAACAACGCGAAGAAGAGATGACTGCTATAGCTGAAACGCATGACTTGCACCACAGTTTCAAGCTTCAAATGGACGAAGCAAGGGCTGATAGTCTGAATCTTCAAAAGGCGGAAGCAATGGAGTCTAGTCTCAAGCTTCAAATGGAGGAAGCAATCACTTCTTCCAGTACTGCTACAAATTTCTACTCCAGTGAGGTTGATGCTCAGCTTACATTGATCTCCTCTTGCCTGATCTTAAATGTTTCGATGAAGAAAGTGAAGATCGTTTGGTCGTTCAAGAGGAGTTGAGTAAGGTCATTGGTGAGGTTGATCTCATCGTAAATGAAAAGAAAGTCGTCCAATCAATGCCAGATATTCCATCAGAACAAATAAAGATCGCAGAAACGAGAGGAAGCAATACCCCTGCCACAATCCTCAACCATGTGGCAAAGTCACACTTCTCAAATATACCTTGATTACGAAATGAAAAACTGAATAATTGTATTACATTATGATACAAAACAGAATTGAAATACATAAATCGATACCAAAACTTGATGAACGAAGAACGGTTTGTACTGAGTCGAGATGAATATCTTTTTCTTAATTTTTAATTGTCTGTAGTATGACGATTTTACGCAATCAGAATCTCATGGTACAAAAACACTTTTTTTTATTTGTAACACTCAATATCAAAAGCATAACGAACGCTAGTGGTGAGTGTACTCTCAAAACACAAAAAAACAGAGAGAATAAATATGAGGAAGATTGTTTCTTATTGCGTTCAATCTGAATGAATGAGATGTCAAAAAGAAACTCTTTCTTCTATCTTTTATTTGCAAAAGAAAAACCTCTCCATTAAAATGAGCATTGATGGAATGTAAGATTTATGACCATTATTTCGTCGGTTTTATAGCTGTAAAAGGAGAGATATTTGTTTGTTGTGTTGATTAAGTCAACCATAAATGTCAAAACAAATATGAGCCAAAAGATATAGGCTATTAAGCCTCCAACCCATTTATCCAAACACAAACCTGAGCTAATTTAATATTAGCATGTTATTATCTCTTCTTTACACTATAATTTGGTCTCAAGCCTATGAACATGTACACAAACATCATCTCTTATAAACTAAAGGATTACTCTCCAAGTTACCAATATGTCATTTTCAAGCAACCAACTTTAGACACTCATTTCTCATTCAAATAAAATATGTTTTTTGACATTCCAAAACACCACTTCGTAATGCTAGTGGGTATGTGATGTATTGTGGTTTTGATGTATTATACCCAAGATTTTTAGAGTCTTTTATGTGTTTTTATAATCTTTTCAGGTTGAAACACGTTTATATGGAGTCTAATGCATAAGGAGAAAGGAACGAGATCAAAACAGCAAAAATTGGACTTTTTTGGACCTCAAATAGATCGATCTACACATGGATCGATCAATCCAACATAAGGAGAAAAGCCGAGAGATTTTGGATTGACCAGATAGTCAGATCGATCGATCCCACCTCAGATCGATCGATCCAACTTGCCGTGAGATTTCAGATCGACCATACGAAGATCAGATCGATCCTTCCAGCTCAGATTTAGCCTTCCAGCTCAGATTTAGCCTTCCAGCTCAGATCGATCGATCCGGTCTTAAACTGACCAAACCACAGAAAAAGAAAATTTTGGGGTTTTTCCTATGTTGATTTGTTTTTTTCATAAATCTTGACAAAAGTCATGTTTAACGTATATATTCTATTTTTATGTCATTTTTTGGGACCACCTTATTTTCTATTCAGACCTACATCTTTGAGAAGGTTTCTGAACTCTTTTAGATTTTCTATTTTTGATTATGAGTTTTCTTCATCTCTTGGTTGTTTCTCTGCATCAATGTATGAGTAGTCTCATAATTAGGTTTAAGGTTTCAAGAAAATTTATGAATCATTGAATTATGCATAGATAGGAAATTATCTTATTATATCTTCATCTATTGTTGATCTCATTGCTGAAACTTGATTAGCTACCTAGTTTATGATATTAGGTTGTTTAACGCATCAAAAATGTTTGTTTAAAAGCCTAAAAGAACATTAGATGAGCTGATTGTCCTTACCCAACGAAAGTTGATGTTAAGGCGATATGTGAACAAATCAAACATGATCATTAATGCTTGTTTAGAATTCTAAGTTCAAACGATAGTTTAAAATCTTAGGTTGCTAGATAAAGTGATTGATACGACGAAACTGGATTGGTTATACATACATTTTTGAGTTTAAATTGTGCTTATCTATTCTCTGAATAATTTTCTGATTCATGATCTCTGAATTCCGGTGAATTACCTTTGATCTAGCATTTCGTTTAATTGATTTTTACATCCTTTTAATTGTTGTTTTCGTTTCATTACAACCAACAACTATATTATTGCTTTAGGTTAGTTTCATTTTCAAAAGTCGTAGTGTGACTTTGGTTTCCGTGGATTCGATTTCATCTATATTACTGTAATTGCATGTGCACTTATAATATTTTATTTGAATTAAAACTTATGTGTATCACTACAATTTTATCATGCCCAAAATTCGATTATTTCGATGGGCATTTTCACTCCGAAATCCCACCGAAAAAATGGTCAAAGTTATTTTGTCAAAACAACTTCCAACACATATACTCCATAAAGTTAGTTTTGAAAAATATATCCTAAATTGTTTTAAAAAATCTGATGCCAAATCACATTTTCGCTTTTCACCTTGGAAGGGCACGAGATCTTGAGGTATCTTGATTAAACATTTTGCTTATTGTACAAAATTTGTATTGGTAAACTTCATTAGATTTTTCCTTATTGGATTTAAGCATATTTTTGTTTTTAAGTTTTAACTAAAAATATATAAATAACTTGTAATCAGACTAATAACACATGAAAAAGGAAATTCTAGACAAAGAAAAACCGAGAGCTAAATATTAGATATATTAGTCATATACAAAGTAAATATTGGATATAAAAACCAAAAACATCAAATAATTTTATATGTTTTAAAATATTGAGTGGGATTTTGTTTTGAAATAAATAATGCCACACTATCTTTCATTTTAATTTGATTTATAAAACTAAAATTTAGTATTTTAAATAACTAGATGATAAACCATTTTTTGCATAAATAAAAATATCTTCATGTGGCCTTCTGACATGAAGATATGACCTTATTTTTTGCATAAATAGATATTTCTTCGTGTGGCAATATGTTCTTTTTCTTAAATTCTTTATGACATATGACCTTATTTTTATTTTAATGAAAAACCCCAAAATACCTTTTATTTTCTTTTAAAAAAGTTTAAATAGTTATACTAGATAATATTCAATTATACCAATACGAAAATAATATTCGAATCCTAAATGTTTAGAATAAGGGTTTTACTATCAAATTTTGTTTGATATCATTTACAATTAAAACTATCTATAATTATATTTTTATCATTTACAATAGTTGTAAATAGTTGTACAAAATTATACTAATTGTACCAGTTATGATATAATTATGATATAATTATACTAATTAAAATAATTAATTGTATTATAAATAACAAATTCGAATTATATAAGTGCATCGAAGATTTAAACTAGTGAGATATAATGTTTGTGTTGGTATAACTTACAATTAACTAGAAGATTTAAGCAATTCAAACCCGACGCAGAATATAATCAGAATGTATTTGAGAGTTTGATCCTCTACGGACGGATTTCTAATTTCGCTCTCTCCGAACTTTCTTCCATGGCCGACGCCACTAAGCACGAGAGAACACTTGAGAAAAATTGTTCGACAAGGTCAGAGAAGCCATCTCTGCTATTTCTGATGCAAAGCACGTCGACCAGGTGATCTCCTCTATTCATTCCGTCGCCGTTCTTCTCTTCCCGGTCGACCCATCATTTTTCCCCGGTAATTAACAGTCACAACTTGTTCATCTATTCTTACTTAATCTCAGTCCTTTCTCCATTCAAAAGTGTAGTTTTTTGGGCTGTTTCGTTGTTATGAAACTTATTGATATTTGTTTTTTCCAATTAAATTGCAGGGAGTATTGGTGAGAAGTACAGAGAAAGGGTTTGCAATTTTATCTGTATATTGGGAAATTTGAAATTTTCAACATTGTTCTTGGTTCAGGAACTTGTGTTTTACTTATGGTTTTGTATTTTGGTCGCCACACAGGTCAGTAGCTCTGTAGTTCCTTCTGCAAATGAGAGAAATGATTGGTCGCAGACGTTTTATGGAGGCGTTGCGTTTGCTAAGGTTTTGTTGCTTGGTAAGTTTTTTTATCAAATTCACATTTTTTATTGTGTTAAGGTGATTTTGTCAGCTCTGGTTGATTTGAGTTGTACCAGTTGTTGTTTTCTTGATCTAATTTGGAAGCTATGTTCAACTAATTCTTGTTTTATTGCAGATGTTCCTTCGAATTGGCTTTCTTGTTTCCCTATTTCAGTGCAGAAACATCTGTATGATAAGTTCTTCTTAGATGGACCTGTTATTTAGGTTGTTCAGGTCTTGGTTCCATTCTTACATCATGTGGAAAATGGTGGCTTTGATGCTAATTCTGTCCAGACTAATGTGGAAAGGGGCCTTAAAGACTCACTTCTGTTTTGGATTTTTTCCTTTGTTCTTTTCCATTGAGCTTCTGTTTGAGAACTAGTAAGCATAAATCCCTGCTACTTCAGCTACTTTTTGCTTCATGACATTTTAGAAACTAAAAAACTTGATTCATGTAAAGGCGTGTTCTGAATATTTCTATTAAGAACCACAGTTTCTGTTTGACCCAACTGGAAAATCCGAAGATGTAGACAGTATAACACTTATCTTAATGGACCTAGCGGAAAGTTTCCATCTTGCTGCGTATAAATCTTTCTCCAGTGATATATTTTGACTGATGCAAATGTTACTATTGGTATATTCGTAGCCTGTGGTGATGTGATGTTGCTTTAATGACAGGTTGCTTATATTGTGTTTGCTTGAAAATGCTGGAGTGCTCAAGATAACCAAAGAAATTGGTAATAGTTATCTAGGAGATAATTCTAAGAGTGGAAGTCTCAAGCCTTTGTTATCCAGGCTATCACAGATCCTGACAAAGCACAGTTGTTAGCCCCGCCTTTACTTGCTTCTCAGTATCCTTTTCTCTGTGCACAGAATCTAGCGCCTTCAATGTGATGTAGTTTAGCCTCCCTTTAAGTAATTAGATACCTTTTATTGTTACTTATTAATTTTATTTGAGGTCAGTGTTTATCTTTTACATGAGTCATAAAGCTTGTACTTCAAGCACATTACCAATCAGCTTCTACAAACATTGGACGACAGAGCTTCCTGCATTGAGGCCAATAGCACAGTTAGCATTTTATCCTTTGTTGAGGAAATTTTTTTCCCGCATCTGTTGACGCGGATTATCAGGTATATATACTCCGAGCATTACACTTCTCATCCTGCTGTGTCGTCCAAAAATTTCAGCTCTATTTTCTAGTTTCTCTGAGTGTTGTGAAATACCATGGACTGTTTGTATTCATATCTGTCCCCTGCAATGGGGAGTTGTGAGAATGTAGATCTGATCCTCGTGACAGACAGGAGAAAGGTTGTGACATAATTTTTTTTTTATCTTAGTACTGATGCTACTCTGTTATTAACTCTGGATGTGACTATGTGTTTCTGATTGAAGTTATTTTCATGACAATTATGATGTACTGGAGATTATGTTTTTTAATCTGCAGATTTGCTGTTAAGTGAAGTAACACCTCATGTCCCAACACATGTTAGGAGGTTACTAAACTCAAAGCAGGGTTCAGTTGACTTGAGATTGAAACATTTCACTTGGACTCTACACCCCAGATTTGGTCAAAAACTATGGAAACGGTGACAGATCCGTATGCTGTTGAGAAAATGGCTGAATAACTTTTACATCAGCTATATGCTGAGCATGCAAGTGATGTTGAAACTTTCTGGACTATTTGGACTTTGTTTCATCGCAATGTAAAGCATCAGGCATCAGTGAGGCAAGCAAAATGTTTTCTTTGGCAGCTTGTTTCTTTGTTTAGTTTCCCCCTTTTTGTCGATCTTAATTCCCTTGCTAATCATGTGAAATAATGCGGTTCATCAGAAGTGGGCTAGAAACTGAAACTATGATGTATTTTGTTTTTCAAGGGAAGCAGTGTTGCTGTCTTTTGATTTTTCCCACTTTAGTCTATTTTGAAAATAATTTTGTGTACTTTATTTTTCAGGTCCATATTTGTTGACAAATTTTTGCTGTGGAAAGTGTTTCCTATCCGTTGTCTGCGATGGGTCTTACAATTTTTGGTCCCACCGGTTACTAATACACTTGCTAAAGGTGACATCACGCATGGACTGCTTGGCGTCTGTATGCAATGTGCATCAATGCATCCAGAAGCATCTGCATTAGCTATCTCTCTTCTAGATATGCTACAACGAAGGTACGTCATCATTTTTTATCTTATAGATCTTTTATCCAAGCTTTTGCACAGATACTGAATATTTGTATGCTTGACATACTCAATACAGGGAAGTATGTAATCACCCAGAAGCCTATGTCCGAAGAGCGGTCCTTTTTGCAGCCTCTTCTGTTTTGGTTGCTCTTCACCTTTCTTACATTCTCCCATGTGCCTGCTCTATTTGCCTCCTAATTAGATTTTGGGTTATAGGTGAAGCAAATAAATAGTCTTGGGGTTTTTGATTGCTCATAGCATGATTGAACACTTTAAAATTTACTAATTTCTTGTGCTAGATGGCTTTGTCATGTCTCCAACTTCACGCCGAGATAGCTCACCAAACTTCCCGAGCTTTTGAATCAACCGGCGGGAGTAGCAGCAGCATTGGACCAATGAACATAAGTATACCTTCTGGTATCTCTAAGCTGATATCAATCAAACTTCCTTCTTCAAATGTTTATCTCTAGAAACTTTATTCCCATTATTTTGGCTAGAATCACTCCTGTATAGTAGTAACATCTATTACCAATTTTGAGATTTGAAAAGTAGCTTTGTTCCACATTACCGAGTCAGATACCAAATTGATTAAACAAATCAGATCTGCAGGTGCTAAAAATATATACTTTTCTTCTTCCATAGATTCAGAATTTCTTGCATTCAGAATTCTTATCTAGACAATGATTTAAGCAAAAAATGAATTAATTGCCACTAAACATGATTAACAATAGGCAGCCCTCGGGCAAAACCAGAATAACAGTTTGGTATAAATCAAAGAACCCGAAAAAAAGAAACAAATGTACACATAGATAGAAGAAGATAAACTCTGAAAATTCCATACCAACTGGTACTTCTTCAGAATCACTTTACCCTTTTGAATCTTCCCAAGTTCATCTTCTCATATTTCCAAGATGGACCTAATCTTCTTTGCTATGCTGATGTGTTAAATCTGTTAGACGTTTATCACTTTTGTCCATGAACGCTTCCCAAAGAATCAAGCTTTTTGCAGAACTCTTCCAAGTCATCATGGCTAAACCAGTCCTCTTTCATCTGCAAATTGTAGGTGAAATTTCCCTTAAACAAAACCCATTTATGGCTAACAGCGATAAAATGTTTATCGACTGATATACTTACGAAATATGGAAAATCATCGGTGTAGAAATTCTCAGGGGCATCTTCTATGAACCGCTGAATGTAGTAGAGGACAAAGCTTCCACATTCCACATCATTTGTCTGCTGTGGAACCTGAAATTATGATAAATCAATCCAATTCTGAGATTCAAGCATCAAGAAAACCAAAAAAAAATTGATAGATGCACTCATTACATTGGGCACATAGAGCGGGATTTCATCAACCAAGCTTGGTTCTTCAGTTCTCCCCTCAAATCTATATATCTCCAGCACAAACCTGAAATAAAAGGAGAAGCACAAACATATCATTGTGTGAGCATTTACACAAAAATATCATTCTTCTTCGCTCAAAATTTAAGAAAAAGAAAGAGAAAGAGAGAGAGAGTACTCGCTTTCTTATATCCGGTTCAATCTGCTGCCAAGAGTCGGTTGTTTTTAACGAATCAAGAAATAACATGCATGTGTCATTATCTGAATCAAGAGCCTCCCCAAAATTGCAAAAGATCAACAAATTCCAATGGCTCCTAAGGAATTTATTATAAAAAAAAAGTCAATAGACATAAACAGTTACATTAGAAACCATTTCAAGAACATATAAGGCGAAATTAACGTACCAGTAGACAATGGGAAGAAACACATATTTCTTTGAGAAGATCTGCTTAGCCTTAATGGAGTCAAAAACAATGCTTCTAATATTATGGCTTTCGCTTTTGTACATACTGAACCATAGACAATCTAAGTAGACAAAAAAGTTTGTTTTCTCATCCGAGAAGCCCCTCCACAAATACCTATTCACATCATTCAAAAAATGTAAGAAAAAACCATAAAAAGAACCGTAAACAAGCACAAAATCATTCCTTTTTCGATTTCTTACGCTAAGTAATCCGTAAATGTTTTGGAATTCAGTTTTTTCCGTAGCTTGGAGACTAAATATTTGCACTTGATTCTTCTTTTTGACCTTCCACGGCGTTCACATTCCTCATAGAAACAAGGAGCATTTGATTTGAATATCTCAAGCTCCTCCTCGGTTGGCTTTGGTTTTGAGTCACACTTATTCAAAGCAGCAAGATGCTTCCAACATGTTCTGTGATGTGCAAATTCATCTTCCTCACAATCTGTTAATTATAGACATGTTGATCAAACTTGAAACCCCAAAAACTCCAGAAGATACAAAATCAGAACTAAGTTTCAAGCACCATAGATTCACAGTGATCACATAAAAATCCAAAATTTCAACAAATAATTTTTCTAAGCTAAATTAGTCGACTCAGGAATAGAAACAGTCTTCTCACATGGTAATTTACTTAGATAGATCGTATCCCTAAAACCCTAATTCCCCAAATTGACGATACCAAGAAAATATATTTGAAACCCAGAAAAAAATAGAATCGAGCCTGAGGTAAGGGGTTGAATTTACCATCAATTATAGTAACAGGTACAGGAACGGTGACGTATTTACTATTTCTAACTCGATTACTTCTTCTTCTTGACATTGAAATTGAAATTGAAAATCGAAAAAATAAAAATTTCGCAGAGCTCGGTGTAGCTAATTCCCTCTCCTCTTCTAAACTTTTTGGTTCCCTTAATATACCTGGCCGAATACAAAAAAGGCTCCTTTAGCCGTTGATTTTGTTTACTTTTTGCTAGTCAACGATTCAACGATCAATATGACTGACTTATTGTCGCTTTGGTTTCTGTAGAGATATTTTATTGAACCTTTTTATGTTTTTTTGTCTTAATATTTTTCTAAGAAATTATAGTATCAAACCATTTTTTTTTAAAACTTAGGTATATTTAAAATACTGAACTGCACATAAACACTGAAATTTTTTTTAGGAGTATTTAGTATACACAATTAGCGGTAAACGAAAGTGTATACTACTATATTGTATATTTTTCAAAAGTTGTCATCTAAGTAGGGCTGTCAAACGGTCCCTTAGCCTGCGGGCATCACATACATAGAAGTTCGATGGGACGGGTTAGGTCATGCCATAGAATGTCTATCGATTAGCAGGTGTTGCGGACATCGTCCAGGTAGAAGGCAAAATGCGGGTTGGTCTATTGCGGTGTTGCGGTCGTGCGGGCTTGGTCTTCTGGTTGAAACTTCTGTTTGTTTTAAATTCTTTGAATAGTCTTGAAGATTCTGTTTGTCTTAGAGTCTTTGAAGACTGTCTGTCGTAGAGTCTTCTCTTACAAACCCTACATAAAAGTTTCTCTGTTTCTGTCGAGTAACATACAACTACAAGCTTATATCGAGTAACCTACAGAAAACAGAATATCATCAATTAATCATATCATTCAATCATCGTTAATCATCAATCATCAATTAGAGATTCACACAAAATCTAGTATCATCGTAAATTGTAATGATAAGCCACTAAATCCCTAACACATTACTAGAATTGCAAATAGTTTCAAGGATTTTTCAAAGAATATTATGTCTCAAGCATCATTCATCGTATGTTTCAATAATCACACATGTCTCTATTCAACTTCAGTTCCACTTGGTTATTCAACTTCAGTTCCACTTGGTTATTCAAAAATCAAAATCTATGTGTTGTTTGCTTGAAACATACAACTGAAACTGAATAATCAAGTGTTCAAGATAGATACATCTTGTTTTTCTGACTTTGTTCAAGCAAAAAACACGATCAGTCATATGTTTCAATAATTACACATGTCTCTATATTTCCACAACCAAAGTCACCATTCACCATTGTGTTTTTCGCTTGCAACATACAACACAATAACCACAACATGATCACCATTGTGGTTATTCAAAACTCAAAATCGACCTTCTCCACTTGATTATTAAGTTTCATATCATTCATGTTTAACTAAATCTCGCCTTTTTTAGGATTCATCCTGTGATTCTTGGGAATTTAGATCACTAGACTCGGAATCTCATAGAGTTGTTGATGCTGCAAATTATGAACACGAGCAGATGACTTTTGATGGAGATGAAGCTTATGAACATGGTAAAGGAAAAACCATTGAGATTGACGATTCTGAAGCATGAAGCATTTCAAGCTCAGAAAAGGACATCGATTGAGATTGAGGATGATGTTGATGATGGTGACAAAGGAAATTCATCACATAAAAAGATAAAGTAGTATTCAGACGTGTGAAAACACTTTACAGTGATCACTAAGAAAGATAATATAGGAAAAATTGAAGAAAGAGCATAGTGCAACCATTTTAAGAACGATTATGCTTATAATCCACACAAGAACGATACCAATTCTTTCAGACGTCATTTGGGTCTGTGTGAACTTAAGATTAGAAATGTTGATATTGGTGCAATGATGATCAATCCAAAGCAAGGTTGCAAGCTAGAAAGATATATCATATGGTTTTCCGTGACATGGTAGCTAAATGTATCATTCAACATGATCTTCCAATTTCTTATGTTAAATATGAGAGTAAGAGCAGTTTGGAAGTACTTGGAATGCAAATATGAAGTTTATAAGCCGGAACACAGAAGCAACTGATGTTTACAAGTTCTATGAGTGTGAGACATCAAATTTAAAGAGAGAAAGAGAGAGAACTAGCTAGTCTTCCTGAAGGATCAGCCCACCTTCTGAGGGGTACATGTGTGTAACAACACACTACAATGATAGAAATTGGAAACTGAACAACAAAATTATTGTATTTTGTGCTTTACCGCCTCCGCATACATGTACACACATAACAATGAAGATTCTTGAGAAATTGGAGAAATGGAGAATTCAAAAATGTGTTCTCCTTCACCTTAGACAATGCTAGTAACAATGATACAATACAAGAGATTGTGAAAAATCAGCTTATGCTCCAGAATGATTTGTTGTGTGGAGGACATCATTTTCATGTTAGATATGCAGCACATGTTCTTAATCTAATTGTTCAAGATGGCCTTGCAGTGATTGCTACGTCGTTGCATAAGATTAGGGAGAGTATAAGTATGTTTAAGGATCATCACATAGTGAGAACTTATTTGCAAAATATGTAAAATCTGTTGGAATAAAGCTTAAAGCTGGTTTGAAATTGGATGTGAAAACTAGATGGAACTCAACATACAAGATGCTAGATAGGGCTCTAAAGTATCAAGCTGCATTTGGTAATCTGAATTTTATTGATGGAAAAAACCACAGGTTTTTTCCTACAGAAGCTGAATGGAAACGACTCAAAAATCTGTGTGATTTGGTTGAGCCATTTGACGAGGTTACTAATCTTATTTCAGGTTCTACATATCCAACTTCAAACTTTTATTTCATGCAAGTTTGGAAGATCAATAACTGGTTGACAGTGAATGAGTTTAGTGAAGATGAAGTTATCAAAGAAATAATTATTCCCATGAAGGAGAAATTTGATAAGTATTGGAAAGAAGTTAGTGATTTATTTGAAAAGACTATAGTGTTTGATCCAAGATTCAAGCTATCACTTGCATAAATTTGTTTTAGTAAACTTGATAGAAACTCTTGTCAAGGAAGGATTGAACACTTGCGTTTAAAACTAACTTCTTTGTTTGAATTGTATGAGAACAAGTCCATTTTTGCATCACCTCATACAACGACTCGTGAATTAGATCAATCAAGAGTTGATAATGAAGGAGAAATGGGAAGTTTCGGCAATTATAATAAGTTAATAGTTTTAAAATTATTATAATTTTTTATAATTTTGATTTGGCTCATAAAAACTAAAATGTCAAAAGTCCATTTTGCCACAAAACTAAAAACTCATTATCACGACAAAACTCATCAACTTTGGATATTATGTATAAAATAGGTTTTTCAAAATTTTTAGATTAAAAAAACAAGTGCTTAACTTTGACAAATAATAAACCTAATCAAATAACTTGTAAATAATTAAATTTTGAATAAGTACTTGATCGAACAAGTACTCGTTTTGGACAGGTCAAATAACAAATAAAAAAATCAATTACTTGTACAAGCCAAGCCGAATCACAAGTACTTTGAAATTATCAAGTATTTGCCTCGTGTCCAGACGTAGACATTTGCAATATAATGCCTTTAATTGGTGAATATAACATTGATACCGAGGAACTGATATGCTTCCAAAATTTTTGGAAAACAAAGTTACTATATACAAAATCACATTAATCTCATGCCTATATCAACACAATTATTGGAGATTCTGATATATCAGCATATACTCTTAGAGATAATATCGTGTGTATATTAGATAACACACTTTCGTATGTATGTATTTTAGCATGGTATCAGAGCTAAAACTCTAAATCGTTTCTTTCCGCAAAATTTTCTTCTTCTTCTTCTGTGTTTTATTTCGCTTTCTTACCTAAGAAAAAACAGAGCTTCTCGTTTTTTTTTAATGAGTAAATCAGCGAGTCTTCCCATGATGAAATAGAGAAATATGTAGAGAAATCCTTGGTTCTGCCTTATTATTTGCACCCGTAGACAACACGGGACAACTGCAAACCCTTATATGGAGAAAATTATTAACGTTGGGCGAAGCTGTTGTTAAGTTCACTTCTTCCCAAGAGGAAACTTGGCTTCCTCGATGGATCTATTACCCGACCGTCAAAAGACTCAGCAGATGCTGAGAAGTGGTCATGGTCAATTCTATGATTATTGGCTGGATTTACAGAAGTATTGAGCCTCGTTTAAGGCCTTCGGTGTCTCATGTTCAGAACGCCAAGTTGATGTGGGATAGTCTTCAACGATGATTCTCTGTTAGCGATGAAACAGGTGATCATCAGTTACGATCTGATCTTGTTGCTTGCAAAAAGGATGAACAAACTGTTGAAAATTATTTTGGTCGCACAAGGTGTTATGGGATGATTTGGCCGACTTTGATGTTGGTTTTGAGTGCTGCTGTGGTGAAAGTACATGTACTACGTTGATGAGATATGAGAAATATTGTGAGAAGATTCGGGTTCATCAATTTTTTATGACAGAGGACGCGGCGCCGATGCTTCTCATCATGGTAGAGGACGTGGTTCAGGTTATCGCGCAAATAGCTTGTAGATGATCGATAACTCACAAGTCACACAGCCTGCTCCTAGAGTTCAAGCTGCTCTGTCTCCGGGGATTCCAAATTTCACTACGGAGAAATGGACTTCGCTTGCTAACTTCATGAACTCTCAGAAATTGAGTGAGCCTGACTTTGCCAAATTTTCTGATAAGAGAACTAAATTGTTTCTTTTGGACGTGAAGGTCGTTATGACGTGATCATTGACTCTGGCGCATCTCACATATTACTGATGATATTAATTTGTTGATTGATGTTGTCAGTATTGAGCCATGCCCTATTGGTTTTCCGAATGGAGGGACAACATGGGCTACTAGACATGGGACGTTGGATTTTGGTGGCAAATTCGTGTTGCATAATGTTTTTAATGCTCTCCATTTAACTCTCATGCTTATCTCTGTTGCCTAATTATTGTGTGATATTGCGAGTTTTGTCTTATTTGCAAGAAAGTTTGTGTGATACAGGACCTCGCTTCGAAGACTTTGATTGGTGTGGATGAGGAGCGTGATGGGGTGAAATTAATACACGGGAGCTATTGTTCAAGCTAGTCATCCAGTCAAATTAATAACTCGGGAATTGTGTCATCGAGATTGGGTCATCCTTTGTCAAAGGCTTTATCGTTTCTATCTAGTGTTGGTGGTTTTCTAGTAATTCTGGTGTTGGTGTTGACACGTTTTGTGATGTTTGCATTCGAGCGAAACAAACACTTGGTTCCTTTTCTTTAAGTTCTAATAAAGCGGAGGAACCTTTTGCCTTAATACATTGCGATTTTTGGGTCCTTACCATACCCTTGCATCTTGTGGATCTCTTCTTATTTTTACAATCATTGATGATTTTTCATGCGCTGTTTAGACTTTATTGCTTTTAGAAAAATCAGAACTAGCTAATACTTTGAAGAAATTATTTGTTTTCGTCAAACGGCAATTCAACAAGAAGGTGAAAGTCATAAGAAGTTACAATGGTACGGAGTTCACATGTATGCACAAATATTTTTCGGAGCAAGGGATTGTCCATCAAACGTTGTGTGTTGGCATACCTCAACAAAATGGACGGGTGGAACGCAAGCACATACACATTCTAAATGTTGCTTGATCTTTGTTGTTTCAAGCGCATTTACCAATTCGTTTATGGGGAGAAGAAATACTTGCTGCTACCTATCTCATTAACTGCACTCCCTCTGTTCTTCTACAAGGCAAAACACCTTATGAACTACTTTATGGTTCGCCTCCAACTTATGATGATTTACGGGTCTTTGGTTCTCTTTATTTTGCTCGCCGAGTTCTTAGAGACAAAGAAAAATTTCAAGAACAGAGTGTGTGTTATCTGTTTTTGGGTTATGAGTTTGGGAAAAAGGGATGGGTCGTGTTGGATCTCGAGAAGAATATCAAGTTTGTTTTGCGTGATGTGATTTTCAAAGAGGAAGTTTTTCCTTTTGAAACATCTGCTGGAGATTTTGATATATCAGTTCCTCGCCCCCTTGAGATTCATCCATCTTTGTTTGATGATGAAGTGGAGTCTCCATCACGTCTAGACCCATCGCCGACTGGGGGAGTTTCTTCTTCCATCAATAATCCCTCAGCAGAACTGTCTCAACCACCTGTTGTTGTACCTCGACGTAGTACGCAGGAACGAAAGCAATCTGTTTTACTTAAACCATACGTTACATTCTCAGCACGACTCGATGAAGATCCCCCTCACATTCGTTCTCCACCTCTTCAACAGTCTTCAAGTGAGTGTACTTATCCCGTAACTGATTTCTTGTCTTGTCATCGGTTCTCCCCTTCGTAGCATGTGTTTCTTGCCTCTATCACGGTTGCCATCAAACCAACCTCATTTAACGAGGTTGTGCACTCAGAAGTTGGTTCTTTGGAAACAAATCATATGTGGGATATCACCACTTTATCGGAGGGGAAGTATGTTATTGGTTGTAAATGGGTTTTCAAGATTAAGTACAACTCGGACAGCTCGATTAGTCGGTACAAAGAAAGTCGGCAAAAGGAGGTGCTGGATTACAAGGAGACATTCCCTCATGTGGCGAAAATATCAACTGTCCGAATTTTTCTTGGCGTGGCTTCTGCTAAAAATTGGGAACTCCACCAAATGGATGTTCACAACGCGTTTCTACATAGAGATTTGGATGAGGAGGTGTATATGAAATTACCGCTTGGCTTCACCTCAAAAGATTCAAATCAGGTTTGTCGACTCCGCAAATATTTGTATTTTCCCAAGCAAGCTCTACGTTGATGCTTTGATAAGCTCTCTACGGCTCTTCTTGAGTATAGATTTCATCAAAATTATTCAGATTACTCCTTATTTTCATATACCACGGGAGAATCTGTTCTCTATTGTTTGGTTTATGTGGATGATTTGGTCATTGGGTAAAACGATTTAGAGTTTATCTCAAAATTTAAAGCTTATCTCTCCAAGTGCTTCCACATGAAAGGTTTCGGTGCTTTTAAATATTTTTTGGGATTGGAGATTTCTCGTAGTTCTTCGGGTATTTGTTTGTGCTAACGTAAATACGCTCTCGACATCATCTCCGAGTGCGGCTTGTTAGGTGTCAAACTAGAGGTGTCTCCTATGGAATAGAATCATGGCTTGGCAAAGCCGACTGGTGAACTTTATCCAGATCCATCTCAAAATCGTCGGCTTGTTGGTCATTTGGTATACTTGGTAGTGACTCGGACAGAATTGAGTTATGCGGTTGATATACTTGCTCAATTTATGCAAACTCCACGCCATTGTCACTGGGATGCCATTTTACTAGTGGTTAGAGATCTCAAAGGTTCTCCGGGACAGGGTTTGTTTCTCAGTGTTGACTCGGATCTTTCTCTTATTTCTTATTGTGATTCTGACTGGGCCGCTTTCTTACACGTCGATCTCTGTTGCGTTATCTGGTTTTCCTTGGGAGTTCTATAATATCGTGGAAGACAAAGAAGCAACATACAGTCTCCTGCTCGTCAGCCGAGGCTGAGTATTGATCTATTGCCGACACAAACAGTGAGCTCATTTGGATCAAATCATTGTTGAAAACATTTGGTGTTGATCATAATCATCCGATCAAACTTTATTGTGATAATAAGGCTGCACTTCATATAGCTTCAAATCCGATTTTTCACGAGCGCATAAAACATATTGAGTCTGACTATCATCATTCGAGATGCGGTGAAAGATGGTCAGCTTGCAACAGGTTATGTTCCGACAAATGAGCAGCTCACAGACATTCTCACAAAGGCCCTTGGACGCAAACAATTTCATTTTCTGTTATCCAAGTTGGACATTCAAGATCTCCATGCTCCACCTCGAGAGGGAGCATTGGAGATTCCGACATATCAGCATATATTCTTAGAGATAATATCGTGTGTATATTAGATAAGTGTAGAATAGATTTAACCTTATCAAACCTGATGTATATAAACACGCCTTCGTGTGTATAAATCAGAATCAAGCACTTCTATATTTTAGCAAGGGAGCTTTGCAAGACGTTGCTCGTTCTACTATGGGCAAACATTTTTAATTTTTTTTTATATGTCAAATTTTTTAAAATATTTTCAATAAAAATATGTTAATATAAAAATTAATAAAATGATCATATTTTTAATATAAATATAGAAGAGGTTATTAGTGAAAACATGATTAATTATTAAATAATAATATATGCAGAGCAAAAGGGCATCGAACGGCCAAGTAGAAGGAATCTCGGACCATCTCCTAAGCTTGAATTTAAGATAATTTCCCAAAATCTTGCTCACATTATCGAGCAACAATCCTGTTGAAAAAGAATAGAAGAAATTAAGTAATACAATACTTCAAAAAATCATATTTAAAATAAAAATTTTAAAACAATACTTTTATTATATAGTCACAGTTAGACATTAGAAAACAATTATCACATATAAAATTCTTCATCATTTTTTAATGTAATTTGAGAAGATACTAACTGATTTTTATATAGTAAAAATTTTTAGAGATAAACTCCAATAAAAATACAAATTTATGAATAAACAAACATCGCTAAAGTCATACTTCACAAAAATATCTTATTTCTATGTTATAAATTTATATGATTATTAATTAATCCAATTAGTTAAAAAATTAATTAATATGTTCAAGACAAGACTTACACATCAGTTCAACCTCTATAAATTAATAATTAACGGTTTTTGGTTTTATAAAAAATTAAAAAATTTAGAAACCGATCGAAATACGGTTTTTTAATCGTAACTAATTGGATTAATTTTTTTGTAAATTATTTCATAATTGTATAGATTTAATTATTAAAAACACTCTTTTATAAAAAAATACAAACAGTATATATTGAGAAATAAACAAAAAAATAGATGATTTAAATGGTTTACTAAAAATTCATGTTTTAAATGGCCTAACTTTGAAAGTTTGTGATTTTATTGACATTTTTATTTTTTTCAAAACTACGTCGTTTTGTTATTGACGGAGAGTGGTTAACGTCCGTTAGTTGATCCGTTATCGGATTTAACGTCGTGTCTTATTTGGCCGGGTCAACGAAAATTCATGTCTCAAAACATTAGTCAACGCAAATTTATGATTTAAATGGTGTACAACAAATTTCGTGGTTTAAATGGCCTAAATATGTAAGTTCCTGGTTTTTTTGACATTTTTCCCATTATACGTGTATATATATGCTTTTAACATGTAACCAATTTTTTTCTCTTTCAAACTCTTTCGCTTTTATATGTATGCGCTTCTGATTTTATGGAAAGTAAACAATAAATATCCCATTGTCGTTGTGACTAGGCAAAATGATAAAATTACTTTTATCCTTGAAATTTGAATTAATATGGGTCTAAATGATAAATCAAAAACTTTGGATCCAAAATCAAAATTTTGGAAACAATACGGGTTCATCTGAAACTTCTTCTTCACTGTAACTAAATCAAATAGCTTATCCACACTCTCACTTCTTCACTATCTAAAACCCCTAAAAACCCTGAAAGAGGAACGAATGAATAATGCAGATTTGTCAAACAAAGCTTACTTTCACCTTCCCCAATTCTAAAAACCCTAATTTCTGCAAACCCAAATCACTCTCAACCGGCTTTCAGTGGTCTTCACCTCGTCACCTCGCCTTGCCGCCTTGCCGTGGATTCAGCTCCGATGAATTCCCCGTGGACGAGACATTCCTCGAGAAATTCGGACCCAAGGATAAAGATACAGAGGATGAAGCTCGCAGACGTAACTGGATCGAACGTGGTTGGGCTCCATGGGAAGAAATTCTCACACCAGAAGCTGATTTCGCGCGTAAATCGCTGAACGAAGGTGAAGAAGTTCCGCTTCAATCACCGGAGGCGATAGAGGCGTTTAAGATGCTGAGACCTTCGTATAGGAAGAAGAAGATTAAGGAGATGGGGATGACGGAAGATGAATGGTATGCAAAGCAATTCGAGATCAGAGGAGATAAACCACCGCCTCTTGAAACATCGTGGGCTGGTCCGGTGGTGCTTAGGCAAATTCCTCCGCGTGATTGGCCGCCGAGAGGTTGGGAAGTTGATCGGAAAGAGTTGGAGTTTATAAGGGAAGCTCATAAGTTAATGGCTGAAAGGGTCTGGCTTGAAGATTTGGATAAGGATTTGAGAGTTGGAGAAGATGCTGCTGTTGATAAGATGTGTTTGGAGAGGTTTAAAGTTTTCTTGAAACAATACAATGAATGGGTTGAAGCTAATAAAGATAGATTGGAGGAAGAATCGTATAAGGTGCGTTTTAATGGTTTGAACAATGAGACATCAGTAGCTTAATGGCTAAGAGAAGGATTCTAATCAAGATGTGGCTTTTATTTATCCAGTACGATCAAGATTTTTATCCGGGTAGAAGGAAAAGAGGGAAGGATTACGAAGATGCGATGGTAAAATTTCTACTTCTGGTTTGATTGTTTGACTAGTTTGCTAGATAATCAAATGTTTGAAGTTAATTGCTTTACCTTTCTGTGCAGTATGAGCTTCCCTTTTACTATCCAGGGATGGTAAGAATCGTAGTCCTAAGCCTTGTTTATGGTAACTAATGATCGATTAGGTGATTGGTTATGTGAGCAATATCGTAATATCAATGCAGATTTGTGAAGGCACAGTTAGCACTTTACATCTGTATCAGGGAGCGTTTGTTGACATTGGAGGTGTTCATGAAGGGTATATCTACTTGCTGTTACTTTGTAAATATTGTTAAAACTTAACTGTGGTTGTTGTACTTAGGGGTATATAATTTGGTTAAGTGTTGTTTCTTGCCAATGGAAGAAGTTTCTCATACGCTTTATATGAAAAATTTGTGTCTGTTGGTTTGCAGGTGGGTGCCTATAAAAGGTAATGACTGGTTTTGGATCCGGCATTTCATAAAAGTTGGGATGCATGTTATTGTCGAGATCATGGTAATCTTGAGGCACATTCCTCTTTCACATTAAGAAACCTGAATTGGAAAATTTTCATGCTTATGTTTCTTTTTTCATTCAGGCAAAAAGAGATCCATACCGGTTTCGGTTTCCCTTAGAGCTGCGCTTTGTCCATCCTAATATCGATCACATGATGTATGCAATTCACATATCTTTATTTCCCTTTTCGTCTCCAGTAAAAACTGAATTGGTTATGTCCTTTAGTGGTCTTTGTTGACTATGTTTTAATCGTGCTCCAGCTTTAATAAATTTGACTTTCCACCAATCTTCCATCGCGATGGGGATACTAATCCAGATGAAATACGGGTTAGTAGAATCCTTTCCTAGAATGTCAATTCATTGCTTGTTCTTTTGAAGTATCTCCCTCTTATCTAAATACATT
The DNA here is from genome assembly GCA_963922655.1 of Cardamine chenopodiifolia. Classification (NCBI taxonomy): domain Eukaryota; kingdom Viridiplantae; phylum Streptophyta; class Magnoliopsida; order Brassicales; family Brassicaceae; genus Cardamine; species Cardamine chenopodiifolia. The sequence continues at coordinate 13,500,431 of OZ000463.1, forward strand.
GTTTGTACAGCGAGATTGTGGAAGACCTCCTGAACCTAGAAAAGATCCAGGATCAAAGCCAGAAGAGGAAGGGCTTCTCTCTGATCACCCTTATGTTGACAAGGTATTTTCCTAAGCAAAAGAGTTGGTTATGAGTGTTCTGATTGGTTTACTCATTAGCTTTATGAAAATTACAATGTTGGCTATCTTATTTTTGTGAAGCCATCAGTACATTTCTTTTCCGTTTGCAGTTGTGGCAGATACATGTAGCTGAGCAAATGATTTTGGATGATTACGAAGCTAACCCTGAAAAATACAAAGGCAAAAAACTATCAGAATTATCTGATGATGAAGACTTTGATGAACAAAAGGATATCGAGTATAGCGAAGCTTATTATAAGAAAACCAAATTGCCGAAAGTGATTCTGGTGAGATTTCTTGTCCTTGTCCGGTGTGTTAGTTAACCATATTTTCTTAGTTTTGCGATTAAATGTTTTTCTCTTTCTCGCAGAAAACCAGTGTCAAGGAACTTAACTTAGAGGCTGCATTGACCGAGCGCCAGGTTTATATTCCCTCAACTTCTTCTTGTTGCCAATTTCCCTTAACCCGCGCGTTGGCAATATTTTCATCTATGTTTCTTTATTTTCAATAGTTTTCTTTTTCACACTGTCTTGGTAACTCCGATTATCTTCAATGTCATAATTCCATTTTAGGTTTTGATCTCTGTTATAGACTCGCCTCCTTGTCTGAATCTTTATACTGACAGTGGTTAAATCTCTCCGATTGTCTTCTGCAGCACCACAATAAACTAATGATGGAAGCTAAAGCAAGAGGAGAAGGATACAAAATCGACAAGCTAAGACGAAATATAGAGATGGACGAGTATGATTTCTTACACTGGCGCCGATCTTTGGAGGAAAGAGAGGCATTACTCAGAGATATCAGCTCGTAAGTTAAAAAAAGATCACTTATCAAAGTGAGAGCTCAGGTCATTCGAAAAAGTGTTAATGTTTAAGATTTATGTTGCAGTCGTCAAGCACTGGGTTTACCATTAGAGGAACCAGGGAGGTATAAGCCAGGAAGCTTCTTTGGGAAAGACCAGTATGATCCAACAAGTGCACTTTATCAGTATGACTACTGGGGAGAGCCTAAGAACTCAGAGATTAGCAAGCAAGAGAGAATGAAGGATGCACACAACAAATCCATTGTTGGGAAAGGCAATGTATGGTATGATATGTCTTACGATGATGCCATTAAGCAGACAATAGAGAGAAGAAAAGATGGGTCTAATTTGGCGAGTCAAGAAAAAGAAGAAGAGTCGGAGTCTGGAGAAGAAGAAGAAGAAGAAGAAGAAGAAGAAGACGATGATGATGATTTTGATGATTTTGACTATAGCATTCTAAGTGATGAGAGTAGTATTGGTTACTCGGAACAACAACCTTTGGTTAACGGTACTCAAGTCTTCACGGATTGATGTTTAAACTGAAATAAAAATAAGAATTGTTGAGACTTTTTTCGACTTGTGATAGTTAATTGACGAGAACACTTGCTTAATAACACCGTTTTGAGACCTTGGCATTCAAATAACTCGAATAACCAGAAAAATTTATATTAGTCACTCATTTTAACCAAATTTTGCTAATTTAACCAAATTTTGCTGAAGTCCTAAAGTCTACTTTAAAATAAAACTGTAATGTCTATTTTTTGTCATTAAAAAAATGTCCTGTGACTGTAGACCTGCAGTGCTATTTTAAACAAAATTTGCAGAAGTCCTAAACCGCTGTTTGTGTTGTTTGGATTGTACTCATGATGAGTCATGTGTGTTAGGTTTGATTTATTTGATTTTTCCAAGTCCTTATCTGAAGATATTAAAATCATTATACATTAACAGGAAAATATCATTTTGGCCAATCTGACTTGAGCTAAGTTAATTATGATCAAAGTTAGAAAACATGGATCGCTTCTGTATTTGTGAATGGGAAAAATCTATAACTTGCAAATAGCTTGAACAATCAATTAGGTGAAAATAATCTCTAAAACTTAGCCATACATTTGGAATTTGGCACACCGTTGAACATTACCTAGTCACCTACACTGGCTACACATAGTTAACACTGGTACACGTGGCATTTGCATTATTGCATAGATGATATAGGTGTCCCATGTATCATTGGATATCGCACTTTTACGGCAGGTGTAGACTCTACATTCAAACTGTACTACAACATTTATTCCTCACATCTCCCTTTTTTTATGTATGAATGTATCGTAGCACCTTCTTATTGGATCCTTACAATGTTTTCGTCAAAATGTGAGTGCCGACTAAACAAAACAAATTTCAAATTCAAAATGTGAGTTCGACTCTGACCGTAATTTCTAACCGTCCTTGCCGTTACATCGGACAAAATGCGTCCATTTATGTGGTAAACACGCCGACGATAAACGAATGAATAATTAGACACTTTCCCTTCATTAATTATCTTTAAACACTAAGCTCGAAATTTCGCAACATAATAAGAAGAAGAAAAATATGCATTTTACAAGAACTCTAAACAAAATCTATTAAATAACAGAAAAAAAACATAAAATATATGTCAAATCATTTGAAATTTAATCAGTTTTTCGAAACCATACTTTATGTTTCGAGGAGATCATGTAATGTAACCGTTCGTCGCGTATCGTGACCATAACGATCTGATAGTACATATATAATCTACTGGTCAAAGGCACAAAGCAGCCTTAACGTCGAGCCTCCAAGCGAAACCTCCACCGTCCATTCTCCACACGTCGCAAGGCACCGTGACGGAGCCTCTCTCACGATTTTGACACGTGTGCTGTAGTTTCACTCTGCATGTGAAGCCAGGGGACGTTAGCATCGGCCTCTCCCGCATCACCAACCGTACAACTACGTTGTAACTATTGCTGCTGGACGACGTTGTCTCCGGCGCACCTTCTTCCACAGGAATATTATCCCTCGCCATCTTCCGATACGCTTCATTCGTCCACGTCACTCTCCCAGAATCGTCGGATATGAAACCAGGACACGTGTCTCTCACAAGATTCATCTTCCTTTCTTCATCTGACCTCCCCAAACCGTAACCGTCAATCCAAGCGTCTGTTACACGCTCCACCGTCACATACGACGAAATCACCACCTTCTTCCTTAAAACCTCCGCCGTATGGTAACTCGGCGTTAACATCCCGCCGCCGTCACTAAAACTCAGCCATAATGGACCCTGCCGCTTCTGCTTCTCCACCACCTTCAGATCTGTAAACACAGGTTTCCCCGGTAACAAAGAAAAAGTCACCGCATTAGCGCCGCCGTGAGCGACGGGTTTATCCGATCTCCTCAGTCGGGTGCATCTCCTGGCGTTAGCACCATTATCTTTCTGCTGACATTTCCTCTTCCTTCTACCAGCTCTAAATGAAACGTCGGAGCTTCCGCCGCCACTTTCTCCGCTGGATATAGGCTTTACTTCGCCGTTGCTAGCCGGTTTAGGAGCGATGGGACGAAATAGAAGCATAATACGATCTGCTTTAGAGAGATCGTACGGTCCAGCGCCAACGGTGTACCTTGCTATCCAACACCCTCCCCTACCGTCCATTTTCTCTCTATAGAATGTTTTGAGAATTAGCTAATAAGCTTTTACTACTTGGAGCTGAGGAACACTGAACAGATATGGTAAGGGTTTTATAACGTCTGTGATCTGAACACGTGTGGGAGTCTACACGCGTTGTGATCAGGACACGTGTCGTACACGTAGCCTACACGCTTGTGCTGGGTTTTGTCTAGAAGACGCTAATAAGGGTTTGCGTTGCACATGGAAAGTTATTCTCCTTTTCTTTTCTCTGCCTAAGTTATTCTCCCAACTCTAACCATATCCTCAACTTACCATAATATATGAAAGAAAATGTTAAACTATATTTGCTATAGTTGTGTTCGGTTCGTGCTATGAGACTACGAGTGATCATTTCTTATAAGTTATAACTCAACGAAGATTATATAAAAGGTCTTACACTGCGGTTTGTTCAATTTGTGGAATAGATGAAATAAATATAATGTTAAAAACAGAATTGGAGTGTTTATAATTAGTCGTAGTTGTCAAAAGAAAGTTCCAAACGAAAGTACGAAATCTCCGTATTGAAATAAATATAAATAAATAACTAAATTAATTAACTATTGGTCACTTTGACCCTTGCTCTTGAACTAATTTTGTTTGGTATTTTGTGAGGGAAGGGAAGATATTTGTTGGTGAACTATTTTAAGATAAAGACAGATATAAGGTTACGTCTGCCTAAAAGGGATATCCGATTACCATTTATTATGGAAGACAGTCATTTGTTTTATTATTATTGTATTGTAACAATATAAAGCTTAAATTTATCAAAAAAAACAAAACAAAAACAATATAAAGTTTAAAGGCTAAATAGTTTCCGGGAACCATAAAGTGTGATGAATAGTTCACTTAACCGAGCTTTCTTTGGCATTTCACTATTTCAGGTTTGAACCCGTTCTCCATGTTAGTGAGGATAAATATCCGTGGATCTGGGCGTTTATGTCAAAATAAAAAGGATAATACTTAATAACTTTTTTTTTCTTGGACGGTTTTTTAATTAATTATATGGATACTTTTTCTTTTCAAACTTAATTATATGGATACTTCAAGTTTGAAAAGCTGTATATTTCTAGTAAGTAATGGTGTAGGTAAGGGATATACGAGGATACAAGTAGAAACACAAAAGATGGAGTATTTTGGAAAGTTTTATGTAATTATTACAAACATTATCAACGTGGAGTTGATATACTTATAATTTTTTGTGAATCAAGATCAAAAAGGTTACGAGTTTGATTTTCGTTGGGAAATATCTACTTTGCGAAAAAGAGTTAATTTAATATTGGTTTAGACTATGTTCCAGAAAAATTAGGGACCTATAGACTCTAAAATTATTAAAAATAAAAAAAAGTTATTACAAACATTTTATGGAACAAAACGTGGTAGACTTTTTGCTATGCACATATAGATTTAGGTTAAGCTCATCGAAGTTTAGGTACTAAAAATATTAATTTGCCACTAATTTTCAATTCATTGCCTCGTTTTGAGGCAACGTCAAAGAAATACTTGTGAACGAATATTTTACATTTTTGACTAAAAATTTGGTTAAAGATGTTTTTATCACATTCGCGCATGTAAAAATCAGCTAACCAAATTTTCTTTTATGTTCCATCTATTTGTCGAATTTCGACAAAAATACAATTTCTGCCCAAGTTATTTTCTTCACTAATTAAGTGGTAAAGTTTACCAACTCCATTATGTATAGTTGAGCTATCGACAATTCTGAAAATACAGCTCATATATTTTAGTTGATCTCACTCGTCAGTAAATAAAATACAAAGTTTGCATATTAATTTTCCAGTATTTTGGGGAAAAAAAAATTCCAGTATTTTACGAAGCATTGTTTGTTGTAACAATAATTAGGAAAAGCCAAATCAGGTTAAAATATTATGCCTTTCAAAAAAAAGTTTTCATTAGGCACGATCCAAAAGATGAGGATCGATTATAATTATAATCATTGACCAAGTCTCAATTTAAAGCGAATGGCATTTTAATTAACTTTAAAGTGACTGTGAGAAGTTAGATCTCAAAGGGGACAAGATGATTTCATGCTTAAACGGCCTTAATGATTTAGTGCCAATGAAGGTGACACAAAATAAAGATTTAGTGCCAATGGAGCTAGGTAATCGTTATTGATATGAATTATCAAATCTATTCTTATTACCTATTTGTAGTATAGGATTATTAGAAGTTTAATCATTTATATTTGGTTTATATTTTTTTTTCTTAACTGAACTATCATATTAGGCGAATTCTTATAGATAATTATGGACAAAACTTAGATACAAAATCCTTTTTTTTAAGATATATTTAACCAGTTGGATTTGACGAACATTTATAGTTAAGTGAATGAGTTTGATGCCGGGGATTAATTAGTTTGATGGCTATAAGCCACTTGGTGCGTTTTACTGGCATGGAGTTCGATCCTAAGTTCTCCAAACGCGATAAAAAGTTGTAGACGAGACTAACCAGTGGACCATAAAAAAAAAAGAATTTGATTAATGTTTTATCTTGATTTTAGCAAGTAATGTTTTTACTTTTTAGTTTCAGTCTCCTTTCATACATATTACTGTAATATTGTCCAAACAATTTTAACACTGATTAGTTAAAAGTATTCTTACACAGATAGACATTATTCGATCTGTTTGAAGTCTTTGCTCCGTAGAATAATAAACATCTTACACCTAAAACGTGTTATGCCAAATAATCACATAAATCAACAAATGAATTCATTTCTTCATCTAAGAAAAATGCCTTAATTAAGAGTTCAAGCTAATGGCTATTGTCCAAATCATATGCATCAAAAGTTAGTCTGGGATACTTTAGATGTTAAATCAGATAATACATGTAAAATGAAATGACAAAACAATTAGACAACAACTATACATTAACAAAAAAATTAAACAACAATAACTTTGCTATGTCATAAAATTTTTAATTAAATTTTTTTCCGGCCTTTTTAAATTTAATTTATGAATGAGAAAATGACTGAATATAAACGACTCAGCATTTGTAATCTTGGTGTTATGTCAATACTTAGGTTCAAACTTTCAAGTATGTATGAGTCGTAGGGAAAAAGTTTCACTATTTCGAACTAGTGTTTGACTGTTAAACGTGTCTCTAAAACAAGTCAAAAATGGAGGCTTCTAGATGGAGGATTTTTCTGGACAATTTTGTCAAAAATTGATGGCCACCAACCCCTCACCAAATCCTTCTCCTCTCCTATAAATAGAGAAGATGAGATGCAGAAGAAATTATCCCAAAATCAAAAAATCAGAAATCGATTAAGAAAGGAAAGAGAAAAGGAGAGAAAGAGAGAAAGAGAGAAGGAAAGAAGAGAGAAAGTGAGAAAAAAAAAAAAAAATTTCTTTTTTTTTTCTTTTAATTATTCAGATATTATATGGGGTGTGAAATTCACGGGTAGAACCACATCGGTTCCGTGATTGATATTTGTACTTTTTCTATTTATCTTTCTGATAGTGATATTCCGGTGACTCGGTCCCGGCCCAGGACGTAGGCAATTTGCTGAACCTGGGTGATCAAATATTGTGTTCTTGGTTTATCTTTTAATTCCGCAAATAGAAGAGAGAAACACTGAGAGATTATAAGGTTAACGCAAGCTTAATTAAGGTGAAATTGCGATCAATTTCACAACAAGTGGTATCAGAGCATAAGAGATCCTAAAACGTTTATAAGCTTCCTAACTTCACTCTGAGACTTTAAGTCCTCGGAATCATTGATTACCGAGTTGTGAAGTTAAGAATCTTATAACTTCTTCTACTTGCTAAACCATCCCCGTTTCTTTCATTTTCTCGGAGCTAGTGTTGGAGAAGCTCGCATATCGAATCAAGGAAGATGTCTTCGGGAAGGATCGAGGTTGAACGGTTCAATGGAACCGGTGATTACATGCTGTGGAAAGAGAAGCTCTTGGCTCACATGGAGATTCTCGGATTGATGGAAGCACTACACGTGCAGGAAGCCGAAGAGAAGTCGGCATCAGGCTTGGAGAAAGCTGGAAAAGCCGAGTCCAAGGGAGATCAGTCCGAGGTAGAATCATCCGCCAAGATAGATGATCCACAGATGTTAGAGAAGCAGAGGAAAGCTCGTAGCACTATTATTCTTAGTGTTGGGGACAATGTTCTGCGAAAGATCATCAAGGAAGACAAAGCTGCGGGTATGTTTAGAGTATTAGACAATCTCTTCATGTCTAAATCTCTGCCAAATCGAATATACCTCAAGCAGAAACTCTATAGTTTCAAGATGGCAGAGAATGAGTCTATTGAAGGAAATATAGACAACTTCATGAGGATCATCACAGATCTAGGTAACGCAAGCGTAGTGATCTCAGATGAGGATCAAGCAATATTGTTACTTATATCTCTACCAAGACAGTTTGATCAATTGAGAGACACGCTCAGATATGGGAAGACTGAGCTCACATTAGATGAAGTAACTGGAGCAATCTACTCTAAGCAACTAGAGTTAAACGCCTCAGGAAAGGGAACCAAATCCTATGGAGAAGGGTTATACGTGAATCAAAAGCCAAGAGGAAGAGAAAAGTCCAGAGACAAGTATCCTAACTTCAAGAAGAAAGACACTGCAAGATCAAACTCAAGACAAAAGTTTGGTAAATGTTACAACTGTGGTAAAGAAGGCCATTATAGCTATGAGTGCAGATCAAGACCAAGAAACAATGGGAACAACAACTCATCTGCTAAGGGAGAATCTGCATCGGTTAAAGGAAACCACATTGAGTCCGACGTATTGATGGTTGAATCAAGCTCAAGCAGGAGTATAGTTCAGTGCAAGACTAAAAGTGTAGAAGTTCAGACATCAGAAGCAAATTCCTCAGTAGCTAAAGACTTCAATGAGATTTGGATTCTGGATACCGGTTGTACGTTTCACATGACACCAAGAAAGGATTGGTTTTGTGAGCTAAAAGAAGAACAAGACGGTGTTGTGAGGATGGCTAACAGTGCAGTGTCACAAGTAAAAGGGATTGGAAGTATACAGATTAAGACTGATGAAGGTGGTAGTGTCACCATCACAAACGTAAGATATGTTCCAGATTTCTCTAGAAATTTGATATCACTTGGAACCCTGGAAGCACAAGGATGTGCATTTACTTCTGAGAATGGTCAACTGAGAGTTAAGAAGGGATGTAGAACCCTGTTGAAGGCTGATAGGAGTGAGTCTTTATATCTGTTGAAAGGAAAGACAGAAACAGCCGAGACAAACGCAGTTACTCATGAGGATGAGACTGACCTATGGCACAAGCGGCTGGGTCACATGAGTAAAAGAGGCATGGATCTTCTTGTACGTAGAGGGTACTTGGATTCGAAGAAAGTCACAAGTATGGAGATGTGCGAAAGCTGCATCTATGGCAAACATCATAAGGTGAGCTTTGCAGCGGGTAAGCATGTATCCAAGCAGAAGTTGGATTATATACATGCTGACTTATGGGGATCTCCATCAGTACCATTATCATTGGGTAAGTGTCAATACTTTTTGAGCATAATTGATGATCATACTCGGAAAGTTTGGATATTCTTTCTCAAGACCAAAGATCAAGCCTTTGAAAAGTTTCAAGAATGGAAAGTTATGGTTGAAACCCAAACTGGTCTTAAAGTGAAGAAGCTTAGGACAGTCAACGGGTTGGAATTCTGCAACAGAGAATTCAATGAGTTTTGCGCCAAGTCAGGAATGGTGAGGCATAGAACCATATCATACACACCACAACAAAATGGTGTTGCTGAAAGCATGAATAGGACCATTCTGGACAGAGTGAGGAGCATGCTAAGTGACTCAGGTTTGGGAAAAACATATTGGGCAGAAGCAGCCAATACCGCAGTCTATTTGATAAATAGATCACCCTCCACAGCCATTGAGTTTAAGATTCCGGAAGAAGAGTGGTCTGGTCACAAGATAGACTATGGGAATCTAAGAAGATTTGGTAGTGTTTGTTATGTTCACTCCAGTGAAGGCAACCTACAACCTCGAGCTAAGAAGGCAGTTTTTCTCGGATATCCTTTAGGAGTTAAAGGATATAAGGTGTGGATTCTTGAAGATAAGAAGACTGAGATAAGCAGAAACATAATCTTCAATGAAAAATTATGTTTCAAAGATCTTCAAGAGAAGGAGAATGAGCCGAGACTAGGTGAAAGTCAAGAGAGCTCAGGAAGCATAACTGTGAGTTTGGATCAACAGGTGACTTCAGAGATGTTTGCACCATCAAGCCATGACAACATCAACAAAGAAGAAGTAATTGTCAGTGAGTCTGATTCTGAGGAAGACACTACTCATCAGACAAGTACGTTGGAGTCTACTTCAGGCCTAGAAAACTATATGTTGGCCCGTGACAGAGAGAAGAGGAAAGCAAAGCCCAATAAACGATATTCAGAGAGTAATGTAGTTGGGTTTTCTCTTATGATCACAGAGAATGGAGAAAAACCAGAACCAGAAGATTACACTTCAGCCAAGAAAGATAGCCAAAGTACTGAATGGTCAAAAGCAATGCTTGAAGAAATTCAGTCTTTGCATAAAAACCATACTTGGGATATTGTGAAGAAACCGACAGATAGAAAAGTGATTGGCTGCAAGTGGATATATAAGAAGAAGCTTGGGATTCCTGGTATTGAAGACTCACGATTCAAGGCAAGGTTAGTAGCAAAGGGTTTTGCTCAGAAAGAAGGGATAGACTACAATGAAGTATTCTCTCCAGTCGTGAAACATGTGTCTATACGATTGCTCATGTCCATTGTGGTGAATGAAGACTTGGAATTGGAGCAGCTAGATGTTAAGACAGCATTCTTACATGGTGAGCTTGAGGAGGAGATATATATGGATCAACCAGAGGGCTATGTTGAGAAGGGGAAAGAAGACTGCGTGTGTTTGCTCAAGAAGTCTCTCTATGGCCTTAAGCAAAGCCCAAGGCAGTGGAACCTCAGGTTCAATCAGTTTATGCTTGACATTGGATTCAAGAGAAGTCAACATGACAGCTGCGCTTATATAAAAGAAACCACAGATGGAATTATGATATATCTTCTCCTTTATGTAGATGATATGCTAGTTGCATCAAGGAGCATGAAACTAATCTCTGAATTGAAGCAAGTGTTGAATACTGAAATTGAGATGAAAGATCTCGGCGCTGCTAGAAGGATACTTGGTATCGAAGTACACAGAGACAGAAAGGCAGGTACACTAAAGTTGTCTCAAGAAGGATACCTGAACAAAGTGCTTGACACGTTTTCTATGGATCAAGCTAAATCGGTGTTAACTCCTCTTGGGAGTCATTTCAAGCTAGCTGCAGCAACAAAAGATGAAGTAGAGAGGGAAGGTGAATTCATGAAGACAGTCCCTTACTCAAGTGCTGTTGGAAGCTTGATGTATGCCATGATTGGTTCACGACCAGATTTGGCATATCCGGTGGGAATTGTAAGTAGATATATGAGTTGCCCACTGAAGAACCATTGGAGTGCAGTTAAGTGGATCCTAAGGTACATCAAGGGATCTGCTAGTACTTGTTTGAAGTATAGGAAATCAAACGACTTCAAGTTGTATGGTTTCTGTGACGCTGATTTTGCTGCTGATCCAGATCGAAGGAGATCAATCACATGATTCACTTTCTTAGCAGGAGGAAACGTAATAAGCTGGAAATCAGGACTTCAGAAGGTGGTTGCACTTTCCACTACTGAATCAGAATATATGGCATTGACTGAGGCAGTAAAAGAAGCTACATGGCTAAGAGGACTTTGCGCAGAGTTTGGCTATGTTCAAGAAGAAGTGGAGATCCTGTGTGACTCCCAAAGTGCTGTTGCTTTAGCAAAGAATAATGTGCACCATGAGAGGACAAATCACATTGATGTGAGGCTACATTTCATCAGAGATATGATAACTGAAGGAGTAGTGAAGGTGTCAAAGGTTCACACAGATGATAACCCTGCAGACATCTTTACTAAGGTTTTGCCAACAGGTAAGTTCAAAGGATTTATGAACTTACTTGGCATGGCACAAGCCTGAGCTCAAGGAGGAGCTCCGGGACCGAGATCACTAAGATAAGAAGTCAGAAAGGACTGAAAGAATGAAAAGTTTCAGAGACAAGGAGGAGAATTGTTAAACGTGTCTCTAAAACAAGTAAAAAATGGAGGCTTCTAGATGGAGGATTTTTCTGGACAATTTTGTCAAAAATTGATGGCCACCAACCCCTCACCAAATCCTTCTCCTCTCCTATAAATAGAGAAGATGAGATGCAGAAGAAATTATCCCAAAATCAAAAAATCAGAAATCGATTAAGAAAGGGAAGAGAAAAGGAGAGAAAGAGAGAAAGAGAGAAGGAAAGAAGAGAGAAAGAGAGAAAGTGAGAAAAAAAAAAATTTATATGGGGTGTGAAATTCACGGGTAGAACCACATCGGTTCCGTGATTGATATTTGTACTTTTTCTATTTATCTTTCTGATAGTGATATTCCGGTGACTCGGTCCCGGTCCAGGACGTAGGCAATTTGCTGAACCTGGGTGATCAAATATTGTGTTCTTGGTTTATCTTTTAATTCCGCAAATAGAAGAGAGAAACACTGAGAGATTATAAGGTTAACGCAAGCTTAATTAAGGTGAAATTGCGATCAATTTCACAACATTGACTACTAGTAAAAATCAACGAAATGTCGTAATATCACCATACAATTTCGTTATTCTGTGAATTAATGAATAAAATTCCCTAATCTTAAACTTAGACAAGATTTTAACAAAAAAAATTGTTAAGATATATTTAACGCTAGATTTGGGACGGGTGCGAGGGAATCTAGAAAATATTACAGGTAGGTTGCGCTGTACTTTGGTCTTTGGAGGTGAACACGCAAGGCCACGTAAAGACAACTCATTAGCTAATGTCTATAATAGTCACTATATAAAGGTGTAAACAGTATTCATTAACTTTATTTATTTAATTAATTATATTAAAATAACCAAAACCAGTAGTTAAGCGTACTGCATACACCCATCTGCTTTTCTATGTTTTAAGTACAACACATTTATCGCTGGAAGTGTTTTCACTCTAGAACCAGAATATTGTGTTTTTTGACTACGACATCAGTACTCAATTATTCAGATTTAATTTGGTATAAGTCACTATAATTATGATTATATTAGAACTTTTCTTAGAAATATCGGGTTTTTAGACTTGGTGACTTCGTCTACAATTTGGGTTTTCGTTATAGTTATAGATTATTGAAAATATATTTGTAATAGATTCAAGATAATGAAACAATTCAACAGATAATTTAGACTACACTCTAATATAGACGAGTGTGTTTATGTCACAAGAGTGTATTATACAAACGATGATACAAATTGCATTGCAATAGAGGTAAGTGTCTATGTAACATAACCGTCTATTTGTGACACATAAACTGTTGTTGAAGAGTTAATACATAAAGAAAATCCAATAAGAAAGAAAAGTGACGTGGATCTTTTTCAAAGAGAAGTCCAAGCTTGAAGATTTTAGGATTTTTACTCTTGAGTAGCATACAAATTGCATTGCAAAAGAAAAATGGTACACATCTATAGTTTTGCTGAGAGAAACACACATGTGTGTGTGCGTTGCCCTATCAGATAAGATAGTGAAATCTGTTAGTGGTTTTGTTGAAGTTACACTCGTCGGAAAAGACAATGAATGGTAGTTTTCTTTCATTGTAATTCTAGAAAAGAGTGGTGGATGTCATATAGCAATTGTAGGTTGCGGTTTTTTTCTATTGAATGGTTTTCGGATTTGATCCCGGGGATATAGGTAAATTAAACCCCGTTAACAAATCTTTATGTCTCATTTACTTTATGCACATACCAAATCATTTCACTCTCTCATCATACAAAAATATAGTCCTATCACACATATAGTTATTCATTTGGTATCTGAGCAGGTGCTCAACAGAGATCTGTTCTATCTTCGGGTATGATCTTGGATGTGTGGCTAGATGAGAAAGAAGAATTGTTCATAAATCGAATGGTGTTCTTAAGCCTTGAGGAATTAAAGTTTAAAAGCAAATAGGATAGAGAGTTGTCAGCGACGAGGCATCACCGAATACTCTTTGTTGTTAATCAGAATATGGGTTATGTCCTGGTTATGCGTCTTTGTCAAAGAAGAGAGACAAAAGAAAAGTTTATTGGGCCAAAGATGGTCTTGTGATGAATTGGGTTTCAGTTATCTGTTCATGGTCTTAACTGATTTAATATCATGCTGGTTTTTTTTTCTTTGGGTCTGTTGCATTATACTTAATGTCTTGACCATAAGATATTGTCCAAGATGAAAAAGATGAGCATCGATGTTTACTTTCAATGACGAAGGAGGAATGTTAGAAAAATGGAAGACTTTGTTCGTTCTTTTTGAAGACAAAAAGTTGTTAGAATTGATTTTCAACAGATTATGTTATTGCACACGTGAACATCAGTTTTATTGCACATAGAGATTGGTTGGAGAAATAAGCTTCGAAGTTGGTAGTGATGACCATGTCAGTGGTGGAGATTTCCATCGGGTTTTTTTCAAGAGACATCGTCGGAAAATGTAAGCAATGGCTTAAGTTACATATGGTTCTATTGTTGGGTAAGAAGCTTTAAGGCATAGACAAAGAGAAGGGTAACATAGTTTATCGTGAGTTTTGTTGGTTATCAGTGAAGTGTGTTTTCAGAGAGGGATGTCCACGAGAGATCTGTTGAGGTTGTCGTGAAGTCCATTTCAGGTTTTCGGAACCACATCCTTGTCACTTTCGGAGAAGAAGTTTCAAGGAATGGAGGATGTGACTACTTTCGCCTATAAGAGTGGTCGCAAACTCTACAAAGGATGAAAACATATTGTGGTGCATCTAAAATTGAGGTTTGTGAGTTTTCTTGGTGGTTTGGACTACTTTATAATCATTGAATATATGTTTGTAATTGATTGAAACATGAGCATAAATCTTTACGGAGCCATAAAGATGAATATGAAAAAAGTCAATTCATCACATATGGAGTTAAAGATGAAGATCGCTGATGAATTCTTTGAAGTGAATTATGATTTTTTCTTGACCAAAATGATGCTCTCTTGATTAGAAATGCGCAAATCTGTCTAAAAAAGAATCAACCGTTTATCTCCTCCAAGACTTTGATAGTTATTGGGGTGAAGTCAGTGAGTGAAAGTGAACCAAAGTGTGGGTGAAATTGAAGGCTATGAAATTCTCTTATCTAGAATCAACGTGAAGAGGATTTGTGTTGGTGAAGCTTATCTGTAAAAAGGATTTCTGATTCTGAAAACATTTCCAAGCTTTGGTTGTAATCTCTGGTTTTAAGTTGTGATTCAAACAAAAGAGATTTCAGCTATAGTGTGAGCTTGAAATCCCACGAAATTGAACAAAATGGCGATTTCAAATATTTTTGGCTTGATATCTATCTCTTGAAGCTTGTGTGATTATGTGTTTTAAGGTATGATGTCTTTGTTGGTCTTGTGGGTAAACAATACATGATGATTCATGGTTTGGCTCAGTGTTGGGAATCACTTACTTGTAATGGTTGTGTTGGATGTTTGAGCAAAACTTAGCTGAGAATTGGTTCTTATTTGGTTCATGAAGAAGGTCAAATTCTTAGTTATTATATGAGGTTTTTGCTCAGAAGTTTAATAACAATTGTGAAAACTCCACATCTGGTGGAAATGGTATAATAGTTATTTGAGTGTGAGTTTGGTGGTGTCATCTGCAGTTTGGTTGGCTTTAATCTTGATAGAATTCTGGAGCATAACTCAATTTTGTTAGGTGTGATTCACAAAGAAAACTATGGTGAATTCTTGTGTTGATAAGAAGGTTTGGAGGCTTTGTTTTCTTTTGATAAGTACTATTGGAGTTGTGTTGATGTATGTGTCATGGCTTGGATTTTTTTCTTACTGAGACACAATCAACAAGGGGAGAAGAATTTTGAAACCAAGAGCTTCATAAAAAAATTCAAAAAAAAGAAAAAGGGAATTTTGTTCTTGATCATGCGACAAACAATGGTTTTCGTCGTGGAAAAGAAAGATGAATCAAAGATGGAGCCTATGGAATATGGTTCTTAAAGATGTCGATGCGCTGATATTTGTGAAGAATAAAATAATGGTGAAGAAGAATTTTGATACAACTCTGAATCTAGAAAAGTAGCTCAGAGGATGAATGATGAAGAAGAAGGTTTCGGGTTTCAAAGACAGTTTTCGATCCAGGGTTAATTCTTTCATCTTCGTTTTCTTTTGCTACAGACTTTGGATTTTAGCTCTTAAAAATGTTCTGAAAAATTGAGAGTGAGATCTTTTCAAGGATATAATAATCACTTTCTGGTTACTTGTGGTTTGATGAGAAATTTCTCTTAAAATTGGATGCTCGCAACGTTGTATCATTCCGATATGTTCTGGGAAATTGATCATAACTTTTAAACCGTAAACTCAAATCTTGATCCATTTTTCCTGTGAGTTTGTATGAATGTTGTTGATATATTCACTAAATTTTTTAATTTTTTGGATTGTTGTGTTACTCTGTTTCTGCTCTGCATCAAGACATATGCATATGTTTCAGTCAAAAGTCTTTATTTTTGGAAAATCTTCAATACAAGTCTTTGAAGTGTGTGAAGTGATGGACTGTGTTTATGGAGTTCCATCAAGATGGGCTGTTTTATACATTTAGTGGTTCTCCAATTTGTGTTGCTCTGAAAGTTATATCGAGGAAAGGTTTTAAAGCAATTTTTATAGAGGGTTTGGTCAAGATTTAAGGCTGCTTTCAAACTGAGTTTTTGTGAAGTTCAGTTAGAAAGTTTGGTATTTTAAGTATATACTGACCTCAACTGAGTTGGTTCAAAGTTTATGTGCAATTATCTTCCCATGTTAAGCTGGTTTGAGTTCTTCTATCGCGTGGCTATGGAGTTGTATTATGCTAAATTAGTGGTAATTATGGATCTTAAGGTTCATTGGTGTTTTGGCTGGCATAATGTGTGAATCAAGTTCATAAAGGCATGAGTTAAGGATCATTGAGTCAGGGCTATCAATATCAAAATCAAACAACTTTGAATACTCAAATTTGGTAGTTCTAAAGTATGATTTCCCGCTACAAATTACAAGTGTCATAGGAAGATTTTTCTGTTCTAAGAGGCATTTAACATAAGCATGAAATAGTGAAGGCAAAAAGGATTTGAGCTGCAACATCAAAAGAGGGAAGATTATTTTTGGATCTGAAAAAGATTGCATAAATCAATTCCAAGATACAATCTTCATGGCAAGGATTAAAGATCCAAAAGTAATATGATCTAGCTGAAATTTGGTAATAAGTTTCATGATACTAGTGGCTTGAAATTCAAAAGGGGGGGGGGGATTAAGTTTTTGATGGTTGGTTTGTGTTTTATTTGAGTTTCTTCAACTTGTTCTAGGCGCAGTTCTTCTGATTTTTCCAGATTTGATCAGTCCCGGTAGAAACATTAAATGGGCAACCAGAAAACTTGGAATGAGATAAATTTTGGCAGAGACATTCTAGGAGTATTGTGTTAGTTTCTGGTAGAAGGTCATTGGATTCGGTGTTCGGGAAAAAAGTTGGATGACGGCATATCAGAAGCAGTTAACTCAGAGATGTCTAAAACTATGTTTTGCAAAGGTCTCTTACGAATGATTTTAGTAAGTGTTGTTTCAGCTTAGTTTCACAAGAAGTAAATTAACATGTAAACAAAGACTGAGACTGTAAGCACTGGATCGAATAAGTTTGTGTGGATCAGCGTAGAAAAAATCATGTGTGGTTTATTTTATGGCAAGAGTGTTTCAATTAAAATGAAACAACGGTGTGAAGTTTGTGTCTTCTGCCGAAACAGAGAGAGAATAACATTAGACCTTTGGTTAATCAATACTTGTTGGTTGTGCATGCACTCCTAAGAAAAAGCCAAAAAGGAAAAGCAATTGACAAGGAGAATTCTACGTGAAGATTCACTCTAGATGAGATGTTGGCCGGGATCAATCTAAGATGTATCTCAGAGTTAAGTAACTTCAATAAAGTGTAACATGGTTAGCTTAAGAGACTTTTAGATGAGAATTTGATTGGGATCAATCTGTGTCTCAGAGTTAAGTAACTACGATTAAGTGTAATGTGGTTAGGTTAAGTGACTTGTAAATGTTTGGTTATCATTATTGAGAATTACTTATCAATTGTCTCATCATGGGTTTTTAATCTTGAAGACATCGTGTTAAGTTTCCACTGCAACTACAAAGTGGTGGCTTCATGTTGATTTTTTATCAAAGCATCGTTATAAGGTCTAAAGCTTCATTGTAGGCACAATCATATTCCTATAGGTGACAACAGTCCTCTACTGATTGTGGAACAACTTCTTCTGAATTTAGTTCATCTGATATGTGTCACAGTCACATGCTAGAAAACCTATGTTTAACCGTGTTGCTGCAAAGATGGAATCACATGTCAACGGGAATGAAACTAACCAAGGAAAATCTTCGTTGTATAGAGGTTATCAAGATTAAGTCTTTTTAGATATGTCATAGCTACTAATGTCACAAAGGAAAGTTATCATAGCTTGTTTGATTTATGGAGTTCCATAAGTGATGATGATATCAGACGTAAGGTGTTGTCACAGGCATTTCACATGTGATGCTATTGATTCAACATGATCAATAGGGGTGTGTCTGACTGTTGAGAGAGCTCTTAATTATTTTTGTTTACACAAGTATTGCTAAATCTTTTTGTTAGGATTCTGGTGTAGTGGCCAGTATTGGAATCTCATATTATGTTTGCGAAAATTTAGTGAAGTCAGAAAACTATGAGTGTCTGCAAGTAACTGAGATTTGCTTAATAAAAACTGTAAAGGAAAAAGACTCGTGTAATGTGAATTTTTTTATCTTAATTGTGCACTCAAGCAGTGAGAGTTAAAGCCTTGGTGATGTTTTGCATTTTTTTTATAATGAAGCTAGCAACTTGGTTCGAGGGGGAGCAATAATTTTTCTATAGTGTCTTGGAATCATGATAGGTTTATTATCTTGTTATTTCTTGAATAGTTAATTGTTTGAGTATTAAATTAAGCTAAAAAATGGGAGACTGAAAATGCTAGAACGTGTGAGCTACAACTCAGCCATCAAGGGAGAGATTGTTAGTTTATTTGTGATGTTGCTTACTTGTGTAGTTGCTGGAATATGTCATGTCTCAGCTGGTGTGACATATGAAACCTAGACATTGCGTCATAATTATCACAGATGTCGTGACATCTTAGAGAGAGAATATAGTATTGAAGTTTAAAGATCATCAAAGTGCAAAGTTACAAGGTAAGCTTTAGTTCTAAAACTCAATAATAAAGGGGAGATTGAAAGTATATTTGTAATTGGTTGTTATACTCAAGATGATGACACAGATCAACAGATGATACAGACTACCTGCAACATGGGCGAGTGTGTTTGTATCACAAGAGTGTGTATGTGATACAAGCGATGATACAGACTGTGTTGCAATAGAGGTGAGTATGTGTGTGACACAACCCTCTGCTTGTGACACATGAGTTGTTGTTGAAGAGTTGATACATAAAGAAGATCTAATGGGAAGGAAAAGTGTCATGTGAGCTTCAAGATTATTAGAAAAGTCACATGGGCCATGTTTCAAGGAAAAGCCCAAGTTTGAGGAGTTTAGGATTCTTGCTCTTGAGGAGCATATAAATAGGACGTAGCTGCAAAAAAGAAAGGTTATGCGTCTAGGGTTTTGCTGAGAGAAGCACACATATGTGTGTGGTGTTGTCCCATCATGCAAGATAGTAAGATATGTTGGTGGTACAATAAGTGGTAGTATTCTTGCATTGTAATTCTAGAAAAGAATGGTGGATACCATATACCAATTATAGCACACAGATGTGTATAGCATTGTCCCATCAGGCAAGATAGTGAAATCTGTTGGTGGTTTTGTTGAATGTACAATGAGTGTTAGTATTCTTTCATTGTAATTCTATAAAAGATTGATGGATACCATATATCAATTATAGATTGTCTTTTCTACCTAATGGTTTTTGGACTTGATCCCAAAGATGTGGATTAACCAAACCCCATTAACAAATCTTTGTGTTTCATTTATTTTAGATACATACCAACTCGTTTCACTCTCTCATCATACAAAGAAACGTATAACTCTAACACACATATATATTTATTTCAATTATAAATAGTCGCTGAATTTAGTTTATGAACTACAAAATCGAATAAAAATAGATAATTTGGTTCAGGTTAATATGGTCTTTCTCTGATTCATTTTCTTTAGCAAAATAAACCGTATTGTTTTGAAAAAGGTTATGATGTATTTATTTGGGTATAGTTGTATAAGATAAAAGTTCGTCATTGGCTCAATTCTTTTTTAAAAAGTTGTTTTTTATCTGATTAAATATTTCAAGTTCCCCTCATTATACTTCTTTTAGCCACAGGTAAAAAACCAATCCAGCTGGGGTTGTGGAATTAGCA
This sequence comes from Cardamine chenopodiifolia, assembly GCA_963922655.1. Lineage (NCBI taxonomy): Eukaryota > Viridiplantae > Streptophyta > Magnoliopsida > Brassicales > Brassicaceae > Cardamine > Cardamine chenopodiifolia. The sequence continues at coordinate 13,520,484 of OZ000463.1, forward strand.
GAAAAAACTTTTCAACATTTCATTTAAATTAATTAGAAGCACGGACCATATCATGCATTCAAGATTCAAGATGAAAAGCTACATTGCTTTTGCTCAGATATACAGCAGGGACTGATCTAAATGGTTTTCAACTACTTTTCATTATTCGTGTTTAAAATAGTTTAGTAAATTGTTTGGTTCATAGTGTAAGAATTAAAGGTTTAGTTTTTCCTTTGTAGGTCTAACTTTTGCGGATTGATTGATTGGTGGATAAGGCTTGGTAGTTACTTAGCTTGTATAAAATATAGTAACAAAAATGTTCACCATCTTTTAAGTATGCCGACTGGAACACGTGGCACATCCCATATAGGTTGCCACAATACCTACATAGTTTTAGTATTTGGTCTTTTTCAGCAGATAAGTTTCACAAATCTTATCAACTCATATAGTTATTAATATACGGGGACAAATTCTTAAGCTTTGAAAAACAAATCATACGGATCAAGTCTTTTATTAAAATATAATTAATTAAATGTATACCCTTAATTAAATCTAAATTATACCAAAAATTTAATTCATAGTACTAGAAAAAAATAATTTATGATTTCTTAATACAGATAAGTATTCTCTCGTAAAACGTAAAGAAACACCTACTTACTAAGAACATCATCATTTTAATATATTTGGTGGTTTCAAATGATTAACTTGAACTTAAAATATACACAAGTCATTCTAGAGGGGGTTCAAATGTTGAACATATAGTTCAATACAAAATGGTGTATCTATATATAGTACATGATATACATATAATTTATACATAATATTTGGAGGTTCCAAAGGTATGTATGAACCGACCCGGATTTACGTTACTCCTACTCTTGTATGATGTATAAAACAATACATTTCTTACCCTATACCTATATACAGCTTAAATTTGGGGTTTAAAAAGGTTTCAAAATCTCTAATAGTTAAAATTTGGTGTATCTATATATAGTAAATGATAAAAAAAAAAAAAAATCTAGACATGATAATTGGAGAGTTTCCCTTTACAGACGTCCCTAAGAAGAGTGACTAGAATAACTAAACCAGCCGATTTACTTTCTAAAAGTAGAAGGTGGACGATCTCTTATCATTAGAATATAACAAATGCTTTTCCGAGACACTGATTAAAAATAAATACATAGGAGAAAAAACATTGATTACGTTCTGAATCTCTCACCTGCTGCTTTGAAACCTAATTATATAGTTAATGAATATCCAACAGTTTTCATTACAAAAAAAAAAACTATTATCTACAAGTTTATTTAATTATTGATTAATGGAACCACCGGAGATTCTTTTAAAGTGAACAAAAGCAGGCATGTTCGACCAATGAAATTCCGCCAACTCGAGTTAGAAATTTAGGGTTAAAAGAATTTGTGAGAAGAAAAGAATTAGGTTCGTCTCGAAGGCAGCAAAAGTCCCAAAACCCAAGAATCCTAACTTGGGAAAACGACGAAATAGGTTTGCATCACCATTGTAATCTGGTTGGCAGACTAGGATGAGTCACCAAGCTATTGTCCCCTTTAGAGCAATAGGCACTAGGTGTCTTTATGCTCCAATTATACCAGCCATGACTAGACCACTTCTAATGGTTACCTTTTGTAGGCTTTATGTACATATAGGGCCCCTTAGTGTATGGAACGAGAGGTGCGACAATTCAGGCCAATTCCAAATTAAATAGAAACATGTTGTTATTCCCTTTTTTAAAAATGATTAGATACAAATTTAAATCCTTCCTAACACTATTTTCAACACTTGTTATCTTGAAACCAATATCACATATTATCCATTTTCTTCTTTTAAAAGCCCTCATAAAAAAACATTAATATAAAAATGACATTATAAAGTGTGAGACGACAAAGTCAGTAGATTCGATTTAGGTTGTACATTCTAGATAGCACCTCCTTACAAATATGTTTATGTTGTTCGATGTATATCATCCATTCGTCAATGTTTATTCTTTTACAAGCAAGACCATGTATAATACTTTTTATTGGCTATTTATTCAAGTACATGAAGGATAAGTAGTCGGGCTGATCTTTTAAGCACTCGAGAGCTTGAGGGAATAATTAAGCGGCTCAAGGAGAATCTCCTCTCATTACAACAACTACTTCTCCAAATTATGTTTTTTGAGAGATTTGATCAGTTTTGTCATTTCTGTCTCTTGTTTCTCATAACACTCGAAAAGTTGTAACATTTGATCTTGTCGATGCATTAGCACAATCATTTGTTTATGCATATGCATTAATATCTTTTGATTCTGCTCCACCAACAACAACACTTCTCTATGTCTCTCCATCAATGACATTTGACTTTGAGTAATCTCATTCAAAGAGTATAATATTTCAGCTTCTTCTTGAAAACTTTCTTCCACATCAACACTGCGAATGACCCATTTTTCGACATGTCTCATATTGTATTCATGAACCAGCAAATAATTGATAAAGATACTAATACAAAATATTGAGGCGTGTATGCTTCAGGCTTAATTGCATGAATTGAACTCGAAACTTTTTTTCTAATTTATGTTATGATGGATGGATTTGAACTCCGGTAATGATACTCAATTCCAAATCCAATAATAAAAAGAATCATGTTTTTTTATCCAACATATATGATATATTATGTAAGATTTGAATTTGGGTAATGACATAATGACATGCATTATAAATCTGACTATACGTATTTGTCAAAAATAATCCAATTTATAAATAAAAAAATAATTCAAACAAAAGTAAATAAAATTAGTTTATAATCACTCTTTCTTACACCTCCAAATCAGATGGAGGATCGTCCCTTGTCATTCTCTACTTCTTTTTGCTCTTTATTTTCCTTGATAAAAATATTAAAAATAAATCAATAATAACAATTATTTAAATAAATTTATGATTAAGTCGATAAAAACTTAATAGTTCATTTTATACGATCTTTCCACCAATCAGCTCTTGCTATGATAAGATCTACGGAGATAGCAGACTTATCTTGTAGAAATATTGGTCCGATCAGAAGTTTTGTTCGGAGTCCTAATTATAAAATTTTGAACATCAAGAAAAATGACTGAAAAATTCAATATACCATTTTTTAAATGGTCAATTAGAGTTATATATAATTATGAAAATCAAGCGTAGAGAAACATATAAACTATGAAGTTTAGATTTCCTTACTCGTTTTGATTTCTCAAGTGATTGTGAATGTTTTCAATTCGGGAGGCTACTAATCAAAATCAATTTTCTATTAGTGAGAAATGGTAAAATTGCAGTATATTTTGTTATATTTCTTATCTAAAGAACAAAATTTAATTAAAGCAGCTTGTAGCCTCTGAATCTCAGGTCATCAGCTCTCTGCTAAATAAAAACAGCAAAGTGACAATGTGCCAAAAGAAGATCTGAAAATCATTGAACTAAGTCTCTGCATTGGGGTTACTCACCGGGAGGCACTGGATCAGACAATAATGATAAACAAAACCGATCGTTGAAGAGAAACAACCTTTAGAATAAATGACGAAATGACAAAAGGTATTAACAAGATAAAAACTACAAGTTAACTTTTACATGTTCTGGAAATAACTTACAGATGGCAAGTCCCCTTCCCACTTTTCAGGTAAACCCTTTTAGTATTTTAACCTCGTGAAGAAGATAACACAAAGGAATATGAGGACAAGAAAGTATTAATATAACAATGATAGATAGATACTCAAAAGTACTTAGTTTAGATCTCTCAGTTACGTTTTTGAGGAAATGTCGGCATCAACTCCTTGGATTTCTGGAGAGGTACTTCATTGAACCAGCCATGGCTAAGAGCCTCATCAACTGTTAGACGCTTCTCCGGGTCAAAATTCAGTAATCTATTCAACAAATCAAATCCCAAATCTGAAAGAATTGGAGCTCCTGTAAATGATACAGCAGGAAATTTCTTACGCAGTAAATTGTACCTGAAATCAAAGACAGATTAATCAGACCAACCTGTTATTGAGTAATATAAGCAACAATATCATTAAAACATGAAAGAGACTACTCACGGTTCCTTACGAAACTTGGCTTTTGCACCCGGTAACAATGTGAATCCAGGCCAGATTGTCTCACTTGGTGTCCCAAGAACCGCAAAGATCTGTGGAGATATTTTCAAAGCCTTGATTACTAACAGGTAAACAAACAATCACCAGAGAGAACAGGGTCTAACGAATCTAAAAAAATCACAGTTACCTGTTGAAGCTGGTCAATATCATTCTGACTTTTCCCTCGGAAAAGAGGTTTTAGAGACAATAATTCAGCCATAATGCACCCAATCGACCACATATCAACTGCGGTCGAGTACTCTTTTGTTCCTAACAGAAGTTCTGGGGACCTGCAACACAAACATCAAGTATTACATCAGCTTGCAAGTCTCGCAAACAATTAATAAAAAAGTTAGTGGGAGTCTGACAGATTTTTCTCACCTGTACCACTGTGTAACAACCAACTGGGTGTAGGGCTTGATAGGACTACCATATTGGCGAGCCATGCCAAAATCACATATTTTCAGCTCCCCATTGTTGTTCATTAAAAGATTTGATGGCTTCAAATCCCTGTGAATAATCCAGTTGCTATGGAGGTATTTCACACCCTCCAACAGCTGTATCAGCAGACATTTTACCTCACTGGTGCTAAAAGGCTGTTTCAGCCTGTCCATTACTCCCCTTAAATCATGTTCTAAGTGTTCCATGACCATAAAAACACTATCACCATTTCCCACCACAACTTCCTTGACGTTTACAATCGATGGGTGACTGCAAGACAAAAGAATGTTGATTTCTCTCAAAGATGTCAACGGGAATCCATATTGATCTTCCATATTCATCTTAATCATTTTGAGTGCCACAATCTCCTCTGTCTTCCTATCCTTAGCTTTGTATACAACCCCATAAGTACCTTCATTTATCTTACTTAGCTTCTGATATTCATTTACATCTCTACTACCAGATAACATGCTAAAACCTACCTCAGAGGAAGCTGGTTCATCAATTTCTGACTCGTTTAAATCAGAAGTAGAACATTCTGCTTCACCAACATCCATATCCACACGACTCTCCAACTCATGCTCTGAATGTTCATGGGCACTAAGAGGCTCTAAGCTACGACGCCCGCTACCAGACCCAGATGAATTAGACATCCGTTCTTCAGACGCCTCCACTATAAACTCCCCGCTCTCAGGAGACAAACTACTCCTGTTCCATCTACTATTCCTAACAACATCAAAATCCTCCTCCTTTGGGGATCCCAAACACATCGCCCACTTAGACGTCGCAATATTTGGTACCTCAACCACCTGCTCATCATCCAACTGGCCCTCCTCAAGATCATCAAAAGGATGTTGATCAACCAATTGGGCTTTCACAGGCAACACTGACACTGTAGATACATGCTCTGGTGACAGAACACCGACCCGATCCTCATAAGATGTCTTCCTAGTATCTGCCACATCAAAAATCTGGTTAGATATTATAGTCTTCTCACTAAGTGGAGCTCGAACAACTTTATCTTGTCTCTCCCATGCGAAAGGAGAACACTTTCTCCTCTTCTGAACACCATTATCCTCTTGAGCTTCTCCTCTTTGAGAAGCCAAGCGTTGTCCTCTCGGTGAATCACGTCGCACATCGTTCCACCTCCGATCTAATTCGTTGGGTCGTTTAGTTTGACGCCTCTCAGCATCTGTACCACCTTGGCGTGAATAAAAATCACGACGACGATCAACTGCAACAGAACTTCTGGAAACTTCAACTCCTCCTGCCGCCATCGGATTAAAATAACCAGAATTCTTCTCAATCAACAATTGAAAAATCACAAGAAAAATTAAGAAAACCCTAGGAGAATCTCAAAGAGCAATAAGCAGATTCGACGATAGTTTTGATAAAACAAAAACCAAATCAGATCAATCAAACAAGGGAGAATCTCGATGAAATCAAATCAGATCTGAAAATAAAAAACCCTAAAAGTCAATTCCAGGGGAAGAGTTAATTTTCTCTCCGTTCGCCGATCCTCACATATGCCAGAAGGTCTTACCGGACGGCGAAATTGGGAAAAAGGAATCCAGAAGATATCGATCAACGAGAAGCAAAGACACGTTTCGTTTACGGCCTTTGATTGATTGTCTTATCTTTGTAAAACGAGATCAACTAGATCGGCCGTCCAATAATAATTTCTTTTCTTTTTTATTTATTTTAAAGTTTCTCATCGAGTGTTGGCAGGTGTATATTAATCACATGGTATTAGCTATCTTGACCGTTAGATATTGTTAAAACTAAACAAGACCGCTAGATGACTTCAAGTCTTAAGGGAAAGCACATGTGTTTTTTTTCTAACAATATATTTGACGGTGAGGATGATGCTAAGTCAAATTGATCGAACGACTGGAATTTTGACGCGTTTAACTTGATTTTAGATATTTTCCTCCTCCTCGCATGTGATCTTGAACTTTAAAGAAGCAAATCTTCGTAGTTTAAATTTCCACAGATACTAGTTGACAGAAACAAACATATCCTCAGAAACAAATAGAGAATTATTATATTCCTAACGATTAACAAACGAGGAAAGAAAAATTAATCATAAAATTATTTTTGATCATAACTTTTTGTATTGTACATTTTCTAACACTTGTGTAAAATGTTTTATCTTTTCATAACGTTTTGTTTTGTATTTTTTTTCATAAATTCCACCATTTAATCCAAATCTCAATGCCTAATGTTTGATTTCTCTACATATGTTTTTGAGCCATTTGATTTCTTAGATGGTATATTGCTTGATGGCATCATGAATTTTACCACTTTATTCAGATTAACTAAAGCTGTTTAAAAAGGAAAAAAAAACTAAAGCTGTTTGATCAGACTCTTGTAACAAGAATCTCAATTTGAATCCTTGATGGATTTGGGGTTTTGTTTTGAAACTTCAAGTGATATAATGACGTGAATTATAGAATCCGAGAAGGCAAAACGTCCTCATATGGAAACTATCAAACTACTGTGAGTGCTTGAGCTCTCAAACCTGTTATTGTAACATAAAATGGAGAATTCTAGATACTATCAATATCTCCTTTTCTTTTCTGTGTGTTTCCACAACTCTTGAACAGTTCAAATTCTACTTTGTTAAATCTGTTTCTTTCTTTTTTCTTTTTCTTTTTTATGGTCAAAAGTTAAAATCTGTTTCTATATGTTTAAAATGAATGAAATCCTCTTTTTCTCTTTTTTCCTTTCTCATACGAACAGAACCAGCCCTGGATATAAGCCTATTAAACATTGGTTTGGGGCCTTAGATTTTAAGGACCAATTATTTTCGAGTGTCATTTGTAATCTAGTGGTAATCCTCTTCTTCCTTTTATTAAAATCCGGGTTCGGCTGGCTCTGCATATGAGTATATGTTAAAATAAGCCTTCAGTTTAATTATTCAGTCCAACAATCAGCTTTTTGGATCCTAGCTACACATTTTTTTCTCCTTTACCTATTACTAGTCATAATGGTTTAATTTCTGATTTACTTATAAAATTCCGGCCGAGTTAATAGTTTCATTGATTCAGTTTTTGTTGAATCGAAATTGGATAGTTGTTTTGGTCGAACCATATATTTCAATATAACCGGATCATTTAGCCACGGGAGTCCACGATTGTGGCAATTTTGTGTAAATTATTTGAATATAATTTGGATTGCTTACCATCATTAATGAAAAATCCCCTTACAATAAAGCTAACTATGCAACCAAAAAAGTTTACCAACAAAAAAAAATACTAAGCAACCATAAAATCAAGAACGTTCAGCATATCCTTATAATATAACTATAACAGCGTTAACTAGTTTGAGACGACCTAACAAAATCGACTCCAAGATGGTTGCAATGTTGCTTCCACGAGACCAACGCAAGAATTAGACAAAAGGCTTGAGCTTATGCACCAAAGCCCTAAACAGATCACTCCAAATCATCTCCTTCTGCGTGACTCTCAATGCCTTGCCCACCACGAAATTCACAAACTCATTCCTCGCCAACCTCATCAGCCTATCTCTTTCGCACTCCAGAAGCTCCTCCACCACTACAACCATTGACTCCTCCGTCTCCAAAAGCTTCTCCACAACGTAGCTTCCATGTCAACACAATGGCCACGTAGATTAACGGCGATGTTGTACTTATCGGTCATGATGTGGAGGAAGCGGCGCAAGATAGTGCCTTGCTTCGAGAGCATCCCTGTTTCACCTTTCCCTCTCTCATCGGATTCACAAGGTATGCGGATTTGATGATTTGGGTTTTTGATCATGAGCTGATCTTGCAGTTGGAATTGGTAAAAATATTGAATTTGAGGATGATCATGTTCATGTATGGGATTTGAATGGTTGACCAATCTATGGAAGATATATAATATAGATTGATTGTAGATTTTGAGATGTAATATTTATGGGTTCTGTGATCTCTAGATATGTATTTGTTGATGAATTGTGAGTTATGGAAAGTTCTATAAGTTAGAATTTGGAAATCAACCCAGCTTTTATGGGATACTCGAATCAGTTCGATTTTAAGGAATCAGAAGTAACTGTTGATGTTTTTTAGCTCCTTGTTGTATATTCTTGAAAATCTTCTTATGTACCAAAAGAGAAGATTTGTTCTTATTTGCATCTTTTTGGCTTTAAAAATGACATCTTGCATATTTTCTTATTAGTGTTTAACAGAAATTGCTTCATTTCTGCTGTCTCAAATCTGTGCTAATATCTCTTTGCGGTTTCCCAATGTAGACATCGAGACGAAAATTTGGCTGAAGCTGTTCAGACACTATCGAAATTACAGGTCTTGAGCGCACCTGTTGTAGATGTTGATGCGCCTGAAGACGCTAGCTGGATTGATCGCTACATCGGTATTGTGGAGGTTTCAGGAATTGTTGTCTGGCTTTTCTCTTTTGAATATATTTTTTTCTAATCATTCTTATGCATTCTCCAAGAAACACGAGAGGCGACTTGTTTGTCCCGATCAATTAGATTATGTTACCGAGTGAACTATAGTTCATTTCTTTGCTCTACTTTAAAAAACAATTGGAACCTCCATCTCCAAGGAGTCCTGCTGTTGCAGCTTCTAATGGATTTTCTCGTGACTTCACCCCCGATATTCGGGATAACGGAGATTCAGCAGTAACTTCTGGAAACTTCTTTGAGGTCCTTACTTCTTCAGAGCTATACAAGAACACCAAGGTGAAACTTGTATTTTTGTCAAGGGGAAAATAGCCCACAAGTTTTACACTTTCCATATATTTTAGTCCTGATTGCAGCTTCTGAAATGCATTGGATATTCTCTCTGACAGGCTCGAGATATCTCTGGAACATTCCAATGGGCACCATTCCTGGTTCTGCAGAAAGAGAACTCCTTTTTGACCATGCTGCTGCTTCTTTCTAAGTACAAAATGAAGAGCATCCCTGTGGTTGATTTAGGTAAAGCAAAGATCGAGAACATAATCACACAATCAGGAGTTATCCATATGCTGGCAGAATGCGCAGGGCTTCACTGGTTTGAGGATTGGGGAATCAAAACTCTCTCTGAAGCCAGTAGGCAACCTAAGCCTTAGAGATGTTCACTTTCTCCTCACTGCACCAGAGATCTACCATGACTACAGGTTAATATTTCATAAATCATTGTTATATATACCGACTTTCGCAGCATTGTTAATCTTCAATGCTTTCTCTTGATCTTTTTCAGGTCAATCACAACAACAAAAAACTTCTTAGTAGCTGTCAGAGAGCATCTGGAGAAGCGCGGGGATACATCAGCTCCTATACTGAGCGATGTGATCGCTTGCACTAAGAACCATACACTAAAGGAACTGATTTTAATGTTAGACGCTTAGAAGATCCATAGGATATACGTCGTGGATGATTCTGGTAACCTCGAAGGGCCCATTACTCTCAGGGACATTATCGCAAGACTTGTCCATGAGCCATCTGGTTATTTTGGGGATTTCTTTGACGGCTTTAAGCCTCTTCCCCAAAACTACCGAGTCTGACAAAATGGTGTCTTCCTTGTCTAAATTGTCTTTGGTTTTGTAATTGCTTCTCTGTCTTGTTTGTGCCAAAGTTCTTGAATTTGAGTTACGAACGTTCAAACAGAAATAAGAAAAGAAGAAAGAGCCTGTCTTTGAGTGCGTGAATATGTCTGAAATACAGTAGATCTTAAGATTCTGATTTGGCTCCACATTTTGAATTGGGAAAATTAGGTCTCTGGTTGGAGCAAGTGTTCTTCGAACTTGATCAAGATCTGATCCATCTCCGGTTGATGTTTCCTAACCTGAAAATTTTGTTTTGGACAAATTTAGATACCAAAACGAGATATCCCATTACAATCATTGTAGAGATAATAATAATCTAAGAGGCTTTAGTTACTTTGATGTTGGCCATGGATAAGAGCTTGTGAGAAGCTACATAGGCAACATCTGAGTCATTTAGTCTCTTTTCCACAAAATAAATGACCTCAGCAACGCCAGACTGCAAGAAAGAAAACCAAAATGAAGCAAGTCCATGTGGTTGTGATAATCTACTTGCATTAAATTGGTTAATCGGTCTATATAGATAATTCGGATTTCGGTGTTCGAATATCAAAATGACCGGTTAGATGAAGACATTAACCATAATACGTTACTACAGTTTCTTATTAGGATCCAAATTTGATGAAGGACTAACCTGTATAATAATCTTCGCACATTCATTGCAAGGGAACATGGTCACATAAAGCTTCTGCAAGAGATTAGAGGAGCAAATAGCATTTTCAACTTATTAGCTTTTGTGCAGAAACCACAGATAGCAGATTCTGACAATCATCTTGTGTAGAATATTCTAAAACGTTTTAATCTTTTCACTCAAGCAAGAAACTCCATGATTTGTAAGAAAATAAAAGTTGAACATTTTTCAAAGAAACGAACCTGGCCGGCCGCAGATGCGTGGTTTGTGTTTAGTATGGCATTGACTTTCAGCATGACAAACATATCTACAAAATCAGAATCATAAGCATAAGAGCTTAGCAACGAGCCTAAACGGATGAGATTCGTAACATCTCACTGTATTATAGATTCCCAAAGAAAATTTGAACAATACTCAGCAAAGCAAGAAGTTAGACGATCCAATCGTAGCTTGCATCAGACTAGTACTTACGGATATTTCGTCTCTAACGGGTCTCCAGTTTTCGATTTCTGCAAAATTAGCAGGAGCAAAATATAAGAAAATGATCCAAAATAAATCTAGGAGAAAAAGTCAATTGCATGATCTCTAGAGGTTCACTTCTTTACCGGTACATAGTTTCACTTATTGAACCCAATTTACTCTTATCTGTAGCTTAGTGACTACCTTGAACATAATTTGAATGAGTTTGCGTCGACAACTTGTGTATTTTCTTGGATTTCAGATGAATGTTAATACCTTAGCCCAAGGAAGTTTGTCATCCGAGCAGCCTCTTGGAAAACCATTATAGCCAATCCCTAAATGAAAAGATGAAAGTATTTATCATAGTTCAACTGTGTCTCACTTGCACCAGATTGCTAGAATAAGCACAACTTTGAGTGAGAACATGAGATAAAACTACACAATGCACACTTGATATTTGTTCAAAAGAGATCAAAAGACAAATGTTGTCCATTATCTTACCCAGGATTACACCATTTTGGCTCACTAAACACGCACCAACCTGCAGACGCATAAGAATGTGGAAAGATAGTTGATTTTGAATATTTCCAACAATTAAAATGAGAATGGACACAACACAAAACCTTTTTGCTTCAAATGATCCATCAGAAAAGGATACCAAATTCTCACAAAAGGAAAGCATGGATAGTAATATTCAATTTCGAATTTGCAAACCTCAAGTCAAAATTCTAGATTCCAATCCTAATCTTTAATACCTTAAAGTTCATATCTTATACTCTAAATGTGCTAGCATCATAAGACCAATATATCCGGTAATTTCATTGCAAAATTCTAACTAAAGATAACTATAGAATCAGCCAGTGTGTGCTATATTAATACCGAATCTCTAACCTGAAAGTACCTCCACTTTGATAATAACAAACTTAATCATCATAAAAAGCAAACATTTGAGCAGCTTCCCTAGAAGAATATATAATATTAGATGTTTTGGTAATTATTGCAAGAGATTTCAAGAATCATAAACTCTCATATAACTCCAAAAGAAAACAACCAACAAAAGATATATCCACCTTATTTAGCAACATCAACTCTAAAACTTAAATTACAGATGGCTAGTTAACAGATGATTTTCAATTAAGGCTGTAACATAACTAAAAATTTCTAATAACCAGTCAAATCTAGGAACTACCCTAGTTGAATTTCAGAAACTTCGAGAGGACTACTCATTTTGTTCATCCCAACAACAAAATTTACCTGCCTGTTAGGATCCTTTGATCGTTCTGCCGATAGGAATGCAATCGCCATGAAATAATCATCCCATGATAAGTACCTTTACAACAATCAAACCAAATTCTACATTAAAATTATTAAATCAAAGTAAAGTCTATTTGAATAGACTGAAAAGTTGGGAAATTTAGCTATGGAACAGCGAAATTGGGGGATAAAATCGAAACATTTAACGGAATTATGACAAACCCTTTTCGCTTCAAAGTACTGAAAGGATCTAGAGCCGGGAATCTTCTGGAAATTGCGGTGATTTCCGAAGTAACTCTTCGGGATTTGAGGTTTTTAGGGTTTAATGATAAGAAGCGAAACGCTAGAGCTGAAATCAAACCACCAAAAATTGCAGACGTAGAGACGAGTGCAAGATCTCGAGAGTTCATGGAGCTTCAAGTCGATAAAGAAATTATCGTGAAAAATCTTCGCTTGCTGGCTCTTCTCTGTTCCCTTATCAACGAAACAAATGTAGCGGGAAACTATAAGATAATGAAATACCCGCCATTCCGGTCCCGGTTCAGATGTATATGCAAGTTGGTCTTATCAGTCCATATAAATTATCGGTTATGGTTCGGTTGAATAGTGAACTAGATCGGTTTAACCTCTTTTTGTTAGCAGAATTTTGTGGCAATTTAACAGTTTGTAATTTTATGACAAAATATTTTTATCTTTACAAAAAAAGTTGAAAAAAAAATTGTAAAAGCTAAAATTTTAATAATAACAGGATGAATTTAAAACAACTTATTTTTAATTTCATAGTAGGTCTTAAACTTGAAAACCTTTTGTTTTTAAGAAACTTGAAAACTTAAACTTGGGCTTCAATCAAAATCATGAGTCAAGAAAAATACCCAAATGAAAAAATAAGGAAAGTATATCTACAAGATATAACTCTCCAAAAAAAAAATTTAAACCCTTATTAATAACTAAAATAGTCGGTCCTTAGCATAGTAAGCCAGTTAGCTTTTGGAACCCATTAACCCACGTGCATCCCCAATTATTACACAACCCACATCCTCATTCTCATATCCTTATGAAAAGGGATACGTTGATTAATATACATAATCGCAAAGTTATTAGTTATAATAACATTTAAAATGAGATGGATGATGAAAAAGTGAAAAGTTTGTTTTTTCTTTTCTTTTAAAGCCACCTCTCATCTCATGTGTCAGTAACGTGATCCGTTATATCCCCCATCTTCTCTATCTTCTCTTCAACGGAGATTTTCTGTAAAGCTTAACTAGTTTTTTTTTGTAATTTATTACCTTCGTCTGGTCAAACTACCTTCCATTATCAACTTGGAGTTAAGTTATTGGTAATTTTTTTTGGGTTAAAACCAAAAAATTCATAAGTTCGATTTTTGTTAAGAAAGATATGTTTTCCGAAAAAAAACTAATTTAACATCGATCTGGTTTTGCTCCAAAAAAAATTAGAAACCCTTGTACTCTAAAATTTCTGGTTATTCAAAAAAAGAAAAAACTACCCTCCATTAGGGTCTCTTAACAAGTACTCCTATGTTTTTTTCTTTTTTGAAAATCAAATAAAATTTTGCAATCGGAACTTTGTTATTATAGTGTTAAACGTAAAAACATGTTGACGTTTGCGTTTACATGTTATAGAATTTCAACACAAACGCAAATGAACAATAATATTTAAAGCTTTAATTTAGAAAAACAATGGTTTTATAATTTCGATATTGTTACTGTATGACAGTTATATTTAATCAGTTGTATAAACTTAAAATAATTTTCATGAAATGCATCAGAAAACATATATATAATGTTTTGGTTGTAACTCAATATGAGTTAAATTAAAGATCTTATATACTATTTAACCAGATTAAAAATTTAATTGATTGTTGTACAGTCAAATCATTTCGTCTTATCATGGAACCACAGTGTGACAACAAAGTCACATAATGGCGGTACGGTGGTCGTTTGTTAAAGGATTATGAGAGGTTAATTCTGTCTATAAAACCCAATTATCAAATAACCCAAAAGATAAACAAACTAGACAAAGAGGATATAAACGTAATTTCAAATAGATATATATATATATATATGTGTGCACAGACACGAAGCAGCTTACATATAAAGTGACTGGTAATTCCCACCCCCACACTTATTGAAATCTGCAGCCTTTTAGCCTTAAAAAACAAACAAGAAACACAAATGGCTGAACAACAAGATCATCACAAAGAGCTTCAGCTTTTACCTTCTCCACCGTCCACGGAATCTCTGGTAAGGAAACACCGATCAACAGTTATAGCAACCGACTACCACCGTTCCTCCTCCATGATCCACCATGATCTCGACCTTAAACTCTCCATCAGCCTCAGCACGACGGCGGAGCATCCAAACGGTGGTGGAGGAGGAGGTGTAGAAGCGTTGAAGTGGCAGACGGCGGAGCAAATAAAGCTTGCGGCGATAGAGAAGGCTTACGCGGAGAGGGTTAGAGAGTTGACTCGCCTTGAGATGGAGATGGCTCAATCTGAGTTCGCTCGTGCAAGGTAATTGAAAATTCAAGTAGAAGCTCGATCAAGTAATTCCAGTTTAGTTTGGTTTGGTTAACCGGTTTGAGTTGTAACCAGGGTGATGTGGCAGAAGACGAAGGAAGAAGTAGATAGAGCGGAGAAGTTGAAGGAAAGATCAATGACGAAAATCGATACAGCTTGTTTGGAGATCACTTGCCATTCTTGTAGGCAAAGGTTTAGACCTTAATTTTAAATATTTAATTGTTTTTTTAATTATTGTTATTATAAATGAAAGTTTGAGAAGAGAATGAGAATATTGTTTAAATTAGTTGGAAAAATAATTTGAAGAAAAAACATTTTTCTTTATAATTGTTTAAGTTGTGGTTAATTTACTTTGTTTTCATTTTTGTTTGATAATATTAATTAGGTCCTTTCTTTTTTGTTTTTTTTTGAAATCGAAGAAAATAATGATATAATCAGAAAATAAAATAATTTATGTTTCACCTACTTTACTTCCTCTTGTTTGCCAAAATAAAGAAACACTCAAATATTCTCTTAGTTTCATGAATTAAAATTTTATATTAATTAGAAACCATTTAATGAAATACTTGAAAAAATTGAAGGATAATTGGAAATAGACTAAAATTTGAATTAGTTACAGTGTCTGCATTAACCATGTCAGGCCGAAGCGGTCAGCTATTGTATGCTTATTAAAAATCTAACTATGACCGTAACTAACCAGCAGAACAATACCTAATACAGTGATTAGTTAGTTAACTGCTTGATATTAAAGTAGCAACTAACAAGAGTTAGAGCGAATGATAAATTATTAATTAATGATGGTACATTCATAATAAAGGAACGTGGAAAATAGAAAAATAATGGACGATTTGCATGATTTGAATATAATTGGCTGACCTATTTTTCATTTTATTTGCTGTAATCATCTTTGAAACGTTCGTTCAATTAAAACTATTGATTATTTTTCTGAAAACAAATCATCAAACACACACGTACATTTATAAAGACATATGCATGGAGATGATGGATATAATTGTTGTATTACCATGCTCATTTCATCTACTTTAATTTATTAGGTCGATTTTAAAAAGTGTATACATATATGTATTGTGTGTCTGTGAGTACTTATATATGCATAAAACTATTAAAAAAAAAAGTTAACTTAGTATTGTGTCCTGTTTATTTGATAACACTAATTTTCCGTGGAAATCTAAATGATTAGATTAATCCAAATGTATTAGTATATATAGTAGAAAAAAAGTTCCACGTAATACCGTAAATTCGTATAGTTTTGAGACTGATTTTTAACAGATGTTATGATGTATATATATTTTTTTGTTATGATGTATATATATTTTTTTGTGATCACTGGATGTATAGTCCAGCTCCAGTACGTTTATAATGTCATTTTTATTTTTCGATAAAGGGTTTACGTTTATAATGTCAACTGTAAAAATAATGAAACACTATTAAAATTATACTCCTAATGGATTATATAATGTATATTAATCTACAAAAATAATTATAAGTTTCTCAAATATCACTAGCAAAAGCTTTTGTCGGTTGGTCATGTTTTATTTTACTCCTAAGTTAGTTAGAACTAGGTGTTTGTATTGACGAATCGTCCATCTTTGAGGATGACCGAACTCTTCGATAAAATAAAATTTTGCAAGATCCTCAAATAAATTATATGGCTGAGGTGAATAATAAAATTACTAAAATAATATGTTACACCTTTAACCAAAAAATAAATAAAAGAAAAAGAAATAATATGTTTACACACAGTTAGAATCCTGAAAAATACTGAGTTTACGATCATACCCTGAAAAATATTGCTAAACTGATTCGTGTAATTCGATTAATATGAGTTAGTAATAAATATGAATATACAATATTTAAATATTATGACAATATGTAAAATATTAGAAGCACATTTGTTTTCCATTTTATCATTTTATGAAGTCGTTTATATTTGGAACTATAACTATACGTTTCTTTCGTTTGAACACTTTGATTTTTCTCCTTACTATATTTTATGAAATGGTTTTTTTTGACACTGCAAAAGCTATAACGTCTTTTTCTCTCTGAAATTAATAACTAAAATTGATTTGCTGAAAATGACATCTTATTATATATGAAGGCCATGAAACCCTAGATAGCTTCTTTTGCTCTTTGGATGTATATAAAGATCTTTTTTTGTCAACATAAAGATCTTTTTTTAATAAATATAATTTCGTATTAAAAAATACTTTACTGATTACCACACACAAACACACATCCATTCAGACGCGTGTATAAAGATACATTACATGTACTTACAGGTATTTTTATAGAAATAATATAGTAATCAAGATTCCAGTCTGGGCACTGTTTAATGCCAAACATATAGTTATATGATATATCTATGTAGCACTTCATGCATTGCTTTTCTTACATGCGTGTGAAGTTGCAATATCTTAATAATTTTCTTTTATTAGATCATTTTTGTAAATTTCTTGGACAACTAAACAAATGTCAAATGTGTGATAGCTCAACAAGTTAGAAAATGACTAATTCTGTTTTATCGGGTTCAGCTTCGAGCAAAATATTAAAGTTCTTTTAAAATAAATATTAATTCATATATTTAAACAAAAATACAAGCTAAATTAATATATAGTGATGAATCTATGATAGCCAAATAACTTTGCTCTAATTAGTTGAGAGATCATTGTCCTCGATCGGAACCGCACTACAATAAAGTATGGTAGAAATTACCGTCAGTTTAAAATGTCAAAATTTATTGAAAATTTTGATGAATTTTTTACGGTCTTCATTATTAGTAAAACCGTCGAAAATTCATTAGAATATTATTTATCGGAAATATGATTGCGACGGATTTTTGACGGATTTTCAACAGTCAAAATTTTTGATGGATTTTCGACGGTTAGTATTCCGACGATATTTCGATGGGTGTTTTTGACATACTTTCAACAGATTTAATATTTATTTATTTTAATTATTAATAATTGTTTTGTGTTTATTTATTGGATTTATGAAAAATAGATAGTTAAATGTAAAATTCAAATAAAATTCTATTCAAATTTAAAATTCAAATTAAATATTCAAATTAAATATTTAAAATCTAAAACAAAATATTCAAAAAATATTAATAAAACCTAAAACATAAAAATCATATGCGATGACCCCACACTTTGGCCATGAAAGCTTCCATCAAAGCTTTTGTCGCTTTCATCTCCGCCTTCGTCGCTACGTTTGTGGCAAACAATTCTTCATACCGTTGATTATTTTGCAGAGAGGTTTCTTTGATAGTGTAGATCTCATCTTACAAATCTGTGATCTCAGTAGTCCTCTCTACAAGTAGGACTCTAAGCTCGGCTTCTTCTGAAAACCACAAAGTGGCTCTAAATGAATCGTGGTACGCCTTTGTAACTCCGAAAAGACGACATCTGCTCTTTGGAATTGCCTATAATTAAATCAAACAAAATATAAATGTTAAAGTTATAAAACAAACTTCAAATCTTTTTGATAAAAATAAAGATTATTTTACTTTGATGACGAAGTCATTCTATTTCTCGATAGAAATGTCATTGGAAAAAACATATTTCTCCTACTGGATGAGATTGAATGTACTCCTCTCCGAGCGATTTCATGGTTTCGACGAGGTCCCGAGCGACTTGATCTTGAATTTGCTTCGTTTTTATGTTGGTGTGAATATTCTCCACCAACCTAAGATGCGAGGGACAAATAGTGTCTATCTGAAACTGTAAAAGAAAAAAAAAGGTAATAAAATTATAAGTAAAAAATAAATTAAGACAAAGAAAAAAAACTATTAAAAACTTACCAATTGCTCTGCATGTCCATCTCATTAGTTCAGTCGTGCACTAAGATTGATCTAACCTCTCAGTTAACGGTAAATACCACATCCGTTTATATGGAATTGAAACTCTCTCACTAGTTTCCTGAAACCGCGCTTTACAAAAAAATTTACATCTTCTACGGTTTTTTATTTTCACTCCAATATATCATACAGTTGTTGATACACACATCTATCATCTGATATGGCAATCCAAGACCAGCTACAAGCTTCTGAACCTCGTAGTATGATGCTGGTGAAAAATTATCTTCCGATAAAATATCTTTCACAAAATGTGCAATCGGATCACAACATTCTTCCGCCAAATTGTAGTTTATCTTAATGGTCATCATTCTACTTGTAGATGATAAAGGAGAATGACTTTCTCTACACCCCTTATATAGTGGATACTTTGATGCGTCTAAAATATCAAAAAACTTTTGTGCTTCTAAATTTGGTTCTTCAACTCTATCTCTATCTATAGTGGCCGATGGAATATTCTCTCTAAACTCATCGTTCACCATCTCAACGGTATCTACACCAAAATCTACTTTCATTCTATGTTCTCCTAAAGTTTTTGCAACATATGGTTCACTAGTACTAGTATAATCATAATTTGCTTCCCCATGTAGATACTAAATCTTATAAACCTACATAAACTCATTCATATACAAGTGATTCCAAACAAAATATGTCTTAACATTATACGAATTATGACAATTAGAATATGGACATTCAACTTACGGTTTTTTTGCGATTGGTTGATTTACCGTCAATTCCATGAACTCGCATATACCTCGTGCATATTCTTCTTTCATTAATTTTGACTCCATATCCATCATCGGTTCGTCTATCCATGATCAAAAATATCCAGAAGAAAACATTTCTTTCCAATTTCAAAGAAATTTTAATAATGTAACGGTTATATTAACGTATATATTTTCTGACAGAATTCAAACAATTCGTCGAAAATCCATTGTAAACCTCAAAATCTGATACGACTATATTGACGTATATTTTTCTGATGAATTGTTCATGTGCCGTTGAAAATCCATTGGAAATTTTTCGATAGACCTAAATCCATTAGTTTACCGTTGGAAATTTCACCCATCAAAAATTCTATCAATTTTTATTGGTTTTCTTGAGTCCGGAGAGAAGTTTTAAAAAATACAAAGAAAAGTTTATACATTTTTTTTTGTTACATCAGTCATCAGCAACTAGTATTGATCAAATCTTATAAGAAACAAAAGAAACTAGTATTAATTAAGTCTACGAAATATATAGAAAATAATTTATGCAAATAATATTGTAAATTTGTTTTCGTGGAGTGTAATGTATGCATGGTTTTGGATGAGTGATAAAAAATTTTTTTATCGATTACTAAAAACAGCATAGGGCCTAAATCAATTCGTTCAAAGGTCACTGAGAGGAATGGGACATATGGTTCGCGATGCTACAATTAGAAAAACAAATAGAAGAATTAATTTTAAATAGGGCAAAAGGTAAATTTAAAAAATATATATTATCATGGGAAATAACCTATAATATGTTATAAAGAAAACTAGTTACAAATTACTACCAAAACCTAAACTTCCAAAAATGCCACAAACTTTATATTCGATTTGTAAAGGATTTCTAAAAGTTTAGTAAGGGTTCTAAATCATTTAGTACCCTTTTCTAAAGTTCTAGAAATTGATTCATGATATTTTCTGTAAATGTTGGATTTTGATTGTGAGTTTGAAAAACAAAACAGTATTAGAATGTTCTTAATTATGTTATTGGACAATTAATGAAAATTACGTGATTTCTACTGCAATCGAGCATGTGTTAATCTTTGCGAATCAATCATGATCAAGTCAACAAAAAAAGTTCAGAAATCATATTGGATTATAATCACTGTACTATTATAATTTTATATAAGTAGTAACAAAATGGAGCAAAACAGGAGGGGCCATGATTCATATTTTTTTATGGTAGGAACCTTTGATAATGAAAGATAGAAGCAAATGGATCAAAACAAAAACAAAAAAAAACACAATCAATTTATGTTAAGGAATGATGAATAATTGTTGAGAGAATTACAAGACAGCAAGGGGTGGGAAGAAGTCGGAGTATCCACTTGTTTTCAACTTCTTCTTCTTAGAACTACCTCTATACACAAACTCCGAAATTAAGTTCACAAAATACATAGATTTTATTTATCAAATTTAAGTATAAATTTTATTTCGTAGTGCTTACAAAAGAGCACTTCCCTTCCCTCATCAACCAAAATCACCCAATTCCGCTTTCTAATCTATTGATATGCTTCGGAATAGTTTAAAGATACACTGGTCAGAAGATTTACGATTCTAAATTGCTAGTTGAAGACAGAAGAATATAGTTTCGATTCATTAACAATAAATTTTTCTGAAGAAGAGAAAATAATCCTAGATAACTAAAATACATCTTCCTTTATCAAATATATATATATATATATATATTATTTGTTTTAAATCTTCTAGTTCAGTGAACCACTCCTACTCAAAACCAGTTGATATTTTTTGTTTGGTCGACCCATTTGAATATTCTTTTTGTAATTCCAATTAATGTCCTTGTTGTAGTTGGTAATAATTACATGCTCAGTCGTAAAAAAGATAAAACTCTCACATTTAATTAAATATTATGAAACCAATAAAATCTATGTGTAAAATAATCAATTAGTTTACAAATATACTAAATTGTAGAATATGTACATACAAATTAAAGAAACATATGTCTTTGTTGTACAGTCGCGGAAACGTACGTGTATGAATATTATGAGTGTGTCTCTACGTACATAAAAAAAAAAAAAAAAAAAGAGGAAATGTATAATTACAATGTTGATTCACCAGAAGGAAAGAGATGTGTCTGCAAAATTGGAAGATAATGGAAACTGATCCGATACATCAATGCATAGATAGCAATCTTGCCCATTGTGACACAACCTTAACATTTGTCTTTTCACTTTTGTCTTTACACTCAAATTTTGTATATATACACACACATACATATATTCATATTATATATATAGAGATATAAATGTATATCATCAGTGTATCTATACATGAAATTGTATGTACACGATACATACACATATACATGTGTATCGTCCATGTATATAGATCATATTGGTGTTTGTGACAGAGAAAGAGATCAAAGAGAGCCATCATTTTCCAAATGTTGTTTTCCTTTGTTCAGCTTTTTCACAAATTTATATATTTTCTGAATCCCATGTGGGATGGATCTTTGCTTGTCCCCTCTTGTTAGATTTTTTTTCCTTAATATATATATTAAATTTCAATCTAATTCTTTTCAACAATAAAAAATATTTAATAATAATTTGTGTTGTCTCTTATAGTTTATATCCTTATGACAGAGATTTGTTTTAGTTTCGATGTCTATATATTTGTGTGGTCCTTACACAAGTTAGCTTCATTATTGTGCATGTTTATCTCTTTATCTTCCACCTTCTAGAAAATATATTTAATTGAGAAATTATCATTTATAACTATTTAATGTTCATTTCTATACTATATATATGTGTGTATATATATACATATATTAATTTATGAAATCAAGACTACTCATGTAACCCGTAGATGTGTCCGTAATTTTTAAATACGGTTTTTGAAAAATATCAGATCTTTGATGATAGATGAACTATTATTTTTTGAAGATTGAAGTTTTAATTAGTTCTAATAAGTGGGATAAAATAAACCAAGAAGAAGAAGCGAAGTTTGGTTGGATTTAAAAGAGAAAGGGACAATGCCCTTAGAATGGAAGGGAATGAAAAGACAGTGTTAGGGAAGGAAAAGGGGACAATGGATGATGGAAGTTACTCTCATCATGTGATCCATCACTACTAATATCTAATTTACATATATTACATTTAATAGCCAAATATTTACAATTATATATTTATTGTGCATAAATAATCAGCACCTTGCAAGCAATTTCATTAGTGAAATCGAATGTGCGATTTGGTTTTTTTCCTTATGCCTGCATTCTTGTTCTGTATTATTTGCATTCAAGGTTTTGGGGTTATGAATGCAATAATAACATTTTTCGTTTTTAGAAAATATGTTTCAAAAATTTGTAAATTTTCTATTTTCATATTTCCTATTACATCTTTATTAATCATGATTTTTTCTTTCATCACGATTAACTAATAAAATAAGACTAAATATGTCATTTCAAAAGATTAACTAATGTGTGAAAAACTTGAAAATTAGATTAATTACAAACATATGGAGTATATGCGATGAAAACAAAATTTTATTTCCAAAACCATTATCCAATAAACTTAAGAGACATAATTTCAAATTAATTAATTAAAAAATGATTGGATTATAAGATAAAATAAAGATACTATATATATATATAATATACCTTTATTTTTATTTTACTAAAATGTCAATTTTTAAATTTAAATTATTTGATAATATTTTATCTAAATTTTTTAAAATATTTTCTTTAAACTTATAGATACTTTTAAGTTTAACACTTTTATGTAAATTTAAGAATTTCAATAAATAGTTTTCTAAAAAATTAAAGAAAAATATGTCAAGAAACTATTTATGTAGATTAACTTTAAGTCGTTTGTATCATTTTGTTTGTTTTATTTTTTGGTTAAAATTATATCAATTTGTTTATTGTCAACAACATGCAATATTCGGATTCCAATCGGGATGGTGGCACATCAAAATCACTAGCACAATCAACTAAGTTACAAATCTTTGTATGTTTTTATAATACATGTATACTTAAGGCTAAGCTCAACTAATTCTTGTTTGTGCAAAATTTTGGTTTGCAGAATGTTGTACCTGATCTTCGAGGGGCAATCATCGGGAAGTAGACGAACATGCAACAAAAGACTATCAGACGTTTAATTCAAAAAGATTTGGAAAAAGTTAAATGGTGTAGCAAGCACATGAGATGATATGATATTAGTGTACGTGTTTTGAGGTTTTGATATTTAATGATGCACCTAATTATCTATCTAGAATTTTAGAGAAAAGCTCTTGGATCCCTTTCAAATTATGCTTAAGGTGATATGTATAAGATAGTATATATCTTTACCGGGTTCATAGACATAGATACCTGAAAGGTGTGGTGTTAATTAATTATCTCAACCTTCTCCATGGATTATGAGGGGAGTGAATGCATTGCTGCTAGTCCAACTACAACATGCCATCTGATCAGTATATATATGTGTGGACTACGTAGGTGTATATATACTTTAAGTGATATGTATAAGATAATATCTTTATCGAGTTCGAATATACAAATACCCGAAAAGTGTGGTGTTAAGCATGTATATCTACTTGTCAACTTTGGGCATAAATATGTGTGGAATAAATAAACTGATGTTAGTCTTCCTAGAACATGCCATTTGAGTATAAATGGGGATTAGGTAGGCGTATGCCTTGAGTACTCCTTCGAGGATGCGAGTGACATGTTCTATCAAATACTGTTTTCACATGTATGGTGCTTTAGTTTCTTCCACACTTAAATTAACTGGGTTTGGAGCTTGCATAATCGAACTAATTAAGTGAAATTTTCTTATGTGAGGTTCTCTGTAGGTTTGAGATTCATGTGACATGTTACAATTAGCGAATACATAGTTAGAATTTGCGGAAATAATAAAAAAAATATATAAAAAGATTAGAAAATAAAAAATATAATAAAAAAAAAAAATTTTATATAAATGATTCAGTTATACAATACATTTATATAGAAGAATGAAAGATAATAATCATTAATTACAAATAATTTGCGTGACAAGGGTGAGAAAACGTCCATAGAAAATTATAAGGAAAGAAAAATATATAAAATTGAATTATGGATAATATAAGATATTCAAAGATCAATATACATGATAACTAAAAATTATGATTCATGTGACATGTGACATGTGACATGTATGAATACTTTTTCTATGTTCGTCCATTTGTATCTGATGTTCTACATCATAACTTTGTAGTGTCTCGTTCAGCTTAATGAAATATTAGATGTAAACAAAACAAAAACTAAAAATTATCCCAAACAATAACAAATCTATAAAAATGATAAAGTAACAAAAGTTTATCGTGACACTTATATTTACATTATAGATGAGACATATTATCATTTATATTTTCTACTTAATAATATTTTAAGTTGTATAAATTTAGTCAATGATTAATTCTTCTTACTTGTTTACATCATTATATTTATCCATTTTAAGCTAATCTTTTGTAATTATTATAATCTTGAAATTTCAAACAATATTTTTCGCTTTAAACAATTAAAATTTATACTATGTAGGGGGTCAAAATTGCCAAAATAAAATAAAAACAGTTAACCGAAGTTTTCATTGGGATTTGTGCAGGAATCGAAAATAAGGTAACAAAAACCAAATACTCTTTTTTTTGTTAAACAAACAAATTAAAGACTGGATCTAAGATAGCCTTGGAAACCATTTTGAGGGAAAATAGTTTTATTCTAAAGACTAGAAAATTCATGATCGAGTATCTTACATATTGTCAATGTTTGACGTTTCCATATTCGCATGACAAAAAACCTGACAACTCGATTACCAATAAAAAAAAGTCTCGGATCCATAAATTACAAGGCAAACATTTCAATAGTTGCACGCAAAATAAAACCTTATGGAAGTACAGTTTCATTGATGTGCGTGTATAATAATGAGGAGTATATACAGTACTATACATACTATACAGATGGCCCAAGTTGACAGATATTTATTTAATATATTAAATATTTTTCTCATTGACAAAAAAAAGAAAAAGAAAATCCCAAATCAAGAGATTTGATTTGTATATAAATTGGGCCAAAAGTAAAAAAGAAGAGAAAGTGAGAGTCTTACTTTTCATGTCTGAGAAAGGCAAAAGAGTCTCAGACTTTGAACAACTCACCAATTACAAATTTGAAGATTGACTATTTATAAAATTAATATAAGTGGTTATCATATTATAGATTTTTTTATGAACGTGCTATGGAAAATAAAGTTTGATCTTATATGTAACGTTGAAAGTAACATAATGCATTTACTTTTATCGTTATTTTGGATCTACTTTTCTTTATTAATTGCATTCAATTGCTTTGTATATATTACTAGGATCAAAACTAGACTTGTGCAGTTTGTACTCTGTCCATTTGACAAATTTATCAACCAAATATATATAATTCATTCCGATTGTTTGATAGAGCAAAAGATAAATTCGAGTTAATGTTAAAGAGACACTTATATAGTTTTGTAATAATAATATATTAAACTAATGTCTTTTCCATAAGTGAGGTTTTTAAAAACTATAGGTAATTTGAAAAGAAAGTATTATCATGGAATTTTAATGCTAAATTTAATATTTAATAAAGAGAGCATCAACGCATCATATTTAAGATATTGATCACCAAAAAGGGTGCTACCTAGTTTTTTTTTTGGAAGTGTTAATTACTAATTAAAATAACTTTAGTAAATTTATAATTTTTCGTCATAGTAGATTAGTTAAAAGGCTATAAAAGGGAAAAAAATGAATTCCACATCCTGCCATCATAACCTCATGCTGGAAAAAGAAACGAAAATAAGTTTTAAATAATAATTATTGTTCTTTCTGTTTATTAATCTGCAACTTTAATACTAATTTATTTTATATTTGTTTATAATTTTAATTTGAATGAAAAAGCTTTGTACCTACATTTAAAAAAGAAAACTTTTTAGATTTTTTTCCGAAGTCAATACGACTTGATCAATACGACCTAATCATTGTTCTCCTACCTTCCAATGTCTGCTTAGTGCTGTGGATTTCTTGTTTGGATCATGCGAATCCTAAATCAGAAGAATCCGTATAATACCTTATTCAGAATATTTTCATACTTCTATCCATAAGTGTTCTCTACTTTTGGCTTCTTTCTATTTAGCCAATGTTTAAAGCCTTTTTATACATTGAATTTAGTACGGAGTTGAGAGTTACTTGTTTTTTTTTGTCGTCGAGATTTAATTGTTCTAAATCAGAAAAAATGTAAGTTAATTCTCTATAAAAATTAAAAATGGAACAATCGTTTTAGTTCAAAATGGAAACAAACGCATATAAAGTTCAAAATGTGGTCGACACAATTGATATTTCATAGGAGATAGGTCTGGATGACATCGTCTAGGATCGATCTTGGTAGCCCATCGTACACAATTGATAGCCCATAGGCCATAACGATCAAACTAAAGTCGAAACCACGGCTCAGATTTTTTGTGAAACTGACATATTTTTTCACCAAAATCTAACCCCAAATGATTATTGATCATGCCAAGCAAAACCAATGGTAAGGGCAATTTCCTTGGAAGATTCGAGAGACATGTGCCGAGTTAGTGCTAAAACAGCTTTAAATTATGAGAATAAACTTCCAATTTCAATCACTCAATTCGTCAAAAAACTAAACCGAGCCATTAACAAGAAGTAAACCGAACCGAATTATTTATATTTATATATAAAAAAAAAAGAGAAAAAGGAAACAAAACAACAGCAGCAGTAGTAGTCTGAGGTAAACCCAAAAAGCAGTTCAACAACTAAGAAAGTCAAATTACCAAAACAAACTTTGAAATTGCACCTAAGTTTTTTTACCATATGCATACAAGATGATAAAAAGTTCTCCTGATAATCACCGGTTTTCACATCTCAATATTTCGTCCGGCCATCTCCATCCGTTATGACATCATTGAAAGTGCCACCACTCGGGATCATCGGCAACACATGTTCTTGGTGTGGACAAATCACATCTAACAAGTATGGTCCTGGTGTATCCAACATTGTCTGGATAGCTTCTCGGAGATGTACTTTCTTTGTCACCCTGGCCGCTGGAATCCCGCAAGCTGCTGCAAACTGCAGCATATTGGGGAATACCTCGTCCTCCTGTGCCGGGTTCCCGAGATATGTATGAGCTCGGTTAGCTTTGTAGAACCGATCTTCCCATTGCATAACCATGCCAAGATGCTGGTTATTTAATAAGAGTATCTTTACCGGAAGCTTTTCTACTTTGATTGTAGCCAGCTCTTGCACATTCATTATGAAGCTTCCATCGCCATCAATGTCCACAACAATCGCATCAGGGTTTGCAACGGACGCTCCAATCGCAGCAGGAAGTCCAAAACCCATAGCTCCAAGGCCTCCTGATGATAGCCACTGCCTCGGTTTCCTGTACTTGTAAAATTGCGCCGCCCACATTTGATGTTGCCCAACACCAGTACTAATAATAGCCTTCCCATCAGTCAGCTCATCAAGGACCTGAATCGCATACTGTGGAGGAATAGCTTCCCCAAACGTCTTGAAGCTCAACGGGAACTTCTGTTTCTGTTCATTCAACTCATTCCTCCAAACACCAAAATCAAGCTTGAGCTCCTTAGCTCGGTTCTCAAGCACCTTATTCATCCCTTGCAAAGCCAGCTTAACATCACCACACACAGACACATGAGGAGTCTTATTCTTCCCAATCTCAGCCGAGTCAATATCAATATGAACAATCTTAGCCCGGCTAGCAAAAGCCTCAAGCTTACCCGTAACACGATCATCAAACCTCACACCAAAAGCCAACAACAAATCACTATGTTCCACAGCGTAATTCGCATACACAGTCCCGTGCATCCCAAGCATATGCAACGACAACTCATCAGTACAAGGATAAGAACCAAGCCCCATCAAAGTACTCGCAACAGGAATACCCGTAAGTTCGACAAATCTACCCAATTCATCACTAGAATTCAAACAACCACCACCAACATACAACACAGGCTTCTTAGATTCAGAAATCAACCTAACAATCTGCTCTAAATGTGAATCTTCAGGAGGTTTAGGCATTCTAGACATATAACCCGGTAAACGCATAGACTGTTCCCAATTAGGAATCACAAGCTGTTGTTGAATATCTTTAGGAACATCAACCAAAACGGGTCCGGGTCGACCCGAGGTAGCTAAAAAGAAAGCTTCCTCAATAATCCTAGGAATATCTTCAACATCCATCACCAAATAGTTATGTTTAGTAATCGAACGCGTTACCTCTACAATCGGAGTTTCTTGAAACGCATCTGTACCAATCATTCGACGAGGGACTTGACCTGTGATCGCTACAAGAGGAACGCTATCGAGAAGCGCGTCGGCTAATCCGCTAACGAGATTTGTAGCTCCGGGACCTGAAGTGGCTATACAGATACCTGGTTTACCGGAAGATCTAGCGTAACCTTCGGCGGCGAAGATACCTCCTTGTTCGTGACGAGGAAGGACGTTACGGATTGAGGAAGAACGAGTTAAGGCTTGGTGAATCTCCATTGATGCACCTCCTGGATAAGCGAAGACAGTTTCTACGCCTTGACGTTCTAAAGCTTCGACGAGGATATCAGCGCCTTTCCGTGGTTGATCTGGAGCAAATCGGGAGATGAATTTATTGTTTTCGGTGGTTTTTGCTGGAGGAGAAGTGATTGTGACATTTGTTGTTGAGTTTAGAACGGCGGAGATGGAGATGGAACGTGATTTGATACCGTGACGGCGGGAGAATGATGATTTGTTGGGATTTAGGGTGAAAGGAAGGGTGAATCTGGATATTGGTAATGGTGATTTGGAGGAGGAATGAGAAGGTTTTGTGGAGATTGAGATCGAAGAAGAAGACGTTGCCGCCGCCATGGTTGATGTTTCAGGAGAAGATGAGCGATCGAGAGAGAGAGTCACAGAAATGACTTGTGAACATGAATCGTTTAAAAATTGAGACAAGGGTTTTATAGTGTGATTACGAAAATGCCCTTGGGATTTGATTTTTGTCGGACTTATTGATTGAGCCTGATGTTGAATTTGTGGATGAGGAATTTATAAAATGGTTTTAGAAAAAAAATGGATATACACAAGTTGACGATATCAATAGTTTTGATATCTTTGGTTTAACTTGGGATTTCGTTTTGAAAGCTTACTTCTTGAGGACAATAAACTTTGCATACATCAAAAATGAGTAAAACTTACAAAGTCATACAAATAACAACAGATAGCAAATTGAAGAAAATGTGACCTACAAGACAAAAAGAGCTTCTTCTCCAAGGCTGATAATTTCGTTCCTTCTCCTCCCTGCAGCATTGCCTGTTGCGATTCATATTTTAGAAACTTTCACACATGAAGCTTTGTTCACAGAATGAAAGACATACAACATATACTACTACACTCAGCAAGGTAAGAAAGGTGACGACCCTCGTTAATAACAGATTCAAAAACAGAGATTCCATGATAGCACTGAGAAAGGATTCAAAACAAACAAAACAAATAGAGGGCGAAGACAAAAGCCTGGTGATAGCAGAAACAATGGAGACAACAAAGACAAGAACCAGCTAAAACCCATCCTAAATTCCCAAGTATCTCACTATATCAGCAACTTCTATCTACCAATATGATAGCAAATCTTTTGAGCATGAACCAAGAATGTAGTCTAGTCAAGGATCTTTAAAGCAATGAACAGAACCATTGAATCTATTGGCTATACTTGAAGAAACATGAAGCTTAATATAATGCGAGACCTATTACCACATTTGACTATAAGTCTATAACCAAGCTGCAAAATTCAGAAAAACCATAAAGGTGTAAGAAGAGTAAACCTCATAAAATATCCTAAGAAGATCCAACGATGATGTTGTTGATTGGGATGAAGACGAGCTTCACGAAGAAACCAACGAATCCCATCACCACAAATCCAATCGCCGTACGCACTGCAACCTTGGTGAACTCTGAAAATCAATCGAATCACAAAAATTCAGAAATCCAAATCTCCAGATCCAAAATAAACATTATGGATCCCAATAAATTCGCGTACCCTTGCGATCGGGCTTGTGACAGCGCTGGACGAGACGAACACTGCTCTTAGCGAAATCTCTGAGTGGATCGATTGCGGAATCAATGGCTTCCATAGCTTCTTAGATCGGATTGGTATTGGAATTAGGGTTTCAGGACGTTCGTCGTTTTAGTGGTAACGATAAAAGGGTCGTTTATTTGACATTTTGACTTTATACTCGTTTGTTCCGTTGACTTCGCCTCGTCCGTTGATTCGGTCTGTATACAAAGATCGGTTTGGTATTTTGTTTGTCTTTTGTATACTAGTACCCATTATTTTTCATCTACAGCATCGTTTTCTTCCAATATATTACATCATGTATTTGGGGATTTTCTGAATGAAACACTAGTTATCCGGATATCCGTACGCAGATATCCGTAACTATTTAAAAAAAAAGTTTAGATATTTGAAGTCCGGATCCAGATATCCAGCAGATATCCGCCAATTTTTTTTCCCCAGATCTGGATAACAAAATTGAGATTTGGCGGATCCGGATCCATAACAGTCCTACGAAATTTGAAAAAAAAAAAGAAAATGCAGTAATCAATTTTCATATTAAAATAGACATAGTTTAAGTGAAATGGAAAATCGAATATCAATCTGATTATTGACAGTTTAAAAAAAAAATCTGATTATTGACATACAGTTTGGAATAGGAGTTAATAGTTAGGATTTCAAACACATCATTAATGATATAAAACGAGTTGGAAACAGCTTTCACTACACTATATTACAAACTTAATAGCAAACAGCTCAAAAATTATGATAGACTAAACTCAAAAACATTTTAATAAATTTATGATGATGTAATGAATAGATACCATTTGGTGAAATACGTGGCTGCTCTATACCTATATAACATAGCCCAAGAGAATCGTGTTCGACTGTGGTAAAGTGAAGTGAGGAAGAAGTAAAGCGAACAAAAAAAAAAGAGTGAGAGAGATGAAGATGAGAGGATCTGATCAGAAGATTCTACTGATGACTATAGTGGTTGTAGCCGCCGCTCGAGGTGAAGAGCTTGGTGGGTTTGTGACATGGGGCAATAATAACTACCTGACATGAGGACATCACGCTTTGGATATTAATGAAACCTCTGAGCTCCACCTAACCCTTGATCATAACTCTGGTTTCTATCTCTCTATTTCTCTCTATATGTGTGCGTGTTTTGTCTCTATATGTGTTATGAACCTGTGCTTGTGTGTAGACGATGAATGGTTGAGTCTCATGATATTTACAGGTACCGGGTTTGAATCCATGTCGATATACGGATCAGGATCTTTCAACGTAAAAATCAAGGCACCAGATACCAAATCTACGGGAGTCATTACTTCCTTTACGTACGTATGAAGGATTGACACTAACTTATGTTTGGCTGAAATTAAGATGATGAGATTACATACCTGGAAGAGCTTCTTGAAATATGATTTGCTTTTGTCTGCTATATGGGCAGTCATTCTCCCGTTCAAGCCGCCATGACGAGCTCTGTTTCCAGATTTTGGGACACAATGGGCTACCGTATTTGCTGAATACAGATATGTATCTGTACTGTGAAGGAGGCAAAGATCAGAGGTTTCGTCTCTGGTTTGATCCAACCAAAGATTACCATTCCTATAGTTTTCTATGGAACTCAAATCAACTTGTGTGAGTATCATATAATATAACACTTTTATCCGATCATCCCCTAATCCATTGATTATCATAAGTAACAAAAGAAAAAGTGTTTCCACAATTTCAGGTTTTATGTAGACGATATACCGGTCCGGGTGTACAGTAAGAATCCAGATGTTTACTACCCAATGGGGCAGACGATATTCATAATGGTGGGAGTGTGCAAAACAGATCAATAATGGACCCGAAACAGATGCCTTACATTTCTAAGTTCCAGCCAACGAAGATTGAAGGGTTTAAAACTACGTTTATGGGCATAGAGAAATGCACTAATCCTTCATTTTGGTGGAATCGCAAACAGCTAAACTCTACAGAGAGGAAACTGTATATAAAGGCAAGGAACATGTACCTGGATTATGACTATTGCTTTGACAGACAGCGGTATCGTCAGATGC
This sequence comes from Cardamine chenopodiifolia, assembly GCA_963922655.1. Lineage (NCBI taxonomy): Eukaryota > Viridiplantae > Streptophyta > Magnoliopsida > Brassicales > Brassicaceae > Cardamine > Cardamine chenopodiifolia. The sequence continues at coordinate 13,553,189 of OZ000463.1, forward strand.
CTCAAGAATGCCGAAGTTACAGTTAGAGAAAGATCCAATACCTGTCAAAGGGTTTTAGAGCCTAAGGAACAAGAGAAAAGCTTGAAAAAAAAACATATGTTACTGTAACATGTTTAATAACAACAAGCTGTTTCTATCAAATACTAATCATAAACTAAATTTACACCTTTATCGGCGTCCCTGCTAGCTACATTGGCATGTCACGAGTCCATATACAGATACACATTAACACAGAACCAATCTGAACAAATCACAAAGGGAGGATTGGGTTTGCTTAAGGTTTACAAGCACTGAACCTGTGAAAGTACCCTACAAGACTGCATATTCTCAGATATGTTCATCACAAGAAGTGAAGTAAAATACAAGCAAAATCGAAAAAAAAAAAAAAAAGAAGAAGCATAAATTAGAAACTGCACGTTAGATTATTTAGTTAGGCAAAGTCACAGCAGTGATGGTTTTACTGCAATAACAACATATAAGTTAACAGAGAGAAATAAGAGCTCTTTTTACATTTTTTTTTCTTTTTCATGTAAAGCCTTTTAAATTGAATTCCGGCATAATCGATTAGACACATCCAAAATTCAAGGCGAGGTCGACTAAAATCTGCTGTCTTCAAGCAGTGTAAACTGACATCATCTGGAAGAATACTCTGAGCTTTAACTGCAAAACATGATACAAAGACATTGAAAGGTAAGTAAACGAGTTCATTGATCCATTCAGATTGAGCAGAAGAGCAAGAGACTCTATATATCAGCAAGGTGTTTGGTTCAGGAATTATAGCAAATTGCGATTTGAAATCAATGTTCAAACCTTAGAGATTGTTTATCATTCCAAATCCTATAACCCTTTGACATACTCATGAGCTTGTTTCACAGTCATTTTCAAATTGTGATATGAAACCAATGTTCAAATCTTGAACTAAAGATTGCAAATAGTGACATGATTATAGCCTAATCAAAGCAGAATTAGAGATTGTTAATCATTCCAAATCCTAAAACCCTTAAGATGATTCATGTAATCATCAATGTAATCTACCAACATTGCACATAGAGGATGAGCAATAGAATTAAAACTTACCCTTGGCCGTCGAGATTCCCCTGACCACTGCTTCCACCACTGCCGTAAGAGACATCATCGCCGGTCCCCGAAGTCTGCCAAACGCTTTGCCACGCCTGAGACGGAGGCTTCACATATACGCCATTCGGATCCATAGCTGGTCTCCCAATCATCATCCCTCCAGGACCTGTTGGTTGTCCCATCGGAGGATAATAGTAAGGCACGCCACTCGCGGTGGGAACCACCATTCCACCACCGAGCACGGCGGCTTCGTCCTTGATCTCATCTCTAGGAACGATATCAACGAGGAAATCGAAGATATCGGTCCTTGTAATCGCAGCAGCGATGTCGTTTTTCTGAAGCGTACGGCGTTTATTCTCCTCAGCGTGAAGCCAAGATCGGATCGTGAGCTCGAGGATGAAAAGCTCACAGGCTTTGGCGAAGAGGATCGGTGCTTCGGCGGAGATCATACGCACATCTTCATCGGCTTTCATGATCTTCTTGATCCGAGCGAGTGGGAGCTGATGGTTTTTGAAATCGTTAACCTGCTCGATCTCTTTGCGCTGGTAGGACCAGAACATCTGGAGCTGTTGTTGTTGTTGCTGGAGAAGGTGATGGTAAGAGGCTCCTCCTGCGGCGGATACGGAGGTTCCAGGAGGAGGAGGAGGGATTCCGGCGGCGGAGGGAGGTGGTTGTTGGTTGTTGTTGTCCATTAGGTGTCGTGATTTTTGGATCAAAGGGTGTGACAAGTTTTGCCAAAAGGATTGGGGTAAAAGTAGATAAGGTGGACAGCGATGTAGCTGATTTTTCCTTTTTATTTTTATTTTATTTTTTTCTAATCTCAAAACTAATTACGTTTATAAAGTGTTTGATTTTTTTTTCAAAATTTTTAAAAATGGAATTGTAACTTCTAAATTACTTTATGAACGATTTTAAATGCAGAATTTAAGAGGAAAATTATATCCCGAAATGTACTAAATACATTAATGCTTACTAAAAATAATAATTTGCATAATCGATTTGTCAATAATGTTTTCTAACTGATTAAAACATGAGCTACCATGTGTTTAGATTGAGTTAATTATGAACATAACTCATACTTAACTCAAAAATGTTTTATAATGTATTTAATCAGTTTGAGCAGCTTCTATATACGAATCAATTATAAATCTAGTTTTAAAAATTTTAGTGTCTAGTATAGTATATTTCTTATCAAAAACATTTTTTAGTATATAGTGACATTAACAATGAATTCTGTTCCTCAGTTTCAGTTTCCAAATATCAAATTACATATTAGCAGATCAAAACAGAGGAAAAAGAATGCAAGCAAGCAATATTCACAAGATTTTTAATCGGTTTTGTTCGTCAGGTCACAGGTTACGTGGCCGTGTAGTGAGCGAAGATCGCATATCAACAATGGCAGATTTATCAGCACCGAGCTTCATTGCCTCTTTGCTAGCTCTAATGAACCGAGATGTAGCTCCTTTAACATATTCATGAGCTTGTTTCACAGTCATCTTCTTCCCAACTTCGTCCGGGAAGCTACTGAGGAAGTGATCACCATTGAGAACCGCTGCAAGTTGAACTACTTCACTCTGAAACTCAGAAAGGGCTGCGTCCTCTTTAGGCTCAGTGGCTCTCATGGGTGTAACTTCAGGTAGAGTCATGGGACAATCGGTTCGAGGAGAGGTTAAGTGAGATACAACGTCTTCAAAAGTAGCAGCCCAAGCATCTCTATGTGTTAAGAAATTGGACGAGAGATTAAAGAGTTTCTTGATGGTCGCTGGTATTGATGAATGCTCGTATTCTGAGCTCTCTGTTGGTCCTTTTGCCTCACTCACCACTTCATTCAACACATAATGAATTAAAAAATGTTTATTGAACTATATAATAAAAATAAATTAATCAAATGGGTCAGAGGATGATTGGTTGAAAACATGAGTCACGCGACGACGCCGACAATACAATAAACTATACATCTTTCAATGAGTAATCAATAGATTCAATTATTTTCTCTAAATAAATGTTACATAGTTGTCAAATCTATCCATGTGATTTGTTTTTTTTTGCAGCCTTAAATTTTTGTTAGTAAATGTCAAAGTTAAAAGTCGGTCGAAAATAGTAGTAGAAAGTGGAAACACATGAAATACGAATGACTTTCTTTTTTTTTTGGGTTAGAGAAATAAAGACTTTTCAACTATGCTTTTCTTCATTAGTGAAATATTTTTTATTTTCTAGAGAAAACTAGAAGAAGAAAACAAATTGTATGTAGAAATGGTAAAATTTTGTAAAATAAGAAACATCATTACATACTACTAATATTTATATGCAAAATATACATACTATACGCATATATAGTCTAATATATATCAAAATGTTCAAAAAGGGGTTTTCAATATTTTTATACGGTAAAATATTGACAAAAAAATCTACCAAACAAACAAACAATGCACACTAAGAACAAATTTGTAAAATTATTATAGATAAAACATTAATTAAAAAGAAAAAAAGAACAAGAGATCTTACCGGTTCCTTTCTGAATCCAAGGTGAAACCATAATGGTAGGAACCCGAACACCTAACCGGTCGAATTTAAAGAAACCAGGGGCCGGTCCGGTATTCCCATCTGGATTTGGTATACCGACAAAAGGAGTCTTGACATGATCATAGAACCCACCATGCTCGTCATAGGTTATGACTAGGAGCGTCTCGTTCCACTGTGGACTCGACCTAAGTGTCTCGTACACTTCTTTAACAAGCTTCTGACCGTTAGCCACATCATGCGATGGGTGATCGTCGTTGGCTGGTAAGCCTTTGAGGTCAAAGTACCTCGGTTCGATGACGGTTACGTTCGGTAACTTTCCTTTCGCTGCGTCTTTCTTGAATTTCAAATCGTATTGATGCAAATTGAAAATGTACTTTAGTTGTCGGAGATTACGGTAGAATAATGTGGTCGGAATATTTTGGAAGTATATTCCGAAGTCAATGTCGTTTCTGTGGAGCGAATCGAATATTGTCTTCTGTGGATATCTGAAATCGGAAAATGATAGTATATTTTAAAAAATCACTCCCTCAAATTCACATATATAGAGATACAAATAAACATTAAAAATTCACATAAATTCGTTCCATGCAAATTTAAATAATATTTTGTATCTCTATATTACTATATAATAATACTTATTTTTTGTTGTAAAGACAATTATAGAAACAAAAATTAATTAACTAATATTATAAAAAATAAAATACCAACTAAAATTTAAAATATCGGCCCACACACTATTTTAAAAATTTTAATGTCTAAAAGCTAAGACATTCGTTAAAAAAATATGCTAATTGCTTAATTATTGCTAATTCAAATTTTTCAAGATTTGCTATGTAAAATTACCCAATAAATTGAAAATTAAACTACACCAAGGAAATTTAAAGAAAGAATTTGATAATGTACCCTAGAGCGAGTTGCTTCTTGACATGGCTAGTCGAACCATGTGAGGTAGCCGAATAGACAAATAACCGGTTCGGTTGAGTCGGACCAGGAATCGAAGAAAACCACCGGTCGAACACAGCGAATTCTTTAACCAGCTCGGCATAAACCGGAACAGCTTCAGGCCGAAAGCCTTTCATGACAGTCTCCGACAAATTTCCCGGCATAGAAATGGCTTGCTCAACGAAACCCATCATCGACGGGATCTGACCCGACCCGGAGCCGAATACCTGTTGCTCTACAGCTTCGAACGAATGACCCGGATCCGGATCCACAAACTCCGCATCACTAGTGAAACATATGGTTTGTGTAGAATTCGGAACCGGGTTACATTCTTGACCCGTTACACCGTTTATAGACGGATTTACTGATTTCTTCATCCAGCCTAAGAGGTGATCGAAAGATCGATTCTCCATTACTAAAACGACGACGGTTTTGATTGGTGATTGCCATTGATGAGATCCTAGAGCTACATGAGGCTGTGTGAGAAGACAATAGAATGCAAGAAAGTGTGAGAAAGTGAAGTAAAATCTGGAAGCTGATGATGGTTTCATGAAATGGGGTTTCTTGGTAAATCTGATTAAGCTTTTTTGGTGTAGGATTTGAGTCTGTGGTTTTGTTTTGCCTTAGATTGGTTTAAGAAAGAACATAAAGACAGTGGAGAGATAATTGTCGATTTTAGTACCAAAAAAGAAAAAAGAAAAAGCAAGAGATAGATTATTTGGGTAATTGTGAAGTGTGGAGAGCAAGAACAAAAGCTATGGTGTCTATTTACTGATTTTTCTTCTTCTTCTTCCACTACTGCTTTAATTTATATAGGTGGGCTCGGTTTGTAGAAGAAGATTCTGTTCTCACTGCGAAAAATAACTAAGAACTCAAGAGATTTATTACTCTTTTTTCTTGGTCAATTGATAATCCGAAATTTAGGCAGATTATATTACTTATTTATAGCTAAATTTAAAACTTGGAAATACATGCTCGTGAAGACATGGCCTTGAGAAAACAAATGTTGTTTTCCTGTAGATGTTACAAGTGGATTGCTAGAGTTCTAAATACTTTAATACTTGTGATATCTTGACAAAACGATTTGATTCGTATACTCTTACTTTCTAAAAATATTTGATCCACAACCTATAAAAATGGGTATACCGAGTTTAAATGTTAAATCTGGGTTAAAAAAGCTATTTTAGGAGTGTTGTATACCACGAATATTAATACACTTTATGGTTTTAGCAACAAAAAAAACCATCATCATGGTATTACTTTTTTTGGCTAATGTGCCCCACTGATTTTTCATTGAGAGAAAAAAAAACGGAAGTTAAAAAAACAAACAACTAATGAATGTTTTAATACCAAAAAAAATGTTTAGTGCTTTTAGTTTTTTTTTCTTCCACATGTTTAGAGCTTTTAGCTTACCATGGGTATGTTCATTTTTCATCCACACCTATACTCATAATAAAAGTAAATTATTATTTAATTCATATGTTAATATTTTATAAGTAAAAAAAAGAAAAACAACATGTTTACTTAGTCTATATCAGACTTATAGAATAAAATAAAGAATTGTGAGATTTTTTTGCAACTATTTATCAGTCTACATGAGATTTTTGCAACACAAGAAAGTAATTAATAAAGTAAAAGTGCCGACGACGTCGTTTGGATAATAAATATTTGGGCTTGATTGAGATACAAAACTGAACTGGATCCTAAAGCGGCCCATTACAATTCTAGCTTCTGTCATATTTAACCAACAACTCATTAACTGTTACATTGGTCACGGACTCACGTGTCACGTCGTTCGAAAACAACGTATCCGCACGTGACATTTCCACCGGCCGTTTCATTTTCACACCGCACGAGGAAGTTTCAACTTCTTCAAAACCAAAATCACAAAAAAGAAAGAAAAAAAACTCTCAACCATTTTCTCTCTCTAGTGGCAAACTATGGCGGATTGGGGACCTGTAGTGGTTGCTGTGATACTGTTCGTGCTTTTGACTCCGGGACTTCTCTTTCAGATTCCGGCGAGAGGTCGAATCATCGAATTCGGGAATATGCATACTAGCGGTGCTTCTATACTCGTCCACACCATCATTTTCTTCGGTCTCATCACCATCTTCACCATCGCCATTCGTCTCCATATCTATACCGGTTAATTGTATCGTACCGGGTTTGTGATTTGTTTGATTTGTGGATTTGAATGTAATGGTAGGCAGTTATGCACAGTTACTTGTCGAGTGAAACTAACTTGCATGTGGTTGTTCAGAATCCGGTTACCGGTTTAAACATATCATTTGTCTGCTGGGTTTAGTTTTAGTTTGGTTTTGTTGGCTTTCAAATTCAATTTGGAATCGAAAAGTGACCTTTTTTTGTTACTCATTCCTCGGTTAACGACATCTCCAGTTGTTCTTGGATTTAGTTATGAAATGTTTCAATTTATTTGATGTTTTATGTAAAAAAGGTAGAATTCTTAAAATACAATGAATTAGCTATTTTTTTATTTTATTTTCTACATTGAAAACATAACTTTAAACAATTCAACCAATGATATAAAATACTGCAGAATTCTAATGATCATTAAAATTAGATAAATTTAAAATTATACATAGAAATTTGAGAAAATCAAATATTTTGAAACAAAAAAATTCTTTAAAACATAATAAAACAGAAGGAGTATTAATTTATTTTAATAGTAAAAAGGGATCAGATATATGATGAAGTATCATAATAGATAAAAATTCTAAAATTATTTAAAAATTTCAAATAATGATCTAAAGTTTCCAAAATTTTCTTATAATTGCCTGAATTATTCAAAATACGTTAACAAAATTAAAATTTATCCAAATTTGTAAAGATTTGAAAAGTGATTTTTTCAATCTAAATTATCTATATTGAATTTTACCTGTTAGTTTTCGTTCTAACATCTAAAATAGAGATGATTTGAAAAAATAAATTTATAACTGTCTTTTATTCAAATGTAATGGTTGTAGAATTTTTAAAATATTTGTTGTAAAATATAACATAAGATAATGAATATATATGAATACTATTTTAAAAATTTTAGCTTTAATTTCAGAAGTAAAACATTCATTTGACAAAGGAGACTATTGTATATTCATATCTTTTTAGGACGATTTACAATCGATTTATCTGAACTACTAACTATTTTTTTATCATTTGAACTATTAACGATTATTTTTCATTTGAATTACTAACCGTTTCATCTGAACTGCTAAGAACTTTTCTTTTTATCTGAACTACTAACGACTTCTTTCAACCATATTCTTAAAAATAAATCAAAAATTAAAACTTAAAAATAAATAAAAAATAAAAAATAAAAATGATATGACATATATGTTTCTTCAAACCTAGGTGGAAAAAGAGAGAAAATTATTTATTTTCACACAAATTATGACATATACAATATGTACACAAACTTTAGGTATTGTTCTAAATCCCATAAAATGAAAGCTAAATCTCTTAATACATACAAAATATAAGTTCGAATTCTAATTCCACACAGATTCAAAGTTCGAATCTGAGCTCTATGTAAGCTCATTCATCTTTGTAGATCCTCGCTTTAGGATTTCCAATTACTGAAACTTCCACATGATAAAAAACCAAAAAATCGATGACCAAATCAAAAGAGACAGATTCTTCTCACCCATTTGCATGCTTCTTCTTCGACTCTTCTTCCTGCAACTTCACCGGATTCTATGGCTGGAGATGGTTATAAACTCGGCCGAACAGAGGTAAGCACAGATATATGTCTTCTACTTTGTCTCGTTTTTCTGTAGCTTTATATTTTCATATTAGCGATTTTCAAATTTTTAGGAATAGTCATTGCAGAGCAATTGGGTTGCGATATGCAGCTCTACTGGAAACGTCTCTAATCTGTGAATGCTTCAATGTCTGAATCAGAACCTGCAAATGAAGACAAAGACATGATTCGTCCCATGGAAAATAGAACGACATGGTTTTCCTATTGTCCTTTCATTAGGTAAATGCTTATTAGGGGAAGATACTTCAATTGCAGAGTTTGGTGTTTTCATCTACTTCCCGGTTTCTGGTCTCAAGCGAAGAAAAAGAAAAACATAAAGACTCTCCTACGCTTGGTCTCAAATTGATTAATTTGTAGCATCCATTGATTTGAAGAACATCGATTTGGATTTGAGAATTTGATTTGATATTTTTTAATTGAAATCGGATTGGAATCGGGTTGAAATCGATTTATTGTATAAGTTTATCGGTTAATTATTTTTTTGTTATTATTTAACCAATATTAACTATGGATTATGGGTAATTAAGTTTGAACTTTGAATTGAGTGAATTTATAATTCGAACTTTCATTTTTATGTGTATTAAACGATTTAATTTTTGTTTAATTTGAATATAAAACGAGACATAAAATTTATGTGAATATAATTGTCTTGCTTTGGTGGAAATAGATCGTCCCCTCCCGAAAAAAGACGACAGCATAAAACAATCAAGTGAATAGAGACAGAGAGGGAAGATAGCTGCTTCTTCTTCCTAATCACTCAGCACCTTCTTTATTTAAGTTTGTCCAACTAGATAAAAAACAGAGCCTTAAGGTTTAAGATAGATCTCTTTTAATTTCGAATTCACTATCTAATTCCCTTTCAACTCAAGCCTCTGAAACTCTAATCACAAACGAATCTTCATAATTTCTGTAAAATTCAAACATGCAAATCACATAAACAATTGAAAACCTAGGAGAAAGGGGAAGAGAACATTTTTATCAAGAATCAACTTCAGGGAAAATAAAGTAATGGAATTGAGTTGCATTGTCGAAAATTCAAAAGCAGATCAGAGATTTTTTCTAATTGATTTCACTTTTTGATTGTAACATAAGCAGGAACAAGATGGAAAGCACAGTGATTTTGAGCTCAGATGACGAAGATTCAGATATAAGTGAATCTGTAATGGGTGAATATGGAGACAAAATGTACCTTAATCTTAAAGGTGGGAAGCTCAAAGTGAAACTCTCTCCTCAAGCTTTTGCGTGTCCTTACTGTCCTAATAAGAAGAAACCAAGTTTTCAGTACAAAGATCTGCTTCAACATGCTTCTGGAGTTGGTAATAGCAATTCAGATAAAAGAAGTGCAAAAGAGAAAGCAAGTCACCTTGCTCTTGTCAAATACCTCCAACAAGATCTTGCTGATTCAGCTGTAGAAGCAGAACCTTCATCAAAGCGTCAGAAAAATGGAAATCCAATTCAAGGTTGTGATTATGATGAGAAGCTCGTGTATCCTTGGAAAGGTACAAACTTTTTCACCTATTCATGAAGAAATACTCTTTGTTAGCTTATCTTAAGATATGTAGTAATTGGGTTTAGTGAATATGTATTCAAAGGTTCTTACTTTTTCCTTATATTGAATTGCAATATGGGTTATTGAATATGTATTCAAAGGTTCGTACTTTTTTCTTATATTGGATTGCAATGTGGGTTTATTGATTGTGTATATGAGGATGAAACAGGTATTGTGGTTAATATTCCAACTACAAAGTCACAAGATGGTCGAGCTGCGGGTGAGAGTGGATCGAAGCTTAGGGATGACTACATTCAAAGAGGATTTAATCCGACTAGAGTTCGTCCTTTATGGAATTACATGGGACATTCAGGAAAAGCCATTGTGGAGTTTAACAAAGATTGGAATGGACTTCACAATGCTCTTTTGTTCGATAAAGCTTATCGAGTAGATGGTCATGGTAAAAAGGACTGGTTTAAAAAAGATGGACTCATCAAGTCAGGGCTTTACGCATGGGTGGCTTGTTGTGATGATTATAATGGGAATACTATTATTGGAGAAAACTTGAGGAAGACTAGTGATCTCAAAACTATAGCTGAGCTTACTGAAGAAGAGGAGAGGAAACAGCAAATGCTTGTGCAAAATCTGACTCAACTTGTTGAAGAGAAAAACAAGCACATGAAGGAAATTGAGGAATTGTGTTCAGTGAAGTCAAAGGAGCTTAATGAGTTGATGGAAGAGAAGGAGAAGAACCTTCTAAAGCATAATCAAAAGCTTAATGATATACAAGAGAGAGCAATGAGTCACATTCAAAAGATCGTTGATGATCATGAGAGATTAAAGATGCAGTTGGAATCTGAGAAAAAGAAACTCGGAATCAAAGATGCAGTTGGTAGGTTATGTTTGTTAACTTCTCAGAACTGGTTGGATTATGGACACAGCTTCCATTGTAACATATGTAGGTATTTGACTTCTAATAATCAGCAATAGAATGGATCATATCGTTGTAATATATGTGTTCACATTCACTTGTATTCATATGTTGATATGTATCACTACTAGTTTTAGTCTCTCTCATTTTCTGATATCTTAAGCATGTCTCATAAATGTAAAGATCAAATTCTTGTAAATTACTATATGTTTCAACTGAAAAAACTCGGTTACCCAAAAGAACATCAGAACCTAAATAGATAAGTGGATAACATAGTGCATTTATTTATCAAGTTTAACAACCGAAATAAGATCATAAACTTTGGTCAATTCGATCAGCATTGATTTATTTGAATAACTCAAAACTCCAAACCAAAAAAAGACAATCTTTGACATATAACTATACTAACGTTGAATAGCATAACTTATTTGAATAAATTATTTTCCAAGTTAAACTTGAATATTGATTACTATGCTAACGTTTCAAAATAAAAAAAAACCACCGTTTTTCATTTTATGATCCTATAAAATCTAAGTTTCGTCCATACAGCCAAAATCATCCAAGCATCAAACTATCCTTTAACATCATTGCAAAAACATTAAAGGAGAAAGAATAAAAACCAGATTGAGAGAGATGGAAAGCAAGTCAGGAGCTATTCTCTTTATGATCTTAGCTATGGTCATTGTTCTTCAAGTGAGGCCAGGGTTAGCTCAACTCCCTACGATCCCCTGACTTTTCCCACCGGGTTCTTCTAGTGATATCACAAAATGTTGGTCAGCTCTCTTTAACGTCCAAGGATGCGTTCTAGAAATCTACAAATCGATATTTTCTGGTCAATTCGCAAACATTGAAGCCTGAGTGTTGTAAAACATTTTCAGCAATAGATACAAACTGTTGGCCTCGTATGTTTGCGTTGAACCTGTTCTTCCCTCCTCTTCTCAAGAACAACTGCGTGTGCATTGCTACATCTCCATCATCAACACACAAGTGAAGGCTACACGATTGATCAAAATGTTGCTAGCTAGTTGTTAGCTTCTAGGTCTAAGAAGTTCTTCTATTGATTTTAGTGATCATTACGCCCAATTCTCAGTAATCTCCCCCCCTTAATCTAAAGTAAACAATGCTAAGCTTTTCAAAGTACTCGTATGTTTTTGCCATGGTCATAAGTTTCCTAAAAAATGTTGTAACTACACCTATTTGACCTTATAGTTTGCTAAAAGAGCTAGCTCTTATAACATAAAACCTTTTTCGCGTTTATATATGAAAGTTTTGTGCTTACATTATGAAACACAAAAAAATTTCAGCATTTAAAATTTGTAAAAACGAACATGAAACCCAGACCAAAAAGATTATATCCTTTACGTTTACATTTTGCAAAATATATTTGTTATGTACAAATAATATTGTGTTTGTAAACATGATGTTTTAACGTAAATATTTTACGTTTGAAACAATAGAATTAGATGATATATTTTCTCCCGAATACAAAAATTGTCTTACGTCTTAGCTTATCGTTTAATCCAAACGCTTCAAAAACAAGTAATACGTAATTTAGTAGTTACCAAGTCAGATTTCATTACCCTGCTTAAGACCAAAAATCAATTTCGTAGCAAGCCTATGGCATAACTTATGGGCCTGCATTAGCTTAGCCCAGAAAGGCCCAATAATACTTTCCGAACGGTTCATTTTCAGATTTCGAGGAACCTCCCGACGCCCCTCTCTGTCTCCTCCTCCGGGAAGCTCTCTCTCTCTTTCTTTCTTTCCACAAATCCTTGAAGAATCCTGAATCATAGCAATGGCGACCTCGTTAGCTCGAATCTCTAGAAGAGGCGTCACCTCAGCTGTGTCTTCAAATCTGATTCGGCGTTACTTTGCCGCGGAAGCAGTTGCGGTGGCGATGACGGAAACACCTAAACCGAAAACGCAGGTGATACCGTCTCCGGATCGGGTGAAATGGGACTACAGAGGCCAAAGACAGATCATTCCTCTGGGTCAGTGGTTACCAAAGGTCGCCGTTGATGCTTACGTGGCACCTAATGTTGTGTTGGCCGGTCAGGTCACTGTGTGGGACGGGTCGTCTGTATGGAACGGTGCCGTTTTGAGAGGAGATCTCAACAAGATCACCGTTGGATTCTGCTCAAATGTCCAGGAACGGTGCGTTGTTCATGCCGCGTGGTCGTCCCCAACAGGTTCTTGTTCTCATCATTTTCGGAAATTTGAATATTCCATTGTAGCTTTCCGTGTGTGTTTCTATCAGATTTTGAGTTTCTGCTATCCAATTTCTTTAGTTACTGCCTGCTAGTGAATTGGAATCAGTGATATTGAAATTTAGGGTTTTCCATTTTGATTATCGAAAAATTTAGAGGCGAATTTTGACTTTTCTGTGAAGGTAGTGAAGTAGAAGTAAGCGAGAATATTGGTTTTGCACAAAATAGTGTGTTTCGAGTTTCGAGTGAAGATATTCTCAGAACAAGAATCCTGAATGATAGTTGTTCAATGAAGTTACTCTTTCGAGTAATTTGTGCTTTAAGTAGACAAGGATGCATAGTAATGTGTACTTCTTTAGGTGATTAGTGATACTGGAATCAAGAAACCCAAGACTTGTATTTGATCTTAGTATTAAGGGATTAGCATGGTGAATAACACCACAAAAGACCATCTGCTGTAGTAGTAGAAAGCTACCTAACAGCTCTGGAGAAGTTCAGTAAGGATTTTTAGTTATGCGGAGAGAATTCTGGACGAAATGGATTTTCTATTCTGTGGTTGGAACCAGGATTCTGAAGCTGTGTCGAGCTGAATGAAGTTCATAAGCTTTTTTAGTCTTATCAAGGTGGATTCCATGCCAACGTCTTAAATACAACAGCCTCCTGGTTTGATTAAGCCCTTGTTTTTAAGTACATTGAGTTACCTTTCAAATGTACAACTAGCAGTTAATTAGTTGTTTCACCATTTTCTCGGGTCAATAGCTCTGTATTGTCTAACAGTCTTCATACTTTTTCTATACTAACATCTTAAAGAGTAGAGCATATCTTGCTGCTCCATTTGAATTTTGATATAATAGATAAAAAATCTGATATTAGAAGTTTACTTTCTACTTTCAATATTTCAGGATTACCAGCACAGACATTGATCGATAGGTATGTGACAGTTGGTGCATACAGTCTTTTAAGGTCATGCACTATTGAACCCGAATGCATCATCGGGCAACACTCAATACTAATGGAAGGTTCACTGGTGGAGACTCGATCAATCCTGGAAGCTGGTTCTGTTGTGCCACCTGGCAGAAGAATCCCATCTGGTGAACTCTGGGGAGGCAATCCAGCAAGGTTTATTCGAACACTCACCAATGAAGAAACCTTAGAGATCCCGAAACTTGCTGTTGCCATAAACCACCTTAGTGGAGATTACTTCTCTGAGTTCTTACCTTACTCAACTGTCTATCTAGAGGTTGAGAAGTTCAAGAAATCACTTGGGATTTCCGTCTAGAAAGCTTTCCTTTCCAGGTTTTCTGGATACTTCCCTCATTTAGAAAGCTACTCTTTTTGTTATATCTACCGGATTTTCGAATGTGATCTGAATAAGTAGCTGCGGAACAACAACAAAAGCAAAGCTGTATTTCAAATGTTGTCTTCTCTATTTCTTTCTTTTGGTACATTCATATCCTTGTGTTCAAACTTTCTATAAGATGATAATGGTGAAAACTGAAAAACTTCTTTCGTCTTTTCTCCCAAAAATAATAATTTAGTGTTATAGGAATATTCAGTACCATAAGTTATTAAGATTTGCTGAGATAATAAAGAAGCAATTTTAAACAAATTAAAAAAAATGAATAGCGTTTTTGGTGGCCGTCTTTCCCGAGGTACATTGGCTTTTTTTCCGGATTACTACAATTAGTTCATTCTACGTTTTATTACTTTCATCATTCATACCAAAGCTTTTTTGACTTTTCTGACAAAATTCTTGATCCACGTTTTGGGTCGAGTTTTCATTAAACAGGGATAAAATAGAATTAAACATCTCTTACTTAATACTAATCCTTAATGTTTATTATATTGTCGTAGCCAAAATTCTAATCACTGAAAGATTACAGAGACAGAGAGACGCAAACTAAATAGTACCAAATTATTATTTCAATATCTTTAGAACACAAAGCTAGTTCTCCCCTTTGAGAAACCCAGCGAACTTATGCATGGCTTCAAGAGCCTTGTCACAAGTAGGTTTCATCAAATGAAAAACATGATCTTCTCCTTCACTCTCCACTAACTTAACCTCTCCTTTCCAACCACACTTCTCAAGCTTCGCCGCGTAACCCCAACCTTGTCTCGCCAACGCGTCTTTCTCAGCCACCATTACCAAAACCTTACCTCAACCCAACTCAGACAAATCCACCGACTCTGATTGCACCACGTTGATCAACGAATCATCTGATCCATCTTTGCTATTAGGACTAGCCATACTCCAAATAGCCTCAATCTTCATCCTCAACGTTACATCTTTCGTCTCCTTCTCGTCTACCGGGGCTTTCGACCAGAAGTAAGGATGAACCAAGATGATTCCGGAGATTCCTGAACCGTTCAAACCGGGACTGAGTCTCTCTTTCGCAGCTTTCATCGCCATGTGATGCGCTATGTTTGCTCCGGCGCTATCTCCGGCGAGAAACACTTTGCTGAAGTCAATGTGTTTGTTTAACCAATCTTCTTCACCAGATCCAACTATATGGGAGAAAACCCATTTGAGAGCTGTCCATGAATCATCGTTAGAGATCGGAATCGGATGCTCCGGTGCACGACGGTAATCCACAGAGATCGCTACACAGTTGGCGTCAGAGACAGCGGCCGTGAGGAAAGTGTGGTAAGTCGGAGAGAAAGCTGTTTCAATGATGAATCCTCCGCCGTGGAAGTAGACGAGAAGAGGGAGTTTCTCACCGTTCTCGGCGACGGCGGCAGCTTTCTCCGGGAGGTAAATGTGGAGGGAGAGGTTGTTGTCAGGAGAATAAAAAACACCGGTTTGTGGGTCGGAAGAAGGTGGAACAGTGGTTTCAGCCATGGTTCAATTTGGAATTTCGTCTTCCATTCGAGTTTATATAATCATTATAAAAACTAGTAGTTAATTTAAATTAATTTGCCATATTTCTCTACATGTAAATATATGTTTGTCTATTTAAGCTGAAAATATTAATTTTAGTGAATATTGGTCAGATTGACCAAAAAAAAAAAACGAAAAAAGTGAATATTGGTCTATTATGTTTGGTTTGGTTGTATCACTGAGTACTTACTCTGTGAGCACCAAACTTCTAAGTTTATGTATTTAGATTTGAGATAAATGTGTGTATTAATTGTCGTAAGACCAATGATAAACATTAAGACTCAAATTGATGGAACTTGATTTTATTGATGATTGAAGAAAGCTAGTCGTTACAGAGAATACTTGTACATAAAAGAAAGAAGCACGGTATTGGCATGAAATAGTTTTGTAGTTTAAGCGTAAAACATACAACTTTACGATTTTGATGAAAAACACGATTCTGCGATTTTGATGGAAAACATTATTTTTTCAAATTTGGCGGTAAACACGGTTGGTTCCTTGGTTTGATGATTTTGAAATTTCATTCAAAATTCATTGTTCAGAAACTATGGTTTTATTGATTATATAACTCTATTAAAATCTAGGGTTATTGAAATATATATTTTTAACAATCTAACTTCTAAACATAACTTTCAAAATATTATGGATATCTCTAAGATTCTTAACATTTTGGGAATAAATTCTCACTAATATTTGTAAATTTTGAGAACTCTATAAAAATTTAACAAATTTTTGTAGAATTTTCAGAAATCTCTCAAATTCTTAAAATCAACTGTTACCAAATCCAACTCTTTTTAAAATATATATAAATGATCAGACGTTTTTCCTAAATTAAACATTTACATAGCTAAAAATGCACATTTAGTTGTGACCGCCGTCGTTTTTATTATTACACGCAATCAAAAAACTCTAGGTTTATCCTATATCGAAACTCAAATTCACAAACGATGAACTTGAAAGATAAAATTCTGGAATCTACCAGAAATTATAGAATATGCTGAAAAGATAAAATTATTTGAATTCAATTAAGAAAATAGTTATGAGATTTTCTATTACAAAACACCAAGGACCTCTTTATATAGATAAATCTCAAATAGAGAAAAAAGAAATTACTTTAGAATAAGGAAAACCAATAGAAATTGATATAATAAAGAAATTTTTTTTTAACTAAATTAATTAAAACCCAAACGGTTAAACTCATGCATCAAATTCCTCCACCTCCAAAGAACCGATCTCGAGTTATCTTATGGATAAAGAACCTCATATGTCTTATCCCACATAGGAGGGGAGTCATGTAGATATCCATCTGAATTCAACTCGTTAAAATCAATTAAATCTTTGGCGCTTCTTCTGGGATTGTTGTCTTATCCTTTACAACACTCATTGGCCTTTTAGTTTCGTTGAAAAAATCATCTAGCTTTCTCTTGCTATGAATCATATCTAAGACACTTGATTTCTTTCTCCATTGATTATCTTCTTTGTAGTGCTTCGTATGTTCATCTCTAATCAACTCTTTGAAATCCCTTTGGATCACTATCGTCCCTTTTGGAATTATCGTCTCCTCCACTTTTGAAATTCCATATAATAATGGAATTTCAGCCTTCACCCAATAATCATGTTTGCTATGTTGATTTTCTTGATCAACGGTCTCGTCCTTCACAAGTTCTTCATCAACATCCATGCGAGAAATATGATTATTCTGTACTAGACCAATATCTTCCTTCATGGATTCTTCTTCATTAAAACTCGGATTTTCATCAATCACAAACACAATGTTTCCTCTTTGTGGAACCCGAAGTTCTTCTTCTCTATTTTTTTGCTGATTGTTAATCCAATTTATTAACATCTTCATACGATTGTCAAAATCATTTCCACTTCGTAAAATCCTAATTGGTTTTTCTCCTCTGTCTCTTGGTTGTTTTGCGTTGTTGTTGGTCTTGTTAAACAAATTTATCAACCCCTTCACCTCTTTGATTAAAGGAGTTAGGACCGTGGTAATAGCCGACGCAAAACCCTGAAAATCTACTCTAGTCACCGGTTGATCTCTTGTGGCTGTTCAAACTCGAAAACGAGGCATGAGAAAATCTGCTCTAATACCACTTGACGCAGTCGAAAAATCCTAGGTTTAGAAAGCACTAATCATATATCAAAACTGAAGTTCACAAGCGATGAAATTAAAAGATAAAATTTTGGAATCCACCAGAAACTCTAGAATCGACTAAAAAAAAAAAAAACTATATGAATTCAATTAAGAAAATAGTTATGAGGTTTTGTATTACAAAACATCTAGTATTTCTTTATATAGATAAATCGCAAATAGAGAAAAAAACGATTTTAAAATAAAAAACCAATAGAAATTGACATAAAAAAAGAAATTTAACTAAATTAATTAAAATCCAGACGATTATACTTATGCATCACTATTAATATCAGTATTAATCAGTTAGGAGGAGTTATTGAATGTAAGAATTTTATTACATTTGAAAGAATAAAAGAATTATAATATATATTTGTTCAATTATATATTTTATAGATTTTTTAAAAAATTGAATATTATGCAACTTATAAATTTTAGATTTTTATTAAATTCTAGTGTTAGTCAATATTAAATGGTTTTGAGTGCAACTTTAAAATCTAGTATATTGAATGTAGGAGTTTTATTACATTTGAAAGAATTTAAAAATTTATAATATAAATCTAGTGTTATTCAATTATATATTTAATAGATTTTTAAAATTTTGAATGTTATTCAACTTATAAATTTTAGAATTTTATTAAATTCTTGTGTTAGTCAATATCAGATAATTTTGACTGCAATATTATTTGACTGGAATTCAGAGAAAAAAGGTGAAGAATCAGATCTTACTTTTTATGCTGTAATTTGGATAGAATTTAGTAAAACCTTCCAAATACTTAAAAACGTGTATAATTTTTTGCTCATTTTAATTCTTCTATAAATTCAAGAATTGAATACACCCCCTCCAATGCGTATGAATTTTTTAATTTTTTTTGTTGGAATAGCTTCTTTCAGAGTTTTTAGCTTTTGCCGCGAGCTCTCTGAAACTGGTGAGCGAAAGAGCCCGCCTTTGTGTTTCATTTTTTGGCACCACAATTTTTTTTTGAAATCCCCAAATTTAGTTGATCTAGGGTTTTTTCGAATTTCTCCCCAAAAGCTCTGAAATTTAGGTTCTTTTGCTTTACCCTTCATTCGATTCTCTCGTTTTCACTCTTCATCTTTCTTGTTTTTCACTGTTTACTAGTTTCCGCATGGCGACTGAAACCCTAGAGTTGATGACACCAGAACAAACTGTTTCTCCGGTGAAGGAAGTAGATGCTGTTGCTGATTCCGAGAAGGTGACAGAGAAGAAGGAAGCTCCAGTAAGTGACGACCCAGAGAAGAAGGAGGAAGAAATAGAGAAAGATGAGGCAAAAGACGAAGACATGGAAGAGAAATGTGAAAAAGAGGATGGAGAAAAAACTGGAAAAAGAGGTAAATCGACGGAGAAGGAGCCGGTGACTCCAGTCAGTGAGAGACCTACAAGGGAGAGAAAGAGAACTGAACGTTACATTTTGTCTACTCCCTCTCGATCTTCTGGGAACAAGCCTGTGTCAATTGAGCAGGTATAAAGATGAAATTTTGCTTCTTTGAGTTTTGTTAAGAAATTTCCAGAATTGGACTGTTGACTAGTTTTGATTTCATTGATTGTTTTAGGGTCGTGGAACAAGGCTTAAGGAAATTCCAAATGGTATGTGTATTTACCACAATTAGTCCACTGTTAGATTTGGATTTGGTCTTCTATTTGAGATGACTGAACTGTTTCTTTTAATTGTCTATCTAAAGAATGTAAATTTTAGTTTTCTGAGTTACTTTGGTGTTAGAATGTTGTCTGATAAATGTTGAACTGTTTCAGTGGCTTATAAACTATCCAAGAGAAAGCCTGATGACAACCTCTTCTTACTTCATACCATTCTTTACGGGAAGAAAGGAAAGGTGCTTTTGAATGTTTGATCTCCTATTACATGATATGAATTTTGTTTTGGAATTTCAAGTTTTGTTCTCTTTTGCCTGAGTGCATGATTGAGTACTTAAGAGTTGTGTGAAAAATACTGTGCAGGCACAGATGCTGAAGAAAAACATTGGTCAATTTTCGGGATTTGTATGGTCAGAGCAAGAGGTAACATCAGCTCGTAGATTTTTAGTTCCAGGGACGTGTATGATGATCAGCCTCGTTTTGAGAGTGGTATTTAAATGTTTTCTAGGAGGAGAAGCAAAGAGCAAGAGCAAAAGATAAGCTTGAGAAATGTATCAAAGAAAAGTTAATTGATTTCTGTGATGTGCTTGATATACCGATAAACAAAAATAATGTGAAAAAGGTATGTGATTAGAAAAT
The DNA here is from genome assembly GCA_963922655.1 of Cardamine chenopodiifolia. Lineage (NCBI taxonomy): Eukaryota > Viridiplantae > Streptophyta > Magnoliopsida > Brassicales > Brassicaceae > Cardamine > Cardamine chenopodiifolia. Next base: position 13,573,402 of record OZ000463.1, read on the forward strand.
TTGCTCTATATATCTCTGTATTTGTGTTTTGCTCGATTTTATATTCACACATCTGTTCTGATACCTTCAGGAAGAACTTGCTGTGGGAGTGCTTGAATTTTTGGAAAATCCCAAGGCAACAAGGGATGTTGTACTTGCTGATAGTGAAAAGGTAATCTAACTTAGCAGCTGAATCTGATTACTGTTCTTTATTGTTTTTTTTTTAATTCACTACAGGGTATTGAATTGTTTTCTCTTTTCTTTGAATACATAATATAGAAAACCAGAAAGCGCAAGAAGAACACACCAAAAAACGTGACTGCTGAAGAATCATCTGATGTCCCAGCCAAGGTTTGTAATTGTTAACCTTCTTCTTCTTTATAGTTTGTAATCATCGACATGGTTTGTTTGTTTTAGCTCCCGGCTGGTAAAAATAGCTCCTTTTCTAGTTTTTTAATCAAGTTTGTTGTTATGAACCATCTGGTCTTTAATGATATGAGTAGCTTTGTGTGCACTTTGAACTCAGAACTTTACGTAGGAAGTTCTGTAATTCACACTATGGATCAATGCGTTATAATCTGGTTTTCTTTTATTACATACTTCATTAGTTGTACTTACAGCTGCCATTTGGTTTGCGGTAATTATTAAGCACTGTGTAATACCATAGTGGGAAATGTTGGGAATAGTAGCAAACCCAAGATTAGTTTCCAAGGCTGGGTCATTTATATTTGCTGGTTTTTAGTCAGGAAAGATATTAGGCTGCTCGGGGAATTTTTTGGATACATCTCTGCACTAGCTTATTTCCAATCTATTTTCATACTTTAATCTACTCAATAGGCATTCCTATGTTCTTGTTGTTTGTTTTCCCCATTTAACTTCTTGTGTATATGTGGCTTTGAACCTTCTCTTTAGATGTTTAGATTCTGCGAGGAAAAAAATTTGTGTAGATTTCTGGAAGCAAATGTTGAGCATTTTCATGAAGAACAAGCCTCTCTCTGTCTTTGCGTGACTTGATTGTTAAGCCTTTGTAGAGGGTTGAATACACAATCACTTTCTGTGTCTGTTTTATATATACAGAGGAGAAGGCAGACAAAAAAATCTGAAAAGAAGGAAGATCAGCCAACTGAAACTGAAGAAGGAAATGGTGAGGCTGATGCTGGTTCTGAAGGAATAAATGACTCTCACAGAGAAGATGATGTAGCTGCAGAGAAAGAAAATGACAAAAACGAAGATACTGAGACTGAAGATGAGAAAGATAAGGCCAAGGAGAAAAAGCCAACTGGTAAGAGAAGCTCCTCAAAAAGGACAAAGAAGGAGAAACCAGCACCTGAAGAAGAGAAATCTCTTAAAGGTTCTGCAAAATCTGGTCGAAAGTCCTCCAAACAAATTGATAAATTAACTTCATCATCAAGCAAGAAGCAAAAGATTGAAAAAGAAGAATCCGCTAAAGAGAAAGGCAAGAAACAGACAAGTAAACCACAGGCAAAGGGATCCAAAGATCAAGGTTTGAACGATTTCTCAGCTCTGTTTCGAAAGCTTAAATATCATTCTGATAGTTTATTGAATTTCTATTTCATTGATTGCAGCGAGTACTGGAAAATCCCGTAAGAGAGGTAAAACAGAACCCACCAGAAAAGAATTGCATGTAGTGGTGGCCAAAATTCTTAAGGAAGTAGACTTCAATACGGTGAGACTGATGGATTGCGAATTTAATTTAACAGATTATAATCTCGTTTACCAAACCTTTGAACTCAAGACATTTTGAATTTTGTTCCAAACAGGCAACTCTATCTGATATTCTGCGGAAGCTTGGTTTGTTTCTAAAAAGCTTTTCTCTTTTTCTCAATCCATATTTGAGATCTTCTAAATTTGCAGGAAACGTTTCTTATTAAAACATTTTTTTACTGCTTATGATAAATATTAGGGAGCCATTTCGAAGTTGATCTTATGCATAGGAAAGCAGAGGTGAAGGATATCATCACAGATGCCATTAATGAAATGAGTGATGATGATGATGAGGATGAAAAGGAGGAAAACACAGAGGATGAAGGTGAGAAGGAGAAAGAAGATGAAGAGAGAAAGGACTAGTTTTGTCTTTCTTCTTGTTTTCGCATATCCGATTTGAAAGCAAGGGACATCAAATGGGATTCGTAAATCCGATGGTTTAACTTAATCTCTACGTGTAAATCATAGTTGTGATTTACAGAATGGGATTTGTTTGTACTTTGGTGTATTGCGTCATGTATTAGGATGATGTAGTTTTCAGTTTCCACATTCTCTCAGCTTCTTCTGTAGCTGTTTAGTTTCTAGCTTTTGTTTTATATTTAGTAATTGTATGATTGGATAGTTTATGGATCTGAGTTAATTTGGAATTCTGTCTTAATTATATTTTCTTCATTTTTTGGGTCTTTATGTCGAGTAGTTGGTAGTTACATAACTACATGTCTACATCCCAACTGTTGAAAAACAAAATAACAAAAACCACTTTCTCAATACTAACTGGAATTGTCATGAAGCATTTGAGTCCATCAGATCATTTAGTTTCTATATAATTCACACTTTATAACACATGAGTGTTTCAGGCACTTCCATATTTATTTGTACCCGTGTCCTCCTTCATTGTTACTAGTTTTGATTTGCAAATGAATCACATGATGTGATATATAGATCTCGAGTCTCTTTATACATTACTCTGCAAATGGCACATTTATAATTTTTTTCCAATTGAAACTTAATACCCCGAAGCACAAATATGTGAATAAGATCATCAGAGGAATGCTTAAATTTATCAAAAATGTTTTGGAACCTAATCATATAACATCGAACTTTGACTTTTGTGATCAATCAGTGGCCCCGTTAAATCAAATATGGTCACTCTTATCAATCGACTAACCAATTACTCCATAAATATACGTATTCATTCTTAGGAAAGGTATTAAAGTCGCCAGAGCTTTAGTGGTTCTTATTAAGCTTTAGCTTTCACCTCTTTTATCTATGTGGCTATATTATATTCACTTGTGAAAACCTAAACCCTAATCTGAAATCTCCACTTAACCTTCCTAAAACCCTATGTCACGATAAATTCTTGTTTCTTCACGTTTTCCATGATTTCGATTCAAAAACACAAGTGGTCCTTAAGCTTTCCCTTTCTTATCTTTCCAGCTATACACTTGCTACACAAGATACCCGTAGCCCTAATCTCCACTTAAACCCCTAAGAACCCTCTATATATATCATGATCATATTCTCTGTTCCTCACTTTCTCTATTCTATTCAAAGACTTGTAACCAAACGTTTTTATTTTATTTTCGGGTTTTTCATTGAAAACCTTGAAATGGCCGACTCGATCGAGTTCGTCGTCACTAGGAAAAACCCAATACTCGTCCCTCCCATGTCAGAAACTCCAAAGGGTCTTTACTATCTATCTAATCTCGATCAAAACATCGCCATCATCGTCAAAACGTCATGCTACTTCAAATCGGAGTCAAGAACCAACCAAGAATCCTACAATGTGATCAAGAAATCTCTCTCTGAGGTTCTTGTTCATTACTGTCCTGTCGCGGGAAGATCAGCCAAGAAGGGAAGATCGCCGTGAATTGCACCGGAGAAGGAGTAGTGGTTGTAGAAGCTGAGGCTGACTGTGGGATAGAGAAGGTCAAAGTGGCTATCTCTGAGAATAGAATGGAGACGCTCGAGACACTTGTTTACGACGTTCCCGATGCCTGGAATAGTCTTCAGATTCCACCGGTGGTAGTTCAGGTGATGTTTTGATCGATCTCTTGCTTAATTATTAAGATTGTTTTTTAATTTATGAACTTAAGTTTAGGTTTTGTCGGAGCATGTTGGTTCAAGGTCTCCACCTTCCACCATCGTATTTACAATGACAGGGACATGCTTTAATGCTTATAGGCAGCCAATAGAGTGGCAATCATCGTAAATATTGGGGAGTAATTTTCTTATTTTAGCCGTTTGATATAAATGATCGTATTTAATGTCAGGAATAAGTTAAGCCATTCGAGTATCAGTCACATGTTTTTGTCCACAATGTAGAACAGTGGGATTGAATTGATTGCTTCAGAAAATTCAAATGGAATTATTTATTGATATACTGCAACATTTTTTTTTGTAAAACTAAAGTTTTAATTTAAATAGATAATCCAAAATATTTATATAAAATTAGGTCGATGTGTAACTAAATATGCGTTAATTTTAATAACAATTTCCAAATAGCAATACTGTGGTACAGTTTTGCGAAATTGCTCATGTCTCTTTCTGGTAACGAACATACATTATAATAGTAATAACAAATCATCCGATGCTTAGCCATTATAGTGGTCACTAGTCGTTTATGTTCAAACATACCATCTCATTACAATCATGCGTAATTAATACTTAATTAAATGTCTATTATTCCATATCTAAGTTATCTAAACAAAGGGAATAACGACGGTTACTAGTTAGCAGTCTTTAATTCCATTCTCATCATAATTTTTTTAATCTTTTATTTTTTTTCTCATCGTAAATTTTACGTTTTTTTTTCAGGTGACATATTTCAAATGTGGCGGTTTTGTCCTAGGAGTAGGCATGAGCCACTACATGTTCGATGGAGTTGCAGCCATGGAGTTCCTCAACTCGTGGTGTGAGACGGCCAAGGGTCTTCCTTTATCCCTCCCGCCATTCTTGGACCGTACGATTCTCCGACCACGAAACCCGCCTAAAATTGAGTTTCCACACAACGAATTCGACGATATAAAAGATATTTCCAACACCGGAAAACTCTAAGATGAAGAAAAACTCATCTACAAAGCATTCCTCTTTGAACCCGAAAAGCTTGTCAAGCTCAAGACCATGGCAATGGAAAGAGATAATAATAACAATTAAGGTATCAACATTTCAAGCCTTAACCGGGTTTCTTTGGAAATCACGGTGCGAGGCGCTACGGTTTAAACCGGACCAACGGGTTCAGCTTCTCTTCGCAGCTGATGGACGGTCGAGAGTCGTCCCGCATCTCCCGGAAGGATATTCCGGGAACGGGATAATGTTGACCGGTCTGGTGACGTCATCAGGGGAAATAGTTGAGAACCCTCTTTCTAACTCGGTGGGTTTGGTTAAGAGTGTGGTCGAGTTGGTTACGGACAGTTTCATGAGGTCAGCTATGGATTACTTCGAGGTGAACCGGACCCTACCGAGTCTGAACGCGACACTTTGTATAACGTCGAGGTCAAGGTTGATAATGCTTAAACTGGATTTCGGTTCGGGGGGGGGAACCGGTTTTCTCTGCACCGATTGGTTTACCGGGGAAGGAAGTGATATTGTTTTTGCCAAGTGGAAACGATATGAAGAGTATCAATGTGTTTCTTGGGCTGCCTTAAAACCCAACAAAAGAACTATGTAAAAAAACACATTATATTGATTTTAAAAACTTTTCAAAACTAAAATCTTGTATCTAAACTTGTTAAATATCTCTCAACATAGCTTCTTATTTATAGGTATAGATATCTCTTATTCATATTAGAAATAGTCAATTCCTATTTCTATTAGAACTCCTAAAATAGAATTTCTATTCCTAATCGAATTACCTAATATTCTCCTTCGTAATTCAAACACTCGAACTTCGAAGATCTTCAACTCCTATAAGGCTTCTCATTTCCGCAAACTTGACTCGTGTTAGGGGTTTTGTTAATTGATTCTATCTCGGATTGTGCTGCATCCATCCATTCTTTCAAATCTTCAGCTTCTTGGTATGTGCTTGGTTCTCGATCAATACTAAGCAACAATTCTTCGCCAAGTATATCTGCTAGCAAAACGTAGTCCTCAAGATATTTAGGTATGCTTGTTTCACGATTTGATCTTCTTAAAACCGGATTGTTTCGTGATCAAAGTCTTGTGAAATCTCTTTCGGACCTTTAATACGTCTTTGTGAATTCTGAGGTGAGATATTATTCGGTGAAGATTCAGTCTTCTTTCTTTCGGCTCTGTTTCAAACAAAGAAGGTGACTATATTTTGGCTGAAAGAAAGAAGATTGAATCTTCACCGAATAATATCTCACCTCAGAATTCACAAAGACATATTAAAGGTCCGGAAGAGATTTCACAAGACTTTGATCACGAAAACAATCCGGTTTTAAGAAGATCAAATCGTGAAACAAGCAGACCTAAATATCTTGAGGACTACGTTTTGCTAGCAGATATACTTGGCGAAGAATTGTTGCTTAGTAAAACGTAGTCCTCAAGATATTTAGGTCTGCTTGTTTCACGATTTGATCTTCTTAAAACCGGATTGTTTTCATGATCGAAGTCTTGTGAAATCTCTTCTGGACCTTTAATACGTCTTTTGTTCGGTTTTAAGGATCGAGACCATATGATCACATTTGGTATTAGAGGTATACGCTTACGATCTTGAATAATGTGAGACCAAGACATGGGAGTTAGTTGACAAACCATCCGACGTGAAGCCTACAGGACTAAAATGGATTTTCAAAATCAAGAAAAATTCAGATGGAAGCATCAACAAGTACAAAGCTTGCCTTGTTGCAAAGGGATATGCTCAAAAACATGGAATTGATTACGATGAGGTGTTTGCGCCTATAGCTCGATTAGAAACCATTCGATTTCTCTCATCTCTAGCCGCAACAAGAAGCTGGGAGATACATCATCTTGACGTCATGCGTTTCTACATGGTGAATTAAAAGAAACAATCTATGTACATCAATCAGATGGTTTCATGAAAGAAGAAGAAGAAAACAAAGTTTACAAACTTTACAAGGCACTATACGGGCTGAAACAAGCTCCGAGAGCTTGGAACACCAAGCTGGATCAGATTCTACGTGGAATGAATTTCGAAAAATGCTCCAAGGAACAAGCAGTGTACCGAAAAACAGAGTTGGTTCCTTCTTCATTGATTGAACGAAAATTGGTTCCATCATCTATGGTTTTTCTCCAAATGTGATCGTATGGTCTCGATTAGGACTGGGCAATCGGTTTTTTTTTTGTTTTCTCGGTTATCAAAAAATCTGCCAAATTAAACCGAATAAAAATTCGGTTCGGATCAGTTCGGTACTCGGTTTTTTTGGTTCGGTTATAGGTTATAAAATTGATTCCGAACTAAACCGAATTAAAAAAATCTCGGTTTTAATTCGGTTAACCGAAATTAATTTTGAGCTTAAACTATATTTAAACCCAATATTATTATTGGACCTATTTATAAATATCAAATCCATCAAAATGTTTTGGGCCTATTTACAAAGTGAAACCCATCAAAATTTAGGGTAAATATTTTGGACCCGCTGCCGAACTGCCATCGACCCACCGCCGACCCGTCATCGACCCGCTGCCAACCCGCCATCGATCTGCCGCCACTATGAGAAAGAGAGAGAGAGGAGAAGAAGAATAAAAGAAAAGAAGTGGTGAAGAAAAAGTTTAAGACGAGATCGAAGGGGTAGAAGGTGGAAGGAAATGGAGAAGAAGGTGGAAGGAGATAGAGAAGAAGATCGAAGAAAAGGAGAAGAAAATCGAAGAAAAGGAGAAGAAGATCGAAGGAGAAGAAGATCGATGGAAAAGGGGATGAAGAAGAAGATTGAAGGGGAAGAAGTTGGAAGGAGATGGAGAAGAAGGTCCACGGAGAAGGAGGTTGAAGGAGATAGAGAAGAGAAGAGAAGAGAAGAAGAAGCAGGTAGAAGAAAATTAGATCTAGGGTTTTTTGTTTTTTATATGGTGTTTTCTTAAACCGAGAAACCGATCGGTTAACCGTTTACCGAACCGAACTGAACCAATAACCGAAATCAATTTAAAATTGTACTGATCAGTTCACATTCTACAATAGAATAGAAACCAAAAACCTATAAAACTCGGTTTGATCGGTTCGGTTTGTTCGGATTGAACCGGACGCCCAGACCTAGTCTCAATCCTTAAAACCGAACAAAAGAACTATGTAAAAAGAACGGATTCTCTTGTTATTGATTTTAGAAACTTCTCAAAACTAAAATATTGTATCTAAACTTGTTGAACATCTCGCAACATAACTTCTTATTTATAGGTATAGATATTTCTTATTCTTATTAGAAATAGTCAATTCCTATTTCTATTTAAACTCTTAAAATAGAATTCATATTTCTAATCGAATTACCTAACAAGTGTTTGAAGAGCATATGAAGATCTGAAAATAATATAATCACATTTTATACAGCTTCAACCTAAATAATACAAATCATTATTCTTATCATCATTTTATTTTCTTTTAATTTTCACCAAAACCATTATTTATACATTGAAATTTAAAATAGCTGTTTGTATCGATTTCAAAGTTTTTAAAAAAATATTGGTCCATTCAAGAAATCAATTTGGTTTGAGGAAAAAAAGGAAAGTCAAAAGAGATAAATGTTGACTTGAGTTTCAGATTCCGGGTCGAATCCAATCGAATCGGGTCTTAATTTAAATAATTGGGTCGGCTCCATCTCAAAGACTAATTTAGCGCGAGAGACATGGCAACAATGGCGGCGACGCTTACAGGATCAGGAATTGCTCTTGGATTTTCGTGTTCCGCAAAGATCTCTAAGAGAGCTTCGTCTTCTTCTTCTTCGTCGTCCAACCGTTGATACATCAAAATGTCGACTTCTGTAGAAGAGAAGAAGAAGACTTTCACTCTTCAGAAATTCGAAGAAGCTTTCAATGCTGCTAAGGTAGGCTTTTAAATTTCCATCAATTCCCTTCGAATTGATAAGAAATTTGGGGGACTTGGATCATTTTGGGTTAAATTAGCCTTTTAGATTGTCTCAAGAATACATGAGAATCTGGAAAAAAGTTTCTGCTTTTTTTGTTTCATTGTGTAGAGCTTAATGCCTGGAGGTGTGAACTCACCAGTTCGAGCCTTCAAATCAGTGGGAGGACAACCAATTGTGATTGATTCTGCAAAAGGTTCACGAATGCGAGACATTGATGGAAATGAATACATTGACTATGTTGGATCTTGGGGACCTGCCATTATTGGTCATGCTGATGACGAGGTTTGTTTCATTGATTCTTTCCAACTTCGATGATTTTGTATTTGATATAAGCCCTGTGTGTAGTGCAGGTTCTTGCAGCTTTAACTGAGACAATGAAGAAAGGAACAAGCTTTGGTGCTCCTTTTCTCTTAGAGAATGTTCTTGCACAGATGGTTATTTCAGCTGTTCCAAGCATTGAAATGGTTCGGTTTGTTAACTCGGGTACCGAAGCATGTATGGATGTGCTTCGTCTTGCTCGTGCTTTCACAGGGAAACAAAAGTTCATCAAGTTTGAAGGTTGTTATCACGGTCACGCAAACTCTTTTCTTGTCAAAGCAGGTAGTGGTGTAGTTACTTTAGGTCTACCGGACTCGCCTGATGTCCCTAAATCAGCTACTTCAGATACTCTAACAGCTCCATACAATATATTGATGCGGTTGAGAAGCTCTTTGAGGCAAACAAAGGCGAGATTGCTGCCATCATTCTTGAACCTGTTGTTGGTAACTCGGGTTTCATTACACCTAAACCAGAGTTCATCGATGGAATACACCGGATTACTAAAGACAATGGTGCTCTTCTTATTTTCGATGAAGTCATGACCGGGTTTCGTTTAGCCTATGGTAGAGCTCAAGAATACTTTGGAGTCACACCTGACATAACAACTCTTGGGAAAATCATCGGTGGTGGTCTTCCTGTGGGAGCATACGGTGGAAGAAGACATTATGGAAATGGTAAAGTTAGTTTGTTTGAGACTGAACCAAAACAATATTTGAATTTGGCCTAAGAGAAGGAGAACGTTCTGAGCTTTTTTCATTCATTTGTTTTTGTAGGTTGCACCCGCCGGACCAATGTATCAAGCTGGTACATTAAGTGGTAATCCACTGGCTATGACCGCAGGTATTCACATGCTGAAGCGGTTAAGACAGCCTGGGAGATATGAATATTTAGACAAGATCACAAAAGAGCTTATAAATGGGATACTAGAAGCCGGGAAGAAAACCGGGCATGCGATGTGTGGCGGTTACATAAGCGGGATGTATGGTTTCTTCTTCACGGAAGGACCCGTCTATGATATCTCGGACGCAAAGAAGAGTGATACAGAGAAGTGTGGAAAGTTTTTCAGAGGAATGTTGGAAGAAGGTGTCTATTTGGCACCTTCTTAATTCGAGGCCGGTTTTACTAGCTTGGCTCACACTTCACAAGACATCCTATTCACGATCGCAGCAGCTGAGAAGGTTCTTAGTCGGATCTAGAATGTTCCGGAAACTTCTAGAGATTCAAGAGTGTTCTTGGCATGTTCTTATTTTCTTCCGTTGGGAGGGTGTTGAACACTTCTTGTGTAGTGAGTTTATAATTGTTGGTAGATAGATAGAGAACGGGATCCCGTTATGCAATTATTTAAACCGAGGAATAAACCGGAGTTAACCAACATTGGACATAATTTGAAAGTTTTTTTTTGATGTAGAGCAAGGTTGAATCAGAACTTGAGCGCAATCTCACAAAATTAACATTTGGTAAGAAAAAGTCAGAAGGTCTATGAAGATTCGTTTTGCTTTAACGGCCTAAAAATAACGCTGAATCATTCATAATTTGTTCTAACCATACAATAAAGCTCTACACACATTTACATCATAACCACCATAAGCTTGCTGCAAATGAAGCTTTTTATTTTTATTTTTAATTTTTGGTGAACAGAGGCTGTAAATGAAGCTTGTAGTAATGCAATTATTTAGAAAAAATCACTAAAAAAATGTAAGTTTGAAGGGTGACTTTATACCATTTAAGAAATGCAGGTACTAAAACAAGCAAACAACTCAGCTTTTGCGTGTCTGTGAAGACAAAAACTGCTGGAAATTTTTTTTACTTTCTTTCTCAACTAAGAAAATATTGAGGGTTACGTATTGGTTATATTTAAGAAACTAGACTCTGTTCTCAACTCATTTGCAGAGAGAGAGATGGTTAGGGTTTATCTAACTTTTAGACATGTATGTTCCTTATAAGAACAAGTCATTGTTGGAGACATCAAATTTTCTCCCATTCACACTTTTCCATGAAATAGAATCTAGGGTTTTTGGAAATTTATTGGACAACTTATGTCCGAGATGTTTCTTGCAAACTCGAGGTTCCACTTCATGGAGAAACAAGGATGGGAAAAGGTTTAAGAGGGACAGACGACAGTGCTTTGCCCGATATTAAGTTCTTGCCTACATGGAGATCCGCCACGTCATCATCCCACACTCATTTTCGCACAAGTAAGGGCATTGGAGGCTTTTAAAGAGTTCTTAAGAATGGTTTTTAAAATTAAAAAAATATAAATTGCATCAGTAAACATGTTTCAAAAATTCCTTAAGAACCTCTGTTGGATATGCCTTAGTGAATTCAGACAGAATTGAGGAATTATTACAAACACAGACAAAATTAGAAAGGCCCAGTAAGGCACTGATCCAATGTAAATATTTATTGCATTAAACAAGACTTGGCCCATTGAGTCCAGACAAATGCTCATATTTATGAGACTCCTTAATTAGACCAATCAAAATTACGATTGATATACTGACATATTTTGCTGTATTGAAACATTATTATAATTTTCAGAATTTTGTTTTTATTTGTGTACCTTTTTATAATATGAAAAGAGAACACCCTGTTAATTCTCACGTAGGTAGAACTAATAATATATATATATATATATTTTCATGCGAATTAGAAAAGTTTATTCGTGTATAATTGATATGATACCCTTGAAACAAATAGCAAACATATATTAATTATATATTTTAAAGAAAACAGAATCGTGATGGATAATTGTAATAGTTTTCGTTAAATCGGAAAACAGGAAATATACATATCCCCAATAGATAATTACATAAAATTTAAAAAGAAGTAGAGAGATTAACTCGGAAAAACATAACATCATCCGAAAATGCATATTTATCTTCCGGAAAATTAATTTTATACTTCGCACACTTGATAAACTCAGAAAAATACGACAGCGTAACGGGTACACGTGGTGGTTGGTATATCAAGTTAGAGAGTAAAGTCAACAATGCATAGTCAATAATTTTACTTCTTTCATGTAGCTGGTGCGGAAGAGGACTGCTTGGCGTTTTTTGCGTTTTGTCCATCTTCGATCTCAGCCCTCCGATCATTGCCGCATGTACACTTGTTCACTTGACGAACCACTGGCTCAGGGGATGATAGTGTGCCTAGCTTCAGATCGATGCTCACCTCCGGTAATTTAGCGGCTTCGACTTCTTTCTCTCCTAGATGCGGCGACGTTTTACAGTATTTGTAAACCACATAGAGTATCATTTGGAGTGCACCGAGAGCAAAACCAAGGACATTTGGGAACTGCAAACAAAAAAACATAAATTTTTTATTTATAACATGATAATTATTTAATATACTCACTTTCCACTTTTTAGCTTATGAATAAAGTACGTAAAAAAAACAAACTTATGAATAAAGTAAAGTTTACGTCAAACTTGTGCGGCATCGATAGAAGTTACGTACAAAATATAATTCTAACAATAAAGATAAAAGAACTTAATATCTACTAATAAATTTCTTTTGCAAAAGCAAAATCTTTTTAATGTTTCTGTGGAACATAAAGCGAGTCTCTTTATAATTTGCTTTATAATTTTAATCGTAAAGGACAATACCAAACAAAAGGGTTTTGCTTTCTTTAATTGTTTATTTTTTTGCCAATCCACATCTCTTTTTATCTATGAATCTATGATTAGAACCTCAAAGTCTCAGGTATATTAGAAACAAAAGCACCCACTTCATGTAAAATACATTATGACGATAAACTTATGGTTATGATTCTTTAACAAAAAGATATGAAGTATATAATGTTAAAACTTAAAATGTCTATACTTTTTATTAATCAACAAAATCAGATTTATTGAATTCTACTTTTTTCAGTATATGGGATGCTATATCAGTATATTGATTACCGTGTTTAGTAAATTTAAAAAATGAGTATGTGTGTTTGTCTAGACCGTATATATATGGATATATATAAACATGTATACGCGTGCAATACCATATATTTGTACAAATGAATATATATATATATATATATGGATACAAAATATAAAGAGAGATGAATAGGCTTACAGCAACATAGATGTCCTTGAGAGCAAGACCATAAAGGAGCCATATGACAGCACTGATTGTAAGGGTTAAAGATAAGCTAAAGGGCATGTACTCCACACTCCTTGTCTTTATTACGGTCCTCTAAATTGTATATCAAAAACGTGTTAACTATTGAAACTATATATATCAATATACTTATTAGCTCTTTCTAAGTACTTACGATTATGCTTAGAGGAGCAGCGAAAACGCAAACAGAGAATCCGACACAGATTCCTCCGATAATCTTAGCACGTGTGGTTCCTTTTGCCAATAGTTGGCAAAGAAGGAGTATCAGACAGAATCCTCCAAAGTTCATAAGAAGTAACAACTTCACTGTCAACATCTGCATCCATTAAGAAATGCTGTAGTTAGCGACTTAATTCGATTTTGTAAACACATGTTTACATATGAGCTGAGGATTTAATTGATTTAAGGTACTCGGGCTGGCTTGGGAGCGTAGGCAAGGAAGATAGAGATGTAGATGGTTTCGATGAAGCATCCAAAAGAGTTAATGGTGACGAGGAGGAAGACATCTTTCTTCTGTGTAGCGTAGTAAAGCCATAGCGTTGCGCTGAAGAGCGCCACAACGTAAGGAATAGACTGGAACCCTTCTGTTGTCTTCTTCTTCCAAACCCTATAGAACGTAGGCCTGCATCCATTTGATGAAATCTAAGATTACTCAATTATAACGGAGGATATTGATGTGATCAATGATATATAATCTAATGGTTTGAATTATTTGTTGTCGGTTTATTAATTGCCACCCAAATTTAAACGTTTATTCATGTCAATACATGAATAAGAATTATGATGTTACATAGTCACGTGTATTAACATTATGCTAGTTTTTGACATATATATTGAATCGTAAAGAAACCAAGATTAGTACGTTGTAACGTTGATATAAACAAATAATTTTTGTAGTTGTCTTCTAATAGAAGTCGAGGTAAGATTTAAATAGTACACTTACACAGGAGAGAGGAACACAGCAAATGAGATGAGGTTACCTGAAAATTATACAAGAATAGAAGAAAAGTATCCGATATCAATAAATCGATATTAAATCTCTAGAATTAAGATTAGGGTCGGAGATCAAAAATATCCATACGAAATGAACACAGCATTATTATCATACCAAGTAAGCCAAAGACAAAGGCCCATGTGTTTTGAGTGTTGAAGAGAGACATGATTTTCTTTTGGTTTATAGGTTGTTTAGGATTTTTAGGAGGAAGAAGAAGAGAGATCGCAGTTAGATTTGTAAGTGTTTTCTCTTGATACAAAGACTAATGGCACGAGCTTAGTGTTTCGGGGACTTCACGTATATATAGAGAGTTAGGGCTAAAGAGAGGAATGGGTTTTGTGTGTGAGAGATGGGAAAAAGATAAATGTTTGTGTGAGCAATAATATTTTGAATATTTTGAAAAAGTATTTTAAAAAGCGTTAGTGTCATGTTGTTGTATTACACAAAAGACCTACAACAATAATTCACACGCTAATCCATTACCAAGTATATACATTTTGACGTACAAAAAACAATTCCTTTACCAAACTAACTTTTTAATGGTGTTTGGCTTACTTAATTAGTTATGTTAATAATGTTTGTCAATCTCAGTTTAGGCAAAGCTCTTTTTTTTTGAGGATTATGTCTAGATTCTATCGATGCATCCATATATACAATCTGATATTCTGGGGGTTTTGACCAATTTTCAGAAAAATAGTAAATAAATATGCTTTAATTCTTGTTTTTGCTGTTAAATTGATTTTTCTTGTCATGATTATGTCATTTAATTTAATTTTGCAAAATTTTCTTATCTCTACGTAGTGTTTCTGGTTTTTACCTGATTTCATAGTGTTTTTTTCGACGTCAACAGAAATTTATAGTGTTGTCACCTAAAATCAACCTACTAATTACAAATGAGCCAAATTAATGGTTATAATAATATAATTTGCAAAAACAGCTTGGCATGGAGTAGAAAAATTTATTTAAAAAGTTTTATGTGCGTTTAATTGTATATGAATGTACGAACTAATAAAATCGGATACTTTAATACAAAAATATAATTTTATGAATTATACGAATTCTCCATAATTAAAATATTACGGCAACCAGGAAATTGCTTTATATATTTTCTTAACGAAAATTATTAGGAAAGTTCGAACTAAATTTACGTTACCAAGCAAATTAGTTCTCGTGACAATGTATGTCAATATATATTGTGCCGTTTTCACTTTTAGCTCTTTTTAATCCCGATATTCATGTTTCTTTATAGAATAAAAAAATAATTAGCCGTTTTTCAATCATTATTCTTTTTACCGTACCATCTGAATAAATAACAGAATATTTTTTCAATTACTTAGGAATTCAGAGTTCTTTTCTAAAATAGATTGAATGTATAAATATGGGAAAAGTTGTATCTATCAATTCTGTTAAGCTTCTATTTTATTTGACTAGGCTTTAATTTTTTAAAAATTACTCGACTAGTTATTAATTCTAGATATACCAACTTAATTAGTATTTCTTTTCGTTTTCAAATTAAATGGCATTTTGATATTATCGTAGACAGACTGTCTAAGACAGTATATTTAGTAGACCAAAGGATCTTTGAATCCAGATATCAGAAATTCAAGCTTTACTCTCTTTGAGCCGTGGACGGCGATCAGCCAACTGCTGAGTCAGTCAACT
Source organism: Cardamine chenopodiifolia (assembly GCA_963922655.1). Classification (NCBI taxonomy): domain Eukaryota; kingdom Viridiplantae; phylum Streptophyta; class Magnoliopsida; order Brassicales; family Brassicaceae; genus Cardamine; species Cardamine chenopodiifolia. Next base: position 13,589,185 of record OZ000463.1, read on the forward strand.
ATGGCTCAGTCTCACCACCCGAAAAAAATATGATCGTAGAACAAGAGAAGCTATGCTTTAGATGTTATGTTTTAAGTTCATCTGAAAATTCGGTAAGTGAGAAATTCGACGATTATATTCATCTTGGAAAAACTCGTCGGATGGTAAAAGTTTAAATCACTGATTATTAAAAAAAGAAACAAGAGAAGCCATCTTTAAATAAATGACTGAACTTAAGTAAAAGTAAAAACGGAAATCAATAATCACTTGTCTGGACTTGTAGTACATGATTACATCTCACGAGAATGAAATAAAACCAGTTTAAGTTACGCTTAAAAATGACCATGTTACACTTTTTATTCTATGATTAAGGAAATATGTAGGTTTTTGTTTGGTTTTATAAGTTTTCAGTTTAGAATCTCTTAATTAAAAAGAATAATTTACCTTATAAAACTCTATTATATCATTCATTAATACTATCTAGTTCTTCTGAAGCAGTAAATGAATCCATTTATATCATTAAAAAAGCTTTATTAAATCGGAAACAAAAAGTAAAATCATTTTCATTACGTCAGGCCTCTCGAAGCATACGGACGTCACGCGCGTATTAGAGGTAGAAAGCTCTGTTAGGGTTACAAGTGGCAAACTTTAGACACAGTGGCAATTATACGTATTACCTTTTCTTGATTTGCCAGTAGATGAGATGTACTTACAATGTTTTTAATCGCATTGTTTTTAATGGTCCAAAGTGGCAAAGTCGAAAACGTATATGATCATTGCCAATTGTTAAAGTGTCGAATCAACAAAAATGGCTGATTCATTAGTTTAGGCGTTTGATTAATTAATTTAATTAAGCATCTGATTAATTGGTTTGTGTTGATCCATTAATTGTTTTTTCTTCTTCGTCAATCTTATAGGACAAGCGTCACTTATCCGAAAAAGGTAAGATATTTTCGTACGTATATATATATAGCAAACGTGATACGTATGTTCTGAGTTTCGACCAAAGTTAACGGGTAAAAGTTAATAATCATCTCTATTACCATTTATGTATTTATTTTATAAATAACATATTTGGGGAGAAAAACAATTCATTATTAATCGTGTAGATTATGTGCCAGATATGTTGAAAAATTATATCGGTATGCATATACTAGAAAAAATAGGAATATAAAATCTAGATATAATTATCAGGATATGTTGAATATTCGGAACCATATATTTTCAAATTTTTTGGATATTTAGCTACGTAACACCCGTAAATATAATTCATGGTTAAATAAGAAATTAATCTCTGCGTTTATATTTGATGGGGTCATACAAATATATTATTAAATACATTAAATTGACTCTATAAAAAGTGCATTAAATCGATCAAGTCACTAAATAGCTGTCTTTTAATTTAGTCGGTTACTAAACTACGTATTTTATTCGGCCACTAAATAGCTTTGTCCTATATATGTGTCTAATCCGACCTTCGACTCATTTTGAATATAAGTTCTGATTGTCTGAATGTTTTTTTTTTTTTTACAATATTAATCTATTTTTAATTTTCAGGATTTGGAAGACCATATCTAATTGGAACCCTGTAATATTGATTAATTGTTTATTTGCTTAATTATTTGAGATTAGGTATACGTACTGGGTTCTTGTGATTACTTTTTTTTGTTGGTATGAATTTAGTTTTTGAAGATAAATCACTTAATATATTATAAATGTAAAAAATCTAATTGCTATGATCAAGTGTGATCCCAATATATATATTGTTAAAATGTGATCCCACTATATTATAGTTTAGTTTTATCTTTGGCTTAACATTCAACCGGTCTTTAGATTAGACACATATATTAAAATCTAAGGTTAAGTATATTATCTTTTTAATTAACAATATCTATATATAAATTATACTATCTTTTTATATATTAGTAATAGTCACTATGACAACGAAGAAATAAATTCTCCTAGATGTTAATTCTAATTATCCTACATGGAATCTCCCCACTGCAAACAATAATTGACTTACAATTTCCCCTCGGTTCTGTATAAATAATGTTTCTTCGCTCTAGATTCATTTAGAGAAATGCTAAAAACAAATTCGTATTTGTCTTTTCCTTTCTGTGGTTAGCCACCTGAGTCATCAGACTCGAGCCAAATCTCATATCGCGCTAAGTCTCCAATCAATGATTAAATCTCGAACCGGTGATACATACAACTACCAAAGCACGTACATATATATATAATTCATATTTGAAAAAACAGAAACCATTTATATAAAATATTTAAATTTTATTCAAAAGTAATTATAGAATTACTAGTTAAAAATATATTTCAAAAGGTTTAGAACATTTTTTATGTATAAAACAGTTTTATAATAAAAAGCACTCCTTCTGTTACACAAAAAGTTGTTTAGACACATTTCACACATATTAATAAAATTTTAATTTATACATATACATCCTTATTTAATTAATGGTTAACGACTTAAAAGAAAACAAGATGGTTAATGGTAACTTAGGAAAGTGGATTAAAAAATACATTGAAAATATAAAATGATATTTTTATGAAAAAAATAAAATTCCATAATGATATTTTTTTTGAAAAAGAAAGAGTATAATATAGTTGAATTAATATATTCCATAATGTTTCAAGAAGTTAAAATAATAATATATGTACTTCAAATATATAAGAGTTTGACATAATCGTTTTTCTACAAATTCGTTGGTTGGTGTCGATTCCGGCGTCGGTCATATTTTTTTTAATTATATTATACGATTTATTTATCAAAAAAATTTTAATATTTGGGGACGACAAATTAGAAAGGCACGAGTGTGGATGATTTTTTTGGGTGACTGTTTTTCTCCTCTTCACGGTTTTGCCAGTTATGTTTCACCGGCGATCTGTATGTGATCTCGCCTTTGAGTATCGATATTCTATTTCACACCACAATTGGTTGGGTTTGTGTCTTTCCGACGAGTCTCTTCAACACGATGTGTTTGTTCATGTGTTTTGCCGAAAATCTTACCATGTTTATTATGTATAACCGTTTGATAGATTAGATCGAGTGGAAAATGAGTTGTATTTTCTTGGAATTTGTTTTGTATTAGTTATTTTATGTCTATTTTCGTAGAGTTCGATTTCAGTGAAATTATCATTCGTGGTGTTTCTGCCTGTTATTTCTGTTAGTTTGTAAAGTGTAGGCGAAAGAAAAATTCATACAGAGACAACCATTGGTTGTGGAATTTGAAGTCATGAAGTCTCCATGCAGTGGTGTTTTGAGATTTGCAAAATTTTTATAGTGCATCATAGTTGGGTGATAGAAAAAATTCGCAATGCTTGAGTTCGTATATCAGAATGAACTTAACAGATTTGTTAATCTATTAGCGAGTAAAGTTTTAAAGCGGAAGCATCATCAATTTCACTTTTTATATTGTATCGTTTTTTAACATATTTTTTTAGAGTATATGTATATGAATACTATCTCTAATTTTGTAAACTCTTGATCGAAATGATAATAATATTTATATGTTCAAAAAAATAAAATAAGAGTTTGACATAATAATATAATAGAAGATATATAATAAAATAATTTTAAATAATTTTAAATATGATTTTATTAATATTCAAACTAATTAAAAGTGAAATTTCAAATCACTCGGCGTAAATGTTAAGAGAAATATTTGTATTTATTTATCTAGAATGGTTTAAAATCATTGTGAAATGCTATAGATCGATTTTTAAAATTAATGTTAAGTAGATGAAGCTGCCCGCAACTACTCTGTTTGGAGATGATTCTAAAGAACCGAATCCTAAATAAAAAAAGTTTAATTGATGTGTCCCCTTTTTCTACTTTTTTCAGCCAAATAACTGATGATTTCCGCTAAATTAACCTTTTAATCTTTGGTAAATTTGGGGAAGGCATACTAATCACAAACATGGGGGAAGAATTATACACACGCAAAAAAATACTATCAAACCATTTTTTCCTTTCATTATCAGTTCTTCAAATTTTTTTAGTATATAGCTTATTTGGATTGAATCTCATACCAACAATATTAGTACTACTAGATATATATATTATATATATGCATCCAAATTTATGGTAAACAAAATTAGTACCACTAGGTTTTAATATTTTATCTAGTTTATGGTTTGAGCTTGTTGCCATTACGTAATTTTACGTTCCATATGATTTACTATTATTTTTAAAACCGTATAATACTAACCTATGAAATATGAGGTACCAACTTATGCTTCATGAATATACACAACACACGCATATGTATCGATGTACGATTTAGTGTGCAAAAATTAAGGAAAAAAAATATATAGTAGTCCCATAATTGGCTACGTTTCCAAATTCCAACCTCCTCCACCATCCAAGCACTACTTGGAAAGTTCATACAACTTGAGCCATTTAAAAGAAAGGTCACTCACCACATTTCTTTCAAACTCTTTTAAAATTTAAAGATAATTCATGGCGATATTTAGAATTTTATTATTTGTGATGATATATATTATGCTACATTAACTAAATGTAGTGGACTAGTCCTCATCTAATAGTATCTTTTAGAATTTCCAAGTGACGTGATACTAGCAACATAAATTACAAGAAAAATATCAATAATGAGAAAAGAGTGATAAATTTACCGGTTGTAGACTGATTTGCAAAAGGGAAAAAGCTTTAGAAACCAAAGTTTGAACCTTGTTTGAGAAAAAAAAACAATATGTTGAAAGAAAAATTATTTAGAAGAAGTAGAAAATACCAATTGTATGTCTTATTTTCTAAAACCAAAAACTACTACAAATTTCTCATCTAAAATTTAGCTAAAACATGTGATCAATAATCAACCTAAAATTTTAGTTGTTTTAGTTACTTACTAATAAAAAAACTTAACTGCAAAAAATGGTAAACTAAAAGAAAGACTAATAAGAAAATCAACCTACTTAGAAGATATCATGCTTTTTTTAAAAAAAATCACAATTATTAAGAACACGATTAGTAAAATTTATGATGAATTTTTAGATTAGAAAAAGCATTTTGAGTTTGTTTAGCACCTTTAATATAAAATTTAGGAAGGCTGGCTTTAGAAAAACCTTCTAAAATTATGACTAAAAACAAACTGTTTTAATCGCTCTGCTAAACGTTCACTACAAAAAAACATAACATATTCCCACCAAAATTTTGGTAGAAATATTTTCTTATTTTAACTCTATGAATTTTTGACGAAACATTGAATTACTAGAAAAATGGTAAGAAATTTCGTACTAAAAATTAGGAAAGTGATAGAAGATTACTTTACGAATGCTCTCAGCCTCCTCCGTCCAATTTCCTTCTATCTTTCCAGCTTTTCTTTTGTTTTTAAATTACTCAACCAACTTGCATACACAAGCGGCGTCAGTGTTGCTTGCGATCATTTTTAATATGGTTATTTAGATAGATAACTAAAATTTAGGTTATACTTACGTAAATTATTTTGATGACAAAATAATAAATAAGGGGGAAGATAATTTTCACTGTGAATGGACTCTTATTCATTTTTGTGAAATTATGTAATTTATAAAATAGCATGATATATATATATATATATATCTGATAAAAATAATGTCTTATTTGATGAAATAACAATTATAAATTTTAACATCGTGTTTTTTTAATATTAAATAGCACGTATCAGATAAAATAATAATAGTATGATTCTTTTTTAATCATAAACAAAACACTTACTAATTTGAATGTCAAGTGGTAATGAACCAAAATGACTTTTACTTAACAAAAAGCCAATATCATTTCATTAATAAGAAATGTACGTAGAGTTATTATATGAAGGTAAATTCTAATTTTATATTTGAAAATATTATACAAATATCACAAGGTAAGATTATTATTGATAACAAATACTTGATTTACATGAGCAGAACTACTCTAAAATCGGGAGAAAGGTAGAAGAAAACATAGAAAATAAGAACATATACATAAAAAATGGATTTTAACTTTTTTTTTTTGGTCAGATAGAAAGAGTCATCATATATAAATGTTTTAACCTTTTGGAACCCCTTTATTTTAGTAGTAAGGGTTTAAAAAGTTTATACACTAAATATAGAATTAGATTTTCTGAAAATGTATTCTTTTACAGATTATTGATGCAAATCTTATCAAAAAGTTTTAACATGTTACAGGTAGAGTCGCTTATTTGTGATCTCGAATATGTCATAGAAAAAGCTTTCCATCGTCGATATGGTGTAAATAGAACTATATGTTGTAGATTTATGATGTTGCAGAAAGAGCTGTCAGCGTAAAATCATCTTTTAAATTATTCATTTTGATTGCATGTGGTGCATATAGTTAGATTTAATCAATTAATTATCATTTGTACCACGTGGTATACTTTTTCGATAAAGTTTTTCTAATTAACAAAGTTTCACGTGTATACTACTTCAATACAGTTTTTGCTAGTTCTCTTACAGAGGGAGTCGAACACTCGACATCGTGTAGTGGAAGAGAAAAGTAGACATTGATGAATGATTGACCCAATGTTAATCATATAACTCCTAAGAAAAAGTTTTCACTTCAATTTAACGGAAAGAATTACAAGAAACGGGGAAATTCCATTAGTTTGTTACAATGATGTCATGATTGATATTTTACTCAAAAGTTTTTTGGCAAATCATGGCCAACATGTCCATCGTTATTCGTGATGTGTGAGTTCGTTTCATGCAAAATTATGTTTTAAGATATGAAAACAAAAGGAAAATAAACAATTACCAAAAATAAAGGGAAACAAACATCCATGAAGATAGCGATAACGTCGGCCTTATCTAGAGATCTTATAAAAAGAGAAAGATTAAAAGAGAGATCATTGGAGAGGATATGATATGATTGGCCGGATTTATTATCGCCACTTATTAATATGTACTATTTATTTATTTCTAGAAATGATTTGTGTCAAGTTTCTTCTTCTTTTTTAACAAAAAAAAAGAAAAGAAAAAGTTTATTCTTCTCTTCTGCCGCCCCTAACCTGATATATAAGGTCGGATAGGAAAATTCAATTGATTTTATGTCGTGGAGTTATGAAAAGTTTAATATTCTAGCTTTAATTTTTTTATCGCCATCCACACTGTGGAAACTATAGTTTGTGAGATAATTTGCACTGGTTTTGTGATTGGTAAAAATATGTGGTTATAAGTCCCATATATATATATATATTTATTTTATATTTTTCTGTTAAGGATGTCACTCCACCATATTTAGGGGCTATTAATCACTATTACTTCATTTGCTTCTAAAAAAAATCATTCTGACATTTTTCACACAATTAAACATGAACATAAGTAATTGGATTCGAAGATCCGACAAGAACCGATTTGAAATTATCTGAATTGAATCCGACATGATTTTTAAAAATAGCTGAATGAGACTAAAATCTGAGTTACTTCAGATTCGGATCGGTTCAGATAATACATGATATCTAAATGGATACCCGAACTAATTAAAACATTATGTATAAGACATAGGGTTAGGTTACTTTAGATTGCTTTTAGGTTACTTCGAGTTTTAAAAGTTAGTCCGAGTACTTTTAAGTTATTTTGGATATTTTTTGGATACTACGAAAACTTTTTGTTTATTTTAAATATTTTTTTGGGTATTTCGGGTAAAAAGTATCTGATTAGAACTATAACCAATAAATATTCGGATAATACTAGTTCTTTGAAAATTTATCTAAACCGGCCCAAACCCAAAATTAACCAACCAAACCTGATCTAAAATTTAAGAATATCTTAATAGGACCTCTATCCCTAAATCCGAAAAATCCGACCTGATCGGGTCTGGATACCTGAACGCCCAAACATAACACAATTTAAGAAAAATATGTAAAGTTCATTTTTACACTTTATTGTTACACTATATAAGTTTATCTCTCTAAATAATAAGATTAAACAATAGGAATAAAACTAAGATTTAATTTAAAAATTTGTATAGAAATAGTAAAATGATAATCTTTGTGAAACAAAATTAACTCTCAGAATGACATTCTATGAAAAACGGAAAAAATATTATATAATTTATTTTCGAGAAACAGAAAAGTATATATCTAACAAATATAAATGACTCTTTTTATAACTTATGAGAGGTACATTTTTCAAATGGTAATCGTGATAATGGTTAACAACAAATTCATTTATATATATTTTTATTCACAAACGTAATAATTTCTCAAAATTAAAAACCAAGCGAATTTCTCTTTATATGATCATATACTATTTGAAAGAAAAGGTTTAATCGAATGATATATTTTTTCTTTACTACATGTACCATTGACTTTTACTACATCGTACCTGTTGACTTTTGTTTTTCATGATGACGGCGTAGACGTGACCATTGTTATCCGTACATTAATATATTCCAATGAAACTGAACTTGCCATTGAAGGAATTCGCACTGAATGATTATAAATTTTAGAGGACTATACGTCTTTAAGGAAAGTTTGGTGGAGAAACCACATAAGTAGAACATTGACTGTGGGGTTACTTCGAAAATAATTGAGTTAAATTTAAGTACAGTTGTGTTAAATCAAACTCAAAATTGGGAAAAATAATTTTTGGCTTCTTTTGCTACTCGTTGATGTATTTTCCTTTTTCTAACACACACAAAAAAGGAAAGAATATATATGTGGCTGTTTCAATGTGCACAATCCAAAACGATCACAAATTTCTGTGATATATACCGATTCAAATTTCTATTTGCAATGTTTTTAAATCCGATTTAAATGACGAACCAGATTATATTCCAGATCATCGAGTTATTGGATCAACCGCAGATAAATCTGGATCAATAATGGGTCAACATATAGTGAATTTATAATTTATTGTATATAAAAGAAAAAATGCAATTCATGTTTTAATAATATGTCAAAAATAATTATAAAATGATTAAATATTCTAAATCCAAATTACATAAAATGAAAAAAAAATATTAAGATGTAAATCATTAACGTTGAAATAAGCTAATAATGCATCACATCAAATAATATTGACTATTGTCATTACTATTCCGTTATTTCTTCAAGCAACATAATAATTTTTTTTATTAAAATCTAAAAAATCATAAATAACATACTTTATCCAAAATATTATTTATAATAAAAATAAAAATTATAAACTTAATTAATATTTTTATATACGACAGGTTCAATTAGTAATACTGAATTTGTCGAATTTTATAGGGTTTTTCCGAATTTATAATTGACGAATTTTAATAATAAATTTGAACCGATATGATAATCGGATTATTAAATTTACCAGTTCGACTGCCGCTCTGGGTCGAATATGAAAACATTGCCTATTTGCTATTCGATACCATTTTCATAAGTAGTATTTGGCTGAAATATAAATTTAAAAAATAATATTTCTTAGAAAAAACAATAATTTATTTGAGATTTTTAACTATTCGGTAGGGATAAACTTTACATTTTGTAAGTACCAAGTTGTTTTTTTTTTAATCTTATACTGGTTCGGATGATAGACTAATTATTGAAGGCTTTTTATTAGCCTTTTCTATGAGTGAACATTCCACTCTTCTTGAAAGAGAACATGATTAGATAATATCACAACTTTGTTTCTTCTTTCAATTCTTTTTTTGTCCTTTTTTCACTTGGGTAGTTGCATACCTATTTCATTACTCCCGGCATCTTTCTAATTTTCAATTTTGTTTTGTTTTGTTTTGTGTGTGTGCATATTAACATTGGATATTAGTTAATTCTCGAAATGAATTTTCCAGTGAAATAAAATAGATGATCCATATAGTCCATTTAAATTATTAAGTTAAAAAAATAATTAACATTATTTTAGCTTTTTATTATTTAATCTTAAAAGTTTAAATGATGGACAACCATATAACAGACAACATACCTATGCATTCAGGTGTCATATATATTGCATTTAATGGTTAGGAAATTTTATTGAATATAAAGTTCTAAAATATATAAAAAACACACTCGCCAAAGCGTTTAAAAGATTTCTTGTCTTGTGTACGCTTGGCCGGCAGCGTTGGTGCACCATTGATTGTCCCTCCTTTTCCCCTTAATATTTTATTTTTGGCTATTATGCTCTTAAGTTTATCTCCTAAAATATTATTAAAAATCATACTATTTATATATACACGTAAATCCCATAATTTTGCTAATAGTCTCGGGAATGGGTTGGTAATGAGATTTTTAATCAAGACTATAATCTTTTAAAAGCCTTACGATAAAACCTATATCTGTAAACTAATGCGTATTAAATATTTGAGAAAAATTAACAAACCAGAGAAGTTTGTTGCGTTTTGACAGTTTTCTTTCAGTACGAGATTAGTTTTTTTTTTTTAATCTGAAATTAAAATGTATGATATTGAATAATCCCAAATACAGTTTCATTGTCTGGCTATTTGCTCTAATTAAACCAAATTGTACAAGAGAGAGGCTAACTAAGTGGGGGATCACCAACACCACATCATGTCTCCTTTGCTCGGAGGCCTATGCGCTAGATTCTCGGGATCTTCTATTTTATTAAAATTTATTTTGTGACTACTCATTTCAGATCTGTAAATCCTCACTCATCCAGCTAAGGCATGCAAATTACAAAATAATCACGTTTACCTTATATACATATTTACACGTACGGATTCATATAATTTGCATAATCTCAGATGAGATATCATTAAGAAAAAAGCAATTCGTATATGATTTCCTTTTTTGTTGGTGCTTTCTCATTTTTCTTAACAAAAACGACTTCACATTGTATTTATTTGAGAGATTATATCCTCTTTTTTCTAAAAGAGAGTCTCTTTAGTGTCAATATCCCAGTGCCTAGGGGGGCTTACTTGGCAACTAGAGAAGAAATATCGAAATCTTTTTATTTCTTTCATTTCCCTTTTTCTTTTCTTTATTTTTTTTGGGTTTTATTTCCCTTTTTCTTTTAGAGTAGAGTTGTTTTCCAGATATATATATATATATATAATGATGTAATGAGAAAATGAAAATATTAAAATATCTATATGATTCTCAAGGTTGAAAAACGAAGGAAAATCCACCGTAATAGGATTTAATTTTGAATAATTTTGGCTGTAAAACTTATGTCTTTCGCAGCTGTGTTCGAGTATTTGCCATTTTGAACGTATGGAATAAAAAAAACAGAAACTGATACTTATAAGTCAGGCAATACAGAAAAAGTTACCAATAAAAATATATAGAGGTTTCATTATATTGTTTTTATCAGCAAATGAAAATGAATATAACTTTTTGTAAATGTTTTCTATTTTAATTTACAAAAAAAAAAATAATTATAAAAAAGTAACCGGAAAACCGATGGAATTTTCGACGGAACCAGAATCTATCAGAAAATTCCAACGGTTTTCTGACAGTTTTACGATTGTCAATTTCTGACGAAATTCCGACGGAATAACCGACAGATTTCTGACAGACATATAACCTATAGGAAAATAACCTACGGATTTCCAATGGATTTGTGCTTGTCCGTCGGAAATCAAAATCCATCGGAAATCCGTAGGTTTTTTTTTCCTATGGGTTATTTGTCTGTCAGAAATCTGTCGGTTATTCCGTCAGAAATCTGTCGCAAATAGTATACACTATGTTCCGACGGATTTCCGACCGATGTCCATCGGAAAATGGTCAGAATTTCGTCGGAAAATTGTCGATTAATAAAAACGTTAATATGACCGTTGTATAGCTGTTTGAAAAAGTTGTATTTCGACGGATTTTCGACAGACACGAATCCTATATATATGTTTCCACATTTCTTCATTCATTCACACCACTCACTTACTCATTTAATCTCTTTGTAGCAAAAGTTAAAATATGTCTTCTGATAATTATTTTCGGTCATGGATGGACGATCCTATTATGCTTCTGCTTCACTAACAGACTTTCCACAACATTCCAATTATGCCACTTTTCTCAACATTGCAGAATTATATAGACTTACCTTTTCAAAATCCTGGAACCTTAGATTGTTCCATTCATCCAGGGCGTGTGGAAGCATTATTGACTTTTGGTTATCAAACCTATCTTTTAGTGCTTTCCACAGCTCTACAGAATCTTTTGATTCCGTATAATCATGCGTTAGATTCTCATCTAGATGTTTTCTAAGAAACATTATTGATACTTCCTTCTCATGAGGAGATGGAGTATTTTTCTTCTTTTATTCTCTTGGATTCTTTTATTCTGATTCTAAGTAGAGCTCTGCATTAGTTGTCCACATTATATAATTGCTCCAGTTATTTGTAAAGCCGTAAACTTGAGTTTCTCGATGTTCGCCATATGATTTTTCTAAAACAAAACCATAAAAATATTATTAATAAGATGATATTACATATTTAAAATAAACTATTTATATTAATAATATAAGCGATTACAAAAAATAGAATTTCGTAAAAAAATAAACCAATGTTTATGGTGAACTCTCTTTGAGTAATTCCCCAATTAAGAGATCGTAAATACATGCAAGAATTACAAATAACATAAGAATTAAAAGCAAGTGATCGTCAAAATGAAAATTAAACGATTTTTTTGGAGAAAGATTTGAAGGGAGATGAAATATTTTTAATGTAATGAATGAGTATATTTATAGATTGAAAATCACTGTTCATAACCGTTTGAAAAATGAAGATTTTGAAAAAAATTCTATGTGACCATTGGTGAAAAAGAAATTAATCATAAAATCACTATGAAAATTTTAATAATTAATCAGTTAAATTTACTAAGTTCAAAGAAAATATTTATATACCGATGGCCGAGACTCCTCTATATAATAAACATAATATAAATATATATTATAGTGAAAAATTATTTATATTATAACAAGAAATAATTTATGGTGATATAATCATCCACATTATGACATTAAATACATCATGGTAATGTAGTCATCCACATTTCTTGTTGGCAGAGTCGTCCATAATTATGGTGCATAAATCAGAAATAATATATACTGTGAAAATAAATTATGGTGTATTAAACAACCACTTATAAAAATATATAAATTATTATCGAGGCGATATACTGCATGATATAAATTATATAGTGATCGTGCTGATAATATGTTATAAAAAGAATAATAATTTATTATAACGATAAATATAAATAAAGATTAAAAATTTATATCTTTGAAAAAGATCGGGATACTTGATAATAGAAAGAGAATAATAATTAATTTTTTCTTACATAAGTGAATTTATTGTTTATATTTTAAATATATTTACAACGATTGAATTTCAAATACATTTACAACTATCGTTTCGATCATTTATATAAAAATTAAAAAGAATATTTCACAGTAACGATGAAAACTTTATACATTTGTAACTTTCATATTATCAAACCTTTCCACAATAAACCACTCGGTTCTATAGTGTAGTTGTTAGCACTCTTGGACTTTGAATCCAGCGCCTGGCGACTCCCGGTAGGACCTTTTGTCATCACAAATTTTCTATTAATGTTTGTTTGGGCCTTCAATTTCTTTTCTTTTTTTAGGATCCAGTACTTACGATTGCTAACATTAATATTCGACCCATATATCAACTTGGGTCGAACTGGGCCAAGTTTTTGTTTCCCGCTTTTCTTTTCCCGAACTTTATATCTCTCCCAAAAAATAAATAGAAATATTTGAAATCTGGATCAAGTTTTTGTTTTTTGTTTTTTTTTGGTGGGAATCATATAAAAGCTCGACATGTTTTCTATAGCTTATAGAAACTATATGTATGTCTTAAAAACATGTGATAATCTTTTGTAAACATTACATAAGTTTAAGTTAAGTTTATGGTGTTTTTTGGTTTAGCAAAAGTTGTAGATGTCTATAAAGTATAAATTATTAAAAACTCGGGGTGGTATGTAAAATTGCAAAAGTTTATACTGTTAAAAATAATCCGTGTTTAGCTATAGTGTTTTGTAGTAAACGTGTACAAGTTCGGACCCATTTGTACAAATCATATAAGTCAGACCTTCTTTTGCATAAATCACAAAATCTGCGTTCTCTGTTGAAATATCACAAATATTTTTGGGTTTCTTTAAAATTTAAATTACAAAATTTCGGGTGTTTTCATAAAACATTAGAAGATCAAGGTGGTTTTGATTAAATGAATGGTTTAATTTTTGTCGTTTTGCTCATGATTCTTGCAAGTATTAGTGTGGTTTTCCATTTCTTGGTTTGATAATAATAGTAAGTATATATAGTGCCATCCATTTTTTTTATTGTTACGTCGTCTATAAATAAACAACATGAAAATCCTTGAGCAAGTGAGCACCACAGAAATGTGAGATAAATAGGGTTTTGGGAAATATTTGTGTAAAATCGGTTCTGCTGAACATTAAACTATATATATAAATACTAACCGCTAAATTTAGATATCAATTGAGCATTGGTCAATTGACAAAAATATTTAAAAGAAAAAACTCAGCATTGATGAAGATTCAAATGAATAAGACTTCTATCTCTTAACATATTAAGAAATGAGTTTTCATTTTATGTTCATTTACCTTTATGTTGGTTATTTTCATTGGTACCAGACTTTTTTAAATACATTAAATGTTGAGTGAGTTGTTTACTGACATAAATCATAAATGGATTCAAAGAACTTTCATATTATTGTCCATTTATCTTTGGGTTGGTCCTGCAAAGACTTCAAGATACTTTCTTAATATCTTCATTGTAACCCTTCCCTCTAACTAATCACAATTAATTAAGATTTTATTAAAATTTATTTTGTTCCTTTTATGATATAAATGATCTTGTTAACTTAGATTTTAAATGGTTGCAGCAGACAAAACAAACTAATTAGTTTGTGACCTGGACCATTTTATTTTCTAGATAGATAATAATGTGCTATAGTCTGTATAGGACAATTTTTTTCTTTCCAAAATGGTTTGCAATTGATGCACAACAATTTTTTTTTTCTATTTTTCCTATATGTAATAGTGCGGACCATAGGAATTGTGGATAGAAAACGATTTTATCCACACATGTATTACGATGACAAAATTTACTGCTTTAAAATTTAGAAGTATTACACTAATACTTTTATTTTTTAACTATTTTTCTAACACTTAAAACTTTTTCAAATTATTTTTTTTAATACTTAAAACTTCTAAACTAACCTTTCCAATTTCTCAGTTATAAAACACTTAAAGTTAGAAACATGTAATTCCATCCAAATCTTTCTTTGATTTTTTTCAACCTCATCGATTTGTTTATTTTCATTCTAAAACTTTCTAATTCGACCATTCTCTTCTCTATTGTAACACAATTTTCATATACAAATCTCATTTTATTCAAATTTCACTCTTTAAAATTTAATTTTTTTTCAATTTTCACTTTCATCTTTAATTTTTTTACAAGATTAATTGTTTCATCCATTTTTACGGCGGGAAAAACGCGGAAGTTAGTTTAAAATTTTAAATGTTAAAAAAATAGTTTAAATGATCAATGTGTGAGTGTAATATTTTGAGATTTAAAATCCCAGTTTTTATTATCTTGAAAATGAAAAATAAGATTTTGCCTATATATTATACTCTGCTCCTTCAACTATTTAAGGCTTGAAACAAAAAATTATCTTAACTTAGTGACATCGAAATAATTTCTTGAAAGTAAATACACAATATCTTAAACCCAAAAGAAATAAGAATTATCGATAAAAAATAGCAATATATAAATAAAATAGTGATATTCATTTAAAATACTGCAAAACTTTATCGATCATGAATCAGGATCGGTAAGCATTCTAGCGCTATAACCAATCACATCACACCAAGTATTGAAAATAATTTGATCACTGACTTGGTATAAACTATAAATAAATACAATTTCATACCAAGTAAATGCGGTTAGGTAACTCAATTTTGTGGAAATTAAAGACCAAAAATAACGAACAATATTTTCCCAATAAAAAAAAGAAACCCTGACTGTATTAGTCAATCTCCTTCCCCTGGTCCTCCCTTCAAGCTTCACAGAAACCACCCTTCTCTCTTTACTGCCTTTTCCACATAGAGTGAGAGAGGATCCGTCGGTGTGCTAGTCTCACTGACTCTACACCCCATCGTCGCCGGTAAGTTGATTTCGATGAATTTGTTACCGGAGGAACTTGTATTCCGTTCGAAATTCTGACTTGAATTTGTTGTTAATCTAGCAAACGCTTTCTCTTCTCTCCATCTTCTATTTTCTTACTGCTTCGATGCTGATCTCTACTTATTTTCCTCCATTTTGCATTTTCAGTAGCGTTTCTTAGTGTTTCACTAGATTTAGAACTTTTTTTTTTTGGAAGTCTGTCGTCGTTTTTATGATTGTTCGCTCAGCTCCATGTTTCTATGGATTGGAAAATTTGTAGTTCGATTTTTTTTTATTTTTCCGATTTGTTCATTCGTCTTGTTTGATTGTTCATTTTCACAATCTGTCCAAAGAATCAAATCACTGCTTCTTTTATTTTTGTGTTGTTTCCTGTATAATCATTCTCGGTTTAGTATTATAACCTGGATCTGAGTTTTTTCGGTTTCATCGCGTCTTTATTCACAGATTCGACTTCAGTTTTGAGATTGATTTCTTAGAATACTTGCTGTAGAATGTGCTTTAGATAGCTTAACTAATATAGCCTGTGATGCCTCATTATCAATTACAGGTGAAGTTTTTGCTTAGCTGTGTTGTGCGGAGTTGCTTCAGCTTGTTTATTCTGGAATTGATGGATCAGGTTGGTGCAATCATTGTTTCGGTTCATTCATAGTCACTGGTTACTCTTTGACGAGTCTCTCGGTTAAAATGCTCATACTAATGCAGTACGAGAAAGTTGAGAAGATTGGTGAAGGAACTTACGGTGTGGTTTATAAGGCACGAGACAAAGTGACCAATGAGACTATAGCTTTGAAGAAGATCCGGTTAGAGCAGGAGGATGAAGGTGTTCCTAGCACAGCAATTAGAGAAATCTCCCTCTTGAAAGAGATGCAGCACAGCAACATTGTCAGGTATGAAGTTAATACCATTGCCGAAAACTAATTCAGCATGACTCTGGTCAACTATTTTAGTCGATTTTATTTTTTGGTACACAGGTTGCAGGATGTCGTGCACAGTGAGAAACGTTTGTATCTGGTTTTTGAGTACCTTGACTTGGATCTCAAAAAGCACATGGACTCAACTCCTGATTTCTCTAAGGATCTGCATATGATCAAAGTGAGTGCTAACAAACTTTAGGCATTGTTATATTTATGTGCGTAATGCAGTTTTATGTGAAGTTACTTTAACAATCTAGAAACCCCTAAATTGACTGTCTTATTGAGCTATTTGGTTGGTTATGATGCCATAAACCTCTATCTGTTTGGTTTCGCTGAATATTGGTGAAATTTATTATGTAAAGTTCTCCCCATGCGTTTTAGTACAGGCTGATCAGAGCAGTTCATCCACTGTTTGCAGACATATCTTTACCAGATTCTCCGTGGAATTGCATATTGCCACTCTCACAGGGTTCTCCATCGGGATCTAAAGCCACAGAATTTATTGATTGATCGCCGCACGAACTCACTAAAGCTTGCAGATTTTGGACTAGCCAGAGCATTCGGTATCCCTGTCAGGACATTTACTCATGAGGTGCCAAAGAGCTTAATTCTTGTTGATATGGCTTCATATTTGCTTCGTTCCTTATTTTTACTAGAGAAAGAGCAAAGAACCACTGAAGTATTATCCCACTTATGAATCTGATAAAGGACTAAGACATTTCAGATAGACGGTTGAACTATATTAGATTCAAGATATCATAAAAAGATTCAGTGCTACATTCAGATTTCACATCTCTTCATGGTTATTCACATAATTTTGTATATTGTTCCTTCTAGGTGGTTACTCTCTGGTACAGAGCACCAGAAATACTCCTAGGATCTCATCATTACTCTACACCCGTTGATATTTGGTCTGTTGGATGCATATTTGCCGAGATGATCAGCCAAAAGCCCTTATTTCCTGGAGACTCAGAGATTGATCAACTATTCAAGATTTTCAGGTTTCATTACTAACCTCCTTATACCAATTTCCATCTGTGTATTACCAGTGGAAAGAGCTTGTCTGCATTGACATCACAAATGTTTCTGAAAATATTCTGAACGTTAAATGTAATTTTGTGAGTAGTTGTAAAGAACACAGAAATTGAAGTGTTAACTGATTATAAATCTATTACTGCCATGTTTTTCTGTCTTCTTCCAGAATCATGGGAACTCCATACGAGGATACATGGCCTGGGGTAACTTCGCTGCCGGATTATAAATCTGCTTTCCCTAAATGGAAACCCACGGTACTTCAAATTTCTTCATTCACTTCTACATCTTGTTTCCAGT
This sequence comes from Cardamine chenopodiifolia, assembly GCA_963922655.1. NCBI lineage: Eukaryota > Viridiplantae > Streptophyta > Magnoliopsida > Brassicales > Brassicaceae > Cardamine > Cardamine chenopodiifolia. The sequence goes on from OZ000463.1 coordinate 13,607,523, forward strand.
AAACAAGAGGTCATAACACAATATGATTCTTGCTTTTGTTTTTCTTATACTACAGGAGTTAGAAACTTTTGTCCCCACTCTAGATCCCAATGGAATAGATCTCCTTTCTGTAAGTTCACTGACCATATATATATTAAGTTATACACACACACACACAACATATTCTACTTCTGATACATTATAGACCTGAATGCTGGATTTTAATAGTTTTGGTTTTATGTTTCCTCTACTGAACCCTTAACCATATTAGGTTTTAGTTGTCTTATAAAGTCATCACGTTTTTTTTCATTCTGTCTCTAGAACTAGAAACGAACCTTGGTTAAATCTGTGAGCTGGCAGACTAAACATTCCCTGTTGAGCCTTCATAACTTCTAAACTAAAACCAGAGACACTGGTTTTGACTCTCCTTGTATGTGGCCACAAAACCGAAAGTGGTCATCTTTACCACATCAAGCCCAACCAAACTGGTTTGAAACATGAACAATCTTCATAAAACCGACCCTGTGAAGATCTAAGATTTTGAAGCGGCTGTGCAAGTAAGATGATAATATATGTCTATGTTTGATTTGTTTCAGAAAATGCTGTTAATGGATCCGACCAAAAGAATCAACGCAAGAGCAGCCCTGGAGCATGATTACTTCAAGGATCTTAACGTCATGCCTTAGAAAGGCACTAAACCAGCAATCTCCTTCATTCTATATATATATAATTATCCTTCAATCTGAAAATTAAGAACAATATTAATGGGTTTTGTTTATTCTTTTTCTGAGTTCGTTTCCTACTTATATTCTAGTACGAAAAAAGGAAGAAGATTTCGAGTGTGTTTTTACTTCTAAGCTGTTGAGATCATTTTCTAATAATTTGAAAAATATAAAACCCAAAAGTTAATCTGATAATTTGACTTAGGATCTAGTAGATGAATTTCACCACCACCGTCATTTTATTACTACTTTTCTTTTTCTTGACGTCGTCATTTCAATACCATCGATTTTTTTAAAAAAGGATGAATAGTTCTTAGTTTTTTTAACGAGAAGAGGGTCCAACAAATCTTTACTGAGACCAAAACTGACAAGAAGAACGCCAACAAAAAAAAAAAAATTGACGAGAAGAGAACTGTTCAACACGTATTGGATAACATGGATTATACATTTTACAGTTGGTCAAGATTCGAATAGAAATTAAATGAAGGTAGACAGATCATATTACATGATATGACCATCTAAATGTTGACATAATAATCAGCTTCAGTGGAGTCAATCTATTCACCAGGATTTTCGATAGAATTTTGTAAGCTAGTGAGCATATATAAGCTATTTGTTCTCAGTGTTGGGTTTGAAGTGGTCTTCGATTTGTTTCAATTTTAAAATAAACTCTTATTGTTAAGGAGTCAATGGCTTGTCCGAGTATTTCGTTTCTGTTAGTAGTGTTTTCTATTTCTCCTGTTTCAAGTATGTGTAGAAGACAGAGTCTTCATCTTAGGCTATATAAAGCCATCTCTTTCATCTCAATAAACGTATCATTCAGTTCCATTGTGAGTTTTGTCTCTGAGATAAACAAATCTGGTATCAGAGCATAATTCTGGGTAAACGGGAAACACGAGTGATTTGGTGAGGAAACACAGGTGAGAGATCAAGAGAGAAAATGGGAGATTCAAACAATTTTGCTCAGCCGAGCATACCGAGGTTTGACGGTGACTACGATCACTGGAGCTTACTCATGGAGAATTTGTTGAGGTCAAAAGAATACTTTGGCGTAGTAAAGGATGGTGTTGCAGAGCCGACGAATGAGGAAACGTTGTCGGAGGCGCAGAAGAAAGTTCTTGCTGATGCAAGATTGAAGGATCTCAAAGCTAAAAATTATCTCTTTAGCGCAATTGACAAGTCTATTCTCAAGACAATTACCTTGAAGGAAACCTCTAAACAGTTGTGGGACTCGATGAAAACAAAGTATCAAGGTAATTCAAGAGTTAAACGTGCTCAATTGCATACTTTAAGGAGAAGTTTCGAGCTTTTGGAGATGAAAAATGGTGAATCCATCACTAATTATTTCACGAGAGTAATGGTGATTGCTAACGATATGAGGAACTGCGGAGATGATATGCAAGACGTGAAGATAGTGGAAAAGATCTTGCGAACCCTAACTGAAAATTTCAACTACATTGTCTGCTCCATTGAAGAATCTAAAGACACCGATAGTCTTTCAGTTGACGAACTGCAGAGCTCGTTGTTGGTTCACAAGCAAAAGATGAAAAAACTGAGTTATGGAGGAGAAGAACAAGTGCTGAAAATCTCCTATGAAGACCGTGGTGGCAGAGGCAGAGGAAGAGGAGCAGGACAAGGTAGAGGAAGAGGAAGAGGAAGGTTCTTTAACAAGGCAACCGTAGAGTGTTACAAATGCCATAAGCTCGGTCATTTTCAATATGAATGTCCGAGTATGGAGGGCAAAGCAAACTATGCGGAAGCAGACGATGAAGAAGATGATGTCTTGTTAATGGCTTTTACTGAAGAAAATGAAAGAAAAGGCAAAGAAGAAGTATGGTTCCTTGACTCGGGATGTAGTAATCACATGAGCGGAGACATGTCTTGGTTTTCTTCGTTTGATCAAGAGTTCAGACATTCTGTGAAATTAGGAGACAACACATCACTGCAAGTGGTTGGAAAAGGAAATGTGAATCTGCGGATTAATGGAAGATCACACATGATCAGCGATGTGTACTTTGTACCAGACCTGAAAAGTAACTTGGTGAGTCTAGGACAACTTGTTTTGAAAGGGTGTGAAATTCTGATGAAGGAAGGAGCTTGTAAACTATATCATCCAGAACTAAGATTGATCATGGAGTCTAAAATCACAAAGAACAAGTTGTTCAAAATCTCAGCAAACAAAGCCACCATGGAATGCACTGTGGAGTGTCACAAAATCTCTGAGATAGAAGAGTCTCAGCTGTGGCATCGAAGGTATGGACACCTTAATTACAAGAGCTTGAGCACGTTGCAGCATCAGAATATGGTGATAGGAATGCCTCAGATAAAGAAGACAGAGGAGTCTGAAAAATGTGCAGACTGTATTGTGGGGAAGCAACATAGAAAAAGTGTCCCAAAGAAGAGCATGTGGTGCGCATCAAGAAGACTGCAGCTGATACATTCTGACCTATGTGGTTCGATATCTCCCGCCTCAAACAGCAATAAAAGATACATTCTCACCTTTATTGATGATTACAGCAGGAAGGTTTGGGTTTACTTTTTGTCGCTTAAATCAGAAACCTTTGATCACTTCATAAAATTCAAGAGCAAGGTGGAAAGAGAGACTGGAGAGGCACTTGTATGTCTGAGAACAGACAGAGGAGGGGAATACATGTCAAATGAATTCAAAAGCTACTGTGATGAAATGGGGATAAGCAGACAACTCACCACAGCGTTTACGCCTCAACAAAATGGAGTCGCTGAGAGAAAAAATCGCACAATTATGGAGATGGTGCGATGTATCCTAAGTGATAAGAAGGTTCCGAAGAGATTCTGGCAAGATGCTGTGAGATGGGCTGTTCATGTCCTTAATCGAAGTCCCACCTCAGCTTTAAAAGAAAAAACACCTGAAGAGATGTGGAGTGGAATCAAACCTAAAGTGGACTATTTCAGAATTTTCGGGTGTTTAGCACACGTTCATGTTCCAGAGCAGAAGTGGAAGAAGTTGGACGATAAGAGTATTGTATGCGTGTTAATTGGAGTAAGCAACGAGTCAAAGGGTTACCGGTTGTTCAATCCAGCCACAGGAAATGTCGTGACTAGTCGCGATGTTATATTTGAAGAAGAAAAAGCCTGGAACTGGGAAGAAGTTGTTGGAAAAGTGAATGATGAACAACTGGTTTGGGAAGATAATGAAACATATGGAGAAGAAACATATGGAGAAGAAACACAGGAACCAGCTGCGGAGAGGCAAGAGGATGTTTCTCCTCTGGTAACTCCGGTAACTCCTCTGAATATTTCTCTTCCATCGTCAAGGATTCGTAGACCACCATCATATCTACGAGATTATGAGACTGGAGAGGAAGAAGAAGAAGAAGAAGGAGATACAGTTGATTTCGTCATGTTTGCATCATTGACTGATCCAACTACTTTTGATGAAGCAAGAGAAGAGGATAAATGGAGAAAAGCTATGGAAACTGAGCTGAATTCAATCGAGAAGAATGGAACATGGTTTCTCACTGAGTTACCAAAAGGAGCAAAGAAAATAGGGGTGAAGTGGGTATACAAGACAAAGCTAAATGAAAAAGGAGAGGTTGAAAAATTCAAAGCTCGTTTTGTAGCAAAAGGTTATTCACAACAGGAAGGTGTGGATTATAATGAAGTTTTCGCTCCGGTTGCAAGATGGGACACCATAAGGATGATCTTGGCGCTGGCAGCTCAAGAGGATTGGCTTATTTATCAGCTTGATGTAAAATCAGCTTTCTTGCATGGTGAGTTGTCCGAGAATGTGTATATTGAGCAGCCGCAGGGCTATGTCAAGAAAGGAGAGGAGCATAAGGTCTATAAACTCATAAAGGCTCTATACGGTTTGAAGCAAGCGCCTCGCGCGTGGTACAACAGGATTGAGACATACTTCTCTAAGGAAGGTTTTCAGAGATGTGAGTACGAGCACACTCTGTTTGTTAAAACAGAGAAAACAGAGACAGGTAACAAAATTTTGATTGTCAGCTTGTACGTAGATGACTTGATCTATACTGGAAACGATGAGAGCTTGCTTCAATGGTTTAAGTCATCTATGGAAAAGGAGTTTGATATGACAGACTTAGGGAAAATAAAATATTTTTTGGGTGTTGAGGTAATTCAAGATGCAGATGGGGTGTTTATTCATCAAACGAAGTATGCAGGGGAGATCTTAGAGAGGTTCAATATGCTGGATGCGAATGAGGTGAAAAATCCAATTGTGCCAGGACAAGACTTTCAAAATCCAGAGATGGTAACAAGGTGGATCCGACAACATACAAGCGGCTCATTGGGAGTCTAATGTACATCACCTCCACAAGACCGGATTTAATGTATGTTGTGTGCCTATTGAGCAGGTATATGTCTGATCCTTATGAACAACATATGCAAGCGGCTAAAAGGGTAGTCCGCTATTTGAAAGGTACTCTTGGATTTGGCGTTTTTTACAAGAGAAAGCAAGCTAGTGAATTAATGGTATATACGGACAGTGATTATGCCGGTGATATTGATGATATAAGAAGTACTAGTGGCTATGCATTTTTACTAAGTGGTGGAGCTGTGGCATGGGCATCAAAGAAGAAACCAGTGGTGACACTATCAACAACAGAAGCAGAGTTTGTTGCTGCAACTTATTGTGCTTGTCAGTGTGTTTGGATGAGGAGAATTTTAGAAGAGTTTGGGCTAGAGCAATCAGGAAGTACTTTGATTATGTGTGATAACAGCTCAGCCATTAAGTTGTCCAAGAATCCAGTTCTTCATGATCGAAGCAAGCACATTGATGTTAGGTTTCACTTTCTCAGAGATCTTACCAAGGAAGGAGTAGTGAAGTTAGTTCATTGTGGAACAAGTGAGCAGCTAGCAGACATTCTCACAAAGCCCCTACGGTTGGAGATGTTTGTTCATTTAAGGGAGAAACTTGGAGTTTGCAAGAAGATAAACTGAAAGCTACCGCATTCAGTTTAGGAGAGGCAATGTTGGGTTTGAAGTGGTCTTCGATTTGTTTCAGTTTTAAAATAAACTCCTATTGTTAAGGAGTCAATGGGTTGTCCAAGTATTTCGTTTCTGTTAGTAGTGTTTCCTATTTCTCCTGTTTCAAGTATGTGTAGAAGACAGAGTCTTCATCTTAGACTACATAAAACTATATCTTTCATCTCAATAAACGTATCATTCAGTTCCATTGTGAGTTTTGTCTCTGAGATCAACACTCAGATCTTTCATTAAGCAAGGACTCTTCTTCTTCGGAATTAGTCATATTGGGTAAAACTACAGTCCTACGGGACCGTTCCACATCTGAAAAAGTTTTCAACATCCTCTAGATTTTATTCAAACTTTAAATTATGCAATAATGACAATGAACTCAAAGTGTTTGAAAATTTTTTAGTTGATGCAGTTTACATCCTGTGCTATATATAACCTTCTGTAAAAGAGATCCAACTGTTTATCCACGAATAAATGTATGATTATCAAAGGCAATATCGCAATATTCGAATTCTATTTTCTAATTTTTAAACAGAAAAATATGTTAGAAAATTGTAGCACATTGAAATGAACTTAACATATATATCAAGAAAATAACAATTATTTAACGCAAGACGATTTTAGTCATGTAATTTTACAAAGTATTGATAGCACAATACATATGTTGGGTATAATTTTAACACTAGATTTCACTATGTTAAATTCAACATAAACCCAACAAAAAAGGATAAAAAAACAAAAAAAACAAAAATTTAAGAAGAGACTAAATGATATCAACCTATTTTTTGGCGTTACTAAAAATGCCGGGATTAACATTATTAATAGTTTAAGGAGATTTCATCGGAAATTTCAAAATTGAATTCGACATAGATTTTAAGATCAACGTTACTAAAAACTTCATCGAAAATTTCAAAAATTGAGTTCGCTATAGATTTTATGATCCTCTTGATCGACATCGTCTAAAGTTATCAAATGAATCCTATCAAATAAGAAATCAAAAGTTTAATTCTTAATTCCAAGAAGATTAGGGTAAAAGGCCAAAGATTTTTGCTGAATCTATTACACATCCGTTAGTTTGTGACAGAATAGTTTTTTTTTTCCCGACAAAAATTCATTAGTTAATTACTTAATTTATCATAAACTCGATTGATTAAGTTGATTCGTAAAAAGGGAAAGGTGGTTAAGGGGGGCCAAGTAGCCGGAGAAGAAAACATAATTCTCTGTCTCCAAGTCAATAATGCGTTTTTTTTTTCTCATAATTTCTCTCCCTTTTTAAACCAAATTTATTGCTCCGAAGACTAGTCTGAAAACGCGATTTTTCTGGTTTCCGATGTTAGAGTTACAGCCGTCAGATCGGCGTCCAGGGGCTCCTAGTTCTAGCGGCGGCGGCGGTGGTGGTGGAGATGAGCTGATCAGAACCTATAAAGGCTGGAAAGGAAATAACGTGAGCTGCTTCTTCTCTTTATCTCTTATGCTAGATTTTGTGTTTCTTGGTCAGATTTAAGGTCTTTGAGTAAGATCTGTATCGAAATCGTCAGACTTTTGGTGAAATTATTGTTTTGTTTAACGTAATCATTAATTTTTTTTCTTTTTTGTTTTCTGGGGTTGCTCATTCTTGATAAGTTTAGAACTAAGAAGTTGACTTCTGTGCCCTAATTTTGAGATTTCTGATTTTAGGAAGTTGTTTGCAGATGTTTTTTTTTTTGAGGGATTTTTGCTCATTGTCTTTTCTTAATCTGGGATTTGACTTTGAAAGCCCTCAAATTCTACTTGCCCACATGTTGTTTTCATCTAATGATTCATCAAGATTTGTGCTTTCCTTGAGAAAATTGGAGACGATGGCATATGATTCAGCTTTACCTGGTTTGATTTGGTCTTCTAATCACTTCCCTCATGTACTTTTTTTAGAGGTTCTACAGTTATTTGGATAATGTGTCTTCTACAGTTTTATGCTGTCAAAGATACTGTACAAAAGTTCTCTTATAAACTTTGTCAAGATGTGTTATCTCATAGTTACAAGAGTTGTTGTTATGGACTTAAAGCTGTTATTTCAACTGTTTTGGTTATGTGTGTAGTTCAGGATTTGTTGATATATTACTGATCTTTGATTTGATTCTTCTTTTCTCCAGGTGTTTTTCCTTGGAGGAAGGCTTGTATTTGGACCCGATGCTCGATCTATACTGATCACCATCTTCTTGATTACAGCTCCTGTCATTATTTTCTGCGTTTTTGTTGGCCGAAAATTTATCGATGATTTCCCTCACCATATAGGAGTATCAATATTAGCTGTTGCCGTTGGTCTGAATTTTTTAGTGAGTTCTCTCTTTCTCATGAATGTTTGATTCCATTTCCGCTTCTGCTTACACATATTATCTCTGCTGCAGCCTCTTACTCTTGGCATCTTGATAATAAATTTCAATCTTTGTTTGTCCACAGGATCTAATATTTCTTCTTCTAACCTCGGGGAGAGACCCAGGAATAATACCACGTAATCTATATCCTCCTGAACCAGAGGGTAGTGAAAGCAATGGAGAACCGCGTCTTGCTCATACTCCTCAGAGTCGGTTGCCTCGGACAAAGGATATGATTGTTAATGGAATTACTGTGAAGATCAAATATTGTGACACATGCATGCTTTACAGACCACCCCGTGCTTCTCATTGTTCGATATGCAACAACTGCGTTGAGAAGTTTGATCATCACTGTCCTTGGCTTGGTCAGTGCATTGGATTGGTAATGGATGCCTCAACAAAAATCTTGTTTTTTTTTCCCTTTTGTGCTGCCTCTCTGACTGAAACCTGTGAATACTGAGCCTCGTAAAAAGCATGTCATCGTTATCTATGATTTCTAAATTTGGAAGTTAGAATAATTATCTTTGCAGATAATAATTACCAGTCGTCCAAATGAGATGTTTTAAAATAAATTTATAGTCAACCTTTGAAAAAGGATTATTGCTTATATCTAGAGGATTCAAGAGAAGAAACTAACAGTATTTGGGATTTTGTGAATGCAGAGAAACTATAGGTTCTACTTCATGTTTGTGTTGTGCTCAGCTCTTCTCTGCATTTATGTCCATGTGTTTTGCTGGATATACGTCAAGCGCGTAATGGATATTGAAAACATAAACATCTGGAAATCCTTAATCAAGACTCCTGCGTCCATCGCGCTAATAATCTACACTTTCATCTGCGTCTGGTTTGTTGGTGGGCTTACTGGTTTCCACTTGTACCTAATCAGTACCAATCAGGTAAAATCATTACTTTCTAAAAGCTCCTTGTTTCGTTGTGCCCTGAAACCGAAGGATACTTGTTAACATTGGTTCTCTGTTGTGATTTGGCAGTCAACTTACGAAAACTTTAGGTACCAGTATGATAGACACGAGAACCCCTTCAACAAAGGAATAATGGGGAATTTCATGGAAGTATTCTGCACAAACATTGCCTTATCTCAGAACAGTTTCAGAGCAAAGGTTTCAAAGGAGCCAGCAATCCCACCAAGGACACTAAACAGAGGGATGTCAAGCCCGAGCTTACAGAAAGTTTCCCACGAGATTGAGATGGGGAGAAAACCAGTGTGGCACGAGACAGTAGAAGAAGAGCTCGGTGACATGGATAAGGAATTGGAAACATCGGTTACATCACGCGATTTGAGCAGAATGCTTCCACCAGAAGAATATGAAGGACGCGGGATAATGCATTCAAGAGAGTCAAGCAGGGGAAGGAGAGGAGGGAGCTGGGAATTTTCAAGCCGAGTTAATGAAGATTTAAGAAGCAGAGATGAGTCTGTGTCTATAAGAGTTGGTGAGGATAGCTCAGAGTCTTCAGACAATGATGCTTCCAGAGAATTACGCGTTGAGATATCCGACCCAATATCAAGTAGTGGCAGAACCAGAACTGGTATAGGGCGGTTATAGTCTCCGGTTTAAGCCATTATACTATGATAAGTAAGAAGGAATCAGAAGATTGTGATTTAAGTTTGTTTTATTTGTTTACCTCATTGTAACGTGTTTGTGTAAAGTAATATGTTCAAAGGAGAAAGCTTTTTAATTGCTGGTAAAATGAAACAACTGAAATATTTCAAGTTTAGTAACTTCAAAAGTCATAATGTTACAAAAGCAAATACCAAAATAGAAGCATAGAAACAGACTGGTCATAGAGACCCCTGTGGTTACTTGAGATAGAAGAAATCTGCAAAAAACAAAACAAAACAAAAGAAGAAATATTCATAATTTTACAGAAGCCAAATATAGAAGAAGCATATAAAACGAGATTCGACACTGACGTACCATGGTTACTTGAGGGAGAATTCATCTGAGATGAGTTTCTTGTCTTCTTCGTAGACCTGAAGGTTCTTGGACTTCATAAAATACTCTAAAGCTTCTTCATCAAACTCCTCCCAGTAAGCCACTTCACAAGCTCTGATAACCGTCCGATCAAATCCTCTCTTTCCCACATCACTCCCTTAGCAATCACCTCAGCGAAACACGTGGCGTACTCCAAAATCTTTCTTTTCCCACACGCTTTCCCTATCTTCTCTGCATAAACCACTCCTTTCTCTCTCTCCCACCTTATCATCTTCTTAGCCTTTGCAATCAACTTCTCACCTTTCGACGGTAGATTCAGAGTATACTCTGTAGTGATCGTCTCCGAAGTTTCTTTAACGTCAAGTCCAACAAGACTGAATGATTCTACAACGTTCCTCAGCTTCTATCTTGAGAGATGGATCAGAGAGGAACCCGAGGATGAGCTTCACAAGCCCCGGTCCGATCAGATTATTCACTGGTTTCACGACCTCTTCCTGCTCGATTTTGACTCCGTTAGGTCAGCTTCTGCGATCTCAACGCATTTGGAGATCTCTTTGACACCGATTTTCTGTAAAGCTCAACAAGCTTAGTTCGGGACAATGTCGGTATGCTTGGAGATGGATACCAGACGAAAACAGGGGAATCAATGAACAGATCTTGCAAGAGCAAGTCATCAGCTATGAACACGTCGCTTATGTTTGACAACATGATTCCTTCGTCATTGTTGGAATCTGGTGCGTTTACTGGTAAACGAGAAAACAATTCAGAGAGGAGCTTCTTGTCTTTAATTGAGTCACTGTGTCGGACTATGAATCTCCAGAACGCACAATACTTGTTCTTCGTTCTCTCCCAATCTTTCCACAAATCACAGCAATCTTCAAGGGACGGGTTGGTTCTCACTCCAAAAGCAGATAAGAAGAAGTGGAAGAGCTTCTGTATATACTGATCCTTGTCACCCTTTTGAACCAAAGAGCTTGTCTACATCATAGAGCACGCAGCTAGAAGCATCTCCCCATTTCTCATCGCTCGGTATCCAAATCCAGCCCGAAGATGCGCCTTTCTCAGGTTTCCATTCAGCTTCACTGAGAAATCTATATATCCGGGAAATACTATCGTAATCAGAATGTCTATAGATGTGACTAACAAGCAACTGGCAAGCTTTGGCAGAATCATATTCAACTCCCACTGCAATAAGCTCTTTTGTGAACGATTTAAGCTCAGTTGCCATAAAACACTTCGTCAATGAAAGGACCATCACTCGGCTCAAAGTTCCAGCTGTTATCTGAGTAAGAGACACTCATTGGGCCTGCGGTAACCAGCATGTGTCTTCAACCATTTGACAGAAACCTTTTCAACAAACTCTTTAGGAAGTTGCTGAAATTTATCCTCAAGCAAGAATGTGATGCACTTAAAAAGAGACAGTGCACTTGAAGGAGTGATGCGAGGCGGATCAGGGAGACTTAAGGAGGTAACCAAATGGCTCATGCCTTGTCTCAACTTAACTGTAACACCCAAGCTCTTGAGCTCTTTTTTAAACTCGTGTATGCTCTTGCCGTACCAGTTTGGACCGTCATCGATAAAGGGAAGATTCACTATGAGGCGAAGAGATTCCCAGTCAGAATCAAAGAGAATGCAGTTCTTAGGTTCACGGAAATCCCCAAGTTTGGTGTGAAGCCAAATTAACTCTTTGAAGCTTTTCATAAGTTCTTTAGGGAATTTGAGATTACTTCCCATAAGCTTCCTGTAGCAAGATAAAAGAGACGAGGCAGTATGTCGGGTTAGCCCAGAGGAGGTAGCTTTCTGCTTAAACGTGCTCACAAACACTTTCACAGCTTCTTCAAGCTGAAGCACAACACCAATCTGATTTAGCTCCTCTCTGTAGGAAAAGATTCTGCTTCCATAGAAATCCTTGTCGATCAAAGGGAAGCAATAAAAAACAGATACAAGACAACTCCATTCCCGATCAGGTATGAAACATTCAGAGGTGATTTGTAGCCGCCGCTCTTGGTCTTGAAGTATTGAGAATTTCTCATGGCATTGATCATCTTATACGGACTCAGTTGACGCATGCATTCAAGTGCTAAGAGCATTCCATCGGATGTCATATAAGTCAGCTTTGCAGTATTCAGATGTGAAACGATGAGGCTGTGATTACCTGGAAACTTAACTACAACGCCTAACAACTCGAGCTCTTCTTTGAACTCATTGAGGCCACGTTCACCATATAAATCTCTTTCAACGAATGGGATATCAGTGCCGCAGCTTTCCAGTCCTGGCTGAACAAAACAGCTCCATCTGGAGATCTGTAACCAGACGATGTCTTCAGCCAAGAACCATCTTTGACGGAAGTGATGAAATCAGCTGGTGAAAGGCGCTTCTCTCTCAAGTACCTAATGAACTTCAGAATCGAGAACACGTTCGCGCATGTCAGTGTTGAACTCTCAGCTAAACTCATAAGGTGATTGCCAACAAATGCACATGCTTCACTAAACTCAAACATGACACCAGCAGTTTTCAACGCATCTTTGTACTTCTCAATATCCTTTCCATAGAAGGTTCGATCAACAAGTGGAATGTCCACAAGAATTGATCCGTTCTGCAGAATACTTCCCCATGATGACGTACGGTAAAAAGCTAAGACGGTGCCCGATAATCAGAGAACCATTCATCGTTGTTCTCAACCAGCTTCCTTCTTTCACAGATTTCAAAAAGTAGTAAGGAAGAGAATGTATATTAAGCTTAAGCCACTTCAGCAACAACATAACATTCTCCTTTCTAAGAGCCCCCGACAACGCAGGTATAGCAGCATTCGGAGGTTCAAAGTCAGGTATGTCTCCAGCCTTTGTGTAAGACTTCAATAACTCACGAAGCTCTTTCTTGTTAGACCACACACCAATGAACCTGCCAGACGATAAATACTCTTCCCATAGTTCAATATAACCATTCTGTCTCCACGGAATAGAGCCAACGAAGCTAACCCATTTAGCTGCACTAGCAGGAACAACAACCCCATTCCTACTTGTGTTTACATTCCCATAGTTTTCCACAAGCGGCATGTCTTTGCAGCATTTACGAGTTTCTTCTTCTGATAAAACAGCCTTAGACAGTGAGTGATGGAGAAAGTGTGCATACGCAACCACAAGCCTCTTATCTCCATTAAGATTCTCTCTGAGACGTTTTGCGTAGTCAGAGATACTAAGATTGGCGACAGTAACCTTCTCTTTGAGCCAGTTAAGTATTGTGTCCTTCTTGGAGCACGCTTTCAACGCTGTCCGGGTTGTTTGTGGCATGAAAACAAACGTATGCATGGATCTGAACCATCATTCTATTCGAGTAACCATGCCTGGTTCTTATCTGTGGAGAAGCATAATGTCCGAGGACTGAAATTAGCCAAACTACTAAGAGAGCTCACTCCCTTTTGGACAACATATTTGATAACCGGAACCTTTACCATGCTCGTACTCTGAAATCTGGACTGCCAATTCTCAGCTAGGTAGAGTAGAAATTCCACATACGTATCTTCTGACACACTCGTCACAAGATCACAGCCCTGAATACACTTAGCGTACCACTCATTGCTGACTTGTTGTTGACCCAAGTAGTCCAGAACATTATCATTTTCTGTTTGATCAAACGCAGAATCCAAAATGTAGATCCTATGTGAGGAAATGTTTTGAAGGCTCGCACCTTCTTTTCTTGCTTTCTCCAATATGTACCAGAAGGCAGAAATGGGACGACCCACTTCCCACGGCCTATGAAAGAACTTCTGTCCCAAATGTGATACGCTTGGCACAATTTCCTCTTCAGAAATCCTTGCCCTGATAGATTCTCGGACAACATTCAGCTTTGTGTAATAAGATTGATTTACAGGCAAGAACCTAAAAATAGGCACCAAGCTAGACACTGGAGCATCGGTCTTCTTAACCATGGAGGTGAATGCATTCACAAAAGCTAGCGGAACGCAGTTAAGAATCCGTTGGTTCCATATATCATCAAATAGTATAGTTTCTCTGGACGATGCAAGGATGAAATCCGCTTGAATGATGAATGGAAAGTTTTTTACCATCTCAGTGGGAAGAAAAGCATAGATACCAGGAGAGCTATTTCCGCGGCCAAGACGTTCTCCAAAAGGAAACGCCAAAGTTTAACCCAATCCTCAACTTCATTTCTTCTATCCACACGGTTCTCTTGTTTAACCGGAAACTTTTGCCTCCACATGTAGTAACTACATTGTTTTTCAGCATTTTTCCCTTTTTCACTAGCTGAGAGATGTATTGAGTAAGACTCAGCATCAATGCTCTTCCTTGTCACAAAATTAGTCTCACTAACAATCCCGACTGAGTTCACTGTGCTGAGCTTAGGATCTTGACAGTGTTCCCTAATAGAGAGGCGCTTGATCTTTGAAAGAAACAAGAGAACCTCAGGATGAACATTAGAAAGCTGTTCTTTCACCGGCTTAACTTTGTCACTCTTCAAAGGCAAGATAATGGTTGTAGTCGGAAGAGCAGAACCCGAACCATAGATCCTTTGTATGTCTGACAAGAGAAGGATGTTGTTCAACCCATTCAGGAACAATGTAGCCAAGGCTGCAGTGGCTGAAAGGTGCCTCATTGAAGCGAATTAGATAGCCATTGCTGAAACCGAGACCTGCCAAGATTGAAACAGAACACACAAGTAAGAACAAGGGTCTTTTAAATTCTAAAAGATATCATATGTCTTGAGGTCATATGGTAGAAGGCAGAGACATACCTTTCTCTCCAATATAACCACGTTTTCGATTGCCTTTCTTGGTTGATCTTCCAACACTACAAATGGACTCAATAGCTAAATCATAGGAGGAAAATTAATTTCTTGACCAAAAAGATTTCCTTGCTAATGTTGATCTCTGTAATATATTTTTAAAAGTAATCATCTTATGCTTAGCAATAACCATAAACATCTTCTTTGAATCAAGCACAAGCACAATACTCCGTTTTCTGTGTGTGCCAAAAAAAAAAGGAACGAAAAAATCGAAACCGAAGAGAAGATGGTTTTTAATGATCCGATTCTTCGACGAAAGAGAAGAGGTTGAATTCAAATCTCTCTCTCGTCAGCGAGGCGCAGTTTTTTCCAGATCTCATCATTTCAAAGTTTCAAACTCAAAGCTACAGAGAGAGAGAGAGAGAGAGAGATAGAGAGGGATAAAGAAGACGACACGGAGCTCAAACAATGATTACGATCCCATACCTTACCGCTGTGTCCACCTATTTTAGCTACGGCTTGCTCTTCGCATTTGGCCAGCTTCGCGATTACTCCCGCCTTATCTTCGATTGGTGGCGCACCAACAATCTCCAGGTTTCTCTCCACCTAATTCGTCTACATACAATTATCTGATTATATCTCAAGCGCTTGCGGCGTGTTGATGTTTGCGAATTCTCTTTTCACGTTTTTTTTTTATTTGCGTTTTCGCTTCTGATTTCTCAAGGGTACGCGCCGATCTGCTTGGCGCATGAAGATTTCTATATCAGATGATTATATCATCGGATTCAGGTATTTCTCAATTCGTTTCTCCTGCTTTGTTTACCATAATGTTGAATCTCGGGATTGGTGGCTTATGGTAGGAGGTGAAGTCGTTGAATTTGAAATTGTGCAAGCCTTAGGAATTATAAATGTTTCTAGAGTCTTTGTTCCACAGGTTTGGTGCTAATGATTCCTAATTTTGTATCTTCATATCTGTCACACTATCAATATCAACTATGGTTTCAACATTCAACACCCTTATTTTTATTCTACATTATCTTCTCTCTCATCCACCTCATAATTCAACACCCATTTTTATTTTACATACTACAGTGGTTTTGTTTAAAAATATTCAACACTTTACCCCATATTTTTATTAAAATATATAATTTTATTAAAACACACTTAAATTTTATTTACCAGAATTTTAAAGATTGAAAGGGTTATTATTGGGATCCAGTTTACGAAATAAGATTTTTTTTGTGTCCAAATCAAATGAAGCGAGTCTCTATTTATAGAGTATAAAAAATTATAAATTTTGATATAAAAATAAAATTAAAATAATTATTATATTTTTCAATAATTAAATTTTAAAAGTAGGAAGAAAAACAATAATACAAAAAAAATTATCTCTCCTCTTCTCCTCTCAGAAAATGCCACGTGGCAGACACGATCCCCTTTCTTGCAAATTCAGCATGTTGAATATTTTCAACAAAAATTAATCCATGTGTATTGAACTATCAATTCAACTCACCATTGCATCCATTCATTAGTTTAATTTTTTTTTTCAATAATCCATTGTACGTGGTCTCAAGGATTGTTATGGACGTCCCATATCAAGTGCACCTGATGCTTGGGTTGATGTGGTTGAGAGGTATTCTAATGACAACAACAAGACGCTAAAGTGAGTCTCTCTTCCTATGATTTTCTATTGAATTGAATTGTTATAGTTTCTATGGTTACATTGAGAGAATATGAAAACCAAATGTTAAAGATCCAATTCATATGTGGAGGTGTCATAGAATAAACCCTTTGATTGCAACTCCGGGCAGCGAACAACAAAGACTAACAGATGTCTTAATTTGGGGTCCTACAATTATCTTGGATTTGGTTCTTTTGATGAATATTGCACCCGTCATGTTATTGAGTCTTTGAAGAAATTTCCAGCAAGTACATGCAGCTCTCGCGTTGATGCAGGTACATTTTCTTTGTGTTATTAGGTCTCAGAACAACCTGTTTTCTTTGTTTCCTGACATCCATTGTTTCTGCCATCAGGAACTACATCTGTGCATGCAGAACTCGAGGATTGTGTTGCTAAATATGTGGGACAACCTGCTGCTGTTGTCTTTGGCATGGGCTATGCTACAAACTCGGCTATCATTCCTGTCTTGATTGGAAAGGTATGTGTATGCTGCTACACCTTGTGATGAACGCTTATGTTACCCCACAAAACCTATGTTTTAGTAGCTTATTTGCTGACATCTATACAGGGAGGTTTGATAATAAGCAATTGGACGTAGCTCACAGCATTGGAGCAATTGGAAAAACAGGATGAACTCCTGGGAGTTGACACTGCTGATGTGGACATAATGATGGGGAACTTTCACGAAATCTTTTGGGTCCTGTGGTGGCTATATTTCCGGATCCCAGGTTAGCTACTACATACCTTTGTTCTTATTTACTGATCTTTTGTTTGCACATGAGTAAAGAGCTGATAAACTAAGGCCCTTCTGTATCTACACAACAGACCACGTGATTGTTTATGCAGTAGTACACTTCATTTCAAAATCAACCAAAGGCTTTATAGCATATATTGTATTTCAATATCTGTAGGACCTCATCCAATATTTGAAACACCAATGCCCGGCTCACCTTTACGCAACATCAATATCTAACTCCTTCCGCGCAACAATAATATCGGCCATAAAAGTTATCCTTGGAGAGTATGGTTCAAACAGAGGTACCTCTATAGTTTCTTTTGCTCTTTGAGCTTGAGCTTCATAATCTTAGGTTATATTCTCAACTTTTTTCAAAAAAACCTGGGCAGGGGCACAAAAGTTAGCAAGAATAAGGGAGAATAGCAATTTTTTCAGGGCTGAGTTGCAGAAGATGGGGTTCGAGGTTCTTAGGACAATGATTCCCCTGTCATGTCAATAATGCTTTATAATCCAGCAAAAATTCCAGCCTTCTCAAGGGAGTGTTTGCGAGAAAATGTAAGTCTCTTATTTTTTTGTTTTCCAATATCTCATCATTTGCTTCAACACAAGAGAGACTCACCTCTATGTTTCAATGGATATTTTAAACTGTGAACAGTTGGCAGTTGTGGTCGTCAGTTTCCCCTGCTACACCTCTATTGCTAGCCAGGGGTCTTATTTGCATAGCCGCATCAAAGAAGATCTTGTAAAAGCCCTACAGGTAAATAATTTTTTTCATAAGCCATTTAGAGCTCTAGTAGTAGTAGAAAATCTGATTCCCCGGGTTTCAAATAGGTCTATTAAATTGAAGCGTTAACAAATTCTCAGCATAATAGAAATGATTTGAGTCTGACCCAAAAGGCTAAAATTATAGTTAATTAATGGATTTGTACGTTTTAATCCTCTCCCAGTTATTATGACAGGTTATAAGCAAAGCACAGATGACCTTACCGGGATAAAATATTTCCCGGCAGCTCCAAAGAAGCAAAAAGAAGATAAAAATGGCATCAAACTGGATTTAAACCGGAATGCATGAGTTTGTTTCCGAAAGAGAATTGGTTAGCAATGAATTAGCATTTAGTGTACAATTTCCTCGCCGTTTGTCTTTGACTCGTTCTAGTTTCTATTTGTTGTTTTTTGGTTTGGTCAGAAGAGTTAATTGTATAGTGTCCCTCTTAAAATTGTTGCCCCAAAATTACAGATGCTACCTAAAACATTTGTGCGTCTAGTTTGCTCCACGAGACTAGTGGCACAATTCGTTGGACCAGAAGTCTTTTGAAATTATTTTGTTTTGGTCTTCTAGATCACACGACTATGCTAAGAGTAGCTCTCAGAAGTCAAACTTGACCAAAACATATGTGGCATTCACAATTCTCAGAGGGATGTTAATAAGGGTTTAGACTTGCAGGGATAGCTCAAACTCTTTTAATTTATATTGGTCCTATATTCTGATTTTCTGTAGTTGATATTTCAGAGTTCATTTAAGTTTGAGTTTTGAAGGATTAGGGTTTAACATGGTTGGCCATGTTTTTTTTTTTTTGAGCAAAACCACAAAATCTCTGATTTATATTTTTTTGCCAAAATCATAAAATCTCAAATCTATATTTTCTTACAAAAAACCGCAAAATCACGGAATAACATTTTCCTGTCAAAACCGCAAAATCTCCGATTTATAGTTTTTTACTAAAACCGTAAAAATCTCGGATATATGTTTTCCCGTCAAAAACTGCAAAATCACAGAATAATATTTTTCCGCCAAAAACTGCAAAATCTTGGAATAACGTTTTTCAGCCAAAACTGCAAATCTCGGATCTACATTTTCCTACCAAAACCACAAAAATTTGGATCTACATTTTCCTACCAAAACCGCAAAATCACGGAATTTTTTCGCCAAAACTGCAAAATCTTGGATCTACGTTTTCCTCACAAAACAAAAAAATCTCGGATCTATGTTTTTCCACTAAAACTGCAAAATCACAGAAATAACAGTTTCCTGCCAAAACAGTAAAATCTCGAAATAACGTTGTTTTGCCAAAATTGTGAAATTTTGCTTTTTGGCAAAAAATCGCGAAATGACGTTTTTTGCAAAAATCATAAAATCTCGGAATTGTATTTTTAAACCAAAATCGTGAATCACTTTATTGATAGGAAAAATTATGAATTAACGTTTTCTGCAAAAATTGTAAAATCATCGAATTACATTTTTCTTTCGAGAACTGCAGTTAGAATTTTGCAATTAATGTAACAATAATTATTAATTAAAAAATTAAATTTAATATACATGTTCTAATAATAATCATGAAATAAATTAAATTGTTTGGTTTATATATGGCTTGTATAGGACTTGTATAGGATTTAAGGTTTTAGAAAATATAAAACTTATATAAAGTTAGGAGTTAAACAGGACCGACCTTCAAAAAGTTTAAGCAGTACCGGGTTTAAAATTCCTTTTTAACATCTCTAAATATAAGGATTGAAACTTTCAAATAACCGCTCCATAAATAGAGTGGTGAATATTATTAGTCTTTAGTAAATGTATTATTTATCTTTTCTTTTCTTTTTTGTAGTTTTTAAATATGATTATTAGCATTGCATATTTAATATTTTGGTCAAAATATCCTTACGTAAATATTTTAAAAGTTTTGATATCTGATTAAATTTTTTGACTATGTGATATCCATTTTGTTCGGAATTCAAATTTAAGACGTGAGAGAGAGGTAAGTGTCTGAGGAGTAAGATTCTGAGAGACTGGGACCAAGGGTATTTACAAAGCCATACGATAGTTGGAGAGGTTGCGTTAATGGAGAAGATAAGTGGCGGGACCAATCTTGGGCACAACATTCTAGGTACGCAGAGAGCATTAATGACTCCAGTCTGGAGGTTCATGGAACTGAGCCAATATCAAGTCCTTAATATCTTTCTTCATCTGGAAGCAGAGCCGGAATGTATACACAGTAGCTTCTTATGACTCCTACAGTGTTTTAGAAAAGGTGGAGTTATATATTAATGAATCTCATTACTCATATTCCTACTATAGGTTATGTTCAGTAACAACCACAATGTGACTGATGGATCTTTGGATTGCTTTATTTTGTCTCTGTACAGAAACTCGGAGCAAGAAAGATAAAGAAGAGAATCTTTCAGTAACAGCTGAAGAATGGTTACGATCACTTACCTTACTGCTGTATTAATCACATACTTTGGCTACAGCTTCTTCTTCACCTTTGGCAAGCTTCGCGACTACTTCTGTCTAATCTTCGATTGGTGGCGGCATTCCAACAATCTTCAAGTTTGTCTCCATTTTATTGTCCATGTTTCTCAACTCTTTTAACATATTATTTTTGTTTATTTTCTCTCTTGATTTCGTTTTTCCTACAGGGATATGCGCCGATCTGCTCAGGGCATGAGGATTTCTTCATCAGACGATTTTATTATCGGGCTCAGGTACTTTTCAGTTCGTATACGCCTTGCCTTTTTTATCATTATGTTGAATCTCGGCAATGGTGGCTTATAGTGGAGATGTTTTTTTGAGTGATGGCGGGAAGTGAAGTCATTTTGAACATGTAAAGAGTCGAAAGAATTATAAAAATGTTCATTTTTTTGTGGAGTATTGTGATAAGCCAAGAGTACTGATGGAAGCGTCTAAAGAGATTGAAGAGAGTCTTTGCTGAGCTGGCTGAAGCATGAGAAGCTGTTAATGAAGAGAAGAAGAAGTGTTAGAGTCGGTTAGAAGATGTAACAGAGTAGGAGTAGTATAAATAGTAGTAGATGCGTGGCATTGTATTGGATCGCAAGTGAGAGAATTAGAGAGCTTTCTCTCTGTTTAGGGTAATAAGTAGGACGAACCAGTCTCGGATCTTATCAAATTTTTTGTGGAGTCTTTGTTTTTTTTCTAGTATAAGATTCTTTGTTCTACAGGTTTGGTGTTTAATTCCTAATGGTTATTCTTCGTATGTGTGAAGGACTGTTTTGGACGTCCCATAGCAAGTGCTCCTGATGTCTGGGTTGATGTGGTCGAGAGATACTCTGATGACAACAACAAGACGCTTAAGTAAGTCTGACTTCCTCTGTTTTTCTATTGAATAGGCATAGCTTCTATGTTTACATTGAGAGATTTTGGTTGTAATTCCGTGCAGGCGAACCACAAATACTAGCAGGTGCTTTAATTTGGGATCCTACAATTATCTTGGATTTGGTTCTTTTGATGAATATTGCACGCCTCGTGTTATCGAGTCTTTGAAGACATTTTCAGCAAGTACATGCAGCTCTCGCGTTGATGCAGGTACAGTGTCTTTGCGTATCTCTTCTCTTTGTTGTTGCCTGACATTCCCTTGTTTCTGCCATCAGGAACTACATCTGTTCATGCAGAACTTGAGGAATGTGTTGCTAAATTTGTGGGACAACCTGCAGCTCTTGTCTTTGGTATGGGCTACGCAACAAACTCTGTTATCATTCCTGTCTTGATTGGCAAGGTATGTATGCATACCTTGTGATGAACGCTTGTGGTTTCAGTAGCTAAGTTGCTGCCATTTATACAGGGAGGGTTGATAGTAAGCGATTCTTTGAACCATACTTCAATTGTCAATGGTGCTCGAGGTTCAGGAGCCACTATCCGTGTTTTCCAACACAACAGTAAGGCTTAACTTTTTATCCAACTAACTCTTGATAACATATCTTTATGGTCTCTTGTTGATTGTTTCTCAGCACCTGCTCATTTGGAAAGAGTATTGAGAGAACAAATCGCTGAGGGACAACCCAGGACACACCGAGCGTGGAAGAAAATTATTGTTATTGTTGAGGGTATTTACAGCATGGAAGGGGAAATTTGTCATCTGCCTGAGATTGTCTCAATATGCAAGAAGTATAAGGTGAGGTAACATGGTAATAAACCATGTTTCATGTTTAACATTGATGTTGATTTTAAGGAACCTGATCAACTGAATCATCATCTGTAACAACATTAAAGATTTCTAGACTAACTATCATTTCCATATACTTGTTTCAGGCATATGTTTACTTGGATGAAGCTCACAGCATTGGAGCAATTGGCAAAACAGGAAGGGGCGTTTGTGAACTCCTGGGAGTTGATACTGCTGATGTGGACATAATGATGGGAACTTTCACTAAATCTTTTGGGTCTTGTGGTGGCTATATTGCTGGATCCAAGGTTACCAATTATATATATATACCTTTCCTTTCATTTACTGATCTTTGTTTTGGCACATTTTTATGGTTCATTTTTGTTTTGGTAAATCAAAATATGGATCTTTCAAGAGCCATAACTTTTAAATACAAAATTTTAAAGATCTCTTACAATGGATCAATGATACTATATCATATTGTGTTTCAATTTCTGTAGGACCTCATCCAATATTTGAAGCACCATTGCCCGGCTCACCTTTACGCAACATCAATTTCAACTCCTTCCGCGCAACAAATCATATCGGCCATAAAAGTTATCCTTGGAGAGGACGGTTCAAACAGAGGTACCTCTATAGTTTCTTTTGCTCTTTGAGCTTTCATAGTCTCAGGTTATAGTCTCAAGTTTTCCTAAAAAACCTGGGCAGGGGCACAAAAGTTAGCAAGAATAAGAGAGAACAGCAACTTTTTCAGGGCTGAGTTGCAGAAGATGGGGTTTGACGTTCTTGGAGACTATGATTCCCCAGTCATGCCAATAATGATTTACAATACCGGAAAAATTGCCGCCTTCTCGAGGGAATGTTTGCGAGAAAAGGCAAGTCTGTTATTTCTTTGTTTTCCAATATCTCATCATTTGCTGAGACACAAGAGAGATTCATGACCTCTATGTTTCAATGGACATTTAAAACTGTCAACAGTTGGCAGTTGTTGTTGTCAGTTTCCCAGTTACACCTCTATTGCTAGCCAGGGCTCGTATTTGCATCTCTTCGTCTCACTCAAGAGAAGATCTTATTAAAGCCCTACAGGTATTGAGTTCACTCGCTTTCTCTCCCATATCATTTACCGTTAATAGCCCTAGTAGTAGTAGTAGAACCCGATCGAATCCCCAAGGTTGATGAACTCCATGACAAATTCTCAGCTTAGTATTAAATCATTTGAGTCTACTCCCTGAAGGCTAAATGCCTAAGAGATGGACTGTGCTTATAGTTCATCTTGTGACAGGTTATAAGCAAAGTAGGTGACCTTACTGGAATCAAATATTTTCCGGCTGTTCCAAAGAAGTAAGAAGAAGAGAAAGATGGCATCAAATTGGATTACAACCATAATGCATCAGTTTCTTACCAATTTACTCAGCTGTTAGTCTTCGTTGTGTCCCTTTTAAAATCGGTATCTAAGACACTTATGCTTCTACTTTACTCAAACGACACTAATGGTATCCAATTCTTTGGACCAAGCTTATTTTATTTAATCGAAATATTTTGTTTTCCTCTTTCAAGATCAGAAGAAGAAAAAACATAACCAAAAGTCCAAAACAAGAAGAAAATCAAGCTTCAGTTAATCATATGAGATTTGCATGTGGCCCTTTGAATCTCATCTGAACGAATCTGGAATCTATAGGAACCAAATGACACATTTTATTTGTAGGCTTTAGCATTGTATGGTTCCTTTGTCTACACATACCTAAAAGAGGCAGGTCTGACTTTAAAGATTCTAATTTATATATCTTGATTGATTCTGTTTCCACATATTGAGATAGCTGAAACACTTCACAATCTAAATCCAAGACACATTCGTTTTCTTCTCCTTGGAACTTGTGGTTTCTAGGCTATAAATCTATTCGATAGAGAGCTCCTTATCATCAAAAAACATCCATGGAGACATATCTCAAGCGAGAAAAACAGAGATATCAAAGAATTGAAAAACCTTTTTCTATCTTCTTCTTCTTCATCCTCTTCTCTTCCCACCTTCTACTTCTACTAGCAGACATTGCAATTATGTATTCTAGCCATAAAGGAAAGATATCGTTACCTACAAGTAATGAAGGTGAGATGCCAATGAAGACAAGAGAGGCACATTTTCAGCTCAGAGGTCGGCGATAGATCCACTCACGCAACAAGGTTCCATCAAGTTAGGAAGCTCGATGATCTTAGTAACCAACCATGAGTCTTAATAACTTCAGATGCTGCCTTAGTCACCAAGTTATGTTCCCATTTACAGATACCTGAAGGATCGGGAGGTTGAGACTATTGTGATTGTGTCAACACACAGGTTTGTCCTCCAGCTGCTTGCTCATCTCGATCATGGTTTTGTTGTCTCGTTTCAGGCATGTATCATCAGTAAAACTCAATCTAGAAGATGAATTCGACAGAGGAAAGAATTTGAGCTTTGATAACGAAGAGCATAGAGATGTTTAGAGGTTTTGGAATAAAAAAAAATGATCTGATTGATTTAGCTAACCAGAAATATAGTAGGCAGAGACCTACATATACTAACCGAAATGACGAGAAAGGAAAAATAAACCCGGTTGACTAAAAATAAAGTAATTGAACCGGAAATAACCAAGAAGA
Organism: Cardamine chenopodiifolia; assembly: GCA_963922655.1. Classification (NCBI taxonomy): domain Eukaryota; kingdom Viridiplantae; phylum Streptophyta; class Magnoliopsida; order Brassicales; family Brassicaceae; genus Cardamine; species Cardamine chenopodiifolia. The sequence continues at coordinate 13,632,184 of OZ000463.1, forward strand.
GAATCAACGATTGTGAGCAAACAAAGCAACCTTGATGATGAAACTCTGTAAAGGGAATCGTTGAGTAAGAGCTGAAGAATGATAACGATCCCGTACCTTAACTCTGTATTAGTCACCTACTTTGGCTACAGCTTCTTCTTCACCTTTGGCAAGCTTCGCGATTACTTCCGCCGAATCTTCGATTGGTGGTGGCGTGCCAACGATCTTCAGGTTTCTCTCCACATTCATTTCCATGTTGGTCAACTCTTTCAACATTATTTTCATTATTCGTTCAGGGATACGCACCGATCTGCTCGGGGCCTGAGGATTTCTACATCAGGAGATTTTATCATCGGATTCAGGTTCTTTTCAATTCCTTAACGCCTGCCTTGTTGAATCTCGGCAATAGTGGTTTTTTTTAATTTTTTTAAAATTTTTTTGAGTGATGGAGGGACCTGATGAAGTCTTTTTGAACATGTAATTATGCAAGTCGAAAGATTTATGAATGTTCCTTTTTTTTTTTTTTTAGTATTCCACAGTTTTGGTGCTAATGATTCATAATGGTTTTTATCTTCGTATGTGTGAAGGACTGTTTTTGACGTCCAATAGTAAGTGGTCCTGATGCCTGGGTTCATGTGGTCGAAGATACTCTGACGACAACAACAAGACGCTCAAGTGAGTCTATTTTCCTCTGCTTTCTAATTGAATAGTTATAGTTTCTACATCAATATGAAACCAAATGAAAGGTTGAGAATTGTCCCCTTGGAAAAACACCTTTTTTTGCAACTTTTCTACAGGCGAACGACAAAGACTAGCAGGTGCCTTAATTTGGGATCCTACAATTGTCTTGGATTTGGTTCTTTCGATGAATATTGCACTCCTCGTGTTATCGAGTCTTTGAAGACATTCTCAGCAAGTGCATGCAGCTCTCGTGTTGATGCAGGTACACTTTCTTTGCGCATAAGGTCTCCAACAAGCTCTTCTCTTTTGTTACCTGACATTCGTTTTTTCTGTCATCAGGGACTACATCTGTGCATGTAGAACTTGATGAATGTGTTGCTAAATTTGTGAGATAACCCGCTGCTCTTGTCTTTGGCATGGGCTATGCAACAAACTCCGCTATCATTCCTGTCTTGATTGGCAAGGTATGTGCATGTATGCTTCTACTTCACCTTGTGATCAACGCCTAATTTTTTCCAAGTAGCTAATTAGTTTCCTTGCCGCCATATGTATACAGGGAGGGTTGATAATAAGCGATTCTTTGAACCATTCCTCAATTGTCAATGGTGCTCGAGGTTCAGGAGCCACTATCCGCGTTTTCCAACACAACAGTAAGTGTTTCTCATGCTTCAGTTTCCAGATTTTTGGCCAATGAACTGGGTGACATATCTATTATCTTTATGGTCTCTTGTTGATTGCTTCTTAGCACCTGCTCATTTGGAAAGAGTTTTGAAAGAACAAATCACTCAGGGGCAACCCAGAACGCACAGAAATTGGAAGAAGATTATTGTTGTTGTGGAAGGTATTTACAGCATGGAAGGAGACAGTTGTCACCTGCCCGAGATTGTCTCAATATGTAAGAAGTATAAGGTATGGTAAACCATCTTTCATGATCATCATTGATGAGATATTAAGGTACTCAATCAACTGAATTATCATTTCATATCCTTGTTTCAGGCATATGTTTACTTGGATGAAGCTCACAGCATTGGAGCAATTGGCAAAACAGGAAGGGGCGTTTGTGAACTCCTGGGAGTTGATACTGCTGATGTGGACATAATGATGGGAACTTTCACTAAATCTTTTCGGCCTTGTGGTGGCTATATTGCTGGATCCAAGGTTACCAATTATATATATACACATTTGCTCTTATTTACTGATCTTTTTTTTTCCCACATTTTCATGGTGTATTTGGTTTTGGTATACAAAAATTTGGACCTTTCAGGAAAACATAGAGTTTTAAAGATCTCTTACAATGAAGCAATGATCCTTGTCAAAGATGAGCAAAAAGCACTAAGGCCCTGCTGTTTCTATAACACATTGTGTCAATTTCTGTAGGACCTTATCCAATATTTGAAGCACCAATGCCCGGCTCACCTTTACACAACATCGCTTTCAACTCCTTCCGCACAACAAATCATATCCGCCATAAAGGTTATCCTTGGAGAGGACGGTTCAAATAGAGGTATCTCTACAGTTTCTTTTGCTTTTTGAGCTTCATATTTTCAAGTTATATAGTCAAAAAATTCTTCTATAAATCTGGGGCAGGGGCACAAAAGTTAGCAAGAATAAGGGAGAACAGTAACTTTTTCGGGGCTGAGTTGCAGAAGATGGGGTTTGACGTTCTTAGTGACGATGATTCCCCAGTCATGTCAATAATGATTTACAATACTGCGAAAATTGCAGCCTTCTCAAGGGAATGTTTGCGAGAAAACGTAAGTCTCTTATTTGTTTTTTCCAATATCTCATTTGCTGGCACACGAGAGATTCACCTCTATGATCAATAGACATTTAAAACTGTCAACAGTTGGCAGTTGTAGTTGTCAGTTTCCCAGTTACACCTCTATTACTAGCCAGGGCTCGTATTTGCATGTCCGCGTCTCACTCAAGAGAAGATCTCATTAAAGCCCTACAGGTAAATATATCTTGCATTGAGTTCACTCGCTTTTTCTCCTATAACATTTAACATTAAGAACCCTAGTAGTAGTAGAAACCCGAATCCCCGGGTTGATGATTTCCATGACGCCCTGACAAATTCTCATCGTAGCATTAAATGATTTGAGTCTACTCCCAACAGGCTAAAAACATATGAAAGGGAGTGTGCTTAGTTCATCTACAAATGGATTTGTACGTTTTAATCTGATCCCTCCGTGGTATGACAGGTTATAAGCAAAGCAGGTGACCTTACCGGAATCAAATATTTTCCGACAGCTCCAAAGAAGCAAGAAGAAGATAAAGATGGCATCAAATTGGATTAGAACCATAATGCATCAGTTTCTTACCAAGAGCGATTTGATTACCACTTAGCATTACTAGTGTACAATTTACTCAGCTGTTAGTCTTCGTTGGGACCAATTTTACAGACGCTATCTGCTTTCCTCAAAGACACTAAGGGTATCCAATACTTTGGAACAAGCTTATTTTAATGAGTTATCTTGTATTGGTCTTTCAAGATGAGAAGAAGAAAAAACATGACCAAAAGTCCAAAACAAAAGAAAAATATCAAACAAAGTTATCACGATACTTCAAAGTTCAAACTAAGTAAACTGATTCTTTTTTTTTCAAAACCCAAGCTTCAATTAATCATATGAAATTTGCATGTGGCTCTTTGAATCTCATCTGAACGAACCTAGAATCTATAGGAACCAAATGACACATTTTACTTTTTAGTAGAGACTTCTGGTTTTAGTCTTCTATGGTTCCTCTAACTACACATACCAAAAAGAGGCAGGTCTGACTTTTAAGAGTCACTTCTTTTTCTTCATTACTACTGTTTCTACATATTGAGATAGTTGAAACACTTGATAATGTAAATCTAAAACACATTCGTTTTCTTCTCATTGGAACGTGTGGTTTCTAGGCTATATACTTATTCGATCCTTATCATCAAAAAACATCCATGGAGACATCTTAAGTGAGAAAAAGAGAGATATCAAAGAGATAAAAAAACCTGCTTCTTTCTTCTTCTCTCTTCTCCATCCCACTTCTACTTCTACTAATACTAGTGTGCCTACTGCTACATTCCAACAACAAAAATCAAGATAAGAAGCAACAGAACGAATCAAAGATCTATAGAGGCAAAAAAAGGCTTTCATGGTTTCAGACATTGCAAGCTTACTCTTCCATGACTGACTATCACCAACAACAACAACAACAACAAAAAACCATTTTCTTGATCAATATTCTCTCTCACACACTCATGAGAACTCCCTACCAAGCTTCTGAATTGCATAAAACACCTTCCTCCTCGATCCAACAGCATTAATCCCCATATCTTTAAGATCTTCCAATGTCAACAATGGCAAAACCTCTTCATCAACCTCATGTATCTCAAACATTGGCCAATATCTTCCTAAGCCTAACTCTTGTAGCCATATCTTCACACCTTCTCTTCCTCCTCCACCACCACCACCACCAACTCCAACCAAATTTGATTCGAATTCTCTGTTTCCACTACTATTATTGCTTTCATACCTTCTTCTACCGTAAAAACCACCACCATCTCTATCCAAAGACTCTTCCTTTATTGGACTCTCTGAATCTTCTCTACTGAAATCCCTAAACCCACCTTCCAATTCTTCTCCTCCACTAATTTTCTCATCCCCATCCCCAATTTTCGATACCCAATTGGATCGAACTCGTTTCGCTGCTACTGCTGTAGTTGATGACCCGACCCGTTTCTTAACCCGCCAACTCCCAACACCAAAAGAATCCACATTTCCTTCTCTTTCATCATCTAGGGTTCCAATATTCTCATACCCAGAACTCAAATTCGTTAGGGTTCGAGTCCTCGACGATTTATTCATATCTTTTCTATTACCCGTCGTCGTCGTCGTCGTCGTCGTCGTCGGTGTCCATTTCGATTTCCGTCCCTGCGAATCGTACGCCGCCACGTGGTGATGATATTGGTACTTGTCTCCGCCGATTTCGCCTAATCGAACGCTTGGTCTTCTCAAACGTTTCGATCCGGCGGCTGTAATCACTGGCGGCGCTTCGGCTGAGGTTGACGCCGGAGGAGGAAGAATGCCTCCGTTTGTTTGCTGATTATCCACTGGTTGCAATTCCGCCATTTTTCTAGAGATTTCTTCAAGGTTAGTGTTTTTTAATCTTTGTTTCAGTTTCTCAGACTGGAACCGCCATAGGCGAGTTTGAGAGTGTGGAGAAAATGAAAGGGCGAGTCTTTTGATTAGGTTTATATGGAGGAATCAGAAGTGGGTGTGAGAGAGAAAATGGTCATCAGGACAGGAGAATCGAGGGAGAGAGGGAGGGAAGAAAATAAAAAATGTTCATTTCTTGACACGCGTTTGCTTGTGCATATACTAACAGTTTTTTATTTATAAGAGATCTTACGAAAAATTCCTTCAACTTCCAATAATTTCATTTTTAAACCCTCAAACATTACTTTCAACATTTTTTATCTTGTAATCTTGGATTTGTATGGTCATTTTGTCACAAAAATATCCATTCACTCATAGTTGATGTACAATAATAACTATTGATGCATTAAAACAGTTACAAAGACATTTCTATTATTGAACCTTAATCTTTAAATGATTTTATAGAAGTGCAAATTTTTTCATTACTATATTTTAGTTTGATGGAAGTAATCCCACGAGCACTAGTTTCAAAGGCGTCCGACATTTCCTTTACGAATACAATTGTAGCAAAGTAGTTGCTACTGTACATTAGCAAACGGGTGAATTTTGACAGTTTAGCAGACTAATTTTTCAGTTTTGAAATCTAAAGTATTCTTATGGGTTTTAAAGTAAAAATGGTGGAGGTCGAGGGGTTTTTCATTAAAATCCACAAATTTTCTCACTTATGGTTGAATTCCAAATCTTGAGCAAACCGAAAACGACGCTGTTTAAACACACTCTTATTCAATCCATCTCCGCCGTTGCCACTGCCGACGGCGCCGTCTTCGGAACTTTTCTCCAACTCCTCGTTGCAGTCCTTGTTCGCGGCGTTGTATCCACTGGAAAACGAAGATATTATAGGGATTCCAGCGTAGAATGCTCGGAGATTGTCGCTGCTGATAAGTTCTGAAAATCCAATTGTGTGGGATAAAAAGGAGACTTTTATATCGGCGATTTAAGTTCAGTTTCTGGGAAACTTGCAAAAGTTATAACCTTTTTATTTGGGTTTGTTGTGATGTACCTGAAAGAAGGATGTTCGTTGCTCTTGAAAGTTCAAAAACCTCTTCTTCCATTAGTCCTCAACACAAATCTCAGTGCGAATTTTCTCCAGGAAGCTCCAAACCCTGAAGAGATCAAAGAATTAGATGTTGTAAAGAGGTTGAAACAAGAGTCTTGTGTCCCCTTAGCTTTGCATTTCTTCAAATCCATTGCCAATTCAAATTTGTTCAAGCACACACCTTTAACTTTCGAGGTAATGATCAGAAAGCTTGCAATGGATGGTCAGGTTGATAATGTTCAGTATCTTTTGCAGCAAATGAAACTCCAGGGGTTTCATTGTTCTGAAGATTTGTTTGTTAGTGTTATTTATGTTTACAGGCAAGTGGGTTTAGCTGAACGAGCTGTGGAGATGTTTTATAGGATAAAGGAATTTGGGTGTGATCCTTCTGTTAAGATATATAATCATGTTTTGGATACTTTACTGGGTGAGAATAGGATTCAGATGATTTATACGGTTTATAGAGGCATGAAGAGAGATGGGTTTGAGCCCAATGTATTTACATATAATGTTCTTCTTAAGGCGTTGTGTAAGAACAATAAGGTAGATGGTGCTCAGAAGTTGTTGGTTGAGATGTCGAATAAAGGCTGTTCTCCTGATGCTGTGAGCTACACCACAGTGATCTCATCGATGTGTGAGCTCGGTATGGTGAAGGAAGGTAGGGAACTCGCCGCAAGATTTGAACCTGTTGTGAGTGTGTATAACGCTTTGATTAATGGGTCTTGCAAAGACCATGATTACAAAGGGGCATTTGAACTGATAAGTGAAATGGTGGAGAAGGGTATATCTCCTAATGTTATATCATACTCTACACTTATAAATGCGCTTTGTAATTCTGGAAATATTGAGCTCTCTTTCTCGCTTCTAGGGCAGATGTTAAAACGAGAGTGTCATCCAAATATACATACATTGAGTTCTCTTGTGAAGGGTTGTTTTGTCAGAGGTACGACCGTAGATGCTTTAGACTTGTGGAACCGGATGATCAGAGGATTTGGGTTACAACCAAATGTTGTAGCGTTTAATACTTTGGTACAAGGATTTTGTTCCCATGAGAATATGGAAAAGGCTCTGTCCGTCTTTTCACACATGGAAGAAAACGGATGTTCTCCAAACATCAGAACCTACGGCTCTCTTATCAACGGCTTTGCCAAAAGTGGTAGCCTCGAGGGTGCAGTTGATGTATGGAATAAGATGCTAACTAATGGATGCTGCCCAAATGTTGTGGTGTATACAAGCATGGTGCAAGCTCTTTGTAGGCACTCCAAGTTCAAAGAAGCTGAATCGCTTATATATATTATGACCAAAGAAAACTGTGCTCCTTCTGTGCCAACGTTTAACGCATTTATCAAAGGTTTATGCGATGCAGGGAGGCTTGACTGGGCAGAGAAAGTGTTCAGAAAAATGGAGCAGCAATACGGGTGTCCTCCCAACATTGTAACATACAATGAGCTACTGGATGGTTTCGCGAAGGCAAATCGAATGGAAGAAGCTTATGGTCTTACTCGAGAGATCTCCATGAGAGGTGCGGAGTGGAGCCCATCGACTTACAACACTCTTTTACATGGATTCTGCAGTGCAGGTCTCCCTGGGATAGCTTTGCAGGTAGCTGCGAAAATGATGGTTGATGGTGAATCTCCGGATGAGATAACGAGGAACATGATAATATTAGCATATTGCAAGCAAGGGAAAGCTGAGAGGGCAGTCCAGATGTTGGATCAAGTTTCATGTAGAGGAAAAAAGTGGCGGCCCGATGTAATCTCATACACAAACGTGATTTGGGGTCTGTGCAGATGTAATTGTAGGGAGGATGCAGTGGTTCTTCTTGAGAGGATGATAAGTGAAGGTATTGCCCCAAGTATTGCTACATGGAATGTATTGGTTCGATGTTTTATTTTGGATGACATATTGATCCCATGATCAGTCTACCATATGGCAAATCAAACTTGTTTCAATTTGCTGGGAAGCCATATGCTTCTTTGAATGAATAGAAGCATCAACTCCGGTGGATATATGGAAATCTTGTGATCACATGGAAGGTTGGCTTGTGGTTCTTCACTGGACCATTCAAGATCTCAAAGAAAACATTTCAGTCATTCAACAGAAGACTGGTTTGGGTATCTGACAAATACATTGCTGAGAGATTGGTAGGCAAATATGGTGAAACAGATGCTGTTTTGTCATGCTTCTGTTGTAATATGATTGTTTTGGTCAGCATCCAAAACTTTTATAATTATCTTTTTGGTTACAGATAAGCCATAAGTTGATTATAGATATTCCCTTCTTTTATCCCAACATTCTCATGCTGATAGGACTAGATTCTTTGAATCTTTTCTACAAGAATCTGGAGATGTATACTGTCGTATGTTTATAATATTTGTTCCAGTCCGTTAAGTAACGGCTCGAAAGACTGTTCCTAAAGAGGTGCTCGAGGAAAATGTTTTGGTTTCTCTGGCCAAGGTATGAGTTTACTAATGAATTGAAACCCTTGATGATGAAATATGGAATTAAAGGTTTAGGTTGAGCTTTAACCCATCCAAGTTTCTAATGAACATTTAGGAGAGGAATTTTGAACCATTGAAAGATGAAAGAAACTACACTTTCCTGCATCAGCTACTTTTCGGGTTCAAAAGATCCTTCAGGTATTTTCTAAAGCTCTATTTTCCTCGTCTTTTAGGACTTCTCAGATTTTCGTTTCCAGGTTCCATTTTCTTTTTCTATACATGCAGCTCGTAGAAGCAAAGAGAGGGCCTACTGCTTTACACTATCCTGCCACTCGTTTGGCTAGCAGGAGCGAAAACTTAATTTATTTCGTTAATCTAATTTCTCAACTAGTTAAAATGTAAGACAAGGATTAAAGGCAGAAAAGAGAGTACAAAGAACATCAAACATTTGCTTGTTTCGTCCTTAAATTAGACATCGAACAAGTTTCCTAATTCTATCTCAGTCTATAATTTACCTATATATATATATATATATATATATCTCTGGTGAAGAAAATTTCGGAAAACAGGATAACAAAAGAATCAATCCTAACCTCAAGAGATTACGTGAATAACTGTCACTTCAATGATCTTCAACTCCCTACAATGGCGCTATGGCAGAGGGACTTGCTTTTGAATCTACCGTTGTCCATTGAACATGTTCCGTGCTCTAGGATATGTAGATGTATGGATTTCTTTATAGGCAGTTTCTTAGTCAGCGGGTGTAATGCAAAGCTGGCCATGTCCTTGACTGTGCTCCAATGGGTACATTGCCGTGCTTCTCTCAAATTTTTTATGGTCACGCTCAGGTTTTCTGAGGTGTGAGACCATAGGACGCTTGTTTTTGTTTCTCTTCTTTACTATCGAGCATAAAGCTAATGGGTCTCCAGATCCTGCTCCAACTCTCCTGCATGTAGAATGGTGTTTTTTTTTTCTTTTTGGAGAATTGATAACTTTTTGCATAGAAAGAAGATGAAATTGGTGTTATTAGTTATCTTCTCTGCTGCAATTCTTGCAGATCTAATTGTATTGGGGCTTGGCACCCATTTCACGACTCTGTTTGGACCAGTTCTCATGGGAGAGTGTATTTCGATGAGCTAAAAAAAGAGAGAACCAGGAATCATCAAATCTATAATAGGAATGCAAATCTAGTAAACGGATCTAAGTGGTTATTGCCATCTGCCACTGCCCCAGATAATATATAACTAGTATTCGATAAGTGGATAATGAAGAAATCAGAGACTTACACCCAAGCATTCCATCATCTGGTAGTAAGCTCTACCATGCAAAGGAGTATGTCCTTGTCGCGATTCTGAAAAATATCTAGTCCTGAAGAATATACAGGAGATTATTGTCAAATGTAAACATGGTAAATAAGTAGAAAGCTAGACAAAATAAATATAGGTAGACTTTATACCACTCTTTATAGCCTGGATCCACAGTGAAACCATACATATCCACAGAATCACATGTTGAGAGAGCAAATTCAAGAGTCTTGAGCCCAGTTCCTTTGGCTGCCGAGCCAAATGAAGCACCAAGCATTATTTATTATTGGGACTTCCGCAGAGAATGAAAATTTCTCAAATGAATTTTCAAGACCAGGAGCAGATTACTATTATTCAAAACCAAAAGAGCTAGGAGACAAATAAATGCAATGTACACACCCGAATCATCTTGTCATAATATCATGAATTGTTGTTTTTATTAGCAGGACCTCTTGCTTTTTTCTGCACAATTCCCAAGAACCAACAAACGTAGAGTATCTGTTTGCAAAATATAGAGACACAATGGCGATGATAACCATGAAGCAGCGAAAAACAAGCAAACAGTTATAAAGTACCATCCAACTCCACGACTTTGTCAAGGGCTTTTCCTGAACCTCGATTAAGAAGACGAAATGTACTTTTCTCTTCCACATATTCCTTGTAGTTCTGCAAGAAGATATTCCAAAAAAAAGTAAAGAGAATGAAGATACGTGAGACTACGGAGGGAACAAAAGGATTGGAAGTTAGATACAAGAACTCATCATTAACCTGAATTGGAGCACCATTTTCTCTAAGAACTGCATCGTAAGTATCTATCTCCTTTCCGAACTTTGTGAGTTTCATTAAGGCCAAAAAAAGAAGAAGACAACACAGCATTTTACACTACGTACACAAACTACTTGATATAGTTTAACTGAGACCCATCAATGTCAGCAGGTTTTGAGCTGTTGACTATAAAAACTGATAAATAATAATAATAGCCAATTATCATGCATTTCATCCCACGTATAATGTTAGTCAATACTTACAGTTGTATTCCTTTATTGATTCTGCGCCATGCATAATCCTCCCATCCATTTGGTAAGGCATCAATATATTCCTTGGTGAGTATGGTAGAGCTGTTCCTGACCTAGTCAACCAATAAACCATCATTGTACAGACTAAAACAAATTATATGAACCGAAATTTTACACAACACTTTAAGAACTGCAACACACTTGTTCCCAGGTAGCTACTGCTTCAGACAGGTCAAACTCATACGACAGTCCTTCAAGCTCTCCAGACTTGGGATCTTTCGGTTGTTGGACATAATCCAAGACATAAAAATAAGGTAGAGTACATTAAGACAAGGATTATGAAAAGCTTAACTCTGCTGATGTATAAAGTCAGGTGTAATCAGACTGTAATTAATAAATAGTCAAAAGAGAGCATTTTACCCATTTGGGTATAGTATCCTTGGGGAAAACTTTGCAATAATCTCTACCAGTAGCAGCTTGTAGTCCCAAACCATTTGCACTCTGCATCATTACCATATTATACACCAACTCATTTAGTCACACATGCTGTTTCCATTAATTCTTTAAAATAAACATAGAGTTTGCATCACAGAATAAACATATACACTAACAAGCAATACGGCCACTCATAAATTCAATTGAAGAAGAAAACTCAACCCAGACCTAAATTTGCATCATTGGTCTTAGCTTCTACAGATTCTAACCACGTCTCAGCTGTTGTGGGGGTATGTCTCATTTTGACCCAGGTTCCATTCAGTATGCAATGAACTAAATTGGATCAATTCTAATCAACTAAATTGGATTCAGAGGTAAGATCTAACTCGAAAATGCAGTATATAGTGCACTAAATTGGATCAGAAGTAATTCCGAGTGACTGATCTTCATTGAAAACAAGCTAACATAGATCTCTAAATCGGATTTACTTACTACGCACTTCTGGAATCCGTTCTGCAGCGACTGAAACGATAAATCTTCATTGCTAAGCCGATTAGATTCTTCTAAATCCACGGAAGCATCTTCTTTATCAATATCATCGCCATACTTCAGAAAATTATGAATACACACTACAAAGCACCTACACTGGGACAACAATGGAGTATACTTACAGAGATTTGAGACGCCGATAATGTAGATGAGAACTGCAGAGATTACAGTCGTTAAAGCTAATAGAAAAATCAAGTGCAAGAGCTTAATTCCCGCAGCTTCAGCTTCTGCTTCGATTTTTTCAGGCGACAATGTGAATTTCTTGTAACTACACGAAAGTTCCGATCTACGAGTCTGAGAAGCTCAACATTGATGAAAACAGCGTGTAACCCCTTTTCTGAAGCTTAAGACGGCACACAGGTTTTTCACTACACAAAACGCTACGTATTTGACTAAGGCTGCTTGGCAACAGCACGATAGTTAATAAAAAGACAGCTCAGCGAACGCCCAGATGTTCTAGTGAGTGACATAGAAACGGCATCGACTCACGGAACGTTATTTCAAATTATAACTGGCACGTGGCTATAAAACCCCTTCCTTGTTCATTCTTAAAACCCTAGCATCTCTGTTCCGTATCTGCTACTTAAAAAAAATCCATTAAAGCAGCTCCACAAGCTTAAATTCCCATGATGAGATGAAATGGTGAATCTTTTTAATTTCCATGTCGATCTCAACTCTGGGTTTCACTTGCAGATCCCATTTCTCCGTTCGTCCCCTGTTTTACAGTTTGTCGAAGGTGGCTCTTAGTTATATTATACATTAACAATTACGACATATATCTCTTTGTAATTCATTTTTAATATATTTGAATTCGTGTTCCTTGTTTCTTAATTCTTTATTTTGCTATTAGGTTCAGTTCAACACTGTCGCTGCTGCAGCTATTGAGACTGTGGATGACAAGGATAGTGATCATCATGACAAGGGTTCTGATGAAACTAGTAAGTTACCTCTGTGATGGATTTAATCAAAAAATTGTGGTTCTTTTTAATCCCATATATGTATATATTTACTGAGTAATGGTGGAATCAGACTGATTTCTCCAGTTCCAGTTCAGACATTTGTGTAAACATTCAATTCTTAGTATACGGCTACTCTTTTAAAGTGAAAATTATCGCAAGTCATCAACTATATCATTTTTTTATCGGTTATCTTTTGGCTTGATTTGATGTTTTGGTAAATTTTGAATAATTTGTATTGAAAGGTAAAGCACCAGAGTGGAAGAAAGTGAATTCAAAAGACCTTGGGATAACCAGTTCTATGATTTCAAAGCCCACGAGGCTAGTGCTAAATGGCCTTAAGAGTAAAGGTTGATGCTTTTTGTTTTCTAATAGAATCTAGAGATGAAATCTCAAACATTTTTTCAACATTTTCCTCCTGCTGCTTTTGAGATTTGTTTTCTTTTGCCATGATGTGTAGAAGCTTCTTCGAGCTACTGGAGCCAGAGGAACTGGACTCCCAAACCTTATTGGATGAAGTCATGGATCTTGATTCATCCGTCAAAAAAGCCTTGGGACAGATGATCGATGGGCGGTTTATTTCTAAGGCTATGGCAGCCTACCCTCAAGCCCCATATTCCGATATGGTAACCACTCCTACTATTCCGAGCTTCATATAATGAAGTTTCTATGATACACATGAAAATTCAAATTCTTCTCCAGAGAACGCCTAGACTATAAGATATGGAGCTTGATTTATCTTTTGGCTAAAGATTAGAAACAAGATTTCCCCAGTTTAGCTGTTGTCCTAATTCTCTCCTATTGTTGGCTTTTTAACAGGTTTTCATACCGTTGCAATTGTACCTAGATGCAAGAAGAATATTTGAGTGTGTGAAAGAAAATATGCAGAAGGGATTTGTGCCTAAGAAAGACAGTTATATTGATTATACCTCCTTATCTCCAGGCAACCTTCCAGAAGTTAGTCACGTATTTGTACGGTTGTTTTCGACACAGTCTTTCCATTAAAGCCATCTCAAGAGTTGTAATCCCTCTTGGATTGGTTGGGTTTAAACTAAGATACGGTAGAAAGCAAAAGGATATTTTCGATACCTTTCATATGTAGAACATAATAGCTAGATGTAGTGAACACCAATTTTTGTACTATTAGTCTAATACAAGATAGAAACAAATAAGAATAATAATTGGGAGTTTTGTTTCCCTTTTACTGCTTTAACGTAACGGCTTTACGGAAAATATCCTTGTAGTTTTATGCACTTACAGCTGGAGCAAGCGCAGTAGTAGCTGGAGAAGCACCACCAGTGGTTGGCCTAAGAAAATGAGAAAATTATAGGTATATTTGATGAGTATTTTTTTCAGATATTGGCTCTAAAATGATTTGAGTTGATGAGAACATTTCTAAGTGCAGGCAAGGAAACCTTACAATCCAGCTAAAACTTTGACAGCATCATAGATAACCCATTGCGCTCCAGTGAGTGTTCCGATCATGAAAATGCGAAGAGGAAGGCCACGGGTAAACATACCCCATAACCCTAGCTTCTTTACTGCCTGTAGCACGTGAAAGAATCAAACCAAGTCAGTAGCAGCAGATACATATTAAAAGCTGGGTGTTCACAAGCCATATATATATATGTCAGTGGACGACTCTGAGCTGTTTAGTGTTCTGGTGAAGAGTATGGATATGTATATGGAGTTTTACTTAATTCAGCAACGGTTGCTCCTTTAGAGTTACTGAGGAAAGAGACTAAGTTATGCAGGTCGCCTACTTCTTGTCCTTCGAATCAAGATCTCGATACTGATTCATAGTAAAGCCAGTCCTCTCGTATAGTGTCTTGTTTGTTCCTCTCTTTGCTAGAAGAGATTTTCCCTTTTGTATATTTCTCTTCATGTAAGTTTCACGAAAAATCTGTGTGCCATTGTTTTTTTCTTTTCTTTTTTCACATTGGAGTGTATAAGCTTTGGTATTCTTATTTTCGCAATGAAGTCCAACACGTTTTGGAAAACTCAAAAAAGAAAGAACACTTCAAATAAAAATAAGAAGATATCGGAAAACTAATTTCAATCAAATTCATGTTATTGTTCGGTAGAATAGAATTGAATCTTGTGATTAGATCCTAATTTGACACTCATACCTCAGATTCCACTCTTAACCAATAACTCAATTCAACTCTAACCAAATCCTGCATTATTGTGAGAAAATCTCCATGGTTCCCTAGCAATCAATTATCAAGAAACAGTAAAATACAAAAACGAATCAAATGAGACTCAATTCAATAACACTAGAAGAAAGAAGAAAATTCTCTAGAAAAACCCTTATTTCCTTCTACAATACTGGAATTGGATCTTCCATGGCTTCTTCAGCAACAAAACCACCACCACGTCCATTGTTACCATTCAACACAACCACACTTCCTTCCGCATCAACATCAACAATTACAGAATCTCCTTCTTTAATGTCCCTTGAAAGCATCTTCTCTGCCATACTATCCTCCAAAAGCCTCATAATCGCTCGTCTAAGCGGCCTCGCGCCATAACTCGGGTCAAATCCTTCATCCACCACTCTATCTTTAAACCTCTCAGTCACCTGAAGCTCAATCTCTTTGTCCTGAAGCCTCACCACCACTTCTTTAAGCATTATATCAGCAATTTCCTTGACTTCAAGCTTCGTCAACTGCCTGAAAACTATCATCTCATCTAACCTGTTCAAGAACTCCGGTCTGAAATATTGTTTTAGTTCCTCAGTCACTAAGCTCTTGATTCTGTTGTAACTGCTGTCTTTCTCGTCATGGTCAAGATCAAACCCGATTCTTCTACCGCCCTTTTCGATCACACTGCTACCTACATTCGAAGTCATGATAAGAAGCGTGTTCTTGAAATCAACGGTTCTTCCTTTGCTATCGGTTAGTCTCCCGTCTTCTAGGATCTGAAGCATCATGTTGAAAACATCGGGATGAGCTTTTTCGATTTCGTCAAAGAGAACGAGTGTGTAGGGCCTGCGTCGAACCGCCTCGGTTAACTGACCTCCTTCTGTGTATCCTACGTAACCGGGAGGTGAACCGATGAGCTTTGAAACTGTGTGCCGTTCCATGAACTCACTCATGTCAAGACGGATCATCGCTTCTTCTGAACCGAAGTAGTAAGCAGCCAAGGCCTTCGCAAGCTCTGATTTCCCTACACCAGTTGGGCCAGAGAAGATGAAACTGGCGATAGGACGGTTCGGGTTCTTGAGTCCAACACGGGCACGGCGGATAGCCCGGCTGATAGCTTTAACAGCTTCATCTTGGCCAATGACTCGTGTGTGAAGGGTCTGCTCCATTTGTAGAAGACGACTAGATTCATCAGACGAGACTTTCTCTACCGGGATTCCCGTCCACGTGGCAACAATGTGTTGGATGTCAGATTCCTTGACAGTGGGTCCTCCTTCCTCAGCTTCAGTCTCGGCTTTGCTCATTTCTTTGCCTTTGGCTAAAACAGCAGCTATCTCGGCCCTGAGCTCTATTTCACGGTCACGATGAGAACCAGCCTGTCAAAGAAGAATTCAGGGAACTGTAAATACTAATCTTGGGTTTATAAGAGGTAAGAAAAACACAGATGTCGATACCTTCTCGAAGTCTTGGCCTCGCACAGCTTCATTCTTCTCCTTAGTGATCTGCCTGAGTTGCCTTTCAAGCTCTCTAGCTTCCTCAGGAACCTATACAAACAAACCTTTTTTCTGAATCAGCTCAAGTAGCTATAAAACACACATTTTTATGGCAACGCGAGAAACATGCAAATATGAACCTGAGCATGTTGTAGACGAACCCGAGACCCAGCTTCATCAATCAAGTCAATCGCTTTGTCGGGAAGGAACCGATCACTGTTCACTCAAGAGAAGAAACTAGGTTTGAGATAACGCTGCAACTTGTCTAAGACATAGTCAAAATGTTGTGTTGGTAGAAGACTTGAAAAAAAAAAAACACCTGATGTACTGATGTGACAATTGCGCAGCAGCAACTAAGGAATCATCAGTGTACCGAAGCTTGTGGTGGATCTCATATCGCTCGCGCAGACCCTGCAAGATCTGTATAGCTTCCTCTACAGTTGGTTCAGGCACCTTCACAGGCTGGAACCGTCTCTCCAATGCAGGATCTTTCTCAATGTGCTTCCTGTACTCATCCAATGTTGTTGCACCAATACACTACAATTGGAAAAAACAAGATCTCTTAAACACTTGAGTTTCCAGTTCTATTAATTGACATTTTGACAGCATTAGACCAATAAAAAGAATGAGAAATTTTACCTGCAATTCACCTCTTGCAAGAGCTGGCTTTAAGATGTTAGCAGCATCGATGGCACCTTCCGCGGCTCCTGCACCGATCAATGTGTGCACTTCATCAATAAACAGAATTATGTCATCACTTTGTCTGATTTCCTCCATAAGTTTCTTCAATCTTTCCTCGAATTCTCCACGATATTTTGTTCCAGCCACTAGAAGACCCATATCAAGGGTTATAACCTGACGAAAAATGTAAAAGTAAATACCTAAAACATTCTCAGCATCTTAGATTCATTATAAATGATCCAATGGGGAAATTTTACCGTCTTTCCCTCAATTGTTTCAGGAACATCACCACTAGCAATTCGTTGTGCGAGTCCTTCAGCTATTGCTGTCTTACCAACTCCAGGTTCTCCAATAAGACACGGGTTGTTCTTGGTTCTTCGAGCCAAGATCTGGACCACTCGTTCGATCTGTGGCTGCCTTCCAACAACCGGGTCTAATTTACCCTGCAACAGAAAGCAAATAAAACAAATTCAGCAGAAACCTTCAAGCATTAACATGACACTCTCTTCAAGATGAGTAAGCTATTTTTATTACCTCCTCTGCTAGTTTAGTTAAGTTAGTCCCATACTCTTCTAGTGTTGGCATTTTGCTGTTTCCGCTGCTTACTCCACCAACGTTTGCTGTGACTTCATTGTTTTCCCCGACTATACGTATAACCTGAAAAATGTTATACGTATACTCAAAATATTATCAAGAAATTAGTTACTAAGCCATAATATGATTCTGAGGATAAAAAATTGGTACATTTACCTGCGTCCGGATATTATTAGGATCTGCACCCAAGTTCTCCAAGACACGAGCTGCTACACCTTCCCCTTCACGGAGAAGACCAAGCAAAAGGTGCTCGGAACCAATGTAGTTATGCCCTAGAATCAAAGTAACAAAAAGTTCCCACATGATAAGAATCAGTTAGTTTCATCAGTCAAGAAAGCTAACTATTGCACAACACATAACAAGCTCCGAGCCTAAATATTAATAAATCGGAACGGAACCTTACCAAGTTGTCGAGCTTCCTCTAGTGACAACTCCAGCACACGTTTAGCACGAGGAGTAAATGGAATCTCTACAGCCACAAATCCGCTGCCTTTCCCAATTATCTTTTCCACTTCCACACGAGAATCTTTAAGATTAATCCCCATGGACTTAAGAACCTTTGCAGCAATCCCAGTCCCTTCTCCAATTAGACCCAACAGTATTTGCTCAGTCCCAACAAAGTTATGGCCAAGTCTCCGAGCTTCCTCTTGAGACAGCATTATGACCTTAATTGCTTTCTCAGTAAACCGCTCAAACATGGCTTTAGGTACACATCGGCTAGCTTTCTCTCTCCGGGATGAGATTGTAAGGTGAACCTTAGAAAGGAAATCTTGACGAGGCCTTGCCATAATATCCAATGCACTGGAAGCCCTTAACCCTGAGAAGCTCTGAATTCTCAAAACAGGTGCTTGTAAACAGCACATCATCTTCACAGACCTTCTTGGATTTCTGTATTCTTCGGACTGCACATGCCTTCCAGGACCAAGTAAAGGAAAGGCTGTAAAAGCCACTAACCTAGCCATAATGCAGAGTTGTAGGCTGCATTGAGTAATGGCAAAACATAAGTTTTAGCAATATATTGGCTTAAGCCAAAATACAAGAAAACAATTAAAACGAACGAATTCTTTGAACTTATGGCTCATTATCGAGAACATCAGCCAAAAAAGTGTTATAACTTTGGATATACAGAAAGACTTAAGCTAATCCTCTTAAACACATTTACAAAAAGAGCTCAGGCACATAAATCACCATTTCCATTCACCAACTAAGAGCAGAAGAGTGTCACGAAGCTTGAGCTTTGTTTCTTATCTCCAAAGCATTCTTAGTGAGACGCAACCAAAATGATGTCTCTTTAACAAAGCAAACAAGCATTCATCTTTTGAACAAATCGATACGCGAATACACAACCCTAATCTCAAAGTAAACATTTTTACAAATCAATACAACCAAATAAAAAGTGTACCCAGATTTCTCAAACTCAAAACGAAACGAAACCAAACGACATGAAAAAATAGAAAAACTCCACCTTTAAAGTTCACACAACAGAGAAACACGAACCTAAAAGCTTCTTCAGTGAAACACAAAACCACAAGACAGAGAAAGTGAGAGTGTAGCAAAACAAAAGGGTTTGTTTTTACCGACTATGCCTTTGGATAGAGAAATGCGAGAAAGCGAGAGACTCTTTTAATGGTCGGCCCGTCTGGGGAAAGAGATAGGAAAGCGAAGAAGAAACAAAGAGATTTTCTCTGTTTTTATTTCTCTTTTCCGCCTTTTTCAACACTACACGCATCGCCGCCGTTCAACAGATTGAACAGCCACCTAACATATTACATATCAGCCGTTAGATTACTCAGAGTGTTTTACACCATCGGATCTAATTACTTTTTGTGTGAGTCAATCTCATAGAGAAAAAGAAAAATCTTGGTCCCAAGGATAAGGAGAAGGCTGACAAGGGTTTGTGTTAAGACCGGTTTTGTCCGAAAACTCCGTCAAACCAAAATCAAGATTCCAACAACATATAATAAACCAAGTAAACCGATTTATCATTTTTTCATATCTACTTTCTTTGGCTAGAGAGAGATTGTAACGGTGTCGTCGTCTCCAAACGATTTGCTCTTCCAAAGGTTATTCATTTCTCAGTGCCCCTTCGCGTATTTCAGTTTCTGTTTTTTGATCTAATATTTTCTCTGTTTCAATTGTTTCTTTTTCGATTGTGAATTGAGAAATGGGGATTCGAGATCTATGTGGTTGTTATACGTTTTTAGTTCGACTGATTTTGGAATGTCAAGAGATCAGATCGAAGAGTCTTGGGGGCTTTCGATCTTAATCCTCTGGATTTTCGAAATTCGATTCCTTTACGTAAAATCTAGCGTAATTCTGAGTTTACCATCTTAGTCCTCTTGTCAAATTCTCTGTCTTTACATATGATTTCGAGTAATTATGTGTTCTTCTAAGCTTAATGGCGTAATTCTGAGTTTACGATCTTCAATATCTTGGCCAAAATCTTTTTGAGTTTGAGACTCTCTGACTTCTCTAGCAAATTGGTTTTTTATATGTCTTCTACTGTGTATTGGTTTGATGTTTGATTACAGTTTCTTGTTTAACTAGGATTCATTTTTCTCATCCGTTAGTTTTAGGATCTCTATGTCAACCTTTTTCGTTTCAGGTTTGGTGTTATTTTTTCTTATAAATAGGGTTGAAGATCGATTGTGATACAGTCATATAAGTTCATCTCTTTGGAAGTGTTTACTCTGTTTCTGTGTTCTACTATTTTAATAAAGGGCATGATTTTGAATTGCTTTCTTAACTCTTTAACATTTTCTCAATTGGGTTTGAGGGAATTAGCTTTTTATAAAGGTCTTGAATACTATGTTTGTGAGATTATATGTTCGGTCTTAATTACTTGTGTTATTCTGTTTGGTTCGTTTTTTCCTATAGCAGTACATAATAAATCATTTAAGATTACCATTTCTTGTAATTGACATGTTAGTTTTACATGTTATCTACATTTCCTGTAATTGGGTTTGGGGTTTTCCATTTTAATTAAGGCTCTTATGCCTATATAATGAGTAGTCTTCACATTGTTTTGGTGTGTGGAGTAAGAAGATAGGAATTTTTCTTGAAGATTTAGGAAGTAATTACCGATTTTTCTGCTTGAAACATATCACAATCCTGTGATGTAATCGTAAGAATTGAGTGATATGGGCAGGTTTGATTGATTAGAATTTCATATTTACGAGTCGATCAAAGTTGTTCAAATTCTTGTGAAAGATTTGAGCAGTTGACTAACGTTCTTCTGTTTGCTTTAGGGCACACAACAAGAAATGGAAGAAGAGTATGAGAGTCGTCGAGTGAGGAGATGGGAAGAGTTGGACACTGACATCTTAGTGAGAATTTTCCAAAAATTTAGCGTCTTTGAGTTGACTTCAGGATTAGCTCATGTTTGTAGTGGTTGGAGAGCGGCTTGTTGTGATCCGATTCTGTGGAAGACGCTTGATTTGTCTCACATGAGATCGAGCTTCATCAAGATCCCATTGGAGCCTTATGTCTATGTGGAACGTCGATCTGATGATGCCCTGACCAGGATTCTGAAACTGTCTATGAATCTTAGCGGAGGAAACACGAGGACTCTGATCTTCCATTTCAACTTGTTCTTGAGTGATGATCAGCTTACTTACACCGCAGAAAGGTACATCTTTTTTTACCTCCTATAATTTTTCTTTCAAATATTTTCATCAAAGCCGTTAACTATGGTTGATCTATGGCCAATATCACCACTTTGTTTGCTACCATGATTTTCGAATTTAGGTGTGCACATTTGATATGTCAGTTCGATTCTGTTTTTCTGTTAAATTGGTTGGGAAAGTTCTATGCAAGTAGAACAGAGTTTTGGTTTGGTTTGGTTTGGTTTTGGTTCAGTTTGGTTATAAATTTTTTTATCAAAATTTGGTTATATGCCCACTCTTAGTCGAAATTACTGAGTCTTCTAAATGCTCAAAATTTGAAAATTTGTTGTACCCAATTTTTGCAGGTGTCCAGGATTGAGACGGGTCGTCCTTCCGGCTTGGAATAGAATTAAGAAGACCGGTATATGCAAAGCAATAAGAATCTGGAAAGATCTAAAGTCACTAACAATGCCGAGCATTGCAAACCCGCCCTATCTCTTGACAGAAATCGCCAAGAACTGCAAGAATTTCAAAGAGCTGAAGATCATGGGTCCATTCGAGGTATTCTTTGCAAACACCCTCATCACTTGCCTCCCAAACCTCAAAATCCTCAGCCTTAGATGCTCGGCGATAAAGCGGGAAGCGCTCATAAAAATACTTGACGGATTACCAAGCCTTGAAGTACTCAACATATCGCACTCTCACTTAGTGGAATATAACAGGTGGCAACCGCATCAGAAGGTGATTGTTAGAGAGCTGGATAAGACAATAATGGAGAAAGCTAGGAGGTTGAAGAAGTTCTTGACATGTATGGAGCATAAGACATGTGTGATGTGTCAGAGGACTGAGAATGATGAAGGGATTGTGAGATGGTATAAGTATGAGGAAGGTGAGTGGAAGGTTGATGAAGTTAGCTCTCTTCATCTTTGATGTTGTTTTATGTGAAGACTTAGAGTTCTTCTTCTTCATCATCTTTACTGTTTGAGTTGTTTTTCTTGCGAGTTGTTTTGATTTGAACGTATTGTGTATATGTGTAGGCAATGCCAAAGTTTGTATGTAGTGATCATATTCTTGATCACCAACCTTGACACCTGTAGGGAAATAAAACAATTTTACTTTCAATACTTCAATATTTTTTGTTTGTTTTTTTGTTCTTAGTTTTTGGGATAGACATACAGAGTAAAGTCTCTATACTATTATTTGAAAACTACGTTTAGAAGAATAAAATTTTATTTCAGCCTGGTGAAATTTTACATACGATTAGAAAATATTCATAATTTCTAACACTACCCATCAAAATAGTCCCCATGGGAATTTATAAATAGTTGATGCAAAATATTAGATTGACGAAGATATTAGTCACATTTATATTGCTATCAGCTACCTAGTACCTACCACTCTTCTTGGACGGCATAACGACACCGTTTTTGTGAACTCAGCCACATCTGGTTAGGTAGGTGTGACGATATATATTCTTAAAAACGTTTAGGAAATTTGTATGTACACAACTACACATACGGTAAATACTATATAAATTAATAATATCGGACCAAAGTATTTTACTAATTTATGAAAAAATTTAATTTATTAATAAATAATTATTAATTTATAGAAAAATTTGTTTAATTTTTTTAAAAATTATATCTAAAATAAAAAATTGAAAAATATTTTAATCGCAATTAGACATTCGTATATAAAAATTTTAATAATTTTTGGATGCAATTTAAAAGTATAATACCAACTATTTTTATATAATAAAAAATTAAAATATAAATTTACGAATAAATAAATATCATTAGAAATATATATCACTAAAATATCTTATTTATATGTTACAAATTTATATGATTATTAGTTTATAATATTGATGAGATTATATATTTATATAAAAAATATTTTAAAAATATTATTTATTAATTTATCGAATTATATTAATTATTATAGTTATTAGATATTGTTTGTCTTTAAACATCAACGGGTCATTTATCGACTATGGCTGTTGAAAAACGATTTAAATTCTTGTTGCGTATATGACCATTTATTTCTAACAAAATATTTTATGTTTAATTCTCTCAATTGCAAATAAATTATAAAATCTTAGGAAGAAATAAAATTAAGAAGAGAAATATCAAACGTTACTGAAGAAGATATGGCTCTGTGACCAGTGACCCAACTACTCTCTCTATCTCTCTATTCTCGATTGCTCGCTCAATCATGGTTCTGCAAGTATGGGAGACGTTGAAGGAAACCATCACAGCTTACACTGGACTTTCTCCAGCTGCGTTTTTCACCATATTAGCTCTCGCTTTTGCCGTTTATCAAGTCGCCTCCGGTTTCTTCGTCTCTCCTGAAGTTCACCGGCCTCGTTCTATGGAGGTACAACCGCAATCAGAGCCTCTTCCACCGCCGGTTCAGCTCGGAGAAATCACTGAGGTGGAGCTTCAGCAGTATGACGGTTCCGATTCCAAAAAGCCCCTTCTTATGGCGATCAAAGGCCAGATCTATGATGTTTCCCAGAGCAGGTATAATCTTTACTTCTTCATGATATTATTGTTGAATCCGAATGATCTACAAGTGAATCCAATTCTAATTCGCGATTTGGGGGTTTTGGTGAGTTATTCAAGTGAAATTTCAGTGATTGAATTTCTGAAAATTTGGGGGTTTTGGTTGATTGTTTGATCATACTAACGACAGACTCAGACACACTCAACGATGCACAATTGCACATACATGTAGATGTAGATGTTTATGTATGCATATCATGGTTTCTTCTTTATACATAGTTCATCATATCTTATATGAATCATATTCACGTATCGCAAACTGTAGTTTTGCAATCATCAAACTCTACTGAACTCTTACTGGTCAGTGGTCACTAACTTGCATGTCATCTCTTCTTTTTTCTGCAGAATGTTCTATGGACCAGGTGGGCCATATGCTTTGTTTGCAGGGAAAGATGCAAGCCGAGCTTTGGCAAAGATGTCATTCGAGGAACAGGACTTGACTGGAGATATTTCGGGTCTTGTTCCATCTGAGCTAGAGGCTTTACAAGACTGGGAGTACAAGTTCATGAGCAAGTATGTCAAAGTTGGGACAATTCAAAAGAAGGATGGAGAAGAAAAAGAGAGTTCAGAACCTTCTGAAACAAACGCTGACTCAAAGGAAGGTCCGTCTACAAACACTGAAGAAGAAGCTTCTGCGGTTACCCATGATGAAACTTCTAGAAGCATAGACAAGAAAACCGCGGAGACCACAGAGAAGAAGGATGTGGTAGATGGTGATGCCGCAAAGGAGTAAAGTCAAGGTAACCCAAGGCCACAATCTCTCTTGAGAAATAAGAGATTTTCAAGGATTTAAGTCAGAGACGTATATAGCTCAATGTAGAAGAAGCAAGCTCAATAAAAATGGAGACTTTGTATTTAGTTTTTGGATCTTATAATGGACATCTAATTCTGGTTATGGAAGGTTCAAAATTACATTATTTCTACAGTAATATTATTATTATTGTTATTTTATTTTGGTAAAAAAAACTTTATAATTCAGAATAAAACAACCAAAGGTGTTATTTCTGCACCACTCCATAATTTCAATTCAAATATTAAGAATTTCAAATATTTCTCTTCCCCCCCCCCCCCCCCCTCTCGATTGGGCGATCTCGAAGGGGAAGCAATGGGCGTGTTGGGATGTTTTGGAACCTTGCAAGAAGACTTTCTCACTCGATCATCTTCAGTGAGTTGTTACTTCGTCTCAATTTCTCTTCAATTTTCTGGGTTTTTGAAAAGGATAAGTCTTGATGAGGTCTCCGATGAACTTTAATTAATGTAGAAACAAAAGGGTATGCGTGGATCTGTCGTGTTGGATGGTGGAATTGCATAAAGTCAATAAATCTTATTGCGCCACCAAAGAGAAAGTCTATCTTCGGGGGCTCTTTCATCGACTCCGAGCTCTAATTGCCCTTAACTGCTCCATCATTTTAGTCTCAGGTAATTCCAGCATACTTGTTTCGAAATTGCCATCAGATGAACCGATTTGAGTTTGTTTGGAGCAACAATTTCTGTCGTTTCGCTGGTCGTTTTGTTGTTTATGCAACGTTTGTATCTTTGTCATTGAAATTGGTTCTAGCAGAAGCATGAGTGATCAATGATTTGCTCTAAAATATTGATTTTTTATGCTTTTGAGCATCCTTGACCTGCAGCTATGTGCTTTGTAACTGTAGATGGTTCAATTCCAGGAATCAAAGTACCAACTTATAGGGGTCGATCAAAAGCAAGATTTGAGGTACAATGATACCAAATGAGGCACTAGTGTTTTACCCTTGCATATGATAGCTAGTTGTCGGAATTTTTTTCGATTTAATGCTTTATGTTTCAGCCAGGTCGCTGACGATGGTGTTGAACCTGGGAAAGAGACTTCACTCAAAAGAAATATGGGGTCCGAGTTCTCGAGCATAATAAAAGAGGCCAAAGTTATTGCATCAACACTGGGGATACTTTGTTTAGACGGGTAATTCTTCAAGACTGTTCGCCTAAAATGACAATGAGACTTTGGTTTGAATGTTTCGCTTTACTTATGAGAGGGTTTTGCAATTTCAAACATGGACATTTAAGCATATATTGTCTAGTTTCTTGTTTGAGAAACCCACTAATATTGATAAACAGATTATCTTCTGTGTTTTTCCTTCAAATGCAGGATTGAGGAGGCTGAGGCGCAATGCGCTCTGCTAAACTTAGAATCCTTATGTGTAAGACACAATTTGCAGCTTTAGTCAGTTTCTTGTTCGTCAAGCTGTTAACCAAATATTCAATAATAAATTATGGTTTTTATGATCATTCACAGGTCGCCTGTTTTAGCTCTGATTTAGATATTTTTCTTTTTGGTGCAAAGACTGTCTACAGAGAAATATGCCTTGGTGAGTGGAGAGAGAATCTTTAGCAGTCTTGGTTTCTTTTACCGTCTAATATGGTTAATGGTATTATATAGCCTAATAAATCTGCCAATGAACTAGGTGAAGGAGGTTATATTGTTTGCTATGAGATGGATGACATCAAGACAAAGCTTGGGCTTGGACGGAACTCATTGGTAACTTAAGGAGTCTCTTTAACTGATTAGCTTTATATACTTAACCCTGATCTTTCATTTTCACAAAGTTGCACCATGATCTGATAATATGATTTGATCGGTAGAAGCATGACTGATTAATGCGTACTTACAGCCTTTGATATTTGAGCTTATAATGTTTTGTTGATGAACTCAGGCGATATAAATACCATGTGTATGAATGGTTTCACTGCAACATTGTAGCTTCAAGGGCTCAATTCCTTTAGTTGCATCAGTAGACAAGAAAACCGACTACACATTGTTGACTATTATTTCATACGTCATAGAACTTTGAGATCTTAGCTATGTTTCATTGAATGGCAAGGTTATTTATACAACGTTTTCTTTGGTGATGTTCCAGATAGCTCTAGTGCTTCTGCTTGGCAGTGACTACTCTCAGGGAGTTCGTGGTCTTCGTCAGGTTTGTTGATAACTCAAGCTTTTAAACCTTCGTCTATTGGGGTTGTATGTTATTCAAGTTTGTGTATTTTTCATGAGCTGGAACACGAAAGACTCATGATAACATTTCTTCTGTGTACAGGAGAAAGCTTGTGAGATTGTTAGGTCGGTTGGAGAAAATGTTATCCTTGAAAAAGTTACATCAGAAGGACATGCCTTTGCAGAAAAGCAGAGAAAATCAAAGAAGCAAGTTAGGACTCCTGTGTGCAGAAAAAAGGGGACCTTACCCTGGGTGGTTATAAATGGTACTTAAAGCCACAACTTCTTTGTGTTTGTGATATGACATGCTTTGCTTATCCAGTTAGTTGTTTTAGTTCTAGCCGAAACAGAATGTTTACATCATAGAAGCTCTTTCTATAGTCTTGATTTAGGAAATAATCGTGAAACAGAAGGACTGGAACAGATCAAACAGGTGATTGATGCGTTCATGAACCCGAAGTGCCACCAAGCAGACTCTCATACAGTTTCCAGGTTAAACCTTCTTTCCAATTCTTTGTTGTCAGTCCTGTATTGATAATTCTGCTTCTGATTATACCTATTCGGAGAGCTAGCACGTACATCTGCTCATCTTTTGTAGCAATCATCTGCCACAAGGAATCACCGATTTTTTGTCCTGAATTAAGTCTTGGTGCTTGATTTGCAGTTTCTACGCGTAATGATGGCACACTTCGTGAAGCTTGGTGTTGTTTGTTTTGTTAAATTGATAATTATAATCAATAAAAGAGCAAAAAGAAACTAGAGATAGAATAAAATGCTTTCTCAAATGTCTGAAAGCAATCAAGGAATTTTTATGAGAAACAAGCTTATAACAGGAATTATCTGTTAAGCTGGAAATCAATGAACTTGAAAAAAGTTGTATGTGTACTCAGATCTTGGATGAAGGAAATGATATAATTTAAATACTGATTTTGCAGGTCTCTGGCTGAATTCTCTTTCCAGCGCACCAAGCTTCAGAAGTATGCCATCAGTTCTTTGAGTGGCCCCCTGAGAAGACAGGTATGACATTGGATTTACACATATTTCTTATTCCTTCTATGTTGCATTTGCAGACATTGTGCAGAAATAAATGTGAAACCAACATTTCTTCTTTCTCACTGTCTTTCGTTTAGATGAATACATACTTCCTAAAATTGCTGAAAGAAGTCTGAGAAGGTTCGATATTCTGCAATCAAGATCAAATGAGGTTGGAGTTAACCTTCCTCTCCACAAGGTACATTTCTTTCTCTCCCTCTATCTCTCTGCAAGTTATTAGCTATAGATTTTAGTTCTACAGAATCATGTCTCATGCTCTCGATTATTGTGTTCAAGAATCATGTAGTAACCGTTGAAGCAACAACATTAGAATTTTCTACATATGAATTCATCAAATTAATACGGTACATAAAAGGTTATGGATTGGTAAGGGAAGTTGTTGATTCTGACACAGAGTTCCTCTTGGTCTGGAATTCTTCGGTGATAATGCTAGATATGAAACTTTTGGTTTTGTTTTGAATTTGGGGAAAATTAGCAGCTTAAAAGTTAAATGGCTTTCCACTTTCAATACTCAGTTGGAAGTTAAACAAGAACTTGAAATTTTTCTTAACTCTCGCAAGAAAAAAAACTAAAAATTCTTCTGCAGCCGCAGATGCCAAAGAAGTGCCCAGTGTCTGAAATCATAAAGACTCGCAAAGTACAGGGACGAGAATGTTTTGAAGTCTCATGGATTGATCTTGATGGGTTAGAGACTTCAATTGTTCCTGCAGATCTTGTAGAAAGGTAAAGATAATGATTAAAGCCTGACCTTCACTCACTCATTTACTCAAGTCTGGGAATAAAGTTGATATTGATCTAACCTGTTTTATTTGGCCTTCAATGCCAAAACATTCACGAGAATCAAATGAACTGAAATAGTGTCTGAAGAAAGCTGTGGACTAAACCGGTTTTATATATGGCCTGTTTTATAAACGCTCTAGTTTCAGGGATTTAATTTGGTTGGTGTTCACTGAATTACTGTTTTAGTTCTGGTTTTGCCTATTTATCCTCTTGTTTTTGTTTCTCAGGGCTTGTCCAAGGTGAAAATGGCAGCAAAGAAGAAGAAACCGAAGCCAAAATGAAAACAGAAGGAACCGAGTTCACCGACCAAATATTCCTCTATTACTGAACTCAGCCTTGATCTCCAAGACCTTGCTCTCAGCTCAAGATCTTTAGTAACTACAAGCACCGTAGAAGAAGCAGAGCAAGAGAAAGAACAGCAAAACTCCAAGAAACATGATTACTTTTGTCTTATCGATTCACCTGCTAGAGAGAATTGCAATAATGCTTGGTCGACCATGGATAGGCTCGGTGTTAGTCCGAGTTCTTGTTCGTTGTATCCGGAAACAGAAGTCATTGATCTGATAAGCCCTTGTCCTGAAGCTCGTTCACGGAGCAAGTCAAGAAGCTATCAAGAACAGAAGAGCCATGATCACCAACTTGAGACTGTGATTGAGCTTAGTGATTCAGAAACAGATGACAAAAAAGCTAGAGAGCTGAAAATATCAAGAAAGACATTATCCTCTGAAACAAAAGAGGACAATGATCATTTATGATAACTATGAAATGACATGCCTTCTCAACACATGGATGATTTAGTGCGGAACAAGAATTATTTGTTTATTTTTATTTTAGTTTTAATTCTATGCAGCTTGAATTTTGAGACTGATCTTTTAGCGCATAGTGTTAGATTATATTCTTATGATAATTTTTATATATATCATATATTCTTGATCTGGATTTTTAAATCGTTTTAATTAATCATAAATAATTGACCAAAAAAACTCATAACATTATAATCAAACTCATGTACATTCGGTGTGTAGATACCATGTTCACCAATTCAGAACATTATGTAGTAATAACTACATTTGTCTTCTGTTGTGTGAGCATGCATGTCATGGCTCAGATGAGTGTTTCTACTTTTAAGTGTAGTGGAGAAAGGCTACTATGTATATTTCTGGCTCTCATTATTGATTCTTCCACGTTATCTTTGAAGCAAGATCATTCTAAACCTGAAAAAAAAAATTATATCCTTCCAAAATCCATCAATCAAACATCAGTATTCCATAAAAGACAAAATCAGAATATAAGATATAGAAGCATCAATCCAATAAGTTGGTGTTGAAAACTTTGTAGGTATATAAACATCCAAGAAACATCAATGTTATGAGTTTTTTTTTATCTTATTGTTAACTTTGTAGGTTTCATGAAAACTATTAAAACTTGATAACTTAAGTTATGTTAGAGTTCATGAAAATATAGAATAGATAAGTTGTTTTAAAAATACCATATTATTTTGTGTTTTTCTGAAAATGTCGCAAACTTTTCCAAGAAGGCGCCTAAGAAAGTTCAGAGTTTGAACATGTAATATATATCACCTTTTTGGAAATAAAAATGTATCAGTTTGAATGCAGTATAATAAAATTAAAATGATAGGAAGGTTTTAATAAGACTATTTTATACATCCATCATCAATGAAGAAAGTCTTTTTATATGCATGCATCATGACCAACCAAAATGTACCATTAAAACGTAATATGAGACTGTTTCCAAGAAGACACATATCAATAAAATATGAATCCTCCAACTCCGACCATGGTTTTCAACGCTCCGTTTGATGTCCAATTCAGATACAGTCGAAAAGAATATGGAAACTGAAATGAGTCTATTATTCTAATCTGATCAACGAAACTCGAAATGACGATGTGGTATCATCCAAATTGAAATGAAATGTTTGGTAGACAACAATAAAAATAAATAGAAATTAGAAAATGTGTGATTGGCCCACGACTTTAATACATAGTTGACTTAAATCCCTTTGCGCAACGTTGGATATATTTATAAGTTTGGCCAGAAGTATTTAACTATATTGTCACTGTTTAACAGGAACCACTTCTCTGTTACTTAATTAAATCTCATTGATCGACACCTCTTGTTAGTGACCAAAAATAACAAGTATAAACCTCTTACCCTCACAATTTGATATTTTGGTCAATTTCTATCCGCAAATGGGGCAAAGAGTTGACTCCAGACAATACTTGTTTTATATCCTCAATAAATATTTTATTTCCATGATATATTATATCGTTAAATGATATTTACTACTAGTTCACTGTTGATACATATAAACTATATGTCAATCAAACTTCCTAAAATTCTTACAACTTTTTGTTCAGTTCTAGTGCTTTTTGTGTGCCTGTTAATCTCCTGTAAATGATTCACAACATCCTTACATTTCTTTTCTTTCATACGATCAAACACAAAAGATAAAAATAGTTGACAAATAACACTTTCCATAAATGTTAAAATGAGTTATTAATAGTTCATGAATTGACTTGTTCTAATTTTAACAGGTATTTTTGTAAGGTTATTCAGCTAATTAAGTTAACTCTTTTTTCTAAAGAATTTATCATTACATAAATTGTATGTGTTACTTTTTTTAGTTAAATTACTTCTGTTGAGTTGATATATTATATAAGTTAATTCTAATCTTTTATCATTACATATATTCTTCCTAGAATTTTGTTGTATCAAATTTTGTTTAAGATTAGACAGAAAATTTGCTACACTTTTACACGATTCTATATGTACGATATTCGTATGAAAGATTAATTTTTTCCACAAAACATAATACCATAACGGACGATTATATTTACAACACTATAAAATCTTACAAACTTGTATCAATTAATAAGGCAAAAAACTGTGTTTTATGGGAATCAAACCCAAAATCTGGTATAAAAGTTTTTAAATCTTCAACAAGTGGGAAAATACTTTTATTAAAAACATTTATGTAATAAAATGTATCATATTTTTTTCTTATTGGCTTGTTAAACCTGATTATATTCATCAATGCTACTCACTGAGCGTCGGTGACACACCATCAAATTAAGTTTACCCTTTTTGTTTCTCTAATATTTAAAGCGATCATATATCATTGTATGATTAGATCATAAATTCGTTATATGCAATTACAAAACCATGCTAATAAGTCATCGCACGGAAAACGATATCCGAATCTTGAATTAAACTATATAATCACTGTTAAATTAAACATCAAATAATTAATCCGCAGCTA
This sequence comes from Cardamine chenopodiifolia, assembly GCA_963922655.1. Classification (NCBI taxonomy): domain Eukaryota; kingdom Viridiplantae; phylum Streptophyta; class Magnoliopsida; order Brassicales; family Brassicaceae; genus Cardamine; species Cardamine chenopodiifolia. Next base: position 13,663,942 of record OZ000463.1, read on the forward strand.
ACGTCATCCCAGTGTCGGTTGCTAAAGGTGTTTTTCTCAGTAGAGGCATCATTTGATTAATATCAACATAATAGAGACATTCTAAAAAAATTACATGTTATATATTTTTTTTAATAGTAGTACAACAGAAAGTAATAATAACATGTTTAGATAATCTTCCTAAACTTTTAAAACGGATTTCTAGTTCAATTGTACTTGTATGAAGGTTTTTAGGAACGTTTCTTAATTTTGGAGAGCTGTTAAATATTTTGGGATATTTTTCTAATTTCTATTATACTTTTCAAGCAAAATATATAAAACAGTATAATTTCCACAGCATTACCTCCTTTTGAGTATTTTTTTCATTTTGTAGAACTTGTATATAATAAGGTAATAAGTACATATATTACATATTTTACGATAATAATTATGTTATATGTGTCATTTTGTTAGCCTATTCATGTTCTAAATTGCTTAAGTAAATGTTAAACCAATGATTTTTCCTGTCAATTTCGAATTTGAATTCAATTCGTGATACGACCAGGACACTAGTATAAATCAAAAGTTATCTGTAGTTGTCAAACTAATAATTTTATTACTTTAATATTTTCATAAATAATATAAACAAGTATCTAATATTATAACTATAGTTGAATTAATATAAAGGACAAAAAGAAAAGCCAAATCACTAATCAAGTAATAATATATCTGTTTATATTTCATATTTTACAAGAGTTTTTCTTTAGGAAGGCAAGTAGGTGTTAGTAAAAAAATGCAAAGTCTTCATCAACCCTATCCTTAGAAAATAATTAACTTGAACAGTAGAATTATATATTTCTATTCATAACCAATCAGAATATTTGACATGTCAACTATTTAATTAAAATTTTATTTAAGACTCATGGAAATGTCCACTTATGCATATTCAAAAAGTGGTCGACTAATCAACAAGTTGCTAGTCGTTTATAACCGTCTGAGTTTTGAGAAAATCAGCTGATGAATTAGTCGGTAAACTAGTTAATCTACTTAATTGTCGTCTAATTTAATTTTTAGTCGTTCCATAAGTCATAACTCATTTCGATTAGCGATTAACCGTCAATCGTTAATTCACTAATTAATCCAATAACCATCCAATATATATATATATATATATATTAGTTTAAAATTCTATCAAAACAAAAAGAAAATAACTAAAATAACATAAAATATCATTATGAAATTTACTAAATTATCAGTAAAAATTCTAAATTGTATAAAATATCTCTATAATGTTAAAAAGAAAATAACTAATTTTCATATGTTATATTACATAAAATACCATTAATCTTTAGATATTTTAAATAAAGTTATTAAAAAGTGAATCGATTTTTTTAGAAATGGAGATATATTATTCGAAGAAAAAAGTGTGTTCAACGTCTCACATCAGTTTAAAAATACGAAAATTAATTTTAAAAATTGTTAATCAATCAAAATTGAAAATTTAAGATTTTATATTTTTCTACCATATTATTTATTTTAAGTTATTATATTTGAAATATTTTTAATATATAAAATAATGATTCATCTATCATCTTTGTTTTGCTTGATCTTATTTTTAAATTATTTTGAATTATCATATAATAAAATATAGTTAATAAAATGTAATTTTTTACATTTATTGTGAATCGTATGTTTAGAAACGAAGATATATTACTTAATCGATGAAGAAGAAAATGTATGTTTAACGTCCCATATCGGTTAAAAATTTTAAGCAATGGTTTTGAGTCATATTATAAAAGACTAAAATTAATTTCAAATCTGAATGACAAAGAAACTTGACTTATTAGGCGTGTAAATTTTTTAAAAATATTGATTTAGTCTGGTTCTCTAGTTAAACGATTAATTTTACCGAATAAAAGAAAAAAAAAATTAATAATAAGGTTTAAAATATGATAAATATTTAAATCTATAAAAAGTTTATAATCTTTTTAATGTTTAAATATATATATTTAACTTTATCAAGGATTATACAGTTTTTTTAATTTATAAAAATTTAAGATGTTATCAGTTTTAATGTCAAAAATATTTATATAGTTTTAAAAAATGTTCAAGAGTATATGGATTTAATTTAAATGGATCCAATATTTTATCGTTCAGATTTGTATCAGGATTCAGATATTCAAATGTTCTAATATTTACAATAGATCAGGACGGGTCAAGACGAGTCAGAGCAGATAAAGACGGATCATAATGGGTCATGACGGATCTCAGATCAAATTTCTAATCATTGATAATAATTGATATTGGGTTAAATCAAAATGTTATAGATTTTTTGAATAATGTGAAAATATATAGACAACACCACTTAACTTTTACAACCAAATTATGTTATTAAATAAATTTGTATACAAACATACCACCGCACGTACATAATTATATATTAGTAATTTTAATTAACAAATACAGACTATATATAATATGACTCAAATAGATACTAAAACCATAAAATAAATCTAATCTAAAACACTAATAATAATTTATAATTATATAAACTAACAAAATATAAAATAAATAATTTTTTGTGCTGATTATTATCTAGTTAAAAATTAAAATTAAACTCCCGTGAACTTAAAAAGTCATGATATATTGTATATTTGATCTAATAATGGAGATTATAACAGTTAAGCATCAAGTATTTACTGACTAAACTCGAATCAAGCATCTATCAATGAAATAAAAGAATTTAATGGAAACCCCCCCTCCCTCCTTTAACTTTAAACTCATCTATTTTAAAATTCTCAACTATTTTGTTAGTAAAAAATTCTCTCAATTATAATCTGTTTTAATGACTCTCCGTAAACAGTTTATGGTTACAGTGATGAAAAGTTGTTTTGAATGACATAAAATATCGATGTGTTTGTACTTATCATAAAAACAACAAGAGTTTTAATGAAAAGCAATTTGAAGTGCACTTTGTTTTTAAGGTTAACCTTGAAAAATCATCAACCCTAAAACCGTAAGATCTAAGAAATGCCAAAAATGTTAAACGAAAAGTGAGAGCGGAAGTCATAGAGAGCTATGTTACAGCTCATTGCTTCTTCATGTTAATGGGATAGAACTGCGGAAACCCAATAGTGATGTTGTTGTTATGCCTCCTCCAAATAGGTTCCGAGATCCTACCAAAGATCTTTCACCTAAATTTCCCTTTTGCATGTGAAAAAAGTTCAAATGGTAGACTGGCGAACAATGAAAAACATTGTTTTAGAAAATCTTCCATTTCAATTTCTTTACTTTTCTATTTTTTTCAATGGCAGACTTGCAGAACCTGTCAACAAATTGGACATAATAGATGCTCATGAAAGCGTGAAACAATACCAAAACCACCCAAAGAATCTCAAGAAAGACTAAGAAAGAAACAGAAAAATTTTGGTTGAAGAAAACTCTACCACTCAGCCAGTACAATCTTCTCTTCAAAGTATTGCTTAAGTAGTGTCTATTTTAGGATATATGTAATTTCTTATGTTGCAACTGGTGGTACTTTTTAGGACTAATAGTTTTATTTTTGTTAAACAATGTTGCTAGGTTTTTTCTCGGTTTTCTGAAACAAAATATTGTTCAACAGTTTGAATTCTTGGATATTTATTCATGATATTGTATATTTTATTTTTTGTATCTTCTAAACACCAGACCAAATTATTTAAAATCACTAAACCATAACCCTAAGTTTTTAATTCAAAAATTTTACATGCATTTTATATTGTTTTTCATTAAAACTTTTGTTGTTTCTATAATAAATATAAATATCTCAACGTTTTATCTTATTCAAACAACTTTTCATCATTGTAGACATGAATGTTTATGGAATCTCAAATCTATTAGCGGATTATAGTTGAGAATTTAAAAATGGATATGATCAAAATTAAAAGATTCTTTTATTAAATTCACATGAAATAAAAAATAATACTTTTATAACAAATACTTTTATGATAAAAAAATGCTATCCTAGTTTGTTCGTTTAATGTCATTTGTTATGGTATTATTGAGGGGGGGGGGGGGTTAAAATTCAGAGGTTAATCAGTTGCAAGCATTTCATTTTTCACAGAAAAAAATATAATTGGAAGCAAATAAATAACCTCACTAGTCACCACTATATTATTGTGGCAGTTACATTAAGTTTGCCTTTAACATAAATTGAAAAGGCAAGCAAAACAAAGACAATTTAGAAAACTGATTGTCCTGAAACAAAATATTTTTTTATATACAGAAAATACTAATTTATTTAATTAAATGCATTGTCGTATTGGAATAATGATACTGAAATTCAAAGGCTCCACCTAAAATTAATAAAGATTTGATGCAGTGCTTCAAATGCAAAATATCATCCACAAAATAATTTAGGTTTGTTTTGTGTTGAACAAGCCCTCTTTCATATGAATAGTTCTACACAAGTATGAATTAGATACTATTTTTTTCTTACTAGTCCTAGTTTTATTTTATTAAATATAAAAATTTTGACCTTCAAAAGCCTATAAATATGTCCCCCTTTCGAACCACGTATCTGTGTCAAAGATTGTCATCACAAATCTACATATATTCGTTATATATATACCTCCTTCAGTATCATCTACGTATATATGTGTATACATAATATATATATACATATTCAAATTAAATAACTGAAAGAAAAATAAAAATGGTGTTTAAATCAGAAAAATCACACCGAAATTTGAAATCAAAGGAGAAGCAAAGGAAAGGATTATGGTCGCCGGAAGAAGATGAGAGGCTTAGAAGTCATGTGCTCAAATATGGCCATGGATGCTGGAGTACTATTCCCATTCAAGCTGGTAATTTTTAATAAAGTATCCTTATATCTTTTTTTTTTAATAAAGAAAGCAACATTATCATTTCATTTTATAGTTACAATTATTAAACATGCTAATTACATGAATTTTTTTACTTCTAAATAAATAGTTAGGCTCTTCTGATCTTGTCATCAATTATAGAAGATCAATTAGACGTTTGTAATATAAAGTATGCTAGAGTGTATCGGTTTTTAGTGTAATTTTGGAATTTGATTAGGATTTAATCAAACTAAATACGTAATTGGTTTTTACATAAATATAGGATTGCAGCGGAATGGAAAGAGTTGTAGATTAAGGTGGGTTAATTATTTAAGACCTGGACTTAAGAAGTGCTTGTTCACTAAAGAAGAGGAAACTACACTTCTCTCACTCCATTCCATGTTGGGTAACAAGTAAGTCATTCATATTTTAGATAATCATTGTATTTTCAAAATCTATTTGAAATTACGTATATATGGAAATCTAAATTTTTTTAAAAAAGTTGGCTGAATCTTACAAAATTTAAGAAATATACAATTTTATTTTGACTTACCATTAAGAATTTAAGTTTTAGAGACTAGGATTTCAGGTTTATGGTTTTTAGACTCTAGGTTTGATTTTTAGAGTTTAATTTCGAATTTTTTTAAAAAACTATATATATGTATATATTATTTTCTTAATGTTGATATAAAATTTAGCATATTTTAAAATTTATAATTACTCTTTTTTACTAGATGGTCTCAAATATCGAAACATCTACCTGGAAGGACCGACAACGAGATAAAAAACTATTGGCATTCTTATCTAAAGAAAAGAGAAACTTCGACACAGCATGAATCCACAAGAACCCTTCCAACACCTTCCATCACAAACTCACTTAAGGCCTTGCAGAGTACAACCAAAACATCATCTTCATTTATCAATGTCGGAGAATCATTTAATGCTCAAATCTCAAGCTTTTCGCCAAGTCTTGTCTTCTCTGAATGGTTGTCAGATCACAGTTTGGTTATGGATCAATCACCTGATAAGTCTAGTTATGTTCAAGACCTTATTGTACAGGAAGATAGAGGATTCATTGGAACATGTGGACCACGTTATTCGGAAAACATCTCTTTGCATGATTTTGTAACAAATTCAGAATTTTTGTTGCACGATGAGATCGATTTCTGTAGTTCCTTCTCCGACAATTTTTTGTTCGACGGTCTCATCGACGAGCAATGCTCAATGTAAATGTGAGGAAATGTAATAGTACTTTTCTTATTTGATGTATATTTAATAATTATAATAAAAGTTTAATTTTTGTTTTATCAGAGAGTTTGATAAGATCTGTTATACCGAACTCCTTAACCCATCGTATCAGACCAGTGTTGATTTGGACCGATCGGTCAAACCGGTGTTCACATCCTCGTACTCCCTCTATTCATAAAAGATTGAATATCTAATTTTTTTCTTTATTTTTATTGAAAATAATTAGATTTACTAGATTACTATTGGTTCATAATTATTAGAATAATTTTTTGATGAGAGAAAATAATGTATTTAGAAATAGTTTAAACGAGAACTCTCAGATCGGGATGAAAATGATTCAAAGTAACACATTAAAACAGGAAAAATTAAATGTGAAAAATCTCCATAAACACAATTCCAATTCAAGTCTCTATCCAGAAACATAAAGTAACATTAAAAAAAAACGGCTTACATTCCAGTGAATGCCTTCTTTCCAAAGGAAGAAGAAGACCCAGCTGGTATCACCTTCACGACATTGAACCTCACAGTCTTTGACAATGGCCTGAAATCAACAGTCAAAAACAAAAAGATCAAATCAACTGCAACAACAATCAGAATCAAGAGAGAGATACTTTGGTTGGCCTGAATCAAACCATAACCTGCATTGTCCAATGGTAACATGATCTCCTTCCTTGACACGGAAGCATGGTGAGACATGAGCAGGAATGTTTGAATGCCTCTTTTCATACCTAATTACAGAAAAGGATAATACTTTATTAACATCAACTGTTAAATAAAAACATGGAACTGTGTATGAATGTAATGTATATAACCTCTGATACTTCTTCACAAAGTGGAGGTAGTCCCTTCGCACGATAATGGTCCTCTGCATTTTAGCACTGTGGCAAGTACCGGCTAAAATACGACCCCTTATCGAAACAGTTCCAGTGAAGGGACATTTCTTATCAATGTAAGCTCCTGAAAGATATAACAACATTCTTAAATTATCTATTTCATCAAACTTCTGATTCTTCATTCCAACAGTTTTAGCTTCATATTCGAATCTACTATATTCAAAATCTAGATGATTTACCAGATTGAAATTAGGCAAAACTACTCAATGCAGATTCAACCTAGAATGACTTAGTTAAGCTAAATCAAACATACCTTCAATGGCTTCGCGAGGAGTTTTAAAGCCCAAACCAATGCTCTTCCAGAAACGGTTTCCACCTTTTCCAGGTCGCTTCCCTTTTCCCGACTTCTTCGAGCTGATTAAGCAGATACAAGGAACCATTTATCAACGACTTGGAACCTAAACTAGCATCAAATCACAGTGAACATGAAGAAATGGATTTGGGGATTACCTAAGGAAGACCTTAGGCTGCTTAAGAAAAGCTTTCTCAGTCTGAAAACAATCAAAACACACACAAAAGAAAGCCAATGAGAACTTAAAGAGGATATGAATTGAGAGATCAAAACGAGAATAATGTAGAGGGAATAAGGATCAAGCAACCTGTTCCGCCATGGCTCCTGCGTCGAAGCTTGAGGCAAGGATGTAGGAGACAATAGAGCGGCAGCGACGACGTAAAAGAAAACCCTAAATAACAAGACCTTATTTATATATAAGAAATTTTCACGAGAAATATACAATGCCACAGATTTATTGGACCCTAAGTTTTGGGCCTTAGTATTTTGGCTAAGGAAAAAATATATCTAACCCCTAAAACGAGACTTGATTGTGAATAAGAGGGTTTGGGTGTAGTCTGGGTTTGCGTTTGACATAATTTTGGTAGAATTTATTTATAAAAAACCCATTTTTACTAGAAGGACTTTCGAAATAAACCATTTTGTCAATGTCCTTTGGAAAAAAAAAAAACATTTTTCGTGTAAAAATACTATTTTGTCATTTGATCAGTTGAAATTTTTATTTTATTTTTTGATCTGTTTTATTTTATTCACGAGTTTTCGTAGACAAATATATGTTACATGTTTTGTGATTCTGTTTAAATAGCTAAAACATTATATTTGGTTCTCTATTTATAATGTAGGATTTAGGTTATTTGGATATTTGATAATTAATTCAAACTTATTTTGCCATTTGATCATCTGAAACTTTTGTTTCTTCTATCTGTTTTAATTTTGTCCACAAATTCTAAATATATGTTATGTGTTTTGTATACAAGACGATTCTATTTAGATATCTAGAACATTTTGTTTGAATTTTGTATTTATAATGTAGAGTTTAGTTTTATTAGGGTATAGATTTTGGTAATTGATTCAAACCTAATGACATTAACTTTTCCGCTCATATTCAAGGATTTCGATTTTGTTTTATTTTGTCAATGATTGTCCACGAGATACTTATATTTATTTATTTTTCAAATTTTTTTTCGTAAACAAATATATGCAATATATTTTGTCCACTAATATGTGTTTATGGTATATACTCATTCATTTATAACTTTTTTTCTAGAACAAATATTGTAAAATCACATGTTTGGGTTCTCCATTTCATGTGACTGTAGGGTATAGTATTTTTTTTTTTGTAACCTTCTTACGGAATAAATATTGTAAAATCATATGTTTGAATTTCTTATTCTATTTGGGTGTAGGGTATAATATCTTTTTTGTAACCTTGTTACGAAATAAATATTGTAAAATAATAAATTCAAAAATATATATAGTTTTTAATCATTTATTCAACCATAATGATATCAAATTTTCCGTTCTAATTCCAAAATTTCGATTGGCACATACACAATACATGTTTTATTCGGTTCATTTTGGTACTTTGTTTTATTTTTCTTTTTGGCGGGATGGTTTGAGTTCTCATAGCAATTGTCTCTTGTTATTCTTATAAAAACTGTATAAATTGTGTATTGTATTTTCATCTATACTACACCATAGACGTCATTGTTTATGTTATATTTTGTCCACTAAAACAACTATATTTCTGTATAACAAATAATGTTTATATGTACCATAATTTTTTCTACATCCAAGAATGATAAATATGTTTTAAGTTTTTCACTGTAGCAAGTGGCTTATTTCGAATATCACTTAGGAAAAGTGGATGTATCCGTAAATCTCTCATTTTTGTATGTGTGTTTTTACTGGTTTTTGAATAATAGTATTAAAATTAAGTTTATATAACTTTTTTTTACTTTCTTTGATTTCCTGTTTAGTTTTTCTTAAAATTAATTACCTTAGTTATTTTAAACATCTACTGTTATGGATGCTGTAAAGATACCTAAACTTACAAGTTCTCCAAACCACTAAACCACCATAAATTTGACAGCTTTTTCTTAAAATCTTCAATAAGCCTTATTAGTCACTTCACTTGGGCCATGACATTTAAGAAGAAAAGTAAAAAGTAAAAACAAAATATTTGGGAGTGAGTTAAAAAAAATAAAAACCTCTCAAGGAAAAGCTTTACAGATTACAAATGAGCAAACGTATTACTACCCCCAAACATAAGAAGACGCTACATTATGGCCATGTAACTTATACGTTGCCAATGTAACTATACCACAAATAATCCTTTCTTTCTCAAACTTATTAAAAAATGAAACCATAAAAGCAACACCATATTTCATTTCTCCATATAAATTAGAAGCATCCAAACGGCTTCGATGGAGCAGTTCCTGTGGCACGATACTTTGCAGCTAACTCCTCTGCCTTAAGAACTTCTTCTCCACGTTTCGCTTCGGTCATCGCTCTCTTCTCTTCAGCTTCCTTGTGGATTTGAGCTATTTTGTTCTTCATTTTCTCTGCGTACTCTGCTTTCTTCTTAATTAGATGTTCCTTAATTTCGAAGAAAATTAACTAAATTAGAAGAATATATAAAATGGCAGCCTTTCATGAAGAAAATAAAAACTTTGAAATTGGAAAAATGTATTGGCTTTACCTCGATCTTCTTAAGTTCAGCTTCCACAGAGGCTTTCTTGCTGTTTTCCCAAGCTCCAACTGAAGAAATCTTCTTCTGAGCTCTGTGTCATTAAGTTATTAAAATTATATTATATACAGTAGAACAAAATATTAAAGTCAAGGGATTCAAAATTTTGCATAAACTCATTAGAGGCTTTAACTTCTTTTTTTCTCTGATTCTTTTTTCAGAAAAAAATAAAGAACTCACTTGTTCTCCACTTTGGATTTCTCAGCCTCTTCCCAAGCTTTGATGAGAGCCATCCTTTTATCTGTCTCGAGTCTAGCCAAAACAGCATCTTCACACCATATATATATATATATATGTGTTACACATACCAAACAAAAATCCCACAATTAATCATGCGGTAAATTACTGAAATTATATAAAGTTAAGTTAGCGAAAAGGCAAAAATCCTCGATTCCACTTAATAATAATATTATTATTATTATTATTTTGAATAACTAAGAAGTTCAGAATTCGTGAACCTCTTATCCCCTGCGGCAGGGTTCAAACCAATGTTAAATTAACTTTTTTTTGGAAAACAAACTTTTCCTAACAGAAATCAAACTTATGATCTCATTGGTCTTAATCCACGAGAAGTTACCACGAGAAGTTACCACTAGATCAATCCCACATTAGTTTAAATAATACTATATCTCCTGACTGTGTATTAATCATGATCTAACTATTTCGTTGATTACCTCGGTTAACTGAACCTTCTTTCTTCTCTTCCTCAGGTTCTTCTGCAATGACAGCAACAACAATAACAAAAAACAATTGAAAAGGTATCAGTTCTTTGCCGAAAGTAACAATATTTCGTAGATTTTTATTTGACTTAACATGGCCAAGTTAAATTAGAAATACTAACAGGAACTAAACAATTCGAACAACTAAAAATGTTATGAACTATACAGCTTTCTAAATTGTGAACAAGAAACAAAAAAAAAGGAGTTTACAATTAAAATATGTAATTCTTTTTCGTTGAAATATAAATGATATGTTACTTGCAACGACGAGAACAATAGCTTTGGAATCGTCAGACTTCTCCACCGTGGACGGTGGTGATGGGTCCGACGCGGCGGTTTCGGGCTCTATGACTTTCTTCTGCTCTTCTTGAGTCATGTCGTCGTGTGGTAGCTACGATATTACGACAGAAGAATAATCTGAAAACTGTTCTGATTAATTTGAGAGAGGGTTCGAAATTCGATTATTTAATAGATAGAGATGGTGAGAATAACTGTAGATACGAAAAATGAGCTGGATTAAAGCAATGTCCTGTCTCTCGTTGTCATATCATGACTTTTTATTTTTTTTCTTATTCGTGACAGAAACAACAAACAAATGCTATTCTTTCCAGTTTATTGTCGTGCACGATCATTATTGCTTAACCAAATTCATAAAATGCACCCAACTAATAATGATATTTCAGAATTCAAACATATTTTTGGTATAATGTAACTATTAATTAATAATGATGCTTTGTAAAAAAGCTGTTAATTAATAATTATACACTAATAGAAGAAAAATGATAAAATTATTTTTCAGTTTCAACTATCTGTATTTGCGCATAAAAATAAAAAGCAAAGATAATAATAATAATTAATACAAACCAAAACCAACAAAGAACTCACCGGTCACAATCAAATAGCATAATAAATTGAGACGAAGCCACGCCTCAATGGGATTATGGGAGGAGAGCAGGTGAATCCAACAAACCACTATGGATATCCAATCCGAACGAGTGAACGAGATAAACTCTATGACTACAACTTCAGTTAATTATATAATTAAAGAGATTATATCAAATCATTAAGTATCATTCCCAATTTCCGATAAGCAAACCGTCCTTGTATTCTTACTCTAAATAGTTTTGAAATACGAGATTAAACCTTAAGGCTATATATATAACCACCTTTTTGGCATGGCTTATAACATATATTCCACTGAATTCTATTTTGATTTCGCAATTTTCCATCGGTGTCCGTTAGTTTGCATACTGTGTTGAGATATCATCGGAAGAAGACTACATTGGTATTTCATGTTTTTTACATCAAATTATTGTTCATCTTGTGCATGCCCATTATATATGTCATCAAATAACTTTTGCTTTTATTTCATATGGTACCGGATGTGTTACTGTTAAACCAAAAACTCCAAATCAGATAGGCTCTTCTAAAGACAAATCTACAGCCTAAACGATCTTTTTTAGGCCTGCACAACCAAATGAAGCCCTCCGATGATTCTATCGTTAGAGTATTTGGTTTAACATTTAGCAGACTTAAAACTTATCTTCTACCAATGACAAAGATATCTCATTATGAGAAGATTACTCCTGCACACCATGTTCAGTGGTTGCCCATAGGAACTGATGATCCAAACGGTATCATGCGATGATCAGATGACTTTGCACACCACACCTAGCTTTGCCATGAAGAACCAACATATCAACTTTGCGTCATGTGTAGATTATCGTAGGCGAATGATCCTCACTTCTTTTCTTTTTTCTCAGCCTCAGCAGCCATCTTGGCTCTAGCACCAGCATGTCTCATGTTCGTGCCCTCTAGACGGATCTTTTCATAAGCCTTGAACGATTTCATGTCAGAGGTCAACTTCACAAGCTCCATTCTTGGCTTCTCACGTACAACATGCATGTGATCTCCTTGGACTTGTGTTACATTGGCAAACTCTTCTGGTGCAGAATCACCAGCCTGTTACACAAACAAAAACATAAACAACTAAGAGATCAGATCCAAAATCCAATCCAATAATGAAGATCACTAAAGCTAAAACTATTTTGTTTTTGCGGTTGCGGGAAGAATATGTCCACCATAGTGATGTCATACATGCAAAACCATTTGTCGTAAATCCGACTGTTGCAGAAAATCTTGCATTGTCCATCATAATGCAAAACTATTTATCCATCGTAAGAATATCGTACATGCGTAATCGCATATCTGTGAAAATTTGCGTCGTTTAAAACAAAAATTCATCGTAATCGCATATACTGAAACTAGCCAAACATCATAATCAGATTAGATCAAATATCTCAGTTAAAAACACATTAGAGAAGATATTCAAATTTAACAATATCAAGCAAAATAGGTAAAAACACGTTTTCTTTTTCTTTTAATCCTATGATTTAGAATTTTTGGTATGTCTAAGTGTTTTCTTTACATGTTGTACTCTTGTGTGGACAATCAATTCATCAAACGAACTTATATTTCTATCATATAAATGGTGTGACCTATCAAGTTCTACATTAGCATTTAGTGATTTAGCGTATAATCATTATAGTCATCTACATGAATGTTAATTTCTTTAAACTTACAATCGATAATAACTATCAAGTTCTACATTAGCATTTAGCATGCAGTAAATGTCATGCATGCTCTTTTTTTCTTGTCATTGCTGATAATAACTAAAATGCTTATTTATCTAAACACAATACTTTTTCTCTATTCGCATGTTAACCGTTTTGTTTCAATCTTTAATTTTTTTTGGTAAAAAACCGTTTTGTTGGTCTATGATTCCGATGATTATCAATTAAAGCCAAGGTTGAGTGATCATGATATGTGCAGCTCGGTGACCACTCTCTCTCACAAAAGGTGTCCTTATCTTAGCGAATAATAACATAAGTTTCTTTTGATTTAGTCCATAAATCATAATCATACAAGGTCTCTTTATAATTTTCACATATAATGGTCCCTCGATTCAGATAAACTAGTTAATTATTTATAGAGTGGTTTGGACGGTACTATCTGAAACCGCATCATGACAGTGGTACTGTGATACACACATTGCAATCATATCATATCTTTTTTTTTTTTTTAATTAGTTTACGATCCTCGTCGGATTGAATTCAAACAAAGATTTGACATGGATATATATTAGTCCCTATAATATTATGTAGTACGTATTTATTTGGGGATTAAATCTGCAATGCTGATGACGGAAAATATAGAGTGTGTGGCGAGGAGCTCTTAATTTAGGATTTTTATTTGGATTTTGTGTAGATTTTAAGTGACAAGAACTAATCTTACTTTGTGGAATGGATCCCCAACAATGTGAAGTCAACTGTCTGTGACATCCCACCAACAGGTCTAAAAATGGCATCCACATTCATCGGAAACTCGACTTCGATCCAGGAGATGTTCAGGCGAGTAGGTGAGCGAACAGTTCACAGCTATGTTCAGAAATGGACGAGATGGAGTTTACGGAAGCAGAGAGTAACATGAACGATCTGGTCTCGGAGTATCAGCAGTATCAAGTCGCAACCGCAGAGGATGAAGAAGGGTATGACAGTATGAGTATGACGACGAAGAGGAAGAAAATGTTCAAGAGGAGCAATATCAGTGATGGAAGAACAACTAAATGGAGTATTTGTGTTCATTTCATTAGTGTAGCTTTTGTCTTAGCTTTAAATTTGAGGATTGGTTGTTCCATAACTCCGGTTCATGTCTTGGTTTTGTACGGTTTGATCTTATATCTCTGTTTGGGTCTAGGAAACTCCTTTGAGTCTGTGTATTCTTCCTTATGATTCGTGACTTCGTGTTTTATCCTCGTATTGATTACATTAACACTACAAAATTAACTTCATAATTAAAAAAAATGGAATTCAGGTTCTAAATTCTTTAAGGCGGTCATCACTCTCATATTATGTAGGTAAAAGTAATGGATTTTTTCAAATAAATCACCAACGTTTTTATTTTTTGTAAGAACAACTCTTGTTAGAAATTTGTGCAAGTTAATTTTCTGAAGTTTAAAATCACTAATATATTCTTTCTCTGCATTGTCGATGTGTCATTGTTTTATTCTGTAAAAAACTGACAGAATTATCAAAACGTGTCATTATACTTAAACTACACCGATATGTTTTGTTATGCAAAACAACATGATTTTGTTGTTGTTTTTATCAAAACAACATAATTTTTTTAATCAAAACAACATGATTTTTTCATCAAAACAATATATATTTATATTTGGAGTATTTAAACCGGATAAAATTTTTTATACCGGGTTAGATCATTCATCTCTTCCAAAATCAACCAAAACCAAAATCATATAAAAATTTGGGTTAAGAATTACAAACCAGAAACTCTTATAACAAAATCACAAAACAAGACTAAACCGGACAAGAAAAATTAAAATTTGGATTCGACGCCTTCGAGGTGAGGAACTTCGCCGGAGAGCTGAGGAGCGGAAGAAGAGCCAGGGAGCTAGAGACGCCGTCCTCTAGCATCTCTGGTTTCCTGATGAGCTCCTCGGCCAAACACTCCACCGCGAAACCCTAGCCTCCGCACCACCTCGCCGCATCGAAACCACCAATGAGATTAACGTCTCTTCCACCAAATCGAAACCCACTGAGAAAAGCAGTAGATGATTCAGATCTAGTCCTCGCAAATGTGGAAAGATCCGAAGCCGTAAGAAGACGAGTGCTGTAAGAGCATCGACGATGAAGTCTTCTCCGGTTCAACTTGCAAACAAGGCGAAATCGAAGCAATCATCATTGCCACCGGAGTCCACACATTCTTCGCAAAGCAGCGCATCTCGTCGACACCACAAACCAAATCGGACATTTCCATTTTCACCTCAAGATATCTCTGATGGTGGATGCACCGGGAGAGCTGCTACCACTATTCGCTATTGGTTATGTTTGGTAGGTGGAGGTTGAGGAGAAGCTAGCGGAGGGAAGGAAGAAGGTGGAAGCAGAGTTACATGAAGCTTTGGCGAGCTTGGAGAAGCAGACCTCCGAGATTGACGAAGATGGCGAGGCTTCGAGATCGACGAATCGATGGAGATAACTGCTTTAGATCCGTTGAGGCTTGCTTCAGATCTGCTCGGATTTTGGCTTGTCGTGGTTCTATAGCTCTAGCGGTGCTCGAGGACGACGACTCTGTGGGTATCTATTCAAGCATGTCAGGTGGATTTGGCGTCTTCACGTTAGCTTGGGTGGTTCGATTCCGGTGATGGGGGCTTCACTGGTTGGTGCAACCTTCGCTGATGGAGGTTTTGGGGCTTCACTCCTGCGGTGGAGGTAATGTCTCTGGTGTGCTGGTTCGTTTGTACGGCGGTCAAAGATTAAGAGAGAGATCAAGAGACTTGAGACTTACAAGCTTTGATTTTGATTTAGTTCCACAAATCTCATTGCGCTGACCATAGTAAACTCCTTCTCGTTGTACCAAAATAGAGAGGAGATTACAAGATTTGGTTGAATGAAGATTTTATTTTTGATTTTGGTTTAGGAGGAGATTTAGTTTTGATTTTGGTTTAGTGAAAATTTAGTTTTGATTTTGGTTTAGAGATTATTTTTGATTTTGTTTTTGGTTTAACAAAGATTTTAGTTAGATTTTGGTTTAACGAAGATTTTAGTTAGATTTTGGTTTACGAGGCTCTTTGGATTACGAAAAATGACTTTGATTTTGGTTTAATGAAGATTGGTGATGTGACTGGAGATTCGTAAAAAATATTCTCTATGACCAACACGACGTAGTTTTGATAATTCCGTCTGTTTTTTACAGAAACAATTTTTTTTTAGAAACAAACAGTGACACGTCAATGATACAAAGAAGAACCACGTTAAATATGACTTTAAATTTTATAAGATTGGCTTGCACAACTTTCTATTGGTGATTTATTTGCAGAAAATCTAATAAAAACTAAAACTCATATTTTTAAATTGGCTATGGAACTTTACAGTAAATTATTTTTTTTAATGGCAAAATTGTGGTTTAGTCCAATTATTGCCACGAGTATCTTTTACACATGAAAATATCTTGGTTTTTTTATTTTAAATAATTTATTAAAGGTTTTGTTTTCTTTTGCCGTAGATATTTTTATCCCAATACGAAGAAGTTGTAAGTGAACCATTTCCGTAGTGTCAGGCATCAAGCCTTAAAGTGACAGTGCATATAAATAAATCTCCTTTTCTTTTAAAAGAGAAATTAAATGTGTATTGGTAATTTGGTATCCTTGGCTATATCAGTTTTGGCATTACGCTTGCAGTAGTCAAATTGAACACGACGCCACTAGTTCAGTAGCATCTTTAACAAACGACAACACCAAGACAAAAAAAACATGAAAGAAAGAAACTCTCCTTTATTATACTTCGATAAACTCTTATCAACTTTATTTCCAATTTTGTAATTTAACTACTATACCTTTTACCACCATGTTCTTTTTTTTTTTACCATGAACCATATGAAAAGGTAACATAAAAAAACCAATAACCAATAGAGAATGCAAAACCACTTGCGTGATAACTGACTCATCACCAAGGATTTGAGCAAGATGGTGTTGTGTTGTTTTTCAGGGTTTTTCGAGGAAATGCTGTGCGACGATACGGCGCTGAATCTTACCAGAAGCAGTTTTGGGGAGGTCATCAGTGATGAATACTCTCTTCGGCACCTTGAAAGCTGCCAAATTCTTCTTACAAAACGCTTTAATGTCCTCTTCATTCACTGTTGTGCCTTCTCTTGGAATCACCGCACAGTTAATCTGATATACGAATAAACCAGGGAAGAAACTAAGAGCATAGTTTTGATCATAATGCACAACATCATGGTCGATATGGTAGATCGATTCGTGAATGCAAAGAACAACTTAAGCACAGGTTTTGTTTTACCTCTTCGCCATATTTTTCATCAGGAACACCAAACGCAACCCCCTGAGAAACATCGGGATGGGTTAAGAGTACTGCATCCACTTCAATTGGGGATATCTTCTCACCTGAAATAGAGATTGTAAGTAAGTACACATAGAAAATGTAACTCATTGATACAAAAGAACAAAATACTGAACAAATAGCATCCTTCTTTGACTTGTCTCATTTCTAATTTGTTTGGGGGGTTTTCTTTGACAAGTTTAACCACTCAATTAAGACTATGCAAATAAATTACTTGCCAAAGACTAGTATTCTTGTGAAACAATAAAGCCATCACAAAGAGTAAATGAAAACTCACCTCCACGGTTAATAAGCTCTTTGATCCGACCCACCAGATGCAAATACCCATCGGAATCAAAGTAACCAATATCACCAGTGTGGAACCAACCAAACTCGAAACCTGCCTTGTTGGCCTCTGGGTTGTTCTTGTAACCCTTGGTCACATTTGGCCCTCTTATACAAACCTCTCCTTTGTTATTTGGCTCTTGTGTCTCGCCTTTTTCATTGAGGATCGCCATTTCTTGACCTACCGGTTTCCCAACAGACCCAGGTTTGTGTGGACCTTCCTCCGGTAAGGGGTTTGAGCTCATCAAATGGGTTGCCTCTGTCATCGCATAGGCCTCTAGAACTGGTGCTCCAAAAGCTTCCTCAAGCCTGGACAATATCACCTGACAAGTAACAAGACAAACAAAACCATAAATTTCTTGAAAGACTCCAACGTTTTACAAAACATTGTGTTGTACAAACGCCTCAACAATTGTGACTGGAAACAAGAGCATTACCGGAGCCAAAGAAGCACTGCAACTCCTGATGAACCGGAGTTTAGGGTATTCAAGCTCAGGGTGGCTCGAGTGGCGGTCCAATATGATCTGATGAATGGTTGGAACAGCAGTATACCAAGTGGCGTTATACTTCTTCATGTCTGGCCAAAACGTTGTTGCTGAGAATCTACCAGCAGCTGGAAGAGTCACAGCCGCACCAGCTCCAAGCGAGCTGAACAATCCAGCTAACAATCCATGAACGTGGAACAGAGGAAGAACAATCACCGTAGAATCCGACTCGGTAAGCTTGTAAACGGATTTAATGTTCTTGACCGATGAAACTAGATTGAGCTGCGTAAGCGGTACACCCTTAGGACGGCTCGTTGTGCCAGAAGTATGGAGGAAGAGGGCAGCGTCGTCAGGGCTGTTAACGAGTTCCGCCGCAGAGTCAACAACCGAGTCGGAAGTCGACACGGACAGAGCAAGGTCCGATTCAGCGTCAAGCAGCGTGGCGGTGACGTGGGAGATGTTCAGCTTTGAAGCTGCCTTTTGAGCCGGTGCGTTTCCTTCTGGAGAGGTTAATAATAGCTTCGAATCTGAATCTGAGAGGTAAAACTCAAATTCCTCCGCCGTGTACGCTGCGTTTAATGGCGCCGCCGTGGCTCGAGCTCTTATCACCGCCAAAAACATTATAACAAACTAAGAAAAACAAAAAAAAATCAAAATCAAGAGAACAAATCAACAATAATTCAGAGGCATAATTAGGAATCTGAAAATCAAATTTCTCAAGTAAGGAGTGATTTCAAAAATTTTCCATAATAATCATTCTTAGAGAAACATACCATTTCTGTTTCCTATACGAAGCTTAAATCCAAAAGATATGAAAAAACTACCTCAACCGTGTTAGGGAAAGTGAGAGCTACGACATCGCCGGGCTTGATCCCGGCGGCGGAGACAAGGCGTGAGGCGGCGTTTTCAATTAGATCATGAAGACGCGCGTGAGTGAGATCAAATTTTCCAGATACCGAGAGAGCTCGCCGATCGGGAAATTTTCTGGCGACGTTTTTCAATAATCCGGTGAGCGTGTCGCTATCCATGGTTCCGTTCTTAAACAAAAAATGAGCGACGATGAGGATATGAAGCAGAGAAGGTAGAAAACGAAAACTCAGTATTTATAAATTAGCAAAACGAAAAAAAGAACCAAAGGAATATGCAGAAGCAAAAAAGCCTGAGAGACGATGCCACGTGGAAAAATCGCTGCGGCTTTTCTTATGATCGTATGGTCATAATATTTCTGTATATATCTATTTAAGTTTTTTTTTGGGGGGTCGCCGGTGTATCGCCGGCTGTTAAACCGGCTTTTCGGGTTTTGAAGAGGTGGGTTTTTATCTTTTTATTTATTTATTTACGGTACAAACCTTGACCGAACGGTTAAAATAGCGAACCATGCGATGGAAAGAGCACCCCATTTAGGGTATTCACTGGGTATCTCATGCATTTTTTTATATTTTTTTTAAAGAAAAAAATGAGGAAAGGTCAATTAAATTATCTACATGTAGAGAGACTCATGACATGTGTTTCTCATCAACACATGGCATTATCTCATTAGTTTAGTTATTTGGTCTATAATTAAATACATAATAATTTAAAAGGTCAATTAAACTGTTTGTACATAATTATTTTTTATTTTTTATTTTTCATAAATCATAAAATAAAATTATCTTTCTATTAAGTTCTAATATGCATAATTTCAAATAATATATTTAATATTAATATTAAATATTAATAAAATAATATTAAATTAGTATTTTTTAGTTAATACAATGTATTAAATAGTAAAAATATGAGAATTGGAAAATTAAAAATAATATTATTAAAATTAACTATTTATTTATTGTTATAATTATAGACTAATAAATAAATATAACTCATTAATATAATTGAGTGTATTTAAAATGTTATTTGATATGTTTAAAATATAGTAGCGAGAGATCGTTTAAGTTTCTTACTAATAGACCTATAAAATGAAGTAAGTATCTCATATTAAAAAAAATATTAAAAATATTAAAAATATTAGTTTCATATTATGGAGAAACTTAGAGAGAAACCCACTAATGAGGTTGCTCTTAGTAGCTTACTAGCTTACGGTTTCTTTTGGCAAAATAGTTTGGTGAAAAGTGAAAACATACAGCAATTTAGTTATAAAAAAAAAATTACTATAGTAAGATTATTCGTGGGAAGTTGACTTATATGTGGAACCAAAATTATGAAACATAACATTTTAAGAAAAAAACAGTTCTATATTATACTTTTACAAACAGAGAAGTGGTCGCTAAATTATTAACTATACTGCGACGAGTTGTGTCGTGTTTTCTTTAATAAAATAAGGTTATCCGTGATTTTTTTCTTTTTTTGATAAAAGATTTTCAATTAATTATCCATGAAACTTTTTCAGTTTGTAACAAGCTTAAGAAAACCTTTTACTTTATGAAAATAGGGTAATGAAGCCTTAAGTATTTTTAGGCCCTTTGATGTGGCTTTGACTCGGATTATCACATATCAAATTTTCCTTTAAAGATGCTCTTAAGTAGCACTAATCATTTCATAATATAAAAGAAGATAACCTTCTGAAATGGAGGTGGGTGGGATAAACTAATTAAACGCGTTTAGAATAAGATTCTTTATAAAATATAGTTTATTAATAAAGAGATTAAATTAAACTTCTTTAGTTCTGTGCTTGAAAAAATAGTAGCTCAAATACCAAGAATTTGTTCATACCACCGAAAAGAAAAGAAAATATGTTAGAATTTGTGGGAATTCCGACTGTTTTTTGTAGTGAAGAAAAAAACTCTTTATATATATATATATATGTATATTTTGTTTGGGTTAAATCTCTTTAAAAGATTAAAATAAGATATCTATCTTTTTGAAGTTATCAAATTTGGTTTGTCCATACTATACAAATGATTATATTGTTTTATTTGGACTGGTTATTTTTTTTTTGTTATGTACAAATTATACATGCACACTATTCAAAAATAATTGTTGAATTTGGATTATGACTCCTAAACGGCTAAACGATCTAGGCTTCGTTAGCCAACTTCTTTTTAGAAGCCATTTTTAATGCCGTCCTTGCTTTCTAATGAGATCCTATCGTTTACAACAACGGCACTATGACGACAAAAAAAAAAACAACAACGGCACTAATGATTTATATGCTTTCTAATGTCTTTATCTAGTCCCAAATTTTTTGAATTTGAAGCCACGTTATATTGTATTGTAGTTTTGGACGTATACATTATCAATTTATCATGATTCATTCGAATTGGTATAAATTTGATGACGATTATCCAAATGTAGCAGGTTCAAGGTTTTTGTTTTCTAAGCTTAATCTATAGAGTAAACTTTTCTTTTTGTGTTAAAAGGCTCAATCTATAGAGTAAACTTTACAAGTCAAATTAAGTTTACTTGGTTAAATATGAAAAATATTAAAATTTTGCACGTGAATAAAAATATATGTTGAAAGTTCGTATATATGAAAACGTAACAGAGTTATAAAAATAAGTCATATTCATGTAGCTGAAAAAGCCATTTTCCTTTCTCCAAACTAAACGTACATGGTCTCATGTAGGCCATCACCTACAATATAAGAATTTGAGTTGTGTTTGTTCTTCTTACGTGACAGTCAATTGTCGACCACTGAAATTTAGAAAAAAAAAAAAAAGAAATTCCAACTTATCATTTACATTTTTTACTATTCAAGTAGATAAATTATTGTAAATACGAGATCAAGAACTTCCAAGATACTCACAAACTACTCGCTCTGTACTTGCAAAACAAACAATCAAAGAATAAATAAATGCAAATACAAGAACACGACACAAGATTTGTTTATTCAGTTCAACTAGATCGATGAGATCTAGCTTACATCTGGGGTCGAATCAGTTCGGCGAATCCACTAATCAAGAAGGAAATAAGCTCAAATCTGACATTCACGAATTACAATGGTGATTTTTCTTTCATCTCTCTCTCTTTTGATACACGATGAAAAAGAAGAAGATAGATGATATTTTACAAAACAAATTATAAAGAGTTAACCAATCTTCCACTGTAGTTAGAAGACCAACCAATTCCCTTAATCTTCACGGTTTAATCAGCAAAACCACAAACCGGCATTAACCAGCCCTCTTCAATTTCAATCAACTTAATAACTCATTAAACTACCTGAAATTGAATCAGAACATTAAACCATAACACTCCACCCTGAGTGTGATGGTGTCACATTTGAAGATCCCCACAAATCTGCATAAATATATCCCAAGATGTCTTCAGTATTATGCTTCCCAACATTAAAGCTCAAATGTTTTGATTTTCCCATCACACAATGCTCACAAAAGTTTAAATTCTTCACATCTTTCTTATCTATCAGGTCATTCTCAGACAGAATCTTCATACTGTTCAAGCTTAAGTGTCCAAGTCTGTTGTGCTATAGACCTGTCCTGTTCTTCGTTTCCTCTATATTGCAGATGGCCTCTGTGACTGTTTCACCATCAAGAATGTACAAACCGTTCTTGAGTTTTCCACTCAGTGTTGTAGTCTTGTTCTTGAAGTATCTCACCTTGCCTTGACTTCCCTCATGACTGAATCCAAGTTTATCCAAGGTTCCTGTCGATATGAGATTTCTTCTTAAATTTGGAACATATTTGACATTGTTTAATACCTTGATAAAACCACCATGAGTATTGATTTTGATTGTTCCTTGTTCTTTTGATTCTACTGAGTGATCATCTCCAAGAAGTATAATAGACTTCTCTTTATCTTCAAACTTGCAGAACCAGTCTCTCCTTGATGTCATATGAGATGTGCAACCTGAGTCCAAAATCCACAGATCTTTAACCAGTTGATTCCCAATGCTTAGTGCTTCTAAGAATTCAATCTTCTCTGTAATAACTCCAGCCTCGCCTTGTTCTTCATTCTCAAGTTTTTTTTTTCTTGCATAGCAGTCCTTCTTGAAATGCCCTTCCTTTTTCCAAAACCAGCAAGTTACTTTTGTCTTAGAGTTTGATCGGCTTCGATTCTTTCCCTTTGAACCCCTTTGATGAGCTCTCACAAATGGCCTTCCTCTTTCGTAGTATACAAAATAGTGGATAATCCTTTCTCTGATTCTTTCAATTCAGTTAATTCTCGTTCTGATGACTTCGCTGATGATACAACATCTTGGACTGTTAAGGTTTTGTTGCCATACTTCAGGGTGTGCTTCAGTTGACTATAACTTGCAGGAAGTGAGTTCAAAATTAAGATTGCTTGAACTTCCTCGGCAACTTGAATCCCTAAACTTCCTAAATCAGCGACCATTCTCAAGAAATCGTCAACGTTCTGATCGATTGACTGAGACTCAATCATCTTATATGAGTAGAACTTTTGCTGAACATAGATTTTGTTTGGCAAGGACGTCTCCATATACAGCTTATTCAACAAAGCCCACATCTCAGCAACGGTGTCATAGTGATTTACCTTTCTTAAGACTGTGTCGCTAATGTGATTGATAATGATGTTCTTGGCTTGTTCTGATTTATCAATCTTCTTGATCCAGAACCTCCTTTGTTTGTGAGGTTTCATAATCTGAAGACTCCAAAGAACCTGCTTGTTTCTCTTCACTCTTTGTCAATGGAATTCGCTTTGTCAATGAGAAATCAGATAGACTGTTCTTCAACCCAAGAACTCCAAGCTGAGCCATCATCCGGATCTTCCACAACGAGAAGTCACTGTCACCATCAAACACCTTGATTTCAACTCTAGTTGTTGTCGCCATTGATCGATTCGCTTCAAACCCTAAGCTCTGATACCAATTGTTGTAAATATGAGCTCAAGAACTTCCAAGATACTCACAAACTACTCGATATATACCTGCAAAACAAGCAACCAAAGAACAAACAAATGCAAATGCAAGAACACAAGACACAATATTTGTTTACCCAGTTCAACTAGATCGATGTGATCTAGCTTACATCTGGGGCCGACTTAGCTCAGCGAATCCACTAATCAAGAAGGAAATAAGCTCAAATCTGAGATTTCACGAACTACAATGGTGATTTTTTCTCTCAGCTCTCTCTCTTGATACACGATGAAGACGAAGAAGATAGATGATATTTTACAAAACAGATTATTAAAAAGTTAACCAATCTTCCATTGCAGTTAGCAGACCAACCAATTCCCTTAGTCTTTACGGTTTAATCAGCAAAACTACAAACCGACATTAACCAGCACCTTTTCACTTTCAATCAACTTAATTCTCATTAAACCAGCTGAAATTGAATCAGAACATTAAACCATAACATAAATAAATCTATAGTATTACGTTGATAAAAAACATCTTATACTCGTCATTAGTCATAATTATTCAAAGACAACTTACAATCAAAGTATACGTTTTCGAAACTCTACTCGAATAAGCAGATGAATTCTGTTTCGTAAAATAGTCCGCGATTTTAGAGTATATAAAAATGTCTTAGGGTTACAACTTATAATACATTAACATTAATTTTAAAAAACCCTAGATGATAAAGAGTTTTCACCTCAAAGTATTTAATTTTTGTTTTTCTACGAGCAGTATTTACTTTTTGTCATTTACATTTAAATTTTTTTTATTCAGGTTTATCCAAATTCACAGCAGTCAGTAATAAATTAATAGGCATAGGTTTGCTGAAAAAATAACCATATGTTTAACTTCACTAATATTGACTAACAAAAGAATTGAATTAATTTAATAAATATAATAACGTTGAAAATTAATTTATCTAGGGCAATAGTTGGAAATTTTTTTCATTTTTTTGGCCAAGATAGATAAATTTGATTTTTTCAACTTTTTCATCATATTTAATAAAATTAATATATTACATTATAAATTATAAATTATAATTGATTTTTTTTATATGTATTAATATAATATTGACACCAAAATTTTGTATCTTAAAAATTCTCGTACTTAAATTATATTTGTTTTATTATTTTCGATACTTTTTGTTTCCAAATAATTGAAAAGGCTGTCGTCAGGAAACAAGTTTGGGACGGTGGAAAAATAAAATAAAATGGGCCTTGTCTCTATAACATTGGGCTTAGGTTAAAACTAACAACCAGAGCAATAAAGTTAAGAGCTTTACGATCAAACCCCCGCCACCGGCAAAAGCAATCACCGTCATCGATAACCCATCAAAGGCTTTGACACTTCTCTCGCTCCATCCAATCGAAAAAGAAAAAAACTTTCCGGGAATTGTCCTTATTAAGCAATCGTTAATTCGGTTTTGCTAAAGCCTCTTGTATTTGAGTATCAGAAGCAAAAAAACACAAATCATGACCACGAGTGAATTTGGCATTGTCTACGCTGTTCACATCATCACCGTCCAATTCGGCTCCGTCGTATCGGTAAATTGAAACCCTTAAAACCCTTTCTCAGATTATGAGTTTATGATTTCGTTATAATGAATTTGATGATGGGTCTTGGTTATTTTGCAGAAAGTCTGTGAATGTCTTCTCCGTAAAGGACCTCTTTCCTCACGAGACATCTCCCGTTTAGCGGAATCAGACATCAATTATAACCAAGTCAAGGATATTTTGTGCCTCTTGATTCAACACAATTGCGTTCAAGCATTTTCTATTGAACCGCCTGGTTAGTCCGGTTTACTTGTTGGTTTGGCTTGGCTTTGTTCAGTTTCCAGGCAATATCTATTCTGCATTGTGGTTGTGGGATTTGATTGTAAACACTTTTTTACTTGGATTTTGTGATTGGGGGATCTTGACTTAGACTCCAACTAGAATGGTTACGATTAGAATCGTAAAGAGTTGAATAGTTTTGTTTCGTTGAAGTTATTTTCATTTGGTACCTTTGTTCTTAGCTTGTTGCTATCTTATCTAAACCAGAGTTCTGTTCAGATAACGAGGAATTTCAAGTAGGTTCTGTGATTAGTGAAGTTTTCAAGTTATGAAACTTGTTAAGATAATGGATTAGATATGAAAGCGTTTCTTAGTGTTTTCGTAGGCATGGAATGAAAGTAGTCATTTCAGGTTTATTTTTGTTTTCTTACGTGAAGATCAAACGTATTCATGAACACGAAGGTTGTTCTCGTTTCAGTATAGAGTGCAAGTTCCCATCTTTTATCTTATACCAGTGTTATATTTGTTACATTTTTCTTGTCTTTTGTACTTGCTCGGTTGCTTTTCTTTCATTTTGAAGATATTTTAAAGTTATTCTATATGGTACGACGTATCCTTCAACTATGTCATTAGTGTCAAACATAGAAAGAGAGAAATTATGAAGGTTTTGTTGTATTCGTTTGACATGTAGATGGTTCTGAGAGCAAAGCTACTGTACAGTATATTGTGCTGTTTAACAACATTCTGCATCGGGTGAGGTATAACAAGTTTTCGAGGATTGTAAACGAAGAACTTGGGCCTGAGGTCAAATTTCTGCTTCTCGTTCACTCTGGTTCAGTGTTTGGTTTAGTTGATTACGCTTCAGACATGCCAATCTTATACTTTTGATCTATATGTACAGTGTGGCGCAGTTCTTGATGGTTTACTTAGTAACGGTAGGCTTACCTTGGGACAACTGATAGAAAGAGACAGAGGTGAGTCCTGAAATCTTATGTACCTATTGTGTTATATTATCACGATTTACTCTCATTGTCGGCCCTGGCTTTTTGGCCTTTGTGTATCTCGTTTTGATCATAATAATGTGACAAACCGAATGGATGCTAATCTGTTATATACGGTTTTTTCGTAAATGATCAGATTCAGGAAAACCCATCGGTTCAGAAGCGATCAGAGATTCTCTTCAGAAATTGGTTGCTGCCCATTTTGTTGAGCGCATTCCTTCTCCAGAACCAGTTCTTGGAAACAAAGAACAAGAGCCGGCAAAGAAAAAAGGCTCTAAAGCTTCCAAGGTAATTGATAAGGTCTTTCTGGTATTTGGTATGTCAGTAGAAAAACTGAGAGCTCTATAAATTGTCGGATATATCAGTTTATTGTTTATCATACCTACCAATTGCAGCGACGTGACTCTCAGTTTGATTGTTTATTCTTTTCGATATTAATAAACAATCTCTTGGTACTGTGCAGATTCTTAAAGAACCGGAAACCTTAGAGGAACGTGTTCTTGAAGCAGCAACTCCAGTTGATGCAATAAGATTTCCACTTATATTCACACAAGATTCAAATTCACCTTTAGCAGATAACGATAGCAACATCACTGAGGGGAAGGTATCATTATTTATACCATACCCAGTTTTGAATATCTTATAACTTATAAGCATGCATGTTTAATGATGTAGCACTGAATACCTTTTGCTTTGATGTTTCTCATTGAATCAACTATTTCAGCGTAAACAACGAGATGTGGACTTATCAGATGATAGCAATGAAGTAATTTGGCGTCCTAATTTTGAGGAGTTCATCCGCCGCCTTAGACATAAGGTTAGTTTTCCCATTTATCATTGGCATTTCAAAATTTTCTTATTGTCATAAAACTCTTGTTCATTGCCATTTCAATTTTTTTTTTTAATTTATCTTTTTGGTTCTAATTATTTGATCACGTGTTTCTTTGTCAAAGGCATGTGTGGAGATAGTGAAAGAGCGCAGGGATGAAGGATGTGCCATTGTCTTGAGGGCAATGTTAGAAGTAGGAAGATCTCAGGAGAAGAAGGTGAAAACAGACAAGTCTGGTAATATCTGAGATGCTCACTCATTTTCCTTCAATATCTTAACATAATCAAAACTGATTGAAGTTTCAATTGATTTTGTTAGCACTGATTGATCATATTTACACTCTCCACCAAAAGAATCTCGTATAGAATTATGTTTGTTAACTCAATCTGCTTTAATCTTTGAAACAGTTCCAATGTCAGTTGGTTCCATTTATGAAGAGGTCATAAAGACAGAAGCAGGCCGCACTATGTTACAAGAGCGAGTTGAAGCATGCCTTGACCAATTGAGTGCTACGTCTTCTTATCTACCAGCATTTGTGATAGAAATAGATGATTCATACATAGTTGGTACAGTAACTCCTTCCGAAATCTAGTCAATTGATTCTTTTATTAAAACTTACCTTTAATTTTTTCCTTTGTTATTTGGTGTTACAGATTTTAAATCCATTATCAGCGTAGCACAGAAAGACGAGGTGTGTTTCATAATTTTTATTTTTCCTGAAACATTTCTGAAATAGAAAATAAGACCTTTGAGATGTGTTTTCAGATAGAAGCAGTAGTTATGAGAAGATATGGGAAAGAAGCTTTCAGAATGTTCAGATATTTATCACAAGAAGGGCGTTTTGTCGAGACCGATAAGGTTAATGCCCGTTTCTTCTAGTTAATATAGAAGCATCCTTAAGGTATTAATGGTATTTTATTTTGTATTTTTGTGTCAAGATTGCTGATGCTGCGCTGACTGAAAAGAAAGACACGCCTCAAATCCTTTTGAAGATGTGGAAAGATGGATACTTACATATGCAGGTATTCATATTTTGAAAACCAAATCTGCTTTTTTTACCTAAAGAAGATTGGTTAGATCTGAGATTTACTATTGTCCTCTTTTGTTGTTGTAGAAATTGGCGGTCACAGGTGGAGCATATATACCCTTCCTATTGTGGAAAATAAACAAGTTGATTGTGACGAGGCAAATTTTGGATGAAATGTATCATGCTTCACTAAACTTGAGTCTCAGGTTGACCCATGAGTTTGAATGCGAGAAAGAGGTTAATCACAGATGGATTGAAATTACTAAAAGATTAGATTTGATGGGTTTCAAGATGATCCTAACACTGAAAAAGTGTTATTGCATTTGTGGCAGGTGATGTTGTTGTCATCGAAGAATGTGGAACTGGAAGGACCATTATTGGAGAGACAAAATAAGGTCAAAGCCAAGAGATTGTTACTCTCTTCCACTAGGTTTAAGCTTGATGATGCCATTATGATTTTTCATGACTTTTAAACCTCTAAATTCAAAAACCCATTCCTCCTTTTTTCCTTGATATTTTTTTAGTTCGATTTAGTTTTAGGTTTTTTCACATTGTCCTACTTAATAACTTTTTACAGTTTTTGTTTTCGATTGACATAATAATTTTAGGTAATTGATATTGGTTCGATCTAATACTGTTTCTCATAAATAAGTCACTTGCTCTTAACAGAGCATTAAAACTAGTCACTGTCTATAGAGTCATCATGATTACTGTTCAAATCGAAACTAAAATAATCTTCTTTATGAGTGGATGATCTGTAAGGGACAACTTAAACAGTCTTGAATGAATATATTTTTAGTTTTGTAATTAAATGAATGAAACATTACCTATTTTTAATCTCCCAATTTTTAATTTTTTTTTCCAAAAGCGAGACAAGTTAGAAATTTCTGGCAAAATACATAATCGAAATGTACAGTAAGAAAAAAAAAGACGGATACGTAGTGAAGGCAAACAACTAACTTAGTACGAAGTACTAGTAGAGATGTGTGATATGATATTTTCAATAAATTCGGAGAATCAAGTAGCAGCTAAATCAAAATTGAAAAGATAAAAACTGATGAAACAAAAAAGTCTGATAACAAAACTTCAATTCCAAAACATGATAAAGATGAAAGTCCTCAGTTCTTCTCTTCTTTCTCAGTCTCAGCAGCTCTCTTGGCTCTAGCACCAGCATGTCTCTTGTTTGTGCTCTCTAGAAGGATCTTGTCATAAGCCTTGAACAGTTTCATGTCATAGGTCAGCTTCACAAGCTCCATTGTCGGCTTCTCACGTACAATAGGCATGTAGTTCTCTCCTGATAAAATCTTATAGAATAGAATAGTTTATTGAGTTGTGTTGAATATGAGATCCTAACATACATATAATATAATATAAGTGTTAACACTAACACTCATATAATTTAAACTTTCTTAATTCAACTATAATACATAATGGAAATATACTTGTAAAATAAGTAATATAGAGATGTCAAAGATATTTTGATACACATTGAAAATATTGGAATTTCTCTCAAATTAATATCAAGTAAGAAAATTTGACCCAAACAAAGAAATATATATCAAGTAACAAAAAAGTTTACGTTGAAAAGTCACTTATCCTGAACAGAGTTATCGTAACTAAACTGGTCACTTTTATATACATAATCTGGATTTAAGAGAAAAACAATACATGCCTTTTTCGATGATATACAATACATGCATTGCACTTGAATCCAACATGTATGCCTCTGTTTCAGACAAAAGCTTTGCACATTCAGAGCCAAAAGACTAGCAAAGCATGTTCTTCAAGTCTATCTCGAGTCATGTGAAACCGAGATAAGCATATGATTTATAGCCTCCAATGTTTTTATTTTTCTTGATTCAACATGTCTAAACAAATTTTCATCAAAACCCTTTTTTTGTCAACACAAGAAAGTGCTTGTTGAAAATGTTATAAATGTCAATCAAATGAATGTAATTTTGTTACTACTATACCAATTATTTTCCTTTTTTTGTGGTTTAAGTTATATAATTAATTTTCTAGTGCTTAGAGTATCCTCATGTTGCTTATAATTTGAGATTACTTTTTCATAAACCAGTGAGGCCTAAATATGAGGTTCCTTGGTGGCTCAACAAGTTTCTATGCTTAAATACCTAAATGTGAATGGATGCAACAATTTACACATTTGTAAACTGAAACATCTTCATATGGTTGCCTTTTCAAATTGTGGGGCATTGACTGTGAAGCTAGCTGGAGTGATAGTAGTCTAATACTGTGGCAATGGATTACTAGTAGTCCTTAATGAGGCTTCCTCGTCGTTTCCGAAAAATGTCATCGACTTTGATCAAGAATGTTTCCTTGAGCGTTAATCAATTTACTCCAAGTTCATGAGGTTGTCAGGGTAAACTGAAACATCTTCATATGGTTGACTTTTCCGATGAAGACAATATGGTTAATGAGACTGATTACACTGACAAGTGTGGAGACAACTTTATAGAGACAGAGAGAAGCAAAAATAGCGTCCTCTTCTACTAGTTGTTTATTCATATAATGACCAAGATACAATCATCATTATACCAAGTTTGACTTTTCAAATACTTCTTCAGCTCTACTGTGTCTGTGGAACTGAATTTACATAGTTAAGACATGGATGTCTCTGTTACAAACTAAAGCTTTTAAGAAATGTCGAGGCCAGGATTTAGAGAACAAGTGGGGTTTTTACGACATTGGAATCATTTTAAATTCGATGGTTGTGACTTGTGCTCAACTGATTCAGTAAAGTCGATAAGGATACGGCAAAAATAACTTGATAAAAGACAGGTAGCAGCAAAATCCAAGATTTTAAGGATACAACAGAGTCGATACACAAAAATTCAGATCCAATAGATGATAAAAGATAAAACTTTCGTCTACCTAAGAAGAAGGATCCTCACTTCTTCTCTTCTTTCTCAGCCTCAGCAGCTCTCTTGGCTCTAGCACCAGCATGTCTCTTGTTTGTACGCTCTAGACGGATCTTGTCGTATGCCTTGAATGACTTCATGTCTGAGGTCAGTTTCACAAGCTCCATTGTTGGTTTCTCACGAACAATAGGCATGTAGTCTCCTTGGACCTGGGTTGCATTGGCCAACTCTTCTGGTGCAGAGTCACCAGCCTACACATACAAACAAAAACATAAGAACAAAGAGATCAGAACCAAATCCAAGCAATTGATGAAGACCACTAAACCCTAAATCGAATCAGTTGTATCAGAAAGAATACCTTGACCTTGCGGGCACGACGCGGGAAGATAACCAACTTAGCCTTGTAGGTTTTCAGCCTCTGGACATTGGATTGAAGACCCTCCAAAGATCGGTTCTTGCGGCGATGGTCAACAGCAATACCGATAGTAGGAGCCAACTTCTTTGGGATACCAGCAACCTGAATCAATCAATAATCAGAAATCAACAATCCCAACAATATCCAGCAAGATATGAAGCATGATAGCTACGTAAAAAAATACAGAGAGATAAATAATTACAAACCTTAAGCTCCTCAAGAGTGAATCCTTTACCGGTTCTGACCTTCATGTTGTACTTAAGAGTCTGACCGTGTACAACAGGGCGGAGAGGTCCAGCAGTGGGACGAGGGAAGATCTTCACTGCCTTCTTTTGCCTCGCTGATTAGATTAAACATAATCACAATTAAATTCAAAGAGATTGTGGGAAGCTCAAAAATGAAACAGGGAACATAAAGATAAAGAAATTAAGATGGCATAAGCAGAAGTGTTGACGTTACTAACCAACTCTTCTTCTGGTTTTCCTGGCAGGCTGGTTGAACCATGTCTTCACATAATTCTGCCAATGCTTTTTAAAGTGACCATTGGGGATAACATTATTGTGCTTCATTCCTTCACCTCAAGCTGCAAAAAACAAAAATCAGCAACATATTCAAAACCACTACGCAGCTCAAGAGAAATCAAATGGTGTAATTTCACACTGCAAAGCTAAAAAAATCTCAATAATGCTATAGTTACCATCAAACAACCAAAACAGATACGAAACTAGTATTATCTCCAGGATCTAGTCGAACACGCTAATCAAAACTAAACGAAAGGTGACACTTTGTTGGGTGAGCAATCTCAAATTCCCAGAGAATCAATCTAAACTTCTACGATTCGTATGCCATTTTGAACAACAAGGAAACGAAAAACCTCAATCAATGAAACTGTAGTCTCACTCATTCCATAATCTCTAACGAAGAACACACGACAAATCAATGAATTTAGAAAGAAGAAAAAAACGTTTATGTAAACAAAGTAAAACTCGGGATGAACGAAACAGCGAAGGGAGCTAGCAGATCACATTAGATCGAATTTAATGGAATTTACTTGAGAAACCCTAATACTCACACTCGAGAGAGACGAGATATAAGAGAAAGATAACTCACAAGTTTACAGAGAAAGCTTCTTCTACCTCCTGCGGCTGCAATACAGAAATGCCTAGGTTTAATTTTATATACAGTTTTAAGCTGTGAAGCCCTAATAGATTGATTGGGCCTCTCTTTAAAAGGCCGATATAATATAAACCATTAAAAGAACGAAAGCCTTTTTGTGAATGATGTTGGATTCGGTCTGGTTTTATTGTAAACAACTAAACATGACAAAAGAGCGCTTGAATTGCTGTGTTGTCTGTGTTTCCCGGTCCTCTATACTATTTCCTGAGAAATCATCCACTTGGTTGAGAACCAAACTCATCGTTATAGCTGATGTGAGATTAAACCAAACCACTCTGGTTGAATCTGTTTGGATCAAAAACTACATGAATTTCCAAAACTTACAATTACAACAGTGATACCAGATCATATTCAATAAAATAATATGACTTAACGAAAATCAACTAATAACAAAACTACAAGTATACAAGACTACAAATACTAAATTCTTATTGTTTTATTTTATTTTTATAAGAAATACCCATAATCTCTCAAAATCCGTGTCAACCTTTAATGACTTACTTGTATCATATGTCCTCGATCTTGTGATATCGATGGATTATTCCAGGGTATATTTCTAGTCGAACTATCAACCCCTAGTACCGGTAAGAAAAAATATCTTATTGTTAATTGTATATTTTGATTCCCTTTTTCAGTTTTCATTGTCAATTCAATAATTATTTTCTCGAAATTTAAACTCTTAACTCAAATAATACTATTTATATATATTTCATGTTCACACAACACAGCAAGCTCCAACGGGACCAAAG
Organism: Cardamine chenopodiifolia; assembly: GCA_963922655.1. Lineage (NCBI taxonomy): Eukaryota > Viridiplantae > Streptophyta > Magnoliopsida > Brassicales > Brassicaceae > Cardamine > Cardamine chenopodiifolia. The sequence continues at coordinate 13,698,043 of OZ000463.1, forward strand.
CTCTGCAGTTTTAGCCAAAGTCACTGCCACATAATAAAGAAAGCAAAACGAACACGAGTCCAGCGAGTTCGCGTCCACGAGTCCGGCAAGTTTGAATCCTCTCTTCTCCTTCTATGGCGTGAATTTCATTTCTTCTTCCATTTTCCAGGGAAAGAAACTCTTCTTTCTCCTTTTATCCGCTCTATGTCTCTACACCTTCCCTCAAATTCATAGACCAGGATTTGTGCTTAAGCTCATCGTTTCTCACTTTTATTTCGTCCAGTAAATTTCATAAGTGAAGAGAAAAATACTGTATTACTAGTGAGATCTAATCCTCCTCCCATGTTTATCTCTATAGAATAGCAATTAGGACTTCAGTTTCATCTTACTTTGAATCTCCATTACATTGTTTCCGATTCACAAAGTTGACTTTTTTTTTTCCTTGGTTTTAATTTGAGTCACTTGTTTGCTGATTTCTTGTTCAAGTCTTACATCTTCCTGTCAAAATTCCAAACACATGCTACAAAATTGAGGTTCTTCCAAGATTCTTCACTTGGGAGTAGTAAAGTTTCGAAATTTCTTTATTTCAGCATTAAAGTTTATGTTTTTATACTTTGTCGCAATAGAGTTGATCACATCGGCATATCTGACAGCATTAAAGTCAGGTGCTTCACTTGAATTATTCTCAAGGGATTATTGCTCTGCACCCAAACTTGTCCCAAAGTATCTCCAAGTAGTTCCTATGACACTAGAGACGTTTATGGAGCTACAACGCAAGTAACCGGAACTTTACCTTGATCATTCTCTTTCTACGCACAAAGGCGGTCCTGATTTCTTGTTTAGCAAGTAACAAACTCATTCTATCATGAGGTTCAATCACAAGTACACCTTCTTGATTCTCGTCTCTTTTCTTCTTGTGCTCATCCTTAATTCATCAGTTGTTTTTTCGAGTTATTGTCAACCTAAATGTGGAAATATTCAGATCCCGTACCTATTTGAAGATAGAAATAAAGATTGCTATCGCAACGATGATTACAAAATCGAGTGTCTTGAAAATTCCATGACTGTTGTGAATATCTCTCTCCCGGAAGGCAATTATGGTTCTTATAGTTCTGCGATATTCGGGTCAATCCGTGTCAGAATCCCAATAACATCCAGGGGATGTTCCAACGATGGGGAAGAGACTGGATCACCTTTGAATTTAACGGGAAGCCCTTATTTCGTTGAATGAGGCAACTACCTCGTAGCAGTTGGTTCCAAAAGTAAGGTGTCATTGACGAACATTGAGCCTAGCGAGGTGGTATGCCAGTTAAACTGCACAGAGTTTCATAACAATAACATTCCTTTTTTTGACAAGACTGGGTGCTCCAACAACACATTGTCCCGTTATGACAGCCAGGTTTGTACGAAAAACAAAACAAGCTGCGTTGGTAACGGATACTGCCGAAAAATATACCTTACGAGCCTCGACAGGTCACTGGTGTCAGAATAGAGAGAACTGATGAGAACTCGATGACAAAAGAAGAGTGCAAAGTCGCCTTCTTAACAGAAGATAACTACAATTTATTGAATGGAACCAAACCAGAACCGTTCTTTGCTAAGGGAAAAACCAGAACCGTTCTTTAAACGGAACGCAGGTCTATTCTTGCAACAACAATTAAATACAAGAAAAGGCAACGTGGAGAAAACAAGAATATTCAGCACGAGAGAGTTGGAGAAAGCCACTGAAAACTTTAGCCAAAACGGGATTCTTGAGCAAGGTGGTCAAGGAACTGTGTACAAGGGAATGCTAGTAGATGGTAGAACTGTTGCAGTCAAGAAATCCAAAGTTGTGGGTAAAGATAAACTAGAAGAGTTCATCAACGAGGTCGTCATTCTCTCTCAGATCAATAATAGACATGTCGTGAAGCTCCTAGGATGTTGTCTTGAGACAGAGGTTCCTATTTTGATTTACGAGTTTATCCTCAATTGGAACCTCTTCCAACATATACATGAAGATTTGATGACTACACAATGATTTGCGCATTGCCGTGGATATTGCAGGAGCTGTATCCTATCTTCACTATTCTGCGTGTTCTCCTATTTACCACAGAGATATCAAGTCAACGAACATACTACTTGAAGATAAATACCGAGCTAAAGTGTCAGATTTTGGTACTTCAAGAACAATAACAGTAGATCAAACTCATTGGACAACAGTTATTTCAGGTACAGTCGGGTATGTAGATCCAGAGTACTATGGATCAAGCCAATATACTGAAAAAGTGACGTGTATAGCTTTGGCAGATTATTTCAGAGCTGCCATGAAGGAGAAAAGATTACTAGATATCATTGATGCTCGGATAAGAGATGGTTGCAAACAGAAACAAGTAATGGCGGTGGCAAATCTGGCGAAAAAATGTTTAAACTCAAAGGGAAAGAAGCGGCCAAATATGAGTTGAAATTGATGATGATGATTATGACGAAGATGAAGAAGGAATGCAGATGATAGACATAGATGATTCGTGGACCGTTGGTGTAACTGGTCCAGCCTCTAGTATTGTGGCTTCGTCTTCCTCGTTAGATGTTCAGCCATTGTTTCCTCGTCCATCATGGTGAGTGTGCAAAAAGGTTAAGTAATAGTGAATGAATTTTGAAGATTTTTTTAAAGGTTTTGGTAATAATGTTGTTGGATGTGACTGATGATATGATGAATTAAGTTGACAGCCAGTTAAGCATGTGTGGTTTTTCTTGTAACTTAACACGTTTTTGTAATTATGTTTGGAATTGAATTGCAAACCTGCTTAAACCGGTTACAGCCTACATGTCCTCTTTTCATTTTTGTAATGATGTCTTTGCACTATTTTTCATGCTTAAAATGTCTCGAGGGTATTTGGTTATATTCTTGATAATCTATGATCTTACGATCTCATAAAGAGGGTAATAGAAATGGACTTGTTTTGATTAAAAACTTCCTCGACTGTAATCAATCAGCATTTCGATTGACTTTTTAAAGAAGTTTTTAGTGCTTTGTTATTGAGTTCTGCAACATTTATGTCTTTCTTATACTATATAAACAATGACATTCTACTAGATCACGCATCATATCATAACAATGCTCTATTGCTTATGTATGAAGAATTTGCTAGTAGCAGTCAAAACAGGAGAGGCGGCTGTAGGCAAACGCCACAACGGCCAACACAACGTATCTAAACTTTCTGCATATGCCTTCTGCAGACTCTGCTTCTTCCAATTGGCGGTAAAGATGCTCAATGCGGCTAAGGAGTTCAGCTATTCTTCTCTCTGCCAATCGTAGCGATTTCTCAGCTGCTTCTTCTGCTACCATCGCAGCTTTGGCCAATTCTTCTTTCAGTTTTATTTTTCCTTCTGATATTGACAATGCTGATCTCAACTTCTCAACCTCTGCCTTTAAAACCGCTACCTGATTGTTAAGGTGAACTTTGTTAGTTATGGTTCTTAATATTGGTTTTGGTAAGGCTTTTAGTTTGGAATAGTGAATGAAATTTACGAGCTGATCACGTGCTTCCACTTTGCGCTGCCCAGCTTCAACTTCTAGCTCACAAGCTTCTCTCCATCTGCTTACTTCTGATTCAGCTTCTCTTATTGTTTTCATAAGCTCGTACAACTTTAATTCAGTAAGAAAGCTCTCTCGAGTAAGCGATTTATGACAAAATTGAGAAACAGAGAGGAAGACAGAAGCTATGGATCCGCGAGTACATTACATTTTGAGCTACAAGATTTTGCAACTTGTCGATATAGATTGTGTAGTTCTCAGGTTTTGGAGCTTGTTCCTTTGTAAATTTCTTCAACCGCTCTTCTTCTAACCTGTCAGATCAAGAAAATGACATTTTTTCTTTTCATTGTCAGATGTTTCTTGTGCATCCATCAAAATCCAAGCTTAATCCTCAATGTCTTGAGGTCTAAAAAAGCTTACCTTGATTCCTCCAAGGATATCTTCAGGTGAGATATCTCTTGCCGTAGATTCTTCATTGTCTTCTCTATTACTATAACCTGTAGACTTCAATAGATTCGATTAAAAAGCGAATTATACTTGAACCTTTTGTTTCAAAAGAATGTGAATAAAGTAATGAGACTAAAGTAATGAACCTTCATTGTCTTCTTCTTCTAACCCTCGTTGCGCGATTTGCAGCAACGCCGATGTCTCTGTTCTCCTCTTTCAAGAACTCCACACTTCTACTTAGCTCCATCTTCTTCTCCATTGATTCCATTAACGTCTCTACATTCGTTTCAACCTCCTTGACTAACTCCAAAATAGACTTAGAACTATATTCCTCTGATTCCAGTTTCCTTCTTCCACCATTCGACAAGCGATTTTCCATAGATCGTACTGATTCTGAAATATTCGATAGTAATCTGGATTTCTCTTTTCTCTCTCCTTCCAATTCACTGACTCTTTCTCTAGAAACTGCCGGATCTCTCTTCATTTCCTCTCTAATCATCGCGGCCTCTGAAATTCCAGCTTCACGATTTATTCGCCTAAACGCATCTCTCTCGTGGAATAACTCTTGGTTTGCTGTAATAAAATCGGTTTTCCGATAAATAGACTCGAATATTTGGGTATGGAGATGGAGAAGGTCAGAGTCTAACGAAGAGTAGTTTCGAAGGTCGTGGTCTTGATCGGAGATAGAAGAATCCGAGCGGTTGATTCTAATATCTGTGAAATCTATGGGAGACAATGATATTGATGATGATGGTGACTTGTGAAATTCTCTATAGGTGAGGATGCAAAGTATGTCTGATGACTCTGATTTGCCAAACACCTAGCGGTCAAATGACATTGCAGATAAAACATCTCTTTAACGGTTAGCTTTTATATTTTCTTTTTGGTGGGCAAACGAACGACGTCGTATTATCTGTAACTCTGTTACTTTAATTAAACGGACACTCGGTAACCTTCATTTCGAATTAGTGTAACTGCGACATATATATATATATATATTAGTATGTAGTAAGGCTTATATATTTTTCATACGTTTTTGGGGTAAATTTACAGTGACAATTTTCAAAAAAATGGGAGTTGAATGTAGCAATATTGTTGTCTAGGCAAAGGTAAATCACCATTGGTTTTGCCAATCTTGGATAGCTAGATGAAGAGCATGATTAGGTAAGAGATTGCAATCTTCCATCTTCAGGTTTGTCATCGGCGACGTATCGTGCCCATTCGCTAACCATTCTCTAATTGCTTCTGCTTCGTAAGTGAACCCATCTGCTGCTATGAGAGGATCGTCCATCACTTCCTGTGATGACAATAAATATGAGGTTAGAGTTTTGTTTTATTAACTTGATCACTGAATCTTGTTTAGGCATTGAAACTCACCTGGAAAATGGGGCAGAGGTAATGAGAAGGAGGCCGACGTAGAACTTTCTGGTTCGTGTATGATACTTCCGATGAAGGAACTTCCGGTACTTTCATTCTATCTATAAACCGTAGGACCACTGCTAAGTCTGGTCGATTCATCGGGTTTTTCTTACAGCAACGGATAGCTACATTAGCTAGCTTTTTGCCTCGTGCGATTGGCCAGTCTCCGGCTGAACTATCCAGTACTGCACTGATGTTATCGTTTTCCACAGCACATTTGACGTCTCTCAGTATGCCAGAAACAGGTCTCCTGGTGAGAAGCTGAAGGAGAATGATCCCAAACGAGTATATATCTGATTCCAGTGTCATTTCACCAGAAACAAAGTAATGCGGATCTACATGAACATCAGATTTGTTGACTCCATTGATCGGGATCAGCTGAGAGATCCCGTAGTCGTTGATTTTGGTGACGAGATTGGAATCCAGGAGAATCTTGGATGGTTTTAGGTTTCCATGAATGATGCAAGGAACGTTTGAATGAAGAAACAGGAGAGCAGAGCATATCTCAGAGGCAATCCTGATCCGAGATTCCCATGAAAGCGCAGGAACGTTATTCTCAGATGAAAAGCAGTCTTCGAGGCTTCCGTTAGGAATATATTGATATATGAGAGACCGAGACTCTGGACAAGCACCCATCAGAATTACCAGATTTGGATGCCTTACCCTGCTTAAAATTTCCACCTGAAATCCAAAAAACAATCAGAATTTTTATACATTCAATTATATTTTTGTAGATACATAAGGTCCTTTACCCGACGCTCGAACTCAAAGAGATTCAGGGATCCATATGAGGGCAACATCTTTACAGCAACTTGAAGATGTTGTAGATTCCCTTTGTAGACGCTTCCGTATTTGCCTTCTCCAAGTTTCCAGGATTGATCAAATTCGTTAGTAGCCTCATTGATTTCCATAAACGAATACTCAAGCATCTGTGACCCTGAAGACTCTCCAGTATCTCCTTTAATCAGTCTTCTCAGTGCATTTACTTCCTTTACTGCGTTCTCATGATCGATCTGGATCTCATCCCTTTTCTGCCTAAAACTTTTCAAGAGCTCCATAGCCGTATCAAATTTCTCACCATGTTCTTTTTCCAAGTCTTGAAGCTTCCTTATCTGGCTCTCCAACTTAAGATTCTGACCCTGAACCATCTGAAGTTCTTTCATGAATCCATTGTTCTGTTCTATAGCCATTTTTACTTCATGTTTTTCTTTTTCCAGCAATTCCTCCAATTTCTTTCTTTGGCTCGACTCCTTAATGCATAGGCCTTCCAAGGCTTTAGCCTGTGAGATGGCATTAAAAAAAAAAAAAATTAAAACCAGAAGAAACTAAAGTGCCAGTGGCTTAAGAATCTCCAGCACTGGCATCACCTATTCAACTATAGCTTTTGACAGCAAAATATATAACCCCCTCTTAGGCAAAGCTTGCTCATCTGAAGACTCTACACTCTTTTGTTTTTCATTTGTTGTAACCCACAAAGAGAGATGGATCTACATATATATATTTGTTTTGATCAACTGAAGAAGTTCTGTACCTAATTTTAACAATCTAAATCCCCAGTGAAATATTTCTTTATGTAAAGCCGTTTTGGAATGTGGTAACAAGATGTGCTGATTTAAACTTGAAAACTATCATTTGCATTTCTTTAATAATTGAGAAATGAATGGAAATATTACCTTACATAAAGCCTCTGTGGTACTGGCATCATCTTTCCATTTGTTCCCAGCTTCCCCATAGACTGTTCTCTCTGATTGGCGGATATCATGCATGGCTTTATCATACCTATTAACTTTGCGCGCTACATCCCCTTCCTGCTCTTTTTCCTGAAATTCCACAGGATAACCCGATTACAAAGCGGTTTAAATGTTTACTCATACTAAAAAGAATACAGCATCACGTTCAATTTAAGTAGAGCTTTCAATATACTGCAAAGACAATATTAGTCTTCACAAATTGTTTCCACAAAGTCACGTTTTAAAAGATATGACATATATATACCAAGACCTTGAAGAGACTTATAATTACTTGCCATAGTAAAGTCTTTTCACCCGAAGGAAGTATATAAGAGACTTATGGCATCATCAGTATGAAAGGAAAGATGAAGCAAACTCCTCCTACCTTAACATTTGAGGTAGTTAATGTATCTGAGTTAACTGATTCTAGGCCAAGCGGCTCGGGACCAACTGGCTCTCCAAAGGAAGAACTTGAACCTGAAGAAAAATGAGGAGTTGGTCTTGGTTCTACCTTCTCTCTCTCCAATTGACCTGTGTCTTTCTCACCATCTGCACAATTCTGTAACAAAGTTACATACAGAGACATATACAACTTGATAGCAAAGGAAATGATATGCTGAGGGAACTTGCAAAATCCAAGCCAACCGCTACCTTGTTCAAGGAGGCTACGCCAGTATCTTAATCTTCTCCTCATATAAGAGGATTCCAACTTTTCTGATTTCCTTGTCTCATTATCTGAATCCAGCTGTACTAGGGGAGGCATTGTTTGTGTGCTACTAGTATCCTCATTTGTTGCCCTATTTTTAAGAGTGTTTATTTTAGTTAAATGGATAGTGGTACTGTGGTAGAAAACAAAAACAGATAGTAGAAGCAGTTGACTGAAGGTGGTAGACTAGCTAAATCCGAGAACCAAAGCCCCGTCATGTAATATATTATCTCGAAGTTTCTACAGATGTATCCTAATAGTTCAACTTGGGAAAGATGATGATTAACACATCTCATTTAACAACCTTCAAAAGGAAAAAAAAAATTTACCTTGTAAAGATTAGGTAACCTTTACACAGAAACCATATATGGCAGGAATCAGGAGCTTTTTTGCATACGAATATGGCTTTCTTGGACTTTAGATCCGTCATTTTCCTGGCATTATAACTTTTAAAATTAATAATATGAATTTCAGAGGTCAGGAAAAAAAAACAATTGAAAAGTATAAGATAAAATATAGAATCATATCTTACCATGAGTAATGCTTATCTGATGCAGCTCCCATTACTAACCACTTAATTTTGTACCGAGCAATTAGTTCTACAATACCTTCCTCGATATTTTGCCCCGCAGTGCAAAGTTTATCTGTTGGAACCTAAAAAAAGAGCTACGTCAATTCGTTAGTTTATCATATGAAAGGGTCTTGAATAAGAATGCCTAATAATTTACAGCATCTACGATCTACATTTATGACCACCCAAAGAACACGCCACAAGGTTTTTCAATTTAGGTTATCTTTATATGAACAATTGTATCCACCAAGACAACAGAAGTATTCAAAGTGAGTTGCCATTTTTCAACTGAACTTGAGCACCGAAATGGCTAACTGATAGCCTGTGTAAGATTACAAATAACATTACACACAAAAAAAGGAAAAGAATTGATACCTCAGTTTCAGATAAAAGATGAAGATAAGAATTCATCAGCTCATCCACTTTTGGTTTCTCAACGCGCTCAATCACCTTGACATCATGTTTTTTAAAAGAACCACCAACAAGTTTCTTGTGCGCTGTAGGTAAACAAGTCTTAACATCCTTAGAAATGGACGGAAAAGGAAAAAAAAATGCAAAATAGCAGCTAAAGTCATCAATCTCCTGCTTCCACAAGGAAATAAAACGTTCTTAATTCTAAGAAAAATAGGGTCTAAACGTTGATGAACAAGCAAACCAACACAAGGTTACAGTGTTTGTGTACAATGTACAGAAACACCATAGTTAATCTTATCTACATTATAACCAAATTACAGTCATCATCATCCCAGTGTCATAAACTTCAATATGATATTTACATCCTAGAATCCCTTGTTCACTTCTTCCAAACTCTTAAATGGCTGATCATGAGAGTGTTTTTTTTTCTTTTTCTTTTAATAGTTTCTATTACTCTTTATACAGATAAACAATTATACATTTCTTTGCCATCCTCAGCAATCAAAGAGATGATAAGGATTTATACATACAACAGTTTATCTGCACTTCTCCCAGAAAGCTTCCAAAATTCCAGAATTCTCAGGTTTTTTTATAAATAAACAAAAAATATACTCGAAATTTCGATTACATCTAAGTTTAAAATTCAACAGACAGATCTATGCATCCAAAAAAAAAAAACCATAAACCATAATTCACCACAAAGAAGTAATTTAAAAAGAGAGCAGAAGAAGATCTCACTCCACGAGGCCGGACGAGCAGTTCGATGAACATAAAGCAAGCAAATCTTCTTGCCGGAGAAGTTTCGCGCCGCCCATAACACCGTCGTTTTGCTCCTCTCCACATCTTCCGCCACGGCGACGAAGATCGTCTCATCCACATCTAAGACGAGTTCGTCTCCACCGAGTTCTCCAATACTTCCCATAATTTTTTCCCCTTTTACTCTCAATCTTGTCTATCTCTAGATTAACTTGTCTACAAGCATTTGTTCAATTTTCCAATATTACAAAGTGACTTTATATAAAAGTGGAGAAGTCGTGAGATTCCTCGAAGTGGAATCGTTTTATGGTTCGGACGAGTCGCTGACTCGTTTTATGAGTCAACCGATTTACCTACAATTGGATTATAGAAAATACCAAGATTATGAAATTAGCAAGGCGTTGGTAGGACGGTAAAAATGGACCTAACTCTTATCCAATAAATCAAAATTAATTGAAAATTAATCTGAAACTATTTTTTATTTTATTTATTTAATTTATTATTAAAAACTAAATATATTATGTCAAATATGTATATATCTTATTTTTATATATTAGATTATTTTATTTAATATTAAAATTAAGTATATTATGTTGTATATATACATATATTGAAGTTATTATGTATTTTATATATATATACAAAATTATTATTTTTTAAATTAAGAAAATAATTTAAAAATATTTTTTTTAAAATAATAATAAAAGTTTGTATATATATAAATTGCATAACAACTTTAATATATGTATATATATAACATAATATACTTAATTTTAATGTTAAATAAAATAATATATATATTTGACATAATATATTTAAAAATATATATATATATATATATGAAATAATATATAAGAAACTAATTAGTCGGTCAATTAATCGGCAACTTGGATTCACACAAGTCCAACTTGTTAAATCGTCTATTTTAATTGAATTAGACCAAAACAATTTAAAAAGACACTTCAGAACGTTTAGGCAGCTGTCTAAACAAATGTCTAGATACGTACATTTTAAAACCTGAGAAAATACTAAAATGAATTGCTTCATTTTTAATGAATTTCTAGTCTCTCCTAAGTCCTACCCAAACAAGTGGTCGTCCAAATTATTTGTTAAAAAATTAAAATCGATTTTCTTAATTTCTCGACCTGTATTTTTTTAATTGGAATAAATAACAATTGAGAAACGTTACATTGACACATGTAATTGATTTTGGGATTCTTTTGACAAATGTTAAAATTTGAACATATAAGTGTACGGTGATGGATTCCTAGTGAGCACCGAGTGAGTTGAGTTAGGTTGGACTACTTTACACCTCTTCCTCCAGCTTTCGGTATAGGATATGCTTTACCGAGTCACAAATAGAATTGTTAAAATGGCCTCTAAAAAGATAAGGTATGACATTTTTTCCAAAAATTTCGGTGGTTCAAAAAAAAAACATTGTGTGAGCTTTGTCAAGAATAATTATTAGCTCAGTCTGATGCTTGAGGAGCATAAAAGTTTTTTTTCTTAAAACAGAATTGGAAATCTTTCAAAAGATAGTGCAGTCATATACATATATATATATATATATATATCTACTTGTATATCTTTAAAGTCTTTTCCATTTTTACCATTTCCAACAAAAATTTAGTGATGTATTTTAATATATTACATATAGTATACCGATAAAAGTTTATAAATTAATTTTTAAAACCAATACATAAAATCCGGATATCATCTAAATGGAAGTTTAATGTTAAATTTTTTAAAATAGAACTATAAATAGTACAATTGAGTCAATGGACGGTAAGAATAGAAATAATTCACGGTTAAAAAACAAACTCGACAGAACAAAAAAAAATAAAAAGAAAATACAATTTTATTTGGATTTGGTAGCGAATGATCAATGAGGTGGATCATCCGATTCCACAATCTCTCTAACAACAAGATTCCTTGCCCGATTGATAGTCATGAAACACAAGTAGATATGTTCTTCAAGCTCATCAAGTTCTTCACTAGAGCTTTCTTCACATCTCTTCAACTCTCGAGCCACTTCTTCACCGGCTCGAACCCGACCCGACCCAAAACTCAGCCATGGCTCGCACGTGCTCCACCTCATCGTTAAGCCGAGCCACGAGTCGGCTTATAGTGTCCAATTCACGGCTTAAAATGTAAGTACCTGTCGCAGCCATGTCGAGCCTAGCCACTGTTTTCGTTAGCTTAGCCCTTAAACCGGCTGGTTTGAATCTACCGGTTAAAAGAGTCGGACCGGCTATGAACAAAGCAAAGGCGTGAGAGGCTATGGTTACAATCAATGTAGTGGTTAGAGCCAAAACGAGAAGCCCTGAGCTATGAGTTAGTCCGTTGATGAGCTTGAATTTTGCTCGTGTCTTGTCTCGGCTCGACTCTAACCGTCTTAGCAGGTTTAAACAGCCGGATCTGTTTAATTGGATCCGAAAACCGGATGAAATAAACGGATTGAACATTTTGATAGCTCCGTGAATTGGTCTACAAAATCCAAAGAATTATGATTCTCCGTTTAAATTTTGGATTTTAGAGATTCGTATTTAGAACGAAGACGGTGGATGTTTTTAAGTAATAGCGTGCAAAGCAAGAAAGCGTTTGCTGTCTCCAAGAAATAATCAGAGAGAAGAGTTCGGGTGGATTGACCGACCCGGGCTAGATCCAGGATCCGGGTGATAATGTTAGGGTCCGGGTCTTGGAGATTATGTGTGAAGAGGCGGTATGACATGAGACGAGCTGACGTGGAGGATGATTCCATTGGTGGAAGAAGAAGAAGACACGGTGGATGTTTTGCGGCTTAAATATATGACACGTGTCCAAAAGTGATTGCATGATTCTGTACGGAAGGCGTTTGCATATTCTTCTCGAACATCCACGTCAACACCTTCTTTGGGACTTGAACTACCCGAAGCTATAAAGAGAAACGTTTCAAAAGGAGAAATTTGAGTTTTTATTTGTTTGGTTACAAATAAAATTGCATTAGAAAAAGTACATTTGATAGTTAAAAAATGAAAATAGGTAATAACCTGTGGATGCGAGAATCCTTTTGATCTTCGATGAAACTTTTATACCCATCCTCGAGATCTTGGATGAAGCAAAACCTATTTGTGACAAAGTAGATATTGAATAGAAGAGTTTTTTTTTGGTTTAAGATGCTGGGAGAAGAAAATGAGAACGACAAGAAAGGTATTATATAGTCCTTGTGATATGTCATTTTAATGAAAATTAGAATAGTTACTTGGATTGCTAGAAAAAGGATATCAAAGGATTTTGTTGGGAAATTGCTAATTTTGTTAGTACTTGTAGTAGGAGTGAAGAAATGTTGAGAAATTTAATGAGTGGATGCTTTCACGCAATATATAAAATAGAACCTTCAAGATATCAACAAAATGCCAAAATCTATCCATTGCCCTTTTATGGCAAGCCTTTACACAAACTCTTAGATCATGTTTGCCATATTTGGGATCTTGGATGGTATAATAGAGAGTTTATCCAATTTGGTTTTTGATCAGATTTTACAGTCCAAATATATATAGCAAATGTAATGTGACCAATTCTTGTTTGTCTATGAGAATTGGACATCACTTGAAACTATATCATGTTTGATCAAACGAATTAAAATTTACTGAATAACATAATTCATATAATGAATTTATCATTATGTTTAAAAGCATCAATGCATCTTTCTGAAGCAGAACATATTGTCGGAACAAACGTACAAAAATATATGTCCGACTCAACGAACCAAAGAAACTCAAGTTTCCAACACTCTCGTAAGAGAAGAATGTGTTGATACAAGAAGATAACTAAGGGATCGAACCAAAAGAACAAGTTATTTTCCGGTGATTCTTCTAAATCAGGTATAAGTAGATGACCCAACGAAAATGACAGAGATAAAAAGGAGAAGATGTTTAGGATTTAACGTTTGACCCACTGGAAGCTCTTTCTTGCCTTGGCTTTTCCAGGTTTCTTTCTTTCCACAACTCGAGAGTCTCTTGTCAAAAAACCAGCTGAAACATATCGAAGATGAAGACCGATCAATTTAACAGACATCATGAATACGCACATACTGGCTATCAAATGGAAACACATATCAGACAATATACTGTATCTCTGCTAAAGAATATTAAAAGGAATACACAGATTTTATATATCTAAGATGCGTGCAGTATATTGCTTACCAGCTCGAAGTGATGTCCGCATATCTGGTTCCCAGTTTTGCAATGCCCTGCTGATACCCAATTGAATAGCTCCGACTTGACCTTCAAACCAAATATTTGAGTACACAGTTAACCATGGTTAGAACAGACTAAATGCTTGAAAAAATGTTTACTTTTGTAAAGAGATGGCAATCGAATCTGTTAATTCTTGAAATCCTCTAACCTATAAATCACGCTTGCTAGTGTAAATAGAGAAACTCGAGCTCTGAGTGACTAATAGTCAAAGAAAATGAGGTGATTGTGGGGGGGGCTTTACCTGTAGTACCACCACCTTTAACAGTGCACTTAATATCCCAACAACCCAAGGTTTTAGTTTCGGCAAGTGGACGTAGAAGAGCAGCGCGATGATCAAGCATAGGGAAATAGGCATCAAATTGTTTTTCATTAACAAGAAATTTTCCTTCCCCAGGTGCAATCCAAACACGGGCAATGCTACATTTTCTTCTGCCGGTTCCATAAGCTCTACCCGTTTCGTCAACCTGTCTCACCCGTGCTTTGGCAATGTCCTCTTGCATCTGGAGTTCTATCTCAGCTCTTGAGGACTTCTTTGAACTTTTCTCACGTCGCAGGTTTTCAATCTCAGTCAAAGGAGGCAATCCTTCGACCCCTTGGAAATCCTTCAAGGCTATTAAACTATCTAGCATTTCATCTGTTATACCCGACTTAGCAATAAGGTCTCCAAATGCTCGATCAGGACCTGCAATAGTAAAAGTTCCAAATCAGTCAAACTGCAAAACTTACTCTAATTCTGGTGCCTATTTTACTTGCAGCAGAATCAACTATTTACCCATATGATCAAAATAGCAATTATTCCAATTCATTCAACTAAGCATTGTCAATAGTAAACGCGTTTAGCAATAAACTAATAACAAAGACCACAGATTAAGCACCAAACTGTTCTGAAACATAAGTAAGCACCAAACTATCCACTTCAAACACAACTCTTTCTACCCAAATGCTCATGCCTCTACAACATCCAAGCTTTCTCCGTATGGTCCACACAGCATACATGCCAATCAAAAGATTGATTACGCAACCTTTGCTACTTGAATGATCCTCCAACCCAAATCTAACCTTAACAAGGCAAGTCATGTGATCATTATTAGCTACTCATTTGTCCCCTCATTCCAAATCTAGACACATTTCCAAAGTACTAGTACATTGCATATTAAAATCAAAACTTTAGAAAACCCAGCAAAAAATTTCACAAAATCTCACCCTTGATAACCTCATAGAGCTCCTTCTCCTCTTTCTCAATCAAATCCTTCTTCAAACGCTCTTCCTCCGCATTTTCCAAACTGGTTTCAAAGCTAAACGGTACCTCACCTCCAGTATCAAACACAACTCCCTCCTCTTCCTCCTTCAAACTCCATGGCTTAGACACATCCCATTCACTAGATTTCACTTCTCCACTCGTTTCAAATCCACTCGACACCTCAGCTCCAACACCAAACACGACATTATCCTCTCCTTCCTTCATACTCCATCTCTTAGTCTCCTCCCAGTCATTAGCTCTCCTCTCACCGACAGTTTCAATCCCTTGCGACACCTCTCCGCCGGTATCAAACACAACCTTATCCTCTTCCTCATTCATATTCCATCTCTTAGGCTCCTCCGGCCATTTCCCTTCACTACCAGCTGAACCGGATCCTGCAACTCCAGAAGAACCCCAAGAATCATCGGAAGAGAAAGGACCGGACTTGTCATCGTTTACTCCATTAAAACTCCACGGAACATCATTCCGATTACGTCCATTTCCATTGTCATTTCCACCGCCGCCGCTAATGTTGGTGGAATGCGGACGGATAAGCGAAGTGAAGATCTGAGAGTTCGATTTGGATGAAACTAGGGTTACGAAACGTAGATTTGAAGGTTTAAGGAATAAACGAGAGAGCATGATGATTAAAGAAGAGAGAGATTCAGAGATTTGGCTGGAAAAAAGGAAAAGTTGCAGAGGTTCGAAGAAGAACGGTTAGGGTTTTACTTAGAAACCACTTAAAAGTCTTAACACTAACGAACCGGTCTAATTTTAGTCGGTTTATTCCGGTTTGATCATCAGTCAATTTTTTTTTTAATTCTGTAAACACAAATAAGAAGCCGTCTTCTGTCTCTCTCTCTGCTTCTCCGTCGAGTCTCCCGGAGATTTCATACAATCCCAATCGCGTCAAATCCGTTGAATAAAGATGGTTTATATCGCTTCCTGGGACGAATTCGTGGATAGATCTGTTCAGCTATTCCGAGCTGATCCGGAATCTGTAGGTTAACTCTTTTTGCTCTCCTCCCTTCTCGATTTCGTTATTTACGGTTGTTTTGGAGATAATTTGATTGGTCTATGCTATTTGAACATAGTCACTCGATTTCTTACTGGGAATTCGATAAACCTGGATAGTTGATTTGAATCTGTACATGTTTCGTTTCTAATGAATTGGATATTTGGATTCAATTCTGTGGTGTAGACTCGGTATGTGATGAAGTATAGACATTGCGATGGCAAGTTGGTTCTCAAGGTTACTGATAATAAAGAGGTAATAGCTGTGTGCAGTTCTCTATGATCACTTGTTCTTGGAGTTCATCATTATTATAGATACTTCTCAATTGTATGGAATTCGATACATGCGATTGAACTTGAATATCTCATTCGTCAAATGATAGCTTGATGGTGTGATGCTGTTTACTAGATTTATTTTTTATGTTTGTTTTTCCCATCGTACTTTGTTGTAGACTTGTAATTATGTTGTTAATTTGATTTTGGTTTGGTGAATGTGATTTGCTAATAGGCTACATTGTCGATATATTCTTAGTTTGCTTACGTCTTGATGAATTGTGTCTTGCCCTGTTTAAACGTGATCTAAATTCACTCTCCAGAGCAATTGTTTTTGGTGGATGACTGTTGAAGCATGTTTGTGTTTCTTAGTCAAAATGAGATACTTTAGAGCTCATTGAGCTAGGCGGAGTTTGATATAAAGCATTGCATCGACTTCTGTGGTTAATTAGCTCTCCCTGCTGGGCTTCATCTTGTGTATTATTTCTATGTGAAGTATAGTATATGATAGATTTTATTTCTACTTTTTGGTTAACTTAGTGTCTCAAGTTCAAGACAGACCAAGCACAAGAAGCAAAGAAGATGGAGAAGTTGAATAACATATTCTTCACCCTGATGGCTAGAGGACCTGATGGTAAAATCTTCTTTCCTTCAATCTTCATTTTCGCCTACCAAATGTAAAAATAGAGATTGGAACTTCATGGTCGAATATGCATTTTTATCTCTTAATGCTTGAGAGGAAATCTCGTTTGCTTTATGCTGCTATGAAGTTGTACTCCTCACCGAGTACCGGGTTTATTGGTGTATAATGCAGTTGATCTTTCTGAAGTCACCGGGAAAGAACAGATGGAGACACAGCCTGTGAAGAAAGGAAGAGGAAGGAAGCAATAAGTCTGATGAATCTATTTTTTGTTTTTTTTCTTGGTATGAAGATTTTGATCCATTTCTGTTGGATACTTAAAAATTGCGGTTGTGTTGGTAGGATTGTCAAAGATTTGTTCTAAAGCTAACTATGGATCTAAAATACAGTTTTTGTCCAAAATTCGAATCTTTTAGTCTTATCTGAAAGATTAGAGGAAGACTCATATGACCAAAACCTTGCTAGAATTTGCTAAATTAGTCTTCAACATTCTGCAAATGTTAGAAGAGCTTGGTTAAGTCTTTAGGTGCCATTGGAACTAGAAATCTTATCTAATCCAAGAAACACTTTTATGGAGAAACCTGAATTAATGGCTGAATAATTTTGACATGCTTTAGGTGGTACAAAAATCTAAAGCTACCATGTATATGCAACGAATAGGACGATCGAAAGTTACTTGTGGGCAGTTGTGGAGTGCACTTTAAGCTCCGTTATAACATAATTAACTAATTATCAAAAATTGTTTAAACATCCTAACTTGGGCAGGTATGCTATCTAGCGAGACTATAATTTATAAGGAAAAAATGGGATCCTAGTTTGGCATTAGGCTGCGCTTGAAGGCTGGTTGAGAATGGTCCAAAAAATGTAAAATCTTTTCCGTTAAAATAATGATGCTTTAACTTTCAGGTTTTTAGTCGTAATTGACACATCTCCTTACAAATCCATTTCGTGTCGCAGCTTCATGCAAACAATAATATAGTATTTGATCTTGTGATATAATACAGTTTGAGCATTAAAAAAATCGCATAGGGACATCAATTGATTGTTATATGATGGAATATGGTGTTTCACGTGAGAAAGCCACAGAAGAGATCAAGATCATGATTTTGGATTTATGGAAGAGTCTTAACGAAGAACTAATTAATGACGAGACCTTATCACCTCAGCCTTTTCATTTTCCTATCGTCAAGAGATTCTTAAACCTATCAAGGGTCGTCGAGGTATTCTACAAAGACACTGATATTTTCACATATCCTGAGTTGATGAAAGATTATGTGGTTTCTTTGTTTTTTGATAAACTATATATGTGGTTTTTTTTTGTTCCTGGACAACATACCCATTTGATGAGAACTCTAACACTGTACAAGTTATTCTCGCTTTGGTGTTAGGTGTAAAATAACTGGCTTTCTTCGGTCACATTTATCACATGTGTTTCTTTATTTTCACTTTATGTGTGTTAGTGGTTCCTAGCTAATTTCTCAGTTTTAAGTCGTGTGAAAAAAGTTGCTGTGTTCGATCATATGGAGTTTGTGTGATTCGAATCCTAGATGAGATGGTCATCCATTTAACCTATATATGATGTATCTTTTCTTTTTTAACCTTCTTGTATTTATCTTTTGTTTTCCTCTGGAGAGATATCGTTTAAGAGATACAAATGCGAAGGATTAAGATGAGAAGATAGGAACTTAGCAAAGAGCTCTAACAACACACGTGAGCTAGATACAACCGAAAAGAAATAACAGGAAGAATCACCAACTAGTTAGATTAGAAGCAGCGGAACCATGTAGTGAGAAATGTTTCCCCTCAAGATCTAGTCGAGCTGAACGATCAATACTCACTACGTGGTTATCTGTATTTGTTTGACGAGAGCTGACGTATATGATGTATCTTTATTGTATAGTTATGTCTTTTATAATATTCCTTAATTTGGTTTGATTTCTTTTATATATGGCAAAAAGTCTAAAATATATATTCCCATACACCACACCACACAAAAGGAACTTTTCCTTTAACTTGGTTTGATTTCCATTTTGTTTGAACTTTGAAGTCATTGGGTATTCATATTTTGACCACCGTAGAATTCGATTTGTAAGTGCAGAATTTGGAATATAATGCGTCTGTATTTATATTTTTTTTGGAATATAATGCGTCGAAAACTTCGTGTATTTTTCTTGAATTTTACTCCATATAAAGTTTGCCAGTTGGTGTGTGTGTTTTAGGAAATTTTCCTCTTCAAATTTAATAATGTTAATGTTGAATGTAAAGTAGCTTTCCTTGGTCATATTTAGGGCTGGACAAAAAAACTGTATCCGCATATCCGAACTAAATCCGAACCGATAAGACGTACTCGAACCCGTTTTGTATCCGACCAAATTATTCTATTGGGTACGAGATCTCTAAACCCGAAAATCCGAATCCGAAATCCGAAAACGTATCCGAAATACATAATTACCCATAAAAAATACATAACTACCCATAAGAAAATACCCTAACTCGAGGACTCGATCCTATAAATGTGGAATTTTTTACGTATAATATACACAAATTGAGCCGAATGCGAACCGAAAAATCTAAAAAATCCAAAAACCCGAAGAAACCCCGAAAAACCCCAGAATCAAACCCGAAAATCCGATCCATAAACCAAAAAAACCCGAAAAACATGAAAACCCGACCCGTACCCAAACCGTACTGGACCCGAAAACCCGAAAAAAACCCGAAAACCCAAAAAAAAAACCCGAAAAAACCCCAAAAACCCGAAAACCCGACCCGAACCTGATCCGAAAACACGAAAAAAACCTGAAAACCCAAAAAATCCGAACCCGAACCGAATCAATACCTGAATTTTTCGGATTTTTTCCGGGTATCAAGTCTTGTACCCGAACCCGAAACTTTTTTATCCGAACCCGAAAAATTATTCCATTGGGTATAAACTTCCTATACCCGAATACCCGAACCCAAACACGATACCCGATTGCCCACCCCTAATCATATTTATCACACGTGTTTTCGTCTTTTTATTCTTCTTTTTCTTTTCCGATTACAAGTGGTTTCTAGCTACGTTTTTGTTTTTAAGTTGTATGAAAATAAGTGGCCGCCTTCGGTTACATGAATCGTGATCACATACGGTTTGTGTGATTCAAATCCTAGATGAGAGGATCATCCATTTAATCGTCAGCGTTGTGTTTTTATTGTATATATAAATACGCTCGTTTTTTTAAAAAAACTTTAATTTAGTTTGATTCCTTTTATGATCTACAAATGTGTTGCTCACTCTGTCAAATATCAAAGTTAACGCAAATAAACTCTTTTATTTAGTTTTTTTACAATCTGTGTCGGGTTTTTTTTTTGAACAAACTACTAAAACTTTATGAGTTCATTTGATTTAATAATAATATATTATTGCGTGTGGTGTTGCAAGCGACTCGAAGGTGAGAGTTGTTACTGCGGCTGTTAAAGTCAGCTTTTGTTGGATCTGTTCGTCGTCGGTAGAAGATGTTGACAGGACCTCTTCTATAATTGAGGATTGCGTGTTGTTACTGTGAACTCATGTGGCTTTTTTCTATTTTCACAAAATTCATCAGAGATCTTATAGATTTTCACAAACAAACCCTTTAATAGAGACAACGTCATGTGGGTTGAATTATTTCCTATATTTCAGATAGATTAGACAAATAATTTTTTTTTATGTGCGGTGTGGATATGTGTTGTAATCTCCTTTTATATTATTTTTCGGTTTTATTTTCTACAATAATTATTGCTGCAGCCCTGCCAGCAGAAAACGACACCGTTCATATTCGATCTTGTTATTATTGTCTTTGAAACAAAATATCATATTATTTAGCTATGGAGTTTCTTCAGTCAGAATGAGCTTAACCGGAAAAGTCACAAAACGAGGAACGTTTTAGGAGTGTAGGTGAAGAACGTGGCGGACACAAGGTTGATCATATTGTCAAAGAGATAAGAAAATAAAGGAAGAAAATAAAGCTATTGGCCACGTTGATATTTGTTTTTGTCTTTTAGCGAGTGACGACCAATAGATTTTCTAAGGTCTTTGAGAAGTTATCTAATGGATTTGTCCTGACTAAGATTTGTTTTGGTTTTAATACAAGAATTATTATGGAGTTTCTATCGAAAACATGTTTAAGGGTTTGAATTTCCACGGGTTATTATATATATTTTTATGAAAGTAATATATATCCTTTACGTTAAGATTCTATATGTTTCAACAGTTTTTTCATACAAGGAGTTTGGTTACAAATTTACTATTATACTTAGAAATACTTGTGTGTTTTTAGTTTATTCTTAGTCCAATATAAACTGCCTGGGACAAATAACGGTTTGTAAAGTTACAAAATTTTGCGTTTACGGATATTGGTATTCTCTTTGCGTTCCATCCCTTGATATCAGCAAGTTTCAAGAATAAAGTGTCAAAAAAGGATCTCCGATCCCAATCCAAATGTTTGTTTGGTTATTGTCTATTACTATGAAGAGTAGTCTTGCCTTTCATTGTCCATTGTCGATAAAATGTTTATATCATACACATTTTACATGCTAAGCTTGGAAAGAAAGATGATTGGAGATAACTTGAGAAAACAGATATGTACCCTATGTACCAATTACTATGATTCGTCAAAACCGGACAGTAAATTGAAGCCCGTAAAACTCAAGACATTCACGTATATGTGTGAACGGGTAAATATTCTCTAGAACTGCCATACTATTTTTGTACAAAAATATTTCCATCTTGATTGTTATATTTCATATTCGAACTTTGACGATTCAAAGTGTAGTTGATCCGAAAAATACATATATTGATATTATTTTTCAAGTTATCTCGAATACTTTAGTTTAAGCGTGGATAACACATAAGTATTGAGTTAAATTTTAAACAATTGTCAAAACAAAGAAAAAACTTATCAGAATATATATATATATGTATCGTGTCGAATAACACCTGCTATATATGTATTGTAAGTTGAAATAGTTGACAAAGAAGAAAAGCCTTCATTTGCTGTTTTAGAGAAAGCCCTTCAATAGAGAAAATAATTAAAAGCCTCCAGGTTTGACCCGTATTGCCTATAAAAGGTTTCTTTAAGATATGGACCTTACTCTCATATTCTCGGTTAAACCCAATTCAATAGTTCTTTTTCTCTTAAAAAATGCATTCTCCTTCTTCTACTTCGTTTGCTTGGGCGACCTTAATCACATTGGGTTGTCTTATGCTTCGTGTGTCTTTGTCCAGTGCTCAACTTACGCCTACCTTCTACGACAGTTCATGTCCTAACGTCACAAACATCGTAAGGAACATCATTATCAATGAGCTAAGATCGGACCCTCGTATCGCCGCGAGTATCCTTCGTCTCCACTTCCACGATTGCTTTGTTAATGTAAGATATTACCTTTTCATATTTCTATCGCGTTATAAATTATTGTGTGTTTTATCTTTTAGATGTTGAGAAATCACCTCAAGTCAAAATTTAATGTAATATAAAATAAAATATAATACAAAGAGTCAATTTGTTTTGTAGGAGTATAATAGAAATTTTAATATGTTTTTTACTCAGGCTCAAAAATGTCGAAACGAAATTTCTTATGAAAAAGAGCGAGTATGCATTAAAATCATAAATCTGCTACAATTATTGGGTGGTAAAAGTAATTCTATTCATTTTGAAATTTAGCTGGTAGCATAGTTTTCTTTTACAGCATTTTTACTGGATTCATTTTCACAATATTACAAGTTCACTTACCTTCGGAAAATATGTATAACCTTACTATAACATAATTAATTACATTCAATAATAAATTTATTTTTTTATTTGCATAAAAAGAAAAATATCTTTTTTTGTGGTGTCAGTTAGGGTGACCGTATCCTAAATAAAAGTCACTCGGCTAACGGGTCTGATCCAGACAAAAAAAATCACTAGCAAATTTTAAATGCGTAGATGTCGACGTATGTTTGATTTTGCTGTTGAATAGTTAATACTTAACCTTCGTCGACAATGATAATGCCAAAACATTTATGAAATCGGATTCACGAACATGAATTGTCCCTGTTATATATTAAGAGTATGGTGCCGTACCAAACACGATATGAATTTAATGGATGACAAAAAAGCATTGTTAAATTGTTACCGGTGGTAAAGATTTAGCTATGGATGTGATACATTGAATAATAATTTGTTAATTAACATTTTGGATTTTTGATAGGGTTGTGATGCATCGATCTTGTTAGACAACACAACATCATTTCGAACAGAGAAAGATGCGTTTGGAAACGCAAACTCGGCACGGGGATTTCCTGCGGTTGACAGAATCAAGGCCGCGGTGGAGAGGGCATGCCCAAGAACTGTTTCATGCGCAGATGTGCTTACCATTGCAGCTCAACAATCTGTTAATTTGGTATGCTCCACTAACTTCTATCATTACAAACATTGTTTTCAATTTTAATATATCAAGTCGTGACTTTTGCATGTCAAACAACGACAGCCTAAGTTTGAAAAGAAAAGTAGAGATATTTTTAGTTGGTTAAGAACGTCAAAATCCTAAATTTTATCCTCTTTTCCCTAAATGAAAGAACCTAATTAGATTCGAGTTCACAAAAAAAATATCATCTAGAAATATTCAAACTTTAATTTTCAACTATATGAGTTTGTTGAACATGATTATTTAATTTTAAATTTATTTTTATTATATTGTTAAAAATCTAAAAAACGAGATAAACTTTGTAGTCTTGTTCAGATCAGACTAGCTTTTAAAATACAGACCCGAATATTTTTCGAATCGGACCAAAATAGCCCAAAATACATATAAATTTATGGGTCAAGATAAAATTTGTAGTTAACCAAAATGGGTCAAGATAACCCAATTGACACCCCCATCTGTAGTTAACCAAAAAAAATAATTTAATTTTTTCCAAAAAAATAATGGAGATAAAACAAACTCCACTTTGAGTATATTATCAAATAATTTATACTACATGTTTATATTTTTCTCTTTACATATTGAAATTTCCGAGTACCAAAATTAATCTCAAAAAAATATTATTTTGAATATAATGGTTATTATATTATAGGCAGGAGGTCCTTCTTGGAGGGTTCCTTTGGGAAGAAGAGACAGCTTACAAGCATTTTTAGATCTCGCTAATGTGAATCTTCCAGCTCCATTCTTCACACTTCCACAACTTAAGGCTGCTTTTGCAAATGTTGGCCTCAACCGTCCTTCTGATCTCGTTGCTCTCTCCGGTAATTAACAAAAGAAAACTAAACCCCATTTGATATAGTTTAATTGGCATTTTAATTATTGATCTTATTAATATGGTCTTTCTTTTGTTAGGGGGTCACACATTTGGCAAAAATCAGTGTAGATTTATTATGGACAGATTATACAACTTCAGCAGCACCGGATTACCAGACCCTACCCTCAACACTACTTACCTCCAAACTCTTCGTGGACAATGTCCCCGTAATGGTAACCAAAGCGTTTTGGTAGATTTTGACCTGCGTACGCCTACGGTTTTCGACAACAAATACTATGTGAATCTCAAAGAACAAAAAGGTCTCATCCAGAGTGACCAAGAGTTGTTCTCTAGTCCCAATGCCACTGACACAATCCCCTTGGTTAGATCATTTGCTGATGGCACAGGAACATTCTTCAATGCCTTTGTGGAGGCTATGAATAGGATGGGAAACATTACACCTCTTACAGGAACTCAAGGACAGATCAGGTTGAACTGTAGGGTGGTGAACTCCAACTCTCTACTCCATGATATGGTGGAGGTCGTTGACTTTGTTAGCTCTATGTGAGAAAAGTTGACTCAATATCTGGCTACCAGAGTATATGTTAAGATAAATAAAGCGTTCTCAAGATGTTACTTGAGAAGGAGAATATTTTTATTGGTGTGTAGAGAGTATCTAAGTTGTTCTCCGTTTCTATGTTTGAGTTGGCCTTTGAGAGCGTTTCGTGAATCGGTCTAAGCTTTGTACGGATTTGGATGTTCTATCCTAATAAAGATGACAAAATAAAAGATGTTACTTGGGAAAATTTATTTTACATCACTACTTTCTAGATTTTTCTAAAAGATATATATCACTAGCTAGCTGTGGTGTAAAATATATATCACTAGGTGTCGTGTCTCGTGTTGTGTACATAGAGATAACAAATTCATAAAGAATTAGAAAATGAATATTATGGGTTTTACTCTATATTTTTTAAAATATAAAACGTGAAAGATGATAAATTTATAAATTTAGTCCACGTTTTATTATTAGTGAGACGTTTGTAATGATTAAAAAAAGGGATTCAATTAATACCCCAAAAGAAAAGCCCTCCACGTTAGACTCGTTTTGCCGATAAAGATTCTTAAAGATCTTTATATAAAAAAAAAAAAAATTCTTAAAGATATGGACTTCCCTCATTTCCTATTTTTTCCTTCTTATTATTGGATAAATCATAAACCCAATAATATAGTTTTTCCCTTTAAAAATGCATTGTTCTTCTTCTTCTACTTTGTTCACTTGGATAATCACATTGGGATGTCTTATGCTTCATGCTACCCCTACCTTCTACGAAAATTCATGCCCAAACGTCTCTAACATCGAACGAGATACCATTGTCAATGAGCTAAGATCAGACCCTCGTATTGCTGCGAGCATTCGTCGAATTATTTGGACACGACTGTTTTGTTAATGTAAAATACTACTCATATTTTTACTACGTTACGAATTATTTTATGTTTCATGTAACGGATTTTTTCATGCTTACTTATTCATAATATCTAATTACAATTATCATTTGAATTTGTTGAAAATATTTTATTTTTATTGAGTAAAAATGGTTTTCTAATGGACGACAAGAAAACAATGTTACATTGTTACCGTGGTGAAGATTCAACTATATATGGATGTATAAGTTTTTATTTAAAATAAAAGGTTGTATTATAAAGTCAACGAATCAAAATATAAAACGACTATTTTAAAGGAAACGATCAACACAGTTTTAGAGACGAGAGTAAAAGAGTTGGTTTTTGCATAGAGAGCATGGGAGAGAAAAATCTGGGTTTTCGGTGAGAATTCTTTGTCATCTACATTTTTTTTTCTTTAGAATGTTCTCCTAGCAAAGATGAGTGATTCTGGATTGTAATCCGCTCATTGATTTATAGTGAAACCTCTAGTAAACGGTAAAATTCACCAAGACATACCTTGGCTGGTCTAAACTTTGGGAACTCGTAATTCTCCCGTGTTTTGTTTTCTTTACTTTGTTCACAATCTGCAGAACACAAAACACACATGCTTAGATTAAACACAGACCAAATATGAGCTAAACGATATTTGTAACAAAACCAATGAAAGAACAAGAGAAGTATGGAGTTATCTAATCAAATATATATATATGGATTTAATAACGGATATGTAGTGTGGCAAACCAGGGATTTTGGAGAAAGTGAGTTCGAGGTTATGAGAAGGTAAGAGTCGAGCACATACAAGCCTTGATCGCTTCATTGACTGTAGGAATCTCAAGTAACGATCTATGAAGAAGAGAAAGATGTTGGGCAAGATCATACAGAACCACCAGTCTCCCACGTGGAACACATAGAAGATTATGTAGAGACCGTAGAGATGGTGAGTGTAGAAGAAAATCTCAAACTTCTTTCGCCTGAAGTAAGGTAAGCTCGTCACCCAAATTGCTATTCCGATAACCATTGCAATCGTTCCGGCTAAATTCGGCACATAAGTCTTGTTCCATTCAAACGTCTTCCCGTACATATAGATAAACAACAACATATATAAGAGCTTGCATATAATTAATTGCACGAGAGAAAAAAAAGATAGATCTGTTAGACAAATATCACAAATTCTAAACCGTAAACCCTACCGAAAACATTTCATTTATAAGAGAAATGTTAGATGTAACGGACCTCGATCAACCTACCGACCATGGCCCAGTAGATAAGGAAAACAATGGTGTGAAGGAGGAAGAGGAAGCTGAGGATATGTCCGAGCCAAATGTGATATTTGATGCTTGACTCAGAAGTTAACCCGACAAGTGGCAAAATCGAAGAGGCTCTTGTAACTAGGAAGAACAAAAAGGCCCAACAGATGTGGCCCACGTTGTTGTGATTGTGAAGTTGGACGTTGTAGCTAATGTAGAGGTAATTGGCCAGAGCCCAAGTCAAAAGAGCCACAAACAAAATAGAAAAAGTCAAGTCCGTTGCGGTTACTATCCCCAATGGGTTCATCACCCTCCCCATCCCTCCTTTTAACTTCCATTTACTGCAAAATGTGAAATTACATAAATACACACATATTATTGCATCTATGTAGCATATTTTTGAAAAGATTTTGCATCGGTAACGGGTTATTATTCATTTATTAGTTTAACAAAATAATCTTCTAATTCATTGTCCATGTGACTAGTGATTTAATCTATGATCTAGATCAACGGAGAAAATGACTAGATTACAATTTATAACCAAGTGATTTTATATTTAGTACTCTCACCGCTCAGAGCCGCAATGAACATCTTTGGAATTGTAAGGAGCACGAGATTTGTCCCTACGAACACATGATATTATTTAAGTAAAGAGGAAAAATCGTGAAATGTTCAGCAGAAGACAAAATAAAAACTTGAAATTGCAAGAAAATAATTCAAGTAAGAAAAAAGGCAAGAGGAGAAATATCAAAATCAACCAACCTTGAGGGCCAAAATAAGTAGTGTTGAAATGCTTAGCAAGTTTCGGAGTCCAATTGTATTTGTAAACCGTAGTCGAAATCATTATCCAGATAAAGAGCCATCCAACAAATACAAATAGAAGTATCATCTTCAGCATGTTCCTTATATTTCCCATGTTTTCGTTAATTTGTGTATATGTGTATGCGTAAGTATAGACGAGTGATTGTGTGTAGAATTTAGGTATTGTTGCGGAGAAGTGAACTTCTTGCTTCAGTATTTCTAGAGGCCTATAGAAAGTTGAGAAATTCTAACGAAAAAAAGGAGGCATGATTCATGCATGTACAAAATTTTGGTAATATTATTTTCTTTTATAGCCGGGTAAATCATAGATAGAAATCTAAACTAGTCTTCGAAATTTAAAAAGAAGATTATTTGGGTATTTTTACCAAATATATATATATATATATGTATTTTTGTCACCAAAGAAAAAGCCAACAGTGAAAGTCCAAGTAATATATGTTGGCGATTAACCAGAAAAAAACAAATAGTATATACGGATTTGAATTTAGTGACAATAACATGAATTCAAACTACTATAAATGCCCTCATCATTTTGGTAATTAAATTTTGTATCCCAACGATTACATATATGACCAAAATAGATGGAAAATATTTAAATCAGTATACGATAATTAGTGTATCATGGGAAATCCACCATAGGTGGAAAGTATTTAAATCTACATGCAGTTCATATGACCCAAAGATACGGCTCAATTTGAACATTCTAAAACCATACTTTTCCATTTATATATACCGTAAATCACATATATATTCTTGAATTCAATCTCCAAAATTGGTATAGAGTTACTACACAGGTACACATTGGTCAAGTTTAGAGGCATAAGTATATTGTAAAGAACAGCATTTTTGTGAGCAAAAGTAACCTGACTGTGTTCTGTGTACAACACATTTTAGTGTCCTACGTTAAGTATCGTACTACTACCGTACTACCATTCGTTCATGGCTATAGAATATTGTACGTCTAACACAACTAGATTTTTGTCGTACTCTTAACGGTAGTATAGTACTATAGATAGTTATAATTTTATAAAGTTATGAGTATTCAACCATGCACCTTCAAACTTTCTATTTCCGCAGAAGATTCCCAACTCCTAGCAAATATCAAGATTCTTAAATTTCGTCGTTATAAAAAGATTCACCCTCTGATGCTATTCTTTAGTTTCGAGAGAATGTGATCGAAATATATAAAGACTGATAAAATTTCGAGGGATTCTATTCTTTAATGGGTCACTTTAAAAAAAAAAATTTTTTGTAATTTTATTGTGAATAACCGATCCCTAGATTATGAAATTAGAACATATATTCATAGAGGATTATTTTTGACAGTAAAATTATGAATGAAGTCATTTCTTTCAATTTCATTTTTCATTTTTCTTTTGGTCAAAAGTCTCATAACTTGGTTTCTCATTACTTACAAACCCTTTTCGTTTTAATGAAATTAACATCCATATATACATAAAAGATATAATCTTTTAAATTACTAGAAAAATGTTAGAGGAAATTAATAGAGAATTACTATCCCCCTTTTATCCTCTAAATCTCAACTTTATATGTTTTTAGAGCTATATTGCTATGTATCAATCGTTAAAATCCTAAAAAATGCTAATCATTATATAGACCCTATAATCCTATATTTTTCTCGTCGAATATTATTTTTAAAATGTTAGAAAATTTCTAAAACAAAGCACAATTAATGTTTCATTTCTCAAAATTACTTCAACAAACCTATAAACTTATTGGGATGCCACTATAAGTGTTCAGAAATACTACTAAAGAAAAATTGTTCAAAAATATTTATTTGATAACATATCTTATAAACCATTTTAGAATCTTATTAAATTTAATAAATATTTTACAACATCCATAAGAAAAACCTTATAAAATTATTTTAAAAAATATTTATAACATGCTTTATAAAATTTTATTAATTTATATGTTATGGTATTTTTGAAAATAGACAAAAAACAATATTTTGAAAACTTAGTAATTTTGAAATTCTCCTTTTTATTTTGGAGTTTATTAACTTGTGTGTCTTTATTTTTTCCCTACTAAATGCAATGAATATGTTAAGTTTTATGTTATAATTTCTAACTCAAAATTAATTTAAATAAGTGGATTGATTTATGTCTTTTATATAATATAATAGTCAGCTGGCTCAAGTCTCTTCTCAATTTTACGATGCGAGATATTTTTTCACACGCCTTCTAGAAATAATGATTATTCTAATAATTAATATCGACATAATGAATCACACTCCCCTCAACATAATATTTTCTAGCTATCGCAATGAAACTGAACTTTTATGGAGCACCTTCCTATATTTTCGATGTAGATCTTTCTTCAAGTAATTCTTATTTTTTCTTTTTTGGTTTTTTTTAATAGTAAGAAAAAAGTTATCAACTATATATAGCAATTGGTACAATGTTTTAAAAGTAGATATCAAAATCTAATTGAGATGATGGAGTTGACCTTGGTATATAAATGCATTTAGACATTTAAGTACAGTTGACTTTTCGATCGGCACAGTAGTACAAATGTACTAAGGTAGTAATGTACATACAACTAAATCAACTTTAACCCCTTGTCAAAAACTAAATCAACTCACTTTTACAACCGAAGAATCTTTTTTAATCCAAGTATCTATAAGCGTATTATATTTAATGGACTCATAACTATATATCTACTAGTATATTTTTTGGCTAATCAAATGTATTCATCACAAACCCAAATTGAAAATTCGACCTAAAATTTTTATATCATTAAACATCTTGTAATTGTGGAAGTTTCCCTGGTCTAATAGTTATCGGGTTCACTAATACTTCTACATCCGAAGATCTGAGATTCGAATTCCAGAAAATGCAATTTATTATCATTTATACATATTAATGGAAGCAAGCTTATAGGAGATGTTTAGCATGATGCATATAGAACTATTCGGCGTGGATGTCACCAGATGGTAAAATTTTCCGTTGTAAAATTGTCATTGTAACAGTTTTCATAATTTGTAATGAAATAATAATAAATCAGTGTTAAAAAACATTTTGCAATTATCTGTCGACACGTTTTAAGGCTCGTCCTGGACCAAGACAAATGAAACATGGGTTTAAAGTCCCTAATTTTTCTAAATCCACTTTTAATATCTAAATAGGTCCAAAACTTTTAGAGTTAAACACATGTTTCCACATAATTATGGAGTTATTAAAGCACACGTCATGCTTTATTTTTTTAGAGATTGGTCTTAGATTCGTTCTAGGTCCATAATGGAAAACGATTAAAAAAAAAAAAGATTTTAAATCATTCATTTTCTCATTTCTTATAAATTTTTTCAAAAGAAATCCGTAAGGATTTATCAAACAAAAAAAAATCCTTTATGAACATGTATTTTAATATTATAATTTTTTGTTTTACCTTTCTTGCATAATGTTTTTGGATGGTTTTAGTTTGGATATTGTCACTTTAGGCTATGTTTAGAGCCAAACAAAATGAATAAACTGGAATGACCCAAGAGATCAAGATAGTTCGAGAAATACCAGAATAGAGGTCCTGTTAGAGAAGATTTTGGCATAAGCAAGCATTTTCTAATAAAATGGGTTGAAACTTCAATGCTCAGAGTAACCCACAAACTTGAAACCAATTTAACACAAAAATTACAGCGTTCAAAAATCAATTGATAAATTGCTTGGAAGTCACAGATCTTAACTCTTGAGCTTATATCTCAAAGCATTTGTTCATGTTTGTTCCATAGACATATGCATTTGCACTTTGGATTTTGGTTCATGGAACTGTTTCCTCTGAACAGCTTCATAGAAGATTGCTACAGCATCAACACTCCTTCTGACTTGTTCGTTTCGGTTTCTGTGACTTTGATGAGTTTGTTGTCGGGAATAACAGTTCTCTTAATTGTCCCTCAGCTTCATCTTCTGATGTTGCCTGCAAGAGTTTGATTGGCATGAAATGTTATAACAACATCAACTATTCTGTTAGCACAGTTTCTTAAATATCATAGATCAGGAACAAGAATTTAAAAGATCCAAGGTAAGAACCGATGTACCCTTGTCGAGAATGCAAACCGCAATGACTCGATTTTTGCTCCTGCACATAGCCTGAGGTCAAAACCAAGGGAATCTATCCCAATCAGCTTTACTTCCTGCAAGAAAAAAATACGGTCTGACCATATTTCATATACAACCTGAACCTACAAAAATCTCCTCTTGAAATTCCAGTTAGTAAACTAGAGCTTCTAGAGTTAAGTTGCAGCTATTTTTACCTCTGCTTGAATACCGTTATGTCTCCAACACAGAGATCTAAGGGCTTCGGTAAGTTCAGCACCAGATTCTTCTAAACGGCTTATGATTCCAGCTGATGCATGAGCAATAGCATCAGGTTGTGCTTTTCTCACATCTTCCACTTCAACTTCAGTCTGTTCCCAATAGTTAACAGACATTACTAAGCATAAGCTTGCAACAAAAAGAAGAGTCTCGATAAGAAGTGAAACTCGAAAACGAGAACCAAGAGATTTGCCAATCATGAAACAAAGCAAAGAACAAGCATGAAACAGTTTTCAAGATATGCCGACAATGGTTAGATAGAAGAAAGAAAATCTCGCAAGGACATGGATAAATTTACATTAAAAAATATGGAGAAGCTTTATTACAAACCTGATCCCCTTGTGCTGTAATAAGCTGAATTCTTATCATCTCCAGCTTGTAAAACGCTACTACATTTCTTGTTTTCTCAACCTGCGATGGATCTACCTCAGATTCTTCACCACCTGCTTTACTAATATCTTCAAGCTTTTCTTCTAAGTTTACGGCATCCTTGTTTCCGTCAGTACTTGTAGAGTTGCTATCAGCAAGTTTCTTTTGGATATCTGAATAATCTTCCACTAAGATATGACTCAAAAGTCCCTGAATAGCCAGGCCAGCAGAAGGCTGATCCATCCAATCTACTGGATCATTTGAAGCAACCTATATTTGACAATTACATGAAGTTTGTAATGATCTTGCATATCGTTTTCTAACAGAAATCACAACACATTTTGTAAGAATTTGGGATTGAAAATTAACCTCAGACATTCTCTTTGCGAAAAACATGGGATGACAACTTCTCATTGTTTCCAAATTTGCCCAGTCTCCAAGCGATTCATCTGAATCATCATCATCATCATCATCATCATCATCATCTTCGTCTTCATCTACATCCTCTAGAACAGCAACCCATTCCTGAAGTCAATAGTGAAGCATGCTTAGACAAGACACAAGTATTCCTTTCCTAGAGTTCCTTAATGACTTCATATTAAAGGTGAAATAAAATTTGTTAAACCTCCTCACTGTCATCTTCTCCATCATCCCCATCCTCACTGTCATCTTCTCCTTCACTTTCATCATCTTCAGTTTCAAAGTCACTATCAGATAAAGCCATCAGCTCCATTTCCTTGATCATCTCCATTGTATCAAAACCTACTATGACTTGCTATAATGCATCCATAACTTCTGAAAGGTTAATATAGAATAAGGTACAGCAAAAACCAGACAGAGCAGTATAGTCAGTTATAATTAAGAGACACATATTGAAGTCAGAAGGCTGCTTATTGATGCATGTGTGTGCATTGAGATTTAAAATAATGGTGAAATAAAAACGTTACACGATAGCTGATTTAGGTACTGTAAAAAAAGAACAGATCTATCATTCGACAAAGCTTAGATTTGAAACATTTGGAACATTCCTCATTTCACTATACATATAATGTAGATAGGATATGCATGTCTTGTGCAACATACCACATAATTATTCTCTGAAGTAACAGACTGCATGACGTCCTCATCCTCCTTTACTTGAAAGTATAAATCTGCGAGAATTAGGATCAAATGAATTTTGGCCGAGGTTAGGTAAATTAGATGATGACACGGAACTAATGATGATTAAATTTGATCTTACTTCCATTTTGATCTGTTATATAAGGTACATCTGGCCAGAGAATATTCTCATGAACTCCATCACCAATTGAACCTGTTAGCATCAGGGTTCCTTTATTGTTCACCTGAACATGACATCCTACGGGAAATGTTAGATCCACAAAACGAATCCTGGACAAAAGTAAAAGGAAAATGGAAGAACATATTTCCATATATACAACATATCCGATGTAGACTTGCATACAAGATAAAACGCTTTTCTCTATATAAGAGGATTTTATAGAGGACTACTGAATATTGAGAGATGAATACTGAAGCAACCCACAGTAGGAGTAAGCAAAACTACTAAACACACTAACGTGTGAGTGCAACAAAAGATGTAATATAAGGCATTGGCCCAACAATGTTTGCACCAAAAAGATAGCTTATGCTGATTGAAAGACGCAAAATAACACCTCAATGATGGTTCTAGAAGTTTCTGCAGGTGAAAGCCTGGAATCTCCAGCATTCTGTGGCAAAGAGGCTCTGATTTCTTCTGAAGGATGATACCTTGACTTGCCAGTTTGCTTTTCTGGATCTGAAGCTGAATCTACGTACTCGGCTGTGGCTTGAATTCGATTCTTCCTCGGATGCTTTCTTGTTACATACTCATTATTGTACTTGAGAAATCCACACCTAGAAAAGTGCATATATGTCATCAATTCATTTTATTTTCCACAAATATGAATGTGAGAATTTACATCTATGAAGAAAATCCTAAATATTTAGAATCTGCAATATCCGAACAACATTTCAAAAGAATCCATCTTTGATTGGTTCCAAAGTTCATAGACATTAGTGCTCTATATAATCAAGAAACTAACTTTAACATTCACAGTTAACAAGAAACATATTGCATTAGTAACAAGTAAAAGTAAGCCATTAAAAAAAACACTAGAATCTAACATCTTAATGAAACCAAAAAAATTACATTTGTAAAAACCTATTTCACAATTCAATGACGAAACAAAGCACTCTACACTACCTATCACTATGGTTGAGACGTTGAGGTTGAAAACCGCGGCGGGAATCATAATGGAACCAGCTTCCTCCCTCCTCCAAGCTTGGTGCAGGACGATACTCTGCAAATTTAGCATAGATGAATGAAAAAAAGAAACAATTTTCAGGAACTGAATTCGACTATTAATCAATGAAACAGAGAGAGAAATAAAGATTACGGAGTAACGTCGTCGACGAACAGAATCCGGTGGAGAGACGGACGGCCATAACCATCTGTAAAAGTATTATCACTAACCTTTCGCTCTCTGAGCTCAGAAGCTGGACGAGGATTTGCAGATTAGGCTATCTATTTGGTGAATTTTCATTACTAGTGATGACGTGTCATATTCTTATTAGTCATAAACCTAAGAAGATATCATTATTATATAATCAAAACGCAGCGTTTTGTAATTTTTTTCACTGATACGTGCTTATTCTTTTTGCTTCTTCTATGCATAGTTTTTGTTGATTCCTTCGATTTACTCTTCTTACTCACATCTTGTATTTTCTCTTTGATTTTTCATGCAAGGTACTGTTAAACAGAAGTGTTGTGCTTTTTGCTGTGTTAAACATAACTCTCTTGCATAGTGTTTGAGGATGGCATTACCAATGATGACGTCATATTCTCATTGGTCCTAACCCAAGAAGATATTTGTCTAAAAAGTGCAACTTTCACTGTCATCCAAAAGCCGCGTTTTCGTAATGGTTACATTTAATTTTTACCAATAGTCACCACAAGAGCAAACACCAAACCGGAACACATGAAATCTATTAGTGTCTCTGATGATAATCTCTCGAGATGTAATCTGTGAGATAAGCTTAGCTGCAACATGAAAATCTCCACAAATCCTAAGGTTCTTCGTTATTCTTATGGCATTACTACTGTCTTCTTCTTTTATGTTCATCAGAGCAAACACAATGGCTAATGTCTCACTGTGAACAGCTAAATGTGTCTCTTTATCTTCTTCTTCAACATCATGAAGCGCTGATTCCGAATCGGGAACATACCCTAACTCTTTCATTTTCTTTACTAGAACATCTAGCTTTCTGTAAATCTCATCACAGTGTGGGTGTGACTTGTCGCCTACTAAGAATGTATGAATTTCTCCATTGACCTCAACATTGCTTGCTCCAGGATTCTTTTTTATCCCTTTGTTCTTCATTCTACGCCTGATGTTAGTTACTTCGTCCCATCTTCCAGCCTTTGCGTAAATGTTAGAAAGCAATACGTAGTAACCTGATTGCTCAGGTGCTAACTGAAAAAGCTTATCAGCTGCTAGTAGACCGATATCTGTGTCAGAATGCACCCGGCAAGCTCCTAATAACGCTCCCCAAATTCTCTCGTTTGGTTCCATTGACATTTCTCGTATGAATCTATAAGCTTCTTTCACTTTTCCGGCTCGGCCAAGAAGATCCACCATACAAGCAAAATGCTCTAACCTAGGATTGATCTTGTAATGCTCTGCCATGAGTTTGAAATAACACCGACCTTCTTCTAGTAACCCGAGTCTTGCATGACTACAAGCAGCGAGCGTTGTGACAAACGCAATTGAATCAGGGACAACACCCGAGTCTTGCATTTTCGAAAACAAGGCCACGGCGTCATGGCCTCTTCCGCTGAATCCATAAGCTGAGATCATTGCTGTCCAAGACACAACATCACGGGACTTTATGTTCTCAAACACATCTCTCGCTCTGTCTAAACATCCAATCATCTAGATTATAGACAGCAACGGTGACGAAGAGTGGGTAAACCGGTAATAAAGATTTTAACCGTCGAAATTTAAACCGGATCAGACCGGCCAAGCATTAGTTACGTCGAACGAAATCTTATTTTTCAGAAACCCCTCAACTTTAATTTAGTTTCATATGTGGTCTTCAATTTTTCTTCCTTACAATTTTGTCGCCTTCTTGAGGCGCAAGAGAGTACTATTTTTTTTGGTTAAAAGTACGAATTTTTATGCATGCAACAGTTATGAAATTGTACATTCTGTTTTAGCCACCCAAAAAGTATGAGCTCAGAATAAATTCAGGCTCAGTGAGTGGGTTGCCCACCAAAATCCTGACTCCGAACTTACCTCAGCTCTGTTCTTCGTCGCCGTGTAGATTTTCAATCAGGCTCGTCTCTCTGTTTCATCTTAAAGTTTTGTTTGAGCATGATGAGATTGAATTAGTGCTTATCAGCTCTAGCTCTCTTATTTTTCTTTCCTTTTTCGTGCTTCGCGTTTCTCAAATTTAGAGAAAGGGTTCAAGTTAAGAAAATTCTGAGCTCTGTTAATCATTCAAGAAATTGATAAATTGATTATTATTTTCACTGAAAATAAAAAGACATCCTTTTTTTTTTTCTTGGCTTCGTTTTATCATTAATCACTAGTTTTACAGTTTACAGAGTTTTAGTGGACTCTGTGATGGCCTTAAGACGCACTTTGTCACTCAGATCGTTGTTCAGTGCTCGCTTCTCCAAACCATATTGTAGCGGCATCATTAATTGTGATAATGATCATGAAGAGAAGCTAAATTACGGATCTTTTCTTCATCAAAGATCCTTTGGCAGCTCCATTCTCTCTTTGCATCTCAGAAGCTCTTCACATTTGTCTCTATGCACTCCTTTTGGTGTCTATGTCGACTTCACATGTTCCAGGCTGAAATGAAACTGGCAATGTAAACGATGTTGCAGGAACTCCAATAGATTCGGTGATTGAAAATGTGGTTTCTCAGGTCCCTAGTGATTGGTCATTCAGTTTCGATATTGTTCAGCCCTTAACTGAAACAGTGCATTCTTTTACAGGCTTGAACTGGTAAGAAAACTTACTAGCTCTTATTTTTTGTGTTTATCAACTTGAAAGTTATGGACATTGGACACACTTTGTTAATCATGTAGTGCTTGTGTGTTTCATATAATTGTTGTGTGATTGCAGGTGGGCTTCCATTGTTCTTACCACCCTTTTGGTTCGAGGAGTGACGATTCCACTCATGATTGATAAAGAAAAATGGAGGTCAAGGACTTGGGTATTGAAACATTTAGCAACGTTCTTGTGTAAACACAACTCAGATTTGAAATTATATGAAAAGAACTCTCTTGAGATTTTTCCTTTCTTGATAACCGTTGATTTAAGTCTATTATCGAAGTTCTTTTGTCAAATTTAAAGGTGCCTGAGTGGTTGGATTCTTCTATTTATGAACCTAAAATGTGTGGCTTTGGATGCAAGTTTTTTTTGTGGTGGAAGTCATATTTCCATAGCGGATCATATTTTGCATCATCCAAGCGTTTTATTTCAAAACCAAAATTGTAACGGCTCACATTTTTCTTAAAGAGAATTAGCGGAAATCGAAACAAATATACACGACACTAACATTAAAATAGCTAATGAATCAAAACAGAGAATCGGGTTTGTAATACAAACTTTGTATAGAAGTTGTCACCAAATACATACGAAAAAAATATGACATGAATAAATTATGCAGCCAAAGTATCTGACCTAGAAAACACTTTGCAGGGTGGTATTGCTCTCTAAATGCTGGGTCTACTGTTGCTGAAACTACTTGTTCAGGGTAAACAACAATGATAAAAGCAAGATGGTTTACATTTCATCTGACAATCCATAACGTTCAATGACATAACTTTCAATTTTTGAAAGTACCGGGTTTTGGTCTTTTTCCATATTCGGAACTAGAGGTGAGATAATAAATCGAACCAAACCGAACCGAAATTTTGGGGTTTAGCAGTTCGGTTCAATTGACAACATCTCTCGACAACTTTTTTTGCAAATGTGGGAAAATCTTGATGACTCTTTAATGGAGTTTCTCCAAATTTCTTCTAAAACAGTTCCCAAGCTTCGTCCGCTGACAAACAAACAACTTCCATCTCAGCATCAACTTCCATGTCTTTGCAAACTTCTTTAGAACGAGTTGTGAAAAACCATTTTGCATTTGTTTTCTTTAGTTAATGGTGGAACTCCAATCTTGTTCAAATCTACTTCGCTCCACAGATCATCTAACAACAACACAAATCTTCTTCTGCGAAGGATATTATATATCCGAGAAGCTTTCCTCCTTTTCGGTTTCTTGTTTCCATTCTTTGTCAACACAACCTAATCTTCCCAAAATCTGTTTCTGAATGCCTTCAATTTGCAAATCTTTAGAAACCACACCCCATATCACAACATCAAACTCATTCACCACTTCAAGAAATTTGTTGTTGATACTAGCTAAGAGTGTGGTTTTGCCTACTCCACCCATACCATAAAGACCCAAAGTTATTCTACTTTCACCATTCATGAGACTGTTCCATGACTTTTCAACCATTGAATCTAAACCAACTGTGGTTTGAATATGCTTCTTTTCTCCCTTATGTGTAGGAATTTTCTCTGCCACCACTTTAAATACACCTTTAGCTACAAGTACTTCAACTTCTTTCAACTCCTTATATACTTTTTAACCATAATCGTAGCTTGATACAAAATTCCCAGGAAAAAAATCCACAAAGACACAATCTTTTAGTTTGGGTTGACTTAGCTTCAAGCAAGTCATTGACTTGAGACTCAACACTTTGTACCCTTGAAAACCATCCTTGAACTTGAACAAGCCACTGCAAACCTTGGCCTTCCTCTATGGAAACTCTTATTAATAGATCATATTGTTTCTCCTTGAGTTCTTGCATAGTTTTCTCCAGAACGTCGAGATTTGACTCCATCATGAGAATGTAGTTGCTTTCACCAAATAAACAACCACAGGCATGATTTAACGCTTGATCACATGATATTTTCAGTGATACACAATTTGCCATCTTGCCGAAAAATTCTTAGAAAGAAAATATAACAGGGGATGAATGGAGAAGAGAAAGAGAGAGATACAGTCAGAAAGCAAAATAATTAAAGAGGTGGACTTTTTTTGGTAGAGATGTTATCACACCAATAATTGAAAAAATGCTAAATGTTGGATGTTGACAGATGGGCCAGAATAAGCCCAAATAGATGTTAGATTATTCATAAGGGTTTTAGAAGTTCTCCATGCTTATAAATATATAATTAGGGCCTCCTAATTATGGTTAACACATAAAAAAACGCATAGCCACCTATTGTAATCCAGATTGATCATTCCTTCTTGATTGTAGTGATTTCTTGGTGATCGGTTTTAGATCACCCGAGACGTACCTTCTAGTTTGAAGGGAACTCGTTAATTCTTGTTTCTTGCGCAAATAACCTATAAGAAAATAAATCTAACAATCAATAAGCCTACTAAATTCCTAACAAGTGGTATCAGAGCGAGGTGGAGGTTTATTGTTAATCTATTACAAGTTATTTGCAAATCAGAGTTTAGCCTACGTGAAGTCTTCTAACAGGACTAGTACTGCTGCTGCATCATCTGTGTTGTCTTCTAGATACTTTCTTCTTGTTTAGTCTCTTGAAGCTGTTGTCTTGGGTACCTGAAACTAATCACAAAACAGTCAAATATGGAAGCAATTCAAGGTAAATTTGAAGTTGAAAATTTTGATGGTAAAGGAGATTTTGGATTATGGAAATACAAGATGTTGATGCAGTTAGAGATTTTGGGACTTGAGTCTACATTACAAGAAAGACAGATTTCAGAATCGACAGAATCAAGAGCTGCAGATTCCGCGACATCTCAAGTAATTTCAGAAGCAGACAAGAAAAAAGACAAAAGAGCAAAGAATCTGATTTGCATGAGTTTATCAAATCTGATTCTAAGAAAGGTTATGTTTGAAACATCTGCTCTTGGTGTTTGGAAAGCTTTGGAAAGGGATTATCAGACTAAATATCTTCCAAACAGAATTTACATGAAGCAAAAGTATGGGCGTTTTAAGATGGAAGAGAATAAAACAATTGAAGAAAATCTGGACGTGTTCCTCAAACTAGTTTCAGATTTGGCGAGTCTTGGTATTACAATCAGTGATGAAGACCAAGCAGTTCAATTGTTGATCAGTTTACCAAAACATTATGATTCTCTTGTTGACACGTTGAAGTATGGGAGTGGCAAGGATACTTTGACCATGGAGGCTGTGATAAGTTCAGCTTACTCAAAAGAAGTTGAACTTATAGAAAAAGGACAGAATCACAAACCTAAGGCTGAAGGACTGTTTGTAAGGGGAAGATCTGAAAAGAAGGAGTCTGGACAAAACAAGTCAAAAGGCAAGATTTATAAGTCAAGGTCTAAGTCTAGATCAAAGAACCAACCTAAGCCAAGAGAGTGCTGGAGTTGTGGAAAACCTGGGCATTATAAGAAAGAATGCCCAGAACGAAAGGCTGGTTCTGCCGTGAATGTTGCTGAGAAAACAAAACCTATGGTTTTGACAACAAGCATTCAATTTTCTCAAGATGAGTGGGTTATGGATTCTGGATGTACTTTCCACATTACACCAGAAAAAACTGTACTGTTTGATTTTGAGGAGTTTGATGGAGGCAAGGTTCTGATGGGAAACAATACTCATAGCGAAATCAAAGGAATGGGAAAGATGAAGATCATAAATTCTGAAGGAGTTGAAGTGATTCTAACTGACGTTAGATACATGCCTACGATGACTAGAAATCTCATATCTTATGGACAACTTGAGAAGAATGGTTGCATATATGAAGGGAAAAACTTCATGGTTAATTTCTTTAAGCAAGGAAGATTGGTGATTTCGGGAAAATACAAAGATGGGATGTACTACTTACAAGGAACTGTTATTAGAGGAGAAGCTGATGTAGCAAAAACAGAGGTGAATATGATTAACTTATGGCATTCACGTCTTGGGCATATGAGTCTGAAAAACATGAGCATTCTGGTGAAAGAAGGTTACTTAGACTCGAAAGAAGTGAATACTTTGGATTTCTGTGAACCTTGTGTGCTAGGTAAATCGCACAAGCAGAGTTTTCCTACAGTCAAACACACGTCCAAAGGTATTTTAGAATACATTCACTGTGACTTATGGGGTTCCTCAGCAAACGAGTCAAGTATGTCTGGTTGCAAGTACTTCTTGACTTTTATTGATGATTACTCGGAAGAAAGTTTGGATTAGATTTCTAAAATACAAAGATGAAGTGTTCGAAATTTTTTCAGATTGGAAGAACCTTGTGGAAAATCAAACAGGAAAGAAGATTAAGTGTTTGAGGACAGATAATGGGCTGGAGTTTTGCAACTACCAAATGGATAAACTATGTCAAGATTCTGGAATTAAGAGGCATAGAACTTGCACATATACTCCACAGCAGAATGGAGTATCAGAGAGGATGAATAGAACGATTGAAGATAAGATCAGATGTATGTTGGTTGAATCAGGTTTGAATAAAAAATTCTGGGCTGGAGCTGCTTCAACTGCAGTCTACATAATAAACAGGTCCCCTAATGCATCGTTGAATTTTAAGATACTATAAGAAGTCTGGTCAGGAACTAAGATTGGTTATAGTCACATGAGAAGGTTTGGATATTCAGCTTATGTTCACACGACACAGGACAAGATAAGTCCTAGGGCTGTCAAAGGTATTTCTTTGGGTTATCCACAAGAAACTAAAGGTTATAGAGTTTGGATACATGAAGATGGAAAGTGCACAATAAACAGAAACGTGGTCTTTGACGAAGGGAAGATGTACAAAGAATTAACTCAGGAAAATGTGACTACAACTAAGAAAAAAGTGATATTCAGCTTAGATCTGATTAAGGGACCCACTCCAAGTGAACAGGTTATTGATCAACAAACTGGATAGATTATTGATCAAGGTGGAGATACTTTGGAGCACGCAGAATCAGATAAAGGGGACATAGCTGAGGTACAGTCCAATTCCCCAAACGAATTAGAGGAAGCAACAAATTCAGAAAATCAATCTCTTGATGATTATGTGCTAGCTAGAGACAGAGAAAGAAGGACCATCAGACCTCCATCAAGATTTGAGGGAACTGACTTTGTTACTTATGCCTTATCTAGTGCAGAAGTCATAGAAGTTGATGAGCCTAAAACTGTTCAAGAAGCTAAGAAAAGCGGTTATTGGAAGAAATGGTATAAGGCCATGGAAGAAGAGATGGAATCACATCAAGTTAATCACACGTATAACCTTGTCTCTAAGCCAAAGAATCAGAGAATAGTTGGATGCAAGTGGGTATTCAAGCTAAAAGAAGGAATTCATGGTGTTGAAAAACCTAGATACAAGGCCAGACTTGTAGCAAAAGGTTTTACACAAGTTGAAGGAATAAACTATAATGAGATTTTCTCACCAGTAGTCAAGCACGTTTCAATTAGAATCATCCTATCTATTGTTGTCAACCTTGATATGGAATTGGAGCAGCTTGACGTGAAGACTGCTTTCTTACATGGGACACTAGACGAGATGATTTATATGCATCAACCCGAAGAGTTCATAGAAGAAGGAAACGAGGACAAAGTTTGCCTTCTTAGGAAGTCACTTTATGGGTTAAAACAATCTCCTACGCAATGGAATCAGAAGTTTGATTCATTCATGAAAGCTGAAAAGTTTTAGAAAAGTGACTTTGATCCCTGTGTGTACATCAAAGGATCAAGTATTGATGATATGATTTATCTTCTACTCTATGTTGATGATATGCTTGTTGCTTCTAAAGATATGCAGAGAATTAAAGCACTAAAGACAAGTTTAGCAATAGAGTTTGAGATGAAGGATTTAGGTCCAGCAAGAAGGATCTTGGGTATGGATATCACCAGAGATAGGAAGAACGAAACTCTAAAGCTATCACAGGAAAATGACCTTAAACAAGTTCTAAGAACGTTTAATATGGAAGACTGCAAAGCTGTTGTTACACCAACTAATTCACAGTTTAAGCTAAAAGGTCTGACAGAGGAAGAACGTATTACAGAAGCTACTGCTATGAGTTCAATTCCTTATGCAAGTGTTGTGGGAAGTCTGATGTATGCAATGATAGGTTCTAGACCAGTCTTGGCTTTTGCAGTTTGTTTGGTGAGTAGGTTTATGGCAAATCCGGGTAGGAAACATTGGTCTGCGGTTAAGTGGATTCTACGGTATCTTAAAGGAGCTACAAATGTTTGTCTTAATTTTACAAAAATAGAAGGTCAATTTGAAGTTGTGGGGTTCTATGATTCAGACTACGCTACAGATCTCGATAAAAAAGGTCAGTTTCTGGGTATGTGTTTCAGGTTGGTGGAAATACAGTAAGTTGGAGGTCAACATTGCAACATGTAGTTGCACTATCAACGACAGAGGCTGAATACATAGCATTATGTGAAGCTGGAAAGGAAGGAATATGGCTGAATGGTATATGCAGTGAGTTAGGATTTAAAAATAGCAAGTTCAAACTCAATTGTGATTCATAGAGCGCGATATGTCTAGCAAAGAATTCAGTTCATCATGACAGAACAAAACATATTGATGTCAAGATTCATTGGATTCGAGATCAA
This sequence comes from Cardamine chenopodiifolia, assembly GCA_963922655.1. Classification (NCBI taxonomy): domain Eukaryota; kingdom Viridiplantae; phylum Streptophyta; class Magnoliopsida; order Brassicales; family Brassicaceae; genus Cardamine; species Cardamine chenopodiifolia. The sequence continues at coordinate 13,742,068 of OZ000463.1, forward strand.
GTAAATGAAGGCAAGATTACAATCTTAAAGGTTCATACTAGTCTAAATCATGCAGATATGTTGACCAAGTGCGTACCTAGAAACAGCTTTGAGAAGTTCTTGTTACTTCTCAAAGTCTTAGCCTGAATAGAAGTTATAGTGGGGTTTGAGATCTTCTTGGTCGATTTAGAGATATCGCAAAACAAAAATTAGATATAGTCAAGTATCAAGATAATCGATGAAACGAACTGATGGTAAAATCAGAAGAAAGAGTTTCTTTTTCAGTTAAAAAAAAAAAAAAAAAAGTTCGCCGGAAAGTTACCGGCGGCGGTGGTCGGCGGTGGCCAGCGGTGGTTGGCAGTGGCCGGCGGTGGTTGGTAGTGGCCGGCGGTGGTTGGCGGTGGCCAGCGGTCGTCGGCGGTGGATCCAAAATGGAAGAGTTGAGATGATTCATTAAAGGACCGGTGGTGGTCTGGTGGAGGACCGGTGGAGGACTGGTGGAGGACCGGCGGTGGTCCGGTGGAGGACTGGTGGAGGACTGGCGGTGGTCTGGTGGAGGGCTAAAGTGTTGACTTTGGTTAGAGAAAAAAAAAATCAAAAATGAGAATTTTTTCTAAGGATGGATTTTGGGTCTACCTTGTTTTTCTTTTTTCGGCCCATGAATTGCAGATGGATCAGAAGAGCTGCTGGAGTTTGTGGGCTAGGCGAATTCGGAATGGGCCACATTCGCGAAGGCCCGAATTGCAGATGGATCAGAAGAAGAGTTGCTGGAGTTTGTGGGCCAAGCGAATTCGGAATGGGCCACATTTGCGAAGGCCCGAATTACTGGGTGCTGCTGAATTTGTCTGGGCCAGAAAAAAATTAAAACAGGCCCAAACTGTTTAGTGGTGCACAAACCCTAGAAGGGTTGTGCTAATGGTGGCCGCCGGCAAATCTGGAGGCCCGCCGGCGGGAAAGGTGGCGGCTTGTCGGAAGATGGTTAAGACGCGACAAAGGTCACAGACGCAATGGTGAGTGTCTTGACCGCTATTGAGCTCATTGCAAGCTCCAAATCCCGCCATGAAAACCTATGACCAAAGTAATAACAAACATTCTTAGATCTGGCCGAAATCAAGCATGGAATGGCCAAATCCGGCTAAAAGAGGAGTCATGAACAACTTACCGTCATAGATCCAACTTTTTAGGTGGCGGATCTAAAGCTCTTGGTTTGAGAAATGGTGAGATATGGCTCTTGAGCTACATCGGTGAGGCGTGCGTCGGAGAAGGAGGAGCAACGGTGGGCAGTTGCTTGGTGGTGTCGCCGGCCGGCCGTGATGTGACGTTGTGATGGCTCAACCGTGCCATGATGACGTGGTGGCTTGGAGGAGCAAAAATGGTGAAATGAGAGTTGAGAAGGAGAAAAAAAAATGACATACATGAGGAAGAAGAATAGTCATTTCTTCTCAATTTTTGGATTGGGTCTGCTCAAGCCCACATGAAAACAGCAAATGAAGGTGGGCTGAGCATTTGATAAGCTTATGGGCTGCGTATTTGGGCCGATTTTAAGCTGAATTCTGGGCCCATATTCCACAGGTGGAGTTTGTTGGATGTTGACAAATCGGCCAGAATAAGCCCAAATAAATGTTAGACTATTTCTAAGGGTTTTAGGAGTTCTACATGCTTATAAATATACAATTAGAGCATCCTAATTATGGTTAACACATAAAAAACGCCTAGCCACCTATTGTTATCCAGATTGATCATTTCTTCTTGATTATAGTGATTTCTTGGTGATCGGTTTTAGATCACCCGAGACATACCTTCTAATTTGAAGGAAACTCGTTAATTCTTGTGTCTTGCGCAAATAACATATAAAAAAATAGATCTAACAATCAATAAGCCTACTAAATTCTTAACACTAAATAAGTTCACATCTACAAAATGATGAAGAAATATTGAACCAATTTAAAAATCTGAACTATAAAGAAAATAAAAATGGATTAAATACTTCGTCTTCATGTTTTGACAAAATCCTTACAAATTTTCAAACCGAACAAATTTAGGATCTACTTTCTAATAAAGATTTTCCTACAGTCAAATCTAAACATGTTCCAGTATCAAATTTTCAGTAAATAGGATACACACCGAGTAACCGATGCAATGATGGTCCAACTCCAACGTCTCCTAGCCCAAGAATTGAAGTGACACGGGAAGATGAAGTTATTTGGCTTCTCTGTTTGTACAAAGAGTACATATATATAATTTATTATTCATGTAGCCATGTAGGTAACTTCAATCAATTACGTTTTAAGTTATAAATATGTAAGAGATGAATGGTTTGATTCGTAACTCTGTACGGCCACTGTAAATATTGAGTGAGGCAATAAGGAAATGGTGGTAAGGTGAGATGTATCACCACTTTTTTTTTACTGTACCGTCGTCTCTTATTACTCTTACCGCTTCTAACGCTACTATACTGTCTTATCTCCTACCGCTATCTCGCATCACAAAGAAAACATATATTGTCTTGTGTCACAAAGATAACAACATCAGTTAGGTTACTTCCGTAGATAAAAATAGTAAAACCTTTCATCTCCGTGTGACGGCAAAGGCGGAATCATAGGATATTCAGATTTATCTCAAATCGAATACTTAATCTATCTTTTTAACGCATTTCTCTATAGGCTAATATAACACTAACTAGAATTTTGAACGTAGAAATAATGATATATTAGTTACCTGAGAAGCAAGAATAGTTGCACCTGGGGGGACAATGAGTTAGAACTCCACCATCAGCCGCCAATGGAGTAAGTTTGCTTATGGCTTCTCTAAACGCTTTTGTGTTTGAATTTTTTCCATCTCCAATAGCTCCAAAATCAGTCAAAACCGCACTGTGTTTCCGGCAATTCAACGCCAAATATTCAATACCCTTACTGCTTTCAATGCTTGTTGATCCCATATTGTTTTGAATGCGAGATTCCGATATAATCGGGAAACCGGATATTGTTACTACCACTAGTATCATAAAACTTGTTTGAATCGTCTGTAAGAAAATAAATAAATTAGATGTCTCCTTTTAACTATGTTAAAATGAGAAAAAAGTGAATCAAGAATTCATTTGAGAGTTCAAGAAAAAACACCATCTACCAGATGAAGAATCGACACATGAAAGTGATTGGCAGAAATGATAACCAATATCGTAAGTGGAAAGAAAAATAAAATGGCAAAATCTGATCTACTACATGTAATACAGTCAATCCCATGAGTTGATAGATTGTGTATTGATTTACCAAAATTAGCAAAAAGGTTAACGCCTGAACTATTTTCCTTTTACTTTGGCTACATTTTAACTTTTGATTAGCAAAACGTCTTTTTCTTTTATCCAAACAATTCAATTTTAGAAATCGTATATCTTTTTCTTGTAATAGAAAAGGTTAATATTATCAATAGTATTATTTACCTTAAACTTCTTAAAATATAGCATTACAAATATTGTTATTTCCTTAATGGTTAGATTAGATACAATAACACAAACGATTTTTATCCGTCAGATCCACAAAAACACAACGCCGGTTCGAACCAGACGAAATCCAAAAACCAATCAAAATCAATCTAAAGGATCAATCAGAAATGAGCTAGACCGGCTTAGTCTATTGCATCATCTAAAATTTGGTTTAGTTATTTTCAAGATAGCTAGCTATTTGAATAGAATGCGTCATGTGTGCATAACTCAAAGTCACCATTAGTCATTACATGAACATTTCCCATCTTTAAAATGATGAAAACGATTCAAATCTCTCAACACAATCTCTCTACCAGAGACCATCGATATATATTTCATCGAGTTATGGCACTCTCCGCATACTCTTAAGTTCTTGAACACCCTAACCGGTCTCGATTTCCCCATGCTTATAAGCCCAAAGGCAAACGCGATTTTCTCGCTGTGCTGATACAATAATCTCTCCTTCTCTGCCTCATCATCCTCTTTCTCTAATTTGTGAAGAACAAGATCCGTATCCAGAACATATCCACAACGTTTTATTTCTTTAATCAATCGGTCTAATTCATCGTATATTCTGTGAGCATTCGGGTGAGATGTATCGCCTACGTAAAACTTATGAACATTATCTCCCACTTCTATCCAACTGCAACCTCCTTCCTTAACTAAGTTTCTCTCTTTCATCTTCTTCCTCATCTCTGCAGATTCCTCCCATTTCCCTATATCAAAAACATCAACATAATTTCACTTCACACAAGTTTAATTGTTAGAAGAAAGATTTTCTCGATTTTGTTTGAATTATATAAATAGATACCTGCACTAGCTTATATGTTTGAGAGCTGTATATAAGCTGCAGGCTCATACGGGTCAAGTTCTAAGATCTTCCTTGCAGCCATCTTTCCAAGTTCTGTGTTTCTGTGAACTCTGCAAGCTCCAAGAAACGTACAACATACAAAAACATCGGCTTGGAAGGGAATTGTGGTAATGAACTCAAATGCGTCTGAGAGAAGCCCGGATCGACATAGAAGATCAACCATACAAGCATAATGCTCCATTCTAGGTTTGATCTTGTGGTCTTCATATATTGATTTGAAATGTCTCCATCCTTCGGAGACCAAACCGACGTGGCTGCATGCGGATATGATTGCAACATAAGTGACTTTGTTTGGCTTCACCCCTTCTTCCATCATTCGGTTGAATGTTTCAAGTACTCTTTCAGCTAATCCGTGTTTTGCGAAACCTGTGATCATTGAAGTCCATGAGATGACATTACAATCTTCCATTAGATTGAAGACTCTGGAAGCTGTGTCAATGCTTCCACATTTTGAATACATAGAGATCAAAGCATTGCAGACGGGTTGATTGCGCGAGAGCCCGAGTTTAAGCACCTGTGAATGGATTTGCTCACCTTTTCTTATTGAAACAATACTTGCAACTCCACTCAACAAGCTAGAAAATGTGAAAGCGCTAACACCTAATTCTCTCTCAGCAATCTCTTGGAAAAGCTCAAAAGCTTCCATAAAATCCAAGTTCCTGCAGGCTCCGACAAGAAAGGTGTTATAAGAGACCAAGTTCTTCTCAGAAAGTGATTCAAAAGCTCTCCGAGCATCTTCCATCTTTTCAGATTTAACAAACATGCTGATAACGGAGTTGGCAACACTGTCATTCGAAGCAAGTCCTCTTTTAAAGGCCTGACCAAGAACCTGTTCACCTACCCGTGGATCCAAAAGATTTCCACACGCCTTAAATGCATTCGAGAAAGTGAAATGATTCGGCTCGACCCGACCTTGAGTTATCATTTCACAGAAGAGATTAATAGCCTCTGTATCAAGATAACAGTTTTGCATATAACCAGTAATCAATGCCGTCCACGACATAACACTATGATCCTCCAGTCTATCAAACACCTTCCTGCAATCACCAACCGAACCATCCACAGAGCATTTCGCATACATATGAACTAAACTACACCCAACATCATCCCCAAGTCCTGATCTAATAGCCCAAGAATGCAATTGCCTTCCCAAATACAAGTTCTCCAACTCAGCACACGCCAAGAAAACAGAGCTTAGTGTAAACTTATCTGATTTAAATCCGCTTAAAACCATGTCCAAGAAAAATCTAACTGCTTCTCTAGGAAACCCCATTTGCATACACCGAGTAATAATCAATGTCCAAGTAACAACATTTAGTTCAGACATTTTATCAAACACTTTATACGCATTCTCAAGATTGTTCTCCCCTTTCACAAATATGTCAATCAATGAACAACCCACACATACATCAGATCATAATGCCCAGTCTTCATCAAAAACCCTAAAATCACTCTTTCAACTCCAAAAAATTCCAAATTCGAGAAAGCTCGTATTACCGCCGTGTAACAATAATCACTTGGCACCAAACCCAACTCCAAAAATCGAACAAACAATTTAATCGCATCAAATTTTCTTCCGTTATTACCAAAACAAGCCATCATAGCACTCCACGAATCAACGTCTCATTTACCAAATCTTCCCATAGTCTCAAACACATCCGCAGCGCACGCCAAATCTCCAGATTTTGAATACAAGCTGATTAGTGAATTGTAGCGAATCGAGTCAGGCTCGATTTCAAACTCAACTAATCGGGAATGAACGATTTTCCCGAGTCGAAAATCTCGTGCTCGGATACAAGATTTGAGGAGTGAAGAGAAAGTTACACAATCGGTGGGAAGAATTCCATCACGAGCCATGAGATCAAGAGCTGAAACCGCTCCACGAAGATCGCCGGCATTGAGATGTCGGAGGATCAAACGGTCAGCGACGTTGATCCGATTTGAAACGGACGGTTGAGATTTAACCGGAAGTTTGGCGGGAGATGGAAGCGAGAAGCTTATCATCGTCATCGTTCTCCATCTAAACAAACCGTTACCGTATTCGATAAAAATGTAAATATCTAAACTTTACATTATAACCCTTTACTTTTAGTATAAATTTTCAATTTGGCACAAAGCTATTAATTTATTCAAACAAATTCGATTTCATAAACCCTAATTTATATAGGTAAAACCCAAAGACTTCGTTTCTGTTTCTTTTTTTTTCCCCCTCTTTCTCTGAGCTATGGAGATTTCTATTATCGCTTCATCTTCAATCGATGGTGGAATTGGATGTTGGGATCTCAAAACCGGGAAAGATCAGCTTCGATTCAAGCCGTGTGCCTCTCCGGCGCACGGTCTCACCGCTGTCGGTGAAAAATTCCTCGCCGCTTCTCAGCTCCGTAACGCATCAGCTTCCTCTGGCTCGATTTTCTACTGGTCTTGGAATAAGGTTCTTCAACTCTCATTCTCAAACTTGAATCACTTTCTTCTTCTTCTCTGGATTAAAATTTGTTTGATTGTAGCCTCAAGTTGAAGTGAGGAGCTTCCCAGTGGAATCAATAAAAGCTCTTGTAGCAAATAATGAAGGAACTTACATAGTTGGTGGTGGAACCTCTGGAGATATTTATCTTTGGGAGGTAAGAATTTATATATTTTTATTTCACTTCTCATGATTCAGCATATTCTCAAAACTTGTTCTTTTTGGTGAAACTAGGTTGCTACAGGGAAGTTACTTAAGAAGTGGCATGGTCATTATCGTTCAGTGACATGTTTGGTGTTTTCTGGAGATGATTCTTTGTTGGTTTCAGGATCTCAAGATGGATCTATTAGAGTCTGGTCTCTTATAAGGTTAAACCTTTGTGTATTCTCATGCCTGGTTTCTATGTTTTTTTAAGGCATTTTCTTTTATTCTTACTCTTTGCTCTTTGTGATTAGTTAGGCTATTTGATGATTTCCAGAGGCACCAAGGGAACACTCTGTATGAACACAATTTTAATGAGCATACAATGTCTGTAACTGACATTGTCATAGACTATGGAGGTTGCAATGCTATGATTGTTTCTGCTTCAGAGGATCGGACTTGCAAGGTACTTATTTGGATCACTTATCTTACGCATTTGTTAACTGCAATTAAGTTAAGCTCCTGTGTAAATGCTTAGCATAAGATGGTAGATGAGATTCATTTTTGTACTTTTTGAACACTGTTCTAATCTGTAAAGTCTCGATCTATTGGCGATTATAAAACCCCTGATATAGCTTTGTTTTTTTCATGACCTTGGTTGGATTTCTAAATGCATAGGTGTGGAGCCTGTCGAAGGGGAAATTGTTGAAAAATATCGTCTTTCCTTCAGCTATCAATTCACTTGCATTGGACCCTGGCGGGTCTGTGTTCTATGCTGGTGGCAGAGACAGCAAAATTTATATTGGTGCTATTAATGCCACAAGTGAGTATGGAACTCAAGTTCTTGGTTCAGTGTCAGAACAAAGGTACTTCCCATTTCTTGCATTATAATCTAGTTAAGAATCTTAATCATAATATATTCTTTTTCTTTTGATAACATCTTCTAAATCATAATATATTCTTTTTCTTTTGATAACATCTTCTAAGTCATAGTATCTAGATTTGAACTTGATTCTGAGACTGTTTTTATCAGATCTCTGGACATGTTGGATCTTATTTTCCGTTATGATGAATTCACATGACTTGAATTACTAGATTAACAACCCTTGGTTTATTTTTAACTATTTGTCTATCATCGCTGTTTAATGGTCTATTTAGTATCTATTGACTCAATAATTTTTGTCTGAGCAGCAAAGCTGTTACTTGCTTAGCATATTGCGCAGACGGAAACCTTTTGATTTCTGGATCAGAAGATGGTATGGTTTGTGTTTGGGATCCCAAATTACGTCGCCCTGTTCGTACTTTTCGTCATGGAAAAGGTATTTTTGTTAGCATTTTCCTCTGTTTGAGTTTCACTAATGCAAAATGATTTTAAGTTCACCCATTTTTCGCTTTTCAAACTTATTCTTATCAGACCCTGTGAACAATATTCAAGTTGTTCGAAAAAGGATTGTCGCTAATTCCAACAAAACACAATCTTCTTGGAAAAGACATGGGAGTTCATTGCCACCGCCTTTGGATAAATATGAAAGATCAGGAGAAGACACTATGGATGGTATAGTTATTGTTGATCCGGCACCGTTTTCTGATGTTCCTGTTTACTCTTCTTTCCTCAGTGCTGACCTTATTGACGAGCAAGTTAAAGAACTTCAGGTTTGTGTTTCCTCAGTTTCTAGAAGAAAAAAGAGTATTTTTTGTTTTTTGGGGAAAATGACCCAAATCTTGAATTTTCACAAATTGTCTATTTGTTTTTGTGTTGTGTACAGCAACAAGGCTCTGCAGCAACGGAGATTGAAATGGAAAGACTGAAAAATGAATACAAAAGATCATTACAGATGAATAATCAATGGCAGAAGAATTATGAGAATTTGCTTCAGGTGGTTATGGAAGAAGAACAAAACGGTGGTTCCAATTGAAAGCTTTTTTTTATGTATTGTTATTGTTTTCTACACATTTTTTGGAATTATATTGAAAGATATATTTTGTCAAATGGCATCTTCAGTCGCCATTAAAGATGTTTGTTAATCCCTAATTTAGCATCATCGCATTTTACAAAGAAGCCAAGCCATTCTATCCCACAAATGGAGAGACCCTCTTTTTAACACCACAGCTTCAGTGTCCTCGAGGGATTCTTCCAAGTCGTCGCAGAGCCGATTAGTATCACTTTTAACCGTTGGATCTACGATCAGTGCGATTGTCATCTTATTCATGTAACTTTGAAAATATATCGTCAACGCCTAATTATATTCAACAAAAACCAGTTTAATAGTTGAGATTTTAATAGATATGACATCAGGCCCGGCCCAAGTGCTGCGATTGTCTTCCTAATCTCCAATTTCTGGACTATGTCCATGAAAGCTCCGTAATTTGACGGTAAAACTTCAATATTGAAAGATAAATCATCCAAATGATAGAGACTGCTTCCCCAGAAATACTTTGCCTTCCTCCTTCATCGCCGTCTCTATCTTCCCTTCCGTTTTAACCTCATCGAGACAATTCCCTTCCGCTTTATTCCTCTCTCTCTCTCTCTGGTAAGATTGATCCGAATTACGTTTGGTAAATTGAAGAGAAACGAAGGAATCTCGCCGAAAAAAAAGAGATCTGAATTGCTGAGGTGAAGAAATGATGAAATTGTTCTGGGCAAGAGATCCGAATTGCTGAGATTCAATTCGAGCTTATGTGGGTGAATAAATTGTGTGTGTTTATTAGATTTAGAGTTTTCAAATCTCGTATCCAGCTCGATGAACACGGTCTGGTCTTCTCCGGTTTATTATATGTAGAGTTTGCAAATTGTGTGTTTAATAAATTGTGTGTTTATTAAATTTAGAGTTTGCAAAGAGATCTGAATTACGTTTGATTGTTTCTCCGGTTTTCTCTGTATTTTTTTTTTATTCTAAAATATAGTAGGTTTATAAATTAAATTGTTGATATGGTACATAAACGATGGTTGTGGATTCAAGATCGAAGATTCAATTCTCGATGTAACATATTTAAAAAATAAAAATTTTAAACTCTAAAACATAAAACAACGTTGTCTATGACAAGTAAACCATTAATGGCGACTATAATTTTAACACGATAAATTAAATTCGGATATAAAATTTAAATCTAAATCGTATTAGAATATAATTTAATAATAAATTGATATTTCCATATAAAATTTGGGTTATAAAATGTCTTTTACCTTTTTTATAACTACTAAATTATGAATTATTCCTATAATTCTTTTCTAATTGACTAATTTTAAAATTCTAAGCAGCCTTACAACTTCTTTTTTTTGGTTAAACTCCTTAACAAGTTGTCTACTTCCCCGCAGTTTAGCCTATTTTTTATATTATAAGACATTCTTCTTTCTTTTTCTTTGTACAGCTATTATGCACATGTTTAAGTCATTCAATGGTTCTTTTCTTTTTATTTTGTTGTCAAATATGTATGAATGATTCAACATAATATTGCAATTCTAATTAATACAGAAAATGTTTAAAGAAAAAGGTTTGGACGAAATTTGATCAATACTATAAAATCTAAATTAGATACTTATCATGCGTCCCTTAAAACTAGGAATCTATGGTCATGTTCGTTTCACAGCGCGGCTGCGGCTTGCGGCTTGCGGCTTGCGGTTTACGATCTGCGATTAAATATTGTAATTTTTGTTTGTTTAATAGTTATGCGTTTGGTCGCAACGGCAACCGTAATTTTCTACAGTAGGTAAACGAATAGAAATTGATCGCAACCACAGCCGTAACAGTACCAAACGCAACAGTAGCAGACACACTGCCATAATTTTTCAGCAACTAAAAATTCTTGACGCAATAATCTATGTCTATCGTAGCATTTGACCGTAGGAAACTACAGCTAATAAACGAATATTATTTAACCCGTATACCGCAACCGCAGAAAGCTAAAGGCTTATCTCTTTTCTTCTTTGATGAAAAAAAAAATCTCTCATTTTCTTTTGTGCTTTCTAAAAACATGTCTCTCAAGTCTTTACGACTCTTGGCACGTTTTAGGAATATCTACCAATTTTTAGGAACCAGCCAAAATTAGTTTATTGTTCCCATTTTTTACACTTCGGTCTGAATTGTTTCTTTCGATTAGTGTTTTTTTTAGCCAATCTTCAACCAACTCAGTGTCAATTACAAGTTAAAGAAACAGAGACAAAAAAAAAACAAGTTAAAACTAACAGCAAAAATCTGAAGATGAGCTTCCTTCACCAGCCAATTGTATATGCAAAACTAAAAATTTGAAATGAAATTTCCATTGATAATAGAAAGTATTACTCTTTCTTTCCCTTTTTTAAGTTGGAATGTTTTAGTAAAAAAATGTTCTACTTCTACAAAAAGATTTTGTATGTTCTTTGCGAAATTTGATATCGTATTTTCTAATTTATTCCTACTAGCTAGAGTTAAGATCAATGAAACTATTAGTATTTTAATTATAGAAATTATAATAAGTATTATAACAAAAAGTCTTATGTATGTGTACAAAGGTGTAAAACACCTAATTTCATGAAATGAAATGGAATGTATATTGCATATATAAACGCAATGTTCGAAACAGTAAAAATTTATTGTCTAGTCGTTATTTGATCATATGATAAATCTCTAACCATCACGGCGAGAGACCAATTAGAAAACGCTTCATTTAAATGGTAGTAATTGGACAAAACGGTTGAAGACAACACAATCAGAGAAGTAAACGAGTGCTCCGTATTCACATATATTATTAGTGGTTAGTCTAATCGCCTAATAAAGCGGATTAGTCCCTTCATGTAGTACTAAATTATTACACAATATAAATGTGGGTTGACTAAAAATAAATAAATAAATGTGTTTTTGTTTGGGTTTAAATACCTTTTAAATTAAGTTTTATTTTCACACACGATCAAAATTATGCATTGATAATTGTAAGATAAATAGTTATATACTTAACTTAATTTTTTTAATAATTATTATCTCTATTTAAGTTCATTCAATCAATTGTTTACCACAAAAAAAAATGATACAACGTTCTAATTCATATGGATTAATATGTTTGCTTATTTTATCATTTAAACTGCTGAAGTGTTACCAGCCGAAGATAATTTTGACCTGCCATCTCTATACTCGCCAAAAACACATCTTAAGCCAATCGTAGTCGTTGCTATCTACAAAAGTTCCAAAGTTAGAACGCGATTCTGAGAAATTTCTTCCGGGATATTAGACTTATTAGACTTAACTATGTTAGGTATGTTCTGCCGCCGTCCACCGATGAAACCCAAATAAAATAATAGTACAAACATAAGTTTAAAAAATCACTCAAAAGCTTATAAGCTTTTTGGGGTTGGACTCATGTATTTGTTTTCTTTTCTCATGTTTTAATAGAAGATCCACTAAAAAAAACGTATAGTTTTTCTCTTACTCAATTAACCACAATTTATAGTCTTTGCTGATTTTGTAGTAACGGTCCGTAATTAGAGTTAGGCCCATTTAATATTCTAGGCTTTGTAGCTCATAGTCTTGCGAAGAGTGATTGTAAGCCCATTATACTATGAATGTAAAAACCCTACATCAGTCTTCTGTGATCCAGAATATCATCAAGTTTGTTTTCTCTGTTGCCAGTCCCAGTCCTCTATATCCTAGTTGAGAAATTGAAAACTCACATCTAAGTAGTTACACTACTATCACTAAACTTAATATAATAAAACTTGGTAAACAAAGATCTTTCCAGTATCATTCAACTAAATATTTAAATACATTTTTATAAAACACACTCACACGATAAAACATTGCTATAAAATTGCTCATAACATGCTCTATCGACTGAGTAGATATCTCTAACGCAGTCACATAACATGCTCTAACGCAGTCACATTACATCGTAAACCATCAAAAGCTACTTCCAATGTTCTCTTAATGTGACTAGAAGAACCCGGTCTCGAGGTTCTATTCACGTTTTCTCTTACAAATACATCTAGTTGCTTCCACTCAAAGAAAGAAGTCGCACACACAAAATACATAAGAGAGCAATGTATGCGGAGATGATAGTCTTTGTCCACCCCGCCTCCCGCTAAATTGATGATGTGTGTTTTCTGCCGTGTAACATCTATCTTTTGTTCATTTTTATCGAAACTGCTACCGAGAATAATAGTTTCAATAGCATCTGTTTCTAAAAAAGTTTTGACTCAAAAAAAAAACCAAAAAAACTGTATTTTTTTTCTTTCTCAAACTTCTTTTGTCTTTTACTAAACATCGGATTAAGTCTTGTTTGTTAAGAATCAAAGATTAAAAGAATTCCTCTCTTTTATTGCTTAAGAAACTTACTCAAAACTTAAGCTCTCTTTGTTCTCTCTCAAAAACACTCATATGTGATGCTACAAACCAGCACCTCCATATATAGAAAAAGAAAAGGAAAAACACTCCTAACAACCTTTTAGGAAGTAATATATAATTAGATGACTCCTAATTATATAAATGTATATTTAGCTTTTCTCCTAAATATACCCTTTTTCCTTTTATCCAATATTGATTTCAAGCTTAAGCCAATATTCTCCCTCCTAAGCTTAAAGTTATCTTCAAGCCAAATCCTTCATACCAATGAGATCCCTCATTTCTTTGAACTTAAGTCTTCCAAGAGCCTTCGTTAGAATGTCTGCCTTTTGCTCGTTTCCTGGAACATGCTTGACCTCTATTATACCATTTTCGACACATTCCCTTATGAAGTGATACCTTTTGTGTATGTGTTTGCTTCGACCATGAAACACTGGATTTTTCGTAAGAGCAATTGCTGATTGACTATCGATCATGATAATAACTCTTTCACATAATGATCCAGTAACTTCTTCAAGCAAATCATGAAGCCAAATTGCTTGTCTAGCTGCTTCAGTTCCTGCCATAAACTCAGCTTCACATGAAGACAACGCCACTATATCTTGTTTTTGTGAGCACCAAGATATCGGACTTCCATTAAGATAGAAAATGTGCCCAGTCGTGCTCTTACCATCATCAAGATCATTATTATGACTACTATCACTGTAACCAACCAGTCTTGTTACCTTTGAGCTCGATCGTTTGAATATTAACCCCAGATTAATGGTTCCTCGTAAATATCTTAGACATTGCTTCATTGCTGCTCCATGAGATTCTTTCGGATTCTGCATGTAACGACTCAGCACTCCAACACAATATGATAGATCTGGTCTTGTGTGAAGCAAGTATCTAAGGCAACCAACATTCCTCATGTAGCTCGTAGCATCAATGTCCCTTTCTTCAATCGACTTTGATAATTTTAAACCAGCTTCCATTGGTGTATGCACCAAATTACATTTTGACATACCAGCTTCTTCTAATATTTTTTCAGCATAACGTCTCTGATTCAATGTGATATCCTCACTCGTTTGACAAACTTCAATCCCAAGATAATAGGTTAACCTTCCAAGATCACTCATCTCAAACTTAGAAGCCATCTCCTTCTTAAACTCTAAAATAACTTCCACATTCGTTCCAGTCACAAACAAATCATCGACATATACTCCAATAAGAAGAATTTTTTGATTTACTTCTTTTCGATAAACTGAAGGTTCTTTAGAGCATCGTGTGAACTGCAATTCCCTAAGAATCCGATTCAATTTCTCATTCCATGCTCTTGGAGCTTGCTTTAAACCATATAAAGCTTTGTTGAGTTTATACACCTTTTCTTCGTTCCCCTTAACTATAAACCCTTCTGGCTGCGTGACATAAACTGTTTCTCTTAACTCACCATGCAGAAACGCTGTCTTAACATCAAGATGATGTATCTCCCATCCAGATGATACCGGGGCGAAAACTTCGTCAAAATCAATTCCATGCCTTTGAACATATCCCTTAGCCACAAGTCTGGATTTATGTTTGTAAATACTACCGTCGGAATTCCTTTTAAGCTTAAACACCCACTTTAGTCCTATTGGTTTAGCTCCATGAGGAAGATCTACAAGGTTCCAGGTGAAATTCTTCTCGATAGAATTTATCTCATCTTCACAAGCAAGCATCCAGGCTCTTGATTCCCTTGCTTCATCAAAATATCTAGGTTCCTCATTTAAACTCATAAGCAGTTGTTCTCCTTCTTTTTCAGCTAGTAGAACGTAGTTCTCAAGATACTTTGGTTTTCTTCTTTCTCGCTGTGATTTTCTCAAAAAAGGGTGACCATTAACGTCTCCTTCTTCACTTTCTGCTTCACTTTCCAGAGAGTCATTAACCTCCTCTGCTCCTTCATTTTGGGTTTGTTGATCGATCTCTGTTTTTACTTTGTCACGATGCTCTGTTTCTGTGTTTGGGAGGTTTTCGACGTCGTTTGCTTCAGCAGCAGCATTGTTTTCATTATCAACCACACGAACACCATGATTCCCAAATTCTCCAATTTCGATGGTAAAATTTCCAGTATCAATACGCTCCAAACTTTGTTGACTCCACTTCCATCCTTTCGTTTCATCAAATACCACATCTCGACTTACTATGATCTTCCGGGTTTGTGGATCAACTAATCTGTATGCCTTTGATCCCGGTTCTGTACCCAAATGTACTAATTTCCTTGACCTGTCATCAAGCTTCTTTAACTGTGGTATCTCAATTTTTGCGTATCCAATACAACCAAAAATTCGGAGGTGATTGATATTTGGCTTCTTTGATCGCAAAACTTCGTATGGAGTTTTATCCTTCAGAGCTCTTGTTGCTATTCGATTCAGAAGATACGTTGAATGTCTTATAGCTTCACCCCATAAATAATTTGGAACCATCATGTGCTTTAAAATACTCCGAGTCATCTCTAACAACGTGCGATTTTTTCTTTCAACCACACCATTTTGTTGTGGCGTATATGGAGCTGTAAAATGTCTTTTAATCCCTGAATTATCACAAAACGAATTGAATTCTTGTGACACAAATTCCCCTCCTCGATCTGTTCTAAATGTTTGAATTTTTACTCCTAGTTCCTGCTCAACCAAGCTTTTGAATTTTTTGAATTTATCAAATGCCTCACTCTTCTCCTTAAGCAAGATTGACCACATATATCTCGAGTGATCATCTATGAGAACAAAAATATATCGTTTTCCAGCTGCTGTACTCGGGGTTATGGGACCACAAAGATCGCCATGAATAAGCTCAAGTGCTTTGGTAGCTCGATAGAATGTGGACTGTGGGAACGCTTGTCTTGTTTGTTTTCCGAATAGGCAGGAGTCACAAATTTTCTTCTCAAACTTAACAAGTGGAACTCCAACAACAAGTTCTCTTTGCTGCATAGATTTGATAGTCTCAATATTGATGTGTCCCAAACGAGCATGCCATATGCTTGAATCGTTTGTTTGTGTTAGATTCAGACAAACAGGTTCTCTAAGTCCCATACGGACTTTGTACAAACGATTCTTTGATCTTATTGCTTTGACAAGTAACTTTCCTTCACGATCGTGTATTGTCAAAAAATCTTCTTTCATTCGCACCTCACATCCTGATTCAGTGGTCTGCCCAAGGCTAATAATATTGCTTTTCAAATCTGGAATAAAATAAACCTCAGACATTGTCCTTACTTCTCCATTTCTGTCAATAAACTCAATCAATCCTTTCCCTTTTATATCTATTCGGGAATCATCTCCAAAACGCACTTTCCCAGTAACGGATTCATCAATGTGTGCAAAATACCTTTGATCTCCGCTCATGTGGTTACTTGCACCATTGTCAAGGTACCAAAAATCATCTTCACCGATATTTGTTTCATACTTCCTTGGCACAATCTTCTCTTCATTTAAGTACACCACCTCGTGTATCATGAGCTGATCTGCAGCTTCAGTATTGTCAGGTTCATTCTCTTGAGCTTCTTGTAATTTTAGTAGACGATCAGGACAATTTGATGCGTAATGACCAATTTTATCACATCGATAACACTCAACTCATGATAAGTCTCTGTTTCCATTTAAACCTCTGTTTCCATTAAAGTCTATGTTTTCATTAAAGCGACCACGACCTCGACTCCTGTTTCTGGTGAATCGTCCTCCACGCCCCCGACTTCTATAATCGTTGTTCCAATCGCGTTGAGTTTGATGTCGTTAGGGCTCAGAACTTGCATACATGAGTTTGTTCTGTTCTCCTTGCTCCTCTTCTTCATCAGTTATGCGTTCTTCATAAGCTTTTAATCGTCCAATGATATCCTCAAAACTTGTTTTGTTAAGATCCAGCACTTGTTCAATAGCAGCTACAATTTGTATGAATTTCTTCCTAGGAAGACTCTTGAGAAATTTTTGAACAATTTTTTATTCTTCAATTTCAGTTCCCAACGCAGCAGATTTTGATGCAATCTCTGATAATTTCCCAGCGAAATCATCGATTTTGTCTGACTCCTTCATCTTCAGGCAGTCGAATTCTGCCATTAAAGTTTGTAGTCTTGCATCTTTGACTCTTTCAGCTCCTACATGTCTGGTTTTAATAGCTTCCCAGATCTCCTTTGCCGTACTTAGATTTCCAACCTGTAGAACGAGGCTTTCAGGAATCGATTGGAACAGCAACGCCGTCGCCATGTCACTTTTGTCTCCGTCATCTTCTCCGGTTTCAATAATTTCCCACGCTTTATAGACCCTGAGGCAGGTCCTCATCTTCATCGCCCATACGGTGTAGTTTATTGAGTTGAGCATCGGACATTGAATTGAGGAGGACCCTCCTTCTT
This sequence comes from Cardamine chenopodiifolia, assembly GCA_963922655.1. Lineage (NCBI taxonomy): Eukaryota > Viridiplantae > Streptophyta > Magnoliopsida > Brassicales > Brassicaceae > Cardamine > Cardamine chenopodiifolia. The sequence continues at coordinate 13,759,666 of OZ000463.1, forward strand.
CTTTCGATTTTCCTCCTGAGATTTCATCTTCTTCTTCCTTCGCCATAGCTCTGATACCAAATCTTGTTTGTTAAGAATCAAAGATTAAAAGAATTCCTCTCTTTTATTGCTTAAGAAACTTACTCAAAACTTAAGCTCTCTTTGTTCTCTCTCAAAAACACTCCTATGTGATGTTATAAACTAGCACCTCCATATATAGAAAAAGAAAAGGAAAAACACTCCTAACAACCTTTTAGGAAGTAATATATAATTAGATGACTCCTAATTATATAAATGTATATTTAGCTTTTCTCCTAAATATACCCTTTTTCCTTTTATCCAATATTGATTTCAAGCTTAAGCCAACATTAAGTCTTTCATCACATCTTAGCAGAATCTATAACTAAATCCAAACGCCTTTATCCGAAAAATATTGGTTCCATAGTTAGTTTGATTTAACCGTTGAATATTTTTTGGAAAAAAAAAAGTCATGGGGATCGTATTGACCATGTCACTGTAGATCATTATTTATAATCTCTTACGGATATTTTGTTATATTTTTCTACAATTCTGACTGACCAAAAAAACATCTACCATTACTTAAAGGTAAACACATGTCAAAGTTTTTGTGGATCCTGTTTTACTATATACGATATCAATTTGATACTATTTTTGGTGAAAGATTCAAAAATTACTGAGCCAAATCATTTTGTAAAGTACTATATTTGTCTTTTGTCATTTTGTGTGTAGTTGCGAGATATAAGGTTGTTGTTATGTTTTCATATCGTCACAACCAGATCACAGGGTATGTCGTTCCATCATCATTATTTTCGTCATCACTATTATCATTGTTTTGTTAAATAATGTTTTCTTCATTATACGTTTCTTTCGTTGTTACTTACTTTTATGTTATCAAAAAATAAAAAAGGCCACTATATAACAGTTATATAACATGACATAATATAAGAATTAGAATGAATCCATATATATAATATAGCTAGTATGCTGCATCCCGTTTTTTTTTTTTGATCTGGCAACATCCTGTTAATATGTTTATTAAATTTATAGTATTATGCGCGTAGAGCTATGGTAAAAGTATATTGACCTTAACGAAAGTTTGATTTATTCGGTATTTCAATTATATTCGATTCTATGAATGATTTACAACTCTATTTTAAAAGCATCTACTTTATGTTTTATTAAAAGATGACTATGACTACTTTTCTTTTGCCTAACCCCGAATCATAAGTTATAAAAGTAGGATAAGAAAAAATATTGAAAAGCAACTACTGCATTCATCGTTTTATCCAAAAAGAAAAACTACATTCATTTCTATAAATATCATGCATAACAACAAAAAATATCAAAAAAAATTTTATTAAAATGTGCAGTGTCTCCATGTCATCATATAATAGTAGATTGAATCCTCCACGGAAAAAAATGTAGCCTATAAAAAACAAGTTTAGATCAATATAAAGTATCATGATTATATGGAGGAATATTAACTAATCAATATGAAGTGTCATATGGTTATAAGGAAGGATATTTAACTAACAGTGTAATAATCTAATTGAGCTTCAAAAGGAATATGAAATTAGGTCGCTAAAAAGTGAGGAGCCAAAAAGAAAAACACTTTTGTTTGATTAATGACAAAGCATATCTTGTTATGTACTAAAATTTCATTTACAGTATTTTGAATAAGAACAAAAGCCGTATCATATATATTTTTGTTGGAAAGTCTACACTCAAATTTTATGGATGTTGTCAATCAATATTCGTCAATTTATAATGGTCTTTAAAAAGGCATATGTTTCCAGTTACCAAATACACTAATGCACTAAATTCAGCCGCTAGCGTCTGCATCGACTCAATTCGAATTCCGTATAATCCATCCCAAAACCATCATAATTTAGACAACTTTCTACATGATAAGCGTCATAATTACACTATCCACCCTTTTGTCGACGTTGATCTGGTGCTTCATAAACACATTTGGTTTGTATAACCTATAAAATATTTAAGAAATCTCATAGCCACACGGATAGAGAGGCCAGTAGATATTAGAGAGATCTCTAATGAATCTTTACATTCAAGCAAGAGTTATCTATCTATGTTACCTTTTATGAAGTTTTATCCTTTATTCTTTTTGTATCAACCTTTTCCAATAGCATACATTTAAACTTTTCTATGTTTCCTAAAAATTTTGTTTAATCAATATTAGCTTGTCTTATCTGTTCACGAAATTTCTGTTACGTTTATTAGCAAATGCTTAGTAGATGATTAAAAAAAACAAATGAATGTTACCTTATTCAACTCATAATAATACCTTTTTAAAAAATATCGTTGTTTACAATATTCAACAAGAATGCATCAATTTCAAAGAAATTGATTACTGTGGTATATGAAATTAAATCGAAGTATATGACTTTTCTGTTACAAACAATTGTCACATGGGTTTTAATTTTTAAAATAAGCGGCTATAAATAGAAACGATGGTAGTTTAGTTTTGGAATCTCCAAATAAAATTCCGATTTTGAACTGATAAAAAAACTTACTCCTTACGTTAGCAACTTTTTAAAATTAAAAGAGAAAGGAGGTACAGAACTTTCCAAACATTATTGAACTTGTTCTGATTCTTCACTAACCATAATGAAACAGATGGCATAATCACTTTAATTATATAACACACACATCTTATCTTATGTTCTATTAATATATATGTACATATATATATATATATATTAATTTACTAGTATATATGCTAAATGCTTGTTTCCGTCTCAGTATCACTGCATAATAAACATATTAAAAATATATTTTTTGAATTCTTAATAGATATTTACATAGCATCGAACTTATAAGTCTTACGAACGATCTATGATATGTAACTGGTTATGCGTGTGTGTAACCAATTTATCATTTGTGGAACTTTATGTACACATTTTGAAAAAAAAGAACAACGTGAAATGTCTATTTAATCAGAAACAATGGGGGTCTTTTCTAGTCGCATTCTGGCGTTAGCTGAGTCGTTTTATTTCTTTTGTTAGGTTAATGTTGAAACCATTTATAGATTTAATTAATCTCACTGAACTGTAGTGTTTATAACTGTTACGGAATGATATTACAACAAAATTAAAAAAAAAAACAATGGGACTAGTGTATAGTTTTGCTATCATTTCATCAAGGATTTTAACCTTGGTTGGTAAATGCCAGCTCATGCTCTTTAATAGTCACAATGCAAACGTGTAACTTATATTGTCTATCCATTTCAAGATTTATGTGTAAATGTTATACAAAATTAACTATAGGTTTTGAGACGAAATCATTTAGCTTAGTATCCATAACGAATAATCTATTATCGACATTATATCGATATATTGTAATACATGACTTAACAAACTGCTGAAGTAGAACGGCACAATTAGTTATATGTAGGAAAATAATAAATCAATTAATAATATGTATATATATTGGATATATTTCCCTTCTTTTTCTTTAATTGTTTTTTATCCATGTCGAAGAATAACAAAAGCTCACTATCAAATGTCGACGAATAACACAAGAAATATAAATAAAAGCAATTATTCTTATTTATAATATTTTAGAAAATGGTTATAAATTTTTCATTTAATAATTTCTAAGAAAGTAGCTAAATAGATGGTATATTTCAAGGAATTTTCCCTTTTGTTTGATTTATGTGGACGAATAACGAAATCTCACTATCAAACGATGGGCGATAACGAACAATTAGAACTCGAACACAAGTAGTAACTAATAAAGCAATTAATTCTTATGCTAAATGAATGTATCAATGACGCGTGTCCCACCCATAATCAGCACCACTCTTCTTATTTACTTTCATAATTCATATAAATCTCTTCTCACTCATATATATACACTTAAATCACAAGAAACACAAAAAGTACTCAATAACGAGAACAAATGGGTTACGAACGACTCGGACCATCCGGAGCAACTGGTTCGGTCACCACCGCCACTACTACTCCTCCGAACCTCAACCAAGTCTCCACGTCAGCGCAACCGGAGAACAATAGGAGAAAAAAGAAGCTTCTAGTGTCATCAATCGTCTTGGCCTTCGCACTTATCCTCGCCGCCGCGATATTTGCCGGAATCCGATCACAGGTCAAATCAGGTCAATCCGCTCCAGGCCTAGCTCGTAAACCAAGCCAATCAATTTCTAAAGCTTGTGAGTTAACTCGTTTCCCCGAGTTATGCGTTGACTCACTCATGGACTTCCCAGGCTCACTCGCCGCCTCTTCCGCCAAAGATCTAATCTACGTGACGGTGAACATGACGCTCCACCACTTCAGCCACGCTCTCTACTCCTCTTCTTCCTTCTCCTTCGTCGACATGCCGCCACGTGCACGCTCCGCTTACGACGCTTGCATCGAGCTACTTGACGATTCCGTTGACGCGCTCTCAAACGCTCTCTCATCCGTCGTATCATTCTCCGGAGCTCAAACGAAACCGCAAGACGTGATGACGTGGCTAAGCGCGGCTCTAACGAACCACGACACCTGTACAGAGGGATTCGACGGCGTCGACGACGGTAGTGTAAAGGATCAGATGACGGCAGCGCTGAAGAATCTTTCGGAGCTTGTCAGTAACTGTCTTGCGATTTTCTCGGCAACTCACGATGGCAACGATTTCGCCGGAGTTCCTATACAAAACCGGAGGCTTTTGGAGCTGGAGGAGAGTAAAGGAGACGAGAAATTCCCGAGATGGATGAAGAGAAGAGAGCGTGAGATATTGGAAATGCCAGTATCTCAGATACAAGCTGATATTATCGTCTCGAAAGACGGCAATGGCACGTGCAAAACTATATCGGAAGCTATCAAGAAAGCTCCTCAGAACAGTACTCGCCGGACTATTATCTACGTAAAGGCCGGAAGGTAAATTTACGACTTTACCCTCATTCTTCGCATTTACCGATGTTAACTGTTAATGTCCGTGAATGCCGAAAGTACGGAGAGATTTAATAAATGCGTATCTCTGTGTTTGTTTTGGAAGGTATGAAGAGAACAACCTCAAGGTCGGTAGGAAGAAAATAAATTTGATGTTCGTTGGAGATGGGAAGGGTAAAACGGTGATTTCTGGAGGTAAAAGCATATTCGACAACATCACCACTTTCCACACGGCTTCGTTTGGTAAGGTTTCTTTTCTTAGATCTTGCTTTTACCATTCCTTTTTCACTTTTTGAACTCTTTTTGAAATAATTCGATAATAATGATAAATAGTTGAAAGTAAAACACGTAGAACCAACATTATATTGAAATTAAACAAATATAAGAATTATAAATTGTATAGATTTCGGATGGATAGAGATTAAAGTGTCCATAGATTCTCTTGAAGTCAGAATCAATTTGCTAATATTTAGTTGTCTTTTATCACTTGTGTTTATTCTCATATGGATTATGGACCACTAAAGAAAGCTAGATTTAAGTAATAAAAGTAGTAAACAGGAGTATGTGCTCCGAACCGGTAAACAAATTAGGTCAATATTATGGACCACTAAATTTTTTAAGTTTTGGTTTTTTCTCAAAACATTTTTTGCCAAGAAACTAAGTAATCGTTTTTTAAAACTCATTTTTAAACAAATAGAATAAAAACAAACGTCATTCAGCCATTTTCTACCACTTCGGCTCTAAAACCTTCTTAGAAATTACTTTTGACCAACTTTTTCTCACTTGTTCTAGTTGAGACCTAACTTGTAGTTCCTACGTAAGCTCACTTGTTTGTTATGTTTTAGAGAAAACCATAATCTTTTCTTCAAAAACCTTACAAATATATTCAATTCTCATGTAAAAAGTACTACAAAATCTAAACAAATTTACTTGTTTGTTAAGTTTTGGTTTAGCAACAAAAATCGAATTGCAACCGAACTTTTTCGAATATCTTTTTTTTTTTAATTTCGGTTTTGCCGTTTCGGTTCAGTTTTGATCTTCAAGTCGGTTATTATACTAACTTAAAATTTGGTCTGATCTTTTAATTCTTTGTAGTTCGGTTACTATTTGAAGAAATAAATCCGACTTCCTCAAATTAAAGATTTCTCTTGCTTCTTTCGGATTGACTTTTCAATATGATTACGATCGAATTCGGTTAGGTAACACACTTACACTGAATCGGACATCCTATGTGATGCTGGCACTTATCCAACCAAACTCACGTGCATGTTGTTGTGGTTCTTAATGTTCATTAAACACATCTACTCAAATAAAATCAAAGACATTCTTTTGATCTTTTGATAAAACAAAGTTTAGACATATCATATATGCCATTCATCTAATATTTATCCCTAAATACCCACAACCACGTATGTACATCAGGAATGCATGCTTTATACGTATACACCAATATACATTACAGGCACGCCCACTTGAAAATACATATATGCATAGACACATAGAATGATACGAACGTATCGTTAGACTGGAGGCAGGCCGCGCAATTACTGACCCACATATTTGTATTTGGAAGACAGAGAAGAGTAGCATTTATTTATATATATATATATGTATATATATATGTATAGTTGGATGTGGGTCATGGCTCATTATGTGATTGGATGCGTTAGTTAGAGACCACTAGTTGCATATAACATTTCTAGGTAAAGACATTTCGCAAATACTAGTATTTGATTTAATTGCATTAGTTTTGTCTGACTGCATTTGTTGCGTCTATATTTCAGACCTTAAACACGTATTGATAACAATTAACTTTATATGTTTTTTTGTTTTTTAAAAAATCTTAAAATAACATCTCAAAATATATTAATACGGTGAACGGTATTATCTACCAGATGCTGTCGATCATAACTTTAATATATTCTATACAGACTCCGGCTCTAAATTAATGTATTGCTGCATTGATGACGATTTTATTATTTTGCGTTTTTTTTGTTTTAAAAATTTAAAGAATTAATGAACACAAATTTTTCTTTGTTTTGTTTCTTCTTCAATTCCAGCTGCGACCGGAGCTGGATTTATTGCAAGGGACATTACATTTGAAAATTGGGCCGGTCCAGCGAAGCACCAAGCAGTCGCTCTCCGCATTGGGGCTGACCACGCTGTGATCTACCGATGCAATATTATTGGTTACCAAGATACACTCTACGTCCACTCAAACCGTCAATTCTTTCGCGAATGCGATATCTACGGTACAGTAGATTTTATCTTCGGTAACGCAGCCGTAGTACTACAAAACTGTAGCATCTACGCACGTAAACCCATGGATCTTCAGAAAAACACAATCACGGCTCAAAACAGAAAAGATCCAAACCAAAACACTGGGATATCGATACATGCGTCTAGGGTTTTGGCGACATCTGATCTCCAAGCGACCAATGGTAGTATCCAAACGTATCTAGGCCGACCATGGAAGCTATTCTCTAGGACTGTTTATATGTTATCGTATATCGGTAGTCATGTACACACTAGAGGTTGGCTCGAGTGGAACACAACATTTGCTTTAGATACGTTATATTATGGAGAGTATTTGAACACTGGACCCGGTTCGGCTCTCCAGCAACGTGTGCAATGGCCAGGGTATCGGGTTATTAATTCGACGGATGAGGCAAACCGGTTCACGGTGGCTGAATTTATATACGGTTCTTCGTGGTTACCTTCGACCGGAGTTTCGTTCTTGGCCGGATTAAGCATTTAGGTAGAGGAAACTTAAGTGCTTATGTTTCCGATAAATTGTTTCAATCTTACGGTCCTTATATTAATGGACATATCACTAATTCTATATATATGAAGAAGTATATTTTAATTACCTTTTCAAATCCAAATAGAGTATATTTTAATTTTTAGTTGTATCATTCCCAGAGGTATTATTCAATAAGATCGACATTCAAGAATAATTTTCGATTATTTTTCTTGACAGTATAAATTATCCAGCTCGGTGCGATGGAGTAGTCGATGACTGATCAAATATATACACACACCTATATATAGATACCATGAAAATTTAATTAGTTTATACTTTTCCATTACAGAGAAAGATAAATAAAAGTTTAGTCTAATGTTTTTTTTTCCCTCTTTTTGTGTCAAAACGAGGGTAAAATCCAGTGACATTATTTTTTTAATCGACTGACTGTTCCGAAATATTCAAACAGTTTAATATTCGAAAATTCAAAAATAATGTGAATTGGATGTGTCGGTGCTGGGTGCTAAGAGTTGGAAGACGAAACAATGTGATTGAAGTCAATATGGTCACGGCCCGCGACCGACACTGTCTGTAGGGTCCATGCACGATTTTTGGTAACTTTTGTTCCAATAATTCCATGTTCGACTTAAACAATAATAATACCAAACAGCAAATTTTCGTCACTTTTCAATTAAAATGTTTTCTTACGTTATACACACTTATCATTCCTTTTAACATAAACTAAGAAAATAAAAAATATAATTTGAAAACAAAAATCATTGCAAATCATTTGAATGTTAAAAATATTAGTTAAATTTAATAATTATTATCTACAACATTTTAACATGGTCACCCTTCAACTTGTATTCCGACGGTCTCGTATCAACCATTCATTTCATTAATTTTTATTTTTTTTTACATAATTTAGATCGACATTTATAACTAAAATTTTATTTTATAAAAAACGCTATTTGTTGAAATAAAACTCGGTAGAAATGCAAAATTAAACGCTTAACTAAATTTTGATTTTTGTATATATCATGCAATTTCTAACTACACATGTTTTAAAAATTTTATTAATTATGTAAGTTAATCATTGTAAATAACAACAGATCCAAAAGCCAAGCTAGTGGCACAGTATGAATGGCCACAACTCACAAGCCCTATAAGCTTCCCTTTCTCTATTCGCACGCCAATACATACTTATCCCAGTTCCCAAACAACCCCTCAAACCTCATCATCCTCAAACCCATTCATGCCTAAAACCCTAACAAGAACCCTACCTCTCATTTCCTCTCAAAGAATTCATTTTCCCCACTCCCACTGAAAATCCTCCAGAACTAACATTCTCCAACCATGTCGATCTCTAAAGCCGCCTTATTGAACCACCTACAAACGCTCACAAGAGCCTACCGCCCTCGCGTCCCGCCGCAGCCAATTCTCGCCGTCCGGTACATGTCTTTCACGACGCAGGAAGAAGCCGCTGCTGAACGTCGCCGTCGTAAGCGTCGTCTTCGTATGGAACCACCATTTAACTCATTCAACAGATCCCAACAACAACAGCAACAATCTCAAATCTCTAGACCAATCCAAAACCCCAATATCCCGAAATTGCCTGAATCTGTATCAGCTCTCGTAGGGAAACGCCTCGATTTACATAATCAGATCTTGAAATTGATCCGAGAGAATGATTTAGAAGAAGCTGCTTTGTTCACTCGTCACTCTGTATATTCGAATTGCCGACCAACGATTTTCACTGTAAACGCCGTTTTAGCAGCGCAGCTTCGACAAGGCAAATATGGAGCGCTTCTGCAATTACATGGTTTTATTAATCAAGCTGGTATTGCTCCTAATATCATCACTTACAATTTGATTTTCCAAGCTTATCTTGATGTTAGAAAACCCGAAATTGCGTTGGAGCATTACAAGTTGTTTATAGATAATGCGCCTTTAAATCCTTCTATTGCTACCTTTAGGATTCTGGTTAAGGGTTTAGTTGATAATGAGAGTCTTGACAAGGCAATGGAGATTAAGGATGATATGGTTGTTAGAGGTTTTGTTGTAGACCCTGTTGTATATAGCTATCTAATGATGGGTTGTGTGAAGAAATCTGATGCTGATGGTGTTTTAAAGCTTTATGAGGAGTTGAAGGAGAAGCTTGGTGGGTTTGTTGATGATGGTGTGGTTTATGGGCATTTAATGAAAGTGTATTTTATGAAGGAGATGGACAAAGAGGCTATGGAGTGTTATGAGGAAGCTCTTGGAGAGAATTCAAAGGTGAAGATGAGTGCTATGGCTTATAATTATGTGCTGGAGGCTTTGAGTGAGAATGGGAAGTTTGATGAGGCTTTGAAGTTGTTTGATGCGATGAAAAAGGAACATAATCCACCGAAGCGATTGGCTTTGAATTTGGGAAGTTTTAATGTAATGGTTAATGGGTATTGTGCAGAAGGAAGGTTTGGGGAAGCTGTGGAGGTTTTTAGGCATATGGGTGATTTTAGGTGTAGTCCTGATACTTTATCGTTTAACAATCTGATGAATCAGTTGTGTGACAATGGATTGTTGTCTGAGGCTGAGAAGCTTTATGGTAAAATGGATGAGAAAAAGGTGAAGCCTGATGAGTACTCATTTGGGTTGTTAATGGATACTTGTTTCAAGGAAGGTAAGATAGATGAAGGAGCTGTGTATTACAAAACAATGGTTGAGTCGAATCTAAGACCAAACTTGGCTGTGTACAACCGATTACAAGATCAGCTGGTTAAAGTCGGGAAACTCGACGATGCAAAATCCTTCTTTGATATGATGGTGAACAAGCTGATGATGGATGATGAGGCTTACAAATTCATCATGAGAGCGTTAAGTGAAGCTGGTAGACTCGACGAGATGCTTAAGATTGTGGACGAGATGCTGGATGACGAAACGGTTAGAGTGAGTGAGGAAATGCAAGAGTTTGTGAAAAAAGAGCTGAGAAAAGGAGGAAGAGAGGGAGATCTAGAGAAGTTAGTGGAAGAGAAAGAAAGACTTAAAGTAGAGGCAAAAGCGAAAGAGTTGCAAGAAGCAGAAGCAAAGAAGAAGAGTCAAGATTTTAACATAGCTTCGATAATTAAACCAAAAGCAGTGGAAGAAAAGGAATCAACGACAAAGCTGGTTTGGGAAAACGAAAATGGTGTTGTTGAAGAAGCCAATGTGGAGGACCTGGCTCAAGGTGACAAATCAGGTGGATCCAACGGGCAGGATCAGCCGTCGTCGCTTGCTTGAATTTAGTAGAGTCCCTATTATATTCTTTATTATTTTAACTTTATGTAGTTAGAGATTTGGTTTAGAGAATAAGCTATGATCGATCTTTTGGTTTAATGCAGGCTTTGGCGAAATCTATTTATTCCATTTAACATGGTCTGTAGCAAGATTGATCATTTGTTTTACTTGATGGTCTATGTATACTTTTCTTTATCATAATCTAGTACATATATATATGCAACTAGGAATTGAAATTTGAAAGTGAATAGTGAGCGAGATGTTTCGGAAACATTGAGTTTCCAAAGTACGGTTTAGGAAACAATAGAAATAAACCACACAGAGACATTAGTCTAGAAAGGTCTAGAGAATAGGTTAGATATCAAATGCCCATCATATGTACACGGTCAAGTCAAAACCGAAACAAAAAGGGCTACAAATACCAAAACGAAGCTAACCGTTCTAAACCAAACCGGTTTACTACCCTTCCCAGGAAATTTATCCAAATCTATATCGTCTGAATAGATACTTTCCATGGAAGCAATTTATGAAAAACTAAGATGGAAAAAACTTCTGAAAGTCAAAATAGGATTCCTTTACAAGCAAAGGTCATTGTTACTCAGAGCTCTATGCTTCTTTGCTTGCTCTCTTTTCATTTGGGTGGTATCGTTTGCTGAAGCAACACAACACAAACAAATCAATGTTAGCCATAGAAACCTTTCAGACAGATCATTTGAAACCTTGAATTGAAACCAAAGATATGATAATATATAGACGATTCCATGATATTGGTTCAATGGAGGTATCAAAGTTTGGACTTGGTTGAAGCATCTTTACTATGATAGAAGAGTCAAACGAGACATGAGAATTAGTATTACTACCTGATTAGTGGCTGAGCTCATAGCCAAGAATCGTACAAACTCTTCTTTTTTCTTGCCAAATTTTTCTAAGGCGTCCTTACGGATCACATTCTCTCTGCTGATGTCCTCCAGCATTTTTTCTTTCTTCCATTTCAGCTCTTTGATTTGCTTCTCCATCTCAGTATAGTTGTCCATCGTTCGCGAAACAGTTGGCTTTGCAAATTTCACGTTCACCTCACCACTGTAAATTGCATTGGTTTCAGGACAGCGGAAAACAGCAAGAAGGAAAGAGAAGAACTCAAAGAGGGTAATAAGTTTTCGAGTTATAAAGTTGTGAGAATCATACCGGTTTCCAAGAGTGAAGACCCCAGCTGCCCTGATGATTCCTCCATCCAAAGATATTGCACCATCACTTATGCATGGGAGGGCTCTAATCATATCGACCCTTGTTTTGTAAACTTGAAGACGGGAGAATAGACTGTAGAACAAGGTCTCACGAAGGCCATATCCATATGATGTGACACAGAGCAAGTAAGCTGGATCGATTTGTACCATGTTCACAGCAAATCCGAGAAACCCGGGAGGACAGTCACCATTAGGCAATTTTGGTTTCAGAAGATTAAGTCTTCTTTGCGGATCATCAGCTATGTGTGGACCAACATACGGCCTAGAAGCCATCGAATAAAGTTATAAGAAAAAGATTGCAGATGAAAGTATATCTAACAAGATCTGTAATACAACAACGAAAAGATTTGTACAAAAATTACTACCTCACAGATTCAAGGCAGATGGCATCAAAATTGCCTTCAATGGTTTTGCCAATCGAAGCGCCAAGTCCGTGAAGGCCAGCACTTCTATCAATGCTGCCTTGGTTGTCATAAGTCTGTAACGCCATAACACAATCTTGATCCTTGCATACAACAGCCAACATTGAGCGAGTCCCCAAATAATCTGACAAAGCCCTGCAGTTTAAAAGTTAGTTTCAGCTTACAAAAACAATACACAACAAAGTTTGTAACAGAATCTGAAACATTGAGAATTTTAAGGTAATCAAACAATGAGAAATGGAACTAAACTGGCTGAGGTTTTCATCATTGATCTTCCCAAGTTTTGCTACAATGCCAATGACACCTTTCATCAACGGCAATTGAGAAACATGCGCGCCATGACGAGCTTCAATCACACCTAAAACTCCAGCAGCTGAGTTTTCGTGACGAAGGATCTGTTCATTGACATCTTCACCTTGAATCTCAAAGTTCTCGCTTTTAGGAGTAGATGAACGAACGTTACTCATACGATCTGCATAAGAAATAAAACAAAGATATTGTGATCCACACGAAAAACTCAATCCAACAAAAAAAGATGGCTTTATATAGGCAGGAATAATAAAAATCAAACCTTGCAACTTATAGATAGCTTCATCCAATTTGGTTTTCTGAGACTTGAGAAATCTGATGTTATCCTCATGCTGTTTGAGTTTGATACCCATGGCTTGAAGATCAGATTGAAGTTTACCGGAATTGAACACCGAAAACTCCAAATAAGCACTGACTCCTCCATTCTGGGATTCATCTTTTGAAACTGGTGAAGATTGTTCCATATTAACCATCATCGGTGATGGATATTGAACATTCAACGGAATGTTCTGAAACGAAATCTACAATTGCAATACAAAGTCTGATTCAAAATCCACTCTTTTCATAAACCCTAATTCTCAAAAATCTGAAACATAAAGACCCTTTTTGCAAATCAAAAAATTGAAATCATTATCCCAGTTTTGATCGGGGTTGTATAAAAAGTATAGAAATGAACAAATACGATACTGCATTCAACAAAATCTGTAAGCGAAGAACAAAATTCATCTATGTGCCACATAAAATCGAAAAGTGGTCGCATGCAATCAAAAGTAAACAAAATAAAATCGAGAGTGTATATACAGGAATAAACAAGAAATTAGGATTTCTCAGATTCCTAATTTCAGAGAGATTTGATTTGATCGGGAGACATTATATATAATAGTCTAAATTTTTTTTTCCCGGCGACAAATATGCTTTCATTTGCAAAATTCTGGGTAATCAAATTGAGATTATTGAGCTGACCTGTTGACCAGTGGGATACATTGCTCCTTAGCTTCAATGTCACCACGGGAGAATCTCTCTGTCTCTGCTTCGGCTTCTTCCCTGGTCTATCAGGTTTAATCAGCTAAGTAAATAAAGGTAATCTTATCTGTTAGGGTTAGGATCCTAGTTAAATTAGGATAAGAATCCTAGTTAGATTAGGATAATAATCCTAGTTAGATATGAATTAGATATGTGTTAATTCTATTAAAAAATAGTCTCAAATCTCTTGTATAAATATTTTTGTTTTATGTTTATAATCAACACAGAAAATTTCAAAACACAACTTTCTTCTTAACATGATATCAGAATTGTAAAATTCTAATACCTAATTTTCTGTTTCTTTTTTAATTTTTCTGTTTTTTCTTAATTTTTTCGAAAATTTTGAATTCATCGTCTAATCAAACGTTGTAGTACAAACTTGTTATTGAGATCGTGAGTCTCAAATCATCTTGAAGGATCATAAGTTTTTTGTTTGATTTGAAATCGTGTGTCTCGAAGTCGTTGAGATCGTGTGTCTCACAATTCGTGTTTATGAAGTTATATTCGTTGCAAACTTTGTTTCGTCGTCTCAAAATAGTATCGTAGTTACAAGAGATCGTGTGTCTCCGATTGTCGAGAGATTGTGTCTCTTCTCGTTGAGTTTGTGTTCAAAATTGTAAAACTTCAAGTAGTCGTATGGAGCTTCGTTGTTTACTGTGCTCTGAAAAAATCGTCATCTCGTGCGACATTGCGAATTGTTAAAGACGCTGCAAATTACAAGCGTCGTGTTTGTGGTGTGATGTCGTGAGAAATTTTTTATGTGCTTTGTAAATTCTCTTCGTCGTGCTCGAAATATTCTCATTGTGTTTGAGGATGTAAGATTCAAGTTGACATCTTGTTACGATTCATGTTCGAACTACGAGCAAGTTGCGGATTTTCTTACCAAAGCATTGGGAAAATTACAGTTTGAGTTTGTAGTGTCCAAATTAGACATGTTGAATCTACATGCTCCAATGTGAGTACATTAAAAAAGAAGCTTTGTTTATTAATACCGATGATCATATCTCTACAATTTTCGTGATCTAGTCATCTCTAACAATATTTGATGCATAAAAACAGTTTAGCTACTCGTGAGGATGTATGAGACTCAATGACTAGTGAAATCGAAAGGTGGTCCAATTTGGAGGTGGTGTAGGTCTTGGGTCCTCATTAAGAAGTTAGGTCGCCGTTATTAAAACAACTGCACATTGTCATATTTTTTTTCCTTTTAAATCTAATTTAGTTTACATCTATAAAATAAGACACTAGGCGTCATTTGATATACCGTATGCATTTAATAACACCCATCACTAGTTAAACATGTAAATTTTAAGTTCGTTTTCTAAAATGTTTCGGAGAGTCAGATAGATCTAAACTCATATCACCAATGTTAATCATATATATAAATCATAACTTTATCTATAAATGCATATTACATGTATGCCACCAATATTTCTTTTTAAGCTCAATATAAAAAAAGATAAAACACATGAATTTTATATATTGATGAAAATATTTCAGCTTAAGTTAGTATCATATCTAGATACAACTTTTTCTCACTAACATACAAATTAAAATACTATTCAAAACTGAATTTGATCCAACTAATCAGTTAAAAACTAAATTTATCATATAGAATATATTGTTTATATATATATATATATATATATATACATCCATGAAATATGTCTCTGGTTCAATTCGAAATTCCTCGGATTCCTACATATCCGAAATATACATCTTCTCATCAGAAAATATGTAAATATAAATTAGGTCCACAAGTCCACACATTTAAGAAAAAGTCAATATTGTTTTTATATAACAATTTTGTAAATATAAAATTCGATGATCACAATTCACAAATGTCAGAAGACTTTATAGAAAAAGGAAAAAAAAAACGATTGGCGTTAAAATAAGAAAAGACAAAAGTAGAAACCTCGTGAACTTCGTAAAAACACTTAACGGCGTTTAACGGAACCCCACGTGACTCCGTTAATGATTTCATTATCGGTGGTGAAATGTTCACTTCCTCCTTCTCAACTTAACTCTTTCTGTGACTTCTATCTATTACCTCTTAGTCTTATCTCTCTCACTCTCTCTTTCTCTCTAAACTTCAAAAATCACTTCTAATGGCTTGATCACATTACACAAACATGTAAGTTCCTGAATTCTCATATATACAAATATGTGTAACTTTTATGCATGTTGAGGCATATTAGAATGTTATACATTTTGGTTTTAGCTCTTTCTGGAATTTGTTTTGCCTTTGGAAAATTTTCTGTATAATTGAGCATTTTAAAATAATTGTTCAGTTGTGACAAAATAAAAATGAAATAATAATTGTTTACCTAATAAGAGAGCTTAAGATCGACGAGTTTTGCCGGAAATGGGGAAGAAAGGGAGTGGTGGGTGGTTCTCGACGGTGAAGAAGAAACTCTTTAAGTCCTCTCCTAAAGACTCAAAGGTAATCCAATTGCATCTTTAATTAATTAATTATATATATATATATATATATGTATATATTTACATTGATGAATTATCAATTTTTGTTTGTTTCAATGTATTATCAACTTATTGCAACATATTAGAACAAATTAGGATACTAAGTAGACTATTTAGAAGTATGGGGATCTTACAAAAATCATTCCAGCAAATTTACCCAAAAAGAAAGAAAGAATTGGTATTAATCAAATTACATATATACATAAAGTTTTAATTAATTTTAGCACTATTAACGAAACATAACTTGAAGAAAAAGGTATAATTAACATGACCGCGTAAACTATTTCTTTATAAATAAGCAATTGTGTTTAAATGTCCTTTTCTTCTTGATTGAAAGCAATTTCCATATTACATACATGTTTTTTTGTTGCATTGTTTTTTGTTCGGAATGTCTAAGTTTCGGTGTTCTGAATTTGTGTTTTTTTCGTCGGGTTTATGTGCACGCTTGTGCTTGGGCATATCCTTTGGTCCGTTTCTGTGCTGTTGTTCCTAATCGATTTTGTTTTTTTCCGTCTAACTTCTTTTTCAAATTAAAAATGGTATAAAATTTAAAATTTATACTTATGTCGTTTACAGAATAATAAACCTAATATTAACTTTTTATAATTAGAACGATTGGTCTATTGAACCTTAAATTCTGTCAGAAATGTTAATAGCCATGCATGGTCAATAAAACTTGAATTCAAAAATGTGTTAATTAATATTTTACATCCCAAAAAATGACCAATTGATATACCATTATACTTTTAGTTCACTTGTCTCTTTTAACTAACAACAAAGCTATGCCATGTGAATGAGATTGATCATTCTTTGTGGTGATATAGTAACAGAAAAACAGCCTTGCATTTGATGGTTAGCAAGGCTTTTGCCATTTCCGATAAAAATGAGCTAATTAATTAACTATTTTCAGGAGAAAGCAAAATTCTTGTAAGTAGAAGAAAACACCACTTTGACACCATGTGTGCACTTGATATATGAATTAATTTGTTGAAATCAACACTAACACAATTTTTTTTTCCATTTTAGGGTTTAAGGGCTTTTTTTCGTGAAGCAAAAATGCGAACCTCAGCTAATCGACTGGTGACGGAGTTATGGAAATCAGTTGTGCAATGTCCAGGGGAAGAAGTTTTGGATTTACTAAGGTCACCTTCAAGGCTACTCTTTGATGCTGCAGAATCAGGAAATGTTTTTTTAGTTATTCTTATTCCTTGTTACCCAGATCGATCTAATATGGAAAGTTGATGAAAATGGTCGAAGTTTATTCCATGTTGCTGCTCTAAATCGCCATGAAAGCATCTTCAATGAACTAGGGGGACTCAAGGATTTGATAGCATCTTATAAAGTTGATAAAACAAAAGATAACTTGTTGCATCTTGTGGCACGTTTACCACCTCCAAATCGGCTACAGGTTGGACCGGGAGCAGCACTTCAAATGTAAAGAGAGATCCTTTGGTTTGAGGTACACTAAAATCAGTTCCGCAATGGCTTTAATATGATCTGTTATTAATATCTATCAGTGATTCAGTGTAGATATCCTTATAAAGCTTCTAATTACATTTTAGTTAGATGACAAAAGAGAAATTGCTATATACCAAAGAAACACAACAGAATTAAATCAATAGTTTGATTACAATTTTGTAAATTTTCTGTTACACAAATATACATCAAATGGACAAAAATGTTCCAAAACAATTAGACCCGCTTCCCTCACTATTCTTTCATCATCTTCTCCTTTCAACTTAACCTAGATTTTGATTTATTTTTATTTCTTAAAATTGATATGAATCATATTACTCTTTTTAATTATTCAAATTGCCCGAATTTTTCGAATGAGAATGAGTTCATAAACCCTTTCAATCTGTTCCCACCACTGTAGATCCAATTCGGATCAATTTTATTCGAGTGTACTCGTTGTCCACGTTGAGCTAATCGAGTGCCGTTGTCGAGGGCTCAACCTTCTCCGAAAATGTCGCACGTCTCTCGTGATAAAAACCCATTTATAATAGCATTTTATTTATTTAAGTGATTAGTTTGATAGTACATATCATATAGTCATCATATTATTCATTTTTTGCTACATCATGATTCATGACTTTTAAGTTCTTCTGCTGCGTGGCGGAGGATGTCTCGGATCGTGTCTTGGGTTTGGGCCTGGTTCCTTATAATCCATCAACGTCTCAACACTCTCTTCAGCCTATATTCCATATTAACAGTTACTCTTTGTTTTGGTAAATTTTCATAACAATTATCAGATGTCGACATTTTTAAATTACCGATAAAATTTATTACATGCATGAATCAATAAATATGAGAGAAAAGAAAAATCTATGAAAAAAGCATTTTATTTAATGAGGTTGCTTACCTTGTTTGAGGAATATTGGTCGGTGTGAGTAACTCCATGGCCCTCTCCAAGCCCTAAAAAATATGTGAACTATATAAATAATATGCTATTATTATTATTAATTATCTTTTGGTCAGACAGCCATATTTTTAGATGTAAGAGTGAAATCTGTAATAATCAGACTAAATCTTGGATATTAAAATGTAAAACTACTTTGATCAAAAACTTTTTTTTGTAAAACTATATACAGAACCTTTTTGACAATCAAATAGCAGTGTAAACCTTTAATACACCATGCATGTAATATTTCCTTTACTTAATTAGATGTTTTATAAATGTTTTTTATATGATAATTAAATTACCTGAAGAACACAAGGTAAGCAGGAGCAAACACGAAATGAGAACCGCCAGCTTCATCTTTAAAATGTTTTTTTTCCGATAACACCTAGATTTATATTTTGATTTTGTTGTTTGGAACTAAGCCATGCTTCTACATATATATGCATATACATGCAGGCGTTACCCGTCGGTGGCAAATCGATATTATATGCCCATAGGTCTTCAATAAGTACGCACTGCGCATTTAATACATTCAAACAAAATCTGGTGGTTAAATAAACTCACAAAACACACTTAAGAAAGCTTTTGTTACCAAGTCGATTCCAATAATGTCATGGGAAAGGGACGTGGGGATGTTCAAAAAATTATTCATTCTTATGAGAAAGCTTTGTTACGAAAAGAGATCGAATATATATATATATATATATATGTATTTTGTTAAAAGGGTGAGAGATCGAATATTGATAACACAATTAAATTTAAGAAAGTAAGATGCCAATGCAAAGAGTAATTACTGCCAACTCAACATGTCTCTTTTCGATAACCATTAAATTGTATACAAATTTCTTTAACCGGATTAAGATTCTCCTCTCCGGTTTAAAACACATTCTTTTTAAACCAACGTTGCACAGGTTTGTTTCCTTTTGCATATTTTTCAAGTAGCCTGATTTATCAAGTAAAGAATCTCCCCTGTGGAATTTGAAAAACCACCCCTCAACCTTTTCACAATCTTTACAACACACACATACATTTAGTTCGAATTAAATACACACGCCTTGAACTTCTCTCTCATTCAATATTATTTAAAGATATGAAAGAGTCAAAATGCGAAAGCTCTTCTTTGTGGTTAAATGCCAAAAAATCAGTTCACCACTCTTCCAATCTCTCGCCTCATTTCGTTTGGCCAGGATTCAGATAGAGCTCTCAGGCCAATTCGGCCTACATGGAACAGGGAAATTCACCAAGAATCCACCTTTTCAGACCAGTCGCAAGACCCGGAAAATGTTTAACCTTCTCTAAAATTATGAGAACGAATGTTCAATCTTGGTATGTAGAGTAACGACGAGGTCATGTGCATCATCCAGGAGCTTCCACACATCTAATTGCCCTGCCATACTATGACACTCCCTTAGAATCTCATCCATGCTGTTATACTTCTCTATTATCAATTTCCTTCTTTGCAATACCGAGGCCGCTATTGCATAGAGCACTAAATCATCTGTGGGAGGCGCACGCTGCCTTATCCTGCTCCATGCGGATTTCCCCATCCCAGCTCTGATTGCGGCTTGATCTGCCCACATCACTTCCCATAGACACAGTGTCTGATCGAGTGTTAGCTCTCGTCTGAACATCACAACAACCATTCTGTATACAAAGAAACAGTCTTCAGCTTGGAGTTTCTCAAGGTGCCTGTAAAGCTGAGAGTCTTTGGATTTGATTATCTTTGAGACTATGCTGAGTTGTCTTCTGATTCCTACCTCGTCGAGTCTGAAATTGTGACGGGCTTTCTTCATGAACCCGACAAAGCACCAAAAGACTTCATGGTCATCAGGGATTACAGAGAGTATAGGAGAGAGAAGATCGCTCATTCCTTGGCAATAGCCAATGTCAGGATCATATAAAGCATAGGCTTCAAGAACAGCAACGAGCCGTGCAGCTTGAAAGATTTTGTACGGTTCCAAGTGATTGTAATCTTTTAACCCAACCGCTTCAGCGGCACGACATGCTCTGTCTTCGGATATAACTGCCTGAGATGGAGAATAGGGGGTCCACTCTGAGTTAGCACGCACGGCATCTAGACGGATAATACGCTGCCACGTCACGAAATCCTCTTCTGTCCGAGGGATAGATGAGCTAGCTGGATAAGTATTATTCACATCCGGTGTATTAGAAGACTGAAAGACCTGTACCACTTCACTCTCATCTGAAGAATCTGAATCTGATGACTCGGAATTAAGTGTAGAGATAGTAACATTAGTGACTCGTCTTAAACTACTGCCAACTCTCTCAACTGTACACGAAACTTCACTCATGTACCCGATATCTTTAGTGATGTCTTGATCGCTAGAGAGAGACTCGCGGGCACTGACAACTTCATCAGAACATGAACTGTCAGTGTCTTGCACTTGAGGCCAGTCATATTCATCTTGAACTGCTTCACCAACCCTGTTTAACTTAAGATTCCCATGATTGTGTTTCTGAAGCCGCTTGCACTGCCTGCGTAGTTTCTCATACTCCTTTCTGCATTTGTAGAATCAAAACAAATGAGATCAAAGTTCAAAAGTTTCCAAATAGTAACTCAATCAGTCTCACTAACCTTCTCCGATTTCTTATAATGACTCTCTCTTCTTTGGAACTATTAAAACCATACCTGTTTATAGATAAGTAAATTAGCTTCCTTTGCCAATTATAGTTAAACTTTTACTTAAAAAACAGATCTTTCATAGATGCGATTGTTACTATAGGATTCAAGTCATAGAGTTTGATAATATACTTACAATCCAAGAAGGAATGGCCACACCTCTAGCCGAATGCTTGGCTCAATACCCTACAAAGAAACAAGAGAAAAAATAAACATTCTTTAAAACCAACAACCCACAAATGGTTGTTGTGATTGTGAACTAGGTTCCATGGAGCTGTGACTCACTCTACTTCGAACTTTCTTCAATAAATCAACTCCTCTGTTCCGAAGTCTACCGTCCGGCGTAAAAAATCTCTTCCATTGCTGAGGTCTCAGTGGCCTTTTCCTTTTCCTCCGGGACCATGGTGACTTAAGACGAGGCCTGAAACAATGAAACAGAGCTTAGATTTGTCTACTTGTAGTAATAAATGTACAGAGCAGCTAAGTCAGATTATGCTGAATATTTGATTTAAACCTATCAAATGATACTAAAAATATTCACAAGCAGAGAAAAAAAAAACCGAAGCTTGGCTTTAATTTGAGCGTGATTAACTCTATAATCAAGAAACTGAAACTCTATTAAATTATCTAATCGTTCGATGATTAGTAATCACATTCATATGAAGAAGACGAAGTATAACAAGTCAAATCAAGGAGATCGAGATCTTGAAATCTCTAATTGAACAAGGATTGAGATCTAATAGACTAACCGATCGGAAGAAGAAGAAGAACAAGACGCAGGAGATGAAGAAGCAACAACAAAAAGAGCAGAACGTAAGTGGATCCATGAAGATGATGAAGAAGAAGGAGGAGATGATAATGGCGATGAAGGATTAGAAGACGAAGACGTCGTTTGAATCCTTCTCAAGGCTTTCATCTATATGATTCCTTCCTCAAAGATTAAAACCTAATCAAAATCCGAATATTCCTTTCGAATCACCAAGCAGCCATAGAAGAGAGCTCCGATATAATACCTTGACGCATACGACAACTTCTCAAACCTTTCGGCGGAGTAAAAACGCAAAAACAACAGTAGCCACCGTCAACACCACCACCTCTCCGGCTCCGTCTTCGTCGGAAACCGATGAAATAAATTGAAAAAAATTCCGTATTTGAACCACTTTGCTTGCTTCTTCTTCGTCTCGCTTACTTTTGGTCTTTCTCTATCTGTAGAAACGTGGGCTAACTTGGAATTTCTAATCTCTAAGATTCTATTGACGGAAAAGAAAAAATAAAGTCGTCTGAGAAATACGACTACAGAGGCGTCTTGTGACTTTAGTTTCTCTTTCTTATGGACCCACGAACTCTGAAAACCTCAACTTTTGCCCCTTTTCTTTCACTAATTTACGTTTCTTCTTAATTGTTTACTCACTTTATCTCCCAGCCTCTTACTATTTATGTATTTGCCCTTGTAGTTTCATCCTTACATTGTATCTGGACCGGTCCGTCCCGAACAGATTTATTTTGTTGCCAAATATATTTATTGGTAAGAACTAAGATATGTTTATTAAAAAAAAAGTCAGTGAATTAAGATAATCTTTAACTTTCTATGTCTTTTCTTTTGTTGATAATTTTCATTTCCTGGACTAGCTTTCGATTCAACAATTTTACAAAAAAAAAAAACTAAAACTGTAAAACAAAGTAAAACTCAAAATTTATTTAGTTAAACACGAGTTCTAAATTTAAAATAATTTTTGGTACATTGGAAACGATATTGAGATAATGGTTTCCAACGAGTGCGATGAAATAATTCCCATGTTTTCAACCGACCAAATCAAGCACATGAAATTAGCAATAAAAAAAAAAGCATCATTTTATATCATTGATGTTTAGGAATCGAGGTACATTGCCGGTTTTAATATATGTTGTTGTATCTTTATAATACTACAACTAAACATATAAAGAATCATAAATGTCACTTAAAGAATTAGTAGTCATGAAAAATATTTGTAGACAACAATGATTAACTTGGTTCTACGCGATGATTAACAATTAACTATAACGATTTCTTATCTTTACAAATAGATTTTTTGCTTTATATGTCTCCGTTTCTGATAATATTTTGTCTTATTCAATTGAAACCATTAAATGCTATGCGATTATATATAAAATGCAAAGGAGGGAAGAATTATTTACATATTAAGCTTGAGGCTTTGACTCGTTAACCACTTGGATTAGGTTTAGGAATATCCCAGATGCAAAGCATCACAAATTATTCGTCTGTTCGGATATATATAGTTTCGTAGGAAATGTTTGATGGGGTTATTGATTTGGTTTTAGTTTGATTTTGCGTTTATTGGATTCTTGAAGTTTTGTAACTAAAATGACTTTGAAAATTGGAAATAGAATATAATTTATTAGTGTTATTTATTTATTTTGATATGGTTTAGCTTTTAATTATGTTTATCGAATAACTTAAATCGAGATTTTTTATTAGGATAATTTATAAAATGGTTATGTTTTTAAAAATTATTAGTAATCTCTTTCAAAGAAGCCTACCAAGAGCCACTTGGTGTCTTAACAAAATATTTCAAAAAAGGTAAAGGAAAAATATTTTTTTTATATAGTGATCTAATTTATTTCAAGAAAACCCCTAGATCAAGAGCCACTTGGTGTCTTGACAAAATATTCAAACTTTTACTAAGAGATTTTAACGACGGTTATATTTTTTTTATGCCAATTTATTTTGATAGTCACATTTTTGCTTTTTCTTTTTTGGACATACATTGACTTGTAAAAAATTTAACCGTCAATAAAATCCATTGGTAAACGGGTAATTTCTTGTAGTGAAATTGGTTATTACTCAAGATAGAGACATTTTGGCTAAACGAAATTGAACTGACTATACTGAAATTAGAACATGTAACAAAATTCAATTTGATTTAATATGTCTGACCTCTTCGACCATCTTTACTAGTTGTATAATACTTTATTCTACATATCGTTCGTCATCCAACCGGCAAATGGATGTTGATATGTCCCTAAATTATAACCTTAGAATTTTATTAAGCATTTGTTATCATTATCTTCTAGGAGGATTCATGAATCTACATAGATTGTCTCTATTACAACAATGATTCGATTCAATAAAAGTAGCAACTGTTGGATTTTTTTCCAAGTTTAATTTTTGAATAGAAACTATATATCAGATGATTTTATTTCTTATTTGCTAAATTACTTACTTAAAAAAAAATATGTGTACTATATAAAACTATTTTTAGGTAAAAAAACCTAGTTTAGGTTGATGTATTACGCTCTTTTATTGTTTACTATCTATTTATTTATTTTTTAGAATTATTAGATTTTAATTCGCATTACGTGAAGATATTTACAAAAAAAAATATTGTTTTTAGTTTACCTAAAAATTTATCAAAAAAAAATTACCTAAAATGAATATTTAAATATTATCAGTTTCAATTACAATATTTTCCGCGTCTAATTATTTAAATATTTTAATATAATATATTTCAAAAATTGTAAAAGACAATTATGTAACTTGATTTCATAATCCAAAATTTTTTTTAAAAACATTATCTCCAACTAAGGAGGTCAGGTTGGTTCAACCCATTATCCATAGGTATGATCCAACCTATTTAATTAAATAGGTAAATAGGTTGAGTCAATCCATGAATTTATTTACTTTGATGGGTTAATGGTTAAATGAAATTTACTTTAAATAATAATTAATTAATCAATTATTTTTGTTGTTGTATATTACATTATTAATATATTTGAGAGATTTAACTGTATATTTATTACTCTTTCAGGACTTACTGTATGAAAAGAACAAATAATAAGTAAAAATTACTTCTTCTATTCTTTTTAAAAACTACATAGAAAATATGAACCAAATTACATCAATCACATAAATCGAATATGATTATATGTTTATTTTATTTTATTAATTGCATTGATAAATTATCACTTAATCTATCAAAGAGATTCTCATATTTTTAGTTAGCCTTCTAACTTTTCTCAAAAGGACCCAGCAATGTTGGTGTTTTTGGAAAGATTTTTTTTGTTCTTATTACATATTTATTAAGAAACCACCAAATTCAATTGTAGTGTTCGTATTGGAAAAGTGGTTATGGATTCACGTTAAAATATATAATTCTTAAATATTTAACTAAATGTATATATAAAACTAACATTCTTCCCAAACAAAATAAAATTTTTTTAAAGCAACAATTATTAGTACTAGATTTATACATGTGTTTGTTGCGCGGATTTAGTTTTACACTACTAATAATATGAATTTTTGAATAAAAATATAATCATTTGAGCTTTAAAAGATACATCTATATCAACACAAAAACATTTACTAAGTGATTATAACATATATTGTCGAGGATATTTGTTTTTTGGAAAAGCAACAAATTGCTATGTGTCGTTATAGCGTGTTCGACGAGTACACTCTATCAATCGAATTAAGTGCATAATATCATAAGAGAATTTTGACCAATTCATTTATGTCTCTATCTGGCTATCCCATTTCAGTTACCACACTTACGCATCCAAATAATTTATTTTGGTTTAAATTCGATAATTCGATCCACTAATTTAGGTCATGTATTTTCTAAATACTCATTCATTTCATATAGTTAATGAGATTTACAATATTTACTATAATCATATGTATATGCATATATCTTACCGATTTTTGTCAATTTATCTTCCAATATTTTTCACTACCATTCCTTTTGTTGTCTTTCAAGACACACATATTTTGGTGTAATTTTTTCACATTCTTTTCTCTCACATATAAAAAATTGGGGCTGTGAACTAAAGATCAAAATTAGATCAAAATTATATCATCAATTTCATCTTTCTATTCTCCCTATTTTTTATCAGTTGCATGATCTTCTTGCTGTCTAGAGCATCAAAGAATCTCAAGAGAGACACCTAATTGTGGTTACGAGATTTCTTTGACCATATTATGGTATATGTCAAATTTGCATCCTAGAAATCTTATCTTATCTATGAACCTGTTCTTAAATATCTTTCATTTTCTTTTAGATCTCGTCCTATTGAATCTTATTTCGTCATTAAGTTTTCTTTTTTAAGTTTCCTTCGTTTAATCTTCCATTTTCTTATTTTACTACTGTTTCTATACATGTTAATTTTTTTTCTTTTTATCTTTATGTTCAATTTCCTATTTCTAGTTTTTAAACATTTGAACTATAGAAATTTTCATTTTTACCACAAATGCATAAATGAATATTCTAATAGGAGAAAAAATCGCTCAAAATAAAATTTTCACTAACTTATATTTTTAATTATTAACTATCTAAATAATGTTCATTAACTATTATATTTATGTAATATTCATTTAAAAAATTGTCATCGATGACATGTTTTTTTTATTGGATGATTGAATTTGTGGACACCCTAAATATAGAGAAAACTCTCACGATTATGAAAGGAAAATGATTATAATTGTTAATATTCCATTTAGTATAAAGTTTTCTTGATCTCGATTTTTATTTTTTCTTATAACTAGAAGATTTTTGACGAAGCACATAATCCTTCAAAGCCCAGACCAGCCTTTAATATTTAAAATGTATCAGTTGCCATCATTCGATCATGTGACCTCTTGGATAATTCCAAATTACTTTTTCAGTTGAGCTATCAACTAGGTTGACCTCAGATTTTTTACATCTCCAATACCATTGCTTAGA
This sequence comes from Cardamine chenopodiifolia, assembly GCA_963922655.1. Taxonomy (NCBI): domain Eukaryota; kingdom Viridiplantae; phylum Streptophyta; class Magnoliopsida; order Brassicales; family Brassicaceae; genus Cardamine; species Cardamine chenopodiifolia. The sequence continues at coordinate 13,786,806 of OZ000463.1, forward strand.
GGAAACAAAACCAGAGCCGAACCACAATAGCCCAACCAATTCCTTCTATACATTCTGAAAGTTAAACAGGAAAAAGGGAATACAAATAAAAACATTTTACGTTTTGTTTGTTTGTTTGGGTTGGAATGGTTCCTCTGAAAACAAAATGCTTAATATAAAAGAGGTACGTTTTTTTCCAGTTCATGTTTGTCTTGAATCGACAGTATAATAACTTTATGTTTTCAGGATTAGGTTGAATTGCAAAGTTAGAAGTCATCTAGTTGGTCTCGAACTCGAGCTTCGAGCAGTCACACCATGCAAGAACTTGACATAGCCTAAGAAATTCAGCTTTCCATCTAAACTCCGGATCCAATCCTTGTGCAGAGGATACGCATTTGGTCCCAAATTCATCTCCTGCATAATGCGCAAACCCAAGATTTATGCGAAAGATATCGGTTTTACAAATATTAGATATATACACACATATATATATAGGGACAATTCTTGAAATAGATCATTTGACAATTTTATTGACAAACAGGACCCCAATAGTGTAAAATTAGAACATAAGGGGTCTCTATTTGACATAAAAATTTAAAGGGTCTATTTTCAAAACATTTCCTATATATATTGAAGTCCCTTTATACCTCGGCGAGTTCTTGGACTGAAATGGCTCGGCTTCCTCCACGTTCAAAGTGGTCGAATGCTATTGTTGCGATCTGTTCCCATTCTTCAAGAGCCTCAAGTTGATAAACGCTGACTGCAGCCGCAAAGAACTCGTCAAAATCAAGTTTCCTGTGTGCTAAGGGTTGCATCTTCATCAACAAAGGGAAAAAAGAGTATTAAAGATGTAATTATGCAGAGACTCAAAAGATGTGTTAGTACGTACCATGTTTAAAATGTCAGGAAGCCTAGATTCGATCATAGCATCCGTAGCATATCTTGTTAGAGCCTGCATTTACCACAAGATTATGAAATTACTAATCAGAAGAATGTTTAGATTCATATATTGAAGAATAGTGGCACTAAAAGCTATTGTTAGACCAGGAAAGATGAGTGTGGAAATCATCCACTAACCGTAGTGAAATTGTGAAGATATAAGGCTCCATCTTCTGGGTCCAGGAGCATAAACTGTGCTTTAAGGAACATTAGTTCCTCTTCGCGTATAGCTTTGGATAGAGACTGTGGTACAAGTGACAACAAAATAAAGATATATATACAAGACATATATAATCAACTCTATCAAGAACAAAAGCTATGATCAAACAAAATGAGGAAATGTTGTCATGTGAGTCTCTTCCTTTACTTATTGTTTGAAAAATGTGATTACAGTACTAAGAAATGGTATTGACACGATCCGAGACACTCAAGCAACGAATGGAACAGCCATAAGATATCGGTGAAAGGCGATGCACGAATATAAGACTTCACCAATTTGTAGATTGAGAAATCGAGAAGCAAACCAGGGTTTTCATCTCGAAGCCATGGATGAGCCGCAAAGTTAATCATAATCATGTTTTCTTTTCACCAAACCAATCAATGTCTCTAGTTATAACACTACTGGTAAAGAACTTACCTAAAGCTTGAGCAGCTGTCATTCTTTTCCTATGGTCTTTGTTCAGAAGCCTTTTCACAAAGTCTTTGGCAATAGGAGATATGGAAGGCCATGGCAAATCTTCGAAATTAGGATTTGCTCGAAGCACACAGCGGAAAATTGCAGACTCGGTTCGTCCATAAAAAGGTCTACTTCCACAGAGTAATATGTAAGATATGACACCAATGCTCCATATATCTGCTTCAGTGCTGTAAGATCTATGAAGTACTTCAGGTGCAACATAGTATGCACTTCCTACCACATTGTTAAGACGCTGATCTGACCAACACAAAAAGAGATTCCGTCTTTAGTAGCTAAGTAAAATCCTACAAGCAGAGTCATGCATAAGAAAGAGGAACAAAGACTTACCGAATCTAGCGAAATCAGACAAGCCAAAATCTATGACCTTGAGTATTGCATCCTCATTTTTGCTGGTAAAGAGAAAATTCTGGATGAACAAGAGTATACGGCTTTGCTTAAGTAATAAGCAACAGCGAGTTATGATATTCACAGTGGTGGAAGCAGAATATGTAACTCTGGCTTCAGATCACGGTGCACAACACCTTGACGATGGAAAAAAGCAGTTGCAGATAAAATCTGCACAAGAATACGCTTAGCATCTGCTTCCGGGTATCGACCACCTCTGCAGTAAGATATAGACAGTACAAGATTATACCCCATATATATGCAATACAAAGCTAGCTCATTAACCTGATTAGGCCACAATTAAAGGTGGAATACACAGAAGAACAACAGAGAAAGGAACAGTTTTGATTTTACCTCGCCAAAATTCTGTCCAAAAGCTCTCAACCTTCACATAACCTGGAATCATATTGGAGTCAATATCTGAAGTCAACTCATTCCCTAAACTTTCTCATACCATAATACTATTACAACTCTACTTTTCATTGCTCTGTAAGAAACTATTTTAGAAAGGGAACTGTACGAAACTATAAGCCACAAAAGCAGCAATCATTAGAAGAAGAAAAAAACACAAACTTTGTCCTAAAAACGAGGGAATGTTCCAAATTAGAACACAAGGAGATTTAGAACTAACGAATTAAGCTGATGTCATCTGAAACACCACCACAAACCCTATTTCACACATCTTATAGCATAATATATCTTTTAACACAAAGTATCAAAACAAGAGCCTATCTGATCATTACATGTTTGATGAAACAGTGATCTTAAGATCACATTGTCACAAACGTTAGATTTAGAGATGATTTTGACTGCTACAGTTTGACCTTTGATCTTCCCTTTCTTCGCTTTAACCCAACACGTATGACCAAAATGCCCTCGACCTACCTCTTTCCCAAGCTCATACTTGCCTTCCAAGTTCTTAGCGAATCCGAAATTCTTATCTAACCTTTCTCCCATTGCACATCCGCTTCCGCTGGCTCTGCCGTGATCGTGATCTTTATCGACGACTTCACTCTCCTCAGGGATCGGACCATCTCGAGGCTGTGGTGCTGTACCTCGTCGTCGTCTCAAAGCCACCATAATCGGTTTTGCAGGTGAAGAAGGCGGGAACGGCCATTTAAACTTTCTTCCCGGAGTTCTTGCCGGAGATTGAGATACTCCCGCCGGTAATGGACTTTGAAATGGACTAATTGTGTAAGGGTTGACTTCGGAAGCAACCGGAGACTGGGGAATGAAGTCTGGTGATTGTTATGATCAGAAAGATTTGGAAACTGAGCGGCTCCGGCGGGGATATCGTCGTCATCTTCGACGGTGGAAATGTTCCGGCTGTAACAATGACCCATCGTTGCCGAATTGTTTGAAAGTCAAAGCATCGGACGGTGAGGAAACTAAGTTGATTAAGTAAAGCTTCAGAGATCAAACCAAAAAAAAATGTTTTGAACGACCGATGAGGAAAAAAATGAGGCAAAGATTAGAAAATTAATTAAATTAAAAGAAAAATTAAAGTAACGGAAGAGACGGCGTTGAAAAATGCCGGTGGTTTGCTAAAACGACAGCGGAGGAAACGTGACTAATACGACAACCACATGAGCGTAGTGACGTGTGACATTAATGATGTCATTTCTGTCTTGTCACAGGATTTTCTTTTAAATTTGTTGCTGAAATTAAACTAACGGACAATTAAAAATCACTATTACAATGTTAATAATGTTATACTACATCTTTGGTATCATCGAAATTAAAAGTAAATAAGTTTTATACGTGAATGAGCTTTTCCAATTCTAAATATATATGTTAAAATAGATCGGTTATCTAACACGCTCCGGTTTGATCTCTGCTTTGGTACGCTTTGTGGCCGGCCGAACTTAGCCACGGCTGCGGCAGTGGTAGACATGTAATTTGTTATTGGATGGACTGCCTTGTGACGCAAGAATTCCCACGTGGCGGCCAATCATTGAGTTGGTGGTGGTGTGAGTACGTATTATAAATATCGATCTCAACTATCTTGACCGGTTCAATGACAGTCTGATCGGTTAACATTCTCCTTCCGGTTTCTTGATAACCACGCCGGTTTAAGCTATTCGGTCTTTTGTCCTCTAATTCGCTTTCACTAGAGCTTCTTCTTTTTTTTATCTTTTTTTTTTATAATATTTCATTGAGAATAAAAAGTTTTAGGAATTACACGAGGCATATCCTACAGATTAGTTCCATGTCAAAAGAAAGAGAAAAAAATCATGGAAGCAAAGGAAACAACCAGTCCATCAACATCGACAAGAGCAATGACGTTACTGGAATCAATGAAGTGATAACCGATTCTGAAGCTTTCTAATATATGACACCCCAAGGAGAAGGTTACGTGTTGTCAAACGGCGATTATCGATTCATTGGAAACCACAACGTTTGGAAGCCTTTCACTGGTAACCCAAAAAAACTGAGCCGTCAACGGCGTAGAACAAGGAGCAACCAAACACCGACTCCACCCATGCCACGTGATACCGGCTCGTTGAACTAACCATGAGCTCTCTCAGAGCAGAACCACACGAACCAAAGGAAAAAAAAAAACGCAAGCTCACTCTACCAAGCTCATTCCCTAAAGTCGGCTAGTACAGAGCAAAATCCAACAAAGCAGAACAACGCTTAACATCCACTTGCTCTTACTAGCTCCTCCAAACACCAAGTTAGCTAATCCACAAACAAAGCACAAGCCAACACTAAACCCGCTCCACAAAGAGGCAGCAAACATTAGAACACAACAAAGCCCAGGCAATGCAACATCAAAACGGGCTGGATTATAAAGAGGAGAAGCAGGGTCTCTAAGATCAAACTGAGAGCAGGATCGAAAGCAGCTAAGTCATCGACAAAGCCGCACAGTTGATCAAAGGAGACCAGGCGCTCGAAACTCCAACCTCACATACCCACCTCGAGCACTATTTGACGAGATCCAGAAGCAACCTCGAGCAAATCGAGCAAATCTAGCAAATTTCCGGAACGAGAGCAAAGCTCCAAGGTTACTCTCTGGTGGACCCATATTTTCAATAAAATGAGTATCACTTTGTTGGATCCATATTTATATAGTTATAGGTCTTAAAATGCGAATAAAAATTGATGTCCAATGTGATTAATGACAAAACATCTATTTTGTCTTACATTGGAACTTGAGAAAACATTTATCTGCTATATATAGAAGAATGCCTCCAACATGGTTTAACATCTTATGGAGACAAATGGGGGTTATGTAAAATACCACACATGCGCGCGTCGTGCCGTGCCGTGCCGGGTTCGAGTCTAACCTCGGTCTTGGGCTTGGGTTTTGGGTTTTGGGTTTTGGGTCTTGGTGAATGTGGGTCTTTGACCCTTTGGCCCACATCAAATATATTCTTTTTGGGCCAAATTTTGTACCCAACTAGTCAACATTTTTCCAGACATTTTTTGCATAAGAAATAAATTAAATTCGAAATCAAATTTGAATCTAAGCGAGTCAATAACTGACCCAGCCGGATTTTTTGAGTGCGAAACCGCCCCTTCCTCCTATATTTTCGTCTTGCCTCTTTTCTTCGAGATGATCATTTTCATTTCCATGTTTTCTCTCACGAAAAATTCACAGAAAAATCCCAGCAATGCTTCCCTTCTTTCTCTTCGTCTAACTCGTAAATCTCAAGAGTATAGCGTAGTTTTGCGTTCGTATACTCCGTATTTCGAGTGTCGCGAATACGGTTTCCCAAGTGGTTGTATCCTGAGATTCTTAATCGTTGAAAACCGTCACACTACGAGCGATTATAAGAATTACGAAAAGATCAAATCTCGTCTCTACTCTAATCGGTTTTCTCAAATCGTTTTCAATTCGTTTCAATTCGTTTTTCTTTCCGTAATTCTATAGTTTATTCGCAGTTTTTTACATCCGGATTTTTGCGTCCTACACTCTCTGGCCTGACGCAAAGCAAGGAGACATCGGTAACCCTCCACAGATCCTCTGCCGTCCTCAAGCATGTTGGATCGGAACAGGAGAGTTGACACCATTCAAAAGATGAGAGTTCACACACTAATCAAAAACGAACATCCCATACACGTTCTAGAGATGTAATGATCTAGACATCAAATGAAGAACCAAGATTATCCATTGAAACATAGCAAAACACAAACTTTTTATCAATCCATCAAACAAGACAAAACACAGAGATCATAATTCAGCGAGAATGTTTTAAGGATGATGATGAATAATAATACCCTTCCAAGAACAGGTGGCACTGCATAATTTTTAGTAAACCCTAATCCATTGTTCAAAACCCCAGGAACAAATTCCTTAGCCATCGGATTAAGATTAGAAAACATATCAGCCAATTGTTTGATCTCACTCTTGAGACTCCCTCCATTGATTTCTTCTATCAAGTGGATTCGATGATTGAAGAGAGGAAACATATTTAGGGCTGAAGCAGAATTTTTGTCTAAATTCTGATCAGAAGAGTCCAATTTCACACCAGCATTCTCAGGGACAGCCATTATCAGACCACAAAAGAAGTGAATCTTCAAAGATTTCTGCATCAAAATAAACAAACTGAGAAAAGAGAATTTGAGAATGAGAAGAAATGGAAAAGAAAAAATATTAAACATTAGTTACTAAGACTTATTCAATTTGAATAACTTTTTAAGTATATGCTGATTTATTGTGATAGATTTGTTCGGGTAGATTTGTTGATGTTAGGTAAAAACATATTTTTTATTAGACTTATTTTAATAATACTGCAGGATTTTAGAATATTTTTTCTAATTAATGACAAAATTAGTAGAAAAAAAACTATGTAGACTTCTTCTCTTTTGTTTTTTTAAGATTTCACCCTATAGTTATCTATCAACAAAAGTAAAGTGACTCTATACTACTTTCTGCGTTGGTGGAGCGTTAAATGGAAACTGTTCGATTAACACATGGATTGATATCACCAACGTGGAAAGAATTTGTGACGATTGATTATATCAAATTTCTTGCAAGTATCAAAACTACAGAAGGAAACTAGTTCTTCCATTGACATAAATAATATGCGGAAAATGTAAATTCATTAAAAGTGAAAAAGAAAAAGTCATTCAATTATTTTGGTAACACACGAGAGGAATCGTTCTTTGGTAAGTGTGTCAATGGATAGTCAATATTGACTATTTGTTTGCGTTGATGAAAAGGCAAAATTTGTGGACGTTCAAATATACGGTCTATACTCTATACTTACCAAGGTCTTCTTGCCAGTGTGCCATTACAATTTGCTTAAGGAAAATTTTGAAAGCAGCTTGAGATCACTCGAACGAATTTCTAGTTCAGAGATACCATTATGTTTACTAGTTCCCTCTCCAATTTACTAAGAGTTTTGGAGATAAGGTAAACAACCAAACCCCATGGTAATGCACTATAAAACATTTTCAAACACAAATATTCAAACGTCATTCACATATACTACTATTTCTGCATTTCAAATAACACACCACGAGTTTAATCAAATCTAATTATGCCTAGCATGAAGCCTGATCATCATATTGTAAATATAATATCTTTGCTTAGTCATTCTCCTGACCCTTCATCTAATTGAATACATTCACACAAAGCTGATAAACCCTTTTCTACTTACAAAATTCTAAGAACAAACCACGAGCAGTTTTATGTTGCATAGCACTCTTTTGAGTATATCCCATACATAGCTTCGTGATTAAGAAAAACAAGACACACAAAGAAAACAAAGAGGAAATAGCCACTAAAGGTCATTGAACTAACGTATCTCTCTCGTACTCTTTCATCTCCAAACTCAAATTTGTTGTCACAAATAATATCTCTTTAAGAGAGAATGATGAATGAAAGATGCGTTATTAAAATGAATAAATAAATAAAAAAACTAACGTATCTCCAACGTTAAAAGTTACCACAAAAGTAAACTTTGGTTGATAAACAACAAAAGAAAAACCAAAGCAAATGTTATCAACTCTTGATACCGACATTTTTTTATCAAAAAAAAAAAAAAAAACTACTGGGAACATCCTTCATGCTATTTCCTCGCTTCAGTGGCGAAAGCAGTCAAACGACCGCGTAAATGCGTGCTCTTTTAGTATAAAATGATGTAGAGGAAAAGGAGTACTGCGAGCAAACAAAATTAAAGGTCACAAATCCAATCATCCTCATTACCAATGAAACGACAACGAGTACTCCAAAACTTAAAGATTGTTCTCTAAATCTCCTACTTCTAAAACCTGGAAACTATAAGGAGATCACAAAGTAAATACTTGGCTAAATAAGCTAAGAAATTAAATGATGTCCCACTATATATGGTGGTTATTTCACAACCTTTGGCGTAATCGTCTCAATTAACAATGAGATGCAAAATCTAGTAACTAATCTTGTCTCATCACATCTTTTCAGATAAATAATTTGATCCCTTGCTCCTTAAAATTAAATACTTTCACTATTATAATACTTAATATATTTCTATACTTCAAAATAGTGTTTTTTCGGCTTTTGAAATTTTTTTTCCCATATCAATGCACTAAAACATAGACAACGATCATGTTTAGCTTTCAATTTCAGATAGTATAAAGCTTGTAAATAAACTAAAGACATGACTTAATCAACCACGCATGACCAAAAAGCGATCACATTAAAAGTTAAAATTATACCTTCAGCACTTGAATCTAGTCAAACTAACCAAAATCCCTATGACGATAAAACCGATTTTGCCAACTGTATCTATATTTAAAATAGTTTCTTGTGGTCCTCGGTCTTTCTTGTGACAAAAACTTATATTATAGTATTACTTGAAATATCGTACCTACAAAAGAAAGCAAGTCTTTCACATGTTATTATAACTTGCCGTAGTCATTCGGCATGAAAAAGGTCACTCAATTATTTTGGTAAAAGTAAAACACATGAGGACTTAGTCTTTGGTAATTGTGTCAATAGATAATGAATGATAAACTAAATTGACTACTTGTTTTGGGAGATGTAGTCAAACTTAAAGGCAAAATTTGACAATATAATAAACAAATAATTTTTACATATTTTATGTTTTTTTCATTTTTGATATTTTCACAATTAAGTTTGCACAATACTATTTATTATTGTCTCTTTAACAAAACAAAAAAAAAACTTGTTATCAAGTAACTTTCTCTGTGACATAAATATTCATTACCAATTTGTTAAGGTAGGGGGTAATGTATGTTAACAATGGCCTCCATTCATAATTTCATTATCAGTAACAAAGGATCTCCAAACTAGCAACATCTTGTACACGATTGTTTTTGATAACCTGGTTTTCCAAACAAAATGCGAGTTAATCTAGAATCAAATCTTGTGGACATTCAAATATTCGGCCTACTTAGCAAAACTTGCCATTACAACTTTTGGTTAATGTATGGTACAAGTACACAAGATTGGTGATCAGGTTTACCATCTTAAAAGTTAATTTATCCGTAAAATACAAGATTACACGAACAATAAAATATATTATCTACTTAATCCTTTTTTCCTTGTATGTTATGAATAACCATGAAGTTATCACACAGGTGAAGCAGATAGTAGAAACTCAGGCTGCTTTCTCTGCAAGAGAATTCCACAGAAGAGGCAGAACGGTTTTGAGGCAACTTTGCTAAAGGAAGATTCCGGAAGCGATTTGAGATCACTTGGGAACGAAGGCAATGTAAATAAAGTCTCTGGAGCGAGTTCTAAAGTCATTCGGTTGCAGCATTTGCAGAACCATAAAGGAGTTGGTGGACATATCTGCATTGAGACACAACACCTCTCAAGCTTGTGTCTTTGGTCACGTTTCTCTATTTCTTTGCTCTTATTCTTGTTTTGGTGTGGAGATTGGCAAAAAGCTTCTTCTGGTGAGTGGAAGTGGACTGGCGCTGTGCAATAAGGACATTTCTCTTCTTCTAATGCGGTTTCTGTGCTATTACTTGATCTGTGATGAGTTAGAAACATGGAAGATATGAATTTGAAACATTCTAGCATCTATTACCAAGGGAGGAAGCAGATATGTGAGATAATTACCTTGTTAAACTAGATTTTACTTCCGTTGAGAGTGTTTCAAGCTGACTATGGACAATGTCGTGATTTATCTCAACCCATTGTTGCAACTGAGCTAATCCAGCTGGACGCCACTTCCAAATGGAATGTGAAACAGAACCCAGAGATGACTCAGCGATTAGAAAAGCCGAGAAGCTGAGACCAACCAGTCTTTCCTGGAGTTCTCGTTCACTTTCCTCAAGCAGTTTGAGCCACAGATCAATCTCTTCTTCATTGTTCATTCTCTGACCTTGCAGTTTTCTGTTGGTTTCCTCCGTTTTGAGCTCTGATAACATTACACGCCTGGAGATTACGTTGAGAATGTGTAACAGCCTGGAAGGAACAGCAGATAAGCGTTTGGAGATCTTTGGCACGAGATCTTCCATGGGGATATCAGCATGAAAGCCAAGGTATGACACAGAGAGCCATTTGGTTACTACCAATTCAACAAACTCTGGCATTGATTGTTTAAACGCCAACATTGCAGCTATCATATCCCAAAGAACTAGAGGCTTATTCAAATCTTTGAATTCTTTCAACGACCAGAGAAAATTAGATTCCCAATATGCGAATTCATTCTTGGAGAAACCCAGAATAGCTTCGGTTATCGTCTCCGAAGTATCTTCTGACTCACTAGATTGTTGTGCACCATTCCAAAGGAATTCTACAGCAGCCTTCTGCGACCTGAAGGCAAGAAGGAATGAACCGTCAAGTTTTGTAATGAGCAAAACACAGAAACATTTCTTAATGACAATCACCTGGCTTGGTACATCGGATTCAAAAGTTCAATGTTAAAGCTGCGGACCTGAAAAATTTCAAGAGAAGTCTTAGTTTTCTAATTCTGAAAAACGTGATAGCTTACAGTCACAGCAAACCAGGTTTCTGGAAAGATCATACCAAAGCAACTGCAAGGTTTCCAGGGGACAATGCCACACCGAGGCATGATAGGAAATCATCAGGAAGCTACAAAATTTTATTCATATTGTAAAGATAATCAGAGGAAGAGAAAAACAAAAGAGGCAAGAAAAAAAATCACATAGTAACGTACATCAGTCATGCTACTGAGACCAGGAGTGTTTGCAGGAATTGGCACTTCAGAGATGGTATTGTGACATAAAATCCAGTTCCGGACATAATTATCCTGCAAATTACAAAAGAGTTAATGCAACCGATAGCTAAGAAGAATAAGATAGATCATAATGTAGCTCATAGCTTATTTTTTGGGGGTAACAAAGCATGTTTGTTTGTCTCTCAGAAGACAAGCAGTACAAAAGCTGTTTTTACAAAGAAGTAATATAATACCTGACTGCAACTGTACAAGCAACGGCCATCATATGACCAAGCTAAACCTGTAATCTAAAAAAAATTGACTTATGTATCAATAAATCGAATACGTATATTGCATTTTATAATAGGTTTATAGTAACAGAATAATGACTTACAACTTGGCCATGAGCATTAGTTGAAACGATTTGATCAAACTTTCTTGAAGATATTTCACACTTCCATATTTCGAAAGAACCAGATCCTTTGCCGATTGCCAAGTGCATTAGATTATAATGATTGCTTACAACAAATGAAAGAGTTGAAACCGGAACAGGATTCACCGCGACAACCTATTAATAAGCCGGAAAATATCAAAGCACAAAACTCTTTGTGTTCGCTTGATAAAAACAGCCTGTACACTTGAATATTTTGTAATTAAAGCCACAACGGGACAGAACCTGATACTTTCGTAAACAAGTAAATGGAAACATATGGAGATGATTAAAACGTTCGATAGCACAAGGATCTACAGACACAAAATGGAATACAAATCCAACTTTACTTTCAGAAAAACTACAGAAAAGGATCACAATCAAAATCCAGGGTGGTCCCAATCATAATCAATTCAGATATCACAGAAGCTATACCCAATCTGTTCCTAATCAGAATATCAGACAAAGCAGAGTTCGTAGAGAAGAAATCAAATTTACCTGTTTCAACAAAAAGAATGAAGAGTTATAGACCTCTGTAGGTTTTTGCAAGTCTTCTTTGTTGCTCATCCAAATTTTTACACTGCAAATGTGTCAAAAGAAAGATTCCATTGACAGCATATGAAAATGAACGGAGAATTAAATGGCTTATTTCCAAGAGTGAGAGTTTTAAAGTTTTTCTAATACTTATCCAATCACTGACGAAATTTTTTGTCATGGTTTACAAATATCATACTTTTTTCTTGTACTATAACACTAACTTACCTACCATCGCAACTCCCAGTAACCAACACCACTTGCGGTTTCGAAGAATCAGAGCCAACAATTCCCCAACTCATAGTTGAAACCCATGAGCTATGGGCCTGAATTATAGCAGTAAGTTCCACGATGGGAGATACATTGCTATGTTCAATCTGATAGCATTCGGGTGCATGAACTTTCCATATGGAAACACTACCGGATTTTGAACCAATTGCCAAAAGTGAGAATCTTAACACATCCTCACAAGAAGAACTTTCTGATGAGAATCTTAGTAGAGATGACCAGGCGACGGTAAGGGAGGATAATAATGCCTCACGAGAAACATACTTTTCTGAACTTATCTCTCGACTGCACTTTATCAGAGCTCTAGGCAAAGAGTGACAATCTTGGCCGTTGCTTGCCTGTTCGTATAATTGAATCTCAAGAACCTGGGAACATAGTGAATCAATTAGATATGAGTACAATGCGAAAGTTTGATTCTTACTAGATGACACTTGAGAGTGTCAAATCTTTTATGCACCACATGTTGTGAAAAATGCGTTTAAAAAATCCAGGTGGAATTCAAAAGCATGACAAGATTAAAAATGCATCAAATCAATGACGATACAATATAAAAGCCACACACATGTTCTATCTAAAAGAATACTGCAGGGTGTTACAAAATATACTCAAGATATTAATTTACTTGATGAAATAATATACTCAAGATATTAATTTACTTGATGAAATGACCTTGTTTCCTATTAATACTAGTTCTAGCAAAAAAGAGTTTCCACAAAAGCAAAGGATAAGATTCAACCTGCAGGAACAGAGTTAGAATCTGAAACTTATTTCAGAAAATACCAAAAAGAGTCGCAGTAATAAGATGGATGAATCATGATAGAATTTTTCCAAAGCAATAAACTACAACAGAAAAAGTTAGAGAAGAGATATGAGGCAATACATTATGCACTGCTTGAATGTCTTGCTCGGAACACGATGCTAGATCTGTAAAATTCTTTTCCTGCAAGTTGCTAGAATGAAGTCACAGATGAAAGTAAGTTAACAAAGTGATAAAACAGAAAAAAATATGGAAAATTTTTTCTCAAACCAAACTAGAACAGATCTGAGGAAATTTAAGAGTGAAAAAAAATTGCTCTTTACATGTTGATTCTACTTGTTTTTCTTCGCTTGCGTGCCTTAAGACTTGAAATCCTTTCATCCTCTTCATGACCATGTTGTACCACTTGATCCTGTGATAAAGAGCACAAATCATTTCAATGATATGGTTTATTAGATCGAAATATTATGCATGATGACTTAATGATTAAAAATCCAGATAAACAATAACAATTCAATCAAAAGGCAGAACAAAAATGGATTACGAATGCCTTCCACCACAACAATTTTCCATAAATAAATGGTAACAAAAGATGTCAATGATTTGCTCAAATGAGCCCTTATCTAAATGTAAAGGTGAGAGTACAAATAACAAAATCTCTACATATCCCTTATAGGATCACAGAAATTTGTCCTTCGTGGTAACAGCTTACCTTAGATAATGAAGTAGAAGGATTGTTGGACTCTCCAAAGTTCATGCTTGATAGCTTCTCATAAAGCATATCAGATACATCAACAATCTGCGAAAGAGCGTAAGCAACTGTAAATGCATAAGTTAGTTATAAAAGGCAAAGTAATATTTATGATCTACCTCTATCCACTCAGCACAGAAATCAGAATATGGAGGTCGGTATAGCTTAACCCTTCCTTCTGCTGTGCAAACAGCTAGTAAGCACCTGAGCCAGGGTTATTTGAATCACCAACTTATAGAATAGTGACTATAAAAAATTGAACATGATGGAAGAAACTAAATGAAACATCATAAATACCCGTGGTTTGGAGACATTCCTATATCAGACCATGAGAGAGATCGGGCACAGGGATGTCTCTCCCGCTTCAAACTCGAAGGCAAGAGTACACCACTCAGCAAATCTACAAACACATCATCACTTAGAGAAAATCATTTTTCGCAGTAAATTGTTATCCGAAACTCTAATTGATCCGCAAAACACTGAAACAGTGGCAAAAGATTGGAACTTTATCAGCAAATCTGCTAACCAACACATACTGAGACGAATTCGAGAAGAATTGCAAATTTGATCTAAATTTTCAGAAACAGGTACACCAAAGTCTGTAAAATTGACGTCACTGTCACCACTTGATTCTATCTTTCAAAAAAAAATTCTGAGTTTTCTGTTATGTAGCAGTGAGTAGCAACAACAAACCTTGAGAGCGAACAAGGCCAATTTGATAAGGCTCAGCGTTAGGAATTGAGATCAATCCACGAGGTCCAGCAGGTAATGCCGGATTCTGACAATTAAGAACTCGTCAATATAGTATAATTTAAAAGACTCAAACTTTAACTTCAAACGAAGCAGAAAAGCTTACAAGGATGATGACGAGGTGACCAGAGGCGACGGCGATCAGATTTTCCGATGACCAAGCTACGGCGTTAGGATAAGATGGTGAAGTAACCAGTGAAGCTTCCTGAAACCGCGACGCCATCGAAGAGTTCGACGAATCAAGTAACCAACGATCAAATTAACGATGAATCTTCTCCAGATCAGTTGGGAAATCAACTGAATTTTGGAGGGAAAAAAACTTGCTTATGCTTTGCTTTGACAACGAACTGAAGAATTTGATTCAGCACGGAAACCCTAGTTCGAATCGCAGTGACGCAGATTGGATTCTCAAATATTTTTTTTAACTTATTTATTTCTTTCCGAGAGTTTAATAAAAGTCAACGTGCTCGCTCGTATTTGGGTTCGGTGACTTTATAAACGGTGTCGGTTAACTATGGGCTTATAATCCCAAATCATTTAAATCCAGACCCTAGTTCGAACGGCAGTGACGACGAAGGCCCAAATGTGTAAAAACTTAAAAAAGTTAAGGGTTTCGAAGCCGCGAGAAATATTCGCCGTCGCCGATGTCGGGAAATAGAAGAACTTGAAGCAATCTCTTGTGTTTCTCCGGTGAGTCTGAAGTTCCGGAATCACAAAGTTTCCGAATTTTTAAATTCAAGACTCATTTTGAGTTTTTCTCCGTCGGCTAAGGCAACACAATTGAATCTTTCATATAAGTGAAAAATAAATAGAAATATATATAACTTATAACTCCCCACAGCATTGACATGAGATTTTTCTGTTTGTTTTCTTGTATTACAGAAAAAGAGTAAACTGTGGAAAGAAAGAAACAATGGGAATCATAAAAGATGAAACAATCTCAGGTACCTTGCCAAGCAAGGAGGCGTTTGTAGTACACATTTCCCTGGCTACCCAATCTCTATTCCCCGAGCCATTGAAACCCTTGAAGAGTCTGAAGTAACAGCTACTGAACAGCCGTTCAATCTGCAGGCTCTGAAGACATGGGAAAGTGTAAACGTGATGACGCAAATTTCACAAATTTCACAATAGAATCTTCAAATCGATGTTAATGAAAACAACCATTCGATTACTCACCCCAGCCGTTCCAATTACACAAGAAACAACCAGAAAACAAAGAGCTAAGTTCAGAATTCCAATCACAGAAGTGATTACCATCAAAGAGAAAGAGAAATACAAAAGAATTAATAGAATTTTCTTGAATGTCCTCTTCCTTCAGCTCTGCTTCACGCTTTAAACCATCCAACAAACTTTTTCTTCAATAACTCTCCACCGTCCACGTGGAGATGATGAAAACCTGGAAGAAGAAGAAGAAGAAGAAGAAGACGACATGGTAATAAACTGTGAAGGAAACTTTCGTTGTTTTCTTCATCCGCTAGGATTCACCGTTTCTCAATTCCTCTTCTTTTGCAGGCTGCAGGAGACAATGAAGTATCTCTTGATTCCCATGGATGTATCCTCCAAAATTTTGCCTTTTCTTGAGTTTTGGGAATTAAGACCCAGAAATTAAAGCTCTGTGTTTGGTTCTAAGTTTCTAACACCCTTTTGACTCTCTGCTTCTTTGGATTTTCCTATACGATTATAAGATCTTGATACTGAGAATAGCTCCAGAACGTATCTTCAAGATTTGTTCGATAGTTTTCCAACCAGTGAACCTGGTTTATATGGAGACTTTGCTGTTGAAGATGGGAGTGATGGAGAGTTTCAGATCTACGAGGAAGAATCTGAGGGTTTGTATTCCATTGATGATAATGATGACGAAGACGTAGACGATGATGATGAGAGAAAATCAAATCTAGACCACACTACAGGTAATTCTTGTCTTCATACATGATCAAATAGACAAAACACATAAACGCAAAAAGTCACATTATTTATATAACTCATCTCGAGCATTTTGGTGTGAAAGTCTTTTTGCATGATGAGTAAGTTATCAGTCGAGATGATGGACATAGGGTAATTCATATGCAGCATTTGATCTCAGTTTGCTGATCTAATCTCGTACTATGTAATTTTCAAATTACAGTAAGTTTTGTGCTTGGCTTGTGATGTTTCAGGTAAAGTAGGCTTTGTTCTAATGAATCTTCGTGCCAGAATGACCTGAGCTCCATAAATTGGTTGCAAATTGCAGCAGAATGAATAAAATGTAACCTTCTTTTTCTTGGTTTTCCAGAAAAATTTTAGTTTTAGGTTGCACCTCAATTTTGGAAACTAATTAAAGAAAAATAATTGTTTCTTTTCACAAAAACTCATTGTAACCATTACGCATTGAATAGTTTTCAACAGATTGAAGAACCCTTGTCCATTGTTTTTTTCTGGAAGATTTGTTATACAGACTGTATAACTTACAGGGTTTTTTTTTGTCCAAAAAAACTTAAGAGGTTCTATTGGTAATCAGACTGCTTATAGAGGGACCCGAAAATAAAAAACAAACGAACTGCATAGATTACTTAAGGGTAATTCGGTAATTCAAGGACTACTTCTAAAGGATAAAGAACAACCCTAATTTGAACTTTCACGGCCGACAAATCTATTAGGCTCCTCCGAGTTTTGTCTGCTTCAGTTTAGGTCGTGCCCAAAGCTTCCCCGGTACGGAGTCATTCATCTCTCTTTCTCTCTCTCTCTCTCCGTTGTTTTCTATGAATTTGGTTTCCTTGTACTCTTTGTTTGAGCGTTTTATGAATTCGATGGTGTGGTGTTTTAATTTCGTTTATTATACTGTTAAATTTGTGTCCTTTAGCTCGCATGATAATATACTTTGCTTTATCTTTCTTGTTTTCGTCGCAATTATATGGCTTTTTGTTTCCAACACTAAAAATCCTTGGCTTTGGTCGTGTGGTAGCTTTGTTGGCTTCACTTTAGTTGAAAACACTCTATATTTGTCTTTGTAGATGTTGTACATTCTTGTATTTAGCTTTTATCTGTTGAATGTTCTTCCTGAGTTGTTTAATGTGATTTGATTCAATTGGGGTCTTCTGTATGCTAGACTCTGTATTAATCATAATTGTTGTTAGTAATTAAAACATTCAGGAAACTTTGGTCCTCTCGCATAGTTATAATAATTTGGTAGCTTCTATTTTGTAAAGCAAAGTATTTGCAACATACAGTAAAACCTCTATTAATTAATAATTTATAAAGACTAGAAAATAATAAAATTCTTCATTCCCCAGTTGGGTCTGTCTAAATTTTAACAAAATTCGATAAGATAATAATTTTTTGAAATGCCAATGTACATTTATGGTCCCATTAGTATAATAAATTAATAATCATAGATAATTAGATATATATATATAATATACATTATCTATATATGTAGAAGAACATATATTAATGTATGGTTTTACTGTTTTAAAAATTGTTAGAGTTCATCTCTATTTTTTATTGTACCAAACAATTGTTGTGTTGTGTTTCAATAAACAATTCTTTCCTATGCATTTCTTAGTATTGTTCATAACCTCCTCATCAAAGTAACCAAATCTTTTTGTAAGCTATTAACTTATGAATATGCATCATTCTTATTTTTATAATCTTATAAATTGTTAAAATAGTACTGCCGAGATCTTTAATCATATATTATGTATATAGTTTGCATAAGTAAATTTATTACTAGTTTTTGTTGTATCTAGCTAAAAGACTTTTTCTTCTAAATATTAAATGTTCAAGGTTAAATTACAAATTTATAATATCCAAAACATTAATATTATTTTGATCAAATGATCTAACTCTTATTTTTCTAGAAATTTAAAGTAAAATCTTAAATGATAATACAATAGAAACTAATCTCTCTATAAATTAATAAATATTAATTGTAGATAAATTAATATCACTATAAATTAATAAAATATCAAATCCCCAAGATTATTAATTTATCGAGGTTTTACTGTAAATTGTCTACTATCTTTTTTGAAACATATTTTTCGTGAGATTTTGTGTAATGACAGTTTTTGGATAAATTTGTTTTTTGAAGAAAGTGGGTAATATTTGAGTAAGGAAGATGAACAAGGTAGATGCATGAGTCTATGTTACATGATGTCATGACACATGCTTTCTTTATGATAGATGGCAAGCGCTTGGAACATGAGCATTGCAATGATTCATAGGGATATAGAGAGGGAATGTGGGAGATCAATATGGAGTTGTTTCATATTGTTTTTTTTTTTAGTATTATTGGAGATTCTTGCTCACTTTGGGAACGAGTTTGGTCATCTCCAAATATTCATGGCACGATCTGGAGAAATTGTGTATTTCAAATTTTAAAATAGCTTTTGGAGCACATTGGAGCAAATAAGCATTTGGAGCTTGTGGAGCAACTGCTCTGAACCGAGGATTGCTCTCACTTGGTTTGCTTCATATATAATTCGGTCTTACTGTGTTTTTATTACCATCTCTTCTAAATGCTGAGGCTGTATGAAAAGCTTTCTGAGTGAAGATTCTTTGTCAATCTATAGCAGTAAACTTTGGTCCTCAGCTTATTTGTTTCCTTTTTATTTATATGTGCAGTTTCCTCTTTGCTTTGTTTTAACCTTTCCAAACAATGAGTGGTCGATTTTCTCGGTCCATCTATGTTGGTAACTTGCCTGGCGACATTAGGGAACATGAGATTGAAGATCTCTTTTACAAGGTCGGTTTTTTGGTTGTTGTTTTCACTCAAAATTGAATCATTATCCCTATAAGACAAAAGGAAGATTCTGGAGCATCTTTTATGGTTATTTTTAATTTTCTTGTTTGCAGTATGGCCGCATAGTGGATATTGAATTGAAGGTTCCACCTCGTCCTCCATGTTATTGCTTTGTTGAGGTAAGCAAATTCGCTTAAATAAATTACATATTCCTAACCAAATTTACAAGATATAGTTGTACTTAACCAAGCTCTGTTGAATGTTTGTAGTTTGAGCATGCTCGGGATGCCGAAGATGCGATCAGGGGCCGTGATGGCTATAACTTTGACGGCTGTCGCTTGAGGGTAATCAAATATTCATTACTTCCTTACTGTTTGGCTGATTCATTTTACCTTTTGATGTTTCTGTTTATTTTCCCATAGTTTCTAATAGTTATGAATGCAGGTTGAGCTTGCCCATGGTGGTCGAGGACAGTCTTCAAGTGATCGTCGTGGTGGCTACGGTGGGGGTGGTGGCTATGGTGGTGGAGGTGGTGGATCAGCTCGGTTTGGCGTGTCACGACACTCTGAATTCCGAGGTTTGTGTAATTTGCTATGAGAAGTTGGTGTTGATAACATTTATTTGAAATCTTCTGTTCTTCTGATTCTTTGATGGCTTTTTTGCAGTTATTGTTCGTGGACTCCCATCATCTGCTTCATGGCAAGATTTGAAGGTCTGATGACACTTCATGTTTTGCTCTATCATTTTGGTTTTTATTCTATAGTCTTTATTTCATTAAAAAAAAATCATTATTTCAGGATCATATGCGAAAAGCTGGAGATGTGTGCTTTGCCGAGGTCACTCGAGACAGTGATGGTGCGTTAGTTACACTTTCTGATGCCCCATTAAAGATTATAATGGCCTATATTATAGTTGTGCCTTATTATTATAACATGACTATCGTTTACATATGATCAGGAACTTATGGTGTTGTCGACTACACCAATTATGATGATATGAAGTATGCTGTAAGTTAACTCTGTTCTTCTCTCTTGCTGTATAGCACACTATGATTTGGATAATTTCTGATGTTCAAAAATTGTGATTTCAGATAAGGAAACTTGATGACACAGAGTTCAGAAACCCTTGGGCTAGAGGTTATATTCGGGTATCATTTCTCTTTGCAGTCTTTTTGTAATTTGCCCTCTTTGGCCATAACGAATATATTTTATACATTCTGATGAAAACTCTTGCGCTTATATGTGACATCTTGACAAGCTCAGATATAATGTTCGTAGTCTCAATTGTTTAGGCAAGAAATCGATGGTGGCTCATGTTATGTCTGTGTGTTCTGCTCATATGTAGGTTAAGAAATATGAAAGCTCCCAGTCGAGAAGTAGAAGCAGAAGTCGAAGTCGAAGCCGAAGTTGCAGCCGAGGACGTGGGCGCAGCCATAGCCGTAGCCGCAGCCGAAGCTGCAGCCTTAGCAGGAGCAAGAGCCCAAAGAAGGATCTAAGGTGCTTATAGTTGTTCTCACTGAACCTTATATAGTCTCCCATTTTCAACAACATAAAATGGAGTTGTGTGTTTATCAATCTTTTTATCACAGTAAATCACCGAGACGATCCCTTTCCAGATCCATATCAAAATCTAGATCGCCATCTCCCAACAGGAAGAAGATCCCCCCAAGGCAAGTTCTCTCCTTTTTTGTCTGTTCTTTTACCTCACCGTTGTTCGTTCTTTTATTTCTCTTGTTTCTCTTGTGATAAAAGTGATTTTTTTGTTGAATTTAGGGCAATGTCGAGATCTAGGTCCAGGTCTCTGTCAAAGTCTCCTCCCAAGGTATATAAAATAAGCTTGAATTTAAGCATCGTTTTACCAAGTTGTAGGGTGGTATGTGTAGACAATAGACCAAAGCAGACCAATCTTAAAAATTGTCTTTTTATCAGGTTCGTGAAGGCAGTGAGTGATTTATGAGGCGGTGAAAATGGCCAGAAGAAAAATAGTGCGAAAATTCTCAAGTCAAGATCCCGTCTGTGTTTTCTGCTCTTTGGATAATGCTCAGCTTTTACTCTGTGTTTCTTTGCGTACAAATGATCATCGTTGCACTATTCTCTCAGGTTATGTTATGGATGTTACCTCTGAGCTTTGTATGGTTCGACCTGTTCTTTTCCTTAGCCTATAAAGTCCTAGCGAACCTAGATTTCTTATGAAGTATTTGACTGATTTATTTGAAAATGGTGTCAGATTAAAGAAAATGTTAACTGTGAAGTCCGGTGTGATGTGCAAAATCTGAACACCATGAAATTGTCATCTGATACATCAAACAAAGATGAACAACATCAAATTGTCATATATGATAACTGAATTCTGTTATGAGAAGCAAGAAAAACAACATTATAGCAAATAATGCTTAGGAACATATATTGCAAGTAATGCTAAAATTCTAAGCATTTTCGTAAGCTTCATATCTTAAACAAACTCTATAAAGGTCCAAATGAACATGTTCAGTTGCTTGAATTCCAGTTTTTAACCGTAGTGTTCCTATCGAAGCCAACACAATTTAACTTCTAGTGGTCATTCAGACATAATATGGTTTCATCAACTATTTTCTCCCACAAAGTTCTTGACCATTTCGGTTTCTCGGACATATATAGTCTAGAGTCAACAAGCTTATAATACTTCCATTAGAAACACCAGTCCAGTTAGGATGAAGATCGCATAATTTACCCTTGTAATTTGTCAGAGTTGAAGAGCAAGTTGCACGTTGTCTATTGATTGACCAATACTAAATTTTTGCCTTCTCATATCTAAGAAGCTAACATCAAATGCGTTTCCTAGACCATTAACTTCTTTTTTCTTTCAAATACTTTTGATAAAATTAATTTATTTTTATTCATAACATGTACACAATCTTTTTACATTGTAGTTACATTTTCCATATTTTCTTGTCTAATATTTACCATTATCATAAATAATTTTCTATCTAAACAGCGGAAGCTTAGAAACAGCAACTATGTAAAATAGCATTGGGTGGTAGATATAGTCCTTCAAAGTAAACATAAAACAGTCATCCAATAATCGAAATTTAAGATCCCCAAATTAGCTGTTATAAAGTTTTATTAAGCCACAAGCCTCACATCTTCTACATGGTCTATAAATGTGAAAATCTTCCGACCTTTAAAAGCTTCAGTCCCTTGAATTTTGACTCTTACGATAGTATTCCTCTCTATATTGAAATAGAAAATGTAGAAAGGACCATATAAACCAAAAGATGTCAACACAATTTCACCATTACAAGTCATTCCTTGCCTGAGCTACCAAAGAATAGTTTGCTTAAATGCGTATATAATATTTGATATTACCCGTGTAAAATTGTTAAGTTCGCATTTTATGTTTCTTAAACAATTCTTTTCAAAAAATTTGGGTAAAATACTAAAACAATACATTGATTGATCTGCTTGGATGCTTTGGAGAGGAAACAAAAACAGAAAGAAACAAAAACTTTCTACGCATGTATAAAGATGGAGATAAATTGTAAGGTGTTACGATTACAGACTACAACTAATACTGTCTTCCATGCTTTCCAAATGAGTTGAAATCATCTGTACATAATCTGAAGTATATATTCTTTTGCTTAAACGCAAAATTCAGATACATTAATTAAAAATGTTTTCATGCTTTTGCGTCTGAATGATGTGTAATCTTTCATCTTGACTATGTTCTGCATGTCATCTCATTGCTTATGTCGTGCATTAAGATTAATATAACATCTTCAACCTATCCGTTAATGATATATACCACATCCGCTTACATGAAATTTAAACTCTGCCACTTATTTTCCAAAACATTGGTTTTATTGTAGCTTTCATGTAATAAGTGCTTTTATTCAAGTGGTTACGGTTCATCTCTACGGTCTTCAACTCCTATAGATCGTGTTTCTTCGCGAAATAGAAATTTGCCTATGAATCGAGTTTTGTTGATCCTATTGATGTCAAGAACAAAAAAAAACTACGTGCATTTAATTGTTTTTTATTTGTACTAGGGAAAAAATTAAAAACATTTGTTTTAACAAAAAAATATCAATTTAAAATTATAAATATCCCATCCCTTGGATTTCAACTTTTTTGATAAAGTTCTTCTCCACATTTAAGTGAAAAATGTGAAAGAGTTGGACAAGAAATAGGGAGAAAACACATTTGTTCCGATCATCCCAACAAAGTAAACTTTAGTCTCCCCCAACTCGATTCCTCCATAAAGGCGGCAATATGTGAATATGCCTTGACCATTTATAATCTTCAATATCATCTATAACCCACAACTCAACTCAATATCATCTATAACCCACAACTCAAGGCTCCATCTGGAGCTTTGTTAATAATAAAGTTGACCTTCTCATATCTCACATCAAAGCAAACTATTATAGTTTTCCTAGACTCATTATCCACAACTATGTAATATATTATTCCATTGATGCATATCTCTTTATTACGAGGGTAATGGGCTAAAGAACATTCAATCATTCTCCATCTCAAATTGTATGTTCTTAGTGTGAGAACTTGATACCCTTCTGCTTTCAATTTAAAGGGCTTTTCACAAATCGTCATGCACAATACCTTAACTTGCTGTTCGATTGGATCTTACCCAATATAGGTTATAACATGACCCCTCCTCGTTCTCACTTTGGATAAAGATTTGAATTTGTTCTGTGCTAGGGTTACATATCATCATCCTTGAATCCCTTTTTCCACCTGAAATCCACTCATCTTTCGTACAGAGAAATCCACATATAGGAACGCAGATTCCAAAGGACTAATCTCTAGAGGCATGCCTATGATTATCAACAACTTCAAGAGACAAGTTGTGGTCTGAAATCAGAGATTGAAGTGGTGAAAAGAAGGACCATTTATCCTCAATTTGGAAAGTGAAAAGCAGACGCGGACGAACAGAAGACACCGCTGAGAACAGATTTGTGAAATATGGACTGCTGAGAAGAGAACCCCAGTTCTTGGACACGCAGCAAAACCTCGCTATTAATTTCGATGACAATCTCGACAGTGTTTTAACTATGAGATCCGTTGGAAGCGTTCTCGAGTTTGCTTCTAATCCAT
The DNA here is from genome assembly GCA_963922655.1 of Cardamine chenopodiifolia. Taxonomy (NCBI): domain Eukaryota; kingdom Viridiplantae; phylum Streptophyta; class Magnoliopsida; order Brassicales; family Brassicaceae; genus Cardamine; species Cardamine chenopodiifolia. Next base: position 13,811,202 of record OZ000463.1, read on the forward strand.
TCGTTGAAGATATGGTTAGGTGAACGTCCTCTTCCTTGGAGACATGCTTCTTCCGTTTTTTCATGGCCGGCATTGTATGAAAATGAAATGAAACCCTTCCCGTTCCTCTAGATAAACATAATTACCACCTTTTGGTTTATATTCAACTTCTACCACAATTTTAATCTTATCCCTACTCTTTAGCCGTATGTTTTTTTTTTTATCTTTTCTGCAACAACCTTATATATACTACTAATGATATTTGTATTTTAAAAACTAGATTTTCTTTTTAGTATGTATGTGATTTTCAAAGATTTCTTACCATTTTTCTTTGGTGTAATAATTAGAAATTAGAAACTATATTTTTCTTTAATTGTACCTATAAGTTTTAAATTATCTTTAGGTATAACTTTTGTGATTTTGTCTATCTATGCATAGTTTGTGAAACATTTTTATCTATATTTTGCTTATTTTCTTATTATGTTTTGCTTAGTTTTATACACGTTTTTGCCATATGGCGTGCTCTTGTGAGAAAGATCATACTTTATAGGATAAGATATATTATTTATCTATAATTAGTGTAATATTATATATATGTATATATATATATATACACACAATACTATTATCCAATCATACCGTTAGTCTCACACCTTTATGCATTTTTATCTTCTAATTCCAAGTGTGGTAAAGCGAAGTTGGGTGTATTGGTCCCCTGTAACGTGTTTAAAAAGTTCCATTCTGGTCTCAACATTAGCAACGAAGGAATGCCTAGGGTTTGCTTGTGTTTCAATAAAAAAGAAAGGTTTTTTATTGCTTTATTTAATTAGTGGAAATGCGAGTTAGCGATTAGTGCAAGTATCAAACTAGAGAATGATTTCAAAAGCAAATCCAATATAAAAAAATCAGTCACGTTTATGGAATCAGTCACCCAATATTCTTCCATAAAGAAAAGGCTCAAAACTCATGAGAGTGGAATAAAAAATGTACCAAGTAAAAACACTAGACTTTCCTAATAAGTTTCCATATAAAAATCTAACAAAATTAAGTCGACTTAGTCAAATAAGCCTAAACATATATTGCCTTTAGAACAAACATCAAATAAAAATAAATACTTCAAAAGTTAGATTAAGGCTTCTTAGTCAAACAAGCCGGATACAAAGTCATCGTCACTCTCTTCCTTCACCTCCTCCTAACGATGATTCATCACACAAAAAAAAAAAAACAAATTAAACCAACAAGTAATATTGATTATCAGTATAAATTACGATTTTGAGCATAATATAATAATCTAGTAAAAAGGATTGAAGAAGAAAAGAATACAATACCTTCTTTTTCTCTTCAGCTGCTGGGGCAGCAGCTTGAGTGGCTCCTCCAGCTGCAGAGGCAGAAGAAGAAACAGCCATGGGAGCAGCAGCAGAGCCACCGGCACCAGCATTCATGATGATATCATCAATGTTTCTGTTCTGGCAAAGCTTAGCAATGAGACCAGGCCAGTATGATTCAATGTTCAAATTAGCTGCTTTCACCAAAGTTGAGATCTTCTCAGCCTGATTGAGATCAACATGCCAGAAGTAAATATCAGTTTCTATGTCAAGTATACATATACATAACAAGTTTACAAGTAAACAAATTAGTTTGTGTACATGTGTGAGTATTTTTTTACCAAGTTACTGGTTCAAACCAAAGTGGCTCCTAACAATTTTAGGTTAAAATTAAAGGCAATAAAACAGGATTGAGTTCAAAATCGAGGTTAAGATTGTTTTGAGCCAAGTAAAAGCCACAGAGTAGAATCTAAAAGCCAAACACGCATAGACATGGCGAACGAGGAATTAAGAAGTTGCTACATAAAACGTAAATTTAGCTAAAATACATAAAATTACAATCAGATACCAGAAGAAAGCGAGAAGCAGAAAAAAAAAAAAAAAGACTTACGGTGATATAGATTCCATCTTCGTGAAGGATGAGAGCAGCGTAAGTGCAGGCGAGCTCACCGGTGGACATCGAAGCTAAGCTGTTTACAAGTTCTTGCGTCCCACGAAAGATATCTACAAATACATCAACATCATCATCAGAACAGAAGGCATTGATTCATAATCTGAATTTCAGATGAAACAGAAGAACAACACTTAAATCATACGACGAGGACATCGATAGATACCAGAGAACGAACCTGTAATTCTGTTGCTCTTCTTGCTGAAATCGCAAGTTTAGAGTTCACAAAGTCTCTATTTATACGGAAAACCAAAAAAAAAAGTCTTTATTTCATTAGACAGTTGGGTTTCTGAACTCAAGGGCGGTTATATTTTGAATTGAGCACCTGAATATCATGTGCGGCCCATTCGAAATTTACAAGTCATATTCGGTTTCAAAAAAGTAAACACAATAAAAGGAGGAAAACCCAATTAAAGGCCCAATTGGGCAACGACAAAACAAAACTTGAGTCGTCAGTCGTCAGTCGTCACCACTCACCACCGCACCGATCCTTATCCATTTTGGCTGACGAAAAATCGATTCGGAACCCTAAAATCTCTTGAAGCCATGTCTCCTCCTGCTGCTATAGTCACTGAATCCGCCGATGGACAACCTGAGCAACTAGCCGCTGCTGCCATTGCTGAAGAGCTCGAGAAGAAGCTTAAGGTGAGACTTTCTTCGACGATTTTACATTTCTTTTGTCACGGTTTTTGCTTAGTCCTAACTCGAGGATTTTCCAGACTGATGAAACGATTGTAGAAGATGTAAGAGATGACGAAGACGATGATGATGATGACGAAGAAGAGGAAGGCGACGATGCTCAAGGTGATTCTTCCTCTTTTCTCGCCTCTTGAGTTTTGTTCGTAATCATTACTAAAATTTCCAGATAGTCCTTTAGAAATATGTGTGTTTAAGTTTGAATCATTGGCCTTGCACATTCTCAGATTCATAGTTTTGGGCATTCAAAGAGTTTCACATCTCTAGATTGACATTGCATAGTTATTTAGAAATGGTGAATTTATATGTTTTTGTTAACATATAGAGAGGTGTGGAAGATGCATCATTTTTCTGATAACTCATGAGAACTTAGTATAGCAGATTCCAATATGTTTTTATAACATAGTGAATTGTTTCTTGAAATTGAATGAATTTTTGTTGTAGAAGGGGTAAGTGGAAGTTCAAAGCAGAGTAGAAGTGAAAAGAAGAGTAGGAAAGCAATGTTGAAGCTCGGTATGAAGCCAGTCACTGGTGTTAGTAGAGTAACTATCAAAAGAACCAAAAACGTAAATCAAGAACCATTATCTGTTTTCTTACTAAGTTTAGATTTATTTTATGCGTAGATTATTCTAATGATACTTTCCATTAATGTTGCCAGGTACTCTTCTTCATCTCAAAACCTGATGTTTTCAAAAGCCCGCATTCAGAAACCTATGTTATATTCGGTGAGGCTAAGATCGAGGACTTGAGCTCTCAGCTTCAAACACAAGCGGCTCAACAGTTTAGGATGCCTGAAACTGGAGCTACATCTCAGAGAGCTGAGGCATCAACAGCCACAGTAGAAGCACAGGTGGAAGAAGATGAAGAGGAAGTTGATGAGACCGGTGTGGAGGATCGTGATATTGACTTGGTCATGACTCAGGCTGGAGTTTCGCGCAGCAAAGCGGTTAAGGCGCTCAAGGGTCATGATGGAGACATTGTAAGTGCAATAATGGAACTCACTACTTAAAGACTGTTAAGAGAGAATGAGTCTCCCTGCCTCATTCACTTGCAGATTGTTTTAAAGTACTTTTCGAGTTGTCAGAAAATCGGATTATTGTTGTCCTTTCAGATATCTAATCGCATAAGTTTGATCTTCTTCCGCGTCATTTAGTTCTAATGCTTATGCAGTATCTGACTTTTAATGTGTGTTATGTCGGCATATGTATTGGAGAAACAAATATATGAAAATTAGAAGAAACAAAGTTCGAGAAGCTTCCTAATTTTAGGATAGTTCACGGACCAAATGGGATTTTGATGTAACGGGAACACGATTTTTTTATTTGTTATGTGAATTAGAAACAAATTTGATAACTTGAAAAGGACTATATGAGTACAAATTGTTCTATGTTTTAGATAACTATAACTGAAAATAATAAAAAGCAAAACAAAGTTATTGGTCACCATACTTTGAGTGTAAAATTGTTCAAATAATGGAATAGCAAAACAAAACCTAAGTAAATTAAAAACATAATCTTCTGGCACATAGACAAAGTTATTGGTCAACATCCTTGCATCCAAATAACAATCGAACAGGGGACAGAAGCACATACGTGGAGATCTTATGCATGGATTCTAACTCCTCAATCGTCTTCTGTTTCTCTTCACCACTGCAGGACGATTTTGGCGAGATTCCGGCTCTTCTTAAACACTTGGGAGTGTTCTAAAATGTATCTTATGGGTTCTTTCTCATCTTCTCATCCTGCGTTTACTTATACATAAAAGGAGCCATTTTAAAAATATATAAAAAATAAAAGAGCGATTTGTTACTTTTAAAACTTAAAAACTACACCACAATTTGAAATCAGCAATATATAGCACTCCACGCAGTTTCATCCCCTATGACACAAACGTTTTCATATGGCTTTCATGTTTTTTCCACAAATGTTGGTAATCCATGTTTTAGATTAAAAGAATAAAAACCCGTCAAAAACATTAAATAAAAATTTATTTCGGAAGATGAACATACTAATATCTTGAGATATGCATGAATATTACCTTTCAAATAAGGCTTTTCGTCACTACTCCCAAATTAGAGAAGTATATCTATAAATCTTCGTTCAATGTTATTCCATCATGAATGTGTTGAAATCTCTCTCTCTTTTTTTTTTACATAGCAAAAGGAAAATCCTAAATAATATTAGAAATTTAGAAACAAAATCTTCTTGAAAATAGACGAAGTGATTGGTCATCGTACTAACCTCTTAATCAACATTCAGAGTAGAGAACAGAAGCTCAGACGTTGAAACCCTATGCATGGATTTTAACTCCTCAATGATCTTTTGTTTCCCTTCAGCATTACAGGTTGAATTCGGCACGATTCCCGCTTTTCTTAAACATTTGGAGTGTTCTAGAATGTATCTTATGAGCTCTTTCTCATCTTCTCTTCCTGCATATCCATCCCACTCAAAGAGCTCGAGATGAGACGACAAGCATTTGGGAACAGAACACGGTTGGTTCCATAAAAGTGGGACATCATCAGTCTCATATTCACACTTGACCAAAAAGGCTTTTAGTTTAGGACAATTAGAGAGAAAAACCACAAGTGATTCACAGAATTCTATGTCATATAGTTCTATATGACACTCTATAAGTCGAGAGTAGTTAATGGCGTTATACAATGGAACCATCGTATTGTACAGAGCTAAAAACATATACTCGGTCCGAGAAAGAGAACTCAGAAAGTTGCCATCAGGCCTGAAGTCAACATCAATAGATGCATCAGCAAGACAAGGCATATCCTCTGTTGAACAAGACTTTCCCATATAGTCAAAGATGTCTATATGCACTAAAGCCGGGGTGTCTATAACCAAAGAGACATCAGTATCATCTTCATCTTTTTTAAATATTTTATTCACATACGTTAAACTCAATAAAGAAGGCACTTTCACGCTAAACTTTTTCACATTATCCTCCACATCATGACGTCGAACCACCTGTAGACACTTGAGAACGGGACAACTTGATAAAAGCCTAACATGAGAATCTTCGTCTTTGTACATAACAGAGAGAAGATTAAGTTGTGTAAGTGATGGGAGATAAACCGGAGAAGAAATATCCACGAGAATCTTGCGGGAAAGAGTCAATATCGCAAGGGTTTTGCAAGTGTAAAGGCTCTTAGGCATTCTGGTCGGCTCACTGTTCCAGTGGAGCTCGAAAAATAGCCAACGCACGGGACGATCAAGTGCTTTTTCAACCCACTTTACAACATCAACATCAACAGGACATTGTTGACCGAGTTGAATATGCAAACGTTCTAATAAAGGTGCCTTGTGAAATCGCATTGATTCGTCAAGAAACCACCAAACGCTCTTGCTTTGTAATTGTAAGTCACTGTTTTTGGTTTCTTTGTACTCAAGATTAGGCAACATCGTCCAAACAAATCTCCATCGTTTAGACAACAACGTGGTGGCCACTGCCTCCTTGGTCGGAACACGCAATAATATATGTATGAGCAAATCGTCAGACAACGAACTGATTCTGTCTTCACAGATTCTCTTTTGAATTTTCCGAGGACGTTCGGCTTCTAACATGATTAAAAAACCTAACCCTAGACCTTTGTTACTTCTCGTGTCATGGTGAGAATTGACTTTTGCCTCACGGAATAAAAAGGTGAAGATTTAAAAGATTTAAGATGTAAATAATTGCTCACTTTACTAATTTTATAAACTAATTCAAAACTAAAATTCTTAACTCTCAATCTCTCTTACAATTGTCACAACTCAACAATTGTATTTATAGTGGTAGTATCTCTTTGTTATTCCTATTCTCAGTACAAATAGAAAACTTATTAATTAGATAACTTCTAATATATATCTAATATATATTTAGATAACTCCTAAATATAAAACATATTTATAATATAATTCTTAACTCCATATTTGGTTAAGAATATGTTTCTTGTGGATCAAACTATCTTCAAGTTTAAACCAACATTCTCCTTTCAGTTCACCTTGTTCCTTACTTGTGTATTTAGGCATGGACCAGATGTGACCCGTCACAATCTCTTCCTCTCTCTGTATATCTGTTGGAGAAACAATTTTCTAATGACGGTTTTGAAACTTGGATAAAGCATTTGTCTTATTCAAATATCCCTGCTTCGTCTAGGCGACCCATTAGCCACCTTCCTGAAGTAACAAAAATCCCTGATTTTTCTCTGAGATCCCAGAGTTGCGCAATTTTGACTGAAGACAACATTCCACGTAGATGTGGCTCAGTTTTTGGTTTGAAATCTGCACATAGCATGATAGCTGCAGTGTTTTCTTGTTCAGCACAGATGCTGTGAGAACTTGAAATGCCACATCTGTATCGTCAAGTATGCAATTCAGTTTACAGAGCATGGAATCCTGCATAGCCCAGAATGTTTCATCTGGAACCCCTAGTACAGAAAGAAGGGTAATTATCTGCCGATTTAAGAATCCAGGTTGAAACCTCATCCAGGAACAGATATCCAAGATGGTATGTTTGGAATTGAACTTTTCATAATGTCTAGAAGGGCAAGCAGGATTCCATCACCTTTTGATGGCCAACGAGCAACAACTACTTTGAAGCCTGCGTAACGGATCTGATAAGCACAAAGGGTGCAGTGCACATCTAACTTAAGTTTCTCCATTACTTCGTTGGCAAGGCATACCAATTCCATCTGAGAAAACATACCAATTTCTCTCAATGTATGGAAGCTCGGTGTCAACCTCGTGAGGCAGGACATCTATAGTGGCATATGTGGAGGAGAAGAACAGGCCCATCCTAGCAGCACATTTTGCCACATTCTTTAAACTTCCCCATCCATGTTTTTATATCTGACACGCTTATTTTCCCGTCTTCAGCAAAGAACCATGCAGAGCGGTCTCTCAGTTGATTGGCTGAGAATGCTAGAAAACTGTATTTTCTACCCCACAGTTTAAACCCATGGGTCAATATACTCTTCACTCTTTTAAAAACGTAGGTCTTCCGGGAGAAAGAGTTTGATGTCAGATCCTTCACAATAGGAGCAACGAAGTAAGAGAAAACATTTGAATTCATGGTCTGCATGCTTTTTCATCCATGAAAGTTACACGAAAAAACCTTTCAGCAACAGGTCTGTATTTCCTGAGTACCCTGTTGGAGAGCTCAACTTCTGGGGATAGGCAATAAGCTGTGGTTGGGGAAATCACTAGCCTTCTGATCTCAAAGTTATCCTCAGATTGTTCACGACTCCCTAAAAGCTTTGGATTTTTCTGAATCCATTCCTTAACAAGCTTCAACCTCTTGAACGCATCAAAAACTGGTCGTTTGTAGGTACAGAGATGCTTGAGAGAAGCTATATTGACATCCTTGGGTTGGTTTCTGAGAAGATAAAAAAAACACTCAGTCAACTGAAACTGGTTAAAAAAAAAACCCTTCAGCTCTCCACGAAACAAAAAACAAATCCCGGGAAACCAATCTCAATTGAAATACCAGCCAGCCAACTTATATGGTGTGGTCGTTCTTCTTCTCTAGTTAAGGGTATATGGGTTCTTAGGCCCCAAGTTGATTTTTAACGGCTAACCATCAAGGATAAGCTTGGATTGCCCCGCAGCATCCATGGCAGGACCTGCTGATTCAGGAATTGCGAAATGGACAAATGCATTAGGCTCCACTTTCTTGTAATCATCAATTTTGGGGATATTTGAAGTGTCTGAGATCTCAAAATTAGGATAAGACCCAGGAGGAGTCCAAGAAGTCTTTAATCTGCATCGCCAAACCAGTCCTACTTCTTCTTCAAGATAATCTGTAAGTTCATATGCAGTAGTTGACTCCCCAAATCCATCAATGCTTACATGTGTCACAACCGAGTTCTTCATGTTTCCCTCTGATATAAAATTTAAAATAGTCATGTCGCCTCAAAATGTAAGAGAAGCTTCCAACAAATAAACCAAATTCCGAAATCAGGAAACGGCTGATAAGTAATAGCTGTCACAAGCTATCATCATTAACCAATAATCAGACAAATGACAAGTTCTTGGTGGAAATTAGTCAGCCACCATATCTATGTGCAGTGTATCTATCTATGGGAATAATTCAATTTTGTTTTCTGATTCGAGCGGGGAAAATCAGAATATTGACGCCATACCTAGCATTGGAATTACGGAAAAGACTGAAAAAACTAACATCCAATAAGACCATCGTTGACCCTTTGAGACCATCTTTTTGCATATATTTTAATTTTAAAAAAAAACTCGCTAACCGAAATTATAGCAATGGCGATTAACGAAAAAACCTAATTCACTGCTCCGTTGGAAGTTCAAAGAAAAGAAAATTCAAATTAAGAGATAATATGGCTGGTTCCAACTACAAATACCACATTCAGTTTGGCACTGGTAAAATTGATCAACCAAAACACTCAAGACCGAATTGAATTATGAAACACGCGGGAAAAAGCTACAAAATTATAGGAAAGAGACCCAGGAGACTTACACAGTGAGCTCTTCAATCTAAAATTGACAGTGATATCGCAAGAGACGGCGACATGGAAGCGAGGCGGAGAAGAAAAGAGACTATGCCCATACGGGTTTAGCATTCTCCCGAGAAACGGCCATGGCTTTTAATGGTGTGGACCATTTTCTTATATAAATTTTTTCTAGTAAAACTCGGCTAATATATATTTTTATGTTTTTTAATTTAGTTTATAATTAATTTTACATTATAGGTGGTTAAATGGCTAATAAACCAAAAATACTTACATTAATTACAAAATAATCTATTCTTTTTTAAATTGGTCAAAAATATAATTAGGCATTAGCCCAATAATAATAAAACAATAAAATAAAAAGATATGTTCTTCTTTATTTCATCTTTTTTTTCTTCGTGTTCTTCGTATTTATGGAACCGTTCACCATCTTTTTTTGTAATCACCAAAAATCACCGCGAATTTTAATTTATTTTCTCTTTTTCAATGTGTTATTCTTCTTCTCTGTTACTCCACAGTCATTGAGTCTTTCTTTCGGATTTATTTTTTAAAATTGACTTTTACTCGATCTCGATCAATAATGTTGGTGTTGTAAAATTTGGATCGTGCTCACTGATTCTACTAATTTCAAAAAATATTAGTTCAGTGAAGGTAAAATTTCGAACAACTTGGATAATTCCAAGTTTTGGATCTTAAAATTGGTTTAAGACTTTTGAATTATTTCATGTGCATTACGCGAGTGATGAATCTGTATCATCAGAACTTGATCGCAGAAAATGTCACATTCATGGGATGTTGTCAAGCTAATAGGGCTTATAGTTAAAACTGTGAATATTGTTTGAATGCATAAGAAAAATTGTTGTCAATTCGCTCAACATCTCAAATTTATTAGAAATTTGCTTGAACATTTGAGGATCTCTGAGATGAAAAATTATTCAGAGACTTGTGAGCCTCTTTTAAGGGCTTGATGATGCTTTGAGAAGGCCTTATTTTCTGGTTAATAGCTGGCGTGACCGAAGCTATCTTTACATGTTGGCTATGGGTTGGAACATTGTTTACCAGTTCAGCAAATATCAGATGAGATTGATCGTGTTCTCAAGATCATACCACTCATCACTTTGGTGGATAACGCTCGGATTCGGGTAAATTTACTTGAATTATGATCTATATGTTGATATTTGGATAATTATACATGAGAGGTTTGAATATATTGACTTTTTCTCTTGATCATATCTTAACTTGCGTTTCTGTGAAGCTTTCAAAACAGAAAACAAGAAACTACAGCTCAAAATTCAACATTCGCATGAGCATTATGATGTGGCTTAGTATGAAGTCATCCAACATTTGATTGGTGTTACACAAGTTGTTGTTGCTATTGATCCTAACTCTAAGAAGGAGTTGTCAAATAAAAATTCAAAAATGTACAACTCCTTTAAGAATGACATAGTAATTTACTAGCTAGTTGTTTGGAATCTTCTCTTTGTAATGGCGGAAGATTAATGTTTGAGATCACTTACTTTTTGTTATGTTGTAATGATGTTGGTTTGAGACCACTGTGTCTATTCTCTCTTTACTTTGCTTAGTTTTGTTGGTTGTGGAACTCAAATATTAGTACTCTTTGGTACAAATGTGTACATTCTGTAGAACTGGTACAATTGTGCCTATTATGTTAAGTTTATTTATATTATTAATTTGCTTTGAAAATAATTAAAATAAACTAAAATAAATATTTAAAAATAATTAAAATTAAATAAATTATTAAAAATAATATAAATAATTAAATAATAAAATCAATGAATGCAATCATTGCAAGTACGTAGGATCCGACAAAAAAGTATATAAAGTATTAGAAAGTAATTTAACATAGTTGTACCAAATTTTGCAGTTGTACTCTGAAATGTACATAGTTGTACTTTCACAGTTTAATGTTTAGTTAGTTGTACCATACTAAAAATTGTTGTTTTATAATTGTACCAAAGACATTACATCTAAATGGTGTATTTACTATAGTTTTATAAAAACAAATGTGATAAAAGACCATTTTCACCATTTTGGTATTTTATAGTGCTCCACATCTAAATAAACCTTAAGATTGTAAAGCATTTGTTGACAAAATATGATGTAATATGACTAATAAAAATAATTTCAATTTTAAATAAGTTCTACAGATAATATTGATCTGAAATGAACACAAGTTGACACATCCATGGTTCTTATATTACAAATAAGCAAAATAGAAATATATTGAATTCAACATAGTTGCACCATAGTTTTACCTAATTGTACATTGACAGAAATAGACAATACAAGCATTGAAATTTTACGAACAATTACCACACACGAACCAGCTAAACATGTATCCCCCACGCACGAACCAGCTAAACAAGTTTTTCTATACAAATCAACTACATAAGTAATCCCAGCAAGCCCAGCAAGCCCAAGAACTGTGTATTCACTATGAAAGTTGTTTAGCTACACTGACTTGATCCTCTACTTCTTCACGCTCCTCATTTTGCCCAAAATCTTCCTCAACCTCCACATGCAGAATACTTAGTGTATGATTCTTCATCATCCGAGATAAATGATGTTCTTTGCTTAGGATCCGCATTCGGAATGTAACTCAGTTTTAGCTTCGTAGCATCTTCATCTCTATTCGTCTTCATGCATATGATATGTACCAACTCAAAATAAGTTACCTCCTGTATAGATTTCTTCATCACGAAAGTGTAAATTCGATCTTCGCTTTGAAACCATTCCACATAACTGCCTCTTTTATTCGAATAATATATTCCGTAATCAAAATATATGATTATGCATCGTCTCTTATTCATTTTTCCCTAAAATAGAAAAAAAAATATTTGATAGTTAGTATTCAGATACTCTTAGTATTACTAGTTGTACTAGTTGTAGGAAATGTACACAGTTGTACCAGTTGTAAGGAAATATACACAGTTGTACTAATTGTACAATATATACTCAGTTATACCAGTTGTAATAAATATACTCAGTTGTAATAAATATACTCAGTTGTACAAGTTGTACTATTTTCTGGGAATTTCGCCATACCCACAACGATTTTGATTTCTCTCTAATTACGACTCGCTATGATTTTAATTTTTGGGTAATTTCACCTTTAGAATCTCAAATATAACAAGTTTTAACAATATCCGACCTTAATCAATGCATAATACAAGTTTACTAACTCATTGTCTACATAAAACTCAACCAAACTTTAAACGAAAATGAGGTTTGGAAATCTACAACACATTACTTTTTCCCATTGCATTTAAAATTTCCAAATTTTGTTGAAAACCATCGAAAATAACTACACATTTTTTATTATTATTAATAGAAAAAGAAATTTAAAAAAATTACTTCGAATAAAACTTCAAATTTCGACTTATGGAAAATAGAAAATTTTCACGGTAAAAGAAAAAAGAAAGAGAAATTATGCATCTATATTTCTCTTATTTTTATTGGTCCTAATTTATTTTTTCTATTAAATTCTCAGATTCACTCATTTTATTAATTACTCACTAATTACATTCACACACGTGTCTTTTCCTCTTCCATTTCATCTCTTATACTTTCACGAATAAAGCATATCTTTTTTTCTATTTTTTTCTAATGAGAGAAAAAGTGATAATTTTTATTATTTCACTAAATGAAAGATAGAAAAATTTAAGAAAAATATAAATAAGAGAAGAGATGCCTTGAAGAGCATTTGAGCATTTGTTGTTATAGAGAATAGAAAGTTGTGCCACCATAAGAAAAACTAGTGTATTGAGACTCTCGAGCATTCTTAATGAGTTTTTAAATATGGGCTTTTATATTCTTCCCACCCATTTGGTACCTTCTTTTGTAAAATATCTATATTAATAAATTTATATAATACCCTATGTTTTATTATATTTTGAGAACTAGCTTTTTATGTTTTTTTTTACAAATACTTTTTTTTAATGTTGGAAGGCACTTATGTTTTCATTGAAAAATTAAATTTACACATTTGGATAACGAAAGTCATAAAGTTGCATATAATTTATATGCAAGCAAGTCTACTTCAGAACCACTAGTTGAGAGATTGTATATTTGTATACCTTGAAGCTTTCAAACAAGTTTAGAAGTGAATGTTCAGTCCATTGATTCATTGTTAGGTGGATCATTTTAGTAGACCTTGTTGAGGTTAGAAATCTACAGACTAAAGGATATTTGGATTGTGTAACATCGATTTTGTTATTCGAAATTCTTCACAGATACCCGAGTACGAAAGGAAATGATGTTCATGAGCGTAGAGAATATTTGCTTCGAATTCAGCAAAGTAATTAAACCTAGTTGATAAAGATGAAAGCTAATTATGATTTGGTCTGAAAAAGCAAAATGGGAGTTTCACAGCAAACGACGTCGTTGACGTGGAGATATATCATGTAGTACATAAAGAGATGATGGGGACGAAGAAGCAGAAAAATATTTTTTTAATAGGAATGTCACTATTTTTAACGAAAATTTAACATTTCTATTAATGGGACTAATGTCGAGCATTTGAATTTCTTTGAGGTTTTTTACTAAGTTATTTTGTATGTTGAAGGTGTATTGTATGAATAGAAAAGTTCATAGTTTTAGACTGAGAGTTGTAAAAACTTTCAACGTGAATATCCTTTAACAACAAAAAAAAAACTTTTCAACATAAAAAAAAAAACTTTTCAACATTTTTATGAGATTTTCCCTTTTATCAATTCTGTATCACGGGATTAATTAAACACTCTATAATTAGACTTACGACAAAAAAAAATTTAACATATGTATATATATTTTTCATTTCAAGTTTCGTTAAAAATAATATTAGTCATGTTTGGGAGTTTGCTTGTTAGGGAATTCTATAGATCCTGAGTAATCGGAAGGAGCTCACAGGTTAAATTTGGTTTGGGAATGTATAAGGCTTTCAATTTGGTTCGGAAAGAAAATATTTTGCCGACTGAAAACCAAAATTTGGTTTGTCTACGATTTTGGTTTGAAAAACTTTAAATTAAATTATGTCAGTAATTTGGGTTCAAAAGATAAGTTTTAGTTTCATTTTATTGGTTTTTAAAAATACAATAGGCCCATTCAAACAACCTGGCCCAAAAAACAAGGTTATCATTTCACAAACCTTATAAAGAGATACAATTAGGGGTTTTGATATCAACAAACATTAGAAGACAGCGTCGGATCAAAGAACAATACACAAATCTCTGGAGAAACTTTGGAAGAATGACGACAATATCCGATCTTTCAGGGGATTTGGTAGGAGAGATTCTTTCTAGGGTTCCATTTACATCACTAAGCGCAGTGTGATCTACTAGTCAAAGATGGAATGCTTTATCAAAAAAAATCAGATTTTGGGTAAAAAAGCTTCCAGGAATCATCATCAGTTTCTGGAGTTCATGGTTATAGATTCTAGGGTTTGTTTATTGAGATTCGATCTCCAAGGAATCTGCAGCGAAGACAGAGTATTAAAATTAGTATATAAGTATTGCTAACAAAAATAATCAAGTTGACTATTAGTATAATTAGTGTTGTTAGTAAAATTTATTAGTTTTTTTTATTTGTTTCTTGTTTTTTTTTAATTCATTGAATTTTTTCCATAGATTTATCTTCTTTCATCATGTCTCTTAGTATTTATATATTGTGTTCTCCTATATAAGTTGATCTTATGTATTTCTATTATTATGAGAGAATAATAATATTTTTTTCATTCCATTTCTCTCATCATCTCTACATGGTATTATAATAGATTCAAACTCATTTCGTTTTTCTTTTTCTTTTAAGCGTTTTTCTTTTTTTATTTTATTTTTCTCTAAACCTAATGTTTCTTTAAGTCGATGGTTCACTAAACTATCAAGCTTCTAAATCATGTTTTTCTCATTGCCGAGTTAACTCACTTCCGCGACAACGTCATGATCTGCGTCATTACACTCACTAAGCACATGCTTCTCTGTGCTTCTCTAATTCAAGCCTAAGTGCCTCTAAATCCAAATCATCGAGTTTCTCATTCTAGTTTACCATAGACCTCTGGACACATTACATGTCAAATTAAACTCTGCAACCGTCGTCCATCTTGAGGGGATGTATTAGTATAATTAGTGTTATTACTCAAAGTTATTACTCTCTTTCACTTGTCTCCTCATCTTTCTCAATTCATTTATTTGTTTCCATAGATTCATCTTCTTTGATATGTCTCTTGAATTCATAAATTGTATTCTCCTATATAAGTTGATTTCATGTACTTCTATTATTATGAGAGATTAATAATATTCTTCCTA
Organism: Cardamine chenopodiifolia; assembly: GCA_963922655.1. NCBI lineage: Eukaryota > Viridiplantae > Streptophyta > Magnoliopsida > Brassicales > Brassicaceae > Cardamine > Cardamine chenopodiifolia. The sequence goes on from OZ000463.1 coordinate 13,826,637, forward strand.
TTCCATTTCTCTCATCATCTCTGCATGGTATTAGAGCATATTCAAACTCATCTCGTTTATCTTTTTCTTTTAAGGGTTTTCCTTTTCTTTTTCTCTAAGCCTAATGTTTCTTTAAGCCGATGGTTCACTAAACTATCGAGCTTCTCAATCATGTTTTTCTTATTGCCGAGTCAACTCACTTCCGCGACAATGTCATGATCTGCATCATTACGCTCACCAAACACATGCTCATCTGTGCTTCTCTAATTCAAATCTAAGTGCCTCTAAATCTAAATCATCGACTTTCTCATTCTAATTTACCATAGACTTCTGGACACAGTACATGTCAAATTTTCTCTTTTATATGTCAAGATTAAACTCTGCAACCATCGTCCATCTTGAAGAGATGTATTAGTATAATTAGTGTTGTTACTCAAAGTTATTACTCTCTTTGACTTGTCTCCTCATCTTTCTCAATTCATTGATTTTTTTCCATGGATTCATCTTCTTTAATATGTCTCTTGAATTTATAAATGTAATATAATTTCATGTACTTCTATTATTATAGAGAGACTAATAATATTTTTCCTATTCCATTTCTCTCATCATCTTTGCAGAGATACCTCAAGTCTATCAGTACGGTAGTTTAATGTTATGCGCCACCAAAAACAACTCGAAGGTCATTGTATGGAATCCGTATTTAGGTTAAACCAAATTGATTCGACCCAGAAACCAATTCCACATATTTGACAGGTTTGCTATCGGATACAACATCAACCGTAACCACATAGTCTTGAGGTTTTCTTTTGAAAATTTCAAAGCCAAACGAAAATATCTCATTGATGTCTACGATTTTAGCTCTGATTCTTGGAGGGTTCTTGATGCCAATCTCAACATGGATATACTGTTTTATCACACAGGCGTGTCTTTGAAAGGAAACACTTACTTTTTCTGTCAAGAGGTAACAACAGTAGAAGAAACACAAGTGACAAGAGAAGGTTTAGAGGTAATAGACATTGAAGATTATTTACGCTGTTTTGATTTTACGAAAGAGAGATTTGGACTGTGTCTGCCTCTGCCGTTTAACCCTCCATATCCTTGTTCTGAAACTGTGATTCTGTCTTGGGCTAGAGTTGAGAAGCTTGCTGTGTTATATAACCACTACGAAATCCTGAGATCATAGAGATTTAGATTTCGACTAAGATTGAGCCCAATGCGGTCTCATGGAGCACTTTTTGACATTAGATATGACACTAATCATTGGTTTACCGGATAAGTTTGATATTCACTTTCAAACTAACAGCTTCTTCGTTGATGAGGAGGAGAGAGTCGTTGTGCTTTTTGATATAGACCAATTTCTAGAGAGCGAGACTCGTGGCTGCCAAATGGCTTACATCTATAAACATCGGAGTAGTTCCGAACCTTGAGAGGAAATCTGGCGAACTTGTGTGCTCTTCTTATGTTCCAAGTTTAGACCATTTTCAATAGACTTTGTTTTGTTTCTTGCTATCATCTTCTTTTGAACAAGACTGCTTTTAGTTGATAACTTAAAGATCACCTTTTCCAATTGGGTGATTTGTTGAAATAGAGTAGATTTGTTGAAAAATTACTTAAATAGAGCAAATGTTTAAAAATTATACGAATAGTTTTTTAAATTCGTAATATACCGTTTTGCCATTTTTTTATGAGTAAACAAAAACATAATTACGAAACTGCCATTAATGAAACTTGTCACGTCAGCCATATGACCAATCATGAAAGAGTTGAATCTACCATGCTTGGTAGAGCTGAATTCAACTCTACCAAGCATGGTAGTTATGAACTCTACCATACCAGGAATCACTCGAGCGCCACCCGTTCCACGGACAGTCTCTACCCGAGCGCCACCCGTTCCACGGACAAGTTCCGCCTATCTACAGACAAGTCACAGATAAGTGATGCCGAACACCCATATTGCAAAATAATGCACCAGCAAGAAATAACTCGGGCCTATACCCTGGCAGGGTACTATTCTACCACTAGACCACTGATGTTTGTCATGTCATACAAAACAATAAATAGATATTAACCATTACAATTTTTGAACTTTATTTTATATAAATGTTATTTTTTTTTAATAATTTTTATTACATAATAAATTATTTATTTGATTTGTTAATATATCATTATTTATTTTTGTTAACAAATGTTATTTATTTATTTATTTGTTAAATAAATAAATATATTTATTAACAAAACATTTATTAACAAAAATAAATAAAATAAATATAACATTTATATAAAAAACTAATAATATATTAACAAAACAATAAATGTTATTATTATATAAAATAAATTTATTTATTTGTTTTGTTAAAATATTTTTATTTATTTTTGTTAATGAATGTTTTGTTAATAAATTTATTTATTTGTTTTGTTAATATATTATTAAAATAATTTAGTTAATAAATTATTTATTTGTTTGTTTTGTTAAGATATTATTATATAAGTTAATGTTTATTAACAAAACATTTGTTAATAAACATTTATTAACATTTATTAATTCCTGGGCTATTTGTAAATATTTATTAACAAAACAAATAATGATATATTAACAAATCAAATAAATAATTTATTATGTAATAAAAATTATAAAACAAATATAACATTTATATAAAATAAAGTTCAAAAATTGTAATGGTTAAGATCTATTTATTGTTTCATATGACATGACAAACATTGGTGGTCTAGTGGTAGAATAGTACCCTACCATGGTACAGGCTCAGGTTCGATTCCCTGCTAGTGCATTATTTTGCAATCTGGGTGTTCGGCATCACTTGTCTGCGCCTTGTCTGTAGACAGGCGGGACTTGTCCGTGGAACGGGTGGCGCTCGAGTGATTCCTGGTATGGTAGAGTTCATAACTACCATGCTTGGTAGAGCTAGATTCAGCTCTACCAAGCGTAAACCTACAAAAACACAAGAAATTCGCCAAAGACGTAATCACTTAAAGAACACCATAAATGTAATATAAAAACTTTTCTAAACCCAGAAACCTATTACGAACACCATAAATGTGACATAAAACCGTAATGCAAAATGTGTCATAAAACCGTAATGCATTTAGCGAGAAGATTGAAAGAAGAAGAACGAAATCGAGAGAAATAGAATGAAATCAATGTTACTCGAACCCAGAAAACGATTTAGCGAAAAAGATTAAAAAGAGAAGAAGATAGAAAATGAGTGAGAGAGAAGAAGAAGAAAGAAGACAGCTTTTTTTTTCTTCTAAAGGGTGCAAATGGTAATTACACCCTTTCCTTCTTCTTTTTTTCAAAAAAAATCTATTTAACTAATTTTAGAATAAATATACTTTATTTCAGCAATTCTTTCTTTCCAATTTTAGTGTTTGAAGTTCCAATATGAAATTTTGGTTTAGATTGAATATCCTTTTTATATTCGTACAATAGTACTTAAAGTCCATACTTTACTTTGCTTGCTGCAAACCTGAGTCCTCTTTTGCTAGAATCTTATTGGGAATGCATTTACATTAAAATTAGGATTTGATCTCTGTTGATTTCTATTAGATTTGGGGTATTTGATGTTCTAGGCATGGATAGTATCCAAGTCCGAACCTAGGTTGCACTGAAACGGGTACGGGTTCAGGAAACGGGAACGGGAACGGGGACGGGAAACGACAACTTTAAATTTTATAGAGACGGATACCGTATGGGTACATCAATAATAATATAAGAGAAATACTTATAATTTATAATATAAAAATATCATACATAAATTTTAATACTTAAAATATTTAGTTTAATATCTAAAAAAAACAAACTAATCAATCTTGTGACTTTATGGAAGTTTTTCGGAAGTTATTTAAACGTTTATTTAAATATTCATAATTTAAACAAACGTCACAATCAGTTAACTCTAACAAAATCAATCTTACACAACATGACGTTGATGAAACGGATCTTGTACCTTGTTTCATAGTCTTCCTCCTTTGTTTTATAAAAGAAACTTTTCTTTTATTAAAAAGATCAATTTTTTAATCTCACTAACCCAACATAAAAAAAAAGAGAAATTAGAGTCACTCATTGTCTCTAAAACCCTAATTTTTCATGTGATTCCATGGAAAGATATTATTACCAAAACTTTTACCGATACATTGCGACGGTGTTCCCGTAACCATGCCATTCTATTGGATGCCGTCTTAATTGTCTCAAGACGTTTCGACGGTGTCCCCATGGTGTCCCGGTATCCATGATGTACCCGGGACGGGTACTTCGTCCATATTGAAGTACCCGTGCAACATAGGTCCGAACCAGGACAAACAAACAGTGTAGATTATATGCTTATATACAATCCAACCCTTTTGATTTCTTCCTTGTGCTATCTTTTGTTATCAATGCTAAGCTTGGTTTTGCATCAAGAAATGACAAACATTACCTTAATTAACGGAAAAAAACATAAACCTTTAATTATGTAAGAACTCAAATAAGTGAAAGAAGTAACTAGAGTCTTGACATCTCAACATAACGTGGTACATAAGCCTTACTACATGTAAAAACAAATACCTCCTATAAACTGTCCCCGGTTAAGGCGAAAGCCTTAAACCAACACAAAAGTAAAAATCCCGAGCACTATATTTACAAAAAAATATTCCAGTTTTCAGGGCATTGCAGATGCTCTGAAGTCTACGGTTAGACTGCAGACTGACATCAAGAACACAACTGCAACTATCGCCGCCCTAAGAAGTCCTCCGTAGGAACATTTCAACGACAAAATCTTTTTAAACACGAACCCGGTTTTGTTCTTTGATCTCATTAGCCTTCCACATCCTTTCTGTATACTTCCTCCGACTGTGTCCTCAACCTGTGTAGCATTAATTTGGTAACATGCTAATGTCATGGTTCGATTTCAATTTGCAACGCGAAACCACATCCTACGGAGAGAAACCAAGAAAGAAATAGAGTAATTCATGAGAAAGTGGGTGTTATTCTCACCTCTCTCTTTATAGCTTGAAACTCTGGATTCTTCGAGTTAATACCGTTAAGGTTACGTTGTAGACGCAGCCTTCTTGGGCCATTTCCTTGCGGTATACAGTCATTGGTACAACCTGAAGGTTGTGCCTGCCCACTCCTAATCTTGATAAATGTTCCTGAAACATCATTGCTCATGACAACTGCTGAGCTCTGTATACAAAGGATGTTATGAGTTTTGAGGAAACTCCAAGTACCTGATCTGGCGCTGCACCATCGAACCCACTCTGCAAAACATAGTTGTGCTTCTCTAGAGTAACCTCGTCTGGGTCCTCAAGAATCGAATCAAGAAACTCGGTTATATATGTATCTACTTCATTTGTACCGTACTGATTCGGAATTTGGAAACTGTTGCTGTTGTTCTCTGATATATCATTTGAGCCAGACTGAAATGTGTTGTAAGAGGATCCAAGCTCGGATTGGACTTGAGAGTGTAATGGAGAGAACAGCTTGTAATCCAAGGAATCCAACTCTGGATACCAATCAAAATCTACAAGCTGCATACCAAAATAAAATTCGTTAATTTGCAAACAACAATAAGACAATCATCTAGGAAAATTTCTAAGAAGATTCTGCAAAGTCCTCACCTCAGCAGTTGTAACCTCATCACTATGACAATCACCGGAGACTGCAAGAGAGGACTCCGCAATGTCGTAACGCTTCACATCTTCTGTTTTAGTAACCATAGATACTTCAGACTTGGTCATTTCAACGGGTGGAGACAAGACAGCAGGTTCAGCTTCATCCGACTTTGAATCTTCTTCCGCTAAATTCAAGTCTTGTTTCTTGAACAACTTGCATATAACAAACGGACTCTGCATATATCAACACAACACACATGATTAAGTTACATAATCCAAATTCCAATGGTTACACATCTACAAGTGTGCATTATTACCTGGCCAGGATTGGTGCCACTAAGGTCATTCTCAGTGGCTCGATACTCATGCACAATCCAGTTGGTTCGTGTTCCCTTAGGAGCTCGACCAGAGTGGAAAACCAAAGTTCTCTTCACACCGAATAGTTTGGTCTTGCCAGATTTTATCTTTCTGTCTTTTCCTGTCGCCTTCCAGTAGCCTGCAATTGTTGCCCGGTTCTGTCTACTTCCGTCTGGATACTTCCGGTCCAATGGACAGAAGAAAAGCCACTCTGAGTCTTTTGTTTTGATCACAGAAAAATCTACAACAACAGAAAACAACACAAACTCTTATCAAATTTCAGTAACCAAAGTAGAGTTTTGAATGAATCTCTATAATTAAATACCCAAAACACTTAATCAATAACATATTCCTAAATATGAATACATAGAAACTTAGGATGATGAGATTAAAGGCCAAAAGTTATCAAATTTAACCAAAATAGAAACTACTGCCTACTTAGACAATTCAACATAATGTCAAAGAAATCACAAAAGTCTGTAAATTTCGAAGCAAGAGATTACGAAGCAGTAGGTAACGTAACAGGTAAATCACAAGGTTCCCATTTCCAAGAGTAATTAGAAAAGAGTGAGAGAGCAAGAATGGCGGGTGACGTTAGTTGGCCAAAGTCATTTCCCTCTCTTGTGGCTCGTGTTAATATGACACAGTACTTCACTTCCTTCTTACCGTTACCGTTTCTTCACTGACCTTTTTGTCCTTTTCTACCGTATAATAATCCAATAACTAAATAACTAATTATGAATACTGCCCACGCCTAATAAATACCATATTTATTAGCATGTAATATACGAGTAGAGATCTACCAATAAATTAATGGACACGTGAGTTCCACATTCACCGCCAAGGAAAAAGACAAAAGAAATGGAAAAAATTAACTGAAGTTCTCTGTAAATGTTTTAAAATAGGAAATAAAATAAATAAACAATATTATGAAATGAAAAATAGTGGATTAGGTAGGCCCTACTGGAACCGTTTGTTTAGTAACGGAGTTAGATAGTTAAAATTCCCCTTGCATCGTCTTCTTCACAAACTTTCTCCTTCAGCTATATTCAGTCCGAGTCACAATTAGGTTTGAAATTTGCTGCTTCTGATCACGTTTGCTTCTCTCTTTCTCTGTGTATTTTTTTTACTTATCCCGGAGCAATTAGGTCTCATAATGCGATTTATCTGCTGGGATTAGGTTTGGTTGATTGAATTTGTGCGATTATCTTATCCCACTTAGGAAAATTATCTCTATATTGGATCGATTTCGTATTTAGATATAGACATTTCATAGCGTATGTGATTTGAGCTTATCTAGTCAGCTAATGAGCTTATCCGTACGAATTTGATAGAGTAGATTACATTGTGGAATGAAATTTTTGTGATCTGGAAATGGATAATTAGAGATTGAACATGGTGCTAACCTTGAGATGATATTGATCGTTTCATTCGGGTTTCTTGGGTAATGGCCGTAATGCAGAGTGTGAAGACGGTTTTAGAGCTTTGGAGCTTTGTCAACTTTGATAAAACACAATGGAGGTATTTGCAAAATCTTCAGTGGTTGGTTCTGCCAATGTTATTTACTTGTCTGCTATATTGGATCGCGATGGAACTATCCGTGTCACAAATGTGATTGGAAATGCGAGAATGAGAATGTTTGTGGGAATATGTACCGTTGCAAACTAACTGGGTTGAATCATGTGTGTGACAAGAACTGCAACCAACGGATCCTGTATGATAACCATAACTCTTTGTGCCGAGCCAGTGGTAGGATATTCCCACTCTCATCGGTTGAGGAACAGGCAGTTAAAGGAGTTCGGAGGAAGCTTGAGGATGAGAGTCAACAACCCTCTGAAAGCTGTGTTAAGCGTCGTCGACGTGATGCCCAGTTTCATTCTTCTCCTTTCGAGAGGTCTTTTGCTGCCGTGACCCCAATCTGCATCCAAGCTGGAGATGGAATGGAGATGAACTAAATCTTTTATATATCTGAGAGGCTCTTTGTTCTCTCACTTAGAATAACTTCCTTTCTTTTTCATTTTGGACAACTATGCAATAAGAGACATTATTCAAGTGCTCTTCCAGAGAGACTAGGATTTAGCTCTCTGTCTGAAGAAGCACTTTATCTTAGTATTGTTGAACTCTATGTAGTAGTTAACGTAGGAGAGACTTTCTAATCATAATTCTGCTACTCTGTTCTGAACGTTCTTGTTTTCATATTATTAGGTGAAGTAGAATAACATGCTTGTTTCACTTTCTAGTGTTGTCTAAATTCCTCGCACACCTTAAGTTTTTCCTCGTATTTGTATACAGTGTAGAAGCAGCCTTTGTTTAGCTGTGTATCTAAGATTTGGGATCTCAGAAAATCTTTGCCGAAAAAGTTGACTCGTCTCTTGCTACAAGGTACAGTCCAGGAACATTTCTCCCTATTAGCTATTGATTGATTATAATAATGAATGTTTTTTTTTTAATTCAGCATCTAAACCTGGAAAGTCTTTCTTTTGTTGATCAAATTGTTATGATGCTTTCTTCAACTTAGCGTAAAACTGTGTGCACTCTGATTAATCTTTGATTTTTTTCTTGATCAAATCAGAATTAAGTGTTGTTCTTCTGAATCAAATCCAGGTTAGAATGAACCAAGCAGAATCCAAACGACAAGTATGTCTCCCAATATCAGGCATCAAAATCCAAACCTAGTACCCTCAGAATCTTTATGGTGAATCACCAATCTTGTCCTTAAATTATGGAGTCACACTCAATGAGTGTTTGTAAACATAGTTGATTTGCATTTTTTTAATAACCACTAAGCTCCATCTTCAAAAATCAATTTAGCTCGTCTCTCTGGTTGAACTATGCGAACAAAAATTGCTCATATTTCTATTAGTGATTCTTTCATGATCCAAACATCATCTAAGTTCAGAAACAAAATAAGCTTATGTACAGTCATTCATGTGTTATGGTCCAAGTACATCCCCGAGAAGCCACATACTTTACTAAAAATGATTGTGAAAGTGAGCAATTTTAGAAAAGATACCCTTCTTTGTTACACGTATAGTTCGTGGCACGACTCGAATAGTAGCAGTGGATAAATTTAGGTCGTTACCATTAACGACGAAATAAACGTTTTTGTATGAAAGGATCTCGACGATGCATTTCTCCTCTTCATACAAAGCTAGAGTTTCTTGTCTGGGCGATGCTGAGTTTGGTAGTTATCCTTTTGTTGGACGTTATTTTTGTCACGAATTGCTCATAATTCATTAATATGATGGAAAATTTAGAGGATTGGCCATTATTTAAATCAGAGTTAAGTTATTTCTTTATGTTTATAAACTTATTTGTGTTTTTTAGAATTAGATTTATTTCGCGTAATAAGAATATCCGTGTATATGTATAAAAACACGTGATTTATATTTTTCTCATGCAAGTTATCGATATTCAGTTGGTTTTTTTGTGAAAATTTTCTAAACCGAGGTTTGATGACAAAAAAAAAGTGACTTTCAACAAATGTGCCACTTTGGAAGAAAGAGATAAAATGGGCCTTTTTCAGGCCCAACATATTGTATTAAGTTATATAATAACCCAATGGAGATAGGAGGAGGGAGATAGATAAGGCGAGAGGCGGAACCGAAAAGAAAAAAAAAAGTCGCAACAGAAAAAAAACGAATATGGGGTTAGGCGGCGGAGGAGATCAGAGAAGAGCCGGCGGAGAAATGATGGCGATGGCTAGTTTGTTCAACGATCATCAGAATGCAATTCAGCAGCTACAGGTTAAATTTAAGGAAGTAGAAACTGGTTTCAAGACGTGGTTGTCGAAACAGTCACTGCCGGTTGAAGCAGCCGTCGTCTCTACCATGAGCGGCGTACAAGGAGCTTTTATTGGTGGTCTCATGGGAACACTCTCCCCTGAAATGCCTCAAACCGGCGTTGACTCTCAAGCCATAGCTTCTATGAAACAAGCTCAGGTTTCCAATTCATAAACCCCAAATCTTCCGAGTTAGTAAATCCTTGTGATTGTAAATTTATGGAAGAGAGTTTGGTGTCTGAAATCTGTAGGCTCTTGTGGGTGGACCTTGGGTCCAGGCTCGTAATTTTGCTGCCATTACTGGTGTTAATGCTGGAATTGCTTGCGTAATGAAACGGATTAGAGGCAAAGAAGATCTTGAGTCTGCGTAAGTTTCAATTCCTCTACTGTTTTTGATATTTGAGATTAAGTCTTGAAACTTGCTCATGGAAGCTGAAGTTTCAAGTTTATTTATGTAAACTTGTTATATGGTATCATTTGAGAATGAAAGTGTTAATCGTTATAACTTTTGCAGTGTGGTGGCTGCATTAGGATCTGGGTTTGCATACTCTTTGGTGAGCCAAGGCTTACAAGGACAACCTATGAATGCAATCACTACCGCTGCTGGTTTTGCTGTTTTCCAAGGAATATTTTTTAAGGTGAGTGATCATATTCCAAACTCTACTCGTGAATATAAGCATATGTTCTTGATTAACCCCATTTTTCCGGTTGTTTCGTCAGTTGGGAGAAAGATTCTCTAAACCGAGCGCTGAAGATCCGTTTTACACACGATCAAGAACTATGCTATTGAAGCTAGGTCTACAGAAATATGAGAAGAACTTCAAGAAAGGACTTTTAACTGATCCCACCTTGCCACTGCTTACTGATAGGTATATCTCTATATGATATATATTCCTTTAGGCTTCGGGCTTTCGTTTTATGTAGAAACAAAAGCTAATGAAAATTTTGAATCCAGCGCTCTAAGAGATGTGAGCATCCCGCCAGGGCCAAGACTTCTGATACTAGACCACATCCAGAGGTTAGGATCCAACTTCTCTCTACTATTCCATTTGATCAAAGATTCGAATCTGTAAAATTACTGAATTGGATAGAACCGTTCTCTGTTGTTTTTTGAATACAGGGACCCTGAGTTAAAGGGCAAACGAGGAAAGTAGTAACTGAACCTTTCGTTTATATGGTCATCACCAGAATCTTGGAACACAAATGTAATGTCTTTTACGTTTACCTGTTATTGCTAGGAAGAACTATTGTTAGATTCTTCTACTTCTACTCGCAATGTTTGATTCTCTTTAAAATTTAAAGTATTTCGTTACAAATTAAATTGGATTATAGGTTCTGAATAAAACGAAAAATGGAATATGAATTGTATGAGATTAAGATAATTATATTATATATAGTTGAATGGGGGTTATGATTAAGATTCGATAAGACTAAATTTGGCCAATCATCAAAAGGCATTCGATAAGCTATTATTAAAATGTTTGATTCTTTTTCCACCTAATCTTTTTTTACGGCAAATAAATATATATTAATTAGAACAAAAAAATCAAGATACAAACAATTCATTAACCAAACTGGTTGATAAGTACAATTCGAACAGAAAATTCTATTCGGTGGACCATATCTAGATAAAATTTTTATTTTGTCAGCATACACAAAGGAGAGGAAATATGACATTCGGAAACTAATTTTCGAATTCCAATAACTTAAGGAAAACAATCAAAACTTCAATGAACAGTTATGAAATATGTCATCAAAGATGAAAAATACATTTAAAACCTTTATTAAAAAAGATGGAAAATATGTGGATTTGAGAAGAAAAAAAAATTAATAGGGCGTGATTGTCTTTCAACTGGTTTTTCAATTTTTTTTTTTTGGGGGGGGGGGGGTGATTTTCAAATGATAGTATTTTGTTTATTATTTTTCCTAATTTTGTTAGTATCTGTGGGTGTATACAAAATCTGATATAAAAAAATTCAATCGCTGTTGAATTGTCCTTAGATAATCTTATAGTTTAATGATGAAAATGAAAAAATTTAAATAATTCTTTAAAATAAAATTTATGTTCGTATTATATTTACTCTTTTTTTTAACATTAAACTACTTTTCCGATCCCAAGAGGCTTTGGATCTCCCACCAAGAAAACAAAAACACTAAAAATTGGCATTGATCTTAGGCTCTTAGCCATCTACATCTACCAATTCCTAATAACAACTTCAAGGGAGGAAGAAGAGAGGCGAGAGATTTGGTCCATCAAAAATAGTATGCGAGACTCATAGTCACGCGCCTGATCTAGAGACTCGACCTCCAGATCCGCCAGCTGCGAGCATAGTCGTTCTTCCGCCTCCTCCGCCGCCACAACTGAACCATCTCCCCCTTCATCTCCTCCATTTCTCTCTCAAGTTCTCCGTTCCTCCTTCGTAGCTCCTCCACCTCTTCCGCCGCCCCCGTCACGTAACCTCCTCCTTTTTCCCATAATTGCAATTTCTATGTGTATTTTTTGTATATAGAAAACAAATGACTACGTTGGTGTTGCTGCTTCAGTGTAAAACTGTTAATTCTCTGTCTATTGATGATCCTTTAATATAACATTTTTGCGTTTTGGTCTTGGGGGTCGCCAAGTGTCCAGGTTCAATGTATCTTGTGTTTCTCGTATTTTCATATATTTTATTTTTATTTATCAACATCATTGTCTGTCTTCTGCCTTAGAAAAGTAACAACACGTGGCGCATATCATGCACGACTATTACAATAATAAATAGCAAAGTTTAAGAAGATTTTAAAACAAAAGTGTGACAATAAAAAAATTGTTGCAAATATGTAAAAAATAATAATTTAAAGTTTTGTCGTCGCAAAATAAAAGCAAAATAGTAATTATTTTGTGATTAATTTGCAACGAATTAATGACAATCATTTAAATCGTAGCAAATTTATATTATATATATGTCACAAAATTTTAGTAATATTTGTTATGATTTTGAGACAAATAGAAAAAAAAAAATTTAATTTTTGAAAATTTTGTAACTCGAACTCAGATGCCATTTTATTAGAAATTTTTAGATTCATGACAAATACCAATTTGACATTTAAAGAAAACCGTTTTTGTGATATACTTACAAAAACTTATATATATATATATATAGACGAATAAAATTTTTGTATTCATAAAAAAATTTATTTGTTGGATAAAAACAATTATATTAAAATTATATTATATATATATATATATTTATACGAACCCTCTTTTTCATCCCAATGTTTTAGCCTTTAGGATATCCAAAATTTTGGATAATGTATGTATACGTATAGTAAGCAATTAATGTAGGCTCCTAAACTTAGCGTGAGGTTCCAGCTGTAAAATAGTAATATACCATGAGTATTTTTCCGTGAATAGCTTGCATAAGTATATATATATATATATATGGATTAATCTCTGTCACAGTTTATAGATTTTTTTCTCTTCTGGTAAAGGTTTATATATATATATATATATATATATTTTGTTTAGTAATATATATGAGAATGTGATATTCGATAATTCAAATGATACGATACGATACGATACGATCCGGTGAACATCGCGGAGTAGTATCATTAGAGTATACGAAATGACAGGTGACGTCACCAATGACGTCAAATGTAATTGTCATTTTCCATTTTTTTGTGCCTCCATTGGACCACTTCTGCTTCTCCCAAGTCAATGGCGGACCCTCGCGCCAATTAATGAAATACGTTGCGATTATTCCAACGAATTATATCTGATTCCTCTATAGTTCGTTCCTTCTTTAAATTCATTAATTTAAGACAAAGTTTAAACTATGTCAAAATGTGGTCACAAATACTATTCACTAAATGTTTGTTTCTGTAACTTCATTTATAACAGATTCAAGAAGGAGGAAGATGTGTCAGTTGACTTACTTTAAATCTAAATATGTATTAATTTGTATGTATTAATCAGGAGAAATCACTAATACAAGTGGTATTATTTTTTAATTTTTAATTTTTAATTTTTTGTTCCTTTTTATTTTTTTAACACTATTTTGCATAACATGTATCCTCCACTGGGTGGGAATTAAGGCAATTATAATTTGGGAAACAGTCAAATACGACGGTCCATGTCGGAGATATGATAAATCCAAAAATGGCAGATTCCTCTTTTAAAGAGATTTCAAATCATGGATAAATTAACAGAAGAAAAAGCCAAAAAAATATCATGAATATTTATCATCCCCAGTTATTAGAAAATGCCAAGAAGGGTTAAGACAGAACAAATTCGGAGCGAGGAATTTACACCACATAACTAGATTGAGTTCCTTTACGTCCAGGTTCAATGTATCTCTACTCTTCTCCGCTTTTTTTGTTTAATAGTCTTCTCTGGTTTAATCTTCCCAAATCACATTCTTTTCGGTTCACTTCGGGTTATCTCAAGCTAATTTGGTAAAACAACAATTTGTTCGAGATAAAAAGAAAACTCCAAGTTTGCCGTAAAAAAAAAAAAAAAACTTGAAACAGATTTAAAGATTTCACGTTAAAAATAAAAGATTCAATTCAATCCATTTTTTTTGGCAGGCTCGGTTTACTCCGGTAACGTCATCATTGAAATAGAGATGTAAATTTTTGAAATCTACGCATGGAATATTCTGGCCGGATGCTCATTGATAAGGAAGGGCCAGGCTAACTATCTTATTATCTAATTTAACTATATAAAAAACTATCTCATCATCTGATTATTATAATCTAAACAGTTAATTAGTATACCAAAACAAATTCACGTCAAAAACGAATGTTACGCTTCCCCTCTTAATTTGCCAGCACTACAACATCATAATATAAAATCTTTTTTTTTTTGTTGCACTAAATGAATTTGATTAGTGAAATGAAAATAGAAAATAACCCCCAACCAATGGAAAACCTTATACAACAATTTCATGATACGTTCCATAAAAACTATTATTATATGGCTCCATGGAAAATGATAGAATCAATCTCTCCTCTGGTTTCCATTGACCACGGAAAAGCCCTAAACTTGTGAAAATTTCAATGAAACTAATCTACCTTCAAAAAAAACTAGATTCATTAATTTCCTTGACAATTTGGATTCTGAAGATGTTTGCTTTAAATTAAAGTGATTCTAGATTATTAGTGATCCAAACTATATATTGGAGCTGCTCAATAATAGCCGAGACAACAGATATTCACAAAAGAGACCTTGGGGAGAAGGGGACGAAGACTTAAACCTTCCTTCACACTTAGAGGTAGCCAGTCAAATCAATGTGTAGCTCATAGGAGGGCTGATCTCTTTTCAATTTGTCATGCATTTCTTGAAACACTGCACTTGGTTATAGTATATAAATTAATGGTATGATTGGGAACAAAAAAAAACAGATCCATAAGCCTTCCACAATCAATTTCAACTAATATAGTTATATAGGATTCTCTGGAATTAATTAAACTCCCGTGTTCTTCTCATGTCATGTCTCTGATGTTTCCATAAAATTATTTTCCTAGTTAAGATTGGCATTACAGATTATCTAACCCGTTTAACTAGTATAATTTTAGGTCTTTTAAGACGTATATTATTACTTCTGTACTAAACTTTAATATCACTCCAAAATATTATTTGGTTCACAAAAGCAACGACAAATTGTGCAATTATCAGAAATAGTTATTCATTAGAAATGGATCTCAACATTTCATTTATGTTGAAAACAGATCATATATGCATCGATCGATATACATATACACCAAACGTATCTGTACACATACACAACGATACATACATAATCCTACGACGAGTAGACAACAGAGGAAGAAGAGAGACGCGAGATTTGGTCCATCAGAAAAAGCATGCGAGAGTGATAGTCTCGCGCCTGATCTAGAGACTCAACTTCCAGCTCCGCCAGCTGCGAACAGAGTCTCTCCTCAGCCTCCTCAGCCACCACCGTCCGCCGCCACAACTGAATCATTTCCGTCTTCATCTCCTCCACTTCTCTCTCGAGGTCTTTGTTCCTCCTCTTTAGTTCCTCCATCTCCTCCGCCGTCACCGTTACATAGCCTCCTCCGTTAGCCATTAATTAATCTAATTGCAGTTTCTATGTGTTAAGGATTTTACTTTGTTTCTTTGTAGAGTGTTAGGGTTTGATGATGTCCTTTTTAATAGGCGTTTTGTGTCTAGCTTTAGTATGTCCAGGTTCAATGTATCTCTTCTTGATATTTATTTTCTCCTCCCTTTTATTTGGGTCAATATTTTCTCCTTTACGTAAAGCTTAAAAATACTCATGGCTTCTGTATGTCACTATTTTGGAAAATAATTAACCAAATTTTTTTAAAAGAACATATATAGACCACCAAATTTTTTTTTATGTTTTACGAATGTTCAATATATATATTTGTATACCAAAAATATATAGTTATTATTTTCTATCTCAAGTTAGATTTCAATTTAAATATTTATTCGATGAAAAACTTGTACAAAAATGACTACGAAAATTTCAGTTTATCCATTTGGATAATTAGTCAAAAAGTTAATAAACAAAATTTTGTTTATGCGATTATAAATTGGTAAATGGATGACTACCAAATGTCACCATAAGATTTAGTTGATCAAGATGTATGGATTTAGATCCATAACTTTTAATAGAAAATATAGTTAATGATAAGGTTAATTTGAAAACAAAACAACAAATAATAATTATAGTGCCGTGGTTTACACAATTCAATTTAATCATCTGTAAATCTAGCCCGTCGGCATCGAATATGTTGAAGAAAATTATGTTGGTGTGATGTATGTGTGTATTGATTACATCATTGAGTAAATAGGTGACGTCTGAAGCCAACCAGTATAGTGTTTCTTGTCAAAGAAAAAATTATCAAATTATTAACCATTTATTAATTTGGGGACATAGATAGATGAGTGAATATATTTACGAGATCACTGAATTAAATTTGTTCCGATTGTCTAGAAACGTTGGGCCTAATGTGTGAAACATTTAGCCCATAACATAACAGTCAGCGGCTTTTAACTCTCAGACTAGGCGCGTATACTTCACCGTCTCTACCAGAAAAAGCGCGTGAGGCAACTACCAATAGCCTATTGTTTCTTGTAATTAGGAGCAAAAGATAAGGGTAAAACCAGGAAACAAAAATTTCAACAGAAGAGAATAAAACGTGGCGGTTCCTCATTGGTTTCTGTTACTCTAGTTCTTTCACGAAAGTCGAATCTAAATTTTAATATTTTTTATAGTATAATATTATAATTTTCCAGTAATTCTAAAATCGTGTGTTTCTTCCAGCTCTGAAGCACTTTTTATGTTGATCATCATCATCATCATCTGCGTGTAAAGCACATTCACGCCATCGTTTCCGTCTCAGATCTTCAAATAAGCTTCTCTCTATCTCTTCCCATGGTAACGCTAGCTATCGAATTTGCTCTCAGTTTCCCTCTTAAACTCGAATCGAATTTTTCCTTCTCATTCTCCTGAAGATCTGTTTCGTTTCTAGATCCTTCTTCATAACAACGATTCGTGATCTCCATGATCCTAAATCACCTTTAGATTTGAAATTATCCGTTTAAGGATTTGTGATAGTTTTAGAAACTCGATTTTTGGGGATTTGTGTGAAACATGGATTTTCCAGAAAATTTGCCATCGTCGGATACAGGAAGATTAGAGCAGATTGTTTCTCATTTCTTCCCAAAGGCATTACACATCGTTCTTAATTCTAGAATCCCTTCGTTGCAATCTCGTGGTCGTACTCGTGAACGTTTCTCAGGTCTTAATGTTAGAAAAAGTGATAAATGGTTTAATCTTGTGATGGGAGATCGTCCTGCTGCGTTAGAGAAGTTGCATTCTTGGCATAGGAATATTTTGGATTCTATGATTATTGATATCATACTTGTTCATCCGATTTCAAGTGGTGATCATTTGGAAGATGATGATTATGATCATCATGGCAATTCCATTGTTAGATCATCTGAGACTGTGATTGAGCGTTGGGTTTTTCAATATGAGAATCCATTGATTATGTCTCCTCAGAGTTCTGATTCTTCTACGCGTTATCAGAAGGTTTACAAGAAATCTATCATTCTATTGCGCTCTCTTTATTCGCAGACTCGGCTTCTACCTGCGTATCGTGTCTCTAGGCAGTTGAGTTCGTCTCTTGCCTCTTCTGGTTATGACCTGATTTATAAGGTTTCTTCTTTCAGTGATATATTCTCTGGTCCTGTGACGGAAACTATGAAAGAGTTTCGTTTTGCACCAGTTGACGTACCTCCTGGTCGTCTTTGTGCCTCGGTTACTTATCGTTCTGACTTATCTGATTTCAATCTTGGTACTCACATCACATTGCCTCCAAGAATTATAACTGATTATGTAGGAAGTCCTGCAACAGATCCTATGAGGTTTTTTCCTTCGCCAGGGAAAAGTATTGAAGGCACATCTTTTTCAGTTAGAGCTGGTCGGCCTCCATTGACTGGTTCATCTGCTGATCGTCCTCATAGCTGGACCAGTGGCTTTCACAGACCTCCAGCTCAATTTGCAACACCAAACCAATCTTTTTCGCCTGCTCATTCACATCAATTTTCACCCGGTTTACATGATTTCCACTGGTCACGTACAGATGCTTTTGGTGACAGTCACCAGCTTTCGCCTCCTTTTTCTCCTTCAGGTTCTCCCTCTACTCCAAGATACGTTTCTGGTAGTAACAGTCCACAGATTAATGTGAGACCAGGGACTGCTCCAGTGACCATTCCTTCTTCAGCCACATTCAATAGATATGTTTCATCTAACTTTTCTGAGCCAAGTAGGAATCCACTCCCTCCCTTTTCCCCAAAAAGCACAAGACGCTCCCCTTCATCCCAGGACTCTTTTCCTGGGATTGCATTGTACAAGAGTTCGAGAAGCGGGGAGTCTCCTTCTGGATTAATGAACCAGTACCCTGCCCAGAAGGTTATCCTTCTTACTTTTTATGTGTGTTTGCTTAATGCAAGAACAATATCACAATCTTTTGCATTGCATCATCTGATATTTTGTTGTTTTGTTTTAATCTACTCATCAGCTCTCAAAGGACAGCAAATACGATTCAGGCCGCTTCTCAGGACTTCTGTCTTCAAGTGGCTCACCAAGATTTGGGTTTTCTAGAAGCCCTAGTCGATTATCTTCCCAAGACGACTTAGATTACCCTGATTGTTCATGCCCTTTTGATTTCGATGATGTTGAAGAGTCAGGACTTCAGTACAGGTAGTTGGCTTTATCCCATTACCTAACTTCAATCAGTCGAAGGATATATATATTTGGAATAGTTTTCTGAATTCTTTACACAGAGAGTTGATCAATAACAAAATGCCATCAAGAAAAGACTAAAATGTTGGCTGTTCTGCGTAATGAGAATTTGTTGACATTGACACTCTAAAGTCTAAACCTTGGCCTTTCTCTTATTGTCTTTTAGCTGTGAATTTCACATGAGATTTCAAGTCTTCGGTAATATAATGAAATAGATTTTGCATATTGTTTTCCGGTACAGCCAAAGTCTTGACCGGAGGAAAACTTCAAGCTCTATATCGCAGTCCCTACCTATAGGGAGAAAGTCACAGGACGCAGCGGTTGGAGTTCTGGTTCACATGCTGAAGACAGCACCACCATTAAGACAAGACTCAAGCACTTACATGGCGTCAATGTCTGGGGTTCAGAGAGAAGGTTCAGTATCAGTGTCGGTGTCAGGTACAGAATCTGAATTTTCAATGGCTCGAAGCACATCAGATGCGCTAGAGGAGCTGAGAAGCTACAAGCAGCTCAAAGATTTGCTTCTCGCCAAATCCAAGAGTGGGTCTGGAGCAACTCGTGTTCACTGAGCCAAACAAAAGAGCAATCAAGACATGAGTTATCGGATGGATGTTTGTAAATATGGATTTGATGATGAATACTTAACTAAAACGTGATTGCTCGTTGGCATCATTATACAGAAGTTTTCTGTAAAAGAACTTGCCTTTGAATATGTACATAAAAATAATAAAATTTGAACCTTTTCGTTATAAGTAGTGAAACTTATTGATGGTTTTCTTTGCTATCGTTTGATCATATGAGAACCTTGTTTTTTCATCAGGACCTCCTGAGAAATACAAAAATGTTGCAAAATGAGCTCACCTGCAAACACTCGATTTAACTTAGACATGTGTCCGAAATGTTTTTTGTTTTGTTTTGTTAGGTTTGTGAAACCAAGTAATGAGACACATTGATAGAGACCAAATGCATACTACTGCATAGTCACTATTTTTGTGATAACAATCTAAAATCTGTTGAACAAAAGCCTTAACGTCCAAATTGGATCATATTATATATTTCGCCATAAAGTCACAGGAGCAAGCAGCACAAAAAGGGTTCTTACGACCATTGCCTTGAACGAGAGAGACAAGAGTTTAAAACGCAATGCCCCATTTAGGTAAAGGGTACACCAAAAACACACACAAAAGCTCAGCTTCAAATATCCATCCACATTGAATCTGTACAAATTCAGTATGTGCAAGCTTTCCCCAAATCTTGCCTTCACAAAAAAACTGACCCAAAAAATGTCGTCCGTCTGCTGCACAACTACTGAGAAACACAAAAGCATAAGACGCAGATAAGAAGAGATTATAGTTTTGAGAACGTTAGCTCTTATGATATGTATTACCTCCTTTAGATGGTCCAATCTCACACATTCTGTTTTTACACTTTGATCTCAAAATACAATTTCTAGTAGGCTTCAGAAGAGATATCTCCAGTCAATAGCGTCCCTCGAAACCCTGCTTCGATATCTTGAGTCCCCATTTTCTTATCACACAACTCATCTGTTGAAACATCAAGATGATTTTTTTCTTTAATGGACATCTCGCTAACCAGACATTAAAATAACGGTAAATTTGGTTACCAGCAATATCGCAGTGTTCATGTATCTCGGAATCTCTAACCCAAAGCCTGTCGCCAGGGAATATGTTCATGTCTGCAAGGGTTGCAGATTCCTGATCAATCACTTGTGTGCCTTTGTGAAGTTCCTGGTTTTCCTTCACCACCTGCATATTATTAAAGCCCCATGTCATTGTACATCCGCAAGTCATCTACTGAAACAAAAACAAGCTCGCCTAAAAGGAACCTTACCCCAAGTAATTCCCATATCATCATCTTTAATTGGTACACGGTTGTTGTCGCTGACACTTTCAGACTTGTCATGTTTCCATTTGTTCTCTGAGATCGCTTTGAGGTACGCCGATCCACGTCAAAGCTGGAGTCAGATGCTTTCTAACATTGCTTTGGGAGCTTCCTTTCCACACATAAGATGAACAAAAACATCTCCCTCAGAGTAACTAAGTTTCTGCATCAACTCACAGCTTTCTCTCTCTCCTATGCATTCCTCACAAATCTAGAGAAAATAAAATATCCTGTTAAATGTCACTCTATTCATGGAAGTCATACGATAATCAATGTAAAATGCAAATGATCACATCTATTTTTAAGAACACACAGTATCCCGTAATGCATCTGAACTCACATATAGACCCATGTGAAAAGCTAGGCCAATATTGCCATTCAATATATTATCACAAGCTCAAGATGTTGATAAACATAGCTGCTAGATGTATTGAAACACAATAATGAATATACCTCTGGGGATGTCCTGAGAATAAGCTGTTGAGCATCAATGTCCATATTATCATCAGGAGAAGAATCCTTCTCAAGATCAATGACGACTTGAGATGAACTTTGATCTGGATTGTTGCCAACCTCAATAAGAGCAGATATTCCATTCGCCATGGTTCCTCCCCACTCCTCACAGAAATGTTTCCAATCATGCTCAGGATGATTGTCAGCTTGTCGGTCTAGAAATAAGGTGCAAGAAAACTAGAGATTAGATAAAAGTTAGAGTTCCCCATCTCATAAACAGCTAGGAACCCCGAGAGAGGATGTAAACTGAATCGACAATCACAACACCAATTTGTTAAATTCAGAACATGATTCCCTTTATTTTACTCACTGAAACGACAATCACACTACAGAACCAGTAACCGGTTTACATCCCAAACCCTAAAACCAGTCCCATAACACTCAGACACCTCTCCGCATTTGATTGACCTCTTATTTATACTCCCCTTACTTCTACAGAAACAAGTTAGTTATGCTCACGTGACAAGTGTTGGTAGAAGGCTCTCCTGTGTTTGTGATGAACAATTATCAGTTCCCATTCCGACATTGGCTTTATTGTTTCAAATAGTTTCAAAATAGATTAAAAATCATCTCACGGTATCGATGCACTTACAGATGGACTTTTCTGAAAATATGAGCCCCGTCTGCAAACAACTTCAGGGAGCCTTTCAAGGAGTCGTGTGTGCTGTAGCAAACCATTAGTTTTATGCTTAAATTTGGTGGTGGGAAAATGAAATAAGGCTTACTAATATAACAGGTTATATTCACCCACGTTTACTAACACATATCAAAAAAGGTGTATGAGATGAAACAGAGAAAGCTGTCAGAGAAACCGATTTAGAATAAGAACTTCTCCATATAGAGCTTTATCCCACAATATATAATTTTTGCCAGTAAATTGGAAACCCACAGACTGCTGAGCAACGGATCTTACCTTCTTGCATTTGAGAGTATTAATGACTCCATCAAGAAGTTCAGGCTCTGGTGCGGAAGAACTATTTTTTCCAATCATGTTAATATAGCTTCTCCATTGCACTAACCACTGAGAAGGTAACAGGAAATATCGGCTTTGTGGCGTTAATGCTACACCCTTTCCCATGGCTAACTTCTTGTGATTTTGACGCTGCTTGACCTTTAACGTTGGGTTGCATCAGATAGAGATAAGAAAATACTTATCAACAGAAATATTAACTAACTATTGTTAACCTTAGTGAATCCTCGAGGCATGCAACCTCAGAGAGTTCCTCTGTGCAAAGACAACATTGGCTAGAGTCCACAGGGAAACAAGTAGAACCAGAAGTATCTTCTGGCATCACTTTTAAAGCATCTTCAACAAGGAATGACCAGAAATTTTCTGGAACTAGAACTCTTTTGGCCCCTGGCACTTGCTCTGGCATCAGCCCTCCATGATTGCACGTAATTGCATTTGTGGGCTCCGCATCTTCTTCACTGGGAACATCAAGGTTTTTCCTTTTTATCCATTGCTGCAACCTGGAAACATGCTATTACACTTTAGAAGGAGCTAGATTTTTATAACCTAGATTCAGTGTAATCGGTTAGCGTGTCCCAATGGCATCTATTATAGAAGCAGCTAACTGTGGAAACACCCCATAATATAATAGTAATGAAGTGCTCCATAAAATAAAGGCGTATCTATATGCATCAAGCTGTCAACACGCAAAAATAAGCAAAATGGTGTTACCAGAAACCTACAAGTTACAAGTGTCCTACAAGTTACAGGACACTTGAATACATACCATACTCTAGAGATATAATACATTCCGTCCTCACACTTTCCTGAAAGAACATCATTTGCTATGCCTTTCATGAATGTTCTTCGATCCCTATAACTGTCAGAAGAGATAACCATGTGAGCACCATCCATAAGGCAGTCCCTGCTATAGTCTTCTTTCCCTAACTTTGGTCCACCATTGAACTAAAAGTAAGAGAAAATGATGGCAGCAATAATGTTATTGATGGCAGCAATAACATAGCATCACAAATGTGTTGAGATAAGAGTGTGGAAAAAAACAAAACAGATGTCTGTTCACTGGAATCTAGAAACTACTAATTTGTCTGGCAAATAGTTAATGATGCAAAACTTGGAAACAAGAAAAGTTACTGTCCTGAAAAAGGAAAGGAACTAACCATGAGCCACACACAGAGTATATTGCATACCTTTGATTCTAACTTGGCCCATGCAATTTCAGATATTTGTTTCATGCAATTAACTTTTGAGGCAAGAACTTTCCCATGGGAACACAGTAAAGGGGTGTTGTCCAAAGCCCTACATCATACAAGAACAAATATAATCAAGAAGACTTGAAAGCGTGGATATGATCTGATTTGCTAAATAGAAAATCATATATCACTACCAGTTATAAAAGAAAACTGAAATCAAATACAAACTTTCAAAGGGAAAACAATATCTAGAAGTTTGATGTGGGGTACAAAAGTCAGCCATCATATTCTGATAAACAATAGATGATGCATTTGAAAGACAGATGATGCATTTGAAAGACGTGATATTTTGTTGCAGATTTAAATGTATCATATGTTGAAAGCAGTGCAATTGGCACAGGTATAAAGAGAATAACAACAAATGCATGTATGAGGAGCTTTACTTACAGAGGCAAAGTGGTATCAGCCCATAGACGAAGCCAATCTGTGAAGATCCAAAAATATTGTTCTTCAAGTGACTAAACAGCAGCTTCTGAAAGTATTGTCCGTACTTCTTGCCTCCTTTCAGTCAAAGCATTCAATCCTTTTTCCTTTCTTAAATCGAATTGCTTGCAACTCTCAAGAAATAATGCATTCATGTTATTGATCCATTCATAAAGATGCAAAGGAAGATGCCCACCTTCAAGCTGTTGAACACTATCAACTTCTTCTTTAGTTATATAAATAGGATTTTCTCTTTTTCCTTCCTGATTTTCCTGTTTACCGCATCTAAGACTATATATCAGCGTATAAGCATCACTGGATGTGAAAACCTCTGACTTAGTAGAAGACCTACAGTCTGAAGAGCCTGATTGAATATCTGTGGCATTCCCACTACTAGCCGTACCATTACTCTCGGATTTTGGAGTTGAAGAGGAAGCTTCATTAAATGGACGTTTACCCAGTTCTGACACATTTTCATCATCAAATTCCCACCATAAACCAGTCTTTTCATCTTTTATGTGAGCAACATAATGTCCACTATTCACAGCGCTTCCTTTGTGGATTAACACAGCAGAGAGATCGTATGTCAACTCGTTTTGAGATGACTCTGCCAATCTCGATTCCATATCCAGCACTTGAGGAAAAGAAAGCGAGGAAGTAATTTTCTTCTTCGCTGTAGTCTGCTGACATGATCCAGCCAAAAAGAGGAAAAATTAACGCAACTGAAACAAGGTCTTATCTAAGATTAAATAGGAAGAAATGATGATTAGGTTTACGCATAAAAACATGCAAGTTTATTATAGCAGGAGAAGCAAAAAAGCAAAGGTACGACAATGACCATGAGTTAAAATTAAAAATCGATAACTCTAACAAGCAGAAAATAAAATTCAAGAAAATCCCCTCAGAACTTGTATCACACAAGAGAAAAATACTGAAAAAAAACTAAGGAAAACACATCGTTTGAGCTGAAAAGTGATAACCGGAGGTAGTGTGCGCAGCTTAATGCAGCGTGCGGCATCTACTCTAACATTGCAACTTCCGAAAAATATTGATTATCCCCATCGAGCTGCTCCAAGCTAAGGTAATCATTCAAACTGCATCCAAAGTTTTGAGGGCATAAAAATCCTCCACATTTTGAGCACCTACAAGACAATAAAATGAAAGAAAATAAACAGATGACAAAGACAACAAAAAGAAATTCATCACATTTTCACTTAGCTAACTCAGATGTTAGACACTAATTTGCCGTGAAACCAAATAAAACCTTGTTAAATGAAAAATAAGCTCAATCTTATGTTGTCATGCGAGACACTACCACGGAAGAGATCTTGCACTATTGTTTTGGCTTTGCAACTTCCAGAATGTCTTAACAAAAGCATCCGAATCAACAAAAGACTTTTTGCTAAGAAGCAATCGTGCAAAAAGCCGAGCAATCTGATCCAAGACTGGATACTGTTTCAAGACATCAACTGAAGTATACTGTTAGCATAGCCGGTAGCACCCAAATTGGTCAGACCAGCCGGTGTAGAGTCAGAAGCACGAAGATCCAAGTTGGGATCTGGACCAAGTGACTGAATAATTTCAGACGTTTTCAGCCATAAACCAGATTTACGGCTTCCATTAACAAGTGTAATAAGCCCACAAAAGCAGTTGGGATTGTCACGAGTGTTAACACGACAACCTTGACAAACAGGTTTCCAAATCATGAAGAGTTGATTAATGTCATCATCAGTAACATCATTAACCTCGTGAATTTTCCTGCAATGAAGCAAGTTTCTCAACAAAAAAAGAAAAAAAGATGCAAGAACTGAGAAAAGGCTAGGTTTTTGTTGTTGTACCGGAGAATTTGAGAAGAAGATTCAACAACGTCGGATGGCCTTTGTCTTTGTTTTTGTTTCGAGTATTAAGTCTACTCGTTGTGTCACAATCGAAGAATTACAACAAAATGGAGAAAAAAAAGAAAAGAATAAGAGAGCGAAGCAGAGAAAGTACCTGAGAATCTACGAGAATGAGCTGTTAGAAAAGCTTAGCAAAGTAGAGAGCATCAACAGAGCTTAGCTTCTCCGTCTTCTTCAACTCCTTCGTCTTCCCGTTCTACGCACCGAATTTTGTTTTTGTTTTTCCCAGTTCTCTCGTCCCGCGCTCTCTCATTTCAGATTATATAAAAGAAAAACGAAAAATCATTTAATTTAACTAATTCATTTAAGATTTTGGCCAAAACGCAATCATAATGAAAAATATAAAATCAACTAAAAAGACGAAAAAATCGTCGTATATAAAACACAAATATAGAGCCTATAGTATATTCTTGATGTTTCATTAATTTTGTTAAATTACAATAAATTTCTTACATTAAAATCCACAAGTCAAGAAACAAATACGAAAAGAAAAAATAAATTAGCAGTAAAGCACAGAAATAATAAAAACTAATAAATTACAAAATTAGCTAGGAAAGAATAAAATAAATAAAAAATCAAACAAAAGAGAGGTAGAGGCTACTCACCACAAGAAGTCAAGAACACATGAATGTTTGTGAAATTTCAGTATCACATCTGTTTTAGTAATATGTTGAGCACTGTCTTTGTGTGAACTTTGGTTTGGACTTATGATTTTGAAGCTTTGTATTTAGTTTAGTTTGTGCGAGGTATATATGCTTCAGTAACGTTTGTGTTTGTGGTATATAATTGTGTTTGTCATACATATTTGTGTTTGTGTTATATAATTGTGTTTGTATTATATTTGTGTGTTTGTAATATATAGTTGTGTTTGTGTGAGGTTTTTTTTTTTTTGGTCCGCGTGATAGGTTTGTGCTCTAAATGATGTGCTTGTGTTAATGTTATTTGATGATGTTTTGCTAATAAAATATTCCAGAAACCTGTAAAACATGGGGAAAAAAAATTCAGCTAACAATAAAAGAAGTACCAAACAACATATAAAAGAGAACAGAAGACTTAGCTTTACGCATAGGTGGAACCAACGGCAGTGGTTCTGAGTGCAGTGCCAAATAAGAGAAGATTTAAAAATTCTTAATACTAACCCTTATTCACATTCATAACAAAAATATGCCACCAAAAATAGAAATCCTTACCTGTACACTTTGTCAAGAGATCTATAATCTTTAGGATATGTGTGAATCTTCACACTAGTCATGTCCTGCACTACCTAAGTAAAAGTTATACTGAAGCATCATAAAAATGATATGATATATACATAAGAAAGCTCAAAATAAAAAAATCAAGAAAGAGTCTTACCAAAGTTTTATAATCTTTGATTCAAATAGTAAAGCCAACTTTGTCCCGAGCTTGACTCTCATCTCTTCAATCACTTTCGCATACCTAACAAAATTGTAAAACTAATATAGTATGTGATTAAGCATAACAAGGAATAGAAAATATCAAGTACCTGGCCTTCTTTGGACTAGGACTGTTTTTGCAGTTTCTCTCAATGTGTCCTCTTTCTCCACAGTGGTAACACTTGTTCTTCCAGTCTCCTGCAGTGCAATCTCGTGCCCAATGACCATCAACACCACAATTAAAACAGCGACCAGAACCAGGAGGTGGACCTCTGCTACCATGATCCCCCCGAGAAGAACGAGCCGCCTATCATCAGTAAATTTTCATCCAGGACATCAAACCAATGGAGGAATCACTAGCATAGAGACACAAACAACTAACCCCTCTTGAAGCCTCCACAGTGATGCGACTTCCATCGAAATCCCGTCCATCCAAGTAGTATCTTGCGTCATCAGCATCACGAGGATCAAAATGTGAATGCCAATGATAGATGCATAGTATATACAAGTTTGTCAACATGACTAACTTGACAAATCAAACCCTTGATAAAAAAGATGGGTATTATTATACTTACAACGAAGGCATAGTCACACTTCATATCCACGTCTCGTACTCTGCGGAAACTGTTGCCAGAAAATCAAGGCCATCTCTAACCCAAAGCCTGTCGCCAGGGAATATGTTCATGTCTGCAAGGGTTGCAGATTCCTGATCAATCACTTGTGTGCCTTTGTGAAGTTCCTGGTTTTCCTTCACCACCTGCATATTATTAAAGCCCCATGTCATTGTACATCCGCAAGTCATCTACTGAAACAAAAACAAGCTCGCCTAAAAGGAACCTTACCCCAAGTAATTCCCATATCATCATCTTTAATTGGTACACGGTTGTTGTCGCTGACACTTTCAGACTTGTCATGTTTCCATTTGTTCTCTGAGATCGCTTTGAGGTACGCCGATCCACGTCAAAGCTGGAGTCAGATGCTTTCTAACATTGCTTTGGGAGCTTCCTTTCCACACATAAGATGAACAAAAACATCTCCCTCAGAGTAACTAAGTTTCTGCATCAACTCACAGCTTTCTCTCTCTCCTATGCATTCCTCACAAATCTAGAGAAAATAAAATATCCTGTTAAATGTCACTCTATTCATGGAAGTCATACGATAATCAATGTAAAATGCAAATGATCACATCTATTTTTAAGAACACACAGTATCCCGTAATGCATCTGAACTCACATATAGACCCATGTGAAAAGCTAGGCCAATATTGCCATTCAATATATTATCACAAGCTCAAGATGTTGATAAACATAGCTGCTAGATGTATTGAAACACAATAATGAATATACCTCTGGGGATGTCCTGAGAATAAGCTGTTGAGCATCAATGTCCATATTATCATCAGGAGAAGAATCCTTCTCAAGATCAATGACGACTTGAGATGAACTTTGATCTGGATTGTTGCCAACCTCAATAAGAGCAGATATTCCATTCGCCATGGTTCCTCCCCACTCCTCACAGAAATGTTTCCAATCATGCTCAGGATGATTGTCAGCTTGTCGGTCTAGAAATAAGGTGCAAGAAAACTAGAGATTAGATAAAAGTTAGAGTTCCCCATCTCATGTCTGTGTTTGACGCCCAAAACACTTGTGTTTGTGGTGTTTAATTGTGTTTGTGTTATATTATTTGTGTTTGTATAATATTTGTGTGTTTGTGATATATAGTTGTGTTTGTGTGCTTTGGTTTTTTTTTTTTGGGTGCGCGTGATAGGTTTGTGCTCTAAGCGATGTGCTTGTGTTAATGTTATTAATGACATTATTGGTAATTTGATGATGTTTTGCTAATAAAATATTCCAAAAACCTGTAAAACATGGGGAAAAAAAATTCAGCTAATAAAAAAAGAAATACCAAACAACATATAAAAGAGAACAGAAGACTTAGCTTTACGCATAGGTGGAACCAACGGCAGTGGTTCTGAGTGCAATGCCAAATAAGAGAAGATTTAAAAATTCTTAATACTAACCCCTTATTCACATTCATAACAAAAATATGCCACCAAAAATAGAAATCCTTACCTATACACTTTGTCAAGAGATCTATAATCTCTAGGATATGTGCGAATCTTCACACTAGTCATGTCCTGCACTAACTAAGTAAAAGTTATACTGAAGCATCATAAAAATGATATGATATATACGTAAGAAAGCTCAAAAATAAAAAATCAAGAAAGAGTCTTACCAAAGTTTTATAATCTTTGATTCAAATAGTAAAGCCAACTTTGTCCCGAGCTTGACTCTCATCTCTTCAATCACTTTCGCAGACCTAACAAAATTGTAAAACTAATATAGTATGTGATTAAGCATAACAAGGAATAGAAAATATCAAGTACCTGGCCTTCTTTGGACTAGGACTGTTTTTGCAGCTTCTCTCCATGTGTCCTCTTTCTCCACAGTGGTAACACTTGTTCTTCCAGTCTCCTGCAGTGCAGTCTCGTGCCCAATGACCATCAACACCACAATTAAAACAGCGACCAGAACCAGGAGGTGGACCTCTGCTACCATGATCCCCCGAGAAGAACGAGGCGCGCCTATCATAAATAAATAAAGGTAAGACATCAGTAAATTTTAATCCAGGACATCAAACCAATGGAGAAACCACTAGTAAAGAGACAAACAACTAGCCCCTCTTGAAGCCTCCACAGTGATGCGACTTCCATCGAAATCCCGTCCATTCAAGTAGTATCTTGCGTCATCAGCATCACGAGGATCGCTAAATTCCTGTTCTCAAAATGTGAGTGCCACAAGTTTGTCCACATGACTAACTTGACAAATCAAACACATGGATAAAAAAAGATGGGTATTATTATACTTACAAAAAAGGCATAATCACGCTTCATATCCAAACAACATATAAAAGAGAACAGAAGACTTAACTTTGTCCAAATAAGTGAAGAAATAAATACGAAAAGAAAAAATAAATTAGCAATAAAGCAAAGAAATAATATAAACTAATAAAATTAAAATACAAAATCAGCTAGGAAAGAATAAAATAAAAAAATTCAAACAAAAGAGAGGTAGAGGCTACTCACCACAAGAATTCAAGAACACGTGAATGTTTGTGAAATTTCAATATCACATCTGTTTTAGTAATATGTTGAGCACTGTCTTTGTGTGAACTTTTGTTTGGAATTATGATTTTGAAGCTTTGTATTTAGTGTAGTTTGTGCATGATATAAATGCTGCAGTAAAGTTTGTGTTAGTGGTATATAATTGTGTTTGTGTTAATATTTGTGATATATAATTGTCTGTGTTTGTATTATATATTTGTGTTTGTATTATGTATTTGTGTGTTTGTGATATATAGTTGTGTTTGTGTGCTTTGGTTTGTCTGTTTTTTTGGTGTGCGTGATAGGTTTGTGCTCTAAATGATTTGCTAATAATATATTTTGTGTTAATGTTATTGGTATTTGATGATGTTTTTTGCTAATAAAATATTCCAGAAACCTGTAAAACATGGGGAAAAAAAATTCAGCTAACAATAAAAGAAATACCAAACAACATATAAAAGAGAACAGAAGACTTAGCTTTACGTATAGGTGGAACCAACGGTAATGGTTCTGACTGCAGTGCCAAATAAATTCTTAATGCTAACCCTTATTCACATTCCTAACAAAAATATACCACCAAAAATAGAAATCCTTACCTATACACTTTGTCAAGAGATCTATAATCTCTAGGATACGTGCGAATCTTCACACTAGTCAATGTCCTGCACTAACAAAGTAAAAGTTATATTGAAGCATCATAAAAATGATATGATATATACGTAAGAAAGCTCAAAAATAAAAAATCAAGAAAGAGTCTTACCAAAGTTGTATAATCACCTGACCTTCTTTGGACTAGGACTGTTTTTGCAGTTTCTCTCAATTTTCTCCACAGCGGTAACACTTGTTCTTCCAGTCTCCTGCAGTGCAGTCTCAGCCCAATGACCATCAACACCACAATTAAAACAGCGACCAGAACCAGGAGGTGGACCTCTACTACCATGATCCCCTCGAGAAGAACGAGGCGCCTATCATAAATTAATAAGGTAAGACATCAGTAAATTTTCATCCAGGACATCAAACCAATGGAGGAATCACTAGCATAGAGACACAAACAACTAACCCCTCTTGAAGCCTCCACAGTGATGCACTCTCTATACACCAGGCGAGAATTTGCACCAATTACACCAACTCCACCTACTCATCAAACATCTCTCCAGGTTAGGCAAACCCCCAGAAACCTTCAACAAGATCATTCAAGTTAACAAAAAAAATCCACTAAACCTAAATCCAGAATTTCCCCGCATGGATGCAAAGTACCAATGCAATGAAAGAAGTAAACGAATCCCCTTTAATTCTAATCCCATGCCCAATATCAAAGTAGAATCATCCCTGATTCATACCAAAGAACAAAAATAAGAAATTCAAACACATACATTCATCTCTTCAAACACACACAAAAATCAAAATAGGTCAATAAAAGCATAGAAACAAAAAGATTAATTACCTTCCATATCTGCTGAAAAGACGCTCAAGCTCTCTGGTACGAGTTCTAGATGATAAGCGACCAACATAGAGGCGAGTGTTTCCATAACGATCATCATAGCGAGGCATTATCAAATCTGAAAAATTTGCAGCATTATCTACATAATTAGAAAAAGAACCACACTAGCCTATTAAAATCATATTAAACAAGAAAAAAAAAGAGCAAAGCAAAGATCAGAGAAATAGAACACTAACTCAGATCTCTACGAATCAGCCTATGTGACAAAAATCAAGAAACGAAGAAACCTAAAAGAAGAACATATTCAGGAAGAGATTATGAATCCCTAATCAGATTAAACAAAAAGAAACCTAAAAAGAAATCTAAACAGAAGAAACGAGAAACCACCAATTGAAATCCATAATCTAAAGCGCGAAGAACAAAAAATTGTAACTCAAAGGATCTGATTACAGATTCTTCATACCTGGAGATTGAGAAGGAGAATGCGAATCGCAGTAACCCTAATAATTTTCGAAACCAAGAAAGTGAACAGCGGACAATACTGCAAAATAGTGTTTCACCCCCATTTTATAAATGTCGAAACCGACGACATTCAACGGTAGCGATTCGTTTGTGGTCGTTTCAATCGACGGTTTATATTTAATAGCAAGATAAGCGTCGATGTTACCGTTAGAGTTGTCTCGCAATTCATTGGGCCTAATAGTACTTGTCTTAAAGCCCATTAAAGATTTTAGTTAAATAGGTACGACTAATCTTAATACAAGCCCATTAAAGATTTTAGTTAAATAGGTACGATTAATCATAATACATCCGCAGTGGATTAATTAATTACAGGAAAAAGATTTTAAAAATCAGCGACGTTTGCTCTTGCTTCCGATCAAGAGTGTGAAGAAGAAGAGAACTCTAAAGAAGAATCCCCAAGCTACAGTGATCCACAAACAACTCTATTTGCTGATTTCTTTGATCCCTTGCTGTTTCAAAATATCGATCCCAGTCGTCACACACGTCTCCGCCGTCACGTTGATACCTATAACGTCACTCATGCTCTTCAAAAGGCCGATTTTCACGGCGGATGGAACTTGTCCCAGCGGAGAATTATCGAACATCTGAATCCCTCGAACGAAACATTTCGTCGCATCTTCGAATTCGTTCTGTAGCACTCCTTCGTAAGGGTATTTCACAAAGGAGAGGTAGTGAAACCAGATCCAGTAGAGTGGGATTCGATCTAGAGAGATGAAGAATCCGGAGAAGAGGAGGAAATAAGCGAGGATCGGTACAACCACCGTGAATCCGTTCATCACGTGTGAGACAATGCCGGATAAGAACGTTACGAAGGAGTTTCCCGTCCAAAACGCTGCGAGGATTGTTAAGAAGAAGAAGAGGAATCCCTCGGAGCCACCGGCATGACCTACGGACCAGAATGTTGTGGCGGAGAAGCTAGCGGATAAGATTACAAGAGCAGGGAGTGAGATTATTGTATGAGCGAGGACGTATGATGATCTTCGATAAGCGTTGTAAGCTGTTTCTCTCATGAATATGTAACTGGTATTGCTTCTGCACATGTGTAGAATGTTGTTGACATTGCGAACGCAAAAAAACCTAAACGCTCTTGTATACCTCTTGGTGAATTGTCTAGTTTCCAGAATATTGTGGCTAGGATTGTTCCGGTGACTAGAACAGCTCCGAGTCGGATTCCAAATAGCTCTGGTTGTCTTCTTGAGTTTAGTTAACGATGCGCGTTATACGTTTCAACGAGTTCAAACTTTCGAGCTAAAGGTATTTCCAAGAGATGTGGATGTGACAAAATCGGCGAATATATTGACATTAGAATGGAAACGTTATATCCTTTGATGTGTTGCTTTCGAGAAAGTTTGTTGACTTCTAATGTGTCTTATAAATTACAAGGAACTTGTTTCTTAATGTAAAGTTTCAACACATTTTCAAATGAATTTATTAAAATTTGCTTAAGGAAATGGATGTTATCAGTGATAGACAAAATTTTACTCAAGGAAGAACTTACAATTTTTTTTGTTAAAGAAACTTACAAAAAAATTAGTATTGCGAAGAATTTCATTAATAGAAATTGTTAGGGGAATGAAATGAGTGGCACAAAACTCGAATGTCAAAACTGAAATCGTTTCTCAGTATTTGATTGAAGTAGCATGAGAGTCATCATCTCTTATGTATATTTATTTATTTTTGTTCGCACATCATCTCTATGTACTGTTACTACTGTACAACATATTCTTTTTTGTATGGTTTTGAAAATGAAAATATCACATTCGAATTCACCCAAATTGGCTCCAATGGATCCTCTATTAGGCCACCCACCTGCCAATGCCCATATTTATAAGCCTCGAGGAGTTGTATGTAGTTTCTAAATTTGGTTAAACATTTTGTATATGTTTCATCACTAACCTCCAGTATATTCAAATCAAACGCAAATCACGTTAATGATCCCTTCACAAAAATAACATCTAGAAACTGTACATATTATAGTGAAATTACTTCATATCATAATCACATTTGACGACATAATCAAATCTAGAAGCAAAAAGTTTTTTTGAATTTTGAATCCTCCCAGTCACTATTATCGAGATAACTCTTTTGACTTTGGTTTCCGACGCCGGCAGAACGGTTGCTCGTCGGCGTCGAGATGTATCTCCAATCCTCCAGCTTACTCGTCGTCTCCACCCCGGACCCGTTATTTCGGACCTTTCCCTGCCTTTTCCCGACCACGACAACAACATCAGTTGTCTCCCACCCTTTCCGGTTGCACCGGTCTCAAGGTCAGAAGAACCCCTTCCTTTCTTTCCGCTGGGTGACCCTGTCACCAGCGTGCAATTGCCGAGTCTGGCTTAAGTTCGCCGGAGAATGCTGTCTGGCACCGATGAGACTCTCCTGTCAACAATGGGCTCGTTCTTTCACCGGCGAAATCATGAGGTTTAAACCTCTGATGGCTGGAGATCGAAGTCACCTCGATCGATGAGCTCTCTCTCCTCTCTCCATCGGCAAGCTCAATGACAGAGAAGACGGTGGCTCGGGGAAGCCCCGAAGGTTATCCTTAACCCATTATAACCGAGAAGATCTTTATCTCCTTGAAGAGTCCGGTGACCAAAAGAGCCCAAGCCTCACCAAATCCATGTTGTACTCCGGCGGATCTCTCAGATCCGTTGGATCGAGAACCTCCTCGAGATCTGAGCGAAGCTTTGGAAGATTGATGGTCACCCCTCGAGACCACCGTCGACAGATCCATTCTTCGCAGCCCAGAGTTCACGATTCGGCCGGGTTTCTCTCCGTTAAAGAGATGCGAGGCGGCGAGGATATATCGAGCCGGGCGTATCCTCTCTGGATTCTTCTCCATATCGATCAGAATCTCGTTCTATCTCGGGAAGACTCATTAGCTCGGCGGAGGAGTCCGGCGGTTTCATTGCCCCAGTTTCCGGCCTCCGTAACCGAAGATCCTCCATTCTCTGGGAGACGGCGGCGAAGAGAAATTTTTGTACGGATCAGGGTTGGCCAAGGGAAGAGGAAGACTCCAATTTGGGCCTGGATCATTAGTTTGGTTAATTGGTGCCTGTTTGGCCCATTAACCTTTGCTGGTCATAAGCTGAGTAGGAGTTCATCTCGGGCCTGACCCATCAGCTGGGGAATTTGGGACTTGGATGGCTCAATATTTTCCATGGAGCTAAAGCCCATTTTCTCATGTAAAATCTGTTTCTTAGTCAGTTCTAAGATTATTTTAACATCCTCCTGTGAAATGGAGAGAACGACACTGCTCTTTTTATGCTCTACGAGCGGTGAGTTAGATTCGATCTCATCGCTAAAGAAAGTGGTTATAAAAAAATCGTTGGACTCGTTGAGTATTGTTTTATATTTTGCTGGTCTCGTTGGATCGATTGCTTCTAGTACGAATGTAGTCGTTTTAGTTAGCTTCGACATTTCCCTGGACAACTCGTTAAGGTCTATCAAGGTTGAGGCTATATGTTTCATTCATGAGGGCTCTTATGCTCTAAGGAATTTCCTATTGAAGAGGGTATTATTTACAAAATCCTTCACAAGGAAGAGAAATATAGCGTCACTTTTTCATGAAAAATGATGTTAGTTGGATTGCGTTTACGGCATTAGGAGATCAAGATTTTTCTCCACCGTCTTT
Organism: Cardamine chenopodiifolia; assembly: GCA_963922655.1. NCBI lineage: Eukaryota > Viridiplantae > Streptophyta > Magnoliopsida > Brassicales > Brassicaceae > Cardamine > Cardamine chenopodiifolia. Next base: position 13,862,686 of record OZ000463.1, read on the forward strand.
GGCAACCAAGCCCCCGTATTTCTCGGGGTTCGCGAGAATTTTATCTCGTATTACTTATGATCACCCTTTTTAGAGATCGAGAGTCTCGGCTATTCAGACATAAGTAGTGATTCTCAAAATACAAGGGATACTTTTGTATCTTGTGCGGTATTGCATCTTCCGAAGATCGACCATCAAACATCGGTTAGCCTTACACTATTTCGAGTGGCATATCCCCGCGGCGTGTTCCGCAGTTTCTAAAGTTCTTAGCTTTCGTATTTTAAATTATCGTCTTTGGCTTCTGTCTTGGATTAGTGCTTTATTCTATCGTAGTTTCGTCCGAATAATGTTTATCGTTAGGTTTGCATTAGTCCGTGTCTTTCTTTTTCTATGTAATCAAATCGGTTTATACCGATAACATAGTATATGGAGTTTGACGAAGAAAAAAAAAACTAATTCGTAAAGATTTTGTTACCTTGTAAATATATCCTTAGTCCATAGATAAGATTTCATTACCAAAAAATATCCTAAACAACCTTAATTTAAGATTATGCATTAAATGTCATAACTAACTCGAAATGTTGACCGATTGATCAAATTCACCAGATCGACCCATTTCAAGCGTGGTCCAACACAAATCCGAGCAAAAGAATGGAGTATGTTGGGACAATCATGCAACCTTAATTAACGTCTTAAAGATCGTTTTTGCAAGCAAAAACAAGTACAATGTTGTGACAAACCAATAAAAAACACAAACATTTGAAAACTTAAGAAGACGCACAAATGAAAACAGAATCATCAAGCTCTTTCACCATAGGAGGATCTCTTGCCACTTGATCGGCCATCATCGTAACGACTTCGACCCTTGTTTGAGTACTCACGTTCTCTGCTAACTCTTTCAACATCTTCATCTTCCTTACCCGTTGCACGTCTTGCATCACCTCTGTACCTGTCCTCCTTATCAACGCTGTACCTGTCCTCCTTATCAACGCTGTACCTGTCTCTCCTATGCTTATAGTCTTCCTCACCATCCTTAACAGTTTCACGTCTTGATCTGTATCTATCCCTGTCATCATTTCCTTTATCATTATCTTCTTCCTCGATGTCTCGACCTCTGTACCTATCCATCTTATGCTTATTGTAGCCATCCTCACCATCACCTCTATACCTGTCCCTCCCATGGCTATCTTCATCCTCCTCTCTTTTGTGCTTCCTTCCTCTTTGGTAGTTTTCTTCATCCTTCAGCTGTCTCTTCTTTTCATACTCACTCTCACTGTCATCAGAGTCTCTTGCAACTTTCTTGCCACGAGAATCACTTCTATAAATGTCCTTGCCATGCTTGGACACAGCCTCCTCCTCATCTCTTTTCTGGCTTATTCCTCCACTGTAAACTTCTACTTTACTGCGCAGTTGCTTCTTGTTCTCATACTCAGCCTCACTGTCATCAGAGTCTCTTGCAGCTTTCTTGCCACCAGAATCACCTCTATACCTGTCCCTCGTATGATTGGACTCCTCGTCTTCCTCATCTCTTTTCTGCTTCTGTCTTCCACCTTCTTCTTTCTTGTGCAGTGGTTGTTTATTATCCTCATACTCAGGCTCGCTAACATCAGAATCATGCCTCTCTCGTCCAGCTCTTCTTTGTTCATCATGTTTGTCCCTTACTTCTTTAGAATCAGATCGGTTGGAGGGTCGACTCTTTTTGTGTGACTTCCTAAGTTTCTTGCTGTCTTCACTGTCTTCAGATTCAGAAGATACACTTCTTTTGCTTCTACTGCGTTTCTTTGTAGCCTTCCTTCTTCTCTTCTTTCCATCATCACTGTCAGAATCAGAGTCAGATTCAGCCTCTGAGCTGCTAGAGTCACTTTCACTTTCTTGTTTACGCCCCTTAGCCTTCTTCTTAGAGTGCCTTCTGCGGTCACGACCAAATTCATCAGACTCATCAGATGAATCACCATGTCTTCTCTTCTTGCTCTCCTTTTTCTTATGACGCTTCATTTCATCCACATCATCATCACCCCGCTGCTTCTTGCTTTCCTTAACCTTACCATCTTTCTCATCTACATCCTCATCTCTCTTCCTCTCACTATCTCTGTCCAAAAAAGAATGTTCCCGCCTCTCTTTCATTCTACGTTCATAACCCTCCCTCACTGGCTCATCATCAATCAAACCCTCTTCAGCCACCTGTTGATCACGCAAACCCAACGCAGCTCGAAACGCTTCCATCTGCTTCTCTTTCCTAGCAGCAACCTGATGAGTTTGAGTATCAGAGATCTTCGAGTCACCAAGGTCATCACTCTCTTCAGAAGCAGAAGCAGCTTCAAGATTCACTCTAGCTTCCTCAAGCTTCTGAGCAATCTCAGCATCAGAATAACCCTGATCAGCAAGCTTATCCTCAAGTATAGCAAGCTTAAGATGAATCTGACGCTTACGATCATGCTCAAGGATATCTTTATTAGGTTTCTTAGATAAACCAGCAGTACCTTGATCATCCTCAAACCCTTTTCCACCATTAACAGGCTTACCACCATTCCTAGGCCTCACAAAGAACTTATTCGTTTGAACGTAACCATTAGTCCCTGATCCTCTTGCTGTCTGTAAACCTATTCCGTTGTACATCGTTGAACTCTTTTTCTATAAACCCTAAATCGAAGATAAGAGGTTCAGATTCAAATCGAAACCCTAAACGAAACCAATCACAACACAAAACCAAAAACAAACTAGGAACGAGGCACAGATCTTCGATTTAGAACACAATCACCAGTGAGTATGAGAGAAGATGAGAATCGTCGATGCGGCTAAGGCTTGCGGCCACAGAGGAGACGACGGTGAAGATAAGACCTATCTCAGATCAAACGGAACGTCGGTAACGAAAGAGGTTAAACTGAGCTCCATTTTGTTCCACAAAGCCTAAAAGGCCTAGAAGTAGCATATAAGTTATGATATGGGCTTAGGCCCAATAAGGTGTGTGGCTGCTTAATTTGATTTTTTTTTTGGGGTTTTTAAAACTTTTTATACTTTGTAAATCTACCTTCTACTTGAGAAGAAAAAAAAAGAAGAAACTATAGTACCATTCAAACCGTAAGACCGTCTAGAGGTTACAAAGTACAAACTACGTTATTTGGACAATTTTTTACATAATATTATTGTAAAAATGAGTCGTTCGGTAGATAAATTTTTTTAATTATCTAAATTAATCGATAAATTGATAAAATTACTCCAAAATTTTCAAAAGATATCCGATATCTAAATTTTGTTTTCAGAGATTATCGAAAATTACTTGTAATTATATGAATTCAAATTCAAATTTTACATGTTTGAATAATAATTTTCCACCACGGAGTTTGAGAAACTAGGACTTCTCTACAAGCTCTTTCCACCTTTTTGTTGTTTCACGGCGCCGATGTCCTTGTGCAGTTTGTGTGATGTTGGTGCCGATTCTTTATTTCTCTTGTCTTTTCAAGCTTTTGTTTACGGTTTAGTGCAACTTCTATATCCGATATAAGTTCGCCTCTCGTTTTATGGGTGGTTTTATGACTAATTTTGTAAGGCTTTCCTTTCACCTTTATTTCTATTATGTTTTAGTTAAAAGTATATTGATGGATTTCAAAGTTTCTGAAAAACTAGATATATATCTATTGAAGTCCCTGAATATTTTTAGGTTTTAGATTCATCTTTGTCGCATCTTTTCTTTTATTTGGTTTTTGTCACCTTCTATTTCTGTTGGAATAATTCTCCAGTCTTCGATATGTGGGCTTAATCCATCCGAGATTAGGTCGCGGAAGAAAGTCTCTTCAGGAATGGAAGTGTTTGCTGGTATTTGAAATCGAATTGAGGTGAAGGGATACCAATTACGTTGTGAAAATTTATCAACGGCTGGAAGCGTTCCTAAAACACGAGATGAACACTACATCAAATCTAATATGTGTGCCCTAATTCATAGTTATGGTAATCAAGTTTATTTTGATAATTAGACTTTGTTGTTTTCTCTATTAGTCCAGAAATACTTTTGTAAGCTCTAGTTTTTAGAGTTTCTTTAGCATTGTTGGATCTATGATTTGTACCTCTTTACTAAATCTTTAAGTTCAGATTAGTAAAATCTTGTCGAAAAAAAGAAAAAAAATTAATACCTAAATTACTCATATTATATCCGTTCTTTTGTATTACTTTACCAAATTATTTCTGATAAACTTCAAATAATATTTTTTGATATTTTAAATACCTTCAAATAATATTTAATATTCTAAGTTTAGTATTTTGGTTCCGGTTGTTTTTAACCCTTTTGACCGATTTTCTAAAGTTTTTCTTCTTGATTGTCTCTTCGTGTTGAGACAATCAAGTTCTAACACATTTACCGATGCAGTTTATATTTGTTTAATCTTAAGAACTCTTCTTCAAAACTTCTTAAGAACCCCCATTGGAGGTGTCCTTGGTGCTTTTACATTAGTTGTTACTAGTTTCCGGAAAAGAAATACACGAACTGGAAAAAACACGAATTGAACATGCTCGAGAAAAAACTAAAAGTCTTTCCAAGAATTGAATCTAGTGTTTTCATTGAGGATCATTAATGGGTGTGGAGTTTGGTAAAACGCAGGAATATGGGGTCGATTTTGATGAAACATTCAGCCCTATGGTAAAACCAGCAACCATAATAGTTGTTCTCAACTTTGTTGTTGAAAGAAAATGGCCAATCAACCAGCTAGACGTCCAAAACGCATTCTTACATGACAACCTCGAAGAAACCATCTTTATGCATCAGCCTCCGGGGTTCGTAAACAGTGTACATCCAGCTTATGTGTGATGCTTAAACAAAGCTATCTACGGGCTAAAGCAGGCACCTCGGGCCTGGAATGCGCGATTTGCAAAATACATAACCAATCTCGGGTTTCTTCAAAGCAAGTATGATGCATCACTTTTTGTCTATCGTCGAGGCTTGGAAATGTCGTATTTGCTACTGTATGTTGATGATATTATACTCACTGCATCGACTTCATCACTTCTACAGCAAGTAATAGACTCATTGAAAATAGAATTCCCGATGACAGACCTCGGCGCACTCAACTACTTCCTCGGCATATCGGTAGAACACAATGCTAATGGCCTGTTTTTTCTCAAGAAAAGTACGCAACCGACATCATAAACAGAGCTGAAATGACAGAGTGTAAACCATGCTCTATGCCGGTTGATCTTAAGTCTAAGCTTGAAGAAGCGGCTGGTCCGAAAGTCGTGAATCCTACCCTGTATCGCAGTCTCGCTGGCTCACTTCAGTATCTCCCATTTACACGCCCAGATATAACCTATGTTGTCCAACAGGTCTGACTTTTCATGCATGATCCGCGAGAAAGTCACCTCCATGCACTCAGACGCATCATTCGCTACATACAAGGCACAAAGAAACAGGGCCTACAAATCACAAGGTCTCTGTCAATCAAGCTCACCGCCTACTCCTATGCAGACTGGGCAGCTGTCCATCAACACGACGATCAACATCCGGCTATTGCGTTTATCTAGGCGACACACTCATCTTTTGGTCTTCAAAAAGGCAAGCCACAGTCCGCGATCAAGTGCCGAGGCAGAGTATAAAGCGGTTGCTAATGCGGTCTCCGAAACGTGCTGGTTACGTAATCTCTTACTTGAACTACACAGTCCTCTCATCAACACTACTATTGTCTTCTGCGACAACGTCAGTGCCGTGTACCTCTCGACAAACCCGGTGCAACACCAACGAACTAAACACGTTGAAATAGATATACATTTTGTTCGAGAAAAGGTAGCCAAAGGTGAAGTACGAGTCTATCATATTCCCGCCTCGCATCAATATGCTGACATCTTACCAAAGAACTCCCTTCTTCCCTATTCAACCAATTCAAGTTCAGTCTTAGCGTCATCACAAAACCGACGCTTCAACTGCAAAAGGGTATTAGATAGGATATTCTATTAGATTTCAAATAAGATTGATCGGTTCCTGAAATCATGGACATAAGTTGTAATCCCTCTATGTAATACAGATACACTCCTCAAGGAGTTTCTCATCATCTTTCAGAGTTACACAGACGATATCAGAGAATTGGAGTAAACTTTACGAGTGGGAAACAAATATATGCACGAAGCCATTGATGTAAGTGTGTCCAACGTACTAGCCAATGACTTGATATATTTTATCCAAGTATAGTGATTCTACTAATATGGTTTTTATTCTCTTATAATGGACAGTGTTACAAAGAGTTCAAGCAAAGAAAGTATGGGGAAATTGGAAAGATCTTGGAAGGGCCAAACCAGTGGTAAGAGTTTGCTTTTTATATATTTACATTTTGCATTTACGTTTGTGTTGAAAGAAAATTAACAGGCCAGACGAAATTTCACCAGCTTTAACTGAGTGGAAAATTTTAAAAGAATATATCTTTGTTAATCATAGATGAGATTTTTATATTTTTGGTATGGTTGAAAAGGTGAGAGACTTGGCCGGAGATTGGATATCAGTCCAGTTCCTGGATCATTTGTCTGCAACATCGGTGACATGTTATAGGTTTTTGTTATATTTATCTCTAATATCTCTTTCTTCCGTTTAGAAGATTATTCTTGAAAACATTTTGGAATAAAAATATGTAGATACTTTCAAACGGAATATACGAATCCATGGTTCATAGAGTGATCAATAACTCTCCTCAGTACCGTGTATGCGTCCGATTCTTCTACGAGGTAATAAACTTGTAACAGTCTTTGTGTGTTTCCTCATTCGGATTTTGAATCATTTCTATTTGTTCGAACAGACTAACTTTGACGTGATGGTTTAGCCATTGGATATCTTCAGTGAGAAACACCCAGGAAATAAAAGTTCACAAGCTTTCAAAAGAGTTGTCTATGGAGAGCATCTGGTTAACAAAGTCCAGACCACCTATGCAAATTTAGTGGACCACAATTAATATATTTAACTTTTTCTCATTGTTCTTTTACTACGATGAACTTTCATTTCACTTTATCAGCTTTCACTTGTAGTAGTAACTCGTCTCCTCTTTTTCCTCTTACAAAGTTTTCAGTGGAGCTCACACTGACTATAGTAAGTAAGCCTGAACTGGAATCAATCAACTTAAATACCTTCATAGTTTTTGTCTTCTTTTTGTTGTTGTTGTTCGTCTTAAAAAGGGAGAAACCATATAACTTTGCAGGTTTGTTGACGCTTATAAATCAAGATGATGACAAAACTGCTCTTCAGGTATATTTTATTGGGCTTATTTACTAGATAATCTATATTTTTGTTTTGTTCAAAACTGGTGTCATAGACATTGGCCAAACCGTAAGTAAGAAATGTATATTTCTTGTGTGATTTAAACAAATAGTATGAAATCATATAAAAAATTAACATATTGTCGCAAAAAACAATACGATATATGCGACAAATGAATCAAATTATTTACAATTTAACCATCCGTCGTCTGTCTTCAAATAAGCGGATAGAATTTGTCTATCGAGTGCATATTCACTATATCTATGATCTTCAGTAATTTATAGTTTGAAAAAAAAATACTAAGAGTTCTTTTGCATCTTTCAATAGGTGAGAGACTTGGCGGGCAACTGAATACGAGCTATTCCGATCCCTGGATCATTTATATGCAACAGTGGTGACATGTTAAAGGTTTTTTTTCTTCTATCTCTTACTCTCTAACCTATCTTAATTTCTTTCGTTTCGACGTACTTGATAAAGGTGAAGAGATTTCAAGACAAGTAGAAATATGCTCAGATGAGCTTATTGAAATTGAAAATATAGTAAGAATTAAAATAGTTCAATGAAGTTTTATTGTGCAAAGGAAATAAAGAAAGAAAGCTTAGATTAAGAACACCAAAACTAAAAAATTTTAGATTAATCTCATAAAAGAGTTGAAGAAGGAAAGTTAATTTGTGACAATCCTCAAACTTAGAGAGATAGATGTTCATTACATAACTATACATATATATATATATATTATTTTGTAGAAACCTAGTTACATGGAATGCATACATGGGTTTGCGATTTTGTTATTGGGCTTGATTTGGTGTGTTTCTAATACTCCTCCGCAAACTTGGCGTGGGGTGAAAAGCAACACGACAAGTTTGAAAGCACAAACATGTTGACATGGTAGGAACTGAACATTCATTTCTGGATTAGGTGGAGATGTAGAAAGAATGATACCTTCATTGTGGAGATAGGATAATCACTTGTTCTTCAAAGCCATATGAGTACTTGTAGAGCTAACAATGCTTTCTCAGAGGTACTTTGACCAATGTACTCTCAATTTTGGGTTGATACTTGTAGAGTTATGAGTGCTCTCTCAGAGTTATTCCCAATTTTCATATTTGTGTCAACACTTGTAGAGTTTTCCACTCTTTCAGAGGTGTTCCCGTGATATTTTTGGCTTTGAAACAACCACAATGATCATTCTCCTTTTTCTATAAGTCTATCATAATCAACCAAAACAGTATATTTCATCTTAACTTTTTTATTCCAAACCTATAAGTCTAACCCAACCAGCAACATTATCTCTTGTTCAACCTAAGAAGAAGGTTTAAGCACATTACCACTTAGTGTGGAGGATGATGTCAGAAGTAAATTAGACATTACAAAATCTCTTCATTCCCTCGATACCGTGTATGCATTGCATTCTTTAACGAGGTAGTAAAAACTTGTAACATTCTTTCAAGCTCATTTGATCGGATTCAGAATTATGGTTCTTGATTAGTATCTTGTTCAAACAGACCAACTTCGATGCGTAGGTTGAGCCATTGGATATCTTCAAAGAGAAGTACCCATTAAAAGAAAATCCCAAGTTGTCTAAAGAGTTGTCTACGGAGAGCATCTGGTTAACAAAGTTCAGACCACCTTTGCAAATTTAGTGCAAAACAGTTAATTTGATTGGTTGGACTTTGGATGCCAATTGTTTTATGAAATCGAGTTCTCTAATAAAATAAAAATAAAAAATGTAATCTGGTTTCTATACTAAAATAAAATTCTACACTTTTGTTTTTTACCAATCGGCTAGTTTTATTTTTACTAAATTGAGTAAAACAATGGGAAAAATTGAAAAGAGATTACAATAACAAATGGCAAGAAAATAAGTGTTGGCACTTATCACACATCATAATGTAAGACATGTGTCAGTGGACGAATGCTCTTTACTGTCCAATAGTAATCTTCCAACTCGTAAAGCCGCCTGAAATATCAACACCCAGCAAACAACATTAGACTTGAAACTGAACCAAATTGGTCTTGAGAATCGAACCCTTATAGTCCTTAAGATCCCGGTGGATTACAGTCTCGGTTCGGTTAGATCAGATTCGTTCTATAGTATAAAAACAAGCGTAAGTAAGAAGTTAACTTACGCTAGATCTTCAAAAGTGTCTGCTTTGTTGATAGACTTTCCTTCAGGTAGTTCAAGACAAGAATGATGTGCTATCATCTCCTTTATCGTGTATTTTGTGCTCTTAACATCGTTATTCCACAAAATGCTCTGCAACACAATACTGCAAATCAAATTGTGAATAGGGAAATGTATCTAGTACTCTTAAAAGGGTTTTCTTTTGGTACCTTTCTAAGGTATTCCTTTTTCACATCTTCCCAGTGTGATTTTCCTTTTGGAGAAAAAATTGAAGCATTCCACATCGCTCCTCTTGCAACCATCACTGATGCAGCACCTTTACACAAAACAAAAAAAAAACAAAAAACAGCATCAAAGGGTTATATAACTCAGAGGTGAACCGATTATAATTGCTCATCTCATGAATCTGAAGTCTATCATCATGTACCTGTTACAGTTTTAATGTGAGAAAAATCATCGTATTCTAAAACATCGCCATTTGCAATAACAGGAATGGATAATGCTGCAACCACATCTGCTATCTCATTCCATTTAGCAGGATCTCTTGGCCTGTCTGCAATTTTCCTATATTTATGGAAGGAGAAATCAATTACCAACTTTATATAAAAAATAGCTGAAAGGAATAAGAACAAACTAACAGTGGTTATTACCTCCCATGTACAGCAAGAGCTGGTACACCAAGTTTCTCGATTCTCCTAGCCAATTCAACAGTATCTGCTGGTGATTTTAATAGACGAATCTTGCAAGTAACCGGTACATTTAAGTTTCTCTTAAGTGTTGCCAAAATCTGCAACAGAGAAGATACCATATGAGTAAAAACCGAAACAAACGCATATATATGCGAAAGAAATGACAGAGCCAAGCCATACATCTTGAATTAGCTCGGGTTTACTTAACAAAGCAGCACCCATTCCTCCTTGAATAGAGAATGCCTTGGGGCAACCCATATTAATATCAACAGTTGCAACATCGTTGCACCTATACGATAAACCAAAAAAAAAATCAATTTCAAAATTCATATGGAACATTGAGTCTTTCCAACCTCAGTAGGGAATGACTAAAACTTACACAATCTCAGCAGCCTTAAGAGCCCTAACAGCATCAGAAGTTCCCATTTGGAAAACAACCCTATTTCTTTCCTCATCACATGTGCTAAAGACAACATTCTCTGTTCCTTTCTCCACAAACTCAGTTGTCTTGGCAGAAACTGTAGAGGGAGAACTACAATAAGAATTCTAAGAATCAGGAAGAACCACAATAGCAGACTAAATGATTCAAGTAGATATGCAGAGTTAACCATTTCAAAGGAGACTTCAATTAGCTAGAAATGAATATAACATTTGCATAACAATGTTGGTTTGATTTCATAGTTCTAAAGGAATAAACACAGTAGTTGAATCTCTCTTACCTTTCATTTTAAACAATTAGCAGAATCAATTCAAAATTCACGAGGAAGACAACAAATTTTTTACCATTAATACGACGTTCGCATTTAAGAAGCTTATGATCGATAATTTCTTCGCCGTACGTAATATCGGCGCCGTACTCCGCCGCCAACATCCTGAAAGATAGCGTTCCCTAAACCACAAAATACCTCACGGATAAACAAAGGCGAAACCAAGAACACCAACAAATAGTGGGAACTAGTTTCACGATTTGTACTTACCACGCGAACCATGGGAGCAAGAACAAGCTTGTTCTGGTAATCCATCTTCGTCTTCTTCTTCGTGGCAACGCAAACGCAGCCACGAAAATTTTCCAAGACGCCGCTGGATCGGCACAGAAATTTCGATAGTAAATGGGCTCAAATAGGCCCATTATAATTATTTATGCCATGGTTAATTTAAGCCCATTATAGTTGTTTGTGTGATGGATGTAAACCGATATCAAACATTGACCTTGTTGTCATGTTGAGATAAACGAATGATTTAAGTAACTGAAACAAACTAATCAAACAAAATTGGATGAAGTAGAGTTTTTTAGTGAATACATTTCCATGCTCTGTTCATAATCTCGTCTTCTACAAACGGACGCAATGACCACATAAGACTGTAAGTCTCTAGTTCACCAGATGATGACTTCAAACTAAGCGATCTCACTATCTTTTCCTGCAAAACAATTTCCATTTTTCTTCAGTAAGTTCAAGGTTTAAAGGTCAAAAAACATGAAGAGAAGGTAGATTTTCAAATTCCACACCTGCATCGCATAGTTCTGCTTCACCATACTGTAAACTACTGCAATAACTGTAGCGTACTCTCTAACTTCAGGTTCTTGAGAGAAATGTACAGTCTCGTTCTCCTAAAACAAACACGTTCATACTACATCACTCTTCGACCATTTTCTGAGATACTCAAGAAACAAATTTTGTTTGACATCTTACCTCATCACATCTTACTTGTCGCAATTCATCACTTGGTTCTTTATCTAGCTGTGTAGCAGATTCAATTACAAGGGCTGCCTCATCAGTGAGACCCTCCAACTCAATTAACAAGCTTTTGGCTGCAATTGTCACATCTTAAAGATTCAAAAGGCATGGCTGCTATACTTATAGAAGCGGAAAATATAATAATGTGGGAGTGAGTGATGACATGAAACAGTAACTAAATTGCAAAACAACTAGTATGGCAATTATAAAGTAATACATTACCTTTGATTAGGTGGTCAGAAAGTCCTGATAGGGATGTATGCACTTCTTATTCCAAAATACGAAAAAAATGAAGAAGAATCGAAAAGAAGAAAGTTCCTAAAAACATGAAACTTCACATAACTTTGAGACTTAATCAAAAGAATTGATCAGTAACTTACAAGCTCGTGTGCTTTGTGCAGCATCATGGATGTTAATACATCCTGCTTCTATATATGCTTTAAGCCGTCTAGTTTCATTATTCTTGATAATGTTCTCGATTAACTTAGACGAAGTGACCATTGGAGGGCGTTGAAGCAAACCTGAAATAGTAATGTCATAGAAAGATTGGAAATTTGCAATCCAGCAGTGAAGATAATAATACAAAGCAAACGTACTGAGTCCTTGCTGAAACCGTAGAAGAAAGGTGTTTGCAGCATTCCCTAGTTCCTCAAGCTTTGTGATTCTATTATCATTGCAATGATAAAGATTCAGATAGCTGAAACCACATATATGTAATTGAATCAAAAGCAAAAAAAAATTACCCCGTCATAAAATCTTTGAAAATCTCGTAAATTTTCTGCTTCAGTTCGATTCTAGCTTCCATCTCTTTGTCTTTCAATCTGAAAGAACACATGTAACATCGTTTCAAGCTAAAACCAGCAGAAAAATTCAGAGACAACAGTCGATTGATTCGCTAAACAAGAATTTACATGCCCAAGTATATATCTTTCGTACTTCGAAACTATCGCCTTTTTCAAATGGAAATTCAGACAGGAGAAGCTTGGATAATCCAATACGGTAACAAGCTATGTCGATTAATCACAACCTAATAGCAGACTTTTGAGAACCAAAGAGAGAGAAAAAAATATTAAACCAGAGTTCGAGGCGACGCCGGAGAAGGTCGATTCCGGCGGTGCTGATGGCGGAGAGAAGAGATATCGATTTAAGGGTTTAGCTTTTGACTCAATTTGGATTAAATAATTTTATCAAAACGACGGCGTCTTATCTGTTGGCTTATCGTTGTCGAAACAAAAATGGTCTGGTGAACATATAGCTCAAGATGGTTTCTTTCTCAAAAGTCAAAAAGGAAAAATTGTTTTTTTTTTAATAACTTTTTTCCCATATATACACACATCAATCAAATCAGAAAGAAATCAATACAACTGGAAATTGATGTGTACTGTACAAACAAAAACGACTCGTGTGAGTGTGAGTGTGAGGCGTTTCAAAAATGAGTGTGTCAAACTGTCATTGCTGTTGGCGTTGAGTTTTGTTGCTACTTTTAGTGCCTCCTCCTACTCCTCTGTACAACTTTGCAAGGCTGGTCTGTCCGTACGACGGGTTCTTGACGCCTTTGGTTCCTCCTGCAAGCGGGCTTGTTCCAGACACTCGTTGTTGGTTTCTTGCACCATTCGATGATGATACTGCAGTGGAAGCGCGTGGGCTGTTGTATGAACCGTTTCTTACGGTGGCCGCTCGAGGATTTCCATAGAAAGGTTTCACAGTCGGGGTGGTGATTACAGCTCGTGGGCTACCATAAGGACTCGCTGTGTTGACCAACATTTCCTGGTGAATGAGATATTCTAATCAGAACATAGAGAGTGTTGTTTTTACTAGCCAACAAAGTGAGATTAAGATTAAACATATCATCATGTGAGTTCGGTCTAACTTAGAAAATGGAAGAAGAAATGGAGTATTTTGATACGTACCCTTTGAGGAGGCTGATAAAAAGTGGGACCCAAATGCGAAGAGACAATCCGTGGAGAAGAATTGTTTACAGTTTGTGGATATGAGACTCGTCGATGATTGCTTCCTGTGTCGATCCGTGAAGCTGGTCTGCCACCACCAACCCAACCATCGTGGCTTTTCCTAAGACTGGCAAATGCAGGTGGCTGGTGTCCCATGAAGTAGTAAGAGCTGTGATGTTCCTCTCTGCATAAAGTAGGAGTAGGATTCCATTGTTGTCCTTTAGAAGAAGAGTCTTGATAGCTCTGGAAAGTGCAGGAGGATTGAGAATATGAGTGGCCCATGAAAGGCATGTTTGCAGGTATGAAACTCGGTGGCTGTTTCCGATAAGGAAGTCCTGGATATGACGGCATACTCCAGTCTTCGATTGTGATTCCTTGTTTTGCAGCGAGGTCGAACACTTGTTTCTCTTCAACTCCTAAACCCATGAGCAAATTCCATAGGTTTCTCTGGGCTTCCCTTTGGTTGTAAATGATTTGGTCCCTCATAGCCATTTCAAACTGTAGTTCAGTATTACCCATCCCCTACATTTATAAAAACCAACAATAAATGTGAATCAGTAGTGTAAGAACCTCAGCGTCAAGAAAATGAAACCTTGCTTTGTTTACTTTACCCACCAGGAGCTTATACTGATTGAGAATATGCAGATAACTTTTGTTTCCGTTGTTATTTATTGCTTCATTGAGCATATCCTGTAATTTGCAGCGATGTTTTTCATTTTCTTCAATATCCTGTAAAAATAAAGATACAAGGATGATAAGCAATTACAATGAATAAATGCAGAGTTGAAAATATCCGATAAAGAAAAAGGTGTACTCTCTGGTAGTTAACACCGGCTTCATCATTGTCGCGGATATTATCAAGTATTACTTGTTGTCTGCTACTTAGAGCTTCGACTACTTCTTTTTCTGTGGCCTATAAAACAGATAATAGGTAACAGTATTGCAATATAATGACCCTTGGATTAGAAGAAGCTGTATCACCTAACCTGTTTCGCAATTGCATCATCGAGATGCTGAAGTTCAATGCGATTTCTGAGGTTAGTTTCCTCAAGCTCAAATAATGCCTTCTGTAAGTTTATACGGTCCTGCACATTTTCACTGATCTGGTGGCTTAAACCATCCAACCACGAAAGTTCACGTTCAACACCTCTTTCAAAAGGTTTGATGCTCAACTGAGACTCCTTTTCTGCTAGTTGCTTCTTCAACTGAGAAACCTCACTCTGTGAAACCAAAGCGGTGAGTTATGTACTGCTACGACATCCAATATGCTACTTTATTCCATTTGTAAAAAAAGTAGGTGAGAGGTAACTTACTTGAAGATTGTCGATCATTCGTTGGTAGTCTGACATATGAGTGTCGATGGTACCAATATTTTTCTAAAATGCATGAAAGTGAATAGTAAGTACTTCTGGACCAATTAACAATTTCGTGGACTATTATTCAGAGGAAAATTATAGTCACCTGAATGTGTGTCTTAATCTCTTTTGCTCGGTCGGCATATTTCAATGTGTTCACAGTATGATGATACTGACTATCAGCAGGTGATATAGTTGCAACCATCACTGTCTGGGAGTTCCCACTCAGACCATCTTTAAGAATCCGCGTAAGTTTGCTGAAATTACACACATCTGTCAGCCAAATACGCTGACCGAGCAAAAATTAAGATAGAAAGATCACATATCCACACATGCCTGTTTCTGTATGGGACATAAGCAAGACCCTTTTTGTGTTGCTTCCCCAAAGCGTTTATGCAATTTGCTAGTGCAAGGAGTGAGCGATTAATATTAGCTCCATCCCTCAGTTTTTGACCTCCATTGTTAGTCTCAGCAGCTCTTTCACTGCCGGCAAGATCTACAAGGGCGAGTTTCCCTCTCATTAGTTGATTTTGATTCTTTTGCCTTCTTTTCACTGCAATCTCCAGAACTGCGTGGGATCTGGTAATTGACAGCGAAATTCACATAGGTAAATGGCCTACCACGAGTTCATTTTCAAGAAAAATTCAAGAAGGTTTCCACTACAATGCAGAAAATTACTCGAGAAAAAGAAAAGCCATTTTGCTGTGAGAGCTAGAGATTCAAAAGAGACAAGCTTCCAACATTAACAGCTTATTCGGGAGGTAGCATCACTCACCTTGATGACGTTCCATTCATCTCCGTGCTCTCGGTTTTTCGTCTACTGTTCCCTATGATTAGCAGTTCAAGAATCCGGTCAGCAGAATAGACCTACAAAATAAAGATTTTGACTAAAGGCCCCAAGATGTGAATGACGAAAAGGTGAAAAGTTCAGTGAAGCAATGAAATAGATTCCGTCAACTACAAGGAATTCTAGTTGAAATAATTACGTATACAAACTGGAAGGCAGACAAAGAACTCTTAATCTAAATTCTAAACCATACTACAAGGGGTACTTTAAAGTGGTCTCTGCAAATCCGGTTTTACAGTTCATTAAGGAATGGTCTTATCGAATCGAGAAGGAAATAAAACTATATAGACCTTGATTGATCGCAGGCCTGCAACTACTATCCCCTGCTCTGGATCCTCTCTGAGCTCCAAATGACCGGATGACTTTTCAAGCAGATCGTATATAACCTGAGTTGCAGTCGAGATAAATTATTATGAGAGAAAGAGTAATACCTATAATGGGAAAGAACACCACACAAAAAAATAAATTCAATTTTATCCGTCCGAGCCTTACTTCATTGTAGACTTCAAGATATGAGCAAGTCACTTCAAAATCATCTGAGCATTTATCATTCTTGATCATATCAAATATGGTATTCAGGCTGAGAACCATCAATCCAGGATCACTTCGAGTTCCGACCATTGTATATGTTTTGCCGCTAAACAAAATTGCATCATTGAGTCAGATAGCAAAAATGAGGCCATAATGCATCACGTTTCCTGGAATGCTCTCATCAAGCCAGCTTATTGTCTACGAGTACTTTAAGAACATTGCGTGCATGAATTCTCTTGTAGCCTTTGCGGATCAAATATATGCTACATAATATTGAAGATCATTTACATAACTGCATACCTTCCAGTGGAACCATAGGCAAACACTGTAGCATTGAGTCCATGAACAACCCCAGAGATCACAGAAGACATACTCCTATAGACATTCTGAAAACCAATACATGTTTAGATTCATTTCTTCACATCCAAAAACACAAATCTTAAACCACAAGTCAAAATATCATACAAGTTCCAGTCACTTACTGAGAAAGTCACATACACACAACGCATCCAAACAAATCCAGAAATTTCTCAACGGGATAAACAAAAACTAGAGATCCTAGGAATCACAAATTTCAAGAGAGACGAACCTTGTTGGTGCTCTCAGGGCCAAATGCATGATCAAAACAATATTTCTTCTCTTTAGACCGATTCTGAATTCGGTCAAGGTAATCCTTCGATAAGTCAGGGTCCAACACAATCACCTCCTGAAATCGAAAACAAAATTAGGGGGAAATTTCAATTGAAAATCAGAAACTGTGAGAAATCAAACAAATTCTGAACAGACCTTAAAGTTATTCACTCGAACAATGTCTCTGCCACGTTCTTTGTCCATTAACGGTCTACATTTTACAGCGACCTACCGGAAAACACGAAGAATTCAACCGGTGAAGAAATTTATACGGTTTAAACTGGAAAAATTCTAAGGGATGAGTGAGAGCTAACCGTGAGTGTAGTGGTCTTCTTCGCAGCTGGAGCTCTAATGCTTGGCATTTCGTCACTATAGAGTGAGAAATTTCCCAATGGGAGGTTCAATTTTCCGGGAAAATAATGCAGATTTTCTCGGAAACCAAACAGAGTCTCGACGATCAAAGACAAACCGAAAAATCACTGCTAAAAATATGCGAAGATAAAAATCTGAGCAAAGAGAAGAAGAATTCAGCTGAGCTGAGCTTAAGGATAGAATTCAAATGTTTGATAGTTTCAAAATCACCGTTTCAAATGTATGAATAGATTTAAGCTGGAAATCAAATCAATAAATGCTTGAGAGATTTCTCAAACATAAAACGGAAAAAACAATAACGGAAAGAAAAAAATATTGTTTTTTTCCGAAGAGGGAAAATAAAGATCGTGCGAGAGTGATATTGAGGATGGATCACATGCATGACGGAGCATCTTGTTTAAGATGTGGAAACGCCATCGGAGCCGTTGGTTTTGTATCTAGACGGCAGCGAACGGTATGTACACTGTAGAGTGTTTGTGGATCCGGTTAAGTTTGTTTCCATATTAAAATTTTGATAATAGCAATTTTAATTTAGTTTGAACAGCTTTTTAATTTGGATTGTTGTGTCAAACTGATTTTTAACAAATTTTAATTTGAGGAAGTTGTGAACTCTGTACACGACGTGCCATCTAATACCAAAGGATATACGAGATATTATGCTGACCTGACGTTTAAAATAATTTCATAAAAAATTGGTTTCGTTGTTTTTTGTTTTATAAAGAACTTGTTTTCGTTGTTGAAAAATGTTTTTTCCCCGTTGGTTGCAAGAACAATATAAAAATGAGAATTTGCACTATCTACCCAAGGATTTGAAAATAATTAAGTCAAATGTGAAGTTAAAACGTTCTGATAATTGTGAAGTTAACTAACTTTTGATTGCTTCTGCTGAAATTATGGTTTAATTCAGTTTGATGTCTAGTTTGGATGTAGTTCGTTTTTGGATGTAACAAATTAGAAATATATATATTTCGTAAGAAGAATTATAAATATATAAATAACTTATTTTCAACAATTCACTCGCACACAAGCATGGAGAACACCTAAAAATCACTAGATTATAATCGTGGTTAGTTTGATTACCCGGATATCCGAATCCGATAAAAAATTAATATTATATCCAAACAAGTGTACCCTACTTCATAGTGCATAATAAATACTGGATCGGAAATGATCTCATCTAAGAACATTAGAGCATCTTCAACCTAGAGACTCTCATGAGTCTCTAAAAACAAATTTTCAATAATTTTTTATTTAATTTATTAATATTTATAAAATTATATTATTAAATAAATAATGAACCAGTAATATTGCAGAAAATCTTATGAGATGGTCTCTAAAATTTCTTTTTATTAAAACCGTTTCAGCTGAAAATCTTATAACTTTTATTTTTTTTTATTTTTTTTATTATATGAGACTCGTAAAAATCTCTCCATCGGAGATGATCTTGCTCATTTAAAACTACTATACAAATCGTATATTAACTCTTTCGATTATTTTTCTTTTGCACTAGAATAAACTCATTATGACTTGAGTATCAAAAGACATACATGCATCACCTCGATCATTTTTTTTGCTGTAATGCAAGTTTGTTTATTCCCAACGATCGCTTCTCAACAAAATCGACGAGCAAGTGCATAATGGAAAAGACCAAAGTTCTACACAAACAATTGTTCTAGGTCACTAGTTGAAAATATTACGATCTTCCAAATTCCACTACTGTATGATTGTTAAAACCATGCCAAATCTGATTACTTTTTTAAAATGAAACAAATATTTTCTGAGTTATTTCTTCATTACTATTACTACCCACATAAAAGTATGGGTACTCACACCTAGTTTATTTCTAATTTAATATGCATGTTCCATAAACTCAACTTGAAGTTTATATGATTATTATCTCACCGAAGAATCCTTCGGTTCATCAATATACATAAATATAAAGGTACTTGTTCATAGGTAGCTAGCGTTTTCATTTTTACGTATGAAAATGCTACAGTTGGATTGTAAAGAAATACTTCAAAATAATAACAAATGTCTATCGAGTATAATCATATGCTATAATATGCAAGAAAATAAATAATTAAAACAGAAAACTACAAATTTGGAAGAGAAAAGAACAACTCTATATTATTTTCTTTGAGTTGGATTCATGAATTGGTTCTGAAGAAGATAAGAAGATTGTCCCTTACTTGGTTAGTTAGGGTTTATAGTTGTGGCTCAACTTGTTATATTGTAGTGATATAATAAGTTTTAGCTCTTTTTTCCTGTTGTCATTAATTACATTGGTCGAGATTCGTTGCCCTCTGTAAGTTCATTCACTAGATTCGTTTTCTTTTGGGATAGATCTTGATTTTCGGGACTCATTTTGTATGATTTCCTTTTTCTGAACTTTTGTTTTGAGGGTTTCATATTTTCTGCCGGGTTTAATTAAAAGTGCTCCTGTTTAATCTGTTTTATTACGGGTTGAGTTAATTTACGGTTTTTGAAAATTTGGCTGCCTTAATCCACAAATTTTAAACTAATAATTTAACACGTTCTACATTATAACTGCAGGTATAGCGGGTTGGTCCGCAAAATTCAAAACTAAATTAATAACAAAAAAATATGTAATTTTATAATATAAAATCATCGATACTAAAATAAATGTATCTCGTATTCATCTTAAATATAAAAAATAGTATCAAAAATCAAAAAATACATAACTGCATCAAAAAAATTAAAAAAATTCAAAAATTTAAATCTAAAATTGATTTGAACATTATCAATGTCTCCAACTTGTTAAAAAATGTCTTCTTAAAACCAATTTGGAGAGGCTTTCCTACTATCTCTTTGTCTTCAGTGTATTTGATATCCAATTAGATATAGATTTGGACATCGATGTGACATTACTGTGAAACCCCATCAGTTTCTTCACAAACAAAATCATCATCTCCATAGTAAAAATACAGAAAATTATAATATAATTAATCACACATTTATACTAAAGATTAAATTTTATTGATTAGTCATAAAATAGTATTAGATTATTTACTATTCTCTTCAAATTCACATAATTATGTGCACTAAGCAATGTTTGAACATTAAAAAGTAATAAACGACTTCTATATTTATTCAATACACGAATTTCAATGCTAAAAGTTGACTCCAATGTCATCGTCGTGATTAGAATACTAAGCATGTCATAAACCATGAGAGACAATTCTTTGAAACGAGTAAGGATCCTTGACTCTATACATAGTTACGATCAAAGGAAGGAAACAATACATGTATACATATAAGACGAAAACAGAAAAAAAGAAAAGAAAAAAAGACCATATGATATTAAATTATTAACACAGACCTAATCGATTACTTGGTCTTGCCTCTTGATACACGTACAGAGAGAAACAAATAGGTGAAACTTTTTTTTCTTGTCAGGGTTACTCGGGTTTTCTTTTTAAATTTTGAGAATTAAAAAATTTAAAGAATTAATAGGCTATAAATATAAAAATTTTAATGTAAAATAAATTTAGTTTGCAGATTAACCCACAACTTATGCGGATTAATCTGTATTTCATGCGAGTATATTCAACAAAAATTATAAATCATGACGGATTAACCTGCGGGTACAAGTTTTGGGCAATCAAAATATAAATTATAAATATGATTTTGGATAACTTTCGGGTTTTCAATTCTTACTTACACCTCTAGATTTAACTATTATCGCTGGTCATTGTATCCTTCAATGTTCAAGTAATAAAAATCATATGATAAAAAATATTATTTTCTTTGAATGCGCATGAGAGCTAATGAGACATTTTTTAGTTAACGCATCATAAAATTTTATTTGTAAAGCTCAGCTTTTGTTCCCATGAAATACTATATCCGTTCTTTAAAATTGAATGTTTTAGAAAAAAAAATTGTTTTACAAAGATTGATGTTTTGTATTTTTGATGCAAAAATTGTATAATATTTCTTGTTTTGTCCTTCATAATTAGAGTTAAAATAAAGAAAATAATTAACATTTAATTAAAAATAAAAATATTTTAAGTTATGCTAAAAAAATTTAATATCTGTGCAAAATCTTAAAAATAGAAACGAGGGACTAGAAAACAAAAAGTCATCATTGGTGGTAGTTGTAATCTTGCACTACAAGAAAACGTCGACGTAGTGACGGTCAATCCCGTCGGTAATCCATCGGTTATGACCATAACTGACGGGTTTTACGACGGGACGGTGTGTCGTATCTACGGTGTCGGAAACAGAAAACCTGTCGGTTAACCGTAGGACAAAACCGACGGCTTACCGAGAAGAAGTTTGTGACAGTTGACCGACGGATTATCTGTCATAAAAATAACCGCGAGGATCGTCGGTTAGGGTATTTAAATTTCCCATCAGTATACGAAACTGACGGGAAACCGACGGTGATATATCCGACGGGAACCGACGAGAAAAATAAAAATGTTAACCGATGGGAATATTAAATATGTCTTTTTAAAAAACATTCCAATACAACCCAAAAATTGATTAGAAAAATAAATAAATACCATAATTAAAATAAAAATGTAAATTTTTAATATTAAATTGTAGCAAAACATAAAACTTAAAAAGTTAGAAACTAAAATAAAATATGTTCAGAAAAACAAAAAAACATAAGTAAATGTCACTCGTCATCGTCCGGAGGCATCGCACCTCTGCGAATCTAGGCTCGCATTTGCTCCCATATAGCGTCCAACTCAGCCTTCATTTATTGTTGCATCTGAAGCTTGAATTCTTCGATTTCCTTCTTATACGCGGCTTTGAAGGCCAAGAATTCTTCATGCATTTGCGCAAGAGCAGCATCTTGAGAAAACCGGGATGTCGCACTGCAATGCTCGTTGGGACGGCCAAAAACCCTTCTTTTGCTCCTAGGCGTAAGCTGTCAAGAGAAAAAGATTAAAATGAAAAAATGTAAAATATTCTATAAAGTAATAACTTATTTAAATCCATACCTCATCGTAGAATTCATTCAGCTTATCGACCGAAACTTCATTGGATTTCGCGCCTTCAATATGAGAATCCAAAAACTCATGGGACTGCCGATACTCATCTGCAAGCTTCTTGACGGACTCGACGAGGTTCCAAGCTATAGTATCTTGAATCTCTCCCGTTTTCTTGCTAGTGTGGAGTTCGGTGACTAACTCCACATGAGAAGGACGTTTTCCCATTTTCTTTGTCTGCAATCTAAAATTCAAAAGACGAGAATAGTTAGAAATAAGAATTTATAAGTTAAAAGTATTAGATACATACCAATTTCTCCTCTACAGTGGCGATGCTCTGAGGTCCAGTGTTATGTGTCGAGTATCCGACTCCGGCTTGATCACTCATCTGGTTTTTCGCTTTCTTGATTGACGTGGACTTCGTCTCCTTGGCCTCCCAATGTTTAACAAACCCTTCCCATAAGTAAGGTTTGAATCCCAACTCCTTGCAAACCTTCTCCGCCAACCAATATTGCTTCCACTCGTACAACTTACGACGATATTGTTCCCGACATTTACTCTCAAACTCTCGCCTAACTACCCCAGTGTCCACAACATCCCAAGTGAACTCTTGCTATAGAAACAGTTAAATGAAATATTAATAATTTCTAAAATATAAGGTAATGAGTCGAAAATACGAAACTTACCGCAAAGTGTCGAAACCATTGATCTCGTTCTTCGAAAGGCATCTTTGCGAATGTCGGGTATGGCTCCTTGATCATTCCATTAAGCATATTGTTAATACACTTAGATATTCCATTATGGGAAATATCAAACCTACAAACAAATGATCAGAAACAAAGTTAATAACGTAAAGTAAATGGGATTATTAGGAAACATTTATGATATTTTGCTTACCAAGTTGTGTTAGGTAGCCTCTGTGAATGCAGCTTTGTGATATCCTGCGATTGGGGCTGCTGGATGAAGTCCTCAACGGTCATTCGTTTGAATTGGTCGGTTTGCGTTTTTGGTACTTGACTCGACTCAGAAGGTATTGTTTCCGGAATCCCTTGACCTCTACCTCGATGTAGAGTACCACCGACCACATGAACACGTGACTTTCTACCTAAACGTGGAGGAGGAGCGGTAGCAGTTCAGGGAGATGATCCCAGTGAAGGGACAGAACCACGTCCATTCAATGTAGTCCGGACACGTCCTGACGAGAACCTAGCAAAATCACTTAAAACATAAAATTATTATAAAAACAAACTAATTTAATTTTATGTAATTTTGAGTATAAGAAATAATAATAAATTGTTTTTTAATAAAAAGGGGAAAAATTTATAATTAGTAAATATAAATAAGATAATTATATGTTAAATTTATAAAAAAAATGTCCAAAAATATAGGGAAAAATATATTTTTTATTTAAAAAATGTTAATTTGGTAAAATGTAAAATATGATCAAAATTCGAAAACAAAATTTGAACAAACTAAAGATTTATTTTAACAATACATCTAAACATGTTTTCAAATGAAAATATATGTGAAATAAATAATCCTTTCATATAAATATGTGAAAAAAATAAAAAAAATATTGTAGTCATTTAAAAAAAACTTTTAAAAATATGTTCTAAGAATTTTATATTTAAATTAAAACTAAACAATTTCAAAGCATGTTATTAAAATAAAGAAAATATATATGTTAAATTTATTAAAAAATATGCCCAAAAAAATAGGGAAAAATTTATATATTTTTTAAAAATGTTAGTTTGGTAAAATGTAAAATATGATCAAAATAGAAAATATGATCTTAATTTGTAAAAATTTTGAACCAACTAAAGATTTAATTTAACAATACATCTAAACATGTGTTCAATAGAAAATATTTGTGAAATAAATAATCCTTACATATAAATATGTCAAAATAAATAACAAATAATATTGTAGTCATTTAAAAAATTATAAAAAAATATTTTCATTAGAATTATATATTAATAAAACTAAACATTTTCAAATCATGTTTTAAAAAAAAAAAAAATATAATATTTTTCCAAAAAAAACAAAATTTCGTTTTCACCCAAAAATCACCATTTTCCAAACTCAAAATCACATATTCTTCCTTTACAACCTAAATTCCTTGTTCTTTTACCTAATTTACCATTCCCTACTCCACAATCTAACATCAAATCCATGAATATACCCAAAAAATTTCATAAATCTAACATTTGGAAAATTGGTTTGAAATTTAGAAAACTTACTGTGGATTTGAGTTTGATGGATTATGTGCCATGGTAGAAGGAGAATCGCCGGATTAATGGCCGACTGTGATGAATATCGTTGGATTTTTAGAGAATTCCGGAGGTTGCAGCTTTTTCGAAATCGTTACAAATGGTGAAACGTCCGATGGGGAAGGAAAAGGTTATTATAAGTAACTTACTGACGGGAAACCCGTCGGTATCCCGTCGGATATGCTAGGGCATACTTCACGCGGTTTCACACGGTTTCCAAAATGTTTGAATTGCCGCGTAAATATTAGGCAGTCTGTCGGTTATAACCGACGGACAACAAAATTATTACAAAATTTGTGTTCAGCTTGGCTCGAACCTAGGTTGTTTAAGTATCAAATATGCTATGTTGCCAGTAGACTACTACCATCGTCATTGTTGTTGATAACAATTTTAATATATATAATCTCGTTTGACCTTAATTATACAATTTTGAAAGAACTTTGATATTATAAATAATTTAAATAAAAGTTTAGTCACTTCAATAATCACATTTAAATTTGTATTATAAATTTGTATTTACTTCTACAATCATATATAAATTATAAATATAACAAAACTATATTTACCAATTTGTTTAAACATATACTTTTATTAATTCACTTACCAATTATAATTGACATTCACTTAATATTTATTAAAACATGTTAATTAAGTACAATATTACACATACAAACTTACACAAATTTAGTACACTATTACACATACAAACATGGATAATCATACATTACAATACCATTTATTTTGATACAGGAACTAGAAGATTTATTATCTCACTCATGAGCAAACACCATCTTCCTTGATACCACTATTAACATTCGATGCAATTCTCGACCTTAATGATCCATCTCGAACTTCAACATGTGTTTCTCACAACAACCGTAATGGTTATTTGGACATTTGTAATTGTTGAGATCCGGTTCTTCATACGTATCCAACACATGAACGGCCTTTGACGATGAAGGTTTTTCATGTCTTTTGGTTTGGCGGTAGTTGTAAACCGTGATTTTGGAGTCTTTTTTGGTGCACACAAGGCAGGTGAACTACTTTGTTTAGAAACGTGAATTGAGGTCCTGGGACCAAGAGAAGACGATGGGGTGTTGTTTGGTTCTTGCAAGGAATTAATGAAAGTGGTTATAATTATTTCTTCTTCAGAAGTATAAGGAATATTATTTGACATGGTATGAGATATTGTTAGGAATTTAAATATGTCTGTGATATTAGAACTTTTATTATCGGGAATTTATAGAAAATCCAAAGTACAGATTTCCGATACAATCCCTTTCTGTCAAACTAGATCTGAACCGTAGATAATTTTTAAAATTTTGTGACCGTCTGATTTATTTAGCTCCTACAAAGTGGTTGTACTTACCAAATTGGTTTGACCACACGTGCTATATAGAAACCATTGATACAAGATACGTTGATTGTTAGAAATTAAACCATTGTGCGTTTATCCTGAATTCCACCTTGGTTTTTGAACCATTGTATGTGGTTATAAAACAATATTAATATATAAACTAAGTACCAACTAAAATTTTTAATTTTATAGTTAAAACTTAATAAGTGTACTTTTGAAACTTAGCGTTATGACTATTTAATTTTAAACCATGTTAAAGGTTATAAACTACCATTTTCTTTACTTATAAAGTTTATAATTGAAACATAAATAAGGATCAACTAAATTATTCAATCCAAATTGATAACATAGATACTTTATTACTTAGCGTAAATACTATTACAACATTTATTTAGAGTAGAACTTAGAAGGAAAACTTAGATTTTTTTTAATCCATCTCATCGTCAGAGTCGTGAATAACTATTAGGGCAATCATTTGATATGGTCCAATAACTTTAATAATATTGTTTTTCGTAATGTTTAAGCTCTGTTCCCCACGGGGTGAAACACAAACCAAAACATTTCGAACCAAAACAACAGCACCAACTTTCAGAACGTCGGTAACACCGTCAAGAAGGAAAACTTTGTTATGGAAAGACGCACGCATTGTGCCTGTCGGATCTTTGACAGTTGTCATTCCATCCCCAAAAACATTTTTCTCGAATGCCTTTATCATTACCAACACCTACAATGTTAAAAATATGTTAACATTTGTAGTAATTGTAAACAAATATATACATGAGACGTAATAGCTTACGTTTTTTATCTTTCTCCAATATGTTCTGCTTACACGTATTTCTTTCAACAGAGTCCATTCGTTACCAGACTCCGTTATGTACTCAATAGCTGAAGTCCAACGAACCTCTTTGAAATCAAGGTCTCTTTCGCTTACCAATTCATTGTAATACATTTGCGTTGACATAACTGGTTGCTCTGGTGCAAAGCTTGAACTTCTTTCGTGGTAAACCTTGCGTGTCCGAACACGTTAAAGATTCTGGAAACTTTCAGTACCTGGATTAAAGGTTCTTCCCTTGAAAATTGAGTAGGTAGTAGAAGTTCTTGTGGTGTATCTATAACATTTATATATGGGACGGGTAGTGGAGGTGGGGGTTGTAGTGGCCAAACGGAAAAAAGATCTTCATTATGGCCTTCTGGAACATCAACATTGACAGGGGAGTTCGAAATTTTTGACAATTTAAGGTTTTTTATCGTTATACTTATGATTTCATAACGAATAAATGAATTATATATATATAGACACGCAGTTTGAAATCATGTATATAACTCGGACTAGTAGTTAGGTGTACCTAACTACAAATTGCATTTGAAGTGTTAGGTATACCGAACTAGGAAATGCATGTGGAAAACTTGGATAAAAACATGTGTCTCTTTTAAGACGATAAAATGACAAGTTCTGTAAATTGGGAAAAGGTGTTTATTTAAAGGAAAAAACATTCTCGGGTTTTACTAAAGTTTAGTAAATATTATGCAAACAATGTATATTTGTAACAAAGTATAACTAGTACAGATGAGAAATTTGTAAAAATTTATGCTGGCCGTCGGTAATCCGTTGGTTATAACCGACGGGTATCCGACGGCAAGCCTAAATTCTTACAAATTTTGGTTTCTCGAAGGCTCGAACTCGGATCTAATCACTGCAATGCATTATATTATGGAAAGATTAGGAAAATAATGTTTAATGTTCATATTTTTTACCATGTAGAAATAGTAGAACCAAAAGTTGATAAAAATTTATGGTGGTTGTCGATTATCCGTCAGTTATAACTGACGGGTAACCGACGGCAACCATAAATTATTTGTAATTTTCTTTCTACTAGTTCGAACTCGAGTTGTGAAGTTTGTCAACGGTGAAATGATGCCAGTAGACTACTACCATCGTCAATTGTGTAAACATATATTGATGATGTAATGCTACATTAATAAGAAGTCAAATACCTGAATACAAATGCATATAAACTTTATTAATTGTTATAATAACTTAACAACCCTTATTTATACATTACACTTAATTGAAAGCGTAGTTTTATAAGTAACTGAAATTATAACCCACTTAATTGTACTTCTCAAATTCTTCAATGTGAAACTGACAACAATTTGGATACTCGTCTGTAGGACAAGCGAAGTCACGATCATGTTCTTCCATTTCCCCACTATAAGAGTCGTTACCATACCCAGTGTCAAGAGTGTGGTTGGTTAATTTCTCGATGGCATCAATATCAATTTCTGATGGTGGAGATTCAACCGGCTGGATAAACCACTAGGATGGTATTGATCATTGGGTTCAGATTCGACCAATGCTTCCTCTGTGGCATCAAGGGTATGGGGAGTAGGTATAAGTGTATTATACCTATGAGCTTCGGGATGTATGGTTGTACTCAAACTTGGTTCTGGTTCTGAGTCCTGCGAATCCCACCCCCATTTTGTCTCCAAATCTTTGCGCTCCCTGTCCCATTCCGCCACCTTCCCTATAAGTTCCGAGTGTGTAATCCTCCATAAAGCTTCAATTTCTCGTTCTGAATCAGAATTGTGTGACATGTTTATAACTTTGTATTGAAGGTTCATAATGTATTTGGAATATCATATATATAGACGATTAGAAATATGCAACTCAAAGTTAATATATTAGGTAACACCTACGCATACATTTAAAACGTGTTGAAAACGTTATCAAGTAGGTGCATGTACATTACATTATCTCTACCAACCAAACACATAATAAGGTTCAGACCTTATAACAAAAACTAATCTGACTCGGAAGATGTTTCATTTGAATCTATTGAGTCATTATCATCTTTAAACTCTCCATGCGCATCTTCATTTGATGTAAACTCACCAATTAGGTCAACAGCTTCCGTTGTTTCCACTTCAACCATAACAACATTTCCGGCTAGTTGTAGAGGATCGTGTTCCACCACCCCATAGATTTTTCCTCTTGGGGTTATTGATGTGACCGTAAGCCAAGGGTCATTGTGAGTACTTACACGAGGGTATGGAATGTAACACACCTACATTCGTTAGTAGTTAGAGAAAATGCTAAACACAAATATTGTTCATATATGAAGAAGACAAAATTTACTTACTTGGTCTGCTTGGGAAGCAAGAATAAATGGATCATATTTCAACGAAATTAGATTTCTTCTTGAATGAACCGAAGTCACACCAAATTGGTCAACTTTATAACCATACCCAAGAGTCGGATTATACCAATCACACTTGAAGATAATACACCTCATGTTTAAAAATCCAGGATATCAGACTTCCAAAATTTCATTGAGTACTTCATAGTAGACAACATCTGCAGACTTAGCGGATATCCTATAATCAGAAGTTACCGTACGACGGCCATAATTAAGAATACGAAACACATAGTCTCTCGTACAATATCTTGGATATGCAGTTTTGATATAGTTTGGACCGTTAATCAAATCTACCAACCATGCATCGATCGTTTGCCCCATTCCAAGAAGACATTCCATGTGAAAAGAGAAGGAGAGGAGAAGAAAAGAAGGTATGAACGTGTGTGTGGGACTAATGATCAGTTATGCAGAGAAGGGAGAAAGTGAAAGCTGACTCACAATTATTGCAAATGTCTGTCTAGTGTCTTTAATGAATCAAATGGTCCTAAGATCTTTTTCCACTCTCTTACCTTATCTCGAAGCAAAAATCTAATTTACATGAAGCATTTATTACATCACGAATATTAGCCATTTATACCCAACTTTGATTTTGACCCATCAAAAATCAAATCCTTAGGTGTTGTTAGCGATCTTTGATATCCATTAGTTTCTTGGATCGATAATTTTGACGAGGCTCAACCCGTGGCATAAGCCACATAAACAAAAACTTAAACCCAAAATTTATAGCTAAAAACAAGTAAAAATAACACAATTCTTACTCGAAGCCATGACCTATGAGTTTAAAATGATGGCTCAAACCACCAAATCAATCTCTATTTACAATTATGTGATACCTATTTAACATATAGTGATCTCTATGTTTACAAATAAAATTACTGTTGTAACGTCTAACTAATTTTAAAACATGCCTTAAAAGTGTAATTTCTGTTTTTTTTCATTTGCAGATGAAAATGTTAATATTAATTATGTTGGAAAAATATTTAATCTTGCTTAGAGCTTTCGATAATGTTGGACCCGCTATATTTTGACTCTTGAGATGCGAAAAGATATCCAAGAATAAGTAAGAATATTTGTTTGATATACAGTTTTCAGTATCAAAGTGTTTTTAGTTAGATTTTCTAAACAAAATTTATTACGTCCTAATGGCTAATGTACATTGATCCTCCAAGGCTAATTAAGAAATTCTAACTCCAGGATTTAGTAACGAGTAAGTGATAGGTTGAAGTGGGAAGGTTTATCAGAGGCCGAGATCCTAGCTTGGAGATGGAAATTGCAAGTTCCGTTCTCGAAAACTTTGAATTGTCATAAACAAGTTAGACAAAAAATCGTAAAATGGCTTAAATCTTGCTCACAATCTTACGAACGAACGTTCCGATGGACATTTTCGAATATCCAAAAAGTATGTCTGAAAATGGTGAGTGGGGCGGTCACGTGATGTTACATGCAGATGCTTATCAAGCGAAGATACTAGTCATTACATCATTCAAAGATACATATCTATTATATATTGAGATTATATTCTTCCTGTCTCAAGATTTTTTGTTTCTCATACTATACGATTCGGATTACACCTTAAATCTTTTTTACATTTTTTTTCCATCTTACAAACGAATCTTGCAAATATATTATACAATATATGTATTTTAGTAATTAATTAATTACTAGTGAAAGGTAAAGTTATAGATACAAAATAACTTTTATTTATTTGATATTTTAATTCATTTTTTGTTGATTTGAAACAATTTTTAGACGTGGAACCACTTTTGGCTCATTGCTTAAACTTTTAAAAGGTTTGTACATCATATTTTGAACTTCAAATAGCACAATTTCTTACATATTAAAAGAGTTTTTCACATGTTCTAAAATTTTATTAATAGAATCTTTCGTCGTAGTTTCGTGTGTTACGGGAATAGTTTGTCTATCATGAAAATATCATACATGCAAAAATGTATATTGTAAATCTGAGTATTGTAGAAAAATTATGTTCATTATGAATATGTCAGACATCGTAATCGTTGTTTGAAAAATATGCAAAAAGTCGAGTAATCATCATATTAGAATTAAGTCATATTTTTTCTAATAAGAATTATGTAATTGATGAAAAAAATCAATTTTTAGATTACAAAATTTATCATAACATGTAAAAAACAAATCCATTGAATTTTGTAAACGGAAAAACTTGATTAAAAGTAAACAGAAATGAGGTGTTAGGGCAAGACGCTCACAGAGCCATCTCTGTCTCCCATTGCCGTCTTATCAAAGATTCAAAGAAAGAAGAAGAAGAAGCAAACAACACACATTTTGAGAGAAATGGAGAAAGCAGCAATTTCACCGAGTATTAATCAAAATTACCTACTTTTTCCTTCACGCGCCTTCACCACGTGAAATGGAGAGAGCAGCCTCTTTTTTTTTTATAGTTGATTTCTATTGTTATACTTTGGATCGGATTTCAGGCAAGTTTGCAAATAATGATAAATAATTCTCAAAATCTACAAAAGAAATATTTTTTTTTTAATTAGGAAATCTTGGGCTAAAGTCTAAACTTCAAAAACCTATTAAAAATGTCGGATGTTCTTGTTATTTAAGATTTATTTTAGAAGATATTACATTACTAATTAACTAGTAGTTAGCTTAACTAGTTTATACTCCAATATGTTTTACTACCGAGAATTATATGAATTTAAATAGTGATATTCCAATGTGTAAGAAAGTCGGATATATTACGACTCGACAGGATGTCATGAATATCTTGTGATTACGAGATAATAACATAGCTATCTACTGACCTAATAATATAAACAAATCCCTTAAGCCGAATTTTTGTTTATTCTTTTGAAGTCTTGAACATCAATATTTATTTTTTTAAACGAAAAAGAAAAGAGATAGAAGTGTTTTTTTTCTTTCTTTCATGGAAACAACTTTTGAACGTTGACAGTACTTCCAAAATACTTATTGGGTCTTTTAAAAAGTAGCCAAAATATTATTAAATCATTGAAAAGAGAAAAGAAATGCCTACTTTTCTTCTTCTTTTTCTTTTTTGACATGAAATGCCTATTACTATACGAACCTCTTCTTTTACCATTTTCATTTATTTATTTTTAATTTATTTATTTTAACCATTTTAATTAATTTATTTATTTATTTTAACTTTATTGCTAAAGAACTTCATCTATATGAAAATTGTTTCTTCGATCAAAAGGAGTAATTATTAATCTATAATAAAGTGAGTGAAAACAAAATCTACAATCGATGGATTAATTTTTATCGTATCTTTTCTGAAAAGTTAGTAATTTACAGACCACAGTTATATAAACGCATGTTCGGATAAGTTATTCATGATTCGTTATAAATATCATTCATGATTCAATAATATTAAGTTTTATTTCATATATATATGAAAAATTAAAAAGACAAAGAGGTGACCTACAAGACCAATTCCTGCCAACGGTGTTCATGAACACCACTTCTTACCTTTGTTTAAGGGATGATTTAGGTGGATGTACAAAATTTGAAAATCAATTAATAAAATAACTATGGTGTAGAAATTTTAAGTAAATAACCTTTTTACAAAAAAAGAAAGTTCAAAAATATTTTTAGACAGGCAATGGAAAATGTACCATGACAACATTATTATTTAAAAATAAACATGTTATAACACATAATAACAAGCAATCGAAAAATAACATATTATTTTCTAAAAAACCATGCTACAAAATATAATAACATGACAACAGAAAAATAAAAATATTGTTTAAAAATTTTATGTTACTTTTTATGTCACATTATTTTATTTGTTAATGTAGTGATTTGTATTATAGTACAATGATTTTCAGATAATCATTTTTCTTATTTATTAAGTCATAGCCTGTGATAAAATTACACACGAAAACATATATTAAACACGAGAATTGTAAGATTAAGAGGGAGTAATTGGTGTGATTGCAGAATATAACGATGAGATACAACATAAATCAAAATCAGAGAAAGAAAAATTGGAAATTAGAGCAGAAAATATGTTGAAAAAATGAAGAAAGAGAGCCAATGAGATGGAGAAAGAAAACCACCAACATAGAAAAGAAAAAATTGAAATTGGAAAGAAAAAATATGCTAAAAAGAAAAGAGAAAGAAATGAGCAGAAAGAGATAATAAAAATAAAATAAAAAAGAAAGAGATGAAAATATTTTTAAAAAAAGAGAGAAAGAAATGGAGAAAAGAGGAAAATGAAGAAGGAATAAGGTAACATTTCTAATCCTTACAGCAACTGTTCATGAAACGTTATTTTACAAAATACTTTTGATTTTAGGATCATTTATTGCAATTTCCTTTGTTTAACCCTTTTAGCTTCAAAGTTCAAAACTTTATTTACCTGTTCAATGCTAATAAATTTTTATAAATACCTATGAAAGGCATATGAACAGCGTGAAAAACACAATAATTTGAATCGCTACAGACTTTATTTCTCGAAGTGCTTTGACTTTGAAAATCTGTAGTTCCAACTTCCAATCTCACCTTAAGTCAACTTTTTTGTTAGTCTAGAAAGCGTCGGTCATTTATTGTATTCTTTTTCTTTTAACTATTCAACTAAAGTCAGCCAAGAAAGAAAATACAATTTAAAGTACTAAATTTATCTTAAGATATACTTTAAAAAATCAAAGTTATGATGGTTGCTTTATTATCACATGATTACGGCTCTAAAGACATTATCCATACTACATATTTGATTAAGTTTTGATGTGGATATACATGGGACATCGCTATTAGGTCAATTGCATAATTAATTAACCATTATGGGATTGGTCTCTGAAATCTTTGACTGCTAGCTATAGTAGATGGAAATGTCAAAGAAGGAACTATTAGAATTTCGGGGAGTATTTTTTTTTTTTTTTGACTTATTGACAAAATTTTCGAGGAGTATTAGAGGTGTTTTCTATAGATATTAGATATTTCGATATATTCTTACGTTTATTGGGCTCTCTTAATAGACATGTGAGAGACCTGACCACCTTAGCTTCTAGCACTAATGCGAGAGATCTTACGTTCATGTGTTCCTTTGAAGTTTGTATTCCATTTGTTAAACTGTGATTGGCCTATTCCATTCAATTTAAATTTATCTAACAATTTAAATTTATCTACGATCTATCACTCTTTCTAAACGGCCAAAAGAAAAGATCTATCACTCTTTTTATTTTATATTGGATTAATTAGTTTATCGGATCCGGGTAAAATATCTTCAGTTTGGCAATTTTGCTCACCTAATATTCTAGTATTTAGTTTCAATCTACATTTGGCACATATCCTTTCATTTTCAGTTCCAAAGATTTATAACTCCATACTTGAAAATCCAATCCATAATACATAATAAAGTTATATGAACACTATGATTAATTTGTCACGAATAACTTAGTGTAAATTACCGCAAATAATAACTCTATTTCATAATTGTAAAACCTATAGATAGTCAATATATCGTTAGGAAGAAACTTGGAGAAATTTCTTCAGACTTGCGTACATTACAATAACTCCAATATTGTATATATAGTCTTTAATTATGCTGGGCTATAATAATTTTTAATGTCCAAAAAGTTACTTTTTGATTTTTGGGGTTTTAAATAAAATATTCATACTTTTGACATCTTTTCTTCAAAGACTTTTTGACATCTTCTATCGCATCACAATACTAGCTCCTCCAGCTATTATATAGTTTCCATTTCTTTCTTTTAATTTCTGCGTTCACATAATATTTCCCCTATAATCAATCATACACCAATTCACACCATCTTACCCACCAACATAATAATCTTGATCATATAGAGAGAAAATAGAGCCCTAAATCAAGAACAACAGCAAGATCAAGAACAAGAAAGCAACAAAACCTCACGAAGAGATGGGAAGAGCACCATGTTGTGACAAGGCGAACGTGAAGAAAGGCCCTTGGTCTCCTGAGGAAGATGCAAAGCTCAAATCTTACATTGAATCGAGTGGCACCGGAGGCAATTGGATCGCTTTGCCTCACAAGATTGGTATTAATAGTTGCTCCTTTTCTTTTTTCTTTCATATATATGTTTAGATAAATATACTAGTCCACCGCATGGTCCATAGATGTGGCTCTTTTTCCTTATGCATTAGGAAAGAGAGATGCTACCTCTTCCTAATTATATTCTTGTCCCGAACTGGAATATGTATTCTTGTTATTTAAGACGTTTAGAATGGTCAACTATAATATTACGATTCTCTTTCTGATAGGATGCCCTCTCTCTTGCTTGTGGTTCAAGGTTTGAAAAGATGTGGAAAGAGTTGTAGGCTGAGGTGGCTTAACTATCTGAGACCAAACATCAAACATGGTGGCTTCTCTGAGGAAGAAGAAAACATCATTTGCAACCTCTATCTTACTATTGGTAGCAGGTATTATTCATAGATATATATGATGTGGAAACCTCTTAATTAGTTATATGATGTCTGAATTTAATAAAGGTGGTCTATAATCGCTGCTCAATTGCCGGGACGAACAGACAACAATATAAAGAACTACTGGAACACGAGGCTCAAGAAGAAACTTATTAACAAACAACGCAAGGAGCTTCAAGAAGCTTGTATGGAGCAGCAAGAGATGGTGTTTATGATGAAGAGACAACAACAACAACAAACCTCTTTCATCATCAGGGAAGACCAAACAATGTTCACATGGCCACTACATCATCAGAATGTTCAAGGACCAACTCTTTTCATGAATCAAATTACCAACTCGTTCCGCGACCAAGAAGATAGTAAGCCAGTGATCATCAAGAACCTGGTCAAGATTGAAGATCAAGAACTGGAGAGAACAAACCCTCATCATCATCAAGAATCGATGACAAATGCTTTTGATCATCTCTCCTTTTCTCAACTCTTGTTAGATCCTAATCATAACCACTTAGGATCAGGAGAGGGTTTCTCCATGAATTCGATCTTGAGAACTAACACAAACTCTCCATTGCTTAACAGAAGTATTGATCATCAATGGTTAGGGAATTTCCAGGCCGAAGCTATCGACTTGTTCTCAGGAGCCGCCACAAGTACTTCGGCAGATCAAAGCGCCATAATTTGGGAGGACATACGCTCTCTTGTTTATTCTGATTCAAAGCAATTTTGTTAGTTAATTGTTTCAAAGATGAACGTACATCATTATTGTTTATTGGGGTAATACAAGGCTATGGTACGTTTATATATATATGGAATATGAGAAGGACGATCTATCTATTTTGTATATATTTATTAATATCTCTAATTAAGTTGGTATGTATATGGATTTGAAATTAATTATAATGCAGAATTGTGGGAACTCATATACGACAGATCCTAACGAAGTAATCACATTTGGATAGACAAAATTTTGTTATAGTTATCTTTTAAAAGTAAGAACTTAATGTGCATGTATATGGGTGCGTATAGTTCCTACGTACGAAAGAGTATAGTGGGCATGTGTTAAGTTTTCATCTGTACATATAATGATGCATATACACGCATATATATATATATATACTCACACTAATAAAAAAGGGAAAATATTAGTGGTCGGATCCATACGTATGTGGTTATATTCATTGATTGTATGTTCATCCTACTTTTTCGAATAATTATTGTTTAAATAGGATTATTCCGGATTCGTTAGGGTTATAATTACCTGGATGTCAGATTTTGCAAAGCATTTAGCTGGAAACCATTATAATGTTAATAATAATAAGATTATGGATTTATAAAAATAAGAATACCTAACATTTTGACAAAAAAAAGGCTTTGGTTACCAAATAAATTATTGTGTGCAACTCTCGACTACTCAAAGACATGACCTCTCTCTTCCTAGCTAGTCACTAGTCTGTTTCTTGTTTCCTCACAGAATCAGATGATGTCACACGAATTTTTTTTTCCTTTATGAGTTTGGCAAATTCGTTGCCTATTCAAAGATCAAATCAAATCAAATTGAGAAAGTCCTAAACTGCCACCGTCGCTTGAAATATATGTATTAAAACTTGAATTTGTCATGTGTAATTTTCGATTACAATACTTAAATTCACCTATATTATCTAGAAAAAAGCTTGAAATTTAAAATATGTGCATACCTAATTTATACACCATATATAGATAGTTTCCCTTATGAAAACAATATAATTTTTTACGACTGCACTTGAACCCGCCGGCCGAAATAGGGTTGGAAGAGAGATCATCTCTCGGCAATTTACGAGTTAACCTTCCGTTTTGCATCTCGGGATGTCCATACCAGACCATCCGTATTTTGTAACTCGATTTGGTATAACCGGTTTTCTAACCATTGGACAATTGTTGGTTATATTTGTTTAATTTTCTGCATTATAAAAGGAAAAAAAAAAAGAAAACCCTTTTAACAAAACAGAAAAAACATATGATTTTCATCTTGCATTTTGCCAAAGTTATGGGCCCATCTCTAAGCATCTTTATTTTTCTGCAACTTTTATGGTTTTGGAAAAAAAAATGCAATGACGCTCCAACTTAAATCATTATGAAGAGGATGGAAAGCGATAGTTTTTAAATAAAAACAGAGAAATCAAACACATATATTCTCAAAATGAGAGGAAAAACAAACCATAAATCATAATGAAAAAAAACATTACTACGGTAGTACTCTTATTAGATAGGAAATTAGAGAAAAACTAAAAATTCAACATCAAATTAACTAGTGTAACAATAGTTTTCTGTATATGTGATAATTTTCTGTTGACGATGTGCTTGTTACTCAAAAATCGATAATTTTTTTTTTTACTATTATTACTATATTCCACTCAAATTCTTTGATTCCACTGTCATAGTATATATATTTGTAGGTTTGAACCCCCTTTTTCAACTGTAAAACATTTTCTTAAAACTTGAGTTTATTTTTATTTTATTTTTTAGATAACTGATTTTATTTTTCTTTTTTGTTCTTTCTTGAAGGGATACCATTTGGAACATACAACTAAAAACTTGAGTTTATTTTTCCCGTCCGCAAAATCAGCAAAATCAAACAATCCGTTCAGTCCTAGAATAAGGCTAGAAGTCACGGTTCATTGTTATTTTATTTTATTTTGATTTTTGATTTTTGTATATATAGGACAAATGGGTTGATCTATAGTGACGTTTTCAAAGAGTATTACAAAACTATTCCGTGAAAGACAAGTCACTGAACGTTCCAAACATTCTCTTCAAACAGCAAAATCACAAACGTAATTATGCAATTATTCGTCTTTAATTTAATATTTCTACCAATTATTATCAAAAAATAATAATATTATAAATCACGCACCCATTAATTAACTAAATAGTAAATATCATAGATTAAATCCAAAACTAAGAATCTTAGGCTCTGAATGAAGCCGATCTGCATAGTGTGGAGCGATTCAAATAGTAACAAAAATTTCTGAATATAATATATTTTATTATTATTAAAACTGTATTATACTTTTTCACAGTTGTCTCTCGTATTTTTATTCGGATGCATACTGCCAAAAAAAACAAAGGCTACATTTCAAATATCAAGAATCTTGTTATATGCTTACTACTTGTGTATATATTATTACTTGTGTGTATATATGAATGTAGTTGAACATTTCAAATACACTTTCTTATCAAATTCAAGATATGTACTTCCAATGATGACCTAAATTTAAGACGCGTGGAAAAGTTCGTATCCTTAGTTATTAATCGTGATTTAGGAAAAAGGGACCTAGTGATGAAAATCATGCACGTAAGCCACTTGCATTAGTGATTCAGTGGACTGCAGAACGTGTCATATGCATGGACATATATAATCACACACACATATACATATATATATATATATATATATATATATTCTTTGAATCATTTTTCATTTACCTACCAAAAACTAAGCTATTTTAAAATGTTAAAAACAAAATGTCATAGAAAGAAAGATTCTTATAAAATAAAATTTACATTCGGATAGTTAGAACTGAGTTTAAAATCAGATTTTAATTATAACAATTATTAGTTTCCAAAATTCGAATATTCTAATTAACACTGAACATTTAACTGAGAATATTCTAATTAAGTCTAGCTAATATTATATTGATCGAAACTAAAATTTTGAAATTTAGTTTGACTCCAAACCGTAAAAAGTTAAATTTAAGAATATTATTATTATTAAGAATATTAGGATTATTAATATTTTAACTGTTACAAATAACTAGTTTCCAAATTTCGATATTAACACAATATATGCCTAAATTTCAGTTAATTTAAAAATGTTATTGTTTTTAAAATTTAAAATAAATATGTAGATATTTCAAATTTGAATTTTGAGTTTTTTATTTGAAAATTTGTTAATTTATATGAATCTAATTAAGAGCATATATTGTGTTAATATATGAAAATAATTTCGAATATGTATTTATATGAAAATAATTTATATGAGATATATCTTAAATCGTAAACATGAAAATTTATTATATTTTAATTAAAATTAATATTTCACAATTAAAAATTAGTAACAATACATAATGTTTAATTTAATTTAATTTAATTTCAATTTATAATGCTTCCCTTTTAATAGTATAAATATATATATATATATATATTAATTATTAGAAATATATATTTATAATGTTCACATTTTATGAAAAAAAATTTAAATTCAAATATCTCGTAAAAGATGGTACAAAATATTGAAAATATATGGAGGATGAACCTAGACATTTCTAAAAGATCAATAGTTAAATTTTGGACTTAAATCTAGGCAATTAATTTATTCGATTCTTTGTCAATGCAATGTTAAATCTCAAAATTAAATGTATAGATTATTTGAAACAAATATAGAATATATGTATAATATGTGAAATAAAATTTTGAATTTGAATGTCATATATATGTTAAACATAGCGAATTGATAATGTAACTTTGAATATTATAAGTGAAATTTAATATGAATGAATATTATTACGAAATATTATTAATATTTTATTATATTTTCATTAATATTACGAAATATTATTAAAATGAATGGATATTATTACAAAATAATATTGTTACGAAGTATATGATATTTTTTATTATTTCGTATAAAAAATTTAACATGAATGAATATTATAATTTTTTATATTCATTTATTTATAAATTATTTTAATTGTACTTTATCTGTAACCAACTAAATCTTAAATTTTAAATTTTGAAAATATTATTTTCGTATTTATGTAACTAACTTAGAATATTCAAATATTCGATTATCTATGACTTTTTAAATATTACAAAAGATTTTCTCTGATTTGTACTTTTTCTAAATTGCCCAAAACATATTTTTTTCTTCTTCTTAGTTGATTTTAAAGTAATGACATTACATAGAATTTTATCAGAAGTTAAACGTTTTTTTAAAAGTTGTGCTTGTTAGTAATGAATTTGAATTTTAGTCTTCAGATATTTGTAAATTATTTGTGAAGTGGGATAGTCCTTTATTTATAACTATTTAACTGATCCCGAGAAAATGAAAGATACATACAATTTCTGAGCAACTATCTCTGGGGCATGGAAGAACCAAATGTCTTCTCTCACAACGTAATCGTCAAAGCTTATGCGAAAGAATCGAAAATCCATATTGCACGTCAGTTGTTCGCCGAAATTCCGCAACCAGACATTGTTTCTTATAATACCCTTATCTCGGGATATGCTGATGCTAGAGTAACTGATCCTGCTATGTTCCTGTTTAAGAGAATGAGAGAATTGGGATTTGAAGTTGATCGGTTTAAGTTATCAGGGTTGATAGCAGCTTGTTGTGAGGGTTTGATTCTTATTCCTCTGTGAATATCGCATTCGTTACGTATTATCGTAAAGGCGGGCTTTTGATAGAGGCAGTCTCCGTATTCTATCGGATGGATGATTTAAGAGATGAAGTTTCATGGAATTCGATGATTGTGGCTTTCGGGCAGCACAAGGAAGGAGCAAAGGCCTTAGCTTTGTATAAAGAAATGATCTTTAAAGGATTCAAGATCGATATGTTTACATTGGCAAGTGTTTTAAATGTTATAACTAGCTTGAATCATCTGATCGGTGGCCGTCAGTTCCACTGCAAGCTGATCAAGGCTGGATTTTACCAGAATTCACATGTGGCAAGTGGTTTGATTGATTTCTACTCAAAATGTGGGGGTTCTGACGGTATGTCTGATTGTGAGAAGGTTTTTCAAGAGATTCTATCGCCGGATTTGGTTCTCTGGAATACGATGATTTCTGGGTATTCAATGAACGAGGAACTCTCTGAAGAAGCAACGTATTGGTCACAGACCTGATGATTGAGTTTTGTTTGTGTCACAAGCGCTTGCTCGAATCTCTCCTCTCCTTCTCAGGGCAAACAGATTCAAGGCTTGGCGATCAAATCTCACATCCCTTCGAATAGAATCTCTGTGAACAACGCGTTGATTTCGTTATATTACAAAAGCGGAAACTTGCAAGATGCAAGGCGGGTATTTGATCAAATGCCGGAACTTAATGCAGTATCTTTCAATTGTATGATTAAAAGGTTACGCAACACGGGCATGGAACAGAAGCTTTGCTTTTATACCAACAGATGCTGGACTTGGGTATTGCGCCTAACAATATAACCTTTGTAGCTGTTCTTTCTGCTTGTGCACACTGTGGTAAAATCGACGAGGGTCATAAGTACTTCAAAACCATGAAGGAAACGTTCAAGATTGAACCAGAGGCTGAGCACTATTCTTGTATGATTGATCTTTTAGGCCGAGCAAGAAAGCTAGAAGAGGCAGAGAGATTCAGAGATGCAATGCCGTATAAGCCAGGCGCTCTTGCTTGGGCTGCATTGCTAGGTGCTTGTAGAAATCACAAAAACATGGCTCTCGCGGACAGAGCAGCTAATGAGCTTATGGTGATGCAACCATTAGCTGCCACGCCTGTATGTGATGCTGGCAAACATGTATGCAGATGCAGGCAAATGGGAAGAGATGGCTTCGGTGAGGAAATCAAAGAGGGGGAAAAGGATAAGGAAGAAACTGGATGTAGTTGGATCAAAGTGAAGAAGAAGAAACATGTATTCGTTGCTGAAGATTGGTCTCACCCGATGATACGGGAAGTGAATGAGTATCTAGAGGAGATAATGAAGAAGATGAAGAAATTTGGGTAGGTGATGGATAAGAAATGGGCAATGGTAAAGGATGATGAAGCGACCGAAGGAGAAGAAGAGATGCGGTTAGGACATCACAGTGAGAAGCTAGCAGTAGCTATTG
This sequence comes from Cardamine chenopodiifolia, assembly GCA_963922655.1. Taxonomy (NCBI): domain Eukaryota; kingdom Viridiplantae; phylum Streptophyta; class Magnoliopsida; order Brassicales; family Brassicaceae; genus Cardamine; species Cardamine chenopodiifolia. The sequence goes on from OZ000463.1 coordinate 13,905,135, forward strand.
GGTTGATGTTGACAAGAGAGGGAGAAGAGTTAGTTGTGGTGAAGAATTTGAGGATATGTGGGGATTGTCATGATGCAATCAAGTTTATGTCTGTCGTTTCAGGTAGAGAGATCATTGTAAGAGATAACCTTAGGTTCCATTGCTTTAAAGATGGCAAGTGTTCATGTGGAGATTATTGGTGATAATAATTATGATTTAATTGAATATGAAAAATTGTGTTGACGAATACAACATTGAAGGAGAAAAACTGATCTGTTACAAAATACAAGGAGAATATCGATTACGCTATTTTTTTTCCGTGCGGCTCTACGTGTGAATATGCTTTAGTGTGGACCAATAGGCTCGGTGGTGGCTGGTTAATGTAATGGCTTGAGGTGGAAGACTTGGCAGGCTGGCTTGTATAATCCTTTGGATACAGCCTGTTCGAACTTCTTGCTTGGTGCTTCGTTTTCTTCTAAGTTTGTCTGGACGAAAAAGCGGTTCCACCACGATGAGCTACGCATTTTAGCCTGTCAAAAACAAGAGAGTTCTGGTATTAAGTCTTGTAATTGTAATCTCTGTCTTGAAGAACTTTGTGAAAGATTGGTAACTCTCATTTAAGCATATGCGTTAACTGCAAGAATCAGAGTGTTTGAAACATGAAGAGATGCTAATGTTAAGCTAATGCCACTAAACACTGAGGGGGAAGAGTAGTTTCGTATAAAATCATCAGGATTCAGGAGAACAGGGTATAGTAAACTTACAGGTCGACCGAATTTAGACAATTCAGCAACTTTAGCTCTCTGCTGACCAGGGAGACCTAGAACAATTGAAGTTCAAGAGTTAGAAACCAAAACTTGAAAGATTAACATATTTTCTCAAGTTTTGATGTTAGTTACCTGCAAAAAGAACCACACCATCTGAAGCTACCCTTGCGAGTTCAGGCACGGTCTTGTTTAGGTACTTGGGTGAGAGGTAATCCAGAGCATCTGACACGATCACAAGCGAGAAGGATTTTGCCCGGTAGGGCAGTTGGAACTTGATATCAGCCACGCGTACAAGGCCTTTGCTGACAAGACCCTTGCAGTGAGAATCTGCATCCTCGATGTCATATGGTTCGACACCCCATGCTTCAGTCTCTTCTTCTTTCAATAGATTGGAAACCACAGTGCATGTGTCAGGGCCCACATGCAAGACTTTGCGCATTCCGTCCCCATAAGCCTTCTTAAGAACAGGAATGGCTCTTTGGACTTCTGCTGTGCAAGAATAGTCACCTGAGAATCCGTAAAAGATTGTCAAGCATTTGCACGGGTTAAAACTGCTAATAAGATGGTCAATACAGATGAAGGCATTAACTTAAGAAAATTGCACTGAAGAATCAGAAACAAAGATTACCTGTAACTTTGCTGATATCTTTGACACTTTTAAAGATACCTAAATTACAGAAAGATGAAGGCAATGAGATTTTTTTAAATAGAGCTGTAAATAGCGAAAAGAACTATTATACATACACTCAGATTTGGGATATACATACCTGGACCACTGTAAGCATAACTAATTAGAAGGCAAGCCCCCTAAAAAACACAAATCAAGTTAGAACCATAACATTCATTTCCCAAGAAACGAATCGCTTAAAGAACACAATGAAGTAGACAAACCATACCACAAAGACAAGGCAAATAGATAACAATGGAGAAGATCGAGACTTTGAATGCAAAGCTCCTGCAAACGGGAAACTTCCACCATCACCTACGCGCCTCGTTGAACCTACTTGCCGTCTCGCCATGACTAAGATCCCAACAAGCTCAAGCTAATAGCTCTACAAAGCAAAAAAAAAATATCACTAAATTGGATTTATCTATAGAATCAAATCGATGTGCAATAAACTTAACGCCACTCTCAAGCTGTGCTCACTCTCCACGATTTCAACATGTGCAACACGAAAATCAACAAAACTAGCTAATTCTCCCACATAACCATCAACGTAGAACACAGATCCATGAAACACACACATAATCAGAAACTTATCAGATCCCACCACAAATTAGCTGCGTTTCGTTCTCTCAATTCAGCAACATCTTAGCGAAATATCTCTAGTAATTATGAATTTCAATCGAAACAAATCAGATTACCGACAGATCCATGAAGCAGCTCGTGGAAAAAGAATTTTACGGGAGACGAACGAAACCCAAATCGAGAAGAAGAAGAAGAAGAAGAAGAAGAAGAAGAAGAAGGAAGCAATCAAATCTACCTTGGATCAATGTCAGGTAATAAACGATGATGAGTTTGGATCTAAGATCTGAGATCCGAGAAAATGCGCCTTTAACAGGTTATATACACCTCACTTGAATTTTTAACGTAAGGAGAAGCTTCGAAGTGTTATTATCACTGCAATATCGCTATCTACATTATTTTATATACTCGCGTCGTCAAAGCGCGTATGGCTATGAGTCTATGACGCGCTGTTTCGAAACGACGTCGTTTGTAAGGCCATTTAATAAAGAAATTAACAAACTTCTTGCCGTTTATTACACACATAGAAGTTTGGAAACGACATGCATTTCTGTAGTTCAAACAAAAATAAACAATCTAGTCCTAAAGCAGAGGTTGTTGGGGGACATACAAAACTATTGTTCAACGCTGTAAATTCTTGTGTTACGTTTCGTTTCTTCTTATTTTCTCACCAATCAATTCGCGATTCAAACTCAATCTCCTAAGGAAATTAATCTCACATTTTCATCATCGTTACGAGGTGGTCTCCATTTACGCTCCTGAAGATCACTCCTTTCAACTATTGTCTGAGACTTGAGCTTCTCATCAATTGGATACAGCAATTCCTTCAAACCAACTCCGGTTACTGCAGATACTCTTAAATGTGGTCCTTTGTTTTGTGCAGCATCCAGTTTAGCAACTTCTGGAACCTTCCCACAGCTCAGAGTCCTCAGCATTTTCATCTTCTGACAATAACAACTCAACAGAGTCATCCTCTTGGTTTTGGATTTCGTCTTCATCAACTGTTGCTTCAGATGCATCAACGGTTTCTTCAGCTTTTAAACCGTCGCTTTACTCAGCTTCTTCTTCACCATCATCTAAATAATGGTCGTCTTCCACTTTCTCTTCCTCTTCTTCATAATCAATCTAAAAGTGCTTCTTAGCTACACAGAAAGAAAGTGCTTCTTAGTGACACTGTCGTTTCCAAGCTTCTTCACCATCATGAACTTGTATTCCTCTTCCTCTTCTTCATTAGATTCAATACAAGTTCATGTGTAGCGTAATGTTATACACATGATTCTCTACGTACCAATTAACTTACCCGGAAGGAAGATAGACACTCTTTGAGTGTAGGATCCAACGTGGCAAACAATCTGCACATGCCAGGCCAAGCACTCAAAAGTTATGACTTCAGTTTCAAATTTGACAGTTTAAGATAGTTTTAAAACCATTTGAATTATACTGCTCACTGCAGTAGAGAGCAGTCTTTGATAATGCACTTGTGAGGGTCGATTTTCCCTAACAAAAGCAGATAGTACTAGTTGGTTTTCTAGCTGAAATTCCTTGGGAGCAAAATTCACACACTTACAGAATTTGTGTAACCAACAACAGCAATGGTGGCTGAATTATGACCCTCTAAGCCCGTTCTTTTCTTACGTCCAGTACGATGCACAAGCCGTGCTCGCCGGGCTTCTTTAATTTGGGATAACAAGCGAAGCCTCCGGTCTGATATTCTGGTACATCAAGATTTTGTTAAAAGCATAGATTGAATATAAGAAAAGAGAGCCCTATTAGAGATAATGATATATTATAGATAGATTATGATGAATCCTTATATAAAGTATATCTCTAACTATGTATAAATATGGGAGGACATCTCACAAGATCAATAACACAAATAGATTCATAACTTAACATGGTTTCAGAGTTAGCAGAAACTCTATTCAATCCAAAAAGCTCTTTGATATAAAAAAAATTTCGACCACAACCTTCTATGATTCATAAATCATGAGCGAAACAGGTTCTAAAACCACAGCGTTGAGAAGCTTGCTTCTCCATACTACCTACACCCGGCGGACAACACGGGACAAGTATAAACACCAATCCTCTTCAACGAAGCGAACTACGAACGATGGTCGAAGCGGATGATGAACTCGCTCCGTACCAAACGGAAACTCGGATTCATTGATGGATCTCTTAAACAACCATCTTCTAATCTTGAAGATGCAGAAAAGTGGGACATGGTCAATTCAATGACCATTGGCTGGATTTACAGTAGCGTGGAACCCAAGCTACGACCTTCTATATCCTTAGTTAGCAGTGCCAAAGTAATGTGGGCGAGTCTTCAAAGGCGGTTTTCTGTCGGAGACGATACTCGTATCCACCAACTTCTCGCCGACATCGCTACTTGCAAACAAGATGGCGACACAATCGAGATTTTTTTTGGTAAAATCAAAGTATTGTGGGATGATTTGGCTGACTTGAACGTCAGTTTCACATGCTGCTGCAGCAACGACGAATGCTCGTCTATGGTAAAATATGAGAAATCTCAAGAAAAAATTAGAGCACATTAGTTTCTCATGGGACTCGACAATTTCCGGTTTGGCACGATAAGGTCTAATCTCTAGAGTAGACAAACATACTTATCCTTGGACACAGTCTACTAATAGATCATTCAAGAAGAACGTCATCTCAACTTAATGCGCAGTGTTGAAGAGAAGACACCTTTGGTTGGGTTCTCCTCTTCTTCGTCTCCATCATCGCTTTCTCAGTTTATATCAGTTCCACAACACTGTAATACACAAGGCTCCTCACTGTGTATTCATTGTGGTAAAACAGACCATGATTGACATCCTCTTTTCATGTAATCGGGTTTCCTGAATGGTGGAATGAGCAAACTCGGCCTTCAGGTGGTAGAGGTGCTGGACGTGGCCGAGGTTCTCAAGGCAGAGGACGCGAAGGTCGCAGATTTAAGCTATACAACACCACAATCGGTGATGCCTCGTCATCAACAATAACATCTGCATGCATTCCTCAATTTTTTGCAGATCAATGGGTATCTCTAGCAACTTTCTTAACAAATAGACATCTTCGGAAAAGCTTTCCGGTAAGAGAGATAAACTCTTTCTCTTTGGTAATAATTCAAAGTTTGACATTATCATAGATTCTGGAGCTTCTCATCACATGATGGGTGATGTCACTCTCCTTACAGATGTTGTCAATATCGCACCATGCTTTATTATATTACCTAACGGAAAACTCACATGGGCGAGCAAGAAAGGAAGCTTGAACCTCAGACCTCAACTTGTGATTTCTCACGTTTTTTTTTGCACCACAACTATCTGTTACTTTGATATCGGTCTCTAAGCTTTTACGAGAGGTTGCAAAGTTTTTTCTTTTTACTAAGAAATTTTGTGTGATACAGGACCTTGATTCGAGGAATTTGATTGGTGCGAGTAAAGAATGTGACGGTGTCTACCATTATGCCGGTGAGATTAAGGTTTAAACAGGCCATGCGAAGAGTTTTACAACACAGGAATTGTGGCATCATCATCTTGGTCATCCTTCATCAGGAATGCTTTCGATTTTATCAAGTAGTTTTGGTTTTTCTAATAATTCATTGGAGTTTGAAAATTCTTGTGACATTTGTGTACGAGCCAAACAGACAAGAGATGTGTTTTCAAGGAGTTCTAATAAAGTTGATGGGTATTTTTCTTTGATACATTGCGATATATGGGGTCCCTATCGAGCTCTATCTTCTAGTGGTGCACGATAATTCTTGACCATTATAGAAAATTTTTCAAGAGCGGTTTGGACGATTTTATTACTCAAAAAAGGATCCATTGTTAGCTTTGAAAAGCTTCTTCATGTTCATTAAACGACAGTTTAATAGAAAGATCAAGATAGTATGAAGTGACAACGGTAGAGAATTCATCATTCTTCGATCTTTTTCACAGATAATGGAATTCTTCATCAAAATTCTTGCGTTGAGACGCCCCAGCAAAACAGACGCGTGGAGAGAAAGCATCGTCACATTCTGAATATGGCAAGAGCATTGTTGTTTCAAGAAAGTTTACCAATTCTTTTTTGGAGAGAATGTGTACTTACAGCTACGCATTTGATCAACCGGACTCCAAGTAAACTTCTCGACAATAAGACACCTTACGAGCTGTTGTGCAGTTCAGCTCCTGACTATGACACTATTCGCACATTTGGGGCTCTGTGTTTCGCTCGCAGGTTATCAAAAGGACGAGGTAAATTCATAGACCATAGCATCATTTGTATCTTTCTTGGGTATCCGATAGGAAAGAAAGGATGGTTAGTATACGATTTAGACAAAGAGGTTTCCTTTGTGTCTCGTGATGTGATCTTTAACGAGAATGAATTTCCTTTTTCTTCCATCTCTAACAAGACACTGACGCCAACGCTCAGTATCTTACATCATGCAGTTTTTGACAATGACGATCGTCTCTCCGTCAGGAGGAGTAGCCACCGACATCTTGGAAACAAAGGAGTCAATGATCAAAGAAAATACAGTAGCAGAGGCTCCAGTTAGAGAGGAATTAGGGATCGGTAAACAAAAGAAAACAAGGTCAGTTCGTCTAAAACTCACATACTCAATGCATACACCGGACCTTGTTCACATTCTTCCTACTCCCACTTCAGAGTCCTCATGTAAGTTTTGTTATCTCTCAGCCGATTATGTCTCTCACCATCACTTATCTTCTCCTCTCTAAGTTTTTTACACAGTTCTCGTTTCCAACACTGATCTTATACATTTTAAGGATGTTATTGCCATTGACGTCTGGCATAATATGATGAAGGATGAGGTTGTGGCTCTTGAAGTCAATGATACATGGACAATTACTCAGCTTCCTCCCGGTAAGGTAACACTTGGTTGTAAATGGGTTTATTGAACAAAGTACAACTATGATGGTACCATTGAACGATATAAGGCTCGTTTGGTGGTGTTGGGAAATTGTCAAGTTGCAGGGACAGATTACAACGAGACATTCACCCCAGTCGTCAAAATGTCCACGGTTCGTATTTTTTTCAAGGTATCCGCTGCAAAGAACTTTGAACTTTATCAGATGGATGTACACAATGTTTTTTTCCATGTCAAATTGGATGAGGAAGTCTACATGAAGTTACCACCGGGTTTTATAGCTACATCAACCTATCAAGTCTATCGGTTAAAGAAATCACTTTATGGCCTTCGTCAAGCTCCACGTGTTGGTTTGCCAAGCTCTCCACTACGCTTAAGAATTTTTTTTCATCAAAACAAATTGGATTATTCATTATTTACACTTCGGAAAAGTACTTCAACACTTTATGTTTTGGTGTATGTTGATGATCTTATTATTGGTGGTGATAATTCAGATATGGTGACTAGTTTTAAGTCTTATCTTAATCGGACACTCCGTATGAAAGACTTAGGTGTTGCACGATATTTCCTTGGGATTGAGGTTTCACGTAGCAATTCTGGAATCTACTTATCTCAGAAGAAGTATTATCTCGATCTTATTGTTGAATATAGTCCTGACATTATCAAATCATACGGCCGATTTATACACCCATTGAGCATAATCATGGTCTGGCATGCGACGCTAGTGTGTTACTTTCGGATCCTCAACCTTACCTTCGGCTTGTTGGTTGTCTTGTTTATTTAGATGTTACTAAACCAGAATTGAGCTATGCGGTTCACACTCTGGCTCAATTTTTGAAAGAACCACAAAATTATCATTGGCTTGCGATATTAAGGGTTGTTTGTTATTTGAAAAAGTCTCCTAGTCAAGGTATTTTACTAAGCTCTAATAGTGATCTAACTATTTTTGCTTTTTGTTTTTCAGATTTCGGAGCTTTTCCTCTTTCTCGTCGATCATTGATAGGCTACTTAATGAGACTTGGTGATTCCATTGTTTCATGGAAAACAAAGAAGCAACACGCAGTTGCCAGATTTTCCGCAGAGGCTGAATATCGAGCAATGGCGTTAGCATATCAAGAAACATTATGGATGAAAGAACTCTTGGCTTCAATGGACATTCACCACACGACACCAATACTTCTGTTTTGTGATAGTCATGCGGCAATTCACATAGCTGCTAATCCAGTTTTCCACGAACGAACAAAACATGTGGAAACTGATTGTCATTTTATACAGGATGACATGCAAAATGATACAATAACGACGAAGTATATACAGACAACAGAGCAGCCGGCCAACATTATGACAAAGGCACTCGGACGTCAACAATTTGGTTATCTCATGGACAAGATGAGCGTACGCTATCTCTACGCTTTATGTTGAAGGGGAGATAATGATATATTATAGATAGATTAGGATGAATCCCTATATTCAAAAGATAAAGTATATCTCTAATTATGTATAAATATGTGAATGTGTAAATATGTGAGGATATCTCATAAGATCAATAACACAATCAGATTCATAACTTAACAAGCCGTACACTAAGTCTTTCAGTTAACCATCAATTAGACATGAAATTTATAAATATAGTCTAAGATATGCTTTTGTAAGGTTAAGACCTTCGGCGTTGAACCTGAAGCTCAGTTTCTCCTGCACCACCTATAAAACCACCATTTCCACTTGCTGCTCTCCTGCACAACAATTTAATAACAATTTCATCAATGTCTCAAAAATCAAGAGTAAAAGGAATACACAAAGTAGCAAGATAAATAACTCACCCCCGGGCACTGACAACTTCAGCTTCTCCAAACTGTCCAAAAGTCTGGCTTTAGAACCACGCACTCGAACCAGCCTGCTCTTTTTGTACAGCAGAGCTGCTAACTCAGCCTGTGAATAGATGAACCAAACAGCTATTAATAAATGTTTCTAGTATATAAACCAGGATCTTTATTGTCACAGTACCTGTAGTTTTGCTTTCTTGGTATGAGCATGAACATTAAATATTTCGATTATAAGGCCTACACGGTCTAGTACAGGGTTTGCTCAAATTGGCTGAAGAGTCAAATGCAAAGACACAACATTAGCTTAAACAGAAAGGAAACCAAACCAAACCGAAGAAACTTCGAGTTTCGTGGCGTTACCTCCAAATTCCTTTGTTGAATTGCTGTCAAAATGGCGTTTACAAAAACAGCATCAACTTCTTCCTGAGAATCAAAAGATTGTAACAGCATGATCCAACTTTTCATTACCGGCAGCAACAAAAAAAAAAAAAAAAAAAAAAAAAAAAACAGAGCTTGATAATCAAATAGGTGAAATATAGCTGCTTGCCTTGGAATCTATGCTGTCTACAGTCCCAGCCCCGAAATAAGTATCTAAAAATTAAAAAAAATTTTTAACTTTTAACCATCAGTCTCTGAAGATAGAAATTTGGGATTAGTTCAAAGATAGAAATTTCCAACGTGTTGATATCTGCTTACTCGAAGCACGGAGAGATAGCAAAAGCGGACCTAATATTCGAAAGATCTCTGAAGAAAAATCTAATTCTCATGGAATGCGATAATCTCGGGGTTTTACCATAACGGGTTTTCCTTTGAAGGTTTGGAAAGATTCTCTAACTTGCTAGAATCAGTGGTCCTAATCTCACCTGATGCTTATACTTTTAGCACTCTTTTGAGCATTTGCGTAGACAATTCATCTTTGATACTCGGAAAGCAGACTCACGCTTACATGTCAGGCACGGGCAATTCAAGGAGACATTGATAGGCAATGCCCTTGTAAACATGTGCTCTCTATGTGGGACTCTACAAAAATCTCTTGATGAGTTCAATCAGATGTCTGAAAAGGACGTTGTGTCATGGAATTCTCTGATCTCTGCATATGTGAGACACGGGGAAGGAGAGAGTGCGGTTCTTACCTACAAGACAATGTAAGATGAAAGAAAGGTGGATCCCGATGCAGCCACGTTAGCAACAGTTCTCTCTGCCTGCGGCCACGCTGGTCTAGTCCAAGAGGGACTCGAGATTTTTAACTCAATGGTGGAACTTCATGGTGTGATACCAAATATGGATCATTTTTCTTGCTTAGTTGACCTTCTTGGTCGAGCGGGTTACCTCGATGAAGCAGAAATCTTAGTGAAGATCAGCGAGAAGAATATCGGGTCTCGGGTAGATGTGTGGTGGGCTTTGTTTAGTGCTTGTACTGCTCATGGAGATTTGAAGCTGGGGAATGTAGCCTATATATATTTACGAATGAATACAGAACGACGTAGGAAGATTCACAACAACTTACATGGTATCAGAGCCATGATCTAAAAAAAAAAAAAAAAAAAATTCTCTCTCCTATTCGCCGCCATTACTCTCTATGTCTTCTTCTTCCTCCTCTTTGTTTCTTCTTCGTTTCTTTTTTCTGCCCAACGTAACAACAATGGCGGTTAATCCTAATGATAGAATCTATGGAGTAACCAACATCAAGTCACACATTCCCATTGTATTGGATCTAGAGGAATCCAACTACGATGCGTGGCGTGAACTGTTCCTCACACACTGTCTATGCTTTGACGTAGTCGGTCACATCGACGGCACCTCACTACCAGCAAATAACACAGACGCAGTGTGGCAAAAACGAGACGGTCTGGTTAAACTTTGGCTCTACGGCACTTTCTCTCCCAAACTCTTTCAAGCGTCATTCGTCACAGGTTCCTCATCACGTGACATTTGGCTAAGGATCGAAAATCAGTTCAGAAATAACAAGGATGCACGAGCACTGCGACTGGACAATGAGCTCCGCACCAAAGAAATAGGAGATATGAAGGTCGCTGACTATTGCCGTGAGATGAAGAAGCTGGCCGACTCCCTCCGAAGTGTCGATGCACCGGTTCAAGACAAGACATTAGTGATGTACGTCTTGAATGGCTTACACGCGAAGTTCGACAGTATCATCAATGTAATCAAACATCGTCAACCATTTCCAACATTTGACGATGCACTGGATATGCTTCAAGATGAAGAGGATCGTCTTAAGAAGAGTATCAAACCAAATCCTACACACTCCGATCACTCGTCTTCCTCCACAGTACTTGCTGCCGTCGAATCACCGCATCCAAATAACTACCGTCAACCACAACAACATCACAATACCTATCGCGGTAGAGGAAGAGGCAAACAGAGCCGAGGTAGAGGATGCACGTCGTTCAATAATCAAAGATCGTCGTCTCAACCCTCACCATATCCTACTTGGCTGCCACCGTACGGGCCTCCGTCATACCCCTGGCACCAGCAACCGTGGGGCTATCCCCACCAGCTGCCTCCAAGTAACCCCACCAATGGAGTTCTCGGTTCTCGACCACCATATCCCCAGAACTCTAGCACCAACCAACATAACAGCGAAGGACCTCGATATGAAGCCACATCAGACTATGCTCAAGCGTTCAGCACAATGATGCTTCAAGACCCCTCTGACACGCAATGGTACATGGATTCCGGAGCCACAGCCCTTATCGCCTCAGGTTCAGGTATAAACTTAAGTAATATATCTGATCAAAGCATAAATAAATCTATCATTGTGGGAAATGGCAATTGCATTTCTGCTGCTGCCTCGGGTTCTCTTTGCCTTGTCTCTAACCCTCGCCCTTTATCCCTTCACAATATCCTTGTCACTCCTGACATTATCAAAAACCTTGTTTCTGTTCGTCGTTTCACTAAAGACAATGCATGCTTAATTGAATTTGACCCTTTCGGTTTTTCTGTTAAGGATCTTCACACAAAGAAGACACTTCTCCGCAGTGACAGCACCAGAGATCTATACCATGTTTTATCTTCTGCGAATAAAAGCCAAGCACCTTCGGTCTTCCTTGCTCAAAGCTCTGACTTGTGGCATCGTCGTCTAGCTCACCCTAGCAATGACACATTAAAGACTTTGATTGCTGCCTTTCAATTTCCATGTAATAAAAAGCCATTACCTTCTTCGTGTAATGCATGTCAGCTTGGCAAACACATTAAACTCCCTTTCTATTCATCACAGTCAGTTGTTTCTTCACCATTCGAAATAATTCACTCAGATTTGTGGAGTTCACCATGTAAAAGTCTATCCGGGTTACAGTACTATGTCATCTTTCTCGACCAATTTTCACACTTTCTTTGGGTCTATCCGTTACGACACAAAAGTGAAGTATACGGCAAGTTTGTTCAGTTTCACAAATATGTCCACACACAATTCAAACAAAAAATCCAATCACTTCAATGTGATAATGGTGGAGAATACAACAACAAACAGTTCCATGATTTTTTTGCTTCAAAAGGAATAAAATTTCGGTTCTCTTGTCCTCACACCTCTCAACAAAACGGACGGTCAGAACGCATGCTCCGAACTATAAACAATGCCGTCCGAACACTCCTTCTTCAAGAAAATCTCCCACCGTCTTTCTGGGTCGAAGCTTTGCATGCCGCTGTCCATATTCTCAACCTCTTACCGTCCTCATCTATCGACAGTAAGATTCCTTTTTCTGTTCTTTTCAACAAGTCACCATCTTACACTCACCTCCGGGTCTTCGGGTTACTCTGCTATCCCCACACAAATAAGGTCCACAAACTTGCACCAAGATCAACACCCTCAGTCTTCCTCGGATACCCTCTTCTTCACCGAGGTTACAGGTGCTTTGACCTGAAAACACGCAAAATAATCATCTCTCGTCATGTCACTTTTGACGAGACGATATTTCCTTACAAAGTCACTAATCCCAAAAACGAAGCCTCCTATAATTTCCTTCCAGCCAAAACGGAAACATCTCCCATTCTCAAACAAATTCTTATCTCTCCTACACCAAGTCTTCAAATCACGGAGACTCAAATACCACCAGCGCCGTCCCCTGTTGAAACAGTGAACCCACCTCAAAAACATCTCATGGTTACTCGCTCTCAACAGGGAATTCGAAAACCAAAGCAAATATTTTCACTCCACACAGATTCTGTTTCTTTTCTTCCCAAGGGTTATAAACAAGCACTTATGGATCCACATTGGAATCCCTCGATGATGGATGAATTTAATGCTTTGATTAAGAATAATACTTGGTGTTTAGTCCCTAAACCTGCAGGTACCAATATTGTCAACTCCATGTGGTTGTACAAACACAAATACAAAGCAGACGGCTCATTAGCAAGATACAAGTCGTGACTAGTTGCGAATGGCAAAACTCAAGAACATGGTGTGGACTTTGAAGAAACCTTCAGCCCAGTTGTAAAGCCAGCAACTATTCGAACTGTGCTTCATCTCGCCATTGCAAAAGATTGGCCGATACATTAACTTGACGTTCAAAATGCGTTCCTCCATGGCACTCTCACCGAAACGATTTACATGAAGCAACCTCCGGGGTTTGTCAACACAGACTATCCGGATCATGTATGTCTATTGAATAAAGCTCTATACGGTTTGAAACAAGCTCCACGTGCTTGGAATGCGAGATTTGCGGGTTACATAAAAGGTATGGGCTTCATACAAAGCAAGAGTGATGCTTCACTATTTGTCTTCAAGAGAGGACAAGAAATGGTATTTTTGTTACTGTACGTCGACGACATCGTACTTACAGCATCCTCGCAAACTCTGTTGCAATCAATCGTCACTTCCTTAAAAACAGAGTTCCCTATGACGGATCAAGGCAGGCTAGGATACTTTTTAGGCATTTCAGCCGAGTTCAATACGCAAGGAATCTTCTTGTCTCAAGCTCAATACGCATCAGATATTCTCTGACGAGCTGGAATGCAAGCTTGCAAACCGATATCCACACTAGTTGAACTTCAATCAAAGCTAAAAGCTGAAGCAGGACCAACCGTAAAGGATCCCACTCTGTATCGCAGCCTGGCGGGAGCTTTACAATACTTGACATTCACACGCCCGGATATCAGCTACGCCGTTCAACAAATCTGCCTCTTTATGCACGATCCGCGCGAAAGCCACCTCCATGCCCTCCGACGAATTCTTCGATTTCTGCAAGGAACACAACAACAAGGTCTGCAATTAAACAAGTCTCACTCCCGACAACTAATCGCTTACTCGGATGCAGACTGGGCCGGCTGCCAAGACACGAGACGCTCAACTTCCGGTTATTGTGCCTTTCTTGGCAACAGATTAATATCATGGTCTTCAAAACGACAAGCGACGGTCTCACGTTCAAGTGTCGAGGCTGAATACAAAGCCGTTGCCAATGCCGTATCCGAAACGTGCTGGCTACGGAACCTGTTACTAGAGCTGCATTGCCCCCTGCCACACGCAACATTAGTGTTCTGTGACAACGTTAGTGCAGCCTACCTCTCAACCAACCCAGTTCAGCATCAACGGACTAAACACATCGAAATTAACATTCACTTTGTCCGTGAAAAGGTTGCACGAGGAGATGTTCGAGTGCTGCACATACCGTCCTCCGAACAATATGCAGACATCTTCACCAAAGGGTTACCATCATCCTTGTTCAACAAATTCAAGACCAGTCTTGGTGTCGTTCGTCATCCGCCCCTGCGACTGCGGGAGGGTATTCGAGTATGAGAGATATTCGTATGTAGATTCGATAATAACAATCTCCTCATATCTTGGGAGATCTCAACTCATTGTAATCAATGTAGCCTATATATATTTATGAATGAATACAGAACGACGTAGGAAGGTTCACAACAACTTACAGATGGTTGCGAAGTTACTAATGGAGAAAGAGAAGAATGATCCATCAGTTTACATTCAACTGTCGAATATTTACGCAGGCGCTGGTTTGTGGAAAGAAGCAGAAGAGACGAGAGAAACCATGAACATGATTGGAGCTATAAAGCAACGAGGTTGCAGCTGGATGAGATTGTGATCGAATTGGGTTTAGTGGTTAGGTGTTAACCAATCAAACCGGCTTATTAAATTGAAAACCGGTATTTGTTATAGAAGACAAACTAGAGTTATTTATTTATTCATTTTTTTATATGGAGGGAAAATTAAACTCTTTAGAAATAGAAAATTTGAAAAAATAAAATGCAAAGTATTTTTTTTATAAAGTAAGATTTTCAAAATTTTAAAAGTGTAATCTTATAGAGTGGGGATGATGATCATCATCGTAAAGGAGCTGTATTATTTTGATTTTACAAAACACACCGTTTCATCAATCTGACAATCCACTGGCATCAACGTTGCCAAATCAGTCTTATGGTCCACGTGTCTCTCTCAAAGATCCCGCAGTATCCGTCTACCAAGAATTTTTCTTTTACTATTTTATTATTACTTCTCATCTCTTATTTCTCTATATAATAACGCGATTTTGCTAAGTATTTTTCTGAACCGATGACATATTATCTTACTAAATTTACATAATATTCTCATTACTTAAAATAGAAGTGAAACACAATGAGATAAATATGAAAACAAAAGGCCAAAAATTAGAGGGAAAATCACAGAGAAAGAATAGACCAAAAAATAACTCAAAACAAACCGTAATTAACAACCAAAAATCCATAATTGTAATTAATTTTAGTAATCAGGCATTGATTGACTAATCTTGCCTTCTTCTTCAGCCATCTTCTTCTCAGTGATCCTCGACCAAATACAAACACCAGTGAAACTAATCATCAAGCTCGCGATTCCACTTCCAATCCCAATCCCAACGATCGCCATGACTGACAATCATTTACTCTTCATCATCTCCTCTAACGGATTACCATACAATCCTTTGTTCCCGACGAATGAACTCGCGTTAAACCTCGGAAAATTCACAGTACGATTCGATAAATACGTCGGAATCTGACCGGAGAGTATGTTATTCGATACATCAAGCGCCGATAGTCTCGCCAGAAGTCCTAACTGCTGTATAATCGGACCGGAGAGTTGGTTATCGTGAAGATCGATGACGTTAAGGTAAGCACAAAGAGCGAGCTGCGGAGAGATTTCGCCGGAGAGACGATTAGATGAGAGATTGAGTTCGGCGAGGTTAACGAGGAACTGAATCTCTGGCGGGATTTCACCGGAGAATTTATTTGAGGATAGATCTAGGGATTGGAGGTTAGTACAGTTTGAGAGAAACGGAGAGATTGAGTCACGGAGAGAGAGATTAGTAAGAGAGAGCTTATAGATTCTTCCATTGTTACAGGTAGCACCAGGGAGATAAGAAATGAAGCCAGAGAAAGGATTTGAGAAAACGGAGTTTGTCCAGTTCCGGAGATTACTCGCCGGATCCTCTAAGTTTGCCGGACATTCGTTAAACACGCCTCGTCGTTTGGATCAGCGGAGGTTAAACGCTAGTATAAGGAGAAATAGTAACCGGTAGCTAAACCGGTGACTCCTCGCCATCGATTTATCTATCTCTCTTCGTCGTCGTCTTCAGAGAGATTTCAAAAAGGTTGAAGAAAGTGGAACTTTCATGTGACTGTCACCGAAAACAAATTAAACGATTACAGAAATTACGGCGCTTGTTAGCAAGGAACTGAGATATGCGTAAGATAGAGGTGGGGATATAATTGGGGATTTATTTGTGTTGGGTCTGGATGTAATTATACTGCTGATGTCAACTTTAATTATTTTATAAATGAATACCAACACGCTCATGCTTAAATCTTAATCATGCCATCCATTTTTTCCACAGAGTATTAACTGACAATAACTCACTAAATTAAGAATTGTTCTTCGTTTTCATGTTGTATGTCACAAATATTTAAAATTTTAAACTGAGAATGAAAATTTAACTTTAAGATAATTTTATAGTATAATGTTGTTGTGGTCTGGTATCTATCACTTTTATTTTTATAGAATTTTTTCATTTAATTAAAATGGATAAAAAAAGAATCATGACATCCATGATCCATTCACTGTTTTTTATTATTTTGTTAATATTTGTTTGTTAGGCTGTTTGGTCCAATAATTTCGAATCATGTGTAGACTGTAGAGTATACAGAACAAGAAATGGCCACTAAAGCATTTTCCTTAGTGCGTTTCACCATTAACAACATTCTTAAGTGTTTTAAATAAATATATATCTTCTGTTAAAAAAATCTCTATACATGTCGAATAGTTTCACTATGACATCATATAAACTACTCAAAATCATTTTACCTGTGAGCCCATTTTCAGCCTGTTTATAAGTTTTGTAAAGCCAATGTGAAACTAAGTCTTAAATTATCATAGTCTTACACTGTCATTTATCATTGTTATCATGTCACATCATCTTTAACGTGTTAGATTTTGATCTTCGTACAACATTCAGTCCGTTGTATTTACTGCAACAGAGAATAAGACTCACATTTCTATCTGATATCTCGCATTCCACAATATCCGAGTGGCTATCGTTAGAAACAAAAAGTTTTTAATTAAAAATCGGAGTGGTTACCATCACTGATTTTTATTTATTTGCATTGTTGACGGGGTTTTCTTTTTTGAACATCATGCTGCACCATTTTCTGGTTCTTACAATTTATACAGTTTGAATTCGGATGTGCTCTCTTTCAAAGCGACGATCTTATAATTAAGGGTGTTAAAATGGATCATCCAATCCAAATTCATCTCTGTTCGAGATTTATATTAATGGATTAAATTCGTCTATTATTTTATGGGTTGAAATTTATATATTTAAACACATAATTACTAAATTTACTGGTTAAATAAGTTATATAGGTTATTCATATATAAACTAAATATATAAAAAAATCAAAACATAAGATATAATTATAAAACTAACAAAAATTTTAAGTAAAAATTAAATAAAAGTATATAATTATTAAAATAAATAAAGGCATCATAAAATCCTAAAACTACAGATCCTAAAATCAAAAAACCAAAAAATAAATAATTTAAAGAACATTTGAATCTTTTTTTAATATATCCGACTCTTTGATTTTATCTTCCGCTTCATTATCTATAAATAATTTGAAAAAAAATATAGTAACTTAATTATGATAATAATAATTATTATAACTAATATTAACAAAATACTAAATATAGATGATAAATTTACCTTTCTCATCAATGATATAAGTAAATAGCTAATATTTAATTCAAAATAAAGTTTGAACATGTTTAGGGTTTTATAAAGACAAGTCAAATCTATCAAATTCTCCATTTTTCTCAATCGTATCATCGATTTTGATTCACTAATCAGATTATTATAAGAACATGTTCTCTCACGAAAATAAATTGCTTTTGTCAGCATCGCCTCAAATTTCATCATCACAATCTTATAGAGATGAGTTAGAGATAGACACATTATTAAAAATCGATGATAAAATGATGGTACCATCGTTGCTACCCTCGCCACCCCTATATCCGTTATCAAAACGATTGGATCAAATGGAGAATGATGTATTGCGATTTTGACATATTCTAACCAAAAAATTTAAAAGTTTTTAGAGTTTTTTCAAATTGAAACACGTTTGGATAGAGTTTAATGCATAAGTAGTAAGGACTGGAAGCAAAGGAGCAAGAAGTGACCATTTTCGGAGCACATATTGATCGCTCTCCATCTGGATTGATCGATCCAATAGAAGGAGAAAAATTGTGAGATTTTAAATCGACCATTCCACTCCAGACCGATCATTTCACCTCAGATCGATTGATCTACCATTGAATCGATCAATCCACCATCAGATTTTCCTTATTTTAGATCGGTTCAGCCAGAGACTTCGACTCAGAACGTGATTTGACTTATATATTCTAGTTTTTAGCTATTGTATTAGAAACGATTTATTTTCTATGTAGACTTTTTGGCTTTAGCAACTTGTGAGCTCTGGGGAGACGAATCTCTGACTCTACATCTCTGAGAAGAGTTTTTAACCTTTTTGGGATTTCTATTATATTTGATAATGAGTTTTTCTTCATATTTTTGTTGTTTCTCTGCATCCATGTCTGAGTAGTTCCATAGTTAGGTTTATGATTTTAAGAGAATACATGAATCATTGAATTAGACATAAATAGATAATTATCTTAGGGTTTCTTCATCTATTGTTGATCTTATTGATGAAACTTGATTAGCTACCTAATTTCTGACCTTAAGTTGTTTAACACATCAAAAGTGTAGTTTAAAAGTCTGAAAGAACATAAATTAGTGGATTGTCCTTAGCCAACAAAAATTAATGATAACGTGATCCGTGAACAAATCAAACATACTTGCTAATGCTTATTTAGAATTCTAAATTCAAATGACAGTTTAGAATCTTAGGTATTTAGATAAAATGATTGATACCACGAAAGTGAATTAGTTATACATTCCGTTTGAGTTCAACATTGTGTTTATTCGTCCCATGAATAATTGTCCGGTTCATGATATTTGAATTCCTGCGAATCATCCTTGATCTACTGGTTCGTTTAATTAATCTTTACGTCGTTTACATTACACCCAACAAATATATCATTTTCTTACCTTATTTTTACTCTAAAAAAATCGTAATATAATCATTTCCTTATTGCGATGAGAAAGTGTTCAAGTGATTTAGAAGTTGAAGATGATAGAGTTGTATCTAAAGGAAGAATATTCTTAAAACTCTAGTTTCTTGCAAAGCTCCTTGCGTTAAAGATTATTTTTGATTACAATATTCATTTGTGGTATCATTTCTCTTCAATTTTAGCTTTCTTTTGATGTATTTTTTGAATGAGAATATTGCATTATTAGTGAAGCATCTTATCATGAACATAAAAAGGTCTTCAAATTGTTGAATTTTCTCCCTTTTACGATCCATCTGTCATCAAATTACAAGACCATGTAAAAGGTTCCAAACTCTTACGTAAAATATCTCAAGTCGTAAAAATATCAAAATCAGATTTTTATTACTCTTTATATCTTTCTTTTCCTCCTTCAAAGCAAAACGGTAAAAAGACAAAATAGAGACGGCCAAATATATTACATAATTTTCTGTTAATCGGAAGTCATCGGACCAAAAACCCGATTAATATTTCAGTAGTCGGCAATAGTATATTCACTAAATTGTTAATGAATTTAACGCGTAACACCATTTTTGATTGACACATCAATAATGAAAGAGTTTGACAGAGTAAATTTTGGGAGATGTGAGTTTATGCTCTACCTTTACTTCTCAACCATCGATGCAGTTGTAGATTAGCAGTTGTGGTTAGACTGTTGTTGTGTATATATGAACTGCATTTGTTCATTTCCTTTAAATTTTCATTGTCTGTTTCACGATTGTTATGCCCATTTTACACCGTTTAATACAATGCATACTAAACCTTAAATGTCATATCACAACCATTAAAGTTTACGCCAGAAAAAAGTATAACAAATGTTACGCGAAAAGCATTTTCAAAATTTGTTTATGACTTAAAGTAAGCTAATATATACAATCAAGCAGATTCAAGGTCAAATCGTGGACGACATACATTTGAGAGCAAAAGGTAGAAAAATAAACAATGGGATCTATCATATCCCCTACGAGTGGCATCGACATGTGTCATGTTTTATACCGTAATCTTTATTTAACATCAAATAGTGGCCGCATCTTTATTTATCTTTGTAATCCTTATTCCTCCCTCCCATGCATTAACACAAAACATAAACTATTGTATTTTTCACTTTAGATTTTCAATAATGTAATTTAACAACATTGGTATTGTTATTATCATGTCTCCATATCTCGTGAAAGGTTAGAGAGATCCTAAAAGTTCCGGTCATCAACATATATATTGTATAAAAACTAAATAATTTAGCTAATTGGATTTAATTAAAGTGTAGTTAGTACGTGGTTAACTAATGGACCTATCTTTTTCTGTTCGCCTGTATAGCTCATTTCGTACAATATATAAATAAAGCTTAACACAAACTGAAATTTTCGTCATCTCATCTTACAGTTATATGCCTATTAAATTTCTTTTACTGCATTAACTTAGACCGAAATACATAAAATAATGTTCAAATCTAATTTATTTAATACTGAAATATTGCTTTTAGAATTACAACGTTCATAATTAAAAGCATTAAACCCATTAAGAAATATCAAAACAGGAATTCATATACTTTATTAAAGATAATGAGTTTGGGGTGATTAAGACTGCCGAGAAGATTACCTCTTTACGAGCATTTGAATTTGACATCCCTATTCAAAATATTATTTAGTTAGGAAATAGTTCTTGTATATGGTTTAGACCATGGAGTTACATATTACGATCCCAAGACCATCTATTTTGTCGACGCACACGTCATTTAATCATTTTGAAGGGAATATGTTAAAAAATTTCATTCGAAAGTGAATCTTATATAATTCAAACCAATGTTTCTCACTTTCTTGTGTGACGTTTTTAGAATTTATGCTTGGAATATGACTAATTGTACTGATAAAATTGATTCTCATAATCTTCGACTAATCTCTAGGAATCACCTCGCGATGATCAAATTTGACGACAAGGCCTTAATAATGCAATAGAATATGATTTTAGAATTTCATATGACTTACAAATGTTTAAAATCATAATCATCTAAATAGTTTGTGCTATTTCTTGAAAATATAATGATAAAAAAGTATATATATATATATATATATATATTTAATAAAGTTAAAAGAAAAGAGTGAAAAGTTAACAAGTTGAAAAAGGTTCTGCCCGTAACCCATTTCTTTGTTAAAAAGTTAAAATACGACAATCTAATTACTTCTTTAATAAAATGATGATATAAGAAAGTGAAACTTATGCCTTTTATCAAAAAAAAGGTGAAACTTAATTATCTAACGTTACACGTTATTAGACAATATATGCATTTTTTAAGTAAACGATGTAGTTTTTATGTTTTTATTTGTTAAATAGATAGTTTTTGTCTGAAAAAGTAATTTTTTAAAAAAGTGGTTGGAAAATTACAAAAACTGCCCCTATCTCTTAAAAATAAGGAAAGAAAGAGAAAAATGTTCTACGCAAAGAAAAGATACATCAAAGTATTGTTTAGTAAAATAGGTGGACTCTTTTACGAAAATAGTGACAAAGTTATAATTATTTGATTTTAGAAAAAACAAAAAATGTTATGGAAATAGTAAAAATGAAAACTACTAATTTAACAAATTAAAATATAAAGCATATATTTTCTCCCAATTTTCTCTTTTTTTTAATTATTTTTTACAAAGGTACTCCCGTTTTGCCATCGAAACAATTTTAGAAATCTCAAACTATAACATGATTTGTCATAATCGACGGATCCTGTTGGACAATAAAAACAGTACTATTATTGCAAGGCCACGTGGCACAGTTTGAGCTTCGTTCGATCTGACGAAACATCAAAACTTGTCTGATGTTCAACAACTTATCTTGGAGAATACGGTGTTCCAGACGTAGACGATCATTCTCCGACTTTGTTTGTTGACAATGGTATAAAACGTACCGGAGCTGGTTCGCTAATTCCCGGTTCTGAGTCTTGAGCTGGTTTAGCTGGATACTCATCTCCTCCAAATGCTTTTGTTTCTTTTCTCTTGACCGCTTAGCCGACTCCCGGTTCGATAGCTTCCGTTTCTTTTTCCGCTCATCGGTATTCTCGGTCGGAGCAATGTTTGAACCAGTTCGGTTTAATGAACAGGGACTTACATAGTTATGGGCTGAGTCCGGTATTAGATCCATTGATGAGT
This sequence comes from Cardamine chenopodiifolia, assembly GCA_963922655.1. Classification (NCBI taxonomy): domain Eukaryota; kingdom Viridiplantae; phylum Streptophyta; class Magnoliopsida; order Brassicales; family Brassicaceae; genus Cardamine; species Cardamine chenopodiifolia. The sequence continues at coordinate 13,927,593 of OZ000463.1, forward strand.
CGAAGACTGAGAAGAGGTGTGAAATGTCCCATAGACTGAAACCGGTTTCGGAAGCTGGGACAGGGGTTACTAGACCCGGTTCAGATGAGAAAACCGGAGAAATAGTAGACATCATGGTTTAGTGCTTAACCAAAAAAAAGAAGACAGCTCAAAAATATAGCTCAAAATGTATAGAAGTGAGATTAGAAGGGAAAAGGGGAAGAATTGCATTGTTGGAGGCCCATATTTATGGACGAGACTATGGGTCCCATTCGGGGCTATTTTTGTCAGACAGTGGTAAAATATAAATATTGATGTCATTATTAGGGATGGGAAAAAAAAAACCAAATTCGAATATTTGGCGTAAATCTGATCCAAAAAATTATATTGTAAATCTAAAATCCAAAAATTTGATGCGAAAATTTAAAAATACATAACCATTTACGAAAAATATCTTAATTTGAATATCCTATTTTATAAATATGAGTTTTGTATATGTAATATATACAAATCCGATCCAAATCTGAACCAGAAAATCTTAAAAAATTTGAAAACCCCAAAAACACCCGAAAAAATTCAAAAAACCCAAAAACCCAAAAATCCGAATCCGGATCCGATCAAAAACCGAATGTTTAAATTCTTTTATAGGATTTTAACTCTAAAATCCGAATCCGATCCAAATCCGAAAGGTTCTACATAAATCCAAACCCGAACCCGATAAATTATTTCATTAGAATGTAAATCCCTAAATCCAAAAATCTAATCCGATTAGATTTTACCCGAACCCAAAACCCGAATACCCACCCCTAATAACCTTTTTTTTAGTTTTTATTTTCCTGATTAATGTACAAAACACTTTCCAAATTACTTTGAAACTTTTGAAAATAACAAAAAGTAGTTCTATGGTATTAAATTATTAATATATTTGATAGGCGTTAAAAAGAAAAAATACAAAAGTAGTTCTAATATCGTTTTACCAGAAATAAGTGTGTACTCAGATAACTAAAAGTATGCATACGTATGAACATTTTGAAAAATGACGATAGATCAATCATATTAATAAAACATAAAATAAAAAGGAATAACTGAAATTTGTTGGTAAACAAAATGTGAAAACTATATAAAAACAAAAGAACTTAAACTTTCATTATAAAACTTATTATTATTATTATTTTATTTTCTTAACTATAAAAATAAACTTACTCTTTTTATGTTTGTTTGAATGGATAAAAGAATTTTCGCTTTAACAGAAGATAACACCGAAATTTTTTTTTATCAAAGATAATACTTGATTTTTGATTAAAAATAAGAATATTCTCTATTTTCAACTGAAAACATTAAAAGAGCAACATAGTTTGAAAGTTGCGGACATGAGTATCGATGTCCGTCATTTGTCAAACTTTGGACATAAGATAGAACATAACTTGAAACACTTAAGAACATAAAATGGTGTGGAATAATTACTCTGACATGTACAAAGACTCAAATTTAAAAACACCTATAACACCGATTTTTAATGCATAATTTAGAACCATGATCGAAAAACAGCTTTGTTTTTGAAATCTATCATTGAACAACACTCCCTTAAAGCTTCAAATAGAAAGAGGGGAGTTGTGTATTCAGCATATTCTTTGTTATGCTCGAGCTTTTAATCAAATATTTGTGTTTGCTTAAATGTGTTACTCTCGTAACAAACTAATATCCGATCAGATTATTCTTGTAGTATTTTTTTTTTATAAAAGGTTATATTCTTGTAGTTTTGTATGTATTTTACTTTCTGTTTTTTCCGTGTTCTTTGTTTTTGCAACATGTGCAAGTTGTATAAACCTCGTTATAAAAGTTGACGATGGAAAATAAATTATTATGTTTAGATTCCTTTCATTTCTGGCAAAATGTAACTGCAAATATACTCAGTGAAATCTAGAGACGAAAGCTAAAGTTATGGACCAAAAAGATGAAAAAGCATCATGTACCTTACAAAAATAAGATATATACATATATGCTGATATGCATGCATACCTTTGTATTTATTTATTTTTTGGTCGGCATACCTTTGTATTTAAAAAGTAACATAAAATGATGGATTGTAATTATTGGTAAACTATAAAAATGTTACTAAAGCGGCAAAAGAAAAGGGACTTGTATGTATTTAACGCAGGGTTCGATTGGTTAGAAATGTTACGATAGATTTTCGATATAGGTTTTTATATTTAGAGATTTGTGCTGTCGAAACTGTTATTGTAGAAACTGTTAACATAAAATTTATGACTTTAAATATTTTTAAAAATACACTGTTAACAAAATTGTATTGTTATATAAATAATTTTTATTATACCATATTTGAATCGAAAGAATGACATAAATAAATTTTATTAATAATAAATTTTAAGAAACAAAAAAAAATCTTATAAATAATTGGTATAGTAATCAAAAATTTTATCAAGAAATGAAAATAACTAAATAGAATTTGGACGAATGTGTTTTGCTTTGAAAACTTCTGGATCATAAAGATAAATATTATAATAAATGTAGTACATGCTCTTCAAATAATGTAAACGGTGTTTTACTTGTTTTCAATTCAAATTAGATTCAAATTTTCAATTCAAATTAGATTCAAATCTTCAATTCAAATTAGATTCAAATCGGTTGTTAAAATTCTGAATGATATATATTTTGTTTTTGAATATCACTAAAACGACCACCTTTGTTGTCATAATTATGTTGGTATGGAATCACATATTCAAAATAAACTTAAAGATAAAATTAGTTTTTTTATGTAGAATATAACAATTACTCGTTACTTTATTTATTACCAAATGTCACAAAATTGTGTATATAAAGCATTACAAATTACAAAGATGAAATAGTTAGATGAAAATAGTTTGTAAAATTTTGTTGTCGAGGTTAGCTTTGTATTTATAAGGTTTTATTTGTTGAAATAGTTTCATTTTTTAAAAAAATTTGCAGATTATATTTTGTAATGAAAATAGTATATATATATATATATATATTCAACTGGTTTTATTAATGAAATAAACTGATTGCTAGCTAAAATAGTACTACATTTTAATTTATTAATTATTAGAAGTATATTGATGTAAATAATTAATAAAAAATATATTTAATACAATCGATTACTAGAAACTATTAATTAATAGTATTTAACTTTTTTACAACAAAATTTAATTTAAATTAGTCACCTAGATTTTATTCTAATTGTTTCAAATAAAATTTTTAAATTTCTTTATTAGTTATTACGATAGAGAAAGAGAACTCATGTGAAACATAGTTTTAAAATAGAATAAAATATTAAAAATAAATAGACACTTAGGGACTGTAGAAACTTTAGAGAAAAAAATAAATAAATAATCTGATTGTTTGAAAAATAACTGTTAAAACTTTTAAATTGTCTAAGTCCTTAAACTTTGCAACTAATCAGCCCGACCTTAGCTTTATATCCCAAAAATGTTACCTTGGATTTGAAATTCAATTCAATATGATTTCATGTTTTATTACATTTTTTTTTCAAATACATTCTTTAGACAAGTTATCGTAAATATTTTAGGAAATTGATGGTCGGAAGATTTTATTTTTCTGTAGATGACTTTCAAAACTTTAATTTTGATAGACTAGATACTTACGCTTACGAAGATATAATTAAGTCTTCTACTGAACCCAAACTTTAGATAAGATGGTTTGTTTTAATAATATTGTTGTATCGTCTACAAAATTATGGATTCGGTAAAACGTATGTTATAAACCAAAAAGAGAAAAGAAAATCTTAGTGAGGAAACTAATTTGAATTAGACCTAATAATATCGTTGCTGATTATAATACCAAAGAGGACTAAAGAGACGGAGAATATTCTACATGGTAGTTTTCTTAACAGCAAAGCTGTTTTAAAGAGGCCGTTCCTGAGGAATACCATAAAACAAAAACAAATTAAAAAAAAAAACAAAAAGCAGGGCTTCATTATCAAACTCTTCCAACTTTAAAATGTTTCAAGTTTGTTGGAGATCATGTTCATGTGCACGACCACTTTTACTTTAAAGTTTTAAAATAATTTAAAGTTATTGGTAACCAATAGTTTTAACAATAATAGTCACAACTAAAAAAATAAGTTTTTCTGAAAAATATTGAATGTATTAGTTATGTGTTTTTCTCGAATTAGTGAGGGAGAACTATAGTTGTAGCTGGTAGAAAAAATATTTTCTCTAATACACCAAAATAATACATTTCAACATTAAAAAAAAAAAAAAGATACACCAAAGATTTATAACTTAAAAAATTCTATTAGTGTCGTTGTTGTGTTACTATCTATATTTAAATTCATATATTATCTGTTGTTGAAAAAAAGAAAAAACAAATAGCGAGTAGTGATTTTTTGTTGCGTACTGAATTCTCTAACTTCTCAACGAAACAAATTTTGTTATAAGTTAACAGTTTTATCCCATTGTTGAAGAATATGATAAAGAAAAATGATATCTATATGAAAAATTAGATACATGAAGCGTCTGGATCTGGATCTGGATATTTATTTTGAAAATTCGGATATCTAAATCCCATCCAAATCTATTTTTATATATAGTTTTTATTTAAAATATATGTATAATATTTATATATATATTATATAATAGATAGAAATTTCTATAAATTATTAGAAAAATAAATTTTATTTGAAATTTTTGTGTATTTTAAAAATTTTATATAGTAAACATGTTATAAATTTTTTATACAAATTAATTTGGAATATTAAATATAATATTTTTAATTATTTTATATTATTATTTTAAAATTTTTAACTAATGGATATGAATATTCGCAGATATTAACAAATCTGGATAATTATTTTTTAGATCCGATGGATGCTGATCCATGCCCACCTTTTTACGAAGCCACTAGCCTCAGCCTCAGGTATGTCTGGAAGCACTCTGGGTATTGAACATGGTGTTGACATAATCCACACTCAAGTATGGGTGGGTATAGCAAGTCCTGGATGGGCTAAAAGTCATGGCCCATGATGTATTAAAGTAACAACTAACAACGTATATAAAGTACAGAACTGGGTACATTAGAAATACAGTACAAACTTGCAGAGGGCCCAATAAATGTATGAGCCTGCACTAAAGCTAGTATATTTTTGTATTTCATCAATCTTTATGTTCATAGTTTCCTTTTTATTTTTCAATTAGTTAATGATTTATTCTGACTTTTTCCGAGTGATATAATAAGACACAACCACTTTGGACCGAGAGATTTAGTCGTACCAATCGAACCTCCATAAACTGTTAGAAGATACAACCACTTTGGAGTTGGACGGGACCAGTTGGTTGAATCAATTGATTGAAAAATCAAGTGTTAAAAGATCCCATATTAGTACTTCATGTGATTTTAAATGGTAATTAAGAATATTCAGACTTCTACAAATTTAGAAAATTAGTCAAAGTCTTAGTTTAAGATCTCCGAATTTATAAAAACAAACGTGACTTAGAATCCTCCGATCCAAAACGTGACTTTTTCTCTCTTTTATGTTTCCAGTTTTTCAAATAAGGCGATTGAGTGAATGAGCTTGTAAATCTTCTCCACGACCACGACATTCGTTTTCTCATCCTCCAGTTTATATTTGTATTTCTTTTAGTTACATTCCTGTTTCAGCCAATGTGTTACGCAGATTTTTCCGGCAGTACATGTCTTATTGTTTTTAACTGTTTTAGTAATAATAAGAAAAGTTATGACCAAACAAAACAGAAAAGCTCAAGAAAGTCCAAATGAATTTGGATTTGGTCATAAATTTCTCATTGTGACAATTATCTATAAAGTCAATATATATCAATCAATTTTCGGTTTGGGACAAGCATTAGCTTTCCTCTCTCTTTCATGTGGTTTTCATTGATCTCACGTATATATATTTATTGACCATTGAAATATTAAATCAAAAATATATATATTTAGCACGATATGAAAAAGTCATCGAACTCAATCTAGAAGACTAAAACAGAGATAAGATCACTATTATTCTATTTTTACTAAATTCAACGTACCATATCTAGAATAATTGAATTTTCTATTTAATAAACTGCTATTAAATAATGTTTCAAAATAAAATAAAATAAAATAAGATAGACTGGAGCTTCTAGCAATTTAAAAACTGGTGACGGCAGTGAGTTATATAATTTAAATTTGGAATTGTGGTGGTGTGAGTTATAGGAAAAAAAATAAAGGTGGTATTGGATCTTTTTATAAATGTATACTTAAAAATATGAGATATGTTTTTTGTGTAAAAAATATTGAAATTGTGAATTGTGATTGTTTGAGTTATAGGGAAAAAAGAAAGGTGGTATTCGATCTTCTACTATATTGCAAGTGTGTAAAAATATAAGGGAAAACAAATTGCGTAATACAAAGAGCTATCGAAAATTTGGTAAGAACAAATCTTCACGCATTTGAAAACATGGCAAGAATACAAATTATTCGTGTCCCAAGAAAAATATACGTTTGTTCGTTATTGGATAAAAAGAAAGATAGTTACGAATATTTTTGGGGTATGTATCTTGACCCAATTTTGTTGGGTTACTTAATCAGTCAGCAATTGAAAATGCCTTTCTTCTTTAAACTTTCGGTTTCAAAAAGATCAATTTTATCAACAAATATATTTATTTTCTGATAAAGTTCGATAAGAATATAATATACTGTATCCCTTTCGTTTATTCCTCAAATCGGTAAAAGTCCCAAAAAATTAATTTTTTTTAACCGTTAAAACTAACCTCAACAGTATACACGAGTATCTATCATTTTTCAGGCCTATACCAAAAAAAAATCTTTTTATCATAATTTCATAAATATAATAATCAAATTACGATTAATTTAAAATATTATTGACTAAATTGGATCTTCTAGTAAGAAATTCAAATTAATTAGTCTGTAGATCTACTTACAGCGACATCCTTGGCTTAAATGGTTCGAAGAAAATTGTTTCAGTTGCACCAGACGTGTATGAAAACTATAATATATCTTTTTCATACTATAATATAAAATCAACAAATGATTTAGAATTTACAGTGTATGTTAAGAGAGTCCAGAATTATTTTATCACAGTAACCAAACATTTTAAAATTATTTACGGTACATACTTTTCGTTCCAAGTAGCCTTGATTCAATGTACTAAGTTGTCATCTTTACCGACTCGGTTAATTGTTTATCTCGTATACATGAGATTGTAATCACAAGAATCAAATCGAAATCGTCAAGTAAGACGCTTACGATATGTGTGACGTATTTATAAATGTGAATTGAATGAAATATTCACCATATGTTTGAAAAGACTATGTAGACTTTGCTAACCTCTTTTCTCGATTCTTTTGACCAGAATTGTGCTTATTTCGCCATGCGCGTTATTTTTATTTTTGTTCAGTATTTTCGTCTTTTTTCTCTTCTTTTTTTGTTTGTTTTATTTCATTTTATTTTAACCATTTTTTTATTACATCATAATGTTCGGGTTTACGATTTCAAAGAGTCGATAGTACTCTTTAGTCTCTATGCATTCATTCTCCGTCTCAAAATAATCCAAGTGATGATTGCTAAATATAACTACTATTTCCTCCGTTTTAAAATAATTATCATAATATTTTCACATATGTTAAGAAATTTTTTTAAAAAATTACTTTACTTCTTAAAATCTACAACGATATTTATTCAAAAATAGAAAAAACATTTATTAGTATCGAGCTAAACCATCTAAAACTCTCAAATACTATTTTTATTAGACTGCATGCTTTTTATTTATTGTAAGTAAATAAATTTGCTAAATAATATATATATATATATATAATAACATGATGATAAAATCTTTTAAAAAAACAGTATGTGGAAATTTATGCTGTTTACTAAGCGGCGATTAGCTGACGTAAAAAAAAAACTAATCGGTGATTAGTGATATTATTGACTATTTTACCATTCATTGATTTTACAAATAAATACCCAATATATAATTATCTATGTATATATTAATCTTAGTGTTTTTAGATCAGTTCCATCTACTATAGGTAATCGAAATAAACAAAAACCGCAATTCAACAAGGAAAATTGATAACCAACAATGACGTGGGATGAGGTTATAACTTCTACGGCATATTTCTATAATACACCCAAAACTACTATATCAACTATTACGTCCATTTTCTATATAAAAAAAAAAAACTATTATGTCTATTTGTTTTTCACAAGTCTATATTGCCATTCTACTGCACGTGGGATTCGTTAGGGGAATCTTTTTCTTTCATCCACCACCAACTTTCTTCAACCTTCGAAGAATTGTTTTCTTTTATAATACACACATTAGATTATATATTCAGATATATGATTTGACCATATGATCAATTTCCTTAGTATATTATACGTCTTATGTCGGCTATAAATCTACTCATATTGTATGCAAAACATGGGGCACAAAAGGAATGAGTGAAACTTTGCTCGCATTAAATCATACTTATAAGCATACATATTTTGTTTTTAATAACCCACTCGTTGTTTAAGTTGAAATATTTTCCAAATTAAATAAAAATGCATATTGTCCTTGATCTGATCATCCGAAGGTCATCTTTTTTTGCCTATGATATTTTGCTTTTTCGAGCAATCATTCACACACAACAAGAACATCAAATAATTTAGTAGGCCCACAAAATTATATAGCACGGCATGAATAAAGAGCATCTTCTTATTAAGTAGTATCAGTTAATATTAGCGATATATAAGAATCATTTTATGACGCCATAAAGGTAGTTAGGTTTACCCTTTACAAGTTATATGGTTCACAGTTGGCAGCATCTCGCTATTTGTCAAATCATTTTCACTATAAATTCCCCTAATTGACTTCATCTTTTCTTCATCCTCACATCTAATAATTCTCTATCTCTCTTCTTTCTCTCCTTTGCAAATCAATATGGCTAAGTTTGCAACCATTTTCATCATGACTCTTCTTCTTTGCTCAACGCTGACCTACGCAGCGAGGCTGACTCCGACGATAACCACAGCTTCTTCCAACGAAAACTCCGTCAAGGTTCGTTAACTTCTTTGTTTTTTTTTCTTCAGAATATTGCAAAGTCAAAACATATTTGCAAACCCAAGAATCTGTCGCAGTAAGTTCTACGCATAGCAACGAAAAAATAAATTATCGATTCTGGATTAGATTTTCATATATATGAAAGCTGCATATACCTTAGATTAGTCTAAGCTTTCGTCTAATGTTCTAAAGTATAAATAAAAATTTTGCATGCATGATCCTTTAGATATCATTCTTCGGATTTGTTTTTTTTTTAATAAATAATATTACTTCCAATATTTATTTATTTGTTATATCCCGGAAGTAAGACAGAAATTAATACTGACGTGCATATTTTGTTATTATGTGTAGGAAATTGAAGAAGACAAGGTTGAAGAAGAAAGTTGCAAAGGGATTGGAGAAGAAGAATGCTTGATAAGACGAACCCTTGTTGCTCACACCGATTACATTTACACTCAAAAACACAAGCATTAAACTTCTATATATTAGTCCAATTAATTAACTAATTACATCATCAAACCTATCACCGTACTTTCTCTTTACGGTTTCCCTTTTTTTTCTTTTGATTTTTGCTATTGCTGTTTCAATTTTTGTTGTTACTTTGAGAGTTATTATTATTCACACTCATTTGTATAATTATGAATTTTGAAATAGGTTTTAGTATTTTATTTTTTAAGGTTTATATTGAGTCACAACAAAGATTTGATTCTGTTTCGAGTTTGGTTTGTAACAACCAGCTGTATTTTGTCTTAGACATAGACGCGTTGACTGTTAAAAGTAGTTGACTTTTCTTGGTGAAGCCCTACTTATCAGACAGAGGCCTCTGACCGGGCCAATAGAGTATTTTACTTGATACGGTATTTCTAGGCTAAAGCCCTCAAAATACAGCAAAAAGAAGAAGAAAAAAACCGTTACTATTTTGAAAAAAAACTATTTATTTATAGTGGAACCCGACCGAAACTGAAATCCAAGACTAATCGAAAATGGGATTTCATTGCTCAAGACATATATAATGAACACAAGGCTCGGCCCATAGCAGGTAAGTGAAGCAATGACATAGAACATAAAATTTTAAGGGGCATTTTTAGATAAATTTAAGTTTTTTTTATTGACGATCAATTATTTGGACTTATTTTTACTTATGATTGTGGGATTTAACTTAACCAAACATTAATTAAATGTGTTGTTAATGATTTTTGTTAGTAAAATTTTGTTTTAGAAAAAAGAAAAACTATAGTTCAAAACTAAATTTGTTAACTCATTACTAGATTTTTTTAATTTTTATGTCTTTTTAATAATTTTTATGGAATAAAAAAAGTTTTATCAAGTTTTAATATCAATTTTTATATTAATATTATTTGTAATTTTGCATAAAAATAGAAAAGCATTAAAAAAAAACTTTTTTTTTGTTTAGGGTATTGGAAAACGCCAAACGGGGTCCTGTGAATGACTAACCATGACATGTATTACCTCATCTAACCTGATTGAAACCTTTGTGAGAAGGACTCAAACATCTACTCCATCTCCAAAGTGAATCGTTCAACCCCTTGACTACTATGAATATTGGTTTATAAATTTTAATTCGAATTTTTAATTTCTGATTAAGTGATTTGAGTAACTGGAAACTTGATTATCTAATCAGAAGGTGTTCTTGTTGATCGTTGAAAGAAGTTTGTCTTTCCCCATGGTGATTGGAGCCGTCATGTATATATGCTTAAAATCTTACGTTTTGATTGGTTTTTAAAAGTGGAGAGTTCTTCATCATGTTGTTATAGTTTGTCGGGAAATTTTTTAAAGGAATTTTTCTCTTGAGTTTTGCAGATCTTCTCGACAAAGAAAAGAAAATAGTTAATTTTTCTTGATAATTGAGAGGATCATATTTGAGAACGCTAGAGCTAACAGAAAAACTTGATCTGAGACATTTTGATTTGCTAAAAATGCTTTATCATCATAGGGGTATTGTTAAAATGCTATCGCACATGTTGAGGACATGATAACTTATGTTTGTGGATCCACCATAATGATTATCAAAAGCTAGTTTTGGATCTATGGAAACTATGGGCCAAAAACCCACTATTGTTTAGATACATAGAAAAGATATTGTAGTTCTGTTTGTTTCCTGCAACTGCGGTATGCGGCCAAATGATGTTTGTTTGCTAGTTGTAATTTCTTGTGATTAAATGTTACGGTAAACGCAGATTATTGCGTCAGAAATTTTTAGCCGCTGAAAAAATTTATCGATGTGTATAGTACTGTTGCGGCTATGATTGTGGCCAATTTCTGTTTGTTTGGCTGACGCAGGAACCTATACCTGCCGACATGCGACTATGAAACGAACAAAAATTACAACGTTTGACGGCGGCTACGTTTAGTTGTAGGTCGCAAGCCACAGCCGCCGTCAAACGAACATGCCCTATATAAAACACATATGTTATCTAGAACTAGCCTCAGATCGTTCCATTTGAAAGCTGGTTTTAAAATCATAGACTGATTGATGATATAATTATCATTTGTTATGGAAAAAATCTGAATGACATAATTGGTCTCATGACAAAGTACTGGAAAAAGAAGTATTAAGAAGAAAGAAGTTTGCTTGGATGAAAACCCAAAAGAGTCCAAATGAAAGACTATAGTATAGGCATGTCCCTAAAGATTTGGGGATATAACTAGCCATTAACATTAATTTTTGACGTCAGTCAGCAACTATATCCATGTCATCATATTATCCACAAAGGTGTAACAAATAAATCTCCCACTCTTATCATTATCCAAATATCCAAATCCAAAAACATTCAAACAAACCCGTACCCATTTCTTTCAATCCAAAAAAAAGAGTCAAAACAAATCATATCTTCTCAAATTTTTTTAAAAAACGAATTTTACATCGAATTTGATTGATGAATCCAAGAATTTACCAAACAAACACACAAAAGTGTTTCTTGTCTTTAAGCCTGAAATATCAGTTTCTTGGAGTCAGAATCCATGGAGCTTCAACAATCTGTAAACACAGAGACAAACATAAACTATGAAGAAGAGATGATTTAACTCTCACAAATCTCCTCGTTTCATTTCCTCTAGCTCTCACTTTCTCTACATAACTCTCCACTTTACCATTTGCTCTCTCAATCAACACTTCTAACAACGATCTAACCGTCTCAAACGTTACCCGCCCGGTTAAATCCACCACATATTTCCGGTTACTCGGTACAGACAACGATGACGATACCAGATCAATCCACGTCGTCGTCGGTTTTAATGATCCAACGGTCAGCGTTGATGAATCTTGGCATAATGATGATGATCGGTTCAATTGAACCGGTCTTGACGACGCTCTGACAAACGTTTCAACCACGTTATTACAGATCGTTACTAGCGTTTGCTTAACCTTGTCTTCGTGTTTCGGATTAGTTAAACCGGAAAACAAATCGTCGAATACGTTGACTCCAATCGTCTTGTCGAGATAAACCGAAACCGCCGTACTCACAAAACGCTGAACGCAATCGCCGATTAGTTTTCTACCGTCATCGGAACAAATCGCGTCGAGTAATTTAGAATTGAAGAAGATTGGAGATTCACCGGAGGAGGTATAAAACGCGACGACTAAGTTTCTAGCGAAGCTACCAACGATAGCTGAAGCAAAACCAGATCCGGATTTCGTAAACAGCTTATCCATAACCCGATCTGTAAAACCCGACCCGGATTGATCGTAACCGGAATCTAATCCTTTGAGTATTCCGATAGCCATAGCTTGTGTGAATCTGATTAAAGAAGAATTGAGCTCATCTGATTTGGCGATTTTGGAAATCTGCTTGAAGCTGTTTGGGATTTGATCGGAATCGGATCTGAGAAATTGGGTTAGATCCTTTGTGATTATACTAACAGCTTCGGCGGAATCAGAGGCAGCTTCGATGAGAGTGAAGAGCTTAGAAATTTGTTTCCTTTTCTGGGAAATTGAAGGAGAATGATAAACCCTAAAAGCACCATAACCACTCAGTGCTAGTAAAATCCATTTCTTGTTCCTTAGAGCAAAATTTAAACCCTTTTTACTCAAACCTAAATCCATATAACTTACAGAGTCAAAGAGAAATGAGAAAACTAGTTGAGAGTACCCGGAATCTCAGACATGATACTCTTTTAAGCTGAAGAGAAGCTTACACTTTCACTTTCCCGGGAAAATAGTTGAGAAAGGAATCACCTTTTTTTAAAGTAGAAACAACAACCCAAAGAAGAAAGTGGGAAAATCAAAAATGTTGAAGTAATGAAAAGAGAAAAAGCAAAAATTAGGATATAAATTGGAATTGGATAAGAATTCAAAGTATGACGTCAAAGCCAATAACAGAATTGTAACAAAAAGAGAAAGAGAGAAAGAATGTGGAATCAAGTAGATATGATGGAGACAAATGTGTTAAAAAATGCGTGAAAATAGACAAATAAATCAATTTGAAGCATGGAGTGATATAATTCAGTTATGGAGTCTTTAATTTTTCCAACAGCTTCTCTTCAAATCCCAATCCATATATATACACTCATTAAAAACCCTTATCAATAAAGTGCATCGTCGTCGTGGTTAATGCGTGAATAAGTCCGGCCCAATGATAGATATATTTTTAAGCTTTAAACTCAAGTTGTTAATGAGAAAAAACATGAACGAACCAGTAAACCATAAATCTGTTTCTATAAAATTTATAGCCCTAAAATATATATAACAATTTAGATGTCTACCAGTTTAGCTCAGAACCACCCTGTGTGTATTAATATGATAAACATCATCGATGTTTTCTTTGTATATTCAGTTGTTTGCATAAGTACATATAGTTTGTATCAGTAATACCACAATTGGTGTTAGAAGCCGAAATTTCGCAGCTTTATCTCATCAGATGAAAATATATTTATCTCAGACAACTTACAAATCTCATTGCTTTTTATATAATTCAGAATTATAATACATACATAATTTATTTGTTTATCAAATGATAGTTTAATTTTTTAGGGTTTACATCTATCAAACTGATGTAAATACGTTGTGTATTTTAAAATCGAATTCAAAAAAAAATAAAAAATGGAACACGTTAAAATTAAGAGAAATATTTAAAAAAAAAATTGTTTTTGAAAACAAATAAAAACCTTTAAAACATGGAAAGATAGGTAAAAACGGTTTGAAATCAAATAAAAAAAATACGAACTCTTGAGAAATAGTAAGTGAATAGAGCGATTAAATGCTAACTAGTGGAGTTTAATTCTAACTTTTAGAGGTAATTCATTGGTCTTAGATCACTAATCTTGACTAATCCATTTATGTAGTACTAATTTCTTCACTAATCACCAAATAATCAATAATTTTTGTTAGCTATTGAATGATCAACGAGCATTACTATCAAGTTTAAATAACCTCCTAACATCCTAATCAACAACTTTCGTTCGCTAGGTATGCTAAACACTTTGATATTTTAGTTCTGCCATTTCATCAAACACCTTCTAGACATGAAACTGCCTAAGATCTAAACTACCAATTCTTTGGCTAATCTAGCATTAGTAACACCTATCAAGCATAAATATAAGTAGTTACAAGCCTCAACTCTACTAATCAACTATCAATCACCCTAAATCTACCATTCCCAAAAACTCTAAAAGAACTAGAAACCATGAAAACACAAAGCAATATACTTGGACCCTTGCATAATCATGATAAAAAAAAAGACAGGTAGTGAAAGATTTAAGAAGATAAGAAGATTTGATGATTTAGATTCAAGAAATTCATACAAAACTCTTAGCAAAAGCTTTAAAAGGCAAAGAAGAATCTCTAAAACAAATCATAACCTCTCTAATTAGGTTTAGAGACTATTTATAATGAGAAATAAAAGAAGCATAGTATTATAACATTTAACCAATCGGATAAATCCGGTAAAACAACAAAATCTGAAATCTTTGATCGGTCGAGAGAACTAGCTGCTGCAAGATATCGGACACGCAAGGTCGATAGAACTGGCTGCTGTAAGATATCGGGCACACAAGGTCAATAAATTTACCCGTTGCCCTCTATCTGGCACATGAAGCCGCTACATGATTATGCTCGTTAGTTCTTCGGGTAAATTTCGTCAAGTTTCAATCAGCATCTTTTTCATGCTAGAAGTGGTTGCTGCAAGATATCGAGCACGCAAAATCGCTCAAATTGGCCACTGGTTTTCAAAAGACATTTTTGGATGAGGATTTTTTATAAGTCAGATAAATATGTGTTTACTAAATCGGTCACAACTTTAGAACCTCAGTCCTAATTGGCTTTAAATCACCTCCACTTAAAACTAACTCAATTTTCTGTTATTTTCATCAAGAATTCTTTAGCTAAATATCAAAGAAAATTTTTTATCCCACATAATCTTTCAGACACTTTAAACTGATTCTAAATCATTATTTTTCTTTTTTGCATCTAAATAATTTTTTTGTGGCATAATTTAATCAAACACTTATAAAATAAAAAATATATACGAACATGTATCTAAATACTTAAATATGTAATACAAGCATAAAAATGCAAATTAAATGATGTCACAAAACTTTATTAATCGTAAAAAAGGACTTGATAATCGTCTTTCCATTACATCAATATGATGGAGTATAATAAACAATAAAATATAATAATACATTTTTTTGTGCAAAAACATTTAATACCATCATTCATCAAGCATGAGCAGCAGCACAGAGCAAAAGAAGCGGTGGATTAAAGATCATGATTGATAGACTTCCAAACTCATATCATATATTCCCAAGTCCAGCCGACAAAAAAATTTCCTCAGTCGAAAATGATATATTAAATTATTGATCCTGTTTTTGGATTATTTTGTCTACTTTAACAATAACAGGTTTAAGTAGAAAAACTACTGGGTCTATTTATTCTTTTTTAATCATATTTAATATATGACCTTGCTGATTGAAAAGAAAGCTATATGTGAGAAAATATTATGTTATTGTGATTTTAAAATGATAAAAATGGGCATGATCAAGTGTCAAGAGCTCAGAGAATTTGAGGGAAGTCCCCTTGTATGTGTAAGTGTTAACATTGATGCTTCTTAGCATAGAAATTCTGAGGTGTGTGTATGTAAGAGGGAATGCCAAATGGTATGGACTAAAGCATCATGCATGCATGATTAGTCCTGATCGAAAGTCTAATAGGTAAATGCTTTAGACGGTAAAATTATGTATTAATAAGAAAGGTGTCATTTTGTTAAAAATGTTTTGTGGTTAAAAAGAAAAATGTTTTTTTTGGTGCAGAGGTCAATGTCACTTATTATTATTAGCATACATACATGATCAGGACTAATCATTTACCTGATCTAAAGTCTAATAGGTAAATGATTTAGATCCGTAGCCCTAGCACGAGATTCCAAAATATAATATAATTTTTCTTTTTTGGAAAGCAAATCAATTCCAACGTGAATAAAAACATGTAATTTTCAAAATCTCTACATTTTCGGTAAAGAAAGAGATTAACCAGTAGCCTAATTTATCTTATCGGTGGTGTCATATGTCACTTATTGTTATCTCCTGTTGTTAGATTTGATGTTACATCCTTTTTAGGTATGATTTTTTATATATTTATGTTTGTAAATGGACCTAATTTTTTTAATATATTTTAAACATTATTTTTCATTGGAAGGGCCTTGTGTACAGGTTATGTGACCATAGTCTAGTTTTGAGGCAAAGCTGCAGAGGCATTGACATGTACAATGGCATGTTTAAATAACTTTGATGTGAAAGAAGTCCTTTTTGAATGTGATTTTAACATTCTTGTGCATGCAATGGAAACTCAAAGGAATGGCCAATGTTCCATGGTTTTACAAGTGAAATCAAGAACACGAAAATAATGTTCTCTTCGACCATTTTTTATTTTTTGATAAATTCTTCGACCATTTATTTGTTTGTCGGGTATAAAATTTATGAATTATGTCCGAGTTAAAACGAAAGAGAGTTTTAAAAACACATCTAAAGGTTATTTCGTTTGGGACCTTTAATTTGGAAATGGGCCAGTCTTGGTGTATTATTTCATGGCACATTTGTTTTTTCTAATTAATAGTTTCTTTTTATTTTAACACATAATAGTTTTCTTATTTCATTGTGTATAATTATATTACTTTTATCGGTTCCGTTCCATTTACAATTTAACAAGTTGATGAAGCCAAATGGATAATGGCGGTGCGCTTTAGTTACCAATGTCCTTTGTAGAAGAAAATAGATTGATTAAGATGAAATCGCCGGTAGACACGTGGACGGTGAGGTGCTAACGTTTTGGAAGAGGCGAGCCGTCGCGTATCTTTGAAGTTTGAAGTCAATAATTTTATTTCACCGCCAATAGAGAGGACTATTCCACGTGGCAATACGTGGCATGTGCTTCTGTTCTTCGGGCTCCTCCAATGTCATGACATCAAACGTCTGTCTCCCTTCGACCATATCAAAGTTCCAAAATATTCGGAGAATTTATTTAGTTTTTAACTTTTTTGAATAGTTTTTTGTTTTCTTTTTATCGTCCGGATCTTCAGAGATTTTATGGGATTGATAAAAAAACTGGACATTTTTTATTGTGCACATTTCCGTAGTTTATTTTAAAACTCCGTCAACAAAACTTCTGTGTAAATTTTTTAGCTAGAAAGGCAATTACATGTAGTTATTAATGGTCTTTGTATCATATTAGTTCAGAATTTTCATGACACTTATAAAACCACGAAAACGAATAAGTAAATCAATAAAATTATTAGAAGGATACAGCAATAAAAATCTTTCGATCAATACAGCAATAAAGTGGTGCATTTTATTGGTAAATTAGTGTATATAAATCATAATTTGCGTAAAGAATACAAAGAATTGTAGCATTAGTTCATTTACATTACAACAAAACAAGCAATGGCATTTTTTCTGTTGAATAAATTTATTTGATACTGACTAATTATTAGTGAATACATGGAGCGAATCTCTCTATTTGAGTATTTTCTTTATTTTCAATGAACAAACAAAACTAGCTTCAAAAGGGTTATGATCAATGGTTCTTTTTTGGAATTTTTTAAAACATTTCTGCGCCACCATAACCCATCAATCACAATTATCACGTGGTGCTGTTTTATTTACAATACAAGCCAGGAAACTTCTCAAAGGCAGTGTTACAAAGACTATTCACAAACATAATTTAATAAACGTATCAATGTTCATCATCAACATTCAAGCCCACGTTTGATCTTTCTTCTTTTCGCTTACCTGACCAGCAGTGGAACAATCTTCTTCCAGAGGCAGCCATTTTGAGTAACGGTGAGGTCTTTGGTCCGAAGGAATCATGATTTATTTTTTGTAACTCACAGGCACGTCATCATCGTCTTCTTCAAGATCACTGAACGATACATCTTCATCCTCATCCTGCACACGATGGTTGTTGTTGGTGGTGCTAACAGTTCCTGCATTGTCTTCATCCTTCAACCAATCATCAATATCATCATCTACTTGCACATCAATAACTCTAGTTGAAGAATCAGTGATTGGGCTCTGCACCGGCTTGTCTTGGTTCGCTGATGCTGGTCTTTCTTCGATGACAGGCTTGTCAACAACTTCAATCTCCTTGCTCTCAATTGTGTGCTTCTCTGTCTCAAACTTAGATGTATCAATCGAATGTATTGCTTCAACCGAGATGGTTTTGACGGGTTCTGGTTCATGTGAAGATTTAGTAGGTAGAGAAAGAGGTTCCACATTTGCACTAGCAGTTCCTGAATTACTACTCTCTGGCACCACTGTTGTAGCTTTGTTTCTCTTATGCAGCAGCTCGTGAGATAACAGCGCTCGTGATTCAAGTACCTTTATGAAAACGCACAACACAGTGATTTACATCAGAAAAGTTTCACTCTATTAGTCAAAGCATTCCATAAACTTTGCTTACCCACCATTAAAACTCGCAAATGACACAATTTTAAGTTCATTATCAGTAAAGAGAACCATCGAATGAAACATAAACTACAACATAGGAATAGCTCAAAAACTTGTAAACAGAGGAAAAAGGCGAGAATGATCAACAGTGGAGTTAAGAAACAAGCTTACCTGAGGAGTTGAGAGAAGCAAAGCATCATGTTTACTGAATTTAGGATGCGCAAGTACAAAGTAAATCCTCCAAAAGCAATACTCGCTCATGTATGCAGGACAAAGTTCAATCCTCAATGCAGCCAAACTCGTTGCAAGCCTTTCCACGGCCAGGGCGTGCTCATATTGAGCATCAGTCATTTCAAAATCTGAAGATGAAAGTTGGAAAAAACCCTTAACAACAACATATTCAACTTCCCACACAAAACAACCATGAATACAAAACACTTTAGAGTCTTCACAAATGTAAATCACAACCAAAGATATATGACAATTCCAATTTAACCCTAAAGTGATTGATCAAAGCAAACTCCTAAACACGATATATCTAAGTCAATTCCACAGATTCCAATAGATAAGTGTACTTACGAACATCTAGACTATGTGCTGCGAATTCGAAAACGTACCATCAAAGTTACCATCCTCTTCAGGAAAGGGGAAATCAAGCCATATCTCTGGATGCAACGCAAGATCCTTAGCAAATCCAATTACTTCCTCTGTCACACCAACTGCATCAATTTTCGAATCTGCTTCTTCCGATCCCAATTGCAAAAAATTCGAAGCGATCTTTGTAAACTCCGATACAGGTAAGTTCCCAGAGAGTTTCGAGATCCCAGTCCTGAATCTATCTCCGATCTCCACGAAATCGTTCCTGATTCCAGCAATTAGATCCTCCTCTCCTTCCGCCAGATCCGATGACCTCCGAGTCTCCTCCAGATGATCGTCCGTCTGGTTTTTCTCAGGCAGTGGTGCGAGGAAAGAAGCAACACCCCATAGCTGACTTCTTAAGGTCTTGGTGAGTTCAGAGATGTCTTCCTTAACGCCTCGTGGAGACTGTGATTGCAATACCGATGGCGAAGACGGTCGATTGGAACCTGAACCTTCATTTGAATTGGACTTAATTGTTTCCTGTTCATCATCTTCATCCTCATCGATCTTCAGAGAATTCGCAATGGATCTAGCTAACCATGCCATTATTGGATCTTTCTCTCGAATATCTCAAGTATCTTCTTGATCGCGACCTTAATTAGACAAGAGACACACCATTGACGTTAAAAATTCAACCTTAAGAAACGTTGCGTTTAATTAACTAAATGGGCTTCGTAGTTAAAGCCCATAAGGTTCGAATTCCAGCCCATTTATAAGTTTGGTTACTGTTGCTCTGTTTTATGTCGAGACAAAAGCTCTCACATCACACTGATATACACAAACCCACTCAAAACAGAGATAATGTTCAGTCTCGTTTCCAAAACCAGACAACTGATATTAGCCTGTGTTTTTGCGCAAAGAACAGTAAAAATAGTTGAATGATTCACTTGTCAAATCTTACTTTCTTTTCAATTGTTCATTACAACAGTGTATAGCTCAGACCAATGTAAGGAGACTTTTGGACTCCACCACAAACTTGTGTTCGATTTATTAGACAAGAATCAAATTCACATCCTACTGTACTTTGAGATGTCACTCTACGAAACAACAGTGTTTGATTTTTCAAGAATCACGGTTCTGAAATTTCATTCACATTTAAGACCAATAAGGAGGCTAGGAACAAAGATGAATTAATAATGATGATGAAACCATAAGGTAAAAGGCAATTGTCTAGTTTCCTAATCTAACAAAAGCTAATATAAAAAACATTGAATGAAAAAAGAAAGATTCAAAAGCTTAAAAGAGGCTACAAGTTCAGAGGTCAAAAGATTTTGCTTCTTTTGTTGTTGTTGTTGTGAGTGGTCAAAAAGCAAATCAACCTCTCACAAGAACCCAAGTAGAGAGGTTAACAATATGGTTCCTTTCCTCAAATTGTCCTTTTTCTTTCTTCTGAAATTGATTGAACCAAAAGGCGGTAACTTTACAGAGTTTGCTAATTCCCATTGTTTATTGCAAACCGAACTGACATGAAAACATTACATACCAATCTCTCTTGCCCGGCTTCTTCTTCGCAGTGTTTCCATCTGGGGATTGCTTTTTCCTTTGAGTTGTTACCGCCAAAACCAATAGCTGGATCTTCAAACTCTTCACCTATATATACATCAGGGCAGAGGCAGATTCGCAACTCACCTTTACTGTTGCATGGATATCAGTGCCAAAGGTTTAAACTTTTGCTATTGGATTGTCCTTGTGAGTTTGCATTTTGAAATGAACATGGTGTCCGAATAATGTAGACTACAGAGCTTGAGTAGCTCCGCTGACCGCTGCTTCAATGCTGCATCACACCCACTCTGGATCACAAGCAATAGTTTTGCAGCCAGACCGACCTCAACAGCAAGAGGTGAACATTCCACTGGAGCTAATTTGCAGACAGACCACAGAATCGACAGAGCGTAGTTAGTGCAGTTCTCAGACACCCTCATCAACACCCTAACGGTATATGGTATAGTGTTTGCAGAGTCTTTCACAGCAACTCTTCCTTCCACGTCTGAACACAGAGCATTAAGAACAAACAGAGCTAACTCCAAACATTCAGGGTCTAAAGACGGTAAGATATCTACTAATTGAGGCACTGCCCCAACGCTAACCATCAAGTTTCGAACTTGTTTATGAACTGAAATTGGTTTAAGCAACCCAAGTGCAGGTGAAACTCCATTTCTATGTCTCTTATCCTTAACCAATCTCATTAACCCAACAAGCAAACTATGACTCGAAACCAGCTCAGCTCTAAACCCTTTCTCTTCCACCAATCCTCTAATCAATCTCGCACAATTGATTTTAGTTTCATTCGATCCATCGTTCAACATATCAACAATCAAAGAAACCTTAGCTGGTTGCATCAACCCGGATTTAGAATCAGAATCAAGATCAAGACTCACAAGAATAGCAACAACCTCAGATCCAACAGCATGAGAAGTGAAAGGACCTAAAAGAGAAGAGATCACAGAGACACCTCCTTCTTCAACAACAGTCTTCCTCGCCATAAGATAAGCCACAACAATCTGCTTAAGCTCACTCAACGCATGAACCCTAGCTTGACCTTTAGCTTTCTTCAATGTCCCCAAAATCTCAATAGCTCTTCCTTGTACATCCTCGGACCGTTTCTTCATCAACACATACTTCTGAGAGAACCAAGTATAGATCAAATGGTAAAGAGTTTTATTAGGAGTTACCGTATCATCCCAAAGCTCTTGCATTGTTGTGGGACAAGTCAAGTGACCTAGGTTAAACCATTTGTGAATATTTGACCTTTCGTAGGTTTGACCAGTACACAAGGTCACAGGATCTTGCATCGGCTCTAAAGAGATAGGACAAATGAAAACTGAAGGTGTATCAGGTAAATCTAGCTCCTTTATCATCTTCTTCAGATCCAATTTCTCATCAACAACACCACCACCATTAACGCCACCAAGAACTCCATCTTTCACAGCTGTATCCAGATCTAAGACTTGCCCATCACCACCACCTTCAAATCCAATTAACCCATCTCTCTTCAACGGCTGAAACATCGGCATTTTGATAAAATCAAAAGAAACGAAATCTCAAAAAAAGAAGCCCAATTTTTTTATAGACTTTTCTTCTCTAGCTCACAACATTTAGGAAAATAATGCCTTTGATAGTAAACAAAGGAGCTAAAAAAGAATGAAGAAAAGAAACGCATGTCTTTATCTCAGAAAGAAGCGTTACACAATCTTCTTCTTCTTCTTCTTCTTCTTCCTCTTTCCTTTTGCTTTAATTTTTTTTTTCTCTTTTCAACGGTCAAAAAGAAGATTCATTCAACTCTTGTTAATAATAATACATGATAAACACATGATTGACGCCCAACTGCTCCCAAAAATGTGAATTTATACCCCAGAGAAACAGAAAAAATAAAAAAAATGATGAAGAATGAGAAGAAAATAACAGAACCCAGTACAAAGTTTTGCACTTTGTACTCAGAAAATCTAAGAAGATTCAAAAAATAATAGAATTTGAGAAACCCAGATGACGAAAATTCGTGAGAATGACGAAGAAACCCGTACCCTCTTGTTTGTTTTTTTCTCTCTTACCTTCTTCTGGGGTAGTGAGTGATTGTTTTGTTTTTGTTTTCTGTGAGAGAAAAATATATTAAAAAGAAAAAGGGGTAAATAAAATAAAAAGGAAAAAAGGGGAGAAATTAAAGATTTCATGAAAGATTCGGGTGAAAATTTGAAAACATTAAAGATAAGGTGACCGGTGAACATTGGCTATAGCCGGTCATTTAGTCCTCTCGACTGCACACCACACGTGCAAGCTCCACCACATGCCCCAACATCCCGGTTTTAACTTTTTTTTTTATTACTACTGTATTGGTAAAATAAGCTTAGTAAATTTTTGGATTCCCAATTTTGGAAAAATGTTCTATTTAAGTTTTGAAATTTGAAAACATATTTTCTTGTTATTTTTCTATTTTTACGAAAAAACTGATATTATTTTACTACAATAACTTTTAAAAAATAAATAACAATGTCTAGATCAATTAAAAAAATCAATTAAGCTTTTGAAGATAAAAACACATTTTATTTTTAGGCAGAAAATAAATATTTTATTTAGAAAAAAAACTCTAAGAAAATATCTTTAAAATCCCTTAAATAGCTCTGAAAAATCGGGTGAAAAAAATTCTCTGAAAAGAATCACAACATCGTCCTTATAATTTATATATAGATTTATCCTTTATTTTATTTTAGTTTTTTCTACTTAATTTCTAGAGACTTTTTATTATTATTTCTAGAGACTTATCTATGAGTGGATTTTAATATATACAATTAATAAAGCATTTTTATCTCACAACTTTTTAAAATTATAATAATACTTTTTTATCTCTAATTTTTTTGTTAAAATATAAATGACTCATAAATAAAATGAGGATAAATTTTTCATATCATATATATATAAATAGATTTTTAAGAAAGGGAGGGAGTTTTTCAAATTATGAAACATAAATAGGATATTTTTTAAAAATCCCAAAATGTAATAGTAAAGACACCCAAGAAAATTCTTATACCACTCCCAATAATAAAGAAGTATAAAGAAAAAAGTTATTCTGTCAGTTGATGTTTAAATTGTACAGAAGTAAGGAGATACAATTCTTCAATAAAGTTTGGAATAACCTGTGTAAACACTTTGTTATGTGACTGAATACTTTTTGATGATATAATTAGTCAAAGTGAAATTCTAAATCCTTTTTTTTTCTTTCTTAATATCCACGCTATAACTCCAATACTTTTCCCAGTTGAAAAATAAATGTTGTGAAGGGAGTAAACAAAAAGAAGGGTAAAGTGGTAAATATATGAGTAAAGAAAATACCGCACGTAGTCAAAAAAGCTGATGAGTTTTCACAAAACTCCAAACACCCACGGGGAAGAGTAACCCGTACAGGTCGGGCACGTGCGACGATAGTTTCTATGTTTAATTTCATCATTAATCTTTTTTTATTTCACTTTTATCATTGTTATTATTAACACCAACTAACTCTCGATTTTTGATAAACCTATACCCTTCTTTAATCTATTTTATGTATATTAAAAAAATATCCCTGTAGTAAGTTGTAACTCAAACAATTGTTTCTATACATAACTGGCTAAAATAATCATAAGATTTTTAATACTATACTATTATCTTGATAGTCTCTCTGAATAGTGAATATTGCAAAGTTATTTGGTCATTTTAATATTTGGCGGGTTAGTAATAGAACACAAATATTAGAGATGGATAAAAAGTTTTAATAACAAAGTATATTTAAAAACGGAAATTTAAAAAAGAAAAAAAAGGTAAAAAAAGCAGAAAGTGAGTGGGGACCACAAGCAAAAGTGCCAGCTAGACATTTGACCGTGACAGTGTCTTGCTTTGACTGTAAGCCTCGATCGTCTCCGGGTTCTCCATCCATTCCTCAGTCTAATCTTTAGACTGTTTCTTCACCAATCATAACTTACCACGTGTCTACATCTGCCTCTTCCCAACCCAACCGTGATTAATTTATTAATTGTTTTCAAATTTTCATTTTAACAATTCTTACCAAATCAAGATAATTTAATACTAATAAGTTGAGATTGATGTGAGTGGGGAGGAGAGAGAGATCTGAGACTATGTGTTGTTTTTGAGGCAGTTGAGTACTGACTGCAAAGTTTGCTGTCCAAAATATTATTTTCATAAAAGAAAGTTTTATACGATTTTATTAAATTACTGGACCCAGTTTTTGAAATGAAAATTCAGATTCAAATGAAATGATTTTCTGAGTTGATAACGATAAAAAATATTGTGTTTTTATATTTTCTAGTCAAACTAAGATATACTAAAGTGGACCGGCAAGTGTTTAAATGTGATATGACGTTTTCTGTAATCAAGTTTTTTTAGTTATTATTAAATTGATTTTTAACATAAATTGGCTCTTATTAAAGCAGTAATACGAACCGAGTGGTTAATGACTGTGACTGTGATTGTGACTGTGACTGTGACTGTGACTGGTGGTGACTAAAGGGGTCATACGAATAAAAGCTTAGCAATTTCATGAAAACGAAGTAACGAAATTTCAACTACTGTGTGTCGTATTGTCGTTATTGGTGGAATGAACATTTTTTAAATAGGTGTGTTGAAATTGTTCTGGTTTTACGTTTTTGCAAACTGATAGATTAGTTAAATATGTGAAACTAGGAGTGGACATTCGGGGTAATGTGATTGGATTCGGATAAAACTATATCGGATTTTGGTTTTTGAATTTAAAAATTTAATATCCAATAGAATAATTTGTTGGGTTCAAGTTCGGTTCAAATAAAATTTTTTGGGTTTGGGTTAGATTTGGGTTTTAGAATTAAAACCTAAAATAAATTTGGAAAATTCGGGTTTTGATCCGGTTTGGATTCAGATTCGTTTTTTTTTTGGATTTTTTGGGTTTTTCAGATTTTTGGGATTTTGGATTTTTGGATCGGTTTATGGGTTTTTCAGGTTTTTTTTATTTTTAACTTTTTTTTTGTTTTTTAGATTCGGATCAGTTTATGTATATTACAAATAAAAAAATTCATATTTATAAAATATAGTCTTCGAATTAAAATATTTTCTTATAAGTAATTATATACTTTCGAGTTTTAGTTTCAAATTTAGAACGGATTCAAATACATTTTTTTTGTGGAGGCCTATGTGAAACTGACACCAACCAATTAGGTGATAGTTTAGTGGTAGGCACAACATTTCAAATAAGTTAGTTATGTCTCTTATTTCGAACTTTGCTTGTGAGAGGACAATTTTACTCATGTACACATGGTATAATAGTGCTTGTTATGTACTTCGGAAGACTATACCAAAAATTATGAACTTCCAAGCTAACAAATAGGTGATTTAAACCTGTTCTTGTTTTATATTTTATTGTTGTGGGCTTCTCATATCCGGAGAGACCTAGATTTTCAATATTTGGAAGTCAAACTTGTAAAATCAGCATGTTTATAATTATAATTTAACCATTTTATTTATAATCTCATGTGAAATTGAGATAGCGAGAGTACAAATTCAAATTCATTCAAGCTCGAATACGATTCAAGAAAGTATAATCTCTATGTATTGGTATTACAACATTTTTTTTTAATTACCACATCTGTTTTGAGTTTTTTTTTTCTTAACTCGTTAAAAGAGAAAGAAACAATAAATAAAACCACTTCACCCAAGTTTCGAAATAAAAAAAAAGTTGGATCAGAAATATGACTTCATTTAAAAAAAACGCTAGTTCTTGGTTCATTTGGAGGTACAAAGATTATGCGATTTAAAATCTCAGTAAGAAAAAGAGGTGAAAGATCTAAAAGTAAAAGAGACTGAATTCAATGGAACATCGATTTTTATGAAGAATGAAAAGGATGTTCAAGTGATGAATCTTTTGATTCTCATTTTTGTGGATTATGTGTTCATATGGATGAGGAGTATGCTCTAGAGATAATGAATACTTCATAAAATATTTAAATTTATAAATCATTACCTATTATATATTTGAAACAAAATTTCTGTAGTTTTTAAATGGCTGTAAGGGAAAACAATGGATGAAAATTTTGATATATGTATATTTTTAAACTATGATATGATCTTAGAAACTTAAAGGTAAAAATATTTGATGAAGATAAAATGAAGTATCTGAGGATACTGTACAGCAAAAGCAATAGCAAAAATTTATAGGTATGAAAACACACAAAAGCGAAAGTGAAACGAAAACACACAAACGTTAAATCTTTGAGAAATCAGTTTTAGGTTAAATCTAAATCCGCGATAAATTTGTATGATAGGTATGCATCGATGGCAACCTGCAATGATACGCGTAATCTATTATTAATCATCGTTGGTTCTTTAGCAATTTTAGCTTTGGGCTGTCACGTGACTCTCTAAACCCTAAATCTATGTCTATACACATGCATGATGCACCTATATTTGTAAATTATACACGTATGGATTCAATGATACCAAAAGCTTTGTTGGTAACGCCCAAGCTTTTAGAACCTACAATCTAGGATCTTAAATAGTGTATTAATACTACCTCCAATTTTTAACTTCTAATTTCGAATACTTTTTGCGATATTATTTTATTTTAATTATTTTTGGTTTAGAATTGGTTACAAAACATTTGGATAGTTGATATACGTATCAAGGTGTCGCAATGGCTAGAGAAGTTAGATTAATGGCCAAATCTCGAAAATATTTTAACTGTGATCTCTAACACTTGGAAAAAAATATCGAACCAAATTAATCCCAAACAATGGGATTCAATAATCTATCATTCTATTGTAGTATAATAGTATTCAATAGTTGATTCGAATAATGTATTGATTACAAACAACTATGCTAGTCAATTGGGTCTATATTGGGTCGAAATTAATATATGGGCCAAACTATGACACTGAGCTCTGATCGATGACAGTATGCTTGGAAGAAGTAGGTAAAACCAAGCCATTAGACCAATACCAACACACATATCAACCATTTAATTTTAAATGTAAAATAAATAAAAATGGCAAAATCCTTTGATACGTATTAATAGGAAGAGCTGGTTGATACATATCATTTATTCTCTACCTTTTTATATTTTTTATATTATTTAATGATACTTTAACTAAACTCTTAGTTGAAGATGCTCTTAGACTCTTAATTACAAACCAACCTCTCTTAAATTTCCAGATTTAAATTTGTGTCCAACATTTTATGAAATAAAGTAGATTGATTTTCCAACAACACCTTAATCAATTTTAAAATCTAATAGCAATAAATGTATGATATCATCCAACTAGATAAGAAAATATGGTCAATTTTTGAAATATATTATTTCACAATTTTATTGTGAAAAATACATTTTTTTTTGGGTCAAACATTTTTTGATAGAAGATAGTTCAAGCTCCATTTATGGAAGCAAAGTTCAACAAACAAAATAACCGTTGCTATAAAAGTTAAGTGGGAAACATGATAGAAACCGAGAAAGCCAAACATAACACCCAACAGTTTAGTGATGGAGACATTTTTAGAGTTGAGAAGTGTGACCATGCCATTGGAATGGAAGATCACATTTGGTGATCGCATGTCCATGAATGAAGCACCAGCTAGTAGATAATTCACAACAAGAGAACCGACTACATATACTTTCGATTCTTGAGAATCCAATAATGAAAGGGAGAGGCATAAAGAAAGAGAACAGCTTCGTATGGTTGGTGAAAGCTCCCTTCCGTTTATTGATCATGGCACGTAACGCCTACATATGTAGCATTACGTCATGCTCCGGCGCCGAAATCCTTACCGGCTGTGGATCCTCTGGTTTTGGTCAGCTTACCCGAAACTTCCAAATCTGCGAACTACCTAACACTGCCCTTCCCCGGAGCTTTACCTTGACGTCACGTGATCAAGGTTGTATGACACGTGACGGACAACTTACAACGGCGGCAGCGATGAGACAATCGGCGCCGTTGGATCACCGGAGGAAGTATAGATGCGTTGTTGTGATGAGAAGAATCGATGAGGAGGTATCTTGTGATGATGAGTTTGAAGAAGAAGACTCTTTTCATGATGGTGGTAAATGCGAGATTTTTCACAAATAAATATCATCTTGCACCCAAAAAACAAAATAGAAATATCATCTTTTGACCAAGAATTCTTTTTCTTGACATTTTTTAAATTTATTAGGTTTATTAGTTGTTGCATTTGTTGCTATTTATATTACGAAATCTTAATTTCAATGTGATGTATAAGCTTTTAGGTTATTGAGAAAAAGATAGCAACAATTTTGTCCATCCAAAGACTACGTCATAATAATAAAATTTTGAAAACTATAAAGAACATCAGTTTTTTCTTTGCCAAAAATTTAGAAAGTTTCTGCAATATCTTATACAAAAAGTAAAATTTACTTTAATATAAGCTTTATAAATATAAAAATATAACGAAATTTTAATTTCCTCCGGCTCTTAATAAGTATAAATAACAAGAAAATATATCAAACCAAATCTTACAATTTCCAAGTTCTTCTAACACAGCTCTGGTCATTCTCTAAACCCTTACGAAGAAGCCCTAAAGCCTCAAGTCGCCGGCGACTAATTACATCCGAGAATGGCGGAATTGAAGCTATCAGAGAGTCGAGACTTAACCAGAATTGAACGAATCGGAGCACACTCTCACATACGAGGCTTAGGTCTGGACTACTCGAGCCACGGGCTGTATCAGAAGGAATGGTTGGTCAAGTCAAAGCACGCAAAGCTGCCGGGTTATACTAATAGCGGGTCAACCCGGAACGGGTAAAACAGCAATTGCAATGGGTATAGCTAAATCACTTGGATTAGAAATACCTTTCACTATGATCGCAGGAAGTGATTAGAGATGTCAAAGAATGAAGCTTGAACTCAAGCTTTTCGTAAAGCCATTGGTGTTAGAATCTAAGAAGAAGCTGAAGTGCTTGAAGGAGAAGCTGTGGAGATTCAAATTAATCGAGCTGCATCTTCTGGTGTTGCGAGTAAGACTGGGAAGATAACTATGAAGACGTCTGATATGGAAGCTAGTTATGATCCGGGACCTAAATTTATTGAGGCATTGAATAAGGAGAAAGTACGGAGTGGTGATGTTATAGCTATGGATATTGCTTGTGGGAAGATTACTAAGCTTGGAAGATCGTTTTCTAGGTCTAGGGATTTTGATGCTATGGAATCACAGACTAAGTTTTTTCAGTGCCCTGAAGGTGAGCTTCAGAAGAGGAAAGAAGTTGTGCATTGTGTCTCGCTTTTGTGTCTCGCTTCATGAAATCGATGTTATTAATAGCAGGTTAGTTTGAGATTCTTCTGTATTTGTTAATGTTGTCAATTGTTAATGTCAAGGTTTAGGTTTTAGGTTGAAAATATGGATTCTTTTTGCAATTTAAGTGATGATTGGGAATTTGGTTGATGGTTTAGTGTTTAGTGTCAAGGTTAAACTTGAAAAAGATCGGTTCCTTTTTGACTTTAGGTTTCGAAATTAAGAATTTTGATTGATAGAGATGATTGGAAATTCAGTTGATGCGGTTTTGTCGAATGCATATAAGAACTTGGATTAAAGAAATGTTCAAATGTTGATTTTTAGGCTTGCGGATGATGATTCAGAATTTGGTTGATGGTTTAGTGTTTAGTGTTAAGGTTAAACTTGAAAAGATCGATTCTTGTTCGACTTTAGGTTTGGAAATAAAGGATTTAGATTGATAGAGATGATTGGGAATTCAAGTTGATGCGTTTTTCATCGAATGCATAGGAGAATTTGGATGATAGATATGTTCAATTGTTGATTTTTAAGCTTGTGTGTTACCGTTAGATTGAAAAGATTGGTCCTTTATATTATCAAAGTTTTAACTAGATTCTAATTTTCTTTCTGTGTGTTGTAGAACTCAAGGGTTTCTTACCCTTTTCACTGGTGATACTGGTGAAATAGGTTCAGAAGTACGGGAGGAAATCGATACTAAAGTAGCCAAATGGAGAGAAGAAGGGAAAGCCGAAATAGTACCTGGTGTTCTCTTTATCGATGAAGTCCATATGCTTTCAACATATAATGCTTCTCTTTCCTAAACCAAGCACTTGAAAACAACATGTCTCCAATCCTTGTCGTGGCAAGAAACCGAGGAGTGACAACAGTCAGAGGAACAAACCAGAAATCAGCACACGGGATCCCAATCGACCTCCTAGACCGTCTTCTCATCATCACAACCCAGCCTTACACAGATGATGAGATCAGAAAGATCTTAGAGATCAGGTGCCAAGAAGAAGACGTGGAAATGAACGAAGAGGCGAAACAGCTTCTGAATTTGATAGGATGTGATACCTCGCTTAGGTACGCGATTCATCTAATCCATGCAGCTGCTTTAGCTTGCCTGAAACGTAAAGGGAAGGTCGTGGAGATTGAAGACATTGAGAGAGTTTATAGATTGTTTTTAGACACCAAGAGATCGATGCAGTACTTGGTTGAGTATCAGAGCCAGTGCATGTTCAGTGTTCCTGTAAATACAAAGGAAGCAGAATACGAAGCCATGGAAGTTTGAAAATTTACTTCATTCTAGAATTTGTATATCGTTTTATTGGCTTTTGTTTAGTAGTCCTGTGTCTCTTTTACATTCGTGAAAGAAAAAAGGATAATAATTTTTGTGACTGCTTTTAATTTCATATAAGCGCCTTACTTGGTACGATTTTTGTTCATCCAAAAAAAAAAGAACCTCAGAAAAATCGATGAGTGACTCATTAGTCTTTGTCCGAAGCTTCAATTTCGTTGTCGTGATTCTCTTCCTCAACCTCTTTGTTTTCTTCTCCGTTGTTTCTTCCGATGAACATTTCTTCGGTAAGTTTGGGTTTTGAATTGTTTAGAGATTTTTAGGGTTTTTCTTCTATTCTTTCTGGGACTCGATTTTTTTAGTTTAGATTCACCAAATTTCATACCTTTTTGACATAATTAAGACAATTGCGATAGATTTATGCCCAAAAAAATCAATTTTTTTTTTCAAACAATTGTTGTTATTTTGCAGTTGTGGGTGAAACTGGTTCACTCCAAGTGACTCCAAGAACAGAGATGATAGATTCTCCTGGTTTGAAGCAAGGTATAACATCGATATGTGAGAGATTACATATTCATGGATTACAAAGACTTAAGCACATTGATAAATATGCACATTCACTCAAGTTGACCCTTTTAAGTAATGTAAGAACAAGTGTAGACGTTTGTTTCCACAGGTAAAATCTGGTATCTGCATTTATGTCTGTCAATCTCAACTCTCAAGCCTGAATTTGTGCTAAAATCCGAAGTTTCCTTCTTGTTTGATAATAGGAATTCGTCGCTTGCAATTGGAATGTGTCCTCATGGTCACTGGAAGAAAGTGTCCAAAGGTGAATCATGGGTTGGGATAATGTCGCCTTTCGACTACAAGATCCTCGATATAAGAACATTTGGTGGCTCATCTAAAGTCATTACCTTGGAGTTTTCTGCTAAACAAGGTAGAGGTTTTATTGGTTTTTTTGTTATATCACAATGTGTTTTGCAAATTGTTAAACTTAAAATCTATATTTTGCAGAGTTTTTCATGTACCGTGTTGTGTTTTTAATCATGGGGATAGTATTGCTGAGTTTGACTTCTAGACTTAGTAAATCAGTAGCGTTTTACTACAGTGGTGCCATGTTCATTGGGATTATCATTCTTGTAACTCTTATCATTAATCAGGTAAAATTTTTCGAAAATATTCAAAATTCTTGCTTATATTTCATGGTTTCTCTCTGGTTAACTTGATGAATGATTGTGAAAAGGGGATAAAACGTCTCCCAACTAGAGGGAAGAGTCGGCTTGAGTTATTTCTATACTCATTTATGGTGAGAATTGTCTTCTCTTTGACCTCTTTTGTTTTAAATAGAACATTTACTAAACAGAGCTATCTTTTATCTTCTCAGATTGGTGTGGGAGGTTACTTTCTTCAGTACATAAGCGGTTTAGTTCAAGATCTGCTAATGCAGATAGGAATCAGTGAAGATTTGTACATCCCTGTATGTAAGTTTTGACATTTTTTTAGATATAGAATGTTATGTCGCATATACATATTCTGGTTTGATGAATCTAAAACGGCTTATATAAAATTTGCAGCTGGCGATTCTTTTGGTTGCGTTTGTATTTATGTTTGGAGCATGGTCAGGATTTTGGACTGTCCAGAAATTTGTTGTGACAAAAGATGGTTCTATTGACATTAGCACAGCAATCTTTGTCTCTTGGTCCATCCGAGCTTTTGCTGTGATTTTGATCCTTCAGGTGCTTCCATTTTTTACAACTTCTGATTCTTTCTTTAATTTGTAACCAAACATGAAGTCCTGATCTTGTGTTAATTAACAGAGCTCTGTAGATCCTTTGCTTGCTGGAGGAGCTTTGATATGTGGAATTTTAATTTCATCAGTTCTAAAGAGTATCATCAGAAAGCTAATAGGGCAAAGAATCTATGAGCAAGATGATGAAACTGAGAATTGTGGCCGTAGCTTAAGCCATGCTACTTCGTTTGCTTCTCCTCTCCCTAGAGGTTTTCTTTTTTGTCTAGTTTCATTTGATACTTAGCCCTTTATTTTGTAATGAGAACTGGTTTATATATATATATATATATATATATATATATTTGTAAATGGTCTTTGCAGTAATCAACAAGATGTCGAGGACAATACCGCTATCTGATTCAGATACATTCCCTTCTTCATTCCACAAAACACCAGAAGGGAGAAGAAGGTTAACGAAGGAAGAATTGGAACAATTCACAAAAGAGAGCACGGAAAAG
The DNA here is from genome assembly GCA_963922655.1 of Cardamine chenopodiifolia. Taxonomy (NCBI): domain Eukaryota; kingdom Viridiplantae; phylum Streptophyta; class Magnoliopsida; order Brassicales; family Brassicaceae; genus Cardamine; species Cardamine chenopodiifolia. The sequence goes on from OZ000463.1 coordinate 13,961,441, forward strand.
GCGATGAAGGAATTGGTTTCTTCACCCGGTTTTGGTGAATGGACAGTGAAGAATGCTAAAAGAATCAGCGTAAATCCGATAAAAGAATCGTCTAGTAGTAAATTGACTGATACTATTAAGCGCCGGAGATGGTTCCTCTGGTTCTGAAAAAGCAAGCAGCTAGGGAAACTTTTGAAATCAGTAAGAGAGTGTAGGGAAACTCTTGCAACTTTGTAGGGCACCATTGTTGTAATAACCATTTGTCTTTTTCTTGGGGTTGCTTGTCTACAAAGCAACAAACAAGCATTACTTAAATGTTTCTTATTAGTTATAAATGGATCGTAAAATCAACAAAGCGTAGAAGTTGAAAGGTTTTAAAATCACCAAAACGTCACTTTTACAAGTTGCCTGGTTGCACACAAAAAAACAAGTGGTTTTGGAAGATGTGATACTTTTTCCATGTGGAAGTCATCAATGATGTTAAAGCTCAAAAATATAGATTAGTATTTGTTTGAATAATGGAAGATGATGGTTGATATAAAAAAAAAGAAAAAGTCATCTTTTAGTTAATGGTTTGAAATTTCTATAGCATTTTAATTTGAATGATTCCACAAAAGTGAGTTGGTCTTTTCTCACCTCTAATTTTTTTTTATAATCATAGTTAACTCATTAAGATCTCCTTTATTATTCATCATCATTATTCCTATTCACAGCGAAGAGGGACCAGAGAGTTCGTTATAAAGAAAGAACAAACTCTCAGATAAGAGCATAGCAGAGAAGAAGAAGATGTCTTATCAAGACCAGCCATATCCTGTTGGTGCTCCTCCTCCTCAAGGTAAGTCGATGTTTTTTCTTTTTTTTTGGGTATTTTGTTTCTTGTTTCTTATATTTTGATATTTTTGTTTTACAGGGTATCCTCCTAAGGAGGGATATCCACCACAAGGATATCCTCAGGCGGGATATCCGCCTGCGGGCTATCCTCCACCCGCACAAGGGTACGGTCAGGCATATCCAGCACAAGGATATCCTCCACCGCAATATCCTCAAGGTCCACCACCACAGTATCCTTATCCGGGACCTCCACCGCCGCAATATGGCCAGGCTCCGCCTAAGAAGAAGAAAGAAAAGGAATCAGCTGGCTTTGTCGAAGGATGGTACGTTGACAAAAATCTCTCTATATCGCTTTTGCTCCATCCTTTTTAACCACTCAAAGTTTATATGTTTTGTTTGTGAATGTTACTTATAAACTATATGTGTATTTGTATTCCAGTTTGGCTCTGCTCTGCTGTTGTTGTGTCTTGGAAGCTTGCTTTTGATCGGAGGAAGATGAAATGATATTTTCCGTTGACCGTCTTGGGGATACGGTTGTATTTTGAATCAAAATATTTTATTGTGTTAAGAAGACGTGTTTGGTCAACACCACTTTTAAAAGGAGATATCTTCTTCTGGTTATGTATGTATATGGTTTCACGTTTTGTGTTTGTCTCTGTTCTTTATTTTTATTATTTTTGTTATGCATTCGAATTTGACTTCAGGTCTTCTTTATTGATTCAGGGTATGTGCCCATCTGTTGTATATGTAAAAATCTGTAAAAGCTATTCATTTTTCCAGTAGAGGAACACAAATAAATAACTCATTTTTCCTGTCTTAAAATATCAGAAATGTTTCAATAAATAGAGGCATCAAGTTTATTCTTACGGTCCAGTATATTCAATTTTAACAAATATAACTAAAAACTTTTAATTATTTTGTTGGTTATTACGTATATTTCGGTATAATGTTATTTTAAGTTTAAATATAATTAATATTTTAGATATATAATTTTATTTTGGATATTTCAAATATTTATTAGGAGCCTTTTATTTGTTCATCTACCAATTTCATCCAAATATTCCATCTACATAATTCATCTGAATGTTATTTGTTTTATTTTGGATTGTTCATCTAATAATCCACATGAATGAATATTTGTTTGTTTGGTTAGTTTTTTCAAAATCTTCATCTCCATCTATATACTTTTAACGAGAAAATGACTAAAATGCACATAATTTAATTTATAATATTTGAACATTAATCATATTATTCAAAGATAATATTTAGAACCGCAAAATCACATAATATTATTAATCGGATTGGAAAATGACGTTTTTCTGCAAAACCACTAAATCTCAGAATTGCGTTTTCTACCAAAACCGTAAACTTCTAATTTTGGTAGGAAAATTTGGAAATTATATTTTTTCGCCGAAACTGTAAACTCTCAAAATTATATATTTCCATCAAAACCTTGAAATCTCAATTTTTGTGGAAAAATGGCGGAATTACATTTTTCTGTCAAAACCACTAAATCTTGGAATTGTATTTTCTGCAAAAACCGCAAAATTATATATTTCCCACCAACACCAATAAATCTCAGAAATGTATTTTTTGCCAAAACCGTAAAATCTCATTTTTGGCAGAAAACTGCAGAATTACACTTTCCCGCTAAAACAACTAAATCTCGGAATTGTATTTCTGCCAAAACTGTAAAATCTTATTGTAGCGGAAAACTGTGTAATTATATTTTCCTGCCAAACCCAATAAATCTCAGAAATGTATTTTTCCCCAAAACCGTAAAATCTCAATTTTGGCGAAAAAACTACTGAATTATATTTTTCTGCTAAAACAACTAAATCTCGGAATTATATTTTCTGCCAAAACCGTAAATCTCAATTTTGGCGGAAAAACTGCGAAATTACATTTTCTCACTAAAACAACTAAATCTCTTAATTGTATTTTTCCGCCAAAACTGTAAAATTCTAATTTTAGCGAAAAATGTGTAATTACATTTTTCCGCCAAAACAATTAAATATCGAATTGTATTTTCCTCCAAAACCATGAAATTCAAAATTTGACCAAAAATCATGGAATTATATTTTCCATCAAAACCGTAATATATCAAAATTACGTTTTTCAATAAAAAAATCGTGAAAATCCCAATATTTATGAAAATAATTATATCAATTTAATATTTATGAAAATAATTATATTAATATTTTTAAACCATGAAATTTCAAAACTGCGAAATTACAGTTTTCCAACAAAACTACTAAATATTGGATTGTATTTTCTGGCAAAACCGTGAAATTCCAATGTTGTTGATGTAAATATTTTTAAAACAAATTAAACTAATAAAAAAAATTAGTTATGAGTATATTTGTCATTTGTTATTTTTTATGAACCATTTACATTTAAATGGTCCAATTTGGTTCATTGAGATGGTTTTGAAAATTTAGTCTAAATTTTAAAACTAATTTATTTGCTCCATCCATATGAACCATCTGAATAAATAATTTTTGGCACTAAACTAACATCATTTCAGTTTTATTTAGATAAATCATCTGAATATACAACCAAACAAACCCAAAGTTTTTGATTCAGTTTGGGTTCGATTCTGATTTTTCGAATACTATATAGGTTCTAATTGAATATTTAAGTAGGTTCGGTTTTGGTGTAAGTGCCTCATAATTAAGGTCAATTCGATTTGATTTTTTGGATCAGAATATTTTGGCTAGGTGCATATAGCCGAATCAAAAGATAAAGGTAAAAAAATTTTGTGGTTTTTTTTTCATTGAACAATATTATATTTCAACAAGTCAACGGACACTACCATTTAACAAAATGCATTAGTGGATCCACACACTAATATACGTTGTGGTAATGAATTAGTAATCAAATTATTTGTGGAATCATCGTTATTCATTGGTTAAACGTTTAAACGTTTTTACCCCACATTTTTAGAGATTTCATAGTGTTGAACCCCTAAAAATTTTAAAGATTAGGGTTTCCGTCGCTTTATTTTATACTTTGATAAATTTTACGTCTTGAAATCCTAACTTTTTTAAAAATTTGGGTTTTTGCTGGATTCTATTATACTTTAACATTTTTTACGTTTTAAAACCCTAAAGTTTTAAAATATTAAAATTTTCTCCGCATTTTTATATTTTGACAAATTTCACGTTTTTGAAACTTTAAAGTTTTCGCCGTTTTGTTTATATTTTGACAATTTTATGTTTTGAAACCATAAATTTTTAGCGACTAAGTTTTCCGCCGCCGTCCTTTACATTTTGACAATTTTTATAACAATCATTTCTAACACAAAATCACAAACTAGAGAAGAAAATGCTAGCCTCATCACCTTACAATCTAGACTATCTTGGATTTCGTCGGACTTAGCCGTTCACTCATAGAAAAGAAAATTTAGCGTAAAAAGGCAAATAGACGCAATTCACAAAGGTATGCGGTTCGAAAAACTCTGGCGCTATAGAAACCACTAACCCAAAAATTCTCTTTTTTTTTCTTAATCTCACCTAGAGAAATAGGTTTTAGAGTAGCAATCTACTGTAGTTATTGTGAGCTTTGCTTTTAATTTCTAAGGATATTCTTCCTTGTACTCTCTCCTCTTCTTCTTCTTTTTCTTCATTCTCTCTGTGACAATTTTATATTCAAAATTTTGATCCATGACGCTCTCCAATGCTTCCTATCTCATTCGCTTCTGCTTCATCAGGCATGGCATCTCTTTGGTTTCAATATCCCTGATCTGAAGCTTTAATATTTTCTCGTTGCTAATTGATGATTTTGCTTGTTTTCTTAATCTCTGGCAATTTCTGTTGAATTTCTGAGTCACGAATGCAAGTTGCTCGTATGAGTCATTGTTTTGTTCACCATCAATTTCAAGATTCTAAAGTATTGATCTTTGTGATGGTTTCATCTGCTGACAGAGGAACTTAGTCAAGAAGACATTAGAAGTTTTTGTTTTTGTATGTTTCTGGAGAATTGTTGAAATTTGAGATGGGAGCCCCAAAGCAGAAGTGGACACCAGAAGAAGAAACAGCTCTTAAAGCTGGAGTACTCAAACATGGAACTGGAAAGTGGCGTACTATACTCTCAGATCCTGAGTATAACTCAATTTTGAAGTCTCGCTCCAATGTGGATCTCAAGGTAAATATAACAACTTGAAAGAGATGAGATAGTATTGAAACTTACAACATTGTTGTTGTCTAAACATTTTTAACAGGACAAATGGAGAAATATAAGTGTAACAGCTTTATGGGGATCTAGGAAGAAGGCTAAGCTTGCTCTTAAGAGAACTCCTTCTTCTTCAGGTCCTAGGGAAGACAATAATGCTACAGCTATTACCATTGTGTCTCTGGCTAATGGTGATGATGGAGGACAACATATTTATGCATTATCTCCTCCTGCAGCTTCTTCTGAACCACCAAAACCTTTTCAAGGACCCTTTACAAGGTTTGCGTTTGTGTTTGTGAATCATGAAGCATAGAGGCTTACTTTAGTTTAGTCGAAAGTTTTTTGAAGATAGATCTGAGTTGTAATGTGTTTGTTGTAGTGTGGATAAGATTATCGTGGAGACAATTACCAACTTGAATAAATCGTTTGGTCCTGACGGAAAGTCGATCTTGCTGTATATAGAGGTACTCTTTAAGTATTATGTCTATTTGGTTGAATGTGTATATATAATTAGGCATTGTGCTGCATCTATTTCAATCATCATGGACTTAAGTGTAGCTGTAAAATTTTCAGGAGAATTTCCAGATGCAGCCAGATATGAAACGGCTTGTGACTTCAAGACTAAAGTATTTGACAAATGCTGGAACATTAATTAAGGTAAAAAGGAGACACTTTGATCGAACATTTCATGCTAAAAATCGCATATTCATTAGTCACTTAACAATGGTTTTCTTTCGTTTTGTTCTCGCTTGTCAGATAAAGCACAAATACAGGATTTCTCCGAATTATATGGCTGAAGGATCAGGACAAAGCTCTCCTCTACTCCTTTTGGAAGGAAACAAGGAAAATTCTCCAAACCCCGAGGAGAATGGCGTCAAAGATCTTACTACCCAAGTGGGTGGAGAAGTTATGATAAAGGGCATGACAGAAAAAGAAGCTGCTGCAGTTGCTGCAAGAGCCGTGGCAGAAGCAGAATTTGCAATGGCAGAAGCTGAAGAAGCGGCAAGAGAGGCAGTGGAAGCAGAAGCTGAAGCTGAAGCTGCCCATAATTTTGCAAGAGCGGCAATGAATGCTTTGAAGTGTAGGATGCATGGCCAGACTCGGTAAGAATGAAGAAAGCATTGATGTTTATCATTGATATTATTGTTTTTGATTTATGGTTTTGATATATCTTCATGTTTCCGCGCAGATAGTGAAGCACACAACATCAAGTTTCAATCTTTGCATCTCTAAAGCAAATATATTATAATCGCTGCAGTCTTTTTGGTCAAAAACAGTGTAAATTCCCCAGCTTGTAATGTATTCTACCTCAGATGACTATGTAAAACATGTTCCTTTTTTTTCTTCTTCTGTTGATCTGTTTTTGCTGGTAACTTCAGAGGTTTCTTGTGACTCATTTTCAAACTGGTTTGGATAGACATAAATAAGACATTTGATCATACAGATAAAGACCCCTGCAACAATACCAATGCAAGAAACATAATCAGATCTAGCTAAAATGTGCTATCTTCTGGCATTTTCAGATAAAGAAGAAGCTATACATTTCGTGGGCTAAGACTTCTTTGGACAGAGCTCCAGGTTTGTCAATCTTGTTCCCAAGAACCAAAAGAGAGATACCATTAAGCGAAGTCTTACTCAACAAACGATGAAGTCGACTTTTCAAAACACTGAAGTTGTCAAGATCTGCAGCTATCAACTACATACCTGGAAAAGGGTTCAACATGAACAAAATTTTGTGGGATACATAAGAAGATATAGTAAGAAACTTGAGTCAAAGATCCTTACACAATCTTGGTTGACCACTAAGATCACATAGTTTGATAGTAACATTTCCTTTTGTCACTTTCCTACTGTCAAACCCAACCTGACATTCCACAAAGAAGAAGAATATCTTAAAATGTTATCACAAACAATATCTTAAATGAAAACGAATTTGGTAAGAGATGTAATTGTAACACTTAACTGTAGGACTTATGTCTTCACTGTATCCATCATTCTAAACAAGAAAGTAGATATCAGATCCATAACCAACATTATCTGAAGGTTAGTATAATATAAATTCCAGGGAAGCATATTATATACTTGCCAAAGAAATGGAGATTTCTTGCTTGAAGAAGAGGCTACAAAACCATATCGAAACAAACAAATGAATAAGTCCACTCCAAATACTGAATTGAAACAGAAAAAAGGCTAATTTACAACTAGATTGATGTTACACCGATCTAGTAAAAATAAAAATAAAATAAAATTCGGTGTAATAGTATTGAATTCGAGTAAAAACTTAAATTCCAATGTAGCGAGAACTGAAGACTCAAACCTTGAATGCATGGTTTTTCTCTGGACGAACATTAAAGTTGAATTTTTTGACGAGAGTGAAGGATCTATTATAAAAGGATGAAGATTTGTTGTATTTATGTTAACGAGAATACTGTATCTATATATATATATGGAAAGAGAGAGATTTGTATATAGAGAAAAATGATGTTTGTTCAGTGTTAAAAATTGTTCATTCATTCAGATGTCTCAGGAACATCCGAATAAGTTTTAAAATTTACACTAAATTTTCAAAACCATTTGGATGGAAATAGTTCATCTAAAAATAACAAATAACAAATATGCCCCTAACTAATTTTATTTTTATTAATTTAATTTGTTTTAAAAATATTTACATCAACAACATTGGGATTTCATGGTTTTGATGGAAAATACAATCCAATATTTAGTGGTTATGGCGGAAAAATTTAATTCCGCAGTTTTGCAATTTCACGGTTTAAAAATATTGATATAATTATTTTCATAAATATTGGGATTTCACGATTTTGATTTTAAAACATAATTTTGATATATTACGGTTTTGACGGAAAAATATAAATCCATGACTTTTTTTGTCAAACTTGGGAATTCACGATTTTTGCGGAAAATACAATTCCGAGATTTAGTTGTTTTAGCGAAAAATGTGATTTTCGCAGTTTTCCCGCCAAAATTGAGATTCTACGGTTATGACGGAAAATACATTTATGAGATTTATTGGTTTCGGCGGGAAAATGTAATTTTATAGTTTTCCTGCCAAAATTGGGATTTTACAGTTTTTGTGAAAAATACAATTCCGAGATTTATTTGTTTTAGCGGAAAAATGTAATTCCGCAGTTTTCCGGCCAAAATTGAGATTTTACGGTTATAGAAAAAATACATTTCCAAGATTTATTAGTTTTGGCGGGACAATGTAATTTCATAGTTTTCCCGCTAAAATTGGAATTTTACGGTTTTGGCGGAAAATACAATTCCAAGATTTAGTTGTTTTGGCGGAAAAATGTAATTCCGCAGATTTTACGGTTTTGGCGGAAAATAAATTTCTGAGATTTATTGGTTTTGGCGGGAAAAATGTAATTTTACAGTTTTTCCTCCAAAATTGAGATTTCACGGGTTTGGCAAAATATACAATTCCAAAATTTAGTAGTTTTGTCGGAAAAAGATAATTCTGCAAATTTCCGCAAAAATTGGGATTTCACGGTTTTGATGAGAATATATAATTTTGGCGGTAAAATGTAATTTCCAGATTTTCCTACCAAAATTGAGATTTTACGGTTTTAGTGGAAAACGCAATTCTGAGATTTAGTGGTTTTGCAGAAAAACGTCAAATCCAATTCTCGTACAAAAATTGATTTTATGATTATTTCGATTAATAATATTATGTGATTTTGCGGTTCTAAATATTGTCTTTGAATAATATGATTAATATTCAAATATAATTAAATAAAGTTATGGGCATTTTAGTCACTTTTTTGTTTTAAGTATTTAGATGGAGATGAATATTTAAAAAAAATAACTAAATAAACAAATGTTCATTCAAGTGGATTATTAAGATGAATAGGCCAAAATAAAAACAAACAACATTTAGATGGACTATTCAAATGAAGTATTTGAATAAACTAGTCGGATGAAAATGATAAATGGAGAACCAAACAGCCCCTGATTTTACTAGAGTAATGAGATTAATTCAATTTCTATATAAATGTAGATTTTTAGAAGTTGAAAAATTGACCCATTTCTGTTTTTTCTTGTGTTTCCAAAATTGCAAAGCTTTTAAGAATAGAAAACAATCCACATCTAATATACAAAGACAAGCCTAGATCAAACCAGACCATACCAGACCAGCAGCAAAGACGGAAGAAAAATAAAGACACTCTTGTTTCACACGAAAAATTGTCTTCAACCATCATCTACCGGAGAACACAGGAAGACTAAGAAGAACAAAAATAGAGAAATATATGTTCTTGGTGAAGTTTAGTTCTTTGATTTTGAATGCTTTACGAGCCAATCAATGACCTGATCAATGTTGGTAGAGTTCTTGCAGGATATCATGAAACAGCAAACTTCTCTATCTGCAAGCGACGTAAGCCCCCTGCAACAATAACAATGCAAGAAACATAATCAGATCTAGCTAAATTGTGCTATCTTTTGGCATTTTCAGATAAAGAAGCAGCTATACATTTCATCGGTTAAGGCTTCTTTGGACAGAGCTCCAGGTTTGTCAATCTTGTTTCCAAGAACCAGAAGAGGGATACCACTAAGCGAAGTCTTGCTCAACAAATCATGGAGTTCACTTTTCGAGACACTTAGGTTGTCAGGATCTGCAGCATCAACTACGTACCTGAAAAAGGATTCAACATGAACAAAATTGTGGGAGAGATAAAGATAACAGAAACCTCTAAGATCCATACACAATCGCAGAAACAGCACGGCAGTAACGTTCCCACATGCTGCGGAATCTTGGTTGACCACCAAGATCCCATAGTTTGATTGTAACATTTCCTTTTGTCACTTTCCTCATGTTAAACCCAACCTGATTACAAAGAGTAAGAAGATTCTCTTTATGTTGTTCTGAAAAGCAGGTATTGAAAGACGAGTTTTATAAGAGCTGTAGTGTAAGGCTTACCGTTGGAATCATGTCTTCACTGTATCCACCAGTCTAAACAACAAAAAGATAAGAGTAGATATCAGATCCCCAACCACCATCAACTGAATGTTAAAGAGAATATAAAAGGGAAGTATACTATACTTACTGCAACAACATTTACAAGTGATGTCTTTCCTGCATTTTGAAGACCTATCAAAGAAAGCTCCATTTCTTGCTTGAAGAAGAGGCTGCAAAAGCATATGGAAACAAACAAATCAATAGGTTCGCACAAAATACCGAATGGATACACTTTTTTCCCAGGTCACAAATAGAGAGCATAGAGACATTATTGGACACCCAAAAAGAACCGATCTTTCATGAAATTTTGAGATTTCATGTAATTGTACACTATATGCCTTGAAAACCAGGATTTTTAACTAGATTGATGTTACACCAATGGTCTCACACCTCCTTTATAAACCACATTAGTCACACTGCTCAGTGCGCAGTGCTCCCTTGAAAGATGTTCTCATTCTTACATGGCTAAAATTGGCAATCTAAATCTAAGAAAGAGATTCTCTTTTACCCCTAACATCATTCACCATACAAAAACGAATTGCCTAAAACACTAAACTTGGCAATCAAATCGAACAAGGTCACATCAAATGCCTAAAGTTTGTCTCTTTAAAAAGTATAAAAATTACAGAATCTGCTATAATAAGTAGAAACCTTATCAAACGCAGCTTCACAAACCAAATAAGAATCAAATTTTTTGATTACGGTAATGTAATTTGATTGCTAAACGATTTAATTCAAGAAACAAAAAAAAAACAAATTCATCGTAAAAATCGACTGAAAATTTTTTTTAAGTCGTCGGAAACTCAAAATCCGAAACAAAAAATTCAGCTTAAAATAATCAGAAGAAGAAAAGAAAAGCTTGAAAGACGAAGAAGAAATCTCACCTACGAAGCCAGTTGAGCAAAGCTTCCCACAAACCCATTGATGATTCAAAGAAGAACACAAAAGCTCCGACAGAGATTCTCAACACAGATCCGCCTGTTAGACTTCTCCTCCGCGGATCTCTTTGATGGGTAAAAGAGAAGCTTCTTCTTCTCCTCGTTCGTCGCCTACTGATGATATCTTTGTCTAGAGACGGCGAATTAGAAGAGTCAAAGCCACGGAATCTGGACCGTCTGATTTTATTCTGATAGACCGAAAATAATGGGTTGCTATTTTATTAATTCCGTCATTATATTTTTGGACTGGCCAATCAGAAGGGAGATACGGTGCCAGTTGTTACGAAGAAAAATGGATAAATTACCCAACCACTCGCGTTAGATAAGAGCGTGATTAACACGTACACACCGCCCATAGTGAAGTGTTTTTTAGCTGGTGGTGGCCGCCAAGGATTTGGCGGTGATTTGATATTGGAAGTCAATTTGGACAGGTCGGAAATTGCACTATTAGGTGTTGCTTCAAATGATTTGTGGGCTAAGGTTCTTTTTCATGGGCTTTTACTTGACCCACTAGCTATGGGCCGACCAATCAATATCAGTACACTCGATGATCTTTTTATATTCGGTTCGGTATGTCCTAAATTATAAAAATTTAAAAAGCTATTTTGAAAATAATTTTTATTTTATATTTTTATATCTTAAAAATATAATTAAATAATTACTTTAAATAATCCATCCAATAATAAATAATATTTCACAATATTAATAATCATAATTCACAATATTAATAGTGACAAAAAATTTTATATTAATTTTTTGCATAAAAAATTACAAAGTTTAGTAAAATAAAAAAAATCTAAAAAATATAATAAATTGGGACATAGAGGATACTGATTTAGTCACAACGTTTCGGTAATCTCTTTATTTCCACAACATTATAACAAATTACCTACCAAGTTTTATGAACTTTTATTGAAGTCAGGTTTTATCTTCCAAAACATTTGATAATAAATGATTTCTTATTTATTAATTGTTAAATTTTGATATATATATTTTAGATTACTACCTATATTTGGTTTTTTGTTTTGTTTTGTTGCCATGTTTAAATTAGAGTAAGTTGTTGACAACATTGACTAGTGTTTCTATCCATACATTATTTTTGGCAGCTTTCTATACAGAAACTACATTCACTAATGTTGAATGAAAAAGAGATGAAAACATAATATTTTAATCGGAATAACTAATCTTAATTTTATAGTCTTTCATTATGCGATCTACATTTATAAATAATCAAAAGTTGGATTTATTAACTCTTTTTATTGACTTCGTTCACTGTAATTAACTGTAAACATAATAAATGAACAGCAAGAGGCAAAGAAAAGGTGAAAAACGAATTGGTCAACCACTAAAGCCGTTAGGTTTAACACTTTTTTATTGCATGAATATTTATCTAACTATTTGATTTATATTAAAAAATATACATTCAAAGAGTACACTGAAAATAAAGACCGGATTTGTAATTTATTAGTTTACCTTGTTTAAATCCAATATCGTGTATTGTGATTTAGGGGTTTACCAGGGATCCTTTATCCGATCCTTGATTATCCGATAATTTGGATATCCAAAATGTTTGGATCCGGATCCAGATTTAAAAATTTCATATGCGAATCTAGAAATGAAAAATTACAGATCTAAATAATAAAAATTTTAGGGGCATATATCCAGATTCAGGGTAATGTATTAAATAATATGTATTTTATTTTAAAACAAATACAACTATAGTAAGGTTTATTGATCATTTTAGAAATCTAAAATAATTTTAGCACATAAATTCATTTATTTGGCAAAAGTCTTTTTTTTAAAATTTTCAACATTCAACTTCATAAATATTTTTTCATTGACGATCTCTAATGATTTAGGTAAAACATACAAAATTGATATCTTTTAATCACTAATTTTGGTTTTAAAATAATTTTGCATCATTTTACTATTTTATTTGTTTGTTTTTTTGAAAAATATGATAGTCATAATTTAAAAAATAAATCAAAGAACAGATTTAGATATCCGGCGAATATCTGATTTTTTCACATATACTCAAAATTCGAATATCCAAAATTTTTGGATCCAAATATAGATAACAATTTTACGGATCCGAATACTATAAAAATGTCAGGTATCCAATCGGTGCATTGCGAGTACCAAAAAGTTGAGTGTGCTTTAAAAGTTAGAAACTTCTTAGAAAAAAATATTTTCATAATCACTTGCCCACTAATTCATCTCATATATATTGGACAAAAGTCCTAACTACAACTATTAAAAGCTATCTTTTAATTGAAAGAAATGGCATATAATAAACATTAATGAATCCTATACTCAAGGAGAAATACATCAACGGGACAATCATTACATTTCTTAAATGAAAACAAAGGACTAGTTGAATTACCAGAACGACAAGAACCCAAGAAAAAAAGACAAACCGGAAAGCTCATCAGACGAGTAAAGAAGTATCGGTCACGTCTTTTGGTCGCACGTCTGAATCATCATCATCATCAAAGACCTCTCTTTGTTCCCGTGACAGATCCTTGTTAACCAAAAACCTCATCGACCAATTCCTTTATTTCCCCAAATCTCGTCCTGGGTTCCGTAATTTCGTTCCCAGGTTCGAGCTTCTTCTCCAGAAAAATCTGCAAACAATTAAAAAATCGAAGATTGTTGTTTTATTCAGGCATTTTTTACTTTGGAAAAAGCTAAGTTAAGGTATTGACACCCTCCAGCCTGTTATTACATGTCGGAAATTTTGGCTCCGGCTGGTTTTTCAGGTGCGATCCGGAGAATTTTTTTGTCACCTAATTTTTTATGTTTATATTGGACTTTTTGTTATCTTCTACTGGAAACTAGCTGTCTTTAGCGTTTAGCTTCTGTTTGTTTGGATCTGGTATCGGAAATTGTGCTTAAGTTTTGCTAATCAAGTTACTAATTTGACGAACTTAGCATTAATGTAACTCCTCAAATCGGATAATTCTCTTGATCCGTTCAATTTGATGAATTTGACACTATACAGTATGTGGAACCCACATCTGTTCTAAGATATTTTCAGGAATCGCCCCAAATGAGAAATTAGCTTGATATATGCCAAAAACAAATTTATTTTACTTAATTAGAACAGTTTTCTTCGTTGTTACAGAACACATTTACTTAGGACATCTACATTTGGATGCTTATGTTTTTTTTTTTTTTGGTTGGGTGTGTTGGATCTTTATAGGTTGTGTATATTGTGGAGATAAATGTTGAAAGAAAGAGAAAAAATGAGGGTGATGAAGAACAAACACAACAAGAAAGCAACGTTTTTGCGTTGTTCACCGTTTACTTTAGTATCGACAATTGTGGGATGTGTTTTCATGATTCATCTAATCATGTTATATAGCAGAAGATATAATGTAGATCTTGAGGTTTCTTCTCAGTTACTAATCCCCCATATCATTGTTCGTGAGCTCGAACGAGTTGAAGAAGAGAGTATTCATATGCCGCCTCCTAGGAAGCGTTCTCCGCGCGCTATCAAACGGAAACCCAAAATACCAACCACTTTAGTCGAAGAGTTTCTCGACGAGAATTCTCAAATTCGACATCTTTTTTTCCCCAATATGAAATCAGCGTTTGGTCCTACCAAGGGTGATGCTAATGATACATTGCATTACTACTTTCCGGGGAAAATTTGGACGGATACAGAAGGGAATCCAATTCAAGCGCACGGTGGTGGCATTTTGTATGATGAAATATCTAAGGTTTACTATTGGTATGGTGAATATAAAGATGGACCAACTTATCATTCTCATAAGAAAGGACCTGCTCGAGTAAGTTAACTATTCTTTCGTTCCATTAATGTATCAAATATCAGTCTTGAAATTTAGAATTAGAATGTGAATTCAGTTTCTTGGATTTGTTTCAGGTTGATATATTTGGTGTTGGATGCTACTCGTCGAAAGACTTATGGACATGGAAAAACGAAGGTGTTGTATTAGCAGCTGAAGAAACAGATGAGACACATGACTTACACAAATCCAATGTTCTCGAGCGGCCTAAAGTGATCTACAATTCAGAAACCGGGAAATACGTGATGTGGATGCATATCGATGATGCAAACTACACAAAAGCTTCGGTTGGTATAGCCATTAGCGATAACCCAACAGGTCCATTCGATTACTTATACAGCAAATCGCCTCACGGGTTCGACAGTAGAGACATGACTATCTTCAAAGACGATGATAACATCGCTTACTTGATATACTCATCAGAGGACAACAGCGTGCTGCATATCGGTCCTCTAACTGAGAATTACCTCGATGTAAAGCCGGTAATGAAGAGAATCATGGTGGGACAACACAGAGAAGCTCCAGCTATCTTCAAACACCAAAACACTTACTACATGATCACCTCTGGCTGCACAGGATGGGCACCAAACGAAGCAATGGCTCATGCCGCTGAGTCGATAATGGGTCCATGGGAGACATTGGGGAATCCATGTGCCGGCGGGAACGATATTTTCCGGTCAACGACGTTTTTCTCGCAGAGCACGTTCGTGATTCCGTTACCAGGTGTTTCTGGTGCGTTTATATTTATGGCGGATAGATGGAATCCAGCGGATTTGAAGGATTCGAGATATTTGTGGTTACCGTTGATAGTTGGTGGACCGGCTGATCGGCCTCTTGAGTTTAATTTCGGGTTTCCGATGTGGTCGAGAGTTTCTGTATATTGGCATAGACAATGGCGGTTGCCTTCAGCTGAAGGGAAGAAGATTGCTTAAAAAAGTCAGCCTTTAGAGTCTTTTTCACTTGTTTCTTCTTCTTCTTCTTCTTCTTCTTCTTCTTCATTTTGTCTGTTGTGCTACTGCTTATTGTTATTGTTGTTGTTGTGCTGCTTTGTTTTTGTTTACAGGTAGAAACAGAGAGAGAGAGACTATAGGGCCATTGTTAATACAGATGACTTTGATAGTGTATAAAACTATGAGTTCTGTTACATTTACAGTTCTGTTAAGAGCATCCATATCCGGTTTAGTTCGGTTTCAGTTAATTTTGTTGGTTTCTGAAATTTTCATTAGTTTTTTTGGTTTGGTGTTGACTGGTATCTTCGAGTATACAAAAATGAATCGATTTTACTTTTTTTTTTTTTGTTTAACTCTTGAATTAAGTTTTAGATTCGATTTTAATTTTCAATTAGGATTGGTTTAATCCGGATTGGGCTCTCCACCTAGTAGTAATTAAATGTTATGGCGGGTCAAAAAATTAAACCCGAACCGAATCCGGGAAATTGGTTATCTGTTAAAGTTGCGCCAATAAAAAATAGATCGCCCGCAATAAACCCTTGACGACGTTCTTCTACCGGAAGTTTCACTGTACGCCGTAAGACAGAGAGAAAGGAGATAGATTTTGCGGAGACGGTATTGGAATGGCTGATCCGAAGAAATGTGGAGGAGATAGCAGCAGCGCAGATGAGTATCCCAAGTGGAAAGCCGCCATTAATTCGATAGCCACCACCACTGTTTACGGCGCTTCCGCCACGAAACCCGTAGCTACTCAGTCATATGAAGATGGAAAATTTCGAATCAAACCTAAAAAGCTAACACATGCTCAGATGAAAGTTAGTCATTACATAATTAAAGAGCGTTGAGAATGCGAATTTCATGTAATTATAGCTCTCTTAATAGCAATTAGACTTTATTAGTTAGAGAAGATTGCTATGTTCATCGCAAAACCAAAAATTAATTATACTTTGTGTAAGAGTTTCAATTGGTTAATGAAATTATCTTCTGCAAAGTAGAATGTGAGAAGAGTTTCTGTCTGCATCAACTTGTCGACTGAGCTATTGATGAACAAAAAGTTTCATGAATTGAGTGACTTGTTCAATAAGTCGCTGGATTTGAGTGATGAGTGTGTTGGGTAGTTCTTTTAAAATTTTGTTCATGGTGTTAGCTGCATTGTCTATCGCTTGATCGAGTTGATTATTGTTGCTGATTAAGGTAAGCTTAAAAATACAGGTGAAGAAGCTTTTGAATGAAATGGTGGAGAAGACTTTAGACTTTGTGAAAGATCCTCCTGTCCATGTTCCTGAGGATAAACCCGCGAATGATTGTGGAGTTCGGTTATTTAAGCGGTGTTTGACTGGTATAATCTTTGATCATGTAGGTTAGTCATTACCGTTTGCTCTCTGAAAATCCAGATCTGAATCTTGAATATTTATTATTAATCATTATGAATCTGTCAAGACACTTATTTTGTGGTTTTCGTGTTAACCAGATGAGCTTAAAGGACCCAGAAAGAAGCCTAATTTACGCCCTGACAGAGGAGTTGAAGGAAACTCTTAAGAGGTTATTAAGCTTCAAGGATTGTTCTGTTTTTAGTGGATCATGAATCTATCAAAGCTAATTTCTTTCCTTTTTTTCTATGGTTATTGCAGGTTAAGAAACGAATAAAATCAATTGCTGTTGATGGGTCGGATGTTTTAACTGCTGCTATGGAAGCAGCTAAGAAAGCGACAGCTAGATTAGAGGCGAAGGAAGCGGCTGCAAAAGCTAAAGCTAAGAAAGAGGAAGAGAGAATTGCGGAATTGAAGAAAGTAAGAGGAGAAAAATGGTTACCTTCTGTTGCACGGGAAAATGCAGGTAAGTATAATATGGTTTCATATTTTGTGTTTCATTCTTGTGTTATTAACACATCAACTTAACAAATCTCGCTTATGTATTTGCAGCGTAACAAAAATTCGACATGGAAATCTGCAAAGTCCTAAAGGTCAATCGAGCTTTTCTTCTTTTTAATTTATTATCAATTTTGGAATCTCATTACCTGAAGAAGTAACACAGATTCACTCATTCTTGGCTACAAAACTTTTACTGAAAGAAAGATTTCGAAATCGTCAATTGTTATGCAGAGTAGAGAGAGATCATTTGTTTTTAATGTAGTGAGAGTGAAGTTCTTCAGAGATGTTGTCATCATCGTCGTCTTTGATCCAAACGAAATCTTCTAATCCATCATAAATCTCCTCGACTTCAAATGCATTTTTCTTGGCTCCTTGTTTGGATGATGAAGAGAAAGCACTCTTTATTCCCTTAATCACTCTTTTTCCGAGACTTTTCTGCGATTGAGGCGCCGGTGGAGATGCTCTTTTTCGCCGGAAAGCCGTGCTCAGGTTTGAAACCGAACCTCTTTCGCCTCTCTGCATCTTGTTTATGTTACTCGATTGGTTAACGCAATGGAAACTTGCGGATCGAGCGGAATCCATTATGCTCCTTGACCTTGAAGACTCGGTGATCCGACCTGATTTCTGCTTCTCAGATTTTTTCGATATGAATTTCCTCATGGCGTCCAGCTCTTTCTCCATGCTCTTGATGCGCGAGCTTGTGGAATTCATCGCAGCTCTTAGCCTACAGTTTTCCCTCGCCGCTGTGTCTCGCTGGAGAAGCAACCCCAGCGTCACGGATGAGTCTCTCGCTACCGCGACTTCTCGGTGTCGATGTGCAGTTGGAGCGGCAGAGGTGACGGTTGCAGCGGCGGCCATGATTGAGTGGCGCGTGTTGAGCTGCTCTTGTAACATCGCTCGTACGATAAACCTCAGTGGCATTTTCGGGTTTTGGACGGCGTGAAGAAGTATCGGCGGCGAGAGTTTGTCGCAATCTATTGAATTACATATCTGAACCTTCTCTTCTTCAGTTACCTCTCCGTTATGCTCCTGCAAAATTTCAAAATTTCAATCCAATCATTTGTTGACACGTAACAATAATCAGTTAGAATCTATTAAATGACAAAGTTAGCCTTTTCACCTTCACATAAGCATCAACGATTCTATAGAGCAAATCGTGACGCGGGAACCGCTGCTGCACAGCGTCGGCGACGACGACGAAATCTCCAGCGGGAAGTCCAACAGCTTCTTTGAGAAAATCGTTGACGCAGTTACTGTCTCCGATTTCCGTCAAAGCTTCGATGCATCGGCCGACCAGAAACGCCGTTGTTTCAGACTCCGGGAGCTGAACAAGGCATGAACGGAGAACGATCTGGATGAAGTCAACGCTGACGAAGACGACTCGTCGGAGATAAGACTCCGTTATGTTCCTCAAGCTCTCTCTTCCTCCGTCGTCTCCTCCAGCTTCCGTAATCAGAAGAATCTCGACGGCGACTCTCAGCGAAACGACATTGAACGGCGTTAGTTCAATGTGAGCACCGTAACAGAAACCGACAATTAACGAGAACGTTTCAGCCGTTATGTTTAACGGCGGTGTGAGAGTTAATTCGTTGACGCCCGTTAGGTGACGTTTTAAATAGCCACTCCTTCCTGACAGAGGAGCCTATGGGATAATAAACATCATATAACATAGCCTCCTAATTAAAACCAAACCTTTTTGCTTATTTGCAATAAATGTGTCATTTTTCTTCTTTTTAATTTTAAAATCAAATAAAAATACTATAACAACTTCCCATTAAAAATCGTTGAAATTTGTATTGATTTTGAGAAAATTGAGAAAGTTGTTGAACTATATAAGGGGAAAATGTCCGAAATTGGTAAATGAAAGATTGAAAAAATGTAACCTTGTGAAGATGGAACCTTGTGCCTCCCACATTTACGAACACATCAGGTTTAGAGTTATTAACCAACGACCTGAATAAAAATATAGAAAAATAATCATAGCAAGTAAATAAGTTAACATCCAACAAAAAAAAAAACGAGAAATTAAAATGTGGTAAAGCTTTCTCATTACCATTTATGGACTCTAGATTCAAGCTCCATAGAAGGAGAAGAGAGATTGATACGTCGTTGAGGAGAATGAGAAAGAGACGAAGAAGAAGAAGAGAAGGAAGAGTGGTCGATGTAGTCTTCTTCTTCGTAGATCGTATCTACAAACCCTAAGTTTGTCCATCGCTTCATTTTTTTTAGTTCTCAGAGAGAAGATGAAAAAAACAAATATTGGTGTGAGCTTTGAGAAGATTCGAATTCGCCGGTTAGGTTTTTGAGAGTAAAGAAGGGAAGGAAACTTGCATAGTGAGTAGGCAATAAATGTGATAAATAGGGGAAATAAATGAATGTAGAGAATTTTGTTGTGATCGTTATAATATGCGTGAAAGTCTTTAAATGCGTTTTCCTTTTCTTCACCATAACCTTCTACTGCATATAGAGGGACCACGTCCACAAGCTCCAGATGTGTTTGTTCTTACATTCAAATTTCACGTGATTTCAATTTTGATTAAATTAACTTAAAATTATTGTGTATACATAGATTGTGCCTTACCCATTTATTTAGATCGAAGTTTGTTTGGTTTTTTTCTTTATTAACATATATATATATATACTTTGTCGTTGTCGTAATAACCACGGATTATTACACTAATTTGTTCGCACAAACCACCAAACGAAAATTACTTTGATAGGCCACTTCAACACAACGTCCAATTCCATCACACTCATTTTTTTATAATTCATAATCTTTTCATCCAGCTAGTTATTCATCCGGTATTGCCTCTAATTTAAAAAATTTGGAGACTTTTGATGAAATTGTTTCAAAAAATGTACTTATGGATCTCTCAATAATTGAACCATACATTACGCCATAGTTTTTTTCTTATACGTAGGAAATTTTCTGTTTTTTTTTTGTTGAGTTAACAAAGATATAACCTATTATATTATTTTATATCATCCAAACTTTATGTTCTCGTTTCTCCTTCTTTCCACCAAAAAAATCTGAATTGCGTGATTTAAAGATTTTCTAAATTGCATGATACAAAGATTCTCTACATTGGGAGCTTGATTCTCTCAAGATCATCACCGTTTCTAAAACTTCAACAGTAACACATCCTTAATCTCTTCTCCGAGCTCTGAGATAACAAACAACCAATGACTCTCGATAGACAGAGTTTCAGAGTCTACTTCCCACCACCAAACTCAACGGAGGAGTCAATACAGTCACACTCATTCTGTTATTGGATGATCCTCTAACATGATAAGAGTATCTATTAACAAGACGCGCCCTGAGAATTGTAAGGCCATAAGCAACAACAAAAAATTAAGGTTGGTTCGCTGCACAAGGGAATTGAACCATGCACCTCTTCAACTCTTCCATGCGTTTGTACCATAGGCTAATAAGAAGTTTTACTAATTTGATGGCCGGACAAGAATATGTCAGGATCAAGACCTCGAGGCCAACCAAATTGCTTGGGTCAGGGCCGGTCTATTACAAAAGACTAACTCTTCCTCTTCTTTCATTTGCCAGTTTAGTAGGTTGTAGTGGCTTATCATTTAAGTAACAAAAACGTACTAAGATTTCTTGTTGAAACTTTAATGGTTTGTAGCAAGTTTGTTGAAGGCAACATGAACTCTCTCTTCGTGAACTTGTTTTCATAGAATCTAATATATCTAGTGTGATTAAACTTAACTGCAAAACGATAGGAATGCTAATTATTACAAGGTAAGATAATTAATATCTCTACTGTGATATAAAGAGAAAACTCACGGTTTAAATTGCATGGTATAAAGATTCTCTAAATTACATGATATAAAGAGAAAACTCAGGGCCAAAAAAAACAATTACTTGATTTACTTGTTGGGTCAAAAGAGATCATGTATGATAGAGGAGATATATTCTTTTAGTTACATCATAGTTTTGTAAAACGAATGGTTTTTTTTTTATGGAGGAGAGAAGAAAAGATGAATGAGAAAACTCGGAGATTCTCTAGTTTTCCTTATGTTTCCTGATAAAATCTTCAGCAATAGTCAAATAATAAGGGAGGAAACAACGATTGCTACGGTTATGTATAAATTCTATTCTCTTCTCTTCATTCTGACTCTTAGACATTATGAGCTTCAGACCATGGGTTTGGTTCTGTTCATACGAGCGTGATCTTTAAGAGTTAACAAAACTTTTGACACCATCTCCATGCGTAAAATTTTAAAGCCAAAACCAATAGTTTTCGTCCAAAAGAAACCGAGAACCACTAAAAAAACATAGTCACGAATCTGTTTCTCTCAAATAAGTAAGAAACTTGACTACAAAACGATCGAAATGCTGAGTATTATCTGCATTGGCAGGTGAAGAATATCATAGTTTTGAAATTCGATTAATAATTTTCATGCAATTTAAATGCTGATTAATTCTCAAAAATAACATGAGAGATGCTAATTATCTCACCTTTGGTTTCGACTTTTTGAATAAATATAGATACAAAAATCTTATTTTAAAGTATTAATAAAGATTATAACGCCAACGAAAAAAAAAACTATGGTACATTATCACACAATGTGTGTGACAATTAACTTGCATGATTATTATTTTTTGTCGGACTCGTATGATTTATATTTCTCTCACAAACGAGGAATTTTTATCTTATGAAGTTTATATATACCGGCCCAAGCCCATTCAGAAGAAAGCCCTAATTTCAACTAAACCTAGCTCGTTACAGACTATATAAGCCTTATCAACACAGCGTCTCTTCCTCGTTCACTTTAGAAAACCCTAGAGAAGAGCATCTCAATCCCCAAATCCGGCGGCGAAGATGAAGTACAACCCTCGCGTGACCTCCTCTCGCAGGAAGAACAGGAAGGCTCACTTCACAGCTTCTTCAAGTGAGAGGCGAGTGATAATGAGCTCTCCTCTCTCCAGCGACCTTCGTCAGAAGTACAACGTGAGATCCATGCCGATCCGTAAAGACGACGAGGTTCAGATAGTTCGTGGAACATACAAGGGACGTGAAGGAAAGGTTGTTCAGGTATACCGTCGGAAATGGGTGATTCACATTGAGAGGATCACAAGGGAGAAGGTGAATGGAACCACCGTGAACGTTGGAGTTCAGCCGTCGAAAGTGGTGATAACGAAGCTTCGTTTGGATAAGGATAGGAAATCGCTGTTGGAGAGGAAGGCTAAGGGACGTGCTGCTGCTGATAAGGAGAAGGGAACTAAGTTCACATCTGAGGATGTGATGCAGAACGTTGATTAAGAGATAGAAGAGTATCTTTAGTTTTTAATCATCGCTTTTAATTTTAAGTTTTTGTTTTTCGGAGAATGTTATCACTGTTTCTTTAAGGTGTTGGATAAGCGAACCTATCTTTTCATTTTAATACTTTGAAGTTTGATTATTATTGCATTTTTGTCTCTTTCTTACATTTTGATAATTTTTTTTTATGCTTGTTTACGAAATGATGTGGAAGCTCATTGATTTCAACGTAGGAATTGTGTAAAATTATGAATCCATTGTTTTGGTTTACGGAATGATGTTTATTAGTGGTCTTATAACACGGAAATCTGAATTAATTCTAGATATGTGTTCTTGGTTTAGTCTTTTAGCTGATTAATGGATGATTACATTTTTCGATCATTTGAAACATATCGGAATTTGGGAATTTGTGAGTTTAAAAGAACATCAGTTTTTAAAACCAGTCATTGTCATTTCTTGTAACTTTCTTCTCCATGATCGTTGTGTGGGTAAAGACTGAATTTGATAGTGGAAGGTGTTGGTTAATCAAATAACTTGGAAGTCAAGATACTAATCGTGTTAGGATTAGGATCAATTAAATTAAATATTAAACTTAGCCTTATCGAGTTAGGATAAGATAAGAATATATTCTATTAGGATTTGGTGTTAGCAAAACCTAATGTCATAGGGATTAAAAAGTTGAGTTTTCTCCCTATAAATATCACAAGCTTTGAGAGCTTTGATATATTGAGAATCACAAGAGTTGTTTAGTTTTTGGTGAAGCTTTTCTAAACATTAATAAGAAGAGAGTTCTTATTAAATCATTCTTGTGACATACCAACCAAGAGAAGGATCCATCTTTGGATTTGGCATAACTGTTGATTTCTGTGGAACTTTCTACTAGAATCTTCTGTGTTGTGATTTATCTGCCGAATTAACATTTTTTTGCTCTTAATGTATAACATAAATGTTCTTGGAAACCGTTGAGCGTGTCGAAGAATAACCAAAGAAAAACAAATCTGAAAATTTACTATTTTTGTCTGAAGAGGTAACGACATCATTTGATTCCACTCAATTCGTCGATTGATTATATTGTTTCGTAGACGGTTTAGTTATGTGTGTACCATAACCATTTTAAAAAATTGTATCCATTAACAAACCAAAACTCAAGTTTCAAAATTGCATACGAGTGACAAAAAAGTAGTGTCTATAACTCTTCAAGGTTTAAGACTTTAAGAGCAAATGAGAGACCAAACCTTGGGTACTTTATCTAATGTTTTGGTGTCAATCTCAACTGATAAGAAGCTTTGATCGAATCCCATTTATCTCTAGTGATAAAATTCCGAAGAAAAGATTCAGACTATACAAATTAACAGGTATCGATACAACTTTGATTAATAAGAGCCTCTTTTCATCTTACAGTATTATAGAGGCACAGATTCCAACATGGTATTTTGTGAAAGTTTGAGATGTGGTGTCATATCCAGCTTCAACACCAAATGAGATACTTGGTGAACCAAGAGTGGCTGTAACATCAATCAGAGGGTTTTGTTGTGAAGCTGCAGCGGCTGTTACTGTTGCGTGATCATGAAAGTATTAAACCTCCAGCTGTAAATCGTAGTTGAGTTAGAATTCAGAAGGCTGAAGAATCATTATTTAGCTAAAAGAATTCTAAAATTTTTGCAAAACCTTATTGAAGGTGATAGTGGTTTTTGTTGACGGGAGGATCTCAGTGAATATGATGGCTGTCAGGATCTGGCCAAGTGAAAAAAACATAAAACTTTGAAGTGGATAAAACAAGACTTTTAGTTACATTTGAATCAGTGTCGATTTTGAAATCGAACAAAGTGTTTCTGTACCTGTGTTGTGTGGCTACATTAGCAGCTTGTAGTACTCCATTATCCAGAGCAGTGGAAGTGAGACTGCCTTATAATAAGTAGCTTTTCAATCTGTTTAACAAGGGTTTCGTGGTGTAGTTGGTTATCTCATCAGTCTTCTTTACGGATTTTTTTTATATTTACGACAAAAGATAGCTTGAACACAAAGGTAGTAGTAGTAATGTAAGCCAATTATGTGTAATGTGTGGCTAAATGTTAGTTTAATATATAATTTTAAAACTTGAAAACTTGGATTTTAATCCATGATTTATATTTTGGAGTCTCTGTAGTTACGTAATTGTTCTCCTTGCCAACTCAAAACTAAAAATAAGAAGATAATTGAATAAGTTCAGCTCATGATATGGACTGCTACCTATCGCCCAAATTGGCACAAGTTTGATAAGTACTTTAGTTTTTAATCTTTGTGAATGTGTTTCTTTTTCGGCATTTCAATAAAGTTTGATGTTAGACTCTAATACATATATAGTTACATGATGTTTCCCACATCACATAATTTTTAAAATAGGCATTGTTAGATTACGCATTATAAGAAAGTAAGTGGCTGCTATTAAATAGATGGTTCTTCCAGACTTTAACGTAGTTAAAAAAATATATAGCTTTCATAAACTAGTTATAAAAATGTATTTCTATGGCTGCTAGATCTAAACTCATTTCTATATATGGTTTTGATTTTTGGTTTCGGTTTGGATTTAGTTTTCTATTAGATTTGTCATTAACTTGAAAAAAGAAAAAAAATCGGGGTTTGGATATAAATATATATATATATATATATATATAAATATATATTTTCGGGTTTTTAATTTCGATATAGATATAGTTCATATCACTCTCAATAATCAATATACAAAGAAAAATATATATACATGACTAAAGATGAAACAGGATGAGATATTAATGGATATGGAGAAATAAGAGAACCACTTGATCACTTAGAGCCCACGTTCCCACTCTTAATCACCCAAAAATTAAAATCAAAGACGTAATCACATCTCATCACACTCCCTCACCAGCTCACTTCACTCTCTCTTTCTTTTTGTATAATAATTTCTCTCAACCATCAATTAATCAAAGATCACCATATGGCTCTCGACACTCTCAATTCTCCGACCTCCACCACCACTACCACCGCCGCTCCTCCACCTTTCCTCCGCTGCCTCGATGAAACCGAGCCTGAAAATCTTGGGTCATGGACCAAAAGAAAACGAACCAAACGACACTGTATAGATCAACCAAACTCTCCTTCCGAAGAAGAGTATCTCGCTCTCTGCCTTCTCATGCTCGCTCGTGGCTCCTCCGATCATCTTGATCACTCTCTTCCTCCACCGTCCGATCAACATAACCGAAGCTACACGTGCTCTGTCTGTGGAAAATCTTTTCCGTCTTATCAAGCCTTGGGTGGACACAAAACTAGTCACCGGAAACCGGTTAGTATTAATAACGACGACGCTAATAACAGTAACGGAAATGTTAGTAACGGTGTAGTTGGTCAAAGTGGGAAGACTCATAACTGCTCTATCTGTTTTAAGGCGTTTCCATCTGGTCAAGCACTGGGTGGTCACAAACGGTGTCACTATGACGGTGGTAATACTAACGGTAACGGTAACAATGGCCATGGATTTGACCTGAACTTACCGGCTGATCAAGTTTGTGATGAGACACTTGGAAAAAGTCAACTCTCCGGCGAATAAACAAAGTCGGCGTTGTGATTAAAAAAACTTTTACTGGTTGGCTACCTAGTGATCGAGCAGTAGCTGAGATGCTGAATCTGTAATGGAAATGATTGGAGTGGACTTTGGATTATTTTAATTTTCCGTTTTACGTATACGAAAAGGAAAAGTAATTCGTTGTTGGGTTTTGTTTATATTAAGTATAAAATGGGGAAATATTTTAATTTTTATTTTATGTTGATAAGAAATAATAAGAAAAATAAATGGATTAACTAATGAAACTTCTATTTCTTGGAAATTTCCTTCTGGTTTTATTTCACCATTATTTGTTGGATTTTCATTTACTACTTCGGCAAGCAAAGGAACCAGGATGAAGTGATCTGTTCCTTACAATAACTGTTTAATTAAACACTTTTGATATTTAAATAATCAACTTCTATTTCAAAACATAATTTAATAAGAGAAGTAGCGTTAATTTTGGTTATGTTAGTATTAATTATTAAAGTAGTGATAGATCGGTTAGTAGTACCTAACGAAGCTAATCCTTAAGTGTCTTGTCGTCTTTGATTACTATTATCTAGTGACTGGTTGGCACTCACACTTCCCTCCACGCTTAAATTATTTTATAAATCTGTATTATTTCATGTTGACGAGTATTACGATTTACGAGTCTTTATTAATTATAATTTGTTGCGATCAAATATCTTGCACGTCCAAATCGACCCCAGTTCTTATGTATCTCTTCTAAGAAAAAGAGTAGTTATACATTCCAAGAAAATGTGAATATTTGGTATTATATAAATTAAATGCGCGTATACACAGGATTTTTGTTTTTTTGTGTGACATCGAAAAGTGTCTTCTTAAAAACTGTGTTTGTTGTAGACTGATGGTTAAAAATCTTGGAATTAATCTAGGTTTTGGCATTAAAAAAGTTGAAAACGGCGTGGAAAAAAACAATAACGAACTAAAAAACTAAACGGAAAATATTTCGTGCAGCTTACATCTTACATAGTCACGTATGCCTAATATTAGTGTAAGCTTTGATCGTTTTCTCATGCTTTTACTATTGTATTTATATTGTTAATTAGAAACTTAAGAATTTCACCAATTTTCGTGGACACGATGTGACTTGTAATAGTAAGGCCTTACAGTATTGTTAAAGGCCTACAGAACTCGGAAAGATATATCCAATAATATTCAAATTAGGTTTGGCATGGTCCGGTTCAAATGGTGTAGGTTCCAAGGACTCATCGCCTTGGACCACAAGAAAAATGTAATAGAGCCCATAGTGTGTCCTCTCTTGTAGCTGAGAAAATTTAGCCCAATTATGCTTATAGCCCAGAATTTAATTTTTAAATCAGAACTGTTCAACGGCTGTCAAAAAAAATATATATCAGAACTCAACGTGAAACTTGATAATGAATGAGGAAATAGGTTGTTGGAACAAAGGGGACAATAAAGCTTTATCGTCGGAATTTAAAATCAAAATATATTTGTTTGTCAAGAGATCAAAATATGTTATAAGATATATATTTTAAATAGGATAGTTGTTGTAAAATATTTATTAGTTAATTAAAAATAATAATACCAATGACTGTACTAGTCGAGCGTCCTTTTAAAACCAACTTGTCGATTAAATTTCGGTTGTTCTTTCGTTTTAAGTTGTTTTGGATCGACTGTTCAATGTTCAAGTCTCTTAACAACTGATTTTTAGCACCCAAAATTCCATGAATATTTTGTGTATTTTAATTTAGTAATGGAATGAAGTCATGGGAATAAAACAAATAAATACAGACGGCGGCATTCAGTGGAATATTGCCTAAATGGAGTGTAGGTAAGGACAACACGTAAGCCATGAACGGCGGCGGTTCACTGCATTACTATGTGCGAGTTGTTTATGACATCGATAAATATATATATATATATATGTCTATCTCTTTTGTTCATCATACTTCATTTTGTTTCTAATAATATAAAGAGAAGAAATGTTTGATTTGGTCACACACGTGAGACATCATCCTAGGCAAAAAAATGCCTCTCTCTTTCTTCTAAAACATTTCATACTAAATTATTAAAACCCTTAAAGATGATTTAAGGGTCAAGTAGTTGGTTTGTTTTGTTGAAAGGTCAACTTAGATTTAACCCTAATCAAAAAGATTTTCATTGGTTTGATAAATAAACTGTTTAGAAAAGTAAGTACATGAACTATCTATATTATAAAAACATTATGGATATTGGACAGTTTAAGAAAGATAAATTTTAGTTTAACAAATAGAAATTTACAAGGAAAAACAATATAATATGCCCATCATAATTATAATTCTGTGATTATAGAGACAACTTTTCAGGTTTAAAGTAATTTAGTTGTCTAAAATATATATATATATATATATATATATATATTGAGATCCAATTTCTCGTTTTGCTCCCATGATCTCTCATTTGTAGTTAAAACACAAAAATACTTTAAAGAACTAAGTAAATATAATTTTTGAATTTAAGTAGGACTTTGCATTTGAGAATCTATATTACTCACCGATTTTTATGTTAAAAAGGATACATCAATAGAAAATTTGGAATTCCACAAAAGTGGTCCTTCAAGACGTCCGATAAAATTGAAACAATACAAAGAAGATTAGCATTACCTTCAAAAAATGATCTAAATTGTTTAAACCCCTATTAAAACAAAAATTCCACAAAATTGTCAATAAAATAAATAAATACTAGACAGATATAATTGAGATTTGCAATCAAATAATCAAGATCGTTCACGCATGACCTACATTTAGAAATATATGATTTAAAAAGAAAAAATAAAAAGAGATTTATAGAAAAGAACCAATGGTTGAGGAGGCATAACTATTCGCGGAGACACGGAGCCGGTCGCACCCATCACCTTGGAATCTCTCTTTCTCTTTCCTCATCACCAACTAGTCAACAACCACACACCATTTCTTTTTTTATTTCATAATTAACGCTACAAAACAAAACTATCACTAATGTTTCATATAAATTATTAATGCATAATCACAATTTTCTTTTCTATACAACTTAATTAATTTTCTAGATAAATAAATATATTTGGCAGTAATCATTCTATTTTGTAATTTTGTAGGGATCTTAAACTTGACTATCCAATATTAAAATAAAATCAATCCCACTACATGATCTTTCTCTAGCTAAAATATTCGAATTCAAAGATTTGACCTAAAATCCTATTCAAATATATGATTCTAATCTGAATTTTAAAATTTTAAAATAATCAAACGGATTTTAAACTTTTAAATTTAAAAATCTAAATTCAAATCTGATCTAAATCCAAATATGTACATAAACATATTCAAAATATAATTACATACTAATAATATATTAATAATATTTATACTTGTAATAACTCAAATGCTAAAAATATTTGGATTTCTTTGATATTTTAAATATTTTCAAATATTTCATTTAATTTTAGATTTATTTATTTAAAAGTATTAAGAGTTTTTTAGGTATGTTGGATATATTTCGAATAGTTTGGATAAATTCGCATATAACTTTAATTTTTAGATATTTGAAATAAACTTAAATTCGATCTAAATCTAAACCAAACTCGATCCAAAATTTTAAAATATTCTAACAATTTATAGACTTATGAACCCGAAATATTCTAGCCCATGACTATATTGTCATCACCCATTCCTTTACTCAAGAATCAATATGTATGTGTCTATATATATGTATACACAATGGTCTCCTTCTTCTTCCAAACATTGAAGTCCGTGTCCCACTCACTCTCTCTTTCACTGAGCAGATATATCTTTCTTGCACCAAAAACAAATCTTGAATCTCCAAGATTACAGCAAAAACCAGACAGAAACACTAATTAGTTAACTTAAATCTGACATGAGTTGCAATGGTTGTCGAATTCTTCGGAAAGGTTGCAGCGAAAATTGCATCCTTCGTCCATGTATTCAATGGATCGAATCCCCCGAAGCTCAAGGTCACGCCACAGTCTTCGTCGCTAAGTTCTTCGGCCGTGCAGGTCTTATGTCTTTCATCTCCACCGTACCGGAATCTCAATGCCCTGGTACTTAAAGCAAACCTCTCCAGATCTTTTTTTTCTTAAAACGGTAACGTTACTGAATGTAAGGATATTTTCGTCTTTTATAGCTTTGTTCCAGTCTTTGCTTTATGAAGCTTGTGGAAGAACTGTGAATCCGGTGAACGGCGCTGTCGGATTGTTATGGACGGGGAATTGGAATATTTGTCAAGCGGCGGTTGAGACGGTTCTTCGCGGAGGTTCCTTGCGGCCGATACCGGAGCTTCTTAACGGTAGTGGATTCTCTGGATTTCCGTGTCCTACTTCCGACGAAGCATCTGAGATCTGCACGGAAATGCTGAATCTACGACAAGGTGATTCCGGTGATCAGAATATGTACCATCATTGTCGATTCTCGAGCTCTAGATCCAGATCGACGATTTCTCTGCCTAAACGGAAACGATTAGCGTCGGAGCTCAATCTCTCTCTAATTCCAACTTTTCCGATTAAAACGGCGCCATATAAGGAGGATACACCGTCGATGAAATCGGAGGAGTCCGGAGCGACGGTATCGTTTCTTGACAACACCGCCGTTGATCGGTACGTACGCGGCGGAAGAGGAGAAACGGCGAAGTTGCTCAACCTGTTCACTTGAACGGCGTCGTTTTTGTTATTGAGGTTAAAATGTAATTTCGGACAACATTTTTGCCCTTTCGTGGATTACTATATTTTGAGAACTGTGGCAACGCCGGCAGATTACGTGATTTTTTTCTCTTTACTTATGAGAAATTAACCAGAGTAATTATCAATTAATTGAGATAATAATGATAATTCGTCGGTGGTGTTGTACTAGTGTATTAACTTTTGCTTCATAATCATCATTCCCATCGATTTTGGATTAAAAGCTAACGATTATAATGTGTACTATAAAGGATAAATATTACTATTAAATAATTTGTTTTAATCGAAATATTCAACATTAATAATAATAATGATCACGGGTTGAAGTCAATATAAACATAATGCATACGCATCTTCGCAACCCAAACATACTTCGATTCTTTAAGGACCAACATGTTAATATATCCATAATTATAATACACAACCTGATAATCATCTTAATTACCCCAAGTATATGAGCATTGATTATCTCCAGGTTTGATACAATAATTTATATACAATAATAAAACATAAATTCGTAAATAAGAAAAATTAGCTACATAATAGTAGTCCTCGATATATGATTTTTGTTACTAATCGATAGTACTACTTATATTTCTCCATTCACATCGATCTTATGATCTATTGCAATATCCGAAACTTTTATTTTATACTCCAACGGTCTTCTTGGCAGTTCTCTCAATGGCATGTCTTCAAATATATTTTTTTATGTAAAAGACAATTTTTATGATTGGTCTACAATGCACAAGCTATACAAAAAAATAACAAGGTGCATTACATAAGTACACTATAGATTATACATATAGGTAATATGTACATATAACAGATATGCATTATATAATGCATGTAGTTGGATTGAACCAAAAAGTTGGGGTTATGAAGGTAAGGCTTTAGGGAGAGACGGCTTTTGGAAGACACAAAGAGCTGTTTTTTTACTCCTTACCTTCGTGGAATCTTCAAGATTAAAGCATTTTTTTCTTCACATTTTGTTTTTAAAAGGCTAATTAACAAGGTATTTATACTGTGCTCTGTGGATGATGGCGTTGAAGCAATGAAATAGACCAATAACAATTAACATGTTCCTTCTATTCATAATCATGTTTCTAGGAATTCTTTTGACGTAAATATGAAACTATATAACAACAACACTGAAAATTCAGTGATTTTCTTCAAATTCACATAAATATATTTTCTTAAGCTCTATATACAGATTTTTATAAAAACCAATTCATCGTATAATTCATTAAACATAGAACTAGAGTATTAACAAAACAAAAAATAGAATTAGAGTATAAATAAAAGTACGTTTGCTTATTTTTAAAAAGCTTCATTCTCACTCTTAGGTAATACCAAAAAATACATTAACAATAACGGTGACACTTTTTTTTTGTAAGAGAAAAAAAAGCTTGAGACTTTTCAAGTTTATCCAGAAAGAAACATAAAAAAATGTATCGCTTGAAATGAGGATGTAATGTTGTTCGAACGGAAGAAGTGATTTGAAGATCTTATGAAGTAGGACCCATTTAAAATATACTTTCGACCAATGGGCAAACAAATGCTTGTGGTCCACGTCAGTCTCCTTTCTTTTTCTGACCACCGGACTCTTTATTTATTTTTAATATAATTTTTCTGTTAAAGATTATTTTTTTAGTATTTTTAAATATCAACAAACTATATACATAATTTATATATTTCTGATTAAGCAATGATTTAGCATCCAGAATTTACCCAAGCACACGACTAATTTCGGGATAAACAATTCCTGTAATAATGAATTTCAACTCCACCACAGATAAACAAGAAAAAAATTAAGTGAATTAATTTAAATTTTCATATAGTAGAATTGATCTCACAATCTTCGCTTAAGAAGATTAAAAAAACAGTTATAAATAAAATAATAATCACCAAAACAGAGAAGACATATATCATTTGATTTTCTTTTCTAACAACTAGCTGGAAATTTTAATAAAAGAATAATCTTTATTCATCTTGAATGTTATATTTGGTTCATAGTTGGCAAGACAAAAAATATTTATTCGATTCATAAGTTTTCTAAAAAAATATAGAAACCTTAACTAGTTTTTAAAGTAATTATTCTTTTGTTAACAATTTCTTTTTGTTTTTGTTTCGGTTAGACACAACTAAAAGTAGGTGTTCCGCAATCTGAGGATTTTAAAAGATCTTCTCGAATTTTGGGACGTGAATGTGGGGGTTTATTTAATCCTCCAACTTTCAATCTCGTCCGTCTATTACATCTAATTAGTGTCTAATCAAGACTTTCAAAATTTATGGAGCTATTTTTTTATTTTCTACTTTTATGGAGTTAATTTATACTGAACCGGTTCTCTCTGCTTTTTAATTCGCGAATAAAATAGAGTACTTTGATAAACATGAGTCCATAAAATAAAATGAGAGTAAAATAACATTAGGAAGATTCGTGTTTAATGCCAAAAGCCACGAGCAGCCGCAGTTTCTAATGGGCCCATAATGTATTTCATCAACTTCTCCACTTAAGTCGGTGTGAATCCACTTGATGTTTTCTAAAAATATTTTTTTTTGAATTTTAAATTCATTTAATATGTGTAAAGGTTAATTACAAAAAAACTAACACTGAACCAGAAACTTTACGAATTCGAGCATAACACTTAAGTAAACAGGGGAAGAGGGATGAAAAAAAATCCGAAGACCTTGTGCTCCAGCTAGTCTGCAAGTCTTTAAATTTCTTCCGTGTATCGTAGCGACGTAATTCGATCTGTCACCACTTTCCGAATAGCCCGTGACAGAAAACTCACAGAATGGTATCCATTGTTGTAACTTGGAAAACCATTCTATGGAGTGTCTTCTCCAAGAGCTGCCACTACGAGGAGCGAAGTGAAGCCAGCGTACGCGACCAGTCAGGTGAGTCTTTCCTGCCAAGAATTCGACCCGCCAGTTCAGTCCAAAGCAAGAAGGTCTACAGACAAGCAAAATTAGATGGTCTTTAGTTTCGTCTTGTTCACCACAGAACACACATTCTTGGACCTGACCCCATCTCTGAGTACAGGCTCCCGTTGCCAACCGGTCCTTCACTGCAAGCCATACAACAAAGGAGTATCTTGGGGCCTGCTGAGGAAACCACACAATTTGATACAAAGAAACCTTAATTAGGCCTAGTAGGTCTGAGTTGATTCCAGGTATTTCGTGGAGAGAAAGATGACTTATAAACATTCAGATCATCTGCAGCCTCTGAAACTGTTCCGTGCAACCTCACACCCAAGTCACGAGGACCTCCTGCCTCAACAAGTTCATACAAACGACCTTGTGGTAGCCAATTGTCCCATCAGAAACTTACGAACCTCCCATCGCATAAAACTAGCTACTTGGTCTCTAATTTTAAGCAGTTTTCTCCAATCTAAGACTCCAAAGTTTCTTTTCGCACCTCCCAAAATGATTGATTTTCAAGCTTCTAAAACTTTTATTTCGAGTAGGAACAAAAATTAGTTATTAAGAATTTAAGCGTCAAAAATGATATTTAAATTAGTAAGAAAAATGTAATTTTTTTGGCAGCCTAAATAATTATGT
The DNA here is from genome assembly GCA_963922655.1 of Cardamine chenopodiifolia. Taxonomy (NCBI): domain Eukaryota; kingdom Viridiplantae; phylum Streptophyta; class Magnoliopsida; order Brassicales; family Brassicaceae; genus Cardamine; species Cardamine chenopodiifolia. The sequence goes on from OZ000463.1 coordinate 13,996,056, forward strand.
AAAAAATCAAACTTTAAATCTCACATTATTGGGAAACTGTTATTTTTGTCTTTATTCCACAACTGGTGGTCAATAAGAAAACATGAAGGTTAAAAACAAGAAATAAGACCATGTGGAACATCAACATGATTTTTTTTAAAGAAGTGAAGATCAAAATGATCAGGAAAAAAACTAGCCAATCTAAATAGAATATCAAATAGTTAAACTAAAAAAAAACATCAAAGTCAAGGTGGTATATGTAATAATCCCGAATAAAAACATATAAGTGAAATTGTTTTGATATAATAAATAATTTTTTCCACTAATTTTTTAAAAAAATGTTGCAAACAAAGTGATATATTTCTTTTTAAAAAGCACCTTTTTGGAGGGAGTTAGAACTAATTACCATATTTAAACTTTTGAATCTTGTGTGAATCTCATGTCCCGAGACATTCTATGTATGAAATTATGAACCTCCTCAAACAGGATCTATTTCTTACTGTTTCCATGGTATATATAAGCTATATAGGACGTCCCAATGATTTTTTTTTTCTTTTTTGAGATGACAGAAGGTTTAGATGTTGTGAATTCTTAAATTTTTTGGGAATAGAATTAAACCATGTTAAATTAATTTTTTTCGAAAAACAGATATTTTTCAACGCAAATCGAACTCGTGAGTTTCTCGATCTATATATAAAAGTTACCACTATCTTAAATAATGATTTGTTTCTGGTCTTCAGTATTTATCAACTTAATTAGCTTCTGCTATTTTAAGAGTTTAAATGAGTTCTTGTAGATTAATATCACTATTCTAACAATTGTTATAACTATTAATCAAGATGATCATAAGACTTGGTCTACATTTTTTCGTTCGGGGGCAGGAAAATTTAGGGTTTTGTGTGATCCTTCTTTGAGTAAGGCGAGAACCCAAGAGCCATCTTCCCTTTCAAAGCTTTTATGGGCCTTACAGTTATTTACACTTCGGATATTCTTTAATTAGAGCCATAAAAAAGAGTTGAATAAAAAAAGTAGAAAGATAAGATTACTCAAGTCTTTGTTCTTTGTCGTTCTTCTAATGTCTCATTGATTCTAGTTTTATAGTATGATTGATTACTCAAGTCGTCACTAATCCTTGTAAAGGGTATGTTTGTAAATTCAAGAGGAGCTCGGATCAGTGAAGATTTGGGAGAGATCGCGACAAGGACGTGACACGTGACTGGTTCCCTCATCGCTGGAACATATTATCTACTCTTCATCTTTTGGGCCCTACAATGACCTTTGTTTTGACTAATCTTTTACACAAATAATTATGATTTCTAATGTACATATTATTTATATATACAAATTAGAGAATATATAAGTACTTCCGAAAATATAGAATTAGTGATTTCGGTAATAAATGATTTTTGTTTTATATGAATTTTCTTTTGCTCAACTAACGGTATCAACCACCCGATAACCATTAATATAGTTTGTCAACTGTCACTGACTAATCAGTTAAATACAGAGTCTCGAAATGTGTTTAGTGTAAATTGGCCAATAAGGATTCACGAACATGAGTTCAAATTCCATTGTTCTTCTACAATTAAGATGGTAATTAATTAATTATAGATTCTGAAAGGATTGATCTTTTCTGTTTTTCCACAGGATCCATACATTCTAATATAGTAAAACAATGTACTTGCTGTCTAATTGTACTATTTCTATATATATAAAAGGATCGTAATGGGCATGAAAAAGATGGCCCCAAAAGCCCAATGAGACTTTTACTTACGTAGCTCCATTATGTCTCCGTCTCGTCTTTGCCGCGTGTGCGCGGATATGGGCGGCCATATAACGAAACCATAACAGTATTAACACGGTTACACGAATACAATTTTTTTTTTTTTTGAATATTATATAAAATTATATTCAAAGAAAAAAAAACATTTTTTTATAACAATTGTAGCTGAAAGTTTTAAAAATGAAATAGAAGAGCTCTAAATAGATGGAAGTGGTTACCTCGTTAAAACCCCTCTTCGGAAAACCCAATTGAGACAAAACCGAAGAATGGGAAAAAGAGTACAAACCAATTCCCAAGATAGCTAATAGGACTTATAATCAATGAGGTAAATCTCGAAGACCAAAGATCTTAAAATCTGGTTGCAAACCAAGCTTGGAGGCCATCAAGGAGGATGGATCCCTTTCGCTTGTAGAGTTGATAGACGGTTTCTAATCACTTGATCCATGCTTCTGAGCAATCCTGCCGCTGATAATGCAGTCTCTCCATGGTGTATGCGGTTGCGCTCCCTCCATATGTAGTAGATCACCACTTGGAAAGCATATTTGACTAGGAAGGAGGAAGCAGTCCTGTCTCTTGAGATCAAAATGTCAGTGAATAAAGTGTGAAGACAAGTGGTATACCTATGGAGGAGTACCCGATTGACCAATCGATGCCAAATGTGAGAGGTGAAAGGGCATGAGAAAAATAAGTGGTACACCGACTCTAGATGTGATGAACAGAAGGTGCAGTCTGAATCAGCGATTGGACTCCAAAAGGCGCATCCTATCCCCTGTAGACAAACGATTAAGAGCAACAAGCCAAGCGATAAAAGAGAATTTTGGAGTTGCATAAGTGAACCAAACACCCTTAGTCCAACTTACACTCGGGGATGAATCCCTAACTTGGTTCCAGGTCTCCTTAGACAAAAACCTTGGCCTGAACTTACCCTCCTTACCTCGCCAAAGATGGATGTCCGGATCCAAAGAGGAGTTGTTTTTTCGTTGTAGGATTTCAGCATCAATCAGATTAAGGATATGTGATCTCCTTTGCCGTGGCCTATGGCTGAGCAAAACGTCATCTAATGTAGCTGAAGATGGTATTCCTAAATCTATACTTCCACGGGCCCCTAGAGTATCAAAGAGCCGACCTAAAGAGCACCAATCATCTAACCAGAAAGAAGTGTGAGAACCATTCCTTACCTCTACTTTGTGAAACTCCTTAGCATGGGCTCGATATTTAAGTAGCTTTCACCATATCCACGAGCCAGCACCCGTTGGAATATTTAACGACCAGAACGAGCCTTCTCTAATTAAATTCATGTGAATCCAATTGACCCAAGGAGACTGGCGTGTAGAAAGAATACGCCAAATCAACTTGAAACAACAAACTTTATTCACATCCCCCATATCCCTTAATCCAAGTCCTCCTTCCGCCTTGGGTTTACAAACCTCCTGCCAAGAGACCTTTGCTTTATTTGGGTTTAGAGTTGTACCTGACCAAAAGGAAAGCCGAGCAAAGCTTTTCCACTTCTCTAATACACGCCTTTGGAAGGCGGAAGGCAGACATCCAAAAATTAGTCAAGCTACCAATTACCGATACAATGAGCTGAAGCCGTCCCGCAAAGGAAAGGAACCTATTCTTCCAAGACCCTATGCGCACTCGAATCCTCTCTAAAAGGGGCCGAAAATCTGAGGTTGTCATTCTTTTTGTCAAAAGGGGAAGACCGAGGTACTTAACCGGGAAAACACCAATATTAAAGGGGTAAGTATCCAATGAAGCTCGAGAGTCTTGCGAAATACCCGTGACAAAGAGCGTTGTTTTCTCCAAGCTGATAGTGAGACCTGAAATAGAAGCAAAACAATCGAAAACATCCAAAATTCCCTGAATAGATCTTAATATCCCATCAGAGAAGACCAAAATATCATCAGCAAAGCAAAGGTGAGTAATATTCAAGTTCTTACAGCCCGGATGATAGCCAAAGCTACCCAACCTCGCAGCCTTATCTAGCATGCAGGAAAAAACATTCATGCATATGACAAATAAATAAGGTGAGAGGGAACAACCTTGCCGTAAACCTCGTTGGCTACTGAAAAAACATGCCAGTTCACCGTTAATCTGAATAGAAAAAGAAGGGCTGGTAACACAGACCTGAATCCATCGAATGAAGATTAGTGGGAGCTGGAGGGCTGTGAGGATATTAAGGAGGAAATCCCAATTAACCAAGTCAAAGGCCTTGGAGAGGTCGATCTTCATTGTACAACGGGATGAGAGATTAGGCTTGTGATGGTCCTTGACTATCTCGGAGGCAAGAAGGATATTCTCCAGCATGTACCGGTCTTTAATGAAAGCAGATTGGTTTTGCGTGATAAAAACCGGAAGGATAGCCTTCAAACTGTTTGCCACTAGCTTGGAAATAATCTTATAGATTACGTTACAACACGAGATAGGTCTATAATCTTTCATACCAATCAAACCTATTTTTTTCGGAATCAAGACCAAGATCGTGGCATTCATGCCTTTCGGTAAAAAGCCATATATGAAGAATGATTGGATGGCAACCACTAGATCCTTACCAATAATAGGCCATGCCGCTCGGAAAAACTCCACCGTAAACCCATCAATGGCATAGAAAATAGAGTAGTTTTAATTTTCAATTCCATTACCTCCCGTAAGACGGCTTCCTTGTCCTCCTCCGAACATGTAAAATTGAGAATTCCAGCCAGCTCCTCCACAGAACTCCTTGTTCCGCCATTTACCTGCAAGGAAAAAAGAGTTGAATAATACCTGATGGCTTCCGCTTGTATATCCTCTTTGGTCGTGAATTGCCTCCCGTCCGGAGAATTGACAGCATTGATTGTGTTGCGCACTTCTCGCTCCTTGACCACGTTATAAAATACCTTATTGTTCTTATCTCCAACATTCAGCCAATGCAACTTAGCCTTTTGACTTAAGAACCGCTCCTCCAAGGTCGAAACAAAATCCCAAATCGCATAGGCCTGAGATTCCTCTTGGATTCGTGTAGCATCAGGTGCCTCTAAAGTGGTGATCTGCTTAGCACAAAGATTCTAAAAAGCAGCGGCTGTCCGGGCAGATAAGTGATGGAACCGGTGCCGCCCTAACTCACGGATTCGAGGCTTAAGAAGCTTCAGCTTTTTGGAAAAATGGTATAAGGCGGAAGTAGAGTGATAGAGCGGAGTCGAAACTGCCCAGAAAGCTTCAAGCATTGGAGTGAACTCAGCCATAGTGAGGATGGCGTTGACAACTTTAAATGGAACTTTAGGCTTGGGGAGCGCCCCAACTAGGGAGACAACCACACAGAGATGGTCAAACAGCCGTGAGCTTCATAAAGGCAGAAAGAGTTCGTTTCTCGTTGAAACCAAAGAGAGTTAATCATCACCCTATCTAACTTCTTGCAAACCAAACCTTTATCTCATTTATTACACCACATGTAGAGCGGACCATGATAATTTAAGTCACTAAAGGAGCAATATCTAACTAGATCCTGAAAGTCCCGCATTCCAGGGAGGTCCACATGAAAAGACGACGATAAAGAATGCTTAGAAATATCAAGAACCTCATTGAAGTCACCAAGGCACATCCATGCCTTATCCCGGAAGCTCAAGTTGATATGAATTGATTGAAGATCACGCCAGAGCTCTCTACGCTCCTCTAAACCATTTGATGCATAGACAAAAGTGCACAAGAAGTCAGCGGATCCATCCCCAAGCTGGATCAGACACGTAATATGCTGAGAAGTAGATACAACGACCTCAAGATGCACTGACGGAGCCCAAACAACCCAAATCCGTCCAAGAGGACTATACTCGTAATTAGTTGCCAATGACCAGTTACCAAAGGTTGAATAAGCTAGACGTTGCGCCTTGTTTTCAGCGACATGAGTTTCCAATAAACATCCAAAACTCAACGATTTAGACTGAATTAACTTACGGACGATAGAATGCTTTTTTTGTTGATTAAACCCTCGTATATTCCATGAAAAACCTAACATTAATTTTTCTTATTAGGATTCCGTTTCCCGATACCCACTGGCTGAGAGTAGCCAACCTTTTGTGTGGTTTTAGCAAAATACTTGTGAGCCACTTTCGATGATCTCGGTAGGGTTTGACGAGGTGGTATCCTTTCAGATTTTTGAATACTTTGATCTAGAGGCTGACTAAGTTTAGTAGTTGGTTGTTTGCTCTGGTTCGAAGTCTCTGAAACTTCCGAAGCCCCCCAATGTGTCAGACGTGGAAGGTACCTGAGGTACCGCTGACACAAGTGTTGTATCATCATCAACCTGCTCCTGCAAAATCGAAAATCTGGATGGTGATACTATGCTTACCTGACCATAGATAAGAGAAGGTGATTTTGGCGAAGCTTCAGGTCTGTGCGTGATGGCGGAACGTTTCCCAGCAACTACTGCCCACTCATCATTAGACGCCTTAAGCACCAGAGAATGCAGACTGAACTCTCCCTCCTCCACTTCTTTTAACGGACCTGTTGTAGACACAGACTGAATACAATTTTTTTTCCTTAAAAGAATTATTTTAGTTTGGATGAACAAAGGTGACAACTCAAACAACAATGTACTGAGACACTGATTCTACTGACTAATCATAGGGATATGTTAAAATGGTGGCAGTTTAAAGAAAATATAAGCAGCAGCTTTTACCGAAAAATTAATATATTATATATAAGCAGCTTGATGGACAATTTTTGTTCGGAAATTTCTTAAAATACAACATTTTCAAATTTTGTTGACAAAATATCACAATTAATTTAATGTTCCAAAAATACTAACAAAAATTTTAATTTCAAAAGTACCACAAACACAAAAACTAATTTTATAAAGTTTGTAATTTAAAATTTTGAATTTGGGTTAATTAATTTAGATTTACGGTATAGTTTTTACGTGATAGAATTTAGGTATAATTTAAATTGATTTTTGGGTTTGGATTTAAGGTTTTTAAACTCTAAACTCTAAAAGTATGAGGTTAGGGATTTGTGCTATATAATAAGAGAACTATCTTTTAATAGAATGTTATATGTGCCTAAATGAAAGTGTGTGTTAAATGTGACACAAAACATTTATTTAGAGAATTGCCAATTTTTTGTTTTAGGAGAAGCCTCCAACAAATGTTTTTCTTTAAATCTTTTAACTGTTACAAAATCTGCATTATCTATATGTCGCATGACCAGTTCTGGTTTATCTCCAATATCATTTCGTTCTTCTTCACTTCGAGTAATATTAACCATCCGAGTTATTTATTTTTAAAGTTAATTAAAAAAAGAGCAGCAGCATATTTTGTAATTTTGGCAAATCCATCAAATACGTCAAAATATTGAATTTGATATATATGATGTATCATATTAATTTGTCCGTATGCATTTGCTTTTTTTTTTCCCTTATACTTGAGTCGAGCTAAATTACAATTGGAAAACAAAAGTACCAAATATATTAGCTGAATAAAATAATGAACTCTACGGGCGTAAAAAATATGATAAATGCGATACACATATCAACTATTAACTGTAAATTCACTTCTGGCGCCAGAGAAGCCGTTTGTGTCCCTTTAGTGTTTAGTCGATCCATGTTATATGACATATCTCAAGGCTCAAGGCCAAGAAATCTCCTCCCCTCACCCAAAATTCAACAATTTATAACGAATATTATATTTGTGTATCTTGCATTTTTTATGGTGCCTACTTAATTGTTTATCCTCCTCGCATTCTTCTTAATAATTATGTCCGTATAAGTCTAATAATTTTATTACACATAGCTATAATTACCAAAGAGAGTATATGTTAGACAGGCTGGATTATTAATATATAAAAATTTACAAATTCATATATATATATATATATATATGAATATGTTAGACAGGTGTCAATATGAATATGTTCAAATAGTATTTAATTTTTTATTAATATATATACAAGTTCATATATAAGCTGTATCATGTATATATAGATTGTTACGAGATAACAATTTTGTATTGAATAAATTGAATAACGTCCACATGCTAAATATAAATGGACCAAAATAATGGGGTTGTAATTTTCATTTTGTTGGGAAATGCATCATTCATGCATGCAGTGATTATATTGATGAATGTGATAGTGCGGCGAAAGAGAATAGCAGTAAACTAGATGACTAAAACTCGGCCGTACATACATACATAAGTACAAACCTGCCACTTCACATGTCACCCACCTTACAGTTTTTTTCTTTCTATATGCTATAAAAAAAATATCAACTTCTTGTTCCTATTTATGGCTACAAGAAATGAATTCGAGTCAATAATACTAAAAATGTAATATTTTCCCCAAATAACAGATATATTGTTCACACAGATTACAAGAGTGAGCATGCCATGCACCCTACGACCTAACTATAGATTCATATTTTTAGCTATTTCAGTCATGTTGCGCATGTATAGAAAATATACATATTGCTTATATACAAATGCATATCTATATACATCGAAAAAACTTGCTTTTGCCAATATTTGTCTTACATAACATAAGCAACCGAAACGGAGCGTTTCCCAATGACAAGGTTATACATACATACACGACTCTCTTCTGACTCGTCTCTTTCTTTCCTCATCCCTCTCATTTGTCTCCTTTCTCTCTATGATACGTAAAAATTATGGACATTTCGTTTTCTCCACCCTTCTCTACTCTTTTTTTTATTCTTTTTGTTTCCTATTGTGTCACAACAAGAGGGGAGTAAACGTACATTTCTCTCTAAACCTGACCCAAATTAATGACCAAAACCCGGATTCTCAGCCCGACCCGTTTCCCTTCTCCCAAACCCCTACACGGCGGCGGCGACGCCAACTTCATGGAACAGCTCCTACTCAACTGCGCCACCGCCATAGACTCCAACGACGCCGCATTAGCTCACCAAATCCTCTGGCTCCTCAACAACATCTCCCCACCCGACGGTGACTCAACCCAACGACTCACCTCCGCTTTCCTCCGCGCGTTGCTCTCACGCTCCATCTCTAAAATCCCCACACTCTCCTCCACCGTTAGTTTCCTTCCGCCGACAGATGAACTCCACCGGTTCTCAGTCGTGGAGCTAGCCGCATTCGTCGACCTTACTCCATGGCACAGATTCGGTTTCATAGCTGCAAACGCCGCCATCTTAACCGCCGTAGAAGGTTACTCAACGGTTCACATCGTTGACTTAAGTTTGACTCATTGTATGCAAATCCCTACTCTTATAGACGCCATGGCAAGACGACTCAACAAACCTCCACCGCTTCTTAAACTCACCGTCGTCTCCTCCTCCGACTTCCCACCGTTCATCAACATCTCCTACGAAGAACTCGGATCTAAACTCGTCAACTTCGCCACCACTCGTAACATAGAAATGCAGTTCACAATCATACCTTCAACTTACTCCGATGGCTTCTCCTCCTTACTCCAACAATTACGTATTTACCCTTCTTCATTCAACGAAGCTCTCGTCGTTAACTGTCACATGATGCTTCGTTACATCCCTGAAGAAACCCTAAATTCTTCATCATCATCATCGCTTCGAACAGTTTTCTTGAAACAACTCCGATCTTTGAATCCAACAGTCGTAACCCTAATCGAAGAAGACGCAGATCTCACATCGGAGAATTTAGTTAACCGGTTAAGATCAGCGTTTAACTACTTCTGGATCCCGTTTGACACAACGGACACGTTTATGAGCGAGCAGAGGCGGTGGTACGAGGCTGAGATAAGCTGGAAGATAGCAAACGTGGTGGCGAAGGAAGGTGCGGAGAGGGTGGAGAGGACGGAGACGAAGAGACGGTGGATTGAGAGGATGAGAGAGGCTGACTTCGGTGGAGTTAGGGTTAAGGAAGAGGAGGTTTCAGATGTGAAGGCGATGTTGGAGGAGCACGCCGTCGGATGGGGAATGAAGAGTGAAGACGACGACGAGAGTCTTGTGCTGACGTGGAAAGGTCATAGTGTAGTTTTTGCTACCGTTTGGGTACCCATTTAAAATCGGGTTGATTTGATTTAATCAGCGTTTTAATTAGATAGAAGTTGATTTAGTATTGCTCTGTTTTCTGGTTAAGGACAAGTTTAAAATCGGGTTGCTCTTTTACTATTTTTCTTCTAATTCTAATATCTTTTTTTGTGTGTGTTCCAACACTATACTCGTAAGATAATTTAACGACCTTTTTTATATGGATTATATGATATTTTTAGGATTGTAATTTTTTTTAACGATTTTAGTTGGAAAACAATAATAATATGTAATGGGACGATATACAAAGTAGACAATAAATACATTTACCTTATTTAAATAAAGACAAAAGCAGAACAAATGAAAAAAAAAAGAGTTAACCATCAAAATTAACGTTCAAAAAATTCAATTAAAAATCTAAAAGAAAACAACTTGAATTGGATAAGCGACTTATGGGGGGTAATATAAATTATATTTTCTTCCATCATCATCATTTCTAGTTAAACGCACCACAGTCACGACGGATGTTTCCATTGCGGCTAGTCTTAACCCCAACGCGGCCAAGTTTGGTCATGGCGGTGACAAAAGCACGGTTAAACGCTTGAGAGTCTCTGGCCCAAGCATTAACGGTGGGCCTTGAGCGGCCATCGGTGAAGAGAACTTGATCAGAGGTGAAAAGACCTTTGCCTTGTTGAAGATTCTTGAAGTAAATGTTGTCGAACTTCTTGGGCGTGACTGGATCCATATTGATTGCGATCCTTGGGTCCACATTCTTAGGACATGCCAGTTGAAGCTCCTTAGCGTAAAGCTTGTTAAGGGTGGGGTCCACGGAGATCGTACGGTTGAAATTATAGATTCTGTTGAAGACCTTGCCGCAATGTGCGAATCCAAGGGTGTGAGCCGCTACATTATGAATCTATCGGTTTAAGATATCGATGCATTTTGGTGATATAAATAGACCTTGATGTTTTGTTTTTAAGTTGTTTTACCTGAAAGAGCGATCATATCTTCTTGGGTAAGTTTGTTTTTCCTGAAAAGAGCATTGAGTTTGTCTACATTGTCGGAAGGTCCCGGTAAGTTCCCGTGGACGCTAGACGCGGTTGATACCAGTCCATCAAACCTACCAAGTTCGACTTCATAGGTTGGTCCTCCGGCCTATATACATGCATGCGTAAAACCTTGTTTCATAAAACGGTCCACAACAAGCTATATAATGTACTAAAAAGAAGTTTCAGTTTATAGTATTTGCCATTATATAATTTATATGACAATCTAGATTATGAAGATTAATCTGAATTTGCGATTTAGAATTTCGGTGTTTATAGAAAAGAGAGAAAGTTTACTCTACCGCAACAACGACATCTCGGGTGGCCAATGTTAGTATATCAGCGCATGAGACCTTGTTCCGGCAACGAGGGTTAGCGTCAAGGGCTTTCTTAGCTTGGATCACCACATCAAATCCATCTCCGGCTAGTGAAATGTTGTCTGGATGATCCTTCTCTGCCTTATTCTTAGGCGTGGACTGGATCATGACCGAGGCATCACAACCCTATAATGTGAATTACACAGCAAATTTAGAGTTAAGAACCAATTAAATCACCTAAAAGGTATGAAAACGTTTGAATTAAAACATACATTAACAAAGCAGTCGTGGAAGAAGAGACGAAGAGTGGCAGGGATGGTGACGAATGTCTGCCTAACTTTCTTTTGGACAACATTTTTCACAATTTGTTCGACGTTGGGGCAACTTTTGGAGTAGAAATTGCGGCTTAGCGCGGTAGTTGTATCGGGGAAGAGAGAGATGGTAAGGCAGAGAGCCACGACTAGAACCATACCGGAGCGAGCCATGTTTGGAACAAAGTCGAGAGAGGGAGACAGAAAGAAGAGTTGCTTTGAATTGATGATGGTAAAAGCTGCACGATAAAGGGTTTATATAATGATGGCTTGGAGGATATAACACATTATTAAAAATATCCATTTGTTTTATTTTAGGCTTTTGAAATAATTATTCGATTTTTGGTTAACTGTACCGGTCCATACCTTCTTCATTTCATTTATACTTGTTAACATGATGGAATTAATTATATTACTTCTTCAAACAACTTCTTACAAGAGTGGAAATTAAATCTTGTTAGACGGTAAGATTTCTTCAGTGAGAATGAAACATAAATCCAATTGCTTATTAACCTTAATTAATCGTTTACTTATATGAATAATTGTATAAATATGTAATTATGGAGCAGTAAAAATGTAATTATGGATTAATATGTAAAGGGTAAATCTGAATTGCCGACAACAAAATAAAAATGGATCGCCGAAACAAAAGGGAAGAAAGTAAATTTGGATTACAAATACTGAAAGTAGAGATGTGGTTTGCACGTCGTTACACACGTCACTTACAGGAAAGTTAGTGAGAGCATCATAATGAAAAATAATAAGAATATTTTTTAAAACCAAAAAAAAGAAATTAACAATCAGTTGACCCAAAATATAATTTCGACGATTTTAAAAACTTTAAAACGGTAGCAGTTTAAGGAAAAATTTTAAGCTACTTTTTTTTTTTATCAACTTTGATTGACAATTTTCAGGAGAAGCCTCCAACAAATATATTTTCCTTCCAAAAATTTCAACTGCTGCAAAATCTGTTTTTATTGTAGACTTGTAGTTGCATAATCTTTGATCTCTCAATCTATTGAACTTCTTTTCTCTTTTACTACTCGAATTCGATTGAACTGAAGACAGAAAAAGAAACGGCGAATTAAATATTTTAAGTAAACTGACAAGATAAAGCATGCATTAATATTCGTCAACTTTAAGAGAACTAAAACAAAAGTCCTCTCTGACATTTTTTAAAATTTACTTTCAATCTTCTATTATTAATTGATCATACACTAAATTAACCCTTTTAAAATTATAAAGCAAAGTCTTCCTTCTCATTTCTGAAAATTTTCAATCTTCCAAGACGAAGTTGTCAACACAAACAAGGAGCGTGCCTTGCACAATCTGCTCATAATATTATTGTATTGATATGTCTATTTTTAAACTATATTTATATCATGACGAACAATATCGTATAGTTAAATATCATTAACATAGCTCTTGTTCACCTGCCAAAATCATTAATATATATATATATATATATGTGTGTAACTCTAATATCGAAAAACAAGATGGAAATATTTTCATGAGAATTGCTCTATGACTTAAGGATTACACGAAGCACCGAAACTCAAAGACATTCTCAGCTCTCTATACAACCAAACAGAAACTTCCTCGACTACAAATTATAATTTCCCAACAAGAACCAGTGTTTATGCATTGTCAAGATATAGAGTGTCTTCGGCTTCGAGCTTTAACTGGTTCGATTCGTCCTTGTGTGAGGCCAAAAGGGTTAGCTTTCCGAGTTTTCGAGAAACAAAGCTTATAAATGACGTTCTCATCTAGGCTTAACCACAGAAACAGTTGAAACCGAAGAAGAACAATCTGAACCACTCATGACTTCAAAAATTTTCTCCTTCTCCAACTCCTTGAACTTCATTTTCACCTTGAGCAACTCAAGCTTCAAGTCTTGGTTTTCGCGGTTTAGTTTGGAGAATTCATTGCTGTAGGAGCTGAGCTCAGGAGAAGGAATGGTTTCTACTGCGGTTGCGGCTGTTAGAGAATCTGTATCGCTAAATACTTCACAGAGACTTTGTTGCTCGTAGTAGAGAAGCTGAACTACGGGTTGTACAGAGAGACGATCGTTTTGAGCTGCGTGAGCACGTGGTTCTTGCGATAGCTTTTGACAATTCATTAAGCTGCAAAGTTTCTTCTTCTCCACTTCACTTATATTCGGATGCGTCTGCACCAACAAAATCTAACAACATTTACTAGTTTCAACTTTCAAGTAAAGGGTCTTCATCAAATTCCGTAAAGACTTGTGATTTCTCATTTCTTGATCATATGATTCAAACCCATAAGATCTTTGAACTTTTCAAGATATGGTTCATAACATACTGAAACTGTTAAAAGCTTCAATCAGCAAAAAAGTTTGTCTTTGTATACCTTGAGATAGATGTCTATGGCTCGATATATCCCATCTTCAGCAAAACCTATGAACTTCGCCAAGTTTATGTTTCTATCAGAAGCAATCTCAGACAGATAAGTCTCCATCAGTTCACCGTTATCACTAGCAAAATCAACGGAGTTTCCTTCAACTTCAAACTCAAGATAGTTCATGAGAATACGTTGAACAGTGTCAAAATCAAACATTGTGTTCTCTCCATAAGAAGGAATCAAGAGATCATCAAGCATGGCTTGTCTTAACTGTAATCCCATTCTCTTCTCCAAATCAAGCCTACAAGCTACGGTGGTGTCTAGGTATATCACAGCTCTTAAAAGCATTGAAAGAGAGCTCACTAAGATTGCGTTTCTTTCCCTCGGAAGAAGACTCACAATTATTTCAAGAATCAACCTGTTCTCATATTCTTCTTCTGCCTCCATATTCTTTGCCCCTTTCCCAAAATCTCCTGCATTTCCCATACAGAGAACCGAAATTTCATTTAATCTTTCTCTAAAAAATCTCCTGCATTTCTCATACAGAGAACAGTATTTATATATATATAAAAAAAACGTTACAAGATTTGAAATCTTGATAAACAACAAAACAGAGAACTAAGAGTTTTTTCCTTCTTTGTCCTCCCCTTCCCGTGGTGGAGCTTTGTCTCTTAAAAGTTTCTGCCAGTTTGGCAGTGTATAACTCATATCAATGAAATATCTATATGACAAAAAAAAAAGAACATTGATCCATCAACTATTCAAAAGACGAAATAAAATAAGAAAAAACACAAAAGATAATTATTTGCCTCTCTTGCCTCCAGGTCGGTCAATTTGATTCAAACTTGGAACATAATAAACCAACGATGGCTGATATAAGGGCATTGTCTTTACTTGTGTGGTATTATTTTTCTCCCCAGCAATGGTTCTCTATTTAAAGCATGAGAAGTGTATTTTACATCAGTTTGACTCTTGACCATGAGCCTTCCTCTCGACTGTTTTAGCATTTGGGATTTACCTCTTTGATTCTTCTCCTTCCATATCGCACTTTGAAACGAGTACCGGATGAGGAAGAAATTTCGCTGAGCATTTTGTGGAGGAGCAGTAATACTAACTTTTTTTCTTAATCAAAAAGAAAACACTGTTAACTTTTTGTCAAGTAGAGATTTTTACAAACCAGCTTATCCAAATTTACTAATCCTGTAACAAAACAAATATATCGTAGCTTTGGAAAAAATTTCCTTAAGAGATACGATGCCTACAAATATTCCAGTCATCGAAGCCATATTCTATAAGGAAACTGAATTTAACATCTTTTAGCTGCCCTTCTACGTACGAATAACATATAATATATAAGGAAACTAAGGTAATAACTTAATAATGGATCGAAATTCATTAAGAAATCATTAAGAAATCATTAAGAAGTATTCTGGGCTGGTGAAACATTTAATAATATAATCACTTAATGAATATCATCAATCCATTAGTTATTCAAAGGACAAGAAAAATTAATAAAATCACAAAAAGGGTAATTATTCGCCTCTTTTTCTTTTGCCTTTGCCGATTTGAATAAAACTTGGAACATAATTACCCAAAACTGACTCACATGGACGCATTGGCTTTACTCTAAAATCCAGTTGCGTGGCTTTATTATCCTCCCCAACAATGGATACTACTCTTACAACCAAATGTTCACTACACCCGACGATTTTCTTCTCTTCATCGACAAAGAAACTGTTGGGCCAAGAATTATATCCAATATTGACTTCCACGACATCTATTTGGTCTCATCATCAATCTTATTTGTTAACCATATCTCTTTTCTTGTTGTATATTGACGCTGTAATAACACCGAACGTTTCTCTTCCCCAACAACCGATATAGACCTACACTATCAAATCTCGCTCTTGTATATTCAAAACTGATTAATCAGTCTCGTTTTTCTTTTGAATCATAAGCAAACTAGTAATTCTTTCCCTTCAAAGACACGCAATAATAAGAATACGCGATGTGAGGTCTGTTCGTTTATCGGTCTCAGCTTCTTGCGACTGCGATATGCGGTCAAACGATATTCGTTTGCCAGCAGTAGCCTCTTGCGACCAAACGCTGCAGCAGACAGAGATAGCTATGTCAAGAATTTTTAACTGCTGAAGAAATCTGGCGGTACGTCTGATACTGTTGTATTTAGTATTATTGCGGCTGCGGTCAATTGCTGTTCATTTGCCTGTTGCAAGAGATTACGGCTATCGTGACAAAACGCACGACGTTAACCGAACAAGAATCACAACGCCTAAACACATGTCGCAAACCGCAGTCACCTACAACAGTCAAACAAACATGCCCATGGTAGCCCAGACTCGGAGTGACATCAAGATTTCTCCATGAATTAGAGTTAATGTCATAAATTTCAAATACTTTGTTTTTAAAACTATAATTCGTCTAGCTCAATATCTCTTATTGCATTATATGTTGTCTTGGGAGTATACAAGAACAAAGTCATAGAATGTCTCCAGACAACGATTTTTGCCAGTATGGATCCACTTGGTTGACCAGTACACGGATTCCAAACCACGATTCTAGCCTCGTTTCTGATGGTGCATAACAACAAGCCATCACAATAAAAGACTCGGTTTATATTGATCACTTGATTTGAATTAGAATGGGAATCGATTAGGCTAAGTTCACATGTAACCTCTGCGGAAGGAGTTCCATTATGGAGATTGACGTTCATTAAACAAACCCTAGATTCTCCGTTAGCGTGAGACCCAGAAGCTGTTTTGCGGCTTTATCAAAGTGCTTTCTTGAGAATCTCTTATCTTTGAACAAACGGTTCCATTGTTTGCAAGTAGTTCGTAACCGTTGCAGAGATACGGCTGGAACGCGACAAAATACCTCCTTTAACAAATCACGTAGAAGCTCTGATATCATCATTGTGAAGCTTTGTTTCTTAACATTAATTCAGGGTTTTCGTATTCAACGTTTGCTCCATGATCCTCAATCTTAATATATATATAAGACCGAAATTATCTTGTTGGGGAAAAAAAAGAAAAGGAAAATAATTTATCTTGTCGGAGTTATATATATATATATATATAACTCTTTCCTTGTCCTATAATTGGTTTCTATTTTTATTTTATTTTTCCTTTTCCTAGCGGGTTTTTATTTTCTATATATTGTTCCTTCATTTATGCATCGGTGTTAATAGCTTTAAGAAATTTTATAAAATCATTTCCAAATATTTAATATTTTATCGATCACAATGCAATAAAATGAAATTATAAAATACTTAACTGTGAAACTGAAACTGCATAATAAAACAGTACAAATTTTGTGTTACCGACTAAAAATGTGGAATTAAAGGCAGAATTTACCATTCAAAATCTGAATGAAAAATTGGCCAACTTATTATCATCCACGAAGGTATATCAATTAATCTTCTATTGTTTGCTTCTTTCTCCAATTTCAAGATTTTAACATTCTGTCGACTATCAATAATTCCAAAAATAATGGTCAATACAGCTTATAGAACATTCACAGATTCATAAAAGACTGACGCAAAATAAGAGGACGAATAAATAATAAGCTTGCAGAGGTTGAATTTTTGATTGAGACACAACTCAAACATCGGTATAAATGGTGTCTTTTGCCCTTTATCACTTTCTCCAAATTTGGTAAAAGTAATAAACAATATAAAAGACGTCTACATCCAAAAAACAGATTCAAGATTTTCATCTTAATGAAACAACAAAACAGAAAATATTACACGGAATGATAAAAAAAAAAAAAAAAACTTGTTTTTAACAGTGTGTGAGATTGTTTTGGTTTTACCTTAGAGATGAATCGAAGATGGACCAGAAACAGCAACGGCTCTCTGAGCACGCTGCGTTTCACCACGATACAGCTCCTTGGTCTCTTTCTTCATCTTCCTTGCTTCTCGCCTTTCGGTTTTCACAGCATTTTTTCGCTCTTTCTTTTCTTCTTTGGACTCTTGACCATGAGACTTCCTCTTGATTGGTTCAGCTTTTGGGATTACTGCTTTGACACCGGTTTGCTCAGCTTCCCTACCGGGCAAAAACTCTACGGGAATCTTCTCTTTCCCTTGGAGAGAAATGATTTTGCCATTTGAACTCATTGCTTTAGCTACTGTTTCACTCAGCTTCTTCTTCCTAGCTGTCTCTGGAGCATAGATTTTACCAGGGTGGTTATCGAGATTCGAGTATGTTGTGACTATAGTTTCACAATCCCACTTCTCGCTTTCGTCGCTGCTTTCTTCAGTCACCTCTTCAAATTCATCTTCATTCCCGTTTTCAAAATTCTCAGCATATTCTACAGTTCGGCGGATAATATGAGCAGCAGAGTCCAATTCTTCTTTATCTTTTACAGAGTCACTGTTCTTCAATATATCCGCAGGGTTCATATATTTCTCTTCAAGCTCATAATATTTCGCCTCTTTATTAATAAGATTCTGAACGTCTTGAGCCATGAAATCATCTTCTTCTCCATCTGCAGCTTCATAACCATCACTGTCATTGTCACTCCCATATTCATTGAGTTCAAGCTGATCAAATAGCATATCAATTTGACGAGGAACTCTCGGGTTTTCAGCCACAGGTTCATCACTTTCTCTATTACTAACCTCAGGTCTTTCACAAAACTCAAACTCATTATTGCTCACACCAGAAGCTTCACCCTGTTGAGTAAGATTAGCTTGAATAACAAAATCTTCTTCCAAATCCTCAACATCAGAACCAAACTCAGACCCATCACTGTTTTCAAGCAATGCAACAACTTCAGGATCAATAGCTTTTTGAACCTTAACATTAACAGTCTTCGACGCCACACTATACATCGACTTATCATTAGCTTCTTCATTAATCATACCAGAGATCTTAACACGAGACGCATCATAAGCCTTAACATCACGAGGTAACTGATCAACCTCAAACTTGGGATTAGCATAGAAATTAGAACCACCACCAGTATTCTTAATCTCTCTCAAATGCTCCAAGTAATTATAGCCATCATCAGGATACCCTAACTCCAAAATCTCCTTCCTCACATTAGCAGGTAAATGATTATTCGAATCACCAAAACTAGAGTAACCATAAGCTAAATCTTCAGGAGCATCTTCAAACCGTGAGTTGTCTTCTTCTTCTTCAATGAAACCACTGATATTAACAGGGTTTTGATCAACTCGTAAGAAGACCTTATCACCTCCAGGTGCGTCACTGTATCTTGGGTCTGATGTATCACGAGGACACAACTCGAAAGTCGCCGCCTTTTTCTTATCAATAAACTTCTTCTTCCCCATTGTTTACTAATTAGCAGCTTCTGAGGGTTTGCAAAGTGTAAAACAGCACAAAAATTAGGGTTTTTAACTCACAACAACTAAACTACGATTCATTCCTGACTAATAAAGATACAATTTTTCGCAATTAGCGTTAATAAATTAACACAAATCTTTGAAAAGTAAGAAAATTTAAGTCTAGAAACGATTACGAAAGCATAAATAGTATAAGAAGAAGCTTACCTGAAGAGTTTGAGAAACAGAGAGAGGCGCAGAACGATGATGATAAACAAGGAAAACAGTGTTTGAAGCTTTTAGGGTTGAGTCAAAACGCACCGTTTTAAAAACAAATATTTATATAATTTGTTTTTTTTCTCTTCAAAAAGTAAAAAACGATTCTTTTTTTTTTTTTCAAACTCAGTGTATACCACTAAGGGAAATAATCCACCGCGGGAGAGTGTACTGAATGATTACATGCGCCTAATCTTCTTCTCCTACTTTCTCTTAGCATCTCTTCGACGTTACCTGTTATTGTGCCCCATCTTGATCTTACGTGTGCCGTTGGCGCATTCTCCTATCTTACAGTCCACCGTTGCCACCACTGGAACCGTTGAATCAGACGTCTCTGGTAACAGATTCGATCGTCGTCTCGATCCTGATTCTCTCGCTGAGATCTCTATCGAGAGAGCGATGTCGAAAGCTCGTGTTTATACCGACGTTAACGTGATCCGACCTAAGGATTATTGGGATTACGAATCGCTCAATGTTCAGTGGGGGTAAGATCGTTTTTTTCTGAAAATTTGGAAAACCCTAGGAAGATCTAATGGGAATTTAGGTTATAGGAAGATCCGATCTTTCTTCAGTAGCTGTGTTGATTTTGCTAATAGTTCAATTCATGATTGTTTGTACCAAACTGTGTCGATTAGCTTTGGATTATTTTCCAGTTAAAAATTGAATCTTGTGGAAGTGATACAGAGAAATTGAGAAGTTTTAGCTGTTGATGTTCTTGATTTTGATTATGTTAGGTGATGATGCTTTTGTTAAATTTTTAAGCTTTTTCTAAGTGTTTTCTTCTCAGGGAGCAAGATGATTACGAAGTAGTGAGGAAGGTTGGGAGAGGAAAATACAGTGAGGTTTTTGAAGGGATAAACATGAACAGCAATGAGAAATGCATAATCAAGATTCTTAAGCCTGTTAAGAAAAAGAAGGTGAGTGTCTACATTACTTCAATTGGTAACTTATGAATGTTAGAATTATTTCGAGTTTAGTCACTTTTTGTTGTTTTGCTGCTGTAATTTACCTAAGTGTAGATAGATTAATGAGCAAAAGAAGATGTAGCTTTTACTGAGAAGGTTTTGCCTATTAATCAGTTTTGATTTTGGGTTGCCTTTCTGAATTTATACTACTCCTTGACAGATTAGAAGAGAGATTAAAATACTTCAGAATCTCTGTGGAGGACCAAATATTGTCAAGCTGCTTGATGTTGTCAGAGATCAACACTCAAAAACCCCAAGCTTGATATTTGAGTATGTTAACAGCACGGACTTTAAGGTTCTGTATCCAACGTTGACTGATTATGACATCCGATACTACATCTATGAGCTGTTGAAGGTAATTTATCTGTTGTCTTATAATTCCATTACAACTTCTGATCTGTGGGTTTTTCTCTGTTCCTGCGCCAAATTAAGGTCAGTGATAACCTTGCAATTTTCCTATGACCTGCTGCAGGCATTGGACTTTTGTCATTCACAAGGGATAATGCACAGAGATGTCAAGCCACACAATGTCATGATCGACCATGAGCTGCGCAAAATTCGCCTAATAGATTGGGGTCTCGCTGAGTTTTATCATCCTGGAAAAGAGTATAATGTCCGTGTGGCCTCAAGGTATGATAGCCACCTTCAAAATTCATTGGTTTGCTATGCCATATAATTTCCTAAGCCGATTACAATATATAGTCTTTATCAGTATCTAAACTTGACGAAATGTTCTATCTTATATCAGATACTTCAAGGGACCCGAACTTCTAGTGGATTTACAGGACTATGACTATTCCTTGGACATGTGGAGCCTCGGTTGTATGTTTGCTGGAATGGTGAGTACCTTGCAAATTTGCTAGGCTTTCTATGCTACATTTATATGATCATCCTTTTCAGAATGTTTCCAAAAATATATTTTCTTCATCTGATGTGTCTAATTATCTTCTTGTAGATATTCCGCAAGGAACCTTTCTTCTATGGCCATGACAACCAGGATCAGCTCGTCAAAATTGCCAAGGTAATCAATTGTGTGGCTAAACGTTAGAATTTTAAAGGGGATTGAGTGTGTTTTCTTCATATGTAAGAGAATTTGTTCGACTCTTGACTCAGGTCCTTGGAACCGATGAATTGAATGCATATCTGAATAAGTATCAGTTAGAACTTGATGCTCAACTAGAGGCACTTGTTGGGAGGTAAGCAGAACTTACATATCCTCTATAGTATTAAGAGTAATACTAAAGCAATGGCAGTGACCAATTCTCTTTCCACAGACATAGCAGGAAGCCTTGGTCCAAATTCATCAATGCCGACAATCGCCATTTGGTCTCACCTGAGGTTGACTTTGTTCTCTTTATTCATTTACAAACAAAAACACCTTTGTCTTTTGCCACACTTTCTATCCCAAGCTATAACCATTTTTACAATGTAGGCGATTGATTACCTGGACAAGCTACTCCGGTATGATCATCAAGACAGATTAACTGCAAAAGAAGCAATGGTACGTATCTCAAACAAGGGTTCTTTCATAGGCTACTTATTATAATCAGAATCTTGTTTGTTTAGTTACATGAATGATGATGAGGATGAGATTAGTTAAGCTAAATTTGATGCTTTTATGAATTGACAGGCTCATCCGTATTTCGCTCAAGTCAGGGCAGCAGAAAGCAGCAGAATGAGGACTCAATAGAGAGAGACGTCTTTGAGTATTAATGTCAAACTCTAAAATTATCTGATGAGTGTTTTCAATATATTTTCAAACTTTTGTAGACTTTTTATTTATTTTAAAATCAACCGAGTTAATTTGAAAATTAAACAAGTTGATCGTACAATCATCTAATAAGTGGGTTCAATATTTTTATATATGATCCAACTTTCTAAGATTTTATTCAAAGATCCTCAAGTTGGATTGAAGAGTTAATTTTCCATTCAAATAACCAAAACATTATCCAAACTAACTAAAAAATATGGAAGTAAAATAACTTAAAATATATCCAAAAAAACCTAAAAGTACCTGAAATAATTTTAAAACAACCCAATGTAACATAACTTTATATTTTATACATAATGTTTTGATCTAAATTCGAAGTAGCTCAGATTTTAGTCTCATTCAGCTATTTCTTAAATTTGGATCGGGCTCAATTCAGATAGTTTCATAT
The DNA here is from genome assembly GCA_963922655.1 of Cardamine chenopodiifolia. NCBI lineage: Eukaryota > Viridiplantae > Streptophyta > Magnoliopsida > Brassicales > Brassicaceae > Cardamine > Cardamine chenopodiifolia. The sequence goes on from OZ000463.1 coordinate 14,018,503, forward strand.
TGGTTTGGGTCAGGTCTTCGGATCGAATTACTTATGCCCATGCCTATGGTATCTCTTGCGTGTGAGGTATGTGTATCCCATATATAGTCTCCAAGGTCCTTGTTGATGTTAGGTTCCTTGTCAAGTTGTCTTTTTTTTAAGGAAAACTTTTAAGTTGTTATAAAGGAGATAGATTTTTTTGCTTCATCATCGAAAAAGGCAATATGTGAGTGCGTTTCTTTTTTGTTGATTTCTGACGAAAGTGAATCTATAGTTTCTAGTTTTTTTTGTTTGTTTATTGTATTTGCTTATATTTTGCTACTTATATTTTCTAAATGTTTGCTTGTAGCCTTATTATATATGTTTGAATGATAATCAAAATATATTTAAAGAAAAACTAGCTTTTTATCTTTATGTATTTATATGTAAGTTACTTCAACCACACATGCGAATACTTAAAATAAATATGCAAAATTACAAGTTAATATCTCAAATTTCATTACTCAAAACAAACGATATAGCCAACTTAGTTTTGATCGAAGAAAACAACACATATCTTCAATTCATCATTCGATTAGAGGACGATTGATAACAAGACAGTTGGGACAATTTTTGTATGGGAACGGAGAAGAACGTGGCTACAACAATTGATAATTAACAAACAACATCTTCTGAAATTATAACACATGTCACTTTTGGATTGTCACTTTCAATTATTCTCTTTGCTTCGGGTCCACTTACTCCTTTTAGTTTTGGTCATTCGACCTTCAACACTATATACAATCATCTCATATGTTAAACATATGATGGATACAAGTTTCATTATAGTCCTGAGTCAAATTTAAAATCTATAAAATAGTCGACCGTGTCTTGGGAATACATTGATATAATGTTTCCATGTGTTATACGTTTATTTAGTAGCGAAATTTAAAATAGACCAAATTTGCTCAAATCGAAATGCTTAAACCAAAACCAAACCAAAATTTGTTAATAAACCGGTTGGTTCAGTTTATTAATTGATTAACTATATTAGTATAATTTATTTGGTACTTAAAATTTTAAATCTTGACTTGCCAAAGACGAACATTTAACTAAACTTTTTACTATAAAAAATTCATAGATTCCACACATGACATTACAGACTGATCAATTTGTAACGGTTAACTGTTAAAAACAAAAACGAGTTTGTACAACAAAACGAAATCGTCTAGCCCTGGCTCAATATTTTCCTTCCTTCGATTTATTTTCAACCGTCTGATTTCCCACTCGTTGACTCAACCCTCTAGAAAACACACGTTGCGCTCATCTGCTTTCTTATCATCTGCGCCGCGTAGTATGGAATCCTTTGCGTATTCGAATGCTCGAGTCTTTGATCTACGAACGCCAAACAATCCATCAAGCTCTCCCTCGCCGACCCTTTTAAATCGTACGCTTGAGATCTTCTCCACAAACTCTTACGGTGTGGATCATCAACACCAGATAAACACAAAGCTCTTGTAGCATCACTAATGGCAGACTCAAGTTTCTTCAACAACAAGCAACATTGTGCTCTGTTGCTAAACATTACAACCCTATCTCTTATCATATCCAACGGACACAAATCAATCCCCACTGTATAAATCTCCATCGCTTCTTTAACAAAACCCATCAAAAACTTCTTCTTCCCTTGTTTCTTCAACGATTTCACCATTTTTCTTCTTTCTTCAATCTCTGTTTCACTCATAAGCTTCTCCTTCTTCTTCCTCTCTACTTTAATCTCCCATAGATTCTCTATACTTCTATGAACCTCCTCGCTATTCATCTTCAATCCACTATTCTTAATCTTGTGATAATCTTGTAAAACTATCTGAGCTACTCTGTCTCCAACTACTTTATCTTCTGCTAAATCAACCAAACATTGCCCTAAAACATCGATAACTCGATACCTAACATTCGAGTCTTTAAGAAGCATCAAAAGGGTATCTAAAGCCGTTTCTTTCCAATCATCAGACGATCTCGAAAGATCGCAAAGTCTCTCAATCACTTCTCTAACCTCACTAACTCTGTTTCTCCCCAACTCTGTTTTACAAAGAGTCTTTATCAATCCAATTCCCCCTGGTGACCTCCGGTTTACTAAACCGCCCCACATTACACTCAATTTCTTCAAGAACCCTACCTCGCAGATTCGGTCAATAGACTTACCTCGAGACGCAAAACAATTCAATAGATATAAAGACCAACATTGTAGTTGAATCCCCCATTCCTCTGCTTTTTGATTCTCTGTCTCTAACCCACCAAGCCCTCTCGTCAACAAATCACTCTGATACTTTAACCTCTCGCTATCTTCAACCCCAAGAAAGCTTATATAAACATTCTTCAAACAGTTACTAGCTATCTCCATCGAAAGCTTCACAATTTCTTCTTCAAACAAAGAAACCACTTTAAAGCTCTTCTCATGGCTTGCTAAGTGACCAAGTGCTCGAGCCGCGGCTCGCTGCTCAACCCAACTGATTCTTCCTCTCAAAAGCTCTAACAAAGCAGGAACAACTAAAGCCTTTGAATCAACCGCTCTTGTAGCCAAATCTTCCTTGTTCATAACATATGATCCGATGATATGAGCTGCGTAGTAAGGAATGAATATGTTTTGGTCTTTGAGAAGCCAAGCTTTGTTTTTGATTGATTTCTGTATGAGTTTAGACATACACTCGAACAAACCGAGTGATGGGAACTCAGGATCGTCTGGCTCGGACATGGCTATGTTCCATAGACCACTCAAGACCAAGACATGGTCTTTTGACTCCGTACGAGGAATCTCTTTGAAAATTGCTGCAAGTTTGGATCTTCGACGAAAAGGGTTCGTCTCTTTCATGCTGCAGAAGAAACAAGATGGGTTTGTGCACTGTGGTTCATCGAATTTGAGCATCTTCTTCTTCTTCTTTTGATTTGCCTTTTGGTTTTTCAAGAAGATGGCTAATGAATCTTGAAATAGAAGAAGACACTAAACATACAACTATGCTTTAAGGCCAAATGACCACATAATTTTTTCTCTTTTTGATGAAATTAGTTTTTAATTGCAACCTCAAAACTCAAAAGAAAATTAATAAATATTGGCTTGCGTGGAAAAATTATGGCGGCTCCTCTTTTTAGCCCTCTATCTTTCCACTTCAAGTTCCAAGATTATTATTTAATAATAAACAATTAGCTCTAACATAATGAAAGGTTTCGTGTTCTTTACCCAAAATTAGGCAATAAGACCAAAAGGTTTGTGTCACACAAAAACTAGATATGTAATGGACAAAAGCCATGATGATTTTGACATCTTGATGTTATCATATGTAGTCCAAATTTAATGAATAATTTCATGTGCACCAAAAATGGTGACAGCTAAGACTTTTTCAAAATAGTATGAATTATGAAACTCCTAAGCTCTTTGGATACCAATCAGAATTGATACTTGGATATTTGCGAATTTTCAAGATAAGGTCATGGGGAGGCTTAAGCGTTTTTATCGGATTTAAGTCCGAGTACGACATTACTCATGTGGAATAAATGGTTTATTTCTTGCATACAGAGTATTCAAGATATTAAATGTAAAGAGATTGGAAATTAAAAGAAAGTGAAATTGGAGTTGCGGTACCCTCAAGAACTATCCCTAACGAAAAGCTTTGTCGTCGTCTACAAGACTACAAATATCAAAGTGTTTGTTTGGGTCTCAAGAAAATGCGGCTACCTAAAAATCCTCTCTTTAAACTCAATTAATTATCACTAATATTTGGTCTTTACAGGCATTAACCTGCATCATCTTCAATGTTAATCATTTCTTTTCCAAGATTCGAAAATAAAAAAAGAGCCTTTCTAGGAAAAACACTTCAGAGTTCAGACCAAGTTCTCGACTTGACATGTGTACGTGTCGGAGAAAGTTTAAAGAAACCAAAACATGGTTTAGTGGTTAGTTTAGTTTAATCACAGTTTGTTAATCGGCGTGCTAATTGGTTTTTGATTCTTGTGCACACTCACATGAATACTCAACAAAGAAAAAGCTCTCAACGATTTGAAGTTATGAGTCATTAAAGGGTCAATGAATGATATAGAACAAGAAAGATAGCCTATAATAATGTACTAAGTCACTAACTGTGCATAAACTCTGAATCCTATTATGTTCTCATAATTCTCAAAGAGCCAAATGCAAAGAGTTAGTTGAGAGGGAGGAAGAATGAACGGAATATACCGATATTACTACTCTTTGGAAAGCTTTATAGACATGGATTGTGGCTGATCAGGCAGGAGGCTAAGGCTCTGTACAGAGAGAGAGAGCTTCATTTAGACGTTTTACGGCTCTTGGTGTCCGGCATAGGATCTTCTTCTAAATCTGCTTCTTCTGGAGGCACGCCTGTAATCTCATTGATTAGCTTCCTGAAATAATCAAGCTTTTCTTCGTCCGTTTCCATTTCTTCATCATTCATCTCTGGTTCATCCATAAACAGCTGCAAAATAACCATTCGAAGCTTTTTTGTTCAAATTCCAAAACAGACATTATAATACGAAAATGTTGGGATAAATCGATTCTTACGTCTTCAATGATAGGGTGTAATCTTAAGCTTCTAGATGAAACCAGAGAGTTGTTACTCAAACATTGGCCACCAATTTGAGTGAGAGGAGTTTGAGGCCTCAATAGATCATTGGTAATACATTGCCTTTCAATTTGAACAGTCGCCTCTCTCTGATTACGACTCAACGGTTCTTCAACAAGAGCACATTGCTTTCCATTTTGTACCGTAATGTCTCTATGAAAGGGAGCTATTATTTGAGGCATCGATGATTTATGAGCAGTCTGAGGTTCCACCGTTAACTGATCAACACGCTTCCTCAAGCTTCTTGCTTTTTCCTGCGTTTCATCAATCTTACACAGAAGCTTTGCTAGGAAATCATCAGAACAATCAAACTCAGCAGCTAGACAATCATCTTCAATTCCATCTTCTTTGCCCCTAGCTTTGCGGCCTATACCAAAATCTAACATAACATTGAAGATTTAGTGCTAAACTATCAAACAACAACCTCATTTTGAGAACATGAAAAAAACTGTATATATTATACCTGGATCAAAGTCCCGAGCTTTAGAATTTGCTGGCATCCGCTTGTCTGATCACAAAGTGTTAGATCACAAAGTTACACAACAAAAGAAAAAGAAAGTTAAAAGAAGTAAAGAAAGCTGCAATGTAGCTATACCGGTATAAGCGAAAATATTATGATTAGACATATAAGCTGCAACATCTGTTGTCTCTTCAACTCGGCTCCTTCTTCGTCTCTTAAAAGTATCCACCTTTCGAGTATTGTAGCGAAAAGGAATCGATTTCCCTTGAAAGCCTTCCAGTTTCGCCTTCTCCAAATCAAACTGTTTAGTCAAATAGTAATTCCTAACTTCTTTGTCACACACTCTTGCTTGAGATTGAATCTCCTTAACCTTGAGCTCTAACCACTTGCATCTCCACGTTATAGGCTGTTTCAATCGCTTCCACATAGGGCCCTTAATCTTCTTCTTATTCAAATCCAGAAATGCAGTTCCATCACAAGTTTCAGGCAATGGATAATCTTTGCTCAACATCGATTGAGCTTCATCTCCATCACCAAAACTAAAATCATCATCACTAGCACACAGTAAGTCACCAAAGGAACTCGAAGAAGAAAAAGAGGGCTGACACAAAACCTCTTCCTTCTCTTGAAACTCATCATCTTTCAGATTTGTACAGTCCATGATATCAACTTCTAGCTCCTCCTCTTGAAGCTTGACTCCATTATCATCTGATTGTTGTTTTCCAGAACAATCTGACATATCCATTTCAGATCTTTGCTTTGGTTTAAGCGCCATTAACCCACCAAAAAGCCTTCACCTTTCTTCTGTTATAATCGAAAACAAAACCAGAGAAACGATTAACACAATGAGTATAAAAAGTTTGAAACTTTATATGTGAAATCTAATTTGATCTTACTGATTCCAAAGCCTTAGTGGGTATAATCCTACAGAGAAATTTTCGCGAAATTGAGTGATTCGCTGATCTTAGAGGATAATCACACAAGCTCGAGACTGATTTGATGAACAGAATCTGTTAAGAGTAAATCCAAATTTCTTGGAAAGTTCTTAAACCCTAAACCCTCGGAGATATATAGATAGAGAAATACACAAAGAAACAGAGAAGAGAGATAGAGATACTCACCAACTATTTCGCCGAGAGACCACCGATTCTCAAATCAATTACTGAATCCTAAATATAAATTAGGGGTTTTTAATCCCAAATTAATTTGGCAATTCTGTTGTAAAAATTATTCTAAATTTTTGTTTATATTTTCTATATGTGAAATCTGTTATAAAGTTATTTTTATATTTAAATGAGTAAAGTAACTTTTATTTTTACTTTTCCAATGTATATATTTTCTGAAACTTTCTTTTGGTTTTACAATAACTAAATTATTCAATATCCTTTTTGGTTTCTTTCTTTTCCTATTGTTTTTCTTTTTCCTATTTTTTAGACTTCCTGATTTTATTTTTCGATTCTATTTTTCTGCAATTCTCATAGATTTCTTTCCATCTTAGAGAGTATTTCCCCAATTGTATATAGTAATTAATAAAAAGATAACAACCCACCTAATTTGAGCCAAGCATTAAAAAAACACAATTTCAATATCTAATCAGAAAAGAAACAAAAGTGGATTGAATGCACTGTTCTGCACTATACAATCACATAGTAAAAAGTAAAAACTAAATCAATCGAGAAGAAATTTCATAATTAAAAAAAAAGTTAGCATTATTTACTAAACAATAAAGATCATTAAACACAGATGGTGTTGTATATTGTTTGAATAACTTGTATGAAGTTATTCGTCCTAAAACCGAAAGGAAAAAACTTTTCTTTTTGAGAAAATGGAGTGATATAATTTTTTTCTTTTATGGTTTAAGAAAGAATGGCCTAATCGTTTTCTTGGAGGCTCGAGTTTGTAACAAACTCTGTATTTCGAGTGTTATTTTAATAGAGAGAGCTACAGTGATTTAAATAGATACAAAAGTCTATGAGAATCTAATCAGATCAAACTGATTTAATACGAATGAATGTTGACATATTTTCTGTTTATTATGCAATATTCTAAATGCTCAGAATTCACTAATACCTTTCCTCAAGCTGATGTATGCAAGTCTTGTATTCTCAGCTTGATCCGAAATTGTGTATACTCAGAAGTTCCTAACGGTTTTGTAAATATATCTGCGAGTTGAGACTTGCTATCAACATGGTGAAGGCTGATGTTCTTGGAGACTACTTCATCGCGTACAAAGTTACAGTCAATCTTAACATGTTTCGTTCGCTCATGAAACACTTCGTTGCTATATGCAGGGCGGCCTTATTATCACAGCGCACTTGCATTGACATATCATGTGAGATACCAAGGGCAGACATAATGCGTTTCAACCAAATCAGCTCTTGGGTTAAAAATGCTAAAGCCCTGTATTCTGCTTCCGCTGAAGAACGGCTCACGGTCTTTTGTTTCTTAGTCTTCCATGAGATAGGTGAGCCGCTTAACTAGTTAAAATATCCACTAATTGATCGTCGTGATAATGGACAGGTTCCCCAGTCGCTATCACACCAGCCTGTTAGTTGAAAAGAATCTGTGGGTCGTAGAAGAATTCCCTGACATGGACTACCCTTTAAATACCGTACAACCCGTAAGGCTGCAAGCCAATGATCCTCTTTGGTTTTTTGCATAAACTGTGCAAGAAAATTAACATTGAACGCCAAGTCTGGCCTGGTTACCGCTAGATAGATTAGTCGGCCAACCAGTCTCCGATATCGTTCTGGTTGTGCTAAATATGTAGAATCAGAGAGAGCTAAGCGATTATTCGACTCCATTGGAAACGCGACTGGTTTTGAACCTAACATACCCATATCTGATATGACATCGAGTGCATATTTCCTCTGACACAAATACATACCGGTTGAGTTGCGTGCTACTTCGATGCCAAGAAAATACTTGAGAGGTCCTAAATCTTTCATGTGAAAACAAGTAGATAGATACGCCTTAAACTCAGCCATGATTCTTGGGGTACTGCTACTTATGACCAAATCATCCACATAAATCAATACTTGAATATGAGCACCATCTTTAGCCAAGATAAACAACGAGTAATCGGATAAATTCTGTTCAAAACCATATTCTTTAAGAGCTGATGTTAACTTACTGAACCAGCAGCGAGGGCTTTGTTTAAGACCATATATTGATTTTCGCAGCCTACAAACTTTGTGAGACGATGAAGCATAGAACCCCGGAGGCATTTTCATGTAAATTTCTTCGTCAAGGTCACCGTGAAGAAACGCATTATAAACGTTCATTTGATGAACCTCCCAATTTCGTTTTACTGTTGTATCCAAGAACAAACGAACTGTTGCCATTTTTGCTACAGGCGCAAACGTCTCACCATAATCAATCCCTTCAATCTGCTTGTTACCGAGAGCTACCAATCGAGCTTTGTGTCGTTCTAATTGACCATCAGACTTGTATTTCAGTTTGTACACCCACTTACATCCTATCGCTTTCTTCCCTTTAGGTAAATCTTCTACTGTCCAAGAATGATTTCGTTCCTTGGCATCGATTTCCGAGGCCATTGCCTTGTTCCAATTTTTGTCTTCCATTGCTTCTTTAAACGACTTCGGCTCAGTCGCTGAAGTGATCGCTACCAAGAACGCTCGATGTTGTGGTGAAAAACGTTCACAATCAACATAGTTGGCAATCGGATACTCAGAAGTTGATGCTTCTATTGTGGTTGTCTTCTTTGTTCCGGTATTAATGACATACTCCTTTAATTTCATAGATTGAGTTCGTTGTCTGGAGCTACGTCGGACTTGGTCTTCAGCTGGTGGCGGAGCAACTGATGAGATCGAAGAAGCAATTAGAACATGCCGTACAGTTTCAGTATCAATGGCTGGGGGATTTGACGAAGAAGCTGTATTCCTATTTTGGGTTTGAGGGTCTGTTAAAGTAAGTGGGCTTGTTTGTGGCCCAGTCGCTGGTTGACTTAAAATTGGAGAGACCAAAGTTTCTTGGGGCCCATTTTCATGTCTTTTTCCTTCTTCTTCAGCAAACAAATATGAAAATGGGACCCATGTGTCTTCTTCATCATGTTTGATATCGTCCTTAACAACTTGATATGGAACTTCTATTTCTGAGAAAACAACATCTCTCGAAACAAAAAATTGATGTTTTTCCAAATCATAAAGTCTCCAACCTTTTTTCCCGTAAGGATAACCAAGGAAAATAAAACGACGGCTTCGTTGTGCAAATTTGTCACCTTTATGTGACTGATCATGAGCATAACAAAGGCTCCCAAAAACCCTTAGCTGCTCATAGGTTGGTTTTTCATGATACAAACGTTCATATGGTGTTAGTCCTTGCAAGAGCACACTTGGAGTTCGATTGATCAAATAACCCGCCGCTAAGATGCATTCACCCCAAAACTCGATGGGCAAGTTCGCTTGAAAACGTAAAGCCCTTGCCACATTCAGGATATGGCGATGTTTTCTTTCAGCCCTCCCATTTTGTTGGGGCGTCCCAACACATGAAGTTTCATGAACCACACTTTGTTCTTTGAAAAAATCGCTTAGACATAAAAATTCTGAACCATTGTCACTTCGAATTGTTTTCACTGAGGTTTTGAACTGACGAGTAGTGAGAACGAAAAAATTTCGGAGGTGCTGTGGAGCCTCTGATTTTTCATTCATTAAATAAATCCATACTCCACGAGAGTAATTATCAACGATAGTTAGAAAGAAACGAGCACCGGAATATGTTGGAATACGATACGGTCCCCATAGATCACAATGAATCAACTCAAATATCGAAGATGTTTTATTAGTACTAACTGGAAAAATTGATCTTGTTTGCTTAGCGCAGAGACATATGTCACACACTTTATTCGAAATAGAAGAAATAGAATGTGGTACAACCGGAAGTAAGCTTAACACTCTAGAAGATGGATGTCCCATCCGTTTATGCCAGATATCAATTGCATCCTTGTCTCGAACATTCACTAACGATGCTAACTCCATACTTCTAAAGTGAAAAGTCCTTCCCATACGCTTACCCGCTCTAGTCACCATCCTCGTAGTATGGTCCTAAACAATGAGGAAATGATCAGCCAACTGTACTACGCAACCATTTTCATCCATCAGCTGAGTAAGTGATATCAAGTCTGTCTGAAATCCCTTAACATAATAAACTGATTTCAACACCAAATTCGACCCTAACCGTACGGAACCTTCTTTAACCGAAATACTCTCTCTACCGTCAGCCAAAATAATACCAACATGTAACATTTCTTTAACATCAGACAAGATATCAAGACGACCCGTGAGATGGTGGGACACACCTGTATCCATGATCCAAAAAGGAGTAAGAGAAGAAATTTTACCAGAGAGAGTTTCAGTTTCGTTGTGAGCCTTGCCGTTGTTGAGAAGTAGTTTTATGGCCTTCCACTGAGAATCAGTGATCCCATGAACGCCACTGCGATCTTTGTCGGTAATCACTCTATTAGAACCTTCATGATTTTGGTGCGCTGTGAGTTGTACCGCATTGGCCAGTGTGACACCACCTCGGCCGCGACTCGTTCCACTACTCGAGCCCCCACGATTACGTCCACGTATAGCTGAGTTTCGAGACCTTGGCCTGTCTCCCCACCACTCAGGATACCCAATGATGGCATAGCATCTATCACTAGAGTGACCAGAACGGTTGCAATGTTTACAAACCATAGTTTTGTCGTGATCAGTTTTCCAAGGCTGTTGTGTGTGAACAGCAAAAGCGCTTGCTTCAGAATAATCTTCAAGACTTTTGATGCCGTTTCTTACAAGATCTTCCTCTTGTCTGACAATATTATAGACTTCCTCCAATGGCTGTATTGGAGTCCTTGAAAGCAAAGTTGAGTGGACTGTTCGAAATTGAGCATCATTCAAACCAAAGAGGAATTGATGCACCTTGTCTTCCTCTCGATCCTTCTCCTGGAGTGTCGTGAGATCACACTCATATTTGCCACATTTACAAACTCTCAACGGTCTGTAATTGACCATACTATCCCAAACTCGAATGAGTTTTCCGTAATATGTTTCAATCGAAGACCCTTTTTGCTTACAGCAGGCTAATTCAACTTTGATTTGCTAAATTCTTGGTCCATTGGTCACAGAGTACCGTGTCTTCAGTTGATCCCACAGGTCTTTCGCAATATCTCGGTGAGAGCTATTGGATCTTATCGACGGATCGATCGACATCTTGATCCACGATACTAGAAGTGCTTGTATCGTCCACCAGTCTTCTAAATCTGGAGACCCATCTTCTGGTCGAGCAATGGACCCGTCGAGAAAACCGAATTTCTTCCGCGAGGAAAGAGCAGTTTTCATCCCGCATGCCCATTCATCATAGTTCGTACCAACCAATAACGGGTGCGAAATCACAGCACTGGGGTTATCAGCTGCAGTCAAATCATAGGGGGAGATGGTTCTCCGTATCTCCATTATTGTCGGGTTCGTTCTTGTTGCCATCGCAGTGGAGAAAAATTGGCTCTGTTTCGTGAAATTATTTTATTTCTTTATTTTTTCAAAGCTCTGATACCATAAAGAAACGAAAGTCTGTATTTCGTGTGTTACTTTTACAGAGAGAACTACAATGATTTAAATAGATACAAAAGTCTATGAGAATCTAATCAGATCAAACTGATTTAATAGGAATGAATGTTGACATATTTTCTGTTTATTATGCAATATTCTAAATGCTCAGAATCCACTAATACTAAGTAAATGATAGTTTCCAAAGGTTTCAGGAAGCTTGATTTGATGATTGGTAAACCGAGATACTATACTCTACAAGAAGCATAATGGAAAAATATATGTAAGAGGTTGGAATCGTGTAATGTAAGTGTAAGGAGAAGTTTATTGCATAATCAATACCATTCCCTTTAACGGTGAGATTCGATAAATTGACCTGTGACAGAGCAATATTAAAATATGTTCAAAAATTTGGAAAATTTATTTATTGAATTCGAGTCAATCAGTTAGTTTAGGTCATAAAGTTTACATATTTTTAATCATTTTTGTGATTTTATATCTACTTTGATAATTCACGAGTTTAATAAAAACCTAACAAGTCACTAATCTGATTCATGGTCAATTCCGATCCGATCACTAGACGGTCTAAGTTTCAAAAGTTGGTAAAACCATTGTTATTTCAAACATTAATAAATTTGATTAAAACTAAACCAAATACCAAACAAAATAATTTTGAGTTATGAATCTATATTAAATAAATAAATAAATTATTCTTACAAATATAAATTTGTACGTACGTGTGGGTCCGAATCTACTTAATATTTTAAAGGAACAACTAAAAACTTTTATAAGAAATTGACGGAATAAAAACAAAATCAATAAAAATTCATTAATGAAAAATTAGTTTTTAAAATTATCAAAATACCAAAACCAGTAAAATATTAGGAGAAAATGAAAGCTAACATAAAACTGAAAAAAATATATATAGAAAAAACAAATATTTTAGTGTTAAAAATGCATTCAGAAAAATATAAACTTTATTATCCCTTGATTATTTTAATCCCGTAATGATACGATAATAATTTTATAAAACAACAACTCCGATTCTAAAGGCGTGGAGGTCGAGCATAAGACACCTATAAAATAAATCTCTCATCTCCCAAAAAAAAACATATTTTCTACAGATTCACAATGGATCGCAGAAGCTCCGGTGGTAAGTACATCTTCAGAATCATAAATTACAGTTCCAAGTAATTCATAATTTTGTTTCTTCTTATTGTAACCCTACAGATCAGGGTTCCTAAATTTTATACAATTTTCGCTCTATTTTGATTAGATTATGTGGCAGTCGTGTTTCAGTATTACATATATGTTTCTCTCTGACATTGTTTTTGATTGAATCGTAGATTTTTCATTTGGCTTAAAAATCAGATAGTCCCACTAAAAGCACACATTTGAGACTTAACCCTAATTTTTCCTGGTAACATAATTAGTTATTAGTCTTATTTAGTAATTCGATTATCATTTGGGTTGCATACAGGAGGAAGATCACATTCAACTGGATCAAGGATGGCCTAAATTTCACTCTTCCAGCAAGAAATTGTCTCCTAAGCCTGGTAAAAAAACACTTCTCAGTAACATTTTATAAAACCAAAATTATATAAATTTAAGTACGTACATTATGATCTCTTTGTTTAATTTATCTGCAGTTAAAGAAAAAGATGAGAAAGCACCTCCTCCTGCCAAAGTTGAGACTAATGGTGGATCCAGGTCTAGAAGCTTTAGGTCATCCATAGCTGATGGTATAATCTTGATTTGATCAAATAAAGTAAATTATCTTTGCATTTAATTTATTTCTTTTCAATTTATTAATGTTGTCTTGGGGGAAAACTAGGTTTCGGTTGTGGGTATGGAAATGCGATGGGACGTGGATTTTTTGAAGCCATTTTTGGTCCTCGAACCATTAGACAAGAAGTTGTAGTAGCAGAGAATGTTAAAGAAGTTGCTCCTGTTTCTGCACTGAATCATGCAGTATCAGCTATGATGCATTTCAAGAAGTAAAGACACTTTTCTGATAGATCTTTAAATTCGAGAATCATTTGCAAAATTCATTGTTTAATGTGCTTTTTCTTGTTCATTCGAGAATCATTTGCAATATATTGTAGTGCTTGAATATGGAAGGGAATAATCTAAGGAAATGTCAGTCCTTCATGGATTCGATGTTTGAGTGCAGGAAGAAGAAAACAAATCAATTTCTAAGTTTTCTTTCTTTCATAGTGTTTTCCAATAAGAAGAAAACAATTCTTGGATGATAATCTCCAAGTCTATGAATTATCGTATCTTTTAGATTAAAATAAAGTTTTCATTTGGTTTTAATGATTCAATTATATGTAGTAGACAGTCCAGTGAAAATATAGATTCGGTCATTAGAAGTGGTTATATGCTTCGGCTAGAGCAGAAGAAATCATTAAACCAATATAATATCGAGTTAGCCAAATTTAGATTGATTGCCATAATGCGATCATAATGAAAAATATAAAATCAACTAAAAAAAACGAAAGAATCGTCGTATACACAGAGAGAGGACTTATAGTAGTATATTCGTGAAGTTTTATTTATTTTGTTAAAGTACAATTAAGTTTTTACATTAATAATCCAAAAGTCAAGAAATAAATACGAAAATAAAAAATAATTTAATAATAAAGCAAAACAAAATAATATAAATTAATAAATTACAAAATCAGCTAGGAAAGATTAAAAGAATAAAAAAAAGTCAAACAACAAGAGGGAAAGAGAGAGGTAGAGGCCAGACACCACAAGAAGTCAAGAACATGTGAATGTTTGTGTTTCTGTGAACTTTTGGTTTGTGTTTGTGTGAAGCTTTGTGCGTGCGTGCGTGATATAAATGCTACGGTAAGGTTTAGTTTGGGTTAATGTTTTGTTTTTTTTTGTTAATTGTCATAGTGATGTGTTTGTGTTAATGTTATTAATGACATTTAGTGGTAACTTGATGATGTTTGGGTAATAAAATTTTCCAGAATGCAACCTGAAAAACATGGGAAAGAAATCCAGCTAACAATAAAAGAAATACCAAACAACATAAAAAGAGAATAGAAGACTTACCTTTTACGTAAGGTGGAACCAATGACAATTGTTCCGACTGCAATACCAAATAAGAAGAGATTTAAAGATTCTTAGTACTTACCCTTATTCACATTCCTAACAAGATTATGCTACCAGAAATAATCAAGAGATCGATCATCTCTAGGATATGTGTGAATCTTCACAGTAGTCATGTCCTTCTCTAACAAAGTTAAAAGTCTTTAAGGCATCATAAGAATGTTATATACGTAAGAAAGCTCAAAAAAGAAAAATCAAGAAAGACTTTTACCAGAGTTGTATAATCTTTGATTCAAATAGTATCGCCAACTTTGTCCCCGAATTCGACTCTCATCTCTTCAATCATTCTCGCAGTGACCACTAACAAAATTGTAAAACAAACAATATAAGAGAAAGCTAAAAAAAGAATGCTATATACGTAAGAAAGCTCAAAAAAGAAAAATCAGAAATAGTATTACCAAAGTTGTATAATATTTGATTCAAATAGTATAGCCAACTTTGTCCCCGAGTACGACTCTCATCTCTTCAATCACTCTCGCAGTGACCACTAACAAAATTGTAACACAAATAATATGTGATTAAACATAAGTTCAAACTAATATCCCTATCGAAGACACTATTATTTAGACTTTAGCAATAAGATTTGGTGGAAGAAAAAAACCGAACTTAGATAGGAAACATTTTGGTTGTATGCAAGCAATAACACAACCGCCTTCAACCATCCAACTTCTTTAAGGGAACCCAATAAAATTTTGGTCGAAATAGATTTCTTGTGAGCTTTCCATCTACCAAAATAAACCCTGCACAGTGACAAATAAGAGATGGTTTACAAATCCTAATACCCTTATTCAGAATCTGATGATATTATGATGGAAACAATAAATACTTACATATACTTTGTCAAGAGAGGATCCTCTACTATCTCTAGGATATGTGAGAACCTTCACACTAGTCTTGCTCCGAGCTAACAAAGAAAAAGATATATTGAAGCATTATAAGGATGTTATATATGTAAAAACAAAAACATAAATTTGAAGAAGTCTTACCAAAGTTTATTCAAATAGTATAGTCAACTTTGTCCTCGAGCTTGACTCACATCTCTTCAATCACTCATGCAATGACCACTAACAAAATTGTAAAAAGATAGTATGTGATTTAGCATAACTTCAAACTAATATCCATAACTGAAACACTAATATTTAGACTTTAGCAGTAAGGTTTAGTGGAGGAAAAAAACAAACTTGGATAGGAAGTGTTTTGGTTGTATATAAGCAATAACACAATCACCTTCAACCATCCAGCTTCTTTAAGGGAACCCAATAAAATTTCGATTTATCTACCAAAATGAACCCTACACAGTGACAAATAAGAGATGGTTTACAAATCCTAATGCCCTTACTCAGAATATGACGATATTATGCTGGAAAAAAAATCCTTACATATACTTTGTCAAGAGATGATCTTCTACCATCTCTAAGATATGTGAGAACCTTCGCACTAGTCATGCTCTGAGCTAACAAAGAAAAAAGTATACTGAAGCATCATTACAATGCTATATATATAAAAACAAAAACATATATTTGAAGAAAAAGTCTTACCAAAGTTGTATAATCGTTGAACCATACCATATGCCAACTTCGTCTCCAAGCTCGAGTCTCATCTCCTCAGTCACTCTTTCGCAGCAAGTGCTAATCAAATTGAAAAACACTAGTATAACAGTGTGTAATTAAGCACAAATGCAAACTAATATCCCTAATTCAAACACTAATATTCAAACTTGAGCTTTAAAATTTGTTGGAGGAGAGAGAAAAAAAACCTGGACAATGAGGCTTTTTGGTTGTGTACAAGCAATAACATGACCTCCTTCAGCCATCCACCTTCTTTAAAGTAGCGAAAAATCATATACACATGTAGCAAACCCAATTGTTTTCCTCAAAATTTGACAGAGGACAAAGAATAAGAGAAAAACCTTAGGAATCTCGAAGATTTTGCCACTGTCAGTCTCTGAACGAGATCTGGAATCTGAAATTCTGACTAGATTCCTAAACCTGAAACAATGAGAAAATCACTAGATTGATAACATCACATATTCTCAATTAATGTAAAGATATAGTTCATCAAGTTACTAATAAACTAAAAAAATAGAGGATACAAAATCAAAACTGAAACCAATATTTAAATAAGCAAAGAAAGTAGAGTGACAGTTTTGTTGACTTAACTCAAACTCCACTTTCTACAAACAATACTTCAATCAGAAAATGGAATCAACTCATTGAAATGCACCATCATTTATGAGTTTTAAGTTTTAACTAGCAATATATCACCATGAAACAAAATTACTTACGACTTGAAAGAAATTGACTAGATTCAGCTTCGTAAGGACACCATCCCTTTCAATTTTTTTATTTCTGAAAAGTTTGAAAAAAAAAATATCTCTCACAAAATATGCAGGTAGATTGTATAAGGGAAAAAAACGAGAAAAATACCATAACTGAACTTACAGAGCACTTGGGATAACTTGGAAATGAAGTAAAAGAGATGGATTCAAACCCGTATGCTTCATCCGTTTTCCCCTTCTCGATCGAGAACAAGAAATTCACCTAAAAATGTGAAAATACAAAAATGGCTAATGCTTTCTGCATCACAACCAAGAAAGTTACAAAGGTGACCAAAGCAAAAGAAAGACGAAGGTTACCACTACTTTCGTACATACTAACATCATCTAGTTCTTTATAACATGTTTCAACAATGTTCGAAAGAGATAAATATTGAAAAAATCATTTACCTGAAAAATATGACGAACCTCATGAAACTATGATCACTTCTCTTGATCATCAAAATGTAAATCTCCAGATTCTGGCCCAAGACCAATTACGACTTCGTCTCTTACCATCTCATCTAAGACCACATTCTCCTAATCGCCCATCACATTATCAAATTAATAGCTAAAAATTCATAATATGAAAAATTAACTGAAAAAGACAAAAATAAAGAGAGACGAACATGACTTCCTCTGATTTGAGCATAAAGTTTATGTTGATCTGGCTGATTGTATACATTTTAATTAGGATTAGGCTTTTGGTGTTTTATATATATTTCATGTGTTATTAATGATGTTTGTGTTTTGTTTTGTTTGAGAATATGATTTTCTATTTTTTGTGATATATTTGTGGCATTTGTGGTAGTTCTTGTGTCTAGTTTTTTTTTGGGATTACGATTTTGTTGTTTGCTATATAAATGTTGATGTAATATTTGGTTTGAGAGTCTGACTTTGTGTTTTACATTTTTTTGTTTACGTTGTATGTTTGTGTTATTAATGATGTACGTGAATTTTTTTGTAATTTTTATCAAAATATTTGTGATGTTGGCAATATTTCTGACATTAGAGAAGACTTCTATAAAGAGATGAGAAGACTTAGCTCTGTATAATGCCCATTGTAATAGCAAAGCCTTTTTCAGCCCCTCCAGCTTCTTTAAGGTATCTAAAATAAGAAGGACAAAACGTTATCAAAATTTAGAGAAATTAATATAAAACCAAGAAAATTTAGTTATTATTTGAGTTGATTGACTTAGCCAACATGTAAATCTTTATTAAGTTATCAATAAAGTTGATGTTTTAAAAAAAAAAAGACTTAGCAGAGTAGCTAAATCCAAATTTAGCAAAGTTGATTGTTTTCTCCAAAAAATTTCATAGAAAACAAAGAATAAGAAGAAACCTGGAGAATCTGAATACTTGTTTCATTCTCTGTCTCTCCGAAAACAATGTAGGAGTCACGAGATACATATAGTCTCGAATTCTCAAAAAAGAGTGAACCTGAAACAATGAGAAACAACATTAGATTTATAGCATTATATACTCTAAGTTCATGTAAAGATAAAATTCAACGATCAAGATAGTAACGAACTAATAAACAGTGATGAGGATATTAAAACCAATAACTGAATAATCAATAATCACGTTGTAGTGAGAAGATTGAAACACATCAAGAACATCAAAATTACTAATGCAACGAAAATGAGTAAACATACCATGATTAAGAGCCATTTACTGAAATCGAGGATTAAGAGAGAAATCACTAAGAATTCAAGAGCCAACTTCCGATTCCGTGATTCCATTTTGAACTTCTTCGTCACCCAAACCCAAACCCAAACGAAACGTTTTCTTCGATCTGCAAATTCAATTAGACGAACTATCGTTAATTTCTCGGTCTTCGTTCACAAATCTAAATGAAAACCCTAATCCCCACGCGCATAATTACTTTTCTACCCAAACCCTAGTGAAACAAAATCTCCGATCTGCCTCGTTGGGAAAAGCCAACAAAAACAACATCACGACGAATTCGCTACTTATTAAACCCTAAGCATCGAGAAATTTTATCTCTTTCTCGTTTGAGTTCTCGTAAATTCAGATTACAGTTAATAAAACGCCATGAAAACGTCATTCTCACTTGCGAAAACACAAAATGATTCTTCCTTCACCTATAATTCATCAACGATGCTTCGATTTCGACTCATATCACTATCATTAATTAAGAAATTAGAGTAGAAGAGAAATGCGAAACAAATGTGAAGAGACAAAAAAATGTTTTAGTTTATCAAATTCAAATTCAAAATATAACGACACCTCTTTCCCTGTTAAATTATTTGACTAAAATACCCTGTGCAAATGGCCCAGTATAAAAACCCAAATGTATCATTTAATAAAGGCCCAACAGGAAACACAAAGATTCAGTGATTTTAAATAAGATCATTCAGAAATTTTTATCACCCCAATTTTAATTTCCACTGTACATTTTCATTTCACCACAGCCCAAAAATGAATGCTTTTGAAACACCCAAATCGATTACAATTCCTAACTCTCACATGCCACAACTACTCAACCTTAGGTGTTACCATTCCACACTCCCTGAAACCGCCGTTACCGACGATGAATCCACCACTACTTTTCTGTATTTCCGCCATGTAACTCCTCACTTCAACCTTAATCATCTCCTGCACCACCGTCATGAACTCAGCTCTACGTCCCACGAATGCTTCTTCTCCTCCACTAATTTTCATCTGACTCTCGAATCGGGGAAACTTCAACGCGTTGTTGTTGTGGTTTGAACTCGTGATCTTCGATTCCTGACTGACGTCAACTCCAGGGAGTGACAGACTCAACGACGTCGGCGGATCTTCAGACGGCACCGTGAATCCGCTGGAAACCGGCATTGGTTTGAAAATCTGAGCAACTGGAGACGGTGGAGATGGAATCGTGCTGGAGTCACTAACGTCAATTTCGGTAGGACTCTCAGGGCTCATGTACAATCCAGTATCCACCGGAGCAGCAGCATAATCAAAGCTCACCGATCTCCTCTTCTTCGACTGATCCTGATCCTCCTCCGCCGTCACGCCTCCTCCGCTGCATTTCCGCTTAAGAGTCGAGTTCCAGTGATTTTTCACGGCGTTATCCGTACGTCCGTTGAGAAGACGAGCGATCGTCGCCCATTTGTTACCGAACTTGGTACGAGCGGAAACAATAGTCTCATCCTCCTCCGGCGAGAAAGGACGGTTCTCAACCTCCGGAGATAACTGATTACACCACCGTAATCTACACGATTTCCCAGATCGACCTGGAATGGACTTGCTAATCGCCGACCAATTTCTCTGTCCGTATTTCTCCACCATCCTCCGTAACTGTTCATCTTCTTCTTGACTCCACGGACCTTTAACACGATCCGCCATTGAAAGATATTAAGAGAGAGTTTAAAATAAAAACTTGTTTGTTTCGGCTAAATTGTTTTTAGAGAAGAAGCTATGGAAGGTCGAGAAACTGAAGAGAGGAAAAAAGTAATTTATCCTAAAAGGGGAAACCGGTAACAGGTTGAGACGGTGGAGAAAGTCATGGGCCCATGGGCACCGCTTCTACAGCTGTAGGTGAATACGTGTCACAATCTCGGTGCGTCTATGTGTCTTTCTGTTTTTTTTTTATCACGTGTGATTAGGCCTTCACCCGCGGTCCAGTCCATTGGATTAGCCTAAATTTTGTATCAGCAAATCTCCAATCCGTTTAATTTCACCTATTTCGTTCAAAACTCGTTATCGCTTTTTTTTAATTAAAAAATTTTAAAAAAACTTACGATTTTTTTAGTTGACAATCCGTCAATCCATTTTTTAACTCGCCAATCCACCAAATATCTGTTTAAAAAAAACTAATATTTACGGATTATCTATCAATTCGCAGATTTTGAACCAATAATCTTCATCCGTCTCGCAAACGAAATATTTAATCTGTATTCTCAGTTGACCCACAAAAAAAAAATTTCGTCGATTTGTACTCGTTTCGCAGCAGGTCGTAATCCATAAACCCGCGGATTAAATATTTTTTGACAGACGTACATGTGATACAGTTGAAGGTGGAAGTAGAGAGAAGTGAGTTTACGCGCGTGAAAAGGGCGTGGGTTTTAATTGGAAGTTAAAGTGACAAAATCACGGAAACCTACCAGGAAAGCTCTATATTATTCGCACAGAAGAACACACTAAAATAAGAGGTAAACATTGATTGGTAGCATACTCGATCAAATTTTGAAAATTAGTAATTTAATAAAATATCTGAAAAGTAAAGACGATAACGGTTAGGTTTGGCCGTTTGAGTAAAGACAGTTTTTTAATGCAAATTCTGACTTTTGACTGGCCACGCCAGCCTGTATACCTTTTCTGAAACAAAACGCCTTATTTTGATTTTTTTTTTTGAATTCCAGAAGTTTAAAGTAGTTTCATCGTTGCAGTATGGACTGGGCAATAATGGAGAATAAATACAAAAAATAAAATTTTGATGATAGTTTTTTCTTTAAAAAATACTAGTTAATAGATAATTAGGAATGAATAAACAAGAATTCGTGATAAAATTTTACGGCATTGAAAACAGGACAAAAATTCAGAAATAGTAAAAAATATCTCATTTATATTCATAATAAAATTTAGGACGAAAACAAAATGGGATTGAACGAAAACAGAAATTGTCAAAATATAAACATGACATACAAATAAACTATCATAAATGTATTTGTCTAATAAGAAAAAAAACTTAAAATTTAAAAACAATTCAACAAAAATTTCATAGTCACAAAACATCAAAATCAAAATAAACCAAAATAAATTCTAACAATCTAAAATATGAATAAACCAAGTAACCGCCCAAAAAAATAAAAATAAACCAAATAACTAGTTTTTATCTTCCCTCACATCATTATTTGTTTATTTGTTTACCGAATTTTATGTATACAAAGTCAACAAAAATAGTATGTAATTAAAAAGAAAAAAAAACACTTTTAAATATACAAATATCAAAATATGTTTATGTTAAAAAAATAAAAACTATATACTTTTGTGATTTTATTATAAACCATTATATATAATTTATTTTGAATAAAATTTTGGAAATTATCATTCCCATCTTGTCCTATTCCCAAATGAAAATTATAAATTTGTACCATATA
This sequence comes from Cardamine chenopodiifolia, assembly GCA_963922655.1. Lineage (NCBI taxonomy): Eukaryota > Viridiplantae > Streptophyta > Magnoliopsida > Brassicales > Brassicaceae > Cardamine > Cardamine chenopodiifolia. The sequence goes on from OZ000463.1 coordinate 14,040,636, forward strand.
GAAATACATTATAAAATAGGATGGAAATTTCCCATTCGAAATAAGACGGGACATGATGGGACGGAAAATATGTCCATCCCTATAAATAATTTTAAAAATATATATAGAACTGACTAAAACAATATTTATAATTAACTGTTTTGAGCGAGAGAACTAGAATTTTCACATTTCTCTGTTTATTTTTTAACTGAAAACGATTCAAACTGCCAAATACTACAAGTTTGGGATGTAACAAACACGAAATACCATTTGAAAATTTCATCAATGTGGTTCAATATTTTTTTCTTTAATGCCATTTGTTAAATGTGGTAGTTTAATGTCACACTTTTTTAAAATGATATATACAGGAATCAAAATGATATATACAGGAAAGGAAACTCCAATGTGTGATAGATACAATTATTTTAAAAAACTTGTTACGAAGAAACGGCCACAAAAGGGTAAAGTTAGTGGTCGGAAAAATTAACTTGAAGGTTGATGACATGGACAAAACGGCAAAGAGAGTTGGCAATTGGAATGTGAAATCATTTTTATTATAGTTTTTTATATTATTAGAGTTCAAGCAAAAATCCAGGCTGTAATGCTCAACAAACAACTAACTGTCGTCCATTAAGCGAACTGCCACGTTTCAGTTTTCGGACTCTTCTGAAGGTAACTGTCTCTAACGTAGTAACGCACTTAGTCCCCAACGTCATTTGCACCTTCCCCAAACCTTCCCCAAACCTTCCTCGAACGATTACACAACTATTTAATATTTTCTTTATTATTTTTAGATCTCTTTCCATTTTTTAGGTCAAATTAGTTAGAAACAAATAAAAATGTCAACTGGTAATTTTTATAATGTTTGCATTCTTTTTCACTTTTGAGATTACCTGGTTGAAAAGATAACTTTCAATAAATCGAGAAGGTGTATTGTTCAAATAAAAAACCAAAATTGTTTTTTAGTTCGAAAACCTGAAATTCCTGATTAAAATGAACGAATCATAGTTAAAATGTTAGATAGAGTATTTTTAAATGCAAAAAAGACGTTATGCTTGGAAAAAGAGGTCTATAAAATAAAGAAGTGAATCCAAAAGATGGGGAATTGATTCCATTTTACTAAAGATCTCTAAAGAGCAGACAGATTGTACTCTCATTCTTTCTGAAATAAAATCATCATTTCAATTTGTTTTATACCTTACATTTTGTTTATTTTCGATTTCTAAATAGATAAAAAAGGTTTTAAACCCACTTTCAAATTCACCATATAATCTCATGAATATAGGATTCACTATTCAGCATCCGCGACAATTTTAAATTTTCATTAATTTTTAAAGTTAAACCAGTATTTGACACAATTATTGTACTTGGATCAAACTTGACTTTAATACCATATCAAATTTTATCGGTTTTTAATATTCAATTTGTTTCAGGAAAATGTTGTGTAGAAAAATTTCACACATATTAAAAAATTGTTTAAATACACAATGATGTTTTTATTTCATATATTTTAACTACATCATAATGACATAAATACAAAAAAATTATATTTTAATGAACAATAAATTTAGAAATTAATTTTAAAATTTGCTTTATAAATATAAAAATAATATTATTTAAAAAACAAAAAAAAAAAAATTTTGTGAAACAGAGAGAATACACCATTACTATTGATAACTAGTATATTGGTTTGTGTCTCAAAATAGATTCATCTCACTTGTAATCTAACATTTTAATTAGGTCAATATATAATTGACATGTACTTTTGGTGTAAACCGAGTTACATTAAACGGCTTTACTTTGAAAATTTTAGCCACGTCAACTAAAGACTTTCCATACTGTCAACTACACACATGCATGCATGTATATACTAACATGCACACGTGCGCATCTTAAACCAGTCAATGGTTAAACCGGTCAGAATCCAGTAGCAATAAAAAATAATAATTTCGACTGAATGGGCCGTATCAATCTACTTTGGTTATTCCGGCCCAAAACCGATGGATAAATTACGTCATCATCCTCTGACGTCATCTTGAATTATTGTCTTTTTCTTTTGTGGGGAATTTTAGTTGGAAAAGTATGATTTTAATCATTTTTGAGAATCTGGTTCCTTTTTTTCATTTCAAGCATTGTAAAAAGGTGATTCGAGGTTTAGGGTTTAAAACGTCACCAATGATTTGAATGTTTGAAAATTTTCAGGCTTTGAGCTTCTTGTGTTTTTTTTTGTTGCCGTACAATTCTGTTTGTTTAGTCGTCTTTAGCTGTCTAGTAATGAATATTGAAATGGTCAATGTTGGATTTTCCATGGACTCAATCTCACAAATGATGATGACAATTTTGGTTTTATAATGAAAGTGATAAATCAAGATCCCACCAATTTAATACTTCAATGAGGTTTGGTTTTGGAACATTCACTACATGTCAACCAAAAGCTTCTATTTTATTTTTCTTATTTTCTTTTTAAAACTTTTCAATGCGATTTGGTCCTCTACTCCTCTGTAATAACAGGACTCTTCATGGAAGGTATTTTAATTAAATGTTTTGACATGACATAGCAATGTCAAGAAGATAAAGTGATATGTGTACGTACGTTATGCTCCATCATTTTTTGCTTCTCACCACAACTGAATAGAAACAAGTTCTTGAACCAATCCAAGTGTTGGTCTCTCTGTATTTCCTCTCAAATCAAACCCCCAAAAACAGGAACAAATTTTTTATTTTTTTTATCAAAATCAAAACTTTGAAGGAGCTAACAAACTCTGAAGGTACCCAAAACTATTGGTCGTTCAACCAAGTCTCTAGTTGTCTCTTCAATTTTAAAGGACATAGTTCCTCATTTCTGTACTAAGTAACTAACCACTAATGTATGTGATGTTTTAGATCCCTACCAGTTGTGTAATAGTAATGTTGATGCTTATGAAGATCCTCACAAGAGAAGAGTCTAATCTTTGACTGTTATCTTTCTATGCAAATTGCAGAGATTGTGAGATGAAACTAGATCATAATCAACCATGAAACAAGTAAATTATAAGGAACATTTCAATGTAAACAAGAGATCTCAGTTTTTTTAGATTACTAAATACCGAAAAGTACACCATTTTGAAACCGTTCATGAACATAAGAGCCAAGTAAAACACATACATGTTACTTTTGTACTATTGCGCTGATGATATGTAAAACATGGAAACAAATTTTCTATTTCTAAAACCAACAGATTATGATGGGCTCTTGAAGTTATTCGCGAGGACTACTACTAAGGACATCAGGAAACATTCTGTTTACTGAAGACAATCTCATCTGCTGCTCCTGAAGCCTTCTCCTCTTGAGCAAAGGTTCTGTAGATGACACTGAAGCTGAAGCAGACACAACCCATGACTCATTCGAGCTATCAGAGCTGAATGATGCATCGAACACACCGATTGGACTAGCTGGTCGTTGCATCCAATTCATCATCCTTTTCTTGCTGGGATTGTGGTCTAACACTAACTCATAGCATTTATTTACTTGATCCTGTTTAAGTATAATGATAGAATCAGTTCTTGATCTCTACATTAATTCATTGACATTTATTGATCCAAGGTAATGCCACATACCGAATTAACTTTGAGTAGAGTCATGAACTGAGATTGGTATTCAACTTCGTCAAACATCTTGAAATCTCTAATAACAGAGACCATTATTGCAGTGGCTAACACTGAAGGGGTATAACTCAGAAACCTCGAATCTGAAAAAAACCAAGAACATAGAAATTTAGCATCCAACAGATTTAAAATCAAAAATGAAATCGAAAGATCTAAAAGAAACATTACCAGGAACAATGGAGAGCAACAAACATTCACATCTACTCAAGAACTCCAATTGCTGATGAGATTTAAATCTATAACGTCGGATAATGTGATCGAAGAACGAGATTGGAGTCACAAGATGCATCCTCCATTGAAGAGTAGAAAGAATCAGAAGCTCCATTCTCTGTATAGTTTTAGCTTCAAAGACATACCTTGCTTCTTCCACCTTTAAAAACAGCTCAACATCAGCAATTTCAAACAACATTACAGAGATAAATTAAATCTGGAAAAAGTAAAAAAAAAACTTACTTGAAAATCCAAGAGTAAGGGAACACGGATCTCTTCAACCTTAGAAGCTAAAGACAAACAAGCCACAGCTGTAAGCTGAGACATCCATGGCTTATCATTCTGAAACTTCCTGCTTATAATAAACCTATCGAAGTAATTAACAGCAAGAAGAACTGTTAATGAATTAAACCCATAATGAGATTTAACCTTAAAGATCCAATCAAGAGCCTTTTCACGACATAAAACTAGAAACTCATCATCTAAGATTTCGTTGCAAAGACACTCTTCTTCTTTAGAAATCAAACTTGATAACTCATTGTCATCCCAAAACATATCATGATCAGACAAACCCATATGTAAAAATGGAAACTTTTGGACACTCTCGTCGCACACATCTACTTCTTCTTCTTCAAACCTACTCTCTTCCTTGCAGAAAATTCCATCAAGAATACAATACGGTACGTTTTGACTCTCTTGTTCTTCTTCTAAAGCCATCTTTCTCTTTGGAGAAGAAGGAGATTGTTAATTCCTTTTATCATTCTGCCATTAGAGCTCTCTCACTTATGTCTGTCTCTCTGGTTTCATAGTGTGATAAGAAGGAAGGATATTACTAAGCGATACGTATTATTACGAAAGCTTTATTCACGCGCCTAATGCGTGTGTTACACACGCTCTTAATCCCTGTTCACACGATGCGATGAAAGTTGCTCTCAGTTGGAGCGTGTGATAACGCGCTAGTGAGGTTGTGATGGAGTTTTTAGTGGTGGATAAATGCGTTGACCATTAATGATATATGTTACCTTTCGGTTTTGGGCATCGATGATTACAGTTACTTTCGTATAAATTTAAATTATTTTACCGATATATAAATTATTTTAATCCAAACTATAAAATGTTTTTGAGAAATTTTTTGTTTCAAAATATATTATGTTTTCCAAATTTAAATATAATTTTTCATTCATTTAACTGTAAAATCACATAACTAAATTATTTTTGTTAATTACAAGAAAACATTTTAAATAAAACTAAATTTTTAAAAAAATTTTGATTAATTATTTTTTGCAAAAATATGTTTTATATTTTAAGATGTAAAATTTAATATTGTTAAAATAACATGATTATATTTAAAACATTTTATATTTTGAAACAAAGAGTATTATGAAAATTTGAAAAATTGTAACTAGTAAATTTTTGTAATTAAACTATAATAGAATTATTTTTGATCATTGTTGGGTGTTACAAAAGTATATAGAAGCATTTCAAACATCAAATACATAATTTATGAATATATGTTTTTTTGTTTCCCGTCAATAACTATGTTATACGGAAGGGATTATTTAAATTGATATAATCATATAAAATCACTCGGGGGGTCACATATGTCAGAGAAAATTCCACCTGGACGAATGAGAAAAAGCAAAACATAAACAATATATAAATAAATATATATATATAAAATTAAAAAGACCTCGTTCTGTTAAATCTTAAACTAGTTAATTAATTTCTTTATGTCTTCTATAAAGGTCTTTTTTAATATAATAGCTTGATCTTGATGTGCATTTCAATTTAAATTCCCGGTGCTTAATATGCTAAAACTAAAGACTGAGGCCCAGAATGCCGATTAAAACGTAAAAGTATTCGTTGTATTATTAAAAAGATTTGTACCGAACTTTAACTTTCAAGATACATAAATGCAACTTATATAAAACAATGGCATATAATTGAGTCTATTTATATCAGCTGTGGAACACACAGTATAATTAGTACAAACCAAGTGTATAATAAATTCAAATTCGAATAACTTATATATTTAATATTGGCAAGTGAAAAAAACAATCGAATATTGAGAGATAAGAAACGAGATACTGCATTATGTTTTGGGTCCGTGCATGCCCTATAAATTTCTTATACGCCTATAATCAAAGTTATTTATTGAACAAAAAATGTGTTTCTTACTTCGTTCCTACCGCCCTAGACGCGGTAAACAAAGCAACAATTCTAACTTTTTTTTAATACATATATTCCCGCCGATTCTGATTCCTGATCTTTATCGATTGTGAAAGAAAGCAATGTGAGGTAAAATAATTTAAAATGAAAAAGCAAAAGACAAATAAATAAGGGAATGGGGAAAAAAGTAAATCACGAGTCGGAAGCCATTGGTAACAAGCAGAGTCTGAGATTTGTACAAAGTTTAATAGCGACTTCTCATTTCCATATTTCGTGTATATTTAAAAAGAAAAGAAAAGAAAATTCTTTATTATCGCTTTAAAGTGTATTCTGCTCACAGTCTTTATAAGAAATATTCATTTTGTTTTATTATGGTTTTATTGATAACTCCTACAAGAATTCTACAATCTGAAATGATTTAGGAATCAGACATTTTTATAAGATCTCGATTTGATAATTTTCATTTTAAACATTTATCTCTTATTACAATTTTCCAATTTTTACTAATCATATAACAAGATTAAATATATATACATATATATATATATATCATTCACAGTTTAGTGAAACATAAAATCAGTTTCGATTGTTGTTTTGTTTTTTAATAATAATAAATTTCATTGCTTTTCATTTAAGTACTTTTCACCTATAATTCTTTATATGTTTACTCCAGGTATAACCAATAATAATCTATATACTTTGTTATAATTGTTTTTACATATATGTTAAAAGGAAAATAACTTTGCATTTACGTGGGATATTACAATAAATACCATTGGGCAATCTTTTTATCTTTTCAAATCCTGCTAATAATTATAATATATTTTTATTTAGTAAATCAATTCTCTAATAAATAGCACAAAAAATCGATGCACATTCATTTAATATTCTAAATAAATTGTTAGGAGCATATTTCTATAGTGAAACCAAAAATAAGTTTCGAACAAAATTATTTAATTTAATGAAAAATATAAAATAAAAACTAACATTTTATATTAAATAATAAAATAATTAAATTTTATTATTTGAGCAATGTTGAAAAGAAAATAACTATTTTTATATGTTATATACAGAAAATATCATTGGTCTTTAGACCTTGTAAATAAAATCATTAATGGTACAATAGTAATCACAAAATTAATATAATTAAATTAAAATTAAATTTACTTTTTCTCTCTAACTAAATATAGAAGAAAATTAAATTAATTTTTAAAAAATTGTGAACCAATCAAAAATTAAAAAACTAAAATTTAATATCTAATTATACTATATTATTTATTTTAAATTATTATATTTGAAAGATTTTTTTAAGATTAACAATTATGATTCATCTATCATCTTTGTTTGATATTATTTTCAAATTATTTTGAATTATCATATAATATATATAGTTAATAAAAATATAGATTTTTCTGCATATGTTGTGAATGATTTTTTAGAAACAGAGATATATTACTTAATCGATGAAGAAAAAATATGTTCACATCCCACATCGGTTAAATTTTTTGAGTAATGGTTTTTAAATATAAAATTATTAAGCGTACAATAATAATCGTAAAACTAATATAATTAAATTTAAAATCATAAATATGATTTTAAATAATTATTAGTTTCTAAAAAATAAACTCAATTTCTCTCTTTTATTCTTTATGGAAGAATTTTTTTAATAAAAATTATTAATCAATCAAAATTGAAAAATTAAGATTTGATAATACCATATTATTTATTTTAAGTTATTATATTTGAAAAAAATTTTAAGATATAAAATTATGATGCATCTAGCATCTTTGATTGATCTTATTTTCAAATTATTTTGAATTATCATATAATACATATAATTAATAAAACTGTAGATTTTTTCTGCATATGTTGTAAATCGAATTTTTAGAAACGAAGATATATTACTCAATAGATGAAGAAAAAATGTGTGTTTAATGTCCCACATTGGTTAAAAAACTTGAGCAATGTTTTTGAATCATATTATAAAAAGAACCAAAATAATTTCAAATTTGAATGAGAAAGAAACTTGACTTTTTAAGCGTCTAAAGTTTTAAAAATTTATTCATTTAGTTTCGTTCTTTAGTTAAACCAATAATTTTACCAAATAAAAGAAATAAAAATTTATTTTAAATACTTAGTTTAAAATATTAAAAATATTTAAACTTTACTATTTAAAATCTATAGAAATTTTATAATCTTATTAATGTTTAAATATATATTTTTAACTTATCAAGGATTATATAGTTTTTAACTTATAAAAAGTTAAGATGTTATCGGTTTTAATGTCAAAAATATTTATATAGTTTTTTAAAAATATTCAAAGAATATATGTATTTAATTTCAACGGATCCAATATTGTTCATCCAGATTTGAATCAATATTCAAATCTTCAAATGTTCTAATTTTTACAGTGGATCAGAACGGGTCAAGTTGAGTATATAAAAACATGTCATGACATCAGAACGGGTCAAGTTGAGTATATAAAAACATGTCATGACAGATCTTACATTGAATTTATAATCATTGGTATTGGATTAAATCAAATTATTATAAATTTTTTAAATAATGTAAAAATATATACATAACATCACTTAACTTTTACAACCAAACTATGTTATAATCTAAATTATCAAATAAATTTGTTTACAAACATAACACAAACTATATATAATAATAATAAATAAAATATTAAAAACATAAAATAAATCTAATCTAAAACACTAATAATAATTTATAATTATATAAACTAACAAAATATGAAATAGATACGTGAGTTGCTATCTAGTATATATATTAATTATGTAACATTGTATTTAGTGAAAACTAATATTTTATTTGCAATTAGTGACATTTTATTAAATTTTAAACAAGGTATAAAAAATAATACAAGGAATGAAAAAATCGGTTTGTAATATAGAGGAGACAAGAGTTATAATGGTCCAAGAAATCGGACGATAAGCTTTTATAGTTTTATTTAATGGTCAACAAACTAGCTGGAAGATAAGTGAGAGGAGTCTTTTTGTTTAGTGATAGAAAAGTAATAACAATAACATAAAAATACAAAAACGCAGATGAAGTTGATTAGATTAAGAGGATGTGTGTGTAAGTGTTGGGTTGTGTTGATTAGATCGAAGAAGGTTTTTGGGTCATAATTTAATAATGGCGTCTTGTCTGCCAGAGACCAACGCCGTACGCTAACTTTCGGTCTCCTCTTCCTACTCTAACCCTTTTTTATTTTATTTTCTTGAATCGATTCTATAATTAATATAAACTATAAGTATTCATTTCACATAGTATTTGATGTTAGGTGTCACCCATTTACTGTTAAATATATTGCCTAGCTTTGCTTCTATTCCCTTATTGTGTTTTGTGCATTTTTTATGTACTTATGAAATTCCACGATTTTGGTTTTCTATTTTGGGGTCAAAAAACATAACATGTAAGAAGAAGAAAAAAAAGAACATAATATGTACTTAAGTCTTATTCATGCTTTTCTAGATGGTTATTTTACTTATAGTTTTTAACCGTTAATTGTATAATTTTTAATCATCTCCTTGTACATCATCATGTCAATTTTTGGTTGGAAAGATATTTTTCTGTCTCGAAAGAGAAATATAAGAGTCTCGGCATAAACCTCTTTTGATTAATTAACCATACAAATGTAGTTTTCTATATGAAAGAATGACCACCACATTTGGTGAAAGTGTGTTACTGTATTGTTTACTAATCACATGAGGTTTATGATATATGCATTACTAAAATAAAGTAGCATTATAAAAATTTTATGTTTTGCATTCGACCACAATGACACAGGCAAGGGCATCTCAGTAATAGAAAAAAAGTTTTTGAAATTCCATTCAATATTTAAATATAGATCCTAATTACATGTAATTTTTTTTACCTTCAAATATACTAATTTTTTTGGTCAATTTATTAGGAATCTGTGTAAGAACACACATCGCACATGTCCTAGTAAAGTTGAATATAATATAATATTATTGTGTTACAACTTGAAATCTAGTACTAGTAACTTCTGAAATAGTAAAATTGCACGCGTCTAAATTACCAATCATGTCAATTTGCCGTTGTATTAGCAAACTGCTACTCCTCACATGGAATTTGCATACAACAAAAACGAATCAATGTTTATTACTTTATTATTAAGGGTATACGAAGATGATAAATTTTTCATTTTACATTCAAACACAATCCCACCAGAACTTCAGCCTAAGACCGTTCCTCAACCCATCAAAACCTGAGGCTGAGACAGTTCCTCAACCCAATTAAAAATAAAAGAATCATAAACAGAAGAAACAAGACGATTGAGATGTTGAAAATGGTTGTTGTTTCAATCATAAACATGGTGATGTTTGTTTCCTTTTATTTGTTTCCACTTGTGTGTAATGAATATGATTTGTTTTGTTTTACTTGTTCTGACTGCATTTTGAGTACCACATAAACTAGATAAAATGAAGTAAAGTTATCAATATTTGAAGCAAACAAGATTTATTGAATAACTAATAATCAAATGTTTACAACAAATTTACAACTATTAATAACAAACCACAATTTGAAGCACAACAAGTTTAGAATTCAATAATTAGAACTCTAAATTTTTTTTTTCATGACCAAATAATATATAAACAATTACAATGGTGATAAGGCATAACCACACATAACACACTTTTTCACTTGCGGATTTCTATTTTTTCAGCATTGCTTCTTCCTTCAATTCTTGTATCAGAGTCTTTAACTCATATGTCTCAGATTTGGTTTTGCTAATCTCATTTGCCATGATTGCTACTCTTAGTAAATCATCCTTGGTCTCTTCAATCACGACATCTTCCACCCACTTAAATAAATGACCCTAATGAACAAACAAATGACATGTTAACTTATGTTGCTTGAAGTTTCAATATGAACGGACATTGATGATGTGGCATTATTGTGTAAGAATCTAACAAGTTTGCAAATGTAATTTCTAAGCTAAAATTGTTCACTTACATCCCTTTCGGTTGTCCACGACCTCGCATTTCGTTTGCTAATACAGCGGAAAAACGGTCGTCTTAGATTCTCTTGAGTTTTAAGGGTGAAAATCGTGACACCTAAGCCACACACACTTCAATGACAAACCACAGTCTCCAACGACACCAGATGTCACAGAGCTTGAATTCATCAAAATTATAAGAGCAGAATCACAAAAATTTCGATTTCTAGAGTTTGAAAATTTGATTTGGGATTTTTGTCGATTTAGGGATTGTGTTTCGCGAATTGAGAATTTTGTTTATTTTATTCCACTAAAACAACAACATTTTTTTTTTTTTAAAACGGTGTCGTTTTGATAGCGAAGCCGTTAGCACCGTAATCGTTTTATATATGTCTACTTAACGACGTGATTTATATTGCCCAATCAACAAAAAATTGTTATTTAATTTAAAAATTAACAAAAATTTTAACATTTAAATAATATTTTATAAATTTGTTATTAAAAGGTTTATAATTTGAAAATTTATGCTCCTCTGGTAAAAAAATTAATCAAATTGTACCTCTACAAAGACACAGCTGAAGCATGGGTGAATTTCTAAAGCTACAAAAAAATTAATTTAAATTCAAATAATAGTTACATACAGCTGCCTTCTGTTTTCTCTAAATAGTAGCACTCACATTTTACAATAAACAGAAAATAGAGAATAAAAAATTCAATATATATGTTCTCCCTAGTTATTTATGGTCAGTGTTCCTAGGTGAATATGAATGAAGTCTTAAGTGTTAACTATTCCGTTTTGAATTATTTTTGAGAAAATTGTCACAATGTGTAGATTTTGGAATATAACATGTAGAAATGTAGGTACTTCACAAATGTTTAAAATAGCACAGTTACTTGTTGTCAAAGAAAAAAACAAGACAATTACTTTTAGTTTTGTTTATTCTGAAACTAAATTAACAAGCAAGAGTTTTCATTTTGAATGATAAAATAATAATAAATTATATGTTATTTAAATAAAGTAAAAATCAACATATTTGTTTGATAAATATTGGAAACTAATATTAAAAAATTATTTTCTACCGTAGAAACATATAACACACACAACAGAAGATACAACCATTAGTTTTAATCGAGGAATATCGTATACTATTATTATCTTCAAAAAAAAGAAGAATATCGTACACTATTCACATAATATTATTTATGACATGCATTCACCGTACACTACCAACATATATTATCGATGAAGACCATTTAACGTCTATGACAGCAACATATCTTAAACTAATTACTGTCACTAAAAATCATATATATATATTTTTAATAATAAGAGGTAAGGTCGTCCGCTTCATTAACCATTTAGCTTGAGCGATGAAGCTTTGGTTGTCGCGAGATCACAGATCTAGGTATGGAATAGTTTGCTAGAAACTGTAAGAACTTGAAGAAGCTATCGTGTGGCTCTTGTAATTCTGGCGCGAAAGGATTAAACGCGATGCTTGAGCATTGCAAGATTCTTGAGGACTTGTCGGTGAAGAGGATTAGAGGCACGAATTAGTTGAGCCAATTCAGTTGAGTTTGTCTTCTTCATTGATATCGATTTGCTTGAAGGAGCTTGTTAATGGTCAGGTATTTGAATCTTTGGTTGCAACACCTACTTTGAAGAAACTTAAAATCATTCGTTGTTTAGGTAATTGGGATAGTGTTTTCCAAATGAATGAAGATGGAGATAGTTCTTTAACTGAGATTCATCTGGAGAGGCTCCAAGTGGGTGATATTGAACTCTCTGCTATATCTAAATGTTCAAATGTAGAAACTTTGCATATTGTGAAAACCCCTGAATGCTCGAGTTTAAGTTTAGCTAGTGTTGTAGATAGATGTAAGTTACTGAGAAAGCTTCACATTGATGGTTGGAGGACTAAGAGGATCGGTGATGTAGGTCTGATGGTTGTAGCTAAACATTGCTTGAATTTGCAAGAGCTTGTACTTATCGGTGTTGATGCGACCCAAATGAGCTTGTTTGCTATTGCTTGAACGGTTAGCTCTTTGTGGAAGTGGTTTAATTGGGGACACAGAGATTGGTTGCATCGCGGAGAAATGTGTGGCCTTGAGGAAGTTCTATATTAAGGGATCTCTGATTTCAGATGACGGGATCAAGGCACTGGCATTAGGTTGTCCTAAGCTAGTGAAATTGAAGGTGAAGAAATGTAGATTGGTTACAGGTGAAGTTAAGGAATGACTGCATGAACGAATGAGGACATTGGTGGTGAGTATGGATGGTGATGAAACCAATGGTTTGGCCCGTGTGGGCATGGTGGATGGTGGTGATCAGAGAGTTCTTGAGACGGTTGTAGAGGAGCCGCCGCCTATGGCTGATGGTGATGGTGGTGCGGAGGTTGCAGGTGGTTCTAGGTTAGGATTAGCTATGCTTAAGACAAAGTTAGGGTTACTTGCAGGAAGGAACTTGGTGGCTTCCACGTTCAGGAGATGGTCTCAAAGCCAAGCTGATTTTCCAACCAAATTCTTCGACTTTTCTCGTCACTCTATTCCGATTTCCTGAGATTCTATTGTTGCTCAAGGTTTTTTTTTGTATTTAGAGTTTACAGAAAAGTTGAATCTGTAGTTCTTATTTGAGCTAATAAACTCCACAAAGGAGAAGAATTAAAATTCGTTTTCATCATCTTCTTCTTCTTTTTTTCACCGGTTTGGTTGCTAGTTTGTTTGCAGCTAGTGCATGGAAGATTTCTGAAAGGAGATAACAATTTTTTTCTCCACTTTGAACGTCCCAAAGACTATAGGCGTGAAGGCTTCATTGCAGCCTAAGCAAGCGTACTCCAGTTTCAAACGAAGAAGTGGAAGCCATTTTGGTAAGTTTATGGTGTGAGTGAGTGACCAACTACTAAAGTTTATGGACCAAAAAAACGAAATCCGAGTATCTTTTTTCATTATGCGATAATTTTGTTCTGTATCCAACTTTCTTCTCCTTTTCTGAAAATCTTCACAGTTGGGAGGCTGCATCTGATCATTCAACATGATCTGTTGACGAGAAATGGTGGACCTCTTCTCTTCTTTGCCATTTACACAATATACTCAAGAGTCAAGAAACTGACATGTTTGATGTTTACAACAACCCATGACCTAATGAAAACAACTTCGTTGCACTCTTGAAAGTTTTTAACTTTAACTTTAACTTTGTTCAATATACTTAATTATACTTGGTGATGTATATCCGATATATATTCTCAATCTTCTTTGTTATTTGTGGTAGGATATAAACTGTACATCCAAAAATACAAGATGAGATACATTTGGCTCATGGCCAGATGTTAATTATAAATGAGAATATTTATGATATGCATTTGGCCGTATTTGAATTGGTGCAGCAGCATGCAGAATTGCATGACCCCATATCAAAATTGAATGCTTTGTTCTCAATATTAATTGTTTAGCAATGAGTTGCAGCCGTTTAATCAAAGATTCAACCATGTCATTCTGTATATGAACATAAAGAACAAATGCTCAACATCAATTCCTAATGATATACAATAGTCATTGAAAGTTTATGAAGTGAATTCACAAGCATTATCAAATCTTAATTTTTTTATTGTATAATCAAAAAATTGTGCTCTCAACCCGATTATCTGAGCAATAAATTTTACGAAAGTCGTATTATGTGTAGTTAATAGACACACATATGACCATCTACTGGATGGATCAATCAATACCATAAAGTATCAAAATGGCCCGGATGATGGGTGGATAAGACCACATATGTCGTCATGTATTCTCTCTAAGAATATTGGAGATTCATTCTCGATTTTGGCTGGTGATGGCCGAGTTATTAGTTTTCCTTGAGAACAAGCATTACATGAAAATTCTCTCGATTGAAAAATCTTCTGGTTTTTCAACGGATGGCCAATTGAATTTTTCGTATCATGACTGAACCTGGATGCCCTATATGTTCATGCCAGATTTTGAATATACTTGTTAACTTCGGGTTTACAGTAACATATGATTCAGTCATATTTATTTTTGTGGAATATATTCTGGAGGATAAAGCTGGTAGCTCTTCTAATATGCATTTCTCTCCGAAATAACAGATGTGATGCAAAGATATTCAATGCCTTTCTTACTCATAGTTTCTATGTGATATCTATTTCTGCAGATATCTTTGAAACTGAACAAATTTCTGTAAGATTTTGGAGAATATAATGCATCATCTATTTCAAATTTTGTTCCTCTTGGCATCGAAAAACTGACTCTTTTGGAGCCGATAATAGTTTTTGTATTACCAGATATAATATTCACGATTCCAGTGGAATTTTTTATTTTAAGGGAGGAGAAATATTTTTTTATCTTTAAGTATATTTGCGTTGTAACATTTTCTGCCAGACATATATCTCCATCCTTGATTTCAAATTTTGACATTTTCTGAATTTAAAAATATTCATAGAAGATGCATTAATATAACAAAAAGTTTATATTACAATAAAAAATATATTACAACAATACAACCAAAGCACTATTAAACAATAGGTTATTCATTTTACTTTCTTATTCAAAAAGATTAACAAACACAACTATTTGTGCATCATGTCATACTTTCTTCTTCAGGAAGATCTTAGTCGTTTTGTTTTTCGTTGAGCTTCAGAATCAACTATGAAATCTGCTATCGAGATGTGTATCATTATTTATGCCATCGAAAGAAGGTCTCGATTCGCTAGAGATGAAGTTGGTTTCACCTTCTTTTCCTTTCGCCTTTTGCGATTCTTGATACATATCAGCCAAATGTTTCAGCGTACGACATGTACAAATCCAAACATTTTCATGTTGCTTATTCATCACTCGACCAACTTCATTTTCTTTGAACTTTTTATTATTTCTTCCAGTGTTAAAGTCATTAGAACACAATTTTCTTACTTATCCATGTCCATGTCCATATCCTCCTCATCCACAACCACGATCATTACCTCGACCACATCAATGTCCGTAATTATTATAATTGGATGATGCAACATTCACTTCTGGGAATGAAGCAGATCCAATAGGACGAGATTGATGGTTTAACCTCACAAGTTCATTATTTTGTTCTGCCACCAACATAACTTGCATTAGTTCTGAATATTTTGTGTATCCATTTGTTCGGTATTATTGCTGCATGATTACGTTTCCAGGATGAAATGTTTGGAGAGTTTTTTAGATCATATCATAATCGCTTATCTTTTCTCCACATAAAATTATCCGAACAAAATAGAATTATACTCACTAACATTTTTGTAATCCTGGAACCGGAAATTCAACCACTCATGTTTAGGTTTTGGTAAGATCACATATTTCTGGTGATCAAACATATCTGTTTTCCTTTTAAATGCATCCTTCCTGCAACTGTCCACCTCATATAATTGTTTCTAGATATATCAAGGCCAACGATCTTGAATTTTGTCAGATATAACAATATATTAAGCATAATTTTAGTGATTATTCAATTTAAATGTCCAAATTAAAGAACATGATAAAATTTTAAAATTCGTAAACATAATAAAAACATAAATTAAAATAACATATAATTTACGATAGTAAATAAAAATTAAAAAAATAAAAATTTAAAACATATAATTTATCTTCTGGACAAAATTTATTATACAGCTATTCTGAAATTTTTCATGCATGTCTTCTGGACATATAGTTCTTCTGGAATTTTTCATGTATATTTTTTGGACATATAGTTCTTCTGGAACTTTTCCATAAATGTTTTATGGATATTTAATTATAGAGAAGACAATGATTTGAGGAGACATAATCTACCATATGATCATAAGCCGTTTGAAAAGGTAGAGCCTACTATATGATTTGAGGAGACATAGTCTACCATGTGATCATAATTGTGAAAGCATAGAATATCATAACAATCGGTTCGGGAAATACAGTGTCTGTTATTCCAAAAATATTATATAAACCGAAAATGCATAGCCTTTCTTTTTGTAAAAGTTAGATTAAATATAAATTAAATTTTATCTTTTCGATATACAACGAGTCGTGTTGATAATGTGTTGTGAAATATATATATATATATATATATATATATATTATGATATGTGAAAAGTGAGAGAGTAGGAAAAGTATGACATGTAAATGAAAAAGAAATCTTATTCTTTTTCTTTTACCTCACTTATTGAATAAGTGTCTTTCATAAAAGGAAAAGAAAGATAAATTAGAAAATGCTGTCGAGACAAGTGGGCAAACTAAAGCAGTAAAATATTAATAATGATAATCATATATTTTTAACAAAATCAGGTTTATCGGTAATTTCATCCAAATTTTAAGGGTCTTTTGATTCCTAATGCTCAAACTTGTTGCTGAAGCAGCGCACCAAACCAATTGGGTAAAACTCACAACACTTCTCCTTAAAAGCAGAAACCACAGTTTTGAGTTTTCCCTTTTATTTTCGTTAAAATTAACTTCCTCTCCAACCTCTATTTCAGTCAGGTAATTACAAGTTTATCGATCATCTGTTTTGCTGATTTTCCAATCAAAGTTTTCGACTTTTCTCGTCACTCTATTCCGATTTCCCAGATTCTATTGTTGCTCAAGGTTTTTTTTTGTATTTAGGGTTTCCAGAAAAGTTGAATCTGTAGTTCTTATTTGAGCTATAAACTCCACAAAGGAGAAGAATTAAAATTCGTTTTCATCATCTTCTTCTTCTTTTTTTCACTGGTTTTGTTGCTAGTTGTTTTCTCTTTTTAAAACAAGGTTCTTGTGTATTCAGACAAAAAACTTACTTCTGTATTATTATTTCTTTATCTTCACAATTCATGTCTAAATTTTCATGCCACAAGGTTATTATGATTGCTAGTCATTTTCTCATTTTAGTATTTTCATAAAATAATTAATCTTTATAAGTTTTGTTTTATTCTTCATTCATAAATTGATATGTTTGTACGACGTGATTTTCCGATGAGACTCCTATGATTATGGTAAGAAATTTACGGTTAATCAATACGATGATTTAGTTTTAGGATAATCAACACGACTTTTGTGGAATGTGTAGATATGTATTTTAAAAAAACGTCTTGAACCATGACCTGAAAATATCGTCTACGAATGCTCTTTGTACCTAAAACCCATAAATTATTAATATGACTTAGTCAATACAATTATCGTGAACCTCTACTTAATCAATACAATTTTAGTAGTTTTTTTTCTGTGTTTGCCTGACGTCTCCAATGTCTCTCATACTATAATTTCATTTTTTTTGTGCAAAGAAATTTTATTCTTATAACATATGATTTCTCGACAAAATCTCAAACGAAATGTTAAGTGAAAATTCGACGATCCAAATTCCTACGTCGTCGAAGAATTATTGCAAATCTAACTTTCTCCTTTCGAAGACAAAGCTTACTTATATATATATATATATTATATAGGCTTATATTAGTTTCTCATTTTTACGTCTAGATAAAGTAAAACCAAACGAAATGGTTGACCAACCAAAATACAAAGTTCATTTACTAGTGCTGCATCATCTACGATATTTATCTCTTCGATTAGTGAATATTTTGAACTATGTTTACTCAACATATTAGATTCATGTCAGTAATAACTGTGTTTTTTTTTTTTGCATCAAAGCGTGCTGTTTTCCAATTTTCACTGGAAATCAAAATTTACATTCTCAATAAATATACACTTTATGAAGTCAACAATGAAGAATTTAGGAGTATTAAATAATTTAGAATTCGCCAACTCTATAAAAACACATGCATATCGATTTCACTTACTCAAGTAATTGCAAATTATAAACTCCCTCCCTCTAACAGTTTGAGCATAAACTAGCCGCCGGCAACATGGAAGTTTCGAAGTCTCAGCAACGTCAAGCCAATCGTCTTCTGACTGAAAAGTTCAAGCAAGAATCTCCCGATAATGACACTCCAGAGCAGGTGCGGGAGAAAGAATAATCAAATAACATGTGTTTGAGCATTTCTGTATTAAGTTTCGATAGTAATATGCTTTTCAATACAGAGTTTTATTCGATTGACCGTTGAGCATCCAAAGTACTTACTAGACTATTCATTCCCATCATACTCCGAGGTTTGTTACCAAGGCCTTTTGTTGTTTAATGAATTCAAGTTGTTCATGTTATACTGTTCTTTAAGATTTCTTGATTTACTAAGAAGGGCTGGTTAGTATCCGATGCTGGAGTGAATATATCGAAGGCGATGATATCAACTCAAATGGTAGCTATTGATTGTGAGATGGTTCTTTGTGAAGGTGGTACTGAAGGTTTGGTTAGAGTTGCAGCAGTGGACCGCAATTTAACGGTATTAGCTTTAGAGATTTTCTTATCTGTATTTCTTAATTAGCGCAATTTTTGCCATGGATCCTTGACTCAGGTGATCATATATTCATGGCTTTAGGTGATTCTTAACGAATTTGTGAAACCGGAGAAACCTATTGTTGACTATAGGACAGCTATTACAGGAGTTACTGCTGAAGATATCAACAAAGCTACTCTCTCTGTGGTAGACATACAGGTAATAAAATTTACCATGTAGATCCTTTTTTTCACTAGAGATAATACATTTACAAGTTATGTTTCTTGTGCAGCAAAATTTGCGGCCATTTCTGTCTGAAGGAGCCATTTTGGTAGGTCACAGTTTGGACAGTGATTTGAAAGGTAAGTAAATTGTTCCCAGTAAAGTCTATGTTATTTTGTCATTGATTTTTGGCTAAAATTAAGAGTAATTTTATTTTAATCAGTGTTGAAGATAGATCATCCCAGAGTGATTGATACTTCACTTGTTTTTAAGTATCCCAATGCACGAAAGCTCACTAAACCTTCACTTAATATTCTTTGCCAGGTAAGCTTTATAATAGGTTTCTCTATTATGGTTGATGAAATCACATACTTAATATATATTTTGAAATTATTGTTCCAGGCTATGTTGGGTTACGAAGTTCAAAAGACAGGTGTTTCTCATGATTGCGTACAAGACGCAGTAGCTGCAATGAAACTTGTACTTGCTCTTATAGAGAAAAGAGTTGACACAACAATCATACTACCTAAAGAGGTTACAAAACTTGTGATTTTACTAAAAATATTTATCATAATTATAATTACAAATACAATTACAATGCCTGCATTGTTTTCATAGATGGTGGAGGCTGAGAAATCAAGATTGTTTCTACATATGATCCCTGTGCGTGTATCATCTGAAGAGCTGTGCCGAGTTCTTTCTAGAGACTTTGTTTCCCAAAAGTTTACAATTGAAGCTAAGGTTGAGAATCTAAACCATAATATATACTTTTCTGCAACACCAAACTTTTCTTTGATCTTGGTGTTTTTTCTTTTTGGCAGTCGGCAAAACCGCAGAGTCGTTATTATTGTGCGTTTGTCAATTTCGATAGCTCAAAAGAAGCAGATAAAGCTTTTGAAAACGTTGCTGGAAACCAAGCCAAGGTATTTTAGAATCTCTTGTTTATTTTTTTATTTTGTTGGTAGAGGATCCCAAATTCTCTCATCGAAAGTGAAGAAATAAGTTTCCGGGTTATGTTTTGCTTTTTCAGGATTCATCGGGGTTTCCACAGAAAACGCTAAGTTCTGGTTTCTATGTTCGTAAAACGGCTAAAGATGAATGATCCTACTTAGGATTACGTTAAAAGCTATGAAATTTCCTATAATAATTTGCTTTTTATGTTCACTGATTTGAATCAGTTTCAACATTGATTATGTTCTACAATGTGTGCGCTTCTATCCTCTATTTTACAATGTGTGTGCTTCTATCCTTTATTTTTGTGTGATGTGTGTGCTTCTATCATTTATTTTTGTGTGATGTGTGTGCTTCTATCCTTTATTTTTGTTTGAAAATCAACAACTTAAGTTCTACAATGTGTGTGCTTCTATCCTTTATTTTTGTTTGAAAATCAACAACTTAAAATTTTCTTATAACAAAATTTAAACAATGTTAAAATATCACATTGAATATATAAAGGAACTAATATGTACCAATCCATTTATTGCCAATTGATTTTAAATTAAAAATACATAAATGTTGACATGGTATTAAGCCTTGTTTGTTGGCCAAAAAAAAGTTTACCGGTTCTAAAATGGAATTCGCTTCGACATGGACTGATAAAAATCATCATCTTGAAGAGGTGTTAGAATCTCTTATCATCGAACATACAAGGAACTAGCACTAATATACAAGGGATATTGACTAATCTATTTGTTGTCAATTGGTTACAAAATTGATTATCTTGTCACAAAGAATTAGAACAGAACGCTGATAAAAAAAAAAAACCTTTTTGTGAATATCATCTGACAAAAAAAAGTTAGCAGTTGGGCAACAAAAAAAAGTTAGCCGATGAGAAAAAAAAAAGTTAGCCGCTAGAACATAGCAGATGAAGAAATAAGATTTATTGCCATCCACAAAAAGCAAATTGTGAGACAACCAAAAATTTTCATTTATTTTTTAAAAATCGATATTTTATTATTATTGGAAGCTATATGTGGAAACAGAGTCAATACAGAAGTCGTTTTACTTGTGTTTCTTATAAGTATGAATTACACCCGAGTTTTCAAGCTCAGTCGCTTTCATAGTCTTCTTCCTCAGCAATAGCTTTGATATCACTAGCTGCTAATGAGTTCTCCCGTACTGGAATGTAAACTCCTGATGGTGATGAACTTGAGACACTTCTGTTTGCAGAATGGTCATCGGTCTTTGGATTTTCATTTATCTGATGAGGTTTACTAGTTATGTGCATTGAGCCTGCGGCTTTCTCGGTAGTTGGATGAGACTCGATGGGTTTCAAGTTTTCTTCCCCATCACTATCGGCGAAACCATCATCATCGTCTTTGTTCTGTTTAGACTTGCTTTTGCTGGAATCAGTACTGGAGCTGCTTTGAGATTATTGTTGGGTGGAGTCAGATTTGGGCTTTGTTGGTTGAGAATTGTCGGATTCTATCATTACAATCTCGACATGGAAACCCGGTGCAGGCAGTTTTCTCTGCAAAAACCGTCGAAGGATCAGGTCTAATGGAAAACAACCAAGTTTGTTTCTCAGATCATTAAGGCTATGAGCATATCTTTTTACCTTATCAAAGCCATCAAAGTCACTACCTTTCAGCATTGTTCTGTTATCAGTCAGCGTAGTATTTAGCCAACTGTGTGCAGAAAACAGAGAAAATTAGTGAATCTGAATCCGTAAATTTGGAAGATGTCTGTGAAGGAAGAGAGTTAACCAGTAGAAATCTCCATCGCTGTCTTGAAAGTGGATTTTGAAGTCGCCAGCTAATTCTGTTAGACCAGCTTCACCAGGTATGGCAAAGACAACACTTTTTTTTTGGAGCTTTTATCCAAAAATCTTCAGGCTACACAACCCACAAAACAAGTTTTTATGTCAAGACGATTCGAGGTTATGTAACAAATAACAAGAGACGAGAGAGTGAGAAGAACCAAGGAGAACAATGCATACCCCCAAATCCTTGGTTTTCTGATGTTTCTTTGTTGAGAAAAGTATATCTGTTCGGTAGAAGAAAACAGAGCATTATTATTCACACGTATGCAAATATACAAAAGACAAGAAGAAACTAGCTTTTTACCATTATGGTTGGAGATCGTAACGGCAGGTTTAATCCAGTAAGGACAGTTGATTAGGCAAAAGCCTCTGAGCATGCATCTACATAAATGTTTGTTAGCTTGTTAGGGATATATACATATCACTGCGATCAAACTAACTGATTGGTCAGATATGTGTGAACCATACCTTCGTTAAGGTGGAACTTTCCTATCAAACTGATTTTGAACACGTTCATAGTACTTGACATATCGCTGAAGGAAACAGAAAAGCTCGTTTAATAGGATGAGGGAGAATGTACAAGCACATAAGAAGATTATTATGATCTCAAGACTTACAATTTGACTTGGCAGAACGAGAGCTTTCCCATTGTGACATCTCTTTTGGTTATAGTAATCAATAGCCTCCTCACTTGTAGGAAAGAACTGCAATGGAGTTATCAGTCAGATCAGTCACAGGAGTCTTACAGAGAAGGAATGCATACATCGGCCAAGACTTTGCTTCATTTAAGTCTCACCTTGAGATATAGAAGAAGACAGCAAATCATTAATCCGGTTCTTATCATCTCAGCTTTACAATGAACTACCACTACATTTTGGATATCTTCCTTCAACCATGTATATGCACTTTGACAAAATGATGGTATTAGTTGCATAGGCGGACAATTATGGTAATCAAATGGGAAAGATGCAACCTGAAGGGAAGGAAACACTGTAAGAGGTCTATAAACACTAGACACTAGCTTTGAAAACAAGGGCAACGATTTAAACTGCCTGCAAGATATATGGTCTGAGATAGTAAGTGAGTTGAGTTTGGATATACCTTTCCCTCAAATCTTAAGCATCGTACAATCTCTCTGAACAAAGGTTGTAGACCTTATATTTGTCCTGCATATTGGGAACAAGGTCTAGAGATCTGGTATGTACCAACATGACCAAATATAAGCCAAGTAAACGACTACATGTCTGGGCTGTCAAATCCAACTGGTATGAATCTTATAAGAATTGGAGGAGTTTTCAGAACTCATAGGGTTTAGGAGGCTTCTAGTCTGTGTAAATGGTTACCTTGTGATGAGTTTCAAAAAACTTAATCACCTCTTCCATGTGATTGCGATATAGTCCCTAAATGTGCTTTTTTCGATTAGAAACTCAAAAAACTGAGAGAAGAAATGAACTGGCTGGGTCAGACCAGGACGAGTTCGTTTACCTCGAAAAATCTGAAAAGACCAGAGCTTATATCACCTGCTGGGAACCCCATTGCGATTATATCTCAGTAATATATCTCATGTCCAAATCGAATTCCCCCTCCTAAAGATTAGACCAGGTGCTACGGAAAATAGAGATGTAAGTGATACTATCCAGGTTCTTATACATATATTAGAATCTAGTCGATGGATTACACTGGACAGCAAAACAAGCTCACTAAAAAAATGGTAACTACTAGTTTTGGGAAGACATTTTGGGCCAGTCCCTACATAACGGATTAAGGGTAGTGTTACTGCAACAAGCTGTTGTGACTAGTATGTGAATCACTACAGTTTCAAGAATCTAACAAAATCAAGGAAGACAAAGTTACTATACCTGGTATCTTCTTTTGTTTGAGAGACAATGTGGCGTGCTTTCACCTGCATTGCTTTTACAGCATCAAAAGATGAATATACCACAGCTTTTGTGAGCGACTCAAGAGCACCACCAACTTGTGCGTTTGGTGATCTAGAGTCACCAACCTCCTCAGACCCTTTAGTTGGAAAATGCAGACCAAGTTCAGAGGTGAATCTTGTGAAAGCTGACATCCCAGAATCTGTACCGTTTGGATCATGCTGTGGGAATTTAAAACTCTTGGCCCAAGAAGAAAGACCAAAAGAAGAAAATATAGTTTGCGGTGATTCAAGTGGGGAAGAATCTGGCGGGCATGGAACTATATCCTCTGCTCTACTCAAAGGTTCAGCACCAGTAGAAATAACAGGCATTTGAGTATCATCAACCTTTGCAGTTGGATCAGTTTCCATTTTAGCAGTCCAACGCTAGCTCAGACAACGATCAGCCTTACTTAACGAGCAAACAACAACCTAGGAACAAAGGAACGCCCACGTTTGAGTATAAGCCTAGCTTCTCATTAAATCAAACACTAGCAGAACACAGAAACAAAATCTAGCTAAAACTATTCACAAATTCGCTTCTAGAATCATCTGAAAGAGCACTGACTATGAAAAATCACGTTCGCAGGATGAAGAATCTAAGATTGTACTAGTGCATTGCTATAATCCAATAGCTCGCGAATTCGAAAGTACGATCGCATCCATTTTTCACACATCTCTCAACGCCAAATCAATGACGGAGTCGAAGAAATAGATCTCAAATCATAACAGTGAATAAATCATCTAGCAGATCAAGAGGCTTGAAATGAAACTAGACTTCTTATTCGTCAAGCATTGGCCGGAACAAAAAAACGCAATAGAAACGAGAGTAGACATTGTTTACCGGAAAATGCGGGACGATTAGCTTCGAGCTATTTTTCGTAGTGAAGAAAAGATTCAAAGAATGGAAGAAGATGGAGGAAAGAAGCAGATTAGGGTTGATTCAGAGCAGCTTACGAAATTTCCGATGAACGTGCGGAGATTAACGATCAATTCTCGTCTGCTACAGCAATTTATTTATCATCGCCGCTCTTGCCGGTGACAATTTTGTATTTCCTTCATTGGGCCTTTAAAATGGGCCTATATGGGCTACAAATATACGTCTAGCAATTGGCTTGTCTTAGTTTAAATTAAATAATATATGGTCTAAGCAAATTCTTTCCTAAAAAGTTAAAATTAACATTCATCTATTCCTACACAAATTTACACTAATGTTTTGATTTCATCTACTTTATAATAATTTTAGTAGACTTTCTTTGGATCTAATTTCCATAAGTAGAAAGATTTCTTCAGAATATGCCTTTGGTCTAATCTGTGAAGGCTTCTCTTTTACACTAAGCTTTATAATATGTGTTAGCAACATATGGATTGAAAAAATTGTAATCATACTAATCAATTAAAAAAAGGGAATTTACTATCATGACAAAAAAAGTATACCATGATTGTTTTAAAACACAAGTGTTGCAATATCAATGTTCTTAGTTTGAATATGAAAGATTTCTTTTAAATGAATATAAGCTATAAAAATAAATAAGGTTAAGAAGGTGGTTTATAATAAGCATAAACAGAATAAAAACTTTGAGATAATGTGAGGAGTAGTAGAATAACTGCTGCACAAAAAGAGACAACTGCCCATGGATTATTGAAGTACTTATGTTTCAAGGTCGCTCTCCAAGCATTCCACTTATGATCGTAATAACGGTTAACCTCTATTGATAACCGAGATAGATAGCTATCTTCGGTGTCGAATACAACTTCTTGGCATAGACGGTTGAATAAATCGGCAACTTCAGAATCACTCCCTAGCCAATGTTCGATGATACCACAATAGTGTAAGTAGCTAACATCCTCGTGAGAATCTATTAGATTGTCCATGAAGATTATATAGGATGTGATGTCATTGCTCGAGTCGATATGGCACTGCTCGAAAGCTATAAGATTAAGAAAAAGAGATTTGGTACCTACAAAAACACAAGATAAGGATTGACTGAATTTTGTTGAAAAAGTGTTTTTGTTTCATTATCTAAACTTCTTTCTAGTATAGAAAATATTAAGAATAATGTCCCACATCGAAAGTTGGATAGATATCCTGAATAATATTTAAAGAATATAAGCCAATCCACTTATTGCCAATTAGTTTTGAATTGGAACTCCATAATCTAACATAGTATCAGAACTCAATCTACACATTGTCCACCCCGATCTACAATCGATCTACAATCGATCTGACCCAAATTTGATCCACTGATCCTTGCCCAAAAAAAACGAAATTTATGGCTAGAATAACACTATCATCTCGAGGGAACGTATTGGAAATAATGTCACACATCAAAAATTGGACATGAATCATAAATAATATATATAGAATATGGATCAATCCATTTATTGCCAATTGATTTTGAATTAAAAACCTATAATCTAACAGAAAACACTATTTTTCGTTGCTTAAATCATTTTGAATTAGTCAATAGGGAATAATTGATGACATTTGCTTACTTTAGTTAGTCACTTGATACACGAGGAGAAAAGTCGAACAAACTAATCGATGTCATACATTTTTAATAGTTTTTTTGGTTTAAACAAAAATTTATCAACAATTGTTTTTTGGTTTAAACAAATTTTGTTTTCTGATAAATCAACAAAAAGAAAAGAGGAAAATATTATTTTGGAATGTAAAAAATAATTAAGTAGCATTTCAATGCTGCATATCACATCATGATTCCTAACTAATATATACTATTTATTAATCCATATAAATCGACACAAACGATAATTAATTTATATGGATTCATAAGTTAAAAACGTGATGGGGTAAGAAAAATAAAATAGTAAAGCAGGAGGAATTAAAAAGAAGAAAGAGCGAAAAACGTGAACATACCGTCATGGATAAGTAGCCTCGGGATCTCTAGATAACCGTTTTTGAATCGAATATCCCAAAACCGGTCGGTTTTCCTTCTCCTAAATTTAATACCGGCTTCCTTTAGTTCCGTCACGCAATGTATCAGTTGTTGCCGGCGCTTATCCGCCACGCGTGTATTCCGAGACCATCTCTTTCTTGGTAACCTCGGTTCCGGTTTAGGACTAGACCCGAGCAAACTTCTTCGAAAAACATCTAGACAGTGCAATTCGCCCATGTCCGCAAATGGGTCAAAGGCTTTATCTCTTGCCAGATAGTTCTCGAGTTTTGACTGGTCGGTTTTGGTCAACGGCTCGTCCGTAGGCATTAGCGGATCAAAGAACCGAACTGCTAATTGGGCTACTAAACCGGTTTGGTTCCGTGTACCAAGTTGTAGCTCTAATAACCGGTTTAGAACGAACAAAGGAAGTTGGTTTTCCAGCATTACCATGTCACGTTGAATCGAATGCATCGATCCTCTCATCGCGAAAACAGGATCATTACGTGCATATCTGGACAAAACACGAAGAAACAATAATTGAAAATCGAACGACTGAGACCGGTTTAGTGTCTAACCGGAAATAACCAGCAATTGAAAAATCAGGCTTACCCTAGTTCTGTGAATCCTTCAACAGCTCCTCTGAAGAGCTCAAGCACAAAACAACTATCAAGAACAAGCATTTCAATAAACTCGTTACTGTTCAAACTTAAGGGACTTTCGTAGCAAGCTCGAGCCTTCTCCTCTAGCTCTCTCATGGCGTCGATATACATTTTAATGCCTTGGTTCGTACGTTTCAAGACTCTATTAACCGCACGCCATTTGTGACGGTCCATAGATCGGAGCCGTTTCTTACCATGGTGGTATGGACCAAGCGAGACGGTCTGAGGGAAATACGATTTGTTGTCGTTTTCTTGAAGATAATATGGAACTCTGTAGATACAGAGCTTTCCCCAGCTTGTCGTATCGTCGTCTCTATCTGCTTGTTCGAGCTTGTCCGCTATTGATATCACCCAATCGTCTCGTGAATCTTTTGGGCCCTCTTTGATTACCTCGATCTTTCCCGGCTCGGATTGAGTCTGCTCGTGGTTATGATGGTTTTGGTCTAGATCGGATCTGGTGATTTCAGATAAACTAGGGAGGTTTTGATCTCGATTAACCGGCTCGGTTCCTTGGTTCTCGATTTCGAGTTTCTCACGGATCTTGAGGGTGAGTAAGTACCAGCTCAACATATCTTTGTAGAAGACAGCCACCATGTTTCGTTGGTTGGAGCTTCTTCAGGAATATGAGAGAGGAAGAGAGAAGTTACAATATGTGAATGATTCGAAGCTATAATTGGTTACTTATTATACTTATGGACCCCAGTGATCTGTAATGACAACAACCATAATTAGATATATGATGTATCTAAACCCACACACACACATTAATAACTTTGAAAAAAGTAACTAAAATTTATTTTCTACTTTTCTTGTAACTACTAAAATGCATACAAATTAAATGGAACCCTGCGACTTGAAAATAGGTGTTATTTACGTTTTGTAAATTTGTCACAGTTTTTATAAGAAACAAAACCTATAAAACATAGAGATAAAAAGTCTACAATTTCCTAATTATAAAAACGAAAACTTATGATGAATCCTAGAAATTTGAGTTAAGCATAGGACAAAGTAATTTTTATATTTGGATATCTATTATCCGAGTAGACGTTTACAGATACTAAAAACAGGAATCAAGACGTTTATGAAAACCCGCAAAACACAATACCTACATGCGAGTTACCGAATATGCATACGAATAATGGTAATGTAAATTAATATCTAAAATTTTAAAATATTTAAATACATAAACAATCATTTTCAAAGTTTTAAATTTAAATTTTAAAGTTCTAACTCTAAAATTTTTAGATACAACCACAACAAAGTTAAAAAAAACATATATTATATGAATACATATTATATATATATATATATATATGTAGTTAGGGGTTTTTGAGGATATCCGTATTTTAAAAAAAAAATTATTGGATATCCGCTATTTGGATCCAATACGGATATCCGTGTATATCTATTTCGTATTTTTTATTCAGATCCGTTTTGCTCGAATATTCGTTTTTTGGAGTGGATACCGGATCCGGATCCAGATATCCGACGGATCCAGATAATCATGCCCAAACCTATATGTAGCATATCATAAGGTTACAAATGTAATTAGTAAATAGATTAGGCTTCTTTATGCTTTCCTATATATATGTTGTACAATCATTTTATCTAATCAAGACATTGAGTTATTCAAATTACATGGTATCAAAGTTATTGATACCTAAAAACAATTTTTCTTTTCAAAATATAGACTCCTTTTCATCTTCTACGTCGGCTCCTCTAATCTTTTTCTTGCCATGGCTGCTTAAAACCCCAACGAAACTATTGTACGAACAATCAAACTTTCCTCAATGTTAACACATCCATTGTTACAAAGCTAATCAATACCAACTACCTCATGTGGATCTGTCAGGTCCATGATTTGTTTGATGGCTATGAACTCGCCAGATACCTCGAAGGATCTGTTCAAAATCCACCGTCAACATTCACTATCGCTCGTGTTACCACTACCAACCCTGAATACACTCTATGGAAACGTCAAGAAAAGCTTGTCTACAGTGAGGTGCTAGGTGCTATCTCCACGTCAGTTCAGACATTGCTTTTGCAAACCACCACCGCGCATCAAGTCTGGAACATGCTCATCTCCATCTTTGCCAAACCAAGCCGTGGACATGTGAACCAGCTTCGTTAACAACTTAAGTAGTGGGTTAAAGGCACAAATAAAATTGATGAATATCTCCATGGGTTCGTCACTCGCTTTGACCAACTCGTCATTCTCGGTAAGCCACTCGAACATGAGGACCAATTCAAATTCATTCTCGAAGGCTTAAATGAAAATTCTACAAGTGATTGATCAAATCGAAGGAATTGACACGCCTCATTCGATCACTGAAGTTCATGAATGCCTCTGCAATCATGAAGCCAAACTCCTTACACTCATGCATCCCTCATCAATTCCAACTACAACAAACATCGTGTCTGATCGCAACAACAACAATCACAACTTCAACAATCAACGCTTTGACAACAACCGCAACATCAATAATCACCAACATATTTGATAGTTTTCGAACAATAACAACCCCAACAACTCAACCTGTTGTGCACCAAAACCCTAGCAAGGACGGTGTCAAATCTGTAGTCAACAAGGAAACTTTGCTCATCGTTGTCCTCAACTACAAGAGCTGACTCAGTCCTCACCAAATGCAGCTCCACAGCAGCGTAATCCTTTTACACCGTGGCAGCCATGCGCAAACCTCCCGGTCGATCCCAAGTTGGCTCATAGATAGTGGTGCGACTCACCACATCACTAATGACCTCGACAACCTCTCACTTCATCAACCTTACCACGGTGGATATGAAGTTCTTATAGGTGATGGCTCCGGTCTCGCGATCATGCATACGGGATCAACATTGCTTCCCTCTGACTCTCGTCCTTTATCCTTAAATATAATTCTATGTGTTCCCGATATTCATAAAAACCTCATATCCGTTTATAAATTGTGTAACACTAACCAAGTCTCTGTTGAATTCTTTCTGGCGCATTTTTAGGTGAAAAAATCTCAGTTCATGGGTGCTCTTACTCCAAAGGATCATTAAAGGCGAGTTGTACGAGTGGCCGGTATCTCGATCAACCGCAAAAACATTTTTCGCATCTCTATTACCCAAACCAAGCCTTCCACTTTGGCATTCAAGACTTGGTCATCCATCTTCCTTTATTTTAAATGTTGGTGCGTCTCATTTTTCCTTACTTTTGTCTACTTTTTCAAACAAAAACCACTCTTGCACTCATTGTATAATCAATAAAATTTAAAATTTACCATTTGTCGAATCCTCAATCTCCCATACTCGCCCTCTCCAGTATATTTTGATGATGTGTGGAGCTCACCCATTGTGTCTAAAGACAACTACAAATATTACCTTATCTTTGTTGATCACTTTACGCGATATACGCGGCTTTATCCCCTTAAATAAAAGTCGCAAGTACATGACACGTTCATAGCCTTCAAAGCGTTTGTGGAGAAAAGTTTTCAACAACAAGTCACCACTCTCTACGGTGATAGTGGAGGTGAATTAGTCGCCTTAAGATCATTATTTTCCGACCACAACATCAACCACCTTACCACACCACCACACGCCCCTGAACATAATGGAATTTTAGAGCAGAAACATATACATTGAAACCAGTATAACGCTCCTCTTGCAAGTCTTGGTCCAAAAAACATACAGCTCAATTGCATTTGCTACCACTATCTTTCTCATCAACTGTTTCCCCACACCAAACCTTGCTTTTTGCTCACCATTTCAAAAGCTCTTCAATCACCCACCAAATTATACAAAGTTATAAATCTTTGGGTGTGCGTGCTTTCTGTGGCTCCGACCGTACAACTCACACAAGCTCGAAGACAAGTAGAAAACTTGTATCTTTCTTGGATACTCACTCACCCATAACACCTATCTATGCCTTAATATAACAACAATCCGCTTATATACATCGTGACAAATCTAATATGACAAAGAAACCTTCTATTTTCAACTCAAAAACACAACAACACCAACCCTCACCGAAACTACACCAATATTGTAAACATTGTCGGTCACTCATGTACCATTTGTCACATCGGTGATCCCACGGACGACCATGGCACCATCGAGCTTGACCCCTCACCCATCGTGGCCTACAACAATGACCAATGTCACCACGCCAGAAAATTCACACCGACTACACACACCGCCACAACCTCTAAGCTTTATTTCTCCACTCTCTTTTCTTCTTTCGTAATCTACACCGCCACCATCTTCAACCAATATCACTTGGTCCATGACCATATATCCTACTACTACTAGTCAAGATAAGGTCAGGGAAGAGTCCAATTAAGATTTAATAAATTGTAAACATCTGAAACTCGGCACATGGCACGGCCCTACTCGTATAAATGATGAGGTGATCTTATAGAAAGTCTCCAAAATAAACTCATATAGTATAGTAAGATTTAAATATTCAAAATCTTATTAAAGTTTTTGACCAACCAAAAAATAGTGTTCAGCATGCAAACAGTATCCAATATAGGAATCATAACAGTCCGGCGGACCTAAAACTATTTTTATCGGGATTATAAGATAAAATTAAAACTTTTATCGGGATTATAATTTATGGTATAGTAACATTATACAAATACTAAGCAAAGATATAAATTTTCATAATATATTTTTCCATAAACAACAAAATAATGGATATACTACACCCTAAAAATGTTGTATTTTCAAGAAAATAATAGAGAAAATTTACCACAAATAGTCAACAAAAATTACCACATGATCCAATTGGAGGAGAATTGAATTTGAATTAAGGGGTGTCACTACCTAAGAGATGAATACAAGATGCTGGTGGACCATTCAGTCGCATACATGCACTAAAACATCTTCTTTATTTTACTTTGATCAAGTGACCTCCCTAACATGTTAATGGAGGTCATGATCATCCCCGACGCGACAAACATGTGTGATGTATCCAATTTTGGGTGAGATAGTTCCATAGATAGTCCTTTCATCTAGTATGATATATATAGATCTAAAATTCGGCCATTGGAATTTCTCATAAAGTTTGATCTGTCTTGTTCTTCCATAGAATCAGTTAAGATTCAGAATAACATTGGAATTTCACTACTATGATATGGCTTCCAAACAAACATAGTCCAAAATAAACCTCTTTATGTTTTTCAATACACTAACCTCTTTAAAATGTTTTATTTTGAATAGCAGATAATACAAAATTTTGAAAAACAAGAAAACACAAATATTTCTAAATAAAATAACTATGAAAGTTAAGAAGATGGTTTATAATAAGCATAAACAGCATAAAAGGTTTGAGAAAATGTGAGAATCAGCAGAGTAACTGCAGCAAAAAAAGAGAAATAGGCCCAAGGGTTATTGAAGTACTTGTGTCTTAAGGTTGCCTTCAAAGAATTCCACCTACGACTATAATAACGGTTAACTTCGCCGGACAATTGAGATAGGTAACTATCTTTTGGGTCAAAAACCACTTCTTTGCATAACCGGTTGAACAAATCCGCAACTTCAGAATCACTTCCTAGCCAATGCTCGATGATACCACAGTGGTGCAAGTAGCTAACATCATCAGAGGAGTTTATTAGATTATCCATGAAGATTATGTAGGATGTTATGTTATCGCTTGAGTGGATATGGCACTGCTCGAAAGCTATAAGATTTGAGAATAGAGACTTGGTACCTACAAGAAACCCGAGAGACCATGGTATTTTTGTAAGTTGAAGGAGCTATGGGGGTTCTATAGAGAAATTTGGTTTTCATACTAACATATCACGAACAAGATCATAAGACTAAGAAAATAATTTTTGAAATACTAATTTTTTGGAGCTAGATATATAATCAAGATTTTGTAAAAAAAAAACTTTGCTAATCCATATAAACGAGAATTAGGTGTTAAAATGGATAATAAAAGAAAATAATAAGAGATTTAGGGGGTAAGAATCAAAAGTTAAGAAATAAGAAAAAAGGTTAACTCACCATCATGGATTAGTAGTTTTGGTATCTCTAGATAACCCTTTTTGAATTCAATATCCCAAAGGTGATCTGTTTCCTTTCTCCTGAACTTAACACCAGCTTCCCTTAGTTCTGTCACGCAATGTATCAATTGTTGTTGTCGCTTGTCCACCATACTCATGTTCCGAAACGACATGTACCGTCTAATTTTCGGATTCGATGGCCGACTAGACTGGAAGCTCCGAAAGATACTTCGATGGAAAACATCCAAACAGTGCAACGTGCCGTTGTCACCAAGTGAGTCAAGGAATCCTCCCCGCCAGTTTATGAGTTTAATCCGGCCCCTTTTGCTAAGCACCTCGCTTGTTGGCATTAGTGGTTTGAAGAACCGAACAGCTACTTCTGCCACTATACCGGTTCTGTTCTGTGTATTGAACTGTAGCCCTAATAACCGGTCAAGAGCAAACAGAGGAAGTTGATTTTCCAGCATTACCATGTCACGTTGAATCGAATGCATCAATCCTCGCATAGCGAATACCGGGTCACTCTGTGCATATCTATTCGGTACACAACAAAACAGATTCTATAGTTTAGATAACTAGATTCAAAATCAGACAAGTTTAGCAAGTAGATGAGATTACTAGACAAGGTACACAACAAAACAGATTCTATAGTTTAGATAACTAGATTCAAAATCAGACAAGTTTAGCAAGTAGATGAGATTACTAGACAAAAACTAGTTTGACCAAAAAATTTAGTCAGGCCTACCCGATCTCTTGGAATCCGTCAACGGTTCCCCTAAAAAGCTCAAGAACAAAACAGCCATCAAGAACAAGCATTTCTGTGAACTTATTACTACTCATATCAATAGGACCTTGGTAACAAGCACGAGCCTTCTCCTCAAGCTCTTTCATGGCGTCAATATACATTTCGATGCGGTGCTTGGTACGTTTCATGACCATATTGACGGCACGCCACTTGTGCTGCTCCATGGGCTGGAGATGTTGTTGGCCATGGTGGTACGGACCAAGAGAGACGGTTTGAGGGATGTAGGACTTCTTGTCGTTTTCTTTCATGTAATATGGAACTCTGTAGATACAGAGCTTGTCCCAGCTAGTTGTAGCATCGTCTTTAAGTGTTTGTTCCATCTTTTCTTTGATTGAAATCACCCATTCTTCTCTTGTCTCTCTTGGGTCCGGGTAAGTCTCCACTTGGTTCTGCAAGTTTTGGCTTTGATCACGTCCACTAAATTCATGGAAACTATGGATGGGAACGAACCGTGGTAACCGTCTGTACTTTTTTTTAGTGGCATCCAAATTATATACAACCATGGATTTCTGTCGGTTGAAGCTCGGGAGAGATCGAGAGAGAGAAAGAGAGAAACAGTAAATGTCAAAGAAATATGTAACTGAGTTGAAGTTGTAATCTGGCCACGCTTTGTTTATCTTTTACAACATAAAATTCTTATAAATACAAAACATATATTAAAAAAAAAGCTTTAAAGCATATGCATAGGTGGTCTTCACCAGGTTTCTCAAAAATAAAAATTAAAAAATAATAGTAAAATATTATAGGTCTCTACAAAAAATGAGAACCCACATAAGAGTTTCTAAACTCATCCATAAAATTTTCAATTTTTTTGAGTGACCCATAATATTTTATTATTATTTAATTTTTTATATTTTTTAAGAAATTTGATGAGAAACTTTCATTAATAATGCTCTTATAAATACGGTACATGGTGCATTATATCATATTCATGATTATCAACACGTGGGATTGAAACATCTACCTACCATAAAAAGGAATTATTAGAAGACCAATAACAATGAAAGCGATATGGTCTTGGTCTTGGTCTTAAATCTGAATATAATATATAAACTCGACAGAAAGGAGAAATCCATATTAAGGAACTCAAACATTTACTGCAAAAATAAGAAAGCTTAAAAAGTTCATTACATGTTTCTTGGGAAAACTGTTTTTTCATATTTATACAATGGGGGTTCCGATAAATGAATTACTTGTATAATTGAACTGTATCTCTTATGATATAGATTTTTTTAATAATTATAAGTAATGTACCATATGACTTGGGCCTTGAATGGAGCAGCGGTTTATTAGTGGTCTAAAGACGGAGCGTATCATACGACATATACGTTAAATGATATTACCATTCAAGTAAACTTTAAATAGTATAAGCGTATCTCATTAAACAATTAAAAGAAATGTGTACCGTCATTGGTAAATGTGGTAGAACAATTTGATCCACACCAATTTTGAAGTGTGTAACGGCAGACTAAAAAACATTATTCTTTTTAATTATTTAAATGTGTAACAATACGTAGAACATTACTTAAAAGTTAAAACTTAATTTTAAGTCTTTAATATGTCAACGCTTTACTAAAATTTAATTTCACAATTACTTAATATAAAATGTTTAGTTAATTACTACATGTTCTTTTTTACCTCTTAAAACCGTTTTCCCTATATTAATTTATTCAAAACCAAACATTCGTTACAACTTCCGGGACTTTTCGTGGCGCATGGAAGGAATTTTTTTTCTTTTTTCTAATAAACAGAAAAGAAAGAAAGAATAGAGTTGATGGCGACGTTACTGGAAGGCGTTAACGATCTTGCTCTCATATCTTAGGGCCTCGAGGGTTGCTATTAATAACGATTTTTTCCTAGAGAAATAACTCTTTCTGTAGTGGTATGGCATAATCGTTATGAAAGTGCATAACTGAGGGCGTTTTCAAAAACAGTAGTCAAGTACTAATTGGCTGATGGCTGCTATTCGAATAAAATTAGTAGGACCCAGTGAGGCAATGATGTGTGTGGATGGATATTAATCGAGGAATAGTGAAATACTGTTTAATGAAGTCCGTTGAATTTTCATTTTTTGCAAATGTTTGGCAGAGTATACGAGCATTTGACCAAAAAATTTGCAAACTTTTTACAGATTTTGCGAATATTTGGCAAATTCTATAAAATATTTGACAAATTCTACATAATAGCAGACTCTACAAAATAGTTAACAGTGCGAATATTTGGCAAAATCAGTAAGTATTTGACAGACTCTGTGAATATTTGGCAAAATCAGTAAGTATTTGACAGAATTTAACAGATTCTGCAAGTATTTGATAGATTTTACAAAAATTTAGCAGATTCTACAAACATTTTGAAGAGTTTGTGAGTATTTGACAAAATCTACTAATATTTGACATCTTTTTGTAATAATTTTTAGATTTTCTAAAAAAAAATTATTTTTTGACCCTAATCAAATATTTTAAATCAAAAATATTAAATTTATAGTTTTAATTATAAACATAAAAAATAGTGAATGAAATAAAATAATATTTTTTAACTAATCAAAATTTTAAAATATTTATTAGTTATAATAAATAGTGAATGAAATTTTGACATTATAATAAAATATATTAGCAACTAAATTATTTTAGCAATCAAAACTAAAAGTACTATTATAGCTATTTCTCAAAAATAATAGATTATCTTTGACAAAATTTTCTAAATAAAATTTTCTATAAAAATGTCGTAGACGATGACACCAAAGGGAAAAATCAATTATTATTCATCGCAACTTGGAGACTCTTATCGGTGAGAAGAGAATATTTTGAACTTTGAAGACTCTTCCTGTACTTCCGTATTTGTTTTTTTAAAGAATTTAATCATATACTTCAATAGTTGAACAGAAAATTGAGTCTAACATGTACGTATGTATATTTAATTATGCAGTGTAGATCCATTACTGTTTCTTATCCTTTGTTCTCTTTTTTTATTACTAGGAAGTTTTATACCCAACCACATCTGATAATAATTTTATTCTGATAATAATTTTATCCTAAACGTCATTCGATCTTGTAATTTTTAAGTTTTGCTTAAGATAATTTTCCAGTCATTAACGATACTTGGTTGTTTCTTATACTTTCACAAGCAAAGGAAAAAGTCACAATTGCACATGAATATTATCGACATTGTTTCAGGTATGGTATAGAATCCGGTAAAATCTAACACAAGTTGTGTCTTATATAAATTTATGTGATATTTGATGTGCATATGTATGACAGTATGAATTTGTATATGTTTCTATTTGACGTTTCATTCGTATATGTTTGCCTTAAAACTTCATATATATAACAATTTTGAAAGGTTATACACTCATTTACATTACTGCGTGACTGCTAGATAGAACATTAAATTTGCGTTTACGATATAGGAGTGACGGATGTAGGTCCGTTACAACTTTAAAACAATGAAGCTAAGAGATTGAGATCGAGCGCGAGTGTAACTGTGATATGTTTGATGCAACGCTGTCAATAACTTAAAGCTATAACTTGGCAATGTCAGTGTGTTGGTTTATTTTCTATTGGAAGATCCCGAAGATCTTGTAGAGAGAATTAAGAATATATGACATATAATCGAATATGTATTGATATTATTATCAAGATATGTATATATCTAGTTAAGGAAATTAGCTTGATTAGGTTTGATATTCTCGTCCCTATATAAACATATGTAAACACTACTATAAATATTAATTCTTCCCGTCTTTAAGCTCTCATCTCTTTAACATTTTCCAATCTATAAGTCTTCTAAAAAATATTACATTCGTTTCATACAAATATATTTTTAAGGTTTTACACATATTAAGAAAGTTTTTACATAATCTAAAAATAGCACTATTTTTAATTAAACATGATTAATTTGTTTACTTTAACTCTAATTAATAAGGGCAAACAAAAACAAATTACACAATTTTTGTATTAAAAAAATACAAAACAGTAATCTTTGTGAAACAAATTTTTTTCTAAAACATGTATCTTTAAGGAATGGAGAGAGTACTTTTATAGAAAGACTCATAATTCATAAATGTTTCTACTGAACGAGTGAGAGTCAACCACCCAAAATCTCGTTAAAAAAGAAGACTTTGTACTCTTATAAAAAGACACCCATAAATGCTTAGCTTGTAGTATACGTACATTAAAAATGTTACCAAAGTTGAACAATTAAATGATTCCATGTCATACTAGAATATACTCCATATGTTCTTACTTAATCCAATTTCTATGATTTTCATCGTATTAATAAACCTTTTGAAATAACAATTTTAACTTTGTGTTCATTGGCTAATTGTGATGAAAAAATAAATTATGATAAATATGGAGATAATATGAAATATAAAGCTAATTCTGCATTAGAAATAGAACATTTATAATTTTTTGAACCAATTTTTTTCCTTAAAAATTAGATTAATTAGGAACATAGGGGAATAACAAACTTTTATCCAAACAGATAAATGCAAATCATCTTTTTCAAAAAATTTATAGTACGGATGCAAATCATATTTTCACCGATTCACAAGAATCAATGATCTTAATAATAATTTCTTAGATATTCAAAGAATCAACGATGTAACTAAACAAACCATACCCCTTTTTTTTCCTGAAGTTCCACATGTGTATGGATTGATAACACAGAAGTCAAAAGCACCTTACTATTATTACAAATCAAACTCGAAGCTAAAGTTGGTGAGAGAGATCTCTCTTCCATTACATAGCAAAGTTGGTCTGGACTTTGCTTACCAGATGCTCTCCATAGACAGCTCTTTTGAAAACTTGGGATACTCCTCTCCCTATAGGGTACTTTTTTTTACAGATATCCAATGGCTCCACCACCGCGTCGAAATTAGTCTGTTCATTCAAGATATTAAAGAAAAACATGACTCCAAGTCCAAATGTGGAAGACAAAAGAGTGTTACAAGTATATTACCTCGTAGAAGAATGCAAAACAGACACGGTATTTAGGAGAGTTATTGATCACTCTGTGAAGCGTGGATTCGTATACTCCGTTTGAAAGTATCTGCATTTATGATTACAAAAAGGTTCTCAAAAGGGTATTCAAGAAAGAGAAATGAGAGTGGGAAGAACAAAAAACTTTAACATGTCGCCAATGTTGCAAACAAATGATCCAGGAATAGGAATGGCTGATATCCAGTCGCCGCCCAAGTTTCTCACCTTTTTTCAAAAGTTAAAATCTCTTATATCTAGAGCCAATAACACTTCTTCACATAAACAGAAAACAGAGAAGATAATAATAACAATACCTGGAGACCAGTTTTGTCATCATCTTGATTTACAAGAGTTAACAAGCCTACATAGTAAAGTGTTCCCCCATTGAGACGATATAACTATGAAGATAGAATCAGAAATTCAACTATGTTTCATTTCAGGCTTTAAACTTAATTACCATAGTCAGTGTGAGCTCCACTGGTACCACAGCGTGGTAAGCAACAGATAACCGGAAAAGGTGAGTTACTCGAGCGGATACACGAAAAGGTAATCGTAGCAAAACAGAAGGAGAAGTAGGAGAAAGTTACCATCCGATATCATTATCGGGTTGGCCATTTATGAAGGGAGCACCTGGATAGCCAATAAGACGCATCTTCCCTTCAAACTCATAAGGTGATCCAGCAAGAGCTAAGGAGATTCCTCTCAAGATTTTTCTAGAAAGACCTGAAACCATGAAATGAAATTACAAACTAAATAATTGTTTCTGAGAAATACTCTTGCAAATAAAACACATATAAAGTAACCGAGAAAGGGTGAAAACACCTGTACAGAGTTTAATATACTCTTCCATCAACTCTTTGAACTCTTGCGGATTCTCTGGCCTTCAAGTAAACGCCAGAGAGAAAACGGTCAGAAGACGAAGCGGCATAACCAAATGAAAAATCCAATATAGATTACCATTGGTTTGACCCTTCCATGGCTTTTCCTGTCTCCCCATACTTCCCCTGCGTAAACTCTTTGTAACACTATCCATAAGATAATAAAACACATGAGTAGAATCACATGGCAAACATGACTAGTGCATAGTGGGCACAAACACAAACACTTACATCAATGGCTTCGTGCATGTCTGGTTTCACTTTGGTTACATTTTCTCCAATTCTCTGATATCCTCTGTTCACATAAACATCAATGAACGATCTCCCAAAACAACACTATATAGTATTGTGAAAAAGAATTTGTACACACAAACCTGTATCAAGCAGCTGGAGTCATCTAGATCTTAAGTTTCTCTTCATAAGGAAGCTTAAAGAACTGACGAGTGACCTCTCTGACTTTATTAATAAGATCCTCTGAAATTCCATGACCTATCTGCTCAAAATCAGATCTTTCGCAAAACCCAAAACAATTAAAGTGGACAATAAAGCTAATAAATCAAACTAAAGTTTTGGTACCACGTAGAAGAAACCGGCGTCCCTACAAGCTCTAATCCAGTTGCCGGACAACTTCAACGACGCCGGCATCCTCCGACATGTCGGGATCATCACACTTGAGCAGTAGAGGAGAGATGTCTGCAACGTCGAGAATTTGAGTGATGCTTTGATCAAAGTAAAAGAGAATAGAAATTAGGGTTTTCGTTAGTACCAATGACTCGTAAGGAGTTGAAGTCTGTGGCCATTTTCGTTTCCTTTTTCTCTCTTTTTCTGATTTTTTTTTTTAAATGGAGTGAGAATCAGTTTTTAACAGCAAAAAGGACTTGCGAGGATTTTATGCTTTCCCAATTTAGATCGACACACTATTTTAAGACAAGTTGGATACTTTGGTTTTGTTTTAATCAAGATTCTTTATTTGAAGATTCGAATCTTTTAATTGCTCCTTCTGGTGCTTTATTCAAGGAATAAATCAATAGCGATTTGAGATAATTTCAGTTTTTTTATATTTTCACAAAATTCTATTTAAATATCATTAAAATTATGCATTTTCTCTGTTTTAAAATAAGTGTTATTTTAGTTTATTTTAAATATCGTTTTGTATTTTCAATACGTACTTTTAACATAATTTATAGTTTTACTTCTATTCTATTATATATTGACTAATGAAATCAGTTTTTAATATGTGTGCAAAATTTTTAAACTGACCCCTTGTTTTAAAAGAGAGGCAATAATTTGGTCGTCGCAGAGTCATCACTAGTGATAGTGATTTGATCCGATAGCAAGAACAAAAAGCAAAAAAAAATTAAAGACCGAAACTCACAAAAAAAGAGTATTCAACATGAAGATTCTTATAATAGCATTGACGATTATTAAAGATTTAGACGTGTCTGGCAATAATTAAGTCTTTTCATTATAATTTTTGAGTTGTTGATATATAATTTTCTCTAACCATTTAGTAGAGCATGTTTATTAGTTTTCCGCTCCCAAAAGTCTAATTGTAATTCTACTTTGGTTTAAAGAATGGAGTTTTATTTGGTTGGATATATATATATGTCCCTGAACTTTGCTTCGAATCGATTTGATTGAGATAGATTAGATCAATTTGATTAAATTAACGTCTTCACATAGATCCAAGTTTTAAATAAACGTCTCTTCGATTTTAGTAGAAAAAGTAAATAAGTTTATATATTTGGTTTGATTAATATATCCATTTCTAGTTTGTTACTTTAAATCTATTTGAGCGTAGTGAAGCATTGCGTTGATGGCATTTGTTGGTAAATTGGAGTTAGAGATCGGAGATGATGATGATCCTATGGTGACGACGGCGGCGACGGCGGCGACGGAGGAGTTTTTGGAAGGGATTGTATCTCTAGTGTAGAGGGGAGTGAGGAGGAACACGATAGTGAAGAAAGAGGCGAAAGCGAGAAGCCACAAAAGATTTGTGCTCATTTGGTTTTGGATGCAAGGATGAAGAAGGGTGAGTTTTGTGTTCGTGTTCCCTGATCCGTTGTTCATTGTTTCTCTTCTTAATATTCTCTTTTTCTCTATTATATTTCTTCTATGGATTTTAGAGGAAGATGAGGATTGAAGGATGGTTTTAAGATTTCTCAAAGGGAGAAAAACTGGGGTTGATTTAAAAGGAAGTGAGTAATGAGTAGTTTTGAGAAATGTGAACTACAAGCAACACAAATTGTATTAGCATAGTAGAGGAACGAATAGAACATTATGATAAGTTCTTATTAATATTCTAGAAGTTTAAATCTTGGAATTCTTATTAACATTGTTTTCCCATTATATCACTTTTTTTATCTATATCATTTATAACGTGGGTGTGTGAGGTGGTTGTATGTATACGTGCAGGAGTTTTGGTCATTGCGAGAGACACAAGATCTAATTACCGACTAAAAGTCTATCTCCCTTATTGCTTTGGTTTATTTCTTAAGGAAACAGCCCAACACTATTAGAGAAAAGAAAAAAAAAACACACACACACACACAACACATCGAAACAATACAATATTGAATATATAAATATTAGAAATTCATTGTGCATTTCCTTTTATTATTAGCAAACCGTTGGATTAGGACATTATTTTCACACAGTAAATAATTTTGTTCGAAAAATTCATATTAATTTTTTAAAAGTTACAAGAAAATAAAAAATTTAAAAGTTTAGTTCCTTATTCCGTATTACATCATACAAAAGTTATTAAGTAAATGATGATTTAATTTATTTAAATACATATTTATAATATTTTATTTGGAAGAAA
Organism: Cardamine chenopodiifolia; assembly: GCA_963922655.1. Lineage (NCBI taxonomy): Eukaryota > Viridiplantae > Streptophyta > Magnoliopsida > Brassicales > Brassicaceae > Cardamine > Cardamine chenopodiifolia. The sequence continues at coordinate 14,083,855 of OZ000463.1, forward strand.
TGCGATTCCTTGAAAGGATGAATATTTTTAAGTTAATAATTGATCAAGAAAATAGCAAATAAGTGAATAACAATTGCGATGATGGAACATCTAAATTTTGTCTTCTTTTTTTCTATATCACCTTTTTGCTAATCTCTTTGCCTAAGTGTTTGCCTTTGGACTCAGAACGGCTGCTCTACCAATCCTTGATACATAAAGGCGTTAAATAAGAAGCCTATTATGTTGACAAAAAAAAAAAAAAGAGAAGCCTATTGATAATAAGACCGTTCTAAGATTTGGCCCATTCAGAGATTTAAGGTTTAAAACCTCGCCTCCGCTTGTGTTTACAATCTCAATGGGACCCCTCCTTCTCCTATAAACGTAATCGCATAAATAATTTAGAGTTGTGATTATGTTGTATGATGGTTAGGTAACAATATTAGTATAGTAATGCGTTGAGTAAGAGCGAATGTGAACGTACGATGTCCTTTTCTTTGTACCAATACAAAATTTACAACGACGGTCCAACTTTGTTAGGTATAGTTTGGAAAACAAGCTATGCTTCTATCTCGTTTTCATGTACATTTTCTTTTGTCATTATCTATTTATATGTTTTTCAATCCTTTGAAGTTTGTTTCACGTATAATTCAATTATTAAGTTCCTTTTCTGAATAAATTATCAATATATTCAGAGACGAGAGAGAGATATATAGATGAAACAGAGAGATTACGAAATACTTGTGTTTAATTATTGAATGAATGCATTAACTTTACAACTGTACATATTTAGCTTATGTACACAAATTAAAGAGATCAGTCACAATAATCAGCAACAAATTAACTGATTACTGTAACTAACTCATGCATCTAACCAATCTTATTCTTTAATTATATGTAATTTTGAAATGGTATTTGATAAACATTATATAGACACATAGTGCTCTCTTATAGTTGAACGTGTAGAATTTTTCTAGACAACGTTATAACCATATATATATATATATATATATATATATATTTTGGCAATGACTACGAAAGAGGCAAAGACCCACCATATATGTAAATCTCAATATGCTAGCTTTGAATCTGATTATATGTTATTTACGGTAACACATATTATTTATTATTATTTTGATAAAGATCTAACACATAGATTTTGTTTCCCGATCAGTGAAATGGAAGATCCAAAGCTTTGTATCGTTGTTTAGGTTTCTATTTCATTTTCATACATTCCATATAACCGTAGAAAAAATGGCACAGCTAAAACTAATAAAAATAAATACGTGTCAAAATTAATTCATATGTAAAATAGTAAATTACAACAGATAATTAATTTTGCTTACATATGAAAAACACAGTAAAATTATTCAAAAGATTAAAATTAATCCATCTCGTATATATATGCATACACACGCGTGCATAAGATTACATATTGAAAAAAGTTGATCAGAATAATAACTGACAGATGCTCTGCTCCGTAACATGAACACTCACAAAATGACACTCTTCTTCTACTCTCTTCTCTTCCTTCTCCTCCGTATCTCCGCCGCTGATCATCTCCCGGCGACGAACTTCTTCAACTCCTTCTTACCATCCGATGCCGTTGCGTTACTCTCCTTCAAATCCACCGCTGATCTCAACAACAAGCTTTTATACTCTCTCACTGAGCCTTACGACTACTGTCAATGGCGCGGCGTCGAGTGCGCTCAAGATCGCGTCGTTCGTCTTGTTCTCAACGGCGTCGGACTTCTAGGATCTTTCTCTCCGGAGACTCTTAGTAGTCTTGATCAGCTTCGTGTTCTTAGCCTTGAGAATAACTCGCTCTCTGGTTCGATTCCTGATCTATCTCCTCTCGTTAATCTCGAATCCCTAATTCTTAGCAGAAACGGTTTCTCTGGTACTTTCTCTCCTTCGATTCTCTTTCTTCGTCGGTTAACCGTACTTGATTTATCGTTTAACAACTTCTCCGGCGAGATTCCGTCTGAGATCAATGCTCTGAGTCGACTCAGTTCTTTGAATCTCGAGTTTAATCGATTCAATGGTACTATTCCGCCACTGAATCAATCCTCTATGGTTACATTTAACGTTTCCGGTAACAATCTCACCGGAACGGTTCCGATCACGCTGACTCTGTTACGATTCAACGCTTCCTCGTACTCGTCCAATCCTGGGCTCTGCGGTGAGATCATTAACCGATCCTGCGCTTCACGTTCTTCTTCGCCGTTCTTCGGTTCACCAAAACCGAACGCCACGTCATCATCATCTTCTTCTTCTCAAGCGCCAATTAGTCAAAGCAGTCAAGCCGCTGAGAACGATGGAGCAGCGATGACTACTCCGCCTGTGGATAAAAAGAGCAAAAGTGGCTGGTTGGTTCTCTGTTTCACCATTGGCCTCGCTTCTCTAATAGTCCTCGGTCTCTGCTTCGTCGTGTTCTCGTTAGTTATAAAGAATCGAAGAGACAACGACGAAGACGACGACGACGACGACGTGATGATCTTTGAACCGAATCGAAAACGAGATTCAACGTTTACGCAACCTCCAACAGAATCTCACATTTCGAATTCAAATTTCAAATCTCAGAAGCGGGAAGAAGAAAACAAAGAAATCAAATTTCATATTCAATCCACGGAGCCGCCGCAAAAGCGAATCCCAAGGAACGGAAATCTGATTTTTTGCGACGACGTTAACGGAGGAGAAGGTGAGTCCGGTGAAGCTATATACACACTTGACCAGCTGATGCGAGCTTCGGCGGAGCTTTTAGGAAGAGGATCAGTAGGGACGACTTATAAAGCGGTGATGGTTAACGATACGATCGTGACGGTGAAGAGATTTGCTCCGTCTAAAACAGCGATTACTAGTGATTTGGTGTTTGAGAATCAGATGAAGATAGTTGGTGGACTTAGGCATCCGAATCTTGTTCCGGTAAGAGCTTATTTTCAGTCAAACGGAGAGAGACTTGTCATCTACGAATACCAACCTAATGGAAGTCTCTTCAATCTTATTCACGGTAATCTTTATCTTCTTCCTTTTGGAACGGTAGGGTTTTAGTTGTACTCACTGAGTCAACTCCGAGTTGTTTTTTCAATTAGACACATATCATATTGGTCTCAATCAAAATGAGGTGACTGTGAGAGGTAGTGGTAAGGCAGAAACCTTTTGTGTGTAGACTGTAGACATGTCTCGTTTTGATGGGTTTTGGTGCAGCTTAATCACTTGAATGTACTCTAGACTTGAGTCTTGACCATATAGAGACAATGGAGGAGTTTATTATTAAATATGTTTTGTCTTTTACCTCGTTGAACAAACTGGAGGTAGAGGACAGAAGAATCTGGTTAGAAATAAGAATCTGTTAGAAATCTGTGCTTTTTTCACGTGAAAACTCCAGTCATTTGTCAGGAATTTAGTGTGTGTTTGTCTTACGACTTGAGCTCCAGTGGCTTCATCATAGTCGACTCTTCTATGGTTGGAAGTGTTCCCATTCTAAACTTATAATCTGAATTCATCATAGTAAAAAAGTCTTTTCTTTTTATCTTGTTGTCATTGATATGAATCGACTAACTAATAACTCTGTTTTATCCCTTGGTCTCAATATGTTTTCCATAAAATCCAGGTTCAAGAACATCAAAGGCAAAGCCATTACACTGGACATCATGTTTAAAGATAGCAGAAGATGTCGCTCAAGCACTACATTACATCCACCAATCAACTGCACAGTTCCACGGAAACCTTAAGTCCACAAACATCCTCCTCGGTCACGACTTCGAAGCTTGTCTCACAGATTACTGTCTAAGTGTCTTAACAGACTCATCAGTCCCTCCCAGTGACCCGGACATCTCTTCCTACAAAGCACCAGAGATCAGGAAATCAGCAGACAGTCGTCCCACGTCCAAATGCGATGTATACTCGTACGGAGTCTTCCTCTTAGAGCTACTAACCGGTAAAACCGCTTCGAGGCAACCGTTTATGGAGGCTGACGATATGTTAGATTGGGTAAGAGCAATGAGGCAAGAAGAGGAAAGGTCAAAAGAAGAGAATGGGCTTGAGATGATGACTCAAACGGCTTGTCTTTGCCGTGTGACATCGCCAGAGCAAAGGCCGAAGATGAGAGAAGTGATCAAAATGATTCAAGAGATTAAGGAGAGCGTTGTGATGACTGAAGAGAGATATATATTCCTCTGACCAATTATGTGAGTGGTTAGGGGTTAACTTTGAAGGAAAAGAGAGTATTAAAAGTGTAATTTTTCTTATTTCTTATGATGCTAAGGGAATATTTGTATTTGAAATATGGAAAACCTCAAATTTTGGGCGGTGGAGCTGACGGACACGTTTGAAAGAAAGAAGTATATTCCTGCAAGTTGAAATTCGTTTTTATTCGACGCCAAAGCTAACGACCTCTATAGGTAGATTTTTTAAAATTTATAAAGAAGTTGGTAACTTGACGTGTATTTTGTAACACTGCATATTATTTAATAGCATAATTCCATAATATAAAATTTATAAAATAAAAATTTTGTGCGATTGGATAAATTTTATAAAAGAATGGACTGCAATATTCAACTAGCAATACACACAAATACTTAAGAAATTAATAATTTATTACATAAAATTTTAATATGTTTTAGCTATTTTCATATGATAAAATAATATTTTACTGTAAATAATTATTTTTTCAGTAGTTAATTTTTTGCATGGGTAAAAAGAACTATTGGACTATTTACTATAAAACTAATATAAAGTTATGACATATATTAAAAATTACTTGAAAGAAGTGACATACTTTTTATTGTAAATAATTGTAGTTTCTTATTTTATTTTTAATAGTTAATTTTCAGCATATGTAATATATATATATATATATTTATTAGAAATTTATATTGAATAAAATATTTAAATGCTTGATTATTTGCACAATAGATTATTACTTGTAGTTTGTTAGATAAAAAAAAAAATATGTTACACCTTTAAACAACTGTTTTGTGATTGGTAAAATATTTGCATAATTCCATTAGAAAAATCAATTATGCTATTATGCAAGTTACCAATCAAAACCAAAACTTTATACACAAAAATAGTACATGTTGGATTTCCGATCCACGACTATTTTTAAATGGGTAACTTTAATCGGGATATGGTTTTAATATAAATAATTTCAATATGATTTTTTATCAAACATATTTTAAATATAAGGTTTATTTATTTAGCTTATATCAGATTTTAAATGTACAAAAATAAAACTATTGTAACTGAAAGATCCATTTTATTTTTAGGTTATTTAAAATTTTTTTGGCTGGGAACCTTTACTAACCTATTTTTCATTAATTCAACCTACAACCTATTTTCTTTACCTAATTAACTAACATGTTTAGGAGTGTTCATTTGAAATATCAGGATGAGAATTGCGGGTAAGAGTAAGAAACTGATAACTCAAAATATTACCTAAATTCGGTCGAGAAATTTGGATAGTTAAAATTACTATCCAAGTTCTCACTAATTTAAATAGGGATCAATTTTGGAACAAATATATTGGATAATTTTGGGATATTATAAGAAGTTTTGAAAATGTTTAGATAATTTTAATTAATTTATAAATTTTTAGTACATTTTAAAAAAAAAATAATTTCTAAATTTTTTTAATTTTAAATAAATATTAAAATTAATTTATATTTAAAAAAATACATACGAGTAATCAGATAAAATACATGATTCGTTCATGTATCCTGGAAAATAAATTGATTTGTTTCAGACAAAAAGTATTATGTGGGATTAAGGCTTTTTAATTAAATAACAAATGCAGATGTGCTTTTTACCCATTGTAAAATGTGGGATTTTTTCTTTCAGTCATATACACGTATTTTAGTCTCATCCATAATTTTCATTTAAATTTTAGAACCGTTGCATTTAGAATTAACTAAAATAAAATATTATTTAAATACTGACCGATAATTAAAATCTAAGATTTCTTTTCTCCATCCAATGGATAATATCTATGAAAACAATGACTAATTTTTTTCTTAAAAGTATGTTTGAAATTTTTCTTTTAATTTAGTTTGTCAGATCATCACTTTTTTTTTTATCAAAGCAACAAAAAGGATATTAATATAGTGATAGTGTTGATTATGTTGTTACATTTATCAATATCAACAAATATTAAGTATTCATATTAAGATTGTTCCACCAAAAGAAATCAACTATAAGTTTCATGTTACCAAACTTTCATCAATGACAGAAATATTGGAGAATATATAGGAGATTAATGCAAAAGGACCAATCGGTTTGATTCTACTAAAATTAATTGACAATTGGTTAATATCGTGGAGACGTTCTTTGTTTCTACAACCGTCACCAAGTGATTCTGTTCCAACTCTTTAATGTTGACCCCGGTCCTAGATTCCAATGTGTTAGAGATTTTTTTTTTCTTCAATGCAAGAAAGTTCACTGACGTAGGCGAGGTTTGAAGACTGAACTACCGTTCCATCAAATTGGTATTGAATATATCTAATGTTACATCAGATTTGCTTAAACAATGTTAAATCCTTTTTGTTTTCTTTTTTGTTTCCTAGCCAGGTGGCTTAGAGATCGATATTATCAATGCATGTCTCGTTAATTTTTGCTATAGCATTTTAACATATAAATAATAAAGAACTGTAAATTTTATAAATTACTTCTCATGTATGATGACTATGAAAAAGCCCACTGCTGCCTTTGGCCTCGATGGTGAAACTTTGTTGAATCGTTCAGTGACTTGTAAAAATCGTTTACTTATATTTAAAGTTGCCTTGACATTAACATTTACAAATTGTATAGTAAATGTTAATTGTATAGCTGATGATACTATACAGATTTAGCCTTAGATTCTATTCCACTTTGTACCAACAATGTGAATATTTATCTTTATATATTTGTAACATGTAATCTATAGTTATTGTTTTGGTTAAAAACATACTATTAGTACTTCATATTTGGAGATGTTAATAGGTGTGAAAACATAAATCAACACTATCACTCTATTAGCACTATTCTCATTATTGATAAGAAAAATAAGTGATGAATTAACATACTAAATGAAAAAAGTGCAACATACCAAAGATTTAAGATAAATTATCCAATGACATTGCGTTCATAGATTTTATCCAATGAATGAGAAAAAAATCAAAAAAAAAAAAGAAACATCACCCTCTTTTCTGAAAGTGGCAAAATCTTGAATTTTGATTATGCAATTGAAACTAAATTCTATATTATTCTTAATTGGCTTAAAGTGCAATTATTTTGTTTCTAAGATTTAAGTGAGAAACAAATGATGCAATTAAACACATGTACATATGACTTAATGGCAGAATCCCCATTGGAATGACTAACAAACATATATACGTTTATTTTATTATCTAGTAAAGAACCTACCACAATGAATTCCCTAGCCTGAATTTTTCAATCTTTTCTTCCGCTTGATAAAGAGTGTTTTGGATATGTAGCTAGTCTTGGGATAGCTACAGCCACTGTGGGAGATCTGGTCAAACATGGACTGGGATGGGCTGCTTTGCAAAAATGTAAAAGTGTGAGGTCGCAAACGAATGAAAGTTTTAAAGCTTTTGCAGAGAATTGGGTTAGAAGTGGTTGTAAGATCCCAAGAATTGATGTTGGAAGTAGAATGGGTGGTCATTCTCTGATTGTCAATAACTCTCCTTGGTTTGAAGTGTATGATAATGATTTCGGTTTAGGTAAACCGATCGCTGTTCGAGCTGGACCGGCAAATGGTAGTAGCAAACTTGTAGTTTTTCGAGGGATAGAAGAAGGAAGTATTGATGTCCATGCGATATTGACCTTATCTTTGTGGTCCGATGTACTAGTGAACTTGATAGATGATGTTGAATCTATAATGTAACATTTACATGACTTTTTATCTTTGGCAGCAATATTAAAACTTTTTAAGCAGCTATAATTACAAAATAGCTCTTAGTCTACTAGTTCAAACTTTATGGCTCATCGAAGCACAAAATGCATAACTCGCTGATGAAAATCTGATTCTCTAGTGTCAACTTCATCTTAATTCTTATGGAATTATATAACGTGACATAGTTACAATCATAGAATGGCTATGTCTATACATAATGGGGATTCTAAACCCCAATGGGCCTCATTTCAGTTGATAGAGAGAGCGCTTGAGGGGTCCAAAGCTCCAAAACTGACGTCGTAATGAACTGAGATTATGGTGCCAGAGAATGAAAGTATTCAAGTAAGCTATCGTGTGGTGATCCTCCGTCAACATTCTTAATCTTACACTCAAAACACCAAATATTGTTTTTTCTTTCCTTTTCTAATACACGTTTTGATGGATTGATTATGATCAGATCTATGTATTAACAAAATATTGATTCCTCGAATTTTGATTAAATAACAAAAAAAATTGAAGGACTACAATGAGTTTATTTGGTATCAACAAATCGATTACAAATAAAGAATACAAATAAGAAACGTTGAATTTGGATCCAGCTAGGTGTTAAAAAAAAAACCTAGCCTTAGCCTACAACTCTGTTTTCCCCCTGTTTTTATACCACTCCCGTCACCGAACGGTGACCCAATACTCGGTGACAGACCAATCAGGCATCGATTCACTAACCAAACTCCCTAGTCTCTCCACCGGCAAATCCAACGGCGTGTGTAAATCCGATGAGATATATTCCCAATCAGGGAATTCGAATGGGCCTCTCGGCGATATCGGTACTGCTTCCGCTCTCTTCACCTGAACAGAGACAGCAACTTCTCCTCGGCGGTGATCGTTTTCACAATCGACGGCTACGAATGAATGGCTCAGAAGCATCTCAGCCGTCCATCTTTTCTCAGGATCTTTAACGAAACACTTGGACAAAAAATCTTGTCCTTCTTCAGACAACTCCTCTGGAATCTTCGGCAACTCATCGCCGACACCGATACGTATCAAAAGCGACATGAAGTGCGATCCTTCTTTTACACTCCATGCCGTTTTGCCGCTAAACATCTCAACTACAGCGCATCCTAACGCCCACACGTCAGCTGCTGATCCATACTTGTTTTCGTTAACAGATTCCGGCGCCATATGTAACGGTGTCCCTCTAATCTCCATACCTTCTTTTGACGCCGTTAAAACTTCGTCAACTTTCCTCGCCAATCCGAAATCCGCTATCTTAACGGCGCCGTCGCCGAATAACAGAATATTCCCGAGTTTTATATCGCAGTGAGCGAATCCGTTCGCGTGGATGTGACGTAATCCTCGAAGCACTGATCCTGTGTGGCGACGCACTACGGATTCCGGTAAACCTTCACCGCCTAGTTTCTTCAGTTGTGTCGCTAAGCTTCCTCTTGAAGCGTACTCCAACAGCAAGTTATGCATCTCTTCGCCGTTCTCCACCGTTAGATCCTCGCCGTAACACGTTACGATCTCAGGGCAATCACCGAGTGAATCCAACACTGATTTCTCATTATTGAGCGAAGCAGCGCCGTAAGAGTCAGCCGATTTCACGGCCAAAAGTGCCGGGAATTTGCCGGAATCTCTAGTTTTCGTTGCTACACTAACAGTTGAGAAGGTTCCGAATCCGATTGTTTCTCCACGAAGCCACTCCATTGAAACAACAACTTCAAAGAGATATTACGAAGAAAAAAATATCTGAATGAGAGAACTGTAAAGAAAGGTTTCGTTTTTATAGATGTGAAGTTTGGTTTAGGGTAAAAATTTCCTTTTTTGGATTTCAGAATTAAAAAGTGATTTGAAGTCCTTAGCAAGTAGAGCAAGTAGCTCGCGACTGTTAATTGTGCCTCATGGCGCAACTTCCTTATTATATATACTCAGATTTTGTAATTTTTTTTAACATATTACTATTTTCAAAGTTTGAATATATTGCGGATATTTAAAGCACGTGATGATAGCGAATATTTGATATTTCCTCGTTGGACTACTAAAACAAAATTAAATAACAAAATACTATAGTATTAATTAAATTGGGAAAATAAATATCTTCGCACGACTTCGGTTTTAGTTAAAACGAGAGTCTACGGAATCTTGATATATTTAGGTACTGAGTACTAACATAACATCATGTATTTAGAAACAATAATTTCTCAGTTTCACAAAAACTGTCATTCTAAAATTTTACTTTTATTTTATAAAATATCATTTTTAATTTTAATGTGACTTTTTAATCTAATTTCATAATTTACCTTTAATTTACATTTATTTTTCTTTGAATTTAAGTCATGAACCACTTATTAAATGAGGACATATATGTATAAATTAAAAAAAAAACTTGTGTAAAATATGTTAGAACGATACTCCTTTAAAAAAAGGAGAGATTAGTAGTTTGTAGTATTAATATTATCATAATAAATGTTGACAAAAAAATATTATCATAATAAATATACTATTTATATCCGAATATTATTGATTGAATGAAAAAGTATTACTTCATAATAATTGGTGTTAATTGGGATTTGAAATCGAGAAATTTGATGGTCAATCTTTAATTAACTCTTGACCGTGAATTAATTTAACCAATCTACGACGATCAATATTTTTATATGATCAGGTCATAGTTTGAACTTCTTTCAAGGGCGTTGATGATATATTCAAAATCCAAGCTGGCGTTTGTATTGTTGTTTGGCCAATCCAAGTATCCAATTCTTTTCCATTTGGTAACGTTTTTTGCATCTTCTCCTAGTAATTTGGCATTTCTCTCTCAGACAGTTTTTCATACAAGTAACTATTTTTATGAATGAATGATATTACGAAAATATAACGATTGATTATGTTTAATGTAATTGTTTATTGTATCCTTGATTGTGCATAATTTGTGTGATTGTTTATAATTTTGATGGCTTATCATTGCTTTTTAACGTACACTGAGTTTCAAATTAATTAATAAAAAGAGTTGTAAATAAGAAAGAAACTAAAAGGACGGATATTCTCATAGCAGCAACAATTTGCGTTTTCGAATAGTATTCTCTAAAAAAACTATAGGTTTTTTTATCGATTCCAATAGCAATTCAACAGATTTTGATGCTTCAATATATGAATTTATCCGACAACTCTTCCAATCATTATTCTTCTTGCTAATATAATACTAGTCACAACGATAACTTTTATCGTTATAAAATGCTTAATATAGAAGGTTGCATAACAACTTGCTTGGCCGGCCAATTTTGCGGTCGTAATGGGCATGATTGCTGAGAATCATAGAAAATAGTACTCTATTGTTGTTTTAATATATATACTTAAGTATATCCCTTTTCGTTTATGATTTCTATATATTTCGTATCCAATTGATAAATATAGTTTGGCTACATGTCTACATATAGGAACAAACGATGTTAAGATATTAATATAGTTTGGCTACATGATCTACATATAGGAATAAACGATGTTAAGATATTAATACTCTATACAGATATTTGCATTCTGATTTATGGTTTGGTTAAGATTTAATTTTTATTTTATTTTATGATTTATTAATTTTATAAAATTTGAAACCATACAGAATTGTATTTTATTCGGTTTAGTTTTTTCTGTTTTTTTTTAATTTACGATTTATCGATTTTACAAAAAAAACTGTTAAAATACCATATGCATTTTGTTTCGATTTCAGTTATTTTTATATTTATTCCACAATTTTCAATATATATATATATATATATTGAACACATCTACAATTAAAAACAAAATTATCTTCAAAGATTTTCTTAAATAACAATAGGTTTCTATCATAAATTACATCATCTTCGTAAATACATTCCAACATATTAATCGGTTAAATGTTATTGTGAACTATATCATCTTTTATACAATTTTATTTCATTTTCTCTAACACGTGTTGAATAAAGTTCTTAAAAAGTAATATTAGATTTCAAAAATGTATTAATGTATCCACATAAAATATTGTTTATATCACCATATAGAAAAAACATTGCAAAATCACTATTATAACCAATCAAATATTATAATAAAAAAAATGAAAAACTCAAAAAAACTGAATAATTTTGCAGCTTCAAAATGAACCGAACATAAACTAAAATTTTTAATAATAATAACCAAATTGTTTTCATATAAAACCAAAATCAAACCGAATAATCTGATTATGATTAGTTTCGGTTCAATTTTTTTAGGTAAAGTTATTTTGCACATCCCTATTTTATGGACTAACGTTTACATGCAATTTAATTAATAATAGCCTTAATATTGTTTGTTAATTAGTTTCTACTTTCTATAATGTATGAGAATGGTTATAATTTATGATATTTTAGTCCATACATATATTAGAATCTACTATAACCAAATCATAACCATACTTACGTATCATGCATATATATATATATATATTCATACTAGAATTGACAATAACACTACAATATAACCAATAAAAAAATTACTTATTCTTGTTTTTGATTGTGAAGGTCGCAACTCGCAAGATTGTCATGAAATAAATTGCGGCGCACCTCGCACTCTACAAGATAAAAGTACTGATTACAATAAATGAATTAGTGGCCAAGAAAGAGCAAAGAAGTGCTTCATTGTGAAGTTTAGTTACTTTTCTTTCTTTATTGTTGGAATCAGACCTGAAGTCTTCGATTCCAAACAGAGTAACAGCCTTTCGCAAGTTGCGGCTCTTAATTTTTTTTTCATAAATTTACTAATATTAAAATGACAAATATCATGATTTTTGTCCATTATTATACTTATAAAAAAGATAACAGACATTAACGGAACCTGACGATGACGAACGCACGAAACTTGAGACGTACAATAACGCGAGTTTTGAGGAAATTGAAGTTAGTATATCCTTAGCCGTCACTCCGTCACCGTCACATCGCATGTTTCTTAGATTTTCTTCTTTTCTTTTATTCTACAAATATCTTCCTCGGTAATAGATTTTTTTCCTCTGTACAAATGGATAAAGATCTTGCGACTTGCAAGCTTTTTTTCTTTTTTGGGCTTTGGTACCATGAACCAATCACATACTCCGATTTTTCTTTTCTTTCTTTTTTCTTTCGGCTACTTTATCGTAGTTTATACTTTTTTCTCTGTTTCTAATTATTTCTGTTTTTTTTTTTTGGTTTTAATGTTAAGATTTATACCAAGTGAATATTACCGTTACAAGAAATAAAAAATAAGAGTAAGAGAATTATTTCTGTTGTACACAACAAAGAAGATTTCTGTATCCTACACATTATAGTCTTCAACTGTAGCTTGGTATTAACGCATGCTATTGCTATTTCCGACTCGTTTTTAAATTACACTGTATTTTTTGTGTGTTTAATGTTAAGAATTTCATAAGAAAATTAAGTTGTTAAACGGTTACAAGAAGAATAAAAGAAGATAGAGTAAGTGAAAATTCGGTCCAATGACACCTTTCTCGCGGAGATTGTTGCTGATTCGGAAGTGAAAATCCTCTTGTTTTTTACATTGTTGTTGAATAGATGTTCCTTACATATTTACAATATATATATATATATATATTTTATAAATATAATATTTAATTATACCGATGATATTATGTAAACCACTCCTGTAAATTAAAAAATTCGAGAAAAACTTCTTATGTCAGCATTAAGTCTAGATGTATACTGTGAATTTTTTTATGGTGCTGTAGAAGTGAGAGCGACGATATGCATCAATCACAGATACAAATGGTATCGTCCTACTTGCGTTTCCGAGAAACAAATACGGTCTATAAAATTGGAAATGTCTAGTGGGATGGAACAAAGTCGTGAGTAGTGGTGGGAAGCGGGTTGCCTGTTCCGTCCCGTAAAAAATCTGCGAGTTTTAGGGTAAATTTTCCTAATCTAAATCCGTTCTATTTTGTATTGGATTTTCAAAACTAAATCCGCATCTGCCCCGCAATAACCTGCGAATTCATCCGAAAATAAAAACCGGTATAAATCCGTATAAATTGGTATAAAACCAGTATAAACTGGTATAAATATGCTTAAACCCAAAAAAACCCCCAAAAAAAATTATGCGGTATCCACGGGTTTTACCCGCCAAAAACCTAATTCGTCTCTCGAAACCCGCCAAAATGTGGATTCAAAATTAAAAGACCAAACCCGTCTTGCATAAGCCAAAATCCGAAAAACCTACGGATTGCGGATCCAATTCCCATCCCTAGTCGTGAGCCTTACGGATAGAAGATTTTAGTGTCTTAGATTTTCAAATCTAAAAGCGTGTGCCTACTCCTACCACATGTACAACTTGCTAGTATTATATAAGACGTATATATATATATATATATATATACACACAAAGGCGTGCCTATGCATGTAGAAAAAAGATAATGGCTTTAGACCCCTAAATATTTAGCAAATTTTATGATCCTCAATTTTAATTTTCTTTAACTGATGAAATATGTATTTTAATGTGATTTTCCTTTGAGTTTAAAGTTTCATTTCATATATTAAAAGTAGTGTTAATTATTTATAATATTTTACAAAAATTTATCTTAAATTTTAGTACTTTTATAGATAAAATAGTGTTAATTAAAAAATAGATACAAAATACTATAAAATTATATTTTATAGCTTAAGAGATTTTTATAGTTTAAGAAAATAGTAAAAATTTATATTCATTATAAGAATATTTTTTATTATCTCTAAATTTTTTTTTATATGTTAAATTTTAGTTATAATATATATATATATATAACAAGTTTTTTCGCCTTAGATCTCCAAAACTCTTGCCACGGCTCTATATATATATATATATATATAACCAAAATATCATACTATATATCTTAACATTTCGGAGTAGTTTTAATCTCTTTACTTAGCTACTTAATAAAACTTATTGATGGAATATATAGTGTTGTTATCAATGATTTGGGACAATAGATTTGTACACACTCATGCAGTAAATAACAAGTTTACCTTTTATGATTAAAATAATCAACGATATAGTATAACATTCAGTTTAAATATATGTAGACGTCATATTAATTAGCTCAAAAGATCATATTGATTAATACAGAAACTGACATATACGTGTTTTGTTCTGTCACAAAATCTTAAATAAGTTTCTCTTTTTTGTTGTATTAGACATAATTCAATTAAAACATTGCGTCTAAAGAGAAAGTTTTTGAAATTTTCGACTATATGTGATGATGATGATGATGATGATGATGATGATGATGATGATGATGATGATGATGATGATGATGATGATGATGATGATGATGATGATGATGATGATGATGATGATGATGATGATGATGATGATGATGATGATGATGATGATGATGATGATGATGATGATGATGATGATGATGATGATGATGATGATGATGATGATGATGATGATGATAGAACCCGTTGATCTGCTGGAAGAAACGGTAAACCGTGGAATCGATTTTGTCAAAGCTAATCAAGGTTTCCGAATATTCCTTGGAATATGGATTAGAGATAGTCTTTACGGTCAATTTTACGAGATGGATCGAGAAACAGAGATTGAAAACAGTGTTTTGTATCCAACTCATTGACTGAGCTGATAAAATTAGAATTAGGTCGTCTTAAGCCAAACCTAAAATAGGCGGCCAAAACCAAGTGCAGTGAACATGAATTTAAACATGTTTTTTCAATTGTTAAAGTTAAGTCAAAGGCCATATACTTTGTTCTTCTTTTTTTTTGGAAAGTTTCCAAATAGATCAAAGCCGTCACTACACTATTACTGAATCACGATAAGAAGATTTATAATTGACTATTTGACTAGGTAGGCCAGTTCTTCAAATTATATCAATAAAACGAATAGCTAAAATAATAAAACACGAAAGTGTAATGCCACTTAGATCAAAAAATAAATAAATAAAACAAAAAAATGCCACCAACACGATTACGAATTTACGACCAAAAAAAGAAAACCTATCTGAAATTACCAATCAATATGATCATACAAAAGACAACATTCAAATATCAAAATCCTCGAGATTGACCAGATTTAGCAGTAACCCAGTTTTTTTTTTTCTGGTTTAATGCAGCAACGCAATTTTCATTTGGTTTAATCGGTTTGTCATCTTCAGCTTCTGCATCTGGTGATGGAAGAACAACCTCGACTATACGGATGAACATGACCTCTATGCTCTGAAGCAGTTGTTGGCATAGTAAGATCTTCCTGATCTTGGAGAACACGGAACCCGACTCTCCGATAACGCACCGTACGATATGTAGTACCTCTTCCGCTTCCAGAAAAACTACCGCCGGTCAACGCTGCTGTGGCCTTCGTAACCGAATGCCTCGCCATACGAAAGCGGCCAGTCGATTCCGTCGCTGAGGAGAAACATAGATGGGGTCTCGGAGAGGGATTCGGAACTGGGGAGTAAAATGAGAGTGAGAGAGGGGACGAGTAGAGAGAGGACAAAAACCTTGTGAAACAAAGCTGTCATGGCGGAAGAAGTAAACAATAGATTTTGAGAAGTAGAGAAAGAATAAGAAGAGAGAGTCACATGTGATGAGGTGATCGTGCTAAAGCTGTGAAGAGTAAAATGAGAGTGTGACCAAACGTATGATTTTTGGTTTTCCAAATCAATGCTCCATTTATGGCTGCTGCATCGATTTTTTTACGGTGAGTAATCTGGTGTGGCACGGTCTTTGGTCATATTGGCTTCTTAGTTGGTCACTGGAACTGGAAAATTATATGTAGAATGTGGTGAAAGTAAGGTTTCGTATCGACTAGAGAAATGAATAAAGACAAATATTACGGTCTCGTATAAGAGGTCTGTAAGGGGTTGGACTAGGGGTTGAGTTTTAACCTCATAAAAAATCACTCAAGAAACTCGCAGTCTATATCAACAATCATTTGCAATTCGCTCCCTGACTTATGTTTGATGCAATTTTGTTTATCAAAGAAATAGATACGCCATTTCAACAGTCTAATACTAATTTGTATCTGTCATAGTTATGCTAGGACAAAAAAAACAAAAATTCTCTCATTTGTGGCCTGCTGTAGACGGCCTTTGGTCATATTGGTTATGAGCTTAATGGGCTATCTTTGTGAAACGGGTCTTTTGAGCTTACCTTGTGATCCAATATATATATATATATATATATATATATATATCTCTGGTTTTGATTATAAAATAATTTTTAAAAGTTCGGATGTCGGATGGGTTTCTCCATCTTCTGTAATGAATGTTGTAGATTCAAGTTCCAAGAAATTTACGTAGAAGCAAGAAAAAAATCATTAAGGGATCAAATTGTTTGATATACACTTATTCAAAAGAAAAACAGTAATTAATACAGCAAGATAGTAGTAATACGATATGCCTTTCTAGTATGTTAACTTAAAATTAGAAAAGTTATCAAATAAAGAAGAGAGCTTTTAATTTTACATGAGTACTTTTATATTTCCCCGTTTTATTATAACGTAAAAATCGTATGGAAAATAATATTCTGAGCTCACCCGATGATAAATCACTATATATGGTAATTTACCTTCTAAACTATTCCTTTTGCTTCGTTAAAAGTTCGTTTAATACGAGAATTATAATTTTACATTTGCAAATGAAATTTATTTCATTATTTTAAAAACTGCGAATCTTATACGTTAAAAAGTAGTACATAATTTTAATTGTTTAATAAGTGTAAAAAATGTTAAACAAAGCTTCATTAAACGGATGAAATATTATACTATATTTTACTCCAAAAATATTCTTTATTTTGTCCTCAAAACTTCTTGGTATCTTGAAAGTTGGCTTGTCAGCAAAAAACGTTTTAATTAAAAACACAGATTTTAAGAAATTACATTAAATAATTTTTATTTTGTATTTTTCTATTATGAAAACATAAATCAATATTTAATTTAAATAATTCAACCAATAATAAATAGTATTCTACAGTATTAATAATCACAAAAATTAAACAAAAATAATTATTGGCATAAAAACTTGTAAAACATTTAATAAAATTGAACAAGAAAAAATAGTTAAAACTTTTTATAAAATGAAACAGATAAAATATATAACAATAATCTAGAAAGTTGGCTCACAAAATCATACACTTGTGCATCAAGAACGTACTACAACAAGTACGATCAGACAATGACATATACAATACACACTTGTTACATGAGAAACAAGACAGATAGCAACTCACGAAACCTAACTAGATGTCTGAATGGTAAAACATGTCGCATGATCAGTGACAAGGGATTGATTCATTTAGTAATGATAATTAAATATATTACTATACTTATTCTTTACAACCCAAGTCTGACTTTTAATTAACCATCCCTAACATATTATCGAAACCCGGAAAGATGAAACCATTTAAAATAAGAGAAAATACCCTCATAGATATTAAAGTCACTTTTCCCCTAGAATATTTTTTCTCTTCATATAATATATGAATATATTTAAAAAATCAGCATCATCATCTAAGAATTTGTGCATTTCCAAGCATTTGGTGATGATCAGACCGCATAATCGCACACCCTTTTCCTCCATATCCTCCACCAACACTCGCCAGTGCTCCTCCGGCCGCCACCGTCACTCCTTCGCCGTTAAACACCGCATGTTCCTCCAGAGACTGCACCTGCTTCTTGAGAAACTTAACGTAATGGATAGCCTCATCGAGCATCGACGCCGTATCCATCTTGGTCCCACCCGGAACAAGCCGTTGAAGAATCCGAATCCGCTCACTTATCCTCTCCCTTCGATGCCGAGCCGCTACGCTTTGTGGATCCTTAGAGATCTTCACGTTCTTTCTCTTCGGTGGCTTCACAGCTTCCGGATCAATATGTATTGGCTGCATCACGGCTATTCGAAATATCATCTCTCGCATTGCCGCCATGTTGGCGTTGTCGCTGCAGCCTCCTCTTTTGTCTGGGAGAGATGATGACGTGGAGGGAGCGTACCGGAAATTTAAACTGGGTTGGTGGTGGTTAGAGATGGTTGGGTCAAGTGGGAGATGGGTATGGGTGGTGTTGAAGAAGAAAGGGTGAATGTTGGAGTCGGAGACCATCATGAAGTTATGGGAATTAGGGTTAGGGTGTGGGTTAGAGAACTGATCAGGAAGCTTCTCCATCTGCTGCATCATCATGTTCATTAGAATGTCGGTATTATCCATTCTTTTTTTTTGGAATTTTTAGGGTTTCGTTTCCTTTGAGAGATATGGAGAAGCTGGTGAGATAAGGTATGGAGGAAGAAGAAGATGGACTGACAAAGCTTAAACTTAGGGTTTTGTGTCTGAATCACAATAGAGATGATGATGGAATAGAGAGGAAATGTGCGAAATGCTCTGTTACTACCAATCAGAGAGCCAGCGATATAGCAGGCAGTGATGGATTTATATAGAACTTTGTGACCCATTCTTATTCTTTAACTTATTATAATATAATATACACATAACAATTAGGATTGTTTTCTCTTCATTTTTTTAACCTATTCTTTTCTTCTTTTTCTCTCTATTTTACACCCTCGTGAACTTTTTACACACACAGATATTGTATGTATGCATACTAGCTAGCTGTTGAAAAATGTTTTCTTGCTTTGACATGGATGTTCCAACCTTCCATGCATTGAATATTATATTTATTTTGCGTATTGCATTTTATCAAACTATTTATGAATTTATATCTAATATAGGATAAAACATAGAAGTTATTTATGTTATACTTTTTTTTTTGGATAAAAGTTTTTATGTTATAGTTTCAATACTAGTTTTGTATAAAACCAGTTACGATTATATATCGACTTTGTCTTGAATCATCGCAACTCCCAAGAGACCGAAACTGATCGAAATCGCTATGTATTCATTTAGCTGATGAATAGAGTTACAAGTCATACTGGCCGTAGATTTACGAAGAGATTATCCTTTGTCTAGATCGACCTTTCACGTTTCACAAATCAGTGGAATATTGGACCCACGAGTAACCACGGCGACAAATCAAGGTGCATGAACCGGTCTCACCGCTGAGGCAGTCACCATGAATTTTCCTTTTCCTACAATTATAATTTGTTTTTTGTGTGTAATTTTTTTTATTGGTTTGAATACTAGATCTTTTAAAAATAAAAATTACTTTTAACTTTAGTTGTGTAGTATTTTTCCCTTTTTTAATCTAAACTTTATATACTATTGTTTGTTGTTTATAGTTGTTAAGTACCCCACCGCCACATGAAATATGTCAGAACCCAGGGAACCCATCTGTTTCGCCGGGATCTGTTCACCAGGCGACGGCGAGATATTACCTTGAATTCAATTTTTTCTTATTTAATATTTTAATTTGGATCCAATTTTATACGCATGAAAATATTCATGTGATGCCATTGTCTTGGTTAGTAACCTAGATTGGTGTGATAACCTCTTCAAATGTAACCGCAGAACTTTATAAAAAAATATGATAATAGTGAATTAACAATATTTAGATTTATAACAAATAGAAGGAAAGAAGATGAATAAAGTATGGATTTAATACATATATATATATATATATGCACACATACACATTCTCGAATTTAAACCAGAATTATGACACGGTGACATAATTAGACAAACCATTATATATCGGTAGAATTTGTAATAGTTTATTTGAAAATTTTCAATGTATACGTCTTATTACATATGAGTATTATATTGTCTATAAATAATAAAATCGAATCTCACTTGCCGTCGACCGTTAGTATATGGCACGCTTATCAAAACCGATTTAGAAGGACTTATTGCGATCTTCGTTTAGTATCCTTTTTCCTTTATTTATTTGTTTTGTTTTAAAAAGTTTACGTGAACTCGCTGCGTTTGTTGACAAGTACTGTAAAGAACAAGAGCAAGAGAAAGTCCATAGTAACATTAAATAGTTAACAAGAAAACATTTCAGTAAGAAAATTAATAAATGACTCTTGCCTTAAAAATGCATAAGTCCAAAAGATGTCAAACCTACTATCTTCAATCAAAATTAATGGTTGTCTTTATTTATGCAAAATCATCATTTTTTTCTTTCACACGTAGAAAATAACTTATTTTGACGTCACATTTTATACATCAAACAATTACTTTTGTTTATTTGTTAATTAAATGTATGCTGATTTCTTCTTCCCTATAATTAGACAAAAATAGACAGACACAGTAAGTTGCTTTGGACTTGGTTTTACCCTCTTATGTTGACACTGAAACATGTAAGGAAACCAACGAAACGATGACGTTTCCCTGTGCTCACTTTTTCAATCAAGAAACCAACTTTGAAGGTAACAAAAATAGATGCTATTTTCCCTTTTTCACCTTTTTACTTCCACAAAGTCACTGTAAGAATTAAACACTCCTCCTTCCCCTAGCATCTAAATTTCTTAACCAAGATTCGAAGGCTTGTTCGTACTTTTCTTTTTTTTTGTCTATCTCGAGGACTTTTGAAATTTCTTTTTAATTATTGAACTGTTTTATCAAAAGCACCCATGTCATTCATTACGGTGTTGATTGAATAAATGACGTTAAAATCGAGGGCAAATTTTAAATGTTAGTACTAATAAAAATTAAATAATAATCCATTTTTGATAACCAAAATGCAACTCTAAAACGCCTATAACGATTTGTTTACTTGGAATAATCGTTATCTATTTAGTCTCATCAATTCACCAAATAAAAAAAATGTAAAGAGCCTATCTGTTGTGATTTTATATGAACCCCCCCCCCCCCCCCCCCACCCCCCAAAAAAATAAAAATAAAATAAAATAAAACATATAAACTAGTCAATAGATTTCCATGAAATCTAGAATGGAGTTTAGTATATTGGTCATTTACTACGGAGTTTTTTAGTAAGATATATTTATTAAAAAAATAAATTGTCATCGTAGTATTTTAGTTGAGGATGGGCACTATAGTTAAATAACAAACATTTGGATATTGGAAGCAAATAGCATAAAATTCTAGAAGGAATTATATTTAATAATTGAATAACAAAATTGGGGTAGGTTGCCTCCTAAGGCAAGGTAGTGATACAGCTGTGTTCATGTCCCAAGCACCATCCATGCCCTTTGCTCCATATTAACCCACAATTTATATCCCAAATGATCAATCACGAGTTCTGAGACAGTAAATATAGTAACTAATATATTTCTAAGTTAATATCGTCCCAACATTACCACTGATGGTTTTCTGACCATTCAAATATCCTTTATAACTCGATCATTCTCATTACAATATCCTTGATATATAGGTTTTATATATCACTCTCTTATAATATCTTATAATTTCTTGAACAAGTGCTATGTATTCTTCTGACACATTTTTATCTTTTTCTTCTTTTTATTAGTTATTATATTGTTCATATATGGAAAAATAAGATAATATATTTAATTTACTTTCTTCGTATTATCTTTTCTCCAATGCTCCTTTTTTATTATTGTATCTCCAATCTCTCTTTTTATTCGGATAAATTCTCATGTTCCCTGTGACAGGATAAAGCTCATGCACCTCTCTTTAATTATTGCTATTATTATTCTATATTTATATAAATGTATGTATTTCACTATATTTGGGGTTTTTCTTAATGAAATGACATTTTCTTCAAATTTCAAGACAAAACTTCAGAAACAATACTCACCAGCTTAATCAATACATAAGCTCATACAAAGCGAGGACACATATTATTTAGGATTAATGTAAAGTACATTACAATACTGGATTAATCCAACTAAATTGTAATCAAGAACAAAAAAAGAAAGAAAGAAAGGTACGATCATGTAATATGGATGGAGACGCAAACAAAAGTCAAAACCTAGAAAATAGGAGCAGTCTCCGTACCGTAATCAGGAGAAATAAGATTATAAGAATTTTAATATATGAAAGAATTAAGACAAAGAAATGGGTGATGTAAGAAAGATTTACTTTTAATAAAAAAATAAAATTAGTTTTCGCCAAATAAGGAAATATAATGGGATTAACAAGAGTAGATGACAGGTCCCTTTTATTGGATCTCCTCTCTTTTATTTGTTTGTTTCTAGTTTTTTAGTAGGTTTTTGGTACATGTTGGTACATTCTTTGGCTCCTTGTTTTTAAACACCCATCCATGTCCCTTGTGCTATATTAAATGTATCAATTTATGCATTTTCCGGTGCACCTCACAAGACATATATAAAATGAACTATAAATGTAAGATAATATATTTGTTTTCATTATTGAATAATAGATCTCTAGATGAACTGATGAAAGGATCATGCAACATATTTTGTCTTCCATATATGAAGGGCAGGTAAAAATCTCAAAGGTTACGAAAGTTTTGTTACGACGAAGCCATCATTTTTGGTTAGTCCTTTAGACCATCTCCTAGTATTGCTGAAGATTTAAGCGATTTGTAAACACCGGGTTTAGCAAAAAATCATCATTTCATCAAACTTCTCAATTTTGTTGAAGATCCATAAAACATGTCGGTTTCTAAATGTGATATTAGAAATTTGTTGAAGATCCATTATATACGTGAATTTTTCTATGCAAAATGGTCGATTAATACGTGATTATTAAGAGTACTTAAACGCATGAGAAAGGATAATATATATTGTAGAGATGACGAGAGAAATGGAATGAAAAAAATATTATTAGTTTCTCATAATAATAGAAAAATACATAGATCAATTTATATAAGAAAATATAATTTATCAATACTAAGAGAGACATGATCAAGAAGAAAATGAATTTATGGAAGAGATTTAATGAATCGATGAGACAATTAAAAAGAGTAATAACGTTGATTAACAACACTAATACACCCCTTCAAGATGGACGATGGTTGAAGAGTCCAATTTTGAAATATAAAGGATAAAACTTGACATGTAATGGGTCTAGAGGTTTATGGTAAACTAGAATGAGAAGCTCGATGGCTTGGCACGAAGGAGCATGTGCTTGGTGAGCGTAATAACGCGGATCATGATGTTGTCGCGGAAGTGAGTTGACTCGGTAATACGAAAACAGGATTTAGAAGCTCGATAGTTTAGTGCAACATCGGCTTAAAGAAACACTATAGTTTAAAAGAATAAGTTATCATTAAATCGAATCTCAAGCATAACCGGCTTTGATATCATGTAAAGATGATGAGAGAAAAGGAATAGATAGAATATTATTAGCCTCTTATAGTAATAAAAATAATAGAACATGAAATCAACTTATATAAGAGAATACAATTTATGAATATTAAAAGACACAGATTAAGAAAAATATGAATCCATGGAAAATATTGAATGAATTGAGAAAGACGATGAAAAATAATAATTTTGATTAACAACACTAATAATACTAATAGATATTATAAGCCCACCTCATGCTTTAGTGTTTTGATTGTAATCATGCTCTGTTTACACGACAAAACCAAAGTGAAAACCAAACAGGCAAAAACCTTAAATGTGAACCATGTAATTGAACTGACCAACGACGGAAGTAAATAAGTAATGACTCTACCAAGGCTACCAACTGTTTCTCCAAATCTTCGAAGAAAACAAAGCAGTTCTTTGCAGATGATTGCAAAGAGTCGTGTGAAACAATAGAGGAAGTTAGAACAAATTGCGGCTGGTAGAGAACCGAAGTTGGATTATCTCAAAGGCTTGAGTCGCCGTGAAATCTCTGAAGCTTGATGCACAGTAGCGAATCGTCATTTGATGAAGTTAATGATCAAGTCTGTAGATCTGAAGTTTTGGTGGTGGATTCGATGATTCCTCTTTATCCAAATCAAATACATAATACGTATTCTGCCATGCCGATAACATTAGTTTCTTTTTAGCCAAAATTAGTCTATCATTATGTAAACGTGTTATTAAAAATCCATATATTTTACTAAATGATTCGAAATGAACCACTAAATATGATGCTGGATGTGGCAAATGAAACTTCAAGAACCATTGCATTACATATGAAAATACAAAACTAAAGAAAACCCGGTTAGAGAGAAGAAACCGACGTGCGACACGATCAACTAAAGGGTTCTGAATTAAATGGGCTTAAATCCTTATTTGGCCCATTCAAATACAGGCCTATAGCTTTAATTCTGTTAACAAATGATTATTTTGTATTTGGTTTTTTTTTTTGCAAAGGAGATAGATACTTCATTAAGAAAAGGGAAAGATGCAACATACAAAAGTTTGCAAAGTATAACGGTGGTAAGAAACTGAACTGGGTTTAAACCTGGATTATGGTAGAATTGTCAAATTAAATCAAACCTAAATTCAAACAAGGGAAGGTTGGTTTTGAACCGAAATTGCATTAAATATTTTTGAGCCCCTCGAGAAAACTTTAATATATTTTAGTGGTAAAAATCCTTTAAAATGATGTTGAGCTGATTGACTTATCCATCTTCATATTCATTAAATTAGTAATGAAAATTCCCATCACTATTAATGGATCATCAGCTTTTCTTTTTAGGGATCCTTGGATCTTCAGAACCGATTGTAACAGCATAATTCATATCTTTTTAGGTTTACTAAATTAATTTTAAGGTGTAGAAATCAATGAGCTATGCCTCTATAACATTATAGAAAGTACCTGTAAGACTTTTGGTTTTTGGATTCTTATTAAAAGAATCATCATGAATCCAAAACTCCAAACGCACATATCTACCTTAGGTCTTGGACCAAACTTGTGGTTGCCCAACAGAGCAAGCAGTACTCCAAAGTTTGTACTTTGTACAGTATTTTTTTTCCCCCAATTTACTAAATAAAATTAAAATTTCTACCAATAGCGATAGATTGCGATGTACTGTGTACATACCAGCCGAAAGAAAAGAGAACTATACCAACTATCTTTATCTTTCTTTAAACTTGTTGGAGAATCTATGAAACTAACGTTTGTTGAAGACTAATAAAAAAAAATCTTTCAAATTAAATGTATAAATAAAGTGAAAAGTCAAACACCAACTAATAAATAGTTCACACTTCACCAAGACACGTAACATATTACGCGGACCGAACCATCCCTTTGATTACCACCGTTCGTCTGCTCCACGGCCCACCACATGTCCTAACGCATCTGTCTAATATACGGCCCAGATCTGATCTTACATGTCATGTTGGAATTATGAGACGGATGGGGAGGAACATGATGGGCGGTAGGATTTGCACGTGATCGCAGGAGCAACGGTCTGATCAGATGGTTCTTTATAGTGGTTGTTGTGACCGTTTTGTGAAAATTATTGTGGACCGACATTATAATATTTTACAAGTACGATACTACAGTATCATACATAAAGGAACCTCTTACTATCTTTAATAATAATACATAAACTTGTTACTATCCACCTTGTTCGTATGTGAATATATTACCATCACATTTACTTTCGTGCACTTGGGTTCAATTAAAAAATATTGCGTTTTGGATATAAGCTTGGTGTAATTTTGATTTTGGTTCGTATAATCTTTTACCCTTTATAATTTTTTTATAATTTTTTATTGGTTGATGCATTAAAATAATAAAAGTTGAATTTTTACCAAACATTTATATTTTCACAAATTTTAAGTTTTAGAACAACACTATTTGAAAAACAGATGGAATATATATGAATTTTTTTAATATATGATTATTTTATGTGTTTTTATATTGAAAAGTGTTTTTTTCCTTTTTAGAGGAATATTTAAAATTGTACGAATTGATTTTGTAAACAATTATCACATGAAAAATTAATCTAGAAACTGTCAGATAAGTGGATAATAAGTTATAAAAAATTACACCAATTGACCCAAATTCAGATTCAAACATCTGAATATATACCAAACATTAATATTTTCACAAATTTTAAGTTTTAGAACAACACTATTTGAAAAACATATAGAATATATATGAAAAAGTCTTAATATATGATTATTTTATGAATTTTTATATTGAAAAGTGTTTTTTCCCCTGTTTAGGAGAATATTTAAAATTGTACGAAATGGTTTTGTAAACAATTATCACATGAAGAATTAATCCAGAAGCTGTCATATAAGTGGATACAAGTTACGAAAAGTTACATCAATTGGTCTAATCTCCAATTCAAACATCTGAAACAAACTTCCACTCCCGAGACGATGGAACAACATATATCAAATTTAAAAAACCTAGATCATCCTGGTTTTGCAAGCAGTTGTTCACTCAATTCTCTATATGAATTGATGAACACGAATTCTATGATCCATACAAAGAACATATGTTAAAACCAATCTGAACTACTCCGAAATGTAGATGTGTATAGCTTTGTTATTTCTTTATCATAAAAAATGTCATTATTCCAAAAACTGTCTAACATATCTAAGAAAAAGAGGCAGTATTGTTGATATAACGTACTCAATATAATTATCGTGAGGTTCAGTTTAGTCGATACAACTTTTGTAGTTTTCTTCCATACAGAATCCAGCCCCCTACGTTCCTAAGATAAATTTACTATACGAAATAAAAACAATCAAAATTTGATGCTTTTATGGAAAAACTATCAATTCAAAGTTTTATTGAGTCTCGGATGAACAATCTAAATTTGATGGTTTTATAGAAAAACTATCAATTCAAAATTTTATTGAGTCTCGGAAAATCAATCAATGGAGTCATATCATCAATTTATGAATGAAGAATAAAACACCACTTGATCTTTGATCGAAATATATATTGCGTAATGTTAGAAATATTATTATTTGGAAAATAATGATTGCAACAACAGTCATTTTACTGGGAAAGGTTGGTTATGATCACTGATCACAACGTAATCAACCATTTTATTTCAGAGTGTACCTATCTGTAGACTGTCTGATACATCTCATCTAACCTCATAATTTTCTGGATTATTAAGTGTTTGGTATAATAGTACACAGTTTTTTATTTCGCTGAGTTTCTTAATAATATCTCTAATAATTGTCCAAATTAATTCCAAAACATTATTTACATCTTTTTGTTTAGACATAACATTTGTTACAAAAAAATGTTAAACCGTATGCACCAACTAACAAACGAAATTGCTATTATCTTTTTTGTTTTTGTTTTGGATATTAGATATGCTAATTGCTATTATGTTTTCCATTTTCCTTCTCTATTTTATGAATTAAAAGTCACAGAAATCCCGTTTATTGTAAACAGAGATAAATTAACGAAAGTTTATAGGGTGAGATCTTGAGCTGGGGACTTACTCATAAAAAGTTGTTATCTCTCACTTTATAAATTTCGATAATTTATCTAGAAACTGTTATCTTTTTTAACACCCGGTGTTATGACTCGGATCTTTGACAGTGGGATTCTTAAAAAACGTGGACACTTCTAATGACTAGACCACAATATATCTATTAAGGAACCATTATTGCTATCCGTTCTCTCCTATTTTTAAAAGCTAAAAGAAACAAGATACAAATACATGTCATGCGCGATTGTTTATTCCTGCATTCGCTATGTCTTCACCAGAGACCACACTAATTAAAACGTTAAAAACAAAGCCTTAAGCAATTCAAAATACTACATATATTAATCCCAATTATTCCTTTTTGCGCAAATTCTCAAGTCCTAAACATGGTTTTCTCATAACTAATTTGTCTATTGTTAGAAAGAAAACCGAAAGATGAAACAAAAAAAATACTGGTATTTTGTTTATATCGTGGTTAAGTAATCATTTCATAGGTTTTTTTACGTCGTTCGAAACGTACTAACTCCAAGGGTAGGGCAATAAAAGCCAGCGTTGCGTTAAGAAAACGATGTCGGCTTGGCATCGTCCGCGGGACCCAACAACGTTATTCTGCGTTTTGTTTGGGAAAGTCGTCACACGTGCGTTGGTGCTTCTTTTTGAAGATTTTAGAGATATTCCACACATGAACCTCTCCCAAAAGTAAATAATCTAAAAACACCCCGAGAAAGAAAATCGATCAAATTAGCCCCCACCAGAATCGAAATGAGCTGTTCACAATTACACTAATATACAAATTTGGATTTATTTATTACTATTCAGTGTACTTTTTTCTTCACAGTACAACGCGCTCCCCATTTTAATTTTTTTTTGTTCCTAATGACTTAACAGGGGGAAAATTGTAAGATTACACATATTTTAGACCTTTTGAAAACGTTAAAATATAATTCTGTATTTTTAATAAGAAAATGTATTCATGAGGGGGTAATTAAAGGGAGGAAAAGAATCATGACCGAGAAACCGACTCGGCAAGTTTCCCGATTCGTTGAACGAGTTCAGGAGATAGCTTCTTCACCGGTTTCCTTTCCTTCTCCGGTCGAAAATCAAAACCAAGTGCATCCGAGACTTCCTCGGAGCTCCATCCAGCTTTTCGGAGCGACTCCGAGAACCGACCCGCTTTTAAAAGCAATGCATCAAGAACCGCTTGATTATCCAAAATTACCATTTCACCTTCAAAGAAACCAGATGCCGACACGTGGACAATATCATCAACGTCGGATTCGCTCCATCCGCCTCCTCTTAAAACCGACCCGATCCGGTTCACGTAATCGTCGACCCATTTCGGTATCTCGGACCTAGGTAAGTCCAGATATCTCTCCGGCGATGAAGAATGCGAAGAAGACATCGAAGAAGCTGAATTTCTCCGGCGAAGATCCACCGCCGCGTCACTCCAGAACTCTACCCATCTCGGAGTACCCGACCCGTGAACCCGACCCGAATCTAATCTCATCCGTGAGAAATTCGACGAGGAAGACGACGACGGCCCGGCTGATTTCTCACTCACCGAGCGCTGCTTACTTAAAATAACCGGACACGAAGCCGACGACTCTCTGAACACAGACTCACGCTCGAAGAAATCAGATAGATCCGACCCGCAACAGAAAATCCGGGTCTCATCGATGTAAAAAACTGGGTTACCCGCTAAAGACGGGTTACAAGGAATATAACAATGATCGAAAATGGGAATCATCAAAGGAGCTCTTTTGAGAGCATTTCTCGCGACCCGTAAAGACTTTTCCGGGTCAGACGGTCTCGGACCCCAAGACTTGCTCCAGAATGTGTTTCTAGCTATCTGAAACGACACGGCGGCGATAGGAAGATCGATCATGGCACGGAGATGAAGACGAGATCCGGGAGAACGCCAGTCTGGAAATCCGGCGCCAACGGGTAAACCGGCGGTGAGAACTGCCCGGAGGTCCGGTGGGAAAGCGAATGCAAACTCGGCTTCAGCTCTGCCGAATTCAGCGTCGGATAGTCCCGGTTGGACTATGATTCTTGAAGTGTTTAGATGTGAGATCACTTGGTCAGCGAGAGATGAGAAAGAGACGAGACTGTTTCTGACCGTTGGAGTCGTTGGTGCGGCGGCTCGAGCTGAGAGACGACGGAGACCCGCGGCGTGAGCTGGTCTGAGACCTATCATTCTCCGATCAACGTCGACCATTTTTTGGGAAAAGAACAAAAATTTCGAACGAAGAGATATGAAAAAGAGTGAAGCTTTATGAGTTATGGGGTTTCAGATATGTCTGATGGCGAAACTAAAAAAGATGATAGGCCAGAGAAAGAGAGAGAGAGTGAGGAGCTTCGTTGATTAAAGTGAAGAATTTCGTTTATTTATAGCAAGTTTTTTATTGATGGGTCCTACTTGTTGTCTTTTCTATTTTAGTTGGTTTTATTTTGTAAAAAAATTATGGAAATGGTGGTGGCAAAAGAAAAGGGTTCGATTTGTGAGAATCTCTAGTGACTTCATCGACTAGACTAATTCGATGATTAAAGTGTTTATATTTTTCTTCTTCATCGAGATTCTTTAAATTTATTTTGTTAATTATCTAAATAAGCATTAGATACCTTTCTGATCAGTTTACTTTTTGTGTAGTTCTTCTCTTTAGCGGCTCTGATTTTCTTGGAAACACGTAGGACCCATGCGTGGATTATGGATACAAGCAAGGAAATAAATTATTCACATTAATCAAACATAAAAAGAGTCGGTTCATATTTTCCTCCTGACCAACTAACATTTTTAGATCTGAATTCGATCGAACTTTTTTTTTTCTTTTAAACCCATTATAAATTAAGGAGTAGAAGTGACTAGGACTGGACAAAAAACCCGAACCCGCATATCCGAACCGAATCTGAACCGATAAGACGTATCCGAACTCGTTTTGTACCCGACCAAATTATTTCATTGGGTACGAGATTTCTAAACCCGAAAACCCGAACCCGAACCCGTTCCGAACTCGAAAATCCGAAATCCGAAAGCGTACCCGAAATACATAATTACTCATAAGAAAATACAGAACTACCCATAAGAAAATACCTTAACTCAAAGACTCGATCCTAGTGGAATTTTTTATGTATAATATACACAAATCGAGCCGAATGCAAACCCAAAAATCTAAAAAACCCAAAAATCCGAAGAAACCCCGAAAAACCCCAGAATCCGACCCGAAAACCCGACCCGAAAACTAAAAAACCCGAAAACATAAAAACCTGACCCGTACCCGAACCGAAAACCCGAAAAAATCCAAAAACCCGAACCGAATCCGACTCGAAAACACGAAAACCCAAAAAATCCGAATCCGAACCCGAACCGAATCAATACCGGAAATTTTCGGGTTTTTTCTAGGTATCAAGTCTTGTATCCGAACCCGAAACTTTTTACCCGAACTGAACCCAAATCCAAAAAATTATTCCATTGGATATAAATTTCCTATACCCGAATATTCGAATCCGATAGAGTTTTACCCGAACCCGAACCCGATATCCGATTGCCTATCCGTAGAAGTGACAATCAGATCAAACAGATAGAAAGAAAACTAGAGATGCGAATTTTAAATTATATAATATACTATTTACTTTGTCATTTTTTATTGGGTAACTATCTATTTTTCTTAAAGTAAGGACTATACCATTATATCCCACAAAATCAAATTTCAACTGTTTACAAAATAAACCAACTATAAAACCGATGTTAACCCGAATAATAGTAAATCAGCATTTTAAAAATATTTGATTGAAAATAAAAAACCGATTCATAGCAAAATTCTCAAATTATGAAGAACTCTAAATTTCTAAATCACCAAATTTCCAAATTCCAATGTATCTCTATCTTTTTATTGAATTATTATGCATATGTCTAATATTTTATTCTCAATCGATTTAATTTCTCATCTTCTTAGTTTAATTTAACATTTCGTAAGTTTGAATGACTTTAATTTCATAAGTTTGATTTCTAGGTTATATAGTAATTTTGATATCTGGGCAATTATGTAGGTTGAGGATAAATAATATCATTGGAACTTCAAACGGATCTTCAAATGGCGAACAAGATAAAATTGTGAGTGTGCATACGGTGTGTTGGTCATTACATGAACTATATTATATGCGATGTGAAAGGTTGTACTTAGGTATGTGTGAGGTTAATGAAATGTTCTTATAAGCTGAATAGTATTTGTTGTCTGGGTGTGAAGCTTTTGGAACATTTACAATTTAGATGTTTAATTGTTGTGTTAGCTGAAGTTGTGTGACATTTGTAGGGTCCATTTTGTCCCAACCACATAATCAATACTCACTCCCTTCTACAAAAATAGAATTTTAAGGTTTTACACACAGTATTAAAAAAATTTTACATAACTTTTTAACTCTAATTAATAAGAATAAAACAAGAAATACTACACAATTTTTGCATTGAAATACAAAACATCCATCTTTATAAAACATTTTTTTCCCTAAAATATTCATGTTAAAAAAACGGAGGAAATATCTTTATATGATTTTTGTAGGAGATATATGGGAAGGTGCCATCTTTTGCAAGTAGTTCATTAACTATTTAAGAATATATATGTTGTGGTTCGATCGACTGAATTCAAAAATAAATATTTTTACTTGCAGGTAATATGTGGTTTAAAATTATACCAATTAGATATATGAATCGGTCCGATATTGTCAGAAAGTTTTTATCCTATCATATATAACATATACGTTTAAGAATTTTAGATTTTGTTTTCTCTCTATATAACCGAATTTACTATGTAAAAAGAAAAATCTAAGTTGTACATATATATGAATTACAAAATAAGCAACATCATTACTAATTTGCAAGAAAAAAAACATGAATGCTATATCAAAATAGTATTACAAAAAACTTTAGAATATATTCTGGTGTATATCAATTTCTCAATTAATTTTACGTCCATGTTTTTATATTCAAGCTTTGGCTGATGCAGGAAAATATTGTTTTCTGC
Organism: Cardamine chenopodiifolia; assembly: GCA_963922655.1. Classification (NCBI taxonomy): domain Eukaryota; kingdom Viridiplantae; phylum Streptophyta; class Magnoliopsida; order Brassicales; family Brassicaceae; genus Cardamine; species Cardamine chenopodiifolia. Next base: position 14,116,900 of record OZ000463.1, read on the forward strand.
AATTATTTTTTAAAGAAATGATGACAAGATTTAATTAATTTTTATAAATAGATGATAAATAAAATGAGTAGAAGAGCTAATATCTCAAAATATAGTAGGAAGTAGGAACAGAAAGAGAGGGACGTTGAAAATGATATAAGAACATTTTTCCCAGACCATTCACCAAAATGACCATCTTTAATTATAATCAAATTAATCCTGATAACCTTTTATAAAAAAATAATAGTCATATTTATCATGATGTTACTTCTTTAATTTGATACCGTTATAAAACAATCTCGAAATTTTACTCATTTATTTCTATATTTACGACATAGCTTGAGGGAAGACAATATATCTCCACCCCCCCCCCCCCCCCTTATAAGGTCTAGTTGACTATCCCAGATAATCAAGTTTTAGACCAAACCTCTTATTTTGCAAGACAAATGATAAGGTCAAACACCTTCGACTTCACGTGTTGTTCCTTATATCTTGGACATATTTGTCGAGGAAATTAATGGCAATATCATTGAATTTTAAATGTCGTTACAAAAAGTCATTATCGTTATAGACAATTTTGGTCCTTTTGTGTGGCTTCGAATCTATCGACCATTGCTATGTCCACTCGATCTCAACTATTGAGCAGTCAATTATAAAAAAAATAATATTGATCAGTCAATTTGTTCCAAAAGCTCTGGTTTGGTTCAATGTCTTCGTAACAATTATTTAAAATGTCAAATCTCTTGTTGTGATGGGTTGGTTTTCGTAATTGAATTTTCTTGTTTGGTGATGTTAGGAGAACGTAAAAAGCTCACGGTTGCTATATAACATTTCACCCTCAACAGACTGAAAATAAATAAATAAACAAAAGACCCCAGAAAATAATTTTATTCTATAATATCAAAATTAGAATATTAATTTTATCAGCACAAGTAAAAAATTTATGATCAGATATAATGAATTTCTTATAATCGAAACCAAGCCACATTTATATTTTTAACTTTAATATAGTTTTAATAACATCCTAATAAAAATTGGTGGACCTAAAAATAGTTATATAAAACTATATGTAAACATGTATTCTCTTCGTTTCAAAATATATGACATCTAGAGAATTTTTTATGTTTCAAAACAGATGATGTTTTATAGATTTCAAAATAAAGTTAATAATTTCCTTGTTAATTACTTCGGCAGTTTCAAAATACATGATATTTTAAGGATTTTTTGTATCAAAATAGATGATATTTTAGAATTTCAATGAAAATTTGTATATAGTAATTATAAAGCACATTATTTTTAGAAAATTTAGGATTTCAATGCAATTTAAAAAAAAAAAATGATGTTTTAGAGAGTAATAATCATTTTTTATTTTATTGATTACTATTCTATTTATTAATGATGTTCGGAATAAAATTTATATTTTCTAAATAACTATTTTTAGGCAAAACATTGTATATTTTGAAACAGAAAGAGTACAAGACAACATTTTAAATAAAAATCAATACTTTTGCTAACTTTTTGATTATCTATAAATGATATTTTGTATTTTAATATGTAAAAGTTAATATTTATTAAACAATATTATTTTAGGTAAAACATATATATTTTGAAACGGAAGGAATATTAGTTTTGATAAATATATTTAATTTTAAACAACAATTTTAATAATAATTTTTGTTTGAAGAAATATTGTTTTAATAGCATTTGAGGTGTGCCACTCGAATATCTTAGCAAACCACATAAAGATGGCCTATATTATCTCTATCATAGACTAGTTATCAATACTACGATATACTAGTAATATCAGAACTACTAAATGCTATATAATTAAGTAATTCAGAGTGGGTTAAATCTACCACCATGTGCGTAATACCTTATTAGTACAATAACCTATTTTACGAATAATTAAGAGAACAACTAGACCGTATCATATATATGTATGATATAGGTATATCAAGTTGCTATTTGAAACTTTAAACCGATATATACACAATAAAACAACACAATTCTTGTTTCTTCATATTACTGATCGAAAGTTCGAAACCTATAATAATAAAATGGATGATTTTTGTTTAAGTAGCAGAAACTTTATTGCTGAATTCACTACCTTCTTTTCATAAACCATTCGCCTTTTCATAAACTTTATACTTTTATATATCCACTAACCATAAGCACTCATGTGGTTGATATCTCATGAGGCATGTCTGTTCTTTATAAATCGATTCTTGGTAGGCTATAGGATGGCCATAAAGTCTACCATCGTAGAAGCAAGCGTGCGTGCGGTGGAGAGGGAAATAGCGAGTTTCTCATTGTTTTCTTTTTCTTCGTATTTTTTTGGGTAAAATGTTAATTTTTTTAATTCAAAATGTTTAATGTTGGAATGAGGTTCACCAAAGTGATTTTGTAGGTCTGCGTTTTCCTATACAGATTAAATATTTTATTTCATATTTTGACTCCACCCCCACACATTGAGTTTTGACCTAATGATCATGCTATGTTGTTGTGGTCGACCATAATGAGTCTGCGAAGTTTGGTTCACTGTCTGAATTAGGCCGTTTATGGTTCAACAACTAATGGAAGCGGTAAAGTAGTGTTTAAATACGGTTAGTTTAACCGGCCATACAAAGAGTTTTTAGGTACATGTGGACATTAGTGATTTACATGTTTGGCGCTTCCTACATATGTATTTTCAACGATTAAGCTGAATCAAGAGAAATTCTGGATTGAATTTTCTGATAAAAAAGATTAAAGCCAAATTTAATATAAAAACCTTGTTTCTCTTCGAATAAATCTCTTTACTAATCTTATCGTATATAAAATGAAAACAGTTCATGTGCTAACCTAAAATATAATCCAAAATGTTATAGTTAATTCTGCATAGTGAATTAAATTATGTGAACATGCGCTAGCGGATATAGAGTAGACAGCTTTTATGTGTATGACTTGGTGTCAAGCATGCTACATTGCAAAGTATATAATATAGTTATTGGGCCATCAGAAGCTAATTGGGCCATAAATCCATAGAGAGGATCCTAAAATTAGTCAATCCGCGGCGTTTGCTGAAATTTAAAATGGTCTTTATATCGAAAGGACATTAAAAGATTGATGATGTTAACTTAAGGTCGTTTAGCTACATCAACCCACTAGTTTTTTTCCGATACATAAAATAAGTTTTTCTATCAGATTTATTCGTAGAATATCTTTATTTTTTAATAATATAAAGAAGAATTTTCAAAATTTTATAGAAATTTATGCAATGCCAACTTGTGTTGCTTCGTTAATTTCCAGGTAACATTACATAAATTTAATAAAATATAACCAACCAATAAAATAAAGCCAGGTCATCGTGACTTGAGCCGGCCCATTTCTCCCAGAGTTGGCAACACTCTCTCTCCACTCCTTTATAACTAATCATCAACTAGTCTTCCTCTTTCCCCCTAACTTTTTCACCCAAAGTTTTCGATTTATTACCAAAAAACCAGCCATTGATCGTGAAACCCGTCGTCCACCGCACATCCCGTCACCGGGGGTAGTGCGTCGCCACCACGCGCCTCCGTCTAATTCTTCTCCTCTCCTGAAACAACACTCGTGGTCTCCGGATTTCATCCGCGAGGAAGCTTGGTCAAAGCGCCAAGATAACTCCCGCCGCAACCGCCGCCGAGGAAAGAGCTTGACCGACGAAGACCTCGACGAGCTTAAAGCTAGTCTCGAACTCGGATTCGGATTCGGATCTCCCGAAATCGCAGATCCGAGACTTTCGAACACGCTTCCCGCGTTAGAACTCTACTTCGCCGTACAAAAAAGCTACAACGATGCCGTTTCTAACAAATCCACAACGTCGTCGTCTTCACTCTCCGACGGCGATACTAGCCCCCACACCGTATACCGAACCAGTATGTATAAATCTACACACACATATATATATACACAATACACTGATCTGCGTTATTACTTACAAATTATAATGTCAATTTGCTTTTAAATAGGCGATGATCCACAGGCGGTGAAGACGAAGCTGAAGCAGTGGGCGAAAATAGTGGCGTGCACCGTGAATCAATCGCCTCCGAGATGAAATATTAACGGCGTTTAATTTAAGCGTCTGTTAAACGTGGTGGGGATATAGAATTAATTCGAGACGGGGATATGTAAAAATAATACGGCCAAACAGTCGTGGAGCCCATTCAACATTGTAACATTACACACACAATCGTAAAATACCAATATATTTTTGGGATCCAACTTGTATTTAGATTACACTATTGTCAATTGTATAATGTCTGATTCGGTTGAATGATTGTTTGATCTTTCTGTTAGTATGTGATATATAATTTTTATATTTACAACAGACCAAAGTATATTCTTAGATTCTGTTGTATTGACTTTTGACAGGCGTGGCTTCTCTTATAATCCATGTGTGATATAACTTGATAATTTAATATACGTGATTTTGCATAGAGTGCTTAATTCAGATAGACTAATTTGATCCCACTTGAAGATTAATCAAAGTTTAGTGTTAATTCGTTAAACCTATATCTGAATTTCTTAACAAAAAAAACATATATGTGAATTGAGAAATAATGTGATTGGATATTTACATGATCTAGCCGAATTTTAGACACGATGTAGGTGGATTTAAACATTATGTGACAGTATCCGAATTTACATATATGATGATGTATCGGAACACAATACGATCTTGTTGTTTTGTTCTGTTTTGGTGATTGAACATATATGTAGAATAACGCTCTAGAAAATGGAGACAATTTGTCCTTTATCTCAAGGGATCTGCAACTGCAGTTTATTTCCTATACTCAAAGGGTGGTTCTTAACCAGCAAATGTTACAATAAGGTAGCAATTTCGATCATTATCCATTGTGCAAATTCTTATTTAGATTTCTTGGGCTTGGATAGAATCCAAAGTTAGAGGCTTTTCCTTTTCAGATTTTTAAAATATGGTACAAGTCTGTTGCATATTATTTGATCCAAACCAACTAAGTATTCGGTAACAAGTGAGGATGGTGAAAATAGTCAGACTTATTATACAAAGATATGACTTTCTTTCAAAGATGCAGGCATCTTCAGAAGAAGATCATTGAGCTTCTTGTTCTTCTGTGGACAGTCTTCTATGATTGATGTTGATGTTCCATGGTGATCTGATCAAGCCACTATATGTGATTGAGATGAATCCAAAAACTCATATGATAATCAATTTTGGAAAGGAGCAACTCTTTAGGTTACGATGCAATGTTCTTCTATCAAGATAATATATATGAAACTATTTGGCTGGAACCCTGAAACACATGGGCTTACGAGTTTACATTGGACTAGTTATAGGGATGGTCTAATACCAGATATTATTGGTGGAGGACTGAGACAACATCGTAATACGAATGTCCGAATTCTTCTTCAGACAACCTCAATAGATCCCCCAACATTGGATGGTTTAGCAAACTAGCCTCAACCTCTAGCTTGCACTGAATCTCTTTATCTTTACCGACGTAAATCCGTACTCTCCCTTCTTCCGGTAATGCTGATGTTCTCGAAGAAGCAAAGCTCTTGGCTCCGCATCATAGTAACTTCTTCACCGCACTTCTCATTCTCTTCTCAGTTTTTTTGAATAAAAATTTCTGGTTTAGGGTTTTTTATTTTCTCTCTTAGAAACTGCTATATTATGTTTGAAAGATAACATAGGGGAGATACTTATATATGTATATACAAGTGTTGTTGGGTTTACGTAATGGGCAAGAAAAAGGGAAAAAGGTCGAAGTTCTTAATGGAGTAGCTGCGGAGAATCGGATAATTTGTCGCACCGCTTTTTATTTTATTTCCTGATCCCGCAGCTGAATAGACGCTAAACCAAACCAGTGGTTCAATTTGGCATAGACTGATTATCAATAGATGAAAATACAAATGATATAAGAAAATTTCCGATTACTTCACTAATTATAACATAAGAACAAATTTTCAAGAAAATAAGTTTTGATTTTCATTTTGATCGATTATGAATTTTGGTTAACCGGTCGAACTAGACTAATTGATTTTAAGCTAAGCCGACCCGAAAGAAGAAGGAGCCAGCGGTTTGGCAGGTAGAAATGGAGGTGACTCAACGTGCTTCTTTCTTTAATCATATTATCATTTTTTTTATACAATGTCTGGTATGGGTTTATAGTTATTCTGTTATATTATCATCCCAACTTGATGACCAAAAAAAAAATCATCACTTGTTCCTACAAAATTTAAAATTTATTACTATATCATCCCTGGATTATTATATGTATTTTTATATTATACTTAATGATAGTACCATGTTATACCATGTATTGATTTAGTTTGCAAATTAATTCGATTGGTCAATGTCTTCATAGCTTTAAAGAAACTAGTTATTTGTATTGTTGACAAAAAAACCCGGATATCTATATATATATATATATATATAATATTAGAATGAACATATACATATAATATTAAATGATATATATTGTTACATTATAATTTATAACATTTCTTTTTCGAACCCAATTCTTAGATTCCGATAATTTGTTATTGAATTAAACTTTTTTTGTAAATAAAACAAATGATATCATATATATACTTTGTAAATAGGATTGCCACAACTCTAAAAGTTTATGATAACTCATATACCTTTAGATTGTAGAATGATTTCTATTTCATATGAACAAAATATTTTAGAATCTATTATATCTTAATTCCAATGGGACTCACTTAAAGTTATATCTACATATATTCTGAACTGACTCAAATATCTTTTGGTATGCCGAAAATATGCATGTTCCACATTTAAGAGAATTTATGCTTGTGTCACTAATCCTACTTGTTCCACTAATAGCTTTGGAACGATTCAAGCAACCAACTACTAAATCCATTGCTCTAACTTCCAAAAAGTTTGGAACTCAAAGAACCTGAAAAAAATGATAAAAATGTAGTAAATCGTGGTGTCTAAAAAAGAAAAATTAACACTCACGCCAATAACACAAAAGCAGAATATAAAGTTATTTCAATGGTATCTTGGTGGATGGCATTTTCTCTATCAAACATCAATGAGAGATTCCTCTACTTCCGATTACATTCATAAGAATTTTCTAACTAATGAAAGAATTTTTCAGAACACTGACAAAAGTTTTAAACAGTAAATTCGACAAATAAACATTATATTTATTATTTTTGGGCAAAAGAAACATGAAAATTAAAATTCAACTATTCAAAGATATAAACTTTTGTATACGACGATTACTAAATGATCATGTTTGATCAACGAAACTAATAATTTGGTTCCAAACCTATTGAATAGGGGACTTTGGACACAAACTGTTCCAAAAGAAATTTCAAATAGAAATCCCGCAAGCGTATTTATATAAATCTGTGCGTTTTAACCAATGTGGGATTGTAGTAGTTATGGGCCTTAGTTGTTAGGCCCATTTGACCCATTTCATTTACCGCTTCTTGTATTGAAAGAAAGTAGAGGAAAGTAGAAGAAACGTTTTTATTTCTTCGGCGTATTCGACGCGGAAACTAACATCGAAAGAGCTTTGATCGAATCTGTCCGATTTGTGTCGCGGCGAAGAAGATATGGTTCGTTTCTTTGATTTTTTAAATTCTTTATGTGTAAAGATCATCAATTTCTTCGGATCAGATGAGGGTTTTGGTGCTGCTAGATAACAATTTTTCATTTTGGGGTTTTAAGATCTGATTCAAAACTGCGAATGTTACAAGTTATGAAATTAGGGTTGATATATATATATATATGTGGGAGCTCATATCTTGAAGATTTTAGGAGAAAAATGATATCTTTTGTTACTTACACTTGGTTTTGATTTTGAGGGAAGCATAAATTGAGCTGTGTTGTGTTTGGTATTTAGATGAAATTCGATATTTAATGTTTTTTGTTTTATTGCATATCTTTTGTAGTCGAGTTTGTACAGAGGTGTTTCGAGAAAAGAGAAGCCTAGACGTCATCATGGTTTAACAACACAGAAGAGGCAAGAGATTAAGGAAGCTTTTGAGCTATTTGACACTGATGGATCTGGCACTATTGATGCTAAAGAGCTTAATGTTGCTATGAGGTGATTTTAGAGTTTCTCTTAAGTTTATGATTTGGGGTTATTTGGAATTGATTTCTTGATAGTTATTATCTCTGTGATACAGGGCGCTTGGTTTCGAAATGACGGAAGAGGTATTGTTATATGTTTCATTTTGAGTTTTTTTTTTCCCTTTCCATTTTAAGGAACGATGATATTGACACATGATGTGTTTGTTTTTGAAGCAAATCAACCAAATGATAGCTGATGTGGACAAAGATGGAAGTGGAGCTATAGATTTTGATGAGTTTGTTCATATGATGACTGCTAAGATTGGTGAAAGAGACACTAAAGAAGAGCTCACCAAAGCATTCCAAATCATTGATCTTGACAAAAATGTATCTTTTTACTCTACACACTTACTTCATTCCATCTTTATTTCTATAGGAATTAACCTTTTTCCCCCTTAAAATTTTCAGGGGAAGATCTCTGCTGATGATATTAAACGCATGGCAAAGGACTTAGGTGAGAATTTCACTGATGCTGAGGTACGAGAGATGGTTGAAGAAGCAGACCGAGACCGTAAGTTTCCAATCTTTGTTTCTCTTTCTCGTGTAATGCTTGGGTTGATTATATGATATATGATAATCCACTTCATAAATCAAAACTGCAGATGATGGTGAAGTTAACATGGAAGAATTCATGAGGATGATGAAGAGAACAGCTTATGGTTCTTAGAAAGGTTGTTGTTCTTAACGATATTATTGATGAGCTCTGTTTGTTATATACTTGGTTAACTGAGGCATAATTAAGATACATATATCAGTTGGTTTACCTAATAGCTTATCTTAATGTTAAGTCTTGGCCTTCACTCACTGTCATTGTGCCAGTTTCTCTGTATAAAAATATCTCTTTGGATTGAATACTGGCAAAATTTTCTTACTATTAAAACTTTAGGAGTTTGCATTGCTTATTCATAAATTATGAAGATTCGTATCAATGTTCCTTTCCATACACTTGTAAACGAATCGCATTCTTGCTTTACGTGAGTCAATAAAATTATTGGCCAGTATATATATACATAAAACTTGGCCAGTTCTTGTCACAGCTAAACAATGTGTCTATTTACCGTATGTCATACAAGTATCCCGTCACAGCCATTGTCTCACTTTCACTCCTAGTATTCCTTACAAGGAGTGGACTAGTTGTGGAGTTTGTCAGGCAAAGTAAATGGAAATTTCGGGAAATACTCTTGCATAAAGGGATGTGCTTTTGCATTGCATACTAGATGTGCGCTGCGAAGTGATGTATGTGATGGGAAAGAACTTGAAGGAGAGCCTGAAGAAGCATATGAAAATACTAAAATATTTAATAAGGAAGGGATGGGACTATACGCCATTTGAGTCATCCTAATCATCAAATGCGACTCAACAAAATGATCGAAAGTGTATGATGGAAACAAATATTGTCAAATGTACTTCCTTTTGTTGATGATGGGAAAGTCTATCGATGTTTGCAATGTGATTTCATTTTACATGAATCATGTGCTTATTTGCCCCGTGTGAGCCAAATTCATGCTCTAAATGCTCATCGATTGATTCTAAAACAAGAAGGTATTATATTCCATGGCGAATCTATTAGTACTTGGTTCGACTGTAGAAAATGTGGTTGTTTCTCATGCGGGTTACAGATATGTGTCATCTCAAAGATTGTAGTTGGGAGCTGACACCCTTTGTGCATCTATATGTGAGCCATTCGATCATTACTCTCATTCACATCCCTTGATCATAACATGTGATAAATGTGATTTTGTTTTATGTTTTAGTTGTGCCACTCTTCCGCATAAGGCGAGGTACGAGCATGATGAGCATTTGCTCACTTTTTCTTTCGAGGAAGATGCAAATGATAAGGTTTATTGTTGCGAAATATGCGAAGAATATATATATCCAAACAAAGCGGGTTTTATGCATGCAATGAATGTGGAGTCGTACTCCATATCGAATGTTTACAAGGAAGAGATCCTTATGTTAAACCTGGACAAAGGGACATACTCTGGTCGGGAGATAAGGTTCGTATCCTTGCCAACACTTGGTCAACTCGACCTGTATGCAAAAGATGCTGTCCTTATAAAGTAAAGATGGAATCACATGAGTATGCAAAAGATGTTCTGCTCGTTTTCTTGTTAGTTTTGTTAAGTACAAATGATCTACATCAAGGATGGTATCAAATTTTTTTTTTGATTTGAGTGTATATTGCAACTTCTATGAGTAAAACCTATAAAAATATACAACAAAAGTTTTATCAAACTTTCTTCAAGTATTTCCTATATTCTGGGCCGAAGTCTTCATTTTAAACAAGTGTAAGAAGAATAAAGAAACCCTGATTCCTTGGCTGATTAATTGACACATATCACTGTAAATATATTCTCCAATAATGCAAATGATAGTGAAGTTAACATGGGAGAATTCTGAGGATGATGAAGAGAACAACTTATGGAGCTCTGTTTGTTACTGATGATAATTAGGTGAACTGTATAGATTATTTTATTCCAACAAGTCAAAAACATATTAAAAAGAAAAAAATTAATTAAATAAGAGTTGCTGATTTGTAAAGGATAATTAAGATAATGTTGATAACAGATACAAAGGGGGAAACATTGGAGCCGTGAATTGGGTCGAAAACGTCACGGTGATATTTTACCAACGTATAACAAAAACTAATCATACTAAAGTCCCATATCAAGAAAGTAAACAAGAACCAAAATCTAATTATCTAATGAAAAAGAAGAAAATATAAAATAAAATAAGCTAATGGATTTATAGGAAAGTTTATAAAAAAGCCAGATCATCTACATAAGCCAAAGCTGGTTGGGTTATTGGAAATGGTTTATATCTGAACGGACCTGGATGGATGATGAGGAAGAATCAAATCGATGGCGTAGTGGTAGTGGTGGAAGCAGAGGCAGTGCTGTTACCAGTCTGCTTAGCCACATAAATCTGCTTCACCTTGGTGTTGTTTTGGAAGCCTCTCTCTCTGGTCATGGGTTGGTTTCTGCCATGGAAGCTCGACCACCGGTTGTGCTGGTGTTGGTGTTGATGGTGGTGGCTCGACCCTGAACCACCAATTTGCTGAGACTGCGCGTTCTTCTCCTGGGAGGATTGTACTTGTTGTTGTGGTGACTTGAAGCCAGGACCAGTTGGATTCCGAGTGTTGTTGCTGTTGCAATCAGACAAGGTGGTAGTCGGTTTTGGTGGTGAAGCACAAGTGGTGGAACTGTAAGAGTTTGAGGAATCCACCGTTGCATCTGCGACTGAGGATGTTTGGACGTTGGGATATCTGTGAGGAAGAGGAAGCATGTTGTTATTAAACTGAGGTGGTGGAAGATTGGAGCCATCTGCTGCTTCCTGCTGTTTCTGCATTTGCATTGTTGGAGGACCCGAAAATGGCATGTAAGGCCACCGTGCTCGAACAGGCATCTCCTGAGAAGAAGACTGACCCACACAGTAAAATAAATATGACAGTCCATGGATTCTAACTAACTATCATTGTTGGATGGGATCAAATACCTGGAAAGGGGATGGGTCAAACATGGCAAGAGGAGACGGCATAGGGAGGTGCTGAAGAGACGCAGGCACAATGTTACATTGCATGGGGGCAACATCTGGATTGTTTACATCACCATCTCCTCCAGCCGTAGAAGAAGACACAACTGGGTTGTGTTTCCAATCTGGTTGTTTTCCAGATGGGATGTATGTTGTCCCCATGAAACTCAACCCTCCAAACTGTCCAACAGGTGCAAAGTGGTTATAAACGAACATGTGAGGAGGGCCCTGAACACCAGGAATAGTACCGGGCGGGGTTAGGAAAGGACCCGTGAAACCGGCAGGAGGAGCATAGAATGAATCTACTCCAGAATGGCCCTGCTGCTGCCAGGTCGTAGGTGGACCAGAAACTGTTCCTGGACCTTTCTGGGACTGTGATTGATTTGCTCCTGCGTCATGGTGCGGGCCAAAAGCAAAGATAGGTCCTCTCAACATGGGGTTCACATCATAGAAAGGGTAGTGAGGAGGGCCTGGAGGGAAGTGAGTGATCATTTGGTTTGAGTTGTGTGGACTTGGTAATTGTGGCCACAGAGAAATTGGAGTGTCCACTGAAAGATCTGCTGGGAGAGAAACAATGAGAGACTCTTCAGCTTTTGATAGACTAGGCTGCCCACCAACAGTACCTTCCAAAGCGAAAGTAATTACTTCAAACAACAAATAACCATTTGAAAATATGCATAACCCCGAGAGAAAGCAAATATTACCTCTTGCTGCCCCACCATCTAACTCTGCCCCTCCATAAATTTTGGTTTCAACAGGTACTACAGGGCCAGTACTCAAGGCATTCCTGGTTTCATCATTAGTTATGGCTGCAACAGCAATAGCTGAAGCAGCTGCTTCTGCTTCTGCTTCACAAATCTCCATAGCAATGGATGATGGATTTCGATGTTTATTATCTTTTTCAAAATATAAAGAGCTATCATTCTCCGTACGCCCATCACAGGGAGGGATAACAGTGGAAGGTGTAACTGCACCTAATAGAGAAGAAAAGACACATTATTTAAATGCAAAGACGAGACACTTCAAAGTTAAAATCGAGGTGTCTAAGCCATCAGCTCACCAAATTGAATTTTGCCCTCCGCAAGCAATGAATTTTTCTTTGGCACAACAGAAGTTGATGTCGGATTTGGCTCGCTAATTTGGTTGGCACCATTCTCAACAGAAACACATGAAAGAAGAGATACGGGTTTCATGGCTTCATCAAGCTGACTTTGGGTTAGGGCCATAACCTACAAGGTAATAATACCAAAAGGCTTCAGATATTTGCATAGGCATAACCCATGGCTAGAGCATGAGTCAAAACTATTTTGTCTTTTATCCACAACAACTTTCTTTCTTACAAATTCTTACAGCTTCATATTTTCAGTAGACCATTCTATCAATTCATATAAAGAAAGTATGAAAGGCATGGAACACATCCATTATAGATGACAAGGTAAATGCAAGTAAGAATTTAGCAGAAACATGAACCCCAGTCAAAACAAGTTAATGAAACCCTGAACAATATATACTCACCGGCTGATAGATCAGTTGGTTACCCCAAGTCCCCACAGATGTTTGAATATTGTCCAGAACCTTATTTTTGTTGCTGAATACAAAACCTGACGCTTGATTATCATTTTTGGGTATAATTGGAAGAGTACTACTTGCCTGAGTGGACCTGCACAATAAAATAGAAGGTAATTAAACATAAGCAGACAACGCTAACTCTGCAAACAGACTTAAAGCATTTCAATTGATCAAAGAGAGGAAAGTACTTACTTGCTGCTCCCAGATTTTTCATCAGCATGGGAATCTGTTTTAGGGGATGGTGTGCCAATTGGGGCTAACGGCTGTCTGTTGGAGACGAGATTAAACTGCTTATTGTTCGCAACTCGGCTAGCTGGTGGGCTTCTGTTGGACCTGGCAGCAACAGCATTGTTCTGCAAAGTTGAATGGGGTTTTCGGGATGCCTGCAAGAAACCAAATTTACTTTTAGTGAGAACTACCTATGACTAGGTAACAATTTACAAGTAGAGCACTAGAGGATTTAGATTCCATTAAAACCTTGGATGCCTGAGACTTTTCTTTGATTTCTTTTTCTCTCTGTTCACGGCGGTCATTAAGCATTTGCCTTTTTGATCTTACCTCAATAAAATCATCATCGTCACTAGGAGTTTCAATGCCATGTTGTTCAAAAACTTGAACGATTCCACTCTGCAAAGGTGCATCGATTTCCTTTTCAGATATCATATTCCTTTTAAGGTTTGCCTGTCCAGATTTTGGACTGAGTGGACTCTTCACGACAGCATCTTTCCCAAGTCTACTCTCAAATGAACCCCCAGTATTGGTTTTCTGCATCGCATTCAAACCGGACACTGAGCTATCCAAGCCTTGTTTCTGGGACTTGTTGGACACAACATATTTTCTACTTCCGTTTCTTGTAGAATTTTGAGCCCTTCCATTGCCATTTCGATTATCCTCAGAAGATGGCCAGTTCGATCCCCGAACTCTAAATTCAACCCTCTGATGCCGATATCTTCTATTACCACCAGAATCTACCCGAGAAACTTCAGCAGTACCTGATGAGCTCAAGCCATTTCTAACTGCAGTTGTGTCAGTTTGAACTTGGCATCCTGATTGTCTTCCAACTAAATTTGATTTTCCATGACTCATCTTTCGAGAAGGTAACTCCGACTTACCAGAAAACTCTGGTTGTTTTTTCGGTGGCACAGCAGCCTCAGTGCTTGCTCTTGCTGGAGATATATTAGTATTGTTCAGTGTGCCCCCATCAGAAATATTCATCGGTCTCCTTAGAACACTAAGCTGAGGATTTGAGATAGAGGTTGCTGCATTTCTAGTAAGCAGATTAGCCGAATTTCCTTGACCAAGCTGAACCGTCACTGAGGATCCAGGATTCTGATTCAAAGCATAAGTTGATAAACCATTCGCTTGGACAATTGAATGAGGTGGTGGTGGCAGCACCCCTTGGGACACTGGGGATGTATGTAGTAGTTGACCAAACTGAATGATAGGAGACTGGGCTTGTTGGATTTGGGAAAGCGAGGAACCAAACTGGGGATGAAGAGGAAGAGGCATTTGGATGGAACCAATCTGTATGGCAGGGAAAGGAGAAGGTATCAGTGAAGGACCAGAGAACAAACCAAACTGAAACTTAACAGGCTCATCCATCTGTGCTGAAGTAGCGGACACAGGAGGAATAGTTGTCTGAAGAGGTGATGGATGTAGACCAATGATGTGAGGTGGTATGACAGGATGAGTAGAAACGGTAGAGTTACCCTTGGAGTCTACTTTATTGGTCAACTCGAATGACTGCCGGCCATTATTTGGGTGAATTGTCAGGTTCTGCATTGTGGTTTCAGTATCCTGGAACGTCTTAGATGCATTATGCATGCTCAACGGATCAGAAATTTCAACAGGTTGGGCGGCTTGTTCACCATGGCTTGTCTCAATAGAAGGTCTTTTATCATCTAAAGAATCGGCAGTATGCTGAGGAAGTGGAAATGTAGCTTCAGAGTTCTGCTGACATTTTTCAAAGTCATCGCTGGGTATTTCAACCTCCACTCCTTCATTAAAGCCTAAGACTAGATTAGAGTCTTTATCCTCGAGATGCATTTCTTCTAATTCTTGAGCGAGATTTATGTTCTCATCAACTCCACGTATTTTATCCTCCTCCTGGTATCCATCTTCATCTTCGTCGTATTCTTCTTGTTCCTGCAACCGCTCATTACTGTCAAGAGTCCACTCTTCATTATCCCAACAAGACACAGAGCCTGTAGCAATCATCAAACTATCCTTTCCATCATCACTAGAGATAATTGGTGCTCCACCCTTCAATAGTAAACCAGTATCTTCTCCCTTCCTGGAAGCAGCTAAGACAGATGAATCTGCTGATTCATCCAAGTCATCATGAGAGAGATGAACAGGGGAATCAGGTGGGCTAGTAACGGAAAGTGAAGACTGAGAGTCACATCTTCCAGTAAGCTTGCTATCGAACCGGTGATGTTCATTGATACCACTCCCGGACAGTACATGATGATCTTGAAGATCCCCTACATAACTGGCTAGAACGGTCGAATTAGTCCTACCCGTATGGCTGTAGCTAATCCCTCCAACAGAAGTTGAGGTACCAGGATGCTCAACCTCGCTTCTAAAGGATGGCTTCTGCCTAGACTCCTGGGGAGGGGGAAGAACACGTGGCTGCCTTACTGAATACCTTGGTCTTCCAAAAGGGTAATAGTCATCCCCCTCAGGATTTTGATACAACTTTTCAGGAATAGGAGAATATGGACCATGGCGTGCACGGCCCTGGCTTTGTCCCCATCCAGGATCACCATATTGCTCTCCAAAACTTTCACGAGATTCAGATTCCATCCCATAATTCCTACTATGGGTCCTTCCATCTCCAGGAATTCTCCAACTTTGATCAACTGAATGCTCCGGGAATCCTGGTTTGAAGTAGGAAGGGGTACTGAGATATCCAGTTGTCCCAAAGAACTCTTCCTGCGAGCTATGTGGAACATTTTCCATATTTTGTGGAATAAACCTCGAATTGTTTCCACTCTCAATATCTTCCTTTCTCCAAGTAGGCTTTTGTCTATCAGGGAACCCAAAAGAACCATCTCTAGAAAATTGAGATGTGGCATTGCTCTCAAATGATCTACTGGGTACTGATAGATCTAAAGTTGATGACGTAGTAATTCTATCCACCATCCTTTCGCTGTCTTCCCAATCAACAACATCTGCAGACTCTTTTTCTTTTACAATATCTAAGAATTTATCCTCTGAAACAGTTGAAGATATGCTGCAACCTTTAGCAGCTTCAGCCTGTCTCCTGGAAATCTTTTCTTCCAACTCTAGAAGCTTTTGCTTAGCAGCCTGCTTCCTCCTTTCTTCCTCCATGATCAACCTATGTTTCTCCTCTTCTTTTGACTTTCTCAACTCGTCTGCTTTCCTTGCAGCATCTAGTCTCTCCTGCTCATTTCTGAAAGCAGTTTCTCTAGCCTCTTCTTCTAATCTTCTCTGCCGCTCATCTTGTTCATGAGCAAGCCGCAGTCTCTCTTCTTCTTCAGTTCGAGCTAGCTCTATCACCCTTTCCTGTTCCTCAATGATCCGCCGATGTTCCTCTTCCTGCATCTTCTGAACTCGCTCAAGTTCAGCCTCAAATGACTCCCTGACAGGATCATGAAACTCTGTTTGCTTTAAAGCCTCTTTCTTCTTCTTAGCAACACCAAGTACTGGGAAAGGATCATGGACATCAAAACCAGAGTCACCAAAGTCTTCCACATGAGGTTTGTCACTCTTGAAGAAGGGGCGTTTATCCCTGCAAGAAGTTAATCTTGAAATCATTAAGTAAGATCACAAGAAGTAAGCAAATCTCTAGAAGTAGAGCTATACTGGAAGGAGTTAGTACCATACCTATTCTGATTTTCAATTCCATACCCATCCCGATGAAAAGTTCCCCTGTTGCTGGAGCTATCCATATTATTATAATTCCATGGCTGTCTTCCTCCTCCATGCTGATACAGAGCCTCTCTAGCTCCAGTATTATTCCAAACATTTTCCCTTGATGCTGACAAGAGGTAATTACTTTTCTTAACAGTTTCTCTGCCCCTACTAGATGGCCTTGCTCCATAAGTACTTTTACTATTGCTTGCACCTTCATTTTGGAATGGTGAGGAGACTCTCCAAGAGTTGGCTTCCCTTCCTCCTCCACTGACTGGTCTTACTTGAGTCAAAGAAGACTTTGCAATTTCATTTTCACGCTGTCCTGGTTTGTCAAATATATTAGTAGCAGCATGCCTCTGAGGCAAGACATGAGGCCTCGGAAGATCAAACCCCCTATCCCAAAATGGTTCATTCTTTGAATAGCCATGATCCCTGTCCCGATTTCTTAAACCATGACTAGTGTCACGCTCATCATCAGCCCAATCAGATCGTGGGGTCAAACGAACAAGAGGCAGTGGCCCTGAAAAATACTCTTTTTTCCTCACCTGTTCAGATGAATGTAATTCATCTGAGAAACTGGTATTCTCGCTGAGCTCATTACCAAACCGGTTACGCTCAGACTGGTTTTGAGGTCTCATATCTACAAGTGAACTGCCCATAGCAGAGACACCTCTCGGCTCTTTTGAAAACTCTTCACCTGCAGCTTGCTTCAGTTTCTGATTCAAACCCTCCTTCTGTTTCTGGGCAGAAACAGAAGCTGAAGGCAAAGAATCCTTCAGCGACGGGAAATCTTCACCCCTCAAAGTTGCAACTTTCTCTACATGATGAAAAGCCCGTTCCATAGGTTCAGCTGCACCAACCCGAGAAACAAGAGGCCTATTCAATCCATTACTCTCCCTGTTAACACCTTCAACACTATGATTACCAATATCACCATCTTGCAAAGCAGCTGCAGCAGCAGGCTTACTCCATCCCATACCGGACGAAGCAGGTCTCGTTCCACACCCAGCGACTCCTCCACCAGAATGAAAGCTCGAACCAGATGAATCAACTCGCTCATGCTCCTTACGGAGTGAAGGAAGGTTCAAGGGGGGTGGAACAGATAACTTCGGCCCAGCATTCTGCGAGCTTCTTGGCCGTGAAAGGACCACCATACTTCCTCCTCCACCACCACCACCACCGTCATAGCCACCACCTCCTCTCTCCCGGTTTGCCCCGTAACCTCCAGATTGATTATACTGATGATGAGGTTGATATCCATAAGACTTATTCAGATTCACAGACGCGTACTTGTTTCCATCTCCATGATTAGCCATATCCCGTTTCCGCCGATCACTGAACATCGCCAACGCATCAAACCCTAAAACCTAGATCTGGTTCTCCCCAGTCAAATTCGTCTGCAGTCTATTGCCTCAGATCTACTACAGTGACAAATTGATCAAAATTGAAAATCAATCTCACGAATCTCCCCTGATCAAAACACACACAAAAATCAACAATCAATTTCCAGATTCGATCCTTGATTAAAACCAGCGTTAAACAAACGCGGGAGCTAGGAGGAGGTGAAAAGGAAAAAATTAAAGTGATGGAATCGACGAATTACGGTTTCATTTTTACATCAGCTCAAAGCGTCGGTATAGGAAGGCGAAAGATTACCTCCGGCGGTGGTGGGCGTATGATATCAACGATGGTGGCTAACGTACGCTGATGTCAGACGACGAAGCGCGAGGGAACGAATCGTCGGAAGAGAAAGCCCTACCCCTACTACTAGCTCTTTGTCGGAGATAAAACAAAAAAAAAATACAAAAAGAAAAGAAGAAAAGAAGAAAAAAAAAACAAAAGCTGAGACACGAAAGATAAACCAGGACAAGGTTTACTCTTTTTTATGTTTTTGACCCTATATTAACTGATCATCTCTTTATTAGCCAATAACTCTTAACTTTGATACATATTACCCTATTCTCTCCCTTCGATTTATTTTTCGTTAACGATCAGTTTGGTTTTCGTGCAAAGATTTAACAACTTTGTAACGAAAACTTTGAATTATAAACAAAAAATTAAGACATTAGTTTCGTTACAAAGTTGTTAAATCTTTTGACAAATAAGAACCCTGATATATATTCTCTTCCTTGTCTTTGTCCCTTGTGAATCTCTCTTCCATTATTGGGATCTGTTTTCAAGAATGCTCTCCAGTGATCAACGAGCGCTCTCGACTCAGACCGGATTTTAGGGTTACCATTCTTGAAGAGGAATAGAAGAGTGCGGAAGGCGTCAGTTTCAGTAATAAGTCGAGGGCTTAAAGAAAAGTTTAAGAATCTCAACGCACTTTATGGCTTCGGGCGAGACGATGTGAAATCCTTTGAGATTTTGTGGCGGTGTTCTTCTAATTGCTTATTTTAATCATTCTTTTCTTTTGTTTCTTCTCTTCACATCTTTCGCACATGGTGTTGGTGGGAAATCACCGGAAACAACCATAACTTTCGAGAAAAGAAAAAAAAACACAGAGACGATACGAGATAGTGAAGAACTAGAGAACGAATGAGGAAATAAAAAGTGTGTGATGAGTAACGTGGGCGAGAGAAGAATACTAGTTGAGATTATGGTTCTGATCGTTTCGCTGCCGCAGCGACTACTAGCGACTAAACGCTATAATTATTGTTTATTTAAGAGTCGTGCGTGCTCTAGATTTTCATTTAATTCAAAATTTAATTTTATAAATTTGTATAATTGTATATTTAATAAACTATATAATTTAAATATATTATCATTCATTATAATTTTTTTATTTAGTTAACAATCAGAGTAATAATATTTTTTAGTTAAATATAATTATAATATAATAACTTTGTGATAAATCATAAACAAAATTAAAACAAAAATAATAAACTATATTATTTAAGTAAAAAAAGTAATACAGCAAATCATAAACTAAAATAAACAAAAAAAAAAAAATCAAGTCAAATATCTAATAAAGTAATCGACGTCTTCTACCATATTTATTTGTGATGTTGTCACGCAAAACTTTCATCACTCTATCACCGGTCGGCTCATATAGAATATGTCCATCATAATCATTATCATTGTTACCATCATCAACTTCTTCTTCACATCACAATGAGCATGATAATTTTTTGTGTTTTGCCAATATACAAAATCAAAATCTTCTCGATGTGAATCATGTATGAA
Source organism: Cardamine chenopodiifolia (assembly GCA_963922655.1). Taxonomy (NCBI): domain Eukaryota; kingdom Viridiplantae; phylum Streptophyta; class Magnoliopsida; order Brassicales; family Brassicaceae; genus Cardamine; species Cardamine chenopodiifolia. The sequence continues at coordinate 14,137,151 of OZ000463.1, forward strand.
GTTGTGTAGTGTCATCGTTGTTGTTACAACCTTAATCCACTTAGTCAAACCATACTTTGGATGTTTACGCTCTAAAATCCTCTATTTTGCTTTCCATACTCCAAATGTTCGTTCAATCACTGATCTCATACCCGAATGCTTTCGGTTATACAATTCCTTTGTGTTTGTTGCTGGTCCTCCTCTAGCAAATTGATCAAGATGATATCGTATCGTACGATGCGGACCAAAATACCATGTTCTAGTGGGATATCCGATGTCAACTAGATAGTATTTTCCATTAGGCAGATGTGAAAAAAATGGTTCATTCCTCGTACAATAAGTTAATACTTTTGTATCATGTGCTTTACCTGATACACCAACATATACGTATATAAACTTCATATCAAAGTTACTTATAGCAAAGACATTCATTGTAAGCTCATGTTTTCTACCTCTATATGCTTCTACAGTTTGACTAGGAGGGCGGACTGAGACATAAGTTTCATCAAATGCTCCAATAAAATCTTTAAATAGCCAATATAGATTATCATTCCTCAAAACAATTATTGTAATTCATCTTTTTCTAGTTTTATTGTATCCGCTATAAACTGTAGAATGACACTCAAAACATCAAATCAAGTTCCCTTTTTACTCTATACAATGATCGTTGATATCTTTCAGCTATAACCCTATATAGGCAAGAAAAATTTATAATCAGGGAAACCATACGCAAGAATCCAGGGAAAGAAAACTTCTCACCACTGGTTTGTCTGAGCATCAAAGTACAACATTAATATGTTTAATGTGCTCATAATCTTGGCTTTCGAAGATAGCATTTTTATAAAGGATTAAGGCTAGTAGTGTTTGTTATTTACCTCGACGCTACTGGAGATTTGACTGAAAATTTCTCCCAATAAAAACCGATGTTACAAACTTACTTGACCGACGAACTTCCACCAAGACACTTTTTGTTGATTCTCTAGCTAAAAGTAAGTCAGTCAGTGCTAAATTGATGTGCATCCAATGAGCCGAGTTGGATGGTAAAGAGTCTGAAGCAGAGTCCAACTTGTTCACTTCTCTCTGAACCTTAACACTGTCTGTAGAAGGTTCATTTGCTATTGATGGATTTCCTGCACAGATGCAGAATCACCAGCCATACAACAGGCATCCCCTAGAGGTGATGGGCTTGAGAAATTCATAGAAACACTCAATAGGCAGCTCGAAAGATATGCTTCAAACAAGATATCATGTGACCTGAACAACAAAGATTCTGTCATAAAGTTTCCAGAACTCTTCCATATATTATCCCCGTACCTGGAGAGATTTGATTGGAGTTCACTCAAATCGACATTGATTAAGCACCCATGTTCTTTGAAAGATAGTTCAATGCATGCTTCCTGGACAGAAGACCAGATTTTACAATCATCTAGCTCCATAAGCCTCTCAAATTTGTTCTCTTCTGCAGGAACATCAAATATCACATCTATAGCCTTCAGCTTAAAGCTCGCTTTAACTACAAAAAGAGTTTTGCAAATATTTGATTCGATCTCATGTTCGGCATTCATTGCATTAGACCTGAGAAATTCTAGTCCCAATGAATGACCCGCAGAGCTTAAGCCACTCAACCCATGGGAAAGTCCAGAAACTAAGCTTAGAAGCATCTGGTACAACAAACAAAACTTACTTGAATGGTTTTTTCATAACCAGAAAGATAAATTAGGATCTTGATGTTGTTCATCTGTTAGGCTCAGGATCTTAAACCAAAGAATCAGAAGGACAGGCTCATTTAGATTTTCATAAGTACTTAAGCATCATGTTCAACTTTAAGGAAGTCTAGAAGGATATTTTCTGACACAGCTTTACCAAAAACAATATTAACTCATGTAGCCAACAAAAAAAAAAAGCGAGAAACGAGATAGGAAACTATTTTCCAAATACTATGCAGATTTATAGACATGAAAAGTGAAAACTACCAAGAAAGCCTCTGGTACCTGAAAGTAAGCATTTAGGTCATCCGGTTTTGATACAATAGTCAGTCCCCAGTGCCAACACATCCAAACCAGTTGATAAATCCATAATAGCTTCGCTAAAGGAATAAACTTGCTCTCTGCAATAGATTGCAGTTTTCTCAGAATGATATGATATTGCATAAAATGTAAGTGATACAACAGTCAGTCTCTTTTCTTTAATGTAGCCTCAGCGGAGTTTGGGACTATCTTATGGACATAAACTTACTAGTTCAACGAAGCACGTAAGCTCAGTCCTATAACGGTTAATATGAGAGGCCCTTGTGAAAAATCGCCTTTATGAGGCGGAGCGGGAAAGCAAGAGGACAAAGACGAAGTCACCAGAACGAAACCTTATAGACACGTCAGTATCTTATTTCAGTGCAGGCGATAAAGCTTCTTTGCCGTTTTCTTTCCATCCAACGAGACTACCCGTAGTTTCCAAGAAGACCAAAACACACACAACAAAATGTCACAATTTATTTGAATAGTGTATCTTAGCATATTTTTAAAAAATAACCGTTTAAGATATTTAAAATAAGAGGTAAAAAATTAGCACATTTTAAAAATCAACCTATTCTAACATTATGTTTTTTTTCATCTTCTAACATTATGTTTAAATATATAGTTTTTTGCCAAGAAATCTACCAAAAAGATCCATTTTTTCACGACCCACGGTAACACACACGCGCATGCCCTCGCGTTGGTATATAAATTAATAAAAATTTATCCTTTTTGACATGGTAAAAGTTTCCATTTTTGTTTCAATACATAAATTATTAAACCATTCCTTATGTTAGAGGGATATATATATAGCCATATTCGTTTCCTCGTTGGAATTTGCTCTAAAGTACGTTTATATAAACAACAAATCAAAGAACTAAGCAAAGACACGTGAAAAAAAGAAAGATAAAGTAAGTAAAAACCCTAATTAAATTATCTCATCATGGACAGATTACCTTTTCATCTTCTCAACTCAGATCTTTGGCGATGCGTACGATGCACAAATAGATCTCTTCGATCGCTTATATCCAACGACCCTTATTTCAAGTCCAAATACTTTTTTCGGCTTGGATCCGGTTTACTTGACATGGCTACCACTCTTTCGGCGATTCAAGATCACCGAGAACCAAAGATACTTAATGGGGTGTCGGATTCTGGCCTCTTGCTCTGGCCTTCTTCTACTCTCCGTAAATGGTGTATGCGTCGCAAATCCGCTCAGAAAGAAGTTTCGATTTCTGGATCATCCTAGGTCAAAGACAATCGATAGTGTTGATCTGTACGTGGGGACAGAATGTACATCGGGTTTGCGGTTGATCATATTGATCGAACCACCCAAAGTTTCAAAATCGTCAGCATAACCGTGCTGATTACACCTAACGAATGCATGTATGAGTTCAAGATTACATCGAAAACGAGTTTTACTTGCTATCCAAGCAATCTCGATAAACGTATGAGAAACCCTATTTACTTTGATGAATTTCTTCACAGGCCACGAAACGACGGAAGCATCGAAGCATTCAACCCCGAAAAAAAGTAATCACGACTGATTCAGATCAAGTTCCCCCAGGAACTAAGTTTGAAAACGTTGTTCGCTTCCGACTATAAAAACCTAATCTTGATATCAGCGACTGAGGAAAGTAATTAGCGTTTATGCACTCGAGAATATTCTTACTGAAGATACTAAGTGGGTCCTCTCGAGGCGGATCCTGAACGGAGTGCTGGATAAAAAGAGTCTGAACCGTTGGAACGTGGAAGCTTACGACGGCAAGTGTTTAGTGTTAAGGGATTACAGTTACGACCGAATGGTTCATGGGTACTACTTGAGAGCTAACAAGTGGGAACTCATGGGTTTGATTCCAGGGCGGTGCTATGCATCTCTAGACTTTTTCCAGTTTGTTCTGTGATATATAGGACTTGGTAAAAATGAGGAGGATGTGATATTAAATTGTGATCAAAATGAGGAGGATCTGATATTAGATTGTGATGATGATAAACGCTTCTCCTCTCTTAGCTCTATTATGGAACTGGCGATTGGTGGAGTAGACAAATTCATATCATGCGAGGAACATGTGTCTTTTCGTTAAGGAACGTCTTTTCTTCTCTTCTTTTTGTTTTCTACTTTTTTTTATTATGTAGAGTTTTAAATTTATGCTAAGTTTTAAATTTGAGGTTATTAAACAGTTTGTTCAAAATCTCAAAAATATCTAAAATTTACAAAATCCCTCAAATTATCTCCAATACGATAAAAAAAATTAACAGATAATAGCAACGATTTAAATTAAACAATACTAATCCCGACGAAACGATTATAGGTTCGAGACTAACGGTGGAGATTCATGGAGATTTTCCAAAATGAAGATTACTTGCAGTCCAAGCGATTAGATGACCATATAATGAGAAAACCTGTTTAATTGGACGGAAGTGTTTGGTGTTGAGGGAGAAGAGTATACGGTGACAACCGATCCGAGTGCTTCATGTGTATACGACTTGATGAGAGCTAATTGGAGGGGACTCATGGGTTCGATTCCAGGGTGATGCGATTCAAATGAAGACTTTTTTCAGTTTACACAGTCGTCGTCTTCTTATATGATAGGACTTGATGAGAAGGGGGAAGGAGGTGATACTGGCTTGTGTTGATCAAAAGATCTCCTCTCTAAGCTCTATTATGGAACTCGTGATTGATGGAATCTCATCAGGAAAAAATGAAAGCAACTTAGAAAAAGATCGGTTGAAGAAGACAACAAGAAAATGAAGGAGCTGATGAAGTCTTCGTCTAAGTTTTTGCGTTCATGCAAAGATTCAACAACAAAAGAAGAAGAGTACTGGAGTAGACAAATTCGTATCGCGTGTGAGGAATGTGTGTCTTATGGTTGATGAACATAAGTTTTATGTTTTCTTCTCTCTTTGTGTTACTACGTTTATTACGTGTCTATGATAGTTTTAAATTTCAATTTGAAGTTATTAACACTTTGCACAAAATCTCTCAAAAATATAAAAACTAGACGTTTTTTGCTTTTGGAAATATCTTGAGAAGCAACAATCATGTCTATTTTATGGACCAACCACTACGACTCTTAAAATCCCGAAATAAAGTCTGTGACACCTAAAGATGTTCACATTCAAAATTTTAACAATAAATAAACAAATTAGAACCGGACCAGATCATGTGTGTTTCATTTAATTTACTTAGGACCATGAAATATGTAACCCTACCTAAAAATAGAAAATGGACTTATATAAGCTATATATACTAATTCGTAGTCTTCTTCTTTTCCTCGACAGCTATAATTCATAATTCATCTCTAAAAAAATATATGGAAATTTCTCCAGAAATAAACTATAAATAGAGCGTCGTACATCCATAAATTACATATAGACACCATCGTCTCCAACCTTTTTTATTCTCTTACGTTGTTGTGATCGGAAAAATCTATCAAAATCCAACGTTGATTTTTATTCTTATTTCTTCAAATGCTTAAGAAGGTTTCAAGCAATGGCCAATCAATTTCAAAACTCAAGAAAGTAGATACTATTCCAGATCCAGATATATACGACATTACATACGTCGATATATCTCCTCCCTCTGAAGGTTCATCTTCTCCATTATCTAAATCACCATGGTCCGTACAAATCGATCCCACCGCCGTAAACTCGCCGTATCATTCGGCGAAAGTCACAACAAGAGCCACAACTGAAAAAGCTAATCATAACCATTCTCCAAATGTTCTTTTAGGATCTATTGTTCGTGAAGAAGGCCATATCTATTCATTAGCTACATCTGGAGATTTATTATACACTGGATCTGATTCAAAAAACATTAGAGTTTGGAAAAATCATGTTGAGTTCTCAAGTTTCAAATCGAATAGTGGATTGGTTAAAGCGATTGTTCTCGCCGGAGATAAAATCTTCACCGGTCATCAAGATGGTAAGATCCGTGTGTGGAAAGCTTCGTCTAAAGATTCAAACATTCATCGTCGTGTAGGTACGATGCCGAATCTTTGCGATTACATTCGAAACTCGATTGTTCCTACTTCTTACTTCAATTTCACGCGGCGAAATCGGAGCAGCGCCGCCTTAGGGTTTCGACATTTAGACGCGATTTCGTGTCTCGCGTTAAGCGAAGATAAGAGGCTTTTGTATTCTGGATCTTGGGATAAAACGTTTAAAGTTTGGAGAGTTTCGGATTTGAAATGTTTGGAATCGGTGAACGCTCATGAAGATGCAGTAAACGCTGTCGTTTCCGGTTTTGGTGGTTTGGTTTTTACCGGTTCAGCTGATGGGACGGTTAAAGTGTGGAGAAGAGAAGATCAAGCGAAGGAGACGAAACATTTCTTTTCTCAAACGCTTTTGAAACAGGATTGTGCCGTTACGGCGATAGCTGTTGATCAAAGCGCGACGTTAGTTTATTGTGGGTCATCTGACGGAACTGTTAACTTTTGGGAACGTGAGAATAATATGAGAAACGGTGGCGTTTTGAAAGGTCATAAACTCGCCGTGCTTTGTCTCGTCGCAGCTGGGAATTTGATGTTTAGTGGTTCTGCTGATTTAGGGATTCGTGTGTGGAGGAGACAAGAAGGTGGTTGTAGCGGAGGAGGTGAGCATGTGTTGCTTTCCGTATTGACGGGACACGCAGGTCCGGTGAAGTGTTTGGCGGTGGAGAGAGATCAAGAATCGGCTTCCGGTGAGAGACGGTGGATTGTGTATAGTGGGAGTTTAGATAGGTCGGTGAAGATGTGGCGTGTGTCGGAGAATTCACCGCCGATGGTAAATCAAGAAATTCGATTGCCGGATCAGTTTGGTGGTCCATCGGAATTAGCGGTGGCTCCTAGCTTCTCGGCTCAAGAGAGAAATAGCCCCAAAAAATAGTTTTTTTTGTAAAACTAAATTATTCAAATGTGTATGTAATTTAAATATATTAAAACAGATTGATCCAACCATGTTCTATCAATTTCATGGAACTCCGGTTCGCTTAACCGGAATCCTGACAATAGAACAAAAATTCCCACAGAACCACAAAAACCAACCAGTGAAATGATTATTCCATTGTTCACAAACTCTAATCTTACACAAGAACAATCTCGTTGCTCTGTCTAAGTTTATAGTTTTTGTCAACGGTTTGGAGTGAAGTACCCTATTTTAGAAACCCATGAGTTCAAAAACTATACCATAAAAAAAAAAAATTCATTAGTTTGAAGGCCACGATTTCTGTTTTGTTTGGAATTTTCAAATTGTCTAGGCTGACTCTAGAGACAGACGCACTCCTAACGTATCTGATGATTGAAATGGAAGTGGACACGAGTCGTGTAATGAGTAATTGAGTAAGGAAGTGATCATCCTTTTGGCACAATTGTTTTGTCTTCTTATTGATCATGTTTTGTGACATTTTCCATTCTTCAACCATATGTTGCTTTATTATCTCCTTATATAAAAGATGTTGGATTATGATTTAACTGGTCCAGCGGCGATGAAGTTAATTCAACTTTGAATCATTTTAATAATGAGATGTTTGGTGCGCCATGCACAACAAACAACATAAATCATCATCATTAGGCCCTTTTAATAATAGAGGATTGAATGTTTTCTTTACATTTTCATACCAGATTCAACAAACAGTTCATTATACAACACAGATCCTAGCCAAAAAAAAAGATAATGAAACGGATCATAGTAAGAAAAAAGCCAGTTTTAGCTGTTTGCAAAGAACACAAGTTAATTTAGTTTTTTAAGAGAATCCGCAGTTAAGATTGTTGTAATAAAAATATCCAATTTCTATATGAAATTAAGTTTGAACTTTTAAATAATGGTAGAGGTTATGACCAGGCCCATTAATAATAAGCCTCACTTGTCTTTTCCTATATACCCATACGACTGTTAGTAAATTTTTTTTTTCTAACTAGAGAAAGAACAGAGAAAAAAAAATCGTGAAATAAAATAATTTTGAAGGATGATGTGATAGAGTTAAGAGTAGGTAGATGCCAAAACACGGGCATTTTATTTTCAAAATTTTCTAAACCATAAAACACCACAATATTGGTGTCCTAACTTTCTCTGTTTTGTAATAATAATTTTTAATAAATTGGAAACATGTTGACCATAACAAAAGCTTTTTGTTTGTTAAACAACCCGGTTTTAAATCTAACACATTAGGTTGCTTCTCATACCTTCTTAACCTGTCAGAATTAGTTATCTATATAAACTCTTCTTTTGTCAAAGAACACCAAAAAACAAAATACAAATTTCAGAAACCATTTCATGACAATGACGAAAGCTAATTCCTTTGTCTCATTCTTCGTACTGTTTTTGTTTGGATCAAGATTTTGCAAAGTAGCTAGTGCAAGAGACAAAAACGCTTTAGCCGCGTCTTTTGTTTTTGGCGATTCGCTTGTGGACGCAGGAAACAACAATTACTTACAAACGTTGTCTAGAGCCAATAGTCCTCCTAACGGCATCGATTTTAAACCATCCCGTGGAAATCCAACCGGTCGGTTTACCAACGGCCGTACCATAGCTGATATAGTTGGTATTTATCAAAATTTCCATCCAAAATAAATCATAATTTCATTATTTTAAAGGATTATGCTAATGTTTATTTTAATTTTATATTGCATAGGAGAAAAGCTAGGCCAACCAAGTTATGCAGTTCCATATTTAGCACCAAATGCAAGTGGTGAAGCAATATTAAATGGTGTGAATTATGCATCAGGTGGTGGTGGAGTTCTCAATGCAACTGGAAGTGTATTTGTAAGTGCCTTTGTCATCATGCACGCTTTATCTTACGCCGTATAATATTACGTGTCACGTCTGTTTAGTTGGCTGAAAAAGTTAATGTTGCAAACATCTTTTTATATTAAATAATGTTAAACTTTTTTTATTTTATGAATCAAAAATTATGTTTGTTTGTGTGCTGATCAAATGAACTTTATGTATGTTTTATAATTTAAAATTTACAATTTCGTAGGTGAATCGATTAGGAATGGATATACAAGTTGATTACTTTAACATTACAAGAAAGCAATTTGATAAGCTTTTGGGTGAAGATAAGGCTAGAGATTACGTTAGAAAGAGATCTATGTTTTCCATAGTTATTGGTTCAAACGATTTTCTCAACAACTATCTAGTTCCCTTTGCTGCGGTTCAAGCAAGATTAACACAAACTCCTGAAATTTTTGTCGAAGATATGATTAACCACCTCCGCAATCAACTCAAGGTACATGACTAAAAATTTTAAGCGAAAACAAGTTATTTTTATTTAACATTAGTTGATTTTTTTGTTAAATCAAATGTTAGAGATTATATGAATTGGATGCTCGGAAATTTGTGGTGGGAAATGTGGCTCCGATTGGATGTATACCATACCAGAAATCGATCAATCAACTGAAGGATAAGCAATGTGTTGATCTGGCAAACAAACTTGCTCTTCAGTACAATGCTCGTCTCAGAGATCTCTTGATGGTGGAATTAAAAGATAGTCTCAAAGACGCACACTTCGTTTATGCCAACGTTTATGATCTCTTCATGGATCTCATAGTTAACTTTAAAGACTACGGTAAGAATATATATACTAAAGGTCCATGGGCTTTTTAAAGGATCCAGTGGCTACTACTGTGTTGGATTCGTTTTAGTAAAAACAAAATTTGTTTGTTTTTCAATTAATTATAAATTTAGCCTTGTTATCATGTTGAGTTTTGACTAAAGTTTTTCTTTATAAAAGTAACGATGATTAATTTTGAAGTCGAATCTAGTAAGAATAGGTTGTTAGGATTTAGGTTTCGGTTTTAAACTCACTTTTCTTCCAAACTGCACCTTTTAATAATATGAATGATTTGAAAGAAATGGTTATAACATTTTTACCGTATCAATTAGTATAAAAAAATCTTCTTTCAAACTCACCTAGACACCTACCATTGTTTATTTAATTAACCTAAAAATGTTAATTACAGTGAATTTAATTATTGTGGAAAATAATAATAGGGTTTGGGACGGCGAGTGAGGCGTGCTGTGGGACGGGAGGGAGATTGGCGGGGATATTGCCATGTGGACCAACGTCGAGCCTTTGTACGGACCGGTCAAAGCATGTGTTCTGGGACCCGTACCATCCTACCGAAGCCGCTAATCTTCTCATCGCTGACAAATTACTCTTTGGCGACTCCAAATTTGTTACTCCCTTTAACCTCCTTCACCTTCGTGACCTTTGAGTTAACATTTAATTCTTTTTTTTTTTATATCACCGTTTTAAACATAATTATATTTTGTTCATGTTTTGCTGATTTAAAATTTAAGATAATGTTTTTTCGTTTAAAGTTGATTTATTTGAGGATATATTTGTTTGTTTGTCTTGGAATCTACCTGTGTCGGATACTAAGAATCACACTCGTCTAAAAATGAGAAAGAGAACTCGATTTTTTTTCTTTTAAATAAGAAATAACAAATGAAACTTTGAAAAGTGAAAGGGAATAATCAGTTGTATACATGTTTATATTTGGTAACTTTGGATAAAGAAATATTAGACCGTTGGGTTTAAGCGATATAACATATAAAACGCAGAAAAGACGAAACTAGTATAGCTCTCTTTGATGGCACATTCAAAGACAGAAAAAACAGAGAAGATTCAAAAGACAAAAACACCCTTCGGATAAAATTGGAATCACAAACACAGAAGGATTAAGGAAGAAAAAGACAAGAAGAAATAGAAGGAATAAGGTCAGGTGTCAGTAGTTTGATCTGATAGGACCCGTCCGGACTCCAGACCCGAATATCCGACAACGAAAGGACGGCTGCAAAAACAAATAGGACACATCGTCCCATAGCACACATCACACACACAAACCACACCTCTCTCTTTCTCTTTCTTTTTAAGTTTCATTGTTTTGGGGTGTGAAAGCGACTAGAGAGACGGTCGTTGAAGTGGGAGGAGGTGGCTCATGTCATCCCACGGCCGCGCGTGCTTATCCACCTCCTTCAACCCGACCTGACAGCTTCACTCTTGTCTCTTTGACCGTTTTCTTTAAGATTCTTCTCCCTCCCATTTTAAGATTGCTACGTACGTACGTATTTGGTTTTTAGTATTTGTAAGGTGTTGTTACTTATATATGGACCATACTAGAGGTGTTAAATTGGGTACGCTATATATGGTATGTATATGTATGATATATAATGTGCGGTATATATACAAATCCATTAACGAAACATGTCGTCCACTGTTGGACAATGGATAGTCTATGATCTCTAAAAATTTAGGTCAAAATAAAAAATTTCTAAATTGAAAGTCGTAATCTTCGCCGAGTTCTGGATGTTTCCTGTGATCTTCTTCAACTTTGGCGGTTTTTGTTGATTTCCAACGATTTTTAGTGATTTTTGGCAATTTTCGACCGATTTCTGACGATTTAATTTTAGAAAACAATAAAACATAACGATCCATAGATAGCCTATTTGGAACGGACGTTAATGAAGTTCGTCGTTAATGGAAACAGATGTTAATAGAATAGTCAATATTTTGTCCACAATCAAAATGGATAATATTGGACTGACCAAAATGAACGTAGACATCACATTTTGACACTTTTAGACTAGACCAATATCAATACTTTAATTCAAAAGAAACAACACTAGATTTGTCTTAGTCATGTTTGTTGAATTTAAGAAATTGAAGATAATGAATTACTTTCTTTATTAACTTTAGAAACTAATTCAAAACTAAAGCTCTCAAACTCTTAATTTCTCATACAATTGTCACAACCCAACAATTGTATTTATAGTGATTTATGCAACATATATTCTTAATAAAACTAGAAAATCTTATTAGATAAATCCTAAATATATTTAGATAACTCCTAAAATAAATCTTATTCTTATAAAAAAACCTACTCTCCTAAATCCATACTCAGTTAGAATTAGTTTTACTTGTGGATTAAATTATCTTCAAGTTTAATCCAACATCCTCCCTTTTAAGTTTGAAGTCCACCCTTGATAAATCTTGAACTCACATTAGTTCCCTCATCTCTTTAAACTTGATCATTCCCAAGGCTTCTGTCACAGTGCCGACCTTTTGCTCATTCTCGGGGACATGCTCGACCTCCACTTGATTGTTCTCGACACATTTTCGTATAAAAGAATATCTTGTATGGATATGCTTACTCGTTTCGTGAAATACCGGATTCTTGGTACGTGATATTGCCGATTTATTATCAATACGAATAACGACCCTTTCACAAGGTAACCCGATAATCCCAATAAGCAAATCTTGAAGCCAAATCACTTGTTTTGTCGCCTCCGTAGCTGCCATAAACTTGGCCTCACACGAAGAGAGAGAGAGAGAGAGAGCTACGGTTTCTTGCTTCTGTGAACACCAAGTAATTGGACTTTCTCCAAGATAGAAAATATGAACGATAGTACTTCTTCCATCATTCGGATTCGATAAGAGTCTTTATCTTTCTTCTTCGGCAAGTAGAATATAGTCATCAAGATAAACCAGTTTTGTGGTTTTTCTACTAGATAGTCCAAATCGTCCTTGGTCTAAATCTTGGTTTTCTCCAACTTATTCCTTGTTTTGCTCTGTTTCTCATGTGGCCTGAGATGAATCACTCTCATCTTTGGGTTCTGTACTAACTCGAGGGATTCCTATGACCAACTCCTTTTGAATCATAAATTTCAAAGTTTCAAGGCCAACATGCTCTAGTCTCGCATGCCATTTAGTTGCCTCACTTGTAGACCGATCATATCCTTTATCCTCATTCGTACCTTGTATAGATGATTCTTTGACCTAATTTTTTTTCCTAGCAATCTTCTTTCTCGATCATGTAACATCAAATATTCTTCCTTCATCCTCATGTCACATCCTGATTCCGTAACTTGTCCAAGACTAATGATGTTCCTTTTTAGTTCTGAAGTAAAATAGACATTGGACAACGTTCTTTGTTTACCATTATTGTCAACAAAGAAGAATGATCATTGTAGCTATAAATATGCACACCTTTGCATAAACCTTTTCCTAGTGAAATTAGATATCTTCTAATTCAACTTATTGTAGCTAACAATTATTTTATCCTAACACATATATGATTCTTTATATTGCAAGCTAACCTATTACTATTAGTAATATATACCTCTATTTTTATTAGGAAAGCTCTTAAGACTATTTTATCCTAATTTAAATCTTATTAGCGATATCTTAGGATTCAAGATAATGTTGAAGTTTATCCAACATTCACCCCTTAAGCTTTAACATAGTCTTTGAGATGTCGTGAACTCCAATCAAACTTCTCTTCTCACTAAACTTGATTCTTACTAGGGCTTATATATCCGCACATTGTTCTTCTCCGGATACATGTTCATCTTCAACTTCACCCTATCTCATATAAAATATTCATGGATCCTTTCTTGGCCCGTCTCTCATTTCATTCCAACTCCAACTTGTTTTTACTGAGGTTGGGTTGTAAAGCCTATAGGCCTTGGATCCCGACTCTTATCTTCTTTGCAGCTCCACCTGAGATACTTAAATCTCAAAATTCCTTTATTGTCAGATGCTTATAACAAGAGAACAACCTTCTCTCATGCTTCATGTAACTTCATGTAATCTCTTTTCCTCTAAAATAGTCACTTTTGACTTATACCTTTAGAATCAAGAACACACACCGAAGAACTGACCTTTCTTCTCTTGAATCTTTTCCAACAACTCCACCTGAAGCTAAACCGTCCTTCATACAAAGTTTGGGAGATCGTAGCAAACCTGAAATTTCTCTCCATGTACTGCTCTTGATACGGAATCTACTGGATTAGTGTCTTGTTTAGGACCACCTCTCATTTAGATACTATATCTGTGATGAATTGAAACCTTGTGTCCATTTGTTCCGTTTCCGATGACTTTCCTTTTGTGCTTATCATCGTCTCTTCATAGGTTTTAGGTTCATCTGTATCAATCCTTGTAGTAGTTAAAGCACAAATCATTAAACTTGAATCTTCAGATTCAACTTCTTCTAAGTTTTCTGATTTTTCTAACATCCCATAGTAAATTATATTCTTCTACCTTTTGCAATCAAACATGGATTGCTCTAATACCAATTGTTGAATTTAAAAAATTTAAGATAAATAATTACTCTCTTTATTAACTTTGGAAACTAATTCAAAACTAAAACCCTCAAATTTTTATTCTCATACATCACAACCCAATAATTATATTTATAATGATTTAACCAACACTTATTTTTAATAAAAATAAAACATTTTATTAAATAAATTCTAAATATATTTAGATAACTCATAAAATGTATTTAGATAACTATTAAAATAAATCATATTTTTATTTTTATTTTTTAAATCCATATTGTTATGATCAGCTTTACTCGTATATCAAACTATTTGCGGTTTATTAATATTTCTCGACGTTATACAAAGTCGTTATCAAAAACAAACAATTTTAATAATGTGTTTTAGAATAATAAGAGGACACGAGAAATGTGGATAGAGACAGAACGATGGGAAAGGGTTGGGACAAGGCGTGAAGAATTATAATTACACCGTTTCCTCTGATTGCGGATTCTTCCTTCTCTCTTTTATCAAATCCATTCCCTCCGTCACATTTGAATAAGTTACCAAATATTAAAATATTATTGTTGTGATATATTATTTTTATTAGTGTAGGAAAAAAATGTGGGAGTGTGCTTATTTATGTATTAAAACAGCTAAGAAACGTTTTTAGGCTAAACGGAATGTATTGAACTCATAATTTATTAGACATTCATCGATGAATGTCAACTTTTGCTAAAATTTATAATAGATTCTGAATTACGGTGCCATATTTTCTTTTAAAAAGATTATGTTTGTTTTTGTCTCATGATTTATTACTTTAAATCATATAATCCGATATCTCTCGCATAGATTTGGTGTTGATGTGGGAATTGGGATTAATGTGGTCCTTGGGTGATCAAACTCCAATACAAATTGTTAGTCGTATGTGGACTAGGATATATTCTAATTCGCTTATCATAATCAAATCAACGTAATAATTTCTAAAGTGAATGTAATTATATATATAATTGATCATTCATATTAATACAAATTTAGTGTTTAGGGAGTAAACACGAGCATAGGCCACCGGCCACCGCCACTATCGTTTAGTACCTTTGAATAAATAAGCGACTGTCACCTGTCTATAATATATTTTGAATATAATATCTAACAAAAGTGTTCAAAAAGAATAATCTCCAAATAAACAAACAAAAGGTTTTGGGACATTACAATATAGTATTGTCTTTTCTGAGCCAGCGAGCAATGAAACAAGATCAAAATGTTTGGACTTTAATTTCAAAAGCTGCGTGATCGATCCCACAAATAACAATAAGTTAATTCGTCTCAATAAAGTAATATAATAAATCCAATATCCATTATCAAGCAGTAAAATTTAACGAAGACGGTAGAGGAACGTGTCCCTTCTTTCCAACTTTGTAGAACAAGCATTCTATTCTTTTTAATTGCTTACGATACAAAAATATTGTTTTTTTTATGAGCTTACATAACATCTATAACTCGAATAAAAACCCATATAAATTGTGACATTTACACAAACGTAAATTTTTTTCTAAAACTGAAATTAGTTCTGTTTATAAACACGTAGTAATAAATTATCGGAAAACGCTTGGTATATTATATATAATTACGATAACTAAACATGAAAACTATATAATAATATAAAATGTAAAATTACTGGGAACTGGCCGTACATTGATAAGCTCAATAGTCTCCTACATGTTTTGCCTACTGCTACCTACTCTCTCTGTGCCTTATCTCCGTATCATTTTGTTTTTATTCACACCTTCTTTGTGTCTTCCACAAAAGATATATTCTGTCATTATTATTAGTTTTGACTGTTTTGTTTACTAATTTTAAACTTTAATCACAAAGGCAACGTCATGACTCTAAACTTTAATATTATTACACAAACGAGTACAATAATTGTTTTTTCTTGTTGTTGTAAAATAATGATTCATAAGGTTGGTAAGGAAAAGACTAATTATGTATCATGATGTTTTCCCGATAATATAGCTATCAAAATTTAAGTTATCATAGAATCACAACGTTGAATCATTACCCTCTCTGAAGTTTTGAAGAGAAATTACATCTAACTCATTTTCATTCACATGCCTCAAATATCCACATATATAAGAGTGTTCGGGATAGTCAAATATTGCGACGATTATATAAACACATTGTTTTTCATGACATGCCTATTTTTCCTTTAAAGATTTTCATATCTATTATGGAAAATATAACTCGACTATAACTAAGCTAGACAAATCATTTACAATAATTAAACAACATTTACTAATCTATAATACTATCACTCCATGGGTTAATGGGTTAAGCACACTCCAATAATGCTACATCTTTTGTTTTAGATTAATTTAATAAATAGTGAATTTATATGTTTGAGTCATTGTTCAAACCGAAAACTTTGAAAGAAGAGCCACCTACGGATGAAGAGAGCCGAGTTATAGTGTTTAAGGAGGAAACTGTTTATAGCCGACTCAGCAATTCCTAAACTAATAATTTTAAAATTCCCCAGAAAAGACAAATTTAAAATACAAGAGAAATTTAGAGCGTGGCCTCTAATCAACCCAACATCCTCTGTCAAAAAACGCCTGACTTTCTTCTCCATCTCCATTTCTATCTGCGCACGTTTCTCTCACTCTCCTCCATAAAAACCAAACAAAGCCCTCAAAATCCTACTCTCTTATAACCATACAGATTCAACCTTTACCCTATACAACCAAAAAAGCTTCAATTTTTATCCTCAAGTCCCTCCGTCTTCTCAAAAAAAGCCTCAATTTTTTTCTCCGACTATGCCGACTTCTGACTCTGGTGATTCACGGCGAATAGCTATGAAACCTCACGGCTTAACAACAGCTCCGAACCCCGAGCAACAAGAACAATTTTCTTGCCCTCGTTGTGACTCAACCAACACTAAGTTCTGTTACTACAACAACTACAACTTCTCTCAGCCTCGTCACTTCTGCAAATCTTGTCGCCGTTACTGGACTCACGGTGGTACTCTCCGTGATATTCCCATCGGCGGTGGTTCTCGCAAAGGCGCTAAACGCTCCCGCACTTGCTCCTCAGCTTCCTCTACCTCCGTCGTCTCTTCCTCTAACGGCGTTCGTAGCGTTCAGTTACAAGCAACGCCTGTTCTCTTTCCTCAGTCGTCAATCTCTAACGGCGTTAGTCACACCGTAACTGCTCCGCTTGATAACGACGCAAAGGGAAGTGCTTTATCTCTCTGTGGAAGTTTCACCTCTCTGTTAAACCAAAACGCAGTCGCAACGGCTACACATGGATCCGGTTCGGTTATTGGACTCGGAGGATTCGGTATTGGACTAGGTTCGGGTTTTGATGACATCAGCTTTGGACATGGGAGAGCGATGTGGCCGTTTCCAACTGTTGGTGATGCTGCAACGGCGAATGTAGAAAGTAACGGTGGTCATCACGTTGTTCCAATACCTGCCACGTGGCAGTTCGAGGGTTTAGAGAGCAACGCCGCCGGTGGATTTGTCTCCAGTGAGTACTTTGCTTGGCCGGATCTCTCCATCACCACACCAGGGAACTCACTCAAATGAGAAGACTTTTTCAGTAAAGCTTCTGTCTTTTACAAGAAGGTTTCAAGTCTCTTCCTTTTTAGTCTCTATTGGCTTTGTTCAATCTCTTAGTGTGTCTTTGTCCTGTTAGAACTTGTGGACGGTAACTAGTAAAACAGCGAAAGTTTGCGTTTTTATTTATTTTTGGCTCTATGATCTTACTTTGTGACTTTCTCCTCTGTTCACCAAATGATTTCGAATTGAAATGACGATACTTGTTTAGAAACAACTTTTAATCTCAATAGAAAAGTCTTGTAAGGAATGAATCTTGTTCATTGGATGATGATCTGAACAACATATTATTCTTTAACCTCTGTTCATTGGATGATGATCTGAACAACATATTATTCTTTAACCTATGTAATTCTTCTTGAGCTTGACTTACAACTTCTGGGTTATTATTAGACTGGTCTCCAGAGGAGAAAACTTGTGTATTGTTGTTGTTCACTTCAATCCAGCTCAATCCTCGATCTTTAGTAGAAGCTAATTCTCTAATCTTCCTTCTCATCTCTACAACATCCTCCCATTCACCGCACACAGATTTTGATTGTAGAATGTGTGTCTCAGTATCTTCTGGATCAAGTTTTAGAATCTGCTCAGCTGCGTATAGTCCTAACTGCAAGTTTCTTGTGTTAACACATGCGCTTAGCAGAGTTCTCCAAATCTCTGCGTGGTTGTTCCCAGGAGGAGATTGTTCTATCAGTTGCAGGGCTACGTCTAGTAAACCAGCTTTTGATACCAAACTCACCAAGCAAGAGTAGTGTTTAAACCCTGCTGTCGTGCCTTCATTTGGTTCCACAGGAACTTACCTTGCTTCGTTGATCCCCTGTGGCTGCAGGCTGCTAAAAGAGACAAGTATGTAACAGCGTCCGGCATGTAACCGTTTTGTAGTATTTGCTCAAAGAAACTCAGAGCCTTTTCTACCATTCCATGCTGACTATAAGCTCCTAGCATTGAGTTCCAACATTTCAAATCTGGATTTGAAACAAGAGAGGATATGGATTCTGCAACATCATAT
The DNA here is from genome assembly GCA_963922655.1 of Cardamine chenopodiifolia. NCBI lineage: Eukaryota > Viridiplantae > Streptophyta > Magnoliopsida > Brassicales > Brassicaceae > Cardamine > Cardamine chenopodiifolia. The sequence continues at coordinate 14,155,780 of OZ000463.1, forward strand.
TTTCCGTTTTTCCATACATGTCTACTAGGGCTCCGCATACTGACATAATGCTATCGAATCCAGTCTTTATGGCAAGAGAATGGAACACTTCACCTTGTCTTAACATTCCCATGTCCGAAAATGCTCCTAAGACACTTAAATGGACAGTTGGACTGCACACTCAGTGTTTCCCAGTCTAGATTGCCCAACGACCATCTCAGTCCAGAAGAGCATTTTCTACAGGTACATCAGCTAAACTTTCTGAGACGATGATCCGGGCATGGATTAGTCTCAGAATTGTCCTTTCTCATCTATCTTATCCTTTCTCAAACTCCCAACTAGCATTGTGTTCCAAGCCACCGCATCTCCACCATTTACACACTCAAAGATTCTCCTCGTAGATTCTAAGTCCCCGCAACTAGAATACATCCCCAAAACCGATGTCTGAACAACGACATTATCAAAATATACAAGCTTTATAATCTGCGAATGTAATGATGATCCCATCAAAACATCCTGAAGCACAGCACATACTTGCACTAAGCTAGTGAAAGTTGAACTATTGGGCTTCAAGGACTCAAATGACAAATGGGTTATCAAACTAAACGCATAACTTGCATAATCTGGGTTCCGAGTATAAGCCAGATAAAGAGCATTGTAAGAAACTACGTTTTTCAGAGGCATTTTGTAGAACATTTTCCGCGCTTGTTCCAGCGAATCGCACCTAACGTACATTGAGATGAGATTGTTGTTTGCGTATGGAGATTCTGCACCGCCGGCGGTGAGGATGAGAGCGTGGATCTGCGCGCCCGTTTTAGTGCCGTGAACGATACGCATTTCCGTGTCAGTTCTACAACGGAAGAAGCTACCTCGTTCAGTAGCATCAAAACCGCTAAAAAGGCTTCGGCAGGGGAATTCAAAATGCTGGCGTTTTAGTGAAGTCTGTCTTTATAACTAAAGTTACAAAACGGTGCGTTTAACTGCCCTCTTCTTTTAATTAAAACGCCGCGTTTTATCTAACCTCTCGTTATAACAAAACGCCGCGCTTCTTCCCGGCGACAGTCGTCGGAGTGAAATGGCTACCGGTAAGATAGTTTCTCGTCTTCATCTCTTGATCGATCGTTGTGTTCACCGATACTCTGTAAGTATAGAGTTAACTCTAGAATTTTTCATAATGGAACTCTTGGAAGCACTGCAAACAGTGAAGATTCTGATGGTTTTGAACCTACACATTTAATCCTCCAAAAAACCATTGAGCTTGTTCCGGATCTCCTCCGTTGGTACCAACCAAAGTTAGAAAGTCAACGTGGCTCTTGCATGTCAAGATACCTTGGTCACAAGTTGCTGGTACTTTATTTCATCTGTTTATAACTTCTTTGCTTTGTTTCTAGATATATCTCAGATAGTAAGTTCATCCTACGCTACTGTCTCCCCCTTTTTGTAGGTGCTGATGATCAGGCTTACATATCAGTCCAATATAAAATGTAAAATTCTTCTTTCATGGCTGCAATATTTGCAATGCCATTTTCAAGGCTGTCTTCAACACACTCTAACCAGGTTTAAACCCGTCCAAGATAATTCTCTAGAAGGTTCTCCATTTTTTGTGACTTTGTCGGATAGAGAGGTCAATGAGACACATTCCAATCATTTGCAAAGACTCGCTGTCTCTAGAGGCACTAGGCTGTACAGAGTACCTTATATCTAAAGGCATTAGGCCTAGCTGTGCAGAGTACCTACTGAGGTTAATCATTTTCTCTTAAGTTATTTGCATATCAACTGCTTCATCCCTAGTATCAAGACTGGATATGATCTGTATTTTGTTTGTGTGAGACCAGCCATGTTAGCTCGTACGCTAGTCTTTGAATGGTTTCTCTAGTTTACAAATGATCTAATGCATTTCCTTTGTATTTTCCTGGTAGATGCTTGCCCGCAGTCTGTGATTCATGGACCCTATTTGTGGAATACCCAGTTGAAGGAAGTACAAATGCTTCATCTTCGAAGAGAAGAAATTTTTTGACTGAGACTTCTGAGGTTGAACTGAAAAAGAAATTACATCCACAGGCTTTTCAAGATGCCAAAGATTGTCTGCTTTCATTACAAAATTCAGTTGTTAAGCTACATCAGAAGAAACTGTTTCCATACAATCCAGAAGCTCTTCTACGAGGGTCAGTCTATTTTCGCTACTGTAAACTCATCTCTGTATCTAATCACCTAAGGAAATCTTTCTCTATTTTGAAGCAGTTTGTCAAGGTTTCAGGAGCTCTGTCTATCCCACGAGTAATTCAGCTGGACCAATGGTATATGAAAACTCCATGATGTCATATGCTTAGTTATGTTTTTGGAAATATCTAGATTCTGACAATTTCCCAAGATATCTCCATTTATTGACAAGAAAAATGTGTTGATCCTTAGTTTGTGGGTCGCTGCTAGAGAAGTCTCTAACCTCTCAGTTTGGTGCTTCTCAGCTGAGATTCTCTGAGACAGAAGGATCAGATGCCAACACAGAACAGTCTACTTTCAAACTAATTGGCTCACCAGTAGAACGGTATATAAGTTAGAGAATCTAATGTCTAATCGAATTTTCTTTGGTTCTGACACAAGTGTAGCTGACGACATGAGTTGCGTTTCTGTAGAAAGATCCAACATTCTTGGTTGGTGCAGCATCGATCAGAGAGCATTATGTTCTTGCCTCCACAAACCAATTCTGAAAGGTATAAGATACTCTGGTCAAGCTAATGTGAAACTGCCCCAGCCAAATACAGCAAGCAATGAATTGTCGACATTACACAATTAAGAATCACAATTTATTGCAACTCTCTTATTCATATCATAGATGTAATTAAACTCAAATCATACAGAGTTATTACATTTTACATTCAGTTATATTTAGCCGCTATTTCCTGTAACATTTGGGAAAGCTGTCGAGGTTTAGTGAGCATAGCCATGTGACCAGCTTCCTCAATCAGCTTAACTTCGTTAGGTTCGTAGTTACTAATCATCCATTTCTGAATCTCCTCTGGACCACATTGTCACCTTCACAGACAATAAACACTCTCTTCCCAGATCCATATCTCTCCTTCGTAATCAAATCTTCACCTCCCATTTCATTATAGTATAACCAGCTCGGTTTCACCAACGCCATGGCTAATTCTAGATCCTGCAATCACATTATCAACACTGACCACCAGATGCCATAATAATGACTGAATATAAAAACAAAGCTTTTTTCTGAAACCCATTAAACAGAAATGGATGTAAAACTCACTTCCACTTCACAATTACTATATGCCTTCTCCTTCAAGAAACTAGTACCGAACAAAACTGAACTCGGAGGCTGTTCTGGTCCTTCCTCGAATGTAAACTCACAATCCATGGCGAAACCCTCTGGTAGTCTCTTAAAATACTGCAGACAAACAGAAAGTCATATGCGACTTTAAAATATGTACTTAAAGAATGGTCCCGAACAAGATAAGATATATATATATTTAAACTAAAGTTTTTTTCCGGCGACCTCTTCAATCAAAACCGCCGGCGGAGAGTCATGGTGCGGCATATAAGCAGAGAGAAAGATTCCGACAGAGACTTTGGTCGGAAAATTTTCCATAGCGAGAGAGGTTCCAATGCCACCATAGCTATGACCAACAAGAACCACCTTCTCTTCCTCAGGAAGATACTCCATGAAACTCATCAAAGGCTCTAGATACGCCGACACCAAACGAACCTCGTCGAACCGTCGCGTGTCGATCCCGGACCCACCAAGCTCGATAGCTGTCACGCGATGACCAACGGCCTTGAGCTTTGCTGCTAGTTTGAACCAGCACCATGCTCCATGACATGAGCCGTGAACAAAGACGAAGTGTTGTTGTTGCACGTGTTGTGTTTGCATTTGGTATTGTTTGGTAAGTGGTGTCAGGACTGAGTCGTGTTATCTCATCTCTGTCTTATACGTGTGTAATATACAGGCAGCCATACATATCCATCAGGGTCACGGCATAGTGTTCCGGTTCTGGTTAATTGCTCTGATTGCTAGCTTACCAGTCCGGCCTGATATGGACTGATAGGACAAGTGTTAATTGCTAGCTTATCATTCCAAGAAAACAAAATTAAGAAAAAAATCTTTAAATATTCCAATTTCGTGATATCATTATACTTCCTTTCTTCTATTTTATAAGAGATTTTAGGTGTTTTTTCTTGTTTTATTTTATTAGATGCTTTGCAAGTTTATATGCAAACAATTAATTTATATTAAAATTTTTATTATTAATATTGTAAAGTACTATTTATTATTGGCTGAATTATTAAAATTAAATATTCATTTGTGTTTTCAAGATTAAAAAATACAAAATAAAAATGATTTAATATAGTTACTTAACTTCCGTATTTTTAGCTAAAAATCTTATAAAATAGAACTGAGGGAGTAATAGATGTTTTAGAGAATATTTTCTATTCAATTTATTTAATTTCAAATTTTATGTAAATGTTAAATTCGTTCAACAAAAAACATATAATTTATTGTAGTTTTAAGAAACAGTCAAATTTTATTGAAAGTTGAAACAGAGGAAACATATATCAGTATCGTCTTAAAAAAGAGTGGATTGAAACACCCAAATGCTCTATTTATTTATTTTGTTTTAATATATAGTTTAAGCTATTTTTATAATTTTTCGGATAATTACAATTTATTAAAACTCACTAAAGCCATTTTATATACTATATCCATTTTTTTGTCATCTGATATATGATTTAAAATAAATAGTTACGAACATAGGAAAGTAAAGCTCATCAAACCAAAACAAGCTTATAAGCCAGAGCAGAAAAAAAAACAGAACTAAAGACGTTTTTCATCCAAAATTTGAGTGTGAAACTACACTAGACCTCAAAGCTAATTACGAATTGAAACATTCTTCGTTTGTCAGTTTTTGAACAATGTCTCGAGCCTAATATTCGTTTGCGACAAAGGCAATCGACAATCTGCATTAATACGAGCTAAAAACCGGTAGAAGTTGGCAAATTTAATCAAGGTAGGTTTAGCATGGAGACCACTATCAGGATGAACTACAGTCACACCAAACCTTGAAGACTATATACATGGAGATCCCAAAGAAAAAAAAAAAAAAAAGTCTTGGGCGGTTAAAGTTAAGCACGTGGGAATGCAAAGCATTTTGAACTGAAATCCATAATGACAAATTTGAAACTGTTCAACCTTTAATCCTGTCAGTGCAGGTCAGATCGGTTAACAATGATACTTGGCTATTATTGCTACTTTTTCGAGTCAATTTTGGTTATCTAAACGTTACGAGGAAAATGACGACAAAGAAAAAAAGATATATGAGAAAAAATAATAAAATAGTAAGAACTAGGTGAGATTTTGGACCTTATAGAAGCTTTTGTTTATGTATGTTTAAGTTTAGTTTTCTGTTTGAGGGTTGATTTTATTTGTGGTTTAAATGTGAAAGAAATCTTAGATTGGATATTGTTCATTACATTTTTCTTTAAGACTCAAGAATTCTCATACAAATCTCTTAATCTAACAATAGATACAGAAATTAGTAATATATTAATATGTCCTTAAGAATACTTATTGAATCTAAGTATATATATATATATATAGTAATCAATCTACATATAAGTTTACGTATAAACCTATAGAGAATATATATATATATATATATATATATAATGTGTGTGCCTTCCTTGTTATTAAATCTTAAATATGTTTTAAAATTTAAGTTAGTCTCATTTTCATACTTTAGTATATTTTTATACATAACTAAAGAAATATCTTTAAAGATAGATAGATTGAGAGTATAACACGTGTCTTAACCTTATTCATTCAATATTTATGAGTTCTTTTCTACAATATGTCAATATAAGGGTTGGATATTCATGTTTTTTGGGTTCGAGTTCGGGTAAAACCCGATCAGATTCGGATTTTTGGATTTATAAATTTACATTCTAATAGAATAAATTGTCGGATTCGGGTACAAATTTTTGGGTTCGAGTTTCAAAGTTAAAACCCTATAAAAATCCAAAAAATCGGGTTTTGATCGGTTTTGGGATTTTCGAATTTTTTTGGTTTTTTTGGGTTTTTCAAATATTTTCGGATTTTTGGGGGTTTTCTGTTTTTTTTTGGAATTTTCGAATTTTTTTTGGATTTTCCGCTACGGATTTGGATTAGATTTGTGTATATTACACATACAAAACTCACATTTAGAAGATATGATCCTCGAATTAGGGTATTTTCTCATAGATAATTATGTATTTTTGAATTTTTGGATTAGATTTTCGGGTTTCGGATTCAGATCAGATTTGGGTACATGTTTTCGGATTTAGGGATTTACATTTCAATAGAATAATTTGCTGGATTCGAATTCGGATACAAATTTTTGGATCGAGTTCAAGTCAAATGCTATAATTTGGTTTTTTTGTCCGCCCCTAATCCTTATAGTGATACTACTAACAGATCATTTTTGGGAGTTATTTTGCTTAAAAATGAATATTTCAAACTTGGAAGGAAATCTAACTACGTAAGAACAATCCAATGCCAAAACAAACTCTCAAAGATAATATATACCGCAAAGAGCTAATGAAGAAATGGAAAAAAATAATTATTTGCGGAAAAGTATAAATGACCCAATTTTGGAAATTGTCTAAAAGCTAGAAAGCATTAAAAGAGAAAAGAGAGGGAAAAAACAAAGAGTTGAAAGAGACGAGGCAAATAAATATCTATTTTGGTATTTACAATAACATGTCCTACAAATAGAAAGACAATACATCTATCAATGACGAATTGAATGACCACAGAAGAAGACTGTTAAAGATCATCAAGAGGCATTTTCAACAGTAAATGCAACTAAAGAACATGTGGGCAAGATTTAGCCATGTGCAGTTTTAAGTTTTAACCATCTTCTCTGGTCAAGGTTGAGAGCAAATATTGCTTAATTGAGCATGAAAGATCACCTCAAACTAAACAAATTCTTGAGAATATGGTCAACATAAAGGTGGGAACAACCTGAACATTTTTTCTCGTTTATGAATCATTCTGATTTAGGAACAACGTAACGTATCTGTCATTGAAAATAACAACCATAATGTATCAAGATTAACTCAAATATGGATTCTCTTCCAGCTTCAAAGTTTCAACTTGAGAGTCAAACAACAGTTTTTGAAAATGTTTGATTAAGGATCAAAACACACCTACCGACACACAAGACCTTAATCAATCAATCGAACAACCCACACTCTTAACACTTCAACTTAGATTTACTGCTTCCAGATATTTTATATGGGCTTTACGGCCCCATTAAGTATCTTTGAAGCCCAAATATAATGTTTGGTGCCTCATTCTTACACGATGTTGATATAATAAGTGGATTATAAACCCCGACCACGCGCTTAAACAAGAACTCGATTTCCCTGGATTTATACACAAGTCAAGAAAATTTGGGGCGGTGGAGTTCACGAGCTATTTTTGAGTGTTGGATACATGAGATTATATACTAACATTGTTCACAACAACTTGAAGAAAATTATCCTACCTTCAAAGTCAAAAGAGTCTCTAATCTTGTTTCTCTAATTACAGAATCAGAGCAATTTGAAAAGTTAATTAGTATGTGCTTTACAAATAAAGTGTTTTTTTTACGAAGACCATTTCCACATAGGTTCATTCATAAATTAACCTCGGGCGAGAGCTAAAATGCCAATAACTTCTTAATCCTTCTAATCGCGATTAGTCTTCATCTAATCAAAGCTTTAAAGAATTTGAATAAAATGCCTATTGATGAGATTATCACAGGGGCTGCTCTTGGATTTGCTCTCCAACTCCTTCACGAGGTCATCAAAAGAGGCAAAGATAGATCCTTAACCACAAGATGTATCTTAGACCGTCTCGATGCAAACAATCTCTAAAATCACTCCACTGGTCATTAAGATTGACACACTCACCGAAGAAGTCGATGAACCTCTGAGGGAAGTCATCGAAGAGCTTAAACGTCTTCTCGGGGAAGCCATTAGTCTTGTTGATCCTTATACGGAGCTTAAACGCAGAAACTTACTCAGGAAATATAGGTTTGTGAAGGTCGTTGATCAGATACATGAAATAATATAAATCCATCTAGATTGAACATTTCTATATCAGAGTATCTCTTATGTAATAACATGCAAACTTGTTTATGTTTTTGTGGATCTTTCTTTAGGTATAAGAGAAGAATCAAAGAGTTGGAAGCTTCGTTGAGATGGTTGGTAGATGTGGATGTTCAAGTCAATCAATGGCTAGATATCAAAGAGCTTATGAGTAAGATGTCTGATATGAACATCTAAACTTGATGAGATTACGCGTCGATCTTCTGAGGGAGACAAATGCTCTAAGGCAAAGATTGATGTACCATTGATAATCAAAAATAACATCCAAGGGAAAGATTAACAAGAAAAACAATGCTTTCTCAGTAGTAAATCTCATTGCCAGGGTAACACAATGCAATTAAAGACAACACTGCCCTTATTTTTTGTCAAAAAAATATTGAATCTTTGAAAAACTGGTACAATCAATTAATGAAACAAGACAAGAGTTATGAAAGCTAATCATCATATTAAAGTAAGACTGACAGAATTACATTAGATTCAGAAACGAGTTTAAAAACAGAAAACTACTGTTGGCTTCTCCAAGTTCCAATTCTTATACTAATTGAAGAATCTGCGGATACAATTCTGAAAACTTAAAAAAAAGGGTTCAAGCAAGTCTCTTGAATAAGACCAATGGAATCGATATATGCTTGTTTGAAATCTGTAGTTGAAACTCATGTTCCGTTTTGCATTCCTGAAACCAGAAAATAGATTTTGTCTCAAGCACTATTGATTTAAAACTGTATGTATTGGGAAATAAAATAACTTGGACAAAAACTCGGTATGCCAAACTAACAATATCCTTAGTTTCCTCCCTAAAAACACTACCACGAGACCCTTACTTCAAAATCAAATTCAAATTCAAATGACAGAACTCAAATGGATATGTATTTCCTTGTCACTAACACTTTTACTGAGCTTAGCAGTTGAAGGAGCCCTTAACATAGACCAGAAATGGACTGTTGGAAATCATTTTGGTTACGAGGGAAGGTTCTGTTTTCGCGGTCTCTGCATGGGAGGATCAGGTGGTAGCAGATTCAATTTCGGCAGGGAACGCAATATAGATGTGGTAGTAGTTACAGACAAACCTTGTACTGCAAACCACTGACTTGCTGGGGTGGCTCATTTGCATTTAGACAAGGGACTGTATGAATCTCTCATAAGCAAGAAGAACGCGGCTAAACACTCATTGAGTGTTGAATACAACATCCCAGAGACCTTGAATCAAAATGTAAACATAAACTATGATTTCAAGAAGGTGAATGAAGCTGCAACAGAACCACAATCTAATTAGCTAATGAAGTTGAGTCTTTTATAGAGTAGTCTGTATCAATAAACATAGTCTACTAAATCTCATTAGAGTCTGAGATGTTATCATAACAAGGCACTAAATTAGTAAATATATAAAGCTTGTTAGTGAGTTTCTTCTTTTTTTTGTATAGACTCTTTCGCATATGCTTTGTACTCATCTGTAATTGACAAATTGTAAGCTTCTAGGCTGCGAAACCTCAACAAAACGCCGTCGTACAGACATCGCAGGAGGAATTTCACCACCTAGTTAGTTGATCAACGACGTAGACCTTTGAGTCGTGACCGATGGATCGCAGAGAGACAGAATCTGAATTCGGAATTCGTCTCCGTTGTATTCCCGCGGCCAGGCACGGCGAAGATCTATGTGGCACTTGATCACAGTATTCAGTAACATCGGTCTCTGTATTCGGATCCGACCCGGATGGGATCAGGATTGTGGAATAGCTTATTCGCGTTGAGAAAAAAATAAAAATAAAATAACGAAATTTACTTTAACAAATCTTAGTTCCGTAAATCTCATGTTACAGCTCGCAGGATGTTATAAATCTTAATAACTTTTATTTATTTAAAATTTCGATTACAATTTTTACACTAAATATTCCTAAGTTCAAGTTGAAACTAGAGAGAGGCCTTAATTTGTGGAAGTTTCTCTTCTCCTCTCGATGCCGAAAAACAAATACATATAGATTTCATAAATTTTAGTTACTCGTGTTTGATTGAATACATATCGAATAACTGAAAAGCAACAACGTTATTGACCGGGTCGGGTTTTTAACTCACTAGATCCATCGCGTACGAGTTTATCTCCGGCGGGGATAGAAGGAGCGGCTCTAACATGGTGGAGGAAAGCGACGGAGCAGAGGACGGAGGCAATGAGAGCAAAGAATCCAAATCCGATCATCAGAGATAAACCGGCGACGATCAGATCCATCGCCGTCTGAATGCTAATTATTCCCATCATCTTCAGAATCGATAAGTTAGTTACAACTTAGAAATGGATTTGGCTTTTGGAAGAAAAAAAGAAAAAAGAATTTGCCTTGGGAACAGACGGTGAAACTCGCATTGCCACGTTACGTGATAAACTCATATTTACGACACCTAGAAATGCTTCAACTAGTCTATTAAAATAGAGGAATATATATATATATATATATATCTCCGATCCAAAATTCATTAAACTCTATCTGGTAACATATTATTTAGTCTTAATTTATTAAGTAAAAGGTTATGGACTAGATACATTCGTAATCTTTATGGGCTGGAATCTAAAGAACAGTATTTTTGGAATCTAAGAAGCAGTCTTTTTGGAATTTTAGATGATATAAAATATGGGCCTATTGATTTATTAGAGCATGAAAATCTTTCTTTTTTTAAATGGATCATAGCCCGAAGCTCAAAACAAAGCAAATTAATCCTATCCCCAATAACAAAACTCGAATCCGAGACACTCCAATGCCAAGACTCAAACATGATGAAAACCAAAAAAATAAAATAAAAAAATACTCGAACATGAGATCTAAAGAACAAACGGTCCAGATTTGATCGCCGTTTACGTTAAGAAAACCTATTAAACTTTATTATCTCACCAATAATCTTCCTAGAATTGGATTTTTCTTCTCTAAGTTGCGTGTTCTCTTCTACAACTTTCTCGTAACCATCCCTGGCTCGGCTTAGCTCATCGTCGAGACATTTGTTCTCGTTGATAAGCTGAACAAACATGGACCACAGCTCGTCCATGTGTCTTCTTTTCCGCATACGCGACCTTCTAGCTGACTTGCGGTTCGAAACTATCCTTCTCCGCTTCCGCTCATCAACTTCTGCACTCCGGCTAGACTCGTCTGACGTGACAGGCAAGTTTACAAGTGGAACTTGATAGTTAAAGATTTGGAAGAAAGACTGTGAACTAAGGTTTGCACATGGAAGGTTATAGATAAAACCAGCCATATAGAAAGAAAAATAGTTATTTGTTCGTTTGTAACTTTTATTAATTGGTAAGTATGATGGTATCGATAAGATGCACTCTAATTGGGGTTTTATAAATGAATAAACTGAGATTAGTGACCTCACACAATTATGCTACATTAGATCGAATTGTATTCCTAGTCACATTTATTATTATTTTAACATTGGGTAATCCAGACCGAAGCACCTAACGAACAAGAGGATTTGAGGTCCAACTTGTTTTACAAAAATTAAGTTTAACACAATCAACCGACAACATAGCGAATCCAACTAATCTCAAGGGTAGGCTAATTTGACCCAAAAATCAGCCCACCGAACATTCAACAATATCAAAATCAAGCCATGGCTTCATAAACTTGCAGCTAAGAGTTTGACTGGTTTAAATATAATGGATGTAGTTGTGGAATTTTGCGGAAATGAGTGGCTGCAATTACAAATGTTATAAATATGAGTCGAATACATAGAAAAATTATTAATTGCTTAGATGGTTAGACGATTTTAAGTTCAAACGATAGTTAATGATTTAAGTGGTTAGACATAGTCGATTTTAAGTTCAAACGATAGTTAATGATTTAGGTGGTTAGACATAATAATTGATACAACGACATTAGACTGATTAGACGTTTCTATTCGAATTCTAAATAGTTGTTATTGATGTCCTGAATAGTTGGCTGGTTCGTGATATCTGATTTCCGATGATTATTGTTAAACTCTAACACCTTTAATCCATAAGCTTACTTCGTTTTAATTGTTTTCTTTAATTTACTTTCAACAAACAATTTTTCTTTTCGTATTAGCTTAACATTTATTCGATAAGAATCATAATGCAATTTTGGTATTTGTGGATTCGATCTCATGGACATTATAAGATTTAATTCAATAGCTAAGCTAAGGAGCTGTTATTTTAATGGAATTTAAATTGCAGTTGTTTTTAAATCCAATTAGTGGACTTTGATGAATTTAAAACTCAGATGTGGGTTTTCTAAAATCCATTACTAATATATTTTGGTAATTGCTATATATTGTCTTGTATTTAAAATCCATTGAACATAAAATAACTACCCTTATTTTCAAACTTTATAAGTATATACACGTTTAAATAAAGAATTAAAATTTATTATGTAAACATCTTCTTCGTAGCACAATTTTAACATTTTGGTAAAATGATTGAAATCAAACATCATACACATCAAAGCAGTAGTGAAAAGTTTGGACACAGCTACAAATTTTAGCTCGAACTAGTCTGCAAAAAATAGTTGCTCAATTTCTTGTGGAATGCTTATTATATTCTCTGCGTATACTGCAATGGCGATACTAGAATTCTCTCTTTGTTGGAAATTCACACAGACGATCTTCATATCTCAGATGCACCATCAGTGTGCTTCAATGCAAAACATATTTAATTTTGAAAAAGTTACAAAAAAACAAAAGATTATAAGTGTAACAGTAGTTAAGAGGAATGAAATTGCTAACCAGTCACAATCATCTATGGGTCAAGTATCAACTCTTCTCCTTCAGCTTTACTTGCTGAGTTATTGTGCTGAAAGAAGTATATTAGTAACAAAGCTCAAAACACAAGCATCTAAGTGTTAATAACTAGAATCATTTACTATATCCAAGAGCAAATAAAAGTTTCATATATTCATATGAATGCCATAGTCTTGTATTGCCGTACCACAATAGAAAGACAAAACATAAATGTCATTAACACCAAAGAGTAATTAATATCTTGGATGGGTAAGTCATTGATTCACTACCATTCAAAAATACCATGAACACATCACACACACCACTAGGAGAGGTTTACTCGAACACCAACACAAACTTCAATTTCATTTTGTGTCCCTCTAGATTATAATTCCAAACAAAGCAACATAATCAAGACAACTAACAAATTTTCCATTTTCACAAAAAAAAAAACAAAATGTGCAAGATTGAAATCTCTATAAACTTTGAACATTAGCAAAACACTGAAGCTGGTGATTATTTAATTTAAGAGTCTGGAGCTGCCATGTGAAACACTATCTAAGTAATTAAAAAAAAATACTTGAATATATCTCAAACTCGAATAGCGAATCCATAACTTGAGATCAAAGAACATTTAACTACGTGAGATTTAACACGAAGATCAACGGAGATATATTGAACACGACTAGATCTCAATCCTTCACCGAGAACTCCATTCTCTTCCTGAGGATCAAGATGTATCGTCAGAGCTAAATCAGCGATACGGACACAAAACATCTTGTAGCATACGAGAATTTCAACAAGATGCCTTGCCGCGAATCCTCTAACAACGGTAACTACGCACCATCTCTGTAGCTTCTAGCGCCATGTCTTCTCCGGTAAATTTGTCTTTGAATCGATGCAAAAAATGACAAATAAATGAAGTATAAAGAAATTTGTTACATTGCCTTTGAGACAGAGCTGATGTGATCGATTTTGCAATTCAACAACAACAACTGAATTGGTGGTAGTGATCGTCTAGGTCTGAGTTTCGGCGAAGTATTATAAAATACTTGAGAAAATGGTAATACTTTGTTTACTCAGGTTTTAGAAAGAAAAATATATTAAAATTAATGTTAATTACAATGTAATAAAATCAAGTCCATGTTGAATAACAATTGATTTTAGTGTATTCAGAATACATTAAACAAATGATTAATCCAATAATAATGTATTTTATTGTAGTTTTCCTAATACATAATTGAAGAACACTTGATTGTGTATTTAAAATACAATCAATTCCATTCAAATACAAGATTGAATGACCCATCTAAGATAAACCAAATGATAAACAAAAGCTACCATACACTTAAGTAACGAAAAGAGTGTAGAAGTCTTTTCGATAAAACTCAAGAGTAAGACGAAGCTTTGGGTATAAAAAACCACCAAAACCCGCGATTGAAACAACAACAAATATACACTTAACAATCTGCAATTAGGCTACAAAAACAGAGACGGGTAATGTAGTGACCCTCTCTTTAAACCGGAAACAAAACGAGAATTGTCCTAGAACATAAGGAAGTTATGGACGGAAAAGTGGGAATTTGGAGTAAGTGGTGACCCAACGAAGTAAGCAGCCTCGGAAAAGAAGGAATCCATTCTAAGGGAATTGATTGTGATCGGTGGACTAGTCGGAATGAGAAAAACTAAGCGGGAGAAAGAGTTAAACTGGTTAAGAGGAATCGAGGTGCTTCTGTAAAGTAGCCTAACAGGTAGGTGGTGGCGAGGTGCTTTCGTGAAGTAGTCTAGCAGGTAGGTGGTGGCGAGGTGCTTCTGTGAAGTAGCCTAGCAGATAGGTGGTGGCTAGGTGCTTATGGGAAGCAACCTAGGAGGAAGGTGGTGGCAAGCCGCTGGACTTACCCTCCTATGAAGTCTTCTTGATGACTCATGGAGGAGGTGTCACCAAGTTTGGAGCTGATATTTCCTTCACCTTAAGTCTTCTAATCCTATAAATATTAGTCCACTTCCTTTCTCAATAAGTTTGCAAAAATCTCTAAGAAATTCTAAGTGTGGAGAAGAATCCGTGGAGAGGAAAAGAAGAGGATTTCGTGAGAAAAGACAAGGAAAAGACTGATTTTCGGATGAATTTCTGTTCCGCAGACAAGTTTATTCGGTCGGCAGAATAGTATTGCCTAAACCTAGACAGTGAGTTCGGTTTTTCTTAATTTATTTCGTGGTGAATGATGCATATACATGAATAAGATGTAAGATACATGAATACTAAATGGTTAGTATGTTAAGTTCTCGGTGGAATTATTTGGTGGTTTACTTGATGATTTCCTTGATGCCGAGACTTGAATTGAATTGATTCACCACTGGGAATTGGTTGAGTAGCCAAGTAAAGTGGCTTGATATGGATTGAAACATGCATATTTTCGTGTGCTATGATGCATGTGTTTAAGTATGGTCAGCGCAGTACGCAGTGAGGCGTGCGCGGCTGTGATTCCGAGGCGCGGTGAGGCGTGCTCGGTGAGACAGATCTATATGTCCTTAGTCCGATGAGAGAGGTACGCTGTAGGTGTAGCTCGCTCTATCGTGATACATACGGGGGATTGGGTCGCTACCACCAGTCGTATGTCACATGACAATGCGTTGTTCGGATCACTCGACATGTTCAGCCTTAGTGGTTGCATGTCGAATGAGGTAAGATGATGAACGAGATTCAGGATTGTTAGCACGTTCAGTCTGAGTGACTGTATGTTGGCGAGGTAAAAGGATGAACGAACTAAGGAATATGGATGCTGTGGATGGTGAATGAGAACGAGAATCAACGAGAAAATGTTCTATGTATTGTTCATATTTTTGTATCTCATTTTCGGTGAATGATCCATGTGATGTGATTTTGTTTGGGGTTTGGTGGGATTATGTATGCATGTTAGGCACCCGAATTCGCTAAGCAAATTAGTTGCTTATTCGTTCTCCTTCCTTGCAGGAAAGCGGTAGAGAAAACGGAGTTAAAGAAGGAATGAAGTAAAATCGGTGTAGAGTTGGCATTTTTTGTAAAAATGTATGTTGTAAATGACTTAAATGTTTTATGGATTTTGTTGTGCGCACATATACTTATGAAAGTTTGAAAATGTGGTTTTGGAACTTAAGTAAATAAAGTTAAAGGTTTTGTATATTACGACTTAAGTTCCGGTATGATATTTGGCTTTGTCCGAGCTAAACTAACTACGAATTCTTGTTCCGGTTGAAAAAGTAGGAATGAGGATAAGTAGGAATGGTGCTAAGGATGTTTCATCTGAGACATTGGATTCGTTCTGAAACTTTGGATGAGATATTTTAAGTATCATTGTAACGCCTTTGATTAGAAATGATCGGGGGTGTTACATGTAAGCACCATTTTATTGAACCTTTGATTATGATAGAAACCAAAGCCTCTGTATTCTTCAACTCAAACTCCCTACACCAAAACCAATCAAACAGGTGGAAAATTGGGAGACAAATAATCTCCATAAAAGAGAAATACAGATTAGTCATGTCCAACAAATTCCGATTCTCGGGAAGAATGGAACCAATAAGTACTAATCCTTCAAAATACCACAAAGATACAAAAAAAATTCTGGATACACCAACAAAAAGTCTGCATACTGCAATAATGAATCACACTATGATAATATGAGAGCTACAAGAGGGCACAAACGTGAAACCAAAACTAGCCAAAATCGTAGAGATGAATTGGTTAATTCCGAACTCAACTAAAAATGACAAAGAAAATAAAAATGTAAAAATTTGATTGATTTCTTTTTTTCAAAAGTCATAGATTTTAGTGTTAGTGTTTACCGTAGGTATTTATTTACCGAAAAATTTAGCATTTTCGTTTCTATGCACTATTACTGCGTTGATCATACATATGGTAAAGCCAAAATTACATATGTATAACGTCCGCTTTGTATAAAAATACAAAAGTTGATTGGTTACAACTTATTTGTAAATTAAGATTTTTGCAGCTAGCTGTGCAAGTCAAAATCAATACAATCTATCATTGAGATTGATTCTTTTCTATTCTTCGTAATTTAATGACCACGACAACTTGCATATAGATCTAACTCACTCCTTTCACCTAGAAGAAAGAGAATATACCGATAGAGCCAAGTCTAAGTCAATGTCTCTTGTCTTCTTCAAAACCAACACGTTTTCTTAACAAAAGACCCATCAATATATAGTTCATGTCCAAAGATTCCTCAATGCATTTACCTCGAGAGCTAAAGAGATAGTCTCCTAATCAGTTATCCTTAATCTTATCTCAAGAAAATTGCCGATTAGTGAGATTGTTGCAGGAGCTGCTCTTGGATTTGCTCTCCAAGTCCTTCACGAGGCAATACAAAAAGCAAAAGATAGATCTTTAACCGGGATATGTATCTTGGATCGTCTCGAAGCTACAATCTTGAGTATCACTCCGTTGGTGGCTCAAGTTGATAAACTTAGCAAAGAAGTGGAAGGTTCACAGAGGAAAGTCATCGAAGATCTTAAGGTTCTCCTTGAAAAGGCTGTTGCTCTTGTCGATACTTATGCCGAACTCCGACGCAGAAACTTACTCAAGAAGTTCAGGTTTGTATATAATACATGAATTTCATGAGTTCTTTTGGTTTATATATATATATATACAGTCTCCTTATTTTCTTAATTTAATAGTTTAGGAAAAATTCTTTTTTTTTTTTGTTACTATTTGAGATAATTACATCAATCGCAAAATATTGGATATATACCAATAGAATCCTTGAATGATGTCCTGCCTTACAGTGATTAGTTGCATGGTATTTTATATAAGACCTCTTGGATTAGGGATAGTTAATTCGGGTTTCGATTCAAGTTTTTTTTTTTTGGAGAATATAGATGAATTTCCTAGGGTTTTCGGTTCAAATTTGCTTGTCTAAAATTTGATTAATTAGGATTTATTTAGTAAATTTGGTTTCGATTAACTATGTGGGTTGGTTTAATTTTCAGCTTGATTTGCTTTATCCAAATGATAGTTTGGGTCATTTTTTTTTGTTTTTTTTTGGATGAGCATTTCTATATGTAATTTTAGTCATCTCCCAACTTTAGATGTAACAAAACCTATCATTTTTAATGAAATAACTAGTGTATTATTTTTGTGTGTTTTGATCTTTAGGTATAAGAGAAGAATCAAAGAGTTAGAAGCTTCACTAAGATGGATGGTAGATGTGGATGTTCAAGTCAATCAATGGTCAGATATCAAAGAAGTAATGGCCAAGATGTCTGAAATGAACATTACACTCGACGAAATCACGCGTCAACCAACAAACTGTACTTGTGTCAAGAGCAATCAGAGCTTATAATCACAAAGTAGTGTCAAAGAAACAACGCGACCTTCAGAAGAAAAAAGCTGAATGTTCGAACGATGGATCTAAACCGAAGATCGATATCCACATTCGTTGGAGTTCAAGAAAACAAGGCAAAGATCGTGAGATCAGATTTGCTGTGAAGTGACGATTCTTGATTGTACCACTTGTGTATCAAATCACTAAAATGTGATAATAGGATTCATTTATAATTTAGATTCGAGATTGGAACAATTTGTAGAATTCCCTCTCTTTTTTTCTCAAATCTAAAAGCCATATAATTTGTATAAAATGTGCCATTAAACATAGATAAAAATACATAAATATATTACACATTACATAATATGTATGTGAATTCAAAGTTTGTAGAGTAAACAAACAACAAACGATCCAAAGATGAACGATGGGGAGGAGCTTAAGACAAAACTCCAAGGGGTCTGAACAGTACGGACAAAACAGATTTTATCCTCGGAATCTCAGAGAGCATAAACTATCTCTCCACTACTGTCAACATCAATCTCAGATTCAGAATCAAAGTCATCCATATCATCGTCTAGGTCAAGATTATCCGCCATGAAATCATCAAGGCAACGGTTTCGAACAGCTGGAATCGTAGCTTCTGATATTATCTGCATTATAGTGTCAAGGCTTTGCATCGGCTGCTCGGGCTCTTGGAACTGACTACCCATTCTGTTCTCATCCATCAAATCACCGGGAAGATTCTTCAAGAACCATTCATGTGATCTGATCTCTGGAATACTGATTCTCTGCCACATAGGATCTCTCAATTTGTCTATTTAGAACTCAAAATACTTTGAAGAACAGAATTTTTTAAAACTTACTGTTGCAGGATCAGCCACGAATATCCTCGATATTAGTTGGCGACATTCAGGTGAAAGTTGTAAGTCCTCTGGAATTGAGTATGTGACACTAAGGATTCTCTGCATTTTAGGACAATGAAGAAGCAAACTCAAACAATCAAATGTGGTGGATGATGCTGAATGAGAAAAGGTAGAGCAATTTAAAAACATTACTTGTATTGTCTTTCGATAATCTCGTGGCTCTTGTGGATCCTCAAATGGATAAGCTCCGACTAACATTACATATAAAGTTACACCGCATGACCATACATCTGCACTCTGGGAATTGTAACACCATGTAATTCAGAGGACAGTTCAAAGAATATTTGTGGTATAAACAGGCTAAGCTGTTTAACTCTAGACAGAGGAATTTGGTCTCAGGGTCTTACCTTGCCATCATATTCCTGTCGAAGAAGAATCTCTGGTGCAATGTATGCAGGAGTACCAACAGTTGACTTCGGTTGCGAATGAAGAACAGAAGACTGAAAGAAAGAAATACATAGTCAGGACTTAAGCAGAAACAATCATTTCGACAATACTCAATAGGAATCACTTGATAGGTAAAGAACATAAGCTATAAGAAGCACAACGAGGAATTGTAAGATGTTCCCCACTATTCTGCGCAGGGCCATATTGTAACATACATAAACTAGGAATTCAGAGAACAAACCTTGAGAGAAATAGTACCTTGGAATAACCAAAATCACATATTTTCAAACGCGGTGCAGGACTTCCATCTAACAATGTATTTTCCAGCTTCAGATCCCGATGACATATTTGCTTCAAGGAAAATCAACAAAGAATAGTAAATCATTAAACTCGCCGAAAGAAACAAACGTAAATGAGAAAAGTTCAGGTTCCAATTTACACTGCTCTGCATACCATGGCATGACAATAGCTAACTCCAGATATAAGCTGCTGAAAGAAGAACCGAGCCTATAAATTACAAAAGGGAAAAACTCAAAGATCAGTAGCAGATCATCGATACTGCAACGGAGTAAGAGAAGTAGTCAATCAGAATCTAAACCTCATCTTCACTAAACCGCCCTGCATTACAAATCCGCTCATAAAGTTCTCCACCAGCAGCATATTCCATAACAATAGCCAAATGGGTAGGCGTCAAAATCACCTGACACATCATAAACCACACTACCTTATACATTACGAAACACACAGAAGGAACATCAAAGGTGTTTTATATTTACCTCTTTAAACCTGACAATATTAGGATGCCTCAGTGATCTATGGTTGATAATTTCCCTCTGAACATTCTCATCAATCTGTAACACAAAAGTATCATCACAAGAATTGAAATTCATAACTGAAAAAAGCATTTATTGAAAGCATTTGAACAAATAAAAAAATATCAAAACTTTACTTAAATTACACAACTTTTAAAAACCATTATTCATCGTAACATCACCATTAAAAGCTGGATCGACAAAATCTAAAAAAGAAGGATAAAAAGGAAAGCTACTAAATCTGGAAACTAAACCGAAATCGTTGGGATTCAGTAATAAGCCTACAAATATCAAAATTTTCATTCAAAGAAGATAAAAAGTTCATATCTTTAGTAAAGGGCGATCATAAAAACCAAACCTTGTCTCCTCTCTCGATGTACTTAACAGCAACAAGCTCCTTCGTAACTCTATCAGTCATGAGACGAGCTACACCGAAATTACCAGACCCAATATCTTTGACGAAGTCATAACGATCACTGTCGTGCATAATCGGTAAATCAATCGGCATAATCGGTAAATTACCCGCCGGATCCATTTTCAGCTCTCTCTGTTTTACTTTCTCAATCACATCAGATTAGCCCAAATCCGTAAGAGAAAGGAAGAAGAATCTCTCAGTAGCTGGAATCTAGAACGAAAGAAGAAGAAGCTTCGCGTGGAATTAGCAAAACGAGAAAATATCTGAATTTGGGGAAAAAGATGGAACAGCGAATGAGAAAGACAAAGGCAATTATTGGTCGCTCTCTAAATTAGATTAGAGAGAAAGATACCTTTTAACGACAGCGTTTTGTTGATCTTTTAATCTGATTTGTTCATACGACAAATGCCGCCGCGTTTTCATGGTTTTATTGCTGGTGCTTTCTTAATCCTTTAGTTCAGACCGTCTTTGTCGTCTAAAAAAAACTTTTGGTTAGCCGTTAAAAAAAAAAAAAAAAAAATTGACACGCGGTTAAACCGCATTAAATTAAAAATTTCCAACGAATTTAAAAAATTGATCGAATTTTATTTTGGATGAACTTTCGATCAATTCCCCATATTCGTCAAAATTTGATGAATATTTTAATTTTACTACATGTATTTAATGATTTTTAAAAAATTGTATTAACAAATTTGACGAATTTCCGACTGCTATTATTTTCCTATATATATAATTAATTTGATTTCTCCTTTTCAAATCACTCACAAAACTCACAAATTTATCTAATTTTTTTTTAAACACTAAAATCTCTCAAACTTTTTGTATTTTCCAATTTTTGTTTCTTAAAATTAAAAACACTAAAATTTGAACAGTTTTATTTTTAGTTTTTAAATTTAATAATATTTATGAATTTTAATTAAATTTTCAATTTTAATATATATTTTTAATTTTTTATTATTTCCGATTAATTTTAACGAACTGTAAAATCATTAGTCTGAAATTGGTCAAAAAAAATTTAAACATTTTGACAAATATTTTCTACGAAAATTTCTAACGACTTTTTCTATAATTTTCAAGGCCATAAAGAACGTATATTGTTAACCCTTTTAATAACTACGATGAGAAAGGGAGTCAACCAAATGCTACATTTGTGGGGGTGTATGTGTTAATTTCTTTCAGTTGTATAGTTCTAAAAAAGACAATTCTTAAAATATCTATGAATGTGATCGTGTGATTGATGTATACACACACGCGTAAGTTATGAACACATCACTATCAAATTAGAAACAGATACGCTTACTTGAGAGCACAATAATATTTAAGATTATGTTGGATATTTGTCTAATCAAATCATGATTTTTTTAATGTCACAACCAAGACTAACTAAAGTTGCAAATGCCTTAACTGTTTATATCTATAGCTAAGAAGTAGGTAAATTCGCAATCTGTGATCTATAATCCGTGAATTTTGAAGAAAATTTCAAATATTTGCTCCATAAAACAGCAGATATAAATTAATAGATCTACGACTGTTCCAGCAAACCCAGCAAACCCAGCAATACTCACAGATAAAACGCAAACAAAAAACAAGTACCCAAAAATTTACAAATCAGCAAAACAAAAATGAGTACCAACAAATCAGCAAACAACACAGACTTTAGGATAATTTTAGATTGGTCTACAACCAAAATTTTATTGGATCAAGGTAAGGATTGGCCCAAAAGTTACAAATATGAGTCCCGCAAGACCCGAGGTCCCAAATCCGCAACAATGTGAGACCCGCAAAAAAGTAATATTCGTTTTTCATACTCAAATCCGCTCAGCGGCAGATAAAAACCGCATATCCACATGTATTTGTCCACTTTCCCATCACTATTTGTTTCATTATTAAGAGAAATTCAAAACAAATAAAAGATGAATTTTAATTGTAAACGGAATGAAAGTGGTATTAAAAAGAGTTACTGAAGAAATGAAAAGGCTTTGTGCACTTAATTAATGTATAGTTATACTTCACAAACGGCTAAATAAGAGTTATAAAATAAATAAAAAGGAGTTTATTTCCATGATTTATGTAAGAATAATTCAAATCTTTGATAATATATTTTCGTCGCGGACAATCATATCTCTCTCATTGTGCTGCACTTCTTGCGTTTGCTGCATTGGAGCGTTTTGCGTAGATGCAAAGCGTTGAGCCTCGTCATGCAACAGTTGAGTCCTTAAAAACTTTCATAATTATTAGACATAGCTGGTGTCATAGGAATGTGATGGATTTGTTGATAAGTAATCGGAGGCAGTGGCACAAAGTTCGGGACAATATTGTAAGAGGCGAGCTCTTTCTTGGCAATTGCGAGACGGTTTTTTAAAGGTCTTTAAGCTGACATTGGAGGTGGTAAATGATAGCAGTGCAGCCATAGATCGGGTCAGTGAGACAAGCTTGTGCCTCGAAAGCGAGTGAGTTCATAGCAAATTCTCCTTGGCTTGGGTGAATATCATTGAGAAGCGCAGCAGCTACGTGACTTGCTCCAAATACTTTGTGGACTGCTGTGTACTGAGCTTGTTTGTTCGTGGGGAAGTACGCACAAACACACATTCTTTTGTGCATTTCTCCTTAGATACTTGCACGCTGTGCATGGTGTCGTAATTTTATCCATTTGAATAAACAAAGTCTGTAAAAGAAAGAAGATGAAAATATTATATATATATACTTTTTTTTTGCATGTAAGTTCTTGAAATTAAGTTAATAGGGATCGTAAAAAATGAATGCATTAAGGAACTTGAGTTGCAATTCGGTTATGAAATTAGTGGCTGGCAGAGAAAGTGAACTAATTAAGCCGAACCAAAATTATATGCGGAACAGTAGTTTATTTATTTAGTGGTTTTATGAAAAGGGAAGTAATTAAAATGAGTTTAGTGTCACCAAAACGGAAAAGTCAAAATTCAATTTTTAGAATATATACAAAATACATTTAGATATACTGAAATACATAATATTATTTAAATTTTTTTTGTCTAAACCGAGTCAAACCAATAAAAATTCAGATGATTTTTTCCCAAGCACGAAAACCATAAACACGAGAAACCCGAATTGGAAAATCGTATGCCTAGCCTAGGTCTATCTATACGAATGGGAAAAAGGTAATTTTTTCTGTGAATTCTAAACAATAAAGAGATTAACCAAATGATGATTTTTTTCGTTACGTGTTCAAATAATTTCAATTTAGAGTAGTGTTTGGTTACGTTATAGTGAAACTTTGTGGTTTCAGAATTATGTAATGGGAACCAATAAAAATCGTGATTTGTCCACTCATATATGTTAGGGAAGACGAGAAGATGAAAACACAAACCTCAATGTATAAGAAATGAATCTAATTAAAGATCATCTAATTTGTAAAACTAGATTTCGAGAATTTAGATGAAATCAAATTAGTAACTATATAAAGTTTTACAGAAAAAGAAACGAAAGATCATCAGAGATTCTCCAAAATCTCTTCCTTGATCCCAAAAACTTAAGTCAAATTTCCCACCACACAATTTTATTTATAGTAAAAAAAAATTCATCTAATCAAATATTTTAAAATTAAAATACCTATATATCGGCAGTAGTTAAGTTATCTAGAAATATGTTTATGGAATTATTTATTAAGAAAATTTATATTGAAGTATTAAACAAAAAATTGGGTAAGGCCAATGGCCCATTAAGAAAAAATCAAAATATAAGCCCATTTAGTGTCATTTATCATATTTGTAAGCCATTTCTCATCGTTGAGCTATTGACCGATCTCATCAACTCTCCAATGGCGGAATCAAGCTTTGAGTATGCTTCTTCTTCTACCTTCTTCTTTCTTTGCATTTCTGATCTCTCTTATTCTTAAATTCTCCAATCGATTAATGTATGAATTTGATCTAATCGTTTTTTTGTGTTGGTATGAATACAGTTCCGATGATCGAGATTATGCTGATATTGTTGTTGTTCGTCATGGTGAAACATCTTGGAATGCCGAGAGAAAAATCCAGGTGACTTTTGAATTCAGTGTGTTATTGGTTTTGTAACCTAATAAATTCCCAAATTTCGAAATCTTCATCTTGTATTAGTTATGATTTAGTAACATAATGATGATTATAGTTTTTTTTTTGAGAATCTGGATTGAAGATTAAGAAATGTGGTTGATGTTTTAGGGTCATTTGGATGTTGAGTTAAACGATGCAGGAAGACAACAAGCAGTGAGAGTATGTGTTGCCTTTTGATTATGCTGTAACATTGAATCTTGAGGATGATGATGATGATGATGATAATGATGCGTTTTATAACCTTTTATTTACTTTGACAAAAAAAGGTTGCTGAGAGGTTATCAAAGGAGGCTAAGATATCTTATGTTTACTCCTCTGATTTGAAGAGAGCCTTTGAGACTGCACAGATCATTGCAGCTAAATGCGGCAAGCTTGAGGTATATTTCATAGACATGTAAGCTATGTGTTAAATCCACTTCCTTTTATGATTCTGCTCCGAAAGTCTCCGCCTTTGTGCTCTTGGTTGTTAGCAGATAGGTCTAAGTCCTGAATAGCTTCTTTTCATCTATCACATTGTGGAACTGAATACATATATGTTCAACTTTGTATAATGTTATGAAGGTACTTACTGATCGTGATTTGCGGGAAAGACATTTAGGGGATATGCAAGGTCTTGTGTATCAAGAAGCTTCAAAACTTCGCCCTGAAGCTTACAAGGCCTTTTCATCTAACCGCACAGACGTTGATATTCCAGTAAGATATCACAACCAAGAAGCTTAGTATATGAATGATGCTTAGCTTGGTCTCTTAATTCAACTAATTTTGTTTCATTTATATGAACGAAGGGTGGAGGAGAAAGTGTTGACAAACTTTACGATAGATGTACATCTGCATTACAGAGAATCGGCGACAAACATAAAGGTTTCTTTCCTTTTTATTTTCTCACAGGTTATCACATTACTACATAATAACAAATGTTCTAAGTATTGGTTTTTTAAACTTTCTTGGTGATGAAGGTGAAAGAGTAGTAGTAGTGACTCATGGAGGTGTGATTCGATCTCTCTACGAAAGAGCTCGTCCAACTGCACCTAAAGTTGGAAAGATACTAAACACATCGGTCAATGTGTTCCGTTTATACGACGGAGACAAATGGACAATCCAAGTTTGGGGTGATGTGAGTCATTTGGAGCAAAACGGGTTCTTACAATCTGGTTTTGGTGGTGACAGAACCTCTGGTTAGGCTCAATATTCTTCTTCCTATTCGAACATTTTCTGTAATATAAGAAGTTTCACTCAATATTTGAGATTATCCCAAATTGTGTCCGTGACTCCGTGCTAGGCTTTTGAAACTCGTTAGCCTAATTGTGGAGGATTGAGTAAAATTAAGTTTGCTATAAATATTTTATAGACTAGTAAAAAATGATGCTTAGCCGAATAAATAGACGATTAACTGATTAGTTGGCTGGAAACCGACTGATAAGCATATAACAAAATTAATCCGCTACAACTAATTTTTTGTGACAGAGCAAAATATTTTTGAAGATGAAATAATTTTCTTAAGAAAAGATGCGACATTGAAGACTGCAAATAATCAATATGGGAAATGAAATAAGATTCTGCAAATCGATGTCCCAAATACTTCTATTTGAGAGATAGCGTTGAAGTTTGGGAATATAAACCTTGAACAAGTCAAGGAAAAAGATCCTTAATTTACAGAATTAACCCTATTAGTTTCTCCCAAAAACCATAAGAGACCGATCGAGGAAGAAACAGATGTGGAGAAAATATTTTTTCCTCTCATTCAATTGTAAAAGATGTACAAACCAATGCTTTAAGACTCTAAACCAGAGTTAATAACCGAACTATACACACAACACATTAACCAATTAAACCAAACAATGAACTAGATTTATTAACTCTGATACTCCCCCTCAAGATGGAAGTATTTCATCTTGGACTTGAATAATTCTTTGATCTTGTGAGGGGATTGGAACTGAAGTCACATAACCTTCTGGTGGTCTTGGTAATGAACAGTAAAGGATCTCAAATATTGATTTGAACCAACTAGAACGAGCCACAATAGTATATCTAATGAAGCAATTGTCTCGGATTGGTCTTTGTAGAAGAACTTGACAATCAAAGAAGAATTCCATACTAGCCAAATCATCTTTATCTTCTTCATCATGAAGATATAACCATGATGAAATCTTAGATGAGTTGCAAATGATCTCATATTTGCTGAAATGTGAAATCTGAACTTGACATGATAAAGAAAAGCCAACACGATGCAGCAGCTCTCATATGATATTTCCATTTGCTCTTGAAATTGATGCCTTTGTGCTCTCAAAATAGTCAGTTTCTGTCTTGATAAAGAAACATAATCGCAGAGCCCTAACAACAATTGTGGTGGTATCAATGCTATTAAACACATTAGCAACATAGAAGGTTGCAGAACCTATATCACCCATCTCATAAACCAGGGAGACTAAATGCAGAAGGTTATACCAATCAGCTTGATAGAGTTGTAAGCAGAATGTATCAATGGCCAACTTAAGACTCTCCCTCTGTCTAGAAAGATTTTGAGGTCTAAAGCTATCTCTGAATCCGTACACACCACAACATACAGTTCCAGAACCTAGATTCTTAGAGATGAAGATCAGAGGGCAAAAACGTACTGCATAAGATTCTGGTGGTCTTGGAAGACATCCGTATGTGAGCAGCATCTGAATTTTATTCAACCATATAATGTCTATAAACATCTTATCATCAAGAAGAATCTCTCCTGATGGAGCTTTAAACTCAAATAAAACCAGGAAATAATGAATATAAATCCATCATAAAATCAATCATAAGATCAAACGCAATCGCGGATCAACTGAAATTGAAGAAAAATCTTCAAAAATGGAAGAGCTCCCAGAATACAAACTTGCTTTACTAGTGTGACACTCAACCTTGCGAGCAATCACCATTGAAGCAGCTGTAGAACGATCTGGGGAACAACCGAGAGAAATCCACGGAATCATCATGATAACCGAAGAAAATGATTGAATCGACGGAACAATCAATCAATCAAATAGGAAAACCAAATTTAACCTGTGAAACAAGTTGGAAAATGGTGAAATAAATCAGACAAAGTCAAGTTTAATTCGGCAGAATAACCAGAATCAAACTCAGAACGATCCGAGATGATGAATCGCTTCAAACAAACAAATCAGAACGATCGAGGAAATATGATCTCGAAAGCGAAGGAAAAAATCACTCGAATCTGATAAATCAAGCCAACAAATGAACAACTCAGAGCTAGATTCAAAGAAACTGGAGTTCGCTTCAAGGATATCAGATCTCGATGAAGATGATTTGATAAAAAGAGATCAGTTGACAATCGGCCGGTGAAATCGATCAATCGAGGAAAAAGAAGAACAAAAATCAATCGCAAAGAACAATATGAATTGATCGAAGAGAAAAATGTAATCAAAGCTCAATCCGGCGGAATAACCGACGAGCAAGATGAGTCTGAATCAAAAATGAAACAGATTAACCGAACTGAAGCAGAAGCGAACTCAGTCGCGAATCTGAAGAATTCCAATCTTGATCAATGAAACTGAAGCTCGAATCAAGTGGAAGAAGATGAAAAACTGATGAATCGATGAAGATCTATCAGAATTGCCAAAGTGGAATGAAGGATATATGCTCTGATACCATATTAGTTTTTCCCAAAAACCATGAGAGATCGATTGAAGAAGAAACAGATTTCAAGAATTCCTTCATTCAATTGTAAAAGTTGTATAAACCAAAGCTTAAATTTTAAGACTCTAAACCAGAATTAATAACCAAACTATACACAAAACATTAAACTAGATTTATCAACTCTAATACATAAATGGCCCCAGAGCTCCCTGATTTTGGCGGCAATTGGAAAGGGGTAAAAATGGCAAAAAGATAAATAGATGAACAAAGTAGATGCGTTATTTTCCTAAGCTCCATGATTATCATCATTAGGAGTATATGAATATCAAGTTGTTGCTTTTTCTATAGGATTTTTTTTAGTGAACCTATAATTTTTCTAAAACTAAAGTGATCTAGATTCTGGAGTTTGTAGTTGCTATTATGAACACTATTCACTAGTTTAAATTTAACTTATAGTATTTTATAATAACTTATTTATATACTATACGTATATCAGTGATGTAAATGATGTTCTGATGAGATACTCACATTCGAGAGCCATTTATGTTTTTATTGTACCGAAGTTGGTTCTATCGAATAAAGCATTTAAAGATTATGAAACAAAAACCAAAAAGAATTAAAAGAAAGAACATGTAAGAGGTAAGCGGAAACGTGTAAGATTAGGGCCAGACATTCGGTTTCGGGTTTTGGATTTGGATTCGTATAGAACTCGATTGGATTCGGTTTTATCGGATTTATGTATTTACTTTTCAATAGAATAATTTTGAAAATTTGGTTCGGATTCGATTTGAGTTTTTTCGGGTTCGGATCGGTTTGGGTTTCGATCGGGTTCGGATTCGGATTTTACATACACAAACGTTTTTTTGGATTTTCTGCTTTGAATTCGGATCCAATTTGTGTATGTTATACATACAAAACTCACATTTATAGAGTTTTTCGGGTAGAGCCCATATAGAGTTTTCGAATTAAGATATTTTGCCTATAGCTAATTATGTGTTTTCGGATTTATTCTAACAAATATCAGATTCGGTTTAGATTTTATCCAATACTCGTAGATACAACTACACACTCTCTAATAAAATAATTTATCGGTATCGAAATTGCTTATCCAATTCAGGTTTTTTGCCTAAGCCTATATAAGATTATAGAATAAAAAGGGTGGCCATATTTATCAGTGCAGTGCACCATGCGATAAATCATAATCTATTATATATCACTTTATTTATAATTTTCCTAGGTTTATATCTATTGTTAATTAATTGCTATCAAAAATTGATCCTAGGTTTCATTAAATCATAACTTTTATATACACGTTTACATATCGAAATATTATATTTATCTCTGTTAGGTTTCCCTCAATAAAAACACACAAAATTTTAGTCTGTTTGCCAAATACTTCAATAAATATATAATTTGAAAACGATTTCTTAGTTGTGTTTGCAATATATATATATATATATATATTAATGTTATAAGTTGTTGTGTTTGCGTTTATCATTTATAAATGATCATATACAATCACAAACTCAAACGTAAACTAATAGTAACGATCAAATCTTGATTATGGATCTATATAAAATTTGTAATTGTTTCTTTGAACTATATAAGAGTTTCAGTTGAACGAGAGATAAATAAAAGGAAAATATAATCAAGCTGGTTATACAGGGATACAACATACATAATGAATATGTTTACCACTACGTGTGCATGCATTTGAAAAATTCATAATACGAATATATATAAGTGGGAAAAAATGATAGGTAGCTGCAAAATTTGAATTGGCTTCTCAATATGTCGGGATGCAACAAGCAACTATAGAACCAAGTTTTTCATTTCATCATGACTGATCTCATACAAATACTTAATACATAATAATTAGTCTCACGTTGTATTGTTTTTTGTATTATAAATTACACGAAACCTCTGACATTTTAAATCAATATTTTCCGCCTGTAACGTACTATAATATTATGGTTATTTGTAGTCCTGGGCAAACTGTTCGGATTGAAAGAACCAAACCGATCAAACCGAGTATACTGGGTTATCAGTTTTTATTTAGTTATAAGTTGTTAACCATTCGGTAGATTTATAATTAGGATTTGGTTATCGAATTGGTTTGGTTCGACAAACGATAACCAATTAATTTTTTCGGTAGAAACAACATATAAAATCAAAAGAAACCTTAGATTTCATCATTATCTTCCTTATCCTCACAAGTAAAACTCTTCATTTTTTTTTCTTCTCTCTTCTTTCTTGTTGTTCTTCTTTCTTCTTCTTCTTCCGTCTTCGTTCTTCTTTCTCCTTTGTGTGTTACTTCCACTGGCTGCTTCGTAACTCGAGCTCGTCGTTGTTTTGAGCCACCACTAAAAGATACCTACTATTTTTTCCTCTCCAATTAGTTTGACAAACTTTTCGTTTTGTATTGATTCTAGTTTTGATTTAGTTTTGGATTCAACCATGTTTGATGTGACAGATTTCAATTTCTCTTTTCCAGCTCACTGCAAGTATATCAATCATACCGAACGGAAAAGAGACATATTTTTTTTGGTGTGACGGGTCCAACCTCTCAGTTCATGGCTAATGACACAAACAACCGATAACATATTTTGTGGGTGCAAATTAATCGTCGAACGGTGAAATCTCGCCGTCACAGCTTACTGTCGCAGCCATAGCCGCAAATTGAAAACTCTAACCCTAATTATTTAATGGACTTGGTCTTGTGATGAACCTGTTTTTAAGATCAATTGGATCCATTATTTTAATTTGTTAATAAGATATATTTTTAATTGTTTGTAACTGCAAATTTGTTAATTATACTCAATACTATTAGTTGGATATATTTCGATTAGATTTAATTAAAATAGATAAAATTCGGTTATTTGTGAAATAGTTTTAAAATACTATAATCGAATCAAAAAATTGAATTTTGAACCAAACCAAATTTTTATTCGATTTAATTTGGTACAATCTTTTAATAATTGAATTACCCAAGAAACCGAATAAACCGAACGAAGTAAACCGAATACGCAGGAATACGAAGTGAATTATGAAGTGGACAGGGAAAAAATAATAATAATAGAGCTTGTAATGACGATTATACCCTTGAGAGGAAAATAGAGAAGGCAGCTTTATTTGTCGAGGAAGCATCGACACAGTCCCCACCACAAATCGAAATGGCAATAGCGTTAATTAAGGAAGGAACAAACCTACTTCTTTATTACTTCTATTTGCTACTTATTCTTTATTTAATTATTATTTAACGAGCTGGACCTTCAGACTCATATACTGGGTCCCACTTTACCCACCACCTCTCTATTCCTCCTTACGTCGATCTCCGATTAATTATTACATCACATTTTCCTACGCTTCTCAACGTCTCATTTTTAGTTCTTATTCAAATCAATAAAAAATAGCTTAAATTCTTATTATAGATTCCTTTTCTGATTAATAAAAGGAAAGCAAATTGTTTTTTTTTAAGTTAGAATTTTAGAAATTCCGATTTGACTGTCTTGGGACACTGAAGCAATAAATAAATTTGTTGTTAATTCTGACAATCATTTCTACTATAAGGACAATAATGGTATAAGACAGTGTTCGTTTCGTCAGACCGGAGTTTGTGTACAATTTATGTTTCTTACAATCAATATAAGTTATATAAGATATCAAACAAAATAATTTGGACATATATTATAGTTCTTTGAACTAGTATGATCGCAATATAATAATTTGGTTCAAATTGGACAATGTATTAGGAGTTGTAGACTTATTACTTATAATTGAGAAATTAATTATTAGCAAATTAGAATGAAAATCACTAAAAAAGATATAAAAAAGTAATTAGTTTAATGAGTGGGAAAAAAACGCGTGATTCGAGTTAAATCCATAATATGAAACTATGATTGGTTAACTTACTATTAGCGGCCTTACAAAAAAAAGATTATCTTATCTGATTGAAATATTATACATTCAAGAGTTGGAAGGATTTTAAATGTATCTGTATATGTATAATAATACAATACCCTGTCAATTGTTTATTAAATTGTCCAATTAATTCTCGTCCCAAATTACTTATTCAAATAAAAACAATATAATTAATGAAGTTAGTTAAGACTTTACATTCTTGATTGTGATAATACCAAAATTTATATATTCATTACAAAAGCGCACAAAAAAACATTTGACATTGCCTTGAAGAATATCCATATCCTATCTAAAATGGAAAATTTTCACCGAATTCTCCTATTTTTTTTTTTTTCATCACGAATTCTCCTATTTTCTAGTTTGGACTTTGTCTCTTTCTATACAAGTATTTATTATATCACCAACAAAAAAAGATAAATAAATTAACGATGTATTTGTTCACTTGTAGCGTAAGCTACGTAACAAATTAACTAATTAGTGATTAATTAACTGATCTAAAACATTAGTTAATTGTAATTAGTATTAGTTGTTCAATGTAATTTCTTTTAAAAAGCGAACGTATCGTCGTTTCTCTTTTTAACTCATTCTCTTGGATCCAAATCTTTCGCCTTTGGAATTCGCCATAGACAAAGGAGACAATTCCAAAGAAGAAGAAGCAAAATTTTCACTTCCCCAAAATTATAAATTTTCTCATTAGCAAGATTTGAAAGTTAGAATTTTGATTTCTGGGTTTTGTTTTGTGTTTTGATTTCGAAAATGACAAACTTGAGATTTTGATTTCGTGTGATGTGAGAGATTCTTGATGGGTCTCTGTACTTCGAAAGCTCATCCTAATCCAAATTCACCTAATTCCGATCAAACTCCGGCAAGGAATAGTCCACTGCCGGCTTCTGAATCCATCAAGCCTTCAAGCTCCTCTGTTAATGGAGGAAACCCTAATAACATTGAAGATCAATGTGTAACGAACAATGAAGGGAAGAAATCTCCGTTTTTCCCCTTTTATAGTCCAAGTCCAGCTCACTACTTCTTCTCCAAGAAGACTCCGGCGAGATCTCCGGCGACTAATAACAATAACGCTAGTGGAAACTCAACGCCGAGACGATTCTTCAAACGACCTTTTCCTCCTCCTTCTCCAGCTAAACACATCAGAGCTGTTTTAGCGAGACGTCACGGCTCTGTGAAGCCTAATTCGGCGGCGATCCCTGAAGGAGGTGATGTGGGATTAGATAAAAGCTTTGGTTTTTCGAAGAGTTTCTCGAGTAAGTGTGAGCTTGGTGATGAAGTTGGTCGTGGTCATTTTGGATATACTTGTGCTGCTAAGTTTAAGAAGGGTGATAATAAAGGACAACAAGTCGCTGTTAAAGTTATTCCCAAAGCTAAGGTTAGAGATTTTTATTGTTTCTGTGTGTTTTTATGAATTGTAGTGGCGAGATCTGGCTTTATTCTGTCCTGTAAAGCTTTTCAATTTTCTATTTTTGGTGATGTTTTGTGTTAAATTTCTTTGGCTTTGATTGAATGTTGTGTAGATGACGACGGCTATTGCAATTGAAGATGTGAGGAGGGAAGTGAAGATATTGAGGGCTTTGTCTGGTCATAATAATCTTCCTCATCTCTATGATGCTTATGAGGATCATGATAATGTCTATATAGTGATGGAGTAAGCTCACTTTTTGCCCTAACTTATCAGCTTTGGAATGAGCAATTGTGCATTGACAAGATATAACATGTTGTTTCTATCTTTGTTGTTTTAGGCTATGTGAAGGAGGAGAGCTTTTGGATAGAATACTTTCAAGGTAAAAGGGATTGTCTCCCCTTTCGAAGTAGGATTGTTTGTTTTTAGTAGTTTTCGGATCGTGTTTTAATGGACTTGCTGGTGTTTTATATGGCAGAGGTGGGAAGTACACTGAGGAGGATGCAAAGACTGTTATGATACAAATATTGAATGTGGTTGCCTTTTGTCATCTCCAAGGTGTTGTACACCGAGATCTCAAACCTGAGGTAATAAAAGCTCTTTATATCTACTTGTACATTTGATGACATTTGATGTTCGTTGTACATCTTAATGAAGTTTTCTTAAACTGTTTGGACTTTGGATCAGAATTTTCTTTTTACCTCAAAAGAAGACACATCTCAATTGAAGGCAATAGATTTTGGTTTGTCAGATTACGTGAGACCAGGTAAAGCCCTCAGATTACACGCCATCTGTATATCATTTGTTTATATACTTTGACAATTCTATTTGCAGATGAGAGGCTCAATGACATTGTTGGTAGTGCATATTATGTAGCACCTGAAGTTCTACATAGATCTTACAGTACAGAAGCTGATATTTGGAGTGTTGGTGTGATTGTGTATATTCTATTATGTGGAAGCCGACCGTTTTGGGCTAGGACGGAATCAGGAATCTTTCGTGCTGTTCTAAAAGCTGATCCGAGTTTTGACGACCCTCCGTGGCCTTTGTTATCTTCAGAGGCAAGAGATTTTGTAAAGCGGTTGCTAAACAAAGACCCACGTAAAAGATTAACAGCTGCTCAAGCCTTAAGTAAGTGTAGAATGCATACAAAATTGTTTGAAGATGAAAATTTTTGTAACATTTTCGATTATTTCAGGTCATCCATGGATAAAGGACTCAAATGATGCAAAGATTCCACTGGATATTCTGGTTTTCAAACTTATGAGAGCTTATTTACGATCATCCTCTCTTCGTAAAGCTGCATTAAGGGTTGGTGGATCGTTTTGTCAGTATGTCTACTTAAATGGATGCTGCTTCTTTTGCTTACCATTCTCCATTTGCTTGCAGGCCTTATCGAAAACACTTACGGTTGATGAACTGTTTTATCTGAGGGAGCAGTTTGCTTTACTAGAACCTAGTAAGAACGGAACCATAAGTCTAGAAAACATCAAATCGGTAAGCTTTCTATCTTCTGTTCTGTTTCAGTTTATTTTTCTGGTATGCTTTGGTTATTATCATCATGACACTGGCTCGAACTCTCTTTGTTAGGCTCTGATGAAAATGGCAACAGATGCAATGAAGGATTCGCGTATTCCAGAATTCTTAGCACAAGTAAGGTCTTAACTCATGCAATTTAATGTTAAAATCACACAATTTGACTTGGTAATTGATTTTCTTATTGGATCATCACTATAGCTGAGTGCTCTTCAATATAGAAGAATGGACTTTGAAGAATTCTGTGCAGCAGCATTGAGTGTTCACCAGCTAGAAGCTCTTGATCGATGGGAACAACATGCTTGTTGTGCTTATGAGCTTTTCGAAAAGGAAGGAAACCGACCCATCATGATCGATGAACTCGCTTCGGTCTGTCTCTTTTATTAACCACTCTTAGACAAAAATGTGAAAATGGTTCTAATGGACTCATTGGTTAAACATATTTCAGGAACTTGGTCTGGGTCCTTCTGTACCGGTTCACGCAGTGCTTCATGATTGGCTTAGACATACTGATGGAAAGCTTAGTTTTCTAGGATTTGTGAAATTGCTACATGGTGTGTCTAGCCGCACCATCAAAGCTAATTAGAAGGTATGTATGAGATTTGTATTGAGATATTTGTATGTCCCTAGTAAGAGCTCTACATAGAACTTGTTTGATTCTCTGTTTTTTTTCTTCGTTTTAGTCTGTGTCTTCTTCGTAAAGGGTTCAAATCATCCACAAAATTTCTTCAAACTCATTTTGTAAAAGCAATTACTTTGTTGGTTTAATACATTTTACCCAAAACCAAGAAAAGAAAAAAAGCCTGTGATGCATTAATAGATGAAAATAAGGCTGACTTCTGTCTGATGCATAAATAGATGATGAAAAAGAAGAGTATGTGATGCATAAATAGATGATGGAAGACAATCAAATTAGTAAAAAAAGCTCCCAGGCACTTTCTTCGAGAATCTTTCTAAGAAATCTTTTTCAAAAAAACCAGATCTCATCTTCTTTTACCTTCTAAACCTGGAAAGTTTCTCACCGTCTGACGTAGGAGACGTTTCCCATTCCGCTGGCTTAGATTTTCTTGGTTTTTTACACCTTTCGCACTCTAACATGATAGGGAATCTCTGATATTCATCCTCGTTCTGGTTGAGTCTTTGGTTACTTTTGACCAGCCTCCTAGTGCAGCTACAGGCCTTATCGCGGTGCTCCGGACCTGCATCCTCCCCAATCTTCCGACGAAAATCTGAAAATTCTCCGATGTAGTTTAGCTCAGGCTCTCCATTGCAATGCCTGAGTGAAGGTAGTCACTTAAAGCGGAGATCCATCAGAAGTTGAAGTTCTCGGTGATTTGAATATTGGGAGGAAATTATCCGATTTGCTAAATTGATTATCAGAGTTCACACTCTTGTCGCTGCTTTGGAAGCAGAGAAGATTACGACATCATTGCTTTGTTTTCCAAACTTCTCATATCGCGGTTAACATAATTATCCAAGATTTAAGTCTGGTTAAGTTGACTTATCAATTGTATTAAGTCACGATTAATTCAATTATCTAAACTCGTCATATGGGTTTCGATTAATACATTTATCCAAGCTTTAATTATAATCATGGACGGTCCGTCAGTTACAAAGCTCCCTTTTAATGAGGTGTATCCAGTTACGAAGTTTAAATTCATTCAAATCTTCATTAGTATGATGGGATTTCAATTTCCCTCGGGAACTGACAGATGAGGACTTTATCATGGAATTATTAAGGGACGAGAGCTAAAATTACCTCTATCGTGGAATTATTAAGGGACAAGAGCTAAAACTACCTTTTGGCGACTGCTAGAGATGTGTCGTATGTACTTTCCAGATTTCATGTTTTTATCAGAGACCAAGAACGCTAGGATGTATCTGCAATCATTGCAAGTTGATCTAGGATTTGACAATCTCCAAACTATTGAGCATGATGGCACTAGTGGAGGTTTAGCGTTCTCTATTCTAATGACTATCCGATTAAGTTTTTGTTGTTAGATGATCGATTGATCGACATTGAAATAATCATTAACAGTAACCGAGTATTTATGACTTTTTTCTGTGGAGTTTCTATTGTTAAAGATCACGATTACGTTTGGGAGAGATTAACTCGTATTGGCATTGCTAGGAGCGAGACTTGGTTTATAATCGGCGATTTTAACGAGATTACAGAGAATCAGGAGAAACTAGGAGGGAGAAAAAATCGGAAGCCTTTTCTACCTTTTCGTGAAATGATCCATTCTTGTGGATTTATTGATTTCTCATTCCAAGGCAATCAATTCTCATGGATTGGGCAACGAACAGATGGTAGGGTAAGATGCCGTTTGGATAGAGTCATGGGGAACGAAGAGTGGCATATTATATTTTCCCACACTAATGTGGAGTACTTAAAGATGTGGAGATCAGATCATAGACCCCTTATAGTATTTATATGTTCTAAACCGCAAAGGTTTAAGCGAAGTTTTCTGTTTGACAAAAGATGGATAGGAAACCGGGATTCCAAGAAGCAGTGGAAGAAGGTTGGTATGTCTCCAGGATCACTGGAAATCAACCTTTTATACAAAAAAATCAGAAACTGCAGGAGAGTAATCTCTACTTGGAAGAATACCATCCAGACAAACTCTGAGAAATTGATAAAGAAACTCCAAGACAAGATTGACGAAGCTCATGAGGATGATCTTGTAGAGCCCGAAGTTCTTCAAATTTTGAACAGAAAATTGTGCGAAACCTATAGAGAAGAAGAAGTCTATTGGAGATTTAAGAGTAGGGAGCAATGGCTTGAGGAGGGCGATAAGAATACCAAATTTTTCCATGCATCCACCAAACAGAAAAGATCGTGTAATAGGATACTAGGGCTGCTAGACCAAGATGACGTTTGGATAGATAATGAGGAAGGTATTGAGAAAGCTGCGGTGGATTATTTCGAAAAACTTTTTAATTCCTCGACATCGAGAGATCCAACTCAACCGATTCAGAATATATTTGCGTCAGTTACTCCGGGTATGAATGAATCCTTAACCTGAGAAATACAGATGAAAAAGTTAAAAGAGCTCTCTTCTCTTTGAATCCCGAGAAAACACCCGGTCCCGACGGGATGACGACTCTCTTCTTTCAACAATTTTGGAATGTTATAAGCCCAAATCTCATCAAAATG
Source organism: Cardamine chenopodiifolia (assembly GCA_963922655.1). Classification (NCBI taxonomy): domain Eukaryota; kingdom Viridiplantae; phylum Streptophyta; class Magnoliopsida; order Brassicales; family Brassicaceae; genus Cardamine; species Cardamine chenopodiifolia. The sequence goes on from OZ000463.1 coordinate 14,194,197, forward strand.
ATCAAAAACTTTTTTAGATCTGGGTTTTTTGATGGAAAGATTAATGAGACAATAATTTGCCTAATCCTTAAAGGGGATAGACCTCGTGCCATGTCAGGTTTTAGACCCATCAGTTTATGTAACATAAGTTACAAGGTGACCTCAAAGATTTTTAAACCTAAAGTTGAAAAAATTTCTTTCGGAGCTAATCTCCGAGACTCAATCTGTCTTTATGGCAGGGAGATCAATTACTAATAATATTCTCATCGCTTAGAAAAACTTTCGTGTATGAAATTGTGACATGTTGCTAAGTGTTAACATCTCTTTAACCTGTGTCACTGTACTCTCTGTTGGGATTTGGTTTTGGAAACAAGATTGAATCATAAACATATCTAATCTATGATTAGGCGAACATAAGCACTTTGTATTGAAATGAGTTTCTGAGCATTGATTTGTAGTCATATTGTTTGTTCTATGTTATTTCTTTTGTTGTTGTTGTTGTTCTATTTTTGATTGAATCTATCTCTGTGTATAGTAGAATCTCCGCGATGATATAATTTTCTTCGTGTGATCTTATCGGCTTCTCAGGATAAAAGATAGGAGCAAAGAAGCAGATTATCAAAAATGATCAAATCTCTTGCAAAGGTAAAATCATATACTGTTTCTTTACATGCTCTTAACTTAATTGCTAGAGATGTCGAAAATTTGTTTTTACAAAGAAGATTTTTGTTCTCTTCACCCTTATATAAGCTTCATCAGAGAGTTTAAACATTTTTATAATGGCTACTGTTAACTTATGTTTTAATTACTCTCATATAAAGTAGTCTCATGATTGTACTAAACTTCCAACAAGCGAACTAACCAATGGTCATGATCATACAAAGAACACACTGGTATCTCAAATGTGTAGTCAAAGAACTCTTAGTATGTTCTTGATCAACACTACTTATCATTACTCTTTAATATTCTAAAAAGGTGTAAGAGAGCTTCAAGACTCGTTAATGATATTCTCTTTAAGGAATTGACCCATCATCAAAGTTTCACTCTGTTGTGTGAAACAAAATGGACCCAGAGACATACAAGTTTCTTGACATGACAACACTTAAAAAGTACTTAATTACATTCCAAATACATTGAATAAACTACATATATAAATGGATAAAAGAACATTGAATAAAATCAGAAACCCGAAGAATCAAATCATATTTCTTAAGTATTAGCTAGAATCTTGTGTTTGATGGTCCCAAGCATCCTTTGAGGTTTCAGTGACTTAAAGATGAGTACTGAAAATATCTTCAGAAACGGCACTGAACAACAATTGTAAAGCTGTTTGATCTTTCATCTCAAAATCTTCCCACTCCATCAACCTTTTCTTTTCATCTGGTGTAGGTGTGGGTAGCTTAGGCGATTGAGATATTCCTTCAGTAACTATTTTCCAGAGTCCTCTAGACTTAAGTATAGCCCTCATTTTTATAATCCATAAACTAAAATTCTTCCCATCAAACACTGGAACCACTTGTAAGTTCTGCATCTTTTGACCAAAAAGGTATGAGGTTTTCCTTGTTTGATAGACAGCTCTTCCTGCTTGCTTCCCTTACTTTTTCTCTGACTTCTTTTTGTAGATTTTGTTCTTTCTTCAAACCTAATACCATGTTGGATTTTAGGTTTTTCCCTTAACGCTCATACCATTTTCATTGCGCGCACACATATTTATACTACTTGTTAAAGTTTCTTCTTTACTTAATGACGTTAGTCATATGGGCTTTAACTACTAATGGCCCAATGGCCTTTTTGACTTAATTATGTGAATATCACCACACCTTCTTCTTTGACTTTCTCTTCTTTCTTTGACTTTGCTTCTTCTTCTTTTTACGTGATTTCTTCGTCGTCTTCTTCTTTTTCTTCTTCTTCTTCTTCTTCTTCACTTCTCCATCTTCTTCTTATCACTCTTATGTTTACTTTTTTTTTCTTGTGCAGTAGGATTAAGCAGAGGAACAACTTCCAACAGATTTCAAATGTATTTGGCCATCTTTCCATTTTTGACAAGTATTTTTCAACGGTTGTAGTCGGAAAAGCGACAAGAAATAAGAAAGCTGCCGCTAAAAAAACGATTGAGTTTTTCGTGGTTTAGGGAAAAAGAGAAGATTTGTGAATGTATGTATAAAGAAATGGAATAGTATGAAAGATCGATTTAGATGCATAGAAGGATTTAACTCTTCGTTTTTAAGGTCAATTTTAAAAAGTAGTATAGCGAAGATAAATTCTATATCTAGTCAATATTATCTCTTACTTATTTGAGTTCTTTGTAAATATATTTTGGAAAATCAAAATGAATAATTCTAACGAACAGAAGAATAAAAAGAACAAAAATATGTAATATTTTTTTGAGTTATTTGTAATATTTCAGTTAAATATCCTGAGAATACCCGTAAAAGTAACAAATATTGTTAGTTGTTAGGTACTTTTTTTCACAATGTTATTTGTTAGGTACTAAGTGCAGATTTGTGTATATTCATCGAAGATCCACTAAAGCCCATCTGGTCCCAAGTTTTTAAATTTGTAAGTCGAGCCCGAATTGATAAACGGCTAGTCTACGATTTAGACACTGGGCAATGGATCATAAAGGAACACCCGAAGGATCCGACCCGGAAAAAAGGGAGATCCGGACAACCCGATCCAACATTTTGACATTTTTGGTTCAACGTTCGTCTTCTTCCTATAGCTTTTACCATCTGGTTAAATAAATCTGTTGATTTAAAGAATGGAAATAATCTACATACATTTTTTGTAAATCCGAAAATAGTTCGCAATTTATTAAATAAAAATTATCCAATTATTTATACGATAGTTTTGCACTAATTAAGAAACCAATTATACTAGTTATCCCTAGACGCGTGTAGAAAATTAAACCATCTATCATATTTTTTTTGTATAATTTACAATTAGAACTATATAATCTGATTTTGTTATATGTAAAATCGTAATTTTGACATTTATTAAATGTATCTCAGCTTTTTTTCTCCTTGTGTATTTGAGATTTTCGTTCTCTTCCGGTTCGATCTCACTCTGTTTTTCTAAAAACCTCCATATGCTCAGCATCGGATTTGAAGCAAGTTGAATGAACTCGTAATCTCAAGAAGATCTAAGACCAGGTAAAGCAAAATGAACAGTTGAAGAAGCTATCAGTGAATTTTCAATTTTTTGAAATTCATCATTCAAAGATCAGATCAGTAGTCTTGTAATCAGCTTCTCTGATCGATCTAAATCGTAATTGCTCTTATGTTTGCGTGATGAATAAACAGAGAATAGTTATGGAGTGGGCAACGGTGCAGCATCTGGATCTACGCCACGTAGGTCGCGGTGTGAGCAAGCCGCTACAACCTCATACGGCGGCGTTTCATCCGACGCAAGCCGTAATCGCTGTCGCCGTTGGCTCTCACATCATGGGTAACAAAATCTCCCGCAATTATTATCGCACTTGCGTATGAAGATTCTTGGTTAGTAGTTGTGATGTTTCGATTTGAAACGTATTGGTATGCAGAATTTGATGCACTAACCGGATGTAAGATCGCATCCATTGACATTGGATCTCCAGCTGTTAGAATGTTGTATAGTCCTACTAGTAGCAATGCTGTTGTTGCCATTCTTGAGGTCAGTTTCCTCCAAATGCTATATTTTAGAAATTAAATACTAGTTTTAGCTCGGTGTTCGGTATTTTAAAGTTTAAACCTATTTGTTTTTGGATCGTTATAGGATTGTACAATTAGGTCTTGTGATTTTGAAACGGAGCAGACTTGTGTCTTGCATTCACCGGAGAAGAGGAGTGAGCACATTTCCTCGGATACAGAAGTTCATCTTGCTGTGACGCCACTCCAACCTGTTGTATTTTTTGGATTTCCAAAAAGAATGAGTGTGACAGGTTGGGTTATTATCGGATCCTGAGGTCTTCTATGTTAGCAGATTTAAGTGTACGAGTAGGTATGATGTTTATTTTTCTGATTGACTTTTATTGTTCTTTGCTGTAGTTGTTGGAACTGTTGAAGGTGGAAGAGCTCCAACGAAAATTAAGACAGACCTGAAGAAACCAATTGTGAATATTGCTTGCCATCCTCGACTTCCTGTCCTGGTATGATGATAAAACATCCTCATTTTTTTCATCTTAGTGTGTGGAATCTGGTTTTGTTGTACGAATGCTTGATTTTTCTGTTCAATGTTGTGTCTGTTCAGTATGTGGCATATGCAGAGGGATTGATACGAGCCTACAACATTCATACTTATGCTGTTCATTATACACTACAGCGTGAGTATAGGAGGATCTCATGTTTATCATTGTCTTTATTCTTCTCGCTTGGGGTATCCTGAGCAATAGCCACCAGTTAAAACAGTTCTTCGTTATCCTTGCAGTTGATAATACTATTAAACTCATCGGCGCCAGTGCGTTTGCTTTTCACCCGACACTAGAATGGATTTTTGTTGGAGATAGGAGGGGTACACTATTAGCGTGGGATGTTTCAACTGAAAGACCAAATATGATTGGAATGTAAGTTATTTTTTGTTGCATTCAGCTTTCTGTAGCTGGCATGGGATGCTACCACATTTTTTTCTGTAATAATTCACTCCTGTTTGTTTTCTTTTGGTACAACTGCAGTACGCAAGTGGGTTCACAACCCATCACTTCAATATCTTGGCTTCCTATGTTGCGTGTACTTGTCACTGTGTCCAAGGATGGATCTCTTCAAGTGTGGAAAACAAGGGTAATAATCAATCCCAACAGGCCTTCGACACAAACAAACTTTTTTGAGCCTGCCGGTAAGCCTGATGTCTCTTAAAGTGGATCCACAGATGAGGAAATCTCTTTTCCTAGATTTAAGAACAATGCCCATGATTTGGTTTGAAAACTGTGATTATGCATTGTAACACTATCCTGTTGTTTTTGCAGCTATGGAATCAATAGACATTCCTAGAATTCTCTCTCAACAGGGTGGGGAAGCTGTTTACCCTTTACCACGAATCAAAACGTTAGAAGTTCACCCAAAGCTGAACTTAGCAGCTTTGATTTTTGCAGTTAAGAATATTCATTTTGCTTCCTACTGGCATTCCTCGCTTAGGTAGAAGTGTGGCTTCTGTCTATAACGTACTGGATTTTTACAGAACATGGTGGGTAATGAGAACACTCAAAATCGAGCAGCTCAGACTAGGGAAGGAAGGAAGCAGCTCTTTGCAGTTCTGCAAAGTGCTAGGGGATCTTCAGGTGAGTCTTGAACATTAATTTAATTTGCCCATAACAAGCACTGCGCTTCTTAAGGTGTACAGATGTGCCTCTTAAGAGTCCCTATTCCTCTTTTAATAACAAGGATTGCAGGTTCGACCAGAGTTGTTCGGTATCTATATCCTCCTTTCTAACATTTGAGGTGATTAACAGCTTCTGTTCTAAAGGAAAAGCTTTCATCGATGGGTTCCTCTGGAATTTTGGCCGAGCATCAACTCCAAGCTCTGCTACAGGAGAATCATCACAAGGGGTAGGTGGATATACCTCATGCAATCAGTGTTGGATATTTTCTGAAAAGATTAACTATCATATGCTGTAAATATGCCATGACTTTCGTACCTAATGACTCATATGTCACTCTATTACTTTTCTGCAGCCAGAGTCAGCTAACAATTTCAGATATTGCACGGAAGGCGTTCCTGTATAGTGTATGACTATTTTACCTTTTTACTAATATAGTATGTTTGGTTTATTTTTTGGAACTATTTATAGCTAAGTCCGTGACTTAATCAATACAGCATTTTATGGAGGGTCATGCCAAAACTGCTCCAATATCAAGGTTACCCCTTATTACTGTCGTGGATACAAAGGATCAACTTAAAGACATTCCTGTTTGCCAGGCATGTAACTCTTGTTTAGAGCTTCATTTCTGTAGTAGCTGATTTATGCCTGACTGATTGGATTCTTTGACAGCCATTCCATTTGGAGCTGAATTTCTTCAACAAGCCAAATAGGGTTCTTCATTATCCTGTGAGGGCCTTTTATATCGAGGGCCTTAACCTCATGGCACACAATCTCTGTTCTGGAACAGACAATATCTACAAGAAGCTGTACACATCGGTAATATCAGATATCATGTGATTTTGATTTACTTATTGGTTTATTTTTTACTTACAGCACTTTTTTATTTCAGATTCCCGGAAATGTAGAATATCACTCAAAATACATTGTTTACAGTCGTAAAAGGCACCTCTTTCTGGTTGTCTTTGAATTCAGTGGTGCAACAAATGAAGTTGTGCTTTACTGGGAAAATACAGGTTCTCAGATGCCTAACAGCAAAGGAAGCACTGCTAAAGGTTTGTCTAATTACTGGATTCCCTTGCTACTCTTTAGAGAACTTCCTATCCTGCCTCGGCATTTTTAGCTTTTGAGAACATTAAATGGTATCATACTGCATCCAGTCATTTAGACATAGCAGGCTACAACGTATGCTATAAACAGTAGGTGCTTATTCTGCTGGGAGACTGATGGTAGTGTCTAATGCTATTTACCCGAGGAACTAACAATCACAGAAGCTGAAGGTTTCAACAAATTCTCTGTTAACTTGAAAGAGATGCAACCTTAAAATTATTTAAGGCGTTCAAAACCCTTTTTGCTATCCCGAGTGTCCGAATGTGTTAAATAACAAGGGAGGATTAATCTTAAAGCTATATTTTTTTGCTACGCAGGTTGTGATGCTGCCTTTATCGGCCCAAATGACGATCAATTTGTAATTCTTGACGAGGATAAGACAGGACTGTCTATGTATATCCTCCCAAAACTTACCACAATGGAAGAGAATGAGAAGAATTTGTTATCTGAAGAGAACCAAAACAAGGAGGCAAATGCTTCTGCAATTCAGGGTCCACAACAATTCCTGTTTGAGACAGAAGTCGATCGTGTTTTTTCCACACCTATAGGTGTTGCATCAGATATTCTCATTCTTAAAAATTTACTTATTAATGGGTGCATGCCATCACTAACTGATGCCTCTTTTGATTACAGATTCCACTCTGATGTTTGCCTGTAATGGAACCCAAATTGGGCTGGCAAAGTTATTTCAAGGTTACCGTCTCTCAGCTTCAGATGGTCATTATATTTCAACACTAGGCGATGGACGAAAGTCAATTAAGCTGAAAAAACATGAAATAGCTCTTCAGGTATGAAATTCTGTACAAAACATGAATGACCTGTTGATTGCTGATTCTGGCAGACTGCAGCATCTATTGTAACTAAGTACTTTTTACCACTAGTTTGGTGGGAAATTTTCCAACCAAATAAACTTTTGATAGTTAGTTTCTGATTCAATGACCAGCCCAATAAATGAATCGTCATGTTTGGTGTTAGCTGTTCTATTACAGTCAAAAAATGGATTATCCTACAAGGGTCAATGAGATACCCGTTCCTGAAGTTATGGTCGATCAAGTTTTGTATTATGTAGAGATTTTAAAATATGTTTTAGATCTCCAAAGTAGTTTTTCCCCCAATTATATAAATAACTAATTATTGTTTCAAAATCTACAGGTTCAATGGCAAGAAACACCCCGGGGATATGTTGCAGGGATATTAACAACCCAAAGGGTGCTGATGGTGTCTGCAGATTTTGATATATTGGCAAGCAGTTCGACAAAATATGATAGAGGACTACCATCAATATCCTGATTAAACTAACTTTCTTTACTTTCAATTATGTGCACTACATCTTAACACTATGTAGATGTGTGCTCATTGATTATTGAAAAACCTTAACGTATGTGAACTATAGATCTCTTCTATGGGTTGGGCCTGCTTTACTCTTTTCTACAACAACTGCTGTATGTTTGCTTGGCTGGGATGGGAAAGTGAGGACCATTCTTTCTATAATTACACCATACGCAGGTAAGCAGATCTTGGTTCTCTGAATGCTTAAGGTGATTTTACTGTATTCATTCTCTTAAATTTATCCTCTTCTACGCAGCCTTAGTTGGTGCTCTGAATGACCGCCTATTACTCGCTAATCCCACTGATATAAGTCCGAAGCAGAAAAAGGGGATTGAAATCAAGAGCTGTCTTGTTGGGCTACTTGAACCACTTTTAATTGGATTTTCTACAATGCAACAAACATTTGAACAGAAAGTGGACCTTTCTGAAATATTGTATCAAATAACCACAAGGTATTCCTCCTGTCCTATTTTTTCTCTTACACCTTTCGAATTTGTTAACATATTTAACGTCAAAAATTTTGGAAATAGATATGCAGGATACAGGAGTGAATTCTTTTGTCTCTTTCCCTAGCTATCTTTATTGACTCCATTCCCATCCTAACTATATTGGCTCCTTATTTTGTTTGATATATTGGTTGCAGGTTTGATAGCTTGCGAATTACTCCAAGATCTCTAGATATTCTTGCTAGAAGCGCTCCAGTATGTGGAGATCTTGCTGTATCACTAGCTCAAGCAGGCCCTCAGTTCAACCAGGTGAGTTGAGTTCCATGAATCTTATGGCCTGAACTCTCGCCCAGAAGATGTGTTCGTTTACTAAACGGTTTCGAAAAATTTTAGGTATTACGTTGTGCATATGCAATCAAGGCTCTTCGATTCCCCACGGCATTGTCGGTTTTAAAGGACGAGTTCTTGCGCTCTAGAGACTATCCAAAATGTCCTCCAACTTCTCTTTTGTTCCAGAGGTTCAGGCAGCTTGGATATGCATGTATCAAGTAAGTAAACTTTCTTTGCAGGACATATATAGCATCTGAATCTCTGAATATATAGTTAGTTATTGCTGGATGGTCTATTCGACCCCATTTTCTGTTAGAACTAATATATGTGGGAGTTTTAGTGTATCTTGAAGTAAACCTTGAAAAGTTGATCTGAAGTAATTTTTTACGTAAAGGGTCCCTCAGTTACTATCCATAGTTTGTTCGAACTTGGATATAACACTTGTTGATCCTTGTACCCAAAATTGCATACGTACGCTTGTTTCTTGTGGATATGTTTTTAACAAGGTTCAGTCATCTACTACTTTGGACATTTTGAACTGTAGATATGGTCAATTTGATAGCGCAAAGGAAACTTTTGAAGTAATAGCCGACTATGAGAGCATGCTAGATCTTTTCATATGCCACCTCAACCCTAGTGCTATGCGTCGTCTTGCCCAGAAATTGGAAGAAGAAAGCGGAGATCCTGAGTTGAGAAGATATTGTGAAAGGATTTTACGAGTACGATCTACAGGATGGACCCAGGGAATTTTTGCTAATTTTGCAGCTGAGAGTATGGTTCCGAAAGGATCAGAATGGGGTGGTGGCAACTGGGAAATCAAGACTCCAACGGACATGAAGAGTATACCTCGGTGGGAGCTAGCTGGGGAAGTAATGCCATACATGAAGAATGATGATGGAACCATCCCCTCAATAGTAGCTGATCATATTGGTGTTTACTTGGGCTGTGTCAAAGGCAGAGTTAATGTGGTTGAAATTAAAGAAGACAGCTTAGTAACTAAACCTGGAGGACGTAGTTTGTTGGGTAAACCTGCATCAGATAAACCTTTAGCACTTCCTGCTGGTGAATCCGGTTCGATGATGGGTCTGGAATCCCTTGGAAAACAAAACGTGGCTGATGAACAAGCTAAGGCTGCTGAGGAATTCAAGAAAACAATGTATGGTGCCGCTGGTGATGGCAGCAGCAGTGACGAGGAAGGTGTACCGAAAATTAAGAAGCTGCAAATTAGAATACGAGAAAAGCCAACATCCACCACTGTGGATGTCAATAAGCTTAAAGAAGCTGCCAAAACGTTTAAACTCGGAGATGGGCTAGGCTTAACAATGAGTAGAACAAAATCAATTAATGCTGGATCCCAGGATTTGGGTCAGATGTTAAGCCAGCCTTCTTCCTCAACAGCTGGAACTACAACTGCACCAAGTCCTGCATCTGCTCCTGTTGATCCTTTTGCGATGGTGTCGCAGACACAGCAACCTCCTCCAGTTTCCCAACCACCTCCACCTGGTGTATCCGCGCCGATACCCGAAGACTTTTTCCAAAATACAATCCCATCTGTTGAGGTTGCCAAGACATTGCCTCCCCCTGGCACTTATCTTTCAAAATTGGATCAAGCCGCTCAAGCTGCAAAGGGTTATCCAAATCAAGCAAATAACACTACTCTACCTGATATTGGCCTTTACGATGGTGGCGTTCCTCAGACAAGTCAACAACCTGGTGTTCCATTTCAGACCGTTGGACTTCCTGACGGCGGTGTTCATCCACAGTTTCCTGGTCAGACTCACGGGACACCACAGCTTCCCGTTTCTACGCAGCCTCTTGATCTTAGCGTTCTTGGAGTTCCAAATACCGGTGATTCTGGAAAGCCTCCTGGACAGCCTCAATCTCCTCCTGTAACAGTTCGTCCTGGACAGGTAAATGTGAATATGATTTTGAAATTCACGACTTGAAATTGCAATTGTTTCTGGAATTAAATATAAAGATCAGATTCTGACACTTAAAAAAGTGCATAAAACTAACTGTTGCTACTATCCTCAGGTTCCACGTGGAGCTGCAGCTCCGGTTTGTTTCAAGACTGGACTTGCCCATCTTGAACAAAACCAGCTTCCAGATGCGCTGTCTTGCTTTGACGAAGCATTCTTGGCTCTGGCTAAGGATCAATCACGTGGAGCAGATATCAAAGCTCAAGCCACAATCTGTGCTCAGTACAAGATTGCCGTAACTCTCCTTCGGGTAACTAACTCTCATCTATCTCCCCTCAAATGAGTTTAGATTTTTCTCAAAAGATAATCTCATTCAATGCTTATTTCTTATCTCTCCCATTTGCAGGAAATCTTGAGGCTACAAAGAGTCCAAGGCGCAAGCGCATTAAGCGCAAAGGACGAAATGGCTAGACTCTCAAGGCATCTAGCTTCACTGCCACTACTAGCAAAGCACCGCATAAACTGCATACGCACTGCAATCAAAAGAAACATGGAAGTCCAAAACTATGGCTACTCAAAGCAGATGCTGGAACTTCTTCTCTCAAAGGCACCAGCGAGCAAACAAGAAGAACTAAGAGGACTAGTCGATCTCTGTGTCCAGAGAGGCATGTCGAACAAATCCATCGACCCGCTCGAAGATCCTTCTCAGTTATGCTCAGCTACGCTCAGCAGATTATCAACCATTGGATATGATGTTTGCGATCTCTGTGGCGCAAAGTTTGCTGCTCTTTCATCGCCCGGTTGTATCATTTGTGGTATGGGAAGCATTAAACGTTCTGATGCACTCGCTGGACCCGCACCTGTATCCACACCCTTCGGCTAAAGGTTATAGACATTGTTAAGATTGGTTTAATTGACGTTAAGCAAATTTCAAACTGGTTTTACATGTAAGAACATTCGATCGATTTTGTGGGGTTTGATTTCGTTTTACCGTCTGTATATGGTTTGATATCTGTTATCTGTTATCTGTTTATCTTATGGCTAATACAATTTGTATCGATACTCTTCTTTGCCTGCCGAATTTGTTTTTTTTTTATCATTAGGGTTTTCATTTGTTTAATATTATTTTCAACGAATATTTAAACGGCAACCTTTTTTTTTTTGTTAACAGAATATCTAATTTAGTGATAAGTATAGCAGAGAGAACTAATGTGAAGACTTGGACTCACAGACAGAAAGGAAATTTAGACAATGTCAGTTTCTTGATTCCGACATTCAATCAAGAAAGAGGTATTTAAACAGGAACGTAAAGCTACGAAATTAAGAAAGGCTTAACAGTAACTAAATGATTCTCTGTGCAATTTTTTTCTTTCCTTTCTCTTAAATTAATCCTTTTTGATGAAGTTTATTTTTATTTTATTTTTAATTTAGCAAAGGGAAGACAATTTGTCATGGAACACGAGATCAAAATATGTCATTTATAGTCCTTCTGAGTGTTAAAATGTCGAAGGCTTTTGGGTCTGAAGGGTGTGAAACTCTTGGTATTGATTTGTACTCTTTTAAGTGAAACTTTAAAAAGAAAAAAAAAACAAATATATTTGTCTAACAAAATCAATGATCCCTTCTCCTCTTTTCAGTAGTAACTTTTCTTTGCAGAATTAGAGATCTTCAGTTCCGTGAATTGCAGAGTTATAGATATTAAAAACCCTGAAAAGTTGTTTGGTCGTTTGAGAATGCCGAATGGAAATATATATTATCTTTTGTGTTTCTTTGATTTTCTCCCATTTTGGTGTTTAATATTGGCAGAGAATTAAAACTATATGTATACAAAAAGTTTCCAGTACAACACTTAATATTAAAACTTAACACAATTGATGAACTTTGATAGTTGGGACAACCAAACTAAGCCGACATTACATAGTGTGTTAGTCCACACGGACATGACGAAGGATACAATAAGTATTAAAAATCATAGTTAACAAATAATATCAACATACAAACTCATACAATACAAAGAGTTTCAGATGTTACGAAACAATTATTTCCCCTAATTTATTCATGATCTAGAACTATGAATCCATTACACAATATTACAAATGGGTATGACATATCATACAATAATTATTAAAAAAAATACATATCGTAAAAGAATGTATTAAATGAAGCTATAAACTATTCAACCTTTTTTAAGCTTTAGGTTCATCGTTTTTGCTCAGCATGACCAATCCCAGGGCGATGTCCTGGTGTCGTGGGCTTGAAGTCATCTCCTTTTTAATGGTTCATTCCAGGACTTTTTCCTAGAGAAGTAGGTGCGAAATCATATTTAGATCCGGTTTTGAAATGATCTTGACTGTTAGTTTTCTGCAATCGTCTTTCTTCTGTAGGTTTGAATTCACCCTTAAACCTTTTAACATTCATATTCATTTTCTTGTGGCCCACTCCAGGACTGTTTCCAGGAGCAGTAGGCGCGAAATCATCAGTATATCCGGTTTTGAAATGATATTGACCGTTAGTTTTCTGCAATCGTCTTTCTTCCGTGGGCTCGAAGTCATCCTTAAACCCTTTAACACTCTCAATCTTTTTCTTGTGGCCTACTCCAGGACTGTTTCCAGGAGAAGTAGGTGCGAAATCGTCCGTAGTCCCGGTTTTGAAATGATCTTGACCGTTCGTTTTATGTAATCTTCTTCCTTCCGTGGGTTTGAAGTAATCTTGAAACCCTTCAACATTCACATTACCTTTTGTATGTCCCAGACTGGTTCCTAGAGAAGTAGGCACAAAATCATTCGTTGATTCAGCTTTGTTATGATCTTGTCCGTCAACTTTGCTCAGCCTTCTTGATTCGGTGGTGATCGGTGTTTGCTCAAATATCATCGAGATGACTATAGTGGTCACAATGATAGTGAATAGTTTCATATTGTCTTCTTTTGGAGGGATTTAGAAGACTTAAGAGTTTGTATATATGTGTAGTTGGTGCTGAAATTTGGAGTAATAATGCCCCTGAGTTATTGTATTTATAGTGCCGTTTACTAATTTAAAAAGTGCGAGACATGGCCACATTGATTGATTTTGGACCGTCTATCTATCAATTTAAGAATATTGAAGAATATTGATTATACAACTAACTATTCATAAATAATATCAAGATCGCTTTAATTGTTTTTCGAAGAGTTCGGTTCTAAAATGAAACAACGTTCGAATACATTTACTCAGAAATTTCTATTTTTTCGATGAAATGATGCATTTTCGTATATTTAGTTTCTTTTTTATCTAATAACAAAAATCAAGGAGATGATAAATTGATGATTACTTTTGAAATTTGAGATAGAATTCAAAACATTTTAAAACTAAATCGCGTCGTAAGTCGAACACTACTAACAGCTACTTTGTCATGGAATACCAAATATATATATTGAATTCTCGATTCGCACATGCAAATAGATGGCACTGTATAAAATATATACACCTATTTGAATACACTAACGACAAGTGGGCACGCATTCTTATTATGTTGCTCGTTGTTAATAAAAAATAGAAAATGCTATAATAGACTATCAATGGACGACAAATATAGCCTGTAAGCTTAAAGGAGATTCCAAAATATATGGTCGCTTGCTATTTCTAATGAAGGTGAAATATACAATATTACAAAGTCGATCCTATACCGCTCATAGTGCTCGTTATTGAATAAACAACACACATTTGTATTCTGAATTATTTGTAACAACAGATGTGGAAATATTTACATTTGCTTTGAGATTTATATATTAATAATGTAATTTAATTGGTACGTTGATTCAAAATGAATTCAAAGGCTAAGAAAAGCCGCCCTTTAGCCACCGCAGAAATGCATTTCAAACAAGGTTATTTAATCTCACATGAGTTACAGATGAATAATGATTTGACAAAAGATATCCTTAATTGACTTTTCTCTCCTTTATAAGGTCGAATAAAAATGTAAATACTAAATATGATTCTATGCACGTTTGACTATATATACTGCATACTGTTGAGATTTCTTCTATATGTAGTGTTACTACTTGTTTACATTCTAAGCATAATAATAATATGATCTCAGTCACAAATATAAGATCCTCCACCATCCCACACGAAAAAGGTTGGCTACCATCATTTTCTTGTTGTTGTATGAAAAGACTTCGCAGTGAGCCAATAGTCTCTAAATAATATTCAGAGATTGCTACCTTAACTTTTTGTGTTTATTTCGAATTACTTACGTGATTCTCCAATATAACAAGTTTTAATTTGTTTCTAATGTACGTACTTGGACAAAAAACATTATAGGGCAACTCGTTCATTAAAATTTCATATATTGTATGTTGCATGATTTATTTGTAAGATTGTTAAATGATATGTACGTCATAAAGAAATTGTTCATTGAAATTTCTGAAATGGTAGGATCATATAAGTTGAAAAAAGAATGTGCTGCTGGTTCTGAATCGCATGAACTAAAATGTTAGACTAGTTTCAAATTTGAGAAAGATGTGATACGAGTCTTCAATTGAGGGGCCGGAAATCGCTATAATAGAACCATTTTATTGACTCATTGCATGTTTGTGGATGTTAGTAATTTCCTTCCCAACTCGCATGTGTCCGACAACGCCACCATGATTCTAAGAATATACCATTTCCAAATTAACAATAGTGACAAAAAAACATATTAAAAGATGGAATAAAAATAAACAAAAATATAGAAAAGCGAAGTAGTCAATAGATTCACCGGAATAAAGTCAAAGGCACCATCACCATCAACAAAACCACTATTTGGTCCCTACCAGTCACTCACCATTCACTTAATTTTTTGGTCTTCACCTAATTAACCCCTTTTTCAAATGTAGGACACAAGGACATATTAAAAGTTTGTAGATACAACTTGTATCATATTACTTTAGGAGTTTAATCAATATAATTACCGTGTTGAAAAAAAATCAATACTATTAACGTTGACTATTAAAACATAAAATGATAGACGTAACTAGACATTCACATCTAAGACTTCTCAAAATTTTGATTCATATGCCTATTTCTTTTCAATCTCCTCAAGCTTTAGCATTTTTCCGTGGTGGACGATAATTGATTTTTAAATGTTTTAATGTTTATTAAATTTTAAAAATATACTAAGAGTCATGTGTTGTCTAAAAATAGTTTTATGTTAAGCGAAGAGTTACAACTCTTATTGTTACGGTTGTTTCGGTCGTATCCGTCGGAAGTCTATATTAAGACGTTTTGTCCTTTTGTTGTAACACAGTTCAATTTTTAATCAATAAAAATTGTGTTTTGGGTCAAAGAGAGAATCGTGTGTTTCATTAGTAAATCACAATCAAATAGATTGTGAGATACTTAACATATTCTGTTTTTTCTTTGTTTTCTCTGGGGAGTTCTTAATCTCTCATACCCTCTTTGAATCAAATTTCAATATAGTATCAGAGTCTTATTGATTCAAGGGAAAATTGAAGCACAAAGAGAAGAAAAATCTGAAAAAGTTTCTAGTAAAAACAGAGATCATGGCAACAATATTGCAGCAAATGATTCTCATGTTCGATGGAGAATATGATGGAGTCTGGTATGATCTTCATCTTAATAACGAGATAACTATGGGTGGTGGTGGAGAACGATGATCCAAACCAACCGACACGAACAGTGAAAACACCCGAAGAGGTGCAATTATAAAAAAAATCAAAAAGCTTTGATCTGATGGTGGTGGTGAATTTATTTAAAGTTAATTCAATGAGTCTTGCAAAAAAGAGGGATCGAGAGACAAGTAACTGTGCTATATTCACCACAACAAATTGCAGAACGTAAGAACATATCCTTGATGGAGATGGCACGAACCTTGCTTGCTGATAAAATTCTTCCTCACAAGCTATGGGCATAGGCGTTAGATACATTAAATTACTTACCAAATTGTTTGTCTACAAAGTCAAGAAGAATTTTAATATTTCGGTAAGTATTTCTCAACCACAAAAAAACAAAGACAAGTCATCTCCAGTTATGTTCTGTCTCAACTCAGTGACCGAGAGAACAATCAAGGACGAGAAAAATCTTCGGAACTACCAAAAAAATACAAGTCGATGGCTGAGATTATGCAAATTGCTCCAATGGTGGATCTCGAAGAAACAAGAGCATGTATTGTTGTCTTCGAAGAACCACAATCTTATGATGATGGGTGGAATCAAGAAATGGGGAGATGTTATGAGTGAAAAAATTGAGATGATAGAGAATAACAGAATATGGTCACTCATGGAGAAGCCAAAAAAGAAAAACGTCATTACCGTGAAGTAGATATATTGCATCAAAATTGATGCAAATGGAGTTCCATTCAAGTATAACACAAGGTTAGTCGCAAGAGAGTTTTCTTAAGCATATGATGTTGATTTTCTTGAAACATTTGCACTCGTCTCAAGACATGACACAATTTGAACCATTTTTGCTTTTGTAGCATAAATAAAGTGGAACCTTTATCAAATGGATGTAAAGTCGATGTTTCTAAATGGAGAACTTGAAGAAGATATTTATGTCGCACAACCACCTGGATTCATCATAGAAGGTGAAGAACAAAAAGTCTTAAAGCTACAAAAAACCTTATATGGTTTAAAACAAGCTCCTCGTGTTTGGTATAGGAGAATTGATTCACACTTTCTTCAACATGGTTTTCAAAGAAGTATGAATGGCGTAACCCTCTATGTGATGAAGAAAGACAAAGATATCTTGGTCGTGAGTTTGTATGTGGACGACAACATAATCACTGGAAACAATACACAACTCATCGACAAATTCAAAGAAGAAATGAAGATGTCGTTTGAGATGATAGATATGAGAATGTTAAATTACTTCCTGGCCATGGAGATAATTCAAGATATTTAGAGAGTTTTTATTTCACAAAAAAATATGCATTTAAACTGATTGAAAAGTTTGGCATGAAAGGAAGCAAAAGTGTAAGCACCCCACTTACACCACACATCAAGGTTGTTGAGGATAATGAAGAATATAGTGAGCCAACCAAATATCGAAGTGTCATCGGTGGATTGTTATATCTATGTGCTTCAATACCATACTTGATGTTTGCAAGTTCATATCTCTCACGGTACATGTCAAAGCCGTTAAATAAGCACTGTCAAGAAGGTAAGAGGGTTCTAAGGTATGTTAATGAAACGTCTCACTTTGATGTTCAATTTCAAATGTTGAGAATCCATAATTGAGTGAATACTCAGATAGTGATTGGGGAGGTTCAAACTAAGACAAGAAAAGTTCATCCGGATATGTCTTATTTCTAGGATCTGCTATGTTTTGTTGGCAATGCAGCAAACAATAAACTGTGGCACAATCAACGGCAGAAGCGGAGTATATCGCAGTTTGTACAATAACAAATCAAACGATTTGGTTACAAAATAGAGGATATTGGTTTTGATTCTCAAGAGAAAGTTCCAATTTACTGCGACAAAAAGCAGCAATTGCAATTGGGAAAAATCCAATGTAACATCGAAAAACAAAGCACAAAGGTTTTATCAAACTCAACTACTGCGAAAGTGAAGTTCAACTTGCTTATTTTCTTACCAAAGCACTTAGCAAAAAAGATTTGAAGAACTAAGGGCAAAATTGGCGTGAGACCAAAACTCAATTAAGGAGAAGTGATGGACGATAATTGAGTTTTAAATGTTTTAAAGTTTATTACGTTTATACATTAAGAATCATGTGTTGTCTAAAAGTAGTTTTATGTTAAGTGAAGAGTTACAACTCTTATTGTTAGCGTTGTTTCGGTCGTGTCCGTTGGAATTCTATATTAAAACGTTGTTTTTTTGTTGTAACACAGTTTATTTTTAATCAATAAAAATTATATTTTGGTCAAAATGAGAATCATGTTTCTTAATAAATCACAATCAAATAGGTTTTGAGATACTTATCATACTATGTTTTTTCTTCTTTTCTCTTTATAGTTCTTACTCATACTCTGTTTTGAATCAAATTTCAACATTGGAAAGAAATATAAACATAATATAATTATAAGATTATCTCCAATTATTTTTATTATAAACTATATCGGTAAACGTGTTTTAATAAATTCTTTTTTTTTTTAATAACTATTTTTAAGAACTTCTTAAGATTCTTAAGAGCCTCAATAGAAGTGCTCTAATAACATCAGAACTTTTCTTTATTCGATTCTAAATATATATATTATCTTTGTATCTTATGACATAAAACTATATTTTTGTTAACAACTTTACAACACGTGAATGATGTAAGCCGGAATTAATCATCTGTTATAGAATGATTAGCACCTATTTTCTATAAATATATCGAAATGATTAGTTTTGAAATCGAAGAACTACAGTACTTGATAGAAGAATGCGCATGGCATATAGAGACACTTGATATTACGGAAAAGGGCCAAAATATTGAATGACATGTTGAAAAGTGAAATAATCAGTTTCAATTTGGTTGGCTCCTGCACACAGGGAAGTTCCACCAAGGGCCCCACTAGCCTCCTCCGCCACCACAGGCAGAACTATTCATATTTTATACATTTTAACAAGTTGTTGTCTTTTATAAAGAAACGAGATAAATGTTAGAAAAACGGTAAGGTGTTTACTCTTAATCACCCTTGTTGATTTTACATTTAATCCCAACTGAAAATTTAAAATCTTGATCATCGTCTCTACCATTAATAAAATTGATGATAAAATTTTCAATATTTTCAAAAAATTTCCCGTTGTAAAAAGTTTTCAAATTTTCAACACTATATATAAGGTATGTCCTACAATTCCTACAATTAGGAATCACCGTTGTTTTTTTGTTGAAGCATGAATTTTGAGAAGTCTATGAATTGCATAAACAAAATGAAAAAAAATAGGTAGAGTTTTGAAGATTAAGAAGAGAAAAACAACGAATTTCCCTTTGTTAACTAGGGATTACTTTTATTATCAAACAAAAAAACTAGGGATTACTTTGACATAAGAAAGCATATGTTATTTCTTTATGGGTTTATGAAGTTAAAAGGAATGGCAAGAAGAATTTGAAAATCACGCAGACGTGTGATTGTCCTATGAGGTTTTGACTTTGAAGTTTAGGGATTAGGTTCTCTTTATTTATTAAAGAGAGAATTAAAAACGGCGATTTGAAAGGTAAGTACCAAAGAAGAGAAAATACGTAGTTGACAACTTGACATATATTATATTCGGTGTTATCAGAAACTTAATTATAATTATGTGGTGTACAAGTATGCTTTATTTTTTCGTGTATGTCAAAAGCCTCTGTTGGTATTGCGGAGGTCCATATAATTGAAGTTTAAACTCTGGTGGAGTTTAACTCGTCATTAGTTGGCTCTGAAAAATCAATACTCCAATAGTATTAAGTTTGAGAACATAATTAATAATAGATCAAAATAATTGTACTTAATTTAAACATTTACGAATGCTATATATTTGTTTTTTAATATTCTAATGGGTTGTTTATACAAACAAACAAATAAAAACGTAACTAATGAACAGTCCCATTTACATATTCATGTTAGAAAAAGTCGCTATATATTCCATTAAACATAATGAAAGAATCAATTTATATAAGGAATCATAAGTCACTATCATAAATTTGTAATACGCATCGGCTCTTTCCCTTACCTTTCCAACCTTAAAGTTGGTCCGTCTCAAAATTCTAGCGGTTCAGAGGCATTCACTCTTGCTTTTTCCATTTCTTTGTTCCCTTTTTTTGGTATGCTACAGACTTTTTCCATTAAATTACGTTATTTCGAAACTTCTTTTGTTACTTTTTGACCCAAAGGCCAAAGTGAATCTTTATAATGAAAGTTAAGATATTATTCCCTCTGATTGATCAGTACTGTAGTACAATCTCTGTTTTAAGTTATATAATACTTTCTCATGTAACTAAAGGAGAGAACCATAATTAAAGAATACAGACCCAAATCATACCAATCGACTTAAAAATAATCTGGTTAATTGGGTTGATAGCTTAATTATAGAATTATTTGAAGCTAGTAAAAATTTTTGCTAGTAAATAATTTTGGTAGCAAAATCAATTTTTATATGGTTTGACCAAAATACCATTCGCACTTGCGGGTAATTTTGTTGTCATCGTATTAAATAGAACTCACAAATCAATGAGTATGTAAAGTAGCATATGATTCTATCAAAGAGCGTGATATCGAATAACATAATATGCAGATGATATATCAACTTTTTATCATCTTTTTCGTTATGTTTTATATGAGTTTCGTATCATTTTGCATTTCATTTTTGTGTATCGATGTATGTTTTGCATAGTTTTTTGGATTTTAGATATTGGAGGTGGAGTATGCATAAAAAAGAAGGAGATTTGAGCTAAAAAAAAAATCAAAGGAGTGGATTTTATGAGGACCAGAAGAACCAACGGTTTAAGCGCAGCGACCTGAGGGAGATCGGTATGTCTCAGCGGCTAGTCACAGTGACATCACGCGATCGATGTGATTTAGTGGCCACATGTAACGGTTTGGCGTTACCACTACAGAATCGAGGCAAAACCACCCGAAGAACCAACGACTGCAACACAGCGACTTGAAGAGATCATTCTATTGCAGCGGGATGATGCAGCGGACAGGAGACATCGTGGTGACCACAATGACCTGTTGTAGCGGGATCACAAAACCGGTGTGAGTTAGCGGCCTCGTCCATCGGCTTGGCATGACCGCTACGGAATCGATGCTAAACTACCCGAGAAACTAACAGGCAGACCACAACGACCTTTCTTAATCGATGGGATTCAATGACCAAATGTAGCAGCTTGATTGAATCGGTAGGAAGCAGCGGCCAAGTATCATGAGTTCATGCAACTACGCAGTCCCAGCGGCCAGTTCTAGCGACCTGGTGTGGCTGTTGGACCATACCGAAATCTCATTATTTGTTTCTTAATCGGTTTGATTCAAGTGGTTATGTATTAAACCAACTTTCTTTTTTTATTTTTGCTATAAATAGCCTAAAAACTTAATTAGGAAGGCTAACTGGTTTTAGAGAGACATCTTAGCCACTTTTAAGGGTTTTTGAGAAACTTTTATGGATCTATGTCCTTATGATTATTAAAATTTTCTTTTCTTTTAAATCTTTTGTCTAATTAATATTTCATCGTGATTAATCAAAGATCAATCATTTGGTTTTTTGTTTTTATATTGATTAGTGAGTAGTCTCCTTTGCACTCTTGGGAGTAGGTAGATCTAGGATGCTAGGTTGTTAATTAGTGGAGTTTAGGTTTGGAATATTTTAGATCTTTTTTAATGATGATTTTTAATGCTAGATTAGCCAAGAAATTGGTAGTTTAGGATTTAACCAATTTCATATCCGGAATGTGTTCGATAAAATGTTGGAACTAAAATTATTAAGAGTTTTTCATTTCTAGCCTAAAGAACTAGTTGATTAGGATGGTTTTTGGCTAATTAATCTTGTAATTAATGCTCTCTGATCTCCTAATCGCTAGCGGAAGTTATTGATGATTAGGTAATTAGGGAGAAGATTAGTGTCACGGAAGTGGATTAGTCAACATTAGTGACTTTAGACCGAAGGATTAGCTCATTGAAGTAGAATAAAACTCCATTAGTTAACAATCTATATCTTAGCATCATATTTTTATCTCAAGAGTTTGCCTTTTTATTCAAATCTTAAAACCGATTTTAAGTATTTTTCCGTTTTTATCTACGTATTTGGATTTTGATTTCGAAGTTAAACATTTTTGCTTGCCTTAGACTAAATTTAGATTTCTATAATCGTAATGTGTTGATACATTATCCTTGAGGTTCGATACCTAAAGTACTATAACACAATAGGATAATTGGTTCGGTTAAAAAACCGTCAATATCAGCACACAAAAATATCATTTTACAAGTTGTTTCAAACTCACGTGAAACCATTAACAGTTTGCTCCAAAATTATTTTTCTAACAAAATATATATCTATATATATATACATATTGTCATCTAGTGCATGTATGATAGGTTGAGTTTGTAGCATTTTCTGAATTGCATTTCTCATAGTTTTTGTATTGCATATTTAAGTCCTTTAAGTGTATGTTTGTATATGCATTCTCATTTTGTAAGTTTTGAAGTGGACATGGACAATAAGAAGGTTAAATGAATGAAAATGCTCAAAACAAAGGTTGAAAGAAGAACAAAAGGTCGAGCGATCTGTTACATCGGCTTTGCGACCTTGATACTATCCAGTGACTGGACCTAGCGGCATCGTGCCACTGTTAAAGACTTGATGAGAGTCGCTGAAATTTTGGCGAGGAATTGTAGTGGTTTGATGTTGGTCGTTGAATGACAGCGGCAAGGGTTTGTGTAGCCATTGTGCTTTGGCGGGGAGATGTACCGGGAAGAAGACACCTGATGAAGACTTGGCGAAAACATCTGGAAGTTTGGCGGGGAGGTGCAGCAATGAGATGACCACCATTGGCTATCAGCGGTCGAAGCCAACAGCTTCATGCCAGTGATGAAACTTAAGCGGTTTCACTCCAGTGGCTTTAGGACGTCGACAACGACAGTTTTAGCTTGCTATCCAATTTCTAAACCGGGTTTGACTCACTTGGTTATGTGTTAACCAAACTCTTTTATTTTCTCCTATAAATACTCTCTAAACATAATTTACTAGCTTATACTATGTTTTAGAGATTTTCTTTACCATTTTTAAGTTTTTGTCGAAAACATTGTATGGTTTTGAATATTTCAAGTAATATATTAATTTTTTTCTTAAATCTTTTAACTACTCTCTTAAAATCATGATTAACCAAGGATCAATCTTGTTGTTTTGTATTAACATGAAGATTAGTGAGTATTTTTTTAGAACTTTTGAAAAATGGTAGATCTAGGGTGGTTAGTGGTTGATTAGTGGATTTTAGGCTTGGAACATGATAAATCATTTCTTAGTATGTGTTACTAAGGCTATATTAGCATTGATATCGTTGATTTAAGATTTAGGAATTTTACATCCGAAAGATGTTCGATAAAATGGCGAAATCAAAACTACTAAGAACTTTACATATCTAGCATATGAAAATAGTTGATTATGATGTTTAGTGGTTATTCAGACTTGATAATCATGCTAATTGATTTTTTAATTAGCTAACAGAAGTTACTAATTATTGGATGATTAGTAAAAAATTAATGTCATGAAAATGAATTAATATAGATTAGTGATCTAAGACCGAATGATTAGCTACTGGAAGTAGATTAACCTTTACTAATTATCAATTGATCACCATAGTCCTACTTTTCTCCTTAGGGTTTAATTTTTCTTTATTCAAATTTAAACCGATTTTAAACTTTGTTCCCGCTTTTATTTCTTTTTGAATTTCATTTATAAAACCAAAAATAAATAATTGTTTGAGATTAAGTTGGCATCGTTTTAATTATAGTATGTTAACATTATTTTTTCTCATAAATTTGATCTTAAAGTGTTATGTATAATAGCAAAGAATTTTTATTGGAAACATTCTTTTAATGAATTTCCTTGGAACTTTTATAGTAAATGGAATATACATAATTGTGATCAATCAAAAATTGCAAAGTCCTGGTATCTATTATACACCTAAAAATTTAATATCAATATGCTCGCTCTTATGTAATATTTACAACATTTAAATGGATTAAAAACACTTATCGTGAAAACAGTTCTTTCTCCATCGTAATTTACATTTTTCTTTTTTGTCGATGAGAAAGGCACGACAAGAATAATGTTGAAAAGGTCACAACTACAAGAACTCGAATATATTGAAGTCAAAATCGAATTCTAAGTTCAAGTTCAATCTCAACATCAAGACACATTCCTTATTCTGTGGTTCGGTCACTTTCATGATCCCTCTCCTCGATATGTAGTCTTATGTGTCATATTGTCTTTGTAGGAGCTACCTATCTCTATGGTTCTTACTTCCTTTCAACTTAATCTCCTCTACTTGTAACATGGTCAAAATTATGTCTTTGTAGAACACAAAAGAGAAGAAGGAATCAAATTCATTTTAACCCAAAAAATAAACCGAAAACTTCAAAGCAGAAAATGGGATTCCGAATGGTCTTCCTGGGCCTATTTTCAGGGCCCATTTCATCTATGAAAACAGAGTCGAAGAATGTTAACATGAGGACCAAAGTACAGGACATAACTCAAATCAACTATTACAAAATTCAAAACAACTTAATTGACCTCTAAAATAAGCAAAATACAGTTTCCACTCCATATACAACCAATTAGAATATTTAAGGAAGAAAACAAAATCATTAGTGTTCTAAAACGGATAAGAGAAAACAAAAGAAAAGAGGAGAAATGAAAGATCAACAAGTAATTGAGCAGAAGAACCTAAGAAGTAGATAAAGCTTCAAACAAAAAGATCCTTTTGCATTTTGCAAACCCTCTAGTTGAATGTAGATTAGCTAAAAACACTAATAATCTGCTCGTAGATATTTCTCGTACACGGTCCCATTCAATGTCTTGTTTATATCTTCCCAGTTCTTTATATGATCTGACAAATCTCCTCTGTGTATCTTCACCTGTCTACTTGACAAATTCTTCACAGGAATGTTCAAAAACTCTTGAACTTGTTTCAATGTCTGCATCAAAACCCTAAAGCCATTAACATCGAAAAGATTCATAAAGTCTCTAACTTTGAATGTGTTTAGTGTTTATCAAAAGATGATAATTTTTTTTAAAGAATAAAACTTTGCTCTAAAAGTTCAAACCTTTGGATTGTTTTGAAACCTTACCGTACGATTTGTTATGAGGTCTTCGTAGAAGATAACGATATGGCGAGTGGTATTGAAATATTCTAAAGCCATTGCAGCTGAATTCTCAGTTTCTTGTAAGTCGTGGATCAACGATGTCGAATTGATTACCGGCTTATACCTAGAAAGTGCATCTGCCTACAATGGAATCAAAAGAATCAAGAAACCAATTGAAAATCAAGAATCCGAAACAAAAAAAAACCAAAACATTTGTATCCAATATTATACAAACCTCTTCAGGAGAATGAACATGAGACTTGTGAGTCCCATTCAATAGCTTAGCATAACGGTCATAAGAATTTGCCAACATAGAAACCATTCTTCTTAGAGGATTCCTTCTAAATAAAAATATAGCCAAGACGCCTCTTCCGTTAAAGTAATCTACTATTTCTTTATGATTATCCAACAAACCCTGCACAGAATCGGATAAAAAACTTATACAAACCGAAACTTATTGGCTCGGCAACGATTCAAGATTTGTGTTTTCTACCTGGTTAAGCATCCATTTGAATCCAATAGCAGCAGAGCATTCGTTCTTTGAAGCACTGGTAAGCCAATCGAGATTATAAACTCTATCAAGAGTTTGAATGATCGAAGAAACGTCTTTTCTTCTATGCAAAACCGAGAAAATCTCTCCATTAGAACTCACATTGTTATGACTATTCAACAATGTTTCAAACCAACCACTTCCTGATCTCTGCATTGACAATATCGCAAAGAACCTCACCGGATTATTCCCACATTCATCTCTGTTTTAAGAGAACACACAAACAAAAATTACAACAAACAAAGAGTTATTATAAGTCAAATACACAAACAAGAACAGAGATGATTAAATAGTTACCGGTTAAAAGTCTGTGGCTTTGGGTAATGAATCCGAGTAACAAAATGTAATGAGTGAGAATCAATACTTGGGACAAGTTGGGAGCTTTGGAGATTGACATAACCAAATTGTTTTAAGCAAACGGAGCAAATGTAGAGACCACAAACCATGGAAAACACTAAAACTATCATTCTTAAGAACAATGGTGATTTCTTTGGTTGCTTTATTACTATCTCTGCATTGTCCTGTTACAACAACAACATCAAAATTAGAGTCTTTACATTTCAAAGAAGATAGTGTAAAACCCTAAATTTAAACTCTCTCTGTCAAATAGAAACAATATTTTAACTACTTTAGCTGAAATTAAATTCGAAATCAAGAATATAAAACACAAACAGATCAGACAAGAATCAGTAATAAATCATAAATCAATCGAATTTATTTTTGGGTGGAGAAATAACAGAGATAACAGACATGGGATTGTTTTAAAAGTCACAACTATTTCTTATGGAATCTCAAAAAAAGGTTTTGCTGGTAGATTCCATTGAGAAAACATACATGCAGAGATACCCAAAAGCTTAATTACCGAAAGATATACAGAGACGAACCTTGCCAAATAAACAGATGAACTCCGCCATTGATGCTTCTAGAAACTCAGGAAACAGAGGAAACTGAAAAAGGAGAAGCTTATTAGATACAGAGATGAGATGATGGATTCATGAATCCTCTTCCACTACAGAGAGAATCTGAAAAGAAAGAAGAAGAAGAAGAAGAAGAAGAAGCCAAAAGAGTTTAAGTAAATTGAGAGAGACTGAGCAAAGATTTTGTATATTACGACAAAGTTTCCTTCGTGGAAAGTTGAGCCACTGTCATTAAAACATGGGCACTGTCTTTTTTTCTCCACGCTAATTAATCTCAGAAACAAAAAAACCAAATTTATAAAGTAATTAATTTGTTATTAATTAGGTTTAATTTTTTATTTTTCGTTTTTTTTTAAATTCAAAGCTTTAGGATCAGGAAATTAATTTATGAAAGCTTTTTAATATTTCCTTGTTTCGGGATCTAAGAGTTGACTGTCAAAAAGTTCAACGAGTTAAGAAGTTAATTATATTGATTATTTTAGGGACTTTTTGAAAAATACTTATTTATGTTTTATAATTTGAAAAATATCTTACTTTTCTTTCAAAAA
Source organism: Cardamine chenopodiifolia (assembly GCA_963922655.1). Lineage (NCBI taxonomy): Eukaryota > Viridiplantae > Streptophyta > Magnoliopsida > Brassicales > Brassicaceae > Cardamine > Cardamine chenopodiifolia. The sequence continues at coordinate 14,221,370 of OZ000463.1, forward strand.
TAATTTTTTATATGTAATAGTAATTTTCTGAATTGAATTAAAAATATATTTTTAATAAATCAAAAGAAAACTCGAAATAAAATAATAATTATTATGTTTTTAAAATGGTTTATTGATTTTATATATTAAATTTCACTAAAAATAATTTTTTTTAAATATTATAAAGTTTATCTCAAATTTTACGTGTTCAAGGATAAAATATTATCCACGGACATCACAATCTCCAAAGAATTTTTTTTGATGAGATGTGTATAACAAAATTTGATTTCTAAGGTACCGAACTAATCAACTAAATAATTAGTTCATAATTTATTTTTCATAAAACTAATGAAAGTTAGAAAAATATGGTTGACCACTCAACCAATACTGTATTAATTATAAATTTATTGTGTTAAATTACATCTTTGCAATATTTCAAACTATATTATAAAATAACACAACAATACATCTTATCAAATTGAATGTCATATCGCATTATTGAAAAGAAATAAGATTTTTTCAATTGACCGCATTCATTGTAGCATTCGAAAATCATTTGTTTGGTCCTAATTATAATACAATTTTGTTAGGTTAATTTTATGACTTTTAATTTCAGTGGTTTGGTCCTTAACCAAATTTTGGGAGATTTTAATGATGTTACAAAACAAGTTTTGGTTTGTTCTTGACCATATTTAATTTTGATTGATTCAATTATCAAAAAAATATGCATCTTTGAAATCATTAGAATCCAAAATATTAAAAATATATATTTAAGAATAATAATCTATACTAAATTTGTGCATAAAATATTAGTTTATCTCCACAAAACAATTGATCTTACCTTTAAGTTAGAGATTCTTTCTCTAAATTATTATGAAGTTTTACTTTGGTTTTTTAGAAAAATAATAATAGCTTTTAAAAGAAAAACAAAAGGTGTATTTTTCAAATTAAAATAAGGTATTTTCCCAAAATTCCTCTTATTTTTAAGCTTATGTGATGAATAAGTTTAAATTAAAGTGAAGAGAGCCTCTGTCATGCGTGTGATCATATGGAACGTTACACTTTTGACTTTTGTTTTTCATTTAACATATAGTTTTTGCTGCATCATTACTCAATAGTTACGTTAAATTACTCGGTTCGACTTTTGTTTAAATTAGTAAGAGTTCTACTTTACAGAAAAGAATAATAATGACAAATAATTTCTTCAATAGTGAATCTTTTTAACTATTAAAATTTGAATAAATATATTTCAATAAAAAAATTTGTTTACTTCGAATACATCAAGGTTTTGACCCTGGAATTTTTTAGAACCTTGAAATTTTTTGTGGAACTTTACAAAAATTTAGAAAATTCACAAGTTTTTTGAATTTTTATGTGTTTATCTCAAAATAATTGATCATCTTCGACACTATAGAGGCTTAAAACTATTTAGAAGTTTCTAACACGATTATGAATGCCTATTGGAAGAATCACATTTTTCTCGGAGGCTAGTCGAAGACCATCACTGGCAAAGTCATTTCATCAACAACGTCGTGTCAAAAAGTGTATTAATTCTAGTATCTTGAAAGGCAAATCCCTTCAAAAAAGTAAAAACGCTACTTACGAACGGTTCATCCGTTATAACTTATGAGTGCTAATTATGATTAACGAATATGTTAGCAGGAAATTTTCCCTCTATACTTTAGTCATGTGAAATTTTGAATGAACTCATATAAACGACAGGCATGTAGATATATTATGTATAAATATCATTACTAAGGCTAGGCATCCAAAATGAACATAACTGAAATATATAATCATTATTATGATTAGGCATGCGATAAAGTTTACATAGTTCATCATGACCTACAGAAAATAATACGTGTTACTTCGTCGTTATTCTTAGAGAAAAATAACTATATGTTGGAAAAGGCAGCGTAGATTACTAACCACTCACCATCTAAGTTTTATTAGTTTATTTCTTTAGTTTTTTAGATAAATGTATTAGTTTTCTTGTTTTGAAAACGGAAAAGAAAAAAAATAAGAAGAGAAGAACTTTGTTTATTTCTTGTCATGTCCTTATTAATTTTATTAACCCTAACAAACGAAAAGGATTTGAGTTGGTACCACATGGTTCAAGTCTTTGAACGTTTGAGTGGGATCCAACGTGGCTCTCATCGATATAGGAATCAAATTGTGCGAGTCATAACAAACAGCTTGATGTATATAATTTGGTGAGATCCATGGATCTGTCTCTTTAACTTACGTATTGTATATGTGAGATCAAGAAAGGAAGATGGATTAATTGGGTTTAGAAAGAAAGAAGATGGATTAGTTAGGTTTAGGGTTTAGAGAATACTCGTTTTATTGAGCCAATGTCATGTATTTTGTAATTGTTCGAATTACTGAATTTTTTTGCATACGTTGAAAACTTGAAATAGAAAGTTATTGATAACCCAAATAAAATGATGATGTAGGCAAGTAATAACAGGCTTACAATAGATTTGTGCTACAAGAATAAATGGTCTATAGATTTTGATTGTTGACCCATAAAATCGACGAAGCAGGCCCAATTAGTTGATATTTGAGACCCATATTAATTTCTTGATTCGAACGAATATTAAAATTCACTTATATTGAAAAGCCCAATCCTTTTTGGAACGTAAAAAATAGTCCGATACTTTATCACGGAAGGTTTTCCTTTGACAATTTTACAAATTCGAGAAAACATCATATGAATAAAAATTCCGGAACTCTATTCCAAGATTATCGATAGTATCCGACTAACCAGAGAAAATTTGATAAATATCATAATGTTTTTTCGTGAAAAATTTTGATATTTTCAGAATGTACTTTTGTTAGTTTTCTTTAGAGAGGAGAATATGCGAATGAAGTTAAAAAGAGAAAAAAAAAAAGTATGAAGTTCACTTAAGTAGTTTGTTTGTCTGTATTCTGTAGATCATGATAATGTCCAAGAAAAAGATTTCATGCAAGTGAAAACAAGCCAGTCGTTAAAAGTCAAATCAAACTTTTATCATTTATTTTCAAAAATACTTTATATATCGCAAGTCAAATAGTATTTTGTTGTTATCCCTTGTATCTAACACACATACAACATAAATCATTAAATGGTGAAAGACATGTAGAAAAAAACAATAGTTTTAAAATTTCAGAAATTTTATTTGAATTGTGAGAGGAAGAAAAGAGACACGAGGTATAACACGGAGAAAATCTATAAAATGCATATTATTCGGCAATGTATAAGAATAAGACGGCTAATAAAAGACGTTAAAAAAAATAGATGAGAGAAGCGGTAAAAACATCATTAGCAGTAAAAGATAAAAATAAATACTGAGTAAATTATGCGAATAGACCAGGTGGATGAACATGGAGTTTATGTTGAAGAGAGTCAAGGAAAAGGTATCACGACAATAGACGCACTCGAATTTGAATTGCAATTGCAAATATTCATAATAACAATGCAAAACTGTTGGAGCAATTCGAGTTCTGCATATGGACCTTTGCTTAAACTCTCTCGGCACATTGATCGATAAAAACCTAACAGCACTTTTGCTAACTCTTTTCGGTGGCTCCGCCGTTTGCTTTGCTGTCTTTGGCATCTCTACCTTCATCAAACCCAATTCTCAACAAAAAGCTTTCTTCGAATCTATGAAAAAAAAATCAATTGATTCCTACAACATGAATTAGCTTCCGATGGATTTAGGCAACGAATAGACATAAAATTGATGCCTTAAAACGGTTATGTGCTAGCATCGGGTGTGTAGTGTTGGATAAGCTTACATAGATTAGTGTGTAGTGTTACGATAACGATAAAATAATTGTTAGTTAAGATGAGTTAAGTTGAATTAGAAAATATTTAATTTTATTAAGAAAAAGTTTAGCAAAAATGTGCTAGCATTATATATATAAATATTGAGTTGTGACATTGATCATAAAAAAAAATAGAGATAATCATTGTTGAGTTATAATAATAGGTTAAAGAATTATGAAAGTTTTTTGTGTTTAGTTTTGATTTATTTTCTAAACATAATAAAAGAATTATTTTTATACAAAAAGTTAGTGTGTTTGATATATTTTCTTTGTAGCAGAGCTAACCAGTTTTGATTCCAAGTGTTAGAATAATCTGATTTCCTATGGGATGTTAGAAGAATCGGAAAGCTTAGAAGATATTTGAAAATTCAAGTTTAGTGGCTTGTGCTTTGGCTGCTACAGGGATTGATACATATGAACCTAAAATCTATGAAGAGGCGATGATAAGCACAAAAGGGAAGTCACCAAAAACCGAACAGATGGACACAAGGTTTCAGTTCATCACATATATAGTAACTAAAGGACAAGTGGTCCTAAACAAGATACTAAGTACGATTAATCCAATAGATTCCGTAGCAAGAGCAGTACCTGGAGAGAATATTCAGGTTTGCTTCGGTCTTCTAAACTTTGTATGAAGGACGGTTCAGCTCCAGGTAATTCTGATATTAACATTACACACTCGCAAAAAAAAAAACAAGGAAACAAGTGATTTTCAAGATGGTTCTTACGTCGATAAGAAAAAAAAATGATTAGTGGGTTTAGGGAGTTACATGTAGGCATTTGGAGTTTTGATAAGGAGTTATCAACTCATGGTGGAGTAGCTGGTGGAAAGATTCAAGGGAAGAAAGGTCATTTCTTCGGTGTGTGATCTTGAATTTAGCAGTATAAGTCGAGAGTGAGTAGATGTAAAGAGATTTTACATGAAGTTATAGGAAACATGAGAGAAGGTTGTAATCTCGTCATAAGCATTTGTTTTGAGAAGTATTGTTGATAGTCTGCTGAAATAACATAAGTTTGTAGTCAGTTTGACACAAGAACTTAAGAGAAACAACATGTAGGTCTGTTTAAACAAAAAGAAAGATGACAACCAAAGTGTGAGAACACAAGTCAGTAGAAGATGGAGACACAAGAGATGGTTATTATTTCATCTACAAAAGAAGCTGAAAAATGAGTTTGAGAAGGTTGTTTACAGAAAATTGCTTATTGCAGAAATGGGAGCCCAACAAGATTAAGATGAAGAAGATGTGAGACTCAAAAAATTCACGAAATCAATTGTTTTCATTGATTCTGCAAATAGAAAGAGACATGGCAAGCAAAGATAAACATGTTGTATAATTCATCAAAGGAGAAGAAGATCACATGTTGTTATCTCCATTCTAAGAAGCTGACAAGGAAGGAAATTTGAGATTTAATTATCTTTGGTGGAGCTGCGAGAAGAATATCATTGGATTTAGTGATAGTAGTCACAATATTGACCAAGATGATGGAAGAGCACTACATGTCATATATTATACTTTAGATCCTCACCAAGTACTTGGTGTTCACAAAAACAAGGCACGGTTGCTATCTCATCATGGAGGCCGAGTTCATGGCAGAAATAGAGGCAGCTAGACAAGCCATTTAGCTTCAAGACCTTTTAAGCGAGATAGGGATGGAAAACTGAGAAGATCATCATCAAGATTGACAACAAATCTGAAATAGACTCACCAAAAACCCCGTATTTCATGGTAAAAGCAAACACATTCACAAACGTTACTATTTCATACGAGAATGCATTGAAAAGGATCTTGTTGATGTGGAGCATGTACCGGGAATTGAATAAAATGAGGATATATTGACTAAATCCCTGGCAAGAATCAAGTTCAAAGAGATGAGAAGTTTGATTGGAGTTCAAGACCTCTCAAAGACTAACTTGAAGCTTAAGGGGGTGAATGTTGGATAATCTTAAAGATTAGATTGGCTTATAATCTAAGGAATCTTATATGGTTAGGATAAGATAATTGTTAGGTAAGATGAATCAACTTGAATGAGGAGATATCTAATTCTACTAGGAAAAGTTTTAGCAAAGGTTTGATAGTACTATATATATCAATGTTGAGTTGTAACTTGATCATCAACAAAATAGAGAGAACCATTGTTGAGTTATAACAATAGGTTAAAGAATCATGAGAGTTTTTGGTGTTTAGTTTTGAGCTATTTTCTAAACATAATAAGAGAGTTATTCTTATACAAAAACTAAGTGTGTTTGATATATTTCTTTATGGAGTCCATGATAACCGACGAAAGCTTAGTCTAGATTGTTGCTTTGATAGGTCATACTCACACTGTTTCTGATGCCTCCGAGAATCATGTTGCAGGTTCTCCAGCTCCATTCACTCCCTCTCAAGGAGCTTGGGTGAAGCCATTGAAGATTTATTTGCCTTCCTCTTAACCAGCTTTGTCGATTTCAAGGGAAGCAGGATTGAGCCTCTTCCGAGATCTACCTTCACTGACCAACTGGCCATCTCCTGTTGCAGGTCATGGTAATGCATTGAGAAGCAGATATGCTAAAGAGAACAAAACCAAAGCTTTAATTGTGTCCAAGTCCCCTGTCCAGAATCTTTATCCTCCAACAATAAGGGAATATGGGAAATTGTGTTTTCCATGGGCTGCAAATAAGGATCCTTCCAAGAAGAACCTCTGCCGAACAATGCCACCAACATTTTTAGAAGATGGGGCTCCAAAGGTGACAATCCCTAGTCATATTCTTCTTTATGGAGCTGAAAACCAAAAAGAGTATATCATAGGACAATTTTACTGGTGTTTCACTTCATCGGGATGCAACAGAACTCAAGATGAGTCAATTGCTTCGCGTTTAGGGGAACCAATGCTTACAAATAACCAAGACTTGATCTTACTCTCATGGGTGAGGCCAAAATCATGGTTGAAGTTGAGTTGGACAAGCTTTTCCCTCAGAGAATTGCTTGTGATTACAAAAAAAAGAACGATATCAATGGTAGATATAGAGTATTCATGGATTCCCACTAAATTTGATAGATGCGGACACCTAGGACACATGAAATTAAGTGTCTTGAACAAAACGTTAAAGACTTGCCTCAAGATTCATGCACCAAGATTATGTCGTTGAACTTGTTGATGTTTTTTCCTCTATTGAAATGGAGTTTGTTCTTCCCTATGCATATGCCCTTGTCTCTATCCCTTTTTATGTGGCTCCTGTTTTCTCTTATTTAACCGCAATAGATACAAAACAGGCCATTGGTGAGGTTGCTCATGTCAAGGACTCAAAGACAATAATTTATGCTACTTCTACAACAATACCTAACGCAGAACATGCTAGTACAACAACTATTATAGTCTCTAAGACAATTTTAACTACTACATTTGTTGACAATGTCACCACCATCTCAATAGGTACATTTGTTATTCGGTACAGAACATGCCATTGGTGAGGATGCTCATGTTAAAGACTCAGAGACAACAATTTATGCTACATCTACAACAATTCTTAATGTAAAACATGCTACTACAACAACTATCACAGTCTCTGAGACAGTTTCAGCCACTACAATTGTTGACAATGCATTTAAGACTGTGATTATTCTCATTATTGAAATTTCTTTCACTAACACTACTGCTGCAATGCTTTCAAGACTGTGATTACTCCCATTATTGATATTTCTTTCAGTAACACTACTGCTGCAACTCCTTATGTTGCCATACATGCTGATGAATTTGTGTCTACAACTCCTTCCTACAATTAAAAACATCACAAGCTATAAGTGAAGTTGAGATTTCAAATCTCCTTGGTAATATGTTTCAGGTTTTTTAGCTTTTTAAAATGGAGTTCTTTCAGGTTTTGAATATGTTTATCATCTAGAACAAAAGAGTCGATGAGGAAGACAAATCAAACCATCTCAAAAAGTTCAAGAAATGCAATAGAATACTGTTGAAAGACGCATAAACCGTGTCCGTCGAGGATGAGGTGGAGGTGGTCATGGTCCATCAGGCTAGAGAACTCAAGAAGACTATTGTTCTTTGCTCTTTCTCTAATCTTTCAAGTCAATGATTTCTCAAAAATCATGTTATATCTATACTTAAGCTTTTAAGCTTTAACTTTCAAACTGAATGTCCTTTAACAAAAAAAAACTGTTGAAGGAAAGGATATATATATTTTTTCATCATTAGAGCGAAAGGTATATACAAGCTGTTTTTGAAAAAGATAACAAAGGAGTGTGCGAATTGATCAATACCAAATCTCTTTAACATCGAAGTTGTCAATTGAAGAAAAGAAAGGCAATAGCACAACAAATTTGAAGAAACTAGATTTGTATGAATCAAAAAAGATTATGATATATCAAAAGAGAGGATCACACAAAACATATCCTTCTACTTCCACTCTTAGAGCATCCTCATTAGGGTTTTTTAATGGGTATCTTAACTGAATTTCTTAAATTAAAAAGCCCAAAAAAAAATAAAAAATAAAAATTTAGATCAGAGCCGACTCTTAAATAAGAGATTTAAGATCTCTTAAGAACCGTATACGTGGCGGCACATGAGTGGTTCAAATTTAAAAAAAAAACAGATAGAAAACTTGTCTCTCTTCCTCTTCCTCCATTTTCGTCTCTCGCTTCTCCAAACACTCAAAAGCGCCATAGCTAATAGGTTCCAGCTCGTCAAATCTTCTTGGTACTCTTTCTTTCAATATCTCTGAATCACTCTCTTATGTGCAATTCCATTTCTGCTAATTTTGATTTATCTTTTTGGCTTTGTGTATCAAAAGCAGAAAATGAAGGTTGTCGCTGCTTTTCTCCTTGCAGTTCTAGGCGGAAACGCTAATCCTTCTTCTGAGAATATCAAAGATATCATTAGAGCTGGTAAAATTTTGTGTTTTGAATTCGTTTCTTAATGTGTTTGAATTGTTTAGATTGTGTTATTGAGAACGCCGAAGTATGATAATAGCAATATAGCTTTAGGTTCTATAGTTTTAAGAGTTTAGTTTGATTCATGGAGCTTGAGATTAAAGATTTTCTCAAGTGTTTATCAAATTTTAGTGATGTTTAATAGTGATGTTAGGGTTCTTACTGAATCGGTGAAATCGAAGTCTCCTATAATTGAAATTTGTTAGGGGTTTGTTTCTTTGTTCATAAAGAATCGGCCTTGAACTGTAAGAAGATGATTCTAACTATATAATCATATCTTTGTAAGAGATGATTTTGAGATTGTGTTTGATGTGTTTTGGCTCAGATTTGTTTGATGTTTTTTGGGTGTGAAAAAAAACACCCAGGTTGTGTCTTCATTTGATGTTTTTTTGGGTGTGAAAAACAGATTAACATGAAAGGTCTAGATGGGATACAAGGACCGATTGATGTGGGAACAGGTTGTGTCTTTAGCAGACAAGCTTTTTATGGATTTGATGCACCAAAGAAGAAGAAACCACTAGGCAAAACCTGTAACTGTTGGCCTAAGTGGTGTTGTTTGTGTTGTGGGCTGAGAAAGAAGAGTAAAACGAAAGCTAAAGATAAGAAAAACGACATTAAATAGACTTCAAAGCAGATTCATGTTGTAGTGAACATCAAGGAAGGTGTCATTGTCCCAGGTAAGGAAAAAGAAAAGCATTTCTTGTTTGGTTTCTATCTTCTTCAAATTCTAAATAGATGTGGCTTTGATTGTGTTAGTGCTCATGCTCTATATGGTATGAATTGGCTTAGCATGAGGAAAGGGAACAGAGTTTGGCAGATTGCTTTTGGAAGTGGGTTTAAATGTAACAGCGCGGTTTGGGGGGCTCTTCGGGATGACAATCCTTCGGTTAACAATCCTTGAGAACATTGCATCCATATATATCCGGTTAATGTCGATCTCTGAACTCATCAGAACCGGTAGATTGGTACGGAAACATGGCTAGTCTTCCATGTATCAGAAGACTGAACTCTAATATCTTTACCAATGTGTAAAATATATCAGTTCAAGCTTTGTAACTCAACTGAGTAAATGTATGTATATTATATGTGTTATATATAAAGGTAGCATGTAAATGACCAAGAATGGTTTGATGTCAAAAAAGAAAGCAATGTAAGATAGGACCAAAACATGTGTCGTGAGATGAAACAGAGAGAAGCACAACTGAAAATGAACACATATTATAGAAGTCATTTGTTCGATGAGTCGATGGTAGAGATTGCTTTTTAGCCTCTTAAGTTTAAATCCTACTCGAGAAGATAACTTGCTTTAAATTACTTGGCAAAAGAATAAAAGATAAAGATGAATTTGAAAGTGTTTAAACCAATTGATGATAGTACTGGTTGCTGTAACGTTTGAATCCTATTCGAAGATATTTATTTTGAGATAATTGCAATTTTAATTCTTAAGAACCCCTATGAAGTTCTAACCAATAGAGATGGAAAAACTTAATAAATATTAATGAAGTTTTAAACTTAAGTTAATAGTAAAAAATATTAAATATATTATTAAGAACCCCATTAGAGTTTCTCCTAAGATGGTCTTATGTTCCTCATGTTATTAATTACTCGGCTTTGTATTTTTACCATTGTAACTTCAATTTTATTTTTTATAAACAGTTTACAAATAGTTAAAAGAAATAAGAGAAATTTCATTTTATCGATCGGTCATAGAATTGATTACCAATCACATCGTTGTTTTAGAAATGTGGATAGACACATGGGAGTAAATTAAGGAGCGTACTTAAGTGTCCACGTGGTAACCAATAAACAGACAACGATGGACCATGAAGAAGAAGAAGTTAAGATCACTTCTTCTCCAAGTTCATTTACTCTTCCCTTCCTAACAAAACGACACCATTTCGCTGTCCCCTCTTTTACTTCCCCACTAACCACCAAAAATGCATTTTCCTATCTTTTTCTTTTTTTTTTATCAATTTATTATTTTATATACATGCAAATTTGCTATTTAATCATTTGTTTGTGTTTGCGTTTGTGATTGTGTTTATAATTAGTGTTCGATTATGATTTTTTATATTTCTTGCTCAAATCGGTCGAATTAAGGATGATTTGAATGTTGATCTCAATTTATAGGAAAATTAATAATATAATGTTTTGATAGTTCGAAATGGTTTCCATAAGCTAAGTGTTCACAGTTTATGGGAGTTCGTTAAAGTAGGTTAACCAAAAATATTCAGCTTTTGGATACCCTTGAAGTATACGCTAGACATATACCTTTAAAGTATACGCTAATTACATATGACCGCAGTTGTAGCCAATATAATAATAAACACAATAGTATTAGATGCATTGGTAGATTTCTTTAGCGGTTAAAATTTTTTGATAGAGCGATCTGTGTTTGCTACAGCGTTTAATCGCAGGAGGCTGAAGCTAACAAACAAAAATCGTTTAACCGCATACTGCACCCACAAAAAATTGAGACTGAAAAACGAACAAGTTTGATGTTATGATATTTCAAAATTGATTTTTTTATAAGCTAAGTTCTCAAGAGTTTATGGAACTTCGTTAAAATAGGATAACCAAAAGTATCTTTCGACTTTTAAACCTCCTTCAAGTATTAGGAGATTTTAATGGATATAGACACCGGATCTGCCCAGAGAATAAGCGGGCTAAACAAACGTTAACGGCTATCCCATTATTATATTTTTTAGAACTACCAAAAATATTTTTTATAATAATAACTATTTTTCAAAGGCTAAAATTTGATTTTTAACTAAATAATTATTGTTTTAAAAATATTTAATACAATTATATTATATTATATATATAAACTAATATTATTTGAAATTTTATATAATAAATATAAAAAGGTCACAACATTTTTGTCGGACCGGCCTTGGATACCACTATATATCTACTAGTTGTCCGAGCAAGAAGTTGGTGAAATTTATGGTGTGAGAAATCTAATGTTTACGTTTATATCCATATCAATCGATCAACTGCACATACGGCTCATATCAAACCAAATTCAGCGTTATATCAAAACAAGTATTTTGTACGTACGCATTTATAAGACGTGGCTCCGAACCTGACATGCATAGAATGAGTTTTCCACATGTCAATGGTTTTTTTTTAATATATGGTCATGTTAATGGTTAACAAAACCTGTGTATTCGTATCTCTATTTCTGTCCTAGCTAGGGACTTCGCGAAGTTTACTCATGGGACCGTCGAAAGGTTTGTAATATATCCAGAGAGCCTTTGGCAATGTTGGCATAGAGCTGCATAATGCTTATGCGGATAGGTTTTATCTAAGAGACCTGATGCGATAAGGTTCGAACAGGAAGTTTTCATGTTTAACTATGTATTTGCGTTTACTATTTTATATTCACCCGTTCTAAGAAAAATGAAAACCACCCAACTATTGTAGTTATATATTTTGATATTAATTGTGATTACAGTTATAGAAGAATACAACGCTTTTTAATTAATTTATTAAACTCATCTGTAACTGAAATTAAGCCGAACAAGGGCATAATGTTTTTATTGTATCTATATTTCTTTCTTTCTAAATGGTGTATAGTTTATTTACATGTTTTTATTTTATATTTTAACATGTAAACATATAGAATTACATTTGCATTTTAAAACTCTGGTACGACTAAGTAATATATACATCCCCCTATTTCCCATTAAAATGTTGACAATGATTGAAACAATTTAAACTTTAATGTAATTAATATGTCACTATATTTCCATTCAAAATTTGCTCCAATGATTGAATCTGTTATTTAGATTTTTTTAAACTAAATATTACAATCATCTTCTATAATATTTCGGCCACAAAAATGCCACTACACCACTATATATAGTTTAATCTAGTAACTTGTTTTCTTATGTATCTAGTCCAATATTGCTTTGACTAATCTGTTCAAATATTTTCAAGTTTCTATGCAAGTTTCCGTATCGATGGTGGCTAATATGCATGGTTTTTACATATTTTACATCTTTTGTTTTGATTATTTTAATTTTTTTGTATTATTTAAAAGTATAAATATGCATTTGAATCTCGTTTTGTATCATCCACATTATAGAAGTCTTACAATCCATGTTTTGCATTTGCATAAATTTTAAATATATTTTAGGTGATTTGGAGACTTGGAGCTTGAATGAAGAGGTTTGAAGTGAGCTATGCATCAAGAAGAACCATTTGGAAGCAAATAAGATAAATAATGATCTAAAACCAATCCAAAATGTCTCAAAGATCAACTAAGATGAAGGTTTTACTTGCGATTTAGCTTCATACCTCTTGTTGAAAGTTATAGAAAATGAGCTAGATTCCAAATGGAGGTAATCTCTAGTGATTTGGGTCAGTTTTTAAGGAGATAAAATTGATTTAGTGAGCAGCGGTATGACCCAGCGGAATGATGAGACCGTTGGAGAAGTGGCAAAACTGTCCGGCAAGTTCAGCGGGATGACCATCCCGATAGGCACCAGCGAGATGCCTCCAGCTGGTTGGCCAAACCGCTGGACTGGTCCGATTCAGCTCTAATTTCGTCTTAAACCATGTCAACTCTTCCTTCTCCTATAAATACTTGTCTAAAAACATCTAAGAACCCTAAGTTTTCTTCTATGAGAGTTGGTTTATGATCCAAACTCTATTATGGATGATTTGGATTGATTTTCATAATAATATGCAACTCTTATGAAGGATTCTTCATCTATACATTTGTAAATTCATCATTTTATGTTTTCCTTTTTCATTTTTTTCATTTAGGTTAGTCTTTTAGATGGATTATGGGTTATGATAGATTAGGATGAATTGATGGTTAGATGATGATTGCTTAGGTTGATTATGGTTAGATCCTTCATTTAGGTTGTTTTTAATGCTAGATTAGCCAAGGTAGTCTAAGAGATTGGTAGTCTAAGAGATTGGTAGTCTAAGAGCTTAGGCATTTCACGTCCGAGAGATGTTCGATGAAATGCCGGAACGAAATTTTTTATGAGCTTTACATACCTAGCCAACGGAAATTGATGATTAATGCTCTTTGATCATTTAGATAGCTAACGAAAGTTAATGATTATCAGGTGATTAAGGTAAAGATTAGTGCCATGAAAGTGGATTAGTGTAATTGGTGAGTTTCATGTTCTAGAATGGTGTTTAATCAATATTTGGCATCATTATTTGATTGTTAATTCATTCATTTGATAGTAAAACTCATGGTACATTCCATTTTTCTTTGTTCTCCTTTTCCCATTTTTATTTCTTTTCATTTTTTTTGCTTTTTAAATTTAAATCTTTATTTTGCGTTAAATTAGTTAGAATCTTGAATCTCTAATGTGTATTATTTAAATTTTTACGATAGACCCGGTATAAAAACCACCATATCGCATGTTTTCGAAATATTCAACCCATCCTTTATTATATGTATATCCTTGTGTTTAATACGTATGCGAGGCGTATATTAATATGTGGAGATACATCCATTTATGAATGCGTATACGTAGGTACCTATAAGTGTATTTGCATAGCTTCTAACATCTAAGTAAAATGTAGCTTGTCCTCTTCTGCTAGTTCACCATCGTGCCAATTATCGATAGGTGTATATATTTATTACAATTTGGATACACATCGTCTGTATCTTAGACGAACATGTAATATATATATATATATATATATTAGCCATACACTATTTGCGGCGGATTCCACATGCAAAACCAATTTTGTTTTAACTGAAAAGCTAGCAATACTAACAAACTAGTTTGTCTTCCGCTGGTCTTTTTACATTTTTTTTTTGCCAATTCTACCAACTGACTTTAATTTGGCACTTTTTCTTTTTTTCAAGCTTAATTTGGTACTAATCACTGTGTAATTCAACTATCACAGTACATGTTAATTGATCTAAACGGTGAAGTCGATTGAGGGTTTAAAAGGAGTGGTAAACACTCCTCTACACGGGTACGGACAGACCCATAGTTAATGTTTTAAATAAAAGTGTTTATTAAATAATAAATATATTGCAATATTTTAAATCTATATCTATTTGTCTTAAGTTTTTTCTCTTATTTTTTTGGTTATTGTTTCCCTTTGTTATAGAATGAGTTAAGAGAGTAGAATGATAACTCTTTTTGTTTTTCTTAATCATGGTGAAAATTATAGCGACATAAAATAGACGTAACCCTCATGTCGAAAGTAAACAAGTAAATCATTTGTTATTTTTATTTGCTTACATAAATTTTCTTTGAGAGTTGGATTTGAGATCAAATTCTAACAATTACTACTGGACCCAAGTAAATGATACAAGACAAAATAAAATATCGTATCATCTATTTTTATAATATTTGCTCCAACTACATTAATGCTTAATACACCGTTCATTTGAATGAAATAATAATATTTTACCTAAGAAATTTTGAGTTTATATAATGATCGATATACGTGTGATGACTCCACAAAAAATGGACATGCTTCTTCATTTGGCTTATACCATTAAAACAACTTTTATAATGGTTGAGCTAACCAAATTTTGTTTTAAAGATGATAATATGTTATACGTTCCAATTATCTTGATATTTTTCATAAGTAACGCATAAAAGTTTACTTTGTTTTCTTTCATTACCAAAGAAAAGGTTGCGGAGACGAAATATATATATGCATTTTTCCATGTCTCCACTGCATACTCAAAGAAGAAAGATTAAACAGCTTTATTTCAATTATTAAATAAAATTCATGAGTCTCCCTCTCGGAAAGAGAGGCTTGTAGGGTAATTGGAGCCTTGGGAAATCCGGAGGAAGAAAAAGAAAAAGTTCGACTTAAAAAAGCGATCTGCTTTTTTCCCCACTATAAATATTTGCGTGAATAATATTAAAAGTACCCAGAAAAATATAATTAACCTTTTTCCCATTCTTTAATTATATAAAGTTGTCGTCAGCTTTCTTGGCATATGAAGTTATACACTTTTTCCTCCCCTTGTTACTGGTTTTTTTAAAACGAATTACATTTTTTGAGAAATATTTTGGTTTATGTGTAGTTTAAACAAAACTGTATGTGTGGGTAAGTATATAAATTGTACAACGTGGGCACATATTAAAGCCATGAGAGTTGGTCAGCAAAACGTTCTCATAGATTATATTGAGGAGTAAGTATATAATTTCTAAACTCTCAACAAGAAACTTTTAACTATTATTACTATCGAGGAGTTCATGTAGGTCCATAGATTTTAACCGAATATATTGATTATGATTTTTTTCTACTACTATTTAAGTAGCCGAACCACGTTGTAAAATAGTAAGACATGTTTTCAAATGTTCTTTATTTTTGGGATAAGTTTTTTTAGTAAGAACATTTAGTTGTGGCATTTTACATTAAATAAGTTGCATTGAAACCCTTTAACATGCCAAAATAAATAAATAAGTTGCATTGAGTTGAAGGACATTTTGTCCGAAATATATAGGTCTTTGTTTTTGGTACATATGACTAGTTATATTACTTGATTATCTCTGTTCGATAATAAGTATCGTTTAAGTTTTGACACACAAACTAAAAAATAGTGAATTATCTCTTATAGTCTTTATTAATATACTAAATATTTTTTCATTAGTTATTGCATTAAACTAATAGAAATAATACTATAAAATTTACCAAACGAAAGATTGCATTGGAAACACAAAACTATATTTATAATTTAAAAAATCATAGAACGATACTTAATATTAAACGAACATAGTATTTTATAATTAATTATACTAATACTTAGATATAACTATTTGATTAGAATCAACCGTTAATAATTGTTAAAACAAAAATCATCATTTTCCAGCAGAAAGTATAAACCTAGAAACAAGAGCTCAACTTTCCCAAAAAATATATTTATTAACTTAGCTTTTAGGTACAATTTGATAACATTCTTAATATAGGCCTGTCATATCAAGTTTCTGAGTAAGGTTAAAGTTTCCAATCATTCACGTCTTGCAAGTAATGGGAAATAAATGTTCGCTACACTATACCCTTGTTAATTTCTTGTGAAATAGAGTACGTACTTCATTTTGAAAACGAGCAAAATATGCAATTAATTCTGTTTATTACTCTGATTCGTGAGTAGGTTATCGCCTTAGTTATCGTTTTTGTTTTGTCTCTTATGGCAAGTCGATCATGTTTTATGTTCAAATGCTAAATAATGTATAAATCCCATGAGAGCTCTGTCTAATTCATAAAAGGACAATATTGAATCGTATATATAAACATATGTAAGTCAGGTCGATAAATCAGCATATTAGTACATTTTCGCCTGATTAATCTAATAAAGGTTTTGTTCGGAGTATTCAGCTTTCTCAGGGCCACTCCAATCGGACTGCATAACACCAAATATGGTATGAAATGCACTTCAACAGAACGTTATATCTTGCACCAAACTTTATTTTTGGTGTTTTATGAACAGTGTCACACTAAATATAGTGTAACACTGTTCATAAACACCAAAAAAATATTATTTTATTTATGTTTTTGATTTAGAATTATAATTAAATTATTGTATATCAACTAAAAATAAATATATCATCACTATTTTTTATATCTTTTTATTTTAATAATATAAAATTATAATTATAATTAATATGAAATTTTAATTTGTACAAGATATCAAAATTAATACACAAATTGATTAATTAAAAATATATATTAAAGTTAACTAAACCACTAAAAACATAAAATTATAAAATTTACACCATACAAACATAAAAACTAAATGCAAACGATGTAATTTAATTTATCGATTGTAATTTGTTTTGTAGATGGTAATGTTGTATTTAAGTTATAACTAATCAGTAATATGAGTAGTTAGTATTTATTAAATTATTATAAATAAAGAAAATCTTAAATATAATAATATGATAATTGAAAATAGTGTAAAATTTAGTGTTATAATTGAAAACAGAAAAAATAGAAAATCAAACTACCAAATTTGGCGTTGTTGTTGGAGTTGGTCTTATGGGTTCATCCATCAATTATCAGTCTTTTTATCTTTTTGCTTCGACAGTCCAACATTAGTTGTAAATCATGTGATAGCTTCACACCTATATATTCCCCATACAAAGTAAATTTATAAATTACAATAATCTCTTAAGAAACGGACAAACTATGAAATGTCATACAATGGAGGTTTGATTCCTCGATCAGTAAAACAATATTAAAAGGAAAACTACACCAAAATATTATTGAACATCAAAATTAACAAATATGAAGTTAAAAGACTTTTCTTTTTCTTATTGTCTCCACTTAATACTTTATACTTTATACTTTATCACTTAAAAGCCGTAACTCATTAATCAGATAATGTTAAGCATATCAAGCTCAATTTAAAACTTTACCCATCTTAAAAATAGTAGAGAGGGTAGAGTTGAAACTTCGATTTTCTGGTTAGTAACTTAGTATTACTTTGGTAAAAAAAACTTTACGAAGAGCATTGTGTTGCTTCGCGATTTGGTCTGCATATACGTTTATCCGAGAACTTTGTTAAAACTACACTATATTCCGGTTTAAATCATTTTGTTGTAGTTTTATGTATTATATATTACATTTTCTTATACTGTTGTAAATGTTTATAAAACAGTCAATGTCTTTTTGCTCTAATTGAAAAGAAAAAGTAAAAGACAGAAAGTGGTTTTGTAGCGAACTAACAATTATACGTAATTGCAAATTATGATCATGATAGACTTTATTGATTATAAATTTTCGTGCCCACACTATACAAATCACTAAAGATCCCATGTGCACTTGTCTGCATTCACTCAAGTCTTTTTCGTTTTATTGGATATCTTTTCCCTCTAGAACGATATATTTAGTTGTGTTGCAAATTCACTTTTCGTGATAGGCACAGTCTTTATATATATTTGGATAAAATTTGATACATATCTAAAGGTAAGGTTTTTGATATATACATACATATATATATACACTATTAATTTAAAAAGTATATATCAAACCGTATGCTTGTTCACGTAGAGATTTAAAAAATTTATGAAATGTTTATGTTTAATAATTAAAAACCATAGATAAATATATAATTGATAATTTTATGTTTTGTTGCAAGAACTTTTATTTTTTTAGTCAACAAGATACATTATCCGAGTTTGAATTTAGGTGATAACACATTAACATCATAAATTATTGTCGTTTTGTTTGTGTACTATAAAGTTTTATGCATACACAAAAAATATAATATAAAATAAAATTTTGATAGTATACTTATTTTTATGAAAGAACTATTACAAATAAACATTTGAAAAGTGTGGTACTTATATTCCTCTTTTTCAGAAAACCCAACTTCAAATTTAAGCTAATAAGTATCATAATATATAGTTTATTCAACTTACAAAATAATAATCTTTTACACCTTTTTATTATGTTAAATTGAAACAAATGACTTTTTATGAATAAAATGCAGGAGTTTTAATAAAAATGTAAATTATCTTTGATAAGAAATAAATACACAGTTTAATTTTAAAATAAAAAAAATTAGTCTAAAACTATTTTTCAAACTAAACATGAACATAAATATATAATAAATTATATGTTGGCAAAATATATGTATATAATTATTGAAAGTAAACATTTACCACAATAATTTGCAGAAATTATATGAACGACACTGGATATTAATTAGTTTTACTTCTAGAACTGTCAAATATATTTCACAATTTGCAATAGTTATGGAGAACATTGCACAAAACTGGTATGTAACTAAATATAGTTACACATTGTTATATTGGGTGGAAAAAAAGAGAGAGACAGTTTAGTAATGATTGAGTAGGCTCGCGGGCATATTATATCTAATGGTACGATGGATATGCAGACAGTGTATCATCTTGTGGATTCAAGAACTAGTATAGGACAAACGACTATAAAGAACCAATGAAGGATGAAAGATAGATGGATTTGTTGGAATTCGTTGTTATACGGACTTCGTTTGAATGAGAAATAGAAAAGTGAAGATTATGAGTCAAGCTTAGTTTGAGATTCGTGTGCAGGTTTATAGACGTGCAAGTTTAATAACCAACACTTGTTAGACTTATTTATTTTTATTTTGTCTAATAGTCACTACACATGATTAACGTAGGTCAACAAGTTGTCAATATTGTGATTAATTCTATGGTTAATACCATGATTAATACATATTGAGTAACTTCCATTTTTGGTATAAAGACACAAATTAATGGTGATTAATTTTGTGTATTATTATCTATGACTTTTGTGCTATAAAATAAAAAATTTTTATATACATAAAAAATGATAGAAATCTATTTCACCAATAAGTTAAGTATGATCTCATTTTCTTCCATCCATGGTATAAATCTTTCTTAGTTTTTGTCTTATTTTTTCTTTAAGAGTACAACACAAAACAAAGTTTTTGTCTTGTTTTGATTTCGAGTTTGGGTAATGCAAATCGAAGATATTGCAGTTGTATCTTGAGATTCTGAAATGTATAAACCGTCTCATTACGGATCATTTACAGAATTAAGGAAAAAAATTCATCTCGACTCTATAATTTTTTTAATTATTTTATCGGTAATATTTATTTTTATATTATTTATTTACAATTATCAATTTTTCCAAGAGTTATATTCTTAAAAAATATTATTTTGGAAATTTATTTCTCCTTTTAATAAAACAAAATAATATATTTAAGTGACGGTGCCCCATTTATATCCCTGACCTCCCATATAAATATTTGTCTCACTTCGTATTAATCCGACCATATAAATGTCTGCGTAATTTACATTATTTTTTCACTGTGTAAATTAATATTTAAGCATGTGAATATGTTTGTATACGTATTTTATTGCCCCAACAAATCAATCAGCATGTTACAGCATTCATTTCATTATCACCTAACTGTTAAATACCGTCATGGCCCTAGATTTATTATTTATTTGTACCCTTGGTTTCTCCTTATTAGATACGTCGACCCCTCTTATATTATATAACTTAAATATTACGATTTACAACTATATGGTAAAACTAGACACGACTATATATTGTGAAATACTAATTCATATCTTAATTCAAATTCCATTGATATTATTAGAAACTAACAATTTAAAATAATGCACACATTTCTTATATGTGTTGTTTTTGGTTTGTTATGACATAACATTTCTACAAAAATTAAAATCCAAAAGACCTGAAAATTCTCATGATAAAAGAAAATAAAATAATTTGGGATGGTCTTACACCGGTGATGATTGGATGGCACTATCGTTGTTTCTCTAAAAGCTAAGGATGTAATTGTATTTCATATACACTCACAATTATTACCACTAAAGATAAACAAATCCCAATCTTATCTTAAACCACGAGAATTATTCTCATTCTCCTTCGTTGATTCCATTGGAAAAAGCGAAACAAATAATATTTAAAAAAAAAAACTAATTCAAATATTCGAATTATTCAAACTCTATTTGCCAATAATCCCCACTCTAAAATTCGTTATTCGATGATGAAAAAAAATATATGCACCGATTCCGTAACGTCTGAGGCCGTCAAGTGTAATCGTAGTGAATAAAGCACACGTGTCGATCGTACAGGCTATAAGATTTCCGATCAGTATAACGGCGCCGTCAAATTTCCCGTTACTATGTCCCCACCATTCCTATGTTCACACGAGGCTTATTCTCAATGAAAATGACAAGAGAGATCGTGGCCGTTAAAAAATACGATCAATCCGATCGTCATCATCGCTTCTACTATAACAGACTCGAGGTAGAGAGAGAGAGAAACAAACACGCACAACAAACTGATTTTAGTGAGAGACAGAGCGAGAGATCTAGCAGAAGGTGACGTCGGAGATGGCGGCGGTTAGGAGAAGAGAACGAGATGTGGCGGAAGAAAATGGAGTCGCGACAACACCGACGGTGAAACGGAGGAAGTTGGAGGAGGAGGTAGATGTAGTAGAATCTAGGATTATTTTATCTCCGTATGTACAGGCAACGAATCGTGGTGGCATTGTGGCGAGAAATTCAGCTGGAGCGTCGGAGACTAGTGTTGTTATTGTTCGACGGCGAGATTCTCCGGTTGAAGAACATTGTCAGATTCCTATATCGGAAGAAGAGTTAGATCATCGTGCGTACTCGGTTTCGTGTTGTTCTAGTAATAGATCCAATGAGAAATCGAAACGGAGAATCGAATTTGTTGATTCTGAGGTGAGTATTGTTATCTATTGAGTTTTTTATCTTCAGAATTTTTTTCGTTTTTTTTTTTGAATTTGGAGATTTATCTTCAGGAAAATAACGGTGATGATCAAACCGGAACGTCTTGGATTTATGATAAGAGGTATTAAATTTGAATATTTGGAGTTTCGAATTTGAAAAAAATTCAGTTACCAAAAAGTTTTCTCGTATATATAATTAATCTTGTGAAATCTCAGGAGCGATCCATATAGTGAAGAATCGGTGGCTATGGAGATTCAAGAATCAGAAGATGTTGAGTCTCGTCGCCGGTTAAAGATACAGAAGACGGTGAAGGAAGCTGAGTTAGAAGATTTTTTCCAGACGGCGGAGAAAGATCTCCGGAATAAAATGTTGGAATGTTCTATGAAGTAAGCTTTTTTATTTATTTTTTCTAATCAAAATTTCTTCATTTTAAAAATAAAATATTTAAAAAGACTAACGATTATTGAAAATAGGTATAACTTCGATTTCGAGAAAGATGAACCACTTGGTGGACGATACGAGTGGGTTAAATTGAATCCATGATGAAGATAATGATCACTCACCAAGTACTTATTGTTAATCTCTTCTATAATAATATATCGTTTGATATATATTAATCTTATTATTTCTTCTTACCAAAATCCAAATGTAGATATCTTCTCAAATAATCAATAACATGTATTCCACAAACTCCAACTTTCGTTTGTCTTTAATTTTTCTGACTAGTTGAATTAAAACCTTAGAGTAATTAAAAATGTTGTTAAATTAAGAGCCTAAAAATGAATATTATTTGTAATGTGAAGAAGACAGACCAAAAAAAAAAGCGACAGAGAACTAATATAGCTACCATTATTGCTGTGTTTTATACCTTGGCCAGAAGATTCTTCGACTTTTTTCTTCGTTACATAAATATAGGGCCTATAAATTCATATATTCATTAATACTTTTGTCCACTTAATAAAAGAAATACAGTGTTATATTGAATTTCATTTGATTTTATTTTTTGTACAATCGAAAAAAATAGTGTAGAGTAGGAAAACGAGTCGAAACTGAAGCAACTGACATGGTAAAGGAATATACTGTTTATTCATGAGGCTTTTCCAGTGTAAAATTTATATTTGATTCTCACTTTGATTTATGTGCTACCTATTGATTAACTACGAACTTGTGCTTTCACGTGCTCTTAAACTAAAATATATACTCCAGAATCCAGATTTTACCAACTAAATACTTTATTTTGTGCTTGGATTTATTAGAAATTATTATTTTTATTTTTGGGTCGTTTTCTACCAGCAAATAAATGGTCAATCACAAATCTTTTCATACCAAACTCTGCCATTGTTAAATAGTAACACACTCAATTTCCCAAACCAAGAATGACTTTATTATTATTAACTTCCCCCCCCCCCCCCTATTATTTTGGTCTCTCCTTTTTTCCGTTCTTTTTTTTTCTTCTTTTTGGTCATTATTACCTCGATTACTTTAAAAAATACTAGAACCCAAGATTCAACGATTCAGTGTAAAATTTGAGAGGTTATGATTAGTTAAAGAAACTGACACAACCCAAAGATGCGGGAATGTGCACTTAAACTCAGGAGGCAAAGATTTTACCCCTTTCTTCCAAGAAGTGGCAAAGAGAGATATTTGGTTTTATAAGTTGGACTCTACAGACTTATTTCCGGTATAATCTAGTAAATGTAATAATACTCTAACAATGAAAGACGTAAACGATTGATGTAAGAAAAGTGAAAAGGGTAGGTTGCTTAAATTTTATATAACAGTTTGTGCTTTTAAGCCGCCAAAGGTCCAGCTTACAAAGCTGTTTCTTATGGATTGAATTGGATTTGGTTTTTAGTTTTAGTTATAAAAATCACTATGGGTTCAAGATGATATACGATGAACAATATTTTTAAATAAAAAACATTAAACAATAGAGTGATAGACATTTATTTTATATTTCTATACTTACTATATAAGTAACGTAGATAGCAAATTAATCAAAAGTTACGCGACATATTACAAAAAATGGCATAGAAAATAATTATTTGGCTAGCAAATATTATACTACTATCTTTTTAGTCAAGAATTACCTACGTATCCAAACAAATCTTTTACAATATATTTGTAATACTTTATCTTATTTAAAATATTTATATTTTGTAATATTGCAATGAAATCTTCACAAGATCTATTTCCAACTTCTGTCAATAAAATAAAATAAATAAATATCAATTAAAAGGAAAATAATTTTAAATTTTTTGAATATATTAATTGATATTAACTAATTTAGAATCTACAAAATAAAACAAAAAATGAGAAGATAGAATTTAATTATTATCTCCAATTAATGAAAAAAATCCTTGCATCTAATATCTATATCTAATGTATAATTTTAAATATTTTATATGAATAATCAATCTTATATTTAAATAGAAAATAATAAATAAAAATTTCTTTTATATTTTGGTGCTCTTAAGATAAGTGTACAACATCGCGTTATACGACAAATGATAACCTAACTAAAATTCTACAACCATAACTTCTTTAAAACAATACCTAAAAGAATGTACTATAAGACAAATAATAGTCATACTAAAATTCATTACAACTACACACTATATACTTACACTAAAAAAGAAGATTTTAAAGTCTTTCAATAAAATATTCTATTTCTTTATTAACTAGTAGAGTTTTTATCATTCATAAACGGCGTACAATTCAAACCGCAGTTTACGGGAGTTTTTAGAAACGTGAATATATAATATAAAAAAGAGTGTGAACCCAAAACCATATGGTGGGAAAGACTTTTAGTAACTTGGTAAATTTAAAAAAAGAAACGGAAAATACAAAAAAAAAGTGAAGAAAAAGCACATGGGAATGACACTTGACGGCTATTTCTATCGTTGCAATTTTGCATATTTGAAGTTTAAGCCCGACACCATACGGTGTGAAAGACCATTAGTAAATGTTAAGAAACAAAAGCAGAAAATACAATACAAGTGAAAAAAAAAGCACATGAGAATGAGACTTGACAGCTATTTTTTATCGTCGTATTCGCGTCTTGAGACATCATTCTTCGTTTAATCGTTGTATTAGCGTCAAAATGATTAGTATTTCCACTACTAACTAATACATCGTTTTGGTAGATAATGTTAATCGGAATTTCATTTGTTTCTCCTCTTATTTGTAAAATGCAGCTGCGAAGACAACTCTGTATTGGGACATCAAGGATCGCGACCTTAGATCTGGTGGTGTTAGTCAAACATTTTAATGAGCCCTTGAAGGATACGAGATTTCTTGGTGATGTCACTACAAGGATTGTATCACTTAAATTATATCACAAAACTAAGTGATGTAATTTTAAATTGTTTATTTATAAATGACACAAATATATATAGATTAATATCAATTATATTAACTGATGTTGTAATTAAATAATTTGACAGCAATTCAATAGAAGTGATTCAATTTCTATTAGTTTGTATCACTTTAACAAAATTGATATAAAATATAAATTTGTATCAGTTAGATAATTGATGTATCTATTAAATTTTGGTAGCATCATTTTTAAAATGATACAAAATTTACATCAATAAAAACTGATGCTAGTAAAAATTAGTATTTATAACATAACTATAATTATGTGAATTAGCTTCAATATTAAAAATTAAAATTTTTAGTATAAGAACCAAAAGACCAAAAAGATGGAAGTAACCAATAATATAAATAAAATCTAAAGCCAAAAAGAAAAAAAAAAAAGAAAACTGAAAACATCAAAGGACGAGGGAAAGAGTTCTTGACAATTGTAATTATAAAAAATGCATGTCCCCACCAATTATTTATTAAAGGTTCAAAAATATTAAGACCTATTCTATTTATTGGACCCAAAATTGATAATAAATCAGTATGCGAAACGACATAAAAATTTTAAATTAAATAAAATATGGTAAAATTGGGTTAAGATTTTAGAATCATTTATAAAAATAACATCAATTTAACATCAATTATGTAAAAGTGATTATAATATTTTGAATAAGTTATTATGAATGAATAAAATTATTAAATCAATTATTATAAATTATACAACTATTAAAATCACTTATATAAAGTGATGTAAAAATATAACATCATTTTTTGTAATTGACACATATTTACATTGATCACAAAAACTGATGTAAATATTTTGTATAATTACATTGGTTGTTAACAAATTGATGTAAATTATTTGCACTATCACTTTTAAAATCATTTATTTAACTGATGGAAAATTTTTTTGCATCATTTATAAGTAATACATATATAAAAAAGTAAGAGATGTGAAATGATTTTTTTTGTAGTTACTACTTATGATCAAGGAAAATTTGCTAGTGATAAGCGAATGATTACTTTGGTACATTTATGGTGGTCTTCTATCTCGCTCGGCCAATGTTCTGTTACCAATAGAAGGGGATTTTGCAACGGCTGTCACTTCCTTGAAAAAATGGATATAATACTGTATGATTTTAA
The DNA here is from genome assembly GCA_963922655.1 of Cardamine chenopodiifolia. Classification (NCBI taxonomy): domain Eukaryota; kingdom Viridiplantae; phylum Streptophyta; class Magnoliopsida; order Brassicales; family Brassicaceae; genus Cardamine; species Cardamine chenopodiifolia. The sequence goes on from OZ000463.1 coordinate 14,247,786, forward strand.
TAATATTATAAAAATAATTCTAGGACACAATACAGCTAAGATAATTATATGAATATCATAATTTCAGTGTTTTTATATGGCTGATTATAGAGAAGCTCCAACTCTAGTTGGTTGGGAATATGTTTTGAGAATATCAAGAAATCTTTGAAGAACATAAATCTTGTTGGGCCCATAATAATGGAAGGATTTGGACATACTACAAACCATCTCCAAAGAACCAGGCATGCTGCTGATGATGATCCAAACAAAACTGATGAGCAATTACTCACTGATAACAGTATCCTTATTTACGATGTACTCCCAGCCAAAGATGCCGGTGACAAGCGGATCATAAACTTACTACATGCATGGGCAGTGATTAATCCTTCTCCAGCCAACATTTTGTTAGTAAGCACGGATGTCGATTTTGCTACAGCTATCATCGAATTAAAAAAAGCTGGATACTATGTGATGGTTGCACATCAAGACAATAGTCAGAAGAAGTAACAAAAGACACAGCAAAAGAAGCAACCGAAGAATCCCACTACCTCTGACCTTCTAATCGGAGCCGGAGAGACAGCTTGGCTTTGGCCTAAGTTGGCAGCTGGAGGGAAACCGTACAGAAAACGCAGGCACGAGTAGTTTTTATATGTTCATCATCAAATTCTGACCATTAGCCCGTCTTGTCTTTCTTCCCAAAGGCATTACACATTGTTCTTAATCTAGAATTTCATTGTTGCAATCTCTTGTCTTACTCGTGAGCGTTTATCATGTCTTAATGTTAGAAAGTGATAAATTGTTCAGATCGTCCTGCCGTGTTAGAGAATATTTTGGATTCTATGATTCGTAGGAATATTTTGGATTCTATGATTATTGATATCATACTTGTTCATCTGATAATTTTGATGATGATCATCATGGCAATTCCATTGTTAGATCAGCTGAGACTGTGACTGAGCGTTGGGTTGTTCAATATGAGAACCCATTGATTATGTCTCCTCAGAGTTCTAATTCTTAGTTATCAGAAGGTTTACAAGAAATCTATCATTCTATTGCGCTCTCTTTATTCGCAGACTCAGCTTCTACCTGTAGATCGTGCAGCTGAGTTCGTCTCTTGCCTCTTCTGGTTACGACCTGATTTACAAGGTTTTTCTTCTTTCAGTGATATATTCTCTGGTATGAAAGAGTTTCGTTTTGCACCAGTTGAAGTGCCTCCTGGTCGTCTTTGTGCCTCGATTACTTACCGTTGTCTTATCTGATTTCAATCTTGGTGCTCACATCACATTGCCTCCAAGAATCATATCTGATTATGCTGGACAGCGGCTTTCACAGACCTCCAGCTCAATTCACAGACTCAAAACGAGATTGACAAGATACTAACTGTGAGTATTCTGTTTTTTCGTTTTTCTGTGACCCTTTTAATCTCATCTGGTAATTGATTTTTTGCAGAAACCCATTGTTCATGTTGAATTGTACCGAGAAATCCGAGACACACAGCTTGTCGGTGTGTCTGGTTAGTCAAAAGAGGTACTACTATTTTTAGTCTCTTTCTTTTCTTTTTTGACTTTTGACTTTAAGAAGCATTAAGACATGTTTGATCATTATCTTTTAGGGTCTCCTTGTTATTGCCATTGGTGTGGCGCTTAGCACATATGACAAAGCCTCTGTAAGCATTTCTATTCATCTTCCACTCAGAGACTTGATATGAAGTTGACAAGCTGACCATGATCCTTCATTTATTCAGGTTCACTACTATAAACAGTCTCACATTCAAATGAATGAGTACCGGGATCTAGTTGTATTGGTAAGTCCAAAACTCTATTTGATTTAAACTGTGTGATTTTCTTTTCTGTAGTCATTTGCTACAAAGAGACAGGGACGACCAATTTCCACTCAATCTTCCGCTCTAGGATCAATCCGTATTTGGTTTCTTAGGGTTGCTAGATTTTTTTAATCCTAGGGTTGCCGACATTGATCCTATCGCTTGGTTAGCACGTTTGCAGGTGTCTTTTCTTCCTCACACATTATTTGTGTTAAAATCTGAGTCTAATTGTTGATATAACAGTGTGAAGGACAAGACGTGTACCAATTCTGTCTTCAACCACCCGGTGCACCAGCATCTGTAGACTATAGGGAACACAGTAGGTTACTTATTCTACTTAGTTAGAGCTAAGTTGTTTAGCTGCTATGATAAAGTTGCTGAGAAAAGATTTGAAATCAAGTGTTGGTTCTGAGATACATCACTATGGAGCAGCCTAAAAGACTCTTCCATAAGAAACATCTAGGTGTCTGCAGGGAGGCATTGGCTGCAACCAGGCCGACTCAGGGGCTCATGATGTGGAGATAGAACGCGACTTACTAACCAGGTCAACTGTATTGTTTGTGCTTTGAAAACTTTGTAGATGCATGTGTAGAAACTTCCAGATATGTGTACTGATATTATTTGTTAATACTTTTGCAGTCCCAAAGACGATCCTGAGTTTTCTATTGTGTTAGAGAATATAAGAGAAAAACTAAAAGTAAGTTCAAGTAGAAGTGTATAATCATGCCTTTAAATTGCATTTATTTTGGCTCTTTAATAAGGATAATGTCTCTTGTTTCTTATAATCATCTCTTCTGCTTTGCAGAGTATATGTGACAGGGTATTTGTTAAACCCCAAAAATCAGTGAGAAAACTTGCATCTATATTTTCAATTGGCAGGACAGGTAAGAAGAGAAGATGAAGAGGTTAGATGACGTTCCTTTTCATTATATAATATCTCATAATCTTAATCACTTGATTTGTTGCGAAGGTTATTTGAAAAAGACATTAGTTTCTTTTAACTCAAAATATGTTGTTTTCCCTTAAAGGCATCTTGCAGTTGAGTAAAGAAAGCTACACACATTTTATCTTACCACAAAACTTGTTTGTCTATTTTCAGTTTGACATCTTAACTGCTTTGCATCTAACACCACCTGAAGCAAGGCTTTTGATTAAGCAAATTGGTAAACTATGCTTTGATTCTTCTGCCTTTTCAATTTTATATTGCTGATGAAAAAGAATTTCTCTACTGAAGAAGCTATCTCCTAATAGATGCTTATACTTGATATGATTTTGATAAGTATGCTTATACAGAGATTTGATACATATTCTTCTTATTTTTCCAGAGTCTTTTGATAGAGGAATGTTTGCTGCACCTGTTGGGTTCTTTGGTGGTCGAAAAGGTGAGATTTTTTTAACTTATGTGATCTGGTTATTTACTGTCAAGTCATTGCATGTACCTGATCGTTTTTGTGTGTTCCTAGGGTCTTGGAGCATTGATCTATGCAGGAACAGGCATAGTTTCAGGAAGCAATCCATATTTGGAGTTGAACGAGTTTGAGCTTAAGATCTCTCTGGTGAGAAATTTTGTAAGAATGTTGTTAACACACTCAATGCAATATCCATGTCTTTATGAAATCTCAAATCAGATTGTTATGTGTTTTTTTATACCGATCAACTAAAGAAAGGCGAATTGAGATTGTTTAGTAAACTATCTATAATTAAATTACTTTGTATTATTGTGTGTTTATTGTCTATGTTATAAATAGAAGTAAGACTAATGATGCTGCATCAATTTAAATTATCTTTTAGCTATATTTTCTCCAATTTCTGACCATGAGAAGCCTTTAAAGTGACAGTGAGGTCTATGAAGCACTTACGCACCTTATGATCCTAAGCTAACGTATATTCCACCTTCACGAAAAAATGACAAATTATTGAGAATCATCAGGTAATGTCCCCTCCATCGCTCATATTCTCTAATCAGGTAATTAGATATATGTTTTAAAATTTAAACGGTTGTTGTGAATATGATCTCTGTTGTATTGTATTATTGTATGTCAGTTATCATTTTGATGATTCTAATGTGAAAGTTTTTTAATCTTAGTCAAATTATTTCTCATCTTTGGATTCAAATCTTTGTGATAATTTGACTATTTGGTTCAAGCTTTCCTCAGTTGTCACTACATTTGATCTCTCAGGTGATGTTTTATGATTGTCTCTGCAGCTCTCTAATCCAAAGTTTGTAAATAGTTCAAGATTCCCATCTGCGTTTTGGTGTCAAAAGTTAAGTGATGCTAAGAATCTGCTCTTTGTTATTGTTTTGTTGTATCAGATATTGAGGTGGAGAAGTGTGATCGATTCACTGGGAAAGGGATCAAAGACCCTCTGGGACAAATCTACACAAATGATTGATGTGGTATTGTTGTAAACGGTCATCACCAATGGCCCACCTAACGATTGCTCCTTGCCTCGCTTTCTGCAACTAATGAGGAATAAATCGTGAGCTTTAATTGGTGACTCCATTTCGCGTTATCATGTTGAGTCTTTGCTTTGCATGCTCTCTACTGTAAGGCTTTTAAACTATAACATCTTCGTTGTGATATCATCAAGTATAAATCAGTTTATTTCTCTCAAATTCTCTCATTATTACTTCTATGGCGTCTAAACATTAACGTCAATTTTATTATTATTTAAGTCACTTGATCAAACGATGCTAAACGTAAAATTTTCTTTATATAAATATTTCTTAAATATATTATTAGTTTTACCTCACTAAAACATTGTTTGCAGAGGATTCTAACCCATTTAAATTTTGATTAATCGAATATTATATGGATTTATAGGTTCACAGTTCAAAGTGCCGTTCTCTCTCTGGCTCACAAAGTATGTATGAAGCTTTCTTTTATTGTCAACAATTTACGAAGCTTTTTTCTTGTTTTAACACGAACGTACTTCTTCATAAAGAACATGGTGAATTGCAACTAATTAATCAATATGACACATTAGTGCTTACAAACGAAAACATAGAATTCGTACGTCGGACATTCGAAACTAAATCAGGTTTTACATTCCTTTGCCAATTCAGAATTTTCAGATGTACTAACAAGTGTATCTTTGATGCAGTCATCGATTCTCCTTACTTCTAGGTTCCAGTTTCTGCTGGAAAATAATGTTTTTCATAACGATAGACTTAATATGCGAGTCAAAACGTGAAAGAAGTTACTTGATTAGTAGCATGATTCTCTATACATTGAATATTTTGACAATCAAGCGTCTACAAGTTCATTTCGAATAAATTACGGGATTAAATACTTCAAATGGAGTCGTTATGTACACGGCTGATTAAAAAATAATACTCTAAATCATCACTCATAAATCAACAGTGCTTGCTAAATACTAAAATACACCAAACCATCTAAGTGGGAGAGAAGTCTGATTGGTTGATAAGATAATCAGCCGTGAGACAATTGCATGTGGACAACTTATAATTAAATTTAAAAGTGACAAAACTAACTTTTTTTGTACACACAAATCTTCACTTGCATTAAGAAACAGAGGTGTTCCCACAAAGATATTGTTTCCACAACAAAACAGAAGCCTTACAAGAACTACAAAACACGTGAGACGAAAAGAGTTGTTGGAACCATCTTATGTGTCCAAAGAACATTTAGATACAGTCAATCTAGATTATCATAAATAATATAAATTAAGCTCTAGAAACCAAAGTGAGAGCTCTTTGATTCATTCATCAAGTATCTGCAACTTACACTCCTTTGTCGCAACATTTCCTGAAACCCAAAAGATTTCATCAGCCCAAATTAACTCCATGAAAATTTACGCAGTATTTGAGACTTTTGACAAAAACACAATTGAGAGAATAGACAAGTTCATTCGTATAAAAACATTGAAACTTTTTGAATTTAGGGTTTGGATATTCTTATTGCGATTTCGATCATGGTTGATAATTGTGTTCGTTTTGAATAGAAAAATAAGAAAAAGAGGACTGTTTTGTATACCTGAGATTATTTTGTGATCTTATTGACTCAAATAACAAATATCTTCTTCATTAATTTTATCAGTCTTCTTAGATCTAACATGGGGCCTCTTGCGGCCCAAAAGTTCCTTCCACGTGCCCTTTGTGGAATAGGACGAAGAAGACAACGATAGTGGCCTGAGGGAGAAGATATCGCCATCCACACAGAACCCTCTTCTTCAACAAGAAGCTCTTCTCTTAAGGTCCTATGGACGTGACTGGTCTCCTTGAGAGGTAAGATCTTTCCTTTGAGGAAGATCTCATCTGCAGGAATCATGGAGTAATCCGTGACAGAGAACTCGAAATCAGTAGAGGACTTGGAGACAGAGCTTCTCGTGGTAATGTTGTTACTCTTCTCCGATCTGATTTCGACGAACTCGTTAGAGAAAGAGATTCTAGCGGCACTATTAATGAAGTTGTGCATTTCTAAGTGTGCCATTGTGTTTTACAAAAATTCAATTGTAAATAGGATGAGAGATCTAAGCCTTTAGGTTATAAGTTTTATAATATATAGGGTGTTGGCGATGATATGGTTAATGTCCAACTCATAGATCCATCAAGCTCGATCTATATGACTATATTCTATATATGAATATTTCTTCAAGAGGTAAGCAGAAAGTGTTAGTATATGTTATCATTCATTGGCAATATAATGATCTTCGTATCTTGTGGGAGTTCAAGATCACATGCGAGCACATGAGAACTATCCATTGTCTTCTGTTATTTCTTGTTCTATTGCTTACCATCAAAAGTATTAACTCTGTGAAATCTCGATAATAATTGGAATAAAAAGTTTATAATTAATATCTATATATGATTTGTAACGTGCAGTCAAAGGACAAAGGTTGTCAATCATGTGCTTGGAAGTTCCATTGAACATTGTTTATGCAAACGTGTCGTGATGCGAAGAGGCCACTTTTCATCTCATTATAGGAAAATATCAAAATAATCATTACTTAAACCTTTTTTTTAAGCAACCGAAATCTAATATACATGATGAGTTGGAAGACATCTTCACAGTTGGATTTCAAATCACAGTTGTTCTGAAAAAGTGTTCATTTCTATCAATGCACTAGTAATTCTTTGTTAATAAAAACTTTTTCAATACTTGTTACGTCTTATCTGACTTTTAGTAGTTCTTCACTATATCTTAACCAAAACTTACTTTGAAATTGGTAACATATCATAGCCGGGACAAGTTCATGCATTGATATTATATTAAATTTCATGAACTTAAAGTAAATTAGCAATATAGTAAAACCTCTATAAATTAATAATCCAGGTTTATCCAGTTTTTATCGGGTTTATCCAGATTTTAGTGGTTCTTTATAACATCTAGGTTTTAATACTAAACTCGGACCGAGTTGTTGATTGGGGAACGGGTTTATCAGTCCGACTAGTCTGTCTGATCTGGATCTGAAAACATTAGTTTGTACCTAATAAGAAAAAGTACTTAAACTAAAACAAGGAGTGGGACAGGGATTAGGCCATTTCGTTTGGGCCAAGAGAAAAGTTATAAACAAAAATGGGAATGGATCGTTACGGGAAGGAGTAATGTGAAACAACGAGAAAGAGGTCTAAGAACTAAGAAGTGAGGACTGGGGACCATAAGGTCCACAAGACCACTAAAGAAGATCGAGAGATGATGTCATCATGACACGTTTGAAGTTTTGAACAAAGAGAGAAAGACTGACACTGAAAGAGTCAATGGGTCAGTGCCTTCGTACAAAACTATTTTTATTGGCTTTTACTTCAATGCCAAATATTTTCTTATTCCTTAATGTTCCTATTTATTATCCTGTAAATGAATCAAAAAAATGATATTCAATTTTTAGGAAGTAAACAAAACAAAATAGAAAAAGAAAAGTGGGACAAAATGGAAAAAAGAGAGATTTAAATGATGAAAAGGAAAAACAAAATGGTGTGTTAGTGAAAGGTCATAGAATATTTCATTTTCACTCTCTTTTATGGGACCATAAGAAATAAAATAAAAGCATACTCTATTTTATAATCAAACTTTATTTCTTCTACTAACCATTTCATAATGGTTGTACTAATACTTTCCTTGTATCACCATAAATTTAAATCCGTATTATGCATATAATTGACAAAGAAAATCTACTTCCCCCCCCCCCCAATTTCAGCGGATAAATCCAGATTTTGTTTGGTTTTTTTTTCGTGGAGAACAAAAACTAGTTCTAAAAGGTGAAAACCATATTTTCGTTCGTTTATATAAAATCATTACTCTCTGGTCATTGAAAAGCAAACAACAAAACATTGGACGATGAATTAATGAAACGAATAGAACTAATTTTTTGGTTTAGGGGGATAAACGTAATTTAGTGTTTAGAGTTACGAAGTTGATACGTATAGTTAAATATGTTTTTACCTCTTCTTCCAGTATTTAACTATTCATGATTAAATCTTACATAAAGTAACAAGACACTGCGAGTAAAAACGTCTAGAGAAATTTTCAGCCACTGGCTACATATATATATTTTAGTTAAATATTTCAGCCTCGTAGCTAATAATTATAACATCAAGGAATTTGGCCAAAATGTTAAATACAAGATATTAGATTACAAATGAACAAAAAGATAGACCACCACTCCAAGCACTAGTTAAAAATGAAAAGTAAAAAAGAAGTAGCTTAGAGAGTAAATTATACAGCAAATCCAAAAACACTATTTTAACATTTCACTACTTCAGAGAAAATCCCAAATGTATCCTCCAAATAATTAAATTCTGAAAAACTAACTCAAAAGTCTAGATTAAACTTTTCAACAATTGGGAGAAAAAGAAAATAACCGGCGGGTGGGTCCGTTAGGGTCGGCGCGGATTGATTGGATCGTAGTCAACGCCAAGAGGAAACAGTGAGGATTGGTACATTGTTCCAAGCCAATGAGATGAAACCTGGCTCCGATTCAACTGTGAATACAATGTGCTGTAATTGTAGTTCCATAAGAGCAGCTTTGCTTGACTAACCGCGTAATTGCTCGGTTTAACCGGCTCAAAACCGGCTCTCTCCATTCATACTCAACATTGTTCTTTCTCCTCCATTCGCCCTGATCGGGTTCCCGGTTTATTATTACTATCGGTTCGGACCAAATCTGTTATCCTCCTACCGAACAACTCCTCCACTCTCAGCCTTTCTTTCGTGTCTCGCTCCAAATTCGGTTCGAGTGATTCAAATACCGCGGAATAAAACCGGAGGGAGTTTTTAACCCGGTTTGCGAATTCAACCCAGTTTAAACTCACTTCGTATTCACCTAGAGTCACGATTCGCGGATTTAACGATCTAGCTAACCGGAGTGCAGTATCAACAGTCGTCGCCGTTTCATCAAGAAGCTTGTAAAGCTCAAGCATGAAATTCACAACTAGAACCTCATCCGGGTCAATGATACACCTTTAAGGGTCTATTTTCGCCAGAAGGGTCAAAAGAAAGAGACAGTCAAAGGAAAAGCAAGAGAAGAAACGACAAAAGCTACAGTTGTGCCTAATGATAAAAACAAAGGAGACACGAGAGGAAGGACAGAGTCAGGTAGGGAGTCATCACACAACGGTCATCACCACAAAGAGGCGGACGCAAGACAAAGGTACGAAGAAGAGAGAGAGACGAGCTGATCACTAGGACGTCACCTACTCAGTCCCAACGAGTATAAATAAAGAAGAAAAACAGAGAGAAGACAGCTTTTGCAGATTAAAAGTGATAGGCTAGCTGAGAGTTAGTAGGCAATGAGGTTTTCAGGGAAAACTCATTGAGTCCTCTTTCACGTTCCTTTCCTTTTAATTCCCTCTGTAATTCCAACGATAAGAATAAAAGCGTCTTTATTTTCATTGATATAAAGAGAGTTTTACATTACAACATCACTACATTGATACTGAATCAGCGATGGACAGCTTCAAGAAGGGTCTTCCAAGTCCAGGGAACGTATCAGTCAACCCGAAAACTCGACTCGTTTAATAAATGAATCGGCGTAAGAACCGGGTAAAACTCGAAATTGAGATCCAAAAGCCTCGCGAAATCACGGAGACGGTTTCCGGTAGCGATCAGAGATGGACCCGGTGATTCACCGAGAGATGGAGCGGGTATACCCGAAATCCGAATTCGGGTGGGTTTTCCAGTAGCTCGGGTCGCTAAAGCTTGTAAGAGAGCAGCCCATCGAACACCTTGAAATATCCCGAAATCGACGATGTGAATGTTACTGGATTGATGTGTAGCTTCGAGAATTGCTTGATTCGCCGTTAAATGAGCGAATTTGGAGTAAGGGCAAGCGTCGTTTAAGGTTTTATAAGCGAGGATGAAGTCTTCGAGCGACGACGACGACGGCGATTCTGTTTCTTTTGGTGATAATTTGTTGGATAGAACTTCGGTGAAGTAAAATCCAACTCGCTCCGTCGGGTCACCCAACTCCGATACGGATTCTCGGATTCGAATTAGCGTTTCCGGTTTAGTTTCCGTTTTTCGTGTATAGTCGTGGATAGCTTTTAAAATTGGCCGGTCTAAGTCAAAATCCTGCTGCGACGGTGGCGTAGGGGGAGGATGTTGTGGTGATGGCGGAGATGGGGCCCATATAGCGGTGGAAACCGGCGGTTGAGACTGTTGACTCGCTAAGTTATCCTTGTTGACTCGCTAAGTTATCCTTGTTGACTCGGTTGAGATACGACGGATCATTGAGTCGACTCGGAAATGACACGAATGAATCATGATTGTAGATTGAGAAGTCTTGATTGTCTGCGACGCATCTCCACCGTTGATCAAGCTCTCCATTCACTCGTCAGAGTCGAACTCTCCATCAGAAACCTTAAACCGTCGGAAGCCACGGCGTTTAGATGCTCCAAGTGTGGAAACTGAAGACCCGGGTCGTTGGTTACTTGAAACGGGTCGGAGAAAACCCGAACCGGGAAGAGTATATCCAAAAGATTGATTGGGCCAAGGATTTTGTTGTTCCTCTTGTTGTTGCTGCTCTTGTTGTTGTTGTTGCTGTTGCTTCTGTTTGATGAGTTGTTGAGCTATGGCCATTAAGTTTCCACTGTCAGTGCACATATACGCCATTCTCCGGTTAGGTCTCGCCGGCGATGAAAGCGTTTCTAGTGTCTGTTACTTGTGGTAATTGAGAAAGGCTCAGAGAAAGAGAAGAACTAATGAGAGATTTTAGTAGAAAAAGGGAGAGGGAGAGGGAGAGAGCGAACGGTCAGCCCTAGAAAGTGGACAAATCTTGGAACAAACTCCGTCCGTTCGATTTTGGTTTTATTTTATTTTAATATGTTTTGTGAATATTTTTTTATAGTGTTTAATGAATTCTTTTGGGTTAAAGTAATTTTTAATCAGTTACCAGTTTAGTTTTGCACCTACAAAATTATCGTTGTTGTTTGACCAACAAAAAGAAGAAAAGACTATCGTTGTTAATTTGTTAAAATGTAGTAACATCTATTATGTGTGTTTTAGTATTGACTGAAAATCACATTTCTGTGTTTACTTATTTCACAAATTTGTTAACAGATATAAGTATACCATTCCATCAAAAAACCGCAATACGTGGCGTCAAACTCAGAAACCTCAATAGTTTAATAGCACTATTAATGAGTAAAAAGAGTAAAAACCATTTCTCTCTTGTGAGGTCCACCGAACGTCATCTATCGGCAGTTACATATCGAAGAGTGTGACATCATCTGCACCGTTTGATTTTGGTTCGTAGAATCAGATCAATGGCTTTGCTGAATGGTGAATGTGACACGTCGACAACAGTCTTCTGCTACTTGGCACCTGCATGTCGCCTGCAACTTTTATGTCTTTTTTATTTAATTAAGAAATATTTATAAAGGTAATACTCTGACAAATAAAGAAGTAAAAAAACTAGAAACAGCAAAAAAAAAAAGCAGAACACGTAAAAGATTGATGAAAGAAAAGTAAAAAGCATATGTTAATTTTATATAATAGTTTTGTGCTTTTAAGCCGCAAAGGTCTTCTTAAGTTTTTAACAAAGCTGTCTGTTTCTTAATAGCCGTGGGGTGGTTGAATTTGACTTGGTTAACTAAACCGGTTAACAAATAATAACGACTTGGTTTAGTTTCACTTACTTTGGGAAAACCGTTCGACAAGCTAAGCAAACATCTTGAATAAAAACACTTACAATAGATTCAATATTAGTATATGACTTGAGGAAAACATAAAAATAGAGTGATAGACATGTATTTTATCTGAACGTCATTGTTTAGGAGGACGGCTTGTGGGCCCGTACGTAGGCCCTATGCAATGGAGAAAAAGCTATTGGTGGCGGGGCCTACAAGTATTTGTTAGACCGATCTTTGACGAAGAAATGCAGTAGCCGGAAAAAAAAGAGGAATATAGATTTTCAATTCTTTCAATAGCATATTCAATATTTTCATAAGTAAGCTTTATCATTCATGAACGACCATCGATTCGAAGGGCAATTTATTGGAGCTTCGAGAAACATGAATACTTTCTCGTTTTCAAAATATGAGAATTTTTTTGAAGGTTAGCACAAAGATTAAAAAAATTTGTACTTTTAGCCAAAATATTTTTTTTTTATAAAATAAACATTATTTAACAAACCACTCAATTAAACCAATTAAAAAGGAATACTAAAGGTTAAGCATTGAGCTCTCAGACAATCTGAATTACTTGAAAAAATGGAGCCAACATTTACTTGAAAATTTATCATTTATAATTTAAAAGAAAAAATTGGAACCAATTTTTACATAATTAATTTTAAATTTTAAATTCAAAAATTTTACATTGAAGACGAAGAAAACGTTCGTGAATTCTTTTATGTTTATGTAAGTTTCAAAATAAAAATGGTTTCTAATTTTTTTTACGATTTTAAATTGTGATCTGAGTATGTCGTTTTTAAATGTCGAGAATGAATTTTTTTTTATTTAAATGAAATCCCAAGAAATTTTTAACAATGACGATGAAGATTTCCAATTGTTCCAAGTATTTTTTTATTAGGGAAAATCTTCTTTAAAAAAAAGTTAAATGATCTTCCATATTAAATAAAATTAGAGTTATTTTGTAGACGTAACTTTAGCAAGATGGTATGAGTAAGACACTGTTTTTTTCGGTATAATAAAATTGGAGTTGCTTACTGCCTTAATTTTTCATTCCTACTTTTTCTCTTTTTGTTCCCCTTACTGTTTTAATATTTCAGTTATTTGCACTCTTTAAAATTAGTTACGATTTTGTTATTTACATAGTTTAAGTAATGACTTATGAGAGAGAAATAAGCATTTGATTGCCTTTGAGTTTTTTAGATAAAATAATTTTTTATGAGGATGTGAAAACATTTTATATTTAGAAAAAGAAAATCCAAAACATCTTATATTTTGAAACATAATGAATATATAATATACACAGAATTTATATATTTGAGGTTTGAGCTCGAAACCATTTGATGCGAAAGCTCTTAGTGACTTTGTAAATTTTTATAAAACTAAAGCTTAAAATATATATTTTTTAAAAAAATAGAGAACAAAAAGCACATGGGAACAGCTTTTGCCCGAGTCTTGATACATCACTCTTTTTCATTTCATCGTTGTATCCGCGTCAAAAGACCTATTTACTACTTTGTTTTATAAATCAACTAACTAAATTACATTACTAAACATGGTATAGAGTCTCTGGTCCAAATCTACTTTTGTTTTTCACTTTTAACATTTTTACTAATAAGTGACATGGACTGTTCTAATTTCTAAATCCGTAATGATTTCAAGAAGTGGCCACATTGGGATACATAGAAGGAGAATGAAGAAGATATTTTTGAAAAGGACTTGTCTTTGAAAATGGCAGTGCCACTTTAGTGTTTCTCCATTGCAACTATATGCAAGTGGACTTGGATAGAGAAGAGAGGTGAGAGTGAGAAAGGGACATGAGTAGCAATGAAAGGGTTTGATTTGTCTTTTCTTTCTATCCAAGTCATCGGTGGGGTATTGTCTGTATGACCAAAGAGTGGCATTGAGGCATCGCCAAGAAAGTCTCATTATATGTTTACCCATTTTTGTCACATCCTCTGCCTTTTACACTAATTTCCATTTCAGGTCTTACTAACCAATATTTATCCATTTTTGACTCATACTTTGTTTTTTACACTAATTTTCAGTTCAACCTTTTATTAACGAAAAAAAATATTTCTCATATGACATAAAATTATACTAAACTCTAGTCTAGTAAATTAGGTAAATTTTAGTTTTTCCTTTGATATCAATTTTTTTTCTCCCGGTAATATCGTTTTGAAGTTCACTTGAAAATATTGGTTATCAACATTAATATTTGTTTAAACACAAACTTACACAAGTATATTATATAAACTTTAAACTAGACAAATATTTTCATCAAAAACTTAAAAAATGTTGTGAAATATGATAAATGTTTTTGCAAATGTTATCTTCTTTATTCTCTTCATTTTTTTTTGCAATTTTATATACTTAATTGGTCTACATTGTTTGAGTTTTTTTCTACTAAATATTTTTTGAAGAAAAGTTTCTAGGAAGCAAGAAAAACTTTAGGATAAAAACTTTTTTCAAACAGAAATCAGTAAAGAAAACTGACTCCCTTTTTATTACTCATCCATTAGTACACTTGGAAAACCATTTAGACGGAAACTCGGAAAAAATTAGCCAGTAAAGAAAATATTTGGTGACAACTACCTCATACAAAAATCATACCATTCCTTTTTAAAAAAAAAATAAAGCATCCCAATTTTTTTGGTTTTTTATCACAAATTAAGACCCTTTTATTGACCAGCTAACTCACTTTGTCGTCCAAATTTTAATTATTTAATTATTTCACTTTAGTTGTATGCTTAATTCATCATACGTTTACCCCCTCGGTTCTGGCTAGTGAGAAACTCTGCACTTTATCTCCTTGAAAGGTATTACTTTGTCGTGTTAGTGTATTCTGGTCGGATTTGCAGAGTTTTTGACAGACCATTACGTTCATACTTTTTTTGTTTTTTGGATGATGATATAATGTTCATATATACTTCAGATGTAAGAAGTTTGGTGAAGCTGGGGATGCTGAGTTGGCACAATGAAGAGCAGCTAAATACTCAGTTTTTAGAAAAGTATAAGCGACTTGTAAAGGGACTATATATGAAGTATAAATATGACCCTCTAGTTGTGTAAGAGAGTTATGAAAAGAATGGAAAGGTAGTTGTTATCAGTTTTTTACTACATCATAATGATATCTGTTGAATGTTTGCGAGATGACTGTTTTTGAAGTCATGTATTTTTTTCTATTCATCATGTTTTATAAGAACCTTTTGATGTTGATGTTCCCATCGAATCTTCAGCAGCAAAACCTCTAATCTCCCTCCTCAGAATTCGAAGCCTCTGCATTAACATAGTCATTAGTGTTCACTTCCCATTTTGAGAAACGTTTTCGTTTGATTGTAAACGAACTCAAGAAACTACTCAACCGCAGAGATGAAAATGTATGCCATATTATATATATAGGGATATCATGATCCATCTACCATTATGTTTTTGCTCGATTACTTATCTGTTTTGTAATCAAAATTCGGTGTGGGTGAAGGAAAATGCAGGAGCACTTACCAATTTCGAGGTGCTTGACTTCCTAAACTCAAGAGATGCATCAAAGGATACTACAAGAGTTTTCTAGATCAGAATACAAGTTTTTCCCATAATATATATAAAGGGCTTTAGTGAAGTTAAATGGTTTCGCTAATTCGAACGATCGATAGCCTATGGTTATTATGTAGAGACAGGAAGTGAGGTGGATGAGGAGCATCCTTACGTAATCTGAGATCCCGAGGACCAGATTCACCCAAATACACAATAAGTGGACCAAACTGTCCATGAATCAAACCCATGCACAACACTGAGACATCAACTTAGTAGAACAGTAAATGTGAAGGTTTTTATAATGGTAAAGAGGTATATATAATACTAGCAACGAAGAACTGGTGAAATTGAAAATAAAAATCGTTGCTTTAAACAGTTTCTTGGAGAATAAGCAACCACAGATCTAAACCCTTAAATTTAATCGAGATCCAACGGCTGATAAGTAGTTTCTTGTAAAACGTATATATGGTTTCAGCCTTTCAGGAGGTCAATATGGGAGACGTAGAGCTATTTTGGATGGCACACTTTGACAGTTGGTGGTTTCAATCTTCTCATAGCATAGGATTCTAAATGCAAACCAATACCAATACATCATGATGTAAGTACAGAATGGCTTTGGCCTGACCTAGGACTTGGAAAAGACCCTGTCTTCAAAAGAGTCATACCAGAGCTTAGTAACGATGATAACAATACTGATCTTCAAAATAAAATGGTATTACTCAAAAAAAAAAAAAAGATAAAGGATACACTGATTCTGAGGTTTGTTCATGACATTATCAGTGGTTGGAAATGGAAGTATGCTTTATTTAAAGCATGTTTTTCGTAACAACATACGCCCCAAGTTTTACAAAATGTAATTTTTTTGGCGCTTGACAAATGGAAACTAGGAGAAGTTCTGCGTGCAGAGTATGAGAAGCTGGATGCTACAAGTGAGCTTCTGACATTATTATCATGAAGAATATATAAACTACGAAAAGTACGATTCCTGAAAGTACTGTAACAGTGCTTGAAAATGGAGAAAATTTGAGCGTAGGGCAAAGATATTTAAGTTAGTCTGTCTTGTGAAGGTTTTGCTGAAGAAAAGCAACATTCCCGTGCTTGATGAGACTATAGTGCTGCAACAGATGGTGTAACTCGAAAAAAAGACAACCATGGAAATTTTGATTCTTTTGCAAAAGTAAAGAGTGTGAAAAGTTTCATTTACAGAAAAAAACCGTGCTGATATATCAACAATAAAGATGACCTCGAGTTTTTGAAAGTTTGTGTTCTACAAAAGTTCAGAGTCGTTAAGTTTCTTAGGATGTAACTCCCATAAGGAAGCAATGCAACGGCCAGCAATATGTGGATAAGGTTTCTTACATTTTAGCCACTAATAAGACGCCTAACCATTACGTATCATATGGTTTCTTGCTAGTTAATTACAAGATCACAACGATCTACTTCAACCAAAAAACAACTGTTTTAAGAAACCTGGAATTAAACACCACAAAAATTGTTAAAATGAGAATATGCTTTGCAAGATATGTCAGCTCTCAAGCATATTCTCTATTACAGGATTCACCGTGAAGATCTACAGATACCTCACAATACATATTTTGACTTCATGGTGGTCCAATAATTAAAATGCTAACTACGAAGTTAAGAGATTACAAAAAAAAAAAAAAAAAAAAAAAGAGGTTAAGAGATTAGGATTCGAGTTTTTTTTATCCCACAAAGTCCAATAACAAAATTGCTAAATCCAGTTGAATTCAACTCATACTGTACCATAATCAATAGAAGAAAGCCTTGGGAAACCTGCCTGTCATATATTGTAATGAACAAAATTGAAATGGCTATACATGTTTCATAGACAGATACAAGTGTACTGTTCGAAAAGAAAAAAACATATATGATTGTCTGATAACGAAAAGAAAATCAGGCCCATGAGCTTTCGATTTTTTCTTTACCTAATATGAGTGGGCTTTGTCTAAAGCCAATTTATTAGTAATAGACAACGTCCATATTATACATACGATAACAATGTCAAAGTATCGCCCACTAATGTACAAACTATATAGAACATTGTCGAAAGCCTCATCTCAACTATATAGAACATTGTCGAAAGCCTCATCTCAAACCCGAACTAAAAATCGAATTTCAATAATATAACTTGTCAAAAAAAAATTTAATCTTCGGGCAAAAAAAATGACTAAAATTATTTAAAAAAAAAAAGAGGATAAAATACTTTTTTTAATCTTTTTTTACAGAATACGAGAAACCCTAATAGGCAATCCGTTAGGAAAATCTACAAAAGGAAAAGCGAAAGGTTGATCATCTTCAGCTAATTCCCAATTGAAATTAAGAACCAAATGATGAATAAACACAGCCATTTCTAGCTTAGCTAACTCCGAACCAGCACATAGCCTTGGTCCACCTCCAAACGGCATGAAGTTATTACCCCACGTCGAAAAACTACCACTTCCTGACGAAGACGACCCGTTGTTTTGCTGCTTCGTAAAAAAACGACAAACCGTTTTAGAACAATAATCCCAAAAATAAGTTAGCGAAAAAGGCAAAGAAGAACACGTGCTTGTTGGCACCACCCCACGCGGGTCATTAATCATCGCTCACCACCTCTTACCTTCCCCACTCACTTATATAACATCATGACTCCACTTTATTATTTTTTATTTATTTAAAGTATTATCCCACAATCACATCACAATGCTATTTCTTATTTTTTCTAATTCGCCGATCTGATATTAAAATTTATAGAGAGTGGGACCGGTCAACGCGTACAAGTCATCGGGAGTGTGAGATCCGTCAAAGCCGTGGTACCATCATCCGTCAAATCTAGAGCTTGACTATAAATCAACGGTCACGATCGAAGCTTATTTGTGGGCCCTAAAGTTAATTTTTATGTGAGATTATAAGAATCTAGGCAGCTCCCACGTCATTAAAGACATACGATCCTACTAATTAATTGTCTTCACATACACCACCACGGCTCCCTTCTAATTTCACATTTATATGCTTCATGTGATAAATGATCAATGACGTGTTAAGATCTAACTTCAAAGAGAATTTAAAAATAAATAAAAAGGTCTGCCTGATTAATGGTTCTTGTATAGTATATATAGATAGGTAGTCAATGCATATGCACGTATGACGTATCATTTCATGGATAGATGAAACTATATATTATACAGTTATATTAGTTATCGAAATATTTACCTGTTGCCATCTCCAAGGATTAAAGAGATTAGGTTCGTCGTAACGAGAATTATCCAAATGTACGGCTGAGATCACCGGTAACACTTTCCACCCACTAGGGATATCGTATCCTTTTTCCAACATAAGAAATAATACTATTTAATAATTTTTCATCCAATAAATTTCGCTATTTCGGATTTCATTATTTAATTTTGTATGTAAAATTTACCTTTGTACCGAACGTCTTTGAGTGCTTTGCGATGCAAAAACCTAACTACATTTCCCAGTCGAAGAGTCTCATTTATAACCTTCAGACAAAGAAATATATCAATAATTCTGTTTTCATCATAAAACTGAATAAAAATAAAATTAATAATATAAATAACATACACATTGAGTAAAGTCCATTTTCTTGTAATCATCCCAATTTAATCCTGACTCTCCAAGTTCCTTCTTCGCCCTCGCGACCTCAAGATGCTCTTCCTTCAAAAAGTTTATAAACATAAATTAAATAAATACGCTAATACGTCATACTTTGTGGTAATTAACGTGTGCTGATAAAATAATCTTACCCTAAGCTCTTGAACGGCTTTAGGGCAAGCTTGCAAGAAGAAGATAGCAAGAGCAATGGCGACAGAGGAAGTCTCATGTCCGGCGAATAACAAACTTAGAATGAGATCGAGAATTTGCTCAGTCGAGAGATTTGAATGTTTCAAAACCCATCCCAAAAGATCATCATCTGTTCTATGCTTCCTCTCATGATCACTCTTATTAGTCTCTGTTTCATCCTCTGTTTTCACATCTTCTTCACCTTCTTCCTTAATCTCTGATTTTCTCTCTTCCATTTTCCTCTCAATGAACTTCAATATCGTTGCTCGTGACTACACAACCATAGTAGAGTTTTCAGTTAAAACATAATATAAAACAATTAAACTTCAAAAAAAAAAAATAGCATATAGTGAAAGGTTGTGTCTTTACAGCAAATTTTACAGATTTTAATTAATGTACCTGAAGGGCTTTACGATAAGCAGTTCCTGGGAGATTAAGAGGAGCAGAGACAACACCTTTCATGAAAGTTACATACTCTTTCTTTAAGTGCTCTGTTTCTTCTTCTCCAGGATCCATACTCATTATATGCTTCGCCATTAGATTGAACGTAAACTGCTCAATTAAACCCATAAATTAGATTCAAGAGTTTTAAAAACAAAAACCCAATTCGAGCAAAAGAAAAAAAAGTAAAACCTTTTTAGCCTCATCTTGAGCAGAGAAAACAGAGTGTTGTTGCCAAGAATCAAGAACAAACAAAGTATGTCTCTCAACGTCTTTAAGTAGAATGGTTCTAAGACGAGCGTGACTTAAGAAGTTAAGTGAGATACTTCTCATATCTCTATGCATGTCACCAACAAGAACAAGCATCGACCATTTCCCAAGAATCCCACCTATACTTCGAGGATAGCTACATTCGAATAGTCTCCCTTCGTTTTGTAATATGAATCTGTTAAGTCCCGCATCAGCTGATACAATCGTTGGTTCTCCAAACAAACTCGATCTGTATATCCTCCCATACCTGTAAAGAAACCAAAACATTACTCAAATTTGTTTTTTAAAACAGAGGATTTTTTTTATATAATTGGAGGCATGTATTTACTTGGAGATATGTTTTTGCATGAAGTCACCGAGAGTGGTGGCGGAGTACGGTTTAAGATAACCGATGGTTTCGCCAAGAAATGGCCAACCGGAGTTACCCGGAGGGAGATTGAATCTGGTTCTACTTCTTCTCTTCAAGAGAATCAAGAAAAGGAGAAGAGACAAAAGTGATGGGAGAAGAAGAAGAGGCAAGAGAGTATGCTCTGTTTCGAACATGGAGTATTCTCTCTCTCTCTCTAATGTTTTGCCTTTTTCTTTCTGGGAGATTGGGAATCGGACCTCTACTGAAAAAGGGAGCTTCTGTTTGTAAGAGGAGGTTTTAAAGAAGTCAGAAATTTTAATTTAATTATTATTGTTATCATCGTCATTAATTTAATAAATCTTCTGATTAAGCTACCATAACCAATGAGCTTCTTGGCTTTTGTTTTCCCTTATTCATTACTTTTGTTGCCTCGTTATGCTTTAATTCTTTATTTATTATATTCGAATAAACAACAAAGTTTCAGAAAGCTGCGATGCCGAAATTGTTTAACAGCTAGGAGTGGATATAACTAATCATTCTGACTAATCTAACTTCTTTCACCGTGGTAAAAAAAGTCACTCGTAATTAATTTATTTTACTGATATACTTTCTCCGCTTGACATCTTTCACATCAATTTTAAATTATACATATATATCTCTATTTGTTAAGTAGTTAATGATTTAAATTCAAAACAAAATTTGGATTAATGATGAATTAGAAAACTGGACTGAAAATCACATTAATAACATAAAACAATATTCTTTATAAAATAAAAATAAAAATTTTAAACGACATATTTTATGAAACAGAGAAAGTAAATTATAAAACTATAGATAATCGTACTAATCAACTAAAATTGTAGATCCATACTCATTATATACTCATTATATCTATACCATCTTATTTCTCTATTTTTATGTGAGCATTTAATATATCAAATAAATTTATATTTTTGTAATCTATCTATGTGTATGATTTATCATTTTAGGTACATGATTATTTAAACAGTATTTGTAAAAATTTGTTTAACAGTGTTTTAGGACATGATTATTTAACATATTAAATACTGATATATATAATACATACGGACACTTAATATCTATATATTTTTTAAGAAGTTAGTTTCTTAAAATAGCGTACTATACGGTGTCTTATCACAATTATTTGAAGTACCCTTACGCAGTTACCCTAGTTTTTTAAAACAAATTTTCGATTTGCTGGTTACCTAAACACATCTCCATTAATTGCCATACCAAATTCACCAATTAAAAAATCATTGATAATTGATCGATCATAATAAATTGGTAGTAAATTATCTGATCTGGTTATCTTTTAACAAAAAAAATATTTGATCTGATGTGAAGTTTTTTTTATTAATAACCATTCGTGCTATTGACAAAAAGAAATACCATTCGTGCTATTGACAAAAATAAATACCATTCGTGCCATTGCAAAAATAAATACCATTCGTGCTAAAATAAAATTTAATTTAAAAACAGTTTTGAAGCAGAATCCCAGGAAGTCCGGTACGGTCGCATCGGCTCAATTGGGAATTCCAGAAATACCCTCAGGGTTGGCTCATGAGTAGGGGTAGAACAGTGAAATTTCAGAAGGACCCCTACACGAGCGTGCGGTCAAAGACAGAGTTATTAGATTATTACCAAACTGGACAGTCAAACCCGTAGACTTTTGGCATTGTCCATTTTTGTCCCTCAATAGTCACAAACGCTCATTTAAAAATAACACTGGTTTAATGTTTTCTTGGCAATAGTTTAAATGTTTAAGATCAAAATTTTATTATTGTTGTTATCTTCGTTATTCCAATTCTAAACTGCACCACGATAATTAAATTTATACTGTAAAACCTCTATAAATTAATAATGTTAAAATTTTGATATTTTATTAATTTATCTATAAATTGATAAAATATCGATTTCTAGAGAGATTATTTTAATTAATTTTTATATATGATTTACTATAAAATTTTCAAAAATTTAAGTTAAAATAATTTGATGTAAATAAAATTAACGTTGTGAATGCTATAAATTTGCAGTTTTGACTTGAATTTATTAACGCTATAGAATTTGTTTTGTCGACTATAAATAACAAAATCTACTTATAAATTCACTTATGAAAACATCATGCATAAATTTAAATTTATGATTAATAACCTCAATTTTCCTATTTAAACAATCTATAAGACTTTAAAAATAAAATAATACATCTTCAAAAGTTGAAAACTTACAAAAAATGTTGATTATTTTGATGAAAAAATTATAGATGAGACTACAACTCTGATAGTTTAAAACACAACACAACAATTGTTTGATTTAATAAAAATAAAAGACGAACTCTAACAATATTTAATTTTTAAACACACTAAAATCATATTATATATATATATATTATTAATTTATGATACTAATGAGATTTACATAGGGATTTTTTAAAAAGTTATTATCTTATTATCTTATCGATTTTTGTTAATTTTTATACTGCTCTAACTCTAGATCAAAATATTTTATTATTTTATACTGTTTACTAATTTATCGAATATTAATTTATAAAGGTTTTAACTTGAGATGTCAAAGGTGTGTGTATTTTTCAAGTATTATGGGATTTACATAAATTCAGAAACTGAAAATTTGGATTCTAAATTGAATAAAAATGTAATACTCAGCAGTTTCTTTCTATTAATAATAGCATTGAATACATAAAATTATTATTTGCAGGAAAAATTGACTATCACAGTTGTAGAGGTTGTCATTATGGCAACAAGAATATATGGTAGTACAACATGTAAAATGTAAGAAATTGATAAATTTCTGGGAAGAAATATCTTCATGGCATTGCAAATAGAAGAATGATCAGGTTTGGATTACTTAAAAATCTTCATGGCATTGCAAATTTTTGAATATGACCAAGCTTTTGTCCTCGATAATTAAATCTGTATAAGAAAAATATAATTAGTTCTGTACATTCAAAAATGTGTTTTGAATAATCACATCTCTAAAAAAAGTATGGCAAACTGTCACAAGCTCCCTCTTATTAAATTCCAACTAACAATAAATATGTTAAAGATGCATTAAAGAAAGCAATTTAATAGTTGCAGATGGTTACACGCTTGTAGAGGTCTTCGAAAGTGTAACCCACAAGATCTATGCATTTTAGATCATTGAATGGAATCCAAGAAAAAAAATTAACAAACGACAAAAAAATCGTTTTGTACTGTTTACAAAAAGAAGAAGAATGATATTGTAGTGATTGTAATATACGGTTCCATGATGATTACCACGAGTGTAAATTTTCATTTCCACATCATATAGCATATTGTGTATGAATATGTTGAATTCTCTTAAAACATACAACATCTTCTCGATTAGCATATTTGTTAATTTGAGTTTTACATAACAACAGAAAATTCCATAAATTATTATGTATGTATTTGTTAAGCAAGCTAAAATATTCAGTTTGTAAGTCTTCACTGGTGACACTGTTAGTGTGTAATTTTATACTTAGGTTCGAGTCCAACGGCCAGTATATAAATGTTGAAAAGAGTAATTTGGAAAAAGGTATATTTTAAATGGTCTTTAAAATCAAATATCAGAAATTAAAATCATTTCTCGAGAACACACAGTAACAAAGAAAGGAAATTTATTATTTTAAACAAATATTGATTATGATACACCCCGAACTCATATTAACAATTTTTTAATTCTAAGTATATTTCAATATCGTTGTCGCAAATTTTAACGAATATTTAGAAAATCCAAATAGGGTCGATGTTGATTGTGAGAGAAAGCTGGCAGGGACCATTATTCCACAACCTTTTGGTTGTCACCTCTTATTCCGTTTGATAATTATTCACATACTCCATGGGTCACTGCTCTTCTCTTTTCTTATTTTGTTTTCTTCAATACTCTCGACTCTTGTTAACATCGACCCTATTTGGATTTTTCTTTTTTTTTGTTTGCTGGATTAGCACAAGAATCATAATCATGGTTGGACTGATCGATAATATGGATATTCACACTCGTATATACTTTAATAATCAAGCTTTGAAATCGAAACACATAATGGATTACTATTTAAAAATCTTCATAACAACCAAAGAAATGATGTGTGTAACTATGATCGGGCATATAAGGTAAACCAAATCCAAAAAGATACCCTCGAACCAAAACTGTATCCAATTTGTTAGTTTCTTTTTTTGTCATGTCTATTTTATTTACACTTCGATCATTATATCTCCTTTAGATTAAAAATGGAAAAATCGAAATGAAACCAAGTTGAACTAAACTCAATTCTCAATGTAATAAAACTGAGTTAAATTGAATTAACTATTTACTAGAAAATCTCAAATCCATATTTTAAAGCAAACATATTTACCATTTTTAATATCTGTTTGATCCAAATTGAGAATCAGACTCAAATCATGTGAACTGAATAACAAATAAAAAAACGAATTTGTAGCTCAAATCGAAATCAAATTTTTTATCTATATCAACATGATACATCCAATCTAGATCAATCTGATCTTGGCGATCTTCTCTATCTAATGAATAGGGAAGAGAAGTCCACTTTGAAATCTTTTATCCTGCGCCCCTCAGTATATGATTCAACAGGAATCACACAAGGGTGCGAACAACCTCAACCAACATAATAAAAGTCACAAAACTACTATCATCATTTTACTTTAGTGTGTATATGGGGCTTCGCATTTTAACCACATGTTTGACTGGAAAGTTGAGTTAGAGTGAAAAAAGAAAGAAGATTTTTTTTTAGCTGAAGTTAACTAAATTTTACCAATCAAAATAAAATAACAAAAATTAATGTCTGCCATATTCAGCTGAAAAACAAGAAGAAGTGGAATAAAATTTTAGGAAAAGGTGGAGTAAAAAATTACTCCAAAATATACTTTTTGTTTACTCCAAATTTTTTTTACTTATTTTACTCTCACCTCAGTTTTTTTTGTAACCAATCACATCCCACACGTTTGTGTGTATAATGCGAATATACCTATGCGTATGTATATGTATGCATGGATCATGCTGTATTGGCTTTTTCACGCGGCATTGACTTGGAACTTAACAGAGAACCACTGTGAAATTAAAATTAAAATTTCAGGAAAATTATTGTTTTTATGTTGCCACTACCTTCCACTATTTATCTATATACATATATGTATAACCGTTGGATAATATTTTATGAACGAATTTCGAATATTATAAAATACTATTGAGAGTCTATATTCATTTGTCGACTTATTGGAAATCTATATATAATTAAAATAATTTGGAAAAATATAGAAGAGAATGATAATGGGGATACTTTGGGCACGTCCATGTGTGCACATTATTGCACTTCACGTGCATTTGCTCGTCCACCAGCTTTCTCCCAGATTCACATTACTTTTTCTCCTTATTTATATTCTCTCTACAAATAAGAAAACAAATACTGTACTCAATTACTTTTGAATTCCGTTTCCTTAATAAGGATTTATGTGCAACAAACCAAATCTATTTTAGTTTACGAGTTCTCTCCTTATTATATGTAGTCAATAACATATGTTATTTCCTAAAGAAAAGAAAAAAAATATGGGTCAAGTTTTTCCAGTTAATATTTTTTTTTACTGTTTTTATGTTCAAATTTAAATTTAAATTTTTGTGTTTGCGATTTTTTAAAATAAATTGTGATTATTCTTTTTTTTTTTTGTAGTTTTCAACATGTTGAGTTATAAATAGATAGTTTTTGATTTTTTTAATTTGCAACAAACACACTTTTTATTGATTAAATAAGAATAGTGTTACGTTTACATTGTTCGCTGACCAAGATGACTCAAAAAGTACTAACAAAAGGGAACAAAGTATTTTACTTCTTGTTGTTTGGACAAGAAAATTAGTTTTTACATTATATTTCCTAGATTGACCGAGAATATCAAAAATGAATTTTGCTGTTATGTGTTTAAAATTATTCGTTTTTAACGTAAGAATTCTTTGAATGTGTAATAATATAAAAGTAATGTAGAAAGAAGAAGAAAAAAGAATTAGATAAAAGAATGGAGTGTGAAAAAAAAGGAATAAGAAAAAGAAGCACTCGTGCGGGTGCGGGGGGACGTAACGGCGGCCCAATGATTGCCGTAATGGGCATGCAAAAGGCGGGAGAGTGACACGTGGCAAGTCACACGTGTGAGAAGTGAAAGTGATATGACGAGACGAGAGTGGGCTGTGATATAAATGCTCTCACCTGCCGTTTGTTTTAGCGTCTTCCTCTTTACAACCCAATTTTGTTGATCGTCTCTCTCCTTAAACCCACCAGCAGCTGTCCCTTGAGCAGTCAAACTTTTTTTTTTATATACTTTGCAAATAAGATAGTTTTGATGTTTTATTTGTTAAATAGATAGTTTTTGTCTGAAAAATAGTTTCAGATATTTTAAGGTAGTTTTAAGGGTAATATTTGGAAATAGTATTTAGAAAATTTATAAAAACTAATCCTCTCTTTAAGAGAAACAAAGGAAGAGAAAAGAAAAGAGAAGAAGAAAAAAGAATTTCTGATGCAAAAAATATATATGATGGTATTTTTTAGAAAAATAAGTAAAACATGTATTTTAAGAAAACAATGGTAAAATTATAACTATTCAATTTTAGCTAGAACGAAGTTGTTATCGAAATAATAAAAACATATCTTATGTAAAACTACCTATTTGATATATTAAAACATAAAAAATATTTTATTTTCTAATTTTCTTTTACTTTCTTCATCTTTCGAAAATTTATTGCTCATATAATTTGTTTTCAAATTAATTAAATAATTAGCATTTTTCATCTTTTTTTTAATGAACATACCGTTGAATCGATAAAAGTAAACTGTTCACACACTCGCACACAATTTTTTCAGTCGATAATGTTTTTTTTGGTTGGTTAAAAGGCTTCAGTGGATAATGTTTATCGTATAGTAATACAAAATTCACGAAATTAGATGAATTTTTTGGACTGTTGTTATTTTTTGAAATTTTTTATAAATATTTTTCTAATCTCTACTCGCTGTTTAAATCTCAGAAATAATCTGACTTTCAAATAGTTTAATCATTGACGACGAAACAATTTCTCAGTCCACAGTCCACACACGTCGTCTGGTTTAGATAACAATATAACATTATGGATACTTACACAATTTTAGATTTTTTAACAAATTTAATTAAATTCACGAATTACATTAGTCCTTTTTATTTTAAAGCGTAACTTTGAATATGGTTTAAAATTTTTGACCAATCACTATACCAAAATTGTTTCAATAGTTTCTCAAAACTAGTTTTCTTTAAGCTTGTTGTAAGGTCATTGTTGATATATATTTTTGTTTATAAAAAAAAGTTTCGTAAATCTGTTTCAATAGTTTCTCAAAACTATATTACTATATCGAAATTGTTTCAACAGTTTCTCAAAACTAGTTTTCCTCGAGTTTGTTGTAAGGTCATTGTTGATATATATTTTTGTTAAAAAAAAGTTTCGTAAATCTGTATTCTCATTTAAATCTTTTCTCATTTTCTATTACCTAAAAAGATCTCTTTTGAAAAAAAAATTCAGATTAGAGGTTTAAGATTCAACTTCCTTTAGTGAACCATCGAACCACCAGTAATCATGGTTACATTTTTGTTTTGTCAAAACGTAATTTGACTTATCTAAACTCGGAAAATGAAACATAAATGACAAACGAAGTTAGACAGGCTTAATTTTTATATATGACGCGATGTAGTGGCGCACGTAGCTACTAGATAATCTTGGACTCAATTATTTATTTCTGCCGACAATCCATAAATTCGATATGGCTTAACAAAAGCCAAATTTTGTTGACTGAAAACTGAAAAGTTAAGACTCAGATCGCGAGAGAAAGAGATAGCTACAAACAAATGAAAAAAATAAGAATATGATCATCACTATCTCTATCAAATCAAGATGACAATACCTCAATCATACATACATGTTAGGTACGTTTCTTTATTCTTATTTTTGTTTTTTCCCTCTCGATATTAGATTGATTCCAATCACTTCAAAATTCTTTGCAATCC
Organism: Cardamine chenopodiifolia; assembly: GCA_963922655.1. Lineage (NCBI taxonomy): Eukaryota > Viridiplantae > Streptophyta > Magnoliopsida > Brassicales > Brassicaceae > Cardamine > Cardamine chenopodiifolia. The sequence goes on from OZ000463.1 coordinate 14,276,132, forward strand.
CTAGAGTTCTCGACCGACAAATATACCTTAATTTAATGCAACATTTTATTTTTAAGATCTCTGTCATATCACATACTTTTCTTTCCCGCAAGCACACGCACGCATCAACGTATTATGTAAAACCGTTCCATCCACCTAGCAGGACAAATTTTTTTTTTGTCAGTGTGTGGTTCATGAAAAATTGTAAAATCCATTTCTCAACGTGAACACTTTTTTAAAAAAGCTAGATAAATGTCCCAATGTCTGGCATTGAAAAGACACAAATAAACAATTAAGAAAGCATAATGCTATACAAAATCGAATAGCTATAGCACAATTAAATAAAAATATTAATTAACAATGTACGTAAAACAATAAATTGGCTGTTATAGGAAATTGCAGTCAGAATATGCAGTTTAATGGTTTGTATTCGTTTAATAGCAGTGTTACAGCACAGGTTCGAATTCGAAAATATATGTGTGCAAGTTTTAGAATACAAAACAAAAGTGTATAAAAGTAACGAGCGAACATAAATATAGAAAATTGGTAACAATTGTGAAATCTCAAATTATTCTTCTATTCTACCGTTCAGTCACCAATCCTAGCTATATGGATTAAATTACTTTCATGATTACATACACATGTATATCCAATCAAGTAACATTTAAACCTACAGATTACAAAAAATGGAAATTTAGGTGAAGATATGTGAAGAAGGGAAGCATATGCATGGGGTTCCCACATCCACCTGCAAATCAAAATTTTTTTAATTATCAAATCAAAAAATACAAAGTCTTTACAAAATTACGGAAACAAATTATTACATAAACATGTATATGCGTCATATATTTGAAGACAATTAAAAACAAGCAAATGAATTATCGATGTTTTTTATTGAAACCTTATTCGCAAATGGGGTATTAATCTGTTACATTCCTTGCCAGAAACTGATCTTTTTATATGAAAGTTGTGCTTGATCTTCTTTTTTATAGACACTTCTGCTTACACATCGCATTGCAAAACCCATTGATTTCATTGAAATTTTTGAAAAGTAGACAAACTGATACCAATTATTCCGTATCGATATCATTTTAGAAAATCTTGATTTTGATGTTGTAAACGATCGATGTAGCAATGACCAGAACTTGGATAAAGTTTCCTTTGAACGATATAACCTCCTTAGTGATGCTTTGATGTAAACCCGAAACTGATTCTCCAAAGATGACATACGAAGAGAAGTGAGGAAACTTACACATATGACTCCATCGTTACAAAGTGCAGCGGAATAACGGTTTATCAAAAATCTATTCCTTCAAGTAGAGTAGTACCAATGATTCCAGGATCAAAAATCCAAGTGGCATCTCCCCCGGGAATTAAATACTCTATTAAAATAGACATCACATGTACACTGAACATACATAAAAAAAAGTGAAAGAACTAAACCCAAAGAAATCACTCATAACTGAATCACCATTAGTGATTTGTCTGGGAAGATGTGAATTGAAATTTTTTAGTTTCAAAATTTCCACCTACAATACCTGAATCTTAATCAAAAACCGGTTAAATTTCATCGTCCATGTGGTCCGATCATAAACTTCACCATCATAATAAATGTCAGAATATAGTGTAAAACCCACCATTGAGTCGTTAATTCATCACCAACCAATCAGCAACGTAATCTTATCAAAAGACTAAAAGTTAACAACAAGGAGGATCGACAAATCAACAAATTTTTCCAGAAAAATAAGAAAATACCATCTCCAAACTGTTTTCAGATTTTGGACTTTTCCTAAACATAATTTTTATATTTATGCCAACAACACAAAAAAGTGAATTTATTAATTTCTCTTATATATTATTTTACGTTTTTCTATTTTTTAATACATGAGATTCTAACATGTCATTTAGAGATGATGGTTTTTATTGGTCTATCTCAAACCAATCTGATTAATAGACCGGCGATAAATTGTATATGGGTTTACAAATATGGACTTTGAAACCATATGAAAGTTAAGACTTCAAACTTAAAACCATCATATTTATTATGCTATTTTTAATACTTCTAACCTCTAATGTTGAATTCTAAAATAATGTTTTTATCGAAAGATTTATAAGTTATAACTAACTACATCACAGTGCATAATTTGTTTTGCTAATAACAAATATAGTTGAAATGTAATAAAAAAACCAACTATTGTTTGATAAAAAGGTATTTACATATAAGTATAGATTTTTTTGAGATTTTTTTTTCCGACATGGACCTTTTACTCATTGTTTATTGACAAAACACAATTAGCCAAAAAAATAAACATAATTATGTAGAGTAAAAACCGAAGGAATCAAAAGAGAAGGCTACACTTTAAATCGACGCACCATGAAGCAAATGATATTAAAGGTAAAAGAAACTAATTTTAACTAACAAAAGTTATGTGTGTGTGGTTAATGGCAAACATTAATAAGACAAATTCTAGATTGTTTTAGAAAAGATATAATTTTAAAGTAGTAAGACAAATTCTAGATTGTTTTAGAAAAGATATAATTTTAAATCATGGCTTTGTATTTAACTGTAGTAAAAAAAGGCTTTACAATATATCAATAAATGGGGAACATTATTATAAATAATTTTTTAGAAAAGAAGAGGTTGAGTTGTTGGACCCTCTAAGGTTTCCCATGGGGTTAACATAATAGCAAATTCCTCTTTAACTTTCGGCTCTGGTTCCTTTCTAGATTGTATTTTTGTTATTATTATCATGATTTGTTTTTATCCATTGATCTTATATTTTATTATTATTATGTGAAAAGCATATATATACACAAATACGAGATTTTCCAAATTCCAACATAACGAAGTTCAATTTTATTAGTAATCTTTGATATGATTACACATTCTTAATTAAATTTACACATAACTTAAAAACACATTTTGTAACATGTAATCAAACGATTTCTAATGTAACAATAAATACATTTATTCACCCTAACAAAACTATCTAATTCTCTAAAACAAAACAATTTTTTTTCTATTTTTTCTGATTTTCACCGCTAACATAAACGTTCAAATCTTGAATCCTATTTATACTCAAGGATCAATTATAATTTCAGGTTATCGTAACTTGATTCAAAAATCTCCAAATCTTCAAACTATTTTTCAGAAATCTTCACATTTCAAACCGTTCGATTCTTAACATCTCGAACATGTAAATGTTTCTAACTTATCCACATCAGCAAACTCAATCCGCCAATTCTACATTAATTTCACTCCACATTATCTTCCAATTGACTGCTTAGACAACCTACTTTTTGTTCCCACGCTTTCCCACTGTTTTATTATATAAGCATGTCCGAGAAATAAGTCAGTTGGGCTGAGATTCGTTTGCGATGGTTACTGTTCATGAATGTTGATGGGTCACCAAGTATTCAATAATTCATCACATGTATAGTTATTTCCTTATCTTAAGCTAAACAAAATTTAACGTTGTAAATCAACATGTAAATGTATATATTATATAGTCTAGACATTGATGTCGTCGTTTAAAAAGAATACACATGTTAATACATACATCCTTCTGTCTGAAGGTCGACAATGACATTTTCATTCCCCCAAAAAGGTATCAAAACGATAACACAAATGAAAATGAATAACTACAAAAAGAAAAGAAAAATTAATGTCAAGCAAAACGATTACTAAACTAACAAAAATATAAAGGTTTAATAAATAATTAGGCTTGCTCTTTATATGTGTAGTAAATAGTAATCATAATCTATTATAATTTCTTACACGAATACGACCCTTGAGCATGTGCCCCAACCTAAGTAACAAGAGACGTCTTATGTTTGTATAATTATAATAATAAAATTTAAAATATATATTATATATTTTATATACTCAAACGCACGAAGTGTTCCATGGATTTTAATAAGTTTTTTTTCTTTTGGTTTTATATACTCAAACGCACATTATCAGTCACAGCAAGACAAAACACTATAATGACGAATGTGAAATGAAAATTATCGTTACCGCTCTATATATCATAGTAAAAGGATAGTGTATTTTAGCTTTGGAGGGAAGAGGTTTGTGACATTATACGAGATTAACTAATGCTATACATTAAGTTATTTGAGAAAGTTCTTATAGAAGTTGTAGGGAACAGAAAATTCATAACCTTGGAGACTTTTGTACATCAAACAATACATATTGAGCAAAGAGCGTGAGAAAGAGAGAAGCCATTACACAAATTCCTTACCGAACCCGCAAGCTAATACTCAGAATAACCTACCCGTCCATAAGATTCAAACTCCCTTTTAATCTTTCTCTTAGAGGATTCATATTCTGCAAATGTAAAGCACAACATAACTCAACCAGTCTAACAAAAGTCTCTCATTCAACACATTAAAAAATAAAATAAAATCACCACTTACAAGTCTTGAAACGAGTAATGTCTTATATGGATCATTATTCGGATCATCTACATATAAAAAAATTCAAATTAACTTGAAAATCCTCAAACCGTTAGAAAGGAACATACATAGTACATAACATATACTAGTAAATTGCATTTCTTCAAGTCCTCAGCCGCCTTTGCAACACCTTTCTCAAGCCTTAATCTATAAATTCTCTCCCTTTTTTGTGTCCGGACCATGAAACAAAAACACACAACTATAAAGTCACAGACTTGGTTAATAATCTTGACATAAATTGAAACAGTTTAAGGAGGCATCATCATCATCATACAGGTGTTTCAACTTTTGGCTTAGGTGGATTGTATTTTTGATCCTCAGGCTCAGCAACGTTACTCACAAATAGAGCAATGCCTGTATAAGGTGGACATTTTCTCTTCTCTGGTGGTGGTTTATACTCCAATGGTGGACGTGGTTCAAAGAGCTTCAAGAGATTGTTTCTTAAGCCAGTAGGGTGGCTTTGCCCCATCTGCAAAATTAAGATAGATAGGGTACATATGACATTGTACTAAAACAAGAGTTATCAAGAATCAACAAATTTGATATGGATGTCATATGTTGTTGCTTTGTAATTTATTTATCTTGTTTAGCCTTAAACGCTGTCTTTGGTGTTATCATCTAAATCACAACCCGCTTTACCATTTTTACATATAAGATTTGTCGTTGGAACGTATGTATGTGTGTATGTATTTGTTTTTTTTTCCTCTAAAAGTTATATCATAAAACATTTTGGGAAGGTTTGACCAAAAAAAAAAAACCTTTTAGAAAGATACAACACCACGTTTATCAAACTAGATCCTGGAAAAACTAAGTCGACGAATAATAATAAATTCTCGGAAACTAAGTCCAACCAAAAGAAGACAAATAATTAACAGAATGAAACATAAATAGAAATACGATAAAAACCCGAAAACTGAAAACAGAGAAACGACATATTAGATATGAATCCTAGCAAACACACCTCTCACCTACAAAACTCCCTAACTCCTTCAGAATCTACACAAATTTTACCATCTAATAGTGTGTATGTATAACTATACCAAATGTAATTATGAGTATTATTTGTTCTTCTGGATATGCAATGCTTTTATTTATACCAAATTTAATTATGAGTTAAAAAATGATTTGCAGTGTATTTGTTTATGTTAAATCAAATGTTATCATGTAATGAAACACATGTAACAAGGCATATAAACATAAGGGACTTATCATTTTCATTAACAAATTATATATATATATATTGTAAATTAATGGCATAAAACCACACAATTTACACAAACATAGTATGTAATGCTTTAGATTCATTATGGTAAACATCAATGGGGACGTTGACCTGGAATATTTCCTGGAGGATCGTAGCTACACATGATCCATATGTTCGTATCATTCTGACACCTCACCGAGCCGCATCCAAGCCGGACCGAGTTACGCCAGACGACTTGAGTATAGTCATCGCACACACCATCACACGTATCGTTGTCATATTTGTAATCTAAACTCTCTTGCATCCAATATCCAACCGCGACGGGCCCACTCATATTGGAGTCCGGATTTTTCCCGACAATAATATTTTCGCCATAAGGTCCCGAGGAGTGCGTTAGATCACAATCTTCGATTTTTTGGTTAGCAAAACTCTGTGCATAGGCTGCAAGAGTGTTGTTCCACCCCATTGGACCCACTCCTACTTCTGCTCGGGCTTTGTTGTGAGCCGCGAGCGTTTCTTGTGGCTTGACATCAGCTCCTGGGTGTCCTTTTTGAGGTTGAGCGAGGGTGACTCGAGCCAGGACAAACAATAATGTGACTATGATGATGCTATAACCAAAAACTGACTTGCTCTTCATTTTTTTTTTCTGTGAGACTTTTTTTCTTTTCTGACTAATGTATATATAGAAGTTGGATTGGTGGACTGGCTGCGAAGCAATTTAGTAAAGATAATTAGTAATTGTTTTATTCTTTGACCCAAAAAAAAACAAAATCATTAATTTACTTTAATTTGTTAACAAATTTTCCAAAAAATTTATTCAATTACCCATATATAGATTATAGAGTATAGTCAAAAGAAAGAAAATAAGAGTTATCAAGAATTACCGAATTTGAGAAAAGAGACAAACTAGCATAAGCTGAAGAATACATGTCTCAGTTCCTTTCTCAGAGCTCAGCTAAGGTTCTACCTCTCTCAACATCAACCAACACTCTTCTATCATCAATATGGAAACTTTTAGGGGATTAAAATTTAATAATCTTGAAGACTTTTGTACATAAAGTCAGAGCGAGTCCAGAGAATTTAAAGATTCAAAGTAAAAGAAATAATTTAAGGTCCAATCAAAATAATGATAATGAAATTTAGGGATTGACGGGCGTTACCAGTAAACTATAAGAATATTGTATGAACAAAACGACTGATTTAATTGATAAAGATTTAAGAGTCGCAAGTCCAAACTGGAGAAGTTTGGACTCAACGTTGGCTCTACATAAAGTAAAACATTATTGAGCAAAGACCTTGAGAGGGGGAAGCCACTACACAAATTCTTATCTATTGCAGTGACCTTTTCTTAAAATATGGCATAATTGAAACAGTCTGAGGTGTATCATACAAGTAATTCAACTTCTGACTTAGGTGGAGCGTATTAAAGTTACTCACAAACAGAGCCATTAGCTAGGCTTAATAGACTACGAAACTAAACTCTAGAGAGAGGGAGAAAATAAACAAGAGTAATCACGAATACGAGATCCAAAAGATCAGGAAATGTTTAAACGGCACCGTGTGGCGTGTTGATATGATCAGTTTGTTCTCATCAATTTTCTCTAATTTCTGCAATTTTCTAGTAAATTAATAATCTCTGCCTGAATTGCGATTATGGTCAATGAAAGCTACCACTATTTGACACTTTTTTATATCCGACAATACAGTAAAACGATGTATTTTTAACCCAAAAAAAAAAGATAAAAGGTAAAACAATTTCGTGTTATATTATCAACTGTTCATAAATTTAATTTATTTTTTGCAAATTTTCTTAATATAAATCTCTGGAGATGATTTCGAGATACCCTATTTGACACTTATCTGGAAAAAAACACTATTTGACACTTCGCGCTCTCTCTCTCGGGAGATGATTTTGTTGAAGCTACCAAAACAGTTCCATCCACCGGATCCGCCGGACCTGCCAGACCTAAGTCCATCTCCGCCTCAAATCACAGTTCTTCATCTTCTTTGGTCACAAAGCTCTATCCGTTGTAGGAAATGCTACCAGCGAGTAGTTCCTCTCTCTCCGCCAAGCCTGATTTCTGTCTCACGAATCCGGAGGGCTTCTCAGGCGTTTCTCGTCATCACTTTCATTTCCCGGGCCTTATCTCCGAGTTCCACTACTTTTTCTACTCTCCCACTCCCTCAGGTATGCTCTTACTCCTCGCCTTCGGACTCTTCTACTATGGACTTTTATCAGATTAGGGTTGAGTGGGTGGCTCTAGTTTGGGGAGTTTCAGGTGTAGCTAGTTCGTTGCTCAGGTTTTCAGTAACTGTTTACCCTCTTGTGTCTCCCTTACCACCCTGGTGCAGATCTTTACTGCAGAATGCAGTCTCAATTTCACGTATGCTCAGTATCTTTTTTTCTAATGGAGCGTCCCTTATTGTTAATCTTCTTTTGATTGCGATTTAAATATTGATTTGATCGGTAACGAAGATTGTTATTATAATATAGATGGTATTACTACTTTACCTTGTATTGAATTTTGTTTTAAACAAATTTTTATTATTATTATTATACCAAAAGTTTTTGGACCGAAACCGTAATTCCCAAATTAGAAACCACAACATAAAATATTATTTTGTCCCTAGCGTCACTCAATCTTTTGACCAAAAGTAATATTAGTTTTAGACAAGTTTTAGTCGTTTATATTGCTAAGGGTTTAGCTCATGTAACGGTTTCTATTATTTTGTAGTTGCTCGATTCGGTACTCTTCTCCACGGCTCTTCAGCTTGAAGATTTGTGTGTTCAAGCTTATTGGTCATCTCGACGGTGATTAGAAAGTTTGTGTTCAGCTCAAAACTCATCCTGACATTGTCTCTCCTCTGCCTTTGGTGCATTTGTTTTAACCTTATTGACTATGGAAGAAGATCTGGTTCTCCTTTTTGTTTCAGAAGGAAAGTGGGAAGGAGTTCATGGAAGTTTTTGAAATTTCATTTGATATTGGGTCCTTGTTAGACTTTTTCTTTCTAATTCTATCTTTGCTTTAGTTTTTGTTACCATTTGTATGGTTTTTATTTGGGCAAGCATTGCCATTTGTTAGATATATATTACCTTTGTTTGTATGTATTTCTTTTCCAATTCAATGGAGTTTGAGACTTTATTACCAACATGAAGGTTTAAACAAAAGGAAAATCTCTGCTCAAATTTGCGAATGAATGCTATCATTAATCGACACTTTAATATATATACGACATTACACGTAGTTTAACCAAAACACTGGTCACAAGGAAGTGGGCCAGAACTGAAGACCAAACACCACAAGAATGGCCAGAACCGACAGATACGACAAACCCTCCACAGCACCCAACAAACCAAACGGCCCATTTGATAAACCCGACCCAGTTTTTGTCTTAGTGTACAAAGACCAACCCACGATACCAACCACCACCAAGTAGATTACACCTTCTAACACTCCAATTGAACCAGCCGGTCCTGGACGTAATCCACAGCCGGTGGTCTTCAAAGTGTAGTGCGACCATCCAATAACCGGCGTCGAAACTAAACTACCACCTATAGCCGCCTTCTCCAGAAATCCTTCAGTCTCGGTATTATCCCTGGCCTTAGGTATGACCCTACCTGACGGCTTAATTGATCTCCGGTGAGACAACGGTGATAGAGAGGCAGAGATCGGAGATAGAAGAAGCATTTTAAGAGAGAGAAAATACTGGATTTTTGAAGTCTCTCACATGTTAAGACCACACAAAATAGCAAAACTCTATGCAATTTAAGAAGCCTTGACGACCGTTTGATCTTAATGCATCAACACACACTGCGGCAATCCTAGCAAAACCGGTCCTGACCAATTTGATACGACATGTGTAAGTGTAATGGATGTAAAAACAAAAGACGATATAACTCAAAAGATTTATCCACATAAGCATCTTACAAGACCCTCTAACAGAGAAACAAGGTCTCGAAACTCTCTTCCTTTTGGTTCTTTTTTTGTTGTTGTTTTTGTGTTTTTGTTTCCCTCCATAAAGTGCGGTTTCTAAAAGGGCGGTAAATACAAGCTGAGTAACCGTCATTTGAAAATCCACCAGCCTGACTATAACTGACATTTGACATTTCAGATATAGCCGCCCTAATCCTGAAGGAGCAGAGCTTCTTTTCCATTCAAAACTCATCAAACTAGAGATTCTGATTTGTACTATGTTTCATGTTCAACCTTCCTCATCATCATCGTCATCATCATCATCATCTTCATCTTCATCACCATCGTCATCTCGTTTTCTCTTTGGGCGAGATGATGATGCCAAGGACTGATCAGGGATTGGTAGGTCATCTTCGACTTCTTCTTCTTCTTCTTCTTCATCTGGATCGCTGTCCTCATTGATCGGCTCAATGTCACTAACCACAGCATCATGATCTTCCACTTGAGAGACTGGCTGAACAAGGTACCCTTCACCAGATTCTTCATCCTATAAAATTCATCAAAAGGGATCAGTACATACAGCAACAATTTGGCAAATAAGAACTTCAAGCATGGAAGCATTCCAGCGACAAAAAGGGTCAACTTTGGCTTTAGTTGTCTTCACATCACAAAAGGGTTCACTGTAAAACTAACCTGATACTTTATGCAGCAAACAAAACAATGCAAGACCGGACTGATATTCTAAACCAGTAGCATAATTAGAGACGATACTAAAGTCACCTCTTAACTGTCCACTATCAATCACCAAAGTTCTAACATCTATCTCTGAATAGCAGCAGTAAATTGAACTTTGGCACATAATTTTGTCAAAATGAAGTTATAAGTCTATCAAGAACCTATCTGCAGCAACTAATAAACCAGTAAAAAACAAGAAATCATTAGTGAAACTGAAACCCAAGCATTGCATTCGTATATCAAAACATTGCATACGGTTTTAAGTACCAAGTATCTCACCTCCTCTTCACCATCATCATCTTCATCCCCAAACTCCACATCATCCTCAACCCCTTGGTCATCTTCCCCAGTCTCACCATCACCATCTTCATCATCATCCCCTTGCTCATGTCCATCAATCTCTCCTGCATTCATCAGCCGTCCTGTACTCCCTGACCCGCCAAGACTACGATCATCATTATCAACTTCCTCTTCATCCTCATCCTCTTCTTCATCTTCTTCATCATCAACCCCATCTTCTTCATTATCGCTATCTTCAATTTCATGCACTTCAACAACATCATTATCTTCCCCTACTTCCTCCTCATCAATCTCTTCCCCAGACTCACTATCATTCCCATCATCTTCCCCTTCCTCCCCATTTACAGCTTGTAGGCGAAACCCATTAGGTCTGTAACTCGTCCCAGTCACTCCAGTCGCTTGCTCTGACTCATCATCCTCTGCATCACTCTCTTCATCCTCATCAACATCAACAACCCCATCTAACCTTTCACTATGCCCATTACTCATCCAAGGAGCCTCTGTTTTTTCATCTCCATCAACCTCACCACTTCCAGGATCCTCCTCATCACCTTCCTCCTCTTCTTCCTCATCCTCCTCATCTTCCTCATCATCTTCATCATCAGACTCAGGCCTCTCATTCCCTTCAGCATCAGTCTTATCTAAATACTTCAAAGTTTTAATCAACCCAAAAACCCTGGATCGATAATCCTTAACCCTAGTCACAGGACACTCATACAGATCAAGAGAAACAAGCTTCAACTCAGCTAAAGGAGCTAGATCCTCAACAAACTGGATCCGATTATTAGATAAATCCAAATCACGCAACGAATCAAGCCCAGCTTCAACAAGAAACTCCAAACCAACAGTGATTCGATTATCAGATAAGATTAGCTTCTGTAAATTACCAAGTCTCGGAAACTGTTCCAACGAAGAAACACCGATATTAGCTACAGAAAGATGTTGAAGATTCTGAAACCTCTCTAGAAGACTAGGCGGTGGTAAACGTCCTTGAACACATTTCACAGCTCCATCAAGTGTAAGCGTTCGAGTAGCTAAATGGTCTGTTTGACCATCTAGAGCCGCTTCCACAGCTCTTTCCCAAATCTCATCCATCAAAAACCAAAACCCACCTTAAAAAGCTCACAAAAATCGTATCTTTGAAGTAAATACGCGTTTCCACGGAGAAGAAGATTTCACAACACAACAAAAAAAGGGAAAAAGGGTTAAACAGAGGAAACCGAGAAAGCGCGACGGAGGTGAGAGTTGATTTAGATGATACGGAAATCGAAAAACCCCTCTTTTGGATTACTACCGAAACCCTAATTTGTACGGTGACAAACCAGTCGCCACTAAACCTCGTCAGGAAGACGAAAACCTAAACATTTGTTCTTTGTTGGGCTCTTTAATTGATTTTCAGAAAATATTGGGGCGGGTTTGGAAAAAAGGATCCGAATTGTGGGGGCGGGTTGGTTTTGAAGAAATTTGTGTGAATTATTTAATGTTGATTATAACCGTTGGATTTAAGTGTTTAGGATCGATGACGTGGATAAATGGAGGGTTTAGATTGAATAGTTTTGTGCTGGTTTGTGTATAAAGACGCAAGGGTTTTAGATCTGGCCATCTTCGACACGTCTCTGTTGTGTGCAACTAATAGTGGACCTAGTGTTTGACATATTTACAAACACACCATTATCGATCTTCTTCTTCTTCTTTTTTTTTTCAAAGATGAATTATCAAATGTACAAGACGTTAGCGGATGTCGTAGTTTTGTTAGAAATTTAAACACGTAGTATAATTTCATCCGTAATTTTGTGTTTTGGTTTAACTTAATAAAGTTTTGGAAGTTTAAAAATTAAGCTACAAATGTTTGTTATATCATATTAGCATCATGGCATGTTATTTAAAACTCTAGGAAATTTCAGTCAAATAGTATTTCCATAACATAGAGAATCGTTGTAACTTCTGTATACATAAATCTTCACTCATCTATTAAAAGAAAATTTGGTACCAAGAAATAGCTTACCTAGTCAACACTTGAAATTACAACTTAATGTATTGGAAACTTTAGCAGTATATAATTGGAAAGTAGAGAACAAAATTCAGCTAACTAATTTTGCAATTTTAAGGACCTAATTGGCTGAGTTCGCCCTATGTTTCTCTCCCAAGCACAAAAAACAAGATAACCGCAAACCTTGAACAAGATGAGTTTACTCTACCGGCGTTGCACCTTCTCCGGCTGTCTACTTTTCTAACATGTGCTTTAAAGGAGAGATTTCTCGGGTGAGCCTCTGTTTCTGGCGTCGTAGTTGTTTTTTTTGGCGAGTATTCTCCTGAAATGACTTTTCTCCTTTTGTTTTTTTGAGCCACTATAGACCTTTTCTGAAACATTCGATCATTTTCCTCGATTTGAGGCTTTCTTCAGTATCACCAATGGATTCTCCGTCTCCATCGACTCCGCGAGAACCACTTGACCACCCGATCTGCTTCTTCTTTGGAGATTCTTATGCTCAGCCGCCACTTTTCACCTTCTCTTTCTTGGTCTTTGCCCCTATTAGGTTTCCAACACTGAATTTGTACTCTCTGGCGTCTCTAGAAGTGTGTCTCTTTCCGATCACCTCCGTATGCTTCTACGTTAAACCTCTCTTCTCTCCGTCGTTGGGATTAGTCTCACCGGACCAAAAATTCTCTAAGACGTCTCCAGAAGTGTATCTCCTTCCAACCACCTCCGCTTGCTTCTGCATAATAGTTTTCTCCTTGTTGTCTCTGGGATTAGTCTCGCTAGACCGAAAGTTCCGTATGGCATCTCCAGAAGCGTGGCTCTTTCCATCCATCGTCATATCTGTAACATCTTTAACCCTCCCACTCACCCATGTATCCTCTAATTCACCTTTCGATTCTCATGCCCTGGAGCTTTATTAACTTAATAAAAAGTATGTAGAAATGGTTTTGAGGATTGTAGGAATAGTTAGGTGGTCTCTGATGGTTTCGTTGGTGTGTGTGCCTTCTTGTGGCCCATTTACTGCCCTGATGCGGGCTTTTACTGCTTGTTACAGAATCTCGCCTCCAATTTCTTTTGGAAATCTGGTTTCAAAACATAATTTCATTTTGATAAGAATATGGATCGATCTAATCACTTTGTTGATGTTACTATGTTACATTTTATTGAGGTTTATATCATTGTTAGTGTTACTACTTTACCTTGTATTAAGGCTTTTATTAGACGAGTTCTAGTCGCTTTCTTTGCTAAGGTTTTAGTCCCGGTTATTAGCTTTGGTGACTATTGGTTTGTAGATGCTACACATACTACTCTGCTTTGCAACTCATCCATTCACATATTATTAGCTTCAATTTGCTAGTACATAAGGAAAGTAAGGAACATGCTCAGTTTCGAAGACAAATCTTACTCTGTAATGGAGACAGAGACAAAAGCTACTTCAGAGGCAATCGAATGGCAAAAGGCTTAGGAATCACACCCTATGATCCAATTACCTTAGGCTTCTTCCCCAAAAGTACACGTAATAACTTCTGGTTTTCTATGTTCTGTTGTTGCCTCGTGGAAGGCATAATCCTCCCTAGGAGGTGTTGGTTGGGTGTATAATGTTGCAGGAAATACAACTATAGAACCTGTTAAAGCTTGGCCAGTCAAACTTGTCTTATTGCATACCTCGGTCTTAGGTGAATTAGAATTAACGATCCTATCGAACTTACAAACCGTGATGCACCTTTTCAACTCTATTGATTCTTCGTGTGATCTGTATGACACTCTTGAAAATATTCGCTCATTTTTATCTTTTTTTCATTCGTTTTTGTTTTACTTTATTTTCAACACAATAATTGTTTTAGCTGACTTTTTACAATATAATTTTGAGAATTTAATCTTTCCAAACTGTGTTTCGCAAGTTTCTAATGGAAAATTATGGGTTTGACAAAAAAAATTTAGAAAGTAGAGAAAACCAAATGGAAAATCACATTTTCGATAAATTGGTAAGAGGAAGAAGGTAAAAGTCCCCAAACGTTGAAAAATCGTATTTCGATCAGATATTTTTTCTCTTTTTTTTGTGATTTGTCGCTTCTTGATCAAATTAAACAGTCATTAACGTTTTTCCACCGTATGCAATACCGACAAAGTAAATAATCATAATTTATTTTGCGCTAATCTTTTAAAAGTATAGTCATCTTTCTTGGTTTGCGCCAGACCTCGTCTCCAATTCAAGATGAAGAAATCTTCACCCGTTGATTATGTTGCCGCTGATGTAAATCTAGTCCATAAACATATATATTAGTTGTCGATTATATATCCAAATTCTGTATTTCTGTTCAAATCTTAAGATTCCGGTTAAGTAATTTCATCGGTAAATAAATTTTTGTAATCTAAAATGCCTAGCAATGTAATTTCGATAGTCCAGTAATTAACGATGGCTGCTAGTTTGTTGAATGACACTATAGAAAATTGTCTGTTCTTTATGCGAATGGCTTTATGAGCTAATTCAGACACCATATATTTAAGTCTTTTTGCCATGATACAAAACTTTGTTGCTATTCAGACTTGTACTTTAATACAGTATTCATCTTTACAGTGAAACTCCCGTGCACATTTTCAAAGTTTATTTGTTTTGAAATACTTTTTATTATCTTAAAATAAATTTTATGATTATTTTGTTTTATAAAACTTTTTTTCTGCATTTTAAACTTCTTATATTGAATCGAACTGAGGGATATTTGGTCAACCCTTATTTTAAGATGCTAAAGTTTATAAGATTGAAACAATCTTCAACGTACGGGCTTGTGAACGGTGTAACCAACTTAAACCTGAAGAAGTCGATCCTGTGATGTCTATAAGGAACCACTTCCACTTGTCTGATATGTTTGAGTCTTTGAGCTTACATCCACGTCGGCAAGTTCTGCTATCTCAATTCCATGTTGGTCCCATTCCGAATAAACATTTATTCCGTAATGGGAACGTCCTATACTGTCTCCTAACTATTTTTATTGGTGCTCGAATGAATCAAAACAATGAAATATCTGAAGATTTTTCAACATCATTGGTCTCTGCTATCTATTTAAAGTAATTTGCTTACCTTTTCGTTCAGAGATTAGTGGCGAAATTACTTATTTCTTTGACGTGTTGCTAATTTAGTTGAGTAATATATCAAATTTTTAGACTGTTTCAAACAATTCGAATGTTAGTTGTTTCCTAGTTATCGGTTTATAGGTGAAACACAATTAAGCTACTTGCTTTTGTTGACTTAACACAATTATTTTTGTTTTCGTTGTTAACTCATATTTTGTAATGTTAAAACTATGCTATACTTATTGAAACTATATACCTTTTTTGAGATACATGCAACATCAATTAGGAAATTGGGAGGTTTAGGCGTGACTTTAAAAGCAAAAAAGAAAATCTAGAGTTTTTTTGTTTGTTAAATGGCATTAAAAGAAATCTAGAGTTGATAGTATAAAATCTTTGGTTGGGCTTCTAGTGAATCGAAAAATAGGTTTGATTGTCAGATTCTCAAGATGAAGGAGCCGCAGATATTTTTCAGAATGGAACGCAAGAGTGGGCTCAGCTCTGGATATAGAGATTTCGGCCCAATACTGTCCATGCTCCTCAAGCTTTGCCATCTTTGGATTTTTGTTTATCTTTTGCATTATCACTTTTTTTAACTAGTATTTGGATTATCGTAAAGAGCGAAATTATGATTTCTTTATTGATTACTAGATAGTGCTGAAACTTTATCTGTAGAAAATGGAATTTCAAAGCTGGCTAAATAGTGTCTTGTTTTGAGGGACCCTGTTATGCTTTAAATAATTTTTTGAACTCACACAAAAATAAGACAGAAAAAAAGGAAAATAAAGTCAAACAATAGCTTTTGTTGGATATTGCATAAGAGTTGGATTTCTCCTTTATCTTTCTATCAAATCCAAAAGTATAAATAAAAATCAATCCAATCTTGTAAATAACATATACCATTATGACAAATATGATAATTATTGTTCAAAAAGGTGTGATCTGGTCCAAGGTTGTATCCAACGGACGTGATGAAACACTATGAAACACGTGGCAACATCTTAGCACCTCAAACACTTATGAGAGGTGTATATCAAAATCACGTAGTTTGTAGAGATACTATAAAGGGTCAAAGTCAACGAATAACACGATCAATTGCATTAAATGTGTAATAGCATGATAATCAGAAGACTGAAAATTTTGATAACATCGATAGACGACAAAATCAATCGTCATTGCAAAATTGCTTTAATTGTTTATCTTCTTCTTTTGTCATTTATCGACAATTATGGAAAAGCAATAGGACGGTGAATCCTCCACTGTCTTTGCCAAAGGACAATCCAATATTATGTGCTGACTACAGACAAAAAAAAAACTAATAATGTTAGAAGAAATTAAATCTAATACTTTTGAATTTAATAATATAATTATTAACCAATGACATCAAATTTTACAAAATTAATATCTCTAAAATTCGACTATAATTTTGATATCTAAAATCTTTACTTATTGGACTATATTTCAGAGACGGACATAGTATTCGTTTAAGGAGAAACACCAATTTTCTTACCTCAAATCTTATTATATTAATCTACAATTTTATAACTTTTTCATCTGTAACAACTTATCACATTTTACTAAATTATAATTGCATTGTAACATCTACAGAGTATATGTAACATGATTATGACTAAATAGATCTGATATTGTATTAATTCACTAGCACATTTGATATAAAGAATCAATGACATCAAATTACTTTATCTGCAAACTTGATAATGTTTCTGACCATTCAAACTAAAACGAGATTTCTTTTTTTTTTGCAAAACAATACACTAAAACGAGTAAATAAATTAGATTGTTTATGGAAAGAAATATAATGAGACTGATACTTTTATATTAATAATGCATGGAAACCAAAATCAGATAGATACTTGAAAACACTCTAACCCCACAAGGATCGACAAAAAATATTTATTTTAGATGGCTCAACAAAATTATTATTTTTCAAACATTCCAAAAAAATTTAAAATATCCAAAGTGCTGAAAAAGTTGAAAATCGACTAAAAAGAGAAAGAAACTAAAATAATTGTGCCGATAGAGAAAGAAGAGAGACTAAAGAAAAGGCTCCTTTGTCTCCGAACAACCAAAAAAAAAAAGGGTCGTAGCTTTCTTTCACACGAAATCTCACAAGCCGCCTTATCTGGAAATCAGTTTAAAACTCTCACTAGTCCGACGGCGTAACTCTCCGGTGGAATCTCAGCCGTTGGATCTGAGAAATCTTACTTTTCAATAGACGGAGAATTTTTTTTTTTACTTTTGTTTAATTTAGTTTTAAATTGTTGTTATCAGAAAAGGTAAGTAGCAAAAAAAGAGGTTTTTACGAAATGCAGATTGACTGGAGGAGAGTTATAGAAATAGAGAGAAAGTAAAAAAAAAAAAAGTAGAGTGTGAAAAATATAAACCCTAAAGGTTGAAACTTGGTTGACGAAAATGAGCTGAAAATTTTTCTACATTTATTTCATTCTAACTCTTTTATCTAAAGAATCATTAGGAACAAAGAAAAAAAAAAGTGAGAATTTTTTTATTAAAGATGCCGGTAGATTTAGATAACTCCACCGGCGAAGCAAGTGTTTCATCCACCGGAAATCAAAACCCACCTCTTAAATCCGCCGGAAAATCCACCGGAAAGAAGAAACGAAATCTCCCCGGCATGCCTGGTAACTTTAAAAATCAAAACTTTGCAGTTTTATTCTGATTTTGTTAATGTTTTACCCTCTCTTTTTTTTTCAGATCCAGACTCAAAAGTTATAGCTTTATCACCAAAAACTTTACTAGCAACAAACCGATTTGTCTGCGAAATCTGTAACAAAGGATTCCAAAGAGACCAGAATCTACAACTTCACCGTCGTGGTCACAATTTACCATGGAAATTCAGACAAAAATCAAGTAAAGAAGTGAGGAAAAAAGTCTACGTTTGTCCTGAACTTAACTGTGTTCATCACGACCCTTCAAGAGCTTTAGGAGATCTCACCGGAATCAAGAAACACTTTTGTCGGAAACACGGTGAGAAGAAGTGGAAATGTGATAAATGTTCAAAGAAATACGCAGTTCAATCTGATTGGAAAGCTCACTCCAAGATTTGTGGTACTAAAGAGTATAAATGTGATTGTGGTACTCTATTTTCTAGGTAAAGTGTTTTGCATTTTTTGATCCAAAAACACACAAAAATTCAATTCAAATTTCTGAGTGATTTTTTTTGCAGGAGGGATAGTTTTATAACGCATAGAGCTTTTTGTGGTGCATTGGCTGAAGAAAGTGGGAGAAGCCATAATCAACAAAGTAAGAAACAGAATCAAGAAATTTTGACCCGGAAAAAAACGGTACCCGACCCGAATCCTAAGGTTGCTGAGGTTGATACTGAGTCTGCAAAAATCAAATCTTCCTCGACTTTAACAATTAAGCAATCGGGTAAAAGTTCTAGATTGGGAAAATTTAGGTATTTTGGATCAATTTTTGTCGCTTTAGTTTCTTGTTTTTAGCTGAAAATGAAGATGGCAAAAGTAATATCTGTTAATGGTCGGTGATCTTGGAGTTTAGTAGGTTTTTCTTTTGTCTGTAGTGTTGTATTATTTTAATCTGTTACCTGATTGAGAACATAATTCGTTTGGTTATTTAGTAGTTGTTCAATGGCTGATTGATTCTTTATGATAAAGAAATTGAAAATATGATTGATTTGCTTTTCTTCTTTTTACAGTTTGAAAAAGTATTGAACTTTATGTAAACGACTAATGACCCTTCTTGATTTTTTTATTTCTTGGCAGAATCCCCCAAAACCCCTCCTCAAATCGTTCAAGAAGCTCCAAAACCGACCCGTTTAAATGTTACACGTAATGGTGGCTGTTTTGAAGGCTTATTCGAATCTTCCTCAGCTTCTCCGAGTATATACACATCATCTTCTTCTTCACCAAGTTTATTCGCGCCATCCTCATCCATTGAACCTATCTCTTTGGGTCTTTCAACAAGTCATGGATCATCCTTTCTCGGGTCAACCTGGTTTCAAGCTCAGCCGGCTATGTCAGCAACTGCTCTACTTCAAAAAGCAGCACAAATGGGAGCAGCTTCTTCAGGAGGTTCATTGCTCCGTGGATTAGGGATAGTTTCATCAAATTCATCTTCTATGGATGCAATAGTCCCTCATGGACTAGGATTGGGACTGCCTTCTGGTGGCGAAAGCAGCTCGGGTTTGAAAGAGCTCATTATGGGGAATTCATCGGTGTTTGGTCCAAAACAGACGACATTAGACTTTCTTGGATTAGGTAGAGCGGTTGGTAATGGAAATGGTCCAAGTAGCGGACTATCCGCTCTGGTTCGAGGAAACAGCGGCATCAATGTGGCCTCGACGTTTGAATCGAGTTTTCAGGAAAAGACATTGGTAGAAGAAAGTTATAAGTAGGGTAACTAATATGTTTGAGAGAAATTGCGGGGTTTTAGATGTTCTTGTTCAATAGCTTAGTGTGAGTTGAAACTTCCGTTTGAATGAAAGGGTTCAATATTAAATATTTTTTACATTTAATCTTTTTACAGTGATCGATCTAATTTCTGATTCTTGAACGCAAAGAAACCATTAGTGACGATGAGTGACTCTAAACTCCGATTGAAATTGTTTTGCTTTCGTTGCCTTAATCGGAATTGGTAAAAAGAGACGAGGTTTACTTCTTTTAATAGAAACTCTTTTCAAATCTTGAATAGTTGGGGTCCTATTTTTTTTTTTGTTACGTTTTAAGTCGAATATTGAAATTTTACCTTTCGATTTTTGACCATTGATTTGATTAAAAATTCGATAGACAAAAAGAAAAAAGAGATTCGAGAAAAGATATTTTTTGCTGTGCCAGTGGTATCGATGATAATACGATATTATGACATGTTATTATCACGACATGACAACAACTCTAAGAACCGTTTAAATCTCTTAATACGGAGCCATATAATAACGGGAATAGGCTGTAATTTCTTTGGAGGCCTAGGCCATAATATATAAGCCCATAAATCTCAATGTAAACCTAAAATTTCCAAACATATACTACTGAATTAAATACGAAGAGGCACACGAATCAAATAAATTTGTTAAATTTCATTGCAATCTTTGGAAACCGAACGATTTTATTTTTCAACTCATTTTCACTAAACTGAAAGCTTAAAAGTTAAAACGAAACTAATAATTGTAGCGTATAGTACGACCCATCACAATAAGGGATAAGTCTAATGTTGGGGTTAAGCTCTCTAATTAAGTCTCCTCCTTGCGCGTGGAAGTAACGCGCTACTTTATTTTCTCTTCCCACGAAGAAAAAAGCAGCGACCAAAACCCTAGATCTAGTTTTGCCTCTCCGGCGGCCGTGGGTTTTAGCACCAGCTCAAGCCACAAAACCAAGATCATATACCCGAAAATAAGCTTAAGCTCTATCGATTTAGACTCTGATACCAAATGAAATAATTATATGTGTGTTAGATTGATAACGAAAAACCCAAACTCAATTTGATAACGAAATTACAACTCACTTTTATTAACCGATAATGAATCAATGTTCATAGAAAACAACCATTCATCTTCACCTTATCCAAGCTCAAATCAAGTTTCAACAATGGTGGAACGAATCCAGAATTACAAAAATCACAAAATGATCCAAGATATGTTTTGATTCTTGCATGAATTGATTCTTGTGGACTTCCATATAAGAACGACGTTCTTGAGCCTGCTTGAAACAGCGGTATTGCTTTACTCTTCTCGATGACCACAATATGTTTTTCCAAGTGTGCAGTCTCACTATCTCCGTGGTGCTGCTTTTGATCTTTTCCCAACGTAGTCATCAAATCCATCTTCTTAGCTGACATTGACTTCAAAATAAATAGAGTTGAAATCTCGGTAAAATCTCTTGAATATTCAAAAGACAGTTCTTCCATAATCAAAGCTACTATGACCTTATCATCTCTTTAAGAGACTGTTTTGTCGTTTTTATGATCAATTTCAACATTTCTTATCTTCTTATTTTCTGTACAAACAGCCTCTATTTGTATAATATCCTTCAATTTCGTCTCTCTTTGTATCTCATTAAATCATGGAGTTAAACCAGTAGCCTATAAGGTTCCACCAACAAAAATATAAGAGAGTATAACCTCTGGTCCAAGAATAGGACAATAGATGGAGGTAACCTTGATTTCTTTTAGATGAAGCAAATCAGTTAATGGTTCTTGTAATAATAATTTGTTGCGGTAATCTCCCTTTATCATCTTACAACTACAGTTTTGGTGTTACTATATACTTTTAGTTTTTTTCTTTTTTTATATATCTAAGAGGTGATCCAGGGTTTTAACATCCGACTAATCCCTCTAAAAGCTCACTTACCTGATTTTCTAATAAGTTTAAAGCATAACACAATTTCTACTGATGAAATAAAAGCGATTTAGATATATACTTTTAGTTAATTATATATATATATATATATATGTATTTACGTCTCTAACACGGTTTTGGTGTTACTATATACTTAAATCTAAATATATAATATATATATATTTACGTTTATAACACATTCCATTTCCTAATTTTTCTTAATTTTTTTTTTTTTACATATTCTCACATTTTACTTCCGACAACAGTATATTCCATACTCAAGAGTCCCATAATGCAGCCCAATTCTTTCTTTAAAATTCTGGTTTTGGAAAACCGACTCAAACCAAATATTAAAATTTGTATAAACTCGAAAATCAGAAATTTACATCAACAATATGAAAATCGAAAAATACAAAAACATCAAGAAGACAAAAAATCGACCACTTAAACCTGCAAGTCACTGCTTCTCCATGGTAACAATCTAAACCAAACAAAACCAAACTAGAAATCAAGATCAGCAAACTCCCATAGCTACATTACACACTGTACAATCTAACAAAAGATTACTCAGCTTTTTATTATAAGTCGTCACTCTTATGAAGTCGAATCTGTTTGACAAGAACCACTATTAGTCTGACGATCTGAGTATGGTCTAATGAACGATCTTCTCCACCAAACCTCAAAAGCTCTTTGAAGATTCGGACAACAATCTCCTCCGTTGAGAAAACTCCCAAGCCACGACAGCAAAATGCTCTGCTGATCTTCCAACGGCAATGTCAGTATTGTTCGACCGATTCCTTCCTCTACTAGTTTACCATCGAACGATCTGCAACCGTGCTGGAGCCAGTTATAGTCGTTAAACAATGGTTGCAACCATGTGGTTAACAGCAAAAGCCGTGTGTCTTTTGAAGGCAACAATTCTCCTCTTCCAATCCCTATGAAGAGCCGAGATGTTACACGGCTTATATGGTAACGAGACATTAAAGGAAGCTTCTCGTGTAATAAAGCGAGCTCCTTTTGGTTTGCCCATGTGATTGAGAAGTCCTCTGCAGCTTGTCTTTCTGCTAATACATCGAGCAGCCACGTGAGATTATCCGCTTCTACCGCTATCTGTTTAGTATCCGTCTCAGGTTTCTCTCCCTCGCAAGCTTGTTTGAACAGAGACAAAACTGAATCTAAGCAGTTTTGACAAGAGGAATAGATTGTTTCATTGAAGTTATCAGCTACATTAGCTCCAGTCTGTTCCCTAAGAAGCTTCAGGACAACAGATTTCATCTCACGTCGACTTTTTTCCTCTTTGCTTCTTAAAACAAGCTCGATGATCCGTGAAAGCGTCTCTTTTGGTGGATCCACAGCATTAGAAGCAACTCGTTTCAGAACAGGCGTGACACCAACTCCTTCAGTTTTTAATCTAAGAATCGATGCGATAACTTTCTCTTCTTCTTCTTCCCCAACCCAAGGCACAGCTTCTAAGTAATCCAAACAAGATTGTATACATAAACTGAAACCAAGAAGCTCTGCAACCTGCAATAACAACAACCTAAGTCCTTAGAAATTCCCCTAAAGCTCTAAAGTTACCAAATTGAGTCATTTCTATAAACAATCTTGATAAAACAAGAACCTAATAGAGAAGGATTTAGCTGCAATTACCTTGAGGACACGAAGAACTCTGCTCACATTCTGTTTCATTAGCCGTTGTTTCATATCTTTACAATACATTAGGCCAATAGTCTCAACGTAAATCTCAGCATCTTCACAGCTGTCAATCTCAAGACAAGCAAAAACTGAATCTTTCTCAGCTAGCTTATTGATAAAGAAACTACTATGATCAACCAAAACTTTCTTATGAACACTCAGCTTCACACAAAAACCTTGCTTCCCTACTAAAATCACTTTAGCATCACTACTTCCTGGTTCACCAAACTCAATCGCTACTTTTCTTGGTAAAGTCTCAACCGTTTGCCTCTGTGTTCTCTCTTGAACCGTCGTCGGAACAGCAATACTGTGAATGGTGTCAGAATTAGCCAAATTCTGTTGATTTTCATCGGAGGCAATGACAGATCTAATAGTGGTTGATGATGGTTTCTTATCTGTTGTTGTATGTTTAGGTTTAGGAGGAGGTTGGAGAGGAGGAGAAGATTGTTGTTTGTGTTTGTTGAGAGAGTTATGAGATTTAAGAGTCTTTTGAAAAGCTACAGGAGAAGGACAACACCAGAAACCTTCAGGTGTTACAGCTACTGGAACATTCCTAATCTTCGTTTGCCCTTTCTTGATCTCCGCCATTGTTAAAACCTTAAAGCTTTCACCTTTTACACACCATTAAAGAGACCCAGAAGTCTACAATCTAAGACACAGACACAAACAGAGAGAGGAAAGAGTCAATTGTAGAAATTTGGGGGGGGGGGGGGGGGAAACAAAAAACAAAACCCTAGAAATGAGAAATCTGTAAATTCTTGAATATGTAAAGATTAATCAAGAAGCTGTGTGTAGAATGAATGATTGAAGAGGTAATTATGGTGTTTGAAGAATCAAAGAACAAAGCTTTAATGAAAAAAATGATATGAAAAAGAGACTGGATTTGAAAAAGAGACTGGATTTGAAAAAGAAGAGTAAAGCCAAAACGATAAAGAACAACAAAGGAAGAGAAAGAGATGCATCAAATGGGTCGTCTCTCAACGATTCCTTTATCTTCCACTTTACCTTTGTCTCCTCTTCTCATCTCTCTCTTCGCATGATTTTGATGATTACATGAATTTGTGGGCCTTGAACTAAAAAATATTCTTCTTACTTTATTTCTCAGTGACCAGTCAGCCACGCCATCTCCGTTGTTATTGCTGTTTAAATTTTTTAAAATGATTATAAATGAGACTAAATCAAATTTTGAATTGTTAAAGCTGTTGTGTGTTTGTTCATGTTCATGTGGGGACAGTTTATTTCTTTTAAAAAAATCTTGAGATTCTTGATGAGGCTTTACAAAACAAACCATCACTTTCTTGAAGATTTGTGTACATAAATAATGCACATGCCGTGATATACTAATTAAGGATTAAATTGGTAATAAGGAGATTAACACTGTTTTTTTTTCTTTTTCATTTCTTCTTCAAAGGATATCTTTTAATGGAAGAATATAAAATATTCCATAATTTGTGTTATTCGTACAGATATTTATTATTTATTTATTTAGATTGTGAGCTCCATAAATTTAGGGGGTTGGTTGGGTAGTTAGATTATTTTGCAAAATTTATTCTCACTACTATGATATAGACTTACCTTTATGGTTGAACAAAAGTTACAAAACTACTGATAGTTCGGATATTAACTAAATTTTGTAATTTAATGTTATTATTTTACTTTAGCTCTATGTGATGTATTACGTAATTTGTTTATTTGTTTATTTTACATTGCTGAAAAGGTATATATTCGACGTGATTTCAATTTTACGTTAGAAAACCATTTTGAAATTGTTGTTATAAGAATGACACGTTCGAAGTGAATCAAGGCTTGAAGCTAAACTAACTGAATTAGGAAACAAGAACTGCTCACAGCAGACCCGAGTTCGAACACCAGCTTTGGGGAGGGACTGCTCTTTGAAGGAGGATTATTTATCCGGTTCCAACGCACGGAAGCTACGGGCCATTGCTGGAAGAAGATTTGACGGCATTTGCTGGAAGCTAGACCCACACGAAAAAAGCATAAGGACTCTTGATAGTTGATGCCATGTGTTCCACTTCATTTCAATGCCAAATAAAGTTAATAAATCTTCTTGTTGTTGCAACGAAATTAATAATTTCCATGCCACATGGTCATAATAATAGATGAAGCTAAATAAACCAGGAAATGTAATTAATATTTATTTTATCCGTTTATGCTATCTTTTTTTAGATCTAATATTTATTCATATAGGTATGTTCACTTAATTATATTTGTTGTTAATCAGCCAAAATTTTTTTTATGTATAAGAACATTATTTGCGTAAATATTGTTGGGAGATCGAGTAAGACCGAAATCAAAAGAAAACAAAATCAACTAAAACCATTTTTTCTTAAAATCAATCGAAATGTAACTCTAAAAAAACAATCAGGAAATCAAATAAAATTTTTTTCAGTCAATCAAAACAAAAGCACAAGTAAGATGGAACGATAGAGATTTTGGAATTTTGCAAACCCTATTTTTCGTGCAAGTATTTGAGAGAAGAAAATAACTCATTAAACAAAGAATAAATCTCAAATCTATAAGATAAAATCTATAAAATAAAAAGAATAAAACTCGAACAGGGAGCATTTAAAACCACAGAGAAGCTAATAAAACCACTCCATATAGAAATTTGATCAACGCTCTAGTACTTAAACCAAAACACAAATATTTTAAGATATAAAACTATATTAAGATAAAAAATTGCCTCTTCAGTTTCTAAAAGAAAATTTTTTCGTAATAGTTGCGGATGTTAATTAGTTTAATTTGAGCTTAAGAAAGACTAGAAACTGAATGCTATAGTACTATAGATGTCCAGTTTTACAAAGAGATTACACAAGAAAGATGTTAAAAAATCATCCAAGTTAAGACGACTGACATTGAAAATCAAATGAAAGTAATATCAAGATGGGTGAAGTAACTATAACCACAGAAGTCCAAGATTACAAAGAGATATATAACGGAAGAAAGATGTTAAAAATCATCTAAGCTAAGCTGATCAAACATTGAAAATCAAATGGAAGTAATCTAAAGATCATGGATAAAGTATGCAAGTACAATTTTCGGATCTTGATTAGAGAATGACTTCTTAGAATAAGTTCTTTGGATTCTAATGTTGGATGAAGAATTAGACTAAGCGTCTATTTAGGTAGTTATATCCCTTCTCGAAGATAGTATATCCCTTGAAATCGATTATTGTATTATTTACTTTTTTGAATTTGAATGTCTTGAAATCCCGATAAAAAGCATGTTTTCAAAAATTTTAATTAAAAAAAAACCCTGAAACATAAACTCCATATTCTTTTTATATGAAACATTCTTGTTAAATTTCAAGATTTCAACCATCCTTGGTGATTAAATTGTATCCCCAAAGATTTGTATCCATACATTCTTAACGTTTCTTTCAAGAGGTTCCATACCTCAATATAAGGAATAGTATTTCAAGGTCCTTTTGACATAAGATTCTCGGCCGCTCAAGAGACTCTCTCTTTATATATATTTATATGCAATATCTTGGTGAACTGGGCCGTGTTTTATATCTTCCTTCCCCACGGGAAAACTTCCAGTTTTATGAAATAGAAGATCCAGATCTTGGAGCACCTAATCAACCAGTTGAGGAAGAGGAACGAAAGGCCGGGAAGGATTTGATCTTTTTCCAGTCATGCTTCACTTCAAAGTTTTTCCTTTTGAGTTTGAAAGGGAAAAGGAATAGGGTTCCCGCCATTATAATAATAGCAATGGGAAGAGTTCACCTTGCTCCCTCTCCTTTTAGTCGAGTAATAAATCCTTTGTCTCGTATTCAAACGGATACTATAGAAGGCTGAGAACTGGCTTGTTTGGCTCATCAATTCCAACAACGACTTTTGTATATGATATACCTAAAACCTATTAAGAATGGCTGACAGTTCGACAACAAAATGTAACTATTTTCACTTAGTTCAAACAAAGAGTAAAGAGTAATTGCATTTAGAAAAAAAAAACAAAAAAATATTAGTTAATGAAAAGCTTAAGAAAATAGTAGAACAAAATTACAACAACAAAAGAATAAAGAGATCAAATAAGCAAAGAAATGTCTGCAATCATGTTACAGGTTTACGAAGCCATTCAAGAATCAATAGAAAGGTGTCTTATAGACGTAATAGTGCTAGTGAAGACTTGTAATTTACTTTCGGAGAAAAAAAATAATACTATGAATGTGGTGAGGAGGTGTAAACGTATGGTGGAGGTGGAGACTAGTACTCTATTTTAGGAGAA
This sequence comes from Cardamine chenopodiifolia, assembly GCA_963922655.1. Classification (NCBI taxonomy): domain Eukaryota; kingdom Viridiplantae; phylum Streptophyta; class Magnoliopsida; order Brassicales; family Brassicaceae; genus Cardamine; species Cardamine chenopodiifolia. The sequence goes on from OZ000463.1 coordinate 14,304,049, forward strand.
AAAGAGTAGTGTGGTGGAGGTGGCTGAGAGTTGTAGATGTATGGTGGAGTTGGAGGTGGAGACTTGTATTCTACCTTAGGAGAAGGAAAGTAGTGATATGGAGGTGGTGGGGAACTGTAGATGTATGGTGGTGGTATGGTGGTGGTGGAGACTTGTATTCTATCTTAGGAGAAGGAAAGTATTAAGGTGGAAGTGGTGGGGAGCTGTAGATATATGGTGATGGTGGAGACTTGTACTCTATCTTAAGAGAAGGAGAGTAGTACAATGAAGGTGGCGGGGAGCTGTAGACGTATGGTGGTGGTGGAAACATGTACTCTATCTTAGGAGAAGGAAAGTAGTATGGTGGAGGTGGTGGGAAGCTATAGACGTATGGTGGAGGTGGTGGCAAGCTATAGACGTATGGTGGTGGTGGAGATTTGTATTCTACCTTAGAAGAAGGAGAGTAATAAGGTGGATGTGGTGGGGAGCTATAGACATATGGTGGTGGTGGAGATTTATAGTGTACTTTAGGAGAAGGGGAATAGTACATCAGAGGTGGTGGAGAGTTGTATTCAAATGGTGGTGGTGGAGACTTGTACTCTACCTTAGAAGAAGGAAAGTAGTAAGATGCATGTGGTGGAGAGCTGTAGATATATAGTGGTGATGGAGAGGTGTAGACGTATGGTGGTGGTTGAGACTTGTACTCTACCTTAGAAGAATGAGAGTAGTAAGGTGGATATGGTGGGGAGCTATAGACATATGGTGGTGGCGGAGACTTGTAGTGTAGTTTAGGAGAAGGGGAATAGTACATCAGAGGTGGTGGAGAGCTGTATTCAAATGGTGGTGGAGACTTGTACTCTACCTTAGAAGAAGGAGAATAGTAAAGTGAATGTGGTGGAGAGGTGTAGACGTATGGTAGAGGTGGAGACTTGTACTCTACTTTAAGAGAAGGAAAGTCATATGGAAAAGGTAGTGGGGAACTGTAGACGTATGGTGGAGGTGGAGACTTGTACTTTACTTTAGAAGAAGGAGTTACGATGGAGGTGGTGGGGAGCTGTAAACATATTGTGGAAGTGGAGACTTATAATCTATCTTAGGAGAAGGAGTGTAATATAGTGGAGGTGGTGAGGAGCTGTAAACGTATGGTGGAGGTGGAGACTTGTATTCTATCTTAGGAGAAGGAGAATAATAACATGGAGGTGGTGAAGAACTATAAACGTATGGCAATGGAGGAAATTTGTAATACACCTTTGAAGATGGAGAATAGTATGATAGAAGTGGTGGAGAATTGTAAACATATAGTTTTTAGATGGGAGTAATCCTATGCAGTCGTTGTGGTCGCAATGGCACTAAAGAGCATGACAATAACCAGGCAATGACCAAGCCCCATCGCTCTTGAGGATCTCATCCTACCCGTAGCAGCTCTTTTATTTATTTTTATTTTTATTATGATGTAGTTTCAACTTGATAACCCGTTATATAAAATCGTTTGGTCTAAATATTAAAACTTCTCAAATTGGGTTCGTGTGTAGCACTTACAAATATATTTGATAGACGTGCTAAATTGTTTGTTTGAAAAGTAGTGATTTGAAGGGAATGTGAATATATTAAATTCTTTTGTCTTTTTTAAAACAACTTGATTTAAAGGAAAAAGAAGAATGTGTATATTGATAACTATTAATTAAGCCATGAATAAATTTATTTGTTTAATATGAGAAACGAAAAATTTATTTCAATATTATTAATTTAGAGCATAAGTACCAATTTTTTCAATGATGTAAAATGCTATTTATAATTATAATATGAACTGCTAATGGAAATTGGTTTTAACAAATATTTGATACGCGTCGTGCCCGAGGTATTTGGCTGGTTGCTTTTCTTTCATGAGTACCCGAAATATGACTGTATCATTTTTTGCAACCAATCTAACCTTTACATATGGGTTTTTAATTATAATAGTTACATAAAAAAAACTAAGTAGGACTTGAATACTGTACTCTATTTATTAACATGTTATTTATTAAATACCAATACAAAATAATATATTACCACAAACATTGTTAGTTGGGAGAAAGTTTTGCAAAAAATGTTATAATCGTTGCATTAAAAACACTAACTAAGAAATGGAAACTATGGTTTGTGCTAGTGGCGTCACTGTTCAGAATGTTCAAAGTCACGTATCAATTTTTAAAAAAGAAATAATATGAAAACTATATTCAGATTATTGATCATTTTATCTGAAAAAAACAGTACAAAATTTTATATTCCCTCACAAACACTGTTTGGCGGAAATTTTTTTGCATCTTTTCATATTACTCTCTTCATTATGTGCTTTTTCCAGGGAGCTGTAAACAAATGAAATATATACAAGTGCACATATGAGGAAGCTATAGTACCCTCCTGAATCAAATTTTGCTTATGCGTTTATGCCAAATACACATAAAGATCTAGCCAGACAAAAACAACACCCACCGTATTATGTTTCTCGTATTTGGTTTAACTGTTAGTTAAGAGAGTTAGTTTGACAATGTCAAAATCAATACTCAAGTCAAATTTTTAAGAACCTACGTGCACAAGTGGGGATGCTATAACTAAAGAAGTCCAAGATGACAAAGAGATATAAATAGGAAGAAAGATGTTAAAATCATCTATGCTAAGACTACCAAACATTTAAAATAAAATGACAATAATCTAAAAATCATGGATAAAAGTATGAAAGTACAAATTTTCGATCTTGATCAGAGAAAGACTTCTTAAAATAAGTTCTTTAGATTTTAAAGTTGGATGAAGAATTACAATAACCGTCTTGTTAGGTAGTTAGGTAGTTATCTCTATCTCGAAGATAGTATACCCCTTGAAATCAAAAAAAAATTTGTGGAGATTTAAATCTCTAGAAATCGCGATAAAAATAAACTCCATATTTTTTTTATATAAAATTCTTGGTAAATTTCAAGATTTCAACCATCCTTGGTGTACGAATTGTGTCACCCAAGAAATTTGATTTGTATCCATACATTCTTAATATTTCTCTTACATATATCACTGATATACCTAAATCCTATCAGTGATATATGTAAGAGTGATATATGTACCTAAAATTTTCATTTAGTTCGAACAAAAAGTAAAGAATAAGTGCAATTAAAAAGGAACAAAAATTTATTAGTTGAAGAAAATAGTAGAACAAAAGTACAACAACAAAAGAATAAAGGAGACAAAATAAGCAAAGAAATGATAGCATTGCAATCGTGTTATAGATTTACGAAGCCATTCAAGAATCAATAGGATGGTGTCTTATAAGCGTATGGTGGTGGTGGAGACTTGTAGTGTACTTTAGGAGAAGGGGAATAGTACGTTGGAGGTGGTGGTGGTGGAGACTTAAACGCAACCTTAGGAGAAGGAGAGTAGTAAGGTGGAGGTGGTGGGGAGCTGTAGACGTATGGTGGTGGTGGAGATTTGTACTCAACCTTAGGAGAAGGAGAGTAGTACGGTGGAGGTGGTGGAGAGCTGTAGACGTATGGTGGTGGTGGAGATTTGTAATCAACCTTTGGAGAAGGAGAGTAGTAAGGTGGAGGTGGTGGGGAGCTGTAGACGTATGGTGGTGGTGGAGATTTGTACTCAACCTTAGGAGAAGGAGAGTAGTACGGTGGAGGTGGTGGAGAGCTGTAGACGTATGGTGGTGGTGGAGATTTGTAATCAACCTTAGGAGAAGGAGAGTAGTAAGGTGGAGGTGGTGGGGAGCTATAGACATATGGAGGTGGTGGAGAGCTATAGACATATGGAGGTGGTGGAGACTTGTATTCTACCTTTGGAGAAGGAGAGTAGTAAGGTGGAGGTGGTGGGGAGCTGTAGACGTATGGTGGTGGTGGAGATTTGTACTCAACCTTAGGAGAAGGAGAATAGTACGGTGGAGGTGGTGGAGAGCTGTAGACGTATGGTGGTGGTGGAGATTTGTAATCAACCTTAGGAGAAGGAGAGTAGTAAGGTGGAGGTGGTGGGGAGCTATAGACATATGGAGGTGGTGGAGACTTGTATTCTACCTTAGGAGAAGGAGAGTAGTAAGGTGGAGGTGGTGGGGAACTGTAGACGTATGGTGGTGGTGGAGATTTGTACTCAACCTTAGGAGAAGGAGAGTAGTATGGTGGAGGTGGTGGAGAGCTGTAGACGTATGGTGGTGGTGGAGATTTGTAATCAACCTTAGGAGAAGGAGAGTAGTAAGGTGGAGGTGGTGGGGAGCTATAGACATATGGAGGTGGTGGAGACTTGTATTCTACCTTAGGAGAAGGAGAGTAGTAAGGTGGAGGTGGTGGGGAGCTGTAGACGTATGGTGGTGGTGGAGATTTGTAATCAACCTTAGGAGAAGGAGAGTAGTACGGTGGAGGTGGTGGAGAGCTGTAGACGTATGGTGGTGGTGGATATTTGTACTCAACCTTAGGAGAAGGAGAGTAGTAAGGTGGAGGTGGTGGGGAGTTGTAGACGTATGGTGGTGGTGGAGATTTGTACTCAACCTTTGGAGAAGGAGAGTAGTAAAGTGGAGGTGGTGGGGAGCTGTAGACGTACGGTGGTGGTGGAGATTTGTACTCAACCTTAGGAGAAGGAGAGTAGTACGGTGGAGGTGGTGGAGAATTGTAGACATATGGTTTTGTATGTGGCACGTATTTAGGGCCTTGTCTTCTGTATTGTGGTGGAGGTGGTGGTGATTGTGAGGGGTAAGGAGAATACGTTTTGGGTGGGTAAGGTGATTTGTGTTTGTGGACTGGGGAAGTGTATTGTGGTGTTGGAGAGGAGTAATCGTAAGCCGTTGCTATGGTTGCAATGGCACTAAAGAGCACGACAATAGCCAGGCAATGGCCAAGCCCCATTCTTCTTGAGGATCTCATCCTACCCGTAGCTGCTCTGTTATTTATTTTCTTTTGTTATGATGTAGTTCAACATGAGAACCCTTTATATAGATTGTAAGATTGTTTGGTGTAAACATTAAATTATTTTTTCAGTTTGGTTCGTGTGTGGCACTTACAAATACATTTGGAAGACGTGCTAAGTTGTTTGTTTGAAAGGCAGTGATTTGAATGGAATATGAATATATTAGATCCCCATGTACATTTCTATAAGTTTAAGATGTTTTCACATACTTTTCTTATTTTTAATTTCTTTGATAGCAAGTTGATTAAAGGAACAGTAGAAGCCATATATATGTTGATAATTATTTTAGCCATAAATAATTTAGTTGTTTAATCTGTGAAAAGCGTAATTTATTTCAATGTTGCATATAATTTATTAATTTCAAACATCTGATCAACAAATTTACTAAATTCTTGTTTTTGGTCAAAATTTAACTAAATTCATTGAATGATATAAAACTCTAGTTACAATTATAATATATTTGTAGATGTATATTTGTGTGGAGACTTGTAGTATGTCGTTAAAGAATGAGAGTAGTATGGTAGATGTATGGTGATGGTGGAAAATTATAGTCAATGAGTATTTCCAAAAAAAGATCGAGCAAGTATTAAACTCAAACATGCTTAGCCAGACTGGTGGATTGGTTGAATGTCCACGGACCACGTCTTGCCTCTATGCATTTGTATTTATCTCTAATCTCTCCATCATAGTTAGGTTGTTTAAAAACAACCTTTGTGTTGGATTTCTTAGTGAAAGCAAAATCGATTTGGAAACGAAGCACGGTTACATTTTTATTTTGGAATAGTAAATATTACTTGAAAACATGTATAATTGTGAACCATGTCTTGTGCAGGTCCGATCCTGACCTAAAACCTAATAAATAAAGGCTCTACACATTATAACTTAAAAATCCATCAAATCAAATACAAGAGCTATAAATGGACCAAATTTTTTTTTGTTTTAACCATTATTTCTTATTGGGTCAGCCCTGGTTTTGCGATTGTACTAATGTTTTCGATGTCTATGCATTATCATTTACGTTCAAATCTGCATAATTACCTGTAGAAACGAAAATGCATCCGAGGAATTTATATAGGAAAGTGCCATAAGAGACCTTACCTTGTTACACGATTTCAATCATCCGAAGAATTGTCTGGAGGTAGCTTCTCCCTATAATCTCTTGCAAAGTGCAAACATTTTATTGATAAAGATCTAAACATATATAGAGTAAAATGTCAAAATTTGTATAATTCTACTTAACCAATAAAAACTGTTCATATCAACTATTACATTCTATAGAATTCGGAGCTGTTACAGAAACTGCAACCATCACTAAAAATGCTCCAGCTACCAAAGAAATTGAATCCGAAATGGATCTCTCTAGTTCATTACTTTCAACAGCTTCACCTTCCCAACTTACGGTAAATGATCAGAAAGGTAACTCTCCTTCACCTCCACCTTTGAATTTGGATACACCTATATATGTGTTAGGTGAAACTTCTGTATGTATGAATGAGGACAATGCAAAAGGAGGGTGTGGGAGTAGTGGGTTTCCGGTTTGCATCATTAGATCAATGGATGTCGGGTCCCGAAACTGAAGCTGCAGAAAGGAGCCGAGGAGGAAAACCAATCAAACCAACTCAAAAAGTTCAAGAAATGCAATGGACTACAGTTGGAGGAGGAAGAGGTCGTAGTGGCCATGGCCATCTCAACTAGTTTAGAGTGAGTTAGCTCGTCTATCACTCTTATCTCTCCCTTTGGTTTATTTGTTTTTCAAAGCTATTTAAAGTGTAAGTTTATTCTTCTCTTTCTCATTATATTTCTCCAAACTGTATGGTCCAAAAAGATAGTAGCCTTGTATTATTTTCATGCATTTCAATAGAAAACTACTCTAGTAAGACCTCGTAACACACTCAATAATAACTTTGTTCTTTTTATAGAGATAACAAAAACAAAAGTTCTAACCAGGCTTTGGTTAACTCAATCTTTATCCAAGTTAGCCAATTTTCGGTTCAGCTGAAGGATCATTTGTTCTTCGTCACTTATATAGACTATCAAATCTCCATCTTCACTAACAATTTGATCTTTATTAAGCTAAATGCTTTCTTTTTTTATCCTTCTTCTGTGTGTCAGTGTGTGCCTTATTCTTGCAATAATTCACGGTGTTGGATTGGCCATTATTAGCTACAACTGTTTTGGAAATATCATCCGTATTGGGAAATACAAGAACTCTTATAATTCTTGTTCACAACAACAAGTGTATGGGTGAAACATATTATTAGACAGAACTAGACTTGAATCTGATGAACATCCTCGAAAATCTCTCGCCGTTACGGGTTTCACGACTCTCTACATATTGCAGAAACTCCATAACCACAGGGTCGGTCCAAGGAGCTCCGGTTGGAGCTTCTTCACCTGCCACCCATCCCAAGTGCCCTCCTCTTGGTGTTACTATCAACATACAGTTTGGGTTTGCCTGACACTTTTACTTGTTAGATAGACCCTGAAAACATCATTTTTGCATTAATGAATGATCATTCATCTCTTACCTTGATGTCATCGCGAGGGATCCCTCTATCAGGAGCAATCGGGTCATTTGCCGCCTGCATTTCATATCATATAAACACATGAACATATGAAGACAAAACAGACTCTAAGCTTATGGAATTATCACTCATCGTTCAGGATTCACCTGAATGCAAAGCAAGGGTATGCGGACATGTTTTATAGATTTGGAGCTACTCGACTTGGAATAGTACTCATCTACTGATTTGAAACCGAATGACACTGTTACATGAAAACAAAAGAAGAACCTCAACTTTTACCTCAAGATTCCATTTCATCTTATCAAAGTATCAAAGTGAAAAGATCATCCTGAAAGTAGATGAAACTAACCCCGAGTGATGCCTTCATCGAAATCCCTAACTGTATCAGCATTTGCAGCCATGGAAATGTTAAATTCACCTCCTATTTCTTCAAAAAGAAGAGAATGTCTGCAAAGAGATGAATTACTAATGTGACAATAACTAACTATGGAGAAGAAAAGATCGATGGCAGTGGAAACAAAACAATTACTTGCTAAAAATTCTACGAAGAGATCTCGACAGGGCCTTATCGTAAACATTGTTAAAACCCTTATGGAAATCTTCATCAGCTATAACCAAATCAAAAGGATTGCACAAAGAAACAGCAGCAGAGAGAGAACAGTTATGAGATTCCTGCAACAAAACAAAAAGATAAGAACTTGCTTATAACCTAACTAAAAGATTTCAAACTAACTAACCTGACCCAAATAGTTAACAAGAATGTTGCCTCCAAGAGACCATCCTGCTGCATACAAATTAGCTTTTGGGAACTTATCACCAACATAAGCAATCACTTCACCAATGTCTCCTAAAAACGAAGCCGAGTAGAACTGCATTATCACTTATCAGTACCATATGAAACAACACACTTAAGCAGAGCATGAAACAGAACAAAAGGAAGCTACTTTATGAATCAAAGACGGACCTGAGGAGTGGTAACAGGACTATCTCCACATCCACGGCTATTAAACACAACACAACGCCATTTTTTACTTTGAGCTCGTAACAACATATGCCTCACATACGAATCTTGGCTCCCTCCTGTTAAACCTGGCTACACAATTTTTAAATAAAGACTCAAACTTTTTTGGTTTCTAACTCAATTACACTAATTGATTTTTTGGATTTTGAGATTGTACCAATAAAATGAGGACCGGAGATTCAGGACGAAGGTTAGTGTCGTCTCCAACGACCCAATCTAAGGCAACAGAGCCGTTATCTTTAGTGCGGAGACACTCACGGCGGAGTCTGACGGCTGGAACAGAGCGGCAGAAAGCTGCATAGATTGTCTCCACGTGGCGGTTGAATCCGATTAGAGGAAACGCATTGTATGGTTTGGCGAGTGACTCTTTTAGAGCTGGTAGGAAACGATCGGTTCCGCCGCCGATAATTTCGAGAGAGTTGTGGTAAAGGCGAGGCACTTCGGGGATTTTGGGATTCGCCGCGGTCAAAATGGAGAAATGGCGGCGGATAGTACGAACTGAAGTTAACGGCGGTGATGATGAGGCAAAAGCGACTCTCGCCATTTGCTCCACCGCGAGACACACAGGATTGGCTATCCTACGCCTAACTACCTAAAGCAAAGCACCATTTCTGTGGTCGGGAAATATAAACTAATTTGTAATTAAGTCCTTGAATAATATGTTATACGTAAAACCAACCCTTATTTACAACGATTTATCATTTTCAACCCATTACGCTTATTATGGCCCATGACGATAATGGGCCCTCGACTTCTATTTACACTTTTTGCAGCTTGAATGATGTCGTTTCATCTAACTGTTAATAATAATAATAAACGATATATTAACGGTCTGAGGGCAAAAGCGTAAATACACAAAGCTAACCATAACGCGGTGTCGACTAAGAAAAAAGCTGGAGAGGATTCGTTTCTCTTTTACGCAAAATGCAATTTCACTTTATCAGCTTTGTTTTGTTTGATTCGCTTTATCCTCCTGGTGTAACAGTTTATTCATTTTTATTATTTCTTTTTTATATCTTCTTTTACGAAAATCCAAAATGAATCGTGCTCGTGAAGTATCAATTTGACCATTTATAGTAATAAAAAGCGAACCAACTGGATATCTTTTTTAAGATTGAAAAGTCAAACTTTCTAGTTACAATTTACACATTGTCTGACCAAATTACCCCTATTCAACTATCGAACTCAACTCCGCCGTAAACTTCCTCCTCCCTTTACCACCACCACAGCCTCTTCCGCTGCAACTATTTCCCTTAACTCTCTTAACTCTACACTCACGACTAGAGACAGCAACGTCTTCATTACCGTAACTCAAACCGCCTCCACCGCTTTTTGTAAGCGCAAAGCTGGCTTTAACCGCCAAAGCCGCCATTTCCTCTGCTCTTAATGGATGATTGAGCCATTTAAGTGGTAAAACGAAGTAAAGCTCTCCCGGCCGAAGATCCTCACTGCCAGAAACCGCTAAAACGGCGTCATCGAAGTCCATATCGTCAGAGTTGCAAACGAAGCTTGTAGGATTCTTCTGAAGAATCTGCCATACTTTCACCGGAGATGAAAACTCTTGTAACGTTCCATCTGGTAATATCAGCTTCGCCGTCTCCGTTCTGCGAGATTCACGTGAACTACAAGCGCCCATTTTAAGTGTTCTTTGTAACTTTGTAACTAGCTGAGTTGACTCGTGACTTTGAAAAGTTTGTAGATATGGAGAAGATCTCGTCTGTGCTTTGAAGGAGATACAAAACTCGTGTGGGCTTTATATAATGAGTAGCGAAATGGAAACAGAAAAAGAATAAGGAGCCTCGTGATTCTGAAACTTCAAGTAAGGTTAGATTTTTGTCGTATAGTGTTCGCAATCAGACAGGACAGCTCACGTAATATTATTGTCTAACTGCAACTATAAAATTGCCTTTCTCATTAGACTTAAGATACGTTATTAAGCGTAAATGTTAGGGGTATATTGGGAAAATGGAGAAAGAAACGTGGCGAAGAAGGAGAGAAGAAAGGAGTAAAGTGTACACGTGGCGAACATAAGAGAGTGGAGACAAATCAGCAAGCAGACAAGCTTGGGTGGCCGGAGGTTTAGTCTTCGGCGGATGGGGTGCACGAAGCTCGGCTTATGGAGGATCAGGTGAAGCCCAATAGAGATTAAGCATTCGTGGCCCAACCGGGTTGGTTCGGTCCCATTTAGATACGTTCGGTTAGTGGGTTACCAAACGAGAGATTCGGGTCTTTAAGTCTATGTACGTGCATAATTATTAGTATAATTCAAAATTCGTATGAACGTGCAATCAATAATGTATTCAACTCGAAATTATTGTATCCATAGGGTCCAAAAGGACCACAACGCTATATTTGGTGTTGTTATAACTTATAACATAAGTACAATATTCGATTTAAGTAATTTAATTAATTAGGATCGATTTGTTGAAGAATATCGCTTTCAGTTGAACTTTTTTTTAAGAATTGTTTGCATCTAAAGTCGGATACTTGTGTAAACAAACACAATGTATCATCAATTCATAAACTTCAATTATATGAAGTTATGAACCTCTATTATTCCCTACCAGGCTACCACTTTACTCTTTTCCCCAAAAAGAAAGATAAGTATTTTAGTTAAATTAATATATTTTTTTGTCTATGTTAAACTAACTTTAATGTTTATAATTAAGACAGGTTATAATGGTTTTCATATGTTGTATGGGATTAGGACCACTCGCGGATCCGCTGAGTTCTTTTTTTAAAGTTTGTGCGTATGATAATATTTTTTTGTTAAAAAAAGATAATAGAAAGATAATAAAAGTGAATTTGTTCGATTTCTCACGTTCTTTACATATGATGAGGACGAACTAGTCCCCATTCATAAAAACACTTTGTTTACACAATTATTTAATGGAATTATCTAATCGAACAGAATTTGGCTGACAATTAATGTATGATGAATTGCTCTCAACCTGTGTTTGAATTTTCTATAGTGTAAATGGCGATGCCACCTTTCTGATGTTTAAGCACACTAATTGACTTCATCTCCCTGCAAAAAATTGAGAAAAAGGTTTAGTAGATAAGAAGTGTTCCACAAACAAAGATGTTGTGTACCACACCTTGAGTCACATAACTCGAGAAAGGTTCAAGTTAATTTGAAGGAATATATACCCTAATAATAACAAGATCAACTGCCAAAACTGATCCATATTTTTCCGTTAGGTTCAAAAAGTGATTCTCGAATATTTGTGTCTGCAAGAAAAGCACCCAATTCAAATAACTTAAAAGAGCTAAAAGTACGAAGAGAGCAAATGGTTCATCAGAAATTCGTACCCACAGCTAGTTCAGGTTGGAAAATCTCATTATTAATAAATGTTTTTTTAGTCTAAGAACATATTGAAAACCCTAGACTACATAGTGATGATGTGATAATTCCAAGCATGTCTTAAGTTTAAGGTTTGTTACTGTTTAGGGAAAGCATGTCTTAAGTTTAAGGTTAATCCTATATAAGTTTTTTAAAAGAGAAAACTTTTGTCTAGTAGGATTATCAAAAATGTATAATTCCAAACAAGTAGGAGCATAAGAATCTTTCGAAGACCCCTCGCTAAATAAACTCAGTCCTGACGAACTTGGGTTACAATGGATCTGGCTTTGACTTTATCTCTTCTTATGGCAACAAGGACTTCATGCCTAAACAAACGTGTCATTGCTTTTTTTCTATTCTTTTCCTGACATCGAATTTAATCACGTCTTATTTTAGCTAAATAAATCATATTTTTACTATCCAGATTTCTAACTTTGCGTTAACCCAACTTTTATTATTTAATCCCAGTGTTAGTTCACATTAATCCTTTTATGAAATTTGAGAATTTTTAATTAAAACGACGTCATTTTAATAAAATTCAAAATTATATTTCAAAGTTGAGCCACAATTCTCAAAGCAGATAAGGGGTCGATACAAATATTATGGATATTTTGTCCAACTCTTATATTTACAGAGCGGGTAATGGATCAAATCAAATCTTCATACTTGACAAGTGGCAAGATTTGCAGTAATTTGAAATTAAATAAACTGGATAATTATAATATATAATAAAAATATAATCAAATCACTGATATGAGATGTTAATTGAGTATTTAAGAGGTAATATTCTCTGTGCATTCTGGAGTATTATGTGCTGTCCCACGCCAATAGAATTGATTATTTTGTGCAAGGCTATATATAGAACTGTTTATGTTAATACATGTTTCAATATTTAAAGACCAAAACACAGATGAACTTCTATTTAATTGCTCAACCGCATTCTCAGTTAATACTTAATACAAGGAACTTTTGAAAAATTAAATACAAAAAGAACTCGATAAATTACAATTCTCTCCACGTTAAACACATTAAACTATTTCTACTTGTCGGCCTACTTTAAATTAGAAGGTTTAGGATTTAAGAAATTTCGTATTCTTGAATTAAAACACAAAGGTACAAAACATAACTTAACCAATTAAAAAACCAAACTCTTCGTATTCCAATTGATGATCCAAGGGAAGTTGATCCGAAACTGGAATTTGTCAATTTTAGAGCATTAAGATAATCTAAACGTGCATAATTTTATTTTTTTAAAGTGAATTCATATTTCATAATAAAAAATCACCTGGAAGGAAAATAAAAATAAAAATAAATAAAAATCACCAACATGTAAACATGTCTAGATCTCAGTTAAACCAATCCGTAACTCAACCCATCTTCCATTTGTTAAGGTTCATTAAAAAATCGTGTTGCTAGAAAATTGATGAATTAACTTAATTTCTCGAATATGTACTCATATTTATCGAGCATTTTCATTAATATAAAGAAGAGGTATCAATACAGTTTTACAAATGTTACAAATTATAAAACTCATTCGATCTGACCATACCAAACCCCTTGGATCTTCACATCCTTTGGTACCTTAGCACCCAAGTCAGTATCTGACGGCTGAAGACTCACAAACACTCCGATCACTTCACCTGTCTCCTGTTTGCTCTTTATGATCTCTCCAACAGACGCTGCCGTGTTCTTGACGTTTTCCTTGGACTGCTCTTCCTCACCTCCTCTGCCTCCGGCAGGCAAAGCCACTGCATTATCGTAACCAGTGGACCCACCACGACCCTTTGGGTCCAAAAAGGACGAGCCACGGTACGAAGGAACTAAGAACTTGCCACTGAAGCTGTCGGGTTTCCCTGAAGCCTCGAGTTGTTTAACCGTGAAGAGAAACGGCACGCGTTCTCCTCCTGGAAACTGAACTGTCACTGCTGCGTAATCAATGCCATCCTCTTCCTTGAACTTCACGCTTCCGTCAGGACCAACCTAGTCAAATGACAATTTCAGTTAGACTTGTCAGTTTCTTGCTGTAAAAGCAACAAATAGAAACTGAGATTGAATTAAGTGATTAAAGACAAACCTCGAAGGGTCCTTCGATCTCGTCAAGTGTGTAAGTGAGACGGGTCAGGAGCTTGGTGTTTTGGAAATCCGGCAGCGCGTTCTTGCTGACGCTATCTGCCTTGACGGTGAAGGAAGTGGGTTCGAAGCAGAACTTCTTACCTGTGTACTTACCAGGTTTGAACGAGAATGTCTCAGAGCCACCGTCGGTACTCAACACTGGTTCGCCGTACCGGTCCCCTTAACCTCCATATTAGTCTTGCTCTGTATCTCGTCGTAGGTAAACCTTTTTGGGGCTCCCTCCGCACTTTCTCCCTTCATTTCCCCAAATATATATATATTAAAACAGAACTAAAACTTTTCATGTAAAATATGCAATTTAATCTACAAATTGTTCCAATAAAGTTGATAACATAAACCTAATTGGTAGTAAATGGATTTACCAATCTTTCGCAAGCTTGCTCATGTCATTAGTATAAAATATTTTAGGATCCATCATATTATAAACGAAACATAATATAAATTCCATAATGAATTTGACATTGGGATAGAACAACGACTTATCCTAATTTTGTTCTCCAATAATCATAAGGAATATAAATTATGAGTTAACCAAGAGCGAAACCGGCGATTTTGGCGACCACAGAATTTTCCGGCGACATCTTTGATTTCAGAGAGGAGGGAGCAAGTGAGCCTAGCAGGTGAATACTCCAGACCAAAGGACTCCAGCGTTGCGAGAAGGAGAAGATGCGGCAATCTTTGCCGACTGAAAAAGTTGCGGCAGTTTGGAGAGAAGTTGCCATGACGACAAGTAAAAGATGTCTATGTCTAATTGCTAGTAATGATTACAAAACTGCGATGAAATAATCGGAGGAAAGAGTTTTTTCGCTAATAAGGTCGGATTAACTGGAATTTGTTCATTGGAATGTTTCAGGAGTATATGGTCGTTTGGTCGCCACGTGTTCAAACTGATGTGGAAATATAGATACGGTCTCAATCTGAAATGCTGATGAGGACATAACAAGAGAATTGAGTTAACAAGGTAATATAATATTTTCATAAAATTGAGTTCACTATCATTCCCAAGAATCAAAGTGAATAAGATACAGACATAACATAATAGGAAGAACAAATGGACATAAAATATTCTTTTAAGGAGAAAATATGGAAAGATTGGAACATTTTCAGTATCTTAGAAAATGAAAGAGAAAATTTGAAATGGAGATGAATGAAATATAACTAAAAGGTTCCTCTCAGAGACAAGCTAATGGTACTCAATCTAATGTCTATAGTCTTCAACAAATCAGATGTGAAGGGGTGGACTTCAACCTTCTGGAATAACGAGGACATCGAAATCTTTTAAGAATTTGTAAACATAAATACTTGATGAAAGGAGTATGCATCCATGGTCTCATGCCACATAAGATGTATCTCGTTAAGTTTTAAACTAAAATTTCTTTGTCGTTGATAATTCAACAATAATTTCTGAGGGCAAGGTCTTGGAGACCTAAGAGAGCTATTGAAGCCACTCGCTTACATTTTTTGAATTAAATAACGAAAGAAAAAATTGTAATATTCCGAAACAGGTTTATTATATTGTACTATTTTTCATCAAGCAAGGGATTTCATAAATATCTTATAAGAGGAGCAAACTTGGATTTCACGGGCACCACAAGTACACCTACACAAATAAACTCATCATCAACAAATTTATCTTTGGAACTTTCTTCCATTAATTACTAATCACAGTAACTAAGCAATACACTGTAACATATTTAACACGCGTTACAGAATAAATATATACTTTTTCGCAATCATTAACTGAAAATTGTGCAAATCGTTTGGTTACGATTCGTAAAGTATAGAGTCAATAGAAAATATAATGAGAAGAAATAAAGAAAGGGGCATTCAGAATGAGTAGGAGGTATATATTCATCATAAATCAGATGACAATAAACAATCCTCATCATGCCTTCTTCTTCTTCTTCTTTCTCTTTCGAAATTCACAAATCAGAAAAACTTTCAAAACATTTAGCGAAAAAAATAAAAACGATTCCTCTCAGACAAATGCCTCGTTTGTCCCCATGATTTAAAGAATGGATTAATCGGACTCGTCATCTATGGTTGTTCATCACTGAGAAACCCTTTTTCAAAAATCGTAAATCTAAGATATCAAAACATAAGAGAAGAACAAATCCGATGCGCATAAGATATAATCAAAAACAATAGCGGAAAACAAATTCAAGAATAGATCGGACAACAAGAGAATTGAGAGAGTTTGGAATTCGGATTAGTGTACAACTCCGAAAATCGGAGGTATCTTATGATTGAAAGAGACGGAGAGCGGAAACTATTTATAAAGAAGCCGAACTAGGGCTAGGGTTTTAGG
This sequence comes from Cardamine chenopodiifolia, assembly GCA_963922655.1. Classification (NCBI taxonomy): domain Eukaryota; kingdom Viridiplantae; phylum Streptophyta; class Magnoliopsida; order Brassicales; family Brassicaceae; genus Cardamine; species Cardamine chenopodiifolia. Next base: position 14,320,278 of record OZ000463.1, read on the forward strand.
ACGTCCCTCTACATGTAAAACGACATAACGTCTAGTCCTTTATTTTTAAACAGCGTGTAGTTATCTTCCTCTATGCGAATCCAAAACGCCACTCATTCCGCATGTGAATATGCTAAACCACAAGTTCTGTTATTTACAACAGAACCGATGTAAAATGTTCTCTCTTTAACAATAGACAAACGACATGAAGAGTAGTTCACTGAGTCAGAAACAGTCATGCAGTTCATTCTCCTTTTACCATACAAAAATGTGACCTTAGTTCCAAGTTCTAAACCCAATTAGATCGCAAATAGGGCGATGGAGTTTGATTTGACACACAAAGAAGCCTACTTGTAACAAACAGCATGTAGTTTATTTTGGAAACGATAAACATTCCCCGACTGCATGTACGAAACCGAATCCACTAGCAATTTACATAGAAACAAATGTCAGAACTCAAAAGTTCTATTTACAATAGACAAACATATAATAGTTGAAAAAATGAGATTCTTTTTATATATTGAACATCGATTGAGCTTTGAGGAAGTATTTGGGTATGCAACAGAATCAGAAGATAGGAACACCAAAGATTCTTGCTTTGCTCGATGTTTCACGCAGTTTATTCGACCAGCCGAGCAAGAAAAACTTTGAGATGAGAAGAGGAATATGATTATGTGACACGGACGATTAGAGCCCAAACAGGGTAGGCCAAAAGAAGAATGATCCCTAAAGTGTTTGATACGCCACGGGGACGTGTGAATGAATTCCTGAACCCACCCGATGCTCGGATATGTTCTTGAAGAAGATAACAGCCTATGAAAATGTTGATGATAGTGCCAATCCAGGTTCCGCGTATGTGGTGGACAAGGAAGTGTGGAGAAACTACCAGCAGGAGGATCAGAGCACCCGGCATCTCAAGCCAATCTGCCAATTTTTACAACCACAAAAAAAGTTTTGAGACTTGACAAATTTATTTCAGCAATTACAGTAGGAATGACTTGAATGTAAGTAGAGACTGACCTCAAAACATATTTGGTTAAAGTAAAGATTAAACATTTAAGATTTTCAAGACGTCTTTAGTGATTGTATGAAGGCACAAATAAGAAAGATATGAAGAATTCATCACCTGGGAAATGCTTTGGGAAGAAAAGTCTGAGTACGACTGCAACGAAAGCAATCCATTTTCCAACGTCTCCACTGATAATAGAAATGGAAACTGTCACTTTAACCAATGCTTTATAGACAAAAGTTTTAAGAACAAAGTTGTGACTTTAATCACAAGATTGGTACCTGAGAAAGTTAAAAATAACACCAGGAAGGCTAAGGAAGATGTATGGTATTAAGAGTGATGTAAGCATATTAGTTTTCCAATTGGTACGATCCAATATTAACAAGTAACTGCATCAAAACATACCAAAGCCAAAACGTTAAGGAAGCATAAATGACAAAACCCTTTTCAAGTTTATGGGTCACTGATCAATTTTACAGTTTCAACCAATCAGAGATACTAGAAACAGTTGGATTACTACAAATGTCCACAAGTTAACAAAATCAAACCTAAATTAAGCTTCTCAATCTCTTTCTAATCTTTGCAGCAGACACAACAGAATAATTCCTGTAATTGCCTCGAGAAAACGTAATTGTGTCAAAATATCAAGAACAGAGCAACAAAATAATACCAGAATCACAAAGCATAGACCTTTGAAATCGTTTATCTCGATCTCGAATTTCTCAATTTCAAAAATTGAACCCAAAAATCAGCTTTCGAATTCAACATTTTAAATTCACAAATATCGTCCCGACTATCAAATCATTTATTGAGAAATAAAAAAAAATCGACGAGTTAATTCTAATTTAAAAAGAGTTAGAAAAAAAACTCACATAGCAGCGAAAGAACCAATAAATTTGAGAAAAGAAACACCGAAGCCTAAGCCACCAAGCTTAGATGCATCGCTAAATAGTTTCTTCGCGGCGATCTTGAGCTCCTCCACATCGGAATTGACCAAAGCAACTGTATCAACGTCGTCGGTCTTCATCGCCAGATAATCCAAACGCCCCATTTGTTTTTTTTTCTTCTTTCCTCAGCCGAAGCAAATCGATCTTTGTTCAAAGACAATAATTTGAGGTTTTTTTTATTTTATTCTCTTCCAATAGACTTGAGCTATCGTCTTCTCACGCTTTTTCAAATATTTTTTTTGTCCATAATCGGTTCTGGTTTAGCCCCTAAATCTAAAACCAAAATCTCAAAACTATAATTTCGGTATAATAACTATTTTATCTTTAACAAAATTTAAATATTTTTAAAATTAGATTCTATAACACTAATTATAAAAGATATCAACCAAAATACAGTAATTCATATGAATTTTACATGTACGATATGCAGAGTTCAAATCTAAAAGATTTTTGTGATACATTTTTAGTATTACTGGGTACAAATAAAACACTAATACAACTAATATAATTAATATAATTATTTATAAGTATTTAAAAAATCTAAATATATTTAGTAGTGCGAGAGATATAACTGGATATATATTCCTCATTTAGTAGTGAGAAAATTTGTTTTCTTGAAAATAACTTTGTGAGACGATTTCTCTCTGGTTTATCGCTGCAAACCATTTTTGAGTGACGTGTACTTTTCTGATTGAGTAGTATCGAGAAAATATTAAACCGCTATGTGTCAATATTATTCGGTTGACCCAGTCCTTTGATTTGCGCGTTCTCAAGCTACTTGGCATCTTAAATGTTTTTTTAGTTGTTGTCATAAATTTGTTTTGTTTTTGTTAGACAACCTCAATTACTGTATTATTTTATATAACCGGCAAAGGTATTAAATCCTTTAAACAGCCGAATAAATTATAAGATGAGTTTGTAAATGATATTAATTCCAAGAGTAATAGGATATATATATATATATAACATGTAATGTAATATATGTCATCATGATAAATGGTTTGATGGATAACTATATGACTGATAATTTTGTTCGTAGCAAATGGATCTACGACGGATTGTTTTAGTCGCATGGCATACGAACCAAGCACACTATTCTACTTAGCATTTTGAACATCCTACAAATTTACATTCATAATTTGCAAAACGTTATACTTTCTGAAACTCCGACCTACACTACATATGGTGTTACATTAGTACTAGTTTCTTTATCAAAAAAACATTATGTTAAAAGAATAGTGCGTTTATAGTTTCATTCAATCCAAAGTATCAATCTTCTTTGCATATATACAGAAGAAAACAAGAAATAACTTCAAGAAGCACAAGATGATTATGATTTATGTACTAGCTAAGAGAGTCTTGATCTTCGATCCACCATGGTTGCTTCGTGTGAATCACAGACTTATGTCCTAATTTTGCATCCAAACTTCTTACTGATCGACCATTTTCTCTTCCCTCGTTCACCTCCGAAGAACTTCCCTTGTCAATCTTCTTGATCACTTTCTTCAAGTTCGATCATTCTCTCTCTAGCTGTTTCACACGAGTCCTCATCGTAACCATATCCAAGCGAAGCACCTGATTCTCCCTCACCATTTTCTTCCATCTCCCAAACTCCACCACCTCTCCTTCTCCCGCCGTTTCATCACCGCTGTCTTCCTCCGTCACTAATGTCCCATTGATCACTTGTCGGAGCTGTAACTGCTCCCAAAACAGAACTTGTACGACGGCTCGTAGTGGTAGAAGCTCGTTTTGTGCGGCGTGCGTACATCCTTCAACAGTTAGTTTTTGACAGTCCATTACACTACATATCTTCTCCTTCTCCCCTTCCAATATGTTGGAAGTGATCAAGTTTTCATGGACATTAAACGTTAAAAACTTAGGATTATATGTGTGAATTTTCTATCTAATAAAATCGTAATAAACTCAAACACAAAAGAGTTTGAGTGTACAACAAGAAAATCAAAAACATAAAACAGAGCATTACAAAAATAGAGTTTAACAAACTCGATAGTTCAACATGGTAGCAGAGCTTATGGAGACAACAATGCACCAAGTGATTTCCATCTTCAACGGAGAATCGTATGGTTTTTGGAAGATCAAGATGAAAACGATTTTGAAGACAAGATGATTATGGAAAGTGATTGAAGATGAGGATACAACGAGTTCATCGTCTGAAAACTCACCGGAATTTATCAAGCAAAGAGATGATAGAGTGATGAAGGGTATGATGGTCCTTCAAATCCTTCATACGTCTGTTTTGGATTCAATTTTTCCGAGAATTGCATCTGCTTCAAGTGCGAAAGAAGCATGGCGTGCGTTGGAGCTTGAGTTTCAAGGAAGTTTACAAGTCAAACTGATTAATCTTCAGACTCTAAGAAGAGAGTATAAGAACTTGAAAATGGAAGAGAGTGAAACTAAGTTGATTAACTTAAGTAATCAACTAAGAGTTCACAGAAAGGAGAAGGCTGACTACCTTTTGGTTCAAAAAGTCTTGATATCTCTACCGGAAAAATTCGACAACATAGTCGCTGTTCTAAAACAAACTAAAGACCTTTCAGTCTTCTCCATGCAAAATGGCGGTTTATTCGAGCAGAATGGCGAGGACTATCACTCTTCCTCCGTCGTTGATTGCACTCTCTCACTTGGAACTCCTTCCACGCGGTTTTGAGAGGAGGACGAGAGACGCAGACGCTCCACTTCCTGGTGCTTCTTCTTGCATCTCCAACTTCGGGGACTTGCACACCAAAAACAACAACTCCAAAATGACGCCGTTTACTAACGTCCCTTCTTTCTCCACTAACAATCCTACACGTGGTTGTTCCGGCGGAGGCGGTGGCGTTGGTGACTCTCTTCTTGCCAGGCGCTGTGCCAACTGCGACACTACTTCTACCCCACTATGGAGGAACGGTCCTAGAGGCTCTAAGGTAACTAATTTAAATTCAAAATGTGAGTTCATGACATTTCATCCTTCTTTGAAAATATTTGCTTATCTTTTATTCACTTAAACCAATAAATCCTCTATAGCTTAATTTATTGAAAACAACATTAAAATTTTATTTAATGGTATAAAAAACTTCATTGTGTTTTAAAAAAAATAATATGCGGCGGCATATTAATTATGAAAGATATTAATGGTTAAATGATATGGATGGTTATGGAATTTGCAGTCCCTATGCAACGCATGCGGCCTTCGTTTCAAGAAGGAAGAGAGAAGAACCACAGCGGCTTCAGGGAACGCCGTCGTCGGAGCTACACCGGTACCAACCGACCGGTATGGACATCACAACTCCGGCTACAATAATTACCATACTGCCAGTGGTAACACCAATAATGGAACTCCGTGGGCTCATCACTCGACGCAGAGGGTTCCGTGTAATTATCCGGCAAACGAGATCAGGTTCATGGATTATTACGGCGGCGGAGGAGCTATCAACGGTGACTCCGACGGTGCTCACGGTGGCGTGCCTTTCCTTTTCGTGGAGGCTTAATGTGGCGGATAGGGCAAGTCTTGTCCTTGACTTTACCAGATGAAAGGAAAAGAAAACGACGTTAGACCATCTCCATTAGTTAAGAAACTCAAATGAGTTTCTTATTAATATTATAACAATATTTTTAATAAAATATAATTATATTATTTAATTTTAAATTAAAAAAGAAAAGATAACTAATCATATCAAAACAAGTGTAATATGGAGTTCTTATGAAGTTTCTAAAGTATCCTATTTAAGAAACTCTTCTCATTCTCTTTCTTCTCTTAATTCTAAGAAACCTTCTAAAAAACCCACTAAAATACCCCATTGGAGGTTGCCTTAGATTCTTAAACTTTCCAACTGGTTTAATTATTTATTATGTCTAATTTAAGAAAAGGAAGAAAATGTTTTTAAAAAAAATAGAAGTGTATATCGAGAGACGATTTTGATGTTATTGATAGCGACGGTCTAACTTATGGTTTATCTATAAAGTACCGTTCTGGTCAATTTTAAAGTAATTTTATATTTTAAAAAATAAATTTTAGCTTCTTTTTATGGAAATTTTCTTTAAAATGAATAATATGGTCAGTTAATTTACTAACAACAGTGTTCGTGTTATTAAATGAATATTACACCAAACGCACACAGTGATGTAATCAAAATTAAACATTAGGCAAAAAAAAGTAAAAAAATAAAATAAAAAGATGTACATATAAAAAACACAGACCAAAAATATAGACATCGGATATAACTCTTTTAATGTATATAGTTTTAGTTGAACGGAGAAGTTTCAGTTCCACCTGAGTCCCTAAATTTCATAACTGAGACTTTAATAATTATTATTGGTTAGTATAAAAAATACATTAAATAGGAAAAAATACATTAAGTATTAACACAGTAATGTAACTGTAAAGTTACTTGTTGATTTGTTTATTTTAGACAAGCTAGCACGCGAGCAGCATGTGATTATTGCGTACATAATGCACTTCCCTAACCGACAATTTATTAAATCAAAATATATCTTGACAAAAATAAAATCAAATTTTTAGTACAATGCATCATTATTTCCCAACAATCAGTGTAAATTTGCAATCATCAATTAGAAATACACGTCGGAAGATATATAATATTGATTAAAAAAACTATGGTCCATGGAAGGAAATTTACAGCTTATTTTGATAAATAGACCACATAAAAAAATATTTTTTTTCGGTGGAAAATAAAAAGTATATAAAAATGTCAACCATAAGGGAGCCATTCTTGCTTGCTGTCATGCAGTGCTATTATCATTATATCCGTTGGCATGTTTTATTTTTTCCTCTATTAACTTAACTTTCCTTTTCTTTTTCTAAATTCTCTTAAATTTTAATATAATACAGTAGTTTCGCCAGTCCCCCAATGGGTGCGACGATCATCACGAGAACCCCAAGAATGATGCAAATCTGGAAAAGAAAGATAACCTGTACAATTAGCTTACCATGATTAGCACTTGACAATACATGGAGGAGTTCCATTTTCCCAGTTGATACACCATGATAGATTAAACCTCTTTGGTTTCTTTAAGATCAACCATATGATGCAGGGAATCTGAAACAGAGCATTATGGTTTGTTGTAGAGATTCTGATATTTACATGTTTAAGAGCACAATACATATTCCGCTTACAAAGTATGTGGTCGGGGTAGATACGAATCCTCCAAAAATTAACAGAAACGCATTGAAATACGGTAAACCGATTGCTGTAGCCATCGTGACGGCTGCCATATACAAAACAAGGGTATATATGTAACGTGTTATAATTATAATCCATACCAAGTAATCTTGGTATTCTAATCATAGAGACTTACCAACAAAAGTGCAGCGGATGGTTAACCGTAAAACTTTTTTCGGGATAAAGTGCCATTTCTTTATCATCAAAGATTCGATCATGCCAAACACGGGCATCGCATACATCTAAACAAGCAGAATTATACCAAATTAAGGCAAATTTGATGGTGACAACTTACAGGTCTTCCAAGGGGTTTCTTGGTATACCTGGTAGTTTCCAAGAAGGTGTAAAACCACAAACATGTTGGCCAAAATTATAAGTCCCTTGGGGTCATGGAGTGATTGGAGGATGTTGTCTTCAACATTGTTTCCAAAGATCATAAACCTGACAAGAGCCACAGGGAAGTAGCAGAAAGCTACAATGACGTATGCTACAATGGCTCCCTTCCACATGAATTTTTTTGAAGAGATTTCTGTTGCTGATGGAATCGTTGCGTGGGAAAAAGCTATCTGTCCAAATGCCCTTAAGAAGGCTAACGGCACTGAAGTGGTTCGTTTTTTATAGCCGTACTCTACATGTTCCGTGACACCCTTTGTCAGTGAGGCTACCCAAGCAATTGTGGAATAGCTGTGGTAAAGGACTCCAAAACATTTGTCAGAGATTCTCCATTTTATGAACAAAAGGGGGAGATTCGGTTACCTCACAGACATGACGGCAGCTACCAAAGAGACACCAGAAATGGATTTGACGTTCTTAAGAAGGGAGAGTACAAACTGTGAAGAGGCAAAGATCAAAATGAAGTGTTGAATTCTCATCTTTGTGCCCCTGTCATCTCCCATTGAAAGTTGATGAACCGTTTTCAGCGATTCGCCTCCTGTCACCATATACATTATGCATGCACTGATTTCACCAAGAAGCTGTAGTGGCACGACGATGTACAAACCAAGCTTTTTCCCAAAGGCTGCTTGGCCTAGATCGTGGTACATATCAAGCCCTTGTCCTTCAATCATCTCGTGCATCTCAATCATTTGCCAGAGGGTGTAAGCAAGAAAGAGATGGAGATGTAAGCAAGGAAGAGAGAGAGAGAGAGAGAATGGCAGTTTAACTTTGACCTGATCAGTGAGGGAGAGATTATTTGAAGTTTATTATTAGCTGGCCCTAATTCCATAAATAATCTGTTCCCGATACGCTTTTGTTTGATATTACGTGGAAATTTTGAGTGTTTATAGTGACTCATCCATTGGGGTTCTCATTTTGTTTTTAGAGATCCATAATATATATATTTAAACATTTTTTTAATAACTAGGAGGTTTAGAGTCGGTCTTTAATTTTCTTGGAGCAGAGCCCATATCGATATTAAATTAATTCTCTTTCTCTTTCGCAGAGCAGATTCCTTCCAAACAAAATTAAACATGTGATCTCTTTAGCTTTGACCCACAAAAAATTACCACTACCTCAACCGCACGTTGGTTTTAAAAATTAATACACTCTTATGGTTAATAGCTTTTGGAATACTTTCCAAAAATCTCCCGAATCTTTCAACTAGCAACATAAAGTATTATCTTTGCCTACTATGTGTTCTATATCTAGTATTGATACTAGATTCCTAGTAAAAACATCTCCATCAGGATTTTAAGGGGTTTTTAGTAGAGTTTTTTAGAATAAAAAATAAAAAATTAAATGATAATACTATTTTAACTAAGAATCGTTTTTTAATTAGGGATTTTAAGAATTGTTAAGAAACCCTTATGTGTTGATTTATGATCGGTTAATTTTATTTCTCTTCCTTCTCTCTTTTTCTCCACTCTGTTATCCACCGTTTTTTTCTTCTCTCTTCTTTTCCACCTTCTCTTCCCTCTCTTATTTTTAAATTTTTAATTTTGACTGATGTAAAATTTATAAAAAAATATTGATAAAAAACCCTCATAAGTTCTTACCAATGGAGATGCTCTAACATGACTGATCCACTGGAGTTTCTCTATATGGTAGCAATCCTCGAACTTCTCTTCTCTTCCAAGTTTCACCTGCTGGAAATCTGAGTTATTTTTTTCCTGTCTTTGTAAATTAGAGCAAGAAAGAAAAACCCTATTTGTATTTCGAGGATTCCTGTGATTGTTGTAAACATGTATCATCATATATGGTGTTTCATTTTGCTTGGATTCGTTGCTTAGAGATAGAGCATGGCTTAGTTTATAACTTTATATCCGTCTTGTATTGGGCTTGGCCTAATGTCTCTCAACCGGCCCAATCCATTAATTAGATAGAACATGATTTTTATCCGGTCTCATGTGATGAATAAGACCAACACTTGTTTCTTTTAACTTACGGAGACGACTCCCTCAGATGATGAAAACAAAAAAAAGACAACTCACTCAGATTAAAGGAATCTAAACAGAAGATGTCACGCGTAACATTCAACGTCTTGAAATTTAGTATATGTCAAATCTAATTTCATTGATATTAATAGCGTTTGGTAAATAAGAAACGAAGATGATCTAAAGAGCAACACAGCTGTGGGAAACAAAGAATCTGAATACAAGACATGAGGCATGTGGAGATAAATAAAAGTGCAGGTTTTGTTGTGCTTATGTGGACCAGCTTTTTCATTCTTTCACACTTTAATTCCTCACCCTCCCCACCAGAAAAATTATTTGATGTCTTCTCTTTCAAGACTATGATTAACTCTGATTAATTCTTAATTATTTCATACATTAAACTATTAGAAACCTTAATTTCATTTCTATGGAAAGCTGAAGAAGCTTATATCAAACTCCATGCAGACCCTAATCTAACACTGATACCGTTAGTGTTGATGTTATTTTCTCATTTACGATAACATTAAATCTGCTAGAGAATTTGTGAAGATAGAGATTGACAAATGACAAACATTAAAATTAATTTTGAAGATGTATTAATTTTCTTAGTACTTGGGTTTCCTAAAATCAAAAGTTACATTTAACAGTGTAACCAAATTTGATTTAAATTTAACTAAATGACAGAGTACATGGGATTCAATTTCTATATCTAAAACTACGTAACTAAATATCTCATAATTTCAATTTTAAATATTTGATTTAAATTATAAAAATGTATACTAGTATTTGAAAATTAAACTCAAGATAACTAATTCAATACACCCATAAGTTTCCACTCATGATTTATCTCTGTCCCCATTCCTAAAGTCTTACTAGTTGGTAATAGTTTGACTAAGCTACGTTTTTTTTGAAGACGTACATTAATTATTAAAACCATCATCATAAAGGAAAATAGAGAAAGAGACATAAATGCAATAATGGGAGATGGACCAAAGTTGCAGGTGGTGAGAGATAACAAACATATGACAATGTCTCGAAATTAAGAGGCACCACCACACTCTCTCTCTCACTAGTAGGTTTGTGTTAATCAATATTTTGTTGGATTTTCATGTGAACTTGATGGGTGATAGGAAACAAACACACATACATCATCATCACCAATTCTATTTCTCCATCTTCTTCGTCAATATCAATCTCATCTTGCTCTACTCTTCCCTATAACAGTAAGCTCTATTATCCCCAAGGTGTGTCCAAAAGTCATTAGATTTCATCTTTTCTATGCATTTGTGAATAAACTATAAGTATTAAATTTTTAACAAAGTTTTGTTCTTTTAGGTCAGATTTACAATGGAGCTTGGAGGAAAAGTTAATGCAATTACTTCCACAACAATGATGTCAACCAAAACCTTAGAAGTAAAGCCACATACCAAACCGTACCTGGATCCAAAAGCCAAACCCGAATCAGATCTGTCCTTGGCTCCATTCCCGATCAAGAAAGAAAATAAAAAACCGAGGACCCGTGGCGACCAAGCAGTGAAGTACAAGGAATGCCAGAAGAACCACGCGGCCTCAACAGGAGGACACGTGGTGGACGGATGCTGCGAGTTTATGGCCGGTGGAGAAGATGGTACGCTCGGGGCGCTAAAATGCGCCGCCTGTAATTGTCACCGTAGCTTCCACAGGAACAAAATGTACTGTAAACAAGATCAGCTGATGATAACTCCGGCGTTTTACAGCAGTAACAGTTCGTACAATGCAATGCAGCCACGTGGGATGCATCCAACGGTTGAGATTATTGGACGGAGGACTTCATCGTCGAGCGAGGATATGAAGAAGATTTCGAGTCATCGGAACCAGAATGTTGATGGGAAAGGGTTGATGATGAGGAAGAAGACGAGAGTGAGGACAAAGATTAATGAAAAACAAAAGGAGAAGATGAAGGAATTTGCAGAGAGATTAGGGTGGAGGATGCAGAAGAAAGATGAAGAAGAGATTGATAAATTTTGTAGGATGGTGAATTTGAGGAGACAGGTTTTTATGGTTTGGATCCATAATAATAAGCAAGCAATGAAGAGGAATAGTAACACTAGTGATTTGTAAAAGTGAATCAAATCCTTTTAAAGAATGTTTATTGCCCTTCAAATTATTCAAAGTCTTGAGTATGAATCCGTGACTACTTTATAGGATTGAAGATGCAAATCTGTACAATCTAATATGTTTTAATCTTTATATATCTGGGATTATAATTCCTTATTGGTTCGAGTTTGAACGGAATGATAAAATTGGACTTCTAAATAAAAGGGAAAAAAACACGTGTTTTAAAATATAATATGTTTGAAATTCAAAACTGAAACAATCAGCTGGAATAGTTCAGTTTGTTAGAGCGTGTGGCTGGTAACTATAAGGTTGGAGGTTCGACCCCTCCTTCTAGCGTTTTCTTTTTTAAGTAGACTGTTTTTAATATATAATCTGGAGAGCTACATAATGCACACCTCGCCATAGTGTACTCCTGCATCATGAACCAACCAGTTTTATCAACGGATGACAAACATCTTACTCTATAGTTGGTTCATTGTTTGTGATTAGGAATCGAGTGGTTCAAATGACGCAACCTGTCAGAACTTAAGGTAAGGGTCATAGGCTACTCATGTCGATACAATTGACGGAGAGCCGGAAAGCAAACATTTGGTAGCTAAAAAAAAACAAGAAGAGAAAATTGCGAGTATCGAAAATAGTTCTCTTTTAAGATTTATTGTTTTTAATTTGTTTGCAATTTCACTGAACTTGAGTTATAACAACAATCTCATTATTCGAGTCTTCATAGAGTGTAAGATTATTACATGTAATGCAGCATGGTGTGAGCTGCAACGACTGTGACAACGTGTTCGTTGCTCTGACCTATCAGAAATGCGACTTAAAATAGAGCTTGGTTATCTTATTAATTACTCGCATTTTTTTGCTGGGTAATCAAGTTGTAATAATTATAATATCTTCTTGTTTTGTCATTACTTGGTCAATTCGTTGATTGGTTTCGCATTTCTCTTTTTCTTCTACTCGTTTTCACAAGAAGATAATCTAGAAATTAGTTAAGAATATTATAAATATTGACAGCTGAAGAATTGGGTTTCACCTCCCAATCCGTCCCAAGATTATGACAAGAACACACAAAGAACTTGAACTAAGTAACTAAGTTCAAAGAAGGTTCTAAAACATGACCTAGAATATGATTCTATGATCAATTCATCAGTCCAACTTATTCACTTTGAGTGGATTTAAAACTAAGTGAAGTGCTTTATATATATCTTTGCTAATTGTTTCTGAGAGGTTTACTCTTGTAAGTTCGGCAAAGTTAGTAACCTCTTTTTGTTCATTCCTAGAATAATAAGCTGTTGGATATGGATCATCAGACAAATAAGTTAGTTTCCCACAAGACAAGTTAGTCTAAACTCTAAAACCATTGTCCATTTTGAGTTGTCTAAATGATGTCGATGTAACAGTTAGCATAAAACACACATTTTGAGTTGTCTAAATGATGTCGATGTAACAGTTAGCATAAAGCACATTGCGATTAAATAGCGACGAAGATGTATACATCATGTGGGTGTAACACTCACACATGCTTTATTAATTACCTATACACAAATTTAGTTTAGTTAAAAAAAAATTTAATTTCGTTAGTTGGAGATCGTTACGTACATGCACATAAAAATTAAATTAAAATAAAAGTCAATAGATCTACTATGTCCTTTTCATATCATAAAGCCAACTTGGCCTACTACTTAAATAAACACCATCAAGAGAAAGCTTGGCGACGAAGCTTCCACACACACAGATCACGATGTTTAGAGCTATGAGCACCAGGAAAATCCACGGCGGTATGAAAAGCTTGGCGACGAAGAAGCGAGATTGAAGAGGGTCTCGAGCGTTCCGGCGAGTGTTTATGGTCTATCAAGAAACCCTTTTCAAGAAGTGAAGAAAAAGCCGACGTCAAAACCAACCGGTGGTTCTGTTCATCCTTTGATAAGTTTCTTTGACGTTCATTTTCAGAGGAAGAAGAAGAAGAGTTTGGCGACGGCGAAAACGGAGTTTGCGAGGTATATGGAGTATGTTAAAGAAGGAGGTGTGTGGGATCCGAATTCTAACGCACCTGTGATTCATTACAGATAGATTCGTGGATGAAGATGAATAAAGATTTCTTTATCAAAAACAAAAGATGCATAAAAGATTTGTATATCGTTTTTTTATAATATATAATCTTAAGAGAAAATCAAACAATTCGTGATGCATTTCACAAAGATGGATGTTATACTATGGATTTGTCATTTTTTTCCGAATTGATGAATGTTTTGTACACTTGACCTTAATAGTTAATATATATGATCGTCAAGTTGTTTTTTTATTTAATTTAATTTATAAAGATATGTCTATGAGAATCGAATCAATTCGTTATTGCTGATATAGAAGCGGATCCAGAGCTACTAGCTTTGAATTAGGTTCTATATTCTTCATTTCCCACCTTTAGCTTTGTTTTAAAATTTCAAAAATAAAAGGAAGAAAATTTCAAAAAATTCAATGGCAGATGCATTTGAATTTTTCTTTTCATCAAACAGTAAAGGTTAGAAAACATTATAATATGAAGAAAAATATATATGATAATTAGTTTCATTTTTCTAGAAGACCAGATTTATAAAAACTATATAATATATTGTCAACCAATTTTGAATACTCTTTTATTATAAGCGTGTTCACATGGGTCACGTTTTAGAAACTGGCTCTAAAAAAATATCAGATTCTAGATTTGAAGAAGACAAAAACAACTTTCAAAAATACTAAAAGAATACCCACACTACGTGCAGGTTTATTCTTACATTGTTAACTTTATAAATTAAGAGAAACTTTCATTTTTTGTATGACTATGATCATCGTGAAAATCTTTTCACTCACCAAATAGAATATGAGAAAAAAGTGTAGGGATAAATGATTGGAAAATTTAATAGAATCCTAGACGTCAAAATAAAAGTGATGAGAAAGAGAAGATTATAAGACACCAACAATAAAGAAAACAGTTTTAAAAATCTATTGAATTATTTTACCACTAATTAATTTTAAAAAAATACATATAACAAAGTTAGAAATGATGAGGTATCACTCATATGGAAGAGAGTTTATAATAAATTATTTTACCATTAATTAATTTTAAGAAGTACGTATAACAAAAGTTATAAATAATGAGGTCACATCTTTTCATATATATGATTTAAAAACTTGTTTTCAAAATGGGCTTTACAGATTCGTGAATAGACAAATTGCGCCATCGGTTTTACTTTAGGAGCACGATGTTGCCACGTCACCGTTTTTTGATGACGTTAAAATGGAATATTTAAGATAGGACCAGGTTTTGCAATATCACCCATTCAACAAGATTCCTTGAACGATGCCGTTTCGCGTACTCACGAAACCCTACTGTTGAGTTATTTACACAAATACCCCTTCGTTATCGCGCCGACCTTGCTCGTAACTCTTTCCGTGAAAGGTTATATCTGTCATTTCAAGCTCTCCAAAAGACACGTTTGGGTAAGAGTAGAGGAATCATAAATTTTTTAAAATTTAGAGTTAAGATAAAATAATGAATTTTTGTGAAGAAATAGGTCCAAGAATAGGGGAAGCAAAGAAGAAAACAAGAAGAAGAGCATTTCAAATATTTGCGGAGAGACAAAGCGGAGGTGTCGTTGTTTGCGATAGATAAACTTGGAGAAGAGGTTTTCTTCATCGTCTTCTTCGTCTTCATCGTCTTCTTCGT
Organism: Cardamine chenopodiifolia; assembly: GCA_963922655.1. Lineage (NCBI taxonomy): Eukaryota > Viridiplantae > Streptophyta > Magnoliopsida > Brassicales > Brassicaceae > Cardamine > Cardamine chenopodiifolia. The sequence goes on from OZ000463.1 coordinate 14,335,565, forward strand.
CTTCCCTCCTGCTCTATCTCTATATACGATGTCGTATCACGCTTCTTATTCTTCTTCATCCTTTCTTCGTCGTCTCGCTTTCGTCTGACCACGATCTCTACCGTTGAATCTATCTTCTTCTTTGGATCCTTTTTAAGCTTCTTCCGTGGAGATTTCCTTCCCACGGTGAGTTAATCGTTTCTTCTACGCATGGGAAAAGATGTTTTAGATTTTGTTTTCGGTTTCTCTGCTTGTTATTCGGTGAAAATTTCGTTATCGTAGGTCTGAATCGTTGCGAGTTTCGAATTGACTTCTCGATTTGTTAGCTTCTAGATTATCGATTTGTGGTTTATTTTATCAGTTTCTTCTCGATTTTAGGTTTTCGTGAGCTGTTCCTTTCGAAATTTCGTGAGAATCTATTGTTGAATAAAGTTTTGTTTAGGTTAAAGCGATGGTGTGGTTTGAGAAAAGCGGTCTTTGCTTTGAAACTTTCCGTATTAACTAATTCTCACGTACATCTTAATTGATTGAGTTTTGTTTTCATTTTCTGATTCGATTTGAAATGAATGACACCCTTTGTGGTTAATCATATGTTCATGCTATTGGCGTTAAAGAGAATTTTGAGTAATTTGAATTTGTTCAAATGATGCAGAGCCATGCCTCCTTTTTCTGCTATAGCTTTGGATAGAATGCTAGAGCCAGGGGCTTCCACGTCTGTCAAGAGTGTTCCAAGCACAACAATGTCGTTTTATTCAAAGCCACCTATATCAAAACTGGAGAAAGGTAAAGGTAAAATACCTAATGAGAGGACTGTTACTCGTCCTCAGATGTCACCGGCTCTCTACGCCACTCCTGACGCTATTCCGCTCCCTGATTCGCCATCTTCTTTCCCACCATCGCCTTATATCATCAACCACAAATCACGTGGACCTCCACGTCTTCTAAAAAGCTCTTCTGAGGCTAATGTTTTGTCTTCTTCTCACCAGAAGACCCTGAAAGAGGAATCTGTTACTGCTGAAACAGATGTGAAAGCTTCCCCTCGGAGGAAGTCAACCTCGTTCTCAATTCCTATAAATGAGGCTACTGAAGAGGATTTTTCCAATGGAGATCATGCTAGTCCAGTTGGTAACTATAGTTTTACTGGTATTGTTGATGGTCCTGTTGGGAATTGGAGTCCGCTTGACGGGAAAACTTGGAATGGAAAGTCAGAGTTGGATAATGCTGCCAACGGTTTGGAACGGGAAAATTATCTGCCTGAGCCTGTCAATATCAAAACAGACAAGGAGATTGAGTCTGAAGATTTCTATGACCCAGGTGAATCAGCAAGCTTCACAAGTAACACAGAGGTAGAAGGTGATGCAGGAGAGGAAGGTTCACAAAGACTTGCTACACCTGTGGGAGAGTTTTATGATGCTTGGGATGGTACTTATCTAAATCTTACTCTCTTGCTAAATATATCCTTCTAAGATAGCTGTCAATGCTTATGATCTTAACGTGCCCAGGATAATATGATTCATCACATTTAGAGTTTCCTTGTCTTTCAGTTTTTAGCGTTTGGAGACATATCAGTACTGTTTCTTAAATGTGCAGTAGTAGCCTTTTCTTGTTTGGGAATTCTGCGTTCTTTGGATATCTTGAGAGTGATGAAGAAATTTTCTAAATCATGAGAATTATTGCATTATTCTTGTTTCATGTATTTGCAAAGTAAACAATTTAAGATTTAACTTGACGGTATGATTGGGAACTATTTTGTAATCCATCTGATTTCTTGGTTTTTTCAGAACTATCAACCGACAGCGGAATGCAGAGTTCAGTGAACAACATCGAAGCTGAACTAAGGGAGATAAGGCTGAGTTTACTATTGGAAATCGAAAAGAGAAAACAAAGAGAGGAGGCTCTGGAGCAGATGCAAATTCATTGGCAGAGACTCCGAGAGCAGTTGGCCCAGGTGGGTCTGTTTGTTCCTATTGATCCTATCGCCTCCTCCACCAGCAACCTGAATCTATCAGAAGAACTACGCTGCCAACTCGAGGTTGCTAGGTTTGCCTCTGACTCTTTAGGCAGAGGTATGGCAAAGGCGGAGGTAGAGATGGAGATGGAATCTATGCTCGAAACTAAGAACTTTGAAATCACACGGTTGTCTGACCGTCTACACTACTACGAAGCCGTGAACAGAGAAATGTCCCAACGAAACCAAGAGGCCATAGGTAGAAGAAAAATCACTCTCATTCGCCAAAGTATCCCTTTGTCTTTTTTTTTTTTTTTAATTTAATCTCCCAATTTTGTTGACACCAGAGGTGGCACGACGAGAAAGGCAGAAGAGAAAGAAGAGGCAGAGATGGGTTTGGGGATCAATTGCAGCAACCATTACTCTAGGAACCGCGGCATTGGCATGGTCTTACATTCCTGCAGCCAAACCATCATCCGAAGTATCACAACCTCTCAAGGATGATTAAGTAAGTCTCTCGTCTCCATAACGGGTTTGAATGTGAGCAAGAGAAATAAGATCCAGGAAGTTTAGCGTACGCCTTGTGAATAGAAAGTATACATATTCAGTCATTGTTTTTACCGTTTTCAAGAGGATGTATAGCTCCGAGTAGCTGCAAACACTTTTGTTTCTTTCTTTTTTTGCGGTGGCAATACTCACAGTCGCTAATATTTGGTTCCTACTAACAATTCAATGTTAGCTCTAGTGTAAGGTGCTTGGCTTGCTTACATCCTAGAAGAAACCTTGGTGTCTATGTTTTGAAATTTAATATTTTCTTGATTTCCACAAACGGTCTCAGGATCCTGAAATTGATAATTTAAAAGAAATCAAGGGATACAATTTTAAGCAATGGGTAATTAAAAGGCTTGTTTGCTTTTATCTGTCGTCTTTGAACCAGTTAAGTACAACATACACTGCAAAAGCTAGGGCAAACACAGCTGCAACCAGAAACACAGATATTTGGACTAATAGAGATGACTCAAAGGCTTCAAGGAGAAGCGAGTTCCAAGTTGTGTACCACAAGATGCAAAAAAGGGAACCTACGATGCCACCCACCACCACTTGACTGCTTGTGTGTAGTTTCTGTGAAACCCTTAGCCGTATCTACAAGAAAAAAGAACACAAGTTTTTTTTATCAAATATTATATAAAATTCAAGCCTAAGTCGATTAGGTTATTAGTTGCTGAAACATGTTACACTTTGCAAGTAGACTTACAAAGTATAAACCCATTGTAAGGATAAGGCCACTAAGGAAAAAGGAGACTTGATTGGTTCCAAGCCATTCTATAACTGCAGACAATGTGACCCGAGTTGACTCCATTGTCTTAACAGTAGTTCCTTGATAAGTGAAAAATGATTAGTTCAAGTTTTGTAGCTACTTACCGGTTAAAACAGCAAACACGGATATGAAAGAAATGGATTGGGCATGAGAAGATGGCATCCCAGGATCAGATCGCAAGGTTGCGACGGGTCTCTCTTGGTTAAGTATACGTTTGAGAGCTACGGAGAGAGCTGAATTCGAAATTGATCCAATGACTGCCCATAAGGCTGCACCGTCATGTCGCAGAAGAATGATGGAACCAAATAGAGCAGACACAACCCATTTGCTCTGTCATTAATTGAAACAGGGTAATAAAAAAGAAACACACATAAAATAATACTGAAGGGCATTTCTTCGAACATATTGCGTGCATCAATGAGATTCCATTACTAACCAAACGATTAACGATAGATTCAATCCCACCGCCGGTGACCAACTCGTTCCTGAGCTCCGACGAATCAGTGATGAAAGATTCTGGCTCTAACGCCCCAAATTGTTCGTTGACGTCATTACTGCTGCCTCGGTCTCTGCTAGCGAATCTTTTAACGGTCATAGATCCAGCGCCAGAAACATACAAAGTAAACCCACGAGATGATTGAACTATAGCTCCGAAATCGAATCGAAAGTCTCGATCTTCTAAGGTAGGAGGAAGGGCCAAAGTGGAGAAGAAGAGAAGACGTTGCAGCTACCATTTCCAAAAAGGAAAATAAAGTCAACATAGAATAAAATCCATCGCTATACAAAAAAGAAGAAGTTAAAATTCGTCGGAAAAGTGAAAACTTTTATATGTTGAAAATAGTAAGGAGAAGAAGTAATATAAGCAAATCGGGAAAATCAAATCAATGTTTGGTAGAGAGAACAAAAACCTGAGAAACTCTTCAATCTTCAAAGTTTTATTTTTTATTTTGGTTTGAAAATGCTAGTTGTGTTACCTTGATATCGTATCCATTCATCTTCAACCACGTGGCATTTTTGTGGAATCAATGGGTAAACCAATAGTGAAGCAAACTAATGGGCCTATGATTCCTCATATGAGGCCCATGATTGGTACTATGTTTATGTTAACAATTGACATGAAAAAGGTGAGAGTTAGCACGTTAAAATGGAGTCTACTACTTGTGATTCACCAATAACCTCCACAAGAACACTTCCCTTCTTTGAAATGATGGAACTGGCTTGCGTCTATTACAACCATCTCTCGTCCTGCAACCAAGGATATATATTCAACCACCTTGTGACAATCTTTACATATCCTATGGTTTTGAGTAATCTGCAATGGATTCCATTCTGGTGTATTCACCAATCCATAAGCTATCACAAGCTTCTCGCTGTGATATCTCACTACTCGTTCTTCTTCCTTCTCATCTACGTCTGGTAAAAGGATTTTCTCCTCCGCCGAGTACCCATATTCGGAAATTTCTTCCATTAGCTCATCTACTTTTTCGTATATTTCCCTGTTTCATTACACTTTAAGGTAATGAGAGTGAAATAAAGGCATAGAAGGCAAAGAAATAAAGATTATACTACTGTCAGATAAGTTACCTTTTCACCGTCTCATCATAAGAATCACATTTGTCTCCTGAAAGAAAACTGTGAGTCTGATCTCCAACCTCAACCCAAGTACAAGCCGGCATCATTTTCACATACTGTTGTACATATTATACAGCACACTGTAGTTTCCAAGCTTCTCGGGTCCCATTTCATAGAGTTTTTCAGCAACCACTCTTCCGAGCTCTAAGTTTCCATGCAACCTACAAGCATTCAAGAGTGCTGACCAAATATTAACTGTGGGTTTTAAAGGAGCTCTTCTGATGAAAGCAATGGCTTTGGCCATATGATTCTTGGACTTGTCCGACCGATTCAAGGCGTTGGCCATATGATTTTTGGACTTGTCTGACCGATTCAAGGCGTTGGCCATATGATTCTTGGACTTGTCTGACCGATTCATATTGCAAGAGAACGAAAAAGAAAAGAAAATAATAATTTGCATGAAGGATCACAATATAGAACAACCCAAAACTTTATTTGTGAAGTTATATTGTATTTCATACAATTTGCATTTACCTTTGTAGTATTCTAAACAATTTGAATCTTTATCTTTTAATTAATTGTTTTCTAAATAAAATTATAATTTGAAATTAAATTTCTTACAAATTAAAAATATAAATATTTTATATAAATTCATAAAATGTTAAATTTTGTCTCAAATTCGTCACAATAATTTGCTACAAGTTAGGGACGACTATGGAAATTGTAACTTTGTCACAGTTTCGTCACAAAAATTTGCTACAAATTAGGGACGAGTATGGAAATAATAAATTTGTCACAGTTTCATCACAAAAAATTGCTACAATTTTAAGACAAAATAGAGTTGTTGGTAACTAGTCATTATATTGTCACACAAGTTTGCTACACTTTTGAGACGGAGTATAAGAGATGGGAATCTGTCACTAATTCGTCACAAAATTTAGCTACTACTTGGGGATGATATGAGGTTTTTGAAAATCTGTAGTTTTTTTGTCACAAACTTTTATTACTATTTTGTGACGATATATTCGCTCCTAATTAGTCACAAATTCGTCGCATTAATATTTTATATAGTCGTCGTTCATTAGTCATACATCCGTCACAAATTCGCCACTGGTTTTAGCCGTCGCAAAATCGTTTTAAATAGTGACAAATTTGCGACTGTTTCGTTTTTGCGACGAAATATTTTCAACATCCAGTGTTCGTCGCAAATTCGTCACAAAAAAATTCGTCACTCTTTTGAATTTTGTGACGAATTTGCGACGATAGTGTATGTAGCAAATTCTTTATTTTCTTGTAGTGCACCTCATGACCATTAGATAGAGTTCCATGTTATCCCATAATTCTTTATTTCATCAACTGTATTGATGTAATATATTATTATAACAAAATAAGATCCACTGACCTTGTAGACGACACCGAAACCACCTTCTCCAAGTTTGCTGGCTTCACTAAAATTGTTAGTGGCGTCTGCAACAGCTTCAAATTCAATGAATTGAAACTTGTCTTGTCCCGCTATCTCATCCGTGATGATTGTCTTTGTTGGTCCTAATGGTATATTAAAATTGGAAAACAATAAAAAATATAATAAAACTATAAACTACAAAAAAAAATCAAATTCAAAAGTTTCTTGATTTACCGTGAATTGTGGTTCTTTTGTGCCGTTTCCAAAAGTTGAAACCGATGAATATAGCAACTGCTGCTGCTATGACGACTCCGGCAATGATGAGTGTAATCTCCAATGTACTGAAACGCGCATCTTTTGTAGTGGTGGTCGTCTTGTCCTCTTGATTATAAAAACAAAAACAAATGAAATTATTAGATCACAATCTTCTAATCCTTATCTAAAATATATATTGCCATTATCTCCTAATAGAAATATTAGTAAATCCTAAGAGTAATACAAGTGATGAGTAAAAAGAATTTTTAAGTTTGACTTTTAGAATCTTAAGTTTTATGCTCATCATAGAAAAGCATGGAGCATCGTTTGACATTTATTAATCGACATAACCACCTCTTAAGTCTTAACGAATTTACTACCTATGATATGAGTTATGACTATTGAATCCATTGTGGTTTTTATGAAATTGAGGATCTCAATGATTCCGTGTATAAAAGATATGACACTAAGTGACAATCAATAATAGAAACATTATTACCAAAAAAGTTTTTGGCTTACGAGAGATACGAGACTAAGTCCAACATTCTCGTTCAAAGGTATGCATTAGAGAAAAGGAAATCCTAGATGTTGAGTTTTAAACTTGCGGAAACGATTGACTGCGTTAATTAGATTTAGACACACCGTGTTTGATAACCGAGTTTTCGGCCTCTCGGGTGGTAACCATCTCCCACAACTTCCACTATCAAGCAAAGTTATTACAAGCACTAATGAAGTTATTTTTTTCTCCTTGTTACAGATTTGGAACTCACACAAAGAAGACTACTAGAATGAGACTATAATCTCAAGAAGTACTCACAAAGAACACAAAGATGAAGACTGGAACTCTCTTTGTTTCTCTCTTGGCTGCTTCTCTATGTCTCTTCTCTCTGGATATTGCGGCTCTCTCTTTTTCCGTAAAGAAACATGTTTGGGTAACAAAAGAAAAATGAAGAAACATGTTTGTTTTCTAATGCTAATCTTAATGAATAGAATCATCTTTTCTGCCCAAATTCTCTACTATCGTATTAAAACCAGCTGAAATACTTTTTTTGGTTTTTGATTTCCGAGAGTTCTCTTCTCGATTTTTCTTTTTATTTCTCTCTGTGCTCTGTTTCTTCTAGAGAAACGTAATTAATTCTGATCGTAATTGCTTTTGATAGTAACTGTTTTTAAGTTCTTTTACACGGAAGCATTAAACTGGAGAATAGATTTTTTTCTCTCATGCAAGCAATCTCAATGCCCTAGTGAAGTGGAGAAACTTGAACTCGTTCGTCAAGATTTTGACATCTGATCTCAATGGCACAAACATCCAGTACTTATCCAATTTGTATGCGTATGAAGATCGATGGAGGCACCACACTTAGAATACTAAAACAACCTCAAATTGTTTCGATTCATTGTTCCGCTGTAAAATATCCAAGTATTCAATTTAGTATATTTACACGAATCTTGAAAATTCAACTTGTACGAATTCCAACAGATTTCACTAGTGTGGCTTAGGTAATTCCAACAGTTCTTACCACTGCGGCTTCCATGGCTGAAACCTCAATGGTGGCTCGATCGTTAGTCCGAGATTATTTGCCTGAAGATGTGCAACACTACATCTCATATGGCTTATGTTGTTACTTTCGCCACTGTTTCTCTCGTTACATTTCCACTGAAATGACAATAACCATTGAAGAATTTGAAGGAGTTGTTCACAATGAAGTTTTTGAGGCTGCAAAGGCCTATCTAGCTACCAAAATCTCTCCTTGTAGCAAAAAAATTAAAGTGAGTAAACACGAGAAAGAAAAAAACTACAACGTCACCGTGGAACGTGATGAGGAAGTTGTGGACACTTTCAATGGCGTTCAATTCCGGTGGGTGCTCCGTTCCCGCCATGTTGATTCAAAGAATCAAAACTCAGATTCGAGGTCCGATCATTCGAGCTCAACTTCCACAAGAAATTCAAGGGCATAGCTCTTGAATCTTGCTTGTCATTCATGGTGAAAAGAGCCACGTTAATGAAGCAAGAAAAGAAAAAAGCTCAAGATCTTCACCCTCGACGACACATCCTGGTACTCAAACACATGGACCTCAGTTACTCTTGACCATCCTTCTACTTTCAAGACGCTAGCAATGGATTCAGATGTCAAGACAAGTGTGATGGAAGATTTAGACAAATTCGTAAAGCGGAGCGATTACTATAAGAGGGTTGGTAAAGCGTGGAAGAGAGGTTACTTGTTATATGGTCCACCAGGCACAGGTAAGTCAAGCTTGATCGCAGCCATGAGCAATCATCTCAACTTCGATATTTATGACATAGAGTTGACTGCGGTTCGTGACAATACGGAGCTCCGGCAATTGCTGATTGCTACTGCTAATCGTTCGATTCTTGTTGTGGAAGATATTGATTGCTCCATCAAACTGAATAATAGGAAAACTGATGATGAACCTCCTCCTAAAAAATCAAGAAACAGAAAAGTGACGCTTTCTGGAGTGCTAAATTCCGTAGATGGTCTATGGTCAAGCTGCGGCGAAGAACGGATGGTAATATTCACAACAAATTACAAAGAGAAACTCGACCCTGCCTTGTTTAAGACCAGGATGTATGGATATGCACATTCACATGACGTACTGCAGGCCAAGTACTTTCAAAGTTCTTGCTTCAAATTATCTAAAGATTAAAGAGGGTTAGATAATTACTATTTGATTAAGCAATAAGTTAACTCCTAAACATGATAGGATTTAAGGAGAAAAGGAAATACAAATAAGGTTTAGCTTATGATAGATAAGCTTTTGTATTTATATTTTTGTTAAAAATTAGATGATGGTAGTCCCTAGTCCCTATAAATAAGATGTTTATATGAAGAGTTGTTTTATGAGATTTAAGAGAAATTTAGTTTTTGATAATTTTTCTAAATTAATATAAAAATTGTTTTTATTATATTTGAGTTTCATATATTACAATTAGTAGTAAACCTTGTAAACGGTAAGGAGGACTAAAGATCATTCCGAATTTTAATGAAAGGAGGTGATTGTCGAACACGAGATAGAAACGTCGCCACCATCGAAGAAGAAGATCCCAAACGAACATCTATTTGTGTGTGACGCAAGATGGAACAAGCTATAACCGTAGCTACTCACCCGAAGGAGCCAAAGATCTTATCTATTCAAAGCTCCTGTGCTCACCGCCACGAAGTACACCGTATGGACAATGAGGATGAACGTGACTTTGAAAATGCATCAAGTTTGAGAAGCAATCGAACAAGGTACGCAAGACAACATCAAGAATGATGTCGCGACAGTTTTGCTTTTCCAATCCATACCGGAAAACTTGATAGAAATAGAAGACTTTCTTAATTCAGGTTTAAGAATTAAGGGGGAGAATGTTAGATAATTCATATTTGATTAAAGAATAAGTTAACTATTGAACAAAATAGGATTTAGGAGAAAAAAAATACAAATAAGGTTTAGTTTAGATTAGATAAGATTTTGTATTTATATTTTTATTAGGAATTAGACAATGATAATCTCTATAAATAAGTGATTTTTGTGAAAATTTGTTTCATGAGACTTGATAAATTTAGTTTTTGACAAGTTTTCTAAATCAATAAAAAAATTGCTTTTGTTATCTTTGAGTTTACAAAAAGTACCACCTTTTCAGCAAGATCGAGCAAGGTATTGAGGCCACAGAGGTTACTCCAGCAGATGTGGCTGAACAACTTATGAGGAATGACTGTTGATAAGATTCTTGAAGGTTTGATTGAGTTTTTGGAAGTCAATAAGATTAAGAACGAACATGATAATGCCAAAAAGGAGGAGCAAGAAGTGGAGACCAAGAAAACAGATTCGGTGGTCAAGAAAAAAGGAAAAGATTGACTTACTATCAAGTAAAAGACAGGATATGTGAGTCGAGCTCATACCTCATAAAAAATTATCATCGGATGAGACTTTTATTCTGATGTGCAACGTGTCCTTTGCAACGACCAGACTCTAGAAGACTGTAGGGCTAAATGGGCCGTAGATGTTGACAATTCGTTTTACTTTTGCCATCTTCAACCCAATTATATAATCATTTTCAATCCCTAGTTTTCTGAGGTATCGTGAAAGTTTAGTAATCCCAGAAGTCCTGAAGAGAAGAACTGGTATTAAATTATCTCTTTAAGCCTCACAATTATCTTTTTTTCTTTTCCAACTGTTAGAATTTCAAATTTTAAGCTCATCGTAGACACCGTATATACTATATACATAGCATCGTTTGATTAATCGAATCAGATTTATTCCCACACGTAACCTCTTAATGAATTCACTCTTTTTTAAAAGCTTTTAAATTTATATCATTCCTTCATATATTTTCTTTATTCATTAAACACAATTAAGTCGCTTGGAATTATAGCAAGATTCATCAAATATATTGTTTGTGACTCTGATTTCTATATACTAACTTTAACAATGATTTGTTAATTTGATTCCGGATAAGAATTGAAGGAAATGAGTTCCTCTACTGAATCTCATCTAGCCACAGCCAAAACAGCTCTCACCGCGGTTGCATCGGTGGCTGCCGCCGCAATGCTAGCTAGATCAGTGGTTCAGGATTACATGCCAGAAGAGGTTCATGAATTTATTTCTCACGCCTTTGGTAGATTTTTCAGCTACTTGTCTTTTCAGATGACAGCTGTGATTGAAGAATTTGTAGGTTTTGAACACAATGAAGTATTTGAGGCTGCAGAAGCTTATCTCGCTACCAAGATATCTGATTCCACTAGAAGAATCAAAGTGAACAAGCTTGAGAAACAGAGCAATTATAGTGTCACTGTGGAACGTGACGAGGAAGTTGTGGATACTTTTGATGGCGTCAAGCTTAGTTGGATCCTTGTATGTCACCATGTCGATAAAAAAGACTTTCGTAACCCTCGAGATCTCAATTCCACTTTAAAATCAGAAGTGCGTACTTACGAGCTCAGCTTCCGAAAGAAGTTCAAGAATCTGGTTCTTGAATCTTACTTACCCTTTGTGGTGAAACAAGCTGCTTTAATGAAGCAAAAGACTAAGACTTTGAAGATCTTCACTCTTGATTCTTACTCAGTGGAGTGGACCTCTGTGACTCTCGACCATCCTTCCACGTTTCGCACTCTCGCCATGGATCCCGAGGCTAAGAAAAACTTGGAAGAGGATCTCTGTCGTTTCGTGCAGCGTAAAAGCTTTTACGAGAGAGTTGGAAAAGCTTGGAAGAGAGGGTATTTGTTGTATGGTCCACCTGGTACAGGAAAATCAAGCTTGATCGCTGCCATAGCCAACCATCTTAACTTTGATATCTATGACTTAGACTTGACATCAGTTAATAACAATGCTGACCTCCGGAGGATACTCATGTCTACTGCAAACCGTTCGATTCTAGTTGTTGAAGATATTGATTGTTCAATCGAGTTTAAAGACCGGACTACTACTGATCAGGAAAACAACGGTCAGCTGCATAAAACGGTGATTCATTTTCATTAACCTATCACTTAATATGTTTGTATGTCTTTTGTATTAGCTTAAACTCATAATTCTTAATGTTTTGGTTTGTCATTCTCAGGTCACACTCTCTGGTCTATTGAATTTTGTAGATGGACTATGGTCAAGTTGTGGTAACGAGCGAATTATAGTGTTTACGACTAATTACAGGGAAAAATTGGATCCAGCATTGTTGAGGCCAGGACGTATGGATATGCAAATTCATATGTCGTATTGTACGCCAGCTGCTTTTAAGGTTTTGGCTTCAAATTATCTCGAGATTGAAGAACATATGCTTTTCGAGCAGATTGAGGAATTGATTCGTGAAGTTGAAGTTACACCAGCAGAAGTAGCTGAACAGTTGATGAGGAATGACTCTGTCGATAAGTTACTCCAAGGATTGATTGTCTTCTTGAAAGCCAAGAAATCTGAAAATGATGATGCTCCAGACCAGAATAAATAATTAATAGCTTTAATAATAAGACTTATCATCGATCTGAAAGATAGTTTTGAGTATTGTTATTCTTTAATTTTTGACATGTCGAAAATAATCAAGTATTATTATTGGTTATAGAATGTTACAGAAACTGAAATTAACCGATTGAAACAAGTTCTTTCCAAGTTGCGAGCAAGTAACCAAGTAAGAAAACGTGTATAGTTGACTGTTGACTTATGACTTTTAAAGCGTTGACTTCCATTTTGATAAAGTTTCTTGTACGCTCATTCCTGAGAAGTCGAACGACACAGAGAGCTTCAAGATCCTTCATCAGCTCAATCACTCCCTTGTAAGTGTCCATGAGAGATGGTTACTTTGGTTAGATTCATCTCTATTTTCTAGGATTCTACATGTTTCTTGAGAAAATATAGATTAGTCAAGAAAATCTCATCTTTGGTTAGTGATTCTATAGTCGTTGGTTGATTGATTTATTGAACGTTCGGTGCAATGATACACATAACCGAGTGAGTTATTGCTTTGAAATTTTGTACCAATTAGAGATCTTTCTTCAGTTTTCAGGTCTGAGAAATGGTGGACGCTGTAGCGACAGTGTGTTTGGAGAAAGCCTTGAACATCCTCGAAGAGAAAGGCCGAACCGTTTCGAATACGGAAAATAGTTAAAGATTTTGCAAGATGAGTTGCAATATATGCAGTCTTTTCTCAAGGATGCAGAGAGGCAGAAGAGAACTAATGGAGTCATGGGCAACCTCGTGTCGGATTTGCGAGAATTGGTTTATGAAGCTGAGGACGTACTTGTGGACTGTCAGCTCGCGGATGGTGGTGATGATTGATGGTAACGAGCAAAGGCCTTCAAACGCGTGGCTTTCACGGTTTATAATCCTGCCAGTGTTTCACTGCAGTACAAGAAAAGCAAACGTCTGAAAGAGATCAATGAGAAGATATCAGGGATAAAGAGTAGGGTTGAGCCTGATTTCAAATCAGAACACCGAGCAATGTTGGAAGAGATAATGGAACTGGTCGGTGGAGCTCTCCTGTGTATGATCATACCAAGTGGCTGGTTTGGAAGGAGATAAAAAAAAAGATCAAAAACTGGCTCTTTCGATCAAAGAGGATGAGCTATTGATAATGTCCTTTGTGGGGATGGGAGGGTTAGGTAAAACTACGATTGCTCAAGAAGTGTTTAATGACAAAGAGATCGAACATGGTTTCGAAAGAAAGAAGGATATGGGTGTCTGTGTCCCAGACTTTTACTGAAGAACAGATCATGAGAAGCATACTGCGGAACTTGGGTGACGCGAGTGTTGGAGATGATCTTGGAACATTTCTGAGAAAAATCCAGCAGTATCTTTTGGGGAAAAGGTACTTGATTGTGATGGACGATGTGTGGGACAAGAACTTGAGTTGGTGGGATAAGATCTACCCAGGACTGCCTAGAGGACAAGGTGGCAGCGTTATCGTGACCACAAGGTTTGAAGTGGACACAAATTAAGGTTGTGTTGGCATACGGGCCGATTCACGAGTCTATCAGCATCTTCACATTTTTAAATAACAAAAAGATATTGATATTTTCCATTCCTAACACGAAGGAAGACAAATAAAAGATAGGAGAAATGAAGGAGTACTATATGTAGATGTGCAAATCTAATATTCGAACCAACACTTATAGTTAATGAATCCATCCACCAATTTAAATATTGATTTGACGTAACAAATCATTCAAGTCATATCTTCCTCTATAAATTAAACCATGCATATCAGTCTCACAATAATCACTAAGAGTCCCGATAAAACTCCCAAGTTAATACAGAAATGGTGAAGTCAACCGTGGGCATTGTTCTCACTCAAATCTCATCTTTTGCGTTGTTTCGTCTTTGCATGTGTTACCAAACAAGTGAAAGCACAATCGCCATTTCTCTCCCCCCTCAGTTTTACGACAACTCCTGTGCAAAAGCACAAGCGATCGTTCAATCTATAGTAGCCAAAGCATACTCCGATGACCCTCGCATGGATGCCTCGATGATTAGGCTTCATTTCCATGACTGAGGGATGTGATGCGTCCTTATTACTGGACAATAGCGGGACCATGGAAAGCGAGAAACCATCAAACTCGAACCAAAACTCTGCTCGAGGGTTTGAAGTCATCGAAGATATCAAATCTGCTTTGGAAAATGAATGTCCTCAAACAGTTTCTTGCGTGGATATCTTGGCTTTCGTCACTAGAGACTTCACTGTTATTGTAAGTCAAATCTCCTAACACACTCAATATTAATGTTGGGATTAATAATTGTTACAAACACTCGTTAACTTTGTAATTATATACAGACTGGTGGACCAACTTAAGAAGTCTATCTTGGAAGAAGAGATTCAAGAGAAGCAAGCTTGAGTGGTTCCAAAGAGAAGCAAGCGTTCTTTCAGCAATTCACGAAGTCGATTGTGAAGATAGGAAACATCTCGCCGTTGACTGGCAAGAATGTTGAGATCCGGAAGATCTGCTGGAGGGTTAACCATGATGTTTGATTTGGGTTTTATTATTAGATAGTTTTAAGTCATATGAGTTTAATTAAACGTTTCTTGATTGTGTTTAATGTAATGAGTTTCGTGTTTGTATGACTTCCCAAAAAAACGTATAGACTTTTATTACGAGTGAATATCCTATTGAGTTTGGAATGTGTATATTCTCAACAATGCAACTTTGGCATTTCAACTCCATTAGGTACAAAAGCTTTGTCGAATTTATGGATTTTACAAGTTGTAACCTATAATGCTAATTACATGTAATGGAATTTATATATGTGTTCTTGAGACTTGAGGGATGGATTTTGTAATAGTCGACATATGGGACCAATTCACTCATTCTCAAAAAGTTTTGCTTTGAAGTTCATTAACTTTATTAACCATTATTATTTCAGAAATCATACTCGGGTCTCATTCTTGGATACACATTATTTAGTATACTTAAGACTAGCATTATTATTCTTATACAAAGCCACAAGAACGGCAAGATTTTTACTCTGTTTTGCTTAACTTGTTTAAGGAGGAGAGTATCTCTTGAGAGACTTGTTCAGACTTCTCCTGCTGGATAAAATGATGAACATCCTCAATAACAACAAGCTCAAGATCAGGTACAACATTCTTGAACATCTCTCCTTTTACAGAGTCCATCGTTCCATTGGGCCCTTCATTTCCGATATCTTTGTTTCCTGCAATAAACTTCCTAGGAACGACGATTTTGGTGTCTTGCCACGGGGCCAGTATCTCCCAATTCCTGTAAATTGCAAACTTTAATACATATTTATGTAACACAAGGATTGTATATAAAGAGAAATAAAGTAGTGAAAGTTACAAATCCATGGCTCTGTAGTACTTCAAAGGGCCTGTGAATCCACATCTTTGAAACTTGTCTGCATATACTTGCAACTCTTCTTCTGTTATCCAATCTGGAATGGTCGACGGTATCTCAAGATGATCAATGATCTCTCATCAGGAGGAGCTACTAAGTAATCTGTTCTCGTTATCAACAAGAACTTCTTCATAACCGTTAAGCAATCATGTTTGGCAAATGCAGCCTCAGCTCTTCCAGGTTTCTTGGGAAAATCGAATCAAATGACAATGAGTACCATAACAAAAACACCATAAAATCTTGAAACTAATTTTGGGTTTTGTTTTACCTGAAACTGAGAAATGTATAACCCATCTCCAAAAACTATGAAGAACTCAGAAGGTTTGAGTTTTGGATCTCTTGGAATATACGGAACAGAGAGACTTATGAAACCTTTGACTCGGTCTGGTCTAAACAAGCACAGAGCCAACCTATGATTGCTCCCCAATCATGCCCAGCCACAAAAGCCTACCCACAGTAAATATGTTTACTTTTTTTTGCCATAAATCAATTTGGATTCTCAAGAAATTCACTTTTCACCTGAGCAGTGCCGTAGTGGTCGAGCAAACCGATGACATCAGCAACGAGGTAGCTCACAGTGTAAGACTCGTGGCTCGGAGGTGAATCGGAGTCAGCGTAGCCTCTGGATCTGGAGCGACCACATGGTAGCCATGGCTAGACAAGAAATCGATCTGATGACGCCACGAGAACCATGTCTCAGTGAAGCCATGGAGTAACAGAACCAAAGGCCCGTCTTCTCCTTTCTCAGTAACGTTTAACCAAATCCCGTTGCTCTTGATCTTCTTCTCTCTCACCGAGCTCGTCATGGTTCTTGATAGATGTAAGAAGAATAATCTGCGACCAAGCTGAAGACTTTATTATATGAGTTGAGAAATTGTATGTACACGTGACGTGGCGGAGAATTAGACCAGGCCTCTCGTTAGGTTACACGTGACGTTTCAGTTTCAAGAGTTGCCGTCCGTAAGTAAAAGAACGAAACAGGACACACATGACTGAAATGTAAAGAACAGAAGCGTCAAGTAACTATCACAAAATGGTAGAAGACAAAGTCGAGTTTAACTCTTAAGAGAACAGACGTCAACACACAACAAAGAAGAGTAATCCTAACTCAAGACAAGAAAAAGAGATTGTCATTTGGGGTTATTCTATATTTGATTCAAATGAAAGCAATCTCAAGAAGGCATTGATTTCTTCTTCTCTTCTTCGAGCTGCTGAAGCTCAGTTAGTCTTTCAGCCCAAGCCCGGTCCCTTGCGACAGCAGCCATCTTACGTTCCACTTGCTTGATTCTCTTCTTCCTCTTCGCCTCTTGCACAAGTGCTTGCCTCTTCTTTTTCTCAGACTGTGAAATATTATTCAGGAAGATTTCATCTTATTAGAAAACAATATCACTCATCTCTAACAAAATCTACACTAAGAAACATCGCAGATTGTGTTATGCCAGGAAATAGAACAAAACAGGAAGCAAGGCTAAACTTTGACATGTCAATTTTCCACATTAGTACAATCTATGGATTAAACAAGCCAATTTCCAAGATTTCTCATCTAACAATCAGGCCCTAATAATGCAAAAATAAACATCAAAAAGTTATCAAATTTCTTAAAACAAGGTAGAAAGAAATCCGACAAACCAGTATAAAAGCACGCCGCTGTCCAATGCGCTTCTTCGCATTCCTTCTTTTCACACTGCCCTCATTGGGATTGTTTGTAGAAATTGGCTGGCCAGGTGTATACTGAACATATGCATAAGGCCCTGCATTTTCCTCAAATCTGTTAATTCATCTTAAAAAATTCCACCGTAGATTCTCTAGCCTCTCAACTTCCTCTAAAGAGTACACAAGATCAATAACTAAATCCACAAAATGCTATTTAAATCCCTATGAAGATTACTACACTAACTCGATTTCAATCAAACAAAGCACCAATTTTTGCGCCACTTACAATGTCCTAACACTAACATAAAAGCGAAATTAACCAACCATCAAAAACAAAATGGTAAACCTGGAGGTTTCAATTTGAATCTTTTCTTCTTGGGATGAGTAATGGGTCGTCTCTTTGGTAGTCGAGTATCAGTTAAGCTTAAGCTATGAAAATGGTTAGCCATTGGAATCCATGGTAGCCTCAAATGATTCGTCGATCCACCGAAGAAGGAGCATAACTCAGGCTTCGCAACCGGAATCATCGCAGGGAACGGCCCAGACGAGCAATTAGCGGCGGCACGCGAAATTAGGGTTCTCGAAAATGGTCGGAAAATCGCTCTAATTGCACCCAAACCCATTTTCACCACTGCATCAGCAAACAGATTGCGATCCAAAAGCGGCTGACTTTACCGATTCAAAGCTTCGAAATTTCACTTCGTCGATTCCAACGGAGGAATCTCGCTAAACCCTGAACAGACCAACTCCACACTACTAGGCCTTATGGGCCTTTAAAGTAATTGGGCTCATGAATGTGGCGTTTGGGTCTCAACTCTAAGTAATTAGACCACCCATTACACGTACATCAAATTATACGATTTTGTGTGTTTAGACTAATTATAAGGATAAAATAAGTAAACCATGCGGATGTTATTCTATCCAAAGCTCATTAACTTTTATTTTCGAGAATTATGCGTATATTTTCTAAAGATATAGTGTAATGATTGTTAGAATATTTGCGGAACAGAGAACAGAGAGAATATGGAGAAGAAATAGAGATGAGAATGTTTCTTTTTATTTGATATTTTGAATGGTTCAATACTACACATATATATAGGAGTACAAATCAAAATTTAGAATAGATGCATGAATAACATAGGGACTTGTGCTTCTTTGCATGTGCTTGCATGATGCATGAAGCAGAGTGGCTTGCATGTGCTTGCATGAAGGAGAGAGATAATTATGGATCAATACTCCCCCTCAACCTTAGTCGTAAAGACACCCAAAGCTAAGTTTGGAACCCCGTAAAGCATCACCTCATTAAAAACCTTATCAAAGAAAATCCATTGGGAAAACCTTGATAAGGGAAAAAGAGTATGATGGCCACGGAAAGGGAATAACCGATCATGGACGAGAAAGATCAATAAGTCCAAGCTTGCGGTGAATGTGAGAGTAAACTTTAAGACTTGCAGCCTTTGTGAAGATGTCTGCTAATTGATATTCGCTTCGAGTATAACAGGGTAGGATTAAACCTTCTTCAATCTTTCCTCGAACCTTGTGACAATCCACTTCGATATGTTTGGTCCTTTCGTGAAAGACATAATTTGTTGCGATGTGAATAGCCGCTTGGTTGTCACAATGAAATGTGATAGGACTGGAAGACTCAATGCCAAAATCTTTAAGAAGGGTTTTGAGCCATGTAAATTCATTTGTAAGCTTCCTCATAGCTCGGTATTCGGCTTCTGCGCTTGAACAAGATACCACCTTTTATTTCTTTGATTTCCAAGTAACCAAGTTTCCTCCGATGAAGGTGCAATAGCTGGTTGTTGATTTCCTATCCAATGTATCCCCAGCATAATCCGCATCACAATACCCCACAATTTCTGTACTACCATTTCTTCCCATCCAAAGACCTTGACTCCGGCTTCCTTTGAGATATCGAAGGATTCGCTCCACCATGCTCCAATGATATTTTGTGGGAGATTTCATGTATTGACTGACCTGATTCACAGCAAAACAGAGGCCATGTCTAGTGATTCTTAGATAGATTAACTTACCAACAAGTCGACGGTAATGTGTCGGTTCTTCATATGGCTTATCTTCTTCTTCCTCTTTGGCATTCTCCCCCTTTCACTTGACCTTGTAGCTATCAATAAGTGGAGTCTTGGCCGGTTTTGCTCCAAGTTTACCTGTCTCATCCAAAAGATCAAGTGTGCACTTCCTTTGCGAAATAAATAAGCCTTCCAAAGAACGACAAACTTCAATGCCTAGAAAGTACTTTAGTTCTCCAAGGTCTTTAATGTCAAAGACAGATTTAAGATAGATTTTAGTGGATTGAATACCTTCTGTATTATCTCCAGAAATTATAAGATCATCCACATAGATGAGAACCACAATGATACCTTGAGAGCTTTGGAGAGTGAACAATATGTGATCAGCTTTGGATTTCTTGAAACCTTGTTCTTTGAGAGTGGAGCTCAACTTGTGGTACCAAGCTCTTGGTGATTGTTTCAGCCCATAGATAGCCTTCCTTAGTCGTAAAACCTTCCCGGGAGTAATGGAATTTTCAAGACCGGGTGGAGGTGTCATATAGACTTCTTCCTCAAGCTCACCTTGGAGGAAAGCATTTTTGACATCTATCTGCCACAACTTCCAAGATAAATTAGTAGCTAAAGAAAGGACAACTCTTACCGTGTGGAGTTTAGCTACGGGAGCAAAGGTATATGTGTAGTCTTCTCCATAGGTTTGTGTAAAACCTCTTGCCACCAAGCAAGCTTTGTACCGTTTGATGTCTCCATTGCTCAAGTATTTGATGGTGAAAACCCATTTGGAACTCACTATTCTCTTGCCCGGAGGAAGATCCGCTTCATCCCATGTGTGATTGCGGTTCATAGCTCCAACTTCATCATCTACTGCATCTAACCATTCTTTTCTTTCTTTGGCCTCCTCATAGCTTTGAGGTATCTTGTCTAATTCAATTTTTTCAAGAAAAGCTTGATGATTAGTTGGCAAAAGGTCAAGTGAATATACCAATTGAATTGGATGAGCCACAGCTTGATTGTTGTAATACACCCTCGTATTCACCCAATGGGAAGGATCACGGATCCTTGTGCTCCATCGAAGTGGCTGAGGTGAGTCTTCATCATCCTCTTCTACCTCTTCTAGCTGAGGTGTAGGATCGTCATGTTGAGTCAACTCTTCATTTTGAGTCTCTTGATCCTCTAAATAAGCCTCTTGACCATTGCTTTCATCACTTTGGTCACGGTCTTGTTGATTCATATTGGTAATGCTTTCTCTTTCTTTTTTCCACATCTTTTTTTTTTGGTGCTTAGTTTCCGAGATAATCTAGTAGAAATTTCAAATATGTAGCTTGATCGGTCGTAGGGTAAAATATGTCTTTTACGGCTTCCCAATCCTTTTTGTCATGATACCCTTGATTTTCAATAAATTTCACATCTCGAGACAGATAGATGCGGTTGTTAATGAGATCATAGCATTTGTACCCCTTTTGAGTTGTCGAATAGCCTAGGAACATACACTTTTTACTCTTGGCATCTAGTTTATTCTTTTGTTCACCTGGTACAAACACAAAACAAACGCACCCAAATACCCGTAAGTGATCAATTGGCGGTTTAGTTTTGTTAAGTACCTCAAATGGTGACACGTCTTTTAGGACTTTGGTCGGAATCCGATTAATAAGGTAGCATGCAGCCATAACTGCATCTCCCCAAAATCTTTTTGGTACATTGGCATGGAACATCATCGATCTTGCAACCTCCATAAGGTGTCGATTCTTTCTTTCTGCCACTCCATTTTGTTGTGGTGTATAAGGACAACTTATTTGGTGAATAATGTCATGTTTTGCCAAATGTTCTTTGAATCGATGACTTATGTATTCTCCCCCATTGTCTGACCTAAGTACCTTAAGTTTAGCATTAAAATGATTAGTCACATAGTTTTGGAAGTTAAGGAATGCATCAAACACGCGATCTTTAGATGTAAGCAATGTGATCCAAGTATATTTTGATTTTTCATCTATGAAAGTCACAAAATACTTGTTATTATCTCTAGAAACGCATGGAGATGTCCAAACATCTGAGTGAACTAAATCAAAACAATTTTCATAAATAGTAGATGACTTAGGAAAAACAGTCCTGCAATGTTTGCCAAGAATACATGCCTCACAACTAGAATGATCAAAAGATACATTAGGCAATAATAACTCAAGAGCACGAGAATAAGGATGACCTAGTCTAGCATGCCACATAGCATTATTATCAAAATAGAAATTAAAAGAAAACAAAGTAGAAGTGCTTGGTGAGGTCTCCTCAAGAACATAAAGATCCCCTTTGGTATTCCCTTCTCCAAGAACTTTACCGGTATCAATATCCTGAAAATGAACGCTGTTAGGCCCAAATACGGTATAGCAATTAAGATCACAAGTTGCCTTTTTAACCGACAAAAGATTAGAAGTAAAACTAGGCATAAAGAAGGCCTTCGAATTTTTATCAAATAATTTCAAATTTCCTATTCCTTTTATAGGAATCATATCACCATTAGCAATAGTAACACTACCACTTGTCGGTTTTATATTGTCTATAAGATTTGGGTTACTAATCATATGGTGAGTAGCACCTGAATTTATGACAAGAGATTTACTAGGTTTACTAGCAAAGAAAGTGGTATCGGATTCCTTTAAAGAGGCAATGTGATGAGAGCCTCTAGGTTTGACTTCCTCACAACGTCGTTAGCTACTTCTTCTCCCTGTTTTAATGAACCACCATGTCCTTGATTTTCCCTGACACTAAGATTGGCCTTTGGATCCTTGTTGAATTTGCTTGGCTTGAGATGAGGATGAAGGAGCCAACATTTATTTTTGAGATGACCTTTCTTTTTGCAATAGTGACAAAACCTTTCCTCCTGCTTATACACTCATTTGTTTGCCATAAGGAGTTCATTTCTTCCACTAAAAAGACCAAGAGAGCCTTGCTCCCTTTGGATTTGAGAACATACATCTTCAAGACTCGGGAGCTTGTCGGCCCTTAGGAGATGTTTGATGAGGTCATTGAAGACTGGGTTTAAAGTGAGCAAAATACCAAAAACTTTGTCTTTCTCTCGTATTTCATTGAGAATAACCAGATCCACAGTATTTGGCCGTAGCATCTCGAGTTCGACCCATAGGGACCTAAACTTTCCAAAATGCTTAGTGAACTCCATATCTTCTTGGCATAGATTATTGATAGCCTTCTTCACCTCGAACACACGGGTGAGATTTGAAATATTTCCATACACATTCTTAAGAGTATCCCATAATTCCTTTGAAGTTTCACAATAAGAGTAAGCTTCAAAGCTTCAAGGATGAAGGCTTCAAGAGAGTTTTGGAGAAGTCCGAGAACGGTTTGATCTTCTTGAAACCACTTGGCTTCTTGTAGAGCCGCCTCCTCTTCTCCATTAATGATGTCTTTTTCATCTCTTTTGGTGGCTTCTTTTGGGGCAAAACCATTTTCCACATGGCTCCAAAGTCCGCGGCCACAAAGCGCGGTCCTTATGGTCCTAGACCATAACAAATAATTTCCTCCTTTGAAGACAACCGGAATCACCATAGTCTTTAAGTTTTCCATGATGAGAATATATTTGAGAGAGAGATGGAGATTGTAGAAATAGAACCACGATTCTAGCCTTTTTCACAACTCAAAATCAATGATTTCAAGGACAAAGTCTCAGAGTGAAAACGGCTAGTAAAGTGATTTAGAAAAGATGGAGAGAATCTAAAATTGTCTAGGATCTTGCTCTGATACCATGTTAGAATATTTGCGGAATAGAGAATAGAGAGAATATGGAGAAGAAATAGAGATGAGAATGTTTCTTCTTATTTGATACTTTGAATGGTTCAATACTATACATATATATAGGAGTACAAATCAAAATTTAGAATAGACGCATGAATAACATAGGAACTTGTGCTTCTTTGCATGTGCTTGCATGATGCATGAAGGAGAGTGGCTTGCATGTGCTTGCATGAAGGAGAAAGATAATTATGGATCAATAATGATGGAGCTGGAGGAGAGACTTGCATCTTAATTTTATAATTTTATAACACTAAAGAATTTGGATCAGAAGGAGAAGGAAATAAAATATTTTACCATTAACGACACTGATTCCAGATATGGAACCCATTTTCTAAAAGATAGATATGGTTACCTTGTAAATATAGATTTAAAATCCAAATTATTATCTTCAAACCAATATAAATATACACCATTCTCGTCCATTTTGCATAAACAACTTCATATTTTTTTCTTGGCGAGTACATATATACAGAAGGTGACCAACATGTTTTCTTTCTTTCTGGTAAAATATTTTGGAGGGAATTTTTGGATAGATGTGGACGAAGGAATAGCATACGTAACGGGTCAAGGCGATCCAAAGAAGCTACTGAGACTGATGGGTTCGACGAGAGGCAAAGATGCTGAAATGGCCTTTGTAATTTACTTAGATATTTATGGATATACAATTGCCTCACTATCTTTCAAAATGATTTCTTGGGGGGACTTTCTCTCTTCTCTTTTCTTAAATGAAACTGATTTATCAGATCGAGTTTCCCGAAAACGTTCTGAAAAATTACTAGTATCAAAGAGGTTTTTTTTTAAAAATCATAAAAATTAACTTACTAAATTATTCGTCTAGATCCTTTTGCAATTTAATATGATCATATCGAAACTCAATCTACACATATATATATATATATTATATTTGCTATCTGTATCCAAACATATCCATTGCGTAGAAAAAGTTTTTTAAGGACAAGTGTAGAGGAAGTAGTTTTCTAATATACAGTACATTGAAGTAGAAACAAGTAAAAGCAATAGATTTACTGAATAAACAAAAAGCAATTTGCAGATTCAAATTCACTTGCCACAATCTTATCAGATGAGACTAGACCGGAAACATAAAAAAGGCCAGAACACGTCACAAGTAGTTGAGAAATTAATCCAACATCTTAAGACATAAGATTGGTAAAGCTAAATAACTGTTTAGAAAGCTTAAGCCAAGTGTTTGGCAATGGTAGATTCAAGCTCATCTTTCTTGGCTCCAACAACTTTGTCCAGAATCTTCCCTTCCTTCAAGAACATGAAGGTTGGCATCGCCTCTATCGCCCAATCACTTGCCACTGACTGTTCCATAAAAAACAAAAAGGGATTGTATTCATAAGCTCATTGATTGAAGAAAACAATCTCTCTCAATAAAAAAATAAAGGGAAGTTTTTGGTGAATTAACCTTCAATTCATCAATATCAACTTTGAGGAAAATCACATTGGGGAGTTTCTTAGCCAAATCAGCAAAGAATGGTGCAATGAAACGACATGGTCCACACCATGATGCCGTGAAATCAACCACCACCTTCAACAAAACCAATCTATTAAAAAGAAACATTTACACTGATTTAACCAAATGGACCGAACATATCATAAGAATAGAGAAAACATTACATCCATCTTCAGGGTAAACATTTTTCTAGGGTCCCGTTAATGTAATAGAAACATCAATATGACTCGCAGTTTAGTCATTAAGTATTTACTAACCAAAGAATCTAATATATGGTTAACTCGGATTCAAGAAAGAATGAGGATTTTAATTGTTAAATCAAGCCTTCTGGAGAAGAAGAAAATTACAAGAGTCTTGGAGTCATTGGCCTTCTGGAGTTGCTCGTTCCATGACTCGACGGTGTGACATGTGATCACTTGTCCTTCTTCTGCAGCCATCTTCGCTCGGATCTGTTTCTCCTTCTCCTCTGTGTTTCAATTACTTTATCTCTCTCACTTTTTCAAACATAGTCTCTTGACTTACTTACAAATTACAATTTTGCCATCAATATCTCTCCTTTACTCAACGCGTGATTTTATTTCCCATAAGTATATACCCACCTTCCTTCTTTACCCAAATCATAAATATTTCCCACTTTACTCTTCAAACTTTTAGTTTCTAACAATTAACACTTTTTTAAGTTCAACACACACAAAAAAACATTCTATAAACATCACAAGTACAACAGTCTTGGTCCTTCCAGACAAAAAGTTCACACTGAAACCCCATTTCTTCAACATCATAATTCTCTTTAACTACAGCTGGATCAGTTTCTTGAAACAATAGGTTCCAATGATGAACCAACCTGTAAGTAAAACCGCAAGAATTGAGCAGGAAGCTATGAAAGTCCAACCACCAAGTAAGATTCCTAGAGTGTAGATTATAACTGGAGGTAACAAGGACTTTAACATAGCTGCTTTGCTAACCCAACGTCCCTTGAGGAACACAAGTGCTGCGAGATTCACAACGTTCCACCCGCCTGACCTTACCGCTAGACGGTTCATGTTGTTGGCTACAAAAGAATGACAGTTACAAGTGAATATGTTATATGAATAGTGTTGGTACTCTTGTGTGCCTTTTCTCAATGCATCATCCCATGTTGGCTCTTTCTCATTACCGTCTTTTTCTTCTTCTTCTTCTTCCTTATATCTACTCTCACCATTGAACATACAAGAATCGGAAGAACGATATGATTCCTGATTAAAAAATAAAAAGCCCAATGTGAATTAAAAATTGTTAGTTTGCATGGAGGTAGAAAAAGAAAGTCAGCATCTTGCAAACGTTACCTTTTCCTTTTTGATTTGGATATATCGAGACACAGCTCCAAAGGCAAAATTGTCAACACAGACGAAATTAGGTCCAGCAAAATCGAGAATGACACCGTCTTCTCTGCAAATACCCAAGTGGCCAATGAAAGGAATCAACCATGAAATGAAAGGAAGAGGTGTCCAGACAATGCAGCATGGGAACCGATCTCTTCTAGGATCAATTTTCATGGGATCTGTAAACCCAATCATCATGCCATGTTCTGAATCTGTTGATGTCTCTCCCATTTCCAGTGTCTAGGTGAGTTCTATTATTTGATTCTCTGTTTACAAAACAACAATTGGAAATGTACAGATTCTCAATACTCTGAATAGATAATGCATAATCATTTACATCGAACTCAAAACAACATAGATGCATCATCTTGGCCTATATATACCAAACTAGCTACACAAGTAAACTCTTATATAAAAAAAAAATGTTTTTTTATCTAATAGTTGCACAACATAATACCATCAAAATAAAGAGAATTCGAAATGCAGAAATCAAAATTCCATTATATGAGAACAAAAGAGACTACTAATTCAATGATTTGTGATTAAATCTGAAAAAAAAAACTAAAGGATTTTTCTATCAACAAATTAGTTAAACACTAACAGTACGACCATAGAGAATAGATCAAAGCGTACCGGTTTAAGCGACAACGACGATGATTAAGTTGGATCTAACATGAACTGGCACAAAAATTAGCAGTGATTTTCCTGGGGATTTAATTATCTCTCTCAGCAGTCAGCCCCAATTAGATATGAACGATGGCTAAAGAAAGTGTTTGGCTCCTTGGTTTAAACTAATCCTCCCGGAGGATAGCAAAATATTGAGAAACTAGACGACATAAAGTTCGGTTCAATATAATGAAAACGGCATGCTGTTTAGCTATGAAACGTTCAACATTTTGATACGACGTAGTTTTGATCCGCCTGCTTCCCAAATTATTCATCGTTCTCTCTTTCTCTCGCTCTGAGAAGATTAGCTTCTATACTGATGCAAATCTGCCATTGATAACATCAGTTCGAGGTTAGAAAAAGATGAGGACACGCGATTTTGCAATTTTGATGCTCTCTGGATTTGCTATATTCTTCACTCTTCAGGTGATATACCCACCCACTAATCATCTTCTTAGTTTTATATTAGCATAGAACTTCTAAGAAACCTTAATTGATCTGTA
Source organism: Cardamine chenopodiifolia (assembly GCA_963922655.1). Taxonomy (NCBI): domain Eukaryota; kingdom Viridiplantae; phylum Streptophyta; class Magnoliopsida; order Brassicales; family Brassicaceae; genus Cardamine; species Cardamine chenopodiifolia. The sequence goes on from OZ000463.1 coordinate 14,362,865, forward strand.
ACTAGAGCAAGCTTTGAAAATTTCCTGGATCGATAAAATTTCAACTGCCAATTCGTTCCATGAGTAGTGGAAATGTTAGCTAGATTGTAAAAATATTTCAGATGGAATCTATTGATTCATATGTATTTCACTTTTGCCGTTATTGGTGTTTATAGAGCTTTATTCTACTTGATATGTGAGGATTGATTCTTGATTTTTGCAGCACGAAGGTGATTTTGCATTCAAAGAAGCATGGTTTCAGTTGTACGATGAATACCCAGTTAAATACGAAGCTGATCGTCTTCCACCACATATTGTAGCTGATCTTAATGGTGATGGAAAGAAAGAGGTTCTTGTTGCTACAAATGATGAAAAAATTCAGGTATTTTTTATTTGTTAATTTCTGATCTTCGCAATTGTCAGTACTTTGTTTGAATCAATCATGTGTGACTTAATGTTTATGCATTTCTCTTTATGGTTTTGATTTTTACGTGTTGGATCAAGTGAAAAACTGTTGATGTTTGGACGGATTAGGTTCTGGAGCCTCATTCCAGGCGTGTTGATGAAGGTTTCAATGAAGCTCGTGTTCTTGCAGAGATTACCCTTTTGCCTGATAAGATCTGTGTTGCGTCAGGGAGATGTACTGTGGCCATGGCTACAGGTGTTATTGATAGGTACTATTAAGATGGAACACCACAGAAGCAGGCTTTGGTTGTTGTTACCTCAGGTTGGTCTGTACTCTGCTTTGATCATATGGGAAACGAATCTGCAGGTTTTAAATCCTTTTCGTCCATTGAAAATTTTGCTTTAGTTCTGTAGAGTATTTGTCCCTTGTAACTTACCCATGTTGGTGGAATGACAGGAGGATTTTCCACATAATGCACACCATAGAGAGATAGCAATTTCAATAAGCAATTACACATTGAAGCACGGTGATACGGGTTTGGTTATTGTTGGTGGACGGATGAAGGTGCAGCCATATGTATGTAGGAGGAAAAATCCCTCTGTTGGTTTTCTGTTTAGCTTGTATGTATCACTAGGAGATTAATTTCGTGTTTGTAGAATCACATGGACCCATTTGAGGAACTTGGCATGCAGCACAAAATGCTGAGCAACACAGAAGAAGTGCTACTGAGAATCAGGTCCAGTTACATGATAGTTTCCTTGCACATTTAACTAAAACTTAACAATTATGAAGAAAGAGCTACACGTTTGTAGTTATACATATTCCACTTTGCATAAGGGCTGTATTTGGACTTTTTAGAAGAACTTTAAGCTTCCTTTCAGGCCTCTGAAGATTCTGGAGCTATAAACTTGCGTCACTTTCCTGTTTCTGCATTTGTTGGCCAGACTGGCGGTTCTTCGGTGGAGTAAAAACAATTATGTCAGTTATCTATCCTCTTGTGCTCACTTCTTTCTTCACATATTGCTTAACTATATTATTACCTGCAACAAATTTGGTAGTTAGATTGATAGAATATTATTTTTCTTCTCATCTAAGATGTTGAAGCTCACACCTCAGATGCATCACAATTAATCCCACAACACAATTACAAGCTCGACGTGCATGCTCGAAATAGCCGTCACCCAGGAGAGATAAAGTTAACTTGTTCTCAGTGATTATTGAGCGATATAATTAACTTGTTCTTAGTTTTAAGAGATTTCTTGGCTGAAGTTTGAATGCAGGGAATTTAGAGAATCAATTCTTGGTGTAATGCCCCATCACTGGGTAAGTCAAATGCCTCCTACTACGTGCTTCCTTACTGTAAGATGCTTTAAAAAACTGTTTCAAAGTACATTGTTGTCTTTGTATCAGGACCGACGCGAAGATACATTGTTGAAGCTTGCTCATTTCAGGAAACACAATAGAAAAACACTGAAGCAACAAGCTGGTAAGTCTACGACCTACCCGTTTCACAAACCTGAGGAACACACACCTGCTGGAAAGGACTTGTTGAGAAAGATTCCGAAAATAATTGGGAAGGCTGCACGCTATGCTGGCTCGGCAAAATCCAAGAAGGTGAAGCTCTTATAAATCGTAAACTACTTGCATGAAAAATCCCCATATTTGTTTATGATAGCATAGCAACATGTTGATGCAGGGTATGCAATACATTCCGACTATAACCAATTATACTAAGCTGTGGTGGGTTCCTAATGTTGTTGTGGCGCAGCAAAAGGAAGGAATCGAAACTATTCAGTTGCCAACTGGTCGAACTCTTTGCAAGGTAGATCCTAGTAGCTATTCCTTCAGATCATGAACAAGCTTACAATTTCACTTACCCAATTTTAACTCTGTCAGCTTCCTTAACTTCTTCCTATCTTCAGCTTCATCTTCTTGAAGGAGGGCTTCACGCAGACATAAATGGAGATGGTGTACTCGATCATGTCCAGGTACACGCAGCAGACGCTACTGCCGCTTTCGGTTTGTTGGCTTTCTTATAGATTTTCATTTTGTTACGACCATTAATTCTGTATCTACCTTAGACTGTAGGAGGCAATGTTGGAGAGAGAACTGTAGTGAGCAGATCAATGGAAGTGTTGAATCCTTGCTGGGCAGTGGCAACCTCAGGTGTTCCCGTACATGAACAGCTCTTCAACGTCTTGATCTGCCATCACTCCCCTTTCAACTTCATGCACTTTGGATAGTTTTCAAGACACTTTGCTCAGACAAGAGACACATCTACTCTGGAGGTCGCTACTCCTATTCTCATTCCTACAGATGACGGACATAGACACCGGAGAGGAAGTCATGGAGATGTAATCTTCTTGACAACCCGTGGAGAGGTACTTTTTTCCTTTGTATTTATCATATCCAGTCTCTTAATTTCTTGGAACTCTGACTTTCATTCAATAGCTCATCACTGTTCTGTATCAGGTGACATCATACATGCCTGATGTGCACGGCCACAATGCAGTCTGGCAGTGGCAGCTTCCGACAGAAGCCACATGGTCGAATTTCCCTTCTCCATCGGGTTTAACTGAATCAGGGATGGTGGTCCCGACCCTGAAACCGTTCTCGTTGCGTATTCATGATAACCAGCCCATGATTCTTGCTGGAGGAGATCAAGCAACGGTAGTAATCTCTCCGGGAGGAAGTGTATTGGTTTCCATCTAGTTACCGTCTCAGCCGACTCATGCACTTGTCACTGATGACTTCTCGAACGATGGTCTAACGGATGTGATAGTGATGACATCAAATGGGATTTACTGGTTCGTTCAAACCAGACAGCCAGGGGCTCTATTCTTTAGTTCGTTGGTGGGATGTCTCTTAAGTTATTTTCGTTACTCAGCACTTAACTCCATTAAAGGTAAGCCTCGACCTTCCTCTAACTTTTGATAGAAACCTCATAGAGTTTTCTTCAACTCTACGGAAGTTGACCCGGCCGGTCCCATTAGTGGCACTTCACCCGCACCGGTTTTGGTAAACCGGAAAGGTCGCCGTCATACCGGTGTAGATACAGTGTCTTATTTCCTCGTTTCAACTGTATAACTTTATACTTTGTAGAATTCAAAGTAAAATTGGTAGAGGCGAATGTAGGACTTTATGTTTCTTTCAATTTTGATGTTTTGATGGAATTATTGTGATTTGTGACACTTAATTAAGAGAAATCTCGGGAAACAAAAAAAAATAGCTTTCGGCTTTTAGAACTTTTCCTCAGTGTAAAGCTACATTTATTTTGATAGGACTCATCGTACATTTCGTTTTTTTTAACAAAAACTAAAAAGGTTTGTAAAAATAAATAGGTTTAGCTTCCAGTAATAATTGACGCAGCGATGTGGTTAAAAAAGTTAATAGATTTTTGGACCACGCTAGTGATAATATATATTCCTCAATTCGCAAATGGGAATGTGGGAGGCATGAGTGGTGTAATGATTTACATATAATAATACAAAGGCAAAAGCCATTGTTATACAGCAAAACAATAACAAATATTGCACAAAAGGCGTGCATTTGCCCTATTGGTCTAATTTGATGCTATTTACGTTGCTGACGTTCTTACATTTTCCTAGTGCCGAAAAAGAAGAAAAAATGTAAGAACCTCACCAAAGTAAATTGATCGCCTCAGCATAATTATTGGACAACAATAGGTATTTACATTTTCTTGGTAATGGATTTGTTACACCAATATTTATATATGCTTTACAAGACAACTGAATCATCATCTAGGATGTAATAATTTATAAATCAAGGACTTTTGATTCAAAAGGTAGTATATGAACATATTTTATGATTTAATCTACAATATACCGAGTAATATAGAACGGAAATTCTCATCTCTAATATTTGTACATGTTGTTTTAACCCCAAACAAAAGTATATAGCCTATGAATTTAATCATTTGTAGATAGGGGATGAAAATATGCAATAGTTAGGGAACTAATGACGAATTAAACGAAACAATTTGTTAAAAATTTCGTGTGTAATTATCTCATATATAGTTTCAAACCCAAATTTAAGTGTGAGTATATTCTTACATTTCTCTTTTATGGTCAGACGCAAACATCTAATTATTTGGATATTTATAAACACACTAGTTATGAAAGAATGAGAATGCAATACATAGACTGAATGAGGAATGTAGAAGGTGACGGGAAAAGCATATTTCTAATAAAAGCATGCAAAGAGGTTCACGAGATCACTTAATATGGGCACTACTCTATTTCCATTCTCTTTTTGGCCCTTTTTATCCCTTCATTTATTTATGAACTTTATTATGTTTTCCTAAATTAAACTCAAGTGTCGAGAAAAAAAAACCTCAATTGTCATATAGATGAGAGAGTTCATGAAATTACCCAACCCACTCCCAAAAAAATTTCAATATTGCTAGCCTTTTTACATGTATGCTGTGTATTGTAAAACAGAAATCTTAAAAACGTAATTTAACTTCTTTAACAACAAAAAACGTAATTTAATTTGGTCGTATAGATTTGGAAAATCTTAAAACCCTTATTCCCATATAGTACACGTACTATAAAAGTCGTACCCAATAAGAAATAATCGTAGAGTTGCGGCCAGGAAATATAATGAGAAATAACATATGTTTGATTTATATATGCCATAATAAAATTATATAGCTAGGGTTTTGCAATTTCCTTAGAAGATACAATAATAGAATAATGAAGAAAATTAGTGGTCCTTTTCTTGCAGCCTCTATGTTTTTTTTTCAACTTTGATCCACACCCCTTGGTTTCTAGTGTGGGGACTTGTTATCAGCCACGATCAGACCCGATCCGATCCACTGTTTGGCCATTTTTTTCTACATTCCATGGTCCAGCCCCTTCAGGTCGATCTTATATACCGGTTGGTTATACTTTGTTGACCAAAATTATTTCGTTTGGTTTGGCTCGATCCGTGTTTTCTAGTATAGACGCGTAACCAACACTATTAAGCGTGTATATAAGTACAACATTCATCCATCCTCGAGATACCTAAACAACAAGATGCAAACAAACATTGCCGTGAATGCTCTATAAAGATATAGTCAAAGAAGCAAAGTCGTGGTTTCAATTTCAATCATGACTATGACCGGATATGATGTGTATATATTCATCATGCTATTAAGATCGTTATAAAAGACAAAGTTTATATTCATATATGTTTTGTATACGAGTATGGTTGGTAAACCGTAAAACCACATAATTGCAGGATAAATTTTATCAGTTCATATTTTTTATAACCGCGACCCGCATTTAAAGATTCTAGCTGTATACAGAACGAAGACAAAGTTATGTCAATTTGCAAATTTTTAGTTAAATCAATGTTTTTTTTTGTTCTCTATTTATTTCAATCATATACTGTATGTTATTATCTTCCATGATTTCATAGTGTTACCAATCAAATATACTATTGACTTTAATTGATGGAAAGTTTGGAAAACTGATAAGGTGGGTCTAGTAATGCGAGTTGAAAAAGCCAGAATACACATGATAAGCTAATAAGTCTTTTACTAGTTAAGAGAAACTAATAATTATAAGTTGGGTCTAATGAAACGTAAAATCAAATGACATAACATTTTGTAACGAGTGTATACGTGTATGCATGTGCATGATGTGGTAAGACGCCATAACTTCAATACTTGAGGACCCACAAAATTTCTATTGGTTGTATACTTTATTATTTCGTAAATGAAGAGATTAAGATACATGTATGTATATAAATGAATGTATGCATACGAAGTGAAAGTGAAGTGGGGCCCAAATGAAAACACAATCCATGTGAAGAAGTTTCAGCTTCTGATTAGATGTGGAATTGAAACGAAAGCGAGAGAGAGAAGACAGAGAACAGAACATAGCAAAAACTCAAACCAAGTTTGCAACTTTACATTCTCCTTCTTCTTCTTCTCTCTCTCTCTCTTTCTACAATAACTACTCTTGCACCAAAGAGAATGTAAGAAACTAAAAGCTCATTTTTATATATATTGGCTTTTGCCTTGGAAACAAAATATAAAAAAGTAACCTAACCTTATATTTTTCTGTTTGTTTATTTGGTTATAAAACTAACATTTTATTTATAAAAGGTATAGAAAATGGATATGAGGGAGCAATAAATGAGATGACAGTGAAAGCATGGCTCATTGTAGAAACACTGTTCTCTCCCTGTCTCTGTAAGAAAGATCTGTTAACTAGCAGTGATGAGAAGCCACCAAACACTATACTCCAAAATCTCCCTCTACACTTAAATAAATGCTTCAAACAAAATAGTAATATAAAAATATCTACAAAACAAATCATGTCACTTTATACCAAAAATATATATACAAATAGCCAATAGGTTGGTATTTTGGTTACAACATAATTATATACATAATACGTTGTCTTTATGTATGTATCCTTCAAAACAAACCCTAAACTAGATTCATGAAGATCTTCAATTAGTTAACTCTCGCGCGAGTTTGCACATGGTCAATTGTGGTTAAAGCCTCTTGGATGGTTTTTACCCCGTATAAATGTCATCGTATTGTATATCTATTTATGTAACGTATATTTGTGAAAAATGAAATAGGAAATTAAGAATTAAATGACAAAAAAAAAAAAAAGAGGAAGACAAGTTACACAACACAGGGCTCGAGAAGAGACAAGACTCTGCGGCTTCCATCCTTTTTTTGGGGACTCACTCTTCTTATCATTCACCCCCTCTCTTTTTCTCCTCCACGTCAACTCTGATTCCCACCATCCTCTGCACATAAGTGTAATTTAATTAATTTATTTCATTTTGATTTTCTAACTATTGTGTAGAAATCGGTTAATTATAAATAATTTTGATTAGTATACTCTAAATTAGTATCGCATTCTTTTGATTTGCAAGTTGTAAGGTTTATTTTTAACAACTATATAGTTTTCATTTTAGAAATAACAAAATAATTATAAAAGGGCATTTTATAGCTACATAATTTTGGTCGCACGTACAAGTAAACAATCTAAAGTTAACATACACAAAACACTTCAACAGCTGAATTTATATAAATTTTTTAAACATACGTGGTATTTAAAACCCCCCATGCATTTTGAATATCCGAGGGAAGGAAACTTTTGTTTTCTATGCATACGTGCAATGTTGATATGTATAATATTTTTGTAACACTAAATTGTATATGTGTTAGTGTGGTTTCTCTACTGTTCTGATAACATCCTAAGTTTCGTCATAGTCCAAATCTACTCCAGATTCATAGGCTTCTCAGTTCCATCTACCTCTTCTAATATATTTAAGTTTATGTGTTAGTTTGTTATGCCTGAAACTATTATTCGGAAATGATGTTCAAAATTATTTGACATTAATTAATAGATTTGTAATGTAGCAAATAAAGAATACGAGAGAGAGAGAGAATGTCATTGTCTCGATTGTAATGTATCCATCACAACCCTCTTGAATTAATTATCTCCTCTGTTAACATTTTAGTCCAATATTTTGTGATTTTTCTTTATCTCGAAAATTATATCAACATCGATTCATACAAGGAACAACATTCGCAATAAATCCATGGATTATTAGCTTAAATTATTCAGAAAATTATGGCTTTGGAAATAAATCAAGGAAGAGGTACGGAAGCGTAGGGCGGCGAGGCGGTGCTTTTAGCCTGTCTCAAACTATTCACTCTTCCCATTTTAAATCTAATACTTTGAAATGCCTAATTTAGCCCCCTCCCAATTAGTCAACTCTCTCCACCCTTTTGGCAATTCCCTTTAAACGTCCCCATCTCTGTTTTTTAAAAACTTTTTGGTGTGTTTCACTTTTATTTACATGACACTCATACATATACTTCTCTAGATTTTTGATTTATCGACATATTTTTTCGTGCCGTAATTCTCAGGCAATTCAAGGAGTATATTACAGTAGTCTGATAGTAATTATAATGATTAATTAATTAGGATCCATGATGCTCACGGCACGGGCATAGAGGTGTGTTTGTCTGTATATAATTGTATAAACATTATTAATTTATACAAAGATAATGAAGAACATAGGGCACCTCAATTGAATCGTACGTTTGTCTCTACGACAAGAGAGAGTGTGGTTACGTGCATTTTTATTTAAATATAAAATACTATTATTATCATAATATATATACATAAATGTGTGTATATCAGAAAAGTTTTGTTTCCTCGGAAACATGGACAAATTCCAGCTACAAACTTTAGACGCTTAATTTAAGCCACAGGTGCAATCTGTACCCAAATTGATATTTAAAAAAAAACATTATGGGCTTATGGATAATTAGAAAACTATAATATTAATCAATGCCGATAATCCGCAATCCTTTTATCAAAATCTATACATAACCTTAAACATGTAACATTACAAAACACAGGACTAATGTTTGTCTGAAAAAAATGTTTATCTGTTTGTTGAGGGTTTTTTGAAACCTTGAGTTAACTTGTTGCGAAACAAATCATTATTTTAAATTACCAAACAAAAAACATTATCATACTTTCAAGTATTTTAGTATATGCTGATGCTATAATTAACTCGTCGACAATAACATATTTGTAGCGTTTGATACAACTAATCTAACATATACTTTTAAAAATAAATCAATGGATGTGGAGACTATTGACAAGGTTGTGCCGTCAGTTCTAGATCTTGATTAGGAGGCATGATTAATAGGTCCAAAAATAAAGAGCTATCTTATCTAAGGATAATCAAAACTAGAATCAATGAGTTAGTATTACTAAGGAAATTTAGTTATTTGACATTCCACAAAAATATATATAAAAATTGCAGGATGCAAGAGAAAAGGAGATAGAGGTAGCGGTTTTCCCGGAAGAAAAGGACATAGTGTGAAAATAATTTGTGCCTACGTGGCAATACATCTACCGTCCGATTTCAAAACTGAAAAGATATCAACGATGAGAGATGATGTTTCTACTGAGTTGTGGCCATTTGCATTTGGTAGGCAAAAAAAAGAAGAGAAAATAGGAAGCAAATAAAGAAAATGGAGTGCAAATAAATAAAAAATTAAAAAGGAAGAAAAATGATATTTTTGCAAAATCTGGAAAAAAACAAAGAAACAAACAAAGGAAGAAGAGATGAGAGAGGAGGAGACAGAGAATTAAATTAGAGGAGCAGAAGAGAGAGAGAGATTATTAAGGTCATGGCGGCGTTGCAGAGCGCAAGAAAGACGATGAAACCTCTCTGATCTCTCTCTTCTTCTTCTTCTTCTTCTTCTTCTTTCTTTACTTCTCTCTGTGGCTTTCTTAAATACTCTCTCTCTCTCGTACCGACAAACGGGTTTTGCCTTTTACCATACTCTCTCAAAAGCTATTCCAACTTCAAACCCAGACCAGTGAATTCTACCTTAAACCCTAAAAATCCTCTCTTTCCCAATAGTCTTTAAGATCTAGAGTAAGAGTAGAGAGTATAGAACTAAAAAGATAGGATCTTTTAGTTTTGGGTTTATTGTAATTGAATAGCTATATTGGAGAGTGGAAGTGGTATGGGTAGTGGTGGTGCTGGTGCGGGTGAATGGCGGGTTTTTTCTCGCTAGACGGTGGAGGAGGCGGAGGTGGTGGAAACAACCAAGACGAACACCGGAGTAACACTAACCCTCCTCCGCCTGTATCAGAGGCTTGGCTCTGGTATAGAAACCCTAACGTTAACGCTAACACTAATACAAATGCAAACGCTCCTTCTTCTTCAAACGCTGCTTTAGGCACACTTGAGCTATGGCAAAACCACAATCAACAAGAAATCATGTTCCAGCAACAACATCAACAAAGGCTGGATCTTTACTCATCCGCTGCAGGTTTAGGCGTTGGACCAAGCAACCATAATCAATTCGATATCACCGGCGAAACTTCAACTGCCGGCGCCGGAAGAGCTACGGCGTTGATGATGATGCGGAGTGGAGGCAGCGTAGGAGGAGGAACCGTTGTGAGCTGTCAAGACTGTGGAAATCAAGCGAAGAAAGATTGTGCTTACATGAGGTGTAGAACTTGCTGTAAGAGCCGTGGCTTCGAGTGTTCTACTCACGTGAGGAGCACTTGGGTTCCTGCTGCTAAACGCCGTGAGAGACAACAGCAGTTAGCTACGGTTCAGCCTCAAACGCAGTTACCACGCGGTGAGAGCGTTCCGAAACGCCAACGGGATAATTTACCGGCAACTTCCTCGTCTCTTGTCTGCACTCGCATACCTTCTCTTTCAGGTATACGTCATACGTCAGTGTAATGTGAAACAAATTTTTGTTGTGAAATCTGATTATAAGGTCGTGAAATCAGATTTTTATATTTTTAGTAAAAACCTATTTTTGTTGATTAGTTTTTTTTTTCCTTTTTTTGTGTGTGATTTAATTGTGAAAGTACTGTCAATCCAATTGTTAGTAGTGTTTACTCCAACACAGTACTTTCACAATTAAATCACACACAAAAAAAGGAAAAAAAAAACATTTGTTTTCTTTCTCTAATTCCCTGCTCCTAATTTCTAACCGTGACCTGAATTTTGAATAAGAAAATGAATATTATCTTTCTTTTATCCTATATGTATAATCAAAAACATGTGATTTAACCTCTAAAATGTCTTTTAAAACTAGGGTTAGAGGTTGGGAATTTTCCGCCGGAGGTGAGTTCACCGGCAGTGTTTAGATGCGTGCGTGTGAGCTCAGTAGAAGATAGAGAAGAAGAGCTTGCTTACCAAACAGCCGTGACCATCGGTGGTCATATTTTCAAAGGCATTCTCTACGACCACGGTGCTGGAAGTAGTGGTGGCGGTGGCTACAACGTTATCGACGCTGGTGAGAGCTCTTCTGGAGGCGGTGGAGCTCAACAGCTTAATATCGTAACAGCTGGCTCTGTGACGGTTGCAACAGCTTCTTCCTCGACTCCAAACCTCGGTGGTACTATTGGCAGCTCCTCTGCGGCGGCGGCGGCTTACAATATTAATCCAGCTGCTCTCTATCCAACTCCGATCAATACATTCATGGCCGGTACACAATTCTTTCCCAACCCAAGATCGTGATGAAAGTTTGACATAAAGCAGCATAACTCTTTTGAATTCTTAGAATAGTGTTAGGGTTTTTAAACCGTTAGTTGTCGGATCATATTATATAAAAGTTTGCAGAAGTAGTGGATCTGTCTATGCTTCTCATTCTTCTGGACGCTCAAAGTTGTTGCAATTTTAGGGTTTTAAATGGAAATTCAATTCAAATAATACATCTTATTATAATGATTCTGCGAGGATAATATAGTGTTGTTTATTATTTAAATGTTGGGAGCACAATATAGCTCTTGTTGTCTGAATCTTTTGTTTCATTAATGTGCCTGTTTCTTGTTTGTGTAACACGTAAGCTTAGAATCCGGAGATAATGTTGCTCACCTTTATATATGATCACCTTTTGTGTCTTCTTATACCAACAGAAGAATTCATTACATGTGTACATATAGTATAGTACAATTTTTTTTTCCAGCCATGGTTTCCGATGAGGCAGAATATGGTCTGCCCATCCCATGCATTTATTGATTTTTAAAGTGAATTATTTGTTGGTTACTAGTAATTCATACATGCCATAATTGACATGTGATTGAATCAGAGAAGATGAGTATATATTTTATGTGTTAAGAGCGACATGTATAGATGTGACATGAGGGTGCGTTCTACAATGTACGTTAATCCCAACTATCCATACCGGACTCTCTTTTGATTACCAAAATATTCATGTTTAATTGCACAATTAGTTTTTTTAAAAAAAATTCTTTGGCATCTAATCCGTTAAATTAGAGAACTAAACTACTTTAAGGTAGTATTGTTGGTTTTTTTTAATAATCGTAATGATTTTATTGAAACTTTTGTCTATAAAATATCTTATTTGTCTCTAATTAAGATTATGGGAAATGTAATAGTAATAAAATTTCATGAATTAACCTATTTTGTATGAATACAATATAACATTTAACATTTTGTGTGAAAAAGTCTCAAAACTACATTCAATTTGAAGCGGAGAAAATATTAGTTTCCTTTGTATACTTGCTCGAGCATAACTTATTAGATGAGAGGGTGAAGGAAAAATAATGATCATAAAGCATTCGTCTAAGCTTGCGTACATATATATATATATATATATATATATTGCATGTACATGCATGTTTACACCCGATGTCTCACATACATATATACATGCATACAGATTTGCAGATTCTCATGGTAGATGTGGAAGCAATATTAGAATAGGGAATGTAAAATTCAATGTCATAATATGTTCTGACCTATTTACTCCTCATTCCCCTCTTTTTCATCAATCGATACGGTTTTGCTCATTTAAACACAAAGAACCCCTTCTTCTCTTCATTTTTTGTGATATATTTTGGATCTAATCTCACAATAATTTTGGTTTGGCTTTCTTGAATTCTATGTAATATGGGATGTAAAAAAATATACTAATACGTATTGTGGAAAAAAATTGAAGCGAAGAGATGGGTTTCTGAAACGTCATCTTGGCTGTTTAGTGATTTAAAATGGTTTTATATAATTTGAAAAGATTTGTTACAAGTTTAGAAAAAGAGAGCAGATGCCTTATAACGACATTGACTATTCCGGATGAGCATAACCGGTACAAGAACAGAGAGATATAAATTAGCGAGTAGAAGAGCCTCAGAACCATAGTTGAAGAGAGAATTCGAATTGGGGGAGATGCCTCCTTGTCGAGCAGGTGTTGCGAACTCCTCTATCTAACCCCATGAAGAGACTTTGAACTGGAGTTCGGACTCCTGTAAAAAAACGAGCGTTTCTTTCACGCCATAGTGTGTAGATGACCGCTTGAGCAACTGTGTCTCAAAGCCTTCAAGGAGTCTTCTTGTGTCTGTGAATTGAGCCATGTTTGGAGCTCATTCCAGGTGGTAAAAGCTATGAAATGACTTGCAAGCTTTTTGAAGCATCATCTCCATAGATTATGGCTGTAAGGACATCGCAATAAGAGATGATCTCTTGATTCCCTGAAGATCTCACAAAGGAAGCAGTATCAACTTCTGCAATGTCCCATGAATGAAGCCTAGACTGAATGGGTAATCTGTCCAAGCAAGCCAGCCACATGATAAATGAGTGTCTAGTGGTCGAACCTGTAAACCATACTTGTGAGTGCCATGGAGCTGGTGGAAATGGTTGTCTGATCAGGTTCCATGCGTCAGAGAAAATGAATCTCGGTTTTTGGGTACCCAAAGTGGTTGCCCAAAGATACATGTCCTCTCTTTCAGCTTTTGTTTGAACCGATGTGAGATGGCATAGGAGTTCTGCATTATCACTTCTAGCACCTCTAAAAAACCAGTTTTCCCCTCTCTTAGCATGCGCCGCTTTAGAGTTCAATGGGAGCCCAAGCAGCATGTGTTCCTGCTCCCAGGAATGAATACAACTGACCAAAAGGAGTCGATGTATCATACCAAAAGGAGCATTTTTCGCCATTCCCTAACTCACAAGTGAGGTGTTCTTTTGCTATGTCCCTTAGCTTAAGAATCTGCTTCCAACTATAAGATCCTTGGCTTTTTGTTGATAGTGCCCAGAAACTATTTCTCCTCAGCCTGAATTTCCTACACCATGCGATCCACAAAGATCCAGATGACGAGGATAAAAGTCATATCAGTTTGAGACCGAAAACCTTATTCCATTACTTTAAGTCCTTTAAACCCAACTCTCCTTCATACTTTGGGGAACAGACTTGCTTCCAACTCACTTTGCCCTGTTTGGGGGCCTCAAATGAACCTGACCAAAGAAACCTCCGACAAAGCTTTTCAATATCCTTTATGCACAAAGAAACCTCCGAAAAAGCTGTTTAGTGATTTTGGTCTTGTTGTAAGCGTTCGGACGATAACAATTCTGTAATGCCTCGGTACTGTTAGTAGTTTTGTGGAGTTAGTATAAAGCTAAATTTCTTATGCAATTGGGATTGCATGAAAACATTATAAAATTTGGTCCTGTCCATTCAAATAGTGCTGCGGTCCAATCGGCCGACTCGTTCCGACTTTTACTCTCTGCCGTATCCCACCTTCTCTTATCCCACAAATTTGATTCATTTTCATATCAATACTTTCAATAGATTCACAAGTATAATGCTGTATCCGATTTATTGTTTTTTTTTAATGTTACCCGTAAATTTGATGTCTGTTAATTCGAATATATAATGATTTAGGAAGACAGCCAAAATGCTGGCTATATCAGAAGCCTAAAAATCTAAAATTTGAATTGTCCGACATTTATGATCTATGGTTTCAAGATCAGTGTAAAATTTGATAAAATAATCAGATAATAAATTTTTCAGAAATATATTACTCCAATAATATTATAAATTAATAATTTTATGAATATACACAAATATAGATAGAATATGTATATGTTTTTTTTACATTTTTATTGCATTACACATTTTGTTGGTGTTATGTTTTCAAATTATAAAAATGTAAATAATTTCAAACGTTATAACTACTTTTTGATTGTAAATCAGTTATACTATCATCTTTAATTTTATAGTCTAATGTTATAGATAGTAACCATATTTTATTTTGATATCTGGACATAAATCCTTTTTATTCTTGAACTATCGAGATTATTTATATATATTTATTAATATTGCACTAATCAATATCTCGAATTAATGAATATTATTTTTAAAAGTGAACTTATGTAAGTTTTTCACCGTTGCATCACCAAAATATATTTTGTAATGGATGAAAGAAAACAATGTATTTTTAAATATTATTTTTTCAAAAATAGATTTCAAGATTAATAGTTTACAAAATGTTATAGTTATGTGATTTAGATTTTTAAAATTTATTTGCTTTTTACATTTCATGGTAACATATTTTTCATAATTTTTTTTATTTTCTTTTTTAAATTAATATTTTTTAATTTCTAAATAAATTAATATTATGATAAAGTAATAAAACATCAAAGTCCCGACATTATTAATTTACTGAGATATTACCGTATAACATTTGCAATTTAATTAGCAGAACGAAGTGGGCAACGGGATGTAATGAACCAATAACAGAACATCTGTTAACGGACCAATCGTTGGATTAAAAACCTCAAACAAATTGAAATCAAAACCAGATTGAACCAATCTAGTTACTTTAATTCTTAAACCGAAAGTCCGAAACCAAAACTCAAATCAAACATCGTTAGAAAATAGAAACCATTATGCCCCCAAAAAAGAAAGAAAAAAACACAATTAATCTTGAATGTTTAATATTTCCTTGACCATAAAGCATTGCATCACATGGTTTTAATTTTTCATGGAACAAAGACCATAACTAAATTTAGAGACACGAAATTGAAAGTCCCATGTCCGACTAGGATCTTTGATCCAGTCTTGTCTCTTCACAATCTCTCTTTTTCTTATTTTTTCTTTTATTTTTACTTCCTTCAATTTCCCATTTTACTCCATTTTTTTTCTTTTTTTCTTCAAGAATACGCAAGACCGAAAAGATGGCATTTGGGAAGGGACGTGGCAGCAAACACGCATCGACGTCGTCATATGCGTCGACCATTACAATGGTCATCTTTGTGGCTCTATGTGTCATAGGTGTGTAGATGCTTTCTTCCAACTCCATTGTCCCACCACAGATAACACAAGGCCCCACTCGAACGGTCGTTTCAGAGACGGAGAGGAGTGATGTGTCTGCCTCTTCAAATGGTAATGATGAACCCGAACCCATGAAATCAGTCTGATGAGCAACCAGCATTTGAAGACAATCCAGGAAAGCTTCCAGACGATGTAATCAAGTCTGAGGACGAGCAGAGGAAGTCAGCAAAAGAGAAGAGTGAACAAAGGACGAGCTCAAAGGTAGATGAGAAGTCGGAGAAGGAAGACAGACTCAAAAAACAAGAGACTCAACAGAAAGATGAAAAGATTCCCGAGGAAAAGGAGAACAAGATGGTGCAAGAGAATGAGGAAGGTGAGATGAAACAAGTGGTTAAGGAGTTTGAGAAAGAACATAAGGAACATCGAGACGAGGATGTTGGGACACAATCCAAAAGAAACTCAAGAGCAAGAGCAATGACCAGGGAAAGAACTACAGGACATGAAACAAGGTCAAGATGTGGAACAAGTAACGAAACAAGGGTAAGAGCAAGGTTCAAATGCGGTCGTGACATTCATAGATGCAACCAAACAAGAACAACCTATGAGGGGAGGACAAAGCGAGACATCAGAGAACTCAAAGAATGAAGAAAACGGACAACAACAACAAGAGGAACAAAACCCAGGGAATACGGAAAACGGAGAACAAAACGTGGAGAAGAACACATTAAGTGAGGAAAACGGGAAAGAAGAGAAGAGTATGAAAAATGAGAATGGCCAACAGGAAGAACATAACACAACAGAGGAATAATTTGGAAACAATGAAGAACAAAGCACATGAAAGGACCTAAACGTAGAGCAACAAGAAGAGCCGAGAGATGAAAAAAGACAAGAAGGTTCAGAAGCAAGTGGGTTTGGTTCTGGAATACCAAAAGAATCTGCAGAATCACAAAAGTCATGGAAGAGTCAGGAAACAGAATCTAAGGACGAGAAACAAAGACAAACGTCTAAATCAAATACTGTAGAGAGTATTATGAGTGGAGACGCATGTGTGTTATGCAATGCAACTACATGTACTGATTATATACCATGCTTAGACAATGAAGAAGCTATAATGAAAATGAGATGTAGAAGACATTTTGAGCACAGAGAGAGACATTGTCCAGAAGACCCACCAACATGTCTTGTCCCTCTCCCAGAAGGGTATAAAGAGTCCATCAAGTGGCCAGAAAGCAGAGATAAGGTAAAAATATTCAATCTATATATGTTTTCCTTCATGTGAAATTAGATAGAAGTTGACTCATGTGTGATCTAGTAGATATGGTACCATAATGTCCACACACAAAGCTAGCAGAGGTGAAGGGACATCAGAACTGGGTGAAGGTCACTAGTGATTTCTTAACATTTCCTGGTGGTGGAACTCAATTTATCCATGGAGCTCTCCATTATATTGATTTTCTTCAACAAGTGAAATTATTTCTTGATTTCAGAATAGCAATGAAACTGCAACAAATATAGATTTATGTATAATTATGCTTTTTTTTTTGGTGTTGTAGTCTTTGAAAAACATTGTGTGGGGTAAACTTAGTTGAGTCATATTGGATGTCGGATGTGGAGTTGCAAGTTTTTGTGGTTTCTCTTTGAAAGAGATGTTATAGCAATGTCTCTTGCACCAAAAGATGAACATGAGGCTCAGGTTCAGTTTGCTCTTAAAAGGAAGATTCCAGCTATATCCGCGGTGATGGGCTCTAAGCGACTACCATTCCCAAGCAGAGTGTTTGACCTTATCCACTGTGTACGTTGTAGAGTCCCATGGCATAATGAAGGTGGTATGCTTCTTCTTGAACTTAATCGGATGCTTAGACCCGGAGGTTATTTCTTTGATCTGCAACACCAGTTTACCAAAAGCTTGAAGAAGATGTAAAAATCTGGAAAGGTAAGTTCTGAACTAAAGTTCCTCCTCTTTGTTTGTTTTTAAACCTAAGCTGACATGTTTTGAGTTATGTAGAAATGTCGGCATTGACAAAGTCCTTGTGTTGGGAACTTTTGACAATCAACAAGGATAAACTCAATGGTGTTGGTGCTGCAATCTATCAGAAACCTGTCACGAATGAATGCTATGAGAAACGTAAGAGAAACAAGCCTCCAATGCTATGACAGACCGGGGCTGGATCGATCGATCTGGTCTGGATCGATCGATTTAGAAACTTATGGCATTTTGGACAGGTTTCGTTAAGCTTATAGGTTATCGGATAGAGCATAGATTAGCGGATTGTCCTTAGCCAACGAAAGCTGATGTTAAGGCGATACATGAACATATCAAACCCATTATTTAATGCTTGTTTAGGACTTTAAGTTCAAGCAAAAATTTAGATACTTAGGTGGTTAGACATAGGAATTGATGCCACGAAAGTGTATTGATTAGACGTTTCTGTTCGAGTTCGAGATAGTTCTTAATTAATGTCCTGAATAGTTGTCTGGTTCGTGATTTCTGATTTCCGGAGAATTCCCTAAAGCCTAGCGTTTTTAATCATTAAGTTTACGTTGCTATTTACTTTTAATTGCTTTCTTTAGTTTCACAATTACACAACAATCCTTCTTTTTGTCTTACCTTAGCATTTTTTCGATAGAATCGTAGTGCAACTTGGTCTCTGAGGATTCGATTCCTTCTATACTACTGCTCTTGTCTGTACACTTGCAGTGCTATACTTGAGTTTAAAACTCATGTATCAATATGCATAAAGTTCCTACAAATGTGGTTGAGAGAGGAAG
The DNA here is from genome assembly GCA_963922655.1 of Cardamine chenopodiifolia. Lineage (NCBI taxonomy): Eukaryota > Viridiplantae > Streptophyta > Magnoliopsida > Brassicales > Brassicaceae > Cardamine > Cardamine chenopodiifolia. The sequence continues at coordinate 14,381,614 of OZ000463.1, forward strand.
CAAGTGGCCTGTGAACTGGCCTCGTCGGCTTCAAACACCTCCTTATTGGCTAAACAGTTCTCAAATGGGGATTCATGGGAAACCAGCTCCTAGAGATTTCACTACAGATTATGAACATTGGAAACATGTTGTAAGCAAAATATACATGAATGAAATAGGAATCAGCTGGTTTAATGTGAGGAATGTAATGGACATGCGAGATATCTATGGAGGGTAAGCATCAATCAAACAAAAATTCTCAAATCACGAAAAACTAAAAGCTTTATTCTAACCATGTCAATATACAGATTTGCAACAGCTTTAAAGGACTTGCAAGTATGGATGATGAATGTAGTTAACATAAATTCATCAGATACACTACCGATACACTTGGAGAAAAGATGATCTGCATGCAGGAGATCATAACTTCGAGGGTATGTGCTAAAAGACTCACACCAATCATGATAAATTCATGCATATCCACACATTTGGTAATTTTCATCACCAATCTTGAAAATAGTTCTCTGTTTCTTTTTTTTTTTTGTTTCTTTTGAAAAGTGCAATCTTGCTCCAGTAATGGCAGAAATGGATAGAATAGTAAGACCAGGAGGTAAACTCATTGTTCGTTACGAATCAAATGTGATAAGAGAAGTTGAGAATATGTTGAAGTCATTGCACTAGAATGTTCATCTAACTTTCTCTAAACACCAAGAAAGAATCTTAAGTGCCCAAAAAGGATTTTGGAAACCAAATACAGCTCAAAGACTGGTAGTAATCTGAATCTCTGCATTTGAAATATAGCAATATAAATTTCCTGTTTTCTTGATTAGTATGCAAAATCCTTAAAACTACAAATAAATTGAATCAGAAGTACTAATTTGATCAGCAAATGCATAACAAAATACGGATCAAACCAGAATTGAAGTAGGAGTTGAAGAAGATGATGTTTTGTTAATCCGAAGCCTTATTCGCAATATTGCCGAATAACCAGAATTAATTAAGAAACCGTTTTGAACTACTGAGGTCGAGGAAGACGGAGATTATTTTAGCCATTACTTATACTCTTCCTCAGAGGTATTTTTGTCTTTTAGTGAAATTGCAAGAACGACTTTAAACTATCAATTTTTTTGTTTGCAAATGTATCTTTCATTTCCGAAAATGCTGGAAACCATGCAATTCACTAAAAAACTGGAACTATGCAATATATCCGTCGATGTTAATGGAGTCTATGACACCGTAGTTTTATAATCTATACGGTGTTAATACATTTTGTGTTGACCTCGAGGATTATATTATTTGAGTGAATTGAATGGTAATTTGCATTTTGGCAGGTAAAAAGTAGATTTTCAAAATAATTTCTTAGTTTGAAGAATTTTTTTTTTTTTTTGCAATTCTCCTAACAAAAATGTTAATAATTAACTTTTACTAAAAACTTAGAAAAGTAAAGGAGAAAAGAATTAGAAAAGTAAAAGCAATGTAAAATAAATAAAAATGTTAGAAATTGTGGGCGGGAAGGATATTTTTCAGGGTGAGCGGCGTTCAATGTGGTAAAGGAGTAAAAAGCAATGAGAGAAAAACGTAAATATATCTTCTAAAATTATGCGTGATAATTTGTATACTGGTGAAATTTACAAGAAACAAATATTGGTACAACTTTAACTTATGTGATTATGTAAAATATATTATAAACCATGGTGACCTGTAAGGCTGTAACATAATTTGTTTTTGGCAACACGTAAACTTTGAACTAGATATGTGTTCATTCACGCATAATAGTCGTGTTTTATAGTCAGAGAAAACAAGCGTTTTGGGGATAAAAATTTAATTTACTGTTTTACAATTTTGACCATTTTATTGTGCTGCTACTAATTAATAAATATTTTTTTGGGAATATGAGAAATAAATAATCTCGGACAAAAATGCATAGGAGCGAACTTAATGAGATGTCCAGAGTCGTAAATTTCAGACAGCCTAGCCCATATATTTCTTCTTCTGCCAACATGTTTCCGTATTGAAATACGATACCATTTTTTAAATCTTCTGTAATTTTCAATAACGTATATATACACTTCGAATTTACAAAGAAGTACACATATTTATACATTTTTTGCCGGTTGGGTAAAAATACCATCCCAAGCCCCCACCCCAAGAACTAATTTATTTTGAAAATCGGTTCTTGAATAAAGATAAATTGAGAAAAAAGAAAGGAACGAAAAAAAGAAGAGAAGCGGGCACTTTTTAGTAGAGACTGAGCACTATCATATTCAATGCTTTACCAAACGCACCTCTTCTAAATTCACACACCATCCTTCTTCACCGACATCTCCTCTCTTCTCTCTCACTCTTCGTCTCAGGTAATTCCTATTTCTTTCCGAATTTTTAGTGTAATGAATTGGGTTGTTTAGATGGTCACTCGTCACATTGTTTTGGTAGGTTTGAAATTGACATGAAAAAGTAGCAACTTTATCTTCTTCTTTTTTTGTTGGCTTAGTCATATCATCGTTCGTTTTTCGAAGTGAATTTGAAAAAGGGACGGTTTTTTTTTTTAAAGTTATTTGGGAAGGTTCTTTTATTTTAAGATAATTTTGTGTTTTGTTTGGTGAGTTTTGATATTCTGATAAACAAGAAAATTTTAGTTTTTTTTTTCTTTCTTATTTGGTGAGTTTATAGGAAATGGAAAATGTTGAATTCGCGTTGAAGAACAGTAACCGTAAGGAGAAAGCCCTAACCGGAGGCGCTCAAAATGGCGACGATTTCTCTGTTGACGACTTGCTTGACTTCTCAAACGACGACGTTTTCGTTGAGGACGAGGCTGAATTGAAGTTGCAACCAAAAAAAGGAGTCTCTGTTTCCTTGAATGACGAAAATACCCTTCGCCAGAGCAACGGTTTCTCCGCTGCCGTCGAAGATTTTGGGTCTCTTCCCACGAGCGAGCTTTCCGTTCCGGTATAATTTCGGTTTTCATCCTCAATAATTAATTATCCGTAATTCCATTTTAATTTCCATTTTTTTGGTTTTGGTTAGATGGATGATATAGCGGAACTTGAATGGTTATCGAACTTTGTTGAGGACTCTTTCATGCCGTGTTCTGCTCCGACGAAGAAACCGGTTTGGTTAACCGGAAATCGGAGACAACCTGTTGCCCCGGTTAACGAGAAAACCTGCTTTAAAGCCCCTCTTCCGGTTAAAATCAGGACTAAACGAGCCCGAACCAGAGTCAGCGTCTGGTCGTTAACCGACTCTTCTTCGAGCTCGACAACATCGTCGTCGTCATCTTCTGGTCCTTCAAGCCCTCTATGGCTCTCAGGCACTGAGTTTCTTGATGACTCAATGGTTAAAAAACAGAAGAAGAAGAAGAAAGAGTCGGAGTTTTGGGTAAACGATGATCAGAGGCAGACGACTCAAACGCAGACGCGGCGGTGTAGCCATTGTGGTGTTCAGAAAACGCCGCAGTGGAGAGGAGGACCATTGGGAGCGAAGACGCTGTGCAATGCGTGTGGTGTGCGTTTTAAATCGGGTCGGTTACTACCCGAATATAGACCCGCTTGTAGCCCAACATTCTCGAATGAGCTTCACTCAAATCACCACCGTCAAGTGATTGAGATGCGTCGGAAGAAAGAGACGTCAGACGAAGCCGATGAAACCGGTTTAGACCCGCCGGTTCAGAAGGTTCAGGTTGAGCCTAGTTTTTGAAGAAATAGGGAAGATTTGTAAACCAGAATTAGGATCCGACCCGGTTCAGTTAGTATTTCAATGATTATTATGTTCATTTTGTTGAAGGATTATTTTCACATCTCTATACAATTCTCTATACTATTATTTAAGCAATACAAAAAAAAATCTAAGTATCATATGTTATATTACATAAAAAATTATTGGTATTTAAACTTTTCAAATAAATTTATTAAAGATATAATAGTAATCACAAAATTAATATAGTTTCCAAAAAAATAAATTTATTTTCTCTCTTACTAAATATGAACGAAAATTAAAATTAATTTTTTTAAAAGTTTAACCAATTAAAATTTAAAAACTAAGATTTGATAGCATATTATACCATATTAATTATTTTAAATCATTTGAAAGATTTTGTTAACATTAAAATTTTTAATTTTTTTATCATTTTTGTTTGATCTAATTTTAAAATTATTTTGAACTACCATATAATACATATATTTAATAAAAATGTAAATTTTTCTACATATGTTGTGAATCGATTTTTTTGAAATATAGATATATTATTCAATCGATGATGAAAAAAATATGTTCAACCTCCCACATCTTCTAAAATTTTTGAGCAATAGTTTTAAATAAAATCATAAAACTAATATAATTAAATTACAAAAATATAAATAATATCTTATATAATTATTAATTTCCAAAATATTAAATTCACTTTCTCTCTCTTATTAATTATGACGATTTTTTAAATCCTAATCAATCAAAATTGTTAGATTTGATATCTAATTATACCATATTTTTTTATTTTAAGTTATTATATTTGAAAAATATTGTTAAGATAAAAAATTATGATTCATCTATCATCTTTGTTTGATTTTATTTTTAAATTATTTTGAATTATCATATACTACATATAGTTGATAAAAATATAAATTTTTTTTGCATATGTTGTGAATCTAATTTTTGTAAATAAAAATATATTACTCAATCGATGAAGAAAAAAATGTGTTTTCAACGTCCCACATTGGTTAAAAAAATTTGAGCAACGGTTCTTATTCATATTATAAAAAAGAGTAAAATGATATCACATTTGAAAGAGAAAGAAATTAAAAAAATTATTTGTTTAGTTTGGTTCTTTAATTAAACTAATAATTTTACCGAATAAAAGAAATAATATTTTTAAATATTTAATTTCAAATAATAAATATTTAAACTTTAATATTTAAAATCTATAAAAAAATTTATAATCTTATTAATGTTTAAATTTATATATTTTTAACTTTATCAAGGATTATATAGTTTTTAACCTATAAAAAATTAAGATGTTATCAATTTTAATGTCAAAAGTATTTATATAGTTTTTTAAAAATTGTTCAAAGAGTATATGTATTTAGTTTCAAGATATTAAATATTGTTTCATTCATATTTGAATTAGGATTTAGATCTTTAAATGTTCTAATTTTTATAATAGATTATGACGTGTCAAGACAAGTCCGAACAGAAAAAAAAAGATCATAATAGATCATGATAGATCTTGGATCGAATTTCTAATAATTAATAATAATTGTTATTTGATTAAAATAAATTGTTATATATTTTTTGAATAATGTAAAAATATATACATAACAACACTTAAATTTATCTATAAGCATAACACCGCATGTACGTCATTATATATTAATAATTTTAATTAACACAATATAAACGATATATAATAATAATAAATAAAATATTAAAAATATAAAATAAATATATCTAAAATACTAATAATAATTTATAATTGTATAAATAACAAAATATAAAGTATATATTTTTCCAACCTGCACTGCATGGGTTACTATATTGTTTTCTCTTAATTTGGTTTTTGTTCGTTGTAGTTGCAGTAGGTTTTTAGATTTTAGTATAAATTTTTATATTGTTTTGTTTCGAATTAATTTTTTTGTTTTCTCTTTTCCTCCTTCAACGTTACCTTATAATACATAGGTTTTTTTTTTTCTCAACTTATATTTTAAATATTCTCTTTTTGGCTTTGAATATTTTAAATATTTTAAACCGTCCGAAGTTTCAATATATGACACATATTACTATTACTAAGACATGGAGACATTCGACACCCATTAGTAACTCCATACTTTATCATTTTAGTTTGTTGATATTTGATCTCGTTGCTCCTTTTTATTTATAATGTAATAATGTATCTTCGATAATTGTGTTCTAACATCATTTTGGTAGACTGATAGTATTATCATTTATCAAGTCTAAATACAAAGATCGATCGAAATCCTTATTAATTTGAATGGAATCAAGATAATGCCAAAACATAGGGATGAATCATATGTTTTTTTTTTAACTCTCATTTATTATATCCAAATCTGTTATATTTTAACTAATGGGCACATTTTCAACATACTAGAGTTTGGGCCAAAGATGGATAGAAACAACAGTCTTATTGAGTGAAACAATTCTCAACGATCGTACAGTTTCTTTATGCAAAAGAGGCTTATCATGTTTTGGTTCTCTCAAAGAGTTTCCATAAGCTCTTATACGATTCATACATGAACCTGAGTTTTACGACAATGAAGAGAAAATCATACTTTGACGAGAGTTTTAGATTCAACGGGTTCGATGCGATGACGAAAGTAAGGGCGTGATGTTGGAGTTGGAAATGCATGGAAATAAGATCACATTTATTTGGTTGAAACTATGAATATAAAGATGTTATAAACTATACAGCCCAGCGGCCCTCTCAAACTAAATTAATCCTTTATGGGCCAGCTCAAGGCCCATGAAATATATTGGCTATTAAGTATAGTTTATATTGGCCAATATGTAGAGTGTATAACAACAACTTTATATTCATAATTTCAAGGGTATATTTGTTAAAAATGATAGTTTTAAGTTTCAATAGGTAAAATAAGTAGTTTTGAGTTTAAATTTGAGAAATAGGTAGCTTTTTCAAATTTAAGTAAGGTTTATAAAATTTGAAAAACTACCTAAACTACCCATTTCTCAAATAACAAACTTAAAAACTACATTATTCTCCAATTTTTTCTAATTTCAATGTACTAGGTGAAAGAACATCATCAAATTCATAATACATTGATGTTGAAAATTAACGAAGAGTTGGAGATGGAGGAGAAATATAAAGAAAAGAGATAAGAGTACAGACCAAAATTCATCCCGTAAAAAAACAGGGAAGATGATGAGTTGGTCTTAAAACCGGCACCACAGATGGAGTCACATAACGATCCGGAGTACAGCAAGACCAACGGCTGAGATGGAGACAAGAGTACCAATACAGTACTTGATCACCTCGTATTTGGCTGCTTCCAACTGAGCTCTCAAAGTGTGAATCTCCTGAGAGATTGAAAACATCAAAAACAAAACATAAACACTTTTGCTGCCAAAACCAACAAATACACAGAAGTTTAGAGACGAGATACTAACACGGTCAAGCTTGTTTGTAAGGTTAGAGGTTTCGCCGTTTTGATTTTGTAACTCATCTCTAATCCTCCTGCACCATCATTGAAACATATCACACATTTTGAAAAGGTATAACCTAAGAACGAGTTAAGGAACAGAGAAAGAAGGTTGTGGTTTCTCTAACCCTTTTTCAAGATTCAGGTCCAACCGTTGTCCTGCTGTGACTTTGTCAATCTCGTGTCTGCAATAACATTGCAATATTCAGTGTACTGATCGAGTATATTAGCAAGTCAAACCTTAGAAGTTTTATTAGAGAGCTAACCTTATATCAGAGCGGATTCGCTCTATGTCATTACGTAGTTTCTCATTCTCGTGTTGCAGCAAAGAGAAGTGGTGATCCTATACATAAAACAGCTTTTTCAACAATCTAACGAGCTTCCAAGCATTAGACGTGTAATTACAAACTGAAATGTGAAAACACAACTTACCAGAGAACTGTTAATTTCACTTTTGAACTTAGATAAGTTTGATTCCTGAGTCATTTCAGCCTACCAGAAGCAAGAAGATCAAAGTTAGACCACTGCTATGACTGAGTCTTACAAAATCTTGTGATTGATGATTAAGAAACAGAGCCTTGTCATAATAGAAATTTACCTTTTGCATCTCTCCCTTGGAGACAACCGTCTGAGAAACAACTCCTAAACTATCATGTAGAACTTCAGTTATAGCACCAGTTATTGCCTCGGCTTGCTTTGAAGGCAGGCCTTGTGCTTCTAAGCTCCTAACCTGAAAAATCACATACCAAATTCTCCTTAATTAACTTGTATCTAAAAATAACGACCAAACAGTTGCATCCAAATGAATATAACCATTCTATTGTCTGATTTCAAAATGCAAGAAGAAGATACACAAAGTGTCAAAATCAATCGAGTTCCTTTTTTTTGTTTTCACAATCTTTCTTAGGAATTGACTAAGAGATAAAGACAATTCAACTAGACATTAAATAGAAGTCTATCATTACCAAGGCGAGTGTATCGACGAGAAACAAACGTTTCCCATTGGTTTTGACAAGTTGAGAAATGAATCTGGCTTGGGATTGTCTGTAAGGAGAATATGGTAGTAACGATGATGAAGATGAACGAATCTCATGAGTCTTGTCAAATGTCGGGTTTGGTGAACCGATTGATCGGAGAGTAGACAGGTTTACACCTGAACCGGTTCCAAGTCGTGCCACCCGGAGATAATTCGCGTAAGCGGCCATCACTAGAATTCAATCGAACCAAATTTTGGATCGGGATACGAGGTTGGGACAATGCGTGATGAGGAAAAACAAGAGTTTTCAAATTGGGTAAGCATGCAATGATTCTGCGATAGTCAAAACGAGAGAGAGAAATGAGAAAAGAAGAAAACTTTGAAGATGGGTTTGGTGGGAATTGTTGTTATGAATAATCTTTGTTGGAGGTGTCATCCATGGAAATCGCTTAGATGTCTCAGCACCATCAAAGGAAACAGACGGACGACGATGACAGAGAAAGGCTGAGCCTTTGTCTTTCCAATTTGGGGCACGTTTCTCAACTCAATCTCATTTTCATTGATTTCTTTGTTGACCAAAAAAAAAGACTGTGATTTGCATCAATCAACATTAGTTTTCTTATAATTAATACAATAAAGCTTTGTTATGACTTAAAAAGACTTAACAAGTTGTCGGAAAAGAGAATATAAGAGAAACAAAAATACATATACAAATGAACGAACAAGATAAGTAAATAGAACAAAATTTAAATTCATACTTTTGGAAATCAATCACTTTCAAATTTTTATTTTTTCTTAGAATTTTTGTTTTGTTTAGAGAAACATCGGAACCTAAGTTTGTCACCACCTCACCGGGCTGTTATGTTTGCAATTTGGGTATAGAACGAATCTATAGGCAACGGTGCAAGCAGTGTTTCATAATTTAAGTTTCTAGTCTTAAAACATCAAGAAAAAACTATATACATTAGAATTTTCATCTGGAATAAAACTGTATCCCTTTGGCATATGAATATATCAGTAAACCAAAATTGAGAAAGGTAGACATTACATTACTGTTATCATAGTCGTAGCTAATCACCAATACAGCCTCCATTTTTTGTTACTTTTTATTTTTGAGAATTCAAGAGTGTCAAATAAGATTTCATATCCTGTGCGCTTTTTCTTTCTTTGTTTTGTGTTTGTCTTCATATGTAATCAAAACTTTCTTCATTTTGGTCGCTTTCGATATGGGTCCAAGGCATCGTCCATGGTCTCTTTCATATAGTTTCCAACTCTCTTCATATTCTTCATCACCCCTGATGCTACCAGGTTTGCGTTTCTTGTGAACCTGATACATTACCACGGAAATATAATATTGTGTGTTGTAAACAATGCTCATTTTATGACTCAAACATACAAGGTCATAAGACTAACTACTGTAGATCCAAGAGTTGTACAAGGATCTAACTTTGAGGTTTGTATCCTTTTGTAGGCAACATAGTCAATTAGGCGGTCAAACAAATACCAATTAAGCCACAAGAAGTCAAATCTTAAACGTCGACAGTCACCAACTAAAGCAAAAGCTCTTGTTTACCTGGTTATGAAGCCATTTTCTGGGTTTGTTGCAGTGGCTGGTTTATGGTTCTGACGCTGAGGCAATTCCCGAGAATCTAGAGTTTAAAAAAAGAAGTGATGGGCATATAAGAGGCAGGACAAATTTCAACGTTGTAAACTGGTGAATGAGAGTGGATGCAGTGTACCATTTCTATTTTGAACACGGGCGGGAACAGATGAAGTGTTGCCAGAAGCTGCTCTTCTATCAGCTAATATCTGCAATGAACATAAGAAAGTTTGATGGAAGAAAATGGAGATTGCAAACAGCACCAAGTAGACAACATTTCTCTTTTGTGCAATATGTATCCAATTCGATAATAATGCATACACATACACCAACAAAAAGGAAACCAAAGAGATTGACAAGACAGACATAATTGTCAAATGAGAGCAAGATGTAGATGTAAGTCCACTAGTGCAATATGTGCTTAATGTGTAACTTGTAGAGGAGGACAATGAAATCGAGTGTCAAACCTCAAGGCCGACACAAACGGGAAGTTGTGTTTTCGTATGTTGCTTAATGGCAGATGAGTCTTTTTCAGTCATGTAGACAGAATAACCCAAGCATCCATAGTAAAAATCTGCTAGAGTCCGCCCTTCTTTAGAAGCTTCAGCTTCAGATTGTCCAACAACGTAATCAGGAACTGCAGAAATTATTAAATGTCATTAGCCTATGCAGAATCTACAGAAGCAAAGGAAAATGCAAACACACATTTCTCTTCAATTTTCGTGATGAAAATGAACAAGCAATAGCTACAGCATACAAGTTTGATTCTGAGATTACTTCTGAATTATTATAATCTATCTCTCAACCCTTTCGTTCATCCGGAGAACTAAGAATCCCAAATTTTTCATGTTATATATATGATTTTTCTGTCCTGGAAGTAACCAATTTAAGATTAAGGAACACTAATATAGAAGAAGCAGCCATTAATGCCACAGAAGAATTGGTCTCAAGGGAAACCTAATTGGGAAAAGTTGAGAAACTCAGCGATCAAAGGTAAAATCGAGATGAAAATTACCTTGACGGAGATTACGAGGGATTCCGACGCAGCGAGGATTTTTAGCTTTGGATTTGAGAGTGGAAGAGTAATATAGATAGCCTTTGCAGGATCTTCCTTTCTCGAGAGATCCTCTTTGCTGATCAGATTTTTCTTCCATTACCGTCCTCGTTACTTCTTCGCTCGAGCCTTCGTTCATCGCCAAGCTTCTCTACCTCTATATCTCTCCTCCTTTATCTTCGTCCAAGTCTCTGTGTTTCGTTCATTTTCAGGCTCTCTTCCGATCTGCTACGGCGGTGCTCTCCAACTTCTTGTTTTCTAAGATTCCTAAGTTTTGAAATGTTAGCATACTTTAATGGGCCGAGACCCATAAAGACCCAACAAAAAACTAAAACAAATACAATGATAACTGATTCTCTTCCTGAGTTTTTTTTTATTGTGTGATATGGACAAATCCATAGAAGATAATACATGACTTGTAATTACTTTCTTTTTAGGTTTTCTCAATTACTAGTATAAAGATTACATATGATATGGCTGGCTCGTTTAGCTTTTTCTAAACCAAAAGACTAGAATCAAACAAAAACAAAAATAAATCAAATTTGTTTATAATGAAATCTATATCTTATATAAACGATTTTAAGTAACAAAATTGGTAATGCAAATGAATTAAGTAGATACTAGATTGATAATACGTGTTAGCGTCCGAGTGCAATATTTTTTTAAATTGTTATTTGTTATTATATGAATTAATTAAATTATAACTATTTTATGGTGTTAGAATATAGTTTATGTGGATTGTTATTATAGTGATTGAATTAAATAATATATGTTAATTGTTAATATTGAATATTATGTAGGTGTTTTAAGTTTTAATAAGATTTAGGTTTATTTCCTTATTTTGAGAAATTAAACCGTTTCTATTTTCTAAAGATGCAACTTCCACACATTTCATGATCTATTGTTTTTCAGATCCGGAAGCACGTCATTTGCCACCAAAAGCTTCATGCCTTTTTCACTCATGTGTCCTAATCTACAATGCCACAACTTGGTCTGTTTGGCATTCTCGACAACATCAACAATATCACGATAACTCATCATCATATAAAGAATACCTCTCTTATGACCTCGAGCAACCACCACTGAACACTTATTTACTCTCTAGGCTCCACCACCAAAGTTGGCATTGTGTCATGTATCATCAAGTTGTTTTATTGAGATCATATTTCGCACCAACTTTGGCACATGTCTAACATTTGTGATCTTCTACACGCTTCCATCTGATATTTTCAGATTGATATCTCCAATACCAACTATGTCCAAAAATAAATCATCAACTAGATATACCTTCCCATAATTTCCCGCAACAAAATTCTCCATAATGTTGTGGTGTGGTGTAGTGTGCAATGATGCTCATGAGTCAAGAACCCAAGAATCGAGCGGGCTATCAACATAAGAGATTGATGCTTTGGCGTGTTTACAAAATTGCATCATGAGTTTCACTTTTTCTTGGGGAATCAGTAAACACTAACAATGCATCAACAATTTCATGTGTGATTGTGTTGGCTCTACCTCCCTTGTTGTATTCCTTCTTTGGTGGTGCCCAACAATATTTTTTAGTGTGGTCTTTCCATAATTCTAGCATTCAGTAGATTGTTTGAATTTATATTGACCCCTTCCATTCTTTGACTTTGATCTGCCTTTGTTTCGGTTGTTTATGTCTTGGTTTCTGCCTCTATTCTCTACGTTGAAAGCAGAGTTCATTGATGTTTCGCCGGAATCATTCATACAAACTTCTTCTGCAAGGATACGATCTCGAACATCATTGAATTTAAATTTTTGAGTATCCACAGAGTTACTAACCGCTATTCTCATTGGCTCCCAACTATTTGACAGAGATGCTAGTAAAATCAGTGCTCGGACTTCATCTTCAAACTTGATTTCTACATATGAGAATTGGTTGACAATCGTGTTGAACTTGTTCACGTGCGCTGCAACAAAGCCACCTTCTTCCATCTTCAAGTGGAAGAGTTTCTTCATGAGAAACACTTTGTTATCGGCTGAAGGTTTCTCATACATATATGAGAGTACTTTCATGATTTCCTTTGTGGTCTTCTCCTTCGCAACGTTTTCGATAGTTTTAACCTTATAGCACCCAAAACCTGCATGTCAATGAGATCCTACTCTTTTTGATTCATCATCTCAAGTTTCTTGCTCAGTGGTTGATGGAACTTCCTTCCGTATAGATAATCTTTGATTTGCATTCTTCAAAATGCATAATCTTTATCATCAAATTTCCCATCTTTGCCTCCCATCGTTTCTTATTATTCTTGCGGACCACCGTGTATTAAAACACTTTCCTCGACAAACCAATATCACCAACAAGAATTTCACTATTCACGTAAATAGTAACCGTCCAGAAAATTTGACCGAAATCACCACAACCAAGGCTCTGATACTAGTTAGGAAATAACATCAAATTTTCGATAAATCAGGCTTATATAAACGATTGAACATGCACAAATTTGTTAACAGAGTTTGATCAATTTTGTCTACGTCTCCGAACCTGCTACAGATATTTTATTATCGATAGTGGAAAGAATTATAATACTCTCAACTGACACCCAAATCCAATTATACTTAAAAAAACTACTTTAATTTTTTTATAAAAAATAATTCTTCTTCTTTTTCTTGTTTAGAGATGATTTGTTTCTCATATTGAATTGGTATTTATAGAACTTGTAGAGGTTGGTAAGAGTTAACAAATGTTGAATCCTTGCCTCCTTTTGTTGAAATATATGTAGCCGTTTTTTCCCACTTGAAAATTGCCGTCCAATAATACAAATGTGAACACTTACTAACAACTACTTACAGAAAATTCTCTTTTGCCAAAATATGGTTGCTGGCTGCACAGTTTGAGATTAGGCAATTGAATCACTGGTGCTCGGATGATATTAGGAAACACCATTGGTACAACTCCAAAGCATAAGATATTCAAGAAACACATTAAAATCGAACTTCAGTTGGGAAACATAGATAGATGTCGAAAGTTATATCAGTTGTATCTTGAATGGTCTCCTGAGAATTGCTATGCTTGGAGCAAGTCTGATTTTGAGAGGTTTCTTGCTGAAACAGAAGGAGTTAGAGCTATTTTTGAACTTGCAATCCCTCAGCCTGCTCTTGACGTGCCCGAGCTGCTATGGAAGGCATACATTGATTTTGAGATATCACAAGGGGAATTAGAGAGGACATGAGCTTTGTATGAGCGACTCTTGGATCGTACAAAGCATTACAAGGTGTGGTTTAGTTTTATGAAGTTTGAAGCTTCTGGTGTAGAAGATGATGTTATTGAACACAAGAAAGACTGTGCCAGAGCGATTTTCGATAGAGCCAACACATACTACAAAGACTACAAACCGGAGCTGAAAAAAGAACGAGATAAGCTGGTGGAGGATTGGCTGAACATGGAGACGAGCTTTGGTGTGCTCGGGGATCAGTATTGTTCAGTCGAAGCTCCCAACAAAGAGAAAGCTAATCACTAGAGAAGACGGTTCAACAGAGTATGAAGATACAATGATTATTTGTTCCCCGAAGTATCGCAGACGACAAATCTCAAGATTCTCTTGTTCTTATGTGGATCACACAGCTCAAATAAAAGAGAAACTCTCTTTATTGCTTAGAAAAATTGACTTAAAACCAAACAACTCAAAGTTTCAAAACTCTCTGCTTTGTCACAAACCTAGCAAAGTCCTTTTATAGAGAAATTATACGACTCATATTCCTATTAAATAAATAGTTAGATAACTCCTAACTTTATTCTTATTTATCTATATCTTGGACCCATCTTTTCCTAAACCATAGCTCGGTAGGAAAGACTTACTTGCCCTTCAAGTCTTCTATTTCAAGCTTACACAACAATGTCCCCCTTAAGCTTGAAATCTTCAATTGACAGATCATGCTCCCCCATTTACTCCCTTATTTCTTGAAATTTGATTCTTCCCAAGGCTTTGGTAAGGATGTCCGCCTTCTGCTTAGTTCCAAGAATGTGTTCTACTTCGATTTGCTCGCTTTTAACACATTCACGTATAAAGTGGTATCGAGTGTGAATGTGTTTGCTTCTACCGTGAAACACTAGGTTTTTCGTGAGTGCAATGACAGACTTATTATCCACACAGATCATTACCTTGTCACACACATTTTCGGTGATCTCACTCATCAGTTCTTGAATTCATATGGCCTGTTTTGCAGCTTCCGTCGCGGCCATGAATTCAGCCTCGCATGACGACAACGCAACAATGTCCTGCTTCTGTGAACACCAAGTAACTGGTCCCTTCCCTAGATAGAAAATGTGACCCTTAGTGCTTTTGCCATCGTCCAAATCCACGTTATGGCTACTATCACTAAACCCGGTGATTTTCTTTGTTTCGATTCGTGAAACATTAGACCCATACTCACCGTTCCCTTTAAGTACTTCAAGACCTGCTTCATTGCTGTTCCATGAGATTCCTTAGGCTGATGCATATATCGACTCAACACTCCTACCGAGTAGCTCAAATCTGGTCTCGTATGGATCAAGTATCGCAAGCATCCTATGTTTCTCCTATACTCAATTGCGTCAACATCCTTTTCTTCCGGAGACTTAGACAATTTTAATCCTGAGTCCATCGGTGTATGAGTTGGGTTGCACATATCCATACCTGCTTCCTCAAGAATTTTCTTTGCATACCTTTCTTGTTTCAATGTGATTCCCCTTTCGCTTTGACAAACTTCAATTCCTAGGTAGTAAGTTAACTTACCTAAGTCACTCATGTCAAACTTTGTTTCCATTCCGACCTTAAAGACATTGATAGTAGTCATGCTAGTCCCTGTAACAAGCAGATCATCACAACAAGTAGAAGATCCTCCCCATCTTTTTTGCGGTACAATGAAGGTTCTTTGAGACATCGGTGAAACTCCATCTCTTTGAGTATATGGTTAAGCTTTTCATTCCACGCTCTAGGGGCTTGTTTTAAGCCATATAGAGCTTTCTTTAATTTATACACCTTTACTTCCGTGCATTTTCTTTCGAATCCCTCCGGTTGTGTCACAAAGACGGTTTCCTTTAGCTCACCGTGTAAGAATGCGGTTTTTACATCGAGATGATGAATTTCCCATCCTCTTGAGGTGGCTAACGCAATGATGATCATAATTTTTTCAAGTCTTGCTACTAGGGCAAATACTTCCTCAAAGTCCACACCATGTCTTTGAACATATCCTTTTGCCACAAGTCTCGCTTTGAACTTATTTATCGATCCATCCGCATTTCGTTTTATCTTAAAAATCCATTTTAAACCAATTGGTTTAGCATCGAGAGGCTTGTCTACCAATTCCCAAGTATCATTCTTGATTATGGATTCAATCTCGGATTCCATTGCTTGAATCCATTCCTTAGACTCTTTTGCTTTAAGATAGTTGTATGGTTCATCATTTAATACTAGCAAAACTCGCTCAGCCTCTACTTCTGACAAAAGTATGTAGTCGTCCAGGTAGCTTGGTCTGTTACGTTCTCTGGTTGATCTTCTTACCTCCCTTTCACTTGTTTTGTTTTCTTGTTCTTCTGATGCTTGACTTTCTCAAAAATCATCTTGAGATATTTCTTGAATTTCTTCATCATTTTCTCGATGAACTGCAACACTATCCCTGATTTCTCCATGATTTCCATATCCTTCAAGCATAAGTCTGAACATCTCTGGTTCATCGTGTTCTATCTCACTCATTTTTTTTCATCTCCAACTCTTAGTCTCGTCAAAGACTACATCGCGGCTCACTGCTGTTTTCTGGTGTATGGGATCATAGAATCTATATGCTTTTAATCCAGGCTCTGTTCAGAGATGAACCATTACTCGTGATCGATCCTCTAATTTCTTGAGATATGGTGTTTCCACCTTGACGTAGCCCAAGCATCCGAAAACCCGCATATGTTCGACGTTTGTTTTTTTTTCCTTTGTACTTCTCATATGGAATGATGTCTTCTTCAATGGCTCGTGTGGGTACTCTGTTTATAGTGTAAGTAGAGTGTCTTACAGCTTCTCCCCGAAGAAAATTCGGTATTCCCATGTACTTCATGATGCTCCGAGTCATCTCCAAGAGCCTCCTATTTCGGCGTTCAACTACCCCATTTTGTTGAGGGATATACGGTGCTGTTAAATGTCTTTGAACTCCATTGCTTTCATAGAAATCTTGAAAGTCTTGTGATAGAAATTCTCCACCGCGGTCTATTCGGAATGTTTAAAGCTTTAGGTTTGTTTCTTGTTCCACCGTTACTTTGAATCTTTTGAACTTTTCAAATGCTTTGCCTTTTTCTTTGAGAAGAATTTTCCACATATACCTTGAAAAATCATCTATGAGTACGAAGATGTACCTATTCTTTGCACTTGTGGGAGGGGTGATCGGACCGCAGAGATCTCCGTGTATGAGTTCGAGTGGGAGTGAGGCTCTGAAACTCGTCATTGATGGAAACATCTTTCTTGCTTGTTTTCCTACTAAGCATGCTTCACAAATTTCTTTTTCGACATTGATCTTTGGTATTCCGATCACTAATTGATTTTGTATCAATGTTTTCATTGCCTTGGCTCCCACATGTCCAAGTCTCACATGCCAAATTAGCGATTCACTCGAAGCTTTTAGATGGAGGCATAGTGTGTCATCAATTTCTTATACAACCTTGTATAGTCGGTTTCTTGCTTTGTTTGCTCTAACTAGCAGGTAGCCCTTTTGATCATGTATGGTAAGAAGATCTTCTTTCATCCTTACATCACAACCACTCTCGGTCGCCTGTCCTAAGCTGATGATATTACTCCTAAGATCGGGTATGTAGTAGACTTCACTCAGAATTTTCTTTTCTCCATTTCTTCCTTTAAATGTAATTGATCCTTTGCCCTTAATATCAATACATGAATCATCCCCAAACCTTACTTTTCCCGCCACTTCTTCATTAAGTTGCGAAAAATAGTTCTTGTTTCCCGTCATGTGATTGCTCGTGCCATTATCCAAATACCATATGTTGTTCTCTACTCCGTGAGTCACAAAAATTTTTGGTGTCAATTTCCCTTCATTAAGAAACACTATCTCATTCACCATAAGCTCCTCTGCTTCTTGAGTAACGGTTTCATTCTCTTGTGTCTCTTGCAGTTTAAGAAGTCTATTTTGGCAATTTGACGCATAATGTCCGACGTTGTCGCATCGATAGCATATTATTCTTGACTTATCAAGATTTTGGTTGAGATTTGGATTTGAGCCTTCGTTATTTAGGAAGCTACTCCTTCCTTGTCCTCTTCCGCGTCCGAAAGATCTTCCACCACGTCCTCTTCCTCGACTATATCTGTAATGTTGCGAGTGTACGTGTGGTTCCATGTTCGAGTACATCAACTTGTCGTGTTCTTCAAGTTGTGTGTCTTCCTCTGCAATTCCTTCTTCATATGCTTTGAGTCTTCCAACGATATCCTCAAAGCTGGTAGTATTAAGATCTAATACTTGCTCCAATGCTGCGATGATATGTATGTATTTTCTCCTTGGAAAACTCTTGAGGAATTTTTTCACCATTTTTGTTTCTTCTAAGCTTTCTCCCAGCGAAGCTGCTTTAGAAGACAATTCAGATAGCCTCCCAACAAACTCGTCGATGGTGTCTGATTCCTTCATCTTTAGTCTATCAGACTCAGCCATTAGTGTTTGTAATCGTGCCTCTTTTACTCTATCAGCTCCAGATGTCGCGATTTTATCGCATCCCATACTGCTTTCGACGAGTCAATTTCTCCCACTTGTAAGATCAAGTTCTCTGATATCGATTGAAGAATTAGTGCTAGCGCCATGTCGTTTTTGTCACTGTCTATGTTTTCAACCTCAAGAGTTTCCCATACCTTATGGACTTTTAGAAGAATTTTCATCCTAATAGCCCATACTGTATAGTTTGTTGTTGTTAACATAGGACAGAGGATCGAAGAACTCTCGATCTTGTCTGGTTTCGTAATCGTCGGCTTGGCTTCCTCCATGTTTCGCTCTAATACCAATTCTTGTTCTTATGTGGATCACATAGCTCAAATAAAAGAATAACTCTCTTTATTGCTTAAAAAAACTGACTCAAAACCAAACAACTCAAAGTCTCAAAAATCTCTGCTTTGTCACAAACCTAACAAAGTCCTTTTATAGAGAAATTATACGACTCCTATTCCCATTAAATAAATAGTTAGATAACTTTTAACTTTATTTTTGTTTATCTATATCTTGGATCCATTTTTTCCTAAACCATAGCTCGGTAGGAAAGACTTACTTGCCCCTCAGGTCTTCTATTTCAAGCTTACCAACAGATTCTTGAAGCTGCTTATAAATGGAAGAAGTAGAAGGTTGCTACTTTATGAGGATTACGATTTAAGTTTCTTTTGAGTTATATCAGAACTGTGACTTGTTTTGTTTGCTTACTTCTGTACATTGTCACTCATCTCTTTGCTTTTGCAGTCATTATTTTTTATCCAAGCAAACTCAAATCTGATTTTTTTTTTTTTGTTTGGTTCGAGTTTTCTAGTTTAGAAACAGCTAAACGAGCTACCCACAGCTAATTTATTTGTATTGTTAAATAACTTGACAGAAGAAGTGAGCAAGAACTGATTTGTTGGTGTACATGAGGTCAAGTAAAAATTCTCTCATATAAGTTGCGACTTGAAAACTTATAAATGAAAGTTATAAGAAGCTTTGATAATTAATTACGTAAGTATGCGGCTTATGGGTACAAAAAGGATGTTCGACATATATTAAATAAACAAATAAATACGAAATACAAGAAATGAAAATTCAAGGGTGCCAAAAACTACAAGAAGCACCTTTTTTGCAGCATCCACTCTCATAGAATTTACAGATTTTCAGCCCTTTGGGCGGATGAGCAGCGTACGATCCTGATCCATGGTCATATCCATGGCTACTGCTGTATGGCCATTGCCGGTTATTTTGGCTGTTGTTGAAGCTACTGTTACCATTATTCCACCATTGTCGGTCTCTGCTGTGCCCACTGGATCTCTTTTGCTGACTTCCCCGTGGACTGCGCTCGGTGTTTCCACGGGCTGAGTCATGAGATAATAATGACCTAGGGCTTGGTTCCAAACCAACTCCTGAAACAGACTTGGGAAGCCTCTCGGCCAATCCAGCTTCAACTGTGGTTTCTGATACCAGTCTGAGAGCCGTTGTCGTAAGAGTCAGGTCGTGACTTATTGAAGCTGGCGCTGGCGGTGCAAAGAGCAGGAGCTCTGGACCCGCGGCTCCGCAGTGGCTGAAGGGAGTGTTGTCTTTTGCTGCTGTGCCCATTGAGTTTTTCCCGGCAGAGACATTGTCTAGAATACTAGCCTGAGAAACATCCAATCTACTTGTTTCAGGTGTGAGGGACATGCGTGCCACGGGGTTAAAGAAATCTTTTTCTGGCCCTTTAGTCAAATCATCATCATCATCGCAGTTAAATGTTGAGGTGGGCGAAGGGGGCAAACCGTTCTGCTCCATTGCTTCAACTTCAGCTAATAGATCTGAAACTGATTCATCACACTCGTCAGGGTCAGCCACAATGGCCGGCCACCCGGATGACTGAGCCACTTGGGTGTTGTCTAAAGTCTGAGTAGTTGTGGCATGATCAGCTGTCAAATCAACAGGCTTTATAGACGGTGCAGCTAAAACAACAGGATTCTGCTGAGTTACTTGAGGAAGCTGTCCTCCAGTGACCAGAACACTTGAAGTGGTGGTAACAGCATCGGTGGTAGTTGTAGTGGTGGTGCTCCATGTGACACCAGATGGTCCTTTGACCAGAACACATGAAGACAGAGACTGAATAGTCTCCGCCGCTTGAGCTTCCAAGTCTTCAGGGCTCGACTTAGGTGTAGGACTGGGAAAATCAAGGAAATGGCTTTCTTTATTCAGGTTTGGTGCGTGAACAGAACAGTTTATGGAAACAGAACCACTATTAGTTCCATCTTCTACAGTCTTACCATCTGCCCGCACAGCATTGGATTGATCAGTTCCTGAAGTTTCTTTTACGTCAAGAGTAACCGCATGTCCTGGAACCACAGACATTGATGCTGGACAACTAACTTGAGGCTGGGGACGAACAGAATTACCATCCTCAACATTTCCAGAGCAAGATACAAGAGCCACAACTTGTTTCTCTTTTGGATCGTTAGGAAAGGCATTGACAGTAGAGGACGAAATGGAGGCTGCACCGGTGCTGACTGGCGTAGGGTTCTTCTGAACACAGTTCACATCCACGCCAGTGCGTCCACAGTCGTGCGGAGACAATTTTAGTTCCTGGGGAAGCAAAGAGGAACTTGGCAAAGTAGTTGCTTTATAAAATCGTCTGACAAGGGCATCAGTCAGAAGTACAGACTCGTCTTGCTTCTCATGCGCTTTCCATATCCTAAGATAAGGGGGAAAATGGCCACTAGATTTCCATCTTCGGAGCTGCACCATAGAAAACGGTCCCTGGGTCTTTCCTGTTGGATCTCGATAATGCCATATTTCACTCTCCTCATCATTATTACCAGTTTCCTGCAGGACCAAGAAATTTATCTGACGTGAAACCAAAATAGAAAATTATGAGAGGTTACATTGCGAACAGAGTAGGAGGTGTAGTCAAACCTGGATATCTGACGAGTTGTTGTGGTCCTTGGAACAATCAGCTTTAGCATGCACGACATTTCTGCTTCGCAAAGTTGGTGCATCAAATTTTTTCTGTGCATTTTTTCCCATGTTGTTCAGGATATCCCTTTTTTTCTGGGTACCTTTACTTGGTGCCTTTATGTGATTATCTGCAAACAAGAAACGTAGAAGATTGTAAACAGTATCCACCGATCAGGAGTTTTCGATAAGATAATGAACAAGAAGCTGTTTCACATGCTAGGTTAAGGTGGGAGACCTTGTTTCCTTTTACCCAACCCTGCATCTTCTGATGATGCATGACTCGGATCCATGCTTGGATCTGTATGAACTTCTGGGACTTCCTGCAGAAGCCGCTGACGTTCCTCAGGTGACTTTAGAAGCTCCAGCTTTTCCACACATTCTCTAAGCGTGGGAGATGGTTAAGAAAGAGTTGATAAATCAAGACTTAATTCCATGCAAGCAGTGTCAACGTCTAAATGGGAAGACCAGAGTCCTTGCCAAGTTGTATACTTCTCAAACTGAATTATTCTTTGCGCTTGCGAGCAGTATTGTCATCTCTTCAACAAAAAATTTCATCAACTACTCATTGAAATACTCTATATCAAGCAACAGTTGCATGGAGAAATAGTGTAAGCGAAGTGCAACAAATATAGTATAGTAATCTCAAAAAGGATATTCCTTTCTATGACCCTTCTCACTGGCCCGATCACGGAGATGATGGAGCTTTAATATCTCAGCTTCCAGAACCTATATCGACAAAACATCCATAAGAACCATAGCAGAGGAAAATAAAGAACTATGATCATGAGGATTCAATATTTATATGAATGATATTCACTGTTTTTTAATGAACCTACCTCATTGATTCTCATGGCTTGCAGTGTTGCTGCCGTCTTCAAGATGTCACCCTGACACCGCAACAAAACACATGTTTCCAAATTAGGTAAAAAATACAATTTCAGGACGAGAAAATATCATGTGCGCATTCCTACCACAGTCAAACGTTTATTGAGGCCACATTTTATGCTCTGGCACAGCCGTTTGCACTCATCCTGAAAACCACAGTTATAAATACATTAAAGATGTAAAATAAAACATAATTACTAGGTTACCTTATTAGTAGATGAGTTTTTAACTTTTTATTCACAAGCAGAGAAAGGTAGAGAAATTAATATTTCGGAGAGGACTAAATTCACCTCTGTGACATTCTGGTCTGATAATTGATAAATCGAGATGACTTCTCTCTTGTCTAAATTCAGTATTTCTAGCATAACATCTGTAGTCTTTGCGCCAAGTTGGTAGGATGCTGTTGCCTTGCTTGTACCTGTTAAATAACCACAAAATCAGCTGATATCTTATTATTAAACTTTTGGGTCACTAATTCCCCATTTTCCTCTCTTTCCCTAAGAAAACATTAATATGACCATTAATCAAGTACCTACAACTTGAACAAGCCTGTGAATATCCAGCTTCTGGTCGCTGCCAGAAACCTTAATTCTCAAAATTGTGCCTACCACCTTTTCGTGAACTTTGTTGATATCATCAAGTAGAGACTCTAAAAATTTACGTCTCAAATAAATCAGGTTGATATTGTGAACATCAATGGCTGCACATGCATCCAGATTTTCATTTTGTACTCTGCCATCACTTTTCCCACGCATCTTCCGTCTCCTATCCCTGACCTTTGGATCATGGACACTATCCTCCTCTATTTGGCTAGGTGCAGCATGAGTAGTTCCACCATTCGTAGTTTTCTCAACTCTCGGTTTCTCTTGAATAAGGAAGTGAAACTCAAGAAGCTTAAGCATTTCAAAGTGACCCACTCGTTGTTTTCCAAACAACTTCACAAGCATCAGGTCACAAATAACTTGAGACTTCTGAAGTGGATCCCTAAGATTTTGTTTCTTAATATAGTCAAGCAGAAGACCCTGCACGTCGAACTGAGAAAGAACAGATGTATCGCCATTTCTCATGAACGAAACAAACTCGAGGAGTTCTTTTGTTGCCCAGTTTGCATTTCCAGGAAGCTTCTTTGCGATATTACTTGAATTATTGGCATCCCACTCGCTGGTCCTTCTTCTTTTTGTTCCATTCACGGCTACATCTAAAGCTGAATTATCTGAAGAATAAGCTTTGTTATGGGTATGATCATTTCGTGTGTCCACTTTAGGAGCAGTGCAAGGAACCTCCTTCCAAGGATTATTTGCTCTAGTAAGCTCGTCGACAGTTAGAGACAGATCTTCCTTCAGGCAAAGCCAATATACCTTGAATAGATACTCCCAACTGAGCTTGTCATCAAAATCCACCTTAACCTGAAAACAAGGAAAATAATTATGAGCGACACCCATTATGGTAGAGTAAAGAGGATAATATAAAAGAAAAACACTCAACTTTCTTAGAATATTTAAGGAAATACAAGATTCCCTCCCAAAACAAGAGTGACTCTTGTCCTTCAGTTTCACCCGATTCTTGCAAGAGCTTATTATATACAAAACCCATGACTAACAAATTTGGAAAACTTCCATCATTCTGTTAGTTCTCTTGAAGTATATGATTCTAATCAATCAACCCCAAATCTCTAAATTTTCATGATTTCAGCTTGTGATTGATTGCTATCACATTACCTATTGTGTCGATACGTTCGAGTATCATGTGCATGGCAAAAACACGAGGGATTTAATCGGGTTTTAATAAATAGAAACCCCTGGTTTCTTAATAAAGAACAATCAAAAGAGATGTAAAGCCCAAAAACGACTCAAATCAACAAACCATATTCCTCTTAAGGTAATTGTGGCAGGTTGGTAAAATTCAACTGGCACCCAAGCAAATTTTGCGGCTAAGTATTGAATGGAAACTATAGATTGTGGAGGAGTGTCTTACCGCTTCATTATCTCGTTGAGCAATATTCTCAATCAACATTATAGGCTTAATACATGTGCCACAAAGACCCATGTTGCCTCGCACAATCACATAGTCGGCATCTTTAATGCACCGCTTACAAACAGAAAAAGTGCATGTATAACACATGTAACTGGAAGCCTTCTGGCATGTACCACATATGTGCCAACCTGAAATGAATGAACGAAACATCAGTTTTCGAAGAATGTTCTTGTCATCATTTAAGAGATTTGAAATAACGGCATGTCAAATAATCAGTCCCTAGATTGCTGACAAGTAAAAACAACATAAGAAAACCATGAACTACTACCACATACCACAATTCCATTTAGCCGATGTTCGAAAGAATGCCTCATCTCTCTTAATACAAGCTGGATGGTATGCCTTGGGGCAATTCCTGAATGGACAAGACAAACCCATCAAAACTTACCAAAAACATCATTTCTAAAAGCTCCATAAATATAACACGGCCCCCATTGCCTCTCTACCAATTGAGTAGCTCTAACCTATGGCATTAACCAGCACGTAATCGATTATCAGAATTTGTAGCAGATAAATGACTAGTAATTGAAACATACTAATTAAGCTCTTCTGAGCTGTGACCTACTAAAACACATACGCAGAGGCTCTAATCTCCCTATAGGCATAGTATCTAACAGAAGTACCACTGTAAGCTAACAATCACTCACCGTCGATCACAGAGAACGAGGTCTCCGCCGTCAAAGCAAATAAAACAAACATCTTCTTCCTTCTCATCCTTCCGCGGTGGTGGTGGCGGCGGTGGACGAGTATGATACGGCGTCTTAGCGTGTGCCTTCGGAGGTCGGCCTCGTTTTCGCTTCATAGGGACAGCTTCATCAACAACTTTGGTCACTTGCTCAATGGACACACCAACCGTCGCACCCACCGACGTGGCAGGTCCAGAGAGAGCAGGAACTTGGTTAACACCGATCTCTTCACATTGATCAACTCTCATAAGATCAATCCCCCTGACCGAACTATCTTCGCGACGAGCCAATTCCGGCTCGCCCTGCTGAAGCCGCTTCTGTTGATTCTCCATGATTAGTCAACAATTAGAAAAATAGATGAGCAGTAGGTGCAGATCAACTAGTGAAATAGAAACCCTAATCTGAGGTTCTTTGGGGATTTTTGGCGATGATGATGATGGAGATGAGAGTATGGGTGATGTGTTTAGAACGAAGACTAGTGGGGGAGAAAAAAATAAAATGAACTTCTTTCTGCTTATAGAATTTTTTTATTTTATTTTCCAAAAATACTAGAATTTCTAGATTTCAAATTAATTTCTTAAAATCTAATGTTAGATTATATTTTCTATGTTTAAACCTACAAATACTTATCTATGTAAGTTTGAGTTTAGAAGATATGACATTTAATTTATTTACGGCTTATTAGTCTCTACTGTCATTGCCCTTCGAATACTTTATTAAACTCGTGTAAAAAATTTAAACACGTGAGGTGACATTTTCATAAATATATGTATATTTTTTCATATATGTTAAAATTGATAATATGTAAAATAGTATATTATTTGATTAAATAACATGAAGTTTACTAAAATTCAGCATGAAAACTCAATATACGTGAAATTATTTTACAAGTTGGCTATTTACTGCGGATATTGTTTAATTTACAAACCAGCAAACAAACAAAAAATCGAACTAATCAATCAAGCATTGATAATAATCAAAGATTTGTGTCTCAAAATGTTCAAAGTACTTCCAGTATCATTTTTTTGACACAAAAATATCAAAAGGAAGTATCCCAAAACATATATTTATGGAAAACATTAAGGAGTAACCAACGGAGTGCAATTTCATAGGACATATATATCATGATTTGGTCAGTATGCTTAAATAACTTCATTCCCACATTCACATGGTATTGTAGGTAGGCTTTGTACCTTTGTTGGGCATTGTTCACGTGCATGTTAGACTTGCCTTTTGTTATAAAGTTTCCAAATATATTTCTCCTATCGAATTTAGTTTTTCTTTAATATATGTTGTGGGCAAAATTACGGTCCCGAATGGTACATATTAATAAATTTATTTGGTATTTACTTCGGTTATGTATTTTTACCGAAACCCGATTACTTAATCGGTTAACCAAAACTAAATTTAAAATATGATTTAGGATTTTAAATATGTATTAGTTAATTAATTTAAAATAACTTTTTAATATATTTTTTGTAATCCTATCCAACTGGGTAAAGAAAAACTACGGCTAAAGAAAAACTATCTCTATTTTTGATCTTTAATAAAAACCATTTCTCTATCTTTTAATTTATATATCTATTTGTTTCATTTTATGATTTATAATGATGTGTTGATGATTTTTAATATTCTATGATATTGATTTTTAATCATATTTAATAAAAGTATAATTGCACAATTCACTAAAATTATGTTAAAAATTAATCAAATTTACCCTAAAATAAGCCGAAATAACCAAATCCCGAACACAACCGAATTAAGTTTGGTTCTTATTCGAACATAATACTTGTATATCTGAATTTTTTGAATTCCAAATTTTTTAAACCTAACCGAACCGAATTAAGTTTGGTTATTATTTGACTTGATATTTGTATAACTGAATTTTTTGAATTTCGGATTTTTTCGAACCAAACCTAACCATTTAACTGGATGCCATGCCTATATGTTCTTTTAATTCTATTGTTCGTTGCAAATCCAAAAATGAGATGATCCCTCTTATTCTTTGAATTACACATGCAAATCCAAAAAATGAGATGATCTTTCTTATTCTTTGAATTACACATTCAAATTCAGTATATGTTCATAAAGTGCAAAAAAAAGAGGGAGGGTGGAGGGGAGGGGAGTCAAAACATGCAGTAAATTGTGAATATAATATTGATAAATATTAATTTACTAGATATAAATAGCTAAATAAAGAAAAACTAGTTGGAGATAAACTCTAACAAACAAATTTTATGTGTTTCTGCATTTATATGTTTTTTAATTTGAAAAATATCATCTCTTTGTTTTTCTTTTAAAAATAATATTAATTTCCTAACATAACCATAGTAAAACTTAATAAATAATTTAGAGAGAAAATCTCTAATTTAAAAGTAAAATCAACTGTTTTTGCGGATATAAACTAATTTTTTTTATTTTATGCAAAAAATTAGTGTTGATTATTATCCTAAATAAATTTTTAATATTTTGGATTCTAATGATTCCAAAAATGCATATCTTTCTTATGACTGAATCAATCAAAATTAAATAAGGTCAAGAACAAACCAAACTTTTGTTTTGTAACATCACTAAAATCTCCTGAAATTGTTTAAAAACCAAACCACTGAAATTAAAATCCATAAATTTGAACCAATAAAATTGTAGTCTACTTAGGATCAAACCGATGATTTTTGAATGCTATAACGAATGAGGTCATTTTAAAAAATCTCACTCCTTCGGATAAAATATAATGTAACTTTCCAATAGTCGAATATGACATTCAACTTGTGAAATGTATTGTTGTGTTCATATTATAGTTTTTGAGATATTGCAATGATGTAGTTTAACACAAATAAATCTATGATTAATACATTATTGCTTGAGTGGTTGACCGTATTTTCTAAATTTCATTAGTTCTATGACAATTGAATCATAGACTAATTGTTTACTTAATTATTTCAGTACATTATAAACTAAACTTGGTGATACATTTTTAATTGATTAGTTAGCTATATTAGAAACCAAATTTGGTGATATATATCTCATAAAATTTGTTCGTTGGAGATTGAGATTTTTGTCGAAAACTCTTTATCTTTATATAAGACACATAAAATTTGAGATAAACGTTATAATATTTCTAGAGATTTATTTATATTAGATTTTAATATATAAAATTAATCATTTATTATTATTATTATTTTAAATATAATAATTATTTTAATATTTTAAATTTTAGTTTGATTTATTAAAAATATATTTTAATTCATTTCAGAATAAAAATTTTATATCACATATAAAATAATTTATTTAAAAAAAAATATATATATATATATATTGTTCAAATTATAAAACATAAATAATATATTTTTCAAAAATTCTTTTTTATCAAAAAAAGAACTGAATGCGCCTTTTTCCATATTTTACAGATAAATAACGTCTCTATTCTATAATTGTGCATATAAAATAGCCTATTTAGACAAATTGGTAAAGAACCTCGTCGAACATAGAATTTTTTTTGAAAAACCAAGGGTACATATATAAATCCTTAACAAATTGATCTTTAATTCTTTATCATCCCCTGAAATTCTAACATTTTCGTTGCAGGATAAACTATGTTATTTTTAACATTTCCGTGACATATTTTAGTGGTGAAATGTAAAATTTTATTTTTTTAACATTTAGGAATTCCAGTAGGTTAATCGAACATATTTGATTTTTTAAGTTAAAAGCAAAAACAAACCTACTTACGGGAGGTGTAACTCAATCATGTATTTTAAATGATTTAAGTTTTAATAGGCTTCTTTGGTGATTTTGGTTGAATTTAGGTAATATTTTATGATTTATAATGAATCCTCCAAAATTCCACTTAAAAACAAAATTTAGATCTTTGTTATTTTAACTAAAAAATTCTATAAAAGTCACTAAAATCTTATGCTTAAAATATTGCCAATAATAATTCCACTTAGAAGGTATTTTTAAAAATCATTAGTTCAATAATAATGAAGATTTATTTTAAGTTTATTATTGAGTAACATAGAAATGCTTTATTGAATAAATTCTACACGTTTTTACTTTTTACATCAAAAAGTTTATTTTTTAATCTATTGTTATGTGAGACTTCAAAATCAATTACGATATATAACTTCTTATCTAATAATGACTACTATATGTTACATCAAAATTTTACAGAAATTGTATTACAAACAGTGTTTTTTAACATTTCACTAATAACAAATTTTTAGATTCGTGTTTATGTATTTCAAATTGTCTTAAGATTTTGTTGATAAAATATTATAGTATCACTTTATTGGCGAAGGAGTACCAGGCGTATATGGTGATCTATGGACGGGTCAACAACCCAACCCTGACCCGTGTATCAAAAGTTTTCAAAAATAAATGTACACCGATTCAAAGAATGAAAGATTACTTAGAGATCGGTGACAAACTGGTGATGCAGAGAAGTAGTCGACGATGCGAAGGTACCGCCATGGGCGCCACCGTGTTCGATCTCCGACCCGGCGTTGGCATCGGACCTTTCTCTATCGGTATGTGATTGATTCTCTCGAAATTTCTGCTGCTTTTCTCTAGTTTTAGAATTCGAGGAGTTTTTCATCTTCACTGCGTCCATTAGACTTGGAAGATGGAAATCGATTTGCGATCGGCGATTGCGTGTTGTTTTGGGAAGTCTGAGAGATAACATTTCTTTGGGTGTCTGATATCGCGATGAAGTTTCTTGGTGGAAATTCGATAAAATTAGCTGCGTAGTTAGATAGATTCTGGATCATCTTTAGTATTAGCAAACGTTGTGTTAGCTGTTTTTGTTCATTAGCATACTGTTTCAACTTCCGATTAGTTTGACCGACGATCTATCAAGTTGTTGTGTTGTTTTCAGGAATGCCGATTTGTGAAGCATTTGCTCAAATTGAGCAGCAGCCTAACATCTATGATGTTGTTCATGTTAAATACTATGACGAGGTTTGTACTAATTCACTGCTTATATTTGCCACTTCTTTCATCACAATCTGTCTTACTTTGGTGATGGATATTCTATTGTCCGTTGCCTGACGCAGGAGCCTTTGAAACTGGATGTTGTTATTAGCTTTCCGGATCATGGGTTTCACCTTCGATTTGATCCTTGGTCTCAGGTACAATTCTTTTATAGATGATGCTGTGGTTCTTGCATGTTTGTAATGAAACCGAATTCACTGCTTTATAAACTTTTGGTTTCAACTATTGAAGAGTGGAAAACAAGATCTTCTTGTTTATCTGCAATTCAGTGTATGATTATTTGACTAGTTTAATTGGAATAAACTTAGTTTTGTCTTCTTTTGTTTGTTAAAGATACACTCTAGTTAGCTCTTATTCTTCCAATTTGTTTGCAGAGGTTACGGCTTGTTGAGATATATGATGTCAAGCGGCTCCAGATGCGCTATGCCACTTCTATGGTTGGGTGAGTCTAGTTGTTACTATTTATGGGTTTGGTGTTTGGTTTACTGCTGTAACGAGTGTCTTTTGTTTTTACTTCAGAGGTCCAACAACACTGGCCACATTTGTGGCTGTTTATGCACTTTTTGGACCAACTTTTCCTGGGATTTATGATAAAGAAAGAGGGATTTATTCGCTGTTCTACCCGGTGAGCAAGAAATAAAAATGTGATCACACTGTTAGTCCATAAATGTTTGAATTTGTTCTGTCAATGTTTAACTTTCTTTTTTACTATGGCAGGGGCTATCCTTCGAGTTTCCAATTCCTTACCAATACGCGGACTGCTTGCATGACGGAGAAGGTATCTTCTTCTCCAAACTCCAGAGAAATTTCGTTTATTTTTCTTGTCTTGTCCAGTATTTAACTTCTCACATTTTATTTTCTCCTCTACAAAGTGGCATTACCGTTAGAGTTTCCAGATGGCACCACACCAGTAACATGCCGGGTCTCTATATATGATAACTCAAGTGATAAAAAAGTTGGTGTAGGAAAATTGTTGGATAGAGCTTCTGTCCCTCCTTTGGCTCCTGGCAGCCTGTATATGGAAGAGGTTCATGTCAAGGTGTGCTTATTTTCACTTACTCCTGTTCACCTTTGTGTGTTTTAACATCTTTAAGTCTAACATAATTAGCAGTTGGACATCTCCCCACTCTTTGCATGACTTAATTAAATATTTATGCAGCTTGGCAAGGAATTATACTTTACTATTGGAGGCCAGCATATACCTTTTGGTGCATCACCACAGGTAAAGTTTGTACCTTTTCTTATTGTGCCTCTTTTTTGGAACTCATTATTTTGTGTTTTGTACAGGATGTATGGACTGAATTAGGACGACCATGTGGGATCCACCCGAAGCAGGTAATCTGTAGCCGTCTCTCCAAACTTGTTTGTTGTATATCGCGAATAGATGCTTACTTTAGCTTCCCTTACTATTCTGCCTGCATTATCTGTCACAATTCAGTGCCCATTTGTATTTGTACTTCTGAATTCTCCTTTGCCTTACAGGTAGATCAAATGGTCATTCATTCCGCATCAGATCCACGACCAAAAACAACTATATGTGGTGACTACTTTTACAACTATTTTACTCGTGGTTTGGACATCCTGTTTGATGGGGAGGTAGGCAACTCATCCGGTAGAGTTATATGTTCCCTTCATATGTTTTCTTTATTCACGACTCTACCTTTTCTGCAGACTCACAAAGTTAAAAAGTTTGTTCTTCACACCAACTATCCCGGTCATGCTGATTTCAACTCATACATAAAGTGCAACTTTGTGATTTCTGGTATGCAATACAAATTATAGCAGCTCATGTCAGTCAGTTATCCTTTACTCAGATATATGTTGTCTTAATTTTCCAACAAAACTATGCTTTCTTATCGCTTATCAGTTGGAGAGGATGCGGCAGAAGCAAACAGAGGTGGAAACAAGATCACTCCAAGCACTAACTGGGACCAGGTTAAGGTAATTTAACTTCAGATCAAAATGATACGAGCATAACAGAAAAATGAATGATAAAGCTAGTCTGTGTTAGGCCTTGACAAATTGTCCCGGAAAGCATTTATTGATTTTAAATCTCTTGCCCAATCCCATCATTGTGGGATCCTATTGCATAATGGGAAGAAACTTGTGAGGCAGCATTGAGAAATGATCAAATGTAGAAATTTCAGGATATGCTTATGACTCATTTGAATCAGTAAATCTGAGGGTTAAACATTTCTCATGAAACCTGGCTTTCATCTTAGGAAATACTTGGGGAATGTGGCCCAGCAGCTATTCAGACGCAGGGCTCAAGGAACAACCCTTTTGGATCTACATATGTGTATGGCTATCAGAATGCTGCTTTTGAGGTGAAGCATTTTTTAGTAAACCTGATTCAGTAATTGTGAACCTTGTTATTTATTTGCAGATTGTTAAGTGAAACTTTATATTGAGTTAATATTTGCAGGTGATGAAGAACAAGCATATAGCCACTATAACTTTGTTCCAGTCATGATGTACCGTCGAGGTGTGCCATTAACCAACTGTTCGTTTATCTTAAATATGCCCGTACGTATTTGTATTGCATAGTTCATGAGTCTTCACTGTCTGATTTTGTAGAAAAAAAGTTTGGCTCAAATCATGTGTTTATGCTAGTGAAGGAAACTTCTCACATGTGGAAGATCACTCAATTTCTTTGTAGGGACTCAAGAGGCGATCATGTTGGACTCTGTAAATCTAACGTCAAGAAGCCGCTACGAAACTACTGATATTACTAAAAACTACAAATGTTGTACAGTTATTACTGTCACGGGTTATAAATAACAGTTACTCTGGTTATATCCATTCTTTTAGACATAAAAATCCCATTTATTCTATAAATACTAGCCTCAGTCGAGTTGTTTGCGGTCTTCATAAATTTATTAGGAAAGCAAAAATATGTATACTATTGAAAAAGGAAATAAAGCTCCGTCGCCGGGACTCGAACCCGGGTCTCTCGGGTGAGAGCCGAGTATCCTAACCAGCTAGACTACGACGGATTGTTGGCTCAAGTTGACTTAACATGTTTATATCTACAAATTTAGTGGAAGAGGTATTTCTCTTCTATCCGTTGCCTTAGCAGGGGGTTTGTGGACGGTTCCGGGAGGGAAAGGGAAACTGGTGTTCTGATTGTTTAATCGGCGATTACGTCTCTTCGCCTCTGGTACTCTTTCTTTACAGTCTCTTCTCTCTTGTTTCGGTTCGACTTATATACTCCAAAGCCGCTCTCAACTCAGAATTGGCTTTTGGTTTCATTCCATGGAGATGCGAGAACTTTAACTTCACAATAATTTCCGATTTCTCTTCATCCGTTGAATGTTAAGCTGGCGTTTTTTAGCTCCGTTAATTGGGTTTAGAATCCATAGAAATAGTGCGATTGGTTTTGCAACAATTGTTTAGGGTGTATACCTGATATTTTATTTGATTTTAGGTATTGAGCTTGTTCTTGTATAGGAAAGCTCTGGTCGTTTACTGCTAGAGATGAATGCGTCCGGGTTAACTGTTACTCCGCTCAGATTTCATTTTCGATGGCGTTCAGATCCTTTTGGTACATCTCAGAGCAGCTCTCTAGCTTTTACTGTTCTTGGCAAACTGAGTAATCGAAATTCCTCTTGGCCTCTTCTTAAAAGGTTGTTTTTTGGTGCTTGTTCGATTAAGCATATATGCTACTTCTTTCTCATGGTTGTCTGTAATGTTCTTCTCTTTGGTATTGTGTAGTGCTTGTTTGGCGCTTCCTACACAAAGAAGCAATGCTATGATCGTCCGCGCCATGAGTGCTTCCTTTGGTGATATGGCAGACGATTCAACTGGTAATAAATACATTATTCTCAGCTCTGCATAATTCTAGGTTAAGCTTTTTAGCAATTGGCACGGACTGATTACGCAATAATCCTGGGTTTGTAAAAGCACCTAAACTGTGCTTTTGTGTTCCTTAGTGGTGATAGTTAGGTGCTTTTGAATTGAACCTGTTGTCAGTAAACAAAGCAATACCTAGCTAGAAATGCAATGCATAATTCTTAGCTAAAACTTGACCTTCATAATGATGATTCAAGCCAAATTGACTAATGTTCCCAGCTACTTCCATAGGTTCAGCTGTCTTCCCTCGGATCAATATCAAAGACCCATATAAACGGCTTGGGATAAGCCGGATGGCCTCAGAAGATGAGATTCAAGGCGCAAGGAACTTTCTCATTCAGCAATATGCGGGGCATAAACCCAGTGTTGATGCAATCGAATCAGCTCACGACAAGATTATCATGCAGAAGTTCCATGAGCGGAAAAACCCAAAGATCGACATAAAGAAAAAGGTCCGCCAAGTGAGGCAGTCCAAAGTTGTCAACTTTGTTTTCGAGAGATTCCAAACTCCTCCCACTGCATTCCTTATCAAAACGGCAGTCACATTTGCAGTTCTTGGCCTTCTAACCGTTTTGTTCCCGACAGAAGAAGGACCGACCTTGCAGGTTGCGTTATCACTAATAGCGACCTTTTACTTCATTCACCAAAGGCTGAAGAAGAAGTTCTGGTCTTTCCTTTACGGGTAATAAGCTGATCTTAATTGCAAAACGTTTGCTACCTTATTGATTAGGATTTGCACCTGATTAGGTTAATATTGCGAAACAGGACTGGTGCTTTCATCTTCTCGTGGCTGGTTGGGACTTTCTTGATGGTATCTGTGGTTCCGCCTTTCATCAAAGGACCAAGAAGTTTCGAAGTCATGTCTTCGCTCCTAAGCTACGTTTTACTTTGGGTGGCTTCGAGCTACCTTCGATAGGGTCCTAGCTCTTTTCTTTTTCCCTTTTTGGGGTTGCAAATTCTCAAAAGTGTCATCTCGAATATATGAAAACACAAAAAGAAAAAAAAATGCATCATCTTCATGTGACATAGAGAGAGATATGATTTTTGGTCATGGAGTTTTATTTGCAAAGACCACCCTTAGTTTCCAAGTTGTGACTTGCACTTACAGGCTACTTTATTCATGTCTCACGATAGAAAACTAGAAATCGTCTTTCTCGAATCTAGAGCAGTGGGTATATTAGAGATAAGTGTTGGAAAAGAGAATTTGGAAATGAAGCTATTTGTCTATTTTAGCTTCATATCAAATGACTGATTTAGTCTGATTGGTTTGGCTCCCCCTCCTTGTGCTGCCGACTCATAAGAAGAAACATTATCATGTGCCCGACTCATAACAATTAAGGGCCGCATAGTTTTGTCCTTCGCCTCATAATGTGCATGGCCCTCTTATTTATTTTCTTGTCTAATTTATTTATATCTCCCAAAACACACACACATTTTTTAAATATATTTGTTTTTTTTTCAGCCTCACGCTTAAATATTTGTTTATTTAGCTACATAAATAAAATTTATTTGCAGTGTACCTTCCAAATTATTGAATGTTATATAGTTGACAAACATTAATAAACTTGTTTAGTCGTTTCAATAATAAATTTGCATATTTTAGATAAATGGTAATGATAAAAATGATCTACTTTTACCTGTTTGTTTATAGTTAATTAGTCCATCTAGATTACTAGATTGGTTTAACGACGACTGATTGTTTTACTCTTTTAGACGATTTTTGCATTGAACCACTCTATGTACTTGACATGTAAGGGAACAATAAAAAAGGGCAAACGCACATGCCTTCATGTGCTCTGTTCTTATATTATTTTAATTAGTCCATCGAAATAATGTGTGTTCAACATAGTTGATTAGGTTAATGGTGTGATTAATCAACTTAAAACTGATTTAAGATTTAACATTATTAGATAATTGTAACATTGTTCCCAGATCATATTCCAAATCAATGTGTATAATGTGCATTACTGTCGTTTTCGAATATAAAGATACGGCTTAATTTTTTAATTTTTTAATAAAAGAATCTGTGGATAATTAAATTGAGACTCACGTTTATGGCATAAATTATTAATGAGGAAGGATCTTTGAAATTTGGCAGTTTGGTAACCTTTTAATTACGTTGCAAAATTTATCGTATCTTGGGTAACTGTCTGATTTAGCAGGAATAAACAAGAGACTCTACTAAAAAAAAAGAAATCATTAGCTCCAAATGATGCGCTAATATAATTAGCTAATTACTAATTAACCAATGACGATGAAGAAAACAAAAAGCCATTAACGATTAACAGCTACGCAATTCAGATTTTTTTCGAAATAAGCCCACCAATAAATCTCTGGTTTCTCTCCCAATCGCCTCATTTGGATCGTTTTATGCTATTTTCTGCGTCCGAAAACACCGTCGTCGCCCGTATCGTACACCGTCGCTTCCGCCATTGTTCTACATTTAGCGTTTGGCTTCGTCGATTTGCAGGTTAGAAATTCGTTTATTTTCCTTAATTCCCTTGCCGGATTTTGTGGTTTTTGTTATTGACGAGCGTGGCATGGGTTTGTGATAATGCGGTTCTGGATTCTGGTAGAACTACGCACGATCGTTCGATTTTTGTAGTTTTAATTATGAATTTTGCGTGATTCGTTGATTTGAAGTTCTATTTTGAAGTCTGCGAGCTGAAACTTAGGTTCATGCTCCGGCGACGCATGTCACTATTGAAAAGGATATGATATTTTTGTTTTGTTTTGTGCAGTTGTGTTGTATTCTTTATTAATATTATTTTCTTGGTTCTTACGGCTAAGTTTGTGTTGGATTTTTTTCTTTATTGAAGGCAGGTGTAAGTAGTCAAAGCTCTGTTTCATCACTGCACATGGAGCTACCAAAGATTCTTGGCTCCACATCGAGCACTCTGCAGAAACTGCTCTGAAGTCCCTTAAAATATTATAATATCAAATCTCTGAAGGTAAATGATTTCTTTTGTTGTGTCTTTCTTTGGGATTGTAAGGAATAAAATATAAGCGTAGGCTTGATTGAAACTTATGCAACATGCAAGGAAGACCTTTTTGACAGACTGTTTAGAGGGGGGCCATTGAAGAAAACACCAAATCTTATATGAAACTTCGTTTGTTTATGACTCAAAACAATGATGAAAAGAACCTCGTTGTTACTGATTTCGTTGTCATTCTCTGCTGACGTATTTTGAATATAAAACACGTGGATAGAGACGATATTTTTTCTGCCGGAGACATGGAATCAGACAAGTTCATAACAAGACTCATGATCTGCAATGATTAAGTTGTCCTCATAATTCCTTTCTCTCTCTGTCTACATGGATAACATTGTTGTTGTTTTCGTTCTGGTTTCTTTTGGGGTAGGATGCGGAAACGGAGGTGACGGATGAAGATGGGTACAGGAGAGGATCAGATGCAAGGACCGAGTGGTAGGGAAGAGAAGATTTTTGTTTCCGTTCGTCTGAGACCATTAAATGTGAAAGAAACGGCAAGGAATGATGTGGCTGATTGGGAGTGTATTAATGAAGAAACTGTCTTATACAGGAGCCATCTTTCCATATCCGAGCGTTCTATGTACCCCACTGCGTACACATTTGGTAAGACTTGCTCACTTTTGCAGCTCCTTGATCAAAGTTAACCCTTAAATCTATCTTGCTGAGATTTTCTATGCCTCTAGACAGAGTGTTTGGCCCTGAGTGTGGTACCAGGGAGGTGTATGATCAGGGGGCAAAGGAAGTGGCTCTCTCTGTTGTTAGTGGGGTTCATGGTAAGGCATGTCTCTTACTGCTTTTTAGTCTTTATTCACTGTGGCTCAGCTTTGATACAAAGAACTGGTTTCAGCTAGTGTCTTTGCATATGGGCAAACAAGCAGTGGAAAGACATACACTATGAGTGGAATTACTGATTACGCCTTGGCCGATATATATGATTACATTGAGAAGGTAAAGTTAACAATTTCATAGTCTTCACAGTAATCTTACCGCATTAATCCAGTTCATTCAGCAACTGCCACCCTTTTCAATTTTTATGTGTTTCTGCAGCACAAGGAAAGAGAATTCATTCTGAAGTTCTCAGCCATGGAGATTTATAATGAGTCTGTAAGAGACCTCCTGAGTACAGACGTTATTCCACTCAGACTTTTAGATGATCCTGAGGTAAAAGTTGGTGCTGGCATCTTTTGGACTTGGTTATACATAATCTCACTTTACTTGTCAATTTACTTTGGGACAGAAAGGAACAGTTGTTGAGAAACTCAGGGAGGAAACTTTGCGGGACTGGAATCATTTTAAGGAGCTTCTATCAATCTGTATAGGTATTGCTTTTCTAAATGTGTTTCTAAATTAATTCTTTTGATGTTTAGCACCAATTTGACTAAGTATCATCTAATCATTGCAGCTCAACGACAAATTGGAGAGACAGCTTTAAATGAAGTTAGTTCCCGTTCTCATCAGATTTTGAGATTGGTAGGGCATTTTGCTGGTTTAGATTAACAATTCAAAGCTACAGTCTACAGGTTGCTTTTTGGAACTTATTTTTGACTGATATCTTATACAGACAGTTGAAAGCACAGCACGTGAACATTTGGAGAATGGTAAATTTAGTACACTCACAGCAACAGTGGTATGTACTTTTGAATCTTCCAGCATGCATGATACTAAAATTAACAAATTCATAGACTAACTTATAATCCTGCAGAATTTCATTGATCTTGCTGGAAGTGAACGTGCATCTCAGTCATTATCAGCTGGCACAAGGTTGAAAGAAGGTTCTCATATAAACCGAAGTTTACTAACACTAGGAACTGTCATTCGAAAGCTAAGGTTAGCCTGTGTAGCACTTCTGATTTATATCACCGTAGTCTTCTCTTTATTTTTCGAGTTTGTAAGTGAATTCCTCCTCTTGAAGTATGGTTGAGCAGCTTTTCATTATTTTTTATCAAGTTATTAGCAAATTGCTACTATTAACATCTAATGTATGTATTGTCTTTAAGTGGCTTCTTTTTATGTTACTAAATTATGTGGCTAGCTTAATGCAGTAAAGGAAAAACTGGGCACATTCCATACAGAGATTCAAAGCTGACACGCATACTTCAGTCTTCATTGGGAGGAAACGCCAGAACTTCCATAATCTGCACAATGAGTCCTGCAAGAATACACGTTGAGCAATCAAGAAACACACTGTTATTCGCAAGCTGTGCAAAGGAGGTGACAACAAATGCACAAGTCAACGTCGTCATGTCTGATAAAGCTCTGGTTAGACACTTACAGAGGGAGTTGGCTAAACTGGAGAGTGAGTTAAGCAGCCCTCGTCAAACTCTTGTTGTGTCTGACACAGCTGTATTATTGAAGGAGAAAGACATCCAAATTGAAAAGGTAATCGATTTACTTCTATCAACCTATCAAGATATCTAAAAACCTGCAAGATATCTAATTACTTTTTGTAACAGCCATCTTTTGTAATACTGCATTCATACTGGTGGTCTATCTTAACATGTAAATTTTTTTTTCATGATCCATTCACTATAGAGACTTTATGTTCCTTTCATTATTTACAGCTAAACAAAGAGGTATTCCAACTAGCACAACAATTAGAGCGGGCTTATTCTCAGATTGAAGATCTTCAACAAATTATTGGAGAAGCACCAACAAAAGAGATATTAGCAACAGGCTCAGAACAGAAAAATGTACGTCAATTTCATGAATAAACCGTTCAACTGCCTGATTTATAATCTTGTTTTTGTATTCCTCCAGGTGGTTCTGGGACGTCAATACCCCAAGCTGCGGGTGCGCAGTTCATGGGAGTGTCTAAATATAACACCAGAAAGCCCTATATCAGCTCAACCGTCCATTATGATTTCCCCACAATCAACCGTGCCCAGTTCTGACGAGCTTTCAGACTTTAGGATAAATTCTGGTGCAAGTAGTCCAGCCCAACACCTTGCATTTGTCACTCCTGGGAAATTCACTAAAGTTCGACTTAATATTCGTGGTGCAGAAAGTGAAAACCAATCGCACAGTTACAAGGGGGAATCTGTAGATCAGTCTCGTGTTCAAGAGGAGCGAGTTCATGAAATGGACGAACCAAGTGAGGTGGATTCTGAAGATACTTGCACGGAACTTCGATGCATAGAAACAGAGAGTCCTGGTATCATCATGTATCCAGAGCCAAACATGCTTCCTGACCGATCTGTGGCTGTGAGTGCACTACCAGTATGTGTACCAGAGTCAAAGAACTTAAGACCACCAAGAGAAACTGAAGAAGAAGAAGACGAAGAAGAAAGATTAAAAGAAGTCATTAGTGTCTCTATCCAACCAAAGGACAAAATTGAACCCATCAAAGTCTCTCCACGCTGTGTTTTGCCACTTACTGACAAATCATTTCCTCATCAGTCTTCTAACCTCAGAAGAGACCCTACACATCAGGATTCTGTCGCTTTGTCTCCTGAAAAGCCGTATGCTTGGCATCTTGAGAGAGATCCACAAACTGTAGGAGGCAAGGGGCATACTAGAAGTAGAAGCTGCGGAGCATGCTTTGTATCGAGTTCTTCCTTTTCTTTGTCTGAGAAAGATGCTAACACACCACCAAGCTGGGATCAGAAAGAAAGAGCTGAGAGCAACCTGAAACCATTCAACATGAAGAGGCCTCCTGTGCCAAAGCATTTTAGCCGGATGAGCATGCCAACAACATGGTTCGAGAAAGACTTCAACCGCACCCCAGCAATGCCAGCTGCTTTAGATGATGTTATTAATAGAAAGTCATCACCGAGTGGATCACAGGTTTCTCTCTCTAAAGCTCCTGTGTATGCAGGTCAGACAAGTGGTAGAGCGTTAATCAGCCAGGATGAAGATGAAGAGACTGCTCCTCAAAGGGACAAGCGAGTCATTCATCTATCGGTTAGTTTTACTAACTTGGTCAAGCAGAGCTTGCTTTTCGCTCACCTGGACTTGATACAACCTTAAAATATTGTCTTTATCTTGAGGACCACCTCTATCATGTGGCAGATGGAGGAGATAGAACAAAAGTTCTTGGCTCTAAGATCGCCAAAGAG
This sequence comes from Cardamine chenopodiifolia, assembly GCA_963922655.1. Lineage (NCBI taxonomy): Eukaryota > Viridiplantae > Streptophyta > Magnoliopsida > Brassicales > Brassicaceae > Cardamine > Cardamine chenopodiifolia. The sequence continues at coordinate 14,422,503 of OZ000463.1, forward strand.
TTTCAAGGACGCTGCGGTTGACCCCATACAAGACTATTTAACCATGCCATTGAACTGGCCGTTGGAGTTCAAGAGACTCGAGATGGAGATAATAGAGCTATGGCATGCTTGCAACGTTTCCATGGCACACAGAAGTTACTTCTTCCTTCTCTTCAGAGGAGATCAGAAAGATTGCTTGTACATGGAGGTAGAACTCCGTAGGCTCAAGTACATCAGAGAAACCTTTAACCTCAATAACAAAGCTATTGAAAACGGACGCACTCTTACATCAATGTCCAGGTATATATGTTTTTGTATATTTATGTTCACACAAAAGCAGCTTACCTTTCTTTGACGGTTTAGATCAAGAATGTATTCGGTTTTTTAAACTGTTTGAGCTGTGAAACAAAAACAGCCTGAGGGCGTTGAACAGGGAGAGGTACAAACTGAGTCAGCTGATGCAGAAGAAACTGACGAAAGAAGAGAGAGAGAACTTGTTCTTGAGATGGGGCATTGGGCTGAACACAAAGCACAGGCGGCTCCAGCTTGCGCATCGTCTCTGGTCAGAGAGCAAAGACATGGATCATGTCCGAGAGAGTGCTTCTGTTGTGGGAAAGCTGATGGGGTTCGTGGACATGGATTTGGCGTCCAAGGAGATGTATGGCCTCAACTTCTCTCTTAGACCCCGTCCTAAGAAATCTAGCCTTTGGAAACGCAGTGTTTTGTCGCTCTCCATTTTATGATTAAAGAGAAAAAAAAAGCTCAGAAATCGTAAATCATAAATCATAAATGTAATTTCGTGTGGTGTAGATTCAATCCTGAAAACTGAATTGAAAGTGGTGTAGCTTCTTTGAGAAGTACATTCACAAACGTAATTATGATTTAGGTCTGAGACTGAGATTGAGCGATCGAAATGTAAAATTTTAAAAATGGCAATTTGTAAAAATCATTGTTGTATGTTTAACTGTTTAGAGTTTTACGCTCAACTCCGTTAGCCTAACCGAAAGAGCCAATTTTAGGGTAAAGTAAAAAATTCATTTCTGTTTGAAGTCATTTTGGGAGCTTCATGAATAAAAGAACAAAACTAAAACTGTTTTATATGCTTCCTTTTGCCCTTTCATACAAAAATTCACTGCGCTTCATCCTCAACTCATTGAGTGAAACAAATTGGATAACTTAAAAAGCAAACAAGAAACTAAAACAAAAACAACATCAAAGCAAAAAAAAAAAAAAGACAGAAATTTAACTGATTGAACTCCCTCTTGTATTGATCAAATCAAGGTTGCTGCTCAGCAGCAATGAAACCAGCATCAACAAGCAGTTTCTCCCTCTCAGCAATCTTAAGATCTTGATCAACCATCATCTTCACCAGCTTCTCAAACCCTACCTTTGGTGTCCATCCCAACACTTCCTTCGCCTTGCTAGCATCTCCTTTAAGGTTATCTACTTCAGCAGGCCTAAAGTACCTCGGGTCGATCTCAACATGATCTTTCCAATTGAGTCCCAAGTACCCAAATGACACCTCCAGAAACTCTTCCACAGTGTGTGCTTCCTCTGTTGCCACAACGTAATCATCTGGCTTCTCTTGCTGCAACATCAACCACATTGCCTCCACGTAATCCCCTGCGAATCCCCAATCTCTTGCCGCTTGCAAATTCCCAAGGAAGAGCTTCGTCTGCAAACCAACCTTGATCCTTCCCAAGGCTCTTGTGATCTTCCGAGTCACGAAGTTCTCACCACGGCGCGGTGACTCATGGTTGAACAGAATTCCGTTACATGCGAATAGACCATAGGCTTCTCTGTAATTCACTGTGTACCAGTGAGCTGCGCATTTGGAAGCTGCGTAAGGAGATCTGGGATGAAACGGTGTCGTCTCTGACTGTGGAGGTGGAGTTGACCCGAACATCTCCGAAGATCCCGCTTGGTAGTACTTGATGGTCCGGCCACTGTCGGTGGTGTGAGATCTGACGGCTTCAAGGAGACGGAGAGCACCGGTTGCGACGACATCGGCGGTGTAATCAGGGATCTCGAAGGAGACAGCGACGTGAGATTGAGCGGCGAGGTTGTAAACTTCGTCTGGCTTGATCACGTCGAGCCAACGGCGGAGTGAAGAGGCATCGGTGAGATCAGCGTAGTGGAGCTTCATCAAAGCTTTGTTGACATTGTGAGGATCGATGTAGATATGGTCGATTCGCTGGGTGTTGAAATTCGATGATCGACGGATTAGGCCGTGAACTTCGTAGCCTTTTCCGAGAAGAAACTCCGTCAGGTACGATCCGTCTTGGCCGGTGATTCCGGTGATCAGTGCTACCTTCCTCGGTTGCGACGGCATTTCCACGGCGGTAGAATCAGAGTTGAGAGTGGTGACGGATTCGGATCTAGATCCGTTGTTTTCTGACGCCATTGATTGATTTCGGATCTTGATTTCGCGAGTGGGTCAGAGATTGCTACGTCAGCTTTGTGTTGAATTGGGCTCGGAGTTTAGTTGATTTAAATAGGAACATTCACGGAGATGAGAGCTTGAAGACGGAGGGCTATTTTGGTCAATTTTGAGGGTGAAGGTAGAACGTTATTTTGGTTAAGGAGGTTTCGTGTATCTTTTTTTCAATATTTGACTGAAGAGATATGTTTCCTATTTAATGTCTAACACGTTAAGGGTTTACTTATTTTGTGGTCAGAGCCATCAATGGTTTACTATTATGGAATTTTCTGGCAAACTATGGAAAATAATACTATTCAACGAATTCAAATCATTTGTAAACGTTACAAAATAATTTAGTTATGATTAATTTAGAACTTTTTACGACATATAACAATTACAAAAAAAGAAATATTGTGAAAATTAGTCAAATCAAACATTACAATATTAAAATCTTTTACGACATATAATAATTACACAAAGGAGCATAGTTTAGTGTAGTCAAATTAATAAATTAAATTCCAAAGCTGGTTAGAATAATTACAATGATTTAAAGTTATTTTTCCATGTTATTTCATAATCTTCAAGATTTAAAATTTTAATAATATTTATAATCATTCATGTTTATGGATTTTAAAATCTTTGTGTTTTATCTTGAATTTTATTTCTAATAATTTACTTCTGAAAAGCTATTGAAATTTCATTTCAAATTATTTAATATACAAAAAAATAAAAGTTTTTAGTTTTGAAATAACATCAATTTCAGTGAATTATTTGAAATCTTAATTGAATAACACTAAACTTTTAAATCTCTTAAACATAATTTACAAATTTTATATCCCTTACACGGTGGATTAATATTTTCTTCATCATGTAACAAATGTTTATATTTTACAGTTTAATATTTTGTGTTCAGTTTTCCGGATAATTTATAATTTTTAGATTTTGTTTGTTTAGTTTTTCTAATTATTTTTTTAATTATATGTAATTTCAACTTTATTAAATTATAAAGTGTTAATGTTGTTGTTTAGTTGACGTATATACCAATATTGTAAGTAGTTTCAATATTGAAGAGATATATATATATATATAATATTTTTAGTATATATTATATGATTAATTAGCCGATATTTATCTTACACATGTCCATTTTGGAACATAAATTTGTCCTCTCTAGTAGCCGTCAGGAATTTTCCATCCTATAGTTGATCCCTATTATATAATTTTCTGTTTTGGAGTGGTTATTTTAGTCCATTTGTATTAAAAAGTAATTTTAATAAATAAAATTTAATTATTATAAATAAGTAGTTCTAATATTAAATATATATATATATATTATTTCTTAGTCTATAATATAAAATTAGTTATCCAACATTTATCTTAGATTTGTCCATTTAGAGACAAAAAACCGTCATGTCTTGTATCCATCGGAAATTTTCCGTTCTATAACCGATGTCTTTTATATAATTACATGTTTTGTATTGATTATTTTAGTCCAACGGGTAAAGGATTCAGTAAGAAATTATAAACAAATCCGTGTAGAGATTTTACCAACTCGTTGATCATTATGATCTAATCAATGTTTTATATTATTTTTAATCAATGTTATAAAGTTTAAATATTTATAATATGTTGAAATTTTTTAAAGTTGAAATTTGGTCAGCTAAAAAACGGATTAAAACTACAAAGGTAAAATTTTTTATTTATACTTCAATTTTAATAGTATAGAGATGTATTTGGAATCATTTTGATCCAATTTTTTTAATTGTATTTGGAATCATTTTGATCTTTTTTATAATATGACTCTGAACCATTGTCTGAAATTTTTAGCCCATATGAGACGTTGAATACATATTTTTCTACATTAATTAAGTAATATATGTTCGTTTTTAAAATTTTGAATCACAACATATATAGAAAAAAATCTAAAATTTTATTCATTATATGTATTATATAATAATTCAAAATAATTTGAAAATAATATTAAACAAAGTGATAGAAAATTCATAATTCATATTATTACAATAGCAATAGTAGATAAGAAAATAATTGTGTTTGGTTGTAAGGATTGTAGATAATTAATTAGGGGGTTGTTTGGATATATATAATAATCCAAAATAATTTGAAAATAATATCAAAAAAGATGATAGGAGAATAATAATTCATACTATTAAAATAGCAATATTAGATAAGAAAATAATTGTGTTTGGTTGTAAGGAATGTAGAGAATTAATTAGGGGTTTTTTGGATATAAAAGTAGAAATATATTTGTACTTCAATTTTAATAGTATAGAGATAATTAATTAAGGGAATGTTTGGATATAAGGGTAAAAACATATTTGTACTTCAATTTTAATAGTATAGAGATATTTGGTTGTAAGGATCGTAGAGAATTAATTAGGGGTTTGTTTGAATATATATAATATCAAATAAAGGTGATAGGAGAAGAAAAAATCATACTATTAAACTAGCAATACTAGAAGAAATAATTGTATTTGGTTGTAAAAATGTAGAAAATTAATTAACTAAAACAAATTTCACTTTTTTTCTTTTTGTTAAAAAGTGATACCAACATGAACAATTATTATATTAGTTTGGCGAGTTCAGAATTACTTAAAATCTAAAAAAAAAGAATTAAAAAATCTAATAAAACATGGTGAGAAAAATCAAATACAATTCTACAATTATTTATATGAGAAACACATGAAAAAGAGATTCTTGAATTTCTTATGATGAATGCGAGCTAGGATGATGTCTTTGACACATCCATCGAATTGTTTGAATACTTCTGAATGAGATAAAGTGGAATTAGAGTGTAATTTACTATTTCTTTCTTTTCATATGAGGTAGACTGTTGTTTGAGAGTAATACACTTTAAGGTTGGTTTTATTATCGATGAGTATGATGTAAGCCAAGTGATAAAGTTTGTCCAAGTGTTGAGGTTGAGATTCGGGTGACCTAGACGACGCAGAACCTTAGACCAAATTCCAGCACTGAAATCACAACAAATGAAGAGGTGTCACGAGTTTCTTCATGCCGATTACAAAGGCAGCAAGAGCTATCAGCTTAATACCCCAACCAGCAAGATGTGAGCAAACCGGAAGCCTATCCAAATGAGAGACTCAAAAAGTGAAAGCATGTTTGGGAATATGGCCTTTGAACCAAACTGATTTCGCCCAATATTGATATTGTTCGTTTGGACGCAATTATTCCAATGTTAAGCTCGTTGAGAAGCTTGTGTTTGTGGAGGTAGATGTATATCAAGTGTAAGTTTCATGTCCAAGAGATGTAGAAGGGAGATTTGTCTGAAGAACCTAACATCTCGTTCTTGCATAAAGAAGTATCCAGCCCCTTTCATTGATAGCATCTACAACTGTGCTCGAGATAGGAACTCCAAGTTTTGGATGGCCATCTATTCCAATAAAGTCTATAAGACGGCTTAGGTCCAAGCAATGAAGCTTGCGTCTTGTCCAGAAACTTGTGTGTTGTCCATTTTCCACAGAATATCTTATGAAGTTTTTAGCTAGTGGTCTGAGAGCCAAAATGGATTTCCATATCCAAGAAGCATTGTAAGCTAGTTCATAATTCCATAAAGTTTCGTGCTTGAGCCAATGTTTTTTGTTCTATGCAATCTACAAAGAATCTGCCTTAGAGACATGGAGCCAGACTTTCAAAGTTTTATACCCATAAGCCTCCTTCCTCTTTAGGTAAACAAACCTGGTGCCAAAGAACTTTAATTCCATTTTTCTCGTTATATCGTCAGACCAAAAGAACCTATGGTATAAGTCTTCTCAACAGAGTTAATGTAAGATTTTGGAAGGGAAAAAACAGATATCCAAAAATTAATCATATTGTATATTACTGCGGTAATAATCTGGAACCTCCCAACAAATGTGAGAGATTTCGTAACCTAATAATTAAATCTCGAAGCGATGGAATCCAACAATGGTAAATAGTCGAGTACACGTACATACTTACATATAGAAATGTATATTACTGACGAAGTTTAAAGTAAACCTAAACTTTTATCCCATGTAATGCATATACTGAAATATAGCATACGTGCATACTAAAATCAAACATAAACTTCGGTAAATACTAAATACCTTATCAAAAACAAAACAAAAATCGGTTAATTGTGTACGTTTACATTATTACAGCATGTAGGTATGCGGGAGATACAGTTTTCATTTTGCATCTACTTTGCCAAACCACAAAAAGTCTTTTTGATTTTACCGAATCACAAAACAAACGGTTTAACTATCCCTTTTATACAATGGTTATTTCTGAATTCAAAAAAGTTACAATAGTTATTGACTTATTTTACATAATTTAAAAAATAGTTTGAAGTTTAAAATAAATTTTCAAAAATAAAAAAACAAATGTATATAATTTACAAATTCTACTTTTATCATATATATCTTTTGAAATTCCCAGTAAAAACGTACTATTTTGTAGCATTAAATATGTCTACTCGGTTCGAGTAATTTAATTTGTTAAATTGGGTATCAAACTTTCAGTACATCGAAATACGTGTCCTTAATTATTATAATTTGTACAGAACAGAATTACGCACAATTAAAAAATAACTGCCGCTAATATTTTACTGTTTCATCTCTCCGATATTTGACTCAAGCTCCCCGTATATACAAATTCGTTGAATCTCAAATGTTTCGTTAAGGAATATGTAGATCTACCAAATCATATTGATCCACTATTTCTCTATATATGAATCTGATTAACAACAATCAGTTAACATAAAAAAAATCGATTTGTTTTCACTGTTTAGTTCTTTGGTTTTTATAATATGAAGGAATTGGAGAAAGTGAAACCCAGAGTTTCATGGGCACAAGGTCCTAAGCTTTGTCAGGTTCGATGTTTTTATAGTGAATATATCCACTAATTTATTGATTAGTTTTATTGGTTTTAAATTTCAGAATATATGAACCTAAATCGATATATGTGAATTTCTTATCAAATCTAACTAATTCTCGTTTGAAGTTTTAAACCGCCAACGAAATGATACGATTTTCGAGCTGGTAGTTAATTATTTTTTTATTATTTAATCCAATCCAAAATAAACGAAAATTGGAATGTGAAAGGATTGAATTTTGACGAAGATTAGTAAAACAAGTCTATTACTTTCAATACTTACGTACAACTGAGATTTAATTTTCGTATCTTTGAAGAAAACGGATCTCTGATTGGTAGCATTAGTTACTATTGATTTATATTGAGTTATGAGCATAACTCAAAGATAACTCAAAATGTTAACAATCATGAAGGTTTTAAGAATTTTGAAATTAACTTTGAGTTATGAATATTTAATGGTTGATTTACAATTTTGAGTATGTCTTTTGTAAAATTGTTAATTCAAATGATAATTCAACATCATGGAAAATCTCATGTGATATATATATTTTTAACTAATCACATAATGTTTCTTTTTTTTGTTTTTACTTTTGTTATTTCCATTTCTAATATTTCCAACAAAACAAAGATTTGGCTTAATAGTCTAGTTGAATGATAGAGACAAATCAAACAAAAATATTTCTATTATTTTAATTGTTAATTTTATTTGTTATTTTAAATTATTTTAAAAATGTAACGTACACAGATTTATTTCTAGTGTTTTTCTTAATACTCATTATCAAACTATAAAAGATCTTCAAAATTTATGGTTTGATTTTATTTTTCTTTTTATTAAAGGCACTCTTGATGTATAATTTATTTTATTTGATTTTAATGATTAATTTCTAATAGATTTTATTAATATTAATTTAAATTAAATTTATTTTTAATAATATATATTACATTAATCTACATGAAAATTATATTAATCCATTTACATGAAAATGACTATTGTCCTGAAAATTTAATCAAAATAAGTTTATCTATTAAGCTTTAGTGGTTAGTGTACGTGATTTTTGTTACACGGAAACAAGCTTTGGTCAGATTCTAAGAATGCGGATCAGAACAAGTTAACCTGTTTCGAGAAGAGGACCGTCCCTCCAAAGTTGACCCTCCGCCTCAACCTCGTAACTTCTCAAAGCACTCATCTGGGGAACCTGAAGAATCTGATCTTCCACCTGGTTTTGAAAATTACCATGCAGTTAAGCCGAATGTCTCTAACATCCCTCAAATCAAATGGAAACAACCTCTTAAGGTATATTTATACAATCCCAATTGTCATATATATGTTCGATGTTTTTATTGTGAAATCAGCTAATTTATTGATTAGTTTTTTTTTGGTTTTTAAAAATATTCAGAATATATGTAAAATCTCGATTTTACTGGCAAGTTTTGAACCGAAATTGACATATGAATTTCTTATCAAAATCTAAATAAATATCGGTTGAAGTTTTTAACCCCCCCCCCCCCCCCCCAACAAATTGCTACGATTTTGAGTTGGCGGTTAATTATTTTTTCATTATTTAATCCAATCCAAAATAAACGAAAACTGGAATTGTGAAAAGATTGATTTTTATGAAGATTAATAAAACAATCCTATTACTTTCACCACTCTTCAGAGGCGTACCTAGAGATTTTAAGGTCATTGTAAGGATAAAAAATCTTAATCAAAATAAGTTTATCAATTAAGCTTTAGTGGTTAGTAGTTACGATGATTTTTGTTACACGAAAACTAGCTTTGGTCAGATTCTAACAATACGGATCTGAACAGGTTAAGCTGTTTCAAAAAGAGGACTATCCCTCCCAAGTTGGCCCTCCGCCTCAGCCTCATAACTTCTCAAAGCACTCATCTGGGGAACCTAATCTTCCACCTGGTTTTGAAAATTACTGTGCAGTTACGCCGAATGTCTCAAACATTCCTCAGATCAAATGGAAACGACCTCGACTTAAGGTATATTTATACAATCCTTAATTGAAGAAGTCTTTTAAAGCTTTTAGATATGATATTAAGTGTATTAGACAAGTTCTCTATGCTTGGCGGCACTACAAGAAAATACGCTAGAACTACGGACGAATCTGTCAGAAACGGCCATTTCCAACGAATTTCCGACAGATATTTCCGTCTGTTCTAAATGGTCGGAAATGGGTGAATCGTCTGAAATCTGATATCAGAAATCCGTCGGTACATGGCCGTCAGAGGTTTGTCGGAGGTTCGTTGGAATATGTTTCCGACGGATCCCAGACATGGGAATTCAGATGGATTTCCGATGAGTAAAATTCTGACGGATTTCCGATGGTTATAATTCTGACGGATTTTCGACGGAGTTTTTCCGAGGAATTTTCGACGGTTATAATTCCGACGGATTTCCGATGGTCATAATTCCGACGGATTAATAAATAAATAATTTTTTTTTAAAATATTTGTTTTAATTATAATGCAAATAAAATAAAATAAATTAAAATATTATATTAAAATTAAAATTAAAAAACAGAAATAACAAATTGTTCAAACTAAAATAAAAAGTACGACAAATAAAACGAAATCTAGAAATTGTAAAAACAGAAAATGCTAAAAGTCCGTCAGAGGAGGTTGGAAGGAACGAAAGAATGCATCGCCTTGAGCTGTGCAGTCGTGCTCTCTTCGATCGTCTCGATCTTGTTGTTTAGAGCCTCGATGTCGGATGACTTCTCCGCTAGCTGAGCTCTAAACTGCAGATCTCCGCAATACTTCGAAGTTGTCGAAGATGGGGATGAGTACTCTTTCGGAAGTCCAAAAACACGTCATTTGGACTTCGGAATGACCTTTCAAGAAAAAATATAAATGTTTAGATATGATTAAAATTAAGAAAAAATTAAACAAAACTAAATAAACAAAAGAAATGTTATGTACCTCGTGGACGAACTCGTTGATCTTATCAACGGAAACTTCCGAACATATAGGAGTTTCGTCAACAATCGGATGCGATTGTAGGAACTCTTCTCCCAGTTGGGTGACATTATCGACGATCTCCCGAGAAATCTGTCATAATATAACGTTTTAAAACGGCTATATTAATGGTCATATTGCTCGAGAATTATCCGACAGTTTTCTGACGGATTTCGTCGGAAATCCGTCTGCATATAACGTCTACAATTTCCGATAGCATTCCGTCGGATTTCGTTAAATTTCTGACGAATTTCCATCGAAAATCCGTCGGAATATAACGTATACATTTTCCGACGGATTTGTGTCCGGTCCGTCGGAAATCCGTCAAAAACACAACCGACGGTTATCGTCCATCGAAAATCCGTCAAAAATTCGTCGGGAAATTTCAGTCATAAATCCGTCGGAATTCCGCATGTTTTTTTGTAGTGCAGGTTAAAGACGGTGGTGAGAGCACAGAAAAGCCAACCGAAAACTTGAGAATTTCAAAAGTTTGGAAGCTATCTATCCACATCGATCTGCCGTCTCTTCTCGGTAATTTCCTTCTTTTTCTGCTTTTGAGACTTTTTAGGTTATTATTTAATATTTTGTTTGATGTTTTATCCTGATGATATATTTTAGTTTCGGTAGGTCTGTTGTTTCATGGGTGGTGGAAGCCGAATGTTTTGATGACAGTAAAACTCCTGTCAGTCCTCTCACTCTAGTCGAGGACAAATTGGAATCTAAATAAGATTATGAAACCGTGTTACTACTTCGGCATTGTGAGAGGATGTAGGAATGGCGATGACCCCTCTTTGTTGATGACCGGTTTAGGCCCAATACTGAAACTGAGACTAAAGTCTAAGAGATTGAAGTTTGGAATATATGAGAAAAAAGTGGTTGAACATATATAATTTTGATTTGGATTCATTCCGAAGTAAAAAATTAGAGTTCTGTCTTATAGTCTTCTGTATCATTTGTTGAGGAAACAAAAAAGTGAGGTGAAAAAAAGAAGTAATGTATAATAAATAAATTTTCATTTTTTTCATTTAACAAAGTACTTTGTTTAGAGTTTGAGGAGGGACCAGAATTAAATGTCGTCAAGTTGAAATTGTCTAATACAGTATAAACCAGTTGTGTTTTTATAAGAATAAAATAGAAATACCTAAAAATAGCGTTAACAAATAATTTGAAGTTAATCATGGTCAATAGATGACCAAAGTCGAGTATTACACTTAAAAAAAACACTGTTGTAAGAGATATATGTAATTGCCTTTGCAAAAGATAAGAGGGTCAATATAGGTGTCAATTACCCGTTTATATGTAGTAAGAAAATAAATAAACCATTACGACGACTGATGACCCAAAAAATCAAATAATTTCAACACAATATGAATACTAAAGTAAACGAAACCGATGGGTCTTGAGGATACAAAAATCAAGAAAGCAGAGAAGAGTGAGTCTAAAGTCAAGTCTAGTACTCTCCCTTGGCTGTTAATGCGGCAGCTTGACCTCTGCGACGACCAGTTCTCCTTGCAGCAATGAGACCAACCTTTGCTCCAGCAGGAGTATCACGTCTGACCGTACTGGCATGACCAATATGCTGATGGTTTCCTCCTCCGTGGGGATGTTCCACTGGATTCATTGCAACACCACGCACCACAGGCCAACAATTCCTCTTCACTCTGTACTTGTGGTATGCATTTCCAGCTTTGAGAAGTGGCTTCTCTGTTCTTCCTCCTTTAGCTACTTGCCCAATCATGGCTCTACATCCACTTGGCACAATCTTCTTTGATCCAGAAGGAAGCTTAATCCTTTTCATGGTAAAAAAAATATCAAATTCACGTCAACAGTCCTGTTAAGTGGCACTCAAGTCAAGTTAAACGATGATGTTCCATTAATATAATAACCAAACAGTAATTGAGATATATAAACTAACTGATTTTGCCTAAAATTACCTAGTGGTGTTGTTTTCAAGATTGTGAGGAATTACGATGGCGTAATCACCAGAAGCCCTAGCGAGGCTCCACGGTCACCGACATGGAGCTCAACGTTGCAGACAACAGCTCCCTCGGGAATTGATCTAAGCGGAAGAACATTCCCGACGACAAGATTAGCCTTATTACCACAGAAGATGAATTGGCCGGTGTACATACCTTCGGCGGCAACGAACAGTTCCTTTTGCTGCATGTAACGGAAAGGATGGCGGAACGCGATGCGGGCGAGAGGAGCACCACGACCAGGATCGTGGATTATCTCCGTAACCAATCCTTTGAGGTAACCATTGCGCTCGCCGTAATCAAGGCTCCGGAACTTAGCTGGACCCTTGCGGTGGTGAGTGTGGGATTTGAAGACGGAAACAGCACCCTTACGCTGTGCCCTAATTACACGACCCATTACGTTACCACCATATAACCTTTTTTCTTCTCCCCCTTTAAGGAAGGTTGTTCTGTTCTTATTGCAAGCCCTAATTTATAAGCGCGTTTTCTCACGAAAATAAACCCTAATTTTGAGTCGGCTTAAGGAGGCCCGGTGTAACCTAATTAGTGTTAAAAAAGCAGGCCCGATTAAGTTAGCCCGATGTGTTCCTTGATAGTAAGAAATCGTCAACTGATAAACTAGTACTCTATATTTTCTAATATAAATTCAACTCGTTAACTTTTTAATATTGGAAAGAAAATACAATATATTGAATTTCTGTTTTCATATAAATTTTCTGGTATTCTTTGTTATATTAATTTAGATGTTGTAACTGAAAATAAAGGGACATGCATGGAAGGAGCTATAGCACACTTTTTCTGTGCAGAAAGTCAGAAACCACTTGCTATGTCGACCCTACAACTCGTTTCAACACATAATTTTATGATTTTTATCTATTGCTCAATACATAATTCTTTTCATTAATATCTTGACTAATCTGTGCGTCAAAGGATTCAAACCCTAATAAATCTCCTACAAAGTTCAATTATATATTCTCCACTGAACCTTTATCTTACGGTACCAAAATATATATATGTTTTCATTTGTTGACTAGTGACAGACTGACAGCAGATCCAAAACTAATGAATTAAATAAACGTCATTCCAATTCTCAATTCAAGAATTGTTAATAAGTTATTTCTCTATAGTTTTTCGTCGAGTTATATCGATTATCTGAATAAATTAGAGTGTTATACTTATTGATCTGTGTTTAACAGCAGCATATAAGAATAAAAGTATTGGTCTGGTATGAGTGAGTGGGTTATCAAAGCCAATACGTCAATCGCATGGCCAATGCTGTTTTAATGTTTTAAAAGTCTGAGCTGTTAAATCATAAAACCAAAGAAAAGAATCCAAAAGATAAAATCTTTGATAAAAAAAATCTAGTCATGTGGTTGGACCTATGTGGCGGGGGAGGATGCCCATCTTCATGCTTTTCTGTCATATTCATAGGCACCTGCGCGTTTACTTGTTTTGTGTTTACAACACTAATTAACTATAAGATCAGAATCAAATAGAAGATGTAGATTTTGATACATGATTATACGAAATCAATTGGTAATCTTTGATAAGTTTTTGTTAAGTGTTTTGGGAGTTCAAACATAACATTCATCAAAACTAAACTTGCATGTGATGTCAAAAATATAAAACTAAGTTGGTATGTTGAAGAATGTTTGTAGTAAATTCTATTTTCATCATCGTAGAAGTCTAAGTTTTATGATATAGTCCTAGCTCTTCCTAACCCACCAAGCAAAAGAAGTATATAATTCTTTCAGTAGTTGAAATTAAATTACAAGGTTATATGTAAACAAGACCAGATAGCTTCAATAACGGCTCCATCATCAGTGAGTGTATATTGTATATATATATATAGAGACAGACACATGCGAAGAAACGTGGAACACAAAAATAGGCGATGAAAAAAAAAGTTGTGCATATCTATTCCTCTCATCGTGTGAGGAAGACCCAAATTAACTACGACCTAGCAATCTAGTGAGATGTGATGGAGTCCAAGAGAGAAAGAAAGGTGTTTTGGTCGCATGGAATTGTGAGCCCTCTCTCTTGTTGGCTAAACCCAAACTCTTCTTCCGCTTCTTGCAGCATCATCTTGAAGGTTGGATGATTGAGGAAAGTGATGGGGATGATGTGGCGGGCTCTGGAGTGGCCTACGTAGACAGCGAAATGGCCTTTCTTGGGCACGTCTTCGTTGCTCTTCTTCACGAAGTTTGAACATCTCTTCAGTATCTGCTTCAGTGACGCAGCTCCTCTTTCTCTCACGTGTGTCTTACTTGCTTGCTTTGTCTCCATTATATATTGTATGAAAATTTATACTCTCCTTGTTCACAATACTAAGTTTTGCATGGGAGAGAGAGATAGATATAGGTATATATATATATACACAGATCGAGCAATGAATGGATAGGCCGGTACGTGATGCATTTTCCAATTTTCTATTAATCAAAATTATCAATATTATATAGAGTACTTTGCTAGAGTTAGTGATGCTCACTTCCACGTATCTTAGAGGATCTCTATCCTTTAATTAAATTAAATTCTGAAAATATTAAATTAGACCAGTTATACTTGAACAAACATATCTTGAGTTTCTTAATTTTTTGGAGAATTTTTTGTTTAAGAACTCTCTCAGTTTTTTTACCTCTTTTAAATCTTTATTATTATTTTTATTTTTAAGAAACCCATTAAAAATCTCCAATAGAGATGCTTTTACGATGTCGACCATGAAAAATATCACAAATTAAATGTTTGTATACATACTTAATTTGGATAGATTTTTAATGGTAATTTTATTTGGAAAGATTTTGGCCTGCCTTTCGCAGCTTCGCTCTATTAATAATTTCTCAAAAGAACATACTAAATTTTAAATGGCGGAATAAAAATTTCAAGTTTTGTTAACAATCAAAACGTCAGGGACCTCAAATCGCCCACCTCTTTATGTTTATTTTTAAATGGCGATAAACTTAGTTAAATATCTAATACGTTAATTGTCTTTGTGCATATATAACGCTTGAGGCGAGTTTACAAAATATAATATTTTTTATATAAATTTTTAAAAATAATTATTATCAAATTTCAAATGATGAATGAAATATGGTTAACATTTCTCATTATTATTTGACCATCAAACTTATTGTATATTCTTATATATTTCATCAAAAACATTGAAATTTGACTAATGTTTTTTAGTTTTTTTTTCCGGTTCAAAATTTTTAACAAAATAAAAAATGTCTTAAGAAAAAATGAAACAAAAATTTATAGTAAAAAATTAATCAAAATTAAAAGCTCCATTAAAACTAAATAAACATTAGTGTTAAAATTTTAGAAAAAAAAACTAATAAAGTTTGGTAAGAAAGAAAAAGATCCTTCCGGCCTTGAAACGAAATGTACGCTTCGAAAATAGGAGAAAGAGTTAAAGTTTCAAATAATGGCTAACTATTAAGTTTAATAATGATTTTGCATTTTAAAATTCTTTATATTTTAATATAAATTTGGGAGCTAAGGCATTTGCTTCATTTATTACATTCATATAGGCACGCCTCTGACAGCACGGACAATCATCGCTGCTCGGGCCATGGCCAACACCACCAAATGCTGAGAGATTTTATGAAGACAAAAATTGACCTATGATTCATTATTAATTTCTCTAATTGACTATCTGTTTGTTTATTCATTCATATGGTTCATTTGAACGAAGGTTAGACCTGATGTTTATTTAATACTAAAAATTATTTATTTAGATAATTCATTTTGATGGAGTATTATAATGAGTTTTAAAATTTAGACAAAAGTTTTTAAACTATCTAGATGAACTAAATTAAACAATCATCCAAAAATAACAAATAAAAAATGTACCCTTAGCTAATTTTATTTTCTTTATTGGTTTAATTTGTTTTTAAAATTATTTTTCTTATACTAATATTTATAAAATAATTATGTTAATATGTATAAAATAGCTATATCAATAGTTATAAAATAATTCACAAAATAAATGTACTTTTATTTATGATTTTACATGTTTAACAAATAATTATTGATATACTTTTCTTATAAATTTTATAAATGTATTAGATATTACATTTGTTGATTTTGGTTTCTCGCAAAAATTGTAATATCACAGTTTTGGCAGAAAAACGTAATTCTGATATTTAATGATTTTAACATAATTTTGTGATTTTACATTTTTAACGGAAAAACGTTATTTCATGATTTTATGCAAAAAACTCAGTTTTACGATTTTGAAAAAATATAATTCTGAGATTTTGCGATTTCAGCCAGCAACACCATTTTGTGATTTTTGCTAAAATTATGATTTCACGATTTTGGCGGGAATATATCATTTTGCGATTTTTCGTCGAAATTGTGATTTCAAGGTGTTGGCAAAAAAAACACAATTCCAAAATTTGTTTGTTTAAAACGTAGTTTGCGATTTTCTGCGGTCCAATATTATCCAAGGCCTAAACAAGATTAAATTTTTTTTCCCACAGAAAAAAACAAAAAATACACTTTCAATCCATGTTTTAAAATTAGTTAGGTGGTACAGAAGTAATTTTATATATACGTATCTATATATATTAAATATGTATAGCATATTTGTAAATAGAACTTGGTTTGGTGGTCTGAGTTTTTGGGCCTAAACTTTACTGAAAGGAAAAACAAAATTTGGACCCTAATCCTTTGTTTATGTGGCTTATGCAACGGGCTGGTCTGCCTCTACGATTTCTTCATCTTCGCTGTGTTTCCCGGCAAACTCAGCTCGAGTCTTCTCCTCACGCACCTTCTTAATTTCTTTACACAACCCATCAACCTCTTCTATCTTCCTCCTCCTCCCACGATGCTGACTTGTCCGTGAAGTCAAACAGCAAAGAGCGAGTTATGCTCATACTCTTTTCTCCATCCTTTTTAAATCTCACTCGCCTCTTCCTGATAAACAGTCCCAATAACATAGCTTTTTATCAGTCCCTCGTATCCCAGAATGTTGTAAGACAAATCAATATATAATAGCTTACCTGATATGTTCTCAAGTGGCCAGCAACAACCGGAGATGCAATTCTAATCTTCACTCCATCATCTGAAAAGTTGAGAAATTGAGGCGCATTTGCGGGAGTTGGGGCGAGAAGTCTCATTGGTGAAGTGAGGAGATGGATAAAAGGACGATTCTTTAAGCTCTGTTCCTTCTTCAACCTTATGCAAGAGGGATTTGACTTGTCCTCTTAAAAGGGCTTCACTAGAACCAGGCGTGCTCTTGATTCTGCTGTGTTTCCTCTTAACCATGAAACCTGAAAGAGGTGTCTGCATCGCTAGACCCACGATTGGTGAATCGTTGGTTATGTCGATTAGTGTAGACCTGTCTTCTTGTGCTTTGACCTTCTTCCTTTGATAAATGCATGAATCCTCTGTTTTATCTGTGCCAAAATGAAGAAAGATGATAGAAAAGAGAGGATCAGAGAATGAATATGCTAGAAAATAATGATCACCAGTTAATTTGCAGATGGTTCTGGGCGGAAAAAAAACTACAAAAAAACCTTTTTAAAAAAAAATAGAAAGACAAACATACTTGATGATGAAAAGGGATAAAGTCAGAATCAGAATTGTTGTTGATTGCAGAGATAGCCTGAGATCTAATGAGTCTTCTTGTTGATGATGGAGTCTCCATTTTGAATTTCGACCTTTTGTAAGACAACAACGAAAACTTAATTGAAAGATAATCTGAGAAAATCGAGGGAGACAAGTGTGAGTCACTTAACTATTAAGTCGCAGTATTATAGGCATGGGAAAAAAGGTTGCCTTTTGAAAGTTTTTCGATAAACTAGCCGTTGTGGCTCCTCTCAAAATAACGGTGAGAATGGGCCTTTGATGAACTAAGAAGGCTGTGCAATGAATAGCCCAGCCCGTTTATCTATCTGTCGCTAAGTTTGTTACTAAACATAATCAAAAACTCAACATTGGTCATTATCACTAGTATAAATAAGCACATACTGTTGAAATAATCTCAACTAAATGAATGTATGATTCGAATTGATTTGTTATAATTACGCACAACTCACCCACACGCTATATAATACCATAAAATCAAACTTAAAAATCCAAGCTGATAGACAAGTAACACTAAAACCTACACTACAAATCCTATCATTTTCCCATTTCTTCTTAAGGAAGTTTTTGTGGAAAAAGGTTTTGTCCTCCCATCAATGAGTTTAGTTATAAAAACCATGCAAATTGATGATTTTTGGGATTTTTTTCATTTTTGTAAGGCAAGCCCGTACTAGAACAAGTGTCCACCACGTTGCTTCCCCACCGACCACATCCATTTTTAAGACGTGGCTTTATTTATTCACCGTTAAAAACGTTGATCATATTAACCAAGGTGTAAAAAGTAAGAAATGTAAACGTCCATATCATATAATGTGATATATTTGGAATGTAGCCAAAATATTTATAAGATATATTTCGTTAAAATAAACAAAATAGAGATGTAGTTAGTTGAGTAACTAGTGTTCTAGAAAGAGAAGGGAGATTAGTACCGTGGTAGGTAGCTAGGGACCTCTTCGTTCGTCAGTCATCACTACCTTTGAAAGGTTCAAAGCTACCACTTTCACTTCATATATGCGTTACATCTTCTGTCTCTCTCTTCTTCTTTTACTCTTTTGCCTTCGTAACTAACACAATATGGCTCCAGGAACTCTGCCTGAGCTCGCCGGAGAGTCTAAGCTCAACTCTAAATTCGTCCGGGATGAGGACGAACGCCCAAAGGTAGGTTAGAACCAGTTCAGCGACAAAATCCCGGTGATCTCTCTCTCTCCGGAATAGACGATGTGGTGGTAAAAGAGGAGAGATCTGTCGTCAGATCGTGGAGATGGGGAATCTTTCAGGTGGTTGATCATGGTGTCGATACCAATTTGGTGGCGGATATGACTCGTCTAGCTCGTGACTTCTTCGCTTTACCTCCGGAGGACAAGCTCCGTTTTGACATGTCCGGCGGTAAAAAAGGAGGATTCACAGTCTCTAGTAACCTCCAGGTAACTACCTCAATTGTTTGTTTGTTTTTTTTATAACCAAGAAATTATCGACTTAGTTAAATACGAATAATGTTTTAATCTTCTAGTTAAATACGAAATAATTATTATAAATGCAGGGAGAGGCTGTGCAAGATTGGAGAGAGATTGTGACATATTTCTCGTATCCGGTAAGGAACAAAGACTACTCACGGTGGCCAGATAAGCCGGAGGGATGGGTGAAACGTGAAAGTGACGGAAGAGTACAGCGAGAGGTTGATGGGTTTGGCGTGTAAGCTTCTTGAGGTTTTGTCTGAAGCTATAAGACTTGATAAAGAAGCATTCACCAATGCTTGCGTCGATATGGACCAAAAGATTGTTGTTAATTATTACCCAAAATGCCCTCATCTTGATCTAAACCCTCGGACTCAAGCGTCACACTGACCCTGGATCAATGTGCGGCGTATTGGACCACACTTGCTCCTAAGTCGAGGAGTATAGTAAGAAGACTGCTAAAATGATAGCTTCTGGGTCAGGTCAGCTGATTAGAGGGATATTTTGGTTTGGGGGATGTAACTGTGGAGAGACTCAAGAGGGGAAATGAGGTTATGAAGAACAGGCTAAGTCGTGCTGAGAAGGAGAAGAATGTTAGTCCAAAAATTTTGATGACTACCATAAATTTTCGAATGTTTTTCCGAATATAACCTTTTCCAAAGATTCTTGATATGGTGTTTGGGTCTGCTTCCTGCCATGAACAATGTGGCTAATAGACTTTGGAGCACTACTCCTTTGGGGATGTTTAAGTTGAAAGTTACCAAATGTTTTGTAATCTTTTCTTTGCCTTATATGCCGAATCCTCCCTCTTTCTTCCTTTTATAATCATGAGCATCGTTTTTTGGCTTCTAAACTGAAGTTTCTTCAACATGAATAAATGTGTCTCCTTTCCTCTACATCTTTTGGGTTTCTTCTAACATTCTGTGAGCCATTGAAGTACATGGCATTAGTAACCTTGTCTTCTTTACTTGCTTGACATGTTCACTTCCTGCAGGCAAGATTTGTGATGCTGTTGAAGTGGCTGGGAAAAACGTAATGTCGAATTCATCAACTGTAACAACAGAACTCGTCAGTCACAAGTATTGAAAACAATCACATATCTCTCCAGAAAGTGATCAAAGTGTCCTGAGATGTTAAAGAAACCTCATGGATTTTGTTGTGAGACTTACAGGTACGGCACAAAAGCAGCAGAGGCTACTGACGAAGGGCTAGACGCAGCAGGACATGATTTTGGAACCGCGTGGGTTGCTTTCAAGATCCAAAAGGCACTTAACCCCAAAAGTGTCTTAAATCCTTCAACATTGGCCAAGTCCGCTGTTGCTGATTTAAAGGCTAAGAAAGGCTCCAAGTAACAGCCTTGCATTTAGTATTACTTTTTGAAAAAGTATACAAAGATTTATTGGTATACTTTGTATTTTAGTTTTCTGTTTATGTTGTGATTCTATGTAAACACACCTCTTCAGGACCTTTCTTAATTTCTCCCCAAAACCATTGGTGATCTAGAGTTTTGAAGACGTGGGCCAGGTGTTTAGAGTTTTGGGCCAGCGTTTACTCATATTGGGCTAACTACATAAATTAATCAAATGATGATTCTTTCTGATTGGTTGGAATGAGGTTAACGTGAACCTGTCCGCAGGAGATTAAAATTGAACTGGGAATCTAGCTTGTCGCCTAAGTTTGAATCGTTTTCTATTGTAAATCAAAACGAAAGAGAATGTATTGGAGAAGGAGAAAGAACACTCACAAGACAAAAGCCCAGTTAAAGAGAAAACGAAAGTTGAGAGATGGCGAGATATGATCGAGCAATCACTGTATTTTCCCCAGACGGCCACCTTTTTCAAGTAGAATATGCCCTAGAAGCCGTCCGAAAAGGTAACGCCGCCGTCGGAGTCCGCGGTACCGATGCTGTCGTCCTCGCCGTCGAACACTCACATGTGCTGGATTGAAGGCAGATGCTCGTGTCTTGATTAACAAAGCGAGGATAGAGTGTCAAAGCCACAGGCTTACGTTGGAGGATCCAGTGACTGTTGAGTATATCACGCGTTACATTGCAGGGCTTCAACAGAAGTATACTCAAAGTGGTGGTGTGAGACCTTTCGGTCTTTCCACTCTTATTGTTGGTTTTGATCCCTACACTCGTATACCTTGGCTTTATCAGACTGATCCATCTGGTACATTCTCTTCTTGGGAAGGTAATGCTACCGGGGGAAACTCTAACTCGATTAGGGAGTTTCTGGAGAAAAATTATAAAGAAACCTCTGGCCAAGAAAGTGTTAAGCTTGCTATCCGTGCTCTGCTTGAGGTTAGTTTATCCTGTCATTTTCTATAACTAAACCAAGTATTTTTTCTTTTGAGCTTTCGATTTCTTGCTAGCCTAGGCCTGTGATTTTGTGAGCAACATGCCACACCTGAGAAGTATAATTCTCCATTTGAAAGGTGGTTTTAGGTTAGAGGCAAAGCTAACAAAAGGTGACAAAGTTAGAGAATGTTAAAGTCCTCAAAAATACAGAGGACCTTACTAATTGAGTTGGATGATAATGTTTGATGAGCTTACTTAGCTGATGTACAAGTAGTGGGATCTTGTAAAAAGCTGATACGCTTTGGAATTTGCAGGTAGTTGAAAGTGGGGGAAAGAACATTGAGGTTGCTGTAATGACACGGGAGGAATGTGGTTTGAGGCAGCTAGAAGAAGCTGAAATCGATGCTATTGTGGCTGAAATCGAAGCTGAGAAGGCTGCTGCAGAAGCGGTCAAGAAAGGCCCTTCAAAGGAAACATGAACCATATCTTACAGTAGCGGTCTCAGATTATGAGTTGTAACTTTGGTTTAAAGTCAGATATTCAAGGATTGAATAGAAATCTGGAAATGTTTTTGTTGGATAACTAGCCTATATGACATTCTTGCTTTAACTCTTAATTGACATTTGAGCAGAGTACTGTACTATACTTGGCCATTGGAAAATAGCTTTTATGATACTAGTCGTTGCATTTATGACTTTGCATAAATTTCAGATGCAACTTATACTTGGATCTTCCCGTTTTAGCGATCCTTGTATCTTCGTTAACTTGTTCATCTGTATCGGAGAAAAACGAATAACACGAAGAGAACAACATTACATGAGCTGACATCAACTCTTACATCCAAAAGATTGACAGTGATCCAGAAGACAATTCTAATTAATTGGATGAACCTTAACTGCAGAATCACAGTGGTTTTGACCAAAAGAAATGGCCATAACCAATCACAACTTACAAACAATGAAGGGTCAGTACCATCGAGCCCAATTCCTTAAAATTCTAGTTTTGTGTAGCACCACCATAACGTAGTTGTGACTTTAATTTCTTGAAAATAGTCTGAAAAAAATATCGCCGTTGCCGGGGATCGAACCCGGGTCACCCGCGTGACAGGCGGGAATACTTACCACTATACTACAACGACCTTGTTGTCTTGTTTACAATGACAATATTATTATAGAAATTTCAATCCAAACACGATATAATATAGCAAAAAATTTATTTCTTCGCTCTGCGCCTCTTTCTCTCTGGTAAGCTTATTCCCTCTTTCAATGTTTGTGTCGATTGATAAACCTATCTGTCCCCGTTCTTGTCGAAACTTGACCTAGATTACTCAGAAACTAATCATATTGTTGCATCGAGGGCCATATTGATTAACTTAACTGTTAATTTGTACTTTTTAGTGTTATTCTGGGTTTATCGTCTAGGGTTTAATTCAGTGTCATCAATTTGAGAAATTTATACTTTATCAGCCAGGTTGAATCAGAGTAGAAAGGGTCTTACACTGAGGTGTAAAGGATGAAGCTTGACGTGAATGTGTTGAGATATTTATCCAAAGATGATTTTCGAGTTCTCACTGCAGTCGAAATGGGAATGCGAAACGTCAGTGCTCTTTATTCACTTTTTATTCTTGAATTGAATTTTAGGGTTTTTGGGTTTGCCATATTACCTTTTTTCTGAAAATATTGTGTTATTCGTGTTTGCAGCATGAGATTGTTCCTTCTGAGCTGGTGGAGCGCATTGCTTCTCTAAAGTATGCCTCATCTTGATGCTTTGGATGATTCTTTTCTTTACTGAAGCT
Source organism: Cardamine chenopodiifolia (assembly GCA_963922655.1). NCBI lineage: Eukaryota > Viridiplantae > Streptophyta > Magnoliopsida > Brassicales > Brassicaceae > Cardamine > Cardamine chenopodiifolia. Next base: position 14,445,851 of record OZ000463.1, read on the forward strand.
TTATTTTTTATTTTTGATGAAACATGTTGTATAATTCACATACCTTTTATATACAGACATGGAGGCACATACAAGGTCTTGAAGAACTTGCTCAAGTATAAGCTTTTGCACCACGATGCCTCTAAATGTGAGGAGTTATCTCTATAGGCATTAGTAATTTTTCTTGATATGTCTTATGAGGATTGGCAGTCTTAGAAAGTCGCAAAATCTAATGGCTTTTACTTTTCTTTTTCTAGATGATGGATTCCGACTGACCTATCTGGGTTACGACTTTCTTGCCATTAAAACATTGGTCAACCGTGGTGTATTTACTGGTGTTGGTCGTCAAATTGGGGTCGGTAAAGAGTCAGGTGAATCTCTGTTTCTGTTACTTTTGTTTTTTGGTGTGTTGAAGAGATATAGGTTGGTGCCTGATGTACCTTATTTATGGATTCTTTGCGTATAATAGACATATTTGAGGTCGCTCAGGAAGATGGAACTATTCTGGCAATGAAGTTACATAGATTAGGGAGAACATCCTTTAGGGCTGTCAAATCTAAGCGTGACTACTTGAGGCATCGTAATAGTTTCAGCTGGTTGTATCTCTCCCGTCTTGCAGCTCTCAAGGAGTTTGCTTTTATGAAGGTTATTACCTTGTTCCGTGATTGTAACACCATTCTTGTGGGCGTATCATCTTTTACTATATTTGGCCTAATGTTTGTTTGGCTTCCGAGTGAACAGGCTTTGGAAGAGCATGAATTTCCGGTTCCAAAAGCTATTGATTGCAATAGGCACTGTGTTATCATGTCCCTTGTGCAAGGCTACCCTATGTAAGGATCTACCTTCATATTCACACAAGGAAAAGTGTTATGATTTTATATAGTTCTGTTGGTCAGTATCTACTGATGCTTTTTGGTCGGATATTCATTTCACCTGAACCATTTGAGATTCCTAAAAAGTTGATCCATGTGCTTCACTCACTCACTAAGAAACAGTTATACCCTTGCTGCTCTGCATCACATCTTTTCATATTTTCATTTATGACAGGGTTCAGGTGAAGCAACTTCAGAACCCTGAGACAGTTTTCGAGAAGATCATTGGCATTGTTGTTCGTTTGGCTGAGCATGGTCTTATTCATTGTGACTTTAATGAATTCAACATCATGGTGAGATACTTCGACTTATCTAAGTGATTAATACCTTCTTTTTGTAAGTTATTTTTGTTGAAAATTGCATGCATTTATTTGAAGTTGCCTCCTTATTTGAGGGTATTAATACTTATATAAGCATGCTAACTTTTACTCTGCTTACAAATAATTTTTATTGACACCTTTTGTTTGTTTATGTATATTTTAGATTGATGATGAAGAGAACTTAACTATGATTGACTTTCCACAAATGGTGTCTGTTTCACACCGAAATGCACAGATGTATGTTATATCCTATCTCTGCATCATGCATCATGCCTCAGTACTCTTTTCTAAATATCCACGCAGTGTTCTTGGTTTGTTTATGAATTTTATCTTTCAGGTACTTTGACCGTGATATCGAATGCATATTCAAGTTCTTCAGGAAAAGGTTAGTTACCAATTTGATTTTATTTATTTTATATATCATTTATTCACAAGATCTGGTAGCATATAATCTCTCCATTGCTGAATCCATGTCATGGTTGGTCCTTAAAATTCTCATTTTCTGTATACTCTGGTCCTTTCTTCCAGGTTTAATATTTGTTTCCAAGAAGATAAAGGTCAATCAGATGAGACAGAGGTGGATGAGAATAACAGACCATCTTTTTACGATATAACTAAAGATGCTAATGCGCTGGATAGAGATCTCGAAGCTAGTGGGTTCACAAGAAAGGAGCAGAATGACCTTGATAAAGTACGTGAGCCAATGACCTCAGTTATAACACTGCTTATCTATCTTTCACCAATTCTTTCTTGGTACTGCGTATATATTTGGCATTTTAGGCAGTTCAATGTGTCAATTGTGTTATAATTCGCAGCACTTGTCTTTCTCTGGTTTTGTTTCCTCGTTCCTTGGGTGATCTATTGTGTAAATGGAATATAAAATGAGCATGTTGTTCTATATTGTGCAGTTTATTGAAGGTGGGCTCGAGAAGAGTGAAGATTCTGACGAGGATGAGGAATCTGATGATGAAGAACAAACTTGTGAGTCAAATGAAGAAGAAAACGTAAATGTATTGAAATCATTACAGTTGCAAGAGAAGGTATAAAATTTCCCAAGTTCATCATATAACTGAAGCGTGTGCCAGAGTGGCGATGTTCTCTGCTTACACTGTATGCTTTGGCATTATGTAGGAGCAGAAAAGTTCAGATGGTGTTGAGGCAGAAGTTAAGTTGGATAATACTGAGAAAGGCGAAAGCAATGGAGATAAATATGAAGTTGGAAGTGATGAGGTTAGTATCTCCTGTGTAGTAACTCAAGAGAGTATGAGCTAATGAAATCACTTAAACCAATATCAATGTTCCTTCCTTTGTGCAGGAGGAAGAAGAGGAGGATGCAGAACTGGTTAAAAAATTGGGCAAGCAAAGACGCAGAGCCATGGCAGATGCCAGGGGACGTAGAAAGACACAGTCTTCAAGAAACACATACAAGGACAAAGGAGGCAGATCCCAAAACTCCAAGATTCACAACAATATGAGCGGTTGGTGAAAACTTTTTACAGTAATTTTGATACAATACTTGATACAAGATGTTGAAGAAGCCAACATCATCTGATTCTCTCACAACTTTGGGCTTAATGGGCCATACAATGATGTAAACGTACCCATATTTTGTTCTTCTTGTAACTTTTCCCGATTCATCAAGATTTCAAATTGAAACACCAACCAATGTACCAATAGACAGAAATCTAAGCGACCCGGATATGTTTCTTTATCAATCATTTCAAATGTTATTCTGTCCAAATTTGTTTGATTTTGTTTTTCCGGGGCTAAACCGAAAATACATGTAAGTCAAGGGAGTAGATGAAGAAACGGTCCCCCCAGAAATAGTATTATCATATCTAATAGCAGAAATAGAAGATTACATAATAGAGCGCAACGGCTAGTGACCTCAACGGTCGGAAATTTTAAAATCTTGTTTATTAATCCGATCTCTCTCAACCCTTTCTTCTTAAATCTCAACCAGATCCCCCCAAATCACTCCTCCTCTGAGATTCCTCTTTGTCTTCTTCGTCTTCTTCTTCTTCTTCTCCAAAGATGATGAAAGATGTTTTCAGGCCGACAAGATCCGCTCCAAGTTCTCCTGCAAAGCCAATTGGTATCTCCCGCACTCAGTCTGAATCATTTCATGCTATCCACAAAGTTCCTGTCGGAGACAGTCCTTATGTCAGGGCCAAGAATGTTCAGGTGATTATATATCCGTTTTTTTAGATCTAAACTACAGCGAATCTTTACTTGTGTTCTGGGTTTGATTTGCAATTTTCTGATTAATTGTTTGCGGTTGATTATGGATTAGTTGGTGGATAAGAATCCCGAGAGAGCAATTCCTTTGTTCTGGAAGGCCATTAATGCCGGAGATAGAGTGGACAGTGCTCTTAAAGACATGGCCATTGTGATGAAGCAACAAGACCGCGCTGAAGAAGCCATTGAAGCTATTAAATCTCTCAGAGCAAGGTGTTCAGATCAAGCCCAGGAATCTCTGGATAATATTCTCCTAGATCTCTACAAGGTCCTTTACACACAAAAAAGCAATAACCGTTAGTTTCTTTTTTGAAATTGCTTAATTTTGTATTGAAATGTTGTTTAAATTAGATTGTTGTTGCAGAGATGTGGGAGATTAGATGATCAGATTGGACTACTGAAACACAAGCTCTTCTTGATTCAGAAAGGACTCGCCTTTAACGGTAAACGAACCAAAACCGCTAGATCTCAGGGAAAGAAATTTCAAGTCTCTGTTGAGCAAGAAGCCACTCGGTTACTGGTAAAGCAGCAATTTTAAACTATGCTTAATGTTACAGATATTGCCATATTTGTGTTATTCTAAAGTGGATGAGATTTATTTCGAAACAGGGAAACTTGGGATGGGCCCTGATGCAAAGAGACAATTTTGTGGAAGCTGAAGATGCTTACAGGAGAGCTCTATCAATAGCACCAGACAACAACAAAATGTGCAACCTTGGAATCTGCCTTATGAAGCAAGGTAGGATTGATGAAGCTAAAGAGACTTTACGACGTGTGAAACCCGCTGTTGTGGATGGTCCTAGAGGAGTGGATTCGCATCTGAAAGCTTACGAGAGAGCGCAACAGATGCTCAAGGATCTTGGCTCTGAGATGATGAGAAGAGGAGGGGATGATAAGGTTGAACAAAGGAGGCTCTTTGACGCCATCTTTGGATCTTCTTCTATATGGCAACCTCAGCCATGTAGAGAGCAGAACGTGAAGCCTAAACCCAAATCCGGTTTGAGCAATGATGGATACTGTGATGAGAACGTGAAGAGAAGTGTGAATGCAGTAGCAGTAAACAACACATTAAGGGTTGATGCAAAACCGTTTATTTCTTCAAAGTTGAGCATCAGTAACGAGAATCTGAAGAGAACGAGATCATCGAGCCAAGAGATGGGAATGTTGAGTGGTGGTGGTGATGAAGGAGAGACAAACAGGAGAAGAAGATTGCCAATGGAGAAGAAAGCAACAGACTGTGGATTGCCAGACAACAAAGACTTCGAAGATGCAATCTTGGCTGCAGTTTTGGGGACAGAAACCAAAGTGGATAAGAAGAGGCTCAAGGTGTTCCAAGATATCACTTTGTGCATCAATCAGCAGAATCTCTAACCTATCTATTAGTAATTTATAATTCTAAGTTTAGTGGGTGGTGGATGCAAAAAGGAGATGAGCTTATTCTCCTTGGTGACTTATTAATGGTTTTGTCAGCTTTAAAAATTTTTTTGGTCACAACTGTTGTCATTGACCAATAATAAAAGTTGAAGTTAAAATTATTCTTTGCCAATCTACAAGAGGTTGAAGTGTAGACCTAACTAATGAGAGAGACAAAAATAGTGTTGTTGTTTCCACATGTTATAACCGAGTGGTTACTATTTAATCATCAGAGAAATCTTTGTAGTGCATCACTTGTCCTTTATGTTTAGTGTTATTCTTTTGATTCACCACTCAATTTTTGTGGTTAAGTTTGTAGACAAATTAGGGGTAATTAGTATCCGTTAAACAAGTAGACAAACAAGGGGTTTTGGTCTCTTCTGTTTCCAATTTACAGAAACGCTTACCCACTAGCCACCAAAGTGAGTAAATACTTACTTGCTCCTCTTTTAATTCGGCTCAAATACAGCCGTTGAAATTGTATAAAGTTCCATAAGTGCCCTTCGTATTTTAGCCATGGCCAAATGAAACGGTTATGTGAAAAACAAAGAGATTTTATTTTTATAATTATTTTCTAGTAATATTCCATTTCAATATCTATTTCAAAGTTTGGCAACTTTGGTACCCGCATTAATTTCGAGTCTTGTAAACTTTAACTATCAGAAAAAGAAAACAAAAGTAAGGATGTAGTACATGTGTAATAAAATTGAAAAAGGAAGGTTAGTTTGGTCAAATGGACTGTTTTGGAAGAAAAGAAAAAAAGTAAAAAGAAGTGATGTAATTGGGGGAAAGAGCTCTCCGCCCAAAGCCTAAGGAGTGTGTGAGGTTAAAAGTTAAAACAAAAGAGAAGTCCCAAATTCCAAACTACATTCCTCAGGGAAACCAAAGTGTCTTCACAATCCTTTTTTATTCTTTCTTGAAAAATAAAAACAAAATTATCAACCTCAACAACATCTAATCCTAAAGTAAAACCCTTTGAGTTTCAGATCAAGACAAAGTTAGGATCTTTTCTTTTGGGTTAATTTTTTTGACATAAACGAGGTAAGCGCACTTCTTTCACTTCATAAGAAGAAGATTATTTGCTGTGGGTAAAGTGTGAGATTTGTTGAGAAGACGAAAAAGATAAGAACAGAGAAAAAGAAAAAAAAAAGATTTTTGTTTTGTTGTTTTGGATGCATGGTTGAAGAAGAAGAAAGAGCAATTTTTAGACTAGAGTACTTGAAGAAGAAATGGGTTGTTGTCAGTCAAGAATAGATAGCAAAGAGATTGTGTCTCGTTGCAAAGCGAGGAAGAGATATTTGAAACAGCTTGTTAAAGCTAGACAAACTCTCTCTTTCTCTCACGCGCTTTATCTCCGTTCTCTACGCGCCGTCGGCTCTTCTCTTGTTAACTTCTCCTCCAAAGAAACTCCTCTTCACCTCCACCACAATCCTCCATCTCCATCTCCATCTCCTCCTCCTCCTCTGCCGCCACGTCCTCCTTCTCCTCCTCTAAGTCCTGGCTCCGAAACCACATGGACTTCCACCACCACTTCCTCAGCTCTACCTCCTCCGCCTCCTCCACCTCCTCCTCCTCCTCCTCCTCCTCCTCCTCCTCCGCCTTCTTCTACATGGGACTTTTGGGATCCGTTTGTACCGCCACCTCCTTCTTCCTCTGGGGAAGAGTGGGATGAAGAGACAACAACTGCAACCAGAACCGTCACCGGAACAGCTTCTGATGCTGCTGTCACGACGGCTCCGACGACAGCTACTCCTCAAGCTTCGTCAGTAGTGAGTGGCTTCTCTAAAGATACAATGACGACGACGGGAAGTGAGTTAGCAGTTGTGGTGTCGAGAAATGGTAAAGATCTGATGGAGATTATTAAAGAAGTCGATGAATATTTTCATAAAGCTGCAGATTCCGGTGCTCCTCTCTCTGCTCTCCTTGAAATCTCAACCTCTATCACTGCCTTTTCTGGTCATACCAAAGGAGGTAACAATCAAGCTCTTCTTCGTAACGATTACTACAAGGCGGCTAAGTGATTTTGATTTGTGTGTTTGTTGTGTCTTCAGGGAAAATGTACAGTAACTATGAATGTAATATGAATCCAACGTCGTTTTGGACAAGGGGTTTTTCTCCTAAGTTGAACGAATACAGAAACGCAGGAGTAGTAGTTGGAGGAAATTGCATTGTTGGTAGCCATTCCTCTACAGTGGACAGACTCTATGCTTGGGAGAAGAAGCTGTTTCAAGAGGTTAAGGTAATTCACTTTTTTTACTTTAACAAGTTTCAATCTTTGAACTAAAAAGTAGCTTGAATGTTTAGTGTCGTGGAAGAAGTTTTAAAATTTTATCCTCCAACTCAATTTAAATTCATTTTGAAGTTTGAATCTTGAAACTGCTTGCTTGGTTTTCATCTAAATATGGATAGGAAAAGTTTTTGGAATTTGATAGATTCATGTGGCATTATAGGCTTGTGGTGGGTCCAAGCGTGAGCTAGATAGTGTAAGAGACCCACGTGTGTACTTAATTCTGATGAATAATGTGTTATGTACACTGACACAAATATATTGCCAAGCAGTGAGTGTTTGTTGTTTTGTGAATGTGGGTTGTTGCAGAATGCTGAGAGCATAAAGATGGAGCATGAGAAGAAGGTGGAGCAAGTGAGGAGGCTTGAGATGAAGAGAGCTGAGTATGTGAAGACTGAGAAGGCTAAGAAAGATGTTGAGAAGTTAGAATCTCAGCTCACAGTGTCTTCACAAGCCATCCAAAGCGCTTCTAACGAGATCATCAAGCTGAGAGAGACAGAGCTCTATCCTCAGCTTGTCGAACTCGTTAAAGGGTTAGTAGTTGTGTATTCCAATGCTTCATCTAACTAAGCACTTTCATTTGGTCATGTGAACATGGTTCTTGTATAATGTAATGTAGGCTGATGTGTATGTGGAGGAGTATGTACGAGAGCCACCAGGTTCAAACACATATTGTTCAGCAGCTTAAGTACCTCAACACCATCCCTTCAACTGAACCCACATCCGAGCTGCACCGACAATCAACTCTTCAGCTTGAGCTCGAGATCCAACAATGGCATCATTCTTTCTGCAACTTGGTCAAGGCCCAGCGTGACTACATCCAATTTCTCACCGGTTGGCTGAGGTTAAGTTTGTTCCAGTTCAGCAAGAATCCACTTGTTAGGAGTAGCTACGAGTCAAAGATCTACAGCTTCTGCGAGGAATGGCATTTAGCTATTGACCGGATCCCTGATAAAGTAGCATCTGAAGGGATCAAAAGCTTTCTGACTGCAGTCCATGGAATTGTGGCTCAACAAGCTGGCGAGCATAAGCAGAAGAAGAGATCAGAATCCATGTTAAAAGATTTTGAGAAGAAAGCGGCTGCGCTTAGAGCGCTTGAGAGCAAGTATAGTCCATACTCAGTACCTGAGAGCAGGAAAAAGAATCCGGTGATAGAGAAGAGAGCAAAGGTTGAGATGCTAAAAGGAAACGCAGAAGAAGAGAAAAGGAAACATGAGAAGTCAGTGAGCGTGACTAGGGCCATGACTCTAAATAACTTGCAGATGGGATTCCCACATGTGTTTCAGGCAATGGTTGGGTTTTCAAGTGTGTGTATGCAAGCCTTCGAGTCTGTGTACAACCAAGCTAAGAGTATCGGTGAGGATCAAGAAGAGGTCAAGAGGTTGCTTCCTTAGAAATTGTTTTACCATTTGCTCTCTGTTTTTGCTTCATCCAAGCCAAACCTTTTGGTAAAATTTTATGAACTTAATTGAGTTTATGCTATTTTCAAAAATGAGATTTGGTTAAAGACTTTTCATTGAATCATTGCTTGAAAACTTCATCAAGTCAACAAATTCTGTACATTGATTGATAGAGCTGTAAATAACTCTCAGTTATGGGCTTGAAAACTTCCACTGAAGCCAAGGGAAGCGCATGTCACGTTTCAACGACAAAAATATCTCCCTTGCACTTTGGTTATTGAAGAACTCGAGTGCTGCAAAATAAACATTCTCTGCTACGCCGTGAGTTTGATCTAGTTCTCTGATACACTCAGAAAGAGAGAAAGTTCTCTTCAGCTGATTCAAAGCAGAAGTCCGCAGCTTCGATGCAGCTGCCATTTCAAATATAGCATTGGCAATAGCAGCCGCCACGCCTCTGCCTCTGCCTCTGCGCCTTCTCTTAGGAGTAGGAGGACAAACTGCATCATCATCATCATCATACTCAGATGACCATTCCTTTTTGGTTTCCTCGAGATGAGATAGCAAGGAAGCATTGTTTCATATTTCCCATTTGTCATAGAATCTTAGCGAATATCAAGGAGAGCTGCTTGTAGATTGGACAACCACTTGTTCTTATGTCCTCTGCGTCTGGATACTCCTGAGTAAGGATCAGTAAAATCAGCATAACAAATAGAGAAAGGAGAGTTAAGGTAAAGCATAGAGAAGAAAAAGACAAGACCTTTACACATTGGTCCCAAGCTTGAGCAGTGGCGATAACAGAACCAGTGGATTCATCAAAAATGAAGTCATCTCGAGATAGAAGTAAGTTAACGAGAGCATATTGGCGTCTGAGAAGAGAAAATCTGTTCTTGTGGTGTTCTTTATTCCATTTGAGACATTTTTTCTGTAAAAATCATAGAATATAAAGTTCCAAGCTTTATTAGGGAAGGAATTGTTCACTCTGTTTCCTTTAAGGACTTGATCAACTTACAAATCTGCGAGTAGCTTCGTTAGGAACGGTGTCCACTTTGGTTGCTGCTGATACTGTTGTTCACCGGAGACTCTAGTCGCCATCTAAGAGATTCAGACACAAAACTTTGACTTTATATCGCAAACACAAAGATTGAGAAGCTCTTAATCCTAATCGATCATACCAACAGATTATAGACAGTAACTGAATGAAAGGATCAATTTGTGCGAAAACATTAACTTCAAGGTGCTGATGGATAGTGAGGCGTCCAAAAGAAATGCAAAGGCGTTGAGACTTTTAGTCACAGCCAAACAAGCCTCTTAGTCTTCCTAATTCACATCGATATACCTGTTCTAATTGACGTATCAATAAAAAGCTAGCTCTAACTATTAGATGTACATATTGCAACTCCTTGTTTGTTGGAGATATCTTTGTAAATTTAATTTCCTAATAGGATCATCGACACACGGATTGGAAAATGTGGCCACGGGAAGAGAGTTCTTGATGCCTCTCTAAACTTGGACAAGACTGTAGATGCAAGGACAAGGTCTAATGTGATCTCGGATTAATAACTTTGGTCTTATTCTTCAATAATGACACTGATTCAGTGCAAAGTCTTGAGTTATTTACAATGGTTGTTATGTAATGTAGGATACCCTCATGAAAATCTTTGATAAGGCGATTGAGTCTCGTCTAGATAGACCAATTAGTTTGATTTTAGTAGGTATGTATGTAATGAACTTTTGGTGTTGATGTCTTTGAAATATGCTACAATCTGTAGGGATCGCGTATGACAATCTAAACAAGTCAATTTAGTATCCGCTGAGACCGAACATCATCGTTTCGTTTATATTCTATCAATCACGAATACGTTAGGGTTGACTGGAGTCTGTAAGAAGGTTGGATTTTCATAAGATACAAATGATTTTGTCAAATCATTGGGAAGTGACCTATACCTACCTATTATTAACTTTAGAGTTTAGACAATTGTTTGCTTGTTAGTTAGTTAAGGGATTGCTTAAACAAAATTGATTATTTTGTTCCAACCGAACCTTTCTACGCCATTTTCCCGGCCAAAGCTAACTAACTCTTTGTTTTTTTTTTGGTTTCTGTCATTTTCCATTTTTCCTTTTTTGTTTTTTTTTTGCTTCTCCTCTTTTTTTGGGTGAACAGAGTTTCTTCTAATTTCTGGGAAAAAGTCCGCTCCTTTCGAATCCGCAATGCTCAGATGGTCGATTAACAGAAATAGCAATAATCTCCAATTCCAGACTTGTTTTAAAGAGTTCTTAAGATCTTTGAACTTTTTTTTTTTCTTTCTTTCCTTTAGTTTTCCCTGAAATTATATAATCTTTGAGGGGACAATGAGCGCATCGAGGTTCGTAAAGTGCGTAACGGTTGGTGATGGAGCTGTCGGAAAAACTTGTTTGTTGATTTCTTACACAAGCAACACTTTCCCTGCGGTTATGTCCATTTCTCTTTATGTTTCTTGTTTTAGTAGATTGTCATTAACACAACAACGTATCTCATGTTTCTTGTTTTTATTTTATTTTACAGGATTATGTGCCCACCGTTTTCGATAATTTCAGTGCAAATGTGGTGGTTAACGGAAGCACCGTTAATCTTGGACTGTGGGATACTGCAGGTTCTTCATTTACCTATCTTGTATGAAATTTTTTTACTTTTGGATCTGAGATTTTGAAATTTTTGGGTATGGAAAAACAGGGCAAGAGGATTACAACAGATTAAGACCATTGAGCTACCGAGGAGCAGATGTTTTCATATTGGCCTTCTCTCTTATCAGTAAAGCCAGTTATGAAAACGTTTCCAAAAAGGTAAAAAGATCCATCAATCTTGTTTCATATTATTGAGTTTCGTCACATTGTGAATTTTTCTCACAAAAGTGTCACAATTGTATTTCCAGTGGATCCCGGAGTTGAAACATTACGCGCCTGGTGTCCCCATCGTCCTTGTTGGAACTAAGCTTGGTGAGATTTTCATTGTTTTTACTGTTCTCACGCCTTTGATTTACTAGCTTCGCGGCTGAGTTTGTGTTGCTTGCTCTCCAGATCTTCGAGATGATAAACAGTTCTTTATCGACCATCCTGGTGCTGTCCCGATTACTACTGCTCAGGGAGAGGAACTGAGGAAGCAAATAGGATCACCTACTTACATCGAATGCAGTTCCAAAACTCAAGAGGTACATTGATTAGTGTACTCTTGGCACAAATTTCTAATGCTAATGTTGATCATTGTGAGAGTGCAGAATGTGAAGGCGGTGTTTGACACAGCCATCCGAGTGGTGTTGCAACCGCCGAAGTAGAAGAAAAAGAAGAGCAAAGCGCAGAAGGCATGCTCCATTCTATGATGATTAGACATATCTGTTTTTATGTATTTGGTTTTGGTATAGTAATCTTCTAACAATGAATTAATCCTCTGAAACTGGACAGACACCCAATTTTGGTTGGTCTTTTTTTGTTCTTAATATTAATGGAGTTTGTCGAAATCAACATCTTTTGCTTCTTGCAATTTAACCCTATGTTTTGAATCAGTTTCAGTCTCACCATTTCTTCAATTGATCACAGGTAGTTCTGCGCATGAATCAAACATAGCAAACATGTTTATTGATATACGGTGTAACTCGGAAAGGAAAAGTAATGATACAGAAGTTTTATTTCTCAAGATGCTTCTCCAACAAGACGAGAAGCCATGATTATTGATGATGAGGCTAAAATAATTCAAGATAAGATATTCATTCAAACCATTCCATTTTGATTTTCTGGTATTTCTCACTCATGCCACCATCCTGCTGCCTCTGAAACTCCATGTAACGCAGTGTGTTATTTATGAACGGCCCTGCGCCTGACTCAACCTTCTTCGTCTCGCTTCTGATTAATTCAGCCAAGCTCTGGATTGTATCGCCTGTTACTTGTGGATTTCCTTTCTCCAAGAAGTAGAGATACCTGCATTTCACTCGCAAAACCATTAAGAGAAACTCGTGGCAGAGTACTCAATTACAAGTATTTTGCGGCATAAGAACTAGATCGGTGCAACCAAAATGAGTAACTTACTTGTTCAGCAGTTCGACATATAGAGCTACAGACCCGGTGCTACTGGTACCACGGGATGCGTTGGTCATTTTTTGAACAGCATCTGCAATATTTTGTGCCTTCTTCAGGCAAAGCACAACCCTGTTCACAATTCATAAATTTCATATTAGCTAGAGTTGTCAAGTCTCCCAACACAAGACTAACTATCAGCATTCACAGATTTCCCCCCTTATTAGTTGTGTATATAACCCAATCTTAACTTCAAGATTTAGTATTTTAGAGTACGCATCCACATGTAGCATACCTCTCTCCATCTTTCAGGTTCTCACACTCGTCAGCCCAGAAGAGATGCGCACATTCGTAAACAGCTCTACACTGATCTGGCTTCTTAAGGAGTTTTGTAGAGTACTACAACAACAAAATTTAACCTTGTTAGTATTCAGTGTAGCACTCACTTACTCAACTGGATTGTATGGGGAAGATACCCCTTGCGCCTTGTGCATCAGAGTATCTCTGTTCTCAACATTAAATACACGCATCCGCTGGAGTGTCCCTATTATTAAATGTAGTGCCGTTACTTGTGCCTTTGAATCCTAAAACAAACGAAAAATTTAAGGCCACATCAAAGGTCTTTCTTACGAAAGATGCTCGTTTCCTCTTAAAAATGCACTTACTGATACTTCTTCTTCATATAGAAGATATGCCTTTGTGAAGAACTCATAAGCGACTGCTTCTAACTCGCAGTCATTTGCTGCCTGAGGATTCAATAAAAGACTTTTTCAGCTCATGCACTATATCTATTGTTAGTTTTGATAATGGATAAACCTTATGATCATATACCTGAGCACATTGCAAGCAGAGTCGCAATGCCAACTCAGATGCGGAAACATCAGATAGAACTTCCACTGTCTGTAAAAAAACGAAATTCAAAATCGACTGGCATCATCGTAATTCTGGCAAAAGGAAAACTCTATTTCACTGGGACAAAACCAATGATTTTCGCAAGGCAATTAAACTGTCCTCATTCCTTTCTAGCAATCAAGATGTATGTGCACTTGCCTCATTTAAAAGCTGTAGAATTTTCTTTGGTGTTGCTGACGTGTCATCTCCAAAGGGGTTTTCATCTCCACCTTGCAGTTGCCGAATTAACTGTGCAAGCATATCAACACAAATTATGTGCGTAGTTCCAAAGTCAAATACAATGTATAAAATCCATAAGAAACTGGAAAGGACACAACCTTTCCAAATTTTAAACAGAACTTATACTCCTTTCCAATTTGGAGATAGAGTGAAGAAATGGTCAGTAAGAAATACAAACCTTGAGAGCGGAAAAGACAAGGGGTGGTATCGTAAAAGGCAAGCGCTTAGGTCCTCCAGTCAGGATGTGCTTCCTTACTGTGAAAATAATCTGTAGGTAAATCAATTAAGAATCGCGCACACAGGCCAGATTGATACTAGCGCTTCTATTCAATATAGCACACACCTTAGACATTTCTTCTGGATCATCATTGTAGAGCATGTGAACAAGCCGTGCAACAGTGTTCTGCTCTTCCTGGAAATCTTCTTCATCAACCTAGAACTCAACATAGTTTTCCGTTTAAAACCGTGTCGGGTTCAATGACAGGTAAGCTATCTAAAGAAAAACTACTCTTTCCAGTGACTAGAATATTATGAACACAAATACATTAAGAATAGAGGAACAAGGGTTCTAGCACCTCATTATCAATTATTCCGTCAAAATCCTTGATGTGACTCTTTGTCAATTCAAACAATGCATCGACCTTCAAGAAGCAATAAAAGAAACGCCACATCAATAGAGAAGGCCAAAACTAGAAACTAAACTGAGGCAGGAAAAGCACACCTCATTAGCAGTAGCAATGCGAGTATTGTTTTTCAAAATGCTCTGAACTATAATGATTGCCATTGATTTGTTTGTCTCATGGTCAAGGTATTCCATTACTCGAGGATAGTTGGTAAGCTTCAAGATAGTTACAACATTGTTATACTTCTCCAACGGAGCGCTAAGAAATGCAACGATCTGTTTTGCTGCCTTGTCATCACAAAGCTTTCCTGTGGCAGATAGTTGGGTAACGCAAGATCCCTAAAGAAAAAAAGATAGACAACAATGCATACTAGCAACATTCAGAACTGATTTTAAGCATACAAAAATAAATAAATACATGAACAAACTTAACATGCTTATACATGCTCAGAAACCGTTATACCAAAACTTGGTCCACATAATCCAGACGATCAGAATAAACATGGAGAGTGAATTTCAGAAGAAACAGATACAATGTTACAGATGCTGAAGCCGACAAGTCCACCTGTGCTTCTACAACCTGAATCATAATATAAGATGTAGACTCAATTAAACGTTTATGAATACAACTGCGAAGAGATTATCAATGTTATACAATCGGAGAAAAGTAGGGAAACAAAATTACACAATATTACAGTACCATGGGTTATTAACCTAGATTTTCAAGATGTTATAATACTAGGCACCCTCATAAATAAACTTACATATCAATTTTAGTTATCCCTTTTGACTTCATGATTAGATGCAAGATTTACCTTCCCAATGGCATAATTGAACTTTGAAAAGGCTTCTACTTGCAGGAAATTAGGCAATGCTTCCACACTGGATGCAGCATAGTTTGAAAGCCTTTCCATTAGACCCGAAAGGACCGTCTTGATATCAACAGACGGCTGAAAAACACAATGACAAAAAGGGAAATAGGGAAACATGTTCTGATGGGATGAAGTTTATCAGCAGTCTTATCTTTGATCAAATACTGCATATAAAGAAGAAGGGGTCGGTTACAAAAAAGTACCTGAAGTTGTGGACAAGCACCCAATAATACATCAAGAGTGTGAAGGTGGAAATCATCAGGAAAGACTTGAATAATGCAATCCATTAGGTAACACTGTGCAAGTTCATCCTTACAGTTGACAACCTTTCACAAAAGTGATACATAATTCATTTCCACCAACAAGTAGACGGAAACTTGAATGCTGAAACTATCTGAAGGAAGAGAAAAACCAGACCTGCTCCAGTATCCTAGGAAGAACAATATCTCTGTAGATCCCAAGGTCAACACCGTCCAACTGACTCAGTACGTGAAGGTTCTTCCCAACCTAACAGCAGTAAAGGTGTCTTTTAGCAAAAATAGTAAGAACAATTACTCGCAAATTTCTGGATGAGAAGAATCAGCTATTACAAGATCACGTAGTTCATTCCTTTCTTTCTCCCGTTTCTCCTTCTCCCGACTAGGTCCCTGGATATCAGAAAGTCTCAATTCAGGTTCAGTTCAGTAGGGATAATTCACAAAGAGCAGATAATAACATGATTAGACATCAGACTGTCACGATATTAGAGCAGAAATATATCATTATCATTTACAACCAACCTGATGTTGCATTCGGACCCATAGTTTGTTCATCTCAGTAAAATTTTGAAGCACGAACTCTAAAGCATTCATGTGCGCATCAACATCTCTGTAGAAAACAGCAAAGCACTTGCCTCTTCACATGTGTTTCTTAACTTAGCAAAAATCATCTAAGAGCAGATTGAAAGAAAACTAAGTTATGCGGCCTTACCCTTGCAGCTCTGAACCAATGCTGGGTAACTTATCCCTAGTAACTTGAGTAAGATAACTTCTCAAGAAAAGACCACGTAAAGGATGTTGAACAGCTCGGCACATTTCAACAAGATCCTTAAGTATATCGGTAGCAGTTACGTCTTTTGATTTGATATATACAGATCCTATGGTACAGAGAAGATACCTGAAATTCGATTGGTAAGTGTGTATCTATAAAGTTAAAATCAGAGATAGCAAAGGACAATGAGCAAAAAACTTACAATCTTGGCAAAATGTTACCCGCATGCTGCACTAACTCGTACAGCTCTGCAATGGAGCAACCACGTCCCGTCTCTTCCCTAAAGAAAATCTCCAATTTCCCCAGTTCATTAAAAGCTCGAATATCTAAACAAATCAGATCGCAGTAAGAAAAATGAAAATCATACACAAAAGCTGCTATTCCCAAAATCCGAAAATGCGAATACAAAATAGAGGAAGAAGGTAACGAACGACTCACAGAGTTCATAGTATTTGTGAGGAGCAAGCTTGGAAGTACGAAGCTCGCTGAGCATCTGGGCAGAAAACTTAAGAGCGTCTTTCAGATTGTTGGAGTCCTGCGAGATTCGTTAGAAAATAATCCACAAGTTAGGGCTCTAATGCGAAGGAAGATCTCGATGAAAAATTGATTGATGAACAAGAGAGGAATGGAGAGATACAATAGCGCGCTGCATATAGAAAGCATTTTGCTTAACGGCGGCGGTGGCGGTGGTAAGCCACTTCTCATCATCGTCGGCGATCATTCTGTTTTCACTACTACGAGTCTCAATTTTGACCGAATTTTCAGAGATCTTAGCCTATAGACTCTCCGCATTTAATTTGTTCTTTGTTCATCATCTTACTTTACCATTTTTTCAACACTTAATTAAATTACATGGTGACAAATACTAATAAATATCAATTTTTGTGTTAATCTGCAAATTAGAGACGACTAAGCTTGAAATGTCAATTTATTAAATCATCACTCATTTTGCCCCCCTCAGATTGTTGTGTTATAAAAAAAAAAAAGCCTTTCTCAAAAACTGAGAGAATTGCTAAATCTGACCCCAAAAAAACAAAATTGAAACAGGATCAAATACAGTTAGAGAGACCAAAACTTATCTTCATTCCATTCTTAATCAGAATTTTACTATTGTCTACAAATACAGACCAACTCATGCGTATTCTTGAGACAGTTTCCATCTAAGACTTCATATCCTGGATCTGGCAAAGGAGCAACTCTATGCTTTGACTTGGGGATTAGCTTATTATGTCGGATAACTATTCTGGGGGAATAAGACAAGTGCCCAAATCTCGGACATCAAGCAATGGTGAACTGACCGTACCCCAAACCGACACAGGTGAACAAGTAGAGTATACTAGGGCGCTTGAGAGAACCATGTCGAAGGAACTCGGCAAAATGTGCTTCCTGCGCCCTTACTAGCAAAGGCGCTCTTAGACGAAGACAAAGGAGGCTAAATCACTAATTCCTCTAGACTAGTCTCGGTAATCAACTTTTCTGAGTCTTTGCATCCTAGTCTCAAACCATGGACTATCTCCTTCAAGTCCACAAGGCCACACCCCGGTATTCGTTCTATTTTCCTCTCCTTCACCATCTCTCTAATTCTATCAACATCCTCCCACCGTCCCGTAACACTGTAAATGTTCATCAGCAAATGGTAATACTTGTAGTTCAGAGGATCTTTCTCGATCAAGGACTTGGCAATGCTTTCCCCTAATGCTGGGTTTCCTGTGAAACGTGATGAGCTGAGCAATTTAGCCCATTTTGAAGATTCTGGCGTCACATCTTCCTCTGAAAAATTCTTCAGAGTTTCCTCTGATTCTTTAGTTAACCCCGCATTGGAGTAAAGATTAGCCATGCACCATTGATGTCCAAAGTTTGGTTTGATCTGGAACTCATCGACCATCAAGGCATAGTAATTTTGTCCTCGAGAAACAAGTCCAGCTCTATCACAACCGCAGAGAACACCAACAAATGTTACTTCATCAGGTATGATCACACCATTGATCATGGATTCAAATAATTTGAGACCATCTTCAGGATTACCGTGAAGACAATATGCCAATATCATCACATTCCACGTAACTTTGTTCCTACGAGATAGACTGTCGAATATCCTATGTGCTAACTCTACTTCCTTGCACTTTCCATACATATCAATAAGAACTGTATCAATGACTATGCTCGAATTCAGAAAGGTTCTTATCAAAGAAGCATGAACCGACCTACCTTCCTTCAGTCTAGCTGATATGCCACAAGCCTTTAACAGCAAAACCAATGTCCTCTCATTTTCTTGGAACCCTGCTCTGACCATCTCACGAAACAACCTAATGGAAACTCCGGGATTGTTAGCATCCAAATAAGCACGAATCATAATGTTCCAAGAAATAATATTTTTCTCAGGCATTTCATCGAACAAATCATGTGCAGATGAAAGATCACCGTTACTCACCGCTCCAGTAATGATCGAGTTCCACGACACAATATCTCTCTTGGGTATTTCAACAAAAAGCTTCTTGGCAAGTTCCAAGGCACCACAACAAGAATATATATGAATCAACGAATTTTGAACAGGCAAAACTTGATCGCATCCATGCTTAATGGCTTGCCCATGGCACATTTTGGCGGAATCAATGCAAGACGTCTTCTCAATACAACGAAACAATGAGAGAAACGTGTAGGTATCAGGAACAAAACCAAGTCTCCGTATATCGAAGTAAAACACCAACGCTTGTTTCGGAGTAGAAGAGAGCAAATAAGTCTTAAAGACGGGATTTGCACAGTAGAGCTTCCCAATGCTGCGGAATATCGAAAGAGTGTAGCTTGCGTCTCCAAAGCGCGAAGAACCCTTCAACAATCTGATAGCCCAAGAGGAATCCCAGAAATTACCAGTGGTGATTAGCCTCGCGTGGACTTGGAAGAGATGTGCAATATCATTGAAATCTTCGAGAACTTTGAAACCTTTAAGCAGACCCGGAACGGGGACGATATATCTGGATGTGACGAATTGGCGAATAGAAGAAGCATTTGCCATTCATCTCCAGCTTGGATCCTTGGGTTTGAGTCAGGGCTGGATGCAGAAATCGCCATTAACCCACGATCATAGCTATGTCAATGTCTCAAAAGGGATTACAGAAGGAGAAAGTGGGCGGCGAGAGAATCGTTCAGTGCAAAACCTTAAGAGAAGCTCTCTGAGAAAGACGGAGACTTCCGACTTTGCCGGATTAAGTAAAACTTGGTTCGTGAAATAAATCAGAGTGGACTCGTATACGTAATAAATATTTTTAAAGAGTTTGGCATAAAGAAAACAAAATTCAGGAGCATTTATGCAATTTTCGAAGAAGAAGATAACAGAGATATAAAAATGGTGTGATTAGGGAGTCACGACCTAATTTTAGTTAAGATGGCATTTGAAACCAAATTTATGGGAGACAGACATTTACCAATTACAAGCAAAACTAACTTTAAAAGCAAAATTAAGATATGCTAAATCATCTTATCTTGATATATCTTCTGTTGGAAACCAGAGACACTTATCTCTTATATATCCGAATTTGATCGAGCTTTAAATGGACTTTAGAATGTGATCCGCATGAGTCAGGAAACAAAAAAAAAAAGAGGAGAAGAGAAGGGGATACGTAGAGAGGAAAAGAAGGTGAGAAGTAAGGATCTGTTGTTGGTGTATGAACATAAAGAGAGGTTGTTTAACGTACATTATAATTCATAAAAGAGAAGACCTTGCAACCGCGCAACAGTGACCAACCCCTTTTCTATTTTGTCTCTCCAACACACACGCCTCTTCACTCTGTTTAAATTGATAACACACCAGACAAGTGCAGAGAATCCAAATAAGACAGAGAAATGAATATGGGTCTGCAGAAGTGGCTTTCTTTGTTGTACCCAAGCGTGGAAGGAAGAGGAGAAGAAGAGTGTTGCTGTGTGTGTCTGATGAGAATGGTGGAAGAGGATGTGATTAAGTCCCTCCCTTGTTCTCATGAGTTCCATAGTCTCTATGTCGATACGTAGTTCAATGTCAGCCGTAAAATTTGCTGTCCCTTCTGCCGCTTTTCACCCGCTACTATCCTTCTCACCGATGAACTTCTCCTTTGGTTTCTCTTCTTTCCATTTTCTGATTTTCGTTTTTTTTATTTCTGGGGATCAGAGACCTTTCTCCTTGTAATACTATAAACTCTCTTGTAGTAATGTCTAAAGAAGTTTGATTCTTCTCTGGAGAAAAAAGATAAACAGAGATTCCACCATATGTCAGAACAAAAATGAGAAAGACTGTAATTAAATTGTTAATACACTAATTATCTCCACTCTTAACAGCCCAAAAAAACAATGTGCATCACATGACATCTTAGTGGGCGTCTTCTTCCTTTCCAGGATATGATGATTTCCAATCTTTTGTAATTTTGATAAGATTTTGAATTTTAATATATTAACTTGTTGATTTCTAATTTTTTTCCAGGGACAGAGTCATAGTGAAAGCTTTCATTCATTTGACATTAAAATTAATTAGTAAAACATTTATGGATGTGACTTTTTCTTTTTCTTTCTTTCTATGCTTTTTTCTCCTTCTTCTTTTTCCTTTTTTCTAAGGTTTTCTCTATGGCTAATTTTTCTACGTTCTTCTTCATCTATAAGAGATTAAATAGGGATTCAGAAATATCATTCGACCAATTGCCTTTATTTTAAAGGCCGAGAATTTATTTTTCTTTTTAATATTAAATAATTTCTAAATTAATTATTAGGAAAATATGAAGTTATGAAAAAAAAATATTTTAAAATTATTCATTAATAAGAAATTAAGGCATAATTTCCTTCATTATTTTGAGTACTATCTATTATTTTGTTGTTTATTTTGGTGACAATTTTTTATTTAAGTTTTTGGTAGATATGATTTTTTTTTAGTTTTTGCCAGGTTATCATGAGAATTTATGTTAAAAATTAATGTGGGCCAATAAGATTGTTTTTCTAAAATCCTATGTGGACAGCTTAAATTTTTTATAAATTTTACAATAAACAGTATTACGGTTTTTAAAATATTTAATATTTAAATAATATCAATTTCAATTACAATTTTAGTTCTAATTATATGAGATTTTATAATATATTCTTAAAATTGGAAAAGACAATTGTTATAATGTAATATTATTATATAATCTACCGAAACTAAGAAAATTTTACTTCCATCATCAAATAACAATTTATCTATAAATATAAATCGATAAAAGTAGTTTTTCACAAAATAATCATAATTTTGTCACCAATAGTTCTAAATTAATATTTTTTTCTACCTACAGAAAATTACTTGAAATTTAAACTGAAAGAATCAATCATTTTAATTGTGTGTGCTTTTGAATAATAAATATTAAGTGAACATTAGTCTCTTACAAAATCATAAAAATGCTTTAAAAATTATTAAGCAAATTAAAGTTGTGAGTATTAGTCACTCGATATTTTTATTATTCTATTAGAAATTAAAATTTTATGAAAAAGAAAAAATATCAAAATTATTTTTCTTTTTTTTCTTGCAAAACTACACTGAAATTTTGAACCAAGTGACATAAATTATTTTAATCGAATACAATTATATTTTTATTTCTATTTTATTAGTTGCATTGATAATTATCACTTAATCTATCAAAAACATCTAGATGATTATTTATAATTGAGACCATGAATTTAGACTTTAAAAAAATTCTATTTTATATTAATAATTTATTTATATAATATAATATTTTTAGTTATATATTTTTGTCAATGTGTTACATAAGCTCTCTTGCCCCTTTTTCTTTACAACAAAATATTGACTCTCTAATTCAATTATTAAAAGTTTCTAAAACTACATATCTTGATTTTTAATTAAATTTATTTAAAAAATATTATCTAACACAAATACATTTAAACACCGTAAAAATGATTGTTTATAACTAATACTATCACATTTGAATTAAGAAACTTTTATACTCTAATACTAAAAAATGTTTGTTAAAAATCCATGGCATTTTTTTTAATATTCATTATTATTTCTTATTAACAATAGTATCTTAAAAGCATTAATTTTATCATATGGTCTTATAGTTTTTATATCATATTCTCCCTGTATTCTTCTCAAACTCTGAATGAACTTTCATAATCCTCTACTTTTTTTTGAAAAATTCAAACCCCACAAAAATAATTATTTATAATTGAAACAATTAACTTAGAATTAATAAAAAACTAATCTAGTATTAAGATAATATTTTGGTTGGTAGTCGCTATTATTTTTATTTTGCAGTCGCGCGACTGATCCCTAAAGGTTGTTGATAAATCTAGCGAAATAAAATAGGTGATCAGTCGCGCGAATGTTTTTTTATGATCAGTCGTTTAAAATCTATGAAATATTTTTTTATTTTCTACATTATTTTTAATTAACAATACTACCTTAAAATTAATTAAATCTCCTAATCTAAGCATAAGATGGTATGGAACAATACTATTGGTCGTTTAAAATTCATGACATCATTTTTTATTTTTCAAAATATTTTCTATTAAGAACACACTTAAATGAAAAAAATTCTTAATTTAATTTAAACTATGATGTGTACCAATCAGATTAGGTTTTCTAAAATTTTCTATTAGCAATACTATTTAAAATTAATAAATGTTTCCAATATAATATAGATGGTGACATATAATTTTTCAATCTAATCAATTGTAATTTTTTAATTGGACTCATGTTAGAATCTATAATTCTTCAATATTTAACAAATACTCTTTTCTATTAACGACACTATCTTAAAATTAAAAAAAATTTCTAAACTATTCAGATGATGACATGGAACAATACTATTAGTTGTTTAAAATCTATGACATTGTTTCTTCTTCTCAAATAAATTTTTTTACAACATATTTTAAATTAAGATATTTTCTTAATTTAATTTAAATGATGCCATGGACCAATCATATTAGATTATATATATATTATTTTCTATTAGCAAATTAAGAAATTTTCTTAATCTAATATAGAGGATGACATTTCTAAAATCATACATGGACGTTTTAAAAACACTATAGTTTCCAGTTTTATATAGTATAGATTTAACACATCCATATACTAACTTCACAGTGATCTAGAATGAAGTTTTTCGTGATACTGTTCTGCATATTGGTAATGGTTTTCCGAACTTGGTTTACTAAGATATTTTGAAAAATAATATAATTTGATTATACATCAAATGCAACAAAACAAGCTGTGCAGCAAAACTCGAGACTTTAACAAAACTGTAGAGTACATCTAGTGGATTAAAATAAGTTTTATACATCAAATGTAACTAAAACAATTTGCTCTGTAGCAAAAAAAATGTGATCACGACACCATGTATACTGGTACCAATCACCTTGCCTCCTTATAAATTCATCCTGCAATACAAACACAAAGAACCAGCAAAATTCTATAGCTTCATAGGATTCAGAGCGGCTCTATAAGACAAAACATTCGAGGGCAAGAGGAAGGTAGTTCTGAAATAAACCTATTAATCATCTTTTGAAACTTCAAACTTGCGTACCTGAACTTATACAACATCTGTTGGTCAGTCCGACTAAAAGATTTTTCTACGGAGTCAGTTTTGAAAATAATCGTTCTTCGAATGCAAATTGGGCCAAGAAGAAGGAGAAGAAGACTGAAACAGATACGAAAAAACAAAAAAAGTTTGTCCATATGTAATTTTGATAATAACCTTACGTGTCTTGTTCCATTTTTTCTCTCTCCGTCTTAGACCGTTTTGCATTCACGTACTTTGAGGCTTCTTCACTCGCCTGTTCGGTTTCATATTCTGAAACACTGTCAGTCTCCGATCCAGAATCTGAATCTGAACTTTTCTTTGTCGTAACTGTGACATCAGAAGCGGAAGCAGGAGTTTGTAGATTCTTACCGGACAGAGTTTTGATGGGACCATCGAGTTCGTGAAGAAAAACCGGAGCAAAGAAGAAGAAGCAACCCCAGCCGTTAAAAGACTCACCGGCGGAATCTTCAAGCGATGAGGAGGAAGATGAAGATTCCTGGATGGATCTTAAAAGGTTGGGGTTGCTTCTTCTTGGCCATCAAAATTTTCATGATGAGAGGAATTTGGGAACTTAGCTTAGGTTTTATGGGTCATAAAACCTACCATTTATTTGTAATGAATTAAATTGAAAGAAAAATTAACGATAGTAATTTGTGATTGGCCTAAATATTCGGCGTACTCTTTTTGATTAACGCATAGCGTCGTTTCGAATCTTCAATTTTGATTGGTCTGTTTGGTCAGCCAAATATACTCTAATTATTTGTCTTCTAAACGAGACAAAACATGTTCTTCCTGCAATTTCTCCACGCAACTTTGACAAATCCAAAACATTTTTATATAACAAAAACATACATTGTAACAGGGAGGTAACATTGCCACTCTCAAACCAGTTACTATTGTTTTGCAAATCAAACGAAGATTCTTATTAAATGAACAAAAACTTATCAAACCAACACAAAAAGAATGGCTTCTGTGACTCAGAGGAAGGCCAAAAGAGGTAGGAGAAGTAGGAGTTGAGTTGCAAGAGGGATGAGATTGGCTGCACCACCTGTGACAGGGTTTCCGGTGGAGTTAGTAGGGTCAATTGAGGGTGTTGTAACAGAAACAGCAGGAGGAGGAGAACGAGGTGGTGGAGTGGATGCTCTTGGTGGAGGAGCTTCAAACTCTGGAGGTGGAGGAGGCTGAGATGCTAAGCTTTCATCTTCAAAACCTGCCATTAACACAAAATACTTCATTACCAATGCTTTGTTACAAGGTATATACAGTCACTTCCTGATTTGGTCACTTACAATTAGACCGCTTCCAACCCAAAATCATTCTCTCCCGGTCGAATACAATGCGATAGCCTGACATCATGTTCTCTGCATTCCACACATACTCTCATTATATATATTACTTGTGCATCAGTATTGATTATTGAGATACTTACGCCCGATGATGTTAATCTTATCTACGCTCTTCAGAATACCCAAGCAGTACAGCACAGTACCCTCCTGTTACTCGTGTTCAAAACCCAAAAAAAAAAACAAAATGTTCATAAATACGCCAATACAAGAAAGAAAGAAAAAGTAAACGCCATGTCTTGCCTTAGTGCTTGCTGAAAAAAACGGATTCTTGATAGTCATATTGGATCCCCCTCCGAAAGTCATCTCTAGTGAGGGGAAAATAATGGATGTAGCGTTTGGACTGCATGTGAAGACAAAGAGCAGATGTGGTACATATTAGACCATCTTACAAGTAACTTAAAGAGTTTAACTACTCCTTCATACTTCATATTCTTCTTCTTTAAATTCAATGTTTCCTATCTTTTTTTACTTTGAGGTGTTCTGGCGTGTGTGCTACTAAAATGGGGGAAAGCATATAAAAACTACACTGATAAGAGTAGGAGCATGACCTCAAGTCGTAACAAAACTCAAACGGAATCGTAGGATCAGCTGGGCGTCGCTTGTCATCCACGAGATCGTCAAACTGCAAAGGTGAAAGAATGAACGTCGTGTGATGTAACAAACACAAGCTTGGAGAAATGTGTTGTTTTTTTTCTAAAAAATCTTCATTTTGACATCCATTGCAAAACTTACAGATATATCTAATGATTTAACAGCATAATACCCTCTGGTTGGCTAACATGAATTTGGTCAGACAGCATTAGAATATATGGTTAGCCTAATCTAAGCACGTACAGCTTTGGTAAAAGCACCATATGCTGGCTCCATTAAGTGTGTAAACGATGAGCCAGAGTCGAATTGTGCAAACAGGCGAACATCAACAGGTTCTTCCCCTACTGATACTCCCGTCACATTCACACCATATGCCGTACTAGTTTTCATTTTGGAGCAAAAATGTGAAAAAAAGAAAACAATGGGAGACAGAAACAGAATCGATATACATAGCACGTCGAGTTAGAAAACTTTAGGCGCTATTAATCTGAAATTGAATTCGTACCTTGGTTCAACAGAAATGAATGGAGTCTCCTTCTGGTCTGTGTAGCCTTTGTCTCCGAAACTGATTCTTCCGAAATCGCCAATGACACGCCCAAAACAAATTGAGAATGAGTTTGCGGTGATATTAGCTTTTGCCAGAAGGCTCGGAACAGAATAATCTTTTATACCAAGCCCGAGAACACCGTTCACAGCGACATTTCTCTGGAACAGACCTGTCTGGTTTTGACCACAACTGCACCATAAACACGGATTCAGTTCTTTGGCATTTCATTGGTTGCCTCAAAGGTAATTTCTCAAACAGAGGATAGTTGATGGAGCCGTACATGAGTTCTAAGAGAGGCAAAAGACCTATTTTTTTTAATAAATACAGAGGAAAAAAGTGAATTACTTACCCAAGCGTGACATTAGCTTTGACGGGGTCTAAATTCTCATCCTCTGTAACCAGATGCAAGACATCCTGTAACAATGTCCCTGTGGAGCCTGTGGTGATAGAGGAGGAAACCTGGTAAGGGCAAATATCTGCAGGAGAGGAACACCCTCCTGATCCAAAACAACGCTTGTCACTGCATCTAATGCTTGAACTTGTAGAAGATGCATTGGGACTGTATAGATTGAGTGGTACACTCTGAGTCAAAGAAGAGAAACGAAAGAGTTAAGGAACAAATAGTCTGAAGAAAATGTTTTAACTGCTTCGAGAGCGGAAAGGAACCTGTGAAAGTCCAGCATCTTCCAAGTCGCGGACGCAAGTAGTACCACAATTGCAAGGCAACCAAAACAAATCGCTGGCTGTGTCCAGAGCCACCAGAAACCAAGTAGCTGGTGTTCCCACAGAGACATTGGCGTAATGCAGACTGAAACCATATGGATAAACAAATCATAGTCAACAGGCAATAGAGTCAAATAGATTCATAGTTTAATACCATAAAGTTTTACTATATTCAGATACCAAATTATGTATACAATACATTAAAAAAGAAAAGGAAATGTTGTGAATCAAGAGGAGAAGAGAAATTACAATCCCATAAAATCGATTGCAAGCGTGAGGTTTCCCCCTATGGAAGTAAGGGGTGTTTCTTCGTTGTTGGAGGCAAGACCTCGACCTCTGATGAAGCGATCATGGTGGGCCAAAACCTTGAAGTACTCCAAACTTCCCTTTTCCGGCACAAGATTGTTGAACCCAAGAGTCTGCTTGACTGCATCAGAGAACATGTGGTGAACTTCGAAGCTAAACTTCGCAGAAGCCTCACATCTCTCCAGTCCCCAACACAGCACTAACACAGAAAATAACACAAACCCTTGGCGTGCAACGTCCATGAATTTACTCTCAGAATCCAAGAAAAAAAAAAACAATTCCGGAATTTACTTTTAAACACCACGACTAATCCCATATTTGTAAGGCAATTTGAGAATTTGAAAAGGTCAACAGCTTTACGCGTTCGCATTATTCCATACAAACAGAGAGAAACTGATTTTATTCTACTACCTAATATTTGTTTAATCGGAGTAGTAGCCATTATTTTGCATCTACGTCTTCTTCCCTGAAGCAGAAGGTTGACGAGGGTTCTCTTATCCGGAGGGAGACGACTTTTGAAATTAGCCGTTATGAATAAAAGTCAACTCTTTCTTTTTGCGGAAAAGCCCCTATACCCTTAATTTTTGCACTTAACTCCTTACATTATATTCTATTTTATCCACCCAACAATATCTTGACCTTTCTTTTGGTGAAATAATTTCCTAGGATTTTATTTCTTCATAGACGACATTGTTGTTGATTTTTTTTCTAGTTGACCTCGTAATCACGCCGCATTATAGTACCAATAATATATACTGAATTTAAATTAAAAAAGGTTGTTGGATAATTACTAACTTTTATCATCATACTAAATTCAACTTATACAACAAATATTGAGAAAAAAGTTAAGTTCCTATAGAGAAGTCAACAGACGAGGAGAGTAATATGAATTATGAATCACAGATAGACAAAATGAATCATTCCCATTTTCTCGGTTCCCGTAAAAGTCTTGGCTTATATAACATATCTAATTCATGTTCTTCCATCATTTTATTTTCGTCCACGTTATTTACAATTTCTAAAATTTCCAATAGTATAGACTTTTGGATATTTTACAATTTGGGAGAGGAATAAATGCTCGTGCCACCTCCATATAGAAATGTGACAGTTTGGAATTTAAATATTTCAGTATAAAATGTCCCATTTGGATGAAAGGGACGAACATGGGATCATCAAACGAGAGTTTAAGAATGATGGAGTGGATTGAATAGTATTTGAAACGCAGATGGTAGAAACTTAAAAAAAAAAAAAAAAACCTCTGCGTAAGAGATGCAATTAATATTCACATGCATACAAAAGAAAGGAAACAAAAGATAAAAACTGAAGAAGCCGCCTTCAAACGGGTGGAAGGGTTTTTGGGTCTTAGAGACGGCGTTGGTGGCAACGATGGCGGTTTCGCTGAAGCGGGAGGTCCCTTGAAACCGTTATCATCATTACCTGAAAATTCCATAAAGAATTAATTATAAACATGAATAATTTTTATTTTGGAGAGAAGAGTTTAATTAAATTAAGACATACAATCAGATTCTCTCCATCCCAAGATCATTCTCTCACGATCGTGGACGATTCTGTAGTTGGTCATGAAGTTTTCTAACATAGAGAAAAAATTTCATGGTTAGTTATTGGTAAAACATGTGCAGGAAGATGTTGTTGATTGGGGGGAAAAAAACACGAACGTCCGATGATGCTGAAGTCGGCATTAACTTGCTTCAAAACGGCCAAGCAATAGACTTGAAAACTACCCTGTAAATGCAATGGAGATTCATATATTGTATATATTGTATTATGAAATTGATGAAATGAGATGAGATGTGTACACTGGAGCTGTCGAAGACAAGTATGGGGCTGAAAACATCATACACAGCTCCTCCTTTCATTTCAAAGCTAATTGAAGGAAGCTTCTCTTCATCTGAACTGCAAACAGTAACGCACATGCATCAATATTCCTTAACTACATACATAAATCTATTTTCTTCTTAGATCATATGTATATAGCTTACGCACGTACGCTGATGTAATAATGTAGCAGAACTCAAAGGGGCTATCCACATCTGCCGGAAGTCGTCTGTCTGTTACAGAGAGATGAAACTGCACAACACAAGATTGGTCGGTATATATATCAACTAGTCAGCTTTATCTAGTGAATTAATGCCTTGATTGTTTCAAAAACAGTTTACGTGTTTCGATTTACATGCCTCAAGATTGTAGGTTGATTTGGAATGTACACTAAATGCAAACGGAAACAAACAGTCGTGGCATGAATCTAAAGAGAAGCTAGCCAATAGAGTTAGTGTAGGTACGTTTGTTGTTAGAGAAGTGTAGTAGGGCTCGAGTAGCCATGTAACCGCGGTCCCAGAGTCAAATATCGCACTGAATTCTGTTTCCACCGTCGCTTTTCCTACCTTGAATTTGGTGATGCTCACATCGTAAAACAGCCTGTGCTCAGATCATGTTAATGTACGTTGCATTTGAATTTACTGACTGAAAAAATAAAAAGAAATAGGTGTAAACTGAGTTTACGGTGAAAGGGTGCCACTCAATGGAGTCTCAAGCTGTTCTGAGCTGCCTTTGTCTCCGAAACTGATTGTGCCTTTCCCTTTAGGACCAAAACACATTGAGAAAGAGTCTGAGGCCACACCAGCTTTTGCCAACATGTTTGGAACCGCTATGTCAGCTATTGCAAGTCCCATTATACCATTTACAGCCGATTTCTGGAACAGCCCTAGTTGGGATTCACTACATCTATCACCATTTAAGTACTTTTTATGTTAATTAGTGTTTAGTAAGAAAACACCTAAATTAATTAATATATGTAAGACATTAGCATGCATGCATTGTTAATTAGTAATACAGATTCACCATCCATAATACGTTTTCAAAGTTGAAAGAATTACAAACCCGAATGTGATCCGAGCATCTCTAGCTTCTCCTTCTTCTGTGCTCATGTGGATCACATCCTCCACCAACACACCAGTGCTTCTGCTTCCCGGCGAGAGATATCGGATTCTGTAAGGACAGTCGCTGAGCGGAGAAAGACATCTGTTTCTTAATGAACAGAGTGTGCTATTACATTGAACCTTTGTGCTTGAGGTTGATATGGTTGGGTCGTAGATGTTGAGCCTTATCCTCTATGTATACATGTATATGTCTTAAAATATGATCAACCTTTAATGTTATAATTAATAACAGTCCAAGATATTATTTTACCTCTCCTTGATCGGTTTCCATGCTCCGTACGCAAGTAGTATTGCAATTACAAGGTAACCAAAACAGATCACTTCCCGTGTCTAAAGCAACCAAGAACCATTGAGCCGGTGTCCCTACCGTCACATTTGCATAGTGTAGACTGATCATTAAGAATAGAAAACATATAATCAAAGGTCTACTATATAGTACTAAGTTGAAAAACAGAGGAGATGTTTGATCATACAAATGGATTTCTTGGGTGGAGTTGCCTTGAGCGAAAGAAATAGTCGTCTGATTGTTGTTGGACGTTAGTTTTCGACCTCGATCGCGGTGAACCAAGGCCTTGTAGTAGTCAAGGGTGCCCATTTCAGGCAAGCCATGGCCACCAAGAACGGTCTTGACCTGTTCTGAGAATCTATGGTGAATTTCAAAGGAGAATGATCCCGAAACAGAAGAAGTCCATCCCAAACTCATAACACAGAATCCAAACTGAAACATCCATCTAAGATTCCCACTACTCCAATTCATTCTCTGATCTTTGGCTCTTTCTATGAATCTAAAGTTGAACAAGAAAATTATGAAGAGATGTGTTGCTTCTTGCTAGTTGAGTTTCTTTAACTACACGAAAGTTTCTTCGTTTCCATAAGTTTTTTTTTAAAGGTCAACGTTTTGTCTGGTGCTTGGTCTTTGTCAACGGATTTATAAGATCGTTTTGCAAGGAATATGTTGCCAACGAAATTCTCGTATTTTAATTCGGTTGTAGAACATTAACTCTCGTATTTTAATTATTCTAGAATACAGAGCAACTAAAAAAAATCATAGTGATTTTTATTATTAGTTTTTATAATAATTTCTTATTATTAGTTATAGTAATAAATAAAATCACAAGTGCATGATCTACATTGAATCATTGTGTTGTGTCGCTGTATGTATAAATTTGGTGGGAATTGTGAATAGAGACGTGGAGGGGTGTTTGTTTGGCGTAGCCGATACACGCATATGGCAATGATAAAAATGTCAAAATCTTCAACCATTAAAAAAAATTAATGTCGAAATCTATACGGAAAATAAGGAGTGTTTTGGTCATAAGATAAAATACGAAGATAGAAATGCAAATACTGATAGAATCCCGTTGACTCCGGATTAGTCATGGGACCACCAGGTTCAAATTACTTTTTAATTATTATTAGTGGTTTGTCTGCAAAAATATTATTCATATACGATTAATTATTATTTATTTTTTAACATTTTTTTTATTTTTTCATTCATTTTTTATTTCGTTGTTCCATAAGTTTTTTTAATTTAGTTTATTGTTGGTTTTTTTTGGTTGATGAATTAGTTAAAATTAATATTATAAATTTTTTGTGGAGAAAAATTTCCATAATTACTTCTAGTTTATTTATTTGTTGATTTTATCATTTTTTGTGTTTGATGACTTAATCGTAATTAATATTATATATTTTTGTAGATTTAAAGTGGTTTATTCATGTATGAGTAAGTGTTGCTTTTTTGGTTTTTATTTTTAATTTCTTTTTTATCTTTCTTCACTTTGTTATTCTCGAAAATTCTTTTAATTTTAATCATTTATTGATTTTAAGTGTTGTCTTTAGTATATCTTTTATTTTATTTTTACTTTATTGTTTACATGATTTCTTTTTAATTTATTTATTTGTTGGTTTGTCATTTTTGTATTTGATGACTTGATTGTAATTAATATTACAATTTTTGTGAGTGTTTGCTTAGGTCGTTTATTCACATAGTAGATTTTGACCCGCACATATGTGCTGGAGAATATTTATAAAAATTTGTTTGCACAAATTAAAAAATAATATATTATTTTTGTTGTGTCAGTGAATTCTATAATAGTATAGATATTATAAAGTTAGCATATTAATCATAAAATTATGTTTTACGTTTTAGAAATAGTTTGGTGCATAATTTTTTTTGTTGGATAAGTTTGGTGTTTTATAGTTACGAAATTATAATAGAAACTTGAGTTTGAAAATTAAAAAATAAGAAAAAACTTAATTAAAGTTCTGCACGTACGTGCGGTGTTATGCTTGTAGACAAATTTATTTGATAATTTAAATTATAATATAATTTTGTTGTAAAAGTTAAGTGGTGTTTTCTGTATCTTGTCATATTATTCAAAAAAATCTATAACAATTTGATTTACTCATATATCATTTATTATCAATGATTAGAAATTTAATCCGAGATACGTCATGATCCATTATGACATGTCTTTACCTGCTCTGACCCGTCCTAATCTATTGTAAAAATTAAAATATTTGAATATCTGAATCTTTATTCAAATGTGGATGATAAAATATTAGTTCTGGATCCTAATTCAAATGTGGTGTTATGTATATATTTTCATATTATTCAAAAAGATTATAACAATTTGATTTGGTTCTATATCAATTATTAACAATGATTAGAAATTCGATATGATATCCCTTATGATCCTTTTTTATCTGTCCTGAATTGTCTTGATGCATTGTAAAAATTAGAATATTTGAAGATTTGGATCCTGATTCAAATCTAAAAGATAAAATATTGGATCCGTCTAAACCAGATCCATATACTCCTTGATCAAATTTTTTAAAAAACTATAGAAATATTTTTGACATTAAAATTGGTAACATCTCAACTTTTTATAAGTTAAAAATTATACTCATTCATAAAGGTACAAATTATATTTATAATATTTTAAAATTTTTATAAATTTTAAGTATATTCGTAATATTTTAGAGTTTTTATAAAGTTTAAATATATTTATAATATTGACGACAATATATATATATATATATATATATATATATTTATAATATTTTAAACTTTTAAAAAGTTTAAAATTTTTATATCCGGTATAATTAAACATTTCAATTAAAGAACTGTATTAAACGAAAAAAAATTTTTTAATTTGTATCTCCATTAAATCAACCTTCCTCTTTATCCAAATTTGGATTCTTTTGGTCATATTTATAATATGTTTGGAACTACCACCAAGACATATGTATCCAGTGTGGAACATTCGAATCACATTTATTTTTCTTCATTGATTGAAAAATTTATGTTTGTTTAAAAAAATTCAAATCACAAATAAATACCAAGAAATTTTTAATTTCAAATTATTATTTTGATTTTGTAATAATTCATTTAGAAAAAGGATCAAAAAAATATGAGAGGATAAATCTTAAAAAATCTTCAAAATATCAAATAATTAATGTGAATAAATTTATAAAAAAATCGTACTTAAACTCATAATTACTTACAAATTATTTTTGGAAATCTGTAATTAGATTAGAAATTATATTTGAAGATATTCTGTTAATTATAAAATCTGAGAAAATCTTATTAAGTTCTTTGACGAATTGTCCACAAACGAATTTTTTTAATTCTTTGATTAGAGTTAAACCAATGGTATTTTATGTAATTCTTTATATTTTAAGATTTTTGTATTAAAAATGCTTTCCAATTAATAGTATAGATATATGATTAAGTGTTGTCTTTTTATTTTTATATATTTTTATTTTTGTTTTATCTTTCTTTACTTTGTTGTTCCAATAAATTATTTTACTTTATTTTTTGTTGGCTTTATCATTTTTATATTTAATGAATTAGTTGTAACTGATATTATGATTTTTGTATTGCTTATATAGCTGGTGAAAATTCATATATATAAAGTGTTTTGTTTTAAAGTTTTTTTGTTGTTCAAATATTTTTTTAGTTTATTTATTTGTTGGTTTTTTATTTTTGTGTGTTGAAAAATTAGTTGTAATTAATATTTTTTGCATGCTTATTGTTAATTAGTTATAATTAATATTATAATTATGTGTTAGTGTTTAGGTGGTTAGTGAGGTGGAAGTTGATGTGGTGGAAGAAGAAAAGAGAAAAGCCTATTATATATATATATATGTATAGATTCTTCTTAATCCAGTTTTGTGTTTTGAACTTTTGATGAAAACAGTCAAATAAATTGGCTCATGGTTATGATCCCAAAAAAAAATCGGCTCCGGGAATAAGGATGTTTTCAATATGTAGAAACGGTAGTTGATTAGGTTTAGAATTTTTGGATTTAGTGACTGCGAAATCACACCTATCTTTGTTTCAGATAGATCAATATGGCTGTGTAGGAAATTTTTTGAGTATGTGTAGTTATCCATGCATATATATATATATATATAAGAGAGGTAAGATGTGAAAATCACGTCTTAGAGCATTTCTAATGGAAGTTCTAAAAGATTTCTTAAGAAAGGTTTTTAAGATAAAAAAAATATAAACTGTATCGTTAAACGTGTTTTAAGAACTTTTTTTTAAGAACCGGTTTTTAAATAAGAGATTTTAGAACCGATTTTTAAGAAAAATTTTTTAAAATACATTTACTGATACCGTTATAATAAAAATATTAGTAAAAATTCCTTATGGAGTTTTTATGGATCGAGATGACCTTAGTTCTTGAGATTTTGGGAAGAAGCTCGAGACGGTGAATAAAGTGAAGGTCGTGAACAAGAGGATTCCCGGTTCTCCTACGTGGAGACTGTTGGATTGTGATTAAAAGTAAAAAAAAGCATGAGTTGTTTTCAGAATAAGAACTGTTTGAGAGATAAATTTCTAAAAGCTTGTATTAATCGGAATAGTGAATTTGCTCTCATGAGCTGCAGATTTATAGATTTTATTCTTAACATAATTGCTGAAAGTAAATTACCTATTCTAATAAGTAAAGCTTAATTAATTTCGAAATTAATATAATCCCATTTTTCTATTTCTCACGTGCCTTCACATGTTTCTCTAACTCATCTTCTTTGTTGCAGACGTGGCTTCATTTCCAGACACCTCATTCTTCATACTTTCGTTTTCTTTGGTTAAATCAAAGCTTTTTGGTGAGACTCCAACAGAGACCCTGTGTACCACATTGACTCTATTGTCCCGCCTTCTATCGGCTGCACCTACCACAATTAATATGCATGCATGTTTGAGAATACTTACTTAATCCGTTTCAGTTAAGTGTTGTTTTGACATTTCTGATATAAATTACCAAATTAATGTTTTCATATATCTTTACAAAACAGTGGACTTTGAACTTTTGTTATATTTTATATTGCTATTAATTTTAAAATAAAAATAAATAAATCATATCAAAATATTTTAAAATGGAGAAAATATCAATATACTTATCTTTCACAGATATGATGAAAAAAGCAGGTATATATGACCTTATCGATTATGTTGCCGCTTCTTCCCTCTGAGCATTGTTGCCTGATTAAAGCCCAAACATGTATGAGCCATCACGATGAATTTCACGTACGAAACATTAAAAAACGTAGAAGATGAATAGATGATATATAGGTTTCTATAGTTAAAATTTTTTATTTTAAGCGTTAACATTTGCATTTTGATGACAAAAAATTATTTCTTTCGAAATATAAAACAGTTTTAGTTATTTTTATCTAATATTTTTAAAAATTTGTAAACACAAACGTCAAAACGCAAAGAAAACAAAAACTAACAATTTAGGTTATTGTGTTACCAGCTGGAGGAATGTAGGGAACATGAGAGACGTTTGATGAAGTCGGGAAGAGAGGGACACACACGGCGAGGCTTAGGACAAAGAGGCTGCTTCACTTCCGAATGATGTTGCATCCGATCCACAGAGAGCAGCTAGATTATTTAGTGGATGGTTTGTTAACTGGAGTCTGAAAAGTAATTATTAGTGTGAATCTATATACAAGATCGACACAGCAAAAAGTACAGTGTATATATAGTTTGTTTAAGAAGAAAATGAAGGATTTGTCGTGATGAGTGAAGCCAAGTTTGGTATTTATCAGACAAAAAAACACTACGAAAACGTGATCAATTTACATGTGGGGAGTTTCTGTGATTCCTGTTAAGAGTAAAAGTAGGGTTGGTTTTCTTGACTACTCCCCCTCATCTTTTTTTTTGATTTTGTATATATATTTGACTTTTGTAAATAATAGAGTTGCTAATATTACATTTTACAATAAAGATGTGCATGAAACATACCTTTGAATTTATTTTTTATTATCTGGATCGAAAAATCCAATTCATAACCATTTTTTTTTTTTGGGAAATACGATTTACTGGAGTCAAACTCGTATGAAAAACTGCAAAGATAAACGGTTAACAACTTGAATAAAATCACATCCCAAATCTTGAAATTTTTAAAAATTTATTTACAAAATTAAATAAAAATACCATATAAAATTTGTTCAAAATCAAAATACCGAATTTCAAATATTTTGCCTAATAATAACTTACCAATAAGGCCGAAGAACTATGCCTATCTAAAGGCCCATTTTATGATAAGTAGAGAAAAGGCCCGTTGGTAGTTTTAAAAATATCATCGGCTATGCGGAAATTTAAATGCAATTAAGGAGGAAAAATGTGAAGGAGAAGAGGAAAGCGAAGCACATGGGAGAAGTGAAGGAAACGGGAAAAGAAGTGCAGGTCAGGTGGAGGTGGAGGTGGAGATGGAGATGGAGATGGAGATGTATGTGCACACGTATGATGTCATACGTTTGACAGCTAACGTTTTATGATGTCATCAAATCACGTGCCTCTCTTTCAATCACTCACAGATTCACCTCTTTATCTTCTTCGATCGACCAAACACACTTGTCTTTCTTTTTCATCTATCTGCAACACTTTTCTTTTTTTACTTCAATTTGAAACATATATACACCTCCAAGTTATGAGGAGTTAAATTTTGGAGTGAGGGATTATAAGATATTATTTAGTGGGGATAAATCGTAATTATTAAAAAGATAGAGGACTGTTTGACGAAACAAAAAGGGGAGGAAAAGTCAAATAGAGGAAAAAAGAAGGGTTAGGTTTAGAAAATCTGATCCAGTAATTGGGATTGGATTGTCTGGTAAGAAGCAGTGGAGCCCTTTTTCATTTCCTTCTTTCTTCTCTTTTTCCCTTTCTTCTCTGGAAGAGAAGCTCGACGCTACTGCTTCTTCTTCTTTCTTCTGTCTTTTGCATCTGATTCAACTCTCTCTTTCTCAACATCGATCCTTCAGATCTCCAATCATTTTTCTCACTTTTGCTTTTTCTTCCATCTGTAACTTCATCGTTCATATTTTTCTGACCTTTTCTCTTATTTACTAAACCCTCAAATCCCTTGTGTAGTAGATTAAGATTGCTTTTGATCTTCCCGTTATCATTCGTATCTGCTGACTTGAAGTCTCTGCGTGGCTTCTTCCTTGTTACATATACTTTTACACAATCTCAGGTACTAATAATATCTCGACTTTGAAAAGTTTGGATTTTTTTGTTTTCTGACTGTTTCCTGTGATCCCTGCTACATAATTTATCCCCACTTGCTCATCTGAATCTGATCCATCAATCATTTGGGTTTGCTGAGTCTTGAGTTAATAGTTGGGTTTTTTCTCTTCACCTTAGTCAAGTCTCATTTTTTTGTTTTCAGATTTTATCAAGCTAAGAAACTGTTGTCTTTTTTCAGATCCTTAAACTTTTTTTGAATTGCAGATACTTAAAAGCTAAATCCTTTCGACTTGTTTATTTCTGCATCCCTTAGACGGAGGAAAAAAGGGTTGTCCTGATGAAATGAGGGATGTTAACAACGTTGATGAAACTCTTGAGTGCTTGTCTGTGGCCGTCTTCTTCTTCCTCGGGCAAGTCCTCTGATTCAACAGGAAAACAAGATGGATTGCTTTGGTACAAAGATTCTGGTCAGCACCTGGTTGGTGAATTCTCCATGGCTGTTGTTCAGGCCAATAACTTGCTTGAGGATCAGAGCCAAGTTGAGTCTGGTCCTTTGAGTACTCTTGACTCTGGTCCTTACGGAACCTTTATTGGAATCTATGATGGTCATGGGGGCCCTGAGACCTCTCGCTTTGTCAATGATCACCTTTTTCAGCATCTAAAAAGTGAGGGAACTGAATGATATTATGTTTTCTAAACCAATTTCATTGAAACTAAAATCTTCTTGAATCTGCAGGGTTTGCAGCAGAGAACGCTTCTATGTCGGTGGATGTGATTAGAAAGGCCTATGAGGCGACTGAAGAAGGGTTTCTAGGGGTTGTGACAAAGCAGTGGCCAACTAAACCACAGATTGCTGCCGTTGGGTCTTGCTGCCTTGTGG
The DNA here is from genome assembly GCA_963922655.1 of Cardamine chenopodiifolia. Taxonomy (NCBI): domain Eukaryota; kingdom Viridiplantae; phylum Streptophyta; class Magnoliopsida; order Brassicales; family Brassicaceae; genus Cardamine; species Cardamine chenopodiifolia. The sequence goes on from OZ000463.1 coordinate 14,484,417, forward strand.
GTGTTATATGTGGAGGGAAGCTCTACATCGCTAACGTTGGGGATTCCCGTGCAGTTCTTGGAAGGGCTATGAAGGCGACAGGTGAGGTTATCGCGCTTCAGCTCTCAGCGGAACATAATGTGAGCATAGAGTCTGTTAGACAGGAAATGCACTCCTTGCATCCAGATGACTCGCATATTGTCATGTTAAAGCACAATGTGTGGCGTGTTAAGGGCCTTATTCAGGTATGTTTCTCAGTCTGAATTATATTTAATTAGATTTTAGGGTCAGAGGACTCAGTTTTTAGATGATTATCTAAGTAAATCACTTGAGGAATTGTTTTTTTAGCTGTCTTTATCATGTCAAAGCAACTCGGACAAAATCTAAATTGTATGGCCTTGAACTTCTTGCTGGTTTCTTGAAGCCAAGTTGCTAGAATTTTACTCGAACCTCGATGACTTTTTTATGTTACTTTTAGTATGTTAAGATCAGCCAAGAAATCTGTCAACGTTCTTTCTGTACGGCGATAAGGTCTATGCATTAAATTAGATTTTACTCTCAAAAGGCTAGATTGTGTAGTAGCCTTGACTTTGTCATAGCCAATACCAAACCCACCAACCTGAGAAAGTCAGAGCTATTGTTGAAAACTGAAGTTGGTGGTATCTGAAAGTCAGTTTGTTTATGTCCTTATATTAAGCTATAGACATTAAAAATTGAGAGAACAGTTGATTCTGTGTTTTGACTGCATTGTAGACACTTGACAGTAGGTGCAAATGCCTAGATATGCTTGTTTATATGCCATGTCAAGAAGATAAACCCTGGAGATTGAAATTGAAAAGGCTAAGATTTGTTTGTTCCTTTGCAGATATCTAGATCCATAGGCGATGTGTATCTTAAAAAGGCGGAGTTCAACAAGGAACCTTTGTACACAAAGTATAGACTCCGTGAGCCATTCAAAAGACCAATCTTGAGTGGAGAACCGTCAATAACGGAGCATGAGATCCAACCACAAGATCAGTTTCTAATATTCGCTTCTGATGGACTATGGGAACAGCTGAGCAACCAAGAAGCTGTTGACATCGTTCAGAACCACCCACGAAATGTGCGCGAGACCCATTTCTTCTGTTTTCCATTTCAGCTAACCAAACCAAAGATTGACTCTGACCTTTCCTGTGAAAATTAATGCAGGGGATTGCACGGAGACTGGTGAAGATGGCGCTACAAGAGGCGGCAAAGAAACGTGAGATGAGATACTCTGATTTGAAGAAGATAGAGAGAGGAGTGAGGAGGCATTTCCATGATGACATCACTGTGGTTGTCATCTTCCTTGATACCAATCAGGTGAGCTCTGTGAAAGGACCCTCTCTCTCTATCAGAGGCGGTGGTATGACCTTCCCAAAGAAACTCTAAGATACTCTCTCCACTTTTAGGTTCCATCTTTTGTAGTTATATAAAAAAGAAAAGTTACTCTTGTTGGTATAAGAATGTATAATTTTAACGTGAAAGCCACAACACTACTGATGTTTGGAACTCTTTCCAGTAATTATTAATTTTTATTTATTCAGCAGACCTTTGTGTAACGATGTAATTTGTTGTTGTTGATGATGAATGAATATGAATCTAGGAGGCCTTCTTCTGTCATGTATTTTGTATTGCATTCACACTATACAGAAAATTATTGGTACTTGATAGTGATTTATATTCGAAATATATGAATGAAGCCAAGCAAGACAAGTAGATACTAAAAGCTCCAGATACATGACAACATAGCTTCCATAACAAACTACTACTAGCATTATTTTACATATTATTTCCCCTTTTTTTTTTGGTTTTAATGTTAAAGGCTTAGTGTTATTTTAATGCGACATTGATATTATAAGCTGCTTAATGGTAAGTAAAGAATCATAAGGTGAATGAAGAGTGTTGTTGATAAGTAGAGAGATTCGAGGTGAATGAAGCGTGTTGATAAGTAGAGATTTTGGTTTGATTTTGTAAGTGAAGAAAATATAATTGGGTAGAAAAAAGATCAAGTGTGTTCTGTATAAAATTTATGACAATGGTGGACCGAAGAGAAGTAAATAAGGGTGCAATAGTTTTAGCCTCCCACCAGTCCTAACCAGACAAAAAAAAGGTGTTGGTCTTTAGTTTTAAAACAAGCACTGGTGTTACAATGTGACATTAAAACTCAGATCTTTCTTCTTGAGAATCATCAATGGAGAGAGAGAAAGAGAGTGTATGAGGGGTCATCATTACTCATTAGGGTTCATAACCTTACTTGCTTGAGGTTTTGTAAAAAGCAGAGAAAGAAAAAAGCAGTAAGAGACTATTAAATGTTGCAGGCAGAGAAGTAGTGTCCCCTCTCTTCTGCGAGATTCCCTCAAAATTTTATTGTAGAGAGCATCTTTCATCTTCTTTAATTCTTCCTCAAAATCTTCTTTTTTTTGTTTGTTATGAATCTCAAGAAGGAAAGACCGAGGAGGAGACAAAGGAATATAGGTTCTCATTGCATAGCCAGTTTAGTTTGGAAAGATGGATAGTGAGCATGTTCGTTGACAGCCGTCTGTAGTTGGGACTGCGACTTGTGATTTGCGACCAAATATTGTGGTTTTTATTTATTTAACAGCTGCACGTTTGGTTGCAACGGTAAACGTAAGAAAGTGTAGCAGGCAAATGAACACAAAATGGTCGCAACTGCAGCCGCAACAGTACCAAACACAATACTATCAGACGTATTACCAAATTTCTTATACTGTTGAAAATTTCTAATGCAGCAATCAGCGTCTGCTATAGCGTTTGCCTGCAAAAAGTTACAATTGACAAACGAACATCATTTGGTTGTATGTCGCAGCCACATAAAGCTGCGACTGACAAACGAATTCAGTATATAAAAATATAAAAAGAGAGAGTAAAGAGGGTGAGCCAGCTTTTGTGCTTTGGTAGTAGATGTGGTTTAAATGCTCCATACCTTCCATTTCCTTCTCTCTTACCCTAATTTAATTCCTCCTTCTCCTTTATATCTCCCCACAGACATTCTCACTTCTCCTCCTCACACTTCACCTCACACTCTTCTTTTTCTTCTTTCTTGTTCCCCCCCTTTTGATGTAGACTTTTTAAGCACGAGTAAGTCCCTTTGATATTGGCCTTGTTCATTCAGATTTATACATTCTCTAGATTATCTGATTGAGCCGCGCCAATATCTCAGTGCTCTCTCGTCTCTATTTTGGACTTTGTACTTCTTGTAGATCGACAAACTATAATGTATATTTGGTTATCTGTGTTGACAATGAAGACGGCAACGTAATTTTTGTTGTTGTTGTTTTTATTAACCTAAGCGATGTAAACTCTTTGATCTTTTCTTGTAGCTTCCAGAGAGATTCTTTAAAATCAGACAAAATGGTGTTTCCATGGAAGCCTTACCACCCTTTCAACCTTCCATGAGCTTACTTCAAGCTAAGAGATTCTTTAAAATCAGACAAAATGGTGTTTCCAAGGTACTTATTCAACCTTCCATGAGCTTCAAATAATCTAGAAATCCTTATAGAATATATATATATATATATATATATATATATTGTTTTCTACAGCTTTTTAATCAAAATTTGAGACAGAACGTGTCAGCTAAACCGATCTTGTTTTTATTAGTACAAATGTAGGATGTTAGAGTTGAACTAGTACATATACAAGAAGTCACAAAAACGGTGAATTAATTGGAAAGGACGATGATGTATATATGTCACAATCACAAGAGGGTAAAAAAAAAAAGATCATGTGGTGATGGAATTTAATGGGAGAGAAGCTGACGAGCACGAACCCTAACCTGCAAACGAGCAAGAGCATGCATACAATGTAAAGCTATTCGAGCTTGTCTTCTCACAAGCACTCCTCTCGCCACCGCTTGTAACTTCACCAGACTCTTCAACGCTCTAAACGCTCTTCTTCCCTACAACACTTAAAACTATGTTTACCAATTTTGTTTTCAAGTTTTGAAATTTACAGAGATGGATCTTACTTACCAGGTGACCTCTGAAGAAAGCTTGGATTTTAACGGCGGCAATGTCTTCTCGAGTGGTATCTGGAGCAGATGAGCGAATGATTGTGATTCTGCTGTGAGATCGCCGGAGAAGTTTCCTTCGTACAACGCCAAACAATCTTCTGGAATTGGCCATATGTTTAATGGTTTTTTGGATATGTCTCTCTGCTTTGGGTTATAACAGTAGAAGTTGACGTCAAAGGAAACGTAATATGTGAGTAAAAGTGAAGACGGTGGCTTTAAGGGATGGAGATGATGTGCTCTCCATTTTTGTTTGCTCTTCCCTAACCAACGAACGTGCTCCCATGCCCACTCCTCTCTTTCTACTTGATTTTTCTTTCTACTTTTTGTTTATTAGTTTTTCAAGACAGAAGAGTCTTTGGTCTGTTGACATTTAGTTATTGAATTATAGTTGGGGAAATTTTGGTAAATGCAAAAGAATAATATTTCGAGTTAAAATGTTAATCTGAAAAGCTAAGTTACAAACTATCAAAAGAGTGTTAACAAAAAAAATTTGGATGAAAACAAGAAAATTATTTTATCGAATGGGTTATATAACTGAAAGAAAATTTGATTTAATAAAATTATATGTTCACATAGATAAATAATATGTTGTTTTTACTTATTTTGTATGTTATGACAAAATCATGGTCATCTTGGTTTTATACAGTCATCTAATGCAATTTCTCTAATAGTTATGCCAAACCAACAAACAAAGATAATACAAAGTTAGAGGTTGTTGTATAAGAAAACTTACAACACTACACTATTAATAAAGCAAAATTTTCTGACATATGTAGAGACTTTTTCAGATATGAATGATAAACGTTTATGTTGGAAACCTATCTTTTACTTCAATCAATGAACTCTTAGGGCCCAATAACTTTGTATTATCATGGTGTGAAACCCAATAATAAGTGGGCCTAATTTTGCAAAGAAGGCCCAACTCAAGCCTGTCTTCCTTCCCCGTTTTTGTAAACATCTTCATCTCCATTACTCTCTTGCAAGTTTGCAACTAAGGCAATGGCCAATTAATTGACCCTACTCTCTCAGTCTCTTCTCCAAAATTGCATTTTGAAGATCTTGTTTTTGGCTTCTTGCGCGATCCTCGTATCTCCCAATATGTTTGCTTGAGAGATAGAGAATCAACCATGGGCGTTTGCTGCCCTATCCTTCAACCATGGGATCGAGCTCGGGATCAATTTCTCATCAACCTTCCTTGTCTCTCCGATCCTAGTACCAACCCTAATTATCCCAGTTTCCCCCTTTGATCCGTTGTTGAGGTTTGATTCACTAACCAATTGTTTAATTTTGCTATTTTCTTCACCTACCAGTTCGAAGATCTTCACTACTCCTAAAATTGGCCCTAGTAGTGCTACACCTCACCTTTGTTGGCTTTCTCTTCCTTTTCGATGCTGAATTTGTGGAGAAAACTAAACGAGATCCATGGTAGTTACTCATTTCTCTCTGGCTTATTCAATCACTGCACTTTTATAAAGAGCTTAATTTTTGTTACTCTCTGATGATCCAGGTACATGGCATCTTATTTGTCGCTTTTTCTCGCCACACTTCTACAGTATTTTGTAACTTCTGCCTCTTCACCTGGGTATATTTAATTATCCATGCCTTTGAATGTGTTTCATTTTGATTCTCCAACTGACACATACACTACTTGACCCTTCTTTCTTGTCTTTTAGGTATGTTGTTGATGCAATGAGGGATGTTTGCGAGACTAATGCATTGTACAGAAGCCTACCTACCACCTCAATGTAAGAATTGTTAATTCGTTCTTGTAGTCACAAACTCTATGGAGTTGATGGAACAAGTGTGATAGACTGTAAAATAAATGGAGAGGGATAATAAAGTAAGGGTCTTATGACACATTTGGTTACTGAGAGCCTTTTGGCTATAGGAGAGTTAAGAGATGTCTACGAAAAGGTCTCCAATATAGTTAGGGTTCTTGATTGTAATCCTGATTCCAAGATAAGAGGTTCAGTTTGATTACTTGATTCTTATCAAAATGATGGAAGTGAATTTTACTTTAGTTTGTCTCACTGTTGTGTTTATACTTTCGTCGTGTTGTTATTTAAGCGAAGACAATATGCTTCCAGAAAAAGTGAGAGCTTTGTTGTTACTGTGGAAGGAGAATCAGCCTCAGGTGCCAGAAGGACTCCATCGTCCTGGGGGAAGTTGGTTCTGGACTTGTACCCTCCAGGAACATCCATGAGGTACATATAAACTTCAATCAATGTTTTCTTCTATGTGAATCTTGACGAAACAGCTTATAACTTGTAACTATTAGTAGTAAGGAGTGTACTGAATTGTTTCTTTTATAACTTGCAGAAATTTGACATGCGGCTACTGTCATGTGGAGCAGGTAACATTTGAATCTTGTATGATTCGATTGACCACTGTAGTTGTTCAACTTGTTTTTTTAAACCTGGTAGTTCAAGTTTTCCCTCCCTAAATCTTTCTCTTAAAACATGTGATGCTTTGCAGCCTCCACGAGCCAAACATTGTCATGATTGTGATCGATGCGTTCTTCAGTTTGATCATCACTGTGTTTGGCTAGGAACATGTATAGGCCAGAAAAACCATTGTAAATTCTGGTAAGCCAGCAAAAGCTGAACTCGTACCATTACATTGTCCAATAATGGTAAAAAAAAAGCTGGACGGTATGAGTTTTGATGATATGCATCAGATTTTGGTTTTAAGAACCCAAAAACCTGATTCCTTGATATCAGGTGGTACATCTGTGAAGAGACAACCCTATGCATCTGGACGCTCATAATGTACATTGACTACCTGAGTTATGTAGCAAAGCCTTGGTATAATACTTTTTCATCTCTTCCTCGTCTTTTAGCCAATTTCTTCTTAGGCCTTGTAGTAGCTCCAACTTTTTTTTTATTAACATGAATTTCAAATGGAAATGTGAACAGGTGGAAGAATGCAATTATCATACTGTTGCTTGTCATATTGGTGATCTCCTTGATTTTTCTTGTGCTTCTATTGCTTTTTCACAGGTGGATATTCACACTTATATAGTTTTATTTTCCGCAGTCTCATACCCCTTTTTTTTGTGGTCTAATTGCTTCCGTTTCTATTTCAAAACTGATTTCTTGCAGCTACCTAATTCTGACGAATCAAAGCACTTATGAACTTGTGAGACGAAGACGTATTCCGTACATGAGGTATTCAATCCATTTTCTATAACCTAGTAATAATATCAGGTTGTTTAAAGAAAATAAAGAGAGAAACTTTTGTTCTTCAAGTTACTTTGTTTGTGTGATACTAAAGCTGTTGGGTTTGCAGGAATATTCCGGAACGAGTGCATCCTTTTAGCAGAGGAATTCTGAAGAACCTTAATAGCGTCTGTTGCGGGAACTATAATCTAGACTCACTTCCAACTGCTTTTGAACTCGAGGATAAATCAAGACCATACACATGCTTAGATATGTTGAAATGTCGCTGCTGCTAAGTTTTTTTTTTCTTGTTATATACAATTACCTCCATTGTTTCAGTGTTCAAAATCTATAAACGGTTAACATGTTTTCTCTAAAAATATGGATGAAGTTGTATACACATGTAATCCAGTGAATTAATTATATATGCAAAGAGATGTTCAATAAAGACTCTAGCTTGGATCATACGCCTGTATAAGCTTTCAAGCGATTCCTCCAGATCCTCAACTGCAACATCTACGTTGTCTAAGTTGGTGATCACAGACTTGATTCGTTCCTTCTTAATCTCTTTCGCCAAGCTGAATCTTAGTAGTTCTTCGTCCATCATCTGAAACTCGTTTCTTTGTCCGGTCTGAACTTGACCACTTGTACTAGTAACGTTCTTGATCACCAGCTGTGCCCATCTGGAAGGCATGGCCTTTGGTACAGCTGTGGATAAGGACAAAAAAACTGTCCAAAAGGAAAGACATGCTTGGGAACAAACTTGTCGTAGAAGTGTGATCAAGGGATGAGAGGACTCGGAGGAAGGAAGGTTTGTTTGTTTGAGCAATAAGAGTAGCTTAGCGAGGTCTTTATGAACCGCTTTCCTAGAGCGGATAAAGGCTTTGACGTGGCAGTGGATGGTAGAATCTCCACCGTGTCTCCTCCGCCTGAAAGAAGAACGGAGGTCGCGGAGGCAGTCCTTGATGCGGCAAGTGATGTCTCTTAGCTTGGAACACAAGTCAAGGTGTACAACGGAGAGATCAAGAAGGTGGGTGAAGAAGGAGTGATGAGGGAGTAGTAGTGAAGAAGTGAATCATTGAAGAGATGAGAGACAGAGTCGTAGAGATTTGAGAGAAGTGAGAGACTATTATTATTATCTGAAGGAAGCTTGTGGCCATGTGGGTATAGCCGAGCTGGTAAGCTAGAAGACCTGACGTGGTAAGAGACAGCCATTGATACGGTGTTTGAGATAGAAGAGAGAAAGCTTTAGCTAAAGAGAAGTTAGATATGAATGTATATAGAGGCAGAGGGAGTTAGAGAGGTCAAATGAAATAGGATTTTTTGGGAGTTGTGAGTGTAAAAAACCACGTGAAGGGGATAATGTTCTTTGTTCCATGCCCACTTACTGTTTTTTTTATGCCTCTAATAAAATTTTGATATCGACCGATGCAACTAGAGTTAGATGATGCATGTAGAATGGTAAAATGGAAATGACCCGACCAGTGTTGTCTATTTTGATCGTGGACAAAATATTAACCGTGTCTATTAACAATCAAATCCATTAATGCATGTTCTAAATGAGTTGTTCATGAATTAACCATGGACCTCAATTATGTTTTGTTTTTTTTTCTCATATTAAAATTGTCGGAAATCGCCAGAAACCATAAAAAATCACTGGAAATCGTGACCTAAATTTTTATAACCATGTACCATGCATTGTTTAACAATGTCCAACATCTTTCCGTGGACGAAGTTGAGCCTACACCATATTAGCACATTCCGTAAATGAGCTTGTCCATATACCATCCATTATGTATTGTTTGTACGCAGACTATGAACAAACCCCTATTTTGACACCTCTACGTGCTTGTACCTAATTACATCAAAGCTCTATATGCATGTATCTAATTTCATGTCTCAGTTTTGTATTCCTAACTAAGTTTTTTTCCTTTTGAAGCAAAGTATAATTGAGGTACGTACCCACTTAGATCTTTAATTAGGCGAGAAGAATCAAAACAAAGATATTATGTCAAACTCCTCAACTTTGGGGGAAAACACCGTCATTGATCTTAATTCTAATTACTGAATTAGTGAGCATATATTCTCTCATATATTGTGTGTGATCAAAGGAAGATAACATAATCTAAAACACCAAAATAATTAAACTGAAAATGATCTCTGATATAATACAAAAGCTGGTGGTTGGATAATACTATAAATGGGACCGTGTGCACGAGTGGCTTGTTGAAAACTTCAAGAGGAAACGATCCATACTAATTAATAAATCAATCACAATCGCACCGCTTTCCTTTTCTTAACTAATTTGAATTCATGAACTTGTCTTGTCTCTATCAAAGTACAGCCTGCAACTACATCTTTCATCTCTAATTAGATTTAGTTATTCACATTCCATTATCTTACTCTCAAATATCTATCCTAACTATTAAGCTTTCCATAATAAGATCTTCCCGTGACTTGGATATGTAACTTTTTTATTTTTTGATTTTCTTAGATTTGCAACTTAATTGGTGTACAAGAAGATATTTTGTTTGAGATATTTGTTCGATCCCATGCATGTATGAAAACACAATTTAAGTTATTTGTTCTATTCTATGTATATTACTAACTAAACTCCCTACACACATCCCAACCATTTCTTTTGTTTTTACTTTTACATATTCAACTACTAATAACCAATCCAACAAAAACATATAGAACCAAGTTGAAGTTAAGGTCCTTCATTCATTTCAGTAGCATCGATCGGGAGTTATGGAAACCGAGACAACCCCAAAGTTTTAGGTATTGTGAGTTTGCTACGATAGATAAGAAAAAAGAGTTGGGCCATGTGAAGTCACGTTACTCTTTGGATGGACCCTCCGTTACATAAATATAGCAACTATTAACATTACACTTATATATTGTTCATTATTTTTGTTTGGGTTTTGTCATTTTGTGTAATAATTGTGCCACCCAATTGCCATAATTAGTGAGCCATTGCCCCTATCACCTCACCTCTCTATTGCCGCCTCCATTACTGGCTCTCTTCCCATCTTTACTCACTTCAATAAAATATCAACAATATAATATCATGATATTATTATAGAGAATTATAAATGGTATGAAGAAGCCTTTTGCTTTTCTTTCATGCACCCATGTTTTCTCTATGTTCTGGTTGGGTAATACAAAAGAAAAACCAAACTTTTCATATATTACCAGTCTTTTCTTACTATGAAAGTTGATAAAAAGCCATGCATTCTCACTGTAATTGTGTACATTTGTTTATCATTTAAGATTTTTTTTCCAACAAAAAAAATCTTTTTGCAATTTTTAATACTGATTTCAAATAAATTTCTGTTTTTTCCCCTGTAAACTCAATTGCTTGATAAAATATAAAATAAATAAAATTATATTACTCTACTATATAGGAAAAAGTTAAAACGACATCTACAATGAAACATGTGAAATATGATTTTATATTGAAATTTGTTAATTGTGTATATATATATATATATATATGAATAATGCACACCAGGCTGCAAAAACTGATTTATCTATGAATTTTCGTATCGTTTATAGCAGCTTATACATGCATCCTATAAGTGAAAACAATAATGCATACCAGGCTGACTGAATTATATCTATGATTTTGTGATAAACCTATTAGTTATATTATATATATTTATCATTGTCTTATATGAAGTAGTATTATAAAATTGGAATGGGGACGGGCTCGTAGGCCGTAGCAACCTTGAACAGTTGGCTGTGTCGATGTGTGGTGACAAGAGGAATCAAAGATCCACTCCTCTCTCTCCTTTTTATTCATTAACAAATTAGCCATTAGCTAAATCACTGGACCATCCGAAAATTAAAGATCTATATAATGATGATGACTTCATAATTGGTGGCATCAAATTTTTTTTTAATGTGCACGAGCGGAGAAAACTTCAACCAATAGTAGACTGACAAGTCATCAATTTTCCATGACACACCGTACAGACAAAAATCTTGTACCGTCACTAATTCTTAGGTATTAAGAAGTGTTTAATTAGTTTGACAAAAAGTGTTTAATTTAGGTAAAAGCTATAATTAGTGTATCTTCTCTATATATGTTTAGTGTACTATTAGAGACTAACCTATATAAGCTAGGAGTGTGTTGTAAGAATGTTGAGTAAATAAACTCTATATTGGACCAGAGACTTGAAAAGAGAGTCAAGTGCAGCCTCAAGTTCCTCTGTTCTCTCCTCTAATATCTCCAACGTCTTCTTCACTTCCTTGGAGTTATCCTGATCCGAACGAAGAAGTACATCCACATTATGCAACTCGCTCATTATTGACGACGAAGATCGACCACCACCAATAAGCTTAGAGACGAATTTGAGAGAACATGTCTTTGTCTTCATCGCGGTTGTTGTAGACATAAACATGAAAAGAGAGCGGAAGATGGAGACAGCGAACTCAGTGGTCTCAGAGCCTTCCAACTTCTTGAGACCAAAAAGAAGAGTGTTGGTCTCTTTCTTGATCTTTCTCCTGAAGGCAAAGTACTCTTTAATATGAACTTCCATGGATTTGTCTTTTCTCCTAAGTGCAAACTGAAGATTTAGGAGATGCTCTCTGAGGGTAGAGATTAGGTTTCTAGCTGCGTCACATGAGTCTAGTAACGTGGCTGACACATCAAGAGAATGTTCAGCTTGAGTTGTGGGAAGAGAGTGATTAAGTTGGTGGAGGGAATGGTAAAGCTCAGAGAGATTAAGCAATGAGATTTGAAGAGATTGGGAATCAGAAGAGTTTTGGCAGATTTGAAGTTGAGAAAGTGCAGCTTGAAATTTAGCTGAAGGAGGATGGATTCTTGATGGTAGACTAATAGATCTAATGGGCATATGAAGATGGGTTTCAGGAAATGCCATGTTTCTTGATTCTGTTGAAGAGAAGAAAGAGGAGAAGTTGGGTATATATAAGAGTGAGGGCATGTGCGGGAAACATGGGATATTTTATTTGTTAAATAGACAGTTAATGTTTAGTTAAGCCACGACGCACATGGAGGTGAAATGAAGCTTTGAATGCTCTGTTTTTATAACGTGAAACCGATTTCAGTGGACCACAGAGAGAGAGCCGTAAATAGATGCTACCTTTGTTATAAGCCGGACAGAGTGGGCTTGTCAGAAGAAGAGACATGGAAACATTAGTCGCAGACCATTTGAATTTTATCCTATTAATTATTCACCTTTGGTTCCCGAGACTGTCGTGGTGAGGAAGATGTTGCCAACATCTTCCTAATCAAAGATTATACCTACTTTTAATCAAAGTTATTTTATTTAGAGATTTCCTAATCAAAGATTATACCTACTTTTATGTCGATTAGAGTTTAGGAGGGAGGTTCAATGTTTTGTCCCATGATTAAACCAATCGCGTACGTTTTATTATAAGGTTTTTTTAAAAAGGTTTGATTGAGTTCTTCGAGGCTGTTATTGGATTCATCATCAATTGGAGGGACAAGATTATGGATTAAGATAATGGTTTGTCTCCGTTACAAAAGCTATGCTTATATGATTAAATTTGTTCATTCAGAAAAAGGGTCATTGTGGATCATATGTATATGATTTAACGCAAAATTACGGGGAAAGCTTACAAGTGGTACCTTTCAGATAAAAGATCTTCATGGAATTTGATGCATTGAACCTCGTCTCAAAGACTCAAAAAAGTGTCAATCCACGCATCCTTCGATGTCAAAACCGGGTCCGGGTCTAATGATTTAGGCCCAAATCTTGCTCTTCCTATAAAATTATATTGAAACGCATCCACAAAATATGGGGCTACTACGAATGTAGTTAGAGCTCAACTTGGACTATCTACGTAGTAGGATTCAAACTCAACAAGTCAACGGTTTACCAACATATATCAAAACACTAGTATTAAGTTAATATTCAATGTTCGGATCTTAGCACACAAAACTAACATTGCCACCGCTGCAGAATCAGATACTCTGAAAAAGGCTCAGTGGTCTTATAACAAAAAAAGGTCGATAAAGTAATAAATATGTTAAAATGGAAAAAAAAACAAAATCTATTATGATTTAGGCCAATACTTTTTTTTGTTAAGATTACAGCCTAAGATCATTTAAAATGTGTGGATAATTTTTTACTTTTCAAGAAAGAGGAGTATGTCCTGATCATTTAATTTGTCCTATGTCAGTTAAAAAGATTTTTGTTTTTTTGGGAGAGGAAAAAAGACAAAGAAGTTTACCTTTGTAAACAAATGAGATAATGAATTTGTTTGTAGCAAAATAGGTAAGTTTGTAGCAAAAAAAAACATATCGGGTCAAACAGTAACGTAAACAGGCTATTAAGGGTTTGAAACAATTGAATAAATTCATCTACTTTTGTTTTTGTTTGTGCTAGCATGACAAATCCTCGAAACAGTAGCGAAGAGATGGGGAGATGTCGCAACATCATCAAAGTTAACTTTAGTGTATTTAGAAGATACTAATCAATGATTATACATCATCAACGTTTTAATATATGTTTTTTCCTTTTCAAAATTTGATCGAGCTTCAAGGCTGCCATTGGATTCATGAATCATGATTAATTTGGAAACATTTGTTGAGGGGGAGAGACAAGATTATGAAACAAAATAATGGCTTGTCCCCGTTAAACAATGTTATGAGTATATGATAAAGTTGTTTATTAGGAAGGGTAAAAAAAGAAAGAACATGTACGGGGAATCTTACAAGTGGTACGTTTCGGACAAAATATTTTTATGGAATTTGATACATTGAACCTCGTCTCAACGTTCAATCTACACATTCAATAAAAACCAAACATTTAAAAACTGGGCCTAATGATGTAGGCTCAAATATTATACAGTTTAAAACTCAAGGGAAAAACAAGTCCATACAATATTGGGCCTAATGAAACATAGTTAAAGCCCATAAGATTAGTTACGTATTGAATCAAATGAACATACTATCGAATGGGTTACGTAACGTGCTCCGATTGATTTGCGACTGCATCATCCATCAATCAAACGTCGTAACGTTATCTCTCTCTTGTCTACAATCACCCAAATTCCAGTGTTCACCATTTTCCAAAATCTCAAATCCTTTTACAATGCTTGTGTTCTTCCCAACTCGTTTTCTCTTCTTCTCCATCATCTTCCCTTTCCTTGTCTCTATCGTTCTCTACCAACTGGACTCATTCGACCCAGCTCCGTTTCCCGCTGAGTCACTCGTCTCTTCAACTACTTCAATCCCGCCGCTTCTCAACGACATATTTCTCACCGGCGCAGAGTTTTATCAGCTTCAGTCTTCTCAATAACCCCGAAGATATCGCCTACCATATAGACACTGGTCTCATTTATACTGGTTGTGTAGATGAATGGGTGAAATGAGTCAGTGTCCACGACGCAGCTAATTATCAAGAGCGAGCCAACGGTGAAACTGATCTCTGTTTCACAAAGTAAGAAACAAGTGAAACAGAGGTTTTTGAACAAGATTTGGGTTTAGAAGACTCTACCTCAAACCGAAGATTCAAAGCAACCAGGTAAAGACAAAAATCTGCAGCAACGGTCGTCTGATGGTGAAACAAAAGAGGAGTGGATCGTGCGGAGTACACGACGAAACATAGCAACCGATTTGATCCTCTGTTGATTGAAACCGCGTGTTAAAGCATCCTACCTGGCAAGACGATCTTATCAACATACGCTCTCACTTTGTCTTCTTTAAAGTCTATATAAAGCAATCACTCTGTAATTGAAAAGAATGAGAGAAATGAATCAATAAAGTGAAAACCTTCTCCTTTACAAATTCTTAGCGTTCTCTTCACTAGTGACTCAGTCGTAGGGGTCAATACCAGCGGTATACCACTCGGTATTGCTTTCGGACTTCACGGCTATAAAATTCCGAATTTATACGTGTTGCTTATGTGCTTTCCCTTTCGGTATGGGCTAATCATGGTGATGACATCAGCATTCAGTACTCTGGTACTCCTGCGCTAAAAGGAGATTTCGTCAGGTACTTTAATCTCGTGGCTGAGTAAGTCCTGGCTATAAGGCAATATGCAGCCACCTATAAGAAAGGAGTATTTTGTTGATTTAAACTACATGCCATCTAATTGTGTCTCTAAGCGGCTCGATTGAGTAGGTATGGGCATCGGACTATCCATGGTGTCTTTAAAGATGGTTGGAGCTCCCTCGTACGCTATTACCTGAATAACTTTGCTGATGGAACTAAGCAGGTCGGTGGCTTTTCATTCTCAGTTACTATACTTGCATTATATATTAACGTTTAATTATGATACTTAGAACTGTGTGCGACTACTTCTACATCACTTACTCCTGACTCTAGTTAATTTTTTTTTTGTGCAAAGGATGCGATTGATCTCCTACAAGGGCACTACATAGTTGCTGTGAGCCGATACATTTTCCCTGTGCCTCAAAAGGGAGGCCTCGAGGTTATAGCCGTGAGTATTCATCGATTAACTTTAAAAATACGCCCATTCCACTTTCTCAGCATATAAACAACTCCTGTCTAATAACTAAGTAATTTGATTTCTCAGAACTTCCCAGTGGCATTGTCGGTGGTTTTGATCAGTTTCTGGTTTGCAAAAATGTCTCTGAAACATGGTTAGTCTGATCTTTCTTTTGCTGGATGGTTATATTTTTTTTTTTCAAACTTAAATCTGAAATTCTTTAAAATGTTGAGCAGCTGGGAGTCATTACAAGCACAAGCATTTGTACTTTTCATTGCTGTGGACGGGCATTTGTGTGGGCCTGGCAGCGCTGGTGAGGGACAATGGCCGGATCTCCTGCAACCGGCCTCGTCTGCACAAGCCCAGAGGCTGATCCATTTTTTTCACTCGTGTGATCATTAACTATGACATGGAGCTCAAGTCGGAGCCAAAAGTTCTCCCTTTGATTGTTTATTTCATTGTATCAAAGTTGGATTGACACCATCTAGAGGCAATGGTCTCAGGTGGGGAGCCCTTATGATTTAATACTCCCACAGCCATCAATGACTCAGATACACAATTACACGTCTTTCTTCATCTTCATTCTATGATTCATTGGCCCGATAATTGGTTTTCTAAGTCCGTACAGTAGGACTACTTGTACTCCAAGTTTCCAAATTCAAGTCAACATGCCGTATATATGTGTTCAAAGTTCGGAACAACTAAATCTATATAGGGCGGCTAGTTCCATTGTTATAGCTATCATCATAACAAGCTGATTCTCTGACAGAGAGTGGTTAAAGCAAGATGGTCATGTTTGAGTTCCCCGCCAAACTGCATTTCCTATTTTCAAATTTTATTCATTCGAGAGAGAACACTAGGTTGTTTTCATTCAAATTTATTCATTCATTCAAGAATGGTCATATTTTATTCATTCAAATTTTCAAATCCTTGAGGTACTTTACTTATTTGGCAACGCTCTATCCCCTCCGATTCTTCAACGATTCTGACTTTGATGAGTCGTTCTCATTGCAGAACTCATCACAACGGGTGATAGACCAAGGGTAGACTCGGAAGTGCCGATTCTAGGTTGTTTTCACCATTCCCTATTTGCATCCTTTTTCTTTCCGGTCCAGGAGTAGTAATCTGCGAATCTATGTACATTGTTGTTGGGACCTCTGTTGGATCTTTTCCGCTTTTGTTTCTGAGAGATTTTAGGCTGCATTGTTGCTTGATCATATTTTGATACTGTGTTTGGTTTTAGGGTAAAAACTAGAGGAAGGAAAGCAGGAAAGCTAAAGATCCAAACAAATCAAAGAGGCCTCCCTAGTTCAAGAAGCAGTTCAAGAAGCAAATCCATGCAATTACCATATCTAAATGATTTGCTTCATTTTTAACATATCAAACCAAATATTAATCATTAAGATATGGTACGATCTACAGTACAAAAAATGGGTGAAAATTCCTTACAAAAAGAATAATGGAATCAAAACTTGGAAAAACCAGAGAAAAGCACACAACCTGGTATCTCTGACTTTCCTATCAAAAGAGGAAACAAAAAAATAAAGTAACTCTCTCTTACCTTTTTTCAACTTTCTCAGTTGCTTCAAAAATCGTTCAAAACGCCTTTGAGGAGATCCAATCCCTCGGCAGAGATGCTCCTCCTCTTATGTGACTTAGGGATCTCAATCCTAGGAGGCGGTTCCGGCGAGAAACAGACAACCACTACGGTAAGATTATCACAAGTGTTGCGTTGGAGGGCTTCCTTGACCAGAGCTTGAGAACATTTCTCAGGATCATTATGCTGCATCAGCTCCCTCCTCACCATTGTCACTGCACACTGGCTGCTCATAACGTCCCAAAGCCCATCACATCCCATTATAAGAAACTCGTCTTCCTCAGTCAGCACAATCTCCTCCAGCTCAGGCTCGCAGCTGAGAGGACAGAGTGACCCTTTAGTTCCTTTAATGTGCCAATCTCCTAAAGCTCGAGCCACGGAAAGCTGCCCGTTAAGGTAGCCATCGTAGATAACACCTCCAAGCTTCTCAATACGTAGCCGCTCAGAAGTACAGTTTGGTTTGTGGTCCTTTGATAGCTCAATGGCTCTGCCACGTTTACCAAGCACGGCTCTCGAGTCACCAGCGTTTGCAATCAGCATAGTCTTGTCCAAGATGAGAGCAGTGAGTGCAGTGGTGCCAGAGGATCTATCAAGAGAGGAAGCATCAGCTAAAGCATGATCCGTCTTCACAAAGGCACTTCTTGTTGCCTTCTTAGTGCTGGTTGGGAAGTGTTTATCTTCCATTACAAGCTTCATAATGTTCTTCTTTGTGAATGATGCAGCATCAACACCTCCATGTCCATCAAACACCTTCATAAACAACACAACTTGAGAGACAAGTATTTTGAAACAGAGCATATTTTGAAATCCGATTATATAGATCTCATATACCCCATAGAAAGCTCCAGTGGATGATCCAATATGCTCTGTGAGATCATCAACGCAGATGAATTCATCTTCCATTGACCTCTTCGGTCCTTTATCAGACCAACTTCCAGATCTGAAAACGGGCTGGAATGTTGAATTTACTCCTTCTGGAGATTTTGCACCAAACCTCTCGTCTCCTTCCTGCGAACAATCATTTCACAATGTAAGTTTGAAATCTCTGGAATTGTTATTGAATCACGAGATCCGATCGAAAGGATTCACGTTCGATCTAGCTACATTGTATCTGTTCGAGATTCCACATTTACATTCGTGATCATTTGAAGAGAAAAGAACCAAAAAAAAGGAGCAAAGAAGAGATGAACCAACGGAATCGGACAACCAAGCATTGCTGTTGCAATGGCGCATTGCAGAGAGATTCCTTGGAGGCTTGCCAAAGGAGCTGAGGTACGTCATTTTTTCATCTGTAAGCTCCAGAGTGTTAATCATCGGAGAAACTTCCGTCACCGGTGCCATTTCCAGATTCCAATCAAAAGCTTTCTTTTTCTCAGAATCATCCCTTTTAAATATAAAAGTAGCTTCTTCTTTCTTCCTCCTTATTTTACTCATCAATTAGCTCCCTGGCCGCCACGTGTGCTTTTCTCATTCTAGCTTCTTTATTAAATTAAATTGAATACTATTTTAAAAATCATTCATTTATTCGTTTACGTTCTTCTTTGTCCCCTTCTTCTTCCTATTGACAGAGCAGTGTACACAAAAGCTTGAGCGTAAGATGAAGGATGTGTTGGGGTTCTACCCTCAAGTAAACCTATTTCTTGGCGTCGTTGGCATCGCAATGCAATGGAGGTTTGATCAGTATCTGATTCAATTTCCAAAACCCTAATGGTACACTTCCATATTTGATGTTATGAATCTGAGTCTCTATCTTAGTACAATTAGCTATCAAACAATTCCAGGCTATCTGATTTTTAGGATTATAAAGCAAAAAGGTGTTGACTTGAGAGGATTCTCTCGCGCACTAACTTAAATGCGCAAAATCTGAGATTTTCCAGTATCTAACATCTGAGTGGTTTTTTTGGTATTTAAAGGAGCTTCTGACTCTGATATGGAAGTAATCATATGAGATAGGGAGTGGGTTGGGGAAAGATGAAGTGGAGATTCCACTGAGACAGAATGATACGAGTGAGTGAGACTGTGAGAGTTGAATGTGTGAACAACATTACATAAAGAGGATCTCCACTTTTGCACATTATCACTCGGCACTCAATTACTCGCTCCACCAATTCCCTCACGCTCAATGAGAAAGTGATAGGTCTCATATATAAAGCATATCTCTTCCCTTAACATTTCATTTATGCTATCAGTTCTGATTATGTTTTGCTTTGTAATGGTGGTCAGTGACTCCATAACTTGAATTTCCTCTCTTTTTACTTGAAGAAACAAGAAGGTGCTGAAATTGAGAAGATGAAATGGTGAGTCCTTGTAAAGGAACTGCATAGCAGATGATGAGACTGCTCTGTCCAAGATTTATTATTTCCTTTTTATATTTTGCTTATGGATAATTAAAATATTGAAACGTAAGTAAGGGGTCATTGCACTGCGCCTGCACACTCCCAACTCTATCATGAAGAAGAACTTCATTCAAAGGTGGCATAACTTAACTCATGTTGGACAGAGTACGTATGGACTGTATGCTTATGAGACTGTCTGGCTGCTTGCTCACGCCATTGATGATTTCTTCCACAAAGGTGGAAATGTTTCCTTTTCGACTAATCCGTTTATATCTGAGCTTAGGGGTGGAAACTTGCACCTTGATGCTCTGAAAGTCTTTGATGGAGGAAAGAAATTTCTTGAGAGCATCTTACAGGTTGATTGAATCGGCTTAACTGGTAGGATGAAGTTTACTAAAGACAGGAACCTTGTAAATCCAGCATTTGATGTGCTTAATGTCATTGGTACTGGTTACAGGACCATTGGTTACTGGCATGATCATCTAGGCTTGCCTGTGATGCCGCTTGACGAGCTGGTTAACACATCTTTCTCGGGACAGAAGCTTCATAGTGTTGTCTGGCCAGGACAGACAACACAAATTCCCCGTGGATGGGTGTTCTCGAACAATGGAAGACATTTGAGGATTGGAGTTCCAAATCGTTTTAGGTTCAAAGACGTTATCTCAGTTTACAACAACGGGATGATCGCTGGCTTCTGTGTTGATGTATTCATTGCCGCTCTCAACTTATTACCTTATGCAGTCCCGTTTGAACTTGTAGCTTTTGGGAATGGTCATGAAATCCAAGTAACTCTGAGCTAGTGCGCTTGATAACGCCTGGGGTGAGTATATAAGCACTTTTTTAAAACCTGTTATGATGACGGCTCTGTTGGTGGGTGTAATTACATGTTTTGTGGCTCAAACATCTTTTACACAGGTCTACGATGCAGCTGTTGGTGATATCACCATCATTACAGAGAGAACCAAAATGGCAGATTTTACTCAGCCGTATGTGGAGTCAGGGCTAGTGGTGGTGGCTCCTGTTCGGAAGTTGGGTTCCCGTTCTATGGTGTTCTTGAGGCCGTTCACTCCTCAGATGTGGCTTATTGCAGCTGCCTCTTTCCTAATAGTTGGCGCTGTCATCTGTTTTCTGGAGCATAAACACAATGACAATTTTCGAGGCCCTCCTCGGAGACAAGTCATGACTATCTGGTGAAAACAGAATAAGCTCCAACTGGATGGACTCAATTCCACACACTACACTACAATTTTTCAGGTTTTTTCTCTGAAATATTTCGTTGTTTTGCAGGTTCAGCTTTTCAACTCTTTTCTTCTCGCATAGTAAGTGTACTCACATCCCCTCTTCTTTCTTTGTTTTCCATTTTAAAATGGCAAGAAGTTGTCCAATGTATTATGCTGAATTTATACAGGAGAGACTACCATCAGCAACCTTGGAAGAATAGTGCTGATAATATGGCTATTCGTAGTTCTCATAATAAGCTCAAGTTATACTGCGAGCCTTACATCAAGCCTCACAGTTCATCAGCTGTCTTCACCAATCAAAGGTAGAAATTTTGCAAACAAACAATGTTCCTATTGGGTATCCAGTAAGCTCATTTGTCAAAGACTATTTGGTTCACGAACTCAAAATCCATGAGTCAAGACTGGTCCCTCTTCAGTCTTCAGAGGAATATGATAAGGCCTTGAAAGATGGTCCAGGAAAAGGTGGTGTTGCTGCTGTTGTTGGTGAACGTGTTTTCATGGAGTTTTCCTTTCAACCCGGTGTGAGTTTGGCATAGTTGGACGAGAGTTCACAAAAAATGGATGGGGATTTGTGAGTATCGTTCTGAGTATGTTGTCACTGAATCTAAACAACTTCTAACTGTTTTGGTGAAAAACTGTAGCCTGCAGAATATTTAGAATTGATGGCCTGATAGTGATGATGATACATTTTTTTTTTCTCCACTGTTCAGGCATTTCCGCATAACTCGCCTTTGGCGGTGGATGTCTCCGCGGCGATTCTGCAGTAATCAGAAAATGGAGATATGCAGAGAATTCGGGACAAATGTTTGTTGAGGAAGGCTTGCTCTCTGTAAGGAGCTGAGATAGAAGTGGATAGGGTGGAGCTTAAAAACTTTTGGGGATTGTTTGTGGTGTGTGGAGTGGCATGTGTTCTTGCTCTTGCCATGTATACAGTACTGATGATACGTCAGTTTGGACGACAGTGTCCTGAAGAAGCAAAGGGGTCGATCAGGAGAAGAAGCTTACCATCTGCACGTATCAACTCTTTTCTTTCCTTTGTGGAAAAGAAAGAGGAAAACGCCAAGGCTCGGTCCTCTAGGGAAAGGCAGCTCGAAGATATCTCAGTCAATGGTTAAAGGTTAAAGTCTGAGTAACTGAAATGTTTCCAGCAAATTAAATTCCCCAGAGAGACTCATAATGGCTCTAGTATGTGTTGCTCTCTCTTGTTGCTACACTTGAGATCAAACTCTCTTTGTATTTATTCTCACAGTGATTATGATTAATATCTCTAAAGATGTACAGTTAAAAATAAAAACTCTGATTCTCTTCATCTCATGGTTACAAAAGGAAAGACCTCCCAACTTGCAGCTACAGCACAAAGAATCAAGGAAAGCTTATACAGCCTGAGGAAGCATTATAGAAGCCCAAAATAATGGTATGGATTTGTTCTTATTAATGCTTTAAATACAGTAGGAATGTTAAAAAAAGGCAACAGAGAAAACGAAGTCATCCATCAGACAGAAACGAAGCTGCAGCGTCTTGCTGTTTTGCACCTACTGAGAAGAACTCAGAGATAACTTCAAGGGGCATTCCCTTTGTCTCCGGTACCTTGAGGTACACAAAAACCCATGCGACAGCGCAAAAAAATGCATATATGCCAAAGACTCCTGCAAGGCCAAGGGATTTCAGCATGACAGGGAGAGTGTAAGTGACAATTATGTCACAAATCCAGAAAGTGAGGGCACAGATGGTGATGCAGAGACCACGCACAGAGGTAGGGAAAATCTCTGAGCAGAGGATGTTTGGGATTGCCCCAAAACCCATCACAAAACAGCTTAGGTACACTGTAACGCTGGCTGTCGATATCAACGCATTTGCTGTGCCTCCAAGCTTTACCAAGCTTCCTATCACCAGCGTTATCAGCGACAGTATTAGAATGGGGATTGTGGAAAGCATCAGAGACCTGCAATCACATTTTTGGGTATTGTTACATTTCAAATGATGCCATTCAGCTGAAAGAGAGAAGGGGAAAGCAGAGAGAACTCGCCTTCTCCCAGCTACATCCATTAACCTCATGGAAACAAGAATGCAGGGAAGCATCAAAAGTGTAGTTAAGGCGCTTATGAGAAGCGATGCAGACTCTGCACTTATTCCAAGGTTTTTCAAAAGACTTGACACACCTGTTTCCCCCAATATTTGAGGTGTATAATACATCACTCCGTTTATTCCTGCAAACTGCAAACATTCTTCCTCTCCTTTATTTGTTATGTGGTTTAACATTTTAAAGTCAAACAATAAGAACGATTACCTGTTGCAGTATCTGAAGCCCAACTCCAACGATCAAAGCTCTCTTAACCCCTGGTTCCATTAGCTCTCTCCAGCCTGGAGCATTTTTAACCTCTTGTGACAACATTGCAATCTCGACTTTACCTCCGGGCATCATCGAAGCTTGGCTAACAAGTGCAGCAGCCTGAACGTATCCATTCCCCTGATCAGGAACACCAGCTTCTGTGTGGAAGGAGAGAAGCGACCCGCATCGCGAAAAAGGATTGTTGTTGACGTTGTTGTTGTTGGCAGTTTCCTCGTGAATATACATTCTCTGTAACCCTCCACTGACTCTCTTACCATCTGCACCAACCTTGTCGTTATACTTCCACGCCAGTTGCCATCCACCGCCTATGCTTGTAGCTGTCGCAGTATCGCCCACGTTTGCCATAAACAAGCTGCTCTGTCGCCTATGTATGGTCCCAGTGGTCCGCTGGTAGCATTCATCCGTCTCAGTGATCTGAGGGGAAAGCAGAGGACTGTTCAAGTTTTCATCTTCGTCAGAGCTATCTTCATTGTTCCTCTCTGGATCCCACTGAGACTCCTGCCTTCCCATCATTCCAAGTATACTTCCCATATTGGGGAAGATCATGCTGCGCGATGATGTATTCATGCTCTCGGAAGGGAGTTTTTCGTGGATGCTACCAAAGAGAGTGACAAGTGGATCCATGAGAGATCCACCACGCTGTAACATGCTGCCTTGTCGAGATGCCAATGCCAGAGAACTCTGTCCTTTCACTGGTTTAGCCATCCATGACTGTCCATCCTCTGGACCATATAGTTTTATCTGATCTTTCCTCGGCAGTTTATGTCCACTCTCGCTTTCCTCATTGTCTGGTCCAATCACATATTCTTCTATCGACGTGTCTTTTCCCACCCCAAGCCCTTCAACCAGTAGAGCAAGCTCGCCTAGATTACACCCCGAGTTAGTCTAAGTTCAAAGTGGATAATCTAAAGGTCTTAATGTTCATCAAGACAAACCTGAAACATCTTCTCTGCCACGGAGTCTCTGCAGAACCTGTCTAGCTTCTTCCATCCGACCTTTGCTGACAAGCCACCTTGGAGATTCAGGCAAAAAGAAAGCCGCAAGTGCAAAGTAGAGAATGGACGGAATTGACAAAACACCAAGCATGAGCCTCCAGCTTGGCGATTCTTGAAGCGACATCCCAAACACAAGACAGTATGATAAAAACATCCCACCGGATCCACAGAACTGTGGAAAAGTGTTGAGTAGACCTCTGATTTCAGAAGGTGAGGTCTCAGAGATGTAGATTGGGATGAGAGTGACAGCTAGACCGATCCCACACCCATCTAGAAGCCTTGCGAAAAGGAGGACGTAGACATTGGGAGACCAAAACATAATGAGACTACTCAGAAAATATAGAAGAGAAGAGAGTATAAGCATCGATCGCCTTCCTACTCTGTCAGAGACAGGACCAGAGAAAGTTGTGATCAAAGTGGCTCCAATGAGAGACATTGCTACGATCAATCCTTCTAGCTTTGGTTCTTTCTCCAAATGGAATTCTTTCTTTATGTAAATTACAGCTCCTGCCACCAAAATAGAATCAACATCAATCTTTTGTATAGTTCTGTATATGTAAAGAAAGGGAAAGAAAGAGAGACACCTGCAATGGTGGCATTGTCCCAGCCCTGCAACATATTCCCAATTGCAGCGGCTAAAGCAACCAGCACTACACTCCTCATCTCTTTCTATAGTGATTTTATTTCCCACGATCAATAATCTAGTTGATAGATCATGATACGTTTCTTCCTTCCGAACAGAATACTTTAATGTCCTATAATAATTTCTTTCACAAACCGAGAGACAGAAAATAACAGGAGTTGTTAATCTGATGGTTATTTATTACACTTGATCTATGCAATTTAACAAAAAAAAACACAAGAGTTGTCGAAGATGTTTGAAGAACAAGAATTAAAGTGATTAATCAGAAACATGAACAATTTGAGAAGTGGAAATAACTGTAGGATAGGGAGAGAAAGTTCGTTGGTCAAGAAGAGATATAAAAGGAGAATGTGACAACCAACACTTGTTCTCTATTTTGACCGCTTCTTCTGTGTAATTTATCACTTTTTAACTTCTGTAATTACCCAAATAATTTTGTTTTAAAACGTTAAGAAACATCTCACCACCTCTTTAACAAAAAAATAAAATAAAAAATCTCACGACCTCTATGAAAAGCTCCTCGACTCATGACAAGGTCCAACTCTTCCCAAAACCTTGAAATGGATTATCTCCACAAGATATTTCTAAATATAGATGCTTTTTAGGACCCAACAAGCACGTAACAAATATATCTATATGCTGTGGTTCCATGTAATTACAAAACTACAATGAAAAGACTATCTTGTAGACTAGTAGTGTATAAAATTTCAAAATACAAACTATTAAGTTACAAATTCTGATAATTTTCACTATATATTGTTTTTCATTGTGTTGTGATTACTCAACGCTTTCACAAGTACTTCATCTTGAATCTTGATCAATCATAAAACTCGAGCTTAGTTGAATCTCGAACAGAACGCGGGTTTGAGTTATACCGAGAAAGAAGAAAAGAAGGAAAACATGGCGTCATGCGAATATAAGAGTTCACCCACCAAACCTGTGAGCTACGTTTTGGTGATAAAGATATTACAAAATTTCATTTAAGCATCGAGAGAATTACAACGTTACACCCGAGAATTAACTCATAGTTTTATACTTAACTCACACTCTTGGTCGATACCAACCCGCGTAAAGCATAGACCAGAATCTACACATTAAAACGTTATATGTGATTTAAGTTTAACTAGCAAAGTTGGATTTAAAGTTAGGAATACGAGGGAAGAATCTGCATAGCTGTAGCGTGTTGACAGAATTAATTGGCCGAATAAAGCGGAAGGCCCATTTAAACACTTCTTAACCTTTGCTTTTAAATGTCGAGGAATCATTTTTTAAAAAATTGAACCGGACGTTAAACTGGTGCTTCCATTGTGTTATGTGGTTCAATCCATTGAGCTTTGGTTTAAAGTCGACGGCGGTTCTCTAGATAAAACCCAAACCGACTCGATCATCTTCCCGCAACTTTATATCTGCTTTCCCAATTCCTGCTGCTGATGAAGTCGTATTTTTTGGTCGTCTGAAACCCTAGACACATCGCAGGTTAGTCGTAGTGCAGGAATTTAGGGCTCAATCTCGATTTATAGTCTATATTCTCTGCTTTTGAATAGATATGTGTTAGTCTTTGATGAATTCTATGTGGCTGTTTCGCGTTCAATCTTGTTTGAAAAAACCTCAAATTTGTTGTTTTTGATCTGTGCAGATATGCAAAATTCGAGGATTCCACCGTTTTCTGAAGCAAAGAGAAAGAAGATTCCTACTCCAAAACAATCCTTGACCCAATTACCACCAAGAATCGGGAAAAAAACTTCAACGAAGAACAAATCGGAGCAGGTTCAAGCAATTTCCCATCAACTTGAGTTGTCTAATTCAGATTCATCTCCCGGAAACGATTACAGAGCATTAAGGCGCAAGTATTTGATGCTAGAGGAAGATAGCTTTGCATTGGAGAAAGAATTAAAAGAAGCCGAGGATGAGGTTAAAGCGCTTGAAGATGAAAAACTTGAGCTCTTGGACAAGCTCGTTGTAATGGAAGGTTTAGTTGATCCTTGATTGTAGCCTAGCCACTTGTATGGCCCCATTCATATGTACAAGCCGTCTTATATAGTGAAGGTTGTTGCGTCTTTTAAGTTAATCAAAAGATGATCTTGGCTATGAGATTAATGACGTAACTTGCTACAGTTCCATACTAGTCACTGATTTAGGTCAATAATCCATTTTGAGTCTACTGTGTGTAAGTAAACATTGCACAAATATTTTGCCAAGACGTGTTCAGTCCTAAGATTGGCCTGGAGATTTTGTCCAAACTCGGATACCAAGTGCCAAGTCCAAACAAAATGACTAAAAAAAACAGTTTTTGACACCACGTGTCCCTCATCCACATTAGACTGATAGATGAATTGCAACGTGTGGCTAAAAATCGATTCACGGCTTCAGAATCTGTTTTAGACCAAAGTCGAGTGCTTTCTTCTAATGCTTCTTTTTAAGCGTATATGGCCGCGTCTCTAACATCTCTTCCGACCGCTTTTGGTCTGAGCCATGGTGATGAATGTTACAACCGTTCACCGACCAAATCACCATTTCCAAGTCATCATCTGGCCGTGAAGAGGAAGGGTCACTTGCTACATTTCGAACGTTGTACAGTGAGGAGATTGGTGGTGACGCAGGCGACGGAGGGATCCAGAAAATCTAAAGAAAGTGACCCGTCTTGGGCGAACCCTGACTCAGATGAGCCACCTCCTTGGGCTAGAGATGAAGGTCGTCCTTCTACGTCTCAAGAGGGGTTTGAGATTCCCTTTTATGTTTATCTGCTAGCCTCTGCGATTACTGCCATTGCTGCTGTATACTTCTTCTCTCTCTCTCTCTCTCTCTTTCTCATCTTCCGTTGCCTTTTAGTTGCCGATTTCATAATCAAAGATGTTATCTCTATGCATAATTTTGGGCACTGTAGATTGGTTCTGTTTTCGAGTACTCAAGCAAGAATCCAGTTTTCGGGGTCTTGGAATCTGATAGCATCTTTTATACTCCTGTGCTTGGATTCTTTGCTTTTACTGGAATCCCCACTTCTGTGAGTTCCTTGTCTCTCTTACCCATTTGATCTTTGTGTTGTTTCGTCAGCTGATAAAAGTGGGGTTTTGCGTGCAGATATTCCTATGGTTCAAATCCGTTGAAGCTGCTAATAAGGAAGCTCAGGAACAAGATAAAAGAGATGGCTATCGTTAAAACTCTTTTTGTGTGTTTCGCCATAACTGTATGAGTTATTGTTGTCCCTCAACGTACTTTGAATATAATTCTGCATTTGAAAGGAGCTTACTTCTGTTCATTGTCTTGTTACCCGTCTGATTTATTTGTAATGCTAACAAGATGTCATGTTCCAACGAATAAATGCTGCAGCTAAACCGAGTAAACTAATGTCGAAGATGCCTGCATTGAAATGCTCAGCTCAACATTCCCAAGTAAACAGAGGCAACTTGGCTTATATATTGAGATTATCCTCTCTTTTATTTGTCCCTCTAGATCAACAAACAATTCAAAAGAGTTGATATGTCTGGAGCTGATGGTTTACAAAACCAACTTGTCGTTGAAAGACATAACTTGCTTTCATTGTTGGTAGGAGGAAATCGGAGTCAGAATATCAGGTGAAGGCTGATTTTGCTTCAGGAAATGAATGAATACACAAAATCACGTGTTTAGTTGGTCTAGTTGAATTTGACGTTTCCATTTGAATATATAGAAACAAGTACTCTCTACCGCTCATGTAGCAGGACTGTTCCCTCTGAAAGATACAAGTGGTATGCAAATTGTTAAAGCAAATGATTTGAATGTCATTTGGTCAATTGGTGTTTTCCTTTTCTGATTACAAATGAATTTGCAAGACATGACCCAAATAAAGATGTACTTTTGGATTTGGAGCTTCAACTTAGCCTTAAACTAAGACAACCGAAAAAAGAAAGAAAAAACTTTGAAGACTCCAGTTCAGCAAATTATTACAGATCAAATGAGAATGAATCTTGTCGGGCTCTTATAAAGATGGGTTGTTAAAGATTAGTTGTTTTGGGCTCCCCCAAGAGAAAGAGAGGAGATAGATAGAAATCTCAGGAGAATCTTCGATTCATCTGTGAAGCGGATAAACCAAAGAAGTCGCCGGAGCTGGCGATATGGGAGAATCCAGAGACTTCGGAGCTGAGGAACATATGCCTTCAAACTTGTTCCACTCCATCATCGCCGTAACCATCTGGCTTGGCTCCATTCACTTCAACGTCGCTATTGTTCTCTCTTCTCTCATTTTCCTTCCTCCTTCTCTATCTCTATTGTACATACCCCCTCTCTCTCTACGTCTCTGTTTCTATCCCTCGCTTTGCTTTTACAGGTCTCAAATTAAACTCTTTGGAATCCTCTGTTTTCAGGGTTATCTTCATCCCAATCGATGATTAGAGCAAATACGGGCGTAAGCTCGCTAGGTACTTGTTATCTCTCTTCCTCTATCTGATTCGATCTCCAATCGTTTTTTGCTGTTCTCGAATTCATGTTTTTGTTTGACCAGGTACATATGTAAGCACGCCGGTAGTTATTTCCCTCTCTCTTCACGTTGAGGACTATGAAGCTTTTCAACCAAATCGTGCTTATGGTCTGTCACAAATTCCTTTTTACTCCCAAAGTATCAAACTTTAAGATGAGTTTGTGATATCGTTGACTTTTTTATAACCTGTGATTACAGTGTTTGGTTATGAACCACATTCAGTTCTGCCGCTTGGAGCTATCGCACTTGCTGATCTAACAGGGTTTATGCCTTTTACTAAAATCAAAGTTCTTGCAGGTACCGCTGTGAGTTCTTGCTGCTTTATCTCTTGTGTGTATCCTTAATTAACCTTCTTGTCCCCGAACTCTTTTTTTTTTGCAAAATTGATTGTTAGATTTTCTACACTCCCTTTCTAAGGCCCCTATGGACATGGTGTGGACTCGCCCCTGCTTCCAGGAAGAATTTTGCTTCCCTTTTGAGTTCTGGCTATAGTTGTATCCTTGTACCTGGTGGTGTGCAGGAGACATTGCACATGCAACATGATGTTGAGGTAACTTTATATTCTTTTGCTTTGATGAAATTATATTCTTCTGAAAGTATTGTAAGAGTCTTACATCTGTTCCAAAGCTTCCACTAAATCTTCAACACTTAGATGCCACGGCTGTTGCTCTCTTACTTCGGTCTCAAATCCACTGGCATGTCTTACGACAACCCAACAGATCTATTCCAGATTCATTTTCACGAACTGCAGCAAACTCGATAGGGCTGCAACGGATGTTATATATCTTCCTTTGCTCAAAGGAAACCCCTGCTGCTTTCAGATGCACTAAATTGCTGCAATGTCGTTTCCATGATCTCTTTCAATATATGTTTCCTCTGTTTCAAAATCATTCTCGTATATATGAATTTCCTTTTGTATTTGCAGGGTTCTGATTCGTAGCCTTTGTTCAGTACTTGATTTCCTGGAAGTGAACTACATTCATGGCTCTGTCATGAAGCCGTTGGATCTATATTGGAGCTCAGAATGCCTCCAAATTGGCACGAAAATAGGCTTGCCGGTCGAGCTTTATGTGCTGTTGTCTCATTTCCAGACTCTCAAGAACAAATCAACTGTTTTGCGGTGAAATGCACATTCAAACTAGAGATAAAAGAAGGGTCGTGGATCGACTTTTCTTTCCCAGTTGGAAGTTGGAGTAATCAGGGCAACATAGAAGTTAGCATCAACTAATTACTTATAGTAGCAGCAAAAAAAAACAGAAATATAAAATGCGTATACTATCTTCTTGCCGTTAATCGTTAATGAATATTCCACTCTACATGTTGTTACAAAAATTTCTTTGAAAAAAGCTGAAAAGGAAGGGAACGTACAAAAATTATTGTCTTCGTATAAATGATACAAAAGTATGAAATGAAAGATTTAAAAACAAAACACAAAGGTTCTGGTTGGGTGACTGAAGTACAAAATTTCAATCTGCCATTTCAACTTAGTAAAAGAAACGAATTTTAAAAGATATATATAGGCAAATTGCGTATACATTAACCATTTTTGTTTCTCTATCTTGTCTTCTTTGTAGGTAGCTTAGGTATCTGTATCCAAGTGGTTTTGGTTCTTCTGTAATAATAAAAAAACACAAAAATCTAGTCGTCCCAGTCATGATCCTAGCCATCTCGGCTCGGACCCCTTGCTGTTAAGCCGTTGGCAGAGATGCTGACACTTTTTGCTGCACCACCAGGCGATTTCACAGCATTATTCTCATCCCAATCATCATCCCAACCCTCGTCCCAATCCGCTGTCTCCACATCATGGACCCCTGACTCGTTTTCTAAGCCTGACCCTGCGCTCAATTCTAACTCACGGTAAGGCACTCCATTGCCTGCACGGCTATTCTTCCGGCACAGACAAAATGCCCAAATTCCCCCAAAGACAACGACTGATACTATTAAAAAATAAGCGCCGTTAATGGGCGTTACTAGCTTTTCATATGAAGGAAAGTGGATGATTAAGGTATTTTCTTCTGGTGGGTAAATGTGAAGCACACACTCTCCCTTCCCAGCATTCAGTATGATCTTGTCTGTGTCTCCACCAATGGATATGTTTACCTGTGCAAGTGAAACAAGGTTGATTCAGTTTAGTACCATGGAATAACTTTGCGTTGTATCATTAAAGATCACATAACTAAGACTTCCAGAGATAAAAATGTGCAACATAGCGCTTTTTATCAATGAAATCATCTCGGAAGCACATAGAAATCATACCCTTTGACTCTGGTGTTTTGCCAGTGTCAGCTCTTGTAAAGAGTTAGCCAGAAGAACAATGTTTACTTTTAGAGATTTTTCACCTTCGTTTTGAACTAGAATCAACCAGTGAGCAGAACCTGCAATTATAAAACACAACTTAAGAATGAAAATTCAATCCGCTCAAGCAAAACTTACTGGCGAAAACAGAGCATATAAATCAGAGACCTTCAAATTGTTGGGGAATAGCTATAATATGTAAGAAAGTTACATGTCATTGGGATCATAATCATTTGAAAACACAACACAAATCATGTCAAACATCTGCTACTTCGAGTTGTTGATTCAGCAACAAGGCTTCCCAATAATGTCAAATATCTTCTAGTTTGGTCCCAAATTTATAAAGGCCATCCTCCCAAAAGAATATTTATTACATCTTATCCACCCATTTTCATGGACCTGTCTCTATGTTGCAAACAAAACCTGCTATATGGCTTTTACTCAAGAAGCTAACACGATTTGTATCATTGCATTGTTCAATAAACAGGAAAGAACATGCCATAAATATCATTTCGAATGAAAGATGAAACCAATAGAATAGAAATCTAAAAAAATGGCACTACAAAGAGGTGTAAATATACCTTTTTCAATACTTAAAGTGCACGCCACCAATGAATTCTCAGTTCTACATATATTAGACTTTCCTGCACAGGTCTCTACACTGGCAGAGTCTGAGCTCCCTTTAACGTCATTCACCTTAACAGTATCTTTAGCTAGAGTACTTTCCTTATCTGGCCCCGTCCCATTTTTCCCACTCTCTACACTATCTGGAGGAGGCGGCGCCAATTTAGCCGGTAATTTTCCATTATCCAGGCTGTTTGTTTGATTCGCTGGAGGCGGACTTATCGGCACTGTTGTATTTAACACTTTTGTAGTTCCATTCTTCTCATTTAACACTGTCGCTGGAGGTGGACTCACAGAATCAAGCTTCTTAGTATTAGGATTCGTCGAATTACTAGTTGGCAGAGAAGGTTCTGATGAGCTAACATTGGATTTTTCACCAATAGGACTAGAATTAGGCAACAGAGACTTCTGAAGCATAAACATACAGTAAAGTCAAACACTGTACAAAAACAATAAGCAATTCAAGGGGAAAAAGAAATCGAATTTACTTGTTTAGTGGTTGAATTTGAATTATCCTTGTGTGTTTCTTCATCAACTAACTCCCGAAATTTCCCAACCGACGAAGCATGGGAGATAAACAAAATCAATAGAAGAAATGATAAGACCCAACTTCTATCCATCGCAACTAGGATCAAACCCTAAATTATGATTCGATCGGTTGATTTATTAGCCAGTAGCAGTCTTGATTTGATCCAACGATACTTACCGGATTTGAACCTCGGCAGCAGAAGCTCATTTTCAGGGCATCTCAGATTTGCAGATCACAGTCATGCGATTGCAAATCACCAAGCTTAAATTTCACGCAAAGGATTGGGAAAACAGTGACAGAGATAGATGATTGATGTAATCAGACTTGTCGGGTTTGAAGATCGATGAGAAGACGAAGGGTGGCTCTGGCTCGTGTTGGTCGCGTCTGAAATGGAATCGAGTCGTGGAGCCGAGTTGAGCTTTACAATCCACTCTCCACCCCCATGGAGCCGTCGGACAAATATTTGGGCCGTAATATTTTAAACCCCATTTGTCGTGTATCTCATATAAGTCTATGAGGCCCATCATCTGCCAACTTAACTAACCGAACCGGGGTTATTGAACAAAACTTACCTGGACGGCTGGACTTATTTGTTAAATTGTTTGATTAAGAAAATAAGAGTAAAC
The DNA here is from genome assembly GCA_963922655.1 of Cardamine chenopodiifolia. NCBI lineage: Eukaryota > Viridiplantae > Streptophyta > Magnoliopsida > Brassicales > Brassicaceae > Cardamine > Cardamine chenopodiifolia. The sequence goes on from OZ000463.1 coordinate 14,517,741, forward strand.
TAGTTAACCAAATGTTTATATACGTAGCGTCATAAAACTACTTAACCCAATGTTTTTTAACGTTTATTGATTATATAACGCACTCTATTCAGCTTAACATGTTTAGGTTTATCTATGGAGTAAGCTTGAAGATATTTTGATCCACAAGGAAACTAATTCTAACCGAATATGGATTTAGGAGATTAAAATAAGAATAAGATTTATATTTTAGAGTTATCTAATATATTTTAGGATTTATCTAAATATATTTAGGAGTTATCTAATAAAAATTTTATATTTATATTAGGAATAAGTGTTACTAGAAACACTATAATTACAACTGTTGAGTTGTGACAATTGTATGAGAGTTAACAATTGTATGAGAATTAAGAATAATTCTAAGAGTTCTATAGGAGAACAAGAGTTTTAAGAGAGAGAGTTTTGAATGTTTAGTTTTGAAAGAGTTTCTAAATAAAAGAATTATTCTTATTATAAAGCAAGGTTGTGTTTGATTGAATATTAATTCTTGAATTAGAGACGAGATCAAATTTATCAATACTAATCTTCCATCATTTCATTGTTGATCTGAAAAGAAATCAATCCTCTACTGATTTACCACATTTGTTAGAATTTACATCTTTTTTCTATTTACTAACGCCTCGCCTTCTTACCTTTTTATCTAAATTCAACTCTTTGTACTGTAATCTGTAATTACATATCTTTGTCGATATTTCAATTTTATCGACATCCAACTTCTCTTCCTTCTTTATGATTTATTGGTGGATTAGACTCTAGTGCCACGCATTAAGTTAATTCTTTATGGTGCTGCACAACAAAACATTCGGGACACGTATATCCTTACTAATACTAAGCAACAAATCCAAGCCTGCATTAGTATATATATATTAAGTTAATTGCATTTCAGTTTTCTAACATGCTTGGTTTTAAAACTTCACTTTGCAATTCTTTGAGGCTGTTATCTACATCATTAACAAAGCTATTGAGGCATATATCAGAAGTTGTTAGCCAGCAGTGATTGTTTTCGACAAATGTAGATGGGCAACTATTTCGGATATACTTTTGGAGATGGAGCTAGCTAGTTTGACTTTCTTCATTATCAAGAAACATGAGACAGAGAGATGTAATTACATTGTCGTTATTACCATACATATGAAATTGTTCATAACATAACTAAGTAAACGAAGTCGTGAAACGGGAAATAGAAGCAGTACACTTTTATTTAGGATAAAAAGCTGGCAACTTTGATTAGTCGTACATCTGTTCACTTGCCTCTTTTACACGTCAGTCGATATACTGCAACATTCAAACAACCAAAACAAATATGTCTCATTACACTGGATACCACTAAGATAGAGAAACTCCAAATGGATTGATTCATACAGCCATTATAAAGAAAAAGGAAAAGAAAAAAAAACGTTACTCCATTCTTCTAATTATCCACAGCGTTTGAATTAGTTACGAAACTTTTGTTAAGTACTATACAATTATGCCAAAAAATTTATAATATTATATTCTAAAAAAACTTTTAAAAACACACGTTTTCTTACGTCTGAGTTGTTATTATTGTTACCAAATATTTTATGATTTTTCAAACTATTGTTAGAGTTTATAAATAGCTAACTGTATTTTTATGTGTAAAAAAGAATTGCAATTGCTTTGATTTTCAATTAATCTCTTCCAAGATTTTTTGTACGTTACTTATATTTAAATATATAGTAACGTAGAAAAGATTACTAACTACAATTTTTTTTAAAATGATATCAAGCTCCTAGTTTGATTAAATAGCTTGCTTGAAGTCAATGTGGTAGTTTAATTTAGTTTAACTCAATAAATTTTATATCATTTTATAATTCAAATGTATAATGAAATTTTCTGGAATTTTCTTTGAATGGATGTTTGTAAAGTTATTTCTATATTCCAATATAAAACAAAAAATTTACTATAAAACAAACTTAAAAGTTATAGAGACGTACTTGTCACAATTAGTGCTGAAACTGATGGGGTAGGGAATTGAAACACCACAAGTGGTAGGAAGTGAGGCCACAAGGTCGGTATTGAGGCCTTTGATTTCCTTACCCGCTACTTTAAGGCACTCACATACTTGTCGCCGGTCCGGTGTGGTCTGAGCCAGACGGTTCAATGACTCGACTCCCACGCAGCAACCTGATGGCAATGGACCACCGTTGGTTAAGTAGTTCACGCACTGTGCCAGTACACTCGTCACTGTCCCACACTGGATGCTTGACTCTGTTAGAGCTGCCATGTAGACCGTAAGAACGAGGAGGCATGTGATGATCTTGGGAGCGAACGCCATTTTTGTTTCTTGATTTTAATTGCTTTTACTTTGTTGAGGTCGGTGGGAGTTTTATAATTGGGAAAACTCATGAACGTCATGCGTACCCGTTAATCATGCGTAGTTTCAAATGCATGCAAATTTAATGAATAGATAAGACTATTTTTATTGTTATACATTTTCCAATGTAATATGTTGCTTTCCCCGATTTTCTCTTAATTGAGTTTCAAGAAGATTAAAAAAAAAAAAAAGATGTAACATCAAATCTAGGGTTAAGCCCGAATTATATATATATATCGTCAAATAATAAATTATAAATTTTGAGCATTGGTGATGGAGTATTCAAAATCCAATGGAATGTAAGTTGTTGTCTAATTTACCTTATGTACTATCTGGACATGTCAAACAAGGTGGTACTACAGCTAAGCACAAAATTTGAGGTCATATGTGACACGATTCCACGAGAGTAAGAAAACTCTTGGACATGTGGACCGAAATGGTGATCAAGTGGCAGTTCAAGGAAATAAATAAAAAGAGAAAAAGGGTAGAAGTTAATGGACCAAAAATCAAATGGTAAAGAGTTGGAGACATCAAAGGAAAAGGACAAGAGGAAAAGCATGCATGGAAAACAAATCGAGATTTGGATATTTGTCGAACAAGGACTCTTGGAGGCTATACGGTCACACATACTTGGAGAAATCCAAGAGGATCTCCACAAAGTCGTAGGCGAATTATATATTATTATAAAAATGGATATCTTCTGCATTATCTTCATCTATATGATAAATCCTTTTTTCGTTTTATACATCTACATCAATTATAATGTAATGGATGTAATTTATGTTATGCTTACAAACGCTTTTTAAACTAAATTTAGGTCGATCGGCGATTTTTTGGGGGTGGTTTTTACTAGAAAATAATGGTTAGAAACTTAGCATTGAATAAAAGTAAGGTGCCTTAGCAACGGAATGTAGGGTCGATCGACATATTATACACTCGGTCACTCACCGACGATAAAGATTACAAAATAGATTGAGAAGAGTAAAGGAGCAAGTTGTGAGAGTGAACTAGATATGGATTGACAAAGAAAGATTGTGTACGTATCTTTTTTTGTTTGGTTTTATTATAGTAAAGATCAACTGTTTTCCTCATATACGATGATCTTTTCTGGCAAACACAAACAAAATTTAGGATGTTCTAGATTGAATGAATTCGAACCTTTAGAATTAATGGGTATTCTATAGTTTTTGTTTTGTTTTATAAACACCATGTACCAGGAATAGAAGTATGCTTTAGAAGCATACTGATCAGTCCATTTAACTGTCTTAATGTTGATTATGAATTGTTATTTCTCTCTAGTTAAGTCAATTGTATAATAATTGTATTAAAAGAACCCAGTGTATTCAGTATTATACCGCGCAGAAGAAGAAGAAGGGATGCAACGTGACAAAATGAAGATAATACAAATCATAATTCCATATATCATTAGAGGAGTACATAACACAGACGACCAACTAAATGGACTGTCATATATATATATGAAGAAAAACATGGAAAAACATATTCTACAACACGACAATAACTAAAAAGGAAAAACCTTTATTAAAAAGAAAACAATAACCAAAGAGGATACACTCTTATAGTTGGTGACATCTTACTTATTTTTAATACTCTCTCATAGATTATATGAAAAACCTTCAACGTCTATCTCCTCCTGTTCACCTCACGCTGCATAACCAACCAAATACATCAAACATACATATGGTTACTAACACTCCATTAAAATCCAAACAAAAATATTAGAACCTCAAGTAAAATGAAATAAATAGAGTGGGAAAAGATTACTTGTTACAGTTGGTTCTGGCGCTGATGGGGTAAGAGATCCTAACACGGCAAGCACCAGGGAGACGAGCAGCACGGCCTGGATTAAGTCGGGAACCCAAGGCTCTAGCTGCTCCCTGGATGCAGCGACAAGCTTGTTGGCGGTCACGGGTGGTTCGAGCCATGCTGTGGAGCCTCTGAACGCCAAAGCAACACCCTCGAGGAATGAAACCACCTCGGGTCAGGTAATTATAGCATTGACCCAAGTTGCTGGTGACTGCACCGCACGAGATCGCTGCCTCGGACGCCATTGGAGCTGTCACTAACATGCACACAATCATCAAAGTTGACAACTTCAAGAGTCCTTCCATATCTTAAACTTTCTTTATTTCTTTTTACTTAAGTACTGGACTTGGATGATGAAGAATGCTAATGGTGGTTGGGTTTATATAAGAGCATGGATGCCATGGGAGTGAGGGTGTGAGGTTAGGTGGTAGTTGGTTTCATTTAATACTTTGCCTCCTATTTATGTTTCTCTTCTCTTACCTTTCGTTTTGTAGTTTAATTAATCTAAGTCAATTACTACGTACTCTCCGGTTTGTTCTCCTTTTGTCAAATCTATACTATACTACTATACTACAAATCCTAGTTCATCCTATAATATACATATTTTTTCGAAATGACCAATCCTTGCTCTACATATGTCCAACTTAACCACGCTTCAACGTTGGCGGTAATAGAAAATCAGGGTATTGAAACAGAGTCAGCGCTTCTCTTTACTCTAGTGAAATTATAAAGTTTTGTCTTAGATCTATCAAACTACAGTATAGGCAATTTAAGATGGCTCATCTATTAGCAAGTCCGGTGTAGTCAGTTAATATACTTTTAACAAATCCAGTTAATTCAATTGCAAAACTGAAAAATCAAACATAAAAAATTACAAATAAAACATAAAAATAGAAAAGATGGAACATTTTTCAAGTCTAGTTAGTGCCGTAGTGGCAAATCTCCGCGGCGTGTTCTATGTTTTAAAAAGTTTTTAGTTTTCGTATTTTAGAGTACCGTTCTAATTTTTTGTCTATATTGTATCTTATATTTATCCGGATAATGTAGATTATTAGAATTGCATTAATCTGTGTTTTTATTAAAACTTGTACATAAGGTTTTGATTTCGACTATTCATGTCTGATAAAAATCTCTTCTTTTACAACCAATTAGGTTAATCCTAGATTGAGACAGTTGTAACTAAAACAGCAGCAACATACATATATTTGACAACGACTCACTCCACCTAGCCAATTCCTCCAACATTGGAGCTGCTGCTCTCCACCACCGTCTCTCTTACAAACCTACAACAATATTTTCAGTTCAATGAAGAAATTACATTGGAAGTGGACAGGAACGTCATTTACCTCGCCAGCTTCTCCAGCGAAGATTGTAAGACGTAAATGGAAAGTACGAAAGAGAATGTGAGAGCTGATCACAAGTAAACACAACATGAGAATACATAATAAGTGTATGAGCTCATTTTCCCTTGACTAACTAATTATTTAGCCAGAAGAAAATGGATTTAACTGAGCCTAAGAGGACATAAAATCCTGAGGAAACATCAATCTCTGATTGCTCCTTCCAGCATCACCATGCACAAGCTTATCAGCAACGAGAGAGAGGATAAGAAAAAAAGCTGAAAGAGGGCAACGAAATTAATGTACCATGTGTATCTAACAAAAACATGTTTTGGCCAACGTTGAGGATCCCAGAATTGTCTGCGGATCTCCGGGTGTGAATTCAGATCTGTAAATGGGTAAATCTCACCTCACGTTAAACTATGATTTTGTCTTTCAAATATTTGAAGTAGCTGAGTACTACTCTATGACAATGGAAGCAGAATTACATCTTCAAAATTCAGAAAGTTTCATTCCTTTTTCAAAGCCATTATTAACATAACTATCGTTCAGGCAACTTGTAAGAAATAACGAAACCATGAGAGCATAGACGACCATGAAAATGTATATTTAATTCAGTAATGCTAGCAGACAGTGGATTGAATCAGTCTGTGTAATAGACATAAAGATAACAGCAGAAAAAATGGGACTATAACGCCAACTGCCAATATATTAGCATCCAAGAATGCGAAGTTGTTTTAACTCACCAGATAATGTACGACTCTGGAAATAATAGAAAGCAATGCAAAATTGAAGCCAGGTTAACTAAGGCCTAAGACATGGGCTTTGCAACCAAGCATCACAAGCTTGAGAAGCTAACACCTAATATGCCATATATTGTTGAGTTTTCAGATTTGAGCGTAAGACCTAGTATATCTGGTTAGGCCAGAGTAGTACTGCAGACTGCAGACAAAATCCGCTCATTCGCTCAGAGACAAACAGTAATAACGAAAAGACCTAAATCAGGACACGATATAGTTAGATAAGGAGTATCACGTACAGCTATGAGGCATATCGATAACTTGAGCAGTGACTCCAAGCAGATCTCCTCCAGACTATCTCTGTGAAAACAAAACAAAATCAAGCCACATTGACAAATAAAAAAAACAGGTATTATACAAATCTGCCAGTTTTCCTGGGTAGCAAATTATCTAATCAGTCAAAGCTTATAAATGACTCAAAACCAATGCTAAACATACCAAATTTACATCGATCATCGGAACTTCTGAGCTCTTACGGTTAATCACCAAAAGCCAGTGAATTAGAAATTCCACACTCCCAACTTGGAATTTTCTGCAAGTAAAATCATCCGTAACCACAGATCAGACACCAAAAAAAATCTAACTTGAACATAACTATGAAGAAACAAGGAAAGATGTAGCCATATCAGCATGGTACTCCCATGTCCAGCGCAGATAAGACATCACAAGAACACAGTCTACAGAAAAATAGAACTAAAAACACCATAAAATGGCTCACTCTAATAAAAAAACATCAATGTATCATCACCATTTCCTTTTTGAGTAGCAACCATGGAATTCGCTAGATACAAACTAATAGCTGGTAAATCCACTGATGCACTTAGCAGTAATCTCAATTCCAAAGCAATCTCAATACAGCTATACAACATTATCATTTGAATTGTAATCCAAATAAATAGAAACCCAAACAGTTCTCACATCTTATAAGGATCGGTTCCTGTGTATCCAATTGGTTTTGCTATAGGGATCAAAACCTGCAAATTGGCAAAGAATGAAGAGATTCAATCTAATTTCCAAAATTATTCCATAAATGTCTTAGACCAATTACACACAGTACCTCGCGATTAACGGCGAAAATCGGGCAATGCTTTCCGATCACATCATGCCAAGTCGTTCTCGACTGCCACGGAATCAACAGATCCTTAGTCTTCCTCAAATTAGAAAGTGATCTCAGCTTAAATATAAAGAGTAGGAGTACGAACAGAATGATACTGCCCCATCTTGCTCATCCGGACGATATCTCCAGGTCAGTAAGCGCTGGAGAGAGCCGGAAACGATAAAGATATCAGAAGTAAAGCTTGAATAAAAGCGTTCCAAGGTCGCGATCCTGCCACCGCAACCATATCCGCCATCCCTTTGATTCTTCGGCGACGTTCCTCGCGAATTTGCCGGTAATTTTATTTGCCAGAAGATATTACTATATTAGAATGGAAGCCGAGGAAGAAAGATGTGAAGCGACTGTAACAACTAGGCATGGCTTTTCGGGTATCGGTTCGGGTCGATTCATGTTTTTTGGTTTTGCAGATTGAGAGATTTAATATATATTCGAGTATTTATAATTTTTGATTGGAATTCGTTTAGGTTTATTCGGATTTAGATATCCGAAATATTGGAAAAAAACTAAATATTTTTTAAATTTAAATAAAATTTGCTTAATGTTAATAAATGTTAAATTCATTATGTTTTAACAAATTAATCATCTAAGAAAGTAACGGAAACTTAATTTTAAAAATATATCACAAATTATAAATATAACAAATTTATATATATATATATATATAAAAGACGCGCATACTTTAGTTAGTATCTAAAAAAATCTAAACAAAACTGAAAAAAAGTTTACAACTTTTGCACGAAAAAAAGATTAGATAGTCAATCCATGAACACATTTATAAAATCATTGACAATTTGCTTAAATATTCATAACAACTCTTTAAATTTACTATGATAAATAGTCTAGCTCTTATGAATTAACCAACTTTATTTAAATCAAATTCTTACAATAACTTCCAAATCACATTAACAAAACTCAAGTGATGCTGTCTTTAGAATTTAATGCTGGTCGTTCTTTCTAAATTCTGCATCGTTAAGGTAAAAAAAAGGTATAAGAAAAAGAGAGACAAAAAAGAGGTTTGAAGATGCATAGACAAAAAGTAAGACAAAATTTGTTCTCGTTGGTTGCAGTGAGAAAAAAAAAAGAGAAGAAAGAACATCAGTCACCAAATCGATCCTCGACAGTAATCACTTGGGATCCTTCAAAAGCTAGATATCTCTTCTTCGTTGTCGATTCTTTGTTGCTTCTCTTGTACTCGTTTGTTTCCGAACTCTAATCAGATTCAATTTTGGGCGTAGTTTACAACGAACTGATTCGTCGTTTGATCAGTCGGTTGCTCTTTGTATCAATCGATTTTTCTTTTTTTTTTTCTTGTTAGTTTTTGTCATCTTTCATGGCCGCGGATCTCGATGATTGGTCTGTATTGGAAGAAGAGAGTTCTCCCTCATTTTCACTGCTTCCGCCGCCTCGGTCACCGTCGAATCAGCCTGAGTTTTGGAAGAGAGTGGAGGAAGCCACCCGTGAAATTATAGAGCAGGTTCATCCAACACTTGTATCCGAGGATCGAAGAAGAGATGTGATTGATTATGTTCAAAGACTAATCAAAATGACACTTGGATGCGAGGTTACATTCTTTTATTCTGTTTTTTGTTTAAATACATTGGCTTTTGTCTCTGTTTGCATTAACATCAGGGGAAAAAACGATAATTTTTCTGCATTTTATTGAGTTCTCTGGATGCTGGCTTAAACTTTTGATGCTTCAGTCTCGATAACTTCTGTGTTTTTATCCTCAATTTGATGACTTTCTTTGTAAGATGTTTTAAAGTCACCAACTCTGTATTCTATTTCGAAGTTGTGTGCTTTTTTGCACACCTTTCTGTTACTGCCTAGAGATTCTGCGATGTTGTGGCATATAAGTTTTTAACTTTAATTGACTATTGATGTACTTTCCAGAGTTGTGATTTCTTTTTTTTTACCTGTTTGTGTCTTTCAGGTACGTTCTTTTGGATCGGTCCCATTGAAAACGTATCTTCCTGATGGAGACATTGATCTCACAGCTTTTGGTGGCCTGTGTCATGAGGAAGAACTGGCGGCCAAAGTTTTCGCTGTACTTGAGAGGGAAGAGTATAATGGGGCTGCCCCGTTTGTGGTTAAGGATGTGCAGTTAATACGGGCTGAGGTTTGTTTACTCAATCTCTGTGTTATTCAATTCCAGAAACTGCCTTCTGCCATGAGTAGTCCAAGTATGTATATGGTGTTTATGCATGCTTATCATGTTGTTTGCTATCTCCTCAAGTACCTGAACTTTCTTTTCTTTTTTTTTTTGCAGGTTAAGCTTGTTAAATGTCTGGTGCAAAACATCGTGGTTGATATCTCTTTCAATCAGATTGGTGGGATTTGTACTCTGTGCTTTCTTGAGAAGGTAATCTTGACCTCTTCAGTATGACCATGTTGTGTCAAACAAATTTAATTAAACTTTTTGAAAGGTAAATACAGTTTATCTGTTCGATATAATTACAGCAGAAGTTGAATGTCGTTAATCTGTCATAATGACATTGTTTATACCCAACTGCATGATGGTTTATTCTGGTTACTCAATAGATGTTCTTGAATATTGTAAATTGCATGCAATTATATGTCTGAGACACATTTGTCTAGAACAATATTCTTATCAGCACTTTTCAAAGGATACGGTTTGTAGAAGATAAAGATTTGCTTCTGGAAAATTGACTTTGAAGATTTGGTTAAGCAGATTGATCACCTCATTGGAGAGGACCATCTCTTCAAGCGAAGCATTATACTCATTAAAGCTTGGTGCTACTATGAGAGCCGTATTCTCGGGGCTTTCCATGGATTGATTTCAACATATGCTTTGGAGACGTTGGTCTTATATATCTTCCATCTCTTTCACACATCATTGAATGGTCCACTAGCAGTAAGAGTCTTCAGCAATTTTGAGGTATGCTTCATGGTTTAGTCTCATCGTGATTTACTGAACCTTTTTTTGTTTTCCATAGGTTCTATACAAATTTTTGGACTACTTCAGCAAGTTCGACTGGGATAACTATTGCATTAGCCTTAATGGTCCCGTCTGCCTTTCCTCTCTACCAGAAATTGTTGGTAAGCATCTCCTTCTAGCTTATGTAAAATTGAGTTCTTTATGCGGTTTCAGTGGTCTACAATTTCTTTCTTTAATTTCTGTAGTTGAGGCTCCGGAAAATGGTGGGGAAGATCTTTTGTTGACCAGTGAGTTCCTCAAGGAATGTATGGAGTTGTACTCTGTACCTTCACGAGGATTTGAGACAAATCCGCGTGTTTTTCCATCAAAGCATCTTAATATAGTCGATCCGCTTAAAGAAAATAACAATCTTGGCCGCAGTGTGAGCAAAGGTTGGCTGCTTTTCTTTTCTCCAACCATCGCAATGTTTCTATTGTCCTGCTGCTATTCCTCTCCTTATGGATTTAGATGTTTGAGCAGGTTCAAGACAGTAGCTTCTGACCCCGTCCTTGTCCAGAGTTTTAGCGTTTTATAACCTTTGTGGTGGTTTTTCTTGAAACCTTTTAAACTAGGGTGTGTAGATTTTAAGCGGAGGTTAAACTTAAGATTGTGATGATCTGGCTTGTATAAACATGAGATAAACCTCCGGACTTAGTTTGCTCTGGTAATTCCCGTGGATTTTATGGTCTAGATGACTTTCTTGTTGGTAAATTTTTACTTTCTCTGACATAGGTAACTTTTATCGTATACGAAGTGCATTCACATATGGTGCTCGGAAACTTGGACAAATCATTTTGCAGTCAGAAGAAGACGTTAGTTTTGAGCTTCGTAAGTTCTTCTCTAATATGCTACACCGGCATGGGAGTGGCCAGAGGCCCGATGTCCTTGATGCTGTTCCATTTGTAAGGTACAACATGTACAGTGCCATATCGCCAGCTCCAACTGCCAACCATTTCGAAGAAGTTCAAGTGGTTTGTGAGTCAGAATCCTCCAGTTCATCCGGTGCTGCTGGAAATGGTAGACATGACCAAGAAGACTCGTCGTATGCAGGAGTCAGTATATCGAGTACAACTGGGCATGATTTAAGTGGTTCACGTGGTGAAACACCCCCATCGGTTTCAGAGGTACGATTTGCAGGAGATGCAAAAGACTTGGCTACTTTGAGGATCCAAAAGCTTGAGATTTCCGATGATGCAGTGAAATCTCCGTGCCTTAATGATAAGGAAAGTCTTTCTCCTTTGAATGGTAAGTATCATTCTCTTCATCTGATGAGAAATGGAGAAATTGTAAATGGAAACGGGGTGGAGAAACAACAAGAGACTTCCTGGCTTGCTGATTCCAGAAGAGTTAAAGATATACATAGTAATGAGAACGAGAACGAGCATGTTGGTCATGAAGACCTGCCATATACAGGTTCAGTACACCAAAATTCACTCATGAACCTGGCAACTTGGCCACAGGAGCGCATGCAGCTCCATTACTCTGGTCGTGGTGTCTCTGGCACTCCGAATATTTTGTCTGACCTCGCAGGGGATAACGACAGTCAGCTTAACAGTTTGCGATATGGGCGCTGGTGGTTTGAGTATGTCCAAAATGGTCCTCTGCCTCCACTATCTCCTCATGGGCTGCCTCAGCTTCCAAACAACAATTCATGGGAAGTTATTCGGCACAATATGCCATTCAGGCGGAATGTGCCCACTCCAGTAAACGCCAATGGAGTTATTCCAAGACAGGTTTTCTTTCATGTGAACCCTCAGATGATTCCAGGTGCTGGTTTTGGTATTGAGGAATTATCTAAGCCACGAGGAACTGGAACATACTTCCCCAATGTGGTACATACTTATCCGCCTCTTTTACTTCTCTGATTGGCCAACTTCTAACACCTCTTTTATGCAGAACCATTACAGGGATGGACCGTACTCTCCAAGAGGAAGAAACTCACACCAAGCTAGGTCGCCGCGTAACAACGGACGAAGCATGGCACACCCGCACTCAGAAATGAATTTCCCTGAGAGAAACACTCGTGAGAGACAGCTTCATTATCCCAACCAAACAAATGATTCATGTGATACGTGTCAAACTGATTCACTTGAAAGCTTTCCTGTTACCAATGGCTCTGCAAATCATCCATATGAGAAGGCTCCAGATTTTAGGTCTACAGAGCCTGAACCAGCTGAACTACTCTCCCCTCCTGAGGAAAGCAAGCAAAGAGAGAGCACTGGAGGTCAACATAATAGGTCACACCGCCCAAAATCTATACCCTCCACCACACAGGATGATCGGTACAGTCTACATCTTGTCTTCATTGAACTGTTACCATTGATCATCAAAGCTACCATCTAATTCATTGTAGAATGTACATGTAGGGTAGCAACGCCTGCTCAGTCATACCATTTGACGGATGATCATGAGTTCCCTCCTTTGTAGCTCTGATCTGAGCACACAAAGACATGCTCTTTAGACCGTTATAGGGACAGGTATAGCTTGCTAACTTGGTTTGTCTCCTAAGTTCTTTGTTTTTTCCTCCCCAAAAAAAAAAGAAGATGGAGCAGATTGTTTTGGGCTGTGTTTTTATTTTTTTGTATGTTATCTCTGCTGCTATTGAATTATTATATCTAACTTTATCAGAATCTCAAACTCTCTAGACAAAACCTTTGCAGAGCTTTGTATTTTTCTACTTAGACAGGTTTGCGAGTGTATTATAGGATGGCTTTTTTCTTTCTCAACCTCACTATTCTATCTTCCTGTTTCGTCTTCCCTGTTGTTTTGATAGTTAGTTACCATTCATAAAAAAATTGGAAGAATTAATGATATTGAAAGCTATACTATCGTTATATTTAGACTCTTATAATCAAATAGAAATAAAAAAAGAGACTGTCAAATAACGCAATCATCGATTAGATAAAAAATGAGAGCTCTTTCTCAAGAAAGGTGATTTTCGGTACACCAGAAAATATCTCTCTTCTCACATCTGATCTTTCAGAAGGAGAGATGATTTCTTGCCTTTCTTAGAAAGAGACTCTTGTTTCTTTTTTTTGTTGTTCGGGTTGTCTCCGATCATGTATCGATAACTAATCTACCGGTTGAATCCGGTTTATAGTTCCGGCTATGTGTCGGATTTAGATTTAGTTTGGTAGTCTTACATCATTCTTTTTTTTTAAATTGATCGATTGATTTGTTTTAAAGACTGATGTTTCTATCTTTCTTCTACAGAGTTTTATTCTTCTCTGGTGACTAGATTTTTTCGGACGAAGACCATTCCTTTGCTTTTCAGATTAAGTTTCCCATTGGATCATTCATCTTCGGAAGGGAGTAATATCTCCTATCTTGCCTCTTTTGGAGGGTGGAGGAGATGATGCTAACGAAAGCGGTGATGTAGCTTTTTTTGAATGGTATCGGCGACCACTGTAGAAGATCAATGAAATACAGACGGTGATTAGCAAGCCATGCGGCGGTGTTCGAAGTTTCTCCGGTGATCCTCGTTAATCAATAGTGTTCTAATTTGTTGCCAGGATGTCGGCTTCGGTAGACACGTGTTGATTGTCATTAACCTAATCCTTAGTGGCGGTTAATTGGGCTTAAATGTTTAAAAATTGTAATTTGGAGGGTTGAGTTTGCGCTTATCGATTGTAAGGCCTTTGTGAAAAAAACCGTATCCCATTCCGAAAAATTACATACGAATTTTCTTTATATTCTAGTAAATTATTTCATTGATAGTAAATTTATAATCCCGAAAATTTATATTCAAATTTGTTTTGAATCTAAAATCTAAAATATAAACCCAAAAAGTACATAACTACCTATTAAAAATATTTTAATTCGAAAATTTTATATGTAATATACAAAAAATCCAAAAAAATTCGAATCTAAATCTGAGCTGAATTAAAACTTGAATTTTCCGAATTTTGTTTGGGTTTTAATTCTAAAATTCGAACTCGATCTGAATTTGAAATTTTTTTTTATTCTATTAAATTATTCTATTAAATAATAAATTTTTAAATCTAAAATCTTAAATCCAAATCCAAACCGTTCGGATTATCCAAATATCCACCCCTACCCTTAATCAATCTCCTTTGACTTCTTAACACAATCATCAATAAAAAAAAGTCTAAAACAAATTCGATTCTTCTTAGTTGGAATCCGAATCATAGATGGTGAATCCGAAGCGTGGGCATAGGTTTTTCAAGTTCAGAATTGTCTAAAAGCTCTAGCGATCTCTTCTCTTCCAAATTCTCCTCTTCCTTTTTGTTGTTGTTGTTGTTTTCAATAATTTTTCCCGAGAAAAAGGAGTGGAAAATCAACGAATTTTGGTTACTTTTTCCCCACTTTGACATATTCTCTTTCACTTTCCCCACCAAACTTGTTCTTTTCTTTTATTAGCTGGGTCTCCTTTTTTTTTTTTTGGTGTGAATGAAGGTCCGTAAGGGAAGAAGACAGATGATTGCGAAAGAGCACGAATACAAAATACGTAATCAAGGTCTTGTTGTAGAAATGGCCTGGGTTTTGCTCTGCGTTGATTATTCTAGACTTTTTTGGTTGCCCTTCGGTGTCTTCTCCTACGAGAATCACGAAGGAAAACCTAGGATTTTCTAGCACGCTTCTCTCTTAACCTCTCTTCTTCTCTTCTTTTTTCGGCATCGCGATCTTTTTTTTTCCCCCAATTTCTCGAGTTTTTGTAAAATTTTCCCCAAATTTGAGATTCTGAGATCCGATACGGAGATATGTACTCAGCTGGAGCTTCGAATGAATCGATCTCTTACGTCGAGACAGATCCTTCCGGTCGGTATGGCCGTGTAAGTTTGCTCTATCTTCTACGATTTGTTTGCTGACTTTTTGGCTCTTAATTGTGCATTACTTTGGTGTTGTTTCATTGGTACTCTCTGATGACCACTTGCTTTGGTTGGAGGTTTTCCTCTGTTTGCATTTTTCTAGACTTGTCCGTTGAAGGTTTGATTTTGAACATTGGGTTGAGTTTGGTTGCATTTGATTTCTGTGCAGTTCAGAGAAGTACTTGGCAAAGGGGCAATGAAGACGGTTTACAAAGCATTTGATCAGGTTCTAGGAATGGAAGTTGCATGGAATCAGGTTAAGCTCAATGAGGTTTTCCGATCACCTGAGCCTTTACAACGCCTCTACTCTGAGGTTCATCTCCTCAAGACTCTCAATCACGAATCTATTATACGTTACTGCACATCTTGGATCGATGTCAACCGCAGAACATTCAACTTCATCACTGAGCTTTTCACATCAGGCACCCTTAGAGAGTAATGAAAACCTTCTACATCTTGCTTTGTGCCAAACAAAACTATAACCTCTCATCCGTGTGCAGAGTCCCTTTAAGAGAACCTTGTCGTCTGTCTTACATCTGCAGGTATCGAAGGAAGTATCAAAAGGTTGATATTCGGGCAATCAAGAGCTGGGCACGTCAGATCTTGAATGGTCTTACTTACCTGCATGGACATGATCCTCCTGTCATTCACAGAGACCTCAAATGCGATAATATCTTTGTTAATGGCCACCTCGGGCAAGTCAAGATTGGTGACCTGGGCTTAGCTGCAATTCTCCGTGAATCACAACATGCACACAGCGTGATAGGTATTCTCTTTTTTCTGTTTCTTCCATGTTCTTAAATAGAATTTGGCAAGTTCCGGTGCTTACATCTACCTTTATGTATCGTTAGGAACGCCTGAATTCATGGCACCAGAACTGTATGAAGAAGATTACAACGAGCTTGTGGACATTTATTCGTTTGGAATGTGTGTCCTAGAGATGCTTAGCGGTGAGTATCCTTACAGTGAATGCACCAACCCTGCTCAAATATACAAGAAAGTTACATCGGTAAGCAAGGACCCAAGGCTCATTCTCAATCATCATCATCTTCCCACAAAAATCTTTTGATATACTAACTCTCTTTGATGCGGATTTGGTTCAGGGGAAGTTGCCCGAGTCTTTCCATCTAATCCAAAACACGGAGGCCCAATGTTTTGTTGGTAAATGCCTGGAAACTGTGTCAAAGAGATTACCAGCAAAGGAGCTCTTGGGGGACCCATTCCTCGCCCCAACTGATGAGAGAGATTTAGCGCCTCTATGTAGATTGCCACAACAACTGGCAATCCAGAATTTATCTGATAATGGAACGGTGGTAGAGCATCTGCCTTCAACGAGTGATCCAACTAGAACGACAGATATGTCGATAACAGGAAGGATGAACTCAGAAGACCACACCATCTTTCTTCAAGTACAGATTTTAGATGGCGATGGTACGCTTTAAAGTTCTACTTACTATAAATTTCTTGCTTGGTTTGTTTTGGGACATGAAAATTCTTGGGTTGCTAGAAACTTGCTCAGCTGAACCGGGCTACAGGATTTGGAACAGCTTTAGTATTAGCTGTGATTATAGGAAATAGATGAACTATTGTAACCTTAGCTTCTGATTTTGGTTAACCTTGAATAATCACCGATGGAAAATGTTGTAATGAATCTGGTTGGCTGTGTCACAGGTCACATGAGGAACATTCAATTCCCGTTCAACATTGTAAGCGACACACCTCTGGAAGTAGCTTTCGAGATGGTGAAAGAGCTTGAGATAACTGATTGGGATCCTATGGAGATCGCTGCAATGATAGAAAATGAGATATCTTTGCTCGTCCCTAACTGGAGGGCCCAAGACTCTTCTATCCTGCACCACAGCAATGGTCATGAAGATGATGACGACGACAATGGTGACGGAGGAAGAACGGACCATTTCTCCTCTGCTTCTTCCTCTCACGACTCTCCTGTAGCAGGTAGTAATGATACGATGCGAGGTACGGATGATGGCAATAGAAACTCTAACAGTTGGTTGAATTCTTCAACATACCACTACTCACCTGCCACTGATGATGATGATCAAAGTCAGCAACAGCGGAGACGATTAAGGCTGCGGAAAATGAGATCGCTGGTGGACACGAAAACGCAAGTGCTACATCGATCGCTCATGGAGTTGATCAACAAGCGGCGTGGGCGTGGCTTCGACACAAACGCCAACGAGCTACCACATCAACCGTCCACTGATTTCTTGAGACGATCTTGAGAAATGGATGAGAGCCTTTATGGCTCCGGGCTCGTTCATGATAAAGACAGATATTTCATATTGGTATTAGCATTTTTTTTTCTTTGATGATACTATATCAAATAATTGTTTAGTCCTTTGCATATATATATATATATATATATTGATATTCTTATGGAAGTTTTTACCTTTACCTTTGATCTCGATTTGAAAGCGCTGCAAAATTGCAAGAATTCAAATTTAAGTACGGAGGAATATTTTATTTTCGTGGGTGTAAAGGAGACAATTTAGAATGAATTTATGAACATGGTGTTGATTAGTTGTCACAAAACTGTGTAGCTTGTTCGATGCTTCACATCGTTCAAATAATCATGAGAATCTTAATATTCAAATAACTGTATGACTCAATTTGATATGAGATGGTCAGATGCAATTTTTTTTTTTGATACGGAAGTTGTTTATCTTCTCGTATCAAACACAGAGGCAGTTGGACAATTTAACAAACGAAAATGTAAAAGTAACGGTAAAGAAAGGGATATGAGATAATAAAGATTCGTTTGATAATATGACTGGCAAAACATATATATGATTTTTAATTTGTTCTTGTTATATTAACTAATCAACTTATAATTTATATAACAAGGCATTTGGAATTTTATTTAATTCGGCGATCTATTATTTTGTGGAATGAATATATATTTGTAGGGAACTTAAATTACATTGGTATAGCTATGAGCTATCCGTCGAAAACTATAAACATTTACTTTTATTTAACCATAAGATGACAACATCCTTTAAAATGGTTGATCATCAGAAGAAGATATTAGATATATGAGGTTGTAATTAGGTTATCTAACCGCATGCATCCAAACAAATCACGTACTTAAAAAACTTAATCACAACGGCACATTCTGATTTCACCTTCATTCAACACCAACCTGACTTTGTCACGTAAGATTATAAAAGCAATTAAATGTAAAGATTCTTAACCTTAAGCCGACATAAAAACATTAAAACCTCAGAGCTAACAGAGAGAAGGGAATTATGGAGAGCAAAGGGCCATCGCCAATTGTTCCACTTGTGCTTGTGGTACTCTTCGGATGGTTCCTCTGCGGCTCATACCTTGTCTCACTATTAGAGGATTATATATTACCAATCTTACAAACCGGAACATTCATTGTAGGAATCCTTCTCTTACTTCTCCTTTTGCTTCTCCATGTCTTCTCTTCTTCTTGGATCTCTCCATGGCTCCCTTCTCTTTTCTCTTTACCATCTCCTGCGCCAACCACTTCCACTGACTCAGACAGCTTTGGCCTTGGATCCTTTCTTTTGCTTTCAACTTTTTTCATCTCCTTCTGGTTCTTCCAATCATTCTAGTCTTTATATTTGCACTTGTACGGTTGTACATAGTAACATATGTATATTTTCTCTCCTGGGAATTGTATTTTCCTGATTGTTTAAAATATTGTTTTATATAGTTGTACATCTTATAGAAAGGACTCTACTTAATAAATCATGTAAGATCCCAACATATGATGTTTCAAAAATTTAGTTAATTAGGTTTATAATCATTAATTACTGCATCGGTCTTACTCCATTTTCCGGATAACGAAACTCAATACAACATATATCATCTGTCAAAACAACATATATCATCTTTAAGATCGGGTTCATCTCTCTCGCGAGCTCGTCTTCGCGGCTCCTCTTCAGATCGGGTGGCTTCTCTCGGCGTTTTAGCTTCAGTCGTAGTGAAGCTACGATGACGGAAGGTTCGGTGGTAGTGAAGCTTCTATCTGCCGGTCGTTTGTTACCAGCAAATCCGGTCTCGCCGTTGGTTGAACGGATAGGCGGAAGAGTTTTGGTCTTGGGCCTTGGTCATGACACGGCCCAAGTGTGGCACATTTCCTTTCCGTGTGGCTTCTCCGTTGCACCCCTTCTATTTTGTGCGGTTGGTTCGGTAAGGGAGTGGGCTGGGCCTTTGTGACAGAAAGGTCATTGTGTGTCTTCTTTTCCGTGGTGGCACCTCCGTTTTTTCTCGGCTTCGTCTTCGATGTCTCTTGACGCGAGTTTTGGTGCGGTTAGAGACAGTTCCGTGTGAAGCTACTGTGGTGGCTCGTTGTCGAATAGAGGCAGCGGGTTCAGAGGCGGTTTCTCTTACTGTCCCAAGAAGCTCTCGTACCGCCGAGTGTGAAGCTTACCTCTGTGGTGTTTCCGTTTTTGTGTTAGTTCTCGAAGAAGGTGTAGGGACCACTATTTCTGAGGTGTTTGAGTATGGGCCTCGCACAGGGGTTATTCATGACAACGACGATGAGATTTAAGTTTTTTGTAGGTGCGGCAACCACGCGAATGTTCGACTTTCAACGCTGGAAATCGGTGTTTCTTTATTGGGTTGCTTCTGGTTTGTTTTGCATATATGCTTTATCTAGTTGTGTATTGGTCTGTTTCCTATATCGTTGTACTTTTAGCCATTATCGTAGATTTTTGGTCTTTCTGTTTTCTTTGTTTTTTTCTATAATCGCTATCACAATTTTAAAAATGATATAAATAGTTAACATGTTAAAAAAATTCATATAAAAAAGTGGAGATGAAACAAATCAAACATTGCAAAAGAGACACCTAGAATTTGCATAGTAACGAGACGAAGCAAGCTATATAAAATTTGAAGTCGATAGAAGATGTTATATAAGTCTCTGTGCAAACAACACCTTTGACGACCAACTAGAAATTGAGAGGGACCGAGACGGCAATGGAAATGAAAGCAACGACATGACGCAGATGAGAGAACACGTGCATCGCTTGGGTTTTTTTTTTTGGGGTCAACAAAAGGCAACGCTTGGGGGATTTTAGATTAAAAGTCTATAGTTAGGATTTAAGTAATATATGTGTGTGTTTTATACGACTTTAAACTAAAGTATCGAAAGAAAAAAAATTATGTTTACTCCTCTCTCAAGAAACAAAAAAAAACATTTTAAGAAACTTTACTTCATTTTTATCATTTTTCCAATATTTTTTGTGAAGATAGCCAAAACATATCCAAAAATGACAATTTCACCACTTTGGTGAAATAAAAATGATTGGATGTGTTATAATTTTTTTTTTTTAACGTCTTCATTAATATGAAATAGTCATAAAATTACAACAAAAAGTCTCGTCTATAACCCGACCAAAAATGAATATCACCGAAAACTTTATACCACAACCGAAAATAGGATTGTCATTGACTTCCACCAACGAATCATGTCTTGATCATTACGATGACAAACATCTTGTCAATCCAAATACGCGTCTGAGGATATTGAATGCCATAAAAGCTACCAAACCGGGAGATCCACCATTAGGAAAAACACCGAACAAAGATCTATATATTTAATGAAAGATACAGTAAATATAAATGATAAAATGTTGTCTATTTCAAACCGTAAACATAGGAACTTCTTGTAAAGATTTCTCACGCACGTTAGCATTTCAACAATTTTACGCTGGATTGCTATCGTTCACCATCCACTTTGGAAAATCACTCCTATGGCTTTTGCTCAGCAAAAATCTAGTTGAACCATCGCCAAACTGTCAACCAACCGACATAATCTTCAATGGGTGAAAATATTCAACAGTATGCCCTTATCTTGAACCCATAATGAGATTCTCTTAAGGATTAGGCCGCTCACAACCGAATTACTCCACGGATTCACGTTCGTCTTTATCAAACCAAACAAAACCGTTGCCAATGGTTAGAAGATTTTGCAAATTAACAATAGCAATGAGAAAAATTGAAGTAATTGGAATGAAATACTTTGTTACAGTACAGAGAATAAAAACAGATGAAAAACTATCCACAAACTATATGGATTTGACGAAGAAAAGAAAAAAAAAAAGAAAGATTGAATCTCGGTTTAAAGAAAAAACGGAGAGAATTATCTCTCTAACTTTTCTCCCCCAACCAGATGTGTTATAATCTTAATATATGCTTAAACTGTACAAAACTTTACGATATTAAATTAATGATTTTCAACCGTACCATATAGTCTAATGGTTTGTGTTAGTGCTATCGTTGTGTCATTATTTATATATGCATGATGCATATTATTGATGAAGAAAAGCTTTATATAGATTCTATCATACTTTATATAAAAATGTATTTAAACGTCTAACACCATTTCTAATATATATATATTTAAATATGTCAGTTCTCTGATTTGAAATTTTGAATTACCCATTTCTAGTGCAATTGAATTGACCCAACAAACCGTTGGATAAATGGGATAGGGAGTTTTAGAGACACCGTACTGACCCGATTACCCACCCGGTTCGTTCCTTGTTTCGCTTTTGCCTTGTAAACATTCTTTTGGTTTTCTTCTTCCTTCTCAATTCTTTCGCGTTTACGGTTTCTTCGTTGACAGGAATCGAACGAAAGCCACGGCTACGTAATTCAACCCTAAAGTACGATCCGAATCGGGAAGCTCTATTCGAATCCTTACATCTTCATCTCCCAAATTTCCAAGCTCCTTTTTTTTGCTGATGCTTTGCTTCAGTGGCCTCTCTATCGGTAAGTCTACTTACCTTACTCGATTGATTCTCATTGCACCGCAACTCAATCCGAACTCTGCATATAAGGGTTCCGTTCGCTACGTGTTTTAACCGAATCGATTTCATTGTTCATTGGTGCATTAGGTATTATGTTGTTGATTCTTGAAGGCTATAATGATCTTTAACTAAACTTTCTTGGAGCTGAGGACTTGTTTACTTCGATGGTGTACAACCTGAAAATAAGATTAGGATTTGGGTTTTCTATGTTGACCACATCCCGTGGGTTGACATTTTTCTGAGTCTTAGCTTTTCGTATCTATAAGGTTTGATAAGGAGAAGATAAAGGTGTTGGCTTTGAGAGGATAATGTGTATATTGTGCGTTATACAAAAGTGGTCTCGCCAGGTTGCAACGATGCTGCCTTGGTTTGTCATACCTTTGATTGGATTATGGGCTCTCTCTCAGCTTCTTCCATCAGCTTTTCGTTTTGAAATCACTTCTCCCAGGCTTGCTTGTGTATTTGTGCTCTTGGTTACTTTATTCTGGTACGAGGTTTTGATGCCTCAGCTGTCTACTTGGCGGGTGCGTAGAAATGCTCAACTTAGGGAGAGAGAGAGATTAGAAGCTATTGAACTGCAAAAGCTTAAGAAAAATGCAACAAGGCTTTGTCGTAACTGTTCAACACCTTACAGAGACCAAAATCCAGGTGGTGGGAGATTTATGTGTT
Source organism: Cardamine chenopodiifolia (assembly GCA_963922655.1). Taxonomy (NCBI): domain Eukaryota; kingdom Viridiplantae; phylum Streptophyta; class Magnoliopsida; order Brassicales; family Brassicaceae; genus Cardamine; species Cardamine chenopodiifolia. The sequence goes on from OZ000463.1 coordinate 14,540,414, forward strand.
CGTATTGTGGGCATATATCAAGACGGCCTGTTTTGGAGATGCCCTTGTCTTCTGGATTAGAGGTTTCTGGTTCTGGGATTTTGAAGGATCTTGTTGGAAGAAGTGGAAAGATGTTGAATGGGAAGGGATGGAGTGAGAATGGATATTTGCACAGGCAAGAGTGGTCTGACAGCGGCATATGGACTAGCGGGTCAAGCTATTGGCAGAATAATAGTGGTGGTACATTTGAAGGAGATGATAACTGTTTGGTGGAAAAATCATATTCTGGTGGCATTTTTTTTGCTTGCAGGTTGCTGGCTTCTTTTTTCATGAGCATTAGGTGGCTTTGGAGAAAGATTTTTAGATTTAGTTCACCAGTTGATGATTCATCACTTGACCTTCAGCAGAGGCGGTTGCTGGCTAGGCAGGGTGAGAATGGGACCAGTTATCATGAGAGTAGGGTAGAAAAAGCACGTAGAAAAGCTGAGGAGAAAAGACAAGCTAGGCTGGAGAAGGAGCTTTCAGAGAAGGAAGAGAGAAAACAAAGAGAGGAAGTTGCAAGACTAGTGGAAGAACGGAGAAAGCTGAGAGATGAGATAATTGAGGCCGAGAAATGCAGTAAAGTATCGGTGGCTGCCAAGGAGAAATACACCAAGGAGGCAGAAAAGAAGCGTCAGGAGAGAAGGAAAGAGAGAGATAAGGCCTCAAGTAAGGGAAACTCTGATGGTGAAGAGTTTGACAAGAGACCAAGAAAGGAAACCAAACAGAAGCGCGATTTTAATAAGAACGATCACCTGGAACATGAGAGGCACGAATCTGATAATTTTAGGGGTTCCAACATGGAAAGGAGACGTGGACATGGTTTAGAGAATAATGGCACTAGTAACGGTACAAAATCTGGTGGTAGGTACTTTGATCGAATGAAGGGTACATTTTTGTCTTCTTCTAAGGCTTTTAGTGATAGCCGTTTATTTGGGAGAGGTGTTAATACTACTGCGACAATTGCAAAAGAAAACAAGCCCATTGGTTCTGCAGATAATTCTCATGCCTATGCTCATCCTAGTCAAATTAATCCTCCTGAATTTGTGGCTATGAAACCTGTACTTAATGAAGGGGAAAGGAACGCTAATACTCTAGTAAGTGCCCTTCCCAAAATTTCTCATATCTTTGTAGTCTATGATTTTGAGTAAATTAGTGTGTTTAAAGATATATGTCTCACCTTGACTCCTCTGTTTTCTGTTTTATGATTTCAAGAATTCACTTTTGTCTTAATAAATTTCAAGTAAAATCTGATTCAGTTTGCTTCATTTTGTTTTGTAATGTAAACTGAATGTCTGATACTCTTTCCTCAGGTTGTTTCTGAGCCAAAACCGAGTAGAGAACCTAGAAAATCGTGGCACCAACTCTTTACCCGTTCAACTTCTGTTCCTGCTTCATCGAATGTTAATACTATAAGTAGACCTAGTACAAAGCCCCAGGCAACTTTTCAGAGCCCACAGGTTTCTAGTCAAGTTTCTTCCATACGAACCTTTGACAATCCCATCAGTTTTGGGCTCCCATCGCCATTTACCATACCAGTGCACTCTAGTGGATCCACTACCACTAGTTTAGGTTTCTCAACTCCAACAGATATTGTTTTTCCTCAACCCAGTGAAGATGAGCGTTTTGAAGATCCGTGCTATGTTCCAGATCCGATATCTCTACTGGGACCTGTTTCAGAATCACTTAATTTAAGGGCTGGGTATGAAACTGGCATAGTACTGGTAAAACAGAATGTGATGAAGAGTACACCTACTTATGAAGTTAACAAGCCATCTCCAATTGAATCTCCCTTGTCCAGATCACGGGCTGCTGATGAAAAACAAGCTAACGATGGAAGCTGGCAAATGTGGAAGAGTCCCCTCGGCCAAAACGGTCTCGGTTTAGTTGGTGGGTCAGCAAACTGGATTATACCTTCTGAGACAAGTAGATCTAATGAGGAAAGTGCTATGCATCATGTGCCTCAGACCAGAACATCGTCATTATTTGCAAAAGAGGATTGTCAGCTTCATCAAGGTGCTTATTCACACAGGAAGGACTGTCTTGAAAATTATCAGAAAAGTGGCGTTTTCAGCCCTATTACCGGTCCGGCCTCCGTTGATCCTTGGTCGCAGAAAATGTTCTTCCCTGCATTATCTGGCACAGAGAGTCATTTTTCTTTTAGTACACAAACAGAAAGCATCTTGAACAATGTGGTGTATACAAGTCCAACTGCATCTGCTCCAGATAATCCATTTGAACATCCTTCTCCTAATCACTGGCTCAAGTAAGTCGTGTTCGATAAAAAAACTTTTTGTTTCTGTAGTTTGCTGAGATGGTAAGACCAGCCTAAACTTGAACAAAAGCAATGAAGAGCGGAATCATATGGTGGTACTTGTGAATTGCAGGAAGGTGAAGAGCTCAGGGGCTGGCGGGTGAAGTTGAGAACCACCAAGAGGATGTAGAGTCGTTTTGGTAGTAACAAACTAAAATATATAATCAAAAATGTTTCTCCCTGAGTTGCATATTAGCATTTTTTATCAACATGAGAATGTGACACATCGTTTAAAATATATAATCTGAGAAACCAAAATAAAACATTAATACTCATTAACTTTAAAAATTCAATTGTGTATGAGTTCGATGCATGCACAACAAAATTACAACGTATTTCAGAAAAGTCTTAAAAAATTGTTGTATTGACTAGTACCGAATCACAAGAACAATATATGGAATATTGTAAATGGGGTGTAATGAATTCAAAAATTGGGACAAAAAAATGCATAGTAATGATTTATGGTTGATAAAATATAAGCACAAAATTATCATGCTAATGACTTCTAATATCAGAAGCATTCAAAATTATATAATTTACACAACTGTATTATAGTCATCGGTAAAATAATTAGATAACAACGGAAATAGCATAATGTCAATTGCCGTTAGAAGAGTTTTAACTAATTTCAAGTGATTTCGGATTCCCAGTTGTATTTGTAGACTCTCCTGATCTGGGTTGGTCCATTTTTCTAAAGTTATAAAATCATCCAAAAAAAGCTCCAAATTGTTGAGAGTCATTCATCCCATTATATGGCAAGTTTAGATTTACATGGTAGTGCTCCTTTACTTTGGAAAATTACAGTTTCCTTAAAATTTTGAACCATTATATTATAACTTTTCGTTATAAACTATTCTTCCATTATTATGATTGAGAAACTTTCCTAAGAAATTAATCAATTTTACCAATTGTCTGGATAATTTAACTAAAGTTGTGGCTATAGACTATGAAAAGGTTGGTGTTGGGCAATGAACATTAACACCTTTGGACGATCTTTATCAAGTTAGGTAGTCATAATATTTGTGTATATAAAAAACAATTTAAGTTAGATTTAGATTTAGATTTGGGGTTAGAACTTATACTTATATGTATGACAACTTAAAATTGTTGAAAGAGATACTTATTTGACGTTCATGAATATGAGCAAAATAATATATATATATATATATATTCTAATAAACTTAAAAATAAAAAGTATTAGATTAATCCAAATTTTTTATTTAACTGAATGAATACGCTTAACGTAATTGAGTATGTTATCATCTATCTCGATTGAACAAAGCCAAATATAAATTTAGTAACTAAAATTATTGGACAATCATTTTCACAAAAAATGTTTAAGTTATTCAATCGGATGAGTGCGAATGTCTCATCCTAAAAGGTCTCGAAGATGTGCAAGCTATTCTCAATGTTAGGAAAAAAATACCAAATGTGTCACATTATTTACGCGATAAATATTTATGGGTCCGATGGTATATACACTTACTAATGAGATAGCTCAAAAGCTACTAAATTTGACTTCGACTATGCAAGGCTAATTATGAGACTTGTTATTGAGGTTATTAGAGTCATACCTCCTTTAAGTTAGGTGTGGAATGTTATTTATACATCTATCTGTGTAACGTATACATCTAACATATAATAAATATTAATTTGAGCGGAAGAACGAGACGATGCAGACTAGTCTATGATTTAAGCGATGAGTTGTTGGACTCTTGACCGCATTTCTAATCTTTGTCCTAACGTCATATAAAGGACGATCAATGATATCAAGAATAATGGTTTCAATGTGATTATCTCCTATATGAAAAATATGACGAGGCCGGAACTTCCAACCGTAACCGAAGGCATGATATGGGATGAACTTGTTACATGTGTTCTTCACAACAGTTATTGGAGAAGGATTTATCCCACGTTAGCACAAGGATTGGAATAGGTGGAATGTGGTGTAGAGTCCAAGAACGCATAGCTTGAATCATAGACAAGTCTTCATCGTCTTGTTTTTCCGCCGAGACAAATAAATCTCTACGTTAGATATATATTTTACACAAACACTTTCTTTCAGGTATCTCCTTACTAAGTGTCACCGTACACCCATAAATATTGATCGCGATTATAAGTTGTCAAAATGACATGAATCATAATTTTATTCAATTTAATATCATTATAACCAAATGGGATTAGCTTTAGACATTAGCATTGAAGAAATATTCAACCAAAAAATTATCAAAAGTGATGTTTGTAAGTTTGTTTTTATCTTGCATATGAATACTAAATCTGATTACTCTATATATACATCTAGATACTATTCATTTTGATAAACTCAACAAATGAGTTAGGAGAAGCATAAAAATTTTGAATTTTCTGGATGCAAAGTTAGAGATTTTGGCTGCGATCACATCCAAACTCATTACTTCAGTTACTTTTAAAATTTAAATCATATGTCATAATATCCGATTGGACTTCTAAAGATTTTTGAAACTTTTATGTTTCTGACATCCCATTACTATAAATTAGTTGTGCTCACCGCTCAACCATAATTATTGCCCAGCGGGTAAAAAGGAGTGACATGTCTTTTCCAGGGATTACTTAGTACGAAATGAATACAGATTTTTATCTTTGGGATTTTACATTTCCTGTTTTCAGACTTGTGGTAGATAAGTTGGAGACTTGTATCTTTGGAATTTTTTGTTTTGTTTGGATTTTAATCAATAAAGGTAATTTAGCTATTGTTCTAATAGCTAGTTTATATTCCAAATAAAAACGCATCCGATAGGTAAAAAGATTGTTGATTACTAAGCCACGCTTGTCAGAAACGAAGAAAACTTAATTTTGGTGAGTTCTGATTGAAACATTGGTTCTCATCCATCTCCTTTTGCTCATGTTGTATTAGACCCCGTCATTAGCGTTGGTGACTGACTTAAAAAAACTGGTTAATTTTGTCTCGAAATGCTAACATTTTTGCCCCATATGCTTAGTTGGATTTTGAAATCTCATTTTCCAATTCTCTGGATCTGTTTGGTCAAACAGTGAGAGACCTCTCTATTGTGGTACAAATCAAGAACGTGCATACCAATGGTTGGTTGTAATCATAAGCAAAGAAGAATTAATGTGTACGTCTAGTTTCATCCATTCCATTTCAGTTTTTATATAAAATTAGTGATGGAATCATAGATCATTGCAACTAATGTTGAGTAAGGAGACTACTTCTTCTCTACTAATTGTATAGTAAATACAAGAAATTAAAATTATGACCAAGTCGAAAGACTTAGTCTATGTATCTCAGATTAGGACATCTCTCAATATGTTTTGTTTCTAAGTTTAATATTAAGATTATGTGGTCAAGATCTAACTGAATGATGATAACAGTAAAAGCTTGTAAACAAAAATAGAGAAGACTCATTGAAGAAAACACTTATGCGACTGTGTCTATGTTAACTCGATGTACATCACGTTTGAATTTGTGTGTGGTGAACAATATAAAGATCACAAACTATAGTTTAGAAGGAATAGGCAAAGATGTGATATCGAAAACTTTAAAGATAAAACGAATGGGATGAATAGACAAGTGAGTATGAAGAATAGATCCAACGGTCGAGATGATATCTCTCTTTAAATTGTTTGGTGATGCCTCCCATTGACACAATCTGTGCATTTGCAGCTGCTTTTTTGTTCCCACCGAACACTATCTCTATGGACCCCTTCAACATCACCATCACCAACTGCAAATTCATATTTCGTTCCTTTTTAATTTTATTAAATTACAATTTGGAAAATTTCTAATCTCCAACATCTTCACAACAAATAGAATCAATTTTTTAGAAAAGAAACGAGAAATTCTTTTTTCTTTTTCTTTTTTGGCAGCAATTTTGAATGGCCTTCAAGACTTAGACTGGATCTGGGCCACGGTATTGTTCTTTGGGTTCCAGTATACACCTTAACCCACATTATAGGGAAACCTAGTAAACAATGTTTATAGTTGAAACCCAAAAAAGTAACAATGCTTATTATTGCATCTCAATAAAATTTAATTGCCTTCCGTTTTAAATTATTTAGGGATATTCAAGAGAAACCTGAGACTTCTACAAGGTGCCTAAAATATCTTCTCTACCCTATTTAGAAAGAAAAAGAATTCTTTCCATTTTACATGTGTTCTTTTGAAATGTTGTAAATTTTTATCAAGATTACATATTTATCCGTTTATAAAGAAAAAATAATCGTTAGTATAATTAGAAAATTATGTCTTATTAACAAGGGATGTAATAGTTTGTGTGAAATTTTCTTAAACAAAACTTGCAACAAAATAAACAGATAAGAGTATTGAGTTCAAGTTTTTTTTTCTAAAGCATTTGAAAAGTTTTTTTCTTATAAGCATTTGCAAGTCTAACATTTAAAGGAGATTTCTAAAGGAAAGAGGAATTAAACGTAATCTTACGTTCTGAGGCCGTCCGACTATGGAAGCGACGGCTTTGGTGACTTCCGTGTAGAACGGATCGGTGTTAACGCCGTCCAAATTGACGTTGGTCGTAATGTAAAGACAAGGCATTTTGTCACCGTCGACAGTAGCGGTGGTTTCTTGATGCTGTTAAGCTTATTTCCAAGAATCTGAAGAAACCAAAAAGGAATGATCAAGAGAGAATTTATGAAGATGGGAGTTGAGGAAGAAAATACCTTAGATGGCCAATTAATTTAGAGCTTAAAATATCGCTTCCAAACTAATGAAATGTCTGAGAAATTATTGGATTGTATTATTTGAAAATGCGTTTGATGTGAACAATATTTGAAATAATATCTTTCTATTTCAAATCTGACAACTTGACGTGACTCAATCAAATCTGATATTTGTTCAAATATCACGTTTTATCTGTTCAAATATCACGAGTAGTATATGAAAGTGTCTGAACTCAAAAACCTTTACGTGCGCATTGTTTACTAAACTTACCAAAATTTCTGAAAACATTCATAAGTTTTCCTTTCATAAAATATTTTATATGATTATTAGGAAACCAAAATAGATCACTCCACCTAGTTTTCGTTTCGAATATATTCAGTTAATCCGTCAACTAACTATTTTCCTTTTTCTTTTCTTTTGATTTTTTTTACTTACTGTTTCATGATTTTAGCTGAAAAACATCAGTTTTGAATATCCCAATACCAAACTGGTCGGTAAACCCGAAACCCACTAAGCAATATGGTCTAAGGTCTAACTCTAAAACTCACTTGGTAGAAACCCAAAAAAGTTTTGGATCAATCTGATAAAAACCTGATGACTTGGCTTAATATATAATCGAACTCTCGGGTTTCGGGTTTTGTGTCTGAACAGTTGGATATCCTTGCCCATTAACTTTATCAATTGTTGCTTTTTCCATATATTTGTGTTCTTATTTTTTCAAAAACTGATGCACATAAAGTTTTTGGTTTTGGAATGAAATTACGAAGAAGAAGAAATGGAATAAGGACTTGTGAACGTTGAATAAAAATAGACATAACCGAATCTGATTTAAATCCGTAACCGAATCTGATTTAAATCTGTAACCGAATCTGATTCAAATCCGAAATCCGAAAACATAAAAACACATAACTACCCATGAAAAATATCATAATTCGAGAATCTTATCTTTTAAATATGAGGTTTATATGTGTAATATACTCAAATCCGATCTGAATTCGAATAAATGTTTTTAAAAAAAATCCGAAAAACTCGAAAAAAAAAAAAAAAACCAAAAAACCCGAATCCGATCAAAACCTAAAAAAATAGGATTTGATTGAGTTTTAACTCTGAAATCTGAATCCGACCCGAACCTAAAAAATTTTATCCGAACCCGATAAAATATTCTATTAAATTATAAATCTTTAAACCCGAATCCAAATCCGATACCCAATTTTACCCTTATTTTTCTCCATGTAATTTTACAAATTTCTTTTAAACTAATGGACGACCAAAATATTTTTGCGTGGGGCCTCACAAACCCCATGGGCCGGCACTGCTTACACAAAATCAAATTGTTGTTATTTAGTTATTTTTTTATATTTCTTGGACTAGGATAAATGGATAAAATAAGTCGTTGGAAAGGAACCGAATTGAAAGAAATAAATTAAAAGAAAATATAGCAAACTGTCGAAACAGGTCAGAGACTGTCTTTAAGGCAATCCCGTATGATTAAAGTGGACTTAATCGATTAGTGTTCCACTGTAGCAATAAGTCAAAAGTAACCTCCAAAGCCAAAGGTTTCAAACATTATTAAATCAAAGTATGTCCACGCGAATTAGCACATTAGAGGTCCACCATGTTATCAAGAAACGCAAAACATTTGATAATTTTTAGTCTTTGAATTATATAGAGAAATACAATAGTATCTTTATTTGATATATAGAGATTTACCTAAGAAATAAATGCATAAGAAGATATTATTTAAAATCTTAAAATATAATCCAAACAAAAACATATATGGTCAATTCTAACAGAAACAGAAACCTGAAAAAACGGTGGGGTACCAAAAGCTCTTTACTAAAAGTGAAAGAAAATGTTAAAATTCGAAACTAAAAACAATAGAAAATTATCAAAAGTTCTGCTCTTTAAAAATGATCTTATGAAATATATCTATTAAGTATTTTTTTAATTATTAATAAGCCATTTACAACCATCATATCAGAGAATTATGTAGTATTCATATTTAGTTTTCTAGAAAAGCGAAAGTGGCTTAGCTTGGCTGGCTTTGTATATTTTCTTTGAAATGTATGATCATAAATATGTTAAAAGTAAAAAAAAAAAAAACTCATAAACAAGAGGAAGGAACAATGATGGACTATCCAAATGAATTATAATTGCAAATTCCAGTTATATACGTGGTCCAGCGCTACTATAGCATTACACATATGGATGATAATAATAATTCGACTGAGCCGATTTAGTGTTTTCTTCGCTTGATTTTCAAGTTGATTCTCCTGTTAAGAAGTTATTTATCACTTATACGTTAGTATTGGGTTTAGGACTTTTACCGTAAATCTAATCTAAATTAAAAAATAATTTGTTTTGAAGTCTAACCAGTTCGGTCTATGATAATGGACCTTGATTTGATTGCAAGATTTTACAAGAAAAAAACTATATTCAGAAAAAAAAGTTTAAAAGAAAAGACAACCTCGTCTCAAAAAAAAACTACTAACTTCTTCAAACCACTATAAATAAGAAGCTAACTCATTCTTCACAAATGATCCAAAATTTTCTATAGAATACCTAAAAGTTTAAATTTCTTGTTTTCTAAAATCTTTTGTCTCTTTACTCAAGAAAACTATAATTTTTCTCATGTAATCGTCGATCTCAGAGCTTTACTAATATTAGTTGTTTTCAAATCCCTAATTCTTTGTTTGATCTAAACCTAGATACAACAATTGACGTTGTCATTGAGGAAAATCAAAACTTTTCTATGCACGAAACTTTATGATCGAAAAGGATGATAGAAAACAGAGCTCGAGATCCACAAAATCCACCTCCTGTTGACGAAGCTCGGGACGACGATAAGACTGACCACACACGTCAAGGCGACAACAATAGTACTAACACCAGTTCCACAGAGAATCATGCACAAGTCCTACCACCGATCCAACTCCTCACGCCAGCACAACAAGTCAACATATCTACTCTCTTAAGGTATCTAAAAGATCCACACGCCATAGAAGATGTAGCAACAACCACCACAAAACAAAGACATACCATGGTTACTAGAGGGCGAGCCCCGGAAGGTAAAATTACCGACTTTCGAACGTCTGTTGTGCAAGATCTTTTACGAAGAAATCTATTGGCAACCCTAAATAGTGTCGCAACACCCACACTACTAACTCCACTAGCTCTGTACGAAGAAATCGCCAATACTAGAGATTGAGATGCAGAACTAATAAGAATATGAAATCGCATACGCATCACGGAACCAGTTTCGCACCAGAGATCGATAAAATCTTTAAAGAAGCTCAACAAACCTTTTTTACGATCAGAATATCAGGAGCTGACTTGCAGCACGTTGGCAAACTTAAGCTACCGATCCTTTACTAGTTGTTCGTAGAACATCTAAGCAAAGTAACTCTTCAGTGGTTCTCCAAAATAAAGTAATCCACCATTGATTCTTTCATTGATCTGTCGTAACTTTTTATGAAGTAGTACTCCATATTTATTCTTCAAAAAAAGTCAAACGGTGAACTTTGGAAATAACTTAGAAAAAAAATAAAAATCTAAAAAATTACATAGATCTCTTTAAAACAGTAACATATTGCGTGATGATAGATGACATTGCAACTATTAAAAATATTATTGTTTTTGGCTAACTAATGTTATTTTATATACTAATTGATCTGATCCCTAAATACTCTCATATTTGTCTCTCCTTCTTATTTTGTTGAAACTTGAAACAAAGTGCTAAACTCCTTTCGCTTTTTTGAATCTAGAGGAGAGAACAAAAAAAACAATTAACGAAAATTTTAAGGAGTAAATTTGCAATTACCATAACTATGCCTGTGAGTCTGTGACTATGAGCCTTTTTTTATTATTATTTGCCTAAAAGGCTATAAGTCCATTGGCGGTCATAGCGGTCAACATCTTATGAGTCCATTGGTAGTCATAGTTAGCGTGGTAGAGCATTGCCTTGAGTTAGAAAAAAAAGGAGAAACCAGTCTAAAATGGTACGAAAGAAGTTGGTTTAATAGAAAGAAATGATTGAGCGATAGCTATGATTTGTGAAAGGATTTGGTAATCCTACTTCCATGTTTCTTTTTTTAAAATTTCAGTTCTCTATATAAATAAAACTAAACCCCAAGAGCCAAGATAATAGTTATTTCGAAATAAGATAAGAAAACATGTTTGAACGTAGAGGCAACTTGGAGTTTAGGTTTAGGAAACTTACAAAAAAAAAGACAAAGGTGGGACCCAGTAGTGATAAACTTGGACCCATCCCTTCTTCTCATTATTATCACCTCTTTCACACGTTACCCTCCTCCGCGCCTGTAACTCACGCTCCACCCTAAAGCACGTGACTCTCACGCTCCTCCACCACCTCCAGTTTCTTCTATTGTCCCTAAAAAGATATTTTCCGATTTTGCTTGTATTTTACTTGAATTAATTCATATTCACCAAAAGACTTACTTTTCTTTCAAATTTAAACATTTCACTGATATTAGACAGATTTTGTATGGTTACAATTTTAATCTTTTTTGTAAAATATTTTTTTGAATGGATTGCTTTATCAGAATTAGTATATATTTTTGTAAAAAGCCGCGTTATCTGTTCAAATTCAGAAAATCAGAGTCACGCCTATTTCTTTCTCTCACTCTCACTCTTCCCCCTTCAGCTTCTTACTATTACATCGCGATCCTCTTTGTCTCTTCTCTGTTTCTCTATCTCCTTTTTTTCAAACCATCCAAAACAAAACAAAAAAAAAAAAACTCTTACCCGAGAGCAACAATGGATTCTTCATTGTCTCCAAACCCATTTGATCATCAAAAAACCCAACACACAGAACCAAAGAAAAGCTTCATATCCTCACTCATTACCCTCCGATCCCAACACTTCAAAGAAGATACTTACTTCGTCTCAGAACTCAAACCCACCGAGCAAAAATCACTTCAAGAACTCAAAGAAAAACTCGCAGCTTCATCTTCCAAAGCCTCTTCATTGTGGGGAGTCCCACTTCTCGGTGTTGACGACAAAGCTGACGTAATCCTCCTCAAGTTCCTAAGAGCAAGAGATTTCAAAGTAGGTGACTCTTTAAGAATGCTAGAGAAGTGTTTGGAGTGGAGAGAAGATTTTAAAGCAGAGAAATTAACAGAAGAAGATCTTGGTTTCAAAGATTTAGAAGGTAAAGTTGCTTACATGAGAGGTTACGACAAAGAAGGTCATCCTGTTTGTTACAATGCTTATGGTTTGTTTAAAGAGAAAGAGATGTATGAGAGAGTGTTTGGTGATGAAGAGAAACTTAATAAGTTTCTTAGATGGAGGGTTCAGGTTTTGGAGAGAGGTGTTAAGATGCTTCATTTTAAACCTGGTGGTGTTAATTCCATTATTCAAGTTACAGATCTTAAGGACATGCCTAAGAGAGAGCTTAGAGTTGCTTCTAATCAGATTCTTTCTCTCTTTCAAGATAATTATCCTGAAATGGTTGCTACTAAGGTATGATTTTTTTTTTTGTCTAATTTTCTTGGTTTTGTTTCTTTTGAAGACAAGAAATTGAATTTTGAAATTATGTTTCTTTACTTGTTTGTCTGAAAATCCTCGAAATTCTTATGGGTTTTTACATGTGATTTTGCTCTGTTTTGCGTGTTTAGTTGCTTGCTACATTAGCGAATCTCATTCACGAAAATCTGAAATGTCTTAAATGCTTTGTAACTGACTATTAGAGAATCTGAAGCTCATTCATGACATCTGTTCCTTTGTGTTTTTTACTTCTTAACATGATTTGCTCTAAATCTTTGACAATTGTTAGTTTATGTGTGTATGTGACAATTGTTAGTTCCGTTCAAATTTTAAAAAATGGATGGAAGAAATTGGAACGCTTTTAGATGTTTCTGTGTGGCGTTATTCTATCTATGTCTTGTCCATTTTGATTCTCCTTTTGTCTTACGTTTCCTAAGATTTACTTCATAGCTTTGTCTTCTACTGCTACAGTTAAATTGAAGCAATATTTGTGTGGCCGTACATTGAAGTTATTATAATCACTCATAATTCTCAATCAATACATTGCATAGACTCTCATATTGAGATTTGTGACAAAACCAATATTTTAATATCTACATGGTACAATACAGGGTACATTACTCAAAGTATTCAACTCTTCAAGTTTTGATGAATATATTTTTTCAAATATTGCAGATATTCATCAACGTGCCTTGGTACTTCAGTGTAATCTACTCAATGTTCAGCCCTTTCCTTACTCAAAGAACAAAGAGCAAGTTTGTCATGTCCAAAGATGGAGATGCAGCTGAAACACTCTACAAGTAAAACTTTAAAAACTCTTTTCATTGTGTTTTCTTTTTACTAATTTAAACCTTTGATTTTGTTTGAAATGTGAATACCATTGTTGCTATTTCAGGTTCATAAGGCCAGAAGATATTCCGGTGCAATACGGTGGCCTTAGTCGTCCTACTGATTCGCAAAACGGACCACCAAAACCCGCCTCTGAATTCTCCATCAAAGGGGGTGAGAAAGTTAACATTCAGATCGAAGGCATCGAGGTAATTACTAATAAGCATTTTACAGATGGCCAAGTGAGTGAATGTTTTAGTTGATGAATTCTGAAATGTGTGTGTGGATTATAACATTACAGGGTGGAGCAACCATAATATGGGATATAGTAGTTGGAGGATGGGATTTAGAGTACACTGCAGAGTTTGTTCCAAATGATGAAGAGAGTTACGCGATTGTTGTCGAGAAATCAAAGAAGATGAAAGCTTCAGATGAAGCTGTTTCCAACTCTTTCACTACAGTAGAAGCTGGGAAACTCATTCTCTCTGTTGATAACACTTTGTCTCGCAAGAAGAAAGTCGCTGCTTACCGTTACACTGTCCGGAAATCTACTACAGTCGTCTAAAACCGGTTTTTCTGAAGATGAGTTTCTTTCTTACTACTACTTTTTTGGGTGTGCTGAGGGTTGGTTTTCTTTGGGTTTGGGTACTAGGTTTGTTTGTTTGTTTGCTCAACGTCCGTGTTGGACAGGATATGGGAAAAAAAATGCGAGGGAGATCATATGTATAAAAACAATGATGGTATGACATTTGATGTTTGGCTTAGTGTTTAACTAGCGATGGAGAAGCAACAATTCGAGAGAAACATGTTTGTAAGTGTAAGCTTATTTACTCCTTGTACCATGTTTGACCATTTGAAGAGCAGTGCTTACGTTTGCTACATTGTTGACACTATTTAAGTTGTTTTTGATTTAGAAGCTGAACTAAACCACGGAATTCAAAAGAAAAGTCTGAATCTTTAACGGCCAAGTAGGCACCCAACCTTAAAGAATCAATGTATATCTCCATTTCCCAAATGAGCTATTTCCATTTTTTTAGTGGCAAACCTTTCTCGAAGATGATATATCGAATTGAGTCAATGTATGATCGTTGTCCTCTCAAAGACAATCATTGCTTGCTGCAATTTAAAATCTCGAGGTGGACTTACATATCCTGAATTTCAAGTCAATTTCTGGCATTTTCACCACTAAGTGGTAAAGATTGAGAAAACTCCCTCGGTTAGTCTTGGCTACTCTTTCAAGCAAAACTTCTGGATCATCCTTATCGCCGCCTCGGTAGAGCGCTGGTTCCACTTATCCTTACTCCGTCAATGGTTATTAGTGTTACCCAATGCTTCTTCAATGGCAGAAATCAGAAACAACAGAAAAACAAACAACCTGAGCTGATCAAATAACAGAGTGGAAAGTGGAAACTACCACAAACTAAACACGCGGGCTAGTCTAGCTCGGCCCAAACCCATGTAATTATTTTAGTCTGGTGCGGCGTAGCCCATTTTTTCGGGACATTAAAATAAGTTTAGCTAAACCCAAACAGACCCTACAATTTTAAGTTTCATCCCTAAAATATCAAAGCTAAAATGAGAACAAATGAATTTAGTGGAATGTAGAAACAAATCAAGAATGCGGTAACTGAACCAAAAAGAAAAGAGAACGCAACAATTTGATATCTCTTGTTTATTTTTAAAGATCACTCATGTTTGTTTTACTTATATAGTAAAACTTATGCTTTAACGTGTTAAAACTTTTTTTCTTCTTGGCATTTATTTTTAAGAAATTAGAGTTAAGAACAACTTAAATCGTAAGCAATAAATAGTCCTATATTTACGAACAAGAACAATAGGTCAATGCTACATGAAGACTTGTACTATTTTATAATGATCTCAAGATTCCTAACTCTTTGGTGAATTTCAGGATCGTTGGAGAAAATAGAACTTTTAAAAAGTGAATAATAATAGACCAAGATAGTCAAAATGTACATATCGAAGAAAGCGAACCGTCGGCTATACAATTTTATACTCGGCTTTCCTTTAATAAAGAAAATAGTGGATAGCTGTGAGTTTGACCATTAAGAACCAATCTTTACTTCGTGATTTTCTTAGATTTTTTCTATCCGAGTTAATGATTCCACAATAACGCCATAGTTTCGTTGATATCATACGTGTTACAACCCAATACACCTTAAATTATATGGCTACCATCAAACCTTTGCTTTGATTAGAAAAGCCAATTTCAATTTAAAACTTTTGAGTAAAATAAAGTATAATTCGTTATTGGTGAACCCCAGTATAAACAAGTATAGATTCTAAGTTCCAAGAGATTCGGATTCCATCCCTCCAATTATATTTATTAGTTACTATATTACTTTCCAAACAATTGTTCCTACAAAATTTTTGTTGTTCTTTTCAAAATAGAAAATTACCGGAAAAAAACGATAAAAATAAATTCGTGAACCTGATCTTCGTGAACCTGAGTTCGATTCTCGATAAAAATAAATTCGTTTTGTATGGACCAATTGGTTTTATGAGTTTCGTTCTAGATACTTAACATGCTGTGAATTTGAAAGAACTTATCCTAGAAATACTCGGCGTAGGCCTCTAATTTCAGATTTGACTAAACATTGGTGATTGAATATTCGGTGCTAATTTTTTAAACAAAACTTATACAAAAAGTTACTCATGTGTAATTTTACATAAATTTAATTGACGTAGAGAAAATTATATTTCAACTAACTGACATTTTAATATTTTGTGGCTAAAGAACTGTTTACGCCACTGCTGATATATTTGGCAACTAAGTTTTAATTTTTATTTTGTTGAAGAAAATAATTTGTTTTCCGCATGTTATATAAACTATAAAGCCAGTTAATTAAGCATAACCAGATACTAAACAGGTTTAGTTACATAGTTAACTCAACTATCAGTAAGAAAATCGGAAAATCGGCAATGATAATTATTAATGTCATCGATCGATTAGTATGCAATAAGCTTTACTTTATTATTGTCCCGTTGACATCTCCGATTAAAATCACTAGTCTTATTGATTCACCAGCAATTCCAAAATAAAAGAGAGATTTACTAAATCCAGTCAATTAACAGATCAATTAGAGAGAAAAACACATACACACACATTTGATCACAACCCAACACAGTTTCTCGCTGTCGTTACGCCACCGTCAACGACAAGGTTATGTCCGTTAACATACTTAGATTCATCACTTGCCAAATATAACGCCGCTTCAGCTATATCCGTCGCTCTCAAAGTCTCTCCTTTCAAATTAGCCAAACTCCTCACAAACTCTTCCATCTCCTCCACGTCATTATCTTCCACGTCATCACCACTCGTCTTCCGCCACGCGTTCACCAGCATCGACGTAGCAACTCCAAAAGGCGATATACAATTAACCCTAATCCCATACTTGCCTAGCTCACAAGCTGCGTTCTTAGTCAGCCCAACGATCGCATGCATCGAGGCCGTATAAGCGTGTGGGCCCATCTCACCCATCACACCGGCCACACTCGCCGTCGAGATAATGCATCCTTTGAAACCTCTCTTGATCATCGCATGTGCCGCGTGTTTCATACCGAGTCCCGTGCCTAGCACGTTCACGCACATCACGCGGTCGAACTCTTCCTCGTCAAAGTCTAATATGCTTTTGTGTTTCTTCTGGTCGCCAAGAACCCCTAGAATATCGAGCCGACCGTACCGTGCGACGGTTTAGTTCACGAGGTTTTCAGGTCGGCTTCGACTGAGACGTCGCAGCTTATGAACGCCACGACGGTGCCAGTGGCATGGAATGAGAGCGATTTAGCCAGGGAAGAGCCAGCTGTGTTGTCCACGTCAGCAATCACCACCGTGGCGCCGTGTCCAGCGAAAAGCTTGACGGTTGCTTTGCCGATTCCATGTGCGCCTACGGTGATAATGGCTACTTTGCCTTCCAACCTATACAATATAGACATCATCAGCTCTATGAGACTAACACAATTTGAGAAGTGACCTAAGTTAAAAACAATTATTTTCACGGGAGCTACATCGATGTAGTGTAGCTAGCTACGTATGGTTAGATTTGTACCTTTTAGGAAATAAATTTGAATTAGTCTCATTTATCATGGTTTTGTGGAGGGATTGAAAGGTCTGCTCAGGGATCACTTGGGCAGGCATGACGGATTTTTTGTAAGAGAAGTAGAGATGGAGAGAAGCGGTTAAAGGGAGATTTTTGTAGCTTAAAGTGAAATTGAATAGTTGATACATACATGTCTATGTCTATTTATATATGTGTGTGTACGAAAGAGAAGTTCGACACCAGTGTGAAACATCCAATTATGCTCAAGTTTTTGGAATCATTCTAAATAACAATTTAGCATGTACAAAAGCTAACAAATGGAAAGACAAAGAAAATAAATATTTAAATATGTAAATTGGATGCTTATAATAGAGACTAATAAACTTGTTTGTGTCAGCCGGATCTAGTTGTGATCTCTGTATTTTAATCACCACTATCTCGAAATTAATCCAAAATAATTTTGGAATGCAACATTGCTGATTTGATATCAGATTTAATGTTAGAAAATACAACTAGATATGAGATCTTCTTACATTTATTATGCTGGCAATGAAAAAGCTATAGTATTAATTACGGGAATCCCCATCGCCCTCAAAAGAAAAAGGTCTGAGCGTTGTAGACATTAAAAAATTACCGCACAAACACACAGCTAAATATTAGCATTTTCTTTCCCCGATATATATAGTTTTATGTACTTTCACGAGAATTCTGATATTCAAAATGCTCAGTGTATCATAAAAAAATACGTATTTTGAACTTTTGATGGTTGTTGAATGTTGGGAGTTAAGTGACCTTAGAAAATGGAAACCGTTTTTACGGGCGGATCAAGATAAATCGTGTAGGTGAACTATATCAAACATTAGTTTTAACAACTCTATTGTTTCTCCATATGTGTGGTGGTGGCGATATCTATAGAAGAAACACTAGTATCTATAGTCCTTTAATTTGTAAAATATCAATAAAAAAGGGCTATCAATATGAAATTGAGTTGTGAATGAAAATAAATCCCACCGTCTCAAAATAGAGCTTCTTACTAATGTAGGTGATTATAATTGTTATAAACCCTAAATTTATTTATTTATTAATGTTTGGTGAATATTGTGTTGTTTACTAATTATGGATTTGTGAGATGTGAAAAGACCACTCTTAACGTTCTAACGGTTAGTTGAAATACCATTTAAAAACTGAGACTTTCATTATGTGGACCCCATTTAAGACCGTTATGAAACCCCACCACAACAGCACCATCTACGCAGCAAAATCCGGCACAAGTCCCTCTATAATCCAACGGTCAAAAGATTCTTTTACTTTTACTTTTTTTTTTTCCCGACCAAAAGTTATAATCACATTGAAGCATTAGGCCTAAGTAGCATAAAAAAAAAAGCTAGACGAAATTTCCGATTCCTTGATAGGAAACAAATTGATAGCACTTCACTATTAATTTGTGTGATAAGTAAGAAATACAATTCAGAAAATAACTAAAATATTTATGAAAATTACATTTTTATTAATTAAACTGATTTTTGTTGTTGTTTTTCAGAGTCTATAAGATCCAAGAGATTGACAGTGAAGTTTTTTCATATTGTCAAAGAGTTGAACAATGGTTTTTTCGTGTTGTCAAAGAGTTGAACTATGAAAATAGACGGCGAGTGCAATTGATCAGGTCACAAATACTTTGAAATGACATTCTAATCTCACTTGGTAATTGTTAGGATGATTATATATTTAACCAACCAAAAGAATCAAAGATATTCAGGGAAGAATCATAAGATTGTAACATTAAACCCAAAAAAAAGAATCATAAGACTGGATTAGAAAAAGGGTTTAAACTTTAAATGAAGACAAAAATAGGAACAGAGAGAAAACGGATACTTATAGCTTTATTCAACTTTAATTATCCTCTCTACAAAAGTGCCGTTGAGATAATATAAAGTCTTCGTTCACACTAGTTATCGAAGAAAGCAAACAGTTTGATCACTCTCACTCACTCTTTTTTCTTCCCAAGTTCTTGTCTTCTTCTTCCTTTTGATGGCCGAAACCCTAGAATCCTCCCTCGTCGGGGAAATCGATACTTCCGCCCCATTCGAGTCGGTGAGAGAAGCCGCCACTCGTTTTGGCGGATTTGGTTTCTGGAAACCTTCTTCACATAACATCTACGAAGCTTCTCAGGTCTTAATAGTCTCTGTCTTTCTCACTGATTATTTTCTAGCTCTTTGGTTCTTAGGGTTTTTAATTGAATTGGGCTTTGGGTTTATCACTGCTGCTGCTGTTAACGAGAATCAAAGTAATTTATTAGGAAATGTGTTCACTTGGAATCATCAATTTCTAGAAAGATCTTGTCTTTAATTGTTACTTGTGATGCGAAATTTCGAATTTTTGGTTGCAGAACGAAGCTGGTATGGTGGAGAAAGCAAGTGAGCTAGAGAAGGAACTGATTGAGAAAGAAGGAGAAACTTTAAAGGTGTTGAAGTCACTAGAATCGACTAAAGCCATTGTTGAAGAGCTCAAAGCAAAGCTACAGAGAAAGGAAGAGAAAGAAAACTGTGACAGGAATGTTTTCGAGGAATTGAACCAAGGGAAGATGAATCTGTGTAAGACAACTGAAGATTTGGCTGCTATTCGTGAGTCCGTTGAGCTACTGAACAAGAGATTAGAAGAGGAACGAGCTGCGCTAGAGAAGACACGAGATAGTCTAAACTCTGGGAATGCAGCTGAAATCTCAAAGGAGATTCAGAGGTTAAGTTATGAGGCTAAGGAGTTTCGTAAAACAGGAGAGAATGCGCGTTCTGCGGTTGATAAAGCAGTGGCTGAGATAGAACAAACGAGAAACAAGATCAATACTGCTGAGATGCGTTTGGTAGCTGCTAGGAAGATGAAAGAAGCTGCTAGAGCATCTGAAGCAGTTGCAATGGCTGAAATCAAGGCCGCTACTAGGAGAAGAAGAAGAAGAGGAAACGGCGAAGAGACGTTGCAGGAGGAGATTCTTGAGAAGATCGAAGAAACTGCGAGAGAAATCAGAAGTAGTAAGAGGACACTTGAGGAAGGTTTAGAGAAAGTTAATACCGTGAAAATGGAAGCAGAAGAGGGAAAATGGTGGTTGACAGAACAGAGAAGGAGATCATCATGTTCGGCTAAGTACAAGAACACTTTTCTGATGGATGTAAATGGTCTGAATATGATGATGAACGATGATGGGACATCATCCTCAGTTGCTGTCTTGAAACCAACAATGTCGATTGGGCAGATACTCAGTAGGAAACTACTTCTTGCGGATGAGTCAGCGATGATGATGAACGGGAGAATTTCGTTGGGTCAGATTCTTGGAAAGACTAAGATTGGATATGGAAATGGTGACGGGAAGGAGAAAGAAAAAAGGTTGAATGGGAAGAGAAAGCGGTTTGGATTGACAAACTTGTCTGTGATGTTGAACAAAGAGAGCAAGAAGAAGAAGAAGAAGAAGAAGATAGCTTTAAACTTAATGTGATTAGTGAGTGAGTGAATGAGAATAATTTATCTTAGAAGGTGTTAGTTGTTTGTGTGTTAGCAATTGAGTTTTCATTTGTTCTTTTATATCTACTGGTTTATGCTATATAGTAAAATGAGATGTGATTTGTTTTTTTAAATGAAACATAATTATCGGATTTAGTGGATTAGATTAGTTTATTGGAAAAATGTCAATAAAACCACGAATTTTCAAATTTAATCCATTTAAAACATGAATTTTGTTGTAGGCCATGAATTTTTTTTTACATAAATTTTTTTAAATCAGATAACAGAACAACTAAGAGACCTTAATCTATCGTTAACCACTTTTCATTAGTAACAAAACGTCGTCGTTTTGAAAGAGGGAAAAATGTCAATAAAATAACAAACTTTCAAATTTAGGCCATTTAAAACATGAACTTGTTGTAAGCCATTTAAATTATCAAATTTCATTACCTACGTTAAATATGTATTGTTTGTACTTTTTTATAAATAGTGTCTTTAATCATTATATATATACAATCATGAAATAATTTACAAAAATCGAATCCAATTAAATACGGTTAAAACTGTTAAAATCATAAACCGAAGAAAATAAAACCCTACCAAATCGTATTTTAATCGGTTTCTAAATTGTTTAATATTTTATAAAACCGAAAACCGTTAAATATATATTGTTTTCTTTCTCAATATGTATTGTTTGTATTTTTTATAAAAGAGTACATTTAATCATTATATCTATACAATCATGAAATAATTTACAAAAATCGAATCCAATTAATTACGGTTAAAACTGTTAAAACCATAAACCAAAGTAAATCAAACCGTACCAAACCGTATTTAAACCATATTTCTAAATGGTTTGATTTTCTTCGCTTTATGATTTTAACAGTTTTAACTGTAATTAATTGAGTTTTGATTTTTGTAAGTTATTTTATGATTGTATATATATAATGATTAAATGCACCCTTTTGCAATTTTTGTTATATTGAATGGTTTAATTGGGTCAACGAAAATTTATGTTTAAAAAACGTAGGTAACGAAAATTGATAATTTAAATGACTTATAACAAGTTTATGTTTTAAATGGGTTAAATTTGAAAGTTCGTGATTTTATTGATATTTTCTCCTCTTTCAAAACGAATGTTGTTTTGTTACTAACGAAGAGTGATTAATGACAGATTAACGCATGTTAGTTGTAGTCAACGAAAATTCATATATACAAAACGTAGTCAACGAAAATTGATGATTTAAATAATCTATAATAAAGTTTATGTTTTAAATAATCTAAATTTGAAAATTCGTAGTTTTATTGACATTTTTCCCAATAATTATCTGCAAACTTTTTCTAATTACCATCTGTATGAAATCTGGCTTGCGGATGGCAAAAAAATATATGAAATACCAAGATTTTTTTTTTTGAAAGTAGTACCAAGTTTATCTGCAGCAAACAAAATTATAATCTGTTCATCCGGTTCCATTTATCCTAAAATTTGAGCATTTCTAATTATTATAATCTTGATATAACATATTAGTATAATCTTTTCGGAAACCAAAACTTATAAAGTGGCAAACAAAAATGCAGTTTTGATCGCAAATCAAAAATCCATTGAAACATATTGTTGTCCCTATATAAAAACTAAAAAAAAAAAAAAAGTTGTAGAATATTTTTGTGAGATGACGTGGAGGGTAATTGCTTGTAGTGTGAGAAAATATCATCCGACCATTAGACATTCATACGCAAACGCAATCGACCAATTCGAGGGATCTACTACTACTCTGATTAATTCTCCATAACTTCTTCTTCTCCCACACACCAAATTCTACCAATCATTTGCTCCAAAAGGTAATTATCTATCTCTTCTTATCTTAGTTGAATCTTCTGATCTTGTGTTCTTTACCAGGAATCATGGGTCTCAGAGCTGGAACGTTGGTTCTTCTCTTGTTGGGTTTGACTTTGGTTTCTGATGCTAGATCTTTCGTTGACTCCACCACCCTCTCTGGTTAGTATTTTAGACAAATCTTTCGATTAAATTATCCATTTTTCATGCTTGATTATATACAAGCTTTGCTCTTTTTTTTCTTTGGTTCAGTTTTGATACTTGTAATGGTTCAGTTTTGATATTTGTAATGAAATCATTGGTTTCTATGAGCTGGAGATGAGTCAGATGAATATTTCAACACCCAAATGAATGGCTCAGATAGTCTTCGCTGATTTAAAGTTTTAAGACTTTTCAACTTTTCTTTGTGTAGAGGAAGTTTCAAAGAATGAAAACGTTTGCACTTTGTGTGAGGAATATGTTTCTGATGCTCTCAGCTACCTTGAGAAAAATGTCACACAAGCCCAGATTCTCGACGATCTTCATGATCGGTGTTCCCAATTGCGCGGATTTTCCCAGCAGGTTCTCTCATTTTGCTGATTGTATTTCCTATAATTTTGCTTCAGATTGTTTTGTTGTTTAATATAACAAATTTGTTGAATAATAATCTGTTTTTGATGCAGTGCATAACTTTGGTTGATTACTATGTTCCTCTTTTCTTCTTACAACTGGAGTCGTTTCAACCTCATTATTTCTGCAAGAGGATGAATCTTTGTGGCAAAGTTGTAGCTCTTGTAGAAGAAGCTCGTCAGGACAGTTGCGGTGTATGCCACAGAACTGTTTCAGAGATTCTCATCAAACTACAAGATCCCGACGCACAGGTTAGTAGTAAGTACAAGATGATGACATTATTTATGCATTTTGTATCATAGGCTCATACCACTCTATTTTAGTCATAATCTGACCATATTCCTAAGAGTATTTACGATCTCTGTCCCAAGCTGCTACGCCCTCATGTAGCCATGTTTTCTGTGTTATTCTTTTCTAAGATTACTCTTAACAGTTTAACTATTAGGCTTATCTGTCTAAACGGATTCGTATACTGACTTTGTTTTCTCTTGATTATCCAGCTAGATATAGTTGAGTTGCTTCTCAAGGGATGCAAATCGTTCAAGAACTACGAGAAGAAGGTTAGAATAATCAAGTTTCAATCTTTCTGTTTTTTGCGGTTGATGTTCTTCTCAAACTTGTGCTATGCAACTGCATGGTAACTTAGTAGATAGCTTAGGCTTTTCTCATTTTACTCTGTTCTGTCTTGTGTTATTGCAGTGCAAGAAGTTGGTGTTCGAGTATGGACCTTTGATTCTCGTTAATGCAGAGGAATTCTTAGTGAAAAACGACATCTGCACACTCTTAAGCGCTTGTCCGGCTGAGATAGCGGTTCTCAGGCAGCCTGGATCGGCGGATTCTTGAATGTCAAAACGATGTGGTAACAGAAAACTGAATTCTTTATGGGCTATAAGTAGGAACACGAGCTGCTGTGTTTTGTCCATAAGAATTGCTGTAGACTTTGTGTACTGTCTATATGTATGGATTCAAACACACCCTCGAAAACGTCTCTTTGCGTTTGTGTAAATAATGATCGCTACAACAATTGTATCTCTATCATGTTGTATCCTAATTATGTTCGTCACATTTTTAAGAATAAATTTCTATGTTCTTTTTTCTCGTCGGTGATGTTTCTGATTCAGGTTTGGCAACTATCCTTTGCTAAGTCTGTGTTATATTAGGAATTAGTCTTCTAGAGGTTTTGTCTACACAAGTTTGTATATGTTTCGAGAATCATCAATACACTGAAACAATATTTGGTTTTTTCTACATGGTAGTTTATTACAGGAACTACAAGGAATTTTCACAGAAATACATCAAATTACTTACTATTTAGTTCTAAACGAAATGAATTTATTTCTATAATTTAGTATTAAACAAAATCTGGATTGTTGTTAATTTTTTTTTCATATGTAAAATGATTGTTTTTGTTATTTTGTTAAAGGATATATGGGAAATGATTGTTACATATGGTTGTCAGATATAAATATGTTTCTACGAAATATCTCTAGTGATTGGTACTGGGACTGACGAGGCCAAAAGTGTCATAAGGTTGGACCAATTCAATAGATTAATGAAACTGAAATAATTACTTAGATGTAAATTCCAACCACTCTCAGACATATTTAATTACAATCAAATACTTAAAACGGTCGAAATAACTTTATAGCCGTTGGTCATGTTACTCTCGCTTGCCGTTTATTTTGCCGCAGACGAAGAAGTAAAAACTAGCCGTTATAATAAACATAAACTAAACTTTTGTCTTTGTCTTCTTCCTCGGTCACTCTTAACCATAATTAGTTTTTGCTTACAACACTCACATATTCATCTCCTACCTCCCTAAAACTCAAACTTCTCTCTCTATCTCTAAGTTCTCCAAAATTAGAAAGAAGCAGAACATACAAACAACTCAAGCTCCTGCTCTTTATCTTTCTTCTTCTCTGTTTTCTATTTTTTTCTTCTTCTTTACGCTTTGATTCTTTGGGAATGAATAAGCTTTACAAAAGCCCATTTCAGATTTATCAACTTAGTTTCAATTTCTGCACGAGTCTCCTCTTTTGTCTCTCACTCTTCTCTGCTCGAGCTGTTGCAGGTAGTGGTGGTCACTCTTGGGATGGAATCGTGGTGACTCAAGCGAACTATCAGGCGCTCCAAGCTATCAAACATGAACTCATTGACTTCACCGGAGTTCTCAAAAGCTGGAACAACTCTGCTTCCTCTGAAGTTTGCTCTGGCTGGGCTGGAATAAAATGTCTCCGAGGTCAAGTTGTTGCCATTCAGCTCCCTTGGAAGGGACTCGGTGGCACTATCTCTGAGAAGATTGGACAGCTTGGGAGTCTCAGAAAACTTAGCCTCCACGACAACGTCATTGCCGGTTCGGTTCCTCGTTCCCTCGGTTACCTCAAGAGCCTCCGAGGAGTCCATCTTTTCAACAACCACCTCACAGGTTCAGTCCCAGCCTCACTGGGTAACTGCCCTCTTCTCCAGAATCTTGATCTTAGCAACAACCAGCTAACTGGAACCATCCCGGCTAGTCTTGCTGAGTCCACAAGGCTCTATAGACTGAATCTCAGCTTCAATTCACTTTCCGGTCCTCTTCCGGTTAGTGTAGCCAGATCTCATACCCTCACTTTTCTTGATCTTCAGCATAATAACCTCTCTGGTTCAATACCCAACTTTTTGGTTAATGGCTCTTACACTCTCAAAACGCTGAATCTTGACCATAATCTCTTCTCTGGAGCTGTTCCCTTGTCTCTCTGCAAGCAGGGTTTGCTCGAAGAGGTTTCTCTAAGCCATAACAAGCTCTCAGGTTCTATTCCCAAGGAATTTGGAGCTCTTCCACATCTTCAAAGCCTTGATTTGTCTTACAATTCAATCAACGGAACCATCCCCGACAGTTTCTCCAACATTTCCTCTCTGGTTTCACTAAACCTCGAAAGCAACCACATCAAAGGTCCAATCCCAGATGCCATTGATAGACTGCACAATCTGACTGTGCTTAACCTCAAGAGAAACAAGATCGATGGGCCTATCCCAGAGAGAATAGGGAACATATCTGGAATCAGAGAGCTTGATCTGTCCGAAAACAACTTCACAGGTCCAATCCCGTTGTCTCTAGTCAAGCTGGCGAATCTTTCTTCTTTCAACGTCTCCTTCAATACACTCTCTGGTCCTGTTCCACCTATCCTCTCCAGAAAGTTCAACTCAAGCTCGTTCGTGGGCAACATTCAGCTCTGTGGCTACAGCTCCTCGAATCTGTGTCCTTCTCCTAAACCTCATCATCCCCTCACCCTTTCACCTACCTCATCACAAGAACCAAGAAAACACCACAGAAAACTCACGGTGAAGGATATAGTCCTAATCGCCATTGGAGCTCTTCTAGCCATTCTGCTTCTCTTATGCTGCATACTACTCTGCTGCCTGATCAAGAAACGCGCGGCTTTGAAACAAAAAGATGGTAAGGACAAGATCTCAGACAAGACAGTATCTGAAACTGCAGCAGCAACAGCATCAGCAGGAGGTGAAATGGGAGGAAAGCTTGTTCATTTCGATGGTCCGTTTGTGTTCACAGCCGATGATCTACTCTGTGCCACAGCTGAGATCATGGGGAAAAGTACTTATGGCACAGCATACAAAGCCACACTGGAAGACGGTAATGAAGTAGCTGTGAAGCGGCTGAGAGAGAAAACAACAAAAGGAGTCAAAGAGTTCGAAGGAGAAGTCACAGCTTTAGGCAAGATTCGTCACCAGAATCTTCTTGCACTAAGAGCTTACTACTTAGGACCTAAAGGAGAGAAGCTTCTTGTATTCGATTACATGTCTAAGGGAAGTCTCTCGGCGTTTCTTCACGGTAAGCAAACAAAACAAAATCTCTAACTTTGGATTGAGTTGACATTTTTAGTGATCTGATTTCTGAAATTTGGGAATTGGTTGTTAACAGCTAGAGGACCAGAAACCCTAATTCCATGGGAAACAAGAATGAAGATAGCAAAAGGAATCAGTCGTGGTTTAGCTCACCTTCACAGCAATGAGAACATGATCCATGAGAATCTCACAGCCAGCAATATTCTCCTCGACGAGCAAACCAACGCTCACATCGCCGATTACGGTCTCTCTAGACTCATGACAGCCGCAGCCGCAACAAACGTAGTCTCAACCGCCGGAACATTGGGATACAGAGCACCGGAGTTTTCAAAAATCAAGAACGCAACCACAAAGACTGATGTTTACAGCTTAGGGATCATCATATTGGAGCTTTTGACTGGGAAATCACCAGGAGAGCCGACGAATGGGATGGATTTGCCTCAGTGGGTAGCTTCGATTGTGAAAGAAGAGTGGACTAATGAAGTTTTTGATTTGGAGCTGATGAGAGAGACACAAACTGGTGGAGATGAGCTTTTGAATACTTTGAAATTGGCTTTACATTGTGTTGATCCGTCGCCGGCGGCGAGGCCAGATGCAAGTCATGTGGTGAATCAGTTGGAGGAGATTAGGCCGGAGCTTGAGGCTGAGATGGAGACGACGCCGATTGGATCTGGTGGTGTGGAAGCTAAAGATTTACGATCAAATGAGGATTGAAAAGAAAGTTTTTTTTTTTGGGGGTGGGGGCTGGAAAAGAATAAAGTAGAAGGACATATATACAACATATTTTAATTATTCTTTCATTCAAGTAATTTGTAGATAAATTGGTTTGGAGTTTGTGGTGGTAAAGTAATGTAATTCGATTATCTATTTTTTTGGGTGGAAGTAATACAATAATTGATTTTTAATAGGTGATTTTTCTATTCGGCAATAATGCAATATGACGACATATATTATTTAGCTCAAAGACTAAAAGCATATTGCGTAAAATAGACGTGTTTTTACTTTTCTCCTATGCTCTTAGAAATGAGTTAGAAACGGAAGGATGAGGAGCATTTAATGAACTGTGGATGATGTGAAGTCAAGTGGTTATGCTCGCAGATATTGTCACTGACGTAATTACGTTGGGTTACGTCGGGGTTGTTGTAGACGGGATAAAATAAACTATTGGCGGACTCAACTATCTTTTTTTTTTTTTGTAGACGGATCACACTTGTTGCCCAGTGTGGATTGCTTTGAATTTTTTGTGTCCACACTAATACATAATATAACTTATAAATGGTAAAAAAGAAGTGTAGTCCACAAATAGTTTTGTGTGCGCCATCCGCATTCGACATCTTTATAAAACGGTGAAGTGACTACACAGTAAATACAATAACAAGTACACATTACATTGCCAAATTTAGGAGGGATGCAACCAATAATATTGTATTAGCGTCTTGTCTTATGTTCATCATCCTTACTACCATATATTCTATATATTTATCATAGATAGGATGATTTGCAACATCTAACATTCAATATAAACGTTTTATTTTTATGTTAAGTTCTTCAACTTAATTATCAGCAAATGACGAAATTGTTTCGTGAAATGCATATGTAACTATGTCATAAACCCTATTATGTTCTATATCTCTTTTTCTACCCACAATTTCAAAATTATTACTATTTATCTCATTCCTACCATAACCATCTTCATGTTGAAACCAAATATAATATTAGAGCGTAAATCTTCTATTTAATAAATGCTTTTACACAGTATCATTAAGTGCAAATCTTGCATTTTTGTATTTTCAATAATGACATAACATTTTACCGGTTTTTAAAGTGTGTGGTGTATTACCTATCTAGTATAACGATAATATAACGACGAAATTTTGTTGTAGCGATGTCTACTTTGTCGTCAGAGTTGTATCTTTAGCTTTTCCAGGAATTTTTTTGATAATTAATTAAACAAATTATGGGAATAATATAATGTAATTGGACTTATACACGTCCACATCTTAAAATTTGGTTTTTTTATACACTTCCCGTTTATAAAAAGAAAAACTAAAAGCGTACATGATATATTGTATATTTAACGCATTTTAATTTATGTTTTAATAGGTTTTATAAAGTGTTTTTTAATGTTTTAGAGTTTTTATAGATACATATACGTTTAGGAGAGGTCTATTTCATTTAAAGCAATGTTTGGAGCAAAAAAGCAAAAGACCAAAAAGTAGGCAGTTGGAACACTCTGATTGATTAATCCTCATTTGGACCGATTGATCCGTTAATCTATGGATTTGGCTATTAATATCCAGACTGATCGATCCTCAGTTGGATCGATCGAACCATTATCCGAAGAATTGGTTGTGTATTTTTAGATCGATCGATCTTCACTTAGATTGATCGATCCATCATCACTAAGATTTTGCCTTGAAAATCCTGATCGACTAGACGGACTCAGATCGATCGGTCCAACCTTAGATCGATCGATCCACCATCAGAATTACAAATATATTTTTTCATAAGTTTTCATATCGATCGATCAATATAGTTTTGGATCAATCGATCCATACCAGATTTATACATTGTTTAAACTACACAATTTATTTTATTTATATCTCTTGAAAAATTTTCTAAACTCCTTTGAATTTCTTCAGACGCAACAATCTAGCTGGTGTTAAACCCTCACTGGCATCATCAATGTCGACGTTTTTACCATTACCGTGCACCTATAAATCACAAAATAAGTTGGTAATAATGAATGAATTGAAAACCCTAAAATGAAAAAGGGGAAAAATAAACCTTCAATCTTCCAGGAGGAAGTTTGAGACGAGGTGTCTCGTATTCAGAGTCATGTTTCTTGAGAGACAAGTTCTTTGGCATTCCAGGAGCGGTCTCCCAGCAAAACGGAACAGAAGCTTCTTGAAACTGACCTGGAAGCTTTTCTTGGGTGACATGGAGTTTCGTGGACAAGAATGGAGCATTGAAGTTCAACCTCCGAGATCGGTTCATATCCATCATTGCTTCAACCGTAAGAAACAAAATCATCTGTGGGGAGAAGGGTGTTTCTTGTTTGCGAGCCCAAGAATGCAATTTGTGAGTTTGAGGGAGATTTTTTTTGTATTGACGCACTTTTAAAATTTTGTTAGCTGAAAGTTGAAATTTAATGAGAAGTTGTTGAAAGTTTGGAGCTTTCTCGTGTGTACAAAGCCGATATATGTGACCTCTTTATTGTGTTCACAGGTGAGAAAGAAAAAAAGAAAATAAAAAGATCAGAGGTTGAGCTATAGACAAGCAGAAGCGCTTTAGGAATATAAAATCGATCAAGAAATCAAAAGAGACCTTAAAAACACAGCCAAAATTAGAATTAAGAAAATGATATCCTCATTAAGTGATAAAAAAATGTTATAAACAGAGGAAGGTGTGGTGTTGAAGTTCTGGGAACAGGACAATTTTGGTGAAACATGTTGAAATGTATGAATGAATCGTCTATTTGTTTCCTTGTTTCAAGAGGATAAAAAACACATCCCCCGGATGCTTTAAGAATCAATACAAGAAACATGTAAAAAAAAGGTGAAGAAGTTACAAATACAATTACATAATTCCAGTTAAAAAAAAAAAGAAGCAATAATACATCTAGAAATAGGACAGAAGAAGAAGTCTAATTTCACCAGAGGTAAGTTCTTCTTCGTGGCTTTCCCTTTTTTTGGCCAGAAAACGTATTTTTTTTTCTGTAGCAGCAAGAAACACTCTCTGCACTACTTTATGAGTATCCTCACCTCCAATAACCAAAAATTAAAGAGGAAAAAAAATATATAAAAAGTTTCTATTTACATGGCTATGCTTGCTTTTTTCCCTGGTTCACTCAAACCGAACCTTGTTTGATTTGCTCAGTTTCCGTTTTGCACAAGGAAAATGAAACAGTCTAGAAGCATACCAGGAGGGAAGAAGAGAAGATATTTGCCCCCACCAAACCAAAATGATAGTTTTGTTTTCTACTTTTGGTCGTTTGGTTCACGAGCTTTGTGGTAGAGCTCGAGTGTATCTGCATGACCTGGATCAATACACAATGCTGCTTCACAATCTTTGATTGCTGCTGCTCCTTCTCTCATGGAATCATAGAATGCTGCTCGTAGATGTAACAGCTGGAGGTCTGGTTTAAAGGATATCACCCTCGAAAGCTCGTCTATGGCTTCGGTTTCTTTGTGGTCGTCCATAAGAACTGCGACAACCAAGAGTTCATGTTAAACAAGAAAAGCTTAATTACTCTGGTCTTAGCAAAGCAAATTGAAACACTGGTAAGATCAGAAGCTGTAAAACTAGTTTTCTTATTCACATTCACCAAAACAGAGAAATTGCATATCATTCCGGTTTAAGAACAGAAGTAGATAACATTGTCATTTCTGTTTCTATCTCCAGGAAGATAACGGCTTTAGCTTGGTGAAAATCTCAGTTGTTTCATATGTTGGGTCATAAGTCCTCATTTCTATTTCATCACCACACATAATGCAGGGTTCTAAGTTAATTCCTCAAAAAAAAGGGTAACCATTGTTGTCTTGTTTCTGCCATTCCATTATATTAAGAACAAAAAAAAAGGGGGGGAAGAAGAAACTCGAACTGGCTATGTAATTAGTGTACCTGCAGCTCTGTATCTGTAAGGGTAGGTTCGGAGAGGGTCCAGTTCTGTTGCCAGGCCAAGGTCGCTTTGTGCCATCTCGCGGTCACAATATTCAGAGCGCTTCTCATATGCTGACGCATTGTTCTGAGCCTTTTCTATTAGCTTTGTCATCTCATCATAAGCTGCTTGCCGTTGGTTTTTCAGGTGATAAACACGAGCAAGACCTTGGTGAGCTCGTGTATGCTTGATGGTGAGTGCGTTCGTATAGCAATCAGCTGCAAGATCCAGCTTATCACAATCCACATATCCACTTCCCAGGTTGTTCAAAGCCTGCAAGCAAATACACCAAAGCAGAGTTCATCATACTGAATCATGTCTATGGAAATATCATTTGATTTAGTACATTTGACCAAATATGCTAAACTGTTTTTAGGACAGTCGGTTCCTGAGATGTGACACATTCCCATATCAACAAATTATTCCAGACAATCAAGTGCAAAAAATTTAAAACTTGGATTCAAGTATGGCAGTCTGAGAGATGATCCAACAAGTAAACATTCGAGAAAAGGAATTGACTAATTGAGAAATCAAATTACATAAATGAAAAGTGCTGAGCTCTATACTTACTTGTCCCTTACGAAGACCATCAGAGGGGCACTTAAGCGCTTCTTGAAGGAGCTGAATAACGTAATTTGAGGACTCTGGGTCGAGAGTAGAGTCCGCAAGGGCATAAGCTTTGAGGAAAAACGCTTCGAAAGATCTTTGTATGGAAATGGACTCCTCCGCTTTAGCCAGGGCTTCCTCGCGGTGGCCTGTATCATACAGTATCCATCCTTCATACACAAGTCTCTCATGCTCTGACTTTGAATGGTTTCGAGCCAGCCTTAGACTACGCATTGCTGCCTTTTGACAATTTAGCCTGTCAGTATGCAACCAGCACATGTTAAAATCAATTAGGGTCTGACACAACATGCATCGAAAGAAAAAAAAAATTCATTGAGAAGTGCAAAGAGAAGTTAAAATACCGTAGCAGAAGAAGAGACTGTCTGAACCGTAAAAGACTCTTCCCTGGATCATTTGCAAGCATATGATGAACAACTGCTAGAGATCCAATGTCATCCACAGAAGACCAACGATCATGAAGCCGCATCCAACAATCAGCCTGGCTCCACTGCTGGGCTAGCGGACGCAGCAGCTCCACCATATGATCACCATGGATTTTCAAGTTAAACATCATAAAATTCGGCTCCAATGTCAAAAGCGCCCGAATATCTTTCAAAGCACCCTCATAATCCTCCATACCTATAGAAATCCATGCCCTCATCTCCAGACAGTCAGGAGAGGCCTTGAATCCAAGAATCTTGTTCAGTTCCGAGATCCCTGCTCCAAACTGGTTCTCTTCCACCAATGCCACTGCCCTGAACTTGTAGGGGAATGTCAAAGTCGGGTCTAAATCGGTAGCTGTATCCAAATCCAGCAGCTTTTCTTTACCACTGCAATACAAGGACCTCTCCTGGTGCATCCACCCTGTAGCCGTGTGATCCGAAATCAGCGAATTGATGATCTTATAAGCTGAGTACCTATGGTCACGCTTGAACTTAGACCTAGCTACGCCGACGAGGGAGTAAAGATGACCAGCCTCAGCCGCTGTGTTAAACCATATCTGAGCATCCTTATATTCTTTCCTCTCCAGCATCACCACCCCTAATTGGTGGTACGCAAGCTGTTTCTCCCAATTTTCCACCGCACATTCAACCAAACGTTCTAAGAGCATCACAGTTGTGTTAGATTTCATATCATCTTCCATTGCGATCTGGCTTAAGAAGAAGTATAATGTAAAAGAAGCATGGCCAAGAGACGCCAGTCTTTCCCGTCCCTCGGCGCTGCAGAAGATCTTTATAACATTTGGATTATGCATAGAGCTCGGTAAGTCCCTTAGAAAAACCTGGAGACAACCTGCCACCAGAAGGTATGCAGCCTCTTCTAAACCATACTCAATCAACAACATTGCCTCATCTAGAGAATTAACAAGATGTGCCAAATGCAAATCGCAAGTGGATTTCAATTCATCGCAGCAGAACCGATTCGCCAGCTTGAGAAGCTCCAAGACAACATTAGGAGGGAAGTTATCTAATCTGCTAGTCCTGCTGAAGATCTCCGCAGCTCTCATTCCTTCAACAGAGATTCCGTTTTGCGTAAAATTGATCGTCGCTCGTTTCATTTCCCTAAATCCTCCGTATAGCATTGCTTTGAAAGGTCTCGACAAAGACGCGATTTTGTACCTCACACAACGAACCTCCTCATTACCAATACAGAAAGACATATCATAGTCTTCTTCCTCAGAAGTTGAACATTCAGGAACATCACCATCAATCATCTCTGATCTAGAAGCTCCAGAGCAAACACATGGATCGTAAACGGATTCCGGATCATACCCGGAAACAAGAGTCGCCTTTGGACATTCCAAATTTCTCCCACAACAATCCATAGAAGTTGTTCCGATTAACTCATCCTCCCTCCTCTCAAATCGGAGCCACGACGCTAACACAACTTTCGCGTGAACATCCACAGCGTGCTGCCTAGATGACCGGAGACTCCGCCGGAAAAGTTTCGGATCAGATAATCCCCTGAATATAGCGCATTGCTGTGAAAAGGCTCCAGATTTCTCAAATTGAGGACAATTCTCGATCTGACGATAAACTTCAGCCATCTTCTCAACCAAATCAACGAATTTCAAACAAGGATCGATTTGAGGTTCAAGCAGATCCGTCACAGGGAGTCCACAAGGAAGAAGAAACTCAGGTGAAACGACGGCGTTTGCTTGATTCATAGGTGGATATGCCCGGCTTGATTTAGATCGGACTGAATTGACATGAAGATGATCTTGAATATGCTGAAGGAGCTTGTCTCCAACTCCTCCTCCGATGCCACCGGTACCGCCACCGCCGCTATTTTCTGGAGGAGGAGCAGATGGATTAAGAGCGTAAACTTGTGTGCCTTTACAACCTTCAGCAAGCTTCAAACTTCGCATTGTTGTGAACAGATTATGCTGCATCTTCAATCAAGCAAAAAAAAAAACCCAAATCCAATGTTCAGAAACAAAATTTAAAAAAAAAATCAAAATTTCAAAGATCTGATTAAATGGGATTGACTCAAAATGAATGAAAACGAAATCAAGATTTACATTTTCCCCGTCACCTTAAAACAAACCGGAGATATGAATCCGAAATAGGAAGAATTGGATCACGGAGGCAATCCAAGTTCCTTGAAACCTCTAATCGAAACCCCAAAAGTAATTCACTAATTTTGGTTTTGTTTTCCTCAACGAAGCTGCCTTGGCTCTCCTTCGTCTTCCTCTTTTCGGAAATCGTGTTTTTGCAGTGTAAGGTTCATCGATCCGGTTCGTTTTTTCTTCTTTTGTTCCCACTAATTTACGAATCTTTCCGTAAAAATAGAGAGAGGTAATTGGAGGAAGGATCTTCCTCCGTTCGATCGTCTTCCTCTTTTTCTCTTTCACAGTTTTGGTTTATTGTTTTTGTTTAACCCTTCTTCTGTTTTTCAGAGTGTCATGCGTTCTAATAATGCAAAATTAATTTAAAAATTATTATACATAATATATGTTGGTTTGTGGTATTTTTTTGAATTCAGGGTTTTTTCCTTTTTTTAAAAATTTATTTTTGTCCTCTTGATTAATTTAATTCCATTTAATCTCCCAATTATCCTCTTCTAACGTTATCAACTGCCATTTCTTTATTTCTTAGATTTCGCGGCACTTTTTACAATCTTCAAATAGTTGAAAATCACATATTTATTTATTTAAAATTATTTTGAAAGTAGTGCTCTTTATTTATTTTGTCAGTTTTATCTTCACTTTCTTTAGCACACTTGTATGTTACAATTGTTTCCCTTTTTCTCTATTGTTTTAGTCTAAAATGGGAGTATTCGTTGTGTTTATTCTAACGACAAATATGTTCTTTTATGATGAAATAATTTACCAAAATGATTTGTGTATTGGTTTAATTATTGGATCATGTTCATTGAATTTGTAATATATATATATATATATATATATATATATATATATAAGACTGTAGTGAGAATTGGTCTAATGGCAGATCACGGTCTCCTAAAATGAAAATTAAATTTGAATTCCTAATTCGACTTTTGATTTGAAAAAAAAAGACTACAACATCGGAGCAAACTTATAAGCGTCAATCCAAAACGTTCTATTAACCTTAATACCAAAAAGAAAAGAGTTTTTTCAAACTACTGAAGGCTTCAAAGTGGAACTTGTAGAAGAGTGGATTCCGTCGATTTTTGGTGTTTTATTTTACAAACATGCTAAAACCAAAAATTAATACTATCAGGTTGGATGAATTCAATAATAGACGCCTGACGATATTTCAATTTCATAGAGTTCAATTCCTGTTCTCAACCCATAACAAATATGAACTCAAAGTTTCCTTCAAATTTGTTTGCAATACTACCTATTGTAATTTGTAAAGTTTTTTGTTCATTGAAAAATATCTTAGTGACACATCTTTTTGTTAACTTGCAAATAAGAAAGAAAAAAAATGTTACTAAAGTATTATACTTCTTGCGATTTCAATAATCGTTGAAAAAATAGAAATTCTATTGCTCCACATTAATTTGATTTTTTATATGAAATAGGCTTAATATAAGCATATTACTTTTGATATCAATCCAAAGTTCAATATATACTTCTTTTTGTAATAAAAACAGTAGATTCAAAATTGTGTAAAGTTACTGGATAAAAAACATGATAAATGTTTTTATTTTTCTTATCCACACCATAAATAGTAATTTTGTCATAAATATTTTCACTAATCTTTGAATATTTTCATGGATTAACTTGGTTTTCAATCCATTTGGAAGTTCTTGAAAGGTTGATACCTACATATCACAAACTGAGTCGTTAGTCACTCAGTGAAAATCACACTCATCTCTTAACACCATGGTTTTTATTAAGTTGTACAATAATTAACATACTTTTGAAAATAAAAACCATATGACAAAGAGTTCTTTTTTCAATTCGCCCCTCAACTAATCTGCTAATATTATCACTTATTTGTTGGTCATTTAAATATATCAATCGCTAAAACATTTATCAATTGTTTGTAAGAATATATAAAATTAGAATCCGCATATAATTTTTGTTTTTTTTTACCAAAAAAGTATGTAGTTTTTCTACTAGTTGCCCAGTTTTAAATTCCGCAAAAGAAAAACAAAACCACCATAAATCTGTCAGAATTTTTTATAAACAATTTTTCTACAGAGATTCGTCGTTATCATTTATATTCATAAAAAATTGTGGCTACCACATACCTCTGTCCGTGTTCATAAAACACAATTACATTGCTCCTATTTGCTATCGAAACCAATTATGTTACTGATATCACAAAACGTAAGAAATTATCATAGAATATTTAAATAAAATTAAAATATTATCTGACAAAACATAATAAATGGTCGAGAAAAATTAATTATTATACGTGCAGTTAGATAGCCGGCATATGGCTTTTGCCACCCATATTGCGCGGCGAAGTCATGTCAACACGTTTTACTGCAAATTTGTTATATATAATGCTTAAGGAAGTAATCGTAATTAAAGCTATGATTAAGTGCGATATTGCTGGGTGATTAGATTATGTGATGGCACAAGAATATAATATAGATAAATATAATTCCCTGAAACATATATAATTGAGAATGAATTTGAGGTCATGTGGGTGAGACAGCTAAGAATGTCTTTTGTGTAAGAATGTATCTATCCAAAAGCACGGATCGTACTATACATATTGTACATTACCCACAAAAATTCACTTATCTATTTTCTACGTCCCACTACCAAAAACAAAATATTTTTTATCATTTATTTAAATTTTTTGTATTACTTATTATAATTGATGTAAAAAGATTTTACATCATTTAAATAGATGATTATGACAGTATTGATGTAAATAATTTACATTGTTTCGTTAACAAAAATATTTGCATCGATTACTGTAATTGATGTTAATTTGTATCAATTAAAAAAATGATGTTATGATTTACATTATTTTGTTTAAATGATGTTAGTATGTGTAACGGTTATAACAATTGATGTTTAATTATGTCTATCACTTATAAATAATTGATATTAAAACTAGTGTTAATTTTTATAAGTGATTTTAATAGTTGTATCATTTATAACAACTCATTAAAAATATTATTATCAGGCTTTAATAATTAAACAATATGTTTATTTTATATTTTTAATTTTAGCTATTATATTAAAAATGTATCATATTTAATATATTAGAAGAACATAAAATAGAAAACATCCAATTTCATTAGAAAAATGATAAGAATAGATTGTACAAAACTGATAACCAAATACAAATACATATTTGTTGTCCTCAAAACTAACTACGGGAGTAAATTAAACCTTCGTTCCCTCCGTTTGTTAGAATGACCAGCTTGTTCATCGCATCACACATACAAGCAAGGTCAACCACAAGTAAGACTCCAGTAAAATCCTAAATATCTAAAGATGAAAACAAATGGTAAGAGCATGAAACCAAATAAGACACATTCTACTGCAGAAGAAATATATATAATTCATATTCTAGAAGAAACCTCTAATATAAAAATGTTTCAATTTCGAAATCAAACAGAGAAGAAGACACGAAAGATTTATCATGTCAACATCCCATAAACCATTAAAACTCACTAATCAGCCATATACGTACCATGAGATCCTGGAGAGGGTAGGCGGAAACCAGAGAAACACGACGGTGGAAATGGCGAGCCTGAGTGAAACGACCTCGATTGACAGACCTGCAAATGAGAAGGTCGATGACGTTAGATCACAGAGAGAGAGAGAGAGAGAGAGAGAGAGAGAGAGAGAGAGAGAGAGAGAGAGAGAGAGAGAGAGAGAGAGAGACTTACTAGTGGACGGAGACAACCACGATAGATGAACCTGCAAATGATTAGATTCGGGAGAGATAAAGAAAGGAGGTCGAAAATTTCTTGTCAAAGAAGATGAAAGCGAGTAGGAGGAGGCAGAAGAAACCTAAGATTGTTGCGTTTAGGGTTGTACAAAATTGATTTAATTTTTTTAGAAATTTATAGGGGAAAATGAAAATTTGTGGCAACTAAAGAAAATGTAGAAAAAAAGAAAAAGAAAACACATAAAGCTGAATGGGTTAATATATTTAGCGAAGAGGTAAAAAAAACAAAACAAATGTATCAAATGTATATATCAGTTGTGTTATTGATATAAATTAGTTTTATATAGTATCAACTTTATTAACTGATTCAAATTAAAATAAACCAACATCATTTTAACTAAACTGATGTTATAGGAGAAACTAGTTGCATCAATTTTAACACTCGAAGCTAATTCACATAATTATATTTATGTTGTTAATATGATTTTTATTAACATCAGTTTTATTGATATTTAAATTTTGTATCATTTTAAAAAACTGATGTTACCAAACAATAAAAAATACATCGATTATCTAACTGATATAAAATTTATTTTATATCAATTTTGTTAAAATGATACAAACTAATAGAAGTTGAATCGATTTTATTGAATTGATGTGAAACTAGTTAATTATAATATCAATTAATATAATTGATGTTAAGTCATATATATTTGTTTCATTTATAATAATTTAAAATAACTTAAGATACAATTTAAATGATACAAAATGACCTTTCTGTAGTGTCCACACCTTCTGTTTTCACAATTATCTTTTTTTTTTTACATCTTCTCAATAAAAGCATAATTTCTCCAATTTTTAGTTGCATAAATTCTGGCATAAAATTGTCTCAGTGCTTATCTGCAGACCAACCAAATCAGTATCTCCGGTTTTAGTCAAGAAGAAACGAACAAT
Organism: Cardamine chenopodiifolia; assembly: GCA_963922655.1. Lineage (NCBI taxonomy): Eukaryota > Viridiplantae > Streptophyta > Magnoliopsida > Brassicales > Brassicaceae > Cardamine > Cardamine chenopodiifolia. The sequence goes on from OZ000463.1 coordinate 14,580,094, forward strand.
CTACAATTCTTGATGAATTTGTTTGATTTCACATCAATTTTTTTTCTTAAAGAGTTATGACATATGGAAAAGGTCATACATAGGTCTTGAAATTTCAGGCTAGCAAATTTTCAACCTAATAAGTAATAATATTATCCAATCAGAAAATTCTTTGATTTTTCTAAAAAATCTTATTTATTTTATGATTTTCGAATCAAGATAATAAATAACTAAGGTGTTGTTTGATTCTGTAATACGATTTTCTGTTTGGATGCTCAACATCGTTTGACCAAACTCGTTAAAACTAATTAATACGAACTGAACCATTTAGCTATAAGTCCATCAAATATTTGTTAAAAGAAACTATACGAATCGACCCATTACTAATTAGTCTAATTTGGTCCATCAAATTCAAATGGGTTTAACCCAATCCACCAATTTACATATTCAATCCATTTGGGTAATAGATCGGACAGTACCGGATCATCCATTTTTAATAACTTTACATGAAGATGAGTAGTTTATAAAGCGACTGAAAACATTGTAAGCAACTATAGCATTTATAAAACATCTCTATCAATCCAAACTTTAACGCCCAATTGTCTTTCTCTGTTTTTTTTTTTAATGTTTTATAATATGAAATGTAAGCGCAAATAAATTATTGGAACCTAAAAGATGTAATGAACTTCATCAAAAATGATATTAACATTCGAACAAAACATGAGTTTAGATTTAAATACTAATAATTTTTATATAGACTATCGAGGATAAAACCGATATTTTTTAAGGTCATTTCCCAGTAAACAAAAATAGTAACAAGAAGCAAATTTTCTTCGGGAAAAATGTCAAAAAAACCACGAACTTACATATTTAGGTCATTTAAAACACGAATTTTGTTGTAAGCCATTTAAATCATAAATTTGCATTAACTAATGTTTTGAGACATGAATTTTCGTTGATCCGGCCAAATAAGACATGACGTTAAATCCGATAACGGATCAACTAACGGACGTTAACCACTCTCCGTCAAGAACAAAACGACGTCGTTTTGAAAGAGATAAAAATGTCAATAAAATCACAAACTTTCAAATTTAGGCAATTTAAAACATGAATTTGTTGTAAGCCATTTAAATCATCAATTTTTTTGTTTATTTCTCAATATTTACTGTTTGTATTTTTTTATAAAAGAGTATTTTTAATCATTAAATCTATACAATCATGAAATAATTTATAAAAATCGAATCCAATTAATTACGGTTAAAAAACAGTATTTCGATCGGTTTCTACATTGTTTTCTTTCTCAATATGTATTGTTTGTATTTTTTATAAAAGAATGTCTTTAATCATTATATCAAAAAAATCTTGAAATAATTTACAAAAATTGAATCCAATTAATTACGGTTAAAAACCCGTATTTTAATCGGTTTCTAAATTGTTTAATTTTTTATAAAACTAAAAACCGTTAATTATGTTATATCTATACAATCATGAAATGATTTACAAAAATTGAATCCAATTAATTACGGTTAAAAAACCGTATTTCAATCGGTTTCTAAATTGTTTAATTTTTTATAAAACTAAAAACCGTTAATTATTTATTGTTTTCTTTTCTTTCTCAAAATACATAATTAACCGTAATATGTATTGTTTGTATTTTGAGAAAGAAAAGAAAACAATACATAATTAACGGGTTTTAGTTTTATAAAAAATTAAACAATTTAGAAACCGATTGAAATATGATTTTTTAACCGTAATTAATTGGATTCAATTTTTGTAAATTATTTCATGATTGTATAGATTTAATTATTAAAAACACTCTTTTATAAAAAATACAAACAATATATATTGAGAAATAAATAAAAAAATTGATGATTTAAATGGTTTATAACAAATTCATGTTTTAAATGGCCTAATTTTGAAAGTTTGTGATTTTATTGACATTTTTAGTTTTTTCAAAACGACGTCGTTTTGTTATTGACGGAGAATGGTTAACGCCCGTTCGTTGATCCGTTATCGGATTTAACGTCGTGTCCTATTTGGCCAGGTCAACGAAAATTCATGTCTCAAAACATTAGTCAACGCAAATTTATGATTTAAATGGCCTAAAACAAAGTTTGTGTTTTAAATAGCCTAAATATGTAAGTTCTTGGTTTTTTTGACATTTTTCCCAATTTTCTTTTATGGAAAAGTAACAATAATAAAAGGTCAATCAAATTTCTCCCAATCTTGGGTTACGTTGGCAGAAGGCGAAGCTGGTGGAGGGTTCAAGCTTCCCACACCATTTCCAAACGATTCCCATTCGGTGCTTACAGCTGCGGCTTTGCTCTCATCTACAAACGGATTTCAACATCTTGCCTTCAACGTATCAACAATCTCCTGCAACTTTTGGACCCTACGTACCTGCCAACACAACCCTAATCAATCTTTATATATATGCTCCATTTAGGTGACATAGTTCATCATTGGAGATAGAAGATAGATCTCAAGTGGTTCAACGCAGCACAACATGAACGCCCCAAACCTTACAGAATCCGGACGTATTTTACCAATGTCTCTACATTTACAACTAACTGAACAACAACGATATATAGAATCCGAATGTATCTTCCCCAAATTCTACATTTAGATCGTTGCAACTCATCCCAGTGCCTAACAAGTCCCAAATACCCGATGCATATACTTCCAACTTCATTAACACTTTTATCATAAAAATATGTTTACCATCCACACAGAAATGAAAACTAACCTCTGCCTTACGCTGTAGTCTAGCTTCTCCTTCAGCCACGATACCATCCAATTTGAGCAACTGCCTCATGAGAAGTTCTGCAGTCATATCAAACTCCTCCACCGCAACTTTAGTCCCTCCATTCAGAGCACCTTCTAAAGCAACAACCTAATTTCAAAATAAAGAAAAAACAAAAGTTTCTTAAGCAGAATCCTTTCCTACAGTAACAACGACAAAATGCATCCCAAAACTTCACCCTATCCGAGAGCTTTTCGACCTCTCCCGAGACTGCGATAACTGCAGCAATAGCCTTTGCCATCTCTTCAGTTATCACAGGAGGCTGTTCAACTTGTTCCACTCTCTTATTATTCGGATCCTCCACGAGAACAATCTTAGACGCATCCTTAACACCAGCAGCTAGCAATTGTTCAGTATCATCTTTTTCAACTCCTCTAAATAAGATCTTCAATTCACTAGCTTCCAACCCAGTTTTCTGAACAAGAGCTTTCTTCACATCCCCTGTTTATCACATTCAAGCCTAAACATATGAATCTTTAACTACATTAACACAACTTCAAGCAAACCTAGATAAAGTAAGAAAATTTCATAAGTCCATAATGAATCTACACGAAAACGTCTACGCAAGCTGAATTCTCAGCTTTCGGTTATTTAAAATCTCAAGGTGATGGATCAAACTGAACGAGAATTAGGAAACAATCAGAAAAATGAGCTGAGCGGTTATACAGAAAGTGGCGTGAGCAGAAACATGAAGATCGTGGTGCGATGAGCCATGGGAAACAGTAATCCTGATGGTCTGAGGAAAAACAGCGGAAGCAGAGTCAGGATCCTGGAGAGGTTGGTCGGAGGCAGCGGTAGCGGCGTCGTCTCTTCGTTGGACGAGCATACCACAAGGTCTGACCTCCCATTCAGAATCGTCGGTTGAATTATGCATCATCGTTTTGGAGAAGAGATCGGAGTCGTAGAAATAGGATTAAACCCCAAATAGCAAGAAATTAGGGTTTTCTCTGGGTATTGACTGATGATGATTCACATCACCTCATGCCATACAAATCTTCCCAGATACACGGGTTTTTTTTTTTTTTCTTTTTTTTCGGTAATTCGAATTTTTAATGATTTGGGAGTTAGGAGGAGTGGACAAAAATATCTTCAGTCCAAAGGAATATATTTACATTTTGAATACATAGTTGTTAGCTCTGGAAAATATGAATTTGTGTCAGACTATATACATGAATATCTAACAGGAAAGTGAATTAAAACTATTTTCGTTCATTAATGTCTAAGTTTGTTACAACAGAGTATTTATACATATACAGTTGACTATACAAATATACAATTTACTGAACTAAACTCCCTGTACATAAGGTTAATATGAATGAAAGAATGAATAGATAGATAAATGAATGGTATGTCTGATAGCCCCCTTAAGTTGGCGTCAAAATATTAATGAAACCAATCTTAGGCATAAGCAGATGAAAGAAAGTAGGATATAAGGATTTAGTGAAAACATATGTGAGTTGATTTTTAATTTTGACATGAAACAATGTTTCAACTTTCTTTTTATTGAATAACATTGACATTCAATGTGTTTAATCCTTTCGTGAAATATTGGATTCTTTGTAATATGAAAAGCATAGGTACTATCATTGTAAAGAACATGTCTCAAACGAGAAACAACATGTATATTTGTCAAAAGTCGAGAGAGTCCAGCAACTTTCGTAGCAGTATATGACATAGCTCGATACTCAGATTTTGCAGAAGATAAGAAAACTACTTTGTTGTTTCTTTGCTTTCCATGAAACAAGAGATTCAACAATAAAAATATAAAAACCATAAATTGATCGTCTTGTATCCAAGCAATTGCTCAAGTCAGCATCACAAAAGACTTTAATCTAGAAGTCATTATAAAATGGGTAAAAGAGGCCTTTACCAATATAACCTTTCAAATAATGCAAAACTTTGTGGGCTGTATGTAGATGAGGTATCCTCAGAAGCTGAACATACTAACATAATTTGTTCACTGCAAAACATATATCAAGGTGTGTGATAGTAAGGTACATTAACTTCCCAATCAATCGCATGTATGATTCAACATTTGGTAAAATGTCACCAGTTTTTGCAAGCAAATATTCTAGAAGTAAATTGAGCAATCTCAAGTCCCAAAAAATATTTAGGCTTGCCTAAATCACGCAGTTTGAAACAAGCCTTCAACTTATCCACAAAAGTAGAAACAAAGTACTCATCTGTAAATGCAATAATGATGTCATCGATATACACCAACACCATGATGAAGTGATCAGCATATGAACAAAGAAACATGGTGTGATCACCATAAATCTTTTCAAACCCAAGTTTTACCAAAGTAGATGAAAACTTAAGAAACCAAAGTTTGATCCAAGACCTAAAGCCTGTGTTTTTCGGGGTTTTCCCACTGGTCTTAAAGGTTACAAATTGCCAGACCTTGAGATTAATAGTATTTCCATTTCTAGCCACGTCATCTTTCATGAAACATTTTTTCCTTAATGGTTTTACACAGTCTCCCCAATAAGAAAGGGAGATATTTGATTGAAAGAGCAGAACCCTAACAACATTAAAAATATGTTGATGTTTTCTTCTACTACATAGTTTTGTTAAGGTGTTTCTGGACATAAATGATATGAAAGAATACATTTGTTTTTATATTGATTGACAAAAGATAACTCAGGAGCATTGTTAGACATAATAGACTTGATTGTTTTCTTATATTGATTTTCAATTAATGTGACAAACTCAGGAAATACAATTAAAAAAACATCTGATTTTGACTTAAGCAAATAAAGTTATGTTGCTCGACTATGATCATCAACAATAGTAAAAAAATACTTCTATCCTTCATGAGTCATCACAGAAAAAGGATCCCAAACATCAATATGAATCAAATAAAAAATGTTCATTACTAATTCTATTATCAAAAGGGAAAGACAATATTTTCTGTTTTGCTTGAGGACATACATTACAATGAAATGGTTTTGTATCACATGTTTTACTAATTGACAACAAATTAGAAATTGAATCAACCTTAGACATAGATGGATGACATGAATGAGCATGCCAAGTAGATGGATCAACAACATTGAAACAAACAATCTTATTATCTGCGAAAGAAGTAGCAAGAAGCAAAGAACCTGAATCCAAGACATATAGATTTGAGACTCTTCTACCCTTGTCAATCATCAATGCCCGAGTAAAATCATGTATAAAGCAAGTAGTGGATGTGAAACTAATCATGTTGTCTATATCTACAGTTAAAGAACTAACACTCAACAAGTTAAAACAAAAACTAGGAACATACAACACATTTTTCAAGACTATCTCTTCACTAAGTGTAATTGGACTTTTGCCAACAATGCTCTTAGAATTACCAATTGGTAAAGTGACAAAAGTATTGAAAAGTGGTTTTAGAGATGTGAAAACATATCGATAATGACACACATTGTGTTGCACATGAATCTATCACCTATGAATTTACTAAAGCATTTCCAAAAGAGAATATAGAAGACATGCCAATGATAGAAAATGAATAAAGAAGAAGAAATGTACCAGACACTTTACAAGTAGATGATATAGTTGAAGTTGTGGCAAGAAGTCCATCTTGAGATGGTGATGTGATACTCTGGTTATGAAGCTGAGAACTAAAGAAGAAAATTATATGTTGCATATGTTCCTGAGAGAGAGGTTGATTAGGCTGATTACTAGAAAGAATTGATGAGACAAAAGCATTTCGATTCAGTGATGAAGATGATAAGGACCATTGTAGAAGTGATCTTTGCTCATCTCAGATTGTGACATATTATGAACCATATTAGTATAGACAGGAATTGATGGAGATTCATGTTTCTAATATTGAAAATTTTCTTTTGGTGTCATACCAGGGGGATATCCGTGAACCTTATAATACATGCCAATAGTATGGCCAAATCTACCACAATGAGAGCAAACATGCTTCGACTTCTAATTCCCATAAAAATTGTAGACTTTATAGGTGGAGAAGATGAAATCCTTGCTGATCTTTGAGAATCCTCTTGATCCAAGATATTATACACTTCAGACAGAGTAGGTAGAAGCTTCTTCATCAGAATTTAGCTTCTTATGTGATCAGAACTCTTATTCAGTCCCATAAGAAAATCAATAACACAGATTAGTCTCTTTTTCTGCCAACAATCCTTCAACAATACAAATTGTGACTTGAAGACTAGATAACGCTTTCTAATATGTCTGAGTTAAAGTATGATAAGAAGAAGCTCCATACTCCCTATAAGAGAATAAAGTTGATGTCGAAGCTTGTATAGTCTTGGCAAATTAGATTTCTGATATCTAGTATGCAAATCTTTCCAAATATCTGATAAACCATTTTCTTTATTACTAACTAAGTTTGTTACAGCAAAGTATTTATACATATACAGTTGACTATAATATATAGTTGACTAAATGTATTTACTGAACTAAAATCTCTGTATATAAGATTAAATGTATTTACTAAACTAAAATCTCTGTATATAAGATTAATATGAATGAAAAAATGAATAGATGGATAAATGAATGGTATGTCCGATAATATCCTTTTTTATCGTCTATAGATGAATATCTGTATCGGACTTTTTAAATTATATCACATGAAACAGTTATTTTGGTATTATACATATGATGATTTCAAAATAAATTGTGAACCAATATGAAAGTTGTCTATGGTCATTTGTTTTGGACAGACCGGTTCTAGATCCAACCGATGGGCACTGAATGGAACAAGCCAGTCTATGAAAATTCATTCTACCGTAACACTCATTTTGGTAGGATTTGAACCAAACAGGCTGGATTTTAGACACAACTGTGGTGGATCAGACATACAAAACAGCCACAAAAATTTAGGGAGTACGAGCTTACTGAAAAGTTACCGGCCGCCGGAAATATGTAGATTATTAATCTGTTATGGTCTCCATTCTCCAGTCAGAAGAATTTATAGGCTTAAAATTTGGAACTTCTCGATTAAGGAGAAAAAAAATACTATTGAAAAGAATATGTCCTGGCGCAATATGGTTTGGAGAAACAGAACAGCAAGTAGAGTAATGGGGTGTGATTTGTCCCACATTCAAGATGGACCAACCACACAATAGCAATAGAACGATTTGACTTAGTCTCTGGGGCTGATAGAAATTGGACATGGCAGCGACACATACGTTGATGGTCTTGTTCCCTACTCTACTCGATAGTCAGTTTTGTTATGACTGAATCATATACCAACCACAAGAAAATTGTCATGCACTGAGAGAGACTGATGCCGATAAAAAGATGCTATTAAAAATGCAACGCAATACTAGTACCGTTGGTGATCAAACACCAAGCCCTAGAGAAGTGCCAATACAGAGGCCAATGCCATGATTCTAAGGCTAAAAACTTTGAAAATGCAAAGTCCAGAGCCACCTAAAACAACTCGAAAGTACAAACTTGAAATCTTCAGAGCCAGAATTACCTAGTTGGAACATAATATGCATAAAAGGAATGTGTAACAATCTTCATGATTGTCAACAAGGTCGACCATATTTATCTAACGACGAAGAAAGATCTTGAAACATCCAGAACAACAAATGGGAAACTCACTCTCTTGTCTAGTAGCTAGTAATGATAAGAATATGGTCACACAAGATTCTACTTTGGTAAAATAAACTTACAATCAATTGACCCGAGACCTGGGCTAGCTGATACTAGCTTCACTAGATAACACTAATTCTTTATTTGATCAATATAACAATGAGTTGTTTTTTCTAACAAACTCGAATGCTTTTTGATTACTCGGGACATTTTTCTACTGTTGCTAATCAATTTTAGTTGCCTGCATCTGCAACTATTCAATATACCCAAAAAATGCCTACCAACAAAACTGAGAAAGTATCTCATTTGCTACAAACCTTGTATGCAAGAAAATTCGTTTTAATATTATCATTCCAGTTTTCATAAGCTAATTTAAATTGTGAGAACTATTCTTTATAATCTCAAAATCAAGCAACAGAAAACAGGAGTTGTCTTACTACCTGTTTTTCACCACGATTTGACAAATATTTTGGTTTCTTTGTCTTAATATGTTTTGGTCCTCATTGGACCGGTGTCACTGAACCACATATAGATTCAATGATGATATTTCGAAACACACATAATTCCCGACACAATAGTATACCTAAGAAGCTGCACATGTAAGTGTTCAAGTTACTTTTTGTTCTCTTCATCAATATAACTTTCACTGGTTGAACCTTGAAAGAGGCATCTCGTGAAATCAAAACCTTAGTGTAAAGCTCATAGTGTACTTTGTTGGTAACACAAACTGAATTGTAGTACTAGGCATAATTACTCGTTACTCGCCTTGTACATGTTACTTGTCTCGTACCTGGCTTGAAAAAGCAAGTACTTGCTTTGAGTAAGTCGGCTAACAAGTCAGTAAATTAGATTATTTGCAAGTCTTAACAAGCCAAAAATATATATATTATATGTCTCGTTACTTGTTACTCGCTAAAAATTACTTTATATCCGATACTTATACTTATTTATAATTACTTCCTCTGTTTTCGAAGAGTGTCGTTTGAAGAGTATTTTTGTTTCATAAAAAATAAAGAATGTTATCTTATGTTTTCAATGTATATTTTAAAGCAAAATCTCAGTTGTGTCCCTATTATTTCATATTATTAATTAAGATGAGAAAGTTGTTTAATGTATTAATAAATGGTATAAAAGAAATTTACTTAGTTTTCTTAATGTGTGAAAAATGTGAGAATGACATTTTTGAGAAACAAAGAGAAAGTACTTGTTACTAAAATACTATACTTAATTTATTATAATAGATTAATAGTTTTAAAATTATTATGAATTTTTATAATTTTGATTTGGTTCATAAAGACTAAAATGTCAAAACTCCCTCATGCGATAAAACTGAAAACTCATCATTGCGACAAAACTCATCAACTTTGGATATTATGTAGGAAATTGTTTTTTCAAAATTTTTAGATTCAAGTAATAGGTAATAAGACGGGTCAATTAACTTGCAAATAATCAAATTTTGGATGGTTAATTGATCGAACAAATATTCGGTTTTGAAGGATCAAGTAACAAACCAAAAATTCAATTACTTGTACATGGCAAACCGAGTTGCACGTACTTGTCTCGTGCCCAGGCCTACTGAATAGCACTTGAGCTATTGGCAAGATCAGTAAGCTGACTCTTGCTGGCTTCCAATAACTATGTTTGAAAACCCGAAACATCTTTGATTAGAGACAAAGATGACAATCAAAGATGACAAGTTTAGGACACAAGTCAAAGTAGAGCAATGATGATAAACATACTGAAAAGTGTGCGCATAAAAGAAGCGTAAAGTTGATAAAAGTAAATTTTTTTACGTACTCTTTTGAAACCCAAACATACAAAGAAAGAGGGTAACCTCAAGTTCCAAAAATTCTTAAAAATAAACTAAGAGAAATCTCATTCTCACTCTCATTCTTGAGCATTACTACTTGCTTCCATTGGCTCAGCTTCCGTTGAAGCCTCTCCTTTCTCTCCTGCCTTCTTGGCTGCAAAATATCCATGAATCCTTTTTTCTCAACACATGGAACTCATTTAATGATTAAAAAAAGTCCACAAATTTATTTGTAGTTTCTTACCTTTCTTCTTCTTTCCACCACCTTTCTTCTTCTTGATACCCAAGGCTAACCACCCTTTGATCTCAGGGTCTTCAACAGTCTTCGTAGGCTGAAGCTCCTGAAGTGTATGTGATGTGAGCCTATCGGATCCATTTGGCATCAGCAAAACTGTGAATTTGATCTGGGCAACAAAATCCCCTGTTAAAAAAAAACAAATACAGTATGAGCCCAAATGTCAAGATTCAGATAAAAAGAGGTTTATGGATTAAAAAACCTTCATCATCCTTACCAGGCTTCTCATAAAGAACAGGATATGGTTGCAAATGACCATGGTTAACACACTCCACAAGTCCAAGACGTGCCCTTTTCTCCTCCAGTGACCTGTATCGATTGTACTCTCAGGCACGTTCGTAGGTGAGATAATACTTCTTAAAAGTATAAAATGCTTAAGATACAAAACACACCTTGCAGTGAATGGCATACGGGAGAACTTCTCTTTAATTTCGCTGAATATGAATCTGGAGGCCTTCATCTTCAACTGATAGTTAACACTCTCATCTTTCTTGTAAATAGTTGTTTGCTTCTCGTCTAATAGCTTTGGCTGTATATTTCAAGATTGTGAGAACATTAGCGATAGAAAAACCTTCACAAATATTCATCAAGATAAGATCAACAAAAGCAATTACCTTGCCATCACCAGTGCTTGCCACAATATCAATTGCATAGACTTCATTCTCTTCAAATTCCACATCTTCAACCCTTGTTTCTGGACTGGATACACTTAGGATAGACTTAGTTCCATCTATTAAAAACTGTTTCATCTGGTGGGAAAGAACCCCTTCAACAATTTTGCAGTCATAAGCTGCAGCCACCTTCTGAATTGCTTCAGTTACATGAGTGTTCTGCCATAAGGTAAAAGGAAGAATATTAATGTCTTGGTTGCAGCATGTTGAAGATTAGACAGGCAACTACCAACTCATAGCAAGAAATTTTGTTAAGACAATATCCCCATATAAGGATAAAGATGGCCTCATTTTGATGTAAATCCATTGCAATGACAGCTTTCATTCAGGAATATTTTTCACTAACAATTTATGTTAAAATCTCTATAAATATAATAACCCATTCGGCTTAGAGGGAATTCGAGGGAATTTAAGAGGGATAAAAGAAGGAAATGAAAAACACAGTGACTTCTTCAACAAAGTTGCCACATCTAACAGAGTCCAATGAAGGACCTTACTAAAAGCATGTTTGGGTTTGAAGTTTAGAATTAAAAACTTCCCATCAGAGTAACTATGACAAAAAGCATCATATGGATAAGAATCCATAGCCAAGTATAAATGTTTCATCATTTGGGTTGGTTTGCAAAACCTTGTCAATCATTCAAGAACCAAATATAATGCCAACAGCCTATAATTTCAACTTTCATGTAAGAGTAACACCATACAAACGACTGGTTGATTACCTTCTTCCCAGGACGTACAAGCCTCAAAGCAACTTCAGCTGCAGTATTTGCGGCAGCAATAACATCAGCTTTACGTCCATTAACAGGCCCTTCTTGAAGAACATGTGTGTGGCCAAGAAGAGCAATGAACCCATCAATATGGCATCCCATATCACTACAATGGAAAAAAAAAGACAAAAGCAGCATCAGAAAGTAATGAATCATACAGACAAAACCAAAAAAGTGAATTACTCGAATACAGCTTACATTTTGACCATATCACCGTCTTCCAACACTGTCTCATCACTGGCAAGCGGTGAGAAATGACCAACAGTGTTGTTCACAGAAATGCATGTTGGAAAAGCAACACCTCTCTCAATCTTCTTCTTAACATTCTTGTACATGCTCGCTGTTTGCCTTTTATACAAAAAATGGAAGAAGAACAAACACATAAATACCTTAAAGTAATCAAGAGATCGAAGTCTACATCAATAGCTTAAAATCCTTACTCTTTGATAAAAGCATCTCCTTTCTCACAGATATCAACAATCTTAGTTTTTGGTTTGCATTCCGCTAAAACAATCTGCAACGCCTCTGCAATTCCAATCCAAAAAGCAAAAAATACACAGAACATACTCGATAAAGCTACACCGTGAAAATAAAAAAACTGATCCAAATCGGAAATGATAAAAAAAGGGTATTACTGTTAACGATCTCAGCGGCGCTCTTGTACTTGGTGATGACTTCAGGAGAGGTAAGACCCAACTCCTTCTCGTCTCTCTCATCGTCCGAACTCATCTCGACGAACCAAATAGGTAGAGAAAAATGTTAGGGTTTAAGAAATGGTGAAGTTGGGGGAAAATGGTGAGAACGCGAAACTAAAGTTGGCTCAAATAAAGGTCCTAGGGTTCGCTTTGTGTTTTTTATTTAGACGCTACCGTTTTGGATTAATCCTTGGTTTTTTTTGTTTATACGTAATACGTTTCCCCAATTGCGTTACTCTTTTACTCCATTATGGGCCGAAATGGAGGCTGTTTTAGGGCCACTAAGATTTTACGTTAACTGGCCCATGATGTATTTTCATATAAAAAATTTAGTAACGTATGTATTTTTCTTTAAATATTTTTAAAATTCTGATATCTATACTTTAAATATCAGGATATGCAGATCCTGTTTAAACGGTTATAAATTTTAGCATCTGAATTTAGATCTAACTCTCTTTTCTCGGAATATCAAAAATTTTATAAGTGGATCTCTGATAATAATTTCATGTCTATGTGATATGATAAACAAACTTAAAATATCATAAATGAAAGTATGTAAAATTTTCAAATTGCTTTCTAAGATGATGGTAAGCTACTCCAAAGAGAAGAAAAAGAAATTTACTTGTTAGGATGTGACGATGTGTACATTTATGTGAACTTCACTATCGATATATTAATTTTTCGAGTAATTCCGCATGTATTTTAGTTTTTTCTTGTACTTAGAATTTCTTACATTGATTCAGTGGTGTTAGAAAGGATTAGCTGGTCGACATCATGTAAGTTTTTCAGCTCAACTAAAGATATCGTACATGTTAAGAACTACATAAATTATAATTTAATTAAACAGACTATGTAAGATTTATATGGTAATAATGATAAATGATGAACGAAACACTATATAACATACATCTACGAAGATTAACAAGGAAAATGAGAATGATATTAAAAATAGCAACTTTGGATTATAACATTGTAATCTTTTTGGGTGAGATTTTTGTATTTTCTAAACATTAAAAAAGTAATTCATGCGGAAAATCTCATTTATTTGGAAATAGTCAAACATGAAGTCATCCACTAGAGAAGAAAACATGTGCCTCATCTCCAAATAAGTGTTCTATGCGGATGATCCTTCATATATAGGTCATGATTTTTGACCTCTTGTCTTATAATATTAACATGGTCACAAAGGTTTATGGGAGGACAAAAAGAATTTATCTTCTCAAATAATACTCTTTGATGCCCTTATAGCTGTCTCTGTATGGCTGCATTGGAGCCTTCTCCTCTGTGTACTTTCTCTCAAGAAATGCACATTTGGCTTCCTCTAGAACATTAGTCTTGTTTACTCGCTAGATGACATGTATATTCCCTTTAATTTGTTACATTTTGGGAATACTGAAATTTATGACTTTCTAAATCATTTCATAGATGCCAATGATAATTTTATTGTAAGTTGTTGACTATAGAAATTATCTTTTATATTAAGTTTAGCTTTAGATTTCATTGATGCCAATGATAACGCATGTAGCTTTAGATTTTCTGTTACAGAATTTAGGCTGCAGAAATTTTTACTTTGCCGGTAGAATTTTGATTGTATTAAAAATAGAAGTGTGTTTGGTAAATATTAGTTGAAGGAAAGAGAATATGCATTCTATATTAATGTTATAACGTTTTAGTTTCATTAATAATATTGGATTGTAAAAATAGTGACTATAATAAATTGCATATACATGTTGTGTATATATTAAATGGGAGAAAATAATGATAAATAAAAATATTAAATAATATATATATAAAGAATGTATATATATATATATATTTCATATATATATACGTGTTAAAATGTGATATATATACTATTATATATATGTGTTGATTTGTAAAAAAGGTAATAATATAGTACTTTAAGCTAGAAAAAAGGATAGAGAAAAGAAAGAAAATAGAGAAAAAACTCACTGCTTATTTGTTATGCTTTAGAAAATTCAATATTTACAACTAAAAAGGATATATTTTTTCTATAATTTTTTTTATGACAAGAAAATTCTGAGTCGTATATCCAACCATATAATTTAACTTTTTGTTAGAGAACAGAACCTACCAGCAGTATGATTAGGTGAGTTTGAGTGATATAGAAATAATTTTGGATGTCCACCGCCCTTACTGTCTCTGCCATTCACAACCCTAAACGATATATAGCATACATCTATGAAGATTAACAAAGAAATGAGAATGATATTAAAAATAGCAAATTTGGATTCTAACATTGTGATTTTGTTTGGATAAGATTTTATCTTTTTTAGACAGTTGAATTTATTTTCCTGCAGAAAACCTCATTTATTTGGAAATAATCAAACATTGACTTATCCATCGGAGCAAAAACACATGTGCCTCGTCTCCGAATAAGTGTTTTATGCGGATGATCTTTCATAGGTCATCATGATCTTTGACCTTTGTCTTATAATATTAACATGGTCACAAAAGGTTTACAGAAGGACAAAAAGGATTTATCTTTTCAAAGCCTCTTAACAAATGCAAATTTGGCATCCTCTAGATCATTAATCTTGTGTGCTTGCTAGATGACATGCATAATCCCTTTAATTTGTAACATTTTGGAAATCTGAAATTTATGACTTCGTTTTTTAAATCATTCATAGATGCCAATGATAATTTACAATGTTCATTTCCTACATTTATCGGACGTACAAATGTATGTTTGCATGCTCTAGCATATATAAAACTGTTTCGCATTTGCATTTGATTCTTCGACAGTATTTCCACTAGATGATATATTCTTAGGAAATGCATTTGCAGTCATATTATGATCTTGATGACTCTCATCATGATGATGATAATTATAGTGATCATGTTGACCCTTATACAAAATATTATGTTGATTAAATGTTTAGATGATTACTAATACTACTACCAGCTGCATAATTCTCAGCATATTCCTTTTTCATGTTGAAACCAAACATAGTATTGCAGCATAAATTCTACTACATTGTCTCAACAATTATAGTATATTTTAAGTTCATTCATTTCCCACATGAACTAAACAAATTACCGCTTTCGCAGTTATTGGTATATTTGTTGTTTGATAAAACCACAGTTTTTACCAATCTGCCCTAATCTTTTTGCATCTTCTTTTCCACGTGGCATCTTATTTTTCCTTTCGTTTTGTTTCCTTTGGAACCCAAAAGTTTATATTTAGAGGAATTACATCCATGGTATATGTGTTGGAACGTAAAACTTTTATTAGAATTCTTAAAGACAATAAATTAATAAAACTCCTTAATTATCATAATTATTTCATAAATGTATGGTTCATGTTATGACAAAATTTTGATTTACAATTGTTCTTGTTAAAGTTTTATAAATGGTAGTGATTGGAGCCATAAACAAATCCAAAAAAAATTCCAAGTCACAAAAATATTAAACTCAAAAGAATATATTAATTATTTCTAAATAAATTAATTTTGAAAATACATAGCAAATAAAATATGCATAATTGTATCTGAAATTGTATGAGTAAACGTATGAAATTGGTATATATCAATGCTTTTCAAATTCTTTATTAACGCCTAATTAAGGTTTAAAAGGGTTACAATGCGTCCTGCAATCTTCACTCTTCGGATAGCGTACTTTCGTATGTCTGCAGCAAAAAAAAATTTTTTGTTGTTCGATAGCATGGTGGTTTCGGTGTAGGAGAAAAAATATCCTTAAAAAAGTTAGTATATACTCCTTCAGTTTCTTAAAGAATTATATTTTAGAAATCTAATGATATGCGTTTTATTGAAATGTTGTTTTACTCGGTGCTATAACTCTTCTGCTGATAGTATAATACTATAACGTGTCCAACAACGAGAGACTTTTAAAAAATAGAGACGTTTAATGTCTGTGAACATACACAATCACTTTCGCATTCACTATACCTGTGTGAAGTCGAGTTTCTTTGTTCTCTCAAAAATGACTTGCAAGACTTCAAAACGCAGTTATATGTGAATTAATCTAGTAACCACCGAACAAACATGAACCCCAATCCTGGAAGTGAACAAGAAAGGCAAAAACAGAACGAACTTATGGTACATGGATTACAATTTTCAAGCGAGTTTGGCTAAAGTGATGCAACAAAAGTTGTTTCTAGTGATGGTACATACATTTTACAATGTCTTAAACAAATTGATGCCACCACTTGCCCACATTTATGGTTTTAATGCGTCTGTGTTCGCCAGAACTTCATCAAAATACGCTTTTTTCAGTGTTGCGATGCTAATGCCGTCACGAATATGCCGAGGACCAAGAATGGCTGTGCGCTTGCCTGTAATCAAGCAACTTATGATTGAAAGATCACTCAAGAGATATTTCAAATCCGAGTTACATTCCCATGTGTACTTAGATGACTTACCTGGTACTTGACGTCGTATTTGACAGGATCCTTGAGAAAGTATTTAAACTGCAGTGTTAAGAAAAGTATAATAATCAGACAAGAGTGATAAGAACCTAGTCAGTTTGATTATGACATTTTTAAAAGTCTTTACCTGGAACACAATCTGAGGAATGATCAAAGCAAGCAACGCCAACGCATAATAAGGTTTGCCAGATGCTAATAGATACCCTGCAACCAAATAAACATTTACTAGTGAGGATCTGTACCTTTTATTTGGTGCTGTAACAGTTACTCTGTAACTCATCCACTAGTAAGGGTAGTGTGTCCTTCAAGGCAGAGTTAGCTTGTAAGCATCTATTTTACTCCATTTGGAATAATCAAATCTAGGTAGGAGGAATTTCCCAAAAACTAAGACAGTAAAGCATTAAATGAAAATCCATCAAACACAAATGAAACATAAAAATAGATGCCTCTTCAGTAGCTCATTTCTCTAGAGTCTGTGACCCACAAAAACCAAGGGAAATCATTCAGTTTCATTGATTTGTGTGTTGAGCCGGTGGTGAATATCCAGCTGATAAGATAAAGCAGAAGATATAGAAGCGACAACTGCAAAAAACTATGATACTACATACCGGCAACAGAGAGCTGAGTAATGTCTATAGCACCAACGCATATCCATTTTGCAGTTTCAGTGCCAAAAGCTACTGGAAGAGACTGTCCATTTAGGCATAAGATAACAATTAGACAAATCACTGCAGAGACCATTTCCGAGAGAAAAGAGATAAAGTCGATTCAGGAAAAGAGACTACATAATACCTGAAGTCCTAACGCTCTGTCTCCTTCAACACTTTTGAAGTCATTAACAATGCCTATTCCCAACTGCAGTATCACACAGGTACAACATGAATCAAAAGCAGATTATTAAAGATAAACGAAAAAAGCACCACAAAAGGTTTCAAGAAGACTACCCCAGCTATGCTGTACAAGAGTGTTAGAACAACAACGTCTGGTGTAAGAGTGCCAAACAATGCTTGGCCAGCCCACCTGTCAATCAAGTAAGCAAGAAATAAATCAGTGAGGTGAGAACATGCCATATATTCATGCACGAGGTGTCTTACCATGGCAAACTGATATAGCTTGCTCCAAGTGCAAAATTTCCAACCCATCCATTTTGTTTTAGCTGCAAAGAGACATTGATAAGGTCTAAAACTCCAAAAACTTATCTTCTTCCATTGGGAAGAGAACATAAAATGTATTGTCACAACAGCAGTGGAAATTAGTTATGGAACTTACCTTAAGAGGTGGAGCAGAGTATATATAAGAAAGCAAGGATCCTCCCAAAGCAAGATAGAACACAATGGGAGTGGTATGCCGTGCCTGAAAAGGGAAGATTTACTAAATCTGATGTGACCTGTAGCTATACTAGTATATGTCAGAACAGCCAACTTACCCACAAATCTAATACTCCAGCAATTCCAAGACCTCCCAATAACAGCACCCACACTTGTGTTATAACCTGCATTTGAGGAGTTGTAAACAAGAAGGAGAAATCAGAATCACAAAACCAATAAAACTTTACAATGTTCTGTCTCAGTACCTCTTGCTCTGATATTGCTCCAGATGGAATTGGTCGATATGGCTCATTAATTGCATCAATATCTCGATCATACCAGTCGTTGATTGTCTGGAAATCAACAAGTCTAGGTTATGTAGCACTAAGCAAATGCACTACCATAAGAAAAACTCAGCTCTTTGTTCTGTGAAACCAGACCTGTGTATAGCCAGTAAGACATGGGCCAGACATCATCATGCAAAGAATCGACTTAGCAACATCCTCTGGAGTCCAGTGGAAGTTCCCTGCCAGAAGAAACAATTTGAAGGGAGATGTGTTTGAGGAATCAAAGACTCAGTCTTGGGATTTCCACAAAAAAAAAACAAGCTAAGACTATCAAGTGACGACGTTAAGAAGATTGGTTAAGAACATGAAAAAGTTAATGAGAAGTATTGCTTTATCTAAAAAAGGTTCATATGGTTACCTGAAGCAGCAGCACCACAGACCACTCCCCACACCAATGGAGGCCAGGTGACTGGCTTTGTAAGCTGAAGACGAATCTTCCATTTATTCTGAGCACAAGAATAAGTGAACAACACTCTTTTTAGCCAACTAAATAAACATGCAACTTTCTGACATAATTGCTACCTATTAATAGATACAAATATTAGGTTTAGAGAATTATCTACTCATAGAAAACACCCAAACTATGCAATTACACAGCATCGGGCACAAATAGGTAATTTTGTTCTCGTTTATATAAATTGTAATACTTGCAAACCCAAAATATCAGATGCATCGGAGAAAAATTCAAAAAAGTCGGAAAGAGAACAAATTTACAGTCTCTTGAGCTGCTCCTTTGATACCCAGAAGCTGGTTAAAGCTTGAACCACCGGCTGGTGCTTTGTCCGGTGCCTCGGATTTACCTGCCGTGGGAAATTTAAACCTCTCAGTTAATTTCAAGTTTTATCAAACAACTAAAAATTATACCTTTATCCGTATCAGTCTCAGCCGCATGCACAACAAATCTCCGCCCTACGAACAAAACAAAGTCAGTAAAAAGCGAAGACTGTGACCAGCAATGCAACGTAAGGAATGGAAAGTACCCGGTGATTCGAAGATTAATGTCGAAAAATGGGATCGCCGGCGAGTGAACTCGACGGAATCCAGATTCCGGAGAGAGAGAACTCCGACTCGGTCGACGGAGCTAACTCTGGAGGTAAGGATGGAGGAGACGATGTTGAGAATCGAAGTCATAGAAGCGGCTGAGAGAATCGTCTGTGGTGGCAGTAAGCCGGAGATGGAGTGTGGTAGTGAGCTTTTCGGGAAACAACTGGCTGTAATTTACCGGCGATAAGTTCTACGTAACAGTTATGGCGGCATTTGAATGTCATGCTGCCACGTGGCATCCTTGTGGCTATAAATGTATAGGTTGTGCTGGGTGAGATTGGGTTTCTCCAAAACATGAACCGAACCGAACCGAACCGAATTATAATTCATCAATCAGAATCCGAACCAGGATTTTGAGCTTAATGCCCAAAGAAAACCCAGTAGTGACACAGAAGAGAGACACGTGGCAACCGTCAACTTTGAAGAAGAAAAATAAAGAACAATCATTGACATTGTTTTTTCTCCTGATCATGTTCTTGAACAAACTCCAACAGCATCCTTCAAATTTTTTCTTTATTTGGAATACTATTTGAAATCTCAGTATTGCGTTAATGGAGATCGCTCCATCTTCAATTAGATTCAAGCTTTACGATCAATTTGAGCTTCTGGAGTTTCCTGATATATACGTCGCCAAACCCCTCGAATCGCCTCATGAAGGCTTCTCCATCGATCGGCGCGATGGCAACATCAAACCTGTTGATGGTAATCATTCTTCCTTCTCAGTTCTATCCCGTAAGATTCCAAGTTTCGTATCTTTACCAAAACTAGCTGTAGCAGGTTACGAAGAAATGTAGAGGAAAACTGTTTTCAGTGAGGAATCTGTAATTCAATTTCTCGTTAGATTCAGTGTTATAGTGTTTTATACGGTATTTGATGTTACTGTTTTCTCCGCTACTGCAGAAAACACATCTTCTGGTAATCCAACTAGAGTATCTTCTATATGTGGCGTAGGAGGAACTATTAGGCTCTTAGCAGGTGAAATTATCATCTACCTTATATGGTTTCTGCTCAAATGGAATCTGTATTGTGTTTGGATCCAACATGAGCTTTTTTAATACTGGTTTATATGTATATGAACATACTTGCTCATCATAACTTCTCGGATAGAAGTTAAGACATTCCTCGGTTTCCCCATTTTTCGAGTAACGGCTATGAAATTCCAACCTTGCAATGACGCTTCGAGGTTTCCTACTGCTCAAGAAGTAAGGTTTTATAAATTTCAATTGATAAACGTATTTTATGATCAAGTTTAGTTGTCTGAAGAACTTGTTCACTACTTGGAAATGATGGCTTGTGCAGAAAAGAGACGACCCATATTTTAGGAGTTTGTTACAATCACTTGAGGCAGCCCCTGGATTGTATTTTTCATATGAAACAGATCTAACATTAAAGTAAGTTTCACTCTCTGATGATCTTGAGTAAAATGTGTCATTCTAATTGTGTGATCCTTCTTATAAGTAGCATATCCTCGACCACGGAGTTCCACGGCTTTTAAGAATATTTATTAGATACATTCATCCAATGTTACAGCCTGCAAAGAAGGTGCAAGCTAGCTGAAGGTTGGAAGCGTAAGCCCATGTGGAAAGCAGGTTGGTTGTTCATCTGGTTTTTTATTTTTACAAAAGTTGTGGGCTGGAGTGACTGCAGGAGTTGTGGCTATGATCAAGGCCAATGGAAGGCACTTGTGTTCTAGGCCTCGTCTTTGCCATCTAATTTGATTCCATATGAATTGAGACTATTTGTGTCTCACATTCTTCTCAAAACCCACGCTACAGTTTACACTTTTTGCCTTCTCCTGTGTTTCTTGTTGAACGTCCGTACAAGAATCTTCGAATTAAAAGGCCATTTCACTGAACCTTTATATATAATACAATTGATCCTATACATATCATAATCAAAATGTTTTGGTGATATTACCAAAATTGTTATAATTTGGTAAATTCATGTCGAATAATTAACCTACTGACCAAAACCCGACATCTGATCAGTGTCAACCAGAACAAGAAACACAACGATTTAATTGACATTTAACTCGAAGTTATTTATTGTCTTCTCGGAATCCGTTTTATAAAACATTAACCAAATTATTATTTCCCATTGCGCACGACCCTAAAGCTTTGTTGAGGTCAGATTATTTGGCACACTTGTAAATGCTGTTCTCCAAGTAGTGCAAATCGCACATTACATTAACAAAAGTAACCAACAGAAAACAACAAACACTGCACAATCTTTAACTTAAAGACGATTCCGTGTTGCTGGTTTGAAACTCGCAATTCCTGTTACCTCCCTCCCCGTCACTAAGGTATTTATATCGTAAGTCCCTTCGTATGTAAAAATGGGTTCAAGGTCACAGAAAGCCTGCACAATTTTCACATTTTTACCACTTAATTATGATCCTTCTTCAATAATAGCTAACAGTCAAGTCATATATGAAGGTTAGCTCACCTTTGCCACCAGAAAATCCGCTAAAATTCCATTCCCACTGAGTAATGCCCGACCTAGCGAACCAGTTTCCCTTGCTTTTGATGAAATCCATGCCTAATGGAACCACATAAATGGTTATGCAAATGATTTTATTCGATGTTTACAGAGCTATGTTTGATTTCTACACTACAATTTCTCTACTTTCGGTTGTTCAAGTTAGTAGACTAGCTCATGAGAAAATGTATCTTGCTCAGATCGCGAACATAGTATAATTTTGACCTTCCTACATTTGGGTAGAATAGTTCCTCATACTATTATGAATACATGAACACCAGTAGAGGTGACGTGTCTCTATTCACAATACTGATACATTCACATTAGCTCTTACTTTCCCTAATCTCTATACATGAATACGTTTATTCTCCCGATGCTACACATTCCGTTCAAGCAAACAAGTGATGCATGGCAAACAAATATAATAAGTCTCCTACCAAATGGTTCATAACTATGAGTTCCTATCGTTGTTTAACCTATCTTACTTCTACTTATTTTCTCAGTATGGCTAGTGTACTGACTATGTAATTGGACATCATGTTTCTCTATATTGAATAATCAACAAAGAGAAACTCAAATGAAAGCAAAAAAGGTTTTGTTGTTATTATACCTTTCCTAAACTGGCTTGACCTGGAGTCATCTGACCCGTCTCATATAGCTTGCAGAGGCGCCAACCCATTAGAAACATTGCTTGAACATTACCTAGCATCTCAACAAGCCTGTTGGTTTAACCGGAAAGCAGCCAACGGTGCTCCAAACTGTTTCCTCTCTTTCAGATACCTTGAAACGATACACATTACATGATAAATTGTATTATACATAACGAAATGAATGCTCATACTACGATTGCTGACATATGGCTGTTTCCCCAGGAATACCTATGACACATATCGTAGATTCCCATTGATACACCGATAGGTTGCCAGGCCACCATTACACGCGAGACAGCCAGGACCTTTTCAAGTAAAGTATAGACAAAAAGTTAACTATCACCAAGAAAGGAGGACGATGTGACGTTTTGCTGGTGATTAAGTATTGAAGAACATTTCTGGGTCATGTGGAATTATCACAGCAGTACCTTGCTGGTGTCCTGAAAAGAATTTATCCCAGGTAACCGATCCTCATCCGGAACAAAGACATTCTGTAGTAGAATATCTCCATTTTGAACCATACGTAAACCTATTTTATTTGGGATCTTGGTAGCCTTTAAGCCAGGCGCATCTTTCTTGACTGTGAATTTGCAAGAGAGTTGCTGCTAAACTTCTAATGCAGAAAATATAGTCTGTCTAAAATAAATGAGGTCTATTTGAAATAAACACATTAGTCCAGTACTCCAGTATGCCTTGATGACAATCCATACAAAAAATTTTGTTCAGTGATTCAATTATAGTCGTACAGCAATCTATTTTAGCATTCTTTTGAAAAATGGATTTTAACATCTACGCCTAAGATACAAATCTGAGAGATCTGAGAAAGCCAAAAAAATCTGACATACCCGTTGATTTGGTTAGTTGTCGTATTCCTAGCAAAGATGATCAACACATCTGCAAATGTGCTGTTTCCGATCCAACGCTTTTGCCCATCAATTATCCAACCTCCTTCAACCTGATGAAGTAGACAATTGAAAACAGTCTAAACAATGAAACATTCCGGCAATTGCAGAAGTAGAGCAGGAAAGGATACAAGCAACTGAAAAAAAAAGAGAGAAAGCAGCCACACCTTTTTGGCAGTTGTTATTAGACCACTTGCATCGCTTCCATTGTCAGGCTCTGTCAAAGCCTTTATACAAGTCCAACATATATAATGAAATCAACATCATGTTTACATAACACAAAAAACTTATTCAAGGGATGCAAATTGTCTAAGTCCAAGATCCATGTACTCACCCAACAAGCCACAGTAGTCAATTGAGCCAAAGAAGGTAAATGCTTCTTCTTCTGTGCTTCCGATCCACAAAGTGCTATTCTTGACAAAATCAGAAGAAATTAAGCTCATGCAAATCCTAGTATGGTCTTTATCAGAACAATTGAATATTAAAGAAGCTAAGAAAGAAATATTAGGAGATCTTACCAATAGTGAGCATACCCAAAGAAGTATGCACCAACATGAAAGTCCCACAACTTGCGTCAACTCTAGCTATTTCTGCTGAGGCAACTGCGTTAACAGTGATGGAGAGGCCAGGACATCCATAACCCTAAGAAGACCCAACCAAATCAATATTTTGAAGTTGCCATCCACATAATCAAACAAAAACCCAGAGCCAAGCGTTGCAAATTACCTTGATCTACCCACCAGCTACATGCAAAGCCCCAAGCTTTGGAATGATCTGGAATGGAAATTCTGCATTCTCCCAGTACTGAGGAGTAAAAAATCAAACGAATAACAGTGATGTAACGCTACTATACAATCAAAGTTAACAAAGAAACATCTCGAACATGAAGATATATACCTCTGTCATTATCGGGGCAACTTCTTTCTCCATACACTCCCTCACCTCTTCCTGACGGCCTGTTCCTCCGGAGTCAATTGATCATTGAAATGATAATAGTCTGAAGCTGTAGCAGTATACAGTGTAAAAAAAAACATATTAAGCAAAGTACAATAAACCATCCAAATATAATCCTGTGGAAGAAGAAGTGATTAAATAATCCTTACTGCATGGTGGAAATATAGAGGCTGGGTTTGCTTGAGGAAATGCTCTAGATATTTCCATAGCTGGCAAATCAAAATATGAACTCTTCACCTTCTTCTCAGTATTCTCTGCTGCAAGACCAAACATTCATTCAAAAATCAAAAATCTCAAATCTCAAAACAAATTCCATTCAAAACCTCGTTGTTAATTCCTATATTACTACCAATTCCATGAGTTTCAACAATCATGATCGCCTCCATCATCTTACAAATGAAACAGTCTCGCAAAATCCTTGAAAAAATCACTAATTCGCATCAAATTAATCCAAACTAACAATCAATTCAAATCTCATTGACCAAACCAACGATATCACATGATCGATCGAGATGAAATTGAATCGTCCATGATCGAACCAGCGAGCAAGATAGCTGCATCAAAACGACGAGGAAGACGAAACCTGCAAATTGTGAAACTGAAAGACTATGAGGAAGAAGACGAACCTCGATCTGCAGAATAAAGAACCGTCATGGCGATGATAGTGATTCAAAATTTCTTAAAACTGTGATGAACGAATGTGTTGATGAGAGGAGATGAAATTGAAATTGAATGATAAGAGTAAAGCAAGACCCGACCCGGTTACGGTTAAGCACACACTTTAGAATTTTTAAGATAAGATTTTATTTTTTTCCATAGAAGTTATCAACTTATCAATTTTTTTTTTGTCTTTCAGCTTGTCCTGATTCTTTTTAAAAATAATTGTTTTTCTTTTTGGCTGACAAGCAACAGTACTAATGAAGAATAGCGACAGGTGATGAAACGTTAGGAATTTTTTTTTTAGCCGTAGAACTAGAAGACGATATTACAATCCCGACAAAAATGTGTCGTAGTTAACGTTTCTTTGTTAAATTCAACGACAGCAAAATGAAAATACATTGTCGCTATTCGTTTGTCGTTGTCGCATGAATTATGAAAGCTTTGGTGCTTATTTTGTAAGAGAGTAAAAGATTATAAATAGTTACTTTACCTTTCTGATTTCTGACAGTGAACGATTTTAGCTAGCCAGATTCATGACCCTAAAACTTCGGTACTTTATAAGAAATCATAAAAATAACACAAATTTAACTCGTCATTTTAATTGATTTCGACTCCAAACTTCTTGATTAATCCGGTTTTGCCCTAAAAACAATTCTTACACATGCAGTCATTTTCATTGTTCTAGCATACTTTTAATTTAAGAATCAATTTAACTCGTACCATCAACACAAACTCGACTTTATTGCCAAGCCAATGGGGGACAGATAAAAAGAATAAAATTAGAAAATGCCATACGAGATGAGTGGATTGAAACCTTGTTTTTGTAGCATACTTGAGTTTATATTTATATATGGCCCATCATGCTATGCTTTCTCTTTCGCTTATACCCTAGACTTCACGACAATTGAGGAAAAGACAAGCCCAACACATTTACGTTATATATATATATATATGTATAAATAAAGATAGATCAAAAATGAATGTGTATGATTTTTTTTTTCCATTTCATATATTCATCTATCGTGTCATAGTGTCCCGATAAATCTCGCCTTTTAAAGTTATTTGACTGCCAAATCCTTTTAGAGTTGTAATAATTATCATCGACCAATTATGTCTGTATCGTCTTAAATTAACAAAGACAATATGACGTAAAGCTTGGGAGCAGGTGGATACTTTACGGAAGCGGTCGAGCAATGAATATCGATGGATTCATGAGGCGTCGCTTTGTGTTTGTGACAATAGAATATTTTGTTATCTGTCAAGTTATAAATACATCATGTATTTTTATCGATATGTTGGACTTTTTCAGTCAGTTATAAGAAAGTAGATTGCAAGATGCTACGTAGAGGACAACGCTACACACAAAAATGACATAAGCTATAATATACTGATCACATGTTGTTCAAGAGAAATAGATTCGTCAACACAAGACTAGACGCAAACGAACACTAGCTTAAGAGATTTCGAAAACAACCTGAAAGCTCTAGGTCTTATTTTTAATTAAGATGATCAAATTCGAGTAAAGAAACCTTATATAATTGGTTCATTGCTAAAAACGAAACGAATGAAAATCTCAAAATAAAATCTCTGAAAAGTAAATATATAAGGATCAAACAAAATCAATTGTTGGGGTGTAGTGTTTTGGACGTCAAGAAAGGAAGATGACGTTTGGAAAGAAAAACCTTATATAAGGTTTGACAAAAAAAAAAATTGTCCTTAATTTCTTATTTTAAACCAAGCGCTTTTCATCACCTTTTGGACACCGGTAATTTGGTCTGGTACGAGAGTCTTGTCGGGTTTTGGACATCGGTTTATTGGTATGTGTTACATAAATTCTTAGCAGAACACATATTGCATGATACTACATATGTAATACAAAGAAAACATTCAAATAAAGAGCACGTGTATTACATTCTTTATCTAGTAAAAACAGAACATACATATGTATGTGTGCGGAACATAAAGCCACACAAGGCTCTTTAATCATGAAAAACTATCATCAGGCTTAAGTATTCGATACAAACAACTTATCGAGGAATGAAGTAGTCAATGATATTTCTTAAACCACCATAAAATTTAAACGAGTCTTATGTAAAACATGATACTATCTTTGCTTTGTCGACATTGGAAGATATATCATCTCACATTATAGAGCCTTTTGTGGGTCTCCAGAAAGTAAATACATGGAGATGTGAGCTCCGAAGTGAGTAGAACAGAGTCATTTGATTCAACTTGGATAAATATATCATTTCAATGCAAATCATTTATAACCAAAAAAAGACTTTCTCAAAGGGCCAAATAAATTATTGAAAAATTGTTGGGAAAACAAGTGTACGTATTACCATGATAATGCTCGGTTCGAACTTTTTGCGTAAACGACCACAAGATCGTTTAGAGCATCATAGCATTTGCTATATATCTCCTCCTAGTCCTAGCTTGGCTCCTACCACTTACGCTCGCATGTTACATACCTATTAGAATCGGCCGGCTCATCTATAATATTAGTTATATAATACTTTTATTATCTTTTTAATTGTCTAAGAAAATATCAAATAGTCAAAAAACATTAATAACTATTACATGAACGCATAAAAATATCTTTATTTGTAACTAAAATTCTTAAAATGGCGTATTAGAACAAAAGAATAAAAACAGCACATGTAGGTATATCCAAATCTTGAACAAGTAACACTTTAAGACTTACTGTTTCTCCTATCCTTTGTTCATGTTCCCTATCACTTTACACTTACTGTTTTTCTTATCATCCAAATCATTTGCTCATTTTGCAACCACACACTTATTTTGTTTTTATTTTCATTTATTGTCTCTATTATTTTTTTCACATACTAATATATTTTTATTGATTGTAGTTGTGTAGGTGGATTTTAGATATTCCGGAATTTGAGAGGTTGTCGGGCCACTTCGAAGATTAAGATGACCTATGGAGACCAAATCCAAAAGTGCGCCAAGGCCAAAGACGATCAAGAATATTTGGGACATCGATCGATGAGGTATCTCTTCGAAGATACTCTGATTTTTCAAATTGGTAGCTTCGAAGAGTTTATGACCAAAAACTAAAATGTTTGAACAAGGGAATTTATAGGAGTATTTTTAAAAGCTTGAATAATTGTGTATGAAATATTTCAGACCATCTTATTGTACACAATGAGAAAGTTTTTATATCGTATCGAAAATTTTAAATTTTTAAAAGTGTAAAATTACTGCCAATAATAATTAATTTTATTTTTTTCAACATATTTACGTACCTCAATAAACTATTTTCTTACGAAATTAATGGGATTTTTAGATATCAAATCTAAAGTACAAATTTACCAAACAAGTAAAGACCGTTTTTCAAAAAGAGAGAAGGAAGCAAGGAGACCAAATTATGATCTGAGTTCTACAAAGATAGAAAAATAAAATATATGTTCGGTTGAAAAAGAAAGGAAAGAAAAATATCAAAACTAAAAAAAATAAAGGAAGAGAAGGACCTCTCTCTCTCTTTCTCTTTCTGTAGCTCCTCTCATCTTCACCGTACGCTTCTTCGATCTAAGCATCTCTCTCTCCCTAGCTAGCTTCATAGATTTCCATTGTTACGATTCCTTCCAAAGCCATAGAATGTGGAACCCTAGATTTAGTTAGAGAGATCTCTTTTCACTTTTTCCTCTATACTTTCTACTTTTTCAAGCTCTGAGAAGCGCACCAGTGATGGGGAACTGTTGTAGATCTCCGGCAGCAGTTGCTAGAGAAGACGTGAAATCGAACTATTCCGGTCACGATCACGGCCGTAAAGAAGCTTCCGGCGGGAAAAAATCGGCGCCGATTCGAGTTCTAAGCGATGTTCCCAAGGAGAATATAGAGGACCGGTACTTGCTCGACCGAGAGCTAGGTCGCGGCGAGTTCGGTGTTACTTACCTCTGTATCGAGAGGTCCTCGCGTGACCTGCTTGCTTGCAAATCGATCTCGAAGAGGAAGCTAAGAACTGCTGTGGATATCGAGGATGTGAAGAGAGAAGTGGGGATTATGAAGCATTTGCCAAAGAGTTCGAGTATTGTTACTTTGAAGGAAGCTTGTGAGGATGATAATGCTGTGCATTTGGTGATGGAGCTTTGTGAAGGTGGTGAACTTTTCGATCGGATTGTTGCCAGAGGACATTATACAGAGCGAGCTGCGGCGGGGGTTACCAAGACAATTGTTGAGGTTGTGCAACTTTGTCACAAGCATGGTGTTATTCATAGAGATTTGAAGCCGGAGAATTTTTTGTTTGCTAATAAGAAGGAGAACTCGCCGTTGAAAGCTATTGATTTTGGATTGTCGATTTTCTTCAAGCCAGGTGACTAAAATGATGGCTTTGCATTAGATTCGTTGGTAAATAGCTTTAATGTGGGCATCTCTTGCATTACAATTCCATATTTGATGCTCCATATGAGGGAATCACATTCTAGTTTTTGGATGTTTCTATCTATTAGCTTGAGCTGATTATCAGTGGTTTTAAAGGGAGCTTCTGGTTTTTTTAGACTTCATGATTCTTGATTGATTGCTTAGATGAAATTTTGCCTTTTTAATTGTCGTTGATACTATTTTTAATAATGCTTGCACATTTCCAGGTGAGAAGTTCTCCGAGATTGTTGGGAGTCCATATTACATGGCACCTGAGGTGCTTAAGCGGAGCTATGGACCCGAAATCGATATTTGGAGTGCTGGAGTGATTCTTTATATTCTGTTGTGTGGAGTTCCCCCATTCTGGGCAGGTCTGTTTACACCTTCCTCTCTTCCTTTTCCTCTCGATATCCTCTGCCTGAGCATTTGCTTATTGATTCTTTAATATGCATCTATGTCAGTTCTCAGAAAGTAACTTTTGCTTATTGATTCTTATAATACCGTTTTTAGCATTATAGTATTTTGTAGTTTCAACCATTTTTTTCTCTCAACCACAGAGTCAGAACAGGGAGTTGCTCAGGCTATCCTGCGTGGGATAATTGATTTTAAGAGGGAACCGTGGCCAAACATTTCTGAGACCGCTAAGAGTCTAGTTAGACAAATGTTAGAGCCTGATCCAAAGCGCCGGCTGACTGCAAAGCAAGTGCTTGGTACATAGAATCTACCTTTGCCTCTGCTCTTTCTCTCTGAATTTGTTACTATCTCTTTGCCCAATTACTTCATTGATCTGGAGATACTATAAAAGATTGATTATGCTTATTCCTACATTTGATATCATTTCTCATTTTCCAGAGCACCCATGGATTCAGAACGCAAAGAAAGCTCCCAATGTTCCTCTTGGAGATGTTGTGAAGTCCAGGTTAAAGCAGTTTTCAGTGATGAACAGATTCAAGAGAAAAGCTTTGAGGGTCTGTTAATCAGATAAGCTTTCACTGTTAATTATTTGCATTTGTCACTTCTTAAACCAAAGTTATCTTACTTAACCCTTTTTAAATCAGGTCATTGCCGAATTCTTATCTACCGAAGAAGTAGAAGACATCAAAGTTATGTTCAGCAAGATGGATACTGATAATGATGGTATTGTATCCATCGAGGAGTTGAAAGCTGGACTTCACGATTTTAATACACAGCTAGCGGAATCAGAAGTTCAGATGCTTATTGAAGCGGTGCATATATTTTTCCCTTCTACATCACCTTACTTTTATTACTGATTGCTTGACCCAAAAAGTAGAGTCAAACTTCTTTGCATGATCCTGTCATTCAAATTCCGGTTTATTTTCCAGTGATTTTTGTTATTACACTCAACAATATCCAAGCTAACTAATATATGGTATTCGTATATAAAATAGGTGGATACCAAAGGGAAAGGAACACTAGACTATGGGGAATTTGTTGCAGTCTCTCTCCACCTGCAAAAGGTAGCAAACGATGAGCATCTCCGCAAAGCCTTCTCTTACTTTGACAAGGATGGAAACGGGTACATTTTACCCCAGGAGCTTTGTGACGCTTTAAAGGAAGATGGAGGAGATGACTGTGTGGATGTCGCCAATGATATATTCCAAGAAGTTGACACGGACAAGGTAAGTGTCTAAATTTTTATGTATGGTGTGATTTAACGTTCAAAAAAGCTTTCTTTTCCAAGACTTTCAGGAAGTGTGACTTTAAATCTCTTTTGCGCTAATTGTTTGATATGAAACCATTTGAATTTGAAGTCTTATAAATGGGTAGTGGAAACATGCGTTGCAAAAAGTTCTTAAAGCCTGCGAGGACAAAACATGTAGCTTTAGACACTTTTTTTGTTTGTTCTTTTCGCCTTTGTCTGTTGTGTAAGCGGTCCCCATAAGCTAAAGCAAAAATGATTTCTCTGTTGAATGTAGTGGAAATGCTGTGTGTAGAGTGCACTTCTCAGTCGTTAAATGAACCTATAGTTAGCGTTAAAGGCGTTTCTTCTGGTTATGACTGACATTAATGTTTGACCCTAGGATGGGCGAATAAGCTACGAAGAGTTTGCAGCTATGATGAAAACAGGAACGGATTGGAGAAAGGCTTCTCGTCATTACTCGAGAGGGAGATTTAATAGCCTAAGCATCAAGCTAATGAAGGACGGATCTTTGAACCTAGGCAACGAATAGCAAACAAAAAGAAGAAGCCGCATTAGGGTGGATTTTAGAGTTTCTCTCACGTAATGTTCTCGTTCAGGTCAAGTATTAAGCCAAGAGAAGGTATTCTTGGGACTCAGAATTCAATCTTTTTTGTACATCTTTCGTTTTTTAACCTTTCTATTTTTGGTGATTATGTTATTTGTCCTTTTTATTGGTTTATGCTGTGTTTGTTTAGTTTGTTGTGGTAGAAATGCAAAAGACATGAGAATCAGTGTTTTGATGTGTAGAAGATAAAAAAAAAAAGACCTTTCTGGTAATGATGTTGTAATATTCTTTCGTCTTTCTTAACCTCTTTAATGATTATGAATCATTCACAAACCCTCTCCTCTATTTGCTCAAAAGTTAAAAACTCTTAATTAGAGTTAGGATTACGAGTTTAAACTTCGTAATCCTTGTAAACACGAAAGCTACTTAGTACCTACTTCCCTGTCTCAGCTCTTAGAGCATCAACATCAGTGATTACTGAACTGCAAAGCAATCCAGTTTCAGGATCTAGAATAACCTTAACCAACAATATCGTCTCCTGATCCTTTCTTCATTGAAGATAAATCACTCATCTTATAGGAACAAATTAACCCACAAAAGGCACTTGCTTTCTTTTCAAAAGTTGACCGTAACATCCTAGTGCAATCCTTTTCAACAAGATCTGAGCTTCAAGTTGTTAAGTCTAAAGCCCTATTACAGAGTAAGTAAGTAGATTAAAAGTTTTATTAATCATATATAGAGAAGTTTACTACATTGGGTTTTCACACTTTTTAAAGAGATGTAATACTAGTAGAATTCGACACATCAAGCCAATGAAATACAAGATTGGGTGATCAGAAAGGCCGTTGTATACAACTTCAAGTCCCTTTTTATCAGCTCTATAGGTCAAAATAATCCTAATCCCTTTGCATTGATTTAAAAACCAATTATAATATTGTGGTATTCAAGAGAGCGCTTAGGCGACTAAATCCCAACATAATCGGTTATATTCGGGTTGTATCACCTAGTTATATAATGTAGAAGTTAATCATTCTCACTATGATCATATGAATCCCTCCAAAGAAAACAACTATTCATCACAACAATCATAAAAAAAAAGAACGAGGAGGAGGGTTACAAGAAGTCAAGATATAGACTGAAGTGTGGACCATCAGAAGCAGAGACGCCAACACAACACAACTCAAAAGACAGAATCAATTGCTCAAATGACCCTTTCCATAAAAAGTCATTCTTTGACCTTTTTGTCAAAATGACGATTTTGTCTTTAATGAAATCTGATTTTCGGTTAAATCGGGTTATATAGTTGTAACTGTAAGTGATACCAAGAAAAACATGGTAGCTCAGATTGTTTAAACACTCTTCGCGCATGCCGCACGTCCACTTTTGAGATTTTAGCTCTCAAAGGAGACACATGTCACATGTGTCTTGTACGAATGGTAATGTACTATGTTATTATTACGAAATGCTCCGAAATTCTCTTTCATTTAGGAATTTTCCCCAATATTTCGTTTGGCTCGGTTTGATGTCCGTATAGGCAACAATCTATGAATGGGCATATATATCAAACAATTTAAAAAGTGAAAATGATTTGAAGTTGTGTTTCGACGAAAACAGAGTCTCCTCTATACGTACTTCTCGCATGCATGTGAGAACATTTACTGGATCCTTGTTCCTATAAACAACAATATTGTCCCTGGAACCGAAGCCCTACAAACTTGAATTTTGTAACAAATTTCAGCCGATTGTCTTGTCCATATTCCTTCTTCACCGTTACAAATACATAATTTTTGGAGTCTCGTCTTATGATTTACAGACGTTGCAATTATTGGCATAATATAGGCCCAAATTTTGTCTCTCCAGGATATTCTCTTTTTATTCATGTCCCTTGTCAAATCTCTAACTACTACACTTTGATTTGCAACAAAAGAAATTTTCTTTTTTACATCATAAATTATTGATCAAAGTAGTACTAGGCTATATATTTGTACTAGTGCCAATAATGTTATTTTCTAGATTCGAACTTACTTATATTTGTGTAAGTTATGAACCTCAATGACTGCTAGTCGAAAACATAATTATATGATTTTTTAGGATATTGAAAAATACAAAAAATAATAAAAATAATATAGTATATCTATATAAGTTACTTATCACTCTTATAGCCAATGTATATTTAAATCCCACTTTGTTTTTAAATTATTTTTAAGTAATGATAACATATGTAGTAAATAACCATTTTTAAACTAATTATTATTATAATTTGTTACAGTTACTTTAATACACTTTTAAAAAATTATAAATTATAAATGTACCCAAAAAAAAAAGCAAGCAGCCGCTTCTCGCCTTTATTTTTTGCCTACTTCCTAAAAGTCTAAAACTGCCGCTTTGGAAAGCCAGAGGCAAAGCGGCGTACAACAAAAGTGATACGAGTGATGCTACTGCTACCAAATTTTGAGTCCATACACAACTTAACAAGTTTCCATTGGAACACTCCTCAAGCACACGTGTAGTGTACAACACAGCCTTCTGTTTTTCTTGTCTTCTCTTATTATAAATAAAGTTACCATACCTAAAACGTAACCCACTAAATCATGTTCAATTAATGTCAAGCAGATATTTTATCTTAAGGTTTAAAATCAAACCAAAACAACAGGTTTTAAGCATAATCAGCTAGAAACATTTATAAGTTCATTAGTCTTAAATCATCCATAGGCAATCAATCAAAGTCATAGATTGAAGAAATCATGTACTAGAAGAATTATGTTTTTTTTTTTTGATAACTATAAAAGAATCATGTTGAATCATCATCACAGATTCTAACTTCCAATAATAATGAGTTTAAGCACAACTTAAGATATATCATTCACCAATTCTCTTAAAGTAATCCTTAACATACATCCAAATTTATTTGCATGACAAGGTCCGTAGAGAGAGATACAATTAAGCACACCATAATGAACTACACATAAGTGCCAAAAGAACTATAGTTCTAAAATAAGGTCTAAAGAACTCGAATCAACTCTAAAACAAGGAAACATATAATGGAGTAATGGCCAATGGGTATGGTAACTAAATTCACCTTCTCAACCTTTTTTTTTATCTCTATAATGAAATATCGTTTGTTTTAATAAAGTTGGAAGCAGTTACTAAAGCTTCGAGGCAGGAGTTTCTGGTGCCTCAAAGTAAATAGCTGAGGTTCTTCGATGTGAAAGCAGTTACTAAA
This sequence comes from Cardamine chenopodiifolia, assembly GCA_963922655.1. Lineage (NCBI taxonomy): Eukaryota > Viridiplantae > Streptophyta > Magnoliopsida > Brassicales > Brassicaceae > Cardamine > Cardamine chenopodiifolia. The sequence continues at coordinate 14,615,242 of OZ000463.1, forward strand.
GTTCAGGGATTCAGCAAAAAAAATCTTATCTTGCAAGCTAGGTAACGGCACCTGTTGCTCTTTCTAGCACGATTCACGGACGCCATTTGGGGATCTCTACTCTTTCCTAGGACCAAATGCTCATCAGATCCTAGGGCTTCCTTTGGATGTAAAGATCGCCCATGCCAGAACAGAGAATGGATGGAATTTTGGGGGAGCTCGAAACAGCAAAATCGAGCAACTTCTATGCTACTTGGTCTCAGTTGAAACAACAGACTCAGAGGAGGATAAAAATATCTATGGCTAGCTGCTTCGGGTGAGCCTAAGAACAGGTTCATCTTCTCAGATACTTGGAGTGTGATAAGGATTAATCAGGAGGAGGTCCCTTGGTATAATCATGTTTGCTTTTCTGGATCTGTTCCTTGGCACTCTTTTTACCATGTGGCTAGGCTGTTTGGATAGACTTCCAACATTGTCTAGAATGTGGAATTGGGGAATTGTAGAGGAAGACATTTGCTATCTCTCTGAAATCTATGGGGAAAGCAGAGACCACCTCTTCTTGAGATGTCCCTACAGTTATGACATATGGAGATAGTGCCTTGCCAAGCTTCAATACCACTTTAACGGCTTTGACACATGGTCTGGTCTTCTCACTTGGTTGAGATCCCCAACTACAAAGGATTCTATGGCAGCGCTAAGTCTAGTCGTGTCTCAATCGGTTCTATACTCAATCTGGCGTGAGAGAAACGCTCGCATCTTCAGTGCAACTCGTATTTCAGCTGAAGGTCTGTTGTAGGACATCGACAAAAGGATCCGCAACACTTGCTCTGCAAGAAGACACATACTAAAGTTTAGCATGGCCATTCAATTATGGTTCCGAGGCTCTTTCTCTTTCTAATTCTCTTCTCATTTTTATTCTCTTCTTTACCGGGATGCTCATACCGGCTATTCAATGTTGTAAATGCCCAAACTATTAAATCAGGTCCGAAGTAAAATTATAAAACCAGAAATTATATCAAAAAAAAAAAGTTGGAAGGTTATACAAATTAAAATACCGCAATAACATTATAACAACCAAAACGTGATCGTTTCAATCGTAACCATATGACTAGTTACAAACGGATTAATGCCATATTTTTATGTAGATATCCATACATGTGTTAGCGAGGATTACAAATCACATGTTCAAGCACAATGGAATATTATATTAGTATATTTGTCTATATAATAGATCTACATTAAAACATGACGAAAATAGTTTAATGTTAGAAACAGACGACACAATTCACAAACCAGAAAAAATGTCGTTCAAAGTGATATATTATACATTGTGGTACATATAATAATCGTCTACGAACATTGTATACCATATATAGTTTTGTCTTACAAAATATTCCTGAAAATTCCAAATGGCACACATGATCATATCAATGTCGAGATATACCAAATAATTCACTCAGATCACTCATACGTTATATATATTAGCGGCGTCTCATTTACCTCCAGGTTCTTCACCGAAACATTTTAACTCGACTGACAGCTGAGCCTAGCACTAGCACACTTGCATAACTCCTAGGGGCTCACATCAAACGACCAGTCACTTGAACCAGACCGAACCAATTAAATTAATCACAAAAACCAACATCGGGAATCTATTATTTACATTTGTATTTATATTAAACAATTAGATTTGTTATTGTAAAAACAATTAGAATTGTTTCTAACATTGAGTGAATGTATCTTTTAATTTTTTTTAATAAAAATCTAATACAATTATTGAATAACATTTTGCGTATTTATACTTTCTTTAGTTTGTATAATTGAAACTTTAATTTCTTAATATAAAACAATCGTACGCCAGTTTTCTACTTACCCTCTAATTTTAATGTCATCTCACTAATTAGAAATGGACTTTAGAAAGAAAAAATATTCCAAAAAGACATGCATGATATGGGAGATACGTAATACGTAATTCAACCCACTAAAAGTAAATTTACCAAAACTGATTTTCGTCTATACAAAGCAAAACCCTACCAAAAAATTGTTTCTTAGGAAAAAAAGGAAGCTTCTGGGTAGTTGGGTTATGTGGACCCAACTTAAATGAGAACAACGTCACTTAAGAGTCGCCACCTATTTATACAAATCTGACACAACATACACAGATGGAGAATCTGAATCAAAGTACATATTAAGCTATGGGGACTATCGTGGAGCTATGGGCAATGGCCGAGCACGGAAACGCAAACGAGACCCTCAAAGGGTCGAACAGGGAGCTGCGACATGGGAGAACGACGCACAACTTGTCATCATCGTCGCTAAGGAAGAAATCAGACCTGAGATTGATTCAAAAAGTTCCATACAAAACTCTCAAGAACATTCTCTCCAATCTCCAAGAAGTCATTCTTGGAACTAAGCTCACTTTCTTATTTCCTGCCATCCCTCTCGCCATTCTCGCCAATTCTTACCACTACGGTCGCGTAAGCTCTCTTTTTATTTTCATACCTCTCTATAATAAATCCTTAAAATAGGTTGATAATTTTGTATAACTTTGTCCTAAATTATCAATGAAAGGTTGAGAATTTTGTTCAGTGAAATTAGGCAACTCTTGCTCAAGTTTCAAATGAATTACTTATTTTTCATAAATTTTTAGCTGAAGGGATATGAAATTTCCCAACCTATTTTAAGGATTTATTATTTATAATTATTTAAAACATTTTTTTTATCCCAAAATCACTTTTTTCTTTTATTGCGTTAAAGAAAACTTATTTCATACGAATTCTTCCTTTATCATCATACATATGTAGAAGAGTATTAAATTATTCGTCTCAGGAAACACTATTTGCGTTATACTATTTTGTAATTATCTCTACTTTCTAAAATCCCATGATTAATTCAAGTAGTAGTAGTTACATAATAATTTGTTTTTGTTGGCAGTATTCATGATTTATGTTTTTCCGGTTCTGGTTCATTCTGCCACGTAATTATCCGTTACCTATAAGCCTTTTAACAAAAAAAAAATTTATCCGTTACCTATAAAAGATAAAGACTGTTTTACATTATTTTTTTCTAAACGTGTGGCAGCCGTTAATATTTGGATTGAGCTTGATAGGGCTGACACCTCTTGCTGAGCGAGTTAGCTTTTTGACAGAGTAAGTGTATATAACAAGATGAGATATTTTCATTATTTCGTATTATTTTATTTTTTCCAATATTTCATTATTCGTCTTCTTCAGGTGTCCTGTTAATTTCTGTTTAAGAGTCGTGTTAATTTTTTTAATCGATATAAGAAATAATTTAAATACATTAGTATTTTAACTAGTGTATAAGTAATTTTATATGAAAGTTTAGTAGTATTGAGTATTGAGACTAAATGATCAATTATGTTGAAAATCAGTTTTAAAATTGTTTAAATTTTTTTAAAACCATGTTAAATCTCAATTTTCTGTTTCTTTAACCAAAAAAAAAGGAAAACAGAACTACACATCTTTTTGCAAGAAGAGAGTATTACAATAATAGCATACTTCTAAGATTATTTGTTAAATGGTTTATTGTCTAAATACGAAAATCAATAATCATATTTTCAAAAAGAAAAAAATCATATTTCCATAAGCACATTTTTTAGTTACAATTTTGTACAACCAAATAGTATCACATAAGAATAGACATGATCGTCCTCGCTTCACCCGTGCAGGCAACTAGCTTTCTACACCGGCCCAACAGGTAACAATCTCCATACAAATTAAATTATTTATTGTATTATCCTAATCAAATAACGTCACTAATGCTTACTTGGCAGTGGGAGGTTTGTTGAACGCTACTTGTGGAAACGCGACGGAGCTGATAATCGCGATACTAGCATTGGCCAATAACAAAGTGGCGGTGGTGAAGTATTCTCTATTAGGTTCGATTCTCTCGAACCTTCTCTTGGTTCTCGGCTCTTCTCTCTTCTGTGGTGGTATCGCCAATATCCGCCGCGAGCAGCGGTTCGACCGGGTATATATGCCCTTCATTTACTACATTCCCGTTTTAATTCTCATAGTAATTTGGTATAAACCAAATCGAGAAACATGGATACTACTGCATTCGGAACTGGACCGAACCAATATCCACCCTAAGATGGATTGTTTTAACTGGAATGATCATTTATAGTTATACCAAGTATTTTTAGTTTTGACAATTGAAATCAAACAATTGGTATGTAGTGAAGCCAAACCGGTTTTAATCCTTACGTAAATTCAGGTTGTGTTGACATGAACCGGATATAAATAATTAATACATGTAATCAAAGATTGGAGTGTGATGATTCTCTTCTCGCTTGTTACAGAAACAAGCCGACGTGAACTTCTCCTTGCTGCTGATGGGTCTGCTGTGTCATTTGCTGCCATTGTTAATGAAATATGCAGTGATTGGAAAAGCATCGACCTCCCAGATTAACAAAATGTCGCTCAACCTGTCGCGGATAAGCAGCATCATTATGCTTATTGCGTACATTGCTTATCTCGTCTTCCAGCTCTGGACTCACCGCCAATTGTTTGAGGCACAAGAGGTACCTAATAGACACATGTTTATTTGCTCGACAAGTAGAATGCGAATAAATAATGCAACTATATGTACTCATTTTTAACGTGATTGATCAGGAGGATGATGCGTATGATGATGAGGTGACTGTTGAAGAAACTCCAGTGATAGGATTCTGGAGCGGATTTGCTTGGCTTGTTGGGATGACACTCTTCATCGCATTGCTATCAGAATATGCTGTGGACACGATTGAGGTAATTAATTCAGTCCCTAAATGAAATAAAATTACTCACATTATTAGTATGAAAGTTATATATATATTTGGCAGGAAGCATCAGACTCATGGGGACTATCAGTTAGTTTCATAAGCATCGTATTGCTTCCCATTGTTGGAAACGCGGCTGAGCACGCTGGAGCCATCATTTTCGCGTTCAAGAACAAGCTCGTGAGTTTCCCTTTTTTGTGCTTTACAAGTACCTTCTAGATTATGCCTTCTATAGTTCTATTGTAGGTGTTTGGTTTTATGTTAAGTGTGCGTTTTTTCCAAACTAACCCATGATATTTAGCATTTGTAAACTTAATTTATTAGTTGCAAAAACATTTTAAAAAACTTCCACATGTAAATGCAAAATGGTGTTAGACCTTAGTCTATGTACTTAAAATCTCTCTTGTAGGACATATCACTAGGGGTTGCGTTGGGCTCTGCAACTCAGATTTCTTTGTTCGCGGTATAAGTTCTTCTCTCCCTTTTCTTATAATGTTCAAATTGGAAAGATTCGATGAAATGTTGCATGCAATGTAACAAATCTAAGACAATGTTAATGTGTGCGTTTCCTCAGGTCCCATTGAGTGTTATCGTTGCGTGGATCCTGGGAATCAAAATGGATCTCAACTTCAACATCCTTGAAACAAGCTCTCTAGCCTTTGCAATTATCATCATAGCATTCACTTTACAGGTAAACGTTTTGCCCACTACCATCCTAAACCTACTCAAGAGAACCAACACTAAATATTTAACTTATTAGGAATGTTCATGTTTATTGAAATTGAAACGAAAAAAAAAAAACCATTTGTGTTTTGGTTTGGTTTAGTGATGCAGTTTCGAAGTGGTTTTCGTTTTGGATTTGGTTCAGTATAAAATTGTAACTTAAAATATAAAAATAATGAATTAGCTAAAAAAAACTATCTGTATGTAAGTTACATTTACGTATAGTTACATAATATAAAAATTAAAGGAACTTTGATTTATTCTGTTCAGTTTGGATTGGTTATTACACTAAAGTCAGTTGAGCTAAACACCTTTTGGATTTAAATATTTCGATTCGAAGAAGGCTTGGTTTGGTTTAGTTTAATTTGGTTGATATGCTTATCTCTATATATAGTTAACTGTCATCATCGTTTGTTTTGGGGCTGGTTAGGATGGAACTTCACATTACATGAAGGGGATGATTCTATTATTGTGCTATGTCATAATTGCCGCCTGTTTCTACGTCGACCAAACTCCCCAGAGTAAGTAACTGAACATATCGCAAATATGAAGTACCACTGAATTAATGACCAAAATATATAGTGATACTTTTGTTTCGCAGAACAACCCATGAACAATTTGGGTGAAGTTTTGTCAGCTTAAAATGGAGATAAATAATCATCAAATGGCTTGAAAATATGGTTTGATTGATTCTTCATACAAAAAGGAGAAACTTTGTCAGAGAATCCTCAGCATGAATGAGGGAGGGAGCTTGATGAAGACAGGTTTTTGATGTTTTAAGAAGTCACATTTTCTGTCTTTGATACAATTTCTGTCTTTTTAATGCCTGTTTGTCGTGTATGTTATATGTTTTTGTTTTGTCATCAATGTGAATAAAGGGATAAAAAGATACGAGGAACACGAAATAGTCTGTCTTTACACATTAAAAAATGGCACTACATATAATAAAAAGGAAAAAAAAGGGTTATGAATGTAAATCTCTAATATAAATATAATAGACAAACAAACTAATATAATTACATTAAAAAGACAAATATTATTGTTTTTGTTAGTCGAAATAAAAAAGAAAAATCTCTGACAACGCGAGAAATACATCAAAACGTTTCTCTAAGCAAATAAAAGCCCATTACAACACTCGTTTAAAAGAAGCCCAGAAAGCCCAATGAAATGCTCGAGAGCCCTACTTGTATAGTTGTATTCGCGCCACTTGACAGAATTTTTTTTTGTTGTTTTTGAAAACAAACCTTCGCCTTATCTTTTCTAACCATGGAAGATGAAGACAGAGCGACTCTCACATTTCACCGTATCTCTTCCCTCAATTCCTCCTTACTAACATCTTCTCCGGAAAAATTTAGAACCGTACTGTTTCGCCGCCGTGCCTGGCGCAATTCCGTTCGCGGAGATGTCGGTTTGGGTAGATTCGCTTGCATTTCTCTGGTGGAGAAGTGCGAGCAAAGGGAATTTGCTCCGACGCCGGGTCAGCTCTTGAATAATCCTCTTGCCATTCTTTCTCTCTTCCCTAAGGATGCCGCCATTTTCGCAGCCGGTGCTATTGCCGGAGCCGCTGCTAAAACGGTTACGGCTCCGCTTGACCGTGTCAAGCTTCTTATGCAGGTTTTGCCCATCGCTCTAATTTTCCTTTAATATTTTTTTGTAACTGTAGATTATTTTTATTTATTTACTGTATATTTAAAATAAACGAAATTGTAATGTATGAAATATTTCAAAGCACTTTCTTCTTCTAAAGAAGATATTGAAAAATACGAAAGTAATGGCTACAACTGCTATATGAAGATTAGTATTTAACTAAGATTTTTTTATAATAGCTTAATTGTTAAAGGGAACAAAGAGATACAGCAGCAGATGAAGATGAACCTTGACAAGTGTTTATTTTACTTTGAGTTTGTTCTTGATTCTAATATGAATATGGTTTAATCTGCAGACACATGGTATAAGACTTGGACATCAGAGTGCAAAGAAGGCTATAGGATTTATCGAGGTAAGGTTCATATAACTTAGTCGTTCATGTTCGAACTGATGCAATAGTTATTGGAAATGATTTGCAGGCAATCACTTTAATAGCTAAAGAAGAAGGAATGAAAGGTTATTGGAAGGGAAATTTACCTCAGGTTCTCTAAATTGTTTGTTTTTGAAACTTGTGGTATTTTATACAAGTGAGAGGTTTCTCTTGAGCTATTGTTCATTTATGTTTTGAAAATGTGACACCAGGTGATACGAGTGTTACCTTACAGCGCGGTTCAGCTTTTGGCTTATGAGAGTTACAAGGTGAGTCTGTCTCATCAATAGCATATTAGCTATTTGGTTTATGTATCACTTTTTTGCTCTGTGACTCTAGTACTTGTAAGGTTTGACTCATGTTTTAATATTTTTGAATTCAGAAATTGTTCATAGGTAAAGATGATCAGCTCTCAGTAATCGGAAGACTTGCGGCGGGTGCTTGTGCTGGGATGACGTCCACTTTGGTTAGTAATTGTGGTTTCTATGAATTTACTGCTTGCTAAAATGTTTTTTAAGCTTTCTAGTAAAATTTGGTTGAAGTAGGTACTACTCCAAGCATTAGATATGTTAATTTATCAAAATCTGATTCTTGCATTTTGATTTTTATGCAGTTGACATACCCACTGGATGTTTTGAGATTGAGGTTGGCAGTCGAACCTGGGTACCTAACAATGTCTCAGGTGAAATGGTTTTTTTTTTTTTTATCATTCCTGTTCATACATTTATTGATAGGCATTGTTTAATGTAAACTTTTTCAGGTTGCTTTGAGTATGCTCCGTGAAGAAGGAATTGCATCTTTCTATTATGGGCTGGGACCTTCTCTAGTGGGAATAGCTCCATACATTGCTGTAAACTTTTGTATTTTTGATCTGTGAGTCTTCTAAAAAAACTTTATTTCCATCTGTTTTAAGTAGCAATACGAAAACAAAATACTGAACAGAGCTAATATCCTTTTCTCCCTCCAAAACTGACAACAGGGTGAAGAAGTCTTTACCGGAGGAATGTAGACAGAAGGCACAATCTTCTCTATTCACAGCTGTTCTTTCCGCTGGTATTGCAACGCTGACATGTTACCCTCTAGACACTGTGAGACGGCAAATGCAAATTAGAGGAACTCCTTACAAATCAATTCCAGATGCGTTTGCTGGTAAATTAATCTATTGCATTAGAGCATGAACTTCATCCGAGTCTGATTGGATCTATTTATGTACGATTCATGTTGTCTCATCTTTACATTTGCTATGCAGGAATTATAGAGCGTGATGGGCTTATAGGCTTGTACCGCGGCTTTTTACCCAATGCATTGAAAACTCTACCAAACAGCAGGTTAGACTCTCCTTAAACATAGATTAGCCTTTCTTAATGCCATTTATTTAGGCTGCTTATATGCTACTCAATGTGTAGATGTCTATGAATACAAAACCAAGCTCAAACTATCGTTATCAAATAGCTCATTTGCTTTTTATGATTTTGGTAAATATCAGTTTGATGTTTTGATAATATCATAATCAATCTGTATGCTCGTTAGATAGGACTAGTTTATGCAAAACTTAATTATGTACACATGTCTCTAACTTCGAACTTTGAGTATTGTTTTAACTTGGTCGTTAAAGTCGAGGTGTTAGGAACAAGCTCATATTGCCAATAAGAACAGGCCTACTAAATATCCTTTGCTCTTTATGTTTATGTTTATGTTTGTTTTGCAGCATTAGGCTTACAACCTTCGACATGGTAAAACGCCTCATCGTCACAAGTGAGAAGCAGCTTCAAAAGATCATCGATGATAATCGGAATCGAGACCAAGCTCAATAACCATTCTTTTGGAATACAAATTGTTCTACATGGAAATTTTGGAACCTCTAGAATATTTTTTGGTTGAGAGTGACGACCGATTAGTTTTACATTTCTATTGAGAAAGTATCTCTTATTAGAGCGAAACCTAGTTTGTTTTTCAATTTGCTAGTTCATGTTTGGGAGACGATTATGTATAGTCGGAAAAATTCCATCGGAAATCCATTTTACTATTTGAACAAGTATGAAAGTAAAACACAAGGAACCTACCAGAGTCTAGAAACCGGAGACACGTTTAAGGTAAAGGGCGAGTTTAGACATGTCACATGTACATAGTTTGTTTTGGTTTAGAAGGTCACTAAAGCAGACATTGATACAACGTTTGTTGTGGAGAAAAGCTGAAACAAACATCCCAAGAGATGCCGACAATTGTTTCGCTTCTTAGGAAAAGAAAAAACATACACCATTTAGATCTATAGTTGTCAACACAAAAATTACAAAATACTTCTGCTTCTTGACCCACAGTTATGCTCGAGATACAAAACCTGATTTCTACCTCTGGATTAATCTTCGTCCTCGTCATCATCATTATCTTCTTCTTCGTCTTCATCTCCTTCTTCTTCATCACCGGCCTATCCCTTCTCCAGTTGTTCTTCCTGCAGGGAAATATATATGCAAAACATATACCTTTAGAAAGCAAACACTACAAGAGACAAAGGGTCATGCATAAATTCACTACATAGAGAGAAACTCTACACTTTTAAGTGGGAATGTTACCTCCCCACTAGCTTCATCTTCATCATTCACCTCGGATCTAGACTTTTCAGATTCATCACTCCCTTCCTCCTGCCCATTTTGCAAGGAAATTACAGTCAGCCATGCAAGTGTGTGTATATGTGAGATCGGGCTTAAGCTTACCATGTTTTTGTTGTATGCATCCATTTGCTTCTCATATTCAGCTTTCCTCTTTGCAGCTTTCTCTTCATACGGAGCTTTTTCCTTCAAAATGAAAAAAAAATGAAAGTCAAGTCAAACTCCCACTAGGGTCCTTTTTGGTTTTTTTAGACTTGTCACAAGTTATGTTTTTGGAGGCCCAAAGACTTCACTTTTACTTGACTAAATAACATGACCAATGTTGAACTTTCTGCAACCATGAATTAGTTTAGTTGGTTTAGACTCTCTGGTTTTTGGTAGTCATCAAATAGAAGGTGGCTGTATGATAAACGAAGCACAGAGCAATTCAGTTTTTTTGTGCAGATCATCCTTTCTACAATAGCTTAGAAGGTAACTATTTCCATGAAAAAAAGCTTTAGAAGCAGTTATTTCCTTTACAGTATCAGAAAGGAAAGTTCCATAGATACTTACAGCTTCAGACATTGACTTCCACTTCTGCCCTCCAGCTTTCCCAACCTTCACAAGGAAGAGGGAAAGGTAAGACCATGAGGACTTCATCGAATAAAGACCAAAAACGTGTTAAAAAAATTTAAAGGAATCTGCCAAATGCTTACAGCAGAGACAGCCTTCACATTTGGATTTTCTTTCTTGAACGTTACCCTAAAATCTTCGCTGAATAAAAGAAACAAGAAACCAGTAAGAAGCCAGTAACTTAAGAAAGATTTTATAGGAAGTAGAACAATACAATTGGAATAAATATCTCAGTGAAATCATCCACAATACTTACAGAAAGACAAAGAAGGCACTAGGAGCTCTTTTAGGTTTGTTTGGGTCCTTCTTGGCCTTCTTCTCTTTACGACTCTCTCGTTTGGTAGCCTTCTCAGTTGGTGCCTTCCTCTTTCCCACCTTTCTGAAAATCCAACAGAAACCAAAGCTTTTGGCATAAATATTTGAGACGAAATCACAAGCGATATTGCTAAAACAAGTCTGTTCAACGTAAGATACAACAAAGTCAAAAATGCCTCAAAGCATTGATGATCACTAACTTTTTAAGTTAAAGTTGAAGCTAAGATTAATAGCCACATAATTTCTCATTATTACTTAATAATTTTGGACTAGATTTTGGATTAAAACCTGTCATCGACTGGCTTCAAGGCTTCCTTTGTGGTCTTAACTTTATCTTTCCCTTTTGCTGTCTTCATCGTGGGAACTATAAAAACAAACGAATCGGATCAATTTCTTAGCATAATATGATTTACTTAATCTCAGAGATTAAGGAATAAGCCAATCCTATCAGAAAAAATCAATCTAACAGATACAAGGAAAAAGTCAATGCAATCCTCTAGCTAAAATTAGTAAACTGTAAAACCAAGGAACAGATGAGAAGACAACAACAGATTCGAAGCTCAAAAAGTACTAAATCCTCAGCTAATACAACTGTTTAATTGATTGCGAGAGGGAAAAAAAACAAATCAATCAAGCTAAGCTCTAGATTCTCCAAAACGAGGAAGAAACGTAGAAAACTAATTCGAAACAACAACAAAAAATCCGAAGAGATTTAAAAATATAAAACAAAATAGAGAAAATTCATTACCGTAAGAGTATTCGAGACGAATAGAAGATCTCAGAAACCTAACGGAAAAAAGCAGAATCAGAAGAAGAAGAAGATCAGAGAGTATGAGATTGAGCTGAGAGAGGAAAGGAAATAGATGCTTGTTACCGGTTACCTGTTATACCTAGGATTGGCGTTCGCCGGTTAATAAAAGGAAGAGTTCAGTAATCCCAGGTGCTTTTTACCTGCTATAGCCGGTCAGCTGATAATACTGAACGAAGGTCGTTGATTTTAACGGTTGCCGCCAAATGAATAATACGATCAGGATGCGACTTAAGTCACGTGTGGGGTCTAAGATGGGCCGCACTTTATTCTACAGATTGTTTGGGCTTATTACGTTAAGCTAACCTTAAGATGGGCCACATTTTATAGCAGTTAAGCTGATTTTTATTCGCCACCTAACCAGAAATAGTTTGGAAGAAAATATAATGAAATAGCAGTTTGATAAAAAAATAAATGATATAACTGATTAGTTGCTACTTGGTTGGAATATATATGAAATCAAACCAAACTGAGACAGCTGAAAATCTCATAAATAAACCAATGTTCTTCTGGCAGGGACACACATTTGTTGGTCTGTCTTATTGAATTATATAAAACATCAAAGTCGGAAACTGTGAGAGAAGCCAACAATAATAGCAAGACCATAGACGTAACGAAAACAAGCAAAATTTGAGACTGAAACATGAGGAAGGTAACAAATTAAAGACGCTTTACACGAAATAAAGAAGACGTTAAACTTGTCACAAACACAAACTACAACTTCTTTGTACCTGCTTCACTCACTGGGTCAACTCCAGATGGTGAGGGCAATTTCGGTTTCATATGTGTTGGTGGATTTTGCTTGAGTTTCGTGAGCACGTGACGCATACGAGACAGATCAGTGGGCTTTCCGGGCTTTGGTCCTTGTATCACAGTTATGGATGCTTTCTTGTTCTTCCCTCTATTCTCTATAACTGGTACTTCACGAGGAATGAGTTCCGCAATCGCCTTCCAATTGTTTTTGTCAGCTTCAGAGTAAAACTTATCTTCGTTCTCCAAAAACAACTGGCAATATTTAACAAATAATTAAAAAAAAAAAAAGGCATTTCATCACACAAACATTGAATGATAAGTTTGAGAATTTAAAGTTGTTTCTATAGCATATTCTTGAATGATAAAAACAAGATTACAGAGACAATATCACCTTCTCTTTTTCGCGGTTTGATTTCTTGTTGTTTTCGATTGTAACGTTACGCTTACTATAGAAATCAGCCTTGTATTGCTCTGCTGTTTCTATAATCTGCTGAACCATTTCTTTCTCTTCCTTTTCCTTCTCTTCCAATCTCAGAGCATTTAGCCTTGAAGAGCACACAACAATAATTTCATATAAGCTATTAAGTAAACATAATCAAAATACAACCACAATCACATGGACTACACAACCAATTTTCTATTTATAATTTACAATCTTGAGAACTATAAGACTCCATGGAACAATGTTTGGTCAACGTTTGGAGTTGAGACTTAGTCAATGGATACTTCACAGACTTACTAAATCGAGAATTCAAAGATTATATAATTCATACATAATTTAAGATTAAGGAGGCGATGAAGCAAGTAAGGGATTAAAGAGCTGCATGCAAGAAGAAAGCTTACCTTCGCCACTCCCTAAGAGCAAAACCTTCCTCTTTTCCCATGACCGATGGAGGCGGCAAGATCGGACCGTTCGTAGCGTCGGATCTGTTTATCAACGACGGAGATTGAGTTTCTTGTAATTCCCCTAAGTTGGACTGAGGAGACGAATTGCCACCTAGTAAGTCTTTCTCCGGTTGGGCATCAAAATTAGAGAAGGACGAGTCAAACCGCTGCGACTGGAATCGAGACTCGTAAGGCGAGAAGTTTCTTCCGTCAACGCCAGCTACTTCCGTCGACCAATTTGACTCATCGAGTCCTGAATGGTCGTTGCTCAAGGATGACGACATGGGTTTCTCTGTTTAGTTCTGTTTTTTCTCGAAAAGTCTTCGTTGCTCTGCTTGTGGATACACTGGTTTTGGTAACGACGAATTCTTCTCTTAAGCTCTACGTGGCGTTTTCTAATTGGTTGGATAAAAAAGACACGAAAGCAACGGAAAGGATACATCGTGTGTATCGTGAATGTGCCTCTATCTAATTGGCGCAAAGAGCATCTGTAAGATGGACCTTGACGTACATGATTCTTATCATCAGAACCCTTGAAAGGTTCTAGCCTGATGGGCTTTTGTGAAAAGAAACGGCCATAAGCCTTTTACGAAACATCAGGACCAAGTATATAATCTATGTGTTCTTGGATCAGCACAAAGCCGCTTGCAAACACATGATTTTTTGTTTGTTTGTTTTATTTGGAGTGATTTGTACCGAACTAGAACTGAAATGAATCCAGTAAACGATTTTTAAGGTTTTACGTAGACGGATTATTCGTAACCGAACAAAATAAAAACTAAGAAAAAAGCCGATTTAAACCGAAAAGTCGAATGTGCAGACCTAGTTGGTACTACAAATATGATACTTGAAAATCTAAGTAATTTGATTCATTGAACAATATAACATCTGGTAGAATTCAGAACCAACTTCTTCCGAGTTATTCAACTTTTTATTCCGCTAAACGTCAAAACACCCATAACACTACAAATAAGAGTATATCGCAAGTGACTCATCGATCGATATTATAAAATGAGTTTTTGTTTCCAGATATTTGAGTTTACATCGACCTATTTAATAACGAGCAGTCAAACGATTTTTTAAACCAAAAAGAAACTATACGTTGTTCCAAGGCTCTTTCCGGTTCGGTTTTAAACGTGTGAAGCATGAAGGTACAAGCCTCAACGGCTTCTCCTACCGTCAAGAACATCCATTATTTGCCCAAATTATCGATGAATTTTGATCTGGTTAATTTTTTCACGTCCTCTGCTTTTGGGTTTGCCAATACTAACTGAGGATTAACAAAAAGAACAATAATATGAAGAAACGCGTAACTTGTCATAAAATTGTATTATACGACGACGTACTACGTACACGTTACCTTTATTTAGTGTGGGTATGCGCCGGATAAATATCCATACCGTAACCGGGAAAGATCCAATATGGATATTTTAAGAATTTTGGGTAATTTTAAAAAATATTTAAAATCTTTTTGAAAATTATAAATATTTTGGATAATTTTTATTAATTTTTAAAAATTCAATATTCATTAAATGCCCATTTAAAAAAAATCATAAATTCCCCCCAAAAAATCACATTAAATATATATATATATATAATTTGATTATCTAAATTATACCAGTTTTTTAAGTAATTAATTTTACTAACTATATATACTTTCAAAAATCAGAATTAAATTTTGGTTACTTTAGTATCTTTACTCGACAAAATCAATATGTTATCTTAAAAACTAAAATGTTTGGCACCTCGATATCGGCTCTTCGCCACCTAGAACTGTAGTATATTCCAAGTTGTGGGTATGTGACGGATAAATATCCACATCGTGATGGGTAAAGACCAATATTTTTAAAAATTTAGGTAATTTTTGAAAACATTTAGAGAACTTTTGAAAATTATAAAGTTTTTTGGATAATTTTTATTAGTTTTATAAAAATTTAATATTCATTAAATGCCACTTTGACAAAAAAAAAAAAAAATTCCCAAGAAAAATCACATTAAATATATTTTGATATGTATATGATTTGATTATCTAAATTATACCAGTTTTTTAAGTAATTCATTTTAATAACTATATATACTTTCAAAAACCATAATTAAATTTTGGTTACTCTAATATCGTTATTCGAAAAAATCAATATACTATTTTAAAAACCAAAATTGTGGGTATGGGATGAGAACAGATAATTCAGATAACAAAAAATATTACTTGAACGATTTTTGATAAAAACGGGACAAAAATTTTGGATAACGGTACATGATTAGAAAATTTGGATAGGTAAACTTAATTCTCAAATTCTCAGTAATTTTGGTAAGAATTGACTATGTTACGGGTAAAGATCCACATCGTGACTGGTAAAGATCCACATCGTGAAGGATAAAATTCCATATCATGATGTGTATTTTTAGAATTTTGAATAATTTTTGAAAACATTTAGAGAATTTTTGAGAATTATAAAATTTTTGGACAATTTTTATTAATTTTATAAAAAGTCAATATACAAAAGAGAAATATCTCGTCTTAATCCTTTAACGTTAGTATATCATCTTACAACAAAACAGATACTAAACAAAATTTCGAAACCATTATGTATCTAAATTATAAATGATATACCAATTACAAAAAAATATTATATATTTATATATATATATATATAATTCTGTATTTACGAATCTTCACGAATTTAATAAAAATCTAACCGCTCAGTAATCCCGTTCATTCAAATTTAAAATACTGGTAAAATCATTATTGTTTCATATATTCAAACATTAATAAACCATATAAAAATCAAATTGAAAATCAAACTAAATACTAAACTGACTTCGTATAAATATAACTCTTAAGGATCCGAATCTAGTTACTCTTCTTCTCGAGTTTGATATTTATAAATAATACAAATTGTGGGTCCTACTCCAGTGTGAAACCATACCGTACAATCCTCAACTTGAAGTTCCAGAAGTTTCGACCATACGAAAGTGCACCAACCCTTTCCAGAAGTTTCTAATTTCTAAGTTGAGAGTACTACTAACTTAATATTTTAATCTAACTTAATATCATCCTCACTTTCTACTCTTCCTATATATTAGCCACCTCCTATGGCTTACGTGGACATGAGCTTTCTCACTTTTCCCCTTCCTTCAACTGCCGCCATAAACGAACTTAAGCCTACAGTACAAAAATCAAATACCAAATCCGAAGATGAACTCAATTTCTGAGATCGGGTAATTACATCATTGATCCAGTATGGAATCACCAAAACACTTGTCTTAGTATAATTGGGATTCAAAAACACGTGTCTTAACACGATGAATCCGTTGTTCCCAGAAGGTGATCCACCACCACAACCAATGGAGGGACTACACGAAGTTGGTCCACCTCCATTTCTAACCAAGACATTCGAAATGGTCGATGATCCAAACACAGACCACATCGTATCCTGGAACAGAGGAGGCACTAGTTTTGTCGTTTGGGATTTGCATTCTTTCTCTACCATTCTCCTCCCTCGACATTTCAAACACAGCAATTTCTCAAGTTTCATCAGACAGCTCAACACTTATGTGAGTCTACTCTCTGTTCTTCTTGGTCTATTGTTCTCTGACAACAAAAAACAGAGACAACAATGCTCTGTTTTATTTTTTCTTTACTTTCATCTTATTATAGTTTGCTGGGAAAAAAATACGCGAAGTAATGTGGATGCAACTACAAAAATTGGTTTTACTTGGTGATGAAATCGATATTAACTTCAAATTTTTACTGCGAAAATCTATTATTAATTTCGTATTCTAGAAACATCGAAATACAGTGGAATCGAAGAAGTTTTAGTAAGTTCGAGAAGCTTGATTCGTGTCAACTTGGCTACTAAAATAATCATAAGAAATAGTCATCAATCTTATCCCATCCCCATTGTTTATTCACTCACCAGCTTTAAGGTTGCCCACTTGTTCCATTCTTTGATATAAAAAAATATAAAAAAATTCAAAGTACATCTCACTCCAATAATTCATATTTTTTAATCACGTGAACATGTAGAATTTCAAAACCTTATTAGAAACTAGTTTTGTACTAACGCTAAAGAAAAATAATACAGGGATTCAGAAAGATAGAAGCAGAGAGATGGGAATTTGCAAACGAAGGTTTCTTGGTAGGACAGAGACAGTTGTTAAAGAGCATCAAGAGACGAAGTTCCTTCACTACACCATCTCCATCAAGCCATGACCCTTGCTTCGATCTTCGCAGGGAGAGGCAACTGCTACTGATAGAGCTAGTGAGTCTGAGACAGCAACAACAAGCCACGAGAAGCTACATAAGAGCCTTGGAACAGAGGATAGAAGGAGCAGAGAAGAAACAGAGACAGATGATGTCGTTTTTAGCTAGAGCAATGCAAAGTCCTACCTTTTTGTATCAGTTACTTAAACAGAGAGATAAGCGGATAAAGGAGCTTGAGGATGAGGCAGCAAATAGGGAGAGAGGCTCTTTGATGTCGGAATTGGAGGCTCTGGCTTTGGAGATGCAAGGCTATGGGAAACAGAGGAATATGAAGGAAGAAGAGGATCATATTGTGGTTTTAGATGATGACTTTTGGGAAGAGTTGCTTAGTAACGAGAGTTTGGCTTCTACCTCTGACTAGATATGGATCGTCTTGGTTTTAGTTTTACTTTCATGCTCATTTTCTTCTGTCACAAGTACCTTTTTGTTTTTTTGTATCTTATGTATTTCCAGTAATTTCTTATCAGTTATTAGTAGTGTAAACTTCACAAGGGTTAGATTTTTAAAAAATATGTATATATATGTGAAAAATATGATTGTCATCAACTCCATATCCCTTGACAATTCATTGAATGAAGGAGCATGGAGTGATTAGAGATCTCTTCTTACATGGACCTATATTGATGTTGTCGAGTCTCTTTCTATGCTTTCACTCTTTCTCTAAACTCTTTTCAGATGTAATGTTTACCTTTCTTTTTGCATTATTGTCCATTGGCTTTGGCTAACTTCGATGTCAAAACAAGTTCACAAGGGTGGGTGAGCTGTCATGAAATGAAAGAACCTTTCAAGTCTGTGAATCTTACACTTGTAATGGCGTTCCTTCATTGGAATCTTGGTTTATAAAACAGGAATCATAGATAAGATGAATAGAAAAGTAGATTCTCTGAGAAAGATTCCACAGTATTCTCCTCCATTGTCCCTCATAAAGAATCAAAATATTTCTTAGGATGTACATCTTTTCTTCTAGAGTTTTATTCAATCCCGTAATTTCTTATAGTCTAAGGTCCAAACCAATGTGTCCCCAAGCCCCTCCAACCAAAGTAGTATCGTCTATCGTTTAGACACTACTAAAATGCAAATATAGCAAGTACCAAAGTGCTATAATCAATATAAAGAATCTATCTGAGCTTCTAAGTTATTTCTGTTCACTGTGATGAAACATGATTTGAGCTACAGATCTCAATATGAATGAAAGTGACAAACATCAGATGAACACCACAAATTTAGTAGTCGGACTGAAAGCCTATATCAAACGATCACTGATTTTGGGTTCTTGACACTGCTTCTTGATTCAGCTTTGGCAACGGTTGGTAATGGGATGTAGTGAGTCCAGTTTAATCGTTGCCCCAACCCTCGAGCTTCGAGGGAGTCGTAATCTATTTCCCATTTTCTTTGTTTTACGGCATTTTTCATATTCTTGTTTAGTTTATCCATACCGACGATGTATTTGAGGCTGGGCATGTCCAAAAGATAACAGAAAATAATTAAAGAAGTATTTGGCTTATTGGCTCAGCAACAATGCATATATGGGGACGTGGTTCTTTTATTATAAGTTGGAAAAATACAAGTAACATATGATAGATAGGATCTCTGTTATAACATATGGAGAAGTTGTTTATAAGTACAAAAACAAACCCTTATATCTAGGGCTGGGCATAATAACCGTAACCGAAAAAACCAAACCGAACCGAATCGTAAATGAGTGTCTCGGTTCGGTTTCGATTTTGCTTAAAAACCCGTTTGGTTACTATTATAAAATTATTTTGGTTTCGGTTTGGTTTCGGTTTAAAACCGTAAAACCGTTCGGTTTTTTTGGTTTTTTATTTATATATACTTAGATATATACTTAGCTAATTCGGTTAGTTAGATTTAAGGAAATTTGAAAAGATATCTTATAAATGATTGCACAAAAAAAAATTAAAGAAAGATTTAAGAAAAACCTAAAAAGATATGTATCTTATATAAAATTCAAGGTTTTGAGTTTTTCACTATTCATTCATATTTTACGAGTTTCATCAAATTGTTCTTATAAGCCATGTCATAAGGTAGATTGTTAAGTATTTAGAACTTATATATTAATTTTTATCATTGATTTATTTTAATGTGTTGACAAGAGATTCATGAACAATGTGAATATGTGAACAATCATGACGATGATAGAAGTTTTTTACGTTTTTTCGTTTTATATTTACAATTTAGGTTTATTATTTCTATTTTTTTGAACTTTCTAATTCGTCATATTGCTTTTTTTATTGTCTTTATGTGGATTTCTAAGATTCATATTTTTTTTTGTTTCTACATATGGTTTTTTATTGTTTTTTCTTTACATTATGGAACAATTTACAGAAACCGAAACCAAACCAAACCAAACCAAACTACTTATGGTTTTTATATGGTTTTAGTTTTAATAAAACCGTTAAACCTTAAATCGGAAATAACCAAACCGTACCAAACCGTATTTCAATCGGTTTGTAAATAGTTTTATTTTCTACCAAACCGAAAAACCGAATAAACCAAACCGTAAATCGGAATGCCCACCCCTACTTATATCATAGCATTTTATTTTATAAAATACTAATAAGAGGCAGCGATCATCATTTTGGAGAACTCGTGGAAAGAGAGAAAACCATCGCCATCGAGATCGGCTTCTCGCACCATATTCTCAGCTTCTTCCGCTGTTATCTTCATCCCCATGTCCTTCATTCCTTCTCCCAACTACATTTAATTTACAGAAATTAGAAGAAATGACAACAAAAACATCAACAACAACAAATTAAAACTATAATTAATAGAATAGTTATATGACAATAAAGCAAGTCAGTCAATGACCATGTGATCAAGTTCAATGACCCATTTTTTGCATTAATTTTTGGGTATAAATTAAATTTCTCTATTTTTTATTCTAACGAAAAAAACTAAATTATTCTAACAACGACATATTTTTTGTAGTGATGTGGGTCGGCCCTAACAATGTATATCCCGATTGGTGTTGTGTCGATTTGTAAAAACGCAGGACCATCGAGCATTAGCGCAGAGTTTTTTATGCGGTAAAAATTTTAGTTTTATCATACTCATAAACCTCCCGGTAGGATGATATTGAGTATGAAAGAAAATGAATAACTGATTCAATAATCCGTTAGTGAGTGAGATATTCCAAAATATATCATCTAAGTTATCAATATATATATATATATATATATATCATCTAGTAATTTTACTTCTTTGCCATATCGATCTATATTTTCACTTCTAAATAAATCTTTATATATTGCTTTCTGTGCTATGACTATGTAATTTTTTTGGTTCAGATAAAAGAATAAAAGAAGACGTTCAAATTTGTGTTACCTCAAGTGGAGATATTAAACCGTCTTCGTCTCTGTCGAACACTCTGAATACTTCTATTAATTCATCCGATGAGGATTCCTATAAATATCAAAAAATTTCAATTAAAATTTTTCTCTAAATTTATTAATCTTGACTATAATTAAATGTTATATACATACCTGAGAAGTGTTTTGAGCCATAATATACAAGAAATCATCAAAAGTGATGCCACCGTTGCCAAAGATGTCGACATCGCTCATCATCTCTCGCAGTTGTTCCGCCTTTGGATTCTTCCCCATCGACTTCATCACCGTCGTTAGCTTCTCCTTCGTGATGAACCCTGTTTCATATATCAACTAATCCATCATCATCTGATTAAAATTTGTATATCAAATCGGACAAAAGAAAACAAGAAAATCAGACCATCAGAGTCTTTGTCGATGAGGCAGAAGGCTTCGTAAAACTCCTGGATCTGCTCATCCGTGAAAGCATCCGCCATCTTCGATCACAAAGAAAAGTCAAAGTCTCTCTCTGATTTGATGATCAAACTTCTCTTAATTTGTTTGTGATGAAGAAGAAGAAGGTATCTCATTTATGGACATAACGTCTTGGCTCTAGGCTCTTGCCCGGTCAAGGTCAAATTCATGACCTTGCATTTTCATTATTTGTGATATTTTTTTTCTGGAGACTACAGGTCACGCGTCTTTGTTCAAACATTTGACTCTTAAGGCCTTTTTCCTCCTTATTTTCATAGTTTTTGGGAAATGTAGCATTAAATTAGAAGGATCTTGATTATTCCGAAAATATAAGTAGAGTAATGCTCAGGTTTGAGGAGTCAAGTATTAAAAGTCGCACACCAAGAATAGCTACTTAACAAAAAAAAAGTTGTTCTATAGTAAAAATCGGTTTCAGATGTGGTTAGCCTTCATGTATTTATATTTCTAATGAACCCAAGTTGAAACTTGGAACAAAATTTTAAGTTCTTCCAATTCAAGATGACTATATTATCAATTAAGATGGTCATACTTGTTTTATGAATTTATGTAGTAATTAGAACAAGTGTTTTTGTGGCGATCCATTGGAGAAAAGATAAATATCATTTCGGATGGTTGTAAAATTATTTATTTAGCTATGTAATATGAGGAAAATCTTATTCTAACAGAAAACTGATAATCATATCTACTTATGGCAAGTTATATTAGAAGTAGAAGGCTGTTTGTTAGACCAATAAAGTTGGAAAAGTTATAAATATGTCTTGCTACCATAAAAAGCGAAACACATTGGTAACAAAGTGGATTTTAATACCAAGTGGGATTCAATAGGTAGTAGTACTATGAAGAAATGGATTTGACTATATTTAAGAAAAGAAAAAAAGAAAAAACGTTTTTCTCCTCGGACAAACATGACTCTCCGAAGCATTGCAGAACAGAGCTTCGTTCGAAGATGTTGTGAACGGATAGCAAGACTTGTATTTAGTTTCCTAATTCTAACCCTCTGGAAACATAATTTCTGTATTGTTCGTTATGGTGAGGAGGAAACAATGTAATGTGAAGGTTTAATCAGAAACATACTGTGGGAGGTTTTATATATTTTTGTCCATCCAATATGGTCACCAGAATTAGAAAGTAAAGTACGATCAAATAACTGCCCAAATGCGGCAATGCTCTTCACCAGTCACTACTTTGGTAGTAAGCTTACTAAAGAGGGATGTTTAAGATGCAGGTGTTATATGTCCGTCGATGTTGCCTGTTTTGGTATCTAGATCCATGCCTTGATCTAGGTTCTTTCCTATTGTATTAATAGTACTCGCCAGTTACAAACAACTCAACAAATTAAGAAAGAAAATAGGGAAATATGGGTAAGTCATACCATAAACATTTATGTTTGATTTGGTAGATAAGATATGATTCAGAACCGGAGTCACGTGAACTTTTACGCTCCCACTCCGCTTTAGTTACTGGAGGTCTCTCATTTGCATACCCATCATCTTTATTTTTGGTTACTTTCTTCATATGTTTGATTTCCGTATATAACAGAGGTCCTTAAACAAAATCTTTAGTCTTCTCCCACCAAAAATACAAAATAGGGGGAGGAAGAAGAATACTGCAAATAAGCATCAAATCGAGATGAGTAGTTGCAGTGGTCCATCTACCAATTTATAAACAACATAAGCTCAAATAGTCTTGGGAATATTATTTGAGAAATTGACCCGTAATCCGAATATGTAACGATGCTAACAAATAAATACTTGTTCTGTTGATTAATACCAACTTATAAGTCATAACTAATTTGGTAGACAGTATTTTATCTTAATTATCATAATCCTTAACGTTACAGTATCCACATTAATATCAAATACTATTAACATCACTGGTCAAACAAGAGACCAATAATCATATCGGTTATTATATACATATATATATCCGCAGGCGCCCAGTTACTTTACATTTATTATAAGATTCCACGAACCAAATATTACGAATTAAAAATTAAATATTCTTTTATTTATAAGAAAAAAATAAAATGTGCAAATGATAAGCAAAAGGCAAAAGAGGAGATTATGCCATCTGTCAAATGTAGCCGTTGCACCTTCCTCTTTCCTTTTAACCCCTTTTTAAATACTCTTTTAGCATTTCCTCAAACGCTCCAATTTTGGTCTCTCTGTGCCAAATTAAAGAACAAGTATTGAATCTGTTGATACGATGGTGAGATCAATCCAAGAAGGAGTCTTGATGTCCTCATCTTCTTCCTCCACCACAAGCAACAGCGCTGACTCCGATGATTCGCTAAGCCCATCCGCCTCCTCCAAAAGCTTCGTCCTTACCCCTCTCCGTCCGCCGATCACCGGCGCGTACAAACCACTAGCCGCTCTCTCTGCTCACGTCGGCTCTGTTTCCTCCTTGGCGCTCTGCGGCGAGTTCTTGCTGAGTGCGTCTCAGGGAAAAGATATCATCGTCTGGCAACAGCCTGATCTCAAGATCTTTGCGAAATTTGGACAAGGAGATGGGTCTGTGAAGGCTCTGGTCAGCGTTGGAAGCAAAGTATTCACAGCGCATCAAGATAGCAGAATCAGAGTTTGGAAAGTTTCTCGAAGAAACTCTGAGAACGCTTTAAGGCTTGTCGACACCCTTCCCACGACCAAAGACTATTTGGGAAAGTTTATGAAACAGAGCAATTACGTTCAGACAAGGAGGAACCATAAACGTCTCTGGATCGAACACGCAGACAGCATTTCGTGCCTTGCGGTCCACGCTGGGATAATCTACTCTGGATCGTGGGATAAGACTCTCAAAGTCTGGAGATTGTCGGATCTAAAGTGTCTTGAGTCGATCAAGGCTCATGATGACGCCATTAATGGTCTTGTAGCCGGAGATGGCAGAGTATACTCTGCTTCTGCAGATGGGAAGATCAAGATATGGGGGAGAGAGAAGAGGAAGCAGATGGATCCATTGTCTTCTTCTTCGTCTTCTTTACATGTTTTGAAGGCGACATTGGAGGGCCGTGCGGAGGTTTCGGTGAACTCGGTGGTGGTTTCCAGTGATGGGAAGTGGGTATACGGAGGAGGATCAGATGGGTTTGTGATGGGATGGGAAAAGAGAGAGAAAGGGGAAGACTTTGAGGAATGGAGATTAGGGTTTGAGATGAGAGGACATAAGATGGCAGTTTTGTGTATGTGTGTGGTTGGGGAAATGGTGTGCAGTGGATCGGCTGATAAGAACATTGGGTTGTGGAGGAGAGAAGCAAGTGGCATACTCAGTAAATTCGGAGTCATACAAGGCCATGAAGGTCCGGTCAAATGCTTGCAGGCTTCGCCTAACAATGTCGGTGCTGGCTTCATGCTTTACAGCGGAGGCCTTGACAAGAGTCTAAGGGTTTGGTGGATCCCAAAACACGACACCTTAGAGGAGAAGAAGAAACCCAAGTTTTAAGACATTGTTGATGCATCAGGGATGAGTGAAAGATATAGTATTTTGTGTTTTTTTTCTGTGGGTTTTCATATACGTTTTGGTTTATATTTGTAATTTGTTATTCATTTTGTAAAGTCATGAAGATTTTTCTAAGAAATATATGAATTGAATTCTTTTTTGGTTAACACTTTGTGTCTACCAACTGTTTTGGTACAAATGATACAGAATAGAGTAAAGTCTTGGTACCTTTGCTTTGTATTGAAACTGTAGCAATGGGATTGTAGCTTCTGCGTTGGACAAAATATTGTAATCAGTCTCTTTTTGAGCTTTGAGCACCGTCCAATTAGCAAAGCAGAGTTGTGCAACTTTCTCCATCACTGTCATGCTTTAAGCCTTTAACCATGTCCAACTAATGTTTTAATTATTTAATCAGACGCGCCCATCATAATGGACCAACCCATTGGTTTTAAAGCGAAGCATATAGCAACTTTGTTTATTCCAAAATATAATCTATAAAGCAGAACATCTCAGTTTTGAATATAAAAATGAGGTGAGAAAGCTTTGAAGGAATAAGTGTATTCATGTGTGTATACGCCTTTCTTTATGTGTTGGAATGTGATTAGCTGAAATGTGATTAACACATGTTCAAAAAGAAACATTTTCATCATTAATCCAGTCACAAAAGCAAAAAACTTTGAATAGTGTAGCATGTATGAAACATTATCATCAAAAAGGTCCTCCTATATACTCTACATATGTAAATTCTGAAGTGGGAAACATAAAACCTTTCCTTTGAGTTACATGGAAGGTAAATGGCTAAGCTTAAACTACCCCTGCCTTCAGATACCAAAACAACCTACGATTCCAAACACATAAACACATCCCAAAAAACAATGGATCATTTGCTTTACTTAGCTCAGAAATTGACCTTCCTGTTCTGACAACCATCTCTTCTAGGCCTTGAGTTTGTGTAGTTAGAATGGTAGCCATATGAGTCATCTCTTTCCTTATTTTGCCTACCCCAATGATATATTATGTTTTTATCAAAAAAAAATTCCATTAGTTCTATCTCATTTGCAGGTTCGACTTTGAGGTAAAGCTGGTGAAGCAAAGGTTTTAGGCATCATAGATTATTAATTGTTTATGGGCATTAATTTGAAGAAATGTGTGATAGTGCAGTGGTTATGTCCTTCCCCTTTCACCTCATGTGGACGAGTTCGACCCTCAGTTATGTTGACTTTGTAATTTGTTTTAACTATTTGTATTTAGGGTTTTAGACATAAAAAATGTCTGGGCCTGCTCATTTGCATCTCATTTGTAGTGTTTAGGTGCATGTTTTACATATTTTTTGTTTTGTAGGTTTGTGACAGTAGAGTGTGAATTAAAGAGACTAAAAGAAGCCAAAGGAAACCAAATTGGAGCAAAAATTGGACTGATAAAGAGAAGATGATGCAACGGCCTTGTGTAGTGACCTGAAGACATCGGAGAGCAGCATTGGTCTAACCTAGCGGTCACATGACGTCGTGGTCACGCAGCGGTCTCGTCCAGCGGCTTGAAGTGCCCGCTATGAAGTTGATAAAAAACAGCCTGAAAATCTAGCGATCAAACGCATCGACCTTGCGTAGTTGATAAAGTGCAGAGGACAATCACATCGACCTCGTGTCGTCAATGGAGTGCAGCGGTCACCTCTAGCTGGCAAGTATCGTCAATGGAGCTCCGCGACCAAAAGTAGAGGCATCAAGACGTCGATGTAAGCTTGACGAAATTTACCCGAAGAACTAGTGAGCATCATGAAATGGCTTAATGTGATCACAGGACTATAGCGGCTAGAAGCAAGAACATCATCACATCGATGGGACGCAGCGGCCGATTTAGCGGTTTTGTCACACCACGGGTCCAAGATTTCAGATTTTATTGCTTAACCGGATTTACCCTATTGGTTAAGTGTTAAACCATGCCTCCTTTATTTCTTACTATAAATAGCCCATAAACCTAATTAGAAAGGGTATGACTTGTTTTAGGGATTCTTCTTTCCTTCTTAAAACTTTTGCTAAGAGGTTTGTATGAATTTCTTGAATCTAAGTCATCAAATCTTCTTATCTTCTTAAACATTTTACTACTTATCTTTTTAATCATGATTAACCTAGGATCAAGTATATTGCTTTGTGTTTGCATGGTTTCTAATGAGTAGTCTTTTAAAGCTTTTGGGAATGGTAGATTTAGGGTGATTGATAGTTGATTAGTGAAGTTTAGGCTTTGTAACTAGTTAGATACATGCTTGATAGATGTTATTAATGCTAGAGTAGCCAAAGAATTGGTAGATTAGATCTTAGGTATTTTTATGCTCACAAGGTGTTTGATAAAACGGTTGAACAAAAATATCAAAGTGTTTAATTTACCTAGCGAATGGAAATTGTTGATTAGAGTGTTAGGTGGTTAGTTAGACTTGATAGTAATGCTCGTTGATCATTCGATAGCTAACAAAAATGATTGATTATTGTGTGTAGTGATTTAAGACCGATGAATTAACTCTAAGAGACAAAATTAGTAGTTAGCATTTGGCCATTCTATTCATCTATCATTTCCTGAAAGTTCGCATTTTTTTATTTGATTTCAAATCTTTTTTACTTTTTTTCCACTTATACTTTATTTCAAATTTGGTTTTCAAAACACAACTTTTATTTAATTAGATTGAAATGAAGTTTGTATTCCTAGTGAGTTGATCTTGTTTTTCCGTAGATTTGATCCTTAAGCGCTACGCACGATAGGTTTATTTGATAGACTGGTTGAAAAACCACTTATCAATTTCCAACAATCACTCGATCGTTTCGCATCCCAATTACTTTGCTTTGTCTCACTCGCTCTCCGTATTTGCCAACCACTTGCATTAGCCTTGTTATCTATATCTCTTGTTATGCTATCCTCACCTTGATTTCCCCAATCCTGGTTTTCCCATCCACCACCAGCCCAACCTTTATCCTCCCATCCCTTACCAGAGCAACCTCCCCAAGTGGGTTTCTTTTACTGTCTCCTTTCCACAACTAGGCTTAGCTTACCAAGGATTATCCTCTTCGACCGGGACACTTTCAGAACCTTTCGCTTTCTTGTTTTGGTACCCTGACTTATCCCATCCATCGTTTCCCTGGCCGGAGTTCTCCCAGCTGTCATTACCCTGATCTTTAGTTTTCTCCATCCATTTCTCAGTCATCAAACAATCCCCAGATGTTGTGTCATTCACTATCTCGTTTACACAACTAATCTTGGCTTCCCAAGGGCTCACCCTATCTTTTGGATGATCAGTAACACCACTCTCTGATAAGTTCCAGCCATTCGATTTCTTGCATTGATATAATGGGCTTTATCACTGCCTTTCCAAGGAGTCTCTTCAACAGGCACATTCCAATTCTTATCTCGACGCCCTCGTTTAAAACCAGTCTTTAACTCATCAGGAGGAGCAAAGTAAGCTCTTTCTAAATCCCTAATCAGCTCCGGGTCAAGAAAAGTATCCCAATCTACTACACTAATGAAGAGATCAGGATCAGGAAGAGAAACATCACAGTGAAGACCATTAACTTGTGACCAAAACCGTTTTTCCTCATTGTGAAAAGTCTCTTCACAGGCAGAGTCATTCCAAGTGATAACATTACCTCTACAACAGCTCTTGAAGAAACTACCTTCAACAACTTTTTGCCATGGCACTGATCCAATCACCTCACAGAATCGCTTCTCCCATACTGGAATCCAATCTTCTTCACCATAACCTTTGACAAGAAAAAAAAGTCACAATTATCGACTTGATTATATATAACGGATACCAAATCCTAATTAACGGTAACGAGAGTTGGTCAAATAGAAAAAACAAAATTAAGATGAGATGAATGTGAAAACATGAAATTGGAAGGAAATACCAGAAGAAGAAGGGCCCTCGCTATACCATCTGCGACGGTGGAATCTGGGTCTATGTCCCCACTTTCCCATCGGAAAATCTCAAACCGACGGTGATTGATTCTCGAGAAATTGGGAGGAAAAGAATGGAGAAATGGGAAGAAACTAGGGGTCCACGTGTGGGTCATAAATGGGCCCAAATGAGTAGGTCGTACGGCCTTCAAAAATATACATAAGTGAGCTGATAAGAATATTGAGAACATCTTTTAAACAGTGCTCAAAATCTACACTTTTGTTACTTTTGTATAGATAGAGAGTGAATAGGAATTGGTACTGACAAGCCAAGAAAAATCTTTCCTCTTCTAAGGTCTCTGTTTGGGTTGGAATGCAAAAAAAAGTGATTGCTATGAGTTTATCCTGAATTTATTTTATTAATAGTGTGAACTAACTGGCAAAGTTTGGACAATGTTACATTTTTTTTACGTTTTCACCATACAATGATAAATGAAATTCTAGGTCAAAAAAAAAACACGATAAATGAAGTTCTAGAAAGCAAATTTGAGAAACTTCAACTGCTACAAGAAAAATTTCTTGGGCTGAAACAGTTAGAAATTGAATTTCATTAAAACGAATTAATAAAGTAATGGAGAAATGAGTGATAATGTTAGACCAAAAAATTCCAATTGGGACTGGAAATGAAGAGATGGGCATGATCCTCTGTCCCACCGTAGTAATTGCATAAGCAAGATTGTGCCATTCGCCATACGTAGACCAGTTACCCAAATTTGTTCTAGACCTAATCAACCCATTACGTAATCGACCAGTCAGTCACCGCTGAATTTGAGGACCACTGCGTAGAAATTAAAGTGTTATTGGCTTTGGACTTGCCCTCGGGACCAACCAAACTTCTCAAACTTACTAGTCAATGTATTAAATAGAATCAGATTTTCTTCTTCCAAATGAAATTCTTCTAAATGAGCAACCAACATGCACGTGATCATAATCATTCCACTCCTCTCCTAAGAGTTTTTTCAAGAACAACTTCAAACTTTTGAGCTCTTTTTCAGATGTCCATAATATTTCTTTATTTTTGCAACTAGATCCATTTTTTGTTAAGTAAATGTTTTCCAAACAAAACACAATGTTTATGGATAAAAAAAAATGTATCTTCGTGTCTTAATTTATGCATGTATGTAAGCCAAAAGAAAATTTATGGATGTATATGCGTATTTATATATATATATATATCCATAACTATCGAACTAAAACTAAAATAAAAAAAAACTTGACGCTCGTTGAATTAATGGTGCACATAAAATTTAATCATTCGTATGCTCAACACCAATCAGTAAAATGACGTCGCCTTCCATATTCGATTCGCTCTTACAATTGCTATATTTATTCAAACAGATCTTTCTACTCTACTTTTATAGAAATTGCTATAATTTGAAAAGGAAAAAACCAAAACCGAGAGAATAGGAAAGAGAAAATGGACCCAATTTTAAGACATTAAAAGGTAATTGCACGTTCTGTTGCATTCAACTCTCTGACACCATCATTTTAACTTTTTCTCACTCTCTATTGCTTCCACTCTCCCAGACATCCACGCGCCTCCCATTGGCTGACATTTTCACGCGCCTCCCATTGGCTGACATTTTTACGCGCCGATGAGTATCTCGTAGGCTCGTACCTTTGCTCTGATTTTGATTTTTCAGAAGCCATAAATAATGGAGCTCTTCGTTTCATCTATAACTGTAGTTTGGTTGGGTTGGGTAAGGATTAGATTTTTATTTCTTGAGCAAATAAATAGAAAAGAATATGAGAAATTGTGAAGTGTTTCTAGCGGTAACTTTTAGTGGGTCAAAATCAAAGAGATCACGAGTTTAATTTTTATTAGGAGCGGTTTTAATTTAACATTGGTCTGGATCCTGTTCCAGAAAAATTAGGAACCACGTAATCTGAACTTTCCGGTTATTAAAAAAAAAAAAATTGTTAAGCTCTTTCTTTGAAACCAATACCAATGGTCAACGATACATCGAACGATTTCATCAGTCTCACTCTCCTCAAATTAATTGCCACTGACTATTTATTTTTACGGATGTGAATGATGAGAGTGCCTTTGTCTGTAAGGAATGTTAAAAACATATATGGTCTCTTTTAGAAAACTTATGCCGTTCGTACACTCCAAAAATGCGTGCCATTTCAAATTTTGCGTTTGTAAATCTAGGTTTTTTAGGACCGAAGTTTATAATTTAGTCGTTGCCAAAATATCAACAATCCAAAATGTAAATATAGTAGTGTCTAGTGTAGACTGTCAAAGAGAGACAACAAAAATTGACTTTTTTTTTATTAATTGATGGATAAGTTAGTGAAAATTTCTTAGCAATCAAACTAATTGACATTTCACATATCATAATATTAAAAATCGATATTTGGAGTACACTTGTAGAGATGTCTCCACAAAACACAACTTATAAAATATATATCCCCACACCACATGGGCTGTGTGTTGGATCGTGCGATTTAATATTGGGTATTCAGGTTACGGATTAAAATCAGATTGGGTTCTCATTTTATGTTTTAGAAATTTATTTTGTAATAAAATAATTTGTTGGATTTAGTTCGGATAAAATTTTTCGAGTTCAAGTTTTGGCTATAGAACCCAACAAAAATCCGAAAAATTTGGATTTTCATCGGATTCAGATTCAAATTCGAATTTTTTCAGGTTTTTTTCGGATTTTTCGGTTTGGATTCGGATTGGATTTGTGTATATTACACATACAAAATTCACATTTATAGGTTAAAATCCTCGAATTAAAGTATTTCCATGAGTTTTCGGATACACTAACGGGTTTCAAATTTGAGTACGGGTTTTCGGGTTTAAAAATTTATACTCCAGTAGACTAATTTACCTGTTTTAGATTTGGACTGGGATAAAATTTTTGGGTCAAGTTCAAATCAAATCAAATGTTTGGATTCAACTTTTTTTGCCCAGCCCTAGTGGGATCCCATTATTTTCTTCCTCCTGTTTTCCTATTTTTGAACTTCTTTCTATTATTTTTGTTTTATATAATTAAATGTTTGTGAATTTGTAATTGACCACAAAAGAATAGAAGCACATAGACGACATACGTATTTTTATGTAGGAAATATATTTGGCTTTTAATATAATCCGTTATTATAATTATTTTCCGTTATTGTTAACCCTAATATAATCTGTTATTATTATTATTTTCATTATTGTTAACCGCATTGATCCGTTGTTCCACACCGCTTTGTTTTCACGCTTGAAAATCGTTGTATAACATGCACATCAAATCAGTATTATTTTCTCCAAATGAATATTGGCCTTCACATTCGCTTGATCATAGGGGGATATGATGAAATGAAGCACCTTCTTTTCCAACTTTCACATAATAGAAGCGACATTGTTGTAAGTAGACCACAAGTCACAAACTATTTTTGTAATCTTGTGTCTTAATTTCTGGCACTCACTCTCGCGTCTGCCCCACATGACATCCACCACACACCAATGTTACTGCCTTTGCTAGATCATTTATTAAGGATACACATATAAATAAATCACACAATTTGGATATCGATCATAACTTTAGTTTAAGTCTTTACATGCAACATGCCCATAACATTCTTCTTCTCTTAAGAAAATCACGGTAATAGCCATGGATGTATCACCTTACTCTTTTTACACTCTCCACCTCATGAAGTTACATCTATTAACGAGGATGCAAAACCAAATTCATAAATCAAACCTTACAGAATATATAGTTGAAGAAAATATCACCAAAAGTTGATCTCTGGATTCCCAACTTGGAGAGTGGTTGAAGTGAGAAGGTAGCAACTGGCAAGGACAAGAACACACTGACTTTTCGAACTCAAATTATATCATCTCTCTTTCTTTTGTATATCTTTAGAGAGATTACACTTCTTGTCCAATATATATATATATATATATATCATATCATACCATATCATATGACATCATCTTGTGTGGTCCATCACATTACACATTAAAACTAGAGAAATGGTACAACAATCTTCCTTCTTTCTCATCTCTATCTCTTACATCAAATTTCCTGCTTTTTATTTTTTACATCTCTTAATTTTCTTGGTTATTAAAGGATCTCTATATTATCAGTTTTTTTAACTTCCTCTGTTTTTCTCTTCCTGCAATGACAACAAAGAAACCATTAACCTAACAAGATGGTTGTTTACTCTTCATCATCCATTGATCTACTCTTTTTACCTGTTTGTTTATATCCCAACACGACAGGTCGGTCCACCCCTACCAGGTAACATTCCAATCGACGACAACCTAATAAGATTCATGAGAGTACTCTTAGATACCATTTACTTGATAACAGCATAAAATTTGGTTGAATCTCGAAACCTCGGCATTTGGCAGTTGAAAGAGTTGAAGGAGTCAGAGAGTGTAGAAGGAGTAGAGTTATCATCATTATCAGAAGAAGGCGACCACAAATCCGATTCATTGTTGTCTGTTGACTCAGAAAACACAAGCAAATGATGAGCGGGCGACGCAAATGGACTGTCTGGCAAGCTATCTTCCAACCTAAAGCAATCTCGAAACTTCACTAATCCACCTCAGAGCTTTAAATGAACAAATAGTTTCCTTATTGAAAACTCATTTTTAACCTACCTCTCTGGTAGATTCATGGTATCATCATCAGATCCTTCTTTGGAACTCCCTTTCCCTTTCTCTCCTCCTTCATATTCTTTCTTGGTCACAGACAATGGGCTTGGAGATATAAGTGTTTGGCTGAAAGGATTTGGGGAATGAATGTTGGTTGGGGAATTGAGTTGGAAATGCTTCTTGACATCAAGAAGCTGCAAATTCATTAGCCTTCTGCTCTGAAGCTCAAGCATCTCTTCTTCAAACTTACTCCTCCACAACACATCTTGAGTGTTGTTATAAAACGCTCTCCCTCCTACGCCACAAAAAAATTAGTATGGTGGAAAACAAATGATTTTTCAGTAAGAAAACCAAAAAAAAAGACGAGCTTTAGTGTTTCTTTACCTAGAACATCCCTAGGGATAGAGTCAAGGCCTGTTGGAGACAATTCTCGCTCCGTTGGTTGGTTAGTTCTGGACAAAGGATCAGAAGTGTGGTAAACACAAGGATTGATTGAAGGTCAAGCCCAAGTATGAGAGTCACAACTATTAGTATAGTACCTGTATTTGTCAGGGACTTTGCCTTTCTCTTTGTAAGGCTTAACAAGAACCCTAGAATCACACACAAAGTGAGGGTTCCCTTTGGCGAGAATGCTCTTAACAGTCTCAGGGTACACAAATGTCACAAACCCAAACATCCTCTTTTGCTGATATGGTATCCTCACATCTTGAACTGGTCCAAAAGTACTATACCACACCATAACAACATCAAGTCACACATTCAGACCAAAGAAAAGCTCATTGATTGTGTTGGCAAGAATTACCTGAAATAGTTGGACACATCTTCCTCCCTAAACCTACTGTCGGCAGGAAATGTCAAATAGATCTGCCTCGAAGCTGGACAAGCCATAGCCGAAAGATCTATCCTTTCAGGTCTCCATCTTCCAAGCTTATGCAATTCATCTCCTAACATCAAAGCAGCAGCTCTGCCAACAAAATTACACAGTTAAAAAAATAAAATAAACACACTTTGAATATGAATAAACAAAAAAGAAACAGTTGGAAAAAGTTTTAACCTTTGAGCATCATTTTGCGGCAAGTTTACACCTTTGGGAGAGAAAGAAGGAAGAGAAGAGCGAGTCATGAAATGGTGAGCGAGTCTAGGAGGAACCGAGTTAGACCTAAGAAGCTCGATTCTGCTTGGAGAGCCAACCAAATCAGCTCCTCCATCACTGTGCACGAATCTGCAGCTACCTCCGTTTTTGCAGAAGCCTCTAGCAAAATAAGAACAAAGTACACCTCCAAACCCTAAATCACAATCACCATAACCTAAACCATCCAAAACACAGCTACCGCTTCTAGCATGCATAGAGCCCAAAAAATCAGCTCTTGGGTTCACATCATCCGTGAACTCGAAATCGTTAGTTAAATCCCTAGAAGATCTTCCTCCATTAGCGTAAAAGGGCAAAGAAGCAGGATTGAGAGAAGAGCCATGGTTGTTCTTAGGGCTAATTAACTCATCTTGACTCCATGAAGTAGGCCTTGAAACGTTCATGAGACCTAACTCGTTCTTGGCTTTCACTATAACAGAGTGAACAAGTGTTTCTGGACCAAAAGCTAGCCTTATCATCTCTTTCTCACCGTGATCTTGAAGAAGAAGAAGACCCATGATCTTTGATGCGTTTTCTGGGTCTAAGCTTTGGATTCTAGAGAGTACAATCCTAGTTGCTTCATACCCATCCATGGATTTTCTCTCTCTATTTCTTGTATTTAGAATTAGATTAAAGAGAAGAAGGAAGAGTGGTATTTTTGTAGAGAGTGTTTTTTGTCTTGTGTACAGAGAGGTTGTTGTCTTGTGTACAGAGAGGTTGTTGTCGTTAAGAGGTCTCTATGGTTTCTTGTGCTGGATTTTAGTTTAATAGTTTTTTTTTTGGATTTCTTAAACTACAAATTTTTAAAACCAATCTATAATACTACATTCACTATAATGTTTCATCTCTGATTCCTGCGAAACATCAGTAAATAACAAAGAAAAAAGTCAAAACTTTAAATGGAGAAATAGTATAAAAAGTTACTCCACTACAGTATTTGTTTTCTTCTCGCGCGTGCTTATAGGAATAAAAATTTAACACTTTAAGAAAAAGAGTTGGAGAAAAAAAGGGAAAGGTAAAAACACTTTTTTAGGAAAAAAGAAGAAAGGAAAGTTTTTGCATGCCGGAAATTTTACATGGAAAAGGAAAGAAAAAATCGTAGTTTTTTTTGTTTACTAGTTTCGATTATGGAAAATAAAATAAAAATAAAAATTGAAATTACCTGAAAAAGTCAAAATGATCGACAACAATTGAATCTGTGTGGAGAACATTATTATTATGAGTAGAAGAGTGAATTTCTGCAGGTGACTGACTGTTACTGCTCCTTTGGGAATATAGATGAAGAAATATGTCATCATAATAAGATTTTTATCATAAAAAATTGCTTTGCGAATTTAATCTCTGGAAAAAGACAGAGAGAAAGAGAAGAAGAAGAAGAAGAAGAAGAGGAAGAAGAAGAAGAAATAAGTGTACGTACTTAATTGTGTATGTAGTTGAGTGGAACTGAGTTATGAGGAGAGGTTTGCTCCGGATTTGGGATCTCTGTGTTGTATGGATCAGGAGAAAACTCTCTGCTCTTTCACGAGAGAGATTGTTTAAACTGCTTTTAAAAGCAAATAAAAAAAACAAAATATGGTTGCATTGCACGTTCTCTGACAGAACCTTTTTTTTATTTGGACATTAAATCACACGCGCTTTTGGTTGGGTGTGTTTACCACGCACCGGTGACTGATATGCAGCCCAGCTGTATTGCTGGGGTCTCCCACTCTCTCCTACTGTCCCTTTCTCATTTTCATCATTAGTTTTGTAGGTAGGGACACATTTAAGTTAAGTAAACTATGCTTTTGGTTAATTAAAAGGAAATAAACACTTGGTTTCCTTTTTAATTCTTGAGTTTAATTGTTTTTTTCTTCTATTTTTAATTAATTTCCTTATTTAAAAGAAACGGTAGAATTTATTGCCATTTAAGATAAACTAATTAGAAAACATAAAAAAGCATGTCATTCAAATTGTCACTTCCCAGCTTAATCTCTGCAATTAATTTATTCTTTCTATTTTGGTCATTTTATTGTTTGAAAGATACTTGAATTTTTAGTTAGTACTGTTGCAGTACTACTTAAATTTTGATTTCAATCATTATTGCGTGCTTCATCACATTAAGATAAAGAGAAATAAAAATGAAAAACGTATCATGATTAGTATATCTTAAATTCTTAATAAATCTCATAGCATATAAGACCAATTCCATATGTTTCTCATTTGAAGCAATGGAACTAACATATCTATTTTGTTATTAGAATATGGGCTAATATATTAAACCCTACGCACGTACTTTCACATATTCAAACTGTTAGTATGGTTTTCTTTAATGATATATTCTAATTATTATATTGTATACCTGAGAGGATAGGATTCAAGATGAAAAGACACCATTGTTTTAAATTAATGTAGGGTAAAAAGAATTAGTGTTTTTGAAAATTTAAATTTCGAAAGGGCCTTTTTGTAAAAGAAGAATGACCCACAAGGGAAAGCAATGATTATAATAGTTATTTTTTGGGTGTCAAAAGCAGTGGTCTAGTCTAATCGCAGAAGCCGAGGCACCTAATACCTCACTCTATGATTATGTTATGTGTTTCAATATTTTTATATTATAAACTCTTGCTAAATAATCTACCCCCAAAATCTAACATTGCGGCTTCATCATTGACCCATCCATAAATATTTTACATGGGAGAATAATTATTATGTGCAAATGTTTTAGGTGAAATGTAAAAAATTCAATGATTGGGGCAGTCTATTCCACACCAATGGATTTCACATTCCTCAGAAAATATGATATACACATGTATGCATGATGCATACCTTATCCATTATTGGTTTGGGTTTTCACCATACCCACATATAGAGAATCTATAAATGGACCCCCAGAGATCTTCTAAGCCCACAATCATGATCATACATACAACTACAATCCTCATTCCAAATCAATTCCACATCAATATGTTTTGGTACACTTAAAATAGATTTTAGGAACTTGAATATTTCCCAATTGTTCTGGTTCATTTACTGTTATTGCTTCTGCAAACATAGTAGCGATATATAGCCTAAGTTACAATCTGCGTATATGTTAACTATATTGGAACCCACCATTATTATACCCGTGTACAATCTATGCTCTAATTAAACCCGTGTATGTTAACAATACCACAACCCGTAAAAGCTTAATGTGAGAATGGTGGTGAATGAGGAACAAAGGAGTGAGTAGCATCATGAAGTGTTTGGGCCTCCTCGCACTCCACTCTTGCCGCTTCACAAATCACATTTCTTGTTGCTAAGTTGCATCCATCTGTATGATTACACGGAGATTAATGAGATTGTTTTCGTATTCTGCCTAAGTCAAAGCTAATGGGTAGAACTTAATCTCAAAAACAGGTTTATATAAAAAAAACTACATCAATAACTTGTTTATGTTTTCATTTGTTAAAACCTGATATCTCTTTTTTTTTTATCATTCACATTTTCAATAAATTTTCACTTTTTTACGTTTTCTAAAAGTAATTCCGTTATAGATGATATATATGTTAAACATTTAACTAAAGAAAATGAAAACAATCAATAATCTACAAAACTAAAATTTATAGCAGCTTCATTTTATTTAGCAAAAATTTGTTTAGCTCAAATGTTTATACTACTATGCTATTCCATCATTCAACTTTTCATTTGACATACTAGTCATCAGCTTGCTTATTTATAAGCTAATTAATTTACTAGTTCTTTATCTTTCCAACGCAATATTTTTCATCAATTTATCAGATTCTTGGCAACCAATTTCATTTTATAAACCAAAAACGGTAGGAGACATCACCTTCTTTGAGCACAAAAGCAGAACCGTTGCATTGCTTCTGAAACGAGAAACCAGCAAGTTCACCATCAATCTTCCCCTGCATCTCTACCAGAAGAGTCCGAAGTCTAATTAATTCGGTTCCACCATTGCTTGGCTTTGAAGCTTTATAAGCAAATTCTCGTTCAGAGACTGCAACCTCTTCACTTCGTCTTCAAGGTAAGCTGTGCGAGCCTTCTTCTTCTCCCTGTACTTCCTCACTGCCACTCTGTTCCCACACGACCGTTTCTTGTTGTTTCTGTCACAATGATCATTCTCTAGCGGATCCTATTGCAACATAAATATTCATATAATCTATAACAATCCATTCAAATATCATCAGAAGTCGGAACCATATCATATAATAAAGCGAAGATGTGTATTACAGGGATGATGAGATGAGTATGAGTGTGGAAGCATGTGTGGGAGTGAGAAGCCTCTTCTGGACCTGGAGGGTTACAACTGTGAGTGTGACTACATCCTCTCGATGCTCGATCCCAAACTTCTTCCTCATCCATCTTTAATCTTGATTCTAAACCCCAGATCTCCAAAGGAAACACCTGTTCTGTTCAAAACTGGGATCTAGAAATATGGTAATATTATTAGGTCTTTTGATTAAAGGGAAGATGGTGTTGAAGAATATGTTCTTGATTATCATAGTGGATGAAAACAACAGTAGTCAACTCTTTAAAGATTTTTTTGACATGGCCCAAGGAAGAAAAATCTTACGGAGAATCAAAGTTAGAAACTTGTTGGTTTCCTCTAAAATCCTTGCAAAATGAAAGATCCAAATTCATAGATAGATAGGAGCTTTTTGTTTTGAGACTACAGGGGGGGGGGAAAGTTGAGCAGAGACGATGATGCTTTACCTTGAAACGGTCTCTGTGACTAGAAAATTACGATGAAATAAAACTTACCGGGAGAGGCATTAAGCTAATTACCATATCTATCTTATTGCAATTAAATATTCCAATGAATAATAAAAGAAAAAAAAAGGACACAGGATTGGTTCTTTAATGCAATTGTCAACTTGTCACCTTATTAGAACAAGAACTAAGACCTTTCTCATGGTGATTGATGGCATGACAGTAATGTCACGATTTTATGTTTCAGTTTTGCTGATTCTTATCATCTTCTTCAATCCCGAGACTTGAATTTACTAAGCATGAAAAAAGAGAAAGAGAAATGGTGACTTTCATAGTGGCGTGGAGTTTAGTGATCGTTTCATTATTTTACATTTTTTTTGTTGCTAAATTGGTTCCAAAAGGAATTAAAAGGCTGATCCTAAATCATCCCCGTCTTTCTCACTTTCTTCATAGTTCCTCTCTTAATCTTTTCCATACAGTTAATCGGCATCACAGATTTCTTCAACGCTTGGCTCGCTAATTTCAAACTCTTTCTCTTTGCATTAGGTCGTGGTCCTCTCTCTTCAAACCCTAAACCCTTAATTTCAAAATGTGTATAAGAGATTTATTAGCAAGTTAAGGCTTCATTTACCATTTGCATTATCGATTGGTTCAACCAGGATTAAAAGTTCCGGCAAAGCACGGTGACGATCTTCAAGACGACTTTTTCAAGTCATCAACGGCTATTTGCATCAACTTCGCGTCTGATGGCATTTTCAGGTTCTCCACCAGATCCTGTTCAAGAATAGTTTCAGATAGGCTTCCAGAGAAAACAAGCAGAAATTAAACCAGAGTAAAAAATTTGGCACCTTTAACTCCAATTGACGCTTCTGTAACTCATCCATAGACATCTTCTCTGCATCTTTAGCTGCTTCCTTAAGTGTCGCAGGATCAGAGTGACCTGTC
Source organism: Cardamine chenopodiifolia (assembly GCA_963922655.1). Taxonomy (NCBI): domain Eukaryota; kingdom Viridiplantae; phylum Streptophyta; class Magnoliopsida; order Brassicales; family Brassicaceae; genus Cardamine; species Cardamine chenopodiifolia. Next base: position 14,655,533 of record OZ000463.1, read on the forward strand.
GGAGAGATATAAGACGTAGAATCAGATCTGTAGGAAAAAAAAATAGTAAAGAAGAAGAACAGTGAGAAAGATAAAATTACCTTATTGCCCAATGTAACATCCCATCAAGAGAAGAAAAGTCACCATCGATTTGATCTTGCTCTCCGATTACCACACCGGAATCTTCTACCAATTCCGCCTCATCTCTCGCAGTGGACCAGACCATTCTCCCAGATGAGTTAACTAGCTCACCGGTCAACCAATCCACCAATGAGATAACCAGAAATAGTAACAGACATCGCACGATGTAGATCGTCGGCATCTTCTCTTCCCGGCGGCAGCCTAAATCAGTCAAGAGGCTTAAGGTTTTTGCTGTTTTGCAACTCAGCAGTTCTTGTTTCAGATGTTATTCGAAACAAAATCACTCCTTTACAACGTATCCATCCAATCATTTTATTACACGTTCTCTCCCATAGTCATCTTCCATCGCGCTAAAACAGTAAAACACCACGTGGCAAAAACTAGTCATATTAGTTAGCCCAGGGTTAATTAAGAATTGGGTGTACATTGACCGAATTATTAATTAGTGGTACGAAATAGAGTGATGATAAACCACAGGGCCGATTTTAGTATAATTAGGAAAAGGCATATTCAATTAGAAGAAATAGAATCATGACTCCTCCACTTCCTTGAATCTAATCAAATGGTCCCTTAATTACCAAAATGACTTCTCACGCCACCAGACTCCATACCTTTCCCTTTAACTTTCTTCTTCCCTCTTCCCTCTTCCCTCAACTCGATGGGTTATCTCTCCTGCAAGGCCGGATCCGCCGTCGCAATCGTCGTCTCATCTGCCGCTTCCACCTCCGGATCCATCGCTAGCAAATCTTCTCCTCCCGAATCTCCCTCTGAAGACCGCCCCAGGCTGCGTCGCTTCCTGCATCGCGATCTTGAAGCAGCCACAGGAAGATTCGACATCAGCAATCTGCTTGGACGTGGAAGCCACGGAAGCGTCTACAAGGCGGTCATAGGTTCTCGTCTCGTCGCGGTCAAGAGACCTTCGAAATCAAGAGAAATCAGCCGAGAGTTCCACAACGAATTCGAGATTCTCTCTAGGATCCGTAGCCCTAGATTCGTGAATCTCCTAGGTTTTAGCGCCGATAACTCCAAAGATCCTCTTCTCGTTGTTGAATTTATGGGAAAGGGAAGTCTATACGACGTGATTCACTCAGTTTCAGCTTTGAATTCCGGAGCTATATCGAGCTGGGGGAAGAGAATCAAAATCGCTCTTCAGATTGCAAAAGCCGTACATCTTCTACACTCACAGGAGCCACCGATCATACACAGAGATATCAAATCGGCGAATGTATTGATTGATAAGAATCTCAACGCGAAGCTAGGAGATTTCGGATTAGCGATCAGATGCAATGTGAATGATCAAAAGGTGAAATCAACTCCTCCGGCAGGAACAATGGGGTACTTGGATCCAGATTACGTTACGGCGGATAGATTGAGTACTAAAACGGATGTGTTCAGCTTTGGGATATTGTTGTTAGAGATAATCAGTGGAAGAAAAGCAATCGATGTTAGATACTCGCCGTCCTTTATAGTGGATTGGGCGATTCCGATGATAAAAAGAGGCAAAATCGGTGGGATTTATGATCCAAGAATCGGACCTCCGGTGGACGTAAGCGTGAGGAACCATCTAGGGTTAGTGGCAGCTAAGTGTGTGAGAACGTGTAGAGAGAAACGGCCAGGAATGGAGGAAGTGGTTGGGTGGCTCACGGGGTTGACTAAATCGGTTAGGTCACGACGGTGGGATGAGTTAGGCATTGGAAACCCGTGTATGATGGTCGAGACGGTGGGGCGACCCGTGGAATGATTTTTTTAATAAATAACTTTTTAATCAAGTGCTTCGCTTTGAAGCCATTTGTTTTCTTTGTTTTTCGGGTCAATTTTTTCTTTCAACACATATATATATATATATAAAATAAGTTTTACTGTAACATTAATGTTGCATATGGTATGAGTGGTTTATCTTGTAATAGGTACGTATTTGTTACTTGACGCCGAGTGTCTAAAGTCAAATACATTATCCATCCTTGCCCCAAAGGGGGACGGGATTGTTGCGTTAGAAAGCCTATGTACTATATCATGAATATTCCTGTCACAAAATCTCTAATATTGTCTCATTTAAGCTAAACCGAAAAATATTAGGAGTCTATATATATGTATACATTCACATTAAGAGAAATCAAAACTAAAACAAAGCGATTTATAAATATGAACATGAAAATTGGCATTAGAAATTTACCAAGATCTTGGTAAATATTTAAAAAATTAATGTGTGGTTGGAAAAAAAAAACAAAAAAATAATTACTAAGATCGTTACAATTTACATCTGCAGGGTTGATCCCAAATCATCATGGTTATTGTTATGAATATTGTTTACAATTTCATATGAGAAGCTAAGTCACAAATTTCTATCAAACTGGTTAATGCTGTCAACCATCTAATTGCAGGACTCATGGTGGGCCAGTGATGTGCTTAGCTTTGAGTGACAATCAACTATTTCTTAGCGGGTCTTCACTTGGGAGAGTAACAGTATCTGACCCTTTGTTGGATCAACCAGTGGCTACGCTTAAATCCACGATATCTGCAGGAGGTAAACTCTAACTCCATTGATCAATTACTCTCCGTGCTTTAGGGAAACATATATATATATATTTCTATGTGAAAAATGAAAATGTCTAAAGCAACGTCCTTTCTCCACAGGTATACAGACCGTCTATGTTAATCAAGGCACTAATTTCGCCTTCACTGGAACAACTGGTGGATATGTTTCATGCTGGGACCTCAGGTATGCTGAAATAGACGCCTGAGTTTGTTTCAAAGATGCAAGTTTAAAATTGTGCTGTACCAAAAACACTGTTTTGAGATGTGTTATAACTTATAACCAATCTATATCACAGGAAAATGGGACAGTTGTGGGGAAATCGTGTGAGCCCCAATCTCGTGTACTCGATTCAACAGCTGAGAAATGATACATCAGCTATCATTGCTGGTGGAATAGACGGTGTGGTACGAGTGATTGATCAGAAGAATGGAAGAGTTATGTCTAGGTTCATAATGGACGAGAAGGTCTCAACATCATTGAGAAGGAACAGCCAAGTGGTTGTTGAGAAAAAGAGAGGAAGAAGAGTTTCTCAAGACATCGAAATCGATAAAATCGAAAAGAAAACGCGGCCCCAAATCAGTTGCTTAGCTGTGGGGATGAAGAAGATAGTAACAGCTCACAGTGGTAAATTCATAAGTGTATGGAAATTAAATCTCTCGTGAAGTCATTTATGTGACTAAACTTGGAACAATAGCATTATAAATGATTTGAAGACAAAACCGATTGATTGTACTGAGATTACAAAAGTTGAAACTCTGACAAAAAAAAACAGATTTGTTTGTCTATTTTGCGGATTTCTTGGATGGCTCAGCATGAGATTCAGCTTTAATGATATTAAGTTGACCACCTTCTTTGCAAGCTGCATTAGCTGCTTTCACTTCATTGCAATGGTTTATGAATTTCGTTAGCTCCTGTTCCATTCACAACATAATTTTACTTAGAAAAAATATCGTTTGATCAAATTCATTCAAATTCAGGAAAATGGAAGGATAAAGAAAAAATACCTTATCGGTGTCTAACTCTTGCGTCGTCTTTGATGGTTTCACATATCTCTTCCCTAGAACAAGATGGTATGTAAGAATCTGAGAAACAAAATTCGCGAGTGTAAACCAAACAAAAAAAGAAAAGAAAATACCTTTACGAGTTTGAACGGATTTGCCATGGCGATTTAGGGCAACAGTCTTCTTCTTCTTTTGGCCCTTGAACAGATTGCTCTTCTGCGTCATCTTTGATCGTTCTAGGGTTTTCTCTTCTGGGAAAGGGTTTTTGTTGTAATAGAATTGAAGAAGATCACTCAAGGCCTTTATAATGGGCTTTTAAGGCCTATAGTTATTGGGCCCATTTAGCTACGATTTGGTGTCTGCTAAAAGTTTTTTTCGAGAAAGACACGGACACACAGAAAGCGGTAAAATCCTTTTTCTTCTTCTTCTTCTTCTTCTTCTTTTGTCAAAAGAACCTTTTCTCATTTTTGGGAGGTTCCTTTACAATTCTTTCTTCAATTGCTTTCGGATTCTCGAGTCTTCGATTTTGGTTTTGATTCTGTTACTTTTTTGCTCATTATGAATTGTGTTTCTGCTCAGGTTTCATCACAGTCTTTTCAGTGACCTCATGATGTTGCATATGTATCATCACTCTCGTTTACTATGGAGAAATCTCTGTTTTCCTCGGAGAATTGGAAAATTTTGTAATAGGAACTGCTCTCTCATCTCTCCTTCTCTTGCTCGCTCTGCCAAGGTGATGCGTCTCTGTGTTATTAGCTGTGTTCTTTCTCTTGTTATGTTTCTATCTCTGAATTATTGTACTGATTATATGATTTTAGTGGCTAGTGTGCTATCGTTACGTAACTTTCAGATTTTAAAAATCATAATTGAATGTATCTTCTTGGATATGCTTTGCTGTTTAATTCTTCTTAACTCAAAAATTGATGTTGAGGTATTTGTGGTTATCAGTGCTATTGCAGTTCCACCTGTAATTTGGAGTCAACGGTGTCTGAGTTCTCTAAAAGTGAAGATGTTGCAGCAGAGTCGATCAAGTATACCTCAGAAGAAAGAGCAGAGAGTAGCGTTGCTAATTCAAATGGCAGAGTGATGGTTGTTGATGGGACATCCATTATTTACAGGGGTTACTATAAGCTCTTAGGTATGCTACTCGTGTGTACGAAGATTGTTGTTTTTTCCTTCAGGTCTTACACTTACTGACACTTGATTGGACAAAGCGCAGCAAGGTTGATCATGGTCATCTGGCTCATGCTGATGGAAACGCGGACTGGGTTTTAACAATATTTTAATCTCTTTCTCTTGTAAGTGAAATCTTTCATATTGTGCTCGAAATGTTCATTTATATTGTCCTTTAGTCTGATGATTGAGAAAAGGTTCTCGTAACATTTTGGATGGTTGATCAAGTTGTCATGGTTGCTTAGAATTGTGTTTCTTAAGGCTTAATTATCTCTTAATCTTTCCTGTTTCCTGTTCTAATTTAAGGATTCGACTTCTTACCTAATTTACATTGTGTTCTCATTTGCAGATAATTGATGTTTTGAAATTTCTCCCATCCCATGTGGGTATGTTCCATTTTCCATTTAATATATAATTTCTATAACTCTGTGATAATTGAATGAAGTTCTTGTAGTTATCGTCTTTAATTGCTTAATGTTGGATTTTTCATGCTGACTCAATTAACTGTGTCCATGCAGGTGGTGTTCGACCATGATGGTAAGTGCTAATGTCCGCAGACTTTGGTCCTGCCACAGTTTGTAGATGATGTGAACAAATGCATTGATATGCCCTTAATCTAATTCTAATTCGATAGTTATGGCCTCTGAACTTCCTGATTTTTCTTACTCAAGTATGTGAATGCTTGCTCCTTTCATTTGATGCTAGTTGCTTTGCAAGCCATCGCTAGATGTGAAATTCATCACTTGTCCTCTTTCATATGAATATATAGTACAACTGTGTCTAGCTTGTTGAATGTTGTCTATAAAACTTGTCCCAAAACTGCATTGGATTTTGTTGACGTTTTCAGCTTCATCTGTTTCATAGTGGTTGGTAAAAAGTTTAAGATTCCAACTTCTGTGCGCCACTGAAAACTTTTATTTGATAGGCCTAAGAGAAAGCAGGTGGAGACCTAGATGGTTATATATTGACCAAAAATTGGTTACTTAATCTTGATTATCATTACTGTACTACTATGAAATCGTCTACTAAGCTATCAAGAGAGGGTTTTCTAGTAATACTTGATAGTGGTAATCTGACAAATATATCATCTAGTAAGCAGTGTTATGTGAGGCAAGAAGACTAAATGGTTTGTGGACCTGTACATCTCTAGCTTTACTCTTTTTGACAAAATAAAGCCTTTTTTCAGGAGTTCCTTATGGCACTACTACTAATTCATCTACAGGTTATCGTTCTGCGAAAGGTATAGATCAGTTGACAGTATAAGAAATGGGCATTTTGCCTGAGAGTTTAGTTAGTATGCTGACTCGATGGTGATGAATGTAATAACATCGCTGAGGATCTTAAATTGCAATACAAACCTTCAGTGCATTGCTTGTATGAAAATATACTTGCAGTTTGAACTGATTTTCTGCTGTGTGCCTAAGAGAACATATTCCAAATATTATGGCTTACTTGCCAAGGGTGACATTTAGAGTGAAATGCTAGCTTTGTGTCTTTTGGGTATTTTGCTTGCTGCTTTTTGGTACTCATAAACTTTGGTGTAGAGGATATAGGATGGGTCATATGTGCTTCTATGGCAATTTTTGGCTACATATTAATTTGAACTTAGGTCACCTCCTATGATGTTGGTCCAGTGTGGCGATATGCACTAAATTGATAGGGCATATTTATGCTGCCAATGGGATCTATTCAGCTCCAATGTCAGTCTGCTGCTGTGTTTTGATGTTACCGTTCTGTGTATATCCAATTTTATCTCTATTCTAAGTTATGAGAATACTCATCTTCTCAAAATTTTGAATTTTAGGTTTTTGGTACTCTTAATCTCGACATGATTCTCCCTTTCCTCTGTGCAGAATGTGAAGGATGATGTTTATGTATCCTCATCAGTACTAAACGTATCTTTGTTCTGTGCTTTAAATTTTACAGGCATGAACTTCCATCATACTCTCTATCCTGCCTACAAAAGTAACCGTCCTCCCACACCTGATACCATAGTACAAGGACTTCAATATCTCAAAGCGTCCATCAAGGCAATGTCTATAAAGGTTATCAAGGTATATCATACACAAGATTATCATATTTCTTTTATTTGTGATGATTACTTTCTAATGGGTAGACAGGTGCCAGGTGTAGAAGCTGGTGATGTTATTGGAACACTGTGATACGGAATATTCTATTAAGATATTTTCCTTTTTATTTAGGATTTCTATTTTCTTATTTCCTTTTCCTATAGGGTTTATTTTTTATGTTTTATTATATATATAGATAAAGTCTTGGTTGTGAGAATCATCCAAGCTAGGAAAAGCTTAGGAGGTTTCTATCGGATTAGGCCGAGGGAGAGAACATAGTTCTCTTGGGAGTTTCTACTCTATTACGTTATTGTTTTCTCTTCTATTATCTTAATAAAGGTTTTGGGTTTTGAATTCGATTCTATCTCTAACACACTGGCTATGCGAAGCATTAGTGCTGGTTTCAAAGTACTTTTTGTCAACTATTCACAAAGTTTTCTCTGCTTAGCTAATGCTCAAGGCCTGTCCAATTTGTCTTTTTCCTAGAAGCGGAATTATCATTTGTTTGTTGCACCCTTACAGGTCTGAGTTGTCTCTCCAGACAAAGACTTCTTTCAGATTCTTCCTCCCTCGCTGTGACTTCTTCGACTAACCACGCGGATCAGAGTAAGAAAATCATTTTAGATGAATCGTTGTCTCATTATAGGATTTTACGTATGGAAACCTTGCTAAACACTAGGCTGTTTTCCTTTGTAATTAGGATTAGATTTACCTGATAAATTTCCTTCAGGTAATGGTTGCTTTATATATCTTGTATGTTTTTTCACTTAGTAGAGTCAATGCTACCGCTTCTTATGGCCAGGATGGCTTCTTTTGGAATAGAAGATTTCGCTAAAAAGTTTGGAAATTTGGAACCAGCACAGTTTGTTGATATCATCGCCCTTACTGGAGACAAGTCTGATAATACTCCAGGTTACGCCCACCTGCTCTATCCCTTACGGAATTGTTCTTTTCTGGAAATATTCCTTTCATCGCTGTGTTTGTGAATTTGGTCAAATACAGAAATTTAGCAAAATTGCACACATAAAACGGCTAAAGTGATCTAATGATGTTTGTTTGACGTGCAGGAACTGATGGAATCGGGAATGTGCACGCAGAGGAACTGATAAGTAGATTTGGTAAGTCGTTGACTCATATATATATATGCTTTGATTTCATTGATTTACGCCCCCATGTTCCCTATTAATCACTCTTATTGCATCAGCAGGCACGGTGGAGAATCTGTTGCAGTGTGTTGATGAGATCAAGGAAGGAAAAATAAAGGAGGTGAGTGAAGTGGTGTTGCATTGCTTCTGTGATATGCAAAGCTTAATTTTGCTCTTTTCCTTGTCTTTGCAACAGTCCCTAATAACTAACGCTGATCAAGCCATTCTAAGCAAGAAGTTGGTAGGTGTTTTTTGTTTTCCTACTTTCATTTATTTCAGCTATTGAGTTTCATAAGGTAGGGATGATAAATTTGTTAATGGTAGGCACTTTTAAGGTGGTCTGATCTCCCAGATTACATCGTACCGTTCCACACCAGAGATCTTACTTTTAAGAAACCAGAGGTTTGTTATGACTATAATTTACACAGAAGGCTTACATTATTACATCGACGACAATATAAGTAACAGAGGATATAGGACAATGGGGAGAAATTGAGGAGCCTTTTAGTCGCGATTGCGAATTACGCAGAAGGATTTTCAGCTGATCCAGTCATTAGAAGAGCATCCTGGTTGTGGGAAAAACTGGAAGCAATGCCATGATGACATTTTATGCATCTTTTTCTTATATTACTCTTTTATTTTGTTAGTTTGTTATTGGGTACATAAATTAGAGTAAGCTCATCAATTTGGAGGATTACGAAAAACATCAAGAGTAGACACTTCAGCTATCATGATTTAGATCCTCTACTCACGTGGCTTGTTTAAAAATCATATCTTCATGTTTTTTATCCCGTCAATTAGGCCGTTAATAATGATAAATCATTCTAAATTATAAAACATTGAGAGTAACTTTTCTTCTTTATTATTAAAATTGATTCTAAAACTGTACATCAAAGAAGATATACGAAATTTAACTAGTTAACTATAGTGCGTAATTGATAAACGCTCGATTAGCTAATCTCAAACCAAATCGTAAACGAAGTTAGCATATGCTTGAGTAGTTGATATGAATGCTTAGTGATGATGGAGTCTGAAAGTGCGTAACCACCTTATGAGGCGGTCTATAGGTGCAACTTTAGAACACTGACCACTACTCGAAGCTTTAGCCCAGCCTCACAGTGACCCGTCTTTGAGCTTATGAAATAATGGACTCCTGGTTCGGTGAGCCTGATGAGATCTTGGCCTGTCTTATATACGGAAACTGGAGAAGTCGGGTCGCAAGCTTTGAATTCAAGATCACCGCTGATTTCCAAGATATCGTTGACTTCGTTGTCGTATTCGAAAAGGAGACCGTCTCCAACATGAAACTGTTTCTCTTCACTCCACTTATTGTAGAAATCACTTTCGTAAACGTTCCATCCTTTAGAGTCACCGACCTTGTAGGTCTTTCCAAAAGGAAGGATCTTTCTTGGTAGTGGTGGAGGAATCGGACGTGATGGGTCATGGACGACGAGAACTTCGAGCCTCTGTCCTGATACGCATTGGCTTTGGTTTGAACTGATGAACTGGTGGTACCCTGGTTCCTTCAGGGTTACCACATCGTATCCTGTGTTGTAAACTGCTTTAGGTGAAGAAGAGTCGCAGAATTCAAGTTCTAGAGCGCCGGAGACTTGTGTGACGTCGTTGAAGTTGCGATCGTATTCGAAGACCAGAGAATCTCCGACGTGGAACTCCTTAACCTCGGCCCAACTCTTATACGTGTCGTCCTTGGCCGTCCATCCATCGGAATCTCCGACTTTGTAGACCGTAGCGGAGCAGCAACTCAAGAGAACTGTGAAGGTTGTTATCATCACGAGCATGAAGCCGAAGATCTTCGTTGTTGTCGACATGAATCAACAAGAAGGATCACAAAGATATGATAATGGAAGAAGAAAGATGAGCAGATCTTGAACTCGACGTATAAGAGAGAGTATTTGGAGTAATGTTTTGATGAATGATGCGTATGTGAATGAGATAGAAGAGGGTACACTAACAAACCTTATATAAGGTTTTTAGTCGGCGGTTTTACGATTCCAAATCCTTTGCTTTTTAGAATTTTATTTCCTTTTTGTTTTTTTTGACGGCTACTTTATTTCTTTTTTTATTTCTAGATTAATCGAAGATGTTATCCGCATACATATCTCTAATCTAACCTTTTCTGATTAGGTTTGTGTATGGTTTTTAAGTTTCTAATTTAATTGAAAATCTTATCCTAGTTCTATTTCACAATGAATAGTCTCTTATATATTTACTAGTTCCAGAACATTTTTGAAACCTTTTTTGTGTAATTAATTTCCTTGCATGCCATGATAATTATTGCCCGAGTCGTTTGATGAATAATCTTTAGCTTGAATAAATCCATGTGCCAAACCGAAGTTAGAGTGTGTTTAACTTTTATGAGTTGATTCCCAACATGACTACATAAAACAAACGAAAATAGTTTAAGCAGCAAAATGTGAAAAATCAAACCAACACAACTAGCCACATGAAGCTAGTCATTAGAAGAGCTTTCATGATAACATTATATGCATCTTTTTATTATTCTTTGATTTTGTTTGTTTTGTTATTGGGTACATAAATTAGAGCGAGCTCCATATTTATCTGAAGGTATCATTCGATTGATAGTCAAAGATTTGAGATAAATAGTGGATCTTGACTATCAAGTTACTACAACTACAACTACCAAAAAAAAAAAAAGTTACTACAACTAGTCAAGTTGCTTTCATAAAAGCTAGAGCGAAGATCAGAATAACAAATCGATTACATTTCTTTCGTAGAGTTCGCTTTCATACAGGGGAAGCAGCAATGGTTACTTTTGAATATGAAAAACTGTGCCGAATTTGTAGCAAATGTTGCCTCTTCTCCACCATCGCAATCACTGTCCCTTTCTACCTCAGCAGCCGGCACCGATGGTTGTTCCTAATGATACTGAGAATCCAATCAGAGCATCCTGGTTGTGGGAAAAACTGGAAGCAATGCCATGATGATGATATTATTATGCATCTTTTGTTTTGTTTGTTTTTGCTTTTGGGTACATAAATTAGAGAGTAAGCTCAATCACAAAACATCAATTATCCTTGTGTAAAGCATGCTTTTATTCAAACTAGCTCATTCAATGTATTAGGGAGTTCTTATAATGATAGATCATTCTAAGTTGTAAACTTTGAAGTAACTTTTCTTCTTTATTAATAAAGCTGATTCTAAAATTGTACATCTAAGAAAATAAACTTTATTTAACTACTTAACTAGTACGTAAGTGATAAAGCAATAAACTCTTGATTAGCTAATCTCAAACCAACTCGAAAACGAAAGTAGCATATCCGTAAGTAGTTGATCTGAATGTTTAGTGATGATGGAGTCTGAAAGTACGTAAACACCTTATGAGACGGTCTATAGGTGACAGCTTCGAAACACTGGGTGTTAATGCGACCACTACTCGAAGCTTAAGCCCAGCCTCACAGTGACCAGTTTTTGAGCTTATGAAATAATGCACTCCTGGTTCGGTGAGGCGATGAGATCGTGGCCTGTCTTGTGTACGGCTACTGGAGAAGTCGGGTCGCAATATTTGAATTCAAGATCACCGCTGATTTCTAAGACATCGTTGACTTCGCTTCCGTATTCGAAAAGGAGACTGTCTCCAACATGAAGCTGTTTCTCTTCACTCCACTTGTAATAGAAATCACTGTCGTAAACAAGGACGTGATGGGTCATGGACGACTAGAACTTCGAGCCTCTGTCCTGATACACATTGGCTTTGGTTTGAACTGATGAAGTGGTGGTACCCTGGTTCCTTGAGGGCTACCACATCGTATCCTGTGTTGTAAACTGCTTTAGGTGAAGAAGAGTCGCAGAATTCAAGTTCTAGAGCGCCGGAGACTTGTGTGACGTCGTTGAAGCTGCGATCGTATTCAAATACGAGAGAATCTCCGACGTGGAACTCCTTAACCTTGGCCCAAACGTGATACGTGTCGTCCTTGGCGTCCATCCATCGGAATCTCCGACTTTGTAGACTGTAGCGGAGCAGCAACTCAAGAGAAACATGAAGGTTGTTATCACTAGCATGAATTCGAAGATCTTCGTTGTTGTCGACATGAATACGAACAAGAAAGTCCACAAAGACAATGAAAGAAGAAAGATTAGCGACGTATAAGAAAGAGTATGTGGAGTAGTATTAATGAATGATGATTATGTGAATGAGAAAGAAGAGGGTACGTTTACATTCCTTATTATAAGTTTTTTTTGTCGGCGGTTTCACGATACCTAATCCTTTCTATTTTAGAATTTTATTTCCTATTCGTTTCTTTTGACGGCTACTTTATTTCCTTTTTCTTTATAGATTAATCGAAGATGTTATCCTTTTCTGATTAGGTTTGTGTATGGTTTTTCAGTTTCTAATTTCATCGATAATATTATCCTAGTCTTATCATATATTAATTCATAGACATTTAAAACAAACTCAAAAAACTTGAATGAAGGAGTTCTAAGATCACAAGCGTGGTACGTTTTATAACCGTACCACCAACAGGACATTGAGAGTTTGGCATTAATGTTTGATGAATTTCCTATCTTTTTAAGACCGAGAAGGTGTAATAAAATGGAGGATAAAAATGGCCCACCAAGCGTACAAGCTCTAAGCTATGTAGTGATGTCACAGGGCGGCTACGATTTGTTACGAGGTTAATGAATCTCAACGACATTTTTCACTAATAATAATGGGGCGGAGAGCTAGATGATTCATTTAGCAAACGAACGATGTTTTCACTTTTGTTGGAGACATTCTTGACTTTTTAAATATTATATTGTTTTGCTTATCCACTGAGTCATCGTTTATCTCACAAGTCATGATGTGTTGTGTGTGTGAAATAGAGAAAGTGGGTTGGATAGATGTTTCTCACTACTCTACTAAGTCTGAGCGTTCAGAAACTTTGGATCGGTTTCTGGTGAATTTATTAGTTCCAAATTGAACCAAAATTTTGATCTTTTGTAACAAAAAAAAATGATTTGAAAAACGTCTGGTATACTTCGGTAAAATTTGGTACATTAGATAGCTTTGGAATTTTCGTTGAGTTATGAATAAATAAAAAAATTTGGAATTTCAGTTTGGTTTCGGTTAAATTTCCCATATAATTTCGGTAATTTCGATTTGGTGGTTCTGCACGAACCGAACTAGTTACTAATTTCCATGCTCCCTCGGTTTCGCGCTCAAAACCAAAGGGAAACCGAATTGGCCAAACTTGGTGCGAATGCCCGCGCCTACATGTGAATGTGTGTTAGATTAGATCCACCCATTTTTAATCATTTTTGTCCTCATCCTAGCAAAATTCAGATTTTTTGTTTTTCTCACTTTTGATTCCCAAAACAAAAACTTTCTTCAATTAATCTATTCATCTTCTCATGGCGGCTCTCTCCACCTTCTACCACCACCCACTCTACTCGCACCACAACCACCATAGAACGAGACAATCCCCAAGGAGACACATCGTTAGATCTATGACAGTGATGTCTTGGAAGCAGAAATTACCGGAAGAGAGCGACGGAATGATCCAGAGAATAGTGACAAGGATGATTTCAGAGGTTGGGAAGTTTGGGAAGAATCTCAAGCCAGAAAAGAAAGGAGACATGAAGGATCTGATGCTTATGAGTCTCTCTTTTGCAGTTTATGTTTATATCTCTCAATTAATGGTCTGTGCTTACTTCGCCTGGCAACATCTCAGCTTCCCCAAACCCTCATGGTAGTAGCTAAGCTAAGCTAGCTTCTTATAACCCAATTCTTAATCGGGTTTTGTAAATTCTTCAGAAATCATTAATAAGATAAAAGATTCCATTGTAACATGGAAGAATTGAGAGTTATGATCTCTTTCACTTTAATCTTTTTTTATAGTTGAATTGTTAAGCTTGATACCTCAGTCAATCTGCTTTAACTCTGTTACGTCGAAATATCCTGTAGAAAAGGGAAACCAACCATTGCCAGAACACTATCAACCAGTTACGGCTCTTTGCCTTAACACTGCCTTCTTCCCTCCCCCTAAATATTCCTTTGTACATTTCTTTCTGCTTTTGATACACAGCTTTCTCTTGCTCTGCAACTGCTCGTAGCTCTCTTCCAATTGCCTTGTGATCAGGAGCATACTTTTGTGCATTTCGAAAATCTTCACGGGCTGATTCCATTTGTCCTAGCTCTGCCTTCGCCTTCCCTCTCCTGAACAGCGCTTTCGGATTTTTCTCTTCTTCTGTCAACACCTAACAAAGTTTACAGTTTGATTAGATTTCGAGAAACTGAGAATGAAAACTAATGAGATCTCTTCCAGTGAATGCCCCGATGAATCTTACAATGTTGCAGTGACCAATTGCTTCATCATATCGTTTCAGCTTGATCAGGCAAGCTGCCATGTTTAGGTGGCACGGGTTCTTAACTGCCAAAGCCATATCCTGGTACTTGTCATACAGCTGAAACATAAAATCGTCCCCCATGTATGCAATGGCCTGAGACAGCAAAAGCATGACTAATCAAAAGCAGAAAGGAGACCCAAGAACCTCGAGCAGACTCGCTGAGTATGCCCGAAAACAAAATTTTGACCGTAATTGTTAGAAAGTAAGAGAGCGAGAGAGATCTATAACCATTTCATACTGTTGCATGGCCTCCTCCAGTTTCTCCTCCTTAAACAGAGCATTCCCATCCATTTTTTCTTCTGTCTGCTGCACCAATCCTTTCCTCCACAGTCATATCGCTGCGTGTCTTTCCCTGTACAATCCTCCTCTAAGCCAGTTGTAAGCAAAAGCTTGGGATAACGTTGGTTATGGAGTTTTCAGGACAAGGAAGCAAGAAACTACAGATGATGTTAAAGAAAAAAACTTGCCTCTTTCGTTTCATCAAATCCAATAACTTCAACCTCATATAGCAAGTCCGCCATTGGTGGAACATTGGGAAAAGAAAAGTTTCCCTCTTTCCCATATGCCAATTCCCAGCCAACGTGCAAGAGCGCACGTTCACCAGACTTCATGCTAGAAACACCAATGGCTAAACCGGCCATTACTTGTTTCTCTGTCCACAGACAACATTTCACTCCTTAGTGCTTGATCTTGTCTAAAGCTTTGTACTAATATAAACATACCTTTTCCTAGAACCAATTCAATAGGTTGCTGCTCTTGCCATGTATCCTCAAATTTATGCAGTGAGTGTTTGGTCCATGCCCTATAGTGCACTATGACCAATATGAAATTGGTCAGAAAAAAACTTCAGATAAATGGATTAGCTTGAAGAAGATTCTATCCAGGGATGTTGGGTTAAGTGTTCCTCACCAACTATAACACCCAGAGGAAACATTTCAAAGTAATTTTTTCATCAATAACTGCAAGCTCACTAAACTTATACCACATTTGAATCTCTTCTACGTGAATAACCCACTTATAGAACAGAAATTCCAATTTTATATCAAGGATTACAACCAATTTTCTGAATTCAGTCAAAAGACTCCACCACAAAGAGAAGATAAAGCAGTAGCAACAAGTGCAATCGAAACTCACCAACCGATCACAGAAAGCCAAGGGTACTTACAGAAGCATGTAGAGTACTTGGATGGTTTGGAACCGTGGCCTTCCTTAATGATCTGCTTGCTGACTTTCTCATCCAAGACCTCAACTTCACTATCAACTTTAGGGGGAACCCTACCATCTTGAGAAGGCTCACCATTCACAACGGCACTTCCTTCAGTAATTATTTCGGTCTCTTGGTCTTCAGCTAAATGATACAGTAGGAAATCACAGTAGTCATTATCAGTTCTTAACAAACAAAAAAGGTTAATTCACCCAACAGATATGTTATACATTCTCATTGCATGACCACAATATGATGTAGAACAAAGCAGTTCACTTCATTTTATTTCAAGCAATTAAGAAAATTCTAGCACTCTATAAAACAAAGCATCTAATTCCAAATTTTAAGAAACAAGAAAAACGCAGATGGGCACATATTTCTGGCTAACAGCTTCTAAAATCAAATGCAGTGAAGCCATATATTCATAGAGGGAATAAATGACACCAGCAAAGATAAATAATTTACTTACCATTTGTTTGAATTTCCTGCTCAAGAGATTCATCCATTATTTCCAATCCAAGCTTCGATTCTGCAATATATCCAACCTCAAAAATTTAAGTGTTGAATTGATCGGTCAAGAAGTTTTCTAACTTAACTATTTCATGATTCCCTGTGATATTCCTCAGAATTGACTACACATAGACATTCATAACGATGGCTATATGAAATGGTATTGACTAAGACGATAACGAACAATTGACAAGCAATAAGCTTAATTTCCAGCAATTATTGGAGAATCAAAGTCCCAGACATCGGCCAAAACGGATCAGTAAACCTCAGTGACAAAGGCCCAGAAAAACATAGTCCAAGTCACGTAAATGAAGAATCCAAAATCAAGTGTTTGTCGTCAATATAGCAGAAGATAAAAGGAAATAGTTGCGGATTTGAAGAGGAGAGTGAGGTTACAGAGTAAGAGAACTGGGAAGCTCAGGGGAAGTGTGATTCGTCGTCGTCGTCGTCTTCTTCAAAGTCACTCACGAAGACTCTATCGAGAGATCTACTAGAGTCTAGAAATGACGGATGATTTTGATTTTGGTAAGGTCAAATACCAAAAAGGACCTTCAGTTTTTCACTTAAGTCAACACAGGAACCTCAATACTAACGGGAGTTTAACGGCATTTCGACATTATGGGGGATAAGGAAATATATTACTCACAGAAAGAGATGGCCCCAAATTTTTTAAGTTTGGTTTTGATTTTCTTAAACGTTGACGTTTCTGTCGGTCTGTGCGGGAACTTTTTTTTCTTCTGATATGTAAATTACTCTGTTAATGACGTTACCGACGTTAAACTTTCGATAGTTCAGGCTTTAAGATGAACGGTGAATAACGGGAACGTGAATTATGGGATCCACAAGTATCTGCTCCAATTTCTGAGTAAAAACTCAATTACATCTTCTCATTTTCAAACCCCTAAACCAAATTGTAAAGTCAGAAAAGAAAAAAAAATCAAATAGAAAAGCTTTCTTCTTCTCCAAGAAACAAATATCCCCACGAATGAATAAAACAACTACAGAGAGAGAAAATGAATACAACTACATCAAAAAAACGTTTTCGGAGACAAATGGTACCTTAACCTAGACAAGCCTGGAGAGATATTGAAGTTTCTTGAATTCATCGCCATTTTCTTCATCCAAACTCTCCTCCATCATCTCATGAAGCCTCTAGGTCAACCTTACCTCACCACAGACTTTGCCGTAAGTCAATCTCTTCCTCCATCTTCGTTTCTCTCTTTCTTTTTGATTTCCATATTAATTAACTCAATTTTTATATGCATCAGATAGGGCCGATTCTAGGTAATCTTCCAAAGTTTCGATAGGCATTCTCAGGGCCTTACTCTGTAACCTCAACAACATTATCGAATTTGGAATGATTTGTCACATGTTTGTGATGAATCCAAGCGTTCTTCTTAACCAAAGCCACATTCATAGCATACACAAGCATGTTCACAACCTTTGTCTTGCCTTTACAACAACTCCTTTCCTCCACTATACCAAAATTTCTCCTTTCATTTTCTCCCTCTCCCTCTCCCTCTCCCTCTCCCTCATGGCCTCAAGCACCGGTTCTCCAATCCTCACCCGTGTCATCTCCAATCTCAAAATCAGAAAATCTGATCTTGGAAAGCTCGCTTCATCCGCAGGTGTCCACACCGACATGATGTCAACCTTGTTTTACTGCTTCGGATTTATCTTCTTCCCTACAGAGAAACCTCTCCCTCGTCCTCTCCACAGATTCTTTAGACCCCTTCTTATTTTTGCCTCTTCCTCGCTCAAGTCACTTTCACCTCCATTGTTTCCCCAATCTTTCTTAATTGGGTCAACAACGAGAATCCAAAAGGCACACCACTCAAGGGGTCTCACCTCGTTATGTCCCTCGCATTTTTTGTATTGATCTGTAGTTTTCCAACTTACCCACCTCAATCAATGTATAACCCAATTCTCAATGCCTTCACGGCTGGTCTCTTCCTTCCTGGGTTTTAAATGGCGTATGGCGCCATACGCCATGGTGATAATGGCGGTTCGCAACATAGTTACGAGGCGGTGAGAAGTGGAGAGTGGAAGAATCCAATTTCTAAGAATCTAGGGAAATCTAACTGGTTATAAGATTAATATATAAAATGATATTTATTCAAATGTTGAGGAAGAGAAGCGTGTAGATCGAATTGCTATGGGGTTAGGGATGAAGAAGGTTGGTTTTATAATTAAACAAGTACACTTTGTCGAATACCGAGATGCTAAGGAAGAAACACGTGTAGATGTAATTGCTATGTCAAAGACCAAGTTAGATTCTCGAAGAAGATAATTTGTTTATTTAATTGATCGATTCATGTGAATGAATATAGATTTTGCTAAACCAACCACAAACCAAAATACACAATTAAATCACTAAACTAGAAATTAAAGAATTGGGAATTGAGAGTTTAGTTTAAGAGAAGTAAAATTAAAGATACAGATTCTCTTCGTATGAGTCGTCTTCATCGTCCGATGGCAGGTAGAGATGATGGAATTCGATTTGGAAGGTGGAATCTTGTGATTTGGACTTGTGCCGCCTTACATACCTGATTAGTCTCCCTCTGCGCCTTTGGGAACATTTTATCGTCGGCCGCCTTGGAATCCTCAATCTTCTCGGCAGCGATATTCATCTCCTCTGCCTTGGAATCCTCTATCAAAGTCTGCCGAATGACTTTCTCCATCATGCATTTCACTTCCTTCATCTCCTCGTCGTCTGAGTCACTGGTGAGCGATTCCGAGTCATGTGATTTGGAATTCTTCTTCTCAGGGAGCTTACCTCTTGTCTTAATCTAGCTCTCCTCGCCACAAGTCATTGTTGCAGTCGCCTCTCGCCTTACTCGCTTCGGTCGTGGCGTAGTCGTGGCGAGTGCATCATGGAAAATAACACGCAATGAAGTCCTGTAGCGATGACCTCCTCACCTTGGACCTCCACGCGCCATGGCGCGCTATTTAAAACCAAGCTTCCTTCCAAACCTTCGAAATGAATCATCAACAAAATCAATTACTTACTCATCACGGTCTTCTACCCTTTCTTTTCTGGTTTGGATTCATAATCCGCATGAAATTTTTTAACATTGGAGATAAAATGGCGTGGACGAGGTTCTTTTCTCTTCTTGGCACTGTCATAGTCGGAAAAATTACCAAAACAATCTTGTGTGGTGTACTTCTCGGCTATCATGTCTCGGAGACCGCATCCCTTGGAGTACTTTTAACTACCAAAGGCCATTTTCATGTCTACTAGGCCGCCTTAGCCATTCGGGTATATACATCAAGCTTTCTCCTTTTTCTAAGTTATCTTAAAAGCAAGATCTTTACTTTACTTTTTTTTTTCTTTTTCCGTTTAATGCAAATGCAGACAAACAAAGTGAAAAATACGACTAGTGCAATGATCATATTCGTCATTGTCCTCACAGTGGTCTATTCCCCGTTCGTGGTCATGGACATTATTAAACGTGCCAGAAAGCAAATGCATGTACACATCATGGCCCTTTAGTGGCTCGATCCAACAACTGAGCTTAAAATCTTGATCGATCTCTACGGTCCTCACAACATAGGTTCCACGTTCAACCTTATGGAGATCTGTTATGGAGGACGTGAGCCAGGGTTCATATTCTACACTATTGATATGGTGGAGCTAACTGATTAGATTGCCGCCACGCTGAAAAAGGTGGAGGAACAGGTCTGAGTAACGATTCAGTGACGATAACAGATAGGTCAGTGACGGAAATGTGAGAGAGTATAACGGCGGTTGTGAATGGATACTGAGAGCTCCGCAGCGGACAAGGTATGACGGTGCGACGGATGCTGGCATTGTCCACGTTTATGATAATGGCAAACGATGTATGTGGATTAGCTGACGAACTTATGGTTTCTATTATAATTCTACCGTTCTATAAACGACTGAATCCTGATGGTACTTTTGACTCTGGCCATGCCGGGTTTCGTCATGTGAACCGCAAGGTAATTGTTCCATCCAAATATGATTAAGTTTTTTTCCCTTTTAGTCAAGAAGAACCAAAGGGATGATTTAGTTTTGCGTGTGCAGATTCTTAAGAATGCACCATGTTCAGTAGAAATTCTTGTGGATAAGTCGTTTGGGCAAACCGAAAAGGCAAAGAGACCAGGAGCATCCATGGACATTGCTATTATATTCATAGGTGGCAGAGATGACCGAGAGGCACTAGCCTTTGCGGCACAAGTGGCTTGACATCCTGTGAAGTTACACATGATACGTTTCTTGGAAGACAAGAGCTCCCAAAACGCACAAAAACGCAATAGCATCTTGAATAGAGCTAGAGGAAGAAATGAAACTTGATGACGAATGTTTTGTTGAGTTCTATGAAAAATACATAGCTAGGGGAGGAAGAATGTCTTACATGGAGAAGCATCTCTTAAATCTTTTGAGACTTTCACAGCACTTTAAGTCAGTAGATGAAGAGATACAACCCATTTAGTGAAAAGAAGTACGACCGCTGGAGAAGTGACAAAATTCATCAGAGGAACCAGCGGGCAACTTGAACGGTTTGGTTTGGTGAAACCGTTGGGCGTGAGAGGCTGAATTGAACAGTCTTGTTTAACCGTTGTGACGTTTCCAAATCTGAGTTTCCTTCTCCTAAACCGGGTCAATTCTGGTTTAATTTTAGTTGACCAAACTTGTTTTCCTTCTCATATAAATACATGTAAACTAATTTATTAGGAATGCTTTGTTTTTAGATTTTTTCTTAACCTTTTTGAAGGGTTTCATTAAGACTTTGTATGAATCTCTTGGTTTTAAAGTACCAAAACTCTTTCTCTTTTTAAATCTTTCAACTATTCATCTATTCATCTCTTAATCATAACTATGCAAATATCAAATAATTGCTTTGTGTTTTCATGGAAATGAGTGAAGAGTTGGTTGATTTGATGATTTGATGGGTTAATGATGATGTCTATGACCATGGAATAGTTTATCTTTCATTTAGGTTGGTAGTAATACTAGATTAAGATTGTAATTGAGAAATCCAAATCATTAGAATTTTATGTCCGGAAAATGTTCGATGAAATTATTTATTTTGAATAATACTGAAAAATATATTCAAAAAAAACCTTTGTAAATGTTTTGCCGAAGATGCTTAGAAGAAAAAAAAGAAAAAAAGAAAAAAAATAATTGAAGCTTAAAAACAGAAATATCGAAAGTGGTTGTCTCGTTAAAACCCAGAACAGGAAAATTCAGTTGGGACAAAACCAGTTCTTGGGGAATATAGTACACCCACTTTCGATTGAGCTAAATTTTTTTTTAAAAAAGATAGAAAAGAGGGCATGTACTCAAGAGGTGGTTAAAATCTGGTGGCAAACCAAACTTGTAAGCCCATCTTCATGATACCCTGACTTTGCATTGTTGATAGACGATTACCCACCTTCCTCTCGATATCTCTTATCATTGATTCAATGGACGATGGTCCTTCTCCATGTCTTGTCTGGTTCCGCTCTCTCCATAAGAAATAAATAACATCTTGGAACACATACTTGGTTATAAAGGTTTTTGGTTCTCTGCTTCCTGAAGTCAAAACCGATAAAAGTATATCTTGGAAATTATTTGTGTACCTTAGTTGGAGCAACCTTGCAGTAAGCATGTGCCATATCTGAAAAATAAAAGAATAAGAGAAAAAGATGGTCTCTAATCTCCATCGAATTAGAACAAAAAACATAATCATGAGCAGCATTTGAATTCCACAAATCAGCGTTTAATGAAGATGAAGATGTATCGTTGTCACGTGAAGATAGTTTGTTAGACGAAATGCTTGATGCTAGTTGGATTCTGAAGAAATTGGGGAAAGATGCGAAAGGGAAAAAGGTTCAAATACATGATACCTCAGATATTTCATGGTATATGGGTTTTTTAGATCTTTTGCTTTGAACATCTTAAAGTTAGATGTTTAATTTATTCAAAGTTTCTAACAAATGATGAAAAAACATAAACCAGGGAGAAAGGAGTGGTAAGTGAAGTAGGAGGAGGCACATCGAAGTTGAGGGTGACTTTGGAGAATGGAAAAGTGAAGACAGTGGAGCTTGGGAAGCAAGGTGTTCGATTTGTTCCTCAGAAGCAAAAGAGGACGAAAACATGAAGGTTTTTCTTGACTAATCCACATTTGGAAGCAGCATGAGCTTTTTTAGTTATCTTCTGTACTTTTAGAATCGGTATGTAACTTTGATTAGCTTCTTGTTTGCCTGGGAACAAGTATAAAAGAAGATGTACCTGCTGAGGGGAAATAAGAGGTTCAGAATTGCAAAAGACTTGAAAACCAAAAGTAAAGATGTAAATTAGTCAACCATGTTTTTAAGAATCTTGTGTTATTTGGAAGTATTTGAAGATCCAATCCTATTAATCAATGCTTTGTACATGACGTATTTGTAGATTGCCACGCGTCACAGACATGACGTATTATGGA
Organism: Cardamine chenopodiifolia; assembly: GCA_963922655.1. Lineage (NCBI taxonomy): Eukaryota > Viridiplantae > Streptophyta > Magnoliopsida > Brassicales > Brassicaceae > Cardamine > Cardamine chenopodiifolia. The sequence continues at coordinate 14,678,088 of OZ000463.1, forward strand.
TAAGATCTACTACAACTTTGGTATAGTTATTGATGACAAATAACATACGGTAATAAACCAAAAAGAGAGTGTCGGTGCAACATAAGTACAATATAACAGTATGTCCTAGAAATGGCAGGAATTATATGAGAGAGAAGAAGATAAAGTTAAAAACTGAGAGTTGGGTTGTGGAAAGAAGGGTAACACACACGTGATTACGCAGAAACCAATCTTCTTATCTCTTTTGTATTCAATAAGCCTACGTTATTTCATTTTTGTTACGTACTTGTAATAATAGCATAAACCAAATAAAATATATTAAAAAAATAGCGATCTACCTTTCCCCTGAAAGAAAAGAGGAAAAAATGTTACAGCTGTTCTTCACGATAGCGTTCTCGGCGGCGCCGCTAACGCTTTACATACCACCGGTCAGATGTTTAACGGTGTTCGTGGAGACGATGGAGGAGATGGGAATGGAAGGTAGAGTTTATAGCCGGAGACTCTTTCCTCGCGCCAGAATTGCTTGGTCTAGGCTTCTTGCTTGCTTATTCTCCTCTTCCCGTCCTCTAGCTTCTTAATTGTTCGTCTTCTCCTTCTTTGTATATTTAGGCTTTTTTGTTCTGTTTTTGGTGTTGATCTTAATAAAAAATAAAAAACTAGAGATGGATCTGATCCTCTTTTTGTTCTAATCTCTCTTTATTTTAAACAAATACATGTTTATGTAAAGTGAGATTGATACAAAATTGCCCAGAATTACATGTCGAATCTGAGCAAGAAGATCATCTCGTTAATTACAGTTGAATAAAATGAGAATTAACGAAAGAATGAATCAAAATTATTGAAAGAATTGGTGAAAATTGAGTTTTTTTAGTTGGCCAAAGTGCAAGGCTTTAAGAACCAGAGAACGTTTAAGCCCCTCCCTTCTTTGCCTTCTCCACTCTTTCTGCTCTTCTCTTCCTCTGCTTCATCCTCCTTTGTCTTCATCACTTCCTGTGTATACCAAATACAAACCACCCAGATTTGTTCATTATGTTTCTTTCTCTAATTGGTGTTTCAGGATTAGACCATAAAGGATCAGACTTTAAGGTTGTGTGACTTTTTTTACATACCGTAGGTTTGGTCCTCAACGGTTTCGACGTAGCTGTCCGGTTCTCGGAGAAGCACTGAGGAGATGGTGGGTTTGTACTGATTTGCGGCAATCGTTCTTGTGTTTTGTTCTTTACATTCTCCAGTTTTAGAGGAACAGGGATGTTCTCTGCATCATCTAATCTCCTGAAAATCCAACACAAAATCACAAGTTTTAGTATTTCATTTGCTAAACTCATCAATTGTATGCATATCTTAGGCACAAACATATAATAAAGTTAGTGAATGGAGAAGCAGAACTTACTTCTTTCTTCTACTCTCATCTCCTTTGTTCTTTACATTCTCCACATTAAGAGGGACAGGAATGTTCTCTGCATCATCGACTCTCCTGCAAATCATCATTAGAACTCCATAGTTTAGTACCAAGTGCTTCTGCATAACACAATTCTACTGCAACGTGGTAAAGAAAACTCACTTCTTTCTTCTACGGTTCTCTTTAATGGTGCTTCCTTTAACATCTGTGGACTCATGGAGCTTATCTTTGCTTACTTCTAGCAATGGCTTTCTTTCCTTTTTCAATTCCAAGTCATGAACAGAGTAAGGCTGATTTATTATTCCACCCACTTGATGAGTCTCCTTCACTTCAGATTTCCCAGTATCTTCTCTCTCAGTCACCCTTGTTGCTAATCTCTTCAATTCATAGCAGAACTCTGAGATATGACCTAATATGTCTCTTCCCGAAAACAGATTTCTAGCTGATTGTGTGCTCTTTAGTCTCGGCATTTCTTTATTGATCTTCTTGACAGAACTTGATTTAATTACTTGGTAGCTTGGAGGTGTTGCTAAATTTGGGTTCTGATTGTCGCTTTCTTGGTTGTTTGAAGTAGAAGGTGATAAAGCATGTCCCCTCCTCCTACAAGTAAATGCATGTAGAGTATCAAGCGCAAAGCATTCAAAAGGCTATATAGCAAAAACATGTAAATTAGAGATTTCAAGTACAGAGTTAAAGAGCATCTGTACCTCTGATTCTGCTCTGTAACTCCTAGAGTCTCATTCGTATCCCTCAGACTTGGATGCTTCAAAACAGAAACGAAATAGAGATTTGAGAAAGCGCAGGAACTTTATCTTTATGTGAAATCAAGAAAGTAAAGAAGAAGGAGAAGCAAACCTTGGAAGAAGTGGGAGTTAAGAGGAAATCCTCAGGTCTCTTGGGATGATTACAGTCTTGTATTTAGATTTTAAAAAGCCATAATCAGTAAAGAATCATCAAAGAGAAGCAGAGATAGAAGAAGAAAGAAAGAGAGAAAGAGAGTTTCTTTACCAGGTTTGCAGAACCAAGCATCGTCATCAATGGTGTCTAAATGATTTGGAGCCAAGAAATCGAACCATTTAGGAGCTCTAATGTGTTCGTAAAAGACGTCTTCCACATAACGAGAATCGATTCGCTTCCAATCGATATGAGCAGGCTCCATTAGAGAGAATACACAGAGAGAGAATGAAGAGTTGTTGGTTGGAGAGAAAAAGAAAAGGAGAAGAATGTAACCGTTGGAGTGAACGTTACAAGGCTCTCTCATGTGCACGTGGCTTTCTCTTGTTACCGTTGCAGCTTTATTTAATTACACCTTCTCTTCATTTTTTTTAATCCTTAAATAGAAATCACAGAGCCAAGCCACGTTGAAAAGAACGAGACGTAGGATTAGATGAGTTTTTTTCTCTACAGCCTTACATCAGTAGCATGGGCCTCTAGCCTTTACTTTACGCATTAATTGGGCTGTGTCGGCCCGGACGAGTCAAATTGGCATTAATCTAAAATTGACATACAGCCGGATCAAATTGATGCGAATCACATAATCAAAATATTTTACTATTTACAAATCGAAAAAGAGGTCTATATCGATTTTAGAATATATTTAGAAAAATAATAAAGAATTTTCAAATTTGTAAAAACTTAATTTTCTAAGCATTTATAAAAATTATTTTTTTTCCAAAATACTGATCTTCTAATAATTTTTTTGAAGTACTTGTTTTTAATATATGGAATGGAATAATGAATTGATGGCACAAACACAAACAAACATAAAAATCAAAGAAAAAAGAACAAACTTAAGGCCCAGCTAAAGATCGGGTCGGGTCTCCCAGCAAGCTTCTTCGGTAAGCCTCCACTGAAAATTGAATTTACAAGTAGTATTTGGACGCGCGAAATTTCCGAAATTATAGAGGGAAAGAGACCGCCACAAATCTAAAAGTTGGATACTCAATTCCAGATTAGTCTTCTTGCTTTCGTCTCCCGAATCAACCAAGCTTCTTCGATCATCCTCGCGCCGTTCGTTTCCATCATGTAAGTTTTACTTTTATTCATTTTCTCTAAAGTTGCTGTAGATCTCAAACTGGATCTGCATTAAGTAAACATCCACTTGATTTGTAGAAGAAATGATCCTGGATCCAATTTGTAAGGAATCGATTGTGATGTTTAGGTAGTAGAAACCTAGTTATTGAATCGATGAATTTAGTAGAAATCCTAATTTTTGGGGTCATTGCTGATCCATTTGCGCTTCTGGTTACAGCTTGAAGATGGGAGATGAAGCGGTTGATGGTATCGAAGCCAAGTACATCTCTGGTCTCAGTACCATAATGGTTGCAACAATTCAAGAAGCTAAAGACAGAATATCTCAGATCGGGTACATCTTTTGTTGCCAGTTATTCCCAAATTTTCAATCGGTAATTCTGCTTTTATGCATGCCTCTTAGGCTGAAGAGCTAGAAGACTACATTGATAATCTGAAAAAGAAGCTGAAGAATAGATCTCAGATAGTAGTGATGCCCGAGAATTGCACTATAGGTTAGTCCAGTTATTACAGATTAAGGATTCAAATGAGCTCAGCAACGATGAGATAAATAAGATTCTTTCGGAAGTAAAGGGTCTTAAGGTGAAGGCTTACTCTCTTCAAGAGGAGCTTTCGAAGAAGACATTGGTGACTGAGAATTTGCTGAAGAAACTGGAGTATCTCTCTACAGAAGCCGCAGATAGTGAAAGGAAGTTAAGCAACCTTGAAGAAGAGAAACAAAGATTGATAAATAGGTTGCAGGTTTTCGAGGAGAATGTTGGTAGACTTGAAGAAAATACTTAGTCAGAAGAATGACGAGCTTGAGGAAGGAAAGGTGGCACTTGAGTATGTATTTCGTTGCTTTTGGAGCATCTACAGTTTAACGATTCTGGATTCTCTCTTTTATACACATACTAAGTTGGTATTTGTGTCTTGTTTCCCAACCAGATTTCTTTTTGATGAGAACTGTGCGGACTACAAATACTATGCATTCAGGCTGTCTGAAGAGGAAAAATCTATTTCACAAACCAAGGAATTGGGTGTACTTCATAGTGGTAAGTGTTAGGCACCTGTGTTTGTATAGATCAAAAGTCATGCAACTGGTTTTCTTCGTTTAATGTATTCTGATATTTATTTTAGAACATGCTTAGCTAAGCATGGGTATTTGTCTCACTTCTTTTTTATTGCGAAAAAATTCTAGAATTTCCGACAATATGAGTTTATATATGTGCGACGGCCCTTCCTGCTACCATATCTTGCTGTATTCTTAATGCCGGTTTCCTTCGTTTTATCTTTACAGGTGCTGCAGCTGTGCGGACGTCCACAGCAGCAATCACTGTGCAAAAGCGGCTCAGCAACAAACAGGTTATCAGATCCCTGCCTCAGCTCTCTATGATACTCCTGAGGAACCTGGAGCTTCCTCTAGATCTGCTCAGGCACCAATTACAAGACCTAGCAACAGTATGTTTGTTAGCCTTTTATCTGCATTATTTCCCTCATATCATTAGCATCTAGCTTTGATTGTGGGTTACATGTGTCTAAGTTGCAGGTGACTCCTTCAGTGGGCCGAGGGGTGCAGACCCTATATCAATGATGGAGTATTACATGAAGAAGGCTGCCCAAGAAGAGAAGATGAGACGTCCTAGGCAGTCAAAAGATGAAATGACCCCACCAGCTTCACTTCAAGGCCCATCTGGTGAGAATGAATCCTATTGCTATTTTTTGTTTTAGGCAGCTGTGATGTCTTATCGCAACCACGTTTGATTTCAGCAACTCCCTCCACAGACCCTGAAAAGAGAGGTCATTACATGGGTGATTATATCCCACTTGAGGAGCTAGATAAGTTCCTTGCAAAGTGTAACGATGCAGCTGCACAAAAAGCCACAACTCCTGTCAAAAATGGGTTGGAAAGAAGGTCCTTACCACCTAATACTACGCAGGCTCATCAAACAGCGCTTTTTAGCTTTCTTCAGGATTGCCTCACTCTATCTGTAAACTTGTGCCCTTGTTATTTTCTCTATCTTGTGCCTAATGGAGATAAGGAGCTTAGAAAATTAGAGGAGTGGATTACAGGTGAAGGTATAGGATGCTCCAGAACGGGTATGGCAGACCCTATAATGGCAGGCGATGTAAAGACAAACAACTTGGGAGTTGGGGCTTCTGCTCCAGGCGAGGTTAAGCCTGAAGATGATATATACGAGCAGTACAAGAAGCGAATGATCCTGGGTTACAAACACAGACCCAATCCACTGGTACTTTTGTCATCTTTTAGCTCTTTCTTTTTGTAATAAAAATTCTCTACTCACCTTTTGTCCAAATTGTTCTGCAGGGAAACCCCAGGAAGGCGTATTACTAAGGATCAATCAACTTGCTGCTCACAATCATGAGCTTTCTCTCACCTCAACCCAGGCTGTGCTTTGTTTTTCTATTAAAAATAATGTTAACGTTTTTAGATTGCTGATGAAATTGAAGTGTTGGTATGGATTGGATCCCAGTGTGCATATAGAGCTCTTTGACTGATATTTCAGTTTGGAACTTGTGATACAAAAGATCGTTATTGGAAATTTGGAATGACTATTATTTCGATTCAATTATCATAACTTTATTAATGTTTTGGAAGTTTGGTACATAACACACTAAACAGCTTATTTATTAGAGTGAAAGGTAAATGAAAATAAAAGGCAATGTGTCCTTGCTAGTTAATGACATCGCAGGGAGGGAAATTAGCAGAGCATCTCTGAGGAAGCTGAAGAGCCATGGAGCGGTCAATGCCAGAAAGTGGAGGTCCATTGGCAAGGAGGCAAAGACAAGGACGGCCAAGTGTGACAACGGCTGAGCAACACATTTCAGTCGGTGGGATCGGGCTGAAAGGAGCTACTGCGGCTCTACATGGTATCAGCTGCACCAGCGCAGAGAAGAATGTTCTGCTGCACCCTCCCACTTCTTCCTCAGGCAACATGGGTGGAGGTGGTTGCAGTGAGTCCTCTTGTTGTGCAGTGACTATGGTAAGAACGGTTATGGTCATGAGCAGCGCCATTGCTAACCCAACTCCCATATCTTTCGTCATCATGTAAAGCAAAGAGTGATATCAAGGAGATGCTGCAAGGACGAGACGATGCTTCTTTATATACATACTATGAAAGGGGTAGCAGGACATGCCGTCTCACACCTCTCGCCTACCTCACAACCAAATAGCCTCACGATTACTCTGTGTGTTTCCCACTCTTTAGAGCTTTAATCTTCCATCATGTTCACAAAATTTAGAACATCTGTATCTGCCAAAATGATGACAACTTGCCGTGTTTATTTTGTACTTGTACCATTGTTCGGATCGGTAGGTGAGATTAGATACAAACTGCTAAAGTCGTTATTTAAGTTATTAGCTATGGTAAAAAGATTAAAAAAATAGTAGGCCAATAAAATATAGAGTTTTTTCTCTCTTAAATGCAATAAACAGGTTTAGTAACATAGCCTAAAATAATGTAGGTCATATCGTAATGGTTTGAATAGTTAATGGCAAAAAAAGAAGGTTAAAAATACAGGAAATGAAAAGAAAATTAAATCATTTAAACGTGTTTAAACAGTTATATTAAAGACTATAAACAAGTAGGATAAAGTAAAAATTAAGTGTATGTACTTGCTTTGTTGATTAGGACAATCATATTGAAGACTACAGATTTAAATGAGTTGGTGCGTCAGAACTCAAAAACAAAAATCAGACAAAATCAAGGGGGGTGGCCCGCATTGACAATTGCTGCCACTATCCTAACTGGTTTGTCCTAGCCATCAAGTCAAACCCTAATATATTTTGTGATCAACGATTTAATCATCATATGTAAACTGGGGTATCTAAACTTGCTTAATTTCAGATGATTTGCAATAAATAGTGCATCAAATAAAGCCCAAACATAGCCCAATATAACAAAAGCCCAAACATAGTTTCTCTCTCTTTGCTAGTACTCAACTCTAACACATAGAGAGGAGGCAGAAAATCATCAGCCGCTTCTGTCACTTCAACCCTCCTTAAACCTCATCTCTTTCCTACTCCGCCGCTCTCTCCGTCGTCTCCGCCGTCACATCACATCTCTTGACTCCTCCAGGTAATTCCCTTACAGATCATATTCTTATACCCTTCATTACTCTTGCTAATTGTACTTCCTCCATCTCGCTGTTGATTCTTTATTTGTGACTTTTTTCCCCTTTTGGATTCTATTGCTCACTTTCCTCTGTTTCAATCAAATGAATGATAGTACTCTAATTCAATAATGTTTCTATTGTGTCTGTATCTTAATCTACTTATTTGAAAACCACTTCTCTTTTTTTTTCAATAGTTGAAATGGCTGGGAAGTCAAACAAATCGAAGTCCAAGAGAGCGGCTCAGAGCTCTACCACCAATTCAACTGAACCAACCCTTCAATCCGATGTTCCTGTTCCTGCTTCTGCTGCTACTCCCGACAATGGTACACTCAATGCTGCTGACTCTACCGTGCCTGAAGCCAATCAAGTTCCTCCTCCGCTTCCCAAGGCTGAAGAAAACGAATCACAAGTGGCAAGTATCGATTCCCAACCCAAGCAAGGTTAGCTGTAGTGCTTTTTCTAGGAAGCACTTTGATGTGTGTCCACATAAGCTTAAGTTGATTCATCCACTTTAACTGTTTGACTTTCACAGGTGAACTCCGTCTTTATCCTGTGTCTGTCAAAACACAAAGTGGCGGTAAAATGGAGCTACAGGTGAGTCCGATTCTGTTTTTTTTTTCTTTTCTTAACTTGTTTATGTACACTATTGGTCGGCTATTGAAAAATCACATCTTTTTTTTTAATTTCTTCAGTGATGTAATACTTCTATATATTTCTGTTTTTTCAGTTGAACCCTGGAGATTCTGTGATGGATATAAGGCAGTTCCTCCTCGATGCTCCAGAGACGTGTTATTATACATGTTATGAGTTATTGCTCCGCAATAAGGATGGGGAGCCTCACCACCTGGAAGACTACAATGAGATCTTTGAAGTAGCTGATATCACCATTGGTGGTTACTCCTTGGAAATGGTTGCAGGTATACTAAGTTCGTTTACCCTTCATTTTCTTTTGGGTTGAGACTAAAATACTGAAATTTTACTTGTTATGTTTATTTCCACAGCGTTATATGATGATAGATCTATAAGGGCGCATGTTCACCGTGCCAGAGATCTCCTGTCTCTTTCAACACTCCACTCTTCGTTATCCACAACGCTTGCCTTGCAGTATGACACAGCCCTTAACAAAGTTCAGAATCCTGGAGGTTTCATATTTGAATCTTCTTCTCAATGGTGTTTTGCTTTCCATGCATTATGAAGGATTTAATTCTCACTTTATTTTGAAACAGATAAGCCAAAATCTGACGTCCCGGAGCTTGAATGTTTGGGTTTCATGGAAGATGTACCGGGCTCTCTCAAGAAACTAATCAATCCTACGTCGGAAGAGATCAAGTGCGTGGAGAATATTGTATTCTCATCGTTCAACCCTCCTCCAAGCCACAGAAGGTATATATCATTTTTTTAAAAACTTTGATTAGGCCTAAATGTAACATTTGTATCTCATGATTTCCTTTGTGTCAGGCTTGTAGGAGATTTAATCTATTTGGATGTTGTGACCTTGGAAGGCAACAAGTACTGCATTACTGGAACCACAAAGACGTTTTATGTTAATTCAAGCTCTGGGAATGTTCTCGATTCAAGGCCAAGTAAATCTGGACTTGAAGCAGCTACTCTTATCGGATTGTTGCAGAAACTGAGCTCTAAGTTAAAAAAAGGTGGGAAACAGTATTTACCTAATTTTTCTTAGTATATTCATTACCCTTTTTAATGCTTGATAACTATCAATCAATCTGTTGATTATATTTTTCCTTCGAATTTGAAGCTTTCCGGGAAGTCATGGAAAAGAAAGCATCTGCTCATCCGTTTGAAAATGTTCAATTGCTTTTGTCACCACACTCATGGCTAAGACCTTACCCTGTTCCTGGTGAGTTTGACTTTAATAGCATTTGAGTTCTCGTCCGTTTTAAGTAGACGTAACTTGTTTATTATAGTATACTTATGCTTGCTGCACATTTGTATGGTTTAGTATTGTGGCTCTTTTCTTCTGTGGCCAGCTCAACTGTTCTTTTAGAGGCCATTTCTCCGCGTGATAATGGTTCTGAGATATGCACATGACACCCATAGGAATAGTGGGGTCGAAGGTTGCCTTGATCTTGATTGCATAATACGTAATATATCGTTGAAGTCCCTCTCTAGTATGCATTTCCTTTGTGACTGTCTCGTAAGGTCCAAGTCATATCTTACACAATCTCGGATGATATTCGTTTTGATGTTTTTGGTCTAACAAATTTATGTAAATTAATTTATAGGTTATTTTTGGACAATATTGTTACTTGTTTATCGACAGTGCACTAATTTTCTATTTTATATATTGAACATGTGCTTCTGCGTACAATTATTATATATGAGAAGATAAGTTCTTGTTATATGTGATTGATAAACTAGGAAATCAAAATTAATCGGCCTTTGCTCCCCATTTCCCCAAAGATACACTTGAAATAAGATTCATTTCTATAATATCTGAGCAAGGGCTCTTGTATTTGGACTCAGATCACAAGCGTGACGCAGCGAGAGCAGAAGAAGCGCTGACCATTTCCTATGGTAGCGAGCTGATTGGTATGCAAAGAGATTGGAATGAAGAGTTGCAATCTTGCAGAGAGTTCCCTCACACTACTCCCCAGGAGAGGTATATGTGATATTTGACTACAGTGATTTTTCAGTAGCATGAAATTATTCCTTGGGATTCTGTTCCTTTTCTAGATTGCTTCCTTTATTGAAAATTTCCTTCTTTGCAGGATCTTACGTGATAGGGCTCTTTACAAAGTGTCTTCTGACTTTGTCGATGCAGCACTTAATGGAGCAATTGGTGTAATCAGCCGATGTATACCACCCATAAACCCAACTGATCCAGAGTGTCTGCACATGTCAGTGTGAATTGTTTGGCCTTTATTGCTGATTATCCATAGCCAACTCTTATGTTTTACTGTTTCTAGCTCATTGTTGGCTTAAAATATTGTTAGTTGAGTAATTTTTTTTTTTTGCATAAACATGGAAAATTGACAGTATTTTGATGTTTACATGTTTGTGTTTATGCAACCTCTTTTCTATTCTGAACACTTGTTATTTTTCCGCTGTTGTAGGTATGTGCACAACAATATCTTTTTCAGTTTTGCTGTTGATGCCGACATTGAACAGCTATCCAAGAAACGTCCATCGAACAATCAAGGGACTGAGAAGGTGTCCTCAACTGATAACGTCTCATGCACAGAAGGAACCTGCGATGGAGAAAATAATGAAGAGCTTAACAGCAGTAATGAGACGCCAGTTATTGAAAATGAGCAGGCGACATATGCCTCTGCAAACAATGACTTGAAAGGCACCAAGTTATATCAAGAAGCAGATGTCTCAGGGTTATATAATCTGGCAATGGCCATTATTGATTACAGAGGTCATAGGGTTGTTGCTCAGGTTTGTACTAATACTGGAACTGCCAAGTCCTTATTCTTGAGATTATCTGTATTTTGCTTCTCTGTATTTTATTAGTATCTTTGCAATGTGTTTCATGTGTGTATTTTTAGAGTGTTCTACCGGGCATCCTTCAAGGGGATAAATCAGATGCCCTTTTGTATGGTTCAGTCGACAATGGAAAGAAAATATGCTGGAGTGAAGAATTTCATGCTAAGGTAAATGGATATAGTCTGTCTTGCTGTTGGATATTGTAGGCATTAACGCGAAAATTCTAGTACTTTTCTATCTGTGCGATATTGTTGTAATCTTTATCTGTATATTATTATAAGACTGTGTTTTTCCTAGTAGAAGTTTTTTAGTCCTGATTTATTCTTTCTTCAGGTGCTAGAGGCTGCAAAGCTTCTTCACATCAAGGAACATTCCGTTATTGATGCTTCGAAAAATGTCTTCAAGTTGGCCGCACCAGTAGAGTGCAAAGGGATTGTTGGGAGTGATAATAGGCATTATCTTTTAGACTTGATGAGAGTGACGCCTCGTGATGCCAATTATATGGGTCCAGAGTCACGCTTTTGTGTCCTAAGACCAGAACTGATCACATCATTTTGCCAGGTACCTATTTTTTATTCGTTAGATGCATATTTACTTGAGTTTTCCTTTGACAGTATATTTTCATATGAAGGCTAAAGCTTTGGAAAAATCAAAATGTAAAACCAAGACTGATGAAGGGGCGGATATCATTTCTGATCCTTCTAGTGTTAGTGTTGATGCTTCTAAAGATGGTGATTCACTGATCCATGCAGTGGAAAATGGGGCTTCAACTTCTGATCAGGTATATATTTCTTTTCTTGATCCTCTTAGGTATGTGCATTGAGCTTATTTAGTACTGATTGGCTTCTATATTCTATGGGGTTTTGTATGCTGATACTTTCTATTTCACGCCTGCTTGATATACCTTGTTTCATGTGTGCATTGGCTGCTACATTTCTATGGGATGCTGTGCCTCACTTTCAGCTTTCATAGACATAGAAGTTTGTCAAGTGTAAAATGAGACACCTAATATATCAAATAGGATCGGTCCCTGTAACAATGATGGAAATATTTATTTTACTTACATTAGTAGATCTATACTGAATATTCATTGCAAACATACAATTGGACTGGGTGGTTCCATCCTCTATTATTGCCTTGAGTTTCTTTCCCATCCTTTGTACTGTTGAATAGAAATGTCTGCGCACAGTTTTACCTGAGTTAAAGGAAACTGTGATTGCTGATGTTTGTGAGTTTTCTTCAGAAAACTATTACAGAAAAGCAAACCGAAGATTCTGCAGCCGTTTCTTCTGAAAGTTCCAAATCATGTGATGAAATTGCATTTAACCCCAATGTCTTCACTGACTTCACATTAGGTGGCAATCAAGAGGTAGGCTATGTTGCTTATAGGTTGTTCGTTGTCTGATCATTCTTAAAATTTATTTAGCGATTGACTCTTTTTTTTTATTAACCAGGAGATAGCTGCTGATGAGGAAAATGTGAAGAAAGTTAGTTCATACCTTGTGGATGTGGTACTTCCAAAATTCATAGAAGATCTTTGCACTCTTGACGTTTCTCCGATGGATGGTCAGACTTTGACTGGAGCACTCCATGCTCATGGTGTTAACGTTCGTTACATTGGAAGAGTAAGTTTGTCATCTGTCAATTATCATTTTGCTAGCTACCTCCATGTGAGACTTTATTAACAGTGGCTGTACATAACCAGGTCGCTGATGGGGTGAAGCATTTGCCTCATCTGTGGGATCTTTGTCTGAATGAGATTACAATCAGATCCGCAAAGCACATTCTGAAGGTAATTCTAAATACTGTAAAAATCATACCACAATAACCATTGTTGAACAAGAGTTAGGGAAGCTCGTAGTAGGTTATAATTTTCTTTTTCTTGCAAGTTTGTTCTTCAAGATTTGTAGAATTGATGTTTGTTCATTGTTACTTGAAGTTTTTACATGGTTATGCAGGACATTCTAAGAGATATAGAGGATCACGATATTGGAGCAGCAGTCTCACATTTCCTCAATTGTTTCTTTGGAAATTATCAAGCTGCCGGGGGAAACGCTAGCGCCAACAGCTTGCATTCCAAAACTCAAAAGAAGGTTCTTGTGTACTATCAGAGTTTGTTTATTATTGTTCCATGTTTGTTCATCTTAAATTGTGATATTTAGTTCTTTGGAGCGGTCTATAAAATTTTGTCATGAAATAACTCATGCTTTTTGTTTCTGATTGGTAAAAGGTGTGAAACTGAATCTTGAACTTGGACAGGATCAATCTATCACCAAGAAGGGTCAAGGAAGAGGGAAAGGAAAAGCTTCTGGAAAGAAAAGCTTTGCATTGTATATGATGGTTGACTCCAACATTCTATGGTCTGACATTCAGGAATTTGCTAAAGCCAAATATGACGTAAGCTATTTATTCATTATCTGAAGCCAACAGTCATTATCAAATCAAGTTTATTTAATTCATTGTCTATGGAAGTGTTGTCACCCTTCTGAACCAGTTACATGTTTGTTTCACCTACTATAAGCACCTAAAGCTAATTCGAGCTTATTTTCAGTTTGAGTTGCCCGAGCTATCAAGAACTACTGCTAAAAAGATATCTGTTCTTCGTAACCTTTGCCAAAAGGTAAATAGAGACGCATTCCTTGTTCCTTCAGTATTTATTTACCAGGGAATCCCTGATTATGCCAGTTCATTATTGTTATTAATCCCTCCATTTTCCTGTTAACAGGTCGGTATCAGTGTTGCTGCTCGCAAATATGATTTTAGTGCAACCTCGCCTTTTGAATCATCAGATATATTGGATCTTCGGCCTGTAATTAAGCATTCTGTCCCTGTATGCTCTGAGGCTAAAGATCTCGTTGAGATGGGGAAGGTCCAGTTGGCTGAGGTGACTTTGTTATTTCACATTACCTAATCTATCTGTGGTCACAGTTTATTGGGTTCATCTAGGCTGTTACATCTCGATAGTAGTGATACTTCTGCTTGAATTCTTGCCAATATGATGTATAGGATAAAGATCGGGAGAACATTATCATTATTTGGGTTGGCATTCAACTCTTCAATAAGCTTCTTGTTTTAGTTTGCATGAGTTGCATCATGAAAGATTCTTCTCATTATGTGACCACTGACCAAAACTCATTGTCTTGTATAAATAACATGATTAAACTTTTGTAGGGTATGCTTAGTGAATCCTACACGTTCTTTTCAGAGGCTTTTTCAATACTTCAACAGGTAAGTGGTCTGTCTGTATATGCATCTTGTATTGTCAAAATAATTGTGCACCAAAGGTGCTCATCATATTTATCTAATTTCAGGTGACTGGTCCAATGCACAGGGAAGTTGCAAATTGCTGCAGGTATGCTTCTTTTGGCTGATTTTTGTTTTTCAGGACAAGTGTTTCACCAATCAGCTATTTGTGTTTTATTTAGGCTATTATCTATGGACTTCTGTTTAGTTGCCTGATTTTGGTCTCCCTTTGTATTTCAGGTACCTGGCCATGGTTTTGTACCATGCAGGAGATATGGCCGGGGCCATAATGCAGCAACACAAGGAACTAATTATAAATGAGCGATGCCTAGGTTTGGACCATCCTGATACTGCTCACAGGTATCATTTTCTTTTTATTAAAGTACTGTAGCTGGTTTTAAGTTGTAAGCTAACGAAATTTCGGCAATTGACTTTAAACAAGCCTACTACTGAATTAAATTAAAGTGAATGCCGTTCCCCTCCTTAAATCATTTTAGTCAGAACTTGCAATGTGCTCCTTTTCTTTTTTTCTTGTTTTATATAAGTCATTTACTTGGATTATCTGAATTGCAGCTATGGCAACATGGCTCTGTTCTACCATGGACTTAATCAGACAGAGCTTGCTCTACAGAACATGGGTCGAGCTTTGCTACTACTTGGCCTTTCATCAGGCCCTGATCATCCAGATGTTGCAGCTACATTTATAAATGTTGCCATGATGTATCAAGACATGGGCAAAATGGACACAGCCCTACGTTATCTTCAAGAGGCTTTGAAGAAAAATGAGAGACTTCTTGGCCCTGAACATATTCAAACTGCAGTATGCTACCATGCTCTTGCCATTGCGTTCAACTGTATGGGTGCATTCAAGCTCTCACACCAGGTATTAAGACTTTCGTAAGGCTTCTAGATCCTCCATCTGTCACACCTTTTGAAAGTTATTGTTCTGTTCTGGTCAGCATGAGAAGAAAACCTATGACATACTTGTCAAACAATTGGGAGATGATGATTCTAGGACGCGAGACTCTCTAAACTGGATGAAGACATTTAAGATGCGAGAGCTTCAGGTTTGATGCAATGAGGAACCTCTTTTATTTATGTATACAATTTCTTTTTTATTTTGCTAATTTTCTGGTTGGATTTTGCATCAGATGAATGCACAAAAGCAGAAAGAACAGGCAGCCAATGCAGCCAACACGCAAAAGGCTATCGATCTCCTGAAGGTATCTTACTTGTGGCTTCAGCTTTTGGTGTAATAGAGTTGAAATATATATAATGGATAATTAGGTTCTTTCCCCAAATATTAATGAAATCGTTTCCTGATTGGTTTGCAACAGGCACATCCAGACCTGATGCATGCGTTCCAAAACGCAGCAGCTACCGGCAGGTCAAATGCACTGAACTCTGCAATCCTTGGGGAGACTCAACCTCGCGGCAGAGGTTTTGATGAAAGAGCAGCTCGTGCTGCAGCGGAAGTTAGGAAGAAAGCAGCTGGTAAGGGGCTACTGGTCCGACCCCAAGGTGGTGTTCCAGTTCAAGCCATGCCACCACTCTCTCAACTCCAAAACATGATCAATACAGGAACCGCAGATTCCTCTGAGAAAAGTGGAGAAAATGGAGAGGCAAAGGTGCAAGAGAAGAAAGAATCCTCTGAAAATGGGAAAACAGAGAGCCAGGGTCCTGCAGGATTAGGTGCAGGTTTAACATCTTTGGATAGGAAGAAGCAAAAGGCCAAAAAATAAAAAATAAAAGAGTAGGAGATTGAAGGAAATGGCACTCAAAGAGAGTGCACACGATTCTGAGTAGTGAAGTTGGTTTTGTCTCTCGAAATTGATAAACCACTTACTGATTTCATTACATGAGAAGACTTTTATACCATACGCTTTGTTTTTCTTCCCATTATGTTTCGGTGATTTGGGCAAGTCCCCCTTCCAGCTATGTCTGGTTTTTTCTTTTCTTTTTTTCTCCCCACTTTTCTGCGGATGTAATTTTATCCCACAAACATCATTTGTTCTAGTAACTAGAATAAGCCACAACCTTTAACGCTTATTTGAGTTATAATTTAACCGTCTTTTAAGCCTTGTTTTTTTATGCTTTATATGTCTTTACTTGGCTACTTGTGTTTTAGAGGGCTACTCGATTAAACTGACCAACCATTAACGAATAGTTCAAGACTGGTTACATAAGCTGGAAATGCACGGTCCTTCCTAACCCAAATAAGGACCGAGTGTGTGTAGTCCCATTTAATGTTACTTGTTAAGTCTGCCACACTATTGTCAAAATGGGTAATCCGATCCGAAGTCATATGGGTTTAAAATTTATATATTAGCGGGTTTAATCCGCCCATTTATTTTATAGATTGAAATTTATATATCCAAATCCATAATTATGAGCTCACTGGTTATATGGGTTACCCATATATAAATTAAAGATAATTTTAAAAAAATCAAAACATGTTATATAATTATAAAACTAAAAAGAATTTCTACGTAACAAATTAAATTAAAATATATAGTTATTAAAATAAATAAAAGCATCACAAAATCTTAAAACCAAAAATTTATAAAATCATAAAATGATAAAAACAAAAACAGTTTCTTAATTTAAATAACATTTTTTTGATGCATATGACATTTTGATTTTATATTTTTCTTCATTGTCTACAATTAAAAATGATTTGCAAAAGTAAAAATTTAAGTATGATAATAATTATAGCTAATATCAACAAAATAATGAATATAGATGATAAGTTTTTTTTTTATCAACGACATAATCAAATAACCAAGATGTAGTACAAAGTAAAACTTGAAAAATAAGTCGATCTGAAATTTGTTAAGAACACGAGAACCAATACTGAAATTTATTATATTTTAAGGTTTAGATATTTTACATATTTATTATAAATTTATTAATTTTTCTGTTCTAGACTCATGGGTAACCCAAAATCCAAATGAGTTGATCCATTAAACCCAAAAACCGATTAGGATTGACCTACTAAAAACTATTTATTTATATGGATATCAAATTTTAACCCAAACCCACTAAAATAATAGATAAACCGATTTAATCCATGGGTTTCGAGGCACTTTGACACCCGTAGATCAAGGTATAGCTCGGAGAGCCAATCATGGAGTAAACTGTTGGCGGTTTAACCGCGGACTGGGCCATAGGCCATATTGGTATAATAGCCGGTCCGGGCATTCCATCACAATTTCATCTTTAAACTATGTTTCTAGGGCCATATTTAGGCCCATGTACGGCCCAATTGTCCACTGAGCTTAGAAGTGAGAGAGGGCTAATGGATAATGTCGATGACACCACAACACCTTCTTCTTCTTCCTTATCGACACTTTCACACTCTCCGACAATGGCTACTTTCCTAACAGTGGTTGTTTCAATCAAACCTACTATCTACTCATTCCAGTCCGAATCCTTCACCTCATTGCAGACTCAGGCCAATGTATTCTCCTCCAAACCCTTTCCTTCTCTCACCGGAACCATCTCCATCTCCCTTCCCCGGAGCTCTAGAACGAGATTCATTCCTTATGCGGTAATGGATACGGAAGAAAAATTTGCTGCTTTTGACCCTGATTCTGAAGCCTCAAGGCGTGTTTACATCGGTAACATACCCAGAACTGTGGACAATGAGCAGCTCACCAAACTTGTTGAAGAACACGGTGCCGTTGAAAAAGTTCAGGTTTTTATTTCTACATCTTCTTCTTCTATAGTTAGTTAGTTATCATCAAGTTTTGTGATTTGATTTGATGTTTTGGGTTGATTTTCATTAGGTAATGTATGATAAGTACTCTGGACAAAGCCGCCGATTTGGGTTTGCCACTATGAAATCAGTTGAAGATGCGAATGCTGTGATTGAGAAATTAAATGGCAATGTGAGTTTTTACTTTTCAATTCCTAATTGCTTCTTTATATTCATTTTAAGTTGTAAAAAAAATGACAGAGCTTTTGTTGTTGTGGTTGTTACTCAGACCATTGAAGGGCGTGAGATAAAGGTTAACATTACAGAGAAACCTATAGCATCATCTCCTGATTTATCGTTGCTTCAGTCTGAAGATTCAGCATTTGTAGATAGCCCTTACAAAGTGTATATAGGAAATCTAGCAAAGACTGTTACAAGAGAGATACTTGAGAATTTGTTTTCAGAGAAAGGTAAAGTACTAAGCGCCAAGGTTTCAAGAGTGCCTGGAACTTCGAAATCTACTGGGTATGGATTTGTAACTTTTTCTTCGGAAGAAGATGTGGAAGCTGCCATCTTAGCTCTTAACAACTCTGTAAGTGCCTCAATTCTTCACTTATAGTGGTCCAGAATCTTTTGGTTTTCTCATTTTGAGGTTAAATTGCAGTTGCTGGAAGGACAGAAGATTCGGGTGAACAAGGCGTAGTGTAAGACGAGCCTTTTGGGAGGATAAGAAGGTGAAAAGAATCGTTTTTTTTTGAGGAGTTTGTAATGCAAATCATTAGAGCATAGCATCATCTTGTATTTGTATTTATTCTAAGTTGAGAATGAAAGCATTCAGTTCCTTACTTTTTACATGTCAATAAGTACAAGACTGAAAAGCTTAATCACCAGTCATCAGTTAGATGGTATACTTGATATTGAGATACCTGGCCAATTGGGCTTTCCACATTTGCCCAAATGTATCTTCCATGTCTAGACAAATTTACGAAAATACATGTACTTCCCTTCCACAAATACATGTACTATGTGCATTGGTGCTTGGAAGTGATAATTGCTACTTGTGTGAAGATGTTGCTTTTAAAATTGCGTTTGGTCTCTGAATTTTTCTTTATTCAATGTTAACTTGTATTGTTTCTCTAAATATTAACTCATCGGAGATTGTTGGCTATCTGATCAGAGTCCTCGACCAACGGCTCCGGTTCAAAACATCTTCTCTTTTTGGGTCCTTCTTCTACCTCTTCGACCAATCCACCTTATCTTCTTTTCACGGCCACGGAATAGCAAATTTACTTATATTTTTATCATTACTCAATAAAAATATCATCCTTCACTAAAATCAGGCAAGCCAGAGATGCTTAGCTTGCCGTGTCTTCCTTCTTCCTTCTTCCTTCTTCTCCCTCCTTAATCGGAGCACCAATTCTTGCTCAACACCTCCGTCTCGTGCAGCCGCGGAATTCGCTGCATCTCCTTCTACCCCAATCTCTCGCCGTCTTATCCTTCTCCGTCACGCTCACAGTTCCTGGGATGATCTTTCCCTTAGAGGTACACTTCTCTTTCTTAATCCTTTTAATTTTCCCCAAAATCCAATCTTGATCTCTGTCTATGTTTCCAATCATGCTAAACGATAGACCATGATCGTCCTCTGACTAAAACCGGACGAGCCGATGCTGCCAAAGTTGCTCAATTCCTTTCTACACTTGGTTGGCTTCCCCAACTCATTTTCTCAAGGTCTTCATTCCGAAACCTCAATTTCTCTAATATCAATTTGTTTTTGTCTCCTGATTGAGAAGAACCCTTGTGGTAAAATCATTCATTTCACAGCGATGCGACTCGCACTAGAGAGACACTCAAGTCAATGCAAGTACAAGTGGATGCGTTTATGGTAGCAAATGTACACTTCATTCCTAGCTTTTACTCCATTGCTGCTATGGACACATTGTCTCCAAATACTCAACTCCTGACACTACCACTGTAATGTTAGTTTCTTAGTTTCTCATCACTCTTTTTTGCTTCATCTTCTTTGTGCTGTGTTATGATTTCTTCTCTAATTGCTACACAGGTGTATGGGGCATAATAAAGGTTGGGAAGAAGCAGCCTGCATGCTCTCTGGAGCGTCTGTTAAGTTGAAAACTTGCTATGCTGCTTTGCTTCAGGCTTTTGGCAACTCCTGGGAAGAAGTTTGTAATTCCATCCTTATTTCAGATAACTTTTTCTTTGATTTGAAAGCTAATTCTTTCTTTTGGCATCATAGGCTTTTGCCTTGTCTGGGCCTGGTGGATGGAAACTTGAGGGTGTAGTGGCTCCATAGCAGCATCTGTGTGTAAGAGACTGGAACTATTCAAAGTTTCAAGTTTACCAATTTCCATGGTTGCTTTCTCCTCTACGCTTGCAACTTTTGCTACTACAGTATGTCATACAATAGATGTAAGGTTGCAAAGGCTCATCCTTGTGCATTCCACGTAGTTAAGCTCAGTTATTAGCTGCTGCTGATTGAAAGCAAGAGCAGATTTCGTATCTTTACTGGATGTTTGCCTTATGTAAGATACCAGCATCAGGGATATGTTCAAATGCAATCACATTAAATTAATAAATTAGAGATTTTGCATTTTACTTTAAGGACTTGTTTCATTGGTGGGTCATTTTATTCATGTTATCATACACTTTTAACTCTTTTTTTGTGGTCAACGTTTACACGAATCCTCAGAGATTCCATGGGTTATTGTGTCTTGGCGAGTCAATGTTTTTCAGGGCTTTCCATACAACACTATTGCATTTGAACCCTGACCCGAAACCGATCTGCCTAACCCTATC
Organism: Cardamine chenopodiifolia; assembly: GCA_963922655.1. Taxonomy (NCBI): domain Eukaryota; kingdom Viridiplantae; phylum Streptophyta; class Magnoliopsida; order Brassicales; family Brassicaceae; genus Cardamine; species Cardamine chenopodiifolia. Next base: position 14,698,817 of record OZ000463.1, read on the forward strand.
TCCTCTTTTTATCTTGCCCTTGTGTTCCAAGTAAGCCAGCTCGTACCATATACTGCTGCTTGATGTATTCCCGAAATGTTCCAATGTCTGCCTTGATGCCTCCATATTATCATCCGTCAAGTTGAGATCCTTTTGAATCTCATCAAGCACTTTCTTATTCGATGCTAATACACATATGTGTTCAAAAGAAGGCTCAAGACGACAAAGCGTTGTGATGTTTGCTTTGAGTGCACGGCGAGCAACTTCCATTACGTCTTTAGATACATACAGTCCTTGTTTCCCGTCTTGGTCTTCTCTTAACTCTATGCTTTTGTAACTTGCGTCCTCCATGCCTTTATGAGTTCTTACTAGCTGTTTCATTTCACCAATTATAATGTCATTATCAGTCACAAGAGAGAATAGAGCAAGAGTAAACCAGACTGTTTCTTTGTTATAGTGACCTGCATAAGTTGGTATTTGGCTCGCCATCTATCGATACGCCGACTTGAGAGCATAACTGCAGCGGCTCCCATCCGAAAGAAACAATTTGGTGGAATCAACGTGATGTCATTGCCTGAGTACCAAGTGAAGCTCACTATCTCAGTGCTCACCACCAAAGCATAAGTGCCTTGATGAGCGTTCAAAAGATCTTTGGCTAAATCAATGGCTATGATTCCAGCGCCACATCCCATACCACCAAGATTGTAGCTCTCTGTGTTATGCCTCAGTTTGTAATGGTTAATCACCATGGCTGATAGAGAAGGTGTGGTATTGAGGACTCCACAGTTTAGCACCAGGATCTTGATATGCTTCACATTTATTTTGGTCGCTGCAAGAAGGTGATCAATTGCTCCAAAGATCACCATTGCTGCTTCTTCACGGCCATCACGAAGATTGACCTTGTGACCAGGCTTGAACACCACTCTTGGCATGTAGCTCTCTTCTCCTATGCCTGATTGGTGCAGCAATTTTCTTTGAAGTTCGATGGAAGTCTCGTTGAAGTTACCAGACTTCATTGCCAGCTCAATGAAGTCTCTTTTTGTGATCTGTACAATTTACACCCACAAAAACAACAATGAGAAGGAGAAAGAGAGAAAAGAAAGGTGGAGAGGGAAGAGACATGACCTTGAGATGATCGGGTGGGCGGTAACAGGAGAAATCAAGAAGGAAAACAGAGGAAGGAGTAAGAAAATGATAGAGGAGGAAGAAAATAGATAAAGGAAAAGCCACGATTGGGAGAAATCGAGAAGCAAAGATGAAGAGAAGGAGAATAGGAGGAAGGAAGAAGCAAAAAGTATTGGAGAGAGAGAGAAGGTAAATGTATCCAAGCTTGACGTATCTCAAATTCACAGATCCAAGGAAATCAGGAAGGCCCTTGCTTGACTGTGACTCAACTTCACCATTCACCATCTTTGTTGCCTCTTTTTCCATTTTCACTAAGCCTCAAAACCTAGTTGTCTCTGTTTAAATAATCAAATAAAAATGAGACATTGTAACTGAAAGATAGCTTCTTTGGGCATGTCACCGTTGAAGTGGCGGGTTTTGCTGCATCATTCAGTTGGTGTGGTGTAACTAAACCAAAGCTTGGTTCAAGTAATGACCAGTGAGATGTGATCTCTAATTCTCCATGCTGGTTCTTAAGATTGAAATCCATGATCTTCATTGAAATTTTCAAGAAGATAATTCTCAGAATTTTGATGTTTGATCCCTGATTGGATTACATTTAAGCAGAAGATTCAACCCATTACCATATAACCATAACATTCAACACAAAAATTGTACAGCACGTTTCAAACCATATCTCATCTTAACCTTACCAACTCTCACTAATTGAAAACTACTAAAAGTCTACCAACCGATCTCTACAATGTATTATTACTCGGACCAAAACTTCACAAAGGCTATCAAGAAAGATTTCAGAGCTGCCAAAAGAGGATTTGTTTCTTGTCTTCGCATATTAGACTCCCCTTTCCACGATTCACTACAAAATAAGAATAAATAAAGGTAAGACATGTGGGATTGAAATCTCCGGAGGACCAAACACGCAAAGCCAACAACCCCTAAACACAATTCAGACTTCGGAGTGTGTTTACTCACGGTTTAATTCTGTTTAATGTTGCATTGTTTTCTTTTTGAGAGCTGGAACTATCTGAAGCATAAAGTTTCCCTTTTCCCATGGTTGTCTTCTTCTCCACACTTGCGACTTCATTCCTGGCATGGGTAGTCATAGTGTCCACTTTTGCACTGTCGTCCTTACAACTTCCCAACTGTTACACAGTTAAAAGGTTACAAAGTTATCATCCCTTGAGTGGATTTCTCATGTACTAAGTAATTAAACTCAGTTATTAATAACAATCAAATAACAGCTTCTCATATATATTCAGACCTTAATGCTCACAGTCCACGCATCAAAATTGACTACCTAAACATCTAAAAATAATCAAGAGGTTAACTATTCCATCATTAAAGTTCTTTTGCCCCGATTATGAAATACTTTATCCTAAACTCAAATAGGAAGAATTGGGAGATGCTATATTTGCATCCCACATAACCAAATAAGGACAACCATGAAGAATATTTTGTTCTTGCAATCAAATAGATCATTCCTTGTAAAAACAAACATATACTTGGCGAAGATTACCTCAGTGCCAGATGTTGGAATTTTCTGTTCGGTCGTCAGAGTTCCATTACTAAATTCCTTAGCCTCATGGATGTTACCCGTCACAGCATTCACAACAACTGTTTCTTTAGTATCAGCACACTCAACATCTAATGAAGCAGGATTTACAAATTTATCTCCAACTTTCATTTCCATATGGCCAGAAATATGATTGGGCATCTGACCAACAATGACTTCTGTCTCCTTTTCTTCAAGTACATCAGAAGTGGATGAAGAAAACTCTCCAAGATCAACAGGATTTAGGATGCTGCTCTCTGTTTTCACCTTTGTCTCAGTCACTTTCCCACCATCAAAAACTTTATCTAATTCACCAGGCTGTGCATCCAGTGAGTCCATTGTTGAAGTCACAGAACTTAATGGAAATGCTTCGACAACTGTTCCTTCTAGCATATCAATTGCGCCTAATATGTCCTTTGTTGTATTCACCACTTCAATCCTTGCTGCTCCAGCATGATTCACTCTTTCATCACTGTTAACAGGTTTTGTGCTGTCTGTTTCCATGAAAGGTATTTCTTCAAATCCTTTGTCTTTGTTATCCACATCGAGTCCTTTATCATGAGGTTTGGTGGCAAAACTATCGCACTCTGTCAGCATTTGATTTTGTAGTCCTGTATAATTTCCCTCACTGCAAGATGCTGCAAACTGAGTCTTGGATATGTCAGTAGAGTCCATTGACTGGTGTACGAGCTTTACATCATCTTCTTTAAAAATTTGACTTCCATTCACATCCTTGCAATTCAATATATCAGATCTTCTGTCTTCCGGGACAGCCTTGCTACCGTTTATGTTTTCCCCGTTTTCAGGTGACTTGGTCTTTCCATCCTCAGAAGAAAGATTATAACTTTGATCTGATGCAGAATGAAATCCGTCTGGTGAAAAGGATAAATGGGGCACAGGATCTATCAGAATAGAACTTGACAGACTTTGATCTTGGAAATGGTTAGAACCATTTCCCTCAAGAATCAAGTCACCAGGACCAAGGACTCTATTTTCTTGGATGATCTCTCTAACAATCTCCCTTATAGTGTAGAAAGATCCACCAACCTCCTTATGTGTGAGGCTAAGTGAAGGAAAACTACCATTGTTTAAGTTTTGATGCCTGAAAATAAACACCAATTACAAAAGCTGCGAACTGAAAAGCAAAATGTCAAGATTCGGACTAAGGGGAAGAGAATTAGGATCATACTTCTTAATAAAAGATTCCACAAGTGCCTTTCTCTCCTCTTTGGGGATTCGATTACGCGTCCTCTTGCCTACAGACTCGTGGGACTTAGCTAGAGCAAATATTTGCCCAGCACAAGTAGCCTTTAGAGAGTGCATGTTCTCTCTTTGGCCTATTATATGCAGAAGAGCTAAAGTGAAATCAGAATCAGACGAGCACCCAAAAAACATTGCATGTCTACCAAATAAACAAAATTCTTAGGACAGATCTGTTTTGTTCATCATTTCGAAACAAGAACTGTTAATTGATAAACAGCAGAACAGCTAGTCTCAATCCAGCGAACATTACAAATACACGAAGTGAAATTCTTAACACACAAAAGAGAGGAAAATTGAATCATTGACAAGCAAAAACTCCATTGATAAAGAAGAAGAATTGAGAAAGGAAGAACAGCGGTCCTTAGAATTTGTAGGGTTTTACCTGCGACCGCGAGAAAGACAGAGAGAGATTAGAATTCACGAGTCATCTTCGCACTAAACCCTACGCAGTACAGTGTCAGTCAGTGTTGGGAGGCACAAGCGGGAATTTGGTAATTTATTCAACTTTCGGGGCAAAATAGTACATTTCTGTTTTCCTTACTTGTTTTTTATTTTCAGTTTGACCCCCTTCTAAACTTTTAAATTGATTTCTTACCCGGAAGACTATTTTTATATCTCTTTAGACCCTCACCGATTTCAAAATTTCTTGTTTTCAGTTTGACCACTTTCGACCTTCACCAATTTCACATGGTGAAAGAACGCAATTAAAAAGAACAAAGATATAAGGTCTATTTAATATATTATACTTGAACGTTGTACAACTAGCTTCATGTTTTTTGGGGCTAAAAACATAACTTTATGTATGACCAACATTTTATTGTTACTAGTAAGTGGTAGAGCTCTCAAGCCTCTGCTTCGGAGCAAGTCTCCAAGAACTGGATTAGTTTCAAGCGTTCTTCCTCCAACAGCTCAGGGTCTTCTCTCGTTAGTCTCTCCCGAGTTGCACCATCCACACTCGTTGGACCATCCACTATCTGTTTCATTTGTACACAACAACATTACAACATCAACTCATCATCAAAACTGTTCAACTATATTATATTTAGATACAGAGATATTTAATTTTACGTAATTATTGGTATGGCCGTCTTTGTTAGGACCTATAAACGGTTCAGCCTCATTGTGTGTCCATTCACCATCTATGATGTATTTATATTCAAACTGTCCTTCCTGTGTTTCAGAATTGTGGCTGTGGTCAGAAAATGAAAAGGCTCACAGGTAGTTCTTTCTTTAGGATCCAGAATCCTGTTCCCTTGTCCAGTGTTAGAGGCCTTTCTTTTAAATAGTAATGAGAAATGTGCATCCTAGCTTTGAAGCTTATAGTTTGAAGAGCAAAGCCAATATAATATATTATTTGATTTAAAATAGAAACTTTTTCACCTGTCCCCATCCAATGTCAAGGCCAGAAATTTCTACTGTGGAGAACCCCTTGTCTTCTAGTGTCAGAGTAACAATCTTCTTCTTGAGTCCTGTAAGCTTTCATGTCCATATATACCCGCAAACAATAATCAGGAATCAAGGAACTAAGCAACAAGTGTTGTAACTTATGCTAATTAATGAAACTGAGAACCTACAAACATATGTGTAAGATTTGTAAAACTTAAAGAATGACTCACAATATCAATTGTTGCATTTCTGCTAGCATCCAGCTCCGGGAAGCACGTTCGTTTACTCTGCAATAAATTTTCAGAGATGGTTGTGTAGACCAGTGTTACGTGTGTCTCTTGATTTCACTAGCTATCCCAAGATATCACATTAAAAATGTCTAACTGCTAGACTATTTGATGAACTAACCCACGATTTTGTGTTTTGAGTGCTACATTTTCAGTTTCCAAATCGTTTAGAATTCTAGTTATCATAATCATTGGTTCATAGGAGAAGCAAGTTCCCAAGTATCCTCACATAATATAATAGGCAGTAACACTAGTTGAACATGACTAACATGTTGGGTTACGAAATATAGGTATCAAGAAAATCATGTAGAGAACAGAAACCCGAAGTACATTAGTATCTTACCATAAGTAATTTATGAACGTCCATAAGTTTATAGCCTTGCACCCAGAACATGTATGTCAACTGAAATTGAAATTAATACCCCTTCTCAGTAAATGTATGTCAGAAAAAGTCAACATTGTTCATTTTTTCATTAGTCAACCAAAGAAGCACAAAAATTTAAAACAACTACTGTTCGCAACAGTCTTATGTTTGGAAAAGCAAATACAGTTATGCTCATGTAAGACTCGCAATGAAAGATGTGCTAACAGAAATAAAAGGGGGAAAGAGAGAAGAGCACAGTAACAGGTTTCCGCAACATACCGCAACAGCAGGAGCCCTTCCATTCTAGCAGTACAGTGCACGTATGTAACTCCTCCATTTCGCTTAACAGCTTTGGACAGCGTACTAACCACGGCAGGAAGACGCATTCTCAAATCAAATGCATCAAAGTCTCTGTCACATCAAAGATTATAATATGTCAAGCCCCAGGTTGTGAGTGAATGCGTACGTTTTGATTCTGCTATCTCATATGCTTCTCACGAAGTCTATACAAGCAGTAAGAAATGTACTTAAACAGAACTATAGATAAACTCTCATAATATCTCCATCAAGTAGGCATCAGCTGATGTCCATATTTCACAAGTTCATAATCAGATCATCAAAAAGCGTAAAAGTAAAATAATGGCTTGTTGCATTACCAATTCCTAACCTTATTTCACAGTGAAAATGCTGAATATCACCACATTCCTTCGCATATGCTTGAATGCTGCTTATATCTACTCAAAAATATCTATTGGTCAAGGCATTCTGCGCTGCTGATCATTCTTCCTCAATCCAACTGAAGGACACTGGAAAAATCATAAACATGAACAGAAAAAATAGGGCTTTGGAAGGATACTCCAAGTCTGGATCTTGTTGCAAGCAAAATATGGTTTTAACCCCAATCTCACGTAGCTTGTCAAACATATTCAGGGGTCTAGCAATTAAAGATTGCAGATAGTAAGAACATCAAGAAATTAACACATTTCCAATAAAGTCATCATTTGACAGAAGGATATTAGGAAAACCTGTAAGCACGATCCAACAATTAAATCGGGACGAAGAAAGTTATAGTTCATTCCTAACTCGTGCCTGTATGTTAAAACTGAAATGAAAAAAAACACATAGGAATAAATCAGTGACTGGAATGCATAATAAGGAGAACAAGAAAAAAATAAACAAGCTTAGGATTACTTGAGAGACAACGGAAAAAAAAAACTAATCTAAGATGAAAAGTAAAAGTAAATTAGTTTAGTTAAGTTCTAATCTAGAAAAAAACTAAAGTAAAAGTAAAAGTAGAATATAATGAACCAAATCAATATTCCAATATCAGACAACAACTGGTAGACATCATTAGAGTTTCCACTGTAAAAACGTATATATAAGTATAATCTAAACGTACCAGCACCCATAGCTTGAGTCATGTCTTGGCTATATTCATCTGATCTCTCTTCCTTCTTTGAAACACCACTCATCTCTGAGCTAGATTTTGCATCTGATACTGCCTACAGTCCAAGCATTTTGACAAGTTTCAAACAGAGCAAGTAAAAAAAACCCAACAACACTTAAATAACAAATATAAAAGATAGTAGAAAATTCTCTGACCATTAAACTACAGTATAGAATCTTATAGGGGTGTATACCTGTAAAAAAAGTCGAGATTTTGGATCATTGGCTTTGATCGGCACTTGCAACAAAAAAAAATATATATATATATATATATATATATATAAATGTAAAGAAGATTGTTTTTTTTTTAATTACTAGAGTAAATAAGTGAAGGAGATGGTACCAGCATCTTCAAAAAAGACGAAGAAGGATCTCTCTGATTGCCTCCGAATCCCAGCAGAGGTGACACTGAGGATCTGACGATCAAACACAACACATAACTTCAAACTGAATCAAAATTCCCAAATCAACAACATTTTAAGAAATTGCTAATTTCTGAAAGCAAGAACGGTACCTGGGAAGATTCTGAAGGCCATTCATCTTTAGCGAGAGTGTAGGAAAATATCAGAGGAAGCAAACAAAGCTACTCGCTCGGTGTATGATAAAAATCTGGTAATTATAGTAATTTCAGTTCAGGTCCCTAATTGTTTGTGAGTGTGACTCTAATGGTCGCGACTCGCGAGAGTAAATTGGGACCCCACCGGGAATGCAATCACTTTTGTTTCTTACGTAAAGGGTAAATATTATTAATAAAAAAGCTCCAACTTTTACTTTATATATCAGAAACACCCTGTTAACCCAAAAAAATCATAAACTACCACAAAACATTCCATCCAACTAGGAATTAACCATGCTGAATTTGGTCAAATACTTAGCTTTATTGTGATCCCAACACCGAATCTCGTTGTCCTTAGCGTCCGATTCGATTGAGCTGTGAGGGTTTGTTCTGGGTCCACATGATCTGATTGTGTATGTTTGCCACATCAGCACCGTTAATTTTAAAGTGGGTTATTTGCAAACTATTTTTGTTAAAAGGTTATTTTATTTAGATAAAAATTGAGAGATTCTTTTTCATATTTTCCATTTTTATAAGACTAATGGAGACCACTCATATGACGTCATCACGTCTCTTATTGCTACAAAAGATCTTCTCTGCAATTTCCATTTCTTACCCCAATTATTTTCAACTCTAATATTATAACCTTTTTCATCAAAAGTGATTCACAAACAGTAAAAGTCAATTGACGACAAAAAAAAAACATAAAAGTCAATTGAAAGGAATCAAAGACTGTTCAAAACGAATTTAACTCCAGAATCAAAGAGTTATTGTCAGGCATAATCAGAATAATGAGAGCGTGGAAAGAAAGAAAAAAACATGCAATAAATTTTGAAGAAAAACAGAAAAGGTCTCATGGATTTACATAAGCTTCTATAGATCCAAGTTCCACCTATTAGGATCCTCAGAAGGAGTGGAGGAACCTCCAAAAAGACTAATCTTTGGTCTTCTTTGATCTTTCCCCATTGGTAACTTCCAAAACGAATCTGAGTTCTCGAAGAAAATGTATGCAGCAATGACTGATGCCATGAACAAGCAAAACAGCAGTGCATAAATTTGCCACTCTGCACATCAAAAAAAGGGGGGATATGAGTGAGAGATATATATACATAAACGTATATACGCCAAGCCTATTTGCAGACAGCAACAAACCTTTCCACTCTTTTGGTACATTGAGTTTGGTCACCATCTCACCCCATTCGCTCGAAGTTGTCAGTATAACCCTAAGCCACAAGTTAACAAAGAACCAAATTAGATAAGATCAATATTAGAAACAGTGCTATTAAATCCCAATAATGAGACAAGGGTTTTGATTATCATTATCTTTTCAACTGATCACCATACCTTTCACTAGGGCAGAACTCAAGTGAAGCAATCGATAGACCAGGATGTAACCTCTTACTGTAGTGGTAGATTTCCATTGTCTTAACTTCAGCAACAGATACATCTCCATCTTTGCCACCCCTACAAAAAGGCGCAAAATATGAGGATTTTTTTAACCTTTCTTTCTATATTCAGAAGCCTGACAATAACCCTCCTGGGATGAAGAAACACTCACAAAGCAATATATTTTCCATCCAAGCTCACTGCCATTGTCGATGCAGTCTTCTTTGACAGCTTCTTGAACCCAAGCTTCTTCCATGTACTAATGTCATAAACATTGACCACAGGCGTATCACCTGATTCCAAATGTTTAAGGTTACATATGATGTTATGAATTTAAAACACTACTAGTGATGCATGTAATAGTTTAGTCGAGAGTTGATATATTATCTACCTCTTTGAGCAGCACAAAACAAAAAAGGTTTTGTCCCATCTTTAGAGAAACAGCACAGTTCAATACTTTCATCCTGCAGACATGCCGATATCAGAATCAGAATATAAGGGTATTTAGAATACGTTACAGACGTGGGAAAAGGAACTCAAAACAAAGAAATCCATCAGTTTCACATACCCCACTACGTTCCAAAGTAGACAAAGGAAAACCATCTTCTGCTTTCCATATTCTAGCTGATCCATCAGTTGACGTTGTAGCTAAGAACTCTGAGTCAAGACTACAACAAAAAATGCAGATATGAGAGAGATGCACATAATCAGCTACGTTTCACAATCTCCATTAACTTCTATTTGTGTTGTCTGACCTGAGTCTACTAGCTCAATTATATTTTAAATTGAAAAGAATATAAAAGGAGGGATGACGGGAGAGAAGATTCCGGTTGTTACCTAAAATCCATATCCCGGATGGATTTGTGTGCCTTTGGCTCATCCAAAATTACATGTAGGTTTGGCCAATCCATAATTCTGAGACATCCATCCTGAAAATAGCCAGCAGTAAGCAACAACAAAAATTGCGAAATAATAAAAGGAAAAAAAAAGCACTTATTTGGTCCATCCTTACCAATCCCCCAACAGCTAATTTAGACCCATCAAAGCTGAAAGCCATACACTTTTGTAGTCCAGCATTTTGGAGAGGAAGAAGTTCTTTGGCTAAGATCGTAATACCTTTTTCTCCTCCAACAATCTCAAACGACCTGAAAACCATTAAACTCTATTTACTACCATCTAGACCATAAACAAAATTTGTGTAGACAATGAAGTAGATAGTATCCAAAACCGGTGGAAGTCAATTTCGCTTCTCTAGTATGCATAAAATAGATGGAATAATAGAGTTGCAAAAGATGGTTGCAATAAAGGGAAGTCAAAATTTTATACAAGAATCAAAACTTGAAAGAGACCCCAATAATTATGAAAGGTATGAACAAGAGAAGCAACCAATTGATAATGAAGACACAGTGATAAGAGAAGCAACATGATGTCCAGATTAAATCATAAGATCGAGAAAGTATCATACATTATCAGTAGCAAGTCAACAAAATTAGAAACATTGTACATAGAAAGAAACGTACTTGCAACCACCTTTGGAGGTCGAGCAAACAAAATAATCACCACCAGGATGCCCTGAAACTGTCACAGGATCACCATCACTCTCTTTAAACGTGTGTGTTGCCTATGGAAATCAAACAAGAAGAAAAAAGTTGTTTTGCTTTCATTAGTTGACAGTAGTAAATAGCTAAAGAACAGGGGTTTTTGTCCTGTTTTGTCGGAATCTGAAGAAAAACCCTAGATTGATTCAAAAAACCCCAAATTTCCCAATTCATAACAATTTCACCCAAAACCCAATAAAATTTTGAAACTTTCGATTCGTTCCAGACACATGACACATTTCAAAAATAAATGGTGAAAAAAGAATTACCAAGGGAGAGGAAGATAGAGAAACAGTAATAGGGTCGAAAGAGAAGATGTTAAGGTGAGCGGGAGCAGAGACAGACGAGCCACGACGTTTAGCAGCTTTAGCGATAATGACCCAATTTAGTTTCTTCAGGCGACGGATCCATGCTCCGCACACAACATGTCCACTCTCACGACTCGCTTCTTCAATATCCATTCGTTTGATTAATGGATTGATTTTTCCTCTTTTGGTCTTCTTCTACACAAATCTAAATGATATTTGATATCTCTTTCCTTGGCTAATTCGGATCCTTATATATACAAAGTTGTTTTTTCTGTTATATATATGTTGTTCCAGACCAGAAGAGGAAAACCGAAAGTAAAACAAAAACAAAAGAGGAGTTGACTTTGGAAATTGGACAGAGAGATTTGGTTGGGTATTTAATGAAATTGCAAAATCTCAGATTTAACAAACGGAGATTTGCGCTGTAGTTTTAACTAAAATCGTGCATTTGTGAGATTATAAGAGAAGTCAAAGGCGGTGGTGGGAAAGGATATTCCTTTGATCCTTGTTCTGATGCCCATATTTAATACAACTACTAGTACCGGTCACATCGTGCTTCCGTGATCCATAGCAGACTTCCCCATTTGTGTCAATCTCAATTGTTTTCAAAAAATAAAAAGGAAATAAAACTGAATACAAAAAGATTAAACGAATTGAATGTTGGAACAAAATATTTAATACTAATTTTTTAAGTATGAAACGATATGAGAAAATTTATCAAACTGATGCACTTTTTTTTTACTAATAATGCATACAACTAGATGTCACTTCGATATTATAGATTTTTATATTAATTCTACAAATTTGATTTATAGTTAGTGTGAAGTATGATTTTCCGATTGTCAATCAAACTATAAAACAAGATAACGCATCGAATGTTTCCGCATCTCACGAAACCGGTGAGAAACCAAATTCTCATATATATGCTAAGAAAAACAATGCACACTTACACCCCAACAAGACGGAACAACTTCAAAGGCTAGCATACAATATAGATTCTCCGAAGATCTCAGACACATGTATAGCTTCCTTGTCCGAATCTCGAGAGTTTTGCCTCCCACACCCTTCATTTTTGTCCCTAGTCGTTTACAACATGCATGACTATCTTCGCGGGACTGGCCATGTCCGTGTACGAAGAAGCATATTTATTTATCGGCAATCTCAAGCACGTCCTCCACTATAAGAAGACAATCGCAAATAGACGGCCAAATCTATTGGTTTTCGTCATTTTCGATGGATCTCACTATTTTTTCTAGAGTGTCTGAAACGAAACCCGCGTTGAAAATCTGTCGGTTCACATCACAAGTTTGAAATTTTTTATCTCTTTGGTTATTCCATTAGGATTACACGAATCAGTTTACTCATCTTTTATCAGCCTTATCGACATCCAGGAAGAGAGACTATAAGATGTTCATCATAAAGTGTGTATTCCAAACTTCTATTTACTTTTTATGGCGTGTCCATTGATTTTTAAGAGTAAAATATAAATAGAGGATTGGAACCAGCGCAGATATGGAGAAGTTCTATCGCTCATGTCCAACTTAGTAAAAGGTGTGAAAAGTACAGTTCGAAACCGTCTCTCAACACTTTAGAGTTAATGTATTTGGTGGGAAAGAATGCATCATTGGTTTGCCTCACGAGTTTAAATATTTAATTTCTTCGGCTAGTTTTTTTTTGTTTAACATTTATTTCTTTTGGTTTTTCAGCTCTATCGAAAATGGGATACTCTTTTTCCCATGAGCTGGTTTTGTCCCAATTGAATTTTCCATCTTTGGGTTTTAACAAACCACCACTTTCGATTCTACCTTTCTAAAAGCTCTAATTTTTTTAAAATATTGTTCAAAACAATAGCATTTATTTTTAAAAAAAGAAAATAAATGGTTTTTGAAGTTTCGAACCTTCAGTTCTCTATTCAAACCAAGCATTTAAATATGATTTAAATGTGGTTTCCCGGTTCAACAGCGATTACCGGTTTTTTGATCCGGGCCGGACCGAGCCGTATCTGAATTCTGAACACTTGCGTCACGAGGATCGTTCGTGCCGTCGCTGCGATCTGACAAAAATTAAAAGTGTTACGATTCCATCGTCTCTTTCCCATTTGCGATTTGTCGAACCCTCCTCTTTCTCGAAGTGCTGTGATGGTGCTTCCACTCCTCCGGCACGCTGTGATCACCCGCACTTCTTCATTTCTCAGAGCTCGTCTTCTCGCTCCTGCCTCCGGATTCCATACTCGGTACGCTTATTCCATTCACGCATCTTCTCTCGTCCCGCCTCTTTCGAAGTTTTGATGTTGCTCTTCATGTGCGATCCTTGGCAATTTGATTAGTGAGCTGATATCTCAGTTTGATTTCGTTTTCACTTTTCTTTTGTCTGTTTGGGTAATCCTCCATTGACTTTTAGGAGTTTTCATTGTATAGTGATGTTTAAGTGTTTAATTTTGGACGAGAACACTTTTATTGGTAGAAAGAATGCCAATCTGTTTTTGTTTGAACCAATTGAGCTATTTTGTTTTCTGAAATGGAATTTATGGGTTTATCTTCTCTAATTGGTGAGTTGATTTTCCATTTTGTATTGCTCGCATTGGATAACAAGTGTGTCCTTCCAGTCTCCGTTAATTCCGATAGCCTTGAGCTAGATAATTTTCTAGTTTGTTCAGTATAAATTTCTGAAAAATTGGAAGATGAATTTTCCATTCAGTCTAAAGCTCAAAAGATTTGTTGGTTTTAAAATAATACTCTGACCCACTCCTCTCGGTAATTGGCTCAGCTTTTCTAATGGACTATACAACTTGGACGACAAGATTTGTAGCAGTAATGGTGCGAGGTATGTGTTATATACCACAAATCTTGGTAATTGATGATGGTCACAGAAAAGGTTTACCCAAATTGTTGTAAAATTAAGTTAAGAACAGCATGAACAGTTTATTCCAGTTCCTTTTCTATCTTTTTCTCTAGGTTTAACTCTATCTTGTACATTTTTCATTAAGATCTCTTTTTTTTGTTAGACGAAGTGTTTGAGTTTGTCTATACAGTGATGACTTCTCTTTCTGGAAATTAAGGACAAGATTTATTCATATAGAAACCAGTGCGATCTTAGGCATTCAAGGTTTAAGAGTATAAATTAAACAGAAACTAACATGGTTGTGTTAATCAATTCCTACGTGTTATTTGTAGCTTACTAGTATCCTCTGAACTGTTTTTGTAAAATTGTTTTGGGGAATGTGTTAGTCCTTTTCAGATTTGTCTATTCTACATTTTCAGGTCTGCCTTGGTAGACATGATTACAAGAATGGATGATAGTCCTCCAAAGCCTATTGTAAGTTTTACAGTTAGTACTGTTTTTTTTTGCTCTTTCATCTATCCCTGTTTCTCACAGACATTGTTTTCTTGTAGTTGCGATTTGGTGTGCAAAACTTTTCATCTACAGGTATTCATACATTGCTATGTCATCTTATGGAATAAGGATCTTCATAAATGAGTCAAAAATCAATTCCATTATAGAATTACTAAACCAGTCGATATATGGGATTTGCATCTGACAAAGCAACCTGTGGACAGTTGTAAAATTATTTTTGCCATAAAATTTACCAAGATACAAATGTTAAGTGGGTGATAATAATTAATGGCAACATTTAGGTTGTAGAAAAAAAAAGAGATGTTTGTTGATTCAGGTGCAAAACCTTCCCATAACACTCTCTTCTCTGATGTTTCTGCTTCCATCTTACTCTTAAATAGAGTGACAGGTTATGCAGTCGATTATACAAGATATTTCCGTTAATTTTATTTGTATTTGGGCTATAGGTCCCACAACACAGATGGTTCTTGCAATGCCAGCCTTGTCTCCTACAATGGTAGGAAATTGGACTTCAATCTTGTAAAGAAATGTTGGCCTCCATGTTAGAAGTCATAGTTTTATATTTGTTGGGCTTTTGCAGAGTCATGGAAATGTTGCGAAATGGATAAAGAAAGAAGGTGACAAGGTTGGTTATTTCTTATTTTGGTTGACAAAATTTTTGTTGACTTGTATGATGTTATTTAAGAATAAGAATTATACAAGGAAGACAATAATTGATGATTTAGCTGACAAAGAAAATATAACATGTTGAATTTCTCAGTAACTAGTTTGAATTTTGGTTCTTCCTGGCAGATAGAGGTGGGGGATGTATTATGTGAAATAGAGACAGACAAAGCCACGGTAGAATTTGAAAGTCAAGAGGAAGGGTAATTTAAAAAAGCCGGTTCATGATTTTTTGTGTGTTTAATTTATACACTATACCTTGGTAATTCAAATATCTGACTCATAATAAGTATATGCAATGTCAATTGGCTTACAATGAAGCATGTTTTTGTAGATATCTGGCCAAGATTTTAGTAACTGAAGGATCAAAAGATATTCCTGTTAATGAACCGATTGCAATAATGGTAAGCACAATGGCTGTCTTATTCTTTTAAAGAACCATGAATCATCTCACAACAGGTGATACAGGCATCAACCTTTGCTCATTAGGAGTTCCTTTTTCTTTAACTAGTATGCTCCCATTGGCCTCTTCATTTTCTTTTGTTCCTGGGTTTAAATCCTGGACGATTTAACGAATCATAGAGATCTATGGTATTTCATTATCAATATTTATTGTGGGAAAAATGAGCAAGATCCAATCTTCATGCTATCTCTTCTTCTAAATGTTACCTTGTGTCACACTGAGTTCTCATGCCATGTACCCTACATGATATTTCATGTTTCTGGTCAGCATCTTGCTGCATAAGTTTGATGGATAAGAGTTCTATTTTATCTTATTTAATTGTGACCAAGGTTGAGGAGGAAGACGACATTCAAAATGTTTCTGCTACCGTAGAGGGTGGACGAGCTGGTAAAGAGGAAACATCAGCTCATCAAGAGATGAAATCTGAAGAAAGCACACAACAACAAGGTTCCATTCAGCCCGATGCATCAGATCTTCCGCCACATGTTGTCTTAGAAATGCCAGCACTTTCTCCTACAATGGTATGAAATTCCATATCTTATGGTAGGTTATATTGGATGCGAATGCATCCACCTTTTTTTATCTTGAGACCCTGAATCATTTATTTGTTTATTTATGGGCAGAACCAAGGTAACATTGCCAAATGGTGGAAAAAAGAGGGCGACAAGGTTAGTTTCTAGTGAACCAAGACTGAAGAGTAAATTGCCATTGTAATTTCACATAAGGAATCGGGTGTTTATGCTCTTGCTTGTGTTGATTCTTCAGATTGAAGTGGGTGATGTCATAGGTGAGATAGAGACTGACAAAGCAACTCTGGAATTTGAAAGCCTTGAAGAGGGGTAAACATCTGTCACTTTATTCCTATTATCAATCACTTGGAGCATAAACAATATATCTTTTACTTGGCAGCCTGGTGGTGTTCAATCTATATAGCATTCATAATCTGTGGGTATTGTTTTATTTTTTGGTTTAAGTGAGAAGAAAAATGTTGATTGCAAAAGTAAGATCTGTCTAAATGATCTCCCTTGAAATGATACTATGATAGTGTCATCTGATTTTAAGATTAATATCATATTTCCTGGTTTCTGTATGAGCATGGGCTTCCTCAATAAAAGAAGATTTACGTAGAAGCCTCATTAATATTCCGATGAGTGATTTTATTAATAGATTGTATAACGTGATGGATGACTTTTGGTGTAGGTACTTGGCTAAGATTCTAATTCCTGAAGGTTCCAAGGATGTGGCTGTCGGAAAGCCAATTGCCCTTATAGTAAGTCTTTTAGTTCAGAAGTGCATTGAAGAATTCTTGATGCCAGAAGACATTTTTACTACTGATATATTTAATCCATTTGTTTTACTAGCCTCTGTGTAATGCATTTTGTGCATAAATTTTAGGCCTTCTTCTAGTTCCATGCTACATTACATATTCCCTGAAGTAAAAGTTATGTCTGCACACAGAATCTTTGAAAATTCAATTGCATGCAGATTAGGGGGTATTAGAAGCTAATCCTTCTCTGTGTAGGTTGAAGATGCTGAAAGTATTGAAGCCATCAGGTCTTCTTCCTCTGGTGGTTCTGTGGTTGAGACAGTGAAACAGGTCCCTGAAAGTGTTGTAGATAAGTCTGGAGGGAGGAAAGCAGGATTCACAAAGATCAGTCCTGCTGCAAAGCTAATGATTTTAGAATATGGATTGGAGGCATCATCAATTGAGGCATCTGGTCCCTACAGTACATTACTGAAATCAGATGTTGTGGCCGCAATTGCTTCTGGAAAAACATCTAAAGCATCTGCGTCTACGAAGAAACAACCATCGAAGGACACCCTGTCTAAATCCTCCTCCAAATCTTTGCCTGAATCAAAGTCTTCTGTGACACAGTCAGATAACTATGAAGATTTCCCGAATAGTCAAATTCGCAAGGTAATTTAACATTTAGCACTCTCTATGCGGAGAATGACGAATATTTCCTGTCAAAGCTTTCCTTCCTAGGTGATAAGGTCGTTTTGACTTCATTGTACAATATGCTAGCCTGTTCAAAGGTTTCTATGACATTTTGAAGAACTTTGGAAGCTGCCAAATTTACATGTTTCAAATACTTTTATTTGGAGGGGTTAGTTGAAATAAGTGCCGTATGTATGTTTTTTTGAGTTGATAAGTACGTAGTCAAGGTTAACATTTACTTATATGGTTACATTTTGCATGCTATGGAATGATTCATATGACAGTCATGATTGCACGAGTAGAGTTCGCAAGAACTTTTGGTTGCAATTCTCTTAGTCTGCATTCTTTGAGATGACAGCTATAGCAATGGGTGTGAGTAGCTTTTGTCTATTTTACAATCATTGATAGTGGATAGAAACTGTCCATCACTCAAGGCGAACAGTTGGTGTTTGCTGCTAGGATCATAATGAAATCCTGACTTCTGTTTAACTTTTCACACTTGGCAGATTATAGCTAAACGCTTATTGGAATCAAAACAGAAGATACCCCATTTGTATTTACAATCAGGTTGGTAATTCACAACCTTTGTGTATCTTTTTTGCGATTGAAGCATTTGATTGTGCCTGCAGATGTTGTATTGGATCCTCTTCTTGCATTTAGAAAAGAGCTTCAAGGTTTGTAGACTGCTCCTTATCCCACATCCTGGTAGCTTATTAACAAATTGAGTCTCTGAGTGAACTGTGCTTTCATGATCTACAGAAAACCATGGTGTTAAAGTGTCTGTCAATGACATAGTTATCAAAGCAGTGGCAGTCACACTGAGGAATGTCCGACAAGCTAATGGTGAGAAATTATATTCTGCTCGTAAATCATGCTATCAAATAAATAAACCATGGCTTGTTTCCATCCCTATTCTAGAGCTAGATTAAAACCAAGTTCTTCCTGTTTAAGGCAATTTGGCACTCATGTTTGATATAATTGCTGTACCTTTTGCCTATGTTGAGAATATTTAGTAAAGATGTTTTGAGATTGTAATATTGTAACATTCAAAATGACTGGTAGTTTTAGACTTCAGTTTTAGTAGTAACGAGTAGGATATTTTTCAGTTGGTGTTTGATGTAATGATCTGTGAATTGCAATAGTGTGGTTGGTATCTATCTCTCTTTGTGCTTGCTCAAACCTCCGTTTCCATTGCTTATAGTATTTTGTCTCAATGTCTGGCAGCTTTCTGGGATGCTGAGAAAGGAGATATCGTTATGTGTCACGATGTTGACATATCAATTGCAGTTGCAACTGAGAAGGTACACTCTTGTGTTGGATTTTCTGATTACTTCCAACAAATTTTCTCATTTTCTTGGCCTGTCTTGCAGGGCTTAATGACTCCAATTATCAGAAATGCAGACCAGAAATCTATTTCTGCTATTTCCTTAGAGGTAATTTAATATTCTCTGAAGTTTAACGAAAATGCCAGGCTATAAAGTACACTTGTTTGATCAGTTCTTACCATAAGTCATGTGCTGCTTATCAGTAGTTATTAAATTGATTTCTTAATTGATTTGCGGAGCAGGTTAAGGAGCTGGCACAAAAGGCGCGATCTGGAAAGCTTGTTCCTCATGAGTTTCAAGGAGGGACATTCAGGTATTCATCATTTTAAGTTCTGAAGCATCGTCTGTAATTGTGTGTAAATTTCCCTACTTAGTGAGAAACCAATTCTTTATTGTTTTTCAGCATTTCAAATCTCGGAATGTATCCTGTAGACCATTTCTGTGCAATCATTAACCCCCCTCAGGTAATCATAGCCTCAATAATTCACCTTAATTACAGATTGAAGATTAACTTTTGTTGTTTGAGATTTTTTGTCGTGGAAGATTTAAGTTTAGTCATTATAGAGATGCAGATATGTGTTTAGATAATAAACTCTAGGGCCGTCAATTGTCTTGCAGGCTGGAATTCTAGCAGTTGGTAGAGGAAATAAAGTGGTTGAGGCAGTTATTGGAATAGATGGTAAGATAGTAACATCCTTTTGGGTTATCAACTTTGGGTTGCTATTCTGATAAGGTTATGACAAGTTTTTGTCATTGTTTCAGGAACTGAGAAGCCTTCAGTTGTAACAAAAATGAATGTAACACTATCTGCTGATCATCGGATCTTTGATGGACAAGTTGGAGGTAATGCAACATTCAGTAGTTTCTATTGCCATCATTCACTGTGTTTCTCCTTTGTTACTCATTGCTTTAATGAAACCGCTTCCGTTTCAGCTTCGTTTATGTCTGAATTGCGTTCAAACTTTGAGGATGTTCGAAGACTTCTTCTGTGAGAAAGATTCAACTGTTTATCAAATGAATTTGGGAATACAACATAACAAACCTTGGACCTATCCACGAGCACATCTAGAACCAGAACTTCTGGTCTATAGGATAAGTTCTGATCACATCTTTGATTTTTTCCATTTGGTTCCTACTACCAAAAATTGGTTTTGGTTTACAATTGTTCCTTAAGATTGGTAACTTCCTGAGGTATTTTTGTTTTGCCCAGTCCTCTGAAAAATAAATAATTTCAGCTGTCAATAACACAACAGGTAAAATGATAAAGTCGTTTACCCCTCGTAACATTCTCATGGGTTTTAAAATGAGGTTAATTTCATTTGTAAAATCTTGTTTTAGAGCTTTAAGTAACTACTGTAAAATTTAAAATATTGAAATATCCGTCAAGTTTTTAGTCAAGAGACTAAACTAAAAGAAATTTGCATAATGTGGATTTGAAAGTTCAGAGATCCGACAAAAAGAATTTTCAGATGATGTAGCTGCTAAATCGTCCGTACCAGTCTAATGTGTTGTAATTCGTTATTTTTTTTAAAATGTTTTAAGATTTAAAAGATTTTACAATACATAATGCATAAATGTATATATTATAGAGAAGAAAGAAATGAGCGGCTTCGCGGGTTCAAAATCGGAGCAGACGCAGAGCCATCATCGCCTCTTCGATTTCGCCAAGACAGCCATAATTAACATCTTCGCACATCCTTATACCACTGTACGTAACATTCCCTCTTCCTCTCAACTCCATTTCCTTTACAAAGTTTCATCCTTTATGTCTCTCTCTCTGCGTATTTTTAGGTTTGCGAGCTGTACTGTGGCGGAGCTCCCGACACTGAAAAATGGGAAGCTACTCCTATTGGTCACTACATCGGAATTGGTAATTACCATACTTTTACTTATCTCCTCAGTGTTAGATACTGTATAATATCAATACAGCTTCGTCGAAGAGTGATGCGTTTGTTATATCGTTAGATACATCGTCTTCTGGGATTTCTTGCGTACGAGAAGCTTGGGAGAGTCAGAGAAAGAACTACGATGTGGAGTTCTTTGAAGTTGATCCTTCCAAGGCAAGGCCTGCTTTTGTTATTTTGTTGTTCCTTGTGTATCAGCTCTAAATGAAGTAATCTGGAGCTCATTTCTTTGTTTTTGCTTCATTTGGATGTCACAGGACGATCTTGAAATCCAGCTGCAGAAGAAGGTGGGGCAAGCTGATTTAATTTCCTGTTGGCGCCATCTGCAGGTTTGAGATTTTGTTGTTTGTTTTTCTCTGCGCCTAATGGAAATGTAGCAAAACAAGGATGTGATGGTTTATAATCCTTAACAAATTTTCTTTTATGTAGTTATGCTTTGAAACTGAGGAGAGTGCGAGAAGACTTCTAACTAATGTAGCATGTTTACTGAAACCTGGGGGTTATTTTTTCGGTATTACTCCTGACTCGTCTACGATATGGTATGAAATAATTTACTTTTATTGTGAGGGTTTCGTATGTTCTGTGTCTTAACTTGAATGCCTGTTGTGTTTTTCTTCTGTCTTTGTTGCTCTTTCTTTTTCAAATGATTTGTGCCAGTCTGTGTCCTGAATGTATTAGAGAAGATTGTGTCTTGTTGCAGTTAACTTTCTCTTAATTGTTTCCCTTTAATGAATCTTCAAAGAAAATATTTCTTGCCTCAGGTAAAATGCTTTGATTATTTGAAACCCTTTTTTTGCTCTCTAGTGGTGTATGAAACCTATCACAATAGACCAAGTTTGTTGTGTGTAATATCAAATGTATGTTTAGAATGAATTTTGACGTGAAAAATCATCTCAATCGATTGCAAGGGTGGAATTGTTTTAGATTACTCGAATTGGTGAATGTTACTTGTCCTATTGTTTCCTGTGAATTGATACAAAGATTTTCAGTTCATCAATTTCAACATTTGACATATACTTTGTTCAGTTGGACTACGCTCCTTAACATTCTGGTCAAACAGGGCAAAGTACCAGAAAAATGTTGAAGCATACCACAACAGGAGCGGTGCAAAGCCAAATGTTTTTCCCAACTACATTCGGTCTGAAAGTTACATGATCACTTTCGAATTGGAAGAAGAAAAGTGAGCATTTTTTTGAGAAATTTTCATTTGGCCGTGAAGTTTCGTATCTGAACTTGGACTATTTGCCATTTTCTTCTCAGATTTCCGCTTTTTGGAAAGAGGTACCAGTTGAAATTTTCTGGTGATAATGCTTCTGAAGACCATTGCTTGGTTCACTTCCCAAGCTTAATCAAGTGGGTTATCGTGTGCACCATGTCTCACTTTTTTTTTCAAGCATAACGCTAACTGGATGATACGGTATTACCATATCAACAATGTGCACTTATATTAAACAAAGAAAACAATGCGCACTTATTGAACTTGGGGCTTGTATTTATTCTTAAACTCTTTAAAGTTGATTAGATCTTCATTGCAATCCTACTCATGATATTGTTTCTAGCTGTGCTACAAATGATGTCCAATCTTTGCATATCTTTCGATTCTCCGTCTTCTAATTTTTGATTTTTGTATAAAATTATTCAGGTTAGCAAGGGAGGCTGGCCTTGAATATGTGGAGATTCAAAGTTTAACAGATTTTTACGATGATAACAGGTTCGAAAGTCTTACAATGTTTGCACATTCTCAATCTCATACAATGGAGAACTTGTATATTACAGGTGCTTCTTTCTAAGGTTGTACATTGCTGATTCTGTTCAACTCTTATTGTCAGAGCCCAATTTGCAAGCTTGCTGATGAATGCTGGTCCTAACTTCGTTGACCCTAGGGGAAAACTTCTGCCACGAGCATTTGATTTGTTAGGTAACCTTGTCATCATCTTATGCCATCTTATCTTATCTCCATTTTTGATATTTTTCGTAGTCACTTAGTTAACCTTATGTTGCGCAGGGCTCTATGCAACATTCATATTTCAGAAGCCTGACCCAGATCTTGAGCATCCTCTAACGACCCCAATACCTTTTGAGGGTTCCGATAATCATGATGAGGCAAGTGCTTTTTTTCTTGTCATATCTCATTCTATACAAGTATAAAATTTCTCTGAACTTCCCTTTCATTTGAGAAAAAGAGTCTGGCTATGGCTTTAGTGTAGTCTGTTAGTTAGAAAACAACAGTTGCTTCAGTCTCCGGCTCCCTGCCCAGATTTTATTGTAGTTGGTCTAATCTCTTAAATCGTTCTTCACGACTTTGCAGAAAGATTTGTTGATGAACACTGACACAAGTGCACCTGTGGAAGATTCATCACAAGGACTAGAGAAGATTAGTGAACAGAAAGGAATATTGGGACCAGGCCCTGCTGATTTACGTTTCTCTGAGGCAATTTGATGCCCATTTTCTTTCAAGAAGATGAACTAATGCTTTGGTGATGTAGTAAAAGTGTTCAATAACACAGATGAGCTAAACAGTGCGTCTAGGTTTGCTATAATATCAGATCACGTTGTCCGTGCGTTTTTAACAAACATTTCCATCAATATTCAACAACACTTTAACATTTTACTCCATGATTCAAAAGCGAGATGAGCAATAAATTTAACTGTTTCAGAAGAGGCAGCTGGATTTTGGTGACAAGAACCAACTACTCTTCCTCCTGCGAGAAAAAGATCCATCATGCTACAATTCACTTCAATCAGAATCGGAGTCATGCCTCCTCCTTTTATCCTTCTTCTCTTTCTTGTGCTTCTTTCTCTCATCTGAATCACGGGTGTGTCGTTTCTCATGCCTCTCGCGTTTTTCACGCCTATCATGTCTCTCTTCCTTCTCTCTCTTTGCAGGTTTTCTTTCCTCATGCCTCTCCTTCTTTTGGTCCCTCTCAACATCATCTGGTCCATCTTCAACAGTTTTGATCACTGATGTATCTGCTGGCAAACGTGCTGGCTCTGCGGCTTCTTTATGAAAGGATGTAAGGGTTCTCAGATCTTCCCAAGGTCATGGTGCACTGTACAGAGTTGCAGAAAGAAATGTGAGAAGAAGGACGAAGGTAAACTACCAATAAAACATTAAGCCACCAAAATAGTTAACAGTCACACAGAAGAAAAGAACTTACTTTGCATAGCCAAGGCCGTGAACCCACACTGCATCAGCATTCCCTGCACCCAAGTCCTCAGCTGTTGAACCCCTCTTCACAAGTTCAGTAAACTCTTGCTTGTCAAGGCGATTGCCTTGTGGTCTTGAAGAGGACTTTGGTGCCAAGCCGAGAGCCTCCCTCATGGCTTGTTCCTCCTGTTCCTTAACTCTTTGAATCTCCTCTTTCATTGCATCCGTGTTGGAACCCTTTTGCTTTTTATCTCTCGCATACCAGTGAAGATCTTTACCTATTCAGTTGTAATTAGAGAAACGAATGTCAGTCCAAACTCCTACATTGCATATTAATCTATAAAAATATAATAGCTACAAGGAAGAGGAAGAAAAAATCATGATGAAATATGCACAGATTCATCACAGAGAAAAGGAGAAGGCAGTGAATTTTTCAAAGGAGCAATTGAAGTAAAACAACCATTGATTGCCCAAAATCCAATGAGATTGAACAAAGCAAGGAAGCACACAGAAGCTTTTTGAATGCAAAATGATCATAAAGAGAAACAATTTTAGCTCAAATATCACTATAAAAGCTGCAGTAGAAAACCCCAGAATCGAAAAGAATTTCTGAACTAAGGATTATTTATCAGTCACAATATATACACACCATACGACTTCATGAAGTTGAGATGCTTAAGAAAAATAACCTTTTTGCCATCTTCCAACAGGGGCCTTGATGCTGTGACCCAAATAATTCTCTCTGTGTTTATCAGCCTTCACTTCATCCCAACTGAATTCTGCAAAATTATCAACAAAATTCAGTTACTTTATTACAGTCTCAATGCATAATCATAATAAGCAGCACATGTTATACATATTGATTTGAAAACAAATTGCCAAATGCTTCTTATGAATTTCAGCTTCTGCCACAAATGCTTATACACAATCCAATCCACCTTCACACCCTAGATCGTTCCTGAAGGAACCTTAAAACCAAATAAATAATAAAGAGTAGCAGAGAAAGACGAACAAATTGCGGTGGATGATACATTGAAACCCTAAAAATTGAGAAGTTATACCGGATCTTGTAATTAGAAGCAAAATTCAAAACGAATTTAATGAAGCTTACGATCTCGACCACCACGAACACCGCCCCTAGTCGGATGATACATCGAAACCCTAAAAGATGCAAACTTTTCTGTGCTCGACCTTGTTTTGCCCTCAGAAAGCTAAACCGAAATACTGAATACGAATTTCTCAGATTCTGCTTCGGATTGAAGAACAAATATTACTTCAGACAAAAAATTTAAGTTCTTTTCGATTAACAAAAAAATAAAAAAATTGAAGACGGTGATTAATATGATTTATGGGCCAGTTTGGTGGCCTAACCTTCAAGGTCTAGATCGGGCTTTCGGCCCATTAGTGTTAATAGAAACAAAACTTGAAAAGAAAGACGTGTCGCATACAAAGGAGAAGTGGTAAGAGAGAAGTGACCACCAGACAATTGTAAGCCTAATCCGCCGATTCAAAACCCTAAACAGTAAGACAATGGCTGAAGCTGATGAGCGTTCTCTTGGCTCAGATTCTTCTCCGATAAAGTTACCTTTTTTCATCTCCAACTTATTCCCATTTCTTCAACCTAAGCCTCCTCCTGCTGCTAATGATGCCAATGGTTCTAAACCCACGGATGTCTCCGGCGAAAAGGAACCTCAGAACTCGACCTACGAGACTGTCTCTTTCCCCTACAATCCACCCAAGAACGCAGAGCCGCTGAAGTATGAGGCTGAGGTCAGCTCCGGCAGGACTTCCAATTCCCTCGTCCTTTGGCAGGTATTTATGGCTTATGAGTTGTGAAAATCATGGAATTGTGATTTGAATTGGATTACAATTGGGTTTGGTGAGACGTGCTATGTAATGTTCTTTTTGATGGGAACAATGGAATTGGTAGGGACCATGGCTGTTTGTGGCAGATGTTCATAATTATGTCTCCATTTGCTGCATTAAATATTGAAAATGGTCGTCGTTTTTGTTATGCTCCTGTATCTTTCATCTTTTTGATTCATGCAATAGTACCTTTCACAATTAGCTGGATGTTTTGTCGTTCATGGAGTTTGAAGCCTTCTCATTTGTATGCTATTGTGCTCTGTTTCAATTGCTCTCGTAACTATTAAAACAGTAGTCAGTTTTAACAGTGGGTTGTATGTTTTGTTGTAATCAAAGCTATCAATGGCTAGTTTGATATATGAATTGCATTAACTGGTATCTGCAACTCTAGATGTTTCGGTTGTGGTGTGCTTTATTTGTTCTGATGGTGTGTTCAAATTCTGCAAAAAGTTGAATTCTTCATGGTTGATTCAGTGGAGTATTTTTCCAAACTATTTCAGGTATACGCACTTGGAGGATTTCTCGTCCTGAAGTGGGCCTGGGCGAGATGGAATGAGAGGAACGAGAGAATTAACAAAAAGGAGACGGCGGATGACGATGATCATCAACCTTCTCATCTGGAAGATGATGATGATCAACGGTCTGATGGGCATAAAGATAGTCGTATTGCATGAACACGATGAAATGTTGCCCATTTTGGTTATGTATAGCAAAAACAACGAAAACTTCAGGGTGAAGATTTCTTATTTTCTATAGTATTTACTCAAGTCTTGAGTTTCATCTCATTCTGTAATGACTAGAGTTCTCTTCTCATACTCACAAAAAGGTTTCTTTTTTCTTCTTCTTTTTTTGAACAAATCTCTTCGTCTTGTTATGGCTGTGCAGTATATTTGTTTCGAGACTTGTAATAGATCATCATAAGTTAGGTTTCAGGAGACTTTGCCTTCATTCGCCTGTAAATATCATATTTTGGTCAAATAAACACAACATAATCAATGATTTCATACATATCAACGACCAAGGTCCTATAGTTACAAGGTTATGAATCACATACAAAACATTTGCCTCTTCTTTACAGTAATTTGACTTTGTTTCTGCCAAATCCATACAAAGCTGATAGACTACAAACCGGGTATACATCAACAACAATCTACAAAGATCCAACAATAGTATCGTAGGTTTGATCACAAGCACCAGCAGAATCATAAGCCATCATCTGAACCACCAGTGGGAGGGAGCCCAACCGGGCGTGTGTAATAAGGAGTCGAACACATTTCTCTAAAACGCATCACTGAGCTGGGATACAAGTTTCGAGTAGGAGTCATAGGAGTATATGTACTTGTCTATCTAAGTTGAAGCTAGGTAAGGATACTAGGTTACCTCCAAAACCAGATGTTACACAAGAGATTGCACTGCCTGAAACATTTGGTATGCCTTTATGAAGTCTGAATCCTGGAACATCAATCATTGGTGGACCCTCTGCCCCGAAGCTGTCCGATAGTTTTGGTCCACCGATGTATGGGGTGGTCAAGAGTCGGCCATCCATTGACAAAGGAGGACTGGTGTCTATTTGGCTTTGGAAGCCAGCGTTTAGGAGGTTTTCTGTGGATGGTTCGATGAAAAGCTGATCTCCTGGTAACAGGGGAATGTCTCGCTCAGGTATATGGCTAACCAGAGCTTTCTGAGAAGTAGAAGCTAGAAAGTTGTTCCTCCTTGATACATCCGGAGAAAAATCAGTGGGTACTCGAAAAAGTCCAGCAAAGCCAACAGGCAACTCTACCATGGACCCAATGGTGGAAGTAGGAAGTGATGATTTAGTACCAAATGCTGGCTCTAGCGGTAGTGCGTCTGTGGTCATATATGAACCTGGTAGTGAAGCAAAGGAGCTTTGAGAAAGACGCTCAGGTTTTGTGATATGTAGGCTATTGACTTTCTCTTGCAGAGACAATTTAGCTTGCTTTAGCGCAGTGAGCACAGCATCACATGTATCAGACTTCTCCTTTGTCAGTGGAACTAAATGATAATCTACTTTCTGGATGGTAGTGGCAGTACTGTAAAAGGAACTACTTCTCGAGTTTGGTCGCGTCACAGGAGGTGATGGAATAGTTGATGAAGAGTGCTCACAGAAACCTTTAAAGTTCTGTGGATGGGAACACTCACTTCTGGGGCTCTCAGCAATCTGTTATCCTTTGTCTCCAGAAGGAGAAGCGTCTTGTTCCACAGAACTGGAACCACAACTTTTGCCACACTTAACAGGTGGCGTTACTGAATTATCAGGCAAACCATGCGACAAGGTTGCAAAGGATTCCCTGAAGTCATTTTCATTGGCTATAGACCTTGTGTCACGGATAGAAGGAACGACCGTGGAACCTTGAACCTGAGCTTGGGATTTTTCCCCGTTACTTTCATCCGTCACATCTAATTGGTTTCCTACATCACATAAATCCTGCAAGATTGGACAAGAAATATTGATCAGATTGCTAACTTTGCTTGTTGATATATGTATGAGAGGAAACTGTCAATTGTTGTGAACTAAAGATAATATCATAAATAATGTCTTCAGGAACAAGATGGTTATATAAGAAAGCGAAGACAAAGAAGAAGAAAGTAAACGTTTCCATAATTTCTTAAAACAATGGAGAGAAGATAGAATAAAAGAATCGATGATATTCTCATGCAATTTCATGATGCTGCTAAAATGAGTAAATCAAATGCAGAGGACTGCAACATATGCACACTTATCAACCCCACATAAAAGAAACATTGTTGGTTGAGTACTGTACCATACCCGGAAAGTTCAGGAGTTCAAGTTCTGGAACTCTCTTTCAAACATTTTTTAAGTTTGATTCATATAAGCATGAAAATACCATAATCACAAGAACTAGTTCACATGTATGAATGAGATCACTCCAAAAATTTCAAAGGTCAAAGCCTGAGACATGGGGCATACCAGGGCAGCAGATTTATTCTCTCTGAACTTTGTCTCCCATTCCTTTTGAGTCTCTTCCATACCTTCAAAATATCCAATAACTTGTGCACGACTTTCTAACGCTCTCTCCAAGTTGATGTCCATACTGTTTTCCTTCTCTAAACCATTTGAATTACACAACTTATTCACTCTTTCACTTTCGTCTCCCTTACAATAGTAACATCAACCACGGTTCTGGACGTTTCTTCACTTGTTTTAGGAAGCATTTCAGTGCGAACTCCATTTCTTGGAAATCAACCGGATTCCCATCTCTCTTGTAATCTTCAGGTACATTTCTGGAAAGTTAAAAAATGTTGGTTACACAATAGCTTTACCATCAATCTCAAATTTCTAAGCATGTCTCTGTAGCCAATGCTTGCACAAATTTCTTTTACTTGGCATGCACATAATAATAGCCACTCATAAATCAGTGAGCAGCTCAAGATAAGAAACAGACCTTGATTCGCTGCGTCTTATTTGGCGACAAGATCTTCCTTGGCAATGTCAACCTCTATGTCTCCTATTACGAGATTCCTTGATCTTGTCAGAAGAACCTGGTTCCCTCCTACGACCTTTCCAGGATACACTTCTGCCAGACACTATAAAAGAAAAACAATCTCTGACAGTGAAGACTTGCTCGATCTCATTAAAATACTTCAGAAACTTTCCTCCATTATGAGAGAACTCTTACCAGAATTTGTCTGAGAGTAGGTTTCATGATCTGAGTTAGAATCATAATCATCAGAGACATCAGTAAATCCATTTTCTTCAAGAATCGCAAGAACATCAGCAGTTGCCTGTTCAGCCTTCTTTCTCTGTAAAGATACAATCTTGAGCTGTTCTTCCAGCTCCGCTAACTAAAAGATTAAGACAAGACAATAAGTCAAAAAAAAAACACTTCACTGGATAATACAAAATAAGAAAATAACATACTTTATCAGCAAGTCCATCAAGCTTAGCTCTAGCACTCTTGGAAACAGCTCTTTGAGAAAGCAAACGAGCACGAAGAAACTCAATAGTCATGGAGTAGGATCTTGTCCATCTGAATCAATAAACCTATAAAATGCACCAAAACCAAAAACCAAAAACTAATAAGCTAACTCCTAATCACAGATCAACCAAATGTGATTCGATTGCTAAACTATGGAAGCAGCAAGTGAAGACGATTGATTTTGGAAACAAAACAGACGGAAACTAAACCGATGATCTAAGTTGTCTTGATTCGCCATCGACAAGACGAACCAAAAGGATCTACGAACTTAAGAGATCGTTTGAAAAATCTTATTGTGTAAGAGCCTGCGGTAGAAAGCCGTCTCTCTCCGTGCCTAATAAATCAACTTCACAAGTCAATCAATGAAGATAAGTCTTTCATTTTTAATTAAAGTATTTTTCTCTCTTCTCATTGGTCCTAGTTAAAATAAGGATGGTGATTAGTATTAAATACTTTAGTACTGTTAAGACAAAGTCTTAGATTTTGATTGAAAAAAAAAAACAACAGTAAATTTTTTATTTTTACTTTTCTTTTGGGGCATATTTACAATTATTTTTTAAAATTAGAGCGGACGCTAAAAAGAAAATGAAATAGAATTAAATAGGGATGTTTAGGTTACAGGGATATTTCTCTTGTTCTTCTCTTTCTATCTATCTTCCACTGTATTGGTATTGAGCTAATATACAGAGAGAAATCGGCTGATAGATAAAATCCAACTTCGTCTTCTTCAATCCCAAAAATTTAAGGAAATCTCTTTGCTCTTTTTAGCTTTTTCCTCCACCGGTGAAATCTCTGTTCTCTCAGTACTGATTACAGCTCCTTCTTCTTCTTTCCCCACAGGTTTCCCCTTTGTTTGATCCTGTTTCCGTCTTTTTGGGGTCCTTCCAGATTAACGAAACCCTAGTCTCCATCTTTTTTTATTTTTGCTTTCTCCAATTGATTTTCAGCTCTCTTCTTCTTCGTCTTCCTTTTTATCTCGTTTTTTTTTGTTGACGGACGGACGGGCGGGACTCTGGAGTGGGTTCAAGGTTACTTCATATGCGATTCTTCTGGATAATTTGATGCCGCAGAATCACGCATCTTGGGATCGGAAGGAGCTCTTGAGGCAAAGGAAACACGAGAGGCCTGAACAATCTTTTGATTCGCCTTTTAGATGGAGAGATTCGCCTTCTACTCCTTCTTCTCACCACGTTCCCCGTGAGTTTTCGCGTTGGGGATCTGGAGACTTTCGCAGACCTTCTTGTAAGACCTACCCCTATCTCTACCTTTTTTTTCTTCTCCTTAATTAGGGCTTTGAATTGGCCGGCTTGATTTATTTCATATTTACTTTTCCTTTTTGATTTAGAGGCAAATCCTTGTTTTTTGATAACCCTTGTTTTTTTTTTGGTTAATTAAATCCTTGTTCTATAGATTGATTTGTTGCTGTGTCATGATAGTTTAAGGATTTTTCGTAGAATTACTACCACAACTATGAAGATTGACACGAGTGTTATTCTTCCAAGGAGCAAATTTTTATGCTCAGGTAGATATACTTTGATAGCAATTGTGTTAGTATTTTGTGCTCATGAATCTTGAAACGGTTAAAATATCCTAGTTAGACCTGTTTCCAGCTGTAGAAGTCCTCAACATCGTGGAGTATTGTTAGTTTTAGTCTTACATGTTATAGATTTAGATGAAGATAGATCTTACTT
This sequence comes from Cardamine chenopodiifolia, assembly GCA_963922655.1. Lineage (NCBI taxonomy): Eukaryota > Viridiplantae > Streptophyta > Magnoliopsida > Brassicales > Brassicaceae > Cardamine > Cardamine chenopodiifolia. The sequence goes on from OZ000463.1 coordinate 14,730,379, forward strand.
TTGCAGGTTTTTTTCGTATATAATTTTCTCTACTCGTTTTGAAACGATGTGTGAGCTTAATTGCATTTTTTGCTGTCTCCTAAATCTGATTTCTTGTTATGATGGTCCTGGGTATTGATTTCCTTTTTGTCTTCAAAAATTTTAAAGGTCATGGTAAGCAAGGTGGACGGCACCAGTTTGTGGAGGAGACTAGTCATGGATACACATCTTCTCGGTCCAGTACCCGGATGTTTGAAAATGACTACTATAGACCATCAGCATCACGTGGAGACTGTAGATATACCAGGAACATCAGGGATGATAGAGTTTCTGTAAGCCAAAAGGACTGGAAATGCAATACATGGGAGATGAGCAACGGATCTTCTAGAAGTTTTGAAAGGCCATGTGGTATTAGAAATGGTCGGAGGTCAGTTGATGAAAGGCCCTCAGATACTCGTACTACCGTTGTGAACTCTTTGGATCCAGCCAACTCCACTCCTCAGCCGGACACTGAGATCTGTACCCCTGTTCGGACACTGAAATTTAAAAATGAGCAGAAACTTTCAGCTCAAAGGCTATCACCTCATTCTGACTGTGTTAGTTTGTTTGAGCGGCCTTCTTCAGAGAACAATTATGGCAAAAAGGCTTGTTCTCCAACAAAGCAATTCAATGATTTGATGTATGGTCAAAGGTTAGTTAATGATATTTCATTAGATCTTCCAATCCACGATGCAGAGCTGGAGGGGACTTTGGAAAAACTTCACCTGAAAAACCCGCAAGATAATAAGTTTAATGGTATCGGTGATGGTGTAGACGGTGCCAAGAGATGTGCAAAGGAGAGTTCTCTTGGAGCAATTGGGAAACTTCCAGTGTGGACCCGTTCTGGGATTTTTGCGGCACAGAATTCAGGTTATAGTCATTCAAGTAGCTTGAAAAGCTTGGGGGCTGTTGATTCAAGCGATCGGAAAATTGAGGTTCTTCCTAAAATTGTTACTGTGACTCAATCTTCTTCAGGAGATGCTACTGCATGTGCCACAACTACTCATCTTTCTGAGGAGATGAGTTCTAGAAAGAAACAACGTCTTGGGTGGGGTGAAGGCCTGGCGAAATACGAGAAAAAGAAGGTTGATGTTAACATAAACGAAGATGGAACAACATTGTTGGAAAACGGTACAGAGGAAAACAAAAATATTGCTGATAAAAGTCCTATAGCAGCCATTGTTCCAGATTATGGTTCCCCTACAAGTCCATCCTCTGTAGCTTGCAGTTCATCTCCAGGTACGGTACACTTTGTTAATACGTCGCTCTGCGTGCTATTCTTATTCCTGTGCTATTTGGCGTTATCTGTATCATTTTCCTAGTATTTGAGCTCTTCCGTCATGTATCTGATCTTGTAAACACTGATTCCCCTTTTCTCTTTCAGTCTTGTCTTCCACTTGTTTTTTATACAATCATTCCTTCTCTTCTGCTGGGGAAAATGTAATTTAATCATAATATTTTTTTTGTGTGTGTTCAGGGTTTGCAGATAAACCATCTGCTAAGGCTGCTGTAGCTGCTAGTGATGTCAGTAACACGTGCCGTTCACCTAGTCCCGTGACTAGTATTCACCCTGAACGATTTCCATTCAATATAGAGGAGCTTGATAACATCTCCATGGAGCGTTTTGGTTGTTTGCTCAATGAGTTGGTTGGTACTGATGATCCTGGTTCAGTTGATTCCAGTTCTGTCCAATTGACATCAATGAACAGATTACTTGCTTGGAAAGGTGATATTCTGAAAGCTGTGGAGATGACTGAATCAGAAATTGATCTCCTTGAAAACAAACATAGGACGCTTAAGCTTGAAGGTGGAAGACACTGCCGTGTTGTTGGATTACCCAGTTCACACTTTTGTGAGGGAGATTTAAATGTGCCCAAGGAGCAAGAAGCTGCTTGTATTTTGGGTCCTGAGGCAGCAACTTCCTCTGTAGATGCAACACTGGTGAGAGCTTCTGTTCATCAGGCTGTTTCAGCCAAGGTTCCTGTTGATGTTTTTGAAGATAGTCCGGGGGAAGTTAAATCTCTATCCCAATCTTTTGCCACTGTCGAAAGCAATGAAGATATGCTGCCCATACCGTCTGTGAAGGCAGCTGCTTCTTCCAAAGAGATGAACACATCTGCTTTTACCAATCAGGAAGCTATTGAGCTTTCTTCTGCTGATGATGATAGCATGGCCTCCAATGAAGACTTGGTTTGTGCTAAGATATTATCTTCCAATAAGAAATATGCCAGTAAATCCTCGGGAGTATTCAATGAATTGCTTCCAAGAGATTTCAGTTCTTTTGATGACTCAAGATTCCCTGGCATATGTCAAACGCAGTTTGATTCTCATGTGAAAGAAAAAATTGCAGATAGGATAGAGCTTTTGAGAGCTAGGGAGAAAATTTTGCTTCTTCAGTTTAAAGCGCTTCAGCTTTCATGGAAGAAAGATCTGCATCAGTTAGCTTTAACAAAGTACCAATCAAAGTCTAGTAAAAAAGCAGAACTATATCCGAATGCAAAAAATGGAGGGCATCTGAGGGTTCCCCAACCTGTACGCCTGAGGCTCTCTTCTTCAGGTATAGTTCTCAAAACTCTCTTTCTCTCTTCTTTTTGCTGTGGTATTTTGAGCTTCTAAGGGTTTGACTTTTTCTGGGGTAAACTTCGATTTTTATCTTGTCATAGTAAGGTGTCATGGCCCTATGTATTTCTTTAGAGCATTATCTTCGTTTTTCTTAGGCAAATAATTATTCTTAGTTGTAGGGACTTGAAATGTATGATTTTTCAAGGGAGCGTGAGTTGTTGAGAAAAAACATCTACAATTCTTGAGAACTTTTGATACAGCCGACTGAAACCATGATGCAATTTTGTTCTCTGCGGACCAGAGCTGTCAAATAGTGGACAATTCTTTGTTTGCAAGCTAAGTTCAAAGTCATTTCATGCTAACTAGTTTGTTGGATTTGATAATGCTATGTTGATTTGGGTTAGATTTTGGGTTTTATTCTAATATTGTCTCCACTGTAATATTCATTTCAGCACCGAGCTTGTATGACTAGGAGGTGTAGTCCAAACAGATACTTATATAACTTGTTTCCAGTTTTCTTGAGCCTGTTAGAAAATATCTCAGTACGGAGGAAATGATTGCCTTGTAAACTTAAAAAACAAATCTGTCACAGATGAACTGAAATCTTTTTTTTTTTCGAATTTTGAAGGTTACTAACTGTTTCTCTATATGTGCAGCTCCAAGAAGGGATAGTGTAGCCCCCACAACAGAGCTTGTAAGTTATATGGAAAAGCTACTTTCGGGTACCCATCTAAAGCCTTTTAGAGACATTTTGAGAATGCCTGCTATGATTTTGGATGAGAAAGAGAGGGTGATGTTGAGGTTTATCTCTAGCAATGGACTGATTGAAGATCCATGTGATGTTGAGAAGGAAAGAACAATGATTAATCCTTGGATCGCAGAGGAGAAAGAGACTTTCCTAAATATGCTAGCAATGCACGGGAAGGACTTCAAGAAGATTGCTTCATATCTTACCCAAAAAACAACTGCGGACTGTATTGATTACTACTACAAAAACCACAAGTCTGATAGTTTTGGGAAAATAAAGAAGCAGCGTGCTTTTGGTAAGGAAGGGAAGCACACCTACATGTTGGCACCACGGAAAAAGTGGAAAGCTGAGATGGGGGCTGCCTCTCTTGATATAATAGGTGCCGTCTCCATTATAGCAGCAAACGCGGGAAAGGTTGCATCAACCAGACAGATCTCTTCGAAAAGGAACACCCTTAGAGGTTGCAGCAGTTCGAATTCATTGCAGCACGATGGAAATAACTCTGAAGGGTGCTCCTACAGTTTCGATTTCCCTCGTAAGAGACCTGTTGGTGCAGATGTTTTAGCTGTTGGTCCTTTGTCATCAGAGCAGATAAATTCTTGCTCAAGGACTTCTGTGAGCTCTGGAGAGCGGTGTATGGATCATCTGAAGTTTAATCCTGTTGTAAAAAAACCTCGGATATCTCATACTACACATAACGAGAACAACAATGAAGATGATGACTCATGTTCGGAAGAGAGCTGTGGGGAAACGGGTCCTATTCATTGGACAGATGATGAGAGATCTGCCTTTATACAGGGCTTCTCGCTATTTGGCAAGAATTTTGCTTCAATATCGAGGTTCGTCGGAACAAGGTCTCAGGATCAGTGTAGGGTTTTCTGTAGCAAAGTTCGGAAGTGCCTTGGGTTGGAATTTATACAGTCTGGATCTGGAAATGTAAGCACATCCGCAAGTGTTGATAATGGCAATGTGGGTGGTGGAAGCGACTTGGAAGATCCTTGTGCTATGGAGAGCAACTCTGGCATATGCAATAATGGAGTTTGTACCAAGATGGGATTGAATTCGCCTACCTCACCTTTTAACATGAATCAGGATGGTGCTAATCATTCAGGCTCTGCAAATGTGAAAACCGACCTTAGTATATCAGAGCAAGAGAATGGGCTAACATATTTGCCTTTGAAAGATGGTACGAATCTCGTGAATGATGCATATATTAATGGGGGTTTCCCAGGTCTGGTTTCAGAACCTTGCAGAGATTTGGACATTAATACTGTTGAAAGCCAGTGTCAGGCTACCGGGAAAAGCAAGAGCAATAATCTACTGTCAATGGAAATTGATGAAGGTATTTTAACATCCATTGCAATATCTTCTGAGCCCTTGTATCGTGGCCCAAGTGTTCTTTCCAATGTTGTTATTGAAACCCCTACAGAAAGCCCACGAAAGGGCTCAGGAGGTCAAGGTGCTGCAATACCTAAACATAGTTCAAAGAATCAGGATGGAGTGATGCAAGTTGCAAACAGAACCAGAAATTCTGGCCTTGAGGCTGAACCGGCACCTTCAGATTTCAGGTACCCTGAATGTCTGCACCATGTGCCGATTGAGCTGTGCATGGCAAATCCTATAGGCGTCAATGTACCACGAGGAAATCCCAATTGCTATGCAGAGTCGGAGTCAGGAAATTCTCTTGTTGGACAAGTTGTCGAAACACATAACTTGGGTTGGCAATGTTCAAAGGTCAATCTGAATTTGGATGAGAGGCTTCAGGTTTTATTCCATGTAAACCCTGAGCAGAATGGTCAACTAACTGCAACCAATGCGGAATCTTGCCAAATTCCCCAGAGATCATTCACCCAAGATCCGAGCAGGATAAGTAGGTCAAAATCTGATTTGATCGTGAAAATCCAACGTACAGGTGAAGGTTTCTCACTCAACAAGTGTACTAGTTTAGCTGCTAAGCCTTTAGCAGTATCCCATAAAGAAGGCAGATCTGGTCATAGCAGGAGTCATTCGTTTAGTTTGTCTGATACTGAGAGACTTGATAAGAATGGGGATGTGAAACTGTTTGGTACAGTACTTACTGCTGATGAGAATGGAATAAAACAAAAGCACACTCAATGCGCAAGTGTCAGGTCATCATCAACCTTGAGCATGGACCATGATACAAGACATCAGTACATTAATCAGCAACACCTTCAGAATGTTCCCATTACGAGCTACGGTTTCTGGGATGGCAACAGAATTCAAACCGGGCTCACATCTTTGCCAGAGTCGGCCAAGTTGCTTGCAAGTTGCCCTGAAGCATTTTCCATGCATCTTAAGCAGCAAGTTGGTAATGGCAAAGAGATTCAGCTGGATGTTAGTAGTGGAATTCTGAGCTTTGGGAAGCATAATGAAGATAGTGCAGAGGCCTCAAGCGCCATGGATGAAGGTAACGTAGGGGGAGGTGTAAATGGTGTAGCAGAGGTGGCCACGTGAATCAAAAGCTTTCTTAGGGTCATGATTAGTTTGTTTTGGAGGTTTGACATATTCTTTGTTTGTCATCCTATCTGTATTATATCGCTTTTAACCTCTTATTTATTTATTTAGAATGTCAGTTAATATAGGCATTTTTTTTTTTGGGTTCAGCTTAAGTTAGGTGCCGGCAGAAAATTGATAGCTGATGTTTGTATTTGTAATGTTGTTGATAATAACAGAGAGAGCTAAGCTTAGCTCTCTGTATGTTTTTCAAGGAAGATTACACTTGAACTGATCACATCTGCTGATGTTGTCCAGTAAAGAAGACTAATTCAACTTCACTTGCAGGAGGAAAGGCCTTTTTCTTCTACCTCGGAACTTGTTTGGAGAATTGGTGGTAGCGCCATGATTTTTACTACCTGCAAATTTATATAGGACTAAATGATTTGGTAAAGACCTGTCAACTTTTGCGCAGACATTCACAGATTCTGACCACTGTGGCCTTGAGTATGAATGATTAAGTATGATTTTACACGGGCTACCTTATGAGTGTTCAACAGGTTTGGTAGCTCTACATGATGAGCATGCAGAGATATCCACAATCCCCAGGAACAGCCTGGTTTGGCCTTGGGTAACCCCTGCAATATAATCAGTCATAGTGCATCCATCATTTCATTATGCCATAACAGATAACATATTACAGACCAATCCACACTCCCTCAAGAAACTACCTATTATATTGCATCATACTACATTGGTTAGCTACAATATTGTTCAATTTTTTGGGACCAGCCATCTCAAGGAATCTAGAAATGTATTGGAAAATCTAAGTAGGAAAAAAGTGATCCAAGTTTGTACCCGTCTTCAGCAAAAGCAGCAGCAGCATCTACAACATCTGGATCAAAGCACTTTGGTTGTCCGCCTGCAACATAAAGAGGGTCCCCTGCACTTTGGTCAGCATGTAAGCTATCCGTTTCTAAGTTCATGTTTGCTGACTTGCACTGAGATCCTGTAAATATCACCACCTATTTCATAGACAACTGCCAAAAGAAACCTTTCATGTAGCAAAATAATCCTAGTCTATGCCATAAGCAACTCAAATCCTAGACTGCTACTATATGTACATGGCTCATACAATTATAACTAACTGAATCATCACGTGGGCTACGGAAGCTTTCCTACCTCCAGCCAGCAGTTCGGTTGTTCCATGATTGCCTAGTTGATCTCATAAGTAAGGTTGCGACAAAATCTAAGTATCCAACATTTTGTTTTATAATAATGGTCTGACTAAAATACTAGCTCAAAACGTATGACAGACCAGAAGGAAACAGAAGCTTTTACCTACCAAGGGATGTCCAATGTATGCAAAATGAATCCGGATTTGATGTGGTCTTCCAGATTGTATCTTCACCATTTTGCATAAAACAGGATGATTTCAAGAACTTTGTTTTGGTCATACTATCCATTCGCTTTCTGCATTATCCTTGTGTGACATGCAAGCACGAAAGCTAATGAGATGTATAAACACAATGGCATTGAAAATAAGATGGAAGGGGAGAAAGCCTTAACCAGCGTGCAATCTCTCTGTCTGTCCCTCTTTAGAACATATACTTTGCTGAGAGCAGGTTTGCCTGATAAGAGCAAAAAGCAGAACAAACATAAAGACAAAACAGACACTAAAATGAGAACAAATTAGATTTAGTGTGGATTATTCTGTCGATCTAGCTAATGGTATAAGATACTAGAACTGACCTTCTGTAGAAGCGACGTATAATCCTTCTGCGACCCCAGGATACCGAACCACTCCAATAGGCTGTTTGATACCTACTTTCAAAATTAAAATAAACAAGAAGCATTGTCAAGAGACACTATCTCAATCACATATATAAGCATAAACAAAGGATTTGAAATGAATTCACAACACAAACAATTTGTGGCCTTGCCTCGTCTTCTTCAATTATACTGTCCGCTAGTGCTCGATATATTTGATATTTTTCTTCCGGTTCCACACTCTTGATTCAGGTTATTGTAAGAATGAATAGTTTACTTCCTAAGAACATAGTGAAAGTATAATATGTTGATGAATAACTGACATTAGTCTATGAATATGAATAAGTTATGTTTTGGTACTTTACACCCATGGCAGGTAAAATTCCAAGTTCCTCTTCTGTCAAAGTTTAGGTATAAGGTGTTCGATCAAAATATGGTACTATTACATGCTAAGCGACCATTACTAGTGTAAAACAGGAGACTGCACAATCTATATGATATAGCACTGATCAAATAAGCACAAGTTCTAGAAACAAATATTTCCCGAATCAGTGACTGAAAAACCCTATAGATAAGACAAAGAATCTTTTCAAGAATGAGCTGAGTCAACAATCAAGTCAAATATGATGTGAAAACTCACCCGGACCCAACAAGAGATGTTCCCTCAGCAAAATAAGCTGCAAGTTTAGTTTTTGCAAGCTTTGTCTTCGCACAGAGAAGTATACCTGAGAAAAGAGTCCATCCACTAAAACAGCATATCTTAACAAGTTCCCTAGTAGAGAGATATCATTGTAGAGATGCGTTTGCAATGCAAACTGGTAAATCCAGTGAAGAGGGCAACATTTATAAAGGCGCGGAGAATACTAAAACCTTAGTTAGTCAGATGAAAAGGAAAGAAAAAAAACAAAGTCTAAAGACTAAACCTGATGTTCCTCTACCCAGTCGATGTACAGGGACAGGGTGTGGTGATTCACGGGATCGGATAGAAGAATCTTTTTGACCAGAACACCACTGCAGTTGTGTCAACAAAGTCCGTTGCTGAACCACCTAGCAACATCTGAAGTCCAGAAGGCTTGTTTAAAGCGATCTGCATTAACAATTACAATAAATGAAATCCACCAAAAATATACACACATCACTGCAAGTTTAGAAGATAAGTCAAGAGAACAAAAATGATCTCACAAAATACCAAAAGCAAATGAAACTACTTTAAAACAACTCGACAAGAGTTTTCAATGTTTTGTTCAGAGCGGGAAGTTACCAAATCATCGTTTTCATACACAATTTTTAGCAAGTATGGTGTTTCAGGTTCCTTCCAAGGAAGCCTATGGTAAGCTAACTTGGAACCAATCCTAAAAAACGAAATAGAATGAGACATACACCTTTACTAAAGCTAAACAATTTATAGTGTTTTCAAATCAGTGTAGGAAAAAGAACCTACCAAGTGTGTTGGGATCTTTAACAATTTCTCCGTCAATTTGTATCTGCAAAACGTTGAACACAAGAAATGAATAACAGAGTCAAGATCTAAATTTTGTGAAAATTTGGTATAAAGAGCAAACCTGTCCATTTTGGATTACCTGAAAAAAAGTAAGCTAATTAAAGAATGAAACGTAACAAAAACGAGATTGTTAGAGAAGACTTGAGGAAGAAGAGAAGAACCCTAGCAATGGAGCTGAGCTCTTGTCTTTAGTGGAGTAGAAATTTGACACCGTCGTTACCTCTGTGTAGAAATTCCACAAAATTCAAAAAAGAACGAAAACTATTAAAAATCAACACTTTTGAATCCTGAATCAGTCAGTACCTGACTCAGAAGATGGGACGACAAACCTTGTATTCTAAACCATCGTTGAGCTCCGGCCATGGGAAGCCAATACGCTGCGGCGGCGAAGACATCGTAACCGGTTTGGTTGAGCTCAATTTTGTTTTTGACTTTACTTACCCTTTCATATCGAGTAAAATAAAAACCAAAAATTGAAGAACAATTTATTGAATCAAACCGAAATAGACCGATCTGACCCAAATAATCACATCCGAGCTAAATTATTAATTAACCTATTCCGAGTCAAGCCCATACCAAACTCGGTTATTTAAAATCTTATTTTACAACAAAATTTCAAGAGTTTTTAAACTTTTATCTTATGATTGAAAACTATAATATTTTTCTTTAACTGAAACATTATTGTTTTTTTAACAATGGAATCCAATTCTTCACATAATCTTTTTAATTTGTTGGTGAAAAGATTCCTAAAGCATAAGTAAAGCCACAAGCTTTTTATTTTATCCTGGGACCTGGATTTTCAAAAGTTAGGAATCAAAAGAAAAACAACTGATTACTTTTAAAAACATTACTAAAAAAAGATTAGTTTTGATATTGTGAAGAGTTAACATAGGTATCGAACGAGCAATCCTTTCTTATTATAGTCATGAAGAGCAGTTACAATTGAAGTAACTAATTAGCTAACCTTTCACTAGATAGATAATCAATTCTTATTAGTTAATCATCCAAACTCTGAAACCTTTTTGACCAATCTATTCTTGTGTGGATTTCTTGTACTCGGGCTTCAGTTCATAAGTTCCTTGGTTGCTTCCTTTGTTATTGTAGATGCAAAGATCTCTCAGCAAGTCTTTCAGGAATTGCTGCGACAAATCCACATTCAATACACTTACTCATAAGCAACACTAACTCCGATTGTTTGGTCTTTGTCTTCTTATTTCTCTTTTGAATCTCACAATGAAGCACTATACAAAAAGTCTGTAATTTCCTTCTGCATACCTCTGGTTGGTCAGTTTCCTGAATGAGCAGCCTCAGAGTCCAATTTGATTGTCTTTCAAATAGATTGAACATGACCGCTTCCATCTCTCTACGGTCTCTTCTTGTTCTCTTCATTTCAGATGTCCTGTTTGTCAATTTCTTCTTTTCCTGATATACAAAGCCATGAATTCAAGATCCTGAACCAACAGTAATATGAGTGTTTCAAGAGATAAAGATAGATACAGGAGTCGCTGTGGGGATTATCATTCCCGGCATTGGCCTCATATGCATTCCTCTGGCATTATCGATGACCTGGTCAAGAAACCAGAAACATGATCATGGACAAAAAATGCAGTAGAAGCTTGTTTACTAATCAAAGTCACCACATTTGATTTAACCATCTTTACAACAACCTGGATCTGTCTATTTTTCCCCATGTACTTGTTTGTTCTTTCACGGCACAGTTTTCCATAGCTCTCGATGTTCTCATTATGAGGCCTCATGTCAAATTTGTTTTTAATCTTCCCTTCTACTGACGTCTTTCCTAGAACAAATAAGATTGTTGAAGAAAATCAATACAATCGTCAGACAAAATCAGGTTCATCATCTCTGGATTGTAAATAAACAAACCAATTCTAAATTCTTCACCCAATGATCCAAAATCAGATAAATGTAACCACAACAACAAAGATACGAGAAAGCCATTATAGAACACAGTCCACATTTCTAACAAAATGTGTTATACTTACCCTCTGAAGACTCAGAGAAAGCATTCATGGGGATGAAATCTTTAGACATATCCAATATGTAACCTTTTGGCATGTTTCCAGATTCAGCTCGAGCTAATTCCATTACGAACTGCGAGGCAAAAGAATTACACCAAGAAATTCGCAGTTTAAGTGACGCGCAAGAAAGCAAACGTAAAATTACCAAAATTCTTTTGCATAGAGTCAAAGAAATCTAGAAGACACCATAAAATATCTCTAATTTGTAGAAATGGTTCTATACACTAAACCCAATTCTCAAATTACAGAGAATTTGATCAAAGTAGAAAACCACTCGATATCTCCAAACTCACAAAACCCATTTCCCCAAATACATTGAATTTCAGAGAACGTAATCTCAGAGGACCAAAGAAGAACCTAAATAGAAGAAATCATGCAATTACTGAGGAAGACTCAATTAAAACGAGATACGCATGGAAAGATGAAAAGAAAGTGAAATGAGTAGTGTACTTGGGTTTCTTCATCCTCGGGAGCGGCAGGATTGACGGTGAGAATGACTTTAGCGAGAGGATTGTACGGATCGTCGGTAAAAGGAAGAGATTCGAAAGAACGAGCTACGAGAGAAGGACATTTCATCAACCACATCGATCTCTCTGCCAAACCAATGTCCAATGCTTCATTCTCAACCTTTTTTACCTTTAATTCTTCCATTCTTTGGCAGATTCTAATAAAGAAGAAAAGAGAGACGATGGTAACAGAACGAGTTTATATACTATAACCTGAGGCTTCCCAATTATTGCTAATATTTTATTAATCTCTTTATTTTCGTATCCCCTAATATACCAAATAGAATCATAAAGGCAAAAGCTTTTATATATAGATTTGCATTTTATGAATGTTAGTAAAATCCAGGCTCTAGAACAACTACTACAAAACTTTATATACAAAGGAGATTTTTTTCTCATTGAAGATTTTTCCTGTTCAGGTCTTGTGTACTCATAAGCAATCGTGGATTCACACGCGTGCCCGTTTGGTTCTTCTCTCAGCTAACTTGTTAGTCGCATTTAGTTTGTTCGAAACCTCTTTCTTATGTGTCCCACTCAAAGCTCTTCCTCCTTCATCGTATTCTCCATTGCATCCTTCACAAAGAACTTTAGCCTCCATAGTGTTGGTTCGTCCTGCATAAAAGATAACTAGTTAAGAAAAAGAAAAAAAAGCTGTCTTTGGACCAGAAAGCTCAAATGACGGTGGCTTTAGAGATTTACTCAACACTTTCTGTAGATCATCCGGAGACAGTTTTAACAATGCCAACCCAACATTACGCTTCTCCTCAGTTGTGATTTTCTGATAAAATCGCTCATTGGTGTGAGCAAATGATACATTGACCAAAGGACCACCAAAAAGTGTTAAGAATTCAATAAGAGAGATTAGGCCAACCTGCATCTTTCCACAACTATATGCGTAATTAGCTTTTCCAGCTCGTCATTAACATGGCAAATCTGGACAGCAATATATCAGTTTGTTAGTTAAAAGGTTAACAATACAAAAGAGTCACTGATATAAAATAAATAATAACCTCATTGCCCAATTCTCTAGTTGTTTTGATATGGGATGCTTCTTTTGCTAGCAGTGCCTCCGTTGCTGCTTGCTTCTCCTCTTCCTCCCGTATTTTCTCCTGCAATCAATTTTGTTAAGAACATGGCTAACTTAAAAAAACTTTGGTGCAAAGTTCCATCAAGAGAATAGTGTGAAAGATAATAACATATTATTACTACCTCTTCTTGAACCTTTGGAAGAAAGTGTAACCATTTCTCCTCAAACTTTTCCAGTAATTTTTCCGCCATAACATTACTTGTTTCTTCATTATAATTCATTGCGTTCTCAAACACTTGCCGCATTATCCGCATATATTTGCATAACATGTTTGTACCCTAAGCGAGAATCATACAACTAGACTAAATGCCCTTTTGTTCAGTTTCTAGTTTAAGAATTATTTATCCTTTGTTAACTTATAATATTTTTCATTTTCGAAAACAACCTTTTATGTGCAACCAACAAAAGAAAATCCCCACAAATTTCGAGAAGAATTCTTAAGAACTGAAATAGGAATGGCTCTTTTAAAAGCTTAAAACTAAAAACCACATTTCTCATATGCTATTTTAATTAACTTATGCATTTGATTATGTAAACAGGCACGGATAAAAAGGGATAAGGTAGTTTTATAGTCCGACCACCGACAAAACGTGCAATCCACTTCTTCTTCAATTGACATGCCTTCATATCTCAAACTTGAACAATTTAAACCAGAGAAGAAGAAGAATGTATAAGAAACAAAAAGTCTTATAGATATATATATTTTTTTTTTGTTGCTCTTAAATATAAAAAAATCATGTTCATTGTATTACCAAAAATATTTATAAAAAAAACCTACAAAACCACTCAAAACACATACCAGTTCGTTAGAGAAGGGACACTTCAAAGCCAGCTACACAATCCAATAGATGACAATTAAATAAATAAATAAATAAGCAAGCCAGATGAAATGGATTAAAACTAAGAAACTTTTGGTAGTAAAAATACAGAAAACTTAGTACAGCTATGAAGAAAAGGTCTATTTTATACTACTTTTTATAGAACCTTTTGTCACGAACACTGTTTCATTCATTCCTTTGGACCCCTTCTTCTTCAAGATCTGTTTCTTCCTTCTTTTTCTCTACCAGATTTTGGTATCTCAGATCCTTTCACTTCCATATCCCTTTATCTTTCTTGTCTGAATCCTAAGAAAGAGTCTCACTTCTGAGATTTTTTTTATTTTATATTTCTTTTGGATTTCTCTTCCGGTTTTCAATAATTGCCACTTCCCAAGTGTTAAGACAAGCACTTACACAAGTGTCTATGTGTTTCTGTGTCTTTAATTGCATTTCTGAAAACTGAAAAGTTTTATTTAATTTTTCTGTTTTTTGATCTACAGAGAAACGCCTTCAAGGTTTGGTTTTCTCTCTGAGTTTTTTTGTCCTTCAAAAAAAACTTTGGTTGCTCTGTCTGTCTCTCACAAGAAGATCCGAGCTTGATTTATAAATCTGTGGGTCTATAAATACATTCCATTTAAAGCTCTGGTTTTGTATTCCTGATATCAGTGTTTCCCCTAATGTTCTAGATTCAGCATAAAAAGTATGAAATCTTGAATCTTTAGGTTGAATTTAACAATTTACATCATTTTTGAGTCATGAATTTAACTATTTGTTTTGCATTTTCAGATCATTTGAAAAGAAGAAAACTAAAAAAATGGGTAAGAGTTGGTTTTCAGCTGTGAAGAAAGCCTTAAGTCCAGAACCAAATGAAAAGAAAGAACAGGTTATTAGATTATTCACATTTTTTATTTATTTGAAAAAAAATAACACTGAAAATGTTTATTGTTTCATGTCATTAGAAGCCCCATAAGGCCAAGAGATGGTTTGGTAAACCCAAGAAGTTGGATGTTACTAATTCCGGTGAAGCAGCAGATTCAAGGCCTAGCAATACTCCTAGTGTTGCCAAAGACGCAAATCTAAAGGAGATTGAGGAGAAACAGAGCAGACATGCTTACTCTGTGGCTATTGCAACTGCTGCTGAAGTTGTTCGTCTCTCTGCATTATCACGTTTTCCTGGGAAATCAAAGGAAGAGATTGCAGCTATCAAGATTCAGACAGCATTTAGAGGATATATGGTATCGTTTTTGTATTCATCACATTACCAAGTTTAGTAACTATAAGTTCATACTTTTTGGGTTACCTTTTTCAGGCAAGAAGAGCATTGCGTGCGTTGAGAGGCCTTGTGAGGCTAAAATCTTTAATCCAAGGGAAATGTGTGAAACGTCAAGCCACATCGACATTGCAAAGCATGCAAACACTAGCTAGATTACAATATCAGATTCGTGAGAGGAGGCTCCGATTGTCAGAGGATAAGCAGGCTTTCACGCGACAGCTCCAACAAAAACACATTACAGATTTTGACAAGGTAACCAAATCCTTACAAGATGTTAATAGTTTTAGTTACAAACTTGGCTTTTTGCTTGATCTCGGATAACTGAGAAAATCTCATTTCGATCTTGGCTCCAGAAGTAGCATGTGAAGATCTTGTTACTTGCTACAAACTTAAAGATTGTATTACGTTTTTTTTAAATAGATTGGAGAAGGTTGGAATGATAGTACACTGTCCCGTGAGAAAGTTGAAGCAAACATGGTGAACAAGCAAGTAGCAACAATGAGAAGAGAAAGAGCACTTGCATACGCATATACTCATCAGGTATCAAACTAGTTTACTATCTTACTCTAGTGTCTTTACACCATAAGCATTATTCATCTCTCAAAATGGTGAAACTTGTTAATATGCAGAATACATGGAAAACCTCAACTAAATTGGGTTGTCAGACATTCATGGACCCTAACAATCCACATTGGGGTTGGAGTTGGCTAGAACGTTGGATGGCTTCTCGACCAAACGAAAACCAGTCAGCCACACTCACACCAGATAATGCTGACAAAAACTCTTCTGTGACAAGTGTAGCAAGCCGTGCCATATCCGAGATGATTCCACGAGGCAAAAACCTTTCACCAAAAGTAAAGACACCAAATAATCGAAGAGGGTCAAGCTCGAGAGTAAGGCAAGTCCCAAGTGGTGAAGAAGACTCAAATAGCATGTTGAGTATTCAATCAGAGCAACCTTGCAACCGTAGGCATAGCATTTGTGGATCAATTCCATCAACTAGAGACGATGAAAGCTTCACCAGTAGTCGTTGTTCTCAGACAGTTCCAGGCTACATGGCGCCTACACAAGCCGCCAAAGCAAGAGCTCAGTTCTCAAACCTTAGTCCTCTAGGCTCAGAGAAGACAGCGAAAAAGCGGCTTTCTTTCTCGGGATCTCCTAAAACTGTAAGACGGTTTTCAGGTCCTCCAAAGCTGGAGAGCAATGGTGCTAAGAAAGATACTAATCTTGTTGCTTAAGCAGGAGGTTTTTTCAGAGGAATGGATATAGTTTATATCTGACATTGTTGATTAGGCAAAAGTCTGGTGCAGAGATGAATCCAGAGAAGATTCTGTTATGTCTTTGTTTGATTTGCTTTGGGTATTCTTTTGACTGCTACAAGCTTAATTATTCGTTTGATTTTTTTTTCATTGGTTAACATCTGATTTTGCCTATTACTTTTTTAACTAAGTGAGGAGACAAATATAAGCAAGATTGATGTTTCGCCAAATAATAATTTACCAGTTCCTACTTAAGCATTGATGTTAAGGATTCTTTAGTTAATTATTACATCCATAAGAATCTGATTTTTTACAACAACAACAATAAAAAGTGATTATTTACACCAAGAACAAAAAAAAACATATCACGTATTGAAAGTTAATTGGAATTTTTAGTTAAATTAATAAAGGGGTTAAAATAGAAATAAAGAGAAATAAAAGGGCCTGTAAGCCTTTTATGGATTCTAGGGCTTTCCTTCATTGGTCGAATCAGACGACGTTCACATTTTCTTTTTTCTTCTTCTTCCTCTTCTTCGCATACATCACTGTTTTTGGGGTGAAATCGAGAAAAAGAGTGAGAAAATGAGCGGAACCGGTAAGAAAATCGCGGATGTGGCTTTCAAAGCTTCGAGGACTATTGATTGGGAAGGGATGGCTAAGGTCCTTGTCACCGATGAGGCTCGTAGAGAGTTCTCTAACCTTCGTCGTGCTTTCGATGAGGTTAACACACAGCTCCAGACCAAGTTCAGCCAGGTTCACTTTCGATTTCCTTCTCTTGATCTGATTTGTCTCCGATTTTGTCACTGTGTGTATGAAATTTTAGATCTTCATCATTTCGATTCGACATTAGTATTCCGGATCAGATGATTTCATTCACGAATTTTACAATTTCCAGATTGTTGTTCCCATAGTTGATCCCGAAATATATATATATATATATATTGTTAAGATCTATTTCCTTGAAGACGTATTAATCAGATAACATTGTGATTGACCTTTGTTTAATTTTCATTTGCATTTGTGAATGTCGAATTATGGGAAGCACGGATGCTAATCATGTTCTATTGACATAGCTTTATGTGTTGAAGGAGTGAAGTTTTGTTTTGGTTGATTTTGATTCAGGAGCCTGAACCCATAGATTGGGATTTCTACAGGAAGGGTATTGGAGCTGGCATTGTGGACAAGTACAAGGAATATTATGACAGTATGTTGTATTTTCTTCTGCAAATTTTATTGTTGAATAGACCATGTCTTCTTATGAAACTTGTTAGTGTTTGTGTGGTCTTGAAATTTAGTGCAGCTTCCAACTATCATGAGTATCTGCAGAAATGTTTATCCTTTCAACTAGTTGTTGTGTAGTTATTAAGCGATAGTCTTGTGCTTGCCTTTTATTGGGTTCTCAAACCTTTTTGAGAGAGATCTAGCTCTAGAGAGGCGCTGAAACTGAAGTTCCCATAGTTGTTATTTTCCTATTTGATTATTGGAATTGTGGAATATATACCAAAGGAGACTTAAGAAACTAAGTTGTGTCTTTTATATCTGTTATTTTGTTTGCTGCAGGCATTGAGATTCCTAAGTTCGTTGACAAAGTTACTCCTGAATACAAGCCAAAGTTTGATGCTTTGGTGAGAAACTCAGATTGCTTATGTTTGTTTTCTTTTATGAGGTCTTTTCGTTTAACTTAGTTTTTTTTCTCTTGTGCCATGTTTCATGCAATATCTAGTTGGTGGAACTGAAAGAAGCAGAACAGAAATCGCTCAAAGAGTCTGAAAAGCTGGAGAAAGAAATTGCTGACGTCCAAGAGATAAGCGTAAGTTCCCCGGAAAACAATTTTTTTTTTATATGAAGTCTGTTTTGCTATGTACTCAAGATAATTCTGATATAATAATCATCCTTGTTTCCACCTGTTGGTGTATTCAGAAAAAGCTCAGCACCATGACTGCAGATGAGTACTTTGAGAAGCACCCAGAACTCAAAAAGAAGTTTGATGACGAAATCCGTAATGACTACTGGGGATACTGATCATGTTTCGATGTATCTCCAGCCTGCAAAAACTCTCTTTCTCTTTTCTTTTACTGTGATTTTGTGAGACGGTCATAACAATAATAAGTACACCATTCACTTAATCAGTGTTGAGATCTTCACTGGAGAACACAATGATGGTAAAACCCATTTGGTTTTAGTTATCAATTTCATAAATTGTTTGGTTCCGTTCTAATGGGAAATAATAAGAGTAAAAATGATCTCATTCGATACTTTCGTTTTCAAGGAATGAACGAAGCTCTTGACTCGTCATTAACTCATAAGATAGTCAAAATATGATGTGTATGACTTTTTTGTGTAAGATGAAACAAACAATCAGTAATCACTATGAAGTGAATCAATTAAACAATTTCAGTACAAAAGTAATCAAAGTGAAATGTGAACCAACACTGGTATATTTGGTAGTTCAGTCTGCCGGTTTGTTGTTGTGTCTTCGGTTAACCTCGAACCAGATTTAAAATAAAAAAATTTTGCTCCAGAAACGCATGTGTTCCTCAATTCGAAACTCCCGATGCCAATTTCCGCAATTCGTCCGAATCTTTTCTTTTTTTTTAATAACCCTGCAAAACCCCTAAACACCATGCTTCTGCTTCTTTTTTTAAAAATATCTTTTGTCAGTATAGAGTTTATGTTAGTGCTTGTAAAATTACACGAAACCAATATTGGTTAGCTATGTACTTAGACTTAGTGCATATATACAACATTAATGCTTAATAGTAAGTAGGAAGACAAATCTTTATTGGTCTAAAAGAATCAAGATCCACGTGCTCTTCTCCTACCGAAAGTCAGGTTTTCACCTTTTGCTAATTAATTGTATCAAAGAAGATAGGGAGATAAGACCATTTCCTCTTTAAAGCAAAACGTGTACCTGTAAAATGCATGAGCCAGATATTAGCTCGTAGGTCATGCTCTCATGTCTATCACGTGTCTAAGGCCAAAGGGTTTAGCTTGTAATTTAATCCATGTTTGGATGGTGTTTTCACAAAACTCACTCTCCCATTTCCCAACTGACCAGCTCTATAAATAGGTGATGTGTGTGTCCAATCTCCAAGCAAAACACACACAACAGAGCACTTCCCAAAACCTCAACACAAGGTAAGTTGTAACTCTTTCCATGAAACTTTATCCTCAAATAATGGGTCAACAAAAAACTCAATTCTTTTGAGTTTTCATTCTGAAACGTACAGAAAAAACACTGTCGGGGAAACAAGATGGAGACGGGAACCTCATCATCGTCATCAAGCTTGGTCAAGGCCAAATCTGAGACACTTTCAGAAGCTCTTAAGTCCAGTTCACTTGATTTCAGCAATGATGACGGTAGCAGCCATGGGAGCAGCAAGCAGCATGTGATGGCAAGGACATTATCATCTCCGAGCCACAGTAGCAGCAGCAACAACAGAAGGAACACTCACATAAGGAAGGCCAAGAGTGCACACCCGGCTCTTGACCTTGGTGGTCTCACTGGTGGTGCTGCTCTTAGCCGAGCCTCTAGTGCTTCCCTTGGACTTTCCTTTTCTTTCACTGGCTTCACCGTGCCACATGAAGAGATCATTGCTTCAGAGCGATCATGCAGCAATGACGATATCTGTAAGAAAACCATTTAAATACGGCACCTAATTGAAGTTTATTGTGTTCTTGTTCTTATTAAGTTATTATGCTTCATGTTGCAGTGGAAGATATTGAAGCAGCAACCAGTAATGTGGTCAAGTTTCAGAATGAACCAACCTTTCCGATATATCTGAAGGTAACCATTTCCGCAAACAGACAATTTTATGGGAAATATGGGCATTGATCTTTATGATACTCTCTATTTGAGCGCAGGCACTGATGGAGATATGTATCTAAACAATCAACACCCAAAAGTCCATAGAAATATAATTAGATTTTTGTTGCCATTGGTCAGTCCAACTTCAGTGGGTCTGTTGTATCTCATGTGATTTATACACAAGAATTCCTCATAAAGAAGAAATCATTACATTTTAAAAGTAGAATTATCTTCATCATTGCATTAAGACATTGGAAACCTCTGTTTTGCCTTCATTGTTTGGTCTAACTTTGGTGCCCAAAAGTCAAGCTTAGGAGGCTCAACTACCATTTACTGGTTATCGGCAACATGTGAAGCAGAGCTTCACGCTGGACCAAAAGGGTATGGTTATATATATATACACATATATATAGGTATTATTCTGCATAAATCAGAGAGAATTTTAAGTCATATTTCTATAGAAATATAATAGTTTTCTTGCAAATTCATGCATATGGGAACTTTTGCCTGCAATATTTAGTGACCAAATCAATTCTTATCATGTGCTATGCAGTTCATAGATATCACATACAAGGTAACGACCAAAGAAATAGTATCTTCATCAGAAAAGAGCATCTTGAATGGGATTAGTGGTTCAGCATATCCAGGGGAGCTTCTAGCTCTCATGGGACCTTCTGGAAGTGGAAAAACTACACTACTCAATGTGCTTGGTGGCAGATTTAATCAGCAAAACATTGGTGGGTCAGTTGGCTACAATGATAAACCATATTCTAAGCACTTGAAAACCAGGTAATTAGAAGATTCCAGATTGGTCTTTAGTTAGATGAATATATAGATGCATATATGGGTGTCCAGTTGACACGAGAAAGCATCATGGCAGAATTGGATTTGTGACTCAAGATGATGTTCTGTTCCCTCACTTAACTGTAAAAGAGACACTGACCTACACAGCTCTTTTACGTCTTCCTAAAACTCTCACAAAGCAGGAGAAGGAACAAAGAGCTGTTAGCGTGATACAAGAGCTTGGACTGGAAAGGTGCATTTTTATCATCTAACAACTTAGGCACTTCCTCTTATGAGAAAGCCAAGTCCTTAAAAGTCGAACTTAATTAGAAGATTGTGACTGTTATTGTTTAGGTGTCAAGACACAATGATTGGAGGGTCATTTGTGCGCGGTGTCTCAGGTGGGGAGAGGAAAAGGGTTTGTATTGGGAATGAGATCATGACTAATCCTTCACTTCTTCTCCTTGATGAACCTACCTCTAGTTTGGACTCTACCACTGCTCTGAAGATCGTTCAGATGCTTCAAAGTATAGCAAAGGTAAGCCATCCACTCTTTACAGCTCCAAATCATGTTTTTTTATGGATTTGACCATATCCAAGTTCTTCACTTGTTGGCATGCAGACGGGGAAAACTATTGTAACAACAATCCACCAACCGTCAAGCAGGCTATTTCACAGATTTGACAAGCTGGTTGTACTCAGCAGAGGAAGCTTGCTTTACTTTGGGAAAGCATCAGAAGCAATGTCTTATTTTTCTTCCATAGGATGTTATCCTCTACTCGCCATGAACCCAGCAGAGTTCTTGCTGGACTTAGCTAATGGAAACATGAACGATATCTCCATACCTTCAGCTATTAAAGAGAAAATGAATATGGGAAACTCTTGCAGCGAGATAAGATCTTCCAAGCCAACTCCTACAGTTGTATATGAGGTGAGACAAGGATGAGATATCCTTACATATCAAGAATTCTTTTTAAGGCTATATGCAGCAATAAATGCTAACTTTGATGTTGATGCGGAAACACAGTATCTTGAGGAAGCTTACAAGACAAAGATTGAAGTCGTGGAAAAGGAGAAACTTATGGCTCCAGTTCCACTTGAAGAAGAAGTTAAATTGAAGATAACTTGTCCCAAACGAGAATGGGGATTAAGCTGGTGGGAACAGTATTGTTTACTTTCCTTAAGAGGAATGAAAGAACGGAGACATGACTATTTCAGCTGGTTGAGAGTCACTCAAGTTCTCTCCACTGCCATCATCTTAGGTTTACTCTGGTGGCAATCAGACATTCAACATCCCAAAGGCCTACAAGATCAGGTATTACATCTTTATGGTCTATATATTAGCTGTAATTTGTCGTCTCTTGACTTGAAATTTGAACTCTCTGCATCTTAGGTAGGGCTACTCTTCTTCATTGCTGTATTTTGGGGATTCTTTCCGGTATTCACAGCGATCTTCACATTTCCTCAAGAGAGAGCAATGCTGAGCAAGGAACGAGAGTCAAATATGTATAGATTAAGTGCATATTTTGTGGCTAGAACCACAAGTGATCTGCCACTTGACTTGATATTGCCTGTGCTTTTTCTAGTTGTTGTGTATTTCATGGCTGGATTGAGATTAAGAGCTGAATCATTTTTCCTAAGTGTGCTCACAGTCTTCCTATGCATTGTTGCCGCTCAGGTATGTACATAAAAACAAAAAGACATGTCGAACATAAAATACTAACTACTAATGATGAAAATGTTGTTTTAGGGACTTGGATTAGCCATAGGGGCGAGCTTAATGGACTTGAAGAAGGCCACAACTTTAGCATCTGTAACTGTAATGACATTCATGCTCGCTGGTGGCTACTTCGTCAAGGTAATTGAACTTTTTCATACATTTTTGATGATTTCAGTGTTATAAACAAGTTTTGGACATCATAGTACATTGTTCTTACAAACCTTACTCCGCATTCAGACTTATTTTTCTAAGCTTCTTCTACTTACAATGAGATGTTCTAGAAAAGGTTGCTTCTAACTGTATCATACATAGAGGAGTTTTTGCAACTCTAATAGAAAGAACTTTTTTTTTCTTTGGCAGAAAGTTCCGATTTTTATTGCTTGGATACGTTTCATGTCATTCAACTACCATACGTATAAGCTCCTTGTGAAGGTGCAGTATGGAGAAATCATGGAAAAAATAAATGGAGAAGAAATAGAGAGTGGACTTAAGGAAGTGAGTGCTCTTGTAGCTATGATTATAGGCTACCGTCTCTTAGCCTACATTTCTCTTCGAAGGATGAAGCTCTACTCTTCAACTTAAGTTTTTAGATACACAATGTCCATTTGTAATATTGCACTTAATTTGGAAGGTACAAATAAAAATGAATTAACTATATTTTGGTACATTATGTTCTCAATATTATCATCCCAAAAAGTTGACAGCAACCACCAATTGGTCTTCCTAAAGTATAATTACAGAAAGAAAGAAAAAACAACTTTTGGTAGTGTCGTCATGACTAGTCCTCAGAATGAGTATTTGCTCTGCTCTTCCACTTTTTGTAACATGGTTTCGTCTTCTTCTTTCTCTTATTATTGGCAAGACGAGGAGAAGAGGTTGGACGAGGGGTAACAACTTGTGAGCTTCCGCTTTGGTTATCGAGAGGGCTCCCTCCAGTAGATAGGCTAGTCCAAAGCCAAAAGGAACTTGGAATAGTTCGTAGCCATGGTGATGCGGTTTGAGGCTGTGCTAAGAGCATATTGTTTTCTTTCCCTTTTAATTTAACAAGAGTATTGAGGTAGGTAAGGTCTTTTGAGATGTCACTTGAGATTAGCATCAAATTTGTTGGTTCATAACAATGTTGTTCTCCCCACCTGAAACCATATATCAAAGGTGACAAGGTCAGAATAAGTAAAAGAGAGAGCGATAGGGTTTAAATGAAGGAATTGTTAACCTGAGTAACAAAAGCGTGATTGCGGCGGATTCAAAGTCTTCTTCGATCTGCTGTGTACGAGAATAAGCAGTGATTGACACTTCACCAGCGTAATCCATATTCTTGAGAGCTAATTTGATATTATCATAAATCAACGCAGGCGTGAGATCAACAGGGATTGGGCAATATTCCAGGTCCTAGAAGACGCCTGTCTCAGCCGCTACGAGGTTTTTAAGGCAAAACACATAAACAATTACGAAACGGAAAAGACAAAGTCAAGGAAGAGACATTGAGAGAAAAGCTTACCGGAGAATTTGCTGCACAAGGAAAACATGTTTCGACCAAACACAAATGAAAAACAGTAGATTAGGGATGAGAGACGCTTCTGGCTCTTTTATAGGGAAGATAGGGTTTGTACCCATCTGCACTGACTAAACTATCCTTCTGACTTTTCCATTTTTCAATTCCTTAAGGGCATTAATGTCAACTACTTGTGTCACACGTTTCATCAAAAAAAATTCAATATGTTTGGGCCAGAGAGGACTACATGCCCATCAATTGATTTTATTTTTTTTACATCGACAATGTCCGATCCGCAATGCTAACATCATCAGGTAAATGTCACGATGACACTTTCACATATGAAGTATAATATATAACAGAGAGGGAGACGGAGATAAATGACTCATTCTAAAATGTTATATCACCAAACCATTGCACATGAAATCTATTGTTTATGACTTTTGTGCAAGATTAAAAACTGAAAGTTCACAACGAAAACAAATTGCTGCAGTAAATCCACAAACCAAATTCGAGAGAGGTAAAGAAAAAACAAATACAATAAAGAGTAAAAAAGAAGTCCAATCACATGACTAGAGATTAACACAATGTTATGATCACAAATTTTGCTTAAACCCAAAGTTTACTTACTGTTGTTTCGCACCATCGTTATCTTGAACGCTATTCAAAGTGGAAAGCCACTGCTTCATAATCTGATCTCACCAATCTTTGTTCATTGTTGTTCTCCCAAACTAGGCTAAGCACTTTGTATTTGTCATGAACAGAATCGTATACTAAATAGTTCCACACATTGTAGTTATGTTCTTTCATCTTTTTGTTTTCTAATGATACATATACAATGAAAATGCTAATTCCATATTCTTTCTGGAAAACTTCCATAAGCTTGTTGATAAATACACTTTCAAATTATGAAAATTTCAATGGTGTCCACATATTCCGAATGGTATTCTATTAGTATTAGTTAAGTAGTATTCCTTCTGGTTTAAATTAGGTGTCGTTTTAAAATCAAAATTTGTTTTACAATAAATGTCGTTTTATATTTTCAATACAGATTTTTGAGAAAAAGTACAGTTTTATCCCCACTGATTTAATATATTAACCAATAAAATTTTTTGTAGAATATATTAATAAATGATAAAACAGAAAATTTACTTGATTTCTTAATATATGTGTGTTAAAAAACTTTAAACGATATGTACTATAAAACGGATGAAATAGTATGTTAGACTCTATCATTCAAAAAAATAAAATTTTAAAATTTTAGATAAATCCTAATTTTATTTGAGATAAGTTTAAATTTATCAAAGACCTCAATAAATATTCACCATCTCTTAAAAAGCCTCAAGTTTCAACTCTTGTCTATTAAAAGAAAAAGGAAAAAGTAAAGGGCGTTTTTGACTTGGAAGGTGAAAAGACCAATCTTTCTAGAGCAGATGCTCTGAACTCATTAACAGAAACGAACAATAGAGAAACAAATATTCTTTCCTCTTTTAATGCAAAAAAGATCCTGACCGTTGATCTTGGCTTTATGGGTGGATGGGGCGACATTAACTACGTGGTCCTTGGACTATTGCTGTACGTCCAACACGCGGAATAGTGTGTGAGTTATCTTCTTCTCCTTCTCTTTAACTGAAAAAGATAAAAAAAACTTTTTTTTGCCTCAAATTGCAGATTAAAGAAGAAGAAGCGACTTACACAAGGTTTTTTCTTAACCTTCTTTTCTTGATTTTTTGGGTTTTACCTGGAGAAATGCAGCAAATGCTTTTTTGATGTTTTGAAATTATAAAACTCTGTAGAAAAAAGTTGATGGGGAATTTTATGTTGTTTGATTCTTGAATTTGGTAACAAAATCGAATATTCTTGAACTGGGTTTTGAATCTTGCACTTCTTGTTAGATACTTTATTTTTTGCTTTATCTACCAATACTGAAACTGGTTAATCTCAGTATAGCAACAGTAGTGAATTCTGATCATCAATAAATTTGCTTCTATGCCAATTCACAGGACATAGCTATATTAGTAACCATGGAGCAGGTGAAATCTCATCCTCCTCTCATGATCGTTTCAGACCTTGATCATACCATGGTAGGAATCTGATTCTGTAACTCTCTCTGTTTTTCTTTTCAGAGAAAAAAAATAGGTTTCTTGATGATGTGATTAACTGTTTACAGGTTGATCATCAAGATTATGAGAACCTCTCTCTTCTCAGGTTTAATTCATTGTGGGAAGAAGCTTATCGCCGTGACTCTCTTCTTGTCTTCTCAACAGCAAGATCACCAATTCTTTACAATAAATTGAGAAAAGAGAAACCTTTGTTGACTCCTGATATCATCATTACATCAATAGGAACTGAGATAGCGTTTGGTAACTCTATGGTTCCTGATGATTCTTGGGTTGAAACCTTGAACAGTAATAAATGGAACCGGGAAATAGTTTTAGAAGAAACTAGCAAGTTCCCTGAGTTAACTCTTCAGCCAAAAACTGAGCAGAGGCTACACAAGGTCAGCTTTTACATTGATGAAGGTAAAGGTGAGCCAGTGACCAAGGAACTATCACAATTGCTGGAGCAACGTGGCGTTAAGTCTTTACTTATTATCTTTATGTGGAAACTTTGTTACTTGAACCCAAATTGTTTGTGTTGATTGTGTTGCCTTTTATTTTGCAGTTGGATGTCAAGATAATTTACAGTTGGGGAAAGAATGTGGATGTTATACCGCGAGGTGCGGGAAAAGGAGAAGCTCTCGAGTATCTTCTCAAGAAGCTAAAGGGTGAAGGAATTTTCCCGGTGAATACTCTTGCTTGCGGTGACTCTGAACACGATGCTGAACTATTTAGCATTCCCGATGTTCATGGTGTCATGGTGAGTAATTCTCAACAAGAGCTATTGAAGTGGCGTTCTGAAAATGCTTTAGACAATCCAAAGGTTATACATTCAACCGAGAGGTGTGCGGATGGGATAATTCAAGCCATTGGCCATTTTAATCTTGGTCCAAATCTTTCTCCAAGAGACGGTTCTGAATTCTTGAATCGAAAGACTGATAATGCGAATCCTGGTCATGAGGTTGTGAGATTTTACTTGTTCTACGAGAGATTGAGACGCAGTGAGATCAAGAACTATGAGATATACATAACCAGCTTCAAAGAGTTGTGTGTGAGTAAATTAGATGCAAATGAAATCCATCTTTATGTCTCTACCTGACTAATTTCTCTTTGTTTATTTTTCTTGGAACATTTTCAGCTTCAAGCTGCTGTCTTTGTACATCCATCTGGTGCAGAGAAATCTCTAAGAGATACCATTGATGAGCTGAGAAAGTATCATGGAGACAAAAAAGGGAAACAGTTTTGGGTTTGGGTGGATCAGGTTCTGGTAATAGACACCACTCCTGGAAAATGCATAGTCAAGTTTGATAAGTGGGAACAATGCGGTAATTAAAAGGCCATTTTTGGACTCTGATGTTTGATGATTATATTTGAGTAAGTCCTATGATTTATATATAACATTGATCATTTGTTGTTACTTTTGGCAGAGGATGAACGTAAATGCTGCACAACAACTGTCGAATTCACTTCAAAGGTATTAAGATTTCTCAGAAGTTAGATAAGATCTTGAATAATATGACTAATGATTTGAAATTTCTGCAGGGAGGAGATTTGGTGTGGGACAAGGTGAAACAGATATGGTCGGAGGAATCAGAGGGGAAGGATGATAACAGTTCTTGGATTCTCTGAATCTCTGGAGACTGTTCTTCTCATTGTCACTGGCACACATTCTGATGTGAATTATTGGTATGAGCATTCTCCATGATTTTATCCTCCCTTTAATACAAAGGATTTATAAGTTTTGTTTTTGACGTTTTGAAAATAATTTTTAAAGAATCAAAAGGAAAAAGGGCCCAACCGGGTTCGAACCGGTGACCTCTTGATCTGCAGTCAAATGCTCTACCACTGAGCTATGGACCCCTTGTTGTTCATCATGGATATTAGAATATTTATCTGTATCATGGCGATTAGAGTATTCATCTCAGCCATGGCTAATTGGCTTTCCTAAATTATAAATCTCTGGTAATACAAAATTTGTTTCCTTGTAGCATAGCTGAAGGGGAAATAATGAATTTTAACTATTTGATTTAAAAAGGAATGAGTATTGGGAAAAAAAGAATGAAATGTTAATAGACCTCTTATGATGAATTAGACTTTTCTCTGGACAAGATTATCCTATCTTGCAATTGTTTCTTTAACCTTTTTCAAATGTAACTAAGACTCTAGTAATGCAACTGTGTATAATCGCTCATTAGGTCATTAGTTTGTGAATATAATGAACCGATAGATTATATACCAGACCAGAGCATTCAACTTAGAAACCGACTCAGTTAGTCAACAAGAGTAAAACCAATTCAAATATAGGTTAATATCAATATTTAACTGAAAAAAATACATGAAACTAATACATGCAACTATTCTAAACATACCAAAACATCATAAATCATTCGATTATTTTTAGTTAAACACAATAGCGTTGAAGCTTGAAACTGAATATATAGACCGATTTAGTTCATAGATATTAAAATTTGGATGACAGAAATTTTTGATTTTTTTTTGTCTGCTTCATATATTTCATTTTTCTCTGGTTCATATATTTAATTTCCCAAAACTAACAAATTAAGGGAAAAAAATCAGGCCGAACCCACTACATGTCACCACACACTTACTACTGATTGTTGGTAGGAGTGGCAAAATATTCGGAATTCAAAATCCGATCCGAAATTCATTCCGATCTAATTCAAAAAATCAGATATATGAAGTATCCGAATCCATATCAGAATCTGGATATTTTGATTTGGAAATCCAGATATTTGGATCCGATCCGGATCCGTTTTATATATAATTTTTATTTAAAATATATGTATTATATATATATTATATATATTATATGATAGATAGAAATTTATGTAAATTGTCTAAAAATAAATTTTATTTAAAAATTTTATGTAATTTTAAAATTTTACATAGTAAACATGTTATAAAAGTTTTATAAAAATAATTTGAATATTATATATAATTTTTATTTTATTTTTTAATTTATATTATTATTTAAATATTTTTACCTTTTTTGGTGAATCCAGATATACACAGATATTGAAGGATATTGGTGAATACCATAAAAATTTTGGATATATGATCGGTGTCCATCTCTAGTTGTTGGAACCACATCTCAAAACCAACCATATCTATATCTTGGCTTATATAGTCCTCATCCCTCTTTATTATTTTTATGTTATCCTATGAAATTCATTTAATCTATGATATAGAAAGCACAGTTCCTATCCTTCACCCATTGGACAAATCACCAATATGAAATGATTTCATTCTATATAAGACTCGGCAGTTATAGACTAATTGTATATTATATCTTAATTTGTATACAAGATTCTAACTATACAAGATTCTGACATAGAATAAAACATAATATAATATTAATATACATTGAAAATCTAGTTTTGAGGATTCTCACCTTCAAGAAAAGAAAAGCAATAAAAAAGACAAAAAATTATGGAAAGAGTTGACTCTAATATATGACAAAACTGTTATGTCGTTGAAAAATGTTTTTATTTGTTTTTTCTAGAAGAAAATTTATCATTTGAGCAAGAGATATAATTTTGAATTGAAAATCAATACAATTTAACATTTTAAAGTTCAAATCAATAAAAAATATCGGTTTTTTTTGTTGTTGTTACTATCTGTATGTAGATAAATGTTTATAGATATCAAATAATAAATCGCCATTTATAAAATTATAATCAAATAAATGTTATAGTTTCAAACTGGAAGCTAGTATACAAAAATAATACTAATAACTAGTGATTAGTGATTAGATGGTAACATGCGATGTACAGCTGAAAAATATATTTGTTTCATATTTTTATAGTTTATATAATTATAGATTATTATTAATGTTTATATTAAATTTATTTTATATTTTTATTATTTTATTTATTATTATTAAATATAATTTGTGTTGTGTTAATTAATATTGATATATTATATTGTTTTGGGTCAACATTTTTTCCGAAGTATCCAAAATTCGTGCGATTCGACTGATAGATCCATGCTTTCGGGTCTAAATTTTTTATCGAAAATAAATCATTAAAATTCGCGTGTTTTCAAAAAATAGATTAATAATTTCTAAACAGTTTTATTTTTTTAACAAAAAAAATTTGGTCGTAAATATATAAAAATACAATAATATTTTCTGTAATATGGTATATCACAATTGGCTAATTTGCTATTAACATTTCAGAAATAATAACATAGAGAATTTATCAATAGACTCATAAGATCTGATTTTGATCTTCTTATGGTTGTGGTCTAAAAACTAGTTATCGTTGACGAAAAACAAATTAGTTGTCTTGAAAATGGTATTCTCAATCTTTTTTACTGCAACTTTTTACTTAAAAATGTATATTTCTAATATTTTTTAATATATATTTTTGGCAAAACAATTTGTACTACTTTACAACAAACTTGGACCAAAAGAAAAAACATAAAATGGGAGTACTTTACCAAAAGAAAAAACATAAAAAAAAGAGTAAGAAAGTGGGAGAAGTTCACATTGTCTCCTATTGAGATAAAAACAAACTTGGATGGTGATTGGTGAATGGTGAGGCCTTTATGATTACAGAATACTAAAAGACATATATAATATATAAAATAAACAATTTGTTAATTGGATTTTACTTATTTATGATGCATCGATTGAATTAAAATTAAATATAAGTAAGTTGTTTGTTTGTTGACCAAATAAGAATGAAAAGGCTTAAAACTGATAAAAATAAATAAATAAAAAAGGGTGTGTATATATATAAAAAGCCATCATCTCCTTCTCTATCCTCTCTGTCGTTCTGGTGCAATGCTTCTTCCGCTTCTCTCTTCCTCTCTCCTTCTCCGCCTCTTTTCTCCGAACATGTCCCCTGATCCTTTCTCCATCGTATCTTTTTCCAATTAACAAATCAATCCATCGACGGAGAATTTCAGATCGATCGCCGATTAAATTATTACACAAGAAAATTAAAACCCTTTGAGAGATATTTATGGAGAGTTCCTTAGGTTTTATGGCGGTTTTCGCCGTCTCAGGAAGCGTCGTTTTTCTGGCGAGTCGATTTCATAAGCGTTTTCTCTCTGATTACATGGAGAAGTTCGAATTCGAGATTCGTAAGAATTATCATCTCTGCATATATCTATCTATATTTGATTATGAAAAATGGAAATTAAAGGGGGAGGAATCGTATTTTTGTGTGACAGGATCGCAGAAAAATGTGGCGATGAAGAAGAAGGTGAGATTCGCGGCGGATGTGGTGGAGCCGTCGGGGAATAATAAAGAGTATCGCCAGAGACACTCCTCCAAGGCCAAATTCGATAAGCTATCGAATTCGAAGATGGCGGCAATTATTTGAAGGGTTTTTTTGTACAAAAAGGAGTCGTATGTAATTATTCATTGGTTTGTGATTTGAATTTCATAATTAATTTTGGGTTTTTTTCTCTAATCTTGAATCTGGGTAAAGTCTTCCCTGGGTCAATTTTTATCTTTATTTCTGTTTTTGTTTGTCTTTTTTTTTTTTGGGGGGGGGGGTCTACCTGTAAATATTTTGTTTGTGTAAATACAAAAATGTGATTGCTAATTATTTTTTTTGTTATTCTGATTTGTTTTTTTAAATCATTTTCATTTGTTGTGATTTAGCGTAAAGGTTTTTTTTTAACATGAGCTGGCTCTTAATTACAAGTTTCCCAATATGTTGGTTGATATAACTATGGCTGTAAATTATACATCTTCTTCATAAACTACATAAAAATATGTTGTAGTTAAATGTCAAAAGTAGTAGTCTGTTCTTTTAAACAAAATAATGTTGACTTTTTAATTAGTTCGGGTTTTACAATGTATCACATGTCAAGTGGTACGTAGTTGATCTGTTCGATAGATTTAAGTCAAAGAATTATAACTAATTTAAGAAGGGAGTCGGGACAAACAAACCTTGAAGTCAGATAACATTGAAACACATATTCCTTTTCAATCATTTAACTACAAAACAGGATATAATACTTTATCTTTGCATTAACGTATGAAAGCAATATTTCACTAAGTCAAGGTTAAACTAATAAGTTTTCGGAAGTAAAGTGACGACAGAACCTTATAGACTTATCAAACATTCAAGATTTTTCAAAGATTTGAGATATATAAACAACCGTTAATATATACTAAAATACCAATTTGTTAGAAACGTGGTATTCTAAACTAATGAAAAGGGTATCGTGAACAACACGAAAGGTCACAAGGCCAGATTAAAATGTGGCTTACGAGAGTATAGAGTTGGTCATTTGATTAATAAATATTAATTTTTTGACGACTACAACGTGACGACATGCATATTCTATCCAACCAAATATTCTTAATTATAATGCTATTTGCATCATCCTGTAAAGAAGAGTAGGTGAGGATGACGACATGAACAGAGGGTAAAAGGGACTAATCAAATAGAAGGTTCTTATTAGTTAAGAAATGAGATTAATAACCATCTTGACTTTTGAGCCTAGTCGTTTAACTTACAAGTCGTAATCCTTATATTTGTTTTGGCAATGAAGTCATCGTAGTCATGTTTTTCCAATACATTATTTACTGGGCCGATGATGGGTAGCTGAATTCACTCACGGCCCAATTTATTGTAGACCATTTCGATTGCGGGAGACTCTGCAAGTTTTGATTCTTGTGTTTGGGAAGCTTTTTTTTCCTAACTAACACCACAAATTCAATTTAAGCATTATCCATTCTTTATATAACTCGAGAATCCTTGACCAAAATCTAAAATAATCTCCAAAACATGTGAAAGCTATATTTTTATGGCTACCTTATAGTATATACTCAGATTTGTTTCTTACTTTTATGCAATTTGTTTCTCAGATTGTCTTGCGTTTTATAACATGCACGCACCCAGATCATAAACCAATTAGCTGTGTGTAACCAATTATCACTCATCGTACTTTTTTTTTCTAAATACTATGAGGTTTTGAACAGAAATCCACAATCTCATATGTAATATTAGTTTCGTCTCAAACATCATTTAATCGTATGATTTTTAAAATCTAATCACGTATTTTGAACAATACAAAATTAATATAATTTTGCTTATATACTATAGTAAAAGCATATTGTAATATAACTAAGTTTCGTCTCAAACGTTATTCGATCATATGATATTTAAAATTTACCTAATTTTTTTTTTAATCGAGTTAACAACAGTTGATCACGTATTTTGAACAATAAAAAATTAATATAATTTTGCTTATATACTATAGTAAAAGCCTATTGTAATATAATTAAGTTTTGTCTCAAACGTCATTCAATCGATCTTTTATATTTATCTAAATTTTTTTTTAATCGAGTTAACAACACTTAATCACGTACTTTGAACAATACAAAATTAATATAATTTTGCTTATATACTATAGTAAAAGCCTATTGTAATATAACTAAAGTTAATACATGTCATCATCTCGTAGTTGTATTATTTTATAAACTTGACTTAGTTCTATGTCTAATTCATCTGGGTATGTCATATCTTTTAAATAATGTCTAGGTCAAGTTAACAGAGGGAAAATATTATACATTCCAGTGAGTAACATTAGTTTTATGCAATTTGTTTCTCAGATTGTCTTGCGTTTTATAACGTGCATGCAGATCATAGACCAAGTAGCTGTTAAATATAAATGTCTGTTGTTCCACTAAATGCCGTGATTCATATAATATCTCGCATCAATTTTATTCAGACGTATATTTTGCAATTTTGAATAATTCTATAGGTATGAAGCAATCATATGGTACTTAGTCCAAAGAAAAAGACAAAAAAAGAGTAATACATATATATATATAGAGAGAACTCGCACCTAATATTGCATTCTAAGATTTTCCGAATCAAAATTGGCCACATAGTTCGCATCTAACAGAGAAGTTTCCGAAGCAGTTTACTACACAAAAGCTATTTAATTACAAACTTGGATGATCTAACGCATTACGCATGCTAAACGTTTCGAGTACGATAACATAACGGAGCATCCAAAATGTTGATCAGTGATCCAATATAGATATACGATTTAATTTGAATTTGACCAAAAAAAACAAATTGAATCCAGGACTTCGAGCTACGCCTACGATCAGGCTGGTCCAAATTGGAGGCCCTACGCATAATATAAATTAAGGCCCTAACATTTATTAAGAAAATTTTAAATTTTTAACATTTTCAAAGATAATTATTATAGTATTATTAAATGTTATTAGTAAAAAATACCTAGAAAACAATAAAATATATATATATATCATGAAAAGTAAGGCTCACGTCACTAATTTAATGATATATTTTTCTATTTTCTTCATACATAAATTTTAAAATGAACCTTAATAACAAAAAAAAAATTATGGGTTCTAAGAATTTGCTTATGTTATGTGGCTTATGTTCAAGTTCGGGCCTGCGTACGATCTACAGTCTGGCAATTTTCGTGGCAGGTGTTTTATACGATTTGAACCAAGACGTCAATCTATATAAATTCTCTATCACTAGACCAACCATTAAATCAAAACTATATACTTACATATGCACATAACACATTATAGACATTAGAACAAGATACTTTTTCAGTGAATTTACTATTGGAGGATATTTTATTCAAAGAAATGAGTTCGAAGCAAGTTTTCATCTCACGGGATTCTTGGCTAGTTTAATGAAACTATTATTTGAAATTTTGAAAAATGTCTGTATGGTCATGAGCAAATTCTTGATCATTATAACCTACGGTTCGGCGACACGTTTACCTCGTTTATTTTTTGCTGGCTTATTTCATTTTTTTTTGTTTGAAGGCGACGAAGAATCTAACGGCAAGCGAAACATCGTCGTCTCTAGCTATCTACGGCATGTAAGAGAAGCAATATTGCATACTCTCATTAAGAGAATAAAACGATACCTTTATAAAAAAAATGCTTATTTAGAAGAAGAAAAAAATAGTTAAGGCTTGGGTGTAAACACGAAGGTAGACATATTCTCACGAGAACCCTGCTCGGGAGCAGCCTTTTACTTATCACGTACGACATTTATTCTGTAAAAAGAAACGGGGACAAAAACTAATTATCTTTGACCAAAAAAATGAATTTAATTATATGCTGTATGTTGTATATTTCTTATTAAAATTTAC
Source organism: Cardamine chenopodiifolia (assembly GCA_963922655.1). Classification (NCBI taxonomy): domain Eukaryota; kingdom Viridiplantae; phylum Streptophyta; class Magnoliopsida; order Brassicales; family Brassicaceae; genus Cardamine; species Cardamine chenopodiifolia. The sequence goes on from OZ000463.1 coordinate 14,765,448, forward strand.
AGTACAAGTTTTAAATCTGCTTTCTACAATATCTAGGAAACGAATTCTACATGGCCAGCGTAGTTTATAGTTAATGTGAAAGTTTTTGGTTCGTGGGAAGATGTACGAGTTCAAGTTGGATCTGAACCTGTTAAAGTTGTACCATTTTTTTATTTACTATATATGTCTTCTAGGTTCTAAGTGTTGATCGATTAGCTAACTAAATTAAAAGGTTTAGATGGATTATAACTTCAGTTGCTTCGTATAGAAATTTCAACAATTTGCGTACGTTTCCGGTTTTATTAATTTAAAAATGAAGTAGTTTTACAAATTCTAAACCCAAACATAGTTTTTCCTTCTGTTTGCAAATAGAAATACAAACAACTTTTATTTTTATAAGAAAGAAAATACAAACAACTTCTGATTAAAACACTAAATCTTATTTCACTTGAAGAAAAAAATATACGATTATAATATATAAATCACATATAAAAATAAACTCAAACGAACACAATAATATATGAAGATTGAACGCATCACGAAACTGAACATCTGAGCTACTCGGAGGATCATCACCGGCAAGGATTCTATGATATAATATCTATGATTTAGAAAAATAATTATTTGTCACTGGAAAGACTAGAATATTTTGAGAGGCGATTGTGTTTTTTAAGTGTCGCTTCATACTAAAAAAATAAGGAAAAAAAATAATTTTAGGTTAGCATTCACAATCATATGATATCAAGGGTATTTAAATATATCATTGTTTTAAATAAATTTTTACCCAAAAAAATATCATTGCTTTCTTCTTAATTATATTTTTCTTGCTGATTCCCTCGAGTTTTGGATGGTTACACCGACACTTTGTTTGGTCTGCCGGTGATCATTTTATTTGCATGGGTTAAATTTGTCTTTCTTCAATTAATGACACAAATAATGTTAGCGTTTCAACTTTTGTCTGCGTATATATTCATTCATATTTCTACGGACAGTGACTACATCTTTCATTTTTAATGTGTATTTATTTATGTTTACATTGAAGTTTGAACCAACTAGAATTAGCATATCCTATTTATGACTTACTAATCTAGTTTTATCTTTAGCCAACTAGAACTAGAAGTCTAGAACTAACAACTTATCCAGAAGCTAATTAGCTTATCCATCACGGTGATTGCAGACCATAACAATTGGTTAGCATTTAGGCTGGTTTATGAAATTAAGCGTTTCATCAAATAATATTTTGTATCCTTTTTTTTTTAACAGAAAAAACGAAAATGGAAAGTTTTTGCATGAAGGCAACGTGAATTATGTGTGCATTTGTGTAACCGACACACACGATGCTCAAACTCAAAGACAGAGCTGAGTTGTTTTTAATCCCTGAAAAAGCTGAACCCTGGCTTCAAGTTTAAATGACGTCACCATACAATTTAGTTCCCGCGTAGCCTCCACCCTTCTCCCCCAAAATCCGAAAATATATAAATAGAAATTAGAGAAATAGTTAAACCCACCCAACCCAAAAAATCATTATATAACTACGAAAATGAAACACAATTAAAAAACAAAAATAGGAAGAAGAAACATCACAGTCACAATCACATCACCATCTCAGTCTCTCTTTTTCACAAACCAAAAAATCCATTTTTTCTTCTATTAGCCGACAGTTCCTTCTCTACCGCCATGGATGACCTCTCCAAGCTCTTCTTCTTGCTCCTTGTGACCACCTCCATAACCACCGCATTGTCCGATAAAGCCGGGTCGGGTCAAATAAACTCCAATTCCGTCCTCGTAGCTCTTCTTGACTCTCACTACACGGAACTAGCTGAGCTCGTGGAGAAAGCTCTTCTCCTTCAAACCTTAGAAGAAGCCGTTGGTCAACACAACATCACAATCTTTGCTCCTGGTAACGATGCTTTAGAACGAAATCTTGATCCTGAATTCAAATCTTTCTTGCTCCAACCAAAAAATCTCAAATCTTTACAATCTCTCTTGATGTTTCACATTCTTCCCAGAAGAATCATTTCTCCTCAATTCTCCGACGTCTTCAGCCACCGTACTCTCTCCAACGATCACCTTCACTTTACCAAGGGAAAAGTCAACTCAGCTGAAATTACTAGACCCGATGATTTAACCCGACCCGACGGGATTATCCACGGAATCGAGCGTCTTTTAATCCCACGTTCCGTTCAAGAAGATTTCAACCGCCGTCGTAATCTCCGTTCAATCGCCGCCGTATTACCGGAAGGATCCCCGGAGGTCGATCCGAGAACTCACCGTCTCAAGAAAAAATCTGCCCCAAAACCCGCCGGAACTCCACCGGTTGTCCCTATTTACGACGCAATGTCGCCCGGTCCGTCACTTGCTCCGGCTCCGGCACCAGGACCGGGTGGGCCCCGCCACCATTTCAATGGAGAGGCTCAAGTCAAAGATTTCATTCACACGCTTCTTCATTACGGTGGTTACAACGAAATGGCAGACATTCTCGTCAATCTCACTTCTCTTGCCACCGAGATGGGTCGGCTCGTGTCGGAAGGTTACGTTTTGACCGTTTTAGCTCCAAACGACGAAGCTATGGCTAAGCTAACGACGGACCAATTGAGTGAACCGGGTGCTCCAGAGAAAATTGTGTATTACCACATCATACCAGAATACCAAACCGAAGAGAGTATGTACAATTCTGTACGCCGGTTTGGGAAAGTCCGGTACGATACACTCCGGTTTCCTCACAAGGTAGAGGCTCAGGAGGCAGATGGTTCGGTTAAGTTCGGTCATAGTGACGATTCGGCTTATTTGTTCGATCCTGATATCTATACCGATGGAAGAATTTCTGTTCAGGGGATTGAAGGCGTTTTGTTCCCGGTGGAAGAAACTCCGGTCGAGAAGAAAACCGCCGCTCCTACCGTGAAGAAAGCCGCTAAACTAAGGAGAGGTAATCATTTTTTAATTAATTCTTTAGCCTCTTAATTTTGTACTCACCTATCTGATCTTGACATTTTAACCCCAAGGTATCTAATTATAAACAAATACATACACTAAAAATAGTTTTGTTTTAGACATTATTACAAAGTTATAAAGCTAAAGGGAAATTTTTGTGTGATTTTTGCCATATTAAATGGAAAAGATAATTAAATCATTGTTATAGAAAAGTAATAGTGATCAGTCATATATAACTAGTCTTTCAACGAGACAGTACTAAGTAAACAACAGACGTGTGAGAATGGAGACAAAGTCTCTCTCACAAACTTTTCGTATAATATAATTATTTTACAAAAATATTATTTAATCGATTGGAGATAATAGTATTATACCTATTTTGATGATATCCAACGACGAAGAATCCAATGTTAAAGTGAAAATAAAAATCACAAAGTGTTCTCTTTTTTTTTTCTAAAGCCGAGCTAGTCATATTCGTTGGTAAAGACAACTTGCCATTTTCTTTTTGGCACCACCATTTTTTGTTTTCTTAGTTCAATTTGTCTTTGGTTCAATGGTTCCTTTTCTTCTAAATATATTTATTTGAGCATTAGTTAGAAATTAGAATCAATCATTTTAAAAGCTCTCCCTTGTTATTGTATTATTATACTACTCTTAATTCAGTACATTGACATCAGGAAAAAAATAAATAGTTTGGAAAAATTATAATTTCTAACTGACGCTAAATTATGCTGCAGGTAAATTGATGGAAGTAGTGTGTACGATGCTGGGATCACAATCTCCTACATGTCAATGATTTTTCACACGTGACCAAAGTGAATCCGGATTGGAGAATTTTTTATAATTCTGTAAACATGTGATAAAAAAGAAGAAGCAATAATGTAAATAATTATTTTTTGAGCCGAACAAACCAAACTAGATTGGATAACTTTCTTCTTTTTATCTGGATCCAAAAAGAAATGTAGATTTACCACTTTTAAAATACACTCTTAACATTTATTCAATTTGAAAGACAATTATAAACCTTAAATCCAATAACGTGGTATAAATCAGTTTGAGAAAATAACGTGGTAAGAGTTATTGCGTTGTACTTCGGATCTTAGGATAATGAGTTCTGTAATGTTTTCCTATGAAGTACATGCTTAGGGTTGACTTACGATTTCTACCATTTTATTGACATACCATTTTGTTTCACTTGGAATCTTTGGTTTGGGCTGGGCAAAAAAACTAATCCGAGTATCTGATCCGAACTTGACCCAAAAAATTATATGTAAATCTGAATCTGATAAAGTATTATATTGGAGAGTAAATACCTAAACTCGAAAATTTGAACTCGAATCCGATTCGAACTCGATATCTGTTAGGATTTTTATAGAGTTTTAAATCTGAAATTCGAACCGATCCAAACCCAACAAGATCCGAACCAAACTCGATCCGAAATTTCAAAATTATTCTATTATAAAATAAATACTTAAATGCAAAAATTCGAACACAATCTTCGAATGACCAGTCTTGATTTTTTTTTTGAATAACTAAGAGGTTTAAAGCCCGTAGGCCCCTAATCTCATGGGGTAGGACCTAGACGAATGTTAAATTAACTTTCATTCGGAGAGTAGACCCCTCCCAACAGGAATCGAACTCATGACCTCCTTGGCATTGACCCACAAGTAATTACCACTAATCCAACTCCACATTGGTACCAGCCCTAGTTTTGGTGGAGGAAGATGTAAATTTCAGGTACGATACCTTACTTTGAAGATTGGTTGATACTTCTCAGTGTATTGTCACTGATTCAGTGTCATGGACTCATTTGTTACTCTTTATTTTTTGCGTGGAATCACTTATGTATTGTCTTCTATATGGCGGATGAAGGTTTATTTCAAATAAGTTAATAGTAGAGAAAAAAGCTCGGTAGATTAATATGAGCTGCTAAAAAAAATAGCCACAAGATGCGCTGAATCAATAGGATCTTATTCAAAAGATTGTCTTGCTTACGTACATCATATATAAGAGTTGTCCTATTGTACATAAGCTCCATAGCGTCTGTCGGCTGTACTTACATTTTATTTATGTTTCTTTTCACTACTTTGTTCTAAAACACCAAAAAGTTATGTCTTCTCCGCTGAAACATTTATATTATTGAATTGATTAATCTACATAAAGGAGCATATAAAACTTACAATTTATAAGATGTAGAATTACTGGATAAATATAATCACTAGATCAATACAAACGAACGAAAGATAACCAAAACTTTCAGGACATAACTGTTCATGTATCTAATAATTCAATTACAATATAAGAAAATCGTCGCATAAATATCTTATGTGATATATATATATATATATATACACTCTTCAATATTTAACATTTCAACATAAAAACTAAAATTCAAAATTAACTATATAAGTGTAAGAAGATAGCATTAGAGTTTGATGCTAAGAAGATAGCATTAGAGTTAGATCTAAATTACAAAATAGTATTATGGTTATGTCAGTTGTCACACATCACTTCCAATTTTGGATCAATTTTTTTTCTTTCGTAAATGAGTTAATCCGTTTTTTGTCACAAATGAAATTTAGCATTTTCATATAGTACATTTTTTTGGGTAACATGGAATCGTTATATCTTATGTAGGGTAAAATCTGTTCCGCAGATTTAGTGGGTTTTGATCCGCCGCAGAACGTAAGTATGTAGATGGAAGAAATTTTTTTACGAATCGATCGTGGATGTAGATCGAAGAATTGGGATGCGGAACGGATGCAGAATATGGGATCAAAATTCGTAGATTGGTGAGTAACATGTAAATAAGAATTTTATTTTTAATACACATTTTTGCAAGTTTGGCAGAATAGAAAAGCGGATTGGCAGATTGGAAAAGCGGATTGGCAGATTGGAGATCCGTCGATCCGCAAATTATTTAAAAAACTTTTATAATAAAAAATGGATTAGCAGATTATCTGTAAATTTTACGGTTTTTGAACAGAATAGGTGCGGATAAAAATTTTAAATCTGCAGATCAACGAGTCGACGAATCAAACAAATTGACAGATCAAACGAGTAAAAAAATTTTAGAACCCGTAAATTAGCGGGTTGATGGAACGGATTAGGTCCATTTGAGAGGCCTAATCTTATGTACTCTTTCTTCTCCAAAAGTCCCACAAAGCCCTTTAGAAAATGTCGTCGGCCTACTGTCCCTCCGCCGTGGCTGTATCAGCCGCAACCACCACTTCCTCCGCCGCTACCTTTAATCCATTAGTCTCCTCCCACTCCAATTTCCGACTCTTCTATCGCTTAGCACCTAAATCCTTCAAACTCGTTGCCAATTGTCCTAACTCGCTATTCCTCGTTTTGAATATCCGTCGCCACCGCTTCTTCTGCGCCGCCACCGATATCGAAACGGGTTCGGCCGATGATGAAATCGAGTCTTCGTTAGAAGAAGAAGAAGACGCAGATGTAAAAGAGACGACGCAAGCGAGTGGTGAAGAAGGGAGGTTGTACGTTGGTAATTTACCTTACACAATCACTTATTCTGAGCTCTCCCAGCTTTTTGAAGAAGCTGGAAATGTCGTAGATGTTCAGATTTACATATTTCTACCATCTTCTTCATCTCTATCCTCGTATAGTTTCAAGTATCAATTGATTTTGGCATTGTTCTTTCTTTTTTGTTGCAGATTGTTTATGATAAAGTTACTGACAGAAGCAGAGGATTTGGATTCGTAACAATGGGAAGCATTGAAGAAGCCGAAGAAGCGATACAGATGTTTAACAGCTCTGTAAGTTCCATAATTTTGATCAAAGACAGATTCAGCTCTACATTGTTTCTGATCTCTTGTGTTTGTTGTTGATTTTGTATAGCAAATTGGTGGTCGAACGGTTAAAGTGAACTTCCAGAGGTACCAAGAGGTGGCGAGAGAGAATTAATGAGAACCAAAATCCGTGATAATAACCGGAGTTATGTAGATAGCCCGCACAAGATTTATGCAGGAAACCTTGGTTGGAATTTAACCTCACAAGGTTTAAAAGATGCTTTTGCTGATCACCCTGGTGTGCTTGGTGCTAAATTTATCTATGAAACAAACACTGGGAGGTCTCGGGGATTTGGTTTCATCTCTTTTGAGTCAGCAGAAGATGTTCAGTCTGCTCTTACTGTCATGAATGGCGTGGTAAGGTTTTTCCTCCCTCCTCTTTTGGTTGGGTGATTTGGGTTTTGATTTTGGTTTTTAGGAAGTTGAAGGACGAGCGTTGAGGCTAAACTTGGCTTCAGAGAGAGCCACTGTGTCTCCTCCTGTAGCAGAAGGAGATACTAAAGAGAGCAGCGAGCTAGTTTCGACCGTCAGTACATGAAGCAGCAAAAGCACAATAAATTCCTAACAAGTTCCAAACTGATCAGCTCGAGGGCCAAAATGAAAAATTTGTTTATCTTTATAACTGTGTTGTGTTCTACTGAGGCTGAAGAAGAAGACAATATATGAGATGGAAAACAAGATATATTGTTTGTATTTTTTTTATCGAGAATGCTTTGGTTCTATATATGGTGTAATGTAGCATATCTTGATTCCAGAAAATTGTGAATTTCTGTCATGATTACTGCTAGTCGGTCTCGTTGCGACCGTAAAACAGAGCACCTGCAGGAGAATCCAAGTCCTGAGGGAAGAAAACTCTACAGAAATATAAACAATCCATCAGGACAAAACATTTACCCAAGAACAGTTTTTTAATGGGATGTTTGTTTGTCAGCCGTAACCTCCTGCGACATGCACCTAAACAATGTTCGTTTGTCAGTTGTGGAAGGTTGCGGCCAAACACCAAGATTCTCAGCTGTTTTCAACGAGCAGCTGTTCACACTTGCCAAATAGAATCACATCAGCAAAACAGAGGAAATGTAATCCTGTAAACACCGAGGAGAGCTAAAACCCAACGACATAGTCTTTAATAATAAAGAAAAACTAATGGAAGTCTTAACCAATGTACATTTTATCGAAAGAGAGAAGCTTATCGCGGTCCAATGCACTACCAGTAAATGAATGAGCAATTCCTCCAGTGAACCTGATAGTGGATTATGGAGTATTAAGATGATTGAAAAGGCAATTAAGGAAGTTTATGTAAACCCAACTCGAGAAAAACATTACCCTGCAAGTTCACCTGTTTTTGTTTCTCTCAACGATTTCCCAGAAATCTGCAGCAGCTGCTCGCATGTGTAGGAACATCGGTAACTTTGTAGCATATGCTAACTCAAACTGCTTCTCAAAGTACCTTTGTCAAGGAAGAAAAAGTGGAAGATATTCTAAGTAAAGAAACAATCCAACATGTGAAAGATTCAAATTTTGTGACCAAATTTATTTCTTCTGGATATCAACCGGGCAGAATTGAAGCCTATCATAATCCAATCCACATTCACCAATTGCTACCACCTTAATCAAGCATAAAAGAGAAGAGTGTTCCAAGAATGATATTGATTTGATCACCACGAAAGCGATATCAAACCTAAATCAATTCGAAATATCTACTAGATTAGAAGATGTATCAGTAATATCACCTTCCCTTTCTGCATTCCTTCTTTGGCTAATGAAACTAGATCCCAGTAATGCTTCTCCGGAAACCGCTTTCTTCAAACTCCTACATTAAAGAAGCGAATCAAGCAGAAGATTAGAATCTGATTATATGTTTTAACTCTGAGAATTTCAAAGTAAGGAGACATTAAGGTACCAGAATACTAACATTGCATCTAGTTGGATGAACCCCAACCGTGCAAAACAGTCTGCCTGAGAGAATGTACATCCACAATCAAAAACTTATTAAAGACTGAAAATTTCTGAGAAAAGGATATTTTAAAACAAACAAAACATCAGTTTCTGCAATTGCAAGAGCTTCTCTTGATTCTTCCAATGACCCACCAGTTACCTGTTCAAGAAAATTAACATTTGAACTACCCTAATTCTACCATTTCTAACCATTCATAAGAAATTTCGATTAGAGTGACTCAACTATGATTCTATCGACTCCAGCAGACCAAGCTCGGTTCAAGACAGTGGCAATGTCGGGAACATGACAGTTCTTGCCATGGTAAATTCCCTTGAACATCCCATCTGTTTCATCCCACAACACTTTGTTGGACAATTCTCATAAAGATAATTTGATCAGACAAGGATATGTTCACAAAGTGTTTGCGGAAATACCTCAACTGACCTGTGAAGTTCACGGCTATGTCTGACCTTACACAAACACATCAGAAAAAAAGCAAAATAAATAACAGATAAGATAACAGAATCTTCGTACATTAGAAAGAAGAGTATCATTCGTGGAAATAAATTTTGAGGGATTCCTAAATTTCCCTTGCCTATCATCTTCAAAGACGCCATTGCGAGCGAAAGACTGACAATGGCACAACACAAGTTACACAACACAACTCAACAACAAAACTTATTTCTTCTTTTGGAGTTTTGTATTACTAATGGGCTTTTCCTACGGCCCATGTAAAGTCAATTTTTTTCTGCCTAATTTTCATACATATATATACAATATACTGCTAAATCCTAATCGCGCGTGTTCGAGAAGAGTTCAACCGTTTTGACTAAGATCAAGACCGTATGACTTTGGCCGCTAATGTTTAGAACAGTAAATATTGACTCGTGAATTATTTCTTTTTTTTTTTAAGTCAAATTTCTTTAGATGATTTTAGGGATTCTACTACCAGATTTGTAAATTGATCAAAATGCAATTCATGGAAAATGTCATTATTGCGTTTCATAACATATATACAGACCAAGCAAAACATTAGAAAGATTATTAAAAAAAAAATTTAGCGCAGTAACCGCCGGGCCAGAGGCGGAGGTGGCGGTGACTGTGCTTGCACCGGAGTGGTTTGACGAAGCGAACCTCCTCCTCCACCACCATTATTATTATCCCATGGCTTAACAGTAAACAATACAACTAAGACCACAATAATGATCAATAGCAAAATGGCGTAGCAAGTCCACTTGCGCGTGTTCTTCTGATAAAACCTTGCCTTGACGAGCCGGTCCGCACCAGACCGAATAAGTGAGTTAGTTCGTTTAACGTTGCCTTCAATGTCATCGAGCTGTTCACCTTGATGCTGAACCAACACAGCCATGTCGAGAAACACCTGGTGTAGCTCATTCAAGCTCTTCTCAATGTCTTTCACTGCGTCGTGTCTCTCTTGGATCTCATTAATGGTGTCCAAAATCCTACCTCGGCCTTGTTCTTGTATAGCTTTCTGCAAAAATGTTTCGCTTTCTCCTGCAATTTGTAAATCAATTTATTTCATCAATATCATGATTTAACCATAATCATCGCAATTATAAATTAGACCCTCATTATTAACATTTTTTATAGCTAAATTTTCGATAATTAAACAAATTAAACGTTTAAATTTTGGATTAACCAAAAACATAGGAGAAGAATGTACCTGTGGAAATAAGGCGGTCAACCGTATCTTCGTCGGGATTTTCGCCGGTGACGGTGAAGTACCTTCGTTGAATCGTCTCTCTGTACTCAGTCGAGATTGTCTCTCTCACTTGATTAAAATTATCCATTGCATCTTTCAGTTTCTTCCTCAACCCATTCACAACCGATGTCCTTTGCCGGTCCGACGATGAACCGGGTCCGCTTTCCGGTAAACTCCGGTTCACTTCATTAGCCTGATCTAATGCCTCGAGGTTTCCTTTCACGCGCTTTGCCGTCTTTAACGCTGTCGACACGTCAGCGTCCATCTTCTCCTTTAGCTCCTTCACCGCCTTGGCGTTATGAAGCGTTTTGCTCTTCTCGTGACTCGATCGAAGGCTGTGACAGAGACGATCAAGCTCTTTAAGGTCTCCGTTCACTTCTTCCACGTCAAGGAAAAACTTATCGAGGTTGTTTCCACCATGGCAGCTTCCGCCGGAGAATTTCGCTTTTGGCATCTCGATGTTGTGTGAATGCGGTGGTGATGAATCGTCCGCGACAGAGCGGTTAAACGAGCGGGAGAGAAGATCATTCATGGCTAAAGATCAAAGAAAATCTTTGTTTTGAAAATTCAAAGGGATTGTAAAAGAGAAGAAATTTTTTTGCTCAATATCGTGGTTTCTTACCAGATGTTTTATAATCTGAGTTATGGACCGAGTAGGATGAAAAGTCCGAACCAAACGCGGTTTTGACAATAAGTGCTGCACTTCCCAATTAAGTTGACCTAACCGGGTTTTTTATGTGTGAACCGAAACGCGCTATCCACCAAATCCGTTTAGTTGAACCATTTTGTTGGGTTAACCAAACCACATCAATTATCAGATTTTCTATGTGTGTTGAAGCGGTCAATTTCATGAACTTGTCTCACAATAGAAACCAATTTGTTTTTGTTGCAATTTATTTGTGGGTTTGATTGTTTGAGCCGGTCGGTTTGATTAACTTAATTGAATAGATGAGTGGAACCCAGACGAGAATTTCCAGGAAAGTTGATAAGACGGTGACTGTGATATATTGATGAAAATTTGAAATTAGGCAAAGTGGACGATTTTTTAGATTGCAGATTTGTATTAGTCGTCGTTGAGATATTTAAGACGAAAGTTTGAATTCGTCGCTGCCATTTTAATATTTTAGTGCTAATAGTTTTCTGACATATGAATATGATTGGTATATAATTAAGTTTTTGTCATCCGTTTGGTAATTTTTTTCTCCATTTTTTGTCTTTCATATATAGGAGTGGCCAAAATTAAAGTAACTGAAAAAACTGAACCAAAAACAAACATGTTTAAATCAACACTGAATCGCGACAAAAAATCAGATCAAAATTGAATCATAACGTAATTATTAACCGATTCGTTTTATTATCACAGCTGAAGTTTTTGGACATACACTTGTTTAGTGTAATCATCATAACATTAAAATACAAACATAAACGCCAATATATATATATATATATATAATATTGTGACCATTAGTGTATACTCCATATATGATAACTGCATATGTAAAATTGTCATTGAGCAACATTTTCAATTAATGTTTTAAAGGTGTTTAATATTGTGGTAATTAACACGAGACGATGTTGATGTATTGTTCGGATTTGATTTCATTAGTCTTGACTCAGAGGATTGATCATTATTTATCGTAAAACTTAATAGTTTCAAAAGTTTCGGATCGTTTTTTCTTAATTTTAATATTTTAATATTTTTAGATATAACAACACACGTGTGAATTAACTTACTTAAAATGCAGAAGCTGATGGTTCAATCTTTTTTTACATATAAGTTCGGCGGCTGCTACATGACTTAAGAAAATAAAAAAAGTTATTCACCGTTTACCTAATATATAAAGTTTTGGATGAAAAAAGTTAATGTTTTAAAGTTGTTTTCTCAAAGTAACAAAATAATGTAATGTTGCCTCTGTATAGTACAAAAAGGAGAGAAGGAAATATTCTCTAATGATCCATATAAGAAAAGTTTATTAATCATTCGGTTAAGGTTAATGAAGCAACTCTAGATTTAATCCGATCCAAAGCTATTTTTTCACGATAAATTTCTTTTAAATACATTGTTTCTTTATGAATATTCAATCATAATTCATGGAATCGAGTGTTTTGACTTTTGAAACATGTTTCTCTTCTCCGGTATAGCATGTCTTGTCATTAGGTGGTTTGGTTCCCACTGGTTTAGTTTTGATGTCTTTATTATATTTTCTCTTTTGAAAAAGTTTTGATCTCAAACTGTACAATCTGCACCAAAAGAAAGTAAGTTAAGTTTCATTCTTTTTTTTTAATTTAGGGTCTTATTTCGCTGTGGCGATGTTTTGGTGAGTAATAGTACATTATGTGGCTCTTCTTCAAGGAAGAGAAATGGGATCAACTCTTGATTTAATCCTATCCAAAGGCATTTTTCTACGATAAATCTCTTATATATATATATATATTGTTTTTTTTATGAATATTCAACCAAAACTCATGGGCTCTGAGTGGTTTGACTTTTGTAACATGCTCATCTAAGTACCTCGTCTCCGATACGGCATATTTTGTTATTGGGTGGCTTGACTCTAGCTGATTTGGTTTTTATGTCCTGTCATCCTCAAGTCATGGTGAGTCTAACTTGTAAGACTTACAGGGCCCTGGTACATTAACATCTTAAGCTAAAAGCTAGTATTAGTTAATTCCCTATGCCAAAACACTTAAAATGTCTCAGTCATCCATTACACATATTGGCTGATTTATCTGTAACTTTCCATGAAAAATAGACAGGATTTTACCACAGTTGGTTTATCAAAATTCAAAAGTCTGCAAAATTGGAACTATAAGACATTTTTTTTTTGGAACCTTTAATCTTTATCATCTCTTTCATCTTTATCAAATCAGTTATGCATGAGTTTTAATATATGGTCAAGTCTAAACCATTAAGGTTACAGGGTATATCAAATGCTTTTTTTCTTACTATATTTTATCCCTACACAGAGCTCAAACAATGATTAAAAAGGACATTTCATTGCATTTATTTATTATTTATAAAAAAAACAATGAAATTAACAAATGAGTGATAAAGAAATGAGACTTTGAATTGATGACAAAAAGAAGACTTTGAAACGACGACTCAGGAAAGCGCAGAACCAAGAGACTGCATAAAAGAAGGCAAGAAATGACAAAGAGAATTCTTTCTTGTAATATAACAAACCTGAAGACATCATCTGTCTGCAACTCTAATCGAATCAGAGAGTCATGGAAGATTGCCGATTCTAGACAAGTGAGTTACAGGCGTCGTTCTTGATGTCGACTCCGATATTGTCCGATTCATGGAGTTTATGCAACGCCGCCAAGTGCACAGCGAGTATTCAGATCCAGCAAGTCGCCCGAATCACTTACGTTGCTTTACCGGCGGTGCCGATGACTAATCTGGGGGATCTCGTGGGCTTGAAAGACGCTGGAGATGGACTTTTCCCTGGCTTAGTCTCCGATGAGCCTCCGCCTATGGTCGACACTGCCATACTCAAACTCTTACATCACTTAAAGGTTTTGTTCTCTCTTTTTTATTTTCTGATTTTGATGAAATATTACCGATTTATTAGTATTTTGCCTATCTATTTATTATAATATATATATATATATATAATATTGTGACCATTAGTGTATACTCCATTTATGATAACTGCACATGTAAAAATTGTCATTGAGCAACATTTTCAATTAATGTTTTAAAGGTGTTTAATATTGTGGTCATTAACACGAGACGATGTTGATGTATTGTTCGGATTTGATTTCATTAGTCTTGACTTAGAGGATAGATCATTATTTATCGTAAAACTTAATAGTTTCAAAAGATTTGGATCGTTTTTACTTAATTTTATTTTTAAAAATATTTTTAGATATAACAACACACGTGTGAATTAACTTACTTAAAATGCAAAAGCAGATGGTTCAATCTTTTTCTACATATAAGTTCGGCGGCTGCTACATGGCTTAAGAAAATAAAAAAAGTAATTCACAGTTTACCTAATATATAAAGTTTTGGATGAAAAAATTAATGTTTTAAAGTTGTTTTCTCAAAATAACAAAATAATTTAATGTTGCGTCTGTATATAACTTAATGAGAAGCCCAAACCGGCCCACTATAATTACCCTCAAACTCATCGTCCACTACATTCTTAAACCGTCAATCGATTCCACGGAGGAGATGACGAGACGAGATTAAAGAGATTTGCTGATTTCAAGCTTTATCTGTTTCATTTCGTGTAATTGATGAATCCATGTGTTTAAAATTTGAACCAAAACAAAACAAATTGTTATCGTTACGTTACTCATTGGTTGTCAAATTTTTGAAATGCTGCTATATCTTTTAATCTATTGTTCATTTGCATAAATCTAACCAATACTTATACTGTTATTCATATTCTGTTGCACAGTTTATAAATTGTATTTTCAAGCTGATTTATCAAGTTGGAAACATATTTGATTCATCTTGAGGAAAATATTAAACCTGACTATTTACAAAATCTGCTTTAAATGGTAACTCTATAGATCAGATTAACTGTGTATGCGCAGGGGGAGACCATAACTTAAACTTAAAAGTCATGGGGATTTTAACTTTGTAAGACATATGTGTTAGATTGATTGACTAATATGTTTAGTACAGAATAAAATAAAAAACTTTGTTTGTCCTAACACCTTTGTAATTTACAAAGATGTATATGCTCTCTTAGAAAGCTTTGATTTGCATTGTGTACTCTATTTGCTTCTTCACCGAGCCCAAACAAAGATACGATATTATATTTAAATAGAATTTTATTTTTTAAAAATTATAAGATAATAAAAAAAAATTAAAATCGTGGTAAAAAATATTTTATTTGATTTTGTTTAAATTTTTTAAATAGTTTTAATCCATAATGTCATATATATAGTTGAAACTAAAATTGTGACAAAACAAAATCTATGTAATCTTAGTTATTTTTGATTTTTTACTTAATTTATTTTTTAATAATTTTAATCTATAATGACATAAATATAAATACTATTTTTATTAGATTTTTTGTTTTTTAACAAAAGTTTAATATTAATCTAGTAAAATTTTTTCTGGAATATTAATCTAGTAATTAATTTAAATTATAATATTATTTTAGGCAAATAACACAATCATTTATGCATGAGTTTTAATCTATGCTTAAGTTTAAACCATTAAGGTTACACTGTATATCAAATGCTTTTTTTCTTACTATATTTTATCCCTACACAAAGCTCAAACAATGGTTAAAAGGGACATTTCATTGCATTTATTTATTATTTGTAAAAAACAATGAAATTTACAAATGAGTGGTAAAGAAAGACTTTGAATTGATGACAAAAAAAAAAAGACTTTGAAACAACGACTCAGGGAAAACGCAGAACGAAGAAACTTCATAGAACAAGGTAAGAAATTACAAAGCAAATTCTTTCTTATTATATAACAACCCTGAAGACATCATCTGTCTGAAACTCTAATCGAATCAGAGAGTCATGGAAGATTGCCGATTCGAGACAAGTGAGTTACAGGTCATCTGTCTGCAACTCTAATCGAATCAGAGAGTCATGGAAGATTGCCGATTCGAGACAAGTGAGTTACAGGCGTCGTTCTTGACGTCGACTTCGATATTGTCCGATTCATGGAGTTTATGCAACGCCGCCAAGTGCACAGGGAGTATTCAGATCCAGCAAGTCGCCCGAATCACTTACGTTGCTTTACCGGCGGTGCCGATGACTAATCTGGGGGATCTCGTGGGCTTGAAAGACGCTGGAGATGGACTTTTCCCTGGCTTAGTCTCCGATGAGCCTCCGCCTATGGTGGACACTGCCATACTCAAACTCTTCCATCACTTAAAGGTTTGTTCTCTCTTTTCTTTTCTGATTTTTGATGAAATATTACCGATTTATTAGTATTTTGCCTATCTATTTATTGGCTTCCATACAATTGAATTTCAAATAAGACGTTGACATAAAAAATACAAATTCAATAAATGCTATTATGAAAGTTCTATCAGAAAGGGAAAAAAAATAACATAACTAACTTAATTCCAACAGAAATTTATTCGTTGGATTTGTGAAAAAATGGACTTTTCCTCGATTAAGTTAACTTCACATATTTGGCTATTGCTACTTGGTAGAGAAAAAAGATGACCATGTCATTAATATTTAATATATAGATAGATATATATCAGTCTTCCAATGAGTTATAAACAAGAAATAGAGTATTTTTTTATTTTTTGGTAGATTATCACTATCACCACCAACCCAATAGGCAATAGACAATAGATAAATAAATAAAAAAATATTTTGTTATGAGAAATCGTGAAAAGATTCGTACATACAATTATTTCCACCCTTTAGATTATCATACTACGACGTTGTCGTCACCTCGGATATCATAAGCAACTCAAATGGAATTTTGGTTTGGATGCCACATCCGTCGGCCAAGTGATTTAAAAACTGTCAAAGTCTAAGTGAATGTTAATGGTAGCTTTATGCTTAACACGACTCGGCCAAGTTTTTGAATGTGCGCTCAAAAAGTTTTAAACCCATGATTATGTGTCAGCGTTATTTTCTTTTTGGTATTTTACAATATAGGAGTTGAATGTCTTGAATGAAACAATTTTCTTGTTAGTATTGTGATTACTGATTCTACTTTAATAGAAAAACAAGAACTGACTATAAATGGACTTTTTTAATATATATGTTGGGAACTGGTAAATCTAGAGGGGTGTCTCCAGACTCTCTAAACAAGAACCGACTATAAATGGACTTTCTCCGGTTTATATTCGATTTTAGTTATACCAAATAATTGGCAAATTAGTCTCTAAAATCGGTTTACGTTAATAGAGGAAATTGTTCAATCAGCAAGCAGTAATATATATCTGATTTATAAGATAGCCCTCTAATTAGTTCCGTTCTTGTTACTCTCGATTAATTAACCAATTTACCATAACATCGATTGAATTAACGTGCAGATCAAAGAAGGGTTAGAACTGGAATTGGTAGGAAGAAAGCTTGTGGTGATAACCGGCCATTCAACAGGCGGCGCACTGGCTGCTCTCACCGCACTTTGGCTTCTCTCTCAACCTTCGCCGCCGTCATTCCGTCTCCTCTGCATCACCTTCGGCTCTCCTCTGCTCGGAAACCAATCACTCTCTACCTCAATCTCACGATCACGTTTAGCCCACAACTTCTGCCACGTGGTGTCCATACACGACCATGTTCCCAGAAGCAGCAATGATCAGTTCTGGTCCTTTGGAACCTATCTTTTCTGTTCCGACTATGGAGGTGTTTGTCTAGACAATGCTGATTCTGTTCGTCGGATGTTTCTATTGCTCAACACGACAAGAACTATAAACATCGAGGAACACGAAAGGTACGGACATTATGTGTTCACACTTTCTCACCAATTTCTCAAATCTAGAAGCTTCCTTGGTGGAAATATCTCTGACAATAGCTACCAAGCTGGTGTCGCATTAGCCGTAGAAGCTCTAGGGTTCTCTAATGATGACCCAAGTGGTGTATCAGTCAAAGAATGTCTAGAAAAGGCTACAAGAATTGGCCGAGCTCCGATTCTGAGATCAGCCGAGTTAGCTAATGATCTTGCTAATGTGTTGCCAGCAAGACTCGAGATTCAATGGTACAAAGATCGTTGCGATGCATCAGAAGAGAAGCTCGGTTACTACGATTTCTTTAAACGATATTCGTTGAAAAGAGACTTTAAAGTAAACATGAGTCGCTTAAGGCTAGCTAAGTTTTGGGATAGAGTGCTTGAAATGGTGGAGACGAATGAGTTACCTTCTGATTTTCATCTAAGTAAGAAATGGGTTTACGCATCACAGTTTTATCAACTCTTAGCCGAACCACTTGACATTGCGTATTTCTACAAGCATAGAAATAGGAATCATGATGGGCATTACTTGGATCAGGGGAATAGACCCAAAAGGTATGTGGTGATTGATAAATGGTGGAAACAAACTGGACAGCGTGTGAAGAGTGCGAGAAGTAGAAACACGAGCGCTACGCAAGATACTTGCTTTTGGGCTAGGCTTGAGGAATCAAAAGAGTGTTTGGATGAGATGACGTCAAGAGAGAATATTGATGAGGACAGGCGATCTTTGTTATGGGAAAAGATTTATTGGTTTGAGAGTTATGCGAATACATTGGTGGAGAATAAGGATGTTTCTCCGGATGTTTTGGCAAAGAGGTCGAGTTACAAAGTGTGGGTGGAGAATCTGAGAGAGTTCAGGTTAAGAAAGGGTTATGGAAATGGAAATCAGATGGCTGTTGATGAGATTGAGGCAATGGAGACTTAGGATATGTTCGTTTGACGGTCGCAAGCGCATGTGGCGGCTTGCGACCTGCGGCTGCGGCTTGCGACCTGCGGCTGCGGCTTGCGAGCTGCGGCCAAACGCTACAATTCTTGTTCGTTTAAGAGCCGTGAGTTTGGTCGTAGCAGCAATCGTAATCTCTTACGTCAGGTAAACGAACCAAATTTTTTTAGCGGTTGAAAATTGTTACGTAGCATATAATACATTA
The DNA here is from genome assembly GCA_963922655.1 of Cardamine chenopodiifolia. NCBI lineage: Eukaryota > Viridiplantae > Streptophyta > Magnoliopsida > Brassicales > Brassicaceae > Cardamine > Cardamine chenopodiifolia. Next base: position 14,784,370 of record OZ000463.1, read on the forward strand.
GATATGCCAAACATTGCGGCAGACGCAAAAACGTTGCGGCAAACGCAAATTACCGCAACGTTTTTGCGTCTGCCGCAACGTTTGGCATATCTAATGTATTATATGCTACATAACAATTTATATTATTGTTGTTCATCATGTTTTATGCAAGACTTTCTCATGTTATATGCTCTTATTCTAAAACCATATTTTATCATTAATGTTCAATGAGTTTCTGCAAGAGTTTCTAATGTAAAGCTATTACTCTAAAATTACATATATTGTAGTATGATGGTGAATATAATAACATATTCTCTCTGTTTCAAAATATAAGATGTTTTTTCAATTTCAATGCAATTTTTTCATTTAATTGTAAAAGAGTATAATCAAAATAACAATTGTCAATTAGAAGACAATATTTTATATAAAAGTTAATATTTTATTTAACTTTTTGATTAATTTTTTTTTTAATAATTTTTTATATTTTAGGATGTAAAATTAATTTTCTTAAAAACCTATTTTACCCAAAACATTTTATATATTGAAATGGAAGGAATATAAGGTAAGCTAGTTTTCAGGAACTTTTAAAAATATATTGAAAAACGTAAAGACCCACATAGGATTCTTGGAGATTGCCATTATTCACATGATCCAAGAAGCTCTTTTCCCATTCAGATTTTCCTTTCCAAGCCCCTTTTTTTTGTGGGTAAATAATCAAATAAATTTAAGTCAAAAGGACAGAGACAGTCCTTGTTCTTCAAAACTTGTGCTTTCTTGTTTCACCTTCTCGTTTTCAATTTTTGTTCGCTGATCGTTACGCATACCTTTCATATCATCTTCCTACTATATAATATATGAATACAAATTGATCCGTTTATGTAAAGCACTGATTATTAACGGCTTTGACCACCAAATCTTCATCGTCCTCGCGTCTGTAATGTGAATAGAAAACGTTTTATATGCATGTTAATTCCAACCAGTATTGATACTATACCTATATAACATATTAAAATAGACATATATGTAATATGTACGTAGTAGGATATACTCTGTATATTGTAATCGTGCAGCCTCCATTAACTAAGCCGTACAAATAGCTCAATGTACACCCAATAACCCATCTCTCCGAAGAAGCCATAGGTTTCTCAGTTCGCTTCGAAACAATCTCCAAGACTATTTATTAATTAACAATTTTCTTATTTATTATAAAAAAAACAAATACTACTAGTATTTAAATACTTAATGAAAGATTGAAAACCCTTGACCTTGTCTCCCCCAAGAAGCAACAGTGAGTGCACCATTACGAGGCATTTGCTCTCCCCCCCCCCCCTCCCCCACACTTCCTCCACTCTCCAACCTCCACGTGTCAAACCTTCTCATGCATAAACTCTCACACACACATTCATGCATGCGTATATAATACATTCTTATTCTGAGATAGTAGAGAAGAGAGATATGGAGAGAACAGAGGCCGTGACGTCATCGTTTATATGGCGGCCAAACGCAAACGCAACCGTGGAGATAACCCCGAGCTGTCTAAGATGTGGATCCTCCAACACAAAGTTCTGTTACTATAACAACTATAGCCTCACTCAACCTCGTTACTTCTGCAAAGACTGTCGAAGATATTGGACAAAAGGTGAATCCCTCCGCAACGTTCCAGTAGGCGTAGCTGCCGCAAGTCCCGCCGCCCCAAATCCTCCTCTAGTAATAATTCTAAAACTCCTAACCGCTAATTCTAGTAGCTCCGGTGGTAGTTCGCCAAGTATCGATCTTGCTCTTGTTTATGCAAATTTCTTGATCCCAAAGCCCGATGAATCTACACTTCAACAAAATTGTGATTTAGCCAGAGTAATCACAACAGAATTTCTGGTCGAGAATCCCACCGGTGCTTCGATAGACCCCTCATGGAGTGTGGACATCAATGATGCTCATCATCATCATCATCATCATCATCATCATCATTATGATCATCAGGTGGTACACATTGTCGAGGAATGTGGTTATAATGGGTTGCCTCCGTTTCCTGGTGAAGAGCTTCTCTCTTTAGACACTAATGGTGTTTGGTCTGATGCTTTGTTGATTGGTCATAACCATGTAGATGTTGGTGGTGTGACTCCAGCTCAGGCTGTGCACGAACCAGTGGTTCATTTCGCTGACGAATCCAATGAATCCACCAACCTCTTGTGAGCCTAATAGTATCTCTGGCCTATGTGTGTGTAAGATCCTTCTCCAAAAGGGAGTCTCAGAGAAAGAGCATATTTGTTCCTACTTTTCGTTTACCTCCTTTATACAACTATTTTCAATTATATAATCTGTATTTCCAACGCTTCTTACAGCTCAATTTTGAGTAAATTACGTCATATATATTTGTCCCAAGGGAGACGAGTATACATATACAGAATTGGACCGATTGGCTAGCTCACAAAAATTGTGGGTTATATAGGTTTATGGTCCAGACTTATATGTACTGATATCCAGATTGTTGATAATTTTTTTTATCAAAACATCAATTCATTAAAAAAACCTACATAACAAATATATACTTTTTAATATGATTTCTGGTTTTATATTTAATTAAAGGGACAATTATATCAGCGGGAAATTAAAAAAGTGCCTTATAATAACATTGATTTTTCAGGGTGAACAAGACCCAGCACAAGAACCATATACTTAACGAGAAGATGAGTTTCGAAACCACAATTGAAAAGAATCCCTGAACTTAATTTGGAATATGTTTTCTTGTGGAGTAATTAAGTGTTGCAAATTTGACAATCAATAATTTTGGATAAACTTTCAGCCAGAGTAGTCCCCGTGAAAATGTGAGCATTTCTTTCACACCATAATAAATATATATTCAAAACATATAAAATTATATTAACTATTATATATATAAGAGATATATGTGTATATCCACACATTTATATAGATAACGGGGAAAAAACAGAAACTAACTCGTGAGTCGTGAATATTCAGATAAATCTGATTTATTTTTGTTATAACATGTGATTCATCACCAAATTTTTGTTTGTTATGGATTTATCACAAGTTAGCCCGATCGTGATTCATCAAGGATTAGACCGTCTAACATGCGAAACCCAATTCTATATGTATTGACGAAATTTTCTTCGCTCTGACATGCGATGAGATATGAGCAAGACTGACCACATTTACTTTGCGATGAATTTTTACTTTGCGACGACATTTTAGTGACGTTTTCTTGTCATTGCAAAATAGTTATATTTTTTGTTTTTGCGACTAAATTGAGACGAAATGTAGGGTCACAAAATCCTTGTTTTTTTGTAGTGAGTGTCAGAGGTGTGAAAATGATCTCTTCAAGTTCAAGAAACGAAGAAGGAGCCTCGCCACCATAACACCCACTTTTTCAGCATTATTCGAATGGTATTGGGCTTTGTGTCTAATTTTCTCAAGAATTTAGTTACGTAATATATATATATATATATATATATATTAAAATTGTAAATGGTCTCACATTGGAAGTTGACAGATTTCTATATTAATATATAAATGTATGGTTATTTTCTATTTTTGAACTAACTGTAGAATGTAAGTTAGGTCTATACTTACTAATTTGATATTGAAGTATTAGATAGTTTATAGAAAAAAAAAGAGAGTACAAATTTGGTGGTACTAGAATACAGAAAATTACGAAGTTGTGTTCAGAGGTAGGAATTATGCATTAGAAAATTACGAAGTTTATAGAAGTTATCTTAGAAAATTATGTATTATCGAGTTTCATGCATCACACACGTTTCTATACATCTCCACTTGATCCAAGAAAAACAGTAAACTCTTATTACTATATTGCCAAGTCTGCTGCAAAGCATAAACCAATCGTGAATTAATAGAGATGTAGAACGTACCGACATAAACATTTGCAATGTTTCTTCTACGGACATAAATTAAATGGTCAAAACGCATACAAATCTCTAAGAGTAGTGGTTTTAATAGCAGAACTATGGTGTAACCTTTTAGGTTATCCACTCAGTAAAAGTGAGAAGTTGAAGGAGATGTTCTCCATTATTTTTGTAGGAAATGAACAAAATACAGAAGAAAAAAGAGCCTTCAACGATAATGAACAAGCAAGTGGGAAGGACTAGCCATATAACTTGTGAATCCATTTACTTCTTTGCATTTTCTCATAATTTCATTTTCCACTATTATCTATATGATGAACATCTCAAACATATGACGAAAACAAAAGAAAATCTGAGTTTGAGCAAAAATAAACCACTGTATTTTTTTTTGTATTTCAATGAACTTATACGAAGAATAACTCTCAAAGAATATTTTTTTTTTTTTTGTATCTGATGAGAATTAATCAAACATATATGTTGTTATAGCTTGCTGTTCAAACAGGATACGAAGCATACAAATTTCTTGGAACGCAAGGTGATTCCCTCCAAACCCTAGCGTGAAGCTTAAGCAATTCCTTCGCCTTCTCTTTAGTCTTGTTCCCACAACTGACTTGAAGAACCAGACAAAACTTCGCCACAACTCCCAATTGCAACATCTCCTGCAAAAAAGAAGGCGTCGCGCAAAACTTTCCAACCGAGAGCAAAACCCTAACAGCCTTTTCGCTAGTTATCTGTGAGACCCTCAATACCTTCTTAGACACAACTGCAATGGCCGCACCGTGATTCAAAAACTCAGCTCTTCCCTCTGCGCACTGACATAACATATCTAGAACCACCATCGCCATCTCTGAGTTCCTTCTCTCAGATGAGAAAGTCTCATCCATTAAAAGTTCGATTATCATCGAGATCGCTCCAGCGTCCACAGCCTTGTGTCTATTCCTTCCCCATGGACATGTACTCACCAAGATCTGCATTGCTGATCTCGTCGCCTTGTGAGAGATTTGGTCATGCAAGATCTGAACCACCTCAGTGAAAACCTCCCGTTCCAACAATATCATCTGCATTGGATCAGCAACTTCGACAATCTTCTTGAGAAGCAAAGCCGCATAGGCTCTTGACTCGTATATTCCACGTTGCATAAGCTTCGTCAACGTTTTTACAAGATTTGTTCCTTTCTTGTTGTTTAAAAGACCCTTGAGGGCTGTCTCCGACGTGTCGAGATGGTAGAGTAAGCATAGGGCTTCGTCCATCAAGCTTCTTGAAGAATCAAATCGATTCTCTAACATGTTTGATTGACACAAGTCGTTGAGATTCGAAGAAGAAAGCGAAGAAGAAGGAGAATTGTACGTATCCACGGAGTTGCTTACGATATTTGCCAAGAACTCGGGAACTTCTGCGGCTTCTAAGCACCGCTTGTTCGTTTTATTCTCCGATACTATTTGACGAAGCCGTTTGAGGCAGTTGACTTGGTTTTGATGCGAAGATGACGAATCTTTGATGAGCTTTTCGATCTCGGATTTACAGATCGGAGGTTTTGGAGTTGGGATCCTTTCGATGCCGTATGATGCGTTGAGAGTACACCAAGATTGGATCAGACGGCGAAGAGTGTGGTTTGGGGTGAGATCGGTTTCGGCTATGACTTGTTTGGTGACCGGACATGTATTTTTCTTACCGGAGAAGAGCCATTTCTCGATGTTGTCTCTGTCGTAGGTTATTCCGGTGGAAACAATCACCGGATCCTTCATGATATCTAAAGAGATCGGGCAGAGGAAAAATGAAGGAATCTGTATCTCTTGATCCATTTAATGCGCCAAAAATATGAAAAAGAAGTCAACTTGATTAATAGATCGATGAACGAATCTCCAAAAATAAATTTTTTGCTACAAAGTGTAGTAGTTGAGGTTTAGGAGAGATGTGAATCGGTTTGAATAAGGTAGCAAGAAGAGACAAGGAGGGTTGGGTTTTAAGTATAAAGGATTGAGGAAATATTCAGAATTATTACAAAAGTCAAAACACGGGAAATACAAATATTTGTAATCTGTTTTGGATAGCTGTCCCTATTTATTATTGTATTGTTTTATAGAACGAACAAGGAACGTATAAAGATTTGACATTTATTTTCCGGTGGTATAACAACGAAAAAGTAAATAATAAATGATTTTGCGAAAAAGTGAGACGCATGAAGAGTGTTGACTTGTCAAAGAGATGCAATGACGGCGAGGAAAGTGTAAATGGTACCGATGTCATTGGAGGATTGGTTGTGGCGGTGATGAACACAAATAGTTTGTCTGCTTTGTGTCTCTTTTTAATTTTACTCACATGCCATAATTGGTGATTCCTCCTCTTTTTTTGCCACACACATTGACTTTTTATATTTTGTTTCTTTTATTTTACAAAAATAAAAAACTAAAATTGGCAGGCTTATCTCAAAATTATAGTAAATATTACTGTTAGAACGGAAAGGTATTTGTTGACAAAAACAAGATTTTTGTTATGTTTTGGTAACTTATTTCTTTTTTGGTGCCGACAAAACCTAAAGTGCCATTAACGGTCCGTTGTTGGATTAATCGAATTTTACCTTTGTTTTAGGCCGCAATTTTGTTTTACACCTTCGGACCTATGCTCCCTTGTTTCTCTGCTTTTTTCTAGGCGTTACCACAATATTTTTCCATATTTATATTTTCAGTTAATTTTCCTTTTATTTTCATATATATCTTCGTTGGCTTTGTTCTTGGTGCCAATGGATGTGTCTATCTATTTGTAAATGTCTAAACCGTACTAGTTTTATTTTCCTATTTTCCTTTTGTTATAGAGAAAGTTTGAATATTTTGTGTTTGTTGGTAATCTATCTCAGCTAGGAATCCGTTTGGGAGTCAGTGACCTTATCCCGAAAGAAGTGACGTTCCTCCTAAACGAGTATCGAACTAAAATTAAACATCTTTAGAAAATATTTGGAAACAGCATTAATCTAAGACTCAGTTGGTTAAATTATTTTAGTTATTTATTTCTAACAAAAGGTTTTAGTCCACGAATATTTATGAAGAACAAAAAAAGTTATGAATTTCAAGTTCCAAGTCCTCACAGACTCAATTTCAAGTTGCTCTAGCCACCTTAGATTTTACATAATGCTTTTAGAGATGTCCACAAGTTTTTTTTTGTCCACATGTTGAGAAGATTTATGTTAGTGGTAAAAGCATATATATAACATTTTTTCTCGGAAGAAAATAACAAAAGTGGGGTGTTTTGTTTCTGTGAGGAATCAACTTACTGGAGACCACTTTGTCTTTTTAGTCACATCTTTCAATTACAATATCTTTGTGATTAACATTTGCATATAAGAAAAGTAAAAAAGAAAAACAAATGATTTATAGATTATAGTACTAATACAGAAATGATTTTTACATGGTCTCTCTGCTACTTATGTTTTTGTTTATTTCTCTCTGCTACCTAAGAATCTCGTATACTAGATTCTTATGGTTTAATTTTTTTTTGAAAATATACAAAACTATGACAGAATCACAGAAGTAAAATATTGTGTTCGATTAAGATATTATTAAAAATAAGTTAGGCAACTCATGAGCACGACCCAGAATAATGAGCAAGTTGCAACTGTGATTACTAATCAGGGATTCTAACTACAAAATGATAATTTATCTAAATTGACAACTGATTCCAATCTCGAGGATTTATTTATTTGGGTTAATTATGTATAATTAGCTCTTTTCCATTCTTTGAGTGGCGGTGATATATTACAGCCAATTAAATAAACTTTAAGCATATAATTACATATACGTACGTTGACAGAACACAGTATAAATACATAAACTGTAGTATATGCATTAATTTAATTGTTTTGTTATTTCCTTGATTCAAGTCTAGAGAACGATGTTTATTTTATAAATGTCTGTTCTAATCAGTTAGACACGCCGACTTTTTTTAACAAAAAATTGTCCAATACAGTGACATAGTCGATAAGTTAAATTAGGTGCTAAAAGAATATTCATTTGGTAAAACATTATGGTTCTGGTAAGTTGGTAACCCATGGAATGAAAAAAAAAAGTGTTATACACCATTTCAAAATATTTGACTAATCACATGATTTTGTGGAATTTATATTTAGCCATTTCACGGTTTTTTCAGTTTAATGACCAAAATTAAATAATATATTTTGTCAAAAAGTCATATTATAGTTGAATGAAAAAATTCATCATTTTATGTTATGAGTGTTTAAAAATTTATTTATGTTGAACAGAGATATTATTATGTGGTTATTACTTATTTTCAGTTTAGTGACCAAAATTAAATATTATAGTTTGTCAAAAAAAGTCAAATTATATTTATAATGAAAAAAATCATCATTTTATCTTATGAATTTTTAAAATTATATTTATGCTAAACAGATATATCATTATGTAGTTAGTATTTATATGTTATAGATACATAAGTTTATATACTAATCGGTTTAACTTTCTCTTTATTAGTCCGATTAAAAACAAAAAAAATTTGGGAAATTTCAAACGAATATTAAAATTTATGCTTGATTATCTAGATTCCGATCGAGACTAGTAATACAAATTTTGAATATAAAGTTATCAAATTCGTCCCACTTCTAATCGTGAGTATCAACTTCCGGACGAGGACGTTCATCTATCGAAAACAAATGTGAACAACTACTTGTTCCAACATTTTTTAGTATTTAACGAATTCCCAAACGGTCAAAAAATGACCAATACGTAAAGAAACAAGCGGCCGTTTTTTAATAAGTTATAAAAAATGACTCTGTCCTCCTTTGTGCCAAAACAAAACGTTTTAATTTCAAGAAAACAATGACTTATCCTTCTTTTGCAAAATGCAAGATAACTATAATTTTGGTCCATCTAGTGTATCCATGGTATGGGCCAAAGGTAAAAGAAACATTGCGATGTCCAATAGAAAAACACTAAGTCAATTAAGTATTATCATCTACAAACTATTTTATTTTTATACTAAATATTGAAACGGATAATGTAGTTATTAGTATGTCTCAAGTTGGGAAATGGAAAGCATGGTCTTGCTCCATCTGGATTTATTCTACATAATTTGATCATATTGGATATATATGTTGAAGTGGTCTAAAACAAGTTGATAGGGTCAAACTGGATACATATATTGAAGTGGTCTGATACAAGTTGATAGGTAATTCAAGTCTTAAGCCCGTATTTATACCAAAAAAAGAAAAAGTCTTAAGCCCGTATGAGTGTGGATGTATCTCATATGATAGAGTTTGCATCGGTGGAATATGTAAAAATTAAATAGTACTTATAAAAATTTTAATAGAAATGAGTAGCGTAGAGATAAGTTAGTTGACATGGGACCAAAAATGGTAATGAAGTGTACAGCTAAAACCCGTAAAAATGGTCAGGAAATAGACAGCTTCATACAGGTTACCACATGGGATTAGATTGGAATATAGAAATGTTGGACTTCTCATTATTGGCTTTTCTACGTCTTCTTGGCCACATAATTTTTTTTTTGTCGTTTTAATTGTTTCAGTGGAAAAAAAAAACTAGGAGTTGAACTAGCAGATTCTAGCGTTGACAATTATTTTGTTTTTAAACAGATTCTAACAAGTTATTTGGTTATAACTTATATTGTTAATTGACCGAGGCATGTAGTTTAGTGGTTTGTACTGATGCCAATACTGAATCTCCATCCGAATTCAAATTCACAGTATGCATTACTTTTGAAAAAGGATATTAAAAACATATATTGTTAATTATGTATACGTGTATGCCGCTGTATCATAGTATCTGTATCAGTTTATGTGTTTTGTTTTTTTTTTATCATGATTGTATTGTTTTGGGAGCTTATCAAGGGGATGTTGGATCAGACAATAACTACAACAACAAACTCGTAAAAGGTCTTCATGTGCTCTGTTTTCATTAAATCAAATCAAACCATATACCGAGCGAAATTTTGAATTTCATTGCATCTTTTAACAACTCTGGGCGTATATCAATCGAAAGCGATTACTAACTGATCCAAGCCAATTTCAATAGATTTTGTTTCAATAAAATTTGTATACTATTTAAATGGAAACTCAAATTGAACATAATAGGTAAATGGAAGCTTTTTTCTTTCTTTTTTGTTCAAAGGTAAAATTGTAGTTTCTTTTAAAGTTTTATTTATCAATATTAGATAATGTGTGTGGTTTACACACATTAGATTTTGGTTTAGTGAGAGCTGGTTTGTACCGAATAGTTGATAATTGCATATAAACTCTTTGTACGGTAGAAGCAACCGTACCACCGAATTATGGTCCATCATAGTAGTTACGTTTTTGTGTTAGTTACTGGAAGAAGTTTTAGGCGTTCTTTTGTCTAAAGATTGTGCGGATTTTGGGGAAGGATTGCTCGCGACTTTTAAGATCAGAGTTCCAGTCCTTCAAGACTGCGGCAACAACTCAATTGTCTGATCTTTAGTATTCGTAATTGGTGTTTCTTGGATGGGTTTCTCCTGTCCGATTGGGCGTCCGCTTTTCTATTGTTTTTTTTTATCTGTTTTTGTTTTTTATTGTCTCTTTGCTGCTTTTGTATTCAGTTTTTCTATCTTCTTGTTATCTTTGTAAGTATACAATTTAACATTTTACCAAAAAATAAAACTCATTGTACAACATTATTTACGTTTAATAGAAATAGTAATTCAATTCCAATTTTTTTTCTCAATATAATCTTTATCTTCTTCGATTGAGTATGAATTTTGTTTATGTTCAACTCCACATCTTCTAATAATCAAGAAAAACCTAGTACAAGTTTTATAAGTGTTGAAATACTCGACAAATCAGAGAATATTGAAATACTCGACAGATCAGGAAAAATGAAACAACATGGCACGCAAAACAAGGGTTGACTAGGCTAGTGTTCAAGCCCCCTTGAAGGTTATTAAAGAAAGGTTCAAGGTTCAAAGTTCAAAACTCAAGAGATAACAACAAATCTGTTGTTGCGAAAATAGTAAGAAAATATCAAAAACAGATTCTTTAAAATTTTACTTCTGTCTTCCGTTTTACGATAAAGTCTTTTTCGAGTCTTATACATAAACTCATATACTTACCTTCAAAGTCTTTTAATCTACAGACGATGTTGAGAAAAGATAAAAATGTAATGCACGTATTAAAAAATAATAACCTCGAATTTGTGAGATGTCACAAAAATAGTTTTTTTCAAGGCCCATTTAAGGCCTATGAAAATAGCAAACATAAAATAAAATAACAAATCCAATTGGGATCTGCTAAAGCAGCCTCTCAATATCTTATAACCAAGGCCAAAACTTCCGAAGGGAATATCACAATGTTGATTATATATTAGGCAACTACATTATGTTCCGCACATAAGTCCGAAAAATATTTATAGAAATTTGTTTACATCAATTTTAAAATAATAAATTATTTTATTGTGTTAATGAATAGTATAATAATATAAATATTATAAATTTAGCATAATAATCGTATAATTATATTTTTGGTTTTATAAATAGTTTGGTACATAATTTTTTTTTGAATAAGTTGGTGCATAATAGAAAGTTGAATTTGAAATTAAGAGAAAAAACTTATTTCGAGTACGTGCGGTATTATGTTTGTAAACAAGTTTATTTGATAATTTAGATTATGAAATAATTTGGTTGTAAAATTTAAGTGGTGTTATATATATATTTTTATTTTATTCAAAAATGTATAACAATTTGATTTAGTCATATATCAGTTATTATCAATAATTAGAAATTCGATCGGAGATCCGTCATGACTCGTCTTTATCTGTTGTGATCTATCTTAATCCATCATGACCCATTGTAAAAATTAGAATACTTGAAAACTTGGATCTATATTTAAAACTGGATGACAAAATATTGGATCTGGATTTCAAATATGGACTTATGTTTATATTTTCATATTATTTAAAAAATCTATAACGGTTTGATTTTATCTTATATTAAATATTATTAATGATTAGAAATTCGATCTGAGTTCCGTCATGACCCATCTTTATCTGACTTGATTCGTCGTGACCCATTGTAAAAATTAGAATATTCAAATATTCGGACTCTAATTCAAATCTCGATGACAAAATATTGGATCCGTCAAAACCATATCTATATACTCTTTGATCATTTTTTAAAACTATATAAATAGTTGTTGACATTAAAATTGAAAACATTTTAAATTTTGATCAGTTAAAGACCTATACTCCATAAAACTAACTTTATGTTTATAATATTTTAAATTTTTCATAAATTTTAAGTATATTCATCATATTTTAGGATTTTTATAAAGTTTAAATCTATTTATGATATTTAAATTTTTTAAAAAGTTTAAAATTTATTAATATCATGTCTAACTAAACGGTTCAATTAAAGAATCACATTAACCGAATAAACCTTTTAAAATTTAGATGTTTATTAAATCAAACTTTCTACTCATTCAAATTTGGATTCTTTTGGTCATACATGGGAATGAGAAGTTCAAATCACACTAATTTCTTTTCATCGATTGATAAATTTATAGCTGTTAAAAAATTTTAAATCACAATATGTGCCAAAAAATAATTTAAAATTTTTAATAATTATATTGATTATGTAATTATTAAAAAATAATAAAAATAAGATTAAACAAATATGAGAGGATAAATCTTAACAAACTCTTCAAAAAGTCAAATCAATTAATGTGAATATATTAATAAAAATCCTATTTAAATTCATAATTAAGAAAATATCTTTGAAGATATTTTATTAACTACAAAATCGCAAAGATTTGAAATACTTTAACATAAGTATCCACAAAAAAAATTTCTAACTCTTCTATTGCAATTATATCAATGACATTGCATTTAATATTTTACATTTTAAAATTTTGTTGTATAGAATATTAATAGTATAGATGGACGAATAAGATTAGTGAATAAAAACGCAAACTTGGTTCAAGAATATCACAATGTGAAGACTAACAAACAAATTAGATTTCATTTCTCACAAGAAAATCCAAAAATTTCTATGTAACTCTGGTTTTTTGTTCAATAAGTTATATATGTATTCAACTGTCTTGTTGTAATATTACGTACGTATACATACTTTTCATCATAGCATCCCTAAAATTTAGTTGAAAGATTTGTCTTGACTTGGCAAATATCATTTGGCATAATAAATCCTATAGTACTAATAATAGCTTCTCCGTCGTTATTATAGTTACCCATTCACTTCCACTATCTCAGCCTATTATGCTAATAGAGGATTTTCTTTTAAGTTTTGGTATCTCTTTCTACAAATGAAAATATAAATTTTTATCAGGAGATTTGAAGACAATAGAAACTTTCTAAATTTCCAATCTCTCAAACAAAAGTGGAGATTTTTGAAGACAATGTTTATTAGGAAAAGCTTAATATTTGATTATGAAGGAAATTTACAGTAGTGCTAATTTTAGCTCAACCATGGCGGATTCACTATTTTTATCCAACTTGATTAGTTTTATTCTTTTACCCAAAAAAACCCCCAAAGAAAGAGATTTTCTTTTTTCATGCTTGCCACTAACCTCCCTTTTTTTTCTCCAAATCTTTCCTGGAAAAAATCTGATTAATATCAAGTTTAATCATAGAGAAAGAGAGAGGAGGAGAAAGACACGACGATGCCTTCTCCTCCGGAAGAAGAAACCCAACCCAAACCCGATTCGGGTCAAACCTCCGAACGTGATACTAATCAACCACCACCACCTCCACCGCAATCTCAACCGCCTCCACAGCAACCGCAAACGTACCCGCCGGTTATGGGCTTTCCAGGATACCATCACCAAGCCCCTTATCCAACTTATCCAAACGCACCTTACAATCACCAACAATACGCCTACGCTCAAGCCCCACCCGCTTCTTATTACGGGTCATCTTACCCGCCTCAGCAAAATCCGGTTTACCAAAGACCTGCTTCGTCCGGTTTCTTCAGAGGAATTTTCACCGGTTTAATCATTTTAGTTGTTCTTCTCTGTATCTCGACCACCATAACTTGGCTCATCCTCCGTCCTCAGATCCCTGAGTTCTCCTTAACCAACTTCTCAGTTTCCAATTTCAACTTAACCGAACCGGTTTTCTCCGCACAATGGACGGCTAATCTCACAATCGAGAATCCAAACACGAAATTAAAAGGCTACTTTGATCGAATCCAAGGATTCGTTTATCACCAAAACGCGATCGCAGAAGACGATTTCTTAGCGATGTCGTTTTTTCCGCCGGTTTACGTGGAGACCAAGAAATCGGTTGTGATTGGAGAAACATTAACGGCGGGAAAGAAAGAACAACCTCAAGTTCCGAGCTGGGTTGGGGAAGAGATGAAGAAAGAGAGAGAGACCGGAACGGTGACGTTTAACCTGAGAATGGCTGTTTGGGTCACTTTTAAGACAGATGGTTGGTCGGCGCGTGAGAGAGGGCTTAAGGTGTTTTGTGGGAAGTTAAAAATTGGGTTTGAAGGAAGTTCTGGAAACGGTGCGGTTTCGTTGCCTAAACCTCTTCCTTGTTTGGTTTACGTTTGATTCTTGTTTCTATTGATATATCTCTCTATCTTTAATTCTTGTATTGCTTGACTGCTTAAAATACAAATTCATAGAAACTCTTACGATAGAGTTTCGAAAAACGAAAATATTAGATTCAATTTTCCAATCTAGGTGGAGTAAGAATTTCAAATGTTATTAAATCAACCATTCGATCCTCGAGAAAATTTGTGTTGGAACAAAAAGATATCAAAGAGATCATTGAGTGTTTATGGAATAAAGAAAACCAATCTGCTTCGCTATATTGCTTGTTTGTAAATATTTTTCACTTTTTCTTTGTCGAATTATTCTTTTATCTCTGTGTCTAATTATTCAGAAGTTATAATCAAGCTCCTCCACTCTGGCGAATCTATGAACTTAATGGCATTCATGGGATTCTTCATGACATTAGAGTTCTTGCTTCACATTTTCTCTCTGTCTCTTTTGTTTTTATTCTAAGAGTTGCCAGTTTTTGGCGAATTCTTTGTCTAAGGAGGGCACTTTTGGCCCTATAGAAACTGGTTCTCTAAAAGATGGAATCACTTTTCAATCTAGCTCGAGGAAAAACTTCCAAAATTCTTTAAATCAAGCAATCGATCCTCGGTGAATTGATGGTGGAGCAGAAAATATCAAAGAGATTTGAGTATATCGCTAATAAAGAAAGTTCTATTAGTTTATGGTGTCATTTTCATGCTAGCAATTTGTTGTTTGTCAATATTTTACGATTGTTCGAGTCTCAACTTTTTCCACTGCTTAAACTTAAAAGCAATTATATATTTTAAGAAGGCTATAAATAAATATATGAAAAATTAGAACTCTAGAGTATCACTTAAGTTCATTCTTTTTTTATTCTATTGTATTTTAGATTTTTTATTATTAGCTAAACTTATTATTTGAAATATGATTAAAAGATATTTTGTTAAATTATTATTGTTCGTGCATGATGTTTGATATAGTAATCATGAGGTTGCGCCAGGGCCGGATGTAAGATTTAGAGGGTCTTAAGCAAAAACAGAAATTTGGGAGTCATTTTCAAAAAATGCAAAAATTGGATTATCTATGATAAAATTTTGTTTTAAAAATTGGGAGATCTAGACCAATAGTTTATATGGTTTAGTCCATAACCGGCTCTGAGTTGCGCCTTAAAATTGTTGAGAATCGTCTGTTACGAAGTTAAAAAATATGCACCACTAAAAATAAAATCAAGATCGCTTAGGACACCGATTAATTATCTTCCGAGTATTTTCTGACGCAAAAACTAAAGAATGTCCGTTTGAAGTTGAGGAAAATAATTTATTAAATAATTTGTTTAATTTCTTTCTCTTAGTTTTTTCAAGTTTCACGTATCTATAGTTTTTTATGTAAGGTTTTTGACTTTTTTTCAAAAAAAATGTCTTCTTTTTAATTGCATTCGATGGAATATTTATAGAATTTACTTTTCCGGATCTAGGTATTGGATCGTTAGATAGTTGGATCCGTCATTTGTTGACTTTCCGTAAAACTTACATGGTTGTAGGTTTGGCGCGACGACTAGTGACTATAATTTTAGTTTTGTTTATTGATTTAGCATTATGTTTATATATAATCTAGTGAATTATAAAAAAAGTTAAAAACTTCCATCAAATTTTATGAAGTGGCTATTCGAAAACTAATAAAAAGTTAAATCGTTACTAAGCCGAATATGGGACATCGAAGCGAATATAGTATATGCCTATATGGTATTGTATTTTTATTTACATACTTATGATGATTACAATCAAATGCGATTGTCTGCAGTGCACTCACTCACACAAGAGGCGGCTATTATATCAATTATATGCATAATATATAGATTCGTTTGGGGATGTGTAATTAAAAGAGAAATAATAGGGTTGGTGCTTTGTCTTTTTGTAATAAACCTAACAAATGCAAATATAACCAAGGAAAAGAGAATTTGCATTATGATCAAATGTAACTTTAAGAAAGATTCGAAGTCCCTAGTCCCTAGTTGAGCAGTGGGGATAGAAATTGTAGCCTTTAATGTGACGACATAGGTCCCACCGTAAACGAAGAAAAGGCAGAGACGTGTCTTATTATCGAGTCAACAGTCAATATCCGACGCAGACACAACATAACAATCATGTAATGCTCACTAGTAGACACGTTAAATTGATCTAAACATCAATCAAATAATTACTTACGTACGTCCGTATACTTAAGCAGCTAAGCCTAATAAAACTGTTACACAGTGTATCGAATTTTCGGAATTATATCATTACTTAGGATAGATAAATCTAAAAATTGAATGTATGCTTATTATTTCTTATTTTTAATTATTTTTCAGTCATATTTAGAATCCAAATCCAAACACAAGTATATGTATATACATTAAATAATCAATAATCAGTAATATAAACTCAAAAACCTTTTATAGTCAAAAAAATGTATCATCCAGATGAAATAAACCGTATATCACCGAAATTAATCAGAAAATAAGTGTATCCCAAAAGTACAAAACTCTTTAACTATCGTTTCTAAAGTACCTCCAATGATATTTGACTCTTAAATATATGTACCTCTAATGACTTAAGATTAACATCAATCTCCAAAACTGTTTTGCGTACACTTCATCAAAATTTTCTTCAGATTCCTGTCGCCTTCAGTTTTTGGTCTTGTAAGTCTCTTCCAAGAAATTCAATATTCTTTGTCCTGTAATTCATATAAGTTTTTCTTGGAAACTATAATAAAATGTAATTGCGGAAGTTTTGATATAAGAAGTCTAAACACCGACATCGAGTATGTAAATAGGCAGCGATATGACCAGTAACCTATACTAAATTTTGTTCCCACGTGGGAACATAAAACGTAATTGCCGATTGCCGACCTGCCAAATTTTCTTCGAATACGATAAACCACATAATAAGATATGGTCATAGACCTTTTTCTATATAGAAATAAAAAAAGCCAGTTACTCTACCAAACCCAACAGTACAATGACACGTGTTTAACTAAGAATTATTATTATTAAATTAGCTGAATTCTCTTTGATTTACCAAATTCCAAATGAAGAATAAGCTTAGAATATATTCACATGGGCAATGTTCTTGTTTCGACTAAAATAATACTCCACAAATTACACTGAAAATGATGCAATTGTCTTTTAACCGAATCAATCATGAGAGAAACTTCCATCATCGCGAGTTCGCGACATATAAAATTAAAACAATGACGCGTCAGATAAAACCCTCACTAAATGTTAAAAGCCACTTCCCAAAACTAATGCATTATATCCACATATAACCATTTCTTCCAACATATAGTCTCAAACACACTACTACTATACGTATTTGCAAAAAAAAGGTAAAATAATTTCTGTAAAAAGCTTATAAACAAGAACTTAAATGTAACAATCAAAATTACAAATAGGTTAATAGGTCTCGGGTCTATAGTCTACACACAGCGCATACATTTGCTTTAATACACATTATAATATAAATATACACAAGCATCTCTCTCAGACACATTTTTTCTTCCTATCATCACTACTCACGACCACACACAACAAAAAAATATATATTATTGAGACAGATAGAGAGAGGTGCACCAGTGGCAAAACCGTAACTAAAAGATGTCAAAAGATTGTGGTAACCACGGTGGTGGCAAAGAGGCAGCCGTCCGGCGACTCTGTGGCGCCATAATCGCCTTCATCATAATAGTGCTAATCACCATCTTCCTAGTTTGGGTTATACTCAGGCCCACTTATTGATCCATAATTAGTATAATTATCTCTCTCCTTCGTGCAAGCCACTCTCCTTCGTACAAGCCACTCTCCTTCATACAAGCACATGCAAAGAAGCACAAGTCCCTGTGTTATTTATGCATCTATTCTAAATTTTGATTTGTACTCCTATATATATGTGTAGTATTGAACCATTCAAAATATCAAATAAGAAGAAACATTCTCATCTCTATTTCTTTTCCATATTCTCTCTATTCTATATTCCGCAAATATTCTAACATGGTATCAGAGCAAGATCCTAAACGATTTTAGATTCTCTCCATCTTTTCTAAATCATTTTACTAGCCGTTTTCACTCTGAGACTTTGTCCTTGAAATCATTGATTTTGATTTGTGAAAAAGGCTAGAATCGTGGTTCTATTTCTGCAATCTCCATCTCTCTCTCAAATATATTCTCATCATGGAAAACTTAAAGACTATGGTGATTCCGGTTGTCCTCAAAGGAGGAAATTATTTGTTATGGTCTAGGACCATAAGGACCGCACTTTGTGGCCGCGGACTTTGGAGCCATGTGAAAAATGGTTTTGCCCCAAAAGAAGCCACCAAAAGAGATGAAAAAGACATCATTAATGGAGAAGAGGAGGCGGCTCTACAAGAAGCCAAGTGGTTTCAAGAAGATCAAACCGTTCTTGGACTTCTCCAAAACTCTCTTGAAGCCTCCATCCTTGAAGCTTACTCTTATTGTGAAACTTCAAAGGAATTATGGGATACTATTAAGAATATGTATGGAAATATTTCAAATCTCACCCGTGTGTTCGAGGTGAAGAAGGCTATCAATAATCTATGCCAAGAAGATATGGAGTTCACTAAGCATTTTGGAAAGTTTAGGTCCCTATGGGCTGAACTCGAGATGCTACGGCCAAATACTGTGGATCCGGTTATTCTCAATGAAAGACGAGAACAAGACAAAGTTTTTGGTCTTTTGCTCACTTTAAACCCAGTCTTCAATGACCTCATCAAACATCTCCTAAGGGCCGACAAGCTCCCGAGTCTTGAAGATGTATATTCTCAAATCCAAAGGGAGCAAGGCTCTCTTGGTCTTTTTAGTGGAAGAAATGAACTCCTTATGGCAAACAAAAGAGTGTATAAGCAGGAGGAAATGTTTTGTCACTATTGCAAAAGGAAGGGTCATCTCAAAGATAAATGTTGGCTCCTTCATCCTCATCTCAAGCCAAGCAAATTCAACAAGGATACAAAGGCCAATCTTAGTGTCAGGGAAAATCAAGGAAATGGTGGTTCATCAAAACAAGGAGAAGAAGTAGCTAACGACGTTGTGAGGAAGTCAGACCTAGAGGCTCTCATCAAATCCATTGCCTCTTTAAAGGAATCCGGTACCATTTTCTTTGCTAGTAAACCTAGTAAATCTCTTGTCATAGATTCAGGTGCTACTCACCATATGATTAGTAATCCAAATCTTATAGACAATATAAAACCGACAAGTGGTAGTGTTACTATTGCTAATGGTGATATGATTCCTATAAAAGGAATAGGAAATTTGAAATTATTTGATAAAAATTCGAAAGCCTTTTTTATGCCTAGTTTTACCTCTAATCTTTTGTCGGTTAAAAAGGCAACTTGTGATCTTAATTGCTATACCGTATTTGGGCCTAACAACATTCATTTTCAGGATATTGATACCGGTAAAGTTCTTGGAGAAGGGAATACCAAAGGGGATTTTTATGTTCTTGAGGAGACCTCACCAAACACTTCTACTTTGTTTTCTTTTAATTCCTATTTTGATAATAATGCTATGTGGCATGCTAGATTAGGCCATCCTCATTCTCGTGCTCTTGAGTTATTATTGCCTAATGTATCTTTTGATCATTCTAGTTGTGAGGCATGTATTCTTGGCAAACATTGCAAGACTATTTTTCCTAAGTCATCTACTATTTATGAAAATTATTTTGATTTAGTTCACTCGGATGTTTGGACATCTCCATGCGTTTCTAGAGATCATAACAAGTATTTTGTGACTTTCATAGATGAAAAATCAAAATATACTTGGATCACATTGCTTACATCTAAAGATCGCGTGTTTGATGCATTCCTTAACTTCCAAAACTATGTGACTTAAGGTACTTAGGTCAGACAATGGGGGAGAATATATAAGTCATCGATTCAAAGAATATTTGGCAAAACACGACATTATTCACCAAACAAGTTGTCCTTATACACCACAACAAAATGGAGTGGCGGAAAGAAAGAATCGACACCTTATGGAGGTTGCAAGATTGATGATGTTCCATGCCAATGTACCAAGAAGATTTTGGGGAGATGCAGTTATGGCTGCATGCTACCTTATTAATCGGATTCCGACCAAAGTCCTAAAAGACATGTCACCATTTGCGGTACTTAACAAAACCAAACCATCAATTGATCACTTACGGGTATTTGGGTGCGTTTGTTTTGTGTTTGTACCAGGTGAACAAAGGAACAAACTAGATGCCAAGAGTAAGAAGTGTATGTTCCTAAGCTATTCGACAACTCAAAAGGGGTACAAATGCTATGATCTCATTAACAACCGCATCTATGTGTCTCGAGATGTGAAATTTATTGAAAATCAAGGGTATCATGACAAAAAGGATTAGGAAGCTGTAAAAGACATATCTTACTCTACGACCGATCAAGCTACATGCTTGAAATTTCTACGAGATCATCTCGGAAACCAAGCACCAAAATAAAAAGATGTGGAAAAAGAAAGAGAAAGCATTACCGATATGAATCAACAAGACCGTGACCAAAGTGATGAAGCCAATGGTCAAAACCAAGCTTATTTAGAGGATCAAGAGACTCAAAATGAAGAGTTGACTCAACATGACGATCCTACACCTTAGCTAGAAGAGGTGGAAGAGGATGATGAAGACTCACCTCAGCCACTTCGACGGAGCACAAGGATCCGTCATCCTTCCCATTGGGTGAATACGAGGGTGTATTACAACAATCAAGCTGTGGCTCATCCAATTCAATCGGTATGTTCACTTGACCTTTTGCCAACTAATCATCAAGATTTTCTTGGAAAAATTGAATTAGACAGGATACCTCAAAGCTATGAGGAGGCCAAAGAAAGAAAATAATGGTTGGATGCAGTAGATGATGAAGTTGGAGCTATGAACCGCAATCACACATAGGATGAAGCGGATCTTCCTCCGGGCAAGAGAGCAGTGAGTTCCAAATGGGTATTCACCATCAAATACTTGAGCAATGGAGACATCGAACGGTACAAGGCTCGCTTGGTGGCAAGAGGTTTTACACAAACCTATGGAGAAGACTACACATATACCTTTGCTCCTGTAGCTAAACTCCACACGATAAGAGTTGTCCTTTCTTTAGCTACTAATTTATCTTGGGAGTTGTGGCAGATGGATGTCAAGAATGCTTTCCTCCAAGGTGAGCTTGAGGAAGAAGTCTATATGACACATCCACCCGATTTTGAAAATTCCATTACTCCCGGGAAGGTTTTACGACTAAGGAAGGCTATCTATGGACTGAAACAATCACCAAGAGCTTGGTACCACAAGTTGAACTCCATTCTCAAAGACCGAGGTTTCAAGAAATCCGAAGCTGATCACACATTGTTCACTCTTCAAAACTCTCAAAGTATCGTTCTCATATATGTGGATGATATTATCATTTCTAGAGATAACACATAAGGTAATGAATCCACTAAAAAAATAAATA
Source organism: Cardamine chenopodiifolia (assembly GCA_963922655.1). Classification (NCBI taxonomy): domain Eukaryota; kingdom Viridiplantae; phylum Streptophyta; class Magnoliopsida; order Brassicales; family Brassicaceae; genus Cardamine; species Cardamine chenopodiifolia. Next base: position 14,806,222 of record OZ000463.1, read on the forward strand.
TATATTATTGAGAGAGATAGAGAGAGGTGCACCAATGGCAAAACCGTAACTATAAAATGTCAAAAGATTGTGGTAACCACGGTGGTGGCAAAGAGGCAGCCGTCCGGCGACTCTGTGGCGCCATAATCGCCTTCATCATAATAATGCTAATCACCATCTTCCTAGTTTGGGTTATACTCAGGCCCACTAAGCCCAGATTCGTCCTCCAAGACGCCACCGTCTTCGCCTTCAACCTCTCGCAACCAAACCTCGTCACCTCAAACTTTCAAATCACAATCGCATCTCGTAACCCTAACTCCAAGATCGGAATCTATTACGACCGTCTCCACGTTTATGCAACTTACCGGAACCAGCAGATCACTCTACGTACGGCGATTCCTCCGACGTATCAAGGCCACAAAGAAGACAACGTTTGGTCACCTTTCGTCTATGGTACCGCCGTTCCGATCGCACCGTACAAGTCCGTCGCTTTAGGAGAGGAACAAGCTCGTGGATTCGTACAGCTGATGATACGCGCGGATGGGCGCGTGAGATGGAAAGTAGGGACTTTGATCACTGGAAAATATCATATCCATGTTCGGTGTCCGGCTTACATTAATCTTGGAAACAAAGCTGCAGGTGTTCTTGTCGGTGATAACGCCGTGAAGTATACGTTAGTTACCAAATGCAATGTCAACGTTTAGAATGTGGACGGCGTTAAGTTGCTTTTTCTGAATCATTTTTTTTTTTAACCAAACTTCTTCCACGAGCAGGATACTATGTCTGTTTCTTTTTTTTTTCTTTTTTTTTTGTCAAACACTATTTCTGTTTCTATATCTTTATAATTTCTGTTAAGCTTTTATTGTTGATTACAGAATTATAACAATCACGACCGTGTGTGGTTGGATTTAATTGTAAAGCCACTAAATTTGAAATAAATGGAGGATTGGGTCTAGTTCTTTCGAATTTTTGTTTTGTTTCCTTTGTATTTTTATTACTTCGTATTCGATCAAGAATATTTGTAAACTAAATCCTTTAACCACATACAAGGTAAGTGAATTCTAATAGCGACTCCCTATTGTTTTATGTAGTTATTGTATCTAAATTACATACCTAAGGGAAAATTATCTTAACTTTAATTTCTTCAAGTTGTGAAAAGCAATGCGAAGGGGAATATATTTTGTTGGTAGAGAGAAATGATTCGAATCTTGTTATATAAAATATGAACTAATATAAATTATATAGTCCGGATATATGCTCATAATACTTTTTTTTAATATAGTATACTTTTTAGATGGCAAAATAGTAGAAGGCCTGAAATGGGAAATAATCGAAATGGTTTAGTGAGGCCTAAAACTTAAAAGCCATTCAACAACAACTATTCAACCTAATTAACCTGTCTTCTATCCGGTTTACTTTATCCACCTTCGCTGTCTCTAGAATACACTAAAATCTAAAAAATTGTCCTAATTCTATATTTCTATTTATGTAAGTTTCTAATTACCCTTAGAAGTCGTCATGGTTTTTCTAAAGATAGGTTTCAAACCCTTAGATCACCTACCCAATTAAGTATGATGACTTTGATCCTATTCCAGTAGAGATTTTTCAAAAAGACAGTCTGAAATAGCAATGTCTACAAACTAGAAGGATATGAAATAGTTTTTTTCAACACATTTTCATTATTTTTAAATGAGATATTAAAAAGTAAAAGATTATAGAAACACCATATATTCATGTTATTTTGGGGTTTTCCTTTTTTTAGGTTGATTAACCAAAAAAATACATAAATATAGGCTGTGATATTACACAATGGACCACCAATGTCATGGCACGTAAATAACTATTAAAAAACTTGGGCCTGCTAATATCGTTTTCGGCCCGTAAACTTGGAGGCTTTTCAAACACACAGAATCGACGAGCTCTAGAAATCCCACTGACGAAATCGCTGAATCTCAAAGCCGATGAATTCATCAATCGTCATCGTCGACGCATCTATTATCTTCGCAGTCAAAACCTATGGAGAGTTATTCGATGGAGGAGAAGGTCACTTCAATTCCAAAAAACCATGACGCGTTTAATCTCTCCAGAGACAACGACTGATCCCGAATTGACTAGATCAGAGCATTGCCAGATACAACCAGTCAACGACGACGGAAGCGCCTTAATTTCCCTATAGTTAATGAGTTCAAGTTCTATTTGATTTCGCGTTCATCAGTTTTGATTAGAGAATAGATGTTTGATTCAAAAAAAGTTTGATCATTTTTGGGTTTGCAATATCCTCTGCTTCCTTCAATTTGGTGATTTGAAGAATTTTTTTTTTTTTTTTGTCTCAGCGTGAATTATTGGTGAAGTTAGCAGTGTAATCTTGAATTTCTAATTATTCCCATGATGAAATTAGTGTTTATTTAGAAATTTAGCATTTCTTGTGTTAATTACATATCTCAATGTTGGCTTTAAATAACAAAGAATTAGTGAATATCATTTTTTTTTTCTGGTTTTAAAGTGAATGACATTTTGCTATGGAGAAATTATTTTCTTGAAATAAATTCCTCGTTAGCAATCCTCAGCATTATTGATGAAGAAATATTCTAAAAAATAGTTATTGCTCCGTTCTTGATCCGTCTCAATTTTATAATTGACCGATGTACTCAGTCATACTCTCTTACTTACCTTCTTATACGCGTCATTACGAACCCTAAGAGTTCACAAATTTCTCCGACGGCTTTTGCATTCGAAGACCACGAACCCTAGATCTCCGACTCAATCTTCTCCGGAGAATGGCAACTGAGAATCTCCCATTGCTGCAAAAGTTCGATCTTCGTATTGATAAAATTATTTTTCTAGTTCGATCCTCGTATTGAAGAAATTGCTTTCAATGCGGCTTGCAGCGCGTGGAACGAGAAAAAGGTAAACGCCAAATCGGTAAATTGCTTTCAAAACACATATTTTTCGAGTAAAGTTTTTGACCAATTTTCAATTGGCGCGTTTTTTTATATAATCCATTTGATATTTTCTTCTCAAATCATTTTCAGCTTTCTAATATCTATCTACCCTCTTTCTAAATTTTTCTAAATTTTTTAAAGATTTTAAATCTCCTAAATTTTATAAAATCTTACCAAACATTCAACCAATTAAGATATTAATGACAATTTTTAAAAATAGTTACATACTTTATTATTTGTTTCTATATTGTTACATTGATTTTATCTTTCTAATTTTTATTATTTTTAAGATAATCTCTAATTTATGTTTTTAAATATTTTGATGATTTTTAATATTTTAAAAATTATATTAATTTTTTTTCGGAAATTGGTCAGAAATTTTCAACTAATTTTGTTTTTTTTTTAATTAAAATTTTAATTAAATTGATTGGAAATTTCACACGAAATTTTGACCAATTTTTTCTGTCGAAAATTTTCGACCATGTTTTTGACTCTTACCAATTTTGATTTGTCGGAATGTGATGAATACCGACGAAATTCCAACCACATTGTTGGTCAGAAACTAGATGTTTTTTTGTAGTGTATTCTAGTTTTATTTTCCTCTTCTATCTACGTTAGTTTTGTCCATTTTTCTTGTTCATAGGCTTACTCAACTTTCTTGTTCTCTCCTTAGCTATGGACTTCAGTCACTGGTTGATTCTTGTGCGTTTTCTTTCATTTTAGTTTTAACTTACAGGCACGAGTTAGGAATATTGAACTATAACTTTATTCTTCCAGTCTTACTTGATTTAGAGGATTTCTTCATATCCTTCTGTTAAATAGATTGAATATCTCTGATAGCTGTGTTTACTTTCTTGGCATTCTTACTATATGCTTTGCTTGGATGGTTGAGCAGCTGACACTCTAATCTCGACGGTTTTCAATTTATCAATTGGCAAACCATCTCAAACCTTCTGGTTCATCTTCTAAGCTTACTCAACTCTTATGCATGGAGAACTCATATTCTTATTGTTTTATCAATAAAGTTGTCACATTTTTTATTTTCCTTGTTTTTTTTCTTTTGGCTCTTAGCTTTCACTTTTCCTTGACACAAAATCATTCGCCGTTCTTTCACAAACCATTATATATTTTCATTTTTGTCTGTTTGTAAATGAGAAATAAATATTTTTTTCATTCAAAATAAAATGTAATTGACGATGATGATAATAAAATGGTCAATTCTTGAAATGGATTTTTCATAATTTATGTTATATAAACCCATAAAATATGAAATCAGAACATATGAGATCATTGTTTGACTGTCAAATGGTTAATTTTTTAGAATTTTCCCACAAAAAAAAAACTATATTTATACCATGCATTAAATCTTCTGCATAATATATTAAAGAAAAAAATCTTCTGCATATGGCACGTGCTAAAAAGATGTACACGTGTAATCGATGTTACCTGCATAATATAGACATCTAAGAGTAGAGATTATAGACTAATATTCGAATCCGAAGAAAGAAGAAGTGAGCATCCATAGATTATCACAACTGAAGGAATTAAGAAGAAACATAACCATTTGAATCAATATTGTCTTTAATCTTCTCTTCTAACTCAAACAACGACGATAAACAACAAACGTCCTTACTCTTCTCGCCTATTGAAGTCTCCGGAAAGAGCCGTACGGAGGTCAAAGAGGTCTCATCGGAGGACGAGTACGACATGTAAAACGAGATTGGAGATGATGGAGGAGAATCCTCGACGACGACATCGGAACTAGGATCTCCGGCAACATCTTTGGAAAATCCTACGGCTAAGTGTACGAACAAATCGACGAAGGCGGCGTAGATGTATCTATGGCTGGTATTGACATTGACTTTCAAGAACCAAAAGAGAAGCTTCTCGAGGCTTCTCCAAACATGTTGAAGCGAGTGTGCTTCAACCATATCTTCCATAGATTTCTTGAAATCATTGTAAGGGTCGTTTGATTCCAAGGACAAGAACATGATACCTTCTTCTTCATTATGTTCACTCTTGGTAGCTTCTTCGCGTATAGAGTTCGATTTTCCTCTCCGTTCAAAGGTGAGTCTTTTCGATGATTTTAGACTTTTAATCACACTCCCTATAGACTCTATCTCCGGTGGATTTTCCATGGTGTGGTTAGTGGAGGAAGAAGAGGAGGAGGAGTTGAAGCTTCTCGGTGGTGGCTCGGGTTCATAGACATATTTAGGTTTGTAACTAACGATGAAGGAAGCTTTTGAAGAACTTTTTTTAGGGGTTTGTTGATGCCACGAAGGCCATATCCATGAAGAGGAAGAAGATGATGAATTTGAAGAAAATGATGAAGATGAAGTCTTGTTTAGAAATGGGAGTTTCATTTTCTTCCCCATTTTTTTCTTGTTTGATTGATGATAAAATATGACAAGACGCGCATGTAATTTTCTCGTTTTTTTTGGGGTTTGGATTCAAAATGAGAGGAAAATTAGGGAAATAATGGCGAGAGAGGAAAGGAAGCTTTTAGGGCTTTTGAAAAAGAGAGGATCGACTACACGAAAGGATGGTTGGGGTCTTTTTCAAAAAGAAAGTTAATTTGATTTACAATATTATAGTTTGTTTTTTTCTATTGTATTTAATTATTTCCTCCACAATTTTATTGTTGTTTGGTTGGGGACATTCAATTTTTGTAAGGACATTTCCCGGTTAAATTTTCTGCGTATTTATTAACATTTTTGATATATATCCAGGATCTAATATATTTTAAGTTTTAGAATATTACATTAACCTTTATTAACTAATACATGGATTAATCGAAAAGTATATAAAATCACTTCATAACTTAGATAAATCTTCATGCAATTGATACATTCTTCAATGAAAATGCAAAAAAGAAAGGAAAATGCAAATCAAATTCATGATAGGTACATGCATATTATAGAACATGTAAGTACTTTTATCTTAGCAATAAATAAAAAATTTTTAAATAAAATTATTGAAATATTAAACACAAATTAAATTTTAAAAATAGATAATTGTTTAATTAAAGTTTAGGAAATGAATCGAAATAATTCTGTATATATGTGGTGTTTGGAAATGGAAGGTAACTACGTACTGACTACTGAACTAGTGTCTGCAAAAGTTAATTAACGTCAATGTTTGATTAATATTACTATTAAAGATTGATCACATGCAACTATTAAACATAGCTAGATACAACAACATGACATAAACGATCTCCAAAATAAATGAGTTCAACAATATCACCAAAATAATTAGTTGAAACTTAATAGTTGTACCTGCCGATGAAATCAATCAGGATCATAATATTTGTAATCATTTCTTAAATAGACTTCTATTTATATTTTGGTTAACAAAAGAAAGACTACAAATTTGCAATATTTATGAAGTTGCACTTAATTATTCGGTAATATACCATCAAAATTCGAATACCTGAGTAATCAAATTATCCGTTGATAACTACAAAATCATTGTTTTGTAAAAATGGTAAACTTCATTTATAAAGTTATCATCTCTTCTAAACCGCATTAGTTAAGTCAAATGATTTGCGGAATATAAACCATGATACGGTAGTATAGAAACTAGAAATCGAGTTGTTTTCAATGAAATTTGGCATTCTTTTTTATTAAAAATAAATAAATGGTGAATCTTTTAATAAAATTTTAGTGTAAATACAACGATTTTAAACATATATTTATATAGACACGTACGTGTACGTGTCTCAGACTTTAAATATAATACAAATGAATTAAAAGAGTCGAAGGAACCAACTAACTATCAAAAGATATGATGTCGATGTTAAGAAATTTTATATGTTCCATAGCAGTCGCTTCAACTGAAATATTTCCCAAACTTTAATAATAATTATTTCATATCTCTTTCCGAATCTGATCCAGCTTTAATGATAGGACCTTACAAAGTTAAAGCAGTGGCCATCGGCTTGGCCGGTCCGGCTTGAATACGAACATATCTAAAATAATTTTGGATTGATATACGTCAAGAAAATTATTTTAGCTTACAAATTTTAGTCCGAGTCCCACCCAAAATAGTTTAACGTTGGTATTTATCAGGTTTAAAAGTGTGAGTAATGAATAACGAAAGAAAACAAACGAAACAAAATAATCGAGAGAATTTCTTTCTATAAAGAAACAAAAATAGTAATTTTGGTCCAAGGAATGGTCAAAAGTAGTTGACTGGAACCGGTTATATTATCACTTAGATGACAACAGAAAAAATGAAAAGACAAGTTAGACAACTGCCAACTCATACTGCGCAAAAGGCGAAGAGGAATGCAAAAAAAGAAAAAAGGGAAGAGACAGAAGTCTAAATGCATATATCTTCACGTGTTTCTTTGTGTGGCACAAGCATAGTGTTATTCCGAGTCTTATAATGCAGTTTCAAAAGATATAGTAATTTTTTGATAAAACAGTATTTTGATTTTATCTACTTGTTAGATGCACCATATGAAAAATATCAGCAGAAGAAAACATATGTAATTACATTGATTATCAACAAATTTTCTATCAACAATGAAAATTTTGATGAATCATAAGTAGATGGAAATAGTCAAGATTTTCAAAAGAACAGCTGATGTTGCAGTTTTCCCCAAGAAAATGCTAAAAGTTTATATCCAGACATTTGTACCGAAGACAACGAACTAATGACTATAGGACATAATTTAGTGGTTTGTATTAGTATTATTTAGGTCTGTCAAAATATGATTTAACTCATCAATTCTGCGGGTTTTGACCGCTGCAGGGTGAGTGCAAATTGACAGAAGAAAAAATTTTGCGGGTCAGTTGCGGGTGCGGGTTAAAAATTTCGATTGTGAATTGGCGGAAACCCGCAAATGTAGTTTTTAAAATATATATATATTTAACGTGTTGGCGAGTTGAAAAACGGGTTGGCGGGTCGTCAATCCGAAAACTCGTAAATTAATTTGAAATTCTTTAACAAAAACAAACAGATTACCCGCAAAATTTATGGATTTTGAGTGAAACGGATACGAATTGACCGATTTTAATACACGGGTCAAACAAATTGAAAATTTACGGCTAAAATTTTTAGTCTAACCCTTGGATTAAACCCGCGGTTCCCGTGGATGAATTATTTGACAGGCCTAATATTACTAACTTATCATAATTCGGATGAAAAACTTGTTAGTGTTTGTGTGTGACGGTAATAAAAATTAATGGACTTAGCTAAAATTTACTATTTTAGTTTAATTGGGATTCTAGATTGTAACCGTTTTGATATCATACATGCTTGCCTATGAATTATGCGCATATCAACACATGCATGGTACGAGGAGATTTATTTTTAATCCAGTCCTGATCCTGATCTTCGAACTTTGCTGACGGATCTATATTAAATTATATGACCCCACCACCATCTAATAGATTAAACTAGGAAATGGTTCGTAGCTATAATATCATCATCAGTCACACGCATGGAAAGCAAAGAGAAGATTTCACGAATACACTAATTGATCACGTAACATAAGATGAAAGGTCGGACAAAGATCTCTTGTGTCCGCATCAATCACCCTAGACGTAACTTGTATACAACAATTCTAAACAAGGACAAGCGTCAAGTGCATGCATACTTCGTCTCTCACGACTAATCGAATATATATCATTTATCTATTCAGTAGTCTTCACGGTACATTTGGAGGCTTCTCTATCTGCGATGAAATGAGTGTACCGCAAGCATCTCCACCATGATGTAGATTGATTCCAAGGATAAGAACATGAATCTTTGATCCTCGTCTCTTCGAGTATAGAATTTGAATCTCCTTTTCGTTCAAAAAGGAGTCTTTCTGATGATTTTATTCCTCTGATCATACTCTCTATGGATTCGATCTCTGGCAGCTCTTCTATGGCGTCGATGGTGGATGAGATGGAGGAGGAGGAGGAGAAAATGATGGTAGAAAGTGGCTTTTCATCATCCTCCTCTTCGACGTCATTAGGGTTGATTGCAATGATGGTGGCTCTGAAAGATTTGGTTCTGGGGTTTTGGTGACAAGAAGGCCACGCCCATGATGATGAGTTTGAATTTGAAGAAAATGAAGATGAAAAGCTCTTGTTTAAAAATGGGATTTTCATTTTTTTTTTTTGTTCCTTTTGTTGTTTGTTATCTTCTTTTTTTTCTTGGGTTGGAGTCAGAATGAGAAATTACTTAGGGGAGTATAAAAGGTGGGTTGGGTGATATTGTGAATTTTCCTATTTATTGTTGAACCTAAAATAAATCGTATCTATCACAATTTCTCTTCTTTTAATGTTCCTTCAAAGCTTATACGTCGACAAACAAATGTTAAAATATGGATGTAACCATAGATCTCCAAATTTAATTTCACAATGTCACCATATTTTATCAGTCGAAACTAGACAAATTCACTCTAGACAAATGGCATGTGAATATATATGCGTACATGTCCTAAACATCATGCAAAGTCAAAACCGCAAATTTTCACATAGCTCTACATTTCGAGGCATCTACTTTTACAAAAAAACGATTTTAGATATATTTATATATATGTCAGTAATGTTTCAGTAAACTAGATATACTTGCATTTGACGACATGTATAATTTCGCCCACTAATTTTGTTTTTGTTCAAAATATCTCCCACTAATTTGTGGCTTTGGATCCAAAGTTCTTAATTAGGACACCGCCACATTCACTTCCTTATGTCTTATTTCTTTCTTTTTTGGTCATCACACCATCGAATTTCAAATCTATACCTTAATGCATTTTGTAACCTCTAACTATATAATATATACTTGAAAGAAAACCTTTTTCTTTTTTTCTCTTACTGTAAAAACGATTTTTACATCCACACTATCGATAGCTAATAGTCTAATACTTTTCATATACAAAAAAGAAAACTTTTAGAAATTATATCTCAATAGAATGTGTCCACGCGGGCGAAATAATTAATGCTGCTTTTTACCGTAAGATCCAGCCCAGAGTATTATTGTTTGGGCTTCAAACGAAACATAATTGAGCTTCTGAACAAGGTGTTATAGATTCACTTAGTTCCAACCACCTTTTTCTATTTGTTTGATTTTTTGTTTTTTGAAGCCCACTATAGTAATCAATTTTAAAGTGTGGTAACTAGTTTTCTGATGCAAAATATGCAACTTATGAATATTAACTTATTAAAAGATGGTGTTTATAGACCATTTAAGGCTGCTGCAAAGAGAGAAAAAAAAGGACCTATGGTTGACTTTTTTATTTGGTTAACAAGTAGAGGGTTTTCTGGATCGGTAAGCAAGTTGAATAAGTGATTTGATCTTATAAACTATATGTCCAATAATATTTTAAATTCTATTAGTAAAAGCAAATTCCAAAATCATGGTGACAATTGACAACAACTGAAAAAAGCTCGCGCCAAAAGGAATACCGGATCATGGGAAGAAATAAGTAAACATTGTGTAGAAGTTTCTTACCTTAAAATTATGTTCGAGTCCTTTTTTAAGCCTTTGATCTCTACTCATGACACTAAAAACAAACGTCACGGATCGCATTGAACAACAAGGTCAATGTTAAACGGTGTGTCCTAATTTGGAATCATAGAGATTTACATGTCGAAGATCTAGTATTTGATGGAGATGCGAAATCAAGAATGATGACATGAACCATCAAGAAGTACATCAAGCACAATTAACAAGAAATTTTGGACCTCTATTTAGTCCTCTCGAACTACCTTACTCTTGAAAGCAACTCACGAATCTGATTTTGACGAAATTTTACAAAACTTGTAGAGAAGCAACAAAACTAGAGTCATCTGTTTGGATCATAAAAATTCAAGTTATATAACTAAATAATTCCTTTCTTTAAATCGGACAGGTCCATCTCAAGTCTTTACGATACTAATAACATCAGAACTTTACATAAAAAACCGATAAATCTAGCAGATTTCATTAAGGATTGAGACAAAATGTTAGAATAAACGAAAGTAAATTCAAAAGATTGAACACATATGGAGTGGGGAAGACGCTGTTTTTGATATTTGCACACAATGATAAAACTTTAGATGATCAATCGAACAACATCATCACCATACCATCCACATAGACCATTTTTTGATGAATTAAAAAAAAAAAAAAAAGCTTGAGAACGACAATGGAGAACCCCAGATACAATACTTTAGTATTAGAAGGGGCCAAAGACTTTCAGCCAACCAGAAGAAGATTCCAGAAGCAACTAGAAGCAAGAGCCTTCTGGAGGTTGAACAAGCTTACGGTTATGCGACGTAGCCATTTCCTTCTTCAGCTGTGTCAGTATATCCTCCATTGTGTACTCTCTTTGCCAGTTTGCAAGAAGCCCAAAATTCTTAGGTTCCACCTATACATAGACAACACATATATGCAGAAAAAGAGTTATAGTGCATCCAAAGGAACAAGACAGAGAATGGTAAGACGATGATTTTACACGTACCACTCCTGTTTCGTGGTTGACACAAGTCATGTTGACACGTGAATGGAACCGAACTGTTGGAGGTTTCTCTGGGTAATCTTTGTCACAAAAGAGCTTCAACTGATAGATTCTACCTTCATGAACAGTCTGTGCATAGGAGGACCATACAAAAACTTAAACCTGTAAGTACAAGCAAAAGAAACAACGTCCTAATCTGCTATAAAAGCTTCAGAGATTAGATGTCAATAAGATTGATGCCTAGAAACACATTGTGGTTTTGGTTTTCTGCATTCCAGATAGTTAACTAGTTAGGATGATGCTGAGAACATTAATGAATGCTTCTTAAGTTAAGCTGCAGATATGATGACGAATGAAAATGTTAGCAGATAAAGAAAAAGATATAACTACGTTGTGAGGACCGATGATAGTGCCAGTCCAAGAACGCATATAGATGTCATCTCCATCATCCATTCCATAGCTCACAGTTCCATCTCCAATACCTTTCTCCCCACGTTCAAGCTCCTCCAACAGCCGAAAGTTCCTCGGAACTATATTGTTTTCATAACAAGCACAAGCAAAAAAAAATCATATCAGTAAACTACAGTAATGGAAACTTGAAACATAACAAGCAATCACTTTTCTCCTGTTGAATTATGCAGAAGTGAATTAAACAGTAGAATTTCACAAATAAGCATATTTCTAATCAAAGCAGGGAAAATAAAACATCAAACTAATCATTTTATCCACAAACTTCAAGAAGATAACTTCTAGAATCAACCGAGCAAAGTTCAAGAAGAACAATGAGCTTTGAAGCTTATGAAGATTCGCATTTTAACCAATATAAACCAAGTTCACATCAATTTGTTAGAAATTATTGACAACCAAGTTCAGATCAATCTACATATAAACATCCACGATGAGTTATAGACAAAGAGATCAGCTCAACTAATATACATAAGCAATCATATTACAGAGCAAGGCAAAATATCAAAAAACAATATTTTTTTCAAATAGATCGATGAAACTTATGATAACATCTCGATACCTATCCATCAAATACGAATTCTAAAACCCTAGAAAAAAAATCGATCGAATAAACCCAATACGGATATGCAAAACCCTAGAAAAAAAAAAATCTAACGAGAACAGACCCGAAAGAATCGAAATTTTATACCAACAACACTCGATCCTCCAGAGCCAAGAGTCATAATTGATGAAGTTGTTTTTTCGATCCGATTGATTTTGAGATCTGATCGAGCAGAGAGAGGATATCAAAGTAAGGGAAATCGAGAGAGAATCTGGTGAATAGACAGATAGCTAAATGTGAGGGGCGAATTTAGGGAAATTGGGTACTTTTAGGGAGACCCATAGACTTTTCATTTTTTCATCTCTACTACCCAGAATTTCATTTTCTATCAAATCATTCCTAAACGACGGAAATTACTGAAACACCCTTAGATTTTCGAATCATTCGTTTGACTCGATTTCTTTTTTCCATCACTATATATATACTTTTACGTTACAACTTGTTACTACACCAGATAGCTCTGTTACCGATCTTCGAAAAATTCTGGATATGTGATATCCATATTATCACTATTTGTATTCATATATGCAGATATTCGAATCTGGCCAAATAGATATTTTTTTATAAAAATATAGTATAAAAAGATGAATATTTGATATTTTTTGCTTTTAAAATTTGGACTGTATCCAAATTTGCATGAATATCCGTTTCAAAAAATTTTATTATCCAAATCTAAATTCATAACTCCAAATATTTATTTATTTTAAATCCAAATCCATATCCAAATAATGCTACTTTTTTCTTACCAAATTAGTCTCTTTCAATCCAAGATCAAAACATACAAAATATCTATTTAAATCTTTTTTTTTCCTTATCAATTATAACTTTATCGACGAAGAAGATGTTTAAAATATCATCGACGACGACAGACTAGAAAGTCTAAAATATTAAAAACTAAAACACAAAAAGATGTTTAAATGCCTAGTTGTGTGAACTCTGGCATGTTTTGCTAGTATTTTTAATTTTTTATGAACATATTGTAGGAAGGTTTAATTAACTATCTTGTGGATATCTTTATGAATGTAGAAATGGATGAGTGATTCTAAGTTTAATTATCCCAAACTTATGCGTTATGACGGAGGATATTGTAAATGTGTTTCAAATCTATTACGAAGGTGACATATATGTACCCCCTCTAAAAATATGAGTGCCTTTATTCGTTTATATTTTTAAAATATTATATATAAATAAATAAATATACAAAGGCAGATGTCAAAATTAGCGTTTGCATTCTAACCGTTATTAGCTTATACATTTAATTAAATTATAAAATAGAAATTTTCACTGATTTTAAATTTGGACATGTGATTTTGAAATAACATGGTTTATTTAAAAATTTGATTTTTTGTGTGTTTCACTTCCAAATCGATTAAAATCTAATATGAATTTTGAAATAAAAAATAAATCAGTAAAAGTATAACATAGGATTTTAACTAATATTAAGAAATCATTCAACTATGTATAGGATATTAGGACACATATTTTCAAATTTAAAATAAAAATCTCTAACTTTAAATATATAAAATAAAAAAACTTTATTTAAAATGACATATCAAATTTTAATTGGTTGGAAATTTTTAAAAAATTATATTTTGTCACATTCGCTTTAGTATATACAAATATGAAAATTTAAAATTAATTTATAAAACACATACAGACAATTTTTGTATTTATAAATAGAGGAACACTATAAAATACCACAAAATAAAGAGTATTTTAGCTGCCAAAGTACCAGAATTTTCAATGAGCTTTTTAACATTTCCAAAAATTTTAAGTTTAGAAAGAATTTCTAAAATTTTATGAAGAGTTATTATCATTTAGAATTTTTCTAAACGTTGAGAAAGTTTTTGTAAATCTAATATTTATGGTATATTTCTTGAATATTATAAATTTTGTGGATAACTTTTTAAAACAAAACATAAATACTGTATTATTGAAAGTCGTCTTTAATCAAATGAAAATACATATTTTAGAATTTTTTTCTCGTACGTCAGATATTAGAGAAATTCTTCAAAATACTATACTTTCAAATTTTGTTGCCAAAAATATCACCATTAATTTATTGTTTTAAAATAACCACCAAAAGTTTTTGTTTAAAAAAATACCACACACAAAAAAAATTGATTTTATGAAGTTTATAATTAAAATTTTTGTGTTTGAATTAAGTATTTTAGATTTAGTATATAATTTTTAGGAGGTATCGTTTAGAGTTTAGGATTTAAAATTTAAATATTTTAAACTATAAAAGCTAAACTCTAAAATTGTGACGTTAGGGGATTTGTGATTATTTTATTACAAAATTTTGGTATAGATGAATTTTTTTAACTTTATAATTTTTGTGGAACTAAAACATAGTTTAGTGGTATTAACTAGAATTGTCCTAGATTTTAATCTTAGTTATTGCAAGTCGGATTGAATGAGGACACGATAAAACCAAAGCAACACCATTAGTAGCATACTACGACATTTGATTTTATGTTGATTGTTCGTTTGTGTTTAAATTTGTATATAATAGTTTAAAAATTTTAGTTTTATTTGGCGTTTTTCATTTACATTTTTAAAAAATATTGTACATAATAGTTTTGCTTCGATTTTTAAATCAGTTAAAATCTATAAACCAATAAACCACCAACTATGATCAAAATCAGAACTCGTTCATGTCTTTGGCTTTCGAAATATATAAAAACATAATAATGGACAACTTAACAAATTGAACAAGGGACGACCACAAACAGAACTGATCTGTCTGTCGACTTTTACATATTAAAAAAAGAAAAAAGCTTAATACATAAACGACTTTACCCAGAAAACGAAATTCATCACCCCAAACTCAAAATTCCAAATTGAAATCATAACTTAGACCAAATTCACTCAAAACTTGAGCACATCATAGAATTTGCAGTTGAGGCAACGTTGACGTCCTCGTAAGACCAAAGTATACATCATGCATCTTTTACATCCCACCGCCACGTACTCATCACCATCCCACGACGATGTAACCTCCTCCTTCACTTCCTCCACCGTCGACAAGCACGAGTTTTGCGATGATGACGTGTCGCTCGATGACGTCCTTCTTTCAACTCTCCGATTAGCAACCACCGATTCCGCCGCTGGCGGCTCGACTCTGACTCTTGTACCGTTCTCGTTTCTCATTTTGACACTTCGGACTCGTCGAGAGAGTTTCTGTATTTTTGTTTTTTTTGTGTTGTTCTAGGTGATGGAACTGGCTTCTTAAAGAAATGTATGTGTGTGTACATATAGGGATGGAGTCTCCATATTTAAGAATTAATATTTGTCGAATAAAGTAATTATGTTGTAGAGAGAGAATATGTCTTTATTTATTTATTAATTAATTTATTAATTGGAAGTGGAAATGGTAAAGTACAGTAGAGACAAATATATGAAACAAAACGTAATTCACTAAAACAATGCATTAAACTATCTACAATGGTTTCAACATTCAACACCTTTCTTTTTATTCTAGATCATCTTTTCTATCATCCACTTCATAATTCAACACCCATTTTTATTTTACATACTACAATGATTTTGTTTTAAAAAATTTAACACTTTACCCTACATTTTTATTAAAACATATAATTTTATTAAAACACACTTAAATTTTATTTGAAACACAGATAATTATTATGGATAGTTAAAAGAATAATTACCAGAATTTTGAAAATTGAAAGGGTTATTATTGGAATCCATTTTGAAGAAATGAGATGTTTTTTTTTGTGTCCAAATCAAATGAAGCAAGTCTCTATTTATAGAGTATAAAAAATTATAAATTTTGATATAAAAATAAAATTAAAATAATTATTACATTTTCCAATAATTAAATTTTAAAAATACAAAGAAAAACAATAATACAAAAAAATATTATCTCCCCTCTTCTCCTCTTCTCCTCTCAGAAAATGCCACATGGCAGATACAGGTCCTTTTCTTGCAAATTCAGCATGTTAGAATATTTTCAACAAAAATTAATCCATGTGTATTGAACTATCAATTCAACTCACCATTACATCCATTCAACAGTTTAATTTTTTTTTTCAATAAACCATTGTAAGTGGTCTTAGTGCATTCAAACCATATATCGCTTACGTGTACAGAGGAAGAGTGAAATGTTACACTTTAAAAAGAAAAAAAAAAGTTTTTTGATAATCAAATTTTTATTAATATCTTCGTTTTCTAGTATCGTTTAATTATTATTTTTTGAATTGTTTTGCATTTTCAGTGCAAACAAAACTTTAGTTTTAATTCCTATTGTTTTTATTATTTAGAGAAATATAATTAATACAAAAGTACAATAGAAATTTTAAGTAGTTTTTAATACATGTAAAACTATAAAATAAAATTTATAATGAATAAAAAGAATAGAAAAAATTATTTATGAGAAAAGCGTGACTAAAGTCATATCATAAATAGTTTTTAGAAAGAAATGTTCGTCCAAAAAAAGGGTTGAAATTATTGAATACAAAAAATTGAATTGTTAAATATGAAAACCGTGGGTAACATTAGTTATAATGAATCAAACCAAATAAAAAGATTTTAAAGTTATTTACAAATTATTACTTCTAAATTTTTAAAATTAATATAAGTAATGTACATTTGTAGACCAACGTGGAATTTGGTAATTTTTTGTGGATCAATTTTAAGGAGGTTACGAGTTCGATTTCCGTTGGGAAGGGTCTGCTTTCCAAAAAAGAGTTAATTTAATATTGGTCTGAGCTATATCCCAAAAGAATTAAGAGTATACAAACTCTAAAATTGTTGGTTATTCAAAAATAAAAATAATAAAATGTATATTTGTAGTATAAAACATTTATTTCAAATGACGGTTTCAAACATCGGCTACAAAAAAAAAATTCCGTGCTAACCAAATGGATATTTCGAAGATACCAATCAAACTCAAGAGTTACTTTCCGTAAATACGTACTATTTCACCTTTTAGCATTTAAATTTTGTTTCATAATAAGTGTCATATTGTTTTTTCAAGTAAAATTTTGAAAATTTTGTAGTATTATTTTTACTATTTTAATGTATTAACAAATAAAAAATTTATATGATTTATTAATAAAAAATTTATATGATTTATTAATAAAAAATTTATATGATTTATTAATAAAAAATTATATGATTTATTAATAAAAATAAAAATTAAATTTTTAATATGTATGCAAAAATCTTAAACGACATTTATAATTACGGAAAGAGTAGAAATTAATGTTCTTGGCAATGATAATTTATGAAAATATAGAAGAATCAATATCTAAAATATATAATCAGTACGGTATATATATATCGTGTATAAGAAGTCATACGGTTTTGTGTGTTTACAATATATTAATATGGAAAAAAGTAAAATGATCATCGATACGATGTTTAATGTCAAACCTCTATAAATATAGTGTTTATATGTTGTATATTTTCATACAAAGTTAAATCTTCATAAATTAATTCTCGATAACTTAATAATTTTATAAATTAATAAAATATCATAGTTCTAATATTATTAATTTGTAGAAATTTTATTATACATAAATTGAGTCTAATATTTTTAAAAGGCACGCATATGGTAGTCTAATTAGTTATTCAAAGATATAAACCATAAAGATGTTTCTAGTTTTAAGATTCATTAGTTATTTAGAAAGTTATGAGATATGGTTTAGTGACAATGTAGAAGAATCAAAGATATCAATAGAACTATTGATGGTAGTTAAGTTACTTATTCAAAGACATGAAATATATTAACATGTTTACAAGTTTCAGATTCACTTACATTAACATGACGAGTAGTATACACTAAAAATAATAATCTTCATTGAACATAAGATTTCTAGTCATATAAAAAGGTGAATTAGGTAAGAATGAAGAAATGTTGGGGTGGATGACAATTGTTAAAATCGTTATTTACAAATACAAAAAGATACCCATAAAAATATTGGTGAAATAAAACATGTTATTGTTTCAAAAAAACTTCAAAAACTATTAAAATATACTTTTGGCTAAAAGCGGACATATGAAGAAATTTATTTTTCGTTACAAAAATATCATTTAATATTTTAATTTATATTGATTCAACCAACTATAGAAAATACTGCATAATATAATTATCACAAAATACTAAATGCATTTAAGTTTTGTTTATACTATTTATATAATCTAAGTATTAGTTATGCATTTAAGTATTTTAGTAAACGACTACATAAAAAATAGTATGATATAAAAGAAAACTCACACATTATGTAATACTTAGATTACATAAATCAACCGGATATGAATCAAGTACACTTAGAAAATTGATAGCAGTGGAATCTTTTTAGTCTAGTGATTTGATGTGTTCCTATGGCGTCATGAACCGGCGGTTTTCAAACTTTGTTTCTCGTTCTATCACATTTGGGACCCGATCAAAGTGTGTAAGCCAAAGAGTCTTTAGTGCCGTGTACTTTTGCTCTCCGAAGACATGTTGCGTTGTAGCTTTATCATCTGACTAGCAAGCAGTACATGATCGACTAGCAACAACGAATTACATGCGAGTTTGAGACGACAACCAATTTTATGTACGTTACAGTGAATTGAATTAATCAAAAGATTATTTGTAATTCTACCTGCCTCTACTAATCTACTGATTGGTATGCTATTGGTGGAGGTCTCTTTAGCGTCAGCATCACACTATATTGGACGGACACTTTACATGTTCTCATTGCAAACTCAAGCCATCGAGACCACCAAATTCGGATTTCTTTGGCTTTGCAAACAACAAACTATTTCCTTTTGGAGCAATCTAATGCGCAGAAAAACCGGACAACTTCTACCTCGACAGTTTTTTTTGCTCGGCTGATTGTCAAGACATCGGTAATGCTTGTTTGCTGCATAAGTCACGACTTCGGAACCTTTTTCTGGAACCAGTCATTGATCTTTTTCCAATTTCATATATTATATTTTTTAATTTCTGTCATTTAATCTTGTTTTTTTATATTTGCATGTAAAGTTTTTTTGAATAAGAAATTTCACATTTGGGCCAAAAAGATTGTAGTATTTTCTATACGAAAATTGGAGTTTGACTTTCAGTAAATACGATTGATTACAGATTCGTAGGGAAGCAAATTTATTAGAGCTTTCTATCATGTTGCAAATAGCCATTCATCGTAGTTTATTATAATTTTGTTTGTTAATGGGTTTATTTCATCGTAGTTTAGCTATGATTGTTTATCGTAAATTTTTGTCTTACGTATTTGCTGTGGAGGCATCGATCGGTAAAACCTGTTTTACCGTAAATTTATATTGTAAAGGATTAAATCCATTCGTCGTAACTGAGAGAATCACTATTTGGTAGAAACAAAATCAATTATCTATTGATAGTAACAGATATGAACATAAAAAAATGAAACTAGCATTAACTAGAATTTAAAACGGGGAAACATAGCTGTTAATAACTTACGAATCTCGTGTATTAAATTTAACATATTTAAGAGGACAATCAAATTTAAAATGGTGTATAGACTAAAAATTGAACGGCGGTTCTGTAACACGGTATATTTTAATGGCAATTATACAACAGGGAAGCCCAAAATGGAATGATTTGTTAAAGAGGCAATTTTCTGTATTATTTGTTGTTTATAGAACTTTTCACTTATTTCATAAAATCATGTGTATAATGTTAAAAAAGAGTATTAATAATAACAACAATGTACTACTAGAGGTTACGTAGTTACTTGTTTTACACCTTGTTAATCTAAAGTGATATATATCAAATTAGTATGGAGGTTTAAGAAACCTTGTTGGAATGATTTATTGTACTTATGAATTTGTTTCACAAGATTATAACAGATTAAAAGCTAGAATTACTGTAAGTTATTTTAGGGGGAAAATATTTTAAAATTGAAGCATAATAAAAGCTTTCTCTATAAAATAATTAGATAACAAAATGTCAAATACTACCATTGACCTTCCATATAATCTAATACCTCAGCATCAGTTACTTCCCATGTGAAGCTATTTAATGGAATTTAATGGTAGCTTTTAATTGATACTACCATTTGTTTTGGTGTTATCTTAATCCCATTCATTATGAATGTGAAGAATAAATGGGATACCATCTTCTTCTTTCCTTGCTAGTTATGTTTCAAGTTATTAAAGTGAAATTAAGCTACGCTTGAGTATACAATAATTAAGAAAGTAAAACTTCATTGTTACTTTTATTTAAGTATCTTGTTTAATGATCTCATATATGATTGTAGAAACAAATTATTTATGTGATCCAAATCAAAATACAAACCTTTGCTCCAACGTTTGTTCATTTCAAGATTAATGGTCGGTTGTAGTCAGAACCGTTTCTATATGTATGAGCTTGAATCATTCATGTGAAGGTTGAAATTGCAACCACACATTAATTTATTTAATCATTATATGTTTTCTTCCCTTGCACTAATGAATAAAATCATCAAAAACCTAGAGATTGCTTCATTATTTCTGGAAGAGGATCGATGTCTATATTTTTTTTTCTAATAATTAGGAGTTTCAGAGTCTGTGGTCTTTTGTACCACTGTCCAAACGCTCTCTTTGAACTTTTTATTCCCCTTTATACGGAAATTTCAATAAATGATTTGATCATATGTATAAGAATAAGTGACATTGTGACATACCGCATTATCCGTTTTTCAATTAAAGCCATATCGCTTGTACAAGCTCATCTCTTCTTCATCAACTTGATTCTTGATTCCCTTCATTCAATAATTTGTTTAGACTTTTTTCATGTTTATTTTTTTTGATATGACACCTACATCAACAAATAAATATGTAACGTCAACTATATTAAAACCAATATAGTATCACCTTGTTATATGTAATATTTAACTATAACGATAATAATAAAAACTTGCAGCTAGTTTGGGTTATACGTCGGAGGAGTGCAAGATGGCTTATGCCATAATTAATCAAACTCGGGGTATTTTTATGGTTCATTTTAGTTTTATTTGTCGGGTCAATAGTTGATACATCATCGCCTACGTAGGTTCATCAATTAATATGAACTTATGTCATGAAAAATACTACAAAATTATGGAAAGATTATATAATTTGTAATTGAGTTACCTAAGAGAATGAACACTGTTTTATCTTTAAAGCTATGCTCTCAGATTATTTTTACATTTTATTAGCACAAACAAAGATACGACTCAGAGCTAATCTCAAAGTAATAAATATAAAGTTGTAAGACTTATAACATCTGACAGTTTGGCCGAGTGGTCTAAGGCGCCAGATTTAGGCTCTGGTCCGAAAGGGCGTGGGTTCAAATCCCACAGCTGTCATTTTTTTTTCTTTGCTTATACTTTGTTTTTTTTTTGGCCACTTCGCCGGAGATTGTCGAAGTGTGGGAGGAAGCATCAATGGCGAGAACTCTAACAAACCGATTGGAATCTCGATTTTTGATTCGTTTCCTTCAGTCTCCGACTCTGTTCGCCTCCTGCTTCACGACTTCGAGATCCCTTCAAACTCTAGCCTACGAAGAAGTCCGAATCTCCGGAGATCGGAAGTATGAATCTACAGCTCTCATCCTTCATGGCCTCCTCGGCTCCGGTCGTAACTGGTGATCGTTTTCTCGCTCCCTCGCATCGTCTCCTCTGCTTCTGGTATGCTTCTCTTTCTCTCCCCCTCTAATCTGTCTTCAGCTTTCCGTTGATACATCGATTTAAGTTCTTGTTTGTGTACACAGATTGGAAGATGATACTGGTCGATCTAAGGAACCATGGGAGATCAACGAAGGTGGAAGGGCTTAATCCGCCTCATGATCTTGTGA
This sequence comes from Cardamine chenopodiifolia, assembly GCA_963922655.1. NCBI lineage: Eukaryota > Viridiplantae > Streptophyta > Magnoliopsida > Brassicales > Brassicaceae > Cardamine > Cardamine chenopodiifolia. The sequence goes on from OZ000463.1 coordinate 14,828,448, forward strand.
ACTCAGCTAAGGATTTAGCTGATTTGGTGAAAGCAAATGGTTGGAATTGGCCTGATGTAGTCATTGGTCACTCTTTGGGAGGTAAATTGGCTTTGCAGTTCATGGAGAGTTGTGCTCGTGGTGATTATGGTGAATCAGCTTCTCCTCCTAAACAGGTACTGGGCGAAATTGACTCCACTTGCTTAATCAAAAGGATCAATTCTCATCGAAATGTTGGTTTGTTCGTTATTTGGTTTGTCAATTCTTATGATCTATACAAGTTTAATGAGCTCATTGTTGTTGTAAGATGCCCAATTTGTGTTTTTTTTTCTCTGAGAATGATGATGACCATAGCAAAGTTTGGTTTGGTTTCTCTCTCTCTCTTTGATACAGAACAGCTATGGGTGTTAGACTCTGTCCCTGGGGAAGTCAAGGCAGAACAAAGTGATGGTGAAGTAGAGAAAGTTCTGCAGACGCAGAGTTTACCTTCACCAATCCCTTCCCGCAAGTAAAGTCTCATTCTTTCCGTTGTTCATGGTAGCTCCATTAACGGTTAATGTTCATAAGCATTCTTAGTAATTGATATCCATGTAAAAGTACTCATATAAATATAATGCTTAGTTTTGATACGAAATCGCGGGTTAACGTGAGGATATATTGGGTACAATGTCTTTCTGATTGTAGTTGTTGTGGATGCAAGGGCATTTTTCTTGCTTATATGATAGTTTCTAGCTGGTTATGTTACACATATCAATGAGGCTTCTTTCAGCTTGTGTGGTATATAAATCCAACCTCATGCCACTCAATCATTGTTTTGTGATTCTAGGTGGCTTGTGGATCATATGGTCGAACTTGGGTTTTCAAGATCATTATCTTAGTGGATAGGCAGCAATCTCAAGAGATCCAGAGATTCAGAGACATGGGCCTTTAACCTTGACGGAGCTGTCCAAATGTTCAACTCTTACAGGTTTCTTGCCCTTCAGTACAAGCAATGATTATAATGATATAATGACCTTCATCAAGATACTACTTTATTCGTATGACTTCTCCACTTGCCCCGTTGCAGGGAGACTTCATACTGGTCTTTGCTAGAGAATCCGCCAAAAGAGACAGAGATATCATTTGTGATTGCAGAAAAGAGTGACCGATGGGACCTTGATACAACCAAGCGGCTTGAGATGATTGCTAACCAGAGACAGAATGTCTCAGAAGGGAAGGTTGTGACTCATCTTCTACATAACTCTGGCCATTGGGTCCACACAGACAATCCAAAGGGACTCCTAGAGATTGTGAACCCCAACTTCTTGTCCACACACAAGTAGACGAAGCGCTACGAAAATCTTATGTCTTTGATTGGTTTATTTATCCCTATTGTTCTGTATTTATATGCAGAAATTGCAAATTCAATCGCAACTAATAACTTAAAGGCTCGGTTGTTTTGCGTTTGCATTTCCTTCAACAATGTACACGTTTAGGATGATTTAATAATGTTATTAGACTACAGTTACGAAGTTAGCTTAATACACAAGATTCAAGCGATGCTCTGCCAAAATTAGAAAGACAAAAGGAATGCTACGAGTACGAGGCACCACAACATCAAAATCAGCTTGACTTATGCAATCGGGCCGGGAAAATAAGTTGGGTTTGTTCACCTTAATGGGCCGTAATATATTGGGTCTTATTCGGCAATAAAATCAGTACTTTCAACCCTAACGGAAATTGGAAGTATTAAAGCCAAATCTAAAAGGCAGAGCAGAAAGAAGCCCTAGCTTTACATTCGAAACCATGGTAAGCTGTCTCCGTTACTTGTTGTTTTATTTTTCTTCGATTTGGTGATTATAAGATATAATCTGGAAATCCATCTCTGGTAATTGTGTGATAGTATGAAGTGATAAAATGTACCTGAAGCAATCCTTTATCTTTGAGATCATGTGAATTGAATTATCAATCTGAGAGGTGTTTTAAGAAATTGTAAAAATGTGTAATGCAAGAGTTGATTGAATTGTAGTCGAGAAGAAAGACAAGAGAGCCAAAGGAAGAGAATGTGACACTTGGACCTGCTGTTCGTGAAGGAGAGCAAGTCTTTGGAGTTGTTCACATCTTTGCTTCATTCAACGACACCTTCATTGTAAGTGATTTCTTCTATCGTTTTTTATTCTCGAGCTAAGTTAGATTTTTCATATACATTGCTGATCTTTTTTAAAAATCTGAACTTGTAGCACGTCACTGATTTGTCTGGACCGGAAACACTTGTTCGTATCACTGGTAAGAATCAAACGCAACTCTTTCTCTAATCCTTTAGTAGATTTGACAACTTAGTGAGAATGAGATGGATTTGATATTATGGTCCTTGTAGTCTCTAGTGAGTCTAAGATCAAGTGTCTTTAGTCTAGGCTCTTTTGATTCCTTAGAGGAATCCTTTGATATCTTTGTAGAAATTGCTTTGTTCTTGACTACATATATGGCTGCTTAATAGAACCAGATTAGGTGCGGTAGTGGCTGATATTATTGTCCGCTCTATTGGGTGTGAGCAGAAGTGTCTCTAGTCTTTGTTCTTTTTAGGTTTTGAACTTGTAGTAATCCGTTTTTTTTATCTGTATGGAGATTTCATTGTTCTTGAATCTTGAATCTTGAATAGACAATTGGCTGCTGTATTGATTTCAACTTTCTATAGGTGGAATGAAGGTGAAAGCAGACAGAGATGAATCCTCACCTTATGCTGCTATGCTTGCTGCGCAAGATGTCGCTCAGCGATGCAAGGTAAGCCCAAGAAACTGCAACCAAGCTGACAATTTGATAAGTCTATTGTAAATGTAATCATTTTGTGAATGTATTTATCCAACACAGGAACTTGGAATCACTGCCATACATGTGAAGCTCCGTGCTACTGGTGGTAACAAGACCAAGACACCTGGTCCTGGTGCTCAGTCTGCCCTAAGAGCTCTTGCTCGTTCTGGCATGAAAATTGGCCGCATTGGTAAAATGAAAAAGCAACCTTCAATTAGAATTTTTTTTGTTGCATCTTTGATTAAATAAGTCTCTAACATTGTTTTTGTTTCTTTCTCAGAGGATGTGACTCCAATCCCAACTGACAGTACCCGCAGAAAGGGTGGAAGAAGAGGAAGGAGGCTGTGAGTTTATTGGCCTAACCGGATTATCCCTTTATGGCTCTCTCTTAATTTCGCTGTCTGTGTTTCATTTTGTTTTTTTTTTCTTATTAGATTGAAAAGAGTTTTGGATTTACTATTTGTTGTTATAGTCTCAAACTCAGCACAGCTTTATCTTCTGTTATATGACCATAAGAAAAATTAATATTTGGTAGTCATTTTTCCTCGTATCTTCTTGGATTTTGGTGGTGCTATGTGCAAATGCCAAAATCTTTACTTGGAGGTGATAATTATTTTGTGTATGTTAGCAGCTGTAACAAAATGATACGATTTTAAAGTTTAGTCACTCTCAGAATAACTGTACAATGCGTATATCAATGATTGCAATTGAGATTGTTTGACGTTGAGCCAGCATATTTTGACCTATTCAAAGTTGAATCGGCTCTTGACCATCCTCTTGATACATCAAGAACTGAAATGTATGATTTGTTTATTTGAATTATGTGGCGGTTTTGGAACTTGGAAGGATAGAAACGATATTAAGTGATAAAAGACATGGACGAGTTGAATCTGAGTCAAGCTAGCTTTCTCTATGTCATGAAAATCAAACCCTGATCATATGATCCAACAATTCCTCATGGTTTAAAATTTAATATTGATGGATTCTTAGAGACAATCATGGTTTGGTGAAATGGGCTGAAGCACGAAATATGCCGAGACTTCAATTGGTGCTCCATCTGCCATTTGTCAAACTTTCAGACATCAATTGGGATTTGGGCAGCAATATTTGTCATTTCTTTTACAATATCTGGAAACTCGGAGTTCATTGTTACAGGCCTTTACAACAAAAGGGCCCAGCCCATTAAAACTGCAAAACCCTAGACGTAGATATTGACATATAAAACCAGCCTCCTTCTTCATTAGGGCGACGGGAAAGAAGGAAAGAAGACGAATCCAAAGATGCAGATCTTCGTGAAAACCTTAACCGGCAAGACCATCACTCTCGAGGTCGAGAGCAGTGACACCATTGACAATGTCAAAGCCAAGATCCAAGACAAAGAAGGTAACCATCCACTACTCAATCTCGAATTCTTCTCTTTAGATTTGTGAAATCAGATCTCGTAACCTTTATTTGTATCTTCTTCAGGAATCCCTCCGGATCAGCAGCGATTGATCTTCGCCGGAAAACAGCTCGAAGACGGCCGTACTTTGGCTGACTACAACATTCAGAAAGGTACAAATTTATTCAAGTCCTTGCGTTGATCATTTTGATTATTACATTTACTGAGAAATTAAACACAAATCAATTGTTATCGTTTTGTAATCAGAATCAACGCTTCATCTTGTGTTGAGGCTAAGAGGAGGTATCATTGAGCCTTCTTTGATGGCTTTGGCTCGCAAGTACAACCAAGACAAGATGATTTGCCGCAAGTAAGCATTTGAATCAATTAGAGCAATGCATGATTGTTTGGTGAAATTTGATTTAAGTGTTTCTGGGAATTAACTTAGCTTCTCAAGGCAGTTACAATGCGTGTTGATGTTATAAATGTTCCCAATATTAATATTCCATTCTCTAAACTTTGTCAGCTGGTCAAATTTCTCATCTTTCCAGATGATTTTCTTGAATGGTACATTTATTCATATGTTTACTGTATTTCTGACGTTCTTTGGTGTGTTTGGTTTGAAAATTTGTTGATCATTATGAACTGGACTTTTGAAACTTTGTTCAAGCTTTTGGTTTTGATTCAACTATCACTCGTTGAAATCCCAATTAGGTGTTACGCTCGTCTTCACCCAAGGGCTGTGAACTGCAGGAAGAAGAAGTGTGGCCATAGCAACCAGGTTAGGTTTCGTTACTTGTTTTGTATCCTTTTGGTTTATCATCTCAAATGTTATCTGAATTTTCATTTCTTTTTGTTTCTCTTTTGCAGTTGAGGCCTAAGAAGAAGATCAAGTAGAGGGTCATACCAAGAATCCGTTCTTGCTTGCTTCTCTTTTTTGTCTTCCCATTGTTATCTTTGTTTTTTGTTTCAGTGAATTTTCATGTTAAAAGATTATATCAGTAAAAGGTTTTGATTTTCTACATATATTCCGAATGGCTTATTAGTTTTCCCAAATTCCTCATTTCACGCTTGTTCCATTAAAAGTATCTTTAAAGCTTGTTCAATCTGAATCTTAAAATGCACTCACGTTCATTGTACTACAATGCATACTAAATGTTTAGAGTAATTTTGGTTTGAAATGGTACGAATAATTAAAAATTCTCGACCTCTTTGTTTACTCCAAACTTCACTTCATTGTATGGCAACTTGAGAAGCTTCAAAGTTTGGAAACTTTGATTCCAACAATAGCATCAATTTTTCTCTTATCACTTGGTAACAACTCGGCTACTTTCTATAATTTTAAGAAGAATGATTTTTTATATTTATATTCTAGCCAATCTAAGAAATGGACTATGTACAAATTGAATTGATAGAAAAAGAAACACAATTAGTTTCTTTTCTATAATAGTGTCACGGATTCTGTCTTTTTTAACAAATGAATGAAATTTATTAACCAAAAAAAAGGACTGATCATTGTGCTCCTTGGTTCATCTTTAGAGGCTTCTGCATGTTCCATGCATTAAGGCTCTCTACGGTCACAGGCTGTGATCCATTGTTGAGGACAAACAAATGAGCTTTTTCTCCTACTGCCTTTGTCGGATATACTCGTGATGTTATCACAGTCTTTCCCTTTGCCCCGAAGCTCTCCACTACCGAGTGATCAATCTGTATTATTATAAAGAGCCAATCCAATTATATATACCTCTTTGCTTATATGCAAAAAATTCAGAAACAAAACGAACTATTTAGTGACGTACCAAACTCCTTAAAGAGATCTTTCTGTCAGCGAGACCAACATCCACAAAACCACCAAACGACGGTTTGTACATCTTCTGCTTCGGGTCAGAGCCGGTGTCTGTTTTGAGAGTCGAACTGTCGTGGATATATATAAGATAACTGTTAGAAATCTTACGTTAAAAAAAGGGAAAATTATAAAAAATGGAGTCTTTCACAATTTTACTGTAAAAAAGGATTTCTATGTTTTAATTTCACAATTTAAGAGTCTTTTCATGATAAAATTGTGAAAGGATCCATTTTTAGAATTTACCCTAAAAATAAAATGGTTTTACGACGTAAAAACGAATTTGCTTTTATGTTTTATGATAGTAAAGAGATAATTGTTGTGCTAATGAGTTAGGAAAACATACGGGTTGGCGCAGAGCACATGAGGACCTTAGGTTTGTTAGTTGAGACATCTTTGAAGACTCTGAAGAAAACTGGAGTATATTCTTCTAGGTCATATGTAGCCAACGTGATCAAACCAAAAGGTCCGACTCCGCCCGTCACGTTTGAAGCTTTCATGTTACACAACTCTAATGGTTTCGTTCTGTAGCTTGCGTCAATCGTTTCTGCCTTTTCTAGACTTCTAACGTTGAATGTCACATCCACATCTACTTGAGAAGGAGTGATTCCCTTAACCTCAAAGCGTTGACCCATCTCCATTTTCTGGTTGTTCATTTGAACATTCTTTCATCTCAACGACTCAATCTCTTCAACAGGCCAAAACACAAGTTGCTTACCGCTAGGGTCAAGCAAGACTGTTCTTGGGATAAGTTGAACTCCAGCCCAACCCTTTAAGGTATCATCTTTAACGGTGTCAGATTCATTAGCCGAACCCCAAAGACTTCTTCTCTTCTTCATGTCATCAAAGAATGTCTTTGACGCATAGAAGTTACCATAGTCGAATCTCAAACCATCCCAACCATCAGGAGTTTTACCGTCTGGTCTGTAACGGTCCTTCTTGGTATCATACTTTCCAAGAATGTAGTACTCGTATCAAGTCAAGTACAAACTAACCTTCAACACATGCTTGATGTTTGGCCCACTGTAGCTAAAGTCCAAACCATTTTTCTTGTCGGTTACGGAAACCGGGAAGAAACGACATTCCCACATACCGGTCTTTGCCTTACAATGGATAGGACGTTTGGTTTTGACCCATTTCTTGAAGTCACAACTTTTGTACATATAAGCGATTCCTCTACGTTTTTTCCTTGAGCCAACAAGTATTCTCCAATACCTATCTTTTTGTTGAACCAAGCCGTGGTCGGGTCACGGAAAGCGGATCCGTTCTCGCCACATTTAGGTGGGGAAATGGCAACATTTCCAGAAGGTGACGCAGAAGCTGAACTAAATCCTGGCCAAAACAAGAATTTTCAAGTAGATCCTGTTTCTTCAGAGATCGCTTCGGAGAAGGTATTATTTTTAATGAAATTTAAATAGAGCCAGTTAGGTAAATGGCAAGATTTGTGAGACCTTTACTGATAGAAGCTTGTCTAAAAGGATATCATAAAAGATTTTGTCTAGGGTCTTTAAATTATATAAAAATTTTAGGGCTTTAAGTTTGAAAAATATAAAGTATTAGAGTGGTTCTTTGGAATCCGAACTTATCTGGCAGATTCACGTTCGAATCACATATTATCTTCCACTTGGATGTTTATTTTTTGTTTAGTTACAAAAAATCATTTTTTTCAAAGAAACAACAATTAACAAAAACAAAAAATAATTGTGTATTGTTTATTCAATTTGATGAAGAAGGTGATGTGAAAATACTCTATGATCTTTTACTTTTGTTAAGTAAATATCATACTATATTTATCTAATAATTTTTTATGTTGTTTTAAAATTATATTTTATAAAAAAATTATATTAAAACGGCTATATTTTTTAAACTCAATCTTAAGCCTTTTGTGAATTTGGGTACGACTCTGCTTACTGATATAGTTATTGGGTGACTTGATTATGCATGAGTTCAATTAAATCACCAAATATTAGAAGAACTGTCACTTTTAATTGTACACAAATCCCTACGTATATTCGTAATTTTATATTTTGGGTTTTAAATGTAAAAAGGTAAAACGAAACTTGGAAAAGAAGGAAAATGCAAAGACAAAGGAAAGCGTGTAAATGTTGGGAAACCAAGAAATAGGAATTTTTTTTTGAGGGTTTTAATGAGCACCCGAATGACACTCTATCTTTGGCCATTTACAAAGAAGAAGCATGGAGAAGAGCGAATACTAAGGAGGATGAGAATGAAGGTTTGGCAGTGGAGGAAACAAGGACGAGGTTACCTACAGACTCCCCTATTTGCTTTACGGATGGATCGTGGCATGGATCAGACATCAAAAGTAGATAAGAATGGATAGTCATGAATGGTGACGAGGTTCTATATGTTGGTCTGAAAGGCTCCCGAAGGTGCCTTTCCCCCCTGCATACAGAATTGGAAGCGCTTATTTGGTCCATGAAGTGGTTGGCAGAAGCCCCTTGACTGACGTTAGTTTTATTACGGATTGTTCTGACCTTTTAGACATGACGACATGTCCTGAGGAATGGCCGTCATTTGCATCAGGGACTTTTTACGAATTAGGGAATCTTTTACGTCTTTTAAACTTAGCTATATTCCGTATTGTGAAAATTTCCGTGCGGATCAACTTGCAAAATGTGCAAGAGCACGAGGATTTTGTTTTTTCCATATAAGCACATCGGTGTCTAGTTAGTTTTTCTTAAACGGAAAGTTTTAAAATCGATAAGTTAATAAATGGAGATTGTTGAAAAAAAAAAAAAAAAAAGAGAGACGCGGCGCAAACGCTAAGAGACGATCATAATATCATGGCCGTTGCAGGAGCCGCTTTTGCTATAACCAAGAAATTAAAAGAGAACAAATGATTTTATACGAGTTAATCCTCAGTTTTCTCTTTAATATGTAACTTTTCATTCTTACAAAACTAAGAAACAAAAACTATCGATACTATATATATAATTATATTGAAATCAATACTCATTTAATATGTAACTTTTCAAATTAAATAATGCAATTGAATATTAATTATTTTTCAAACCATATTTTGGAATATGCGTTTAATGAATGTTGAGGTAATTTTAGTAAATTTAAAATCATCATGATTCTATAGTCTTTTAAATGTGTTAAAACTTAAAACCTTCATAACTTTAATTTTCAAAAAAAAAAAAAACAAAAACTCTACAATCAAAGAAAAGAAAATTGTGGAACACAACGAGCCAAGGAAAATATGTCAAGCCCAAAGGGTACAACAATACAAATGGGCCCATATTGATAATTAAAACTTGGGTCCCCTTAAAACCATTTTATTTCTCTTCACATTTTTGGCGCCATCTGAAGCTTTTCGCTCCCGCCCAAATTCCCTCCATTAACTCTCTCAATGTCTTTAATCTCAGAGGTTAGGGCTAAATCATTTGCAACTTCCACGAGCGATTCATCTTCTCCAATTAGGTATCGATGCCCTGCAAAATTCTGCTGAATAAGTTGTTTTCTGTATCCGTTTAGTATACTTCTCCTTCCTTGAATCGAATTTTATCAGAGATTCTCAGATTGATTTCGCGATAATAATTGTGATTACCAGATTAATTTTCCCTTTATTTCGATTTGAACTTCCATATTTGGTATTTGAAACTGGTTTGAATCAAGAGCTTTTGAAAAATCAATAATAAGCTAACAAAAATCTTTTTTGTTCAATAAGAATTGTGGTACCATAATACAACAGAACACCATGTTCTAAGTGGCTGCTACTATTTTGCTCTGGAATTAAAATACTATTGTTGCTTTATCTTTATTCTAATCATTCAATCTGAATCGAATTTTTACTTCATCCTTTTTTTTTTGATAAATAATGTGAAAGCAACAAGCTTTTCCTGGTAAATTTTCTTGACAGCTTAATATAGAATTTCATATGAATTAGCTCCAAAAGACCCTTTTTTAGTAACATTAGTTGAGCAAAAAGGTTTCTACCACAGTAAAATTGGTGTTCAATATCTAGGTGAGAAAAATGACAAGAAATTTTTAAACCGAGACTGGCAGATCAAATACAAGTCTCAGTCCTGCTTCAAGGCTTTTGTGATGATTGATTTGGCAACCAAAATCCCGATATAAGCCAATGTTGTGACTGCAATACCCGCAACAAGGACTGCATTGTCGTATGCTGAGTGCTGGACTGTGTACACATGCACCCTTATGGTGTCCCAGTTGCTCTCGGTCCACACTGGATCAACCACCCCCATATAATCCGATGAGTTTTGGGGTAGAATCGTCCAAGCTCCATCGTTATACTTCAATCGGGTTGAATAAGCTGGAACATACCTGCCACAACCCGGACTTACTATGCGTTAAGATTCAGACAACAAATTGGTCAGGCCACAGACATCTCAGGCCAACGGAAGAAGAAAGTGCTGATAGGTTCAAAGGTCAACAAACCAAAACAAGAACCAAAGTAGACTCTCCCCCAAGTCTAAAAGGTTCCATATCTAAAGCCATTCCTATTAATTAATTCCTATCAATGTGCCTACTAGACTTAAGATTTGCATTCCATTTAGGACATGAGCCTGTTAACCAAAAGATGAAATTTCCAAGCCAACAGAGTTTACCTGGTTGTGGAGACAACACATGATCCCTCCTTGTTGTTCTCTGCTTTAATGCACAATTCGTCGATTTTGCTACAGACTCCTTTTGAACAAACCGAGGTTGTGTTTTCTTTTTGGACAGATGTTTTATCAGCCAGAAAGTTCCACAGGAATCTAGAAACATCACCAACGTAACCAAGGTAAGGTTTGGAGGAAGGTTCTCCGAGGATAACACCAGCATAGTTTCCTGGACAAGTGTTTGTTGGTGATATGTAGTTTTTCACCAAGCTGCAAGATAACCCCGGTTCACAAGCTAAAAGACAGGTTAGAAGCTCTTCAACGAAAGAAGCATTTCATCATTCCTGATACCCTGAAAGTCGTACATAATTCATTTCATCATGTAGGGTATCAGGAATTTTTCACCCTAGTTTTATGAGCAAAGAAGGTATTCATCCCTCCATTCAAACCTTTTCCAACGGATCCTATTTCAAGCACCTGTTAGATAATAGAAGACAACAATTTTCAATTCAGATCTTTAGATTTAGAGAATTGTAAACCGTCAATTTCAATAGGAACACTGATTAAGCAATAAACTTGTTTTCTGTGCTACTCAGGAACAAATAAGTCGCAGTAAAGATGAAACACATGCAACCTTTTCCACAAAGGATTTCATGCATAAGATTAGCTGTTCTATCAACTTTGTCGGATCAGAATAATAAAGATTACCGTTTCAATCAGAGTATCGCTAAGGCCTGCAACAGCATCTGAATGCAGGTCTAATTCGTGTAAGAACCTCCTGCTGCCAAGGTAACCCCACGTCTCTCCGGTCAGAACCAAAAACACAAGCTGCATTTATTTAGAATATACACGTAGAGCTATAAGAGCCAAAACACAGCAGAATTCCAAGATATACCTCTTGTATTCAAGCTTACAAACAAAAGCGTGAAATAAAACTTAATCACAGGGCACACTGATGGGTGCTAGAAACTCAATTGATTTGGCAATTAATTTTATTAACTGGCACCTGCTTTTTGAGATTACTAAAACCATCAACTCGAGAAAGAGCATCAACTGCCCCCAGAAGAGCTACCAGACCCTGAAAGAAGGAGAATTCATTGAACATTGAATCAGGGAAAAGAAGAATAAAAAGAGTAATAAACATATTCTAGATCAACCCAAAAGCAGAAAATAACTCTCACAGATATTGGTGAATCTGCACCAAAACTTTTGTCACGGAAAAATGATGAGGAATCCATGGAGGCCACAGTTAGCACAATTGGTTTGCGATTGTTGGAAGAAGAAACATTGATTGGTGGAAGCGAGGACCAAACACTGTCCTTCATAACAAAGTTATTAGAAAACCAAACGTATCCTTTGATAACTTTTTCATATGTCTTGAAATCAGATAGTAATTAAAAAATTAAACCTCCTAAATTTTTACCTATATCCGCCCAATGGGAGGCAAGTTCCTTCCCGCAAACAAGCTTCCGAATTGTGTGTTCCAGCTTTGGTAGTCTAATCCAAAAAATAGGGAAGTGGGTGTCATGATCTCAGCCAAAGTGAAGATCCATAAACTGGTTAACATTCCAGTGAATTAGGTTGCTAAAGCCAAATACCTCCATAACCATATTGAATTCAGCAACATCACTGGTATATGTTTTATGCTTCATCTTTTTCTTGGAAAGGATCTGTAAAATTATATTAGTATAGTATATGTAAATAAATAGTCGACAACCTTACAGTGAAGCTATCCACATTATCAGCAACGATACACATTTAGACTGCTACCAACACAACAGAAACATAAATCTAGCTTCTTGATGGAAGTGCATCTGGTAAAAACAAGAACATATTATCTAATGAAAAAGTTGGCCAGCTATTTAAATGCCACTACCACAAGACAAATGGAAAGACAATAGCTGGGTGCAGCTGGGTTTGTAGCTTTTGAAATGCTGATTGTTGCTTTCAGCTGGATGAGACATACATTCCAAGACTAAATTTGTAATCCTTATTTCAAAATGGGTTATCAATGTTTAGAATGATTCAGTTTAAAGTAATCATTTCACATAACCTTGAAGAGATTACTGCTATTAAGAGTGACCAACGGTCATAATGCCACTCTAAGCCTTTAATTCATTTCCTCATGTTTCTAAAATGTCATCAATTTAGCTTAATATGTCGAACAACACGAAATAGTAACATTTATAGTTTCCAAAAAAATGCAAGTTTGAAGGCTTACCTCCTGCACAGCTGATATGCCACTTTCTGACAATAAGAACACAGGAAAATTATAATTTTTCCACATGATGCTTGATGCCTGCAAACAATATTTTTTTACGATGGTCAATGGCTAGAGACTTATTGCCTGCAACTACTCACAAGAGGTTCAATCATTTTTTCTCCATGGAAAAACGATAAGAGGAACTATCATTATATTAAGATAGATAAATATGCGACTGATTCACAAACTTCTTTATAAGTGATCATCTGGGCATATACATGCATTCATTTTGTAAAATATATACCAAAAATAAACCACAAGAAAAGGATTTATGGTGTTTGTGTGTTAGCATGTAGTTAATTATAGTTCCAAAAGAAAACAGCATATAAGGCGGAAATGCTTGACAATGGGTTTGGTAATAACTGATTAAGACAATTGTCAACTCCCTACAAAAGAGTTTACAGGAAGAAGTAACTTCAAAGATTCAGACAGAGTTTATGTTACCGTACAGCTGAATTCCATTTGTACTCAATGTTTTCATAGGGTGAAAACTGCGCTAGAGGAAACTTTTTGTCAGGAGAAAAGCCTACAAGAAAGAAACACTAGCGCCATGAACATAGATAAGAGGTGTCAAGTACTGTGTTTAAAGGAATTAAGAAAACAAATCAATATATAAGGAAACAGCCATTCAAGTTGACAGAACCATAAAATATGTGGATTGACATAGTACCTTTTAACTTTTGTTGAAAATTAGAACCTGATTCAACTAGAACACCACCAATTATGCTAGCAAAGCTCAAATCGTTTGACACTCTGAAAAGTACAAAAAAGAGGAGTGATCCTGTGTCATTTCTATCTGAATAGGGTGTCTAAGCGATGTACAATTCTAATGAACAATGCCAGAAGTAAGCCAGACTGCAGGATTCTAGTGGAAAGTGCTTAGAGGTCTACCCACTTTTAGTTTGTAGAATGAAAATAAGCGAAAAGCTTGGATGAATTACAGGTTCTACAGACTACCTAATGCATTCCTGATGCACCACATCCAAGTGACTACATTTATAGCAGATTTCAAAAATGTTGATAAGAGAGTATGATCATACCAATCTGTAGTAAAGCTATATGAAAGTTCACTCTCATGGAGCGAAAGAAGAAAACGAGAAGTGTTTGCCTCAAATACTAAAGTGCTAGTGAAAACGAAGTTCACAACCTTAATTCTACGTTATATTAAGAATGTAACTGACTTTCCAAAAAGGTTGATTTGATGCATACCAGAAGCTAAATCTTGTTTGACGTTAAGTAAAAAAAAAAAAAAAGAGAACTACCCCTATTTCATGCATAGGGCGGGGTAAAGCACAACTCCTCAAGCTAAGAGACTAATTAAAAAATCAAACAGAAGTCATACAAGTTTTGTAAATGACAAGGGAGACATGCCTGGTAAAGAAATCTTCCATTTCATCAACAGTCACCAAAATAGTGTGTGGCTGATCCAAATCTTTAACGTCCTTTAATTTAATGATTGGAGCCACCACCTTATTCAATCCAGGATCTGATCATTTATAAACATAAAAATTAGGTGAAGTAATCGACTAATAACAATCAGTTAGGGGAGGTCCAAAAGAAGCTTACTTGAACATCCAATCTCTCCAGAAATATTGAGAAGCCGTACACAAGGATACCCATCAACAGCAACATACATTAGCTTCTGAAGGTCAGGGACAGATTCAATTATCTCACCACCTACACCAAAATGGAAAAAGAGACCTCACTGAATCAAAATTACAAACCAAGGAGAAGAGTAGAGACAACAAAAAAGTGAAATGCTGTCACAAAAATAAATGAGACAATCACCAGCGAGAGAGACTGGGAGAGGAAGGATTGAAACTAGAAGAACAAGTGTAAAAGCAATAGAAACAAGACGAGGAATTCCCGTTTCCATGGCTGCAGCTACAACGTTGCAATTAGCGGAAGCTACCTAGAAGTCATCGCTGCAGATACAATCAGAAATGAGAACCTATTTCATAAGCGGAAGAAGCATTTGGTAGAGAAGCGCGCGATGAGAGAAACAGTACCTGAGAAACGTCAAGGGGGGAAATTGGAAGAGAGAACTCCGATCGCCGGAGAAACGAAACCTAGCTCGGAATTACGCTGTGGGAGTCGGAGTCAAGACTGAGACTTTTGGTTCCACTATTGTATATCAATTAAACTCCGTAAGAAATTGAAATGTATTGAGATGTTGTTATTTTGTGTGGATATATAAATTATTTATTTGTTTTTATTTTCTTTTGGTAAGTATTTTTTCATCTAAATATAATTGAAATAAAATATGTATTTTTAAAATTACATAACAAAACGTTACAAATTTTCTAAAAAATAATATCATCTAAACAGTAGGTAAAAATTTTAAAGCATAAAAAAAATTGAGTAGATCCAATAGTTTCACTTTAGACCTATTCTCTAGTGAACTATGTTATTTTATATACAGAATTTTTGTTTGTGTCTAAAATTACATAAATTAATTTAAAATTTAAATTTTATACACCAATTATTCAAATACGGTGAGAATCAACAAATCGGATTATGGTGTTATGGTTCCTTTGACGATCGCTGACTTGACAAATAAGCGATAATGCGACAAAAGAAAATTTCTTTTTTGAACTCACCCAAAGGTTTTCAGATCGATGATGGTGCGGTTATCGCGGATAATTTGAGAAAAAGAGAAGGAGAATGGGATGATTGGTGATGATGATAAGATGGAGAAGAAGCAAGAGGAAGAGTTTTTGAAGGAGGATTGGTCTATTGGTGAAAAGGAGAAACAGAGGAAATCGATAACTAAGAACACACCGGTGTTTAGATTGTTTCTGCAGAAAACTATTCCTCCGAAATCTCTTAATGAAATCTCTTTGACAAAGAAAATAAGGTAATATTTTGTGATTGATTTCACTAATCTTTATGTGGAAATAACAGTATAATCTGATTGTTTTTTAATGTAACACAAATGCAGCGAAAGACCGATAACTCAGAGTTTAGAGAAGAATGAAGTTAAACTGGCTCATCGTCAGAGATTCAGTTTCTTGAAGTAAGTCAAGACTGTGTGCAATAGGAAAAAAAACTGTAACCATGCATGTGCTGAATACTCGAAACAAAAAATGCCAAATCCAAGTTTTAAGCTTGAGGATAGTGCCCCAATTGTAAGCTGGGCTGAATCAAGGAGTGGAGGAGGAGACTCTTCAGCTTTCCCAGGTTTGCTTCATTAGAACCTTTCTTGCAAACAAAGAATAGAAGCATCTTCAGTTATCTACCAAGAAATCATCTTCTTAGAGACGTGTTCTGCAAATATCTTTCTTTCTTAACCATGGAAAGTGATCTTACTAATGTGCTGCGTGGAATGAATGCAGGTTAAGGCATTGTACATCAAGAACTTGCCTAGAGATATAACACAAGAACGTCTAAAGGCATTATTCGAACATCATGGGAAAATATTGAAAGTGGTGATTCCTCCTGCAAAACCAGGGAAGGAAGACAGCAGATATGGATTTGTGCACTACGCAGAGAGGACAAGCGTAATGAAAGCTTTGAAAAACACTGAAAGATATGAGATTGATGGTATGGTCCATTCAGAATAATCTCTTCTTTTTTTTTGTATACTCTCTTTTATATATTTCAATACTTGTATGTATATCCCCGTTATTTTACAGGCCACATGTTGGATTGTACTCTTGCAAAGCCTCAAGCGGATCAAAAGGCGAATAAAACTACAGTTCAGAATATGCAGAAATCACAATTGCAACCAAACTATCCTCCTCTTCTTAGTTATGGCATGGCTCCTAATCCCTTTGGTGCTCTTGGTGAATTTGGAGCTTCTGCCTACTCACAAGTGATATTCATTAATCACATTTCTTTCTCTGCTCGTTTCTCAAAAATAACTTTATATAACAAAATCTGAGTCTAACTTTTGTGGAAATTATGCAGCCATTAATGCATGCGGGAGGTCACGCAGCTGGTGGAATGTCGATGATGCCAATCATGTTACCCGACGGAAGAATCGGGTACGCCTTGTAAGTTATTGTCTATTACTGGTATACTGATCTATTGTCTTTGCTATTAAGACACATGTACTGATCTGATCTGTTGAATGTAATAGACAACAGCCTGGACTAGCTGCTGTGCCGCAACCACCACCGTATAGGAGAGGCAGTGGTTCGAGTAGCAGAAGCAGCAAACGAAGTAGCGACAACGGTAGAGGACGAAGCCGTTACAATCCTTACTAGCAACAACAGTAGAGGACGAAGCATCTGAAAACGTTAAAACTTTTTATGTTTCTTTTTCCCTGTCATTTATGTATGGGCCATGCTGATGAAACGTAATGAATATGAAACTTTTTCTCTGTTTTCAAATTTATGCTATTTGTTTCAGAATTTCATAACATCAATCCCAAACTAATCCATGAGTATCGCAAAGACCTGATAATCCAAAAAAGTACTTTTCTTCCAACAATAAATTATATTTACTCTGTTGCAAATCTGAAATTGGCATTATCATTGACACGATATATAAAAAAAAAAATTAATAATTTCTAATTACCATCACAGAAAAAAAACCTACCGATCGGCCGCTCGTTTCTGTCCTCCTTAACCGCCGTATAGGCTCGAGTTGGTGAGCTTCACTCTCGTGAACTTGTGGCGTTTACGTTTAGACCGTTTGAAATGCGTTAATGGCCTCTGGAAAGGCATAAATAAAACGCAATTGCTGTCTCTATTAACGACTATGGAACAACGGTAGAGTTTCTTTCTTACGCGCATTGAGGTTATCCTAATTATGTAATGAATTTTGTTATCGTGGCACCATCCGGACTGGGGGATATGTAATAAACGCTCCTTGTCTAAAATACTTGAATTTGAAAGGTTAGAAGGTTATGAGATTTGCGTGATTGAGAATGCGCCAGAGCTAGTTGAGGCAAATATTAGACACGTTTTTAAGATGGAGGTAACATTTTCTTATCGAAATTGAGAAATTTGTTTTAACAATGTTTCTGTACTAATAATAATATGGTCTTTATGCATAGATTAAGTGTCCTACTAGTAGTATCTTCTATCAGCTGGTATACCTAGAGATGCATACCCATAGAGTGGAGTGGTGGAATCTACATACCCTCATGCTCGATAGCTTTCCTAAGCTGCAAGTCCTCAAGCTCATTGATGTAAGATATTTCATTATTGGTCCCCTACCTATTTCTGACGGTCTCTCTTTTGAAGGTCCAATAGTAATATAAATTTCATTCCCCTTTGCATAGTGTTGCTCTCATCAGCAATATTGGCATTATAATAGGAATAATTGTCTGGTCGGTGAGAAATGGAGTGAACCAAAGTATGTTCCTCAATGTTTGTTGTCCCATCTCGAGACATTTGTATGGAGAAAAGAAGATGAAGACTCTGGTACAGGCAGAGGCTCTCAGATTGTGACTTTCTCCATTAGACCCATTGAAGAGTTAAACGAGTTGGAAGAGAGACTTGAGATGCTCAAGGGGTTGAATGGGGTAGTCAGGGCTTCAAATTCATGTCACCTTGTGTTTGAATTCGAATGATCTTATATGTATTTGAATCTTCTTGTCACATACAACTTTTACTATAAGCTATTAGTTTATTTGGTTTAACGGGGTTTATATCGGTTTTGGATTCCAAGTATGGTGCTATGTCTGGCCGTTGGGTGATGAAAATTATGAATTTTATGCATCACTATCTTTGGTTTCAAGGACGAGATTTAATGCATATGATTCAGTTACTATGAATATAAAGAGGTGAAAAAGAAATATAACAAGAGAAAACGAGCGGAACTAGTAAACCAAAGATTCTTTCTGTTTCTCTAATTCGTACGAGTTCCTTGCCACCACCAAGTACATCTGCTAAGGGATCCGTATATACATGTGTTTGGTTTACAAGAGACCTCTTACAATCAGCTAAAACCCTAGCCCGATTCTCTCAAGAACATGAAGGAAGAAGAAGAAGAACTGAGCTCTGAGAACAAGCGTTCGCTCGTAAATAAATCTCTCTCTCTGAAATCACGCACACAGAGAACGTTACGGATCAGATCGCACGAAGAACTAAGCTAGCTCCCTGTATCCTCTGTTTCAAAACAGAGTCGGTGCAGAACACTAAACCGCTTAACGACCTTCGCACGTGGGACTACTTAAGTCACAATCTGAGAGCCTCTGTCTGTACCAGAGTCTTAATCTTTTCGATCAGACCTGAAAGAGTGTTTGTTACACTTGTTGGTTCGTGGCTTGTGCTACTCTGCAAATCTGAATCCTTCTTCTTCTCCTTCAATCAGCCTTCAAGATTCGTTTGAACTGTGAATCCAATTGATTTAAAGTGAATCATCAACTAAAACAGATCAATATAAGCAACCAAATCATTCTCGAATAGATTATCAACATTTTGCTGCATCTCACTATTCTGAACAGAGGAATTATAATAAACATCTAAGCATATCATCAAAATAAACGTAAAAACCCCTGTGGACTGGGATGCAATATCTGAAGCTGCTTAGGTCATTCTCTAATATGATTTGTTTTTCAGTAGCCTATGACAAACGGAATGAAAAGACTGAAAAGGAAAGGGGACAGAGACAAGGATTGATAATGGCTAGAGAATACATGCATGGTGGATTGTAAGCTTTTTCTTACCCTCATCTATCGTTCTTACAAAAACCCTTTTAGAAAGCAATGTCAAACGAATGTAAACAAACCAGACTTGAGAACAGACGAATGTACTGTACAAATGTCAAAATGATCTTTTCTCCATTTGGTTCATTAGACTCTATGTTTTTTGGAAGGAGGACTCTGTAGACTATCAACCTAATGCAGTGGCTCCACCTTAATTTGCTCATGTGGGCTCTGAAGTTTTCGTAGGCCTTTGCCACTTGCTACAAAGTGTCCCTCCAGGTAAGTGGCCATAGAAAACAGAAGCGCTCATACCGACCTCATAGCCATTTGAGATTGTTACCTAGAGGATCAGTGCCCCAATAGCATATTATTGCAGTCCCAACTGGATCCTAGGGAAAAGAAATTAGCAAAAGACATGCATATAAGAACTCTCAGATTGTGACTTAAGTGCCCCAATAGCATTTTACATGAATGGTATCAAATTTCAAGTCATAATTACCGTAGAAACAAAGAAGCTTCTCTTCTTGGCATCAAAGAGAAGAAATGAGAACTCTCCCGGAATGTGTTAACAGTATTAAACCATGAGTCGTCCTTGTCTTTTTCGCCACAACACTTCCGGTAAGTGTCTATGACTATCAACACGAGATTGAATCAAAGCTAAAGATGATAGAAGAACACCCGAGAGATCCATATCAGATGCAATGGTTACTTTGATTTGATTTAGTCTCTTGTATAATTCTGTGAGCTCGAAACTTTATTTCAATTCGTTTGTTAACAATTTGCATTAACATTGTTATAGCTATTTTGGGAATCTGGCTTTGCAAATGTTATACCATTTTGTACCATCAAGACCAATGCTGGATATAGCTATCTGTCCAAGAGAGTTAGGATTGCAA
Organism: Cardamine chenopodiifolia; assembly: GCA_963922655.1. Taxonomy (NCBI): domain Eukaryota; kingdom Viridiplantae; phylum Streptophyta; class Magnoliopsida; order Brassicales; family Brassicaceae; genus Cardamine; species Cardamine chenopodiifolia. The sequence continues at coordinate 14,848,781 of OZ000463.1, forward strand.
TTGCTTTCTTGTATTCATTGCATCGACATGCTTTGATAGAGATACTCTCTGCTACTTTTATTTTCTGTGTTTTGGTAACAAGATCAAATCCTAATTGAGATTAATCTTACTTCACATTTGAGTCTCTTACTTTATGAATTAGCTTTTGGTGGTGTAGTACTAGTGTGTAACCTTCTCTTAATGTTCTCTTAGTATTGTATGTTACTGGGAACAGTTCCTAGGATAAGAGTTCTTCCCTAAAGCCTCATGTCTCAGGATATCTTATATATGACCGCTACTGGGATAATACATTTCTATATATCACTGCACTGTACAGACCCTGGATGGTGAAGTAGTGGAATCTTACGAGGTCAGAATGTGGAGGTGAGACTGACCAACATTCTCACTAGGGAGTTGCTTTGAGAATTTCATCTGTTTTAAGCTCTCCTTTCCTTTGTGTTAATGTCCAGATTGCAAATGGTGATTTGTGGGTCATCAAGAAGGTATGACCTGAATTTCCATATATGTTGATATATCAATTGGGTCGGCGATGATGTATTTCTTTGGCTTAGACTGATATGATCCAAATCTTTCTTCCTCTTCTTGAAAGCTCAAGTTGCTTTCCTTTTATATGAAAGATACGAAGGTGAGGGCTGGGAATCTCCATGACTGTTAAGTTCATGGGGCATTTTAAGTCTTTTACTCTCTGTCCATGCAAATCTGGTCTGGTGGAATACAGGTTGACTATGGTTCGCCAATTAGGTAGGTGCCTAAAGGTCTTCAAATCGGAATTAGAACAATGGCTCGGAAGGAGAAGGCAGTGTATTGACTGAATCTCCTTTCATGCATATAGCTCAAGACCTCGAGGAAATTCATTTTGAGGTTGAACTGGTCCATTTCATTCAGGTATAAAAAGAAGAAACTTATATAATCATTTTTTTCTTATGTAGTATTTTTGTGCAATAAAGAATTGTTGGACATTCAAGGTCTAGCTTTGAAGGTTAAATGCTTGGAGATGGACGTCGAATTCAAGATAGAAAAGGTACGTTTCAAACTTATATCCGTTTCAACATGATACGAGTTTTTATTCTTATACATCTTGCTGGGCATCTGCCAGACTCCAGCTCTTTTTTGTGCGTGTGTATATTAAGTTTTATCCGCGACGTTTCACCAACTTATTAGGCGAGTTTCCAATGGACTGTCTTCTCCATGACAGGTGGTTCAGCTTTCACTACAAGGACATGCTTCTCAATGAAGAGAAGACTGTCTTCTATGATAACAGGATTGACAATGATGATGAGCCATTGGAGTTCAGTTCAGGAGGGTGAGTAACTCTAACGCTCATAAAAAAATAGTGGAGTTATTTACGCTTTTCAGTTGAAATATTTAAACTCCTTTGTGAAACCAAAAGTTCTGGTTTGGCAAGAGAGATGTTGATCTTAAGCCTGATATATATTTTCTGATACTGTTGATTTGGGGAGAACGAAGAGATAAGGTTCGATGTACAGAGGAGTACAAGTAGATCTGAGCAGAGTACCTTAGACTTGTCTCCTGGGGAATACTTCCTTATGTCTATTAACTGTCTCCCAAGTCGTGGATCCTTTGAGATTCATCCTCTTATGAGTATGTTTAAGAATTCTACTTTTATTCTTGTTTTGTACTGCCATTGATATCAAAATTTTGTGATTTATTATTATCAAATTAGATATTGCTGAATGTGTATATTGGACAAAATGGAAAAGATGAAAATTTGTTTTCCTATAGGCTATTAAGACCTGTTATAACGACTAGTGTTTTGTCTAAACGATGGCGGTCTCTTTGGAAGATGGTGCCGAAACTCAAGTTTGAATTTGACAATCAGAGAATTGCAGAGAATGTTGGCAGTGGCAGGTCTTTACTTTTACATAAAGCTCCAGTTCTAGAGAGTTTGCATCTCAGAGGTGTATGTGATGCTGTAGATGTTCGACTATGGGCTGGAATTGCATTTGCACGCAATGTGCGTGAGTTTATTCTCCAATTTTGGATATCCTCTGTCCATTCAGTCCAATTTCCGAGTAGCTTGTTTTGCTGTGATACACTTGAGACCTTAAAACTCAATAATCCTTCAATTCATGTAGATGTTCCTTGTCAGGTTTCTATTAAGTCTCTTAGAAATCTTCACCTTGAATCTGTCACGTACAAAGATGATGAATCCATTTGTGACCTTTTATCTGGCTGCCCTAATCTTGAAGATTTGGTCGTGCATCGAGGATACAGATACATAATTTTCATAGAGTATTTGTAATTCAAGATTGAATAACACTAAAATCTTTAAAACTTATAATTTTTTGAAAATCACATAACCAATAACACCTCCTAAATTAAGAGAGATCAAAAAGTTAATGTGAACAACACCAAAGAGGCTAAAAAATGTTTAATTTATAGTCCCATTGGAATATTCTGTCTACTGTCTAGAGATGAAAATATTGTAATTTGGTCTTATTTTATTAATAAATAAACCCATCGGTAACTTTTTTTTAAAGCTGATTGAATTGGATCCGGTTCGATTTTAAACAAAACCGAGGTTTTAAATATGAAGCCCTAGCGATTCAGTTTAAATAACAAGTAGGCTTAACAACTTGCGATTCAGTTTCTTCCTCTACTTGTTAGAGCGTTTAAAACGCGATAAAAATCATAAATCTGAAGAATTTTACCAACTATGGAATAACGGTAAGTTTCTATGTTTCGGTTATGTTTAAATCCGATAGCACTCTAAATGTTGTTAATTCTTTGATTTTTGTTGGTGAAAAGTTTGAGAAAACGAGGTATTGTGAATGAGGATAGGATGAATCAGTCGCCTGAAGCTTTGATTCTGCGGATACTATCTTTTCTTCCAACAAAAAACTGTCATAACCACGAGTGTTTTGTCTAAACAATGGCGGTCTCGTTGGAAAATGGTGCCAAATCTCGAGTTTGATTTTGATGGTTACAAAAGTGAACACCTTAGATTTTCAGAGAGTGTTTCCAAGTCTTTCCTTTCACATAAAACTCCGGTTCTGGAGAGTTTGCATCTCACATTTAGATTAGATAAAGTTACTCCAGTAGATATTGGAGTTTGGGTTGGAATTGCGTTGGCTAGACATTTGCGTGAATTTGTACTCGAAGTTCAACGAGCTTCTTGTAGTTTAGGAGAGCTATCGAACATGACGGTAAGTGGATTCTACCACTCTTTTTTACGTGTATGTATCTCTAGATATACCAGCTGATTGAAGATACTAGCAGTAGGATACACAATCTATGCATGAAACAATTATTGGTATCATAGAAACGACGTAATAGTAGTAAAGAAACAATGAGATAAATAACCAAAAACCCTTAAAGTTACCTCTAAGGGTGATAAATCCAAGAAAAGACGTTTGGCTGACTTTAGAGATCCAAGAAACTTCTCATGGATTATATAAGAACTATCAACAAAATATGCCTCCACAAGCTCTGGAGCATTCAGACAAAGCTCAAAACCTTTTAACTCTTGGAATGTCAAGTATTTCGCAGAGGGAACATTAATCATATATCCTCTTATCCCTTCTCCATGACTGTCATCATAAATCTCAAGTCTCTTCAAAGACGGGACCTCAATAGTGAAAGTCACAACATCATCATCATACTCACTTCGATCCAAAACCAAATCTTCAAGAATAGGGCAACCAGATAACAAGTTACGAAAAACTTCATCGTCTTTGTATCTCACAAATTAAAGACAAGGTACAGAGTTCTGAGAGACTCCAAATGAACCAGAGTTATAACATTTTATGGTCTAATAATGATATGCGTTGCATTCCTCTTGTCTTGTTGGTCCCAATAGTATATGAAAAAGATGATTTGGTTGGCGGGAAATAGAATGAACCAAAGTATGATCCTGAATGTTTGTTGTCTCACCTAGAGACATTTGAGTGGACAAAATACTGTTAGGATAGAGAAGAAGAGAAGGAAGTGGCTACATACATTTTACATAATGCAAGACGATTGAAGAAGGCAACTCTCTCCACAGATCCCATCGAATCGAAAGAGCTCAAGAAGTTGGAAGAGATGCGTGCTCAAGGAGTTGGCTAGTGTGGTCAGGGCTTCCGATTCATGCCACCTTGTGTTTGAATTCGATTTGGAATGATCTTATATGTATTAGACTTTTATCATATAGAGCATGTTACTTTAATCGGCTAGAGGAAGTTACATAGGGGTTTTAGATCTAGGGGATGGTTCTACTTCTACATTTGGCTGTTGGGAATTGAAAATTTTCTGAATATTATCTATCGCTATGATGATACAATCTTTGTTTTTTGGTGTGATTTTCATTGTTTTCTTTAAGAGCTGATGACCATTATTTTTTTGAGCCGAACGAGAATTTGATTATTGGGTCTATTTCAAATCACTATTTTCTCTGATCTTTTCGATCACGTTTAGGCAGTAATTGTAATCGTTCGCTGTCTTTTCTAATCATCTTGTCGTTGTTCAGTCTCATAGGTTCACTAGTGTTATTCTTTCTCCAAGAGAGCTAGCCTTTTGAGTTGTAATTGCATTTGTGTGTTTGAGTGTTTGTAATACGATAGCATTATGAGAAAACGAGGTTTCTGTTGGAACTCGGTTGTTATATGGAGTTTGTTTTAATGAAAAATGAAAAAGTGGAGATTGTGAGTCAAGTTTAAGCTGAGACTCGTGTGCTAGTTTATAAACATGCATGTTTAATAACCAACACTTGTTTGACCTATTTATTTTTGGTTTGTCTATTAGTCAGTACACATAACTAATCTTGGTCAACAAGTATTGTGATTAATTCTATGGTTAATACCATGATTAATACATATTGAGTAACCTCTATTTTTTCATGTAAAAACACAAATTAATGGTGATTAATTTGTGCATTATTATTATGACTATTTGTGTTATAAAAGAAAGATTATTTATACACGTAAAGAGATGATAGAAATCTATTTCACCCATAAGTTAAATATCATCTCATTCTCTTCCATCCATGGTAGAAATCTCTCTTAGTTTTTGTTTTGTTTTTTCTTTGAGAGTACAACACAAAACAAAGTTCACTGGGCTTCGAGTTTGGGTGATGCAAATCGAAGATATTGTAGTTGTATCCTGGGATTCTGAAATGTCATATAAAATGTCTCACTACGGGGCATTTACAGAATTAAGGAAAGAGATTCCTCTCAACTCTCCAATCTTTTCCTATTTTTTTTATTGATAATATTTATTTTTATATTATTTTTTTACAATTATCAGTTTGCATATATCGTAGATGTTATGCTCTTACAGTTTTGTGAGTGAGAACAGGATTAGTGACTTGCCTGGAGCTTTGCTTCTCCATATATTGTCTTTACTTCCAACAAAAATTATCATAACCTTCAACAAGTATATGACAATTTTCAATTAGATAAAAATAGCCTTTTAAAATGTATATTTAATGACAATTTGAATTTTGTCTTCATTTCCAACATACGTTGTTATAGCCTGTGTTTCAAGTTTCAACATATCTTCATTTAAAAAGGTACTTTTAAGTTAGGGAAATAGGGGGAAGATATATCATATATATAATTCTACTTGTAACTAATATTTTAGTTAAGAAAAGTCTCCGGATTTAAAGAACAAAAGTCAACTGATAGTAATCTGAAAGAAAAATCAAATAAACAAAAAAAATCGGCAAAGATAAAAAGCGGTAGTATATCTATCTTCTCTTCCCAGAAACTACCTCTCCCTACGATCAAACCATTTCTCTCTCTTTCTATCCAAGGTTTAGCTAAATGCCCCAAGTCGATCTTGAAACTTTTGTTTCTTCAGTATGCCCCGGTGGCTCCGACCGGAAAATCGCATGCGAAACTCTCGCCGACTACGACGACGACTCCACTCATGACCCGAAGAACCAACCCGTTTTCATCGCCGCTGCGAGTCCGATCGATTTTCCACCGGAATCTTACTCCTTATCAAAAGAAGCTCAGCTCGAGTGGCTGAGCGATAACGCTGTCTTCGAACGCAAAGAATCACAGAAAGGAAACTCATCTGCTCCGAATTCGAATCCAAATCACAATTCAAACCCTAATTCGAGCTCTCAGCGAATCATTCTCAAATCCAAGGCGTCGATCATCAGATTGCCGAAACCACAGAAGACGTGTTTCAACGAAGCGAAGAAACGGAGAAATTGCAGGATCGCGAGGACTCTGATGATTCCAAAACGGATCGGGTCGATATTGAAATCGGATCCTTCGTTATCGGAGCCATCTTCTCCGAAGGTTTCTTGCACTGGAAGAGTGAAATCTAAACGTGACCGTAGCCGACGAATGCAGAGGCAAAAATCCGGTCGAACCGAATCATTTAAGGATAAACCGGTTCGGGTTAAGAAACCCGGTTTCTTCGCAACCTTCAGAGCGATCTTCAGAACCGGAGGTGGTTGCAAAGACGTAACGGCGATTAGAGCTCACACGCAGCTGAGAGACGCCGTTACTCCGCCGAGAGTTTCGATGAGAAGGTCGACGGATATCAGAGGACGGCTTCCGCCGGAAGAGGTTGGAAAACCCTCGCCGCCGAGGAATAGTATCGGTTCGAGGAGATCTCTTGATGGTGGTGAACCGGTATTACCTGGTTTAGGTGGGATGACGCGGTTTACTTCGGGGAGAAGACCGGATTTGTTGGTTGACGTTTGACGTGCGACGTTTACTGTGGGGCCGGTGAAATGGTGGGGGCCCAATTCCGTGTTTCAAGCGCTGGTGAAAAACAAGGATCGTGACTGGTTGGTTTTGTATGACACAAGAGCGTGTGTATTCGAAAAATCGTTGGCGCTGACGTGGCGAGTGGTTAACGGAATCAGGAACACGGCACGCGGATTCTTTTGGATTTATTTGTCGCCCGTTTCAAACGCTTCCACCGTTTTTTAAGTATACTAGTATTATATACTTCTTCTCAAGACTTTGATTTTGAATTAGATTTGCTTTTTTTTTTCGTCCTTGGTTTTGGTTGTACATAGGTATTGTTATTTATTTTTGTACATGTGCCTTTTTAGAAAGGAATGCAGAATGTAAAAATACTTGTGAATAGTCAATAATATGTAGTAGACAAAATAAGGAGACGTTTATTGATTTGACTTCCTTTACTAATTTTTTCCTTAAATAGTACTCAAATCATAGTTAAGTCACTTGAAATAGTGCTAAAATTCCCACAAAAAAAAAAAACCGGTGAACGTAAATAAGTGGAGACCTTGATGAACACTTCAAATTTTTTGACTTGTTCAGGTCCTGGCGAAGTGGCGAGTTAACTAAAAATGATTGGTGTCATATACTAATACTTTTATGTATTTAATTTGTATATTAATTATTAGCTATTTCGTTTTCAAGAAAAGATAGCCCATTTTTTGATTTTATTATATAAACAAATGGGAACAATATGGAAAAGTCTGTCCTTCGAATTGGCATTTTATTATGGCCCTCCATAATGGGGCCTTCGTACATGTAGTATGAAGATTCAGACTTGTAAGTTATTGTTCATTTCCTGGGGAAGCTAGTTATATCATGTGTTAGTCATTACTCATGAGCAATTATCAAATTTCAATTAACGTGCTTTCGTATCTTATTCCTAAAATATTTATCTCAATATCTCTTGGTCAGAAAATAATATCGAAATCACAATTTATTTCGTTATTGACCTTTTGTCTCTCATATTTATTGTTGATTATTTCGTTACAAATGCATCGTCATTGTGATGGTTTTAATTGTATAATCTTAATATTATTATGGTGGAAGTCATTTAGAATACTAAGTAAAAATTTGTGAAAATTATATAAATGTCGTATAAAAAAAACAATTTTAGTTATCTCATATTTATTTCGTTATTGACCTTTTGTCTTTCTCATATTTATTGTTGATTATTTTCGTTACAAATGCATCGCATTTTGATGGTTTAATAGTATAATCTTAATATTATCATGGTGGAAGTACATTTAGAAAACTAACTAAAAATTTGTGAAATAATATAAAATGAAGTTTAAAAAAACAATTTTATTGATCTCATTATGGAAGAAAATAAACATTTTTAATTATCTCATTATGAAAGACTAATTTAAGATCATTGATCACTAATTATTGAACCAACTATAATAAGTAATACATATTTTTGAAGGCTAAATAATTTTGTGTCGAAAATTCATAGGAGGTAAGAGATTAGGTGAGAATGGTTCTCTTCTAAAGGATTTTTGACTTAGCAACAAGGCGTGTAGGAAGAAAATTTTGCTTCGCTGCAAAGAAGAGAGGTCCACCAATTTTGATAATATATACTTATTAGTTTTTATTTTCCCTTGTAGTCATGTGAGTATTATTGTTTGTTTGGAGTTGGCAGGCAAGACAATGACAATAAATTTTTCCTACGATCCTTGCCTTAAGTCTCCATTTTCCCCCACAACAATTATTTCTAACCAACACAGAAACAAACAAAGCCCATGTTAAGAATTTTTTTCTCTCCTTCAATTTTCTAAGTTCCCGCAAATTGATATAGTAATTGTTTCCTTTTACTATATAAAACTAATAATTGTAAAATTCTTCCAAATATCTTTATCGAATCTAATTACGTCCATACCAGATATAATCTTTTAGATAGATATATTAGATGTACAGGTTCTAAAGTTTTTATTTTTGATAAGTACAGGTTCTAAAGTTGATAGCAACGAATAGAATCTAGTTAGAAATATCCAATACGGCTTGGAGTAAATTAATCATTTATGTGTGGATTAATTAGGATCGTTGCCTTGTAGATTTCAAGTCACAACTTGATCGATCTATGGCCCTTTTTTTTTTTTTAAACATGCATTTTCCGGATTTAAATCCGGTTGATAACATAGTATAACAATAGCGCAAACTTAATGTTGTTACAAATACATAATTGTTGTTATCAATAATATTTAAAATTGGATCAAAATTAATTATTTCGACATATATATATAAATATTATTTGTTGATAATATATATATATATATATAATTATTTATTCTTATTATACTTAATATGATATTAGTTGATTCACGTTGTTTCAACTTAGCACATATCTCACAACACCACATTATCAAATTTGGAAATCGAAGATCAAGTAAACATAGCACTATATAACATTATTATTATTATTTTCCTGATTTTACGAAGCTAATTAGGGTTCTAAACCAACCGATAGACAATGTAAAACTAATTTCATTGGTTTATTTCTTTTTGTTTCCGGATTCACTTTTTTGGCAAGCTCGTGGAACATCTCAACTCTCCGGCCATTGAGGGGTTGACAAGGTCTTGAATTGTTCTTGTAAGAAGTATCCAATGGAGATCTGAGTAGTTCTACTTGTTCCTCTGACATTGACCTCACCTGCATTTAATTTTTATACACGGCAATTATAAATTACGATGTCACATTAATTTGGACCATTTCCATACAAAAATGTCAAATAAACATGAAAGTAGTAGCTGGCTACGTGTTATCCATCGTACATTGACTTCTCTTTTTCATTCAAACGTAAATAATAAGTTTGACAATTTGGTTTAGCCTAAGAGCAGGGATTGTGGAGCCCAAAAGGCACTCAAATCTCTTGAATATCGTCAGGAATAAAAGTGTGTTGATTTCGGCTGAAGTTGAAACTTGAATATCGTTACGTACTCCACGGTCTCGAATTCTTGCGACCAATAAATGAATCTACTATATATTATTTAAACAATTTTAAAAGCATTTTAATCAGTTATTACGTGTGATTTTACACATTTTGTCATTATATTTTTATAAAATTAAAACTAAATTAAACAAGATACAGAAAATTAAAATTATAATCAATTAAATTTACTTGCTCTCTCTAACTAAATATGAACGAAAATTATAAAATCAAAATTGAAAAGTTAATATTTGATATCTAATATACCATATTATTTATTTTAAATTATTATATTTGAAAGATTTTGTTAAGATTTATAATTATGATTCTTCTATCATCTCTGTTTGATCTTATTTTCAAATTATTTTAAATTATCATATAATACATATATTTAATAAAAATATAGATTTTTTCTGCATATGTTGTGAATCGAACTTTTAGAAACGGAAATAAATTATGTGACCAATGTTTAAGCATTTTAACTAATAGTCATGTGTCATATTACAAAAAATGCATTGCATTTTAAAATATTGAAGAACAATAAAAAAAATTCAAACAAATATATGACATAGTTTTCAAAAATAATCTCTTAAATATTTATTAGTTTAAAAGAGTAAAACTTATTTTCTCTCTACTAATAAATATAAACGAAAAATTAAAATTAATTTAAAAATTTTGTTAACCAATCAAAATAAAAAAGTAAGATTTGAGATCATATTATCCAAACATGTGATTCAAATACTAGTATATATATTTTTTTAAAATTGATACTAGCATATTTTATTTGATTGATAGTTTAATATTTTTCAATTAAAGTATTATCTTGATCCAATCAATTACTAATTTTCATTATTTTACAAATATAAAGTTGGTGGTTGACCATCTATGTTAATACCACACCATCATCGTTTTCGGCGGGCGTTTTACAAAATTTTTGAACGATTGCGACAAATATGTGAGTCTAATAGTTCGATTCGCCGAATTTTCCCATCTAACTAGGTAAAATTTATCAAATAAATATTCTTCCGCTTTACATAGCGCGGACCACTATCTAATTTATATGTAATCAGTCGATATATTTAGAAACCTAAATAAAAGTGAGGTCGGAGTTTCCGGTCTTCTTAAAGTAAAAAGTACTAGAGTATTCGCATAAATATCATTTTTAATATTCTCCAAAACAATCCCCAAAATCTTAGAATTCTAACATAACCACAATTTTTTGGTTTCCTACTTCCTAAAATCTGTTGCAAAATAACCCATAAAGGAAAGTTTAGTTTAAAAGTTCACTAAAACACTAGATCATTCCCACCAAAATTCAATTCTAGTTAAATTAAGTATTTATAAATAACGTTTTTGTAAAAAAACTAATTACTTTATAATATCTTCTCTACTCTGAATTGTTAAATCTTCAATAGAACCATATATACAACCGAATCGTGGAAACTTCTGAAAACCGAAACTACTCAACAACTAAACTCTACCAAAACGTTAGCAACTAAAAAGAATTGTTTTAAACCTCCCCTAACAGTATAATAAATATGTGTGCAAAATGATTACCTTGCCAAGGATGGTCCAAGAAACGTTCTCAGAGCAAGGAGGAGTAGTAGTGAACCAATATATCTGAAAGTACTTTCGAGTCTTACGTTCGATGTGTCTCGTATCTATTTTTCCTACTTCCACTTGAGCTGCTTGGTTCCTTTTGCTTCTCTCTTCCTTTAACTTCACCAATTTGTCCTTCATCTAATCATAGTCATGTTAACATTGATTGAATAAATTAATACAATATATAGTCATATTAACTATTGTATATATATATAACCTCAAAAGTACCTGAGAGAGGAAAGGCTCTTCAGTGCCAATTTTGAAGAGACTTGCCACCACAGCAAAGCTTCCATCTTTTGCTTGGTGTACCATGTGGAGCTCAGCTGCATAACTACGTTATTTTCCCCATTTATTTAATTATTTTTAAGATAAAATTCAAATGATATAATCAAAAACTCCAAAACCTAATAAAAATATTGAAAAAGAAAACAAAAATGGAACATAATCCATATGGGCTTATCAGGCCAGACTAAACTCCATAAAATAAAAACACTTATCAAATGGGCTTTTGGCGAAATCTGGGAGTTTCTGTGAAAGTACAAATAATTTTGGATTTTTCTAACAAATTGAGATATAATCCAAACTCGATTATTTGAGTTCCAACCTAGCTAATTCGGTAGATAATCAAATAAAATCTTTGGACAATTTATCATAAACTACAATAGCGTTTAAGTTATAAATAAACAAATTAATGAGAGTAAAAGAATTGGGGCTTACCGGACTCCATGGAGATGGTGTTCAGGAGTGTGCCAATGCATTTGCACTAAGGTATAGTTCTTATTTTCTATCATCACATCTCCTGCTCAGTCTCCCAAGATCATCGCAACATTGCAGACGTGGTTTACTAGCGTTGCGTTTGTGGTGTGGTAATCGCAGTGTAGCGATTCTAACCTTTGGATATCGACTGGAGATTGCAATTTACCAGCTGCGCATTTGGTGAAATGCGGGTTTAGGTGTGACCATTGGTTTGGGCTATTTGTTCCTCCATATCCAAACACCACTCCTTGTGTCTCTGCTCATTAATACCAATTTGTATAGTGTTAAAAAGATATATTCACTACTTTTAGTTATTAAGGCTAATCAATGCTTTTGAGGGTGAAATCTGTATTATATGATTGGTGTCTCGTATATTTGAAGCACAACACACATCTTCTTAGACCCATACTAGGAACTCTCATATAATAGCATTGTTTTTCATCCTCTAAATTTTTAATCAATATACATCTGTCATGTTAAATCCACAGTAATTAGTGAAAATGGATATTTGATCATCATTTACCAACTGAAATAAAAAAACCAGTAGACTACGTAAGTACGTATTATCATTTACTTGTTCGGTTTTAAAACTTAACACCCCTATATCACAACTCAACTTTACTGAACTTTTTTTTTTGGTTTTAATGCTAACTTAACTTAATTTAACTTTCTAATTAATTTATATACATGTGCATACATATATGTATAATATATATATATATATATGTGTGTGTGTGGTGTGGAGCGGGAGAGAAACAAAGAGTGTTAGCATTACGAGCATTTGCAGGGGCAATGCAGAGGAGGGCCATGGCGAAGAAGCAGAGCTTGATCATCATCATCTTACTTCTTCTTGTGTTTTATTAGAAATCTCTGCTAAAAAAAAGGGATAAAAGGGATTTGCATTTAAAAAGAGGAAATTAAGAATAGGCTAATTAATGAGTTTCTCTGAATTAAACCTGTAGAGATGATAAAGTGTTTTACTAGATGAGTACTTCATGGCTGACACGAATTTATAGCCCCATCCTCTAACATTAGCTTCTTCTTTTTTCAAAAACAAAAGCAATAAATAAAAATGTTAAAGAAATACCTAAAAGCATTTGTTATCCAAGCGAATTTGTGGTTATATATTCCCTAAAGAAAGCATAACTTCGGGTTGGGGGGGGGGGGGGGGGATCATCACAGGCATATATAATATTTTGTAATTAATTTCTAGTAATTATGTTGTGTATCTATTAATTAATTTCTAGTAAACATAACTTCTAGTAATTATGTTGTGTATCTATTACATATATTCGACATGTGGTCAACATTTTTGGGTTCAATGTTATATTATATGTACGTAGGCCAATTTGTAGTAAAAGTGTTGACAAAAAATAAGGTAGTAAAAGTATCTCATATATTATATATGTCAAGGAATTCAAGGACGTTCGTCAATATCTACTATGGAGGAAATAAAATAGCTAAACTATGGTAGAACTATATTGTTTATTTTTATTTAAGTTTTGTTATTTAGGAATTAGGACTATATATGTTTTTATGTTTATTGCTGGCGTTCCTAGCCTTCATCGAATCCTCATCGCAAACTTTCACGAACCCTCGTACGTACAGTTGAATGAATCGGTCCTATAACGTTAATTTTGAAATAAATTGAGAAGAGCGTAACACATATTTATCGAGTTCGATCTCTAACGATTTTTTATTTTTTTGAAATTAACTTCTAACAAAGTTGCGAGAGAATAAATATATTTTGATTGAAATGCAAAAGAATAGTGATTGAACATACACCACATATTCTTTTCTTTTTTTTTTCCTTCGATCTTTTCGAAACGAAATTTGATAGTTCTAATATCTATCAAAGTTATTATTCCTTAGAATTTTATTTCATGGATCAGATGCGAAGATAATCGATGAAAGTTTTCAAATGTTTTTCTTTTGTTTAGTAAAGACCTAGACTAAACACATTTGTGTTTAAAATAGTATATACAATATTGTCAATTTTTAACCTTTAACGAAACAAATTATTGTCTTATCTCTTTGGTGTGTGATATCTTTTCGTATAACCCATAGATGGTGCCTGCCTTATAAAAACCCACCTCCCATTTTTCTTTTCCCCCACTTCTTATCGAGAGAATTTTCACTATTCCCATCTAATATGTAAACTATTGGCACTAAAATAAATGATTATTTAAAAGAGCTTCATTTAGATAAATGAAATAGGAATTTATCTGAAAATACAAAAGAAAAAGTGAAACATGTGATGTGATGGATGACCAAGTAGGCATAAGACTCGTAACTTAACGGAATCAAGACAAAATGTCTTCGGAATATTCATTTGTCCATACTCCGACCCCAAGAACATTGCATTTGGCTTCAAAACCGATCTCTAGTCTCTTGTCGCAATAAAACAACACATTATGCGAATCCGCGATGAGTAGGTAATTCCACTTAGTTCACCCATGCTATCATTTTTTTTTCTTCTTCTAAAACCTATATGAATTACATAACTGGATCACATTTACTAACTGTACACACAAATAAAGCATATATAACCCACCTGTGATGGCTTAGGGGCAAGGATCTAGAGTTTAGGGTGTAACAACCACATAGCGCGTGAACCACTTTATGTCTCGGACTTTAACATGGTGTTCTTGAATAGCGAAAGAGCTACTCATATCCGGATTAGTTGGGCTTGACCCGGACATCGGTGCTAATCAAATAGAATAAGGTTTATGTGAAGTTTCTTTTTGGAGTTGGGCCGATGCACGATGGTTATCTTCTCTATATGCATAGCCGTAGAAACTAGCGGTGCAAATTTTGTGATTTATGATAAATAGATTGTCAAAATCCAATCTTTAACATTTGCCCCACAGCTTATTGGAAGCTTTTAAATCTTCTGCACGAAATTGAACCAATGTGGTTTTGTCGGTTTAATTCCCACTTATCATGTAATATCATGAACGATGTGGCTCTATCGACAGTGACTCCTCTGGTTATTCTTCAAAGAACACATATAATCATAATCTTCTTTCTTTTATGGGATCAAACAAAAGTAAAAAGAAAAGAAGGAATGAAAAGCCTTTTGAATTTAACCTTGGAATATATTAAAGGAGCGTTTCAAGAAACCAAAAGTGAAGAATAGAAGATTCATGAATAAGAATTTTAATGGATTTGCTTTTAATCAAGGACAACAATTTGTAAAGGCAATAGACGATTTGTGATAATGTTATCATATTCCACAATGCAAAAATTTAATTGATCAGAACCAAATAGCTTTAGGTGAAAGTATGAATCATCCTAATGGTTTATATTTATTCAACAAACGAAAGAGATATGGAAAGTAAAAACAACATGTAAATTTCCATTACTTGCTTTTGGTCTGAAAGATTCAAAAAGGAGAAATCTCATTCTTCTACAGGCCTTTGACCCAACACAGAAATGTCTTCATATCGTTTCTGCGCCATGACAAGAATATAATGTCATCTCAATAAAATCATATAATCATCGTCTTTCAGACTTTCATATTTACTCATATACTGTAAGATGGAAAAATCATGAAGTTGATGATTGAATATCAAACAATAGAGGGAGAAGTATACACATTCCAATAGAAGCTAGAAAAACCAAACCAGAAAATCAATAACATATTCAAAGTTAGCTACTTTATTACACTAAAACAAGCATTCAACTTAAAATTAATAACACGTAGAGATTGGAGAAGAAGATGATAATAGTTCTGTAAAACTAAACATTAACATTAGCAATGCTACTGATCATATTGTTAACAAGAAGCATTTTCTCAGTCAAGTTCAGATGCAGAAAACTCGATTTGAAAGTTAAAGAATGGGACGAGTAACCATCATTCTTCATCTACACAATTAGACAGCATCAGCGACGAGATTGCATAAAACATGATTCAGGATCACATAATAACAGCACAAGAGAGGTGAATCAAAACACAAATATATAAACATACCCCAACGTTGTTGCGTTCCCACAGCTTATGAACACCGTAATCCACAGCCTGCAACGATCAATATAACATTTCATCTAAATATGATCCTTTTTATTGAATATTACATATAATAAATTGCAAGATTACATGACAAATCATTCACATTTATCCCCAAAATCAAAAAATTTCACACTAGTTTCCTCTAAAAATTGCACAAAAACTAAATCCTCCAGCTCTCTAATATAGAGCGCTTAATCTATCTAACGAAATTTTCGGATTTCGTTCCAATCAAACCATATACACAAATCCAGATCCGGAATGATACGAATGTTTATAAGATATCAAACAATTAAATAGCATTTGATCTCTCACCCGTTCGCCAAAAAATGCGCCGGCGATGATGAAAGTGACGTAGACGGAGTTACGGCGCATGATGAGTTTGTAAAAACCCTCGAAAGCTCCTTTCTGATTTCTCCGAGCAGCGTACTCCATGATTGATCGTTGTTTCAGGCACCTGATCTCTACGTATTTAGGGTTCGAGAAGCGATCTACAACAATGGCGAAGGCGAAGCAAAGACGATGAGATTTTCGCGACTAATCAGAAATGATTCTGTTTTGACTCCTTCGTATCTACAAAGGCCATATGGGCCTCATTAGTTTGGCCCAATAAGTCGTTCACTCGAAATCCAAAAAGTGGGCTGCATTGCCTAAATTCTTTAGAATCTGAAATATCCGGTTATCAAACTAGCTCGAATGATTAATTTTATTATCTTGTAAAATACTTCGAAAATATAATGTATCTTCAAAAGTTTGTGTATTTGGAAATGAAATTAATGTCTTTGAGAAAAAATTGTATTACCTGTTTATCCAGAAAGATAATGACGTAAATATTTTTGAATCAGTCGGATACTAGCAGAACAATCTGAGTTTTGGTTAAGTCCCAAACCCCCTAAGAAATTGAGGCCAAAATAACTATCATAAATAAAATCAATGAAAGGAAGGAGACACGTGACTCCTCCAGCTTATGAAGACTATGACTACCATTATATTTAATTAACCAATTATGATTTTTTTTTTAGACAAAAGGGCTCATAAGATCATTAGGTACGCACATGTGTGTAAAAATTGAAAACTAATCAAAGGTTGTTTTCCTTGATCCCTAAGAAACTGAATAAGATTTCTTCTTACTAAGTCTAAGTCCGATGTCATGTCTTGCTTTGTCACACATCTAATCTAACTCATGACGCAAAGAGATAGGCCAATATAAAAGATAAATGTTATAAGATTCCTTGGACTTATAAGAAGCTAAGAACATGATTTGATATATGTTTCGCCACATGCAAAACAACTTTACGAAAATGGGCAAATGTCACATTCACAATTTGATATTTTGACAAACAAAAAAAGCTCTTTCTGCTTTTGAAGTTTGAAGTTTGACACAGACCTGATGAATCACCAAGCCGAAAAAGTAGAGCCCAAAAGAAGCTAACTAGAAATACTGAAAATTGACAACGGAGATATATCTGCTTCACTTGAGATTAGTGAATATGTAAATGTACTTTTCTTTATGTATAAAAATTAATGAAATATTTCCAAAGTAAATTATAGCTTTCCAGATTAAGACACAAAAACTTATGAATTTTGCTATTTTTTATGTACTTTAATTTTTTTTTCTAAACTTATAGGTTTTCTCGTAGCTTTTGTGGAACCGAAATGTCTTCAGATAGTTGTATAGTAGATACGAATTTTAGATACGACGCGCTGGACGAATCGAATCAAGGTTATCAAAAAACAAAATCAGACTATCCGTTCTATACTCTCCTCTATGAACAATCTATAGGCAACTAAACACACTGATCACAGCAATTTGCAATGTTCCATAAAGTTGCGAGTAAAATGAATGAGACTATATCAACAATATAACAACAATGTCTTATATTATTGATGAACAAGAAGCACATTTAAGTATGTATCTTATTATATAAAATTCAGCGTAAGATCAAGCAACGATTATGTAACCCACCAGTAGCTGAAGCAGCTCGCCTAGCTTCCTCAACAAGAGCCGCACGTGCCGACGAGATTCCGGCGGGGACTAGACACGTGTCGAACGTTGAACAATCGATCCAATCCTTAAGAAGGTCCTCTTGTCCCCATATATCCGGTATCCAAACCCTACCGGCGATTTCTCTCCGGTACTTCGTCAACCTCTCTCTCCCACAGTCCACTCTCTCTTCTTCTTGATTCTGTTTCTCTTCAGGCAAAGTTGGATCTCTCTTGTCGGAAACAGAAGAAGCTTCGTCGGGCAAACTTGGATCTTGTTTGGTTTGGTCGGAAGGAGGCTGAGATGGACCGATCGGGGGGGCCACTGGAGAGGTCTTATCGTCGATGTTCATCATGATTACACAATAGTAAAGAAGATTCAGATTCTTGAAGGAAACAAAAAGATGAAGAGAGATGTGTGTGTTTGTTTGTGTGTTGAGATTCGGTGTTGATAATATGTATTTTTTCTTGGGTTATGTAAAGAAGGAAAAAATCGGGTGGGAGGTTGTGTTACACGTCGACTTAAGTTTGTTTGGTGAATTTCTCTTTTTATTTTAGTTCGCTTTTTTTCTTCCTTTGTATGGTAAGTGACAACATTACGTGTCTTTTTTTGTAGATTGGATTGCTTTGGCTCTTAATTTTTGGAACCTAAATAAATAATCTATAAAAATTAAACGATTGATTAGACCGTCATACTATTCTAATTTCTAATTTATTTCTTGCAAATTGCAAGTAATCAAGTCTCCACATATGATGTTAAATGATTTTGTAATTGAAGCTCTGGATCCTTATAAGAAGAGGTTATGCCTTCAAAGAAAATCTTGTGGTTTCATCGAAGTTTCTCACAAAATATTGGCTTTAGACAGATTATTACATTCTGAACAATCTTCGTTTTAAATTTAAAATGAAATATGTTTAACGAGATTGAGGTTCTGAAATGCTAATATTTTTGAAGGTCGTAATTCGTGAATATTAAATAGTTATATGTAGAATATAAGAAAACATTCAAAGGGGTTGGATTTTTTGAGAGAATGATGAGGCTGATATTGATTTAGGATTTATTCCAATGAAATATGTTTAGGTGGGGATACCTTGGAATTAGATGATTCTGATAATGATATCTGCAAATGACACAGTTATTTTACAAACTTTATATATTTATATTACGATGGACATAAACATGTCTCAATTTGAAAGTACCCTATACGTGTTAGTATACGGAATTCATTTGTCCCTTTGATAACTTCACTTTTCTCTTGAGAAACTTTTGTTTTGTTCCCTTGTATATTTCACTGCCTTACTTTATGGTCATAGTTATGTCTTTAATTTGAGATTATTCTTAACTCTTTTCTACACTTTCATCCAACAAAAACTAAAGAGTAATGTACGAATAGTGTATCTTTCTACAGAAAGAATATGCGTACCATCATATGATATATGCGTGTCCATATATGACTGTTTGATGTGGATGTCTCATTTAGTGAGATGGAATATTGTGTATCGTACTCGTTAGGAAGATCAAAAGAAAGATATATTTAGTGCAGACGTTAACATTTAACCACACTTTGAAGTTTGCTCTTATATGGTCCTCTCGCTTTGATATTTTCTTAACTAAAGTACGTAGACTTTAACTCACGTGATGCGCAAAATCAAATAAATATGTTTTTTAAAAAAGTAAATAAATTATTATTATTATTATGTTGTTTAACTATACCATTTTATTTTTTTGTTTGCTTCAGTCTAATATATATATACTAATACACAATACGGCTGGTCGACACGAGAGAGATCGTGAACAATGATAATGAAGACAACTACAAAAGCTTTTCTTCTTCTAAGTGCTTCATGTACTTCTTTGTCTATCCTCTCGTGTTCGTCTCACAGAAGCGACATTCCCTCCACTAGGTCAGTCTCTTCTTATTCCAAAAAATCTCCCTCACATGAAAATTTAACTAATGTTTTGAATGGTTATAGCTGACGGGGCGTTTAATAGAAATATAGCGTCTAGTTTATAAACGGATCATTTTACTCTGTCCATTGAAACCATTAAAACCTCAGCAACTATTAAAACACACTCTATTTATAACTTTTTAATATATTAACTTCTATGTTTTGAAAGTTAAGGCGCCCTCAAAACCCCTGATATGACCAAAACCCTCTCCACCATGTCGAGCTCCCCCCATGATGAGAACTCGAAAGCCTTGTATAACCATTCCAAGACTTCCTCCTCCAGATCTGTGCTCTCCGCCAAAGCGATAGCAACGTTGAGTATGAATTTTTACTGTCAGATTCGACAAAGATTTTCAACAGAAGCCCACCGAAGATAGAACACCGATGTTAAGTTTATTAAACATATCATTAAAAATAGTTATCTGCATGTTGTGCCAAAAATATCGCTAAATTATGACTTCATTTCTTTCAAAAAGCATGTATACATATATAGTAAAATGAAAAATAATATATATTTTTTGGTTAATAATATTGCTACAAGAGATTATACAGTTACTTGTAGTAGAGTTACACGGACTATCATAGCCGAAGGAGAGATTCATGAAGATGATGTAGATGGTGGGATTTGTTTCCTTGTCTTGATTTACATGGCAATTCCTCTATCATTCAACCAACACATTTGAACTGCACCACCTTGGTTCTAGTGATGATAGTTCGCGTACCATTATCTATTTACTGAAATATATATGGATTGATTTTAGGTGATGTAATTTTTTTTTAATCACCATAAACTTTACACGATAGCTATAAGCTCCCGAAATTATTATGAATTCTGGATTGGAATCTAGAACTACTTAACAAAAAAAAACACACACACAATTTTTTTATTTATTTTTGTTGAACTGAACATTTGTGAATCTATTAAAAAAAGAAAAAAAAAACTTGATCATTGGAAGATTGTTTAACTGTGATTGACATAAAGACTGTTTTGAGATATGATTGTGATTGTGCCGTGACTCGCGAAGGAGCTCCAAGGAACACATTTAATGCAGACGTTAACATTTAACCACACTTTGATCTTATATGGTTCTCTCGTTTTGATATTTCCTAAATCTCTAATTATATTGATAAGACATTCATACATACACATCGTGAAGTAAATTCATAAACATGTGTATATTGACTCAGAGAGTAACCAAAATGAAATTCAAAGGGCAAATGAAAATATTGGAGTATGGACAAAACATAGTAGTAGAGTCTTTTTGTTAACCTTTATATCCATTTATTCAACTGCAGTTACTACAAGGCAAAACTCTTGAAACAAGTGGGACACAGCTGAGATATTGAAATGAAAGTAAAAAAACGGAGTGCCATAAGGCAAAAACCAGGATCCTTCCGAGCTCCTTCAAGGCAAAAATGATTTGGGAGTATTGAATAGTCGTCATCTGTAGAATATCTCGGAACCTCTAAAAGTGTTGCATCCGTAATTACCTAGCTAGGTTCCTAAAATTGGAATTTAGTAAAGTGTTTGTTTGTTTTATTAAGATGTTACATTGTATTCTAAAGAACCGTGTTTTTGTAGAAAATAAGACTTTGACCAAGTTTGACACTTCAAATTTGTTTATCCACTATGCGGTTGCTTTTGTTGGCTT
Source organism: Cardamine chenopodiifolia (assembly GCA_963922655.1). Taxonomy (NCBI): domain Eukaryota; kingdom Viridiplantae; phylum Streptophyta; class Magnoliopsida; order Brassicales; family Brassicaceae; genus Cardamine; species Cardamine chenopodiifolia. The sequence continues at coordinate 14,870,361 of OZ000463.1, forward strand.
TTCAATCTCTATTTATACACTAGTGGTCGATACATGAGAGAGGAACAAATGATAATGAAGAAAACAACACAAGTTTTTCTTTTTCTAACTTTGCTTCATTTACTTCTATGTGTATCCTTTCAGGTTCGTGTCACAGAGGCTAGATTCGGTACGATGCCCACACGCACACCACCCTCCCAAGCATGTGGAGGTCCTCCTCGTAGAATTCAAGTTATGGGACAAATTAAACAAGATTGTAGGAGAGTTGGAAGACCTCCTCCCGTGTAGATTCGGGACTAATATGAAATTATACATTCAGATTCGACCAAAAGTTTTCAACAGAAGCCCACCACGGATATAACGGCCAGTGTTTAGTTTTGTAACCAAACCATCCCAAATAACTTGTTCGCACGCTGTGCCAAAGATTATTGCTTGGTTATGTCTTTCTTTTTAGTCATTTCTTTTTAAAACATAAACATAATAATAATAATAATAATAATAATTATTATTATTATTATGGAGGAGTTTTGGTATTTTCTGGGCTTAGAATCTCTTTCTCGATCACATAAAAATGGATTATGAATTTATGATTTGGTTTTGCTCCTAGTTATCTTCTGTCTCAGTAAATTAATTCATCTGTTTTAAGTTGGTGAACGAGACAAACGTTGGCCGACGGGAAGGGAAGGGAGAGAGTGATGAAGAAGACAAATGAAGTTTTAGAAAAATGGGCTTAAATATTCCTTAAAGCCCATATTATGTTTCGGGCCTTTAGACCGGATTATAATCATACGAAACAACAAACGTTGCGCAAACTTTATATATAAAGAATTTTCCATGACTAAAAAAAAGTTGTGATCAATCCCATGTAACCTGCATATTTCTATATGTTCGGCGTAAATTCGATTTGAGTCAAATCAGTGTTCTGGTGAAAATTACATATCAATTTTATAGGCATTTCACAGTTCAAGTTGTTGGTTCATGCTTTCCAAGTATGTAAGTTTTGTAAAAAGTCAAGGGGCTAAATGTAAACAGTTAAATGTTACAAGACTGTCGGTCTGTCATTTTAAAAGCTATATAAAGATGATAATGCTTTTCTCTACATGAGTGTAAGTAGCCACAAACTGAAGTCAGAAATTTTGTCTTCTTATATAGATACAGGCGCAACCACATAAATTGTGCTTCAAACAATCGAAGTCTAAGAGTTCTGCTACATCTAAAACAATGCCGGGGGAAAACTCATCATTATATCATCTGATCAGCTTAAGCAATTGCGCTCACTGTAGTTATAAGCAGTCCAAAGTTCACATCTATACTTGCACTGACACCTCAACAACATTTTCAAGCTAACACTCTTATCTTTCTCCAACTTCTACCGCAAAATCGCGCCAAATATTTATCTCTAATACCTTTCTCGCCTATAGAACAGGCTAAACCATCACTCTTCCCTCAGGTCACTTTATATCATCGTAGATGAAGCAATCTCAGTGCTAAATGTATATAACTAAAACATCTTAGTAACTAACTTTCTTCCCAAAACCCAAATGGCCTCTTTAACGAAACAGAGGCACTATAAGCACTTCTAAGTTCGGAAAATCTACACTAAAACTGCATTACGTTAGCACATTTATACTCTCACAAAACCTAATTCAAGGAAAAATTCAAGTAAAGAAGCTGTCAAAGAGAAAACACAAAAGGAATGAACATAGCAAAAAGAACAAATTCAGATTGAAATGCTTAAACCACATCAACAGTAATTTCCTCCAATGTTATAAAAAAAAACCTTTACAACGTTTCAGCTATTTCACCACAAACACTTTTAAGATTTCACAATTGAGTACTCGGTAATGGCCACGAAAAGTTCAACAATTCTATCAATATTCGAAAGCAAGGAATCAAAATATAACTAGAAGCGAAAACAGAGTATAGATCAAGAAACATGCGTACGATATCAATCCACGATGCTCTTCTCCTCCATCCGCAAGAGACACCACCAGATTAGAGCAAGCTCTAGTAGCCCACAACACAAATGCCGCCGCCAGCACAAACCGAACCGGACCAGCACCTTGTGGCACAAATAATGACACCGCCGACAAAATCACAACGGGAAGAAGAGAATAACCAACTAAGCTCGTACAAGTATGAAGGTTAAGATTCCCATTTCTACCAGCAAGCATATTGAAGACAATGTACAAGAAGATAGAGGAAACAACGACCCAACCAAGTATAACACCAAATTGAATCTTCCCAGCGAGAAGCTGAAATAAGCAAAGCGCAAGGTAGAGGAAGATCGGACCAGAGAGATCTGAATCCTTATGAACAGTTTGATTAATCTTGAATGGATTGAGAATCGATCTAGTTTTTTTCCAGATTTGATCTGGATGAATACCGAGTTCGTCGAGTAATGGCTCTTCGTCCTCAAACGAAGCAGAGCCTCCTCCACCAAATGATGAAGAAGAAGCTATTGTTCCGCCGAATGGTCCAGCTGGCATCGATGCGGCGGCGGATCCGATATCAAACGACATGAAAGGGATTGAAGATGAAGCGGAGGAAGGGCGTGGTGGCTGGTAAGGAGCTGTGGGAGCTCGGCGTTGCTGGACATTAGCTCCGGCTGGAGATCCGCCAGAGGGGAAAACAACCGGTGGAACTGCGAAATCCTTAGTCATCTTCTTCAATGTTTCCCCCTCGAGATTGAGATTTCTGATTCAGATCTCGAAATCAAGCAAGGAATTCGAATGTTAGGGTTTTCTCAATCGGATCGATTTGAGAAAATAGAAATTTCAGTATCAGACACGACTTCGCATTCTTCGTTCTCTAGCTTCGAAAGATGGTGTGCAAGGGTATTTTAAATTATTTAGTTATTGTATGTGAGGTGCTAATACTTTGGGCCTTTTAGGCCTTATCAGCCCATTAATAAATGTATTCCTCAGATGTGTAGTTATGGTTTTGAACAGACAATATTTCAATAACGCTTGTAAACAGTTAACTATTGGTTGGTAAAATTTTTTTAAAGTGTTTGATCATTTGAGTATCAATGTCGTTGTAAATTTTAAAAATTGTTTAAGATAGTCCCGTCTGTCACGCGGGTGACCTGGGTTTGATCCCCAGCTACTGAAACTTTTTTTTTTGTTCGAAATTGGTATGTTACCATTTTGGTTTTGAAAGTCATTTATAGAATTTGTATAATCAATGATCAACTAAATTGCCTTTCTGAAGTTAGTGATACTTCCTTTTAATCAATCTAATATTTCTTAATTTGCGATAATTAACAGTCGCTCGCTCATTATCTAAATTAATGGTTGCCAACTAACAAGAACTCCAGTGAAGTCTTTTCTTTCTAATCTTCATTTATTTATTTTTTTATCATAATTTGGACAAATTCACAGGTTTTGTAAATGGTATTGAGCCTTAAATAATATTTAGTTATATACCTTTTATGATATTTTTAAATATATGTCAACAGAAAAATCCGCGTAATTTGTTTTCTGTCCATGCCTTAAACTTTTAGTTATTTGTCCAACTAAATCGTTTATTTTTGTTCAATTTTTAAATAAAATAAAATTTTCTTACGTACAAGATAAATTGATTATTTGAACTTTAGAACAAAAAATGACAAATTTTATGTTTCTTCTTTCCAAAATTATCACCAACAATCTACAAAATTAAACAAAACCCACAAACTTGTGTTTTAAGAAATCATTTATGTTCTTTTAATGTTTTAGTTATTTGATATAAAAACATTATTAACATCCAGTAACAAAAAAATTTAATTAATATAAAATCCCAGTTAAAAAAATTGTTGGCTCTACCACTGCTTTGTAGAGTTGCAGTTTCACCAGAAGAGTTCAGTTGGAGAGGAACAAATGTAAATTATAACTAAAATATTTGAGGGTCAAATATATTATTATACATGATACATCGTAACTAAAACCTGTAACATATTGTCCAATATCAATATCGAGTCTCATAAATAACAAGTGAGAACTATAATGATTGTAGAAATTGAAAACAGTCCATAATTAATCTGATGTCAGATGATGATGCGTTGCATGGACTTCCAAAGAGATTTGGGGTATTCATAAATCGGACATCTCTCAAAATGAGATTTCAAAGTTGACTTCGAGTTTGTTTCTATGATATATGATGACTCGTTACGGCCAATTATATTAATGATGGTTCTTCGGCCTCAATTTAATTTTCACACAAACACTCGAGTTTGATGCGACATCTTTCTTATTTTTCTAGTTCTTTTTGTCTAACACAATTTGACATGCAATAACTAAGAACATACTATTATCTGGGGGGTTTTCTAAACTAATAGCCCAAGATCTTCGATATAGTAGTGTAAGATTTAGAATGACGTTTTAGCATCACAAGTTATCACACTTAGGTCATCTTGGTTAAATAATAATTGAAATTAAGAACCCACTAAAATAAACACTAGAGATATTAAGAACCCACTAAAAATTTGTCTACGTTTTTTTTTTTTGAAAATTGAAATTTGTCTATATACAGATTACTTTCTTCGTTTTGTTATTTGTTAATTCGAGTTATTGTAGGTTACTTGCAAAGTATATTCGGATTACTTGTCTTATCCCTTATCTACTTGCAGTGTAATCCAAAATAGAGTTTAATTTTTAATTTATTTTTGCTAAACTATATTCGGATTCTAGATTACTTGTAAAGTAATCCGTTTATGATCCTTTTTATAAAAGTTTAATATCCGTTTGGTGTAAGGGTGAGCATAAATTACTCTCATTTACAAGTTACTTGCCTTGATAATAATGATTATATCTTTCTTTTTTTTTAAAACAAAACTGAGTATATGGGAGTAATTTATATTCACCCTCACACAAACTAATTGCATTTAAAGTCTCGTATATTACATTTAATGGAGTAATGATAGAAAATCTAAAGCTCAGCATCACGGATGTGCTCAAAATTGGTAATCCTTCCGTTTCTGAAAAAATGTCGGTATAGAGTTTTATTTTATTTCACAAAAAAATATCTTTTTATGTTTTCAATATGATATTTCAATCCAATTTTCTAATCTGTTTTTAACTATAACAATTTTTCTTTGAGTTTAATTCATAATTCATTTATTAAATAGGAATATCTGAGTATAAATTAATTTTTTTTTTAATTTGTGTGATGTGTGTCAAAATGACATTTTTTAGAAACAGAGGAAATATGTTTTTTTATCAAAGTTTTATTAATGGTACCTTTTATAAGAATTTAATGTTTACATAAAAAAAAAAGGTATTGAAAATCAATTATGGTAGAGTACAATTTGAAAATATTTAAACTTAAAAGTGAAATTTAAGTATTAAAAATGAAATGCGATGAGCTGGTTTAGGAGGTAGTAGCAGAAAGGAAAGGTCAATATTATAGCAGAACTCGAAGTTTAGTTTTCAAAGAAAAATGAATAGTCCTTTGACTAATAATGATGACGTCACATAGAATCCGAATGAAAAGCCTCTTGTCTCATCTCTCTGTACAGAGCCGCGTGAATCTCATGACATTTGTGCCCCACTTTTCTTCCTTTTTTTTTTTTTTTCTCCATTCCTAATTACCTTAACATTTGCTTTGATAAGAAAATTACTATTTTGTCAATTTTTTTGCTTAGAGAATGTATTTTATTTTCAAATATCAAATGACTTTCCAAACGAATATGGGAAAGTAATTTAGTTTTATAGACGGAAAATAGTTTCTACAGGATTACTTTTTCCTGATATTCTACTTGATTAATTCTTATTAAAATTTATAATATATTGTATATAGTGCTAATAAGATTAGAGAGTTACATTAAATTATAGTATAAAATAAAAATTGTATTTGTGGTTAAAATAAATACAATTTTTCATCCAACATTACGGTTGAAGGTAATTAGCTCGACATTATCCAATCTGAATTTTTCATCCAACATTACGGTCGAAGGTAAATGATTTACGTATATGTGACCAATATTATCAACAACTGGTTTGGATTTTGAACCGTAATAATTAAAATATTCAGATGCACATGGCTTCATAATTAAATTATTTCAATTTAGGATCTTAGGATAAAACTTTCATCACGTGACTTGATATAACACAGTGAAGTCTACATTACACAACTGTTAAAGTTGTTTCTTCCTCATATCACTTCTTATATCCTTGAATTCACTTAAACCTACTTGAATATAAGATTAGCTTGGAAAGATCAATGATCAATCAAAAGATTTTAATTTCCATTAACTTGGAAAGTGTCAATGCCATAGACAAAATGGTTCATTTTTATTTTCTTTGGTGCAGTGTGGGATGATATTTTTTAATTATTTGATATTGAATGCTTTTGTTTAATAACTTGTCCCCATATTGGATACATTAATTGATTGATATGCACTTGACAATAGTTGATACATAGGTAGAGGTACATTGTTAGTCCTTAAGAATCAACCATATCCTTAACCCCAACTCCAACCCCACAAGGGAAGATTTTTAATTAACATAGAAAAATAGAAAAAAATAAAAAATATGACTGAGAAGACTAACAGAGAGACACTTGTCTTCTTGTAGTAAAATAGAATCTTCTTTTCATAATAGCTACTGCTGGATACTACTATCTTCATACATTACACCAAACAAAAACCAAAATAAAATTAAAAAAAAGTCCATAGGTTGGGTCTTTTTTCTACTAATTCCACATCTTTTTCAGGATTGTCCAGAACCAGAGCTGGATGAACAAAGATTGTTGTCATTGTTTGATCCATTAGGGTTCTTAGTTTTGGAGAGCTTTTGTTTGAGTTGAAACAAAAGTTGTTGATTCTCTTGATTCAGAAGCTCAGCTTTCTTCCTTAGCCTCTCGTTCTCTTTCATTATGTAACAGTTTTCAACATACAGCTTCGAGTTTAGCCTCTCCATTTGCTTTCTTTATTTCTTCAAGAAAACCAAAACTATTGTAAGAATTTAAAAAGAGAAAAAAAGAGAGTAATAATATGAATAATACCAAAGCTTGTGTTATGATTATTGTTCATGTTAAATCATTACATCACACATGGGCTGTGCAGCTTCACACGTCGGATGTGAATTACATTAGGGAAATTATTTGTCGCATTTATTTCGTTTTCGTCCTAAAAATGTGAATTTTCTTTTCTTTTTTTCTTCTTCTTTTTATGAAATCAATAATCAAAGAGAGAAGAGCATGATTATAAATTTGTACGGAGGATAAAAAGATAAAGCTAAGAAAGAAAAAAACGGAGAAAAAGAGATAAAAAAAAGTAATCATGATGATATGCAGTAATTATAAATGTTTTAACCTCTACGCCCAGAGATAGTAATGATTATATTTGAAACGCGAGCAAAAAAACAGAGTAAGCAACAAAACAAAGATGGTGATCATAGCAATACAAATTAAAAAATAAATTAAACGAGTTTCGAAACATAAAAAATAAAACAAAAAAAACTCAATTTTTTTATTTCTTTGCCTCTGTCTCAAAAAAAGGATAAAGATTAAAACTTTCCATCATTAAGGAAAAAAAAAGATAATAAAGGAAATAATGAGTTTGTCTTCACGTTGTTTGTACGTGTGACGTTACTACATAGCCATAGTCTTAACGTATCACCACAAAAGCAATATAAACAGAGCAGAGAACTAAACAGAGCAGAAACAGGACATGAAACAGAAACAGAGCATGTAGATTAAAAGATCCTATCTTTTTGTGAGAGAACTAAAGCAAAGCTTCTAGAGAGACAGTAAGAGAGACAGATGAAGTATAAAGAACATACCTTTTGGGAAGGAGTGTTGAACAAAGAAGATATGTAGAGAGAAAGAGAGGCTAGTGTGTGTGTGTGGAAGATCGAGGGACAAAGAGAACAAAGTGAGACACTTCTGTTTATATAGATCCCCAAAAAGCTAGAGAGAGGAAGAAACTTCTCTCTCCTGACACAACAATCATGCATTGTGTTGTGTTTATGCATAGATGGCGGCCGCGAGAAGAGAGAGATTTGTGCATATTGCGCCATGTGAATGATGATGGTTCCATTCGTGTATTTTTTTATTTTTGGTTCGGATTCCATCCCAAATCCAAACGGGTTTCCGACCTAAATCCGATAACTTAGTTCGGGTTTCATCCCAAATTTAAATAGAATCCATATCTGCCGCAATTCTTTTCGAGTATTTTTAATAGTTTCATTTCATCCAATAGTTTTATTTGGCTATTTTTAATTTTGGGTTCAATTCGGATTCATCAAAGTTTGGATATCTGAAATATTTGAAAAACACTAAAAATTTGGTTAAATTTTCACAAATATAATTTAAACTTTTGAGATAGTTTAGTTATTTTTTATATTAAAATCATTGATATATTTGAATTTATAATTGTAATTTTGGATAATCGGTTTATATCAATTCTACATATAATTAATATTTTTGTACATAATTATATTTCAGATATTCATTGGATTTTTAGTTCAGTTTAGATGCGAATTCGAATTTTTAAATATAAAAATTTTGAATCTATTCGAATATTTTATCAATTTAAATTTAGTATTTCTTTACAAATCGGATTTGGTTTAGTCTTTGGATCTGGGTTTTTTGTCCAAACCTAATAGTAACGCAAATGCAAAACGCAAATATTTGTTTCTTGAAACGTTAATGAAGAAATCCTCTCCCACAATCAATATGTACATTTCGTTACAATTCTCAAAATCCCTTTTCTTGGTTCTTATTTATTGTTCTTCTTTGATTGTTTCAGCATTCCTTATTTAGATAAAGATTTATATAATTATGATGGGAAAAATATAAGAAATAACGAAGATGAGGAGTGTTTGGACTTTGGAGCCCTAAACCCTACAAAAATAGTCATGGATCATGTGTTGTAGAACGTGGAACATCACATAAACTTTGAGGTATTTTTTAATGTATTTATTATGTTTTTCTTTTTACAAATTCACATGACTTGCTCTAGAACTCGTTCGTTTGCCCATAATTTAACCCCCCCCCTCTCCACAAAAAAAGATGACTACAATTTCACGTTTTTTTAGAAAACTATTTTTTATTGTGGTATATCTTGTACGGCTTCTTTTAACCCTTTTCACGAAATAAATTTCATTAATTGCTTGTTTCTTGTTTTACGAATCGTAAATGATGTTGATTTTAGAATTTAAACAAAACTGAAACACAATTAGTATTTAGTAGGTGTGTCTTGAAATGGAACTAATTAAAGAGTGGGTGCACTTGCTTACACCAAAGGCAATGATATTAAAAAAAAGTGAGTAGCTTCATTTCTTGAAATGGCGTTTCTATCCCCGGTGATTTCCTCTCTCCACGTAACGGCATCAAAATCCGAATTTGGTATTTCGGTTTGGTGTCTGTTTATATGTAAACTTATACGTACCGTATTTAAGCTTTGAATCGGGTATATGTATCCGATTCATATTCGGACAAGCATTATATCCTATATGATTTGGAAACTACAAATATTTATGTTACAGGTATTTGTAAAAAAATTCGAATGCCCGCAAAATCTATCTATACCCCATAACGGTCATTGACACTACACTTTGTTTGTTTCGTTCCAACTGTTTTTTTTTCGCACTAATCATATTTATCATGTTTCTTTGCGTCGTTTGTTTTGTTGTCTTCGTAATCTAACAATTAACTATAAAATATATTACATCTTGACCAATCAAATTTCAAATATCTAAAATATTCAAATACTCGGTCTCCCTATACGTGGAAGTGCTTGGTAGAAATCAACAATATTTCCCTTTTATGTAATTTTAAATTATATTCCCCCTTCTGCTAATATAACCTTTTGTCTTTTGAACTTTTTTTTTTCTTTTATTGGGGTCTCCTCCATAAGGTTTAGAGGGCGTTCATATTAGACTGCAAGAAAACATTATCATAGCATGTTTTAACTTTTAGGCATAAATATTGAATATTCTAATTAAAAATTGTGAGAAAGAACTTGAACAAAGGACTATATATATATATATATATATACAAATTTGACACTGGTATATTGCTCTTTTGCAAGTGAGCCACATAAGCATTCTATCACTTTATATATTTTCGGATTGCTAACATATAACTATTTTTGGTAATTGGATAGATTTGACAATAGATTTTGGGGTTCGATCTTTAGTTCCACAAATTTCAAATAACACAAACTTTCGACCTTTTAAAAAACCACAAAAAAAAAGTTATTGATATTATATATACTCTTTCAAAGTTTTGAAATCGGAACTCAAACCATACAAATCTGTTCGGTCAACAAATGTTCCAAGGTTGCTTACTAAATTGGTAAGAAAACCGGTAAATGAAGACATCAATTTAGTTGTAGATGGATTTACCCTATTTTGAATAAGATTTCACTAGCCACTAGATTGTAATTATCGATCAAAAGAAGTAAAACACAATAATGCTTTTCAAAATCAATGGATGTGTTGTGTATTGACATGCATATTCAACTATAAAAAATAATTTATTATGCTTTTTTGGTCTTTGATTCAAAAATTATGAACGATAATTTCAGAATACTTTGGTTAACCAAAAAAGTTGACTATTTAAATAGTTTTAAAATATTCTTTTCCCATATATATTTAAATAAAAATATAATTTAATGTGCATGTGTGTGCGGATAAATATTGACGTCAACGACTTAACAAAGCATCCAGATTCATATAAATTTGCATTTTGCAGAAATGTGACAAGGATCTGAAAAATTCAAAAGAAAAAGAGCAAGACAAACAAACAATTAAAATATTTAATTTATCTTTATTTGTTATTAAGGTTAATTTATGTGCCCTCTTGATAATGTTGTTTATACTCAATGTTGTATAGATTTCAGTTTCTACGATTCCACTTCGATATTTAACATACTGTATAAATAATCAATGATGAGGCACAAGTCCTAAAAATATATAAGAATATGAACCACGACGGTCTAAATACGACAAGATGAATCGGCTAAGAGACTGGTTAACCAAACCGAATCCCTTTGTACCAACACATTATCGTCGTTCCTCTGAAATTGGTTAGTTTGGTGAGTTGAAAGAATGTACCTGGAGTTATAGGCGGTGAAGGGGCTAGGGTGTAAGAGAGGAATTTTTTCGAGCTCGTGGTTGCCATGAGTGACCATCCAAGGTCTCTGGCTCGCAAGTGGCCGCACCAATCGACCAAAAATGTCCACACTGCTTGGAGCATGTTAGCGTACGAGAGATCTCCAGGCAAGATGAAAACGTCGTGATCCCATTTAGATACATGTTCCAATGTTGATGTAAGTCCATTCAGTTGTCCCAAGGTCACCTTCATTTTTAATCAATTTTTCAAAATCATCAACAAAATAACAAGTCAGGCTACAAATCCAAGATGACATGGGTTTGGACATGGAATGTGTACCGGACACGACGAATTTGATGGGAAATTGAGAGGGAGAGGTGCTGAAGCTGAACTTTTGAGCTGAGCCTTCGTATTTTCCAGATACTGTGTACAGTCGGCATGATGATCGATTTCTTCGTTCTCCATGATATTCCCCAACCAGAGATAGATGCACCTGAATTGTATAGCATCATGAATTCAATAATAAACTTAGAGAAGAAAAATTAGCCAAAATTTTAAAAACAAAAGTAATAAAAGAGAAATAGGAAAGTAACAAAGCGTAGAAGCAAAAAAACCGTTGAGTGACGAAAGATCTAACAGACAGAAGACAGAGTGGGTGAAATTTGCTAGTACTTTCATAGGACACGTTTTAACATGAAAAATACGTCACATGGCACTCACGTGCGGATCTCTGAATTATTTTGCACTTCAACAGTTTTTGACCACTGCGGAAACAAAAAACATTTTCTCTTTTTAACGTCACAAAACGTTATTAGTTTTAAGGAAATCTGTATATTGTCCCATGCGTTATTTTTTATGATTCCAAATAAATTAATTATCTAGAGGGGATGTTCTTTAGCACGATTATTATTGACAATATACTATCTTTCTAGAATTTTAATAAATATATAGGTTGTTAATGTATTTCTGTCAAGAAAAACAAATTTTCTTTTTTTTAAATGTCCTCAAAATGTCTCCATTCAACGTTTCGGAATTAATAAAAGCTTGACTACAGTATCGTTCCGAATATCATGTGAATACAGTGTATATATTAGTGTAAAATCACCCCTAATTCTGGCAATGCTTTGGTAGCCAGTTGGTTTGTAGTATGAGTTCGAAAGTTAACAGATCTATTAGTTAAACCAGTTTCTACACAAATTTTTGTTAAATTCTACCCTAAAAGAAAAGTAACTTTTTCAGTTTAGAAATTTTAAAAAGAAAAATCCAAAGAAACATTTATCCAATATGCCGAAGATTCAAGTTTTTTTTGGTTAGTATTCGTATTATTGGGGAAAAACTTAAATCGTATGCCTATGTTTGAAATCTAACACATATCAAAAGAGTGAAAGACAGAAAATCTTGAGACTTGTCGTGTTAAAATTCTACATAATTTGTAAAAAATCTACATAACTATAACGATTTACGTAAATGATATAGAATATAATATAAAAGAATGAATGTAAATTACCTGTTCCGGGAACGTAGGATCGTCGTTGTTAGACGGATGCATCACTATGTTTTTCCGAGAGCCCGGCCGATCATACGACAACACATTTCCGGCTAAAACAATAAGCACTATCGCTACTAAACCCCAAACCTTCACCATTCTGGCAAAGGAGAAGCGGGAGAGAGTAGGATGGAAAGAGAAGAACAGCGTTGTAAGGAACAAGAATGAAGGGACAACGTTTTTTTATAGCAATCCTTTCCTTTTGGAAAGTTTTTGATGTATTTGACTAAAAGAAAAAAAACAAAAAAAGAAAAAAAACTAATTTTTAGTGTGCATATACATATATATATATATATATATATATATATATATGCAATAGTGCGAAGGTCACAAGTCCAAAACCTGCATGGAAATAATCTAGTATATTCGGGGGCATACAATTACTTTCTGAAAATAATTTGGTTTGGAAATCCAAACAGAATAAAAAAAAAACCCAAAATGAGCTATTAAAATCTTGTGCAATTGGAATTAAGAGATTTAATATTTTATATATCCAAAATTTTAATATAGTGCTATACAAAAATTGAATTTTTTTTAGTTCTTCATTAAATTAAATTTTGGAATCACACCAGATTTTTTTTGGACAAAGAATCACACCAGATTTGTGTTTGTAATTCATCTATTAATGTTATGCATTATTTAATATGAGATGAACTTTCCAAGAAAAAATTATAAGTTAATTTCATTTTACAAAGTGTAGTTTTTAGAAGAATATACTAATCTTTCTTTGAATTTGAAGGGAAAAAATTGATATTATAAAAGGAAAAAACCATATTGTAAACGCTTGTCAACATATAATCTCTAGAGCTTAATTTTGATGTGGATTATCAATTAGAAACGGTAAACACATATTAAAGTTTCTGTGCTACTAGCTATAGAAATTAGGGTGCAAATGGTTACCATTTCTGGAGTTTTAAATCTAACAATGAATAATATTATATATATATATATATATAAGTTTTTTCTGTAATGATCAATGTTAAAAAAAAACTTACAGGGAAAATATAATAAAACTTAAGAGTAGTATATGTTGGACATGGATTAATCTATTATTAATTAATTTTGAGTTGAAAACTCATAAGAATTAGCGATTATATATTAAAAGTCTCTTATTCTTGGATGATAAACACAAGTACAAATATTATATTTTATTTTAGAGAACGTATCTTACCACACATTTAAAATGAAACAGAGTAATTCAACCTATACAATTTAGAGATGTCAAATTATTTCACATTTTTCAACCTATTATCTCACCTAGCTAAATAAATAAGGATCACACGTTCAAAAGGAGTGTTAATTAAAGCCTAAAATTTTAGTGCTCTACATGTCTCTTCCTTGATGCAGCTATTCATTCTCATCGAAAGGGTTTTAGACTTCGAGGTTTGGTGACTAATGTTATATATTTTTCTTGATTGCAATTGTCCACGACCGATAATACTTTGTTTTTTTCAGTATAATAATATCTAGACCGAGAGAGATTATATAGATATCACAATTCACACTTCGATCACAATAAAAAGAAACACTGATTTATAACAATTTATACATTGAGATTAAAAAGAAGGAGTGATTCTGATGAGTAGACCTGGGAAAACATCATCATGGTCATGTATATGAGGATTCCCTTCAACAATGTAAGGATCTCCACACTTCTCACTTATCGTCTGCAACGTCTCTCCTTCTTTCACTACATATATCTCATCACATGCTGGCCGTCGATCAGAATATCCGGCGATCATCATCGACGGCTGCTGCTGCTTCTGTACGATCTCCCTGGAACCCTCCTCTGTCACGTCGCAGTAGTTCATCAGCAGCATCATGGCGGCAAACACTGCACAGTACCACGAGATCTTCTCTGCTACCGCCGTGGAAGCAGAATGAGACGAACCCTTACCCATTGAAATGAAGTTATTAATGGATCTTGGTTTAAAGAAATATATGGTGATTATACGAAAAAGGTTTTGTGGGTTGAGATATATGTAAAGATGTATGTATGGATTAAGTTGATGATGTTGTTGTTGGAGTTGGTGTGAATATTAGCGGGAGTTGAGACGGTTGTAATGTTGCAGGTTCCTTTTGTGTTAGGTCACTTGTCTTTGAATATTGCCATTCAACATTTAATTACAAAAAAAAACTCGAATACCATTTTTTATAAGTTGACTAAATCGAAGATAATATGTTTCTAAAGTACCTTAATTATATTAGATGATATTATATCTTTAAAATGAGAGTTATGTATATGGGTACTTTTATATTATTTGATTGAAAATTTTGAAATTGTAGCATAAAAAGTTATAATGATTGGAGAATGATAACAAATATATACACAAGAAGATAATATAATGATTGTCAAAGAAATGGAAATACAAAAGATACAGAGGATTTTCAAACCATAATTTATTAACATATATATATATATATATATATATATATATATATATTCTACTGCCAAATTATCTAGATATGAATGAAGTTACCACATTAAAAAAACTGTAGATGAAAAAATTTCCTGTATAAATCATAATTTATAAATACTTAAAGGAAAGATTTATATGGGAAGATATTCTTAAAAATTTCATTAGTATTTTCTGGTTAAATTTGATCTTAAACATAAAAAGATAAAATGAAAACACAAATAAAATAGAAAAACTCATTGTTTTTAGATTTTAGTGAATCTATAATATTTTTTAAAAAAATTCCTAAATGCTCAAAAAATAATTAATATGTTTGGAAGTTGGTCTATGTTGATGAATTTGTTTATCACTTTCATTATGAAATTATGTAAAAATCAGAAAATATTGGTTTGAATTAATTAATTCATGGTAGTCTTTTGTTTGAATGACTCATCTTGAAAATCTAACGCTTACAATTTTATTCTTTTTATTTTTATTTTTATCATATAGTTGCCAACCGGAGGTGTCTTAAAATGCAAAAAACACCCAACACTCTACTTACTATCCAGATTAATGATATCAGTCTGAATTTTGGTTTAGAATCCTTAAAAAATTATGCATAATGAAGCCAAATTAGAACATAAATAAGCGGTCGAGTCTTGAAATTCTAGAATAAAACATAAATCAAATTAAAAGAAATGATTTATGCATTATATGAAATCTAATGGCATATGTGCAAATAATTTAATAATTAAATGTTACTTTTTCAAAAATATTGTTTCAGAAAAGAATAAACAAAGATTTCAAATTATCTATTATTTTTTCTCCTTCTATTACATCGTTATTGGATGTATCTTATCTAATCTTAATATGATGATACTCAATTATTCAAATGATGTGTTAAAGAAATGTTTTTGTTTATCCTGATTTTTTTTTGTTTCTCTTACCGTTTCAGATACTATATACATACACATTCATGAAAATCATGCAATTGTGGGCGATGCAAGGGCAATAATACAATTACATTAGACGTTCAGGAAATATGGTCAAGCTGTTGAAAAAACGCAAATGTGAACCCTCATAGATACACAGTTGAGTCAAACTTTGAAGAAATTAAAAAAGAAAAAAACTTTGAAGAAATTTATTAGATAAAATTATCATTGAGCCACAGTTCCATGATAATGACATACCAGAATGCCATTTATAATAGTTTTTTCAGATCTTTCTTAGAAACTTACACCAAAATTTTCCTTAAAATAACGTCTTCAAATGTTTTCCAAGTGGCAAAAATAGAGAAAATTTCTTCTAGTTATTTAAAAATTTTCCATGTCAAATCCAAATATAAACGCTAATCACCCCTAAACCTATGTTAAAGAGACAAAGGAAAGAAATCATACGTGTGATCTATGTCATATGAATGAATATATTAAAATCGAGGAGTAACTCATACCGAAACAGGCCATACTACCGCCACAAAGCTAACCACATCGTGAAGAAATCTTTTTTTAACCAATTGGTCCAAATCAAATATGTTTTAAAATGAGCAATAACATACAATAACCGATTCCTTTCGCTTAGCAGAAGATACTATCACATATGATGTACATTTCCTTAAAATCAAGATGCGACCATGTTAATTGTTCCTTTCAAATTCGATTTTTGTTATGGGTGTCCAAAACTTTGGAATTCTAAGGGCTTAAAAAAGAAAAAAAAATGTTGCTACAGATCACGCATGGACCCATGAGGTTCTCAATCAATTAAGCCTCCACATTGAATAAAAGACCATCCTCAAAACCCATGGGCCAAACCAAATCACGCCTAAAGATACAACATTTCAAACCAAATTATTGAAAAAGAAAGAAGGTGAAAGCTTATTGAAGCTAAATTTACATTTAAGAGAGAATCTATCAAAATAAAATATGATATATATATATATAATTATATATACATCATCTAATATGTGATAATATTTCATTATATCGGCTATATTTGTTCTTTCTACCTTCTTTGTTCGTTGTTGTTTATTTTCTTTTGACGGAATTTATTGTAGTATTATTCGAATCGTTAATATGTGATCCATAACGCAGTTTATACTTTCTAAATGACACGATTACTTTAAAATCAAAAAGTAATTCTATGGACCCCTGTGAATTCGGACCTCTCAAATTCAACTCGTCGGTGAAAAATATCAGAGAGATGAATTCTTAACCATTTGACAAAAAGAATACTTAATTCCTTTTTAACGGCGTCTATATTTGTTCTTTCACTATATTTCGTTAATCTTATATGACGATTCTCATCTAAGTATATCATATTATGAAAATATGTCTTCTTGTCCAACTAAAAAAGTATATTTTGTTGCCCATAGTTGTAAGGATACGAGAATGGCACGTGTTGGTGACAAGGCTAGGCTCCTATATATTATAGGGACTCTCCCTTTGAATAAAAATATAGAAAGATAAGAGTACTTACTCTTGGGCTGGACTTCCATTTCGGCTCCTTTTTCAGCCTGTCCTTCCATATATTTCTCTTTACACACATTTTTTTGTAATTCCCTAATTACATTAAAATTATAATATAATTAACATCAGCTATAAAACGACACCTTCTTTTTATAAACTTTACGATATGAGATATTTTTTACAAAAATTGAAACTTTTTCTAGAAATACCATTTGTAGATTTGTATTTCAAAAATATTACAACTTAAAGAAAAAAACTTAAATATTTCAAGAAACATGTATTTTGGATTCTGATAGTGACAAGCCTAAGAACCCTTCTTAAATTTCTTTTGTAATATTTCTGGAACTTTTAAAAAGAAATTCAAAAGATGTTGTTATTTAGACTGTCTATAGTTCTTTAATTTCGTGGAAGTATGTTTTCGATCAATTTATTATATATTTACTGATTTATGTGACAAAAAATCAATAATATCATTATTATAAATTTCTAATTTCATTTCCAACTAATACAATTACTTTTCTTAATATTTATCAGATTTGTTTAAGATGAAAAAATTAACAAATACAAAAATAAATCGCTTCATATTACGGACCAGTAGATTTTCTTTAATGTAGCCTCGATGTTACCCACTTATTGTATTTCCTCGTGTCGTCTCCACTTGCTCGTCACTCGTTTCACCTTTTATCATCGCTTCACTTAGCGTCACTCGTTTTTGGTAGTTGCAAGTTTTAATTATATATTTATCCAAAAATAAATAATTATATGTTCATTATTTTCCATCTTGCTTTTCTTAAGCTCTACATTTTTTCTAGTAACATTTTTCTATTTCATTAAAACTTGATATAATCATTGTTATATTTGCTCTTGCTGTGGCAGCGTCATCAAAAGGGAACTCTACCATCAAGATCAAGATACAACACGGATACATCGACACTAAGTGAGATCGAATATCAGGTCGCATCTCTAATAATAAAAATTATCCGATCTCATGGTATCCATTATCGAAAAGATATATACATTATCGATAAGATATAAATTTGTTTTCTCTTTATAACATTAAAAATATATAATAAAATTATTCTAGAAATGAGGAAAAAATCGTTAAAAACATCGTTATTTCTCAGAAGTTAAATGTTTTATCTGGATTCTTTAATGTTTATATTTGAGTTTCACTTGTGTGTTCTAATTTTTGTAGTTTGATCGTATAAAAATGTGATTTGCGGATAAAATCGTGTATGTAATTGAACATGCATCTTATAAAAGTTTAATAAAATAATAACATAAGCCTATCACTACTGTGACTGTTGAAGTTTGTCAAAACGAATGTTTGTGGCTATTTGCATCGCGAAATAATTTTAATTTTTAAACCAATGACCCTCATGCTTCACATTCCGATATCATAAAGGTTTTTCATCTAGCTTAAAATAATTTTAAATCAAAGTCTGAAGACAAATTATTGTTCCCCTACTAATAAACACATTCCAAACAATATCTTGGGATACTTAATCCTAAACTAACCCAATCAACGGTTTTGCGTACATCAGTTTCCCACTTCAACCATCAAATTGATCATTATTAGAGGTTTTATAATTCCTTGCACATCAATATTACTTGGAATATCCAAGTTGAACCGTCCAAATTTGTCATTAATAAATTTTAATAGAAATGAGTGATAAAATTTGATCCCAAGTTGACAAAAAAGAAAGATCAACCCAAGTGGTTCTGACAAGGTATCAAACACGGTCTGGAGTTTGACCCATATAATGATTTTTTTCCTTCTGGTAAGGAAAATGTAATTTATTTCTTTTGTAGGAAAATAAAACCATACAATTAAATTCAAAAATACTATATAAATCAAGTAAGTGACACCACCATGACGACATTATATATATCAGTATAAAGATATCATCGTGGAATAGTGCATTGCGTGTATAATATAATTTCTAACCACTAATTAGATTACATTTCGTTACTCTACCGAATTATTTATTTTAAAAAACAGAAAAAAATTATTAAAAAAAAACCCGTTATTTTCTATTTAATAATTCAGCAGCGTCATCTCTGTTTTCGCCGTTGTTTCTTTCTTTTCTCTCTCCTTAAGACTCTGTTTATATATATTTTTTTCTGTTCCCAATTAATGGATCAGTGAATCTTCTTCTTTCTTCTTCTTGTTCCTCTCAAGAACAGGTAAACGCAAATCTCTCTCTTACGCTCTTTCTTTTTCTCTCCTTTCTTCTCTGTATTTTCTACTTTTAATTAAACTTTTATCTCTTTCACTTTTTTCATTTCTGGTTTATCTGTTTTCGTTTGCTTGCCGAGAAAACGGAGGAAAAATCTTCTCATCTTTTTCTCGGTGACCAGAATTTTGTTTTTGTTAATCAATCTTCTTTGTTTCCAGATTTTCAACGAGCTTCATCTATTAATTTTCAAATTTCTAAACGAGATCTATGGCGGAAAAGCATCGATGTCAGACGCCGGAAGGTCACCATCTTTGTGTTAACAACTGTGGCTTTCTCGGCAGCTCCGCCACCATGAATCTATGTTCTAATTGTTACGGCGATCTTTGCCTTAAGCAACAACAACAAGCTTCCATAAAATCCACTGTTGAATCTTCTCTTTCCGTATCTCCGACGCCGTCATCGGAGATCGCTTCCATCTCTTCTCAGATGATCCAACCTCTCGTCCAGAATCCCTCAGCTGAGCTCGACGTAACGGTGAAGAACGTGACGAAGACGGTGACGGAGCAGCAGCAACGGCCGAATCGGTGTACGACTTGTAGGAAACGGATCGGGTTGACCGGATTTAAGTGCCGGTGCGGGACGACTTTCTGCGGGGCCCACAGGTATCCGGAGATCCATGGATGCACTTTCGATTTCAAATCGGCCGGTCGTGAAGAGATCGCTAAGGCGAATCCGTTGGTGAAAGCAGCGAAGCTTCAGAAGATTTGATCGGAGCCGTTCGATATGTTGACTTTTCTTCCGTCTTCATTTCTACGCGTCCGTCCCCGAGGAATCCGGATGGTGTCGATTTGATCTTAGCCGTTCATCAAATGGTCATTATATTGTAAAAGATTATGTATTTACCAAGGGACACGTGTCACGTGGTTTAAGGATGGAGACTCTATTCTTCATCTTCCTAAATTGATTTTCTTTTCCCCCAGAAAGAAATAAGATTATTCGCGTTGGCTTTCTTTTTTTTTTTTCTTTTTTTTTCGTTTGCGGCTTAATTAATATTATTGTGTGGCTGTTGCGTGTACAAAAATTTATTCAGAACGAAGAAGATTATAAATTTCTGCCTCCGTTTTTCTTTTTCTTTGTGTGATGATAAGAAAAAGAAATAAATAAATGAACATCTGTTTTACATTTGGATATATTTACTCACTTTGATTTAAGTTTTTGAAATATATGTTAATAATCGTATAAATAGCCGAAAGTCAAAGCCTATCTAGTTACATGTGGCATGTCTTAAAGAGACTAGTGAAGTCTGTAGACATGTCTTTTTAAGAGGTAGCGTTGTGCTCCCTAGTTCGAGTTCAGTTTCAGACACGGATGGTATGTTTTTTCGAGCTAGTTTTGGGTGTGAGGAGATCATAATTCCAAAGTCTCAAATTCCTAAGAAATTAACGTTCCAGCAACGAAAAAAAAACAAATACAAGTTTTTCCACTCATTTTAAATAAGATGATTCCACTTTTAATGAGCATTAGGTAGTTAAGACTCGAAAGTTTTTTTCATCATTGGTCTCAGTTAATTACTTTAGAAAAAATGATGAATTAAGTAAGGATGGGAACATATTGAATTGCCAAGAATTTGGAGTACCTGTTTCCAATTAGTGGATATATTTTAATAACAGTATCTGACTCAAAAGTTTGAGTATTCTATTTGTACCAATTTGATTTAGTTTTTAGTATTATTATTAATTAATAAAAAAGATAATAAAATGTTTTATGGTATGGTGATTTAAAGCTCACCTCTAAAACGATACAAAAGACATTGTGGTGATGTTGTTCTAGGGCTTTCGAACGATACTTCATCCGCAATAACTGACATCTTGTTGTTGTTTCTATGCCACGACCAATGTGCTCGTTTCTCGTCTATAATCCTTAATCTCCCATGCCCAAAACTAGATTCACGGAATAACGATAGAGGCGATTGAGGCTTCCTGAACCTGTAATTTTATTTGCTTATTCATTTCAGTTAAATAACCAACAAATTTTAAACAACAAAAATAATTTAATTGGGCAAAAAAACATATAAATTAAATTGGTAATGGGAGGTAACATACTTTAAAGCAAGGCCTTCTAGGTTGCCTCCATCACCGATGGTTATGTATTGGTCCACATTGGTCAACAAATTTTAAACAACAAATAATTTAATTGGGCAAAAAACATATAAATTAAATTGGCAATGGGAGGTAACATACTTTAAAGCAAGGCCTTCTAGGTTGCCTCCATCTCCTATGGTTATATGTATTGGTTCACATGGGTTGGCCTTGTGCTCGTAAGCCGGCGTCTACATCGTGCATAATTTGCAATCAATAAAGTAAAAGCATCGTTTTTATTTAAATTAACTTGTAATTTAAAATGTAATTAACAAAAAAAATTAAAATGTAAATAACTAAGCACGAATATCAAAATTTATTAAATACGAAAAAATATTTTCTATACAAATAATCTTCAAAGTATGATTTTTTACTAGGTATGTTATAATTGTTTTTTTTTCGTCCATTGATTCAAGTTCTGATTGGTAATAATATGAAATCGTATAATTTTGAGAAACGTAACATACGCATGTATGTATAATTTACATTATTTCTAAAACAGTAACCCGTAAAGATTAATCAATGAATAGAATCATAAAGGAAGATTACCTAACAATGAAATTCATCAGGTAAAACTCGATTAAACTTAAAACATGTGGAATGAAAATATTAACTTTATTTTAGCCATTAAATTTGCAGACTATTGATTTATAATTTTTTGTTGCATCATATCTTTAAATATGTATTTAACTGAAACTTAAATCAGAGAAAGGTTAAGGTGGAGGTACTTACGAAACGTTCATAGGTATGAATGTGGCCAGCAAAAACCATGTCTACTTGAGCACGAAATAGCAAACTCTCCAAGGCCATTCTCCTTTTCTCTCCTTTACCTTCATGCGCTTTGTTTGTGCTGTACCATGGCGTGTGCATCACCACCACCAACCACGGCGTCTTTTTACGGTCAACCTCCCTCATACAAATAAAATCTAACTTTTAAGAACTAAGAAAAATATTTGAATTTTTATGGTTTATATATATCCCAACTAGTTACCTTTGTTAAATCGGCTTGGAGCCACTTGTACTGATCGGAGTGGGAGTCAAAGTGGGTGTAAGAACCAAGCATAACCGTGTGGACACCAGCTACATCAAAAGAATGGTAAAGGTTGGATTGACAGAGGCTCTCGGCGTGAGGCATGAGCCATCGTGCGTTGTATGCCTTGAAGCTTATGTGTTCATCATTGATCGGGAAAGACTCGATCTCATGGTTTCCCTCGGTGACCATCCATGGGAGTTCTCCACAAGACGGCCAAATGAGTCCCAAAGTGGCTGGTGGGTGTCCGCATAGGAAAGGTCACCGGGAAGTCGGAAGACATCGAACTTTCGTTTCGACATCTTCTAACGTTTTTATTGTCCAATCGGTTTGGCCTAGATCACCTTCAATTTCACATCAAAACCAGTTTTTCGTAAGTCACCTAAAAAAAACCGGTTATTAACCGGCATGAATATGAATTCAACATAGAAGTAAGGATGTCAAAATAGATTAACCCCGATCCTCCAATCTAGCTATCAGTAGTTGAGTGTTCTATTTAATTCAGCAAATGTATATCTATGGGTTAAATGGGGGTAAACTATTTGGATTTGAGGTTTGTGTTAGTGTCATCGATGGGTCCCTACCCAAATTCAAACTCGCATAATACATATTGAAAATATGAATTAGATTATTTCATATATATATATATATATATGTGTGTGCGTGAAAAATAAGAAATTTCAAAATCTTTTTAATATTTAAACATATATTTAAAAAAATATTTAAGTATATATTATAGATGAAAATTTTGTCAAATGTGTTTATCTTTGCCAATAATAAATTAAAACAATATGCATGAATAAACTACACTAAAGCAATCAATATATTATTACATATAAAAGTTTTGAACCATCAGTTCGTTTCATGTTAGAATTTGATGGAACTAAGTTGATGAATAAATTTGTATGAGGTCATTTTGATATGTTATCTTTTTACACTATTTTAGATTGTATATTTTATTAACTTTTTGTGTTTGTATTACATATTTAAATTATATGCATGTTTGTATACATTTTTTGTTTTATAGGTATTGGATTAAGTTATGCATCAAAAGAGATCATTTGAAAGGAAATAAGACAAATGATTATTCAGAACCATTACAAAGTGTCTTAAAAATCAGCTCAGATGAAAACTTTTTTTTGCGATTTACTTCCAGATCCCTTGATGAACGTTATAGAAAATTGAGTTAAATTTCCAATGAAGGTGGTCTTGAATGATTTGGGTTAGTGGTTAAGAAAATACAACCAATTTAGTGAGAAGCGGTATGATCTAGAAAGATGATGAGACTGCTGGAGAAGTGGCAAAACTCACCAGGATGAGCATCCCAATAGACGCCAGCGGGATGCTTCCAACAGTTTGGACAAACCGCTGGACCGGTTCAAACCATCCAAAATTTTGAATTAAACCGGATTTGATTTTATGTGGTTATTTGTGGACCCAAATTTTAGTTTCTCCTATAAATAGATTAAACTTATTTTAGAGAAGGGTTATCCTTTGTTTAAAAAAATCTCTTAGCCACTCTTTAGGGTTTTTGAAGAATTTGTATGAATCATTTTGGTTTTTGATTATCTAAGTTTGTTTTCCTTTATCTTTGTCTAATTAATTTTTCATCATGATTAATCAAATATCTATGATTTGGTTTTGTGTAATCATGATTAGTGAGTAGTGACATTTGATCTCTTGGGATTAGGTAGATTTAGGATGTTAGGTTGTTGGTTAGTAGAGTTTAGGGCTAGATTATGATATATATTTGCTTAATGATTGTGTTTAATGCTAGATTAGTCAAAGAATTGATGGTTTCAAATTTAGGCAATTTCATGTCTGAAAGGTGTTTGATGAAATGTCGGAATGAAATCATTAAGAGTTTTCTGATCCTAACCTATGAAAGTAGATGATTAGGATAAACTGTGGTTAGTTAAACTTGTAAATAATGTTTTTTGATCTCCTAATTGCTAATACAAGCTATTGTTGATTAAGTGATTAGAGAATGATACCAATACCATAGAAGTAGATTAGTTGACTTTAGTGGATTTACACCGAAGGATTACCTCATTAAAGTATAATAAAACTCCATTAGTTAGTAATATATGTTTTAGCATCGTACCTTAATCCCGAAAATTCGTTTTTCTATTTGAATCTTTAAATCATTTAAGTGTTTTTCTTGATTTCATTTATATATTTGAATTTGAAATTTGAAACCATAACTACTTGTTCGTTTTAGATTGAATTTGAAAATCCTTATACTTGAAATGAATTGATAGATTATCTCTGTGGATCGATCTCAAAATATTATAACGTATTTAAGTTATTTGGTAAACCGATATGTAAAAAAACTCTTTATCACCATTCATAACATTTAGTGTTCATATTAGGAATCAAATTCATGTACTTATTGATTATATGATCGTTTGAAAACAATTCTCAACTCAACCCTACTACTAAATATTTGAATTAAAGCCAATTCATGCACGGATTAATTAACAACCATTTTGAAAAAACAAAAGATGAGCCGTGTAGGTCAAATGAGATTTTGGCGTATACTTAAAAACAATCAAACTCCAACGGAAAAGTTGTGGATATGTATAAAAAGTGGAAAACATGCAACTTCCTGCACGGTTTGCATGGCATAAAGATATTTAGTCCAATTTTAAAATCTTTTTAAAAGCATGAAGCTTCCTAACTCGTATGGCCCGTCTCTAAAATTCCTCTGAACTACTTCAATTTGATTATATATAACTTTTTAGGATTCAGATTCTCCTAATTTGTTTAGTACGTATAAGCGGTTATTATCAAATTCTCCTAGCTTTATCCAATCAGCGGTTAACAGCCATATACCGATGAGCATGAAATCCTACTTTGTTGATGAAAAAAAAAACAAATATTGCGGAAGACAGCAAATAAGATGCTATATTCACGTCTCAGACTAAGATGAAATATAAAAACTAATATAAAAAAACTTCACATCCAAAAATATATAAAATCCAATATGACGATGTACCAAAATATGAGTAACTCTTCTTATTGTTAACTGGGTTATAGATGAGAATTCATGAACTTTCATAATGTACATAATTAGTGATAATATAGATTAGTAAAATACTATAATAATGAACAAATAAAATAAAAATATTATAAAATGATATGCATGTGTGCTAAAATGTAAAAAGAAAAAAGAAAGAATATACGATAGAATGTAAAAGAAGAAAAAGAAGAAAATATGAGATAGACTGATCAAGAGTATGAATGTTACATTCCACATGAAAAAGTTTGAAGATCGAGAGGGTACTAAGAAAGAGATTCAAATTATTGAACCTGTTGAGGATAAAATTTTGGACGCGCGTGAGAGACAAGGAAGAGGGAACCAGGCGGCGGGCGGGAGAAGTTCGAATGATACTTAGCTTGAGATACAAACGGAGAGAGGAAGAAGAGACGAAAGCTAATGAAGAGACCAAAGATTTTCATCTTCTTTATTTTCTAAGAGTTGATGTTGGTGAAGATGGAGAAGAAGAAGAAGAAGTGATGGTTTGACCAAGTATTGAAGAGATCGGTGGATGTCTCAGGTTTGTTTATGCAACTCCTCAAGTCACACGAAACAACATTTAATAAGAAATGTCAAGGTTTTGTAACTATTTAATAGTTTTTCCTGACTACTATTAAAATGGAAAATACTACATTTGTACAAAAAAGTGTTTGATCAAAAAATAAAAAGATAGGATATTCATCTATTCTTCCACAAAAAAGGATATTTTTTTTACCTAAGATATCTTTCTTAAGTGTGTAACTGTGTATCAGCCACACATCCATCAGGCTTACAAGTAATTCAAGTTTTATCATAAAACAAACTAACAAAGCACACAATATTTGAACAGACACTCCCAATACATTTTAAGACAAAAATATTTGCCTATGAAAAATATAAGTGATAACAAAATGCATATTTGTATTCTAGGAATGATCCAATGACCAAAAGAAATATAAACTGTTTTACGGTATGACTATTTAGAGCTCATCATTGGAAAGACTCAAAGGCCAACATGACGACGATGTGCTAAGACTCTCGAGCCAGATTTCATCAGTAAGAACTGAGTTCGAGTCGTTGTTTCTGTGCCACGACCAATGTGCTCGTTTCCCATCCATAACCTTCAATCTACCATGTCCAAAACTCGACTCGCGAAATACTGACAAAGGTGAAGGAGGTTTCTTGAACCTATGATTTAAGTTATAAAAGGAACAAAATTGCAATGAGTTTATTGGATTCACTTAAATATTCAAATTTATCAAAAGAAAATCTTTGAATTGGCGAAAAAAACTATGAAATTAAATTTAGATTTAGAATAGGACTATGGGAAGTGACATACGATAAAGCAAGGCCTTCTCGGTTGCCTCCGTCACCGATGGTTATGTATATAGGCCCACATGGGTCGGCCTTGTTGTTATATACCCGCTTCTGCATCAATCACAATTCACCATCAATAAATTCAACAAAATTTAAGAGCGTAAATGGTAATTTTCCTTTAATTAAAAAACTGAGTTGTACTTGTTGATTTAATAAGTAAAAGAAAAGACTAATTCAAGGTGGGGGACTTACGAAACGTTCATAGGCATGAACATGGCCGGCAAAAACGACATCGACTCGAGCACTAAAGAGTAAAGACTCCATAGATTGCCTCATGCTCTCTCCTTCACCTTCATGCGCCTCGTTCGTGTTGTACCACGGCGCGTGCAGCAACACCACCACCCACGGCGTCGTTTTACGGTCAACCTTCCTCCAACCCAAAAATAAAAATCCAATCTTCAATAATTGATAGAAAATCCGTCTTAATTATGGGATCTTCTCTTAATTAATGTTTCCTTTGATTCACAAAAATATATATTCCATTGTAATATCTGACACATTTTTTAAATCTATTGAAGTATATCAATATGTTTTTCTTAGTATTGATAACTACAGTTAAAATGACTTAAAACTTAAATAAGAGTTATTAGCTTTTATTAAAATGATGAAAATGTTTTTTTTTATAACAAATCACTCTAAATTTGAGATCTATCTTTTAAAACAAAAAAAAATACTTTTAAACGCCAAAGAATCTTTGTGAGAAAGGGGTGAAGTCATTACGTACTAAGCATTTTTTTGTCTTTTTGGGTATCCGAAAAAATAACTAAATTTTTTTAACTAGAAAGTAACTTTTAAAAGCGACATCGTTTTACGTACTAATCAAGCATGATTTTCCAAATCAAGTTGCATTATCTACAAACTAACCTTTGCTAGATCGGCTTGGAGCCACCGATACTGATTAGAATCACTGTTAAATTCGGTGTAAGAACCGAGCATAACCGTGTGGACACCGGCTACATCAAAAGAGTAGTAGAGGTTGGAGTCAGAGAGGCTTTCTGTGTGAGGCATGAGCCACCGGGCATTGTATGACTTAAAGGTTGTGTGTTCAATGATTGGGAAGAATTCGATCTCATGGTTTCCCTCAGTAACCATCCAAGGACGCTGGCTCGCGAGTGGCTCGACCAGGCGACCAAAGGAGTCCCAAAGTGGCTGTTGAGTGTCGGCGTAGGAGAGGTCGCCGGGAAGTAGAAAGACGTCGTAGTCTTGCCTCTTTATCTGAGATAATGTTGCCGCGGTCCATTCGGTTTGCCCTAAGTCGCCTTCAATTTTACATGACAAAAACCAGTCTTTCATTAAGCCGACATGAAAATTTGGTCCCTAACCGGTATGAACCGGAATACAACACATAGAACCCAATTCGTCATGGATTACGTATTTTGTAAGTTACATTAATTCAACCAATTTTTATCGATAAATAAAATGATCCTTTTTTTGTTTGTTTGGCTAATGATTTATACATATCAAAGAAAGATTATGTATATAGTTCAAATATTAATAGAGATAAAATCTAGTGAATAAACCCTTAATCCAACCCCAATATCTTAAACTAAACTAATTCCTGCACGGACAAAACCTTTTTGACAACCCTGCAAGTATAGATAACTGATGAATTCACAGACGTAAAATTTTCCTTTTTAAGTTTAGACGTACAACTTTTTAAAATAATCAATCTCGAACTGGAAAACTTGTGGGCATGCCTAAAACATTGTGGACATGTACCTTCCTGCACACTGTATTATTACGTAATGCTATTATATTTGAATTTCAAAATTTAGTCCAAATACTTTATAAAAAAGATTAGTAAGCATATAGATTTTCATATATTTGGCTACTCATTCTATTTACCGGTTATCCTTATTGACTATGTTTAATAATGTTTTATTTTTCTACTTTAGAATACATTTTAAGATCCTCAAGTCTCCAACTCCAAAATACAATCAAAAGAGAAAAAAAGAAGAGGAGAGCTTGAGGGAATTTACCTACGATTGCGAACTCTACCGGAAAAGTTGACGGAGGAGTCTTGAAATAAAATTCAGGACCGTTGTAACCACAACGGTAGTAGTAAGTGGTGTTGGGTTGGAGAGGTCCGACCTTAACGTGGTGGATCTTGCCGGAGCTGTAGAAGAAGTATTTGTAAGAAGTGCTTTCTCCGGTGGCTTTTCCGTCGAACTTTCCCGACTGTTTACCGTATTCCACCACTGACTCCACATTATTGTCTTCCGTTATGTATGTTACTCTCATGTAGTCCTTACCCGCCAATGATACGTGCACCTTTAATTGATCAATTATTTTAAGCCAACCATAATCTTTAGAAACTCGTACATCTAATGGGAAACTTTATGCCATAAATGATTGCAAGAAACATAGAAAAATGTTTTAAGTTTTAGCTGATAGAAATATTGAACAATAATCAGTGATATATGATTTTAGGTTTTGAACTGCTAAATTAACAAAAAAATAATATTAGTGATGTATATATTGTAGGCCAGCAAAACAAAAATAGTGACCGAAAAACGAAAATAATGGGTCATGTCATAATAACTCGAAAATATAAGATGAATACGTGACAGACTGCAAAAACTAAACATAAGTACGACCTTGTCTCGCAAAAATATGAAATTACAAGTTAAAATTAACAATAATTAGTGATATATAATGTAGATTACCAAAAGTTATATAAGCTATGACAAAATAAACAAAATAAGGGTTGATATATCATAATAATTAGTAAAAGATATAAGATAAATATGTGATATAGCTTGAAGAACATAAGCTATGAGAGGAACCCGGATTCAAATACATGGACTTTAGTTAATTAAGGAGTATACATCTTATATTCCACAAGAAATCGAAGAAGACAATCTTAGGAAATAAAAACACAGGGAACAATTTTGAAGTAACAATTATATGAAGATGTTGAGAAAGATAGTTAAAATCAAAGAACCTGTTGCGGATCGGATTTGGAGCGGTCATGAGGGACAAAGACAATGGGACGAGGCGGCTCGCGGCTGAGTTTCGGCTCATCGGCTTGAGATACTAACGGACAAAGGAACAAAAGAGTAAAGCTAAGAAAGAGACCAAAAAGTTTCATCGTTTTGTTTAAAGAATAAAGTTGGCGAGGAAGACTTAAGAGGATGTGGTCGATGGATATATATTTATGATATTGGTGGATGTTTCAGGTGTGTTTATACATCTCGTTAGCCATCGCGTGAAGTTACTTCATTTCCTTTTTTGTTTTTAATTTAAAAATTCTGTTTGT
Organism: Cardamine chenopodiifolia; assembly: GCA_963922655.1. Classification (NCBI taxonomy): domain Eukaryota; kingdom Viridiplantae; phylum Streptophyta; class Magnoliopsida; order Brassicales; family Brassicaceae; genus Cardamine; species Cardamine chenopodiifolia. Next base: position 14,900,787 of record OZ000463.1, read on the forward strand.
GAGTTTTGCTTGCAGCTTTCTTTATCTTTCTATTATTTAGCGAAAACAATGATAAGGTCAATGCTTGAGTTGCTTAATTATAAGGTTTTCATAACCTTAAAGAACTGGACCCAAGAAATAGTTAAGAAATGGGATGTTTTACACGAGGATTTAAATACCGTATTGTCCTTGTATTCGTATGTCTTCTATGAACATTTGCACCGATCTGTGGTAAGTTATGCTGTAACAATATCATTGAGACTGTAATTCGGTCTGAAGCACAAATGGGATACTCCAAAGATTATGACAATCAATTTTGAAAGCGATTTATTTTCTTTTTCATGTTTTCAAAAGCTAATATTATGTGGGCTACAATCTTTTTTATTGATGCGAACAACCATTTTTATTGAACCCGTCATACTAATGTATAACACACATTTAATTTTGCGGTTTCATTAATTTTATAAAATTGAATAGAAAAATCATCAATTAAGATATATGGATCGAACTCAAACTGATTAATATACCTTTAAGAACAAGATGTAAAATGAAATATCTAGTAAACACCATGCAAGGATGGTTAGATTTTGGACATATATATTAAAGGATTAATATAAGAAATGTAAGCAAAGCTGAATAATACAAAAGAGAGAATGGAATAAAGGGGTCAAATTTTTAGGTTCCAAAGTCGATTGGAGAATGGTAGAGCAAGAAAGCCTCAAGGCCATATATACGGGCGATTTGGTACCATCCAAAATAAATTCTTATCCTTTTAGATTTACTATAACGTTGATTTTTTTTTTGTTCTTTGTTTGGTCGACTTTAGATCTTAATGTGGCGGAAATCCGTGTCTCAACACAGTACACGACATACCAAATTTTCATCCAATATCCAAGATTTATTCTGCTTTATTAAGAAAATCAGGAAATATTAATTTTTATATTCCACGATCATAGAAAATAGTTAATAATGTAAGCAAAGTACTAAGAAATCATGTTTATTCCTAAGATATCATTAATAATCGTCTCGAAAATTTGTTTTCTCTACCAAAAATCTGAAGTTCGAATTTCGTCAAATCATGTTTTTTATGCACTTGTTATGTTATGTAAGAGTTTTCCGATCTCGGTTAATATTAATGAAGTAATAATCATATCGGTGGTAGTGGATGGTGATCGAGAAACAAATATAAACTGTTTTATGTGTTCATTATTTCCATGAAATCACTCTACTTATGGTATGCGGAAAAAAAAACAAATCTGTTTAATAATTAATTAACGGAGAGAATATTTATCCACAAAATGACGTCCACGTGTCTTGCTATGAACAAGTGAGGGAGACGAGAAAGAGTAAAACAAGTAATCGGATGGAACGTGCGAAGATGTAGAACATAAATCATGTCATGTGGCCACGTTGCTTAGTTAATATGGTACAAACGAATATGCTTTATGGATATTTCCTTAATACAATAAAAAATATGATATGAATGATGCATGTGTTAAGTATTTTAGATAAGCCGTGTACGGACGGTAGACTTTTCTCTTCTTTTTGGATACTGAAATCGAAATAGCATATGCGATATATATGCCACTGTTTACTCCACATCCATTTCTATAACTATATTGGCACACGTAAAATAGCGTACAACGAACATTTTAGAAAGTCCAGATTTAAAAAAATCAACATATGAACTATTTTTTATAATTTACATATAGATGATATTGACTGATTAAACAATTTTGAATTGTTAGACTCATCAACTTAAAATATATATATATATATATATATATAGGAGATCATATGATTCACCCCTTTAATTAACCTAGACGTCCGTTTTCTCATCAATTCGACAATTTGGCTCAAGATAAATTTTATGCCAACCATTTTAATCTTTTATAAACGCAATAAGCTTAATGGTAACATTATCCTCGCAATTTAACTTTATAACTTTGTATATGCAACTGTTTATTAAAATAGTAAGGAGACAGCATGCACACACACACACACAAAAGTCATCATTAAATGCTAAATAACTAACTACGAATTGCTTAAAACTTTAGTAATTTTATAACTTGTTAGTTATACGATATAAAATGCCATCTTTCGACTTTGCTCCTTGATCTCATCGAAGAAATTGGTTTGAGTTGGTTGTTTGACATAAATGATCAACTAACCATCATCAATTATGGTTCTGGTTCGTTTCTCTGGCTTGGTTTCAACTATGTGGGCTTCCGCTACGTGTTTAATTTATTTTGTAGAAAAAACTGGGCCTGGACTGGACTGCTGTTTCTTTGCATGCATTTAAACAAAATTCCATATTTTCTAGGGGTATAGCTATTATGATCTAATCTATATAGATGTAGTGAACGAATATTAATGCTCAGTATGGGGCGAATTTTATCAAGCTTTAAAAAGTATATTGTTTAAGTGTTTATCAAATCAATGAAAGTATTATACATTGTCACATTTGTGAATATTTACTTATCCATTCATGTCCCAAAAAAATAAAGTACGTAAAGGTATTATTGATGAAATTGAAAGGTTTAAGTACGTAAAGTAAAGGTTCTATTGTTAAAAACATGTGTGTGATGATTAAGAAATGAAAAAAAAAGATTTTGTTTTGATTAAAAAAAAGAAAAGAAAAGATATATCTGGTTTGTTCTTATCCTTGAATTAAAACGAATAGATAAAGACATACGTGGATTTCACTAGACACACACGACTAATTAGCTAGAAAATAATTCGATCAACAAAAATAAATGATTATATTCGCATTCACATTATCAATTATTGATTTGCTTCGAAATAATGGAAAAAAAACAAAGTATCGGTTTAATTTCGGATTAGTCCGCCAGATGGCAGAATCAAAGTCATGCCCATCTACGTCTAAAAGACTAAAACAGTAAAACCTATTAGATACCAGTTAAAACTTATATTACCACGACCGGAATTGAGTAATCCATTATAACAATATATATTATTTGTAATAAGTGAATTTTAGGGTTTAAAAAAGCTATATTTAAAACATGATCATTGTTAGGATTTTTTGTAATAAGCACCACCAATTAGTTAATTGCCATATTCTTAAAGTCGAAACTAGAGATCAATATCGACTGTTCCCAGAAATGAAAATGCCTATTGTGTAGAATTTTTTTATAAATTCACCATGGATTAAGCATTTGGACCGAACCTTAGCAGTTCAAGTGATGTACACAAAACAGTTATATATATAAGAAAAACAGTTTTATTCTCAATGAATTGAAAATCGAACTCAACCGCCCTATATAAGGGTACAATCTCATTTCTAGAATCTAGGCTCATCTACCACTAAACCATGTTGTTTGGGTTAATTGTTAGAAAACTTGAATCCAGTTTGTATTAGTTGCCTGTGCATTGGATCACAAATATGAGCTAAAATCTTTCCAAATCTAATCCTAATCACGGCGTAAAGATTGATTAGTTAGTGATAACCATTAATTAATATGTGGCCACAGAAGACTACTGAGAAGTGGTAGATGTGGCCTTGGAAATTGTAGTATACATAAATGTTACAGTTTCTCACTACGCTAACTAAAATTAATAAAATGTCTTGTCTCTGATTATAAGATTTTAGCTGAAGCTATAAGATTTGTTACCCGTGTGCCTTCTTAATGCAACCAATAGGCCAGGTGTGGAAGAAGAAGTGTGCGTATATAAACTATATTTGTTTGTTTTAATTTGATGAGTGTATGTATAAACTTACTTTTTGGTTTTCGTGGAGAATATAACTTTTTCTGATAAAAAGTTATGGAGAATAATTTACTTACGGTTGTTTTTTGTCGTATCATCCTCTTGTACCGCTATTCATTATTATTATTATTATTATTATTATTATTATTATTATTATTATTATTATTATTATTATTATTATTATTATTATTATTATTATTATTATTATTATTATTATTATTATTATTATTATTATTATTATTATTGTTGTTATTATTATATAGTTTTTATATCATCAATTTATGTTTACAAGTAGAAACTTGCTAATTTAGGATTTCATATGAAAATTTATATTAAACTGATTGAGTTTAATAAGAAATAATTTCACTTTCTCTAGAACATATAGCTTGCAATTTTACTGGAACATGTAGCTTTCCATCATTAAATTTCTAAAGCCATTGCCAGTTTGTAATTTTCTATTAGTTTTACCTACTTTAGAGTCATGGACCACACAACTTGCACTCTGTATCCCAATTTTTTCAAAGATTTTTCTTACTCGACTAACTGTTCATAGACTTGGTTGCTTTGTCAATAGAAGATGTCATAAACTATATAAATATATATATATATATATTTAGTTTAATGAGTCACATTTTTCTTAAAGTCTGGAGTAAGCGATTGATAACAATATGGTGTGGCAGAACCTTTTTGTAAATCACATATCCATTGTCCATATGATTTTGGAGTCATAATGCATTTAATAATGATAGTTATTGGCTAACCACTTCTAGATTATAATCAAATTTTTTTCGTGAACAAAAGAAAATATGAAATATTTTTCAAATACAATCTATATATAATATACATATATATATATATATGGTATGTGCATGATTAAAGTCTACAGAGGTGCAGAAAAATAAAAGAGGTTCTATCAAAGAAAATTTGTATAGAATTTTAACAAAAAAAAGATATCAAAAGAAATGGAAAAATGAAAAACACTCAACAGGTAGGCCACAAGGTTTTAAAGTCGTAGGGTCCAAAGAAATTTCCTCATTTTCAAATGCATTCAATAATCTATACGTACAGTAGCATAAGTGCCAGCCTATGCATATATATACATACCTTCTAGATCCTCATTCATTCCAATCCCAATAGCTGATAACTTTAGCGGAATCTTCTTTACCAGTTTCATTAATAAAAAAAAAAACAGAGAAAGATTGGTTTCTCAAAGAAAGTGGGCAAATGGGTTTGCATTTTAGGGATAAAGCATGGATTTTTCTGGCGATGATATGTTTTTCATCGTTGATTCACCCAACTAAAGCAGTGGTCTCTTATGATCATAAATCTTTAATCATCAATGGACAGAGAAGGATCCTTCTCTCTGGTTCTATTCACTACCCAAGAAGCACACCTGAGGTAATCTCTAATTATTACTTAATCACATAAACACAGTTAACTTAGCCCCTTTTAATGGAATGCCAACTTTTTTTGGGTTTTGATTAAAATTTCTGAATGATTGCTTTGATTTTCTGCGCATGTTTTTTTTGCTTCTTTTTTCTGGATTATGCTCATAGTCTAGGCAAGTTCATTACAATATTATATTTGTTTGTATAGAATAAGTTAAAAGTAAAAAAAAACTTGTGGATGTTATGTTCTATGCAGATGTGGCCTGATCTTATAAAGAAGGCCAAAGAAGGAGGTTTGGATGTTATACAAACTTATGTTTTCTGGAATGGACATGAACCTTCTCCTGGAAATGTAATTTGAAGAATTAACCAATTTTCTTACTTGACTCATAAGTTATGTAAAATCTTAATGCTCTATATTTTTTTTTGCTCCAGTATTACTTTCAGGATAGGTATGATTTGGTTAAATTCACCAAGCTAGTGCAGCAAGCTGGTCTATATCTTGATCTAAGAATTGGTCCATATGTTTGTGCCGAGTGGAATTTTGGGTAAATACAATAAACACAAATTGTGTATGTTATCTTTAAAAAAGCTCATATAAATTCATATATGATTTATGATTTTTCAGGGGATTTCCGGTTTGGCTCAAATATGTCCCTGGTATAGTTTTCAGAGCAGATAATGAACCTTTCAAGGTATAAAATTCAACTATAATTGATTTCCAGTTCTATGTTTTTTATGTCTTTCTGATTTTAAAATTGTAACTTTATGTGATAATTGAAAAGATTGCAATGCAAAAATTCACAAAGAAGATTGTGGATATGATGAAAGAAGAAAAGCTGTTTGAGACTCAAGGAGGACCCATCATTCTTTCACAGGTTTTTTTGTATTTTTTGTTGTTTATTTAATTAGATAGAAAAATATATAATAATGTGAATGAACAAAAAAATGGACAGATAGAGAATGAGTATGGACCAATGCAATGGGAGTTTGGAGCAGCAGGAAAAGCATATTCAAAATGGACAGCTGAAATGGCATTGGGACTGTCCACAGGAGTCCCATGGATTATGTGCAAGCAAGATGATGCTCCTTATCCCATTGTATCTTTCTCTCTTCCTTTTTTTTCCCTCTTATTTTATTTTATTTTATTTTCCCTTTAATTATACATATATATTTATTAGGATGTTATATTATGGTTGTGGGTAATCCTTGTCTGAATTTCGGTTTAGATGATATCGTAATCAATTTAATGCTAAATTTAGTAGGGTTGAATTTGGTGAAGTTTCTATTTTTGAACTCTGCTTTTTTTTTATCTACCTATTTATTTGATTTGAAACATAAACTTTGATTCGAGTTTTTAGACTGATCAGTTTACTTTTTTAGTTGTTGAGAAAAATATCCGGTTACATTTAATTAAGTTGGGGTTAGATTTATATCCTTATCCGGATTGGTGAATCATACATTATTAATATATATTAATTTTATGTTGTCGGCAATTAGATCTTTAAGCGAAGGAAGATATCTGATTATTATTATTTTGTCTTTTGGTTAATTCTTTTTTGTTATTTATGTGTATTATAGAATCTTTATTATGTTTCATAATTTGAATACCATTCCTTCTTTCCTTGGTGGGTTACCTTTTTGAATATTTTTCTGGCCTTTTATTTTTTTAATGTAAAATTCTCTTTTTCTTGTTAGAGATTATTGTCTTATGATATATAGTTACAATTGAATATTGTTTTCCCCGTTTATTTTGTTTCTGTGTGATGTCTTTTTCCATTTAAATTACATGGGGCCACCGGCCAAAAACAAAAAGAATCCATGGGATAAAATTTTCTTACTTTTAACTTTTAAAATCTTAACAAAATATTTCAACTTTGGGAGTTAAATATTTATATTCTGATAACAGTTTTTTTTTCTTGCACTGTATAATAGATAGATACATGCAATGGGTTTTATTGTGAGAATTTCAAACCAAATTCAGACAATAAGCCGAAGCTGTGGACAGAGAACTGGACTGGTTGGTAAGTCACGGAGCTATTCAATTTACATAGAATCAATTTTGTGTTATATATGTATTTCTTTCTTTTTGTAAAGCAAATAGAGAATATTAATATATATATATATATGTGTGTGTGTGTGGGCCTCTTAATGATGCTCAGGTTCACGGAATTTGGCGGTGCTTCACCAAACAGACCAGTCGAAGACATTGCGTTCTCCGTGGCTCGTTTCATACAGAACGGTGGTTCTTATGTCAATTATTATATGGTAACTTAAATAATTTTGTTATTAAAAAAGAAAAATAAACTTAAATAATTTTCTTTTGATCCAAATTTTAAAAAAAAATATGATTTAAGAACTAAATTAAGAAAATGTTGTTACAGTATCATGGAGGGACCAACTTTGATAGAACGGCTGGTGTGTTTATCGCTACGACCTATGACTACGATGCTCCCCTTGATGAATATGGTAATTAAATCCCATTTCACTTTACGTAATCAACAATGACCCCTTTATTCGATTTGATCAACTATCAACTATTTTCTAATGGTTTGTTTTTTTTTAATTGCGAGAAGGATTGCTAAGAGAACCCAAGTATAGTCACTTGAAAGAGTTGCATAAGGTCATCAAATTGTGTGAACCTGCGTTGGTCTCTGTTGATCCCACCATTACATCGCTAGGAAGTAAACAAGAAGTAAGAATACAAATTAACGAAATTAAATGGAGAGTACTGAAGATAAGAAGCATAATAGATTCATACATATTGTTCTGGGGTTATATTTTCAGGCTCATGTGTTCAACTCCAAGACTTCTTGTGCTGCGTTTCTTTCCAACTATGACACGAGTTATGCAGCAAAAGTTATGTTTCGGGGGTTTCCGTATGATTTGCCTCCTTGGTCTGTCAGTATTTTACCTGACTGCAAAACCGAGTATTACAACACTGCAAAGGTTAATATTTTCATAGCTTATATCAAAAACGTTACTTTGTTTATGACCCTTTTTTAACATGTGCAATTGGTGCATTTCGAATAGGATATCAATTCAAAACTTAGTTTTACTAAAGAAAAAAATATTTTTAATAAATGACTTTCAAATAGTTTAAGACGGTTTCGACGTTGTTGATCTTGGCCTAAATAAATGTGTTCTTGATTTAATGTGATAAAGATCCGTGCACCAACCATACTTATGAAGATGGTTCCTACTAGCACGCGATTTTCTTGGAGTTCGTACAATGAAGAAAGCCCTTCTTCAAATGACGATGGTACGTTTGCTAAAGATGGTCTTGTGGAACAAATAAGCATGACCAGAGATAAAACAGATTATTTCTGGTATCTTACAGAGTAAGCGATTTTATGAACTCTTTGGCTTGTGAAATCTTAATATCTTGCTGATTACTGATAACACAGTTGGTTTTGTTCTATGTTAAATTTGCGGTGTTACTCAGCATTACAATTAGTTCTGATGAGAGCTTCTTGAAAACTGGTGATGATCCTCTTCTTACCATTTGTTCAGCTGGGCATGCTCTTCATGTATTCGTTAATGGCCAGCTTGCAGGTAATATAAGATAAGCCAAACTCGTCTTCTGTTGGGAAAAATAAAAACTTAAAACATTCATTCTCTATTTCTCTTTGTTTTAGGAACTAGTTATGGAGCACTGAGCAACTCGAAGCTCACATTTAGTCAAAAGATTAAATTGGGTGTTGGCATCAACAAACTTGCTCTGCTAAGTACTGCAGTGGGTCTTCCGGTTAGTTCTGGTCTTGTATTGATGGATGATTCAGATCTCTGTGTTTTTCTGAGTTTTTTCTTCTGTAAATGATTATGATATGATTTTCTTGATCTCCATTGTTGCTTGTAGAACGCTGGTGTGCATTACGAGACTTGGAATACTGGAGTTTTAGGTCCAGCCACATTGAAGGGAGTCAACTCCGGAACATGGGACATGTCTAAATGGAAATGGTCCTACAAGGTTATTTTGACATTTAAGAGCAAACGAGTTTGCATCCCCTGTCACTGCATTTTCATACCAACCAAACACAATGCTAACTAAATTAATGTGTGTGTGTTTTATAGATTGGTACTAAAGGTGAAGCTATGAATCTTCATACCGTAACCGGGAGTTCGTCTGTGGAATGGATACAAGGAGCATTCGTGGCCAAGAAGCAACCCTTGACTTGGTACAAGGTAAAATTTTTTTTCTCTCTATTTATTAAAACATAAATGTTTTTAGACTTTGTTTTTTTGATAAAGAAATGTTTTAGACTTTGTTTCATATAAATAATACGATTTACAAGTGTCTATTCAACACTAGATGATATTTCCAAATACCTCTACGTGAAAATTATTGTTTAATTATAGTAGTGCACTAATAGAAAATATCAAATGAATTAAAAAGGTTTATATATATATATATATATATGATTTTGAGTTTTTTATTCATACATGTGTGAAACATATCATAACATAGTTCACATTTGTTAGGAATGAAACTACCTAGTGCTTAATTTATCAAGTTTTATAGACACTCTTAATCTAGGTTTTGTGGTGGTTCTACTTATTAACTTTTTTTTGGGGGGTTAAGTTCTACTGATTGATTTTATTGGGCATAGGTCTAGTATGAGATATGTAATCATATCAGATTCTTGATGTCTCTATTTGCAGTCTTCTTTTGATACACCGGTAGGCAACGAACCATTGGCTTTGGACATGAACACAATGGGGAAAGGTCAAGTTTGGGTAAATGGACATAACATTGGACGCCACTGGCCTGCCTACACAGCTCGTGGAAACTGTGGACGCTGCAACTATGCTGGAATTTACAACGAGAAGAAATGTTTCAGTAACTGTGGCCAAGCTTCTCAAAGATGGTGAGAAAAAAAAGAAAGACTTATCTTTCTCTTCTTCTTCTTCTTCTTCTTCTATATTTCTAAATCTAATTCACGTGGTATTGATATATTAATGTTCCAGGTACCATGTGCCTCGTTCATGGCTAAAGCCGTTTGGGAATCTTGTAGTTGTATTTGAGGAGTGGGGTGGTGACGCAAGTGGGATCTCTCTTGTCAAAAGAACAGTCACATGAAGCTTACTTCGTTTATTCGGTACACAATCTCTTTGCGGTGTTGTGCAGTGGTTACAAAAAGTAAAGATTGTTTTGTACAGAATTTGTGACAATTGTTTGGCTCATTATATGTATATCATGGCCTAATAATGTATTGCAAGTGTGTATAAAATAATATTTACATAAAAAAACCAAAGAAGGAAACCTATGCTAATTACCTTTCTTAAGAACACCAATCCAATTCACTTTCTTTTGTATCTTATCTTATCTTCTTCCCAATCTTTTCAATACTTAAAATGTTCTTATACTTGAAACTCTAAATCTCTAAATCTATTTTTTTTTCCTAAAAACATGAGTAACAGTTACAAGGACAGTAACATGGAGGCAATGTCCTAAAATCTCATATGTACGATCGGCTCAAAACTTCTCAAATAAAATAAAATAAATATGTGTGGGTCAAAAATCTTATAAAAAAAATAGAAATGGGTGTATCTACCTCTAACATAAAGCAATCAAATAAGCTGAAACACGATTTTTCTTTTTCAGTACACCGCGGTCGGATCACGAAGACATTAAGTAAAAGATTGTACACGTGTTTCCCGTTTACTATTCTTAGACATTTTTAAAATTTTTAACAACTCTCCTTTGATATCCACATTTCCAGAAACGACAAAGAAGACCATTTCAATAAAACCCTTCTCCATACTTAATTAATTAATTAACTCTTAACCATTCATGAATCTAATCGTAATTTAAAGAATTAGATAAATCTTTCTCTCCTCTTCCTTAACTTAGAAGACTCCTTAAAAATCATTTAACTGTTTCCTTCAAACGAATCAACAAAGCAGCATCTTCCATTTCGCTTCGAAACCTTCCTTCTAGGGTTTCGGATCTTAATTACTACTGAGGTTTAAGCTTTGAATCTGTTACTCTGACCTTAAATCTCTCATCTTTTATCGATTGGTGAGTAAAGTAACGATGGGGAAGGAGAAGCTAGGGTTTTTCACTCTCTCGTTTCTTCTGATTTTGAGTCTAGCAATGGCTAGATTCGTGGTGGAGAAGAACAATCTCAAAGTAACATCACCTGATTCGATCAAAGGTATTTACGAATGTGCCATTGGGAACTTCGGAGTTCCTCAGTACGGTGGTACACTAGTCGGCACCGTCGTGTATCCGAAATCAAATCAGAAAGCTTGTAAAAGCTACAGTGATTTCGATATCTCTTTCAAATCTAAACCTGGACGTTTACCCACTTTTGTCCTTATCGATCGTGGAGGTTCGATTTCAAGTTTCCTTAATTGGATTGCTCAATTAAGTTTAGTTTCTTGAAATAGATCTGTTTTTTTTTTTCAATTTTGGAACTGAGTTTTTTTTTTGTACAGATTGTTATTTCACTTTGAAAGCATGGATAGCTCAACAAGCTGGAGCAGCAGCGATTCTTGTTGCTGATAGTAAAGTTGAGCCATTGATTACAATGGATACATCTGAAGAAGATAAATCTGATGCTGATTATCTTCAAAACATTACTATTCCTTCTGCTCTCATCACTAAATCCTTGGGAGATAGTATAAAGTCTGCGCTTTCTGGTGGTGACATGGTTAATATGAAGCTAGACTGGACTGAGTCAGTTCCACATCCCGATGAGCGTGTTGAATACGAACTCTGGACTAACAGCAATGACGAGTGTGGGAAGAAGTGTGATACTCAGATTGAGTTTCTTAAGAATTTCAAAGGAGCTGCTCAGATTCTTGAGAAAGGAGGGCATACTCAGTTTACGCCACATTACATTACCTGGTACTGTCCTGAAGCGTTTACGCTGAGTAAGCAGTGCAAGTCTCAGTGTATCAACCATGGAAGGTACTGTGCACCTGATCCTGAACAGGATTTTACTAAAGGATATGATGGGAAGGATGTTGTTGTTCAGAATCTACGCCAGGCTTGTGTCTATAGAGTGATGAATGAGACCGGTAAACCATGGATCTGGTGGGACTATGTGACTGACTTTGCCATCCGGTGTCCAATGAAGGAGAAGAAATACACCAAGGAGTGTGCAGACGAAGTTATTAGGTCCCTTGGTGAGTATAATACTTCATTACCCCTAACAAACATACACACGCCTGTTTGTACACTCACCGTTTGACACATGTTTATATGAATTTGAGTATAACTGCAAACCATTAATTTGTGGCTGTTAGCTGAAAACCGAATAGTATCTTCGGATATCAGCTCATCCATGATATAGAACATCCAACTGATTGATAGCAATCAGCTTACCTTGTCAGGCATTCTGTTTTGAAGCCTTACATTGACTATTTGTTACTTTCAAGTTTGTGCATTTCATCCTAATTTTTCTGACTATCTGCTCGAGATGGCTAGTTTTGACTTTTCTTTCTGTTTTATGCATTCAGGCATTGATCTCAAGAAGGTGGACAAGTGTATCGGAGATCCTGAAGCAGATGTTGAGAACCCAATTCTTAAAGCAGAGCAGGAATCCCAGGTTTGTCCCCTTGTAACCTATTGGCTCTTACTCTTAGCTTCTAGATCTTGCTGACATAAAGTTACCTTATATTCTCCATTCTGTTTTGTGTAATTGAAATGAGTCTATTTCAGATAGGCAAAGGTTCCCGTGGAGATGTGACTATACTCCCAACTCTTGTTGTGAACAACAGACAATACAGAGGTATTGGAGAAATGATGACTTGTCAGCTTTTTCTCCCTGTCTACAGCATCTTCCTTATTTGTTGCTAACTGATATCTTTCATGGTCTTAGGTAAATTGGAAAAAGGGGCAGTGCTGAAAGCTATGTGTTCAGGTTTTCAAGAGTCAACAGAACCAGCTATATGCCTCACTGAAGGTCCTATCTCCACGATATTCATAATTTTCTTTAAAATTTTTAGAAATCACATTTCTGTTGATGGACACAGATATTAAAATCTTTTGCACTTCAAACCTTGAATTATAGTTGTCCTTTATTACTTTGTTTAGTGTTTTATATCACCGAGGGAGGACATGGTCTTCAGATGCTTTTCTGGTTTTTGCAGATTTAGAAACTAATGAATGTTTGGAAAACAACGGTGGGTGCTGGCAAGACAAAGCTGCCAACATAACTGCATGCCAGGTATCATTTGGGCTTCCTATTGTTTTTTTTTTCTAATTGTTGGTTTTGTTGTTGCTACTAAAACTTATTACTCTTATTTTGATCTGAATCAACATTTTAGGATACTTTTAGGGGAAGATTGTGTGAGTGTCCTATTGTTCAAGGTGTTAAATTTGTTGGTGACGGTTACATTCACTGCAAAGGTAAATTAGTTTTTATTCTGTATTTTGACATATGTTGTGTGGAACAGTATACAGAAACATTTCATAGCATCTGGTTAGTTAGTCAATTTTGCAAGTATTTTGTTACTGGCAGATCTTTTGAAGGATTTGGACCAATGAGTAATCAAGCAATCCAAAAAATCTTCACTTGTGACTATTTTCTAGGCATCAAACTAGACAGTCTATACCACCTGCAAACTATGGAACCAAGATTGAGAATGTAACTCGTCATGACTACTGATTAAATATTTTTTTCAAAAAGTGAAAACTTGGAGGAAATTCAATCATATCATATAACAAGTTGTCTTCCTATAATTTTTGTTAAGGTGCATTTTTGTATCGGTATGTATGCTCTCAACATTATTTCACTTGGCAGCCTCTGGAGCTTTGCATTGTGGTATCAACAATGGAGGATGCTGGAGAGAAACCCGAGGCAGCTACACTTACTCTGCTTGCCAAGTAAGTGTTTCGTCTACTATGCCGATGTCTAGTTTTTAAACAATCATCTTCTTAACCTAAAGTAAAAATTCTATGGTTCTTGAAATTGATTGTTCAGGATGATCATTCAAATGATTGCAAATGCCCAATTGGGTTCAAGGGCGATGGAGTGAAGAATTGTGAAGGTACTTGTTAAGCAATAATCACTAGCAATCTTAGCATCTATATACATTTGGTCTACTTGCTTATAGGTTACTACTTACTAGCCATGTATAGTGAAGGACTATTAGAAAACATCTACATCATATCGAGTCTAGTGCTGTGTTAATGCAGTCTAGTATTTCTTTATCTTACAAATATTTGGTGAAGTGGTGTGCATATAGACCTATGAATGTTTATATCGCTCATATATACTCCCTGTTTAACAAAGATATTTTGGAGTATTTTCTCTAATAAATAATTCCAAAAATCATATTTTACCCTTAATTTTTATTTTGTTATTCTTGAAATCTGCCTTATTATAAGTTATAACTAAAGAATGATTTTGACGTGGGGTTTTTTTCTGAAAAATCAACTAACTTTACATAGACACTTGTGAAACATTCATCTATATGATGAAATAAACAATTTAGCGTATAACAACCATGTTTATGCCTAAAACATATATTTTTAAGAAACAGTGAACTAGCTGTCGTATTTAACTGTATATGCATGGAAATGATGGAAAAAAGGAATAATATGGAAATGTAGTCTGAAAACTACTGGTAGTCTTTTATATGCTTATTATGGAGCTATGACGGTTTATTTGGCAGGCATAACTAGGAACATGCTCTTCCTCTATTGTTTATATGCATGCGTGTTAGTCTAAACTATATGTGTAGATACACAATTATCAGTTAAACTTTGGATTGTAATCAATCAAAGAAGTAAGATCATTAAAAACGTCGACTGCAAATTCATAATCATATTCTTCTGATTGAATGTGTTAGATGTGGACGAGTGTAAAGAGAAAAAGGTTTGCCAGTGCCCAGAGTGTAAATGTAAAAACACATGGGGAAGTTACGAATGCAGCTGCAGCAATGGTCTGCTTTACATGCATGAACACGACACTTGCATTGGTAAAAAAAAAAAAAAAAGAGAGATCTTCCTCACTCTTAAACCCAAAACTTAATTTGGATGTAATCAGATTTTCTGATTTTGAATCTGGTGAATGTATAGGTTCAGGCAAAGTTGGAACTACAAAACTCAGCTGGAGCTTTTTGTGGTTTCTTATAATCGGAATGGGTATTACAGTTCTTTCTGGATATGCAGTCTACAAATACAGGATCAGGGTATGTTGGTCTTTACTCTGGTCTTGTTATCATAATAAATAAGATAAAGATTTTGCCATCTAGATTGATGTTTAAGTAACAATTAAAATGGTGCAGAGTTACATGGATGCTGAAATTAGAGGGATCATGGCACAGTACATGCCTTTGGAAAGCCAACCACTCAACACAAGTGGTCCTCGTGTGGATATATGAAATGAAGTTATCAACACAAGCCAAGAGACTCTTTTTCTATGAGAAGCTTCTTCTATGTTTCCATGTAAATGAATCCTAGACTTTTATAAAAGCCACAAAGAAATAACAAGTGTATGTGCACTTTTTGTAAGGGATGCGGATTTGCTGATGGAATCACTTTTCGTCTGCATGTAACTCTTGCAATGTAAAATAGACAATAAATGGATAAATATAGAGTAGAGTTGCACTATTTATTACTGAAACATACTTAAAGATCCATAAAAACAAAAACAGTAAACTTCGATGTTATACTTTCTCCAGCTCTACTCGGTGTTTCTCTATCTGTTCTTTCACTAGCTTCTGGGAATCTTGGAAAAGCCTTGTGTGCTTCTTTATAAGCTCTTCCTTTGTTTTGAGCTCTTCCTCCATTACAGTAATCTCCTGTTAAGAAAAAAACAAAAACGAATGATTTTGGGGTTTCACATTGGTTGGGTTTTTGAGGTGAACCAAAGCTAACCTTCTTAAGGCTTTCAACTCTTGTAGGCGCACGATCTTCTCGTTTCAATCCCATAAAATAAAGCTGAAGCTTTTTCGCAGCTTCCATGAAATCTCTAGCGTGCCGCTCAACATCAACTACATAGTTGAACGAGGGAAAATAAGAAATTAGACGTTTCCCTTTGGTTTCAATACACAAATCAAATCATCATAGAACAGTGAGGAAGCTGGAATGTCGAATAACGAATTCAATTAGGATCAAAGCTCAGGTCTGAGCTGAATTCTCAACAAATATTTACTTAGATCATAAGCTAAGTAACTGAACTGAACATGAAACGAGTAGCTAATTTAAATGAGCTTCTTCTCCGGCAGATATTACACAATTCCATAACTACAAGAAGTCACCAAACTAGCAACGATTGAAACTTGGCATTTAAAATTTCAGTCAATTCTTATTCTAAAAAAATGAAATTAAAAAGCAGATATGAAGCAACATGGTTGCAATTTAACGTGGAGGAGTAGAAAAGGGACTGACTTTGATGAGAAGGATGAGGAGACCTATCGATAGCTTGAAGCTCTCTAGCGGGTAAACATGGGAGCAGAGCAGCTTCCAAAGCCGTGACGCAAGCCATAATGTCCTCTATCTCAGGGTTCTGAGTGTTCGAATGCGTCTCCGGTGATGTAATTCCCGGCAGACGGTCAGACGGCGAAGGCGGCGGCTGTTGCTGATAATCCATTAACGCCGATCTCGATCTCGAAATCTCGATTGCCTAAAAGGTTTAGTGAAGTCCGGATGAAGTGTCTCTTAATTGGGCTTATTATTGGGCCTAATTTGGGTTGTTAAAGCAAAGTTAAAGTGGTTAACGAGCGTTGCTTATTTATGATTTTTCTTTCTTTTATTTTTGCTTCGGAAAACTCGAAATCTTTTAATCGTTCAAATTTCGATGGGTATGCCGGTGATAGTGGAATCGGTCTAGGGTGTTTAAATTTTTAATGCCGTCAAGATGTACGTTACGTCACGTACGATGACTTAGAAAGAACTCGTTATATCTGTGTTTTTTGACTTTTTAAAAGATAGATTCAAATTTGTGAGATGAAGAGTGGATTCGTGCGTGTTCAAGTCATTGAGTTGTGTAACTGAACATCAACTCAAGATTCCTAGCTTAAGATAGAATGTGAGCTGTCGATTTATAAAGTTTGGGACTGACTAACGTAAAATAGCTTTTACACAAAAACGCATCTTTTATTTATTTTTCTGAATAGTACCGTTTTCATTTATCTTTTTGTTTTGTTTTTACTTTTTCACTGAAGGGATACATTTTTGAGTTCATATTTGAGAAACCGATCAAGTGAGCAGAAACGCATCTTATTCTGTTCCTTCCGCTTCACATCATCCAGGTGAATAAAAACACAACAAAAACTTTAGACAGAACTCACTCACACGTTAATCAAGTCACAGAATACGATTATGATTAACTACTACATAAGGAACATCTGATCAGACATTAAGCTTCTCAGTCGAAGACCTTGTGCTGCTCTGGTATCTTGGCGACAAGTTAACAAACTCCAAAGCCTGTTTTCTCAGCTGAACCGGATAATCAGCTGCACAACCGATCCTTGGACCCACTCCTGTCGACCATTTCAGCGTTAACTGATGACCCAACTGTAAAGATTTTGACTGTTTCTTCGAGTTGATCCTTAGTAGCATCGATTTCTGCGGCACGTCAGCTTTTGGACTCTCGAGTCCACCTGAGAGCGTTCTCTTGTAACTACTGAGTTTCGCCTCCTCAAGCGTTCCTAGTGTTCCGTTACCGTTCTCATCCGTTTCCGTCTCTGCTTTCAGTGTTGCGTCCTCTTTCTTTAACGGTTCATCATAGTTGTCGGATTCTTCAGTAGCTTTGTGCACCTATGCAGACAAAGCTTATATTAGCTCTCAAGTAGTTTCTTCTCTAAACAACCAAACTCTAGTTAAATGATATCATTCAACAACCACGATTAGAACATGTTAAATTAGTCTTTAAATACAATCACGAAGATTTGATTGTGTGAAGTTAAGTAGAACAAGTTTACCTCAACATCGTCTAGGTTCACTGCGTTCTCTCTGAGAAACGAAAGAAATGTGTCAAGGCTATCGTCTGACGGCCTGTAATGTCCGCTGTATGCAGAGACTGTCTGATAAAACAAATAGAGACATAACAATCAGACAAGAAAATCATTAAACGCAGAACATAACAGTCGATATGAACATGTGGCTGGACCGCTCTAAGAAACATTTCACCCTCGATTATTTTTTTGGCGTTTGTACTTACACTATGCAAATATACTTTGAAAATGTGAAAAAAATCACATGTAAAAGTAAACGCAAACGCAGAAAATTGGCGTTTTGAAACAATCACAGGCTTTAAAATTACCTTCAGAATTCCATTGTCAACAACCACTCTCCCGGCGGCTAATGTTGCTCCTCCGGCCAAAAAGCTTGAGTGATGAAACCTTCCTTTCTTTTTCTGAAGTAAACATAAACCAAGAAAAGGCCCATGAGAATCTTCTTCAGTAGTAATGTCAAAAATCAAAACCAATAGAAAGATATAACGGTTCAAACTTACCAGACCAGCATAGAGTTTCTTGAAAGTACTCATAACAAAGATCCATTTGGTCCCTTCAGATCCGTGCATCGTGTGTAGAAAATTTCCAGTTAACTTGTGAACAATCTTCCCTTCTATGATCTCATACTCATACTCTTGCCTCTCTTGCTGATACATGATAAGACATATGAGAAATTTAATCCCCAAAACATGTAAAAACAAAACTGACAAAAGTGAAATGGCACATACAGGTCCAAGATATCTGATACATTGCTGCTTAAGTTTAGACCTTGGACATTCTTTAAGGTCCAGATCGTTCCCTTCTCCAACATCCAACCTGCGAACAAAAACAGATTTTTACAAAGTTACATAAAAGATTCTTGAACTACAAGAACACACTAACAAATGAACCTTAGATAGTCATGGAGTGTTGAACCAGGAAATATCAATAAACGGTTTAGAATAAACCGGGAGAAAATGTGGTTTAAGAAGATTTAAGGATACCAGTAAAAAAATGGCTGACCAGCATCAGCTTTACACCATTCTTCATAATACATATGCAGGTTGTGTCCATACCGGTGTCGAGGATCAATCTGATTTTTGAATTTCATATTTTTAGTCTTCTTGTTACACATAAAAAAACTTAATATTAACCCAAAGAAAACAAAAATGAAATTTAAGGATAAAGGTAAAAAATAATTACAGCTTCAATCCAATGCTGAAACGCCAATTTCTGAGCTTTGTCGACTATAGACAGACCCTTCCCCACCTAACCACAAACAAACCATAAGATTACAAAATCTTATAACCAAGTGGATCTTTTTACTTTACAATAATATATTTGAGATATTTACATCTTGACATATTTTCCTCTTAATTTTGAGAAAATATTAGGGAAATACAAAAAAAAATTGTAGAAATGGATCTTGATTTTAGTGAGTAAAAATCTTACTTGATTTTTAATAAGTAAAAAAATAAAGCATACCTTAGAAGCATTCAAGCGGACACGATTCCACCTAGAAACCGCAGTTTCAGGTCTCGAGTAATCAAAAAACGAAATTGTACTATGATTTAGCCTCGCATAATCCATTGCTTGCCACCTTCGTTCATAATCACCACCATTAATTAACGTTAATGACTCAAACTAAACTCTCCCTCTAATTAAAATTTTAATCAGTTTTAATTTAAATCTTTTTTAATTACCAGAGCTCTTCGGCGACAACTACAGAGTCCGCTAGCCTCCGGCGCGTGCGATAACTCCTGTAAACTTTCTGCACTTTCACCGCCGCCGAATCAACACACGCGCCTTCGAGCGCGTCGGTGAAATCTACAAAAGATTCCTCCCGGCGGTCTACCGGAGAAATGAGGATATCTCCGGCGCCAAGGGAGAACGGTGAAGACTGGAAATCGAAGTTGGCGACGACCTGCATCTTATCTGAGAACTAAATAAAATCAGACCAAAGAGGTCTCTCTCAGTTTGATCTTAGTGTCTGAACGAGAAACGGAACTCGAGAGAAAATGAAAGGACTGTGACAATTTTTTTGAGGGAGAGTTTTAATCTGTGAAATGAGAGAAGATCCAAAGGAGAGAGACTTATGTGCGATTCTGCTATCAGTGTTGTGTTGTGTGTTTATTATATATAAAGAAATTTATATCCTAATTAGTTTTTTTATTTTCTTATTTTATTCATTTTTGCCATTTTGACAAATTTTTATTAATTTCTGTTTTCCTTGTGTTGTGAAATTTTCTGTCGCAGTTGATTATGAATATTATGATAGATGTACACTGTCATTGTTTTATTTTGTGCAGAGTAATAATTAATGTAGTTTTAAGTGTTAATTATTAAAGGTTAAAAGCTTATGTATTGATTGGGACTATGACTATACGCCCGTAGTGGAGGCATGGTCGTTTGGATCCTACATTTTAAGGGTCTTCTTATCCAAAGTTTCAAATGTTATAATGATGTCAAAAAAGAGAAGAAGAATGGAAGTATGGAACTATTTGAATTTGCTATGTGAGCTATATGTGGGAGTCTCTTTTTCCTCAATTGATAACATACAGTAGTATATACAGAATCATCAGATCCCGATTCTATTTGTGGTTGATACATCAATTTTTTTTTAGATTTGATAAAATTGAAAATTTCTCATCCAGTCGATTTTTTTCACGTTCGATTTCTCTTCTTCTGTTTAACTCTATACTTTAGATTCATACCTATGAAAAGTAAGAGAAAACTGTATAAAGAGGCACATTTAAAAAAAAAAAAAACTTTCATTAGAGGTTTCGAAACTTAATGAGAATGCTCAAGTAAATGATCCTTTGAGTTTAATTACATAAATGATAAACGAGTAAATGACCCCATCCACACATTCTCTCTTTTAAAAATTACTACTCCTAATATACTAGTAGTAATTGGATTTATATAAAAAAATAAAGAACCAAACTATACTGAGAAATATAAACAAATTATCGTGAAAAGATTGAAAATATGAAAAACGAGTAATCAATTTTGATAAAGAAAAAAACAGAACATAAAGAAGGCAGCGTGTGTGTGAATGGGATTAACCTAAAAATGGTCTTTTTTGGGTCTAGAAAAAATTGTCATTTACTTGAGCATTTTCATTAAATTCCCAAACCTCCCATGAAAGTAAAAAAGGGGTTTCACAGTGAACCGTTCACTCTTTATACAATCTTTCATATATCTATCTAAAAAGAATTATAGACGGATCACATGTTTTACAAAATAATGATATGTAGATGAAAAGTCATAAACGACTGAAATATAATTGTATGCGCACATAGCTCGAATCAGTAGACATACAGCTTCATAAATCGGGAATCTCATAAATTACATATGTCTGGCTGTCGACCAGGAAGTCAATATTAGGACAGAAAAAAATCATTATCTCGTGTGACTGTGTCGATCAAAATCATCATTCCGTATTTTTCTGGTTAATGCAAACATACCATTAATAATCACTCCGTATTTTGTATATAATATGCTTAAGTCGCGGACAACTGAAGATATATAAGTTATATGTGGCATAAAAAGCAATCTAACATCTTTATTAGTCGGATCCGTGGATTTAGAATCCTCACATTAAAAACATATGACCATCGAATATTACTGATTTATAAAGTAGTAGAATATCTAGGGAAGAGTACTCTCGTTCAGCTTTTCCTGTTTAGTTGGTTTTCAAATGATTTATTAACATCAAATGGTCTTGTTATCCAAAAGAATCTAAGATTACATAATACAATTGCATCAGGAAATTAAACTACATACAATGCCACGCTTGAATCATTTGTTTTTACTTTTCTTATATGATTAAAGATTATTCTTCTGCAGTTTCAAGAATCCTCCATTTTTATAATATAAGTTTGGTTCCAATCATTCCATAATATGTTCCTTCTTTTGTTTTCCTGTAATCTGACACCACCTAACAAGTATTTCTTACTATTTCTCTTATAAATATAGTCTCATATTCATTTTTATCCTCATATTATTACAATGATGGAACATGGATATTAACCAAACATGTTAAGATAATCACGCGCGTGGAAATGACAATCGTTTGAGTGGAATTAGAGGTCGTATTTAAAATTTCAACTGTCACTGTATATTGATTATTATTGAAATAATACTTACAACAAAATGTGGCACTATGCAGAAGGAAAAGAAAGTTACGATGTTCAGAAGAGAGATTATGAGACGAGACATCCTGGCCACAGGATTGATTTTCAGTGGTTTATCTTGGTTACGAAATTTTAGAACAATATATACAGAAATACAGTGATACTTTAATCTAGATTTAATAATATTAAAAATATACAAACTATTTTCTAATATCTAATTCTAACGCACACAAACAATGTCTAAACGAAAATAAATTTTACAGAACTAATATTAGATATTGAATACATATATAATTATTTTATATAATTGATTTCCAATAGATTATTGATGAAACGTAGAAGACCAATGAAAAATTTGTATTCGTCATGCGGACTAAATATGTCATGAAAGAATTGTCAAAATATATATGACAACAAAAAGAATAGACCGTAACCAAAGTACATATTTTAAAACAATAATTGGAGCTAGTACCAATTCTTCAACGCTTCTGATTGGATTCAAGCTTGAAGTATTCGATTAAGTATTCAAATTTGAGGTAGTGGTACGTTGTATACTCGATAGAGTAGAGTACCTCTTCTGAGTTGCTATTGTTTTTACTAATCTTATATTCTAATTTAATCCGGGTTGTCTTAATATTATTTGATCTTGGTTTGGTGTCCTAATATTGTAACCTATATGTATAACCATTAATTCAGAACATTTTTCTTAATTTCATGCGATGTATAATAATCCTTCTAGTATAAATATGGTAAAGCATGCATGATATAATAATATTGATTATTGACGGATATCTAGAAAAAGAAATGATAAAAAAAAATTGTTTGGTTGAAGAGAGTGAAGAAGAAACGTAGAAAGAGTCGGAAGAAGCATGTGGTCCACATGATCGGAGTTTCTTTCTTACGTTTGACTTCTTCGTACGACGACTAACTAAACAGTTCCCTCTCTATCTCTTTGCGTGGTTGCATGTGATTCACATTGATTTACTCGTGTACGTACGGTCACTTTCTCCGAAGTTCTATAATTAATTTATGTATGGTGGTGTTCTTTTTGGTTCTAGGTGGTCTATTATTTCTTACTTTCCAACAATTCATTATTATAGATAGCATTTTATACTTAATTATGTTTTAAAAGCCTAAGTTATATAAAATAAAAAATTTCGGATTTAATTTTCTGAAAGTCTCATTTCTTTATAACCTTTATTTTTGATACCTACATTTTTATAACTATATAATACCTTTTGATTTTTTTTCACACAAAACGGCATAGAATATCACTAAAACAAAATTAACGATATCACTGAAATATTTGGCCAAAACGCTAATTGTTAAACAAAATAAAATGTGAAGAATAGAAATATCAAATAGAATAATTATTTAAAATTTCACTTTACCTAAAACTTGTTACATAAATTCCGTAATTCTTTTGAGTATGGTTACAAATTTGACAATAATACTGTGGATCTTCTAGATCTTTCTATATCTCTCAGTTAAAATCAATTGGTACAATACGACGAATTACATACGTATTCTACTATTTTCGAAATATGCAGTCAATCGAAATCATAATCGTAATTTGAATGTTGTAAGTTTTTTTGTTTCTATTACTTTATATGTGTGTCAGTGTGTACATATATCTCGATGTGTACATATATCACGAAGATGAAAACTTCATTAGGCAGGTGGTAAGAGTTTCGTTATTCGAGTGGTATTTGTCGCGAAGGTTTATCACCATCGAAATCATAAATAGAATATTAAAATCAAAATATTAATTTAGCAATATTATATTTAATATTCGATTTAAGATTTCAAAGGTTATAAATCATCTCTAAATCAAAAGACTTAAATCTGTTAAATGTGATAGGTTCAGAGATCAATGTTGTGTTATACATGACTCTTTAGATATTTAGATCATCCACCGAACTACTTTCTTTATATATTAAACTGTGTAACCAAGGAAATTAATGTAGAACACGAGGAAAAAAATGCATAATACTAATTAAAGATAATTAATATACTGATGGATATAATTTGTCCGACCACCTAATTGTTCCACTACAGCTTGGAAATTTTTGTCCGCTTGGAGACCTTGAGTGACCTTGAGTTCCACGAGATGACTCGAATAAATCGTTGTAGACTATTAGAGAAATACTCGTTTCTTGTTAGATGTTATTTTTTAAAACAATAATTATTGATAAGTTCTATTCATCTTATAATTTTTTTATTAGGCTAAATATGGTGTGATATAGTCAAATTATATTCGTCAAGATTGATTCTATTATCTTCATTAGTTCCGGGAACAAATATCATTTCTTAGATCGGCTATTCGTGTATGTTTTGTTGGGTAACATATTCTGTGATATTTGAAGCATTTCCATCTCAAAAAAACAATAACCGCACTTTGATTAACATTTGTGCTTACAAATTTCAATTATGTCTTGTCTATTTCAAATTTATATGTGATTCCTAATAAAACTGTGTAAAATGTGTAGTTGATTAAACAAATAGTATAAACTGTGATTAGGTGAGACATTGGTCAAATTAAGCAAAACTTCGTTAACGTAAGGTAAGCACTAGTATCCATACATAAATGTTTTTACATCTTTGATATATATACCGGAAAAATCTTTGATATATGGTTTTTTCCTGTATATAAATTGCTCATAAATAACTTTTCTTATGTTTTCAGCTTTCACATTTGTCACAATTTTTTTAAAAATCGTAGTATTTTTTTCACAAAACCCCCTTAAAACTATCATGATCTGTGTGTTTTTTTTTTCCTTTTCTTGTAATGCTAACTATCATGATCTATGTAAAGTATATATGCTTTCATTTGTTTTACCCTTTTTTTCCTTTGGGGTCACACTCTTTCTATAATATAGAAAATTAACTCTTAGTAAAGGTACTAAAAGCATTTGACAAAAAAAAAAGAAGAAGTAAAGGTACCAAAACCAAATCCAAATAAATTATTTGTCATCAATATCTCAAAATACTGTAACAACTTATCATGGAAAATGCATTGCAAAATTTAGTGCTAGCATAACTATTACGTTGCTAATCCATTATCCATGCATGGTCGCTGAAGCAAATGTTTGCACATTGTCTCATATATCTCAGAATATTATCCTCTTAAAATTGTTATATTAATCTCTTCTATATACTTTCAAATGTCAATATTTGTTTATCCCTCGACCTCACAGTCAACTAGCAGCGACTCTCATATTTTTAAATTATGCGCATCTGCATTTTTTCCTATTATCTTTGTTTTAAGATTTTTTGAAATTCCGGATTACAGGATTATGTTGAGAGGAGTCTAATGTTGAATAAGATTGATGTCTTCGATGATGTTATTGCTTTATATCCTAATATATAAGCTTCAACTCAAATTCCATTGATCGTAAAATCAGTTAATTTGTCTCCTATTTACGACCAATGGAATTTGAGTTGAAGCTTATATTTGGATGTAAAGCAATAACATCATCGAAGACATCAATCTTATTCAACATTAGACTCCTCTCAACATAATACTAGGACATAAAATACAAAGGTAGTCATCACTGATTTGAAATTATTCCCCTTTAATGACCAACACATGTTATAAAATGTGAATGTGGTTCAAGTATCCTCTTCTTCTCATGGAGTTTAAAGAGGCAATACAAACACACAACTTATTTTAGCAAACGTACTTGCTCAATAGATTGCTAAACATGTTATTATTGCAACATAGAAGAGAAAAAAGTGAGTGGTTTGGTGGTTGTGTTTCTCTCAAATCTTAGCGGCGAAGGAGATGCCTTGTTTGATGAGCTCGTCGAGACTCTCTGCAGCAGGTCGAGCTTTGGCTACTTTAGCCAAGGCCTTGTTCTCATCACCACTACCTCCTTCCATGAATGCTCCAACCACTTTACCACCTTGAACCCAATATGCTCCAAATCTTGGTTTTGGGTTTGATGGATTGCTGTCTCCAAACAACACAGAGTCTCCTACGTTGTCTCCATAGAATTGCCATGAGAGATCAAAGGATCGAGAGTAGAAGAATGGAAGATAGTCGTATTCCTCCACGGATCCACTTCCCTCAGCCGCTTTGATTGTCTGCCACAATGTACCATATACATAGTTTTTATAAACAACTTCTTCTGCAAACTATGTTACTATGTAAGATATATAAAAGCAAACGTAGAAATTTGGTGTTTGAAAAAATTGAAACAATATAAGCCCTATTGTAAGTATCATTTACCTTAACAGATTGCTCTGCTGATTTGCGGGAATGATCAACATGCTCGACCCTTCTCATGTCTCCGTACATTTTCAAAGGGAAAGTGGCAACATCACCAACAGCGTAAACATCTGGAACACTTGTTTTGAAGAATGCATCGGTCTGCATGAAACGATTAAGCGGTTAAAAGACATGAGAAGAAGAGTAGATGCATAAGCAGCAGATAGATAGATACCTTGATTCCACCTTTGTCTTCCTCGACCTGTCCCTTGAATAAGGATGTCAATGGTTTTGCACCAACCCCAACTATCACAATGTCGGCTTCCAGTGACCTCCCATCCTTGAGTTGTACTTCCTTCACCTGGAAGATGATTGATTACACAAGTAAGACATCTACACCGAGACCATTTGGAAAAGCTAATTAATCCAGTTCATCAAACCAAACAGAACCTACAAAACATTATAATTTGGTTTAGACTTTAGTTTCTGTATGATCAAACTAAACCGTGAATTGGATTGCCCACTCCTATTAGCTAATGTTTATTTGGTTTACCTCTCCATTTGAATGAGAGGTGAACCCAGCTGCCACTGTTCCTTTAATGATCTTCACTCCCTTGTTTGTATAGTAAGTCTCATAGAAAGCAGCAATATCGGCAGTGAAAAGCCTAGGCACTGCGTGAACATTGTTTTCATTACGTGTAACTAAGTAATACACAAATGAATAAGCCTATTGCAAAAAAGGATAAGCATCAACTTACTGCACCAAGGTTCAGGGAAAACCATAGTGACATCAAAATTGTTGATCCTCAAAGCTGCACTAAGCTCAAGACCAATGTAGCCTCCACCAACAACTACAGCCTTTCCACCTTTCTTAGCTTGAATTGCTTCAACCAATTTGTCGGCATCATCAATCTCTCTGAGATAGAGGATGTTCTTAGAGTCTGCACCTTTTACTCCAAAATCAGTCAATCTAAGAACCTGCAAAGGAAAGAAAAAAGAGTTACTTTCTTCTTATCAAAGAATATGTCAGAAGCTTGGTGATGTGAGAAATGCAAGGATATCGGTATTTACAGTAGAACCAGTAGCAATTATGAGAGTCTGATATTTGAAGACATCCCCAGCTGCACTGACAAGACTCTTTGCAGCAAGATCAGCTTTCACTATTTCTGTGCTTAGTATCAACTCAATCCCTGCAACGAAAATGACAGCACAATTTTAGTTGCAGTAGCGTAATCAGTGAAGCTTGCATAGATAGTAATGTAGTGCTATGGGATAATAGATATTATCATCGATTCATTACCTTTCTGTTTGTACGATTCAGGAAGAAGTTTTTCTCCACCACTACCAACACAGCAATGGAAACCTGGAAGTCTAGCAGCTCCTGCAACAAAAAGATGATCGTATCAGAACATCAAAAACTAATGATTGTAGTTTCCAAAGTAAACCAGGAAATTATTCTAACCTTGAGGAAACAAATACCCCTTGCTAAGTGCAGGACGTTCATATGGAGCCACCTGAACACCACACCATATTAAGAATCATAGGTTATAAGACACACTGCATAGTACTAGTTTCTAAAGCTTACTGCCTCTTTCGAGATAACGGCTAATTCTCCTGGTTTAACCCCTTTATTCGCAAACTCTTTAGCTGCATATCCCTACATAAAAAAATATAAAAATATGGAGCAAAGGTTACAACAAAATCCAAGATCAGAAATGAATTTGCTTCTGTACTGGTAAGTGCATCTGTTGTTAACAGCATGTAACTATGTTCTACGATTAATCTGATCTGAGCTCAAACCAAAGATACACTAAAGAGAATCCAGAGGACCTCAAAAATAGATCGATAGACATACGATTGTTCGATTCAAAATCAAATTGCGATTGTATTATGACCAATCAATAATTCTTAGAGAAATGGCAGCGAATGCATTAAATCAATACCAATCACCGTTTTAAATTTACGATTTCAAAATCTAATCACTATCTGAATACTAATAACGACATGAACAATTATGAGAATTGTGGTATATTGCAATACAAATCGAATCAAACTCTTCCAAGATCGAAAGCAATGGCCTGAAAAATCTTAGGAGGAAGAAATACACACAGCTGAGACGCCACCGCCGAGGATGATGTACTTGAAGCTCTTTTCAGCCATTCTATCCGATATTCAGAAGCCGTTTGCGATCTTGTTGTTTAAGTTGGTGTGCACAGAATTGAGGAAAAAGCAAAAAAGCTAATATGATTTAATTGGCTACAATTTAACCAATTGGAAGACGAAAATGTGCCACGTCATTGGATAAATCGTGACCTTAGTAAATAATTTAGTATGGTGTCTTTTTTTTTTTTTGCTTATTGGGCTTCTTTTCTCAACCTTTAAGGCTTTAAGTCATAAACACCCAAATTAACAAATTCAATGATGTCAAAAAAACTCAAAACATAGAAGCTTAGTCCTTACTATTTCTTCTCTTTGTTTAATGGAAAGGCTTCAAAAATCGGGAATTACAGACCATTGTGCAACCAAATGGTAAGTAGTCTAATATAAATATATAAAATATATTCCTTAACTTAGATGTCTAATCTAATCCCTATCTGAATACCAATAACGAGCTCTAGGACATGAACAATCATGAAAATAGTGGTATTTTGCAACACAAATCGAATCAAACTCATCCGAAAACGAAAGTACATAATCTTAAGAGGAAAAAATACTCACCGCCAAGGATGATGTACCTAAAGCTCTTCTCCGACCATTTTATCCGATCTTCCGAGGCTGTTTGTTATCTTGTCGCTTAGTTGGTGTGTAGAGAAATAGGAAAAACGCAAAAGGCTAATATGCGCAGCCCAATCTAAATGGCTACAACTTAACCAAAACTCGACCGTTGATTGGAGGATGTAGACAAAGAGCATACACGTGGCAAGATTATAGCCCTCAAAGTATCCATGCTATATATATAGGTGGACTAATCTCGAGATTATTATTGAGTATGTTTTTACTGGGTTCGATGGAGTTTAATATAATAGTTTACCCAAGAGACGAGTTCCTTCAGGATCTTGAGAAAGAAACGTCACGATTACAGCTGCACGAAGACAAGAAACAAAAGTAACCGAATCGTTAATAAAATCGATCAGTAAATAATCCATAAGAAGAGTGTGGTTCTTGTGTTATACGTACAAATATTAAGTTCTCCACACTCGATCATCATAGCTACTTGCTTAGCAAGGAAACCGTTGAACATCTTTATTATGACGCGTCATTTCGAGTTTTAAGTGGTAGTTCTTGAAAAACTCTGGACTCTCTCTTTCAAGCTGCTCCCAAACTAATATAATAAACAACAAATTTGAAGTTTTTATAAAGAATCACAGAATCAAATCCAAATAGAAACAGCGATTATAAAATGTATACTTAGTTTGGTGAGATGGTGATTGATCTGGTGTTTTTCTTGTAGACATTTCACTGTTCATCAAAATTCATGTTACTCCCGAATACAGCTTTCGATTTTGTTGTTTACCTGAAACAGAACAACCACAAAAAATAACACGATGAAACAGAGTAGGTACGAAGCTTCGGAGAATCATGGAAGAGTTTGTTTAGAAAGGATCATGATTACATTTATGTAAAATTCTGAACGTTATTTCAATTTCATGTTGCTTAACCATTTAGGATTTTAAATCAACAACTACATCTTTTACATCTACAATTTTAAAAAATTTGAATAAAACTTAGAAGAAAAATGAAAATCTCATTTAGGATAAATCAATCTCACTATCAAATAAGCCTCAAATGTAAACAAATCTTCAATGGAATAAGTTTTCTGTTAACAAAACAAATCTTCCGAAATGTTAGAAACCAAAATCTCCAAATTATTTGTCATAAATTCAAATTTTTTTTATAAAGATTAGTATAACAAATTTAAATAAAAAAATTTTAGATAGAAAACTTTTTTAAAATTTTCCTTTATTTCCCCTAAATTTTTTTGTTTTGTTTTTAAAATATTTATCTTCTTCAAAATTTTCTTGGCCAATTTTTTTATCTACCAGGCTGCCAATCGTTCGCACGTAAATTCAGACATACAACGAAAAAGTGTAGTCACCGACAATACTTCGGACAGTTTTGTATTATAATAAGATTTTTTTGAAATTTTATTAAAGTTTATAATCGAAAGACTAAAAAGGGACGTTTGAACAAATTATACATACTAGAATCTATTTATTTATTTTTCCAACACTAGAATCTAATTTTATATGGATCTATCAAATAAAATACTTTAAACACACAAATATTTATCGTTTTTGTTTGACAAAGTTTTCACTTGTAACTAAGTTTTTACCCATTGAAAACTATATTCCAAAATTATATTTTAATGTATTTTCTCAAGTTTTTGTGTGTTATGACGACAACATACTGTGTTATACAACTTTAAGAGATTAGTATAATTAGATTGGGTACGGATCAGCTAGTCTATTCGATGAATGACGGGCAAAATTTTTGCAATTTGACTCTGGTCAAATGTGTCATGATAGTAGACGTAAATTATTGATCTCGTGAGTGAATTCTAGAATTATTTTTGACATGACAATCTATAATATTATTGACTAGAGAAGTCCATGGATATAATTCGTATAAAAATAAAAATAAAAACATAGAACCAAATGAAAGTTAAAATTAACTAAAAATAATATTAGTCTTGTGCTAATTTTCTGGACGAAAGTGACTTTGAACAAAATTTTGAATCAAGATTTGGAATAGTGTAAAAATATACTTCTTGGAAGTTAAATATGAAAGGTTTCAGAGAAGAAAAATAGTATTTTATTAATTTTTACACATACAATAATACGAAAAACTCGCAAAGATATGCTATGGGGGCCCACCATATTTTTTTTTCAACTTGAGCATCTCTTTTAACTCTATTCACCAAAACCAAAAATTACACCCAACCCCATAAATTTTTGTTTTTTAAATTTGCTCTCTCGTCCTATCTTTTCCTCTCTAAATCCTCCTCTTCTTCAAAGCTAAGGCCATTAGGGTTTATCTAAGCTCTAAATTCACCCAAATTCTAGAGTTGTTTCTCAGCAAAGGTACAGCCTTCTTCCTTTAATTTGTGGTTAGCTTCTTCTTTTTTCCTTGCCTTTTTTCTTGTGTACGCTTTCATCTCCATTTTTTCTTCTGTAACTCTCTTTGATTGCTTTTTTTTTTCTTTTGGATGAGATTTGGGGACCGTATTCAAGGATTTTGTTTGGTGGGTTTCTTTGAATTTTTTTTCCTTTTTCTGACCAACCTTTCATTTTCTGGGTTTGTTTAAGTTAGTTTTTCATTGTTCACACTAATGGCTCTCTAGATTTTGACATTTGAGATTGTTTGTGGGGTTTTTAAAAAGTTAAATAGTATTTTTATTAGAAATTGCTGCATTTAATTGGGTTACACTGAATCTTCACTCCTGCTTCAGCTACAGTTCTTTGTTTTGATAAACAGCTACTGTTAATTTAACCTATTGAGATGTGAGACTTTGAACAATCTTCAATTCCTTCTTATTTTGGAGCTCATAGTTGTTAGATCTCTTTACCTCACTTCTTCTTTACGCGGTTTTGATTCATTAATTTCGTATGTTTTTCTGTAAATATCTCAGATTTTAATTACGGCGATGGGTTTTTGACAATTATTCTATATAAAAATATGTTCTTTTTCGCTGTATTAATGTGTATAGGTATCTCTGTCTGTACTTGTGAAGGGTTCATGATTGATTCTGCAAAATATAATGACCTAATTTAAAGCTATTCATTTGCGTTCTAGATCTGTTGCTTCTCTTTCCTTTATTATTTATTTATTTTCCCAGTATTTATTTATACATCTTATCACTCCGTAGACATTGCTCTTCATTTGAATTTACTCTGTAGTTGAGAGTTGAGACTGTTCTTTTACCATTTTTATTTTTCTGGTTGTTCTTTTTCAGGTAACTGTGATTGTTGCAGGATCTTGTACTTCACAAGTTTTGAAACAGATCACAGAAGATGAATAACGCGGCGCCGTTTTGATTTTCTCAGAGGTTTTAGATACTGTAAAAGCTCTGTTGCAATGGGATCATTTGCAGGAGCCTGTGAGATTGTGGAAGAGAAGGATGATGAAGTAAGATTGAAAAAACATTCTGGGAGATATGGTAAATCGGTTTTGGGATCATCAAGCAAAGATCTGGAGCGGAAGCAGCGAGAGTATCATGGTTCTCTTGAGTATGACATTGATAAGCTTTTTCAGTTTATTCCTGTGAAGCCATCAATGAGGTTAATGAGTTCTTCTTTCCATTATCTTGAGATAAGCGCGAGTGCTGGTCCAAGCAGGATTACAAGCCCTTCGAAGAGAATTGCATCCATGAAAACACCGGGGACACCTCAATCGCCTAGAGTTGTTGGTATATCTGATTCAGTTTCTTTGAAGCAGGCTCTGAGGGATCGTTGCATTTCCAAGGCGTCTGAAATGGCTGCTCAGAAACGCTTGTCGAAATCCGCAGCTGCTTCTCCTAGGGTCTCAGAATCAGACAGGATAAAGAGTTTGTATAACCAAGTTTCAGATGAATCTAGTAGCAGGTCTGGGCGTGTTCTTCCTGTGGAAAAAGATAAAGGAAGCTTGGTTGAGACATCTTTGATGCCTGTAGATGATAAACCAAGCTCTTCAAACAGCGTGTCTCAGCGGTCTTCTAACCCCATTTTTGAGCCATCTCAAGCTGGAACCAGTTTGGGACCACAAAAAGTGGAGATTAAGCTGTTGCGTAAATCCAACAAATCTGGGTCTTGTCTTAGCTCTGGAAGTGGAGATTATGAGATAGAGTTAGATGAAAATGTTGCCTCTCCTTCTACTCATGCGTTTGTTGAAGATGATGTGATAGAAATAGAAAAACATGTTACCTCACTGCCTTCTCATTCTGGCAATAAATGTAATGCGACGGAGCATGACAAGAAAATTCTCTCATCCGCTTTAGACTCGGGGCAGAAAGGGAAGTTGAATAATGCACCTAGTTCAGAAACAGAGACCAGCAAAACAGTACGTAATGTAACAAGAATGATTCCACGTCCGAAACAACAACCGAAAAAGAAGATTTTGGTTAAGAAGAAGTTAAAAATCGGGGTGGTTTCAGCAACTATCCCAGTAAAAAAGGATGAAGAAAGTGTTCCTTCTTTAGATTCTAGGGCATATCAACTTCTCTGCCAGAGATGTCAATGTTCGTTGAAAAGCACCAGCATTGAAAATCAACCGCCGTCATATAGTCCTGAGATTTGCTCAGACAGTTTGAGCTCTGTTTCAAATAATGTTGGTAAAGAAGTTCATCAAGTAGCTGACGAGAACTCCTCTCGTTCTTGTAATTTTAGTCAAAGCTCTGAAACTGAAATTGTCATCATGAAACAAGATGTTTCCACAAGTAATGGCAGTGGAAATGGCGCAAGGGATGAAAAAGAAACAGAGAATCCAACTTCGAGTGAGAAATTTGAGTTCTCCTTAAGTTCAAAAGATAGTCTTGGGGATTATAGCAGGAGCACAAGCATGAGTGAGGAGAGCAATCTGAGCAGGTTTAGCTGTGGGAATAAGCCTCACATGTCGATGGATGTGAGATGGGAAGCGATTAAGCATGTCAAGTTGCAATACGGCTCTATGGGTTTACGACACTTCAACCTTTTGAAGAAACTCGGTTGTGGAGATATAGGAACAGTCTATCTCGCTGAGCTGATTGGTACAAACTGCTTGTTTGCTATAAAGGTCATGGACAACGAGTTCCTGGCGAGAAGGAAGAAGAGTCCAAGGGCACAAGCAGAACGAGAAATACTTAAAATGTTGGACCATCCTTTTCTTCCTACATTATACGCTCAATTTACTTCAGATAATTTGTCTTGTCTAGTCATAGAGTACTGTCCTGGAGGAGATCTTCATGTCCTCAGACAGAAGCAGCTAGGCCGGTGTTTCCCTGAACCTGCAGCAAGGTAAGGATTACTTTTTACGTCTTGTATCTAGATCATTAATTTACAAAATTGATGATAAAAAATTGTTTTTTCAGATTCTATGTTGCGGAAATTCTTCTTGCATTGGAGTACTTACACATGCTGGGTATCATATACCGAGATCTGAAACCGGAAAACATTCTCGTCCGAGAAGATGGACACATTATGCTTACGGATTTCGACCTATCACTTTGTTGTGCAGTAAACCCGACTCTTCTCAGGTCAAGTTCTCCACCTGGTAAAGACCCCGCTAGGGTTTCGGGTCCATACAACACATCCAACTGCATACAACCATTCTGTATTATCAAACCATCTTGTCAGGTTTCGTGTTTCAGCCCTAGGCTCTCTTCAAACCAACAACAAGGGAGGAAGCCAAAGAGGGCTGATCATCTTTCGAAAACCCAACAACACTTGAAAAGATCATTGCCTCAGCTTGTGGCTGAACCAACCGAAGCAAGATCCAATTCCTTTGTGGGAACACACGAGTACTTAGCCCCAGAGATCATCAAAGGAGAAGGACATGGCGCTGCGGTTGACTGGTGGACTTTTGGGGTTCTCCTTTACGAGCTTTTATATGGTAAAACACCTTTCAAAGGTTACAACAACGACGAGACTTTGGCCAATGTTGTGTTGCAGAACCTCAAGTTTCCCGATAGTCCGCTTGTCAGCTTCCAGGCAAAGGATTTTATCAGAGGGCTTCTAGTTAAGGAACCAGAGAATCGACTCGGGTCACAGAAAGGATCTGCAGAGATCAAAAGACATCCTTTCTTTGAAGGATTGAATTGGGCTCTGATCCGGTGTGCAATCCCGCCTGAGCTGCCGGATTTCTACGAGTTTGGTGGTGGACCAGAGGATGCACCGGATTCTCCTGGAGGCAGTAATAATAAGTATCTTGAATGTAAAGCCATAGGCGATCATCTTGAGTTCGAGTTGTTTTAAGCAAGACAGAAATATTCTGGTAAAAATTGTCAAGAGTAAACATTGTTGTAAGTTATATATCTCTAAGTTCTCAAATGTAATATGTAAATTTAGCCTCGTCTTCTGAGACATAATATCATATATTCACCAGCTTAGTCCCAACAAAATCATAAGTATCTCAGTATTTAAATGTTGCCATTTCTTTTTCTAGATTACAATTTACAGGTAAAGTGTTGTCGAATGTCGAGTTTTATACTAAGCTAATTCCATAATTTTGGGTTTTAATCAAATTTGCAACACCAAATTAACGTCTTGCTAATTATATCAGAAGACAACACTTGCATGACGTGTTAATTTGGTGTTTCGGGGACTTCTTGGCGGCCGATTAATTTGTTTTTCAAAATATTTTTTAAACATAATAATTATAAATGTTTACATTATATAATTGCTTAGGCAAATCAATCGGTAAATAATTAATCAAATTTGTCAAAATTGCGATGATTGTTCATCTTCTACGTCTAAACAGCCAGTAGTAAGCCAATTAGACAGAAGTTTTCCTTATTTTTAGTTATTTTCCTTCTCAACAAAGATTGCAACATGCAAACATTAAAGAAGAAAAGCTCAAAAAAGACATCTTTGATCATCAGATTGGCTCCACTATAATTACGAAATTGGTTTTTTTTGTTTTTTACTTTTTTTCCTTTTGGCGGGATTGCTTGCTTTGATTTTGGAATGGTGTAAAACTAAAGCAAATTTTCGTTTGAGGAGATTATATTGAAGCAAAAGCAAAAGACAGTAAAAGTTACATAAATAGATATTGGGAGAGTCATAGAGACTTGTTGTAATAACAGGAAGAAAGAAAGAAAAATATGAGTAGCAAAAACTCAGGAGCTGCTGCAGCTTCTGGAATCAACAACACCAATGGTAAGCTACCAATGGAAGAGAATGAAGAAGAAGAGATATGGAGAGCCGCAGTCTCGAGGTTTCAAGCCCGAGAAGAAAAGATCAAGAGGAAGAAGATGATTGTTAAAGAAAAAGTTCAACAGCGGCTTGGTTTTGCAGAGGAAGCTACAAGATGCTTAACTCAAACATTGGAAGTAAGTGTAAAGCCTCTTTGTTTAACATGGTGGATTGGATTCTAAATCAACAAAAAGAGTTTAAAATGTTCGTACTTAAAACAGGAGCTAGAGATTATGGGAGATCCTATGAGAAAAGAAGTTGGAATGGTGAGGAAGGAAATCGAGATATCAAATCTTTGGCTCAAAGCTGTCAGAAGATGGTTTTTCACATTTCCCTCCTTCAAAATATTTTTCTTTTCTTGTTACTTTGCAGCTTTGTTTAACACAAGAGAATAATAACATGACAGGAGAAGGAATACAAAGAGACATTGGAAGCTTTCAACGAAAATAACAATGAGAAAGCTCACCTTGTTTCCATGTTAATGCAGGTATTTGATCTAAAACACTTAAGCTTTGTAGATTCCTACAGCAGATCCAATGTGTGTTAATCGATGAATTTTCTTTGGCAGCTACTGACTGAAAGTGAAAGATTGAGGATAAAGAAACTGGAGGAAATCAACAAAGACTGTTGGAACCTTGCAATGAGGAGAGAAACAATCTAAATGGATCTTACCTTAAAAGAGTCTGAAATTTTGTTTGAAGTTTTTGGTATTAGATTCTATTCAAGTTCTCTGTACTAAAACTGAGCTATGATGTAACACGATGTACGATAAAAGAATGGTTTTCCCAAGGGTTAAAGGTAAGAATGCTGCCAAAAAAGAATTTCTTGAAAGATACAAATTACTTCGATGCAAGATGTCTTTGTACACATGGATAATGTCACGACAAATCAAACATCATTATATTCATATATCCGAAACTGCTGCTTTGGCTATTTCTTTTACTTTGCTGGCTCAGTGTTTACATACCTATTTGCGTAATCTAAATACTCCTGCAAGTAACAATCAAACATAAAAGAGGTTTCCAAGTGAGATATGAGGAAATATAAGAACAGATTTCATCGGTCTTTAAGTATAAATTAATAACAGTACCTGAAGTATAACTACTGCAGCTAACTTGTCCAACATTGTCTTCTCTTGAACTGGATGCAGATTCAAGGGCTTCAACATCAGTTCAACGGTCTGTGGACAATATCAAATGAGATTCAAGGGCTTATAAGTTACAGAGTTCGTTAAATGCTAAAACTTTATTAACTAGGACTTGCAAGATTTTTAGATCTGAATCAAATATACCTTTGATGATAACCGCTCGTCCCAATATGTGTATTTCACATCCTTGAGTTTTTTGGTTTTACGAAGTTCCTCGATGAAAGAATTCACAGTGACAACCTGTTCCAAGTTGATAAATCCTGTTAGGTTATAAGTGCTACTGAAGAGGATAAATACTTAACAATTCAGTGGAAGAAAAAGCTTACATCTTCTACATTGTTCAGTTTGCCAAATGGATAACCAATGACTAAGCCAGACACAGAAAATGCTTTGACCTGCATGAGACAAGACATCAGTAAAGACAAATGATCGATGTAATCGACCGGAGTTAATAAGTGACATTGTTGATAGATATCTACAATGTCAAGAACTCGAATTGGATATAACTTTACAGTAAGTTTTCTACAGATATCAAACACCTAAAAGATTTGATCCTTTAATCACCAGTAATCACAAAAAGCCGTAGGATGAATGTATTGATCAATCCTTCAATCTTAGTAGACACTGATCTATATAACACTACCAAACTTTCCTCTTCATTAATAAAACAACTAAGAAATGATAGTTTCTCCATTTCTTAACAGGAACTAAAAAGCTGTGTATTTGTTTGAGGCCTCCTTTAAATCTAAGAGCTAAAACCAATCAAAATTTAAGCACCTACCAGATTCTGAAAATCTGTAGCCATCAAGTCAATGTTTGTTTTCTTCCTGAGCAGAACACTGCAAGAGAAGTAAGAGATTGTGCAATAGCTATGATGATTGATGAAATGAGTTGAATCAATTTTGACGAATATAACTAAACAGGATTTGCATTTTTGGAATTGGAACTATTTTGATTAAACTAATGCTGTAGTGAACAAGTATGAAACGAAAATTAATCTTGAATGATAAGTACCTCAGTGGAGATGCAACCATATTAGAAGGATCTGAAATAGCTAATCCAACATATTTATCACCAACATCTAACCCCAGAAACCTCCCAGGGACTGACACTTTTGTCTTCAACGCATTACCCAATAAGCCCAATGGCTTCACATACTTCATTTCCTGGACACATAAACACTTGCACAAATTCAGACTCAAAAATCAAAGATTGGTCAATAAAGTGCAGAAATTTGAGGATTGTTGTACCCAGAACCTTCAATCAGACCGAGGAAATTAGCATTTGAAAAGGATTTTAGAGCTTAATCAGAAAAAGGTTTAAATTTTAGTTTCTGTTGAATTGAAATGAATCTCTGACGTACTTAAAGGCGGAAACTTTCTGGCGAGAAGAAACGACGAAATGGTTCTGGTTAATGTTTCGAACTTTTTCAATTGCAGCGAACTCAAAACCTCACGATGGAGATGGACTGGATTCGAAGATTCACCGTCGGGGTCCGAGTCTCAAATGTCACAAATAAGAAAACCATGATCCCAAATACCACTCAACACTAGAATGACTATTTTATCCAAAATCTAAATTTTCATTACATCAGATTCTGTACTTGTATATAATATCAACAAAAACGCGATATTACAAATGATATAATAATTCGCATACGCTCAGGATTTAAATCTTATTTTTGTGGTATAACCAGTATAATTAGTATAAATAGCATTCATATTTTGAATTCTGTGTAGATAATGTCAAACAAAACTGGATAATTCAGATGATAACGAATCTAAATAATATCAAATAAAACGAAATAACTCATATGGTAATGACTCTCTCGTTCGAATCTCCTCTTTGTATAATACAACTGATATAACAAGTGATACAACTATATTCATTATTGGCATATTTCAGATTACAATTAAAGAAAACGTGATCTTTCAGCCACTGATCCCACTGTCGGTGAAGAAGAAAGAGCCAGAAAAAATATTATCTCCTCTAACAGAGTGTTGTTTTAAACCGGTAACCGGCTATTGTTTAACTGGTTTTCCGAATTTGATTCGGTTTAGCTTTAAGTGAAAATCTAACCGGATTAATATTCCATTTTTTGTTGAGGTTACTTGACCGGATTAATTCTTTGAATGAACAAACTCTCTTTGTTGAGGTTACTTGCAGAGGATCATATTGTAGTTTGATTGTAAAACAAAAGCTTCATTGACTTATACGAATTCTCAAACATTTAGACATAAATATATATTAGCATTAGGAGGAAAGAAAATAATTCCAAAACAGGGACAACTCCAATCTCAAAAAGAAACAATTCAGAGAAAATTTAAAGAGACCAACAAAGATTACAACACTTTCTTTAATGAAAGACTTGAGTTGAGATTCCCATCTGATGAAGAACACTTGACGTCGTTGATGAGGCTGACCGCAAGGCCTCAGCTAATGGCCCACCCATATTGTGATGGTTCCCTCCATTGCTCCACCAATTCAATTGCTCCCTCTCATTGTTGTTGTTATTGTTTCTCATGTTTTCTTCTTCTTCTTCATTGCCTGTGGAAAGTTTTAGAGAAAAATCTGAGGAAGCATTGTTACCAGGCGTTGAGATTGAAAGATGACAAGTGGCTGAGCTTATAGGACTGGAAGTAGGGTCTGATGATCTTGGCCAATCATCAAAGAAATGCCTCAAGATGTGACCATCGTCTGATCTTCCATTGCTGAATCCATTTTGAGCTTCATATGGCCTCTTGTTGTTGTTGCTTTCTTGTTTCATATCTGAAGAAAAACTGTGAGAGAGACAAATTCAAATCTTTTTATGATTAGACAAAACATGAACAAGATCCAACATTTAAACAATAACAAGATCCATTTACGTAGACTGATCAATTCAATAACCAAGTCCTATTAATTGTACACAATCTTCCACTATCAAAGAGACTTAGTAAGGGAAATAAATAAGTCAAATAAATTAAATTGTTTTAATTCTCAAATGTGTGTGTTTAAGAGGAAGTGGTTGCAGAATCTGAGAGCTTTTTTTTTGTTCTTGTATGCAGGTTTGGTCAGCTTTCACTGAGGACCTACCATCTCATAGTTATTTCAAAATAAATATGAGTATACATCTCTTTCTCTTTATTTCTCTCTCTTTTCTATTTCTCTGATTGAAAAGTCTCACCCAACTAGTAAAAAAGATTAGATTCTATCAAATCCAACTTATTATCATTATCTCTCAACAAAATAAAGAAAAGAAGAATATGTTTTTGTATCACAGCAAAGGATGATAAGTCTCTATGTCACCCAATTGCCAACATTACCCCTTTCTTCACAGCATCAATTCACAGTGAAATAACTATTCCACAAACTTTTAATCTCAATATATTTATTCAAAACTATGTTTTAAACCCTTTTTTATTAACCAAAGCTAATGATGACTTCACTTAAACAGAGTGTTTTGTTTCTTTCCATGTACCTTTGATGATGATGATTAAGGTGGAGATGTTGAGATGAACCAGAGGAGGAGAAGAAGTGGTTGATGTTTGGTCCATGACCAAGCTCTTGTCCTAAGACAAAGGAAGATGCAGTTGTTGTGGCTGTTGTGGTGGTAGTTGTGGTGGTTTCCACAGGCTTTCTTGAACGGTTTCTTCCACGGTGGATGTGGCGGTCACAGTACTTGTGTCCGGCTACAACATCCCTCGAACATCTCCATTTCTTCCCGTCCGTTCTCTTGCACCTCCCTGGCTCAGGATCCATTGCTCCTCTTCCCCAATACCCTGTTTTTTTTAGTGTGTGTTCATTAGTAACAACAAACAAAAATATCACTCTTAAGGCATTTGAAGCAGCCTTGTACCGATAAATGTATATATATTTTTGTTTGGTGAGGCTATAAATTGGAATTTCTAGATCTTGGAAACATAAATCCAACATGAAGAACAAAAAAAAAACATATGCATTCTTGATAAGAAAGATTCTTTCAAAGACATTAGAAGCAGAGAGAGAGATAGAGACTGACAAGAACGTTGGTGATGAGGAAAAGTATGTTGAAGAGGATGGTGAAGAAAGTGCAAAGGAGATTGATGGATGAGACTTTTCTTGATGGGTAAGAGAAGCTCTTGAGGAACAGAAGCACCAGCCAACATGTATCTATAGATCAGTGCTTGTAGCTCAAGTTCTTGCCACTGTGCCCAGCTGAAAAAGTTCCCCATCTCTACAAAATTTAACATAATAACCCATATCAAATATCAGCAATAAACTTCAACATTTGAGTGAAAAAAGTCTAGCCCTTTTCAAACAACTTACTGTGGAACCTGGATGAAGAAGAAGAAGAGTCAGGAGAGAAGCATGAGAAAGAGGAGGAAGAGGTGGGTTCAGGGGCAAAGAGAGGAAGAGGAGGAGCTGCAGCAGAAGTTGCAGTTTGGGACTGAATCTGATCAAAGAAAAAGTTTGATATCTTAGTTGCAGAGTCTTGTTCTTCTGACTCATTCTGCTGCTGACTTCTCCATTGCTTCAGTTGCAAGTCCATGGAACAAAGAGAGAGAGAGAAAGAAAGAGAGACAGACAGAGAAATGTGTTGGTTGCTTTTGGGATAGTTTTTTCCCCACTTCTTTTGTTTTTAGAGAGTCTGGCTTAGTAAGCAAAAGACAACCACAACAAAAGTCTTATTTGTTTGGCTTCTCATGTATATACCCCCAAAAAAAAAGCTTTTTTTTACTCTTTGTTCAAGAGAGCTAGAGATAAGTGTTCATTAGGGCACTTGAGAGAGAGCATAAAAGACAATGAGACAAGACAGTTGCGGTGGAAAACAAGATTAAGAGTAAAAAGAGTGAATTTTTTACAATATTTGATAGGTTTAAAAATGGTTTATTTCATTATATAAGAATAAAATTAGCAAGTCAGAAAAAAACAGAAAGAAAGCACTGCAAAATACAGATGGAGAGATAGTAACCTGCAGTGTTTATGTCTCACTGCCTTGGAAATATCACTTCCTTTTTTACCTCATTTTAATATTCCTTAAGTAGGTTAAAGATAAACGAGAAGCCTAATAAGATCAGGTAATTAAATAATCATTTACTGTGGTGAAAAGTAACCTTCAATTTTGGTTTTTTTTACCTCATTTTAATATTCCTTAAGTAGGTTAAAGATAAACGAGAAGCCTGTTTTTTTTTTTCAACAATCTCATTTATTATTTTATCGATTTTGAAACTTTCCGTTTAAAAAAAGTTAACTAGACACCGATGGACTTACATAAAAAAACAAAATTTCGTAGTTTTGCACATTTCGCAAGTTGATTCGCAACAAAAAAAACCTATTAAAAATCAAGTAATTAAATAATTATTTACTGTGGTGAAAAGTAACCTTCATATTTGGTGATACAGATGTCATTTGTTTCAGACATTGTGGTACAAATGGATTAGTAGATTCTACCTTCTAAGCATAATAATCACTTTGGATTTGACTAACTACACGGTCAACTGATGTAGTACATGTTAGTATTGTAGTCTCCATATAATTATGTTATTGTGCCACAAAATTACATATATGAACTGACTAACTATGTTTTTCTATTTATAAATAAACTACTTAATATAGAATTAGATTAGTGTATTTTTCCATATCATTATTTTAGCATTTCTACTGGTTTTTTAACCATGCTTGTCTTTGGCTAATAAATTATTATTAGTTTATTTTGTTAGTTCTGATTTGTAACCGTCGTTACTTTAACATTTGTTAAACTGTTACATTGTTTACTTATTTAAAAAATTAATCTGTAACGTCTATGTGTACTGAAACATTATTTTTGTGGTTCCCTTTTTTTGGAAAAAACATGGCTAGCTAGTATATCTAAGTATCGAACCAGGGAATAATATTATTACCAGAAAAGGCCAAGTAAACTTTGAAACATTTATTAAAAATGAAGTTAGAAACATTAACTTTATATCTTCACTTGGCCGAATAATAATACAAAAGACATGTATTATTTCAAAGTATCTTTATTTGGTGGTGCCAAAACAGAAAAAAACGATAGCATTATTTTGTAGTTTTGAGGAAATAAAGTAATAAACATGAGAAGGACGACAAGGATATTTCATGAAGGAGTGAGCCAGCCAAAGGCTCTTATGATAGAGCTTCCTAAGTTTTCTATTCATTCATTCCCACCAGTTTCGGCGGCATTTATATGTACTATGTCGAAATTACCTAAGCGTTGCGTGTTGCTTCTCCACAAGAAGAAATTATCACAAAATCAATTAACTATAAGGCATGATTGGCTTTAAGAATACTCAAAATATTATGGCTCATGTTCAATAGTACAAGTATCTACTTCATTTAAGTATTCAACTGTTCAAGTGTAAATCTTTGAAGCAAACAAAAACTTTGTTTGCAAATATTTACCATACTTTATTTTTTATTTTAAATTTTGAAAATCTTCAAGAAGGTTTCCTGCAACTGATTTTTCTAATATTTTGTGCCTTTGTAGTACTTTCGGGAAAATATGGTTTTTTTAGAATGCCTCCAAAAATATTAGCCTATAAAATTAAAATACAAATAATTTGCCTAATGATTGATCTTCTGCACTAATGATGGATCTTCACTAATAATGGATCTTGTGCGCAAATATCTTTGGGCCAGAACTTCTAAGATACAAAAAAAATAACTCTGCGCATTTTCTCCTCTCCTGACTATAAGAGAAAGCACAAAAGCAAGTGTGAACGTAATGAATTTGAAGCTACCAAGAATACATATTTATGTCTTTTTTTGTTTACATCAACACACACTATGTTTATATGGCAGTAAAGGTAACAAAACAACCAACTAAATGTTCATTATTTAATACAAAATACATTTTTTTTAATTGTTGCTCATGTTCCAATTGTTTGATGATTAAAAAAAATGAATATGACCAAGATTTTCTGAACACAAGGAACATAAATAAATTTAACAAACTATATTTGTTGTCTTATTTTTAAGAGCAAAAAAAAAAGAAAAAAAAAAAGATATTTCCAGAAATAAACATTTCAAGATCTATTGAAAATTCAGTGGACGAAGGTTGGGTCACGTGCTAAAATTAAGACCAAATGAGATCAAAAGAGGGCCCAGCCCAAACTCTCAATTTACCAAAAGCACAGATTTGAAAATCACGCGAGCCGAGCCGAGTT
Source organism: Cardamine chenopodiifolia (assembly GCA_963922655.1). NCBI lineage: Eukaryota > Viridiplantae > Streptophyta > Magnoliopsida > Brassicales > Brassicaceae > Cardamine > Cardamine chenopodiifolia. Next base: position 14,945,272 of record OZ000463.1, read on the forward strand.
GGAATGAGATGGAGCCGGACAACGAAATCAGCTTCTGAGCTCTAGTTTCCAACGGGGGCAGACCGTGGGTCCCGCCCTATAATGTGACTGAGACCCAATGACCAATTATGCGTGGGAGTATCTTATAATCTGACTTTTCTATCCCAAAAGGTACATTCTATTTACGCACTATGCCATTACTGTTCGTTTACGATGGGCCGGGCCGGGCCGTGGTGAATTGATTTATATTTATATATTTTCTGATTTTTCTACTACGTTTCAGTTTTTCTTCCCCTAACATCAAAACAAAATTATTTTCTTTATAATTTGTGATCAACCATTAAAATAATAATTTTCGATTGTATAGAAATAGAATGTGGCTGCAACTTTAGGGCAAGAATAAATGTAAAGAACTTTCTTGTACGATTTTTACAAGTATACTTCTGTTCTCATTTCTCAAAAGTTAAAGAATCCCAAGAAAATATTGTGAATGCTATAAAAGATTGATTGTTCTAATTTTGGTTCCCAAAATTTTTTAAGACTGATTAAATACCTATAGTGCTTACGTATGTATAATCATCTATTATAGAACAAATTTGACATATTGAAAGAGTTATAAATGGTTGAACAAATGGAGATTCATAAGAAGAAAAAAAGAAAAAGAGGAGCTAGGAATTTGTCACTTGTAAGACTATTGAAGTCACATGTCCATGACCAGACAAATATGTTTTCTGGGACATTGTGTCAAGTAATTTAATTTAATATATTAGTTATATTTTTGTTGTCAGAAATCAAACGTATGCAAATTACAGCAGAAGGTGAGTCGACGTGGGCACTAGACTCTCCATTTGGTTGTAAGAATTTTTATATTTGTCAAGTAAAAGGCAAGTCACGCCAGCACGCGAGGCCTCACGTGATACCACGTGCCTTATTATTTTCTTTGATTTGCCATGACTACGAGGCAGTGACTACTACGGTTATTACGATTATATAGTTTCATAACCATTGATTTCGGTTAACATTTTTCTTAACCTTTATAAATTAAGTTCACGATTATCAGACGGTGAATATAATGGTTCTAATATATATAAGTATAATGCTTGCTACATATATTCCGCATATTCGAACCATTGATCATTAGTCGTACTTCGATTCATTCTGTATTAGTCTATGTTCTATAGTCTATACCGCTTATTATGGTAACTGGGTTCGTTACATTTTGAACGATAATAGATTGAATATATAAAACGCTATCAGGGCCATTATAAAATCACGAGCCACTTCATTAGGAAACCTCTAATTTCTCAATGGGCTTTTATATTCAATATATCACAATTTGGATAATTCTTGTGGGCTTTTCCAACTCTCTGTTTTAACACGAACAAATGTTGTAAGATTTGATGTAGAATAAGAATTTACCAGAATTGTTAGTTTTAACATTTTAGTGATTCTACAAGTCAGTAAAAATATAGATTACTCGATCCCAAGCAAGCGAAGATACACCAAAATCCTCAAGTTAGGAGATGATCTCAAACCCTTCATTCGAATCGGGTATATATTCTTCTATTGTGACTTGTGAGCATACTAGATTATATTTTTGTGAACCGTTCGTCATATAATCAATCGATTGACACAATAACCTAAATTTTACTGCAAAAATAAAATAGCATAATATGATGGTCGTTGCCATTTCCTCGTGGATCTGCTTGTAGGCCCACCGTTGGATGGACCTTACCCATGAGATATCTTGGTGATCTCTCAATCCAGGCCATCCATTTGACTGAACGTTACGACTAATTTATGTTTGGTCCCTACCGCCACCGGTTCTTCTCTTATACAATCTCCAATGGTAAGATTCTTATGAATCTTATCTAATAAAAAAAATATAAAATTTTTTCAATGAAAAGAGATTTTAGAGACCTTTTTTTCTGTATCTGCATAAAATCACAATTTTATTTAATAGTAATAAAAAAAACAAATAATTTTTTTTTTACAGTAACTTAGTAATATTATTTAATCACTTTTCATTTTTTTATTTGAATATATATTTCTTTTCAAAAATTTCTGAAGGATTATACTAATTCGAATCTTAAAAGATTTTTTCCATGTGTTACAATATTACTGGTTATTATTTATTTAATAATATAATATTAAAAAAGTTAATAAAATTAAACAAAAAACTATTAAAATATATTTTTTAGAGATTTTCATGAATCTCAAGATTGCGATTGCGGATGTTCTAGCGATCAATCATACATTCTGTTTTAGGAACTCATGTATGCTTTTATTTGGAAATCACTTTGTGATATTTTTTTATTTTACTACACTCAATATGAAAAATTCCAATCTGTAAAGTGTGTTTATCGACCACACTCACAATAAATCCATGAAGACATGGCATATGTAACTTATAAAGTGAACCGTGTACTCATTGTTACTTTTATTACAAAACTTATATATCTCGTATATTGATATTGATGTTCGATTACTGAAATAAATAGTGTATGTAAGTTTCACGCCTTCAACTAACATTAGTACTCAATAGTCAATAATAGTTTACAAAAGAAAAATCAACTAATCCCAACAAAAGTTATGACTTTGATCAAGAAAACTACTTACACATAAATACGTGTAGATTAGCTCCGAAATAGTTACAAGTTTGAGCAATCAATAAGCAAAATCCACGATTTTCCCTCAAGTTCAATTTTTTTTTATTAAGTTTCTCTTGTTTGCTTGGATTCGGTGAAACAATGATGATGTAGAAGCTCCCAACGATTAATCAAATTGCAAAACGAAGGTAGAATTAATGAAATAATTAAATAAGATTAAGAAGGGAAGGTAAGAGTTGGAAAGAAGTTGATATTATTGTCTAAAGGGTTTAGTGAGATGCCTCCTCTCTTTCTGCCTTGTGTTTACATCTTTATTTTTCCATTCATTTTTTTCATTTTTCTCTTTTGTGTGTAGATATATCATTTTAAAAATAAATACCGAGATTGCGATATTATAGATTTCATTTTGTTGTTGTAAATGAGTAAATCGTGTAGGTTAGATGGATAATATCACTGTATAACAATGTGAAAAACAAGTGTTAGCGAATATTATTTGGTTCATTATTTATTGGCATATTTTAGGACCTAGGATGATTTCATAATCTTTTGGTTGTCAAAATGTCTTTTATTTTTGTTTGCATCTTTGAAACTGTCTCAGGAGCAAGTAGAAAGAAAATAAATGTTTGCTTATATGATTGGGCAGCTTGGGTGGGCAATTTCGGTTGGGCAGCTTCGGCTTTTATTTTATCTCATTTAATTAATAAGTAAAACCAAACTCTTTAATATCTTTCTGACTCTCTACTTACGCTTTTCTAAAATTACTATTCAGTTTGATCAGATTTTAAATAGCATGCATGCATATCAGATCATAAGATAATGGGCATATTCGTTTGACAGCCGCAGACAGTTGCGGTTGCAGCTGCGGTTTGTGATTTGCGGCTAAATATTGTGATTCTTGTTCGTTTAACAGTCGTGTGTCTGGTCGCAGAAACAATCGCAGACTCTTACGTCAGCCAAACAAACAGAAATTGGCCGTAACCGTAGTCGCAATAGTACCAAACACAACAGTACCAGACGCACCAATAAATTTTTTCATTGGCTGGAAATTTCTGATGCAGTAATCTGCGTCTGTCGCAGCGTTTGACCGCAAGAAGTTGTGACTGATAAACAAATATCGTTTAGTCGTATATTACAGCCGCATAAACCTGAATCTACCAAACATACATGGTTAATTTATTGAAATTCAAAAAACAATGCAAACGATAGGAAATAATAACAATAGACTACGGTATACAAATATATTGCGATCTGTTAATATGGGATTTCTTACTTGCATGGTTCAATCTTTAGTATAGCTAGTTAATAATAATTGAATTAACAATATATGTGAGATGAAATATCAATGCAAAAAGCGAGAGAAATGTGTGTTCTATTTAAGATGAAAGCATTGATGCGAAAAGAGTGAAGAATACTGATTCATATCATATTTTTGTTTATTGTTTTCGTAACTTTTTTTTCTTGTAGATGTGTTATATCATATGTGAATGTGATTGACTCCTTTAAAGATTACGAGCCCACCCATTACCCAAAGTTAGATTGGCACATTGTTGATTTAAAGAGCTAATCTTAACTCTAATTTTGTAGCAAGTATAACTAATTAATTGTTTTATTCTAAAATCAATTATGTATGTTTGAATTAAGATGGCAGCACAACTACTACGATATTAGTATAGATTACAACTATACAGGTCAACTTGCTTCAATTTGATAATGTCATTGCATTATATTATTATGAAGCTCGCTACATATAAGTAAATAGGATTCGGTAGAATGAAATAACTATACATTTGTGATTTGTGCTTTTGCTTTACAGCCGTCATCTTATTTGAAAGAGGAGAATCCATTTAAAATTCGAGAACAGCAAGTGGGCAAGCCAAGTTCCAAATAAAAGATAGAAGAAAAAAAAACCAAAATTTGCATTTGCAAACAATAAATGATTCATGGTTTTTGAAAAAAAATGATTCCTGAAACTGACCGTTAATATATTAATGTCAAAAAACCAGACGACAAAATCAATAGTTGGAAACTTGGAATCTTGGCATAATGAAACGAAATCGACGAAAAGAGATTAGAATACAATTGTTAACTTTCCAATCATTTAGCCAGAAAAAAGATTATAGATAGAACAATTTTTGTTTAAAATCCTTATAACTCTTTTGTTTAACTCTGAAATATAAAATTTCTTTAATATAGAATTTAGTAATTATACAAGCAACTAATAAAACATGAAATTCTCTTTTCCTAACTATGATCTTTTTATTTAAAAAAAAACTATGATCTTTTAAGAGCCATGGTTACACAATCCCGTAATAAATGATAATATATGTTCACTATTCAGTAACAACTATATATTTTTCTTCTTCTAATAATCCGATTACGAAAAGCCAAAAAAAATAAAACCCTTTAACAAAAAAGAGTTAAAAAATAGGATAATCATATGCTCCGTTTGTTTCAAATTTCGATCATATATAATTCAGATTTAAAAAGGTTAGCGAATTTCATTAAAATTTGAGAAAAATAAATCAAGCAACCTTAGATATTCGCATTAAACCAACGTTATATTTTAGAACTAAACAAAAATGTGCATCAATTCAATATTTATTTACGATGCATTTGAACACCTATTATGAAAAATACCAGTTTTTATAAAACTAATTCAGGATTTTGCAAAGTTCAAAGCTATCAAAAATTAAACAAAAAATATTAAGAAAATAAGTTATACATAATTTGAATTACAGAGAAGGATTCAAAATCTTCCATATCAATATCTGTAACTATATTTGCAAAATATGTGTAGCATGTATTAGTTTGGGTTTTCGGGTATCGGTTTTGAATTTTTGGGTTTTTGGATTTATATGCTTAAGATCTATTCGGGTAAATATAATATTTGGTTTGGATTCGGTTCGGTTTTATCCGGATTTAGATATTCGAAATATTGGAAAAAAATTGGTTAAATTTAAATAAATTTTGAATAAATTTTCACAAATATAACTAAATTTTTTGGGATATTTCGATTTATTTTGGATATTTTGGTTATTTTGATATTAAAATCATAGACATTTTGGTATTGTAATTATAATTTTTTTATAACTAAATTTAAATATAATTAATATTTTTTGTATATAATTGTATTTTGGGTATTTTGGATATCCATTTAATTTTTGATTCGAATTTAAATCGGTTATTTAGATATGAAAATTTAAGAATCGTTAGAATATTTTACCGGTTCACTTTCTCTTTTTTTTGGATCGCATTGAACTCAATTATTTGGATTCTGAGTTTTTTGCCCAGGCTATGTCTGTATCCAAACAAACCTCCAAATATATAGGATATAATAATATATGCGATTAACAAATCGAGTATTACGGCTAATTAGCCACCTCTAATTATTTGAAACAAAGATTATTGTATAAGAAAAAAGAAGAGAAAAACAAGCTGTAATAATTAAAGTATAGTTAAGAACTACGAACTTAACGGATACGTAAAACAAACAATTAAATAAAAAAACATAGAGAAAACAACCAAAATATAAAAGAGTGAGCAGAAGAGGACAGAGGAGAAACCTTTACCACACACAAACCCACTCAAAACTCCATCCACACACACATCTTCCATTAAAAACCAAAGCTTTTTTGCTTCAATTCATTCCCAAATCAGTAAAAATAGGTTTAATCGAAGAACCTCACCGGAACTCCACTGAGGAATTGCATCACTCGCGTTCCTGTTGTGGATTGAGGAAGAGGAACAGTTACAGAAACCAAGTCAAGGAGGACAAATCGAAAATGACGACGACGGAAGCTCCACAGCCACCGCAAGGTCAGCAGATGGTGAGCTTGAGTTTTAGTTGTCAGATGTCTAGAGAAGATGAGGAAATGGCTCGTTCTGCTCTCTCTCTCTGCTTTTAGAGCTAAAGAAGATGAGATTGAGAAGAGGAAAAAAATTTGGAAGTTCGTGAACGGGTTAAGGCTCAGTTGGGTCGTGTAGAGGAAGAGACCCGACGTCTTGCTAATATTCGTGAGGTTTGTTTGATTTTGGGTTTTGAAAGTTTGAAACTTTATAAGATCTCGGAATTTTATTTGAGATTTTTAAAGTTCCACTGGTTTTGAAATTTACAGTCATGCACGTTTATATTTTCTGTGGTTTGAAAATTTTGTTGCCATTTTGTGATTTTAGTAGATTAGGATTTCTAAGATGTGAAATTGTAAATTACGGTCATAAGATTGGTAAAGTGTGAAACTTTGTTTTAGCCCTTTATAAAAAATTTCAATTTGATAATTTGATGATCTGAAAATGATATATAACATACATAGTTTTGGTTGGAATTAAAATTAAAATTGGGTCAGGATCTCACCTTTTAATTATCTTGTAAGCAGATATATTGATTTCAAGTTCTTGTGTCTGCAAATTAGTAGAAAATTATACTCTTCCCAGGTTTCTGATTCTTCTTCGATGCTCATTGCGTCTATTGGTTTAAGCTTCGGAGTAACAGTGGTAATTTAAAAAAAAAAACACAGATTAAAGGGCGCTTGATTCTTAGACAGATTACGTGTCCACTAAACATCCAAAGTTTTCTAATTTCTGATTTTTATCCCTCTTATTATTCAGAGGTTAAAAAAAAACAGAATTAAGCACAATTAACTAGCTTCAATAAGCGGAGAATCAATATAAACTGATTTCAAATCCCCAAAAGAGGTTTTAGAAAAGTTCAACAGAAATGACCTCAATGGCTTTTTATTTGGGCGTTTTTAAACACTCATTCTAAAAAACAAGCCCAACCAAAATCAAAACACAAAATCCAAAGGAAATTGAATAAAAAAAAAGAGCAACATAATCCGATAGTGGTCAAGCAAAAAGAAATATACCCCCTAGAAATATATCCAGGTTGATGTTGACGTCACAGCACAAACCATCGAGACGACGATGCTCAGTACTTGTAATCCTTGACGTGAAGGCTCTCTGCTGCTCCATCACCAAGCTTAGCGTCACCTTTGTAAGTTCCAAGTGTGGCTTCAGAGTTAGCTTTGCACCTCACATACAACGCCTCTTGAGCTGCCTTCACATTCTCTTCTTTGCCTGCCCATGTCTTCAAGGTGCTCTGTTGCAACGCACGCCCGAATGAGAAAGACAGCGACCATGGCTTCTTGGTCTTCAACTGGTTCATCGCGTTCAAGTTCCTTGTGGCTTCTTCCTCGCTCTGTCCTCCTGATAGGAAAACAATGGCTGGAACAGCTGCTGGAACGGTTCTCTGAAGGGCACGGACGGTGTGCTCGGCGATGACTTCTGGTGTAACCTTGGGGCTGTCTGATCCAGGTGTGACCATGTTAGGCTTCAAGAGAGTTCCCTCGAGCAAGACGTGGTGGTCACTAAGAGCCTTGTAGCAAGCTGCAAGAACACGTTCGGTCACAGCAGCACACTTGTGAATGTCATGTGATCCATCAACTAGGATCTCAGGCTCAACAATGGGTACAAGACCATTCTCTTGGCAGATAACAGCGTATCTAGCTAATCCGTAAGCATTCTCATGGATGGATAGCTCAGACGGCTCGTTCTCGCCAATCTTGAGGACAGATCGCCACTTGGCGAAACGAGCACCAGCTTCGTAATACTTCTTGCAACGGTCACCGAGACCGTCAAGACCTTGAGTGGTGGTTTCACCGTTGGTTCCAGCTAGCTCAACGGTACCCTTGTCAACTTTGATACCGGGAAGAACTCCTCCTTCCTTCAAGATATCAACAAAAAGCTTACCTGTACAAGAAACAACAACAGTATGAAACAAATACATACACATAACAGAGTATACATAAGGCAAAAATGAATTGAGTTTCATACCATCGGAACTCTTTTGGTAAAGAGTTTCTTCGAAGAGGATGACACCGCTAAGGCATGGGAGAGCACCAGGGGCGGTGAAGAGAAGCTGACGGAGGTTACGTCTGTTGGTCTCAACGTTCTCGACGTTGATGCTAGCTAGACGCTTTCCGATGGTTCCAGTGGATTCATCGGCGGCGAGAATACCTTTTCCAGGTGTGCCGATGTAGGCAGCGTTGGCGATCAGCTCATCTGCGATTACGCATAAACAAAATTACGAAACGGATTAAGAAAAATCAATTACCATGAGAGATAATAAAAGAAAACTTCAGATCGTGAACACAATATTTTAGATCCGTTCGTTTACTATAACAGATCGATTTTACAACGGCTGAATCAGATCTAAGCAAGTGTTTGACCGTAGAAATCGTCGACAGATCCATTAAACTCCTATTAGAAGCTGAGATAAAGCATCTAATCCAGATCTAGAGAGTTAAAACACAGCGAAACAAGCAACAGATCTAAACCTTTCAGGAGAAGTATCAAATACAATACACGAATTTGAAGACGTAATTGCGATAGTGAAGAAGAGATAGATCTTACCGGCGAATTTGCTGGTGAAGGCAGACATGACGAAAAGATCGAGAAATTTCAGAGACAGTGCGGAAGAAGGCAGTCGAAAGAGAAGCTGGTGGACCAGTCGAGGAAAAGGGTGAGTTTTATAGCTGCGGATGAGAAGGCTATTGGTTGGTGAAAATACAATCAAGGGTTAGATCTGTGGCATGTTCTCCAAGAAACTGCATCTCAGCCGTTGGATCTTCACGTGGTATTGTTGGCAGTTTTGGCTAATCTCGGTTCTACCCCTTAATACTTTACATTTACATTCGATTAGTTGAGGGGTAATTTGGTATTGCAAATGATATTTCAGAAAAAGCATGACTTCGGCCTTACCACGGCCTAAACCGTCAAACAAATTATACACTTTAGTTTGTGAAATAATAAAACCCATTAATTATAATTATATGATTTTTAATAATTTCTTTTTTTTTTTTGTATTTTAAGCATAATACACACTCAACAGTTTGACTACGAAAATCAATAGAATATTCTTATTGAAAATGCTGTGTGTTTCTAGATTCGGAGAAAAGTGTGACTTTGAGAACTCCGAACATAGAAAATTAGATCTGAGATATAGATAGAGACACAACCGAAACCAGCTGCGACTCTTCGAACCAATGAAAAATCAAAACCATCAAAGTCTTTTTGCTTATACAAACAGGATGTAGTCACGACTCACTTAAGAGTATACAATTTTTTTTAAAGTTCATTTTGAGTTTTAGTTTTTAAAGTTGTCTTTTAGGATCTTTAATGGTTTTTCTTATTTCTATCTTTTAGACTTTGGATTTTAGGTATAAGTAATTATAAAATGATACATCTCACTATATGATTTTGACACGTATTTCAACATATTATTAATTAGATTTGGATATGCGTATATAATTTTTTAAAAGCTCGTTGACAAAAAGAAACAACTAAAAAACCTCTCTGATCTACTACAAGTAAAATATGATTATAAATGGAAACATATGTTATGATATTTCAGAAAGAAAATTAAATAGGAAATACAGAATTTAAGAAGAAATTAGGGACAGAAAAGGAAACAAAATATACCAAAAAAAGAAAAGAAATGAATATGTGTATACATGTAAATAGAAACACGGATGTGACTCTATGGTCTGTTTCCAAATCGATTAGATAGTAAATTTAACTTTTGTAATTGTCATTTTCTATTTTTGTGTGATTTTTTTCCATTTGGTCCAACAAAACATATTCAGCAAAATTCAACATCAATAGTGTCCTTACATGATATATTCGTTCGTATATGGGTGCTTTTCCATTTTCATAACTATATTATTATTGTGACATCTACATAAAAAAAAAAAGTTTCAATGCCAAATAATAACATGAACCGAAGTAGAATTCTCAAACGTATTCAAAGTATCATCAATCTAAATATTGCTAAAAGCCATAATTGAATCTTCTAACGTTACATTGAAACAAGAAGATGAAAAGAACGAAGACAAAAGGATGGATAAAAGATACATGACATGACCCAATTAATAGATGTAAGGAAGTATTCTCCAGGGGACAAGTCTTAGGTACTCTGCCCAGATCTCCTTGTACTTCTCTGCACATCGAACCTCGTCTCTTCGCTCTCTCCATATCAACAGTATCAGAAGATATACCGGGTAGAAATATGGAACCGGAGAACTGAGAATACACAAGACAAAAAAACAGCTTTGGAAAATGAACTTGAACGCTGAAAATCGCACAATATCAATCTATTAAATCAGGTTTAAGATCAACATCTTTAGTTTAAGCCAAAATTGACTTAGAAAATTTTGAGGTATTAGTTTCTACATGACTTTGGTAGTTGTAAGATGAACTCAACCAGAAAAAGTTACCTTATTCCACATGGCAAACTGAAGGAGAGAGCAAGCATCAAGTCACCAAGGTAATTACAGTGCCTTGCAATTCCCCTGTAATATATAATAAAACAGCATCAAAGCTATCGGAAATATTTCATTGCGGAAATTTTACTCCACCATTCGCAACATGATACTATCAAAAACAAAGACCAAAAGAAACTAGAGAAGGATAGAAGGATCATACCAATAGCCTGAAGCCAGCAACTTTCCACCTACGACCACTGGTGGCTTTCCCCATATAGGTAATTTTGGGTTCTTCTTAAAAATATGTTTTTGTTTGTTGGCCCCTCGAAAAACCATGTATCTACCAAATCAGAATTTGTGGGTTTCTTAGTTTAGTTTCTAAGAATGTAAATAACCCAATGACTGAGAATTTACCCAATCAAGAACACAAGGCAATTGGCCACAATAGCAGGAACTGTTAGTTCTACTTTGTTGTGCAAAAGCCACCAGCCCTGTACCAGAGAGAAGACAATCCAGTCACAGAGGGATCAAGCATTCAAGATCAATATTGTTCCGAGAATATAACTGTCACATGCCAAGAAGACACTGTCAATATGATAAATTTAACTATGTTCTATTTGTGTTCAAGCTCACAGTTACATGCCTGAATGCTAAAAGTGAAAGGAATCCACAGGAGATCTCCAAACACCAGCATGAAGCCCAGTCTCTCTGCAATTATGTCCCACCTGGAAGAAGCAAAATCAAAGTAAGTGGAATAATGAAAATAGTCATATTTTGGTATGACAGATATGTTTCCTCAAGACGCCATGAACTTACGTAGAGGTCATGTATTCTTCATGAATAAAGTAGTCCAATATATATAACTGCAATTGTAAAATTAATCAGAACTAACAAAACACAGATGATCAGAAGTTCAAGAAGCAGGAGTTGTAAGTAAACCCAAATATACCGCACAAAAGATCTGGTAAAGAATCATCGACTGACTCAAGGAAGCATCCTGAACATTTTTTGCCAGAATTGAGAGATTGATGAGCAGCCATCCCATCATCCCAGCTCTGACGAAGAAAAACCTACACAAGGAATATTTCCCTACATCAAAAACATGCATAACTATAGATAGTATTATCAAACCGCTACTCGATATCTCTACTAAGCAAACTGAAGCAGTGATGCTGCCTGGCTTTACAACAGAAGGAAAAGCGGAAAGAAGGATTACTTTAGATCTATGCTCATAAACTGAGGATTCAGCTGTATTCCAAACCACCTATCACATGACACAAACAAGATGAGAAAAAAACCATAGCAGTTGTTTGGAAGAGGCAAGTGAACGACATAAACTTCTAGTTACAGTAGCAATGTTCAAAAGCTAAAGTCAATGCTGTTAATAGGAATTACGAAGAAGCAACAACCATTCCAGGAGAAATTACTCAACACTATGGGATTTATAGAATTGTATTGGCCAAACCGTTGTTTTCAACTCTTTGTACCAGGTTAGGGATTATTTCTTAGTTTTGGTCTGGCAGGAGTTAAAATATATAACTCTTAAGCAAAATCTTTTGGGATAAGAAATTAGTAGATCCACACATGTATTATGCCAGTACCAGTCATGTACAAGATTTCCTGAGACATGAGGCTTTAAGGAAGAACTCTTATCCGAGGAACTGCGTCCAGTAACATACAATGCTAATGTCACCTGAGAATATCAAGTGAAATCATGGAGATTAAACGCTACACTACCAAAAGCAAATTCATAAACTCAGAGACACATATCTGAACTAAGACTAAGATCAAGACAACCACAAATTAGGATTTGAATCATCTTACCAAAACACAGAAAATAAAAGTAGCTGAGAGTAGCTCAAGTCCTCTATCCGCAACCACCTACAAAACATCTCGATGCTATGAATACAAGAAAGCATAAATCTATATCATTCGGATTCATAGAAAGTCACAATTGCAATCTTAACATTGGTTTCTATGATCACAAAATGGTAATTACACTTACAAGAGGTGATACAATGCCGAGTTTTGCACAGATTCCCAAAATAGCTACCAACAATGTTAGTGCGAGTAGACCTGAAAATATTTTTGGGGAGAATTAACAAAATTAACGGAAATTAAAGTTTCGAGCTCACATAATCTGAGGAATTTATAGAGACTGAATCAGAGCAAATAACCATTGCATCGGTAACGAAGTTGAGAGCCATCTGATAAAAGGACGCCGCGAATAACTTTCCCGGGGAGAATTCCTCCGGCAACGGCCAAGTAAACGAAGTAAAACACCAGCACATAAATCTGAATCTCCGAACGAATTCAACAAAATTTGATCAAAAAGCGAAGCAAAAATCACGAGGGCAAATGCGAGATTGAATCAAAGCTAAAGAGGCAGCAGCTCACCGATTGCAATGAAGGAATAAGAGATGGTAGAAGAACACTGAGATCCATATCTAGCATTAGTAGAAGGATTTCAAAGTAGAAGATGAAGCAGTCAAAAATCGTTTGTATCGCCTTCTCGCTTTGTTAATTTCAGTTTTCAGATAGACAAAATAAATGATTTCAATTTTTAGTGGGAAGCTCGTGCTGTGCTGGTGTTTTGAGTGTTGACTCTGACGAGCTCATAGACTGCTCACTTGTATAACTAGGCGAAACTACAAAAAGAAAACCCTTGTATTCTTAATTTCAAACGAATAAAGCCTTAAGTTAAACATTGTGTCGAACCAAACCCTCGAATTGCAAAATTCTCCCTAGGGATCTTAATGTGGACATTTGATGGAAAACAAATTTTAGTGACGACATGGCCCGTCTCATTATATGAAGCCCAGGGCCCTGAATTTTTCCATTTCATGTTCATGGCGGGCATTAAACGAACTTAACCGTGGACTTATGGTTGTGAGAAAACGACATCGTTTGGCTAAGCGCTTAGGATTTTTAAAATGTGTTAAACGATATCGTTTGGCTAAATTGAGGCAATCACGTGACGTTAATGATTTTGATGTCAAGAAATAAATATATTTACTGAATATATTAAAGAGACACAAAACACAATATATACTTCAGTTTAGACTAACTTTTAAACAGATATATGTTCTATATAAACTAAGGTTCTCTAAACATTAGTGAGTTCTGAGATGGTACACGTGCCACTATCAAACTCTTTTTTTAATCATTTTTCTTAATTTTTTTATTTTTAACCAAAATTCCAATTTCCTAAAAGAAATTAAAAAATTAAAATCTTATTATGTTATTCTAACCAAAACCCCAAAAGTTGTCTTCCAAAAAACACAATCAAATAAAATGGAATTTTATTATAAAAACCTCTTTTATTCCATTCCTAATTTCTTTTATTTTTTAAAACCAAAATTCCCCAAAACTCTCCAAAGTTCTTATATAATATTCTTATATAATAAAGTAAGATTATGGAGCTCTAAGGTGTTGATACGTAGCACTATCAAAACTCCCAAAACTATTATGTGTATATTTAATAGTGAAACAACAAAAAAGACTTTAAAATAATAAAAATAAAACAAACAAATACATAAAAATGCAACAATAAAAACAACATTAAAAAAATATAATTCTTTTATCAAAAAATATATATCAAACACAAATACGCACAACGTGAGCGATACTTTTCCTAGTACATATACTGAACAGTTTGTCTTGCAGTTAAACATCTATAAATAACCCATTAAAAAAAACTCAATAGAAATCTCCGTAACTAAGTATTATACTATTATAAAAAAAAAATCTAAGTAAATAGTAGAATATCATCTCTACTTTGAACATACATAGAGACGATCTTCACCAATCAAATTTCACCGACCAGTAGTTAGTTCTTTTTCCCAAACCACACGTTGGTTTATTTGGTAAAATTTTTAAAGAGGCAATTACAGTTGACCACTTGTTGTAGCAAAGAGTCGTGGGGCCAGTTGACCAAAAGCAACTTGCTTGCCTACATTTTTGTCAATATATTTTCTTTTGTTTTATTATCTGACCATTTTAACATCTAACCCACACAAATAATCTTTGATTTAGACATACGATGATAAATTTGTATTTATGTTAGCCATTAACCCTTTTAGAGAAAAAAAAAGAAATAAATGTCATATTCATTGCGTGTATTTTAATTGTTGGTGGAATGATTCAAAATTTCATATTTTTAAAAACAAAGGGTAATTATTGACAATTTATCACAGCGACAGAGAAAATTTAAGTTCCGGTTAGTTCCTTTGGTTTTACGGATCTATTATAGAAATACATTAAATTTGACATTTTAGTCGTCAATTATATAAAAAAAGGGATGGTGGCGAACCACCACACACACGGAAACAAGAACAACCAATGAAAATTCGATAATGCCTGAAGCCAATTGATTATAGCCGTTTGCTGTTTTGGGAACAAAAGTTGCTTGAGAGAGAGAGCTAGAACAAGGTAAACCCTAATCCCAATCTCTAGGGTTTCAAGTTTTATCATTTCCCTCTCCTGATAATTTCAAATCTCTGAACCTGGATGCTTATTTTTCATATATGTGTGTAGGATCGTCTTTATTGTGAATTGGGCTTTATTCAGATTTGTGCATAGATCAAAATTTGAAAATTTTCATCGCAGAGATAGTTTAATTTTCTAAGGGAATATTTTTAAAAACAAATTCAGGGATCTAATAAAACCCTAGATTGATCGATATGAGTACTCAAGGGACAGGGCCTTCTTCAACATCAGGAAGGAGAAGCACTTCAAGTGTACGGAGAGGACCACCACCGTTTAAGAAACAAGTCCAATCAGAGAACGGAAGTGTCAATAATGGAAACACCTCTAAACCCAATTCACCTCCTTCTCAACCTCCTCCTTCTAATGGAGAGAGAACAGTTAAGAAGCTTCGTTTATCAAAAGCTCTCACTATTCCTGAAGGAACCACTGTTTTTGATGCTTGTCGAAGAATGGCTGCGAGGCGTGTTGATGCATGTTTATTGACTGATTCAAGTGCTCTTCTTTCTGGGATTGTTACTGATAAAGATGTAGCTACAAGAGTGATTGCTGAAGGGTTGAGACCGGATCTAACTTTGGTCTCTAAGGTTATGACGAGGAATCCTATTTTTGTTACATCTGATTCGTTAGCGACCGAGGCGCTTCAGAAGATGGTTCAAGGCAAATTTAGACACTTGCCTGTTGTTGAGAATGGTCAAGTCATTGCTTTGTTGGATATTACAAAGTGTTTGTACGATGCTATTTCTAGGATGGAGAAAGCTGCAGAGCAAGGTAGTGCTTTAGCAGCTGCAGCTGAAGGTGTGGAGAAGCAATGGGGAAGTGGATATTCTGCGCCGTATGCTTTCATTGAAACTTTGAGGGAAAGAATGTTTAAACCCGCTTTGTCAACGATAATCACAGATAATTCAAAGGTTGCTCTTGTAGCACCAACAGATCCTGTTTATGTTGCCGCGAAAAGGATGCGGGATTTGCGGGTTAACTCTGTAATCATTTCCATGGGGAAAAAAATCAATGGAATCTTGACTTCAAAGGACATTCTGATGCGAGTGGTGGCACAAAATTTATCTCCTGAATCGACTTTTGTGGAGAAGGTAATGACACCTAATCCAGAATGTGCATCACTAGAGACTACGATTCTGGATGCGTTGCATATGATGCATGATGGGAAGTTTCTACATCTTCCAATTATAGATAAAGACGGATCTGCTGCGGCTTGTGTAGATGTTCTTCAGATAACTCACGCTGCGATTTCAATGGTTGAGAACAGTTCTGGTGCTGTGAATGATATGGCGAATACGATGATGCAGAAATTCTGGGATTCAGCTCTTGCGTTAGAGCCACCTGATGATTCTGACTCTCAAAGTGAAATGTCGGCAATGATGCATTCAGATATTGGGAAGCTCACTTCGTACCCTTCTCTAGGACTTGGGAACTTTTTTTCATTCAAATTCGAAGATCTTAAGGGCCGTGTACATCGGTTTACTTCTGCTGCTGAAAACCTTGAAGAGCTGATGGGTATTGTGATGCAAAGAATTGGCAGCGACATCAATAATGTAGAACAACAGCCTCAGATTATATATGAGGATGATGAAGGTGATAAGGTTTTGATTACATCGGATAGCGATTTGGTTGGTGCTGTTATTCTTGCTAGGTCTGCAGGACAAAAGGTTTTGAGGCTGCATCT
Source organism: Cardamine chenopodiifolia (assembly GCA_963922655.1). Lineage (NCBI taxonomy): Eukaryota > Viridiplantae > Streptophyta > Magnoliopsida > Brassicales > Brassicaceae > Cardamine > Cardamine chenopodiifolia. The sequence goes on from OZ000463.1 coordinate 14,962,287, forward strand.
GGACTTCACCGAGTCAACAAGGAGCTTGAGCTCAGAAACCGGCCAACTCAAGACAGCGGATTCTCGAGATAGAGGAAGCGGATGGGTTTTGTGGCGTGGTGGTGTGGTGGTATCAGGAGCTATTTTCCTAACAAGCATAGCCGTAGTTGTTTACTTGAAACGTTCAAAGATATGATTCTTGCTGAAGCAAAATTGTTTGGGAGGCAAAAGAAAGCTCTCTTTTTTTCTTTTTTGGTAAAGTTTTATACATACAATTTGTCTCTTTTGTCTTTTGGGTTTACATGTTTTGCGGATACAAAAAAGAAGCTTTATTCCCCTAAGACAATTTAAATTAACAGGGGAAAATACACTATTCAAATTAACAGGGAATGTTGTTACATTGCAATTTCTAGTATTTGATCTAATTGAATATGTATTTGCTTTCGGTCTTGTAATGAATTTGTGTCATACTGTTGCTTTACCAAAAGAGATTGTAATGAATTCGACACAACAAGGTCTATCTTGTTGATCATTACTAGAGCTAAAAACATACGTTAGAATGAGTGGAGAAAGAGTTTATTTTACCAAGGTATATATAGTTTACAACGGATTTAAATAAAAGCAGATTTTCCCGAGAGGTTAAGGGGGAAGACTTAAGTTCTTCTGTACATAAGTGCGCGTGGGTTCGAACCCCACAGCCTTAAATCTGTAGCTCTCTTTCTGGTTGAGTTTTCAAAGGATGCAGCTTCGAGAAAATTTATGTTCACCTGAAGAAAAGAGAGAGAGACAGAGAGAGCTCAAAGACTAATAAAATCGGATGTTCCTTTGTGACGACGGACTCACGTTATGAGGCAATTTGTATTTTACGATTGGTCCAACTGGTAGTTGAATCTTGTTCAAGACGATCTCCTCTTGGAGATGGAATCATTAAACTTCCAAACCTGCTTTCACCACATTTTATTTCTCACCTAACCAAGTTCCCCAAGTTTCTATCTAAACCGAAATTATGGACATATGAACATTTATTTTCCTTAATTGTGCAATCGGTTATTTTGGAAACATAATGAGTTATCTATCGAAGAGCCATGTGACTATGTGAATCTCGTACATGTTAAAACATTAATCAGAGAGCAGAAAGAGACGGAAGGATTACGAGATAACAAAACAAAAGCTAATAACATTCAAAGTAAGGCTACTGTCCTTCGAAAAGGCAGCAGAGCTCACATGAAATCCAAACACACTGTTTTCTCTCTTCTCTACCAAAAAAGTAGAACCGATTCAACTGAAAACATATCCTTTATTTCACTCTTTTAAACCTCAAGTGATTATCAAACTCTCAGCTCTGTTTGATTCCTCTCTCTCTCTAGTATGGCTCGACGGGCTTGCGGAAGTTGGCTCCTGCATACACTGCCTCTGCTCCAAGCTCCTCCTCAATTCGCAATAGCTATTTCATTATATCACAAACATTACGAGCATATTAGTCTGATGAATCTATCTACTGTGATCGTCTATCAATAAAAAAAACAAGAGATCTTGTTACTAAACCTGGTTGTATTTGGCAAGACGCTCTGATCTGCAAGGAGCTCCGGTCTTGATTTGCCCCTGTTATATGACAACAATACTTACAGACTCAGATTTCGTGATATTATTTGGACAAAGCACAATGGGAGATGTCTTGCTATTTAATTGTGGGTTTTTACTTACGGTTGATAAACCGACAGATAAGTCAGCAATGAAGGTGTCCTCGGTCTCTCCACTACGATGACTGGCCATTACTCCCCAACCAGCTCTCTTTGACATCTTAACCGCTTCAATACTCTCGGTTACAGATCCGATTTGGTTAACCTATTCATTCATTCACCAAGGATATATTAACACTATTTCAATGATTTCAAATTGACCTGTACTAGTGAAGAATACTCTTGTGGGTGAGGATGTTTTTTACCTTCAAAAGAAGAGCATTGCAAGACTTTTCATTGATTGCCTTCTCAACCCTCTGCATACGAAAGAGTGTTAGAGATATAAGCACCTTGGGCGAGAGAGAGTTCTAAAGTAAACACTTGATTAACAACAATGGCAGACCTTGGGGTTGGTGACCAACAGATCATCTCCGACAATCTGAACTTTCTCGCCACACTCGGCGGTCATTTTAGCATAGTGCTCCCAGTCGTCTTGGTCAAATGGGTCTTCAATGGATACAATTGGGTACTCTGAAACAAATGACTTGTACAGGTCCTTGAGAGCATCTCCAGATATCTTCTGAGAGCCATCGTTGTTCTGCAAATACATAAATAGAGCAGTGGGTAGATGTTGAGAGCATTGTTCATGATTTCTTCTCAAGGAGGGTTCAGGGTTTCTAAAGAAATTGATCGTTTCACCTCTTCTTTGAAGTTCAAGTCGTATTTCTTGTCTGATGAGTAGAACTCAGATGCAGCGACATCCATTCCAATGACAACCTTGCCAGTGTATCCGGCCTTCTCGATGGCAGTCTTGAGAAGTTCAAGACCTTCCTTGTTCTCCTGAATGTTTGGTGCAAAGCCACCTTCATCACCAACGTTTGTTGCATCCTGGCCGTACTTCTTCTTAATAACAGACTGAAAATTCGCATGAGAACAAGAAGAATGAGTAAGTGACATAAGAGAAATGTGAGATCATTCATAGAACAAGAAGAAATCAATCAAGCAATTTTCAGTGTAGTTAAAAGGAGTAAAGACAAAAGACATGTTATTTTGAACATACATTCTTAAATCATTATTCAATATAATATGAGCATTTCAAAGACGAAAATGATTCAAGATATACCTTCAAGTTGTGGTAAACTTCCACACCCATTTTCATGGCTTCTTTGAAAGATGAAGCTCCAACAGGGAGAATCATGAACTCCTGCATCGCAAGCTTGTTTCCCGCATGGGATCCACCGTTGATGACATTGAAGGCAGGAACTGGCAGCACAATCTTTGGGTTACCAGCAAGATTGGCAATGTGCTGCACAAAGATACAAAGCAAAGCAAAAAAAAAAATCAGATGACCTTGTACCATAAAACACAGTGGCAATGTTTTGTGCTAACAGCTACAAGAGACCAGTTTTTGGTACAAGAATCATCAAACCTTGTAGAGAGGAATTCCATTGACAACAGCTCCAGCTTTGCAGACGGCAAGAGAAACAGCAAGAATTGCATTGGCTCCAAGCTGTTAACAAACACAAGAAGCAAGCTGGTTAAACCATCTCTCATTCTCAAGTGATGGCACAAACAAGAAGTATTCTCAAAGCACCTTTTGCTTGCACCAGCCCCATTCATTTTGAGTCCCATCAAGTTCGTGAACCATGTAGTTGTCAATAGCAGTCTGCTGAGTTGGGTCCTGCAACAAGCAAAAAAACAAACACAAAGTTTAAGCAAGAGATCCACGCTGGCAAAAAAAAAAAGCTTTAGAAACATTTGATGCAGAGAGGGTTTAACAGGTGCGTCACCTTGCCAATCAATGCTGGGCCAATGATTGAGTTAACATTTCCAACAGCCTATAAGCATCAATAAGAAAATATGTCAAAAAAAAATGTCACATTCGGATAACATTCGTTCTGTACATAATCACCAACCATAACACATTTCTCACCTTTGAGACACCTTTTCCAAGGTAGTCTGATCCTCCATCCCTCAGCTCAAGGGCCTCGTAGATTCCTATAATAGGGTTTACAATAAGTTAATAGACCAAAATATCAACTAAGACAGATTAATCCAACAAACATATATATCTGCATAAGCCAAACAAACGAATAACATAACCTACAGTGAATATTAGGCAGACATAGTTATTTTAAAAGAATTAAAAAAACCGAGGAAAATTCAGAAAGTGAACATACCAGTGGAAGCTCCACTAGGAACGGCAGCTGTAACCTTAACGCCGGTGGATGTGTGGACATCGACCTAAAAAAATTAACATATAAATCCCAAAATCATCGGTTCTCTTACTACTTTCAAATCAATCGGTGAAAAATCAAATCGGACGGTAGGATTTGAGCTAAAAACAATTAGGGAGAATAAGATTACAGATCGGACTAACTCCGATCCGTTGTACAGATTGTCAAAGATAGGAAAATCAGCTAAAATTCGATTAAGAAAAACCGAATATAACCATCAAGCACAGCTTCATTTCTTCCAAATAAAACACTGATCATCACTCAAAGTATTTCAAGTAGCTCAAAAAGCGATGTACAGAGGTAGATAGCAGAATCAGTTAAAATAGTCATCATCCAAACAGATCTACAAGGAATAAACAATTTACAAAGCGTGAAAAAACGATCGGAGAGCTAAGAAGAAGCAAACCTCGACGGTGGGGTTTCCACGGCTGTCGAAGATCTGTCTAGCTTTAACAACAGTGATAGTAGCCATAGTTCGATTAGATCTTAGCTAATGACGACGATAAGAAGCAAGAAAGGTTCGAAGGTTTTGCATAAGAACGCTCGTCGATGCTTGATTTACAGAGATACGAATCTGAGCTCTAGCTTCATATATAAAAGGCAATCTGTCGGTAAAAAGAATAGGCTGAGATATATCTGTTATAATAATAAATTTGTTTAATTTTTTTAAAAAAATTCGAAAACTAAAAAACTACTAAAAATTCTTAAGATTTTTAAGTTAATTACAAAAAAAATATGATGCATCCATTTGATCCAATGAAATCAGAGGAAGCCTAATCCATTAAAAAAATCGAAAATTGATAATTTGGATTTTTTAAAAATATTATATTTGGAAAAAAAAAAAAAATCGAACGCGGTATTTTGTTGCGTTGATAATGCATGTATGAATCGAACCAAAAATACCAAATACCAAAAATCCTGAATACCGAAATCTTGATCCAATGAAATCAGAGGAAGCCTAATCCATTAAAATAAATCGAAAATTGATAATTTAGATTTTTAAAAAATATTATATTTGGAAAAGAAAATAAAATTGAACGCGGTATTTTGTTGCGTTGATAATGCATGTATGAATCGAACCAAAAATCCTGAATACCGAAGCACCTTTCCAATTTTATCAGTATATGACAACTGCATATAATCAAGTAAAGAGGAAGAAAACACTGATCAAGTAAAGAGGAAGAAAACTCAGGGTTTGCAGTTCTGAAGATGAGAGAATACATGGAATAGATCAGCCTGAGACATCGAATAAGTCTGAGCCATCAAAGCAAGTATTTAATTGATATATAATTTAGGATTGTTAGGTAATACTACTACAACTGATGCATAATTAGTACAATTAGATTAATTGTAATACAACTTGGTAATCTTGGTATAACTACTAACTGAAATGTTTTTGTTGTAGGGTGCTGATGAGGATAATGAGGACAAGGAGGACCAGCAGCCGGAGCAACCTGCTAGGTTCTACCACATGCTAGAGGATTACTCAAAGTGTTTCAAAATCATGACAAGATGTGATATAAGATCCCCAGCTTTGACAATGTTGGAGGAAAACCTTTTCGGTATCGAAGAGTCCCCTATACGGAAGATAAGAAGAAGAAGAATAAGAAACAGAAGAAAGCTTAGGTTTTTCTTGTCTTGTTGATGTTGTTTGAAACTTGTGTTTTTCGTTATTTATTTTGGTTTTATTGCATGTAGAAGTCGTCGGTTTGAGCCACATAACTCTTAAGTTTTTGGTACAACTGGTACAATTATTGTATGATTTTTTGTTTAAATTGTCTAAATACTTAGGTTTAAATTAATGTTTAAATTGATGTAAAATTTAATGTTTAAAATTAACAACAAAAAGTACCTACGATCCGACGAAAAGTAACTAGGATTCGCCAAAATGTACCAAGGATCTGACAAAAAGTAGTAGGATTCGCCAAAAATATACATTTAAAGTGAAGCTCTAAATCCTAAACCATAAACCCACTACACTAAATAGTTGTACTTTGGTGTTTTATCTTTAATTAATTGTAACATACTTAAAAACTCAATTTGTTAGTTGTATTTATTACATTAGATTAATAAACTGTATTTACTATAGTTTCATAAACACAAATGTGTTAGAATATATTTTTCACTATTTTGATAATTTCAAGAAATTCACATCTAAACAAATATCATCTAAACAAATCTTAAAAGTATAAGATATTTGTTTGTAAAATATAATGTTATGTAACCAATAACCAATAACCAAAAACTTGGTTTTTCGCTTTCTTATATATATGATATTGATCCTAAACAAACACAAATTAACACGTATATGTGTTTGTATTACAAATAACCAAACTAAAAATCAAATTACACATAATTATTCTATTTTGTTTTCCCTAGTAGTACCTTGACAGAAATTTCATCGTTTATTATCACATCATCTCTATCTTCTACAACAGGTGCAAGTGATTATGTTCAAACAATTATTCATGTTGTTATAGTTCATCTCCGTAAAGAGTAATTATACCACTATTATTAACTCTAGATGTCACTCTACCACTTGAAACTAACACTTATGTACTTACACCAACAACACTATCGCGATCCTCTCTTACAACTTGCTCACACCTCTGAGTTTCCTCAACATCTTTCACGATCTCTACATGAAAAATATTCTTACGTTTCTCATAATTCAATGTCATAAAATAGGCATAAACTTCTTCATCATTCGAGATATATAATGGTGTCATAGGATCAGCTTCGTAGTAGCTTCGTCTATCATAATCTTCTTGTATATGCTATCAACCAAATCAGAATATGTGATCTCCTCCATTGACTCAATCATTAAAGTGTATATTTTATCTTCGCTTGCAATCTATTTCGTGTCAACTCTATTCTTTGAATAATATCTTTCATAATCAAAATATATAACTGTGCATGAAATATTATTCATTTTCTCCTTAAAAAATAAGAAAAATATTTTATTTTAGTTTTCAGATGTTATTAGTAGTACCGAGTTGTACCAATTTTACCAATATCACTTAGTCGTACCATTTCTTGCAACTTTCATGTTCACCAATGGTTTGATTTCTATCTACCTAAGATTCAGTTCGATTCCACCACTGTAACCTATAAATTACCAAAAATTAACAATGAACACTCTAATCGATCAAGAAAACAAGTTTAATAACCTAATGTGCATACAAAATAAAACAAAATCGTTAATTCAAGAAAAAATAAATATACAATATTCTAATTCAAATATACATTATCATTGAATGATCTTGGTTCATATCCGCACAAAATAATGAACAAATTAATTCAAAAAATAGCATCAGAAATTCACTTCCAATGAAATTTCGATTTCTTCGTCAATAGAGAGTTCTGGTTTCATGGGAAAAAGAAAAGAAAAAAAAGGAAGTATATATAACTATATTTAATTGGTCTAATTTAATTTCTCTATTCAATTTTAAATTTATTAAACACTCTTTTTCTTTTTCACCTCACCATATTACATCCAATTTCTTTTAATTTTTTTTTCTTTTTAATTTATTTTGTTGAATTCATTAAAATTAAAATAATTATTTAACATATAAAAATGTACGTAGATTAATGAAGTATATAGAGATTTTTTCTGATCTAATGGATCTATCTCAACATTTGATCCCATATGTAAACTGTTCAATTTAGATTATAGCCGTCCGATTAAAAACGGAGCGTTGTGCCTTTTGCAGCCGACCAGAGGTTTCCTTTCTACTTTTTTTGTTCTTGCTCCTTGCCCAAGCAAAGACGACTTGGGGAAGTCAACTAGTCACTAGAACAAGTAACTAAACGAGGAAAATAATTATTAATTCGATTGTAGATATTAAATGTACATAGATTCCAAAAAACTAATAATGTGCATAGATTCTGAGTCGTTGATGTACATTTAATAAAAACGAATTGACTAAAAGCTCATGATTATGATCTTACGATTCCTAACCACACAATCAAGTGTGATTGTGAAGTGTCTAATAACAATTGGGTTAATTACCACAGCCAATTGGCTCATTCCACAAATAGTCTAATTTATGACAAGGTAATGGGTGTTTAGAGAAGGGACCCCAAGCAAGCAAGGGCTCTGCATGTAACAACAAAGTTACAAAACATAAGATATGGTCAAGTGTATTATTAACAGTTACAGCCCCACTCAGGTTGACGCATATTCCTTTGGCATCTTTACTTTTGAACCTCTCTTTTTTTACGGCTGTTTATTTATTATATTTTTCTTTTGTCTTTGTTGGATCTTTCTGATTAATCTATTAAATGCATATGCTGATATGATGAAGCATATATAATCAAATATTATGATTCCAACATCAATTTTACTTCTTCTCAACTATATAGTTATCAATTGTAGAGAAAATGAATTTATTTATTTTAAATTGAGTGGAACTACTCGAGTGTTTTTTTTCCTTTAAATTATTGTCGCTATGTTATGACTGTATCGGTAGTTATACTTTTAGTGATTAATGTTGTTGTGATTTGTTATATTGTCGTTGTTAGTATATCATTATTCAATTTCAGTAAAATTAGTTTATAAGTTATTGACAAAAGAAAAGAAAATGATTTACTCCAAACTGAAAGTTTTTAAATAAACTCAAAAAACTTGTCTCAGTCTAAAATAAAAAATCTTTTAACATCTTACACATTTCTCCCGCATTACTTAACATCTTACACATCCTTTTTCAAGTACCACAGAGTCCAACCACTAAGAAATAATTAGTTTCCATCTAATACGATACCAATACCAAGTAGTTTTGTTTGTGACTCCTAGCTACAACATAATCCCCTGTTTTCTCGTTTCTCCAAAAACAACCCGGTTTTTTTGTTTTTAGAGGAGACGATGCTGTTTTTGTTTTTTTTTCGTGCACTTAATGATATCTTCCAACTCGCCATCTTCTTGTTCGAATCTCGCTTGACCAGGAAGCGATGAATTCATGATCGGTGGAGGAATGATTATCTCGCGAGTAAACACGTTCATAAGATATAAATCTTGATGATCATCATCATCTCCTATAAGGAACCAACTGCTGCAACTAGCCATAATAGAGATTTTCCATAAATCGAGTCCGAGATGTTCTATATCATGGATCTTGTCTTCTTCGGGATTGAACAACAAAGTAGTATACTTGTTGAACAAAATTAGCCATGGATACAGTGTGAGCAAACACTTCTCCCTCGATGAAAATCTTTAGCTCCTAACCTTTCGAGAATGGTTCGTAAAACATCAGGACAAAGATTGGACTAATCACTACGAATTCTAGACATTGTCGTGTCTCCCAAGGATACTATTGGAAACTAGGGTTTGGTTTTGAACCCTAATTATTTTACACGATAAACATAGAAATAACAATGAACTAATAAGGCTGGGCAGTACTAAAGACACTAATAACTAAGGCCCACTAACATACAGTAGGCCCAATAATGAGAGCCTTACATTTCATCTTTCTCTACTCATCCAAAAACTCACAAACCTGAGTCATTTACCAAACAGGCAAACATCATCATCCATGGCGACTTCTCTCTCCGTTTCCAGATTATTCTCTTCTTCCTCAGCCACCGTAATCTCCGTTGCTAAGCCATTAATTTCCTCCACCGTCGCCTTCACCGCGCCACTCTCCTTCAATCGCTCCCTAGCTCCTAATCTCTCCCTCAAATTCCGCAGCCGCCGCACCGATTCCGCCACCACCAGATCCTTCGCGACAGCCGCATCCGCCTCCATTTCCGTCGGAGATAAACTCCCTGACTCAACTCTCTCCTACCTCGATCCTTCCACCGGCGATGTCAAAACAGTAACCGTCTCCTCCCTAACCGCCGGGAAGAAATCAATCATATTCGCCGTCCCCGGCGCATTCACACCGACGTGCTCTCAAAAACATGTCCCTGGATTCGTATCCAAGGCCGGAGAGCTCAGATCTAAAGGCATCGATGTAATCGCCTGTATCTCCGTGAACGATGCGTTTGTAATGGAAGCGTGGAGGAAGGACCTGGGAATCGACGACGAGGTGATGCTTTTATCAGATGGAAATGGTGAATTCACTGGGAAGCTTGGAGTTGAATTGGATTTGAGGGATAAGCCGGTGGGACTTGGAGTTAGGTCACGGAGATATGCGATTTTGGCGGAGGATGGTGTTGTGAAGGTTCTGAATCTTGAAGAAGGCGGAGCTTTTACTAACAGTAGCGCTGATGATATGCTTAAGGCTCTGTGATTCCCATTTTCTCTCGTTTTTCTAACCGTTTTGAATTTTCTCTGTGTGTTGTTTGCTTCTACGAATCGTCGGATTTGTAACGGAATAATGAATCAGAGGCCTTTTGTTTGTGAACATCGGAAGCATTTCGTTTAAGGTCGTATGTTTGTTTTGAGTTACTAATTTGGTTAAATCTTGTTGACTTTTTATCTGATTGATAAGTACCTATAACAATGACAGCGTTAGTTTAGTCTCAGTTTCAAATATGATAAAGCAAAACGGATTCTCACTTTAAATTATAAGATAGCTATTGATTTCCACAAAAAATGTAAGATACTGAATCACTGATTGTATACAATTTCTCTGCATTTCTAAATGTATCATTTCGTCTTTTTTTATATTATTGTTAAAAACATTAAATAGATGTAACCAACCCGTCGTCCTCTCCAAAAGTCACGAATTTTCTATTGCACCTAATTTCATATATGATACAGTATGTTTTTTTCTCTTTTTCTGGTGCATCTTTGATAATGACTAATTAAGTTCAAGATGAATAATGAATAGTCCTTTTTAATTGATCTATGGAGATTGGAACCCAAAAATCCTGACCTTTGGAAAGGACGTTGGGTTGGTTGCTCATTGCATGCCACGTTTGCATATATGGTTGTTACTAATGTATAGATGCACAAATAGCTCAAATGTTATTTAGTCTTTGTTTCCAACAACAACAAAAATGACAATATTGTCAAATGTGGTCAACTTCACCACTAGATCGGCTATGTCAGTGAAACGACTCCCGTTAATCACATCTCCGACAATAACGCCAAATTATTCATAATTTATATCGATCTTCTTTATATATATATATATACACACAGATTGGATTGCTTTGATGATTTAAGTGCTCAAGTACGCACATAATGAAAGTAAAGAGAGAGAATTTGAATCTAACTCTCTCGATAAGGAATGGAAATCGCTTCTAAAGGAACAGCTTTTTTCAATGTAATACCAATCCTTTCTCCCATATCCAAGGCCCAATCAAACGACTTCACCATCGACCCAATAGCCGAGGGCAAGACCCGCGACGCCAAAGGCAAAGCTGGACACATTCGTCGACCCGACCCGAATGGTGAGAACTCGTAATTTTGCCCCTTAAAGTCACGAGGATTCGGGTCGGATATAAATCTCTCGGGTTTGAACATAATTGGGTCAATCCATGTTCCAGGATCTCGCCCTATGGCCCAAACTTTGACCAAGACTTGTGTTTCTTTGGGGATAGTGTCTTGGTTGAAGATTTGACACTTGGACATGGACTTGTGTAGAATTAGAAAAGGCAGAGGTGGGTGCAGCCTCAGTGTTTCCATGATAACCGCTGAGAGATAGGGAAGTTTTGGGAGGTCTTCTTCTTTGAGCTTTTGGTTCGGAGATTTGAAGTAGGTCCGGAGTTCGGTTTGGAGTTTGGTGAGGGTTCTTGGGTTGTGCAGAAGCTCTGCTAGTGCCCACTCCAACGTGCTCACTGTCGTATCGGTCCCCGCCGTAAACATTTCCTATCAATAAAATCGATTATTTCTTGTATACTTATAATTAAAATTTTGTCTAAACTTCGTTTTGTTTTGTAAAATGACATCAAATTTCAATACTATACAAACATTTTCGATGAAGGGTTTTGAAACATTCAAGAAGTGGTTTAACCAAAAAAAATTTCAAGAAGTGGTATTTTTAAGTCCAAAATCTTTTCGTACAAATCGAAAAAGTAAACAATAAAAATGATTAATCAAGAATAAAAATTGTTTTACACAAATTGGTAATCATATAACGGAATACTGAGATTTGGCTCCCTGAACGTTTCCTCGCAATAAAATGGGATATATCTAATCCATTAAGTCGAATGAATTAAAAATTTCAATCGAAAAATGGAAGTAAAAATTAGTGATTATTGAAACTCTATATATAGCTGAGATATGGCGGGTATATATAACTTACGAAAACAATAACGTTGATATCTCTAATTGCTGAGAATGTGGAAGGTTCTTCGCCGACTCCATCGCCACCACGAAACTCCAAAAGAACATCTAAGTAATCCTTCGTCTTCTCGTCGCTCCTTTCTCTCTCACTCACCTCCGTTCGTTCTCTGATGAACTCTCCGGCGATTTCAAACGCTTTTTCCACGTGGAATTGCGTTTGTCTTCTGATTTCTTGTGGGTCAAGAAACCTTAGGAAAGGGAAGAAATCGGCAACCTTTGGTTTTCCGGCGAACTCCATAACTTTCCCGGTGTGGTAAAAGAACTCAGAGCCTCTTTTTGAATCGGGATCGAGCAAATCTCTTGAGAACATGAGGTTTACAATGAGATCAAATGCCATTAAGAAGAAATATCTTCCCACGTCGATAGTTTTTGTACCTGCTGATAAATAAATATGTACGTACTGTGTATATTTTATTAGTTCCAGAATCAAAGTTTGAATATTTAGGTTATTTTTTGACCAAAAAAGAAAAAAAAAAAGAGAATCGTTGAGGTTATATATGATACTTTTAAAACATTAAGATCCTGAATAATATCGAGGGATAATTTAAGGCTACCGATCCCTGGTGATTTTTATAATTTCAATAGTGTGTAATTCAACAAAATTAGTTTTCATTCATTTTGCAACTCTATTAAATCACAATGTTATCGGAATTTATAGAGACAGCTTTTAGACTGTGATAGATTTCCTTCTTTTAAAATTCTTAAAATCTTTTTTTAAAACCTTCAATTTTAGAAATTTGAAAACTCTACCGAAATCAAGCTACCAATATAATATGACATACTCTTTTCCCTAAAAATGCATATTAATTGTTAATAGAAAATTAAAAATGACTCACCGTTTTTGCCACCTTCTTCGACGAACCGAACCATCTGATCAATACACCTAGAGCGTACGTCACTCATAGCATCAAGACGGCGCGTGACAAAGAACTGAGTGGTGAGCCGCCGCAGCATCCTTCAATATGCACCGTACTGAGCCGTGATAGGAGAGCCTTCGCTACTCTTCCCTCCTTTCATCGCCTCATAAATCTTACGGCCTGCCAAAGCTGCGTGGTGCTTCTTGAAAATCTCCCGAGCTACTTCGCTCTACGAGATCACAATAGTCAGCATCGACCCGAGCAACAAAGTCATGATCGGTCCGCGACGCCGTGAAAGTTTAGTCAATGAGTTGGAGCAAGTTGCCAATGACCGGCCAGGGATATGGTCCCGGAGGCACTCTCGTACAACCACTACAAGAAAATAGTAGAAAATTGACGGAAATAGCTATTTCCGACGGATTTTGTCATTTTCGACGGATTTTTTTCGTCTGTTTTAAATAGTCAGAAAATAAGTAATCATCGGAATTTCGTCGGTATTTCCGACGGATTTCCGACGAGGCTAATCCGACGGATATTTTTTCCGATAGATTTCTGATGTAAAAAATTCCGACGGATTTTCGACGGACTACAGACGTAAAAAATTCCGACGGATTTCCGACGAACTTTCAAAATTTTTTTTTTAAAATTTTAAATATATTTTAAATACAAATAAAATTAAAATTAATATGAAATTAATATACGAAAATAAAAATTAAAATTAAATTAAAATTTTAGAAAATAAAATTATCTAAATAAAAATGAAAATAATTTAAAAAAATTTATAATAATTTTAAAATAACAAAATTAAATCTAACAATTTTAAAACATTTTAAACTCAATTAGAAAATAACAATTTAAATATTTCTAAACAAAATTTTAAATCCTAAAAAACTAAATACTAAAAAGCTAAATCTAAAATCTAACAAACATAATCCTAAATCTAAATTCCAAATCATAAAATCTACATTCAAAATTCTAAATTTAAAATTCTAACTTAAAAATTCATAAAAATAAAAAAACTTTAAAAACTTACATGTGATTGATTTTGATCTATGATAGTGTTTGGATATTGAGAGGATTTGGTGTTGTGTTGATTTGTGATGATTTGGTGTTTAAAATTTTTTTTTTTACGTTTTTTCGAATCGTCGAAAGACGACATGCTTATAAAACAGAATCGTCGGAAATCCGTCGGAAAAATTTAAAAAAATTTCATTTACCGCCTAAATTTTCACGTATCCGTCGGAATTTTTTGACAGATTTGTAAAAGTTTAACATACGCGGGATACGAAAAATTTAAAATTTCCGGGTAAAATTTTGCAAATCAGTCGGAAATTTCCGATGGATTTCCGACGAAATTAGTATACTTTTGGACTGTTATCACAAACATCGTCATAACTTTTGATCCCACCGTTGGATTGACTTCAAACTACTTTCAAATGAAAGCTAACTCATAGAACTTTCATTTGAAAGTGGTTTGAAGTCGATCCAACAGTGGGATCAAAAGTTATGACGATATTCGTGATAACAGTCCAAAAGTATACTAATTTCGACGGATATAATTTTTTTAAAGAAAATTTATTTGAATTTATAAATTTCTAACGGATTTGGAAGTGTCCGTTGAAAATCCGTCGAAAAATAATCAACGGACTCATTTCCGTCGGAAAATATCCATCGTAAAACTATCGGAAATCTATTGAAAATTTCCGACGAATTTTACATTCGTCAGAAATTCTATTGGTTTTCAGATATTTTCTTGTAGTGAGCGTCGTGTGCTGTGGATGAGACATGTAACGTATACGAGCAGGGCAATGGATGTAAATATTCCGATTAGCTCGTTCTTCATTGATTTTTCAATCATTTTTTGTCGGCTTTATAAATTAGTACAAAATATTTTTGCTTTATATTTTCATGTCGCTTTTTTTTTCTCGTCACGAGTTTCGTTCGTAACTTCCTGTTAGAAAATATAAAATTGTCAACAATTTATTGATGCTATGCGGATCTTGTCGCTATTATATTAGGAATCTTTATAGGATATAATCGCTTGGAAAAAGTCCGTTGTAACTTAATTAATTTATTTTAGTTCTGCAGTTGGAATTTGACCCTGCGCATATCGTTTAAACTTTAAAGCATCTAGGTTTAAGTATTTTAGCATTCTCCTAAGCATGATTAACCAATTTTTAATTTTACCAAAAAATGATTAGCCAATTTTCCCACTAGATAAATGATAATTTATTCTGTTTATTTTAATCCAGATAGAATAGATGATAGATTTACAGGTACATGTTACAAATCTTGAGTGTATGAAAATTTAAAGATAAATTATTATTTAATTTTTTCATTTCAATCCAAAAAGTGTACATCACACATGTTATATTATTATCATCAAAACGGTAATTATTTCCTCAGAATCTCTAGGCTACGAATTTAAATAACTATTTTAGAAATTATGAGGGATTAATGACTCATATATACGAATGGGGTCGAGTTCAAAAACTTGAAGGTCACAAAGCTGAATAATGGCAAAAGTATTTCTAAAAAGCCCATTGCATATTATTTGTATTACTATTCTTCACATTCAAATTTCTATATACAAAAGAGCAAAATACTAGAAGATATGTTAAGATCATATTTTAGAAACAATAACATACTAAATAATAACTAGCGCTGTGCAGTGTAGGAAAATTTTGTTTTATTTTTTTGTTCGTTAGTATATATTCAATGCATATTTGGATTTTTATTGTTTTTATTTTTATATTTTGATAGGTTACATTTTTAAAAAATTAATTAAAATTTTTTGTTATAATTTTGATTAGATAACATATATCTTATAATATAATTTCAAATCTTACTTTTTTAATTTTGATTGGTTAACAATTTTTCAATAATAATTTAAAATTTTCGTTTTTATTTATTAGAAAAGAGAAAATAAGTTTTATTTTTTGGAAACCAATAATTATTTAAGATATTATGTTTGGATTTTTATTGAAAATATTAGTTTTGAAAATATTTTATCTAATTTTTATTAGATTAGTTTTACTTGTATATCTATATACATTTATTTTGTAATGACATATTTCATAATATAACATGTAATTTCAAGTTAAAGTTCTTTTAATATTTTTCAAATAAGTATAGGGAGATAGCGTACAATATAGCTTTAATCATAAACATATAATTTTAAATCCAATTCCAATTGGGGGGAAATCTGATAAAGATTTAATCAATCAAATGTTATGATAGAAAATTTATATATTCGGCTATAATCTACATGTTTGAAAAAAATCTTAGCATAAATTTTTTGAACTGTTAAATCCAAACGGCATCTGAATATAATTCGTCTATTTCATCGGTGCAAACGGTACATGCCATATTTCAAAACCACCACATATGTGATACATTAGTGATTACTATATAATATATATCAACCAAATTTAATAAATATTAATCATCTTGACTAGTTTTAGTTATCAAAATAAATGATTTACAGTCTTAAAAATATCATCGACAAAAACGTGGGTTTTCTCCATCCCAATTCTGTTGAAACCCAATGTATAGATAAGAGTTAACGCGAATTTAAAGAAAACAAGATTCTTTTGTTTACAGAGTTAATAAAACATCTGAACATAAATTATAAGAGAAGCCAAGTCAAAGAGATCTCGAACCACACTCGCTAGGAATTACGATAATTAGTTCATTTGTTATACTTGGCAGAGTTAGATATTATTTGTGCGAAGTTTACATAAATATAAATATAATATATAAAATTATGAAAAAGATGATTATTTAGTATTACCATGGACAAAGATATAAGTTTGGTGCAATGAAAAAGAGAGTAAAAATATTATTAAATTAGAAATATCCATTACTAAAATTTTCATTTAAATATTCCAGTAAATTTTCATATCATTAATTATTTAACATCAACTTATAAACTAATTTCATAAAATATCATGAATCTTTGAAAACTATTTGTAAATATTTGATATGTAGACTAAAACCAAACTTTGGAGGTAAGACTTATGTTTTTCTGTCTCTATTTTGTGTATAAGTGATTTGAATTGGCAATGTGGCATACACGTTTCGGATATCATTATGTCTATGTTCATTTCTTTATCACTTGTAATCATAATTTCTATATACAAGTGTATCATTATGTCTATATACATCTCTTTATCATTATATCAGTATGTTTATATACATCTCTTTATCATTATATCAGTATGTTTATATACATCTCTTTATCATGTCAATGTGGTTACAAGCATAATTTCTTTTTATCATAAGCAATGAAAGAATATATATAGGAAACACAAATAATATGGGTCGCGCGACATAGTTACATTAATGTGTTCTAGTGATAGATTAAAATGATTTTGTAACATGCACGTAATGTAGTTATTCAAATAATTATAATAAAGAAAATAAATGACAACAATTTGGCAATGCTTTTACGAATATTCCAACAAAATAGTAATGTCTAACTATTATTAATCAAAATAGTAATGTTTTAAAAAAATATTCGAAGGATCTTATCGCTTCTATGAATTTTCTAAATTGGATAGAAAATTTCTCTCCAAAATTTTTTCATGAGAAATTTTTTTTCAGTGATAAATTTTTTTTCACCGAATCCTCCAATGAAAGGAATCATGAACCAAAATATATCTGCTCTACGTGTTATAGTTTATTGGGACATTGATACTTGTACTCTTCTCTCTTGTATCCAAACAATAGAGATCAAAGATAACATAGACAAGACTCTTAAAGGGTTAGACTATATTGAAGTTTATAAAACTGATGCATTTGTGAAATAAGAGAGACTCAGCCATTTTTTTAAGACTAAAGGAGTCACATTAGAGATGAAGTTATCCCAAAATTTTCTCTCTTCGCTTAACAGATATCAAAATTTCTTCTTGATTGTGCAGGGCTTCATGTTTGATGAGGGTCAACTCTTTAACCTGCCATTTCTATTTATTTTACATTTTTCTCCTCCGGACTTCTTTTTCAAATTATGATGTGTCGTTTAATTATTGCATGGATTTTTTTCATCAGTTGTTGTTGACATGGACTTAGAAGGGAGGATGCAGTCATCTACTTATCTTACACTTTTCTCTTTCAAAATAAAATAAAATAAAATTTCACAACAAAACTATTCCATAAAGCAAAAGTTAAACAAAAATGTAATGTTAACTGAAAAAAAATATATTTATAATTAAATTTTGACGCGGGCCACAGTTTATATTCGTCTTCTCGTGTTCCAGAACCTTACCAAGGGACAAGTACCTGACGCCCATATTAATAAGCATTTGGCTTACAACTCGTAATAATTAACACTAAATCCGACGAAATTTTAGAGCGTGACTGTTATTTGACCCCTTCCTCACGAAACTAAATTGGCAAAACTCCACGTGCCAACGAGCTCTTTCATTTTAGGCCTTCATAATTTTTCTTATTGCAGATTTAGTTTCTACGGTTTACAATAAAATAGTTTAATTCGTTTGTAGTCCCTCTAGTTTTAGCTCGATGGTAACCCTTCGCTGGATATATCCATCATACTAAAGAAATCCAAAGCCCAAAGACATGAATGAACCATTCGCAACTCAATTGTCTTCTCTTATTGTTAATCACTATCACCTTTTTTTTCTCTCTCTTTTTGTCATTAGCTATTTCAAATCTCTTTTCTTTTCTGCCATTTTCTTCTCATGAATATATTCATTTATTTGATTGATTTACATGGTTAAACAGTCTCGTTATTTACTTTTTTTTTCTTGGTTTATATTTTTGTTATATTTTTTTACTCAAATTAGGAGTGTTATATATTCGGATATCCGGATTTTATGCAAATTAAAAAAAAATTGTTTATAAAAATATGGTGTAAAAAAGCGGATATCTGAAATATCTGAATATTTTTTAGGAGGTCTAATTCAAAACATAAGAAGAAAAAAAGACAAGAAGGAAGTTGATTAGAACAAACCAGAGAAAACATTTGGGTTTAATATAATTAGAAAACATAGGGGTATAATTTGCATTAAATTGAGAATGTGTAGGTTAAATCAAAAGAAAAGCGACGACTTGTTTTTTGATTTTTCATTTAATTTTCTTCCATTGCGTGATATTGAACGGAGAAGCAGCATTTTCGACGGTCAATTGTATAAAGTTACCAAACCTCACAGCTTTTCTCTCCCGGCGAATTTTCAGTTTGTGTCTCTCTCTCGCCGTCGTCGCCGTAGAATATCTGAGATCTCTCTCTACTCTTTTCACCGAAGATGCATTCCAGCCATCTTCTTCTCGAGGAGCCGATCAGGATGGCTTCAATTCTCGAACCCTCCAAATCTGTGAGCTCTTTGTTTTAATTTCCCAGTTCTTCATCGATTTGTGATTTCGCATGAATCCATTGCTAATAAAGTTTTGATTTTTACCGGTTCGATTTTGTTTTTCTGATTGTTTTTGATGTATTTTCTCAGAGTTTCTTCCCGGCATTGACTAAGATCGTCGGAACTCTCGGTCCTAAATCCCGATCCGTTGAAACTCTCTCCGGCTGTCTCAAAGCCGGCATGTCTGGTACTAATGATTTTTATGTTTCTATAGTTTTGCTAACGTGATTTGGGTTCGTCTCACTGATATATGTATGTCCTGTGATTTTCTTTGTTCAGTGGCCCGATTTGATTTCTCTTGGGGTGATGCTGATTATCACCAGGAGACATTAGAGAATCTGAAGATTGCTGTGAAGAGTACTAAGAAGCTTTGTGCTGTATGTTTTTTCTCTTCTCTGAATTTTTAATCTGGATGGATACTTTAGATTTGCTATATGCATCTGACCTGAGATTGTCTGTTTTTGGGTTATTCAGGTTATGCTTGATACTGTTGGACCTGAGTTGCAAGTTATTAACAAATCTGAGAAAGCTATTACTTTGAAAGCTGATGGTCTTGTAACTTTGACACCAAATCAAGACCAAGAAGCCTCTTCTGAAGTTCTTCCCATTAATTTTGATGGGCTTGCCAAGGTTCGTTTAAGACCCTTATAGAATGAGATGATCTCAAATATATAATCAATGGTTTAGTGTTTACTAATATAGCGTGTACTGTTTCATGTTTTCAGGCAGTGAAGAAAGGAGACACTATCTTTGTTGGGCAATACCTTTTCACTGGTAGTGAAACAACTTCAGTTTGGCTCGAGGTAAGAAAATGAAGCTTACTAAAGGACTTTTGGTGGTTTCTCTATGTTAAAGTTTTAGACATTTAGATGTTATGTGTTGCAAGACTCACTTCCCTAACGAATCTGCAGGTTGATGAGGTTAAAGGAGATGATGTCATTTGCCTCTCAAGGAATGCTGCTACTCTGGCTGGTTCTCTGTTCACTTTGCATGCCTCTCAAGTTCATATTGATCTACCAACTCTCACAGAGAAGGATAAGGAGGTCAGACATGCTTCTAATCTGAAACTTTCAGTGATTCACTTTGTTCCCATTATAATACATCTAATTTGTTAGAGTGTTTGACGAGATTGTTTTGATTTGGCTATCCGCTAGGTCATAAGCACATGGGGAGTTCAAAATAAAATCGATTTCCTCTCATTGTCTTATTGTCGACATGCGGAGGATGTTCGCCAGGTCTGTATCTTTATGCTTCCCTTCAGTCCTATTAATTCTAAGCTTCTGATAAGCTTGAACAATAACCAATTGTTGTTTCATAACACAGAGCCGTGAAATGCTTAAAAAGTTGGGTGACCTCTCTCAAACACAGATATTTGCTAAGATTGAGAATGTAGAGGTAAGTGCAATGTATTGATTGTAGCTATATATTTTGTCGCTGTAACTTTTTCTTTCTTTTTTCACTACTAAGGAGGAAGCTGCTGATTTTATATTTTATTTAGGGACTAACCCACTTTGATGAGATTCTACAAGAAGCTGATGGAATTATTCTTTCTCGTGGAAATTTGGGTATAGATCTACCCCCAGAAAAGGTATGTTGATTGGTCATTCAATTTGATTTTGTCCGGCACCAAATGTTACAGTCTTTTATAATTACTTGGTGGGTTCTGTCGCAGGTGTTTTTGTTTCAAAAGGCGGCTCTTTACAAGTGCAACATGGCCGGAAAGCCAGCCGTTCTTACTCGTGTTGTTGACAGTATGACTGACAACTTGCGACCAACTCGTGCAGAGGCAACAGATGTTGCTAATGCTGTTTTAGATGGTATGTTTATCCTTTAAATATACTTATTTTATGGTAGCAGAATCTGCTTTGTTTGGTAATTTTTATGAAATGGTGGAGGGAAAACCTATTTCTGGATCATAGCATTTGTCATAACTTGTGGGTTTTTTTCCTTCGATTTTACTTCCTGCAGGAAGTGATGCAATTCTTCTTGGTGCTGAGACCCTTCGCGGATTGTACCCTGTCGAGACAATATCAATTGTCGGTAGAATCTGTGCTGAGGTAGGCTTTATGATGTACTTTGTTGCTTGCATAGTTTCCACATTGTGGCTTGTCATCTGATTTGCTCTTAACATAGTTTCTTTACCTCTTCATAGGCAGAGAAGGTTTTCAATCAAGATTTGTACTTCAAGAAGACTGTCAAGTATGTTGGAGAACCGATGACTCACTTGGAATCCATTGCATCTTCAGCTGTAAGTCTGTCTACTGTGTTGCAGAGACGCAAGAAAGGAATAGAATTGCCATCACAATTTCTAATCTAGCTTAATTCACGCTTGATCAGGTAAGAGCTGCTATCAAGGTTAAGGCATCCGTGATTATATGCTTCACCTCTTCTGGAAGAGCAGCCAGGTTCATATCATTTTCTTTTGGCTGAAACTGTTTTTACATTTGAATCGTCATATTAGTCTAATGAACTGTTATATCTTTTGATATCCGTGCAGGTTGATTGCTAAATACAGGCCAACAATGCCAGTTATTTCTGTTGTCATTCCTCGGGTTAAGACAAATCAGCTGAAATGGAGCTTTAGTGGAGCTTTTGAGGTATGTTTCCCCTCCTAGTCTCTCAAGTTTAGAGATTAGATTTTTTTACAAATTTTATGCTTTCCAAAAAGATATGATTCATAGCTGTTGTCTGGCATTAACCCCTGTGAATCTTATCAGGCGAGGCAGTCACTTATTGTTAGAGGCCTCTTCCCAATGCTCGCTGATCCTCGTCACCCTGTAAGTCTTGTTATCTTTCTTTCTTCTGTTACATATTATATTGGAGAAACACAGGTCTCAAAGATACTATATATGTGGTACACTTACATCATCTCCAAGATTACGACCAATATTTGCTGCTACCAAAATTATTGGTGTTCTGTTTGAATAGGATAGTTGTCTCAGAGGTTCATACAAGTCATTAATGAGTTCTAATTGAATTTTTGTTGTTGTTTAAAGGCGGAATCAACAAGTGCGACAAACGAGTCAGTCCTGAAGGTTGCACTAGACCATGGGAAGCATGCTGGAGTTATCAAGTCGCATGACAGAGTAGTGGTGTGTCAGAAAGTTGGGGATGCATCAGTGGTTAAGATCATCGAGCTCGAGGATTAATTAACTTTGCCTCAGAAACAATATATTGTTATAAAAATTGGCTGCATTTTGGGTTGCCTTGAATCGATGACTCCAATTCCCGGAGTGACTTTTGGTTTGTACTTAGGAGATTTGATGCCTCTGAGGGTGTTTCCTTTTTTCCGCTATATTTGATAACCTTCAAATTTTAGCATATGATAAAAGTATACAATGCCTAACAATTTTATAATAAGCTGAAACATTCCCTTTATTTTCTGTTACAAAATTATATATCCTCTATTCTTTAGATTTTTATCATAGAAAAATGAGGATTTTGTCGTAAACTGAAATTTAAACAGAATTTTTAGTGGTGGTTGTTAACTTGTCATCTTATATTTAAATAAAGAATAAATACAGATTTCCATCAGAAAATGAAAATATCAACGCAAGACATAACAGAAACCCATAATAGAATTAGAAACAAACTCTTGTATTCTGAATGACATGATACAATAGTCTTTGTTCGTTATGTTGTATTAATCTTTGATCTTAATACCTTAATACACCATTACCGCTTTTCAAAACCACATCACATCCAATTTCAGCAAAAACAAGATCAAACAAACTCAATCTAAACTACCAAACAAAATAAAACTATTTGTCTTAAAAAAATAAAAGCATTTGTTATGTTAGCTAAATTATATGTTATGTAACATACGACCGATGAAAAACAATTTTTTGTGTAACTTGACAAACAAAAAATACGTTAAACAACACCTAAAAAGTCTTATTGATTTTTTAGGGGTTTTAATAATAAAACTTTTTAAATAAAAATAAATTGTAAGAAAACCCCTCAATTATATTTTTAATGAAAAAACCCTTCAACATAATATTCGTTAATGTAGACGTATCGTGAAAATTGGACGGTTACAGTAGATAAGGATGATTTACATTAACGGATTTTAAATTTGAGAAATTTTTTCATTATATATATAATTGAAGGGTTTTTTTTTACAATCCATCTTTAGTTAAAGTGGTTTATTAGTAAAAAAGATTATTTCAATTACAATGAGTAAATCTAACCTTTTTCACTATTTGAAAACATGACTGAACATTTTTCTACAGACGACGAACAATTATATCCATATCATAAGGATTCATGATAGTAATTTTATTTGCATCAATCACGATAGTTTGATGTTTAATATATAGAACTACTACGTAAATGACTACATCTAAATATTCTTAAAATTCATTTTTTACTTTTTGTGCGTAACCCCACATGTGTCTTTTATTTCTTTTTACTAAACAAAAATCTAGCCGTCTCATCTCAGATCTATGTTTTCCTCACTAGGGACGGAGTGGATGGTTCTTTCATTTGAGCTTCATGATCGGTTAGACGGCTTTAAGGAAATCGAGGAATGTTATTATTTTTCTTTTTCTGGTTATCTTTTTTGGGCTTCCAGTTTTTTGTAACTCGGTTAATTTTAAACCGATACTAATTGTTGCTCAATTCTTTTAAGTTATTGTTTTTAGGATTTTTAATAACAAATTCTCTTAAGTAAAATGGATTGTAAGAAAATTCTTCAATTATATATTTAATAAAAAAATTTCTTAATTTAAAATCCGTTAATGTAAATGTACCGTAAAAATTTAGTTGTGCATCATTTATATGGTGGGGTTTCAATTAACTTTAGTTAGCTTTGCATGCTAAAGTTTGGGGGGCAACATTTCTATAGTTGGTTGGACATCGAATCGAGATTTTTTTTCCCGATTGATTAATGTTTTGTCTAGAAAAAGATTGTCATTCACGCTCGATCATTAGTTATGATTTAAGAATTATGCACAAAGTAATTATGACGTTTGTTTTTTCACTTCTCTTCTCATCACTCCCATCCATACGAGCCTCTGTCGGAGTGATTACGTTGCTCCCTAACTTTACAACAGCTCTTTGTAAATAGTGATTAAATCGAACGGTCTCGGTCTATCTATACATTTTAGTTGTTTTGATCTCAATCGCAAATATTAATCACGTGGGATAAATATATAGCACAAAACTAGAAAAGGACCCTACATGATGTTTATTTTAGTTGAAAATATCTTAACATCTACATGTACACAACTAAGAATAGTTAACACAGAAATCAAAACTTGAATAAAACGTTCAGACAAAACTATTTAACTGGGGACAGTAACTCATTTGTAAGGTAATGATTTGTTCGACTACAAGTTAACTGAAATCAATAATTTGAAAGATCAAATTTTATTTACAACCTAAGAATATATTTCCATTCTTTTGAATCAAAATATTATTTCATGGCTCTCTCTAGTTAATACTAGTAGTTTTTCATTTGTTATATGGGCCATAACATGAACTGAAAGGAAATAAAGAATTATTGAATTTAACCATTCAAAATCCTGGAACTTTACAAAAGAATTGAACTTTTTTTATCAATGTTATTTTGACAAAGATGGTTCCTTATTGCAGAAGATTGGCACCAAACAAAAAGTGAATTCTAATTTGGTAACCAAGTTATTAAATGCATATAATTCAGACAAAACCTAAGTTTGCTAAAAGTTATTGAAATGTAACTAAATGTTGATTACAGATTTAACCATTAAAACTAAAGTTCACTAATTGAGAACAAGATGAACATGTAAAATCAATTTAAAGAAAGTGAGAGTATGGTAATTCTCGTGAATTTAGTAGTCATTGGTTAATATACAATTTACGGTGTAACAAAAAAAACGAAGTAACATTAAAAGCCGAGAAAAGATATATATATGATAAATCAAAATTTCATAAATCATGTATCTAAGAAATCTCTATTGTAAATGTGTTCAAAATGTTCAGCCACATTCACACATTGTTAAAGTTACAACATCCCCATTGTTACACGTATAATTAAAGAAAAATCATATTTTGGACTGCTATAATTCTTCCAAATGCTTTACAACAAATCAACGGACTTTTCACGTTTATTCGGTGCCGCCACGTGGCATCATTAGCCATCGTTGGATCTTAGCTTTCCCACGTCATCCTTTTCCTCGTCCCGTCCAAGATTTTCCGAGAACGTCACCAGTGAGAAAGAGAGAGCAATACATTCATAGAGAGCTTCACAAGTATTACTTCGCCACCATGGCTATGGAGCGTCGTCGATTCTCCGTTCAACGAGTATAGGCGATTGCGTTTTTGTGATTATACGTGTACGGAGCTTGTGTTTGTATAGTTCGCTCAACTATTAGAACGAGCGAGGCTTGGATAGAGAGAGAGAGAGAGAGGTATGGGTTCGTCCTTGTCGAATCTGAACGACGGCAATGGTTTGGCTATGGGACCTAGCCTCGGCGATATACCGGAAAGTTGCGTCGCCTGTGTGTTTATGTATCTGACGCCGCCGGAGATTTGCAATCTGGCTAGATTGAATCGTGCATTTCGTGGTGCGGCTTCTTCGGATTCTGTGTGGGAGAAGAAGCTTCCGCCTAATTATCAGGATCTGCTTGATTTATTGCCGCCGGAGAGGTATCATAGTCTCTCGAAGAAAGATATTTTCGCTGTGCTCTCTCGTCCAATCCGTTTTGATGATGATAATAAGGTATTGTTTGGGAATACTTTAATTCCTTGTGCTTCGTTTGATGTATTGGATTTGGGAATTAGGGTTTTGTTAGTTGTGGTTTCGTTAGATTTGTATGAATTTTCTCTGAAGACAGTTTTGAATTGATGGTATTTTTGTAGGAGCTATGGATTGAAAGAGTTACAGGACGAGTTTGTATGTCTATTTCGGCGAGAGGGATGGCTATAACTGGAATTGAAGATCGGAGATATTGGAATTGGATTCCAACTGAAGAGTCTAGGTACACACAATCGTAATAGGATTTTAAAAGATTCAACAAGTAGATGTCCAAAATCAATCTCAGTACTTGGTTTGTGATAATGTCATTTTAGCTGTTGATCCTTGGTTTCTCAGTATCTCTTAAAGTTTTTGTGAGGATTACTGTTTGATTAGTGGCTTTTGAGTTTTGATGAATAGCTGATGTAGACATTGGGTCTTCTTGTGTAATCTTTATGATTATGGATTTGAGGTGTTATTTGTAGTGATGATTCATATAGACTTATAAAATGATTAGGCTAGTGACATAAACAAAATCAATTGAACTCTCTGCAGAGGAGAGTATAGGAATTAACATCAGGTTTTGTATGTGACTGCTTTATGGGTGCTTTAGCGCGTGATAGGATTCTACTTATGAACAAGACAAACGACATAGCTATCAATGTATCAGTTTGTTTTATGTTTGTGGTTGTGGAACAAATAATAAACTCTTTTTTTGAATCTTCCCTTTTTTTGAACAGGTTCCATGTTGTAGCCTACTTACAGCAGATTTGGTGGTTTGAAGTTGATGGAACAGTGAGATTCCATCTCCCACCTGGTATCTACTCTCTATCATTCAGAATCCATCTAGGGAGATTCACAAAAAGGCTTGGGAGACGTGTGTGCTACTTCGAACACACTCATGGTTGGGATTTAAAGCCGGTTAGGTTTTCGCTTTCAACTTCTGATGGTCAAGATGCATCATGTGAATATTACCTGGAGGATGTAGAGAAGGAAGAAGCACTTGTGCAACACAAGCGCGGTTGCTGGATCGTGTATAGGGTTGGAGAATTCGTAGTGACTGGATCAGAATCAACTACTGAAATCCAATGGTCCATGAAACAAATTGACTGCACGCACTCAAAAGGCGGGTTATGTGTTGATTCAGTCTTTATAAACCCAATTGGTGATGTGAAAGAACACAGAAAGAAAGCTTTTGTGAAATAAGCTTTTGAAGAAAGAAGATCATACCAAAACACCAAAGCTTTTTTTTTATTCTTTCAAGGTATAAAAACAACTGATGTTTAATTTCTTAGTGGTTTTGTCGTCGTTTTAACTGGTTCCCAAAATTAGGGTACATCGAGTCGACGAAACGGTAAGATTTCATTTTATTATTGTGCATTTCATCGAGTTTTTCTCCTTTTTTTTTGGTTTTGGTTTTACTTCATACTCATTTTGTTACATAATTTAGGGGAGAACTCTTTTATTTGAATACTCATGTTTATAACGAAGACTATGAACTATCTGTATCCAACCAAGATTATTTAAAATATTCTGAGTCTGACTAATTCTAGTTATTTTTGTGCTGTGTATTTGTTTATTATCATATCCAACCAGACATGGTGTGCATAGGATTGGATCGAATAATTCAAGCTATATAAACATATAATTATTCAAAATCTTTCAATCAAGCTTATCCAAAAATTCAAATGCTTTAACTATCAAAAACATATATTATCCGAAAATAGATATATGAATACAAGATAAATAAATAAAAAAGGTCAAGACAATGAGCTACCCGAACGAAGCGATATTTTCATTTTGTGTATATACGTATTTTTATCACCTTTGTTTTGTTTTTCTTTAACAATGCGTAGGAGACGATGTGAAAAAGAAAAAAAAAACAATGCGTCGGAGTGGACATAATATCTTGTTTTTAAGGGCTGACCCTGATTATGGATCCTGTAAGGACTGGATCTGGATATTTCGATTCTAAAAGTGCTAAGATTCGGATTTTGTTAAGACAATTTTTATTTGATATGAGTTAATTCTTAAACAAGATAAAATTTAGGAGGAAAAGGAAATACAAAAAGGTTCAACTTAGGCTAAGGTTTTATATTTATATTTTTATTAGGAATTAGAAGATGATAATCCTTACAAATAAAAGGTCGTTGTGAAGAGTTGTTTCATGATACTTGGATAAAGATTTAGTTTTTGAAAAGTTTTCTAAATCAATAAGGAAAATTGTTTTTATTATCTTTGAGTTTCATATATTACAATTGGTATATGAGTCTTATAATCGGTAAAGACTCAATATCATTTGGAATTCTAATCAAAGGAGTTGATTGTTGAATTCGAGATAGGAATGCCGCCCCCGACGAAGAAGAAGATCTCAAGCACCTAAAAGTTTTCGGGTGTAAAGCATATGCAAAAATGGAGACTATTAATCTAAAGAATTTTGATGATAGGTCTCACCCTTTAGTTTTTCTTGAAACAGAGCCCGATTCCAAGGCATATCGTCTTTACAATCCGCAAAACAAGAAGATCTATGTAAGTCGTGACGTGATCTTTGATGAATCAGGTGGAATATGTTGCAAGAGAAAAACAAAAGGCGGACATTGTAACGAAATCTCTAACTCGGATCAAGTTTTCGGAAATGAAGAGCTTGATAGGAGTAGAAGACTTTCTTAATTCATGTTTAGAAATTAAGGGGGAGAATGTTAGAAAATTCCTATTTGATTAAGGAATGAGTTAACTCCTAAACAAGATAGGATTTAAGAGGAAAATAAAATACAAACAAGGTTTACCTTAGGGTAAATAAAATTTTGTATTTATATTTTTATTAGGAATTAGAAGATGTTAATCCCTATTAATAAGAGGTCTTTGTGAAGACTTGTTTCATGAGACTTGAGAGAGATTTAGTTTTTGAAAAGTTTTTTAAATCAATAAAAAAGTTGTTTTTATTATTTTTGAGTTTCATAGATTACATATTTTAACCCCAAAAATATTTTTATAAAGAAGTTAATTCATTAAGTTAAAAAAAAATCTTTAAGATTCTCGATAATAATTTGAACAAATGTCATTACAAATAAAAAAAAGAAGAGAAAAATTAAAGAGACGTAAGGTAGGTACAAAAATATTATAAAAAATACGAGAGCGAACAGAACAAGGAGAGAAAGGGCAAATAGAGTAGTGTTTGGGCTGAATTGGGAATGGCCAAGAAAGCATCGACCATCATCAGACCAAGACGAACCTGAGATGAAGTGGTCAAATGCAAACCGTCCGGTTCAAGAGGTAGGCCCATGGCGTCAACACAATGCACGTTCTCAAGCTCTGTCTCCAATTGAGCTTTTCTCACCGCGTCAAGATATGGTCCTGCCCCTGTAGCTAGTGCCACCTTTTGTTGTTTAGGTCGCAAAGTAACCAAAAAATATATTAAAAAACATAATAAGATATTTAAAGAATGTATGTAGTTACTAGTATCAGGCATGCCTTTTCTAGAATTTTGAGGAAAAACCAAAAAGTATGATTGAAAACAACACAGCTGGATTGGTACAATATATAGCTACAGGGTGGATTATAACAATGAATAATTAATAAAATCATAAATAAACTAAAAAATATCTAAAATAAACATAGAATTCCAAAGGTAACTAGCATAGAAACGGAAACGGATATACAAAAACGAAACCTATAAAAACATGGAAACGATTTACTTCAAAAAATCAGGAAACATGAATATATATATATATACATATATATATATATATATATAGTAAAACAATAAATTCATATTTATTAAAATATTTGAAACAACACAAATCCAACACATAAGTATTAAATAGTTTAACTAAAAATAAAAGATCATAACCATCAAAATCAAAAATTTAAATCAGTATCTTCATTCATATTCTTAAAATATTTTTTTTTATTTTAATAATTATGAGATATTTATATTCTTTAAATTAACTAGGATTTTTAAAGTAAAGAAAATGAGAAATGTTATATATTTATATATATATATATATATATTCCATATTTTTAAATTAGTTACTTAATAACTTTCTAAATAAAAATGTGAATTTTCATTGCATTTCCAATACGAAAATAGATATTTCCATCGCATTTCTAAATTGTGATTTTTTGAACCGTGTTTCTACAACGTTTCTAAAAATTTCAATTTTCGAAACGTTTTGGAAACGAGAAACGGACCTCGGAGGAAATTTCCTTGCTACTTAGTCCGTAACTCAACTATATTTTTTTTGGCCGTCACTCAACTAGATTTATCATCAAATAATTTTTTTTGTCGTCAAAGGTTTTTTTTAATTGCGTAAGATGTATTAAAATGACTTTTTTTTTATGTGAACTATTCTGATATTTTGTAATTATCAATTAGAGTATGCTCTATATTAGTTTATGCAACATACCTGGATAATGGGAAGATTTGGCTGATGTAAATCACTTCGAAGATCATTAAAAAACTTAACTAGTCTCTTCTTATAAACCAAAGCATCCACCATATCCACAGTATCCGACTCACCCTGATACCATAAAACCGCCCGGTACGAGCCACCGCCACTAGCCACCGCTGCCTTCGCCCTCCTCACAGTCTCTTCGTAAAGAAACTCACCCTTTTGCCATTGGCTTAGTTTAGTCCCACCTATAGAGCACGGAACCAAACCAACTTGACCAAATCGGTTTACCACCCGGTTTGCAAATGACATCCCCGGTCCAACACCATTGGTCTTGTTAACATCAATGTCAACGTGGAGTGGCTCTTCAGCCTCTTCCCACTCTAGCTTGGCCGTGAGACGAAGGATCGAAGGAACTGATCGGCATTCTGGTGGAATTACACCATCCCACACGGTGGTGTTTGTGGCGGTGTCGTTATAAACTCCTCCTCGACCCGCCATGTTGCTTTGCCCGGCTAAGATGAAGATGCTAATGTTTCTTGGGATGATTTGGGATTGGATTCGTAGAGGAGATTGAAGGAAAATGATGATGATGAAGAAGAAGATCTTGTACATTGTTTTATTGAAAGTTGGAGATTAAAGCTTAGATCCAAAACAGAGCTAGTCGAAGTAAGATGCAAGAGAGAATAATGTTTTCTTCTTGTTTTGTCTCTTTCTTTCCATTTACTTTAAAAATTCTTGTTTTTCTTTTTACAGAAAGAAGAATAACTAGTTTGGTCTTAGTCAATGCCTTTTCAAACGCAACTTGATTGATAAAAAAGAAAAAATCCTGATTTTTTAATCTCGAGACCTACACCTATAGTATATATATATTTTTGTTGGTAAAGAATAAAGATCTACTTGATTTAAAATTTTAATTAATTAATAACGTAACATAATGGTAAAACCAAGAGAAACCTTAAACCGAGGATTCTATTCAAAACATGAAAAGATTCACACTCTTTTGACTTTCCGGTTTGCACTGTTTTGGTCGCCACACGTACAAATCATCGATGGTTCATTTGTTTAATTTCTTATAGATATTTTCCAAAATACTATCGGTGCCATATTTCGATGAGAAATAATTGAAAAAGATTAGAAAGAGAAGATGATGAGTGAATGTGCAAGACGGCGTGGGGAAGGGAGTGATGCTGTGATGGGTTCTTCACTTTCTTGTGTTTTCAAATATATATATTTAATATTTGTATAGATTCATTTTCATTCTCTACTTAATTAGTGCTTTCCGTAAATATAATTAGTTTTTTTTAATTATAAAAATAAAATTATATCCCATGAATTTTGTGGAAACCGTGAGAAGTTTGTAGTGAACTTATTTTCAATGATAAAGAGTTCACAACCCATGAAAAACGGAGAAAACGTTAGTTGGGTACTTGGGTTAGTACTTAGTACATAGTAAACAAATTTTGTTATAAAAACAGTAAGTGATAAAATTGTGAACAGTAAAACTTCCAAGAACTCGATATTAGATGCAATATTGATGGATCCTAGAAATTAGAAAGAGATCATGTAGAATTGAGTGGATCTTTGGGGACTATGGTAGAAATGTTTGACGTCTTGGAGCTCATGGTTACCAGAAAAAACTTTAGGTATGAGTCTTTGGCCTTCTCTATTGCAATACCTACATGAATATTTGGCCTTAGAGAACAATATTAAACATTTCAAAATCATTTACAAACTCCAAAAGTGTAACAACAATGTATTAGTCTGGTGTTAAAAGTCCGGATCACTCAATAGATATCAAAGAGAGAAAAAAAAGAGGTTGTAAGTAGAGTTCGCTAAATCTACATGATTAAATAAAAAGAGAAAATGAGAGAATTCTCAAAAATAGGAAAAGATATATCTTGCCAAAAAAGGAAAAAGAAAACAAAAAAAAAGTTATATATATATAAACCCATGAATAGAGAGGTCGTTTAGTATAGTTTTCATACAAGTTCACATACAAATAAAAACCCTAGAAACCAGTTTAACATCGATCATGAGCTCACATGAAATAATGATAATAGGAGTGAATTGTAGGCGAGTACGGTCTCTCTACTACGCAATAGGCATACCATCATCTTTCGGTTATCTAACAGCAACGATCGTATAACTCTTGCCGTTGCCTAGTTGGATAGACAAGTAAAGTTTAGAGATCCTGCTTCTTCTTGCAGTACAATTCTTGATTTGGACAGTTTTGGTCGTGAGATCGTCCTCGTCCCAATTCCGACAATTACTAATAAAGCTTTGATTGGACGTCCCGGATGAGACGGACATAACTATTTTCGGATTAGACCGTCTTTTTATCATTTATAAGTTATATTCCACAATAATGCGGATGGAAAAAAATAACTTTTTTGTTGCAACCTGTTTTTACAAAAAGATAAATTAAGAGTGCAATAGATTATCCGTCCCATCCCTCGTATTCATTTGAAACCTAATACTCAGCGGATGGGAGAAGAAGGACAAATGGACGGACATCACCTTCTTTTTATATATTAGTTAATTTTTTACTGGCGTACTTTTCCCATTGCAGACAACTTAGTATATACATGACCGGGGTGTTCTTGGGAGGCGTGTCGGTCAAGCAACTCAATTGGCCGGCTCCAGATCTTCATACCCAACACGCTGTCTCCACTAGTTGTTGTGTTGTTTGAATTGCTATGTTGGTTATCAGCGACCTGTTTGGCCTTATACTATCTCAGTTGCTTTGTTATCTCTCAGTTGCTTTGTTGATTACTTATTCGATCAGGCCCGACACTTTTGTACAAAACACCAAGCAACCATAAGCTACTTTTTCTGTAGTTGGTTTTCTTTATTTGATTAGTTCCTGTTTGTATGAAAAATATAAAGTTTTGGGTTTAATTAACAATATTTCTTAAGTTAAGTGTTTTTTTTTGGTTAAAAATTTCGTAAGTTACTTACCAATGTTAACAGATAGGAACTAAAAACCGAATCGGAACCGGAGTTTGATAATCGGAACTAAAAGAATGATATTGAAACACTAAGCCAATTCCTTCTATTGATAAATCAATTTTTCAGGCCATTCTTTGATAATCGTTGTAAATTACAGGACAAAACTAGTTCTTTTGCGCCTAATTAACCCCTGAATATGCAACAAGAATCGACATGGCTAACGATATTCTGAAAAAAGCTTGAGAAAAACAATTTTCTGATTCTATTGATGAGAAAACACGAGAGAGTAGTGAAAACTTGATAAACAGCAAAATTCTCAGGTCGGAGATTATAAAAGTTGCAAAAAGTAAGAGACAAAAACGAATAACAAGGTTTATGTTTTGCAGAAGATTCTGAAATCAACATTAACTATTAAAAAGTAGCCACTAGCAGAAAACACAAATTGAGAAGAAATAGTTTGTGGCTCTTCAGCGTTTGCCACCACCACCTCCCAACTTAGGACCCTTTGATGCAGCTGCAGCTTTAGGGAAATTTGCTTTTACCTTCACTTGCTTAGCAGCAAATTCTGCCTTTTTGGCCTTCTTCTCATCTTTGGTCTTTTTAATTCTTTCCTTAATATCACTGTCAAAATCATTTTAAAAAGTCAATTACATTTTTCAAATATTAAAGATTTTGTTCTAGTTGGGAGTATTTGTAAAAGAAATAAAACCAACCGCAGAGCAGCTTCTCTGGCAGCATCACGAACTTCTGGCTTCTCAGCTCTCTTCTTCTGAATCACTTCCAAGGTAGCACCAACAATGGACCTTGAGTATGGCTTCTTGGTGGCACGTCTTCTCTTCTTCACAGCCTCTTGAGCTGCATCCTATAACGATCACAATTTTCAATGTTTACTACTGATTAGTGTCACTGTCACTAACCAAAGTAGAATCCTAATTACAGGACTCTAACAATAACAATAACAACAACTTGTCAATCCACAACACATAAGACACCAGATCCCAAGCTTAAAAAGGTTTACCTTCTTGTGTTGCTTTCTGTACATGGCAGTCCAACAAAGCTTGGATGGCTTCAATTTGTTGTGGAAGTACCTCTTGCACTTCGAGTTGATAAACAAGAAAACCTGGTGAATCATGGAAACAATACAAACCATTTAGAAACTAAAGATCCAATCATTCGCAAACCATAAACATTAGTTCGATAAGCTCAAGATTTACAAAAGAGCTAACCTGAGAATCAGATCGGATAAATCTAATTCCTCTTCCTGGGTAGATCTTTTGGCCACTGAAACGGCAAAGCTCCGTCCTATATTCCATATATAACCATAGAATGAGTCATAGCAACAAAATAAACAAGCAAATGATCCTTGAAACTGAAACATCTCAAGCTACATGATAGAAATGACTAATCCAAATACCAATCACAGATGTTTATTGCTCATGTGACTAGTTTCATACATTTCATAACTCAAAACCAGACCCAATTACAGCAGAACACAATCTCAACTTCATACAGAAGACCATGAAGTTACCCAGCTTTGACTACCAAACTACCGAGAAAGTAATAGGTATCATAAATTTCGATTGAAACAAAGACCCAATTCAGTGAATCGATCCCTCCGATAGTGTGAAATCATGAATCATTGCACTAAGCGATGTCGATTAGATGAAAGACATGAACAAATACAGAGAGAGAGGGGAGATCTGATTTGATTTGATTACTTGAGAACCATGGTTGCTGCTGCTCGTTTTCTTCTTCCTGCACAGGCTGCTCCCGAAACCCTAGACGAAAAAACCCTAATTCAATCGATACTTATATAGAAGAGACTACAACGAGAGTGTACATCACCCCAACTCATTTCCATGCATATATACATTTTAACTATATCGGCCCATACTTTTAGCCCATTAAACAGGCCCATAAGTTTGTCAGCGCATACAATTAACAGATTGTAGTGATGACGTCAGCATCCGGTAGAGGCAACTTGTGGATGGACCTAAAAAGAGTGACGTGGTAAAGGTAGATGAAAGTTTGAAGAAGTAGCTAAGCTCTCTGAACAAGCTTCCAGAGTAAATATAATTTTGAGTGGTCATCTATCTTGATTAATTAAATGCTCAGTTCTTCATTAATCTAATTTTGGTTTTTGGTGAACCGTGGGAGGCATGAATATATGTTTTGTAGATTAGTAATCAGTTTTCTTGGTAAGAAATGAATATGTTTGAGGAAAACAAAGTTTAAATATATGCAAAATATCATTATAACAAAGTGTGAGCTCCACCAAAGCTAAAGCCGAAGATAAACCGAACTATGATGAGAAGATGAAGATAAACCGAATTATAGGTAGAGTCGGTTATTACGTGTATTGTTTTCCATTTTTACTAACTAGCTTTAAATTAAAGTCAGTGATTTTCTCATTTTTACTAGCTTCAAAATAAAGGAGGTGGGTGCTATGCTATCTATTTATTTGCGTGACCATTTTACCATATACTTTTGGGGGCAAAAAAATAATTAAATTAAAATTTGAACATAATTGTACCATACTAATATCTAGTTGTATTAAAGATGAGATTCAAATCTTTTACTTTTATATAACGGTCGTTACCATCTGAGTTATGACGTTTTTTTTTGTATTATTTACAATTATAACTATATGTACTTAGATTTCTGAAATAGTTAAATAAAATTGTACCCAATTGTACTAGTTTTATCCAATTACAATTATATAGTTGTAGCTAATTATACCAGTTATGCCGTAGTTGTACTATTTGTATCAGTTGTACTCAATTACACCTATACATTATAGTCATATAACCCTGAATGTGCACTACTAGTTTAACTATCTGAACTATCGTGTTTTTTTATTATCACTCGCAATTACAAATATATAATACGATTTGTTTAACATTCAGTAAAATCGTAATTTTATAATTTTTAAATTAAAAAAATAATAGAAGAAATGTATATGGGATTTTGTTTTTTGTCCCGATGGGTATTTTAGGATTTTGATCCTTATTTGCGTTTTTTTCCCCACACGATTACAACAACACGAATCTCTCGTCTTCATCGTCTCTCTGATTCGCCAAGTTTCAGCCTAGATTTCATCTTTAACAGGTTTTGCTTCTCTCAGAATCTCAGCTCTTTAACAGATTAATGGAAGTTGATACTTTCTCTCTTCATTAGGTTTATGAATTGGTCGATTTGAGTTTCTAATTTTTGGTCTGGCTACAGTTATGACGGATGCCGTAGTGAAAACCACCACTGCTGAATTACCGTCATCCTCCGCAGAAGCATCAATCTCCGGAGAGAAGACAGAGCCCACGAAGGAGAAGCAAAAGTGGGGCGACGTTGAGGATGACGATGAAGAGGAAGCAGAAGCAGTATCGGAGCTCAATTCGCTGAGCATTAAAGAGGAAGAGAAACATGAATCTGTTCTTGAGGAACCTGAAGATTCAAACATCAAAGCGGTATTATTTCTATGCCTTTCTTTTTTTGGCTTTCCGGTAGTAGATTCCTTTAGCGTAGTGAATTGTGATTGTGTTAAACCTACCTACTAGAGCTTAGATCTGGGTTTGACTAGAACAAATTAGGTTTATTTGGATCGGTTGATGCAAATTAGTTCTTGGATGATCTCAATTACAGTCTAGGGTTATTAGTTTCCCAGATTTGTGTGGATGATTTTGATTTCTCGTGTTTTCGTAGGTTACTTCTGGTGATACACCTTATACTTCGGCAAGTAGGTTTGAAGATTTGAACTTATCGCCTGAATTGATGAAAGGCTTGTATGTTGAGATGAAATTCGAAAAGCCGAGCAAGATTCAAGCAATCAGTTTGCCAATGATAATGACGCCGCCTCACAAGCATTTGATTGCCCAGGCGCATAACGGATCTGGCAAGACGACCTGTTTCGTACTTGGAATGTTGAGTCGGGTTGATCCGACACTGAGAGAGCCTCAAGCGCTCTGTATTTGTCCCACTAGAGAATTAGCAAATCAGGTTAGTTTAGTTTAGTTACTCTATTGGTTAATGAACTGAGAGTAATTTGATTGTTGACTTGGGAAAACGTGTTGAGAGCCTAATTCATGTCTTGGTGGTTGAATGAATGGCAGAACATGGAAGTTCTTCAGAAGATGGGGAAGTTCACTGGGATCACTGCTGAAGTGGCTGTTCCAGAGACAACGAGAGGCGTACCAATTGCAAAACGAGCTCCTGTTTCTGCTCATGTGGTGATTGGCACCCCTGGAACACTTAAGAAGTGGATGGCATTTAAGAAACTAGGTCTAAGTCATTTGAAGATTCTGGTTTTTGATGAGGCTGACCATATGCTTGCTACGGTATGCTCTTTATTCTGTTTTACTTGGTCTTGTTAATTAATTTTTCAACTTGAATGATTAACTTTTGTATTATGTGATCATATTTTCCCGTCATATGTTGACAATTGAAATTTCATTTTTGTTGCAGGATGGCTTTAGGGATGATTCCTTGAGAATAATGAAAGACATTGAGAAAGTTAATCCCAATTTCCAGGTATGCTAAACTAGCGTCTGATTTGGTCATGCTTCTTGAATTATAAGTAGGATGACAATTGATTTCTAGTGGCATATCTAGGGTAACCAGATGGTCTACTGAGTATATACTTATGGTTGTTTCAATGCTCAGAAGCTCTTAGTAAATAATAGAAACGATGCAGCTGTATTTTTCTATTGTATAGAGCCCCTTAATTAATAAGTCATATCTTTGTGTTAAAACGATGATGAATCTGTCTAGGTTATTTAGCTATCTCCATGGCTGTTGTTAGTCTCATTTTAAAGGAAACTCTTTTCTTTTTCTTTCTTGTGTGCTTGTCTTCTTGACCTTTTTTCTTAACAGGTTCTTCTATTCTCGGCAACTTTTAATGAAACCGTCAAAGATTTTGTTGGGAGGACGGTCAAGGATCCCAACCAACTGTTTGTTAAAAGAGAGGATCTAAAGTTGGACTCTGTAAAGCAATATAAGGTTGTTTGCCCAAAGGAGCAAAACAAGATTGAAGTCATCAAGGATCAGATTATGGAGCTGGGGGATATTGGCCAGACCATAATCTTTGTGAGAACAAAAATGTCAGCAAACAAGGTTCACAAAGCTCTTGCAGAAATGGGTTATGACGTCACCAGTGTCCATGGAAGTATGACTGAAGTTGACAGAGATAAAATAGTGAAGGAGTTCAAAGACTGCCTCACTCAAGTCCTCATTGCTACTGATGTAATTGCAAGAGGTTTTGACCAACAACGGGTAAATATTTTATCCTTCGACCCATTTCCTTTCTTCTTTTTCCCCAAAAGGTGCTTCTTAGTAAAATACCGCTTGCTTGTTATATACAATACTTGCAGGTGAATTTGGTTGTGAATTATAATCTGCCCACTAAGTATGAAACCGGGGAGCCAGATTATGAGGTGTACCTTCACAGGGTTGGAAGAGCTGGCCGGTTTGGTCGTAAAGGTATTTTTGATTCTTTCTTTTTTTTCCTCTCAAGTATTGCCATAAGTTCTCATCAGTTTCTGTACTGAACTGTGCATTTGTATCGTAGGAGCGGTATTCAACCTGCTGCTTGATGATGCGAGGGATAAAGAGGTGATGGAGAAGATTGAGAAGTATTTTGGAGCATATGTCAAGGAGGTAATAAGATTTTTGAAAACTGCTATATATATATATATATACAAGTGTTTGTTAAAACGGTTTCTAATGATTTTAAACTTTGGTGCAGATCAAGTCGTGGAACTCAGAGGAAGAGTATAAGAGTGCACTAAAGGAGGCTGGCCTGCTCGACGAGTAAGGGAGACAAAAGTTGTTCAAAGCAATTAAAAGACTTGTCTTGTCTTTTGTTTTTTGAGGTTACTTATTCGAAAAAGAACCTGTATACGTATTTGGGTGTTTCTGTTTATCAGGTTGCTGAGGTTTTCAGACTCTGTAAGATATTTTATTCAGGAGAAAATATGATTTTGTTGAATTCAATTGTCAATCACTTCAATATGAACCTAAACATCAAAGCATTTTCTTTACAACATAGATAAGTCATAATAAGACACAAAACAAGACTGGTTGTGTTCAGTTCAATGTCAACAGACTTTTTAAATTTCAGCCGATGGTTGAAGTTTTAGCAGCAAGATGAGCCAGTGCTCGTCGATGATATAAAGTACGCAGCTTCTTATATTTCTGCACAAATGCTGCTGTATCAACCTCCTTCTCTAAGAACTTCTCTTGCAGGGCTTCAGAATCTTCATCCACCTGATTCATAGCATCTGCAAAACCCACAAAAGGTGTTTACAAGTGATGACACAAGAACTGTAGATGATCCATTGCAATTGTGTAAGTTGTTACCTTGAAGTTTATGAAGAAGAGAACCAGGGGAGTAGAATTTAAGGATCTCTTCTTTTTGCCTCTCGAGCTCGTTGAGCTTTTCTTGCTCAGCTGCGAGCTCAGTTGTACGGATAATTCTGCACTGTAAAACAAGTAATGAACGGTAGAAAAGCTAGACACAAAAGGTCAAACATGGTAAACTGAACTAAGGAAAGTTGGTTGTTGATACACACTTGGTTTCTGAGCTCCATTATCTGTGGCTCCTTCTCCAAGTTCTCTCCTGTCACATTTGACCATATGACAGTGTTAGATTTCTGGATGAATTCCCGAGTTTCTAGTTAAATGACATGATTTATAGATAACTTACTAGCTAGCTGCAATGTTTCTCTGCGGAGCTCATCTTTTATCTGATGGACAGAAACAAAGCACAAAACATTTAAATTCGGTTTTAACATCTAAAAGACTCAGAAAACTCTATTTACTGGCAACATGTAAAAGATGATGCCATGATGAGGCGTCTGGACCAATCAAACAATATCAGTGTATAGACTAGAAAGAGGGCCGATGAACAATCTCAACACATAACTAATGAAGCTACATTAATAGAACTATAGATAATACTCGTTCTCCAGAAACAATTGACTGTTTTAAAAGACTTACATTACTCTGGATTTTGACCTGATCAAGAGAGAGCAGAAATTGCTGATACGCATCTTTGTCAGAGAGGAGCTTTCTGAGCTCGTCCACACTACAGAAAAGTATACAAGATTCATCAAAAACCGCAACACATGAGAAGCATAATAAACAAGAGCGCGAACCTTTTGTCTTTCAAGAAGACGATAATGCCAGCTGCTTCACCTGGTGAAACATGTGCTGGAATCTGACCAGATGTTTGAGGCTGGGATGAGCTTGGCGAGCTGACTAAAGAAGGCGAGTACCATGGCTGCTGTGAAGAAGCTTCCTGAGGACGAGATTGGCCTTGTTGTTGGTCTTTTGATCCCCTTCATGTACACAAAAAAGAAACATTATCTCATCGATGCTACAAATTTAAGATACACTTGAAAGATTCTCTAAAAGCACAGCTAAAAGAACACAGTACTTCTGCTCATCAGATTAACATCAATGAGAAAACCATTTCGAGGGTAAGAATATCGATTCACCAAATGACAATCATCAATTTATACAGCACAACATTCTAAAATCTTATATCATCAACTATGAACCTTAAAATCAGCAGCTGAGCTAATCTACACTACATAAAACGCACTCCTCAATTGCTTATTACAGCTCAAAATTGTACATAATTTCACAACAACCAGACATCCTTAATCGTGAACAGACCTCTAATGTCCGGAACACACGTATCTTAATTTCATGATTAAAAATTCATCAGAAAACAAAACTCGATAAAATCAAACAGCGCATACTCACGGATATAAAAATGAGAAAGCAAAAAGTTGCATTATCACGGAAACACAATAAGATTATGGGAGTTGGTAATACCAGAAATTGAACATCGTTTCTCAAATTCGTCGAGGATTGTTATCGGAAAACTCAAATCTCCAGATCGACAAAATTTAAGAAGTTTCCAAAAGAAACAGGGAAGATGGAAGAATTGGTACTTGGGTTGGGTTAGAAGCGTGTATTCGTCAACGAGACTTTATTTTGTGTTTTCTCTTTCATGTTTTAGTAATGACTGGGCTCTAATGTTTTTGAGGCCCATTATATATCTTTCATGTTTTTTCTTGTATAGTAGAGCTTTCATGTTTTAGACCTCTTAATTTGATGTTTTTTTCAACAGAACAAACATAAAAAATAAAAATTTGGAAAAGAACTAGTGAGAAATTTCAATAGGATTCGGCTATGTTTTTTTAAGATTATTTTCCTTCATTTTTCTAATTTAAAATATTAATCACCGATCTAAACTGTATCAAAAAAATAATCACGATGGTATAATGATTCAAGAATGTTTGCATGAAAACTATACTGAAATTCATCAAACTGGAACCAAACTAAATTTCATATTAACCCAAATGATCACAAAATCATGTGAATCAAGCCCACATTTGTTTCATCCGAACAGAACCATTTGAAATTAATAAATTCCATTAGATATATAAAATTATATTGAAATAGAGTAAAAAATCTATCATTCGTTAAAATTAATTAATTACTTTGTTTTCATTACTTCTATAAGGAAAAAAAATATCGAACCTAACGGAAACAATTTCGATTTTCGAACAACTTTGTTCACTAACAAGTAAAAACGGAACCGTTTTATTCATCCTCCCTCCTTGTCCACGCCTAAGGACCCCCGCGTTCACACAGTCAAATATCTCTGCCACCGAAGCTTCCAAAGCTCATAACATTTGTTCGAAAGAATGGAGTCTTCTCTCCTTTCTTCCTCTTCTTAGTCGTCTCTCTTCACTACAAAATCTACGCGCTTATATCTCCAAAACCCAAATTCACATTCTCCATCAAATCCTCCATAGACAAACCCAAACCCAAACTCGAGACCAAATCATTAAAATCCCAATCATGGGTCAGTGCCGATTGGCTCACATCACTCACTCGCACCATTTCCTCAGAACAAAACGACGATTCAGGCATACCAATCGCGTGTGCGAAGCTAGACGACGTCTCTGACCTCCTCGGTGGAGTTCTCTTCTTACCTCTCTACAAAGTGATGAACGAGTATGGACCCATTTATCGTCTCACTACTGGTCCTCGCAATTTCGTAGTTGTGAGTGATCCAGCGATCGCAAAACACGTTTTGAGAAACAATACTAAGTACGCCAAAGGCTTAGTAGTTGAAATTTCTGAATTTCTTTTCGGGTCAGGTTTTGCAATCGCTGAAGGACCTCTTTGGACGGTAAGTTCATCTTCTCAAAACTAAATTTTGAAACTTGTGGAATCGTAGAAGTAATGTTATCATTGTCTTGTGTGATAAGTAACACTAAATTTAGGTTTAGATTCCAGAGGGCTTAGTTTTGTATCAATTTGAATCTGATTTTTGATTATTAGGTGAGACGAAGAGCGGTGGTTCCATCGCTTCATTAGAGGTATTTTTCTGTGATTGTGGAAAGAGTATTTTGCAAATGTGCAGAGAGGCTTCTTGAGAAGCTTCAGCCTTATGCATTAGACGGAAGAGCTGTGAATATGGAAGAGAAGTTTTCTCAGTTAACACTTGATGTTATTGGATTGTCTCTTTTTAACTGCAATTTTGATTCTCTCACTACTGATAGTCCTGTTATTGAAGCTGTGTACAGTGCTCTTAAAGAAGCTGAGCTTCGTTCTACTGATCTTTTACCTTATTGGAAGGCAAGTTTTGTGTTTTTTTACTGTGGTTTGTTGATTGCAGCATGCTTGGATTCATGTTGATTTAGAGGCTTTGGTTGTTTTTTTTCCAGATTGATGTGTTGTGTAAGATAATCCCTAGGCAAGTGAAAGCTGAAAAGGCTGTTACTGTGATAAGGGAAACTGTTGAAGACCTTATTGCCAAATGTAAAGAAATTGTCGAAAGAGAAGGAGAAAGAATTAATGATGAGGAGTATGTAAATGATGCTGATCCAAGTATCCTCCGATTCTTGCTTGCAAGCAGAGAAGAGGTTTGTTTAACCTTTTTTACTTCAGTCCATAAGCAAACTTGACCTTTCTTTATTGCAAATTGAAGCTGATGTTGGATTGTGCGGTTTCTTCAGGTGTCAAGTGTGCAATTACGAGATGATCTTTTCTCAATGCTTGTCGCAGGACATGAAACCACTGGATCTGTCCTGACTTGGACACTTTATCTCCTAAGTAAGGTACCTTTTTCTATCTTCTACTTTCCTTTGTGACTTGAGCTTCTCTGTTCTCATTGATTAGTAACTTTATGCCTCTATAAACTTATACGTATGTGCACATAGAACTCATCTGCATTGGCGAAAGCACAAGAAAAAGTAATAGAGTTTTAGCGGGAAGAAACCCGGCTTATGAGGATATTAAGGAGTTGAAGTACATTACTCGTTGTATAAACTAGTCAATGCATCTCTACCCTCATCCTCATGTAAGCAATCAAGCTCATCTCTCTAATATTCATGAACTAAGGTTCCTAATTTACTTTGTTTCTTGGTAGGTCTTGTTTTGAAGAGCTCAAGTTCCTGACCCGGGAACTACAAGGTTCATCCCGGACAAGACATTATGATTTCGGTCTATAACGTCCATCGTTCATCCGAGGTACAGTTCTCTTCCTTCCCTCTTCAATAGTAGTTACATTTAGGAGTTGGATTTTTCGCTTTTAGGATTCTGATAAGGCACCCCCTAGTAAAATAATTTTATGTCCACATTTCTAATGTGTTTGTCATTTCAAAGGTTTGGGAAAAAGGCTGAGGAATTTCTACCTGAGAAGGCGCAATCCCTAATGAAACAAACACAGATTTCAAGTAGTACACATGTTTTGACGCAAAATATTAAATCAAGATTAA
This sequence comes from Cardamine chenopodiifolia, assembly GCA_963922655.1. Classification (NCBI taxonomy): domain Eukaryota; kingdom Viridiplantae; phylum Streptophyta; class Magnoliopsida; order Brassicales; family Brassicaceae; genus Cardamine; species Cardamine chenopodiifolia. The sequence continues at coordinate 15,006,491 of OZ000463.1, forward strand.
TATTTTTTATTACAAAGGTTAAAAGATAATTTTTCTTTTCACAAGATTCATACCATTCAGTGGAGGGCCTAGAAAATGTGTAGGCGATCAGTTTGCATTGATGGAGGCAATACTGGCGCTTGCAGTGTCTCTCGAGCTCTTAAATGTCGAGATGGTTCCTGATCAGACCATTAGCATGACCACTGGAGCAACCATACAGACGACCAATGTAGGACATTGTTCTCAAACTCGAGAGTAATCAAGTGAATGATTTGTTTATAAATGATTCCAATTTCTCTGATGCTGATTTTTTTGTTCTGTTTTGTTTTGTTTTGTTTTGCAGGGATTGTATATGAAGGTGAGCCAAAGGTAAGCTAGAAATATCTAAGATGAAGTTGGAATCTGTTTTCAAGAAATGTCGAAGATGAAGTTGGAATCTGTTTTCATTTGTCTTTATGATCATTGATTGTTAAATTGACGGGCACACAATTGTTTCCTTATATTCTTGAGTAATTCTCTTTCACTTAAGTTGGTAGGCTTTTTAATTAAACTTGACTGCAATTTAAAATAATTAAATCATTATACATTTTATTTCATGTAAAATATAAATAAAAAAGCTATAAATTTTTATAATATATTTATGTAAATCTAAATATTTAATGTGTATACGATCACTAAGTTCTTTGACCTTTCTTCTTCTCTCTTCTGGTTCTTCACTATCACCCATTAGCTCATCCACAGCTTTTCTTACACTTTCTCTTCTCACCATCTCTCCTATCTCCTCTTCTTTTCCATTCTTCATCGATTTCTCGAACTCCTATATTTAACCCTACTTTTAATATCTGCACAACTAACTTCTCATTCAAGAATTGTTCAGCAAACAAAGGCCATGTCAACAACGGAACTCCGGCACTAATTCCTTCTAGAGTCGATTTCCATCCACAGTCAGTCAAAAACCCTCAATGGATGGGTGTGAGAGGATGAACACTTGTGGTGCCCAACCTTTGATCACAAGTCCTCTATCTTTGATTCTCTCTTCGAATCCAGTTTCTTGAATCCACTTTGTTAGATCCCCATTCTCTTATAACCCATATGAAAGGCTTATTAGATTCCTCAAGGCCTAGTCGTAGTTCCTTGAGCTGAACCAAGGGAAGGTTACATAGACTGCCAAGGCAAACATAGAGCGCTGAACCTGTTTCTTGAGAGTCAAACCATTGAAGGCATTGGTCTTGACCAATGGAAGCCTTGTCTCCTCTCTCAGCCTTTTCTAACCCTAACTTATTGCACAAGAAAACAGGTCCTATGCACCAAACTTTTCCAGCCTTTGCTTTCCTATATTCTCTTGCATAATCAACCTCTAACTCTTCGAAACTGTTCATAATGACACCATAAGAATCATTATCAGCTTCAATAATCTTGTTCGTACTCTCTTTCAGATCTCCTTCAACAGGCTGCAGCACAGAGACCTGAGGTTTAGTGAACTCAACTCTGTCAGGCAAGCCAGGCAAATCGAAATACTCGTTATTAGGTTCTATAACTTTCAAGATCCCGCTTTGTCGAACCACTTGTAATGCACATGAGGCTGAAACAAGAAAAACCATGGAAGAGAATCTTGGGGATCTTGAATTTCTTGGCAAGTCTTGAAGTGAAAGGAAGGCTCATGTCTCCGATGATGCAGCTTAGCCGCGGCTGAACCATTTCCTGCATAGCTTTCTCGACTTGCTCCTCAAGCAAGTTGGCCGCATCAAAGAACTTCACCATATCGCCCATTGAAACCAACATGTCTACACTCTCACACCCTTCAGGCAAACCCGCTTGTTGAGAGTGAAAGCTATGTTGATGGGTGGAAAGGAAGAGGAAGAGGAGAGTGAAGTCTTGATCTTGGCTACGTTTTGACTAGTTGTGATGATAGAGACGGTCACGCCTTGACGCTGGCACAAGAGCCTAGAGATGTCAACCAATGGGATCATATGGCCTTGAGCCATATAGGGTATTACGACGAAGTGAAGAGGATTATGAGAACACATTTTAATAGATTTTACAATACTAGAAGAAAATAAAATGATCTTTAAGATTGAAAAGCAGGGCATTCGTTACAAATGATATTATGTAAATATATAAAGAAAAGTATATAGCCACGATTTGCTTTGACCCGTCTAAAGAGCCGCCGTAAGAAAATAAAATTTACTTCTCCAGGAAAAACTTCAAATTGTGTTTTGATACCAAACTAAACGACAAAAAATCCAACAAAAGTATGTGATAACTGATGATCTTTTCTTAAATAAATGTGGAAAGTATATAGTAACTACACTCTCCAAGAATCAGATATCAACAAACAGATTATGACATAGAGGTACAAAGGTTGCTCTAGTACTTACACTGACCTGGAATCATCCACAATGTTGATTTGGTAAATTTCAGAACCAACCCAAATCTAATTAGTGACCAAGCCGCTCTTGGAATCTTGCTAACCAACGTTCCAAGCACCTGGACTGCCGGTTCCACAACTTAAACTTACAGGCATCAGATTTGCCTGAACTGCCGCTCTTGAACTATTTGTTCACAACTTCCAAATTCCTTCTGCATTAGATTTGCTCATTCACATATCAAAGCATCACCCCATAAGCTTCTTCTTGCCTACAATTTAAAACCCAATAGAAGAAACAGAGTTTAGTAACAACAACAAATACAATCACCAAACAGAGCTGCATATTCAACATATATCTCTTATCTCAGGTTTTTTTTTGGTTCTAAGAAGATACCTGAGTTCTCACCAGTGGAAATCAGTTGTTTCTCGAGTTCTTGGGCAGCATCGAATATCCTATGAGCAGGCAAAAGTGATTTTATTAGGCTTACATTTTCTTTCTTCCAGTTGTATGTATAATTCCTTCATCGTAGCCAAATCACCAGCCTGACCGTATGCATTGATAATGCAATTGAAGAATGGCGTATCCAGTATCACATCCGAATTCACAATTTGCCTCAAAACCGAATCTATCTTAACGACAAGACCAGCTTTGCTATACGCGTTAACAAGCTAACAATAAGTAATAGTGGGTTTCACTCCTTGATACTTCCTTTCCTGTATACATCATCCATTTTCTCGATTCTTCCAGCTTTTCCAAACGTCTCGATCACTATATTGTAAGTGACAGTCGGCAGAGAGAAGAACCTTTTCTCCATGAAATCCATAACCGAACTCATCTTCTTATACATTCCAGTTTTTCCAAATGACAGGATCAGTATGTTAAAGGTAGTGATGTCTGGCTCCACTCCCATCAGCTGAAACCGATTATACCAGCTCTCCATCTTCCTCGTGTTTCCACCATTACCATATGATCCAATGATCGAGTTAAGCGTGAAAAGATCTGGAAGAAAATCTCCATCCTCGATCATATCAGCGAGAAAATTTTCCATTTCCTCAAACATGCCAGCCTTTCCATACCCATCAATAATAGTATTAAAAGTAACCGTGCTGCATCCAAATCCAAGATACGACATCTCAAGAACATACTTTTAACCAGATCAAACCGACCAAGTTTGCAGCAACAACTGATGAGAACAGTAAAGGTGAAGACATCTTGCTTGCAATCACTTACCGATTTCATATATTCAAGCGTGGCAAACGCCTTGTCTAGAAGTTCGCTTTTGCCATAAACAGCTATGAGAGATGTATACACATCAATGGTAGGTTTCCATCCTTGAGACAACATAACTTCAAAAAGCAAGCTTGCTTAATCAGGCTGTTTCCAACTCCCAAGCACTTTAAACAGCTTTGTGTATGTTTTGCATCTTGGTTCATACCAATGCTGCTTCCTAAGAAGATTGAAATCTATAAAGTAGAGAAACAGGAAAATGAATTCTATCGAATCTTAATGGACAATTATCTGAAAAGATGAAGAAGAGGAAGAAAAAGCAACGTACTTTAAGAGCAGACTGCCATCGATTCTATTTAATAGCTTCATCAAGTGCTTCAAGAACAGCTTTTGGCCACAAAGTTGAGTACTGTTCAGAGTTGGCTTTCTTCTCGATGCCCTTAACAGCAGCGTCTGCTCTGAGAATCCGAGAAAATTCTCTCTTAGGATCTACTCGGTGTCTTGTTGAGATCAGACCAGAGCTCGTTTTCCCAGTACGTTCGTTGGGGATTTTCGTCGAACACGTTGTGGGCGTCATTGATGTAGAAACCACACAACGAACATAAACAGGGGAAGGTATATGTTGATGAACCGCGACGCTGCAAGGATGAGAGACAGAGAGTAAGATAAAACCAAATTGAAGAATTAAAGAAATTTGAAAAATCAAAACAGCAAGAGATATGAGAATGTTACCGAGAAAAGCAGCGAGTTTTAGAAGAGAGATGTATGATGAGTTCATTGGCGTAATCCCAATGATTTCGTTGAACGGGCTGGTGTAATGCCATTGAAGAAGAATGTTAAGAGACACAAGGGAGAGAGAAGAAGAGACTCCAAATTTTCCTGTGTAGAACCTCCGTTAATAGAGGAGCTAGAAGACAACACAGTTGCTCTGTTTCATCTCTTTGTTTTTTCGGTTTGGTTTCGATTTGGATTGTTCGGTTTCTACAAAATTCAGATTGCAATTATTACTAACAATTCGGTCGGTGAATAAGAAATGCGAAAGAGTCTCCTCAGGACGCGTGAGGATGATAATAATTGGCGATGTGGGAACGTGTCCATTGCTCTTCTCCAAACGGCGTCTTGATTAAAAAGTCAGAGACATGGTCCACAGGCCAAAACCAGATCCAGATCAATGAAGAAGAAGACTCAAAGAGGAACTTCACTTCTTCTGCTTTGAAAAATTACTATTTTAGTATCTGTGAAGTGTAAGACGAGAGTAGGAAGCAAGTTGATTCTTCTTACTGAGATTTAGAGAAAGAGAGATGGAGATGGAATTTATGGAGTTAAAGGAAGCAATAGAGAAAGTAGAGCTCGTTGATGCTCACGCCCACAACATTGTCTCTCTTAACTCTTCTTTTCCGTTCATCGGAACTTTCTCCGAGGCTACCGGCGACGCTTTATCTTTCGCTCATCACTCCCTCTCGTTCAAGGTACGACGTCGTTTTCTGTTGGTGTGATTAGTGTCTGATTAAATTAGTTAAATGAGCTTGTCTTAAGGCAGTTTGTTAATAATTCTGGCAAAATATTCTGAAATTTCATTGTCCAAGTGATTGATCATGGAATATTCTGTTTTCTTGTTTTGGTAACAGAGGAACTTGAGAGAGATTGCTCAACTTTATGGCACTCAAGTATCTCTGGAATCGATTGAGGAACATCGAAAAACTTTGGGTTTGAATTCTTTTACTTCCAAGTGTTTTAAAGAAGCAAGAATCTCTGCTCTGCTCATTGATGATGGATTGAAGCTGGACAAGAAACATGACATTGAATGGCATAGAAACTTTGTTCCATTTGTTGGTCGAGTCTTACGTATTGAAACTCTTGCCGAGCAAATCTTAGACGAGGAGAGTCCTGATGCTTCCACATGGAATCTTGATTCTTTCACCAAAACCTTTGTTGAAAGATTAAATTCATATCCTTTTTATCTTTCTTTTTAATACCCTCGTAATGTAGTAAGTAGTACTCACTAGTGTTGGCTAACCTTGACTTTTTGGTCACGCTTGTACCAGAGATTGTTGCTTTAAAAACTATAGCTGCTTATCGTAGTGGTTTGGATATTGATACTCATGTGAGTAAAGAAGTTGCTGAGAAAGGCCTTCTTGAAGTCTTGCAAGGTAAGCATTTTGGTCCTAATATCTGTCAAGATTTTAAATAGCTTTTCTCTGATCACCCTTACCCTCTTCTTGCTGCAGCTGGAAAGCCTGTCCGTATTGGAAACAAAGGCTTGATCGATTACATTCTTACTTGTACTTTGGAGATCGCTGAACGTTGCAACTTGCCCTTGCAGATTCACACAGGGTATGTAAGATTTGGTGAACTCTATGAGGGTCTTTTTTGTTTTATGTATTAATGTTAATAAAGTCTGATTTTGCATTGAAGAAACCTGAATCTTTAGTAGGCTTTTAGTGTGCAATACTCTTTTTTCTCAAATGTTTCTGCTGTCTGATATTTCGTGAACTAGAAACTCGTGCTCAGCCGTTTAAAGTAATGAAATTTTCTTTTTTGATACAGTTTTGGTGATAGGGATTTGGATTTGCGGTTGTCAAATCCTCTTCACCTTAGAAACCTTCTTGAGGACAAAAGATTTGCAAAGTGTCGTATAGTTCTTCTTCATGCATCTTATCCATTCTCAAAGGAAGCATCTTTTCTGTCTTCAGTTTATCCACAGGTCTTTCTCATACCATTTCAATTATCTGTAAATTTATGTCATGTCGTTTACTTAATTTTGTTATCAATCTTTTTGTTCCTTCAAGGTATACCTTGATTTCGGGTTGGCAGTTCCAAAGCTTAGTGTCCATGGTATGGTGTCTTCAGTTAAGGAGCTTCTTGACTTAGCCCCAATAAACAAGGTAGAACTGAATACGGCATAGCATGTTAACATCATCAACGGATGTAAAAGCTGTTCATTAATCGTAGAAAATGCTAACCATAAGATATTTTCAGGTTATGTTCAGTACTGATGGGTATGCATCTCCTGAGACCTACTATTTAGGTTAGCTTAAGTTGCTACCTCTTTTGTTTAGTTTGTAACATGCTTTTATTTGTCCCAACCCTGTTTCTAAGTTTTGAAAATTTGAAATCTCTTTGCTTCAGTCTTGAGCATAGCTCTCTGTTTTTGTAGGTGCAAAGAAAGCACGCGAGGTCATCTACATAGTTCTGCGCGATGCTTGCGCCAGTAGTGATCTCTCACTCATGGAAGCTATTGATGCAGCTAAAGACATTTTTTCACGAAATTCGATTGGATTTTATAAGCTTGATGTAGACACAAATTCTTCTGGTCCACAAAGTACAATATCTCCCAAATTAGAGATGAAGGAGCCTGAAGTTCAAGAAGATAGTACTTCTTTTGTACGCATCATCTGGGTTGATGCTTCTGGACAACAAAGATGCCGTGTGAGTTTTTTTTCCAAAGAAGAAAACCTCTGTTCTCACTTAAAGTTTCTTTCCTTACAACCACAGAAACTTGACAAGAATTTTGTTTATTGTAATGTTTCAGGCTGTTCAAGCGCAGCGTTTTAACAGAAGTGTGAAGAAGAACGGTGTCGGTCTGGCTTTTGCGGCAATGGGGATGCCTTCATTTACTGATGGACCAGCAGAAGAGTCTAAATTGACTGCTGTGGGTGAGATTAGACTGGTTCCAGATCTATCAACCAAGCGGACAATACCTTGGTACTTTACCCGTGTTCGTTCTCTTTGCATTTAGCTTTACAAATGTTGTTTTCTTATCTGTTACCGTATCATATTTACTCTTAGGATAAAGCAAGAGAGCATGGTTTTAGCTGACATGCTCCTGAAGCCTGGTGAACCATGGGAATATTGTCCAAGAGATACCTTAAGAAGGGTCACAAAAGTTCTCAAAGATGAATTTGACTTGGTAAATAATCTCTCCATGTACTCATTCTATGGAAACTTTAATTGGCTTTTTGTTTGCTTAAACTCAAAGTTACCTTGGCTTTTAGGTAATGAACGCTGGTTTTGAGAATGAGTTTTATCTACTCAAGAATGTTGTGCGGTATGCGACTAAATGTTTCTTGAATCTCCGTTTCTTTGTTTCAATCCAATCATTTTCATAATCTTAACACTTGTTTTGTCCAAATATATTTTTAAAGGGAAGGGAAAGAGGAGTATATACCTTTTGACTTTGGTCCTTACTGTTCCACATCCTCATTCGATGCTGCATCTCCTATTTTCCATGAAATTGTACCCGCGCTCGAGTCCTTGAACATCACAGTTGAACAGGTTCAAAACAATTTAACAATCTTTCAGAATGATCATGCATAGATCACAAACTACATCATGTTTCTTGAAATGTATAATTTTTGTTATATAGTTTCATGCTGAATCCGGTAAAGGTCAGTTTGAAGTATCTCTAGGTCACACCATTTCATCCAATGCTGCCGACAATTTGGTTTACACACGAGAAGTTATAAGATCGGTTGCAAGGAAACATGGATTGCTCGCAACCTTTGTTCCAAAGTATGTCACTCTCTTTCCCACCAAATATTATACACTTTTAACTGCAGATTTTAAAAGTGCATATATGTGTGTGTTTTTTGCAGGTATGATTTATTTGACATTGGTTCTGGATCACATGTGCATCTAAGTCTTTGGAAAAACGGCGAAAATGTCTTCCCGGCATCTGATAATTCATCTGTTCATGGAATCTCTTCCATTGGAGAAGAGTTCATGGCTGGAGTTCTGTTTCATCTTCCTTCAATCTTAGCAGTTATAGCTCCACTTCCAAATAGGTAACTAAAAGACCACAATGCTTTTCAAGTAATTTCCTGGATTCTTACTAATTAAGTTTCATTTTTGTACTAAATTTTTAGCTATGACCGTCTCCAACCCAATACATGGAGTGGAGCATTCCAATGCTGGGGCAAGGAAAACCGAGAGGCAGCGATAAGAACGGCATCTCCACCAGGAGCTCCTGATGGTGTTGTTACTAACTTTGAGATAAAGTCTTTTGATGGCTCTGCTAATCCTCACCTTGGTTTGGCCATTATAATGGCTGCTGGAATTGATGGTCTCCGGCGACATCTCCAACTTCCTAGTCCAATTGGTAAAAAGCTTCTTCTGTTAATCATTCTTCATATATAATGAAGCTTGATCTCACGTTGTTGTTCGGACCGAGTTTTTGGCTTTCACTTTGGTGAAGTGCATTTGTGACTTATATTTGTCACCATTTCGTTTTTGATGAAACATCAGATATAAATCCGGCCGATGTGGCTGCTGCTACATTGAAGAGACTTCCTGAAACGCTCTCAGAAGCTGTTGCAGCTCTGGACAAAGACGAAGTTCTCCAAGATTTGCTCGGACAAAAGCTTTTGGTTGCCATAAAAGGAGTTCGTAAGGTACACTAATAACTTTTAGTTTACATTAGATTCTCAATGGTAACAAAGTACACAAACACTAATCTAGTGTTTTTTTTTCTTCGTTTAATTTTCGAACAGTCTGAGATCGAGTATTATTCGAAGAACCCAGATGCATCTAAGCAACTCATTCACCGATACTAATCCTTCGACCCTCTTGAGCCATGGGATGTTTGTTTGCTCATTTGTTTTCATTGTACACTTTGTGTCACCTGGTGAGAACTAGTATCAAAGTTTTAAAAGCTATAATAATTGATGGGTCGTATTTGCAAATTACTGAATGTTTGTTACAGTATTTTAGTATCGAAGTATTTATTTTTACAGTATAAATATGTCATATGTGGATCAGAAAGAAAAAAAATAATCTAAATTTCGTATTTCTAAATGAGAATATAAAATTAAAATATAATATTCTAGAAATAATATACATATATATATATATATATCGCCTATTATGCTCAAACAAGTGGACGAACAAATCTATCATCACGTGAGTTGTATCTGGCTTGGGGGAGAGAACTTATTAATAAGTCCAACAAATTTTCTTCCAACCTTCATGATTCATTCACACTAGACAATTTTTTTGTTCGTAGAAAAGTACATTATAATGATCTTTACTTGCTTCTCTTTGCAAACTGATCAGCTAAAATATTACAGTTTTATATGTAAACCTAATGTCTACTTCTAACGAACAAAAAAAGAAGAAGTCAATGCAAGGTCCTTGGAATCGATTCTTGTTGTCACATGCATGTACGTAGTGGTAACTGATGGATGTTTTATTTACGAAATGTAATGAATATAGGCAAGTCAAACGTATATGGGCAAAAAAGATAAATTTGCTCCCTCGTAATTTAAGAGCCTCCACTATCTTTTGTCTTTTAGATTTGCTCCCTCGTAATTTATATTTGCTTTTAATTAATCGAATTAAAATGAAAAATACGAGGAGTAAAAGAGACCAATAACGTGAAAATGCTTGCGTATACGTGTATCACATAGATGGGAACCAGTAACTTTAAATTGACAAAAAAAATGCAGTTCAAAGTGGGTCCCACTGTATAATACAAAGATTCGAATAATCAATAATATGAAGTAAGAGCTTTTGACTATTTCCACTTATACAAGTTCCCCTCCGAGGCCGAGAGATGGGCATGAGGTAAAAGATACTATTTCTTCTGTTTTAGGAGTTATATAACTCTTTTTTATATGCAACCTAGCTAACCACACTTGACATATAGGAGGAAAATAAAACAAAACAATCAGGAACCAAAAAGAGAAAGGAAAAAATAACAATTGGATAGTATTAAATGAAGGTGTGGCGCTAAATTCATATGCATGGTTTTTATTTGGAACCTGGAAGCTTGAGCGGTTGTGTATGGGGATTATGATCTCGAGATGTCTCAGCGGCATGTTTCTGCGAGATTATGTCATCGTTGTGAAACACGTCGAAACCACCTGAAAAATTACTAGGAGATAGAACAGTTTGGTGCGACCGTTGAGCTATAGCGGGAATCTTTACTGGGAAGAAAATGTTGATGGCCGCCATCGACGTATTGCAGCGGTTTTGTGTGATCGAAAAAATGCTTCCGATTTTGATTTTTCTTTTCTTAAGTTAGGTTAACTCTAGTTTAATTTTAATTGACCGGGAAGAAGACACTTGTGCCCGCCATCGAAGTATTGCATCGGTTTTGTGTGACCGCGAAAACGCTTCCGATTTTGATTTTCTTTCTCCTAAATAGGTCAACCTGATTTAATTTTAGTTAACCAAACTTATTTTTTCTCCTATAAATACTTGTTTAACAATATTTAAAACCCTAAGTTTTCTTCTTTGGAGAGTTGTTTTGAGATCCAAACTCTATTATGGATGGTTTGGATTGATCTTTATAATATTATGCAATTCTAATGAAGGATTCTTCATCTATACCTTTGTAAATTGATTTTTTATTCTTTTCCTTTTCCTTTTTCTTCATTTAGGATGTTAGTTTTTTAGATGAATATGAGTCATGTTAGATTAAAATGAATTGATGGTTATATGATAATTGCTTAGGTTGATTATGGTTAGATCCTTCATTTAGATTGTTATTAATGCTACATTAGCTAAAATATTGGTAGTTTAGAGATTATGCATTTCACGCCCGAAATGTGTTTAATAAAATGGTTGAACCAAATCTTTTATGAGGTTTATATACTTAACGAATAAAAATTTAGATTAGGGTGTTTAGCGAACTTATTGGACTTGTTAGTAATGGTCATTGATCATTTAATAGCTAACATAAGTTATTGATTATCGAATAATTAAAGAAGAGATTACTGGCATGGAACTCTATAATGATGTTTAATTCAAACTTTGGCATCATTATTTGATTGTTAGTTTATTCTTTCGATAATAAAACTCATAATTCATTGCTTTTTTTTTGTTTTCCTCTTTTGAATTTTATTTCTTTTTATTTTTGTTTTCTAAAACCAAATTTTTGTTTTATTCTATGTTATCTTGAATCTCTTATTTTTATTGTGTGATCCTTAATTTATGTGGATTGATCCTTGATAGACTTGGTTAAAAGACCTCTCTTAATCATAAATCTAAATTATAGAATATGGATAATTACAAATTGATGATTAAGATGATGGACTATATTACAAAAGCTGGTAAAAAAGAAGAAGATTACTTTACGTTAGGCGTTTTAATGAACTCCTTAATTGATCGTTCGGGGAAAATAATACAAGCAATTACTTTTTTGGACATTATGATTGGTTACAATGATCGAATTGGACATGTGAGGAGGCAGAGTAAATCTTTATATCTAAACTCTTTTTTTTTCCTTCTCCAAAGTCCAAAGATGTCGCCTAACATCACGTTATTTTACCCTACATTTAGCTTACATTAGTAACCTAACATCAACTTTAATAATAATCCAACAATCACGCCTGTTTAACTATTCTAATTTGTCGCAAGCTTTCATGAGAAATTATGGAAACACTCTCATGTGTAAATGTGTAAATGTGTAATTGTTTGTGCGTGTATGTGTAGGGATTTAATGAAGAAATAGTGTCAGATGGTTACACTTAGACAGTCAATTTGGATATTCTTAAAACAGTAAAACTTCTATAAATTAATAATATCATAACTAAAATATTTTATTAATTTTATAAAGAATATTAATTTATCGATATATTATTAATTTATAAAAACTAATTTCTAATTTCAAAACAAAATCTTATTTAAATAAAATTTTGAAGATAATACTTTATATATTTTTAATTGCAATTAGGTATTAGAAAACAATTACCGCATATGAAATTCTTCCTAATTTTTTGATGCAATTTGGATAGATAATACAATCTCTGATACAATAGGAAACAAATTAGTGATGAATTCCAACAAAAATATAAATTTACGAATAAACAAATAATATTAGAATCATATTTCACTAAAATGTATTTTTATATATTATAAGTTTATAATATTGATGAGATTATATATTTATATAGAATTTTTTTAAAATTATATTATTTTATTAATTTATCGTGTTAATTATTATATTATCTGAAATTGGGATTAGAAAAATTTATTAATTTATACTAATTATTAATTTATAGAGGTTGATATTCCGAATTCAGAAAAAAGCGGATAAGTGATTTTCTATTTATCCCATGTACTATCCGAACTGGAAAAAAAAACTATTTAGTAGAAGTAAAAAATATATCTCATTTCAACAAACGATAAAAGCATTCATTATGAAGAACTCATTTCAACAAACGAGTTATCGAGTGAATATCTGAACAATTTGAGCTTAGTGCCACCGCAATGTAGCTTATGTATGTATTATGTCTTTCAAGTTTGATTAGTACTACTATTTTCATAGCACTCATGCCCGAATAAAACACATCTCGAACAAGCTTTGAAGACACCGGTTGAACTGAAAACTCATTTTCTGGCCCAAAAACTCTTAGTAGTAAAATAGTAGCATTCATATTGTATAGCTCGTGGGAAAAAATTATCATAACGTCACATTACTTTTACAGTAAAAGGTAAAAATCTGACAAGAGATTCAAATAGCAAAGCCTGCCGTTTGCTAAATCTGTTGACTGTTGAGGCTTATGGATATCCTCATATCATAATTATGTAAAATTATATTTAAAAAAAGGAGCTTCGAAGGAAAAATTAGAGACCGTTTCCTCGAGACAAGCAGATTCTCAAACCTCGAGACTGTCAGTGGAAAACAACCTCACTCTCTCTCTCAAAAAAGTACAAAAGCCAAGAAAGCATTATTACAAAAGCAAACTCACACTGTAAAAAGCCACTCACGAACACTGGTCAGTAAGCAGAGAGAAGAAGAACTAGCCATGTCTTAACTCTCTTCTTCTCCCTCCTTTAACCGAAAACCCTAAAATCCCTATCATCAGTTTCTTCATTCAAGATGCTTCAAAGAAGTTGCATTGTACTTTTCTCTCTTTTCTTGTTCGCTTCACACATGGGTTTCGCCACGCTCAACAAAACTCTTCTTCTCTTACCACATCCCGACCCAGAACTAGTCGCTCATGATGTTCATAGGTAGACATTCTACATAAATCTGACAGGCTATTATTGTGTGTTCTTGTAAATCTGGGGTTGCTCTGTTTTTCCCCTGTTTTGCTCTGTTCTCTGTTTCCAAATCTCCGGTTCTCTTAAACCGAACCGACTTTAATTATGCGGTTAAATGTTTTCACAGGAGAGTAAATGCTTCTATATCAAGACGTCAAGCTCTGGACACGACTGACCAGGCCGGTTCAAACCCTTGCTTCACCGGCAATCCAATTGATGACTGTTGGAAATGTGACCCAAACTGGCCCAATGACCGACAAGGGCTAGCAGATTGTGGAATAGGCTTCGGACAGTACGCCTTGGGAGGCAAAGGCGGTAAATTTTACTTCGTCACTGATTCTTCCGACGACGATGTCGTTGACCCTAAACCGGGCACTCTGAGGTACCTTTTCTGTTAACCGACTTAACTGGATTTCATCTAAGAATGTCTTGTATAATCTTGACCATAATGTGTTGATTTTTATTAGTTCAAGACAAAGTTATAATCTTTGATACTGGTTTTGACCGTATTTACATTTTTTTTAAGTCGTTAGTTAACAACACTATATACTTTAGTTGAAAATTAGATGCTAACCCTAAACCCTACCGATACACTTTCAGAATTAAATTAAAATCATATGTGAAATAAGATTCTGTCTAAGCTGCGTTTATCTATTCCACAATAACTTTTTCATCTCTCTTTTGTCATCTCTTCTTCACATGTCCCACACCAATCTATTATGTACGACTTTTTCAACACCACTTGTTTATATTTCTAGATAGAGAAATTTCACAAATTAACTCTCCATTTTGTGGAAAAACTCCCAACACCCCTAAACTTCCTTTTAATCCTTGAAAACCCCTTCTAAATTTCAAAACGTTTTGAAAAAGGACTATATTTTTGATTAATCAAATCCGTCTTAAAATATAGAAATGTAATGTTTACGATGTTTATAAGTTGGTGTCCCTACTACATTCTAATTTTAACACTGCCCATAAGAAGGGAAAATATATAAAAAAACATAAAGACTTGACAGCTATATAATAAACAAGTGTATCAGTCACTTGAGACCTCCAAAAAATTGGAACAATTTGGGGAATCTTTAGCAATGTCAAAATAATCGAGTTTGTAATGTGAAAATGCTTTTAATGTACTAGAATATAAATTAACATGAACCGACTGAAATTTTGGTGACAGATACGGAGTGATACAAGAAGAGCCATTGTGGATAGTGTTCCCAAGCAACATGATGATAAAATTAAAGCAAGAGCTAATATTCAATAGTTACAAGACACTTGATGGAAGAGGAGCTAATGTTCACATTGTTGGTGGTGGCTGCATCACTCTTCAATATGTCTCCAATGTCATCATTCACAACATTCATATCCACCATTGTTACCAATCCGGTATTGTTTTTTACATCTTTCACATGTCCTTTTTATAATCCAGAGTTCGACGATAGTTCAATAGAATATATTATTTCATCTTTTTTCTTACGGCCAACAATTGCTTGTTTTAACTTTTAACTTTTTTTTATTTTCTTCCCGTAATAATTTAGTAGGTCCCCTTTGTTGTGTTCATATTTTCCTTCTCATTCGTTGGTATTGTTCACACGCAAATAAAGAAAACATGTTTTTTTTAATAAAATTTATCAGCATTTACTGACTATTCATAAAAGCATGGTTAGAAGAAAAAAAGGGTAAAAATTAAATATTCCATCGTCCTGAAATAGCATTGATTGGTTTATTCATAAAAGCATTCTGAAATATGTTTGTCCACGCTTACGCAAGGGAATACTAACGTACGGTCAAGTCCAACTCACTACGGGTTCAGAACGAAATCGGACGGTGATGGTATCTCCATCTTCGGATCAAAGGACATATGGATTGACCATTGTTCTCTATCTAGATGTAAGGACGGTCTAATAGATGTGGTGATGGGATCCACAGGAATTACAATATCGAACAACTTCTTTTCTCACCACAACGAAGTCATGCTTCTTGGTCACAGTGACCACTACGAGCCAGACAGTGGCATGCAGGTCACATACACACTAGTCCATAATGAATGTTAATCTATTTGATTTTAAATGAGACTATTGTTTGTGTGATTATAGGTCACGATTGCATTTAATCACTTTGGAGAGAAATTGATACAAAGGATGCCGAGGTGTCGACGTGGATATATCCATGTCGTTAATAACGATTTTACTCAATGGGAAATGTATGCGATAGGGGGTAGCGGTAACCCGACAATTAATAGTCAGGGTAACCGCTACACCGCGCCAACCAACCCGTTCGCAAAAGAGGTAACCAACTCCCACACAAGGATATATGTGACTCATATTTGAAGTATGTCATTAATATGAGTAAAAACTCTTAAGACAATCATTTTTAAGAAATGGTGAAAGTATTATTGTAGGTAACTAAGAGAGTGGAAACACCGGATGGCGAATGGAAAGGGTGGAATTGGAGATCAGAGGGAGACATTTTGGTGAATGGAGCCTTCTTTGTGGCATCTGGAGAAGGTGCAGAAATGAAATATGAGAAGGCTTATAGTGTTGAGCCTAAGTCCGCCTCATTCATCGACCTAATCACTTATCATTCCGGCGTCCTTGGCGTTGGTGGCAGGTTTGGATACATATCAATCACTCTTTGCCAAATTTTCTTTTTGAAAAAGAAATTGACATATTTTTAACAAAGTACAACATTTTGAAACTTTTATTGTACTCTTTTGTTTTCTCCTACTTTTTGCCTTTAACTTTACCCTTTTTCTTTTGCCTAATTACTTTTTACTCCACTATTTTCATAATATCGGCCATTAACCCCTAAAAGTCAATTGGAGCTAATTTAGGGTGTTTGATTGGCACAGGAATAACGGGAACAATCTAGGGATGTGGACTACTACTGGATCGGAAGGTAATAGCGGTTTAGATTCTTATAATGACTATACTGATGAAATGTCTGGCACCGGTTCAACTAACCGGTTATCTTTTCAAGTTCTTGTTTTATCATTCATGCTCAGTTCGATATCATATTTTGTCATGTTCACTTCTTCAACCCAAATCTTCAGGTTGTAACGTTACCAATTTAATCAAGGAACAAGAAAAAGATTGTTTCCAAATTCATTCTTATTTATTTATTTTCTTCTATGGTCTCATGTGTTCTTTTTTTCTTTCCTTGAGAAGATAAATGGTGGCTTATCATTTTAATCAAGGGAAATATGTTGATTGGTGGGCTAGTATTTGTACGGACGGTCCAACGGTAAATATCAATTTATCCATAAATCTTCACCAAGTATTGATTGTTTTGAACATAGTACGCTAATACTAATTCTAGAACAACAATCACACGAACGTAACATAAATCATTCTGGGGTTTTAGTGGACCTCATAATTTGTATTTATACAAAATAAGTAATTTCTTTACATAAGTACAACGTGTGTGTCATACGTATTAGCAATCTTGACGTTGTAATAGTCCTATCCTATCTTCAATTAGTTAAATAACTAATAGTGTGATAGAGATTATATATTATCTTCTTCCTTAGTCTTTTCATAATTTTATACAAGAGAGCATTCCATACATGCATCTACACTTCATACAAAATCAATATATTACTTTAGGATATTGTAATTTACTATATTGAACATCGCATACTTTTTTTTCCTAAATAACTAATATATTAGACATTTTTAACTAATCATTTGGCACAAAAGTACAACAAAACAATTAATTTAATTCATATTAAAGATAAAGCCCATCAATCAATAATGTTAACCAAAAACTAATATATTTCATGAACGGAGCATGATCTTTTCGTGTTTTTGCTGTCGTCTAAGACTTGATCATACACATTAATGATATATTTTGAAAGCTTAATGGAACTTGGTTTTTGCCGTAAAAGAAAAAAAAAAGGATATGTATATACCTTTATATTTTTTGAATTTGTTTAGTGAAAATTTTGTCTCTGAAAACTAACAAATTCAAATTTAAATTCAACTTTGACTTAATTTTTTTTGATTATACGAGATTGTATGATTAAATTGTAGATAATTGATGCATAGTAATTAGTAAGCTTGATAATAGGGAAAATTCTGTTTACTACAGCACTTTAGAATTCAATTATCAAAGAGTTAAAAAGGTAAGAAAACAAAACTCAATTATATGATCAGACAAGAAAGAGAATTATCAACAGCAAGTGTTAAAAGACGTTTTCATCAGAGAATCAAGAAACAAACTTTACAATTATGAGTCTATGACCATAAAGAACATGAAAACTCTTCAAAGTCCCTAGTCTCTTGAAACCACCAAGAACCAATGTTAATATTGTACTCACTGCTACTGCTGCTATGGTCTTCTAAAAGATTTGCTTCACTTTGGTCTGTAGAAATCTCTGATATCCAATCCGAAATCCGATTTTCATACGGTGAATTCATAACACCAAAGCTCTCTCTTCCGAAAACACCACCATTGATTTGTTTACCACTTTCGATACTTCTCTGGTTAAATTCCATCACAATTCCATCATCACCGTGTTCTTGAGTCGTTGTCCTTGTCTTCATAATCTCTGTTTCCTTATACTTGGACAGCAATTCTTCTCCAGTATTTCCTCTCCAGTCAATGATCTTATCTACAACAAAAGACATCATTTTTCTCTATTGAATGCTGATCTAAAATTAACATATATATATGTAACGATGAAAGATCGATAAAAGTATATATACCATAGCTTTGAGCGTCCTCTTTCTTTCTAAAATGAGTTCTCCAATAGTTCTTAATCTCATTATCAGTCCTACCTGGTAATCTTCTAGCAATCTTGGACCACCTATTGATATACTATATTTAGTTCAAACCGAAGAAGCAATTATATATGCAAGTGAAAGATTAATTTTTTTGTTTGATCTCTCACTTGTTACCCCAACGAGCATGGAGCTGAAGGATTATCTTCTTTTCTTCTTGACTCATCACTCCACGCTTCAGCTTCGGATTCAGATAGTTCAACCACCTTAGCCTACAACTCTTACC
This sequence comes from Cardamine chenopodiifolia, assembly GCA_963922655.1. Taxonomy (NCBI): domain Eukaryota; kingdom Viridiplantae; phylum Streptophyta; class Magnoliopsida; order Brassicales; family Brassicaceae; genus Cardamine; species Cardamine chenopodiifolia. The sequence goes on from OZ000463.1 coordinate 15,025,060, forward strand.
ACTCCTCTTCAAACCTACAAGTATGTAAACACAACAAGCAAACATATCTTTAGACATGTCAATTTCTAATTTTGGAAAGCGGCACAAAAAATATGGTTTCAAAGTGTACCAGAAACTCTTGCTAGAGAATCCCAACGACGTTCCCCCAAAAGTGTAACGAACTTCACTAGCTGTTCGTCCTCTTTTTCGAGCCATGGCCCTCTACGAAGTGTTTCTTCCTTCTTATAATCCATTTTTTCTTTCTTTCTTCTTCTGTCTTTTTTTTTGTGTGTTACTTAACAACTGAATCCTTTCTTAATTTATGCTTTGAACTTTGAAGCTTGCTTTGGCTTTGCTTTAATAGTAAAGTCATGAGTTTACCCAAATTGGGAAATGTTCAAAAATCTGTCGAACACAAATGGTTTAGTGGATAATAACATCATGCATCAGTTAGTTTTTTTTTGTCAACACATGCATCAGTTAGTTAGGTTCTTGTTTTTTCTATTCTTGGTCATCTTTAAGTTAGATTATAGAGTTGGATTAGGTTCCAAGTATCTTTCTTTCTAAATTATCATCAAGTTGTGGTTTTAAATATAATTTTTTTTTCAGGGTTTATGGCTTGCATCATCTTAGAAATTCAATTAATTTATTCAAGTGTCCAATCAGGTTTTGGTTTTGGGAATTTCAATTTCTTAAGGGACTTAAAAAGAAGATGAAGTATTTCAATGGGGTTGAGATAAAAAGATAAAACAAGATCTTTCTGCATCTTTTCTCCACCCATTTAAAAGTGTAAGCCAACGAAGCATTCTCAAGTTTGATTAGTTAAGTAATATCTGGATTAAGCCTAATCTCATTTTAGCACCAAATCGACGCATCTAATAAAAGAGTGGTCGACGAGATATGGCTTATGGTGCTTATAGGCCTAAGAACATCATAGTCAGGAAGAAACAGAGCCAAGATGAGACCATGTCATGAGGAAAACACCATTGAATCAAAACCTTTGTTTTGATAAAACAAATCATATGTATTACAGTTTGTAGGTTCGAATCCCCTATCTCTAGAAAAATAACCTCTTGATCGAGCCATTACACTGCATACATTTTGTTAAACATGATGCCTTTAAATTTTTAATATAATGTGATGTCTAAAGCCGGACCTGTTAGCATTAGTCAAAAAGACTAAAGAGTAAGTCAAGCAAAAGCAGAAACAGAACAAAAGTTTATATCTTTTAGAGCATTTGTAATGAAAATTCGGATTTCGTACCATTACGTACGTGCATGTGACAAGAAGAATCGATTCCAAGGACCTTGCATTGACTTCTTTTTTTTTTGTTCGTTAGGAGTAGACATTAGGTTTACATATAAAACTGTAATATTTTAGCTGATCAGTTTGCAAAGAGAAGCAAGTAAAGATCATTATAATGTACTTTTCTACGAACAAAAAAATTGTCTAGTGTGAATGAATCATGAAGGTTGGAAGAAAATTTGTTGGACTTATTAATAAGTTCTCTCCCCCAAGCCAGATACAACTCACGTGATGATAGATTTGTTCGTCCACTTGTTTGAGCATAATAGGCGATATATATATATATATATGTATATTATTTCTAGAATATTATATTTTAATTTTATATTCTCATTTAGAAATACGAAATTTAGATTATTTTTTTTCTTTCTGATCCACATATGACATATTTATACTGTAAAAATAAATACTTCGATACTAAAATACTGTAACAAACATTCAGTAATTTGCAAATACGACCCATCAATTATTATAGCTTTTAAAACTTTGATACTAGTTCTCACCAGGTGACACAAAGTGTACAATGAAAACAAATGAGCAAACAAACATCCCATGGCTCAAGAGGGTCGAAGGATTAGTATCGGTGAATGAGTTGCTTAGATGCATCTGGGTTCTTCGAATAATACTCGATCTCAGACTGTTCGAAAATTAAACGAAGAAAAAAAAACACTAGATTAGTGTTTGTGTACTTTGTTACCATTGAGAATCTAATGTAAACTAAAAGTTATTAGTGTACCTTACGAACTCCTTTTATGGCAACCAAAAGCTTTTGTCCGAGCAAATCTTGGAGAACTTCGTCTTTGTCCAGAGCTGCAACAGCTTCTGAGAGCGTTTCAGGAAGTCTCTTCAATGTAGCAGCAGCCACATCGGCCGGATTTATATCTGATGTTTCATCAAAAACGAAATGGTGACAAATATAAGTCACAAATGCACTTCACCAAAGTGAAAGCCAAAAACTCGGTCCGAACAACAACGTGAGATCAAGCTTCATTATATATGAAGAATGATTAACAGAAGAAGCTTTTTACCAATTGGACTAGGAAGTTGGAGATGTCGCCGGAGACCATCAATTCCAGCAGCCATTATAATGGCCAAACCAAGGTGAGGATTAGCAGAGCCATCAAAAGACTTTATCTCAAAGTTAGTAACAACACCATCAGGAGCTCCTGGTGGAGATGCCGTTCTTATCGCTGCCTCTCGGTTTTCCTTGCCCCAGCATTGGAATGCTCCACTCCATGTATTGGGTTGGAGACGGTCATAGCTAAAAATTTAGTACAAAAATGAAACTTAATTAGTAAGAATCCAGGAAATTACTTGAAAAGCATTGTGGTCTTTTAGTTACCTATTTGGAAGTGGAGCTATAACTGCTAAGATTGAAGGAAGATGAAACAGAACTCCAGCCATGAACTCTTCTCCAATGGAAGAGATTCCATGAACAGATGAATTATCAGATGCCGGGAAGACATTTTCGCCGTTTTTCCAAAGACTTAGATGCACATGTGATCCAGAACCAATGTCAAATAAATCATACCTGCAAAAAACACACACATATATGCACTTTTAAAATCTGCAGTTAAAAGTGTATAATATTTGGTGGGAAAGAGAGTGACATACTTTGGAACAAAGGTTGCGAGCAATCCATGTTTCCTTGCAACCGATCTTATAACTTCTCGTGTGTAAACCAAATTGTCGGCAGCATTGGATGAAATGGTGTGACCTAGAGATACTTCAAACTGACCTTTACCGGATTCAGCATGAAACTATATAACAAAAATTATACATTTCAAGAAACATGATGTAGTTTGTGATCTATGCATGATCATTCTGAAAGATTGTTAAATTGTTTTGAACCTGTTCAACTGTGATGTTCAAGGACTCGAGCGCGGGTACAATTTCATGGAAAATAGGAGATGCAGCATCGAATGAGGATGTGGAACAGTAAGGACCAAAGTCAAAAGGTATATACTCCTCTTTCCCTTCCCTTTAAAAATATATTTGGACAAAACAAGTGTTAAGATTATGAAAATGATTGGATTGAAACAAAGAAACGGAGATTCAAGAAACATTTAGTCGCATACCGCACAACATTCTTGAGTAGATAAAACTCATTCTCAAAACCAGCGTTCATTACCTAAAAGCCAAGGTAACTTTGAGTTTAAGCAAACAAAAAGCCAATTAAAGTTTCCATAGAATGAGTACATGGAGAGATTATTTACCAAGTCAAATTCATCTTTGAGAACTTTTGTGACCCTTCTTAAGGTATCTCTTGGACAATATTCCCATGGTTCACCAGGCTTCAGGAGCATGTCAGCTAAAACCATGCTCTCTTGCTTTATCCTAAGAGTAAATATGATACGGTAACAGATAAGAAAACAACATTTGTAAAGCTAAATGCAAAGAGAACGAACACGGGTAAAGTACCAAGGTATTGTCCGCTTGGTTGATAGATCTGGAACCAGTCTAATCTCACCCACAGCAGTCAATTTAGACTCTTCTGCTGGTCCATCAGTAAATGAAGGCATCCCCATTGCCGCAAAAGCCAGACCGACACCGTTCTTCTTCACACTTCTGTTAAAACGCTGCGCTTGAACAGCCTGAAACATTACAATAAACAAAATTCTTGTCAAGTTTCTGTGGTTGTAAGGAAAGAAACTTTAAGTGAGAACAGAGGTTTTCTTCTTTGGAAAAAAAACTCACACGGCATCTTTGTTGTCCAGAAGCATCAACCCAGATGATGCGTACAAAAGAAGTACTATCTTCTTGAACTTCAGGCTCCTTCATCTCTAATTTGGGAGATATTGTACTTTGTGGACCAGAAGAATTTGTGTCTACATCAAGCTTATAAAATCCAATCGAATTTCGTGAAAAAATGTCTTTAGCTGCATCAATAGCTTCCATGAGTGAGAGATCACTACTGGCGCAAGCATCGCGCAGAACTATGTAGATGACCTCGCGTGCTTTCTTTGCACCTACAAAAACAGAGAGCTATGCTCAAGACTGAAGCAAAGAGATTTCAAATTTTCAAAACTTAGAAACAGGGTTGGGACAAATAAAAGCATGTTACAAACTAAACAAAAGAGGTAGCAACTTAAGCTAACCTAAATAGTAGGTCTCAGGAGATGCATACCCATCAGTACTGAACATAACCTGAAAATATCTTATGGTTAGCATTTTCTACGATTAATGAACAGCTTTTACATCCGTTGATGATGTTAACATGCTATGCCGTATTCAGTTCTACCTTGTTTATTGGGGCTAAGTCAAGAAGCTCCTTAACTGAAGACACCATACCATGGACACTAAGCTTTGGAACTGCCAACCCGAAATCAAGGTATACCTTGAAGGAACAAAAAGATTGATAACAAAATTAAGTAAACGACATGACATAAATTTACAGATAATTGAAATGGTATGAGAAAGACCTGTGGATAAACTGAAGACAGAAAAGATGCTTCCTTTGAGAATGGATAAGATGCATGAAGAAGAACTATACGACACTTTGCAAATCTTTTGTCCTCAAGAAGGTTTCTAAGGTGAAGAGGATTTGACAACCGCAAATCCAAATCCCTATCACCAAAACTGTATCAAAAAAGAAAATTTCATTACTTTAAACGGCTGAGCACGAGTTTCTAGTTCACGAAATATCAGACAGCAGAAACATTTGAGAAAAAAGAGTATTGCACACTAAAAGCCTACTAAAGATTCAGGTTTCTTCAATGCAAAATCAGACTTTATTAACATTAATACATAAAACAAAAAAGACCCTCATAGAGTTCACCAAATCTTACATACCCTGTGTGAATCTGCAAGGGCAAGTTGCAACGTTCAGCGATCTCCAAAGTACAAGTAAGAATGTAATCGATCAAGCCTTTGTTTCCAATACGGACAGGCTTTCCAGCTGCAGCAAGAAGAGGGTAAGGGTGATCAGAGAAAAGCTATTTAAAATCTTGACAGATATTAGGACCAAAATGCTTACCTTGCAAGACTTCAAGAAGGCCTTTCTCAGCAACTTCTTTACTCACATGAGTATCAATATCCAAACCACTACGATAAGCAGCTATAGTTTTTAAAGCAACAATCTCTGGTACAAGCGTGACCAAAAAGTCAAGGTTAGCCAACACTAGTGAGTACTACTTACTACATTACGAGGGTATTAAAAAGAAAGATAAAAAGGATATGAATTTAATCTTTCAACAAAGGTTTTGGTGAAAGAATCAAGATTCCATGTGGAAGCATCAGGACTCTCCTCGTCTAAGATTTGCTCGGCAAGAGTTTCAATACGTAAGACTCGACCAACAAATGGAACAAAGTTTCTATGCCATTCAATGTCATGTTTCTTGTCCAGCTTCAATCCATCATCAATGAGCAGAGCAGAGATTCTTGCTTCTTTAAAACACTTGGAAGTAAAAGAATTCAAACCCAAAGTTTTTCGATGTTCCTCAATCGATTCCAGAGATACTTGAGTGCCATAAAGTTGAGCAATCTCTCTCAAGTTCCTCTGTTACCAAAACAAGAAAACAGAATATTCCATGATCAATCACTTGGACAATGAAATTTCAGAATATTTTGCCAGAATTATTAACAAACTGCCTTAAGACAAGCTCATTTAACTAATTTAATCAGACACTAATCACACCAACAGAAAACGACGTCGTACCTTGAACGAGAGGGAGTGATGAGCGAAAGATAAAGCGTCGCCGGTAGCCTCGGAGAAAGTTCCGATGAACGGAAAAGAAGAGTTAAGAGAGACAATGTTGTGGGCGTGAGCATCAACGAGCTCTACTTTCTCTATTGCTTCCTTTAACTCCATAAATTCCATCTCCATCTCTCTTTCTCTAAATCTCAGGAAGAAGAATCAACTTTGCCTCCTACTCTCGTCTTACACTTCACAGATACTAAAATAGTAATTTTTCAAAGCAGAAGAAGTGAAGTTCCTCTTTGAGTCTTCTTCTTCATTTATTTGGATCTGGTTTTGGCCTGTGGACCATGTCTCTGACTTTTTAATCAAGACGCCGTCTGGAGAAGAGCAATGGACACGTTCCCACATCGCCAATTATTATCATCCTCACGTGTCCTTAGGAGACTTTTTCGCATTTCTTATTCACCGACCGAATTGTTAGTAATAATTGCAATCTGAGTTTTGTAGAAACCGAACAATCCAAATCGAAACCAAACCGAAAAAACAAAGAGATGAAACAGAGCAACTGTGTTGTCTTCTAGCTCCTCTATTAACGGAGGTTCTACACAGGAAAATTTGGAGTCTCTTCTTCTCTCTCTCTTGTGTCTCTAACATTCTTCTTCAATGGCATTAATTCACCAGCCCGTTCAACGAAATCATTGGGATTACGCCAATGAACTCACCATACATCTCTCTTCTAAAACTCGCTGCTTTTCTCGGTAACAGTCTCATATCTCTTGCTGTTTTGATTTTTCAAATTTCCCTTTAATTCTTCAATTTGGTTTTATCTTACTCTCTGTCTCTCATCCTTGCAGCGTCGCGGTTCATCAACATATACCTTCCCCTGTTTATGTTCGTTGTGTGGTTTCTACATCAATGACGCCCACAACGTGTTCGACGAAAATCCCCAACGAACGTACTGGGAAAACGAGCTCTGGTCTGATCTCAACAAGACACCGAGTAGATCCTAAGAGAGAATTTTCTCGGATTCTCAGAGCAGACGCTGCTGTTAAGGGCATCGAGAAGAAAGCCAACTCTGAACAGTACTCAACTTTGTGGCCAAAAGCTGTTCTTGAAGCACTTGATGAAGCTATTAAAGAGAATCGATGGCAGTCTGCTCTTAAAGTACGTTGCTTTTTCTTCCTCTTCTTCATCTTTACAGATAATTGTCCATTAAGATTCGATAGAATTCATTTTCCTGTTTCTCTACTTTATAGATTTCAATCTTCTTAGGAAGCAGCATTGGTATGAACCAAGATGCAAAACATACACAAAGCTGTTTAAAGTGCTTGGGAGTTGGAAACAGCCTGATTAAGCAAGCTTGCTTTTTGAAGTTATGTTGTCTCAAGGATGGAAACCTACCATTGATGTGTATACATCTCTCATAGCTGTTTATGGCAAAAGCGAACTTCTAGACAAGGCGTTTGCCACGCTTGAATATATGAAATCGGTAAGTGATTGCAAGCAAGATGTCTTCACCTTTACTGTTCTCATCAGTTGTTGCTGCAAACTTGGTCGGTTTGATCTGGTTAAAAGTATGTTCTTGAGATGTCGTATCTTGGAGTTGGATGCAGCACGGTTACTTACAATACTATTATTGATGGGTATGGAAAGGCTGGCATGTTTGAGGAAATGGAAAATTTTCTCGCTGATATGATCGAGGATGGAGATTTTCTTCCAGATCTTTTCACGCTTAACTCGATCATTGGATCATATGGTAATGGTGGAAACACGAGGAAGATGGAGAGCTGGTATAATCGGTTGCAGCTGATGGCCGTGGAGCCAGACATCACTACCTTTAACATACTGATCCTGTCATTTGGAAAAGCTGGAATGTATAAGAAGATGAGTTCGGTTATGGATTTCATGGAGAAAAGGTTCTTCTCTCTGCCGACTGTCACTTACAATATAGTGATCGAGACGTTTGGAAAAGCAACAACATACGATTTTTTCAGCATCTGAATTTGATGATGTAGAAGACAACCTTAATAAACCAATATCTTCTGTTTATCAACCATTAATTTCTTCCTAAATTTATTGGAGATTAAAAATGTTACACGATAATTGGATTCTGTTTATGAAGGTTTTTCTTAAGATAAACTGATTTCGTGTATTTGTGTTAGGCAAATGTCGTTAATAACACTGAAAAGTTAGTTCCTAGTTCATCAAAATCGTAATTGAGCCGGTTAACGACATCTGTCGATGTTGAAATTGACTTGGCTAAAATCGGTTTAGGCTCAAATCGATTGGTTTGGGTAGTGGTAAGTAGACTTGTGGTTCGGTTTAGGTTACGATAATCTGCGAAGGTAGAGCAAAATTGGCATATCCAACCAAACAAACAAACAAAAATAAAACAAGAATGAAAAAGCAAGAATCGGAGGGAGCAGATCCGGATTTTGAATCCAGTTCGAATCGCCATGGAAATTTGAAAACCGTACCGAACGACCAAAGTTTCCTGACAATTCTTGACGACATCAAATCTTCCAAATCTCCGGTTATTACAAATGACAACTATTACATTTGTACACGTTTTAAGACCCAAGCTGGATTCTTCGTAATCTGAATGTTCTTCTTGTTTTTGTTTTGTAATATCCAGGCTGTTATTAACTACGGAGCTTCGTGGTACGTCTTCTTCTCTGTTTCTTCAAATCCGTATTTCATGTTGACCAAGTGTTTGATGAAATGCCTCAATGAGAACGGTTTTGTTCTTGTGCACCGTTTTTATCAGATTTCTTGAGGTTTTAGTGTATGATTTTGAAACTTTCAGGAATGGAGTTTGTACTCAGATTCTTCCTGCATTTCAAGAGCTCAGCAAAATTTTCTCGAAGCTCAAGTTTGTTTATGCAGATATCGACGAGTGCCCCGAAACCACTCGACACATCCGTTACACACCCACGTTTCAGTTTTACAGAGACGGCGAAAAAGTCGACGAGATGTTTGGAGCTGGTAAACAGAGTCTCCATGATCGTCTTTGCCTTCACTCTTGAAATCTTCACAGAAATCAAATTATTAAATCTGTAATTTTTTAATGAATGGCTTTAAATGTCAAAAATATCCGGCTCTTCGACAATCTCCAAAACTTTTTTTCTGCGGTAAAAAATATTGAAAAGCCATTCATCCTATAACAATTGAATTGAATAAAATCGTCCAAATTCACTCGTATTCACTTTGAAAATAAAATGTCTTCTCATTTTTAAGTTGTTCTCTCACGTTTTGTCAAGGTGCTATTATTCTAAAAAACCAATGATATGTTTCATTTTTCTCTAAATATGTTTCCCCTAAATTGTTTTTGTTTACTAGTTAATGTAAAATCTGGAAAAAAAAACCTTACCACTAAGGATGTCACCAGAATGTCAGACTGATTCCTCGTAAACCAATTCGTGCGACTTTAACATCTTTTCACCCTTTGTGGTTGTTACATTTTCATTTCTTATAGTTGTCAAGTTAGTCTCCTACTCGATAACCATCTTGGTACTACTTAGAGAGAGTGTATGTTCTAGAGAAAAGTAATTTTATTACTAAGGTTTGCTTGGTTGCTTAGTTGAGTACAAATGAGGGAGCCAGACCTTCTAATGTATATAGGAAACCGCCTTCATAATGGATGGCAACCCCTTGAACAAACAAAAAAAGGGTAATTAGTTCTGTTTTAACAGATCCTTTGTTCCATACTAGATTAGAGATTCAGTGGAGCCAGCGTTATTCAAACTAATGTCACTATCAGCTACTGTTGTAACAGCCCTACTTAGAAGCTATTTCAAGTTATATCGGCACATCCATAAAGACTTCAAACTCTATACCGACACTAAGCCTTTGCGTACAATTCCGTGGAGATTGATCCTCTAATTTTTTCTACATATTTTCATACTTTTAAAAAATTTAATACTTTTCTAAAACATTATACCATGTTCTAAAACCTTCTAGAATGTTCTGGAAAAAAAAATTATTAAAGAAATAAAAATTTTAAAACAACTGCGTGTTGATCCGACAATCTCCAAAATTCGAACCTTTATATAATTCATCCACATAAAAATGTTTAATTCTTTTAATTTTAAGAGGAAGTATATATGTATATATATATATATACAATACCTTTATATACATGATTCGTTTATTAAATTTCAATTTTCAAAATAATCATCATTTATTACAATGATAATAATACTTCAAATTTGTAAAAAAATTTGTGTATTTACAAAAGTTGTTATGTACATAATAGATGTGAAAAACCTTTGTTGGATTTGCAGTATTTTGTTATCTTATGAAATTTCTTTTATGTAGTTACATGTTTTATTTACATTTAAATGAATAAATCAAAGGTTGTCTTATAAAAAATGGAAGATAAAACTTTTTTTTTTTAAAGAACAAAGATACTAAGAAAAGGCAACTAAATGATGCCTGAAAAAAAGAAAAAAAAAAGGAAATAATAGAAAATGGAAACTAGAAATAAAAATAAAATAAACTTTTCTTTGATGACAAGAAACGGATTTATCTTCTGATATAAAAACACACACACACACACCTGTCTCTCTATTTTCTCATAGAAAAGCGAACCGATCCCTTGCCACCAAAACTTCCCTTCTCTCGAAGTTATCTTCTTCTTCTCTTTGCGAAACTCTCTACTCGATATCAACTATGGAGAATCAAGCTGAATCATCTGATTCGTAAGATATTCGGAATTTCTGAGTACCTTTTTGTTAATTTTTCATGTTCGGGTTGTTTCAGTTTGATTTAATTTCAATTGTTACTCTGATTATTTCAGTAAGGGGACGAAGAGGGATTTTAGCACCGCAATTCTGGAGAGAAAGAAGGCGCCGAATCGTTTGGTTGTAGATGATGCGATCAACGATGATAACTCCGTCGTGTCTCTACACCCTGATACCATGGAGAAGCTACAGCTCTTTCGTGGAGATACCATTTTAATTAAGGTCTGATTTTGCCTCTTCTTCTTTTGGTTCCTTTGCTAAACTCGCGTAATTCAGGGTTTTTTTAGGGTTTATCTTTCGGAATCGTGTTTAAACTATTTTTGAAGTTGTTTATTATGTGTTTTGCTGCTTCTGGGTTTATGGAGATTCTAGGGTTTCTCAGAAGTCTTGCTTTTTGATACGTGTTGGGTTTTTTTAAATTGGGATACTTTGTTGGATCTCTCAATTTTTATGCTTTTGGTTTGGGAATTGTGTGTGTTGACATCTTCGTTTTTCTCTCTTTTTGGGTATTGTGGTTACAGGGAAAGAAGAGGAAGGATACTGTGTGTATTGCTTTAGCTGATGATACATGTGATGAACCAAAAATTAGGATGAACAAGGTTGTTAGATCGAATCTGAGGGTTAGGCTTGGAGATGTTATCTCTGTTCACCAATGCCCTGATGTTAAGTATGGGAAGCGTGTTCACATCTTGCCCTTTGATGATACCATTGAAGGAGTTAGTGGAAATATATTTGATCCATACCTTAAACGTAAGTGTTTAATCTTCCTTTGTTTTATCTTTCTGCTTCTGTGTTCTTTATGTGTTCCATGTTAATACAGCAGAATCATTTTAGTATCCGACTGATGGTTTTTGTATCTTTGACAGCTTATTTCTTGGAGGCATACCGCCCGGTGAGGAAGGGTGATCTTTTCCTAGTAAGAGGAGGAATGAGAACTATTGAGTTTAAGGTTATTGAGACCGATCCTGCTGAGTACTGTGTGGTCGCTCCTGATACAGAAATTTTCTGTGAGGGTGAACCAATAAAGAGAGAAGATGAGGAGAGGTTGGATGAAGTTGGATATGATGACGTTGGTGGTGTCAGGAAACAAATGGCTCAGATTCGGGAACTTGTTGAGCTCCCATTGAGGCATCCACAACTCTTCAAGTCCATTGGTGTGAAACCTCCTAAAGGAATCTTGCTCTATGGTCCTCCTGGTTCTGGGAAGACGCTTATTGCCCGTGCTGTTGCTAATGAGACTGGTGCATTTTTCTTCTGTATCAATGGTCCTGAGATCATGTCAAAGCTAGCTGGTGAGAGTGAAAGCAACCTTAGGAAAGCGTTCGAGGAAGCTGAGAAGAATGCCCCCTCAATCATTTTCATTGATGAGATCGATTCTATTGCTCCAAAAAGAGAAAAGACACATGGGGAAGTTGAAAGACGGATTGTTTCTCAGCTCTTGACACTTATGGATGGGCTTAAATCCCGAGCCCATGTTATTGTCATGGGAGCGACCAACCGTCCCAACAGCATTGACCCCGCTTTGAGAAGGTTTGGACGATTTGACAGGGAAATTGATATTGGTGTTCCTGATGAGATTGGTCGCCTTGAGGTTCTTAGGATCCACACCAAGAACATGAAGCTCGCAGAAGATGTAAGTTTCTGTTGTATATAATTATTTTCTTCGTTTCTTGTGGCTTTTCTCTCTGTCAGACCTGATATGATTTTCTCTTAATCAGGTTGATTTGGAAAGAGTATCCAAAGACACCCATGGGTATGTCGGTGCTGATCTTGCAGCATTATGCACTGAAGCTGCTCTCCAATGCATCAGGGAGAAGATGGATGTAATTGACCTAGAAGACGAGGAGATAGACGCTGAAATTCTCAATTCTATGGCTGTAACCAATGAGCACTTCCAGACTGCTCTTGGTAACAGCAATCCTTCTGCTCTACGTGAGACGGTGAGTTTTTAGGGATCAATGTTTTGGTTTTACCGTTTCTCAGTCTTTTTGGTACCATTTTTATCTATCGCCTGTTCTTAAACTGTATTTTTCTCCTTCAACCAGGTCGTTGAGGTGCCTAATGTTTCTTGGGAAGATATTGGTGGTCTTGAGAATGTCAAGAGGGAGCTCCAAGAGGTAAATTAAGATTTTTAACAATTCGATATCTTTTTCAATTAGTGACCTTGTGAATATGGACTAATTTATTGAAATTTTGCTATGTTATAGACTGTTCAATATCCAGTGGAGCATCCTGAGAAATTCGAGAAGTTTGGGATGTCACCATCTAAAGGAGTCCTTTTCTACGGTCCTCCTGGTTGTGGAAAGACCCTCTTGGCTAAGGCTATTGCAAACGAGTGTCAAGCCAACTTCATTAGTATCAAAGGTCCTGAGCTCCTCACAATGTGGTTTGGAGAAAGTGAAGCCAATGTGAGAGAGATATTCGACAAGGCACGCCAGTCTGCTCCTTGTGTTCTTTTCTTTGATGAGCTCGACTCCATCGCCACTCAGGTGTTGTGCTCGGTTCCTTAACCTCTCTCTCAATTTATGCAACTAATGCGCCTTATTTTTTATCTAAAAAATATTCAATGTAATAACAGAGAGGGAGCAGTGTTGGAGATGCTGGTGGGGCAGCAGACAGAGTATTGAACCAGCTTCTTACAGAGATGGACGGTATGTCTGCTAAGAAGACTGTCTTCATCATCGGAGCTACAAACAGACCAGACATCATCGACCCTGCACTTCTGCGTCCTGGCCGTCTCGATCAGCTCATCTACATTCCTCTTCCTGATGAAGAATCTCGTTACCAGATCTTTAAGTCTTGTTTGAGGAAATCGCCAGTGGCTAAAGATGTTGACCTGAGAGCTCTTGCCAAGTACACACAAGGCTTCAGCGGTGCAGACATCACAGAGATTTGCCAGCGTTCTTGCAAGTACGCAATCAGAGAAAACATCGAAAAGGTATCTGAATCTGAAAGCTGGAATCTCATTTCCTTTGTTTTCTTTCTTTTGTCGTCTCTTACAATCTTTGATTCGGTGTTTTATTAGGATATTGAGAGGGAGAGGAAGAGAACAGAGACGCCAGAAGCAATGGAAGAGGACATGGAAGAGGAGATTGCAGAGATTAAAGCTGGTCACTTTGAGGAATCAATGAAGTACGCTAGGAGATCAGTAAGTGATGCAGACATTCGCAAATATCAGGCTTTTGCTCAGACTCTTCAGCAATCACGTGGGTTTGGAAGCGAGTTCAGGTTTCCAGAAGCCACAGGGACCGGAGCTGCTGCCACGGCCGGTGGAGCCAACCCTTTTGCCACATCCAGTGGAGCAGCCGACGATGATGATCTCTACAGTTGAAAGATCTGATCATAGTCTGTGACCGCTCTTTTTCCTTAAGTCTTTTACCTTGTTCTGTTGGAAAACCTTTCGCTGGTCTTTGTCGTGTTTTATTTTAGTGTTTTGTACATATTAATCGTTGATCTAATATATGGTGTCGATGAAATAAATCTTGATAAGTTAAAAGAGTTTACATTTTACTTTAGCTGAACTTCTAAAATCATAGTTCTAAATTTCTAATCCATCTGAGAACGAAGCTGCAAATTTCTAACTTTAATCGACTCTTCTAACAATTCTTCAAGGGACACTATAACTGGATTTACATGTACTAAGTACTAACAATTATGGTTGTGTATTTTAGTTGGGCTTTTATGGACTAGAGGCATGTATCGGTTATGTATCCATATTTCAAGAAACATGTAGAAAAGGTAAATATTTGTGGAGAAAAGTCAAATTAAAATTCCTAAACTTTTTCGTCCTTCGGATCGTTTTCTTTTGCAAGTTTCTATCTGCATTTTATAGATTAACCCTTTTACGCTGAAATGACATTAATCATCTCTTATTCGGCCAATTAATCGGTCTAAAAACACGATTACTTAACCAAGAGACGTAAGTGACTTCTCGACCATCGCTTTGTAAGTGACTTCTACAAAACATGAACATCAAGATAATCCCAAATCTGATTGTATATGCAGATTTAAAACTTATGGTTAGTCTATGTGACAAATTAAGTTAGCTCGTATGTCCTAATTATTCGGTGATATAAATGATCCGACTGATCAGCTTTTCACAGCTTTCGAAAATATTTTGACAATGATAAAAAAAAACATAGATCGTGAAAAGGATTTGAATAGTGGTTAGTAGGATCTAAACAATTGCCAAAAAATATTTTGTTGCTAGCAAAAGCTTTTTATTATTGGCGGAAGACCCATTAATGCTAATAAAACAAATCTAAGCTCTTTGTGACTAATTGTGATAGGAAGTTCTAATCCAAAAATATAAGATTTTGGACTATCCAATATCCCATATTTTTAAAAGAATTTTGATGTGTCAGTCCTAATTATATTGAAATTAAGATTGAATAACGGCTTATAAATAAGTAGATCGTGCATACAAAAAACAATAATCGTAGAAATCATAAAAAGGTGTTTTCTCAACGTTTTACATAGACAACGATCGAATTTCCAGTAATTTTTTCTTAGCACCCAGAATTTCTTAAAATCGGATTCTTAGCCGTCTCCCTCCTTAGAATTACTCAAAGTTATCAAGAGTTGCATCGCCTTGTTTCTCTTGATCTGAATTTCATAGATCGGGTTTGTAGTTGGTCTAGGAGAGTACGACTTTTCATCTCCGGTGGAGTGAGGCGTGGTAGGTCTGTCGAGGTGAGATGGTGCTAGGACTGAAGGAGGAGGCTTGCGACGGTGTTCTCAAACTTTTAAATCCGGCGGGTTTCGTTTTGAGGGCGTCGAAATTGTTGGATCTGGATTATTAAGGAACTCCGCCATCGTCTCCTTTCGCCTCATCCATAACGGAAGTCGTCCGCAGATTGGTGAGATTCTCCGATGTTGAGAGTGGTTAGTGGAGACCCTTATGGTTCAAGCAATTTCGGTGGTAAACGGCAGTGAGGGTGAGATTGGCCACTTTGCTCTCGTCGTGGTTGGTCCATCGTGGTATCCTCTCTTGACCGGATTGATGGATGTGTCTTTGCGTGTTGCTGGATTTCTTTGGTTATTGGGTCTCAGGTCATGGCGGTATAAGCTGATCACTTTTTCACCGAAAATTTGTTTTCGGCTGTATTTGTAAGGTTCTGTTTTGTCCGTTTTTTGTAATCTTTGGTTAAATTTATAATTCTCAGTTATATCCGGTTAGAGAAATTTTAATATATTATAATAATAAAATAATATTTTATTGTTTGTAAGAACTTTCCATATATGAATCGGGTTAAAATTCGTCCAATTACCGATACATTGACATGTTGGTTTTGACTAAGAGCATAACATTCAAAATCGTAAATTTGTGTTCAACTTGTAAATATGAATGTGTGGGGTAAAGACCAGAGAGGGCGGTGTTGGGGTTGGCCCCGCCTTGAGCGTTCTTAGAGAATCTACACAGCCGCATGTGGGAGGGAAGTCTACAAAGACTGCTACAATCAGACACCGCCGCGTGGGAAGGGGGGGGGGGGGTCTAGCTCAGAAACTTACACGAGAGCACAAACCTTTATGTTTTTTTCCTTAATAATGATATATTTTTTTTGGTAAATAAACTTTCTTTTTCTCTTTGTTGACTTGTTAAAAAAACCTAATTAGATATGTAACATTGACAGATAAAATTTTATTACGTAAATCTTAATAACTTAGTTAATGGATGCAATATATTCTATAAAGCAAATAATATATTGAGGTTATTATATACTCTATTTGTTCTTAAAAAATTGATGTTTTACTTTTTATTTTATTCCACAAAGATTATTTTTAGATTTTTTATTAATATTAATAAATTATAAACGTCGAGATGCAATGATTGAAAATAATTATGAGGCCAACTATGTATTTTTCCATCTCTTTCGCCAATGATGCTGACTTTTACTTTTATGAATCAAGTCTCCTGTACGAAAAAGGATTAAAAACTAATGTTCCTCAATGATCCCATCATCATAAATAATAGAAACAAAAAATTATCTTTTACTATAAAAAAAAAAGAGTAGAGAAAATAATTTTCTGAGTCTGTATAAATAAATTAAACAGTGGGAAACGATGAAAAGTAGTGAAGAGAGCATTTGCACACCTTTCTCGCCTCGAGGATTCCCATTGTCGGCTCACAGTTTTTCACCTACAGTTGGTTATTCACGAACAAAATGTTCTAATCGGACATGATAGATATTAAGATACAATATATACTTATACGCTCAGATACGAGCAAACAAATACGTTTATATTTTTCTACGAGTATCAGACAAGTATCCATCACTCATTAGTCTAACAATTTAAAATGTTTTGAAATTCAGTATTCTATTCTTAATCAGCGGTTGGGGCGTGCGGAAATGTTCGAGACTTGGAGCAAGAGAATGCACGTGATGTTGAACGTTTTAGTTAGTTTTTATTTGCTTCGGATTCTTTTTACATAGTTTATGAATGCTGGGTCGTATATTTTTAATATGAAAAATCTAATAAAGTAGTGGTAAAAGTGGCTACATTGGTCAAAACATAGTTGTACGTTAGAAACTTGTCTACGTAAAGATCACCTACTATATGCATTATTGGTTTGATTGATAGCACAAGATACCATTGATTTATGTTGAAATGTGAACATAATTCAAAGATAACTCAAAAATAGCATAATTTACCATTGATTTATGTTGAGTTGTGAACATAATTCAAAGATAACTCAAAATGTTATCAATTATGAAGGTTTTAAGAATTTTGAAGTTAAGTTTGAGTTATGAATGTGTTGCTTGATTTACAATTTTGAGGTATGTCATTTGTAAAATTGTTAACTCAAATGATACCTCAACATCATTAAAAATCTCATGTGGTAGAGGTGATTTCATAGTTTAATATATTTTTAACTAATCACACAATTCATCATTTTTTATTTTTTTTCTATATCTAATATTTCCAACAAGACAAAAATTTGTCTTAATGGTCTAATTGAATGATTCAGACAAATCAAAAAAAAATATTAATATTATTTAATTCTTAGTTTTATTTGTTATTTTTAAAATGTAGTGTACACAGATTTTTTTTATTTTTTTTACTTAATACTCATTACAAAACATCTTCAAAATTTATGATTTGATTTAATTTTTATATTTTATTAAAGACTCTTGATCTAATAATTTATTTTATTTTATTTGAATAATTAATTTTTTAATAGATGTTATTAATATTAATTTAAATTAAATTTAGTTTTAATAATATATACTGCAACTAAACTTTATAAAAGTTATTAGTCAATTTTTTAACAAAATATAATTCATATTTATATTGCAAACTTAATTTTACCACATATTTTTACTACAAGTTACATCAAATTACAACAGCCACTCCAAGTTATATCAAATTACGACAGCTAGCAATTCAACTTCAATATTATATGTTACCAGTCAACCTATATTGTATCCTTTAGGCCATTACACGTCGTATATATAATCTACATTTACAGTGCTATCAAAGGGCTTGAAAACTTATTTGTGATCAACTTTAGAAGTATCTATCAGAAGAAAAAGCAAGACACAAGTATCAGATAGAAATATCATGCATTGTAGTGCTGATAATTCGACAAATTAAATCTCTTAGATTCTTAATGTACACGTCCATAAATATAAAATAAAATTGATCAATAAATGAAATAATATGTAGATTGATCAGAAATGTCTATATTGATATTTCTGAACAGCAAAAAAATCACATACTGATATTTACAATCACAAATAGTAATAGAAAATTATTGACCATGTTTTATAATATAGTAGTTTGTGTAATTAGCGCTGTTACCGTAGCATTATTAATGTTTAGATTTGCATATTACCTGTTGTTTACGAAAAGAATAGTAATATTTTATTTGATTTTTGATGAATTAAAAGAAATATTAATAAAAAGGAAAGCTTTACAATGAGCACGTAAGTCCTAAGATGGGGGAGAGTTACTATTCATTTCACTTGTTTCCTGTATGGTGCGGACCATGAACTCCACAATCTCTAATTCTTTTCTTTTCCTTTTAAGTTTTAATATATGTTTTTATGAATGCATAAAAAATTATGTTGGTCATCCTCTTCATATTCAAATTTTAATCTGCTACAAAGAAATGAAAAACTACACAATCAAACATCTCGGCCTGCCTAAACCGACAAAATATAAAAGAAAATAGAGCATAGTTTCGACATCTATCATGTTTTTTGTTTGTTTTATAATCTGAAATCCAAACTAATATACTAATTAAGGTTATAGCAAATTGGAAATTTTTGTCACTTAAAACTCTGCAGTGCCTAACATGAAAGTACAGTGGATGAGATTCGATCTCTGACCTCAATATCGATATAAGTTCACTTATATATAGAGATAAATAACTAGTAAACAGATGTTGCCAAAAAAAAGAAACTGTTAAGCAAATTATTCATCACAAAAATAGTTTTCAAAGTTTTTGTGATTCTTCTTTAAATCGCTATGGTCCTATGAGATTTTTTGCTGTTCTAGTATTCATATGACTAACGACAATGAGCATTTGAAGGCTCAGTTCATGTTGAGTATTTCTGAAAGTTTCGTATAAACTATACTATATTCCAAGTAAATTGAAGATATCTTTCCAGGGCCAAAGGTCTACAGAAAACGAGGCTATTAATTACTTGAACAACTAAAACTTATTAAGAAGACACCATTCAAAACTTTCAAACGGGAGACACTAATCTCAAACCAATAAAGCATTTCAAGATGCATTCACATAAATTTCATATATTCATGTGTATATATAACTTAAATACCAACCCTAGTTCAAATGTTTGATACTAGAGGGAAAAATGAAAACGGCAACCCAACCAAAATTTTTTTAGAAAAGTACAAGAAAAGAAAAAAAAAACATAAGGTAAAAGATCTATGTCAAAATACGGTCGCGGTCGCGGTTACGCCCGCAAACTAACATGGCGATACAACGGCCAAGGATGTAAAACTTGGCTCGCTGTTTCTTCACCATGTGGCTGCACTTCGCCTTGAACGTCTTGGACGGCTTGCACCTCCCGCTCGTGCTGCTTTCTTCTCCCATTACTTGATGATCCCAACACTACAAGGACAAAATTTTCTATTATTTTTCAGAAAACTGGAGGGTTTTTGTTGTGGTTTCTGGTTCTGAAATTTGTAGTAGAGATGTGAGAAGAGGGAGAAAAAGGGAGAGTTTAGTCAATATATGGAGGGAGCGAAGCCTATTAATTAGAAAGAGGGTCATTGGCTTGGTTACAATAAATGATTGATATGTGACTTATTTTTTTTGTATTCTAGGAATACGTAACACTAATACATGTAATATTATATGCATTCTAGAAGAGTAGAAAATAATATATTAATGTGATGTATCATGTATGTTCTGTGGTTTTGTTTTGGTTGAAGTGTTTTAAGTTTTTCCAAGAGATCTCTAGATTGAGTGAAACTGTTGAAAAATAAAACAGTGTGTGTTTTTATGTTATCCGGAAAATGTAATAAAACAGTGGCCGGTATTTTTTTTTTTTTTTTTTGATAAAAAGTAGCCGGTATGTTTAAGAACTTGATCACCAATTTGGCCATTTAAGTAAGGTTTATTTTTATTTAGTATGAAATTTTTTTCCTTTAAGAATTCTAAAGTTCAGACGCTTAATCTAAAATAGTTATAAGACTAGTAATTATCTATTTAAAATTGAAGTGACTGATGATTGAACACAAACAAACTTTTATATGTTGAAAATACATAGCGAACTGAAAAATCTTACAAAATTCACAAAATAGTGTATCATCAATCATTGAAACAAGGTAGGCCCCAAACCTGAAAATGATTAGACAAATACCGAAATCGGATGACAAAAACGCTACAGAAATTATTTTCATCTTTATTTATTTTCTTACGGTAAAGAACGACGATTTATAGCATGTAAACTTTTCTTGATCAAAAACAGGATTTGGACTAGAAAAACAACATATTCTAGTTCGTGATTGAGAAACAAATACTAGTTTTGAATTCTTATTGTCTTTATAGTAAACGTATGAACTAAATAAGGCTAACATTTCTAACTAATATCTTTAAGAAACAAATTGCTGGAAACTAAAACAAAATGTTGAGCTGTAAACATAGCATAATCAATTCGAGTCATACAACAAACTTGCATGTGTGTAATTTAATTCTTAGCCAAACATTTAATTTAATTTTGATGTACTTATTGGTAGAACTTAATTTGGTGAATATCTGAAATGTGAATGGTCGGTCTGCGTAAACCGAACCCCACATATGGTAATTCCGGTCGTCGTGGCAGCTCTTTAGGTTCGTACGACATTTGGTCACCGTTTTTTGAAGTTTACGTATATATCAAAATTGATTGTACTCAAATCTTCATACATGACCCTATTGAAGTAACAACACTTATAAATCTTGTTCCATCTTTTTCTTTGTGTTGTTATTATGTTAGCTGCAACCGAAAGGTTTCAAATCCCACGTGACCACGTCTGAATCCAAATGCTCCATTTGGTTATTTTTTGGTCAAAATTTTGTCTTGATCTCTAGTTGAAAGGGATAAACAGATCAAATTTCATAATCCTGCGGTCTAAAAGAAATTTATGTGTTGTGTACAAAAACTTGAGTCAATAAGACGGTAAATAAACGTATGGAGAACAAATTAAAAGATATATTAAAATCCTGAGTTGTTAAAAGAAATACACACAAGAAAATATAATTCTGTAGGCTAAAGTAATGTTTCTCTCTTCGAAAAGGAATGATTTGCTTGGTTAGTCGACGACATTTAATATGTATATATCTTAGATTCAGGGGAAGCAACCAAATCTTGAAGTAGCTATTGTAGTCCTGGCTACAAAATAAGAATTAGTACATTGCTCATTATGTCGATGAATCAGACGTTGTCGAGAAAACTATGCAGTGTTTTTTTGAAGGTGCTATAATGTTCGGGACAATACTACAGGTAAACTTAAATTGCTGTATTCAAAAGGTTTCTTGTGTGCATTTGTGGATTACACCACTTGAATAATTGAATTTTGTGTCATGAACTTAGGTTTTGTAATGTAACATAACATCAGTGACCAGAGAAGTGAAAATATATCAGATTTGAAGATGCAGATTCTGGTTACAGTGTGTTGCTTGAATCAGGAAAGTGCATCAAATCACATTAAGACGCTGCAAATTGATATGGACGCAGGAGCTGACGTGGCATAACTAGAGTGGACGATGTGCAAGACTAAGGACGTGCGAACTGACTTGGCGAAGCTATCGAAGACGATTGTGTTGTAGAGATTTGATGAATATTCTATATAACCACTTATGGAAAAGATAAACTTGAGGAACAAGTTTATTTCTTTATGAAAATTTGTTGAGATTCTTTAGCGTAGGGTTTCGGCATAGCCTATATAGACTAGAAAGACCGTGAGCCGTTGTCATCACTCTAAAGTATATTGTGTAAAGTTGTAAACTTCGAATCTAAAGAATAAAGTTAAGAAAGTGAGTGTTCATTGACTCAACTTTGTAATTTACGTGTGGGTAGATTCAAAGTAAGAATTAGGATTATGACTTGTTTTAGTCGGGTTCAATCCTATTGGATAAAATAGGTTATGTAACATCCGAAATAAGTAGATATTTTTAGAAAGATTACACTGTTAATAAAACAAGTATACAAGCGTTGGATTTGGCGCTTTATAATTCTCTATTGTGTTCTATCCTCTACACCACTACAAGATTGTGGTCTCCCAGCTTGTATTAATGGTACCACCTAGAAATTGGAAACCTTCTAGTGCATACATAAGGTGAAGGAAACTCGAATTCTAGTTCATAAAGCAACCTTATCTAGGATCAGCTATAGAGACGCTGGTTCGATCCACTTAAAATGTTTGTTATATAGCTTAGTTCTTTAGCATTTTCTCTTGTGTTACCTGTTATTCTTACAATCGGAAGTTTCTTACTGTACCTGAAGGTTAAAATAGCTTGAAAAGATTCAGAAAGCTTGAGATTCTGGTTCTCAGTTCATATTCCTCAATCAAACTATATCATGCCTCTTTTAAATGCGGCTATATTGCTTTAAAACTTTGATATAAAAAATGGCTTTCCTAGAGAGTAAATTTAATTCAAATCAATATAACTATCATTGACATTCCATTTTGTTTTACTTAGTTTTTTTTTTGCCACTGTTAGGACAGAGAAGTAAGAAAACTAAGTAGCTTTGGAAGTAATGGATCTAAAAGTGAACCACCAAAATAAGGTAGGTCTTAACTATGATCCTCCATAAATTATCTTTGATCCAACATAGTACCACGATTATTTTCATTTTCGATTCCTTTCTCTCTTTTTTTTTAATTTTATATGGTATCTTGCATCATTTTCTTTGTGGCAGAGTTAACCAGTCTCATTTTTGGATCTAACTGAGATTCATTTCCTGAGAATCATTTCTCTGGTTCACTGCAAATTCAAGGCAAGTAGTAACAAGTGGTCCTTTATTTTTTAGTAACAAACTCAACTCAGGTAATATTTGTACATGCCTTGATGTATCTCCGTGCACCAATCAACGCAGGAGTTTGTAGAATGGAGAATTTGCAAAGGCTCAGTCCTAGTGGAAAAAACAAAGATTTTAGCTGAAATCCCTTTTTATTTAGCGGGTTTCTCCAAACATAAGCATAGAACCATGCACAACACACTTATAAAAAAAGTAAAAAAAAAAACATATACATAAATACTTAGGAGACAACACAAAAAGAACAAAACATGAGTCTTTACACATACACACAAACGTCTTAGGAGCTCTCTTGTCTCAAGTTATGCCTTGTCTTTTGTGTTTCTGATGCTAACCTGTTCCGTCGTCACCACTGTCTCCTCCGTTGCCACCCCTATTGTCATAGTTTTGTCTTGGAATGTTATGATGATTTTCTACTACTCTGGCTGATGGGATGACGGATTTGACCTTTAGAACATGGCGAAGCCTCTGATCTTTGTTATATAATATTCCTCTCCCTACTCCCTCCACAGTGAAAGAGCTCATAACCACCATTATTACCACCACCACCAAGACAGGTTTTGTCTGATTTTTCATTTTTGTTTTGTTTTGTTTTGCTTCTTGCAATGTCTTTGTCCTTTTTATAGAATTGAGAAACAAAACTAGGAATGGGAATTCTTACGACTGTGTTTCTGTGTGGTTCCACTAGGAAATGACAAAACAAAAGATTGATTAGGTTAGCCTTAAATTGATGTGATTGTTGTGACTTGTGACAATGATACAAAAATCAAAAGAATAATAATCACTTTGTCCAAATAGGAAAATTCCACCGTTAATAATAGTGAAGAAGCATAAGAATCAACCAGAATAATTGGTTTAGTTGCCCGAATAGGAAATTTCCACCATTTCTAGTGGATCACCTTTTCTTTTATAATAAGTTTATATTTGTTTGTGTATTAAAAGTCAAATGGGATGGTAACAACTTAACAAAAAGTAAAAAAAAAAAATTCTAAACAAATTAAGATAATGTTTATTCAAATGATCTCATTTTTCTTCTAAGAGCATGCGTTAAAATGGCCGACAAGTTTATGACAAGTGTCTCTCTCAACAAATGGTCCGGATTTGCTATGGCTAACTGATTAATCACACAAATAATTTTTTCAGCTACTAACATCAAAAGATTCGGTAAAAGCCAAAATCAGTTTGTAAAAAAAGAGGCGACTGTGAAAAACAGCATGCATTGGGCCTTTGTTGGGATGATTGAAACCTCATAATAAGCACGGTGGGCTTGATGAGGAGATGAAGTTTGTTTTAGGAAGATGAAAGTGTGATTTGACCAAAAAGAAAAAAAGGAAAACGAAAGTGTGAAATTTCAGAACCTTGCTCGCATACTCGAATCCAGAACCTGCTGATACGTTATTATAAGCTCAGAATATGGAAGCAACCGAGCCACGAAAAGATATTGGAGAGAAAAAGCTCCATGAGGAAATTTAAAGGAATGAAATTTATCTTTCAAGTCCTTAAGTTTAGGATAACAATGTGAGTTTCTTCGTCTCTCTCAATATTTGTTATGAATAATTTGCAGGCTTTTATTTATATTTAAATTTATAAACAACTGATTAATTACTAGTTCTCAGTTTCTACTGCTGTGCTGTGTCACTCTTTTGACTCCATCTTCTTCTTACCACATTGCATCACATGCCTTGAGCTTGAGTTTCCCTTTATCTAAAAACTATAAAATGACTTTGAATCATCTTTTTACATTCTCTGTGTTTCCTCATTTGATCTTTGCGTTTAATGTCTTTCCTCAAAGTCAATGGTGAGTAAGTGTCGCTCAAGACTTTGATTCTTTCTGGCAACTTTATTAATGGTGGCTTTCCTGTTCAAGGTAGGTATTTCAGAAATGGTACAGATGTGACTGATATTGAAAATCTTTTTCAATTTGTTTCTGTTTTTTTTTGGAATTCGAGTGTCTCAACTCCCCAAAGATGTCGGTTTGATACTTCCAAGGTTGAGACATTTGAATCTCTCAAACAATGAGTTTCAAGGGAACATGCCTTCCTCTGTGGCCCGGATGGAAGATATTGAATTTATGGATCTGTCATACAACAACTGCTCAGGGAAATTACCAAGAAGCCTTTTCACAGGTTGCTATTCATTGAAATAGCTTAAGCTCTCCCACAACAGATTCAGCGGTCCAATTATTCGAAAATCAATTGACGAGACCTCTTTGATGACGTTGATCATGGACAATAACATGTTTTCAGGGAAGATCACAGACAATCTACGTAACTTAAGGCTCTTGACAGTGATAGTCTTATCCAACAACTTCTTAACAGGTATGATTCCAAGATGGTTAGGTAGTTTCTTCTTAGACATTCTTGAGAATCTCAAATACTCGTGTACATGGTGAAGTTCCACCTTCTTTGTTCAACATTCCATACCTCTGGCTCTTGGACCTTTCTGAACTTATCCGGTAGCTTACCTCTGTGCTCTGACTCGGGTTACGGTTATATATTGGACTTGCATAACAACAATCTCACTGGAACTATTCCAGACACATTGTGGAAAGGACTTGTTTTGCTTGATCTGAGAAACAACCGACTGTCTGGAAAAATCCCTCAGTTCAAGAGCACCCCGAGCATCAATGTTGTTCTGTCGAGCTTTGGGGTTTAAGCAACATAAGGATGTCAGATTTTGCTCACAACAGATTGAATGAGTCCATACCTTCTTGTCTCACTTATCTGTCATTTGGTTTGGGAGGAGATGGTCGTAGTGATCCAGATTGGTATCCAGCAAACATGTTCTCAAACTTTATGGATATATACACTGAAGTATATTACGAGTCTGTTCTTGTGTCAGACCGGTTTGCACTAGACTACTTAGTAGATTGTAAATCCAAGTTGGATTTGCTGTGAAACAGAGATATGACTCGTACATGAGAGGAACTCTTAACCAGATGGTTGGCTTGGATTTGTCGAGCAACGAGTTAAGCGGTAACATCCCGAAAAGGCTTGGAAATCTTAAAAGAGTGCGTTCGTTGAACCCCTCACAGAATGCATTATCTGGTTTCATCCCTGGAGCTTCTCCAATCTGAAAAGCATAGAAAGCTTGGATCTTTCTTTCAACAAGTTATATGCAATCATTCCTTCAGTACTCAGAATGCTGCAATTTCTTGTCATTTTTACGTGTCTTACAACAATCTATCAGGTGTGATTCCTCAAGGAAAACAATTCCACACTTTTGGTGAGAATAGTTACTTAGGTAATCTTCTTCTTCGTGGATCACCTACCAATAGAAGCTGTGGTACTACAACCAGTTCAGGATAAGAGGAAGAGGAAGATGATGATGAAAGCGGATTTATCGATATGATGATCTTGTTGTGGAGCCTCGGTGCGACCTAAGTAACAATTTTGATCCTTTTTTTTTGTGTTCCTGTGCTTGGATTCTCCGTGGCGCCAAGCATGGTTCCGCCTTGTTGATAAAAGATGTTCTAGGAGTTCTCTAGAGAGGGTTGGAGGAGGATGAAACCATAAGTAATTGTTGAATCTTGCAAATATTTGATGGATTTTCTAAATAGTTATTGAATCTTGCAAATATATGATGATTTTTCTAATCTTATTGTTCAAATTTCTCCATCAGATGATTGTTGTATGCCATCTTTTATGAAGGGATGAGGTATGATTAAAGCCACCCATCATCTTGCATTCTGTTTATTCCAACGCCATAACAAGAGCCTATACAACAACAATTTATGTATTGTAGATATAAATATTTATAGAGAGGCCTGAAACTTTTTGTAAGAAAAATGATTACACGAATTTATAATAGTAATTCAGACACGAATATTTTTCTGATTATTTCAAATTGACACAAAGACTTGAGTTTCTGTGTACACACAAATTCAATTGGAGAATAGAATGATGCATGAATTTATATTAAAATATCATTAAAAATAGTAAAAAAACATGAGAAAAAAATGGCTACTGCTTCCCAAAATGAAGCATGGGCGAGACTTAACTAGTTAGTTGGGGAACGAATGTTGTATGACTTTAAATTAAAATATCACAGACATTTTTCCAGTAATTTGTAGACTAATACACTTTTTTAAGCATTTAAAAAAAATTCTAAACTATTTTGTGGTATTTTGGAATGATTTATAAGTTATCATTTTACCGACTGGACAAAAAGATCTTAAAATTTTATTTAAATTTATCTTGAATTTGACCAAAAGCACCGAACCTCTAGACCTTTTAGTCGAATGGTTATCTATTACAGAATGTCATGTTATCATTATCAAATTTAAACCTAAATGTTTCAGTATTTATAGTTTTAAAAAATAGTATATTATTATCTATTAGTCATGGTATTATATGGGAGTGTATTAAATTAAATATTTAAAGAAATTTGAATTAAAATGATAAATCATATGTTATTGAAATATAAATTTTCAAATATTTTTTAAAATCAAATGTTATTGGATTGATGATTTTAAAATATATAATTAAATCCACTATTATTAAAAACATTTAAAAATTTGGATTTGAAAATTTTAGATGGACTTTGATTTCTTAGTTAAAAATATAAAGATCAAAATTTCATGGTTTTAGGTAAAAATTCAGAAAATTTAATAACATTTTTCTAATTCACCAAAATTCAATCAAATCCTCTTAAATTTCAATTAAATTCAAATCATCTCAAATCTCTAATTCAATACACCTCTTAATATCTTATACAAAAATGAGCTTACATTTGTGTGTACTCACTACTCAATATACAATAATGGAAAAGAATGACAGCTAGTAACTGTCGAAAGACACATGGAAAAGTCAAATCAAATAAATAATTTTGGGGGTAAAGGTATGGCTCCCTCATCTATGCGTTTTAATTTTTATTCCAAAAGAATAAAAAGTCAAAATGGGTGGTTTGATCAAATTACTATAGAGTTTAAAAATTGTTTTATCTAATATACTTGTTGATACTAAAATCATCCAATATATGTATACTCTAACCCTCACCCGAGCCAATGATGATGTTAGTAGATATTCACAAAAAAGATCAATATTTTGTTTTGATTTCTGAAAATACTAAAGTAGATATACTTTTGACATGTACGAACACAAAAACCGTTTCCTTTGTATAAAATAAAATTTTATCAACATAATGATAACTCAAAAGTTATTCACATATTTAGCAAGCACCTATGCCGTTTAAAAGAGAAAAAAAAAACGACCAGCACGTCACCTATGATTTCTATCGAATACAAAAAAAAACTAATATGTAAAAAAATAACCCAATTTCATCGTAACTTCATAAAGTGTCTCAGTTTTTTTTTATGTTAAATGTTTATCAAAAGAAATGCTAATTTAAAGGGATATAAAATTTACTTCTCCATAAAAAATTAGCGTATTCTTGAACCCCAATCAAAGGGAATTGGTAATTTCAATAAAGTCATCGAATGAGTTATTTATAAAAATTATGAGACTCAAAAGACAAACATCATAAAAGCCACACGTTCCCACCATATTGCATGCAGAAGAAGCCAGCCTAGTTCTAGAATGGCCCGGCCCTCCTTCTTATCTCAAACCAGCTTGAACCGTCCCGGGTCTGATGTTACATCAGTTCTGTCTGGTCCAAAGACTGGTTTAAATTGATTCGACATTTTAAAATCATATAAAGTATGGAAAAATAATTTATAAAAAAAATGATATTCAGTTCTAAAGAGGTTGATGATGATATGTTTAGTTTGTCGGGCTCAAAGATTGATCTAAATTGTTTCGAAATTAAAATCATTATAAATACACAAAAAATGATTCATAAACATGAATTAATATTTTGGTAAAATATGAAACCAAATGACCACACAACATGTAGCATAATGAATTATACTAGTGTTGTTAATATGTCACCACTCATTCATTTCCATATAATGGATGTTGTTTGAAAACAAAAAATCTGAAAAACCAAATCGAATATATCTCCAAAAAAAGTTGATTATATATGACCTAAAACCACCTCAAACTTCTTCTGTTCTACTTGTACATCAAACAAGCTTAATTTTAGATTCAGTCATCGTTGACACGCGTTGGAAACAGAAAAGAACATACCACAACCTCACTTGCATAAGTGATGTGTAAGAAAATGATTGCTCTTCTCAACTCAGCTATTTGGGGGGATGAATCTGAACCCTAATGAATAAGTGCTCTGCTCTGTTCTGTTTCCCAATCATATCGGACCCTGCAAATTGACACTTCATAATCAGTCTACACTTGCAATTCATGCATTATAACCAATTAACCCAATCCCTATTAAAAAACCAAACCCTTAGATAAGACTGATCATAGCCCATCTTCAGATGCTTATCACCCTTGAGTTTATTTATATCGTATCAAATGAATATTGGATTTTCATTTCAACTATAGAGCATTGATCTTCAAGAAAACGCCAAAAAAACGAGAGACTAAATTTTAGAATCATTCAAATCTATGAATCATAAATCATGATCACACTTTGTCCAAGAAGACTTAAACCCCATGCTTCGTCTTCATATCTCTTATCTTCTCTCGATACTCTATTCTTGCTTCTGTGGGGTCTTAGCCCCCATGAAATTCAGTAACAACTAAGAAAAAATATTGCTAATTCCAAGTGTAATAATGCAATGCATGTTCGTACAGTTTCAGTTTTATGAGGAAAAATAACGGAACCGCACGAGTGAAACAAAAATGGCAAACAATTATCATAATTTGATAAAGCCCTCCGTGAAGTATATTATAATTATAAAAAAAATATAATTTACAAAAAAAGAAGTATATTATAATTTCTATAAAAAAAATCTTGCCCATCTCATATTCAAAAACATTACATTTAATATCACCATGGACCTCAGATTTTTTCCTATCTAAGCTCTGTACAATCAATCATCTATATATACACATGTCCCTCACCATTGTACTTTTCATCACAAAACCATCTCTATCTTTATTCATTATTCTTTCTTTAACCTCTCCTTCGATTCTCAAAAATGAAGAACAAGTTCATAAAATCCTGTGAAAACAAATTCAGAATCATGAAAAGCAAATCCATAGTCATACCTTGTTGTACATCTTCATGTGAGAGTTGCTACGAGAAGGTTTCTTGGGGATTCAAGAAAGAAAATGAAGTCATACCTAAAGATGTTCCGAGAGGACATTTGGTAGTGTATGTTGGTGCTAATTACAAGAGGTTTGTGATAAAGATGAGTTTGCTTAAACATCCAATCTTTAAAGCATTACTTGATCAAGCTCAAGATGTTTATGACTCATCAAGACTATGGATTCCATGTGATGTGAACACTTTCCTCGATGTTGTTCGTTGCAGTGGCGCTCCTCCGCATCAGAGAAGCTGCATTGGCATGTTGTAAGAAGGGAGGATTCAAAAGGCGTATTCATTTGTTTTTGATAATGTTGATGATTGATTTAGATAATGTTGTACACTAATTAAGTAAGAGTTTTTGTAATAAGAGTATCATCTATCGTATTATAAGTAAGTGTCACTAAACATGTAACATCTTCAAATGTTTCTAATTAAACTGAAACATTAAAACTCTTGACAAAAAAATATTTTTTACACATCTCAAGACAAATAGCAAAACTTCTAACATTACCTGATCATGGTTCTGTTCTGTGAATTACAAAATGATTTGAACTTTTCTCTGATACAGATATTGTCAGAGAATCAAACAACTTACAGCTATAATATTCTATCATTATCAATGCCAAAGAGTAAGATGTGTTAGCAGAACCCAATGAGACTGTAAGACGTAACCGAATAAACTAATACGGCGTGGAAGCTCAGGGCTTCTAGAACCGGCCATGAGATGCGTACCATAAAGTTTTGAACAAAATATTCCATATTGCCTCTATTTTATCATCCAATGAATGCATAGACATTAACTTAGCATCCAAAAGGAGAAATTTACGTTAAAAGATTCACAATGTTTAGAAAAAAACGACTAGAAATAAGTACATTTGAAACCAGACAAGTAAATAAGGTAACAACATCTGCCAAATGTTACAACATTTAAACTGAAACATTCACACTGTAACAATGATTGTTTTTCTCATAAATAGCAAAACTTCTAAGACTTTTATGCCTCTGATGTGTGTCATAGAACAGACTTGAACTCTTGTCTCGTGCAGATTTGTGAGGATTAATCGAAATCATAGGTCATCCATTGTTCAACAGTATTCGAGCCGTTTTATCCGTAAACAAATTTAAGCCTCATTTTAATACGCTATGTAAATGGACTTGTCCATATACCGCCCATTATTTATTAGACATGGATAGACCATGTACAGTCCACCCATTTTAACATCTCTACTCGTCTCACCTACCTCTTCAACATCCATTTTAGGGTCCCACAATATCTCCAAATATATATACAATCACCAAACCCATTTGTCCAAATCAACCACATACTTCTTTTGTTTTTCTAATATGTATAGATAGGGATGGGCATAAAAACCGTACCCGAACACCAGATCCGAACTTGATCCAAAAATTTGTACTCAAATCCGACAAATTATTTCACTGGAGTGTAAATCTCTAAACCCGAAAACCCGTATCTGAGCCTGATCCGAACCTGAAACCCAAAAAACTGATCCAAAAAACCGAAAATACATAATTACCCATGGGAAATACCCTAATTCGACAATCCTATCTTCTAAATGTGAGTTCTGTATGTGTAATGTATACAAATCCGATCCGAATCCGAACCAGAAAATCCGAAAAAAACAAAAAAAAACTCGAAAACCTCGAAAAAAACCCGAAAACCCGAATCTGAACCCGATCCAAATCCAATTTTTTTGGGTTTGATCGGGTTTTAACTCTGAAACCCGAATCCGTCCCGAACCCAAATTTTTTTACCCAAATCAAAACTGAACCCGACAAAAATTTTCCATTAGAATGTAAATATATAAATCCGAACCCAATCGGGTTTTACCCGAACCCGAATGTATAGATAGTAAATGCACACCTTAGACAGCTCGATGACGTAGGTCTTTAAAAGAAAAATCAGCAATTCTGGATTATGGTGTAACTCATGGAGAAAGAACAATATGTCATTATTAGTTTTAGTACATCAAATCAATTACTGATCGATCTCTTTTGTGTTTCAACAATTACAATCTTTGATATCCTTTGGGTTAAGCTTCTAACTAAACAACGAATATGTATTTACGTTACTCAAACTCGATAGAATACAGCAAATCTGGTCTTAAATATTATATAAGCTTATAAAACACACTAATTAGAGAAATGACAATATATAATAAGAAATATCTCATATTTTGAAATCGTTGGAGACTGAGGATAAACACATTATTGCCTCATTTCAAGTAAACTATAAACTGCAGACTGGAATTAACATTCTAAATCCCATTGTTGGAAACTGAATTTACAAAACTATATATTCTCCTAATTAACATGTTGCTGTCTTGAGTTTATGAGATTGAATTATAGCTCAATGACACAACCTGACTCTTGATATTACCTGATCAAAAACTCAAATGTCAGAACAAGAAGATAAACATTTGATACAGAGTCTGATTGATGCAAACATACCCCTGTAATTGCCATGTCTATAGATAGATAGCCTTTCATTCGCGGGCATCCATAAAAATTTGAACATTGATTTTAATGGCAAAATCAGCTTCGAGAAAGTAAGCGATCAACCTCATCAAACCCATCATCTTCATCACTTTCACCATCTTTCAACAGCTTTGGTGTTGTAGTAAGACAATCAAGCTTGGTTTGTTCATCAAATGAAAGTCTTCGTGAATCCCATTCCTCTTTCAATTTCTCCATTCTCTCTCCCACCAATTCTTTCTCTTCTGTTATGTGCTTTATGTCCTCAATCTCCACTATTTCTCCCGCACCTTTAAGATTACCAAAACAAGGGATATAAACATAATAAATCATAATGGTACAACACAAAACATTACTAAACATATGTTTAAAATCTCACAGGCAAATAACATCAATGGTAAAACTTAGAGAACTAAAAAAGATTGCGCACAAACAGTCCATACGAATTAGAATACCTTTGATTGCGTGCTTCTTAGCCTCTGCATATTCTCTAGATATTTTATCTAGGGAACTCAGATCAACTTCATTACCCTGATAAACAAAAAAAAACAGTAAGAATGGTGGCAATGTAGAACGCTTAAGTAAAGGCTAAAATCAAACTGTTGGGCACAGATATCGTACTGTCTTCTATCTAGGGGAAAGAGCAATAGAGATCTGCAATCTGCAAACTCCCGGAAATGTAAATACTTAGAAGAATAAGTTTCTCGTACTCACCATATCCAAATGAATAAATTGTTCAATATTAGTGGCAGTGATTAACCTGTCAAGTCAAGATGAAAATCATATCAGTAAAAGGATATTTAAAATTATGATTTGTTAGTCCTCCGAAAGAAATGGGCAGAATGACATACTTATCATAGGCAAACTGCACACGTGCGTTCTGTAGCTCAGTTAATTGATTAAGTTCCTTGGTTGCAGATGCTTCATTGAAGTCCACAGCTCCAAATATATAAACGTTCTTATCAATCATTTGTTTTGCCACAGCAGCAGCTATCTCTACACCTTTATCTTTTGCCTCGACAATAAGATCCATAAATTTCCCAAACTCTTCTGCAAGATGAGAACCATACAAGTTTAGTATGATATCAACGATAAGGAGAGCTTCAAAAGAATTGCTTTTAAATAGAGTATAAATCTACAAAAAAAAATGGTCGAAATCAACAAAAGCCTAATGAATGAATCACATCATAGCAGCTTTCACATTTAAAGCTTGAAGAAAGAAACTTGTGAAACATGATAGATAGATTAAAAAATTATTATGTGTACACATTATAAAAGCTTACAGAAACAATGACTAAAGGTAAAACACTTACGAAGTGAGATATAAATTCTGAACTTGGGTTTAAAGGGTTGGATCTCTTGAAGGCAATAGAGACAGTAAAGACCTCCAAGTCTCCGTGAAAAAGAATCATCACTAACCATGTGACCTGTAAATATAAGGTTGACTTGTGAACTTAGCTAAAGAAACTAGCACAAGATAAATGAAAACAGCAAAAAGAATCATCTTGAGTATTCCAAGAATCCATGAGTTAGACCTCAACGTACCGATTGTGTGAGCATATAGTGACTGCATGAAGAAGGCTAAGTTGTAGTTAGGAACA
Source organism: Cardamine chenopodiifolia (assembly GCA_963922655.1). Lineage (NCBI taxonomy): Eukaryota > Viridiplantae > Streptophyta > Magnoliopsida > Brassicales > Brassicaceae > Cardamine > Cardamine chenopodiifolia. The sequence goes on from OZ000463.1 coordinate 15,059,423, forward strand.
GCTTCATATATATAAGAAAACTTTCGAGATAGCCACACACTCTTCATATCAGCAAACGTAGTCAAATCACCCTGAAATCAAAACCAGAGACTCAACAAACTGGAAAAGAAGTGAAATTCATAATTTCCATAAGCTAACAGAGATGGATAATAAGAATAAAAGTACCTCCAGAAACTCGTCAATGAGTTCATCGATATCTCTCTTGAACGGAGAAAGATTCATCTGTGACAGAAACAAAAATAAAGTATGAGATTTGAGGAAACAAAATGATTAAAGTAACAAGAAGAAAACCAATTGGACTAAAGATTTGTCTCTAGCAATTTTTATACAATTTTGAAGATCTTCTGACTAGCTTGGCAATAACAGGATTCAAACGGTTCTTCTCCTCAGGAAAATAGACTCAACCATCAGAAATATGATTTCAAGTTTCCGATATTCGAATCCCAAACTTGGTTCAGCGATGCTTCAAGTATGGTTTTTGCCTCAGCAACCACATAACAAGGCCAGATCAATGGTGTTCTAAACTTTTCTCGCCTGAAACTATTGCAAGGATGAATCAATTTTGGAGAAGAAAAAAACGGGTATACTCTGCTTCAACTATTGTTCGCCTGAGAATGAAGATGGATTTTGAAGGTAATTAGAAGCTTTGACGATAGCTAGAGGAAGAAGACGAAGCGAAATATTGGAGAGGAAGAAGCGGTTTGTACGGAAAAAACTATCCCTCATTAAATGCCTTGTGTTAGGCTATGTATTGGGCTGGTTTGAAATTAGGTTCCATTGCGTATCTTTAATGGGCTTAAACTAGAACTAACTGGGCCCTAAAGTTTCAGACCAAAGCATCCTCATCACAATCAGAAGCTTAGAACTTTCGTTATGTATGGAGATGTTCATTAGAAAAAAAAAAAAAAACTTTGCAAATTATGATGATAAACCCAGAAAATGATCACCGGAACTAAAGTTAAAGTAGGAACTTGTCCGGTTATTTGAATCAACGAGAGAAACAACAATGTATACTGAGAGGGAGGAGAACCAGCGAGGTTAGAACAACCTTCAAAATATGGGCTCAGCCCAATATCAAAAGCCCTATCTTTTGTTCTATATTATATTTCATTTGGGCCCTACATATTATTTTGTTTTCATTATAAAGTAAATTAGAGCGAGAACTATCGTTGACTGTTGGGGTTTGAAAAAACCTAATTGAATCAAACCAAAGCGTTTAAATGAAAATATGAACCGAAATTTTTTATTTTTTTAAATCAAACAAAAATTTCCCTAGTTTTCGGTAGCTAGATTGATGAACATTACAGCATATCAATAAATAACTAAAATAACATGTTCTCTTCTTCTTCTTTTTTCTGACAACAGGATGTTCTCTACATAGCTAAAACGAAATGAAATTCAAAGACACAAATATGTCAATCGTGTGTAGACCAACCATGTTGACTTGTACTTTTCTTTTCTTCGTTTTTTCCCTTTTTGGGAATTTTATGCGCTTTTGCTGCCGCTCCTTGGCCTATAAATCAATTTTATTCACAAAATAATAATAATTGTCATTTCGTAACCAGTTTTTCTATTGCTTTACTTCGAAATTAAAAAAAAAGATTTAATCTTTCAATTTATAAAGAAGAATTTTTTGTTCTTGAAAAAAATTCTTTATTTGATTCTTAACCAAAAAAAAGGATGTTAGTTGAGAATTTTATAATGTTTATAGATGAACCATTAGATGCTTTCATCAATGTTCGGACTTAGATAGAAACAAATGCCGGTATTAAGTATTCGCCAAGTATCCTTAGCTACCAGCCTACCATAGATTGAAAAGGCCAATAATTGTTTGTCATACGAAAGATTATTACATGTAATATGTTTTAAAATAATCTAAGAAGTTATTACTATAGCTAGTATAAATCTAAAACGATTACGAATTTCGGGAACAAATAAAAGGTTTTATTTCCATGATTTTTTAAAATGGGGGAAATAAATCTAAATAAAAAACAATTTTGAAGAACTATTTTACAGTAAATTGTAATATAGTATATATGATTTCTGAAAATCATTCTCAAGATATTTTTGTCTACTTTTAAATAAGTCGATGACAAGATTTTTGTTTGTTGGCATTTATGTCAGCATATTGTTGAAAAATGGATTCGCATTCATGTCGGTGACACAACTCGTTTTATAGTATCCACTAGACTAGAGGGATCCGGTCACACGAGATACATGAATCATGATATGGAAATAACTAAATTCTCTGCATTTAAAATTTTGATCGTCCTCAAACAAGATAATTAAACATTTAAATTTAAACTATATGCCCAAATGAAAAATTAAAACGAATTGAGAATGATCACCTTCTAAGCAATATGAGTTTACACGTAACCTTGTGGAGTATTATGAAAATCCGATAAAAAAAAACGATAATAACAAATTTAACAAACCAGCCCTATAGACCAAACTGTCTAATTAAGAAACATAAAACATTAAAAAAACATAAAGTGGTCACCATAAGATAAATATCGGAATCGCAATCTCTTCACGTATATTCTCATAATCTTTATCCAAGAAAACTTAAATAAAGACAATCTTCAAGTCTCGGAGGATACTTCAACCAATTAAAGGTAAAGCTACGATGTGGGTGATCAGAACAAAGGTAAATGTGATGAAAAACAAAATAAACAACAAATTATTCACAATATGGTATAACCGACTTATGTCTAAAATCATTCTCACAAAACACATGAGCTCAATTTTAATTTTTGTTCACCATATTATTTTCTTAACTCAATCATACTGCATTTCATATTGATACGTGGAATACGTCAATTGTTGCTCGGTCTCAATATTTGTTCCCCAGCTTTCTATCTCTATATTATTCCGAATACATTCAACGTATAAGAATAAAATATTATATTAATCTAAACAGGTCAAATGCTTGTCCAATACCTTATCATTTTTCATTCCAAAGATTCAAAACGAAGAAGTAAACTTTTGAGACATTTATAAGTTATATCTCTAAAACTCTACACGTCCAAATAACTTGTGAAATTTTCTAAGAAAAAGAAATCGATAATCGTTTAAATTCAATACACAATTGTTATAGTGGAATTTAAAAGATCTAGCATACCATATATTCGAAGACGTAATTGAATAGATTGTTGTATAACCAGCGCAGCTTCTCGAGTCTCTTCACGTTCATTTTTTACGAAGTTAATTGTTTGACCAACGACTCCGTGTACGCGGTAAACCTGATAGGAGTATTCCGTAGACGTCACCTTATTAGTTTTTAAGAAGGTTAATAATTAATTGTATTGAAAAAATTAATTCTACTTTACAAAGATCAATTGACTGGATAAACTTGCAATTTAAGAGGACTATCATCAACTATGATGGCTCATGAGCTTCCTTAAATGGAGATCGGGACAGCAATAACTCAAGGAGACTTGTGATGGCTTTTGTTTTGATCAAGTCTTGCGATGGCTTTGGCCTTACATTTCTCATTCATCAATTTTTGATAAAGATCGAATAGTCAATTAATTTCTCAACAAATACAAGTATACAACATATAACTATCAAAATATAATAGTCAACAAATAAAGTTTTACAATTTATAAGTTACGCAATAGTCCTTGAACGAAAAAAAAAAAGTTTACACAACAATCTATAAATAGAGTAAACAAATTACTGTTCCAGCTCAAAACTGATTTTAATATTAATGAAAAAGATTATGACAATTATCTATTTGTATAAATAATTTGTTATTTTCAATACATGATTTTACATAGAAGATTCAACCAGTAATATATAATAATACAACAACCAGATGACAAAAAATTAAAAAATACATACAACCATATGCACGTATCGTTCGTTATGTATACATGTTGTATCAATATACGTATGCATGTATCCTTCGTTCTGTATATATGTATCCCTCGAAGCAATCTGCCTCTAAAGCTTTTGTAGTTATACCCTTCTATCCATTTCGTAACATACTTCACATCTCAAAAAAAAAAAAACAATAGCGGACCTAATTTTAGTATGACGAGAGTCAAAATAAATATATTTAAATATTTTACAAAATTTAATTTAATTTTAATATATATTTTGAAAAATGTAAATCAAGAATAATAATATTTTTTGGTTTCTTATACATTATTTTGTTAAAAAAATTGTTTTGCTTTGTATTATTATTAACTGATATTAATAATCTGTAAAAAAAATTGAACATATTGATTTAACACATTTAAATTTATTGAATCCTAGTTATGAGAAAATATATAGGAATTATTGCATGTATAATCAAGTATTAACTGTGTTTTTTTTTTAATATGTATGAAACTCTAAAATATTAATGTTTGAAGAAGAGAGAGAGAGACAGAGTTTCGACACAATTAATTTGCATTATATTTTACACCTAACAATTTTTGAATCAATACTACTGAACTAGTAGTGATTCAATAAATTCAGATTATATTTTTTAAGGTTTATGTTGTTGGTCAGCTATTTTTGAAGTTTATGATATATTAATATTAATTAATAAAAAAGTGCTGTGAAAAAGTAGAAACTTATTTTTTGTGTGGAAAAACCTCTACAAATCAATATTTAGGAACGAAAATAACAGTTTATAGTGTTTAATTTGGTAGGACGGCAGAAAATACTATTGTTGCGGTTATGTAGAAAAAAGTATGTGGTTGAAAGTTTGAAACCCATGATAAAAAATCACTTATAATGCCAATATGCCATAAAAGGTTTTAAACTAAAATTTCGTGACTGTCATGGTAAATGTGTCAAAGCGTCAACGACCGTGACGTGACCACTTGTTAAGTTCTTATTTAAAGTTTGGATTTGTCGAATACCCCGATTTTAGTTGACCCGCCAGAATTATTTCAAGGAAAGAAAATGGCGCTGCAGTTATTGTCGGGAGATTTTGAAAATTTAATTGCAAGATGCCGATGACAAAATACATTAACAAGAACATTTTGTATTTCTGTTGAAATAATATCGGATATATGTTAATATTAGAGTCTAGAGATAACTCTTAGAACTTAGAAGGCTTGGGTAGAATAAGTTGTCTCTATCTAAAGTCCTATAGCCGACTTCTATGTATGTACGTACATGTAAATTCTCTTCTATTTGTATCCATAAAGTCAAGTCGTCCTTGTATTTGCCCTTTTAACAAAAAAAAAAAGTCGTTCTCGTATTTCTACATGGAAGCGTCTAGAACATGGTGAAAATGCAACCTGTATTCACCGTCGATGTGTATGGCGACATGTACCTCGAGAGAGTAGACTTTAGACACAAATATTATAGAGGGAAACTTTCTTTGCATGAATAGAAAAGTTTGATTTAGTCAAAACCCAACCACATGCATTGCCTCCACGGCTCTATATATTGTGTCTTTGCTCATTAACTACTCTTCACTTCAAACACTAACAAGAAGCAAGTTAACCCAAAACAAAACAAAAAAACAAAATAATGTCTATCTTCCTTTGTTTCCTCTTTGTCTTCCCTCTGTGTTTATTCTTCTTTAAAAAGCTTCTACCGTCTAAAGGAAAGCTTCCTCCGGGGCCTACGGGTCTTCCAATCATCGGAAACTTACATCAGTTTGGAAGATTTCTTCACAAATCTCTTCACAAGCTCTCCAAAGAATATGGACCGGTGATGCTTGTCCATTTTGGGGTAGTCCCTGTGATCATTGTCTCTACCAAAGAAGGAGCTGAGGAAGTGCTCAAGACTCATGATCTTGAGACTTGTAGCCGACCTAAGACGGTCGCCACCGGGTTGTTTACTTACAACTTTAAAGACATTGGTTTTGCTCCTTTCGGTGAGAACTGGAGAGAGATGAGGAAAATCGCGGTGCTGGAGCTCTTTAGCCAGAAAAAGCTCAAGTCTTTCAGATATATTAGAGAGGGAGAAAGCGAATTGTTGGTCAAGAAGGTATCAACTTCTGCTAATGATACACCAACCTCAACAGTTGATTTGAGGAAAGTCATCTTCTCGTTCGCTGCCAGCATCATTTGTAGACTTGCTTTTGGACAAAACTTCCACGAGTGCGAATTTGTCGACATGGAAAGAGTGGAAGAGTTGGTGCTTGAATCAGAGACCAACCTTGGCTCTGTGGCGTTTGCGGATTTCTTCCCTGCAGGATGGCTCATAGACCGGATCTCCGGTCAACATTCGAGGCTGAAGAAAGCCTTTGGCAAACTCACCAATTTCTTTGAGCATGTGATTGACGATCATTTGAAGAATGGACAGCCCCAAGATCACTCAGACATCATCAGTGTCATGTTGGATATGATCAATAAACCAACAAAAGGCGATTCTTTTAAAGTCACCGATGACCATCTCAAAGGAGTCATGTCGGTGAGTACGAATAATCCTTTAGTAAAATCTTTGAAGTTCTATGTTAGAGGTAACTTGAGAAACAAGATTATAACTTCTCAAGCAATTAACTTGAGATATAGAGATAAAGTTTCCGTTTTGGTCACTTGTCCATTTTTCTCTATCTGATTTGATTCATATTGCTCCATAATTATATTTTGATATCCTCTTCAAAACCCAAAAATCATGAACTATTCAACGTCTTTGGATTAGGATGTGTTTTTGGCTGGAGTGAACGCGGGAGCCATCACGATGATATGGACGATGACGGAGCTAAGCAGACATCCGAGAGTGATGAAAAAAGTCCAAGATGAGATTCGAGCAACACTGGGACCTAACAAAGATAAAATCACAGAAGAAGATCTAGATAAAGTTGACTACTTGAAGCTGGTGATCGAGGAGACATTCAGAATACACCCACCAGCTCCTCTCTTGCTCCCAAGACTAACAATGTCTGACGTCAAGATTCAAGGCTACGACATCCCTAAAAACACAATGATCCAAATCAACACTTACACGATAGGACGTGATCCCAAAAACTGGAAAGACCCCGAGGAGTTCATCCCCGAGAGGTTTGTCGATAACCCTATCGAGTATAAAGGTAAGCATTTTGAGCTATTGCCATTTGGAGCCGGGCGTAGGGTTTGTCCTGGGATGGCCACAGGGATGACCATCGTCGAGCTCTGCCTTCTTAGCCTTCTTTACTTCTTCGATTGGAGTTTGCCCAATGGAATGACCACTAAAGATATTGACATGAATGAAGATGGAGCTTTCGTCATCGCCAAGAAAGTCCCTCTTGAGCTCGTACCAACTATTCATCGCTGGTGAAGAATGTAATAATATAAATAAGATCAAGATCTCTATATGTTTAATTTTCTACTTCAATATCGGTTCGGGGTTTTCTTTGTTGGGCTCTATTTTTTTTTTTTTTTGGGTCTCTGTTTCATGTTTATCGTAATCTTGTAGAATCGGTATATTTCAGGTTCAAAGTAATGTTCTTTTTTTTTGGTACGATCAAAATAATGTTTCAACAGCGTCTTCTGAAAAATATTTGTAATCTAACTTTGTAATTGTAACCTTTCAATTTTTTGTTCTATTTTGGTTTTAATGTTAAGAGAACCTTTCAATTTTTATTGAAATGGTCTTTAATATAAATAAAATCGTTGACGTAACATTAAAGTAGTTAGTTGTTTCTGCATCTCCTAACTCACCGGCCATGGAGTCTTTGTGCCGGAAAAGTTTATCGGTCACCATCCCGTTGTGAATAATGAAGATGTTTCCGCAAGCATCACCGAAGGATGACGTGTACTTGTGCTCCACCTTGAAATCCACCTTGTCTTCAAGTGGAAGAGATAACTCTTCGTGGCATTATGATCTTGCGTGTCCGAAATACTAAGCCGGCTTTCAGTTGTTGCGTGTCGATATACCAAGCCCACGTAATTTTCTTCCAAGGGATTGTCTTTGGTCCTCTCATGCTCCATGTATTTTACTTGTCATCTCTATTGTACTTATATTGTCCTTAGATTTAGAAAACCAAATTCTTTAAAATATACATTTGCGACATAAATATATTTCGTAATACTTTATTTGTACCCAAAAGTAAGATTTATTGGGTTTTCTTTTCCAAATTTAAATGTCTGATTGACTCTAAATCTTTTTATCCCGTTATAAGATTTATTCTACTTATTTTTAAAATATCGAGTTAACCTATTTTATAAACTTGTTTTATTAACTTTTCTAGTTTAATTGTTTGGGTGAGATTTTATACAACGTTGAATTTATTTGTCATAAAAAAACATTGTGTTCGGGAATAACCTGGCGAACCAAGCTTGACCAAAAATGAAAACGAAACTCATTTCATTCAAAAGTGACGAACGTCATGTATACTTTTTTCTTTCCTTGCAAAATATCTTTGTGTCCTTCTTCCATCAATAATTTTAACAAAAACCCGTTTTTATGCTCCTTACTAAATTATGTTGACCATTGTCATATTATATATTTCCCCGAAATAAATAAAGATGAAAATGAAGATGAAGAATTTCTTAGTGACGCGGAACGTTGGACCAGAAGCCAAGTGTAAGAGCATCATTGGTGGGACTCAAGAAAGTCTCTAAAAATTGTTTTAATAATTTTTTATTTAATTTATTAAATTTTAAATATTATATTATTAAATAAATAATGAACTAATAATATTACGATACGTGGCAGAAAATTTGTTAAAACAGTATTTAAAATCTTTGTTTCAGCTAAAAATCTTATAATTTTTATTTTTTTATTTTTTTTATTAGATGATACTCACAAAAGACAACGCTATGATCCTATGGATGAAATCTGAAATAATTAGTATGGTAATGGGCCTTGATCTGTCATCGTCTACTTGATGATACCCACAATGTTCTCCTTTGACAAGTCTGAAAATATATATTTTTTGTTATAATCTAAATTCTTTCAACAGCAAAAAAAAACTAATTATGTACAAATGATTGCAACGTTTTTTGAAAGAAAAGAGAAATTTAGAAAGTTGAGAATTTAGAGGAGGGAAGGCTACCATGTCGCTGAGAATTTCAATCTCTCCAGAGGTGGTACAATCCCTTTTTATCTTGGTGGAGTATTGAGGTTCCCTTTATTGCTCTACATATTGCGTCTTTGAAAACTCATTAATTAGTCTTCATTTCAAACATAGGCAACAAGACTTTTCTTACTTAATCTAACATTGTACTTTTCTATTTTTTTGAAATGGTCTTTTAAATAAAAAGTCCGCTGTAAGTTGACATAGTAATGTTGAGAAAAGAAAAAAAAAGTTGACAGTCGTATATATGGACTGCCTTTATGGTTCTATATGTATTGCGTCTTTGAGAACTCATTAATTACTCTTCACATCAAACACAGACAAAAAGAAATTTCAGAATGACGTTTCAAATGTCTTCAATAAGAAGACTTATCTTAATCTAACATTTATTTTTCAATTATTGTTGAAATGTTAAGTTGACATAACATTATTGACAAAAGAAACAAAAGTTAACATAACATTAAAGTAATTGCTTCCGTAAAATTTAATAGCAATAGTTGATTTTCAAAATTATTAAGTCTTCTTTTAGTTATTTCCTCTGTTCCTAATTAATAAATTTTATTTTTTCATACATTAATATTTTATTTTTGAAATACAATTTTATCCTTATTTTATTAGATAATTGTGATAAAAATCCCTTCGAATAATTAGGAAGATGATGCTACAACTTCTTTAGTGCTCTTTATCGATTAATCCGAAATAATTAGTTAATTTGATGGACTGAAAAAAAAATTTATATATTTTTTGGGACAAAAAACGTCTTTTTTATCTAAAACATAAAATAGTAAAACAAAATTAAACTTGTAGTATTTTTTTCATGTACAATTAAAAAGAACAGATTTGACAGTGTTTAATACTATCATTTAGTGCGTTTAAATGTAACTTTTTCTTAGTACAACTTAAAAATATAGTATAGTTTATTGTATCAATACGTAAAAGTATAAAAGTATATAAAATATTCACCCTCTGTTATTAAGAACTTGGAGATATATTAAAAAGAGAAGCTATAAGATTACGTTAATTATATAAAAGCCGGCCCTACATGATTTGGTAGGGAAAAAATCGTGAAAATGTGGCAAAACCTGATAAATTCGAAGGGACTTTTTTTCAGTGGTTTGAAAATTGCATTAAGTTTAGAACATTTAAGTAGTTCGTTAGGATCCTTGAGTTTAAAGAATTTTGTGGGATTCATACGTTTTCTTTTTGATCAAAAATCACTTCAGTTTTATAAAAATCCAATCAGATCAGTTCAGTCAAGATTTGAGCCAGTGAAACTCGCTTTTACTAATGCAAAATTTGTGTTTATATTAGTCAATTCTTTTTCCTTTGGATATTTCCCATACAAGAAAATTTTTAATAAACCTAATTAGTTTGTGGTTACATGAATCAGTTCCACAAAAATTGTTCAAATGTGTTGATTGCCACGTTATGATTGTCGCCTCCGTTTGGTTATTGAGTAGGCTCAGTTCCACCAAAACAAAAAACAAAATCAGTTCCACGAAAGAAAGTTTAGATTTGTCGATTGCCACGTTATGTTGTCGGTTAGGTTAGAGAGATAGCTTTGTATCTAACCTATGTTTTTGGAGGTTAAAAATCTCCATCTCCACCCAATAAATACAAGAACATGATATGCCTCGAGAGAGTTGCCTAAATAATTAATTCAATTCCTACCCAAAAAAAAATTAGGTATAGCCTATATATTGCCTCTTGAACAAAATGCTCTTCACTCACACAAAGAAAAAAAAAGAGTTAGTGAAAACAAAAGATAGGAAACATGTTTATCTTTTTATGTTTCCTATCCCCTCTCTTTTTCATCATCTTTAAAAAGCTTTTACCTTCGAAAAGGAAAATTCCCCCGGGACCTACAGGTCTTCCGATCATCGGGAACTTGCACCAGCTTGGAAGATTGCATCACAGTTCTACCCACAAGCTCTCTTTAGAACATGGACCAGTGATGCTTCTCCATTCCGGGGTCATTCCTATGGTCGTGATCTCTTCCAAGGAAGCAGCTAAAGAAGTTCTCAAAACTCATGACCTAGAGACTTGCACTCGACCTAAGTTGGTCGCGAACGGGCTGTTTACTCACAACTTCAAAGACATTGGTTTCACTCAGTATGGTGAGGAATGGCGAGATATGAAAAAGCTCGTGGGACTCGAGCTCTTTAGTCCGAAAAAGCATCAGTCTTTTAGGTATATCAGAGAGGAAGAGGGTGACTTGATGGTCAAGAAAATATTAGAATCTACCCAACCACAATCCTTAGTGGATTTGAGAAAACCGCTTTTCTCCTTCACTGCCGGTATTATATTTAGAACCGCCTTTGGACAGAACTTCCACGAATGCGATTTCATCGATATGGACGGACTTGAAAAACTTGTGCTAGAGTCAGAAATTAACGTATGCAGCTTGGCATTGACTGACTTCTTCCCCAGAGGTCTCGGTTGGCTTGTAGATAGGATCTCCGGTCAGCATTCTAGGATGAAGAAAGCCTTCTCCAAACTCACCAATTTCTTTCAACATGTGATCAATGAGAATCTGAAGACTAAACAACCGCAAGATCACTCAGACCTCGTCAGTGCCATGTTGGATATGATCAATAGACCCACTCAATTCGGTTCTTTAAAGATCACTTGTGATCATCTCATAGCAATGATGTCGGTAAGTGCCAAAAATCTCTTAATTAGTACCAATATTTAAGTTATATATATTGGAGATATATAATGAGGCTATAGTTTGGGGAGAAAGTTAGCTCGCATTTTGTTTTGATGGTCCATTTATACATCTTTTCTCCTAATAATTCATTTTTGTTATTCTCTTCTTCTTTTTAAAATATAAAACCCTATATATTAATTACGTATGTCATTTAATTAGGATGTGGTTTTGGCGGGAGTGAATGCGGGAACAGTCACGATGATATGGACGATGACAGAGCTAGCCAGACATCCAAGAGTGATGAAGAAACTCCAAGAAGAGATTCGAGAAACACTCGGATCCAACAAAGAGAGAATCACAGAAGAAGATCTTGAGAAAGTCGAGTACTTGAACCTGGTGATCAAAGAAACATTCAGATTACACCCACCTGCACCTCTCTCGCTCCCAAGAGAAACAATGTCAGAAATCGAGATCCAAGGCTACAACATTCCCAAGAACACCATGATCAAGATCAACACTTACACAATAGGACGTGATCCCAAATGTTGGACAAACCCTGAAGAATTTATCCCGGAGAGGTTTTCAAATAGCTCTATCAACTACAAGGGTCAGCATTACGAGCTCTTGCCCTTTGGAGCTGGCCGTAGGATCTGTCCCGGTATGACCTTGGGAGTCACCATTCTTGAACTCGGGCTTCTCAACATTCTTTACTTCTTCGATTGGAGTTTGCCCAATGGAATGACCATTGAAGACATTGACATGGAAGAAGATGGAGCTTTAAACATCAGCAAGAAAGTCCCTCTTGAGCTTGTACCAACTCTTCGATCATCACTCGTGAACTAATAAAGAAGATCAAGATATGTATGTTTGCCTCTTATGTAATCGGTTTGGTTTTTGTCGTACGTTTATCGATTGGCTTGAATTGTGAAATTAGTATATTCATGTATCTGTAATAAGAAAAACTTGTGTTTATCAAGATTTCAAAATTTCTGTCTGTCAAAATTTCATTGAAGTGTTTAACAAAAAAGAGTTGTGTTTATCAAGATTTCAAAATTAGTATGTTCATGTTTCTGTAATAAGAAAAACTTGTGTTTATCAAGATTTCAAAATTTCTGTCTGTCAAATTTTCATTGAAGTGTTTAACAAAAAAAGTTGTGTTTATCAAGATTTCAAATTAGTATATTCATGTTTCTGTAATAAGAAAAAACTTGCGTTTATCAAGATTTCAAAATTTCTGTCTGTCAAATTTTCATTGAAGTGTTTAACAAAAAAAGTTTTTCATTGAAGTGGTTAATAGGAAAAAACGGTAAACGGCAAACGTTATCATCTGAGAGATTGTAGAAAAGCGAGAATCGTCTGTGACGCAGAAATTAAGTACTTTCTTTGTTTCATACGACCCTATTAAATATAGTTTAAAATTTGATTCATTTGATTTATTATAAGTGTTCTTCTGTGTTTCTAATGCAGGGTTTTGGCAAAAAAATTATTATTTTAATATAATAACCAATAAAAAAATATCTAGTATATTAATGAAAATAAAAAAGATAATTTCATTAATTTTTTTAATTAATGTGTAAAATCTTTAAACTACATATTTTAGAAACGGTTTTTAATGATAACGTGACATAATTTAATAGGATGTAAGTATTTCTTTTCCACAAATCTTTCCACTTTTTCTCTCCCATAAATATTTCTGCTTGAAATTTTCTCTGTTCCATAAATTCTTTTATTTTTTATTATTAACAAACTTCAAAATTTATTATAAAAAAATTGGAAAAAACTCCAAATGGAGTTATACCGATGATGCTCCGATGGATGAAATCTCTAAGAGATTTAGTATAGTCTTTGACCTGTCATCGTCCACTGGGACCCACAGTTCCTCTTAAAATCTGCTCTGGCATTTCACTAGGAATAAACAAATTTCCCTAAATCTTCAATCTCCCAAATTAGAACTTTTTAGTATAAAACCATTTTTTTTTTCTGTTTGATCTTCCTTCATATATCGTTTTTGATTGGCTCAAATCGTTTTTTTAACTTCTTTCTTCTTCATATCAAGCTCCAGGTAATTCTCTTTCTGGGTTCTAATTTATATGTAACAAGTGCTTTGTCATTATAAGACTCATAATTAGAGGGAAACCTAGGTAAGGACAGTGACAATTCTTTGAATTTTTGTCCCATTTTTGAACAAAATAGAAAGAGTTTTCGTCTGTTGTTAAGTTTATGGACTTGTCTTGATAGAGTATCTCTAATTTTAGTCATGTGAATAAGATTCTGTTCATAGAGATATACATATCTTACTGTTTTAGATAGTTCAGTTAGATTGCTATAGCAAAAAAAAGGGTGAGCCTTTGTGGAATTTGAGGTGCTATATCAAAAAAAGATTGAGCCTTTTGTGGATTTTGGAATCAATCTAATAAAAAAGAGAATCGAGGTTTGATGAGGGGAGGTTTTATGAGCTTGGATTGTAGAGATATAAAGCCATCAACTCCAAGTGAAACAAGAACTCAGCAGACAACTTTAAGGCATTTCCCGGGCTAATACAGCTTCAATGTCACGAGTATGAACAGGTTTTCTCATAAGAGCCACTTTCCTGTATGGTAATTTTGACAACAGCAGTAACAATATGCGTATTCCACTCTTCTTCAGGGCTACTCGTTGGATCACCATTGTTATCTATAATTCCATCACGACTAAGGATGAAAGATCTGTCTTTTTTTCTTGCCTCTAGTCCTAGTATCAGCCTGTATTTGTCAAATGCCACAACAAGGCAGCCATTTATATCTGAAGATAGGTCTTATATGAATGTATCCGCAGGAATTAATTTTGGAGCTTATAAGTAAAGCTCCGGTGGTAAGGTTTGTAAATATCTCAAAATATACAAATTAAGATGTGATTTGGTTGAGAAAGGACATGAATTGTATTTGCTTGTTATCTTGTCAGAATTTAGGAATCGAGTTTGGTAAAGAAAGCTTTAGAAATGTTGCTGTTGGGACTGATCAGTTTTCAACAACATTACCTGTCTATAGCGTTAGAAATGAGAGACTGCCTCAGAATGTTATGCAGGCCTCTGTTGTTGGCACAAACGGGCCTTTAACTTAACAATGATCCTTAATGCATTCCATGGTTTTGGGTGAGCATTCACTTAGTTCTCTGAGATCGAAGAATTGTCTGTGTTTGTGGTCGAAGAAGGTATTAAAATATGAGCCTCCCTTTGTGATGAACATGAGAATTTTAAATATCTGTGTTTTTTTCCGGTTATCCGGATTCTAAGCCTCAACTTTATGGAATTCTCTTTTGATTTCCAGGTTTCTCAAGGGTGAGATCGTATAGACAATTGCATGAATCTGATCCGGCTCTAGCAGAAGACGAATACAGTGTCTCCAATCAGATTGCAGAGAAGGCATTGCTGTGTATATGAGACCATCAATGTTTGAAGTGACGAAGGAGATACAGGATGCAATGAGGATATGGCCACTGATGAATCTGTATTGTAGCCAAACACTGGAATGTTGTAGTAATTCCTTTGAGACATATAAAAGATTGTTTTATTGATCTAAATTAGTTTCCTATGAAAACAGAAGTCAAATCAACTGAGAGAAGATCAAATTGTTCAATGAATCAGAGATACACAGTTACTTTTGCTTCACAGTTTTGTGTTATATGATAACCAATTTCATTACGTTTTTTTTCTCGCCTCATGAAGCATATTATAAAAAGCCATGGATCATTTAATAACTAGCATTCAAATACAACAAGAAACAGCAATAAGTTCATAAATACTACACAGATAAAAAACCGAGAATAAACTGAAGAGTCATGAACAAGCAAAAGCCATAATATTTCATGTGAAAGTAGTAACGATAGTGATGATGGCGATAGTAATGATGATAATGGTGAAAGTGCAGATAATGAAGGTGATGACCGATTCAAGCAGCTCCACGCTTGACGTGGATTCTGATGGAATGAACGAAGTTGTGGTCATGAAGAAGCTCGCAGTCGACAACATCATTTCTCTTAAGCCTGTTCCTTCTGCAAATCCTGTCCCATCCTTTGAAACAAATCCTATCATCAGACCATTTTCCTCTTTGCCCTACTAAGGTCCCTTCTCCATCAATATACTTGAGAGTATTGCCAAAGCGAAGGTTATGTTCTTTCACCACATTGGCTGGAATCAACTGAAAAAAAAACACGAATACGTATCAAAAACCACACTGAAGTAAAAACCTGTTCTTGAGTGTAGTGGCAAAGTTTGGATTAGCTATAGCTGCCATGTTTGTGTTCCCAGCAACAACTGAAACAAACAATGATAATAATATCAATTTCTGTTTTTGGATTCACAATGTTGAAAATAACTATCTCACCTGCAGCCTCAGTATCTGTCTCTTCGCTATCCAGTGGATAAATACTGTCTGATTTCTTCATTTTCACCAAAGCTAGTGTCATCATCAACTCCCATTGAAGCTTCTTCGTCTTCTTCATATTCAGAGTCAGAATCAGACTCAGACTCAGACTCAGAACCAGAATCAGGTAGCTTTATTGTTTCTGCTTCAGCTCTGGTCTCTTTACAACCCCAACGACCATAGACACTGACTTCAAAGGTGCGTTGACCATCATACACAAATGTTAAGAACTCACCATCCTTGAGCTCATCGTCCTCTGCAAACTTTTACCATCCTTGTGTAAAATACACACAGTCGCTTTTTTTGGTCAAGCCCACTGTCCAAAATCCTCCTCCAGTGCCTTGGAGCTCCGCTATATCCGGCAATGGATCAACAAGATGTTCCACGAAATCCAAAGGAATCCCCTGATTATATAAACACAAACGTAAACATCAGAATTACTTTTTGTAACTTAAAACCAAAACAGAAACCACATTGTCTTAGTTTCAACAAGACTGTGAGTCAGACAGACAAAAGTGAGAGAACAGTGAGCTCTTTAGCAGCACACACTAAAAATAAAGACAAGTTACAGAAGATGAAACAACAATCTGTTACAAGTCTAATTAGAACAGAGATTCATTAAATTTGAGTAAAACATCAACAGCAACCAACCAAACAAATGAACACAAAGCTAGTAAAATGTCACCGAGTCTCTCTTTTTTCAAGTTAAGAACAGTTTTAACCTATGCTTTTGTGGATAATACACAAAGGAACAGATCCAACACTATCTACTATAGTTACAGAAGAAGGAAGAGAGAGATTCTTACGAAGGATGCAGTGGTGGTTTCTGAGAGGAAAACCTTGAAAAAACGGGGAAACAAATCGCCATTCTCATCATCAGACATGGTTGATGTTGGAAGAGATATCTTGAGTGGGTGTGTTTGAAAGAGTGATAGAGAAAGAGGAATGAGTCAAAAGAAACCTCTGTATTGAAGCTTTGGAAAAACAGAGTTGTACTAATTCATATCTTAGAGACGATCTTTTCTTATTTACAGTTAGGTCCCCATAAATTGATAAATTATAGTCAAAGGAAAAAGATGCTGATTTCGAATTTGTGTTAGTCTTCTGAAACTTGTTTTCGAATCCGTACATTGTTAATCAGGGACTCTTTAATGCAATGAAATGCGTTTTTTTGTTTAACATACTACTCTATTTTGGTGCAAAATTATTCTCTTTGCAGTGTTTGATTAAATAATTATACTAATGCTGTTTATATATGTACACTGACAAAGAAATATATATATATATATATATATATATATATATATATTCACTCTTGCATCTATAGACATTGACACAGAAAATGAATGTATGAGGAATCGAATTTCTAAAATATAAAACGAGAATAATAATGAAAACCTGAACACAGAGATTGCGTGTCTTTTTGGATATATGAAAAAAAGAGACTGGTGTACAATATTTTCTGCAAGCCTAGGGATTGTTTTTGTTTGTCATTGGTGAGATTTTATTGTAGCCCTAGCCCACTCTATTCTCTATTGATATATCTTTGACCTCATGTTCCATACTTCCACGTTCCATTTTATATCACTGTTGTTTTCCAGTTTCATTTACAAATTAAAGAAAAAAAAGTTAACAAATTAAAATTTTAAGCCATTGATGTTTCGATTAGAATTGTTAATAAGGTTTAAGAGTAGTTTATTTGGAGTTAAACTTTAATTAATGTCTTTTAACAAAAGTTACTTTCCTGATTTTTGTTCTCCTTGATATTGTATAATGAGATAATGCGGGCAGGTCCAGTTTTGGTAGATGTAATAGTAGTAGTTAGATTATCTTGCAAGTCAGACGTTCACAATACTATAACTCGTTAGCTTAAGTTTGTTTACGCACAATTTGTACCATTACTGTTCTTGTGCCTTTTGGAAGATGGGTTACATAAGAATCTAACATACAGAATTCATATTTAATAAAATAAAATAAGAAAAACAGAGCTCCATTATAATGCAGAACTATTGATTCTCAGGCACTTTATGCCCATCATCCCTCAAGTTGATCTTCTGCGTTGATTTTGGAATACAATTTGTTTGGCAGTTTAGGAGACGAGACAGAGACACGTCTTGAACTTGTCTTAGTTTTTGAATTCGATGGCTCTTGTCTTGGAGACCTAGCGGGTTGAGTATTTCCAGACCTTTTAGTGGCAGATGAAGATGGTCCATGTCTACCCTGTTTAACAAAGAGAGAGAGAAGAGACATCAATCACATGCTCATAGTCCAGATAAGAATAGATTTTTTGCCCAGTTGGTTCCAATATCAAGGAACAAACAATTGCAAAACTTGTCAGTAATTTTTTCATGAATTTGTGGGGACTTACTCCATCAAAGAAGCCGATATTTGGTGATGGCACACGAAGACCTGATGGTTTCATGGATGTTGGAGGTACCAAATCGCCATTTATAGCTGAAACTCGTTTTGTGGCTTCTTTAGCATCAGCTTGAACAACATATGCATCTTTAGAGTTCTTGAGAGGCTTCCCAGTTTGTACTGAATTATCATTTGCAGGACCCTTTTCACCAGAGACCGTTTTCTGGTTACCATTAGCTATTTTACTAGTTGCAGAAGCTCGTGATGACTCTGATGAACAGTCACTGACAGAACCAACAGATGGTACACTAGAGCAAAGCTTGGACTGGGATGGCTTATTGGTTGGGTGGGGTGAGATTCTCGGCTGTCCCATAATACCTCTAGATGTAGATCGATTTGCTAATGACTGGGAAGCTAATCTGGAACTTGAATCATTCTTCTTCTTTATCGAATTCAGAGAAGGCTTGTGAGAAGCGCTAGATGAAGCACTAGCACAGCTCTCTAGTGAAGAGCATGAAGAGGTCATTTCATTCTTTGAGGCAGCTGAAGAACGTAAAGAAGATTTAATAGGCACACCAGGTTTTGGCAAGACTGGTTTAGCACGTCGTGAAATGGATATTCTGGGACCCAGAGGCTCTTTACCTGTATAACTCAAGGTCATCAAATATATTAAAAAAAAACAAGTGTAAACCACTTTAACAACAAGTTTTGACTAACCCCCAGGTAATTTAGAATTTTTGTCTTGTTTGCTTTTGCTTATATCTAACGATGCCCTATTCGTTGATGCTGTTGACAAGGGCCTGCCTTTACTGAGTCCGTTGGGTGGCTTGGAAATGGATGTAGTGAGACCTCTTGTAGCAACAGGCTGCAGAAGATGTATCATTTAGTACAATATCCAATATATTCATTATGTGAGTAAGCTATAACAAGTGATGACATGCTTCTGATTCATAGACTCAACAGAGCCGGTTCAAGTTTATTAGTCCAGCTCATTACCACTGGAAACCTAGAAGAAAGCCATTGTTCTCGAGCTATGGGATGAAATTTAAGACTAAAAAATAATTCCTTTAGTTAATATGGACCTGAGAAACTTAATGAAGATGACATACCTGTTTTGTTGCCTTCCCTAGTCCTTGTGCTCTAATACTCGGATTTCTAATACTGGCTTTTGGTTTAGTCTGAGAGAAAATTAAAGGGAAAGTTAGTCAAGGAGGAAGCAGAATAGATAAATCCACAGGGTGCAGTTGTTAGCAGATTTACCTTTTCCTGAGAGGCAAGGGCGTCCACTGTACTTGAATCTGGAATTTCAGACAAAGAATGCAAAAGATGGTTAAATTGGAAACAAAACGTCACATGAATTAACTATTGCTGCGAATGCAAATGGTCTATAGCGTAAACAGCTTGAAACAATTCTTTCAATGCCACAAAACTAAACATAGTAGCGGACACTCTTCACGAAATATGATCAAAAACTTGGCCATCTAAGATTAGAAACTACTAGCTTTTCCAGCAGACTGTAAGATCCTAATAGTGAAGAAAAGTACAAACACCAAAATTAAAGTAAATCCATCTCCTTAATAGAGAGCCATGAAATAGACTAAAGCTCGAGTTAGAAAACAGAAATAGATTACATTTAAAGATGCACATGCCAATGTGTGGTGAAGGCATATAACCTCTTAAACAGGCAAAGCTAGTTCCATTCCCTCTACACGCGATTAAGAAAAAAGATGACTTACTTGGGCTAATTGCTACTTCTGTTGCTCCTAGTTCATTATTTTTTCCAGGTGTTGCAGCATCAGATGCTTTAGCAGACCTTTGAATAGACGCTCTTACATCTTCAAACAAAGCAAACTCCTGACTGTTTTCCACAGTGCAGTCACTTTGAAATGTAGAAATGGATTCTGTAGATCTATTAATATCCTCTTGAATGGTTGGTAAAGCTTTCTTTCCACTCTTATGATTGCTTTCCATCATGCTGGATAATTCTTCGGGTTCCAACACACCTGATTTTGACAATATTATCTCAGCAAAAAGTAAGTGAAAATACCAACTACTAAAAAATGTACTTACCTTCGCTGGTGAAGAAGGCATTGTCCCAGGCAAGACTTTTGCGCAAATTATACTTTCCTTTCTTCATCACTTTCTCAGGTTCAGGCGATTCGTGAGGTTGAAGCACCTCTTCCTTGTCTTCAATTGAAGATACCAGTATCTCTTCATCACAACACTGTGTATCATCCCTCAAGAAACTTGAATCTTTGTCATCCTTAAAACATTTTTCATCCTTATCTGTCTCTGAAATTATCATAAAGAGGATGCCCAAATGTAAGTACAATGCAGAAATCAATAAAATTCAAAATGCAATACTAACAATGGCATTCTAATGAAGAGAAATGGATCTAAGGTCTGAGTCTAAGTCCCACTTCAAACAGTGAACTGAATCGGTCCACTAAGCACATTGAAGAAATTAATAAACCCCATCGAAGCCAAATCCAAATCTAAAGGAGAATAAGCAGAGAATTCTACTTACCAGAGAAATCGTAGCTGGTGGGGTCGGGGAACGAGGAGAAGAGAAGGCTATCGTCCTCAGAAGCGACATCAATTAGACCAAGGCCATCGACCTCGACCTCGCTTTTCTTAGTCTCCTTATCTTCCATGAAAAGAGATCGAAAATGCAGGAATATTGAAGATTCCAGAGATTGAGGAAGACGAAATTTGAATGAAAAAAAGGATTCGATTCGATTCGTTTCCCACTCCTCTCAGAAATCGAGGGTTTTTGAGTTTGAGAGCGCGGTTGCTTCTCTTAAAGCCTTGATCGATTCTTGATCGTTGGATTTTGTTTTAATGAATTTATTTTATTTCTTTATAATTGGCTTTTCGGTTCAATCTAGCCCGTAGCGGTTAAACCAATTTGAACCAAATGGTATCTTCATATTACTGACACGTGATGAATTTCACCACTCCACCAAACTAGAACCATAACGATTCAGTATCACTAATCCTTTTTTTATCAATTGAAGATGCTAAATGAAACTCGATTTAGGACAAAAAAAGTCAAAGAGAATCTAGAATATTGATCTTCACTGTTTTACGAAAGTAACGCCTCACTTGCATGAGAGAATCCAGAAGACCAAGCAAGTGCTATAAATAGCTTCTTCTTAAGACCAAAACAAGCAAGAAACTAAACAATCCAATTATTATTTTAAAAAGAAAAAGAAAAAAAGGTACTTCTCAATTCTTATCTTAATCAAACCAAACTCTTCTCCCTACAATACAATCATATACAAATCTCCTCTTTTCCAAAAACTGAGATACCACAAATCCATCTCTATGAACAGTAGATCGCTCAGATTCTCAGAAACAGGAGCAGAGATAGTTGAATCTCGGAAGATTGTGATGAATAATGGTCCTACTGCTACTCTGTGCCCGGCATTTGAACCATCATATGCGAACCCTACAGTCACAAACGAGTTTACAATCAATTATCTGCATATATTTAATACATTACAAAATACCATTAATGCTTCAAGATGCTTGATGTATTATTACAGGAACATTTGAGGGCCTCATCCGAGTTCATGTCCTCGATCTAGTCTAGATTTCAAAATGCGATATCCATTTATATGATGTTTCATAGAGTCTATCAAAGTTGTTAAATACTTTTTGAGTGCTTTTAACACTCTTGTTTCTACTCCTGTTTCTTCTCTATGTAGAGATTGTATACATATACAAGTATTAACATTTGTTTTACGGGAAACTTACTTGAGGATTTCCATAAGGACCTTGTGAGAACGAGCCTTGTTGAGCATGCTGCGAGAACTATCAGAAAGTAAAGACAGGGAAATGATAAAGTAGCTCGCACATTTCATAAGCGGAAAAATATAATGCTTAGGTAAAATCACCGTATCAACTGGAGAAAGATCGAGTCATTACCTGGGACACTTGGCTTGGTTGGCCACTCTTTCCACTCGATTCCCCACCTTTTGCTGATCCCTTAGTGTCACCCTATCAGACAGATAACAATAGGGTTGCAAACAATCCAAATTAGACACAATCATACACCATATGCTCAACAAAAGGATCCACAGTTAAAACTAGACAATCAGAAAGATGGCGACAAGCTAGAAAAAGAAAGAGATGAGCCACTGACCTCAATCTGCAAAAGTCCAATCCATATAGCATAGAAGGAAATGAAAAAAGGAAAAAAAAAAAGAGAGAGAGAGAGAGTTAGTGACTTAAATGCAGAATTCTTTGATGAATTTTTTTTCCGTTTATGAAAATAAAGTGACCCTTCTGGTTCAAATGGAAACCGAATAAGCTGAAGCTAAACATACCTCCCTGTATCTCATCAGGTAAACCTTCAGAGGATCGATGTACTCTTCGAATCCTAAAGTGGACATTGCCCAAAGTAAATCATCTCCATTGATGGTCTTCCTTTTCTCTCTTTGGCACTTATCACTTGCTCTGGTCATCAAAAAATATGCACAACTTCATCAAAACCTCATTGCATCATACAAACAAAGCTAAACAAAACTATATCCCAAAATTGACACTTAAAAACCCAATATTCATCAGCCTAACTTAACAAAGAAGAGACTTTTCCACGCTATAAACCACCAAAGCACCAATTTTGCAGCAATCAAAGCTTACACTTACCAAAGCCAAATACAAATTAATCAACGAAATATAATTTAGAGAAAGTTGAAAAAGGTTACTCGCTGGTGACGAAGCTGATGAACTCAGAGACACATTCCTGCATAGTCTCTTTGGCATCTTTAGCAATCTTGCCATTGAGAGGAAGACCTCTCTTCATGATACGGCTTATGTTAGCGATCGGAAGAAACCTATCCTGCTCACGAACATTCAACGATCTAGGACTCTGATCTCCGCCATTCTCATGGCTTTCACCACCTCCAGCTTGCGAATCCGCCATCTCAGAAAAGCCCTAATTTCCCACAAAAACGAAGAGGATCAGCGGTGTTGCTAGAAATCGAAAATCGGGGAGAATCGAAGACCAAACGAGAAAGCGCGGAGAAGTAAGATAGGGAGATGTTTGACTTACCTGAAGAAGAATTCGAAAAAAAGAGCGGGAGACAGAGAGAAATGTTGATTGGAGGAGATGAGGGCGAAGGAGAGAGATTGGGTCTGATCTGACGCTGGAGAAGAGAGGAGTATGTCTGCGAAAAAAGATTTAGGGCTTTTAGATTTTTTATAGACCGTTCATTTATTATGCCAACCCATGTGTACATTTTTATTGGGTGCTAGTAAATTTTCCAACTCATGTGTGTACACTTTCACTGGGTGTAAAATTTTTGCCTTTTTGGGCAATTTCAGTATATCTAAATATCAAAACTATAAATATGATAATATGGAAAGTTATAAATTTCTAATTCAGATTCGCATTATTTGAAGAAACCCATATTTTTAAAAAAGGTATAAAATAAAATAAATTTTAAATTTGCAGTAAAATCTAAGATGTGGTGTGGTTTGGTTTATTTTAAACCTAGGCTACTTCGTACGTGGTTCATTTTGCGTTTTGCAAACATTTCAGAATTAAATTCATTCTTTTTGTCTTGTGAGCTGTGGCTGCATCGTTTGACGGCAACGACGTCTCCGGTCTCCGGTAATATTCCTCTGTATACAATCCCAAAGGCTCCGTGTGTCCAATGATTCGATTCTCGTTGAAGTTTTCCGTGCTGGCTTTGAGTTCCTTGTAACTGAATTCTTTAGGGGCTTTGATAATCTCCGACGCGAAAGAATCAGATCTCTCGACGCGTTTGAACTTTTTGGAGTACATCCAGAATAAAGCTCCGGCGAAAAGTGCTAAGAAGAAAGCTCCGGCGGTTACTACGCCGGCGATTGCTCCCTTATTCTCTTTGCAGAAATGGTTGTGGCAAGATGACGACGACGAAGGCGAAGTTTTCGAGTGAGTGTTGTTAGGGATCGGAATCGCTGAAGAAGACGGTTGGGAAGCTAACGACGGCGGAGATTTCACCGAATTAGCTTTCGGATTCACTAAATTAGCAGTCGGAGGGGAAGGTCCGGATCCGGATCCAGGACCCGACCCGAATGAGGAACTGAAGCTCCACCACTCGATGCTGTGAATCTCTGTACTTCCCTGAGTAGAGCCGGAGAATCCAACAAACATGAAATCGTTCACGTATTGATCTAAATCGAGAGGGAAAGATAAAATCGGAGATTTTGGTTTCAGATTTGAATAAGAGACCGATAGGCTGAAGACCCGACTCGGTCAATCGTATTCGATCCACGAATTGATTGTGTTGCCGCTTTTGAGGTCGATGTCTACGGTGTCGAGATCGCCGGAAACAGACGAAAAGACGCCGTTCACGTCGAATCCAACATGGTTACTATTAATGTCCTTGAAATCCACGTCATTAAAGTATCGAACTCGACGGCGACGAATTTTGAACCGGCACGTTTGGACCGGCGAGACCAAGCGAGCCTCCGGCGGCACCGATGGAGTTTAAGTCTTGCGAGATAACGAAAGCGAGACCACCGCCAATGGAAGAAGGGTTGATACTGTTGATGGAGAAAGAGAAAAAGGATGAGAAGCTCGCCGGAGAGTGAGTTCCGGGTTGTCGGAATCTAACTGGGTTAGAGTATAAGACTTTTCCGGCACCAGAGTGAGGGACGGAGAGGTCACGTGTGAGGCTAACGATTCCGTTGCTCAGACGAGCATCACCGAGAAGCTTGAGGTTGCTGATAGCGAGCGTGGAGAAATCGAACTCCGTCGTAGCTTCACCGAAACGACAGAGCAAGGTCGAAATGAAGAAGAAGAGGGAAGAGAGACATTAATGAAAAGTGGATAAATGTTTCAGAGAAGGACAACTGGAGAAGAAGAAGAGAAAAAGAAAGATTCTTAATTCAGAGATTGAGAGAGAGAAAAGGATTGATGAAGGTCACGGGTTGTGTATTGGGGCAATACTTTGCTTGGAGTGAAGTAAAGAATAGGAAGAGACAAAGGAATAATAATTTGGGAAGATGAGAGCTTAAGAGAATCCAAAGAGACAACGAATGATTCAAACAAGTGGTTTCACATATAACGCCACGTGGGATCCTCCAACGACTATATCTGCTTTGTCTGTGTAAAATTTAATGTGGAGAAAGGCAAAATGCGAGGAAAGTTAGATGTTATGATGTCAAGGTGACTTTTGTTTTTCTTTTTCATATCTAACGAAATAACTACAAGTCTACAAGTAACGGTCGTAGTACTTATATTTCTTCTTCATTTTTCTTGTCGTAGTTGTTGGTTGAAGCTTAAAGAGAAGCATCAAACAAGTTCCAAAACTTTATAAGGACTTTCAATTGTCAGATTCTATATTTTTGTTTTTTTAACAACAATATCGAAAAGTTGCAGTCTTGCAGATCTGAATGCTAAAACAATGAGGCTCTTAATTAAAAACATAATAATTATTCAAGTGTTCAAAACATCAATTTGGGTGTGGGAACAAAATCCTCATCAACCAGTGGAGTGGATCGGATGGGATCTTGTATTGTATCAAACAACAATATAAATATTTTCATCAGTTGTTTAATAATGGGCTTGCAAGTGGGCCCGAATGGGTCTATGACGTCAGCACGCGTGATCTATGCGTATGTTGATTATCTGAAACCCGGAATCGAATAACCAAACCCGACCCATCGGATTAAGTATCTGCAACCGTTAAATCCACTCACGAGATCTCCACCGTTCATATCAATGACTTTTAATCTCTTCGGAGTCAAAGCTTTGATAATAAGTTGAGACAAGCAGTTGCATGATAACAACCCCTTTGATTCGGTAAGCCATTGGAGAGCTCAGAAGAGAAGTTTGATTCTTCGACGAGTCCTTTTAGTGATTTTACATCGACGACGAAAACCAGTATAAAGGAGATAGTTTTCTGGATTTCGATTTGGATGAGAGATTAAAGGAAAAAGAACAAACCCTAGAGGTCGTGAATCGTGATCACATGCTATTGAGTCGACGATTTAAAGAAGAAGAAGCGTAACAAGCAAACATGATGAACACTTCCAATGGAATGATATCTGCGCCATCTTCATCTTCTTCACCGGCGGCGAATCCTCAGTCACCGGGAATTAAGACTTATTTCAAGACGCCTGAAGGGAAATATAAGCTTCACTACGAGAAAACGCATTCATCTGGTCTCCTTCACTACGCACATGGCAAAACAGTTACTCAGGTGAAGATTTTTTAATTGGGATTTTGTTTTTCATGCTATGATTTGTTTATCTAATTGAAGTTTAAGCTGATTGGAATGCGTTTGTATTTGGGATTTTAATTATCAAAATCGGAAATTTGAGAGAATTAGAATCAATCGTGAAACTTTTGCTAGTGAAATTTGAATTTCAATGCATAAGTTTGTTAGTTGATCAATTGGTTTCACTAGCATTGTTTTCCAATGATGGAATTGGGAATTTTTTGTTGTCAGGTAACTCTAGCTCAGCTTAAGGAAAGACCTGCTCCTTCGACTCCAACTGGTACTTCGTCGGGTTACAGTGCTAGTAGTGGGTTCCGTTCAGCAACAGCAAGATTGCTAGGCACTGGAAATGGGAGCCGTGCGCTTAGTTTGGTTGGAGGTAATGGAGGGAGCAAAAGTATGAGTACAAGTTCCAGGATTAGTGGCTCCTTTGCTGCTTCTAGTTCTAGCACTTCAATGACAAATACAAATTTCGATGGGAAAGGAACTTACTTGGTTTTCAATGTGGGTGATGCTATTTTTATCTGTGACTTGAACTCACAAGACAAAGTAATTACTTCTCTTCTTTGTTTTCCTTTTTTTATAGAATGTTCTGTTTTTTGGATCTAATGGTTTAGGAAACTTCTTTGATGTAGGATCCTGTAAAGGCTATCCATTTCAGTAATTCAAACCCTATGTGCCATGCTTTTGATCCCGATGCTAAGGATGGGCATGACTTACTCATTGGGCTGAATTCTGGGGATGGTAATGTAGAAATTTGAGCTTGCCTTTTTTCACCTCTGATTTAGATGCCTTGTCTCGTCAATTTATTGTTCTGGTGTGTTATTGTAGTTTACACAGTATCACTGAGACAACAGTTACAGGATGTCTCTAAGAAGCTAGTTGGTGCACTGCACTATAACAAGGACGGTTCTGTGAATAACAGGCAAGAGTTTTTCTTTTTAATGTAATTAGTTTTTTCCTCCCACCTTTTTATTGTGCTGTTATTTGCTACTGCCATTTGAAGAATGGATTCCACTAGTTCACGTTGTACTTCTGCTAGTATTTTTTCAGTGAAACAAAGTCATGTAATTCATCTTCTGTCAATTGCAATGAGTGTCTGTTCTAGGCAACTCTCAGTGACAGTAGATTAGTCAAATAATAACAAAACAGGATGTAGTCTCGAGGGAGAACGTTTATTAGTCCATTAGGTTGAAACATGAATCTGGCCAAAAGTCCTTTCCAACAAGAAAACTTAAATCTTTTAGTTGTCATCTCTTCTTTAAGATTAAAATAAGTTTGTTGCTTTGTAACAGCCGTTGTACTAGTATTTCTTGGGTGCCTGGAGGTGATGGAGCATTCACCGTAGCTCATGCTGATGGCAATTTGTATGTGTACGAGAAGGCAAGCTCAGATATTGGAAAACACGTCCTTGTTTATGACTTTTAATTTTCCTGATTTGTCTAATTCCTGATCCTGATTAATTTATCTTAACAGAACAAAGATGGTGCCACTGACTCAACATTTCCTGCTATAAGAGATCCTACACAGTTTTCAGTTGACAAAGCAAAATATAGCAAGGTATGTGAATTTGCAATCATTTCATTAGATCATTATATTGGTGCTAAAAGCACATGGTACATACCTATCCTCTGTTAGTATCATCAGTTGCTAGTGGTCTTAAGAACTTTTTGTATTACATTGTTAGGATGAGAAATTTACAGGTTCTTTTCTATCTTTAAGTATATTTGGATGTACCCTTGTTCAATCCTGTGAGTATTGATGCAGAGTAATCCTGTTGCTAGATGGCATATCTGTCAAGGTTCAATTAACAGTATTGCATTCTCAAATGATGGGGAACACGTGGCGACTGTTGGAAGAGATGGTAAGACGACTCCAATCCACCGTGTGGCTCTTCTTCTCTCTCTGTGTTTCATAATCAAACATTAAGTTTTTCTTACCATTTACAGGTTATCTTCGTATTTTTGACTTCGGAACCCAGAAGCTAGTATGTGGTGGAAAAAGTTATTATGGTGCTTTGTTGTGCTGTTCTTGGAGGTGATGGGATTAATTCCTTTGGAAAGCTTTCTTCTTCGTTGAAAATTCGCCTTAAGTAAATGTCATTGAGCATATTATCCTAGAATGGTACTGTCTATTGACATTGTGATCATATTGACAGTATGGATGGAAAGTACATTTTGACTGGAGGTGAAGATGACTTGGTTCAAGTGTGGAGTATGGAGGGTCGGAAGGTCGTGGCGTGGGGTGAGGGACATAATTCGTGGGTAAGTTTATTAGTTTCAGGAAGAGTTAGTTTGTAAAACATAAACAGCACTCGGCTCATGTCCAAATGCTTGCTCTCAGGTCAGTGGAGTAGCGTTTGATTCCTATTGGTCGTCACCAAATTCGGATGGCTCAGGAGAGCATGTCATGTACCGTTTTGGATCAGTTGGTCAGGTAATTTCTTCGTGCCTTTAAAACTGAAGTGTGCTTCAATTATGGGAGTTGCGCTTACCTTCTCTATATTGCTTTTGATTGATTTAATTATTCAAACAGTGCTCTCAGTTGTTGATGATTTCAATAATTGAGGAAAAGGAAAAATACAAGAGTTTATTAGGAGATATGATCTGAGAATGATCGGAAACTGAGGGGAGATGATATGGTTGATCACAGTAATGTATCTTCATAGGGTCGACGAGCCAGCTTTGTTCATTACCATATCAAATAGCATTATCCAGATCATAGATAAAGACTTTCGCTGTCTGCTAGGTAGAAAATTTGTTAGAGAGTGAATTGTATTGTTTTATGAAGCTGATGAGATCCTTTCCACAGTATGTTACCTGAAAGTGAATTTTGCTGCTTTCCTCTGCTGAATCACCAGGACACACAGTTACTTCTCTGGGACCTTGAAATGGACGAAATCGTAGTTCCACTAAGGCGAGCTCCAGGAGGATCTCCCACTTACAGTACAGGAAGCCAATCAGCTCACTGGGACAATGTCATACCAATGGGAACTCTTCAACCTGCCCCTTGCAAACGCGATGTTCCAAAGATCTCACCGATCATAGCTCACCGTGTTCACACTGAGCCCCTCTCTGGCTTGATGTTCACACAAGAATCAGTTGTTACAGCTTGCCGAGAAGGCCATATAAAGATCTGGACACGGCCAAGTGAGTAAGAAATCCAATCTAACAGCTGCTCAGAAGCAAATCCTACAAGTGCACTCTTGAGAACAAGCTCCCCCCCCCAAAAAAAAAAAAGATAACAAAACCTCACTGAGCAGAGTTGCTGTCTGAAAATCAGGTGATATATTATTTAGTCATGTTTCTCCTTCTAAAGTGAAAAAGGAAACCGTAAAGAAGAAAAGCCCTGTGAATAAAATTTCTACCGGGTTTTTAAAAAAAAAAAAAATTAAAAGAAAGATCAAACTGTAAATTGGAGGGTGACAACATTGTCGGCATAGAAGAGAAAGAGAATTTTCGGATGTAATTTATAAGGGAAAAAAATGATGTTTTGGTTTATATTTCCAGACGATTCTCATCAGCCAATAGTGCAATTTTTGTGCTTCAGAAGAAGACACTCTTTATTTCCATGCAACGTTGCAGACTAAACGATTCTTTCTCTATTTTAATTTAGTTGGTTTCTCGGGAGCAATGTTCCTCCAATGTTGGTTTCTGAGGGAAATTTGAAAACTCCCATGTCCTTATAACAATATCAAGGTTTTAACAATATGTATATTACAAAACTAAAAGGAACAACAAGTGTCACAGTAAGAACTGTGCGAACCGTTTCTCCTCATATTCAAACTCACATTGCCTCTGTGTTTTTTTTGTGTCCGAGTGGCATTCCATTGGGATAAGCTAGCTGCCACGTCAGCAATTTCTGTTGCCAATCACGGATGATGGGTCCTCTGTTTTTATTTTCCGGTTTTAGAACCTTAATGATATCACGTCCGTTCACCACTGGTTTAACATCCCATATACCATCAAGATCCAGTTCATCAATTCTTTCTTGAATTGTAAGATAAATGTTTCATTTCTTGTCAAGTTGAAAATCCCCATCATCATCCTTAGACAATACCAATAGAGTGATGTTACGAGTGCAACACGCCATAAATCTTTGATATCTCTAAGAAGAAACCCTGTGACAACTGTTAGTTTCGATGTAACCGGTACCTCTGGATCGTTTTGGTAGATGTATTCCCATTCCTCAAAATCATCAAGTTGTAATTCGTCATTCTTTAACTGAAGTGGAAGAATCAACGATAGGAATCTCTCGGCAGCTCTATGTATATTAATAACTGTTTCAGTGTCACTGCTCTTCCGCTTCATGGAGACTTTGAAGAATAATCTTAAACCCACAGCTTCAGGCAAAAAATACCCAAATTTTGTCATAAAAAGTCCTTTTAATTTTAGTGTTCGAAAATTCTCTCGAAGCTCCAATCGAATAGCAAAAATATCCAAAGAAATTTCAGATAAACCACCCAGAGAATATAATTCAAATAAAAGGATATGAAAAAGATAAAGATCTTACATTAGCCCAAAACAAAACGTCTTTGGTTATAGCTGAACAGAAGATCCAATTTTTAAGAACTCTCACTTCTAACGCCTCCTCTCGAAATCGACGAATTAGAGAAGAAATGTTGAGAAAGATCTCCTTAAATCCCATATATTTCCCTCTGTCTATCTCTCCAACGAATTTTTTTATATTAAAAATTAACCTTTTTCTTCTTTTTTTCAAACAAAACATCTGGCATAAGTAGTAAATACTGAAATATGACTGGCTTGGCAAAGTTATCATATTCTCGATCGGTTCATTGGAAGTTGTGAAACACTTTGCCGAATCTTATCATATCAAACTTTCGATTACCCAACGAAGGCTTTACAACTAACCACGTGTCATGATGACGTCATCACTATCTCTCTCTCTTTCTTCCCCGTCACTTGGCACGTATTACTTCACTCTGCGGAGCACAGATCTCTTGTTCCTTCTGTTTCCAACTCTCTTCAGATTTTCACCTTTAGCTTCTGAAACCCTAATTCCCAAATTAGCTTGTGAAGTAGAAAAACAAAAAAGAAACAAAATTTTCATCTTTGTCGTCGTAGTATGTAGCTAGATCTCAAGCAAATTCGGATGGTTGGATCAATTGGGTAAAGAAAAAATGGATCTTGTGCTAATACAGAGACGTGAACCAAGAAGGGTCTGGTTAGGGTTGCAAAATTCAATAGTTATCCTCGTGGGTGGAAACCATACCTCCTCCAGGTTTTGCACTCGCTAAATCTCACTCTTCTTCTCCCAAAAATCTTCTCTTTGAATCCTACAAAAAAACTCTTCGGATCTTGCTTTTTTACAATTCGGAAACTTTCAACTATGGGTTTTGAGCTGCTGCAGCTGAAACTGATGCCTAGCTCATTCCGGAGCCGCGTAATCTTACGCGCTCTCGTGATCGTCTCCACTTTCTCTGTTGTATCTGTTTTACGAAATCTCGGCAGAGCTTACGAAGGAGAGAATAATACTAATCAGCCGTGTAACGTTGAGGAATGCGCCGTGAATTTCGCGTTTCTTGGTCCGTTTCTATTCTCAGGTAACGGATTGTTATCCAATAGATTCCTTAAACCCGTTTGGAACTATTTGGAATCAGAGAAATGTAAGGAAAATATAAACTTGACTACTCAAGTTGTCAGAGAGCTTAATGATATGAATATGCTGAGTAATGATTCGAAAGCTCTCTGCATTGGTCGGAGATCTGTTTCAGCTCTTCTTGCAATGAACAGAGAAGGAATCTCTGATGTTAGCGTGGCTTACATGCCCCGTGTTTTCGCTTTCAAGCATAGGAAGTTCCCAAGTGAGCTACATTATGAAGATGCTTCTTTTGGGTTTGTGTTCTCTATGGATCTTGAGACTGTTGCTGTCCCTGCTTCACTTGTTTATGAGATTGAGCGTATACTTAAGCCTGGTGGAACCGGGGCTATGCTTGTGGGTACTACTAGTGGTTCTGACTCAAACGGGTTGGTCAGATCAGTTTCACCTGTTTCTTCATTGCTGAAGAATTCGAGTGTTGTTCATGTTGGTTCCTTGGGTGGAGAGGTTTTGGTTGTGTTCAGGAGAAATGGAGAAGATAGTTTCAGTTTGGATCAAAATTATCTTCAACTTCCAGCTGATTGCTCATCCGTCCTCAACAACCGACCATACGTTGAACTATTGGAGCCTCTTCTCGAGGAAAAACGTTTAGATTTTGAGAGAAGGATTCATTACTTGCCTGAGTTCATTTATCTCTCTTCTAGGAAGAGGCTGGTTTATATTGATATTGGGGCAGCGGATCATCTAAAAGCGAGATCGAATTGGTTCTTCCCATCATACCCTATCGACAGGAAAGCTTTTAATACCTATTTTGTGCATCACAACACATCTATCTTGACTTCTTATGTCAAAAGCCCTGGCGTAACCTTCATCTATCATCCGGGACTTGCAGCAACTAAAGTTACAGTAGCTGGCCCTGCAGATCAAGAAGAGCCCTTTGTGGAAGATGATAGCTTTGATTTTCTAGCATGGTTCATGGACACAGCGAGCTTTGCTGATCTCGTGGTTCTGAAGATGAACACAAGAGACGCTGAGCTGAAGTTTCTATCAGAGCTAGTAAAGACAGGAGTGATCTGCTCAGTTGATGAACTTTTTCTTAACTGCACAGGGTACAGAGACTGCACCGGTATCTATAAGAGCCTCAGAAACAGTGGCGTCTTTGTCCATCAATGGTGGGAAGACTAGTTAATAAGCTCAGCAAAAGAAGCTTTAAAACTAAAACTATGCTGTTCGATGAGTTTGTGTTGTTTTGTTTTTCTCTGTTACTACAATCTTTGCTCATGTACAAAGCAAAGCCGCAAAAGTTTGCTTCAGCGACCCAGCACTTCTGCGGTTCTACCTAAAATAAGCTGTCGACGTTATGAACTTTGTTTTGTGTGCGCTTCAATGAAGTTTGCATTGTTGTGTGTTTTGATACTCTGTTTATACAACAAATCACACCATTTGAACTCTTATAGTACCAAAGTAGCCTGATGATTACTAAACACTTATTAATAGAAAAAAAACCCGAATTCAAGTGTCATTTGGCATATGTAGTTAGTAACTTGAGTTTCAATGTCTGAATACATATAACAAAATCAAGAACATTGGGAAGCTGTCTCTTTACAAACAGGAGAAGAGCAACGTAGCAAAGCTCACTGGTTAGTGCCATTGGTGTTGACCGTTATCTCCAAAAGCCTATCCACCGGTTGTCTACAGATGGGACAGTTTTGTCTGAAACCTCAAAAGCTTTGCACAACCGCTACACATACACCACGAATCACCAAAAGACAAATGAAACTTAGCAATCAATCAAAGAAAACAAAAAGATCAATCTTCTTTCAATAATTCTCTCCAAAGTATGTTTATATGCTTACCATATGCCTACAAGGGAGAACAGTCGTGTCGCGAGGCTCTTATAAGCAGATGACGCATTATTTTCCTCTCAGTCTCATCTTCTCTGTTATCACCAACCGTATTACCAATTCCATAAATATCTTAAGGAACATACTTATTCCCATTCACCCACAGAATCCGCTCCACAAAGATGGAAGATGATCTAAGGAATTGAAAAACTAGGTCAAAGCAAAGCCAAGTCAGTATACCAATTTTTTTTAAGTTGAGAGGTCATGCGTATCGGCCCATATAATAAAAGTATCTCTATCGGTTTTACCAAGAAGCCTAGTCTATAATCAAACCAATCTCGTTTTGCATAACCGTTTTGATGCATTTACAAACAATTGACCTAAGTAATGGTGTTAAAATGGATGGGTTATTCATGATCTGTCCGGCCTATGAACAAGTCAATTTACGAAATTGGTTAAAATAGTATAGGTTCAACTTTGTCTATGGACAAAACGGGTTTGACATTGTTAGACAATGGGGCCCATGGTCTCTAAAAATCTAGATCAAAATCGAATTTTTCTAAATTGAAAATCGTGATTTCTGTCGATTTCCGGCGATTTTTAGTAATTTTCGGCGGTTTCCGGCGATTCTCAGTGATTTTCGACGATTTTGACGATTTCCGGCGGTTTAATTATAGAAAAAACCAAAACATAACTGAAGTCCATGGTCGACCTATGGACAACCCATTTGAACCGAACGCTAATGGGTTTGGTCGTTAAAAGACATATGTGTTAATAGACACGGTCAATATTTTGTTTACGATCAAAATTGACAACATTGGACGGGTCAAATGGACGTAGACAATCCATTTTGACATTTCTAGAGCTATGGAGAGACGTGTCACGTTGACATAGTGAAGTTTAAGAAATGAAAATGTATCTTCAAAATCTTCTTTGTTTTCTCAAAGATCATTTTTATTCAAGCTTTTTTAAGCTTACAAAGAGGAGCAAACAAGACGAAGGAGAAGAGTACATGGCCAATCACTAGATACAGTGTACTGAATGTAAACATAACTCCCTAAGAAGTAAGAGCCTATTTGATTTCATTGATTTTAATTCCAATCACTCGATAAAACCGAACGTAAAAAACAGTAACACCCAAGGAAAATGCACAAAAGAGCAAGTACAAAACACAAATAAGAAGAAAAAAAACTGCAAGTAATTGATTTAGATTTGTACAGAGATTACAAACTTCATTTTTTATTATTGAGAATCTGGTTTGGTGTCTTTTAGACATTGGCAGCACTTCTGAAAGATCCGAGAGACTTAGAACCTGAAGCCCTTAGAACGAATTGGTGGTAGAATGCAGCAATTGCAGCTCCAACGAATGGTCCAAGCCAAAAAATCCACTGTTTGTGATCATCAATATTTCAAAATATTATTTCCCTAATAATAAAATATAGTTAGTTGAATAGAATGTGGAAAATGAGTCTTACGTGGTCATCCCATGGCTTGCTCTTGTTAAAGATTACGGCGGCTCCTAATCTCCTTGCCGGGTTAATTCCGGTTCCGGTTATTGGAATAGTGGCCAAATGTACCACGAACACCGCAAATCCTATCGGACGTGGCGCCAAAACCTTTCAGTTCATCAAATTACAATTTATTAGTACATTGATTTAAATCAAATGAAATCCGAATACCATTACGGTTTTGTTTTAAGGTTAATCAAATTCATTGCTGGTTTGGTTCGCTTAACTTCATCGACTATTTTTGGTTCGATTTTGGGATCGGTTAATCATTGAATGACTAATAGCACTATATACATACATATATATATATATATATGACTCACCGGAATGTCAGAGTCTCTAGCACTACGTTTTGGGTCGGTGGCAGAGAAGACGGTGTAGACAAGAACGAAAGTACCAATGATCTCTGCGGCGAGCCCGGTCCCTGTATTGTAGCCATCGGTGAGAAAGTTGGCTCCCCCGCCGTAACGGACGTAGTAAGAACTTTGGAAGGCTTTGACAAATCCGATTCCACAAATCGCACCTAAATATTGAGCTATCATGTACAATATGGCCCTAGGCAACGACACTTTACGGGCCAATAATAGCCCAAATGTCATTGCTGGGTTGATGTGACCACATAAGGAAACAACAGAGCTGAATATGTTATGTGTCGAGGATTTAA
Source organism: Cardamine chenopodiifolia (assembly GCA_963922655.1). NCBI lineage: Eukaryota > Viridiplantae > Streptophyta > Magnoliopsida > Brassicales > Brassicaceae > Cardamine > Cardamine chenopodiifolia. The sequence continues at coordinate 15,095,569 of OZ000463.1, forward strand.
GGCACACCAGGTAAAATAGCTAACCGGTTTCAGTTCTAGTTGAGACCGGGTTGGTCAATGGCTCAAAATAATTACGTAGTAAGCTTTAGATTAGAGATATTTAAATTCGGATAAGCGCAACCGATTTAATAATGACCCTTAATAAATCAATCTACAAGTCATTTTTCGTCTTTGGAACCTAACATTTTGAACCGGTTAAATTGTGATGTCAACTGAAAAAAATCGATTTTAACCTCAAAAATTACTTGTTAAAATGATTTTCTTTTCTTATATCCGGATAATTGAATTGACTTAACTAAATCAAAAGACGAAAATCGAACCCTTTTTTTGTTTTCATACTAAACATATATTTGATTAAATTTGAATTCAACCTACAAACTATACCAAGTAAATCAATATTGATTTCAGTTTTACTTTTCCAATTTTCTTCTAAAAGCTAAGAAAAACTAAGAAACTAAACCAAACCAAAATCAAGATTGAAGAAGAATCATACCAGAGATACCGACGGTGCAGTAGAGAAGGATGAAGATCATACCACCGAAGGCCCAAGCGATACCTAGGATTCCTACGCCGGCCTTAGTATCAGACTGAATCCTGTAACCGATGACTGTCGCCGCCGGCCTTAGTAACAGTGACGTATAAGAAGAGGAGAGTGGCTACGAACTCGGCGATGACTGCTCTGTAAAAAGACCACTTCTTCAGCTCCTCCGCATCAACCAGCGGAGCCGGCGGTGGATCTTGATAATCTCTTGTCTGAAACCCTTCTACGGCAACGGCTTCCACGTGGACCACGTCCTTGGCCATAATTAACTTCTTATTTCCAACAAGTTACTTTTTTTATTCCATGTTGTGTGGTTAGTGAGAAGAACATGAGCTCTGTTTTTATAGTGAGAGCTCTTCTTGTTAATTTGCAAGTATAATTATTTTATTATTCATAAAAAAAAGATATTAGTATTATTTTTCCCTAACATTATATGTTTTTTATGTCAAAGGTTTTTATTTTTCTGGAATGAGAGTTTGCCTTTTTTTTAATAAAATAAATGAATAGGTTGACAGATGTGTTCCATTAGTGTAAAATCTTGTAGCTGTCTATTGGGGATTTAGGTGAGATGTTTCCAGGGGAAGAGAATGAAATGGTGGAATCAGCTGCTAAAAATGCTATATATGGTTTTATTCATGTTCATTACCATTTGACAACTAAAGGAATGGCTGCAATGGTTTAATATTTAGTTTCGTAAAATAAATGATTGAAAAGTATTATGAAATTCTAAACACCAAGATATATTAGTTTTGAAAAAGGAATGATTATAAGACACCAACAATCAATGAACACTTTAAAAGTCCATTGAGTTATTTTACAACTAATCAATTTAAAGAAATACATGTGGCATTTTAAGAGAAGCTAAAAATGATACGTATGTTTAATTTCCTACGAAGCATGGTTAAGTTCTTCATTCCATCAAAGCATGTTTAGTTGTTCTATTGGATAGATACTTATTGTTTCATATCATCAAAATAGCATACTGTCGCTCCGACAGACGTATCATCACCGTCCATTCAGATGAAATCCAAATCAGCTCAGCTTATACAACCACTCACATAGTGCCACGTTATGCGGCCCCACCAATCATTTGTATTCTCTCTCCCTCCAAATTCCAATTTCCTTGCGAAAGTTGAAAATTGCTGACAATAGACTGAAGACAAAAATAAATAAAAGTGCCGAACAAACAAAGACAAGAGATGCTTTTCCATGGTTGTTGTTTCGCCACGTCGCAAATTCCTTATCGTTTTCGCTACGTTGTTCGGCTATTATTAGATAAATAATCCAACGTTAGCTGAGTTTTTTTTTATAGACTATTTGCAACGGAGGTGTTGAATTAAAAATTTAATAGTTGAATTGATGCAATAAGAGTGTTGAACATGCGTGTTGAAATGAGGTGGATTATTTGGTGTTGAAAGGAAAAAATAGTTTTTTTTTTAAAAACGAAGAGAAAGACAATGACATATGTAATAGTTTTAGTGATTATTGGTATTTTTGTGAATAAAAAATAATTTTAGTGATTAGATGGAAGAGAGAAAATGTGAGATGGATAAAAAATAAGTGTTGAATTTGTAAACCATTGTAGATAGTCAAAATAGAGAAAATGCAGTCAAGAATAAATAAGTTTGAAAGGGTCACTTCTTATATGATAAAATCATTGTTGGAAAAAAAAATGATAAAATCATCTTGAAATTATTTCACCATTACTTAACAATTAGTTTATCCAAAGAAAACATCGATCGACCAATGTTATTAGTATATTTATTTATTTATAGCAAGATCGACAAACATATCTCGATTTATCTGTCTTCAAATTACTAATTCAATATGCATACAAATAATAATCACTTAGAAAATTTAGTCACATGATAAGATCAAAGTTTTATATGAATTTTATATAAATCGGTAATTGTTAAAAATATTTTTAATAAAGTCATAATTGATAATTGATAACCCACCAAATTAGTAGCATTAAAACCAACGGCGATTAAATTTGGATCTCTAAAACCCCTTAACAGAAGATTTTTTTTTATCTCTAATTCTAGTTAAATTTACAGCTTTAGCTTATCATTTTATAACTGTAGTAGAAATAAATCTGAGGTTAATTTTAAGAAAAATAATAATAATTAAAAATAAATCGGAGGTTTTATTGATCTTTAAAACGCAAACGTTTTTGAATACAAGAACAATATATATATCCAAAATTTACCGCATGTTTTCAAGCTAAGATAATAATAATTATTAACTATTAAGTATCACTACTAATCTTTCGTTTTTTGGTACTACTAACATTTTGTCTACTAGTACAATTTCTCAACGTTTTATTTGTTGTTTGGTTCACGAAGGTCAAATGCGGCATGTCAAGTTCAGTGATGGGCCTTTTGGGGTGCATTGATGATCTCTTAGTCTCACCTCTCATGTTTTGTTGGCTTGAGCCTTGAGTTACGTATTTGGAGTTTGTGGATAAATCACAAGAGTCATCTTTTCCTTTCTTGATTTCGTTTTGAACTTCCCATTCTCTAGAATTGGAGGAATGCATTTTTATTTTTAAAATTTTAAACTTTTTAGAAATGAGCGGGGACATCTTTCTACAAAATCCATATATAGTAGATGTCGAACACACAGTGTACTACGGTTAAGAGTGACGGTAAATACTTTTAAACAATTCCGTAATAGATAATATGACTTTACTACAAATAAATAGTTTCGTATACGTGTGGATCTAATTAATAGTCGGACAATATTTATAACTATAAATTCGAAAAAGAAAAAAAAGACACACTAGATTATGTTCATTCTCCATTGCGTGGTACTTAAAGCAAAGTACGATAACACCAGAGAAAAAGCTAAAGCCATTTCAGTAAAACAACTCTACTACGTAGACAATTGAAGAATATTATATCGCAGAAGATTCGTTTACGGAATCCACAAGGAAGAGTATATAAACCCAGCCAAAGAAGATATGAAATCAAATGGCCAGTCCCATGAAAAGAAAATCAATACAAAAGTCGTAACTTTGCATTTACAAGCACATTAAAACTGAAGAGCAAAGTAGCATAAACCCTAAACAATATTCATGACAATGAAATAAGTAGGATGAAAAGAGAAATTGACAACAGGAACAAAGAGAACTGAATCGAATTGCTAAAGAAGATGGTGTTGGATGCAGAACGATGACCATGAGTAATTATGCAAAAACCTAACCTTTATGTTAAATGCAGTCACAAATAACATATTCATCTACCCCAATAATCACATTCCACACAGATCAAGTTCCCAACTTAGAACATCAATGCAGTTTCAGATTCTAATCATCAAACAAGGAGATAATTCAAGACATAAGCACCAAAAATGTAAAATCATTTCAGCTAACAAACTCAACAAAACAGATATTAAATTGCGATTAATCATAGAGAAAACGCAAGGATAATAATCCAAAACTTGAGTCATTCTAAGTGAAACATCATAGAAGCTAATATCTCAAACATACCCATAAAAAAAAGTGAAAGATGAGAAGATGAAAGACAACAGCATTTTTCAATTCCATAAAAAATTCCTTAATTCTCAGGAATATCGATCTCACCATCTTGAATCTCCTGCTGGAGATCCTTTGGGTCTTTCCCATCAACAGTGCATCCTACAGAGACGCATGTCCCTAGAATCTCCCTCACTGTTCCGCTCAGCTCCTTGGCAATAGATCTAGGCCTCATAATCCTAGCAATCTCAATCACATCATCGAATGAGATGTTTCCATTGTGCTTAATGTTTTTCACCTTCTTACGGTCTCTCTCCGGCTCCTTCAACGCCTTGATAACAAGTGCTGCAGCTGATGGAACCACAGTGACCTTAGCTTGACGATTCTGAACCGTCAGCTTCACCGTTACACGAAGTCCTTTCCATTCTTTGGCCGTCTCCTTCGCGATGTCTTCTCCGATCTTCTTTGGAGCGAGACCCAGAGGACCGATCTTTGGAGCTAGAGAACTGGCGGCTCCTACTTCTCCTCCAGTTACACGGACGTACACATCGACGATCGCGCTCGGGTCCAACTTTGGCGGCATGGTTTTATGTTTTGGAGATTCGCTCTCTTCTCGCTGTGATCGAAAGGGGCTGCAGCGAAATGAGCTTTAGGGTTTTTGATATAAATTGTGGAGACTAGGGTTAGGGCTTTTATTTTCCCATGCCAAATGACGAATCTGTCCATCTTCAATATATCGACCCAATACGATTCTTTATGGGCTTACTAAAGTAGAAAAGTTAAAGCCCGTTTATAATGCATAATCTTCTTTTAAAGTTTAGTTAGTTTGGTAATAGGGGTGGGTAATCCGGTTTATTATTTGGTTTCGGTTCACATTTTTGTTTACTAAATTTTTATTTTTTCACCCTACTTGGTACAATCAAAATGCCACGTCTAGTGCGGGTTCGATTCGGTTTAGTTGAACCGTTTCAACTCTCAACACAGCAAGAGGTAACTGTTTCCAAGCTTTCCTCATTCTCGACGACTACGAGTGGAAAATCGGAGTCCAAGCTTTCTAGGGTTTACTTTACGGGTCTGCTATAACCATTGTTCCGGTACTTCTTTCTTGTCTAATTTACCTCTCAGATCTGCCATTGTTCACAAATTTCATAAGAACCATATATTGATATATATAAATATATATGTTGTTAAGAGATTTATCAAGTTACTGAATTTGGTTTTCAGTTTGTTGAAATGACGAGAAGAAAATCCACCGTCTTCTTGTCGCAACCTGCCACATTGGTAGTTCGCCGATCAGCGAGGCTTATCTCTCGGCAAAATGGAGATGGTCAAGGGTTATTCGGGAAAGATCTGGTCTTGAACTCGGAACCACCAAGTAAAAGCCGTCGGAAACTCTTAGGGATTCACGTAAACCTATTTGGTGGTTTGATGGAAGGTTCTAGCTCGAAGAAATCTCCGGGATCGAATACTTCGATTGATGGGTTTCCTTCGCTGAGACGATCTCTTAGGGTTTCAAGTAGGGAAAGTTCCGATGCCAATAAAGAGAAGCCTTTTACAAAGCCTCGATCTACTTCATCTTCTCTAATGAAATCAACCAATGTTTCTTCTTCTTGTACTCTGAGACGGTCTCCTAGATTTTCGAGTGGAGGAGGATCTGTGGATCAATCTTCTTCTTCTTCCAATGGGAGAAAATCATCAGGTAACTGTGTTTTGAGTAGATGTAGTACGAAATCAGTTTCATATGAGAGAGGGATAGGTGGAGATGGTGTTAAATCTGTGGATAGAAGTAAAAGTCGTCTTTGTCCGAAAACTAAGCAGATGTTAAGAGGTTGTGATGATAAGGAAGAGGAAGAAGTTAGTGTCTGCCTTAGTGAGAGTAAAAGGATAAGAATTGCAAAGCCAAACGAGGAAGAGAATGCTGCGCCAAAAGCTGATAAAGGGAAGAGTATAGAAACAGAAGAAGAGGAAGGATTGAAGACAAAGAACAAGATTGAGAAAGGATGGACAGAGGATCTGGAGTTAGCTTTACAGGGAGCTTATTTGACAGTGAAGCCGAGTCCTAATTTCTGGAAAAAAGTTGCTAAGATGGTACCCGGGAAATCTGCGCAGGAATGTTTTGATAGAGTGAACTCAGCTCTGAGCACTCCTCGTCAACTTCAGCCTCGAAGAGCCAGGGAATCAAACTTATCAACAATTCCGCAGTTTTCGCTTTCCGCTAGCAAACTACTGAAACCCAATTCACCAAAGACTAAGAAACGGCAGCGCAGAAACAATCTCTCTAAGAAAACGGTCAGGCATCTACTGGAGAAGCAAAATCGTATGGATCAAGGTCTTGGATTTGATCTCTTCTCGGTTCTTGAGCCTAGCACCACAAGCAACTTTATCTCAACTCCAATGGAGAAAGGGCCCAATCTTCCGAAAATCCTTGAAAGTCCAATGCCATTTTCAAGATTCGCAAGTAAAGATCCAACTACTGTCGTTAGCCCTGCAGTGCTGAAACAGGTGAAAAACAAGGCATTGCATGAGAAGTACATTGATCATCTGCACATCAGAGATGCTAAAAGAAAAGCCGAGTCTACTCGATTGGCCGGGAAAGAGAACATAAGACCTATTGATATCCAGAAGAAGAATTCGGTTAGAGCTGCTAAAGATGCCCTTTTCTTCGAAGTACAAGATGCAATCCAGAAGCTTAAGGGCCTAGAGACTGAGAACTCATCTAGTTCTTCAGAGTTTTGCTATGATAATGGTGAAACTGACAAAGAAGATGAATCAATCTAGCCAGATAGATTTGATTGTACTAGGGCACAGAGCGTAGACATTAGAGTAAAGCATTACTGTGTATCTTAGTTTTGTAACCATGAGATTGAAACTGCTTTGTGTGAGAGTTTAATATAGTCAGCTGTTGTATAGACGGCAAAACTGATTCCCATTTCCACATGAAATTCAAATTTTGGTTCCATTTTTTGGCATAGAAAGTTTTACATAGGAGATATTTCTAAAAGTCAAAGGTGTTAAACTTCCTTGGTTGGGTTACAGAAGAAAGTGATTCCTAGAAACAAGAACATTTGAGACTTAAAAGACAAGTAGTAGTAATTTACACAAAAGAATATCGTCACCGGAAATTTTTAGTTTAACCTCCTAATCAAAAGTCTCGACTTTAGAGATCTTCAAAATCTGTTTCCTTCCTTAAGTAAGATCAACCTTAAATCCTCCAGACATTTAAGTAAGATCCATCTTAAATCCTTCTGACATTAAATATTAATAGTTATATGTTTATATAAACCCTGAGTAGTATCAGTCTTCAGAAGAGTAGCCAATCCGCTCGACCTCCCAACAAAGCTTAGTCGCAACACTTTCATGGCAAGGTGAATATTTCTGCAAACAACAACCCAGTTAATATGTTTTCCATTTGAAAATCTTTTGGATCCATTAAAGTGTCAATTGTCACGTACCTCCAGCTTCTTTACAAGTTCCTTAGCAGTAGGTGCGGAAATTATAATCTGGCGTGCGGTTGGACTGATGAATCCTTCTTCAACAGCTTTATCAATGAAAGAGAGCAAAGAGTTGTAGTATCCATCAACATTGAGCAAACCCACCTGCACGAAAACAATTAGTTTTTAATGATTTTGGGTTTGAAATTATCAACCAAAGCATGAATGTTTTAGAGGATCATAGTGATGGGTCTTTACCGGTTTGTCATGTATACCAAGCTGCGCCCATGTTATGACCTCCAAAAGTTCTTCAAGTGTTCCATACCCACCTGCAATTTTTAATGCAGAAGATGTTATAATCTGTAGATATTATTATTATTATTATTATTATTATATGGTCAATTCACCAAATTATGCTTCATCTGCAAAAACTGTCCCCTGCAGAAGAGACTTATCCTCTGACTCTGTTTACATATGGACATAAATTACAAAAAAAAGAAGGGTCTTACTGAAGAAGAAGACCTCCTTAGATGGGCAAAACATGCTTTTTTCTGAGACTGTTTCAGGTTTTTGTCTTTTAACGTGAAACAGTTAAGAAAAATAACTTTGGTCGCAGTAGCACCACTACACACATGCTAAATAGAGAAGTAGCTCCCAAGTAAAAGGCATCCAAAAAAAAAGAAACAGAGATTGGTCTAATTTTCAGTGCGAGATGTGGATGGGTCAAGGCATCTATATTTATTATTTTATACATTTTTGTCCATACAAAACCCAGAAATCATAACAAAGCGAACCAATATGCTTTTTAAAATTTTAAACTTTAAACAATTGCTTTCACGCTACAGCTTGACCAAGAAACAAAAAAAACATGTTTTAACCATTACTTTCTTCCACCCTCTTCTTTGGCAAAAACATTCAAAGAGTTAAATCCCTTTTCGGTGCTTTTTTTTTTAATCAGCATTACTCTTCATTAGTACTTTTATTTAATAAAATTTAAGAAGCTAAATAAAGCCTAAGTAGATTATTAAACAAGGCTGTCACTAGACTTTGACCAGTTTTATAATTTTATCTTACATAATCATTACTTGTTTGGAGAACTGAACTTGTAAGAGAGATGGGACTGAAAATTTTCAATATTTAAGAAAGATGTTGAAAAATCAACACTAACCTGGTAAAGCAATAAAAGCATCAGAGTGTCTAGCCATCTCTGCTTTTCTTTGATGCATATCTGCAACTGCTCTTACTTCTCCTACTGTTTCACCGGTCAACTGCCAAAAGGAAACTATCCAACTTAACTAATAATCTTGAAACTTTAAATAAAATTAAAAAGAAGAAAAAAGCAGCTTTAGACTGTTCTATGGACCAGAAGCAATGATGACACTGTAAGCAAATTGGCTTATTTTAAATTCATTGCAGGATTTTAGTTTAAGAAGCTCTTCATCTTTTATTTCTCGAAGTTAAGGCAACCAGAGGAAACTATTGATTAACATGAAAAAGAGAATTTAGGGGTTTTCAAAAGGAAAAAACAATTCAAAGAGAGAAAATCAAGAAGCAAATTTTAAAGTTCAAACTTTATGTTCTCAGAGTTTATAGCAACAATACCTCTCTAGGCATGAGAGTCTTGGGAATAACTCTGTGGTAAAACATAACAACAAAAGATGATAAAAAAGAGACTTATTAGGATTTACGAGTAAACAAACCCAAATGGTGATTAAATATTAATTGTATCCTTAAATTTCTGATTTAAGTGATGAAAAGTTACCCAATAACATGACGGCCACCATCATGAACAGCTTGTGAAACCAAACCCATCAAACCTATGCTTCCACCTCCATAGACTAGATCAATGTTCCTTAAAACCTGTTAAAAGCAAGCAAAACAGAGGAATCTAAACCACTTTTCTTATCACATATGGTTTGAGAAATGAGCTAAGAAGAGAAATCAAAACTAAACATACTCTATTTGAAGTATCAAATTAGGGGACAAACATTCTCATGCCGAATATGTGGGCTCCAAATCATAAAAGATGAATATGATAAAAAGGAAGAGAGAAAAAATAAGAAAAACTCAATCAAATCGTTTTAGAGTTATCAGAGAAGCACAGATTCACAACAATACTTTACTTTTAAGTTATATCACATGTATATATATATATATGTGTGTGTGTGTGTGTCTTTTCAAAATAGAAAACAGAGGAAATGCTCTGCATTTGCAAAAACCACCCACAAACATATTTACAAACATCTGGTGAACATAAACTGTAAAAACTCAAAAAAACAGAGTATAAAGAGAAGCTGCAACAGCTAAAGAGTACAGGAGATGTATGTAATACCAATTCGTTGCCTAGATCCACAGCAGCATCTTGGTAGCTACTCTTCTTGCCTTGGCTGCTTCCACAGAACACACAGATCCTCCCGAACTTGGACTTTTGAATGGTTTCATTCTTGACCTCCATTGGCTACAAAGAGCTCAAGCTAAGAAAAAAAATCTAAACTTTTTGCCACAAAGAAAACAAAAACAGATAGTTATGGGTTTGTTAATGAAGTCTCTCAGTTGGTACAAACCCGTACAAGTGTCAATGAAGAAACAAGTTACAACCCAAAAAAAAAAAACTCGAAACTTTAGATAACCGGTGTTTCTTTGCCTACGAGAGCTGTGTATTGTTGTTATTATATACTATATAGTGCGTTTTCTCGTCATCCTCGAATTGGTTCATTTAAAAAAATTTAATGTTGAAAATTTTCGTTAGTTTTAAAAGATTTTTGTTCTTTTATTTTTGAGATTTCCACACGTGACAGATTGAAGCCCGCGCGTCGCGACCACCCGCACATACAGTTTATGTTGGCACGCGTGGACCACTTCCTTGTGTTTTTCCTCAGTTAACTAACTTCACTTTTCTAACTGAAACACACATTTACGGATATATTTTTATGTATATTACTTACTAACTCGAAGGACTCTGGAACCTAAACAAAACATTCAAAATGGTGTGGATGTTTAATTTAAAATTATGTTTATAATAAGGAGATAAGTCTAAAATCTAAATTACTACTACGTAAGATTACATATAAGAGATAAACAAAAAATGTAGCACGAATTATATAGTCAAAGTTCTATTTTTTTTGATAACCTTATACATTTAGGAATATAAATATTTCAAAAGGATACTACATACTTGAAAATGAAATATCCTTACATTTTTTCTATATTTGTTTCATAATGATTTAAGTTTTGATAATGGGATGTGACAAAGAAAACATCTTTAGTTTAAAGAAACTGATTTAGATATAAAGCTTACCTCTCTTTTTGATCTCCTTTTTCAAGAGCAGAACAAAATTTTAATTTTAGACAAGGAAAATTAAATTAAATTTACATTGTCAACATATATCTGAACATGTAAGATGGGTCCAAACAAAATTTACTTTAACTCTGTAATACTTAAATGAAAGTGTGAATAAAACTAGTGATGACTGATGAGTAAAGGAAGAGATACACAGACATGTAAGATACGCATATACTAATATGTATAATTAGAGATGATGATGTCTCTGGGTTATGGAGCAATGTGCCATTGATGATTGAAATAAGAAACACAAAGTGAGTTATGGCTTTTTTATTATCAATGCGGTCTCATTCATCCTCCCTATGTAGTCAACCACCTTCTATCTTGTTCTAAGCATATCAAACAATTCTTTTTTAATACATAGATATATTCCTCTTTATGTTTATTTTTTTATAATAATGTTTTTGTAGATATTAAAAACTCTCTTAGCTTTACCCAATATCCCTGAGCATTTGGATATTGGATATCTTAGCTCATGGCCATTTATATTAATTTTTATTAAAAAATATCCACTCATGGTTGTTTATACAGACGAACGTTGCTTTATGTATAAATAATAATCCAACACAATGATGGATTATAAGGACTCAGTTAATGTGAAAACAAATAAAAAGTTTTTGTTATGGAAACCCCTAAAAACGATGGTATTAGAAATATTTTTGAAAGAAAAGAAACTCAAAACTATATTTGATTTGGGGTGTCACGAACGAAAATGGGTTACAAAATTACAATGTCGATAATGTTACCATGTTTAGTGATTATGATCGTGGATTCGTAAAGCTTAATTATGAAATTGTAAACTCCGATCCACGTGCTAGTACATTATTAAATTATCTTCTACATAGTATGGAACTATATCTGTTTTATTCCGTATGCTACTAAATTGTTTCGCCTTCAATGGACACTTGGACAGTAACCCCATACCTTTGTACTTAATTGGTCATAGATAGAATGTGTAAAAGCGTGTGAGAATTAAATTAAACTAGAAAAATTGCAATCCCAAGAACTCAGAGCAAGCTGCCGTTAATTAGATTTTTATGTTGTGGGTTTAGAGATTATAAACAAATAATTACTTCTTCAAACCAATGTGTATTTGCATCTGCATGCTTGCGCAATTTAACTCTTTTGTTTTCTTTTCTTATTGCACTCCACATTCCTCTTGGGTTTCTCACTTTCAAACCTAATTTATATTATTATAATAATCGACTAATGATGATAGTGTAAAACAACACAATTAGTTCATTCTCGATGTATTCAACATGTACTTGTCATAGACTAATAGATCTCAAATGGTTGTGGGTTTAGACACCTATAGCGGATAATCAAAATAAATTCATTTTTCTTGGTTTTGATTTTGTAACGTAAGTGTTCTTTAGGCGCAAGAGAATTATATAACCCGGTTAATTTATTTCACGAGACGCTAAACCGAACTAAATTCAGGTTTGTTAACAATATAACATGGGTAAGTTTTTTAAGAGTATAATTAACTATGCATAAGAGAGCTAGGAGAAAGAGTGGGAAGTGAGTAGATATCATTTTCAATAAATTTGAAGCAATTAAAAAAATAAAATAGACTCTTAATGTAGTAGTCCAAGCTTATATATATATTTGAAACACTAAAAAAACAGACTCTTAATGTAATAGTACAAGCTTATATTAAGTTATATATGGTCCATATGGATGCATTTATGGATGTTTGTAGATAAATGGTCAATAAATGTTTGTAGATATAATTAAGTTATATACGGTGCATCAAGTGTGTGCGCCGATACAGAGGAAGCAGGAGAGCAGTGAAAAGGCTCCTCGCTTTCTAATTCTATCAGACAAATTACTTAATTTTATTATTTTGTGCTACAAAAATTGATTCTCGACAAATTATATTTAATTTGATGTTAATGAAAGAGCCAAATGACGACCATATCCACTGCAGCTGTACTAAACAAGGGCCTTCATTTGCAATTACGACCCCCCAAAATCTCCCGAGAGAGTACACCAGTCATTATGGTATATATGTTAATATATATATAAATGATTAATTCGTACAGAATTTTCCAAACATAATGAGTTATCTAACTTGATTAATATCCCCCAAAGAGTTGAACATTGTAACCATAATTCCACGATGAAAAATCTTATTCTTTTGAAACCGAAACTGAAATAACAAATTTATCTCATGATGAAAATATACTTCATGATGGATATGTTCAAGTAAGCCTTAACTATTAATACAAACAGAATATTCTCGAATCTTGATAGCACTGTAAACCACTCAGAATTAATACAAACAGAATATTCTCGAATTGTATACTTCTAGATTCTAATTAGTTAAGATAGTTGTGAGTGTAGGTACCCAAATAAAAACGAATAAAAGGTAAACGATGAGGAGCAGTAAAGTTTTGGTCAGACCCGGATCGTGACATAAGACAAGGTTTAGATCCCAGCAATTTTTAAACTATGGAGATTTAACTTTTTTTCTTTTAGTTATGATTTTTAGTTACTAAACAAAGTAAAAACTTTTGATCATCTTCTCGTGGCTTTGTATTAGTCACATTTACTAAATAGTATTTAGTTTTAAGTTTTGTTTACCTCGTGATTAAAACTTACATATTTTCTACTATAACTACTATTTTTTTTTGTTTAAAATTGAAAAGATTGATATCATGTCGGAAAAAAATTAATCTCGATTAGAGCCTTCCATATCGTTGAACCGGTCATGGTTCTGGTGAGTTTTGAGAATGAAGTCTAGTCTTCTCTCATATACATATGTTATGAATTCACAAATTTGTTTATTAATTCTCAATACATAAGACAAATTTCAAATTAAACTCTTTTCGGAATCATATCTCTATCTTTTTTGTTTGTTAATATTGATCATACCTCTATCTTGAATATCTAGAAAGTTAATATCGCCGAAATCTCCATACTTCGGCATGCATTATATAGATATATTATTCAATATACTCCACAAAGAGCAAGTTTAGATATCGTATAACACAAATGATATATAGAAGATCGTTTGATTAAGGGAGCTAGCATAACATTTTCTTTAGATATGTTTACTGAAATATATCATTTGTGTTATAAGAGATCTAAACTAGTGTTGGCCATCATCTCTAAAACATTATTTATCTTTGAGAAAATATATCATCTTTATAACATATATGTCTAAATACACACATAAGATTATATCACGGAGTTGATATATATACGAAGACAAAAGAGGAAAAAGAGTAAATGAAAAAGGAAGAAAAGGCCTAACTTGTAGGCAGGAAGAGTGGTGGAAGTATGATGTAGAAACAGGAATAGTGACATTTATTTTTGTGTTCTTTATTTTTGAGACATGATCTTCCATTAATTCACTTCAATGTTCCTTCTCTGCTTTCGGTCATTGCTATGCCCCATTTGTTCTTAACTTTTCGTCCAACCAATTTATATTGTTAACTTTTCTTTTTAACCTAATGACGTCCAAGATACCTTCGCCACCGTGACATCCGCAGTGTATGTATTGGCATTAATTAGGTGGTACTATTGGGTTAATATTGAGATTATTACGGGTGTCAATGAGCCGAGCTTTAAGAATTAGTCCATGTCACTCTCATAGTAAGTTGTTTTTCAACTTGGAGACTTATTAAAACTTGGAAAAGTGACTAATGGGCCAAACAAATTGAATTTTTGTCTGGGGTGCTTAATTAAAGGTTCAAGCCCATGTGGAACGGCACTCAAGAACTCGACACTTCATAATTTGAATGAAAATGAGCAAAACATCTACAGAAGTAATAAATAATATTTTTTGCGAGATAAAGACAGAAAACATTGTGTTTCATATTTAATGTCCTAAATTGTTTACGTAGAGTTGTGGTTATGAGATCAACATAAAGACAAAGAAAAAGCTGACTTGCAAATAAAGAACATGATAAGAACTTGAAGTGATTATCATGTAAGCAGCAAGTGTGGGTTTTCTGTTTGTCTCATGTGGCAATAGTTCATTGGATGGCATATAATAAAGAGGAAAGAGTTTTTCTTGGGTCACGTGGTATATGTGGAATGCGAAAAACTGGAAAAGATTTTGAGAACTTTATATGAACACCCAAGTCATACACTCGACGTCGCTATCTAAGAAGAGAAAGCTTGGAGAAGACTAAACACAAAGGAAGACCAGCCAAGAGTAGTGCTTGGAGATGTGCCAGAGGATATCCTACCCCAAGAGACCCCTCTCTGCTACACGGATGGATCATGGAACGAATATGATAGTAGAAGTGGACACGGTTAGATATTCACCAAAAGCAACGAGACCCTACACGTCGGCTTGAAAGGATTAAGAAGATGCTTGTCGCCTCTGCATTCCGAGTTAAATACTCTTGTCTGGGCGATGAAATGTTTAGAAGATTTCGCAGAGCGACGTTTTATTTGTTACGGATTTCTCAGACCTCATTGACATGACGACAAATTCGGAGGATTGGCCTTTGCATCAAAGTTGATAGACTTTTCGATAGGATTAGACTTATTTTACGAAGTCAGAATATCCGTGCAAACCAACTTGCGAAATATGCAAGAGCACGAGATTTTTGTTTTTCCCATGTAAGCATATCGGTGATCGATTGGTTCCTCCGTGGGAAAGTCACTAAACCGATATTGAGATTTGTTGGAAAAAAACAATGAGGAAGGAGTGTTCCTTCTCTTCGTAAAAAAGCAGCCGCCAGACCTAATTTTGCAGAGAGGGAAAGGAGAGTTTTAGATCTGTGCGAAGAAGAAAAAAGCTTTGAGCTTTGTAGTGCAGATAAGAAGAAACTTGGATCTGGTAGTGTTAAGGGAAGGGAAGAGTCTCGGGTTCCAAGAGAGACTCTTCCCGGTGAACATCAATGGATTTCTCTACTCAAGAGGAACTTGATAGAGGGCAGATAAGAAGTGAAGTGGCTGAACCTAAAGAGAACAATAGAGAGTTTGTTCATCAAGAGAGAAGGGGTTTCTCAAATGGATTTAATGGAGTTTTGGTTGTGAACGATGGTTTTCGGTGAGCAACAAGGAAACTCCTTCATGAGAGAAACATGGTTCAGATTTTGTCTTCTTGTTGACATGGTCAAAGAGGTTCTTGGTTATGTCAGGCTTTGGGTCACGGTTGTAAAGGAATCACCTTTCGGTGGCTCTGATTCTTGGTGCTGCTTGTGAGTGGATAAAGGCTGAGCTTCCGGTGACACAAGCAAGGTACTTTCTAGACAGATTTGCTCTGGTCTCATAGTAAGTACATAAGGGATGTCTCCGGTTTTGAGAGAGAACAAGGCTGGGGTTTAGAGAAGAAAAACAACTCAGCTCAATAAACACACAGTGAGGTAGATCTTGTGGTGTTAGGGACTGGTTCTAAGTGACTGTTTTACCGGGTTAAAGCTCATGCTCATGTTGTAATCCCTTGATGTAAATACTTGGTGATAGTGGATTCCGGGACACTGATCCCGGCGAGATGTAGGCTTAACCACACTGGTTAGCCGAATTTTGATAAACGACACCGTCTCATTTACTTTCAAGTTATTAAGTTTCACACAATCTGAATTTATGAATTCAACCGAAGTTAGATCGATCTAGGTGTTTAATTGGGATTCCGCTGAGCGTTTAGCTCAACCAATTTAAGTAAAAAACACTACAGTTTTCCAAATCATAAGCCATTTCATAAAATGATCTCGGTTCTTCATATATTTTAAAAACCACGTTCTTATGCATTTGAGGTAACTCATGTATTCCCTATATTTATTTTGCAAGAGGTTTTAGCTAAAAATGCGGAGTTTAAAAACTACATTAAATATTTTTTAATTTTTAATTTTTATTTTAAAACACAAATGAATATTTGATTTAAATAATTTAACCAATAATAAATAGTACTCTACAATATTAATAATCATAAAAATTAAATATAATTAATTATTTGTATAGAAACTTGTAAACATGTAATAAATTAAAATAAGAAAAATGTGTAAAACATCTTATAAAATGTAACAGATGAGTATCAACATTTAGTAGAAATATAATATCATCTTCAAATTTGGTGTATCTTCTCCGTGCATGAAGGCAAATCATTTTTGTAATTAGAGTGAATACATGAAATGGCCGTGGTGGTTTTTGTTTATGAATACCGAAGAGTAACTGATTATACAACCTCACATAATTAAGCTTTTCTAGAAAATTGTAAGGTTTTGGGAAACTGGGTTTTAGAACAGAAGAACAAAAAATATTAAATAAAACAAACTGCTACACTCACTCTTATGCCAAAATAAAACATGGGCAAAAAATCCGAACCCACGATGCTGAACCGAATCCAATTCATAAAAAAAAAACTAAATTCGACTTCGAAACTACAAAATGGCCGAACGGATCTTAAATTTCTATATTTGAAAAATCAAATCCAAACTCGAATCGAACCAAAAACCGAATGGATATCTGAAATACCCAAAATATAACTATGTACCAAAAAATATTAACTATATTTAATTTGATTAACCCAATTACCCAAAATTATAATGATAAACTCAAAATATTAATTATTTTAAGATTAAAATAACCATATAGTCAAAATAACCAAAATATCTTTCAAATTCTTAGTAATTAACCAAAATTTATTCATATTTTAGATTTTGATCAACTTCAAATTTATTCGGATATTTTTTGGTCTTTTCAGGTATTTTGAATAAAATTTACCGAATTTTCGAACCGATTTATACCCAAAAAAATTCGGATTTTTACGGATAACAATTTTTTGGATTCGAACCAATCCAAACCCAATCCAAAATTATGTGGATATCAATACGAATCTAAAATTTCTCGACCCGAAAGATCCAAACGGTTCCTATCCGAACCCGACCCGAATACCAAGTCCTATGCCAAAGCCCAAAGGTGTCAAAATACCAAAAAAAAAGAGAACAAAAAATGCAAATCCAACTAAAACCAATCGCAGGATTCAAACAGACAAGAAACATGGGTCTCTGCTTTTAATCTAATCGTTAACTTCCTCAAAAAAGACCATTCCTTTACGACCTTCATGCATCCAAGGCAGATAAAGCCTAGCGTAAAGCAGCAGTGAGTTTTAGTTACTGCCTGAAACCGCCATTAACTAACCCCATGTGCTTCGAAGAACCTATAACGTTCAAGATTCAACATCTATTTAGTCATCTGTAGCCAGGTGGATAATGGAAATGCTATAATATGGCTGAGAATTGAGCGTCTTACCCTCCGGAATCCATTTTTCGAGAACGGGAAGTAGCATTGACACTCAAAATTCACGCCTTGGTGGCCTCGCCTCAGCCTCCGAGACTCTTATTTGTCTTCCATCCAAATCCTTTAGCCAAGTAAAACATGTATTAGATGTTTGATCTTACCGAAGAAATTATTATGAAAAGAGAAATGATGGTACTTACTGCACCATTCAACGAATTGATGGCATTTTTGACCTCTTGAGCCGAGCTGAGTGTCACAAACCCGAAACCCTTAGATCTACCACTGTCCCTGTCGTAGATGACCCTGGCTTCAACAACCTTTCCTTGCTCATTAAACAAGCTCTCAAGAGCCATGTCATCGACACCCCAAGAAAGGTTGCCCACATAAAGACGGTTTCCTGAACCAGAGCCCAAACCTGACCCAGAACCATAACTGGAACGCTGAGACCCGTAACCACCACCAAGTTCAGACCCGTAACCACCACCGCGTTCAGAACCGTAACCACCACTTCTTGGTCCTCTGGAGAAGGATTCCTCCCTCTCCCTCTTAGGTGGAGGAGGGCCAGCGTTAACTCTCAAAGGTCTGCCTTCAAATTCCTGACATGTTCAGTCGGCAGGATTAACAAAAACAGCCACAATGTACACAATGAACAAGACGGTACAATAATTATCTCAGCAACTTATCTTCCCAAATGTGGCACAAGAACGACCTAGAAGTTTGACACTTTAAGTGCTTCAAAAGCTTTCATAAAATACGAGTAATGGAATTTCACCAAGGGAAAAAGAAAGCTAAGCCACGAACAACATTACCCACAAGCCAAGAACAAGAAGCAATACAGGCAATTCGATAAACAACAAATCCTTACAAACACTAAATCAACAAGGATAAAGTAAGGAACACGAGTATCTGCTTACGTAGCCATTGAATTGCTGAGCTGCTGCCTCAACTTCTGCTGAAGTGGACATTGTCACAAATCCGAAACCCCTGCTCCGGCCAGTCACTTTGTCATAGATTACCTACAAAATCAACACATTTCATCACAAATGAGAAAACAATAAAAGTTTCTAACTCATAAAGAGAACATAAACGAGAAGCCGAAACCACATAACATTCACTTAAAGACTTTTGCTATGTTCTCAATTTGACACAACACAATTGTTACATTCACTATTAAAACTATATCAAATCAATTCAGGAAAAAGAACCCTAAATTGCTTACCTCAACCATCTCAACATTTCCGGCGCTCTCAAAGAGTTGAGCGAGCTGAGCGCTATCAACGTTAAAGGAAAGGTTACCGACGAAGAGTTTAAGGTCAGGAGAGAATGAGCTACGCTCCGGCGGCGAATCGTCACCGTCAGCGAACATGTCATCTTCCTCCACCTCGAAATCAGAGGAAACAGCAACATTCCTGACAAACGGAGACGGAGCAGAGCGTTTCACCAAGGAGGAAGCGAAGATAGAGACAAAATGGTCTGAGTGAAGTTTAAAGGAGAGGGAAGGAGTCAAAACGGAGACGGAAGCAGGCCTGGAAACGTGGAGAGGAAGGGATTTAGTGTTGAAGGCAGAAAGAGAAGAAGCGGAGGCAGACATGGCTTAAGCTCTGAGAATTTTCTCGAGGCTAAAGCTCTGAAGCTGCTTGTGAAGGGATAAGGTTTAAGGATTCTGCAAAGAGATTCGAGAGTTTTTGATTTTATTGGCAAAATGAAACTTTTTTTTTTATATCGAATTTGGGATTTCTAAAAAATATTATTTTATTATTTTATCGAATTTTGTTGATCTATACGATTCCTAAATCAAAAGTTTTATTAATATATTATATTAATTTATAAAAATTTTACTGTACTTTGATAATTATAATGTACCCACATAATCCTATTCTCGACTATGGCTCACATGATTTTAAAGTATTTATACTTTATCATCCTCTAATCCCACGCCATCGTGTGCGTTTACATTAATATTTCAAATAGATGGTTTGGGATCACTATTTTAATTTTTTGGAGATTGAGTAACTCATGCCGAAATTAACATGTATAGCCGTGGATTCCCATTATAAAATACAGATAGGTCTAAAGAACAAATAGAAACATATTTAAATATAATCAATGGTTGAGAAAAAAACGTTTTTATTGTTTTGTGATTTGTTTTGTAGTGACTATACGTATCCTTGCGTACGCCATAGTTACACCAAACTATTTATAAAAGGTTGAACATAATTTTACGATTATTATTCTAACTTTATAATATTTATATACTTATATAATTTACTAACAAAATTTATGTAAACAAATTTTTATAGATATAGACGATGGGAATAACTATGAGCATATGGATAATAGTTTTGGATTCGGATAAAATCCAATTAGATTCGTTTCTATCGGGTTTATGTATTTACTATCTAATAAGATAATTATGAACATTCGGTTCGGTTTCATTTGGAGTCTCGGGTTAAAAACCTATAAATACCCAAAAATAGATATTCGATCGGTTCGGGTATAAAATATCCATATATCCGAAATGTAACTAAACTATCCGAAAACACATACAATTTAATATACACAAACACATATAAAACTCATATTTAAAATTTTGAACTCAGATTCGGATCGGATTTTTCGGGTCCTTGGGTTCGGATATTTTGCTCAGAGCTATTAAAAATCCTAAATTCTCATAAGTGTTATCTTAAATTTATGGGTACCCGATGGGTATCGGATAAAATTCGGATCCAAATACCCACATATATGACTATACATGATCCAATAGAATAATTTTAAAATTTCGAATTCTGATTCGGATTGGATTTTCGGGTGGGATTTGGGTCGGATCCTCTGGTTCCAGTATTTTGCCTATGACTAACCACAATCCAGCAACATGGATGCTTGATGTTAGTTCACAATCTGTAGAGCTTAAACTTGGCCTTGATTTCGCAAACATCTACCATGAATCTGCTCTTTATAAGTGAGCAAATCTTCTAAACTATGCATAAATGGTACTCTTCTAAAAATATATAGTTTACTGAAACATGTGTGATTGTTAAAGGAGCAACTTAGAGCTTGTGAAACAGTTGAGCCAACCAAATTCAGGATCAAGTGATTTACAGTTTAAAAGAACTGTTGCACAAAGTTCCTGGGGACAATTCAGATCTATTCTATGGAAAATGAGTTTGTCGTATTGGAGAATCCCTTCTTATAACCTAATGTGTATAGTGCACACATTAGTCTCTTCTTTGATCTTTGGCGCACTCTTTTGGAAACAAGGCCAGAAAATGTAAGCATATCGTCTTTTTGAAAAAGTAGATTAACACATATCTCTTATATAATACCTTAGGTCTCATCTTATTAACAAAATATTGATTTGTGTTTTCTTGTTTGTAGAGATACTCAACAGAGTTTGTTCACGGTACTTGGAGCAATCTTTCGCGCGGTACTCTTCTTAGGAATAAACAATTGTTCATCAGCTCTTCAATATTTCGAAACAGAGCGAAATGTTATGTACCACGAAAGATTCGCAGGGATGTACTCAGCTACTGCTTTCGCATTGAGTCAAGTGGTGACTGAGATACCTTATTTGTTCATACAAAGCGCCGAGTTTGTGATCATAACATATCCGATGATCGGTTTCTATCCTTCTGCCTATAAAGTCTTTTGGTCACTCTACTCTATGTTTTGCTCTCTTCTCACTTTCAACTACCTCGCAATGTTCCTCGTCTCCATCACACCAAACTTTATGGTTGCCGCGATTCTTCAATCGCTCTTCTATGTTAATTTCAACCTTTTCCGGGTTTTTGATCCCCGAAAACGGTAAGAGTGGTCGATCCTCTATTTTTCTTTACGAGAATCTTTACTAAGAAGAAATGTTTTGTAATGTTTTATTTTTGTGTTTTGGAAAACTGCAACAAGTTCCAAGGTGGTGGATTTGGTTATATTATCTAACACCAACGTCTCGGACACTCAACGGGTTTTTCTCGTCTCAGTACGGTGATATTCATGAAGAGATCAATGTCTTTGGAGAATCCACGACGGTTGCTAGATTTTTAGAGGACTATTTTGGATTTCATCATGACCGTTTGGCTGTTACGGCGGTTCTTGTCATCGCTTTTCTTATTGCATTGGTTTCTATGTTTGCATTCTTGGTTGGCAAACTTAACTTTCCAACGAAGATAATCACGCCAATTAATCTTCCTCTTTTTTAAAATAAACAAATAATTTTTTTGGTGAAAATAAACAAATAACTTTTTTTTTGGTTATGGATGTACATATATATGAATTTCAAGAAAGTAAACATAGCTTTGGCTAATTGTCTCTATGGGTTTAGATCAACAAGAAGTTAATTAAAAATTACGTCTTCAGATATAGTTAAACTTGATTGATAAGTAACGAACTGAAATGAAAATTGATGCCAATCCCTTAACTCATGGATAAATACAAGAATATATACCATTATTTTTATTTTGTCCAATTAAATTTCAGTTATGTATTTAAAGAAATAATGTAGAAATATATTTGGATAATTTGTAATATCTTCTCTTCTAATTTCTTAGTATTTTTTTTTCTAGAAACTTTTTTCAAAAGAGACCTCTGAAAGGGTTAATATAATTTGATTTTTTTTAAGTACTAGTTGACCAAACATATCATATTCCTTTTTGTATTTTTTACAATCAAATAGTTAATATTTATTATTAAAAAAATGTATATTTGATATGTTTATCAATGATTAGTCAATACCTTTTTTTTTATTTGTAAAAATTTGATAGTCCTATTTTTTTTTTTTTTAAACATTCTTATGATGGTTTTAAAAACTTTAGAAATCACCAAACCGAAGCGGTCAACGCAAGAGGCTCGGTCTGCTCCTACAGGAAGGCGGTTCGCTTTTCTCAAAGGCCATAGCCAAAATCTCGACGAGATCCAACAGTGCTCTATGCGCATCCTTGTCGATCGAAACTCTAATCACTCGTCCTGTCTCGATCAACCGTATATACATTGATCTGTTTTTGATCGAGCGATTCGATAGGGAATCGCTATGTGAATCCGAATTCTATCAGCTTCTTGGGATTTTCGCGGTTTCGTATTCTGTTTCATATTCTTCAGCTCGTTCCCGGGTAAATGTTAATCTGAGCTCCTCCTTTTGATTTTTAGATTCAATTTCGAATTTTCTCGTACTGAAATTGGGAACATTTTAGAACAGTTTCATCTGATTGTAAATAAGTCTTTTCGTTGATCGTTGTTTTTGATCTTCACAGGAACAATACTAACACAAGAAGTTACACTAGATTCGATTCAAATATTCGAGACTCACGATTGGTTCTCGAGTAAGCCTACAGTATACTTTCAATGTAAATCATGAGATAGCTGGTTTCTTGCTCATTTGGTTTTGATTATCTTGTTAAATTTCCATAGCTCTAGCAATATTGTTTGATCTCAATTCAGGAATAAAAAAGAGTTGCCTTTAACTTAGTTCTTGGCTATTGACTGATTATTTTGGGATATAATTTTGGTTGCTGATTCTGCTTCAGAATTGGATCTTAGGACTACTACCTTGGTTTGAGCGAATTAGATTTGAGAAAAAGAACATGAACTGCTCCCTTATAAATGGCTATTAGATCGATATAGTTGGTAGAAAGGTTTCTTCTTCTGTGAAATCTAGTTATAGGGAAAACCAATAGGTTGTCTTATGTTGAAGGTTATTATTATCATCACTGTCTTTGAGCTCTATTTTTGTTTTTTTTTTTTGATATTTTCAGCCCCTAACCGAACTTAATGGAACAAAATGCAAGAGATGTGGAATCTATGAGGACGAGACACTTACTTATGATACATTTGTCGAATGGGAGTTTTGTCCTGATTTCACAGCAGAGGGTAGACACACGTGTCAAGGAGAAAGAATTCAATGCTACTTTTCTCTGCCATGGATGCTCACAAGTCGGAGCTGGTGAGTTACCTAGCAAAACATCATTGCTCTTAAGGACATTCATTACTCTTTCCTCCAACTATAAAACCTTACTCTTCCATGTGTCTCTGTTGGTTCTAGCTTCAGTTTGATTCTGTTCTCGAGACTAATGTGATCGAGAATATCATATGTATGTTTTTTTCTATTTGCAGGTTCGAATAAAGAATCCGGCTCTGAGAAGGAAGAAAAAGGGCGCGGAATGCATCCTGCAATTGTGGTACTAATTGTAGTACTGGCATTAGGTGTAGTTGCGGTTGGACTTACTGTAGGTTATAAGTATTGGAGGAAGAAGAAACGGCAACAAGAGCAGGCCCGGTTTCTCAATCTGTTCGAAGATGGTGACGAAATTTAAGATGAACTTGGCCTTGAAGATACCCTATGAAGCTAAGGTCAGTGTGGAGTAGCAACTCAAAGTCACCTCTATCTCACATACATAGATCTCACAAGCATTTGTGTTTTGGTCCGAATAGAGGAGAAAAAGGAAACAGTGATCAACATACAAACATTTGTGTCATCCATAGACATGTCAATGTTGTTATTTTTATCCAAAATGTTTGACAATTAAAAGATTATAAAAGAGTTGGGGCCGCGATCGTTTTCGTCAATATGTGAATCTTTTGGCAAAAACTCTGGGTTAAAAAGAACTCGTAAATATAAAAGTTGAAAGCCAAAAGATAGTCAAGCTGCTTTATTCTTAAAGAAGTCTACAAAACGAGAACCTTATAAATTTTGTCCGTTGATAAACAAATTCATGAAAAACAACATAGAAGAGTTTCAAAAGTTGTCTAAAAACAAACCAAAAGAGTGTCACAAAAGAAAGCAAACCAAGCATGAAAAGGAAAATATCAAGCAGAATGGAAAGGGGGAGGAACCACATCCATCGGTTCACAGTACACCATTGGCCTTGATCTGTTGAGGCAATGAGAGCCATCAAGGTGACTCACTGCCTTTAGGGGAAAGGCGGTTAGGCTCAGACACATCATCGATGGGACTCCTGTCTTCACTATTAAGTCCAACAGGACTTTCATCACCTCCAACAATGGGACTCACAGTGTTCCTGCCATTACCATTCTCTTTTGGGCTACCATCATAGTCTGATCCCTCTTGCTTTTCATGCTTTGGGCTTGCATCTATCACTCTTCGGTCAGGACTCATGCTTTGGTCCCTGCCTTTGGGAGATACAGATCGCTCTACTGCCTTAGGACTGTGTGATCTATCCTCCGCGCTTCTCTCTCTTCTCACTGGGGATCGTGATCGACTAATGAAAAGAAAAATAAAGTCAACAAAAGTGCATAAGCCAATTGAAAGACCTATAGCTTCATGAGGAATTAGCATTGTTAATATTAGAACATTTCTCTTATTAATACCCAACAACGCTCAGAATCACTTCTACAATGCTGCGGAAAATAGTTGTCTTAGTGTATGCTTAGGACCAAAAACTATCACAATTCCAGAACAAAGCTCAGTATTGTTATAATTACACACAAAATTATTATTGTAAGGCAAAGTTTTTGGATTCTCATTTATATTCCGCACGTGCATTTATAAAACAATTTTCCAGAAGTCCAAGTTTACCACTAACCTGTAGCTGCGACCACGACTGTAACTACGGCTACGGCTTGGGCTCCTTCGGCGACGAGGGGAGCGGGATTTCACTGGTGACCTGGAGTAGCTTCCACCCTGTCTGGAGTATTATAGTCCAAAAGAGAGGTGAGAAGAAGCTTAAAGGATAGAAGATACTGTGCAAAAAACAAGGAATAGAAAATATAAGTACCTGGCCTTCTTTGGACTAGGACTGTTTTTGCAGTTTCTCTCAATGTGTCCTCTTTCTCCACAGCGGTAACACTTGTTCTTCCAGTCTCCTGCAGTGCAGTCTCGAGCCCAATGACCATCAACACCACAATTAAAACAGCGACCAGAACCAGGAGGTGGACCTCTGCTACCATGATCCCCCCGAGAAGAACGAGGCGCCTATCATAAATGAATAAAGGTAAGACATCAGTAAATTTTAATCCAGGACATCAAACCAATGGAGGAACTACTAGTGTAGAGACACAAACAACTAACCCCTCTTGAAGCCTCCACAGTGATGCGACTTCCATCGAAATCCCGTCCATCCAAGTAGTATCTTGCGTCATCAGCATCACGAGGATCGCTAAATTCCTGTTCTCAAAATGTGAGTGCCAATGATAGATGCATAGTATATACAAGTTTGTCCACATGACTAACTTGACAAACCAAACCCATGGATGAAAAAAGATAGGTATTATTATACTTACAACAAAGGCATAATCACGCTTCATATCCACGTCTCGTACTCTGCGGAAATTGTTGCCAGAAAATCAAGGCCATCATTACTTAAGGTACTTCGAAACACCATTTTCGAGATTTGATGCCATTTCCATTAAAAACATGCAATAAATCTACAAACAAAATAGCCGATGCACTCTCTATACACCAGGCGAGAATTTGCACCAATTACACCAACTCCACCCACTCATCAAACATCTCTCCAGGTTAGGCAAACCCCCAGAAACCTTCAACAAGATCATTCAAGTTAACAAAAAAAAAAATCCACTAAACCTAAATCCAGAATTTTCCCGCATGGATGCAAAGAAAGAAGTAAACGTATCCCCTTTAATTCTAATCCCATGCTCAATATCAAAGTAGAATCATCCCAGATCCATACCAAAGAACAAAAATAAGAAATTCAAACACATACATTCATCTCTTCAAACACACACAAAAATCAAAATAGGTCAATCAAAGCATAAAAAAAAAAGATTAATTACCTTCCATATCTGCTGAAAAGACGCTCAAGGTCTCTGGTACGAGTTCTAGATGATAATCGACCAACATAGAGGCGAGTGTTTCCAGAGCGATCATCAAAGCGAGGCATTATCAAATCTGCAAAATTTGCAGCATTATCTACATATATATCAAATTAGAAAAAGAATCACACTAGCCTATTAAAATCATATTAAACAAGAAAAAAAAGAGCAAAGCAAAGATCAGAGAAATAGAACACTAACTCACACTTATACGAATCAGCCTATGTTACAAAAATCGAGAAACGAAGGAACCCAAAAGAAGAACATATTCAGGGAGAGATTATGAATCCATAATCTAAAGCGCGAAGAACAAAAAATCGTAACTCAAAGGATCTGATTACAGATTCTTCATACCTTGAAATTGAGAAGGAGAGTGCGAATCGCAGTAACCCTAATAATTTTCGGAACCAATAAAGTGAACTGCGGACAATACTGCAATATAGTCTTTCACCCCTATCTTATAAATGTCGAAACCGACGACATTCAACGGTAGCGATTCGTTTGTTGTTGTTTCAATCAACGGTTTATATTTAACAGCAAGATAAGCATCGATGTTACCGATAGAACTGGCTCGCAATTTATTGGGCCTAATAGTACTTGTCTTAAAGCCCATTAAAGATTTTAGTTTAATAGGTACGATTCTAAGCGCTTCTTTCTTTGTTATTGTTTTCCAATAAGACAACAAACAACAGTTCTCATTGATTTACATCGTATCTTTTAGATTAAAATAAAATTTTCATTTGGTTTTAATGATTCATCCTGCTAACAGCATTTTTCAGATGATCTTAAAAGTGGTAGACAGTCCAGTGAAAATATAGATTCGGAGTTTTGGTTATCACGAGTGGTTTTTTTTGCTTCCGCTAGAGTAGAAGAAATCAGTAAACCAATATTAGATCGCAACTTTGAGATGGGCCTGCTTTGAAACAGCCCATATAAGTTATGATTTTGGCCAAAACACAATCATAATGAAAAATATAAAATCAACTAAAAAGACGAAAAAATCGTCGTATATAAAACACAATTATAGAGCTTACAGTATATTCTTGATGTTTCATTTATTTTGTTAAATTACAATTAATTTATTACATTAAAATCCATAAGTCAAGAAATAAATACGAACAGAAAAAATAAATTAGCAATAAAGCAAAGAAATAATATAAACTAATAATATCTCTTCTGTTTTAGTAATATGTTGAGCACTGTCTTTCTGTGAACTTTGGTTTGGAATTATGATTTTGAAGCTTTGTATTTAGTTTAGATTGTGCGTGGTATGCTTCAGTAAAGTTTGTGTTTGTGGTATATAATTGTGTTTGTGTTTGTGTGCTTTGGTTTTTTTTTTTTTTGGTGCGCGTGATAGGTTTGTGCTCTAAATGATGTGCTTGTGTTAATGTTATTAATGACATTATTGGTAATTTGATGATGTTTTGCTAATAAAATGTTCCAGAAACCTGTAAAACATGAGGAGAAAAAAATTCAGCTAACAATAAAAGAAATACCAAACAACATATAAAAGAGAACAGAAGACTTAGCTTTACGCATAGGTGGAACCAACGGCAGTGGTTCTGAGTGCAGTGCCAAATAAGAAAAGATTTAAAAATTCTTAATACTAACCCTTATTCACATTCATAACAAAAATATGCCACCAAAAATAGAAATCCTTACCTATACACTTTGTCAAGAGATCTACAATCTCTAGGATATGTGCGAATCTTCACACTAGTCATGTCCTGCACTAACAAAGTAAAAGTTATATTGAAGCATCATAAAAATGATATGATATATACGTAAGAAAGCTCAATCACATACTATATTAGTTTTACAAGGAATAGAAAATATCAAGCACTGGCCTTCTTTGGACTAGGACTGTTTTTGCAGTTTCTCTCAATGTGTCCTCTTTCTCCACAGTGGTAACAATTGTTCTTCCAGTCTCCTGCAGTGCAGTCTCGAGCCCAATGACCATCAACACCGCAATTAAAACAGCGACCAGAACCAGGAGGTGGACCTCTTCTACCATGATCCCCCGAGAAGAACGAGGCGCCTATCATAAATGAATAAAGGTAAGACATCAGTAAATTTTAATCCAGGACATCAAACCAATGGAGGAACCACTAGTAAAGAGACAAACAACTAGCCCCTCTTGAAGCCTCCACAGTGATGCGACTTCCATCGAAATCCCGTCCATCCAAGTAGTAGCTTGCGTCATCAGTATCACGAGGATCGCTAAATTCCTGTTCTCAAAATGTGAGTGCCAATGATAGATGCATAGTATATACAAGTTTGTCCACATAACTAACTTGACAAATCAAACACATGGATAAAAAAAGATGGGTATCATTATACTTACAAAGGCATAATCACGCTTCATATCCAAACAACATATAAAAGAGAACAGAAGACTTAGCGGCAGTGGTTCTGACTGCAGTGCCAAATAAGAGAAGATTTAAAAATTCTTAATACTAACCCTTATTCACATTCCTAACAAAAATATGCCACAAAGTAAAAGTTATATTGAAGCATCATAAAAATAATATATACGTAAGAAAGCTCTAAAACAAAAAATCAAGAAAGAGACTTACCAAAGTTGTATAATCTTTGATTCAAATAGTAAAGCCAACTTTGTCCAAATAAGTGAAGAAATAAATACGAAAAGTAAAAATAAATTAGCAATAAAGCAAAGAAATAATATAAACTAATAAATTACAAAATCAGCTAGGAAAGAATAAAATAAAAAAATTCAAACAAAAGAGAGATAGAGGCTACTCACCACAAGAAGTCAAGAACACGTGAATGTTTGTGAAATTTGTTTTAGTACATCTGTTTTAGTAATATGTTGAGCACTGTGTTTGTGTGAACTTTGGTTTGGAATTATGATTTTGAAGCTTTGTATTTAGTGTAGTTTGTGCATGATATAAATGCTTCAGTAAAGTTTGTGTTAGTGGTATATAATTGTGTTTGTGTTAATATCTGTGATATATAATTGTGTGTGTTTGTGTTATATAATTGTAATTGTGTGTGATAAATATTTGTGTTTGTGTTATATATTTGTGTTTGTATTATATATTTGTGTTTGTATTATATATTTGTGTGTTTGTGATATATAGTTGTGTGTTTGTGTGCTTTGGTTTGACTGTTTTTTGGTGTGCGTGATAGGTTTGTGCTCTAAATGATTTGCTTGTGTTAATGTTATTGGTAATTTGATGATGTTTTTTGCTAATAAAATATTCCAGAAACCGGTAAAACATGGGGAAAAAAAAATTTAGTTAACAATAAAAGAAATACCAAACAACATATTAAAAGAGAACAGAAGACTTAGCTTTACGTATAGGTGGAATCAACGGCAATGGTTCTGACTGCAGTGCCAAATAAGATAAGATTTAAAATTTCTTAATGAGCCCTTATTCACATTCCTAACAAAAATATGCCACCAAAAATAGAAATCCTTACCTAAACACTTTGTCAAGAGATCTATAATCTCTAGGATACGTGCGAATCTTCACACTAGTCATGTCCTGCACTAACAAAGTAAAAGTTATATTGAAGCATCATAAAAATGATATGATATATACGTAAGAAAGCTCAAAAATAAAAAATCAAGAAAGGGTCTTACCAAAGTTGTATAATCACCTGGCCTTCTTTGGACTAGGACTGTTTTTGCAGTTTCTCTCAATGTGTCCTCTTTCTCCACAGCGGTAACACTTGTTCTTCCAGTCTCCTACAGTGCAGTCTCGAGCCCAATTACCATCAACACCACAATTAAAATAGCGACCAGAACCAGGAGGTGGACCTCTGCTACCATGATCCCCCCGAGAAGAACGAGGCGCCTATCATAAATTAATAAGGTAAGACATCAGTAAATTTTCATCTAGGACATCAAACCAATGGAGGAATCACTAGCATAGAGACACAAACAACTAACCCCTCTTGAAGCCTCCACAGTGATGCGACTTCCAACGAAATCCCGTCCATCCAAGTAGTATCTTGCGTCATCAGCATCACGAGGATCACTAAATTCCTGTTCTCAAAATGTGAATGCCAAGATAGATGCATAGTATATACAAGTTTGTCCACATGACTAACTTGACAAATCAAACCCATGGACAAAAAAAGATGGTTATTATTATACTTACAACAAAGGCATAATCACGCTTCATATCCACGTCTCGTACTCTGCGGAAATTGTTGCCAGAAAATCAAGGCCATCATTACTTAAGGTACTTCGAAACACCATTTTTGAGATTTGATGCCATTTCCATTAAAAACATGCAATAAATCTACAAACAAAATAGCCGATGCACTCTCTATACACCAGGCGAGAATTTGCACCAATTACACCAACTCCACCCACTCATCAAACATCTCTCCAGGTTAGGCAAACCCCCAGAAACCTTCAACAAGATCATTCAAGCTAACAAAAAAAAAATCCACTAAACCTAGATCCAGAATTTTCCCCTATGGATGCAAAGAAGAAGTAATAGCATCCCCTTTAATTCTAATCCCATGCCCAATATCAAAGTAGATTCATCCCAGATCCATACCACATAACAAAGATAAGAAATTCAAACACATACATTCATCTCTTCAAACACACACAAAAATCAAAATAGGTAAATCAAAGCATAGAGAAAAAGATTAATTACCTTCCATATCTGCTGAAAAGACGCTCAAGGTCTCTGGTACGAGTTCTAGATGATAAGCGACCAACATAGAGGCGAGTGTTTCCATAGCGATCATCAAAGCGAGGCATTATCAAATCTGCAAACTTTGCAGCATTATCTACATATATATCAAATTAGAAAAAGAATCACACTAGCCTATTAAAATCATATTAAACAAGAAAAAAAAAGAGCAAAGCAAAGATCAGAGAAATAGAACACTAACTCAGATCTCTACGAATCAGCCTATGTGACAAAAATCAAGAAACGAAGAAACCTAAAAGAAGAACATATTCAGGGAGAGATTATGAATCCCTAATCAGATTAAACAAAAAGAAACCTAAAAGAAATTTAAACAGAAGAAACGAGAAACCACCAATTGAAATCCATAATCTGAAGCGCGAAGAACAAAAAATTGTAACTCAAAGGTTCTGATTACAGATTCTTCATACCTTGAGATTGAGAAGGAGAATGCGAATCGCAGTAACCCTAATAATTTTCGAAACCAAGAAAGTGAACAGCGGACAATACTGCAAAATAGTGTTTCACCCCCATTTTATAAATGTCGAAACCGACGACATTCAACGGTACCGATTCGTTTGTGGTCATTTCAATCGACGGTTTATATTTAATAGCAAGATAAGCGTCGATGTTACCGTTAGAGTTAACTCGCAATTCATTGGGCCTAATACTACTTGTCTTAAAGCCCATTAAAGATTTTAGTTAAATAGGTACGATTAATCTTAAAACAAGCCCATTAAAGATTTTAGTTAAATAGGTACGATTAATCATAATACATCCTCAGTGGATTAATTAAGACAAGACACAGGACAAAGATTTTAAAAATCAGCGACGTTTGCTCTTGCTTCCGATCAAGAGTGTGAAGAAGAAGAGAACTCCGCTACAGTGATCCACAAACAGTTCCATTTGCTGATTACTTTGATCCCTTGTTGTTTCAAAATATTGATCCCAGTCGTCACACACGTCTCCGCCGTCACGTTGATACCTATAACGTCACTCATGCTCTTCAAAAGGCCGATTTTCACGGCGGATGGAACTTATTCCAGCGGAGAATTATCGAACATATGAATCCCTCGAACGAAACATTTCGTCGCATCTTCGAATTCGTTCTGTATTACTCCTTCGTAAGGGTATTTCACAAGGGAGAGGTAGTGAAACCAGATCCAGTAGAGTGGGATTCGATCTAGAGAGATGAAGAATTCGGAGAAGAGGAGGAAATAAGCGAGGATCGCTACAACCACCGTGAATCCGATCATCACGTGTGAGACAATGCCGGATAAGAACGTTACGAAGGAGCTTCCCGTCCAAAACGCTGCGAGGATTGTTAAGAAGAAGAAGAGGAATCCCTCGGAGCCACCGGCAAGACCTACGGACCAGAATGTTGTGGCGGAGAAGCTAGCGGATAAGATTACAAGAGCAGGGAGTGAGATTATTGTATGAGCGAGGACGTGTGATGATAAGCGTTGTAAGCTGTTTCTCTCATGAATATGTAACGTTCTTGTAGAAAGACTGGTATTGCTTCTGCACATGTGTAGAATGTTGTTGACATTGCGAACACAAAAAACCCTAAACGTTCTCGTATACCTCTGGGTGAATTGTCTAGTTTCCAGAATATGGCTAGGATTGTTCCGGTGACTAGAACAGCTCCGAGTCGGATTCCGAATAGCTCTGGTTGTCTTCTTGAGTTTAGTGAACGATGCGCGTTATACGTTTCAACGAGTTCAAATTTTCGAGCTAAAGGTATTTCCAAGAGATGTGGATGTGACAAAATCGGCGAATATATTGACATTAGAATGGAACCGTTATATCCTTTGATGCGTTGCTTTCGAGAAAGTTTGTTGACTTCTAATGTGTCTTATAAATTACAAGGACCTTGTTTCTTATTGTAAAGTTTCAACACGTTTTCAAATGGATTTATTAAAATTTGCTTAAGGAAATGGATGTTATAGTGATAGACAAAATTTTACTCGAGGAAGAACTTACAATTTTTTTTGTTAAAGAAACTTAAAAAAAAAAAAGTATTGCATAGAATTTGATTAATAGAAATTGTTAGGAGAATGAAATGAGTGGCACAAAACTCGAATGTCAAAACTGAAATCGTTTCTCAGTATTTGATTGAAGTAGTATGAGAGCCATCATCTCTTATGTATATTTATTTATTTTTGTTGGCACATCATCTCTATGTACTGTTACTACTGTACAACATATTCTTTTTTTTTGTATGGGTTTGAAAATGAAAATATCATATTCGAATTCACCCAAATTGGCTCCAATGGATCCTCTATTAGGCCACCCACCTGCCTGTTGGAGTTTAAATTTTGGTTAACTTATAAACCAAGTAATTTTATACCCAAAAAATGGTTTAATATTTAAAGGTTTTATTAAGTTATAAGATAAGTTTAGGATATTATTAGATAAGTTAAACCTTCTCTTGTTCTTATCTATTTCGATTCTTTGTTTTCAATATTTGGTATCAGAGTTTCAAGGTTCTTGATCCTTGGAGAAAGAGAGCTTCAAGGTGTTTGATCCTTGGAGAAAGAGAGATTCAAGGTGTTTAATCCTTGGAGAGAGAGATCAATAGAAGACAAGAACGTGACGTTTTTGAGATGGGAGATATCACGAACGTTGCTCAACAAAAGGATATACTTCCTACATCCTTATAATGTCCCATGTTGAATTTAACTAACTACATGGTGTGGCCCATGAGTATGAAAGCTATGTTGCAAATTCATAAGGTATGGGAAACGATCGAACCGGGCTCAAGCAACCCTTACAAGAATGTTGTCGCAACTGGTTTGCTATTCCAATCAATCTCGAAGACTCTTATCTTACAAGTAGGAGATCAAAATTCTCCGAAAAGAATTTGGGAAGCAATCAAGGCTCGTAACCTTGGAGCTGATCGCGTTAATGAGGCGAGGCTTCAAACTCTCCAAGCTGAGTTTGAAAAAATCAAGATGCGAGATACGAATACGATAGATAGCTTCGCCGGAAAGCTATCGGAACTAGCTTCAAAATCGGCTTCTCTTGGTGAATCGATTGAGGAGGCTAAACTTGTGAAGAAATTTCTTAATTGTCTACCAAAGAGCAAGTATATCCAAATCGTTGCTTCTCTTGAACATGTCCTAGACTTGAAAACAACAAGCTTCGAGGATATAATCGGAAGGCTCAATGCGTACGAAGAAAGAATTCATGAAGACAACTATGGAGAGACGCAAGATAAGTTGCTTTTCACAAATACGGATCAACAAACCTTTGTTGGAGGAAGATGTAGTGGCTTTGGAAGAGGGGGCAGAGGAAATAGAGGAGGAAGAGGCTGTGGAAGATCAAACTACCAAGATATTTCACAAACGGAACAAAGTCAAACGAAAAAAAAGAAAGATTACTAGAAGATAACTTGTTTTCGATGTGAGAAAAAATGTCACTTTACCTTTAATTGTCCCGAGAAGAAGCAAAAGCCTCAAGAAGTAAACAAAGTAGAGACGGAAGAAGCAGATCTACCTCTTTATCTCCATGAGATAGTGTTCTTGAATGAGGAAAAAGTTCAACCGAAGAACTATGAAACCGAGAATCAAGAAGAAGGACTTTGGTATCTCGACAATGGAGCTAGCAATCATATGACCGGTGTGAAGACATATTTTTGTGAGCTCAATGAAAGTATCAAAGGGAAGGTGAGATTCGTAGATGGATCTTGTGTCGAGATAGGTGGGAAAGGCTCGATCTTTTTCCAAAGCAAAACCGAAGAACAAACACTAATCAAGGAAATCTATTATATTCCAAGTTTGAAAAGTAATATTCTTAGCTTAGGAAAAGCTACGGAAGTTGGATGTGAGGTCTTAATGAGACAAGATCATCTCACGGTACATGATCCAAACGGAAGGCTTCTAGTAAAAGTAACAAGATCTCCTAATAGGCTCTACAAAATCAAGCTACAAATCGGTAAACCATTATGCTTTCACTCAAGGATAGATGATGAAGCATGGATATGGCACGCTAGGATGGGGCATGTAAGCTTCAAAACACTTAATCTCATGTCTAAACACGAGCTTGTTCAAAGTTTATCGGAAATTGAAGAAGAGAAGAGGTTATGCGAATCTTGCTTGGTAGGGAAGCAAGCTCGACACTCGTTCCCTAAGAGCTCTATTTTTTGAGCTTCTAAGGCTTTGGAACTGCTACACGGTGACTTATGCGGTCCCATAAATCCATCTACAATCGCCCATAACAAATACATATTTGTTATAGTAGATGACTTCTCAAGATACATGTGGACAATTTTGATCAGAGAAAAGAGTGAAGCGTTCAAAAAATTCAAGACATTCAAAGGGTGTATGGTCATGACTTTAAGGACTGATAAAGGAGGAGAATTCACCTCAAAAGAGTTCCAAGACTTTTGTGAAGAAAGCGGGATCAAGAGACATCTTACAGCTCCTTATACTCCTCAACAAAATGGAGTTGTTGAGAGGAGAAATATGACTCTTGTGGAGATGACAAGGAGCATACTTAAAGCCATGAAAGTCCTAAATTATCTATGGGGAGAAGTTGTTTGTCATTCAACCTACTTGATCAATAGAGTTTCGATAAGGACATTAAATAATATGACCCCCTACGAATGCTTAAAGGAGAAGAAGCCGGGAAGGAGCAAAAAGTCGACATATTGACAAAAACTTTGGCGAGGATTAAGCTTGGAGAAATGAGAGACTTGATTGGTGTTCAAGATCTTTCAAAAGTTAACTCAAAGCTTAAGAGGGAGATTGTTGGAGTTTAAGCTTTGATTAACTTACAAACCAAGTAACTCTATACCGAATGAATGGTTTAGTGTTTGAGGGTTTTATTAAGTTATAAAATAAGCTTAGGATATTATTAGATAAGTTTGGATTTGTTTAGGATTTATCTAGATCCTAATTCTAATAGGTTTATGTGAGTTGTGACTTCCCTATATAAACACTTAATGGGTTGTGTCAAGGTTTAAGAGAGTTAAGAGAGTATTAGTTTTGAATAATTTTCTAATACAATTTAAGTAATGGATTTCTTATACCTTCTCTTGTTCCTGTATATTTCGATTCTTAGTTTTCAATACTGCCAAACCTCGAGGAGTTGTATGTAGTGTCTTTGCTTAAACATTTTGTATATGTTTCATCACTAACCTCCAGTATATTCAAATCAAACGCAAATCACGTTAATGATCCCTTCACAACAATAACATCTAGAAACTGTACATATTATAGTGAAATTACGTCATATCATAATCACACTTGACGACATAATCAAATCTAGAAGCGAAACATATAATCTCTAACGTAAAAAATCTATAAAGAAAATAAAGAGAGCGAAATACTGCATCAAGTGATCGCCGTGTAACTACTTTAACATCACCATCGCTCTTACGGTTGAATCTGTCCAGATCCAAAGCGCTTTTTCCCGGCGTTTCGGAGATCTCATTTTTACAGGCGACGAGATCTATCGGAGACAGACGATGAAGCAGCTTCACAAGCAAATGAGCTCAAAGCGCGACGATGAGACGATTCCCATGAGCCAATCCAGTCCTTACTCTCCCAAGACCTTAAAGCATCCCGGATCTCTTCCTAGATCGCTTCACTACCTCTTCCGTGAACAGAGACTCCTCTTCATCCTCGTCGGGATCTTGATCGGATCCACTTTCTTCATCCTTTAGCCTTCTCTCTTCCGTTTAGGCGCCGCTGAGTCCACCTCCCTCATCACCAGATCTGTTTCCTACGCCGTTGGCGATTCCTCGCTTCCCAGGACGACTTTCAATTCCGGCGGCGGAGGTAAAACCGGTCGTGTTCCCGTCGGTATCGGACGGCGGAGACTGAGGATCGTGGTCACCGGTGGAGCTGGATTCGTCGGTAGTCATCTCGTTGCTAAGCTTATAGGGAGGGGAGATGAAGTGATCGTGATTGATAACTTCTTCACTGGTAGAAAGGAGAATTTGGTTCATCTATTCTCGAATCCAAGGTTTGAGCTTATACGACATGATGTGGTTGAGCCAATCCTCCTCGAGGTTGATCAGATTTACCATTTAGCTTGCCCAGCTTCACCTGTTCATTACAAGTATAATCCAGTGAAGACTATCATATCCTTTGATTACTTTTATATATTCTGCTTCGTTTTGCTGCTGCGGATCGTGATCTGCTTCCTAAATGCCAGTTCTGATTCCAAATCGATTTAGGCAATTTTTGATAAATTTCTTGCATCTAAATAGTAGTTGTTTTTTCCGGGAAAATGTTTTAGAACCTCTTATAGTTATGGTGATATTTCGTGACGAAATGCTTCCATTGGGAATGATCCTTGACCATGATTTTAGAAGACAAATGTAATGGGCAATCTCAATATGTTGGTTCTTGCAAAGAGAGTTGGGGCAAGGTTTTTGCTCACCAGCACAAGTGAAGTCTATGGAGATCCCCTTGAGCATCCACAGAAAGAGACCTACTGGAGAAACGTGAACCCAATCGGTGAGTTGAAAAATTCTGTATTTGTTCCGGAGTTCTTGGGATATATGAACGATAGGTTGATCACTAATTGCTGATATGTTTTTAAAGGTGAGAGGAGTTGCTATGATGAAGGAAAGCGTACTGCAGAGACCCTGGCCTTGGATTATCACCGAGGTGCAGATGTGGAGGTAAATTCTGATAATCATCCCATGGATTTTATTTTGCAAGCTCTTAGCTCGCTTGATGGAGAAATTGTACAATTTGCAACTCATACCCATTCACACATGGAAATTTGTATCCGTTTAGTATGGAAATCATCTACTTGTTGTTTATTAAGATGTTTACATTTGATGATGTTGTTTGTTCTTTTTGTTTTGAATGTTAGTATGTTTAGAATTGATGACTGTGTGTTGAAACCAGTGATATATGAGTGGTCTCTGACTATTTTTCAATTTCAGGTTAGAATTGCGCGTATTTTCAACACGATGGACCCAGAATGTGCCTCGATGATGGGCGTGTTGTTAGTAACTTTGTTGCCCAGGTTTGGCTCTTTCATCAAAAGACATAGGAAACTCTTTTCCAATGAAGCCTTTTAAAAACACTATGACAGAAGTATGTTTTATACCTATGCAGACCATCCGCAAACACTCAATGACTGTTTATGGTGATGGAAAACAAACTCGAAGCTTTCAGTATGTTTCTGACTTGGTACGTAATAACCTCTCTTTCAATCCATTCTGCTGTATGATTGATTTTCCCAAGCAGTGAAAAATATATATTTCCTTAATATTTAACTAAGATCTCTCTTTCTAGGTGGAAGGACTTGTAGGTTTAATCGAAAATGATCATGTAGGACCCTTCAATCTTGGTAACCCAGGAGAATTCACAATGCTTGAGCTTGCAGAGGTTTGCTTTACTTTTGCCATCTTCCTTTTCCTTGCCTTCAAAAAGAGAAATGAAACCCCAAAGGGGAAAATATAGACCTGGTCATTCAGTTTTCGATTTGATTTTGTTTGGTGTTTTTGTCCATCCTTAGTTAATAGCATCAACAATTCAGATGTTCTTATAAAGCAACTCAGTTTGTTTTGGGATCTTACTATGATAATCCATAAGAAATGCTCAATCCCGTGTATGAAATGAGAATTTGTGTGCAGGTGGTCAAGGAGGTGATCGACCCAAGCGCGACCATAGAGTTCAGACCAAACACAGGGGACGATCCTCACAAGAGGAAACCAGACATAAGCAAAGCAAAGAAACTGTTGAACTGGGAACCAAAGATCTCTCTGAGAGAGGGTCTGCCTCGCATGGTCAGTGACTTCCGTAACCGAATCTTGAACGAAGACGAAGGCAAAGGTCTCTAAGTCAGTCACACAGAGATAGTATTTTACCCTTTCTCATTTTATAATATGTATAGTCTCTTTTTCAAGAGCTCTGCTAAGTCTTTTTGTTCCTCCTACTCATTTTCTTTTTCTTGTTTCTCTGTTTTTTCTTTTTGTTCTTCCACTAAGACACAGATTAACATACATATATTAGCTGACATCTTTTTTTTTTTTTGTCTTAAATGGATTTTGCTATTGGGCCAGTCACTAGTATCCAGTGGGCTCACTTTCAGTGGAAGATAATTGTTATTTTTCTCTTGGTTCATACAAAGATTAGCGTTTCTACTCTACTCTTCACATTATATATGTACTGAGAACATCCTGGTCTCATTGGTAAATCTCTCGTTTCATACAAAAATTATCTTTCCGGAATATTTTAAAAAGACATAAAATGGACCCTTATTTTACCAAACAAACATTTGATGGACCGTTTCTTGTGTAAAATATGACACATTTGTTTGTTTGCGTTTGCATTTATTGTTAATTTATTTTAAATAAATGAACCATAGTTATAGTATTTTCTAAAAAATATTTGCTAATTACAAATCTGAAACGGAAAAAATTGCTCTAAACTATGTTGAGTCATTAGTGTTTGCCTTGCAACTCACAAACATATTTTTAAACGAAAAGGTTTAATACTATATAATTGCATGTAAATGCAAATCCAAATGCATCAATTAATTTTTGAATTTATTCGAGACATTTATGCAAGCTGATTGAGCTACAAAGTTAGTTGTGGGCATTTTTGTTTCCGCTTCAGGTAATATGCAATTCCGATAATTATTAATATATAATATATTTTTTTATCATTTTTAATTTACTGTTTTTAATTTATCGTAATTATTTTATTAATTAAAAAATTAATTAGAAAAATAGTAATTTTTATTAAAATTCTAAATTTAAAATAAATAAATTTTAGTTTAATAATATAATAATAGAGAATATTTTTTTAATAATATAATAATAGTGAATATTTTTTTTAGTGTAATATTTGGTTTTATGCTCGGAGATGGAAAAATTTTTAGTGCTAAAATTACACTAAAATAGTGTAGTTTTTACACTAAAATAGAGTTTCTAGTATGCTAGAACTTGAGATATAAGGAATCAATCGCTTTAGTGTATAAATTTCCATATCCGTTCAACTTCTACCTAGTTAAAATAAAAACTTGTATTTAAAGTCTTTCCTTTTCTATTAATTGCAGTTTCTGAACATAAAATGATCGGTCGAATTCAATACGCAACATTTGAATATATCCAAGAGAATAATGTAATGTAGTACATAAATATGGAATAGTGACATCTCAACTTCTAATACGTGTATGTGGATAATACAAGAGCGTTTCAACTCAACTCTCTGTTAAGTCTGACCTTACAACTTTACACACTCATGTGACACACTGACGCATTATCAATTACATCTATATTACGTATATTTTCCCTGTTTGTATAGAATAACGAGCTTTGTTTTTGCAAACTCTCAGCACAACAAAGAACATGAAAGGCAATATGTTTTGCGCATCGCAAGCATCGACGGCTACGGACGAACAGAACACTACGGCCCGAGCCATCGACCGTCATAATCCCATAATCAAAGATGGTCGGAGATCTTTCACGGCACCGTGCTCCTCCGGAGACGACTACGTTGCTTCGTACCGTCAGCTTTCTAAACCTACGAAAATACCCTCCTCCTCCTCCGGCTCCAGCGACGTCGGGAAGATAGTTCAGGTGGATAAGGGAAGGAGAAGCAATTCGGGGTCGTTGTTGAAGCTAATTAGCAGTGATGTTAGCTTAGCGAGGAAGAGTTTTGGCTGTGTTGCTACGACACCCAAAACACCTCCTGGTTCTACTAGGTATCTTCTGGGATCTGACTCGGTTTCTTTATCCGGGTCTAAGCGTCAGGATACGTTTATAACGGAGGAGGGTGAAGCTTCTGGGACAAAAAGAGGATCTGGTGCTGTAGAAGAGAAGAAGAAGACTACTTCTGGTTCAGACCAGGCAAGTAAAGTTGTCGTTTTACCGTACATGAGTGGCATGAATGTAAAATAAAGAGAGATTGGTGGGTAATTGTGTTGTGTTTTTTTTGGACTGTAGGTGGTTGTTCTTAGAGTGTCTCTTCACTGTCATTGCAGAGGCTGTCAAGGCAAAGTGAAGAAACATCTATCCAAAATGCAAGGTAAATTCCTTTTTTCATTTTCTAACCCTCTATTTTTTTAGTATTTACGTTTCAGCTACAACATATACATAATTTTATACGTCTGGATTTAGTTAGATTTGGGCATCTGCCAATTTGGTTTAGGGAATAAGAATTTAATTCTATTCAAATTTTCTTTGTATGTATTTACTATTTAGCTTTAGCTTGAAAACGTCTTTAAAATGGGATAAGATTAAGAACGTAACCATCGAAATGTACATAGTATATCCTTTTGGAACCGGTTTGTTTTATACACCATTGTAAATGTGTTTAAGCTAATGATAAATGGTTTTGGCAATAAGTAGGTGTAACATCCTTCAGCATAGATTTTGCTTCAAAGAAGGTAACTGTGACCGGAGACATCACTCCCTTGGAAGTATTGGGTTGCCTCTCAAAGGTCAAAAATGCCCAATTCTGGACACCACCACAATCATCACTCCCAAGGGCAAATCAGGAAATCTAAAAAACACACTCTTTTATGTATTTGTATTGTCTTCCTCTCTATTTGTTTGATTCAGATCAGTGGTAAAAGGTTGAAAGGACTTTCCTATTCCAGTTTCAATGTTCATTAAGAAGGACCAAAACTTTTTTTCAGGGACACATGCTTCTTTATGATGAAATTGTCATTACATATTGCATTTTCCTGTTTTTCTTTTTTCTTAAACTATGTAACAGAAATATTATTTAACTTTCTAGAAGATTGCACCTACCACAAACTCTGCTATGAGTTCATCTGTCAGCATTTTCTCAATCTCTCTACCTATTATTTCAATGTCATCTTCCAAGCTCAGCCACTGCATCTCTTTCTCATCCACATCATCTTTGCTTGGTTTCTCGTCTTTTCTTGTCACCAAATCGCGCAGAGTCTCTAGTATCTTGTTTGTATCCCATTTAGGGCAGACCCTTGTAGATTTCACCCAAGGGTGTGGATCAGAAAACTGCTTTAATATCTGCATAAGCTCTCTGCTGATCAGGTCAAAAAGGAACTTCCTTTCTAACCGGGTTGATGTTTCCACGCTGGAGTACTTCTTCTCGAGATCCTCAAACAAGGATGGATCTACAGGTACAGTTGTCATGAGAGTGTTGTGGTCTGACTCACTGAACCTTGAGTTGGCTAGGAGATCAACTAAGTATAATGACTTCCAGTCTTCTTCTCCGAGCTCCTGGTTGATCATAGTCTCATCAGTTATTGTGGATGACTCCTCTTGATCTGTGTCTTCATCACTTGAAAGGAGCATGACATCTTCATTGTAAGTAGCTGACTCTAGTTTGAGGAGCTGAAGTTGCTTCCTGAGTCCTGGAACATAGAGATAACGCTTAACACGTCAAAACATTTATAGTTACCCCGGATCTTTGATCTACCTGAAGCAATGAGTTAGACTAGCACCAATTGTCAATTGATGGTTACATTTGCACCTTACACAATTTTCAGGATACAGAAATATTCTAATTTGGTAAGAAAGAATCAAAAGACTTGCAAGCACTGATTGACTACCTTGGAGATCCGCGCTAACACTCTCAAAGCATTCAGAACTTGATGCAACATCATCACTGAAAGAAGCTTCTAGAACTGAAATCGGACTTGGTTGATCTCCTTCCTTTGAGCTTTCACGAGACTGCGGTTCAGGAACCGAAGAATGATTCACATCCTCAGTTGTCCTCAACGAGGTATCCTAGAACATCAGTAAACAAAAACATATCAATCATTACAACAACCTGTATATTCTAGTTTATGGATTGAAATGTAAACAGATGCTTTAGAGCTTAGACGCATGATCTTGAAAACATCATGCTCACTTACAGGGTCAGATACTGAGGTGACAGTAGACAAATCTGGAGCTTCAGAAGACATTGCTGTCTTGATATCATCAGAAGCTGAACTATCCTCAGAGTCTGAATCTGCATCTACTGAGAAACTGCTACGTGCTTTAAAAGGAGAGAGCTTCTCTTTTGGAATCCCATCATTCATGTAAAGAACTTTGCTAATTAAACTTGGGCTGATATTAACCTCTGGCGAACTATTGTATGATGACTGAGATTTCTGACTGCCGGGTCTAGATTTGCTTGGCAAGAAAGACTCCCCGTGATAAGAAGAATTCCCCTTCACTAATCCATCTCGATTGATCAACCCCTTAGGCAACACTATCGTGTAACCACAAGTGCTTTCATGATTCATAATGGTTTTGGATTTTGAAAAACTTCTTGAGCAGGATCCTTTCCAACCATCCCTACTGCTAATTCCAACTGGTTCTGGCAATTCAGACCACTGAACGTTGTTCTCAAATCTTTTACTAATCCCTTCTTCGAAAATGAGTCCATTAAAACTTGCTGGCCTAGCCTCCCTGTCTGAAGTTGCAAGCATTTCAGCTAATGTGCCGCTTCTACTAATT
This sequence comes from Cardamine chenopodiifolia, assembly GCA_963922655.1. NCBI lineage: Eukaryota > Viridiplantae > Streptophyta > Magnoliopsida > Brassicales > Brassicaceae > Cardamine > Cardamine chenopodiifolia. The sequence continues at coordinate 15,139,416 of OZ000463.1, forward strand.
TCTATCTCTTGCTCATACTTGTGTGTCAGCTTCCATCTCTCTGACAGTCTCCTATTGGCTTCCCTACTCACAGATGATATTGTTGACTTGGAGGGCAAAGATCGATGGTAGTTCTTGTGGTTAAAGGCGGTTCTTGAAGTTACTGGCATTAACTCTGATTCACTTGCAGAATCACTCCCTGATGAGCTTTCATCCCCTGCATATCCTCTAAATCCTGAAGTCTCAAATGTCATGCCACGGCCATTTCCCCAGCTCACGTTCCCTTGCCTCGACACTATTTTGGAAAATTCTCCTGAATCCCTTGAATTCTGTCTTGAATGGCGGATATCTTCATTACTTTTCTGCCTGACATGATTGCTGGTGCATGGAAGCCTACGGTCTGCTCTAAATTCATCAGAAGAAGAGCTTGGTGATGCAAAATTTCTACCAGCATAACGTGGCTCACCGAGGTTAGGTTTCAGAACTACAATCTTGGTTGGCTGCAACTCACTTCTCTTTCCCAGCTCCTCATTTGATAAGTCAAGTGTGTCATAAGAAACATGCCTAGTATGAGAACGGCTAGAAAAACTACCACCACTACCATGCTGATGACGCGACCTATGACTTTTCCATAACAAATCCCTATCAAATTTCTGATTTTTCAGACTATCCACATACCTCTGGCTGTTTGCCGACTTCAAAGATGGTGCTTGACCGTACTGTGACTTGTGAGATATGCTTTGAAGATCATGCACATGTTTTGTGAATAATGAATCAGGCTGCTGAAGAAACTTTAGTAAGAGGTCCTTGTTAGAGTCTAGAGCCTCAAGTGCATCATTAAACTCTTTAGAGTGACGAAGTTTATCATCCGTTGATAGCCGCTTAGCCTCCATGAACTTCTGCCGTATAAATGCCATCTCTGCCTGGGTTAGATTATTAGCATTCACCCTCTCATGATGATATAAGTATCTATGGCTGGCTGCTTTCTTTGCATCCAAAACTTCAAAAACATCTTTAAACTTTTGATCACCCTTTGAGCTCCTTCTAAAAGATTTATTACCATCATAAGAACTGCCTCCACCACTCCTGCCTTGCTGATTCACCACAGATTTGTGTTGTCTATGAGAAGAACTCTGAGGAGGCAAAACATCAAGACCCATCAATCTCGCTATAATGCTTGGTGATCTCTTTTTAGATTCTTTTTGCGTTGACATTTCTTGTGCTAACAAACTTTTCATCGGTACTCCAGTGCTTTGATGAGCAAAATCTTGCTGCAACTACAATTATAAGCAACAAGTCACTTTCAAACAACAACTAGAACCAAACATTTATTTCATCTTAGTGTACAGATATCTTAAAGAGTATACATTACCTTGTTTTCACTCAAAGCTTCACAGAGACAAGAATTGAATTCAGAAGATGACCTTGGAGACTTGAGTTTCTGACTCTGTTTCTGTCCTGAAAAATGAATCCAGTAATGAGAATAAGATGACTTTTTTAGGGTTCTCAATTGATAAAGCAAAAAACTTTACAACGGCAGAAACTTAAACAAACAAAACAAAAAATAAAAAATTGGGAGACAAAAAGTGTAATTAGTAGCACAAAATGTGGTGGAAGAACATAAAAACATAAAAGAGGCAAGGGGGTTAAGAGCACTCATTACATGTAAATTAAAATCATTAACTCTGTTGAAAAATGAAATTTAACAAACAAACCAAATCATGACACTACCCAACAAACACTGCCCTGAGAATTTTTTTAATTTGATTCTTTATTTTATCATAAAAGCAGCTATTTCATCTTCTCTACCCACTGCTTTTAACTGTAGTTTTCCACAAGAAACAAATTAACATATCTTTGTTTTTATCTCCAAAACCACAACCTATTTCAATTACTAAATTTCTTTAATTTTCGAGATTAGTACAAAAATTTGTAGTTGTACTAGTAACCAAATAGTGGCATTGTCGACCTCCATTACAGGATTCTCGAACAACCAGAAGAAGGAGACCAGAGTCTTACTAAAATTGACGAATATTTGGTCTTAATTTACCACGAAAAATTCGAGTAGTGTCATCAAATCGGTTTTTTTTTTGGACAGAAACGGAAACAAAAAGGGGGAACGGAAAAAGAGAGAGAGAGAGAGAGAGAGAGAGAGAGAGGAGAAGCTGTAACCATGACGAGAACTGGGCACTGACGAAACTGATCGATCTCGAGAGGTCAAGTCGCCGAATCGAAATTTGTTCATCTTTCACTCACTCGAAATCGGAAAACATTTCACGGAGCTTGGCGGGAAAAGAAAAAAACATGAAGAGGTGAATCTAGATCAGGTAGCTGGGGAAATTTACTGGGGTAGATCAAATCAAAGGAAGATTCCGAAAAATCATACTCCTGAGAAGAAATGAGAAAAAAATAAAAGAAAAATGCACGCTATTCTCTCAGATTACAGGGAGATCTACAGAAGAGAAGAAACTAAACGATTACAGAGAGAAACTGAGAGTGAGAAAAAGAGAGGAGGAGGAAGACGACGGAGAAAATAGGAAGGAGGCTTCTCAGTTTATTTGAAAGTTCAAAATGTTAAAATAAAAAAAAACAATTATAAAAAGAGGAAATGGGAAAGGGGCGTGTTTGGTACTATTAAACTTATGGATTCACTAGTTTAAATGCTAACGGTTGTGGTTATACATACCGAAGTTTACAAAAACGGATTGTTACATATAAATAGGTTAATAAAAAAAAAATGGATATGTATTCTGAGAATTTTTTGACTGATTAATAGTTATTAGATTGTAATTTAACATTATCAAATATATTTATAATATATAATTTATCTAAAAATAAAAATTGTATTAATATAATAAAAATTTTAAAATGTAGTTTTAAATAAATTTTAGAATAATTAACTAAAGTTATTTATTTAAAGAAGTTTGAAACATTTTTTTATATAAAAAATACTTTCATACATAAATATATTTTATTTTAGTTAATACATATATAAAGCATTTAAGAATTTAAAATAAAATTTTGTTTTTATTTTGTTTTTTGTAAATTTTTATCAGTATTATAGATTAAAATATATATATTAATTGCAATCGTCTCCAACAATTTTTAAAAAAATTTAACGATTTCAAGCAAATCAGAACAATATGTAACAATTTATATGATTATTGTTAAACATTTGTTACAGTGAATCGCTGCCACTTGTCCTTCCGCTTCCATTTTGTTTTTCTTTTTTCTTTCTTTTTATTAGAAATGACAATAACCATCAACAAATTGAAATTGTTTATCATTATTAATACTATTAAACAACAAAGTTTGCTGTATATTTAACATGTATCCTGATATTTCTTTGGTTAGAGCTGACGATATTTTCTCAAATAAAATAGTTTAGACTCAGTCAGAGTCTTCTGTTGGGTAAAAAGATACTATCGATTAGTTTGGTATAAAGACACAAATAACTCTTCAGAAATATTTTTCTAATTGTACCATTGGGGGACGTAGTCGCATGTTTGGGATATATTTTTTAAATGGTACGCTTATAGTGTGAATTGCTCACCACATTATGACTTTTGTATCATGATATAGTATTATCATATGTAGGTACTCTCATGAAAAACCCGTATATATATTTATACAATAAACCAACAGAAATAGATAAGGTACTCATGGTGATAAACATCTATGTTGCATACTATATACCAAAATGGAAAACCCGTATACTATATATCATTGTTCTAATTAACTTAAAATCAATATCTCCGGCTAAAAAGTCCTACTGAAATACTAACATATCTTTCTCCAAAATATTAGGTTATGCAGACTTGAAATCTATTCAACTATATGCTCCTTTTATCTTCTTAAATCTATATATGATCATAGCCAGATGAACAACAGATCCATGCTCATAAATTTTTAAAAATGTGTTAACAGAGACAACTACTCCTTAATAGATTAGTTCGTGAGTTCACCACATACGACTAACTAGAAAGCGACAGAAATTTTTACAGCCTTCGCTTTCAAGCTAATTAATCTGACACATTGCTCAAAATTAGGTTTAATGACTATGAAACATTTTCCCCAAAAACATACCTTTAACTTACTACGTATTAAATTTACGGGTAGATTATGAATATAACTACTATAATATTCTGGTTTCATGCTATGATCATTTAAATGCATGATGTTTTACTAGTTTATTACTCACTATTGCCTGCACTTATTGCGTTTACTAATGCAGAACTAACATGGACCATACTCAGTCTCCATTAATTTCTTAGAGAATAATATAAAGATAAGCTCTTCTATATCTGTGGGTGTGGGAGTCTCTGCGTGCGCATGTTTATATGGAAATGTAATAAACTCAAAATCAAGATCGAACAGAAAAGAACAAAACTAAAAGCAAATGAATCTTTACTTTGAATTTTTTTTATAAACTTCCCTTGATTTAAGGGTTTTTTTGGACGTTGATGCGACCGTAGATAATAAATAGATCACCTACATGCCTACGCACATCATTGCTTCTATGATTGTTATTTTTACACACATGTTATTTTTACAATTCGATATAACATATATTTTATTTTTTTCTGGACACAAAACTAAACGTTTTTCCTACTTTTGTATAAAGCACCATCGTAATAAATTTGGAATGTTTCTAAAACTACAAGAAAAGGATTATGTGTTCTCAAATTTTGAAGAATTTGTATTATTTTTGTTAATTAAACAAAAGAAAACGTAATCTCCATGAAACAACACATCTCTCATTTTATAAGGTCGTGAAAATATTCGGGAATTTTTTTTTGTTAGAAGAAAATATTCGAAAGTTCTAAAAGTTATGAAGTTCTTTTTTTTGTGTGTGACTTTACTTATGAACTTTAGGATCCGAATAATACTATACATATTTGTCGGAAACAAATACTTTTATCTGATTAGCAGTTTAAAATTGATTATATAAATGAATGAACAAACTTTTAGAAATAATAAAAAAAAAACAAACTTTTAGAAAAACGTTGTTGACAAAACCGATGTTTAGTAACTCGTAAGTTAATAAAAGTAATAAATAACCATATACAATATGTATACAAAAAATAAACAAGTAAGTTGTAATACTTAATTGTGGAAAAAGTTTTCAAGCGTAGAAAAAAGACAAAAAGAAAACAGTAACAAAAGACAAAAAAAAAAAGTAGAAGGTAAAGCAGATTCCTTGACCTATATAGTCGCTGCTCATCAAAACTACTGTAACGGTTATGTGTTCGATTCATTATGGATGTAACTCTAAATAATATATTAACTCTATAAGAAAGAAATCTATTACCCTAAAACCCTAAAATATTTTTTTTTTGAAAAAAAAATTCAAAACACAGAGAAACAAAAGAATTTGAGTGTTGGATGAGAGTCACATAAAATATCTGTAGTATCTTTAAATTACGTAAAGATTTATACCCCTATAAATTAGTTTAATATATAAAATACCATTATTTTTGTTTTGTCCATGTTACAGATTTTGTCTTTGGCTTATTGATGTGTCAAACGTCTTTCTCCATGAAATAACAGGACGAACATAGTTTAATCTTTTCGAACACTCACAATCTTGTTAGATTCTGTTGTGTGTATCAGTGTATCTGTTCTACAAAAATCTTCACACATTAACTTCAAAGCATGGGACTAAATTAGCAAAATATATGAAATTGTGAATTTTATATTAATCCACTACAAAGGATCTTTTTATATTAGACACTAACAATTTATGTGGGATTAATTACATGAATAAAAAAATCTTATTCACAATTAACATAACAATGTTACCAATCATGTCTTTAAAATTCTATAGAAATATGAAAGTTCTAACCAAAAGTAATAAAATGGCTGTGGTTTCCTCTTGTCCTCTTGACAATAATCCTCGGGGGTTTAGGGGGTTAGAAGGGGATTTCAGCCAATGTCAATCCTAAATTTCAATTAGAAAAAAGAAAACTAGAATTTGGCGGCAAATTGCCATGAATTTAATGGTCACTTAGATATTAAGGGTTCTCACATTAAAAATCTAAATCATGTATATGTCAGAGAATTCAATATGCTATAAGTTTATTCATTCATTGTAGTCTCATATACTATTAAATTAGATAGTATATTTGTCGTGATTAGATTATTTACTGCAAAAAGTCGTAGTTTGTAGGATGTTTTTATAATATAGTATTGAGTATGATATAATAGCTGACAAAGAAAGTTAGCGATATTTATTCATCTTGTTTGATAATAGTTTATGAATTAGGATGCATCCCATGTATTCTAATTAATATAAAAAAGGTATAAATATGTGTCGGTTTACTGAAAATTAAGCTAATAATTTAGTTTTGCAAGTGGAAATGAACCAAACCTTTGTGAAAAAGGCTGAAGAAAAAGCAGAGAAGAAGAAGAAGACGACAATGTAATTAATTACTTGTTCAGCTTGAACACTCATTTACACCCACCTTATCTCTAATCTTAATTAGTCCATCTTCTAACAACTCAATTTTCTTCTCTCTTAACTCAATTTTCTTCTCTCTTACTCGTTTTCATTAAAATATTTAATCTTGCTATTCCTTAACTTAACGGCCACCACTCTTAATACGACTTTTACCACTTTAACAAAAAGATCTCATTCATTAATTAAAAATCTCTCTTATAAAAAATCTTGCTATCACAAAGTCTTACCTAAGAAGGATCTTTTTATCACTTGTTGTAGCAATTTTCACCGCAAAATCTCATTTTTGTCCTCAATTAGCAGAAATAATTACATCTCCGAGGAAAACGCCATAGTTCTTAACGTTTATTATCTGATGTTTAATTATGTTTGTTAATCATTCCACAATAATCTAATTGTAACTATAGGTTGTACATGTAGTTATAAGGTGTGCTATTACATAGGATCCGTGATAAGTCATAAACTAACAAAAAAAGTTGATGTATTTTAGAGTTTAAGATAATTAGAAAATGTTAACATGTAATTAAGATCCATATCTATGTTTACTGTTCATAATTTTTCATAATCAACGAGGAAACGAATCGGAGTCTACTACACAAAGAAGAGTAGGTCAAATACAGATTTATAACCTATTATCAAATATGTCGCATTTTGTTTGCCTTCTAGGTGACAAGGACTCTAGTCACTTTACTATTGACGCAAACATAAAAAGTTTTTTTTCAACCACTTAAAAGGTTTTATTTTTCGAATGTAGCATAATTATTTATTTAGCCTATGATCAGCTGCCAACAACGTACTACTTTACTCATAGATAATTAATTAGACCATTTAGAACAAGAATCACCAAGTCTGAGTATGAAGAAAATACGTAACATATTATTTTATTTGATAATACAAATTTACAGTTTAAGTACCCCATTTTATCAACAAGAATCTGAGAGGATAAAGGAATTTAGCTTCTTCTTTTTTGATAAAGACAATTTTAAAAGTTGGAGTATGCATTCGAAAAATAAACATATATTGGATAGCAAATTTTTATTAATATATTTCATGAATTTATATACTAAAGGTATGGAATCTGTGATACTATTTAAATAAAAATACAAAAATGATTGATTTCATTTTGATTTAATTTTTCTAAATCAAGGCGTAAATCTAATTTTCTCATTTTGATCATACATCTCCTCGGAACTTGAGTAGCATAAGGTGGTACAATAATGTGAAGATTGAGTGTTAGGTGCGTTAATTGATAAAGTTGTAGATATGAGACTAAAAATGACAGAGATTGATCCCACTTGCATCAGACCGACACGTAGGCAAAGCTGGTTTCAAGAAACAGAGAATCAGAACCAAAGAATGTGTTAGATTACATTGAGAGAGAGAGAGAGAGAGAGAGGCAGAGATAAGGATATTGCAATTAGCTTCGAAATCTACTGGGATTGGGACCATGAAGACAATCATGCCCCAAAGAATCTACTTTCTGTTCGGTTTTTCGTTAACCGGGAATTACAGTATTGGTTTAGAGAACCGACCGAATCAGTCATTTCCCTATCGATTTGATGGGAATGTGGGGACCTTACCGAGGGCAAAATGAAGCAAGAACATGGGTGATTGAACATAGCATTTATAAACTTCACCTACAGCAGAAGAAGATGATATCGTTTGTGATTTGTCAAAAGTGTGGTCCAGTTAAAAAACGGCATGACAACTTCATGCAGGAAGAGATCTCTATCAACCTCATGACTCCATTAGATATGAATCCACAACTTGGATATTAGACGTCGATTTCCGGATTATCCACAACTAGTTGATGCACACAACATAAAAAGAAAAAGTCATGTTTATGTGCTTTATGCATTTGTGGTTACTTACTTGAATAAGCAGAGATTAGAGATTGAAATCATGTGCAAAGGGATTGTGATTCAAATCCATATCATTAAATCAAATCAAGTATTCAACTTTTTATATAAACCAACTAAAGAGACATCTTAAGACAATCAAGAAAAGCCTGCATCACAAGACTACAAAATCATCAAACATTACATTCTTCACCTCATTACGAAGAGCAACTTACTCATGTTCCCATTCAACTCTTTGATCCAGCCATCTCGGGACACTGAAATCCCTGAATTCTTCCTTCACAAGCTCTTGATAAATTTTTATTAATGCAAATTCAGATTGTCTCAAAACTTTGCCCGAACATAACAGGAGGAAACAAATCTACAGATATCAGACAAGATGTTGTCGTAAGTTGATCCACTTACCTTCAGTTAACAGGAAAAATAAACAACAATGCGTGTACAAAAGTTAATCACTAATCGACATAGCTCAACCGTGAAATTCCAAAGCCATAATACATTAATTTACTATAAATACATGAAGCACACATTAGAATCACACATAAAAGATGAAGCATATTCGATCGAAAACGTATCAAATATATATATATATATATATTACTATAAATAAAATTAATAGTAAAAAAAATCGCACAGATTCTTATTTAGTAAATAAATAAAAATGGAAGAAAAACTTGGTTGTCCGTAGGATGGATTGGTAGAGTTAACAATCTCACGCTGATTAATGCCCTAACGATTACAACAAATGGGCCTATATGATATCTGTAAGGCCTAGCCCAATAAGACACGTTCTGGCTTTATATAGATACACGCTAAAACCCACCCTTTCCAAAAATCCGACCATAATTTTTGTTTTTTCTTTCTCAGTGTGTATCTAACTTGTTCGATATCCGTCGAAACCATGCCCTCAGATTTTTCCAGTAAGACTTATCTCTTGCTCGAAATTATTAGATCAATTGGATGATTTCCCAGTCCCTAATGGCCGTTCGATTAATTGGGGTTTGTGAGAGTATCAAATCAGCTCTTAAGAATAGTGGTGACGTGTCAATCAAGGCTTATGGTGTCAAGGAACCTGAGGACAATCTAGATGCTTTAACCGCCTTCGTAGTCAAAAGTGATTTCCTTAACTTTAACATTCTTTTATTACTTATTTATGTATATATATGTAATCTACATCTCCTTTAATATGCATTTCCAGGTAGTAAATATGCGAGACTCAATCAGATGTTATTGGACATTGCTCTCTGGGGAATGAACCATCTGAGCGCCACACTGTGGGAATTAATGTAATGTTAATCGCAAAAGACACCCCGGAAAGGTCGCAGTTCATGACATTTCTTGAATATATGAAATCGGAAAATTTCGATGTTCTCGTTGTTGTGCCTCAGAACGTCGCACCGGAAGAAACTCCAGTTCCGCTGATATACAAAACATGGTATTGGGAAGCCTCTAGACTCTAGCATAGTACGTTGTCTCATCGATCGAGGAATCGAAAAAATAAGAGAAAGAAAGCTTTTCTACCGACGCTTAATCGAAAACCGATGACAGTAAACCTTGCTCTATTTGCAGGAACAATGACATGCATTTGCATTAGATGATGCGACAATAATTTATTTCGAATTTACGGGATATTATTATTCTTAAGTAAAATTGTGAAATCATTTCTTAGACAAAAATTAAAAAATCGTGTTTTTCTATTTGAAAATAATATTGATAGTGATAAGTGATACCTACCTTTTTCTTATAAAACTATTTATAAATACCATATCTACATTAAATTTTTTAATCAACTTTTTGTTGATTTTTTAAATGAAATTAAAAACCTGCACAATGAGCTGATACTTATCGAATTTTAAATGGCGGTCTGTTTGGACGATGTTGCCAAAACTCGCGTTCCCAGAGACCAATACTACTCTTGTTATTGGCGGTTTACTTGGTCGTTTACTTGACCGTTTTATTGGCAAAAGTGATAAGTAACGACGATTTATCGACGATTCATTACACGTCCACAAGGCACCTGTGTTAGAAAGATTACATATAGAACTCGTTCCACGATGTCCTGTTGATGTTAATGTGGGAAAGTGGATTGAAAATGCTTACATGGTCCGCCGAGCCAACCAGCTTGCCAAATAGCCTTATACATGTGATACTCTTGTCTCTCTGGGTCTTTCCGACAAGATTCTCGTTGATGTTTCTTCTTCGGCTTGCCTCGCATCCCTCAAATGTCTTGGCCTTTACTTTGTGGTATATAAAGATGAAGAATCTCTCGTTAGGCTTTTATCTAGTTGTCCTAGTCTTAAATATTTGATCGTGGATCGACATCACCAAGACACCGTGGACATTTTTAATGTAAAAGTTCCATATTTGGAATACTTATTTTATGATTAGGTGAAATTGGGAGCACAAAACGAAGGTATTGTGGGGACTTTGGTTATAGACTCCCCGGTTTTTAAGAAAATCTCTATCATAAATTCTGGAGACTCTTGCTCGTTCGAGAATAAGCCACGCCTTGATAAGGCAGCGATCAACTTTTTTTACTACCCTAATGACAAGTTTATGGCATCTCTTTCCACAATTGTGGGTCTCGAAATCGTTTAGAGCGCTGCAACCGTTACGGTTGTAGCTGTCTTTCAATTTCATTTTTTTTTTTCTTTTATTGGTATGATCATATTTGAAGGGTTTACTTATGCGGTGTTGTGTTCATTGCAGCTTGCGTGGTTTAACGCTATTAAATTCTCTCGGCTTATAGTCTTATAGAGTGTAAGATAATTATTCTAAACGAGTTAGACTGGTTCGAACCACTAACGGATTTGCTTCAAAATTCTCCTAATCTAAAAGTAACTATTCATCGACCAGGTTTGTACCTTCATTCTTCATTCATGCAGTTTGGATGGATTGATAAAAGCAAAAGTAATATATATCTCTTCTTGTTGTTGTTGCTCCACAGACATTCAAACAACTTGAGAAAGAGTTGTCACTTTCATGGAACGAACCGAGTTCCGTTCCTGGATGTTTCTAAACTCATCTCGAGATCTTTGTGTGGAAGAGAAAGAAACGGTAAGATACATCCTTGCCAACTCTATATGTTTAAAGAGAGCTGGAATCTCCTTGAAATCAACCTACAACCATAAGATGATAAAAGACTTACAATCTATGTCTAGGGTTTCGACAGCATCCCAGCTTCTATTCTCTACTCAACTGGAATATGTGAACCTTAAAAAAGAAATGACGAGTGACTAATCTTATATCATATGGATCATGTGCCATTATAGTCAAGCTATTAACGTTATAAGGTATTTAATTCCAGTGGTACAAAATTGTTGTTTCATATATAGCTGCATGATTCAAATTTCAAAAAGATAAAAACTTAAAATCGATCCCCAAAGTCAAATCAGCGTAAACAGAAAAAAAAAAATCCTACAACAGAAAAAAAATCAAAGTTCTAAGAACAGTCTTATGACTCCATTATGATTTACAACTAGTAGATGCAAGCGATCTAAGCATGTGTATGTGCTTTGTGAATTTTGGTTACTTGAATAAGTAGAGATTAGAGATTGATCTCAACTAGTGATCAATAGTCGTCACTATTGGAAGTCTAGGACAATCAATAAGGTCTTATTTGTTTTGGCTATAAAAAAAAGAAGAAAAAATACCCATTTGAAAACTATGGTCTTGTCGGTTTGTTTTGTTTTGTCATGTACAGAAGGAAAGTGAATCCTTAGATTCTATCAGAGAGATGTTGAAATAGAAAGAAACAGATGAAGCCTTAACACACACTAAGAGTTGGTAAAACACATTGCTTGTGCTACAATGTAATAAGAGTCTTTCCATTTTGCATCCATTTGTTTCTGTGAATCCAAGCCTCCCTCCGATATTCCAGCATTCCCAATATCTGTCTCCAATTTTTTACACCATTTCAGTGCCTTGCTCAAAATCAAGAATGGTATTATAAAATGCAAAAGTGACTCTGACCATATATGCATGTACGTTGGCTGGGGAAACACTTGAGAAAAAAGAAGGGTTAGGGTAAAACAGACCCATCGGTGGAACCTGAAATAACCAAAGGAAAGATTTTTAAGACTAAAAAACATAAGACAGCATTAACATATTTTCAAGGGAAGTAAAATTTGAATTATATATACCTGTTGCGGTGAATAGTGTGGTGAAACATTGAAGTAACCCCTACAAATAGCAGGGTGTATGCAATATGGCTCTTTTGGAGATATTGTTATAGCTTCTTCACCAAAAATCATCCTCCAGTACTTGCGCTTAGTCTCAGTGGTATCCTTAGAGTCAGTAACATCAGGAGCTGCTCTAATTGCGCGGACCTCACTTGTATCAGCAAAAGTTTCTGCACATAAGAAATATAAACATTGACACTCAGCATGTGTATGTACAGAGAAATACCATTTTACTCAACCGTTTATAGCAGATACAAATCTCTATATATAGTAAATTTCGATGCGTGTCAAGTAAGTAAGAGGGGAAGGGAAACTGAAGTTGAAGAAGAAAGAATTAGAATGACACATGTTGTGAACATGTTAGTCCAAGTAAAGACTGTATCTTTCTTTGTACGACTCTGTTGATTGTATCCGTAGATCTTACCCATCTGCATATAGGTTTATAACCAAACAAAAAGCTACAACTATCATTACTCCAGTTTATAGATAAAAACCTTGTGTAGGTGATTGATACCATACTATTTGTAAGAAGATTCAAACAAAAACATATCATCAGCCAAGTATTCAACTTACCTTGTGTGATGCAGAGACAAAAGAAGCACTTTCGTCCAGGTATGGTATCTTCAACAGTAACAAAGAAAGAAAAGAACAAAATCAACACCAACAAGTAATTGACAGCAAACAAAAGGAAAACTAGATAGGTTTCTTACACTATTGTAAGCAGTCTCAAGTTCAACGTGTTGACTCATGGTGACCTGAGTGTTAAGCATCTGGGATTTATAAAGAATACGCTATCAGATTCATTGAACGGAAACAAAGAAGCACATGTAAATTACACAAAAATTAAGAAACTTGATCAAGAACGTTTAGCTTCTGGGCAATACAATGAGGAACATTGAATATTTTGCTCTGTTTAGCCAATACAATTCTTAAATTTACAGACCCTACAAATAAAAGCAGCCCCGATGAGACTTTTTGGATTGGTAATGTTCCGTGAACAAGAAGATATTGTTTCGTTACTGGATTATTTATACAAGCTGAGAAGGGACAACAGATTTCAAGAATTCCTGCGATTACAAGCAAAAGATTCAAGTTTCAACATCAGAAAACTGGATTTTGTTTTCCAGGAAAATTGTACACAAGAAAATCAAACAATACCATGTTAAGCGTTATTAGTTGCAATTGCTTCATATCTCTTCGCGACGTAAAGTCTTGTAGCACACAAGATTTGAAAAGTCTGATCAGATTGCAGAGATTTGAGATTTTTGGGGTTTAAAGAAGATAGAGCAAGAAGAGAGCGCGAAAAAGAAAGACACGAAGTCGAAAAAGAGAAAAGAAAGATCTAAAAGTAAAGAGAAAACCGAAAAGATATCTCAATCTCTACGAAGAAATCGGTTAAGAAGAAGTGCAGCAACAACAATGGCTCCCCCGATGAGAAACGGTGTTGCTGATGATGATGAAGGTTCCGGTGCTTTTGTTTTTTCTAGCAGACGCAGATTCTTCTTCACGATCGGGAATCTCACTGAGTTCGTACGGTTGGGAGGCATTTTTGGATTTGATATTTTGGGAATGAGAAATAGTCTCCCGCTCTATTTCTATTGCTCTTTTATAGAAGCTAAAATTTTAGGGAATTTAATGAATTAGCCCCTCAACTTTTAACTTTTCATTTTTAAACCCTTTAGAATACTTTTCGTGAGTTAAAACCCATCCGTCTGCTACACTAACACCCGAGAAATGAAAAACGATAGTGATGAAATCCCAAAGCGACATTCTATTTTGAGGTTCAAAGATTCTTATTTATAATTTGATAGAGTGCTTGTTTTAGCTCAAGCGTGGATAAACCAGGCTTTGATTGAAATATCAAACTCAATATCGAAGATTGGATTGAAATCTCAATCGCAACATGAAACGCTTTACATTACTTTTCTGGTACTTTTTGGTAAAGATACTCAGAGAATTTGCAAAGAGTTCGTCACTAAACCATTGACAGCCTTCCTCTACGATCTTTAGTTCAACAAACCGATGATGTCCAATCAACCCTAGCGAATAACAAATAGGACCCATCGATCTTTCAGTGAAACTCTCACAAGAGATGGCGATATATTTAAAACATTGAAAGCAACAAGTAAGCAATATATTAAGTTGCCTGAATGATATAGCGAAAATATGATGCTTCACCGTTCTTTTCGACCTAAAGAGCAAGATGTACATAAGCATCTAGACCCTATGAACAGGGATTGTGGTTCAAATCCATCATTAAATCAAGAATTCAACTTATGAACTAAAATAAACCAACTAAAGAGACGTCATAAGACCATACAGAAATCATCCGAATCACATTTTTCAAGTCTTCTAAGCATCATTCTTCACCTCATTACGATTTGTTAAAGCAGTACACATTCCCATCAACTAGTTGATGCAGCCATCTCATCAGCCACCTCACGCTGCGCCTTCTCCGAAAAAAGTTTCGTTGCTATCATATTATCCATAAAATATTCTCTGTAAGGATGATTCTTGGGAACAAGTTTCCGAAACTTATCAAACTGTTCCTCTGCCTTTTCTTTCTTCTTCAGCAATGTGTATATAATCCCCTGACAGAGATAAGGCCTGAAATCTCTTGGTTCCTCTTTCTCAAGCTCTTGATAAAGCTTCAATGCTTCATTATGCTTTCCTTCAATGACTCGAATTTGAGCTACAAGTAGCTTAAAATCTCGGAAATCGCTGTGATTATTCTCTTTTTTGCACCTCAACATTGCTTCCTCAATTCTATTCTCTACATCTTTCAAATCAAGACCTGCATCTGAATAAGCCATAAGCAAGCCGTGATAAGCTTCAACACGAAGCGGATCTTTAACCAGAATCTCTTCAAATCCAGTTTTAGCTGAATCTAAATCTCCACTGTAGGTGAAAATGTTAGCTTTCAAAACTGGCCATTCTGATTCATCAGGTTCCAATTTTATCAAACGATCAACCACTTCTACAGCTTCTATAAGCTTTCGAGATTTGATCTTTACCTCCATCAAGGAACGAAGAGCGTCAACATCAGAAGGGTTAGTTTTCAAATGCTCATCAAGCGCTCTCTCTTCTTCTTCTAACGAAACGTGTTCTTTGCTTTCAATTGACGGCGGAGGCGCGACGGGAGCAGCAATCACCGGCGATTTGAGCTGGAGATTGATACAGAGCAGCGATGCGGCGGTTGTAAGAGTGATGCATGTGGATTTGAAGAGACGGAAAGGTGTGGATTGTTGGGGACGGATGATAGAAGCTTGAAATCTGGAGGACGAAGCTTTGATTGAAGCGCATCTGAGAGATGAAATTGGTCGCATTGAGGCTCTGAAGGGGTTTTTCGGGAACGATGTAGAGGTATGACTGAAAGAAAGGTGAAATGGTTGGTGATTGAGCAGTAGCTTCCCCAGAGACTCCATGATTGCGTAAAGATAAACCCTAAAACCCCTAACACTGTTAAGTAAATAGATAACTGAGGAAGAAGATCAAGCCTTGGATCCCGAATATGCTCTCCTTGCTGCAGATATTATTTACGACACCGTTTTGGGCTTCGATGGGCCTCACGCTGCATTTTAATCAAAAGCGAATAATGTTTGATTGTTTTCAGATTCAGTACCAAACCCGGTTTTTACAACTGTAACAGTAACATTCACTTTGAGGTGTAAGTAACTGTAACAACTATTTAAACCGCTATGGAACAACCGTGATCATGGTCATGGTCGGGAAACGAACCCAAGAAACCAAAAACAACAACGGAGAAGAAAAAATAAGGCACAAACCTTTCTCTCTTTCATTTTTCTACATATAATAAAAGGATACAAAAACCAAAGAAAAGTGAAGAAACAGTCACTGCAGATTTATCCAGACATCATCTGCTGTTTCTTCTTTTTTAATTCTTTTGGTTGTATAAAAATGGATGAGGGCTTGGGTTAAAGGGAATACTCTGTTCCCGGCTTCTTGTGAAGAAGGGATGGTTCAGTGCGTCTCTTGCCTTGAGCCTCTCTATTGGATCATATCGAAGCAGCCCTTGTAATAGATCTATCAGATCACCAGCCGAATGATCCACATGCTGCATTATCAGATTCTGCAAAATGCAAAAAATGGTGTTCTTAATTTCAATATTGCAGATAAGCGAATGTCAACTCCAAAATTAATTGATTTCAAAAAGAGAATATTTACCTGTAACCGGAGAAGTTTCCATACTGCTTTTAAGCTGTCTCTTGATGTCGCACCTTCAGGCCAGTCTAACTTTGCACCTCGCCTGAAGTATTTCTCAGAGCGCCGGCTGCAAGAACCGTTTCGATTTTGATAAAAAGGGTGGACCGGTGCGTGTTTGCTTGCTAGATTTCAAACTCTATAATTCATCAACTCATCGAATTTCTCATCATTTGTAGTTTCCTTTGGGTCTAACAGAATTTGAAAGTCGATGATTTGAACTTGCCAGAAATTGGTTAAAAGTTCGAGCATCATGAAATGTTCCCAGCTCGAACTAACACTGGTTAGTGGAGATTCTGCCGATCTACCTAGATTTCCATGGATAGATACAGCAAGACTTCTCGGTCATATTTGGATTTATATCCCTTAAGTTTTCTTACATCTCATTTTGTTTATCTGCAGAATTTGTTGAGGTCTTATCACGTTCTCATTTGAAAATGCGTGTGTGGGAGCGTGGAGCAGGTCAGTTTATCCCCTCAAATCTTGGAATCTTACTTGATTATCTACAGTCTCTGCATCCTTATATGCTTAATGCTTAAGCATACTTAAAACTGCAGGAGCAACTTTGGCCTGTGGAACTGGAGCTTGCGCTCTGGTTGTTGCAGCAGTCCTTGAAGGTCGTGCCGACAGGGTAAGTTTGGAGTTTCAGAACTATAAAACTAGATATCAGTTTGCAAAATACATTTTCAAATTATACAATGGTTTGCAGTTCCTAACCTTTCTATACATACATGAATCATGATAGTTTAGGGAAACTGATGTTATGTGTATATAAACAGAAAATTGGATTAGAGTTTTATAAGTTTATCTTTATCAGAAATTTGAAACCTGACTATTGCAATGAATAGTTAGATAATTTGTTTGGTTGGCGATTGATGAGATTATGATAGTAGTTTTCTTTTCTTGTATATCCATTTGAGGTTAAATAAGCTTCATTTCCGGCGGGAGAATCTAGTATTCCTTTTGTCTATTAATAAAGAGTTATGCTTTCTAATTATTTTTGGGTGCTTCATTCTATCTGACTAACCTTGGTTTTTTTCCTCGAAATAGATATGACAAGACACGAATGTTTACATTAACAAGACTGTCATGAGCTGAGATTAGTTGCATGAGGTTATAAATATACGCATTGACCTCGAGAAATGTACGGTGGATCTACCGGGCGGGCCATTGGAGATAGAGTGGAAACAAGAAGACAACCATATCTACATGACGGGTCCTGCGGAAGCTGTCTTCTACGGATCAGCGCTTCTCTAATGGGCCTTCACAGTCAATGACTTACCTCTCACCGTTGTTGTTGTTTTGGGGTCTGTGTGTTCTTGTCTGAACGTGCTAAGCTCTTACCTGTCCCACCTAGAGTGTGTTTCATGGAACTGATTCATGAATTTGTTATAAATCCTTTTTTTCTCGGAATACAAGTCTCTTCTACGTGAATGGTAATCTTGTATATGCAGTAGACCAGAAATTGTCATAGGCCATGGTTGCATAAAAAGACATGAATTTAGAACTTGAAAGATTGAATAAACAAATAACATCCAAAGTGATTATGAAAAATGCATAATGAACCAAGAATTTACGGCAAATGCATAATGAATCAAAAAGTTTGATCTCTACCAAAAAAATAGCGTAGAATGCGTAGTTTCCATATCTGCATAGATAATAACTTTTAAGCTTTTTACTATGGTTAGGAATCAGCAAAACAAAACCAGTTTCAAACCCACTTTACTCATAATATCTATAAATTATACAACTCTCATTAGTCTAATTTCACACAAAGATATGTCAACGAGGTTTTATACTATGGAAAAAGCCACTGTCCAAGTCACTTCCAGGAAGTAAAGACAATGGCGAGGGTACAGAAGAAGAAGACGACGATGTTTTGGTGCAGAGCAATTTTGTTTTTTCTGAGAACATATCTGGTTCTCGCACAGATTGGCAAATACTTTCAAGTTCCTTCACCACTTTTGACATAGATGGTCTAGTCTCTGGTCTATCCTCACAACACCATAACGCCAATTCCGCCAACTTCTTCACTTTATAGGGCGAACATTGTCCCATCCGACTATCCACCACTGATAGAACCGTTCCACATTCATTCGCCACCCTCACCTGTGTCACATTGTACCAAAAAAACTCTTAAGAAAAGTGTTGATTTATTAAGGAAACAATAATCACCACCAAGTCCCAGAGTTTGCGTGGGAGATCAGTCAAGAAAAGTACCTCGCGGATAATATGTGTACCCTCAAAGAATGGATGCATTCCAGTCAAGAGCTCAAGCAACACTACTCCGAAGCTGTACACATCGCTTTTCACTGTCAGTTTCTGAGTCATGAAGTACTCTGGATCCAGATACCCCTGTGCATATATAATATATTCTCAAATGTCATTTCAGAGAGAAATAACATGTCTTGTTATGTCAAAAAGCCACTGGTTATATCAACTAGTGTGCCAGTTTGGAACTCACCGGTGTTCCTCTCACTACGGTTGATACATGGGCAGGCTCACCATCTCCTTCTCCAAAAGCAGGAGCCAACCGTGATAGCCCAAAATCAGAAACTTTAGCACGAAGCTGACAGTCCAAGAGTATGTTGCTGGTTTTGATATCGCGGTGAATAACAGGCGGATTTGCTTCAGTGTGAAGGTAAAGAATCCCTTTAGCTGAACCCAAAGCCACATGTGACCTCCTGCTAAAGCTCAATGTTTCCATAGCATTAGCTGCATGAAAATGTAAAACCACTGAAACATTAGCATCGATGTGGATGTGGATGCAGATTGGCAAAAGTTGGAGACTTAAACAAATATAGTGCTACCTGAAAGCCAATCACGCACATTGCCATTAGGCATATACTCATATACCAACATCTGAACATGAGCCAAACAGCGTAAGTGTTTATGGATTAGTCGAAGAACATAGATACAAAGCTAACTGACAATTGCATATGAAAAAGGACGTACCTGTTCCCCTCTGTCACTACTGTAGCCAATCAGCGACACAAGATTCCGGTGATGTAATCTCGAAAGCAGATCGATCTCATTCAGAAACTCTTTCTCGCTCTGCAGAGAAGTTTCTTCTCCTCGTTTGATGGCAACTTCGGTTTTATTTGGCAAAATGCCTTTGTATACCTTTCCATAGCTACCTCTACCAATCAATGTGGAGCTATCAAAACTATTAGTTGCATCCGACAGTTCTACAAAACTAAACTTCTTCACCCCTTCAATTTCCCGAGATATTGTCCTGACTGCAAGACATTTAACAAAGAGTCCTCAGTTTCATGGTTCAAGGAAAAAAACAAGATGACATACTGACATAAAGAGCCATTGCTGAGTTGCTTACAAAAACCTTTTTTTGTTAGTGTATGCAGTGACTTCTCATGACGTTTCTTAACATATAGAAGCGTTATACTCACTGATATAACAGTGGCAGTAACTATAGAGCCTACCACTATCATCGCCCATCTAGCCGTGCTAATTACACTCTTTTTAGTTAACAGATCATCTGCATCCAAAGATTTAAATATATATCATTAAAACAAATTATGTGCTTTTGTTATATATTAGGTCCAAAAAGTGTACCATACGGCCCTTGTAGAGGGAAGTCCAGTAGCTCATAAGGTCCAAAAAGGTCATTACCACCAAAACTCCACGAAGTAAACCAGTTCCTGATACGTATGACTTCAGTCTTGTTAAATTTTGTTTCTCCTTTGGGAATAAGCTTTAAGTACATCCTTAGACGCACCCTGTTCTCATCAACAAGTCTGTCAATTGCTAGTTGATGAGTTTCCAATTTGAGGGAAGTGGTTATATACTCCACAAATTGGTGTTCAATATATGGAGTGAAGAAAAAGAAACTGGGGCTCTTTAGCCTATAATCGATCGAAAGAGGCGCTCTACACAAGCAGATTCCTGGAGAAACTTGAACATTCTCAAAGGGACATGACATATTACTGCAGGGTGTATTTGAGTTTATGGATGTTTGGCTTTTTTCCCCGCAGAAATTTTCGAGGAATTTTTTATCAAAGGGAATGCTTGGACTCTTGCATATTGGGTTTCCACGAAGACTTTTGACACAAATGAACAAACAAATAAAGAGCTTTAGTAGATAGCAAAAAGAATAGTATAAACTAGCGAAACCTATGCAAGTTGTTAATTTTTTTTATTTCTCAAAGCTTTTGGTGGCTGCACGATTACAGAAATGAAAATTGAATTAGACTATAATGTCAAGGCAAGAGAATGCAGTTCAGTCCAAAAGGAAACTCACTAGAGGGTAACATTTTCCGGTGTTATCAGGTTTCCTGTGGCATCAGAGAAGTTATTGTTCCTGAGATCACTGTGTATGCATCCAAAAGAAGTTTCAGCCTCTGAGAATGAAGTATAAAAACTAGGAAACTATTAGGTGGGGCATAGAACGAAAAAAACAAGACTTGAGGTCATACACTTGCAGCTTGTTATTCTCGAATGACTTGTTCTGCCAAATTTCTGTTGGGATAGAACCAGATAAACTGTTGTTCTCAAGTGAACTGTAATAGATGACACAGAAAATTTTTTAAAGTACTAAAGATTGGAGAATGCAGAAAATATGAAGAATAGGAAAGTTCATTTCAACGAAAGTTTACATACAGTAATTGAAGAGAGCCCAACTCTGAGAAACTTTGTGGAACAGATCCAGTGAGGTGGTTATAAGATAGTTCACTGCAGGAAAAATGAAGTTGTATTTATTTGACTAAACTGTTAAAAGGAGAAAGATTTGGATATGTGCATACATTGTTGTCATATTGTCAGAAAGCTTGGATTCTGGTATAGTGCCTGTGAGGTTGTTCCAACTTAGATCTCTGTAAAAGAGGTAAAACCTAAATAAATATGCATTCATAATGTTTCCCTACACAAGGTTCAAGAATTCCAGGACCAGAAAAAAGAATCATACAATTCTACAAATATCAGATATAGAAACTTACAGATAGCTAAGATTTTTGATCCTGCTAAAATCAGGAATTGATCCTTGCAGTCCACAGTTTCTTAAACTTCTGCCAAGTTGAAAAGATGAGGACACAAAGAATAATTTAGCACAATGTTCAAACCAGTGTAGAAACACTAACCCATTTAAAAACTTACTGAAAAAACAACTTGTTAAGTCTTACAATTTAACTAATCTAGGAAAGTTTCCATAAGCCTCTGGAATCTCAGATCCTTCAAAGTTGTTGTTATCCAGCTGACTGCATATATAAGCAGAATTCTAGCTTAGCAACTTTGAAAAATATCGTAAAGGAAAACAAAAAGTTCATGCTTTGTCAGTTAAAAGGAAACAATGGGAACAATATATGGCAGAAGGCACATACAGTATGGTCAAATATGGCAATCGCGCAAACTCTGGCGGCAATGTCCCAGTCAAATTATTGTTGTCCAGTATCCTACAAGATTTTTTCCATCAATACTTACAAGACAGTATCCAAATGTGAAATCAAGAAACGAAAAAAAACTCACAGGTGAGCAAGCCTGGGCAATGTGGATAACTCAATCGGAATTTCTCCGCTTATCGTGTTATTGTTGAAGTGGCTGAAGACCAAAAAGCCACTGGTGAGTAAAGGATCAACCACAAAATGACTGCTGATTTTTGCTATGAAGAAGATAATACTTCAGGGTAAACTTACAGATGTTTTATGCTTCTCAAGTTTCCAAATGAGAATGGAACTGAACCTGTTATGTTGTTCTCATCTACTTGAAGCCTGTTTAGTTTTTGAAGATTACCTAGTTCAGGGGGTAAATTACCTGTGAACTTGTTCCCATTCAACAGTCTGTCCCAATAATGTAGCAAAGAGTCAATTGAAGATGAGTTCCTCTGTCTAAAGCCTTCTTTAAAACTATCACATTAGTGAAGCCAAACAAAAAGACTGGAAAAAAAAAACAGAACAAGAAGGCAAAAGAAAATACATCATCTGATCCAACTTACAGAAGTTTCAAGGAAGAGATTCTTCCTATCTCCATAGGAATACGCCCAGTCAGGTTGTTCCACATCACATCACTTCACCAAGGTAACCAAAAAGAAAATAGGTTTTTATCAGTATGCATTAGGCAACAAAATGAAACAATTCATTAGACTCCGCATCTTACAGAATTTCGAGATACAATAACTGGCCAACTTCAGGAGCCAGCTCTCCAGATAAATTCAGCCTCAGTAATTGGCTACATCACAATATGTAATGAAAATAAATGTAAGTAAGGCAATGCATAATACATCTTTGCAAGAATAACGCCAGGAAACTGCAAGGAAAAGACCCCTAAAAAAATAAAAATGTGACAAAAGGTAACATAAGAGCGACATACAGCTCCTGAACGTGAAAGAGACCATCATGTGATCTCTTGAAGCATATTATGCCAGTCCAGTTTGAATTGCACGGGTCACCCTTTTCCCAGTTACTTAAATTTCTCATAGGATCAATTAGACTCCTTTTGATCTCCTGTAAAGCATTTACTGCAAAATTGGTAAAGATATAAGCAAAATTCTGGAAAGCAGTCTCCAAGTTGAAGAATGGCATATAAGATTTGGGTTGAGGGTGAAGCCTGAAGCATGACCAATCAAGACTGATAGCTATCAAACGTTGAGAGGAAGACTAGTTACCAAGTTCTATGTATATGTCAGTATGCGGATGAATACGTGTTTGCAAGCTTATCAAGTTCAGTATTTATGTTAAGTGGTACTTTAATGTAAGAGAATTATAGAAGATATGGTAAAAAAAGATTACCTTCTGAAGGATCTGTTCTCGAACCAACTACATGAAGCAGAAGGCAACAAAATGTGACTAGGAGTAATGAACCGCATGTTCTTGAACTCATCAAGATACCTAGTAAAGGAAGACAAAGCATAGTTTATTCTGTTGTAGCACACAGAAACATACATGGGATGGGGGTCAGAGCTAGATGAATGTAAATAAATTTCATAAGAGAATTGTGGGTCAAGGCAAATCTTTATAAGTTATGATAAGAAAATAGGATATTACATGAACAAGTCACCATACGAATGACCAAGAAACGCGTTTGGAGGAGATCAAAAATTCATAAAAGAATCCCCAGAAACTTCTTCAACACCAAGAAAAAGTAGAAGTCTTTTGGTCATCAGACATAGTTATTATGTCCACGAAAACAGACGCTTCATGATGATAGTGATCTAATGAGTTAACAAAATATACCAGAAAGTGACTCTACATAAGAAATTTTCAACAAAATTCTATTTTTATATCTTTATTCAATGAATGAGGTTTGAAAGTTTCCTTGATAAACTTATATCTGCAGTTCCTCTGTATAGATTAAAGCATATCAGCTAGGGAAGATATTAAACAGTAATTAAAAGGTTTGATAGTAAAATCCATTCCCGAAACATCCTAAGAAGCATAGTGCAGAATACACATAGTTATAAATCATACATAAATCTATTCTTTACAGAAAAATCCAACTTGTCAATTTTATAATCCTTAATTTCAGTTGCAGACTGGTTGTCCACTTAGTCTGACCTGGTTTTAAAATTTGATCATTTCAGCTGTGAAGTTATGACTCTTTCTCAACCTAGGCTTGGTTATTGTGAATATCCAACGCAAGAGTATGTTTGGATAGCTCTGTAAGTTTTAGGACTTGTAATATTTATATTATATACCTGATATTGAGCGAGTCATCTACTGGAAAATAATTGTGATTGATGATGATCCAGAAAAACGGAACAAACGTAGGAAAACATAACACCAGAGATTTGGTCAGTTTCAGAACTGATTTCTCTTTAAAACTTGACGAACACGGATAGAAATTAAGAACAAACCAAATAACAGAACCAAAAGTAGCCATGAGAATGAGTTCTAGAGCATCTCTTAGTCTCACATGGCCAACCGATCCAACCATACCTGATAATATCTATCTACTAATTTACCAACTATATATAAAGCAGCTGAGCTAGCAGAATAAGCTCGAGAAGTGAGAACGTACGGGACTGATTCGAAAAGTAGCAAGCGAGAATTGAACAGAACAGGAGAAACTATGCAGCATTTAAATCAACAGTAACGATCTGCTCAATTCATTCGAGAAGAAGAAGAGACAGTAACGGCCAAAATTGGCGGGGACAATTTATTACGTCCAAAAAAGAAAAACACTTACATATTAATATAGTTAGTCTCAACTCTTTATTACTCATTTGTGATCATCACTTTTTAGTTTTTGAGTCATTTCTTTTACTAATTGTTTTTAGTATTCCTTTATTAAATATTTGAACATCCATATTTGATAAAAGTAATTTCCTTCGATATGGGTTTACTAGGCAACTTTTCATCGAGGGTGTAGCCAAAGATCCTAAGGGTCTTTGAGTTCTTTGTTAGCTTCTTCTTTTCTATAATATTTTTTTTATCCAAGTCTTTACGTTAGTGAATGAGAACATTCTCAATTTCTTCACGACTGAATATATATATATATATATATATATATATTTTTTTCGTTTTAAATTGTTTACCATTTGCAACAGTTTCAAGTTTTGTTCGACTTTGGAATACGACTCTGCTATATATAAGGCCCATGTTAAAATTATAATTAAGTATAAAAGTCATTAGTCAAAAAAATTAGCTTCTTTCCAGCTTTTCTTTATTATCCAGCAGAAGTTTTGTTATATTCAAGTGTTTTCGATATATTGTTATTTTGCTATTCCGTCAATACACACAACTAGTCAACTACTGATATGAAATATCAATTATCACAATATATTTACTATTTAGATTGAAGATTTCACTCTATAAACCTTATGAGAAATACATGAGTTAATTCTCTCTTTTAGTTTCTTCTTTTTACAAAGATTCCAAGTACCAACTTGCTTAAATCTTTGTTTGTTTTGTCAACTTAAATCTTTGTTTAGCCAAACTAAATTCTAATTTCCATGTACAAAATTGAATTAGATGCCTAGGGTTGATATTACCATTATAACCTTGAATTTTTCTGAAATTTACCGACTTACGCACGTCTACGGCCAAAACGATATGATCCTCTCACCGTCTTCGTAATCAAAAACCCTTTCCTAGCCCTAAAAACCCCACCGAGAGGCCTCTTCTTAGGTGTAGAAGACGAAAGAGGAGGAAGAAGAAGAAGATCGATTCGTAATCAACCATGAGCTCCCTCAATGGAAACAGCAATATCGACAATCTCCTAATACAAACCCTACTTGGACGCCTCCAAATTCGTCCTCCTAACTCCCATTTCCTCTCTCAATCCCTAGATGACCTCCTCTTCAAATCCGACGACAGCGAAGGCGATGATGACGGAGATGGTCAAAACAATCTCGACCGAGAAGAAGCTAGGCTTGAGAAAGAGCTTATCCGAGTCATCGTCTCAGGTCGAAGCGATTCTCTTAAGCCAAATTCAGGTCAAGCCGTAACAGTCAACGAACACCACATCTGCGTTGGGTATCATGAGGATGAGGAATCGGATTATCGTATCTGGGAGTGGCATGGACATATCATGTTGTTCGATGAAGAGAATGGGTACACGCCTGAGTATATCTACGGGAATTACTTCGAGAGGTTGCCAGTGAAGCTCCCAAATCGCCGTGTAGATAAAGAGAAGAAGGAGGTGAAAGAGGAAGAAGTGGAGAATTTGGGGCTGAGAGAGTTGATTGATGGTGGAGACGCTTCTCGTGGCAGAATTCTTCATAGGAACATCAACATCGGTTCTCCAAAGTTGGTTTCTTTTAACTCCCTTTGAAAATTCAGTGAAAAATATAACAATGGCTCATATGTTTGGGATGATTTTTTTTTCCTGTTAGTTTGGTGATAAGACTAATACAAGATCGGTTAGCTAATTCATTATAGGGCTCATTGTTAAACCTTTAGTTTACTTCAACAACTTCTTTTTTCATTTCAATACAATGCTGGTTGAGAAAAAGAATATCGAAAACGATAGTGTTTGATCATTTGCAGTACTAAATTCAGCACATGTTGTTTCCTGATTGTAGTTATAGGTTAGGCCAATGTTTAGTTGTGATTGTTGCTTCTGTGACTTGAATATATTCACGACAAACAGTCGTTAAATTTGATCAACTAAGCCTCCTCAGTTCGTATTGTAAAATTTTGCAAGTTTCTCTTCACATTGACTGCTTTTAATCTCGTTTTTTATTTTCGTGGTTTGTGCTTTATAGATAGCTGCTTACCATATATGATAAAACTGCAATTTCTGAGAAATATTATTTATTTATTTAATTGTTGGACCTTGCTTCGCTTCCAGTGCTGCTTTTAACACACAATTTAGTTCAGTATGTAACTAGTGAGACTTGGTTGATCTGCAAGTATAATGCTTTCTTATACAGTTCGCTATCGTAGTCAGGGGTATTTCATGCTAAGAAAAACCCATAAATGATATGTATTGTCCACAAGCATTAATGTACAATGTTGTATAAACTTAGTGTGATGTCCATAGACGTTCAGGTATCCATTTACATTTCCTAATGAGACTTGTAAGACGATGAACATTGAACTGTGGTGTTATTACTGATAATCTACTCTATAGTATTAGTACTACTTGATTTTATTCTTGCTTCTTCACATTCTGTTCGCATATCCATCCTCTTGGGAGTATCTGTTAGATTATACTCTTGTTTCACTTTAGATTCTAACTGTAGCTTGATTATCTTGCGTTTACATATCTGACTTATCGATAAGGAGTACATGGACTGAGTCGACTTCTTTTAGTTCTCTTTTATAGAGATATCATCATTTACATCCAGAAAGCCGTATGCTTTGGAAGAAGCTCACTGACATTTACGTTATTCATGTGAATTGGCAGGGTCTAAGTTCCTAGGAGCGGCCTGGCAGTGAGAAGTCATTGTTCAGGAAGATTTCAGATGAGTGAACAACTCGAGAAAGCAAAATGTAATGCGTTTAAACCGGGAAATCAATGGGTGAATCTGTTTTCGATAAGAAATTCATCTGCAGTTGTTTCTGATCCAAATTTACAATACATGTTGGTGAACAAAGAAAAATTTACAGGATTATGGTCATCGAACTCGGAAGCTTTTCAGTTTTCGCATGCTTGTTTATTTTGTGGTCTTCGCTTGATAAATCATATGTTTTGCTCATTTACCATTACGATTCCGCCGTAACGCCAGTGCCAAAAACGTGAATTTAAACTGATGAATCGGTTTATCTAGCGAAAAATAGAACATGTTAATTGAAACTACAGTATATCTAAACTTGATATATATAATCAAAATCCTAATACAACAATATATTTTACTGAATCATTTTCGAATCTCATGTTTACAAGGAAGACTATCTTCAGCTCCAAAGAATACATCTTGCATAAACGTACAATTTGGGTTCTGACATTCTTCGGTTATTTTGCAATTTCTTAGAAGGTTCAGGTTTGATTAACCGGACTGTATATTGGTTCTGCCATTCTTCGGTTATTTTGCAATTTCTTTAGAAGGTTCAGGTTTGATTAACCGGACGCTACTTGAAAACCGTAAATAACGGCACGAATAACGACAAAAAAAAGGACCTGGGCCAGGTTATGGGTCCAACATATGGGGTTAATGCCCAATCTGAGGAAAGAGTCGTGAGAAATCCTGTCCGTCATTCAGAATCATATGATCGATGACACATCATCAATCCGTGTGAAATCGTAGATAACCAATGAGAGCCAGCACACGCCTCTATATAACAATATCGTTTCACCTAATATCCTCAACAGACGCTTCTCTTCAATGACTAGCGAAAATTTCTCAAATTTTAATTTTGTCTAATCTCTGAAGTCATCAATGGCTCCCAAGGCGGCAGAGAAGAAACCGGCTGAGAAGAAGCCAGCAGATAAAGCGCCGGCAGAGAAGCGACCGAAGGCGGAGAAGAAGATCTCGAAGGAAGGCGGAAGTGAAAAGAAAAAAAAGAAGGCGAAGAAGAGCATCGAGACATACAAGATCTACATCTTCAAGGTTCTCAAGCAAGTTCATCCCGATGTTGGAATTTCTGGAAAAGCGATGGGGATCATGAACAGTTTCATCAACGACATCTTCGAGAAACTCGCTCAGGAATCATCGCGATTGGCTAGGTACAACAAAAAGCCGACGATCACTTCTCGGGAAATTCAAACGGCTGTTAGGCTTGTATTGCCCGGAGAGCTCGCGAAACACGCAGTTTCTGAAGGTACTAAGGCGGTTACGAAATTCACAAGCTCTTAGGGTTGTGATCTCTTAATTTTCGTTTTAGTTGTGTAGTCTTATCGCTTACCTCAGATCTTTGGTTGTAAGTCTTTGATTAGTGAGATCTTTCAATGGATAGGTTTCGTTGTTAATGAATATAGTTTTTCAGTTTTGCATTTCTGTTATCTTTCTCGTCTTCTTCTAAAGAATTGGGAAATTGAACTTCTGAGGCTTAAATCAGTTTCAAAGAGAAATCTTTTGAATTGATCACTCAAAATTTATTTGAATCATGGATTAGAATCCTCAGTAGTCAAATTTGCAGAGATTTTTTTATCGTGTTGGACATTATATGATCAAACAAGATAATTGCAATTAATTTGAAGAATAATTCTTTAAAATTTGTCATTCTGGTCTGTTTTCCAATTGTTTTGAAACCTCTTGAAAAGAGTTATTAGCGTGGCAATATGTTCACAAACTAATATGTGAAAAGGGCTTACTTTCTGTAGACTTCCAAATCTTTAGCATACAGTACGGAAGTACAAATTAATACTGAGATATTACACAGTAACGGAATCGATATCTTCTTCCATCCCTGACATCTTTCGGTTGAAGAACAAGTTTGTGATCTCAGTGTTCGGACATTTAGCTGGCGATTCAACTTCGATGTTTTTGAAGTTCCGGGGGGGATTGATTTGCAACGCAAGAGGTATTTATATGTATACTAAAACTTAGTCTCTATGACATTCTTGACTGATCTCTGATTGCTTTTTTTAGCCCTGTAGATTAGGTTTATCAAGTTGCCTCTTTGTGTCTGGTTTATGTTCTAAAGATCCTTTATTGATATTACTTTGATTGCTCGTGACATTGGTCGCTGTTTTTATAGTCATTGTTTCTTTTCTATTAGCTCAATTTGCTCTTGGCTTGTTTGACATATGGTGCGCAATAGTCAAGACTAACAGTTTCTTTAGAGTCAAGTTTTTTTTTGTGTGTGAGGTCATATTCTTGAACTTAAAAAGTATCTCTGCTCTAGGCTTGTAATCATCATGTACGGTAATAGCTTGAAACAAAATAGAGATACACAAAATTCCAAGGAGATGGACCCGATGAAAGAACATTTCAAATATTAATAGAATACACATCAATGATTCGAGAGATCCCATCATTCAGGCATGAGAAAGAGAACTAGTCCTCAGATTTACTTGGGGTTTCAGAAATATTTCTTGTAATCCAGCAACAAATGAATGTGATTAGTCTCATTCCAGAAGGCGGTCGAGAAAAGCATTGCAAGACACTCCAGAAGCTGAACGTATCATGGGCTGAAGATGTGTATGATCCTCCACCGTCCATTAGGAGAAGAAAGAAATCAAAGAGCAGATACAATTTGAAGAAGAAAGGACAAAAGAGAAGCAGCAAATTTACAGACCTGTTTCATAGATTAGTAGCTATAGTATTCATTAGTCACATTTTGCAAGGATTCGTATCATCTTTGGCACTATGACAAGTCTTATAGTTCAGTAGTTGAATGCTTCACTTAAAGGAACAATGCTGAACAATTTGGTGATATAATCAAAGGTGGTTCAGTGGTCGAAGAATTGTGAGATCATGATGGTGACTGGTAAGGTTGTCAATTTGTAAACAACACACATCATGTCCATAAAACAATTACTACTAGTGGGCCTGCTTGATGCCCATTATCACCATTCACCAACATTTTATAAGCCCGTTAATAAGAGAATAAAAGATTGGACACGTTTACATTTTTCATTCGTCCCTAACAAGGCGGCCACGTCTGTCTCCCTTGTTGACCTTTCTTTGCTTATAAAAAACTCGTCGATCCTAATTATTTTTCTATCCGTCGTCTCAGATTAGCTTTATGGTCTTCCTGGTTTTGGATATGGACACTGTGATTCCTTTGTTTCCATGATCTGATTCTAGTGTTTTGCACCTTTGATTTTCATTCCTTGATAGCTCTGAGTTCTCTGCGATTCGTATTAAGGTTTTTTTTGTTTACCCTAACTCTTCGATTCTAGGGTTTCGAAGAGGATAGATATAATGCGGGTGCCTTCTGAGCTACTCCTCCCTTTGGTTCCTTCATTAACTTTTCATCACTCTGGTTTGAGTTCTAATCGTTTGAAACCTCTTGAAAAGAGTGATTGGCGTGGTAATCTTAGTTAAAGTTTCGCCTTTTTTTCTTTAATTTCTCTGTTTTTTTTTTGTCTTCGATCTCTTTAGATCTTTTCAATTTTCTCTCCGTCTTCGTCTGGTTCTCAAAATTTTACCTAGCGCGGATTTAGCTAATCGAAGAAGAAGAAGCTTTGTGATCTCTGTCTTTGGAGATTTTTAGTCAGTGATCAATCTTTCGGTATTTTTGACGTTTCGGGTACTCGATTTGTGACGTACAAGGTATTAGTTAGGTTAAAGTTCCTTTTCTGTTTCTTGTATATGATCTAAAGATCTCTTACTGATGGTATTTTGAATTTTGTTTGTAGCAGTTACTTTTGGATATGAGCTCTGTCTGTGGTAGATTGGATTTTAAAGATGCAGAGTCTCACCTTGAGAGCACCTCTGCTTCGAGTCCTAAGAAATGTTCTAATGGCTCAAAGCATATCTCTGGTATTGGATCTGAAGATGCTCAAGAGTCTGATGGTGATGATAGTGGTTATATACATCAAAATTTGAATGAAGAATCCGAAGACAAGCCTTTGGATGAAGAAGGTGAAGACAAGTCTTTGGATGATGAAGGTGAAGACAAGTCTTTGGATGATGAAGGTGAAGACAAGAACCTTGTAACCGCATTGCAGGGCATGTTCTCTGAGAATGTAAGTGATCCTATGTTACTCATCGCAGTAGTCTCTATCTTTATAGTCGTTTTTTTGTCTGTTGGCTTTGATCTTGTTATGTTTTGCATACTGTGTGAGAGACTAACTGTTGCTGACGTACAAGCTTGTGTGTGATCATATACCTGAACTTAGAAGTTCCTCGTAGCTCTAGGCTTGTAATCATGGCTTTTTCCTGTCGATAGTTGCTTTCAACAGCTATAACCAAACCTGACATAACATTTGATTGGAGAATTCGCCTAAAACTGACTTAATTTTCCGAAAAATTCCATATTTTAGGCATGAGAAAGAGGACAAGTCCTCAGATTTTGTCTGTGTGATAAGATCAATATTTTTTCAGTGTAAAATGCTGTTGTTTTTGTTGGTTGCTTCTGACTTTTGTGTTTCTTGTAAACCAACAACAGAAGAGTGTGGTTTCTCTCATTCCAGCCATTAGAGGTGGTCGAGAGATGCATGGAAAGTCAGCCGAGAAGCTGAGCGTGTCATGGGCTGAAGATGTGTATGATCCTCCACCCTCCATTGTCTCTCACACGAAAATCAAGAAACAGCAACCGCAGAAATCAAAGAGGAGAGAAAACTTGAAGAAGAATGGAAAGAAAGGACAAAGGGGAAGTAGCAATTCACGTGACAGCAAAGATAAGAAGCAGTCTTCTTCTTCTCGCAGCAAACACAGTCGTGATATGTTTGGTTGGGATACCCAAATGCCTATTGTAGCATGACCAAGGGACGTGCGTCTTCCTTACTCTCTCTCGTATCTATAAATAAAAACTTTGGTGTGAAAACGTTTCTTGCGTTTTAGACTTTTGTTACTCTTTATTGAAATAATTTTGATTTTACACGAATTGCCACTGGTTTTGTGAAGCTTTACCTGCGTAAGGTAAATTGGTTTGATTGTGTATGTGACTTAAAAACGTTTCGAGTTTTTTCTTTAAAATATAGCTGATATTATTGCAAAAACAAATCAAGTAGTAAGCAAGAAATCTAAAAGAATGAAAGATGTCTTCGATCGATACTTCATACTTTATGGCTTGCATATAAACGCAACCGTTGGTGAGTTGTAGCTATCAGTTGGTGTTTTAGTAGAGCAGCTTGGATGTGGATCGTAGTCCGTAGATTTCATATCTAATTTAGACAGCTTCTAAAGCTTGATTTTTATGTCTCTGTCTTAAATTTTCTTTTGGTTTGTTAAAAAGTTTAAAATTATTTGTTCAGTATACTTGAACACAGCACAGATATAAGGTTTCAGTTTCAGCAAAGGAACTAGTTTAGTAAATGCTTAAACAATACACAGCACAGAAAGGAGTTAGATTAGTATACTTGCTTCTTTCTTTTTCCAATTCTTTACTTTACAAAACATGTCAGTAGATTTGCAACCTCTCCTGTGTCAACCCTAAATTCTAATATTCTCTGTTAAGAGCTTGTACAAAAAATAACAGAGGCACCACAAGAAATGACCCTTCTGCAAAAAGAAAATAAGTGTGGATTTTAAGGGGAGACTGCGAGAAAGACCACAGAAAAAGGAAAGATCCCCGTTACCAAAATCCAGAGGAAGCTTTCAAAAATCTTCCATTATATCAGATGAGTGAAGTTGATTCCGAAAAACTTGGTACTTTCTTCTCAGCATCGATGCTCCCTTGAAGATTGTAAGTTGCACTTCTCTGTGGTACTTCTGTAACTGCAAATACAAGCATCATTTGTAATCCTCTTTTGACCATTTCCCTAGCCAAACTGTGGAACCATTAAAGATTTTTGATTATATCAATAGATTTTTCTTTTTTGGGGGGCAAATAAATCAACAGATTAATCATGAAGAAATTTTACGTACTTGCTGTTCAGTCACTTTCCAGATAGACTGCTGCTGCTGGGAGAAGTAAGTTCTACGTACTTGCTGTTCAGTCACTTTCCAGATAGACTGCTGCTGGGAGAAGTAAATTTTACGTACTTCAACTGCTGGGAGAAGTAAGTTCTCAACATTCAGAGAGCAAAGAAGATTCTCAACGCAAGCAAACAGCCCTTGAAAGTAGCCCTAAAGAACCATAAACCAAATTGGTTTTTGTTACGCGTTATAAAAACAAGCGAATCCAACACAGTAAAGAGATACGGGTTTTACAAAAGCTTACCCTTCCCTGATACTCTCGGCTTGTAGCTACAATAGGAAGTTCAGCAACTTTCTGACCAAATATCCTAAGCAGCGCAGCGGAAACAACAAGGGAACTAAACAAGCAACATTAAGAAAGAAACAATTAGGATCCCAATCGCAATTGAGAAAATGTAAATGCATCAAGAACACCAAACTTACTTCACCATCACGACTAAGCAGTATATTCCTCCCAACTCCTGGCCTGATATATTTCTCCTGTAAACACGTTGAAAGAATTATCGGGATGATCAATCACTATAAAAAGATGAATGAACAGAGAAATTGAATCTTAGTTTTATCGCACTACAGCTTACCCATAGACCATGACAGGAATGAGATCACGACCAGACATTGCCACAATGGGATCAAAACACTCCTGAAAAGTATAAAGCCAAACATGTTTGCTATACATGTGTTCATAAAGTATATTTACAAGCCAGGCAGTACTCAAAATCATTGGAGCACATTTAATAAGTCGAAGCATACCCTGAAAATAGCAGCTGCTAAAATCATGGGACCTATCAGAAATGGGCAAGAATGGATAAGCAGAGTGGAGAACAAGTTTATCCACACTCAAACTCCAAGTAGGTATACAACCAACCTGCAGAACACGCAACCACCAATT
Source organism: Cardamine chenopodiifolia (assembly GCA_963922655.1). NCBI lineage: Eukaryota > Viridiplantae > Streptophyta > Magnoliopsida > Brassicales > Brassicaceae > Cardamine > Cardamine chenopodiifolia. Next base: position 15,173,863 of record OZ000463.1, read on the forward strand.
TCACTTTCTGGTGCTTTACCAACTCTTGTCAGTCTTATAACTATGGGTTTTGAATTAGGATCAGTAGCAGTGGCCGTTTTACAAGAGATAGATCCATCATTGCAGCTTGAACAGTACCAAGTACCTTCAGGCATAGATATGAAATTTCAAGCATGCTGCAGATGAAAGGGTCACAAAGTATTAGAACCAGAGAATAACCATAGAGTTGAAACCAAAGCAGTGCTGATTTTGCAAATCATCTCCAAGAATTAATTTCGAACTTAAATGGAAAGAGAAATAAGCATTTATCAGTTATTTCTTCCTCATTATGCTTGAGAAAATATTCTTGAAATCTGCGCACAATTATAAAGTTGTAGATTCGCCATAGTAGAATGAACTAGCATGTCTACTACCCTATAGCAGTCCCACCTGTATGAAATGCTTGAGGACATCCAGCACAGAGCAGCAAATCTCCACCATCGTTACAAATAGAACACATTCATCGCTGTCACCAGTTGTAATGACATGGCCATCCGCCAATGACGTGGCTATATCATCCAATGACAATCCGGAAGAGATGTGGATATGACGATAACTGCAATACAATGAGAAACTTCAGATATGTCTTACAACATTAGTGCAAAAAAAACATAGCGTTACTAGGTAACTCACGGCTGTCGTCTACCAGCCATTCCAGCATGTACTTCAAATTGTCAAGGACTAATCGGTTATTAAGAATCACAATAAATGTGTCATTATACTTGGAAAAGAAAATGAGTCGTAAGGGCCAATTTGCATAGTCACTGCATCCAGCATTTTACCTCTCTGTCGCAGCAGCTACATACTATACCACTTTCTTGCTTGTAACCATGAAGTAGTTTCTGAAAGAAAAACAAGTGACAGCAATACCAAACAAACTTAAAATTTACAGAAAGAATGATTCAATTAACCTACAATAACAGACCTTTTCTTTCACATAGTAAGCCAATTAGGTCCCATCAAGTAACCCATTTGGCAAAAACAGCAACCGGTGTAAATCATTGTCCCTGTAAACATATGATTGCAATTTGTTGTCATCACCGTGGGATTGCATTTAGAGAATGAATATGAACAGGGACACCTAAATAATGAGGTTTAAAAAAGCAATACAAACCTCTTCCACTTGCCGCCTTCAAAAGCTTTCTTACGACAACCCGTACCAAACATATGAGAGGTAAGCCTACATTATTAAAGACCAAGTAAATTTCCCAAGTTCCTTAAACAAATTGTCACTAGGTGATACTCAAGTAATCAATATCTAAGCAAAAAAATTTGAAGAACGTACTTCTTTGTTTTTGGCTTCTGCTCGTAACGTGTGTCCTTTGTACAGATTTTTTCTCTAAAATAATTGTTTTCCGGAAAATATGGAGTCGAGCTTTGTGGAAGAAGAAATTCGAAGATATTTTGAAAAGAAAACGAGAAAACCCTCAGAGATGTTAAAAGATATTAGCCATAATACGAAGTTATGGTCGTCCAAACATTTTCACAGCTCTAAGCGAGACAAAAAATATATAATTATATTTGTTAATAAAAATTTTATTTTTAAAAAAACAACCATTACAAATTTCTAATTATATTATCAAATATAGATATACAATTTAGTTGTCACAAATTTTTAACACATAGTAACACTATAATTATCATTTAATTTATATATAGATATATATTCAGAATTACATAACGAATATTTGTAGTTTTTTGTTAAAAAAACTATCTCATACATTCACACCAACTTTAAGATAAAATGGTGTACTTATCATTTAAAAAATCTAAATCCTTAAACCCCTTTGCTTTCATTGCAGAAACTCTCATCATCTTCTGAAACTGAAACCATGGCCTTCTCTTCCTATCTCAAATTCTATCCCTTTTCTATATCTCAAGCCGTAACCCTAACTCACCAATCCTTCTCTCTTAAGCTTATTCCTTCTTCTTCCGCCATTTCCTTCGCTTTGCCTCACTCAGCCGCTCTCTCCTCTTCTGATGTCAAGCTTCTCGACTCACTCCGTTGCCAGTCCGACGATTCCGCAGCACTCCGGTTAGGCCGGTCTGGTTCGTTTGACGACATGAGGAAAATTCTAGAGGACATGAAGAACTCAGGATGCGAAATGGGTACTTCTCCGTTCTTGATTTTAATCGGGAGTTATGCTCAATTCGATTTGCAAGATGAGATTTTAGGTGTTGTTCATTGGATGATTGACAAATTCGGGTTGAAACCCGATACCCATTTTTATAACCGGATGCTAAATCTTCTCGTTGATGGGAATAATCTGAAACTGGTTGAGATTGCTCACGCGGAGATGAGTGTTTGGGGGATTAAACCAGATGTATCGACGTTTAATGTTCTTATCAAAGCTTTGTGTAGAGCTCATCAGCTTAGACCTGCAATTTTGATGTTGGAAGATATGCCAAGTTACGGTCTTGTTCCTGATGAGAAGACATTTACAACAATTATGCAAGGCTACATCGAAGAAGGAGACTTGGATGGAGCTTTGAGAATTAGGGAACAGCTGGTTGAGTTTGGGTGTTCTTGGTCTAATGTCAGTGTTAATGTTATTGTTCATGGTTTCTGCAAGGAAGGAAGAGTCGAAGACGCTCTTAATTTCATTCAGGAGATGTCGAATCAAGGCGATTTTTTCCCGGATCAGTATACGTTTAACACGTTAGTTAACGGTTTGTGTAAAGCAGGGCATGTTAAGCATGCTATTGAGATCATGGATGTGATGCTTCAAGAAGGGTATGATCCTGATGTGTATACTTACAACTCGGTGATATCTGGTTTGTGTAAACTTGGAGAGGTGAAAGAAGCAGTGGAGATTCTTGATCAGATGATCACTAGAGATTGTTCTCCAAACACTGTTACTTATAACACTTTGATCAGCACATTATGCAAGGAGAATCAGATCGAAGAAGCCACGGAGCTTTCCCGTGTTCTCACCAGTAAAGGGATTCTTCCTGACGTTTGTACATTTAACTCTCTGATCCAAGGTTTGTGTTTGACTAGGAATCACCGGGTTGCCATGGAGCTGTTCGAAGAGATGAGAACCAAAGGATGTGAGCCTGATGAGTTCACATACAATATGCTGATTGATAGTTTATGCTCCAAAGGGAAGCTAGATGAAGCTCTAAACATGCTTAAACAAATGGAATCTAATGGTTGTGCACGGAGCGTGATGACTTACAACACTTTGATTGATGGGTTTTGTAAAGCGAACAAGATTAGAGAGGCCGAGGAGATCTTTGATGAGATGGAAGTACATGGGGTTTCAAGAAACTCTGTTACATACAACACACTCATCGATGGGCTTTGTAAAAGCAGGCGAGTAGAAGATGCGGCTCAGCTCATGGATCAAATGATAATGGAAGGACAGAAACCTGACAAGTTCACATACAATTCACTTCTAACACATTTCTGCAGAGGAGGTGACATAAAGAAAGCTGCGGATATTGTGCAAGCCATGACCTCAAATGGATGCGAACCAGACATTGTGACCTATGGAACCTTGATAAGCGGTTTGTGTAAAGCTGGTAGAGTTGAAATTGCAAGTAAGCTTTTGAGGTCAATTCAGATGAAAGGGATTGCTGTGACACCGCACGCTTATAACCCAGTGATTCAAGGGTTGTTTAGAAAGAGGAAAACAACAGAAGCTATAAATTTGTTTAGAGAAATGCTTGAGCAGAATGAAGCTGCACCGGATGCAGTCTCGTACAGAATCGTTTTCCGTGGGCTATGTAACGGAGGGGGACCAATCCGTGAAGCAGTGGACTTTCTTGTTGAGCTGTTAGAGAAAGGGTTTGTGCCTGAGTTTTCTTCTTTGTACATGTTGGCTGAAGGTCTTCTCACTCTGTCAATGGAGGAGACACTGGTCAAGTTAGTTAACATGGTGATGCAGAAAGCGAGATTCTCAGAGGAAGAAGTTTCAATGGTGAAAGGTTTGCTTACAATCAGGAAATTTCAGGACGCTTTGGCCACTCTTGGCGGTGTTTTGGACAGTCGCCAGCCAAAGAGAACTTTCCGGTCAAGATGATACTTTCGGAAAAAGATTCCACTTCCAAATTAGTTGACGATACTTGTGATGTTTATGAATATGATTTCCTATAAAATTTTGGAATAATTTATCCATATAGTTCTATGTTTGAAGACCAACAAGCTTGGACCCAAAGAAAAAAAAAAGAAGACGAACAAGCAGAAACAGAGCAACAATGGAGTGGGTCGTTTAAGATATTCCTCATACAATGGGTCGTTTTCTCTTCTACGTCTAGTCTCTACCGTCATAAAATATTATAACATGGAAAGATAGAAAAAAAAAAGGACATTAGTCCCTCGAACAATTACTTTCATGGAGGGAAAATAAGTCCGAGAAAAGAATATGCGTTAAGTACCACAATGATTCAGTATCTCTTCTTCTCTCCGACACACTAGGTCACTTGGCGGATTTCAGGTTAACCCGGTCAAATCCTGTGGTTCTAGTCAACAGAGTAGCCCTTATAGTTAGAACTTAGAAGGTGTATACTTTGGTTCGGTCTTTGCTGGTCAGTCAACTCTATTTGCTCTCGTAAATTTAACCACTGTCCCATAATAGGTCTCATTCTTTTAACCTTTCCGGGGAGTAGATGACTATTCATAGGTGTCCTCAACAACCACATGTGCTTTTATTGTTGGTTCAGTGGGATACAACAAATAATTAAGCATCTGCAGTTTGCACATCTTTTCAACTAAAACTTGTGGATTTTTTCTCCTATAAGTGCATATTTGTTCAATGTCCACATATGTATCAGTAGATGGTTTCGTCACTCGTGGACAAATTCTCACTGCCAGTTATATTCCACATCCACTACTGGATTTTGCTATGGATTGAACCACACATTCTTAGTAATTCTGTGGACCTGCTAAATCCTTTAACCCTTTATAGAAAAATGTCAAAACGGCATTTATTGCGTTTTGAATAACGACGTTATCAGGCTACGAACAAGAAAACAATTTTTGGGGGAAAAAATGTTAAGTTGTGATTACAGTTGAAGATAAATTTAAATTGTGAAAGACTAAAAAACCTGAAAATCTTTAGTAAAACAGTCGGCTATGGATCTTGTACAAATACGTTACTCATTAACACATGAAGAAAAAGATAGATACCAAGAAACTGCCAACTTATGAAGAAAAACACAGACCTGTGGGAATGAATGAAAATGGTTTTAAGATGATGACCAATCTCATCTTATATTCAGACCACGGCTGTCACAGGTCACAGCCTTAATTAATTATACACTTCTCACTCGCATTCTGAATCACCTATTCAAAAAAAAGAAAGTATATAGTGTTACTGCGATATTAACTATTAGAACTACATGAGCTAAAGCTTGCTTACCCTTAGAGAAAATCTCCACCGGTCCAAGTGGTGTCCGATTTCCCGTTGTGACCAACAGATTTCTTATCCCCTGCACTTTGGTAATAACTGTTGAAACCATCATCTGTGGCATCATGATCATCCCAACCTGTCCAGCCATCATCATCATTAGAAGCTGATGTCCCCTTTGGAGCTGCTGCTTCTGTCTTCTTATTCTCGTTCTCTCCCCAATCATCCCAAGAACTTGACTTCCGTGAATTGCTGTAATGACCACTTGATGCTGACTGTGACCTCCCTCCTCCAACAGATGAATTCGCTGATTTGTTAAAGTTCTGGTAGTACCCATTGCTCTCATTTTCACTCTGTTGATTCCAGCTTGTCGTTCCTTCTTTAGTGTACTCTTCGACTTTCTGTGTCGCAATTGCCATTACTCCTTTCATGATTCCCCATGTCCTTTGTCCTATCTCTGTTGTCTTACTCGCTACTACATTTACAGTCTCACTCACCTTGTGATCATACCCACCTTCCTTCACCTGCAAAATAAATACAGATTTTGACTTTTATCTTTCCAAAATATTTTTGGGAATCCAAGAATAGTGCTCTATGCAAAGTTAAAATGAAACACACTAGAAATGTTTCAGAAGCATTAAGGAAATAAACACGCAGAAAAAATACCTTGGATGTGAACTCCTTGGTTCCTGTCTGAACAACATTTGCAGCTGACTGAGCTGCAGATGCGGCAACCAAAGACAATCTTCCCAAACCCTAAACCATTTTAAGAACAAATCAACACACACTAAAACGTATCTCATCCAATTCAAAAAAGGAATTGAAAAGCATCCAAATCGCCACCTGAGACACGACGGAGAAAACATCATCTTGCTGATTATTTCTCGGTGGAGGAGCTGAGCTTGATCCGAATCCTACATACTTGCCGCCTTGCGAAGGCGGAAGACCTTCAGGCTTAGACTCATTATCCGCCATTCTCCTCGCGAAAAAGCTCTCCTTCCCCGCAGCAGAAGCCTCTAGCTGCGCTCTCGTGTAGATGTCCTCCGATGACTTAGACTTCACCGGTGCACCACCTCCACGAGTTCCCGATGACCTAAAATCATTCGCTGATTGATTCCGTCTCATATCACTTGAAGATTTGAAAGAATCATCGTTATCCCAACTATCCCATCCTCCGTTGTTATTTCCGTAACCGCCTTGAGCCAACGGAGGCTTCTTATTCATCCCAACGCCACCGATCGCTTCCTTAACAACTGGCGGATCTCTCCATGGCTTACCTTCAGCTAAAGCTTGGATCCGGTCACGATACACAGAAGCAGCGGTTGAATTGTACTTGGAAATTATATCTTTCTCCTTTAAGATTCCGTATTGCGCAAAGAAATTGTTGAGTCGTTCGTTACCGCCAGCTTCCATCTTCTTGATCTGGATCTCAGACCACGAATCCATGGTAACGGATCTGACGAAGGAGATGTGAACGCCTAAGCCTCTGTGTTTTCCGGAGCACTCCAAGCACATGAAGATTCCGTAAGAAACCGACGCCCATTGAGGATTCTTCTGAGCGCAGTCTACACATACCTTGTTTTCAGGCTGGGATTGAAGAGTGCGTAATTTTCTCGCCGCCGCCATGTTTCTCGGAGCTCCGAACACCGATTAATCCAACCTGAGCAAATCTGATCCAAATCTCGCAGACTTGTGCTGCTGAGATTGATGCGTTTTTTTATCTTTTTCGTTTTTCCTCTTTTTCCCTAATTAATGTTATAGAGTAACTCTGTTTTATTTGGTACGTGTTATTGGCACATGCGAGGTTCCCGGCAACTTCCCGACAAAACCATTATTCCTTCTATTTAGAAATAAATGTCATTTTAACTTAATTTTTTTGTTTTAAATTACAAAACTATGAATTTTGGTGGTATATGGGACTAAGAATTTGGAATGAATTAAGTTTTAACTAATTTTGATGAATTTTGGTGTATTACAAAATTTATTATTAAAATTTTTTGAAATCTTTCTTTATAAAATGAGATTTTGATATTTGTATTTTTAACTAAAAAATCTTCTTAAATCCCATCTAAAACTCTCAAATCCAAATTTTAATATATTTTTAATAACATTGGAATTAACTATATATTTTAAATCATTAATCCAATAACATTAAATTTTAAAATATATTTGAAAATTTATATTTCAATAACATAAGATTTGTCATTTTAACTCAAATCACTCCAAAATGTTTAGTTCAATACATCCCTTAAGTGTCGTTTTAGATTTTTAAGGTAAATGTTTCATAAAAGTTCTATTTTTTTCTTATTATTTTAATGCATTGACCAATAATAAAATTTATAGAATATATTAACAAAGGTAGAAAAGAAAATTTAATTATTTTCTTAATATGTGTGAAAAACTTAAACAACACTTATTTTAAAATTGAGAGAGTAATTTTTTCTTCTAATTGCTATATCAAATCGAAATACAAATTTAATATACAAATTTTTTTGAAAAATAAATTATCACATATACATAGATACATATGTCATACAGTAAGAAAAGTACACTAAAAGGGATATTTACCATATTTTCTATGGATAAAACGAATAGCTAAATCCATTGTTTTTTTATATTTGAGTTTGCTCATATGTGAATTGAACATGTGGAAAGCATCTTTTGGCCGAACCTTCAATTTCTATATTATATAATAAAATCCGATATATTCAATATCAGTTAAAAGATCGATATTTTGATATCAAATTTTATGTAACAGTGACATTTTAAAAGATCTTGACTTTGGTTTTTTCCTAATTCGATCCAAAAAAAAAAAATTCGAGCTATTGACTATGATTGTTTTTTATTTTTTTCTGCGGCAAAAGACTGAGATTATATTTTCTTTTTATAATATAGAATTATCCTTTGAGTTCAATTACATCATACATTTGTGTCTCCATTAATACTTGGAGAAGACTCATTAACAATTTTGGAAACCGTAATCTCTTCTTCATGAGCTTTGTTGTGTTGTTGAACCACAAGGATTGATGGGATGATATGGTTGATCGAAGAGGCAAGCACATCCCCTATAGGACCTAACTCGGGATGTTCGGCCTGACGCTCAGCTAATGCCGCCACCTCAGCCGAAGGTAGCCTTTCTCTTCCAACCACTATAAGGTCAAAGTCTTTACTTTGTCCTATTGATAGTATTTCTTCAATGATGTTGTTTGGTTCCTTTTCTTCGTACTCCACCATTTCTTTCCATTTGCTCTTGAATTCTTCCAGTGCCCCTTCGTCTAGTTCCTATATTTGGGTTTCCAACAAAGAAAACTACTGTTACATTTGTTCCAAATGGTATCTAAATATAGGTGAAGCCCAATATAATCCTAACCGAACCCAAATTGTACTGAAAAGCCAAATCGAATAGAAATTAATCAGATCGGTTATATTAATTTTTCCATATATGAACAACCGAACCAAAATAAAAACAAAAAACAAATAAATCTTTCAAAAGTTTGAATATTTTTGTAATTACTCTAATGTCTAATCTAAACTGAACCTAGTGATTTCAGTTTCTATTCATTTTCTATAGTTCATGAATCAAAGTATCCGAACCAAAAATAGGATTTGACACTCCACGGTTTTTAATTTTTTTTTAATATTATAACAAAAAAAAAATACCTTTTCTCTTTCTGGATCCACGTTGGTTGTCAAAAAGGCATCGTTTTTCTCCATGCCTTTAGATGGTGCCGGTCGTAAGGTGGCGGTTTTACTCCTCAACGTTTCTCTCACCAAAAATCTGAAAACGGAAACTTTAACGGCCGGATGCTCTGCCATCCTCCCGCCAAGCTCTAAAGCTTCACGATCATCAGGCCCACCAAAGAAAATCATACAAACCCTTTCAACCACATTGGACCCATCGAGTCTTGGATTTTGTGCCTCAATGGACCCAAGTCCACGGTCAACAAGAACCGCCACCGAGCATGGTGCGTTCTTCAAAACCCTCAAGTTAACCAATCGCCAACCATGACCAACGTTTTCTGGTACATTTCCGTCTCCTCCGTCTTGATGGTGGTGGCCATGACCATGATCAACGTTCCATCGTTTGTGGAAAGGTAAAATGATCATTGTCACCCTTTTGGTCTCTGCCATGTGGCAAATGTCTTCGTGCATTGTGGGTAATGGAGAGACTGCGGTGATGGGCCTAACCGCGACTCGGCCCAATTGACGATAGGCTTGGAAGCCTCCTATGACGCTGTTGTGGCACTCGCCGTGACCGTAACGGTGGACGAAAGGAAATCCATTTTTACGGGCTCTTTGCACCATTATGATTGACGACGACCGTTCCGTTAGTTCCATCAGATGCATCACGAACAGTTTAAGCTGTAGAATCTGCCAAAACATATACGATTAAATTATTAACCAAGATTAATACCAAAAGATAAACAGTTTAGCTGATAATAGAAAAATACAAAAAGGTATAAATTAAATAACCTAAACCCATAATAGCTATATATATATGTATATATTTCCGAGTTATGATCCAGTTTAGATGGATCTTTGATATCAATATCCGGATTAAGTTCCGAAATTTTAGATATCTTAATTTTCCAGATCCAGATATTATTATAGGTAACCTTTGTGGTTCGGATGGACTCGATGAGTGAGATGAGGGAGGAGACATTGGCTGGACCGTGGAGGCAGGCTAGGATGCGAAGCTCTTCCTTGGAGGAGTTTTCGCTGGCCGACAAGTCCTTTAGCTTCCGGTGGGTGCCACGTGCCGGCTGGTAAATGGTCATTACACTCGGAGTCGTTATGAACGTTGTGAAGAGTGCCATTAGCACTAATATTGCAAACGTCTCATCGTTTAGTACCTGTTAACTTAAAGTCAATCCCACGTACGCACAGTTCAACTAATAACCACACACTACCTTAATGATTAATGGATAATCATTACTTAACTTTATTGTTACACTATATAAAGAAGAACATTATGTGACTTTACTGTTGAATTATTATGAATAGCTGTTGCATCATATAATTTTGCTGTGCCACATTTGCAAGTTGAACAGTACGTGCCACTACAGGGTGTTGACCTAAACATTGGCCCATTTCGGAAAGGTATTCGTATAAAGTTTTCATGCATGCATGAGCGGTCCTTAATTGATCAGTTTTTCTTTTTTTACCCTAAACAATAATATGAAACGAAACTATCAATAATATTACTCCGACTCAAAGGTCAGACTAGTGGTAATTCAAACGAAAATATTGAAACGTATCTTCCCAAGTTCCAAACAAAGATACTGGTTGTAGACTACATATTCCAAAGCATCATAGTTAAGATTAAATATTTCTTTCGGATGTGACCAACCGAATCACGGACTAATTTTGAAGCCACAGTTGCTATATGAATTTTGCCTGTAGCCACTAGTAGTAATATTTGATCATATGAAATATTCATACGTAAATAATAAACCTATCAAACTAGATCTATGATTCTCAGATTAAGACTCTTGGTTATAGAGAAGTGTTGACAAGATGCATATGCAAATCTCCATAGGAAATTTTGAAAAATTCCTAATATTCTTAACTTTAATTACAACAACAACATGCATAATGTAAACTTGAATTTAAGTTGTGACTCAACAACTGTACTAACATAGACCTGGTAATCTATATGTAAAATTTATGCTTTAGTTAATTGTAAAGCTGAGTGGCACCAAGTAAAACATTATTCATATGATGATGATCATCATATGCCGGTCAGATCATTTTCAGCACGTTAAATTTCACCTAATTTATAATCTTCTACGTTTGATAGGTTAGATCGTTATCCCTACTACGTATAACGTATTAACGAGGGGTTAAGGGCTATATTCGTTTATGTTCATGATATAAATATGTATGTTATTACAAAAATAAATAATTATAGTTTGGCCTATTTTAGAACACATGTAAATTTTTAAACTATATATAGTATTTTATCGACATTAAAAACGTAAAAAAAAAAACATGAGCAAATTTTTAAAAAATTTGTATATTGCGTAGAAACGTTGTATCGGACCGGACCCTTTTTCACATGGAACCAAAAACTATAATCTTTAATAATATAACACATCTAAAAATAAAAGGATAGATGCGATTAAATTAATATAATAATACTGATTTGTTTTATATCCTTTCCCATTGAAAATGACAGAACAACTTTAGTGAATATTAGTAACTGAATATTATAAGATTAAAAATATTTTAAACCTAGTAACTACTAAAGTAGATAACTAAAGGCAAAAAAAAACTATAACCTTAAAAATAGATAAAAGGGAGACAAAACGAACCTTTTTTTCCTTGCCTATATTGAGTACAATGAGCTCCACCAAACCTTTAGTATTCATCAAGAAACCAAGCGTCAAAGCCTCTCTAGCCGGAACTTTAACCATCACCGCCACAGCAAAAGTTCCGACGATCTTTCCGACGCAAGCTGTAACCACGACAAGTCCCAACATCCCCCACGACTCAGCTCCTCGGATCTTAGCCACGTCAGTTTTCAGTCCACTCGTTGCGAAATAAAGCGGTAAGAGTAAACCGGAAACAAAATCCTCAATCCGTTCAATCAATCGCTGAGCGAACTCACCATCTTTTGGTATAGTTAAACCGAAAACAAAAGCCCCGAAAATCGAATGAATCCCAATCAGATCCGTCGCGAAACCGGAGACCATAACTCCCGCTAAAGTCAAACACACGTAAGACTCACGTACAACGTCGTTTTCAGGAGATCCGCGTTTAGCGACCCATTTCATACCGGGTCGGATCACAACCAACATAAAAACCACAAACCCAACACCCGATAATAAAACCCACAACGATACTAGCGGACTTTTTCTCGCATCGCTCTCACCGCCTTTACCCGCTAACGCAACCGCTAAAGCTAATAAAATCCACGCGGCTACATCGTTGAAAGCGGCTGCAGCCATCGCGGTTTCTCCAATTCGAGTGGTTAAAAGCTTGAGCTCTGCTAATATACGCGCGAGCACAGGGAAAGCTGTGATGGAGAGAGCGACTCCCATGAATACGAGAAATTCGGCGTATCCTGGTTTATCGACGGCGGTGTAAAGAGTGTTACGGATCACGAAAGCGACTCCGACGCCGCCGAGAAACGGGAGTGTGATCCCGGCGACTGCGATTCCGAAAGCGCGTTTTCCGCTTCGTTGGATCGATGATAAATCGAGCTCGAGACCGACGAGGAAGAGGAAGAAGAGAAGTCCTATGCTAGCGACGGATTCGAGTATCGGCATACTCCATTTGGGAAATATACGGTCCATGTACGCCGTGTTTCTACCTAAAGCCGACGGTCCTAGCAAAATCCCTCCCTGAAGAAGACGACAAAATGATAAATTAAAAGGATCATGACGACAAAATCGTAAATAGTTTGTGTGTAATTTAACGTACGACGATCTCGGCAATGACTATAGGTTGGCGGAGTGGTTTGAAAAAGACGGCGAGGGAACGACTAACGGCGATGATTAACGCCGTTTGGACGATGAGTAACGGAAAGGCGAAGTTTAAGGGATTGTCTCCTTGCCACACTCCGTTAGATGAGGTTTTCACGGCGGTTATGTTGAAGGGCATTTTGGGGATTTTACGAACAGTTTTTGTTTGTTTGCTCTAAGGCTATATTTGGAGCATGTGATATAAGTTCAAATAAGATGAAGTTTTGTAAAGAAATTTATAGGCAAAAAATTATATTGCTTGAAGGAAGATTCAAAAAAGGTAATAATGTTGTTGATTGTATCTTGAGTGCGTCTTTCTTCATCTCACGTGTGACTTTGAATTATTCAGGTTTTAGGATAAATGTATAAATGTATATAAAAGAAGTAAAGCACTCCACTCAAAAACAATTGTATAATTCAAGTTCTTTAGGATTCAACCAAAACTCAAAAAAAAAAGTATTAAGTGATCTGACAAATACAAACTGCAAAATAAATAAACTGACTTATCATCGAAGTAGGATTCATGTGAATCGCACGTGCGATGCGAGACATCGGCGTTGACAAATGCTGCCTCGTCGTGGATGGGTTTTACAAGTGCAACTAAAGTGACATGTATATATGACTTCTCGCATATAAAAAAATTCTGGTTTTTCCTTTCTCTCGATATAGTTTGGCATTATTTTCATTAAATAGAGCTGTTTATTTTTCAAGGAATGTGTCTTAATATAGTGCTTTTGCTTGGTGTTTATGACTTCGCAAAACTTTTTATCAATTAGTAAGTTATCGTTTTCAATTGGTAGTCGAGTTTGAAATAAGTAAGCATAGTTGTGGCAAAAATAAATAAAAGTATAAAATTGTGACAAAACCAGATTTGAACTTGTAGAAAAAAGCACATAAAAGTTGTGGTATGTCACAAAGATGCTATAAATGAATTAATCACACTTTATTTCAGCCATTCCACCATTAACTTACATAGGTTTATCGTGAAGTAGAGTTTTATTTAATTTTATCCCCACTTACGAATACACATATTCAAGATAATAATACAGCAATGATGTTAATACGTAAAATCTACCAGTCTTACGCAATCAACCCCGTTCAAATACGTACATTTTATTTAGAGAAACAAGTTAACTGATGTTGCAATTTTATACGCAAACAAAATAATTCAACTATTGAATGAATAATTATTTTCTGCAATATTAGTTTTTCCAGTGCTAATAAAAACTTTTTCAATGCTTGTAAACATTTATCGTTACAATAATAAAATATAGAAAATACTCTAAAATACGACTAAACAAGTTTTTGTTCCAAAATTTGTGTTTAGGTAGGATTAATAAAAGTTTAGTAGGGTTACCAATTTATTTATGACCCATTATTAAGCCTAAATTTTATAGTATTTGGTGTTTGAAAATTTTGAGGTACTTTGTAAATTGCCAAAATATATCTCTTGTTTTTGTTCTGTGAACCAAAACTAAAAAAAAAACATAAACTTTCAAAATTTAGAGGATAAACTAGAAAATATACATGCAAATACTATTTATTTAGTTGTTGAAAAGAGACTATTAATTTAGTACTCCTTCCGTATTTATTTGAGGTGATGTGTTAGGATTATGCACAATAATTAAGAAAAATTGTATAATACTTAGGTATTGTAACATTCTCATCATTGATGTTTGAGCTTTTTGACTGAAAATTATCTCAATAATATAAACTATAAAGGCAAAAGAATTATTGTGTCAACTTTTACATAATTAGTTTGAAATCAAAAACATTTCTTTTGCGACGGAAAGAAAACTCTTAAAAGTTTCAATAATCACAGAATATTGGGAGAACTCACGGGAATACTGATTACAAAAAGAAATAAACAATAAATATAAAATTGAAAATCACGAGCCGATCGTTTTTCCGTTTCTCTTTCTATGAAATAGATTTTAGACTTTTCATGAAAGGCAAGCTAAAAGTGCCGAACAAGTAGACCTTCAGATTTTAAGGAACAGTTAGTTCAAAACATAATAAGTTTGGTCTCACCATCTCTTTAAATTAGGGAATAAATCTGAAAATACGTTGACTAAAGTTTCATATACAAAAAAATACATAACTATTTTTTATTGTCCGTATAACATAACAAAAATTTTCACTTTAACATTTTAACTTTCAAAGTTCGAAGATTTTACACCTGCAGTGTAACAGATGTGAACGACGAAGACTAAATTATTAAACGACATTAATTATTTATCGCGAAAATCTGAAAATACGCCAACTATATTTCATATAGACAAAAAATTATACTAACTATTAACAATCCGCCTTTGTTGTTAACATCTGTTAAGTCGCTTGAGAGGATTAATGTCTCAATCGCTTTGTAATTTCAAAAATTTCTCTCGCTCTATCAACAACACAATCATAATAAATTTATATCCATTTTCATAAAAAGTATGTTTAGAAAATATGTTGGTTAATTCCTTTTGAATAAATTATGTTTTAAGCTAAATCACAACTATTTCTTTGTGATTAAACCATTTTAGACATCAAATTTTGATATCAGATATGGTGGAGGCCCGAGCCTCACACCGGATACTATACTATAGATCCAACCATTTTGATAAAGAGTTTGACACAGTTAAGGTAGGCTTTTCACTTCAAAAAGAATCATAAGACGTAATGAGCCAAATAATGTCTGCATCATATGTTATAGTTTCTTGAATTTTTGTTATAGTTTTATAGTATAAAGGGAAAAGTTCCAAAAATATATACATCAACTAAAACATATATGAAATTCAAAATTTGGACATACATTTAATAAAAAATTTATGGTAAAAAAAATATCTTCAACAGCTATATATTTTTAAAAAGTTGTTAAAATTTTTTTAAATATTTTATCCTGCTGCTCATCGCTTCCATCCGCAATGTCCTCATATTTTTTGCTCTTAACCATTATTTTTTTGTTCATTAAAATTTTCTATAAAATGATATTTTTAGTTGTCAAGATGATACTTTTAAGAAAAACTTAAATCTAAAATCCATATAAATTCTTTTGTTGTTTGAGTTATACATAATTTTATTTCTGGTAACAAACTATTAGTTATATTGTTTAACATATACTAAACTCATAGCTAAAATAGAATACAACATAATAATAATTCTTTTTTTTATTAAAATCAATAATGATTTTGGTCTGCGCTAATAATGCACAATGTAAGTTGTGACATATGTCTTATTTTCTTATGATTAAAAATTTAACTTTGAATAACCAACTCATCACATTTGAGATTGTTTATTCTAAACACTCATATTTTTCAAAGAAAACAATCTTTTTCATTGATATATAACAACAAATTTCTATCATAATTAATGTAAAACTTAAGAAAATAGTAAAGTCTTATAACTCATGGATTTAGTTCTATTATGATGAAAGACAATGAATTGAAACAATTTTTTTGTCTCTCTGACATTCATATGCTCTTAAAATGTCTAAAATTCACTGTAAGTTGTAGAAAATCAAAATATGTTGGTTCGAGAAATTCCTTAAAAAACATGTTTAATGAGATTATTTTTTTAATTAAAAATATATAACGTCTTTGTTTTTTAAGTAGAGTCCAATTTTTTTTCAGTAAAACGTTTGCATTTATACCCATCACTATAACTCATATCAACTTTCATTTTTTGTTGGATTAGATCCTATAAATGATCATGACTCTAGTTAAATTTTTTTCAAAGTTGGAGGAGATTTTTTTAATTTTCTGTGAACACTAGATATTTGAGAATTCTTTATGTTCTTTTATATAAGATTTTTAGGGAAAATGCTCGCATATTAAGAAACTATAAACACTATAAATACGTTTTTCTACAAAAAAATATTATTTAATTACAAACATTTCAATTAATAATTAATTACTACAGAATATAAAATTCATAAATGATTAAATAAAAATAAATTTTGCATCAGAACTCAACAAAAAAAAACAGAACAAACAAATTTCTAATATATCTTACAAAAACAAAAGGAATGGAGGTAGAGACTAGAGAGTAGTAAATATAGCTCTAACACAACATATTGTGGGAATGACTTTAAAGATGTTAATGCATCTAGCAACAATAATCTCTGAAAAGAAACCATTTTGCTCCACTGATTTTGCCTTTATTTAAATCGAAAAGAAAACGGTTTATATTTCCTGGTCGAGAAAAACAGAAAATGGGTCGATTGCGAAAAATAATTTTCTAGTGGTTACAGTATAAGTACAGTGAACTGTCCTAATTAGAGGGTCCATGTAACTCATTATAAAATTTGACTTCAGTAACGATTGATCTAGAACATTTTTAGTTTACTCAACAGTGGCATTGTAGAGTGAGATACTTTCGACGAAAGTATGTATTATGTATTTTTCGAGTTGATACATTAAATTCTTTTTGGTTGTTTTATGCAACTACTTTCCCTACTAGTGTACATAATTAATCACGTTGTGAAACAAACAGAAACCGTCATTGATTAGGCCATGTGGCCCATCACAACTTAAGCCCAAAAGGTTTAGGGTAACTATGAACGAAAAGACTTGGCAAAATTTAAATAAAAAGAATTCAAACTAGAAGTGGGAACCAATCGTCAAATGGCGTCGAACCAGAGACGTTCCGACGTTAAAATAATTACGAAATAACCTCCTTCGTTACGACTGTGATTATAATATGTGACGAAATTTGAAAGAAGCAAGATTTGAAAATCAAATGCGGAACAAAATATGATTTCTCAATTCATTCATCTTTAAACTGATAGATCGTAAACCCCTAGAAATTAAAGATTTGCAAATTACGAAATTGAAACCATCGATTAGCCTCCGAATCCGTATAGAGTGCGTCCTTGTCTCTTGAGAGCATAAACGACGTCCATGGCCGTGACAGTTTTCCGGCGAGCATGCTCCGTGTAAGTAACGGCGTCACGAATCACGTTCTCTAGAAAGATCTTGAGAACGCCGCGAGTCTCCTCATAGATCAAACCACTGATACGCTTCACGCCACCTCTTCTAGCGAGACGACGAATCGCAGGTTTGGTAATCCCTTGGATGTTGTCACGGAGAACTTTCCGATGCCTCTTAGCTCCTCCCTTGCCCAATCCTTTTCCTCCCTTTCCACGGCCTGACATATTCTCGGGAAAATAAAATCCAAACTTCGATTTAGAAATATTCTTGTTTGTCGAGCAAAGGAATTAGGTTTATTTATATAGTGAGACGAGCGTGCTTTGTGTTTTTTTGGGAACGCAATGGAGTTTTTGAAATTTTGAGAGAGGCTGTGAGTCGTTGGATCGTATTTTATCGACGACTGTTATTGTCGATCCGCGTGATCATAATCTCATGACTTTTTGAACTGTTAGATTTGTTGCTATCCGCGTCATTATACCCTAATGAGATCCCAGCCGTAGATCTTGTGCGCATTTGGTAAGACGAGGGAAACGCGCTTAAGCTTTAGCGCGCTTGAGCCAAATATATTTTCACGATTTTTATAGATTTCCCGCCAGATATATACATTTGAGATTGAACTGAGGGCAAAAAGTGTGACACCTGTGGTTGATCAAGTTATTTGGGTAAATAGAATCAGGAACTTCATTTTGGAAATCAGAATTTGAAGTGAAGAATTTAGGGCTAATGATTAAAGTTTTGCTTTGGTGCAATTTTAATAATTTAAGTTGATTTAGAACTTTAGAATGGAGAAGCTCGTTATCATGACAACAATAATAATAAGCCCAGGTTCCAGGATGATCTTTCTATCTTTTCTTGATCATTATACTAACTATAATAATTGGCAATTTTTACGATTTATTACGAAATCTGAATCCACTATTTCAATAATCAGAAATAATTTATCAAAGAGAACAAAGGTTTTAACACAAAATCACGGGTCTCGGTCAAAACTCTCTTTAAATCCCAATTTATAACACAACATAATACGAGAAGCTTCATGATTTTGCGACAAGAAGCCAAAAACTCTTTACGAATCATCACTTCTTCTTCTCAGTTACACCACCAGACCTGCGTAGATAATCCCAAAATCAGGTATTCAACAAAAGTGAATTAAGAAAAGCTTGTTTTTGTCAAGTATTAGAAATGAAAAGCCTAAGCATCTACTCTCCTCCTCACTAAGTTGGCTTTAATTTTCTTTTCTACTCGTAGAAACATTATTCAACAAGAGACATCAAGAAGACCAAATGTGAAACGGACAATTTTCTAATCATTCCTTAGCATTATAAGATAATAGGCTTAGAACTCGAGGTATATAAAGTGAAATCTGAAGAAAAAGAGTGCAAATAACAAAATTGAGGGTTTTACCTCATTTTGCGGAGAACACTGGACATCTCCTCTCTCTTCCTCTTGGCTCTCTTGTGGGTTCCCAACTTTCTCTTAGCAACCTTAAGAGCACGTTTGTCTTTACCAACCTTCAAAAGCTCAGTGATTCTCTTCTCATATGGAGCAAAACCAGCAACTTCCCTTATCAAGGATCTGATAAAGAGTGTCCTCTTGCTCGTTTTCTTGTCAAATCAGAAACAACACAAGAATCAGATCCACAACAAATAATGCCACCAATCATAATCAAAACTCAAGATAAGCCATCTTATGAGCCAGCACCGAATCATGAAACCTGGTACAGAATCAGAAAATGGAGATAGTAATACGAATACCATCAAACACACGGGCAATGGTGCATTAATATTGCAAAACAAAAATGGTTGGAAAGTCTAATGAAATACACATTCAAAATGTGAAGAATCATAGCAATGCAGCGTCATAGTTCAGGCCTAAAATATCAAATCTCCATACTTTAAGAGCTCTCAAACCATGAATTATGGTATATAAGCACACAGAGAGATTCATCACACTATCTAAACCAACTATGATAAATCTACCATAAGTCTATAAACTACTAAATTGATCCAAAAGGAAGAGAACATACTCCTTTGCGAGAACGAGGACGAGGAGCTAATTCGCGTCTGGTGACAACATGTCCCTTGTTCAAACCAACGAACAAACCGGTCTTAACTTGCGGAGTTGTCATCTTCTGCTAATTTTCTCAACCAACAATAGGCAACAATATAAGCTCTCTATTCAATTCAAACTCCAAATTATTGCAACCACAATAAGAGACGAATTCAGAGAAGATCAAGAGATGAAGAGAATTGAATCAGAAGTGTTACCTTTGTCTTTGGATCGAGCTCCTCCGGGGTTCAGACGGAAGAAGGACGACGAGCTGAAAATTGCATTTTTATATCTACAGAGACTTAAGAAAAAACCCTAGCCCTGTCACAAACAATTTGGGCCTCTTTTGGGCCTTAATTTTTGGGTCTACAGTGGTTTTTTTAAGACTAAAAATTGTGCTAGTTGCTTATTATTTTGGGTTGACCGTACAACGATTTCTCTGACCAAATTTTTTGTGGTTTTTACTCTTGTCGATTAATCGCTCAATAGAAATAGATCGAATCGATTTTGATTAATCGATATATTTAATGGTTAATCGGGTAAGATCAATATAATTTGTTAAAATTTTGAATTTTTGTTATGCAAAAATTCTGTGTAAAAACATTAAAACGACTGGTAAAAAGATATTTTAGAAAAAAAAAATTAGGATTTATTTCAACGATTTTATCTTTATATTAAATCTTTTTAAAAATAAAGATTTTTTCAGAATCAAACTAACTACGTTGAGATCAACCTATAAATAACTAACCAATTCCATTATAGAATATTTCACTCGTGCATTCATATTTTTTATATATCTAAATTATTACATAAACTTCTTAAAAATAATCCTAAATTACTTTTCGATTAATCATTTAGACGTTAATCGGTCTTTCACTGTCCGAACAGTGCCTAACGATTAACATCTATATAACTCGAGATATCCAATTAAAACGTGGCGAAAAATTAAACAAACATACATCTAGACATATAAAAACATGATTAATGGTAGTTTTTCACCAACTTTCTTAAAAAATATAAAAAATTAAATTTTAATAAAAAAATATATGGATCTCTCGTAAATAAGTAGCCCCACATTTTTACAGAGACCCAAAAAATTTTATTAACGTTTAATTTATTTATATATTTTTAGAGGCTTGCTAAAAGCCCACCACCATTAATCATATTTTAAAGCAAAGAAAAATGTATAATACTCCAAAACCAATAAAAACTGGATTGAGTAATGTTCGAGATTTTAGGTGATTAATTCCTTTACTTAAAACACTCAATTTACTTTAATATATAATTTAGATCCCCGTTGATATGATATGCCTTTGTAGAGGACAAAAAATGTTCGAGACTTCAAAGGTTGTTAGTGGACTTGGTTCGCTTTGCATTCTTCCGGCCGATAATCATCTACAAGTAAATTTGATGGTAATTGCAAAAGACTGCCCAGAAGAAGACATGGGTTTCTTTAGTGTTTTTGAAGCTTTGCAAGAAAGAAATTTCAATGTTTTCTTAGTTGTGCCTGATAACTGTGCACCAGAACAAATGCCACCTTCTAATGCTGCAAGCTTAGTATGGTGTTGGACAAGCCTTTGTGATGGAGACAATGCCAACCCCGACAGTGATGATTCTGATTCTGAGGAGGACGAGGTGTGAAGCCGTCACAAGAGATCACCTAATGATGCAGAAACACTTCATCTTTGGAAAGATTTGGTGTAGCTTCAATTTGTTGTATCAGTCAATAAACAAAATATAGATTATATCTTTAATTTGTTATGTTAGAAATTCAATAATACCTGCGCAGATACAAAGCGCCAAGCCCATAAATGAAGCGCGCAAATTATAGTAAAAGCGGCGAGGACTTGTCATTCTTCAAAACGGTTAGAAAAAACTTCTCATCCACAAAAAAAAAAAAAACAGTCAGACGCCTTGATGTTTTTCTATTCTACACACAAACACAAATTTGCCAATTCCCCCAAACTAGCCTTTGTGTTTTTGCCACCACACAAAAGTGACATAAATAATTTCTAAAATTCCGGGCCGACTCTGACAGTGCTAGTTGCGACTATATCCCTACATAATTTGCAGAGTACTACATCTCTAAACTCGAATGAAACGCAGCTCACATTTTTTGTTCTTGGGACTACAGTCCGAGCAACATAGATTCTTACAAAGGAAGGCGTGTGAGCAAAAACTGTCCACATATGCATGTATATATTCCCTTTGATGGGCGTCATGTGAACCTGATCTGAGGATCCGACCAATCTATCTCCACGTGTCATAGTTGTTGCAAAACCTCAAAAGCCCATGTCTACAAAAGCTAGATCCTCTGACAAGAACAGTCGGACATTTACAATGGAAGAGCTGGGCGTTGTCGGACAACATTCAACACACCCCTTGCAGTCGCCTGTTACCAGGAAAAAGAGGAGAGAGAGTCAGTGAGAAACTCGAGTTTTTCGAACCGGATAGAACTTCTGATTAAAAAAATCAATACCTCGTAGAAGAAATTGAAATTTAGACGTAAAAGAAAACGTCTCAAGAATGGGGCTCGCTGGCTCCCTGCGAGCTTGCTGCTTCTCAGTATGGTGTACAAGGAATTCGACTTCTTGTTGAATTCCTTAAAACCGCAAGAAAAAAGAAAAAGAAACAAATCATGAGAGACCATGTCGGCTTTGTATGAGTGTAACAGTGAAATAGATACTGCACCTCGGCGATGCTTTCAAGTTCTGAAGTGTTTGGATTGCTTTCTTGATTCTCAATGTTCCAGCAAAACTGGAGACAGAGTTTCATGATGCTGTCGAGTATCCTTGAGACCGAACCAATGTCGAGGAAAGATTGAGAGATAAGAGCGGAGAGATACCTGCATTTGTGTAGTACAGTAGGTAAGTAGTAGGGGCAGACATAAAAAAACCGAAAAATTACTAAAAAAAGATCTCGGTTCAGATTTTCCCAGGCCAAGTAAGTAGCATAAAGACACTTGAAAGCAAACAACGAGCATTGGATATACTTACTCTTGATGGAAGCCAACGAGCTCAGTGAAGTCTTGAGAATCGTGGATGTGAGTTTGCAACACCTTCCATTGAGATTCTATCACGTCAACCTTAAGACAAAGAGAGAATCAAACCTTAGACGTTTTTGTTTTTCAAACTGGCTTGTCATCAACTTTTAAATCCTTATGAGACATTGTAGGCTTCTTTACCTGAATGTAAAACTGAAGATTCCTTATCAGAAATGCCATGTGCTCTCTAACACGCCACATGGGTCGTATTCCTTGTCGTCTTTGTTGAGACGTTGATCCGTTTGTACCATCTTTTCGATGTTGAGCAGATTCTATATGATCTTGATGCATTACAGACGCCCATGATTTCTCCAACTCCATCTGAGTTCTCTTTAGCCGTATCAAATATTGGAACACCTTGAGATACCTAAACACAAGTCTATAGCTCTCAGACAAAGCATCAAGCATTTTGATTTCCAGCAAACAATCAACAAAATAGTTCATAATAAAATCGATGCAAGAACTTTGAAAGTGAGAAAAATTAGAAGAAAAACAGTATATACGAAATGCCCAAGGATTATTACTTAGCAAGCACTTCTTGAGTGAAAAACAGTTGCATGGGCCAATCAACAGAATACTCCAGAGCAATAGCATCCCAGCCATCCACAGAGGTGTCTGATGTAAGATTTGCCTTCCCGGTGAGAGATATTTTAGATCTCGCCAGGTCAGCTTGAGAAGATCTGACTGTGACTCCAAATGAAGGCATCCTTGTGAGTAGCAGTTAAAACAGCCAAATTAAGGAACAATCGGGAGAAGTAATTATTAATGTGTGCTTCCCACTCAGCTCATAGGCAGGAAATTAAATCCATCTAATATAACGCCGTTAAATAAGAATTTGATATGTTACTGACCGTAGGGATACCCTGGAGAAATACTTATCTTCCTCCGCGATGGTTTTAGTTGCAGCCTGTGTGATCCCAAAAGAGAAAGCGTTACAAAAGTAATTTTACCTGACCAGATATGAAATCTTTTAAGTTGTAAGTTGTAACCACGTACCAATTGAAATGGTATCATAACATCAGACTCCCCAGTTGACTGACGAGGCGGCAAACGCATCAATTGCCGACTCTCCTCCAGAAAGCACTGAAATCAGAAAGCCTATGAGATGTGAAATTACATGTCCACAGGTCTTTCACTGAGGCTAATGCAAGAAAAAAAGGACATGAACAAGTGGGCAACATAAATCCCCCTTATTTTTCATCTAAGAGCACCAACAGATATTTTACGTGGTTTACCTGAAAGAAATCTCCTTTTTCTAAGAGAAAATAATCTTTTAGAGCTTTGAGATGACCATTGAGATCAGCACGCACAACGACAAGCTGTAGAAAGTAAGGTAATGTCACCCAAAAAAAATAAAAATCCAAAAGATTAAAGAATCAAAAGTTTAAGAGAGAACCTGCCAAAGATGACTGGCTGCTATTGCTCGAACAGAATCAACAGTGCACTCAAATGATCTCTTGTGAAACTCAGATGATTCCTGCACGTAGAGGAATACAAATAAGTATAAAATCTGACTCTAACGTGATCTTAGGAGAAAGGCAAATACTATTTCCATGGCTGAACAGAAAATCACGTGTTCCATGACTAAAACAGAAATCAACCCTCTTAACATGATTGCCTTTCTACCAAAAGATTACGTGCCATGCGACAGTCCCCCAACCAGTACCTTTAAATCTTTGAGCATAGCTTCAATCTTGTCTGCCTCAGATGGTGGAAGCAATTCTTCCCCTGTAAGATCTGCATCTAACTCTGTTTCCCTCTCAGGGAAATCACTACGCATAAATCCTCGAATTCTCTGGGAGCCACACATTGTTTGCTGAAAACTCTTGTCCTTCTGGAACTGGAAAGCAGGACTGGGATTTCTCAAAACCCTTATGGCTTTTCCCGCAAAAAGAATTGACTCACCAAGACGCATAGGAATATAATCAGGTAACATATCCTACAAAATAGCACAGATACATCAATAATATAGTAATGATGTACCTAAATAGAAATTGAAAGTGGCATGGGGAGTACCAAAGAAATGTGAAATCCAGAGTGCCAATCAGTTAAAGATGTCTCATGAACTGAGGTACGAGCCAAATTTTCCGATATTTCTTCCTGCGTTGAGCGATGATCTAAATCCCCATCTTCGTGCCTGCAAGAAAATCAGAAATAAGTTGTACATTCTTTCGATACGAACAAACAGAAACCAAAGTGTGCAGACAACGGCAAGCCACAATGTATCAGCGAAAGTATACAGCAGCTACCAAACAACTACATGAGGACCATTGATGGAAATACTAAGCATAAAAATGATACAACGACATAGATTTACAGTTACCTCTTAATGAAAAACTCTCCATGAGGATCCTGGAGAATCCCATAGACCATCCAAGCCGCAAGTTGATTATAAATGACCTGATGTCCATGCCAAAGAAGCCTACAAAAGGATCTGGGAATAAGCATGATACAAAAATTTGACAAATGGTGACGCTAAACTAAAGATGATATCAGTTTACTATAAATAGAGCCACAAAGGAACAAAGGAAAGTGAATACCTTTGGAGACAAGTCCTCAATTCAGGCACACCACAATGACACCTTTTATTCAATACATTCAGAAGCTGCCCTCCACGAATATCATCACGCTCAATCTCAAGAACAACCTCGTACAAGGGCGGGAAAAGAACGAAAAACTAGAACGAAAACAAAGACAGATAAAATGGAATTGGATTTTAATAAGCACACACTCATATGGGATTCCTAAGCTCCATCATCAAGTGATCAAAGTGTTTGGGAATGTACCTTATTGAGCCCTTGCGTAACCGTAGCCAAAATAGGCGTAGTCTCCGCCAATAGCTTCTGCTCAATGTGAAGAACCGCAGATCTATATACGGAAAGAATCTCCCCAATTCCATTAGCAATGGCTCTACGGTACACGCTAGGCTTCTTCTCTCTACTCTGCTTTGACAATTCATCTGCCCGTTCTAACGGATGCACACTGGTTACTGACCTAATCCAGCTCAAATTTCGAGACTTCTTCGCAAACCTGTCGAGCTCTCTATAGTAGAACCCTAGCTTGATCAATCTCTCGATCAGGTCCCTGCAAGGAGCTCATTATAATCACGAGAAATCAAAATCAACTCAATCACCAGATCAACAGATCAGGCCGAGCAGATATTACCTTTCGCTGGGGTCGATAAAGGAGATGTCAGGAGCGAGTTTGAAGGTACATTCATCAGAGAGAGGGGAATCGGAGTGGAAAGCGAGGCCTAGGGTTTTCCGTTGCTCCCGCTCGTCGACGATGAGATCGCCGGTGAAGCCTAAGAGGGCAAGAAGAAGCTCGTGCAACATTGCGTTTTGGTAAAATCACGAAACTGCCTAATTTCTTTGGAGGTAAATTGAATATCAAAATGCCGGTCACAGTCACCGGACTTGTTTGGTTTACCGGTGTGGTTCAGTGGCAATTGATGTAAAATAAATTTCACGACACAATAAAGTGTTTTAGTAAAGTTGCAATGATTCTGGGTCCCACTCGAGAGACTCTTTATTGGTCTAACCGAACCAAAACTCTACCGAAAATCCGGGAGAAATAATAAGGGCAAACATATCTAGTCGAAAAAATTTGATTAAACTTATACATTTATATTCTCAGTTTTTCTATCTCATAAACTAAAAATTGGATTGAAAATCTCTGATTTTTGCTACCTTCTGCTTCTTCTATGATATATTATATTTAAATTTAAATTGATCTCTTATATGTTACTGTTTATCATATATATTATAATAGGTTACTTTCATTTCATTTAAATTATTAACAACAATTTATATTTACTGTTTATGTACCTATATATATATATATATATCATTTGGAATCCGGCTTGGTTATCATAAATCTTAACCCATTATCAATAATTTGATTTGATGATTATATAATTGTCCACTGTTTTACAGGCGTCAAAGTTATAAAGTTGAAAATGTTTGTCACTATTATGAAATATAGTGTGATGTTTAAACTGGTTATTGTATAAAACCGAGTAGATTAGATTTTTGGTTTACACATATCAAGTCTTTTTTTTGGTTTTAGTTACTATCAAGTTATGTAGATATTTCATGAAAATAGTGACAAGTAGAAGCTTTATTGATAGTGATTGGTTCGATGATTATCTCTGAATAACAACTTTAGATTTAATGTAAAATTTATATAAACCCTAAGGTCTCTGTAACCCAAAAGAGACTTTCTTGCTTGCTTTAGAAACTTTGAATTCGTTGACCATTGTCTGTAACTTTGGGTCTACGTAATTAACTCTTAATTTACTTATTATGTTTTCAGAAGGGCATTAGTTCTAAATTTTATTTAAAACAAATATCATTCATCAATATATAACTTGAAACATTCACTTTTAGCACGAAACTTTAAGATGAGACTAGACACTCACACCTAAAAGAATAGTTTAAACCGTTAAATATTCCAGATGATCATAACATAAAGAAAATTTATGTTACCAAAAGAAGAAAAAAATAAAGAATTCATTTTCTAACGGTGAAGGAAAAACTGATTTAATTATTCTGCAACCAGTACTCCTAAGACGTTTTCGATTGAAATACTCCATTTCGCCACGTAATTTATCCACAACTCGAAAAAAAACCACAGAGTCTTCCCCGACAACAAGAAAATATTAGCGAATGAGAATAGATTTATCCAAGAACAATGGAGAGTCGTCCACGTGTCAAACCAGGATTGATGTTCGGAGGAGGGTTTTAGTGCTAAAGCTAAAAAAAACCGTTGGTTAGTTTTATCCCCACAAAAGAAACATGTCTTCAGAGAAAAAAACTCACAAAACGTTTTAAATTTACTGATAGTTTCAGACTAATCAGATGTTGTCAGGTGTTGATAGAATTGAATTCACATTTTTCTGAAACGTTGGAGTTTTTTTTTGTAAAAAATATTTGTGGTTTCATGGGGTTTTTGTTCAGACACAACCCCAACTTTAAAGGCGGATGTTTTACGGTTCTTATCTTTCTATATATTTCGTTTCCCATAAACAAATTCTAACATAAATCTCACTTTTCTTTCTCTCACAAAATCAATCGAAATGAAATCAATTAAGAGAAACGACAGAAACAAGCATAAGGTTAGTGGATTTTTGATGTGAATTTAGACCAATGTTTGGTTTTCCGGGTTTAATACTCCTCATTAATGTTTTGGTGTTCTAGGATCTGATTTTTGGATTACAAAACTTGCACAGGTTCAGGCTTAAACGTAAGCAATCTGCAGTTGCGTGTGTTGCAAGGACCATGTTGGACTGTGGTTTCGATGCTTACCAACTTGCTGTAGTTGCAAGGGCATGTAGATCCCATAGAGGGGGTATATATATTCCAACAATATTTCTTCTTCAACAAGATTGTTCACTGGAACGCGTCTTTTTTGTCAGGGACGCAGGCAAAAACCGATGAAAAAACAGAGATCCGAGTTCGAGGTTTTATCCCGAGTGGCCGGAAATTTCTCAGGCGAGCGCAAGAATCGAGTTGGAATCGGCTCGTTAACCCATGAAACAAAGGAGACAAAGGACGGTTTTGTCGTCAATATCTTCTTGAAGACAATGGAAGTTGAGGTTAAGCCTCAACCTGGTCAGGAAATACCTTCTCAGGTATTATTGTCTAAGGACTGGTTAACTCTTGGTCCTTCAATGTCTAGCTCTCCAATCTCACAAGATGAAAACTTCGATTTACGTTCCAAGAACGGTAAGATCATTTCACTCGATCGATGGCTAGGTTTACTTGTACCGAAAGCTCTTTGACATTAGTTAAAAAGATTGAATGTTTTAGTGTTTCCTTGGATTTATGTAGCCGTGAATCACAGAATATGTATCCTTCGAGGAAATGGAAGTTGTTTTACCAAAACCATCGATCTGAACTACGAGATGCTCCATGTACCGGTATGGATATATCTATTTGTTTTCAAATCTATATGATTTTTATTTTAATTATATATGATTCTTTTGCCATATTTTCAGTTTAATTCGGTATCAAATCGTTGAAAATCTTGAAGCTATTGGTGGACATTTCCGAAATCAGCCACGGTGGGGTCATTCAAAGTAGCGGTCATGGAGGCGGTAACACAGATTCTTGAGGATTAAACATTGGAGTGTTTCTTCGAGGTAAACCATCGTAGACGACTCCAAAACGCTTCTTCAGATTGGGATCTCTCGTGATGATGATGATGACCACAAGCTCAGCTCTTTGGCACTCATGTTAGAACCACGGAAATCAGAAACAACAAGGACAACAACGTTAATCACGGCTTCCCCCAGAACTCGACTTAGGTACACAATCAAAACCATAAATTATAATATTTTGTATACACCAGTATTCTAATTTAAAAATAGTATATTATATGTATAAGCAATTTCTTGTTCTTTTTTAATCGCGGTCATGCTATTAACTTTACAGACAAAATAGGGTTCGGGGATCCATGGATAGCACTCATGAGGTAGTGGCGGCTAAATCCGTGGTTCCGGTGCGCATGAAACCAGCCTCGAAGCCAGAGATGGTTCAAAGGAGAATCAGACGGCCGTTCACCGTAGCCGAAGTAGAAGCATTGGTTGAGACCGTAGAGAGGCTCGGCACCAGAAGGTTATTAAAGCTCTAAATTTCCAGCCTTGAAGTTTATAATTTCTTTGTTCCCTTAATAAAACTGTAGCAATTTGGTTACTAAATTTTCTTGTATATATATATATATATTGATTCTTTTCAGGTGGCGCGACGTTAAGTCTCACGCATTTGACCAAGCAAATCATCGAACTTACGTTGACCTCAAGGTATACCTTTAGAATAACATGGCTATATATGTGTATATTAAAATCAGATTTTGATTGTAAATATCTTTAATATAAAATGTGTAACCTAAAACAGGAGAAATGGAAAACGTTGGTACACACGGCAAAGATATCAGCAAGGCAAAGGAGAGGCGAGCCTGTACCTCAAGAGCTTCTTGATAGGGTTTTAGCCGCTCATGCTTTCTGGTCTGACCGGACTGGATGAGTTTTTCAGATTCGATTTAGAGTTATTTAAGTTTAGGATTTTGATTCTTAACACATAAGATTGCACTTTTGCGTAGTTTAACATTCCTAGTGGTAGATAGTTTAGGATACATAAAAGGTGGGAACATTTTAACCCAGAAAGGTGTGGTTGGCTATTGATTAGCAAGATAATGAACATGTTCATTTCACAGTTACATTACAGCCGTATGTGGTTTGCGATATGTGGTCAAATACTGTGATTATTGTTTGTTTAATAGCTATGCATTTGGTTGCAGCAGCAGCCGCAACCTCCTGCAGTAGGCAAACAAATATCAATTAGTTGTAGTCGCAGCTGCAGCCGCAGCCGCAGCCGCAACCGCAATAGTACCAAACACACCACCAAACTTTTTTAACGGCTAAAATTTTTTAACGCATTGATCTATGTTTAGCAAACAAATATCGTTTGACCACATGTCACAGCCGTATGAAACAAAAAATACTAACAAACGAACATACCTAGTGTAGATTCTAAGTTACATTAGACGATTAAACGCATATAAGTTATCATTCAAATCCGTAACATATATAAATAGATAATATATTTTATATTGGATGTTTTGAGTTTTCGGTCTACTGAGATATTTAAAATTTGGAACTAATTATCTTCTATTAATATAAATAGATCGATCGACTTAACAAAAAGAAAAAAATATTTAAATGGATGATCCAAAAGATACATACATTGCTTTAGCAAAAAAGAAGAAGAAGAAGATATACATGCACTCTTTCTAATTTACGCTGGCACGATGTACAAAACGTAATAAAATCAAATGAAATGGTGAATCAATCACATGGAAAAAATAACGAAGGCAACATTAGAGTTTCAGACTTGTCCACTATAGTCAAATTTGGAACCGGTGAATTCAGTAATGGATTATTACCATCTAAAATCTAAACTAAGCGGACATTTTTAGATTTTGGTTCACTAATATACAATGTATACATAATGCACATAAAAACTAAATAATTAATTTCTCTGATTAATCTCTAATTATTCTGTTAGACGTACGTTAGATCCATTTCCAAAAACTAATTTAGCCTCTAGCTATATTTTAAAGATTGGGTTTAAGCATTCGCTAATCGCTATAGTCTTTTCAAATTTGCGAATAATAATATAGGGATACTCGTACTTCTATGGAAGATCGTCTCCATATTTGGGCCATATATACCTTATTAGAATGGGTTTAGACCCGCGATCCGATATATGCAGACGTCGTCGTTTGGATGGTCCCTCTCAGTCATTCTCCCTAACCGATAAACTGGCTGGTGCAACTTGGCCACGTGTTTTGTCTATCCGTACTTTACGGGCACACAAAAAATCTCCTCTGTTCCTGTAATAAACTAAACAATCTCTGAATCGTAAATGGCGAACAATGAACCTAACTGGGATGGATTGCTCAAATGGAGCTTCCTCTTCTCGCCGTTTGAGGTCCCTGAGCTGTTCTCAACATCTTTTTCTTGATCGGATTTTACATTATACCCTAGTTTTGTTTCAAGTTGCTATATTTGATCAATCTTTTGTTTCCTGCTAATATATAATGGCTTTTATTCTGAGAAAATAAAGCATCTGGATGATTAATCTTAAAGTGATTTCTCGGCCAACTTGTTTGCTTATGATTCGTTGAATTTCGATTTTTGATTTGTGTTCTGGTTAGTGAGGAAGATCGACAATGGTTTATGGAAGCTATGCAAGGACATACTATAGATTCTATTTCACGTATGAAAGTGATATCTCAAATCATGAAAATGCCTGGACAAGTCTTGGAGTCTCAAGGAGTTACATTTGACGATCTTGAAGGTTTTTTACTTAGTTACAATGGCGATTATTCGGTTATGCAAATAAACGGGTCTGATCGATTTCAAAAGCTGTTACATTTATTTGGACAGGAATGTTAGATGAGCTGCAGGAACACGTCGAATCAATCGACTTAGCCAATGGTTTGATCTTACATAACTTGTTTTTTATTCTTTCTTATATTTTGTGTTTTTTTTTGTACATATATTTGAATCATTAATGTTTCAGATCTTCACTCTATTGGAGGTCTGGTCCCTCTCCTTAGCTATCTCAAGAACTCTAATCCGAAGATTAGAGCAAAGTCGGCAGATGTCGTGACCACGGTTGTCCAAAACAATCCAAGAAGCCAGAAACTTGTTATGGAAGCAAACGGTTTCGAGCCATTATTAACCAACTTTATTTCTGATCCTGACATTAGAGTCCGGACAAAGGCACTCGGTGCTATATCTTGTAAGAGTTACTATTTCTAGGAAAATAATTTTCTTGAAGATTCTAAGTTTTGACAGTGTTTTGTTGCTTTTCGGCAATGCAACTCTTATCCGTCACAACCAACCTGGGATTAGAGCTTTTCGTCTTGCAAATGGTTACGCTGGCTTGCGAGACGCTTTGGTCTCTGGTATCGTTAGATTCCAAAGGTAAAAAACGTCTCAAGCATACATATGTATTAGATACGATGAGTGTTCAATCAGGGTTTTGGTTCTGTTTCATGTTTTTAATTTATGAATATTAGTAACCAAATTAAAACATAATCTAGTCACATTATATACTGTTTCCGTTTCAGAAAAGCGTTAAACTTGATTCACTATCTTCTCCAAGAAAGCAACTCGGACTGCAAAATCGTTAGTGATCTTGGATTCCCTCGCATAATGATCCACCTAGCATCCAACCAAGACTTTGAAGTCCGTGAATTCGCCCTTCGTGGTCTCCTAGACCTCGCCCGTGAAGAATCTGAGAGAAATCTTGTCAGAGCGGATGCGAATCTAAGACAGCTTCTTGAGGAGAGAACAAGAAGAATCATTGTGATGTCGGAAAAAGATCTTTGTGCAGCTAGAGAAGAAAGAGAGCTAGTGGATAGCCTTTGGACTGTGTGTTATGATGAACAGTCCCATCTAAGAGAGATAGGGCTGGTTTTACCTTCCGTGTGATGACGAGTTGGATCCTGATGTGGTCGGGGACCGCTTTGAACCTCCTCTAAGGGCTTGGGCTACAAGAAGACATGATGAAACAAGTGAACCACCGGTTCCACTTCTTCTTGGCCCTGCTCCTGCACACCGTGATCTCGTTGCTATGGCGTTTAGGAACGACTAATCTATATAGAATTTATATAGCTCTTGTCTCTGTGTATCTGAGAAACAATAAGACGACAGTAAAGAAATGATTTATGTTCTGTTCTGAGATACAACTCTGTGAGCTCGTGCTATGTGGCATAGGCACGGCTGGAACTTTGGAACGTAATTGTTCCTTGTAATTATTCATTTCCTCCAACATATCATCTATAAATTCCTACAAATTTTGATAGGTGACTAGTGAAAAAACAAGTTAAGATTTACAATGCAAAACAAAACCACACAAATACACAATATAGAAATAGTTTTTTAGTTTTTACAAATAAAACTTGTGGAACACAATTCTACACATGCACATTTGTAAGTTCAAGTCTGCCAATATTATAATGTTCCGTTATTGTGTTGAGTCATCTATCAGACTTGTGGGACTGTTCTTGATACAGCAACAAGTATCACAATCATAATCTTATATTTTATAATTTCTTATAACAACTACTCATTTCATACAAAGGCAAAAAATATGTACATGATCCGCATTAACAAACCCTTTTTTTTTATTATTTTTTTAAGCAATCGTATAAAACGTTGCTAAAGTTCGACCTCAATCATCTCCCACCAGAGAGTAAAGAATCAGCGATGGAAGATCCGCCGGTAAACCCTTTAAAGACGGAGGAATTATACGACATTGCAATACCGCTAAAACCATCTCCACCTCCCAAATTCATCCCACTCCCGGCCGATAAATCCAACGGCGTTAATTCCGGCAATGCCATATCTCCTCTTAGATATTGTAACACCTGCCTCATACTCGGTCTAGCCCGAGGGTTCGAATGCGAACACAACAGACCGAGTTTCAAAACCATTTCAATCTCTTCAAGATCATAACCAGAGGACCCAATATTCGGATCTTTCGCTTCCATTATGTTTCCTCTCAGCCACAAACCAAAAACCCATTCCACAAGCAAGAAAGTGTCGTCGCTTTCGCTATGTATCTCAATAGGTCGTCTACCGGAAACAACTTCTAGAAGAAACGCACCAAACGCATAGACATCGGTTGCAGTTGTGGCCCGTCCAGTCCGGGAATGTTCAGGTGCTAAGTAACCCAATGTTCCAACAACGTGAGTGGTCTGAGGATCCGAGCCATGATCATACAACCGAGCCAAACCGAAATCGCCGAGTCTACCGTTGAAATCAGCGTCTAACAAAACATTGCTAGCTTTCACGTCACGGTGAATGACAACTTGTTCCCATTCCTCATGGAGATAGAACAATCCAGAAGCAACTCCTTTGATGATGTTACATCTCTGTTTCCAATCTAAGGTTATCTCTGGATTGTTGTATAGATACTTGTCTAAGCTCCCATTAGGCATGTAATCGTAAACCAGAAGAAGCTCTCCTCTCCGGCGACAATAACCCAATAGAGGAACTAAATTCCGGTGACTCATTCGACCAATACTCACAATCTCCGCCACAAACTCTTTCATACCTTGTTTTGAATCATGTGAGACTCTCTTCACAGCGACTTCAATCTTCGTCGTTGGAAGAATCCCTCTGTAAACTCTCCCAAATCCGCCGGAGCCGAGAAGATCCTTCTCCTTAAATCCTTTGGTTGCGTGATAAAGCTCTTTGAATCTGAATCGGTTCTTCCCAAACTCTGTTTCCCAGTCCTCAAGCTCTTCCTCGTACTTCTTCTTCCTCCTCACGATGTAAAAAGCGAGGAAGATTATAGAGAAGATCAGAGAGAGGAAAATTAAAGGCATACCGATTTTGTAGAAATCGGAGATTCTTTTAGGTTCGAATCGAGGAAGCTTCGGTAGCTTCGATAACGAAAGCATCGGAGCTTCGCCGTTTAACCGGAAACTCCATCCCACTATAAAATGCTCGGAGACAACTGAACCAGTCGCAGATGAGAAACCTACATACATATCTTGGAGAAGAATCGAAGAAAGATCTCTGACATACGAAACCAGAGATTTTCTAGGTTTATCGGAATCAAACGGAGCCATAGTAACATCGATTCGATGACTACGACTATCGTAATCGATCCAAACTTGCATCCGTTTGCGACTAATCAAGCTCAGATTCCGAAACTCGTCTCTATCTTCCCAGTATCCAGCAGTCGAGTACTTCGCCGATCTCAATCCGTTGATATCGATTCCGACGTGATTATCGTTGGGATCTCCGAACTCGTTGCTCTGGATCGTATCGAACTCCACGGCGAAGACGTGATTCGTGTCGTTGCCATTGTTGGAGCTGTTGAAGAGACCGATGTATTGACTAGGAAGTGAAAAAGGAAGACCTAGAGTTGGAGCTACGACGAAGGCGATTCCATGGCCGCTTAGTGTTGGGATCTGAGAATGTATAGCGAAGACGAAGGTAGTGGAGAAAGACGAAACGGTGGCGTTTGATGAATCTTTGAACCGGATCCTATCGGTATAAAAGGCGTGACCGGTTTTTTGTACCGATGTATTGGTTAGCTTCAAGAGACCGTTTGGCGTAACTGTGGCGAGGCCTTGGAGTGAGATATCTGTTAATGGAGGATGGAAGCCATTGTAGGTGAAGTTGAGAGTTTGAGAGGAAGATCTCAGAATTTGACAGAGAAGGAAGACGAAGATGAGTTTGGTAAACATGGTGTCCGGTTTTTTCCGGTTTAGTTATGCTCAATGTCGAAGACGATGTGTCAAACAAAAGAGAAATGGTTGAAAGAGAAATCGAAGCTATTTATGATGGTGAAGAAGAATGAAAAGTCGTGGTGATATTTCTTTAAGGCCACGCTTGTGATTGAATAATATGTCAGTATTGATAAAGATTATAAAGCTTCAATTTAATACAAGTTAATTTCATTTCATGATTAATTCTTATATTCGTTTTCGAGAGGAGTCTTAAGCCCCACACTTGATTTTGACTACTGCATTAATCCACTTTGTCTGCATGTGGTTGCGATTATTTTTAGGTTTCTTCTAATCGTCAAATGGTCAATGAGTGAGATGCCTGATAACTTTTGTTTAGTTTGTTTTATTTCATTACGACGAAATTTAAATTAATCAATCCAATCTTTGGGTCATATTCGTTTTGGATATAGGACCACAAATTCTTATTTGTGAATTGTGATTATGAGACTTTTTAAGGATATTTTTGTTTGGTTGCTGAAACAGTTGACTGATTTATGATATTACGTTTAAAGGAAAATAACAAAAAAAAATAAAAAAAATAACAACAATGGAGTAATGTAATGACAAATAAATAAGAGAATGAAACTCTAGAAACGTATTATTTTTTAAAAAAGTTTTTTATCTACAAACGTGTTTCTCCGAATTAGGGTTCTTTAAGTTTTATTTGGTTTTGGTCTCCAGAATTTTGAACCATATTTCAAAAAGTGGATCTAAAATTTATATAAATTTTTTTGTCATAAGGTGTTTCTCCGAAATAATGTAAATTATTAAGAAAGGTATCGTTTCTCTCATGACTAATACTTTCTGGATGTCGACAGAAGTATTATTCTTTCGACATTTCCAAAAATTAATTTTGTGTGAACACTAAAAAGATACCAGAGTAGATGTGTACCAATCAAATGTTTCTGAGGAATTACAAGAAACAAAAATATTTACAGAGAAAGTGCAACTTGAAAGGCTGAGATATTTTTTTGTGGGTCAAAAAGAAAGGCTGAGATTTACTTTGTTTTATACACTTGATTTATAATTCTTATGTAACTTGTTATATTCGTTAATCAGAGAGGACAAAGTGATCGACATATACTATTCCTCCGCATATATTCTTTTTATAATTTTTTTAAGAAATTTAAAAATATCTCTATTGGAGATTTTTTTAAAGGTTTTTACGAAGAATTATTAAAATAAAAATATATAATGTGTATTGATAAACGTATTTTAAGAATTGTTTTTCAAAAACTGATTTTTAATTAAAAATTTTTAAAATTGATTCTTAAAAAAAAAATTTAAAACACATTTAACGATATAATTTATAATAAAAATATTGTTAAAAATCTCATAAAAAGTTTTTACGATGTCTATGGTCTAAGTAAAGTTTATGGGTTTGTCAGATTACAAACTGAAACTAGTATAAAATTATTTTTGTGATGTAATAACAAAAATAATCTGTTGACATTTCTCCTCGGATGTACTGTTGTTGAAACAACCTCCATGCCGAGTGATATAATCTCTTGTGACATTTATGAAAAGAGTTGACTTATCGATACATTTTTACTCCACAAAATCGTTGATTGTTTGACAAACGTAGGCATTTGTTAATCACTTATCATAGACCGACACAAATAACACGAGTGGCATACTTTCACAAAAAAAACTGCCATAAGCCGCATAACGAAATATGCACACAAAATATGTAACAGAAGTTTAGGTGGAATAGATTGCTCCACGTTCATTCTCCAATCGTCATCTAAACTATTATCGAACTAACGAGCATATAATTTATACATATTTCTATTCATATTTTTGATAACAGATATACTTTTTTCTTACATAATTCATTAAGAAATTCAAAATCTTGATACACATAGTTTATAGAGAATATCAAAAGTTATAAAAAAAGATTTGTTAAAACAAAAAAACTCGGCTTTTAAGAAATTGTAGTTTTTAGCGTTTTTTGTATATAAAGTTACCTAAAATATTATTTATAGAAAATGAAATTATCAATAAAATAGTTGAGTGTAGCCATGGGAAATGTGAATGAATGTATCGGGGAGTGATGAGGTAAGGAAGTCGTGGAGGGAGAGAACAAAGACTTTAAGAAGTGAGATGATAATGATGGGTCCTCTCTTGTCTTAAATGGACAACTGGTCAAAACTTGTCCACTCTCTATCTCTTGGAAGCTTCTCAATTTTTTGACCGTTGAAAATTTTGATCTTCTTTGATTTTTTTTGGACTTCATTCAATTTTATTCCATCCCGACTCAGACAGAATACTGATTAGTATGGCAACTGGTCAAATATCCGATAGTTTTGATTCCAAAATACTAAAGATTTAGTCAGACGTAGCATAAGAAATCGATTTTTTTTGTGGACCACAAGACAAGAGCACTAACTTTAAACGTTTTTTTATAGCCAAGATTAGGCCACCAATTTTGGTCATATTTGACACTTATCTCATAGTTCAATGGTTCTTGAGTCCAGATTTTTATCAATCATTCGGAAGTTCAAACCTGATGATATGTAGACGATGATTAGCCATTCAGGTCCTAATTATGTACATAAGTTAATATCGTTTGAATGAAAAGACAACAAATTTAACGTGAAAGTAAATTCCCAATTATGTTTCAAAATAGCAGAATTAGAGGTTTCATTCATTAAAATATGAAAAAGTAAAATTTGCTTAAACAAAGTTGTTGAAGGGGTATAACTGTTAGAAACAACAAAAATGTCGCTGTAACGATAAAAAAAAAGTGGATTTGATAGTATAACCATATTTATTTTTATTAGACTTCCCCTTGGGATAATTAAGACCCCTTAGATCTCCTACTCCCCAAGGACCAATACTTTCGTAAAAATAATTATTTCGTAGAAGTATGGCATCTGCCAAATGGTATTATAAGGTTCACGTGAAATATATTCAATTTCAACATATATGAATGTCTGGTCAAACATTGAATTTCAATTTTCAGCTATTAGGAAATATTATGTTGAAGTCGTCTCCATTTAAAGAAAACATTATATACCACCATGTTGTTTTTTTTGACAGGCCCATAGTGTTTTTTTCCCCGACCTATAGTGTTTCTTTTCTAATACTGCTACGGATATTATTGATTGCAAAAGATAGATAAAAAAAGATACACTTTAAAGGCTTAAAGCCAAGCCCAGCCCAAGCTCAGAGTTTTTCTTTGTTAACTTCTTTTTGTCATACACATTTGACTTTTGAGGAATCCTAGTAAACACATTTAAACCATTAGACCAACCGACAAATTTGAGAAAAAAAATTCAGAATATTTCTTGAACCTTTATACAA
Organism: Cardamine chenopodiifolia; assembly: GCA_963922655.1. NCBI lineage: Eukaryota > Viridiplantae > Streptophyta > Magnoliopsida > Brassicales > Brassicaceae > Cardamine > Cardamine chenopodiifolia. Next base: position 15,212,825 of record OZ000463.1, read on the forward strand.
AGTTTCGTAAAAACTAGTGTGTCATTGGTTTATTATTTTCTATAAGCGAGTGATCTAGTTTACAACATCGATGAAAATTTTCATAATTAGCAAAATCAAGTATGGTATTGCTCAGATGAAAAAAAAAGTATGGTATTGATCATATTAATATCTTCCGTAAACTAGTGTCCAGTTTAAAGAATCGGCTATATTGAATTTCTTTAGTCAACTATATTCTGAAAAACTACTTGTCTGCTATCGATCATACTTATAATTTGGAAAGTATGACCAAAACGTCTAACAATCATCTCCAACACTCTTTCTTGGCGTTGCAGAAAAGAACACATGTGAAACTCCAAAATGAAAAGTCGATAAAAGAAATGTTCAAATTAGAATTGTTCTTAGAAGCCATAAGCTTTGACACATTCTAAGTTTCTAACCGTGGGGTTAAAATAAGCTTATGGAGATTATAATATATGTCCATATCGATTAATTGTTGGACAAGTCGAAGAGACTAATGCATAATTGTTCTATAGTTTCTTGCTTAGGCGAACTATACAACAATTATGATTAAGTTAATTAGCCAAATGACAATAACTTTAAGATAAATTAGGTAAATGAGAATGATGTGATAAATTGCTTTTAAAATAGTATCAAAAGTTTTTTATAATTTCGATTTACTCTTCATTTAACTGTTATAGAAAGCCTGATTTTTTCAATATTATTTTATTTTATCCTGTGAATGTCTAATTTATCACTTGAGTTTTAAGAAAATTAAATCTTAAAACCCAAATTTTTATAAATAAACTCCACATCAAAATAGCATGTTAGAGAAAAAAAAACACATGTCATGTAATAATTAAATGAAGGATAAATAGTTAAAAATATTTATGTCACATACTTAATTTTTGCCATCCTGCGTGCCTAAATACTCTTCATAATACTTCTTCCCCATTATTTCAGATACTTCTTCCTCGTAACCAAATGAAACTTATATATATATATATATTAATGTTCAAGTTAACAAGTTAACTAAGTAAGTATCGTCATCATTTATATACATCACAAACTGACCAGTTAAACGTTTATGTTTGCTTCCTACCGTTATATTTCCCACTATTTTTTCCGGAAGCCTGTTATTTCCTTGATATAATACTTATATATTTGGTTGACCGATAACCCACTTATATATCTATAAATATGCAGTCTTCTTCACCATAAAAATTGATATCTTATATAAAGTCACCACATATAGATAATAGATGTAATAGACGTACTTGTCTTTGATGCTGGCCGGCTTATAATTTTATATATAAAGTCAAATGAGGAAGTCATTAAACATATAGTTGTGTAATGACTTTCACATATGTCGTCTAATTATGACTTTAAAAAGTTTAAATGACTTTAAATCAGATAAGGTATCCATACTTTTGTCGGCTCGGTTGTTAGAAAAAGTCGGGTTTGACTCTTTAACTTAATAAATAAACAATAATCAAATTGTATACTTAACCGTCCTAATGATCTCATCACCTTGTGATTTATCAAACTTAAAAACAGTAGTCCCTTCTATTTCTACTTTTTATATTTTCTCTCGATCATATACAAATGAATAGAAAATACTTGGATCGTCGATCATATTCATGGTCCGGATCACAAGCAAGACCATACATATGTGATTTTTGCGAGAGAGGTTTCTCTAACGCACAAGCTTTAGGAGGGCACATGAATATCCACAGGAAAGACAGAGCAAAGCTTCGACAAGCGAACCTAAAAGAAGAAGATATTGAAGAGGCCATCTGTACCACTTCGAGAAATCGGTTCGAGCAAGATCTTATTGAACTACCTTTCTTCGTTGATACGGTCGGTCCAACGACAAAACAAGAAGATGATAAAAGCGATAACTGTTTGGGAGATGAAGAGGAGAAGAAAATGAATATACTTCAAAAGCCTTTATCTCAAAGTGCGGAATTTATAGATCTTGAGCTCCGCCTAGGATTAGATCCTTATAAGAAATCACCAAGTACGTAATTATCATGTGAATAGTTTAATCACCAACTATGTGAATAGTTTCGTTTGATTAGTTATTGATTTGTTGATATTTCACTAAAACTAACATTTATGTACATAATTGTATCTGATTTTTATGACTTTTAATCATTAATTTGTTACCGTATATATATCGTTGTTTATTTTCCAAGGATGTGTAGATGGTAATTAAGGTTTAACATTATTGTAAATCTTATGAAAATATCTACCAATTTACCGTTACAGTTGAGAATGTCATTAATTTGCTATCGTAGAGACTAAAGACTTTGAGACAAAGCTGTAACCCCAAAGTTACAGCTTCACCGGTTCAACTGCATACCAAGTTTTTCATAAAATCCGAACCAGATATGTTACAGCTGTGTAGTCTTTAAACAATTTGGGGTTTTAAACTATCTTTGAGGCAATCAAATACGCATAACATGAAATACAAATTTAAGATAATTATCATAGCTAGATAATTCATACTTTTTAATTAAAGCAGGGAGTACTAATAAATAAAGATAAGTACAATATTTTGAGTATTATCAGAATGATTTGGAAATAGTAGGAAACTGAATTAGGAAGAGCATATATCAATCAGAATAATAAAGATTATAAATTTAAGGACATTTGAAGAGTACGTAAGTCTTTTTTGTCTGGCGAAGAACGAGATACATCTTTCACGAAGGAGTAAGGACCAGCAAGGTTTTTTAAAGAATATAAAACCGTGGCAATTGCTTTTGATACGCGATGGTATATCGAACTTGCCCGATCTCTCTATCTCTCCCACCTCCATCTCTTTGCTTTGAAACGCACAAACCAAACTTTAACGACGAAACAAAACGAACAAAATAAATACGTATATTGATGAAGAGAGAACAGGGAGAGCATGAGTATGCATATGTGAGCTAGCTATATGTGATCATTTCATGGTTTAGTTGTATCTAAGGTTCTTGTTGTGAATCAATAGATACATTGATATAAAAATTTAAAAAATCGATAGGAAATTCAAAATTTTAGTAGATAGGAACGGTTAAATTTTTAGTAGTGGGTAAAAAATGCAGGAACATTCCGCATGTGTTTCGGGAAAATTACACTCCATTTCAGAATAAGTAAGTGGGATTAAAAAAGTCATTTTAAGAGAAAACAAATTAACAATTAGCAAGTGAAGAAACATCTGCCAATGGTGTATTTGATCTCTATTAACATTAAAAAAATAGCTCAAAACACCACCCAAAAAAAGAAAACTCCACAGTTCACATTAAGAAAGCTTCAAAAAATTGGTCACTTGGATCATTGGATGTCTTCAAATTCCTTAGGCAAACTTGGTTTAATTTGCAGTGAAAGCCTAATGATTAACCGACAATTAATCAGCAGGTTTAACATACGTTTAAAAGTAAAATAAATCGAGAATAGAGATGTGTATAACAGACTAATGAGTCATTTTTTTTGCTTTTCTTATAAGAAAAAAACACCAATGTGTGGTCGCAATTATAGTATTAGTGAACCAGTTAAAAAAACTAATTAAATTAGGTAATAGTAGCAGCTGATAGCGCAGGAATAAATTATTTTTAAAAGAATATTTGGAACCACGCGTCGATTAGTGAGAAAAATAAAGCTTCTAACTCGAAGATGGTATTTTGCTTCCAGAACCTTCTCAACAATTAGTTATTAAAAAAAAAGCGCGGTCCAGATCATGCCACGTGTGATAAAGATGACGTGGTATCCGATGTGGCACGCTCTAAATCCCCGTAATTGATTCTCCGACGCTCATTTTTTGCCAGAGTCAACTCGTTCTCTTTGTCTCTCTGTTTCTCGATTCTCGATTCTCTCTGTAACTCCTTTGAAAGCGCTAATTTGCTGTGAAAGTGAAACGCAGATCACTAGTGTGTGTGTTTATGGTGATTGTGGTTTCGTAATAATCTCTTGCAATGAATGGCAACAATGGAGGAAAAGTTCCGATTGGGGAATGTAAGGCGACTGTAGTTTACATGTCCGGTTACTTACCAGGAGCTGCGCCGGAGAAATCTCCAATTCTCTCTCCTGTTCCCGTACGGTTACCGGCAGCTGTTCACGGCGGTGATTTATGGAAAGACGTATGTGGCGGTGGTTGTGGATTCGCTATGGCTATTTCAGGTCGGATTTAGTGAATTCAGAATCTATCAGTTCGAAACTTATTTGTGACCAACAAAAAGATCATAAATTGTGGTTCTTGGATTTACAAAAGCTGTGATTTTTTTGGATATCTATTTCTGTTTGTTATTGGGTTTTAGAGAAGGGGAAGCTTATAACTTGGGGTTCTTCTGATGAGGGAGGACAGAGCTATGTGGCTTCTGGAAAGCATGGGGTAAAGTTCTTATTAATAACTTCTTAAGATGATGGAATCTTGTTTCTTCTTCTAACCTTTTTGTTACGGAATTGATTCCATTATTGTCTTTTCTTGAATATGATTGGTTTAGGAAACTCCAGAGCCGTTTCCTCTTCCCACGGAGGCTCCAGTCGTACAAGCTTCTGCAGGATGGGCACATTGTGCGGTTGTGACAGGTAATTTAGCATTATTTGTGTGGCTTTGACTCGGAGACATTGTCTTTTTTTTTCTGAAGACCTGTGTGTTGGTGTGTGTAGAGGCTGGTGAAGCATTTACTTGGGGTTGGAAGGAATGCATTCCATCAAAGGATCCTATTGGAAAGCAGCAGAGTGGCTCGAGTGAGCAATGTGAGATGGGTTTGAGATATCTTTGGTGTTTTAGTGCTGTTAGTTGTTTATCGCTGATGGATATTGTATGTTCTCAATTGTGATAGTGAGTCCACCGTCACAAGGTTCAAATGCAGCCAGTGTTATGACACTACAGAGTGAAAACCAAAAGGTAGGGGAGGAAACGGTAAAGCGGAGGCGGGCTACAACTGCAAAAGATGAAATGGAAGGCCTTACATCTGGAGAGGACTTCTTTGCTACAACACCTTCAGTTGTGAGTGTTGGCCTTGGAGTGAGGATTACCAGTGTTGCTACTGGTGGTCGGCATACTCTTGCATTGTCAGGTGAAGTTGAATAACGACTTCTTTACAAATCCGAGATGAAGCTGCTTCCTTGTAGTTGCAGCATGTAGTTTTGGTTATTTGCAGCCTGAAAATTCATTTGAGGATGATTACATTATATAGTCATGTTTTTGCGGAAGTTTCAGATATAGGACAGGTTTGGGGTTGGGGATATGGAGGAGAAGGGCAATTAGGACTGGGTTCCCGGATTAAAATGGTGTCGTCTCCTCATCTAATACCTTGCCTTGAATCAACTGGGTTTGGAAAAGAAAGGTCTTTCCTTATACATCAAGGGACAGCAACAGCATCTACTCAAGCTCCAAACGTTCCTGGTCGGTATATAAAGGGCATTTCTTGTGGAGGGCGTCATAGCGCGGCAATTACAGGTCTATTTTCTCTCCTGAGCTATTCCTCTGCACAGTACTGATCCAACTGGTTTGTTTACTTTGAAGTAGATGCATTTCTCAAGTGAGTATTCAGGACATGTTTAGAAAGTGTTGTGATGGTTTGATCTTGATTGCTCGTCTTTCCTAGCTGCAGATGCTGGAGGGTTAATAACTTTTGGCTGGGGACTCTATGGACAGGTGAATGTTTTACAGCTTACTAATCTTTGTCTGATTTGCCAACTGAAGGAGCCTTTGTCTTTTAATACTTTCTGTTTAGCTTCTCCATGTACTCGTGCTAACCCAACTGTTTTCTTTGCGTTCAGTGTGGCCACGGAAACACAAATGATCAGTTGAGGCCCATGGAGGTGTCATCAGTGCAGAATATTCAGATGGAAAGCGTAGCTACTGGATTGTGGCATACTATTTGCATCTCTAGTGATGGTAGAGTGTATGCCTTTGGTGGAAACCAATTTGGGCAATTGGGAACTGGCACTGATCATGCTGAGGTAACATCTCTTGTAACAAAAAAGTTATCGACTTTGCATGAAGAATTGTGCAATTCATGAACTGAAACATCTGGTATACTCAAGTATTGTATCGCCTCTCTTCTGATTTAGACGATACCAAGGTTGCTGGATGACCAGAATTTGGAGGGCAAACATGCAAAAGCAGTTAGTTGCGGTGCGCGGCATAGTGCAGTTTTGGCAGGTATGGTTTTTCAAATGTTAATGGCAAAAAGGGACCTCTCCAAACCGAACTGAGCCCTAGCAATTTGACATTTGTTTTCAGTTGTTTTCTAACGAGAAGAAACTAAAGAGCCCTAGCTTGTGAGATGCTGCAACTTGTCTTCAGGTCTCCTTTTGCATTGTTTTTAGTTTTAATATGTGGTCTCTCTTTCAAGGGAGAAAAAGTTATCTCCTTCCTTCTTAAAACATATAAGATGTTTGTGAAACACTTTGCATTCTGTGATATATGCCTGATGTCAACTCCCTTTAAGTTTACTTCACGGTAATCTTTGTGAAGGCGGTACTGATTGTATTCTCCGTTTTGCTTATCCACACTGTAATTTTTGTCTCTGCAGAAGGTGGTCAGTTGCTATGCTGGGGATGGAACAAATATGGACAGGTACAATGTCGTTCCTGTTTTGGTGGTTCGGTTTGGTTTGCCAAGTGGTTATGTATTTGCACAAATGGCATCTTAGTCTTGCATCCCTCTTGTTACTCAACAGCTGGGTCTAGGGGACGCGATTGACCGGAACATTCCTACAGAAGTCCAGCTTGATGGCTGCACGGTGAGAAAGGTGGCATGTGGATGGTGGCATACATTACTACTGGCTGGCCCACCGACTTGAGTTCCCAACCAATCACCAGATCTTCAATACACATTTTCGGGTTTTAGCCTTGTGAATGAGATGCTTATAGGTTTGACAAAAGCTTTACATACAGCGCTTTTGCTGTATGTATTTTCTTCTTCAATCTCTACCTGTATTGATGGTTTTTTAGGGACAGAGCTTTGACTTTTGCATTGTATCACATGGGAAAATTGCGGAATAGAAAGAATAAAAATGTTTGGTATGAATGAATCTTAGATCTTTTAAGATTGACAAACAGTTGGATTTTTAGATTGACAAAGATTAGAACAATAAGTCATGTCGTCCTCTGCAGTCTTGGTCACCGCACCTTGCTTTAGTCACTTGTATCAGGATTCAAAATATTAGCAAAACCAGTTGTAGATAATTTGATTGATCAATATTTATTTATACAAACGTTTTAATGAAAAACTCAACTATGGCAAACTACCTATTTAGAATGGATTGAAAAACACAATACTCATCACCACTCTGATCATCCTATCATTGTTACCATCATTGCTAACTTAGAGTCATAAATTAATTACACGAGGAAGGAGTTTGATTTTCTAGTGATGGCATTGTTCTGCTTCGTTAATGTTCTGAATGTATAAACCAAGCAGAAGCTAGCGATAAAAATTACATGATCCTAGGATACTGAACTGCTCGATCGGGATTACTCTTCTTTGTACTAAACATCAATGTTATTTGCGAATATCTGTTGTATTAGATGATAGAATCACACAAGACTCATGGTGTTAAAGCATCAAACATTGTGACCAAAGTAGCTTGTTTATCTACTGCTAAATGTGTAACATGTTGATGAGTCTTCTAAATACGGTGCGCCGTTAAGCGAGAAATATTTGTATGTAAGATTAGCTTTGATTCCAAGAAAGACATTGATGAAATTAGAAGCAGATTGTTTATGTTCTCAAAGCTACAAGATGTCTTCAGCATTATAAGACTAAACCGAGGCCAAGATCCAAAAAGTGACATGAGAAGAAACAGCAATTTGAACCCAAGTGACGAAAGAAAGCACTACAGCTACTTCATACCTAAGACATGGATATAGGTTTTGAACTTGGCAATATTTGAGGTCTTTGGCATATAAAACTACAACTCCTGCTGATGAACATGCAGCTGCTAGAGATAACATTGCAGTCACCTACAAACCAAGAAAACAATTCAATCCTCCACAAGATCATACCAAGAACATTGAATTAGGATGACAAAAAAAAGCATAAAAATTTGTACATACCCAATCACCAACGACGAATAAGCTAACCAAGATTGGGTTTTGAAGATCTTTTTTGCTCCTTAGAGCATAAACATCAAGACACGCCAACCCAAAGCTCCATAGCAATTGAAGACCCATTGCTGCAATCAAGTAGCTGAAACAAACACAAGTATACTGACACTAATTCTTCCTCCACAGATGTATTTACACCAATATTCTAGAAAATCTCCATTAATCATACTACTAAATCGGCAGCTTACCCAAATGAAATCCGAAATCTAATAGAGAAGAAACGAGATTAGAGAAAACAAATCAACACTTAAAGAAAGAGGAATCTTACCAGAAAGCAGTGTGAATAGAGAACTCAGGTGCAGAGACCATAACGCCAATGGATGCAGCAGCTGAAGCACATTGTCCGATTCTCAGCAATAGACCACACACAGTTCCTGGACCTCCGAAAAGCTTCTTCATTGAGTTGATCTTTTTCTTTTCCAACCCAGAAATTTAGATAAATCAGCGAGGAAAGAGGAACAAAATCGAGGAACTAAAAAAAAAACCCTAGCTTCGCAATTAAAAGCTACATTGGCTTCCGAATGAATTTTGGCGGGGAAAATAGAAAATGCAGGGGAACTCCATAGCTAAGGAACCTGGAAGATGATTGTAACCTACAAATAGAATTTTCCCTAAATTGCTTAGATTCGATTATAAGCTTCTTCCTCTTTCTCCTTTTGACATTTCCACCTATTACTCTTACTTGCTTTTAGTGGACTGAGAGGAAGCGTCCGACGTGGAGGACAATTATATATTTTTCGTTAAAATAAGCAACATTTTCATATGAATCTGTGAAATCAATTTCACAACAAAATAGAGTATAGTAATAGAAAAATATAGTAAGTTGATAAGAGAATTTTCGAATTATTTCTTAGTTTCTGAGGTTTTAATTTTCTTGTTAACTAATACTCCCTCCTTCTATAAAGATGGATTTTAAAAGTTTTGCATACATATTAGAAAAAAAAATTAGATAACCTAAGATATTCACATTTTCAATTAAATATTAATTTTTTATTTTATTTTAACTTTCATTATGATGGGAAAAAATAAGAAATATTACACAACTTTTGGATTGAAGAAATAATTTTTTTTTTGTTTTAGAAACGGAGGGAGTCTCAAAGTTTTGAACCGTTTGGATACATCCACGTGTTTGAAATCTCGGCGTTTGTAAGAATAAAACCCCGGCGATTTTCCCGCTCTGTCGACTCTTCCTCCGCCTTCTGTAGAGGTTCACGAGATCTAAATCGCAGTCCTAAAGCTCTAACAATGGCGAACGAAATCGGATTTTTCGAACTCAACACTGGAGCAAAGATCCCATCGGTCGGTCTCGGGACATGGCAAGCTGCTCCTGGCGTCGTTGGAGATGCCGTTGCCGCCGCTGTGAAGGTTTGTCTATGATTTTCCATCTCGTGGCTTCTCATTTGACTGATCCATAGAGGTCTAGGGTTAGATGTCAGAGTTTGATTTTAGATCCTCAGTATTTTTGATAGATCTATGGATTTAGGGATTGAATTTGGAGATTCATTTCAATAGTAGAAGGGCTGAAACATCATTTCGTTATGCAGATTGGCTATCAGCATATTGATTGTGCTTCAAGATATGGCAATGAAATTGAGGTAAATCCATTCTATGGGTCACCGATCTAAATTTTGTGTCTTCCAATTCCAAAATATTGCATTTTGTATTCTCTCTTTTGTGGTGGTTGACATTGTTCATCTCTAGGCGGCTCGTAACTTGATAGTGTGAGTTTTTCTACCATTTTTGTAGAACAGTGTATAGTTTGGTATGATTGTTCTTATTGGATTGGCTATTGTATGCAATCTTACTAAGGTTTACCATTTTTCTTTGGGAATGACAATGGCACACATTGTGTTGTGTATTTCCTTCTTAACCAGCTCTAAATTGTGCAGAACTGATGAATTTATTTTGTTGTAAACTGTTTTCAAGTTCTTATGCTTTTTCGGCTTTTTCGATGGAGATATTGAAAACAAAATTTAACCTGCAGATTGGGAAAGTGCTGAAGAAGTTGTTTGAAGATGGCGTAGTGAAGCGTGAGAAGCTGTTCATCACATCAAAAATCTGGTATTTTTTGTTCATAACGTTTCTGTTATATCTTTACATCTTTTAAGTATTTTTTCAGTGTCCTTCGTGTCGACTTAGCCTCTAAATCTACAAATTATGCCATGACATACAGGTTGACTGATCTTGACCCTCCGGATGTGCAAGAGGCATTGAACAGAACTCTACAGGATCTGCAGCTTGATTACGTCGATTTGTATCTTGTACGCATGACTCCTTTGAATAACTTCTAATTTTCTTCTTCTAACAGTTTTCAGGATGCGTTCCTTTCTTCGATATCTAGCCTGAATTGTGCTTACAGAATCAGTTTGATCTCTGGATTTGAAACCCCCTATTCATGCTTGCTTATACTTCGATTGGCATTTGATATTTTCTCAAGATGCACTGGCCTGTTCGGTTGAAGAAAGGCACTGTTGACTTTAAGCCTGAGAATCTTATGCCTATCGATATTCCTAGCACATGGAAAGCAATGGAAGCACTGTCTGATTCAGGCAAGGCACGAGCCATTGGCGTAAGTAATTTCTCTACAAAGAAACTCTCAGATCTTGTGAAGGCTGCTCGTGTTCCTCCAGCTGTAAACCAGGTGGAATGTCATCCTTCATGGCAACAACATAAGTTACACGAGCTCTGCAAGTCCAAAGGGATCCACCTATCAGTAAGTTTGAAAACACTAACATGTCCAAATCATTACAGGAATCAGAATTTCATGGTAATACACTTTGCACATTTTGATTGTGGCAGGGATATTCGCCACTGGGTTCTCCAGGAACAACGTGGGTGAAGGGCAATGTTTTAAAAAGTTCTGTTCTGGAAATGGTTGCTAAAGAACTCGGAAAGTCTCCTGCACAAACGGCGCTTCGATGGGGACTTCAAATGGGTCATAGTGTACTTCCCAAAAGCACAAATGAAGTTAGAATCAAAGAGAATTTTGATGTCATGGGATGGTCAATCCCAGAAGAAATGTTTGACAAGTTTTCGAAGATAGAACAGGCAAGTAAAAACTATTAACCATTTCTGCAAATTTCGAATCTGTTAGAAATCTAAATCATTTATGTTTTTGGCGTTGCTATTTGAATCTTCATTGTGCAGGCTAGGTTAGTCCAAGGGACGTCGTTTGTTCATGAGACGCTGAGTCCTTATAAGACACTTGAAGAGCTTTGGGATGGTGAGATATAAATCAAAAGACGACTTTTATTGAATTTCTAAGTTTATCCATTTTCCTTTGAAGATGGAGAAACCTATGTTCCACATAGTAATAATGTGTAAAACAATTCAATTTTCAATAACAAGAATTTTGCAGATACATTAAGTAACAATTTGGCAAATAACTAAAGGCGAGTGGTTGATGACAATATATTTTATTGAAAGAAAAATCGAACAAAATTGGACTGAAGATAGTAAGGATCGGATTCCATTGGCATCAAAACCTAATAATTATCTTTCAAAAAGAAGAAAATCCATTACATTAATTCGCATGTAGAGAAACTGACATTTTTCAATACAACGACGAAGCCACACTGCTTAATAAATCGAAACCTAAAAAAAGACAAGCAAGAGGCAGAGCTTTTGACTTTTTGTCTCTCACTGTTGTTTGGTTTCGACCTTCTTCTTCTGCCAGAGCCTGTCTATGCCACTGTCTGCGTCTCCCTGCAGATTCAATCAAAACGTCAATAGTCAAATAAAATCATCAACCTTGTTATAACAAATGTAAACCATTGATTAATTCAAGCATTGAGATGATTATAAAGTAATCTGAAGTAAATTAATGGAGTTGTTCATTCACAAACCTGAGCTCGAACAAATCCGCAGAGAGCAAAGGTGGTGTACTGGCCGGTGTAGATTCCATCAGCATCAAGATGACCAATGTTAAGCTGAACTGAAGCATGATCCTTTGATGTGATCAATCTGTTTGTAGCCGAGCTGATCAAAATTACAACCACACAATAGAAACGAATCAGTATAGTAATTAATTCAGACAATTAGCTTAAGATTAATCAAACATTACATACCAGAGAACCAAAAAAAAGAAGCTGATATACCATTTTCTGGGAATGTAGAGCTCTGTGATCTGACCTTCTTCGTTCTGCATCTTGAAAATTTAGCTTGAGCAAAAAAATGACCTGAGCCAATAAACAAAAAGAAAAATTAATCTGATGAGCAATCAAATATTGGCAATGAAGAGAGATTCGCCATAAACATTGGAGTGAAGCGTAAGATCAATCTATACAAACACTAGGCAAATTCTGAAATCAAAACCTAAAATATTAGCACAACATAGAGAGATAAATTGCATAAAAAGCATGGCGATAACTAGAAGAATGAGATTAGCCTAAGCAGATATTATCACCTGCGTAGGAAGAAGAATCTGAGAGCAGTTTCGCGGCGACGGAGAAAAGGAAAAAAAATAAATATAGTTTGTGCTTTATATAGTAGCGAGCTCTTAGGGTTTGCTTTACTTCAAGATGGATCTTATAATGACTACTATACCCTTCATGTTTTAAGCTGAAGAGCGATGTTCTATATTTCTAATAACCAATCCAATTAGAGTGGGTTTCTACAAGTTTATCGTACCGAACTACCAACGTCTTTCAGAATTAAACCGATAGTTATTTGTAAACCGCCGTCAATACGATTTCCCGAGTTTTTTTGCTTTAATTATCGTACGGTATGTTGCATCAGACTCATCGGAATCGAAATCAAACCATAACTGAGACTGGTTTAACTGAATCGAATCAATTGAAAGACCGATAAAAAAAGATTGAGAATTTTTCAAATTTTCTCGCACAAATGATTCAAAAATTAGTTTTGTAGACATTTGTTTCACATGCATGCATGCGACAATGGTACAGATACATATAGCGACATACTCTCGAAGAAAACTGCTGTTTACACTTTTGTTCTTCGTTTCGTGATAATGAGGAATCCAGATTCTCCTTGTTTGAGATCTTTGACTCTTATATCATAACCCACTCAATAACCTGAGATCGAGACACATCAAATACAAAGTAAGAAACAACACTACTCTAATGATAGTGACTGTAAAATTTAAGGAACTACACAAACATCACTTCATCAAAAGCTTAACCCAAATGGGTTTCTGTCCCAAAACTGCGGTCTCCAGCATCTCCAAGCCCAGGGATTATGAACCTATAAGGACATTAAAATTTTAATCATTAGTTTTCTTCACAAAGCCAAGAACCCAATAACGAAAGCGTCAACTTTCATATCTGACTTACCCATTTTCGTTGACTTCAGGATCGATAATTCCAGCATATACATGAAGCCTGAAGTGTTGCATATAGTAACCAAAACAGTTTAATAAAGAGTTAAACCAAATGTCAAACAAGTTAAGAGTTTATCTTTTACTATTGATACCCGGGGAATTTCTCATTAAGCTTCGATAATGCAGGAGGTGCAGTAACTGCACAAATCTGTAACCAGGAAGATACCGGAAAAAACCAAAAAAATACATAACTAAGGATATTCCGTAGCCAAGATTTCTGGCAAAAGCTGCTTCCTATATACATACGCGTACCACTTTGATTTGCTGAACAGACAAGCCACGTTCCTTCAATAGATCCATTGCCGCAATTATGGTACCACCTAAAATAAGAATAAACCCGTGTTTTGAAGAACAGAGCAAACCAAATTGTTACTAAACCTACGCTTCTAGCCTCTAGCTATGAAACATTTGGTATTACCATGTCATGCGCTCACACTCCCATTATCGTGTACATTTGACACATCAAATCCTAATTACACTTCTAGTTTGGAGGTGGCTAAAATGATTGCTACATTACAAAAATTGATAAGACTTCCTTACCTGTGGCAACCATTGGGTCGACCAGAAATACTCTCGAATTCTTGGGAAATTCATCAGGCAACCTAAAGAAGATGTATCGAAGCTGTTAGAATGAACACTTGAGTAACTACATAATGCTGCAGAGAAGTTCTTACTTGTTTAGATACACCGTAGGCAAAAGTGTTTTCTCATCCCTACTTATTCCTGGTAAAAGGATAAGCATGGGGATATCATAAGCTATTAGTTAAAAGTCTTTCTTTTGACATCCTATGTTCAGCCAAGCTGACATTATAGTTAGAATACTAACCTAAATGATATATCTTATTCGCAGGCAAAACTGAAGATGCGTGTTCCGCAAGAGCAAGACCAGCTCTTAATATCGGAACAACCTACACATAAAAGAAACCAAGAATAAGAAATGTCTAATTTTGGGGTTGAGAAGAAAAATATAGACAAGAACAAGAGTTAGAGGGTTAGACAGACCGCTATAGGCTCTCTAGGATCAATGAATTCAACAGAAGCAGCTCCCAGTGGAGACATTATTTCTCCAACAACCGTTGGCTTCACCACAGACGCAAAAAAAAAATCAAGAAACAATTAAGCGAGAACCGTAGAGAAGGAATTCAAAAAAAAAGAAGTGAAACTTTGTCTATAAAAAAACGCACCAGCCACTCTCGTGCTGCTTCATACATCAGTAGTCTCCCTAATTCAGCTATTGCACTCCCTAACATAATTGAAAAAGAATGCTTTTAAAAGATTTATAGAGAAACACAGAATTATAGCTGCAGATAACACAACAGCTAAAGATTGTTAACTAAAATCTAATCTACTCACTGAAAATGGGACAAGGAGTTTGGTCATTTCTCAAAACAGAGATCCAATGTTTGATCAAAGGATGTGGTGGCACGAAGACCTGAAACCAGAATCAATTCACTTGCAGATAAATAGAACACTCCAGAATGAACAATCAATCAGAGAGTTTTTACCAGCATCCTATTGCTTCCGTTGATAGACCCCTCCGACGCCGCCATTTTTGTTATGCCTCGAATATTCCGCCGGGGAATAGAGGAAGAAGAAGCACCCAAATTCTATAAGATTCCGAAATTCGAAATCAATATCAGTTTGAATATCCAAAAGAGGTTCACACGAAAAAAGTGTGCTTGGGAATAAAATACACGTATATATACTCGTTACCTGTGCGAGAATTGGGGAGGAATTAAAGGAGAGGAGAGAGGAAGGATTAGGGTTTAGGCGGCCGCATTGTTGTCGGGAAGCAAAACGCAGCGTATCAGAAGAACACCTGAAAGTGTTGCTAATTGAGTACGCCATTTTTGATGATGTTCGAAATCTGGTACTCAATTTTACAAAGACGATAGGGCGAGGAACAAAACCGGCCGTCACTACCGTACCGAACAACTCTGGTTTTACTACTTATTACGGCCCATTGGGCTTTTGTTCCTTTTTACTTCAATCTCGAGAGGAACACCATTATGGAATCTAAGATATGAAAGCATTTAAACGTCACAATGTTTACACATTTTTTTTTAGCAATGTAGAGGATGTGAAGCTTATGCAGGTGTTTAGGACCTCATAACTTTGACATGTTATATTCAGTTTAAAAAAAAAATTGTCTTTACAGGAAAAAAAACACGCAATCTGAGTGATCCAGCTATTGTAATATATTTCCATTAGGGTAAAATCTCTATTTTCTCTGTGATATAAGTTTACAGGACATATACATAACTTTACACTGAAGAGATCTCCACACAAGATTACACCATCACATTAAGACAAGACATAAAAAGCCACTACTTCCAAAATCTCTATCTTCTCATTGATTCAAATAATATATGAGGTTGTCGGCTTTGGGTTGGTCTCTGAGTTTAGCCATTGCTCCCCGTTCGATCCTCCGAATCCATTCTTTGCTAACCTTAAGAAGCTTCCCAATCTCTTCCAGGGACTTGGGCCTGTAGTCTTGAAGACCATAACGTAGAACCATCACTTGCTTCTCTCTTGGCTCTAGCCCTTCTAGAAGCTCATGTATGTCTCTTTTAGCGCTCTGCCTCATCACAGCCTCCTCAGGACTTTCCATCGTTGTATCCGGTGTAAATTCCTGTAGACAGGGTAAACACACTTGAGTCTCAAAAACTGAATTTAGTGTAATCTTCCTTTGTTCGATATGCATTTTTCAAAACCTAAGACTAAACCAACCTAAACCGAAAAAAGGTGAATCCTCACCGCTACATGAATTGCTAAAAAAGCCATAGTTTCTGCCATTTTGGTCCAACTAACATACCAGGAATTTTGTAGTAAAGCAATCCCCAACTTTCTTGTCAATTGAACCAACCACTTTTAGGCATTGGTTAGCCACTCGAATCTTCTTCAATGAGAGACTTGTTAGTTTCGAAATCTCCTCATCTGCCGGATATTTTATCCCGTGGCTCGTTTTCAAGGTCTTACGAGCCTTTTGTATCTGATTGATAGTTCGGATTACTGACGACTGCCAAAAGAACAAAAACAAGTGAGATACTTCGGCTTTGTTGAAAGTGAGGTAAAATTTAGATAAGAAAAAAGAAGGTTGAAAATCAAAATGCACCAACAGGAATATGGACGCCTCTTGCATGCCGTGACACCATCATGGACATCGACTTTCTTATCCAATACTGTACATATGTCGAAAACTTGTAACCCCTTGTGTGATCAAACCTCTCTGCTCCTTGTAACACTCCCACGTACCCTGCCTGAAAAACCCACAAGTAAGAGCATTAGAACAAAAGGAATTACCATCACAATTTTAAAACTTTCCACTTGAAAAGATTCATCATTTTTGTACCAAGCATATCATGCACCAAGCCAGAAGTTTCCTATCTGTTCTTTTCGTAATAATAAACTTAAGCTAGAAGATCAAACTTTTGCAAGACTCTATATAAAACTCTAAGGGAGAGAAGATGAACCTGAATTAAATCTTCGTGGGCGATTCCCAATCCACGGTAATTTCTTGCAAGGAAGAGAACCAAAGAACGGGTACTTTTCAACAGTTCATCTCTACAGTACCAACCGTAATGTAGATTGTGCATCAGAAGTTTCTCGTTCATCCCTACTGCTTCAGCCCAACAACTCAAGCTTGCTACCTTACCACTTTCTTTTTCCAGGTGCGTTCTGATTCTCTCCATGTCTGCCACTATCTTCAAAAGAGACATGAGAGTGTCATAAGAATTTCTTATTAACTAAAAGTGAAAAAAAGGAAAAAAACAGTTACAAGATTTCACACTGAACCTTGACTCCTGTTGACATCTCAGCCTCATTTCTAGAGATCCTCTCTCTTTTCTTTCTATATTTTGATGGTCTTCTCCCTCTAGGGACATCGATATTGTTCCATGTTGTTCTTGAACCAATTGGCAAAGGCCCCTGATCACCATTCTCAGTTTTCACAGTCGACCTTCTTGCTTTCTTTTTTAATTTTCTTCTCGAGGATACAAAAACTTGTTGTTTTGGTGTAGTACCCACCAACTCGGTTGTGTCAGATATGCAAGAAGTGATTGAAGAACCACGGGACCTAGATAGACGGGTTTTGAATAACTCAGCAGCCCCCAGCTTCCCCATTTGCAACATTATATCTCTTTCCATTCTTAAAGAGTCCAAGGCAACAAAAGTTTCTTCTAGTGCCAAAAGGTTCTTTGCTAGTAAATTGTATTGCAACATGCTACGAGATACATGGGATTTTTCTGCAGAAGACATTTGTTCTCCAACGAAACCCATGCCAATATTTTCCTGAAAAATGGGAACCCATGGGAAAGAATTCTTAATATCACAACGAATGAAAAAAGCGTGAAAATAGTGTTCCATCTGCATTGAACTTCCATACACACCTTTGGAGCTTTAAGCGCTACATACACCTTTTCAGTAGTGTAAGGAGTTGTGGATGCGCAGCCACATGCTTTTAGATGATCTTTCTGGTAAAATCTGCTTTCCTCTTTAACTGAGGATAGAAATGACGACCTCGTTGGGACCAAAGAAGTCACCGGAATTCTAACTGAAGCATCAAGTAACCGAAAAAGTCGTATTAAGGAAGAAGAGCAATGTGGCTGAAACAATGGTTTATCATTTTGGTCAACTAGAAGGGAACACACAATCTCCTAAACTGATCCGAAACTAAGCAAGACGTAAATAGCTATTAAAAATATTCAGCTACTTAACGCCATCTGAGTTAAATCTCCGAAAAGAACACTTGGTCCAAGTTTAAAAATAGTGAGACATATATAGCACACAAAATGTAAATTGAAAATATCTTCACTGAGGTGAATACTGAATAATTCTCACAGAAACAGACAGAGACATTGCAACATCGATGAAAAGAGCTACGTAATCATAATCTCGAGTGATTCTTGTAAATTGGGACTACTCACCGAAAATGGGAAAAGAAGTTTGCTCAGATCTCAATAGGGAGAGCCAATGTTTGATCAAAGGATGCGGAGGTACGAAGACCTGCTCCAAATGAAAAATTCAAATCATAAGAATTCAATGAAAGAGAGGAAGACAGCATCAGCAGGGATACTATTACTGTTACCAGCATGCTATTACTGTTCGAGCTCATGGACGAAGCCGTACTCGATCGCACCAAGATACGTGGCCGAGAAGCAGCAGATGAAGAAGAAGAAGAAGAACCGACAATCTAACATCCAAAATCCAAACAAAAACCAGAATCAGCTCGAGAGCGTGGACACACGCGCGTCTGTATAGATGATGTAAAAACATATACCATAGAACAAGTATGCACACACCTGTTTCGGAATCGGGAATGAATTGAAGGACGCCATTGACGCAGAGAGCGAGGAGGAGGAAGAGTATTAGAGATATAGTTTGTGTGTTGTATGGTCTACGACTTCTCTATTCTAATTTTCTTATTTTCCCTCTTATGTGTTTCGTTGCCATAGTTTTTTTTTTTTTCCTTTTTTCACTGTGTAAATATTTATGAGAAATACAAAATAATGTAATTTTTTAAAAAGTTTCTTCAATAAAATAAATGTAATAAAAAAACTTACAAAGATGTTATGTGTAACAAACAAAAATGTAAAAAGGATTACGAAAAGGATAAGCCATGAGAGCCACCAGCAAGATGAATTCCCAAACAAATTCCCATGATTGTGCCAACTTCAAGAATTTATCCATTTTTGTGTTCCCACAACTCATATCCTTGTCATCATCAAAACCACCCAAAAGCCTTGAAAATTTCATTTTGATTTTTGCAAAAATTAAAGAATGGAACATCGTAGATATGCATATCGAGAAAGATGTGAATAATTCTTTCTTTCTTTTTTTGATAAAGGGTTTATCATGACCAACATGTTCGAGAGAGTATAAATAACCTGTGATTCTTTATATTTAAGCTTTGATTGGATGCGAGATTGAATGGTATGTGGGCATGTGGGATCTTTTATTATCTTCAGATGTTTTAGAAAAAAAAATTGTTTCACAATATAAGATATTTTATTGCTATGCAATTTTTATTGATTTAATTGTAAAAACAATAATCAAAAGAACTTTTGTTAATTACAATACAACATTTTAATTAAAAATTAATATGTTATTTAACTTTTTGATTAATTGTTCTTTCCAAAAATAATGTTTTGTATTTTAGAAAATGTAAAAGTTAATTCAAAATGGAGAGAGTATATTTTAGCGACCTTTTGCTTTTATTTATTTATTTGCCAGATCGAATAATTCTGTTGGTTGAGTTAACTGATTGTAATTTCGTAAATGACAAAAGTGCGAATGTGTATGTGTATATTTAGTTTAATAAATTGACAATATGAATGTCTTTCAATTTAAAATTTGCTAATGTGCATAGAAGAAAATACTATAACAATAATACTATTAGACCCTCAACTTAATTATATTCTTACCAACTTAATTGAAGATATACAATGTATGACCCTTTATCTCAATAAGTTGCTGGTCGGAACGTGAAACTCTCACTCGAAAAGTAAGCGGGAAACGATCGATAACACAATCGACTAATCCTCTTTATAAAATTAAAATTTTACTATTAAGATGAATGAAATAACCAATATGAAACATGTGTCAACTTATCTAACTTTTATGAAATAAATGATATTTTAGTTGAACTACAAAGACATGAAAAAGAACATGACTACATGACGAATAAAGATGAAACACAAACATTATGCTATGTCAAAATAAAGCAGTCGGTTTTCTAGAAGGAAGGTAAGTTCTCTCTGTTTGATTTTGTAGATTCGTTTTTAGGAATGTTTAGTAGACTATTGTGTGACAATGTTATTCCTTGTAGATTTTTATTTGTCTCTTATGGAATGGTACACATTTTTGGTGGGTTTAATGGTTTTATCTTTGTTTTTTTTTTGTCATTATTTGAAATGTGGCACAACATACCGGAAAAGTAACCTAACCTTCCCATATAAGAGAGATCCAAGTTCGAATCTGGATGAAGTGAAATGGCAAGAGAGGTTTAATGTTTTTATCTAATACAACGAGAACGCATAAAAGGATCTTGACATGTATCCTAGTGGTCTCGCCCATGATTTCTCCTTTAGTCTAATTGGATGCATATGAATCTCTTTTGGGCCAAAAAAATAAAGAACAAGGCCATGAAGAAAAAAAACCAATTTATGGCCAACTGTACAAGGAGACAAATCAACATGTTTCCACAGGAATGTATGAATACGAAAATGGCCAAGTCAGGATCAGTTGGTTAAGAAAAAAATGTATCAAATAGTCAGATTTTTAAATTTGGTTTTTTAAGGAGGGAGACCAAATCGGTCAAAATGCATAATCCGATGCTTTTCCGTCACCAATGCTAGAACTCAAAACTATCAAAACGTTACTTTTGGCTTTGTCTGCCCAGCTGATATACTGATCGAGTTAGTGATACCATATCAAATTGTCAGGCTGCGTATCATGGACATATAAGTTCCGATTGGTAACATTATATAATCGCATAGTGACATAATTTGTTGAATGAAAATTTGTAAAATGAAATTACATAAAAAATATGTTGATTGGATACATTTTGAGGAATGGCGGATTGTAATATTACATTACTAATATATACTTATATTTAATAAATGAAATAATGTTTTTAATCTATTTTCATATATTTTAAGTAATATTTGATAAAAAATATTGGAATATTAAAAGTATATTAAAAATTGTTAAAAAGTTGTGAAAGCTTTAAATATTATTCGAAAAATTGTTAAACAATTATTTTCTCTACTTTATAATTGTATTTTGTATGAATAAAATAATAAAAGTTGATTATGCAAATAAGCAACTATTTATCAGCCTCTGATTGGTAACATTGCATAACTGCATAATTGTAAAATGAAAAATTGCATAATCAAAATTTTGTGTGATTGGCAGAATGTAATATAAATTACCAATATACACATCCTTAAGAAATTAATAATGTATTACAAAAATTTTAATATATTTTAGCTATTTTCATATTATAAAATAATATTATTGTAAACAATTATTTTTCAGTTGTTAATTTTTTGCATGTGTGAAAAATTGTTTAAATATTTATTAGAAAATAATATAAAGTTGTAACGTATATTTAAAATTATTGGAAAAATCAAAGAAGTGACATACTTTTTATTGTAAATAATTGTCATTTTATTTTATTCTCAATAATTAATCTTCAGCATATGAAAATAATATATATATATATATACATAATTTAAATATTATGCATTTATATTGAAATAATGTACTAAATGTATGCCTATTTGTATAATGGATTTTTACTTGTATTTAGGTAAAAAAAAAATCTTGCTTTTTTGTATCATTATGCAATTTTTTTGATTGATAAAATACTTGCATAACTGTATTAAAAAAAGAAATTTTGTCATTATGCAAGTTACCAATCGAAGTCATCCACTTATTTACATAATAATTTTTATTTGTGTTTTGTTAAGCAAAAACACAAATGTTATATTTTTACGTTTTGTAAAACATTATACAGATTTTTTTAATTGACAAATATTTTGCATAACCGCATCAAAAATGTTATTAAGCTATTATGTCATTATGCGTCTTACCATGTGGGTGTGGCAAATAGAACAAATGACCAATCCTGAGAGAGGTCACATTCACGTGTAAAATGCACAATATGCCACACAGATTCGAACCTAGGACAGACCTATAGGTGTTTATTGAATAACTATTTCCGAATTTATAACTAAAAAGTAAGGATTCGAATCAACGGTTGGAAACTTTTAGCAACAGCGGCTAAGTCACAATCAAGCAGGAAAAGCTAGTGGGCTTTCTACAACGGCACGCTAGCGGCTTACGCACCCTAAAATTAAATTGTGGTGTACTACTACTTAAGCTATTTCATATTTTATTTATACCTTTATATCTATATACGCGTTATCCCACCTTCACTGTTCATTTTGAAACGTTTTATATAGGGCTGGGCAAAAAATCCGTACCCGCATACCCGAACCGAACCTGAACCGATAAGACGTACTCGAACCCGTTTCGTACCTGACCAAATTATTTCATTGGGTACGAGATCTCTAAACCCGAAAACCCAAATCCGAACCCGTTTCGAACCCGAAAACATATCTGAAATACATAATTACCCATAAAAAATACATAACTACCCATAAAAAAATACCCTAACTCGAGGACTCGATCCTATAAATGTGGAATTTTTTACGTATAATATACACAAATCGAGCCGAATGCGAACCGAAAAATCTAAAAAACCCAAAAACCCAAAGAAACCCCGAAAAACCCCAGAATCAGACCCGAAAACCCGACCCAAAAACCAAAAAAACCTAAAAACCCGACCCGTACCCGATCTGTACTCGATCCGAAAACCCAAAAAAACCCGAAAACCCGAAAAACCCAAAAAATCCGAACCCGAACCGAATCAATACCCAAAATTTTCGGGTTTTTTCCGGGTATCAAGTCTTGTACCCGAACCCGAAACTTTTTACCCGAACCCGAAACTTTTTACCCGAACCGAACCCGAATCCGAAAAATTATTCCATTAGGTATGAATTTCCTATATCCGAATACCCGAATCCGATAGGATTTTACCCGAACCCGAATCCGATACCCGATTGCCCACCCCTAGTTTTATACTTCATCATTGTTTTATTTTATCGACACTTTAGTTCAAAAGAAGTATATATAAAAATAATTGTTTGGAAAATTCAAATATATTAGTAGCGGATACCGATAATTAAATTAGATTTGTTACAATGATCAAGAAAAAACAGTCTAGACGACAATATGTCTTGATTAGTTTTAGTTTTACAAGCACGCTATCACACATTCACATGATGTCTTGATTATTTCCTAGCAACAAAAACGAACCATATAACGATTATATCCTTCTTTTTGAAAAGATGCCATTTATTTTATACACCAATGTTTTTCTTTTTTAACATTATAAACATGTTACTATTTTATGTCCTTTGTATCTCAAACATTAGAAAAAAACACCAATCGTAAGTTTATATACTGATTATCTCCATGAACAAGAAAGGAGAGTATAGTTTTTAGCAAGCATCATATACTTTTAGGACTCTGTCAACAACAACGGAAGAAACTTATACCATAACGTTTTTGTTAAAATCATTCGATTCGATACTTCAACAAAATAAATCATTCGATACTTTAAAATTATGTATGTACTTGATGCACCAATCAGTTATGATTGGTGTCCTGTGCATTCGGGTTACAAATCGGAATCGGTTCGAATTTTTTTAGATTCGGATAATTCGGGTACAAAAAATTAATATTTGTTTGGATTTTATGACTATTTGGTTCGGTTTCGATTTGGATAGATATTGGATTCGGATTTGTTTTTGTTTGGTTTTTGGAAGAAAAAATAACAATTTATTTAATTTTAATAAAAAATACTTTAATTTAATAAATTTGGGTTAAATTTTGTAAAATGTGTATAATTTGGCAAATATAAAAAAAATTCGGTTATTTAGGTTATTTTAGATTTTTTTGTTTTTTTGTTTTTTTGTTTTTTTTATATAAAATTATAATTATATACACCTAATATTCTTAGATATATAATTATATATTGGTTTTCGGATATATTGTTCGGTTTTTTGTTTAGTTCAGATAATTTAGATAAAAACATTTAGAACCTATTCGGATTTTGTGACTATTAAGTTTGGTTTTGAAACCGGATTTTTCTATTCGTTCCGGTTCGGTTTTGAATTTCAGATTTGACGTGCTAAGGCTAGGTGCAGCGATGAATTAATTCAAGGAGAAATATGGTCTACTGTGGACCACCCCGCACCAGATCAGATTCATTTTAATCAGCATTTGGAATTTTAAGACCACCACTAATCCTCTTGTCCTGTCATTATTACCACTAAGCCGTAATTCAAGAAAACGCATATACAGTATTAAATTAATACAAATAATCTGGGATCGTATAATCAGAAGCGTCATTACAAGTTGATTCTCTTCCTTATAATAAATAAAATCGAATTCAAAATAAAACTTCTTTGATCTTTCTCTATCATTTATCTCAAAAACGCCCAATTGAATTTCAACTCAAGGCGGGTTTTATAAATTCCAAAGAAGATTCAGTTTCTGCAACCTTTTTAATTCAGCTCAATTTGGGATCCCCGGTGTTGCTTTTTTCTCCGTCGGAGTTAAAATGGCTCAGTCGTCGTCGGCGGGAAGAAGCGGACGGGTTATCGGCGATTATGCGGTGGGTCGACAAATCGGGTCGGGTTCGTTTTCGAAGGTTTGGGAAGGGAGACACCTTGTTCATGGCACCGTGGTTGCAATCAAGGAGATCGCTATGGCTCAGCTTAATAAGAAGTTGCAAGAGAGTCTTATGTCGGAGATTATCATCTTAAGGAAGATCAATCATCCCAATATCATCCGTTTAATCGATATGATCGAGGTATATCTTTCTCTTGTTTGCTGGGTTTTGAGTTTTCTTCTTGCTCTTAGTTTCTCAGCTAGAAAATTTTGAATGCGATGAGTCTAGAGGTTTATATGAAGTTAGCTCAATTAGCTATGTTTAGGGTTGGACTTTTTGGTTTTAGCATTTGGTTTCTGATTCTCTCGAATTCTTTTTGTTTTGTTTTGTAAAAGAGAATGAGGACAGTTAGGATATGGAATGATGTAGCTGGTATAAGCTTACATTGCTGGATGAAACATCTTAGGAATTCTAAAAGGTGTTAGATTTGTTGAAAATTTCAACCAAAAAAAAAGGGTTCTTGGAATATAGCGTGGCCCTTCTTGAATTTCATATGTTTAGCACTTTCAAAATCCGTTGACAATATAGGCTGTGGATGATAACTTGTATTGGAAATGGTAAATGGTTAAACTGCATATAGGTCTAATTGTGTGAGGGCGGTTTTTCTGTTTTATGAAACTTGATATAGGCTCCCGGAAAAATAAATTTGGTGTTGGAGTATTGCAAAGGAGGTGATCTTTCTATGTATATTCATAGTCACGGAAGTGTTCCTGAAGTTACTGCTAAGCATTTTATGCAACAGTTAGGTAACTTATGCAAAAGTTTATTCTTCATTTGCTGTTTTGTCTGGATCGGTAGAATCGCAATCTCACTCTTTAAATGAATTTTCTGTGTAATATAGCGGCTGGCTTACAAGTTCTTCGTGACAATAATATCATTCACCGTGATTTAAAGCCTCAGGTATGTCTGATCACTCAGACCCATATATGATCTTCTCTTGTTAATCAGATTATGACAATTTGTGAGAGCTCTTTCTTAAAGATTAATCTCTCAAAAGGTTGAATGGATGCCGTAGAAGGGTAATCTGTTAGGCTCCAGTAAAACATGTTTCTTTAGTATCACAGAATATCTTTCCGAGAAATTCTTGCCCTAGCACTAGCAGAGAGGGATTTTTTCTAAATTGAAATTCGATTGCTAAGGTTCTTTCATTCTTGAAACAGAATCTTCTTCTATCCACAGATGATAACGATGCAGCTCTGAAGATTGCTGATTTTGGATTTGCAAGGTATTATCATCAGCGCCTTTGTTACAGAAACAATGAGTGTAATGTGATGATCAGCGTTGGCATTATATGGTTTCTTTCTGCTTTTCTTGTATATATACAATCTAGTTTTGGGTACTTGCATTTCTTTTGCCTGGGGGAATATTCTTATAAAACCTCTTTGGGTTTTTAATTTGCCGTTAAGCATCACATTTTCTTAGCTCAGATCGTTGCAGCCTAAGGGTTTGGCAGAAACTTTATGTGGTTCACCACTGTATATGGCTCCAGAGATTATGCAACTTCAAAAATATGACGCAAAGGTGCGAATTTTGTTTCTACACAGCACCTAGATCTCTCTTATACCATATCCTGCTTAAAATCTTCCTTGATACGCAGGCAGATCTCTGGAGTGTTGGTGCTATATTATTTCAACTTGTGACGGGCAGAACCCCTTTTACAGGAAATAACCAAATTCAGGTTTTGTATATCATAAATTATCTAAAAGATTTAAATGTTTGTGTTTCGGTAAATGCAATATTGGCTAACATGCGCTCTGTCTAATGTCCACAGTTATACCAGAACATTATAAAATCTACTGAATTGCATTTTCCAGCAGACTGTAAGGAATTGAGTACTGACTGTAAAGATCTATGCCAGAAGCTACTGCGTCGTAATCCAGGTACGCATCTTTGTAAACATATTTCCAGATTCTATTAGTGTATGTGCGTCAGTCTTATTCTGAAGAAATAACAAGAGAATGGGCAAGTCTGACTGAAAATTAGAAATTGTTCAGTAAAAGTTGGGTGTATGTTATAAACTCTGAGTATTGATTTCAAATGGAGGTTTATAATTAAGCTCTCTTCCTCTCCTAAGTCTGTGTTTGTTACACATTTGTCTGTGCTTAACATTTATTTTTGGGAATCTTCTGTCTGACAGTGGAACGTTTGACGTTTGAAGAGTTCTTTCATCATCCTTTTCTTTCAGACAAACAATCATATGAGTTTTCAAGGTATATGCATTCCTAAACTATTCTTCTATCATTTGTGGTTAAAACTATTGTATTGATGATGATCTTATGTTACAAGAGTAGATTTGGTTCAAGAATGATGGACGATTTTCATTCATTTGAAAGCAGGCCCGCAAGAAATATGGAAGAAAATTCTCAAGAAGACTGTTTGCCGTTCTTTTTAGATGATGATTCTAGTGGACCTGAGGGAAGCCCTTCATATTTCAAACATACTTCCCCGATGAAGTCATCTTATGGATTTAGTGTTGAGACCAGAGGTGAGAGAAGGGAGGCAGCATCTAGTCCTTTGAAGAACATGGAACTTACTTCCAGATATAGTAGAATCAGTCATAGAGCAGTAACCAATAACTTCAAGTTTGAAGGCCATAGTTTATCAGATAGAAGCCAATTCAAACCGTCAAGCTTGCCTGATTCCAGATCACTTAGTACTCAAGGAAAAGGTAACTGGATTTTCTATAATTTGCTTAGCCCCAAAATTAAATTATCTTTGCAAAAGATGTCTTGTGCAGTTTCTAATATAAGTAGGTTCTGCAGTAGGGGATTCTCCAGACTCCAATCAAGATTATGTTCTGATATCTGGACCACCAGATGATATACCATCATCTTCATCTGGTTCTCCGAAGCCTTTCAATTACCCATTCAAATCACATTATCCTCCTGTAGAGTTTATTAAGAGAAGCGTAACTACTTCAACGGCTCCTATGCCAATAGCTGGTGCCACTGGCAACAACATTAGTCGGTTTGGAAGCTTGGAGAGTCAGAGTTCTATCCCGGGTACTTCCCATGGGTCTCTGGACCTTGTGGATGGTTTTGAACAGCCATCAACTAGTTTGACAAGAATTCGGTCTTTGCAAAAGTGTGCAGCAGCAATTGCAGAATTAGTTCATGAAAGGGTAAGCAACTTCGAATAATTATATTGTGCACAAACCTTGCTATCTTGAGTTTCTTAGCAATTTGCTTTTTATGCTTCTTTTTCAGACTGAAAATGGTAAGCATTTAGAAGCTTTCTCAATCCAACTGGTGATTCTTGCAATTTGGTATCAAACACTGCACATCTGTCATACTCAGGCAGTCTCAGGTGTAGAAGGAAGCCTGCGCCAAGACATTAACCAATTAAGAAGAAACATCAGCCAAGAAGGATCAGAGAAGATATTGTCTCAGATTCAGAAAGAGTTTGTCCAGGAGGTTGAGCGTGCTGAAGAACTTGCCAAGCTTGTTGAATCTGGTACGCATTTTCTTGGAGTAACCAAACTGCAAAGAAAAATCTCTCGTTTCTTTTTTCGGTTAGTCAGAATCATTAAACTACAGAGAACATCATTGTAGATAATACAAAGATGCCGGATGCAATGGAGATAATATTTCAAGTAGCTCTTGCTTTTGGCATAAGTGGAGCTGTAAGTTTGTATTTCCTTGATGAACAACCCCAAAACTGAAGGAAAACGAATCTTGTTATTACTGAGACTTAAGAATCTGAAAGTTTTGCAGGTAGATGAAGTGATGGGAGACGCAGAGAACGCAGGAAACCTCTACTCAAAAGCGGTGCGTTTGCTAGTCTTCCTTGTAGTGGAGGCGCAGACGTTGATTCTCAATCCGCCTTTAACGCTCACAAACTCAGTAAGGTATCGACTCAGAGCATATATTGATTCCTTCGTAAGCAGATTAAAACATCTTCAGTCGCATAGAAGAACTTCAGGTATTCCTCAGAAGCATGAGGGGGAACAAACAAATCCTAAATGATTCTCTTGTTTGTTCTGTGTCTATAAAAGTAATCATTTGTTTGTACAGCCAAAGAAAAAAACTATATTCTTAATTCTTTTGGGGTTAATCCGGAGGCATTTGTAACATTATCTTTGCTGTGACGCTCATCAATTGTTTCTATAGATTTAATTTATTTGACATGAATTTGGTTAGATTTCCATGAATGCTGTAATATATTCAAGTAATCGCTTATTGAACTTTTCTCACAATTTCTTTTTGAACCTTTCCACGTACATTTTTACAAACATAAATCAAGATTAGGATCAACTGGACATTTATTAACTCACAACAACTTTGGATTGTGATCTAAAAAATGCATGCATAAGATTTCTAGAATATGTTTATCGTAGCAAAACGTTGTACAAATGTCTCATCCGGAAACTTTATTGTCAATAATCATTATGCTAGACACAAAGTAAAACAACATAAAAGAGAGCAGAAACCAAAATTTTCTGTAATATATATTTAAGAATCCATCGATGATAGAAAAGATACAAAGAGCATAAAGCTTGGATCAATGGAAGAAACCTAGAACAAAGGTAAAAATTGTTATCTCCAAAGATGCTAATGGCAGAAGAAAAATTGTAAATCTTAACACCTAAAAACTGCAACTACTATACA
The DNA here is from genome assembly GCA_963922655.1 of Cardamine chenopodiifolia. Lineage (NCBI taxonomy): Eukaryota > Viridiplantae > Streptophyta > Magnoliopsida > Brassicales > Brassicaceae > Cardamine > Cardamine chenopodiifolia. The sequence continues at coordinate 15,242,157 of OZ000463.1, forward strand.
CTGGATGATAACAAAAACTACGACCAACCAAAGGAAAAATGATGATCTGTTTCTTCTTCTCCAAACTCTATAATGGCAGCTTACACTAAAGTATATAAGACTATTAATTAGGGACAGACGATAAGTGCTTCTTCAATGCCTCGAATGTCATGAAGGCAATGCCAACACCAGGAACCACTTTGTAGTATTCTGGTAAGATTCCTCTGTATAGCCCTCTCATGCCTTCTGTCTTAAATATGTGTTTGAATGTTCCAAAGAGTCCAGTGTTATACACTCGCGCTCGCCCACCAGCTCCTTCCAACTGCATTCTTCTTCTCACCAGGTCCAATGGGAATGTCGCTACAAAAATTACCGGTATAATATAACAAACTTTCATGTAACCTATATATCAAAAGAGCTATGATTAATCTAATTTTCTTTGGGCTAAATTAGCTATGGTAACTAGAGAGAAGGGACAGATCAGATAAGAAACCTGTCGAGGAAACAAGTCCAGAGAGACTGCCACAACCAAGAGTAACCATGACATCTGAATCACTAGGCCTGAACAAGTTGGAAGACAAAGGTATTATGATAGGATATGTTAGACTCTTATTGGACAGACGAACTCACAAGGCAATATTGATAGTCAAATCCAAAAATAAAGAGGCATTTACCTATGAGAGAGCCAAAATGTTTTAAAAGACTCATACGCTGAGAAGCTGATTGCTAGGCTTGGACCGACACCCTGTAATACAAAAGATATACCAAAAAGCTTCAAGATAATGCTAGTTGGGTGGTGACCTAACCGCTAGAGTCTAGAGCATCCAAGACGATTCCAAGTAGAATACTTAAACATAACTAATGGAACATACACCAACTAAAATAAAAAAAACTTCAACTACATATGATAATTTAAAATGTAAATACTTTGCATAACATAATCATCTACTTCTTCAGTTTTTTTTCACCAACATAGTGCTAAACAGCTACCTATACCAACTTTTAACACTGCCAAGAAGGAGTTAACAATCAACACAGTTCGTTCAAATAAGGGGAAGCAAATAAAGCGTACCAACAATGTTGCACCAAGTCCTTTATATAGACCCCAAAATCCCTCTTCTCTGCAAATGGTATGGAAGGCATGCCCAACACCCTGATAATAGATTAAATTTCTCTGGAAAGGATAAAATATAATGTATTTAGGCCAAGGGAAGACAAAGAACACTGCTTATGTCAAGGGGAGACTAAAAATGTATATAAAATCACCTTCTTTTCAAGAGTTAAAAATAAAATTGATAATATAATTACCTGTGCAGAAAGCCGTGTCCTTACAAGATCGAGAGGGTAGGTAGCTGAAGCAGCTGTTAGTCCAGCCAAGCCACCACTTACAAAGTGCACAGACGTATCCACACCTGCATTTCCTTTATAACTCAGCAAGAATGGATTTGAGTAAAAGATCTGCAAACAAAAAGCAAGGCAAGACTGAGAGACGGATAAGCATGAACTGCTACAGACCACACTCTAAAAGAGACTTGAATACAACTCACAGTCTTGTATTCTTCATATGCGTAGAAGTTTACTGCACCATAGGGAAGCCGATGAGCTACCGTAACCAGGTTTCCTTTCCAAAAAGCTCTAAAACCTTCCTCGTTAATAATACGGGAAGCTTCACGCCAAATGTTTGGACTGCTCAAAATTGCTGCTTCAGACTGCATGCCTTGTATCTGTGATAAGATATAAACAAGTTGTCAATACAAACTAAAATCACACGATTCCACACACCTCACGCATCATTCATGTTTGTGAGTATTATAAAGTCTTCAATTCAGCTACAAGTTAAAACCCTTCCAAAGCCCTCGCTTCAATGGCCTCAAGAGTAAGTTAAAGTTTCCAGCTTTAACTTCATAAAAGGATCTTTACTCTTTCTCTGATCCCAAACGAGTCAAAAATAAATTCTCTGGAACCACCTCAAATGTCAATTTTAAAACCCAATAGCCTTCTTACCTTATAAGTTTTTTTGAAACCGTTAGCTCAATAAAAGATGCCTCAAATTTCTTAAATTTCACATTAAAGTGTAAAAAAGATACCTGAAACAAGATGGTGAGGCGAGCAAGAGGAGCAGTACATGTCTTAGCAAATGCGCCGGCAATTCCGCCGGAGACGAGACGCTCAACGGTGCCGAAATGACCTTGCTGCTGATTCATTGACTGTTTATTACTTTGGTGGTGTTGATAGCAGCTTTGTGGCTGCATCTGCGGTTGCTGCTGTAACAGCTTCCTGTTTCCCGCGTCCACGACGCTGTTATGCACGGCGGTGGCGGTGGCTGTATTAAGAGCTCTCTGACCTCCTTCCACCACTACACCGACTCGAGCTTCCATAGTCATTTCTATTACTCTGTGGATTGTTCAGCTGAATTGAAAGCTTGGTTTGCATCAATTGAGCCAAAAAATTTTTTGAAATTTGCTATTGATATTTGGAGAAATCGACGTGGAGAAGGTAAACCCTAGAGAAACCCCTAAGACTGGTTTGAGAAGCGAGAAGCGAGAAGCGAGAAGCGAGAAGGGTATATTGGTAAATTAAGATGTTGTTCAGACGAACTTAAGAAAAAGAAAAAAAAAAAGACGGATTAAATAAATTTAAAGCGGCTTTGTATGTCTAGAATTCGAACTTCGAACCGCCAACCATTTAAAAAAAACGAACAAACATACTGGTTTAAATTTGGATCGGTCAGACATCAACAACATTAACATCAACACAAATCATTAAACCATACGTGATCAAGACATGTTAAATTATTAAAATCCTAATAATTTAACATGTCTGAACAACATCTTAGTTTACTATAATCTTAACAATGGATTTTTTAACCCAAAGAAAATGGAGGAAAGGGAATACTTGAGAAGGATCATTAAAGTAAAAAGAGTGACAAAGGAGAAGAAAGAATGAGTAAAGATGGAAATGCCTAAAAAAGCGCTTTCGTACATAGACCACACAAAAAAAAAACAAGGAAACTTTTGTCAAAATGCCAAACAAGATAGTTCTTTTTTGTAACATCCAAAAAAATAATCCTTATCTCATGTGCAAATTATAATTATAAAATAAATCATCTTATCTAAATTTTTCTTAATGAAGTTATTTTTTCGGTAAGTGTACTAATAAATAAATTATTTTCTCTGGTTGCACTGGATCAGAAAGTCAAATAATCGATTGGTAAAAAAATATCGAATCGGGTAACCTGTACATTTATGTATTTACTTGCATTCATATCAGAACTTAAAGATATCCAAAAACTGATCGGATCAAGACAGGTTTCAAATTTCAACTATATCAAGGCTAATAGAAAAATCCACTCCCTACAACTATATGTGAAGAGAAAAAAAGAGTAGCAATAATTGGATTCTACATTTTGATATATATATATATATATATATATATATCATAAGAGCGAAAGCAATTAGAAATGGGTAATACTTTTTGTAATCACTGGCTGTAGACAGCTGCACAACCCAAAAGCTTATCAACTAATCTAATTTAATGAATGAATAAATTAATTTATCAACTAGAAGAATTATCATTTATTTTTGATGTCCAAGCATCAAAAAGGTAAGGGGAAGAATAGGTGAAGAACCAATAGGAATCCATCATTTTATGAAAGGCTGTGAGTTGGTATTTACTATATATTTTCAAATGTTGTTTCCATCCTCCAAAAAACGCATAACTTTAGTTTATTGATTAATAGCAAACAATATAGATGAAGTTAATCAATTGAATTCTCAACGTAGATCAAAAATCAACGAATAAAATTTAGAACAAATAAAAATTCTATTTTCTATAGTTGGATCAACTATGTGTGATGATGTGTCCATGGGACAATCTGATCGTCGAATCAAAAATCATCTTTACCCAAATCAACGGCTGTCGTCATTTTTACTGTGTACACCTTTTCCCCACATAATCTTCTTTAAGTTTTAAGTGAAGCAAAAAGCTTCGAAGCATAGCCGACAAAAATGGCAGAACTTGTTTCTGTTTACACTCCAGGGCTTCTAATATTTTTTCTTCTACCCATTCTACTCTTCCCGATCGCACGTGCCGATTTACCAGGCACATGGGAGCTCATTGTACCCGACGCCGGTATAGCCTCTATGCACACGGCGGTGACCCGGTTCAACACGGTGATACTTCTAGATCGGACGAATATCGGACCGTCAAGGAAGGTTCTTGGCCGGCATCGGTGCCGGAGAGACCCAAACGACGTCATCCTGAAGCGCGATTGCTACGCTCACTCGGTTCTGTTCGACCTTGGTACAACTCAGATCAGACCACTGATGATACAAACCGACACATGGTGCTCGTCGGGTCAGTTTTTATCCGACGGATCATTGCTTCAAACGGGTGGGGATAGAGACGGATTTAAAAAGATCCGAAAATTCGAACCGTGTGACCCGAACGAGACGTGCGATTGGGTGGAGCTCCAAGATACCGAATTAGTAACCGGACGCTGGTACGCTACTAACCAGATATTACCAGATGGTTCAGTTATCATCGTCGGTGGGAGAGGAACCAATACGGTTGAGTATTACCCTCCACGCGAAAATGGCGCCGTTCCGTTTCAGTTCCTTGCTGACGTGGAAGACAAACAGATGGATAATCTCTATCCGTACGTTCATCTCCTCCCCGACGACGGCGGTAACCTCTTCGTCTTCGCCAACAGTCGCGCCGTCAAATACGATCACCGGATAAACGCCGTCGTGAAGGAGTATCCGCCGTTAGACGGTGGTCCGAGGAATTATCCGTCAGGTGGATCATCGGCGATGCTAGCGATCCAAGGAGATTTCGCCACGGCGGAGATTTTAATCTGCGGCGGAGCTCAATTTGGCGCGTTCACAGCGCGTGACACCGACGCTCCGGCGCACGGAACCTGCGGCCGAATCGTCGCCACCGCAGCAGATCCGGTTTGGGTGACGGAAGTGATGCCGTTCGGGAGGATCATGGGAGATATGGTGAATTTACCGACGGGAGAAATTTTGATCATAAACGGAGCTCAAGCTGGAAGCCAAGGATTCGAAATGGGATCGAATCCGTGTCTATACCCGCTTCTTTACCGACCCGATCAACCAATTGGATTACGATTCATGACATTAAATCCAGGATCTGTACCGAGAATGTATCATTCGACGGCGAATCTGTTACCGGACGGTCGAATTCTTCTCGCCGGAAGTAATCCTCATTATTTCTACAAATTTAAAGCTGAATTCCCTACGGAGCTACGGATTGAAGCGTTTTCTCCGGAGTATCTCTCACCGGATCGAGCCAATCTTCGACCCGAGATCCAAGAAATCCCGCAGATTGTACGATACGGAGAGGTCTTCGAAGTGTTTGTTACAGTGCCGTTGCCAGTCGTGGAGATTATTCAGATCAATTGGGGAAGCGCGCCTTTTGCGACTCACTCGTTTTCTCAAGGTCAACGACTGGTGAAGTTGAACGTTGGTCCGTCTGTGCCGGACGGAGAAGGTCGTTACAGGATTCAGTGTACGGCCCCACCAAACGGCGCCGTCTCTCCGCCAGGGTATTACATGGCCTTCGCCGTTAACCAGGGAGTTCCCAGCATCGCTCGCTGGATACGTATAGTTTCTTGATTAAAAAATTAAAACCAGGAAATATTTTTCAATCTTTAATCATGAATTTTAACTTGTTAAATACATATGATGTAATATAAATATTTTCATGGAAAATTTAACTCGGCCAAATCTAACCACGTTAATTGGTACTGGTAGGAATGGTTATTTGCTTCGTTCGGTTTAGTTTATTCAGGTTTTTGGTTAGAAAATTTGGTTTTGATTTGGTTCTGATTCACATGAAAAATAATTCACTTTAGTTATTTATCAATTAATAGTTAATATGACTATCTTTAAGATATACAATTTAAATTATATTTATATACTATTTAAATGATATTTTAGTAAATTTGATTTATTCAGTCTATGTTAAAATAGGTTTGTATATTTTGGAGTTTAAATAATAAAATTAGTCGGAGTAAAACACATATTTCTGTTAAATATTTAAATTCAAACTTGTTTGCAACATTCTGATGTAAAGCCACACTAAGGGGTGTATATTTTGGTTTGAAATATTTTGAGTTTTGAGATAAATTTTGGTGAATTAGGAAGTTTGTTATTAAAAAATTTTGATATCTCATTTAATTTATGAGATTTTGATTTTTATATTTTTAACTTAGAAATCCCATAAAATCTCATATATAACTTTTAAATCTAATTCTTAAAATGTTTTCAATAACAATGGATTTGATTGTACATTTTAAAATTATTAATCTTATTTTTAAAAATATTTTAAAATTCATATTTCAATAACATAAAATTTATCATTTTAATTTAAATCACTCCAAATATTCTTCAAAACATCCCTAAGTTAAAATGAGTACGAAGTCACTTTTCAAAATTACAACAAACACACATAAAAGAACATAAAATGGTTATTACAGGACCCAACCAATAGCGATGTTATGTATACTTGGACGTATTTGTCACCGAGGCTGTTTCAACGTCATCACCGCCGTCAACAACTACAGCTAGACTCGGCTGCACATTCTTGTAAGTGTATCTCCTGGCCACAATCACAAAGAAGCATATATTTGCAGCGGTCAAAGCGGCTAGTGTCCAGTAAAACCGGTCCAATTGGCTGCTATTAAGGTCCTTCCCGAACCAGCCTTTCCCGGAAATTTTCTCGGCCAAATGATCACTAACTGTCATCAAAAGATTGTTGACAAAGCTAGCTGCTCCAATCACACTGAGGTAAAACGCTATGCCTAAACTTCTCATGGAATCTGGGACTTGGTCGTAGAAATATTCTTGAAGACCCACAAGGGTTAAAGAGTCCGCAACTCCTATAGCTATGAATTGAGGAGCTAACCATATAACACTCATGGTCATGGTCATGTGATGTTGCGCTGCATAATCCAATCTTTTTTTCTCAACTATAGCAGCAATAATCATGGTGATTAAGGAGAAAACCATACCGGTCCCGATTCTTTGTAGAATGTTAATGCCTCTTTCATTTCCCGTGACGCGTCTCAAAAGAGGCACTAGGAGTTTCTCGTAGATTGATACGGAGATGATCATGGAGAGAGCTACGAGGGAGAACATGGAAGCTGGAGGAATTATGAAGCTTGTCCCGCTTATGCGACGGTCCATGATAATGGCTTGTTTGATGAAGAGTGTTGTGCTTTGAGTCGCACATATGCCAAAGGCTAAGGTAAAGAACCAGATTGGAATCATGTTGATGAGTAGCTTAACCTCTTCCACTCTTGTAACCGTTGCAAGTCTCCATGGACTCTGCTTCTTGGCTTTAGTGTTCTCGTTTCCTCGGTCTTCGATAACCGCTGCTTTGTCTAGAAATCTGCAAACCAAATCCGAATCAATTCCATGTTTATAATTAAATATCAAGTGCTCAATCTGGATAAAACAACTCAAAACTACAAAAATAAACCAAAAATAATCATAATATGCTTGATATGGATTCAATTTTTCTATATTCGGAAAACAAACAAAAAACAAGAAAAGAGATTTAACATTTTTAACACCTTTTTTGAAAATAATTTGTATATTTGACCAAACCCAACTTTAAACCTCGGACCGAAATTGTGTGTACGTGTCTGCTCTTGTCCAAAAACCAAAAAGTCAGAACCAAAACCGAACTTAAACCAAGACTAAGCATCCGAGTTGTAATGCACTTACTTAAGATTCTTTGTGTTAGAAAGAAGCCGGCCTTTAGTATACTCTTCTCTAGTTAACTCATGAAGAAGGGAAGAATCATTGGGACAAGGAAGATGTCTTTTAGCAATGGCCGCAACAAAGACTTGCAACATCGGAGTCAACGGGCTACCGGAAGGTACTCTATAACGGTAAAACGGTTTACCCATAAAGAAGATCAACAGCGAAATAGCCATGACTATGGTGAGTATGATACCAGCCACACCCCAACCGATCCGGTCTTCGATATAGACGACTGCAGTCACGGCGGTTAAAACACCGGCGCATAGACCAGCGCTCCACCAGTTGAAGTAAGACATTTTCATCTTTCGTTCTTCTGGGTGGCCATCTTCGAATTGGTCAGCTCCAAAGCTCTCAAGTGATGGCTTATGACCTCCAGTACCTATGGAGATAAAGTAAATTGCGATGAAGAAGGCTATTTCGTGGGCTTTCCTTGGCTCAACACACATTTCTTCATGACAAGCTTTTAATCCCGGTATAAACCAAGATACTGTTAGCAGAATCAGCCCCTGTAAAATTGTAAAATTCGACATAGTTAAGACGAGAAACAAAGGAAATAAACCATTAAGTTTTGACTAATCTCAAAACTTATAGTGTGTTTAAAGGTACGAAGTTATGAAACCTGATTTTGAGAGTGCAATAATAAGTACTACCGAACAAAACCGACAACAAAATAAGAAAAACTAAATCAAAGATATATATAAATAAGTGTATATATTTTTTAAAAATATTGAACAATGCTCATAATAATTTTGCGTTTTATTGAATTGGTTTTGAGAGTGTGCAAGCTGTGCTAGTACACAAAGTTCACAAGAAAATAACTAAAAGTGTGTATAAATATGGTTTATATTTAAAAGTGTTGAGAACGGTTGATAATATCTTTGCGTATCATTGAACCGGGTTTTCAGAAATTATTACCATAAGGTAAACGATGGTTGCAAGTAGGACAGTTGCATAACGACCGAGATAAGCATCGGCGACGAAACCTCCGAGAAGAGGCATCAAAGTAGTGACACCAGACCAGTAGTTTGCATTTCTTACAGCCATCTTTAGATCTTGGTGAAGAATGGTCGTCAAGTAGACCACTAAGTTCGTAGCGATCCCAAAGTAACTTAGCCTCTCGCTAAATTCGATTGCTGTACACATATGCAAAACCATAAGATTATAATGTAAAAATAGTTCATAAATAAATAATCTCTTTTGAAACGTTTTGATATATATACCAATGATGAAGAGTGCAGCTCTCCAAGCTCCGGTTCTAGCCCGAAGCGGAATCTTTCCTCTACTGTCGGTAGAAGAATCAAGAACCCATTTTTGTTGATCATCGTATGAATCTTGAAGCTCTGCATTAATCTTGTTGTGCTCCATTATTTTTTGTATTAATGATTGGGAGAAAGAGATGGAATTGTTGATGAGTGATGTGTTTGTTTAGAAACAAGCTTGGTCCTCTTATATAATGGATAACATTCACTATGTTTGACTCTTCCTCGATAGTGCTTCCCAAGATCCTTTAAAAGGGACACGTTACATTGAGAAATAGAAGACACATAATTAAGAACTTCTCAACTTCTATCTTGATTCATTTATAAATGGAAGTCGGGACATATAAAGCTAAAATTTAATTTCACATGACTTTCTATTTTATGACTAATATAAAGTTTATACAATAATACAGGGAAGAAAGTGATAGTGAAGCTTTGATCTAAGATAAGTACAAATCTCGGTGTGAATTGGTGTACTCATCTCTTTCCAATCGGTCATTTTCAGATTGTAACTTGTGTGGCTTTGTGGATCTAAAGAGTCGCATAAATAATGTTGAAAACTCTCTGAACTCTTATGATTAAAAGAAAATAAGACGGATTTACCATATCAAAGAGAGATGGTTAAATTTGATCGAAGCTTTCTATGAAATAAAAAAATTCCATGAATTCCCACATGAGTTAAGAAGATTTACTGAAGTAGGCAGATGATGACCAAATTTGATTCTTGTTCAACAACTTTGAGCTTTATATGAAGCCAAAACTGAATTTACACTCCAACCGAAAGTGAAACCAAAGATAAAGTTACACTCCTAGAGCAAAAAAATCTTGGCATGCATTTTTCGTTGGAACAAATATTGACAAGAATCTTATAGATCTAAGGAATCTTTAAGTTTAACCATATGGGGTTTGATGCCTACAGAGAGTATAGATTCTCTCTTTGGGTCTACTTAATTGGACATATCTCCCTCTTGGCTACAACCAAAACCCAAGACTTTTAAGAGTCATATTAAAAACGACCAAAACAATTATTAATGCCTTACTCAAATGATTCCAAAGTACCATAAAATTTGGTCCAAAATTTAACCCTCATCTATCCCCCTAGGATCTGATCCTCAACATAATCAAACTCGTAAATGACTTTTCAAATCAATAAAACTAATGATTTTTCATGGTTTACTTCTCTCTCTAATTAAATGTTATTTGGTTATAGATTCTATCCGTTTTGATTTGCGCTTATCTCTTCTTTTGAGTTTTGCCATATGGTAGAAAACTTAACATTAGAACCAAAAAATTGATTTTCATGTAAGGTTAGTTTTTACCGATGTTTCCTAAAAGCTCAATACCAACTCCTTAATTAGGTAATATTACCCAAAAATATAGGTAAGATTACGGATTTATGTAGCACCATTTCTGAATCCCATACGTATATCTTCTTCACATCATACCTAAAACTTCAACAATGACACAAAAACATTATTCTGCCGCCACATTTGAAAACAATTTTTATCACATATGATCTCATCTGTTAATGGTGTTTTTAACCACTATACCACCATATATTACACGATCATGAATGTACTCTAGTACTACTATAATCACTTACGAGAGAGGAAGAGACACACTTCACATGATTCAAATGTTAATCAATTAAGGGATCGATTATGCTTAATACTGTAACCACCATAAAAATTAATGACTTAAAACGATCATTTCCTCTAGTTATATATTGAATGATCAATACTGCATTTTTTAAAAATTCTAGAAAAGAATTTCTCATGGATGTGTGGTTAGGGAGTCATCAGACCAAATCAAGCTTTCATAAATAGGTGGCTGTGGCTAGCTTATTGGTGATCATTGCCAGGAGAAAGTCGTGAATCTTACTTAGTGGATTTGCTACCAAAACCAAAAACATCATTTCCAAATCGTGTATATAATAAGGATGTAATATTAATTAAAGAAACAATTAATTAATGTTTGGATTACGAGTCAACTCTTATCATGCCGGAACTAATTATGGCTATGGTTGAGGAAGTTAGATTACCTTTTCCCATAGTGCTGCTACCACCATTGACTGACTACCATCTATAAGAAATGAAATTGAATCTGAATCAGATCATGGATGATTTTGTCGTTAGTTTTCATTTTTATTCAACAAAAAAAATGAAGATGTTTAGATTCTATGTATTTTAAATACTTTTTTAGAGGGAATTTGTTGTTTTGTCAACAACACGGTTTTGAACTCGGATGATGACACAACATATTAACATCAACACAAACCAATTCGCTGGATGTACTATTCTATTAAATGAACTTTTTAAAAAATTATTCTAGCCAATATTATTTTCAGTGAAATCAAAATAAAAGATAAGAACATGGAATAAATGACAAACAAAAAATTCTTCAAACTGAATTTGTTTTCTGGCTGAATCATATCATGGCTTTAAAACAGATAATAATTCTTCTAGCAATACTGTTTAATTTAGTGTTTTTTTCTATTAACATTTTTCTTTACTATTTTCAAAGAGAGAATTTACATAAGCCATGAAGATAGAAAATTTTCAAAAGTCAAAAACAGTGTTTACAAAAACAAGTGAAGTTACCCAATGCTTCCTCTTGGTTAACAAATAACGGACTCTTTTATTTATTTTGTTTGTAACTAAGGTTATTTAATTTAAGCTAAATTTAGTAAAGATAACAAATGACGTGAATAGGTAGGAATAATCTCAACCACGAGTGGTTCGCAAGAATTATATTGGAATCGCGCGTAAAGCTGTAAAATTTGTAGGTGCTGTAAAATCAAGCATCTGAGTTTCATCATGTCCTTTGTTTCACCACCACATATGTCAAACGTGAATTTTCCCTAATGATAGGACCACCATTGTGAGGTTACTGGGCGAAAGGAAGTCAAATTATGTATAGTGCTGCATGCTTCAGCTACAGTCTTGTTGAGGTCTCTCTATCAAGAATCGATACCATTTTGTCCAATCTAAGAATAAATTGCACATGATCAGATACTCTCAAAAATCTTGTTAGAAAATGATGTTAGAGAGAGTCAGAGAGAGCGAGAGCAGATTTCGCATGATGATGATATTTAATTGAATTAAAAGACTCCTAAACTTCGTCCACTAAGCGGTCACGTGTAATGGCACTGATTAAAACAGAATTAGTAGAAATTAAATGGATCATAAGAAACACATGTTTGAACCCAAATGAAGAACCAAAGTCTTTGGTTGAAACTTTAAAGATTTAGATCCAACTTCATTACCTTACGAATAATAAAAAAATATTATCATAATATCACCCAATAAGATTTTGTTTCTAACCCTAATAAGTAATTTTCATGCAATTACATGCATTTTTAGTACCATGAAAATGAAGATAAGTAGTTGAGGGCATTTTATTGGTATATGGATATCAAATTCTACTTTCTACATATGGATTTCAAAATAAAAACAAATGATTATCAAGATTAAGAAGCTTTTAGTACCTCAACTAGCCATTCAGACCCGGGTTCGATTCTCGGCTGGTGCTTTTTTTCCAAAATATCTATGAGATTTTAGGGCCTTTCTTGTATATTGCAAACGAGCCCAAAACTATTACAAAGTAAGGCCCAATATCTTTATATTGACAGATCTCAGCTCAAGTCAAAAACAGAGAGGCATTAATTTAGTATTCTTCTTTCCCAAGATCAATCAAGTATCTCGAACTTTTGCTAAAAGAGAAGAACACTCTCGTCAACTCTCGAGCCGGAATCGATGGCGAATTCTCAGACGGTGATGGCTATGATCAGATTGGTTAGGCCACCTTTTCGCAACAACCACGACAAAGTCGCTTTCGCTATTCACGCTTCTTTTATCGCTTCCGGTTTCATCCTCACTGCCACCGGAAGGCCTGCCTTCGCTGACGACGCTCTCTATTCGTCTTCTACTAACAGTTAGTATTCGTTTCGCTTTTGGATTTTTTCCCTTTTTGTATTCTAGGGTTTAGGATTTCTGATTTTGTTCGATTCTGGATTTTTTCAGATGAGGTTGAGATCGACGGGTGGAATGAATTCAACGGAGAGTATGCGTTTGTCTATGCGAATCCTAAGAAAGGATCGAAGAAAATTTTGGTTAAGTGCATAGTGATGAATGATAAACTTCTTGTTGATGCTATAGCTGATGGTGGAGCAGAGCCTGCTCATCTCGAGATTGAGTATGTCATTTTCTCTTTTCTCTTTGTTTGTGTTCGATTACGATTCTTTTGTTGCAAATCTTAAGAAGCTAGTTGAATTTTTTTTGTTTTTGTGCAGAGTTGGGAAATATACTGAGGAGAGCTTAGAGGGAAATTACACTGCGCAGTTCAAGAATTTGGATAAGTTAGTGACTGATTTGCAGAATGAGATTCTGTATAAGCTTGATCCAACACTCAAACCTGTTCCTTCGAGAACCCAATCTAGGTAATCCGGATTGCTTATAAGCTCTGCTTAGATGTCCATAGTGAGATTCATAAAGTCGTTTTTGACAATGTTGTAAATCTATTTTAGGTGAATTAGGTTTTAACTTGGTATATTTTATGGAGGCATTTGTTAGTTGGACTAGCATGATATGTTTCCTAATTGTTCAAGTGTATTTTAAGACCATTTTTTTTTTAATATCATTGGTTGCTTGCAGCTCTGAGACAAATGAAGAGCCTAGATATTACGTTGGAATGCCTGATCCATCAGGCTCTCGGATTCACCCCTCAGGGTATACATCAACTTCTACTTTTTTGTTCTTACTCTTATGATCAAAAACTGAAACGTATCGCTGTTTGACTTTTACTTCTTAGGGTGGTAGTTCCTCCCGTACCCGGTAATGGTGGTTACAGTGATCTCATCCCTGGCCCAGGTGCTGGAATGTACCCTGGCAGGCGTGTTTTGTATATTACATCTACAGTTTCTATAATACTACTGTATCAAATTATTTCATTTCCAATGTTACTCACTACATGTATTTTCTTAACTTTCTCTCCGCAGGGGTAATTTTGGCGATGGAAGCATGTTTGTAGGTACGAAGGGTTCCTTCAATCCTTCTTCAGTAACGAGAATAACAGCTTACTTGATTACAGTTTGTTAAAACTGATTATGTTTGGTCGCAGGACCTAATGATCCTCGCTTTTTCCCATTTGGTGATCCTGCTGGTCGACCTGGCTTCATGGGACCACCACAACCGTAAAATCTCTCTTTCTCTCATCTCTTCGTTCACACAGATGCACATACACAAACACAGCCGTAGATTTGAAAACAGAAAAAGCTCTCAATTGTTTCCACAAATAACCAGGAATTATTTTTGGTCTTGACAGGGGTGCACCACCTCCTGGTGCTCGTTTTGATCCTTACGGCCCTCCCGGTGTTCCAGGCTTTGAGCCAGGCCGGTTCACAAGGTAGTAATCTTGTGCACTCACTAGTCAATTTACTAAACTCCACAAATCAAAAGGTGTTGACTCTTGTTTATTATACCAATCGTGTGTAGAAAACCTCGGGGAAGACCAGGAGAGGGGCATCCAGATCTCGAGCATTTCCCAGGCGGTTCAGATTATATATAGTAAAGTAAAAGCCATCTTCAAATAAACAGAGAGAGGTTGCTTGCGCACAACTTGAAAAGCCTGGTGTAGTAACTACATATAGACAATAGGATGATCTATTTGCTTTGCTTTTTGTCAGGAATTTTTCCCCTTTTTCTTTTGTTGTTGTTGGTTTTATTCCCCAGCTGATTGTTTATAACTTCTAAGTAAATAAATAAACTTTTGGTTTATTTCGCTTTTAATTATCCTTTGGGTAAATCTGAATCGGTCGGCCATATAGACAATAATATGAAAACATGTGATAACTTGACTTGCCGAAACGACACCTGTTCAAACAATTTCAATCACAAAATTGAAATAATTATGTAAGTGAATGCTCTCTTTTTGTTAAGAAAATGAATTGAAATAGAGAGTGAAATCATTTCATATATTATTGATATATGTCAAATAACAATCACACTGATACATATAAACGTTATCGTTATTCATATAATATAAAGTACACGGAGACAAACTAGTAAACTCCAAGCTTCCATAAAGCCCAGTTATATCACCTTCATCCATCTAATCGTCAACACTTGACGGAAGTGTGTATGCTACAACCAAAGAAACAAATAATGTGTGCTAATTTAGGGCTACAAACAAATATATGTATCCAATGGTTTGATAAATTATGAAAATTAAATAAATGCAGAGATATAATATAAAGTCAGATATCTAAACACTTACGTCCGCGTTTATAACCGAGAGGACGGCTAGCGAAATTGCAGCGTTTAGGGATGGAATGCCAATCTCAGGCTTGATACCGGCAGATTTAGCCGTATCGGAGAAAAGAATGGAGCAGAGACATTTAGGGTTCTGAGAAAATCTGGTAATCTGAGCACATTAACTTCCTGGCACGGCGGCTTTAGCGTCCTGAGCTGCACCTACACATGAAGCCAGCTTTAACGCCTCACGTTCCGGACTAGTTCTACCGCACTCCCCTGCCCCATCGACGACGGTTCCGACGAGGAGAATCAGGCCAAGAATGCAGAGATATTTCATGGAACATGTCATTTTGTTTATACATATATATATATAAACCAAGATTCTGTTTTGTTGGTCTTGTTTGTGGGCTTCAATTGGATTCATGAATGTGTGATTTATAGAGCGGAAATTATGAGGCACAGAAGATAATGGCAGAGTTTAGTGGCATATGGTTAAATGAATCAGAGTCTAGTGGCAGAGTCAACTAATTTTTTACGGAATCAAAATTTTATGCTTAAATGAATAATGTACAATATTATAATAAAGGGAATAAAATACTTGAATTGATGGGGATATGAAGGTTCGATCACAAATTTAACGGGTGCAAAGAGTGATTTTTGCCTATTAATCTGAACTAGTAATTTTTTATAGGGGATCATGTGACCATCCTACATCCTTCATATGTCCGTAGAGTAAGCACTTGAATGAGAGGGAATTAATGTTCTTACTAACAACACAAGTTACAGGTGTTGATGTCTGAGAGACCATTGGACAAAAACTTGACAATGCTTATTTAAGATTTTCAAATCGGGTTGTGGATTTGTGGGAGTTGTGTCATCACAGACCATTTGGCTTTTAAATTGGTGTTAGTGGTAGATTTTTATTGATTTATTTTTATTATTGGTTTACCTTTTGTGAAGTGAACAGATCATAACAATTTCATGGATGTAATCCGATTTCGTGGACATTAATAGAGTGGAAGGGTTCAAGTTACCATAAAAATTTAATGTATCACACAATTCACAAATGAACAACGTTCTCTGTCCAAAACCTTAAAAACTATTTTGTTATGGAATAATCAGAAAATACGACAGCAGTTCAAACAATTTCAAGCACAAAATTGAAATAACTATGTAAGTTAATGCTCTATTTTTGTTAAAAATAGAGTGAAACCATTTCAGATATTATTGATATAGGTCCAATAACAATCACACCCAAAAAAAATACACTGATACGTCGTTATCGTTATTGATATAATATAAGGTACATGGAGACATAGTAGTCAACTCCAAGCTTCCACATAAAGCCCTATCTCCTTCATCCTTCTACGGAAGTGTGTATGCTACAAACAAAGAAACAAATAATATTTGTTAATTTAGGGCTACGAAGTTAGGGAATATACGTACCCAATGGTTTGATAAATTTGATAAAATATAAGTCAGATATCTAAATACTTACGTCCGCACTTGTAACCGACAGGGCGGTTAGCAAAATTGCAGCATTTAGGGATGGTAAGAGCAACCTCAGGCTGGACACCGGAAGATTTAGCCGTGTCGGAGAGAAAAATGGAACAGACATTTAGGGTTCTGAGAAAACCTCTTAATCTGAGTACAAAAACCTCCTGGCACAGCTGCATGTGCACATGGAGCCAACTTCATCGCCTCACTGCCCGGCGAAGATCTACCGCACTCTCCTGCACCGTGGACAACGGTTCCGACGAGGAGAATCAAGCCAAGAATGCAGAGAAATTTCATAGGAGATGCCATTTTGTTTTTTCAGGGGAGAAAGTGATCAAGTGATTAATGAAGATTTTGTGTTGTATTTAGGGTGAGAACAAACAAATAAATAGGGTTTAGAGAACTGGTTGGTTTATTAATGTTCAAAAATCAACGATTACAAGAAGAAAATTAGAGTTTTTTTAACAAAATATTTTAGATAATAATGAATCTGAGCTCTTAGGATTTTGCATAGATTTTTGGATGTTGTTTGATTTTTATGATGCTTTGAGAAGAGGGTTATCTTTTTATTTATACTGTTTTGAGGAAGTTGGTTTCTTTTTTCTTTTTCGAGTTCAAGTTGTCGTTTTTCTAAATAAATTTTTTTGAATTTGAATTTATTTTTTCATCGAGCAATCATTTTCTGAACATAAATTTTTTTGGTGTTGATCTTCGTAGGCCGAATTAATTAGGTTTTAACATGTTTAATCTTGAGTTGAATCGGATTTATGGTAAGAATGCTAAATACGATATCAACATTATGTTTTGTCGATCTCGTTTTTGGGTTTTAATTGGATTCGTGAATGTTTGATTTATGTAGCAGAAGTTTTGTGTAGATTTGAGGCACTGAAGGTAATGGTAGTGGAGTAAGCACTTGAGTGAGAATGGAGGTAGTGTTCTTACCAACAACATAAGTTACAGGTGTTGATGTCTGAGAGATCACTGAACAAACTTCATTAGGCTTATTTGGGATTATCAAATCAGATGGTGGATTCGTGAGAGTTGTCATAACCGACCATTTGGCTTTTAAATTAGTGTTGATGGAATGATGGTAGATTAAAAATGAGTTTTTAAATTGTTTTTTTATTATTGGTTAATGTGAAATGAACGGATGAAACAATCTTGATCTCTCTTTAACAATTTGAAATTGAACGATTTGTTTCTATTTGTAGTCAATTTCATCCAATTTCCAAATAGATCAATTAGAAAATTAGACAATTACAAGTTCATGGGTTTAATACGATTTAGGGGACATTAAAAGAGTGGATAGCTGTTCAAGCTACTATAAACTTTTAATGCATCACAATTCACAAATGAACAAGTGTCTTTTGGTCAAAAATCCAAAACTTTTAAAACTATTTTGTTATGGGATAATCAGAAATTACCATTGCACCTAAAACAACTTCTCACCGCGATGAGGAGATAAACAAAAAAAAAATACCACGGCCATCTTTCTGTTTAGCAAATATATATTATTCATTTCATAAATCTGATTTTTTATGAGTAAATCTTTCTGTGGAAATTTTCCTTAAAAATATTCTAATATTTGTTTCCATATAGTCAATGAATCCAACTGCCCATGTGATTTCTGTAACGCAAACATTTTAAATATTTTGGATAATACAAACAGTTTAACCGAGCCCACAACATGTCCAAACAAATCATACGAAATGATTCCAGCAAAACACGCCGAAAATCATTGAAATAATTAGCACGAAACCCCGAAACTAGAAGAAAAAAAACTCTGGGCTCTTTCTTGCAAGTCATTTGCAAATACAACTTAACATTATAAGGTTCTTTTATTAAAAGCATAAATTGCGATTATTATTTTGGTAGAACATATGAGTTAACGACAGCCTTTTTAGTGAGAATCGTTATCCTTCACAACAGTGACAGGGCAAGGCGCGTGTTGAATCACGAAGCTGCTCACGCTTCCCATCATTATCCTGATTCAATATTTTCAAACAATTAGTCATTTACATACACTTGTAAATACGATAAATGTCACCGTTAGAAAGTTAAGGAATAAATAAAAGCAATTGTGTTAAAAAAGGTATAAACCACATAACCTAAACCTAAACCTAGACCTAAACGACTAAATCTAAGGCTATAATCAATTGTCATTTTTAACCGAACTTATCCACTTTTGCTGAGAGTTAATTGTCATAGAAATTGTTATTCCTCTAAAAAAAGAACCCTCTTAACCAACAATTAAAATAGAACTTTCATTTGGAAGACCATTACATATGACATGTTTTCATTTACAACAATACTAAACCCTTAAAACCAAAAAAAAAAAAGACAATACTAAACCTTAGCAATATTGGCATTTTGGCAAGAAGATTTCAGATAAAAATGGAATTTTATTACATAAAAAAAGAGAGAGTAAGAAAATACCTTTGAAGGGCAGTGAGTCCTCTGCTTCCCATAACAAGAGAATCAAGTTTGAGATCTTTAACAGCATCAACCAGCTTCTCTCTTGCATCTCCCCAGTATAATTTCGTCACTACATGCACCTAAATTCCATCTTTATTTCAATAAACCACCAATAAATAAATGTTTCTTGATCAAGAAATATATAAAATACATCAAACCTCTTTCTTCCTCGAACCAGTGTCGAGCATATCAAGAACTAACATGTCGGTTTTGACACCGTATTTCTGCATAATCTCCGGCTCCCTAAACTCCACCAACGGTATGAGAGCTGCAACACGAAATAAACCGGATTAAACCAATAGATCATTCTCAGAACTCCAAAACCGTCAGAAAACAAAAAAAAAAACTTACGAGAACCGGAATTGAACCAGAGGGAGTTACGAGATTCATCGTCAGAGATTGGTAGTGTGTGGATGATGTAAAGTGTATCTCCTTTATCTGCTAAGTTGTCGATCGCCCATTGCAGAGCGTTCTTGCTGCTCTCCGAGAAGTCCATCGCGATTCCGATCTTTCTGTCTTTCGGCATCTTTCTTGATTTTTCTTGAAAAGATTTGATATGTTTTTTGTTTCTTCAGATATTCTCTCGAGAGAAATGGTGAGAAGGTAGCCTCTAGATAGCTTCAATGTGAAAGTTATAGGATTTGGAAAAGAGAGAGACCAACGGAAGTTTCGTCATGACTCATTTGTTTCATCTGAGCCGTCCATTTTTGTAATCGTTCGGTAGTGAGAAAAATTATGAGACTTTTTTTTTTATAATAATGAAAATATTTCTTAAGAATTGTTTATTGTTGTTTAGAAACTGTCCTAAAACAAAAGCTGTACTAAAACAAAAGATACAATAGTTTTTTTTATAAATATAATTAAAGTTTAACAAATTCATGGAATGTGTAAATTTCAAATTTTAATATACGTACAGAGTAGTCAGAGTTAAAGTTTGTTAATTCTTATCTCTATTATATTAGTTTATTTTATTCACTTTATAAAAATATATTATTGAAATTATATGAAATAGAGCATTAACGGACAACTGGTAAGAAAATCTAAAAATAGCAAAATCATCTGTCCCTAATAAAATCAGCTAGATATCATGTAATTCAATTTTTTCTTAGATAGAGGAGTAAAGTTCTTGGCTTCTCGCTTTTTAGAGGTAAAAGAAAAAATGGATATATCTCATTATCTTAATTTCTTTTTAGTCGAAACTAAGCATTTATAAATAAAAGATCGTTAACCCTCCAAAACAGAGGTTATAGGAAGGGAGATGAGAGCATGTTTCGCGAACGCATCAGCAGTTAAATTTTTTCTTAGACATGTTGAGTTGAGTCGCTAAGTGAGTAGATTGAGAGGCATTGATTTAAGTGAATTAAGCTAGGTGGAAACCAAGCTAGTTCTAAGAAAATACCGCAGCAAGGGAACTAAAAGTTGAGACGAGACGACACTCAACACCACTAAAACAAACCTCAGTAGTGAGATAAATAGAAAGCCAATCCTCAGTGATGAGGTAAATAGAGAGTTAATTCTAACTGGTGAGGTACGAGAGGAGTCTTGCACACTGCAGTAAGTAGAGAAAATAGGAAAACAGGGTCTTCAGGCGCAACCATCCTCTAGAAAAAAAACTTTGATGGAGGTGACTGGAGCGAGGCTTGAGATAAACATCATGGTTGAGGTGGAAAAGCCGTCAAAAGGTCCACCGCGGACGGAAGGAGAGACACAAGATAAGCGGAGAAAACTTGCAGTAGAGGAAGGGAGATTTCTGGCCAACATCCGATGAAAATCTTTTCCGAAATGGTTTGAGTTGGTAGGTGAGTGATATTTACGTATTTTACATGTTTTACGTTTTTGATTTGATCATTTTTTTTCTTATTTTACATCATTTACAAGTATAAATATGCAATCAAATCTCACTTTTGCATCATCTAGCATTTTAGAGTCCTATGTTGTATATATTGCATTTTGTATAGTCTTTGAGTTTTTGTGTGTTTATGGGATTTGGAGCTTGAAAGAGGAGATTTGATGAAGAATGATAGCATCTCAGGCAGTTGCAGCGGCCAGGCAGCATCGTGGAGACTCAGCAGGGACGTGCAGCGGCAAGAGGAAACCGAGAACACACAGCGAACATCTCCATTGGTTTGGTGCAATCGCTGTGGGGGTGACAAAAATCGGCTGGAATCTGATGAGCATCTACAGCGGTCTCATATCATCGAGAGAGTCCAACGGGCGTCTGTAACGAGCAAGTGTGCCCAATGGAGCGCAGCGGCATCGTGTAACCGATGGGACCCAGCGACCAGTTTTCTCGATTTCATGTAGCTGTTGAACTAGTTTTATTTTGCTACCGGAATTATTTTTGTTGTCTCTTTATAAATACTTGTAAAACACAAAAAAATCTAAGTTTTCTTTGTTTCTAGAGTTGATTTTCATACCCAAACTTTTT
This sequence comes from Cardamine chenopodiifolia, assembly GCA_963922655.1. Classification (NCBI taxonomy): domain Eukaryota; kingdom Viridiplantae; phylum Streptophyta; class Magnoliopsida; order Brassicales; family Brassicaceae; genus Cardamine; species Cardamine chenopodiifolia. Next base: position 15,263,836 of record OZ000463.1, read on the forward strand.
TTAGGTGTTTTAAATTGATATTTATCATATTATGCAACTCTAATGAAGGATTTTTCGCTTCTATTTTTGTAAATCAATATTTATCTTTTTTCCTTTTTCCTTTTTCCTTTTCTTCTTTTAGGTTGTTAGTTTTAGTTGGAACATGGATTATGGTAGATTATAATGAATTGATGGTTAGATGATGATTGTTTAGATTATTATTGTTAGATTCTTCATTTATGTTGTTCATAATGATAAATTTGACTTAATCTCTCAATATTTAGAGTTTAAACATTTCACGTCTGTAAAATGTTCGAAGAAATGTTTGAACCAAACATTTTATGAGTTTTTCATAGCCAATAAAAATTAATGATTATAATGTTTAATAAACTTACTATTTATTAATGCTCATTAAATATGAAAATTTTAATCAAAGTTATGTTAATATTTAATTAGTAAAATGATTATTGTCATAGAAATAGATTAGTCATATTTGTAAATTTTATGTTTTAGGATTATTTTTAATTTAATTTATTACATTATTATTTGATTGTTAGTTCATCCTTATAACAATAGAGTTTATGGTCTAATATCTTTCTTTATTTTTTAATTTAAATTTTATTTCTTTTTATTATTTTATTTACAAACTCAAATCTCTATTTTATTTTAGATTATTTGAATCTCACATATCTAATTTATAATTTTTAATTTTTATGAATTCAATTATAAAGTAGTACCCACAACATGTTTAATTGATAGACTTCAAACTTTTTTATTTGAATCTACTTAATTCAAACCTTTTTGCCATTTTAACTCCTCGATCTTCGTGCCCGAGAGAGAAATCGCGTTGTACGGTTCTTTTAACTCTTCAATGCATCTCATTATGTTAATTAAAATGACATTTCTGGTAATATTTCTAATATTATAAATGAGACGCTTTCACCGTTGGATTAGGATGGGCATGTGACCGATGAGTTGTAACTTGTAAGCAAAGGGTCGTGAAATCGCATGTTCGATTACTTTTAAGCATTTTCCAAAATTAATACTACTTGCTTGTAAAACAAATGCACGTTTCCAGCACCAAAACGAATTGGATACAAAATGAAATTTTCTGCCTGATACATATACTACTTACCGAGAAACAAAACAAAAACGATAAGACCACGATTGTCTCTTTAAATTGGGTATCTGTGTTTAAATCTTATGATGGTTAATTAAATACTATGACATGCAAATACAAACCACAAATGTAAATACAACGAAACATTTTTCGCCTAAATGGTTGAGATTAGAAACATCGGTGAGGTGAAAAGCTTTAGAGCGGTGAGGTTGTGGTCCGTGAGTTTTAATGTTTATGAGCTTGTGCTGTCTATATAAGATCCGACATTCTTTTTTTTTTTTTTTTACGAAATATCTAAACACGGACTGTGAACTAACCGTTTTGAAGAAATGACAAAAGTTTTTTCTTTCATGTGTATCTCTAATTTTTCTAATTGTTTAAATGGATCTCGATCCAAATCAATGTGAATAGACCTAGGTGGGGATCAAAGCAACTACGATCTTAAAATGCTCTTAGATGTGACTTATGAGATTATCCACTCAAATCATTTGTTTTTTTCCAATGCAAGTTTTTATTTAATTAACTATTTTTTTGGTTCTAATGCAATGATTACCAACAAATGTATTATCATTCAATTGTTTTGTAAATTTCATAGGCTCTGTATATCAAAGTTTCAAATAAAAAAGGTGAAGAATAAGGATTAAAGCTGAATACACAAAATTTTGAAAATTTAAGATTTAAGCCGATTATTTGCGACTCAGAAAAAAACGCTGACTTTTATCGTCATGGTTGATGTTTTAGTCGAATTTGGGATTGTCTTCTTGAAAAAAGAAGTTGGCAAACATCGAGTGATCCCCAGAATGGATCAAACAGAGTCATACTCATCTATATTGCCTTCTTGAAAGCGAGGTCCTCAAAATGCTCTCAAGATATATGTTTATAAGTTTATTCAAGAGACATTTTTCGGTTGACATTTTGTTCATATGTAATTATAATTTCTTATTTTGGGACTATCTGGATTATTTGGGGTGATAATAAGTGCCGTCAGAGTTCAGCTTTCTTCAAGACCAAACAGCTTATACACTGTGAAATTATCTTGCCTGATCCTACTAGTGTTAAGTTCATTGTTCTTCCCCTTCTTTCATTTATGGGGCTAACTAAATGACTTTCTGGAAGCATCTTTGGACTGATATATGTTGCTTATCTTTGATGGGCCCTTACAGGGGCTTTTAGTGAATTATCTACCCACTGAATGTGAATTAATCATATCGATGAGGCCATTTCTAGAAATGATAAATACTTGGATGATGATCAAAGCAACTATGCTCTAACATTATCTTACATATATAAGCCACTTAAAAAATCACTAAATTGCGGATGCGAAACTAATTAAATTATAAACTCGCCAATATATGATCATGTTATTATTTCTGAATTGTGAATATGAACTTGTCCATAATGCATTCATGAACATGGGTAATAGGTCTAATAAATATCCGAACAAACTCGAAAGCCATAGTAATTGTGATAGTTGAATCTGTCGATCGACATGATTGTTTTTAAGTGTATGCAAACACAATAATTCTTACGACCTTTGCGGCCGTGTTAAAAGTAAGTGTCGAGTTATAGCTAGGGATTTGAGGGTGTGTTCTGAAGACTTTTGGTGACGCTAACAAGGAAACCATGTCAGGCTATATGACTGAGGGGTTTGGTTTAGATTCTGAATTATGTGCCCGAAGGCTTTGGTGAATCTGAATATGGATGGAGTTGAGAACATGAACATGAAAAGCTATGTCATATGACCATAGTGATTGATTGATTGAATGATTAGTAATCATTGATAGCATGTGAGTGACAATAATCATATACCTTCACCAAGTATTAGTATTCACATCTCCTATGAGATGCAAATATTGGGCAAATTCTTGCATGATACGACCGAAGTGACTAATTAGAATCTACACAACGCACGTGACAGGCGTGGTATGAATTGGGTTTAAAAGATATCAAGTACTTCGAATAAAGTTATTTTGTAGCCTGCATTTAAACGAATTTGGATTAGAAGGTCTAGTTCTAACTAATACTTATTGGGTTTTTTTTTTGTTTTTCTGCTGCACAATTATGTAAATTGATTTTTGTATCAACCGAATTTTGTAAAACGTAACAAGTGACCGTTGTTTGTAAAGCACCATGGGCATTAAATAGTATCGAGTCACGATGCTTCACAAAGCCCTAGCCAAGAACTTGTTAATATCAAGCAGGAGCCTCTGTCGTCAGACTTCTCAGTCTCAGCCTTGAGATCAACCTTCAAATCCTCAACAATGCTCTTGCTTTCCAGGTCCTCAAATCTTGATCAAATCCTGCTTGATAGCTAACACGATTAAAAAAAAGATACTCCACAAATTGTCAATTTGTTTTTTCACTTATCGTTGAAATTTTTTAAATAAAAAATACCGTTAAATATTAGTAATATTCTGTTTTTCATAAATACCAAAAATTGTTTCATGAATGCGCTTCAAGAAGGTTTAAGAAAGATTTCATTTTGTAGAACTTTTCATACGTTAAATTAGCTTACATTGCAAGCAAAAACATGCGAAGATCTGTACCCTCTCCCTCGCTCATTCGAAAGTTTTGAGGAGATTGGGTATGGTCCGTCGTGTATGCATGTGAAGAGTGGAGCCTACGCACGTGACGGTAACATGTGCTATCCAACTAATATTAATCTTAATTTTTCGCAATTAAAGCTGCAAATTTATTTATTTATATTTTTATTCATCTTTTTTTTTTTACTGTCCTTGGCTTCCTTAAGGTTTAGTTTACAACTCATCTTATCGTGGTTTACGTGACTCCATAATCAATAACCATGGATCGGACTTCGTACGGGACATATATTCGGTTTAGTTGTCTGATTAAATGTGCGGTCAAATCACTTCTGCAAAACTATGTGTGTGAGAACTGTTATGTAGTCTTAAAATTTTCAAAATGTTTCAAGAAAATGAAAATAGTAAATTGTCTATGTAAAGTGAATGTTTTATTTTCTATTTTACAGAAAACAATTAAATTCAGTTAATAAAGTGAGGTATATTTGGCAATGCAATATTTTTTAAGTAAACAAAAATTCAAAACATACATCTTTAAGAAATGGATTTTTTTTTTTTTTTGCAACATGTTAAATCTTTACATTGTTAACATAAAATGTTTACGAATCACAAAACCATCGTCGAAAAAAATAATCATAACTTCTAAACGAAAATTCGGTAAGGTAAATAATTTTAGTGATCTCTAAGGAAAAGAAAACCATATCGAAACTACATAAAGTAAACTGCCCACTGTTAAGCAGGACTGAAGGTGACTTGTCGTTAGTAATATATAAAGCACAAAAAATATGATAATAAATGTTAGTAATAAGAGTTATGTATGTAATTAGCAAGTAAACGTTGCAGGTTATAAGCAACTTATGTGATCAAACCAAATATTTTTTTTAAAAGTCAGAGCTGTATAAAGAAATAGTTGAATATACGAGGAAACAAGATTGGGAATATATTTTTATCTTCTGAAACAAGATGAAAGTATATTCAAGAGAAAAGGGAGACAAAAGCAGAGAAGAGGAAATTATGGAAACAAAGAAGCTTAAGTCACCTCCCCAGAAAGTCTTTAACATTGCCTCCCTATAATACTATATATGTCGTTAAAGCATTTATAATATTTGATGTTTTCTCGTGATATTATTATTGTCACCGAAATCAAAGTGGACTCCACCATCCACCCACAAAAACAAGATAACCAGAAGTAATAATAATTTACAAATAATCATTCGTAAATTTAGTCGAGATCCGTGTCTATTTCACAGAGTCTCATGGAGTCCATCCGATGTGGGTTTAATCTCCGATGTCAAAGAACATCAAATCCTATTCATATTCTTCGCGATGCTGTTTAAATGTTTATGAATTAAAATTCGAATGTTTTCATCTTCTGCGGGGAAAAAGGTTTTCACGTGATATAGGAAAAAAATGTCTTTCTTCCAACATCATTTAAAATGTTTTCATCATATTAGCTACCTCAAAACTAATTGGAAATCAGTTAATTAAAATCAAATAATATTAAAAGATGTGAGTTAATCCACTTAACATAATTCTACTTAGAGATAGTTTTGGGTTAGGCTATCCGTTAACCTTAACATAATGATACATATTACCATAGCTCTAAAATATTTTATAACACACAACTACAAAATTAAAACAAAAAGAACCACTAATAATAGTTAGTCAGTCACTATATAATAAAATATCGGAAGAAAAATAATTAGCCATGACTCGCAAGTTAGCTTTGCTGAACCAATATCATTTTTTTTTAGCTCTTTGGGATCGACAGCCTCTTCAACTTCAATTAGTATTATACTATTATTAACAGACAGAGACAGAAAAGCATGTCACGCACGTATTCTGGGCGGGGGATAATGATCCATCCACAATTATATAAATGTATTTTGGGTCATACATTACGGTGTATATTGTAAGATTTTTATTAAAGGTACGAAAATTGTTTAATCGTATCCTAAAACTAGGTTTAAGAGCGAACCAACGAGAATGGAGTGGGAGACGCTTCACACTAGTTAAAAGCATGGTCAATAATAATATTTGAGTTGGTTGGTATAAATAGTTGTTAGTTTTTATCGTGATAAGTCAAGGAAGTATATAGAAAACGATGTTGTGATAACTTCGTTTTGTCTTTCGGCCGAAAAGAGAAATTGTTATTACTCAGGGGAAAATTCTTCTTTCACTTTTTAATTTCCGGAAATGTGTTCTATGATTTAGGAAAGTTTGTGGAAGGCCAATCGTAGTAACATTCTTTCTTCCGTCACTATAATCCAATTCATCATCTCCTTTAAGGTTTAAGTAATTTAGGAATGAATAATTTAAGTACACTAAGCCAAATTATAGGTATTGAATTTGGATTATCGGAAGCTTAACTCACAACTAAGAAAACTTATCGTCTACTATGTAGTTATATTTCCCTTAAAAATTCTTAATGCATATTCAAATAAGACATAAACAAATATTTTGCTAAAAAATATAAGTAGGTGCTTCGTACTATTAATATTCTTATGGAAATGGTAAAGGAAATAGGACTGTATTGTAATAGACATGGTATTAACATGAATTTAAAACGCATGTGAACCTCTATTATTATGTTTTTAATTTTTTTATATACATGGATGCCATCCATTTAGATAAACATGGGAGAGCTAAATCGCAATTAACATTTCCCGTTGTCAAGCTTGTGACATCTTAAAACCAAAACAAAAATCTTGTGACATCTCAGGTTTATCCCATGTTTTAATAGTGGATAAACTTTGATCCGTCACCGTTCACATAATCGCCGTTATAATTTTACGAAAGTGATTTATTTTTATATGAAACCTTTATATATTGAGCTTTATTAAATTAGTGGGAAATGGGAGATAACTTGTAAGCGAAGAATTGCATCTCGATCCTTGTTATGCCAAGTGGATATTAGACGGGACAAATGTCACCTTGCGACATCCAACTAATCAAATCGAGACACGTGTTTAAACGACGCCACAAGATCGTGCAATGCAGTCGAGATGTCTTTTTTTGTTTCGGCACCGTTATAGACCCAAACGGCAGTTGTTAACTCGAAAGGGTAAAACCGTCATTAGCTCGTATCGAGAAAGTACCATTAAATCCTGAAGAAACGCGCTTTCCACGACGATATGTGGTGGTGGACTGGTGTGACACCGTATCCTTGATAATTACGATAATAGCCCTGCCTCTACTAAATCATCGTCTTTAGATAAAAATCACGAAAATGTTCAATGTACCTGAAAAAGAGACGACACTTGTGTGCGTCCCTCAAATGGAAATAAAAAACCTTCGATAACAATATCTATACTCGAATCAAAAACGTGTAATACACGCTTTCACAATCAATGCCAATACAGAAAGGATAAAATCATAAACTGAATCTTAGACCCAAGCCTCAAGTTGAAAGGGTAATCCAGTAAATCCATAAGGCACGTGATAGAGTCAACCCGGTTTACAGATATTCCGAGAGTAGGTCCCACATACTTACTTGCCATCACCCTCCATCGTTAGTAGTAGGCCCACACTCACTCTCCCCCTCCATGTACGTAAGCGCGTGGATAACGAAACCTCTCCCCCACCACCACCATTACTGCTACATCTTCTTCTTCCTCTTCCTACAAATACCTCACTCTCTTTCCCTCGTTTTCTAGGGTTATTTTATTTTCGCCTGAAGCTGGGTCCCTGAGATTTTCACAAACTCATTATTGAAACTTAACAAAGCAGCAACCTCCGCTTTTATAAAATCCTTACTCGATTTCCGTGAAAAAGCACTTAAAACTATGGAATCTACTAGCTTAATCGACGATGCTGAGTTCTGGCTTCCGCCGGAGTTTCTCGCTGACGAGGATTTTCTCGTTGGGAAAGATAATAACGGTAGAGGAATTGGTGAGTCCTTATTCCCCTACGAGACGCGTCATGGATTTGGAGGTTTTGGCTCTACCGTTAAGCCTAATACGGTGAAAGAAGGTGATGAGGAAAATTTCTTAGCCGGATTGACTAAGCAGATGGTTCAATCAACTCTGGAAGATAATTTTTCCGGTGGATTTTGCGGTAATCATACTTTTCAGGCCGGTAACGACAATAAGGTAATTTTGACCTAGTTCTCTTCGTTTCTCTGTTTTTCTATTGATTTTAAACTTTGGGGGATTTTAACACTTTTGTATGTCTATGGCTAGGCGTGGAGTATGGCTCTCTCGCCTCTGTGTGCGGCTGGAAACGGCTGTTGTTGCCGGAATCAGAGATCGGACCAGAATTCTCAATCGCGAGTTTCTTCTCAGGCGGCATGGGATCTGTACTCCGCCGCGGCGGAGGAAATGGCGAAGATGAATATCAACGATGAACCATACGGTTACAACATCAATAGTGGCAGAGGACTTTTCGGTACTCCCAGAAAACTTTCCTCCGTCGCTGCCACCGCTGTCAAAAACCGTAACAACGGTGGCTCTGGTTACTTTAACCACCAATCTCTTCAATACCAGAAGCTACAAGCTATCCAAGTAAACCAAATCACAACTCTCTGATAGCAATTAAACATTCGATTTATGAGTTTGGTTGCTGATTTTAGTCTTGTTGTGTAGTTTCAGCAGCTAACGCAGCAACAGTTTAAGAAACATCATCGCCAATTGGTACAGCAGAGCAGAGAATTAAGACTTAATAGCAACAAAAATGTTGGTTCTGTGAATTTGTCGTCATCTGCATGGTCTAATCAGCTTCCGAGGCGTGACGTCATGCGAACTGTATTCCTCGGAGACCACACCGGAAAACGTGGATCAACAGGTACCGGCGTCTTCTTGCCCCGACGCGTTAACCATGCTTCAAGAGATGAGAAGCCTAGTAAGTTCCAAAAATTTCAATTCCCAAATGTCATTTTCTGGTTACCAACATTTTTTTATATCTGATAAGAAATGTTTTTACTGTTGGTTTTAGCTGTATCGACGGTTTTGGTTCCGGCTAGAGTGGCGCAGGTGCTGAATCTAAATCTAAACGAACCGGTCCGGTCTTCGGCCAGTCTTAACGGTATAACAAAAATATCAATTAATTCACCATGAGTGGTTAATTGAAATTAATTGAGCAGTCAATTTTATAATCAATTTGGTTAAAAAAATTGTTAATCAAGCAGATGTGTCGTGGAGACAAAGGAGCAACAATGGCGAATTTTCAAGCCAGATGCACGGTGGTGTGAGGGCTGAGCAGCCAGTGAACGAGCCTCGGTTACCATCAGACTGGGCTTACTGACCGATTTGGTTTCCGTAACTTTTGGGTGTGTTTAGGGGTGTGGATTTTGCGGTTTGAAGAAAGAAAAAGATTAGGATTGATGACAGGTAGTGAAATAGTGAGAAAAAGGTAGGGTTTATATAGATGGTGGAAAGTTTTGGAGGAAGAAGAAAATAAAGAAAGGATCGAAAATATGAGATGTGGACAATACGTTGTTTTGGATCGTTTAACCACCATTGATGGCAATGGCGATTGAAGAAGAAAAGAGCATTTGAGAGAGGCCGACTCTTTTTTTTTTGGCTTTTGCTTATTTGTTTTTTTTGTTTCTTTCTTGGAAATTGATCTCTGTTTGTCCCTCACCGGTGTGTTGCTTTTGATCTCTGTTTGTCCTCTCTCTGTCTCTTTTGTTCTTATAACTTAAAAGTAAATCAGTAAAAAAAGGATTGTTAAATAATTTTTGTTTGCCTTATATATTTTCTAAAATCCTTGCATGCGGAATCATACCCTGATATTAATTAGATATTTGAAAAAACAAATTACTATATACGTTTGTACAATGAAATTTGGAGGTTCAGTTTATTTTACCTTCATAATGAAAATAGGAAAATGTTATTATTATTTTAAGTCGATAAATTTATCAAAAATCTAAACGAACCTGTAATTAGGTACTCGGACGTGTTACTCTGAGGTATAAACATCCCATCAGCATGGTGTCTTACAGTGGTAAATACATATAATTGACTTGGTAAAAAATACCACTAGCACTTTGAGATCACCACTGACAAAGAGGTAACCATGGATAATTAGTATAATACAAAGAAAAAGTGTTTTATGATATCCCAATACCTAACTCTTTTTGGTCTCGTTATATTCGCCTAACGAGTAATGACGTTATATCCCCCGAGTAACGATATAAGAGATTCAAAAGCATAAAGAAGATTGAAAGTAGAAGACTCATTAACAAAAAACAAAAATTTTATACTTATAAAACAAAAATTTTATACTTAATTTTGCTTCATAAATATTCAATGCATATTTAGACAGTTCCAGAGTTTACTAATTAGAAAAATAAAATAGTTAATATGAAAAATAAAATAGTTAATATGAAAATTTGAGCTTATGTAAAATAAAGAACTTCCCAACTTTTGTAATACTACTATAGTATTGAATAGTACCCATAGCATTGATATAGTTTCCGAAGCTGATTAATTAATAGTTCATTTAAAATCCAAGAGAACACGAACATTTAAAGAACTGTATTTGTTTAAATGCTGAAATGCTCGTTTTCTTGGTGGAGCAACATGCAGACTTTGTCCGGTGTCATTTGCTACTATTATTAAATACTCCATTTTAAAATATAAGATTTTGTAATGTAAAAACACGTTTTTTAAGAAAATTAATTTTAAAATTTTAAAATACAAAACATCATTTAAAAAAAGCTAATCAAAAGTTAAAAACAATATTAACTTTTATTTAAATATTGTCTTGTAATGACAAAAGTTCTTTTGATAATATGCTTTTACAATTAAATGAATAAAAATTATATGAAATATAGAAAACATCATATATTTTAAAACAATTTTTTTCCTAAATCATCTTATATTTTAATTTTTAAACGGAGAAAGTATTAATAGTTTCTAATATCGATAACTTGAGTAATGGCAGCATTTTTAGTTGTTTTGGTTTTCTCGGTGATTTTTCTTAGCGACTAGTATGAAGTAATCATGTCTTAACAGTTAATATTTTTTCTGACAATAGTCATGTCTTATGTTTAATAAATGTCTATTTTCTTTTGCCAAACGTATTATTGTTTGTCTAAGCTTGATTAGTTTTTTTTTTTCTCTTTTTAATATAAAAATATTGTTATTCATAAAAAAATGTTTTGATTCTTTTCAAATAAATTAAATGTTTTACTATATATAGTAATAAATACATTTAACTGTTGAAATTTTTATCATGTTTTACATTTATTAATTTTAAATTGGAGTAAACCATATATTTTCATATCAAAAGTTACATTTAGATCCTAAAATAACGTCTAATTTGTAATAGTAGCTGTAGTTTTTATTAAATAGTTTAAACTTTTTAAACAAAATATATCTTATAAGCGTCCAAGCCAAACAAATTTTTGGTTGGCCCTACTTTAGCCATAGTTTATGTTCTGATTTAACGTCTTAATCTCGAAGTCTAATAAAATTTGACGTCGGTAATTCAATCAGCGTACCACTTAACTACTTAAGAAAAACAAATCATATAAGGTATTAAATTCGAGCACCGATGAAAGAAAAAAAGAGAGAGGCTAATTTAACTTGATCTTATCTCTAGTTCGGAAAAAAATAGGCCTTGCTAAACCCAAAACTTCACGGTTATATTGTAAAAAAATTCCTCCTAGATTTAGTTAGCCTTTTCGAGTTGAGCCGGTCCAACTAAATCCAACGTCCGGTTAAATCATTTTTTGTTACCTACGTGGAGATGGGACCCACATGTTGATGTAAACGGTGTTGTGTGCTTTGACTGCTCCACGCGTTTCGTTGCGTTCTTAATCTTAATTGAAATTCACTCGCAATTGTCACATGACCTTGCATTTATGCTACTTTCCTTTTTTATATCCCATAAATCACATAAAGACAATAACATATTACAGTCTCTATTCACATTTAGATTTTAGGATTTACAATCATCAAAGTATTCATATACTTATTCTATCATGTGTTCTCGGTGGACCTTTGCAACTATCTGTCTCTAATTATGAATCAATTTTTGTTTATATTGGATAATTTTTATTTTCTCGGCCATTATTTGTTTTTTTTTTTGTATTGGGTTTTGAATGCCTAGAAAAAAAGAATTGAATGAATTGGGGTCGGTTCTCACATGTAGAAAATTTCAACAGTGCCAAGATATTTGCCCAACTAACAACCACCAACCCATCACCAAATTTCCTTTTTATATATTTTTGTGTCATACAAATTTAAGATCCAAAATTTTCTTATTCTAAAATTTATTGAGGGGTGTTCGTTCGTGTACACATTATCATCCGGTTATTCAGATCCGGTATAATTTTTTCTTTAGGATAGTATCTTGTTATGAAAAATCACAAGTGTAACTGATTTTTTAAAAATTTTATATGGATCATAATAAATTGTAACCATTTGCAAAATTGAAGCATGAAGATATCTTTCATTACGTGGGTTTCATATCACATGAGCTATGTTATAACTTATAACAGTTAAAAGCCCTTTCAGAGCTAGAGCCCGTTAAGACTTGACAAATCAATTATAAGACCCTTTTCTAAAAATATAATTAATAATTTTATCATATGATACCACTACTTTTACATTTAGCTTTTGGAAAGACAATAAAATCTGAAATGCTAATCGTTATGTCAAATAACATTTTATTCAAATCAGTGTGTTAAAATGCTAATTTAAATATATAATTTTTCAAATGAGAATTTATTTCCTTAAATATATAATTTTAAAACTCATTGGATCTTTAGAAATATCGTGTTTTTTTGGATATGTTTGATAAAAACTTATTAAAAATAAATTTGTTTAATTTAGTTTCTCAGCAAGTGTACGTGAAAACCCGAAAAGGAATTAAATCACACTCCAATTGTCTTAAGACTTTTCACTTCTTCTTTTTTTAGTGATGTCACCATATTTAATTAGTTGTTGGTTGAGCTACTCAGTGACAAGAGAGGAAGGTAGAGAGAGCTTTTGGTGTTTTGCTTCAGGCTTCGATTTCAAGTTGTAGATCTTCCACTCTACTTTTGCCTTCCACAAATTCCAAATTCGAAACCGTCGCAAAACTCTGGATTTGATCGGAGATGGCGGTTGGCGATCAGACGGAGCAGAATTACTTACCGAATAAGAAGAAATCCGAAACGGAAGACGATAAGAGGTTTATATGGTTCTATTTCCTTTGGTGATCTGGGAGTCGTCAAGAAGGTAGGACCTGATTCTCCATATTTTTAGACATATCAATTGGGTTGGGGATGATGTCTTTCTTTGGTGGCTTGGGCAAAGGTAGTGTAAGGAAGCTAAGCAGACGTAGAATGATATGATCCAAATCTTTCTTGTTCTTCCTGATGGCTTAAGCATTGATTTCCTTTTACATGAAAGATTATAAATGAAGGTGAGGGCTGGGAATCTCCCAGAGAACCATATGAAGTAAAAGCCAGGTAATTTAAATTTTGATCATTCCTGCATTTTCGGCCAAAATATCATCTAACCTTGTTTTTCCTTGCGGGCTGAAACGTTGATTGAATTTTTACTGCATTTTTGTGGTTTATATTAGGATATCTGCTAAATCCGGTGATGGACAAATGATCTTCCTTCATACAGAAGAACCTTATTTCTTTATGTTTGGAAAATCTGAGGTGATTGTTAAGTTTATGGGGCATTTTTTAGCGTTTTACTCTATGTCCATGCAAAGCCGGTCCGGTGGAATACATTGCTGACTATTGCTCGTCAATTAGGTAGGTGCCTAAAGGTCTTGAAATCGGAATTGGAACGATGGCTCGGGAGGAGAAGGCAGTGATATATGTTCGCAAGCAGTACTTAACTGAATCTCCTTTGATGCTAGTTCAAGACCTTGAGGAAGTTCATTTTGAGGTTGAACTGGTCCATTTCATTCAGGTAGAAAAAAGACGAAACTTGTATAATCCTGTTTTCGTATGTAGTATTTTGCGCATCTAAGAATTGGGAGACTGAGTGATTGACATTCACGTTTTTGCTTTGAAGGTGCGAGACATGCTTGGAGATGGACGGCGAATTCGAGCTGGAAGAGGTATGTTTCAAACTTTATAACGGTTTTCTACCGTTTCAATAAGATACAAGTTTTTATTCTTATACATCTTGCTGGGGCATCTGCTAGACCCCAGCTCTTATTTTCTGTATATTTAGTTTTACCCGCTAGTCTATTCTGATCTGCAATGTTTCACCAACTCATTAGGCGAGTTTCCAATGGATTGTCCTCTCCAAGACAGTCGATTAAGCGTTCATTACAAGGGTATGCTTCCCAATGAAGAGAAGACTGTCTTTTATGATAGCAGGATGGACAATAAGAATCAGCCATTGGAGTTCAGTTCAGGAGAAAGACTGGTCAGTTACTCCAACGTTTATAAAAACCTACTGGAGTTATTTACGCTTTCAGTTGAAATATATTTCTAGGCATGGGGTTGCTTAAGATCATAATGGTGTATTGGCAGGTGCCTGGGGAATTTGAGACGTGTACTAGTTTGATGCTACCTGGGGAGATTGCTCTTGTTACATGTCCCCCCTGATTATGCATATGAAAAATTTCCGAGGTCATTCTCTTAACTGTGTAAATCATAGGGAACATGATAGCATATAAACTCTTGTTGGAGAAATAAACGCATTTTGATTGTTTTCTCTTATAGACCTCCTGGTGTTCCTGAAGGTGCACATGTTCTCAGTGGGAGATTGAACTCCTTAGTTTCGAAACGCCAAGAGTAAGTTGGTCTAGAGTTAACACTTGTCCTAGGAATTGTAAACAGCTTCCATTTCTTATGAGTCTAGAGATTCTTGTTTCAGGACTGGACTGGTTTGAAATTCCAGAGCATCATGACCGAAGCAGAAAATATCAGAACCACAGTATGGATCGAATATTCTGCTACCATTTATAATATGACCTATACTTCTAAATTGTACAACTACAGAGTTTTTATTTGCTAACCTTGTGTGCAATCACATCACGCCAGATCTTTTTATTTATTGCTCTTCTCTGCTTTTGGTAACTCCAGGGTGACGGGTTTTTCAAAGAAGGAAAATTTGAGCTCGCAAAAGCAAAGTATGAAAAGGTAATCCAAACCGCTACCAATTTCAGTATTAGTCTTTTGTTTAATAATGTCTAAGAGTTGACCCAAAAACTAGGTGCTCCGGGAATTTAATCATGTTAACCCACAAGATGAAGAGGAAGGGAAAATTTTTGGTGACACAAGGGTGAATTTCATCTTCTCATTACGTTTTTGTAATATAGATTTGATAATTTTATAGTAGTAAGTATTAACTAGCTATGTGTCCCTTTCTCTGCTGATGTTTGAAGAATATGTTACATCTGAATGTTGCGGCTTGCTTGCTTAAATGGAGAGAGAGGAGGAAGTCAATAGAGACGTGCAATAAGGTAAACATTCAATAAACTAAATGTCTGAAAGGCTTTATTCTCGAATCAGAAGTTGGGATTTCCGAGACTTTTGTGTACCAATTTCAAAAAAGGTCCTAGAAGCAAAGCCTGGTCATGTGAAGGGTCTCTACCGCTGCAGAATGGCTTACATTGCAGGTGGAGAGTATGAGAAGCTAGAAATGACTTCAACATGGTATATTATTCCTAACTTGCTTATCATTATCCAATCCTTAGAAATAGAAACCTGTTTACTAACATGACTTTATGCGGCTATGTGTTTAGATGATCAAAGTGGATAACTCATCAGAAGCTGCTGCAACAGCTGCTCTTTTGAAACTGAAGCAGAAGGAACAGGTCAGTGTTTGAAAGCCATCTCAACGAGGGTTGGACATAAAAACCGAATAGAAAACAAAACCTAAAAAACTCTGTTCTGGTTCGGTATAGATTTGATTTCTCAAAACCGAATATTCACTCCAATTGAGTTCATTAAGGGTACTTATGATTTGGAGCGTTTTGCCAATTTCGATACTTGATATAAGATTCTTAATTCTTTGAATTGTTTCTTCCGACCTCACAGGAAGCGGAGAGCAAGGCTAGAAAACAGTTCAAAGGATTATTCGACAAGAAACCGGGGGAGATAACCGAAGTTGGATCAGAAATAAGAGAGGAGTCTAAAACTATAGAAGAAGTAGATAAGACGTAGGATAATGATGAAACACAGGAAGAAGAAGGAACGACGACGATGAGCACGGAAAGGAAGGGAAATGGTCGGAGAAAGCCTTGCCAGTTCTGAAGAACGTGATGCTCCAAATCGGAATCCAGCTCGGTGTTGTTCTGTTAGGGGTTTTGATTTTCCAGTTTGTGAGCGCCAAATTTACATGAGCGAGCTATAAAGAAACCAACGGTACTCAATTCTCTGATCAAACGGTACATTAGTACTTTAGGCTCAGAAGTCAGAACACATAAAATAAATTGATTAGTTATATATTCAAATGATATTTACTCTAATAATTAGTTTGGTTTAACTTAGTGAAAGTAGTTGCTCGAAGCTGGTTTTCTTTGCACAACTACTCGATTCTCTAGCTTCCTCAACTGATTGGTTTTTGTTTCTTTCTTTTAAATTCTATGAGATTACAAGAATGGAAGGAAAATAATTGACTATTTTTATAATCTCTCATTTCTATACAAAAAAAATGTTTTCTATATTCTACGCGAAATATAATACCATTTCTTAATGGTTTCTTCTGATTTATTAGAGTTGAAATGATCAAATAAAAAATATTGTGGTGATAAAATAAAGTATATGAAATGATATTTAATTGACTAATCCTGATGGAAAAAGACTAATATTAACACTTCTAAAAAGTTTATTCTGATTAAAAAATATATAATAAATAAAAGAAAGGTATATTACATGTTGCAGGAAAAAAAGAATGAGAAAAATATAAAACATACAACTTTATAAAAAGTAAGAGATGTAAACACTATTTCCAAATTCTAATTCTACACGTATTTTTTTTTTGAAGTTTCTAACCATCACTAATTTCTTTTGATATATAAGTTGAAAATTATAATTTCTCCGCGGGACAAGTCACCTTAAAAAAAGAAAAAAATTCAACCGTTTTGTCCGTGTTGAACTCGCGTTTTATCGTACACCCAAACGATGGTTAAATTCTTTAGCAAAATGCTGATTTTCTTCTATCAGAGATTTTTGGGGACAACGGAGAAATTTGTTTGAGGGCTTTGTTTAATCATCCTTATCTCAGATCCTCCTACTTTTAAAAGCTTTTGCTCTAGATTCTTCTCTCTCGATTTTTTCATCTCTTGGGATTTTTCCTTTTCATCGTTCTCGTTTCAAGCTTTTCCGATCTCCGATTTTTTTCGTTGAATCACCGGCGTTTATCCCGACCTCTTTCCGGTGAAAATTTCTATCAGAGAGTTAATTTAAGATTAGGCTGTAAAAAAATTAAATTGTTGGGTGGTTTGGTTTGGTTTGATGATGTTGACCCAGAACTGTTGGGGTGTGAACTAGTATGGAAGTGAAAGTGTAGCAACAAAGAAGGAAATTATGAACCTTTACGTTCGCCGTGAAGCTTCTAAGGTTCGTCTTTTTTTTTGTTTCTGATTTTGCTTTCTTAAGATTATTTGTGTAATTGGCTGATTGTTTTGTAGTTATGGAAGAGAGTGTGTTCGGAGATCATAACAGAGATTGGTCTCCTCGCTGAGAACTGGAAGTACCTTCTTGCTGGTCTTCTCTGTCAGGTTTCCATCTTTTTAAAATTCAGTCTTTTGGTAACTTCAATCTGTAATTGAATGTACTAGAGCTGCGTATATAATTTGAATTCGACACCGTTTTTGCTCTTAGTGTTGAATGATACAGATCCTTATTTTTGGTTTCTTTTTGCTTAAGTCTGAAACTGAAAACGTATGATATAGTAAAAGGGTATGATCATGGATTTATGTTATATCTATAGGTACTTTAGGCATTGGGAGAAATCAAAGCACAAGACTTGAAATTACCCTTTTTACATCTCTTGGTTTTTTTTTGGTTCAGTTAAGTGTCAGATTTTGACACTTTTGATGTTTGCATCTGTTATGTGCAGTACATTCATGGATTAGCTGCTAGGGGAGTTCATTATATTCATCGGCCAGGACCAACGCTTCAAGATTCCGGGTTTTTTGTTCTTCCGGTTTGTCTCGAATATTTTCAGCTAGTTGGTTGATCCCTTATTCTTCAGTATATATGTCATATTTTAAGCTCTTGTTTGTTATTTTTTCCGATTTTTAGGAGCTTGGTCAAGATAAAGCCTACATAAGTGAAACTGTGTTCACTTGTGTATTTGTTTCGTTTTTCCTGGTGAGTTTCTGTAGGATTCTAGGATTCATGTCTGGTTCTGTTCTGACCAATCAGCCGTTATATGAAGCTTTGTTTCGTCTTAATAATTGCAGTGGACTTTCCATCCTTTCATCATGAAAAGCAAGAAGATATACACTGTGTTGATATGGTGCAGAGTTCTTGCCTTCTTAGTTGTAAGTAACATTTTCCCTTAGCTACGTAAATACAATTCAAAGGTTTACGTATTGAAGTTGGTTGCCATTGACAGGCTTGTCAGTTTCTCCGTGTAATCACATTCTATTCGACTCAGCTTCCTGGTCCTAACTATCATTGTCGAGAGGTAAAACTAAAGAAAGATCTATACAACAACTAGGACCCAAAGTATCATTCGTATTTATGTGTTTCTTTTGTTACTTACTTACAGGGTTCTGAGCTTGCCAGGTTGCCACGGCCACAAAACGTTCGTGAGGTGCTCTTGCTTAACTGTGAGTTTTAAAACATTTTCCTTCCCTCAACACATTTTTTTTATGTATGTTTATTCTCGTTCTTATGTGATAATATGCTGATCTTATCAGTTCCTCGTGGGGTGATCTACGGATGTGGAGACCTGATTTTCTCATCGCACATGATATTCACACTAGTCTTTGTGAGGACTTACCATAAATACGGTTCTAAAAGGTACAAAGTTTCTCTAGACTCTTAAAAATAACCTTAAAACAATAACCGGAAAAAAATCATATGTTTCTCTCAGGTTTATAAAGCTGTTAGGTTGGGTCATTGCCATATTGCAAAGCCTCTTGATTATTGCGTCCCGTAAACATTACACAGTCGATGTTGTTGTTGCGTGGTATACTGTGAACTTAGTTGTCTTCTTCCTCGACAAGAAATTACCAGGTTTGATTATTTTCTTTACATGAGAAATACTTGAGGAAATTCACAAATTTTCTCATATGATTTTTGTTTCGAATTAAACAGAATTGCCTGATCGAACAGTGGTGTTGCTCCCTGTGGTCTCGAAAGACAGAAGCAAAGAAGAGAGTCACAAACTCGTGAACGGAAACAATGTTGATCCTGCAGATTGGGTACGCATCTGAATTATTTTTCAGTGACAAATCCGATTGTAAACTCAAAAAATTGAATCTTAATGTGTATTAAATTTTCTTGAGGTCTTTCAGAGACCGAGGGTTCAAGTGAATGGCAAAGAGATCAATGGAGGTCACACTGATAACACTACCAATGGCGCATGAGGACTCGCCTCGTATTTATTTTTTGTATCGTTAATCATTGGTAAATTTGATTATATATGATTATTGATTGATCCAGAAAAGAGCGTTTATGTATATTTCCAGTTCCTTGCCTCTCAAGTAATCCGATGCTCTTTCAGGGAAATTTCAACTGTACGAAGGATAAAAAAATATAACTAAACACACAATCAACGTTCGCTTAGATACTTTTAAATATTTTCATTATACTCATCTTTTGCGATTAAAACAGTTTGTTACCAATTAAAAAAATTATTCAGACCTAAATTGGATTGAAACAGCCTTCAACGATCTTAATTGCACTTAACAATCAAAAATGTATATAAGTGTTACCATCTACTAAAATACTTATATATAGTTTGGGGTTGAATTTAGACAAACAGAAACACTTGGGGTGAAATATGGGAAAAAATGAAAATGAAATTGCGAAGGGAAGAGGGAACGTGGCGTATGTCGGTAAGGAATGTGGTCAAAGGCACATCCCATGTGGGCTTCACATGTTTACATCTTTCTTAGGACACACCTTTGTCACCTTTCTTTTTCTTTCCTTTTTGCCTTTCACAGTTTCGGTGCTCATAGTAAAACAATTTTGTCCCAACTAAATTCCAACTAGATGGAGAGAAAAATATATATTGTTTTATCCTTCATTGATGAGTAAAAAGTAATATGTTTTTGTTGGAATTTAGTCTTGTTATATTATTAATGAAGGATAAAACATATATTTTCTCTCTCCATCTATTACAAATTCGAATTTGAAGAAGTCGTAACTCGTAACCGATGTTTTATATGGGTGTCATCTTCAAACAGATCTCATTAAAAAACATAGAAACATGTAATATTTTATTTTGGTATGTGTTTAGAAATGCTCGGATATTTTGATAATAGACGATTGAAAAGGTTATAAAATAATGTAATAGTTTGTTAACTTTGTTTGGTATTAAACATAATTATTGGGTCATAAAAGACCCTTACCGATCGAATATAATATTTTGGACTCACTACTTGAATGCAAATATTTGATAAAGTCGATGTTTTCTTTTTTTTTTCTGTGTGGTCAGATATTGTTTCTTAGGATTCGATGTCACATTTCTCAAGATCATTTGGCGTTTCACGAATGGCTAATATTCGCTTATAAGCAGCAAAAGATACAAACACAGTGGCATAGAGATTGACACATGCATATGATATTCAATGGTTGGTAATGAATTGATAATGATCATTGCAATGCATGTTTCATGTCTCACAAACGAGCAATTTCATTTTTCACGAACCATGATGCCAACTCTTTCTTTTTTGGCTAAAAAATCTTTTCTTTGTCGACTTCTTCTTACTATTATTGTATTATTTGAGTGATTATGATACAGAGGGTCATGTGGTATCATATATGGGTAGTCAAATCATTAGTTTAAATGCAGAAAGAAAAAAACATAATCATTATACCAACTGTCATGGCTATGGTGTTTTTCATGAAGTTCTTGATTTCTAACTTTATTTTTGTTTATTAGTGTTTTTTTTTGCAGTATATATAATAGTTTTGGAGGATCCTATGTTTTGTTGTTTAGAAAGAAAAAACCACTTTTATGAGCTATGTTATCAGTTGTCTGGGAAAACATATCATCGCTTGTGTTTGGACAATCTTGTTCTTGTCTAAGTATCGGAACAAAATGGGCCTCCAAGAAATTTCTATACTCTTAATTTAAAACGAAATAGAACAAATATTTAAAAAGATAAAGCAAGAAATAGAATATGAGGACCAACCAGAGACCAATCGAGCTTAGGAAGTGTAATGTTAACGGCTACTTTACCAGCGCACACATTCAGTAATAAGGCCCCTAACATAGTTGATTATAATGTGGCCTCAAGCAATGGTTTGTGTATCTCATAGTTGGGTCAGGTCTAGACAAGATAATCTACAATACGTTTTCGCTTACGTACGCTATGTCATTTTTGTTTATTTTCCATCTTTGTCATTTCCAAGATCCGGAAAATATCAGAGATACGTGTATTCCAATTGGTTGAAAAGAGCAGAGAATCACATGTAAAAACATTTCACCATGTCGGAACATTTTTATGAAATCGATGAAGTTGTGGGCAACGATAATAATGTATATGAACATTTATCTTCTTCATAAAGAAAACTGTTCGTGAGATTTGATATCTTGAGATACCGCCGAAAACAAAAGGATGTGTTGAATGCAAAAACCGACACATGCTGAATCTTTAGTGTTTAACTCAAATGTGAAGAGAAGGGAAGAAGATAACGTCAACATAAATTCAAGACCTATCAAAATAATCTCAAGTTTGGTATTTTCTTAGGTAGGTTTTCCTATTTGAAATCTATAATATAAGATCTGTAATACTATTAATTTAATTACAAAGTGTGAATTAAAAAACCATAATACTTAAAAAGTCAGCCAGAAAAAAATACTTAAAAAGTCAATCGGCAACAAATGGTCTCATGATGATGTTCACGCGGTTTCAACATGAATAAAGTGTTTCTGCTTTTGAAAGAAAATTCACCATTATAATTTCACCCTCTATAAGAATATCAATACTTGATGTCGGCATATATATATATATATATATATATATCGTGTGAACCATCCACATTATATAATGCATGACTACATTCATTTCCTTCATTTTTTATTTGGCTTATAATTGAATTAAATAAATCTACATATTTGTAGCAAAGGTAAAAATAATATAAATATAAAAAAATCTGTGCTACAAAAAAAAAAAATTCAAAAGATTTAAAACTGGGAGAGGCGCAAAGTTTTGTAGCAATGGTAAAATAATATATAAATATAAAAAATTAAATAAAAAACGAAAACAATCTCCTTCTTGAGCCAAGTCTGAAAAGGCCAAGAAGACGAAGAACGAAGAAGCTCTTATTGGCTCTGTGTGCATTTCGAAATCTAGAAATTGCTCTTGACTTTGAACTCCGGTGCTATCAATATATAACAAGTGTTGCGTCTGCCGGAGTCCGATCACCTGATTCTGTCGCCGGCGTTAGTTAGTAACCAAATGGGAGCTCGTTGCTCTAAGTTCTCATTCTGCTTGTTCCAATCTAACTTCAAATCCGCTTCAGTCCTAGAATCTCCCGATCTCGGTTAGCTTTTGTGTTCCTTCTTCTCGATTGTAAATTTGTATTTGATTTTGAGGATTTTCTGATTTTTTTTCTTTTGTTCTGTGTGGAAGAAAATGGAGGGAAATTGTGGCCGAATTTTAAGGAATTCAGATTTGAGCAGCTGAAATCTGCCACCGGAGGTTTCTCTTCAGATAACATTGTATCGGAACACGGCGAGAAAGCTCCTAACGTTGTTTATAGAGGAAGGCTTGATGATGGACGCTTGATCGCCGTCAAACGCTTTAACCACCTCGCTTGGGCCGATCACCGACAGTTCTTGGTATTCAAAACCTACATGAACTCAATTCTCCTGAAAATCGAATTCGATTTGATTTTGGGATTTAAAATCGGAAAATGTTGTTGTTCATTAGGATGAAGCGAAATCTGTTGGGAGCTTAAGGAGTGAGCGATTAGCGAATTTGATAGGATGTTGCTGTGAAGGAGAAGAGAGATTACTCGTTGCTGAGTTTATGCCTTACGAAACTCTTGCTAAGCATCTTTTCCACTGTAGGTTAAATTTACTTAGTCTTGATTATCTCTTATGGCTGTGATTACAATAATCACAACTGCTCAGAATCAGTGAACAATGTGGTTTTGTTTGTGTAGTTTCATGGTGTTGCAAATTGCTCGAATGTTTAAATCGTTTTGTTTGTTTCAGGGGAGAATCATCCGATGAAATGGGCAATGAGATTAAGAGTTGCACTGTGTTTAGCACAAGCACTGGAATACTGTAGTAATAAAGGGAGAGCTTTGTATCATGATCTCAATGCTTACAGGGTTTTGTTTGACAAGGTTTAATTATATTTGATTGAATATTTCCTCATTCTTTTTAGTGATTTGTTTTTGATCTTTTCCAACTTATTATCCTTTTACAGGACGGGAATCCCAGGTTGTCTTGCTTTGGACTCATGAAAAATAGCCGAGATGGGAAGAGTTATAGCACTAACTTGGCATTTACTCCTCCTGAGTATTTGCGAACGGGTAAAGATCCTCTCTGCTTCATGTTCATATCTCTTTGCTTTGCTTCCAAATTGTTTCAGGACACAGATTTTCTTGAAGCTCACATTTGTACATCTTTTTCCAGGTAGGGTGACACCAGAGAGTGTAGTATTCAGTTTTGGAACCGTTTTGCTCGATCTCATGAGTGGAAAACATATTCCACCAAGCCATGTAAGTCCTCTCTACTAATATAAGATACACTAAGTTTAGATGTAATGTAGTACCTATCCCATTATGTCCTGCTGGATAGTTCTTGGAAAGAATCTGTATTTTAATCCTTACTAAGATCCAAATGATGTCCATCATCTTTTTTCCTGCCGCAGATTCTTTTTTAGAGACTCTCTAACATTGCTTGTATACAGGCGCTTGACCTAATCAGGGGAAAGAACTGTGCTATGTTAATGGATTCTGCTCTCGAAGGTCATTTCTCAAACGAAGATGGAACTGAGCTAGTACGTTTAGCCACACGATGTCTGCAGTATGAAGCTCGAGAAAGACCAAATGTGAAGTCCCTCGTCACATCACTTGCCACACTCCAGAAGGAATCTGATGTAGCTTCATTTGTTCTTATGGGTATACCCCATGAAACAGAGACTGAGGAAGGGCCTCTGCTTTCTTTGACGCCTTTTGGTGACGCATGCTTAAGAGTAGATCTTACGGCCATACATGAAATACTTTATAAGATTGGGTACAAGGACGATGAAGGAATTGCCAATGAGGTCTTAATTTATTCCATCTGTTTGCTCACTGCTTTGCCTTTTGCATTAGACTTGTTATGAATATGATTATATATATCTTTTTCTGCAGCTCTCGTTTCAAATGTGGACCAACCAGATGCAGGAATCTCTCAATTCTAAGAAGCAAGGCGATTTAGCTTTCCGTTCCAAAGATTATACAACCGCAGTTGATTGCTACACGCAGGTAATATCTGTAAATAAAACGTAACTCTTTTGCATTTGAATCAAATACGGAAGAATTTGTTGATTCTGTAGAACTTTCATGCCAAGAGCAAGCCATGTTTGTTCCATCATAGGGATACACATTCAGTCATTAATCGAAAATAACTGTTTTGTTTTGTGGTATTATAGTTCATAGATGGAGGAACAATGGTGTCACCAACGGTTCACGCACGGCGTTGCCTATCTTATCTGATGAACGAGAATGCACAAGAGGCTCTGACCGATGCATTGGAGGCACAGGTTGTGTCTCCAGAATGGCCAACCGCTTTGTATCTGCAAGCAGCTTCCTTGTTCAAGCTCGGCATGGAAGCCGATGCGCAGCAAGCTCTTAAGGATGGGACTACGTTGGAAGCTAAGAAGACTAGTAAGCATTTATAAAAAGAGGTGTTCCTTCTCTTTCTTTCTCCATCTATATGCACATACACATATGTGGGTGTATTTATATATATGCATATACTTGTGATGCTTTCTTCTTCTTCTTCTTCCTCTTTCTATTTATTCTGAATTATGGTGATGATTGTAATTTCTATTGTGCCTTGTGGGAAGATCTCTTTTAGAGACTTTTTCTTTTTCTTTTTAGGCTTTGTCAATTTATTAGTCAGTTATTTTTCATTGAATATTCTTATGAAATTTGGTATCAGAATAACTTATAAGAAACTTGGTTGATCAATAAAAAAAATGCTGAATATTCTCATAAAATGTATTGTTTTGTAATTAGACAATGATTCTACTGGCGTAGAATATACGACATATAAGGGGATGTCTGAAACTTTTTTCCGAGGTCAAATGCTTTTAAAGTCATGATCTTTAAGTATAGGCGTATCAAACATAACTGATTAAAATGTACCAGCGTATCAAACATAACTAGTTAAATGTACCAAAAACCTATTTCAAATAATCACTCAAAACAAAAATTTATTAATTTTACGAGGGTCAATTGCATCTCTTTCTTACAACACATATAGGTCCGCCCATGATCATCAATCGAAATATTAAAATACAGTATGACACACACAAGTGGAATTAATAACATTTTACATATGTTGACCAAAAAAAAACATTTTACATAGGAGCGGAAGCTAGCGCAGGAAATGAGTCGTCGTCGGAGACAGGGCCTGGGGCGGCACCGGAGCTGAGGATTTCCAACATCGAACGGTGGGGATTCATTCGTTGAGCATCGCACACATCAGGTAAAAATGCACCTGCATGCCGTCAATTTCGATAGGTTACATCAAGTTTACACTTTTCATTATTGATTTATTTATCACCAACCAAAGATCATAGGATGCATGCAATAGAGAATTAACTATTCTCAAGATAATTATTAAGTTAAGTGAAGGATAACCATCTGTGGCTCCTTGCTTTGACGGTAAGAAATACCAAACAAAATATGAAAGTGAGTTTTATGCACTCAAGGAATCTACCAAAACACACACACCTTACTTCATTAGTTAACCATAATAAACATCATAACTTACACGTTTCTGCACTTTCTATCAATTACAGCCATACCTTGAAAAACATTCTTATTTTGGCAAATATAAAGTGTGAATTTCTCAACAAAACTTCTTATTCTTAGAGATTTTTTTTTGTTTTTTTCCAACAAGTAATATATATTATTCTACATAAAATTGCATGTTCATTATAAGGTACGAATGCAATTCATATTATATAACACACTAAAATGGCCTATATATAGATGAAAAACTTCTTTTGGAAAAAAGGCTAAAAGAGATATTATCGTACCTTCACCGGCGGCGAGGTTGAAATAGAGATCAAGAATGTTAGCGCAATGATCCAAGCAAGCCGGCGAGCAAAGCTTAGCTGCGAATCCTGCCTCCATCATTGTGTCCGACGATATCCCTATGGTTTTCCGAACAACCCCACAAGCGGCAATACACTCATCGGTCTCCACGTGGTTTACAATCCCTTCCACGTCCACCGAGGAAGTTCGGCAAGTGTATTCTCCGGCGACATTAGCCGTCTCCAGTAAACATCTTTTCCCGGAAGCTGATATTGAGAACGCGCACATATTCGTTGGCAGATTCTCGCAAATAATTTTTTCCCCTACAATTAGAAGAAAGCAAAAAAAAACACATAAGAATTATTGAAAATCAAAGGCTCATATGAGGAAACGTTTCCTTTTCCTATAATTTATCTTCTAATTTGCCAAAAGTGTGAAATCTAGGGTTCTTCCCATGATGATGCAAACACTAAATTTTTTATAGTTTGAGAAACAATGGAATTGATCATAATGAGATCTTGATTTCTGACGATTGGAGAACCTGTGATATATATGTTTGTACGTACCTAAAGCCGCATGGAGAAGAGATGAGAGAATGAGAAAGATTGGCAATTTGAGGGAAGAATAAGACATTGCTTCTGGCTTTTTTTTCTCTATCTCCTTTTTTATTTTTAGGGGTTGAAGATTGAACCTCTTGATGTCTTCAAGGAAAAAAGTTATATAGAGAAAACGTGGAATTGGACGCGTATATGTTGAAGGGGATGTTGTGGAGTTTGTGTATATATATCAAAATGTTATTGATGAATGATTTGTGTTTACTATTTAATTATTTTTTTCTTTATAACATTCTCTAAATATGGTGTTACTATAATAGTAAAGATTGTATTTTTGTCAACATTGAAGATTAGATTTTATATAGTAGTTGCAATTTGTTTAGTTTTTGTGTCATATTTAGTACACATTTTCATATAACATTTTATTAAAAGGCAATTTTCTTATATAACACAAATCCTCTAATCTCATGGTTTTAGGGTTTAAAACCCCTAAACCCTAACCCTAAAAACTATATCCTAAATCTAAATTAGTTAACCCAAATCCAAAAATTTTAATCATAAACTTTATAAAATCAATTTTTGTGTTTGTGGCATTTTTGGAAACCAAAACTTTTGGTGGTATTTTTGGAACATTAAATTAATGATGATATTTTTGTGAATAAAACTTGAAAGTGTGGTATTTTGAAAAATTTATCTTTTTTTAAGCTTAAACTATTTGATTCCTTACAAGTTCATGTGACTACAAGTTAGTTGATATTTATGTGTACTTTTTTTTGGTAACCTCTAAGCCACAATAAAACCAACTCCTTGAATTAACAACCAAGCCATCAATTTTTAGCTCCTATATATTTTACCATTGATCAATTTTAAGCTTGAAATTAGATGAGCGCGGGAAATTTAATTAAAGCTTTTATTCATTAAAATGGTTACTAAGTGAACCAGGTTTTTAGTCCATGTTCACATAATCACATTAATTTGGTTATGTAGTTGAGTGTTTTTTGACTTCATATAAGTATGTTCGGAGCTAATTATTTTGGTCATCTAGACTTTTGCTGGGAGTTTTTAAAATTGCTACATGATATGATATAATAACTTTTAGATGTTTCGGCTAAACAAAGCGACGTGCATACATGTTCTCACATCCGTGTAAGTGCGTAAATTTTAAACTATTATAAAACATTTAGTTGAATCATCCTTTTCATTACAAGATTTTTGGGTTAGTGGTTTTCTTGGAACAAAGAGACGTGCGTACATGTTCTCACGTCCCTGTGTTAATCCTCTACGCCTAGGACACTAAAAGATCAAACTATGAACAAAGGCATGCGAGAAAATCATATTGTCTAGTGATTGTGAGATTCTAATTCTTGACTGGAGTGGTCTGTATTCGACTCAACTCAACGCGTTAGTTCAAAATAATATCGTTACGCTTCTTAAGAACAATATATAAAATCAAGAAAAGAAACAAAAATTGGAGATCGATAAGATTATAAAACAAACCAATTTCAGTTTAGAAAATCTCAATTTTTTTGGGTTTAATTAGGTTTGGTTCGGGTTAATATCGTCTTGGGTTGGCTCTCAGATAAACAAAAGCTTTACATCAGGCCCAACTTGGCCTGCTTGCTTATCTTTCGTTTAGGTCCGTAAAAGCAGAGCCACGTGTCATCTCACAAGATAAGTGAGGACCCACATGAATCGAATCCTTTGTCCACCTCACAATCCGATCCTCTCTCACCCCTCCAAAAACAAACCATCTCCATTCAAACCTCCCAAAAATTTTCAAAACAACACAGAAAATGGCAGCAACCGCCGCAACGACGTCGTCTAACCTTCTTCTGTCAAGCTCTCACCACGTGGCGTCTGCATCTCAGCCGCGAATCCTCTTTCCAAGATCTCTTTTCTCTAACGGGAAAAGAGCAACTGGTGGGAGAAATCATTATCATGCGGATGGAGTGAGGTGTATGGCGGTGGCGGCGGATGCTGCTGCTGCGGCGGAGACGAAACCTGCGGCGAAGAAGAAGAGTGGATACGAGCTTCAGACTTTGACTAGCTGGTTGCTGAGGCAGGAGATGAAAGGAGAGATAGATACAGAGCTGACGATAGTGATGTCTAGCATAGCCATGGCTTGTAAGCAGATCGCTTCACTGGTTCAGCGTGCCGGAATCTCTAACCTGACCGGCGTTCAAGGCGCAGTCAATATTCAGGGAGAGGATCAGAAGAAACTCGACGTCGTCTCTAATGAGGTCAAATATTCATTCATTCACATGAATCATGATTGGATTCTTTAAATATTCATTCATTCACATGAATCATGACGTTTTAGACCCACCCTTAACTAAAAAGAGTTAAAAAAAATTAATGACCCACTTCATATTTTCTCTATTTTATCAATATATATATATATATATATGGACATTAAATAGTAGAAACATTTCAAGTTCCATAGTCTCTAAAATCGTAATGTTATTATTTAATGTTTCAGAAAATTATATAATTTACTCCTATATTATGTTTCCCATGAAATGCAATGCAATGATGATAACATAGTTTTAATATGTAAATTTACTAGACCATTTAATTTCAATCTACTAGAAAACATAAAAATTGAGAGTGGTGCAGGTGTTTTCAAACTGCCTGAGATCAAGTGGAAGAACGGGAATAATAGCGTCGGAGGAAGAGGACGTGCCAGTGGCAGTGGAGGAGAGTTACTCCGGCAACTACGTCGTCGTATTCGACCCTCTTGATGGTTCCTCCAACATCGACGCTGCCGTCTCCACCGGTTCCATCTTCGGTATCTACAGCCCCAATGACGAGTGTATCGTCGATGACACCGACGATATCTCCGCTGTAAATTAACTACTCTTCCTTTCACTTCCACATTCATTTATTTTTATTTAACAACTTTTCTAAAATATGAGATACGGACTAAGGATAACGCAATTCTATCTACTCTTTGATTTCAGTTTTAAAAAATTTCTCCGTTTTCCATAAACTGAACCGATGAAAAACAATTTGTAATTTGGTTCGATTTTGTGAGTTTTTGATTAAAAAATATAATTTTATTGTACTTGGAACATTTTATTAAAGTATAGACTAAAGTCGTTGTCGTTGGTTAGATTTAGTTTTTAATTTATAATCACATTTTGGATCAGTTTTGGTTTTAAAACTTCCGGTTCGAAATTGATACGTGGTTTATATGTCCACTCCTAGAAGATACAATGAAAATAATGTGACATTTTTTATGGTTGAAGTTAATAAGGTGACATTTGGTTGTGATCTTTTTGAAGCTTGGATCAGCTGAAGAAAGGTGTATAGTAAACGTGTGCCAGCCAGGGAACAACTTGCTAGCAGCTGGCTACTGTATGTACTCAAGCTCAGTCATCTTCGTTCTTACTTTAGGCAAAGGCGTTTTCGCATTCACTCTCGATCCAATGTACGGCGAGTTCGTCCTCACACAAGAGAACATCGAGATCCCAAAAGCCGGGAAAATCTACTCTTTCAACGAAGGGAATTACCAAATGTGGGACGACAATCTGAAGAAGTACATTGATGATCTCAAGGACCCTGGTCCAAGCGGGAAGCCTTACTCGGCAAGGTACATTGGTAGTTTGGTCGGAGATTTTCACAGGACTTTGTTGTACGGTGGGATTTACGGGTACCCTCGCGACGCTAAGAGCAAAAATGGAAAGCTTAGGCTTTTGTATGAGTGTGCACCAATGAGTTTCATTGTGGAACAAGCTGGAGGAAAAGGATCTGATGGACACCAGAGAGTATTGGATATTCAACCGACCGAGGTAACTCGAACACATTTCGTGATTAGTTTATTACTAGAATAGATTCAAACCAACTCTTAGAATTCGTAACTGTAACAATAATTCTTATCTTTGGCAAACCTAACACAGATACATCAGAGGGTTCCACTTTACATTGGAAGCAAGGATGAAGTGGAGAAGCTAGAGAAGTACTTGGCTTAACTCATATGCCAAAAAGATGCAGTTTTAAAAATCTCTTCGTTTTTTTTTTTGGACGAAAAAGCAATTTTATCTCTATCGTAATGTTATACATGCCAATAGATGCATAAATGGTGAAAGTCCTATTTTGTTGTCGATATCAATAGTGAAATCCGATGTCAAATTAATACAGTCAACCCCAAGTTTCGTTAATGTATACAACTTACATATATTCATTTAATAAAAAATAAAATAAAAATAAACATATATTACTAGTTAATCAGGAGAGCGACCATAGGAGATAGCATTTTCACAGATCATTTCAAGAGTTAATTGCATAGTTGGTGGTCTTGGAGTTAATCTTTGTCTTCACAATCAGCATTTGTCTGTAACGTCACTTTCTACACGCAACTCTTAGCTTTGTCAAGAGAAGAAAGACAAAGTTAGGGAGAGGATTAAGAGTTAAGACATCACGAAAAATCAGGAGTATGACTACATCAACTGGAGAAAGAGTAAGCAAAAGTACCCATTTATAATGCATTTTGTTACAGAATTTGCATCGGTTAAAATATCAAAGTTAAATATCTCTGAGATTGAAAAAGTTTCATTCACATATTCCACATCAGGAAAATCCATGTTAAATAAATCATCAATCTCTGGCTCAAACCCAGATAGAGAAGTTGAAACCAAATCTGTTTAAGAAAAGAAGACACGAAGTAAGTTTAAGGCTACTAGAGAGATTCAAAAGGAGAGTACAACAAATTGAAATAAACATGTCGGCATAGAAACATACCATTTACGTTTGAACCAAAAAAAACAAAAAGAAACATACCATTTACTATTGAGTTTTCTTGTGCTGTATTAATCCGCGGTTTCCTAGTTACGGGAGGAGCTTCTACAGAAACTTCTGGAACCTTTCTTTTTCCAGGTACAGACTGAGAGGTCGAAGGTGGGAAACATTCTCACAATCTACTCTTACAGAAACTTCAGGAACCTTTCGTTTTCCAGGTTCAGACTGAGATGTCGAAGATGTGGAAACATTCCCACGATCTACTCTTACAGAAAATTTAGGATCCTCTCGATCGTTTTCTAGGTTCATAATGAGAGGTCAATAAGTCTGGAAACATTCTCAGAATCTACTCCTTTGTTCCCCGTCATTGACGTTGACTTAACATTTGGTGTGTTGTGCTGAGTAAAGCCTGAAAAATAAGACCAACGTTATTAGTTTCAGATGCTTAAAGCCTCAAAAATAAGAACATGTGTTGCTTCCAATAACTATCATATTTCATCTCAATACAATATTACAAAAACAAACAACAGCTAGAGCCTCTTCAATCAATCAAGCTAACTATAACCTGAAGAAGGGACACTGTAATTGTTCTGTTGATAAGTCGGAGTTAGAGCTGGAGCCGGAGGAGGAGGAGTGATGAAGCTAGCGTTATAAGTATCCATCACATTCTGCATCCCGTGCAACAGATTTTGAACACTTAATTTCTCCTGATCCAATCTCACTCTCTCCTGTTCCAAAGTAAGCTTCTGATACTTTAGAGCTACGTAATCGCTCAACATATCATCAAGGGTCCTCAAACCACTCGTAACTTTCGAATGAATCCCAAACAAATGTTGAGCAAAACTAAAAACCCATAGATTTTTCAACTGATGAAATAAAATACCAAATAAATTTCATACGTGTCGAAGTGAGGACTTAGGGATGAGAGATCGACATCAATCCAAAGGTTCAAACGGATTCGATTCAGAATTGAAAAACGGTTTTATAATGTGATTACCCAAATAAGTCAACCGGCAATAGTATGGACTTGCTTTAAAAAAAGAAGAAGATTAGAAATAAAAGAAAATAATTAAACAACTCTTTTTATTTGTTAAATGGAAACAAAAAAAGTATAATCAGATATATACTATTAACTATAGTCCAAATAAGTGAAGGCAAAATAAATAACTTTACTCACTTTACTCTTATGTATAACGTATATATAGTCAAAATTTGGTTCACTATAATAAGCTTACAACCCCCATGGATTAGTCTCATGCAAGCAAGACAAAACAATCTAAGTTTAAAGATACTCGATTTTGTGTGCATCACCACTGTCTTGCTCGTCCTCTTTTTGGCTTCCACTGGTAGATAACAAAGGCCTATTCACATAAAACGTATTTTTTTAACTAGATTTGGTTTAAAGTTCTTCTAATTTATTTTGTGCCTATAAACTTGATGGATATATAGAAATAGCAAAGATCGAAGCTGTACCTATCGTTGATAAGTTGAGTCCTTCACCTTATCAAACCCCCAATGCAAAAAACACATATACCAAACCCCCAAATATTGCAACTAGTGGAAGATGTGTATTTGAAGGCAACGTCCATTGCAACTGCTATTGTGATAAGGAATCTCGAAATATCGAGTCATAATAAAGATTAATGATTTATCTCTGGATTGTAACTTTGAGTTTATTCGATCCAAGGTTGTGTGTATGTTGTTTTCTTGCAAATGGCGTTCATAAGTGATATAAGTCTATGGGATAAGCTCATGTTTGTACTTTTTTTTTTTTTTAATTCTCAATAATATCAAAAGTGTTTTTGTTTAATTATTCCTCGTCAATCATATATATTTTATGATGATTTTTGACTTCTTATGATGGTTTTCTGAAAAAGTTTTACGTTCTTAAGATTTTGTATTAAGTTAAATTTATATTCGATCGATTGTAGAAAGTCCATTTACAAGTTAGAAATCTCAAATTTCATAAAGGATTGACGCATAATCAAAACACGATAGATAGAAAAGCCACAAAGGTGAAAAAATTGAAGATTTATTATTTTCGTCTATAGCCAAAAAGAGGCAAGGTGAAACATTTTACTTATTAAAGAAGAATATCAGAAGTTATTGATAAAATAACTTATAAATTAAATTCGATCCAGCGTGGCACTGTGTCATTTGATTTGACTTATGGAATTGTGAAAATTCGTTAATGGATGGATGATAGCAACAGGTCACACAGGTGTGTTTAACTACATCTAATATGGCCCCATACTTTTCTTTTTTTCGTAGCAGAGAGGGACGATCTTCTTGACTCTCAGAGATCAAGTTGCGTTACCGTAATCGTCGTCCCTCTACCCGAGATTCTCTCTGTCGTTGATTTCGAAACCCTAACCTCCTCCTTCACCGTCCCTCTCTCTGATTCGCGTTTTCTGGATCGAAGATGGTAGCTGCTGGCAAGTCCGATCTTTCCTTGCCCAAAACTTTCGCCTGCAGTGCCTTCGCTGCTTGCGTCGGCGAGGTAATTGCTGGATTCCTCAATCATCCATTGTATTTTACTTTTGTTTTTGTTTCTTATAGTTGAGTATGCTTCTTCTATTGTATCGCTCAAGTATTTGTTGGAGTACTGTGTGTTATGATCCGGAGTTGTTAGTTCTATTTGCTTTTCACCTTCGCGGAAATGTGTGTCGAATTTAGTTGAATTTTCCGATGAGATTGATCTTTATCTTCTTGTATCATCGTATAGCTAAAGGATCGTGGTATTACCTTCTCCAGATTATGTGATTTAGCTTTGATAGAAGTTATTTGATATCTACATTTCAGCTCGTTGTATGAGGTGAAACGATCAGATCTGTGGCCAGAATTGAGTTTTTGGCATTTGTATCGCAGTGTTTGACGTTGTTAATTTATATGTTTTAGATATATATTTTGCGAAACACTGAATGGAATTGATTTGAGCATTTTCATTTCTTATGCAACGCGTAGAACAAACTGTATCCTTTTGTTTGGCTGTGCTGCTTCCTCAGATAATTCTATGTTGCACCATCGGTATTTGACTTGTTAGACGATGTTTTGAAATTTTTTACTGACCAGATATGCACAATTCCGTTGGACACTGCTAAAGTTAGGCTTCAGCTCCAAAAGTCTGCACTTGCTGGTGATGTTACTCTGCCTAAATATCGGGGATTGTTGGGAACTGTTGGTACCATAGCAAGGGAAGAAGGGCTTCGTTCACTATGGAAAGGTGTTGTACCTGGATTGCATCGTCAATGCCTGTTTGGAGGTCTAAGGATTGGAATGTATGAGCCGGTGGGTTACAAAATTACTTCTTTCATGCTCCAGAAAATGCGCTTAAACTCACTGTCTTCGTAGTTACTACCGAATGCCTTAACCAATTTTATTCTCTTCAGGTGAAAAACTTGTATGTTGGGAAAGACTTTGTAGGTGATGTTCCATTGAGCAAGAAAATCCTTGCTGGTTTGACAACAGGTGAGCAGAATGGTGGAAGAAACCCAGTATATAAGTTTTCTTCTTTATCACTTAATAGGCTGTTGTTGTTGTCTAACTCTCAGGTGCACTGGGTATCATGGTAGCAAATCCCACTGATCTTGTGAAAGTTAGACTTCAGGCTGAAGGAAAACTAGCTCCAGGTGCGCCAAGACGGTATTCTGGAGCGCTGAATGCGTATTCAACAATTGTGAGACAGGTAGTTATCCCGCCTTGGAAGTTGAGATGTGCATAAGTTGCTTCAAATCTGCTTCATATCTTATTAATCTGGCTCTGACAGGAAGGAGTCAGAGCTCTTTGGACTGGTCTTGGGCCTAACGTAGCAAGAAACGCAATTATCAATGCTGCTGAATTAGCAAGTTATGATCAAGTGAAACAGGTATAAAACAAATGATTCTCTGTCTCTCTTGTCTAAGTTACTTTAAGGATCCTGATATTTTAACCAACATTCCTGTTTTTTTGGTTCAGTCAATCTTGAAGATTCCGGGTTTCACTGACAATGTAGTCACACATATTCTATCTGGACTGGGGGCTGGATTCTTTGCTGTCTGCATCGGCTCTCCTGTTGACGTGGTACGGTATTTACACATGACATTGAACCTTGAGTTTGTTCACTACGTTTCCTGATTCTCTTCTTGAATCTTGTTGTGGGGCAGGTTAAGTCGAGAATGATGGGAGATTCTGGTGCTTACAAAGGTACCATTGACTGCTTCATCAAAACTCTGAAGAACGACGTAAGCAACTCTATTTCTATGTCCTCTCTGGAAACCTTGTTCTAAACAATAACCCCAGAAAATGTTTTTAACCCTTTTAAGCTTTCCTCCACAGGGTCCTATGGCATTTTACAAGGGTTTCATCCCCAACTTCGGACGCCTTGGCTCATGGAACGTCATCATGTTTTTGACCCTTGAACAGGTAACAACTAATAAAAAATTTATTGTATCGAATTCGAATCAATCTCGCAAAGCCTTGTTTCTCATTTTCTAATCCCTGTTCTTAATACTTTAAATCCAGGCAAAGAAGTATGTCCGGGAACTAGATTCGTCCAAAAGAAACTGAGACGCAAATTTTTAAGCAGAGAGAATAAGAGTTACTAGATTGTTTTCTTCTTGATTTCGGTTATTGAGAGAGACCAGAACTTGGTCGAATATTGTTTCGGAATAGAGACTCAGTTTTCAAGTAACATTGTGAAATAAAATTTCTATGAATTGCTCACATTTTGGCTGTACCATTCCAACATTTATCAAAAAAGCATACATTTTCTCCTCTCTTTTTTTCTTCCACAAAACTGAGAAATCAATAAAAAAGAAGAAGAAACTCTTGAAGAAGAAGAAGAGGTGAACAACATCTCAGCTTAGTTTCTTATTTTCTGGAAAAGCCAATATCTGGAATCTAAGGTAAAGCTCTCTAGCTTTGTTGCAGATAAACACCAGAGATCCATCTATGTAATCCTCATATCTCTCATAGATAGCTGGAGCCGTCACAACCACCAAAACGCCTGCCAAAATAACCACAAAATGAATCTCCAGCTCAAACCATTCCAAGTCTATGAAAGATTTACATTTACTTACCAGTATGGCAAAGTGTCTGAAAATCCATAAGGCTTCCGATGAATGAGATAAAAAACAGAGAGACTGCTACTTTGATATACAATTCTGAGTCTCTTCCTATTGCAATGTCATACGAAACTTGTAGTAGTTTATTCACATGGATGCGTAACAATATCGAAGCTTCTTCTGCCATGACTTCACTTATTTGAAACTCTGGCAATGGCGGTGATGGCCTGCAAGGAAATTGAAGTAGAATTGAAGAAAATATTTATTACACAATTGGAAACTCTTTAATACTTTTAAGTACCTGTTGAGAATGGATGCAGATTTGGACCAGAGGAAGAGAATAGAGAGCAAGAGGAGAAGAACACTTGAAAAAAGAGTGATGATGGTGTAATCAAATGACTCGAACACCATCCATGAAGCTATTGTCACTGTAACTATACCAACACTCACATTCTTCTTCCTCCACAGCATCACATCCGCAACTGCCGATTCATTTCAGTTTTGGTGAGAGATCACTTAAGTTTTTAAAGGTTTTGGATTTTGATTCACTTACCATTTCCACCTCCCAGAATCTCATGTATTGTCTTCTCTCTGCTGAACAATTTTTCCGAAGAAGAACCCATTTGAGAAGAAAGATGAGCAAACTTGGATTCAGATTTTCTCAGATCCCAAAAGCCACCCAGATATGTATTGTCGGTCTGAATGTCAGAAACAGATCATCATGTGCAAAGGCTCAAATTGAAGGAGCCTGATGAATCAGAAGCAGAGAGTTAAAAAAAAAAGAAAAAAAAAAGTGAAGAGACTAAAGTTGGGTCATCACCATCATCATCAAAGCCATCAACTTTGAATATAGTTAATTAATAATTCAAAACTATGTGCTATGCTCTGTTAAGGCAAAAAAAAAAAAAAAGTGTTTATTGGCCTCTCGATATGTATATATCACCTTTCAGCCTAAAAGTGTGGTATTTGTATAGCAGGTTTTTCAAACTGTAAAAGTTCGCCAGATAGGACTAATGGATAAAATTTACACCATTTACATTTTTTTTAAAAACTGTAGGGTTTCATATCATTAAAATTGAGTCTATTTATTTAGTCAACTGAATTAAATACTTACCTAGAACATCTTGAAAAATAACTTATATTTCTTTTTGCCTCACATGAATTCGAATACCGGATCTTCGGGTTGGGACCCGAAAATGTTATATCCTTTATAGTTTATTCTCAATTTCAGATTGTCAGAATTTAAGATGGCTTTGAAAATGAGATTTACCAAACAGGAAACAAACCAACACATTTCATAAAAACATTTATCCTCTGGCTTCTTTCGATGTAAGGGTTTTTTTTTTCTCTGTTCGGTATGTAACTTGTTTGATAACTCTTCATAACAAACCAAAACAAACAAAGTGAATATTCCTCACCTCCATCAATAAGACTTGTTCTCTATTTTCTCTGCTACTTTTGTTTCTCAGTTTCCTTTTGAGAAGTCCCCACAGCTCCGAGATGGGCCCCAGCCGCAGAAGCATCAAGCAAACTAGCTGCAATAGCTGCCTTCAAGTCATCGTCTTCCATCTCTGAAAAAGCCCGCACTTCCTCACGTGACAATGCCTGGTTTGGTCTTTGTTGATCGATATTGTCATTAGTTCTGTTGTTGCCGACAGAAGAACCCTGTACCGAGCTTGTGTTCTTTATTATTTTCTCTGCATCTTCAGGAGAAAGCCACTGCCCAAAACTGTTGGAAGCTTCAGAAGAAGACGACATGGGACATTCCTGTGGAAAATTTCCTTTCACTATGAAGATACTCCATCCTGAGCCTTTGAGAGAGTCGAGAAACGCAGAAAGGTAGAACTTCGACAAATGTTGCGGGGCAGCGAGTAGGCTGTCAAAGTTATACCATTCTCCATTCACTTTCCTTATGCAAAACCAATGGTCATGCAAGTGGCAGATGAAGGCACTTTCAAGCTCAGGGTCTATCTGCGCAGGCTCTGCGTCTGGACAATTGAGTGGAATCACCTGTAGATCCCACACTTCCAAAGCCTTCTGCAAAACCTATCAATCAAATAGAAGTTTCTTCAGCAAGACTAGATTTACTTTGCAAGACTTAGATGCTACACAGATCACTTAAAACCCCTCTGTGTTGCAACAGACTTATCAATCAATTAGCTTTAAAGCTATCCAGGAAAATATAGATGATGATACCTCTTACACGAGACAATCCGAATCAAAACTAAAGTGAGTAATTAAAGATACAAAACCGTACAAATAACTAACATATCCAAAATCATGAGTCCCTAGATAAGAGAAACCCTCTTAAAGTTCCTCCATTTCTCAGCATAACAATGTTCGCGCAAAGAAGCTATGAGTTTAACTCAGTAAAGGCCACAAAATTCAACATTTACTGATCTCAATTCTTCTTGAATCAATTTTTAGCACTTAGCTATTAAAGTTCACATCTTCAAATGAAACCATAAATCTTCAAAAGGTTTTCACTTTACTCTAACTTAGGCACCAAATGCATCATAAAATCGAAACCCTAATTTTGCCCAAACTTCCAAATACACAATTAAGAAAGGGCTTACAATATCTAATTATTGATGCGACTCAGGGATTTTCATTTTTGCACATAAAAGAAAACAAGCAATCAAGAAATAGCGTTTGTTCGTACCTGGATACTAAAATCGCCGCCGAGAGAAACATTATGCGACTCCTCAGAGAAGAAATCGCCGGCGGAAAATCCACCGGTGGCAGAGCCTTCAAGCATGACCTGACGCTCCTTCCCGTCGAGATCAGATGCGACGGCAGCCAAATCGAATTCGGAGAAGAAAGGTCCCTGCAACACTGTGTTGACGCAGTGTACGGCGCACAGATTTGACTCTTGCACCTCGTGATATAACATTCCTCCGTTGCTCGTTCGCTCCATCTCCGATAAAGATTTGCAAACAGAACCCTAATTTCACTGATTCCGTAATGAATATTTATATTGCAGCGATGTGAAAGTCTCAAGAGATTATGAAGCGAAGAAGATGAAGAAGGAAAGGAAGCAGCGATGTGCGATTAAAGTTACAGACTACTTTACCCTTTAAATTATTTAAATAAGAAATATTTAAAGGACGGAAGAGAATTAAAAATAAAATAAAGGGTGCCACGTGTAATAATAACTGACTTCGTACCTTGTAAGCCTTTTCTTTATTTTGCAGATAAGCCCGAAACTGTTTCAAGGTAGGCCCAATAAGTAATATCTATAAACCTGTATATTAAACAGATAGATATTATTTACGTATTCGTGCTTCCCAAGATAGTTTGTCGAAACTATTGAGACTTAATCGATGGTGACTTCTCAGGCTGTGATGGATGTGATCAGGTGGGTTATGCCTGCTTTCGCCAACTATATTGTTCGACTTCGTGAGATTTCGCTTCTCCAGATGTTATCGACTTCGATTACTCTGCGTCGAACACGTTCTTCAAACTCAAGCCAAATCTCAATCCCAGAAATCGAATCTCTACCTCGTTTTCGAGTATCTTGATACTGATCTCAAGAAATTCATCGATTCGTATAGGAAAGGTCCTAATCCTAAGCCTCGTGAGCCTTCTTTGATCCAGAAGTTGATGTTTCAGCTCTGTAAAGGCGTTGCACATTGTCATAGTCATGGTGTGCTTGATCGTGATTTGAAACCACAGAATCTTCTTCTGGTGAAAGATAAAGAACTTCTTAAAATTGCTGATTTGGGTCTTGGTCGTGCATTTACTGTTCCGCTTAAGTCCTTTACGCATGAGATTGTTACTCTTTGGTATAGAGCTCCTGAAGTTCTTCTTGGCTCTACTCATTATTCAACTGCTGTTGACATTTGGTCTGTTGGTTGCATCTTAGATTAGTCTCAGTGATATTTTTGCTGCCTTTAGATTTGTCTCTTTGTGTTGTGATTTTTGTGTTTATGTTGTTTGCATCTTTGAATTTGCAACAGCTCAGATAGTTCGGAGGCAAGCTCTTTTCCCTGGTGATTCTGAGTGTCAGCAACTGCTTCATATCTTTAGGTATTTTGAATTTACCTTTCATTGATTCTTCTGGTTTTCTCCAGTTTTGATACCCTTTGCTTTAGCTACAATGCATCATTGAATGATACAGCTATCTATCAATTGAGAACAATAGACCTTATATACTGTTTTTGCTGAATACAAGTTATTTTTGGATTCAGCCTTTGTATCATTAGCATTCTTGTATAGAGAGTATGATCTTACTAATGGTGTTTTTGGTTCATGGAGATTGTTAGGAACACCAATTGAGCTGCAATGGCCGGGTGTTACGGCTCTGCGTGATTGGCATGTCTACCTAAAGTGGGAGGTGAAAGATTTAGCTCTTGCTGTTCCTTTTCTTTCGCCTCAAGGAGTTGATCTTCTCACGGTAATGATCACAGGATATGAATATTACTGTTGCAAAGTAGCTCTTGCTTCTGCTTTTCCCCTATTTCCTAAGCTGAAATGCTTTGTTAAGTCTTTCTCCTTTCATCTGATTGAACCTATGTTTGAACAGCTGCAGAAAATGCTCAAGTACAATCCAGCCGAAAGAATTTCAGCAAAAACAGCACTTGATCACCCATATTTTGACAGCCTTGACAAGTCTCAGTTCTGAAGCGAAAACACAAGTTCATTGCCGAATCTGTTGTCATCGTCTTGGTGAAGATAAAACATATAATTTCTGTTGGTTTCAGACACTGTCTGGATTAAAGAATTGTAGTCTTGTAGAAAAAAACTGGTAAAGCTTGTTTTCTCAAGTGAATGTAAAACACAATTGCGTGGTAGCAGATGAGATGATTCCTAAAGATTGCTTGTTTTTGTGCCTTCAACTATTCATACACGCTTATTGCTCAACTTTCTGATGTCAATTTTGACAATTACCGTGACACGTTAAAAGTCAAGTAGGATTGAAATACAATTTTGTCAAACCCAAATGTTACGTACAATG
Source organism: Cardamine chenopodiifolia (assembly GCA_963922655.1). Classification (NCBI taxonomy): domain Eukaryota; kingdom Viridiplantae; phylum Streptophyta; class Magnoliopsida; order Brassicales; family Brassicaceae; genus Cardamine; species Cardamine chenopodiifolia. The sequence goes on from OZ000463.1 coordinate 15,305,059, forward strand.
GTATTAGTGTACATAATTGGCATTCTGACACTCAAACACATGCCCACAAATCGTTTACAACACACATGGCTGCTCAAAGACACTAAGTTAAACAGATTGATCGCTACACACAATTGAAGGAAACCAAATAATATAGTAGAAGTAGTTGTAGAAGTAGCTAACGATGATGATGTGATGTGAAATCAATTGGACCACACATGAACAAGGCCATGTCTGTTTCCTGTGTATATCTCATTGCGTTCTTCGTCATAGAAAAGAGCGGTTATGTCTTCCAAAGCTTCCGCTACAGCGTTTCTTCTTTGCTTTGAGTTCTTCCCCAAACAACTGCTACTGCTCTCATCTTCTTTTGGAGGTCCACTGCTTGGTGTTATTTTAGCTAAGCATTTCCCAGTCAATATATTGCTGATATTGATCGATCCAGCTGCATCATCAGCCCACAAAACACCATAAATCAATCTCAATCAGTGAGAATTGTTAGTTTAAAGGGTTATGTATCTTCACGGGCTTATTATACTTACCATTTCCTTCTATCCACTGATCTTCAGTATCAGCTTTGCAGTACGAGATGATCAGATCTTGATCACTTGTTATGTAGATATTATTTGTGTTACAGTCTGGATGCCATAGAAGATGATCCTCAAAGGAAGTCACGAGCTCTCCACGAAAATTCCACACAGACACGTTTCGATTCCTGAATGTTAGAAACAACTGGTTCTCATACAGAAATATGAATGCAGATGGTGTCATGAACTCTGATCTACTAACTTCCATTAGCTCGGCGTTTCGGACCTGAGTTGACAAACCAGAAACAAATCATTATAAAAAAATACGTGTAAAACAAAAGCTAAAAGATTTGATTGAATCAGATAAAAATCAACTCACGTCAAGAATTTGAAGATTCTCATTCTCTTGCTTAACAAGAAGTTTCTCATTGAATTGTTCAATGAAATCAACTTTCTTGTTTCTGTGAAGCAAATGATTAAAGGACTTGAGAACTGTGCCATCTTCTATCGACAGAATCTTCAAAGGAACATGACTGGTAGCTCTCTTGAAAATCAATAACATTATCCCTGGACTGGAGCAGGGAAACAAGTGAGAGTTAAAAAGTAAACATAACTAAGTCACAAGTCATTCAATCCAATCTAGTGGACAGAAAAGTTATAAAAGCAAAACAGATGAAGGGCTAAAACCAGATGAAGAGTAGTTACCTGATTTTAATTTCCTGGACATGTTTATCCGATATCGAATAAAGCATGGTATAGTTTTTAAGATCAAAAACCTTGTACACACTGCAGAAACAGCTATTGGGCTCAGAGGAAGAAACTTGTAGTCACAAAATTTAGGTTGTGAAGACCAGAAAATAACCTGTCCTGCGCAGAATAAGTCAGCACCTTCCCATTGACATCATCAAACTCTACAAAACCAGGCCACTTCAATGATTCAGACTCAAAAAGAGCAAACCCTGCATCTGGCTGACCTCTCAGAATATACCTAACAGTTGAAATAGACACATTAGTTTGAAATAACCCAGTAAAATAGACACCAGCTATAAACCAATATGGGAGACAACATACTCAATTCGAGTGGATCTGCATTTCAAAGAGCTGAAATTGTCTGAAGCATAAACTGAAACAGTGATGAGAGAATCATTGTTCTTGTTATAGAACAAGCTCCGAATAACTTCATCTGGACTAACATTCAAAAAGCAAATCCTTTTGTTCGTCTCTGCAATTAAATCAAGAAAAATCCAAAAGGTAAAACATTTAAAGTCCACACATAAACAAAAAGGTGAAATAGTAGTCAAAGTTACGCAAATAACCTCTACTGAAAGCTGCGCAAACACCACAATGAGCAAGCGCAAAGACAATGTCCCTTGCAGCTACAATCTCGATAACTTTAGTTCTTTTCATCAAAAACGGTAATGCAACTAAACAATGTCCTTTGGGATCGTGAGTATCATATTGCTCCTACGAATATCAAACTCAGTACTTAAGCTAAACATATTAACAGAATTTGAGTATATATTGAGCATTTATAGGGTTTGGGAGAGAGAATTTCAAAATCCTATAAATTAGGGCAAAATTAAAAAGATTGAAGAAGAAAGAGCATACCACGAGACGCATGTTACGAAATCTCTCCTGGGCAGTGCTAATAGAGAAAGCTCGATCTTTACGAGATGAGATTTCTCTTCGTTGAAGCTTTTTAACACTGTTGACGAATCCATCGGGTTGAGGCCTTTTTTTAGCCACGACTCTTCTTCCACTGCAAGGTCTAGGGCTAGCTGTAATCCTTCTTCCTTCCATTTGCTTCTTCTTCCTCCTTTGAGAGCAGCCCCAATATTAAAGAGCAGGTTTCGAATTTTTTTGAAACCCTAAACGATGAGGAAGACGGAAGAAGAGGCGGGAGCAGTTTTGACGAAAACCTAAGGGAAGGAGAAGAAATGAGAGTTCGGTATCTCCAGAGGGAAGACGAGAAGTGACGTCTACTACATGAGACTGACGTAAGAGTTTCTGCAGATTTAGATTGGAAATGGCTTGATTCAATGTCTCTAAGCTCTTTCTTTCAAAGTCCCATTTCCGAGCACGAACCAGCCGAACCAATACGAATCATTTTTGCGCAAATTGAAGACAAACAAAAAAAGATTAAAATATTTTAAAACGGAACGTTTCGGGATTAAAAAAATTAGCCTTTATGGGCTGTGATGACCCAATAACATCTTACAAGGATAATCGTTTCATTTACTCTTGCAGTCGCAAAACAATTTTCTTCTGAAAAATATACTACTCTCATGTAACTTACTTTGTTTTTATTTTATTTTTTGAAATAGCATTTTCCTATCTTCCATTAGTTGAATAAATTCTTTTAAAAATTTGGACGATATGTTCATTTGCTATTGTGCATATGTTTGGATGAAAAAATTGCCGAAGATTTAAAAGCTCTATCTGTGGTCATATTTATCACAAATAGTAAATTCGAATCTGAACGCGTACTAAGAATTTAAATCTGAATTACTGCGTTTTTGTTGGTATTATTTACAATTACAACTATATAATTAAAGATAAAATTATAACGTTATTATTTTTTATTTAAAAATAATAAAATAGAAGATGAGCTTTTAAGATTTTTTAAAAACAAAATAGTCCACTTTTTTTTGTCGTCTGAATAATATTATGATCACACCACAAAGGTAGCATAAATCGCATTTGAAGCCAAGCTTCTTAATTATTTGAATCCATATTTCTATAAGTGGCTTCAAGCTCTCCTAATATGCCAAAATCCCATTCACACATTATATTTGTCGTGAGCAAGCGTATTCGTAAATCCAACCGGTGCATTTGCTGCATAATTTCCGGTATCATCTTAACCATCCTATTCCTCATCTTCCTCATTGCCTTAATCTTGGCATTGACGATTTACAAACCGATAACACGGATCCAATCAGCCACAGTACAAGGTGTCACCTTGCGTATATCCTTACCATTTGATGTCCATCTAAATTTCACCCTTAGTCTCCAGATTCTTGTCGAGAATCGCAACCGTCTGAGTTTCAAACATGGATAGGGAAGACATTAGTTTTATACAGGGAGAAGCAAGTGAGTGATGTTGATCTTCCCGCCGGGACTTACCCAGCCAAAGGTTCATCGATTCTACCGTGTCGTCTTACTTTTCAGATTGATAAGTTTGTTTCCGACATAAGTGGTATCATGAAAGACATTGGGTGGAAAGATTGTGTTGGAAACAAAGACAAAGATCCCAGGGAAAGTCAAAGTTATTGGGAATCTTCAACAAACACTTAGTTGATATATCGGATTGTACAATCACCATAGACTTCCCTTCTATGAAAGTGCAGAATCAAGTATGTCAAACCGGCACTAAGCTGTGAATTAACTTCATCTTCTTGTAAACATATAGGCCAAAACATAGATTATTATTTCATACACTAATAAAGACTGTATTTTTAATTCTCCCTCTCTCGATCATAAGTTCAACTCCACTGAATACTTCTGAATTCTTGATAAAAAAAACTCTTAATCAGAAAAAGCTAAAGCATCCATCTATTTGCTCATAGTTTCAACTTTTAAGAAAGCATTTACCAATTGAAAGCTCACAAAACAAAACAAATGATCTCATATCTGCATTAACAACTGTTTTTTGATATTACAAAGCAAAAAGTCGAGTGACAGGGCAATTAAAGAGACAAATATTGACCTTAGACAAGCTCAATGTAAGCCATTGGAGCATTATCACCTCTCCTTGGAAGAGTTCTGATGATTCTCGTATAACCACCGTTTCGCTCACCGTATCTATCAGGAACCTCTGCAAACAGAGCATGAACGATCTGCTTCTCGTAGATATATCCCAGGGCTTGTCTTCTCTTATGCAGAGAACCATCTTTGGCTAAAGTTATCATCTTATCCACAAACTTCCTCATCGCACTGGCTCTGGCTCGAGTAGTCTTGATTCTACCGTGCTTAAGTAGCTGCGTCGTGAGTCCTCGCAATAGAGCTTTGCGCTGGTCCGGTGGTCTGTTCAGCTTTGGAACTCGTCGTCCATGTCTCATCGCGTAAACACGACCACCACCATCGACAATTTTGAATCCATTCTCAAAGCTTTTCCAATCTGCGTTCGAATTGAAAACCCTAACGATTTTGGAAATTCAGTTGAGCCAAAATTGAAACTGTTGAGTCTCTGCGAAAGTGATAATTTACCTGGAAGTCCAATTGAGAGAAGAGGATTGACCGGATTGAGACCAGAGAAAGATGGGAGCGAAGGAGGAGAGACTGGGAGGCGAAGTGTAGTGACCGGACGGTGAGAAGACGAGGAGGAAGGTAACCGGAAAGATGAAGCAGAAGGAAGAGCTGATTTGAGAGAAGACATGCTCCAAACTTTGCTCACTGAATCTGTAGGCGTCGCCATTACCGTTGGAATTGCCATTAGAGTGTGATTCTCTCTCCAACAAAGACGATTCTGCAGGAGTGTTGGAAAGGATAAGGGATAGAGGAAGAGGACTGGGTTTATCAGAAACCTTCTGATGGGCCTTAATGGGCCCAAGTAACGGTAGCTCTGACTTATTTACACAATGTTGCAATTCAATAAGCCTACATGAGACTTTCATTTGCCAAACAGATATTTGCATTTGATTTACGACTGCTTTGGGCTATGTAATGTCTCAATTATTTGGGCCATACATATATTAACATTGTTGTTGGTTTTACTTAGCTTAGAAACTACGCTATTTTTTTCCAGGGCATCTGAAATGGAACGTGCGACTAAAAAATCGATTACTTGCTGAAATTCGTATTTGGCCCAAATAATATAAAAATAAAATAAATAATAAAAAAATGTTGAAAACTACATTTAATTTTATTTAATTTTCTAGCGTGGAGAAAAATATGTTACACTTTAGTTGTTAGCATGGAGAAAAGTAAGCACTATTTAAAGTACAAAGGGCAAAAATGACTTTCCGAATATGAACTTGAAGAAAGACACTCAGCTTTTTACGCTGAGATCTTTCATATTGAGCCGTGTGTTTGGGTTGTGTAGAAAATTAACAAAAGCTAATTTAAAATGAAAAATGGAAAAAAGGAGATCGTAAAAAGCGTGGATGATTTCGTCTAGGGTTCACTGCCGCGGCTTGGCCATGCTAATATTATATGGCCATGGGGTCTAGTGTTTGACGTACAAAAGTCTAAAAACTGTCAGTCAAACAGGTCCAAAACTCAGTAAAAATAATAATATAAAAATTAAAAATTGTTAAAAAAGGACAAAAGGGAAAAGAAGAGGATGCAGATGAAAGCAAAATGTCAAACACTAGTTTCAGATTTTATCGGGAACTGGGGTTCGACAGTTGGTGTAATGGCCTCATCAAAACATGTGCATCTCTTTACTTCTTTGGTCTATTGTATTTACTGTTTAAGTTCTACGTCTTGTCCAGTTGCTCATATGCAATGTAAATGCCAATTGATATTTTAGAAGGGACTTCTCTCTTTTTCTGATTCTGATAAAACGGAACTTGGCTTCTTCTTCTTTCCCCACTCTCTCTTTCGATTAGGCTAATTTAAGGAAAACATCTTGCTAATTTTAGGACAAACCAATTATATTGTTAATACGATATTTTTCTTCATAAATACCAAAAATATATTGAGCCATGTCTTAAAAACATCCACACATTGTCCATATCCAAAATCTTGAGCTCCTGATGTATCTCTTTCACTGTTCATATTTGTAACTTTCAAAATTTTTGACTCGTTTATGTTTATTTCGTAAATACGGATGCAAATAAACATTTAACCGCATAAAAATGTTGGTGTATTGATTATGTCTCACATTGGATGTGGTAGTATAAACGAGCGACGGACTTAACGGACACACTCCCATCTATGTATGCTCATTACCACATAAGTCTTTCGATTGTGAGAAGGATTTATTGAGTTCATCTCTTTAACCAAGCTTACTTATTCAATGTTGCGATCCGACTCCTAATCTAATAATACAATAAACTTTAAAGCATTCGACCTTTTTACAAGACGTGTTCATGTAATAAAATTTTGCCTAAGTAATGTAGTACTCGACTTTAAAGCATTCGACCTTTTAACTTCATCTTAGTAAGTAAATACCGTTTACATATATACGTATTAAATACTTTGTTGGTTTTGAATAAAGGTTTTCGTGCTGAAAAATTTGAATAATGTCTCATAATTAAAACAATTTTAATATGCACTATTCAACCGTTCAACCATGGAGACTCATAACATACAGTTTTTTAGGAGATCAAATATTTTAGTCCATGTATCAAATTTAATCCTAGTATCTAAATCGTATTGGTAAAAAAAGAAAATGAACCGCAACAACTATGATATTCAGATATCTAGTGGAGTATTCGTAAAAAGGATTAAATATTCCACGAAACTGAGCTAAATTATTATATACCAATCAAAATATTATCTTCTTGTTTGTTGTTATTTTGGGAGTGAGAGAGAAGTGGGGAAAGAAAATAGATGGATCGGCAAAAGGAAGACGTCAAACACGCAACGACGAACATTTCCGATCACCCACCTAATCTCTTCCCATTTATATTATTTTCAACTCAATTAATTGAAAAAAAAAGATAGAGAAAGAGAAGAAGAGTTAATATGAATAGAGATAGATAAGAGTCATTAAATGTAGGAAGCGACATTCACAATAATTCGAAAGGAGGAAGACGAGCTAGATACGGCCAGGCTCAGTGTCCTCGTCCACCTCAATTACCAAACCCCTTTTCTTTCGGATTCATCTCCCAACACACTTCCTTTTAAATTTTGTACTCTCACTGTTTTTGTTTTGCTTTTTCATATATCATCGGAGATCGTGAAGAAGATGAAGTAATTTAAGAATCCCCATAGATACAAAAGAAAGAAAGAAAGAGAGAAGATTTAGCTACAAAACCCTTTTCTGTTTGGATTTTCGAATTTTTAACCCTTTTCCCCTATTTATAACCATGCAATCCCACGACCAACCCTTCACTCTCCATGGCGGAATCCGGCGATTTCAACGGCGGTAGTCCCCTGAGAACCACTTCTTCCGGCAGTACCAGCAGCAATAACCGTAGTGCTCCTCCTCCAGCGATGGTGCGAAAGAGATTAGCTTCCGAGATGTCTTCTAATCCTGACTATAACCAACACCACTCATCTCGTCCTCCTCGCCGTGCCTCTCACCTCCATGACCCCAACTACACGGCAATTTCACCACAACCGTCTCTTACGGCGGCGACGGCTATAGCTTCTCAGCCAAACCCACCACTCTCCGTCTGTGGCTTCTCCGGTCTACCGGTTTTTCCTTCAGACCGTGGTGGTAACCGGACGGCGATGTCTGTACAACCAATGGATCAAGACTCATCTTCTTCTTCTTCACCTACTGTTTGGGTTGACGCCATTATCAGAGACCTTATCCATTCCTCAACTTCAGTCTCAATCCCTCAACTTATTCAAAACGTTAGAGACATTATCTTCCCTTGTAACCCAAATCTCGGTGCTCTTCTTGAATACAGACTCCGTTCTCTCATGCTTCTTGATCCTTCTTCCTCTGACCCTTCTCCTCAACCTTTTGACCCACTCTATCAGATCTCCAACAATCCTCCTCCTGTAACACAGCAACAACAACAACAGCATAAGTCTCCTCCTCCGATTCAACAACAAGACAGGGAAAATTCATCCACCGATGCACCACCACAAGAGACGGTGACTAACACGGCCACCGTACCCGCCGTGCAAGGAAACACGGCGGAGGCGTTAAGAGAAAGGAAGGAAGATATTAAGAGACAGAAACAAGACGAAGAAGGTTTACACCTTCTCACATTACTGCTACAGTGTGCTGAAGCTGTCTCTGCTGATAATCTCGAAGAAGCTAATAAGCTTCTCCTTGAAATCTCTCAGGTATCTACTCCTTACGGAACCTCAGCGCAGAGAGTAGCTGCTTACTTCTCAGAAGCTATGTCAGCGAGATTACTCAACTCGTGTCTCGGGATTTACGCGGCTTTGCCTTCACGGTGGATGCCTCAAACGCATAGCTTGAAGATGGTCTCTGCGTTTCAGGTCTTCAATGGGATAAGCCCTTTAGTGAAATTCTCACACTTCACAGCTAATCAAGCGATTCAAGAAGCGTTTGAGAAAGAAGAGAGTGTACACATCATCGACTTAGACATCATGCAGGGACTTCAATGGCCTGGTTTATTCCACATTCTTGCTTCTAGACCTGGAGGACCTCCTCACGTGCGTCTCACGGGACTTGGTACCTCCATGGAAGCTCTTCAAGCCACTGGGAAACGTCTTTCGGATTTTGCTGATAAGCTTGGCCTACCTTTCGAATTCTGTCCTTTAGCTGAGAAAGTTGGAAACTTGGATTCAGAGAGACTTAATGTGAGGAAAAGAGAAGCTCTTGCTGTTCACTGGCTTCAACATTCTCTCTATGATGTTACTGGCTCTGATGCACACACCCTCTGGTTACTTCAAAGGTAATATTACTTTACTACTATCACTGTTAGATATAAATTACTAAGAGTTTTGGAGAGAGCGGTTTATAAAAGTGGTTTCTTTTGGTGAATGATTGGGGAATGAACAGATTAGCTCCTAAAGTTGTGACAGTAGTGGAACAAGACCTGAGCCATGCTGGTTCATTCTTGGGAAGATTTGTAGAAGCAATACATTACTACTCGGCACTGTTTGATTCGTTGGGAGCGAGCTACGGAGAAGAGAGTGAAGAGAGGCATGTAGTGGAGCAACAGCTATTGTCGAAAGAGATTCGGAATGTTTTGGCAGTTGGAGGACCTTCGAGGACCGGTGAAGTGAAGTTTGAGAGCTGGAGGGAGAAAATGCAGCAATGTGGATTCAAAGGTATATCATTAGCTGGTAATGCAGCCACACAAGCGACTCTTCTATTGGGAATGTTTCCTTCGGATGGTTACACTTTGGTTGATGATAATGGTACGCTTAAGCTTGGATGGAAAGATCTTTCGTTACTCACTGCTTCAGCTTGGACACCTCGTTCTTGATTTTCTTCTCTCTTTTCATCAACAATGACCATAAATAGATTTACCTGCGTTTCCTTTTTACTTTTTTTTTTTTGTAATCTATTGAAAAGAGAGGATTTTAGAGCCATTTTGTTGTCTCACACTCTCACTCTGTGATCCTGCCTGATTGGTGGAATACATGGAAGTTGATCTTGAAAATTAGAGGAAGATGATAATTCAAGAGAACATCAGTGTGATACATTAAAATTAAAAAATTAAAACACGTTCACCATATCTCTTGCTTTAGGGATATAGTGAAAATAGTACATAAATGTTTATGATGATGGTATCACAGACACTTTCTAAAAGGTTATCGACTTTTTAAAGGTTGTTAATGTGCAGCAGCATCTGCTAGACCGTTCGAGCCGTAAGTGTAGTTTGTTTAACTAATTTATCATTATTATTTTTTAACATCATGACTAATTCATCACTTATGTTGAAAATGTTGTATGTGAATGCACAATCATTTGCATAATTTTTTTTGGATATTTTAGATGAAAAATGGTAAAATAATTAAAGAATAAAATAAAAAAATAACTCACTTGTAATATGTTGGCCTTTTCATCTTGTAACTCATCGGTACTTTTATCATATATATATATGTTTGCCTTTTCATCTCGTCTTCAACAACGACGAAACCCTAATCTGGTTAACCTCGATTTGGCCAAGTCCACTGCGGAGCTCTGAATTCATCTCTTTCGAAATTGATCGATCCCTGTTGAATTCTTTTTTAATTTGATACACCCAGTTTTTCAATGTTATTCTGTTGAATTCTCACGGTAGAGCTCGAGTATTCTGTAATTGAAACCATTCCTTTTTATACGGCTACTTCATCGCTCAAGTTCTCTCGGTATCAATCTCTTCTCTCTTTGCCGCGTATCTGATTTGTCAGGCTTGTATCTTTCACCTCTGGTTCTCAGCTCCCTGATTTGCGGTCTCTCTCTCTATCTATCTATAGATTACTTATCCCAAGTCTTTGTTCCGCTGTTGTCACAGCTCATCACCATCTTCCATTCACTGGTGTCTTTGGTCCGGCGTCGTCGTACTGCTTTCAGTTCATCGGGGTTTGAGCGTGGTATGCTCATTTTTACCTATTTCATTTCTATAGATCAGAGTATTATTCCTTGTTCGTGGATTTGAGTAGTTCATTTTGTGACGTTTAAGTCTCATTTACTTGGAATTAAGATGAAGCCATAGTTGATTAGCAAATTAAGCATGGCATATATTAACATTGTATGACCTGTATTGTTGATTCTTTTTTACTTTCGAGCCAATGCATGTTTTTTCTACGTAGTCAGAATCTATGGCTAGTTCCAGTTAGATGTCGATATGCATGTTTCTGACGACCTTGCGAGTTTTAATTGCCTTGGATTTATTGTTCAATCTGTTTCATGGTTAATGATTCTTGATTCTTTAGTTTTGTTACTAATAATGTGCCCTTGACTCTCATTTTATGCGAATTCTGGAAGGTGCCTTTCACTTTGGAAGAGTTCTTTTGTTTGAGGCTTTCAGTTTCAAAAGGGGATTGTGAGCAGTCTTGGGAATTCTTCATTATATATGCATTAAGGGATACCTGTTTGTTTGTGTGTGCATTTCAGGAAAGAGCTTCGAACATTAAGTTTCGAATATTCTCTCAAAGATTTGCTCGGTGCACTGGCCGGAAATGGATCCTGGTCGACCTGGTCGTCAGCAAGAATGGGATAATAACAGTGTAATTGTGGTTTTCTCCTTACATATATGGGATGATAAACAAGAAATTTTTAGGGATGTTGTGAATGTCATCCGGAGTGAGAGACGTGGAGTGTGAGGATGTGGATGGGATTTGGCTAACGTCATGATGTTTGTTGCTGACATAGCTTATTCTCTTCAATTCACAGGCTCCGGAGGGTTATGGTACTGAGCACGATCCAAATTATCGGTGAGTGCTAGTTGAATGGACTATATTGATCTAGTTTTTGGTTTTCATGGGTGAATTAACCACATATAATTGCTTTAATTACTTTCACTAATTTGCATTTCATTTACTTTACTTGGTTTGGTTACTTGTGTCTAAAATCTCATGCTCAATTTTTTCTTTACTTTTCTATACTTCCTATACTACATTGCTCTTACAGGTTTGGCGTGTCATATGATGAGAGATATCCTGATGAAAGGTTGATGCAGTATGATGTCTACAATTATCCACCTGGACATAATACTCTTGCTGCTTTGCCCCAATCTAGCAGGCGAAACTATGAAGAAAATTATCCTCGTGAACTGCGTAGGCAAAAAAAGCCTTACGTTGATTCAAATTATGCTGCAGATTATTATCACGATATAGAAGTTGGGAGTCGTAATGGATACTACCGTGATCATGAACACGAAAGGTCGTCACGATATGATGGCTGCAATGACTATTCTTGCAGTGATTATAACAATAGATCTAGAAATTACCATCATAACAGAGATGATAGCCGTGAAAAAGATTATGATTATGCTCGCCGGAGTTATGATACTGATTATGAAAGGGGTAGTGTGAGAGATGGCAATCAAAAGAGCCGGGATTCACAGGATGGAGAGCGGGACTCACGAGATAGAGAATGGGACTCACGTGATAGAGAGTGGAACAAAAGATGTTTCAGCCGTGAAAGAGATGAGAGTCCACATAAGAGATATGAAAAATCACGATCTCGATCTACGGGACGTGGTGAGTTCTCTAGATCAAGATCTCCGAGAGGTCAGAGCCATGGGCAGAGATACCGGGAGGACAGCTATGAGGGCGATCACTGGCATGAAAGTGAGAAGCGAAGTGAATACGAAGATAGACGTGACCAGGATCATTTTTCTGCTGTATATAATATTCTCCCATCCCTGGTTTATATTATTTTGTTGCGAAGACATTTAAAAAATCCTTTCCTAAATTTTTATGGTTTTGCTAGACCCCATCTGCCACTGTTGTTGTGAAGGGTCTCTCGATGAAATCAACAGAAGAAGATCTATACCAGATTATGGTGATCTCTTCTTCATTTTCCGAATTTGTATATCCTCAGAGTTGAGCAATTTTTCTTGCTTGACTTCGTTGTTTTCTTATGCATGATTAGGCTGAATGGGGTCCTCTGCATCATGTCCGTGTGATTCGGGAGCAAAATTCGGGGATTTCTCGTGGGTTTGCATTTATCGATTTCCCCACAGTGGTAATTGCTTTCAACTAAACTGCCAGTTCCTTAGGGCTCTTTCGTGTGATCTGTTCAACCCATTGTGTTCAATTTTATATGTTTGTCTGAGCAGGATGCCGCACGCACCATGATGGACAGAATTGAGCACGATGGTATAGTTTTGGATGGAAGGAAGCTAATTTTACATTACAGGTATGTATAATTATATGACTTTAATTTCGATCTTACATCTGGTCCTAGAAGGATCTTTGATTCGTTACATTCAAATAAAAGTTCCTTTGACCTTTTTAATATCAAACTCTCAGTTAATTGTATAGCATTCTTGCTCTAAATTGTGGTGTGTTGCAGCAGCAACCTTACTTGTAGGGCTGGTGTGTCCCGTAGGCAGGAACATGCTTCTAGGCGCAGTTATGGTGGAAATCGAAGCATGATGGTTGCCACAGATTGGATGTGTACAATCTGTGGCTGTATCAATTTTGCACGGCGAACCTCCTGCTTTCAGGTTGGTGCATTTTTTTTGAAGAAAGTTCTGTAAATTTCATACTCAGGATTAGAGTATAAATCCAATCCATCTGTAAACTATAGATGAAATTACATAGGTCTAGTTGCAAGAGTGGAACTGCTCATTGTGGTTGTCATGTGTTGGTGACGCAATACCAAAAATATAGAACTGATTAAACCCTCAGGCTAAATTTGTTTTGTGTTCCTCAAAAATTGATATCTGTTCCTTTTGTTGAGAAACATGTAGAATGTATTTGCTTGCATTTACAATAGTATGTTTGGCAGTAGATATTGTTTTCATAGTTCGAATATCAAAAAGGGAACTTATATAACTCCCTTGAGCTGATCTTTACTGATAGGTTCTGATATATTTTTCCTTCTAATTTTACACTCTGGTAAGTATTTATTAATAGTTCAATCTTGTGGTGGTCAATTGTATCTATAGCCCTTCTTTGGCATGCAGCAGTCTGTGTCTTGATTAATGTTAGAACACTCAAAAGTCCTAGGTCCGTTATAATACGGAGGAAACAATTTATGGGCTTCGCATAAATGTCTATGATCTCTTTCTCCTTACGCAGTGTTATGAACCCAAGACCAAGGATTCTCCTTCAGCTGATGTAGGTATATCAAACTCAGCACCAGGAAAACGAATTTCAGAGACAGGTTCTGAACAGCATTTTATTTAAGTTGTTTTAAATTTCCTTCTTGGGTCCGAAAACAGTGGAAAGTGTTAAGGCCATAGTTTTTGCACTTTTCTACATGCCATTTATACCTAAGAAACTTCTTCATATCTTCTTTTCCAGCTCCAACTCATGTCTTGGTAGTACGTGGGTTGGATGAAGATGCTGATGAGGAAATGATTCGGTATGAATTTTCCAAACATGCTCCTATCAAGGTTGACAAAAGCCCTTTTGGATTCATTGTGCACTAGGATATTGTAATTTTTACGTCAGTTGACCTAAGTTTTCTCTTTCCACCACTGTGTAGGATCTTCGTCTTGTGAGAGACAAATTCACTCATGTTTCACGAGGATTTGCATTTGTGCATTTCTGTTCGGTAGGTTCTCAAAGCCAAGTTGGTTGTTGCACTTAGTACCCTCTATGTTTTACTTCTTTAATTCTCTCTTCTTCTTTGCTTCTTATTTGGTTGTATAGAAATTAGAAACCCAGTCTAGATGATCAGTAACACCTGTTTTTCATTGTGAGTTTGAAGAGTGATTTTATTTTTATGTTCTGTGTCGGGAACAATCTCTTTAGTAATCATACTCTGCTAGTTTTGTGGGTAGTTTTTGCAATGTTTGGAGATGGGCAAACAATATTTATTTTTTCCGTGCTATATTTATAATCTACACTCTACAACCATTTTTTGCATGGACCTTTGAAGCTCGCGTAGTAGATTATTTCCCTTGTTGCAGATTCTCTTACCTGTTTTATATGTAAAGGGTGATCAAATTTTGTTGTAGAACTGCTTGATATATATAATATCTCTTTTCCTCAGTTTATCTAGGTATTTGACTTTTTGTTTTAATTCATCATCAACTTGAAACAGAAGAATATGATTGATTATGTTCGTGTAGGTTGAGGATGCTACCAAGGCACTTGAAGCAACAAATGGAACAGCTCTTGAAAGGAATGGTAAATTTCTTAGAGTTGCATATGCAAAGAGTGTTCATGGTTCTGGAACTGGTACATCAGCACCCTCTCACTCCAGCAACCTCGCTGCTGCTGCAATTGAAGCAGCATCATTTTCTCAACAGGTACTTGCAGATTGTTTTCATCCAGTTTTCCTTGTTTGTATTGGTTGGTCACACATTGATCATTAATTAATTTTTTTCAGTAGCTCCTAGTAGCTTTTATTGAAGATTATCATTTTTTAAATTCTTCTACTGTATGTACACTGGCACTCATTTTTGTCTTTATTAGTATGACGGTGTTGGATGGGCTCCAAAGGAATACAATCCTGATGAGAAACAAACCAGTGGAGGGCAAGCCCATGGTGCTGGGGGAATTGAATCCCAGAAAGGGGCTTCTGCACCACAGTCCGGCTATGTGTGGGATGAAGCCTCTGGTTATTACTATGATGCGGCTTCTGGATACTACTACGACGGAAATTCAGGTTGGCACTTATTATTTCTGTATTTGTTTAGATTGGTTGTATAGTTGGGTAGCTGCAGCTCGAATTTCCACATCTGGTATTAGCAAACCATGTAATGTTTAAAAGTAAGGTTGATCTGGTGGTGGAAGAACTTGCTGGTGGAATAGTCTTGGTGTAGATGTATTCTTTTACAGGATAATTTTTTAGCAAAAATAAGTCTTCAGCTCTGGTTTGTTCAAATTATATCAGGATTGCTACTTTGACCAGTGGGTAACACAAGTTTCCTGTGGTGGATGTCCTGATCTTTTTATGACTATGTAGTTTCTATACTTTGTATGCACAAAACTAGCACATGGAGATACAAGCTTTATGTGGTAATTAGACTTTAAAGTATGGCTGTAGGGATTAGGAGTTCCAATGTATGTTTGTCACTTTTGACTTTTAAATTTTGTTGAGTTAGGCCTTCTTATATATGTCCCTTGAAAATTAGCATCTGATAGTGCTTACTGATGCACCATTTTAATGGTTTTGGTTATCAATAGTCATCTCTTCTTGGTGTGGGGGTGGAAAACTTGGTTTGGCTGGTGTGAGAAGAGGGTAGTATTTTTTATTAATCATATGCTTCTAAATATGCAGGTCTTTATTATGACAGCAATAGTGGGCTTTGGTACTCGTATGACCAGCAAAAGCAACAATATGTTCCTTGTCCTGATCAGAACAATGAGAGTAAATTAACTGAAAAACAACCAGAATCTGCCAAGATGGAGAAATCCAGTCAACTAAAAGTTATTATCTCTGCGGCTACTACCCCCAATGTAGAAAAGGCTCTCTCCTTACCAGATGCGGTTCAGGCGGCTGCAGCAGCAGCAATTGCATCAGAGAAGAGAGAAAAAGAGAGAGTGAAGGAGATAAAACTTGCGTCAAAGAGTAGCATACTGGCTAGCAAGAAGAAAATGAATAACGTTTTATCAATTTGGAAGCAGCGGAACCATGAAACCCAAACACAACGTCCCTCACCCTCACTTGGTGACAATCCACCTACAGTTCCGGCTGAAGCAAGGCCGTCTTTCTCTGCCGGACAATCGAAGGGCAAGCTGAAACCTGATGCAATTATTGCCAAGGAGAATACTTCCAATCATGGAGTTTCTGCACTGACAACTACAGAAAGCTGGAGTAGCAGTACAACAGGAGTACCTTTGATGGGGGTGATGAGAGGTTCTTTTGGAGGTACTCTGGGAGGATCTCCGTCGTCAGCCAATGTACAAGTACAAATGCCTCCAGTTTTGCCTTCTGCTCCTTCAGCTTCAGTTCCAGTTTCGGTTTCTGGGAGTGGGAGAAGAAGGTTTTCTGAAACACCGACCGCAGTGTCTTCTCACAGAGAACAGCCTCAGTCATCATACCGGGACCGTGCTGCAGAAAGAAGAAACTTATACGGTTCATCGAGTGGAAATGATGTTATTGATTCAAGTAAGCGCCCTTGACTCCGGTAGAATTTTTCTGAAAAGGTGAATCTGAAAATGTGTTGTATTATCATTAACATAATTGGGAAAATGGTGTGTTTGAATGAAGATGAGGATATAATGAGTTTGAGAAAAGCTTCATTGGATCCAACACCTTTTCCTCCTGGTGTGGGTGGACGTGGGATTACAATCACCACCGAAGTCAATAGTTTCGATGTAATCACTGAAGAGAGAGCAATAGATGAGAGTAACGTGGGAAACAGAATGCTGAGGAACATGGGGTGGCATGAAGGATCGGTAACTTTGGTTAAAAACCATTTATTGGTTTGATAGATAATGGTATATGTTAATAGTGATGGTTGGGTATGTGCTCAGGGTTTGGGGAAAGATGGGAGCGGAATGAAAGAGCCGGTGCAAGCGCAAGGCGTAGATAGGAGAGCAGGACTTGGGAGTCAGCAGAAGAAAGTCGATGCTGAGTTTGAGGTTCAGCCTGGTGACACCTACAGAACTCTTCTTCATAAGAAAGCACTTGCGAGGTTTCGTGACATGTCTGAGAATAATTGATCTTTTGTGTGTGTTAAGTGAGTTGCAACTTTTGTGTTTGGTTGTGTTTAATTAAATTGTGAAAGTGATTTTGATTTTGCTCTTTAAGCTTTTAAATTGTTGAAAAATAAAACAGAAACAAAACTTACAAAAGTTTTTCAATTTATGCAAGTTCCAGAACTTCGTTTTGTGATTCACCGGTAGTAACATTTTACTGGAAAGTTAAATGCTACCGAATATTTTTAACCAGAGTATGGTGAAGGAAGGGTGCATCTGTTGCAAGGGGATGATGATCGGCTTGTCCCGATACAACTACAAAGGCTCATTACTCAGAAACTAAGTTGGATTAAGTATGATGAGATTCCAGGTGGTGGCCATTTTTTCCGGCGGCCGATGGGATTGCAGAAACTGTCTTAAGAGAACTCTTGCCTATTCCTCAATCATCTTAAATTCAATTCACTCAATTTCACATTGTTTAGACTCAGGGAAAAAAAATTGTACATTTTGCTCCTACCCACAAAAAAATAGTAATGGTCTGTTCCTCTTCTACTATATCTGAATTTCTTTTTGCATATTGCAACTTTTTGACCAAAAAATATCTTTTCGATTTTTGAAATATTTTTATTACCTGTTGCAGCGTAGTAAAAAAGATTAACTCTGGTAAAACAAAACCAAATGAATTTATTTTATTTGGAAATAAGAAAGCTAGCAGTAGGTAACAAAGAAACGGCACCTATTCTGCCAAAAATATCGTTTCTTAAACTTGCAGTTAAAAAGATGCTAATCATAATGTTAGATAGAAGCAAAGAATGATGCTCACTTGGGAAGGCCAGTTTCAGGATCGAGAAGGGCTTGAGTTTGGTCGTGAAGCACGACGGGACCTTTTCCAGGTCTAGTGCAGATAAAATAACTGACTTCTCCCTTTTGATCCTGAGATCCAATGTTGTCTTTAATTTCAGGTGGAGGTTGCAGACTCTCTACACTATTTGCTCCATCTAATCCTGCCTCTTTTAGAATCGAATTATCGCCCACTACATAACTGGTAAACATAGAAACAAAAATCATTACATAACGAGTTTTTTACCTGTGTCATTTTCAACTCATAGAAAACGACAGTTAACGAATCACACGGTTTTCATCTCTCACCTCTTCATATCAGTGTCAGACTTAGGGGGGAAATAGTATAGAAGCCCTTGGAGCAATTGAACTGCAACCTTTCTGTTGCGTGCAATCAGTACAGCATTTGGACCAGCGTCAAATGTGTAAGCAACTTGTTCAGATTTAAGTTTTTGAGTTATTTGTTGTTTATATACTCGAAAACACAAAATAGTTTTGCAAATGCTATCTAAGGTTGGATGATCTGTCTCATGAAAGAAAACTACGGCAGTACAAAAATTGGAAGTAACATCTGATAATGTTAAATAACAGTCAAAAGATCGAGCAAGACCATTTGGGAGCACTTTACCTGTGGTGTCCCTTCAGAACGGTTCCACTTTTCAACTAAGCTAATTATTCTGGAAAAGCAGATGACAGTTTGATATTAAAACAAAGAAGGGTTATAGCTAAACTAAAAGAAGCACCATATAACTGACAAAATAGAAAAATACCTGTGGGAAGTGTCATTCATGTAAAATATGGGCGGAGATGTATCTAGACAAACAGCATGAAACTGATTACTGTCTGCACAGCTCAATTGAGTAAAAGATGCAAAATCTCGCTTTTTTATAGCTTCCTCCATTTGCAGAATTCGTTTTGGCACAACTTCCTACGGATAAAGAAAGTAACAAAAGATGAGGTGCATGAGGTAATACAAACTGTCATCAAATATCAAGAAGAGAATGTACTTTTGCTCTATGCTCTAAAAGCAAACTCGTCTCAACGCTTTCACGCATTCCAGAGGTGCTGCTTATTTCTTTCTGCCGTGAACTCACCTGGACATGGCATAATCTAAAAAGACTTACAAAACATATATACAAAGAAGTTTTTACAGGCTATGAATGAGATGTTAAGCAAGCACTAAATTATCACAGAGTTCTTTTTTCATGATTATCAGAGAGTTCAGATCATATTATCCGAGCTTGTATAACGGAGAAGAGGCTGCCTGTATTAATCCATAATCTGTTTCTGTTCAGTCGTTCAACTAAAGCAACTCAATATGGTGTCCTGGAAATACTTATCATATAGCTCATTCATTCAAATCGTATGATGAGCGAAATTGTACCATATGGTTAGTTGGAAACGGCCTGATTGGAAGATGGGAGAATGAGAGTAATTCTGCGACAAGTCTAAAAGTTGCTTAACAAAAGATTTATACGATCCATACCACAGCTATGATGATAACAAGATCATCCCAATGCTTCTCATCTGCCAGTTGAACTGCAACACTGTCACTTCCATCTTCTTTGCTTCCCATTGTCCACTTGACAAATCCACCAAATAAACTACGGCAAGCACTTCCTGAACCTTGCCTACATGAGAGAATGAAAATTAAACCGTGTATACCACCAGTACCACTCAATTTCTAGGGGAATTTCAGATGTCACGTTATTCAACAATAAGACAACATGGAGAACTTTTACTATTACACTGAATAACTGATGCATATAAAAAGATCATTGTAAAAAATGATCAAACTAGTAGCCAGTATATAATGTATATCAACGTAAGTGGAGCATAAATTGTAAGGAATGATAGTAAAAGGAGGTCCACTACATAGATACCTGGCTATTGCAGAAAGATGGCTTGGATCTTCATCTACATTCATCAACTTTGCAAGAGAAAAAACTGTAGGAAAAGAGCAGTTTGACATAAACTATGAGCCATTCTAAAACTCATGATAACTTTGAGAACTTAAGATAGTTTCATTGTCATTAGAGGAAAGACGAAGAACTAAAATCGACTAAATTAAAAATTTAGCATGAAAGTTGCACCATTAGATGGTAGACTATGAATATCGAAGAAAGAGACATGGGGATGAGGGATAGAGAGGAAAAAAAGAAGTCTACGATTTCTATTTGCAAGAACCCTCAATGTTTTTTTCTCTGTTCTCCTTTTGTTGCTCTGCTATTGATATGTTACACTATAGAAAAGGAAAAGCGACAGAATTCACTGGAGACTCTATACTAGACCAGAACCAACCAGAGATGTGGTTTAGTTCCTCTACCCAACAAACACTAGGTAACCACATCTTTATACCTTCACTATATAGCTCGACCTTAAGGTGATCCTAAAGTATCCATATCCACGGAATGAAAATACGACGTGGTTCTTTCAATTTTTCACGGAAAAGAAAGAGTTCCAATATCAAATGTTTTTTTTTCATGTTTCAGGTGTAAGCAACCTAGAATGAAGAGAAAGGGCAAAATACCTAGACAAGCAAATCCAGCAGCTGAAGATGCTAAGCCAGCAGCAGTAGGGAAGTTGTTATGAGAAGCAATATGAAGATGCAATTTCTCCCAATCTTTCTTCCCTATCTTGATACCTTTCTCCTTATCTTCAACATCACCAGCACGACTTCGAATTTCCCTCAAACAATTTTGGTACCTACTTCCAGAAAGAGAGATTTCCTATACTAACATGAAACACCAACAACAAAAAATGCCCGTGAACTCAACCGAAATGACTCATTCCAATCATTAAAAACTTTGCCTTTGAAAATTGATTATCACCAATGTAACTGAGACAAACAACAATTTGATTTTAACTCTTGCCTACAAAAATATCAGGAATTGTCCACTTTGATCCCAAATCTAGCTCAGAACTGAAAAATCAATATTTAAGCTTTGTTCTGCTAATCCTTGAATTCAATAAATGGAATCTCAGCAATACGAGAGAGATCGTAGTGAAGCGAGTACCTTGCCATTGAGCCACATTCGATCCCGATCAAATGCAGGACTAACGGCGACAGTGGTGACGGTACAGAGGTGATCTGGATCAAGAGTTACGCTAATGCTATCGTTGACGGGAAGAATCCGAACCTCATCTCTCTTTCCCCAATACTTAATCACCGCAATGTTCGTCGGAGTTTGCGCCGTCACCATGAACATCCATTTCTCCGCCGCCATGTGAATCCAACGCTAAAGCTCCAAGCGTATTAAGGCTCTTCGTGCCCAGAGATCTGCAGCTTCAAGTAGTTAAAAATCGAATGAAATAAAGCGACGGAGTATTCGAAAAAATTAAAATATTATTTTATTTAAAAATTGGTGACATCAACCAACAAAGAAACTTCACTAACTTTATTCATTCATGTATCAAATTGTATGTTTTTTGCCATTTTGGTGAAAACACCAAATCTTAACCTACAATGTTTGAGATTATCCGTGTTAAATTTGAATATTTCGACTATCAGAGTTTCGAATATTTTATATAGTTCAAATATGTGAAAGGCTTGAGCATACTATATCATGATTCATGATCCATGGTTAAAGCACTTATCTTCGATATTGGGTTGTTAGATTGGGAAAGGATAGATCATATATATATATAAAACCACAGATTCATGCAAGTAGTAACACCATGGTCCATGAGTAGAACAGACTCATATAACTCAAAACAACATTGGTTAAGATAATTGAAGAAAGCATCTCATTCCAAATATCCGGGACGCCAGGCAAGCACCAATGATTGCAATCTGATGAATGTCCACCGATATGATGGTTGCTTCTCTTCCTCGCGCATTGCTCTCTTGAACACCGAAGGATGCCCATCTCTCCTATACGACGGCATTGTTGTGATATTGTGCAAATACACTCGATATTTCATGCTCCTAAGCACTTTATTCAACACTCTTGATTGTTGAGGGACGTGTGGTTTGCTCGAATTAGGCAAGGGATGTCTCTGGTTGTAGCACTTTTGACCAGTCTCTCTGCCAAGAAAGTATCATATTTTCCTTCATATAATCAGTGGTGTTCTTTTTTTTTTGTATAATATATGATGAGATTGAGAAGAAAATATAGAAGAAAAAAACCTCGGGGAAATGGTGCGGAAATGACTTTGGTTTTGGATGGATCGAGATTAAACCTCAACCCATTTAGCCCATGTTGTAAGTCCTCTCTCATAAGCAACCATTGGGTCTATAGCCTTGAGGAGCTGGTTCCCATCCATGTAATAGTCCCACCTAAAGCATCAATCACTTGGATCACTCTAAGGAATACCGAATCTGAGACCTAAAATACACGATTCACTCATTTCCAATTGGTTAACAACTCTCTAGCGTGAGCGGTTATTATGATGGCTTACGAAGTCCATTTCTGAGAGTGAGTCCACCAGTGAGCGGAATCGAAAACAAGAACATCGACACCTCGCCAATATCTAGCATTGTCTTCGATTGAGTCCAAATGTAACACTCTTTTATGGTCATCTCCTTTAATGAGTTCCACAAGTAGAAGAGCCCAACAGAACTCAATTGATGTCTCAAAGTCCTGCCGTAGCCAAACTTGTCAGTTGCTTTTACTAACCAAATATTATGGATATGTGGTCTAAAAGGAGATTTATATGATTATTATCAGAGAATGGAAAGACATTGTAGGACAACTGTAAGTGAGCTTCTTACGATGAGTGGGGAATCACAGACTGTACTAAACAGACGAGATATTCCCACTGGTTTCTCATTATTGAATCTCCAACCAGCATTATTCTCCCCAGAAATTTCAATGCGTCAAACCTAAACCCCATCATGCAAAGAGAGATTGTTTTGGTTAAAATCAAAGTTGCATATTATGGGTTATAACTTATATGACAGTGTATAACTTGAGAAGTAAAATCACTAGATTATAATATTTTTTCCAGATTATTATGAACATAGAAAGTACATTTGTTAAAATATCTATTTTGTAACTAAAAATAAATTAAAGATTTGTTGACCAAAATAATATTTCTTCTCGTATTTAATTAATTCTTGTATTATTCAATTATCTTTTCAGCTAATTTTCAAATATTAACAAGAATAATGAAAATATTCTAATTTCCATATTCCGTTTATCTCTATTCTATTTATTTTTCATACAATTACCATTTGAAGCTAATCCTAATTCCTAACCGATTTTTTTTTTCTTTTTTTTTGGAACTAAGTTTAAAAAGAAAAAGTGGTTAAAAAGAAGTAAGAGTAAGAGTTAAAAAAGAGGAGTTTTGGTGTGTGCCTTGAAAGTGAACAATCCTTAGGAATCCATCTCCATTTCTGGTAATGAAAGTCAGGCCTTCCATTTCTCTGGCAACTCAGTGCGGAGCTCAGATATGGACAGTTTGAGGCATAGAGTGGATATGATTCGTCGTACGTCCATTTCCCTACCGAGTAATCGCACTTCTCCTCTCTTCTTTCACGCCTTGTTTGCAACGCGTTGAGCGGATCATCGTTGCCAACTAGCCATAGCTCATCAAACTGAGCCAATGCTTCTTTGGTAAGGATGAGACAGAGAAAAGAAAGACTCGAGTGTTTGAGGTAGCCATTTGGAGGAAACTGAGCAGTTTCCTCCAAATTAGACTTATGCTTATAATCATGTTCCGTGACTTGCGTCTCCTCTTCTGTCCATCATTTCCTTTTTCTTTCTAATAGATTACAGTATCCGAGGTGGTATTTATGTATAAACTGATCCAAAATGTACAAAACTTTGATATGGTTAAAAAAGTTCAAATAAGTTTTTTTTTTATTCTATCTTCGAAAAAACCAAAATCTGATTTGGTTAAACGAATTGATCAAATTTGTTTTACTGATTAAAGATATATATTTGATGGAAACAGAATCAATACCCGAACCAAAACGAATAGAAATAGTAGAAAACAATGCATCTAAACCAAAAGAAGAATTGCAGAATCAAATAAGTTTTATTTCTTAATCAGTGTAGAAGACAACAAGGAGAGAACCAATGAACCAATGAACCAATGAACAAACCAAGAGTCTTGAACCAAAGAAAATGTAGAGTTTTGTGGTAGAGAGACCCAAAAGGTCCTAAAAAGACCAAATTCAGGACCCAAACTTACTTATTAGTACTTTTCAGTTAACCCAAATGTGCTAAAGAGTTTTATGAAACCAAGACATAGCAACACCACTCTTCTGCAGCTTTTTTTCTCTCCTTCATGCTTATCAAATTCATACCATCCCAAAGAAACATAACACAATACAAACACCATAATATGTCAGTCGAGATTCAGATAATCCTTCTAGAAAATCCATTTTTCTTGATCATTTGAACAAGAATCATCTAACCATGATTGGTGGATGTGCATCCACGTCAGCCTTTGCTTTTCCTCCTTTCCATTTTAACCCATTTTCAGATTTTCAATATTATTTAATCAATCAAATCATTTGAAATCTTTTAAAGGACATGAATCAAGGTTTACCTCATAACTTAAACTCAGTAAGACTTTTGTTGAACAAGACCGTACTTTTCCCTCTGCAAACAAGAGCAAAACATCAGAACATGGAAGCCAACTTCTACAGTATTTTAGTCATGAAGAGGAAACAAACAGCTCAACATCTTTTTATATCATCTTCAAGAACACAGACCAAACGAATCCTTCAAACTTGCTTTCTAATTGTATTAAGTGGCTTGTAATTATCAAATAATGAACTAAGATTTCTTACCAGATAACTCATGCTTGTCAAAATTTGCAACCCACGTATCTGAGCTAATATGAGAAGTTGAAACTCTATCCAACCAAATGCGAAACTTTTTTTCCTTCCCGTGACCATGTAAATTTTCCATCTCATCTATCCATTCATGTATCGGTTTCTCCATTCCAGACGGATGAACAAAGATACCAAGTGGACTCTGAAACATTGCAAAAGCACAACAATTAAGTCAACTAATCGGTTTATACAATACAAGCAATAGAGAACATCTTCAAAGTTATCAATTTGGGCACTTGAATTTTCATTAACTCAGATGCTTCCTCATCTTCATTAGTTTTAACAAAAGCGTAGAAATGTAACACACTGATCCACTTTTCTAGGGGTTTACCTATTCTTTCATCAATCTCAAAAAAAGTAAAATTCTCCGTTATCTTTGAATTTGTGTTACAGATAAAATTTTGAATTATTTCCTAAACTTCTCCTAATCTTACGTTTCTGAAGTATTTTTCTAGGCAGCAAAACACTTACGGAGAGCGATTTCAAATTCTGCAAATACTTGTCAGACTTCTCCACCTCTCCACAGCGCCATCTCTCATAAAACAAATAAAACTGAACAACCTCAAGAGCAGGATTCAAACTTTCTGCGTGGAAATTTTCAGAATCCCAAACATCTCTTGGAGAGACATTTGGTCCCAGATTAAACCTTTGAATGGCTTCTATGATGCCAGCTCCACATCTCTCAGACGCAAGAAGTACATTTGGGTTGTCCTTTGCATTTTCTTCATGCCATTGTAATAATTCTTCATGCAAATTGCTAACCTTAAACAGTAAACACAGTTACAGGCTCAGAATCCAGTAGAATTTAAATTAAAAAGCAGTAGAGAACTAACCATTACGCCATATACTTGAGAAGTATCGAAGAGCTCAGCATCGTTTCCCGAGTCACCACAAACAAGTGTGTTAGAAGGCTGCTTACCTTCACTCTCCAACTTTTCAACTAAATATGTCAGAGCACCTTTTTTGCCAGCTCCTCTTGGTAATACATCGAAAGCATAGCCGTTGCTATAAACCACCTTCACATCCACCTATAAGGAACACTACTATCATCAGCACTAAAAGGAACAATCTATGACCATCAAACTCACATGAGGCGTACACACAAAATCTTACCCCACACTCCTCTAACCGCGCCGGCAGAACCTTCATTATTTCAATAGCGTGTTCTCTTTCCACAGAAAAACTCACTTTGTGTGGCTCTTGGCTCTTCGATGGCTATAACAGACAGTTCAAAAAAAAGATCTTTACAACGACCAAATTGCTACATATTCAGCACGAAATACACCATAAGAATTCAAATCTCCAAACAGTAACACAACAATCTCGACTTGACTGTCATCACGGTTAATACTATTTTTAAAAAATAGGATTACACCTCATTCAGCTTAGTTATTGCAACAATATTATTCTTGTTGCCTCTATTCCAGTTCAGTAGCCCAACAAAAGAATCTAACGATATTATATCCTTACGAACAAGATTTTTACTGAATTTGTAACAAACTTTCAGTAAGTAAAATTAGAAGAAGCTTCTGCTCTATTATCCTAAACCCATTTTCATGATAAGAGATACTTGAGAATGTAAAAATCAAATATTACTTCAATTTAAACAAAAAGTCCAAGTCAACGCAGCAAGAAACTAAATAACAACACAAGCAACAATTTGACAATTCAAGCAGAAATATTGACAAAATAGGATCGTTACAGAAAATACCAGGAAACATGACATATAATTTTATTGACTCATACAATACGTAGACTAGCAAAGTCCTCTAAACAATATTATACCTGAGGCTCAAGTTTAGGGAATTTATTAGTTTCCTCAACAACAATGTCTCTGTTCCACTTGTCATCCAAACCAGCCGCCCAAACATCATCCGTCACCATGGTTTCGCCACCGTACACAATCTCAGAACCCACAGAAGTAATGGCGATGTCTGGCGTCAACAAAGGCGGTATCTTCTTTCTTAGACTCAAGTAAGACCTCAAAGACCTCCCGGTGGAGTAAACAAGCAATGAATCATGGCGAAAGTAAGCTTCCCAAAGAGCATTGAATCTAAGGAGATCGGTGTTTTCAGGATCATCATGATCCACCTGCAGATTTGAGAAAATGATTCTCGTCGAATCTTACAAACTAGAAGATAGAAAAATCACAAGTGTGCCAGAGAGGAATTAGAGACTACCAATGTGCAATCAAGATCGGTAACTAGTAAGAGACGTGGTGGTCCCTCAAACCTGTCCATCAATTTCGACCTGATCTCTCTTGTCTTTTCCATTGTCTCTTTGCAAAACTTTATTTTGATTTGTACTTGACATTGATGGGAAGACAAATCTTCTCTTCTTGGACACTCTGGTAGATTCTAATTAGTTTTTAATATTAAAAATTGGAAAACTTTCACAAAAATAAAATTAATTTAAAACAATAATTTCGGAATTTTCCTTAAACAAGTAGTTATAACTAGTTGTGAGAAAAAGTTGACAAACAAACACTCCATGTCAGCATCCTCACACATACAACACACAAACTTTGAAAGGGACTATGATAGCTCGAACTCTTTTCCGAATCCATCAAAGGTCCGAAACCCAACTTAAATTTACAGGTTCTTGTTTGTAAGTATATCCTACTTTTCTTGGTGTTGGAAGTTTTCTGGAAAAGATCAATTTTGAACTAGTAAAATATTTCTTGCAGTGTTATGAACCTCCTGGCAGAAATCTATTCTCAACATGACCCTGGTGATGCATGAGGATTTATCAGTGGGGGAGGAAGAAAATATTGACCTCAATGAAATGGTTCATGTCGAGAGTATTGGAGAAAGCAAATATGACAAGGAAAGCCCTTATGCATTATCAGGTTTAGCCCCTAGATTGTGGCCATTTACGAGGCACGACATCACATCAGTTCGATTTTCGGCTATTCGAACTCTGGTAGGTTTCTATTGTTTGTTCTACAATAGAATATCTCTCGGTGCTTGCTGCCTATGTTTGTTGACCCTTGCATGATTCACATCTATCTTGTATCTTGAGTTTCACTGGCCTATTAAATTTCACAGATGTAAATCCCTTTTGCTTACTTTAGCATACATTTTACCTTTATGTTCCTTTCATATGCTTAACACTAGTTCCTAATTCTCCCATGGCAGGAACGACTTCTTGAAGCTGGATGCAGAAAGAACATTTCCGAGCAGGCTAAAAGTTCTTTTTGGCCATCTTCTATTTTAGGGGACACCCTGAGAATTGTCTTTCAGAATCTTTTGCTTGAATCAACTGCGGAGATTTTGGAGTGTTCAGAGAGAGTGTGGAGGCTATTGGTTCAGGTACGTAGTAATGGAATGTTGCTTTTCTTCAAAACACTTCTAATTTTTGTTCTCCACTCTTTCAATTAAGTGATCTTCGTTCTTGTTTTGCATCCAACTTCAAATTAGAGTAGCTTTCCAATTTGTGCAGTTTACATGTGGTATTTCTTCTTGCATATGTAAACTTTTTGACATTAAGTCACAGGATACTGAGAATATATTTGCATCTGAACCCTCTTCTTTTATTAGTAGCTGGATGTCTTTCTTTTTTCGAAATTTTACCTAATAGCCAGAGCGCCTAATGGCAGAAAGGTACATGTCGGATGTTGTGAGAATCATGGTACTGGTTGCAAACAAATTTGGTTCATGTATCGTGCATCTACCTGACAACGTGCTATTGTTATTACTTTTTTCGTATTTTTGAGGTTTAAGTGTTTAGAACAGCCTAATTTTCTCGTATTTGGACCTAGATCATCTCTCATTTCTCTTCTTATCAGTGCCAAGTGGAAGATTTAGAAGAAGCTGCAAAGTTATACATAGCTTTGTGGATAGAACTTGCAGCTACTCCTTATGGTTCAACATTGGATGCTACAAAAATGTTTTGGCCAGTAGCTCCCCCTCGTAAGAGTCATTTCAAAGTTGCTGCTAAGATGAAAGCTGTCAAACTTGAGTATGAAGCTTCCAGCATTCTGGGCTTTGATTTTGGAAGAAGTTCTGCTTCCCTCGAAAAAAATGAAGATGTTTCTGCCAGGTCCACTAAAATTATCGTTGGCTCTGATATGGAGATGTCAGTGACTCACACCCCGGTAGTTACAGCATCTGCGCTAGGGATCCTTGCATCACGGTTGAGTGAGGGCTCAATACAGTTTGTGGTAGATCCACTGAGGAGTACTCTTACTTCTTTATCCGGTGTTCAGCGTCAGGTATGTTCTCTCTCCCTCTCTCTGACTCGACGTCTGTTTCATGTTTTGGACTAAACCGCTGGCTTTGCAGGTTGCGTCCATTGTTCTTATCTCTTGGTTCAGAGAAATTAAATGCAAGGTCCCTTCTGATGGATGTAAAAGTTTCCCTTGTTTCCCTAGTCCTCTTAAAAAATGGCTGCTAGGTTTGGTAGCATGCTCAGACCCTGCTTTCCCCACTAAAGACATACTTCTTCCTTACGCTGAGCTCTCAAGAACATACACTAAAACGAGGAATGAAGCTTCTCAGTTATTACATACAGTTGAAACCTGCCATTACTTTGGTAAGTTGTTATCAATGACTAAACTCAATGTGGAGAGTGTAAGTGCTGATGAGGCGATTGGATTTGCATCAACACTAGCTTTGTGGAATAAAGAAAGTGTAGCAAATGAATCTATAGAGAAGCAAGTTTTCGAAGATGTGGAGTCATCGAGGCAACAACTCTTAACTACTGCTGGTTATTTAAAGTGTGTCCAGGTACATTGGAATCACTTTTGATATATTTCATGTGCTATTTAAAATATTTGGTCTGCTAGATTATCGTATGTCATGGAAAATTAACGTTCCGATTTTCGTGATTGAACCTTTTTTTGGACTTATTTTCATGCAGAGTAATCTACATATCACAGTTGTTTGGATGTCAGAATTTCCCGCTAGACTTAATCCAATAATCTTGCCGCTGATGGCTTCCATCAAAAGAGAGCAGGTAGCAATTGAAATTAAATTTTTGTTTTCATGTTCCAGTGAACTGATTTCTGACTCTGTACTTTTTCAAGGAACAAATACTACAGCAGAAAGCTGCTGAGGCTCTTGCAGAGCTTATTGCTTACTGCGTAGATCGAAAGCCAAGCCCCAATGACAAGTTAATCAAGAACATATGCAGCTTGACGTGCATGGATCCTAGCGAAACCCCTCAAGCTAGCATCATTAACTCTATGGATATTGTTGATGATCTGGATTTCATGCAGGAAAACAAAAGGCAAAAGTTGTGTTGAATGGTGGCGAAGATAGGTCTAAAGTTGAGGGGTTTATCACCAGGAGAGGATATGAGCTTGCTTTGAAGCATTTAAGCGTGAAATTTGGTGGTTCCTTGTTTGACAATCTCCCAAAATCGTGGGAGTGCCTCACTGAGGTTCTTGTTCCTGTAATTCCTGCAAATCAACAGCATATTGACCTTAAAATAGAATCTATTTCAGATCCACAGGTCTTGATAAACAACATCCAGGTATACCCAGTGAAGTGTTTTTGCATGGTTATGCTTTTTCATATTCTTGCACAAAATTATGCCCCAGAGTGTGGTTATATAATTGTCACGAGTAATTCTGATTAACATGTTTTCAACTCAGGAACTAGCAATTTCTGTATGCTGACCATTGATAGGGTGAACATTGGAAATGTATGAGAACAGTTTGCATGGAAAATTCACTAGTTAATGAGATCTGTCAGTTGGTAGATGTTTGGATTTTTAGATATTCTAGAGTAATAGCTTAGGGATTGGCTATTCTACATTCCTTAAACAGACACGGTAGAGCTTATTCTTGAATAAGCTGGGAGTAATTTGATGTGCTATTTAAAGATTCCTCTGCAACTCGAAAGCTGGAAACATTCCACTTTATTTCTGTAATACTTTCACAAAGAAGTGCATTTGTTTGTTATAGAAGTGTTTTTATAGGATGTTACATAAAAATGTGTGACCATAGCTTGCATGACAATCCCACTAATGAAAGATTAAGTCAGTAGGTGATTTTGTGCTTGAGTTATTTGATGGTTTAGTTTTATGGATTGGACAGCATACATCCCATATTTGAAGCTTAATATTTGCATATGCAGAGCCGTAACTTAATGTGCTTTTATTTCTATGTTTTCCAGGTGGTACGTTCAATAGCACCAGTGATGGAAGAAACACTGAAACCTAGACTACTAAGTCTCCTGCCTTGTATTTTCAAATGTGTTCGCCATTCCCATGTGGCTGTTAGATTGGCTGCTTCTAGATGTGTTATGACAATGGCCAAATCAATGACAACAAATGTCATGGCAGCAGTAGTGGAAAATGCCATTCTATTGTTGCGAGATTTGAAATGCATTAATGCCAGACAAGGCGCAGGAATGCTTGTTGGTTTGCTTGTTCAAGGCCTGGGTTTAGAACTGGTACCTTATTCTCCTTTATTGGTTGTTTCCCCTCCTGAGATGCATGAGCGATGTTGACAGTTCAGTCAGGCAGAGCGTGACACGTAGCTTTGCGGCCCTTGAACCTATGCTTCCATTAGCACATGGCGTTCCCCCTCCTGTAGGGTTTAGCAAAGATCTATCCAGCAATGCCGAGGATGCAAAATTTTTGGACCAGCTACTTGACAACTCCCATATAGATGATTACAAGCTTTGCATTGAGTTAAAAGTTCTGCTACTTGACAACTACTTGACAACTCCTGTAGGTTCTGCGCTTTTGTTTTCATTCTGATTTGGTCGTTTCACTGGCATTCTTTCCCTTTTTTGTCCTGGTTTTGTCAGTTGCCTCTATACAAAATTGAGGGTTTGCTTAGTGAGCAATGGTTGGACATTGCACCTATTGTTGGTTTAAGCATGAGTAGAATTTGGGAAAATTGGTCTTGTGCTTAGCCGGGTTCTTGATTGATAGGATTATGCGAATTCCATAATGTATTTTTTATTTTCTATATTGTTGAATTGAGTTGAGAGGGAACAGTATTTCTTTTAAAAATATTATCCTCGAATATTGATCAGTTTCTGGTTTCAGGTATCAACAAGAAGGAATCAATTGGTTAGGATTCCTGAAACGTTTTAAGCTCCATGGGATTCTCTGTGATGATATGGGACTTGGAAAGACGCTTCAAGCATCTGCAATTGTGGCATCCGATGCAGCAGAACTTCCCAGAAAGTTTAATATGTGTGCTTTTATCTTCTGAGTGATCGTCTCCTTTTTGCAGAATAATATCATGGAGCTGACTTTTTGATGCCTGGATTTCTGGGGACAGAGAGACAGGTAGCCCTTATTCATATTCTCTGACTTCATGCTGTTAAATGTTACCAATTTTCAGGGTCGCTTTTGAAAGTTGTGGTTTGAAGAAGTATTTTTGGATATTTTTTGTAGCCATAAACGAGAAATGTGTTTCTTTATTGGGCAGTTTCAAGCATCTTATGGAAAACCGTTGCTGGCAGCTAGAGATCCTAAATGCTCTGTTAAAGATGCTGAAGCGGGTGTACTGGCGATGGAAGCACTCCATTAGCAGGTAATGCTATTTATCTTTTCCAGCTTTTTATTTTTATTTTTCGTTGCAATTACTGAGAACTTTATGGTTACATCATACCTGATAACATCTTTATATCATGTAGGTTATGCCATTCTTACTGCGGCGTACAAAAGAAGAAGTCCTCTCCGATTTGCCAGAAAAAATCATTCAGGACAGATTTGCCAACAAAAGCATCCACACACGTTTTCCAGGTATAATATTGTTTGCTGCATTGAAGGCAACAACAATATTTACAGTCACTCTCACCTATCACATTTAGAGCATGGGGAGACCTGATTTATGTTTGGGTTTTAATTTTCCAGGCACTGCAGTACTTGCTTAAACTCTGCAGTCATCCGCTTCTTGTTCTTGGCGATAAGGTTACAGAGCCAGTGGCTTCTGATTTGTCAGCAATGATAAATGGTTGTTCGGACATTATCACCGAGCTTCATAAAATTCAACACTCTCCAAAGCTTGTTGCTCTTCAGGAAATTTTAGAAGAATGTGGAATAGGTTATGATGCTTCTAGTTCAGACGGCATTCTTAGTGCAGGCCAGCACAGAGTTCTGATATTTGCACAGCACAAAGTAATTACATATCGATTAATCTTGCATCTCTAAATTCTTCAATTTTTCTGTTTCCTTGCAAGATTTTCCAAGATCTAACCATATTAATTTATGCAGGCTTTGCTGGATATCATTGAAAAGGACTTGTTATAAGCCCACATGAAAAGGCGAGTGCAACTTGTGAACTTACTCTTTCTATTGTCACAGATCAGCCTTTTTTTTGCGTATGTTGATTTAGCTTGTTTGTTGTGATTCCCATGCTTCTCTCTTAATTTCTATCCTTAAAACTGGCTTCTTCAACATGTTTCTCACTGTTTACCTTATTCTTGAAAGCAGTGTTACATACATGCGACTTGATGGTTCAGTTGTACCAGAGAAAAGTTTTGAGATTGTGAAGCCTTTCAATTCAGATCCTACAATTGATGTTCTGCTCCTGACAACTCATGGTATGCTTTTTCCACAGCAATGAAATTCTGCTATGTTAAGTATAGATATTGTGACCACGTTATAACCGAAATAACTTTGTTCTGCTCCTTCAGTTGGCGGGCTTGGGTTGAACCTGACCTCTGCTGACACCCTTGTATTTATGGAGCATGATTGGAATCCAATGCCTGATCATCAGGTAGACGGTTTTGATTTTTCTTTGGCTTTCGTCCATGAAACTAGTTGAATTTCACATCTCTTCCATTTTCTATTGGAAAGACTTAAAAGAGTATCAGGTTAGATGGATTATTATACGGTAATAAATGCTGAGAATGCAAGTGTGAAGACAATGAACACTGATCAGTTGCTTGACTTATTTGCTTCAGCTGAAACTATGAAAAAGGTATTAATTTATATTTTAATAGCAAGTCTCTGACTGAAGAAGCAGATAGATGTAGTATCCTCAATAATCGGTTTACTGTATAGGGTGGTGCATCTTTGAAGAAGGGATCAGAGGATAATGATCAGACTAGTGGAACTGGAAAAGGACTGAAGGCAATTCTAGGAAACTTAGAGGAACTGTGGGATCAATCACAGTACACAGAAGAGTACAATCTTAGCCAGTTCTTAGCTAAGCTCAATGGGTAAAATGGCCAAAAACCCAAGGTGTGTACATATTTATTCAGTTCGATTCAGGAGAAGCCATCAAATTTGACGTTCCATAAAAGGTTATATCCACTCTTTTTTTTTGCTGTTAATCTTTTAAGTTGATAAAGAAGAAACGATTTAAAATTATAAAAGGAGAAAACGAGAAAAGAGAGGGGTTGGAGGTTGGAGGTTGGAGACATCGAGTCGTTAGTTTTGGCAATACGACCGGTCTAATGTTTGTGGCCGCGAAAGTGGTTATTGTAGTGATCCTCTGAATCGTGTAAATACGCTTTTAACCAGCTGTTCCTCTTGTGTTTCAGCTTTTGCAGTTAGTTTATGTTTCAAGTCTTCTACTTTTTCTGTTACCTTGTTTTGTCGGTGTTCAAGTCTGAAGGCATAAAAGAGGTATAAAGAAAAAAGCATTATCTT
Source organism: Cardamine chenopodiifolia (assembly GCA_963922655.1). NCBI lineage: Eukaryota > Viridiplantae > Streptophyta > Magnoliopsida > Brassicales > Brassicaceae > Cardamine > Cardamine chenopodiifolia. The sequence continues at coordinate 15,339,541 of OZ000463.1, forward strand.
TGAATAATTGACAAATCTCTCAAAACTGAGGATCACCAAATTTCATGAGCAAGTCAATATACTGCATAGCTTCTTGAGGAGTAAGACCTTGGAGAAGGAAATCAAACGAATTAGAATGAGTTCCTCTCATAACTTCTAAGCTTTGATTCATCAATTTCTTCTGCTTCTCTTTCCCCATTTCTGCAGCTTCCACCATTGGCAATAAATCTTTCTCTTCCTCTTCAAAATGTGCTTTACACATCATCTGTGTTTTAATTTTAACAAATGCTCAAAATCATTACAAATTTTTTGAAGATTGTGTGTTTATGTTAATTTACCTGCAACGATTTGAAACGAGAAGCAAGACTAGAGAGAGCTTCAGAACAGATTCCAGAATCCAATACTCCAATCGATTTGATATCTTCTTTAATTCCATTCATCATTGGTAATTCTCTCCCATGTTCTTCGTTAGCACTTTTACACATCCCTACACAAATTTGCAAAGTTAACTGTGAAATCCAAAATCCAGTTACTGTGGAATCCTTAAAAAATCTTTACCTCGATCAACAGATTCGAGAACAGGGAACAAGATTCTCTCTTCCATTTGAGCATGTTCTACCATAAGCTCTTGTAACTGTGTATAGCTCTTTGCAAATTTCCTAATCTCCATCTTCGGTGTTCCCACCGACGGATCCACTGCTCTTTTACCTCCACGCGCCGCCAGATCCTCCGACCATCTCAACATCCTCTCGATATGCCACAACATACTCCTGTGCTGAAGCCAAATCGTCTTCACTATCAATGGAGTCGCTTCGTCGAAACCTTCTAGATTAAACTTCCAAATCATCAGCCGTGGCTCTGGAAACTTGTCTTCGATGTAACGGAGAAGAACCTCTTGAGATCCTGATACCGTCTCCGATCCGACTTGAATCGTCGGCTTTTGGTCTTCCGATGGAACGAAACGGAGAGGAACCTTTTTGTGAAGAAGAGCGAAACGGAGATATGAAGTCACCAGACTGTTTGGTGGTCCGTACAATCTCACAGTAGGTGCGAAGCTCGGCGTTTCCGTTGCCGTAGCTGAAGCAGTGAGGTTTCGGGTGGTGGAAACACGAGTTGGTGCAGCGACGGCGGAAGGAGGTTTGACGACGAGGTCAAACGGTGAGATCTCAGCAGTCGAATTAGTTGAGCTGGAGAAGCAGCTTCCCATATTCGAATGAAGGAATTCGAAAACGTGAGAATGAAATCTAGAATCTAGATTTGAAGATGAAATCGACAGAGAGAAGATGAAAAGGAGAGAGAGGTTTGTTGAGAGAAAAAGGTGTCACGCCATTATCAAAACGCCAAAAGCTTTGGAACATGAATTTAGTCCCCATTAAAGTGTTTTCCCAAAACTGGATTATTAACAATTTTTTCTTTTTGGGAAAAAAAAACAAAAACGAAAATTGAGATTTTGTCGACTCTTTGGGACTTCACTGGATCACTGTAATGTCATAGTCGTATATGAGTCGTGACTATACATACATGAGATATGTTGAATATGTTAGTTTGATACGATTATTTTTAAACTATGTATTTGGATTTGAATGCTGATTAGCTTCTAAATTACACTAGTGACAGATTTAGAGAAATAAATGTTGAGTCGTACACGAAAAAAAAAGTTTTCTTTTTCTTTTATTGTTGAGATTTCGTGAGTGAATACGCCGCCCGATTTTTCCTTTTATAGTGAATAAAGAAATCTCGGCGTAATTAATTCATAAATGGCATCTTATCAAATTTTGTTGCATCTCTAAAATTAATGCGAGATACACCCCCTTTTTTTTTTAAATACAAGTGGACACAATGTCTTACTTGTTTTGTTTAATACTTATGTGTATTAAGATGCATTACGCAACCATATTTACATTATTCTAATTCTTATATTATGTTCAGTGCAACCCAGCGCCTCATAATTATCATTTAGAGAATTAGTCGTTTCTCTTTTTCATGGATTCAACTCACTTTTCACTTTATTTGAAAGTCATTAGTGACACTTGTCATTCACTGTTTCTTTCTTACAATCACTCTCGATAATAATTGTGCTCCTCAGTATTTCAACTATATTCATACTTCATCCATCCTCTCCTCCCACACAACTTCTTTTCTATTGAACCCTATATATTTTGGTTCCTTTTTGATAACCTTGGGTGATCTGGAATAGCATCGAACGGGATTGTAAGATTAGAACTCGGTCAAACCATAGCCGACTTAAGCCATCCGACTAATTTCAAGAAAGTTTTAGGTTTTCAATTAATTCCTGACATTGAAAAGATATAATACTCCTTTATGAAATTATTCCATACATATTCGCTTTATTTATTAGTGAGAAATGGATAGAAACAAGTAGCAGACAACCACGAAGAATGACTTTGTCTACTTTTAATTTTGCTCCCATGTGATTTGCCCTACTTAACTCGCCTTTACGCTTCACCTTTGCTCTTTTCTTCACCATCCACAGAGTTTAAAGCCATATGAGAACATTCTATTATGCTTTGGATTAGTTTGTGAACCTTAATACTTACTCAAATCTTCATTTTAAAATATGTAATTGAATTTTTTACTTTATAATATAAATACCAGACAGTTTAGCTTAGAATTTCTTGGTTTTATGAGTCTTAAACTATAAAACAGAGGCATAAGCCAGTACACGAATCTTGAAGATCAACGTAAAGAAATCGCTGACCTCATAGAATAGAACAGACACGCCAACTTGAAAACAAAAGAGTTTTTTTTTTTTTTCATTTATATAGCATTATAGATGGCATGTGGGGAGGATGATGACAATGATGCTGTTATAAGTTCATCCATGTACAAACATGAGCATGCGTTTGATACGTAAACAAACAGATACAAAGGAAGTGAAACATCATGATGAACATTTAAAACCTCCACAAGCAACAACCCAAACGATGAGAATAAAGGAGAGAACTGCACCTCCCACCATTAGCTTCATCTGCAGACTCTGTAGCCACATCTTCCTTCTTAACTGCCTCCCTTGTCTCTGGAAGCTATCCGCTTGGAACTGTAGGTTCTCGGTTTTGTCAACCAGAAGTTCGATCTTCTCTCCCCTGTCCAGAACCTGTTATCATCAACAAGAGAATCATCAAAAAAGGGAGAAACAAATCTTCTGTCGGAGATACTATGACAAATTCTGAGATTTTTTTTTCACACTAACTGGTCTCGGGTCCAGTTTGCCAAGACCAAAAAAACTGAATCTTTGTTGAAAGTTACTTTGTTTATAACATATATGAACTCAAACTTAGGGGAAACAGAAACATAATCCATATAGTAACTTGGATGATATATCATGACTTGGATCACACTATAGCACAATCGATTCCTATAGTGAGAAACAGGGAGTTAATGCTATAATGATCCTAATTAGACTTCCTCAGTAAATTATTACACCGATGTATATGAAAATAAGGCATAACAGGGGCCTGGAAAGATACTCAAGCTGCATGCAACTTCTTAATTTCTAACAGAACTAGAGATACTCGAGCCAATATGCCACAGTTTTAGACATTAACAGGGGTCCTGAAAGATATCACAGAGAGTATTTTTCACATTATAACTAATGAAACAATGGTTGTAAGAAAAGCAATTGATACTTTTATCCATTAAACTAATACGGGAGTAAAAATTTTATTTGGTGTCAAATAGCTCTTCCAGAAGTTGTGAGTTGTTCAGTATCCTTTCCTACAGTTTTTTTATCGCAAAAAACATGTGTTATACCTTGAGGATAAAAATGCTATCACCTTAAACAAAAAATATAAGAGAGCTGTACAACTGTTAATTAAAATGTATCCGCTTGATCACTTTTTCCTATAACTAAAAAAGTATACCTTCTCAATGTTGTCCATCATGATCCCCTTGACCTCAGTAATTTGGGCCTTCAACTTTGAAAGTTTGCTCATCTCTTCAGGATGGCTCATACAATACTGCATATGCTCCTTAAGTATGGGCCTATTAGAGGGGAAAGAAAAAGATTCAGAACACGGTGGCAATGCGAAACAATGACTGAAATCAGATAGTTATGGCTAAGAGACAGACCCGAACTCCCTGTCAAGATTGTATGCAATGCTAAACCGATCTCCAAACAAATCATCATCTTCGTCATCATCTTCAAGAGGATGTCGCTCATCATTCTTTATACTGGCCTCATACCGCTTCTTAAAGTCTTCCTTGACCCGTTCAAGAAAAACAAAAGGAACACTTCTCCCCGTAGACTCATCAGCAACCACAAGAAACACTATACATACACACAACCACAAGCATCATCAAACCAGAAGATTAAAAAAGCTTCAAATAACTAACAAGCATTGAACAAAAAAATCTAAGATTACTTACCAAAACCATTGTCAACAAGGAAATTGAAAGTGTGACCATCACAAGAGTAAGTATACTTGCTGCTATTAGTGGGAAGCTTTTGCAGACATTGAACAGCAATGGTGCTAAAGTTTCCTGAATAAGAAGTATGCTCAGCTAGAACGACGGTTCCTTTAGCAACAAAGCTATATATCAAACCCTTCAGACTCATTTTTAACTCGTGAAGCCTCTGAAGAAGAAGTCAACCAAACTACAATCAGATCAGGAAAATGCAACACCAAATATGGAATCATAATCAGAAAAATATGGGAAAACGATTCAACTATAGATCACTATCTAAATCAAATAAAACCCTAAATCACCCAGAGCAGGAACTGTAAATCACCGCAAAATCCCGAGTGTAAATTACTGATCGTATAGATGAGAGATCTATAAATCGAGAATATTGCCAGCGAAGAGCAACAATTCCGAATCGGAAAACGTATTCTGATGCTTCAATTTGCGTTAAAATCGATGCAATTTAAAGATCGGCGCAATTTCAGTTCCGGAAGAAAAGCATAGAGAAAAGCAATAGATGAACGGAGAAGACGAAGTTGAAGGAAATAAAACAACGCAAAGTAGTTGCAGCACCAGAACAATCATGAGCTAGAGAAGAGAGAGTACCTTGAGACTTGGCTTGGTGTTGAAGGATTAGGCTCCAATTCTATAGAATTCTAGAGATGGTTATAAAATCAGAGACTTGTATTTGTAGCCGGAACGAAATGGCATTCATTACTTTATGCTGATTACTTCTTAATTATTTTTTTAAGGATAAAATGGAATTAGAATAACCACGAAGCTTAATTTTGATTGGTTAATTTATTTTTTTACTCCTATCCATTGATTTGGTAAATTTCAAAGAAAATTTTGGTAAATTGTTCTACTGAACTTTGTAAAAAAAAAAAGTCAATTCCTTTTTGGATGTCTGATGAGTAAATTCATCATCGCATCGCATATTCTATATTTGCTAAATCCATAAATAGCACCTGAGAATTGAAAGAAACGTACACGCAAACAAAGTTGAAAATCTAAACCATAATATTTTATAGCAATCAAAAAGAGCTGTAGAAATATTGCCACAAAATTAAATGTATGTAAAAGCAGGAACGTTTGGAGTAAGTTGACACAAACTGGAAACACACCAAAAACACAGTGACTACAATTACACTGCTTTCAAAAAGTAATCCCACGCTGTTTTCAGACAAATCTTTCAGCATGTCTGAAACATATTTCCTCCTGAAATTGTTAACCAAAACTATTGTCACTTGTCGACCATCACAACAATTCAATAAGCATGAGATTTTAATAAAGAAAATGTTACCTTTAGTAGTTTAGTGCTCAAGGCTTTTAATTTGAGATTCACTTCCCTTGAGGTTACTCCTCTTCCAGTTCTGAAATCATATCGATCAGCCTCTCGAATCTGAAGCCTCAGAGTCGGGGTTCTGTATGTAGTTGTTACGGTATGCCAAACACCACAAACTCTATATCGATCTGCGCAGGAAGATTTCGCAAGAGGCCACTTTAAACCGCCTTTCACATTTGGATCTATCACCGCTGAATCTGTCAGCTCTTAAAGATTCTTAATCTCATTCTTCTGGATACAATCAAAGAACCATGTTAATCTATATCACTTGTTAAATATTCCTCATCTCATTTTGTTAGATACTATATAGAGAATGAAAAAAGTCGACTTACTGAAGAGATTGGTTAATGTGCTTTTTGAGTCAACCACCAACCTCATGTCAAGATCTTGATCAAGGCGTGAGACGTCAAGACTTAAGTGCCTCAAAGCATTAAGCTCAGCCTGAATAAAAAGCAAACAAAAGCTTCAATATGATTTTCTGAAAATGTGGGAAGAGAGGAGAGGAAAAGGACTTGCCTTGTAAAAATTGAGTCGTTTATGTTGTTACAGGAGATGGTTACATCAGGACGAGTATTGTCTGATACCTAAGAAAACCAGAAACCAAACCTCAAATTTTCAAATGAAATTAGAGACGTACACATTCATGAATCTTACAAAAAGAAAAAGAAAAAGAAAATAAAAACCACCTTCACGTGAAACAACTCCTTGGTTTCTTCAACAAACCACCTTCCCTGCCGCACATAACCATGGATTTTCCAGTTTTCCGAAATCGTTCTTCACTAGGATTGCCAGAGATTTTTCTTCCGCGTCTCTCCTCCATTCAGTAGGCAGAGGTTCAAGTTGAAAGTTGTTTTCGTCCTGTGAACGAATGAGAAAAACTCCAAAGTTTAAAATTGACAACATCTTTTCTTATACCACTCGCTGTCTCTTCTCAAACACCAATTCATCTTTTCAAATCCCAAATTCGTCGACCGATGCACCATTCGATTCTAAATCTAAAAATCGTCATGGTTACCACATCATCGTTTTTTTATTTCAAATTCAAATTCTTTGATCCATTGACATGGAAACCATAATGACCATTGAAATTAACGTTGTAGAAGCCACCACCGCAGGTATAACAACTCCATCGTCATAATTTGCATTTGGAATCATTTGTACTTGCTCATCACACAAGACCGTCAGATTTGTGTGGAGATATTTAGCGCAAGATGGTTGATTTAAGTTAAAATTCCTATAGGATCGGCCCTGAAATTAGGGGATCCCAAAAAAAAAACAATTGGGGCTTTTTATAAAATTTACAAAAATTGGAGCATATTTACTACTAATATTTGGGTTTAAAATTTGTGGGGCCCTAAACCCATATTTCATTCTGCTTGGCCCAGTGTTGGCCTTCAAAATCTCCACATTACCGCCATAGAATATAACAGTAGTCACCTTTGGGATAATCGGCTATGAAACCATTCACTCGCCAAATCCATTGCTTGATAGAAGAAACTAGAAACAAAAGGAAGTAGTAGGCTGCCATCGAAAACTTAAAACCGGCGTAAGGGTTACAGATAAAGTGATTAAGATTTTTAGAAAGAACTAGATGAGGATCAGAGGTGTTAGATGATCTCGGAGGGATTTGTGTTGATGATTTAAAGGAAGCGACATGATCGTCTCAAAATTGCCTTCAGATCAAAGCGATTACGAGTCTCTCCTGCAAGGGAGATAAGTAAGTACTACATTTTATTTTATTTTGTTAAATTTTTTTATTTGTGTATAATTAAATTTATAATTAGTAATTTTCTTGAATACATGTTTTAATTGATTTGATCATCTTCTTTTATACGGAAACATCAATAATTTTTTGTAATTCGTATTTAATTTAGTTTGAATTTTCAATTTATCTTTGAATTTTTAATAGTTTGATTTTTTTTTTTCATACCAACTTTTTTTCCCAAAACTAGAGAAAATATATCCAATAAAATAAAACGTACAAAAAGTTAATGATTGAAAATAAAATGTACAAAACTTAAAATACAAAATACCAAAAAAAAAGACAGCGTGGAGAGTCAAGCTATTGGTAGCATGGCTGCAACAGAAGGCCAAGTGTTTGGTCATTCACAACAATTTTTAACTCGTTGTTAGTAATTAACCCAAAAGCCCTTTCCTCCTCAGGGTTTATTTAAATTCCCCTTTCTCGTTTCCTCTTTTTGTTAAACCACTTCTCCCATTCCTCTGAAAAATCACACTCCAAAAAATCTGATTTTTCATTTTGCTCATTTCTCAGAGTTTAATGAAGAAACCCTTATCCACTTGCACTTCTTCTTCTCCATCCTCCTCTGTCTCTTCTTCTACTTCCTCTCCCATTCAATCGGAGGCTCCAAGGCCAAAACGAGCCAAAAGGGCTAAGAAATCTTCTCCTTCTGATGATAAACCACTGAACCAGACTAGCCCTGCCTCTACCCGACGCAGCTCTATCTACAGAGGAGTCACCAGGTCTTTTTTTAATAAATTAAATGATTGATTTTTAGAATTTGGTATTCAGATTGGATTTGTTTTTTTTTTATAAAACAGCATTTGTAAATATTGCATGTTTGTGGGATTTTACAGACATAGATGGACTGGGAGATTCGAAGCTCATCTTTGGGACAAAAGCTCTTGGAATTCGTTTCAGAACAAGAAAGGAAAACAAGGTTTGGATTTTTTCTTAATTCTTAAATTATTTTAAATAAAGATCTGGATTTTATCTGATAAATTCGATTTTTTTTGTGTGATCTCAACTTCGTCACTGACCAATCTACTCATCAGTTTATCTGGGTAATTTCTAATTCTCTGGAACAACAGATCAAATTTTGTTTTTTTTTTTAATTTTAAAAAGAGAGTGGATTTGGTCAGAAGAATCTCAACTGCTTCACGTGTAATTGCAGGAGCATATGACAGTGAAGAAGCAGCAGCACGTACGTACGATCTAGCTGCTCTCAAGTACTGGGGACCCGACACCATCTTGAATTTTCCGGTATTATTAAAAAAATTCATTGATGGATGCATGTTTGTGTTTTTGAATCGATTTGGTGTAATAAAAATTGAATTCTTTTGGGGAAATTATCAGCTGGAGACGTACAAAAAGGAATTGGAGGAAATGCAGAGAGTCACAAAGGAAGAATATTTGGCTTCTCTCCGCCGCCAGAGCAGTGGTTTCTCCAGAGGCGTCTCTAAATATCGCGGCGTCGCTAGGTTCCTTTTCTTCTCTTTTTTTTGTTCTCATTTAATTTCGGGAATTTACGCCAAAAAACGAGCAATTATTTTTCCTTTTTTGGATATCTAAAAAACATAATTAATATTAGCAAATATGATTTAAAAAATAAAGGTGTGACCTTTTTATATCCTGAAGATTTGTTTTTCGAATATTCTCTCTTTTTTATATAAATCATAATTAAGTTTTTTTTCCAGTACTTTCACTGTAAAAATCGATTTTCAGAAATGTTTGTTTGTTTTATCAACTCAACATTTTCTTTTCATTTATTTTGTAAAATAAATAGAAATTTAGTTATGGAAAAACAGGCATCACCATAACGGAAGATGGGAGGCTCGGATTGGAAGAGTGTTTGGAAACAAGTACTTGTACCTGGGCACCTATAGTACGTATCTCCTTTACTTCTCTAATATATATATATATATATATTGATTCTTGATTGTATATATTTTAGATTTATAAAAATAGTTTAGCACAGTCGACTATTTATAAGTTACCGGGCATAACAGATCCTTTTGTTTTTTTATTAGTCTGGTCCTTTTCTGTTATGCCTTGTCAAATGTAATTTTGAAGTTGTAAAATAGAGTGTGATAATGTTTGAACTGGTGTCTTTTAAAATTCTCTAGTTTATAGTAGTGATTAAGCAGTTGATTTGTTTAGTTTGACAATTAGAATAATATAACGGGGAGGCAGTGCACATACGTGCGAGAGTTTTGACATCATGTCCCTTCAGCTCACCTTAATTTATTTTTATCTTTTAATCAAATCAGCGTTTTCTTCCTTTCCATCTATTTTTAATTATATGATCCCTGCATAACCTTTGAAAATTCTTCACTTTTTTGGATCCGATACTCTGAAGTCTGAATACTAAAATTGAGAACTCTGCAGAAGGAATATTAACAACTCTTTACTGAAAAGTAATACAATTTTTAAATTGTTTTGTTAACCATTACCGGGTCCTTAGATTATTAAGGGACCCAATCTTCAACAAATCTCAAATCACATATGTTTGAAATTTAAGATTATTTTTTCGGTCGTTCTGATTCAGTTTTGCAAAAATATAGGCAGTGTTCCATAACAAATGACACATAATATACTTAATTTATATAAAATAGAAGAAAAGAGGAGGAGCCAAGTGCATCGTTACAAATATGAAATTAGTAGATGAATTGAATAGAATAATGTGAATTACAAGCATAAGGGCGCGTGTAGCGCGTATCTCGCGTGATAACAGTCTCACTTCATAAAAGGACAAAATAGTTCAGAGGCTAGGACCAAACCCGAGGTCGATCTGGTTTGCTCTTGTGTTTTTTTTTGTGTGTGTGGTTTATTAAAATGATCAAGAGTTGAGACTGTTCTCAGTAGGAGTCACGAGCCCTCACGTGCATTTTTGATCTGTCCTCTCTCTACCATATCTTTCATCTTGTCTTCCGAACAAAATCTGGTCTTCTTTATCTTCTTTCTTTAGTGTTTGTCTTATAACTTCTACTTTTATCATTTATTTTTCTTTAGAAAATCCTCTAGATTATTATGGAAATTGTAAAGGTACCAAAATTGGTACATAATAGTGATAGTCATTAGAGCTTAGAGTTGAACTAGGTAGGTGTTTTTATTGTTAAATAATTAGTAAATCGTACGTTCGTGTATTATTTATATACAAATTATTGGTATTAATTAAGTTACAAAGTTTTGACTCTTTTAGAGTTTAGAGCGGCCGAGTGGAGTAGATATGGTCTCGTACACGCCTCAGCTCCTATAGGTATCACAAAATAGTGTAACCCTAGTTGTCCCCACAAAACACGTCACTCAATTCTCTTGATTTTGTCTTTATTAGGCATCATCATGAATTCTAAAAATTCAAAACGAAACGACAAACAAAAAACACTTCTTTTAACACATGTTTGGGCTTTTTTTGGTTACCCATTTAGTAGCTATGTGAAACTGTTAGCTTCAAAGCATTGACTTTGTTTTCATGGAATTGTGTTTGCATTGCCTTAATTTAGAAGCTTTTGCTAATAATAAGCTTGCTATTTTTATTGGTTGTAGATACACAGGAGGAAGCTGCAGCAGCATATGACATGGCAGCTATAGAGTATAGAGGTGCCAACGCAGTAACCAATTTCGACATTAGTAATTACATCGACCGGCTTAAGAAAAAAGGCGTTTTCCCATTCCCTGTGAACCAAGCCAATCATCAAGAGACTATTCTTGCTGAAGCCAAACAAGAGATTGAAGCGAAAGAAGAGCCTAGAGAAGAACTGAAACAGTACGTGGAACAACCTCAAGAACAGAAAGAAGAGAAAACAGAGCAACAAGAAGAAGGGTTTGTAGGACATAATGAAGAAGAAGCGGTGGTCACTTGCTGCATTGATTCTTCAGCTATAATGGAAATGGATCGTTCTTCTGATAGCAATGAGCTGGCTTGGAACTTCTCTATGATGGATTCAGGGTTTGCTCCGTTTTTGACACAGCAACAACTCTCAAACGAGAAGCCTATTGAGTATCCAGAGCTTTTTAATGAGATAGGATTTGAGGATAACATTGACTTCATGTTCGAGGAAGGGAAGAATGAGTGCTTGAGCTTGGGAAATCTGGATTGTTGCAAGGTTGTTGTGGTGGGAAGAGAAAGCCCAACTTCTTCGTCTTCACCATTGTCTTGCTTTTCTACTGACTCTGCTTCATCAACAACAACAAAAACCTCTGTTTCTTGTAACTATTCTGTCTGAGAGAGAGAGCTTTCCATTTCTAGTTTGCTTCTTCTTCTTCTCGTTGGGTTCTTCTAGGGTTTGTATTTCATTTCAGGGCTTGTTCGTTGGTTTTGAATAATCAATGTCTTTGCCCCTTATTTCCCTCTTCTTTTACAATGTTCCAAGTTCAGATAAGGAAAAAAAAACTAAATGAACAGTAAAACGCAATACATAAGTAGAAGAGTATGTAACCAAGGCAGAAAAGAGGGTAAGGTGCCATTGAATTTCAGGCATCTATGCAAAGAGAAAGTTTCAAAAAGAGAAGGTTTCAAAGGCTAAGACCTCTTCAGGGTTCCACCTCATTCTCTTTCGACAAGAAATGAAGCAACACTTCAAGTCGCTGAAGTAAGTGCCAAGAGAGCGGGAACAAAAGTCCTTTGTTTTCCTCTGTCAGATTCTTACCCCGGACAATGGAGTTTCTGCTAACGCTCTTGTGTCATTTTCCTTATGTGTTTCTCTGTCTTTTTTCCGGACAAAAAACGGAATGTTGAAGGAGTTGGACCCCCATAAAAAAGAGTATAGAGTTGATGACGAAGTCGCCAATATAGTAGTAATTAATATGAGACATTATAAAAGTTTTGAAAACATTCCAATCCACAATATGTCTAAGCAGCAAGCTACTGCTGATCACACAATCCATAGTTCTTAAGGATTTAAAATACATAACTAAGAAACATGACAGTTTAAGGTTTTAGCAGCACAAGTCATATGCTTATTAAGTAGTTATTAATTAGATAGATGATAATAGCACAATCAAACCTTTTAACCCTTAATTATTCAAGAAGGTGAAAGGTAACGATGTCAGAGGCAGAGGGTGCATGAAGGGCATGGTTGGGGTAATGGTGGTGATGGTTTTGGTGGAAACGAAGAGCGTAAGCACGTGACCCTTCGATTGGTATCCAAGAACTGAGTCGTAATCTCCTCCATTATCTACTAGTCCATAGTGAGGATCTTCTGCTCTTAGTTCCTAATTCACCAAAGCATATAAGTAAACCAGATTCTACATAACAAAATCCAAAATTGTTATTTCGAAATGACATGTTTGATATATGATTTCCACCAGAGATATTTTGATTAACAGAAACAAAAAGAAAAGATATATAAGAGTGACTGATCACTAATTTGTACAATACATTATCGATCCTTTCAATGGGCTCCATGCGTGTAGTATGCTTAAAACAACATATAAGGAACAATATTTTACCCAAAAAAAACATGTAAGGAACATAAAAAGAGATATTACCAGCTCATGTATGAGATTCTTTTGTATGTCTTGTTGACTCTTGTTCTGCAATAGTGTTAAACCACAAGAGAAACTATTATATGCTTGGTGTTTCCTTTATCCATTAGCTTAAACACGCTCACAAAAAAAAGAGCTCTTATTAGAGTATATCTAAAATCTATAACACGATAATGTTTAGAAAAAATTGGAATGTAAAGTTATGTTTGAAAAGTTGGAAGCCCCAGAAAATTACATATTTACATGGAGTTCATTAGGGTCAATTATATGGTTTCCTAGGGAAAATAGTTACCAAAATTTGAGCAACTTTTCATCATTTTATTTACACAAAACTGTAGAGACAATTAATATGATAAAATGCGAAAGTGAGTGAACATAGAAGATGTGACCTTTTTCTTGGTGGTCTCGATCTGATTCCCAAGGGATTTTATCTGTACAATTAACATATAAATCGATTAAGAAAAAGGCTCACATATATTATCCATCAGTAAACTAAATGTTTCTTTTCTTTAACACTTAATACAACGAAGTCATTTACCTATAATTAAATTAACTCAAAAAATTTCAAAACCAGAAAGTGAAAAAAACCCTAGATGGGTAAAATATGATGAGAACCTTGCGCTCCCGAACGAGTTTGAAAGTGTTTTCCATTTCATCCTCAAGGCGACGCAGCTCTTCAATATCAAGTTCGTCCAAACACTCACCTAGCCTCTGCCTACAATTTTAATAATTCCGTAATCTTGTTTCTTTTTCTTTTTGTAATTTTCTCATAAAAAAAAACAATTGCAATTCAAAGTGATGTTTAAGAGACAGAGATGAGAGAAGGAGAGAGCAACAAATACTTGATCTGTGTCCGGAGATTTCTATTATTCTCCAACAGTTTCCTCTTGGTTTCTTGCATTCTCTGCAACATAACAAACGCATCACGAATTTTACACCAACCAAAAACACATATCAAGAACAAGAAGAAGGATCTAAGAAGAAACAAAACCTCATATTGAGTGCTCCAAACATCGACATCAGAAACTGTTTGGTACATATCTACGATCTCCTTCGTTCTATAACCGAGAAAAACACACAAAAAGTCGTTAATTAGAAGAAAATAAAGCAATTTAGGTTAATTTAAGAGTGATGTTTTAGAGAGATCCATCTACGTGTTGTTAGGGCTGATATACTCATGAAGCTTGTTGGAGCTAGAGAACATGATAATCGAAACCCTAGCGTCACACAAAACCGTGAGCTCATGAGCTTTCTTGAACAAACCATTTCTTCTCTTTGAATACGTCACTTGTCTGTTCGTCTGGTTCTCAATCCTCTTGATCTGGATCTTCCCTCTCGCCATGATATTTTTCTTTCTTCTCTATTTTTTTAATGTTTGTTGGAAGAGATTTGGCGGAGAGGACAAAGGATAATAAGATGAAAAGAGTGAGAGAGTTGAAGAAGTAAAGGGTCCACTTAAATTACTAAAAATAGAAGGTATTGCGTAATCCATGAAAGGTAACTCAGAAGTTGATGAAAACTAAGTGATTAACTTTTCTATTATGGAAAAGTAGAACGGACATCGATGGTTGTTTAATTACAAGACACTGCTTAAATCAATTGTCACTAGGTGAATAGTGGGGACCAAAGCTATAAACGGGTTTCGTTTGATTTCCGTCTATTTATTAACGGAGGTTCGTTAGTTTATACGCTTTTTATGTTTAGACGCCGACGGTGACATACTTAACGACGTCTGAAAACGTCAAATCGATGCAGGTGGAGTATTTGGTTGGCTTTTTCAACTTGCCCTAAATAAACGAAAGTGTTTAGGTACGAACCAAGTTTTGTTGTTAAAAGCCAAGAGTGTACTTTTGTTTGTTGATTTAGGAAATTAGGATTTTTTTTTTCTTAGTTGGATTTAATGTCACTTCAGTAGACCGTAACTCGAAATCTTTTATGTTTCCTAAATGATTACAATAATATTCTCGGATTCGCCTTTTAAGTATTTATGAAAAATATAAACCAAGGATTTAAAAAAGGGTTCACAGAAGTTGGGAGAAAAGTCACCGTGTGTAGATAACTGGTTTGGTCCAAAACCGGCCACCATATCAGATATGCACATTACAATCCCTAGAAAAACGGGTCTGACAGCTAGGGATCTAAGTCAAAATAGAAAAACTCACATTCATTGGGTTGGGTTTAAGGATAAAAATTTTCAATTTAAACCGAAAAAATATCAGTCTGACATTCAAACAATTAAAACTGCACGCACTGAAATAAAATACTGTAGTCTGTAGCGTACAACTCTACTAAAAGTCTAAAACTCCAATATATCACAAAACAATCTATATTTTTACGTAGAATCTAATGAACGAGATAGATGATAGCTTCTCTATATTTTTTGCGTCGACGAGTTAGTGTCGTTTTGGAACTTAATTGGCCACAGTGTAATCACTTGGACTTCTCAAAAAAAAGAAGGGATTGTATTTAGTTTCATCATCAAGTTTCAAGTTGTCAATGCAAATCAGTGCGACTGTTTGAGTCAGGAAGAACGAAGCCTTTACATTGATAGGAGATCCAAGGAACTTTTGTATCAACTTCACAAACCAAACACAAGAACACTTGAAAAACAAGAAGTTGAGTTGCAATCAAGTTGTATTTTCATTTGAACGCTTACAACTGGGTCAACAATGCATGTTGCGGAACAAATAAGACGTAATAAAAGATCTACAACACATGTTCCTATGGTTATGGCAACATTACACGAGATTATACATCATTCAACTACGCATAGAACATTCACTCTGCGTTCTGGGCTCAATTCGCTTTCCCTGTTCTCTTCAGGTACTCTTTCATGCGACTTTGGTTTGCCTCAAATATAAAAGGCATACCCCGTATCTGCGCAGCAATATATATCCCAAGATCATTGAAGGACATACGCATGAGACTATTGTTATAAATATAATAATCAAAAAGTGTATCCAGGATCAAACCTCAACCAGACAATCGGATTTGAGGATTAAACTCTGTCCAGGATCTACTTCCTTTTCATTTACTGAGATTGAATACTTTCCCAGATTTTTCATATGAAACAACCCATCATCACCCAGTCTTATGATTGCCTGCATTCAACAACCAAAAAAGGATTAAAACAAGAAGCTTGTTTCAAATTTATGTACCTTTTCTTCTCATACAACCCAATACTTTTAAAATATAAATAGACGCATCTATGACCTGTCGTCGAGATATTTTGCTACCCCGCTTTTCTCTTCCCAAATCAATGTCCACTGCGAGGTCTTCTGTTGATCTACCCACCAAAACCTGTGCCAAGAAAAAACCCCGAGATAAACAAGTGCTACTATAACTCTTAAGAAGCTTAAACCATTCAAGGAAAATACTTAAATGAGTAGGATCATAATACCTCAGGCTTCTTGATGTAGTGTTTTGAATATCTACCATATAAAACAGCGAATGCCCCACGGGAAGCAATGGCTCTTTGCATGTACGAATAAGCAGCCTGCTCAAGTCTTATAATTGTTCTTTTCATGTCCTGGCTCTGATACTTGGAGACTGCAAGTGAAAACATTTTATGGAATTACAAACAAGCCTTGCACCTTTTATAACATATCTTGCACTACCCATGGAAAAAATTCCCTAAATTTCCACAACAAATCTCACAGTACTCATGGCATATAATGACTTTTGTGAGCCCAATGCCAAAATACATTCCTGATTCACCTACTAAAAATTTCTTTTTCCAAAAAATGTAGATAGATAAAGAGCAAACATAAGTCCCACTGAACGAGAAGGGATGCTCAATTACCTTCAAGATCAAAATTATCTTGGTCTTCAGGTTCCAAGTCCATGTCAAGTATCTGAAATCAAAAGAGTGTTATTGGTTAGGTGTAAACGTTTCGTTGAACCATAGCATCAAGAATAAGGAATGGAAGTCAAGCGTTACCATAGCCTCAATGTCAGAATAATTCGGTAAGTCCTCGTCACTCTCACAAACATGCGCTTCTGCTTCTGTTCGAGTGATCTCCAGCTCAGGGTCTGAAACCTCAATCAAGCCATCATTAGTCTCTTTAGCATGTGGCGCTTCATTAACAGGTAGGACACCCTTTCTCTCTTTATAGTTTTCACTATCCTTCTCCAGGTAACTTCCATGACCATCAGATCCAACTAAGAGTGTTCCACATGCCATTTTTTTGTTTCCATCTTTTGCACCGATACCATTAGGAATTACAGTGTTAAAGCATGCTTGTGCAGTAACTGAACAGGTAGAACCACCAGGAGCTACAGTATTTTGTGACTCAGTACTAGTCAGTGCCCTAAATTCGCTACCTTGACTTGGTTGGCCGATCTCTGGCTTTCCTAGAGTAGACCCCTGTAAACGTCCTGGGATTTTCTTTTGAGTCTGGAGTGAATATCCCTCACTTCTTTCCCTACTGACGGAGAGGTCTCTAACACATGTTGTTATTGGATTATTGGTATCTTTAAAGTTCCGTCGGGCTAACGAAGAAACTGACATTGGATGGCAGCTGTTGGACAAGAAAATGTCATCATTACACGGAATATCAGGATCCTCTTGGCTTACTAAACAGCATATTACACCCCCAACAATCTCAGGATGAGGATCTAAAGCAGATGAGTCATACATAGTTTCGCACTCCATTGAGCTCATTGCACTTGTACCATCTAACTCAGGCATCACATGATCATCCAGAGTTGCATCTCCTGGGTGAGTTTGTGCGATGGAAGGTTCTTTCTCGGAGAAGTTAGGCAAAGACTCGCAATTTGTATCATTTGTCGAGTTCACCAACAGTGAGCTAAGACCATCATAATATGACTTGCCAACTTCTTTGCCATCTACTTCCATGAACGGTTCCGCATCTTCTTCAAAAAGAGAAGTTGAAAGTTGTGCCAGGTAACAATCAGTGCTAGCTATTGTGGTTTTCGCCTCATGAGCAATATTCTCTAGTTTATGCTTGGAATCTTGATGAACCCCATCACATTCAGAAGGATCTGCATGTCCAGTGAATGTGAGATTTTCTCCTCCTACGTAAGAAATATCTCCTTGTAAATTATCTTCCGACACAACATGAGTTGTCACGCAACCGCTATCAGCCAAGATTTCTGGAAACGCGTTGTGGATGATATCCATGTGAGATTCTTCAAGACCAAGATGTGTTCCATCACCGTTGTCCATGAAATGGCTGTCATTTGGTGGAACGAGGAAACCCAGATCCAAGGAATTGAATGGCTCAGTGCGAAATTTCTTCCGCAAGGAATGGTAAGTAGTTCTGAGGCTTTTAGAATTCCTCTTCCTGGATGAACTTTTGTTTTCTTTTGAATATCCAGTTCTACCAAACTTTGTAGGAAAATTAGGGTTGGTACGTTCAAGCTCAGTCATCCGAAAAGCTGCCTCTGCAGAAACAACTGGATCATAAAGGAGTGCATGCCATCGATCTTGCAGTTCTCTGATAGAAAATCTTCTAGAAAACTGCACAGCACCTTTAGCAAGCGATTCCAAAGATGCACCGGCCTGCACAGCAATCAAGGATTCCAATTACTAATTACTAATGCTCCAACTACTTCCATTTAAGCAAATTGATACAGCTCTGGAAACAAGCATGCTAGAACAAGAAAATCACATGATCATTGAACTACATAAAAGGTACACAACCACCTAACATTCAGACAATCCAACACTGGGACAATAGAATATCTTCCATTTCAGGTAGTGAAGGATTGAAAACTGAAACGCAAACAAACTCAAAGAAATCAGAGCTCACCTCGACAGCATTTTTTAGCAATAGGTCATCTTCGGGTATCCATGGAACTACCTGAGCAAGAGCCCCCATGTCCACTGGCCAACCAATCCTTCTCTTCTCTTAGAAAAGCTTCATGTAAGAGGGGTCTAAGAGATGGTGACAGCACGAAAACCCTAATTCAAAGAAATCAACATCAGTGGAAAAAAGGGGGAAGAAATAGACACTTCAGCAGAAATTAGACAATGAAATGGAGCTATGGCAGAATTTTCGTCAATCAAGACGACAGCATCCAACCAGATAATCGAAATTGATTCAGCTTTGCTATGGGTTTGAGAGCGTCGATCACGTTTAGAGGAGTCACAATACCTAGGATCAGCCCAGAAAGATGCTTCGTCAAGCTTGGGAACAACAAGAGTGAGATTCAACAGCCTAGCAACAGTAACCATGTCACAAAACTGAAACAACAAGCATCAGGAATTGGAAAATTTGTAGTCTGGCAAAGATTGAAAGAGTAAGTAAGCAAGTGACGAACCACGATTCGCAGTTGATTTAGTTTGCCATTACAGGATATTAGTAGAATTTCATTGCTTTTATTATGAACTGTAAACAAAAATTAATACTCTCGTCAAACTCTCAAGCACCAAACGAAGACGCAAATACAATTATTGAATTCTCACGAGTTGATATTGCAAATCAGAAAATCCGAAGAAGAGAAGAACTGACTTGAGGATAGAAGATGAGGCGGCAATACTTTGGCTCGAGTTGAAGGGAATATCTAAAAATCTGAAACCCTAATTTTTATCTGACTGTCTCCGTCGTCCGGAGGCGAGAGTGTAAAGAAGAAGATAAGCACGTTTGAGAAATGCGGTCAGAAACGACATCGGTTCGATGCCTTTTATTATTTTGTTTTATTTTTTTCGCTCCGTTGCTGTTTATTATTCTTTTGAAAACATTTGAATTTGCTATAGTTTGGGGTTGGGGGTTTAAATTCCTAAAAAAGTACCAGCAGATGCCACTTTTTCTTTACTGTTCATTTTAAGTTTAAACCCTCTTTTTTCCATAAGATGAAGCATAAAGTTATAAAATTTCTTAGACTTTAGTCGGACGGGAAAGATAAACCTAAACTTATATCAAAAACTAATTTTTGTATTAATTTATTGTTAAAAAATTAAATATATTATATGAAATATGTATATATATATATTACTTTATATATTATTTTATTTAATATTTAAATTAAATCTATTATGTTGTATATATATATATATTAAAATTATTATGCATTTTTATATATATACAAATTTTTTAAAAACACCAATTAGTCAATCGATTAATCAGCAACCAATTCGTTAGACTGTCTACTTCAACCGAATTGGATCAAAAAGATTTGAATAGCCACCGTGAAACACCTAGACGACCACCTAAGCGTTTAGACGTCCGCGTTTTAGAAGGCATAACTAATAAACAACAAAAGCTGAAAAACTTATGGGATTTATGCTCTTTATAGCTGAGTGAGTTTGCAAATACGTGCACATTCCTGAGACATACTCTCCTTTTATATCATAAAAGAAGATGCCTCAATCTCTGTTTGGTTCTCATTTTACATTGAAAAATAGAAAGCAGATCACAGCTGTGGCCACTTAAATACTTAATTTATAAACAGCTTATTCATAAGTTGATATAGAGTACAATCATGCTTTCTCATGCTTAACATTGCAAGAGTAGTGCATTCAAACCATCACAACATACCGACCACTCTGTTTCTTTGACCTCGCAAACACAACATTTTTTGCTTTATCGTTCTTTTTATTCAGCAAAATGCCACAGAGGAGAGCTTAGGTATACAGTCTATATATATATACCTACGTAAGCCTGCATCGGTTTAGAGTGTAGTTTCTGCAGACAGTTAAGGCTTCTCTATTTGCTTCTTAAGAAACTCCAGCACAGAGAGCCGCTGCTTGCATGTTAAAATTACATTGTCAGATAATTTTTTACTGACATTTAGTTTTATTTTAGAGAAACCGAAAAGAAGTAAGTCATGCAAGAATCTTACTCGTGGCTCAAGAGCAGAATCTTCAGAATCCAGTTTCAAAGATTCCAGCAGTTTCATGCCTTCCTTGAAACCTTCTGTGGCTGCATCTTCATTTTGTAGACTCCTGTCTATATCTGCAACTTTGGCTAAGGAAACTGCCACATCCAGAATCTACAAAAAAAAAATGAAGCAAAAACAACCAAACTCAGTGCACGTTTCTGTATTCACCAATAACAACATTCTACCTAGCTCCCTTCTAAACTGCAGCTATTAGCTCCGCAACTCGACGTCTGTTGCTGAACTGTTAATGTAGCTACAGTCCACTACAACAGACCCCTAGGGTAGTTACTATGTTCCTGTACTAGACTAATGAGAAAGCCTTACCACAGGTTAACATTCAGAGTATAAGATGCGAATTTTTCATACATTAGAACATATGAGAAAACGAGAGTTCCTAATGTAAATATGACTCTATGATAGCACATATTTGTACACAGTCTTATTTTGCATATCAGACCTACCACAGAAAAAGTATGTTGCTACTTCAGGAAAGACCTTTCTTACTATTTTCAGGTCCAAATCCTCTAGCCTCTAGGCAAGAAGTTAAGTAGCAAATAGGAAAACCCAAGAGAAGATTTCCAACCAACACAATGAACCCATTACAATGCACATAAATCTAATTATAGTTTTTCAAAAGACAGTAACTCTATCGCCAGAATTAATGACACCTCATCTAAGCATACTACCATTACAATGCACGTTAATCTAGTTATAGTTTCTCTTGCCAAATTTGTAACCAATTCTAAGGAATTTAGAACAATCCCTAATTCTAAATAGTAAAAACACTGGGACAAACAACGAAGAGCAAAAACTGAAATAGCATGAAGGCATACTTACTTGTGAAGGAGCATTTGGGTGATGCTTCATTGCATCACGTCTAACATTTAAAGCACGATCGTAATAGGACCTTGCAGCTTGTAAATCTTCGACATAATATTTAAGATCTCCTATTTTATTGAGTGAGACAGAAAGTGTATGTGTAATCTGCAAGTTTAGTAAAAACGGTTACAAAATGGTAAAAGTTTGCAAAAGATAATCAAATTTAAGAACTAATGTGCTAAAACCTCCAAATCATTCATCGGCAGTTTCATAAGGAATTCAATACTCTCTTCGAAATGATTGACAGCAGATCTTGAGTCTCCCATCGCTCGGCTGCAAAAACAAAACAAATTCAATTAATCATCAAACTTAAGTCCCCACAAATCAAAGATTTCAACACACCAAACAGAAGATCAGACATTTTGGCCATGGTACAGTAGTCAGGAGGAAAAAAATTATGTATAACGTAGGTTTTCTGAACCAGGCATGTACTGTAGCTCTCTTTTTAAAAAAAAAAATTTGAACGAGTTGATTGAGCAACAGGAAAAGATATATGCTAGTGAAAAGAGGATAAAGAAAAAGTTGAAAAACATGAAAACATTTCCAACATTGGTATTTTCACAAATGTCATGCACACCCTAAGCACTTAAAAATGTGACATATTATCGGCAAGATGAAAGCAACAACCAGATTCCAGAATGTAGCATTCAGTATTTTACTAATGAGGACTTCACTCATTCGCGTCTAACATTCCAGGAGATTCAACTACCATTTCAGGAAACTGGGAAGGAAGGGCCACATACTTGAGAAACTCCAAATTTAGGAAACCACATATGAAAAAGGTGTCTATAATCAGTCTAATGAATGAAATAAATAGGTGCCGGCGGGATCATAACAGACCATATTGGTGACCACATACGAAAGCACCATTGTTTGCTAAATCTTATTTGTTCACAGAAACTTGAGAATGGATTGATGTTAGAAATAAACAACTTGGGGATAGAAAAAGAAGATGATGAGCATACCTGCAATCGCCAAGCATGCCAAGGACTGCACCAAGCTGTGAACACAATTCTGGTGTATTGCCCTCCCTCCCTAGTTGATCCCGAATGTCCTCGGTACACATTGCCAACCTTGATTTAGCACTTCCATAATTCTGGGCACTAAATGCCTGCACATACAGGTTGAATAAGAAAAGGACAATAACCAGAACTCAACAGCAGGACATAATGACAAACAAAAGTGGTTAAAATAGAATAACCCCACCATTTAGTTCAACAAAAAATCTAGAGATAGAACTTACCCTCATAGCTTGTTGCACCAAGAAAGAACCTCTTTCCATGGAAACATCAGCGTATATCACTTTTTTGTTATCATTTTCGACCTCTTCTTTTTCTGTGCCATTGACAACAGTTCTCTTGATTCTAGCATGGCCTTCAATAAATTGATCAACCATCTTTTGAAGGTTTTCATCAGCTTCAATACTTTCGATGTCAGCACCGCATAGAGGGCAGTCTTTAAACCGTGATAAGCACACTCTGCATTCAAGAAACAACAAAGTTTAATAATAGTAGACTTAATCACCATCGATCATGAGCCAAAAAGGGTAAAAGATACTAAGTAGATGAGCAACTAAACTTACTAATTTAACACAAAGAAAAACTTAAGGCTTACTTGCAGAACACATGTGTGCACGGCACACATCTACTGGTCTCATATAGAAGTGCTTGACATAACATACAGCTAAAAGGCCCAAGCTTGAATGTTTGAGAGTCATAACCAAACGGGCACTTGGCAGGCACAGTTGCAGAATCAGTAGAGTCCTTATTCAATTTTCCTTCGTGTTCAGGACATCCTTTACTCGCAATTTCGCTTAGCTTTCGTGCAGAAGCATCGTCAGGACGAGCAGCTTTAGAAAAAGGGCAACCAGAAGCCGTCATATCGCCTTGTTTTCGAGTCGAAGCATCGTCAGGACGAGCAGCTTTAGAAAAAGGGCAACCAGAAGCCGTCATATCGCCTTGTTTTCGAGTCGAAGCATCGTCAGGACGAGCAGCTTTTGAGAAAGGGCAAACAGAAGTCGTCATTCGTGTGAAGGTAACAACAACCCTACACCTCAAACAAAATTTCAAACGCAAAATCACTAAAAAGGCTTCCCACTATGAAATACGAAATTCGTTCCTCAGCTAAACACAGTTTCTCGTTAACTAAATCCATAAAACAGCTGAAATCGAAGATAAACGAAGCTAATTGAATGACAACATTCTTCTCGGAAAGTGAAATTTCAGAGAAAATTGAGCAGAGCGTTTCAGGAGTAGCTCAACAGAGAAAGAGAGAGAGATGGATAAACCTGGATCGGATTGAGATTAGATTTGGAGATTGTCTCTTTCGCGGCTTCTCTGCAATCAATGATCGATTGATATCTTCTTCTTTTTGTTTCGATAAGTTTTTGTGCGTTGGATGGTGTTTTTTTTTCTCGGTCAAAAGATATTTTATGGAAGGATCTGTATTCTTCTGTGTGGATTGAATTGGGCCTTCGGTTTTTACAGCCTAAATCAAAATTTGGGTTAAAAGCCATTTTAGGAAAAAGGTTGTTTTGGATTATGATAGATTAAATAAACTTTACGATCGAAAACGGTAATTTTGGTTGGATTTAATTCAATTAATATTTATTAGCCAACTAATCTATATTAGTCAATCAATTAAACCACCAAAATGTCAAAACCAGTTGGAGACTCAATCAGGAAAAAAATAAAATCAATTTGAATTGATTTGTACGTGGAATGCTAATGTTAAAGCGGACAAGTTAGTACGTAATGTTTTGTCTATCCGCATTATATTATGCATGTAAACAACGTGAATTGGAAAAAGATGGTGGAGAC
This sequence comes from Cardamine chenopodiifolia, assembly GCA_963922655.1. Lineage (NCBI taxonomy): Eukaryota > Viridiplantae > Streptophyta > Magnoliopsida > Brassicales > Brassicaceae > Cardamine > Cardamine chenopodiifolia. Next base: position 15,364,058 of record OZ000463.1, read on the forward strand.
TCAATCAGAAGAAAAAAAAAAGGTAAAGAAGCAACATATAGATAATGGTCTTTAAGTTCTGTAATCAACAGTTTGGCAATTTCTGAAAATACGAAGACAGTGAGACATATAACATGCATTTACACTCCACAGCAAAATGGAGTAGCTGAGAGGTTACACAGAACACTAATGAACAAAGTGAAAGTGGTTTTGATCAGAGGTTTTGGGCAGAAGCAGCCTGCACAATAGTATACTTGATCAATAGATTATCTTCATCAACAATTGATTTCAGTGTTTCCGAGGAGTTATGGACATCTATAATGCCTTCCCTGAGTGGACTAAGAAGGTTTGGGTGTCTAGCATATGTTCATTCAAGTGAAGACAAGTTAGAACTAAGGGTTAAAAAGGAATGTTCACTAGCTATCTTGAAGGAGTCAAGGGATTTAGAGTTTGGTTGTTTGAAGACAAGAAATGTGTATCAGTAGAAATGTGATCTTTAGAGAAGACATGGTGTACAAAGACATCAGACTAGAGCTTTAAACATGTAATGATCAAAATGTTTTAAGTACAGATAAAAGTCTTAGTTTTGATCTTGCAGGCGAAAACAGGGATAAAAATACTCAGCTCAAGGTGAAGCATTTACATAACAAGATGCTTAGAATATACAACAACCTGAGACAGACAGAGGTTATTGAGAAACCAGAGACAGGTCAACATGATCTCAGTGACTATTAGTTGGCCACAAATAGAATTAGAAGGCAGATACATCCTCCAACAAGACTGCAAGATTATGAATGTAATAAGGATTTATTAACCTAATGAATTTAAATAGGCTAATTTTCCTAAAACATACCCATTTAATAAATGGGAGTTGTATACCCAAATGGGCATCCGTACTCGGAATCACCCTGGTAAGGTTTATGAGACAACTATTACAGAATGACTTATTACATTTCACCCAAAATTAATACCCTAAACCCATTTAAGATTAACATTGAGATTTTACTTAACTTTTCAATACACTAAATGTAAGAAAGTACTTCTTAGGATTTTACTTTAAAAAATTACTATTTTATATAAATAGATAGTACATATCTTTCTTATATTATATAAACCTTGATTATTCTCACTAGAGTTTAACGCATGTCAAAACTATAATTAACAAGATTGAGACATGTGTAGGTTGATCGTTTAGATTCTGACACGTGTTAAAAATTATATTATTTTTGATTTCTTTAAACGGAAAGGAAATCAACGAAAAAGAAAAAAAATAAATAGTAAAATTTGATTTTTTTACTTTCCAAATTTTCAATATATGTTATATCTTATTATTCAATGAAATTTAAATTTTCTATTTCAAATTTATATTTTTTTATATTATTTAAGATCCAATTAAAAAATTTTACACACTTCTAATTATTTGAAAAAAATTTGATTAAGTATAATCCAACCTAATTTATTATTCTAATTGGTTAAGTGTTAAATAAATTTTCGGGTAAGGTGATTGTATTAACTAACACATAAAAGTATTTAATTTCATAAATCAAATGGTTGTATAGATCGATCCATAAAAACATAAGTTTTTTGTAATAAATTTATAATCATAAAATAATAAAAATTAATTAATTGCATGAAATTCAATAAATTATAGAATCAAAATTTTCACAAAAAATTATAAAATTAGATATTTAATGAGAAATATTTGTCATGAATGCAACAAAACCGAACATCAAACAAGTTATAAATGCAAAAATCTTAAATAAATAAGAATAAACAAATAAAAATTTAAGACAATATATTAAAAAAAAATGAGAATTCAAAAATGATGATTGTTGTCTATATGCAATTTATAAAAAAATATATGTTATACATGAATTTGGTAAAGATCATCAACATCAACTCATTGAACCAAATAGATAAGCTATAGGCAGCAAGAATATTAAAAGATGGTTTTGTATGCGGAATGTTAGAAATATTAAAATGAGATTCAAAACCGATCGCTAAAAAGTTTTATTTAATTTGCCGACAAAAATTACATATAATTGGTATAAGATAACTAAGTTCGTTACAAAAAAGCATAATATCATCATATTTCAATTCATATTTCCCAAATGTTCTTCAAATTAATTAACTCATACGTCAAATGATTGAACAGCATAACATTACCTTAAAAGGTTTCGTACAAAACATATTTCCTTGGATTTTGTTAAAGATAAAGTCAGCTTGCGAAACCACAAAGACAGTGGTTCCCGCTGCAGATCAAAATTTCAATGTTTTATATTACTTGCAAAAAAGGTGACATGGTAACAAATAAAATAAAAAGATAAAGTAAACAGAGAAACAACCATCACTCCACTACTAGGATTGAGATAAAGTAGCACATAGAGTGAACGGAACTCGGCTCCATTTTCGTAGATGTAATTCGTTTTCCTATTTGCATCATATATATTATACAAAGAGGTAAGAGTTTTTGCTAGCTGCTCCATTTTCAAGTGATGCATTGAGCTAATACTTGTACCACTACAACTCTGAATCGTGAAATTTAACCTGTTAGAGAAGCTATTCGGGAGTCAGGATAATAACATCAATGGTACTCTTCAGAAATAAAACAAACTGGTTACCAATCAGAAGAGGATGATCAATCAGAGTGGTATATTTCTAGGAAAATTACAAAAGAAGAAAAATGATATTTGAGCATCCTGAACAAGGTTATGACTACAAAAACTACTATCAACAAATTAAGTCAGTCTCTTGCTACTAATACATTTTGCATCATTTAAAAAATGGCAAATTTATTTCATTACAACAGTGACAATTCACATAATATTAAAGTTAACATTCTTTTAATAATAACAGAGGAACTGAGGAAGTAAACACACAAACAAATTTCAACAAAACCCAAGGAAAGCAATTCTAACGACAAAGGATAAACATGTTCAGTGTAATCCATTTACCGAACCACAAAAAAAAAAAGAAATAAGTCAAAACATACCATTTCCTCGTAAAGGTAGATCACTCTCTCATTGGTTAAATTTTGGATGCTAAGATCTTGTCTAATAGACCTTGTCCTATCGAATAAAATCATGAACCACTTCAAACGGGTGCTCTCTGGAGTCAAGCAAACTTAGAAGGTAGCTTAGGGTTTCTTCTAAAACTGGAAGCGGTCTTACATCCGATGTCTGAACATCCGCCGCTGAAAGAGTTCTACAAAACTAGCAAGAACACAGAGAAAGAGTATAACTGCTTTTGGTATTGGAAAAAAATGAGTCCCATTATATAGCAATTGGTAGATATCTCCCGGTAGGAAATACAAACTATTCATCTTGACTATTCAGAAAGAAATTTAATTTTTGCTGTAGAAACAAGCTATGGATACTAATTTGTATAGATGAAGAATATTAAACATCAAACTTCTTTCAATCACAAGTTTGATCTATTACAATTCTCTCGAAAAGTGTGAGATATAGAAAGCTAAAAGCCTACCTTTTTGACAGCAAGATCTGTGGATGATTTTGTGGTGTTCCATAAGCCTCTAAAACACTGAGATATCACTCAGGCGTTCTCTTGTCACTCTTTCCCGCTTTGTTAATACCCAAAACAAAACACACAACACATATTAAGGTTCTGTTCGTTTGTCTGTGGGTAGACGCTGCGACCAGTCGTCCAAGTAAACAAACATTGATTAATCGCATGTTGCAGACGCAGTCGCAACACTACCAGAAGCACTGCTAAATTTCTTTCGCGGTCAAAAATTCATGAGCCAGATTTCACTGTCGAGTCACAATCTTCTGCGACAAGTAAACGAACATGATTGACCGCATGTCTCCTACGAACGGGCCTATATATTGTTTATCTGCTTGGTGGAATCTCAGGTCAATTAGAAATTTTGTTTGTGGATAAGATAGTTCGATGAGTACCTGGACACATGGAAGAGCAAGTTCCGACGATGAAGGAAACGTCAGCAGGAACTGTTTCCTCAGAGGCAGACGATTCATAACAAAGCGAACTGTTACCGAACTGGACTAAACGGAGGAGAACCAAACCGGGTTCACTACTTTCAATGAAATTGAATCCGGTGGAAACCGGGTCAATTTTAATTTTAATATGGTTTCGATATACCGGTTCTTTATAAGTAGTCAACTTGAACATATCACGTTACCCAACCCTATGTAATTTACATTTTACATATAGTTTTTTTTTTCAACGTCACATTTTACATATAGGTTTGGAAAATCCGATTTTAATTTTTGTTTTGACTTTCTTTTTCCACCCCTAGTTATACAGGCAAGCTTAGGGCGGTTGGTGGGTCTAGTAGTCACGGCCATTCCTCTACATAGCAAAAGAACAATGTCCACCATTACGAATTTTGGTGTCTTTTCCTCAACTAACCATAACAAGAATTAAAAAGTGAAACTTGTTCACTTTCATCATCATGGCCATTCTATATTATGCAACTAAACTGTCACTCATTATTCAAATTACTTAATTAAATATAATCCCCAAAGAGAAAAGCTGATTCATCTCCACTAACACTAGAAGTTGTCTCGCATAATCGCATTCTTTGTCAACTGCTAAGACTCTTTTCATCTCTTTCAGTCCAACAAATCTCTTACACCACTAAACTGTTACGTACCAAGAGAACTTAGTTGGAGAAACACAAATTTGAGACATTATTGGCATCTCTATGACTAAGATTGATCATATTCATATGAAAAAAACATACATTAAATTTGTTGGCGGAACTGTAAATCGCCCATCCATCCCAAGAAACTCAATTTTGAGTCTCCCATAAAATAAAATAAAATTTTTAAAAGTCAATTTCTTCCGATCCTTAGTGAAGAATCAACATCTTTATTATGTCCAGAAGCTGCAACAGCAAAGAGTCTAGCAATCTCTAGCTGTGTATTCGCCATTATCTCAGTTCGCTTCAAATCCATCTCTCCTCTCTTAGCTTCAGCTTCAGCTCTCATTTTCTCAATCTCTTTCATCGTCTCCATTCTCGCTCTCTCCGATCTCATCACCACCTCTGCTAACCACCGTATACTTCCGGCGATCTCCTCTCTCTCCTTTCTCTTCACTTTCTTCCCTCTCACCTTCGCTTTAACCACCGGCGTACTGCTATCTGTATGCATCTCCGTCGCTTTTTCCGGTTTATGCTCCGGCTTGAATTCATCTTCCTGCACACCAAAAATTCATTAGAAAATCTCCAAAATTTGGTTAACTCTCTCAACGGATTTCGCTGATCAGACCTTAGGAATCTTGCCGATGCCGTTGGATCCGTAAGAAATCTGCGGCGGATGAGCCACCGCAGGCGACGGCGGCTCGAGTAAGAGTAAAGGAACAGAGCAATTCAGAGGCAGAACAGCCTGAGGCTGAGGTTGAGTTCCGCGGAGGAGATGATCGAGACGAGGGTAAAGAGGCCAAGAGGAGCCATCGGCAGTAGCGGACTCAGAGCGGTACCGTTTCTTCATGGACTCGATCTTGTTCTTGCACTGTGTTTGAGTCTTAGGAGACTTAGTGTGAGTGGTGCGTGAGGACACGTGTCTAGCTACGTCTTCCCAGTCTTGTCCTTTGAGCTTGGCTCTGTTCCTGAGAACCCATTTCGACTCGTAAGCTTCCAGTAAACTCGAAACAGCTCCTTCGCTCCATTCATCACGCTTTAACCTATCAAAGACCAAAGCAGATGGCTTCTTGTGGGATTCATCGTGGAGAGATTTGAGATTTTCTTGGTTAGATTCTCCGTTCTCCATATATCGTCACTCCTCAGGCAAAGAAAAACAGAGACAACAAGACTCAAAAGTGTGATACAAAGGAGAAAGAGAGAGAGAAGATTTTGTATCAATTCTTTTTGAAAATGAGAACTTTTCGAAAATAGAGTTAAACAAAGTGAGTCATAATGAAACTGTGCAGGAATTTGCTACTGGTCTCAAAACTAACCAATGAGTTTGGGTACACGTGTTTCTTGCATGTTCAATGGTGTTATGACTTACAGCTAAAGAAATTTTACTTTTTAACTTGTATGTACTTCCATTTCAATATATGGTTTGCAAAAGATTACATTCTCTTCATCTATTGCTTATGTAATATATGATACTTTAGTGTACATAGCTTTTTACTTCAAAATGTAAATGGTATTTCTATCCATTATAATGTCCATAATACTTGTCATGAATACCAAAATTACAATAAAACTTTCAAAAAGAAATCTCAATAAGGCGAAAGAGAATTTGAACAGAAACATATACTTGCACCAATTTTACTTACTTTCACGACATTAGTGGAGCAACCCGCTAGAATAATATTGGTCGAGAGAATAAAGAGATAACTGTGAGTAGGAAAGTGGGCAACCATTGAATATTATTTTTGAAAAGGTTGGCAATAATGATTTCAAAATCCTCTTATTCATATTTTATGTTTTTATTCATTCAGCTATAAAACCTTTTTATGCTTTCTTTTTTTCTTTTTGGGTGTAAGGTGGAGTGAGTCTGGTGTTAGGGAAATATCGCACAAAGACACAACAGAATAAAGTTCTCCACATTTGTATGAATCTATAAGAAAACATATAAAATTTGACAGCAATACTCAGTGCAAAAAAATAAACATACCAAAATTATATGTGAAAAAAACTTCTCAAATGTGAGGAATAAAAACCACATAACCGTAGTGCACTCAAAATCCACTATCACCAATATATTTGAGCTAGAATCATGTTTTTCGTGTTCACAAGGAACAAATCTAAAGACTAAAACTCCAAAGAACAATCTCCGATACAGAATACACCACAAAAGAGTAAAAAATAAGCAGTTCCAAACAATTATAAGTTCACTAAGATTATGGTTTCCTAATCAGATCTACACCTTACAAATCCTAGATAAACGAGTCAAGAACACGTATGCAAAATATCTGTTCAAACAGAGAAGAATACACCGTTTGATCTTCCAAACACTGACAACAGGTACTTCAGAAAAATCTAAAAATTCCAGCCACGACTAGCCACGCTAAAACTTCTATTTTTTCCCAACCAACCGTTGAATAGGAATACCACTGAGTCACAAAAATATCCTCCAAAAATCAGCCAAATTGTAACTCGTTTGAGTGTCCAAACGTTCAACACAATTAACCCTAACAACTCTGGTTTTCTCATTCTTTAGATCCAAAAATCACCTCTCTTCTCTTTATTTTTTCTTATACACAAATTAGGTTAATAGTGATTAATATACTTCCAGTTAAGCTATATCACAATACAGCCTCGTAAATTAAATTAGATCGCAAAATTTGGTTCTTCAAACAATACCAAAGTTAGTTTTTCCACTAGGAAGAAAACCAACATCTTGCTGTTAGCGTTGATGTCAAGCCAACCAGCCAAACCATTAAGAGAGATGGTAATGAAAGTGGGGTTACACGTGTTGCTCCTCACCGATTCTAATTTCCACTCTTTTTCTTCTCATGTTTGCTCAAAGATCCTATAACCAGTGGACCAACGACTTGTCTTAAATAAAAAATTATTGTTAAATTTTACAGCACTAGCTGTCAATTATCATTCGAAATATTTTCTCTTGTGTGTTTCATGTCCATCTCTGATCTCTTTATTAGACACTTCCAACATTGAAGAGTACATTTTACTTTCCCTTGTTTCGTAATTGATGGCAGCACTTGTTTGGATAAAGAAAAAAATGTATGAACAAAAATATGATTATAATTCGATTGAGTAAGTGCAATGAAGTTAGTGCTGTGCAATGGTCACATAACTGGAAGAATAGTCAGCTTTTACGTCGGAGGTGCTTGATTCAGCTACATGAATTTGAGTTAGTTCATAAAAATCAGAAGAAAATGTTATTCTCGTATTTAACCATTTTATGCCATATTAGTCATATATATTTTAATCAATCAATAAAAAAGGCGTTTGTTGTTCAAAAAATGTCCAGATATATTAGATCATAAACAATATAACAGTACAACCTACTCAAAAAGCAATTCTCGATTTGGCTGGTGTGCGGAGACCGTGTCTCTTTTCCTACTTTTTAGTCTTGTCGTTTGTTTGATTTCCGCAGTGTTGATGTTTTGCTTGAACTGTTGTGGCGTCTTCTTCCATAATCAATCTCGTCTGATTGTCAATTGATTTCAAAGGTGTGATGTTTGTAGTGGTTAATCATATTGTTGCCAACCGGATCTCATCAAATTGTTGGTGGTAGGAGTTTTTCTCTCCGGATCTGTTGCGTCTGTGAGGTTTTGGAAATCTGGAAGATGATAAAACTATGGTACGTAGCTTTCATTGTCCTGATATGTGGTGGTTCCTTCTCAGTCTTAGTATGGTCGAGATTAAGTAGGGTCGTTAGTTTTTTTTTTGTCGTTACTACCTTGGTGTTAGATTTGAGATGACGTCAATGTCCAATGTTAATGTGTCTTGTGTCAGACATGCTTCAATGGTTGAACCACCGTATGTCATGTTGAAACCACATGATTTGCTTACGGTGCAACTTGGATTTTGGAGCCTGCAAATTTTTTGCTATGGATTAATATATTTTGAGTGTTCTCACTTTTCAAAGTATTTCTAGAAAGATTTGTTTTATGCATCTTGGATCTGGTTATTGATGTTTATTTTAAACGATGTTGTAACGTTCGTTAATTTGTAAAGTGTTATAATATAATATATAGATGTTGAACAAACACTAACCAGTGTGACGACAATGAATATAGATCAAACACTAGAATGTGGCATGCTAGTTGGAATTATTTATAAAAGTCATCGAATCTAATCCTGTATAAACAAAATTCCCGTGAGGCCGTGACTACTTATATTGGAATTATTTATAAAGTCATCGGTTTTTGTTATGTTGTTTTATGAAAACTAAATCATATAAGAACCCAACGGCTAATTATATTGGTGTACTAATGATGTTTTTGAAAGGATGGGACTGTCAAGATTTCGAATCTCGATGTTCGGAAAAAGTTTTTTTACATTTACGTATGTTTTGTTCATCAGCCTGAACATAATTTATGGACTAAAGGTCTACATATTTTTTTGGTAATCACAAAAAAAAATTCAGAATAAGAACTAAGATTTTTTCTTAGTTCGGTTTCAAAAATAATGGTTTAGATTTTGCTTGGTTTGCATAGCAAAACTAGTAAAACAACAAATAAATAATTAATTAGTTCTGCCCATTGGGTATAAAAATATCGTTACCGTACGGTTTGAAATAAAATTCCGCCAATCGAGAAGTCATAATATCAAATTTATTCGGTGAGTATAAGGCAATAATTAATTACCTGTTTACACTGAGGAGCATCGCACTGAAGAGTGAGAGAGGAGTTTGACTTGGAAGGGTCAAAGAGAACAGAGGAAGAACAGCCAACACAGCCAGAACAAGGAATCCAAGCAGCGTCATTACTAGTGTCAAGAGCCACGAGCATGGCTTGAGCAGGTGTCCCTATGTTAGCCCTTACGATGTAAGTTGGGCTCTGGACGATGGCACGTCCTGAGGCTATTGGGACTGCTGAATTCTTAGCAACGGCAAGGCTTGACAAGTACTGCAAACGAGCCTAGTCTTGAAGAAGTGTATCTTCCCATGAGACATAGTTCGGGCTTGAATGGAGAGCATGGACTGTTAATGTGGAAGACTCTTAGATCTGAGGAATGGCTATTTTTATTGCAGTTTAGAGATTCAGATTTCAAGATTAAGAGAGAGGTTAACAAAATGAAGATTTGGGATCTCATTTTGTTAAGATCTTGATTTGATTCTCTCTGATTTTTAGTGTTTGTGAGTGAATGTGTGAGTGTGTTTATATAGTGTAGAACTTGATGATGAGTGTGTAAAAAGTAATAAGAATATAAAAATGAAGAGTGGGTTGTATTTATCTTTGAGAGAACAGACTGTATTCAATCTCCTATTTTATTCGTTGTTTCTATCTGTTTTTTGGGTCCACTCTCATTTCTCTGCTCTATCGACATGCTTTGCTCTCCATCCATGTAACTCATTTACTTAAAGGGGTTGTAATTTGTAATTTTGTTTTGTGTATTGTTGTTACCAACTGATTTTTTTCTCAAGTTCTAACTTCTGATTAGGCTATGTGTAACACCTGATTTATAGAAAAACAACTGCGACGAGAATGCAACACAATATCCATGTAATCCTAACAAAGGCTATTACGGTCGAGGACCGATCCAACTCTCTTGGAATTTCAACTACGGCCCAGCCGGGACCGCAATTGGTTTCGATGGCCTCAATACACCAGAAACTGTAGCCACAGATCCAGTCATCTCCTTCAAGACGGCCTTGTGGTATTGGACCAACAGGGTTCAACCCGTTATCTCTCAAGGTTTTGGTGCAACAATCCGTGCCATTAACGGCGCTTTGGAATGCGACGGAGCCAACACAACTCAGTTCAATCTAATCGGTGTGATTAGAGCTATATCTGGGGGCATATCAACCCTGACAATCCACTAAATGAGAAGAAGATTACAGCTAAAGATCTATGAGCAAATGTACAAGATTCAACAATGGAGAAATCAAGTACTTTTCACAGCGCAAGGAAAGAAGAAGTCTGAGAGTGTGTATTTATACACTCTGAAACGTAAAAGCAAACCCTCAATGGCCATTAGAGTCTTTGCTGTACCAACTCTCTTTTCCTTAACCAACAACAAAATGCAGACCCTGATTCAATCACTTTTAGCTTAACATCAAACCAACATTAAACCAGAAATTGAATCAGAAACGATTTACTCTCAACAAGAAAATACCAAAACAGAGACAAGTCTATACGGATTCCTAAAAAAAGTTTCATCATTTTTGAGAAAGACAAGGAAAAGCTTTGTTGTGATCAACACCATAGTAATGAAGAAAGCCTTTAAAGATGTGACCACTTATGGTTACAGTCGCTTGATAATCGATCTCTGCTTGCTCAATGTTACTTATCGCTGTTACTCTCGTCCGTCTGAATACCGCCGGAGCTTCAATTTTCCCCGGTAATCCATCTTTGAAGCTTCTCTCTGCAAGCAAAGAATGCGGAGTCTATAGCTACAAAGTGAAGAAGTATTCTTCTGTCTGCCAAAAGACACAACTTTTATCAAGAAAAGCAAGTGAAAATGAAAAAGGAAAGATCATACAAAAGAATCATCCAGGGAGAGTTGTTTCTATTTTCACTTATACCTAACATGTGAAGAAGCACAAAATATTAATGGTCATTTGCATTGCATGCTGAATTAAGTAGCTTTGCTGCAAGTTTGAAAACTAACTTTTCAATTTTGAACTGAAACACTAACTTTTATAGTATAGTTCACTAATCTCTCTCAGTAGCAAGAAGGTTGGACAAGGCTCAAAATTAAGAGGCATGCTTAACGAAACAAGCTATGGCTCAATGCAGTTAATCTTGAGCAGGAAACAGTACTGTTAAGTGTTAACCATTTAAGATGTTGGTGTTTACATTAGATCTGGACCCTGGTCATGTGAAAATGTCAAAGAATAAAACTCCGTAAACTAATCTTATCAAAGATTAATATATAAAAAGTTGGCTACTGGCATCCACAATGTATGAAAACAAATTGTTTTAATCCCAATATCAGGCTGAGAGCATGAAAAGATATGGAACATAAAATTTTATTTTCACTACTGAGATATGTTTACATACCCTTCCATTCTTTGGGAATCTGGAAGTAGGTTCTGTAGCAACCAGTAGGATTATCCTCAGGAACATGAGGAAGATCATTCGTATAGATAGGCCGATCAAATCCATGAAACTGCCAATTGGAAGGAACTGTGGAACCGAGGAAGCAATACAAAATTTGCAAGAAACCAGAAGATTATTAACCGAACCAACTCTCAACTTCTGTTATACGAGTGAGGCTTACAAGTTGAAATACAACAGTAACCAGAAGATAATTCGTGGAACTAACTCTCAGATTACATAATCATAACACAATTGAAGATCTTAAAATCTAGTTATAGATATGGCTAATGAACCCCACTATAACACCACAATTTTGATTCTAATCATTACAAAGATATATGACAAGTTACTAACCAGAAGATAATTCGTGGAACCAGCTCACAGATTTCATAATCATAACACACTTGAAAATCTTAATAACACTATAATTTTTATTCTAATCATTACAAACAGCGGTCGACGTTCCAATAACACCATACAATTTTTATCCAGTAACCAGATAAAGACTTAACAAATGGCAACCCATCTACCCAAAAAGCAGCACTACCAAGAGCAGCTTGAACAGCATCATCGTTCCAAACAGCGGTTTTTGATACGGTGAGATCCACGTTATTCCGCTGATACCAATACCTCAAAGACCCTATACAATTATATAAAATTTGAATGCCATTAGACTCTCCACTGAGTAATACGTAATAACAAAGCTAAAATCATACTCAATGTGGGAGAGATTAATTGCAACTTTCAGCTATACATTATCTGAAGTTCCTAACTTTAGCTATCATCAGCCATGGTTATTGGTCACAATAGAAGAATTTCAATTGTCTGATTCATATATCCTTACAAAATCTCTGTTGAAAGCATTTAGTAATTGAGTTTTTCACAAGAACATAAGAGGTTTTTAGGGGTTTGGTAAGTAAATTACCTTAGACGGAATCATGGCAACGCAAGGTGACATGAGGCCATCTCCAACCACATTAACTCTATTTTGGTGTGAAAACTACACTATTTTAGTATTAAGAATTTATCCATCTCTAACCATAATACCAAATATTACACTTAAAAAGAATATTCACTATTATTACATTATTATAAAGAATATTCTCTATTATTATATTATATTATTAAATTAAAATTTATTTATTTTTAATTTAGAATTTTAATAAAAATTACTACTCTTCTAATTAATTTTTATTTAATAAAATAATTACGATAAATTAAAAACAGTAAATTAAAAAATTATAAAAGATAAATTATATATTAATAATTATCGGAATTGCATATTACATAAAAATGATAAAAAAATTCAATCTTTTTATGACTATGTATTCTAAATACCATGTGATAGCAAATCCATTTGATTAGTACAACCACTTTGTAAACGGTTGAAAACATAATAATATGTTTCTACGGCTTAGATTGAGTTTGACAGATTTCGATTCTATCTGAATTCTTCACTTTTTATTTCTATAAAACCAGGAAACTACAAGTTATAATTTCTCAGACTTAAATTCCTACCAATATCTGCAACCATGTAAAAAAAAATTGTTAATCCTTCTGAAGATGAAAAAATTATAACCTCTTTCATTAATTCCTTGCAAGAATCAAATAACCCACCATCGTCTTCTCCTGGTCCCGGTACCTCAATCTACTTTTCTAAACACATTAGTTCAACTTTATTGTGTGCTCCGAAGAAGCCTCTGAAATCACGCTCTGGAGATAGCGACAAACATGGAAACATGAAAAAAGCTCCATCGTCACAAGCCGTAGATGTGTTTGATACGTTTGAGGAACCAAATCCCTATAAATATAAATGTCCAAATGACCATTACGGTTGTTGTGACAAACACATGTTGAAGTTCGAGATTGATCATTAAGGTCGACATTTGCATCGAATGGTACTACTGTTATTCAGCACGATGGTGTTTCGTCAATACAATAAGTGCGATAATTAATCTTTTTGTTATTGTATCAAATAAGTTGTATTGTAATGTAAGAGTTTTATGGTTTGTATGTGTAATATTGTACTAATTATGTGTGTTTTAATAAATGTTAAGTGTATTTTAATAAAATTATGTGTGTTTTAATAAAGTTATATGTTTTAATAAAAATGTGGGATAGAGTGTTGAATTTTTAAAATATATTTTATTGTTTTTAATTTTTATGTTTGTTTGGTTTAATCTTGTAATTTTATGTTTTAATGTTTTAATTAAAGTGTATTTTGTAATATTAAATTTAGTTTTTATATTATTAAGATTTTAATATTTAAATTTTTTTTAATAAAATTTGCAGTGTGACAAAATTAAAAAACACACGCTTTGAATTTGCAGTCACGTTGAAACAACACACTATATTTAGTGTAATAGTGTCTCATTGGAGATGCCATTGGAGATGCCATGAGGATCTCTCTTGCGCCATTTGAAAAGTGTTTGATCCTCCCAAACTCTATACCCATTTTCAGAGGGAAGAATCATTTGGGTCGCCAACGAAACCATGATTACTCGCTGTGAATTTGGGAACAGTGGAGAAGAATGATCAAAGTTGATCCATTTGTGATTGATTAGTCGATGGAGAGAAAAATTGAAATATCCAATCTCACTACACGACAAATGTTAACTTCACTTCACCCACGTGGCGTCGTGTCCGCATGACTTTACGTCAATATGATCAAACCCAATTTATCTGTCATTTGTAACATTTTTTTTTTCTTGGTTGACTTGGTTTACTGTTGACCGGAACCTATACAATTTTTCATTGCAGCCAAATCTCTTCCTAATTAAGCAAAGTTTTACTATTAACTCAACAAGTTTTTAAAACACAATTTTTTTCAAGGGTAGCAACAACCAGTAGAGTTACTTACATTTAGTAGTATTCGAAATTTACTGTAATTGATAAATGAAAAGAAAGTCTTCAATTATGTCCAACCGGTGGCGGAACTAGAAGATGTTTTTACGTGGGACACAACAATTTAATTAAGAAGTATGTTAACCTTATGCAATATTAACTTAAGAAATGACTGGTACAGAGCCATTTTATAAATTTAACCTGAGGTTGCCCCACTCGAATTTCCATATCTATATAGGAAGTTTTCCTTGATTTGCTTACACCGTTTAGATTAGTTTAGTACGTAGTTATATATAGTGTCAGAGATCTCAATATCAACACCGTTTCAAGAAAACTGTGTATGATATGTTTAATTTTTTAAACTGAAGGTATATAATGTGGTTGTATTTTTTATACCTATTTAAAACTTATATTTTCTTCGCGCGATATTTCTCACCTTGTAGAATTTCTCATGTATTATTATAACATTCATATTTTTGCAATTACAATAAAAATAGACAATCATAAAGTTTATAACTAAAAATTATTACATATACAGTGGCTAGCTACAATCATTGTATAAAGCTAAAGCTTTGGAAACATTTTCAGCAACGACCCATCAGAAATACTTAATAAATGTATATATTAAACAAACACATGCAATAGACAAAACTTACTTAGAGATGAGAATCAAATTTCAAATATAAAAAGGACAGCTTGGTGATCATAACAACCTCCCATGTAGAAAAACGTCTAGATACACTAACAACATTAATCTCGGTGCTTCGACTAGCAAAATTTGCTCAGCCATGGCAGATTCAACCTCCATCGTCAATAAACAAACCAAAGGAGGCTGGAACGCTGCCATTTTCATCATTGGTATATATGAAAAACTCTCAAGGATTTTAAGTTTTCTTGCAAATCGTTATATAGGTTGAAACTGCGTGGTTCATTAATGTTTGCAGTTGTGGAGATGACAGAGAGATTTGCGTTTTACGGTCTTGCAAGCAACCTAATAACGTTTCTAACAAACGAGCTTGGCCAGTCCACGGCCACCGCGGCCAAGAACATCAACACATGGATCGGTGTTTCTTGCATTTTCCCTATCCTTGGGGGGTTTCTAGCAGACTCAATCCTTGGTCGCTTTAAGACAGTTCTCTTGTCTTCTTTCATCTATCTCTTGGTCTGCATATCGATCCTGGACCTAAAAGCTTGACTTATTTTCCTAAGATCTCAAACCGAAACCTAGACTAATATGAAAAAATGCTAATCAATTAATTTTCAGGGAATGGTAATGCTACCATTGTCGGTGACAGTGGTGGCTCGGGGGATGAGGGAGCAAGTCTTCTTCATGGCGTTGTATGTGATGGCTGTTGGAGAAGGAGGACACAAGCCATGTGTTATGACCTTCGCTGCTGACCAGTTCGGAGAGGCTATTAATTCAGAGGAGAAGGCAGCAAAGACATCATTCTTCAATTATTGGTACTTGGCCCTCGTCCTGAGTTCTTCCATAGCTGTTCTTGCTCTCATCTTCATTCAGGTATTTTATTTCTCTTATTGTCATAAAAAAATTCTGACTTTCTCAATTCGATCTCAAATCAAAACATTAACTCTCTGGATCGAATTAGCTTATATGGTAAGAGATATATTCATATGCTAGTTTCATGTAATCTAATCAATTATCGAGCTAATTAGAAAGGTATATATATATATATATGTACATGGATAAATAGAGATGGTTTTAAATAATGTAAATAGTAGATTTTTGATAAATGTATTTGAATTAAAATAAAAACAAATTATCTAGGAAGAATATGAAATTTGGTCAACATATATACACGTTAACTTTTTCATATTTAAAAATTGGTTGGTATAATAACTAACATGGTTGGCAGGAATACGGGATTATTAATTAACGATCATATTATCCAACTTCATTGAAGAGGATTTAAACACACAAAAAATTATATTTAATTTTTTTCTCTTATTATGATAAAAAAGTTTCTGGCGTTCTTGATTATATCTCAAACCAAAATATTTATTTTAATTTGATAACACAGGAAAGAGTGAGTTGGTCAATAGGATTCAGCATAATAGCAGGAAGTGTAGGAATAGGGATAACTATATTTCTGATCGGAATTCCGAAATATCAAAAACAAGTTCCGGTGGGAAGCCCTCTCACGAGAGTTGCTCAGGTCCTCGTCGCTGCTCTGAAAAAATGGCGATTGAGCTCCACGCACCACCAATATGGCCTTTGCTACGAGGAGGAGGAGAAGGAGGATAAGTCGGAGTCAACTAATGCTAATAAAATATATCTTCTTGCCAGAACTAATCAATTCAGGTATTTGCTTAGCTTGCTATTTATATACATTTATATCACCTTAATTTCAGCAACAGTTTCTTATTAAAATTGAAATCCAAAGTGGTCCAACATGCTGGTTTATGGGCACATCATATGGATCTTAATGTTAATATATTGACATAAAGTATTGACCTAAAGTACGTAGTCCAATTGGAACCGAGTCGTCGAAGAGACACCTGTATTTCGACCGATATAAAACACAATATGAGAGGACTGCGATGTAGATTCCCCGCCATGAAACCTCTTTCCTTGATTTTTTCGAATTTTTAATATCCAAATGTGTGGAGATATTAAGAAAAACTATCACGAACCAATAAAATAAAATATTAAAATTATATATTATATTTTTCTAATAAAAGTCTACAATATTGGATTGTATTAAAAATTAGGGTTTCATACTTTCGTATGATTTTTATCAATGATTTAAATGATTTGATATAATTTATAAAAATTATTGTTTAAAATATGTTTGTTATACTTTAATTTCTGCTTTTTATAAGTTACGCACATAATTCTGTTAGAATTCATATCAAAATATATCAAATTTACTAACACATGATTTTAATTAATAATTTTTAAATTATTTATTGGATAGCAATGAATTGTTTTATTTTTACTGTCTACAATTCAGCACACATTTATGGATTTAAACCCAATTTTTGAGACGATTATACTAATACAAATCATTAAGCTACAATAATGATATCATGATCATTAAAACCCTCGAAAAAGAAGATGATTATTCGGAGCATTCCTTATATTCCTTTCTTTGAACGTGCATGTGATTACGTGAAGATGCTTAGCAGCTGTAGTAACATAGAACAAAGAACAAATTAATGAAATCAAATACATTAAATAAGCTTTTATCATTGTGACAAAGGTACTATTATCATTCTATTACTGAATGAAATCGTACAAGGCCACGTTCATAAGTTAGCTAGATAATGACATTAGTTGATCCTGATTTGGAATTTTGGAGCATTGAACATACTGTTTTGATTCAGAACCCAAGAAAAAAAAACAAGAAAGAAACAAAAGAAATAATTTTGGCATCACTTTTAACTTTGTAAGTGTTAATTTGTTATGGAGGAAGAAAGAAATCTTTGCATCTCTAACAGACATATATTAAAAAAGGGTTTAATAAAAAGGTGTCTACCACTAATTAATGTATCCTATAATTTTACATAATGCAGATTTCTTGATAAAGCTACAGTTATTGATGAGATTGATCATAACAAAAATAGAAACCCATGGAGGTTATGTACCGTGAACCAAGTGGAAGAAGTAAAGCTATTATTGAGGCTCATACCAATTTGGATAAGCTTGATAATGTTCTGTGCAACACTTACTCAGCTCAACACATTCTTCTTAAAGCAAGGAAGCATGATGAACAGAACCATTGGAGATCACTTCACCATTCCTCCAGCTGCTTTCCAAAGCATTGTTGGTGTCACCATCCTCATCCTCATTCCTCTTTACGACCGAGTTTTCGTCCCTTTTGTTCGTAAGATCACCAATCACCCTTCTGGAATCACATCTCTCCAGAGAATCAGCGTTGGTTTATCTGTTGCTACCTTCAACATGGTAAAGTGAATCGAGAACTATATGTTATTATCATTCTATATATGGTTTTCAATAGTCACATTAGATGAAGCAAACTATGCAGATTATAGCGTATTTCGTTCACAACTAACAAGTTCTGGTACGCAATATATATAGGCTAATCTGTTGCCACCATTAATTTATGGAGTTGTGTTTTATAACAGATAATATGTGGTCTTGTGGAGGCAAAGAGGCTTCAAGTTGCAAGAGATCATGGATTAATTGACTCTCCAAAAGAAGTTGTTCCAATGAGTAGCTTGTGGTTACTTCCCCAATACATACTAGTTGGTATTGGGGACGTATTTACTATTGTTGGTATGCAAGAGCTTTTCTATGATCAAATGCCTGAGACTATGAGAAGTATCGGTGCAGCGATCTTTATAAGCGTCGTTGGAGTTGGGAGTTTTGTTAGTACTGGGATTATATCGGCCGTTCAAACAATCAGCAAAAGACACGGTGAAGAATGGCTCGTCAACAACCTTAACAGAGCACATCTTGATTACTTCTATTGGCTAATCGCTTTGCTTAACGCTGTGAGCTTCTGCTTTTATATCTTTATAGCTAGTCGTTTTGTCTACAAGAAACTGCAAGACAAAGATAATGACGTCGAAGGAGAAAGAGATGTTTGATCAAAGATGTTTTCAAATTATTAGTAGCTTCTTTAAATTCCAATATCGGCATTATGTTTATCCTAGTTTACATCCAAACTTAAATGTGTAACAGTTGATTGTTGTGGTTACAAAATACACTTTACTTTTCCTAAGCTAAGCGGTGATATTTTAAATCTCCAAGCTGCGAAGCTGCACATTCCATTTTCTCATCGTATCGGACAAAGCTAAGATGAGACAGGTAATTGCTTTCTGCCAAATCATGTAGGGATCGCCGGCACCGTGTTGTTTCCTGCTCCACTTTTATGTAATCTCCACTCGTTAATCTATCACTATTTTCTGCATCCTGCTTAAAACAATACACATGGGACATTTTTCATTTACACAATGCTCAGACTTTCACCAAATGCATGTCCAAGCTTTTATTGTTTGATGACTATATAATTACGGATCAACGGAAAAAAAAAGCAACCGTACCTCTAGGAATCTCATCATTTGTTCTTCAATCGTGCCATTCATGGTTAAGGTTTCTACATAAATAGGGCGCTTTGCCCCCAACCGATGAGCACGACTGATGACTTGCTCTTCCATGCTGCTCATTTTGTCAACATTGTAGAAGTCAGCAACACCATGGAAATGGAAATATATTAGACTAGACACATGAATATATATATATATATAAAGGCTTTGTAGTTAAGAAGCAAATTATTAATCACTCAATTTAGCTTTTAGTTATGTGCACACGAGAGAGAAATATATGGAAAGGCCAAAACGATAAAATCCAGAAACTCCAAACAAAATAAAAACTATATAGGCCTGAGGAAATATGAAGTGAAAAATATAAGAAGATCAAATTTTAAATTTGTTATTGATAACTCGTCTGTGGTTATTGATTATAAAATTGTTCAAAGTCATACCTTTTATCCCAGATTGGTTCCATCAGGAATACATGTGTTACAAAGCTCAAATCAAGACCAAGGGCAGCACTTCCATCCATCAAAAGTGCCATGCAATCAGCATCGTTCTGGAACATCGACAGAGATTTCATCTGAAAAGTTAAAATCGTAAGTTCTTTGACTTTTAAAGGAAAGCAAGATGTGACAAAGAAATAAACATCAACATCCCAGTACCTTATTAGCTGAATGCATCGGACTGTACATTTTAGCAAACTTAATGCCAGCCTTTGTCAACTACAAAAGCATGATTAAAAAAAATTGATCAAAGCTTCAATGGAAAAAAATATAAATAAGCCCTTACAAATACAATCATACCTGTTCTTCAATCACGTGAATGTGCTCAAGAAATTGAGAGAAAATCAAAACTTTATCAACAAATAGCATCTGAGATCCACAATCCTGTCCACTGAATCCTTTCTCCCAAAAGGCTTCCGAGGTACTAGGGTGATTGTCTTCCAGGTTGTCAATGTCATTCTTGTTGATAGACAAAATGCTTTTTCTATTACCCTCATGTAACTTCCTCAGCTTGTTCACAAGATAACTGACTTTACTGCTGGACGTAGATTGCCAGTCAGGATTCCAGTCATCCTGAATAATAAAGTTGATAGCATTTGAGTAATATCCTCCAGGAACCAAGTAGTTAACTTATAAGATGGTTTATACACATATCTACCTGATTATATGAAGGCTGTAACTCAATAAGATCCTTTGGCACAGGCCACTTTGGATTTGGATTTTCCGGCCGAGCCAATGTTTCAGGAGTTTGCATCTCATATAAGTATCCACAATCAGGAAATGTACACTTTTCGCTATCAAGAGAAACACAATCAAGGCACAGCAGGTGTCTACATGGAGTGATTACAGGTAGTCGGCACCATTCCCCACATCTATTTATAAGATTGAAAACCAAAAGCAAAGTTAGATACTTTGTGTCGAATGCACTTACCTAATGAAAACATTGGATTTAAGACATACCTTTTGCAGTTACAGCCACTTATAAGGCTATCTTGAATAGAAGAATACTCCTCCGTCGAACGGTCCAGACCACTTTCAAGTAGAGCATCCATGGTCTCTTTAATATCATGACCAGCGTCAGTCATTTTAATATGCCCAGCCACACAGCAAGATAGTCTGACATTTCGGATGGTATTGCTTCGAAATTTCCACTGTTTAGAGTTAAGCAGACTTTCCACATGAGACGGGTCATTCCAATCAGCTAATAAGATATTACGCCTTACCGTCTCCACTAGCTCATTGTAGCTTCTTGCATGCCCTGGAACGAAATTAAGGTATGTCAACTTCTTGATACACGGAGGAATCATCTTCAGATCTTTCTTTCTAGAACTTATCATGCATCTCTGAAGCAGCTGAAGTAAACGCGAACGGCCCTCCTCCATTTCTGCTTCAAATGGTCTAAGGATGCCAGATTCCCAAAACTTTAAATTTTCTCCATATACTTCCTCATGAAAAAACTTTAAAAGAGGTTGGAGATGTGAAAGCTGACTATTTGGCGTGTTAGGGGTTGGTGTTCCTGTCAATAGCCAACGGTTACATGCTGTCAGAGAAACAGCCATCTGAAATTTATTAGTCAAACTGAGACTAGAACCAAGAGTGTGTCCTTCATCTAGCATGACCCTAAGCCAATGCACTTGAATCAATGGGCTTTTATTCCGGGGATTCCATTCTGCACTTAAGCGACTAAAAGTTGTGATCACAACATCATAATCCCAAGCCAAGCTGTGTGGAGAAAGTTTTTTATGGTCAGTCCAAACGAGAATTCGTAGCTGATCAGAGCTGACATGTTTTTGGATTTGTGTTTTCCAGTGATCAACTAAATTTGCGGGGACGACAATTAGAGTTGCTTTTGACAGATACAGTCTAACTGTATTTAGCGGCTGACGGAGAGCAACCTTGAGTGCAGGTAAATCAAATACTAAGTTCTCAAGAAACTTCGGATAGTACCATCTGGTGACACCCTTTTCAACTCTACTCGTAAGACCAAATGCTCGAAATATTCTCTGGAATCCAGAGACATCTTGATTCAAACAACTACCCAACAGCGGACCTGGTAAGCCAACTGTTTCCATCTGTGAGAGCTTCTCAAGAGGGAGATTAGTAAGCCAACTTAAGGCTTTCGTTACTGTTGAGTTTACTGAAGACTTGTGTTTCCTAAGGACGCTAGTGAAGAAAGAGATGTTGTCATTTTCTTCACCAGAAGCTCCCTTAGTATAAAACCCTTGCAAGTAATTTAGACCACATTTCTTCCAATTACCGATTCTTTTAGCTTCCATCACTTCAGAGAGCTCAGATGCGCCATTATATGCATGCAAGAGATTTTTTCTGACATTACCTAAGCTCTTTCTACGTTGAGCTTCTAAATCCATGGAAGCAGGGATGGGAGTTTCAATTTCGTTTTCAAAGTTTAAGTTCTTAGACTCAAAAGTTTGATCATCTAGATCCATCAGCCTAGCTTGCTTAAGTGCCAAAGATTTCGACTCCAGCAGCGGATTAAAGGCTTCAACAGAAAACTGGCTTCGACAGGTAGTTGGACTTAGAAACCTCTTTACAGTAAACATGCCGTCAGAAGTGAACTGGTCATTAGTGTACTCATAGTAAGCGCATTTATTTTCACTGTTATGTGTACACCAAATGACAGGAAGTCCCTTAGGCGGATCAGCCATTGTTCCCTGCGTCTTTAGAATAAGGGACAATGCTGTTATCGTCTTTCCTAGACCTGGTTCATCGCAGAACATTCCCCCTCGGAAATCCTTGACCATGGGAGCTGCCTCAGTGATAATATCACCAGACACAACATTTATAGAGAAACTAAACCCATCCTCAGTATCAAAGTTCAAGTATAGGGGATGTGAGAAAACTTCAGCTTTCCTCTCACGCTCCAACATCCAACCAAGCGCTGCCTGCTGATGAGGAAAGAGTTTTAGATTCATACACGGCACAACCAGAGAGGTCAATGACCTGAAGAGACGGCAGACTGCTGCAATCCTAACAAGATCTTTCGTGTTAAGTTTCATCAGTATGCTAAATAAAACGTCATCTGGGAGATCCCAAATACCAGCTGCACAAGAGCCGATGGATGGTGATACTCTAGAAGGATCAAACACACCAATGGTTCCTGGACTGGGCAAGCTCTTAAAGACTTCATGTAGTTTAAATAATCTTCTTTCTGGAGAATCTGGGGCATTACAGCGTAGTTTGCAATCAAACACATGGCAGTCAGATAGATGCCAGATGGCTTTTATTCTTCCATTGGCCTCTCCCCAAATACTTTCCCCGTTAAGGATTGAGCTTCTCAGTCCCCAGTCACAGCTGCAAAGAACAGGAAAACACAAAAATGCGAGGGAAGTATATATTCACACCATCCACAAAAGAAGTTTGCATTCATGATAGCAACAGATTGCATTACCATTTGATATATCAACATAGAGAGCACTAAAGTGATACAGAAGAAAAAAGAAAAACTAATACTACATCCCCCAAGGATACTCCTATGAAGATACTTTATAATCTGTTCAGATATCCAATATAGAATATGTAGGTACAAAAAGGAGTCAATTTTTTTTATTAATGCAATAAGATTGTATCAAAACTTTGCCCAAACATAACAGGGGAAACGTATCTACAGATATCAGAACAGATGTTGTCGTAAGTTGATCCACTTAACTTCGGTTACCAAAAAAAGTGAGCCCCTAATCGACGTGGCTTAATAGTAAAACTCCAAAGTACATGCATCAAAAATCACACCTAAACCCTGAATTCTACATACTATGAAATTGCTGAGGAACATATCCACTTAATCGCTATAAACCAAGCAACCACGATTAAGCAATTATACTAGCTATAGAGAGATTACTCAGTTCAAACGAATTACCTCAAGTGCTTCAACAATGCAGCAGCAGTAGCTTTGGATTTCGGAAATTGCCATCCTGACCACAATGCAACAGGCAAATAAACATCCACTAACACCACAGCTCTTTCTTCTCCATTCTCACCCTTATCAACCTTCACCACTCTACATATGATCTTCAAACATTTGCTGGCAGCCAAAGCGTGAAGTTTCTGCACTACACTTATGCTTCCATTAACCATGCCTATACTCCTCATCCTCTTCCTTCCCAGTCCGGTCTTCTCCTTGCTCCCAAAGGAAACTCGTTTCTTCGAATTCGGAGACTTTCGTTTACTACTCCCTGCCTCAATGCACTTAAGGCGTTTCGGTGAATTCTCCAATCCATCGTCTTCCATTGCTCCACAATTCTCAACAACCTGATCTCCTTCGGACGAAATTAGGGATTTGAGATTAGAGTTAGGGTTAATGAGGGATAAGATCAAGCCATTCTCGGATTTGAAACCGGTGACGGAAGCATCACTGAAGATGAAACAAGAGGAACCTAACGAATGTTCGTGCGCAAGACCAGGCGAATCGACGGAAACAACGGCACGGAGAAAACCACAGAGTTTGTGATCATTGGTTTCTCCGGAAACAGCCATTGATAGAATCTAATCGATAACAGAATGGAAATATTTGGCTTAATTGCATGGAAAAAATCTCATCTTTTTGTTTCTATCTTCTTGAAGTAAAGCTGCTAAAAAGAGATCAGAGGAGAGAAAAATCAAGGCTTTAGGTTTTTTTTTTTATAACTTTATTTTTTTCTGTATATTCGAAAAATATAAGGGAGAATATCTATCGTTAAAAAGAAAAAAAAAGGAAGAAAATATTATCTCTTGTTTCTATTTCATCCACCTCAGCAAAACAATTAAGAGGGTCTCACGTGTGAATTCTAACCAGTGAGATGACTACACGTGTACCCATTTAGTCCTACGTGTAAATTACAACAAACCCGTTCGTGAATGATTTTCGCTGGTTTGACAACACGAACACGAGTTGAGGAAATCGATTTGTGGTCTCTTTCATACTAACCGTTTTTTTTTGTTTTTATTTGGGATTATCCCACATACTAATCGTTTTGCTCTCTAAATTTTGATTTACTAAGGTTAGAGATTAGCACACTGAGAGTGATTTAAGTTTTGATAGATTTTTATGTAATCATATGAGATCAACTCTCCAAGCTTCACTTTATTATTATTGGGTGATCAAGTGAACAATCAACAAGACATGAGTCTTCAAATCCATCCTCACATAAATCACACAAAACTAGCATTAAACTTGTAGAATCAGAACACAAAATCAAAAAGCCTCCGGCATTTCTTAGGATGGAATCTACTGAGAGCATTTCTCCAAGTATGCAATCCAGCCTTGAAGTCGATACTCACGAGCTGTCTCTGCTGGGTTTTCCGCCTTTATGGTTCTGCATCCCACGATTATTATATCACTTCCCCTCTCAGTAATCACCTGAAATAAGAAATGAGCAATCAGCTTTAGATACCGCCTAAAATGCTACTAACTATGGATGTAAGATGAATGTAAGGTTGGGAGAGGCTCACAGAGTGTGGAGTGTTATACTGTTGACCAAGTGCAGCATCACCTTTCACCATTTGAACACCAGGGGTAGCATGAATCATAAACGGATACACATATCCGCATTTCCAAGATGCCGGATTAACCGAGATGAATCCCATCACACAATCGGAATTAGCATCTGCGATTTTCACAGCTGCTGCAGTGTAGTCTCCTGTAGCAAGGTTACCCGCAGAGCTCATTTCAGCAAGCAAAAGCAGACCTCTACCACGAGGCAAACCCTGCAATCATAGGAATGTTCCCAAAATATTAGTAAAAACTAAAGAATCAATAATCCGGTAATAAAGAGAAATGAAAAATACCTTCAATTTAAGGCCATCCACGATTCCTGCCCCTGATATTATATGAGCGTTGATAACATCAGCCCACTCTAATATTTGAAAGATGCCTCTGCGACCAAAACACAAAAAAAATCAGAAAATAAAAACTTGAAAAGACTTGAATGAAGGCTAAGAGACATTACAACGAAGAAAAAATTACCCTTCATACTGCATAGTGACAGTGTTACCAATGTCTGCAAACTTGCGATCTTCAAATATGAGAAATTTGTGCTTGTCTGCGACTCTGCAATCAAAAGTAACCGTAAACAATGGATCAATGAAAATATCGTAAGCCAGCTAATTAATAACAGACATGAGACTCATGTTTATTGTAGATATATTCCAGTTTTTCACTTACTTAAATGTAATTAAACCTATCAAAGAGTGTGAAGCGAATTAAGACAAGTAATTACCGCACGGAGTTTAGAGCCAAAGTCAGAGGAGAAATCAGGCAGAATATCAACATGAGTCTTCAAGAGACAAATCTCTGGTCCCACCTTCATAAACCACAAACATTTGGAACATGTCACTAATATATAAATCAAACAAAAAGTCTTCAAATTTTGATACAATTTGAATCAAAACATTAATGATCCTAACCTTATCGGCGATGTCAACCAATTCAGCGGCAGTTCCAACATCAGCAGCTAAGCAAAGACTGGTTTCTTTCTTCAACATAAAATCAAATAGCTTCTTCCCCGTCGGATTTTTGGAAAGCTCTGACCTTTTCTTAAACCCTAAAACCCTAGATTTATGCTTTGGTTTCTCCACACTCGGAACACTAACCCTACGAATCTCTTCCAGAAACTTGAGCAAATTCGCTTCCACCTCCTCTTCAATTTTCCCCTTTTCCTTCAAAACCCTAACCATATCCGTCAACTTAATCATCGAATGGAGCTTAATCCCATTTTCCGCCAGATTCTCCCTCCTACCTTGTTGCCTGTCAATAAGAACCACCGCGTCACTAACCTTCAATCCAACGGAACGAAGAGGGGCAGCCGTCTCGAGAACAGAGGCGCCACTGGTTACAAGATCTTCGATTATCAAACAAGTTTGATCCTTTTCGAATTCCTTCAGTAGCTTTAGATGTTCCATGCTTTAGATGAGTATGGGGATATCATTGGAGACAGAGACGACGGTGGCGATAGGGAAAGCAGGTAAGGGACACCACAGAAGACGTCGAAGGTTGAGGAAGGAGGAAGAGAAGAGAAGAGAAGAGATGAGAGTTTTAGAGATCTGTGTTAAGAGGGAAGGATAAGAGACGATGAGACGGAGGTCGATGTAAACGGAGAGAAGATTCCGGAATTGAGCTTGAAATTGCCGAATTTCGTGGAGCTGGAGAATCAGTGCTTCCATGGCTGACATTTTTCTGCTTTCGGTATCGGATTCGATGGGTTTTTGAGAGGGGGACTTAGAAACGACTGCACACTGGAGAGTGTAGGGCTTTTAAATACCTTTAGGTTTTGTTCTTCTTTTGGGTCTCATTGTATATACTATTGTTCTTCTTTTGGGTCTCATTGTATATACTATATATTTGCTTTTCAATTCGTGTATATCTTTGGTGAACCTAAAAACGTAAATTTCTTATATTTATCATCTTTATATGATATCCTTTTCGGATTTTCCATAATTATACATAATTCAATAATCATTCATTTTCAAATCTACAACTATACATATGTAATTTTATTTGCATTTTCGAGACTTATTATTGTTACACTCATTCGGAGCCAAGTTTTTGATTTTCTGTTCTTAATGCAAAGTGCAAACTCTTTCGAGGTTGAAAATAAAATAGTTTTTCTATTATTGGAAAATTGGCTAAAAGAAATGAAATTTCAATGAAAAATAACCTATTTACCAGTTATTGACAAAAGATGCACTGAGTAGAAATTGTAAAAATAAGAAAATCCAATTGAAACTGAATCGCCTTAAAAAGGACATTATTCTTAACATAAGCATACAACAAAGAGACCTGTCATCTCTTAAGGGAAACACAAAGTACAAATGAAGATGATAATCATCCCCCAGTTTATAAATGTTCAGACTGAAGAAAAAAGTGTAGTAATCTAAAAAAAAACAAGTATCATTCATAATCCACATCAAACCAGAAATAGAGGTAAGCCTTAGAATACATGACTCGAACACGCTGCAGAACCAAGTCTCCGCTTGTCGAAACAGCCTTTGCACCTCCCTCGATCCTTGTCTGCAAAACGCTCACACTGTTTCCCTTAACCTTTTCAACAACAGTCTCCTCCACTTCCACATGGCTCAGGATATCTTCATTTCCAGCAGTACTCACGATTGGGCATGAGAGATGATCCAAAGGGTTTGTCTCACATTGAAGCACACACCCATCAATCGTTACCCTTCCACTCCTATGAAGCAAACAGCAGCCAAGCTCGGCTTTCACAGTTAAATTCGCAAGCTTGCAGGTCGATAGCAATTCCAAGGCACTGCACAAATAACCCAACAACAAAAGCCGTATACCAAAGAATTTTTTGTGCAATAAATATAGAAAAAACTAGCATGGCGACATAGAACCCGAAGTCATATCTTTCTTTTTCTAGCCTCAACGGGAATTGCCTTAAGATGCGACTTCTAGGAAGCTAAACTTCTTCTAAGTATTTCAAAAACGACTGCAGAGTGAAATGACTTAAAGGGAATATGAGCTCCAAACCTGTCAGAACCTCGTGAACAGACCAGGGTGGTTTCATCAGGAATCTCGCCTCCACCAATCTGAACAAAGCGAAGATGAGATAAAATTGAACACTGAGACTACATCATACCACCAATCCATCACATAAGAAGCTAGGAACTAATCCAGACTCAAGACATCAAGTCTTCCACTTAACTGCAACTAAAGAGAACTTAGATATGCTAGCCCCTAGTACACACTAAGAGGTTATAGGGTGCAAACATAGACACTACATTCATATTTTGCAAGTCCATCTTTTCATCTTACATCATGTTCTAAATTCAATATATTTTCATTACACCTTACCATGTATTACCATACGGGGAGAGGAAGGTGGAGAGTGCATGTAAAACATGGATTGCCACTCAAAAGAATCCCAAAATCTTCTCGGACTTTGAAGCCGAACTGAATTCTAATTTTCAGGTTCTCACCAAGGTCAAAGAATTTTAAATCAAGTTCTAATCTTCTAACATCTATTAAATAAAATATTCGTCTTAACTTGAGAAGCAACACTGGGAAGAATTTACAAACTAGCACAAACAGCTTCTGCATAGTTTCCGAGATTGAAAGTAATTGTGTACTAACATAACTAAAATGTGGGATTGTTCTCTTTGGATAACCTCAATGCATATTGATCTCTAATGCCAAGAGATATGGCACGGAATGGATCTCATCTCATCATTTTTTCACATGTTTTTGGATATTAAACATTACTGTAGAGATATTGGTATAAATGCCTTATATGAAGTTAGATAAATATTTCTTACTTTTTGAGATTCTGTTCAAGACGTAAAACATAAAGATTTCTTGTCCATGGAAGAAACGTGTGAAACTAGACCAATTTGCATCGGTATTCTAGAGAAAGTTATGGAAACAAAAGAAGTATTTCATGGAAGTGCAAGAACCTCCATTAGCTATCAAGAATTTACCCTAGACATATGATCCTATACATTCTGAATGCAAAACTTCAAAGACATACCAGGCATATAGGCTTTTTAATCTGAATATTAGAAACGAGATGATTCCCACCAGCTCCTATTAAGATGGTATCGCCAGGTCTAGAGATAACAATTTGGTCAGGTAAACTTTTTGGACACTTCAACAACTACCAAAGAAGCTTAAAGTAAATATAAGATAATATCACAAACCTCGCTGCAGATACAGCTGACTCAATGTTGTGGAAAATTCCAGGCTGAGATAAATCCTTAACAAAACGGTCAACCCGGAGCCACAAGCGAGGATGACACGCCAGATATCGCCATCTGTGGCAAACGAGTGCTGTGTTATACCTATCTGCAAACTCATAAGATATACACAAACGGCACTGAAATAGACTGTAATGCACAGAAAATTCCCAACTCAGTTAAAGAAGTCTAGTCGCATGCGAGGCAAACAAAATCTTAAACCTTCAAAGCTTCACACACACAATACAGATCAAAACATAGCAATCCAATACAAAAAAGCTGTATCACACACCAAGTCAAGAGTAACATGGATAGAAGAATTCAATTATGATTTGAATTGGATCTGCCAAGTCTAAAAGTCGTAAATTTCAGCCAAAGAACCATAATTGAGATGTGATACTCTTGATGAAAATCTAATTGATGTCTAGTGGGAACAATTATGCTCAAAATTGAACAGAGAAGCATAAAAGAAACAGTAAACCCAATTTAGGAAATGGAGATGCGCAGAAGAAGCCAAATTTACCTGGAATTGGAGATAGGAAGCTGAGGATGTGCATGAGGCAACCATCGTCAAGATTGTTAATAGATGTGAGAGATTTAGATTTCATTCTTTTCTTCATCCTCGATTCTGCAATTCTCTTGGGATGGCTCTCGTTATCGAGCTTTAATATCTCAGGAATCTCCATGGCCGCTTTAGGAAGCATGAACCCTAAGTCGTCGCCGTCGTTAATAACAGCTGACTCAATAATCATCTGACGTCACCTCGACATTTATATTTTAGATGGAAACTCGTGCTTGGTTTAAGAATCCTGTCCGAAAAACATGTGATATACCGTAAAAAAAAACCATGTAATATTTTAGAACTATGACATAAATATCAAAAATACATCATTGCTTAGAACCTCTTTTGCTTTTTAATGTTATTCTTTTTAAAAAATAACGTCTGCTTAAAATAAAAACGGTGATAAATTTTCTAATAATTGGAAATAGTTATATACTTATGAAAGTAGCTAAATTTTTTTTTTTTTTGGAGTTTTCTTTATAATGTAAAATGAAAAAAAAAAAAGAAAGAAGGAATCGTGACCGTTGGTTTGTTTGATACAATGGACGGTCCAATCTCTTTAATGAGGCCAATAAAAAGGTAGAAAAGAGGCTAAAGGCCCAAACAAACTCTTTCTTGTGACGAGACAAATTCATAAAACTCTTAACTCTCTCTTTTCCAACAGGAAAACTCAAATCGACCGAAAGCTGAGGAAAAATGGATGAGAAAATGACCGAAGACAGCTGCTGTGTAATGGTATTGGTGAGTCGTCGTTTAACGATGGGACCCATTGCATAGCGAACACTGTGGACGATGGTGGAACCGAGAGCAAGAGGTTTTACTTGGCTCGCACGACAGTCTTTGAGATGCTTCGCGACAGAGGCTACCAAGATCCTGAAGCTGAACTCTCTCGCTCTCTCTCTGAGTTTCATGCTGCTTTTGGTGAGAAGCAAGACCTTGAACTCCTCCGCATCTGCGTGCCTCTCCGCTCAATCCCAAGAAAAAGGTTTCAGCTTTTTTTCACCTCTACTTTTCCATGTGGGGATTACTATGAAAACTAGGAAAAGGCATCAACTTTTCCGATTTTGGGAGTCCATTTTGGTTAACGCCTTCAAAGAGAGGAAAATGTGCAAAAGGCATTAACTTTTCTCCATTTTGTGTTTACAGCTTGGATTTGCGTTAAAACAAAGTAAATTTTGAGAAAGGCGTCGACTTTTTTCGATTTAAGTCAAACTTTGGTTTGGTTTTGCCTTTAAACAACGGAAATTTTGCGAAAGGTTCCAACTTTTTGGTTCTAGGTCACTTTTAAACGCCTGAGATCAGACTAGCGAGAAGTTTTAGGGCTGATCAGAGATTTTTTAACAGTTATCTGTGTACTGAAGTAAAGGGAAAATGAAATTGGGTTTCTATTTATTTCCGTTGATTTGTGGTTTGTGTTTCGGCTTGTTCTGTTGACTTTTGAGCTTTCGGTAATGTTCTGGAAAGCTCAAGGATAATGGCATACCCAGTTTTTCCTTGGGGGCCAAGAATATTTGTTGTAGTAGTGAGATCACTCACATGAAGCTTGTGTATGTACCAATGGCATGTTGCTATAACTTTATAATGGGAATGGGCTGGAGCATATGGGTGTCTCATTAGTTTAGTTTAGGGTATCATTAGAACATTATGTTTGAACAGCTAGTTGAGATGTTTCCAAGCTTTACCTGTTTCGAAATTGAAATGGTTTTGTATGCAGATCCTTGTTGTGTTCATGGGGTCTGAACCAATCACCGTGAAATCAATCCGTGCTCTTCATAGTCAGATTACCAATAATGTAGGCTTGCATGGGATGATTCTGATTTTACAGAGCAAAATGAACCACTTTGCCCAGAAGGAATTGGCAACATTCCCTTTTACAGTTGAAACTTCCCCGGTTAGTAGTTTTCCGTTTTGCTACCTGATGAAACATTATAGATCCCGGGATTTGGACCGTCTTGCATGATATTCTAATGTGGATCATGAAATTTGGAATATTAAAATCTTATTAAATGTATCACCAACAGATGGGAGATTTGTTGGTCAACATCACAAAGCACATTCAGCAGCCAAAGATTGAGATTCTAACCAAAGAGGAGAAGGAACAATTGTTGAGGAAGCACGTGCTTGAGGACAAACAGGTATGTTTCAGTTCTGCACAAACCTGCTTTGCCTATTGTGTATTCTATGGTTTAATGGATGTTTTGTTTCCTTTTCAGCTTCCTTATTTGCAGGAGGACAGCTTTGTCAGATATTATGGGTTAAAGAAAAAACAGGTGCTGAAGATTACATACAGTAAAGAGCCTGTTGGATCTTTCATCACATACCGATGCATCATCTGAAGAAAGACTAAATTCAAGCTTGAGACATTCCTACTTCTCCTGAAAAAAGACTTATTGTCATGACCATGGTTGTTTATTTGTCTTTCATGATTGCAACTATAATAAAAGAAAGAATCTGGTTTTGATGGGGAAAAGTAAGAGCAAACTACGCTACTTTTCCAAAATGTAGTTCTCATGGAGGTTTTCAGCAAGTACAAAACATCTAATTACAAGAATAAGAGCTTCACATGAAAGGAGCAATGAGGGGATTGTTTCAAAAGACGCAGAGAGATGTTTTCTAGTCTGCTCCTCTCTAATACGGCAACCTAAACTGATTGACAATAAAAGCAACACTTGAGTATTAGGTAACCAATAAATCCAGCTATGAACTCTATGAACGTAATAAAATGGCATGGGACCCAATATATAGTAAGGAATTATTTACCCTTCTAAATTTCACAACTTCTTTGTTTCCTTTTGATGCTTCAACAACCCTCTCACCAACAGTACTACTGGATCCAGAGTTGGGTGCATTCCCTAAGCAAGTGAACCAGCAGGTCCTTTGTCTTGACCTTTCTGCTTATTTAAGCAACTCTCTCGTGTGCTGCATTTAGGAAAATTCCCTTTTTCTTCAGTTCCCATCTTCGAAGAAGCAGGTGATTCTGGTCCTTCCATATGCTTTGCTGCCAACATTTCAAAAGGCCTATGAAAGAGCAAATGAGCCACAGTTCTGTCTGTGGGATTGGTCACTGTTTCTGAGTCTGGCATCCCAGCATATCTGCAATATTAAATATGACAGCAAATAAAAAGTGTTAATGCATATGCTTGCAGCATCCAGATGGTCCTTGCTGCAGAAATTGATTCATTCAGAACAAGGAAAATCTGCTAATATGATTCATTCAGAAAAAAGGGAAATCTGCTAATATGAATAAATTCCATTACTTATGCCTGGTGAACTAGGACCTCCTATCTCATACCTCATCAACCTAAGCTCTTGTTGAGATTTGAACTCGGTATCATACATTATATATACCTCACAATACCAAAAGTGTATGCATGTAGTTTACATAGCCTAAATACGAAGTATATCATATTGATTAATTAACACGCATATATTTGCTTACCTATATTTGGATTCTTCTTTGGGGATAACTTCCTGGTCATCCTGTCTAGTCTTGTTACTGTGGGCTGTATCACTAGTGTGATGTCTCTGAGTTGCGCTACCAGCCAACCGGAATAAGCTATCCCGTATACAAGTCCTTGTTCCCGTATCCAACTGCAGGTCAAGAAAGCGTATTATTTACTCCCAACATAAAAGCAATTACAAATTACTGCAGGATTATCTCTGCATCCTTTTTTAACATAACAAAACACTCAACTATTTGAGTACCTTTGCTATAACATCCTGAAGCCGATACAGAACCGAGAATTCTGCTGAATTATCAACAGCAGCAGCAAAATTGCCAGAATTATCTTCTTCCAAAGATGAATTAGGATCAAAGGAAGGCATTGCAGCCAGCCCCTGGAGATTGGTTTTGTCGTCAAGCTGGATGGAATTATCTTGGCGATAGTTTTGAGTATTGGATTGATCTGCTCCAGGCACCTGATAACGAAATTGCTGTTGTTGTCCCTGAATGGCAAGCATCGCCTGCATCTGCTGTCTGCGTCTAATTTTTTCTAGTTTTTCCCGTGGTGTCATTGTTGAAGGTCGTGCAGAGGAATCTGTTGCCATGCTTACAGAGATAGCAGTCGCAGGATTGTAGGAAGGATGCATCAACTGATTCTTAACATCAGAACATTGGACAGCCAAAAGTACAGGCACTGTAGAATATGGATTTGTAAGATTTCCAAAAGCAGAAGTAGCCATGTATTGGCTTGGCATATGTGAATAGTGTGATGTCCTAGGCCCTTGAGACTCACTCTGCATATTAACAGCCATCAAAGACGATTGTGTCGGTGTCAACTGATTTACAAATTGTCCAGGTGAATTCCTCTGGCCGTATAGATCTTGAAATGCCCCTGCCGCAGAAGTCCCAGACATTTTCGAAAACTTCATCATTTTGTTTCGCTGATATGGCTGGACAGAAAAAGGAAATGAAACAAAGAAGGCTCAATGGAGCTGTACAAATTAGGATGCATAAGAATTTGAAGACATAATTCATGCTACAATCCGGATTGTCAGAAACAATGTAACATACTTTCATTCACTTTATGATAAACGTGTGAGCAATATGCAGCAGCCTGCTACGCATAGTACCTGGTCCCCAACTGAGGGTTGACCCTCATGCTCACGATATTGCTCATCCTTTATGGTTACAAGTTCACTCGGCAGACTTTGGGATGATGGACCATTGGCTTTTCCAGTCAATGGACATTGTTGATTCTCTTGTTGCTCAAACTCAGTTCTAATACCCACTAGCTCTTGAGAGTCCAAAATTGATGGTAATGATTTTGGATAATTAGAGACATCTTTGGAAGAAGACCATAACTCATCAGCACCGCTGAGACTGCCATCGCCAAATAGAGGGACATCATTACTGCAAAATCATCACTTGTGAGGATATTGTGTTAGATAGAGGCAGATGTGCATGAAGTAACCATTAGTAGTAATCCTGAGGTTAGTAATTTGCTTTGATGTTAAGAAATATGTTTCTCACTTAAGGGAAAAATATCAAAACACAGGGAAAAAAATTAGAGCTGCTACAAGTTAGTATTCTACAAAGAAGCAACTACACATATTTTCAAATAAATTGTACTGTTGAAATAAAGGAGCTAGTATTTTGTCATAAAGTTCACCTAATTCCACCATATTCACATCTGATATCTTATAAATCTTGAAGTTTGTGCATCGTTCATCGAGACAAATTCAAGTCAGCATATAATACATTATACAGTCCATAGTTTGAATAGATTAGCTGTAAATGTTTAGGGAAAATGTTATCAAAACCACAATCAAAGATAACTAATAATAGAGATCGTTTGAATATGTGGGAAGGTAGGAAAATGGAACAAAAAGGAGTCTGTCACTGAAAAGTTACCGCATAGCTCAGTCAAGATGAGAACTATTTTTACCTGAACATTCGATCAAGATCATCAAAACTACCAATGTTGGCCCAACCGTACTCATCAAAATCAACTTGCTCTTTACTCTCATCGGTGCTATGAAAAATATCGGGGCCTTTCCCAAGTTCAGACGTTTTCTCTGGTAAAACAGGGTAAGAAAACAACTTTAAAATGATTCGATTGGAAAGCACGTACCCAAGCAAAACATGACTGTTTCAAGAAATGCACCACCTCTTGTTGAATTATATCTGGCTGGCTCAGCTAAGCATTTTGAAAGTTCAGTAGCACTCGAATCTGGATCAGCTTTTGTGGCATTAGATAG
The DNA here is from genome assembly GCA_963922655.1 of Cardamine chenopodiifolia. Taxonomy (NCBI): domain Eukaryota; kingdom Viridiplantae; phylum Streptophyta; class Magnoliopsida; order Brassicales; family Brassicaceae; genus Cardamine; species Cardamine chenopodiifolia. The sequence continues at coordinate 15,400,007 of OZ000463.1, forward strand.
AGACGAGTCAGGCCATAAGCTCATACAGAAATCTGGCTGAGGAATCCCCTCAACAACATTATGGCCTGAAGTGCTCGCCAATTTATCATCATGGATGTCAATTTTAGTCCCAGTTATCTTTTGCTCAGCTGACTTAGCTGTCTTAGATTCTTCACTCCGTCCCTTCTTGTTAAGTTGTTCACTTCTTGCTTTAAAAGGCACAATATGGTCGCCTGTCTCACCGTCACCACCCCATATCATATTAGTAAGCTGAAAAACAGGTTAAGACCATAAACGATATGGATCAGGCACAAGCAAAAATCGGATCTACATGCGACCAAACTGAAGGAAAATAAAATATCTAAAAGCATGATACAAGGGAACCTTATAAAGCATAAAAAAATAAGCACATATAATCCCACAGGATAAAACTGATTGATCATCAAAAAGTGAAATTTGATCATAAAACTAGATAACAGAGGTATTGATTTCTATACTAGACTGTTTCAAGGAAAAAGTCAGAATTTTTATTTTTTTTAATTGCTAGCAGAGTCATCTTCCAAATAATTAGCCTCTTACTATAAGCCTGAATCCAAAACTAGCTCAAGAAAAGCTCAAGATCTTTCTTTGTTATGTAAGCAGTGAGCTTCGAGACTCCTCTAACTTCCAAAATTCTAGCTTTCCAGTGCTAAAGTCTAAACTTTATTCTGAATCTAAAGCTACAGAAGCATGGAATGTAATCAAATCAATCCAGTGGATTCACAGCTTAAATATATATATATATATATATATTTCACTAGCAAACTAGAGATTGATACGGAGCTATGTATATTGTTAACCATATTCATATGGATACAGAATTAAACTGATTCCACACAGATATTAGATTGATGAAATTTACCTCTTCGTCTTCCCAATCAAACATAATTTAAGAAACACAATCGAATCACAGAACAAAAATCAAGCTCCCGGATTGCTCCACACATGGCCAACTCCACCACGGAAAAAAAACCCAAAAATAGAAAAAAAAAACAAGAAGATTATTAACAAGTCGCATAGCGTAATTTTAAACAAGAAACCGATAAAAATATCAAATTAAAGTGAAAAAAAATAAAAACACAAAGCTTAGAAAAACCTGGATTCAGAATCCTCCATGCTCATGGGATATGGGAAAAGAAAGGGAGTTACAGTGGAAAAGAAAGAGTTTTCGGAGGGAGTGGGACCCATTGAGGAAACGTCACGTGCCAAATGAATGGTGAAGAGAGAGTGGGATGCCACAGACTATAAGGCGTATCTAAACATGTGGCTGAGCAAATACCAATAACTACGACTCCATTTTGATGACAGCACATTTTGATGATCCCTGGCTGAGGTTTTTTTGCCGTTTTTTAATTTTATTTTGGTATTTTAGTATATTTTAAATGTTTTATCGGATTAGTATATTTTAAATAGTAATTTAGTATATTTTAAATTTTAAATTATGATCCTTTTTTTTCTTCCAGTGGGAAAATAGTTTTTAAAGACAGGAACCAGGGGTTCACGTTTTAGATTTGGTCGGGTGGAAGTTCATAGAGGCCACTACTTTATTTGTGTTTAGGTTTTATTGATATCCAAGATTTTAGAAAATATTTACTTGGATCAATTTGTTAAAATATACTAACATTAAGAAAAAGACGAAAGTTACACATTGTTATCCTGAACACTTAAGGTATACGTACAACGAAAGAGTGAATCAAACTAGTTGTCAGTGAGTTTTAGTGTAATGGTTTGTGCTTGTATGTTGTTGACTTAAAAAAGTTGCAAGTCATTTACATATTTTTGAATAAGTTGTGTTTATTTTATTTTCAGCTAGTTGTGTCAATTACAAAGTTGCATTTATTTTTCGACTATTTCGAACTCATTTTGAACGTCGTCTTGACGACTAGGTTGAAAATTTTAAACTTCGTTAGTAACCTTTGTGCCTCAACTATTTTTTACGCTTGTTTATTTGTTTAATTGTATTTTACAGTTGATTTCAGAGCAGATTATTGGTAAAGATTACTCATGTTTCAAGATTGGTCTGAAACAAGATGAAAATAAAATTATATCGAAAATAAACTTATACTACAAAACATCACTGTTTGATTGGTAAAACCAAAACTATTAGAAAATTCGTGCACAAGCTTTTAGTGATTAAGAGGGAAATTGTTAAAATGTTATTAAAGTTGGATGAGATTATTTTATGATACTAGTCTACTATGATAAAAGAGACGAAGCTCCAAAACCACGAGACATTTTTTTTATGAAAACGAAGCTTAGAGAACTCTGGAGGGACAGTGCCTGATAAGCTCTGCGACTTCAGAGCTCTAACCACGAGACATAATAGAATGTTACCAAGAGAAGACAATCAATCTGCAATTACAATATGAAAAACAATGAAAATATAATGTTATCGATGCAATTTGCCTCAATGAGTCAGACGGTAAGTTCCATAAATTCCCATTGATTTCACAATTTTTAAGTTCCTATTAGATCCATAAATATTTATATTTCAGTATGAGTATAAACACTTTTGTGTTACTGAATACAAAACCATTTGGTTGTAAAACAATTTAATAATACTAGAGAATTTATTTATAGGGAGATGCAAAAGCCAATATTACTGTGCTATTTTGGTCGATGTGTAATAAGAAAAGAGACAAATGCGGCGTGGAGGCCTTGTGTTTACATGCAGCACAAGGGCCACATCACATCATGTGACTCTGTTTCACATTAGTCAGAGAAGAAGATGACACCAGAGAGCTTGATAGCGTCGGCGTCTATCAACATAGGACTCGCCCTCATCGCACTCTGGCTCTTCTCCGTTCTGAAGAAACAGCCCCGCAACGCTGTCGTCTACTACGCTCGCCGCCTCTCCGATCACCGCCACCAACCTCTGCCTCTTCGTTCTTCCTTCTGTCTCCCTCGTTTCCTTCCTTCCATCGCGTGGATCCCACGCGCCTTTCGTGTCCCCGAGGACGACATCCTTCGTCGTCATGGCCTCGATGCCCTCGTCCTCATCAGGCTCTTCAAATTCGGGTGAGCATTTGGTTTTACTATCGTGTGATCTTGCATCTAAATAAGATTAGTCCTATGAAGAATTGTGAATAGCTCTGGTCTTTGAAAATATTTGCAGAATCAGATTCTTCTTATTGTGCTCGTTAGTTGGAGCGTCACTGCTTCTTCCGGTTGATTATTACAATGAATCAGATTTACCGACACGAAAAGAGTATTCAATGGATGCTTTCACAATATCAAATATTACACGAGGTTCCAACAAGTAAGCTATTTTTGTTTGCTTATGTCTTAATTTGCATCATCTCTCTCAGAGTTGTTTTCTTGAGATATCTGTCTAAATTTTTTATTAGGTTGTGGGTGCATTTCTCATGCTTGTACTTCATATCATTCTATGCATTGTTTTTGTTGTCTAAGGTAAGCTTTTTTACTCTTGTTGTCTATGAAGACATACTTCCACAATCTTGTTTTTGATTTCAAACAATTTATTATTTATATACATGGACTGGATTATCTTTTATAGAATAGGTTATTTACTGGATCCTCCCCATCTAGGAATATAAGGAGATTCTTGTGAAAAGGCTTCAACAAATGAGAGAACTTAGGCATCGTGCTGACCAGTTCACTGTTCTTGTCCGGCAAATTCCTCTCTGTCCTGAGCATAACACTCGTGGCTGCGCTGTTGACCACTTCTTCTCTAAGCATCATCGCTTCAGTTATCATTCACATCAGATGTTGTATGACGGGAAAGATCTTGAATACCTTTTGGTAAGGTTTGACACTGGTGGTATCATCTTTTTGTTTTACGGTTTTTTAATGATGGTAGGATCCTTCATGTAGGGGAAACAGAAGAAGCTTAAGAAAGAGCTAGAAGACAAGAGACACACAGATAGGACAACCTTGCTTTCAAAAGGATCACAAGAACATAAGCAGATATCTACGTCTGAAGAAAAGCTTCGAGAAATTACCCATATGATTTGCCACCTTCAAAGTGAAACTATGCTCAGAGAGAAGGTACTTTATATGATGATGATAGTAACATCTAAATGGTCTTAACTGATATTCCAAAACAAAACTGTAGCAAGAGTCTGTATGAGGCAGCTTGACAAAAACAGGGTAGTGTGTTGAATTTGGCATAATGCCATGTGCTTTCACTATATTTCATTAGATGTACATCATGATGAATAACCTATTATGATATTTATACTGCTGCTATATTTTGTCCAAATTTGAATGAAGGAATTACCTGTTGCGTTTGTCACCTTCAAATCTCGAAGAAGTGCCGCGCTGGCAGCTCAAACACAGCAGCATTCAAATCCTCTAGAACTGATAACTGAAATGGCTCCTGAACCAAAAGGTGTATCATGGAGAAGTCTTGCTATTCCACAAAAGATTTTGCCTCTCAACAAAATCGGAGTCATCCTTGCAGCAGCACTTCTTACAATCTTCTTTGCAATTCCAGTCACAGCTGTCCAGGGAATTGCAAAGTATGAGAAACTTAAAAAATGGTTTCCTCCAGCCATGGCTATTGAATTCATGTAAGGTTTCTCTTCTCCTTCCCTATGATCGTTTGTTTCTTGAATTGAAAATAGTAAGATAAGTTTGTTATTTGCAACAGACCAGGGCTCAGCTCAGTTGTGACAGGGTACCTCCCAAGTGCAATACTCAAAGGTTTCATGTACATTATTCCTTACGCTATGCTTGGATTGGCCTATCTCGGTGGCTCTATTTCCAAGAGCAAAGAAGAGATAAAAGCTTGCAATATGGTCTTTTATTTTCTTATGGGAAATGTTTTCTTCTTGAGTCTTATCTCTGGTTCCTTGCTAGATGAAATTGGAGAATATCTCTCTCATCCTAGAGACATTCCTAGTCACCTTGCTGCTGCTGTTTCAGCCCAAGTAAATCTTTATACACTCTTCAAGAATATTTTAGTCCAAAACCAAATCTTCCTCAATATAGTAACATTTTTTTTCTTCACTTGCTGTTATATATAGGGAGAGTTTTTTATGACATACATCTTGACAGATGGGCTGTCTGGATTTTCATTGGAGATTCTTCAATTGGGACTTATACTATTTGATTTCATAAGGTCCTTCACTTTTGGAAGAGGAAAAGAGAGAACTCCTTACCTCTTTTCTTTTCCATATTTTAGGGTCATCCCCACAGTTTCCTTATCGATAATGATCGGTATGATATATGCCGTGGTCGCCCCATTGATGCTCCCTTTCATAGTTGGCTATTTTTGCCTTGGATACATTGTCTACTTCAACCAGGTACATATTTTCTAAAACACTTTTTAAAAAAGATTTGTGATTGTTTTCACACCTACTACTTGGCATTTATTAACTCTAGTTTCCTCAGATGGAAGATGTATATGAGACTACATATGATACTTGTGGTAGATTCTGGCCATTCATTCATCACTATATCTTCGTCTCAATTATACTTATGCAAATCACTATGGTGGGTCTCTTTGGGCTTAAGTCAAAGCCATCTGCAGCAATTGCTACTATACCTCTCATATTGATCACTATAGCTTATAACGAGTACTGCAAGATCCGCTTCCTCCCATCATTTAAACACTTCCCTATACAGGTATATATCAAAATCTAAAGCAGTTCTTCGAGACGATTGAATAAATTTAAAAACTTGTACATTGTTTTGTGGTGCAGACAGCAGTTGAAATAGACGAAGCAGATGAAAAGAACGGAGAAATGGAAGCTCATTATCTTGATGCTGCAACGGCATATAACAGGCATCAACCTTGCTTAGAGCGAGTAAGCTCAGTGGAATCACCAACAAACTTGAGCCAACCGTTGCTTGGGACAGACTCCATTTGAGGCTAAAGGTGAGCTGGTTTGAAACTTAGTCTTCTATTTATGATGATCTCAAAATTCAGTTCAATGAACCAATGGTGACATGACCTGAAAAACATTGCAGAAATCAAGATCCAATAAGTACGTAGTTTGACCAAAGCAGCTTCAGATATTGCATTCCAATCCAGAGAGAGGTTTTAAGTCTACTCTGATGATATGGTTAGCTCTTTGTTAGAATCTTTCTGTTCATAGCTATTGATCCAATGGCTAGATATGTTGAAATCTAGTCGAGAGTATTGTAAAATGCATCTGATAAAAGCAGAGTTGCATCGTAAAATGAATCATCAATGTGATTTACAACAATGAAAGCTTGTCATGTGCGTTCTTCAGTTCCATCATCCACACATATGTAGATCTCTGAAGTTACCCTTTTCGGCAGCCTTTGCTTTGTGAAGCAGATTTGTGTCTCAACCTGAAATTTTTCTTCAAATCAAGCATGTACATTTTTTCTGCATCCCGTTTCTCACCTATGCATTCACATTTTTCCTGTAGAACCCTCATCTTTTCTGTGCATCCTTTTTCAATCCTAGTCTTTTTTTTTGTAAAATGTTCTCTGTCTCCCCTCTCTCTTTCTCAAAATCTCTGATTGCCTTTGTTAGAAGCGACAGACAAACATCATCCACAATTTGTTAGATTTAAGAAACAAGTCCATCAGTAATAGCACTGTGAATCTTCATTACCTTTGTTTTGATACTTGTACAATTTTTCATATTGTCCTGACTCGTGCGGTTGCCCACCAGTTCATCATTGTAAATAGCCTTTTCGCTCAATTTCTTTATATTTTGAACTCTCCTCAGCAGAGGTTTCTTGTTGCTACTCTTTGGAATTATTCTTTGATGTATCTCAACTGATTGATTCGTAAGATGGAGAAGTAAATATCCAAAGCTCATTTATGTTATTAAACCAAGAGGCTTTGAGTAGCAGTAGTGGTACCGTCTCATGAATTCTTTTGACATCAATTGTTTCTTGACTCTGGTCATCACTATACAGCTCTTTGTTTTCTGCTTTCAGATGCAGTATCATCTTTACTTGTGCCAAGCTTTTACAACCATGCTTCAAGAAGAATTGCTAGCCCTAAACCAATATCATTGACCACGGAAACACATGAAGAAGACATAACATGATTTACTTAACAATCATATGTGCTTCAAACTTAGTTCATAGGTTACGAGAAAAAAAAACTGATCAATAGGTTAATTTTGCCTAGGAACAGAAACAATGGTAATTGTTTGGTCATATAGGCAGGGAGCTAATTATTGATTATTCCCATTTCCCATTTTTTTATTCTAGTAATTTTTCTGTAAACGGTGAAAACCAAAATGATATTGACTGGTTGTGAGAAAAGCATGATAAATTTGATCTCTGCTCAGATACAAATTCAAGAGTTAATATTCAATCAAACACAAACTTGTTTTGTAATAAGAATCACTCTCTTATTATATATGTTTAGAAACTCTCTCAAAACTAAACATTCAAAGCTCTCTCTCTAGGACTTTTGTTCTCCCATAGAACTCGTAGAATTCTTCTTAACTCTCATAGAGCTCTTGTTCTCTCATAGAGCTCTTGTTCTCTCATAGAGCTCTTGTTCTCTCATAGAACTATCATACTCTAGTAGAACTCACATTCTCTCGTAGAGCTCTCATTGATGGATGGCTGCACCTTGAAGGTTGCCTACGTACCCTTGAAAGGGATCAAGCCTATTCGTAGTTCTCAATATATCAAAGCTCTCAAGCTTGTGATATTTATAGGGAGAAGACTCAACTCTTAATCCCTATGACAATAGGTTTTGCTAACACCAAATCCTAAGAGAACTAGAAAACCTTATTAGATAAATCCTAATATATATTTAGATAAATCCTAAATATAAATCCTATTCTTATCCTAATCTCCTAAATCCATACTCGGTTAGGATTAGTTTTCCTTGTGGATCAAGCTATCTTTAAGCTTACTCCAACATTCACCCCCTTAAGCTTCAAGTTAGTCTTGGTGAGGTCTTGAACTCCTATCAAGCTTCTCATCTCCTTGAACTTGATCCTTGCTAGGGATTTAAGAAACTTCTTCACAAGTTTCGGTTCCTCCATGCTGACCTTCTCGTCGTGATAAGGTTTCTTGACCTACACGTCAAGCTTTGATCGCGTCTCCTCCACGAGTTGCGATTGATCCCTTCTCGTAAGGCTCTGATACCAATTCTTGGTTGGTATGTCACAAGAATGATTTAATAAGAACTCTCTTCTTATTAATGTTTAGAAAAGCTTCACCAAAAACTAAACAACTCTTGTGATTCTCAATATATCAAAGCTCTCAAAGCTTGTGATATTTATAGGGAGAAAACTCAACTTCTTAATCCCTATGACATTAGGTTTTGCTAACACCAAATCCTAATAGAATCTATTCTTATCTTATCCTAACTCGATAAGGCTAAGTTTAATATTTAATTTAATTGATCCTAATCCTAACACGATTAGTATCTTGACTTCCAAGTTATTTGATTAACCAACATTCTCCCCCTTAATCTTTGAACTTGGATTATGGAGGTCTTCAACACCGATTAGCTCCCTTCTCGGCATTGTATCTTGTGGTATTACCTTTTCCTCATTTAGAAGCACAACTTCATGTAAGTATAACGCTTGATCCGCCACTTGCGTCTCAGTTAAGTTTGCTTCTTGTTATCTTTGAGGCCTTTCGGGACATGCTTTTGCAAAGTGACCAAGTTTATCACATCTATAGCACATAACTTTAGAGTAGTCTTTCTTTTGTTTATCGCTGGACTGGTTTTGATTTTGGTCCGAAGTTCCTCTTCCTTGAGCACGTCCACCTCCTCGTCCTCTACCACGTCCTCCGCCAAAACTTCCACGAGAGTTTTGGGACTCCGAGTTTACCCACATAAGTTTTTCTTGGCTCTCCTTGTGTGTATCTTCCCCAATACGTTCCTCATACGCCTTCAATCTTCCCACGATGTCTTCGTATCCGGTTGTGTTGAGGTCTAACACTTGCTCAAGAGAAGCTACAATGTGAATGTACTTGTCTCGTGGTAGACTTTTGAGAAACTTCTTCACAAGTTTCGATTCTTCAATCATTACTCCTAGGGCGGCACTTCTTGATGAAAATTCGGATAGCTTGTCCGCAAAGCTATCGATTGTATCCGAGTTTTTCATCATCAACCGATCAAACTCCGAGTTTAGAGTTTGTAAGCGTGCCTCTCTAACACGATCAGCTCCCATGTGACGTGTTTTGATTGCCTCCCACATACCCCTTGCCGTGTCTTGCACTCCAATTTGCAAAATCAAGCTCTCGGGTATGGATTGGAAGAGAAGAGCCGTTGCTATATCGTTCTTCTCAACATCTGGACTGCCTGGATCTATGATTTCCCATACTTTGTGAACCTTCAAAGCCACCTTCATTCTCATGGCCCAAACGGTGTAGTTTGTGGTGTTTAGCATAGGAAATTGTACCGAAGAAGGTGTTGAATCCTTCACCCTCGGTGCTGCGGTGATCGCCTTGTGTTCCTCCATGTTGACCTTCTCGTCGCAATGGAGTTTCTTGACCTACACGTCAAGCTTTGATCGCACCTCTTCCTCGAGTTGCGATTGGTCCCTTCTCGTAAGGCTCTGATACCAATTCTTGGTTGGTATGTCACAAGAATGATTTAATAAGAACTCTCTTCTTATTAATGTTTAGAAAAGCTTCACCAAAAACTAAACAACTCTTGTGATTCTCAATATATCAAAGCTCTCAAAGCTTGTGATATTTATAGGGAGAAAACTCAACTTCTTAATCTCTATGACATTAGGTTTTGCTAACACCAAATCCTAATAGAATCTATTCTTATCTTATCCTAACTCGATAAGGCTAAGTTTAATATTTAATTTAATTGATCCTAATCCTAACACGATTAGTATCTTGACTTCCAAGTTATTTGATTAACCAACAAAGCATACGTTACTAGACGTTTCTCTTCTTCTTTGTGGTGATTCTTCTGTATTCAGATGGTCAAGAACATTCTGCAGTTGCTTCACCAAATTCTTGATGTAATTGATACAGTATCCAGCCCAGTAAACGTTAAGGTTTGAATGTCGTAATTCAGTGTGGTACCTATACCAGTCTGACTGTCCATAAGTTCATTATCTTGTAAAACTGGCTCTATTAGTTACTACAAATAATCACTATTTTTATGTATTGATGCTTACTTGTAGTTCTGTGTACTTCTCATAGGTGTGCTGATAATCTCGCTCGAGCTTTTTCAATCGCTTCTTTGCTTCTGCAAATGATGAACGCCCAAATGGGCCAGGGCATGGTGACACCATATTGTTTCAGGAAAGTTTCTCGGAACCCTTTTCATTATAGTTGCATCCAATACCAACAGAGATAGATCTTGTTTTGAAAGTAGAAGTTTCTTGATCATCGGCTTCGAGATTTTCCGTAGCTTCTCCGGAGTATTATATGTATTTTTAGCAAGCAAATATTTATACGAGACATTGAGACTCTTGTTTTCTTGTGTTGTTGTATAAAGAGAAGAATGATTGTTAAACTTAAAATAAAACAACTGGTTATCCAAATTCTTGCACCCCACTCCAAGAAACTCAACAACTCTCCTCCAAAAGAATATTTTATATATTTTCTTGTTTAATAATAGATTGGCCATCTGTCTCTTCTTTGCAGCTACAGAAAATCACCTACTTAGATTCGTAAAATACAAAGAAATGTTTGTCATGATATTTAAAATTTATTTTAATCAAACAATTAAATGTTATTATATTCTAGGTTTTATTTGATTGGGATTGTGATAAGTCTTCAACATAACATACTGTCACAGAAAAGGGGCAAGTGAATTATTGTCTATTAATATTAAAATTTCTGTTAGACCTTATTGCTTGGGGAACATCATTTGGTTGTTTTCGTTTGTTATGTGGAACCTTCAATTCTTGGAAGTAAACATCTCTTTCATATTTGACTTCCTTTGTTTGAGCTCTGAGTTGAGTTGGCCTGCTCTAACTTCTCCAAGTGTCAGATGATACACAGTTAACTAACATTCATGCAGATTCAGTGATATACAGTGCTTTTTAGGGTCCTTTAATCAACAATAATGCAAGATCTTTTTTTATCTTCACCCTCCAGAGTTTTCTTTTGCAGACTATTTCCTTCTGAATTGGTTATTTTCTACTGTAGATGCTTTATGTTTTCTCTTAAAGCTCTCCATACCATGTCCTCCTTGTGCATTCGGTCAAGCTTACTACTGGTTTCTGAAATCAGCTGTTGTATTAACTCATTCGATTTGTATGATGAGAATGCAAATACTATTCTAGATAAGAAAAAAATGTTTATACTTTTGTGAGAAGAAATGGATTAGTTCTTTTAAATGTATCATAAATCTTATTTGTTCTTTGTTATTGTAAGGTTTGCACATATGTCATCACTATGCTTTCAAACTTTTCAAACAGATTTGACAGTTTAGCAAAATCAGATTCCAAGCGCCAAACTAAATTACAGCAGGAAGAAGAATGGTAAGAGAAAAGTTTAGTGTATCCATCTTTGAAAGATTGGTAGAAGACATTCCATTCCATCATGTATGTTCATTAACCCGAGCATATATTTCCTTTCATCATCCCATTCCCCGCATATCCATTCCCTTTTTTCCTGGAGATGCCTCATCTTTGCTGTATATCCTTTTTCCTTCATTCTTCCGTCTCGCAAAATGTTATCTGTCTCCTCCCTTTCTTTTTCCAACTCTTTGATTACCTTCTCTAGAACCTAGTAGTGGCAAACAATGATTAGTTTTAGGAAACAGTTACATGGGTGAAAAGGGTCAAAGATTCCTGATTCTTTAGTACTTTACTTTTATTACAATACTTGTAGAACTTTTTATCTTGTTTTGACTTGTGGCGTTGCCCACCATTGCACCTCCAACAGTAGCTTTTTCTCTCATTTTGTTTGTCTCCATAAGTCTACTCAACAGATCATGTACATGCTTCTTGCTGCTAATCCTTGGAATTTCTCTTTGGACTATGCGGAACTGTTTGATTTATAAGATGGGCATGTAAATTTCTAATCTCATTTATGCTGATAAACAAAGAACCTTTAAGGTTAGAATAGTAGTAGTACCTCCCAGTTAATTGCTTTCAAATCAATCTTTTTTTGAATCAGCTTGTCATTGTTTGGTTGTTTGCATTCTGCTTTCTGCTGTAGTATCGTCTTTTCTTGTGTCAAGCTTGTACAACCGTGCAACATTAAGAATCTCTTCCTCTAAACCATTTTTTATCACCGCAAAAGAAAATGAGCATAACATGAGTTTCTGAATGATGACTTATGAGCTTCACCTTTAAGGCATATCTTATTTCTAGTAATCATGTATGTATGGTGAAAAACATTATGATTTGACTAATTGTGTGGACGTACATGATTAGGTGTTTCTATCCCTAGTCGTGTCGCTTCTTCTATATTCAGCCTGTCAAGAACATTTTGCAGTTGCTTCACCAGATTCTTGCAGTGATTGGTACAGTATCCAACCCACCGACTATGATGTTCTGATCCTTTTCCTTGGATGAAGCATCTATATCTGTTTGACTATCCATAGAGTTTATTATAACAACATGAGTACTTTACTAAAAAAGGCTTGTGACAACACTACTAGTAATCATTGTTTTGTTCTTGTATACGCTTACTTGTACTTCTCTGTACTTTTTGTAGGTGCGTTGATAATCTTTCTCGAGCTTTTTTAGTCTCTCCTTGGCTTCTCCAACTGCTGCTTGCATAACAGGGTCAACGCAGGGTGACACCTCGTTGTAGTAAAGTTTATCTGAACCCTTTTCAGTATAGTTGCCTCTAATACCAACAGAATTGGATATTTCTCTAACGTTATTAAGCAAAGTAGAACTTCCCATGCCTCCGGCTTCGATATTTTCAATAGCTTTTTGAGTGTTATAAGTTTTGTTTTAGAAAACAAGTTTTTATAATAAAGGAAGCCTGGTTCTGTTGTGTTGTTTATATGAAAAGAAAAGTCAGTGTAATATAAAAGTTCTCACAGCTGATTTATTCAAACCCTTGCACCCCACTCCAAGGAAGTCAACGGTTTCCCTCCAATTGAAGCATTTTTATATGTTGTATTTACGTTATTCCAATTTTTGGGATTCTCCAACTGGTGGATTATAATTAAAAAAGAAAGGCTTATTTTATTTTATGTGACTTTGGGCTGGTCTTCTTTACAAAAGGAAAGGGTTACGAGAATACAAGCTTCATCTCTACACGCCGCCGCCTTAACTCAAAACTCAAGCTTTCTCCATCTTCATCTTAATCCACATTTTATTTCGAGCCTCTCAGATTTGTGTCAAATCTCATAGTAAACTAACTAAGGATTCATAAGTCAACGTATTCGCATTCTGTTTTGTAATGCATGGCTCGTATAACCATTTCCATAATTAGGTTTTGTCGGGATGTAATCTTATAAGTTATAAGGATCAAAATGTGATGAGAATTTAATTTAACGAAACTCAGTAATGGAATCGTTGCTTTGAGTTGATCGCGCTGAAGCAGAAACCCTAATTCCAGGCTCTGTTTTGAAACTATATCAAGTTTGGTTTCTAGATAATATGATTTTTTATTAAACCATTTTCAATGGTGAGATTGTTACGAGTCTCATTTAATAAAAAAAATTAAAAAAATGAACTTTCAGCTGAAACAGTTTTAATGGGAAGAGATTTTAGAAATCGTCTCAGATTTTCTGTCGTATTAATGGTTCATTATTTATTAATAATATAATATTAAAAATTAATAAAATTAAATAAAAAACTATTAAAATATTTTTTAAAAAAAAATTTCATGAATCTCACGGTTGCGAATGCTCTTAATTTTATATTTAAAGTTAGTAAACAAAATCCTTAATTTTTATATGATTTTGACTACTCATTGGCTTTTTTTATTGATGTCTCATGTCACATACTATCTAAAATGGGTACGAAGAACTCAGAGAAGGGGAAGCCAAGTGGAACAGATTCGTCTTAGCCATGTTTCAGAAACTATCAGTCTTAGCCATGTTTCAGAAAGAAGATAAACCCAAGAAGAGTTCATCATCCAAATCCAAGGATGCTCCTAATACTCCATCCTACACTAATGACTTTGATCTTCCTTCTTCTGGTGAAGTAGACGAAGACGAAGATGTTTCTGAGGAGAAACAGAGACAGACGGATGCAAGGAGAAAGCAGAAGAGCGAACAAAGGCAACTTGATATCTCTGTGACTGATAAGGAACGGAAGAATCGAGAGAAAAAAGAAAGATTAGCTTTCGAGAAAGCAGAGATTTCAAAGAAGGAGACATTGAAAGAAGATTATGATGCATACACTGTTGTTATTGGAAGCAAGACTTCAATGCTTGACGGAGAAGACACGGCGAATGCAAATGATAAAGATATAAAGATCGATTCTTTTTCTGTTTCTTGTCGTGGGAAAGAACTTCTCAATAATGTATCTGTTAATATATCACATGGTAAAAGGTATGGCTTGGTCGGTCCGAATGGAATGGGGAAGTCTACACTGTTGAAGCTTTTAGCATGGAGGAAAATTCCAGTTCCAAAGAATATTGATATTCTTCTTGTTGAGCAAGAAGCGGCCGCCGATGAAATGAGTGCTCTGGAAGCAGTTCTTTCTGATAATGAAGAGTTGTTTAATCTACCTAAAGAGAAGGAAACTCTAGAGGATGAGGATACTAAAGAAAAACTTACTGAAGTTTATCAGAGGCTACAAATTTTGGAGGCAGATGCTGCTAAAGCACGTGCATCTAAAATTCTGCATGACAAGAAACTCGACATCTATCGTGGTAATTTCGGTGATTTCGAAAGTGGTTGTGAGCTGCGACGCAATGAGGTGAATAAAAAGTTTGAGATTCAAGACAAACAGGATAAAGCTGCTAAGAGATCTGGAAACCAAGCTCAACAGAAGAAGGTAAAATACAAGGCCAAAGTACTAAAAGCTCCAACAAGAAAGTGGAGAGATTATAGTGTGGTGCTCCATTTCCATTACCAACAGAGCTTCCTCCTCCTCTTCTGCAGTTGCTTAATGTTAGCTTCAGTTACCCCAACAAGCCAGATTTTAGAGTCTCTAATGTTAATGTAGGTATCGATATGAGGACACACGTTGCTATAGTTTGACCTAACGGAGGGGGAAAGTCTACTCTTTTGAATCTTCTTGCGGGAGATTTAGTTCCAACTGAAGGTGAAGTGAGAAGAAGCCAGAAACTGAGGATTGGGAGGTATTCTCAGCACTTTGTTGACCTCTGAACAATGGAGGAAACACCTATTCAGTATCTTCTTCGCCTTTATCCTGACCAAGAGGGATTAAGCAAGCAAGAAGCTGTGTGTGCAAAACTAGGCAAGTTTGGACTACCAAGTCACAACCACTTAACTCCAATTGCGGATTTGTCTGGAGGACAAAAGGCTAGAGTTGTGTTGGTGAGTCACGACTCAAGACTCGTATCACGTGTCTGTGGGGAAGAGGACTTGCAATAGCCCATTCAAGTATAGGTATCTTAGTTTTTCAGAGGAAGTATGCCTTAAATCTTCTAGATGAGACTGGCTTATAGGCTGCAGCATAGCTTCCTCTTAAACATATGGAACTCAACCTTAAACCCGAACCAAAACCAAACACCGAATCGAAAATCGAGTTGAACACTCTTACTAATGGGTTCGGTTAAATTTGTGCGGGTTCGGTTAATTATTATAAATGAAATTATTCTATGTGACTTTGGGCCGAATTGCTTTATCAATTAGAAAAGGGTTAAGAAAACCCAATCCCTTAAAAAAAAACAACAAAGAAAAAAAAAAAATCCCTTCAGTTTACTTGTTAGATTTTGATTCTTACCATCAATCTCCTTTTCATCGCGCCGCGTTGTCTCTCTCTCAAACTCCCTCGTTACCTCTCGATCAATTTCTCACAATCAAGCCATTTTTTTTTGTTCGATATTCATCTCAATCAAATTCTACCTTCGCGTCTCTCAGGTTTGTCTCAAATTTCAAATTAAATTTAGTAAAGATTGATAAGTTAACTGTTCTTCTTCTGTTCGTTAATGAGCGGCTTGTAGAAACTTTACCTAGATTTTTCGGTATATAATCTTGGAAGTTTGAAGATTCGGAATCGAAAATCGTATAGTGATGATTTAGGTAAACGATGAGCCCAATAATTGAATCGTTCCGTCGAATTGATTTAGCTGATTTAGCTCAAGTAGAAAACCCTAATTCGGGAGTTTTCGAATTAGCTTGCGAGATTAACAAAATTCTTAATTTTTATATGATTTTGTTAACTCATCAGCTTTTTTTGTTTTTGTTTTTAATTGATGTCTCAGAT
The DNA here is from genome assembly GCA_963922655.1 of Cardamine chenopodiifolia. Classification (NCBI taxonomy): domain Eukaryota; kingdom Viridiplantae; phylum Streptophyta; class Magnoliopsida; order Brassicales; family Brassicaceae; genus Cardamine; species Cardamine chenopodiifolia. The sequence continues at coordinate 15,416,223 of OZ000463.1, forward strand.
ACAGGTTTAAATGGGTAAGAAGAAGTCAGACGAGAGTGCTGCTGCTACTACGAAGGCTAAGCCAAGTGGGAAAGATTCTCTGAAAGATTCGAAGAAGGAGAAATTATCTGTCTCAGCCATGCTTGCAGGCATGGATCAGAAAGTTGATAAACCCAAGAAGGGTTCGTCATCCAGATCCAAGGCTGTTTCAAAAGCTTCTTCCTACACTGATGGCATAGATCTTCCTCCTTCTGATGAAGAAGATGAAGGTGTTTCTGATGAGGAACAGAGACAGATGGATGCAAGGAGGAAGCAGAAGAGTGAACAAAGGCACCTTGACATCTCTGTTACTGATAAGGAACAAAAGAAGCGAGAGATGAAAGAAAGATTAGCTTTAGAGGCTGCAGAGATGGCAAAGAGGGAGGCCTTGAAGGACGACCATGATGCATTTACTGTTGTTATTGGTAGCAAGACTTCTGTGCTTGAAGGAGAAGACACTGCGGATGCCAATGTTAAAGATATTACGATCGATTCTTTTTCTGTCTCTGCGAGAGGTAAAGAACTTCTGAAGAATGCCTCTGTCAAGATATCACATGGTAAAAGGTATGGGTTGGTTGGGCCGAATGGAATGGGGAAGTCTACACTTTTAAAGCTTTTAGCTTGGAGGAAGATTCCAGTTCCGAGGAATATTGATGTTCTTCTTGTTGAGCAAGAGGTGGTCGGTGATGAAAAGAGTGCTCTGCAAGCAGTTGTTTCTGCTAATGAAGAGTTGGTCCAGTTAAGGGAAGAAGCTGAAGCTCTCCAGAATTCGTCTTCTAGAGCTGACGGAGAAAATGTTGATGGCGAGAATGATGATACTGGAGAAAAGCTTGCTGAATTGTATGATAGGCTGCAAATTTTGGGATCAGATGCTGCTGAAGCACAGGCATCTAAAATCCTTGCTGGGTTGGGTTTTACAAAAGATATGCAAGTGCGTCCAACTCAGTCCTTCAGTGGTGGCTGGAGGATGCGAATATCGTTAGCTAGAGCTCTCTTTGTGCAACCTACTCTTTTGTTGTTAGATGAACCCACCAACCATCTCGACCTGAGAGCTGTTCTATGGTTAGAAGAGTATTTGTGTCGTTGGAAGAAGACGCTAGTTGTTGTTTCACATGACCGTGACTTCCTCAACACAGTCTGTACAGATATTATACATCTGCATGACCAGAATCTACACTTCTATCGTGGTAATTTTGATGGTTTTGAGAGCGGATATGAGCAGCGTCGCAAGGAGATGAATAAAAAATTTGACATTTACGAGAAACAGGTTAAAGCAGCTAAGAGGACTGGAAACCGGGCTCAACAGGAGAAGGTAAAGGACAGGGCCAAGTTTGTTGCAGCGAAAGAAGCATCCAAGAGTAAGGCAAAGGGTAAGACGATGGATGAAGAGGGCCCAGCACCAGAAGCTCCAAGAAAGTGGAGAGATTATACTGTTGAGTTCCACTTTCCGGAACCAACCGAGCTCACTCCTCCTCTTCTGCAGTTAATTGAGGTTAGCTTCAGCTACCCCAATCGGCCAGATTTCAGACTCTCGGATGTTGATGTAGGTATCGATATGGGGACACGGGTTGCTATAGTTGGGCCTAACGGAGCGGGAAAGTCCACTCTTTTAAATCTTCTTGCGGGAGATTTAGATCCAACTGAGGGTGAAGTGAGAAGAAGCCAAAAGCTGAGAATTGGCAGGTATTCCCAGCACTTTGTTGACCTGTTAACAATGGGGGAAACACCGGTTCAGTATCTTCTTCGCCTTCATCCTGACCAAGAAGGATTTAGCAAGCAAGAGGCTGTACGTGCGAAGCTAGGCAAATATGGGCTACCAAGTCACAACCACTTAACCCCAATCCAGAAATTGTCTGGAGGACAAAAGGCTAGGGTTGTGTTCACCTCGATCTCAATGTCGAAGCCACACATTTTGCTTCTCGACGAGCCAACAAATCACTTAGACATGCAGAGTATAGATGCGTTGGCGGATGCACTAGATGAGTTCACAGGAGGAGTTGTGTTGGTGAGTCACGACTCGAGACTCATATCGCGTGTCTGTGCGGAAGAGGAGAAGAGTGAAATCTGGGTTGTAGAAGATGGAACAGTGACTTTCTTCCCAGGCACATTTGAAGAGTACAAAGAAGATCTCCAAAGAGAAATCAAAGCAGAGGTTGATGAGTGAAATTTTGTTGCTGGCTTCTAAGGTAAACTTAAACTCCTTTATATTCATAATAGACTCGAAAGTTTTGGACAAATTTTCCATTGTGTTTTTTTCATCATCAGTGCATTAATGACATATACATCGGTGATCAGTCTTTCCCCATATTTTACATATCTGAGTGTAGTGTTGTGTTTTGGGAGAAAACAAAAGACATGTTTGATTCTTTTTCATCAGTGTGTTTCGTTAGAACTTAGAGCCTTAATAAATATCAAAGTTTCCTTTCAATGTTTGCATCAAAAGCCTTTCTTCTTCATACTTTGCTTTGCAGCTTTAGACACAACAATCACAATCTTCTTCAACCAGTCCACTTGTCCCACAAATATGTGAGGCAATGTTTGTGAGAGATCGTCTCTTTGATCTTGGTGGGACGACCAATATCAAACTTGGATTGAAATCAATGTCAATCAACATTCTTTCTCCTCCGATCATCACATCCAAATACTCATATTCCCCTGTTACCATTTCCCACAAATGATTATATCTAACAAATTGCAACTTTAAAAGGATCAAATCAACTTAGATTAGAGAAACGTACCAACAGAACAAAAGTACATGATTTTGTTTTCGTTTTCTTCCATCGAGATTTGCAGATTGATGCATCATTGCCTAAAGCCACCAATTCATCAGAAATAGTTTTCAAACTTGATTCATCTTCAGGCTTATATATATTGTCGTTTTTCACGATCACCATGGCACTCGCCATGAGATCTCTCTCGGAGACGTTAGCACAAAAATCCAGATTCTACAAAATATTTAAAAATTGTAGACATTAGTTTTCTACTTTAGCCTTATCAAACATTAGCACATGTTTTATTTTATTTTTTTAAATAATAAAGTAAATAAAAAACATACGTACCTTGAGGTTTCGAAGAATTTTGGCTGAATATTCATCTTCTTCGTCATAGCTATCAGTGCCACTTCCGCTGAGGCATTTACAGCGATTGCAAACAACACGCGTGATTGGTTCTCACTGTCGGGATCCTCGTCGTATTTCTTAAACAGACCGGAATGACCTCTCGAAAGTGATGGTTCTCCACCAGCGAAATTCTTCAGACTAAACGGACGTTCGAAAAGCCGCTTCAGTCGAGATTTGGGAAATTGTCTCATCGCCGGTGGTTCCTATGCTACATCACCAGCGTTAACAGGTTGAACTTTCATACGGAAAGCATTTTTCAATATCGCTCAAACGAAACTCCTATGAAAGACAAACAAAAAAAAATCGCCAAGTAAAAAATCTCAGAGAAATTAAACAGATCTATAGTTCTTCGTTTCGAACAAAAGAGAGGAACAGGAAAATACAAATTAGATGGAAAAAAATTCCAAAGAAACAAAGAATTAGCAAAAAAAAATTTAACGCTTATGATCAAATGTTTATTTAAACTTTTACAACGAATCTCAAGATAACTTTAAAACATAAAATTAGAGAAAAAATGAAGAAAAAAGAAGGAAATCATTTGAATAGAAGACCTTTAGATACCAATTGATATTAGACTACACAAAACGCTTTTTATTATTGTACTGGTATAGGCGTGAATCACTGGGATGGTAAGGTTGTGTTAGTTTTTCGGGAAAACAACTTCATAAAAACTTAGAGAGGAAAAAATGTTTATCTTTGGATCACCGTGGAGTTGGGATAGTGGTAACTTTTTATGGATCAAAGCTAAAGAGGTCACGAGTTCGATTTTCATTGGAAAGTATTTATTCTCCGTAGAAAAATTAATTTAATATTGGTCTGCGTCATGCTCCAAAAAAATTAGGAACTTACAGGCTCTGAATCTGATTATTAAAAAAAAAGAATTATTCATCTTTGAATTACTCTTATTTATATAGGATACGTAGAGAAAATATTACACATTTATCATAAACTAATCCCTTAATAACATCAAACTACGTGTCAGTGTTTAATAGCTAATCCCCTAAGAAGATCAAACTATGTGTCAATGTTTAATAGGCGTTTCATACTTTTGGAGTAAATAAGTGTATTGTATTTTGTTTTACACCCAAAGCGGTATTTATGATTCACATGGTAACGATGTAATTAAAACATAGACAAACAATCAATAATGCACTTCCACATTATCAATAATGCATGTGTAAAAGGTTCATTGTAAATCTGTTCTATTCTACATCTTAAGTGGTATTTATTGTGCACGTGCTAACATTATCACCAAAGCGTAAACAAAAAGCTCAAAGTGCTAAACATTTTATCTCAAGTTTATAATTGCCAGGAAACAATCATATCTTCTTTTTACTCAGAGTTGCTATTTTTGAACATTCGTATAAATAGTTTAGTCAAATATATTATTAATAGAATTCATTGAGTCGTGAATACCAGTTGTATTTGCCTAAACAACAAACAAGAAGATAAATCATAATCCTAATCTGTTTAAGATGAAACCAAAAGAAAAACAAACAAAATAAATAATCGTTTTTACAAAATTGATACTTGAGAATGTGTGATAAATAAATTAAATTCTATAACTATATCCATAAACTCATTCTTCTCCATTACTTGTTTAAAGCTTAATCTTGCATCATGTGTGGTGATTGATGAATATCATAATTGGTTCTGTATGATCAATTCTATCTTGTTTCTTATACATATATTTTTTTAACCTAGCTGATGAAATAAATCCAAAAGTTTATACATTTTAAAAAACTCTTTAACATAAAACAATGCAAGCTTCCTCGCTAAAAGGCTTTTAAGCGCGCTAAGTTCTTATTGACTAAATTTAATATAACAGTCTTATTTTAAAATGTTCTTAAAAATGGAGAGCTTTTTGGCAAAATATGGAAAACATTTTAAGAAATTTTAACCGCCAAGTCGTAGGTTCCCCCCAAAATTTTTAAAATATTTAAAAATTCCCACCAAACTTTCAATTTTAAAACTCCCATCCCATTCATTTCAACCGGATTTCGTTTCTTTCGTTCTTTCATCTCTCTAATCTCCGTCTCAGGTACTTCTCTTTCTCTTCCTCAAAATCTGAATTTCTTAGAGAAATTTTGGTGGGATTCTCGATTGTGTTCTTCGGTGTAGTCTTCTTTCATGATTTTATCGATAGATCTGATACATCTATGTCTTATACTCTTGTTTTCTGATGGTTTTCTTGATTCTGTTTGAATATGTATGGTCAGATCTCGAAGAAGAAAACATCAATTTCAACGACATGGCAGGCAAAGGAGGAAAAGGGCTTGTAGCTGCTAAGACGATGGCTGCTAACAAGGACAAAGACAAGGACAAGAAGAAACCTATTTCTCGTTCTGCTCGTGCTGGTATTCAGGTTAATCTCTCTAAACCCTAATTTCTTGAGTGATGTTGAAAAGTTGACTTTTTTTACTCTGATTCTTGTCCAATTGTTGTTAAGGGAGATTAATAGTGTTGTTGTTTCGATATTAATTGATAATTATCACTACAGTTAACCTAATTGCGTTGATTTAATATAGACCATGACCTAATTGCGTTGATGTGTTCTTAATGTTTGGATGAATTAAACTGGTATTTATAAATCTCATTTTTACTTGCGTTGACTATGTTTCTGTAGATGAATTGACTTATTTGTTCACCATACATGTGTTTCCCTTGTGAACTATTGATGCTCTAGTTTTATGAAATTTCACATTGACGGTGTTTCTTTTTGTTTGGTTTCAGTTTCCAGTGGGACGTATTCATAGGCAGCTCAAGACCAGAGTTTCAGCTCATGGTAGGGTTGGAGCTACTGCTGCTGTTTACACAGCTTCAATTCTTGAATACCTAACTGCTGAAGTTCTTGAGTTGGCTGGAAATGCAAGCAAAGATCTGAAAGTGAAGAGAATCACTCCAAGGCATTTGCAGTTGGCAATCAGAGGTGATGAGGAGCTTGACACTCTCATCAAAGGAACTATTGCTGGAGGAGGTGTGATCCCTCACATTCACAAGTCACTCATCAACAAAACCATCAAGGAGTGATTTGTTTCTTTAAGTCAGTCACTGAGCTTAATCTGATTTGCTAATTAGTAGCTTATGGTGTTTGTTTAGTCTCCAACTGCTTTTCCTTTTTCTTAGTTGCTTGATTTAGTGTTGATTTCTCTTCTGGACATCCTGAGGTGTACATGAGTTAATTTGAACTCTTAGGTTTTCAAGCAAATGTTGTCTTTGCATCCTCTTGTTATTTGCTTATTATGTTAAAAGTGAACCATTTTCTGTGTTTTATCTTTCATGTTTGCTTATTATGTCTTTGCATCCTCTTGATTTATTTGCTTATTGTGTTAAAAGAGTAAGAATGCAAGAATAGCGTGCAAATCTTTCATGTTAACTATATGACTTGGAACCAAACATCATCAGCATTAAAAATTCAGAAATTCTCAAATACCCCAAACTTCCATTGTAGGCATAACTCAAAGCCATAAGTAAACCAAACTTTCATAGTGGCTTTGATACCAGGTTAATTGCAAGCTTGAAGATGTCATGCATGAGTGAAAGCGCCTGAGGGTTCTGTAGGTAATATTGTTTCAAATGCCACGATGAGCAAGGCCTTTTTCTTCTTCCTTTCTAGAGCAAGTTTGCTGACGGTGTGTTGCAGAGCATAATCAATCATCCACTACTCTGTGCCCTTCCTCTCATCCATGTCCTAATGTTTGAGTTCCACTCTTTCACTACTTGGCTCTGCGATGATTGGAAGGTAATTGGGTTCTCTTGGGTTAAATTTCCTCCAATCCTCAGTGCATTTTTCTCGCTTGCAGTGTTTTCGTACAAGGGTTAACAGAGTTTCCTCTGTTTTCGACACAACTTCAGTCTCTTTCTCTCCATCTGCCTCCCCCCAATCTTCAGCTTTCAAGTCAGCTTCTCATCAAGAGCATTCTCTAAAATGATATCATCTTGAATAATCGACTGTTCGGATAAAAGAAAGCTGATTGAGTTATCCTCACTTGAATTTCCTGATTGTTCAAGAATTGCAAAGTTTTCAATCGTCATACCGATATTTTCATTGCTAGAGCCACATAAATCAATGCCTTCTGTCAAGAAACCTAGAAAGAGGTGAAGGTTTTCTTATTGATAATAACGTAGGAACAGAGTCTTATATAACGTAGAGGTTACACGATTTAACCTAGAAGTCTAAGTCGTCATTGTGACGATATCGTCAGCCCAATAGGGCCCAATAAGATGGATGCATATTTTGGTCTTCGTGATATTTTTATTTTGTTTTTACTTTTAATCAAAAGGATCACTTCATATTTGACGTACCATGTTATCAATCTTCATTAATCTTATATGATTGATTATAATGATTTCCCTTAACCATTACAAGTTATACTACATAATTGACACGGTTTGCACGCTGATATAGTTTTCTTTTTAAGGATCGTAGAAGATTAATAAGACTACGTTTAATAATATGAAATTAACTTTTTGTAAACGATTTTAAAAGTGATTTTTAGATGATTTTTAAAAAAATATACATTATCAGTTTCAAACTTGACAGATAGAAAATTCATATCCAAAATTCTTCTCATCGTCCATAGGAGAGCTTTTAATTCTGCATGCAAAGGTGATAATCAAAATCTCTGATCATCCTCAAGGATCCAATCAGTACCAGTTAACATCCCTTCTTGATGCCAAGAACCATCAAACTGGCATCGAGGTGTCTAGGGGGTTGAATTCAGAGTTTCTGATGAATATTGCATCCCAAGACTCTCATCCCCTCCAACGATCTGATTTGTCAACCTCCAGGATTCAGCTTCACTCATCGCCACACCCAAAGTATCTATAGGAGAACAATCAGTCCCATGATAAAATCACTGACAGAGCCCAAGCTAGCAAACCAGGTGGGTAGACAAATATCTATACAATTTTTGTTCAGAACTTTTTCAAAAAATATGGGATTACATATGGGAATTCTAAAAGGGTGAAGTCAATTTTTTAGGTTTTGAATAAACAGTCTGCAAATATTTTATAAATGTATAAATCTAATCGATTAGTTGTCACATGCCATAATGATATTGTAATTGTGATATATTTTCAGATGTGTAAAGTATTCATTTTTCGTCTAAGAATATCCACTTAAAACCATTTTCAACTTCAATATATGGATGATGTATATTTTTTTTGAAATCATCTAGAATAAATCACTTTTAAAAATCTCGTTTAGAAAAAATAAAACTAATTTCTTATGTTTAGACAACCAAAGCCACCGTCTAAATCTTCTACAATCTGTGAAATAACTTTTTGCATCCGCGTATGTGTTAATTATCTAGTAGAATTTATCTTGTAATGATTAAGGGAAAGCATTATCGTATATATGAATTGAACTCTTAAAACGTAAATAATAATCATACTAATAAGAAAAAAAAAATCATACTAGCTCGTTGATCAAAATAATGCATCCACGATATACAAAATTCGTCTTGAACTTGCGAATATAAAAAGGAAAGTGGCTCGTTGACGTTCGCTAAACGTCCTTGCACGTCTCACATTAGTATCATGTACATGCTTCCACGATTTCGTTGGATATGGTCCAAAAACAAAAGGGGAAAAAAGCATAGCTGGATGTAGAGCAAAACTTTCCTACATAAATAAACCCATGTGCCCATTCTTTACAACACAAATTAAAACAACACAAACTAACCAGCGTAGTAAGGCACTGGTAGAGAAAAGCAAAATCACGATGAGATCTTCTAGGATGGGGCCTTCATCTCATCTCATGTACGCTATAGGAGTTATCATCATGGCAACAATGGTTGCTGCCTATGAGCCATACACATATACCTCTCCATCACCGTATTCTTCAATATCTCCTAAAGTAGAGTACAAATCTTCTCCCCCACCGTATGTATACAGTTCTTCACCACCACCACCATATTACTCCCCATCGCCTAAGGTTGAGTACAAGTCTCCTCCACCACCATATGTTTACAGTTCTCCTCCACCACCACCATACTACTCACCATCTCCTAAGGTTGAGTACAAGTCTCCTCCACCACCATATGTTTACAGTTCTCCTCCACCACCACCATACTACTCACCATCTCCTAAGGTTGAGTACAAGTCTCCTCCACCACCATATGTCTACAGTTCTCCACCACCACCACCATACTACTCACCATCTCCTAAGGTTGAGTACAAATCTCCTCCACCACCATACGTCTATAATTCTCCACCACCACCACCATACTACTCACCATCTCCTAAGGTTGAGTACAAGTCTCCTCCACCACCGTACGTCTATAATTCTCCACCACCACCATACTACTCACCATCTCCTAAAGTGGAGTACAAGTCTCCTCCACCACCATATGTATACAATTCTCCTCCACCACCGTCATATTACTCACCGTCTCCTAAAGTCGAGTACAAGTCTCCTCCACCACCATATGTCTACAATTCTCCACCACCACCACCATACTACTCACCATCTCCTAAGGTTGAGTACAAGTCTTCTCCACCACCACCACCATATTACTCACCATCCCCTAAAGTTGAATACAAATCTCCTCCACCACCATACGTCTACAATTCTCCACCACCACCACCACCATATTACTCACCATCTCCTAAGGTAGACTACAAATCTCCCCCACCACCATATGTTTACAGTTCTCCACCACCACCACCATACTACTCACCATCTCCTAAGGTTGAGTACAAATCTCCCCCACCTCCATATGTCTACAGTTCTCCACCACCACCATACTACTCACCGTCTCCTAAGGTTGAATACAAGTCTCCCCCACCACCATATGTCTACAGTTCTCCACCACCACCATACTACTCACCATCTCCTAAGGTTGAGTACAAGTCTCCCCCACCACCATATGTCTACAGTTCTCCACCACCACCACCATATTACTCACCATCTCCTAAGGTGGATTACAAGTCTCCTCCACCACCGTATGTCTACAACTCTCCACCACCACCATATTATTCCCCATCTCCTAAGGTGGAGTACAAGTCTCCTCCACCACCGTATGTCTACAGCTCTCCACCGCCACCTTATTACTCTCCATCCCCTAAGGTAGATTACAAATCTCCTCCACCACCGTATGTCTACAGTTCTCCTCCACCACCGTATGTCTACAGTTCTCCACCACCACCATACTACTCACCATCCCCTGAGGTTGTATACAAATCTCCTCCCCCACCGTATGTCTACAGTTCTCCACCACCACCATACTACTCACCATCCCCTAAGGTTGTATACAAATCTCCTCCCCCACCGTATGTCTACAGTTCTCCACCACCACCATATTACTCACCTTCCCCTAAGGTATACTACAAGTCTCCACCACCACCATATGTCTACAGTTCTCCACCACCACCATACTACTCACCATCCCCTAAGGTATATTACAAGTCTCCACCACCACCATATGTCTACAGTTCACCACCACCACCATACTATTCCCCTTCTCCTAAGGTACACTACAAGTCTCCACGACACCCTCATGTATGCGTCTGTCCACCACCTCCTCCATGTTATTCTCCTTCTCCTAAGGTTGTATACAAATCTCCTCCCCCACCATATGTCTATAGTTCTCCTCCCCCACCATACCACTCACCTTCCCCTAAAGTATACTACAAATCTCCTCCACCACCATATTTGTACAGTTCACCACCACCACCTTATTACTCTCCTTCTCCAAAGGTTGAATACAAATCTCCACCACCACCATCATATTCACCTTCTCCAAAAGTTGAGTACTAAACTTCACCCCACCTTCGTATTACTAAAAACAGTAAATGCGATTCATAAATAACCTACGGAATTTTATTTGATTTCATATTTCCTTTTTGTTCTTGATGCTACTTTGATTCCGATCAGTTTTATTTTTCTTTGGGTTTGGATTAATAATTTGGCTACAAAACCTTGAGATCATTTCATGTTTTTCCTTTTAATTGTGTAAAGATTGCATGCAATCTATATATGAAGTCCTTTGCAATTTGATTTCTGTAGTGCGTATTCTTGACTTTATAGCTTTGGATAATTATGTAATCCTTTAACATGGGTCTTGTATATGGATTGCATACCTAATTAAATTGCATGGTTTCTTTTAATTCTATTATGTTTTCAACGTGTAAGATCCACAAGGTTTTAACTCAATGAGGTTTGGTTTTCCTACCTACTCATTGACCTAAATCTGGTACAGATAAAATAAATCACTCAAACTGAAAAGCAATTACGATGTATTTCCAAAGGTGTAAATCAAGAGCTACTTTTTTACTCCATCATTCCTTTGTATTAGTGAACTCTTCAAGATAAAAGAAAATAACGATGATTCAACTCCCCAAGCCTACATTTTCTCACAACACCTGCATTTCTGGCAAACCACTATCAAGCTCAAATGATCATTCGAACAAGAACAAAACTACGATCAAGCAGCCGCAATAGTGAATCTATAATCGCACGAAGATGCTCCAAGTTTTTTCTCTGTGGTGAATCAATTTAAGAAGGACACAAGCTTTAAATATTTGTTAATACAAACACATGAAATTTGTAGAACCAATCAGACAGGGTTTGTCAAGATTTCTAATTCAATTTGATTTCCTAATCAAACAATTAATAAGTAGTAAGCGTAAATTTTATCTATCTAAAATCTTTTTGTCTTTCATTACGAGTAACTTAATTTTTCATGCAAGAAGCTCAAATCTCACAAACATACCTTTATAAAATGTAGAGTGTACCATCCATATCTGGTCTCCCTCCAACTACCTTGAAGCGTTATGTAATAAATGTGCAGGACTGCTTTCGGATGGCGTAGTCTAATATGAGACCCATCGACCCAACTCATAGAATTGAGATACATTATATATTTTTATCTTGCTTGAAATACACTTACGATTAAGGGATGGGATCCATTGGATTGGTAAATAATCTTCTTAATCACATTTTCCATTTTTTCTATGTTGATACATGTACAAAGAAGCAAAAACAATTTTTTTTGAAAATCAAAAGGAGGAGAGAATTAGCGAAGCCAATATCCAATAAAATCACTACTTTTCAGATTTATCATTTATATTATGTTGAACATTTTATCATTCAATTTTAAAATACCTTCTTCAACACTACTAAAAATATGTTAAGAGAAAAGATGTTACAACTTATGATCCAACGGTATGCCTCAACTCATTTTTAGTTGACTATGTTTCCAAATTTAATCAACTCTTAATTACTTATTTTGAAGTACAAAGATTTCTAAATGAAAACTGTATGTTGATTTAAGCTTTTTGGTGTATATTTCATTTTTATACTCAGAAAGTATCGAATATAATATCAGTATCGTTTTGAAATGTGAATTATATATATGTTAACAAACTGATTAAGACTCATACTCGAGGTATAAATTATTTTCATGCATGCATGCACTTTGCCATTTAGAAAGAATGCAAAGCCTTGAGATATTTTGTATTCATTAGATATGTATTTTTATTATACGGCGGCTGATATACTAACTGTCGATGATTTAATTTTTTTCATAATAAAATAAATTCGTTTGTTCTTTTGCTGGTGCTGAAGCAACAGAAGGTAAAATTAGTTCTCATGTGCTCTTAATTTGGCATTTCCGTTTTCATTTGGCTCCCCAGTTAAGCGGAGGAAGATATCAAGTAGGTGAGGTTGGTGGGTTGGAAAATTGCAATTAACACTTCAATTGTCTGCTGGTACAGCAAAGTAGTCCATTTGCGTACTAGACCGCTATATTTTTGAAATGGAATACACATTAATGCAGTTTGATAAGTTTTTTTTCATAAGTCCGCTGCAAACAAATTTCATTTTTTAATTATAATAATGCAGACAAAAATATGTGAATATGTTCGGCTCATATCTTATTATACATCGTTATCATCCGCACCTTCATTTAATTAGAATTATCTGTTTTCGTTTGGGATCAAAAAGATAATTCTAGTTTGAATGGTGGCAGCGAACTAATGGGATCTTTTGTTCACAGTGATTAATCCTGCGGACAAAACAAATTAGTTACTACATTGCTGCCCTATTTCTTTACAATGCTACATTGCTACGAATGGTCCCTAAAGTAAATAATGCTCACAACTACAAAACTATGCAACTATTACAATCCTAGTAATAATAGCTCGATATAGAGCCACGTACGACTCCACTCACAATACTAGTAATAATATAAAAAAATGCAATGTGACTTTTCGAACTCATATACATACACTTAGTTGTGTGTGTAGTGTGCTTGTCTTAAGAATGGGATCAATGGCTCAGAAATCGGTTTTGATGTTATGCGGAGAGTTCATAGTACCTCTCTACGTCCTCCAAGCGTTTAACGTTAGCGTCCACTGTGTTTCTCCTGGTCGCAAAACAGGCGACAAGTGCGACATGGCTGCTCACGATCTTCTCGGTCTCGAGGCATTTCTCTTATCTTTCACTTTGTTCTTCATTTCGGTTTTGCCCTTCAAATTGTTCTTTGCTTGATTAGTAAAACAATGTGAGAAAAAATGCAAAATAATACCCCAATTAGTAATGGAAGTTACATTATTTAATCTTTTAAGGTAGTAAACTAGCAGTTCCTTTCTGTAAATCAATAAAATCTGACTAAGATCTCCCACCAGATCGAGTAAGGATACCTGTAATTCATGTACTATGTTTCAAATCATTTCTTGAATCGTCACTTAATTGGGTTTGGGTATTTTGGATATTTGAGGATAAATTTAAATACTTTAGAGTAATTTTGAGTAATTTTTAAGGTTTCATACACCGAGTTGGTAGTTACCATCTAACACTAAACACAAATTTCGATGATGTCATCCCCGACCAATACGACGCTATCATTGTTCCTCGCGGACCTTTCACGGAACTTTTGATCGTCGACGAGAAATGCGTGAGTGTGGTGGCTCGATTCGCCGAACTCAAGAAGCTAATCTTCACGAGCTGCCACAGCCAGCTGTTTCTCGCAGCCGCGGGTCTGGTCTCCGGCGGAATGAAGTGCACGGCATTCCAAAGCATGATGCCACTGATCGAGCTCTCCGGCGGAATGAAGTGCACGGCGTTCCGAAGCATGATGCCACTGATCGAGCTCTCCGGCGGCGCGTGGTGGGAACAGCCCGGAGTTCAGTCCCTTCTCGAGATCACCGATTGTGTCAAGGACGGGAATTTCGTTTCTACGATGGGGTGGCCCACGCTTGCTCACAGTCTCAGAGTTTTGTTGGAATCACTTTGGCTCCAAGATTTCTAGCTCCAAGGAGAATCATCCTTCTTGCTCTTCTTGATTGGGGTAAGCTTCTCTTATCATACGACTCTATTAATCTCTCTTTTAGATTTTGTTGGAATTTCAAAGTTATCTCTGTTATTTTAAACCAGATGGATCGAATTTTTAAAAAAAATATACGATGAAATAATACGAAAGTCCATCACTAACCACAAATCTCAACTAACACGTAAAAGAGTATGATCTATGTTATTGGTCTAATATATATTTAATTTTTGGTATACTTAGGACTGTGTTGAAGACTACAGTATCAATGTATCATTTAAGGCGTTTCAAGCTCTGGGATGTAAAGTGGACGCTGTGACACCAAACAAGAAGAAAGGTGAGAAATGGGCTACAGTCGTTTATGACCTCGAGAACGGACGACAACTTCCTACTGAGAAGTTCGGCCATAGCTTTTATGTGACCGTTGCGTGGGATGATGTCTCTGTGGATGATTACGACGGCATTGTGGTTCCCGGAGGAAGATCGCCGGAGCTCTTGGTGATGAACCCCAAGGCCGTCGAATTGGTCAGAAAATTTGTTGAGAAAGGCAAGTTTGTTGCTGCCATCGGTATTAATTGCCGCTACCTGCGCTCTTAAGGTAATAAATATCCTTGATATTAGAGGTGGGGACATATCAACCAAACCAAACTAAACTTTTATGTTTTAAAAAAAAAAAAAGTTTTCAAAATACCTTAAATCAAACCAAATTACAAGTACTTTGAAATATTTTGTTTCAGTTTCTATAAAACTGTCCCAAAGTCAAACCTTAGGATTTTCCACCCGTAGTTGACATTATAAATTCGACAGCTGAAACAGTACTTAGCCAAATGTTTAATCATTAGTTGTCATGTCCGACAAATTCTTGAGATATAAGTCATCGTACCTTTGTGTCATTAGTTTTATTTTTTGTTTGGTCAATTAAACCTTTGTGTCATACTATTACATTGCAGAAGAAGAGATGCGCTAGTAGTTATGGGACAAAGGTGGCTGTGAAGGTTGCTGGTGGTGAGATCGTGGAATCGGAGCGGTGTGTGACCGACGACAAGCTGGTCACAGCCGCAGCAACTTCCGATCTGCCTGCCTTTTTGTATGCATTGTCGACTGCACTTGGTCTCTCTGTTGTATTCTAATATGTCAAGTGGTGCTTTAGCGCCTACAAATAAACATATCTTTATATCTATAAAAACTGCAAATCCATATACAAAGATTTGATGACATTTAAAAAGAAAAAAAAATTGGGAAAGACAGAAAAAGGAGTTGCAACACTTGTTTTACCTCTTCATATTGAAATTTTTAATAAATCACCAATACTAACTTATCATGAGATGCGTCTCTTCAATTTGCATATTTTTTGGTTAACAAGCGCTATTAACAATTATGTTGTAGTTGTATCATCACTTGTGCTTTTTTTTTTCACTTCAATATATGACTGCAACAAAATACAGTTGATTGGCTATGGCAAAACCCGTCACCAAAAACTTGTATTTCCTTGTTGAATAATATAGTTTGTCACAGATTCCAAACATATCAGTTTTGTTGTTGTTTTAGTGTCACTAATGATATATGTTGCCGAATTGTCTAGAATTAACTACATACTATAAAACAACATATTCGTAGCCAATATTTGTGGTACATTTGTCGGTTATTTGTTGGGGAAATTCATCGATAAAATGTTTAACGAAAATCAGATAGATTTTTTTTTGGCAATTTACCGGCGAATATACAGTATATGTTATCCAAACTTACACAGAATTCTAGTAAACAATATATGAATATAAAAAACGAAAAAAATCAATAATACGAATATATCACCTTCTTGTAATTTATCAGCACAAATTACATAATTTTTAAAAAATTATAGGATATATTGTTATATCATCTTCAATACATGTTGTTTATGTAATTTGTATTTCTAAAATTTTGTATATTGATTTTGTATTTTCAACTTGAAGTTACTGAAGTAATTTGGTAAAACAAATTTATAGGATATATATATTTGTTTGTTACTCAAATGATTGCATTGATGAGCATATGATTTGGTATATACTTCCTTCAATTGTTGAATTTTTCAGCTTCTAATCGGCTATCGAGGAATATTTCTGAATAATTTATTGAATGTTTTATTTTCTAGCTTGGTTGGGTTTAAGAACATATTTGCAAGACAGTTGCCTAATATGCCTAAGGAGTACATTGTTCGTCTTCTGATGGATAGGTAAACGTGCTAAACTAAAGTGAAATATGACTTTTCTTTTGGATTGAATACAATTCTTCGCATTTTTTCTCGGTTGTACATGATGAACATGCTTCTCTACTTATTTTTCATCCAGACTTTTTCATTGGTTTAACTTAATAAATTATTTTGCTTTAGAGTTCTACTATTATGAACTGACAACGCTTTTGTCGCCTTGCCAGAGCTATTCCCTTTTGTTACTTTTGCATGCATTCTAATATCTGTAACTTATGTTGTTTTCCCAGGAATCATAAGTCTGTTATGGTCCTAAGAGGAAATCTAGTTGTAGGTGGTATCACCTATCGTCCATATCGCAGGTAAGGTCAATTTCACATAACTCTTCCCATCTTTCATCCCCAATGATATTCTACTAGTACTAGTGATGATTTGTTTTCTCCAAAATATATATTAATATGCTTATACAGATTTTTTTTGCACTTTACTTGACTGAAAGAAAGTAGTATTTTGACTTGAGCATGATTACGGTCTTGACATGCTTAATAACTCCATTGTTTTCCTTGGATTCAGTCAGAAGTTTGGGGAAATAGCATTTTGTGCAATCACAGCAGATGAACAAGTAAAGGGTTATGGTACCAGATTGATGAACCACTTGAAACAACATACACGAGATGTTGATGGATTGATGCATTTTCTTACCTATGCTGACAACAATGCTGTTGGTTATTTTGTCAAGCAGGTTGGTGTACTAAGGTTCTGTAATTTTGATTTTTCCTTAGTTGTTCACTAAGTTGATCTGTTAAGTCTATTTTCTTGTGCAGGGTTTTACTAAAGAGATTTACTTGGAGAAAGATGTATGGTATGGGTATGGATACTATGCATCTCTTAAGTTCAAACTGCTCATTGCCGTACTTAACTTCTGTACTTTATATGTTTGATGCCTGAACTAAAATATTATGCTCTCAAACCTTAGAAAAATATATTTTATTTCCTAGCTGATCATGCTACCAGAGAGCTTTACAAAGTTAGGCTTATTATTCTCTTCTACATCTTTAAACGTACTCTTGCAAATAAAAAGCTTGGTATTTTCCTAGGCTCATTAAAGACTATGATGGTGGCCTCCTTATGGAATGCAAAATTGATCCAAAGCTTCCATATACGGATTTGTCTAGCATGATAAGACAGCAAAGAAAGGTAAGCCATTGAAATTACTTTTTATGTGATGAAAGAATTTCTCGAGCCTTCAGGTTCAGCTATACCCAAATAGTTCTTCAGGTTCTGAAGCTGTTTATTTACTTTCTTTACTTTCATTATTTAACTCTAGCATTATGGCTGATTCTGAAAAGATTTAAAATCAGAAGAAATACAAACTTGAGGGCTTGATTATTGAGAGTTCCTCTCCTCTCCCGACGAGGAATTAATTAATGGAAGTTCATGTCTTCCCCTATGAGCCCAAGAACTAAGCTGCCCTCCCAAAAGCTATCTATTTGTTCTTTATATAGACTAAGAGAGTATGGCAACCTACCACTAAACAGTTAAACATTAGTTACATTACTGTCTAATTAAACTATAAAGATCTTGGTGATTGGACCCTCAAAACCATTATACTTATCAGATTCTAATCCCCGTTTTATTTATATAATATCAGGCAATTGATGAAAGGATAAGAGAGTTATCAAATTGTCAGAATGTGTATCCAAAAATTGATTTTCTAAAGGTAAACATCAATGGTTTAGTGTCTCTTGTGACTATTATTATGCGGAAAATCGAAATTACGTTGAAGGTTTAAAATCCATTTCAATTTCAAATTGACTCACAGCAAATCCCCATGTTTCCAGTAGTATAACAAAAAATATGTTTTTTGCAGAATGAAGCTGGAATTCCTAAGAAAATTATCAAAGTTGAGGAAATACGTGGCTTAAGCGAGTCATGATTCTTCTCCATGGTGTTATTGCAGTTTGTTACTCAAAAAATAGATTTATCTCCCTTGTGCATGTTATAGTCATGTCAAAATTAAGCTTGTGCTAGTGGCTCCATGATATCAAGTTGGTATGCATGTGTTAAGATTCCTGGACTTGTTAGCTATGGGCTTAGGTTTTATCTGTATATAAAGTGGCTTAAAAAAAGATTTATCTCCCTTCAGTTTTGCTTTCTCAGGGTTAATATTAAATTGATGTTTAGAATGCTAACGTTTTGTTATTTATCTGTAATAGTTTTCTTCATGTTGTGTAATAATAATTTGATAATTGCTAATACAAGAACTATGGTAAACCATTTGCAGGGGAAGCAGGTTGGACCCCAGATCAATGGGGGCACACTCGTTTCAAATTATTCAATTGTTCTACCGATATTGTGACAAAGCAAAAACAGTTGAATGCACTTATGCGCGCGCTTTTAAAGGTTGTGATAAGTCTTCTTCCTTTGAATACTTTGTTATTAATGATTATGTCCTCTTACATAATACGTTATTGCAATTACATGTCCTTTAGTTTGACAAGCTGTAGCTAATTGCAACAGACAATGCAAGACCATGCTGATGCTTGGCCTTTCAAAGAGCCAGTCGATCCTCTTGATGTCCCTGATTACTATGACATCATTAAAGATTCCATTGGTAAGAAGATATAAAGTTAATATATCTATTTCGATATTTGAGTAATCCAGAATTTGTCTTTTTTTAAGTAGAAGTGTTATCACTTTGGCTAACCAAAAATGGTATGAACACAGATCTGAAGACGATTGCAAAGAGGGTAGAGTCGGAACAGTATTACGTGACACTGGATATGTTTGTTGCTGATGCGAGACGGATGTTTAACAATTGTAGAACTTACAACTCCCCAGATACCATTTATTACAAATGTGCAACCAGGTTCTATACGTTTTTTTTCTTTTCATTTAATTTCTTCTCTTCTTATTCGGTAATGAAAAGGTGCCATTTAATTTGTTTTTATTCTTCTCTTATAAGGTTGGAAACACACTTCCATAGCAAACTACAAGCAGGTCTTCAGTCTGGTGCTAAATCTCAATAGAAAAAAAGATGGTAGAAGTGATATTAATTTAATTTTCTAAATCTTTCACTTTAATATACTTTCATTGGGACTGGGGATACAACCTGAAACTCAAGTTAGTATTATATTATTAGGCCCACGTATGATGTAGCTTAATTGTTTGTTTGTTTTTTCCGAGAGTTGACATTCCTATAGGTAAATAGTTAATTTTGTTAAATTCATAACGTTTTAAGTTATATTTATTCTATAAAGTTTATTTTCAACAGTAAAGACATACTTTATTCTTTATTTCTTTATATGTTTATGATGAAATTCAAATAAGTTGTTGATATCGAACCGATCACTAGTTTTAGCGGTTTTTGATCAATCATATATAATAATAATAGCAAGTATTTACCGTCGCAGTCACACAGTAGATAAACAATAAAGACAAAAGTTACCTCAAAATCACAAAACCAATGAGTTTTCTTAAGGTTAATGTTTGTGATTCTACTGGGGTAGGGTTTCATACAGATTAGAATCAGGAACATATGGATTCTGCATGCCTTCACGGTTCACCTGTTCTGGTAAGAAATTCACCGTCTCTACACTTTGATTTGGTGCTAATCCTGCACTTGGGACTGCTGGTTTCAAAACGTGGTTAGAGTTTGGCGGAATCCTAAAGGAAGCGCTTGGTGTGTTGTTGAATGGTATACTCATGTTTGGTCTTGCCCAATGCAAAGGGTTCACTCCTGTCACTCTTTTCACTGTTTCTTCTGCCATCTTAACCTGCACAAGTTTTTATCAATGCAATAAACATTAGTTAGTAAATAAGATTGGATCATAATCTTGGGTGTTTTAAAATTGAATAGAATCTAGATACCTTTGTTCTCAAAGTTTCGATATCAGCTCTTAAAATTCTGTTGTCAACAGCAGCTGCATCATACTTCTGATTCATGTCACTAAGACGATTAAGTAAAGTTGAATGCTCAGCTCTTAATTGCCCTACCTACAATTGGTAAAAACATTTCCTATAAATCCTGGAAGACTGCTGAATAGCAAGAAAGAAATTGAGAAAACGTATGCATGCATATTAGCAACTAATACAAGAACGAACCTGTGTATCAAATTCATTCATTTGTTCTTGCTTTCTTCTCCTAGAGCGCCTAGCGGATTCTCGGTTTGAGAGCATCCTGAGTAATTACCAAATACTGAATAAGGATGGCCTTGAAAAAAAATAAAAAATATAGAACCTGATTTTTTCCAAGTAATTTTCCATTTTCAGGTGCAAAGAGATTTTCCCAAGAACAACATGAAACTAACTGAAACATTCCTGTTCTAAACTTCAGTTCTTTCTTTCTCTTTAAAAAGAGTAGAAACTCCTAGCCACAAACCTTTCCCCACAAGATTTCAAAGTCAAAAGTATCTCCGAATCTACCTTGAGATTTAGAATGATTATGAGAAAGATTTTAAGATACAAAAATCAAGATCGGTACCTCCTAGCACGTTTCACATCAGTAGGATCCCCATTATCTGCTGTCTCTATGTCTCCATCAAGATCATCGTCATCAGAATCATCTCGTGATGAAATGCTAGTAGTTGGCCTGACTGGAACATCTGGTTTCTTTTGTGTGCTTGTTGACCAAACAAATTTAACAGATGAAGCACCGGGTGAGGTTTGTGCCACAATTGAGCCTAGAATAGTCAAAATAATCCCATTATACACCAACCAACCGAAGAACATTTCATCAGGGAAACAACAGATGTAAAGAATCAATATGAATGAACACTGGGAAGCTGAAAAAGCCAAAACAAGTCTACTTTATATGCTTAGATCTTCAAATTCACTCAAACTCTGAGTTAACTGGGAAAGGTTAGCAGCTAATCAACGAATTCACAACTTTCTAGTCAAATTAACAAACAAATATCATGAAATGTTATATTTCTATGTACTGTAAACAAGGACACTGAAGAGAGTCAGAGCTGGTGAGAGTCAAAAGCCAAAACAAAGTAACCTTGAGCTTGAGATTGCTTTTGATTGCTAGATGAAGCAGTCGAATCTTCCGGTTTCACAGTTCCCACCTGCGAATAATCAAATCAACACAAAACTAAATTTTCCTCATATTCCATAGATTTTTCTATTCAGTTAAAAACTGTTTTCCTCAATTCCTTCGTCTGAACACAGAAAAATGGATCTAAAAGACGTACACGACGCGCAACAGCAGCACAAGCGAGCTCGAGCTTGCTCTTAAGAATCGCGTGATACTGATTAGGATCGACACCAAGTGAATCCAACGGATCAGACGACGGAGCCCGATTGCGTTTCCCTTGATCATCCGCAGGAAGGCCATGATTCTGCGGCTTCTGTATCTCAACAACATCGGCGGTTTCGTCAAGGGTTTCTTCTAGTCTCGGCTGAGACTGAACCGGTGGAGGTGATCTCTCGAATGCGTTGTTAGTCGTAGGGCTCGAATCGGAAGCAGACAACTCATTGAGAAGCCTGTGGAACGCCCACTCAGATTGACTTCGGATCATCCCGTCCACCACCGGTGCCGGAGGGGGTACCGATCCCGGTGACGGCGCCGGAGCTGGATTAGGCCAGAAATTGTCGGTCAAATCATCGACAGAGAAGACGATATGCATCGCTAACCCAATCGCCTCCCTCAGAGTTCTTTCTCTCCTTAATTTTTTTTTTTGTCTTCTGTCTCTCTCTCTTCTCCGTTGTCTTACGTGGAGCCGCCATTATCAACTATGGCTAGTTGACACGTTACTACATTTTATCATATATCTTTGATATAGGATAATATATTAATCTATCGCGGGATGAAAGATTCTGTATTTGAATGTTGGAAAACCTAAAAAAAATTCTTGGAATTTTGAAATTTATTTCTTTATTTATTTTCTCATAAATCCAAAAAAGTTAATCGTATATGGGACCCGCGATTTTAAAAATGAAGCGAATTAGGATGAATTCAAAAGTTTATCGGGTCATTTGATTTAGTGGATTGTGGATAGTCTGGATTACGGGTGGATCTATTTTTTTTACTACTGAATCAATATTTATTTTTAAATTTATTAATATTATTTCCGCTACCTTAGAACAATGTTTCATAATGATTATAAAACATTCTAAATGCAAGATATTTATATTAGAATAAAGAGATTTAAACTTGATCTAAGAACCCATTTCCGACCGTAGTTGTTTATCAAGTTGTGGTCCTTGTCAGGGTTTTACAGGTCTAAATGGTTATTTACAGATTATAGTCGGGTCGGGGGTTTATCGATCTAATTTGAAAAACACTCATGGAGCTGATGTTTAGCATAAAAATCAGCTTGAATATTTATATTCTTAGGTGGTAGGAGTATGACAAAACCAGTAATATCTAGTTTTAGGCCTTTAGCTACAAGTACATCAGATTCATACATACATATTTGTAGGCTAAGCTAAGGATTAAGTGATCTCGCTGGAAAATGCCTCCAGTATTATTATTCTGGTAAACAATTTCTTTGAATTTGTGCAAAAGCAGCAACTGTAACTTCAATCATTACTTGAAATGATCAAAAGATTGGCACATCATTGTCACACATTGATTATAACTACCAGAATCAAAACACAATCTAACGATGTTGTCTTCAAATGTTTTTTGTGTTTCAAAGAAGAGCTGATTTGAGAGACTTGGTGAGATTCTCAAGCTCCTTAAGCCCTTCCGTTGGCGACTTTGCTTCCCCCAATAGCCTCACCATTGCACTGCCTACGATCACTCCATCAGCTCCCCATCCAGCTATCTGTTCACACAACAAAACCAATCATCCAAGAAGCAATAATGAAGGTAACATGAGAGGCCTTAGGAAGCTTTGTGTAAGGTTTAGGACCTGTTTCACATGCTCAGGCTTTGATATTCCAAAACCGACAGCCACTGGCTTGTCTGTGGCCTGCATTAAATTATAAGTAACTAAACAGCTTGAGCATTTCTATATCATTTCAAGATAATCATGAAACAATAACAGAATGTTATTATTAGACCTCTTTGATATCCTGCAAGAGCGACTGAACCTTTCCGCTTACAGATGATCGTGCACCAGTCACTCCAATTGAGCTCACCTGTCAAACCCAATAGGCATTCTCAAATACAATAAAAAAACATGTGAACATCTGCAAAAAGATAAAGATATACGGAGAGGGATCTTACAAGGTAAATAAATCCTTCTGATGCATCAACAATTCGCTTCATTCTCTCTGTTGGTGTGGTTGGTGTAGTGAGTAGGACCTTGATTACAAACATGGAGCAAAATAATATTACTAAAAGGCGAAGATAAAGGAACTGAATGTCAAAATAGAAAGAGTCAGATCTCCAGCAAAACACATGTACAGTTTCAATGCCTCCACCAAAAAATCCTTCTACTATTTCTATTAATTAGAATTTTTGCAGAGACTAATGATACGGAGCGCAGCTAAGAAAAGCTCAATTTGAAGAGAAGAAGAAAATATATAACATATAATATAGAATATATAGACACAAATGATTTTTAACTGATTTCTTGTGATATGCTGCAGACAGGACTGAGAATCGTGATACTCAAAAAATACAAATTTTGGGATAACATATATGCGTACTTCAAAGCATATGCTTACCAGTTCAATGCCGTTGTTGACGGCTTCTTTTCTCAGCATCTCAGTTTCCTCAAGAGGAACATCGGGAACCACAAGTCCCTGTACACCAACAGCTCTAATGCTGGCCATGAACTTCCCCAGTCCACGTTTAAGAATCGGGTTGTAATATGTAAACAACGAAATTGGACAAGATATTTGTGGAACAACCTGCACCAAGTCCAACAATAAGAACACACATATACAATGGGATGATATATGACAGGGGAAACAAACACATCTTTGTTTCACAAAACTAAACTCACCTTATCCAACATCTCAAGGATGTTATCGAGGTTGGTTCCCCTCTCCAAAGACCTTGTCGCCGCAGCCTGGTTGAACATATGATGAAGAGCAAGATGATTAAATAAAACTGAAATTGGAAGCATTTGATCATATAAAGGTTGCATTTTGATTATTGGTTTAAACCTGAATAACAGGTCCATCAGCTAAAGGATCAGAGTAAGGAACACCCAATTCGATTATGTCAGACCCACAAGCGTCAAGAACTTTCAATGCTTCTGCAGTAGTAGAGAGATCTGGATCACCAGCTGTGATGTAGGGTATGAATGCTACCTTCACACATAAAAGTAATAAAAATGGCAGATCAATTAACTATAGTTCCCAATGAACTGTTACAAATCTATTGTATCAGCAGGACCAAAATGTCAGACCTAATCAAACTCAATGCTACTCAACTATGCACCCATCACTTTTATAAGAACTCATAGCAACACATGCGTCCTAGTATTGTATCCGTTGATTTGTGAGATAAACAAATTGGTTTACGATTACAAGCCTTATCACGCTCTTTCTACAAACAATAGGAGACATTCTTCAAAAGGATCAATCTTTAAATCCAATTTCCCACAAGAACTAAACCAGCAGAATTAGAGAGTGGAGAATTCACTTACTTTGCCTTGTTTTTTGAGCTCGGTGAAAGTATCAGCGAGACCGAGGGTAGGAGAGGAGGTGGAGAGGGAAGCCATGGGAGTCAATCTCTTGAAAGAAAGAGAAGAATGAGGAGAAGAAGAATGGCGGAATCCGATTTGGGGTTTTATGGATTGGGGAAAGAAGACGCTGGATTTGAAAGCTATCGCCATCGTGTATTCTGCAAATGGCTTCGGTTGATTAAGCTGAGTAGTATTATATAAAAACTCAGACACGTTGGGATTAAATGGAAGAAAGAGGTAGGTGAAATCTACCTGCCCTTTGAGCTATTTTGACTTGGTGACTTCGCTCTTCCATTTTTGGTTTGTTAAATTTTCTCTTTTTCAACCATTTTTGGTAAACATTAAAAACTCCTTGTCAATTTCGCAAATTCAGCTAGAACATAAACAAAACTACTACCAAATATTTGTCACTCTCACAAAAAAAATAAACATTTAACAATTTCAAAGTGCCCGAACAAAGAAGAGCCGAGTTGTAATTTATATTGGTTATGAGAAATACATATTTATAATAAGATTTATACAATCTACCATACAAATTTAATATCAAAGAAAATTGATGATTTTTTTTAATGTAATGCAGACACACAAATGGAATACTAAAATTGAATAACAAGGAAAATCCCTATTAGTAATTGAAACAAAGAATCCCTATTAGTATATAAATTGTATAAACAACAATACCGGATGTTATTATACAGTTTATTCAAAGTAATTGGAGGACACAAGATAAAAACAGGTAAAGTTGATAGAGACGTACATTAAAGTAAAATAGAGATGCTAGGTGCTAGCCTGCTAGGTGCTAGCCTGCTAGGTGCAAAACATTACGAGTCCAGAGATGCTAGGTGCAAAATGTTACGAGTCCAGAGAGGATTATTAACGTGTAATGGTGCATAGTTCTCTTTCCAACTTCCTTCTCTTCCCCCCATAATTATCATCCTCGCTGGTCTGCAAAACAAAACAAAAAACTCTGTTACATATTTTTCTTACTTTCTTTCTCACAAAAGAAATAAAAATAAAAACTCACCTCATGGTATAACAAAGGTGGAGCCTGTATCCTCTTCGACGCATCAGCCAAGCGTTTCCGTGGCATATGGTTTTCACCAGCCGCAAAGTTCTCGGAAACCTATCAAATAAAGAGAGGCTTATTAAGAGTGTGATTATTATACCAAGTCCCATGTGTAAGACTGGACATATAAAGTAAACAGAATTGCAACCAAACAGTACACAGATTAGACTGTAAAAGGGATTACCTGTTTTCGGATAGCTCCCGTCAATAGGTCTTGACATCCTGATGCGTACACAAGCTGTAACTTTGGACATTGAAGCACTAAACTCTCCAGCTGCAAATTACTGCATGAGTTCAAATTCAAGTCCTTGAGCTCTGGGCAATTCAAGGCCTGCATCAAAAGATCGAAACTATGAGAAGATGGGTTTAAGGGAGGACTTGCTTATATAGCATTTGATGAGGAATGTCACGTCCAAACTGGAGCATCCTCACAAACTGAGCTTCTTCAGTCGTTTATGTTTAATAAACATCTTCTGATTGTAGCCTGATGTTTTGTGTGGACTCGGATTCTCTTCAATGGTAGGATTATTATCTGAGTTGGAGTCAGACACAGTCATGCCACAATCCATCAGCTCAAGAAGGGGCATTTGAGCAGTAGCAAATTGAATGCCACCTGCAAGAAGATTCATTATAGAAGAAATGAGAATCCAAGGGAATGAACATCATGAATTATATATAATACATATGCAAACCAAAGATCAAGAATTTACTTGATGTAATGTTGGGACAGAGCAAAAAGTAATTTTGAGAATGTCTCAAGTAAGACATCGCAGATCATCCCAAGGGCAGTATCAGTAATGCTGGAACTAAAACCAACAAAAGGAAAATCATGTCTCAAAATATGCTTTTCATGTGAATGTACTGAATCACTAGAGATATAGATAGTCTGAGCAAGAACAAAACATACCCACTAAGATCAAGCAGTTCAAGGTTTGTATAACTAGCGAGAGCATTCTCAACTCCCTGCACAATTAAGGAATACTGACATCAATCCTTAAGAACAAGTGTACTCTCAAAAATACGAGACCAAATGAGCATAACAAGGATTTTTACAAAACAAAACCAAGACTACAGTACCTGAAATTCACAGCAGTAAAAGCAAGTACAACAGTATGTGAAAGCTTCAAAATGCTATATGAATGTCCTGCAATCTAGTGCAAGTATTTCCCAAACCACCAACCATTGTTACAAAATCAGTTGAATCATCTTCTTGGCGAGAAAATTCAAGTGATATTTCCATAAGATTTGGACAATTAAAGATCTGATAAGAAAAGAACAATACAATGTGTGGTTTAGATATCCAAATTCTCTCCCTGAACTATGGAAGAGAGCAAAAAAAAGGGAATTCAATTACCATCTTCGAGAGAGAATAAAGGTCTGAGAGCCAGAGAGTAGAGAGGCTTAATGAAGAGAGTGCAAATCCTCCCAAGTTGGAACATCCTTCCATCTTAAGGCTTGTAAGTCCACGTTTATTAGCTACAAAGCGACTCAGCTCATCTCTATTCATACAATAAACCATAAGACTATTAAAAAGACAGACCCAGAGATGAACAAACAGCTATTTTGAAGTCAATGTCAATCAAGACGATAAATCGCCTCAGATGCAAAATCTATGATGGATCACATGCGAAATGACTACTAAGCACAGATAAATGTATTGTAAACAGAACCAACAGTCTCTACATTCATGACATGAACCGATGATTTGCCATTTTCTATTGCAGCATAAACATCAAGAAGCCTATCGCATAGCAACTCAAAATTGGGACTCGAAAAAGACTATTTACCCAGAGATTCTATTGACAGCTGACCCCGAAGTTGATATCTCCAAAAACCTCCAGGTTAGGGCAAGAAAAAGCAATGCAGGCCAGAGTTGTCGCGTCTAAATCACTGCAGATAACAATCAGAACATATATCCAATCAGAAACACGTAATTATCATAATAAATTGTAATTAGTCCAATAAACATAAGACAATTGATAATACTTTGGTTTCTCAATTATCAATAATTATTAAGAGTTCTTTATAATCCTTATCTTGGGAAGTTAAGAAACTCCATTTTTCAAATTAGTTCAGTGAGATGACTAAACTCTCAGATCTACTAGATCGTATGAAAGAAGAATCACCTCTCGATTTTAAGTGAGAGTCTAATAAGTCGAGGATACTTTTGCAATAAAGATCCAATGCATCCAATCTGAGCTCTCTCCGGAACCCTAATCCGAAGCTCCTCCGCCCCTTTCCACATCTTCCTCGAGGTCTCTCTCCACCCTTTGCAAACCCCAGCCGCCATCAGTAAACTACACGGCGGCAACCGCTTAAGCACCTCCCATAAACCTACCGCATGAAACCTCCCAGGCTGAACAATATCCGTATCCAAATGCAGATCCAGATCCGGCGATGCTGTATCTGGATCGGATTCATCCAGTGAATTACGCGCATCGACGTCATCGAAAGATAAGGCGCGGCGTAAGTGAGTCGCGATGACGGCGCAGTCGTTAAGGATAAGACAGTAGAACGAGAAGAAGATGCGCCGGCGGAGATGCAACTCACCGGCTCCGTAGCGATCGGAGTAGTGGGAACATCAGGAGCAGCAGTTAAAAGACAGACATGGCATTTCTTAGGTTGACCACATCGACTGCAATTGTAACTTCCTCGGTTTTTTCCTAACGCGTTGAGATTCAACCGCGGCTGAGATCGCGGCAGTTGCGGTGGCCGGAGAGATATGCGGCTGAGGTTGCATCGTGGGGTTGGGAGAAAGAGAAGGAAATGGAGATTGGAGTTGGAGTAAAGAGATTAGATGAGATTTAGATTGAGATTGGAGAGGGAGAGATGAAAAATAAAAGGAGGGAAGGAACGGCAGGAGATAAAATGGCGTTTTCGCGCGATTGATTTCGAAAGACACCGAAGCGAAAATTGTTAAAATTATAAAAAAGATGTAGCCGCTCAGCTAAGAAGGAGGGTGAGGTCAAAGCTGGTTTATTACAGCTTTGCCCTTGGTTTTGGTATACGGCACGTGACGTGGATCACGTGGTGTCCTTTTAGACGTTGGGATCTACTGAATTACCTGTGCCGAAAATAGTTGACTAATATTTGTATTTTGTAAGGAAAAGATTCTCCCTAAAAGCCAATTAGCAATATTAATTACAAAGTTCAAGCAAAAAACAATGAATAGTAATAGTCTTGATATCGTGTCGCAATAAGCTAATAAATATAATTATACTTGGACATATATTTGCAAATCATGGTAAGAGATCTCATGGCCGTTCCAATATTTGGATCTATTATTTTTATAAAATAAATATTAATTTACTAGATATTTCGGGATAGACTGTTACCTTTTTCTTATTTGACAGCCAGTGTTTTACGTTTAATAGTGATTTTAGTTATAAGTATAGTACCATATCTTTATCAAAAAAAAATATAAATTTTTTTGTTATAATATAAAAATTAGTTAAAATCCACATAACATCATTTCATTGTATAATCATATGGAAATTTTAAAATGTCGTGGGCTCGTATAAAACAAAACACTAAGCAGTAAACATTACGAAATGTAAGATTTGATACGTCCTATTTAGATATTGAGAGACACTGTATAACAGGATGAGGCATCCTCATTAGAGAGAAATTAATAATTAATATGTTGACTAATTTGGGTTTATGTCAGAAGGAACACTAAATATTTGAGTATAAATGGCAAACACAATGGACAATCGAACCATATATATAAACATGGCAAGAGACGCTGGATATGATTGTGAGTTTGTGACCCAACGATTTAGTGATCTTGCTTAGTTTATGTCGTCAAAAGCTAAATTCATTCGCAACGATTCCGATATGAAGTCTCACGTGGTGGTTTTAAAGAGAAATCCAACACATGAGAAAGAAACAAAACAAATCCAAAAGGAAGCTCGATTTTTATTTATTTAATTCAACCAGGATAACCAGATATTGGGAGAGCCCTGTGAAAGCTTCAGTTTTAGAGCTCTTGGTAGGAATTTGGTCGTGTTGGCTAACAAAGCTTCTTCTTCTTCACAGACAAAACGTTCTCCTGCAAACATGCAGGTGGAATATTACACACAAATACCGGACGATTCCAGTGCGAGCTGTGCTCTCTCTGATTACTAGATACCATGGAAGTCCTAATCATACTAGGGCCCTTCTCATGTTAAATTTTGGCTCGAGCCTGGTCTAAAGTACTTTAGAGCTAGCCCCAGACCGGCACAAATCATGAATAAACAAAAAAATAACTGGGAGGAAACATTGAATCTTTTTTTGCCCCAACTTTTGGGCATGAAAAACTAGCTCTAACTTTTCGAGGTAAGCAGAAGCGAAGCTCTCTCCCTAATTGACACCCTAAACACAATATGAGCTAATGCATTGCATGCCTATTCTAGGTTTAGAAGAATATTTAGGGAACTGGTGAATACCTTGTCAGGGAGCTTCAATGCCGTAAATCCAATCTTTTTGTAACCTTCTTCTTTACACTCCTGTAGCTGTTTTAGCTTCAGGACTTGTCTTGCCCTGAAATGAAATTGGAAATACACATCTCAGTTCCAATCTTTTTTTCCATGTTGCAAAACAACAAGTAACTAGATGGATAAGTCTGATTGTTCACAAACAGACCTCAGAGGAGTCTTTGCGGATTTTCCTGGTTGGAGTCCTCATAGTGACAAACTCCTCTGCCGCTGTGGGGTGAACACCCACTGTCACATCAAAGTCGGCCTTAGTTAAACCAGCTTTTACTGCAACCCCAAATCCCTGACAGATTGGAAAAAAATATCATATTGATTCATAGATGTTTTCCATGTTTACTTTCAGAGAAGCCAAATCATGTTAACAATGAAACCTGGATGATTTCTGGTGAATCCTCTCCACACATGTGAACACCAAGAACTTTGTTGGTGTTTGCACAGACAATGAGTTTCATGAACACCCGGTCTGGAAGTCCTGAAACCGTAGCCTTTAATGGCCTAAAGTTTGATGTGAAAATATCGACATCACCATATTGTTCTATGGCCTGCAAACACGAATCTAACATTTATACGCAGTAACACAAAAGAAATCATATTTTCGACAAATCATCCTACTTACCTGCTCTTCGGTTAGACCAACTGTTCCAATAGGTGGCTGGGAGAATACGGCGCAGGGAACAGCTCTAGTTGGATAGAGAACACAGAAAGATCAAAGCCATCAGAGACAAAAGACTACAGATCTTAAAAGGAGCTTGTAAGACTAAACAGATAAAATTCTCATTGATCACCAGAAACTCCAAAGGTCTAAACATCAAAAGTTAACCCCTGTCAAAATTGTCATGTTACCTATGATCAGGCTTTGTTGGCTCATTTAGAAACAGGGTTTTTGCCAATGCACCTCCTTCCATCAAGGCAACTGGAGTCAAATTGATCCTATCAGTGACATCCCCAACCGCCCATATGGAAGGAACAGATGTCCGTGAATATTCATCAACCTTACCACACAAAGTGGCAACAAGGAGCACAAACACAAAATAAGTAACCAGGCATAACAAGAGAACCTTTCGCAATGCAACAGAAGAAATACCAGGAGGCAAAAAACAACACAGGTAACCATTAGATCATACCTCTATTGCTCCATTTTTCGCCATTTTTACACCAACATTCTCCAGTCCTAAGTTCTGTTACAGCAGCAAACATTACATCAATCATCAATTATATTCTACGATTATTGTAACAGCTTCCATTTAAGTCATAAATAAGGGGCAGCAATGGTTATCTTAGACGAATTATAAAAGCAATGAACTTTGCTAAAAGTTTTCATTTTAAAAACATCCTTTGGGAATAAAAATCTCAGTATACCTTTGTGTTGGGCTTGCGACCAGTTGCAAACATTACATGCGAAAATCCCTCAACAGTTCCCTTGCTGGTCTTGAGAGACAACGAGCCATCTCCAGATTTGATGATGGCTTCAGGGGATTCTTCTGTGTGAAACTCAATGCCTCTTAAAGACATCTGCTCTCCAACAAAATCCCTGACCTGTAACAAGAATAATAATTACAACTAGAAAATAGCCAAGAGAATAAACGGAAGCAGCCAAGTCATTCTCATTTTACTCACTTCTTCATCAAATCCCCTCAGCACCTTCGGTTGCCGTATAAATACATGAACTTCACTGTTAAGACCATTAAAGATGCCCGCAAACTCTAAGGCTATGTAGCCACCACCAACTATTGCAATTTTCTTAGGCTTGGAAGGCAAATCAAGTGCTGCATCTGAATCTATGGCAAACTCTTTTCCAGGAATGTCAGGAATGAAAGGACGTCCACCAACTGCAATCAAAATATTTCTCGAAGTATAGAGTTTTCCATCTACATCAATAGTGTGTGGGTCTACAACCTGTATATATAAATATATAATCAAGCTCAAATCAATACATAAAGCATGAACTTTATAAACTCCTCCTAGCTTCAGCCTACCTTTCCACGACCTTCAATCAACTTGACATTAGCATTGCTCAGTATATTCTTATAAATACCAGTCAACCGCTGCAACTCAGCATTCTTGTTAGCAATCAATGTACTCCAATCATGAGAAGGCTCAGTATCATACTTCCAACCAAACCCATGACTGTCTTCAAACTCGTGAGTGTATTTGGATGCATACACAAGTAACTTCTTTGGGACACATCCTCTCAATACACACCTGTAGAATAATCAAAAATGAGTTCACTCATTCGTTTTTGAATTTTCTACAACACGATTAAAGAAACCTTCTGTTCCTCTGAAGATCAAAACCATAAATCACCAAGCATATGCTTCAAATACTAGCAGATGTATCAAAATAGGCCACAAGACGAACGAAATCTTACGTTCCTCCAACGCCTCCGGCTGTATCGGAAGAGATGGTTGAAAAAGGGAGCTCGCAAACGGCGGCGGATGCACCGAAGCTTGTGGCGAAGCGAGAGGCGCGGACGCCGCCGCTGCCTGCGCCGATAGTGAAGAGATCAAAATCGTATTGGCGCTCTGAATCTGCTCCGTTATCGTTACTAACACGAACAGAAAACCGACGAGAGGGGTAATACCGGTGGTTTGAGACTAAGGCGACACGGGGACGCAGGGAGGAGAAAGAGGTTAGGATTTTAGGGAGCGAGATAGAGCTAGAAGACGATGATGATGATGGTAGAAGAATTGGGATTGGGAGTTTTTTGCAGAGGATTTGAAGAGATGGAGAAGATGAAATTGAACTAGTGAGTTTCGGAGTCGAAGCCATCTCCGAGATTCTTCTCTCTCTGTTTTCTTTTTTCTTTTTCTTCTTCACGTTTTGGGTGCGTGTAATCGTATGTGCCGGCATTTAGATTTATGATACTTTAATTACTTTAGAACATGTGTTTTTGTGTGGTCATTAGAGTCAGTACTACCAAACTGATAATACTGTAACTTATTTCAGTATTGTTTTTTTCTTTAACGATTTTACCCGGTAATAAATCGGTAACAGAAGCTTCTCTTACCCTCTTCGTGGTCATCAGTTTTTATGGAGTACAACATTTTTTTTTGGCACATCCTCCGCAAGAACCACAATCTTCAAAGTCCCTGTATCGTTTTGCAAAAACAACTTGGCTATGGAGAAAGCTTATTGGAAGAACTAAAAAAAGTAACCAGAGCCAAACCTCCCTTGGTTCTCATCTAAAGAAGCAAACAGCAAGTTTTAATATTTGAAATAGAATCAACAAGTACGACAAACGAAGTCAATCCTGAAGATTGCTCTTGCGGTCTTGCCCATGGGAAGCAGACAGGATTGCTTAAGTTGGTAATGCATAGCATATCTGCATATATGTAGTTAAGTTCATCGAGCTAGGAAACATAAATCGCAACTTTTGTTTTTTGTACTTGGGAGATTTGATGTACTGGTTTCCTTTTTTCTTCCCTATACTTGATTATTTTCAAATTTAAGCTATGATACAAGTATACAATGCCTAGCAATTTATTCAATAAGCTGTAACATTCCCAATTTTTCTTTTTCCGTGTGTTAAAAATTGATATCTTTTTAGACTTTTCTTTTGGTCTTCATTTAATGAGTAGCTGGATACTTAAATGTGATCAGTTGGATTCCGTTACGATCAAAGTATCCAGCTGATGTACTTTTAAATTTAAGCTACGATAAAAAGTACATAATGCCTAGCCAAAAATATGATTAGCTGAATTTGATATATTTTGTTTTTTTTTACAAGTGAAACTACAGTATCATTTTGCCAAAAGAATTACTTTTTTCTTTTTGTTTATATCATTCAAAAATAACGTTTGTTTGTGAAAACCTGAGCATTCATTGAAAAATTAAAGAGGTGGTAGTTGATAATTTTTTTGTTCATTGACTCATCCCCTGAATATGAAAATATAAATATTGATGATTTTCCCATAATTCACGGGACTATTAAAAGTAATATGTATGTCTTTTTAAGTGTAATCCTTATTATCATAAACTAATAATTGAAAAATAAACAT
The DNA here is from genome assembly GCA_963922655.1 of Cardamine chenopodiifolia. Taxonomy (NCBI): domain Eukaryota; kingdom Viridiplantae; phylum Streptophyta; class Magnoliopsida; order Brassicales; family Brassicaceae; genus Cardamine; species Cardamine chenopodiifolia. Next base: position 15,450,948 of record OZ000463.1, read on the forward strand.
AAATAAAATGATTAATAATTGAAACAATTAGAAAACTATAGATTGTATATAATAAAATACATGAAGTATATAAAATATAATATTACGTGAAGTATATAATTTAAAAACACTTCATAATTTAATAAGAACTAGATTTTAATCTATGTTGTGCGCGGGATTATTATTTATTTATATTATACATTTATATACATTTTTAATAAATTTATATGATGTTACTCTCAAATACATAAACCTTAGATTACACTATTAATCAGCCATTCAAAATATATCAAATTATTTTTTTTTTTCAAGAAACTTGATTCCATTCATATAACACATGCCATTACAAAGTGGTATAAAAAAACTCATTACAACCAAACTCTTAAGCCCAAATGTTATCCAACTAGGACAATTACTCTTTAAAACGCCATACGTGTCCACGACGTGTTAGCTTAAGGTAGGAATGTCAAATTAGGATCAAAACCCAAAGTTCGGTACGATTCAATCCTGAAAAAACATCAAGTTCAAACGTTAATATATAAGTCTAAAAAATCGGATTAAGCCTGTTTGGGTTTTTTTTTTTTGGGTTTAGCAAGAAGGGTTTGGACTAACCCAAAAACCCCCAAAAATAATATAAATATATTAAAAGATTTTTATTATTTAAATAAACATTTTGATTTAGTCAGACGATTTATTAAAAAATTATTTTTTGAATATTTCCTAATTTTATTTGGGTGAAAATCCTAATTTATAATTGTGCCTTACTATAAGTTTCGAAAGCAATATTTAGTATTAGAGTCTGATATAGCGTAACATCTTGAATAATATCAAAGTCGTATTCTACCAAAATACATTAAAACACTAATTTGTACACTAATTTGTACGATTTTACGTATTATGCCCCATGTAATAATATCATTTATGTTTAATATTTTAAACATTATTATCTATAAACTTTTAGTTACATTTTTATATGATTTATATATGTCAAAACTTCGTAAAATCTTTTTTTTGTAAATAGATTATGATGACGAAGAGAATTTAGAAGACATTGAAACATATTCAAATATCGACTCTACTACCTAGTTCAAAGTGTGTTGATTTTATGTTTTATTTAATATAAAAATTATACAATTTATTTAATTGTAAACTTTTGTTTTTGAATTAGAATGAGTTTGTTGAATACATTAGTGATTATTTAATTTTGGATTTATTCTTATTATAATAGTAAAGAAATAAAAAGCTGATAATTATGTAGGTCGATCTATTTCAAAATACATATGGACTTTATGGATTTTAGGCCGAACTGGACCGAGGTAGCCCAATTGGCCTATCGACAACACTGCGCGTGACTTTGCTGCCGGCTCGAAACTTTTCCCTGAACATATATGTTGGCCTCTAAATCTTCATATACCACCTGACTATTTCTCCTTTTGTTATGCCTCCAGCTGAAATGACATCTTCAACACCAGAAGTTGAAGCGCAAGAGCCACAAGAGATTTGAAACACAAACTATTCCAAATTAATTGATGTGAACCCACCCAATTATATTTTCAAGTTAAATTAACTATGCTTCAAAAAGCAGATATTTTTCAATGAAAATCGAACTCGTGATTTCCTAGATTTTGATCCATAAGAAATTATCATTATCCCAACTACATGATAGTTGAGAGAAACATTTGCTTTACTTAAAAATAGTAAAGTCTCTTCTGTCAGAAAAATCAAAAATAATCTGATGCGAGAAGAGAACCCTGAATCCGACCAGAATTTACAATCACGAACTCAATCAACAATTGTTTACAAAAGGGGAAAATTGACCTAATTCAAAGAAATCGACATCAAAGTTGACGTTTATTTATCGATATCTAGTTGGATGTTTAACCGATGCATGATCGGAAACTCTATTCTAACTCTAGATCGGAAATGTATACATGCAAAAAGATGTTTCTCTCTCTCAAAGATTTAGAAGAAAGAAAAAGAGAGTATGCTCAATCAAGATGTCAAAGAAAAATAGATAAATCAAAAATTTAAATCCTATTATAACTTAAATTTTAAATTAAATTAAATATATAGATTATTCCGTGCATTGTACAACACGGATTCTCACCTAGTTTTGATTAAACGGTACAATTTCTTACTTAGTTTTTTTATTAAATAAGAATAAACACATATATAAGCGAAAGAAAAACCATCAAAATATGAAAATATTTCAGGCAAAACAACACAGAAAATGACGCCGTATCGCTAGTCCCCGTGGATTAAAAAAAAGCACAGACAATAATTAACAAAAAAGGTGGGCAATCGGGTATCGGATTTAGGTTCGGGTAAAACCCGATTGGGTTCGGGTATTCGGATATAGAAAGTTAATATCTAATGGAATAATTTTTTGGATTCGGGTTCGGTTCGGATAAAAAGTTTCGGATTCGGGTACAAGACTTGATACCCGGAAAAAACCCGAAAATTTTGAGTATTGATTCGGTTCGGGTTCGGGTTCGGATCGGATTTTCGGATCGGGTATGGTTTGGATACGAGTCGGGTAGGGGTCGGGTTTTCATGTTTTCGGGTTTTTTTGGTTTTCGGGTCGGATTCTGGGGTTTTTCGGAGTTTTTTCGGATTTTTGGGTTTTTTAAATTTTTTGGTTCGCATTCAGCTCGATTTGTGTATATTATACGTAAAAAATTCCACATTTATAGGATCGAATCCTCGAGTTATGGTATTTTCTTATGGGTAGTTATGTATTTTCTTATGGATAATTATGTATTTCGGGTACTCTTTCGGGTTTTCGGGTTCGGAACGGATTCGGGTTCGGGTTTTTGGGTTTAGAGATTTCGTACCCAATAAAATAATTTGGTCGGATACGGAACGGATTCGGATACGTCTTATCAGTTCGGGTTCGGGTTTCGGGTTTTTTGCCCAGCCCCAGCAGAGTGATCTCCTCTCGGCTTCAACTTCCGGATTTAGGGGAAGAGATGAATTCTGAAATCTCTTGAGAGAAAGATTTCGCCTCTCAAAAAATTTCAACTCCCGCCAATTTTCTATTCCTTTTTCTTCTCCGTGAATATCCCCAACTTGTAGAAACCCTAAATTGGCTAATTTCATTTTCTCCGCTGCTTTCTCTGAAACCAACTCAAAGAAACCTCAATCATGCCTGCCATAGAAACTCCACCGGGGAAGATCTTGCAGCTTGAGATGGAGAATTTCAAATCTTACAAGGGTCACCAATTGGTAGGTCCTTTCAAGGATTTCACAGCTATAATTGGTCCCAACGGTGCTGGCAAATCTAACCTAATGGACGCAATTAGCTTCGTGCTCGGTGTTCGCGCTGGTCAACTTCGTGGTTCTCAGCTTAAGGATCTTATCTACGCTTTCGATGATCGAGACAAGGACCAGAGAGGTCGGAGAGCTTTTGTTCGCCTCGTTTATCAGCTGGACGATGGATCGGAGCTCCGTTTCACACGTACTATTACTAGCGCTGGTGGGAGTGAGTACCGTATCGATAGTAGGGTTGTGACTTTGGATGAGTACAATGTAAAGCTTCGATCTCTAGGCATACTGGTTAAGGCTCGTAATTTCTTGGTGTTTCAGGTGGTTACTTCTTCCCGATTTCGAGATTTATTTTTAGTTTACTTTCTTAATTTGTTTTCTTTCTATGAATGATTCTGGCGGTTTGATGTCAAACGTGTCTTGTTGAACCTTATTGTTTTTGTGGCTTGCCTTGGGTTTTAAATCTGCGTATATTTAAGTTTTGACGAAAGACTTTTCATCCCAAAATGTTTAGGGTGATGTTGAATCGATTGCTTCCAAGAATCCAAAAGAACTCACTGGACTCCTCGAGCAGATTTCTGGGTCCGAGGAGCTTAAGAAAGAGTATGAAGAACTAGAAGAAAAGAAGGCCAATGCTGAAGAAAAAGCATACCTTATATATCAGAAGAAGAAAACAATAGGGACCGAGAAGAAGCTGAAGAAAGCACAGAAGGAAGAAGCCGAGAAGCATCTCAGGCTGCAGAACGAACTGGTATTTATGTGGATTTTCTGTTTTTCGCTAGTGGAGTAGTGTTTATTTATATATTTTGTGAACTAACCTCTTTTCCATCTTGTTAATATGTCTTCTCACGATGCAGAAAGCTCTGAAGAGAGAACACTTCCTATGGCGATTATATAACATTGAAAATGATATTGAGAAGGCAACTGAGGATGTTGATGCTGAAAAGGACAATCGTAAAGATGTCATGAGAGAGCTGGAAAAGTTTGAACATGAAGCAGGTAAGAGAAAGGTAGAACAAGCAAAGTATCTGAAAGAAATTGCTCAACGTGAAAAGAAGATTGCTGAGAGAAGCTCCAAGCTTGGAAGAATTGTGAGTATACCTTGGAAGTCTGTGGTTAACAGATTCTATTTTCCATCCCAAATATAGCATTTGCAGAAATCTCTTGGGCGATCTTTTCTTTTTTGTTATCCTCTGGAATTTTACTAGCTTTCTCACTTGAGTAACTTATATCTATACTTTTCTTCTGAGCAGCAACCTGAGCTTCTGAGATTTAAGGAGGAGATAGCTCGCATAAATTCAAAAATTGAGAGCAATCGAAAGGAGATGGATAGGAGGAAAAAAGAAAAAGGGAAGCACTCCAAAGAAATTGAACAGATGCAAAAAGGCATTATGGAGCTGAATAAGCAAATGGAAATATTAAACGAGAAGAGACAAGATAGCAGTGGACAGCTCCCAATGCTTGATAGTCAACTGCAAGATTATTTTCGAATGTGAGTTTGAAAGAAATAAGAATTTTGTTCTCCTCGTAGTCAGAAGCATTGCCATTTTACAACTGTCCTAAGGTTATAGATATGCACCAACTTGCATTCTCTGTATTGCCTATTTGATCTTCTCGCTTGAGTTTTTGTGGTGACATGGTACTACATTGGATTACATGTCCGTTGCCTCTGTTTTTTTTTAAAGTTTAATGAAATAATCTTTGGGTACGTGGTTAGTAGAGTACTATTCTCTTCTTTGAAGAATAGTCTAAGCAAACAAGTAGTTAAGCGTTTTTTGACATAATGACATACATCTGCTTCTAGATTCGCCATCTACATGCATATTCATCCTTTTGAATCCTTATGAATCCCTCTGTTTTCTTATCGATTTTCCTTCATGTTTATCAATGTGGTTTTGTCTCAGAAAAGAAGAAGCTGGGATGAAAACCATTAAGCTAAGAGATGAGAAAGAGGTTCTAGAGAGGCAGCAGAATACAGATCTTGAAGCATTGAGAAATCTGGAAGAAAATTACCAGCAACTAATAAATAGGGAGAATGATCTTGATGAACAAATCGAGCGATTGAAATCCAGGCAAAAAGAGATTGAAGAATCTTTTTTGGGATATAAAAATGAAACAACTAGTCTGAAAAAGCAGTTGCGTGCACTGCAAGAGAAGCATCGGGATGCCAGGTTAGTATGTGTCCTCTACTCACTTGATTGATTAACATTGGATGGTTTACTTGCTATGTTATGATATCCTTTAAATGGTGCACAATGCTGCAAGTTTGTTTAAAGACTTCGTTAGAGATTCTTCTTTTGGGTTCTTCATCTTTTGAACTATGGCTTGAGAGATATTGGTGATTCATTTATCAAGAACACGTTCTGTCTCCCCTTCCCCATTAAGAGCATACCCTTCTTGAGCTAGGCGGAATTCATTTTCCATCCTCTGATACTCAGACTTTTTCTTTAATCTGATAGTTTCTTACCTGCTTTTATGACGCATAGGAATGCCTCTGAGAACTTGAAGGCTAAAATAACGGAAATAGAAGACCAGTTAAGTGATTTAACAGCTGAAAGGTATGAAAATGAGAGAGATAGTAGGTTAACACAGGCTGTTGAGTCTCTCAAACGTCTATTTCAAGGAGTTCATGGTCGGATGACTGATCTTTGTCGGCCAAATCGAAAGAAGTACAACCTTGCAGTTACTGTTGCTATGGGAAGATTTATGGATGCTGTAGTTGTAGAAGATGAAAGCACGGGAAAGGACTGCATCAAGGTACCTATTTTATGCTTGTGTTGTTGTTCTAATCCCATGCATGTTGTGAAGTTTTAATTCATAGTTTCTATCTTTCTCCGCTGACATTTATAGTTTCAGTAACATGTGAGTAAGATATTCTTCACCATAATACTAATCTCTGGCCTATGCCAACAAATTAATGATGCTTTAAACACTACCACCTCTTAGTGATGCTTTAAACTCTACCACCTCTTAAATGATGATAAATTCATATTATTTACCAAGTAAGGAACATCTGCTATAAAGGGGTATGTAACATATATGCCGTAAGCATCTCCATGCTGAATTCATTCCATATATAGGACTTGACCCCCATTCTGTGTTACTTGGCTTTAACTTAACTTTTCGAAGTCTTTTCTACGTTGCTTTTAAGCAAGATGAAGTAAATGTTTAAGATGATTTTGTACCACTACGTTAAGTATGGGATGAAATGAGTTCGTTATTTGTAATTTGCAGTACTTGAAAGAGCAAAGGCTTCCTCCTATGACATTTATTCCTCTTCAGTCAGTACGTGTCAAGCCAGTGTTTGAAAGATTGAGAAATTTGGGTGGAACAGCAAAGCTAGTGTTCGATGTTATTCAATATCCTTTGCAAATAGTGAACTGATTTGACTTGGCATACTCAAGGTTGCCTGCATTGATAATTTCTCATCTTTTGGCTTCATATCATTGTGTGCATAGTTGTTGGTACCTTGAGATTATTTTGATTTATTAAACCAAGGATTGAGATGTGTAGGAAGGTCAACCTGAATAGGTTTCTAAATTATGTGTTTGGTCCTTAACCACTATACGTTCGATCCTGAATTGGAGAATGCAGTCCTCTATGCTGTTGGAAATACTCTTGTCTGTGACGAACTTGAAGAAGCCAAGGCTCTTAGCTGGACCGGAGAGAGATTTAAAGGTATGTTCCTGTTTCCTTGGTGTAATTTACTCATATGATTGCATAAAGTTGGCTTTGATTTCTACATATTCTGATTTCTATTATTTTTAGTTGTGACTGTTGATGGTATATTACTCACAAAGTCGGGAACAATGACTGGTGGTACCAGTGGTGGAATGGAAGCAAAGTCTAATAAATGGGATGATAAGAAAATTGAAGGTTGGTTTGTCATCAGCTGGTTTAAAGTGTCTTCATTTCTGATATATTGTCTTAGAGCAAACATTTTGGCTGTGCAGGATTGAAGAAAAAGAAAGAAGAATATGAACTACAGTTAGAAAAGATTGGATCTATTCGAGAAATGCAGATAAAGGAGTCTGAAATATCGGGTAAAATAAGTGGACTTGAAAAAAAGATTCAGTATGCTGAAATTGAGAAGGTAACAACCAATTTATCTCTTCCAAGATGAGTGGTCCCATATATGTTACTTGCTGTTGTCAAGAGAACCCTAATTGGGATAAGAATGCCATACAGTAGCACACGTTTTATCGTTCCTTCTGCTAGGAGCAGCTGTCAGTATTCAGGAATTACTAATTAGTGAATGTTTTTAACAGAAAAGCATCAAAGACAAAGTTCCACAGCTTGAGCAAGAGAAGCGGAATATTTCTGAAGAAACTAGACGCATAACTCCTGAACTCGATAAGGTAGTTGTACATATTTTTCTGATATTTGGTAGAGTTAAAACCTGATGACAATTATATGACTGAATGTCATTGGTATTGTAGTCAAAAATTGAGGTTGATAAGAGGAATACAGAAATCAGGAAGTTGGAGAGAAGAATCAATGAGATTGTGGACCGTATCTATAAGGATTTCAGCCAGTCTGTTGGAGTTGCAAACATACGTGAATATGAAGAAAATCAGCTCAGGGATGCTCAAAATGTGGCTGAAGAAAGGCTGAATCTGAGTAACCAGCTTGCTAAGTTAAAATACCAGTATGTCTCTTCTGCTCTGTTTTCCTGGTTACATATCAGATCTATTCAAACTTCGCATATTCAGGTTTAGTCTCTTTCAATATATGTTGCCCATTTCTGTGCTAACATATAGCTCCGACTCTGCAATCAACTTGTCATTTTTGGTAAAAAATAAAAATTGTGTTGTGTATCCTTACTCTTGTTACATTTTGACTTTCACGTGCCTCATAAAAAGAAGGCACTACAGTTCTGTGGGATTTATGTGATTAGCAGGGAGCTATGGTCTACATTATCCTGTATTACCAAATGTGTAAGGGTCAGTATCTTGTAGCCTGTAAAACCTGTGTCAACTTACTGGTCAGTTGAGTTGACGTAATGCTTACTACTGAATGGACCTTAAGTTGTACAATCAGATGCATTTTAAGTTGGTCAGTGAGAATCATTTTTATTTATTTTCAGGCTGGAATATGAGCAAAACCGAGATGTGGGGTCACGTATTCGAAAGTTAGAATCTTCTGTCAATTCTTTGGAGACTGATTTGGAAGTTATACAGAAGACGATGTCTGAACATAAGGAGACAGCAGAAAAACTTACTAACGAAATCAATAATTGGAAGAAGGAAATGGGAGGTATATTGGTTCTACTTCTACATATATCTGATGGCCTTTTCAGTTCTATGCTTTTTTTCAATCTCAGTGCCATTTTGAATTGTCAATTCGAGGATTTCATTCATAGCAGACATTAACATGATACAGTAAAAGTACATTGTCCGTATCTGAGTTTGCTTTGTCAATATTGTTGGCCTTATGTTGGGGCCTTGTTACTTTATTAATGTATTCAAGTATGGAATTTTCTTTATTCTTTCTTGGGGCGTCTAAAGATCATTTTTCTGTTTCAACCAATTGGCTGTTTCATTACATATCGTTGATGTTTGTAGATTTCTCTGTCTTGGGTTTGAACAAATTTTGGGATGTATATGATCTGCTCAACCCCTTGTGTTAACGGTATGGTTACGCTACATCGTAATCTAAAGCAGAAGTAAGCTATCATATTAAGATAAAATGCTCGTAGCTGACAGATGTTTGATGTGAAGATTCAGTATGATAGATTATCTTGCCATGTTATCCTTTTCCTTTGCCTTTGCTTGTATAAGCATAAGTTGCACAACCATATACTTTAATTATCACCTTACCTGTCTAATGTTCTTTGCCTAGCACAAATCTGCAGTGGTATCTTCTTTCATAGAGGTGTGACTATCTAATGTTCCTGCTTGCAGAGTGCAAACAAAAGTCGGAAGAGTATGAGAAGGAAATCCTGGATTGGAAAAAGCAGGCTTCTCAAGCGACAACAAGCATAACCAAGCTCAATCGTCAGATACATTCTAAGGTACAATGAAGATTCATCAAATCCTTTCCCAAAGATTTGTTATGTCTGAGTATAGATGCACTAAAGCTTCCATATGCTATCAGGAAACACAAATTGAGCAGCTGATCTCGCATAAACAGGACATAACTGAGAAGTGTGAGCTGGAACATATTACCCTTCCTGTTTTATCAGATGCTATGGATGAAGATGACTCAGATGGGCCACAGTTTGACTTTAGTGAGTTGGATAGAGCTTATCTCCAAGAACGAAGACCATCTGGTCGTGACAAAATGGAGGCGGAATTTAGGCAGAAAATAGAAACTAAAACATCAGAGATTGAAAAAACGGCTCCAAACTTGAGATCGCTTGACCAGTATGAGGCTATACAAGAGAAAGAAAAACAAGTTAGCCAAGAGTATGAAGCCGCCAGGAAAGAGGAGAAGCAAGTAGCGGATGCCTTCAATACTCTTAAGCAGAAGAGGTAAATCGAAATTTCTCGTGCGAAATGATCTTTAGAGCTTTGAAGATTATTGCTACCAAATAGCAATGACTTTATGGTGGAACCAAAACTGGACAAGTAAAAGTCTGAAGATTCTTATTCTGTGGAAAGTACCTGATAGAGTTACTGTTTGGATTGAATGCACACACACATGCATATGTACAAAGAGTACCTCTATATTTTCAAACTAAATTCATATTCCATAAGAGTTTTTGCTGCTGACTTCAAATTTTTGTGCAGGTATGAGCTATTTATGGAAGCTTTTAATCACATTTCCAGCAACATTGACAAGATCTACAAGCAACTAACCAAGAGTAATACGCATCCACTGGGTGGGACTGCTTATCTAAACCTAGAAAATGAGGATGATCCATTTCTACAGGGTATAAAGTATACTACGATGCCCCCAACAAAGCGTTTTCGTGACATGGAACAGCTCTCTGGAGGAGAGAAAACAGTTGCAGCCTTGGCGTTGCTCTTTTCCATCCATAGGTATCTCCAACGACCTAGATATCCCACGTGTTTCGATGTTAAAAGTGATTTTGTAATTTACTATTGATTTTTCTCTAATGTTTAGTTAAAGTCTTTGAAATTGGGATAGCAGACTGATTTTGCCACATGAAGTGTGTCATTTGCGCAAAAAGTAAAAATGGTCGTGGTAGCACTCCTTAGCAACAAACTTTGGTATATATGTTCTTTTACCAGGCTGACATCATTTGAGTCTTCTGTTCCTAGTAAAATCTTCAAAGTCGCTTTTCTTCTCTTTGTGATATGAGATTTTATCTATGCTTGTGTAAATGCGGTTTTTATTTGCAAAGGAAGTTATCATGCACGGTTGTTTTGAGTTTTTGATAAAGTTATTGTGTTTTTTCGTTTCCATTTTTCAGCTATAGGCCTTCGCCCTTCTACATACTAGATGAGGTGGATGCTGCGCTTGATAATTTAAACGTTGCAAAAGTTGCGAAATTCATTCGTAGCAAATCCTGCCAAGCTACACGTGACAATCAGGATGCAGAGGATGGGACTGGCTTCCAAAGCATTGTAATATCTCTCAAGGACAGCTTCTATGACAAGGCTGAAGCTCTGGTTGGAGTTTACAGAGACGTCGAGAGGAGGTGATGATTTCCACTTAATTGTTTTACTTGTATCTTATTTCCATCGGTATTACCAAAAAGTTTGGCGTAATATCTGAGAACTCCTTGATTCATTTGCTGCAGTTGCTCGAGTACAATGTCATTTGATCTTAGGAGCTACCAAGAATTGTGATTGGTTCTACAACCCTTCTGGGGTTTTAGGGTTTAGGCAAGTATAATGAACCCACCCTAACTTAGTATATGTTGCAAGTACTGAATGGTGTTTGATTTCTAGGTTTTTAACACTGTCTCGACAATGTCAAAAGGTGTTTCACAGGGGTATGGTGCTTAATTTACGATTTCATGCGGCATAGGACCTTCTAAGATCTGACACTGTAGAACTTTTTTTGTGGTATAAGAAACTCTGGATTTTAGTTGAACCTGATTTATGTCTTATAGATTATATGAAAGTTTTATGATAGTTTGTGTATACATGTTTTAACCTTTGTCACTGTTAAAAAATTGATGTGGGTGAAGTTAAAATAATGTACGTAGTGCAGTGTAGACGTTTGACGGCTTAGGATGATTAGAGTAACGAAAATAACAGAAACCCAAAGAGATGATGTGATTTTGGTCATACGAACTTGTTATATTTTGAAATATGCAGTACGGAATTGCAATATCAGTCATGTGGATGTTGAGGAAACAATGATGACAAAGTTAGGAATTGTTAGCAATTTTGGAAAACATGTACAAACAACTAAAAAAGTATACGTGTCGTGGCAACAAATGTTTTTTTTTTCGGGGACTAGAAAATCAAATTATCAAACCATTTAGTCGTCCGATCGACAGTCAACACAGCAATGGATTCGGTTGGGGTAGCCAGATAAAGCTTGAGTTCAAAAGGTTTGACTTTTCAGATTGAAGAATTACTTCATCTATTTCCTATTTCTTAAAGAATATCATTTAAAAGTTTAATTATTATTTCAAAGTAAATGCCGTTTTATATTTTTAATGTGATTTTTAGACTAAAATCCTACTCTACCCTCTAATTAAAACTAAATTTCTTTGAATTTAATTCAATATTATCTAAAAAAATAACATATTAAATAAGGGTATATGCTATATAATTGTTATTTTTAAAATTTATGTGAAAATATCAAAATAAACACTCTTTTTGAAAAATAGAGAGAATAAGATTTAGATTTTGACCCAAAAAAAAAATTAAGATTTAGATATAATCTTAAACTCTTAATCCTGTTATTTTTAAGGATAAGACCAGACTGAGCTTCAGAGAAGGTCTTAATTGAGATTCTTATTTTCCAATTTGTAATGTCAACTTGTCTTATCAGTTTTTTCACAATCAACTTTTTTCACATGAGCAATTTTTCGGATTATAAAAATGGATGGATACGTGTCATGTGCCTAATCTTTAGTGACATCACTTGCGTCTTCTTTTTCCCTTGTCCCCTTCGTAATCTTAAATTTTTTTAAAAAAATTAAACGAAATAAAGAAACCAGCGGAGGAGGCCGAGAGAAAACGAAAACCAGAAACAACTTCATTTTTTCCTTCATCTGAATAGCTACAGAGCGAAGACGAAGAAGAAAAAGAAAGTTAATTGAATGGCAAGAGCCAACAACAAATACACCTCCATCAACTACAACCACATCCTCCACAAAGATCATCCTTCTTCTTCATCTTCCTCCTCCGTTACTCGTTCCAATGGCCGTATGCTTGTCCTCACCAAATTTTCCCCGAACCCCCTGAGATCTCCTGCCGCAGCCACCACAACCACGCCTCCGCTCTCTTCAGCTTCGAGGATTCCGGATCAAGCTGTCTCTGATCCAGATCCCAATCAAATCTCTCTTCGTCCCTTAGGTCATACCGGACCTGGTTCCTCACTTTCATTTCCAGCTCGGACTCATGTAACCGAGAAGGAGGTGGCTTCTCCGGCTCCGATGTCCGTGTCTCCGAAGCCTGATCGATTCGTGCCACCACATCTTAGGCCAGGGTTTGTACGGAAAGACGAGAAACCTGGACTCGACTCTTCTCGAGTTAGAGATCCGAATCCGAATCCGGTTCAGAGATTGCCTTATCAGGAACAGCCACGGCAAGGGTACTTAGGAGAGTATGGACAGACCGGACGGCCCAAATCGGGCGGGTATGAGAGGATCAGAACGGATCCGAGATCGACCGGAAACCGACCCGGCACCTCCGGATGGTATGTTCACCGCTCTCGTACTCATTTAATCCTTAGTGTAACGATTGTTTCAAATTGGAAACGAGATTCTTCTGATGGGACCTCTTGAGCATAAAGATTCGTATGTTCAGTTTCTTTGATCAAAGAGGATGTCAACTAATTAATTTCCAGTTTAGAGGTAACAAAGTAATATGAACGAAAAAAGTTTGATGTTTTTTTTTGTCGTGAAAGTACTCCTTTGTGTCTGTACTGGTTAATTTGGATTTGTGTGTTGGTCCAAGGGTGTGTCATGTGTGTTCTTATGCCATAGATATTTATAGATCTTAGAATCTATCTGTCCATTGCTCATCTCATCTCTGTTCTGTTGGAAAGTTGTAACTAGAATTGATGATATTTGTGCAGATGAGCTTTGCTTGGTTAATGTCCACTCGATGATGGAGATGGAACCTACATCCGCATTCTCATCAACGATCTAAAATAGTGACTTTTCATTCAGTAGATTTGTAGACAAAGATGTTGTTTTGGGATCAGGGGTGAATACTATGAAGAGAACCTGACACTATTAACACTTCTGTTAATTCCCTCTTACTTGTGTTTCAAAACTTTGTTTATGTATCTATAATTCTATTACCACGTGTTGTTTAGGTTTTAATCTATAGTTTCTATACAGATTAAACATCTTTATAAAAACCATTTCTTTACATGGATAAAGTTTCAGCATCGTATTTCAAGATTGTTGATACACATACTTGCCTGTAAAGTAGCCCTCTTTCTTCATCTTTGGCTTAAAGCATTTGTCGAGATGGTGTTGCTATAACCTTACATTTTCATTGAACCAAATCCATCATTTGCAACGTCAATCATGTTCTCGAAAATCAAACAACACTCCTCAATTACTTGCTATTACAAGATGGTATTTCACCAATTTTTTTTTAACAATGAGCCTTCCCTTTGGTATTTTTCTTGATAGAACGAGATTGGATGAGTAAGAATTATTAAAATATTTTTGATTAAAATGCATAGTTAGTATGTTTTGATAAAACATATTTTCAAAGAAGATTCACAAAATGATTTGGTAAAATCCATATTTCATGATATACATTATCTGTGGAGATCAACATGAAGATCATCAGAAGAGTGGCCTTTACACTTTTGGCCATATTTCTTTGTCTTTCTCTTTCCCCTCGTATTCATTTGATGGAATGTGATAACACGCTCATTTGCATCCGATGTAGAATATAGACTGAATCTCTTTTTTTTTTTAATATATTTTGTGCGTTAAATCACTTTTTGGAGATAATTCTGGTTCTTCTTTCTCTTTTTAGGTCAAAAGCATTCATTTCGATGCTTGTAGAACGAAAATAGATTACATGGATGATTCAGGGAAGACAAAAAAAAAACAGTATAAAAGATGAGATATATCATTTATGTTCTTTCCAAAACTTGTCCAACTATAGAGGAATGAGTTAGCTTTTGTCTGGTGTCAGACGGTTGGATTGGAAAAATACGTTCATCTTAGTTATTGCATGCTAGTTTGATGGTCCCTATTGCTGATCCAGAGTTGGCCTAGAGTTAACTTAGATTTGATCATATCCAACCATGTTTTAGATCTTATCTAGTCCGTGTTTTATATCTTCAACACTATCTTTATATATACATATTTTTTCTTGTGAGAAACACTTGAAAAATACAAAGGAGGCTAGAGTTGAAAACAAATACATTTTGAGAAGGCTTATGTGGCCTTTGTAGAGTTGGAGGACGTACACACTAAATAGAAGACTTCAAAGATCGTTTCCTTTAGATTTGTTTCTCAAACTTTTATCTCTTTACATTTTGAGGCTTTACTTTTATGTTTATCTGTGTTACTTTAATCTTGTTCTGCTACGGGATATTCTAACAGTTATCTCCAAAAAATTTCTCTTTTTAATTACATACTAACCCACTTTTACCAAGAGAATGAAGAATGATAGTGAAAATCCTCAGAAATACCAAAGATAAGACTCGATGTCTCACATAACCGCTAGTTTCACATGTTTTGAAAGGAGCTTTGCAGAATGTGTCATCTTTTTGTTTAACATAATTCCACTGCAGTGGTACTATGTAATATAGATATAGACATCTGACTAAACCAACTAGCTAGACCTTTAATTTAGATTAAACCTGTATTTCTTATGTGTGGAAATTCTCTCATGGATTTGATCCTCAAGTGGTCAAGAGTTTGTAAATATGATTACTTGTATAGAATGACTATATTCATTTCGCATCAAGACTTATCATCCATACCTAGTTCCAAATATTTATACCTTACTGAACATTTAGGGTTTTAAAGGGCGGTGAAGATGCAAAAGGAAAAAAAAAAAAGCGTTAATGTGAATCATGTGGAGACTTTGGGAAACGAACATAATAAAATTTAGAATTCGAGCTTCAACCGAATTTTAATGTTATTCACGTGAAACCGTGGATGGACTTGTGTGCTCATCAGCTCATGTTTTGGCTAAGAAAAGTTTGTTTTTAAAAATGATTACATTTTTGTTTAATTGCTTGTACGTAAATTTATATTTGTTTAATATTTTAATTAATTCTTTACGTCTATTGTGGCTTTCTTTTCTTACAGATTTAATACAAATAAGAAAAGCTTTTAATATAGATAATCAGATTTTATCAAAAAAATATATGGATAATCAGATAAGTATTAATTTGGCTAAAATGATTTACATTTTAGACATCCGAAAATCGAGTATAAATTTGAACCGAACAAATTTGTTTTCTTTAAAGTTTAAAACCGAAATCTTAAGCAAAACCTTATATAAGCTATCAATAATAAACTCGATTTTGCTTTGGTGAATATGTTTTTGTCAAACTAAAAATAGAAAGAAAAAAATCTTAACCGGATCAGAAATGAGTATGAACCAAAGCCAAACAAACTTTGGGTTTGAACTTTCAACACCTTACTAAAATATAACTTTTTGGTGTATAAAAATTAAGAAAATTCAACAGCCATCACTCTAAAGCTAATACAAACACTTCTATTACCTTCCTTTGCCTCGAAACAAATTGTAAAACAGTTTATATATCTAACTATACCTTTGATCATTTGATCCAAATGTCACCGACCGCTCAATCACCGCGAAAACAAAAAGGGTAATTGATTTACCGATTTGCCCCTCCATCTCCATTAATACACACTGCTTTTTGTAGATCTCTCTCAGCAAAGCAATCAAATCATTCCGAAGAAAGCTCTCAAATCAGATCAACAATGGGATCTCTGCCACCGCCATCTCTCGATTTCTCATCCATCGATCACAATTCCGTTAAAAATGGCGGATCCAGCCATGAACATCATCAAGAGATCTCCCGAGATAATCTCCTCAATCTCTTCACATCTCAGCAAGATCTTCTCAATCACTTTTTCAAACATCTCGATCTCCCCCAAACCCTAGATTTCGCACGCATTCTCCTTTCCTGCTCCGGTACCGTTTTCTTCACCGGTGTCGGTAAATCCGCCTTCGTAGCCAACAAGGTTTCTCAGACGCTCGTCTCTCTCAGCTTCCGTTCCTCTTTCCTATCCCCTCTTGATGCGCTTCATGGCGACATTGGCGCTCTCTCAACTCGCGATGTTCTCGTTTTCTTCAGCAAATCTGGCGCCACCGAGGAGCTTCTCCGTCTTGTCCCTTGCGCTAGAGCTAAAGGAGCCTTCCTTGTGTCTCTTACCTCTGTTTCCGGGAATCCACTCGCTGGAGTTTGTGATATGAATGTGAATTTGCCGCTTCAGAGGGAATTGTGTCCGTTTAATCTCGCTCCGGTGACGTCCACAGCGATCCAGATGGTCTTTGGTGATACCATCGCCGTCGCACTCATGGCGGCTAGAAATCTCTCCAAGGAAGAGTATGCAGCTAATCATCCCGCCGGTAGGATCAGAAAGAGCTTAATTTTCAAGGTCTGATCTCAAAATTGCTGCCAGTGTTCTGATTTGGCTATACATAAGCTTAAGAACATTCAAAGTAGTGAATACAACAATGGAGATGAATCTATTTGGCTGTTTGTAGGTAAAAGATGTTATGAAGAAGCAAGAAGAGGTTCCGGTTTGTAAAGAAGGAGACTTGATAATGGATCAATTAGTGGAGCTGACAAGCAAAGGATGTGGATGTTTGCTTGTGGTTGATGAACATTATCACTTGATCGGTACTTTCACAGATGGAGATCTTCGCCGGACTCTTAAGGCAAGTGGAGAAGCAATCTTCAAACTCAGTGTTGGAGAAATGTGCAACAGGTGAGTGAAAAAACTCTGCTTTAGATTCTATCAACATTGGTGTATGTTTTTGCTGAATTATGAATTCAATTGTTAAAACAGGAAGCCGAGGACAATTGGACCGGAAACAATGGCAGTTGAAGCTATGAAGAAAATGGAGTCACCACCATCGCCTGTACAGTTTCTACCGGTGGTCGGTGAAGACAACACCTTGATTGGAATTGTAACATTGCATGGCTTAGTTTCAGCTGGTCTCTGAACATGAAGCTGCCTCTATATGTAGTTGATTCTTTTTATTGAAACCCAAATCCAGAATATTCGTGTATTGTGATAAATAAGAATAAATAACAGTCCTTTAGAATTTCTATGCAGTTGACACCGTATTGTCTCTACTGTTGTTGTTGCTGCTGCTGCTGCTTTCATCATTGTTCTCGTTCTCACCGGACATTTACTCGAGATACTTGCCTTTAGATTCAGGAACTAACAGTGTAAAAATCATCCCCAAAAGATTAACCACATCCAAAACAATGAGCGAGTTCTTGACTCCAATGCCTCGAGGGTATCCAACTTTGGTATATTCTTAGGGGGAAAAAAAACATATTCGGGCACATGAGCTGTTATTTTCTTTTTTTTTGTAATTGATCCGAAATTAGTGCAGAATTTGTAAGAGAAGAGAAACTTAACAGTCACAAGATATTATTGTGGGTATAAATGGTAGAAAATTAGAATTGATTGTAAGAGTATTTATGATAATAAAAAAAAGAAGAAGGATATTCAGTTTAGCAAACATATTAGTTTGGCTATAATTGTGAATGCCTGAATGGTAGAAAATTAGAAATTGATTGTAATATTGAAAAAAAGTAGAAGGATGGATGAAATGTTTGTCGATATAGAAACCTACATATTCATGGACGTTCAGAGGTTTATGCATACAAAGATACTATGTTGTTTCTCCCGTAATTATCTGTAAAAAAAACTAAACTATAGTAAAATGTAAAAGATGAGACAAAATAATATTAATGAGAAATAAATAAAAATTATCATGAAAGTTGAAGATGAACAAAATGAAAAATACGAGAGTAATAATAAATAAATAAAAAACTTGCGTAGAAATAAAGAGAGGACGATGAGGAGTTCGTAGGATAGAAATTATATATCATATATGGCTGTTAGAGGATATAGCGGGAACCAACGGTTAAAGTGACGTGGCAAATGTGGGCCCCGGTTAAAGTGACGTGGCAAATGTGGGCCCCGGTTAAACTGACGTGGCAAATGTGCCGTACCGTCCTTCCAGCGGCAAGCCGTTGACCCGACCCGAATCCCGCCACTCCATCGGAACCTTAGCACCGCCCAGAGAAGCCAAGATGATCTCAGCATTGTGAAGAGACAAAGGCAAAGATGGAATCTTTGGGAATCTCCGAGTGACCAAATCATCATCCAAGCTCAGTTTTTCTCCTCCCACAACTCCGGGCCAACCCGGACTAATCGGATCTCCGATTCCTCTCATAACCGTACCTCTCTCAATCCCGCCAAATCCACCACCGTCGTTCTCAGCGTATATTAGCACGCCAAGCGCACCTTTAGTCTCTGCTATCTTCACAATTTCTCCTCTTCCCAAGGACTCGTCTTTCCTCACTAAAACCACACAACCGCTAACGCTCACTCCAATCGACTCAAGCGCACGATAGATAGTCTCCTTCCTCGCCGTGATTCACGAAAACGACGTTACCGTGCGCTGGCCCAGATGGAGAATAAGCGTGGTAAGGCCTAATGACCGGAGAGGAAGCAGATGAATCTCCGGGAACGTCGTTTTCCAAAGTTGTCGTATTGCTCAAACGTGCCGTGACGGAGTTATGCGTAAGATAAGAGAGGAGAGCTTCGTATTCAGCGACATGAGTCTCAAGTCCGAGGCTTTGGAAATGATTAAGAACGTAGTGAGGAGTGTCTAAAGAAGGTTTAGTTCCGGCGAAATGAGGATGACGAGTTAAAGCGTGGAGATAAGAGGAGATGGTGGCGTTAGAGGCGGAGGAGAGGAAGAGGCGGTGGAGATGGAGGGTTATGGAATTTCGAGAAAATAGAAGAGGAAGAGTAGAGTTTGGGTGATGGAAAGTGTAGAAAGTGGCGACGAAAAGGACGATGACGAAGAGGAAAGCACAGAGCGGAGGTGGTTTTCGGAAAGGGAATATAGAGATTCCGGCGACGGTCGGGCTGGTGGTGAGAGGCTGCGACATTGCAGAAAGAGAGAGAGAGAGAGAAGCGTTAGTAATTGTTTGAGTCTAAGAAGTGGCTGAGAGCCAAAGTAAGTATCTTTGTATTTATTATTGGATCATCGTTTGTCTCGTTTCTGTTTTGTCTTCTTCGTCTTTATGAGTATTTTGTCTTGGTCAAAAACTGTTATTAAGACTCATTCTTTCAGTAATTACGAGAAATCGAACTGTGGATATCGGATTAATTTTTAACTGTTTGAAAGGCCCAAGCGTTTGCACTTTAAACTGAATTACTTGACCAATTTTTTGTAAAAAACGGTGTAAACGACCGGTCGAATGATGAAGAAGTTGCGATATTGAGAGAGATTAATAAAGTGTAATGTTTGTTTTAGTAGTAGTGGGTGGCCAAAATAGTATCTTTTTTTTTAAGTATCATTTTCAAAAGAAAAAAATCAGTTTTAAATAATTAAATTACATATGTTGTATTGGGTCATATTTGACATATTCTCTTTCGGTTTATCATATTTAAACACTAGCATATTACTCGTGATATTCCATTTATTTATTTATTTTATAAATAGGAGGTTAAAAACACGTAGATCCCTAATTCTGCTGAGACTGATCCAGACCAGATTAAATATTTCATTTTTACCATCTGTTTAATGAATCATAGTGTGGCAACATTCACAATGTGACGCATTACATAGAAAATGAGAAGGTTCTCTTTATGTGCCTACCGCTCTTGGAAATGAATACGTCGGTTCGTTATAAATACTTGTTTTATAGAAAAAACGCTTCCCCCTCAAGCCTATAAGTGATCTCAGGCATATTCCATCATAATTGTCAATTGCAGCTAGCAATATTCGGCTTAGCCAATCTATCGCTATTCCATCATAATTGTCAATTTGCGACTAAACTTGATGTTCATAAAAGAGTGTTCTGTTTAAAAGAACACGTGTCCGTGTTAAGAAGGATAAATTCATATCAAGCCTGTAAGATTTTAGCTTAACAGGAAAAACTCTCACTGTTTGATTTCTTATGAAAAGTGAAAACCCAAGACAGCATGCACTATCATCGCAACAACGCCACTAGATCACCAAACCATGAGCTCTCCTAAATCCACTCATAGAATATATATATATATATATATGTTGAATACTTAAATATCACAACCCGATTTGAAAGCAAAACTCTAAATTTTAGCTTTGATCAGGCGTGGATGAATGTCCAGTCATAGGTTTGATCAAACATGCGTGGACATGTGTACTATTTATTTCCTTCCTTTTTCCGCATGAGAAAGACTCCAAAATAAAATAAAATAAGAAACCTCTCCAACTCGACTTTACTTATTTTTTCTACACACAACGATTAGTCTATTATTTATAGTCTCGAAGATTAGTGAACAATATACATTAAAAAAACATTTCTATTATTTCTACGAAAAATTGATGATGGTACCAATTTTAGTTATGACTTTTATTGCAATCGTATCATTCAGAAAGATGATGGTAGAAATGTTTATCTATTTATAGAGAGAGATAAAAACACCAAATGAATCATCCAAAATCACTGAAGAAAATAAATTTCTTCGAAACATATAATCTAGCTGGATTGTAATTTCCTTTTATTGTCTTGCTTAGTTATAGACTTTTAGTAATTCGGATGAATCAGTAGAGTTGGTAATACATGTTTCGATTATAATCGTAAATCAAAACTTTAAAAGGTAGGATTCTAATTTCTAACTATGCGCATAAAATCTGTTTCCCCTCGCTCACAAACAAAATATTTCATTAGCTGTTTTTCTCGGTACGAACATTTTTTTATTTAATTTTGTATAAATCTTTAGCTTTTGATTTTTCCCCAAAAAAAAGGGAAATTTATTTCAACTCTGAGGGCTCCGATAAAGAAGGGAGAGATGAGGAGGATGGAGAATCAAATACAGAGACAAAGACATTCTTGTCCTTCAAAATTCTTCCTCTTTTCTCCTTTTTGGATTATCCATCTTCCTTATCTCCCTCCGGAAAATCCCGCCGTTTCTTACATTTCCTATCTGTTTTCTTTTTCCCGGGAAACAGAAGGAAATTTTTCATTTTTCATTTTTTTCCCGGAAGGAGAGATTTTTGTGAATTAGGTAGCTGCTCCCATCTTAAGTTTTGTCTCCAGGTAAAAAAGTGTAATTTTTTCTTGAAAATATTCCATCTTTAGGCCTTGAGCATTGTGGCTATGGTGAAACTTTCTTGCATTTTGTTTAATTGGGTCTTTTATTCAGGTCGGGTGGTTTCATTGTTGTGGTTGATGCAATTGGAGAATGAAACAAAGGTTTACAGCGTTTATTAGATTAAAAAACTAGGGTTTTTGGGAACGTGCTTAATCTGGCTATATTTTAGTCTTTGAGATTGGGTTTTTATGTACATATGGATTCAGAATTGAGATATCCTTCAAGAGATGTGGTGAAATGCTATGATTTTGGTTGTGATTATTCTCTTGGGGCATGTTCTTCAGATCCTTGGACTAGAACGGTGAAAAGAAAGTTCAACGAATTCAAAGAAGGGAACATCATGTTGTTACGAGGTGCTTCTGATTCATCTTCAAACGCCAAGATACTTGTTAAGAATGAATGTGCAGCTTTACTTGAGGCTCTTTCTAGCCAGAGGAAAACTGTTAAAGATCTTCATTTAGAGCTTAAAGAGGAGAGAAACGCTGCTGCATCAGCAGCAAATGAGACAATGTCGATGATACTGAGGTTGCAGAGAGAAAAGGCTGAGATACAGATGGAAGCTAGGCAATTCAAAGCGTTTGCAGAGGACAAAATGACACATGACCAAGATAAGCTCTCCATTTTGGAGGGTTTGTTGTATGAGAAAGAGCAAGCTATCGAGGCATTGACTTATGAGGTCGAAGCATACAAGCATAGATTGTTGAGCTATGGGCTAACCGAAGCGGAGATACATGATCAGATACTTGGTTTTGGCAGAGACTCTAGCACGGTCGGTATTGATGTTTACCCGTGCAAATATACTTCTTTGAATTGTAGTGTAGATGAGAACCCGAGCGGACCAGATGGTAATGTTGAGATTGAAGAAAAGGTGATAGTTGGTCAGTCTCCAAGATGGCCATATTATGATCCAAATTCACCTTTAGGAACTGCAAAGGAAATAAAGGGGACATTTTTCACAGACTCTCCAATGTCTAGTAGTAGTGACAGAGTGTATACTATCGACTCCATTAACGTGGGAGTTTCTGAAGTTAAGATTGATGAGGAGCCTAATAAGATGAGTAAGGGAAGGTTAAATGGTGATCACTGGAATTCTCTGAGATACCAAGAACCGTTCACAACTCAGCAAGGAGTTAACGAGCCAGATATTGAGAAGCTTTACACAAGGCTTGAAGCACTTGAAGCAGACAAGGAATCATTGAGACAGATCATTGTATCGATGCGGACAGACAAAGCTCAGTTAGTGTTGTTGAAAGAAATCGCACAGCATTTAAGTAAGGAAACCAGCACAACAAACAGGCGAAACCCGGTTAACAAAATGCCATCTTTTAAAGGATTCTGCGTAGTAACGGTCTTCAAGGTAAACAAATCAAAACAATCTCTCCTATCAAACTCTCACATGTTGCATACTGAAACTGCGCGCGCCTAAATTTCGCTCTTCCTTCATTCTTGTGTTTCAGTGGATTGTGTCTTTCGTTTCGTGGAAAAGAAAAGCCAGACGAAGCAAGTAAGCAGATTGATGAGTAGAAAATGCTTGCTTTGTGGTGTCGAATTCTGGTAATTACAGTTTTCTGATGAATTCAATTATAAATTGCATTGCAGGTATGTTTATGAATTGTCAGCAAATAATATGGGGATGCTTATGATGCTAGGCGAGGGATCTGGAACTAGGAGATGGAGATGTTTGACAAGTTCACATGTCTAGAATTCCATTTTCTGTCAGGTTTCTTTGGCTTAGTTAGTGCAAAATGAAGATACAGTGCTCTGTACTGCAATCAAACATGTACGGATGGGTTCAGAATCTGGTTCAATTTATTAATCCAAAGTTAATTTTTTCCCCTGTTTTTGGACTCTTGCATCTCCTCCTCACGCCGAAGTTCATAGCAGGGTTTTGATAAAAAAAAAAGTCACTCCGATGCATGAATAAAATAATGATTCAAATCTTGTGCAACGCCAAAGGGAGTTTCACGATGTCCAGCCAAATTGCCAAGAAAAATTATGATTAGGTTAATAATTTGATTTTAGGGGACATTCATACATATAATGAATGAAAACCTGGATCAAAAGAGGATTCAAAGCAAATACAGATCACGAGGGTGACAGTGAAACCGTGTAAGACTTGTTGCAATACTTCAAGCTCTTGAGATGGCCTGATCGAAGCTGAGGACAGATAACAGCTCCAGGAATGCCAGATGCATCATTTGTTTCTCCTGTGCCTTCTGTGACTCGAGACTCAGGGTCAGTATTTTCAGGGATTTGTCGCAGACCAATGTTTAAGTTAACTGAGGTTGGTTCAGTCACAAAGCTGAAATCAAATCACAGAATGTTAGCATTTCCTATCAAGACTTCAGTTTTGGTTAGGAAGAGAAGAGAAGAGATTTTGAATTAACGAACCTGGCTTCAAAATTTTGTCCATTAGCACCCACACTGGCACAAATATTGCTAATAATCCACGGTGGAATATATCCGCCTTTAATCTCGACCATGCAGCAACTTGTATGTTCTGCTTTTACCATCTCCATGCACTTGATCTGGAGATCAAAGAACAAGTAATCTCAAAATGTTACCATATAGGATAAGGATGTCGGCAAGAGAATCACAAACTACAGAGCAAAGCAACAAATGTGTGAATATACCTCGGGAGAAGACAGTGCAGCATTCTGAAATGGCACTGGTGAATATAGTACAGGAACATCTGCAGTGGGAAGAAATCCAAAAGAAGACCTATGCATGATAGAGAAACAATGGTTATATACATCAGTGAAATTCGTTAAGAAGATTTATGTGCACAACATGTAATTTCTTATTCAAAAAATGTTCATACGCACCTATAATTTAACAGAAGATCATACAATCCATGAACGCTCTCATTTCCGACAAAAGCCAAGAATGATTCTGGAGTATTATCTATGTTTGAGACGGAACGCGAGCCACGAATCTGCATCCATTACAAGGAGTCAGAAAAATACGCCAATAATCTCCAATATACAAAAGCAGGTGCTTCACATGGTTCATTACAGTGGAATACACACCTAGACAAAAGTATATTTCCTGAATAGGTCACTAAAGTCACACAAACCTGGCCAAGGTTCTGATTCTCTATCTCTGAGAGTTCAGCAAGATCTTCAACTGTGGTCTGATCCATTTTAGTTTTGCAGAGAGGCATAGAGTAGCAGATATCCTGTGAAAAACATAAAGCAAATTTAGTAAAAATTAAATTTCAGAAAGTCCAGTCAAACTAGGAACTTGTTCCGAATACCAAAACTGATAAAAACAAATGCGATAGTAGATCAGCATGCTGCAACCTAGTTACACTAGTTTAAAAGTCTCAAGGAACGCAAAACACAAACATTCTATGTACACTAGATAAGGCAAAAGGCTTAACAATACTGAGGTGACATATCTTACGAGGTCTTTAAGCACGGCTCTCAATCTTCTAGTTGACTGGGTGATATAGCCATTGCGTGAGCATTTGACACCCCCTGACTCACAGCTTTCGGTGAACATTGCCACAAACTGAGAAGTACAGACTACAAGCCAAATAATGCACAAATAAGTTTAGTTTTATTTCAAGAGTAAGGCATACATGTCATTTACAACAAGAGAGATGGAGAGTGACAAAGAAGCTGTGCATGAAAGTTCACATTTGAATAGCACTAAAGGTTAATTTGACTTTCTATGCATCTTTCCCAAGACAGAAAAGTAAATTCAAGGTTTATACCAAGATCTTCTAAACAGACTTGTTAGAGGTAAACAAAACACAGAAGGATCTATGTCTCTGAGGAAAAAATTCCACCTACATGTAACAACAGTATGTAAGCATTACAGGTTTCCAGTGCCATTGAAGTTGTCTTCATTAACCTAGTGCGTTATACCTAAAGAAAATCACATCCAAAAATAAGATGGAATTACCATAAAATATTTTGCAGAGATTCTTCCGAAACATAAAATATAGACTTCGAAAAGCATCCTCCCATGCCAATTTTCGATTTTGTAGGAAATCAACTTCACCTAAATAAAGCAAAATGAGGATCTCTTTATAAAATTCAGAAGGAAGATGACTAATAAGAAGGCACAACTGATGAACTCTTAATAACAAACCTCTGTCTGATCCAGATGCTACCAAGGCTGATATGAGAAAAGGTGGCAAGGTGGACTGAGGATAAACCCATGAGTGTAGCGACATGGAATTTAACACCTGGGAAACAACATCTGATCCAGAACTTCTACTGTTATCTTGATTTACCACATTACACGACAGCGACTTCAGCTGTGGCATACCATTGTAGGTGCTACCCATGAGTGACCTATGTAACCTAGAACAACATTAGAATGAAAAAATAATACACTAAATTAAACTTCAGCCTCGAAAGAAAAAGGTTAAGTCAACAAGATATAATAAGAAAAAAGAAGTGAAAAATAAAGGGAATACTGCTGCCTGATAACAAAACATATTTTTATCTAGCCTCCTCAATAAGTCGTCTGTATTGAACTAATACGAGAGGTCAAGGAGGAATCACTAAGATTCATCTACAACCAATATAAGATTCTGTTCTTATTACACAATGTACATGAATATCAGATATAGCTCTACTCACCAATTTAATGAAGTAGAGGAAACAAGTCGAGCATAAGTCTTCATGGAAAGGTCCAGAGGAATCTTTTGCCCAGGAACTTCAAACTCGGACATGAAATTTCCACTTAATGAGGCCGTATCAGATTTCCCAGTTATATCACCAGGATGATCCAACAATGGTTCACAAGTGGCAAGTCCTTTCAGTGCTTTGCTCTGTTGAAACATGACATCAGTTTCACCAGGACCAGATACATAACTATCTGACAGATTCAAAGGCTACCGAGTGAAGCATACCATATCAATATCTGGCAAGAAGGATACTTCTTCACCCCTGGTAGAAAGTTCTGTGACACTGCGAAATATGCTCTGACTACATCTCTCATTTGTTTGACGAGCTTCAGCCTTAATATCATCAGAAGCTTCAGTAGAAGCATTATTGTCTTCACTGCTAAGACATTAAAGCATTAGCATATATTAAAGCACAGACAGTAAGCTTACTCAAGACAGAAATTGCCTGATGGATTTTACCGAATAAGTTGTCTTTTGTTGGCAGCAACATTTGAGAGTAAAGAAACATTGATTAGGCTGTTGGATTGCTCTTTGGATCCATTTTCCTGTGGTAAAGAAAAATGAACTAATAAAGAGAATGTGTACTAAACTATAAAGCGACTTTTACATATTTTTCTTCTCAAAAAATCAAAGGAACCAAGAATTAGAATCAGAACGGTCATGAACCTTAGAGTTTTCTTTGCCAGAGAGCATCCAAGGCCTAGCCTTTTTGACAGGGTATAGTTCATCCATGCGCATCTCTATGTATTTTGGATTCTTCGAAAGCTCTTGTTTCTTGAGCCCATTTTCCGTGTCAGCATTACTGCCACGATGATCTAGTAAGAAAGATATAAGTTTAAAAACTTGACAGGATGATGACTTTTACCTTTTGCAAGGGCGCAATGCATCAAAAGCCACTTCAGCTTGGTCCACAAAACCAGTCCGTTTCAGTTGTTCACCCTTTTTAGTAAGAAGGGTATTTGAATGAATAATCTTCAAAGATAACTTTCAACTCAACGAGGAAGGCAGGGAAACAAACTTACTCTCAGTTCAGAAGGCGTCTTCCGCTTAGCTTTTGCCGCAGCTTTGGACCCTCCATTGATCTGAAGAGAACTACCAAAAGCACCAGGAGCAACTACTTTCGCCATTTCCAAAAGACGCTGTTTGCTTGATCCCCCAATTTACCCTACTCAAAGTTTTCCACAAAAAATCACATCAGAACATCTGAGGCACAATTTAGTATTTGTTTATCCCATCCTAATTTCATTTATCATTATTACAAATCCATACGATTCAACATCAATAAGTTATCCTCACAACACAAAAAAAAAGAAAAAAAAAACCTTATGAACCCTAGAAACTGGTGAGTAGCACCAGCGAAGAACTTACAGGCGAATAAATCTTTCCAATTATAAACATAAATCAGAGAAAGGAGCATACTCACCACGCTCGATTATTAATCTCTTAGCGATGTAAACATTGAGACCCAGCGGCGTAGCGGTAGCGAAATCGATGTCGCCGAGTACGAGCTCGTCGTGGTATGAATCTCGACGGCGACGGAGGCTAGGTTTTTTCTTTATTCTCTTTGTAAATTTGGGGGAAAACAACAAAAAAAATTGTTGGAAGTGAAGTGGGAGGGAAGAGGAAAGAGCGTCAAATCGGAAGCTTTTTAAAAAAATTTGGTCGAAATTTTTTGGGATTCCCTCCTCTCATGTAATTTGTAACAGTAAAATTAACGCCGTTAGTTTATTAACGTTGACTAAATATCTTTTTGTATGTTTGGGTCAAACGACGTTGAGTAAAAATATATTTGAAGATGAAAGTATCAAACCAACAGTCTCGAGCCATGGATTAGTTTAGATTTCCCGGTTCATAAAATATAAAAACAGGATTGAAACAGATACAGACGGGTTTGGTTTAATACAGTTTTGGTTGTTTTTTTGTCGGCTGAAATTCATTAAGAACACCGAAATGGCACAAGGTCATACAAAAACAAAGCTCTCAAAACCAGAGCAACACAAACCAGATTAAAACAGCAAATTAAATGAAAAAGGGGACTATCTCTCTAACCTCGATACTAACAGATACTCGACAACTCTGGATATTACATGTTTTCTTATATTACACAGCCTAAATCTCTACCTAGTAACAGGTGACAACACAAGTACAAGCCTCAAATCCATCAAGCCACTTCATCGTTTACTTCTCTTGATGCCTGCCCATTGTTTTCACCTGAAACACAAGATCCAACCATTCTGTTTGAATCCAGACTCAATTTAGAACCCCTTATGAAGAAATCCACATAATTCCCTTTTAAGCAAAACACAACAAGCAAACACTACACCTATCCTATGTTATTAGTTATTACTACCATAATAACAGAAAAAAAAACAAGAAAAGAGAAAACACTATGCATTCAGAGAAACAACACGTCAGCTTTCAAACCAGTAGGCATTATATTATAGTTTAAGCATTCAAGTATAAACAAAATAAGCAGATTTACCTGAACCATGCCTGAAGCAACTACATCTAGGATGTAAGACATATTGTTGCATCCTCCTCGCCTAAAGACACAACATAAGGCCGAACTTTGAATGTTTCAGTTATCGTATAGCTGAGCTCGTAATCCACAGCTTTCGTCCCAAAAATACTGAACCTTCCTGCGCTGTTGTAAGCAACCTCGGCATCGGTTCCTTTCCTATAAACTACTCTAGCCCGGTTATTCTCCTTGTCAACTTCAGTTTGCGACTCCCTTATTGGTCCGAAATGCCTGAACATTTTACTCAGGCTCTTCTCAGGAGGTATAGTATCCGCTTCAGAAAATTTCATTATAAGCTCAGCTGGTGCATTCTCATCAAAGTTTGCCGGTTTGTCTGAGGCTGAAAGAGGAATACTGATCTGAGACTGTCGTCTTCTGTATGGTCGACGAGTCCTTTGAACCTGAACAGGTTTCAACTCAACCGGCACAACTTGATAATCTTCTTTCTCAGTAGGTGGCGTTTGCTCTTCACCACCACTATGGATCACCCTGTCAGTCCAGTATGTGTCACCCATTTCCTCAAACTCAAATGCTTCCGTTCCTCCTACATTAGAATTGGATGGTCTACCTCTTTTATTGCTTACCTTTCCCGGGGTAACTTGCTGCAAAGCCGATGAGTTTCGGAAATCTAAGAAAAAGCCAGCAGCAATGTCAGATACAACATGCTCTTTTACAGGGCCTGTTGCTGCACAGTGAAGCTGGGATACAAAACTTTCAACAGAAAGAGTTTCATCACCGAAGTTACTACCCTTCAAAACTGAAGGAGATCCTGCCATCTGACTAGCAGCTCTGGCTATGCATGCACCGATCTTAAAAGACGGCCTTTGGGCAAAAGACACCTTCGCAAATGAAACAGTCTTCCTACCTTCTCCTGATAAATCCCCAGTCAGGACATCAGCCTTTCGTTTCACCCCATTGGTTTTGATGTCAGAACCAGCTTCTTCATCAGCATAATCAGAATTGTTGAGATTTTCTTCCATTTCGGTATCTTCCTTTTGGTTTGGATCGATACTTGGAGTTTCATGAGTAATGTCATCTTCCTCTCTCATTGTGTCTTGTTGATCTGCTTGCTTCTTATCTAAGCATTCAAGATCCTTATCTTCTTGGTTACTTTCAGATCCCAAAATTGCATCAGAAGCCTCTTTTGAAAAATCTGTAGTAGCAGCAGCTGGAGATTCTGATTCCAAAGCAACATGGGCTTCATTCGATTCATTTTCAATATCCACCGTGGCAACTTTCTCTGCAATGTCAGTAGCTTTCGTATCCTCTTTCAAAGATACATTCCTGGTTTCGGTCTTAAGGTCTTGTATATTTCTTGACCAAGATGATACACCACTGAAATCAATAAAGTTGGTAATATCAGAACTTGGATCAAAAAGAGCATTATGATCCACCGGTTCAACTTCACCTGTAGCAGAATCTTCAGTGGGACTAGTTGGGTTTGCTAAATCAGCAGATTCGATTGTTTGGGTGAGATTAGTTGCCATATCAACATTATCTTTGTCTTCATCAATTTCGATTTCCTTTACAAAACTGGAATCATTCACATCAGCTATTGGAACATCCTGGATTTGTATCACACTTGCACCAGCAGATTCATTGCAAGCATTATCCAAACCGTCACCTACTTTAACATCCTTTTCCACCTGTTCCTCTGCTGCATAATCGATTTCCATGGCTTCTCCGTTTTCTTCTTTTTGATAAACATTGGTTATTCCTTCTTTATCATTTATTTCAGCAGCAGAGCTAACTTCTGAAACAGTACCTAGATGACCTTCCTTCATTTCACCTTTCTCTTCCTCGTCCTTGTCTTGTTCGCTATGAACACCCGTGTCGTTAGTTGATTCCTTCTCTTGATCAGCTCTATCTTCTGCACCAGAAAGCGTCTCACCATCGACTGAACTCTGCTGGGTCTTTTCAGTTTGAACATCTTGTTCAGTGGCATCACAAGCAGCACCGTTATCTTCAACTTCAAGTTTTGCCTTCTCATCATTCACAGCAGAGGTTACAGTCTCCTCATCTCCTGCACCATTCTCACTCTTTACTTGAGACTTAGCCGTCTCACCATTCATTTCAACCTCACCGACTCTCTGTACATCCTTAGAAAGCTCAGAGCTCTCTACGTCATCTACCAGCTTCACCTCAACAGTTCCAGCATCAGTAGAGCTAATTGTCTTCTCAACGTTATCGTCAGTGTCAACCGCACCACTCTCCTCACCAACAGTATCCTCAACACTTGCAACATCAACTCCAGTAGCTGAAACTCCATCATTTGGGTTTACATCAGTCCCACTAACACCTGAATCCGAAATCTCTACTGTATTGGCATCCTCAGCATCTAGGGTTTCAGCTTTAGAAGATAAACTTTGCCCCTTACCAGCTTCCTCCATGGGCTCTCCGTAATCACCAACAAACTCACTTTCCTCTCTCTGTTCCTCCATTGGAACTATCTGAGTGCAAACTCAAAATTACTCAACATATATACATCGACGGATCTTATAGAAAAGACAGCTAAATTATCATGAAAAGTTCTAGATTTCATAGAAACCAGAAGTGTAATTAACAACGAGAAAGGTGAAATTGACGAAATTACCTCAAAAGACGTTGCGAGAATTGGAGAAGAGAATAAAAAAGGGAAGGGCTTGGGCCTCAGTTACAGAGACCAGCGTGTGTTGAAGAAGAAGAGGTGATGCCCGAAGAGAGAGACAACACCTACCGATCCATTTAATCGAAACCTGACTTTTTATCTTTGAGATGAAACCCTCACCTTTTTAACAAATGTTGTTTTAACCCGATTATCTTATTGTCTTCACTTTTAAGAACAAACTTCTCAATTGTTACTGAAGGAACCTTTTTCGATTTTCCGTATTTGTGCTTTTCGAGTTTAATGGTGTGCTAAAAGAAAACCTTTTGCATTATAAAGTTAGTTATAATTTATTGTGGGCGTGGACAAACAAAAATTCAGAACAAATTTTTACGAGAACGGGAACACGACGGGAATTCAAAAATAACAAAAGATATTTTATTTATGTCT
This sequence comes from Cardamine chenopodiifolia, assembly GCA_963922655.1. Classification (NCBI taxonomy): domain Eukaryota; kingdom Viridiplantae; phylum Streptophyta; class Magnoliopsida; order Brassicales; family Brassicaceae; genus Cardamine; species Cardamine chenopodiifolia. The sequence goes on from OZ000463.1 coordinate 15,482,824, forward strand.
CATATAAAATTTGTGACATAAACGGGACGGAACGGAACATAAATAGGAATTTATAAAAAATAAAATATTATGCAATATATATAATAATAAGGAAATTTGCTCTAAACATATACGATTTTTTAAAATTTAAGATTCAATATTTATGAGATATATAAAAAATATTATGCATTATATATAATTTTTTTCTAATGAAATTTTGGCAATTTTCGTTCTCGTCCCGTTTCTAAATGAAAATCAGAATTTTCTATCATATGGAAATACATTCTAAAATGGGACGGGAATTTCCGACAAAAATAGGATGGTACAAGAGGGAAATTATGCCCACCCCTAATTTATTGTATGGATATATTAACTGTTTGTTTATGAATATAACAAATTATGTAGATATTTAGCTAACTATTTGTGAAGAAAATTAATTATGCCTTATCAAAAATATTAAGTACGTGCAGTTAAATTTTTTTTTTGGCGTCCAATTATGTGGAGTTAATTATATGTAAATATATTGTTAATTGAATGTCATGAATACAATTTATGTGAGTGTACTATTAACTATTTGTGAATATAGTAACTTTATATGTAGAAGAAAATAAAATACGTTTCGCAATTGTGGTGGTGTTATCCATAACAATGAGGCAAGGGAAAGAGAAAGTGAGAGAGATAATTTGAATTGTGTTGGTTTTTCTTCAAGGATCTAGACTATGAGTTGAGTTTGATTTAAAACTTTTCTGTAATCTTATATGTCCCTTTTTTATTACTCTTAATTATGGAAATAAACTGTTAATATCTCTAGTTTTTTCTCTCAGTTATGTTACTCACCCAAATTTTCCCCTTTTTATTCATTTTATATAACTTTTACTTATAAGTTTTCTACATTCAAACAAGTAGATACTAGTCTCTTAAGCAAGGGCTGGCCCAAATACATGGATGTGGGTCAGCTGATACCCCATTAATTTTAAAAGAAAAAAATTATAGTATGAATTTATTGATTTTAAGTTGAATTTATTGTTTTGAACCCACAAAAATTTAAAATCTTTTAGCTCATCTTATATTGAACCGACAAACTAAAAAGTTAGTTTATTTGTTTTAACATTTACGTGACCCAAATTGAAAAAAACCTATTTTTAGTTATGTTTTGACACCAGTAAAAAAATTTTCTGGATCTTCCACTGTTCTTAAGTATTTTTTTTCCCTTAAAAATTGCAATCAATACCCACAGACACAATAAAAGAACATGTAGAAGAAATGCGGGGCAGTAGATGTGGCCGTGGTTGGGCTAGCCTAGGAGATACATGTAGTCTCATCGTGACTTTTCCATAACTAAGTAGAAGTGTAGAACACTTCATAAAGTGAATTAGTGGTTTTTTGTCCAAAAAAAAAGAAAAAAAAACTCATTAGCTTGCTTCAATGAATAAATTATTAAATGTAACAATATTTAATTATAGAAATACATGTCTCTAATAAAAAATTAATTAAAGCACAATTGGTGAGATGGAGAAAATTAATGATTTTGGGCTGTGTCGTTTGATCAACAGCTTGTAGGCTATCAATTTATGGTCTTCTTCTGTATGTTTTCTCCTCCAATTCCTATTCAACAGTCAAAAAGCAAATCTTTATAATATCAGTTTATTATATTTTCCGACATACGAATATTATACAATCTTGCATGTAAGGGCCCTTTTCGTTTTTATTAACCTATAATCCCCAAGATCCAGCTAAATTATTACAGAGACACGTGCTACACCGAGGGATCATGTGTCAAAGCAGAGCCTAGCTAGCTGAGGGTGGATCCATGTGATACAACATCATGGACACATGAGGCCATGACTGACATCAAATTTAATAGCGTGACCAACTTGTGTATGCATGTGTGTGTGTGTCATCAGATTTATTTGTGCATATATGTACCGTAGCAAAATAGATGGATAGACAGAAGCTAGATGATTAAGTGATTCGTAGTAAAGTACAGTGGGACTAAAAGAAAAAAAAACACTTTAATTCTTTTTATCGTGAATAGAACAATTTAACAAATCTAAATAATTTTTTGTACTATATAACCATAATACTACATAATACAAACAAATAAAACGAATGATGTTGACGTGAACAAAAAAAAAATCTAATGATGTTAACTAAAGAAGTAAGTGAACAAATGTTAAATTTGATAAATACTTTCAAATGATAATTGCAATAGTACTTAATTACTTAGCCATATATATACAGCATTTTTGGATATCATTTTACCAAAGAAGCTTTCATTATAAGGTTTAGAAAATACAATGAGCAAAATACCTGACATGGGAGGAGTGGAAAAGAAAGGGGTTTTGGAAACCCGATGGCTTGAGATTGATGATAAGGGTACACAGTGTAGAGAGGCACCATCGGACTTGCCCCAACCACAACTCGTCCTCCACTATAGATTTGATGGTGGTAATATTGCGGTTGCGGTTGCATTGGTGCATAGTGTCCGTTCATATAGGTTCCTCCAACGTATCCAACTCTCTGTTCATTCAATTCCATGATAAAGAATTTTATATCGATTTTTAAAAAAAATTAGAAATCATAAATAAGACTTACTTGATTGAAGGCCATGTTCGGGGCGACGTAGGAGGAAGGGTACCTTAATTTAATATCAAGACCAGAGTAATCAAATACCTTAATAATTAACTTACGTACATTTTGAATAAGATTAGACCGTACGTCGAAAATAATTTACCCATAGAAAGGAACGGCTTGATGATGTTGTTGTTGAAATTGATGTTGCTGCTTTGTGAATCCAGATGGGTAGTACCATTGAGCTTGATTCCCTACATGTGGTGGTGTGGCCCTGTTCCCAGTTTTTGGTCCTTCACACGTCAAAACATCATTGATGACAATGTTAAAATTGGTTTTGAAAAATCTGAATCATGGCAAGGTAGTCTTTAGATTCCATTCATATCAAGATTTAATCCTTAACAAAATGTATTCCTCGATTAAGTTTTTTTTTCAAGACCTGCCTAGATTAAGTTTTTTTTTTTCCAAATTAAATTGTAAGTGTAACTCTTATAAGTGCATGTAACGCCCATATACATGCCATCACAATTCCCTAAGAATTTTTGCACAGAGTCATGATGTTGTTTTGGGATCATCCGATATAATTAATAAAAAAACCTCTCCGCATAGAAAAATTCCTATATGATATTATGACCAATTACGTGTATATAAAATTTTGATACATGTTTTTATCAAAAGAAAAAGTTTTTAATACATAAGGAAATTTCGATAGACCTTGTTGAGGAGGAGAAGACATGGTGGGGGATTTACGAAGGCGGCCACCGAGGGAGGCGAGATTGCAGTTGGCACGGCGGCCATTGATGATCGGAGTCGAGTCTTCGCAAGCTCTCTTAGCGGCTTCCGCATCTTTGAAAGTCACCTACAAAAAAAAAACATCAATGAGAAACAAAGAAAATAGAAATGAGATAAAGAAGAAAAGAGAGAGAAGAGGAACAGACAAAGCCATAGCCTTTGGAACGACGGGTGAGTTTGTCGGAGATGATGACAGCCTCGAAGATGTCACCGTACTTGATGAAATGATCATACATTGCTTCTTTGTGAGTGTCCCAAGCCAATCCTCCTACGAACAGTTTGGTCAGCTTCGTGTCTCCGAAACAGCCGTTCACGTTGTTGCTCGTCGTCATTGGATCGTGTGTGTGTGAGAGAGAGAAAGACAAGAGACAGCGAGGTAGAGAAAGAAGGAGAGTGAATTGAATTATATAAAATAAATAAAGGGAGAATAATAATAAAGAAGTTGTGTAAAATAAAGAGTGACAGATTGGTGGGTCAGGTCATTCTTAAGTCTTAACGTGATCACTACCTTCCCAATCCACAATCCGTTTCGGGTGCGACTGCAAGAACGATGCAATTTGGGAAAGTTGCGATTAGCTAGAATTGTGAATACAAGTTTGATGTGTTGTGATACGGTTATTCTCTGTTTTGAAGATCGCGATTTTTTAATCATACTTTGTTTTTGCATTTTTTATAAAATATATTTTAATATATGTTTGTTTTGAGATTAAAAATGTATTATATAATTATTAAATGTATAAAATGTTTACTACGTTTTAATTCAATGAATCTTAATAGACATCCCTCCCAAATATCATGGGAATAGAATTAAATCCTATCAGTACTAAAAATAAATTATGTTCGTCAGAAATATATATATATATATATATATATTCCTAGGAACTAAAAATATATTTCCGGCGAATATAATGTTTATCTTTAGTTGGGCATAAATTTTAAACTATAATGGACAACTAACAATAGCCATTACCTTTGCAGCAGGAGTAAATCAGTTTATCAGGTCAGGCTCCTTCTGCACTAACAATAAACTGATTCAGCAATGGCTCGGGGAAGAAATTTAGCAGACATGGAGATTTAGAGGCAGCCATTACAGCGATTGAGAATTTTAGATTGGTTTTGGCAGAGACGGTTGCTGCAAAAATGCCCTGATATGTTTTGTCTTGCTTTGGACTCGGAGCTGAGGAACTGCAAGATAGGATGAGGAGTACTCATATGTACGAAGCATCAGGAAGAGCTTATATATATTTTCTGGACTTAGCTCACACTCATGGCAAAGAGCAACAGCGAGGGGAAATTCAAGGGACGGTTCGAGCTTTTTCCAGGCTGATCAGACTCCATCAATGGCTGAGATGCTGCGTCAGTCACAGGACATGTTTTTGGTTAGTCCAGCACATCATAGACTCATTCATCCCCTGCTCTCTTTTGCGTCACAACAAAATACAAGGCAAAGAACAAATTTTGACATCAATCCAATGCTTCTGCACGAGTAGTTAAGAGCCAAGCTATAACATTGGAAGGGTTCTCGTGTTTTGTAAGTAAAAGAAACAAGCAAATGCACGCCAAACGTTTGGAGGACTGTAACATAGATATAATGAATCAAATTGGTTTAGAGTTTTGGGCATGTGACGACTTACTTTATATAAATGTGTTATGAGTAAAAACTTCATTGCCTATATATACTCGAAACTCACAAATTGCACATACATATATTACTACTACACAACAACATTAACACACCACATACCAAGAACCCAACCAAAAGCAGACAGAAGAGGAGACACTATTCTCCAGCTAATGTTCTTAGCAAAAAGAAAGAAAAATAAGCTTTCTCGCAAAATAAATTTCCAAAGGGAAATGTCCAAATGGAAGAATGCATCTCTGTCTCTTTATGAATCATGGTCTACCTTTCTTCATCCTTGCATCTCTCTGGTTTCGGAAGTGGCTGAGAAGTTGCTGTGCCTGCAAAGAACAATAATATTTAGATATCTCGATCTATAAGAATCTGAACTTGGTGTGGTTTTCGCGTAACCACAGAAGATGAATATAGTCTCTACCTTCTCTTTTGCTCTCTGTGTACCAGACTGAGACAAGGCAACAAGTGGAGGTATGGCGCCTTCTTGCAAGACCAAAGTGCAAAACTTGGGACTGTTCAGACACAACTGAAGCAGCACAGAAGCTGCATTCTCTTTCCCTCTCTGAGATCCTGAGTCAACAGTCTCAACAAGCAATGGAATCCCACCTTCCCTCACGATTGCTTGACGCCCTTCTCCAACTGCAGAAAGATTTGCAAGTAGAGCAACTGCTTTATCAACCATCTCTAAATCTGGGTCTAACAGCTCCACAAGATACTTAACCGCCTTAGCTTGCACAATACGAGCCTTATTCTCATGAGTTATTGACAGACTGAACAAAGCAGAGGCAGCGTCTTTCTTTCCTCTAAATGTTCCCTTACCAAGAAGATTCACCAGAGCGTTTATTGCAGCGTTAGACTGGCCTATTCGTTCCTTGTTGACTGGCAGAACAGAGAGACTGAACAGTGTTGCTGCTGAATTTTCTTTGGCTCTGTCATTTCCTGTGTTCAAAACATGAACAAGCGGTTCTATCGTCCCAGCTTCTGCAATGATGGCTTTGTTTGGTTCGCTAATCGAAAGATTCAGAAGAGCAGTGACTGCGTGTTCTTGGGTTAGCTTTTCCTCTGAGTATAAAAGTGGCAGCAGTGGAGCGATAGCACCGCAACGCCCGATGTGAACACGATTTTCAGTGTTGCAAATGGTGAGATGACGTATTTCAGCTGCTGCAGCAGTCTTTACTTTGGTAGATCCACTTTTAAGATCTTCTACCAATTTTATGGTATGCGAAGTCAACATTGTTCCCGAATCATCTAAATCCTGTACAGAACACTCATAAGTCTTCACTGCGCTATACTCATGATTTACATTGCTTGAACTTTCTGAGTTTTTCTTGGGAGACATCTCACTGGAGCTTTGGTGGTTCCCTGGAACACTTTCAGTCTCATGTGTCACCGAAGGAACATAATCAACAGATGAGACAACACTGCAAACTGATTCACTCCTGCTGTGAGTGTAAGACTGCCCCGGAGACAGAAGTTCGAATATCTCAAGATCCTTGCTTTGAGATTCCCTGCATAAACTGGCAGGCACGTTGATCTTTAGTTTCTCAAACCCACTTTTAGTTTCAAATGATGATCTTGAGGTAAAACTGCTGCTCCGTAAAGAAAAACGAAAACTCTCAGTGCGGTTAAATTCATGAGAACCCATGTTATTAGCCATAGATGAAGCATCACCACCATCATACTGATGACCAGAGTTAGCAGCAAGGTTGATATTGTTTGCCTCCAACCAACTAGCAATCATAGCCTTAACCGTGTAATTAGGAATGAGTTCTTGATGAGTAAGCACATGCCGCGTCCTGGGACAAACAGCTAACCCGTTATCAAGCCATTTCTTAATGGATGTTCTGTCAAAGGTCTGTCCTGAAGCTACTATTACCGGATCCAGCATGAGTTCAGTTGACAAAGGACATCGAAAATACGGTGGTATCGAGACACCGTTAGCCAATTCAAGAAACTCTGTTTGAATCATGTGTTCACGGATGCACGAGACGAGATCCACCAATTGTTCCATTTGTTCCATTTTTTCTTTAGACTTGCTTGCTTGGAATCTTAATCTCTCCTTCTCCACAGCAATGCTTTCCTTTAAGAGATCCTGGTTTGATAGCAATCCAACCATTTGAATTATGCTATCCAGATGATGATTATCCAAAGGAACACTATCATCCTTCTGATTCCGTAAAGCATTCTCCATGTGTTCAGTCAATGACCCCTCTTGCTTAAAACTCTCAATCTCTTGCACGCAACACTGAAATCATTCCAAGAGATTAATACTAGGGGCTGCAATTAAGACACAGAAGACTAAAAAATGAAATATTTCTAGTATACCTCAACACCTTGTACATTTGAAGTAACCGGACTTGACTGTGATAAGTGAAGAAGTATGCGACTAATCTCCAGCGAACAAGTCTGGACCTTTCCCAACAAAACCTCGCATTGAAAAACCTGCACAAAGATTTCACTGAATAATGCTGAAAGATGCAGAAAAAAAAAACTGAAATGAGAACTTATTAATCAACTTACACCAAAAAGCTTGCTCAACTTCGGTGACCTATTCTCTAAGAACTCCTGAGCCTGGTTAACAGCGGAATCAAGATCTTCACACGCTTTATTTAAGCAGTCATCAGAAGGTATTTTGCAATCAACAACTTCATCAAGCAACGGTTTCAAGAGCTTCAACAAGAGAACCACATTTCCAATACATGTTTGGATGGGATTACACCTTATGGTTTGGCAGGCGACCAAATGAAGATACCGAGATATATTGTTAAGAAGACATCGAACAGGTACAGGATGATCCATTCAACTATCAAGCTGGAGACTACAAATACACAAAACACAATAAAGTGAGTGTTAGTTTCTTGATATTATCAATTGGATTTTATTGAGACTTTTATGCATATTATATGAAAAAGAAAGAAGCTGTATCTTTTTAGCACAATTACAACATATTAAAGCATTGACTTTTGACCAACTTGTCTGAAAATAAGACAGGACTAGATTCAGTCACCTCTTATGGGAACTGAAGAAAAGGAAGTAAAATTTTAAAACAGAAACTTGCGCACATTCATCTCAACAGATGTTTTCTGCTTTCTAATTTCTTTTTGCCTTATTTTAAACTATTTTTCAGTCTAATAAAGTGAGGGAGAACTATAGAAAATACGTATTCCTCTGAATCTAATAGAATTATCAAATCGATACTCTAAAAAGAATCTCAATAAACAAAGGCAATTCAATGAAATGGGACAGAACAGTGAAAACCCAGAAGAAACGAAACCAAAACCCTAGCTTTGTAATAATGTCGAATTCGAAAAAATGTAGCATAAGAAAGAAATATAAGTTTGAAATAACCAAGATTCAACTGATGCTGGAAGATAAACGGATTCGAGGTGTCAAGGGAACAAGGTGATGATCATTGGAGCTTCCAGGTAAATGAAGAAGAGTTTCCCAAATTATCCAAAGATTGGTTCTTTGCTTACACCAAGAGAGGAGAGAGAGACAGAGTGATGCAAGAATTAAGGAAAAGAAAAAAGAAGGGAACTAGTAAGTGTTAAGTAATGGCGGGGGGGCCAAGTTGGATTTTGCAGGTATCTCTATTTGCTGTCTAGTGTGTGTAGTAGTTAGTAAAAAGCTTGATGATATAAAATTAACACCAAATTAATTACTATTACAACCAATTTACATTGTTGCCTTGACAGAAGCATAGTGATTTTTAAATTGTTATTACTTTTAAGATTAGGAATGATGTCAAAGGAGAAGACGATTCATAGTCCTTGGAGATTAGAGTGTACAATGATTATCTTTTGTCAACAACATATCAGCCTTTTTTACACCAAAACAGAAAAGTCAAAGAAATGTTGGATGGTATGAAACAAATTAATGGGTGAAGCCCAACTAGTGGGTTAGGCCCGTTATTGTTTTGTAGTGAAACCGAGCCTTTTCCTTTTCCAACCTGAGATTTTTTTGTCTAAAAGCCAGATTAATTTCCTAAAGTCCAGAATTTATGAAGCATTCCTTGTTTATGGAGCCAGATTAATTTCCAATCTTTCTACAACAGGAGATTCCTTGTCTTAAAACCACATTAATTTCCTAAGTCCAAAATAATTCTCTAATCTTTTTTTCAACCAGAGATTCCTTTTCCAAAAGCCAGATTATTTCCTAAGTTAAAATTACTTCTCACTATTTATGGGGCATTGTGTGTGTGTTTTTTTTTACATTTAATCTATATTGGCTAGTCATATGACTGAAATCAATGATAAAAATGGTTAAAGGATTTATCATGGATTAAATGACTTTTGGCTTAGTCACATCTCTCAATTCCTCTATAAATAGATATCTCTTCCATAAAATTAAAATCTAATAAAATTCTCGATCCAATTCTCTTTGTTTTTCTCAAGAAACACATCTCCCTATAGTTTTGAAATAATTAAAATATGAAAAACATCTCCCTATAGAAAAATTCCAATTTTTTATCCGAACAATGGAATCTTCTTTAAGGGATGCATAACCATTAACCAATAGCAGAACTAATTATAGAATTTAAACCCAAAGACAGTAGCGCCAACCATTTAACCTCTCACAAATAGCAAGCAATTTTTAACCAACGAAGTTAAAAGTTAATAACTTAAAACGAAACATTTCAGCAATAGAGAAAGAACAGAACCAAAAATTCTTTGTTTTTCTCTCTTGATTGAGAGAAAAACAAAATTTTAAAAAAACTTAAATTTGGTTTGCAACTGATTTTCAATACTTTTGATTCTCTGTTTCGATTCGGCTTCAAGTTACGCATTCGAGACAAATACGTTTTGTGATATCAAATTCGTTTACGGGGAAGAAGCATTTCCAGTGGTAAAAAACATTTCCTGATGAATTTTGTAGTAGAAATTATGAATCGTTTGATGAAATCTTAAACTTAAAAAGGGCTTTGTAGAGAATTGGAAATGACTCAAACCGATGGAAGAATGGAAGGTTGGCTTTATACCATCCGACATAACCGGTTTGGCCTTCAGTTTTCCCGTAAACGATATTTCGTTCTTCTCGACAACAACCTTACGAGCTTTAAATCTGTACCATCCGATCACAATGAGGTTTGTCTTTTTCACTTTTCATATTTTTCTATCGTTACGTGGGATACATTTTGTTCATGTCTTATGGATTTTACGTGTAGATGTAAAATCAACATGAATAAGGAGAATAGACGAATGAGCCATTTGATGGCAAAATTATGTTCTTATAGTTTTGTTTCTATGTAGGAACCAGAGAGAAGAGCATCTCTAGATTGCTGTATTCGCGTTACCGACAATGGAAGAGAGAGTTTCCATAGGAAGGTACCAACTTTTACATACTAATAAGCCTTCATTTCTCTATTTTACAGAAGTTTAATAGTATATTTTTCCCATGAGTTGTTTCAGATCCTTTTCATATTCACGCTTTACAACACTTCCAACCATTTGGATCAACTAAAGGTTTGTTTGGCAGGATTTGTCTATTACATCTCCGGCTTCTGTTTTTCTTAATAATCAGTTAGTTTATTGTTATTATTTTTTCAACAGTTGGGAGCAAGTAGTCCTGAAGAAGCAGCCAAATGGATCCGATCATTACAAGATGCTTCACAAAAGGTTTTAAGAGTTATAACATTAGAAGATTTTAGAGAATCTTACACATTGGATATTATACGTTTTCAGGGGTTTCCTTTTCCGGATTGTGAATTTGTATCTCATGCTGAGAAGGGACTTGTGAAACTTGATGTAGCAAAGAGGTCACGCCGCAAAAACTCTGTGGACTGGACAACTTACTCATCGACAAATCACTCATTATTGAATGTCGAAACAGTAGCCCCTGAAACAGTAGCACCTGATGTTATTGCACCTTCACCATGGAAAATTTTTGGATGCCAAAACGGTAAGAAAAAGACAGATAATTTTCTTTGTAAACTTGTGATGCAAGAAACCGTTAGCCTTAACCGAGATTTTCAGTTTCAGGTTTACGCCTTTTCAAAGAAGCTAAAGACTGGGATTCCCGCGGAAGGCTAATGTTTACTTATTGCAGTTGTGAATTGTAATTGTTTTTGTATCTTAATTTCTTTTGCTGAAAAAACTCTTGCAGCATTGGGATGATCACCCTGCAGTAATGGCGGTTGGAGTCATTGATGGTACTTCAGAGGATATTTTCAATACGTTAATGTCTCTCGGTCCTTTACGATCAGAGTAAGCTCTACCTTTGATCTGAGAGCTTCTATAGGTCTAGTTACGGTATACCATGTTATCAAAAAATATTTGAGAAACTGAAACTTAGATGGATATATTACTTGTAGATGGGACTTTTGTTTCTACAAAGGCAGCGTGGTGGAGCATCTTGATGGACACACAGATATAATCAATATCCAGTTATACAGTGATTGGTTGCCATGGGGAATGGATCGAAGAGACTTATTGCTGCGACGTTACTGGAGAAGGGAAGAAGATGGAACATACGGTAACTTAATTCTTGATATTGTTCTTGAATAATTTGATGTATTGAATTTTCGGGTTTCTAACCTTCTCAGCCTTGACTTGACTATCACAGTGATACTTTGTCACTCTGTCTATCACAAGGATTGCCCACCAAAGAAGGGATACGTTCGCGCTTGTGTCAAAAGTAAAGTTTCTTACTTAACTCTATAAATTGTTTTTTTTCAGTTACAATCTCATATCCAAAGCTTTGAACTCGCAACGTAGGTGGTGGTTACGTCGTGACTCCGGTGAGCAAAGGGAAACAATCACTAGTGAAGCATATGGTAGCTATTGACTGGAGAAGCTGGAACTTATACTTGAGGCCAGCTTCTACAAGATCCATAACCATCCGTGTGGTTGAGAGAGTTGCGGCCTTACGCGAAATGTTTAAAGCGAAACAAGGACACGGTTTCAGTGAATTCGTGTCAGGAGAGTTCATAGACACCAAACCCTGTTTGTCCAATATCAACACTTTACCCCTTAAAAAAGAGGCTAAAGAGTTTTCTCAAGAGACTGTGAAGGCTGAGGAAATGGAGAAACCTACTCCAGCACGCAACAGTTTGATGGACTTAAATGATGCTTCTGATGAGTTTTTCGACGTTCCTGAGCCCAATGAGTTTACCGAGTTTGATAGCTTTATTGATAGCTCTCCTTTTTCTCATGGACATCAGGTAATTTCCAGCTTAACCAATGACTCTCACTTTGCTTATGGATCAAACTAATTTGAAATTTGTGTGTGTGTTTCAGATCAAGATACCATCACCAGCTGGCATTGTCAAGAAACTTCAAGATTTAGCCATTAATAAGAAAGGGTATATAGATTTACAAAATGTGGTTATGGAAGAAACTAGAACATTCTTCTATGGAGCCACTCTTCAAAAAGACCCAACTCTCAATCTGCCTTGTAGTTGGTCTACTGCTGATCCATCAACCTTCTTGATTCGCGGAAACAATTACCTAAAAGATCACCAAAAGGTAATCCATTTTAATGTATTTGTGTTCTTGATTTTCAAATGCAAATCAACACATGTGATTGATGATGTTGGTACTTCTCAAACGGTAGGTGAAGGCAAAAGGCACATTGATGCAAATGGTTGGAGCGGACTGGATAAGTTCGGATAACCGCGAAGATGATCTTGGTGGACGAGTAGGTGGTCTAGTTCAAGAATACGCAGCAAAAGGAAACCCTGAATTTTTCATCATTGTTAACATACAGGTGACTTTGAGAGCTTTTGTTCTAAAGAATCATTGATTTCTAATAGTTGAGAGATACTAATTAATACCAAAATGTGTGGATAAGGTCCCTGGTTCGGCTATGTACTCTCTAGCATTGTACTACATGCTGAACACTCCATTAGAAGAGCATCCAATGTTACAGAGTTTTGTTAATGGTGACGATGCTTATCGTAACTCACGCTTTAAACTCATCCCACATATCTCCAAAGGTTCATGGATTGTGAAACAAAGTGTTGGCAAGAAGGCTTGCTTGGTGGGTCAGGCACTTGAAGTCACTTATAAACGCGGCAAAAACTACTTGGAGGTAAAAACATGAATAAAAATTTGATCTTTCATGTGATTTGATAACAGAACCATAGTGTTTCTGCGCTTTTGTTTCTTTCTCAGCTTGACATTGATGTTGGGTCTTCAACTGTTGCAAGAGGTGTAACCAATCTTGTTCTTGGGTACCTCAACAATTTGGTTATAGAAATGGCATTTTTGATACAGGTAAGCAAATTAAACACAACAGTTTTTAAAGTAATTCGAATTGTAAGAGCAAAACACAATAATGACCATTTTCAATGTTTTTAACATGAATCAGGCAAATACAGCAGAGGAACTACCAGAATTGCTACTAGGAACATGTCGTCTCAATAATCTCGATGTTTCGAAATCTGTAAAAGAAAGATGAAGTAGCCCTAAGCACAAACAATAATGCAGGAGCAGAGGATATTTCGATTTTCGTTTCTCTGTTTAAGGAAGCTGTGTTTCTTTTGCCAATGTCAACTCGTTTTTAAATTCAAACTAAGGTGTAGAAAGGATCAGTAGTTTGGTTCTCTGTGTTATCTGATCCAACACTGAATAAGATTAAACTTGTTGATAAGACTGAAACTCCATTGGAGCTGTCCAGTTTAATATTTTGCAAAAAAAAAAAACAGAGGAACGAGTTTCGTACGCAACACTCAACGGCTCTGATTTTTCCTTAAGCCCTATTTACTACTAGGTTTTATACAATCACGTAGCAAAGACGATAAATCGTCCGAATTCTACTAAACCTTTCCTGAGTTTATCTCAAATACATTTTCTTTCTCAATTCAATAAGTACATTATTTAATTAAGAAAAAAGTTTTTATACTGGAATTATAGGACTACATAAAATATTAGAGTGAGTGTGATTAATGAAATACAAGTGTGGGGTTGAATAGCGTTGCGTGCCTCCGAAAGTAAAGGAGTCTATTTCAGTGGGTCACAGTTCCTCCGGTTTGTTTATCTGTCGGCACCGACACAGCTCTAACTATTCCTCTGTTTTGTTTTTCTAGTTTTTACCTATTTTTCTTTGCCTTTTTCTTTAAAAATAAAGATCTTTCGACTATGTATCATATTGTAATCTTTTTCACAAAAATACATTTTTCTGAGCTTCTATAACTGATTATTCCTATTTCCAAATCGAATATACAACCGCATACATTTATGATTTAACATTACAACGTTTTTTTTTTATCCTATGTTATACCCTCGTTTCATCATCAGAATTTCTATTTAATATATCACGGATGAAAAGATCTATCATCTACAACAGACAAATTTAATTTGCACACGTTCACTCAAAACAACGACGAGAAATTACTTCAGAACTGTTGCAATCACGATTAGCAAGAAGTCAAGTCTCCGGATATTGAACTCTAGATATTATACAGAATCACTAATCGTTTAGTCAACCACTAGACCATTTACAACTCCTACAACAATTAAAATCACCATAACATTGGCGGAAGAAGCATGTTACAATAAACTCTAAAGGTAAACTCACAGGAAAGCACATGTCTCGAACCTATTACTATTAGTTAACAGCAATTTTTAATCTATCTATATACACAGACTTACCCGCGTATAAAAAAATCCGGTAATCCCAGAAAAACAAAAGTATTCACTTTCTGAATGAATCATAAGAAGGCTCAGAGAAAACATAGGAAGAAGATGTGAACATATTAACTACGTGTTGAAAAACACCAAGACAGGCCTTCACGTTGATTAGTGCCAGTGGATATGTAACTGTACAATGCAAGTATAGAAAAATCACTAGATTGAATTATGTCTACAGTTTAGCTACTTTTTGTATGTAAAAACTAATTTATTGCAATTTCTCGTGCTTTCAAATATATTAAATATTTGAATCAAAGTTATGGATGCCGTCATGCGGTATATATATTATAGACGAGATAATGGAGAGATGAAGATGAATAAGAACAAAACAAAAATCGCAATATAAATATGAAATATTTGAAATGATTTGTTGGTAAGGTGAGTACGAGTGTTTCTATCAATACCAATATTCATCAAATTGGTAAGAGAGCGAGTCCATATTGCTGGAGACTCTGTATTTTTGTTTTATTCTCATATTTTCATTATTTCTCTGTTTTGCACATGATAATATCATGGAAGCACAAGCACCGTGTTAAGAAATTCGACACTCCACTCGACACATATCAAGCGTATTAGACGATAAATGATGATAGAAGTAAGGCAATACTTGCTATCGGTAGATCACAGATTCCTTGTCAACGATTTATATTTTATTTTCACGTCGGGGATCACTCATAGGCTCTTAATCGGTTGGCTTTTGAATTTATTAAAATTTCCTCAAATTTTGGTGTCAATTTCAGACGTGCTCTCAACTTTTCAAATTATGAGAATATACAGACATATTTATGTACCCTTAATGCTCAAAAGCATACGAATATAGACATAGTACCTAAAATATGAATGAGAAAATAAAATATGGAAACCGCTAATTAACCTTGCGGCTCATAAAGAAAAAGTTTTTTTTTTTTGTGGTTAAATATAGTAAATAGATATTAGCTGAAAGACCAAAAATAAGCAACGCACCATGAATATCCTATTGTATTCGTCCACCAACTCAGAAAGAAAGAAGCTATACCGACAAAAATGACGAAATGATTTATGAATATTTAATGACAGGTGAATCTTTCACTATTGGTGATTATGTGGCGAAAGATTGTAACTAACATCACGTCAAATAGCATGTATCAGAAAATTGCTAGAAATTTTCCATCACCGTTCATCGCGAATTTGTATAATATAATATCAATCGTGACTCCTTTGATTCATAAGTACAAACATTTATATTTACTCAAATCAATCGGGTGAATTGGCTTCGAACGAAATAAATTAGCATGTTTATGTCTGGATGCGTCATGGTACAATGTTGCCGGTGAAGTAACCAATGAACTAATTTAAAGATGGAGCTAAATTATGTCGAAGATGATTCATAATACCTTTGTTGTGGTTGCGAGTGATTTATATCTCAACATGTGTGTATGATGCATTCTCAGAATACGCATATTAGATCTTCAAGTATCTCCGAAGAGCATTGTGGTGATGTCCAAATATCCAAAGATTCCTTTTTTTGGGACAAGTCCAAAGATCTCTTACATCTGTTAGAGATAACAAATCATTTGATTAGTGATAATATTTTAAAATATTAGAGATTATCAGATTAGACTGTTTGACAAATAGCATCGGTGGCCAATTGAGTTTGAGAGTTGGCAACCGTCGTAAACGAATTAAAAAAAGGACTAGAGAAAAGTTGGTAAATTGTATTTATTTTTTAATATATAGAATAATCATATATAACAACATATAAATTTCTCTAATATACTCAAATTTTTATTTTACTATTTAAACCTATATAGCGAGAACATAACATGCATTATAGTGGTTTATATTACTAGTGAAACTACAGTAAACGCGGTAGAATCTTATCCAGTTACATCTTATATCAAATATGATTTTCATAAACTAAAAAATGGACTAAAAGTCCAGACTCTTATCTTTTTATGTTAGCAAGACCAAAATTGAAGGACGATAGCTGAACCACTTTTTATAATTGTTTTGGCTTACAGAACAATAAAATATATTTGCTGGTGTCTTTAGTTCAAATACCATGTGAAGAATTACTGACAAACTGCTTTATAACAATTTTTAGAGAATAGTCCAAATCACATCAAATAAATGAATATATACAAATATAAGTCGGAATATCGGATAAAAAGAGTTATATATTCCAAAAAAAAGCTGTGCATGTGGATGATTAGAGAGTAGTAATGATAATTGAACTGATCCATTGATCCTAGGACTTGTTGGAAGCGAGATTCTTGAGTGAGTCCTTCCTCGAGAGAGCTAGTAGAGTTCGAACACGACTAGGACCCACACCGTCACATGATCTAACGTGGAGATTGTTGGCCACGTGTTTGATACCCATTCGTTCGAGTTAGAAATATTCATTTGTCAGTAGGAGAGAACCGATCCCGAGGCAAAACCACGTGATTGCGAAATGATATATAATTTCAAATTGCGCCCTAATCTTCTTTGTTAATTAAAAATACGCCTAAACAGTTTTTTATAATAGTAAAAATGCGCGTGGCGCCAATCCCTATCGTATCTTCTCACGTATTTAGACAAAAGGTGGGTCCTAACGAAAACATGGGCTCTTACTTGCTCGCAAGTCACCCGCGCCTCTCACCTGTTCGGTGTGCACATGCTAACTCTCCACCGACTAGATACACATACGGTCGCATATCGTATATTATAAGTTATCGAATACGGTCAACCGTACAAAAATGTTTAATTACAACCCCCTACTCCGCCAACATTTCGGTATCATTATTACTTTATCCTGCTTATTTTAACTATAAATTATGTGTCACGGATTTGTATTATTCTTGTGATAGAGGTGTCAATTTTTAATTTATTATTATTTTCACAATTAAGTGTGACTTTATTTAGTCGTATATTTATTGAGATCATAGAAAGAAATCTATTGAGGAGTTTAGCCTTTTCTAATACAAAGCGTAGAATATGATAATGTGAATAATTCTTCAATAAATTTATCATTTTCTATTTTTATATGATAAATTTATTCCGGTTTAAAACGAAAGTCTTACCACATTCATGTATGGCGTTTCGTAAACCATTTACCTAATAAAACAAATTATTTTCACATTCATATATTTATATGATAAATTTATCATTTACCTAATCCTGCGAAAAGTAAGAACAATATACGTTGTTTGAACTATTTATTGGAACTAAAACTAATTTGGTTGGAGAAACTAGCGTTTTGTAAACAAATCTACTCGTTTTAATCAATATTAGTTGAGATGTCTTAATCAATTTAAGATTAATGATCCACATACATAAGAGAAACCTTTTTTCTTTTTATGCCGGAAGTTATAAGAACATTTTGGTCCCAACCATAGGCTGAGGTTCCAAATTTTTTGATAGCATAATTAATACGCATGCAATTGAATAAATGAAAAGCTCATTATAATGCATGAAGTGATCTCAACATACAACCATTGACTATATATACATATGTATATGTACAGTACGTGTCTTCATATGTTTACAAATAGAAATATAAAAACTTACAACTATATATATATATATATATATTGTCATTGGGAGTGTAATGGGGAAAAGTCTTTCAGAAGAAAGTGATCGTGTATGGAGTGAAGTCCAAGTTAGTTACTGCAAATGAGAACTAAAAAAGAAGAAAAATAAAAGAAAGAAAGTGAAAAAGTAGAGCCTTATAAAATCAGCATTAAATAAATTAAATAGATCGATCATGTAGTTGTTTTTTTTTCTTTAGGAAAGAGTGTGCTTGAAGTAAGGAAGCTAAGAGTATGGTTGAAGTTAGCTTAAGAAGATGGTGGTATAGAAGATAATCTCAAAGGAAAACTCATTGTATATGTCTAAGAATGTGAAGTTCTTTGGCTTGAATTCATTGTGTCTTTGATTTTTTTGGTGACCGTATATACTGTTCTTCACAAACTATTATATTAATTGTTTTTGAATTGATGTTGTACCATCATTGTTAAGTAAGACTAGAGACTTAGAAACAAATTCTTATGATGATATCTACCAGAAAAAAAATGATTAGATAATTTTATTGATTTTCAAGATATCAACCCTTCAATTATAGAATTTACTTTACAATACCCATATACTACTGCCTGCCTTTTTAGCTATCCAGTGAAAAAGTAAAGATCCAATTTAAATTTGCTTAAACTTCAGTGATATTCTTAACTAATTATTAAGTAAATAAACTTAGGAAATATTTGAGGGTTCAGATATTAAAAAATATTTGTCGTTGCGTCTTAAGCAAAAATGTACTGTCGGAGGGCAAATTCTTGATATTCTTTTTGGTGTGCAAATTTCTGAATTCATGAGAAACTTTGATGGGTTTTAATTATCTTAACAAAATGAAGTAATGTTAAATGTACATGCATAAGAAAATATAATATTGTAATCGCGAAGTCTAGTATTTAGTACTTTAATAAAAAAAATCTTAGAAGCTTTAAATTTTGTAACAAAAAAAAGAAAAGGAGAGATACAAAGTGGAGTCATGTTTCCTAAAGCCTACAAGTAATAGACTTTTATGTAATAATTTGACCCCAAAAAAACGTTAATTTGTATTTAAAAGAATCTCTACTTCGTTGAAATAAAAATAAAAATAAAGGTCTCTACTTTTACTTTCCAACACGTAGTCTGTGGCAAAAACGATGGGAAGAAAACTAACAAAAAAAAAAACAAGAAAAGAAAATGAGATAATATAAAATTGGAAATACATGTACGCGTAAACGTCGTATATATCCTTTGTGCAATTTCACCTTCCCATTATCTCATTGACTTTTCTAATGTATACAAATGGTAGGAGCAAAACCATGACTCTCTAGCTTAGAATTATGCGCGTTCTAGTTCTACGATTTCTTACCTTTTACCTAAAAACTAAAAAATCCTTATTCACTTTTTCTAAATACGTCAACTCTTTACTTAAATGACAAATTAGATGAAAACTCTCAACCTAAAATATTCAATCTTGCGTTACAATACATAAATAAAGCTTTTCCTTGATAACATAAAAAAATTAATGAGAAGGTAATATGTAGCTTTAATTTAAACCACTTAAACTTTAATAAGTTTTCACTTCAAACCAATATTATAAAAATTGTTAGACATTAGTTGGGCAATATTTAATTTATTATTAAAAATTAAATATATTATGTCAAATATGTATATATATATATTATTTTTATATTATTTAGTTTAATTTAATATTAAAATTACGTATATTATGTTGTATATATATATATATTGAAGTTATTATATTTATATAATTAAAAATGTTTAGTTTAAAAAAAATTAATTAGTTTGTTGATTAATCGGCAACTTAGATCCAACTTGATAAACCACCTACACTAGTTGAATTAGACCAAAACAATTAGGAAAATTACAACGGGGCGCTTAGACAACCTCGTTTCAGAATTGACCATTGAAAAACCATTGTTTTTCAAACAAAAACAACTTTTGAACAGCTAAGTAAGGTTTGTGAATAAAATCATATTTGGTAAAGTCTCAATGAGAAATGGAACCCACGTGAGGATTATGATATATATATATTTTGTAAGCCAGAGGATTATGATATATTTTAATTATGAAATGTTACATTGGAGATAGAGAAAGAGACTTCCACATGAAGACAGGGTAAGGAATGGTAAAATACAGCTAGCAAAACAAGTGTTTCTCGCACCTAACTCTTTATAATAATAAGAGAAGCCATTGCTCTCCATTACTCTCACCCATTTTTCCCAATCAATCACTCTTCACTTCTCCCCCACTCCTTACTCCTTTCTAAGCAATCTCTCTCTCTCTTCTTATATTCTCAAATTTGATTCTTTTTTTCTCTCTCTCTCTCATACGATCTGCAGAGCACTAAGAACAGAGGTTCGAATTCCTTCACATTCTTCATTTTGGCTTTTGTTTTTTTCTTTCTTGGGAATTCTTGAATTTGAAATGGGTTTTAGGTTTCTTTGTGTTCAAAATTTGGTTTTTGCATAGTTAAAAGATGTGTCGGTGGGGGCAAGTCTAACCAAAACTTTCTGATTTGGGTTTTCTAAACACTCTGTTTTTGTAACTGAAAATTTTGTGACTTTTCTTGTTTTTTTTTTCTCATTTCACACAACCAATTCTAGAAGATAATCAAGAATGCTTAATTAACGGGAGACTTTTGACTTTTAGACCCATTCAGTCTATTGTAATTGAATTGTGTGCATAGAATAGAATGGTCCTCATCATTATTTGAGACTTCCCAAAAGACAAAAACAAATAAAAAAAGGTGGGCCAAGGCATGTTCGTTTTCAAATTTGATTTTTAAGGTGGTTCCAAAATTTAGTTCAAATTTTCAAAACTTTTCAGAAACTTCATCTGTTCAGACTCTTTGTCATTATCCTCTATATATCATTCATTCATTAGCCCATCTCTCATTTTTTATATATATTATCAATTTGTTTTCTCCAGCTATAGTTGCAATTATAATTGTAAAAGATGATTGGGCAAAGCTTCCCGGAGGATCTTGATTGTGGCAACTTCTTTGAGAACATGGACGATCTCATTGATTTTCCCGGTGGAGATATCGATGTTGGTTTCGACATAGGTGACTCCGACACTTTCCCTACAATCTGGACCACTCATCACGACACGTGGCCTGCCGCATCAGACCCACTCTTCTCTTCAAACACCAACTCCGACTCATCACCTGAGCTCTATGTTCCGGTTAGTTTTATGCTAAACTACGCCCTCTTCTTCGTTCTTTTAGCCAATTCGCATGTCTAACCACAAGTTTAATTAATAAAATGATATTTTGGTTGGTTTTTAGTGGTGTCAAGGTTTTTTCCCGCTTATAATTTTTCTAACAATGCTTAGTTAGTTTTATACTAACATACGCACTCTTCTTTGTTCTGTTTATTTAGTTAAATTAAGTCTGTTATTTTTGGCGCTAAATTGTTTCTCTATATAATTTAACTAACATTGTTTCTTTAATTGGGTGGAATTTGAAGTTTGAAGATATTGTTAAGGTGGATAGGCCACCAAGCTTTGTAGAGGAATCCTTGGTTGAGAAGAAGGAAGATTCGTTTTCGACAAACACAGATTCATCATCTTCTCATAGCCAATTCAGGAGCTCAAGTCCAGTGTCAGTTCTCGAAAGCAGTAGTTCCTCGTCTCAAACCACCAACACAACCTCTCTTGTTCTCCCTGGAAAGCACGGTCGTCCACGCACAAAGCGCCCTCGTCCACCGGTCCAAGAGAAGGATAGAGTTAAAGACAATGTGTGCGGGGCGGACTTGCGCCTCATTATTAGAATACCAAAGCAGTTTCTCTCTGAGCACAACAAGATGATCAATAAGAAGAAGAAGAAGGCCAAGATTACTTCTTCCTCTTCTTCGTCTGGGATTGATCTTGAAGTCAATGGAAACAACGTCGATTCGTATTCTTCAGAGCAAGTTCCGGTTAGGAAATGTATGCACTGTGAGGTCACCAAAACCCCACAGTGGAGGCTTGGGCCTATGGGCCCAAAGACGCTTTGCAATGCGTGCGGCGTGCGCTACAAATCAGGGAGGCTTTTCCCGGAGTACCGTCCAGCTGCTAGCCCAACATTCACTCCAGCTCTTCACTCAAACTCCCACAAGAAAGTGGCTGAAATGAGAAGCAAGAGATGCAGCGATTGAAGCTACATAACCTAAGAGAATGATCTGCAAGAACTGACTCCGAACAATACCCTACATTGGCGTAGACTAAAATCGAGAAAGATGATTCGAATTCTAAGTGTTGAAGTGATTAGATTTGTGAGGAGTAGGGAAGAGTCAGTGAGCAGAAATGTTTTAGCTTTAGAAGAGATGAATGAAGAGAGCAATCAATTGGGGGATTAAAAGTTAGATGAGAATTGATTGTATTTGTATTTTATATTTGTAGTGTGAATGAGCAAAACTCTTTAAACAGAGGAAGAGAAAGTTGGGGAAGAGCAGAAGATTTTGAAGAAATTAGAGAAAGTTAGGTGTTGAGTTTGCAATTAATCTTCCTCTCCTTCTTTTTGTTCTTTCAATTCTTTGTATTTTTATTGTGAGGATTCTTTTTCTTTTTGTAGTTGATTTGTTTAGCTAAAGGATTATTTTTTGTTTTTGTTAAAATCCAATGTTATAAAATTGTTAATTATTAGATGATTTCCCTACCCTTGAAAGTTGAAACTACATTTTATCATACAAAGCTTGATACATTTTTTTTTGCCAACAAAGCTAAATACATGTTTATGTAGAGTTATAGATTTAACATGGTATATTACTCTTTTATCAGGTCTAAAATAGATAGTATTTATGAATGGCTAAGTTTTGTAAAAAATTTAAAAAGAGATTACGGTTTAGTTTGTGTTCGTTTAAATCAATGGTATATATGATATAGAGCAACAATCAATAATGTAAAACTAAATGGAGATGAAATATGTATTCATTTCTTTATCTTTTATGTGAGGGTCTTTTACTGGGTATATTCAGTGGTCGAGTTGGGTCTTGGCCTAACACATTACATATATTGAAAGTAAATTTGAATCATGACAAGATTGAGAAGATTTTGCCAAAAATTTAAGACGACAAGTCTCATATCAATTCAGCAAACACGTTGACAAAGATTGTAACATCTATAAACTTCGTTAAAAAAATGTTGCGTGGATCAAAATCACTACTACAAATAGATACATAATTGTGATTATTAAGTTGGGCAATCTAGTTACTCATGACCCCGTAAAGAATTGAAATCGGACAGTTGGTGTTAATACCGGTGAATACTATACGAACGTAAAACTACATTAAAAAAAATAGTGATCCAAAACTTTATTAAAAAGTAAATCGAACCCTTTAGTTGTTTGATCATACCCTGTCTGCTCTTCTTTCTCCTCAGGCTATGATGATCTCCTCATTACTTTCACTCAATTCGATCAACACCATCAGCTCTGGAAGCCAAAGGTTCCTCGAAGACTTTGCAAATTGCAACATAATCATTCCGAACGAAATGTCGTTTGTTTCATGGACCCAAAACTTTTCTCTTGATTGTTAGCGGTTGGGTTAGATACTATGAGGCCCGGTATCGGCCCACGTACTGTTTTTCTTTACTGTTAGATACATTGATAGACTTTCGCGCTCCTATCAATTATGAAACTTATTTTTTGGTTTTTAATTATGTGAAACCTTTCTCAGTTTTTCATCCATTTATTGCCACGTCATCTATATTACCAAATTCATTTACTATGATGAGTTAGTCGATTTCCACCATTTCCATTTTTCAATAATCTGACTGGCTTCAATTTCCAATTGCAAACCTAAAGACCAGATAAACCGACCCGGTTCTTGCTGGAGAGAATAAAAGCCACTAGAGATCGAGTATTATACCTCTAGATTTACAATTTTATGTTTTGGATTCAACTTTGTTCGCTACAAATGACAAGCTACCACGGAGATGTTTACTTTACCAACGAATTATATGAATAATCCAAAATAAAAGAGAAGGAGAAAGTTGTTTACAATTTTTGGTTTTGCTTTTACGTGAAAAAAGGTAAAACAAATTTTGACAAAAACAAAGGTGAAACATACAGTGGGCAACTATTCACGGGAACAGATCCATAACTCTTTTTTTTTCGTCAGATCCAAAACTCTTTTAAAACTACTTCCTTGTAAAAGAGGAATGATTCAGAATACCACACTAATAAATAAGGAGCAAACTGGTTTTAAGAACCCAAAAGAAATAAACAAAGAGCTAAGTTAGTTGTGGTACTCACGAGCCTATTCGCAAGTGAAAGGCAAAAATACAGAAGTTCACTATTAACAAAGTTAAAGCTAACAGTTAATAGATTAATATAGGAAAAACAAAATGACAAAAATGTTACAAAAATAGTAATATAGGGAACACCTTAAACCTAAAAATTTGTTGGCCAGAAGAAAAAAAACGTTGGAACAAAAAAAAAAGACAAGGCAAAGCTGCAAAGTCAAGTTGGGTCGGTGAAAGGTAGCAGCCCACCTTACCCCACTGCCGTCCTTAGGCCGTCCTCTCTAGTTTTGAACATGTGCCATTTCCTCTCGCTATTAACGATCATTTTGTTTCATATACATTCTTTTCAATAATCAAATAAATCTTTAGTCAAAACTTATCTTATTTTGTCTGATATCCATGAAAAACTGTTTATTTATTTATTCATCACTTCAAATATACACAGTGATCAACATATAAATACAGTCGATCAAATTTAATCCTTAACATCAATCAAGAAGAGGCGAATTCTCGACCATATGACTATTATGACGTGCAACTGTATTTTTCTTCCATCTTGATTTTGTTTAACAAAAATACACTATTGTTCCATGTATACATGTAACAGTTTCTTTACCAAGATTCTAAAAGTTGAAAACTGGAAGATGGCATGCTAATAATTTGAATGAATACCCAAATTTTAAGATTCTAGAAGTTCATTTATCTCTATATATCAACTAACAAGTTGGCATGAAGCTCTCAAATACTTGGTCCACCTATTATAGAGTACAAAACTTTTTTTTGGAAATAACTAATTGGAAAATTCTTTATTATTTAGGGTTTGGTACTATTTCCTTTTGTTGTGCAACAATCAATTGATAACTCTAAAGAGAGTCGTTAAAACTACAAGTAACATTTTTTGGCAGCATCCTCTCATATCCCTTGATTCATATCTAGTTTGACGACTCTACAATCTATATATTGTGAGTTTCTTATGTTAAATTTATAAATCAACACAAATATTTTACCTAGATATTGTCTCTATCTATACCTTTTTTTTTGTTTAGTTACCAAGAATTAGGTCTTGGGTCCATAATCTCCTATACCGTGGGTCCGAACATGTAAATTAGTTCCACAGTTTTTTTGGAAGATCTCCTAGTAGTCTAGTACACACATAGACATACGATGGGTTAATAATCACTGTTCATTAGATTATTCATCCAGGTATTATTATTTTGGATTAAATATTTGAACCCAATAAATTTAAGAGAGAGAAAAGTCCGAAACAAATAATATATTACTGTAGTAAATAATGAAAATTCATCTTAAAATTTTCAGGAATCCTAAACCATTATAAGTTCGATAAGACTAACAACACACTTTTATAAGAATAATATGTTATGGTACAATGATTTATATAGATGTATAGTTAAACTTAATTTTTTAATTTAATAAAAAGATAAATATAACTAATATATTTAATGATAATGTTAAATATCCTAATCTAAATATTGATGTTTATATATAATATTTTAAGTCTTTCTTGGGTCGATCTATCCGATCTCTTAACATCTCCGACAAGCTCATACGTGGTAACACGTGTGAGATTGGACAAATCTTCAAAGTATCGGTGTTCTATTTGGCCGTCGGATCATCATCGACGTTTATACCTGGCCGTGGGATCATCGATTTGATAAAAAATATATATTTTGTAGTCATGTAATTTCATCGTTTTTAAACCACAAGTCTGGATCGTTCTTCGAACTTCTTGTTCATGAAGAAACTTGTGTCATTGTGAGTTCGTCACCGACATATCAACATCGTATTCGTTGGAATCGTCACTTTAATATTATCTTTGTGGCCTTCATCTTGTTCGTAGTGTAAGATGAATTCACATAAAGACTAGTAAGCAAGCACAATCACATACTATTGTGTCAAAGTTTCTAATAAAGAGACGAACACCATCGTCATCTTATCTTTTTTTTTAAGTGAAAAAGTAGGTCAAATAGTAGAAATAAAGAAACGAAGTAGAAGATTATAAAGAAATAGAGAAACGAAGTGGTAGATCAAAAAGGAAGAAGATAGCAAGAATAAGTCAAAAAATCGAGAAAAAGCCAAAAATTTGTATGATTTGACTTTGGCTCTGATACCATGATAAGTTCGACGAGAGTAAGAACACAAATGTGTTTAAAGAAAAATTATAATAGACTCTCATAAGAATAATATGTTATG
The DNA here is from genome assembly GCA_963922655.1 of Cardamine chenopodiifolia. NCBI lineage: Eukaryota > Viridiplantae > Streptophyta > Magnoliopsida > Brassicales > Brassicaceae > Cardamine > Cardamine chenopodiifolia. The sequence goes on from OZ000463.1 coordinate 15,509,389, forward strand.
GTACAATGCTTTATATAAATGTAGAGTTAAACATAATTTACTAATTTAACGAAAAATAAATATAACTAATATATTTAATAATAATATTAAATATTCTAATTTAAATATTAATATTTATGTATAATTTTTAAAATTCATGTTGGATCGATTTATCCGATCTCCTAACCAACCATTTTCAAAATGGGCAATGATATATATGTTATCCGTCGAATCATTATTCTAGATTCTCAAGCTGACCTTTGCTAAGTTGTTTTTATTTCTTTACAACATTTTTAAACCCCATTGCCAAAGAGTCAGGCTTCGAGCCATGATTGTAATGAATGAATAGCTTGCTTGCAACCACCACACTAAGAATTCCCGTCAAACATTTTAAACATGTATTTTCATACCGTCTATTAAAATATCAATTCGTATATTTGTAACAAATAACCTCAAAATTTTACTTGTTAAAAAATGTTAAACTTATACATTGGAAGCTCTTGTTGCATAAAATCTAAAATCTAAAAAAAGGAATAAATTTAGCTTTACAAATTGCACCTTTACTCTTAATGCCAAATAGTTTTGAACACCCCAACACAAAATTACCCACATGATAACACACTAAACTAGTAATTTTAGATTTTTGAATGGTGGATTAGTATTTGTTCTTCATAAATTCTTTAAGCATTAGCCAAAACGTATTTTGTCCTCTCCACTATAAACCAAATCATATAAAACATAAATTAAAAAATCAGTCTAGTGTACAGAAAATTAATCAGATCCGTCCGTTGCCGTCAGTCCAAAACCTTTAAGAAACTAGTTAAAATGATCATTAACAGTGAAAATTTTCAAAAAAAAAATGATCATTAACAACAACCATTCAAAGAAAAAAAACACAGCGCACAAAGCCTCGTCACATCTGTCCATAAATACCCTTCACCGACTCACCATCTTACCACATCAAGTCTCTCCTCTTTTTTAATACTATATCTTAAGATTGACAGAGACAGTTTGGGACGAAGAAGAAGACAATGACGAAGGACGTGGTTGGGGAAAAGAGATCTTTCTCCGGGAAAGACTATCAAGATCCACCGCCTGAGCCTCTGTTCGACGCTACTGAGCTTGGGAAGTGGTCTTTCTACAGAGCTCTCATAGCTGAGTTCATAGCCACTCTCCTCTTCCTCTACGTAACCGTTATGACTGTCATCGGTTACAAGAGCCAGACCGATCCAAAGCTCAATCCTGACCAGTGCGCAGGCGTTGGCATTCTTGGCATCGCTTGGGCCTTCGGTGGCATGATCTTCATCCTCGTCTACTGCACTGCCGGAATCTCTGGTCTTGATCTCTCTCTCTTTTTAATTTTTATTCTAGTGGATTTTTCTTAATTTCATCTGACTTGCTCGTGACGTAGCACACACTTGTTAGCTCGAAACAGAACTGGCTGCACATTACCGACATTTTCTAATATCTGATATTTTGCTATCTTCACTGGAAAATGTAATTTAAAGTGACATATGATGAAAAAAGACAATTCAGTTCGTTAGAAAAAAAAAACTTATATAAATTGTTAAGCCTATTTTTTATCTTAGCTAAAATGAGTTTTTCAGTATTTGGTTGGGTTCGGATTTTACTTCCATGTTTTTTAATAAACAATGTTATCACACATTTGTAGTAAAATTCGGTTTAGTTTGGTTTTTGGTTAAACTTATTTTAATGAAACAGGTGGGCATATTAATCCGGCGGTGACGTTTGGGTTATTCTTGGCTCGGAAAGTGACGTTGGTTAGAGCAGTGATGTACATGGTGGCTCAGTGCCTCGGTGCCATTTGCGGTGTGGCTTTGGTCAAGTCCTTCCAGTCTTCTTTCTACACCCGCTACGGTGGCGGTGCCAACGGTCTCTCCGACGGTTACAGCATCGGCACCGGTGTTGCCGCTGAGATCATTGGTACATTCGTCTTAGTCTACACCGTCTTCTCCGCCACTGACCCCAAGAGGAGTGCGCGTGACTCTCACGTCCCTGTAAGCTCATTTTTCCAAATCTGATTATTCTATTTAAGAGAATGTGGTGATTATGTCACAACAAAGAAAAATTAGTCATTGTTAGACAATTTAGATATCTCCGCATTAATGGAAACAGTAGAATATCCGTGTCTTGTACTATACGGCACACTCTTTATCATGAAAACGACGCCGTTGAAAATATTAGTATTTATCAGTCTTATAGCCTATAGGAGAATAATAGCGGATTATTTCTTAAAAGACATTTGTGATCCGTCTTCTTTTTTCTGGATCGGTAATTCTTTATATATTCTGAGTAGAACGAATACCCGAATATTTATGATTTGTTATATTTCAAATATTACATTTTAGTATTTACTTTGTTAATTAAACTTACTATTGTTTAGATATTTCGAATCCGATTAGATCGAATAAATAAGATACCAAGAATAAATTGCAAGTCTAGTTTCTAGATTCTTCATCATAATAAATGACAGAAAGGACATCGATCATCTAAACTTTTTTGTCTTTCACGCCTCTCTCCATCATGTTTGTTCTTTATTTGTATGTACATGGTCCCAACTCTATTTGCAACCACGTATACTTCTCCCTGACATAGCTATATAATAATATTTTTGGACTCTCCACTATTTGTCTCGTCCTTGTAACATCTCATTATGTTGTTGTTGTTGTTGGTTTGGTAATTGAAGGTATTGGCTCCATTGCCAATTGGATTTGCGGTGTTCATAGTTCACTTAGCTACAATTCCAATCACGGGCACTGGCATCAACCCTGCTAGAAGTCTCGGAGCTGCAATCATCTTCAACAAGGACAACGCTTGGGACCATCATGTACGTAATACTATATCATATTATTTGCTTCTTCGTCTTCAATTATTACTATTCGACAAGTTTTTTTAATAATGTTTTTTTCTATCATTACAGTGGATATTCTGGGTGGGTCCGTTTGCGGGTGCAGCTATTGCGGCTTTCTACCATCAGTTTGTGTTGAGAGCTGGTGCGGTGAAGGCGCTCGGGTCCTTCAGGAGCCAACCTCACGTTTAACTTTGATTCTCGTCCCCAAGTATCAAAGAGAGGCTACGAGAATAATAAAGAGAGGCTTTTTATATATGTAGATGGGGCCAAGTGATGTGTATGTAGTATCTAATTTCTAGCTTTGGTGAAGAGAGATTTTGAAGTGTCACTTGTGGGCCAAACTTTGAATTTGCTACTTCTATAAATAAAACCTATGTCTTAGGTATTAGTTTTCTAAATTTTATTATGAATTATGATAAACTGAAGTCCCATTCAATTCACGTTATTTCAGAGCACACTGGGGGCAAAAATAAACACACGCATTTAATTAATCTGCAATGATACAGATGCAAAATCTTTTTTTTTAATGGGTTCCAAGTCTCTTTCCCTATCATGATGCGGGAGCCGGGAGCTGCCAGAGTTAAAAAAGGTGTTTTGATGAGAAATGAAAAATGTGAAAAATAAAACATGGAGCTTTAATTGTTTAGTTTCAACAGTTTAAGATTATTTGTTTCAATCAAACTACGTTGAGTTGCCTTGAAGTTCGGAAGTAACTAAGACCATGTCCAACATGAAACTTACATGTCTCATTTAATAAAAAAAATAGAAAAAATAAAAATTTTAAAATTTTAAATTAAAAATAGTTTTAATGGGAAAAGATTTTAAAAACTATCTCTATTTAATAACCTGTCTATCGTCGCAATATTATTTATTTAATAATATAATATTAAAAAATTAATAAAATTAAATAAAAGCTATTAAAATACCACTGATAGCACATTGTATTGGATTGGACAGTGATGGAAAAGACGCACCTAGAGGTCAAATTAAGTGGCCGTCAATCTCATAGTAGCAGAAGCTTGACAGCTTTGTGTTCCATGCGGATATAATCATATTGATGAAAATAGGTTCCGCCGAAATCAATAAACAAGCTAATATCTCTATTTCAACTAATTACATGTTCGAAAGTAATGTCTTAATCATCCTTCCTAACATATATAAGGAAGCATAATCATACACATTTCTACTAAGTTATAATTTGTTTTAATCGTCAATAACTCTTACATGCACATTCCCTAAATTAAGTCAAATAAATCATAAATTTAGGACGAGAACAGAGGTTGTAAATACTTTTTTCATATTTAGTGGTTGGCAACACTGATTCAAATTATTTACGATGCTTTTGATTTGGTAGTTCGTTGACATCATATTTTTGTTCGTCTTTTGGATTATTTACTCTATATTCCGTCAAGAATTTTATTCCATTTAAGAGTTTATATTTCTTAAAGGTTATAACTAATCGTAACCGTTTGTGATGTCCTTTAACAATAAAAAAACCCGTTTGTGATGTATTATAGCTAGCTATATTTTTGGATGTTTGCTTGGGAAAAAAGTACGAGTTTAGCGAACCGTCACATCCTAATTCTAAAGTGAATCTGGTAATGTTTCCATATTCATCATAGTTTGAAAAAGCAAATATCTGCTTCAAGATAATTGTGGTCATATGGCCATATTTTTCTTCCAAAACTCTACCGAAAATCTTTTAGTTTTTTTGAAAATTTTGATGATTAATCTTTTTAGGGATTTATAAATTTTCTATGCTTTTGTATATGTTGTTTTTAGTCAGTCTTTCTTTTTCCCTGTTTTCTTTTTCTTTCCAAACACTTTTATTAATAACCAAAATTTGTATCAGATATTACAAACAGAAACAAAAAATTTGGACATAAATAATAAATTAACGATCGGATATAATTGAAGATCGAACTAAATAATTGACACATATATAATGCTTTCAAAATTTTAACCGAAATTTAATCTCTTGAAACATACCTCTCCATAACTGAATTATCGTATATTATCCACTTTCTATTAATTATTTGTCTCAAGGTTTCATCTTTTTCTTCTCAATTTGCATATCTTTCCTAATCTTTCTTCCCGATTAGCTGCGGTTATCATAGACTTTGATTTTGCTCTGGTTCCAAACTTGTCTTTCAAATTATAAATTTTTTATGAGCAGTAATAGTTGTTGATTTGCAAAATGGATTTTTTTTGTAAGGCAAACATAATTGGTGAATTTAGCTGAGAATCATGTAAAGTTGTGGTTTTTATATCTTCGGTTTTGATGTTTGATTTTACATTAGAAGGGGATTGTACAAATTAGAAGGTTGGGTAATAGTTTTCGGTGGAGGTTTTGGTATTGGTTTGTTTTGGGAGCCTTAGAGCTTTGGGACATTAGTAATGATGAATACTCGTAGTCACATGTTTAACATTTAATATCACGGTCCTGTTTGGCAGCTAGTCGCTGCGCCTACCATAACGATAAAGAAAACCATTACGATGGAGACAACAATTGCTGCTAAAGATCATCGATGGTGCTACTAAAGATGATCACCAGTGTTGTTAATGAGACGCTCTGGCGACAATATTTAGATAACGGGATCATTACGGCGACACCTTTTTTTTCAGCAACACCTTTGTGAGGGTCGTTTAACTTTCTTACTTATTATGGTTATCGTTGTTTTGCTCTGTCGCAGTCGCAGACGCAGACGCAACGACAAAGAAAAGACTAGAGCCTACCTTTGCTGTTACTTTTTTTTTGAGTCAGAGAAGGCCAACAAAACTGAAGTTATGCATGTGCATTTAAGTGCTTTGATCTGAATTTTGATTATATCTACTACAACCTGGTTAAGTTTTCTAGTCTGGTTTTAATTTTTTCCTGGCTAAAGATGTGTTGGCATAGATTCCATTAGCATTCCAATACCTGCATCTACAATCTAAACAGTGCGTGCATCTCTGTCTCGTCATTCTTCTCTTGATTTGAGCTCTTGTGAAATTACTCAATTTGTGATTTGTGACTGCTCTTCTCTTGCTTTGCTGCTATAAAAGCGCAAATCTATGTATTCGTATTCACCAATACTTGTATGTGTTAGCAAGCATATATGTTGTTTTCATAATGAAATTCTTGTATAAGATCTAATATTTGATCCAAACATTATCTTCGAAGGTTTCTATGATGGCCTGTTTAACTTTTATTTATCTTTCTCGATCTCAACAGAGCAGTTGTCGCTCTTCAGCAGAAATAATGTGTAACCCCTGACAAAGTCACTCTTCAGCAGAAATAATGCATATGGAAGATTATTTCAGAGACAATTATCTGTAACCCGTGAGGCTAATGAAGCCTTAGAAACCAATGGCTGTAACTCTTCAAACTCTGCTACTGAATTGGCCAAAGCTCCCTCCCCTGCGACGGCCTCTGAGGAACTGATGGTGAAGTATAAGTCCCAACTAAAAATAAACCTAAGGCATGACTTCATGATGGTCTTCACTTGCAACGTCTGTGAGACGAGATCTATGAAGATGGCCAGCCGAGAATCATATGAGAAAGGTGTTGTGGTGGTACGATGTGGAGGGTGTGATAATCTACATTTGATTGCAGACCGTCGTGGTTAGTTATATAATTAAAATTACTAACTCAAAATTAAATTAAATTAAAATTACAAACTCAAAATTCTAAAAATTACAAAATTTAAAACATCCGCTAAAACATATGGTTGTTGCCATCGACTACAAAATAAACATGATTTAGTTACTCGAAAATATTGATAGTCGTTGAATGTTAACAGCTAAGAAACAAATAATTTGACAAATATCACTTATAGTTGTCACCGACAACTAAAAAAATGAACAAAAACGAATGTTTCATTCATCCCAAATATTGTTTCACTGTGTGGCTTGCAACATTAAATCGGTTATCAATAGGGAATCGAATGTTATCATGGACAGCGAACATCAATCTTTTCTGTGTTTTTCGTCATGCTTCTTTAGAAACTCGAAATTAATTTTTTTGCTTGCAGAGTTTCGGACCAGATTTGGTGAAAACTTCTTGGTCGCAACTACTCATCCAACTATGACGAACTCTTGACGATACTCACATGACCAAACATGTCTCCAATTCTCCGTTTCATTCTCAAGTATTTGTTTCAAACATCTATTCACTTCATATGACATAAATGTAATCGGCTGAGACATTGATGAAATTTCACTACCTCCATCAACTATCATTCAAACTATTGACCACACTATTCGCAATCAGATTTCCTCTCTTCGTTGGCCAGACTCTTCTTACCCGAAAAATGGATTGATGGTCTGGTTTGGCTCACAGATCGTGAAGGCCATGAAAAACTGTTTTCTATTGACTAATAATTCTGTTTTTTTTTCTGTCCTTGGTCTAAATATTCAAAATTTTCAAACTTTAACTTGCATTCATTGACAATTTTTTTTTGATAAATATAATTTCACATTCCTTCAAATTAAATAATTAAATAAATAAGGACCCCTTTTAGAACCTGTATACACCAAGTCCTATATAAACATTTATTTTCCCAAGTTGTTAGAAATAGATTTGGTTTTATGTTGAAAATAAAAGATTTGGCAACACCATTCTTTAACTTTTATAATGAAAATTTTCATCAGTAAAAACAATCGATGGAATTTAATTTACGAACTAGTAACAACCCCTGAAGTTCAGATAGTTTCAATCATTGGAATGCAAATTTGAAATAGATTTTATTACGATTTTTCTCGAGCAATATATCTCAAAAGCATACGATCAATAGCTTGTAAGCGACGCATTGGGACACTTGGCCCTGAGGACAACTCACTCATCTAACCGGTAAACGGATCAACATTAGACATGAGATTACAATCTTTGACGTGTCATCATCATCCACATGGTGTTCTCTGATTGGTTTACATAGTTAGATCTCAGATTATGTAGTTGTAGTACAGAGAGAAGATCTAATAGCTTGAGATTAACACGTGTCAACTTTAGATCGGGCTGGGTCGTATTAGGTGTAGAATTGGATTCTCTCTTAATTTGTAGTTTCATTTTCCACGTCGGACATAAATAGTTTTATTCAGTTACAGTATATTTCTCTTTTCTTGTTCTTTCTATTAGATCGTTGTTTTTGTAGTTACGTATTTATCTACAATTAAGATAATCTAAAATACATATCCCCACAAAAGCACACTTGTTTAGGCATGTTCATTTTTGCATCAACATTCTGGATGCACAATCGAGATCCAACATTTTGATGTTGTTAGTTTTTTTTTTTGTTAAATGAAGAAGAAGAAGTCGATGTTGTTAGCTTTCAAACTGATTTTTATTATTTTAGTGTTTGGAATTTTGTTTGTTTATGATTTGTAAAAAGATATGATTGCAAATATATCTTGTTAAAATAAATTTAAATGCTGTTACCAAAATATTGTTGCACACTAATTAAACCATCTATTTCTAGCTAGTTTCAGATTTTTATTTTCCAATGTACTCTCTTTTGTTGTCAATTTTAATGTAATAGTATCGTATTTGCTTTGTCATTTCCCCTTTTTTTTTTCTTATAGAAAAATCGAATAGGTTGACAAAATCAATTCGTGATGTGGAACTATGACTAAGAAAAAGAACAGTGACGTGGAATTATGTCTTGGGAAATCAAAAGTTTGGAGAAGGTTTGGAGTAATGAGAAGCACGAGCATTATCAAAAAAAGTGTTCAATATAAGTTGTTCTATTTCGCTGACTACAAAAGGATACACATACGTAACTTAACCCATACGAGCACATATATATATAGAGCACATGTATTCTTCATCAACCCTTAAGAACACAAGAAACTACAAAGCACAAGTTGATAGCTAAATTCAACAAATGCCGAACTACATTTCCTTCTTTGTGCTAAATTTTCTCTTCTTTTTTTCTCCGCGAACAAACCTTGTTTGTTCATCGAGACCTTTCTTGGAATCCAATAAACCGGGTCACAGGAGCACAAATACAATTAACACAAGTAGCAAACAAGACGCATTTCGGAATGGAGCAATGAACAATTGTCTTCCAAAAGGATTTCACTTTAATTCGGCTCCTAGCCGATACATTAACAGTCATGGTTTGGGTTCAAAACTTTGTTCTACAACAGAGAAAGCCATTCCTAAGCCATAGAGCAATAATGGCCCTACAATACTTCAGGAATTTGTATGCATATAATTGTATATTTCACCTATTTGTTTCTTCTCTATCCTTGAGTTATTTCTTGAATAAAACCCAATATGCATTATTATTGAACTAATTGTGTATGTATTCTTGTGTATAGTATTTAAGCAATGTTACATATATCATAGATGAAAGAAAGACAGAAGTAAATTTATAAGAATTTGTTGTTTAGAGAAACTAATCAAACTCCGGTTCTTGTGGTTTCGTTTCCTTTATAGCGTTGGTAAGATTTTTACCTCTCCCAACAAATTAAAGACGTTTTATGTTATGCTCTCAATTGCTATAAGTATGAGATGTTAGAACTGAGTTATAGATAGAGCAATAGGCATCTTAATCTACGAGCCTAAAATTATATCGAGAGCTTAAGTAAACACCGTGCGTCGCTAAGACGGCTAGATTAATAGCACACTTATCGTTCAATGAATTAATGTTAGGGAAAAAATAGAAAAAGAAGAGTAACAAATATGATCAACCTTTTAAAAGATTTTAAGTTTATACTACATGTTACGTATATCTATGTGAAGTTTTCTCTTTACCACGATTAAACTAAATTGCAACCATATTAATTATTTTTAACGAATCATCTTGCAAAATTACCTATTAAATTTAAGAAGTTTTTCTTAATATTTTTATGGTTTTTATAATAAAACTATAAAAGATGTTATATATGTTCATAACTTTGTGGAAAGATGTACAAATTAAGTTTTTAATTATTAAATTTCAAAGTATAAAAAACTTTGTGGAAGTTGGAAAAAAAAAATCCATAATATAAAATTATTTGGAAATTGGTTAAGGCTTCATAAAGAGACTTTTGAAATAAAAATCGCTAATCGTGGGCAAAGTCAAGGACGATTATAATCATCGAGTCGAAAGTTTTTATGTGACGATCCTTCTTTTTCTTCTTCTTCAACTCGCTGCCATCGACGCTCAAATCTTGGATACGATCTCTCAGCTGAATAATCTCACCAATTATATATTTAGGAGTTATCTATGGGATGTGCTGCTTCTCTTCCAGGCAAGTTTTCTCTCTATTTTGTTGAATTTATCCTCCATGTTCGAATCAAAATTGAGAATTTATAGAGACCCTCGAGAAATTTCTTCACCAATTTTCAGAAGTTGTAATCATCGGGATTCGAATTAGAAGCTTTAGAAAATTGGGGATTATGATGATTGTTTAGGGTTTCCGTGTGAACAATTGGAGAAACCAAATTGATTATTGGGGATTATGAGTGTTTTTGTGTAGCAGATAGGAACTCTGGAACGTTAAGTGGTCTTAACAATTCAGAAAATGCAGTTCCAGCAGATGCCAAAAATTTACGCGTGAAGGTGCGATTTTGTGTTTTTGTTCTTTTTGCTCTCTTTTAGCTTGACTGATTCATGAGATTTATTAAGGGAAACAAACAAAATTTGTGTAAGGTAATAGCTTAGAAATTTCATGCTTTTATGATCTATGTTCTTGCTTTATATTTGATTGTTCACATCTCTAACTGGTCTTAACAGTTCTCAAGACAAACCGCTAACTTTTGGAGTCACTTGAATTGCAGTTGGTTCTATTAGGAGATTCTGGTGTCGGTAAAAGTTGTATTGTCCTTCGATTTGTCCGTGGTCAGTTTGATGCTACATCTAAGGTAAGTAAAAAACCTTGTTTTCGAATTTGTCTTTATTGACCATCTGACACTTTTTTCGAACACCGTGCTGTGATATGTGGAACACGTATTTTTATCTGGCATTGAATCTCAAAACTACTAGTTATGTGTATCAGGTAACTGTTGGAGCCTCGTTCTTGTCTCAAACAATAGCTTTGCAAGACTCTACCACAGTGAAGTTTGAAATATGGGATACAGCTGGGCAGGAGAGGTGTTAAACCCTTCATGTAGATTTGTGTTTCTTAGTTTTTTTAGATACACGATTTACATACATGCTAGGATTTAATCTGTATTCACTTGATTTTTTAGGTATTCTGCTCTTGCACCACTTTACTACCGTGGAGCTGGAGTTGCTGTTATTGTGTATGATATAACAAGCCCTGAATCGTTCAAGAAAGCACAGTATTGGGTCAAGGTATGTTTCCAAGGGTTTCAAAGGGTCCCATTTCCTTCATGTTTTTTGGATTCATGCAGTAGCCTCTGAGCTGTATGTTTCTTATGGCTAAAAGTTGACTTGAAGAGAGTCTTATATAACCATAGAAGAGTGTATATTTGATATTCGTGGGAGACTAGAACAACTCTACTAGTCTGAATTGTACCCTACTGTATATAGTTCAAAAGGAACAAAAACCTCCATGATATTCAGCTAGTTTCAGAACTATCTTCTATCATCCCTCCAACTTGGCAGCTATCTCATTGTAATTATGAAATGCCTGATAGCAAAGCCATGATAGGAAACAAAGTATCCAAACATAACCCAGTTTTTTTACTCAAAACATATAAAATACGAGGATGTAGGAATGTGATTGTTGAGCAACTTGTCGAATTCTCTGGCATTTTTTTCCCATTAATTTGCACACTGCTTCAATACCATGAAACCATTTGGTACAACTCTTTGTGGGAAAGATATTAATATTTTATTGAATCTAATGCTGTTGTTTACCTTTCCCTGCCCTTAAATCTAACAGGAACTGCAAAAGCATGGAAGCCCAGATATTGTTATGGCTTTGGTTGGTAACAAAGCTGATCTACATGAAAAAAGAGAAGTACCAACAGAGGTGAGTTTGCAAAAACTTCTTTAACTAGATTTCGTAGAACATTTTGTTGTGACTTTCACTGTCATTGCTTCTTCTGAGTGTATCACATTTTCAATTTGTTAACAGGATGGGATGGAGCTTGCAGAGAAGAACGGCATGTTCTTTATTGAGACGTCAGCCAAGACAGCAGATAACATAAATCAACTGTTTGAGGTGTGTATTTCTTTATTGCCTCTGCATTATGATCGATAGTCTTGTCACCTGCATTTATTGAGCTCTTGTGATCCATTTTCTTTCATTACTTTGGATTTGGATACTGAATATTTGATAGGCAGTGAGATTTTTGGTTGCTGATTTTGTTTTTGTTTTTTTCTTTTCTAGCTACTTACGCTTTCCAATTAATATAACTACAACTTAAAAGATTCATAGAATTTTCGAAAACGAGCCTGATAAAATTAATTGGAACTAGTTTTGGTGTATATAGATGGGATTTAACTTGTTGAAGTGTACATATATGTCTGATAGGAAATTGGCAAGAGGCTACCTCGCCCTCCTCCGTCATGATTGGAGTGTTGAATCATCTTCAGGGAAAGCAAAAAAAAAAAAAAACCATATTCGGACTACTAATCTTTTCATACTTTTAATGTAATGTTTAAAAAACCGGTATTTCTCTCTGTTAAGTGTGTTGTATAATGTGATGATTTGAGGTTGAAACTGGGGAATATACGAACCTCGACAGTGGAAATCCAATTAGTATAAGAAATGAAGGGGATTATATCATCATTACATATTTTAGTGGTTTCATGTGATGACATGAGAAGAGTCGATAGAGAAGAGTAAGGCTTACATCAATTGATCAAAGTATATATTTTAGCTCTGAGAGAGAATGTTGTAGCCACTCTACAAAAAAGTTGAACATAAACTAAGAAATAACTGTACCAGAAAAAAAGATAAACTTGACCATTTCAAAAGAAGTTTATAATATTCTAACGCTCATTGCACATGAGATGATTCTTTGTCAATACACATGTCTAATTTACTGTCTTATTAGACTCGGAGCTCGTGACCAAAAGTTTTTGATTATTTACAAAACAATCAAAACAAAAAATTTTATTGAATGTTTTTTTCTGGTCAACCTTAATATTATAATTCGGGTAATGACTCTTAAATACAATACTCAGCAAACATATAATTCAATCCAATATCTAAAAATAGAATCCAAGGAAAATAAATATGATATGGTTTGAAAATGGACAAAAGGTGGCTTTGTCAAGGTCCAAAGAGGTTTTATTGTAACGTTAGTGAGAAGAGTATTTGGCAACAAGGAACATTTTAAGCGATAATAGTTGTAATAACGTGTATAAGCTTAATGGGGCTCCATTGCATTTTTGTTCCTCCTTAAACAAATACTCTTCTTCTTCTTCGTTTTTCTACAAACCTCTCTCTGGAACTGCACAAATCTAAGGATGGATTAACGAATCGTTTCCAGGAGGAGCTGCTAAGTCGACTCGTTGACTCCATCAAAGAAATTTCTGGGTTTTCCTCTTCTAAGGGTTTCTTCGGGAAGATCCAAGGCGATCTTCTTCGTAGGATCACGCTTCTCAGCCCTTTCTTCGATGAATTGATTGACGTCAATATGGAATTGAAGGATGACCAAATTCCAGGTTTTGAGGTTATGAGAATCGCTCTTGACTCAAGTCTTGAGCTTTTTCGATCGGTCAATGGAGGAAGCAAGCTTTTTCAGGTTAATATACTCATTACTTGCTCAGTTCTTTGAGAAGATTTATATCTCTCTCGTTTTTTTAGCTCGCAATTTCCTTTGTTTTTCTATTGGAGGAGGGTTTAAGATTTTGGTGTTTAGGGTTTAGCTGTATATCTTTGTCATCTATAAGAATTTCCAGAATTTGGGTATTGTCTTGTTTTTCTGATTATATGCATAATTGATCAAAAGCAATTTCATCTCTGGATTATATGGGAAAGTTTATGGTGAAGAGTTATAATGTTTTGTTTTGTAGCCATCATGGTTTAACTTTTATGTTCTGCAAACTATGTCGTCATAGTTGCCATTGCTTTAGTTATCGATGATTGTGTAGACTTTGTGATTTGTGTATTGTTTCCTCTTGTATGAGCTTGCTACTGTCCTCTATGCCTCCAAGAATTCACCTGAAATCAAAAAGTTTGAGACTTTTTGTTGTGTTCTCTCTGCTGGCAGATTTTCCATAGGGGTTCAGTTATGCAGAAGTTCCACGACATGACAGTGGAGATTGAAGCAGCGTTAAGTCAGATTCCTTATGATACGATTGAGGTATCAGAGGAGGTCAGAGAACAGGTACTTATCTAGTCATCGTTTTTTTTGTGGTTTAGAGACAATAATTTGCAAATAATATTTTTTTAAAAAATCCGGAGTTTTTTTTTTTTTTTTAATAGTTAAATCTGAATTCTAATGATATGCTCTCTGAATTTGCAGATACAGCTTCTGCATTTTCAGTTCAAGAGAGCAAAAGAAAGAGGGGAAGAGTTTGATATACAGCTTAGCCATGATCTAGCCATGTCAGAGAATGTGATGGATCCTGACCCTAAAATACTCAAAAGACTGTCGCAAGAGCTCCAACTCAGTACCATTGATGAGCTGAAGAAAGAATCACATGCAATACATGAATATTTTCTTTCATATGATGGGGATCCTGATGACTGTTTTGAGAGGATGTCCTCTCTTCTTAAAAAGCTGGTGGACAGTGTAACAATGGAAAGTTCAGAACCTGATACATCCACCGGCAACGGAATAATTTCGAGACATTCTCCTGTTATACCAGAGTATTTTCGGTGTCCAATATCACTTGAACTGATGAAAGATCCTGTTATCGTTTCCACTGGCCAGGTCTGCTTTTGCAAGTTCCTTGTTCATTGCAGTGAGTTTTATTATTACACTTCTGTATTTGTTGTTTTAGTTGATTTTTCGACCTTGCAGACATATGAAAGATCATCCATTCAGAAGTGGCTCGATGCTGGTCATAAAACCTGTCCGAAATCTCAGGAGACACTTTTGCATTCTGGATTAACCCCTAATTACGTGTTAAAGAGTCTCATTGCTCTGTGGTGTGAGAGCAACGGTATTGAGCTACCTCAAAATCAAGGGAGCTGCAGAACCACAAGACCAGGAGGAAGCAGCTCTTCAGATTGTGATCGAGCATTTGTCCTTGCCTTGTTAGAGAAATTGGCCAACGGTACTACAGAACAGCAAAGAGCTGCAGCAGGAGAATTACGGTTACTAGCCAAGAGGAACATGGATAACAGAGTTTGCATCGCTGAGGCTGGAGCCATACCACTCCTTGTAGATCTTCTATCCTCACCAGATCCTCGGACTCAAGAACATTCAGTGACGGCTCTTCTCAACCTGTCCATAAATGAAGGGAACAAAGGAGCCATTGTTGATGCAGGAGCCATAACGGATATAGTAGAAGTGTTAAAAAATGGAAGCATGGAGGCTAGAGAGAACGCAGCTGCGACTCTTTTCAGTTTATCTGTTATAGATGAAAACAAAGTGGCAATAGGTGCTGCTGGAGCTATCCAGGCCCTTATAAGCTTGCTTGATGAAGGAACCCGAAGAGGCAAAAAAGACGCTGCAACAGCAATTTTCAATTTATGCATATACCAGGGAAATAAATCAAGGGCAGTCAAAGGCGGCATCGTTGATCCTCTGACAAGATTACTGAAAGATGCAGGTGGCGGAATGGTGGATGAGGCTTTAGCGATTCTGGCAATTCTTTCGACAAACCAAGAAGGAAAAACAGCAATAGCTGAAGCAGAATCGATCCCGGTTTTGGTTGAGATCATAAGGACAGGGTCACCGAGGAACCGGGAAAATGCTGCAGCAATACTTTGGTATCTATGTATTGGGAATATGGAGAGGCTAAATGTAGCAAGAGAGGTTGGTGCAGATATTGCCTTGAAGGAACTTACCGAGAATGGAACTGATAGAGCAAAGAGGAAAGCTGCGAGCTTGTTGGAGCTCATTCAGCAAATTGAATGTGCTGTAGCATCTACTGTTCCAGTGTAGCATCTACTAGAGGAATCTTTGGATCGAGTATGACAAAAGAACCTTATGCAATGTTGTTATGTGTATACTCTATTTGATATATAAAAGTATAAACAAACCTTTTATTTGCGCTTGTATTCATGTATTATTCATCGTGTAATATAAAAAAAATGTTTCCTATAATATCTATTTAAATACGAAAGAAGTAGAGCCGAACTTGATTTGCAGAAGTTGAAGTGAAATGTATGAAGAAAACATTGTTGGATTTTATACGTAAGATCACGCTGTATCTCACCACCAAACAAAAAACTGAGATACATTACAACATTCGAATAACATTCCCTCTGCAACCAAAATGATCCAGAAGACAAACAAAGACATACAAAAATAAAATAAACAAATAAACACTCAAAAGAGAAAAGATGAAACATAAGACTCTGTTACGGATCAGCCTAGCTTTTCCATGAATGTTTCTATCAATGTTGAGCCATTGACGATTTTTGTTGTGGCAATAATCAAATCATAAGCCATTCCTTCCTGTAAAAAATTATGCAGGCGCAAGATCAGAGGATTTAGAAGAAAAAAGCGTCTTTTGATGATAAATCTTGAAGCTTGCATATTACCTTAGAGGCGAGATACCGTAGAGCAGAGATCTCAGCAAATGTTACTCCTCCAATGAAGACAACAAGAACAATTGAGCGTCTTCCATCAGAAATCCTGTAATGATGTCTCACATATTAAAATAATGCAATGCTTTATCGTTTTGAAGAAACTACCTTTGTGGTAACAAACTAGTTGCTAATGAGAAACTTACCTATTTGCAGCTCCATGCAATGAATCAACTGATGACTACTTGAGAATCCACTCTGTATCAAGAGAAATTTAAAAAATAATTCTAAAAATATTTATTTTGATGAGTTATATTTGCATTGAAAAATAGTCAGAAAAGAGAAGTTACAACTTACAATAGCAGAACAAAAATGGAAGTCTATTTTTTTTCTCCCTAATTGGGTAATGGAGAAAGTGTACTAACTCTTTTAATTTCCAGATGCAGTCCTGACAACAGCTTCAAAATGTCTTCCATAGGACGCCTGTAAGGTAGATTGAGACATCAATAAACCACACTGTTCTCTCATGAAAGTGATTTAGGTTAAAATGCTTTATCATAGACCCCAATTCTACAGACATGGTAAATTTGTTGTTTTTACTACTTCGGCATTTCTTTCTTGCCCCAAAGAAGCAGACTAAAAAATACTATTTAGAAATAATTCTCAATCGAAACTGAACAGAATACAGACTTTTCTTCATGGTTATTTACTTATTTAGAAAAGCCAAAAGTGTTAAATTCACAGGTTACCTAGGCAAAGGTTTTAGCTAGAAGAATGCAAGAACATACTAACCATCTAGAATGAATAGCTTGTTGGATAAGACGAATGCTAAGAGGAGCATATCCAGAGTAGACATAAGCAATATCGTCGGGCCTGCACAAGAAACTTTTTTTGCCTTACAACCCCAACTGATTTAAGCACTTAAGTATTTGATTAGAAAAAGTTGGTGCATC
Organism: Cardamine chenopodiifolia; assembly: GCA_963922655.1. Taxonomy (NCBI): domain Eukaryota; kingdom Viridiplantae; phylum Streptophyta; class Magnoliopsida; order Brassicales; family Brassicaceae; genus Cardamine; species Cardamine chenopodiifolia. The sequence goes on from OZ000463.1 coordinate 15,526,720, forward strand.
GCAAGGCCTAGCAAATTAAATGTCTGTAGAAAACTACTATTGAAACACGAAATGAAACCACAAATGTACCATACGAAAAAGATGATGATCCCATACCACAAACAAGGAGGAAAACAGATTATTTACTCATGCTATGAAAAATGAATATTCAGCTAAAGAGGATGTTAGATCATGCATTAGATCAACAAAACTTGCAAGTTGATAAAGAGCTTTTTCAAGGGCATTAGAGATTACCAGAGATATCTTTGAAATGAAACATTCAGCAATTGCTGTTGTTAGATCATTCATTAGAGATTATATAGCAGTGGAAAAAGAGCTTTCAAGTCGCATTTTTTTTATCAAGATCAAGTTTGCAGATTTCTGGACTAAGAAATCTGGACCTACTTCATAAGCTTAATCTCATGGACAAAATCATGTCAATGAATGTATCATGTATCCAGTATGAGACAACATGACTAAAAAGAAGATTACCGTGACGTATCAGTGTCTTCAGCTATAAGTTTCAGTGTACGTTTCACTGTCAGCCAGTTGCTTTTAAACTCCTGCGGGAACCAAACGAAAGTACAACAAGCCATTAGAATATCAGACTTATCTAAAAATAGAATACGAGAAAATAGTTCATTCCACAAGGAAGCCAAGAATAACCAAACCTGGTTCTTCAGCAATCCTTCTTTTTCCAAATTGTTCAATGTGACCACATGCTCAACCCCATAACTGTGGAGTAGTTCCATTCTGGAAGTTGAGACCCAAATACAAGATATGATTATAAAACCAGAAAATTGGAATATATAATACATATGCCTGATGGAAGCTTAACTTGCCTAATATAATCAAACTGCTTTTTCGGTAACCCTGAGTTTGTAACAGAAAATAGGACTAATATACGTAAAACATTAGTGAGAGGCTCCTGTTTATAGATCATCTCTTCTATGTACTCAAAGCATCTGCATTTAAAAACTAGAGTTACTAATAATCAATGATATCACAGATTTTAATTTACATTATGCCATCAAAGTAAAATATAATTTCACATTCCTTGTGACAGAAAGAATCATAAAATCTCCTTGAATGGAAATATTATATACAATTGAAGTGTTGCCTTAAAAAGAAACTTACATGTCATAAATTTCTGCCTCAACAAGTGTTTGTTCCATATCAAGTTGTGAAAGAAAGGACTGCTTGGATGTGAACGTCGTCAGGTGCTGGGCAAGATGTATGTGCCTCTGGGAATGAAAAAGTCATAACTGATAGGTTAAAGTGAAACTAATTGTGGTCGGAACATCTGCGAGATCAAAGAAAGAGAAACTTAAAAAAACAAGACAACACTTACTGTCATCTCTGGTAATGAGTTAAGCTTCTTAACAAAGTCCTTCAGCTCAGAAACTGTCTGGGTCTGTGCATTATATTACCATACCTCATTAAAAATCTGGGTATAACTAATCATCTAAGAGAAAAATGTATGAATAGGCTGATCATTAGTTCTCCGAAGGCATAAATGGTCTATTTAAATTTAGAATTCAATTATTTTCTTTTTTGGCATTCACTATTACACGTACCAACTTTTTTGTTTTGTTTTGGTAAACATGTTACACGTACCAACTTGATAGCGAGAAAACGATAGGAATATGTCACTTGTACAGCAAATATGTCACTGGTACAACAAATATGGAGTTTATGCAAGGTGAAGCCGACCAGACCATGATTATCAAAACTTTGCCAAGCTTTTCATGATTCTTATTTTGTCACAAAGGGACAAAACATTATGAAAAATAGGATGTTGATACAGTAGATGCCCATATGAATTGGGGATCTACTCACTAGAATTCTATGGGTTTCAATATTAAGCTATGGGACCATACGCATTTTAAACCCGATTAAGTGTCTATGGTTTCACTTGTGATGTTCTTAAATTTTGATTCTCGTCCGCTAATATTTTACGATAAGATATATTTTCACATGTTATCCATTCATCAAAACCCATGGTATTGTCTCTTTGTTTTTGATTTTAATAACCCTAGATCTTGCTTGGATAATGTACTTTAGTTAAGTCTTGTGTACTTCAAATTAGTTAAGAGTTGAAATACTGTCTAAATTCTAATAGCATCTAGAATCGACATATTTAACCAATATTTTTTTATAAAGAAACAAAAAAAATCAGAAGAGGAATTTGCAATGAAATAGTTTCGTATGATATATAAATATATTAGATTAGGACCTGTCCCATTGATGAGTTTTTAAATTTTAAAATAAATTAAATTTAAACACAAATCCGATTTAAAACCAAAACCATACTGTACTCTTAACTATTTGTTGCAAACTATTTAATTGAACCGAAATTTAGAGAAACCGAAATAAAACCGAAATTTGGGATGTAGTGTAAAAAGACAAGTTAAAAGAGAGACGTATTATTAAACGTGACCCACTAATCCACGAACGCGGGAAGCATTTCATTTCATCATAATCGTGCCTCCCTCTTCTCTTCCTCTTCTTCTCTTTCCACTTCCCCCATGAAATTTTCAAATTCCTTTTTTTGTTGTTGTTTTTGAAACGATCAAATCTCCTCTCTCTGTCCTCTCTTTTGTCTCCTACTCTTCTCTTCTCTTCTCATTGCTCTTTCGTGCTTCGTGACGAGCTAGCTAGCTATGACTTCTTCAAATTCATCCTTCGCCGTCAGATCGTCGGCGAAACACGCAGTGGAGCGGATTCAGCAGCATTTACCTCCCAACAATCACACCATTTCTCTATCTTCTTCTTCCTTGAATTTGCCTTCTAGAACCTCTATCATTGCTCCCTCAATAAGTCACTCTTCTCGCCCTAAAGATCGACCTTCCGCCTCCTCCGTCTCCTCCACTTCCGCCGTATCCGCCTCTTCTCCTTCTACACGCCGCTCCGGTACTCCCGTCCGCCGATCCCAGTCTAAAGACTTCGACGACGACAATGGTCTTTTTTTTCTTCTCTCTCCTTCTCTCTTCCTATTCACTCGTGTATCTGTACGATTCTACGATTAAAAAGATGATTTTTTTTTCGTTTGATTTAAAGTTTTTGACTTTCACTCTAGGTCAATGCTACAGTCAATTTGGAGATTGTTGATTCGAATTAATGGATATTTTTTTGGGAAAATTGTTGGTTTGATATTATTTGAAATTGAAATTAGATAGCAATCTTGGCTTAATCCTTGTTATGTTAAACAATGCTATGATTTGACAAAAAGTGCCATAAATGATTGAACTTTGCCTGACCATTATTCATATAAAAAACTTGTTTACTTTTTAATTTCAAGTATAGTGAATTGATAATGATATAATTTTGAATTTTCAAACTTCTCTGCAGATTCTGGGAGGGTGAGAGTTTCTGTAAGAGTTCGACCTCGAAATGGAGAAGAGCTTATCTCGGATGCTGATTTTGCTGATCTTGTTGAATTACAACCAGAAGTGAGTTAGATGCTAACCAACCAACGGCTTCTCTCTTCCAAGTCTATGATTCTTATAAAGTGTTTTTTTAATCTCTGCAGATAAAGCGGCTTAAGTTGAGGAAAAACAACTGGAATTCTGAGTCCTATAGATTTGACGAAGTTTTTACAGATACAGCTTCACAGAAGCGAGTGTATGAAGGAGTTGCAAAACCTGTTGTTGAGGTTAGAAAGTGTCTGATGTATATAACTTATTGGAATATTGAGAATTAATGTTCTTGTTTATCGATATCTACTTTATTGAATCTGCAGGGTGTTTTGAATGGATACAATGGTACCATTATGGCTTATGGTCAAACTGGGACTGGTAAAACTTACACCGTTGGAAAAATTGGTAAAGATGATGCTGCCGAGCGTGGTATTATGGTTAGAGCTCTAGAGGACATACTTCTGAACGCATCTTCTGCTTCTGTTTCCGTGGAGATCTCTTATTTGCAGGTGTGATAGTACACATCTTCTGCTTCTTGTTCTGTGGAGATCTCTTAGTCATCTTTCGCCAAATAGGATTGTGTATTTGTAGAGTATTACTTCAGTACTTAGATGTTGTTTTTCTTTGTTGAACATTCATTGACAGAAGAAGGAAGGAAACCTTGTGAATTCTGAAATGATCCGTTCCTCATATCTATATATCTTCTTCTAATTCACAGCTATATATGGAAACTTTACAAGATCTTCTTGCACCTGAAAAAAACAACATTTCAATCAATGAAGATGCTAAGACTGGGGAAGTATCAGTACCAGGCGCTACATTAGTTAACATTCAAGATTTAGACCATTTCTTGCAGGTTTTGCAAGTCGGCGAGACAAACCGTCATGCAGCAAATACAAAGCTAAATACAGAATCCTCACGTAGTCATGCAATTCTTACGGTGTGCTTCCTTAGACTATTTGGTCTATATGGTTTCTTGTTCATCAACAGAATCCATAAGTTTTATCTGCCGATTCATGAAATGTATCTTCTTTGCAGGTTTATGTAAGGCGGGCTATGAATGAAACAGGGACTAAACCTGAATCTTTGGGAGATAAAACCATTCCTAAAGTTAGAAAGAGCAAACTGCTAATTGTGGATCTTGCTGGTTCAGAAAGAATAAATAAATCTGGTTTGAACTCCTTCACTGTTCATATAGCCATTCATGTTTTATCAAGTAGTTTATTTTTTTATAAGAATATCAAGTAGTTTATGGGGAATTATATTATGTTTTCTTTTTTGAAGGCACTGATGGCCACTTGATTGAAGAGGCAAAATTCATTAATCTTTCACTGACATCACTGGGTAAATGCATAAATGCATTAGCTGAAGGCAGTGCTCATATACCAACAAGAGATTCTAAGCTAACAAGGCTTCTTCGTGATTCTTTTGGGGGTTAGCTTTCTAACTTCCGTATATGTATAAATATACTTAGCTGTTTATGTATGTATAGAACTCATAAGCGTGACTCACTTCCGTGTCTATACAATTTTCATATATTCCTAGTTACTCTTGTATCCGATTCATAAATTTTGAAATTGGTTTTTTGCTCTGAACAAATAGGTTCTGCGAGGACTTCACTTATAATAACAATTGGGCCATCTGCACGGTATCATGCAGAAACCACTAGTACAATAATGTTTGGACAAAGGGTCAGTTTTCATATTTCTCTTTTTTTTTCCTCAGCAAAATGCGCTGTTGATCCATGAGTCTAGTTGCTTAGCTATTTTTTTTTGCCTAGTTAAATCAATAGAAGATTTTTTTTTTCTGTTCTATGAAATTTTGTTCTCTGCATAATCTCCAGTTTTTGATACATAAAGAAGATCAGAAACGAGAAAGAACACAATATCCTAATATTTTACAGTCTTATATCTTTCAAAAACTCTATAGTAATTCCTTCTTGATCATGCTTTCCTTTACAGGCAATGAAAATAGTAAACATGGTAAAGCTTAAAGAAGAATTCGATTATGAAAGTTTGTGTCGGAAGCTTGAGACTCAGGTGGACCAACTTACTGCAGAAGTTGAAAGACAAAACAAACTAAGAAATAGTGAGAAACACGAGTTGGAAAAAAGATTGAGAGAATGTGAAATCTCTTTAGATGAAGCAGAAAAGAATGCGGTTAACAGGTCCAAGGTAGTTGTCTCTTCTATTGATCGGCTAATCTTCGTTTACTTACATTAATTGATATTCAACTATTTTATAGTTTCTTGATATAGTGCCTATTTTCCTATGATATTGTATATCTGCTATTTATATTGTGAGGGGTGAATATGACTTTACAGTTCCTGGAGAATGAAAACGCCCGCTTGGAGATCCGCATGAAAGAACTTTTAAAGGAATTGCAACTGCAGAAAGATCAGTGCGATCTAATGCGTGACAAAGCCATACAATTAGAGATGAACTTGAAAAATACTAAGGTACATTTTGGATCAATACTTTTCTCTTATCGTCTTTATTAACTACTAAGGGAAGTTCTTGGATGCTTTCTTAAATGCCTGGCATCAAGTACACAATATATCTACAATATATCTACATGTATATTTTTGAGCTGTGTATAGTAGATGGGATCTGACAGTGTCCTTTTAATTGTTAGTAGCAGCAACAGCTGGAAAATTCAGCATATCAGGAAAAACTTGCAGATGCCAGTCAAGTATACGAGAAAAAAATTGGGGAGTTGGTTCAGCAGGTTGAGGATGAACAAGCCCGGTCAACAAAAGCCGAGCATCAGTTGAATGAAATGAAGAATATTTTGAGCAAACAGCAGAAGTCTATTCATGTTAGTTAATATGACAACTATTTTTTTCATTGGATATATTATTCATCATCGATTGTTATAGCTTAGATTTCCTTTCTCTACCTTTTGAATGCATTACTTCTCTGTTCAAACTAAATGGTATATTTTGGTGTTAATAGGAACAGGAGATGGGCAACTATCAATATCAAAGGGAACTTGCCGAAACCACTTACACGTATGAATCTAAAATTGCAGAGCTGCAGAAGAAATTAGAAGATGAAGATGCTCGGTCCAACGCTGCAGAAGAGCAACTTAGACAAATGAAAAGGCTTATAAGCGATCGCCAAGTTTTAGCACAGGTTAGGCTTTTTCTTGATTTTTTAAAAACTGGATCCTAATAAGCATATGATACTTTTCATCTTTATATTTCAGGTGAGTGTGTCGAAGGGTCAATGTATTTGTCCTTTTTCGTTTACCTTTATTGTTTGTACAAATGTATCTTTTGCTTCAGCTGTTGTAGAATTTTCTGTCTCCAATTGTTCTTTTTTCTTGGTTTGGGTCCAGGAAAATGAAGAGGCAAATGAACTCAAGAAAAAACTAGAAGAAGTTTCTCAAATGTATGAATCGACAATAGATGAACTCCAGACAGTGAAATTAGACTATGATGATTTGCTCCATCAAAAGGTGTGGCGCTTAAATGTCTGCTTACTTGTTGTTCAGATTTGGTCTTATTCAAAAACATCCAACTGTTAATGTTGGCTGATGAATATGTCTAACTATATATAAAACTTGTGATGCATAGGAAAAACTTGGTGAAGAGGTTCGGGATATGAAGGAAAGGCTCTTTTTGGAAGAAAAGCAGAGAAAGCAAATGGAGAGTGAGCTCTTGAAACTAAAGAAGAATCTAAGGGAAAGTGAAATTGTTGTTGAGGTGAATTACAATGAGCTTGTTTCACTTTTTTCACATGTATTGTACTTCGTGGTCTTGCTAAGTCCATTTCATTTCACAGGAAAAGCGATATGTGAAGGACGATCTTTCTAAAGGATCATCGGACTCTGGAGCTCTAACAGGCTCACAGAGATCACAAGGGTTGAAAAAGTCGCTCTCTGGTCAGAGAGCTACCATGGCGAGACTTTGTGAAGAAGGCATAATTCTTTCTCATTGAACTGAGCTCTTTTAAGCTTAAACATTTTTCTATTTGTTTCATTGTGGGAGAATCCAATTGAGACCTTCTTTACTTCAATTTCAGTCGGAATTCAGAAGATATTACAACTCATTAAGTCTGAAGACTTGGAAGTTCAAATTCAAGCTGTAAAAGTGGTGGCTAATCTAGCCGCAGAAGGTGCAGTTTCATCTCTCTATATTAGCATGTGTGAATAGCCTCATGTTTTTATTTCCCTCTACTACTAAAATGAATTCTCAGTTGTTGAAATTTTGATTTCTGATACACTGGCGCGTTGACACATCTCTAGTTTCCAGAAAATCTGGCTCAACATTACATTATTTTGTTTGTGCCTGCACCTAAATGACTTGCATCATGTGTGTGTATGTATTTAGAGACTAATCAGGTGAAGATTGTGGAGGAAGGGGGTGTAGAAGCTTTGCTTATGCTACTGAAGTCATCTCAAAATTCAACAATTCTTAGGGTGGCTTCTGGAGCAATTGCTAATTTGGCAATGAACGGTGAGCATGTCCCTTGGTGGTCCAAATGCTTTTATGATATTTTTGTCCATAAACCTGTTAACCTTACTACTGAGAAGCAGAGCTAATTCAGACTTAAGTAGTCCCCTGTTGTTGTGTCATTTCTTTACAACTCTTGTTTGCTTGAATGTTGGATCTGTAAGTTGCATTAGGTTCTTGATGCCATGGCTTTTTTCCTGCTGTCAAGTTATTAAATTTGGAAGGGAAAATGTGCTTTGTATATATATATATATTTTTGTCTTCATGTGCTTTGTATATTTATATGTTTTCGTTGATTTGTTACCGCAGAGAAGAGTCAAGATCTAATAATGAATAAAGGAGGTGCTCAACTCCTAGCAAAGATGGTGACTAAAACAGATGATCCACCGACTCTAAGAATGGTAGCTGGTGCACTTGCCAATTTATGCGGGAACGGTGAGTCAAATGATTTAAGAATTTCGGTTCCAATGTATCACACATTTTTAAACATATCCGTTCATCTGCATCAATGCATGTGTTCACTGTATAACATATGCAAAAGCAAAGTGAAGAAGCTTTTTGTTGTGATGCTGCTAAGTACATACCTAACTCTATATACTGTTGTGTTCTGCACAAACAGAGAAGTTTCTTAAGCTGCTGAAAGAAGAAGAAGGCATCAAGGGATTACTCACGATGGCACAATCTGGAAACATAGATATCATTGCTCAAGTGGCAAGAGGGATGGCAAATTTTGCAAAGTGTGAGACTCGAGAAATTATGCAAGGTGTCTGTAGTCATCATATTTGCTTGCAAATATACCTCATAAATTGCACACTAGAGTCAATCGCTATAATACATGGAGGAATGTTGTGTTGCAGGGCGTAGAAAAGGCCGTTCTCTTCTCTTGGAAGACGGTGCTCTTGAATGGTTGACTTCAAACTCACATATTGATTCAGCATCAACACAACGCCACATCGAGCTTGCGCTTTGCCATTTAGCTCAAAACGGTAAGCCTCTTTTTGCCATTTTGCTCTTTAGAGCATGCCTAGTTCTTTGGACGCACTAAACAGCTCTTTTTATCAAAATTTTGTGCGGTTGAGACTTATGACTAATATGAGCATCTCCTTTTTTCGATTCAGAGGAAAATGCGAATGATTTCAAAAGAACGGGAAGTGTGACAGAGATTGTAAGAATATCTGTGGATTCGAGTAGAGATGACATACGCAGCTTAGCAAAGAAGATACTCAAATCGAACCCTTACTTCTCGAGCTAAACAAGAGGTAACAGAAAAGACATGTAAATAACATAACTGGCAAGCAGTACAGATTCTTAGTTGAGTCTGTGAGAATGTCATTAGATTGAGTTTGTGATTGGCGACGATAGTGAAGGAGAGAAAGCAAAGAATTTTACAAGAAGTGAGTGTTAGGATATTATGTGCTGTAATAATTGATTTGATGTAGTATAATGTCTCCACTGGATGTGAGAACGTCGAAAACTGGACTCCCTTGCTAAATTTTGTGAACCGTTTTCTTCATGTTTCGATATGTTCTTTGATCATTTGTGAAACGAATCTGTAGCCAATACTCATTTGGTTTAAAATTTCATATGGCCAAAATCCATTTTGCAATACTTGTTCCTTCTCATTCAACAATCATATAAATTTTAAAGATGGAGTATGTGAATGGTCAGTCTTCTTCTCTAGAGATATGGATATAACAATAGATAATTCATCATATCTGTAGATGTTTCCACAACTCCTAAAGATTTAAACTTCAAACCATAACTGATTCTCACCTTTGTTCTTTGTCAATCTAGTTCGTTGCATTCTTAGATTCTTCTAATCGTAAAGGCCTTCGTCGTACCAAATATCGACCAGAAAGTCCACCATCTCCTACATAAGATCAGATGGGAAATTCATGAATTGAGAATGGTTTTAGCTTCTTCATATTTAAACTCAGGTAGAAGAAAACATGATTAGATTAAAAGCTTACAGGTAAAGGAATCGACTCAGAAAAAGGTTCATGAGTTGAGAGAAGATCTCCATATGTAGTAGACCAGCTGCAAGAGATTCAAGATCTTCTTAGAAACATTATTTTTACCGATCATTAGAATACGTAACACTTTTATAAAGAAATATGATTGCTATCGTTAAATGAAGTAAAATTTGGATATGAAACAAATACCTTATAATCTGATCCTTTGAAGTATTTTTTTCTTTGTCGAGAATGATCTCGCACCTATTTTTCCCTGTTCTCTTGCCACACCTTTGCACCTGCAATCATAAATATGCTTTTATAGATAGTATTCAATAACCAACAATATCAGAGGTTTAAACAGAGGTTAAGGTCAAAAACATATTGGTTTCATTTACCTCATTGAGATTTTCATCAATCAGCTTGTGGAAAAACCTAGAAGATTCAATAAACACAGAAATACCAGATTTCTCAGAAAAAAATAATACTTTATGAAGGAAAATCCAAATCATATCCAACACCAAACTCATTGCAAACAAATAAAAACAAGATTTATAAGGACGGAGCTTTTTCTTCCATTTTTACACATTGCTTTTAAATTCATTAACAAATCTTCATCTATAAGTCAATTTTTTAAAAAAAAGAAGGAGAATTTTAATTGAAGAACTTCTTCAATCTTCTTTAAAAGGATATTGGAATTGGAACAATGGCATTTCAGGTGAAGTATTTAAAGATCCAAACTAAACCATTCTGAATCCAAATCTTCTCTAGGAAGAAAAATATAAATCTTGATAAAAGAGAGAAAATTTACATAAGAAGAAAAAAAGAGGAAAGAAGATTACCTTAATGGGGAAGTATCAGCAGAAAATTTGGTGGAGGGATTGAAACTGCATTTTGTTTTCATTTAGTCTTTATATGGGAAAATATTAGATCTTGGGTCAATATAAATCAACTAAAAAAAATAAATTAAGAGTGAGACAAAAATAGAATTTAAGAAATAATCAAGAGTATACTTTTAAGAGTTGTAAATGAGTAAATAATGTATCCATCTATCTTTGGATCAATGAGACAGAAAATTAAGCATGTCCCACCCAGCTCAAGTTTCTCTCTCAATCCCACGTGAATGTGATTAGGAAGATAGCTCCATCTTTTATTCTATGGGAAGACAAAAGTGAAATTTTGTCATGTTAAAATATAAAGTTTTCTTACTTATGTAAAAAATACTATAAAATACAAATTATTTAAATTCTGATAAATTCATATTTAATAAAGAAATTGACAACTCACTTAATTATAGAATTTTAATCCACATAGGAATTAAAATCCTTACACACTTGCTTTTTCCTCGAATTCTAATTCAGAGATTAATCTCAAAGAACTTATACAATTACACAATTGCTTAGTCTTTAAAAAAGACTTATAGATGAGAACATCGAACACGAATCAGATATCTCATTTAGGTCACAAACCAAGTCAAGTTGTTGATTTTTTACTATCTCATGACTTGTAAAATTTTAAACCACAATGTGATATGAATTGACAAAAATCTTACTGATTAACCATAAATCTGAATTATCTTATTTTGTCTCTCTGGACCACAAACTTTTTACCTTTTTCACTATTTCCTTGATTTTTTTTTTGTCCATTAGTATTAAAAATTGTGTAATTCTTTGAAGTTGTGTCGGCGTGCTGAAAAGATGTGACAAGTATAGTGCTAGGCTCTGTTTGGAAAGTAATATATATAGTATGTGAATATTAGTATGCAAAAGAACAAAAGAGAAAGTAGTAGATAGTTATTGTTTGTATATATGAAAACAAATGTGATAAAAAAAACTAGTTTATTAATTGAAGATTTACGGTAATTATGCTAGAAAATTGGGGAAATTTTCACAGATTTTTTTTGGTTCAATAAGAAAGTAAATGGAAAAAAAAATGGAGGAAAGTTCCATTAAAACTCAAATGTATGTAAGGTGAAAATCATGCGTCTCTTGTGGTTCAATAAGCAATTATCTAAGTTGATAACCTGATATAACAAAATAGTGTATTCAACATGTCATGTACAAAGAGAAGTATATTTAAATAGAGCTGAGAAACCTAACAAAAAATCATGAACTAACAATGTTTCTTTCGTAATGGAGTGATTGATTACTAAAGCTCAACGTCGACAACTTTATTTCCTTTCCTTGCGTTCTTAAAATCTAAATGACGTAAACTTTGTTTCAAAAAAGCATAAGATTTAATATAAACAGGGATCGGATGTTACAATGTTAACCCTATTTGGGTTCGTAAACAGGTTCAAAAGGTTTAATCACTTAGAATTCAAGCTCATAAGACAAAATACAGGTTTCACAATCTGTCTTTCATTACAGTGTTTTGGAACACACATAAAGCTCATTAGGTACATATTTCTATTTTTACATTCACTTCACTAGTTGGGGATAACAATGTCGCCAATGTTGTTGTGCCATGGATCCGCCAAGTGAGTAGCCAGGTTCTCCAATGGTCCTGTCCCCGGGTATGCTGATTGTTGCACGCAGAATCCTACAAACGCCAACAACGCAAGCCGCCCTGACATACCCACCAAAACATATGTAACATTATATATACACTTTTATATAGTTTGATCAAGAAAGGTAAAGATGTGTGTGTGTGCGCTCTTACCGTTCTTGATCTCCTTAACTTTCAACTCCTCGAACTTCTTGGGGTCCTTAGAGTATCCAAGAGGATCAAATGCGCCTCCGGGGTACTTCTTTTTCTCGGTGTCTTTCTCCATACTTCTCTGGTGCTCAACAAATGCAATAGCTAAGAACTCAATGGCCAAGATTGTGGGCAAAGTACCCCACGGGACAGGGTTTCCCAAGTAAGTGGCTTGACCCCCTGGTACTGCTGCCCATTCTTGAGCCTTAACCCAGTTTCCATATCCCAAAGCCTCTGGTACCAAAATCCCAGGCTACAACATCCCACACCAATTCCATTAGATCAAACTTAACAAGACTAAAACCCTTTTGATTTGACAAAGATTGGATGTTGAAACTTACAACAGCGAGCATGGCCCATCTACAGTGGATGAGCTCTGATTCTTTGTATCTCTCAAGGTTCTCTGGAACTTCTCCAAGTCCAAGTGGGTCAAACCCAAAGTCACTGCATAATTTTACACCCAATAACTTAGAAAAATTGAAGCTTTTTAAACAGCCTTTAATGTTACACAACTACATCTAACAAATGAAGCAAATAGAGTTAAAGGAGACTCATTAAATGTGAAACAACTAATGTAAACCCAATAACTTAAACATTGAAGCTTTGAAAAGACTTGTAATGTTGCATGCATAAACATCTAACAAATGAAGCAACAGAGATAGACCTGCTATTGAAATTATCCTGTTTCCAAATTGAGCAACAAAACAGAGTAAAAGGATTCAAATTAATGAGATGTGATTGCATACCCAGGAGCAGAACCGTCGAGGTAAGATGGTCGTGGCTCGCCGGGCATCCAGTGAGCAGCCATTCTGATACGGCCAACATTCCCGGCGTTGGGAAGCGGAACTCCGGCGGATACGAATTTAGACTTGGAAGAAGAGAGAAGCGAAGGGCACACAGCGGCGATGCCGCAGCTCATGAGAGCGTTAGACGCCATTGTTACTCTGAGCTCTCTCTCTCGTTCTGTTTAGCGCAAAAGAGAAAGATGTGGACGAGAGATGATCGTTGGAAATGGGAATGTGAGAGAGTGATCGTATAAGTAAGGTTTTGTAGGATGCGAATCTAATTGCAGATTGCAATTGGCTATACAGAGCCTGCTTGGCTTTTTCATTGGGCCACGTGTCTTCTCTATATCATGTTTCAATCTGCTATGTGTGGTTTGGATAATGTCCGAATCTACGTTAATTATAGTTTTGCCATCTATCCAAGCCAAAGAGATATCAGATTTTCGTAAAGCATTATGACCACAAAGGGGATAAAAGAAAAACATTTCAACCAATGTTTTAAGAGCTGGTCCGAACTGGTAAATATGTGACACAATCATTAATCCGGTCTGGGTTTATTGCTAAACTTGCTGCGAATCATCGAACGGGTAATGCTTTGAAATACATTGATTACAACAAACACATACGAGACTAAATCATCCGTCTTGAAGAGATTCAATGATCTTAACATGTTATTACTGAGATTTCTTTTTTTTTTTTGGTTTTACTAAGCCTCTCTTTGTAGGCTAATTACTCTAGGAGACGTTTGCAACTGGTAGCATCATCGAGGAAAGAAACTTATGTTGATAGCATTTTCGACAAAACAGATTAATGATGTTGATGATATTGCAAGTTCGATCCTGAATCTGTTGGCATCCACAGACGATGTGGATCTTAGAACACTTAATGAGCGATCTTGAAGTCATGGTAAGCCTTAATTTTTATCGTTTCTTCTGATATTTTCCTTTACTATGGGTTAATGATTTCACAAACTAAGGGGCCAAAATTTTGCCTTTCTTGGTGGGATACCATTTCCTGCATACGATGATCACTTCCCTAATCTTTGCACTGAAATGGAGCGACTCTGAAGATCTACTAGCCCGAGTATTTTTCTTCTTAGAATTTTGATAAACAGAACAACGGGGTTTCGTTGATGCCAATAACTTTGTAGATACATTGTACCTGTGAATGATCAGAATCCTCGAAACTAAATCTCTTCAATTTGTCTTTCATTCAGACCCATCTTCAAGGATGAAGACAACAGCACATGACTTCAAGACTCTAGTCTGAGACAAACGTCTAAAAGAAAATATATTGGAATCTTCTAAGGAGTGATCATATGTTGATGCTCAGGTTCTACTAACCTTCCTTTATCATGTTTATCATGTACCTATCTCGCTCTCTGTGCCAAGCATGTAGTAATTTCACACGAACATAAAACAAAGGAACAATTTTAAAAAGTATCAATGCATAAGGAGACTCAGATTTCACACACATTCAACTGTTCTATAGCTAAATCCATCACACAACATGTCTCTTAATGTTACAGCCATAAACTCTGAGACATCAAAAGATTTTTGTTCAAGAGGATAGATAAGATCAATTTCATCATTACAAAAATCAAATCTAGGCACTGAACCAGCTTCAAGAACACATAGTTTTCTCCACTACTTCCTGCAATTCTCCACTCTGAAACGCTTCAAGAGTAATATCACAACCACCGAAAAACTCACCGCCGATGTAAAGCTGAGGAAAAGTCGGCCAATTCGAATACTCTTTAAGTCCTTGTCTCAACATCTCATTCTCCAAAATGTTCACATCTTCGAAAGGAACGTTCAAATTCTTCAAGATCTGAACAACGGTGTTCGAGAATCCACACATCGGGAAATCTCTTGTTCCTTTCATGAAAAGAACCACTTTCTCCGAATTCACCAGTTTCTCCAGCGTATCTCTAAGCTGCGGCGTAAGGGCAGACGCAGAGCACCGGAATTTCGCTGCCGGAGAAGCTGATTTGAGCTTGTGACTCGAACCAATGCGGTAGAACGACGGTTGGAAGTTGCTGACGGCGAGTGTCGCCGTTGGTTTAGAGGCGAATTTGAAAGATTGAGACTTGTTGACAATGGAGGACGAGGAGGAGGTAACAGCGGTGGGAATTATCAAAGTCGGCGTTTTGATAGATCGGAGAGCCATTTTTTTGTGAGATTTTTTAGATTTGAAAGGGTAAATGATTTATGAGCCACAAACACATAGTGCGAGTGCGAATGGAATAAATCCTGTTGCCAAACACCACTTATCATATAACTTAGCACCAGTCTACATAATATCTAAAGAGGTTTTATGAAACAAGTCTTCAGAGCTGAAGACAAACCATACAAAATCCGAGCACATAGAAGAATTGATGAACAAGCCCAATTATAATGACCAAACAGTACTTGGTTGATTCCAGTAATCCATATCATAAATATGGTTATGATCTTGAGATCAAACAGAAGAACTAGACTAAAATCATATTCTGATCAGACCAAAAAAATATAGTTTATGAACAAACTTACCTCCATTTCCGAAAGGTCTAGTACTTGTAAGTTAGAAGAATCTTTAAGTAGCCGGACAAGTAGGATGTGACATATTTTCTGGGGCTCTACAAAGCTGCAGATGCTCAAGCTGGTTGAAGACGAAACCTTCATCATATAGCCTGTGGACAACATTACAAATTGTTAACAAATGATTATATAAATGAGTTGATAAATGGAAAAATGATTACCTCTGAACATATTGCAAGACGTTTGACAGATGTGATTGGTCCAACATGACTGTTGATGTCAGGTGATTCAACATCTAGATATGCCTCGATCAGGTTAGGCATATTCTCAATCAAACAGTAGTGACTCTTATTATTGTGATCTTTAAGTTTAAAGTACTTTAAAGGAGGAGTTTGTATCACAATCCCATCTATAGAATAACTACGATAGAGTCGGCAAAGTTTACTACTCATTTTCACTCCTCATCCATTTAATTGGGTTAGCTAACGGTTTAGTTACGGGACCCTAAATGGTCTAAATCTCTGGTCTGATGGCATATTACTGGGCCTGATTATGGGTCGAGCTTTCAAAACTCTGTTTTTGTTTTACAACATTACAATATACCAATTAATTATTTCAAAAGCGTGGCGGTAAATGACTTTAGTGATAATGAACCAACCAATTAGCTAGCAACGATTTTATTCATCAAAAATGTAAACTGGGCCTTTAGGCCCAATAATAATATGAGCTTGCTTACCAAATGTCAAAACAAACCTTCATGCCAAAACAATAGAGGACACAAATTCCCAAGAGAGACAGAAAATAAAAAAGCTCAAGAACAAAAACTATTAGCCTTGTTTCCAGCTGAGAGGGTAGAGAGAGAGAGAGAGAGAGAGAGAGGGTTCTTCTTCGTCTTCTTCTTCTTATTCTTCGAAGTTCTCTCCCATGTGGATTCCAAATCCTTCTCTGTTTCTATTTCTTCACATTTCTCAACCAACATTCTTCTTCTGACATTCACTTACTTACCTCTGCTTCCTTCCGGCGAAACAGAAAAATTCCAACCTCACCGGCTAAATCAAGCAACACCAAGTCACAATCCGCCATTAAAGATGCTTCTTTCAAACTTCTCCAACACCATTTTCCTGCTCTGCCTCTTCTTCACACTTCTCGAAGCCACTAAATCCCTAAATCTCACTCTCCCACACCAACACCCTTCCCCTGATTCCGTCGCTCTCCATGTCTTAAGGTAAATACAAATTTCACTTCACTCTCTAATTCCACATTTTCCCGGCAAAATAGCTAATCAATCTCAAAACTTTATTCTTAAATTCACAGGACTCTCAATGCATCCCTTACAAGAAGACAACTCAGCTCATCATCTTCATCATCATCCTCCTCTTGCCGTACCGGAAACCCAATCGACGATTGCTGGAAATGCGCCGACTCCGACTGGTCTTCAAACCGTCAAAGACTCGCCGACTGCTCAATCGGCTTCGGACGCGGCACACTCGGAGGCAGAAACGGCAAGATCTACGTCGTAACAGACTCCTCCGACAACAATCCAACAAATCCAACACCAGGAACACTTCGTTACGGCGTAAACCAAGAAGAGCCACTCTGGATCGTCTTCTCCTCAAACATGCTCATCAGATTAAAACAAGAACTCCTTATCAAAAGCTACAAAACTTTAGACGGACGTGGATCAGCCGTACACATCACCGGATACGGTTGCTTAATGATTCAATACGTACAACACATCATCATCCACAACCTCCACATCTACGATTGTAAACCTTCACCAGGATTCGAACATCGAGGTAGATCTGATGGAGATGGGATCTCAATTTTTGGATCTCAGAAGATTTGGGTTGACCATTGCTCGATGAGTCATTGTACCGATGGGCTTATAGATGCTGTGATGGGTTCCACGGCTATAACTATATCTAACAATTACTTCACGCATCACGACGAAGTGATGTTGTTGGGTCATGACGATAACTACGCGGCTGATACGGGGATGCAAGTGACGATAGCGTTTAATCACTTCGGACAAGGGCTTGTTCAGAGGATGCCTAGATGTCGGAGAGGTTATATTCATGTTGTGAATAATGATTTTACTGAGTGGAAGATGTATGCTATTGGTGGTAGTGGTAATCCCACTATTAACAGTCAGGGAAATCGTTACTCTGCTCCTTCTGATCCTAGCGCCAAAGAGGTCATTAATTTTACTATTTTTTTAACTATTCCATTTCGAACAAGGAAACACTCTCTTCTCTTTAGTAGCTTTTGTTTCATTGTTTCAGAACTTTTTAGGGTTTTGTGGATAAGTTTTAGGCTTTTACCATGGAGAATTTTTTCTTTGAGTAATTGGTTAATGAGTAGTTCTATGAATTCAATCCAGTTCATATTTCAGATGGACAGGTGTTAATCTGTTGCTAGGAGGAAACATATCTGGAAATATCCGGTTAAAGTTTTTAAGTAAATGGGAAAAAAGGAAGAGAATCTTATTTTTCATTAGAATTGGAGAATTGGGTCTACGAGGACTGAGACAGTGATTGTATGTGTACAGTGCAGTGCATGACAGCCATGTGGGCTGCTGCTTCTCACTGTTCACACACTTTTTGTTGTTTTAATACAACCACGCACCACGACGGCGCGTGAACTACATATTGCTTGCTGATTTGAGGAATATTTTTGGTAAAAAAAAAGCAGGTGACGAAGCGAGTGGACTCGAAGGACGATGGTGAGTGGGCGAATTGGAATTGGAGATCGGAAGGAGATTTGATGGAGAATGGAGCTTTCTTTGTGGCATCTGGTGAAGGAATGAGCTCAATGTACTCTAAAGCTTCCAGTGTGGACCCTAAAGCTGCTTCTCTTGTAGACCAGCTCACTCGAAACGCTGGCGTTTTTGGCGGCCCCAGGTTCTTTTTCCCTTTTACCCTTTTTTTGTTTTTTTTTTTTAAATTAGATTTTCCCTAACCATTAAAAAATACATAAAGCATTTTTTTAAGATGATCCATGATCTTTCATTTCGATGTTTAATGTATAATTAAATTAGCTGTGAAAGCGCATGATTTGCTACTGTCGTCTAGTCAAGAACTGATACCAACCGTATTATTTTAACTATTATTTTGTTGTGTTTAGTCTTATTATTGGAGTCTAGTTACGCGTCATAATCATGGTTTTAGAAGTTGTCTAGGTCGAGTTAACTTGCATTTAATAACAAACTCTATATTTACGAACTTGTAAATTTGTAGGTGCAAAACTGGTCTAGTTAATCAGCCTACTAAAATAGGATTAATTAGTCCTTTCCTTTTTAAGGTTCTAATTTACATTATCTATTAATTTTTTCCTGAAATAGAGAGTAGTAAAGTAATAGTTAAGTATGGTAAATCCTTAATACTAATTAGAATTAGCATAAACAATTAAAGTAACCCATTGGTTTTTTAACAAAGGCCGTAGCTCATTGAGAATGTAAGACATTAGGATTTTGGCAGTATCCCAGAATTCAAGTAAACGCACGTGATCGTCTGCCTGGTGAACCGACCAACTTGACTAGTGTCTAAAACACTCCACTTGCTATTTTCACATTTTAATTATTTTTTACTCTTCTTCAAGTTTCTATCATTTTTTTTGTCCCTTTGGGATTATGGGCGGTCGAAATGTATGTCATAATTTAAACAAAGACATGCATGACGCATCTACATTTTGATACATGGTCAGATGTAATTAAGTTGTCCCCTACTCAATTTATAATACATAAGCTAAAAAAGTTTTGGGAGTAATGATGTCATTATAATGGAAATGTGGTTAAGGGAGATGGGACCTTAACGTAGAAAGATGATTCCTTTTTCTGTGGACCCATAATAAGTCCTTTTTAATCGCCTTAATGTATGCTTTGACTTTTTAATGCTAGCTTATGATCAAATTGTATAATTTCTAATGAGATGATTTGTGGGGTGCAGAGATGATGAAGGTCAGAGTGGCGATTCTTTTTCTCCGTATAGAGGTGGCGGCGGAAGTGGCGGTGGAGGGACGAACGATATTGGTGGTACGACGAGAGGAAGCAGCAGCAGAAGTAGTGACGACAGCGATTTCTTCGGGATGATATTCGGAAGCGATGCACCGTCTCGACCGCGTTTAACATTATTGTTTTCTTTGTTAATGATTTTGGTTTTGTCATTATCAACTCTATTATTGTGGTAGACTGGAATGATAACAAATAGGATTTGGACCGTTCAACTAATTATTGTGTAGAGTGGCTCTCAGTCCATTGTTATTTTTTACTTTTGTATGATTCACAACAATGCATACCCAAAAATGGGAATGTGAAGGCAACGTCAAAGACGAACCTTGTCTCTTCAAATCAAAGGCAATGGTTCATAACTGTTTAACATTTTGGTATTTCTGTTACTCCACTTTTTTTGGTGTCCAATACGTATTTTTCTTCTAACGTAAATTACGTCAAAATGTTTTGTGTAGAAATAACTTTTTTATATAGCAAATTTTGCCAAATGAGTAAAGTTTTATGCCTTTTTTGTTAATTTTTTAAGAAAATAGTATTCATATTGTGTTTATTTCTATCTCTCAAACAGGTCGGAATTACCGAATTTGAACTTATGATATGACAACATCACGTCATCCTTAAAAATAAACCAATGGACTGCAAGTTCTAGTCGAGATTCAATTCATTAAAAAGAAAGATTACTTTTGAAAAGAAAAAACAAACAAACAAATAAATAAATTATTAGGGAGTTTCTAAAAACATTACTTTTGAAAAGAAAGATAGCTAAAAGAAAGTCATCAATGGGCTTTAGTTAGCAGCTAGCGAAGCAGCTTCTTCAAGTCTCTTCCATGTCAATTCTCTTTGTTCCAACAACTCGCATGCCTTAGCTTCGTTCTCAGGATGTTGTTTCTCGCACTCCTCAAAGAGCTCAGTGTCCATCTCCATAAACATTCTTCTAACGTTCTCAGAGAGACCGTGCACCGCTTGGTTCCAATGTCCTTTCATGTTCCTCTCCAATGCTTCAAAGATTATCGGGAAGATCACGTCTTTGTTCTGAGCAATCAGGCCTACGATGTGTTCATTGTTCCACAAGAAAAGAGCCCTCTCTGCCACCTGCACTCCTCACATCTCTTATCAACAATCACAACTCCATAGCCTCAAAATGTATTGACTTGTGGAATCTATAACTAGTACAAAACTCAAAAAGAACGAACCTGGAAGTGTGCGCTATTAAGACATTTCCCAATCTGTGTAAACAGAGGAACAACACATTGTTGAAACTCTGAGGGCTCTGTAGCATCCAAGACTTCTTCTAACTCTCCCAAGAACAGAACCTCCTTTTGACAATTCGTAAGCGGCCAATACCTCAACAACCCACGGACCACGGTATCAGCCAATTTATAATCTTTCTCCACAAACTGTGTCACGCAATACGACAACTGCTGGTGGTAAATCGAGATACCCTTAGACTTATGTAGTGGCAAAATAGCTTTCACAAGATACAACCTATGTTCCTCTCTCATAGGTACTGTAAAACCATTGATCACACTTCCTAGGATCTCCAATAACTCTCCAATGCCAATGCACCTCTCAGTCTCATACAAGAACTTGTAGAAAATGTTATAAATGGAACCCCTAATAAACGGGCGGTGGAATATGAACTTCCCATAGATCCTGTGAAGAACAGTTTTCAAGTATTCCCTCTCCCTAGGATCCTCTGAGTCAAACAAATCGAGTAATCTCGAAACAAAGGTGTGATTAATGAATATTTTGGCAGTCTTAGGCTCGATTTCTGAAGACACAACATAGCGCAAAAGAAGCTCGTAGACGAGCTGCAAATGAGGCCACCATGGCTCAAGATAAGGCTCTTCCTCTTCAGGATCATTCCCTTCAGGAGGAGCTCCAGTGTTCTCATGGTGAGCCGGTGGAAGACACCGGAAAATGTTAGCTGAAACCATTCTTATGAGCTCGCTTTGCATAGTCTCATTGACTTTACCAGAGGAAGAGTGAAGGAAATCAACCAATTCAAGAAGTGTCTGCCTTTTGATCTCTTTCTCGCGTGGCATAATCAATGTATCAGAGAAGTCGCATTGGCAAGAACACATGTGAGCCTTCTTCATGAAGAGGAGAGGTCGATCTGAGGAAGATACGTCTTTTAATAATGGAAGTACTTCGAGGATCGGTGTGGATGTGAACATTGGGAGATTTGGTGTCTGCGAAGGAGATGGAGCTGCCGTCTGAGACTCGCCATTTGAAACCGAGGATGCGGCGGCGGTTGTGGTACGGCTGGCGCGAACGACGTTGTTCCCGGAGGAGTTGTCATCTTGGTGATGTTGATCCGATTTGTTGAATTTCTTCTGACCCAGTTTTATGATTTTGTTGAACATCTTCGATTTTGATTCAAAATGTAATCTTTTCTTCGTTTTGGAATGGGTTGATCATAACCCTATAAAGGAAAAAAGATGAGGTTGTTTTTGTTTTCATAAGGAACGAGTGAATTCAGAAGATGATGACGATGAAATATTACCTCTAAAGCGATGAATGGAGTAGAAATCTGAGATCGGAGATGGAGAAAGAAGCATTAGGCCAACCGGATTCTGGAAGACTGTTCTTCAGGAAAATCCAGAAACCGAGAGATAATCTATGTAAGAATGAAGGACAAAGAGGAGGAGGAGATCAAATTTGGGGATATGTGTTTTTTGACCATTTTTAAAGAAAAAATAATTATTGATTAGCTTTCGTAAAATTTTAAAAGTATATAAATTTCTCACTATTATTTTGAATTTCTCTATTAGCATTCAGGTTTCAGATTCTTGTGGAATATATCGCATGCGAACAAAAACATAACATAACCGAAAATAAAGTATTTTCCTTTCTTCAACTGAAATTATTTCTCGTGCTTAATCCGTAATACTTTCTCATTCATTTTTGGCAATGGCTGATTAGCTAAAGTTAGGGACTTTAGATGATGTATAGCTGCAATTAATTTCTCCCACATTGACTTGCTATTAAGTAGTAACTCAGTGGAGGGTATAATGGCATTCAAATTTTATATAATTGTATAGGGATTTTGATTTTCTTTATTATAAATTAATTATCTTTACGAGAGCATATCCCTCCCAGCGCAATTTACAAAAATACATGAGAAGGTACTACTACTATAACTGATGAATCTCAGGATTATTAGCTCTTGAAGAAAATCATGAGATTCATCAGTTATAGTAGTAGTATCTTCTCATGTATCCTTGTAATGCTTAGAATAAAAATGAAGGTGTATAGTGGGGGTTTAAAAGCCATACCTAGGACTAGATTCAATTATCTACAAAGATTTTATGATTATATTACCTGAGAGTTGGTTCCCCTAATAATCTTCTGGTTACTGTTCTACTTCAACTTGTAAGCGTCACTCGTATAACTGAACCTGAGCGAGTTGGATCTGTTCGTAATCGTCTGGTGTCTAGCAAATTTTGAATTTCTTCTTTGGTTCTACAGTTCCTTCCAATTGGCACTATCTATACGAATGTGGTGTACCCTTTTGCGAATGATCTTCCTCATGTTCCTGAGGATAATCCTACTGGTTGCTACAAGACGTACTTCCAGATTCTGAAAGAATTGAAGGGAATGTAAACATATATAGTCTATGAAAATAAAATATTATGTTCCATATCCTGAGTAGTGAGTAGAATGTTTGTTTTGTGCACTGTACCTAGAGGCTCTCAGTCTCTTGCGAACTAGTGGTTTTAATCCCGAAATTTGTTTGAGAAGTTCAACATTTGTTATATGATTTTTCAATATTTAACTACTAAGATCGTCCTTGTATCAAAAGTATCAGATATAGCTCTGCAAAAGGAAATTTCCAGAGACTTTTAAGTCTTTTTTATCTCTGCCTAGTAGTTAACGGCCAAAACGACTTCATCGACTCCAATTGCGTTAAGTGCCTTCCATCACTTAAGATCATAACAAGCATGAAGACCATGACACTAGCAAGAGGAAGCTCAATTTACAAGATCAAGAAATGTGGACGGTCCTGGTTAACGAGGTCGAGGTGGTCAAGGAATCATCCATTAGAGTCCAGTCGTAGTGACAATCGATCGCATCACTAGTTCTCTCCTTGTTCCATATTCATTTTCTAGCAATGTCTTTGTGTATGCTAATCTCTTAGTCTTTAGTGTACGCTAATCTCTTACTTCCTAATTACTTTCTAAACTCTATACGATCACATGCAGAAAAAAATGCCAAAACAATGACATTCCTGCAGTATCACATGATATTTGAAGCTAAAGAATTTACCTTCAAGTGACAGCCGGTAAGGTATAGATAAGCTTCTCCAGCTTGATCCCCTTAACAATCACATATCGAGCAATGGGATACTGCTGGAGAATTGTATCAGAAGACAAACATGAACCTATTAAAGTCAACCAAACAGAACCCTAACTGGGTTTTGTTTCCCTCAGTCCTGGCAAAGTCCTTCGTCTCGCTTCATCATCTCAATATCACATGCACACATTAATAATATCAATGATCAAAATTAATTGACCATGAATATAATTTAATAATGTGTTTCTTTAAGCTTCTTCCGTTTACATAGTGTAGGCAAAATAAATTTATATTTGTAATGGCACATGAAGTAGTATATGCACATATTTCTCTTGCTCGTCCATTTGTTGTGAGAAGGTTTTGTCCGACGTTTCTTCTGCTTATTGGCAACACCTAGTGACCTATTCCTACAAGGAGAATAAGTTGAAGAAGGGGTTGAAACTTGTGAGCTTTCGCTTTGGTTATCGAGAGGACTCCCTCCAGTTGATAGACTACTCCAAAACCAAACTGAACTTGCAGTATCACGTAGCAATTTTGATGCGTGATGAGGCAGTGCTAAGAGAATATTGTTTTCTTTGCTTCTTATCTCGACAAGAGCCTTGACGAAGTCAGTGTCAAAGATATCTTTTGATGAGATTACCATCAAGTTTGATGGTTGATAACGATTGTGCATTCCCCACAGACAAACATCCAAAAACATCCTTTCATATTTTGCAAGATTAGTTTCTGAAACAATATACCAAAGGATACGGATAATATATAATAAGCAAAAGAGAAAAGAGTGTTAGGGTCTGTTTAAGTGAAGGAGGAATTAACCTAGGCGTATGAGCTTGATTCCATCCGATTCAAAGTCTTTTTCGATATGCTCAGTATAAGTAATGATTGAGATTTATGTTGGATAAACTTAAAGATTAGATTAGTTTGGAATCTAAAGTAGCTCTGAATCTAAAGAATCTTCTATGTGTTAGGATAAAATGATTGATGGTTAAGATAAGTTAAGTTGAATTAGGAGATATGTAGTTATATTAGGAAAATGTTTATGCAAAGTTATGCAAAACTCCTAAATATATCAATGTTGAGTCGTGACACTGATCAATAAAATAAAGAGAATCATTGTTGAGTTGTAACAATAGATTAAAGAATCATGAGAGCTGTTGATGTTTAGTTTTGAACTATCTTTTAAACATAATAAGAGAGTTATTTTATACAAAAGATAAGTGTGTGATATATTTTCTTGATTTGGTATTAGCACAAACCAGGTTTGATTTCAAGTATTAGAAGAATCTGATTTTCTACGGGATGTTAGAAAAATCAGGATGCAAGTACGGAGGAAGAGATCTTTTGGTGCACTTCTACAAAGATAATAAAATATGATATTAGGAAAATATCACGAAGAGCTCTATTATCTACGAGGAGAAAATTGTTTATTATTAACAAAAAACCTAGAAAGAATCAAGTTTAAGGAAATGGATAGTTTGATTGGAATTAAAGTTTAAAAGGGTGAATGTTGGATAAATTTAAAGATTATATTACTTTGCAATCTAAAGAATCTTGTATGTGTTAAGATAAGATGATTGATAATTAAGATAAGTCAAGTTGAACGAAGATATCAAATTTTATTAGAAAAAAGTTTATGCAAAGTTGTGCAAAATCTCTATATATATCAATTCAATCAATAGAAAATAAAGAAAATCAATGTTAAGGTATAATAATAGATTAAAAATCACGATTATTCTTAGCTTGTGTTTCATATATTTTCTGTACTTGACAGGTATAACCCATATGACATAGGGCTGATTAGATATTATCAGAAATCGAACAAGGACTGAGTTCTTTACTGATTGGGCAATTTTCCAGATCCCAGAAGACGCATGTCTCAGCCGCTGAGAAGAGCAAATATATGGAACGTAAATAGAAAGAAAAAAAAATGATAGACCCGCTAGTTTAATACTAAAGATCCAACAGATGTTATATAATCAAATAGAGACAGCTTACCGGAGAAAGTTGTTGGAGAAGGGGTAGCTTTTTGTGAGCTTACGCTTTGGTTATGGAAAGGGCTCCCTCCACTTGATAGGCTAGCCCAAAGCCTGTGAACAAATTAGTTGGTTCATCACGCTTATTATTCCCCACCACGAATAAACGTGGCTTTTCATCAAGACACCAACATGTGCTCCTGAAAATAGTAAGTATATTAACGGAGATCAGATACGGACAATAGTAATAGGAAAAAGAGAAAGACTGTTAGGCTTTTAAGTGAGGAAATTTATGAACCTGAGTTTATTTTAATAAGCTTGACGTTGACCAAGTCAAATTCCTTTTCAGAACTAAGCAAAGATCGAAACTCTACCAGTGTAACCCATATTCTTGAGAGCTAATTTGATGTTAGCATAGGTCGAAGCATGACTAAGATCATCAGGGACTGGCCACTGATCCAGGTTCCAAAACACCACTGTCTCAGCCTCTGCCAGGTTTTACGGAAAAATAAATACAATTTTATTTACTATTGACAGATTAAAAACGACACGACTTGAAACTTCAGATCGATTAGGTCCACTAGAAAACCACGACCGAATCTATTAATCAAGCTTCAGTTCGATTAGATTTCATTATAAGAAAAAGACCGAAAATCGTGAATAAAATTGATTATATCCAACAATTTAAGTACAAAATAGATGGGTTAGATCCGCTTGTTTAATACTACATATCGATCAGATGTACTATAATACAGATATATAGAATAAAGGAAGAGAAGCCATTCATCAAAAAAAGTTTCAAGGAAGATATAGAGACACGACTTACTGGAGAATCTGCTGGTCAAGGAAGACATGGTAAACAAATTAACAAAGAAAGAAGAGTGAATTGGGTTAGATGTGGCTGCAGATAAGAGAGGCATCTATTTTTATAGGGACTAGGAGGCGGTTTGATGGCTAAACATATATGGTAATAGTTTGTATGAGGAGAATCAGGTCGTTGCTAAATTCTTCCATATTGCTCTTCGGATATTTTGTTAAATAAGTTTTTCCGTGGGAAAAATATTTAGTATTTTCCATTTTCTTAAGATTTTGTCATTTTTAACTTAAAGCTAACTATTTAATTGATGTCCTTGAGTTTATGTATTATACAAATAATTTGACGTCTGTATACTTTTTAATACCTTGCTTGAGAATATAATTCTTGTAGACAGAAATCCAGAATAGAATAGATATTTTTTGATAAAATGTGAATTTAAATATTTAATTACCAAAATATGAAATTGTCGTATTTCCAATGCTAAATAAGCGAATGAACTTAAGGCCAAAAAAAAACAAAAAGACAAAAAAAAACAGGGGAAATTAACTGGAGCAACTTAGGGTGAACCAGAGCTATTTCTCTTATTTTTGTCATCGGGTGAGCCAGAGCTAAAGACATTAGTTTCTTGAATATTTTGTGATTCGGTCAAGCTAGGATCGTGTCTCTGACATTCCTATCAATCTGCTTGAACAGAGCTAATGCTGTTGAGGAGCTATTGTGCAACCTGTTGTTTCTTTCTTTCCATAGATATTTAACTTGTTTGGTGAGCTAGTCAACGTCCGACTGATGAGTGTTTCCCAGGTCATAAAAATGAGTTTTGGTAATTCAAGACGTATCAGAACCTGCTTCCACACTTCCACAGATAATTCACAATGCAAAAGCACATGATCCTTTGTCTCTATTTGTAAGCCGCAGAGAAACAATTAGTAGGTTTATTCAATCCCCAATTTGCTAGTCTGGAGCGATCGAGCAGAAGAAGATCGAGAGGAGCAGTATCCAAAAGTTAAAACGCATGTTTTCGATCTCTTTCTTTTTTTTTCTTGGTCAAACATGTCTTCGATCTCTAAAGCTTATCCAAGTTTCAGCGACAATGCGTCTGGTAAATGAACTACGCCGCTCCCTTCAAATTCAATAGGATAACTTTTTCAACACATTTACAACAAAGCAATGACGACGGTACCACGTTCCATCAGAAAAATAAAATAAAGAAAAGGTAACGACGGTACTAAATTCTCAAAGACGAAGAGAGAGCCACGTGTCATGCAGCTGCATTGTTTGAGTCTACATGCAGACATCCCATGTGTCTCCTTTCTTTCTGCATGTAACTCCAACACTTTCGTTACCTCAAGCTCATGTAATCATCCCTTTCTCCTTGTAATATATATACACATTGACATAGCCATCGACCCTCTCGGGATTTAACCAAGGCCACCTTAAAACAAGAACCATCGATAACACAGCGATCATGGTGGCTAAAACCTTAGCACAGCTAAACGACATTCATCATCTTCATCTGCCACGTGGCAGCTTCCGTAGAGGACCTCACCATACGCCAAGTCACGGACGACGTACTCCCGAATCTACTAGGGACCCATACGGAGAGTAAATCCCGTGTTTTTATTTCGGATTACGGCAAGAGCTACTCCGCCAGGGAGGAGTACGTCCACCGCCTAGGAATATTCGCCATAAACGTCTTGAAGGCCGCGGAGAACCAGATCATGGACCCCACCGCCGTCCACGGAGTCACGCAGTTCTCTGACCTCACGGAAGAGGAGTTCAAGCGGATGTACACTGGAGTAGCCGATGTTGACGGCGGCCGTGGTGGTACGGTTGGAGTGGAGGCACCCGTGGTTGAGGTTGAGGGATTGCCCAAAGATTTTGACTGGAGGGACAAAGGTGGAGTTACTGAGGTCAAGGATCAAGTATGTCCTCTCTATTTACGATTAATATCTTGATTTTTTTTTTAAAACTCCGTTTGATCTATATATACATGATCTGATTTGCCTAGAAGGCTTTGATTACATATTTGATTGCAGCATAAAAAGAATGAATATAATCTGTTGATTTATTGCAGCCAAAACAGAAGTAAGGGGAAAATAGTGGTTTCTAGTTGTTACTATTTGTTTCATTTTGTAGTTAGGCACTTAATTACTATTTAGCTCGTGAGGAGTATTTTCCATGTAATTGATATCGGAAATATAAAGCTTTTTTTGTCGTCATCGGATATATAAATGATTTGGAACTAAGTTGATAGTTTTGTACAGAAATGTCAAATTTATGATTCAAATTTTTGTGTGGTTAAGTTGATGTAAAAAATTATGAATGTAAACTTCAATGGGTATTTAACTATATGGCATGTCTGGATGTGAAGGGTGCATGTGGATCGTGTTGGGCTTTTAGCACAACAGGAGCAGTTAAAGGAGTCCATTTCGTCTCCACTAGGAAGCTCCTCAGTCTTAGTGAACAACAACTTGTTGATTGTGATCAAGCGGTCTCTTTCAATCCATTAATCATTCAATTTTACTTGATCCTAATTTGTTTCTAATTAGAAATTTTTTTTGGTATATATATGAGTGTAGTGCGATCCAAGGGACAAGAAAGCATGCGACTATGGATGTGGTGGGGGACTGATGATAAATGCCTACGAGTATTTGATGGAGGCAGGAGGCTTAGAAGAGGAAAGATCATATCCTTACACCGGTAAGCGAGGCCATTGCAAGTTCGATCCTGAGAAGATTGCGGTGAAAGTAGTAAAATTCACGAATATACCATTGGACGAGACCCTAATCGCAGCAAATTTAGTACGACATGGTCCCTTAGCAGGTCATTTAACTAATGTTTATGTTTGTAACATTTATTTGTTAAATTTGAAGTGTGAATATTGGGAGAATCTCCAACGTTTTGTTATTTTGTTAACACAGTGGGAGTAAATGCGGTGTTCATGCAGACGTATATAGGAGTGTCGTGTCCGCTTATATGCAGCAAAAGAAAGGTTAACCACGGGGTACTTCTTGTGGGTTACGGATCAAAAGGCTTTTCGCTTTTGTGACTTAGTAATTAACCGTATTGGATCATCAAGAACTCGTGGGGGAAGAAATGGGGAGAGAATGGTTATTACAAGATATGTCGTGGCTACAATATGTGTGGGATAAACTCAATGGTCTCTGCAGTAGCCACCCAAGTTTCGTCCTAGATGGGTCTCGTCTTTCCTCTTTGCACTCTCTAGGTTCTATTTTTGGTGTTTGATTTGAGGACTGAAGTTATTGGGGTGCTCTTTTCTGCAACCGTTTTCTTGTAATAAGAATGGATATGATTTCTATTTCTTCTTGAGAATGTTCCTTATTAGTCACCACCTACTCGTTCTGGGGTGAGATGAGAATAAAATTTGTTATGAGAAGAAAATTTGTTAAAATATATGGAAAATGTTATATGGGGTAACTTTGATTTGTGCAACGCTTATAGTGTTGAAAATAAAGCTCATATTTCTCACTTGTGAGTGCATACTTGGTTGGATGAAAAGTAAATGGCACATGTGAAGAGATTTTCAAACCAAGAAAATTCATGCTCACTAACTAAGAAATAAGATAACTCATGAAGAGTTTATTATGCAAAGAAATTAAAAGATGGAAGATTAATGTGAAGACACCAAGATCAAATTGATTGTTAAATTGATATCATAAAATGGAAGAAAGAGAGTTGCTTTGTGGTAATCTTCAAGATTACATTGCATTAATATTCTAAACACAAATATATATGAATCTCTTTTACTAAAACTCTAATGAGATGGGCTAATGGATTTCTTATTGGGCACTATTTTGGACTTCTTATGGATCACTAATAACATGAAGGTGTTGCTATTTTTAACTTCTCCATAAGAGGGAAAAAAGAAATATCAAACCTTGAACTATTGCAACACAATTTGAGGAATGTTCTCTTCAACTTCGTAGTAGAGGAAAAATACAATTCAAGGAGAAGTATTCTCATCTCTTTATAAAACTCGACTTGTTTCGCCGTATGAGTTTACGTGCGTTCATTTTTGGCCATGTTTGATTAGCAATACATGTTTGTTTTGCAGACTATATTTTTCTATCTTTTTGGCTAAATTAACGTTTTACACTTTGGACTAGCGATTAGCCAAAACAACATTGTTCTCCCATCTACTCTAAAACGAACAAATAAAATCTCTCGCTCACAAAATCAACAACTACAAAACACATAAGAGTTGGTAACTGGTCGTTGAACTGTATAAAACACATGGCCGAAGCATCTACATTCATCCTGGTTTCGTTTTGCAACAGTATTTTTCTTAAAAAAAAAAACACTTAATGATTTGGTTTTGATGTCTTTATAACCTTTTGGCAGAATATCTTGTTCAAAACAACCGAACTTTACAAACTCCGTTGTGGTTTTGAGTACATCACTTCTAAGAATATAAGGATGTCATTAAAGGCTCTCTCGATTCCTAGGGAAAATTCAAAACCTTTTGAAATGCGTAATTGGGACAGTTTTAATACTCAATTCATTTATATTGTTTATTTAGTGTTTTAGTAAATGATTCAAAATACAAATTTGATCTTATTGTTCGATTCTACAAGCACATTTTAACATATACAGTAGTAACAAAGTCTAGAGTTTGTGGTTAAGTCTAAGGGAAAACGGATTAGATGCTCCACAGTTTCTCATCTTGAGCTCTGAGGTCTTTCTTTATTAAGTGGGCTACTTGTATGACCTTCTCCACTTCTTGTAGATAGGTCTTTTGCTATATTCCTTCAAGGTCTATTGCTACTTTTGGCAATCTCTGCTGTAAGAGCAATTCCCCGATTGCCAATACAAGGTCATACAAGTAGCCCGATTGCCAAATATCTGCTGTATGAGCAATTCCCCAATTGCCAAAAGCCAAACGACATAAGTACTATTGCAACATTATGTCAACACAAGGAATAGCCCACACAAACTATTTATAAGTTCATCTATATATTCTATATTCATATATCTAAATTCTAAGGTATAAATAGCACGTTCTCCACTTCTTGAAAAATATTGTATATATCAGGCCACAACACGTCAATTCATTTTATAGTATGTGTTTGTTGAATGCGGAGAGTACAAAATTATGTAAAATAATTGAATTACCCACCCTACTACATAATAATGCTAAAAATGATAGGATGAAATTGTAGGGATGATAAATTTATAAAGTAATTTAAACTCTTGCATAAAAATACAAGATTTCAAATAATACGAAAGGCGAAAATAAATAATTTAGACATTTTATATTAAAAAATTCACATAATACAAGGTATTACAAAAAAAAAAAGAAGCATTTTCTTCAAGGTTGGGTGCGTCAATCTTATGCTTAAAAGAAAAAAAGAATCTACTTTTTGCTGAATACGTGTGTGTGGTCTATTGATGCATTCATTAATCAAAAGATAGATAACTGAAAAAGGAGAATTGACAAATATGGTAAAGAAATAGACCAAGTCGGATTGCCATATTTTGATGTTGTTGTTGTCGTATTGTGGAATTAGACGTGAGAGTAGGTCCTATGGTGCTAGGCAAGAGTATCCCACTATAAGATCTTCTTCTACTACTAACCTCTCTTCTCTTCTTTTTCCCCTTTTCGTAGTTGAAATCTCAGACTTTCAACCCCTCAAAAGACAACAAAAAGTTTATTGAATAAGAAAACAGAGTGGGAACTCGAAACCCACTTTGTTAAAAAGTTTCACTTTCGGCGTTTTCTATAATGCGATCAGATTAACTAGACAAAAGTTAACCATTTTGAGAAAATATAACTAGTGTTTCATTTTTGGTTTAATGCTTAATTTTTCTTCTAAATTCTTCAAACTAGAAACATATCTAGTTGTCATTAGTTTATGACTTGAATCATTTAAAACTATTTTCGCAATCTATATGCGGTTAATTTATTTGGTTTGAATGCAATATGTAGATATGTATTGTCAGATTTAAATTCGGATACAACATGATTGGATATACAAGTGAATTGTTGTTAAGCATCATTCATTATGAATATCGACAGTAAAAAATGTACGGGTGAATTTTTTTTTAAACTTCAAAATTTAACCAAGAAACAAAATCACTTCATTTACTTTGGTGTCGGTATTTCAACTATGTCATGGTTGTCCATCCAAAAAGAGAAAATTTTCAAAATTACGACTTACGAGTATGAGTATTTGGCGATAAGACCTTAAGTGCATAAGATTATTATAGTCAAACTAAATCAAAACCGCATATACACTATAAACAAAAAAATAATTTTGGTTTGATTTTGATACGTTTCTTTCAAACTAAAATAACCCAAACTCGAACATGGATTGACTTTGATACGTTTCTTTCAAACTAAAATAACCCAAACTCGAACAGAACCAAATCCATGTTCTAAGATAAAACTCTAGTTGAGAGCATAGACAAATCATCGAATAATTGTCCCTATAAAAAATGACACTCGTAAAGAAGCAACCGAACTAAAGATGAAATTTGCTACTATATAAATTTGGACCGACGCACAATTGATAAGACTGAAAAAGATCTCAAATTGAAATAAAATCTATATAGTTGTAAACAAATGAAATATTGTTTCGAGTGTCGGTGGATGAGACCGAACCGACAATGAAAGACGTGGGACTACTCACGGGTATATTGTGATGTTCTCTACGCACCGTCCCTCCCTCGACGCACGCACACGCGCAAGAGCCAAACGCAAAACTATCAAATTGGCGTAAAACATGAAATGGAATGAGAATACAAACGTGATAACGTAGAAATGAGAGTAAAATGCATAAATTTATTTCATCTAATGCAAAATGAAATGAAAAGTGATTAAAATAAAAATGTAAAACATGTAAAAATTATGTATATCACACACGCACACGCGCAAGAGCCAAACGACAACATTTGTTTTCTTTTTGGATTTATAAACGTTTCATTGCCTAACAAAATTAAAAATAAATCAGGATAATGAGTTTTTGGAAAGCCTCTCAATGATGTGATCTCATGATAGTCATTAAGCTCCCAAGTTTCACCACATGAAATTAATTCAACTAATCAAAGATTTTTTTCTTTCTTTTCTAATGGCGTTTACACCTAGTTTTACACATTAAAAGAGTATCTGACAAAAAAATTAACATGAGAAACTACTACTTGATGATATAACGTGTTTTTTTGTTTTGGCTAGTGTCATTAATGGTGTCGTGTCTCGAACACCAAGAGTGTTTTATTGGATGACTTCTATGGATAACTCGTGAAATGGCTGATGAGTGGAATGTTTCCGTGATTTTTTCCTTCTTTTTTGCGTTTAAAATCCATTTATTCTCCGATTGCGCAAGATTAGGGACAACTAAAAACAACTTTTTATTTAATTAAATTACATTTTTCCATGTATAGTCAAACTGTTCTCTTTAGATTCCAAGTATCCCAATTCACTTTTTTTCCACAGAAATAAAGGCAACTAAATATATATATATATATATATATATATATTTGGTTGCATAAGGCTGGTTAATAGCGTATCTCGAGCTAGTGAAAATGTCCAAAAAAGAAATCAATTATGATTATAACAAAGACAAACCGAAATTACAGGAATCAAGTTGGTTTTTTCTTTTGGCAGCATGATTGAAGGAGCAGCAAGATGATAGATGTTCCTCCTTATGTCTCGGAACTCGAACTCGAACTAAAAACATAAATCTATACAACAAATCATAGCCAGAGAAGAAAGAAAAAAGAAAGAAAAAAGAAAGAAAGAAAGCCTTGTCCTAAAATTATCTAAATAAACCAAAGAGAACCTTTTCTTACTTCATCGTTCTCTAGCGGTCACACCGATATCTTTGTCCCTTGTCTTCTGATCTGCCCTATGGACGGATTGCTTGAACGCTACGGTTGGAGCAATTCTGCAATTTCTCCTTTGATGCTCAAGAACAAGTTCCCCGGCTAACCAATCAAGCTTCTCAAAATTGCTCTGTTCATCGATTCTTTTACCTCCAAACAAAACCGATTCCACATTCTTTTGCTTCAGCATCTCATCCGCTACCCCCACCAGCATATTCACATTGCTCCCACTCGGGTCTGTGTCTATGTTTGGCCTGCATGGTCCTAAGCTCGACCCATTCGCCTGCAACAAACCCTATCAATTCATAACTACATAAACATAAATTATTTGTGAAAATTCCAAACTTCTAAGATTTCATTTGAAACAAACACCATATCATCCAACATTCCTATATTTCATTCCGAGGTTCTGTTTCATAAGATGCCGAATTGCTAATGTGCTAGTTCATTAATACAATCAACTATCTTTTTTTTAGGTTATCAAATGCAATTCAGCAGTGTTACCAATAAGAAACCAAGTAAACTGAGTATCAAAAACCAACCAATGAGCATTGTTCTATACCTGAATCCGGACATAGTTACTACTGCGGCAGTGACCAAAAGCCATGGCCACAGCTTGATCGACAGTGTCAGCAGCACCGTCGTTAGAAATAAGAGCCGCGGGCCGAGCCCAATGCTTAGCCGTCCACTTGATAATACGGTCATACTCATAGCTAACATCAAGCAACTGACCCATACCAAGAGACAACACAAGCAGATCCTCAACTCCTCGCACGAACGGGAACTCCTGCTTGTTATGCATCACGTGCGTGATTGCAGCCGCTGTGGGATTGCTCATCGCTAGTCCTCCTCCAACGGCCACACACTTGGTCCGTCCATCAACCGACCTCATCTCCACCGGCTCAAACACCCCCGGATCAGCCCAAGTCGCTCTACAAACCTCCCAGAGCCGAAAATCATAGCCGTCCGTCTCAAGCGCGTCGGCGCGTGAGAACAGAAACGGTGCAGAGCTTTTGAGGTCGTAGCAAGGTATGAGCACCGGTTTAAGCGTGTCCTTTAGGGTTAGCTCCGAGAAAGACTCTTTCATCACTTTCTTTAGCTTAGTCGTCCCCGAATAACAACCCGACCCGGCGGTTCTCACTACCCGTTTCAAGATTCCTCCTCCTCCGGATGAAGAAGACCCGTAAAGACCCTTGGCGTTTTTCGTTAGGAACTGCCACGTGTCCTCTGCTCTGAAGATCGGACGGTTACCGTCTCTTGACCCGAACAGCATCGCTGTGAAAATCCCACCTATACCGGACCCGGCGGCTACATCAAAGTAATCGGCGATTCGGGCATTCGGGTCACCCGATTTCGATTTGAGAGCGTGTTCTAGATAAGCCAAAGCCTTTCCGGGTAAAATCCCTCTCATTCCACCTCCATCGATGCTCAGAATACAGATTTTACCTCTCTGGTTCTTAATCGACCCAGAAACCGTTGAATTCGCCGGTTCGGTTTCGGGTTCGGGTTCTGGTTTCGGGTCGAAAAGAAATTTGCTCTCAAGTATCGAGAAAATCTCGTAGCTGAGTTTGTCCGTATCGATGCTAGGTTCCTCCATATCCGTCAAGAGGCTATTATTATCATTCGCCGACTTGGAAGTTGTCATAGCGTCGTCGCTTCCTCCGCCTCTCTGTTTGATTAAATTCTTAACGGAAGCCGTGGCGATAGATTTAATCGGTTTATTTCGTACTCTATGCATGATGATTTGGGAGAAATCAATCAAGTATTTTGACCCTCAAATCAGACAAAACCGACCTCTGAATTCTTATTTGTCTAACATATGAACAACACAAGAGATTCAGACCAAACCAGTCTTCCACTTTGGTCAAATAGTACCGATACTGAATCTTCAAATTCAAATTCAAAAAGAGACAAAAGTTTTGGTCTTTCTTTTCCTTCTCTTCTTTCGCGCCGAATCTTCAAAATTCTTAATCTCTTGCTCAAACACGAGCGAGCTCAAAAAAAAAAAAGACTGTCTGAATCAGAAGCTTATAAAGACGAAAAAGGATAAACCTTTTACTTTTATGCAAAACAAAATGAATATATGGAGCAGCAAGAGATTAAGAAGAGAGATGAAGAAGAATAGGCAAGAACAGAGGATGTCTGTTTTTACATATCGCACGCTTTACTTAAAAACCCCCACCAAACCCAGATTGAAGAGAAAGGAGAAGGCAGACAAAACGCGGATTAATAAAAGAGGAACGAAAAAATATTTTAATTCTTATGTACTTACAACACAGTGATAAGTGCTTACAATTTTGCCATCCAGAGACTTGGAGTTGCATTCACTTTTACACAAACTTTATTTCTATACTTTTAATAATTATAACTAAATTTCCTTCATTTGACGCAGATATGTTAACAAAATAAATAAAATATAGTTTTAATGCTCAAATTTTCTTTATTTGATATGAAAAATATCTTTCTATAATCGTGAGTATTTACTTACTCTAATAATGCTAACTTTCTTGGATTTAATTTTCCATATAAGACTTTTAAGAAGCATTTGTTTCTCTTTACAAATGAAATTAAAGATTGGAAAAATATGTAGAGCATCTAATAGTTTTTAAAAATTTGAGACGTTACTTATATTTGGAAAAGAAAGGTACTTTGTATCACCGAATCTTACTCTGCCTCTCTGACTTTCTTATTTTACATACAAATGTAAACGTTAGCAACGCTTCAAATAGTTTTAAAACTAGCGTTTTGACCTTTACGGAAAAAAGATGTCTAGTGTGTTTTTTTTTATCAAGAAGAATCTATCAGAAACGTGTGTGGGACTCTAGAAAATAATTATAGAACTTTTCAATAAAATTTGATAAGTCAAAAGTTCTATCGTGCTCTCTAATCTCCTTTTTGTTAATACAGTATTCAAATTGTTATTTGCTTTGTCACATTTTGTTACAGTCAAATTACTCAAATCCATTAATCCGTTCTCAATACTCCCTTTAATTTGTTCTCAACAAAACAAAAAAAATGTGACACCAGCTTCTTGATTATATATATTTCTTGTCAGTCTGTGTACTATTTAATTCTCACCTGAGTTGTTCATTGCTGCAGTAAGCGTACCACATTACAGTTAGCCATAAAAAGATTTTTCAGTATAAATACGAACTAATATAATACACCTACTTTTTTTGTTCAAAACACCTACTTTTACACGTTTCTCTTGTTATAGACATTCCCAACGTATTATCTTTTACTCTTTCATAATTTAGAACCTTGATTGTTTGCAGTTCTATTGCATTTTTACGTTTGATATATATTTTCCTAGATGAAACTTAGAACATGTAGCATCTACATAAAAGTTAGTTTTTAATTATAGATGCTTAAATCAAATGATATAAGAAATTTTTCTTTGCGGCTGGATTTTGGTTTATAATTATAGTTGTATTTTTTTTATAAAAAGATAGAAAAATCGACTCCTATATAGTGGATGTGTTTTCTAACAGATGAAAATAAAATATGCATTTGAAAATCAATAGGTATTCCAACTTTAAATGTTCGGTTCATGTGTCACCAAACCATAATTTAAAGATAAATGATTTTAAATTATCATAAAATGATTGTACCATAAATGAGTCAATTAGCATACCATATTACAGTTAGTCATCGTCATTAATCAAATTTTATAAAAACTAAAAATATTTTTTAATATAAATATCAATTAGTACTTTCATATAATATTGTTCCAAATCAAGAGAAATATAAAAAAAGTGAAAAACAAAGAAAAAGGAGAATAGATGTTGTCCATCAAATTTAATTCTTTGTTTCATGCATTTCCAACGGATTTTTAGAAATAATTTTTTTTCGTATGCAGTAGTTTGACGATCGGATCCATAAAAATTTCAATCAATAAAATAAAACAAAATTAAGAAAGGCAAAACAAAATGTCTAAAAGCTTAGCTGTAGTTTGCTTCAATATTTTCGTGATGACATTCTTCTTGATTTCCACAGGTAACATACATCCTAATTTATAAATCTCACAAAAATCTGGATTGTTTGCATTTGCATTGAATTTTTACATTTGGTGTATATTCTTAATGAAACTAACACCCTTTAGCATCTAAAAAAGTTGTTTTATTTTAAAATTTTAACGCTTAATTCAAATGAAATAAGATATTTTTATATGTGGCTGGTTTTGGTGTATAATTACAATTTACAAAAAAATAGTACAACTTTTTTACTCTTTATAAAAGGTAAAAAAACTTATAAAAAGTATTTCATTTGTGAAATCAAATTACCATATGAAAATCAAATCCTAAATAATATTGAATCTTCTAACTAATGCACTCTTTTTACGGAAAAAACTATAGTTTGCATTTAAAATTAATAGGATTTGAATACTTATTATTGGTTGATCTTTATTACATTAGGGAAAACAATGGGAAATGTATGGCCTCCTCACAATACATGTGATGGAAATCGAAGCAAAACAGCATTGCCAGAATTCTGTAATTTGCGAGATGCTGGTGAAATGTGCCACAGAGCTTGCAGGCGTGAAGGATATAACCGGGGACAATGTATTAGTAAAGCAAAAGTAAAATTTTCCAACTGCTTCAGTATTGCTTGTCCACCTGGATCGAGACCTAATACATGAAAAGTTTATATTTATTTTTTTACCATTGCTTATATATATTGTATAACAACGTTTATAACAAAAATATATACATTTAAAAACTTATTATTTCTTTATCAAAAACATAGTCTCTCTTTTTTTGGCAACAAAAAGAAAAGAATTTAAATAATATATATTGTCTATTTGTCTCTATCCAATCATAGTATAAAAATCATGTAATACTAGGTCCAATACTGGAGTAAAACTCAACAAACGAAAGTTTTAGACGTATTTAAACAAAAGTTTTAGACGTAAAAAATCACGTAGAACGTTTTCTAGCTCACATTGCAAGGGGTATTTCAACTTAAATGATAATTTTAGCGATAATATATATATATATATATTATATCAGTTATATTCTTAGAAAAAGCTTGCATATAGTTAGATATTTTAGGTCAAATATGATTAAATTATACATCTACACTGTATTTCAACTTCTAGATGAGAATTAACAAGCTGAGTGGAAAAACAACAACAAAAGAGCTTCAGTTTTCATATTTAAGCGTGAACAGTTTTGGAAAAGGCTATTGAAGCAAAACACAACCATAAGTATGAAAATGAAAATAAACTTTCAAGTAGAGTTGAAAATGAGAGCTTAAGTTGTGTGAACATTTGATCGATAAAAAATAAAGTGACAATTTGGGAAGAAATCCGGCGTCAACATAAACCATAGACAAATTAACATTTCAGCTATTTGGCAAAGAGCATGAAGAGCCCTACAAGTCCTTCAACGGGAACCTTTCTTCAATTCCCCTCTCCATTATCGCTGTCTACTCCAACATAACAATGACAAAAATTATCGCCTTTTTAAGTGGATATTTCTATCTTCGATTAACTCAAAGACGAGACTAAACTAATTATTCTTAAGAGTAATTAAAGCAAGAAGCTTTACTAGAATTAATTCAGTGATCATCCCAGGTCCTTCCTTAAACGTCATCTCGTTCTATTGAATCTCCTCAGACTACCTGACTGCAACGAGTTCTTGGGATGTTAAAATATACAGCATCACACTCAACATCTTTAAAAAGTATAAGCCAGAAGATAGAAAAACTGATTTTGGAAGTCATTATGGATATGGAAAGATCTACACTTGTAATGAAGGCTTCTTCCCACAGCTCGCGCTCAGACCACGAAACTGCTCTCTCGCGGTATGGAATCCCTTTGCTTAAATACTGTCTGACAAGAAAAGCCAAATTTGGTTGATCAGGCCGTAAACAGAGACGAATATAATTACTATTCTTGATGTCTAACATCGTCTCTAGCATTTTAAAACTTTCTTACTCAATGAAAAGGTTTCTTATAAACTCCTGGAAGCACACCATCAGTTATAGGTGAGGTCTACACCTCAAACTCGCTCAAACTCCCGCCGATGAGATTCTCAGATGACTTCACCTAAAATGAACGTTAAATCATGCAGTGACAAAAAACAAAAAGTTCATAATTGTGATACTCATTTAAATTAGGACAATAAATATCATAATCACATAGGTGAACTGACCTTGAACAAAAATATCAAAAGTAAAAAACAAATTTTAGCTAGTACCCTGCGGCAAACTACGAAAAAGTTTGTGATGCAGCCCTCAAGTAAATGATCACCATCGTTTGACAAAAGAAGTTCAGTGATCAAAGGAGGACTAAACTTCTCCAGAGGCTTCCTCAGCCTGCCTAAATCACAATCCATAAACAACAAAATTCGAGTAATCCCCTGAAAATTGAGCAATCAGGAATCGTTTAAGCGAGCACAAACACAATACCTAACCCAGTCTGAGTATTTAGCAGCAGCAACATCTCGTCCACGACCAACCAAAGCCAAACTTGCGGCATTTTCTCGAACACCTAACGGGCAAGGCAAGTATGTACCTATATGCAACCACACATGGAGAAAAACCCAGAACCTTTCTCTCCCCATTACTATTCAATTTTTCCACATTATCAGTAACAAGAACAGTTACCGCTAATTCTTCACCATAAATTCTTTCACTTTCCTTCATCACAACAGATTTCAAAGCCTCGTTCAAAGAACCATTGACTAGATCGTAAATATTCGAATGAGAAACTCGTTGATTCATCCAAAACCGCGATGATGATCCAGAACTGAACAAAAGCTCTGGCTTTGAATTCAAAAGGATACGAATCGAGCTAGAAAGTCTCTTCATATGTCTCTCCCAGAACAAGAAACTAGTGCCATTGTTTATCGTTCTCGTCGTTGTATAAGCACCTGTAGATTCCTCAAAACTATTAATTATCAAA
The DNA here is from genome assembly GCA_963922655.1 of Cardamine chenopodiifolia. Classification (NCBI taxonomy): domain Eukaryota; kingdom Viridiplantae; phylum Streptophyta; class Magnoliopsida; order Brassicales; family Brassicaceae; genus Cardamine; species Cardamine chenopodiifolia. The sequence goes on from OZ000463.1 coordinate 15,568,368, forward strand.
ATTTTCAAACTTCTGCCGTCTCTATAGTTTTTGTTGCGTACCCGTGAGCGATTCAAGGAAGGTGGTGGCAGAAGAAGCATCCAAAACGACACCACTGTGGTAGAGAAACCTGCAGTTCGACCTTTTTTTATACTCTCTTGTGCTTTGGGAAATTAGATAAAACAGAAAAAGAGAAGGTTTTTAAAAGGAAATGCCCAAAACGACGCCGTTTTTGGGAACAAAATTAGGGTTTAAGCCTTTTTTTTTATCTTACTTTACCTCTCTTTTTTTCTCCGATCATCTTTTCTCTGCTGGAGATAGCTGAGAGAGCTGGAAAAAATGAGATCTTTATTGGTTTTTAGAAAAATTCCTGCACGGTTTCGTCATCGTTACTTGAGAAACAATAAACCCTTTTGTTCACAGTCTCAATTTCCTAAAGAATCTGAGAATCCAAGTGAAGAGGAGAGACTTGCTTACGGATCCGCTTCTGATGAAAATCCAGTTTACTCCGAAGTGAATCTTTTGACTGCTAAGCCTGAACATAAGGACGATGCATCTGTAATCGGCGTTCTTCTTAATCGTAGGAACAATCCAGAATCTGCTCTTCGGTTCTACAATTGGGCTAGACCATGGCGTGGAAGATTTGAAGATGGTGACGCCTTTTGGGTACTCATTCATATTCTGGTTAGTTCTACTGAGACCTACGGACGTGCTAGTGATTTGCTCATACGCTACGTTTCTTCGAGCAATCCAACTACAATGCCAAGCGTTTTGGTCAGTAATTTGGTGGATTCGGCGAAATTGTTTGGGTTTGAAATCAATCCAAGAGCTTTTAATTACTTGTTGAATGCTTATTCTAGAGAAATGGAAACGGATTATGCGGTGGATTGCGTTAATCTGATGTTAGAACTAGGTGTGATTCCATTTGTTCCATATATGAACAGGGCTTTGAATGCTTTAGTTCAAAGGAATTTGATAACTGAAGCTAAGGAACTATATAGTAAGATGATTGCCATTGGTGTTGTTGGTGATAATTTCACAACGCATTTGTTAATGCGAGTTAGTTTGAGAGAAGGAAAGCCTGAGGAGGCTTTGGAGGGTTTTAGTAGAGCTATCGAGAGAGGAGCAGAACCGGATGATTTACTGTATAGTATTGCTATTCAGGCTTGTTGCAAGACTCTCGATTTGGTTATGGCTTTGGCTTTATTGAGAGAGATGAAGGAGAAAAAGTTGTGTGTGCCGTCGCAGGAAACGTATACTTCTGTGATTGTGGCTTCCGTGAAGCAAGGTAATATGGAAGAGGCAATTAGATTGAAGGATGAGATGGTGAGTAAGGGGATACCGATGAATGTAGTTGCTGCAACGAGTCTGATCACAGGACACTGCAAGGACAATGAATTGGGTAGTGCTTTGGATTTGTTTCATAAGATGGAAAACGAAGGCCCGTCTCCAAATTCTGTTACTTTTTCGGTTCTGATTGAACGGTTTAGTAAGAACGGGGACATGGAAAAGGCGCTTGAGTTTTACAAGAAAATGGAAGGTTTAGGTATTACTCCTTCGGTGTTTCATGTCCACACGATAATCCAAGGGTGTTTGAAAGGTCAGAAACCGGAAGAGGCACTGAAACTCTTTGACGAGTCTTTTGAAAGTGGTCTTGCAAATGATTTCATATGTAACAGCATTTTATCCTGGTTATGCAAGCAAGGTAAGATAGACGAAGCCACAAAGTTATTGAGGAAGATGGAAAGTAGAGGTATTAGACCTAATGTAGTTTCTTACAATAACGTGATGCTTGCCCATTGCAGAAAGAAAAACATGGACTTGGCTCGTACTGTTTTTTCAAATATGCTGGAACAGGGTCTAAAGCCGAATAACTACACGTACTCCATTCTGATTGATGGATGTTTCAAGAATCATGATGAACAGGGCGCTTGGGAAGTTGTCAATCGAATGACTTCTTCCAATATTGAAGTCAATGGGGTCATATGCCACACAATTATTAATGGTTTATGCAAAGTTGGCCAAACATCCAAAGCAAGAGAACTTTTGGTAAATATGATCGAAGAAAAACGGTCTTGTGTTAGTTGCATGAGTTACAATAGCATTATAGATGGATTTATAAAAGAGGGTGAAGTGGATTCTGCGCTTGCAGCTTACAAAGAGATGTGCGGCTATGGCATTTCCCCGAACGTCATAACTTATACCAGCTTAATGGATGGGTTATTCAAAAATAACAGAATGGATCAAGCACTGGAAATGAGGAACAAAATGAAGAGCACAGGTCTCAAACTAGATATTCCTGCTTACAGTGCTCTTATCGATGGGTTCTGCAAAAAGAGTAACATGGAAAGTGCGTCCTCACTGTTCTCTGAACTCCTTGAAGAAGGATTGAATCCAAACCAAGCTGTTTACAACAGCTTGATCTCTGGATTTCGTAATCTGGGAAACATGGAAGCAGCGCTTGATTTGTACAAGAAAATGTTGAAAGACGGTCTACAATGTGACCTGATTACGTATACAACACTGATTGATGGACTTTTAAAAGAAGGAAATCTGTTCCTCGCCTCTGATATGTACACAGAAATGCAGGAGGTTGGTATTGTCCCTGATGAGATCATGTACACGGTAATTGTAAACGGTCTTAGCAAGAAGGGACAGTTTATGAATGTGGTTAAGATGTTTGAGGAGATGAAGAAGAATGATGTGACTCCAAATGTTCTTATCTACAACGCAGTGATTGCAGGACATTATAGAGAAGGAAATCTCGACGAGGCTTTTAGACTTCACGATGAGATGCTTGATAAGGGTATTCTACCCGATGGTGCTACATTTGATATTCTAGTTGGTGGGAAAGTCGGAAAATCTCAACCTATACGTGCAGCAAGTTTGTAGTCTGGCCAAACCAGGCCACATTATAATTGACTTATGAGTTAGCTTCTGCTCCCCATGAGACCCGATAATCTGACTGCTCAAGGTGTGAACTTTTCATTTTGCTCGGTTGTAATATGGATGTCATACATGAAAGAGGGAGAATTTATGCACTTTATGTAAAGAAACTAAGAAGAGCCTTCTATTTTGTCAATTTTATAAAACATGACGAATTGAAACCAGAATAATTGACAGTGTGTTCTTATACTGAGCTTCTTTATTGCCTAATTTAAATTAGGTTGCAGTTTGTCAAGGTCTTCTGAAGCATCTACAATGAATACCATTTATAGTTATTTCTATCTCCATATTATAGTCAATATTAAGGATCACCATACATTACTAACACATCATCTTTGTGATAACTAAGTTTGGTATATAATTTAAGTTGAATTTAGAACAAACGCTTCCAATATTTCTCACTCATTAAGGAAAGAATCAAATTTATTATGGTCGATATACAAAAATCAGAAAAAATAAATAAATATATATATATCAGTTAAAAGAGTGTAGATCGATCCTATGGATCAAAACAAGTGGACATGGATGAAGATGAAGTGGTCATGCTTATAAAAGGGAATCCTGATGATGCTGCAACAGTCTTCAAAGGTTTCAAGGTACCGGTAAATAAATCAATGATTGCTTACCGAACAAACCCATCGTGGATCTGTTGATACCATTATAGTAACCGATCGCTGTCAAGTTTATATTTTCTGATGAAGACGAAATTCCAAGACTTAGTTCAAGATCATTGTGTATACTTCCTAAAAAAACATACAATGTTTATGGATAAGTTGAAGATTGATATTCTTTACTAAGTTGCTTAAAAAAGAGGATGCTGGGATTTTAATGAAAAGGTTAGCTAGCTAGGGTTGATAAATATGAGACTTGTGGTTGGTGTATGGATTGCTAATTTTCACTTAAATTTATCAACCACCTCATAATAAATATATTTACATTGTGACCCACATTTATCAATTACCTTTAATATGGGTACCAAACTTCATGGCTCCTTCTCCCATTCTCAACTCATTGTATTTGGTTGATGCTGCATCCCACCCCCTGTGAATATTTCACGCACCGAATAAAAAATTTAAAATTATTCACAACAAAATACTAACTCTTGTTTCATTTTCTTAGGTTGATAATGGCGTTCATCTGTGAAACTTATACAAAGGAACATAAAAGGTAAACGAAATGAACCATCGTCCCCGATACGTATCAAAGTCTTGTAAAATGATATTACCTCCGTTTTTCTCAAAAAAAAACAAGTTTTAAAGATGATTTTAAGGTTGCACATAAGAAATTGAAAAAAATTGGAACAAAAAGCTTTGCATAGGTTGAGAGGAATAACTTATAATTTGTATTGCGACCCCCTCCATATTCTACTAGAATGCATGTTAATTGAGTAGAAAATTTTGAACCTGCTCGAGTATTTTTTTTAGTTTGGAGCCAGTGCATGTCGGGTAAGTTTTTATTTAATTGTTGCGTTTAAAGTAATTTAGAAAATCATCTCAAACAAAACAAATTGATGTGGTCATTATATGATTGAATCGAGTAAACAATAATCTTTCTTTTTAAATTATTTCTAGTATATATATATATAAAGAAATGTTACTAGAATTGCTATATATAAACTTTCTTAGCAAGTGTGAAATTTTTGTAGAACAACATTATGTCTAACATAAAGTAAAGGTGAGGCTTTGAATGGTAAGCACTATATGAATAAATGGAATATAGGTGAATAGAAGAACAAGAAAAGTGGAACAGAACCCTCTCGACTCTTATGATTAAAACATACTTTGCAAAATTAGTTGTGACACGAAAGTCAAAATGCTCATAAGATCATTGCACGACTCGCGGGTCCAATTAGCCGTGAAGAAGTTTCTAACCGAGTAGTTGATTTGACAGAATATGTTGCCAGCCGAAGATGGTTCGGTCAAGTTTTTTTCTAGACAACAATCTATTTCATCTTTGGTAAAACCCAAAACTCTCATAAGCATGTTGGAGTTCCTTCTTAGCACACACAATATGCCGAAAAATTGGTCAACTAATTCAAAATTTTTATTTATTTCCAGTCAAGTTTATTTGGCAAATTTCTTTTGTTGCTCTGTTTCTAAACTTTCATCTGGTTATATTCACAAATTCATAATGTTATTTTTTGTGACAAAATAATATGTAATAAAATAATGTTACAAGTAACAAGATCTTATAATATAAAATATATTCCGTAGCATATAAATCTGAGACACATATTAGTAACACGCACACAAAAAAATTGATCACAAAAATATGATGTTGGCAATTTGGCATGATCCCATTTTCGCCTCAAATACTAGAAACAAAATCGAACATTTTTTCTTTTAAAATCTTCATTAATTAAAAATTTCGGACGTGAATGGAAACGATTGGGGAATATATATATATATATAATTTTTTTTTATATATATATATAATTTTTTTTTTTAAATGCCTGCAAGATGTGTTTTACACTTTTACTGTTTTATTTTATTTTTCAACGTCTTTATTTATTTTTCGTTAACAATCGGGCCACTCCGGCTACGGCGCAACACCTTTCTCCGGACGGCCAACGTCAAATTCTCCACAACCAGAAACCCCATTTCGCAAAAACTAATTTTTACACTAAGTTCTTACTTTGATTAGAGATTTGGTGGTTGGAACAATGGACGATTATACTAGAGAGATGATGGATCTCAAGACCTTAGTCACTCGAACCTTAGAGAAGAAAGGTGTTCTCGCTAAGATCCGGGTAAATTTTCCTTTTTTCTCTTTCGATTCCTTTGATATATTATTGGGTCACTTTAAAATTCGCATATATTTGTTTGGAAAATGTAAATGGAGAAGAATTTCAGTCTTTTAGATAAAAACTCAAATTTTGCATTTTTAGGGTTTATGGATTCAGATCCTTGTATTTGTCGATTGAATGTATGTATTTAGAAACTAGTTCTGTCTTTTATCAAATGTGAATGCAAATTGTAATATGAATTGAATTGCTTTACATTTGGTCTTGAATTTGGAGACGAGCTGATAATTAAGTTGCTTCTGCAGGCTGAGCTCCGTGCGAGTGTGTTTGAGGCAATTGAAGAAGAGGATAGGGTGATAGAGAACAACGAAGGCTTGCCTCCAGCTTTGTTGGGAAGCTGCAATGATGGTGCAAGGCGGCTTCATGCTCTTCCTTCAGGTCTTTCACAAATTCTCTGTGCTTTCTCCACGGTTTGATTTGAATAGCCTGTCTAGGTTTGGCAATTTTAGTTTGATTCACGACCCTGCTATAACTGTGTGCACATGGGATATGAACATTGAGGTTGTGTAGTTGAGTAGGTCCTCACTTTGAACTGTTGAATGAAATGCAGGTAGGTTGCTATGTGCGTTAATTTGTGAATACTTGGACTGGGCGCAACTTAATCACACGCTCAAAGTGTATCAACCCGACTGCAATTTGGTAATCAAGTAGTTCCTTCTCTTTGAATTGTTTTTGTTTCATTAAGTAAGTTATAGATGAACTTAACCTTGCTTTCTTACTAATCTCGTGATCTGCATTGTTCCTGAAAACCTATGCAAAGCCAAAAGACTCTTGGAAGTCTGAATTAATCGACTTTAGTAGCAGCCACGGTTTGGAGCTCAACAGAAATGGAGATAGCGCACCTCTCCTTCTGAATGTTCTTGAAGGATTCTTGAAGTTCCAGGTATTTCTTTGTTTTTTTTCCTGGGAAGATGTCTGCAGCAAAGAGGAAGGCTTGTACTGTTTTCAGTTTTTATTCTTTTGGTGAGACTCAAGCTTTACAAACATCAAACTCTCGAAAAGCTCAAACTTGCTCTTTGTAGTTAATACCTCATACTCTTTCCAAGTAAATGACTTTATTTAGGTTTCTTAGTTCGAGGTAAGAATTCTTGAGGGATTTATGAAACAAGTTCGGTGAAGTTCAAAACTAAAGTTGTCTTCACATCAATGGATCAACTGATCAAGTTTCTATCCTTTTACAATCAAACCTTTATCATTTGCCTTGCTGTATTTTGCTCAGGATGGTAATTCAAGGAGAGAGTTGGAAACCGAGTCATCTTCAAGCCTCGACTCCAGAAATCCTCCTCGCAGATTATCTGCTTCTGATAGCTTACCTCCTCTACGAAGGTACATAACTCCAACTCAGTGTTATGCCAAATAAACTATCATTTTTCTTCTTTGAGTCAGAAATGCTTGATTATTTGGTTTTAAATTATATGCGCAGGCCGGTTTCTTCATCCCAAGCATCGGGTGAGTCATCGTTTCCCCTATGTTCTTGAAATATTGGTTGAAAAATATGTATGTTTTAAGATTTATGATACCAAATAAACTCAATAAGATTTTTCAGATAGAAGAATCGGGTTGTCTACTTCTGGGTACAGAAAAGACGAATTCAATTGGAGACATGGTAATCAAGATACGCGTGAAGAGGTAATGAGAGCTTCAGCAGCACTGGAAAATCTTCAGCTTGATAGGAAAACTCGGAACTTAACATCGTCTTGGAGGTAAGCTTTCAAGGCTCTTATCATGGATTGAATCCCAAATTGAAATGAAAACATTAGAAAAAGAGAAGCAAGTTGTGGTAAATCTGATCCATCAGTTTGGTTGTTGTTTTGTAGGAATGTGAGGGATAGAACAAATGAAGAAGAAGGGAGAGATTGATTTAGGCTTTGGATAAAATTTAGCTTCTGGATTTGTAATGGTTTGTGTCTGTGATAATGATATACTCCCTCTGTTTCCGTTTATAAGATGTTTTTATCTAAAAAGTTTCATTGATGATTTCATTTTTAACTTTTTACACGAAAAACAAAATAATAAATACAAATCAGTCAATGATAAAATACAAAACATGTTTTCTTTATCCAATAATCTTTCTAACTTTATTTTGTTTGGATTCAAATTCACTAGAATCAACTTTACCATTCTTTTAAGCCATTTTTTACTTTATATATATTATACCCACATTTAGCCATACTAGAATATTTTCTTTTAATTTTCTAGATTTTTTTTTATCTCAATCTACTTTTTTGATAGAAAATGAAACATATAGAATATTTTTGAAATATTATTATTTCGATTTTTTCCCTTCATATTATTTCGAATTTTCAACGTCTTCTCTCTTCGTTTATACTAAAGTCCCGAAGAAGCCACTCTGGCTGACGCAGCGCTTCTCTCCGAACGGCATTGTCGAATTCTCCGGTGATCAAAACCCGAAATCCACAGCAGGAATCTATTATTTTGGTCTGTCTTCAATTGACGGTGAGAACAATGGACGATTACACTAGAGAAATGATGGATCTCAAGACCTTAGTCACTCGAACCCTAGAGAAGAAAGGTGTTCTCGCTAAGATCCGGGTAAAATTTTCATTTTTTCTCTTTCGATTCGTCTAGTTCTGTGCCATACACTATTAGGTTGCTTGAAATTTCGCAGAGATTTGTGGAGAAATGAGATACAGATAAGAAATTCACTTGAATAACAATACATACATTTCTAGGGTTCTAGTTTCCAGATCTTTGGTTAGTGGATCGAATGTCTTGACAGAATTTTGCATTGTGATAATTACAATGTGAATTCCTAATTTTCGTCCTACTTAGAAATTGAATCTGTCAAAAAATTGTAATCTTTATTGTCAGGTTGAATTGGATTCTTTAACATTTGGTTAGGAGATTGAATAGTTTTTAAATTTTTTTTAAATCATATTTCTGCTGCTGATAGTGTAGTTGCTTCTGCAGGCTGAGCTCCGTGCAAGTGTGTTTGAGGCAATCGAAGAAGAGGATCGAGTGATAGAGAATAATGAAGGGCTGCCTCCAGCTCTGTTGGGAAGCTGTAATGATCTTGCAAGGCGGCTTCATGCTTCTCCTTCAGGTCTTTTACAAGTCTTGCATATATCTCTGTCTACTTTTATTCTTCAGATCTTTTTTCTTTGAATGGTTTGGTTCTAAATGGCATATCTTGGTTTGGAGAACTTTGTTTGATTCATAAGCCTGCCATGATACTTTCTTGAAACTCAAATAACTATTGGCTAGTTCAAAATGTATGTACCATCTTATTTGTGTGGCGAAATCGCATCAATGTTTATGTTTACGCAATATGAACATTGAGGTTTTGTGCAGATGTTGAGTAGGTCATCTTGATCACTTTTAAAATGTTGAATTGCAGGCAGGTTGCTATCTGCATTGATTTGTGAATACTTGGACTGGGCGCAACTAAATCACACGCTCAAAGTTTATCAACCCGAATCTAATTTGGTAATCAGTTACATTCCTTTTCTTTAAATTTTTTGTTTCATTAAGAAGATTGAAAATGAATTTTTCTCACTTATCTGATGATTTTGATTCTGCCTGAAAACATATGCAAAAGCCAAAAGATTCTTGGAAGTCTGAGTTACGCGACTTTAGTAGCAGCAATGGTTATGAGCTCAACAGAAATGGAGATAGTGGACCGCTCCTTCTAGATGTTCTTGAAGGATTCTTGAAGTTCGAGGTATTTCTTTATTTTTTTCCCTTATGAAGATGTCTGCAGCAAAGAGGAAATCTGAATTTACTATCTATAACTTCTTCTCTCTGTTTAGAAGCTTTACTAGCATACTTCAAATTACAATAGTCCAGCTGTAGAACGTGATTTATGGGATGTAATTTTTCCAGTTCTTATTCTATAATTGAAGATGACCAATACTTGTTGGGTACATTCAAGCTTTACAAACACCAACATACATAAAATCTTGGTACTATGTACTCACTACCTCTCACTTTTTCCAAGTAAATATAGTGTCTTAGTCGAGATTAAAATTCTTCATAGATTTAAGAACAAGTTTGGCAAATTCCAAGGCTTTAAGTTCTCTTCTTCACATCCAAGGATCATGTCTCAATCCTTTCATAGTAAAACCATTATCATTTGTATTGCAGTATCTTCCTCAGGTTTAGTGATCAATATTTTATTTAATGAATTTTCCTTCAGAACATGACTCAGACCATGGGTGGTAGTTCAAGGAGAGAGTCAGAAACAGAGTCCTCATCAAGCCTTGACTCCAGAAATCCTCCTCGCAGATCATCTGCTTCTGATAGCTTACCTCCTCAACGAAGGTAACTCCAACTCCATGTTATGCCAAATCAAAGATCTTTATTCTTTCATGTTGCTCACGAGTCTGACATGCTTACTTATTGGGCAGGCAGCCAGTTTCTGCATCTCAAGCATCGGGAGCCGCTACCTCTGGGTACAAAAAAGATGAATACAATTGGAGATATGACCATGAAGATGTGCCGGAAGAGGTAACGAGAGCTTCAGCGGCACTGGAAAATCTTCAGCTTGACAGGAAAACTCGGAACCTAACATCATCTTGGAGGTAAAGCTTCACGACTGTTGTTATATCCTGTACCTTACAAGTTGGATTGAAGTGAAAAACAAGTTATGATAATCAGATCCACTGGTTTTGGATGTGGTTTAGGAATGTGAGGGATGGAACAAGTGAAGAAGAAGAGGGTAAAGATTGATTAAGGCTTTCGATAAAATTCAGCTTTGTATGTGTGTGTATCTTTGTTTATGGTTTTAAATGTTGTAACTCGGTTTCTTTAGTTTTTTGTTTGTCATGTTTAATCTCGCAAAAGAAATTGTTTCAGAAAGTGATTGGAAGTAAGATTATGGATATAATTACAATTTACGACCAAATGCTATTGTCCTATTAAGAGAATAAACATGGCCTAATGTAATTTTTAAAAAGAAAAGAAAAGAAAAGACAAATGTCCCAATGTTAATCTGTGAAGATGGTAGAACCAACTACAATTACGCCATTAATCTGGAACTTTTTCTTTCACAAAAGATCTCAAATGCAAGTGTCATAACTTTAAAAGTATTTCCCTAGTTTTTTTTTTAAATATACATTTTCACTCGTTTTTAATAATTAAAGATTTTATTGCCGATCTTACTATTTTTTTTTTTTAACTTTTCTAAGAGTAATTTCTCTTTGTCTTGAATTATTTATGATTTATCTTTGTTGTACAGAAAAAAATTAAAATAAAATAAAGACAAGTAAAGGGTGTTTAGGGTTTTAAAGCATTTTAATTTGCTGTCAGCTTCCTCTCATTCTCTCTCGCTCGGAATCAAACTACTCAGTTCCTTTCCCGGCATCGCCTCAATTCTCAGTGTTTCTCCGGTAAGTTCTAAATAAGCTTTCGCCTCAATGTTCAGTCTCTCTAGCCACCTGCCAACATACTCGCAAATTGTTTTAACTCTTTATCTTCTTCGCTTGAAAAGTTTTAGCCTTTGCTAATTACTACTCTACTCTTTGTTGTATTGTTACTGCTCATGAAGCCATGGAAGCTCGGATTTTGCAGTCTTCTTCTTGCTGCTTTTCAGCTCTTGACATTGTCAATCGATACCGTTTCTCCTCTGCATCATCACCGAAACCTCTCTCAATCAGCTTTACTCAGACGACGAGAACAAGGACAAGACCATCTCGTGTTTTATCAATGTCGAAGAAAGATGATGACACCAATAGTCTCACTTACAAAGATTCAGGTGTTGATATCGATGCTGGAACTGAGCTCGTTAAACGAATCGCAAAGATGGCTCCAGGAATCGGCGGATTTGGTGGTCTCTTTCCACTAGGTAATATAAGAAAAACTGCAAAATTTCACCTGATTTGTTGAAAGTTTTCGTCTTTTGATGAATGAGTGTGTGTGTGGCTTTGTTTGAGCAGGTGATTCTTATCTCGTAGCTGGTACGGATGGTGTAGGGACTAAACTTAAATTAGCATTTGAGACTGGAATTCACGAAACCATTGGAATTGACTTGGTAAAGATATTGTCTTTTCAGTTTTTATTTGACTTTATGCTGACCTCCAAACACACTCATCGTTTTGTTTCTTCTTGCAGGTTGCTATGAGTGTGAATGATATTATTACTTCTGGTGCAAAGCCTCTGTTTTTCCTAGATTACTTTGCTACTAGTCGTCTGGATGTAGACCTTGCAGAAAAGGTATCATTGCTTCATCTCTTTTCTCTTTGACTTTGAGCTTGCTTTAGGAGTTGATATTGATGTTGATCATTATGATTTGTTTCCAGGTCATTAAAGGGATTGTTGATGGTTGTCAGCAATCGGACTGTGCTCTCTTAGGTGGAGAGGTATATATTTTACAGTTAGACCCAATTCCAGCTTTTGACAATGTAGTTTGTGCAATCTTTTCTTAGTTTCGGTTTTGGTTGTTTTAGACTGCAGAGATGCCTGGATTTTATGCAGAGGGTGAGTATGATCTCAGTGGGTTTGCAGTAGGCATAGTAAAGAAAGATTCTGTTATAGATGGTAAAAACATTGTGGCTGGAGATGTCCTTATTGGCCTCCCCTCTAGCGGTGTTCATTCCAATGGTTTCTCTTTAGTTAGAAGGTAACAAGTTTTCTGATTCATGGTTTTAAGCTTCTGATTCCATGACAATTAACCAGATTTCAATGGCATCCCAACTGTTGCAGGGTATTGGCTCGAAGCAATCTTTCGCTGAATGATGCGCTTCCAGGTGGATTAAGTACTCTTGGTGAAGCTCTAATGGCACCCACTGTCATTTATGTGAAACAGGTTGGTTTTTTCGTCAACAAAAATTCCATCATCATATTTATAACAATTCCATGACTTTCTCTGTCTCTGCTATTCACAGGTACTAGACACAATCAGTAGAGGAGGAGTGAAGGGGATAGCTCATATAACAGGCGGAGGTTTCACAGACAACATTCCCCGAGTCTTCCCAGATGGTTTGGGTGCTGTTATTCACACTGATGCTTGGGAACTTCCACCTTTGTTCAAATGGATCCAACAGGTAACGAATGAGTGAGAGAATTATAGATACCCTTCACAGAACGATGTAGATACTTTACAATGTTTGATTGTGTTTTGGTGATTTTATAGTCTGGGAGAATAGAAGACAGTGAGATGAGAAGGACGTTTAACTTGGGAATAGGGATGGTTATGGTGGTCAGTCCAGAGGCGGCGTTGAGAATACTAGGAGAAGCGAAGAATGGAGACTATGTTGCTTATCGCGTAGGAGAGGTTATAAACGGTGAAGGTGTAAGCTATCATTAGAACATTGTTGTGTATATTTTTAAGACCATGTGCTGTGTTTTTCTGAGTTTTTGTTTCCCACCGGTTTTCAAGAAACAATCCATTTTTGAGAAGTAATTGTCTTGCGGATTTATGAACTAACGAACCAGGAGATGATGCATTTTTGAAAATGAGCATGTGTTATCTTTTCTAATTTTGTAAAATATAAACGTGTAGTTGGTGTGAGTTTCAGGATAACTGTCTTACAAAGCAATGTGTAGTTAGGGGAACCGAATACTTTCATGTCTTGTAAGATACTCATAGTTATAACGCCATGAATATATATAGTTATGTATTTGTCTAAGGTAAGTTGAACACACCGAGGTGAAGGCTGTGTGCTCTGAGTTGGCCAGATTGATACTGCAAAATCACCTCGAGCATGGACTCTGCCATCAATGCTCTCTTCTCTACCATGTCATGGGATCAAGCAGCATTTGACGTCTCAGACTATCTCAAAGCTAACGCACAGATGAGGCCTTCGAATTGGATCAGCACAGAGATGGGAGATTGCATTCTCAAGTGACAGACAACATGGATAAAGAGACGAGTAACATCATGCACAATCAAATGCTTCATTGGAAAATAAAGTGTCAAATGACAAATGGACGCCCATGCTTGACCATCTCCGGTCAGGCTCAGTATTACTCCCCAATGAGGCTTTGCTTGAATCTGCCTAAACAGATTTCAAGACTTCCAATTTGGAGGCAAACCACTAATTAGAATCCCTCCAAGATTGAAGCCCCTTTGATCTTTCCTCAAATCCAGCTATGTATCAGAGCGAGCCTATGGTTGCTTCAAACTATTTTCATGTACATTTTGGTGACTCAAGCAAGCCGTCAAAAAAGAGCTGGCTACTATCAAACGTTGATCTAGTCAGTGTTCGTTCGTTGTAGCCAATACTGCTGCATATCACTTAAATTGAAAGACTATCTGTGAATATTCACAGGTACTTGACTTTATCAGTAAAGGAGGAGTGGAAGGGCTAGCTCATATAACAGGTGGAGGTTTCACAGACAATATTCCCCGAGTCTTCCAGGATGGTTTGGGTGCTGTCATCCACACTGATGCTTGGGAAGTTCCCCCATTGTTCAAATGGATCTAACAGGTAATGAATGGATGGATGATACAATTATCTATCATTCATGATACACCTAACAAAACGATGTATATATTTTGGTTATTATATAGTCTCAGAGGATTGAAGACAGTGAGATGAGAAGGATATTTAACTTGGGAATAGGGATGGTTATGGTGGTTAGTCCAGAAGCTGCTTTGAGAATACTTGGAGAAGTTGAGAATGGAGACTATGTTGCATATCGCATAGGAGAGGTTATAGATGGTGAAGGCGTAAGATATCATTAAAGCTACAAATGGTAGCTGTTTTTGAGTTTTGAGTTTTTAGTTTCTGGATTTTTGAGAAAAACAACTAAAGCTATAGCCAAGTAGGTTTACGATTTCAAATCAAATAGGAAAACGGAGTTGCTTTCAAGTTATCATCCAATTTTTTTTTTGTAAAAAATGATTGTTCTTCTCTCTATCGAAGCTGTAATGGTCTACATTTTATGAGGTTTACATGCGAGGAAATTACAGGCATTTCTGAAATTTCATAACCTATAAACGTGTATTTGGAGGTAAAGCTAATTGTCGCAGAAAAAAAAAAACTGTTGTAGGAAGAATTCTTTCATAAATTCATATATTATAAACTTGGGAATATTCAGGAGAACCGATTACACTACTAGTTTACATATTAATGAACTATACACCATTCATGTCTTGTTGTATCCCACCTCCTCAAAATGAATATACTTATAATAAACATACCAAACAACAAAATGAATATATTTAAAACTTATATCCAAAACTTCAATCTGAAATTTTTAAACAAAAAAAAAGGTGACTGAGAAGGCTATTGCGGCTACACGTAGGACGATGATTTAACTACTAAGATTTGAAGATGGAAGTGGAAAAGAGAGCTGCAAGGTTGATGATACCTAGGAAATGACCTTAGCGTCTGTTGGTTCAGAATTAGTCTCTTTTCCCTCCACTGATGAAGGCTTCTCCTCATTAACATGCTCCGGAGCTTTTTCAGGTATTGTGTTCTGCAAAACGTGGGTTGGTGAATTTAGTAAATGGCAGTACTAGATTCCAGATCGTATATGATGATGCATTAACAGGAGACTCTATTTGCTATCTTTATATACATTTCGTGTAAGAAGAAGACTTAACCTTATTCTTGTCACGCCAACTTAGTCCAAATGGCCGTGCTAGCAAACTGATCCTGCTTTGAGGAGATTCTGGTAAATAATCATTGATGTGTTTGACAGCCGAATCTTGGTTCACTTGCCTATCACGGTAAAATATATATACATCCAATTCAGAATACACACAAGTGGGTCATAAGTCATAAATGCTTATAGAATTTACACAAAATGTATTTGTCTCAGGTAAAAAAGAACATACCGTGGTGAAGGTTGTGCTTTGAGTTGGCCAGATTGATACTGCAAAGTTGCCTCGAGCATGGACTCTGCCATCACTGCTCTCTTCTCCATTTCAGAAATAGCAGCAACAGCTTCCTCATATTTTTCCTATACCAGTTATCAAAGAAGAAAAGAAATAAAGTAACATTTGGAACACGCAGACTGAAAACATACAGACACGGGTTAATACAGGATATACAGATGTATTTTTTCCAAAACTAATGTGCAACTCCACTCCATGAAAGGCAAATAACGACTATAACCAGAGACAGTTAAAGCTCTTCAAAACTGAATAACTTAGGCAAATTTTTGTTAGTAGGAGTCAATGCAAACTTTTGTACCTGCAAAACTTGAGCAGCATATCTCTGCGCTGCTGCATCCTGCTCAGCAAATCTTCGTGCATCCTCTGTTACCTTCTGTTCTTGCTCCACCCGCATCAAGACCTTCATAAGTATCAATTGATCTCAGAATTTGTATCAGCCACAAACAAATAAAACAGATAGATCATGCAAATGCAAACCTGTAACATTGCACCTTCTTGTTCCTGCTTATCAGAGAGAAGTCTCTGAACTTCGGCCATCTCTTGCTCCAACTGCTCAACCTGAAGTCACATTCATGACAAGCAGCATTTGGCATCTCAAGACTATCTCAAAACTAACTGAGCACCGATGAGCCTTTGAATTGGATCAATTGGATCAGCACAGCAATGAGAGACGAGCAACCAGGAGGAGAAGAAGAGAGAGAAAGGAAAGTAATGATGGTATTCACAAGTGAGGGAGAAAGTAATGTTCGTATTCAGAACATAGATAAAGAGACAAGTAACATAATGTGAGCTTTTTATGCTTAATTTCGAAAACTAACCGTCAAATGGCAAGCTTTATGGGAATACCTGGGCACTCAATTGACGCCGGTTATCTTCCTTGACGATCTCCATGAGAGCCATCTCCAACTCTTCAGCTCTACCATAAAATAGGAAGTTTGGGAGATAATACATATTTAGGAATAATATGGAGAGCTACAAAATTTCGACTGTTTCGTGTCCAGTTATTTATTGAGAAAAGAAACTAACCTAAGTAGAGCTGATCTTTTCTCCTCAAGCAACTTGCAGAGTTCAGCCTTCAACCACAGCACCTGAAAAGTTATCAGTAAAATTTCAGAAGGGGCTTCATGACTGTAAGTATCAAGTGATTTTTTCTACCTTTTTCACCAGATATAATCATCTAGCATTTAAGTGTACTAAGGGGAGCATCTTTAAGCCAACAAGAAGGCAAAAAATTACCTGCGCTTGAAGATCTTGAACAGAATCTACCTCCCCATCCCCAGTCAGGCTAACTAACACTTCATCGGCATTACTTGATCCTGACTCGGATTGAGACAAGCTCCCATTTGTCAGTAACGCTTTGCTATCCACCAAAACAGATTTTAGGTCTTGCTTAAAACTGTATAATTTGGAGGCAAGGCCCTTAGAATCCCTCCAAGCTTGAAGCCCCTTTGATCTTTCCTCAAGTGCAGCTATTACAGCTGGCCTATGCTTGCTTCGCAATTCCTCCAATCTCACTTCATGTACATTTTGATAACCCATGCAAGCAGTTAAAACGAGCTGGCTACTATCAAATGTCGATCCAGTCAGTGATTGTAGCAAAGTAACAGCATCCCCAGCATCCTTCGTTGTAACTAATGCAGGACCTGAGGTGAATTTAAGCATTGGTTAGGCAGTCTCGATGATGACACTGTGGGCTTGCAGCATTCAGAAGGTTCAAAAAACATATCATTTAAATCAAAAGACTACTAGTCTTCAGTCAAGTACCATATAGTTCCATCAATGCAAGTGCTGTTCTGAAAAGCATAACACGATTTCCTTCAAAGAGAAGCACATCCCAGAGTCTAAGAACTGTAATCAAGAAGATGAACATTTAGAAATACAATGGGTCCTCGTCCCAAATTTCAAAACAGCTTTAATTCCAATGTTAAAGCCTGACCACTTTCCCATGGAAGCATATTCATGAAGATGGAAAGAAACCATGGCCCTGTAACCCAAGCCACTTGCACTCCAAGATAATCCAGATGATGAACTGTAGACATACAAAACTTGCAGAGCATTAGTACTAAACTGTGAACGTTCTGTAAGATGAAACAAGAAACCTGTGAAGGAACGCACCCAATTTAGGAAATCTTTCTCGAACCAACTCCTCCAGAACTAGTTGATCAACCTGAAATACGGGTACAAGTTACACTAACATCAACCAACAGAACTTTGGTAATGTAAAGGTCCATGTTGTCATGATGCACCAATCTGATTTTATCACCTGAGACTCAATCATTTCTTCTGAATAATAACCATTGAAGTAGTCATCTATGATTCCTGTCAGTGCCCTAAAAATCATGCGTATATTAGTTAGCAGTGGCGTTGGTTTAGAAAAGAAAAGAAAAAAAAACCAAAAAAGAAGTTATAAGGAAGCCTAACAACAGTTAATCCGACCAGAAGAAAATGAAAGTGACGGATATAAAAACTAAACACAGGGCCAAGGAGTTCGTTTCTTCACCGAAAAACATGATTATGAATGGAAATAATAGATTAATCAAACAACATCGGTTTAGGAAGGAAAAGGATACAAAGTATGGCCTACGAACAGTTAATATTCAACCAGAAGAAGTGAAAGTGATAGATAAACCAAACACAGAGCCAAGGAGCTCGATTTTCACAGAAAAAAAAACAATATTAAGAGTTGGGGATGATATAGACTCATCAAGTTTGTGAACATACCAAAAGGCATTCTCTTCGGGCATCAAAAGCAATAAGAGCGCAGCAAAGAAATTCATAGCCTGCAGATGGTGTATTGACACAAGATATTAACTATACATTAATCTTAATTTACCATGTCTAGGTACTAAAAACAAGAATAATGATATTGGTTAAGAACCAATACCTGGCAGTATCCAACAGAAGGATTATGCCTAGCATAAGCAGTAAGCAAACGCCGCAGAGCATTTCTACCATCATCATCTAGGGCAGGATGACCTGGAAAAGTTCGAGGCAAGTCCTGTATATGAAATAAGGAATGGCGTAAGAAATCTGATCAACTTCAGCATAAGCCAACACTGCCCCACTAGATAGAGAGGGTCAATGCTAAATAAATTTTAGAGTACTACCTTTTCTATCTGTCCTTTCCATTTTTCCACAACAGCAAGGGAGTCTGTATTTGAACCTTTATCATCAACATGCTGCATATTCTCCTGCTCTATGCTGTTTCCAGAACTATCTGCAGGGAGAAGGTTTTGGTAATAATCTTTGCTGCGTCGTTTCCTCACACCCACAAATGCTTGCCACAGCTGAAATTTGGTTGATGTATGTGATGATTTTGATTTAAAGACCTAAGGCTAACGAACTATAGATGGAGAGCTAGAGCAGCAATGTAGACATGACAAGATTTATTACCTCCCCCCGCAGAGCCATAGGTACACCACCGCGAATAAGCACTGCAAGTTCTTCCCTCCAGGGAGATGTAGACACTTGGACAGTTGCATCCGCGGCAACAGGAATGCCAGATACACTTGTACCATCTGAAGAACTATCGTGAACATCGGACCTCTCAACATCATAGAACTCTTCTTCAGAATCATTCTCAGATGCTCCCTTGGAAGATTTGGCATCATCAAATGAGGGTGAAGATTTCACCTTTGGGGCTTCTTGATCGCTTTTTGATAAGTCCCCCTTCTTCTTGACACGAACGCTCATCAAGTCTTCAATTGATCGTAAAGATGGTCTGACCTCAGTCCATAATTGCACTCTGTGAACATTCTTCTCTGCATCGTGGCATCCTTCTTCACTTACATTATCAGGAGTTACATCAAAACCTAACTTGTCAATATGCAGATCTTCTACAGCACCCTTGTTTAATTCCTCTTCTTTTTCCGTCTCACTTATACTAGACGGTGCCCGGCTATTTTCAGATGATCCGTTTGCAGGTGACTCAGTCAGTTCAGCATGATCTTCCAAGAAATTGTTCCACCTGTCCGACCTTTCTTCTTCTTCTTCCTGATTGTAGAAAAGAGTGACATTACAAGTTTAAGGGACCTATTAAGGAAAAGAATGATAGGACCTGCTTCTACCATTCCAAGAACCATAAAGAACTTAATACAAACATTTGGTATCTAAGGTGTCTAGTTCTACAGGCACATTAAGGCGTGTAGTTTCGGGTTAGTCCAGTTTAATATCTTTCACACAGATGTTCCCTATAAAAACGATTCTAAATGGGATCGGCCTTCTCACCATAATACCATGGTCATAACCAAATTAAAGGAAAATGAAGCTGATGTTCCAATAAATCATGTATATGAAAATCCTGAGCTAAAAAGAAAGAAGAAGGAGGTACAGAACCTTGTAAATATCAGCATATTCTCTGTATCTCTGCACATGTTGAGGTCTAACAGGAAATCCATATGCATCTCTGTAGACAAAAAAATGGCCATATGAAATCCCAAGATACCACTGATATATTAAATCCCATCATCTAAAACTCAAATGAAATCTCCATGTTTCCTAGATTTTTATACCCGATGATACAAAATGGCATCCCTCACAAGTTTGTTTTCAAGCAATTGAAACAACACAAGAAAAATTTAGTTAAAGCTTATTTTCTCTCAAGCAACTCAAATTGGTTATCAAAGACCACCTTCACTGACGATTATGTCACATTGAGAGCAATAGCACCATTGGACAAAAAATCGCATTCGAATCACTTCAAATCAAAGATCAATGGTCATCAAAATCCCGAAGGATTATAAGGAAGATGCAAATTACACCAACAATAAGCCAGATTAAGAGAAAGATAACTCTCGTAATCGGAAACACAACATTTCGCTCACCGAGCAGAAGCTGCAGAAAGAGAGAGCAAGTTCATGGAAACTTACAAGAAGAGAAGCAGGAAATGTCAAAAGAAAGGGAGGGGGGAGAAGGCGAAACCTCTTGTGCTCGAAGCCGACGAGAGGATTAAGAGGCTTAGAAGCGGATGCGGTGGCGGCAGAGAACCTCATTAGTAAGCGGGAAGAAGAGATCTAGGAGGTGAAGAGTTGAAACGAGGTGAGGACGGGAAGAAGAAGATCCAGGCTAGTTGATCATCATCGTCATAGCGCGACTGTAGTTGAAGAAGGAGGAAGTTGCAGTCGAGATAGAAATAGGAGTGGGGAAATCACATGGAAAGGGCGAGAGTGTCGACCACTTTATTACATGTGATTGTTATTTTTTTACTGCGTTCCATTCCTTGACACTCACTCCAAAAAGTCTCTCTTTCTTCTCCATTAGAAAACCATTTTCTGCTTTTTTACTTTTTTACTCTTATTTTTAACTACTTCCTTATTTTTGATGTAATTGTGAATTCCGTGGTTGTCTTCCAATATCTTATAGAAGCTTAACAAAATTATGCTTTTTCATTTCTTAAATTTTTTTATATATATGGTTTTTATAGTTAAATTTATCTAATATATAATATTATATCCTGATGTGATCGAGAGAATAAATCAAATTTTCATATGGCCGTGAAGTTCATATCACCTACTTTGAATTAGTGACAAATTGGTTATCTAGATCCGGATCTGGATATCCAAAGTTTTTCAGAATATTCATATCTGTTTTTTATAAGAATCCGTGATATCCGGAGTTTTACTATCTGAATTTAGGGTAGATCCGTAGAAAAAAAAAATTTAAACCAAATATGAATATCCGAATTAAAATTTTTTAGTATCCGCATACAGATACATCATCTCGGATATCCACTTTTTTGGATACGAATCCGAATACGGATATATAAAAACATGCCTACTTACGTCAACATTTATAAATTGACTTCTTAAAACAAATGCTTTTGAGGAACAATTTTAACTGATTAGTTAACAACAAACGTAACGTTTAAATATGAAGTTACTGAAATAGGCGCTCCATAGATTTTAGAAAACATGAAAGTCTATAGTATTCTCCATGTGGGTCCAAACTCATTTGACACCTAAAATTTATTTTAAAATATATTTAGTTGATTAACATATAAAACTAAAACAAGTTAGAATTTGTGGACATATTGAACCTTGAACTCAGTATTTCATGTCCATAAATGAGACTATAACCAATAAGTTACAAAATATTTTACAATATTTGTTGCTCTTAAATTATTAATTTATTTTGGCACCTAAAATCTTTGTTTTATGGGTTTTAGATTAGAACCGGGTCTGGTATTACTTCTAGTTCATAGTAAATATAGTTTAGAATTCAAAATTGAATTTATTATAAGTGTTATTTTGTGTTTCCAACGCATTATTTTGAAAAAAAATTTCTATTATTTCTTTTATTATTTTAATGTAATGAGCAATAATTTTTTTTTATATTTTATATTAATGAAAGATAAAAAAGATAAAGTTATTATTTTTTAATTAATATGCAAAATCCTTAAACTGTAAATAAATATGAGTTATTTCAGGTTTGAGTTGGTTCCGAGTCATACCTGATACCCGAACGAACCAAAACATATGTATAAAACATGATCATCATGATCATTTTGTATTGAGACTTTTGTCTTCAAGATTCCAACTTCTAACAGTCTCTATCTACATTCTAGAAATTCAAAAATTAAAGAACGTACTTGTTAAAAAGGAAATTTCGATTGAAAAGATTCATATGTGAATTGGTCCTTTACCAAATCTAAAAGAAAAATATGCAAAAATAATAATTGTGGGGATTGTAATGGTTGTCGACTTGTCGGTAAAGGACAATTGCTTTAGGAGTTGGTAAAGGACTTTTATAGGGAATTAAATCTAAACCCAAAAAAAAAAAACTTTTCCTAGATTTGTCTAAATCTTCGTAATGTAAATGCGCTTCACATGAAATCAAATGCGAAATTTGTATCATATATTCTAATCTTATTGATCGACCATCTATTGTGATATAAGATATTCATGTTTCGGTTTAGTTTTCCGACAAGCATGACCTTAACTATCAAGCGAAAATTCTTCTATGGATTTAGGTTAATGATCGAATACCACCAATTAAAGACTTCCACTATTGTTTTTTTCATTGGTCACACTAGATATTTGAAGGAGCAAGAAATCTCTTTCTACACATTTTGGAGTCTTGGACCAAAGCTAGAGTAAAAACCAAATGAATCATTTCCATATGAACACACTAATGACACTACCACGTATATTACAATTACATTCTACAAATTTTGATATTTGGCACATGGCAGATGCAATTAGAATTTGACATTCAACACATATTAAAATCAACATCAGCTAAACAAAATAATCATCAGCTTAAAAGAAGTCCCAACACGTGCCATTTGCTTCACTAACAATCGTCGGTCGATGTCAATTTCGGCGCACGTTACGTCCCCGCTCGCTATTTCCCTATTTGGCGCACGTTAGCCTATCTCCAAACTGCATTATTATTGGCCGTTGTGTTTTCCCATAAAGGCTTAGGGTTCCGGAGTCTGGGGAGGTGTCGCCACCGCCCTTCGTACTGATTCTCTTCATTCTTCGTCGGAGAAAGACGGATCATCGAATTTATAGATCAGGTCTTGTGGCGGATATGGGTGAAAAAGACACCGTGACGGTGGATCAGAACAATTTCGTTGGTGGCAAAGATTCTTTTCTCCGTCATTCGTGGCCATTGCCGCCACCTCCACAGCTATCTTCTAAAGTGATTGCATTGCCCACCGTATTAACCCTTGGCCGTGTAGCTGCCGTTCCGATTCTCGTTGCGAGTACGTTTGATTTTTTAATCGACTCTGAATTCTGAATTCTGTTTCAATGCGTGGTAGGATTTAAACAATAGATTTAAAAGTGGAGGCCATTGTGATTAGATCAGAATTTTTGTTCGTTTGGATTCGACATTGGACAAGATTCTCTCGTTCTCTTGTATCTGGAGCGTATTGCTATGATTACTTCATTTGTTACCACTTCTCAAAATTCTTAAAGCTTTTGTAATTGGATCTTCTGATTTTATCGCATTGCATTATGTTCATCTCTTTCTTTTTTAATTCCAGTGGGAGATAAGGTGAGAGACCCTCTTCTCCTGTTTATATGTTCTACATCTCAAGCCTTGTTGTAGTAAAAAAAGGAAAGATTTATATTTGATGTCATGTGTATGCAGCTTATGGTAGCAGCTACATTGATTTTGTTGTGCATCAAAACCAATGGACGCCATTGTGTTAGGACCAGTTCCATCGTCATCATTGGTAGAGAGGTAAGATATAGAAATTTGACTGTATTCTTAGATATCATTAAGTTGCACTTATCAGCTCTCTGTTCTAAACTATTTGGTAATACTTTTCATTGTAGATTACTATGTCTGCAGTAAGAGAATGGTCTGCATCTCAAAATGGGAAGCTTTCAAAGGTAAAGTTATGACCATCATATGCATTCTCTTGGATCTTTTTCTTTTTGCAAACTTAAATCATGGAAATGGCATTGGATGTTCCTAGGCTGTTGCTATAAATAGCTTGGGAAAGTGGAAAACTGCAACGCAGATGATAGCACTAACCCTACTTCTTGCAAGCCGGGATAGCAGTTTTGAGATATTATTACCGTCGGGTGTCAGGTTGCTCTATGTATCTGCAGGGCTCACTATATGGTCATTAATTGTTTATACGAGGAAGATATGGAGAGTACTGCTAAAGAAGTAGCAATAAAACTCTCTTTTTCGGGTTTTTGCATTCAGTATATACACATAGAATGGAAGATTTGCCCAGCGACAGTCACCTCTTCATCTTCTTGAAGAAAGCTGACTAAATTTCTCTCTGGATACAAATGAAATTAGCTGGGCAAGCACTATAAGACTCTTATATGATGCTTTAGGTCTGTTTTTAACTTTGGGCACTGGGAGCGTACTCAGCTTGGTTTGGTTTTGTATTATATCTCTGAACCACATTGCTCCTTGGCGCGCACTGAATTTTAATGAAGCAGCGAGAACAATCTTATGGGCAATGACGGAAAAGCAGCAGGTACAATTTCGTTCTAGTTGGAGACTTACTTGGTCTCATCAACGCTTGAGATAAATGAAAACAGTTTGTTGCCTGTCATGTAGATGCTTCTTAAACCCTTTCTCGATACAATACCATATAATTATATATAAAATCTTGGTTACAATAATATCTCCTCATTTGACTCTTCCGAACCCTTGTGAATGAAGAACATCTGGAGACTCATCTGCTTAGAGACGTATTTCTGCTTGGACTCGTTTCTTGTATCTTTCAACTAGCTCTTGTGGATCTTGACGGGTTTCGGTGTAAGCTTCGATCTTGTTCATCTCCTGCACAAAAAGAGTGAAGAACCAGAAATGAGCATAACTCTTCATATGAAAATATAGATACAAAAATAGAGGTAATGGCTTAACCTGAATCCAAAAGGTTAGGTTAGGCCGACCAGATGTGATATCCATATTCATCACATCCTTTAAGATAAGCTGAAATCTCTCTATGAATGGAACATATGCAACATCAACCTGTATACAGAAACATTCACCATTTATCTCTCAGCATCAACAGCTGATATGGGTCTAAGAAATTGGTGAAATTATATTTGAGAAATACCAAACTAAATTGGCCAAGGAAGAAAGGCCCTTCATTGAATTTGGAAAGAGCTTGCTCGATGTAATCAAATGCAGCATCTGAAGATATGTGAGAAAGATTTTCAAACACATGGAAAATAATGTTTCTGCAACCAGAGAATGAAAGATATATCTCCATCTTGTAATCACCTGCTGCATTATTGTCGTCGCCACTTAATGTGGATCTCACAGCCTTGGAGAAGGAGTCGGTGTAGGAGAGTAACTCATCAGCTAATGCTTGCTTCTCTAAACCCTGTTGTTATTCATAGATGTATCTCTTCTAAGTATAGGTTCACTTCATGAGTTAAATTAAAGCTAACCAAATCAAAGAAGTCATCGATACTTACATCGGGTGTAAGTGAAGGCCCATCGAAATTGGTATCAATGTACTTAATCAGATCAAGGCTCTCTCCTATAACTCGGTTATTATGCTCTAATGCAGGCACCTGCATACAACAGAGAACAAAACACAAATAGCTTCCCAATGGAGTTTGGCTAAATCCTTTCTCACAAAAGTTTTAAATATATAAACAGTTAACCTTGTTAGCAGTGTAAACTTTCTCCTTATACCAAGCAGGCCTGTTTTTAAGATCAATCGGTACAAGTTGTATCTTGTTTTGCAAACCCTACACAAACAACAACATAAGAATTTGATCTAAATCCAATATGGTTTCGTATCTACATAGAACCAACGATAATAATCAACCTTGTAGTTACGAGTAATCCAAGCACGCTGAGCAAATGGACAAGTGTAAGATATGTATAACCTTCAAAATCACAAAGATCAAAATTGTTCATCTAACTATCTTAAGTGTAAATAAGTAATAAAACAAAAGCATCTTTAAACCCAAACCTTGTTGATCCATCAAACACTTGAATTGGTTCTGAAGATGAATCAAGCTCTGGTACTCGACTGCAAGAACAAAAAAAATTGATCCCTCAAGCGAGATTTTGTAATCCCTCAGAGAACTAGAAACATAGACTATTAGATTACCTTGACTCTCTAACAGCCAATACTGGTTCGGTTCTGCGTTTCACATAGGATTTACACCGGATCCTCACGGAGGAGCCCAGTCGGAGAGTTTTCCGACCAACATAGAGAGATGACGAAGGAAGAGAGTAATCCCTCGAAGATAACGTAAGCGATGGATATGAGCAGACGCTAACTTTCACTCCCACCACACTCATAACTCTCAGCTCCGATAAGAATTTTCTCGGAAAATAATTTCCACTGAACCTTTATTTCACTGCACAATTTTTTTTAATTTTGCATTTTTTTCTTTTTGATATCACTATTTTCGTAAAACTGAAAATACAATACGGTTTGAGAAAAAAAAAAAATAGAATTTACATTTTTTTAGTTCAGAAAAATAATTAAACAATCTGAATTTTTGTAACACACCACCAAAGATCATAAAACATTTGTAAAGAAATAAACAAAAAAAATCGAAGGGAGATAAAAAAAACTATGACAAGGCATTATTGGCTGAGAGGAGACCACCTCCTTTGACAGAGACCAGAGTTCGAATCCCAAAGTTAGCAGACTGGAAGAAGACAACAATAACAGTAATATCGTCGTGAAAATGTCGTCTGATGCCTTGTTCTATCTTCTCCAAATCTGAATATCTCATTTCTCTCTTCTTTGCTGCTTCTTGTAATGCAGCTTTCACTAACTTCCGAGCCACACCCTAAAACCTCACCACAATTCATCCAAAATATATGTTAAGAATAGCTTTGATTATAAAAATAGATTGCAAATCTATAAATTAAATAAATACACTATTTTTTTATATTAATTCATAAAAATTTAGATTATTTCCTTTGAAGTGATGTGAAAGTCTTACATTGCGTGGACAAGAGTTGACGATATCAACTTCTTCTTGGTTGCTTAGATGTTCCCATAATCTGAGGCAAATATAAGAAACTGATCTTCCGGATGCATCTTATGAACTGTTATCGTCGGTTCTGTTCTCATTATCGGTTTCTCAAAACGTTCTGCAACTCTAAACTTAGGCAATAGTTGTTCTTCATTAAACTCAGCTCTTTTAAGGTACGCGTCACCAATGGATCTTGAAACCTGTATAATCCCTTTAACACGCCAAACTTTGTGTTTCAATACCACGATATTCGGATCGTTAGGATGCAACAAACGCAGCTCTTCTCTCACAGATTCGATACTAGCATTATGCTCTGAGGATAGCTGAACAGCTTTCATCTCTTTAAACGGATTCACGAGTTTTTCCTAGCACAACACGAGAATCTCCTGCGTTTGCAACATATAACAATCCATTACAAAACCAACCAAGCAACAAGCTCCTACAGAAGCAATCTGTGGTCTGTTCTTCCATTGCTCCTGCACTAAACCGAGAAATTCCTCCTCTGTTGCAACAAACCCTCTAGTGATTACATCAGGTGACATCCCTCGCTGTTCTGATGTGTACCTCTTGATGTTACAAAAGAGTCTTTCGTTTACACACCGAGCTGCCTCAGCACCTCCATGACCATCATAAACACCAACAAAAGTTGCTTCAGGTCCTGAATCATGTAAACTAATAGGACCAGATTCTAATTGGCTATGATCTTCAAGAGTGCTGTTGGCTTGAACAACTGCCACTGAAAACTCTCCAGTGATGTGATTCCCTGAATCTTTGTACCATAAGAGACCATCAAGGCGACCATTAGCATCATCACCACCTGAAATCGAACCTTCTCCAATACCAAAAGGTCTCTAACAAGGCGATACAATTCTCCTAAATGTTGTAGATACCATCATAATTCACATGTCTCAACCAAAAGAACCAGCTATCAAATCGTTCATCAAATAAGTACTTATAACTATATTATGAGACCCAATCTTCTTCTTCTCAATTCCAACTCCACAAACCTAGGATTCAGAATTCAAACACAAATTCACAAATGTAAACAACATTAATCTGCAATCCAAATAAGAGTAATAATCTAAGGTAAAGTGCCAAACTTTCCAACATAAAAATGGAATCATCCAAATGGGAATCTCAAAGATTTCAAATTTTTAACCCATCAATCTGATTAAGTCGAAAAAGATAAAAGAAGAAAACTTTGAATACCTGATGAAAGTCAAAGGATAGATGAAACAAAATAGGGTTCCTTACTGTCAAAAGCTTGGCGTAGAATGATAATCCATAATTCGATGGAGATCAATGAAGCGATTCCTAATACAAAAATAAGAAACTAAAAAAAGCGAAGAGACAATGAAAGGATTAAAATAGAGAGAAGAAGACGCGTTTGAAGAAGAGACGGAGACGTTGGATTTGGTTTTTAGAGAGAGAGCGAAGCGACAGTCACGGCCATCGTGTTTTTATTTGTTTTTTTTTTCTGTAAATTTATTATATTTATTTCTCTTACCTGTCTCGCCATTTCGTTCTGACTTTTAACGGTTTGATTTTTTAACTACATTTAATACCACTTTTATTCTACGAAATATTTTCTCGAAAATTCAATTTGTTGTTACAAGTGTATTATAAAGATATATTAGACTGCTGTATCAAACTTTTTTGATAAAAGAAAATGACTAACTATGGTGAAAAAGTACTCATATGTCTATAGATCCTATCAGGACCGGGCAGGGTTAAACCAAGCAACAAGCAAAGCCCTTGCTTTAAACGCCAGAGAAGTAAAAAGCATCAATTTTTAAAAAGGTGATATGGTGTACTGGTTAATTCCTCTTGAGATGAGTCTCTAAATCATGAGTTCGAATCCTAAATAAATAGATTTTAAAAAAAAAATTTCTGCTTTAGAAAGCAAATTGTTACGGACGGACCCTAAATCCAATCATGTTTGTATATATCACATATCTTGCTAATTTTATTTTATTTTGAATTAATATGTTTTTTCCTGAACAATTGATAATACTTTAAAAAATCCTCTACACTTAACAATTGTCATTTATTCAACTTTTTATTTATCAAAAAGTAAATATCAAGTATATAGTACAAGATATTAACAGATTGATTTTCAACTAATAATATTTATTGTAAGTCATTTAATAAAAATATATTAAATTTCATTTTATTTAGTGAAAAAGTAAAATACCAATATATAAGATATTAATCATACTTGTTTTAACTAAAATTATTGCAAGTCTTTTTGCCAAAACAAATGGCTTTATTGGATAGATTTGACAAACTTTCTTTTTCATAAACTTCACCCACTAAGTTTATATGCCCTTTTAAGTACAAATCTGAAACTAGAGAAACCAGCTTTGAGATAAGCAATCCAAAAGAAAAAAAGGAAAAAAAAAAAAAAAGAAGAAGATAAAATCATTTCTATAAGCCCCAAAGAATGACCCATCATTGAAGAAACAATGATGAAAGTGTGAACGAAACCAAATTCTGGAAAACTAAGTATGAACAAGAAACTCTTAGACCAAGAAATCTGGACTTGAGAGGAGACTGAGATGCTTGCTTCCGATTGTGTCTTGAAGTATTGTGATCTCTCCTTCTTTCTCTAATACCTTCTCCTCCAATTTCTCTATCATCCCTTTAAACGTCTCGTTCTCTGAGTTCAGAAGCATGTTTTTCTCACAGCATTGTCTCAACTCTCTCCATATCTGGTCTCTTTCACCAGACACTGTTGATAATAATGCTTCCATGTTTGCCGCTTCCTGGAGATTGATTTCAAGCCGGTTTATGTTCTCCTCCTTCTTCAACATCTGATGTCAAAAACCATCAGTGTAAAGTTACATACATGATTGGGAATAGCTTCTTTACCAAGAGCCACAAAATACAGACATGGGATGGGGTCATTTTTGTTTTGTAATACCTGGTGCTTGAGGTCTTTCAATTCGTGGGTCTTGACTGAGAGGTTGTCTAAACTGCTTTGGACCTGACTTCTCAGAATCTCATTACCTCGTACCGCTGCTGCTACTTCTGCTTGCAGCTGTTCAATTTCTTGTTCCTTGGAATACAGTTTCTCCCGCAATAAACTTGTGATTAGGGTCTCAGCTCTCAGCTCGGCTCGCAGGGTTTCCTACATGAGATTGGGCTAAACGTTAGCCACATATATATACTGTAAACCAGAGCAGGAAATAAATAAGAATGCATTAGGGATATTAAGAAATAGAGATATTCTTGGAAACTCACTTCAACTGATTGGTTTCTTTGTTCCGTAGGCCTACCGGTACTTGAGCAAGACGATTTTGAATTTGAAGCTACCACAGTTTGCAAACTCCTCTTCAGGTTTTCAGTTCCGCGCCTTATTCCATGAACTTTCATTTCAGACTCAATCATAAACTGCTCACTTAATCCGTCCTTCACTGAATTCGTATCCTGATGGGCTTCAGGAAACTGAGTTAATTTCCCTTTTATGACCTTCAGTAACTTGTAACACAGCTGGTTGCTCTCATTTAACATTGAAAGTCCTTGCTCTTGCAAGTAGCTGACACGCATCTTCAACTCATTCTCTAGCTTAAGGGTTGTACTGTCTATTTCTTGACCATTTCCTTTCAATCGATTCAGCAGACATATATTCTCATGGCGAAGAGAATCAGTTTCAAGCTTCATTGATTCTACTTCCCTTCTAAGTGAAAGCTCGATCCCTGACAACCTTATTTGCTCAACCTGCAATTTCTTGACCAACTGGTCCAATTTCTCTGACGGTTGCTTCTTACCCTCCTCGGAAACACCATCTCGAAGTCCCTCGATTGTCTTCCCTTGTTCTTTGCAAGTTCTCAGAAACTTTGTAACAGATTTGTGCAACTCCCTGCATTCTTGATCCTTCTCTTCAACGTTTCTTCTTAAGAAACCAAGATCTTCTGTAGCGCCTGCATAACTCTCTTGTAACTGGGAGAGAGTTTGTTTAACATAAGAATTCTCTTCATGCAATCCATCTGCTGTTGTGGTCAGCTCAGCAATCCTTTTCTCCAAATGTGTTATCATGTCTTTGTTCTCTGTCTCATTTTCGTGGAAAGCCGATAGCTCTCTCTGAACTGAGACATTATGCTCAGCAAGCTCTCTGACTCGCTCTCGGAGCTTCTTTTCTTCGAGCTGGAATTTTTCGAGCTTTGACGTCCACTCACCTGACCTTCTATCAAGCTCTTTCTCCAATCCGGCCTGTAACTCGCTTCTCTCCTTTTCTAGTCTCTGTATATGCAAGTCCCAATCTGCCTTCACCCGTCTGATATCTTCCCTGCTAGAAACCCTCTCAACCATTTGGGACCGCAAAAGACTTACATTCTCAAATGCCAAGTTGAGCCTCTCATCTTCCAGTTTTCTAGTAGCCCCAACCAAAGATGAAACATCAAAGTCACAGTCTGATAGACACCTCTGCTGTTCCAATTCTTCAGAAAACAATTTCACTCTCTTCTCAGCTTCTTTAATTTTCATTTCTAGCTCGGAGTCAATATCGTCTTCTATACACCTGTACGTGTTTTTACCACGTATACGATTTTGCTGGTGTTCTCCATAGTCATGCCTATAATACTCGTTCACAGGTTCATAACATTCAGACAGTGAAACATTGGCGACGACATCAGAGCTTGAGTCAAAAGTTCTATTAAGGGATCCCCCATAGACATCTTGAATTGTGATGGGTTTGTGGTTTGATCCCTTTGATTTGCCATGAGTCTGAGAGAGTCTTTCAATGGCATTTCTTGCAAGCGAACGAGGTGATCTAAGCCTCGACCCATTTTCCACACAATCAGCCGAAGAGAAACGAAGACGGGTGCTTTTAGCTTCTCTAAATGAGTGGGACTTTTGTTTGTCGTTGAAAGTGTCTGATGGTGATGTAGGGACTGTCCACTGAACTCGTGGTGGAAGCCTCCTTCGGTTTATACCCCCAGAGATATCACTGCGTGAAGAATTACTCCTTTGCTTGCACTGTTCTAAATACTCTTCTCCATCAATATAACGGTCCAGAACTTTACTAGAGACATTACTAGAACAAGATGACGAACTTCCAGAAGAGTCCTGTTGAAACTTTTTTGCTTCACACAGCCTTTCTCTAACTTGTCTTTCTGGAGTAAAGCATCTGAAACACAGTATTCATTACATTGCTCGTCAGTGGTTTGATTAAAATATCGAATCAAGATAGCCAAAATATTATAAAAATCACCAAAACAGTTGAGAATTGTTAATTAACAATCTTATAAGAATTAAGAAAGGCAAAAGCATACCGAGATGAATGATTCCGCCGCCTAGCATTGCTTTTAGTAGCACTAGTTACTTCATTTCTGGAAGTTTCTCCAAACTTATCCAAAAGGAAACCTGCCGAGGACCATGAAAGGCTTCGTCTAAGAGCTGGACCCCCAGAAACATCACCCTTTGACTTGGGACTATCAAACTCTTGTTCAATCTGATTATTAGCTTGGCTTTTCATCTTACAATCTGCTGCTTTTTCACAGGGAACCTGTTTATCGGAAGATCTGAAAAAGAAGAGCTTCTTCATTGTTTCTCCAATCAAAAGAGGATGCTACCACAACTGCAGCTGGAAGCAAAGCATATAAAATCAAATCAATAGATTGGAAAATTTATATAGTAAAAGTCTACAATTTTCAGCAAAGTCTTTCTCTTGCGGCAGGAGTTTCACGTAAATCACCAAAAAAAGAAGCGTTCCAAGCAAATCTTACAAACAATTTACTCGACAAAACAACATAGATTAACTTCTCAGAGATTCAGAAACTAAGAATTGATCAAAGTAAATCCTTAACATCTTCAAATCTGCCATAAACCCTAGAGACGGGTCGAATCGAATCGAATCTTATAAACGGATCGAATTGTTAACAATCAATACACGAATCAAACCTGAATCGTAGTTGCGGAGAAATTGATGAAGAAATGTTCGGCGAGATTACTCGAACACTACAGAGTTACAGATAATTATAAATAAATAAAAAGCTTTCTCTTGAATGATCTAATCGATTTTGTCAATCCAACTCCATTCTTCTACTCTTAACTTTCTTCTAACAGTCGGAAAATTCGAAAGAAAGAAAAAATTTGCTTTTTTTTTTGTTTTTTCTGATACAAATTGCTTTAAAGAAAACAAAGAATCAATGAAGTTATTTTCTTATTTTCAAATTTGCAAAAGAGCAAATCTTCAGGATTTAAGGACTTTCCATAAAGCAGCGATTTTCCAAATCGTAACTGAGGATAATCCCAAAATTCCAACGGAGAAGAAACTGAAACGCAGATTTATTAACAGCGTTAGATAACGTCGATTTGAATCTAAACGGAGAGTACAAAGAAGTGAGAGTGTCGTTGACGAGCAAGGATCGAAAGAACAATGAAACGGCTCCAAAACCTTTTTGGTGGGTGCCAAATGTAAATAGAGTATCAGTGGAGGGTATTATCATAAACTTTTGAATATTTCCTTGCGCGGATAGGAGCGGGGCTAATTATTTCATATATGTATATAGTAATCAGTAGCATACAATATACGAATATAAATATGTATGGTAATAACTAATAATACAACAAAAACATTAACACAAACCACTAATTTAAAATTTATTTTTAATTTTGGTTCAACTAAGAAAAGGAGTTTTTTTAGATGAAAAAGGAATTTTCAAGTTTTTTGTCTACTTAATTGTTTTAAGGTAACTTTATAACTGTAAACTAACTATAATATATTATATATATTTGAGTTGTGATATAAGTCTATAAATATTTTTTTAGTGATTTGAGATGATGATGATGACATAGTTTGAAGTGATAACAATAAGAGATGTTGGTATAATGACATATGGTATCGTTGTACCATTTAAATTTGTGAAACTATGTAAAACCCTGAGGCCTGGACTAACGGTTTAAGCATGTCAAACGGATCGGTTTATTTGGAATTTTGAGTTATTTGAAATTTGAAAATCTAACCGATTTGAATTGAAATTTTTTTTAGATTTATTTGGTTCGGATATCATTTTTCGGATAGGTTTCTTCATAAAAAATCACTTCCGATTACAATCCAAATGTGCTATAGTTCAAATATTACAATCCAAAATTAAACAAAAAATTACATTTAGAACCAAAAAACCTATTACAAAGTGAGACCTAACCAATTTTGTACACAAAAAGGATTGAATACTTGTAGTTTGTATTTTGTAAGGCTCACCACAAGTATTTATTACAAAACATTAATTTTTGTATCTTTAAACAAAGCTGGTAATGGTTAATAGTTTGTAAGCCTCATCATTGGATAATGGTTATAGTTAGATCTAATACAAGTTGCAATCCGCACCAAAAAGACAAAAGAGTAGCTTCTTTCGTGAAAGTTGGATTCATAAAAAAGTTTTCGACCAACTTTTGGAAGTAACATAAAACTATAAGATAAAAGTGGTAACGCATTACAAAACCTTGAAACAAAACAAAACCCTCAAGCACAAAAAAAGTGAAAACATTCACTAAACTAGTGAACTCAGAAATTAAATTAAACCATAACAAAACTTTCAAGTCTATACAGAAACTAAACCGACTAAAACTTAAACTTTGACATAAAGATACATACATACATAACCTTCTCAAATTATCAATTATCAAATATAAGAAACAAAACAACAATTTAACCATCTAAATTCTGAAACCGATACATATATATCTTCCTTACTAACAAGAATTACTGAGGAGATGCCATAGAAATCAGAAAATCTATACAACAAAACAAAGTTAGCAACTTACCAAGTTACCTAAACAAGAAAACAAAATTAAGAGTACTTAGTACTTATCTAGTGATTCAAGGAATTCCACTTTTTCTAACATTTGCACTAAGTTAGCAACTTGTGCATTAAGTTTATAAGCACATCAGAATCATTGTTGTGTGCATATCAAAACCTCGGCCATATAAAGAGTTAGAAAAATCCTATAAGAATCCAACACTCGACCACTAGTACTAAACGCAGACTATAAAACAACTAAAAGGACTTGAATTGCTAGAACATCTCTAACCAATTTTGATAAGGTTAGGAATTTAGAGCTGTTACTCTTTCACCATGACAGAACATCAAAAGTTAAACCCAAACTATTTTCTACTTGGGTCTCAGCTTTCCTGCCAAAATTTCTAACTCACTACATATGTCTTCATTACTCCTTAAGCTAATCATCTTATTATAGATTGAATTCATTCGCTCACAACCATCATCATCTGATAAATCTAAGATAACACTTGGCTCAACAGATTCTACAGATGCAACAATCTCACATGGTTTGTTAAGTTTAATACTATATTGATCCGAAAGCCTCTTCAACTCACTAGTATGTAAAGTTGCTCATATTCCAAATGCCGCCGTTTTGAACTACAAAGTGCCACAAAACAACCACGCCGTTTCTCCGAGCATTGTCTGTTCTGTAATTTTTTTCTCATATATCATCAAAATCACCAACAAAGGCAAAATCTAAACTCTCTTTGCAAAGTTTCTGCTAACTTCTTTCTGCCATTTTCTCGCCATGGAAATCGATCCTGTAACCAACGGAAACTCTGACGTAATGATGACGGAAACCGCAGCTACGATCACTCCTTCGCCGGCCGTCCCGTTGTCAAGATTGAATCAATTGACGGAATCACTCAAACTTGAGCACCAGCTCCTCCGCGTACCTTTCGAGCATTACAAGAAGACGATCCGTGCTAATCACCGTTCTTTCGAGAAGGAGGTCTCTTCAGTTGTCTGCGGCATCGGAGATTTGGCTACTTCCGATTGCTCTAAAGACCTCGCCGTTTCGCGTCTTACTAGCCTTGTATCTCGATTGCAAGGCCTGAAAAGAAAGGTTGGTTTTATCGTCTCTCTTATTGATCGGTGTCGTAACTGAATCTGTTTGGTTTGTTAGATAATGCCTAATTAGTAACGGTTAAACAAAGTTTCTGATTTGTTAAATTGATTCCACATATCTGGAGTAAACCTTGATCTCGTTTGATCTTGGATATTGACCTTGAAGATTTCAGTAAAGTTTTGTCTTTGGCAATTATGTCTCAGACGTTTCGTTACCACTAGACCTTAGATCTCGATGATTGTTGAATTTGAGTTGATCAAGTGCATGCATTGTAGTGGACTCAGATTGACATATACTTATTTGTCTTGTGATTCAGTTAGAAGAAGGGAGCAATGTGGAGAATTTGCAAGCCCAGAGATGTCGTGCTCGCATTGATCATTTGGATTCAGCAGATGTGGAAAATATGACTGAATGGAACATTAGAAGACTGAAACGGATTCTTGTGGATTACATGCTGCGAATGTCATATTTCAATACTGCTTCAAAGCTTTCAGAAAGGAGCAATATTTTGGTATATCTCTCTCTCTCTCTCTCTCTCTCTCTTGATACTGATTATACGAGATTATTTGGAGATTTCTCACCACTTGTACTTCCTTGGAGGATGATCATACTCTATCCTTATTAGAACACATTATTGTCTGTTCGTGTTATACAAGCAGTGAAAACGAGTTGTCCGTTTGCACTGCATCTCCATGAAATGCCAATAATAAACGTCTCATCTTTGCAGGACATTGTTGACATTGACATATTCCGAGAAGCTAAGACAGTGATTGACGCCCTTAAAAATCGGGAGGTAGCTTCTGCATTGACATGGTGTGCTGATAGTAAGTCGCGGTTGAAAAAGTCAAAGGTCTGTGGTGCTTATTCTCTATAAACTCTCATGGTTAAGATTTACTTGCATTTGCTTATAAACTCTCACGGTTCTCACTGCTGGCTATATTCGGTTCTTTTCATGACAGAGCAAATTTGAGTTCCAACTAAGGCTGCAAGAATTCATTGAGTGGTAAGCTGATACACCTGACAGCTACAAACAAGCTATCCTTTATGCTCGAAAGCATCTGGTACCATGGGGAGCAACCCATATGAACGAATTGCAGCATGCTCTGGCCACTTTGGCTTTCAAAAGTACTACAGAATGCCCAAATTATAAGGTGAAATTTCCTTCTTTTGGTTATATAACTGTATTTTACTCCTGTTTCAAAAGCCAACCTTTGGCTCTTCAATTATGAATTGGCGCTTCAACTTGTATCTTTTCTGTATGATGATTACTGAATGATGATTTCGTTTAAAGATTTCAGTGTCATTTTTTCACCAGGTTGCCTCAGTTATCCTTGAATATTTTTTCCGTCTCTGTTTATGTCTAAATAAATTGTATTACTTCTAACTCTTGTGGAATCTGAATTCTTTGTTCAATGCATTGCTTAGGCTAATCAACTAACAGATTTGTTTTTCTTTTTCAGGTTTTGTTTGAACTACGGCAGTGGGATGTTTTAGTTAATCAGTTTAAACACGAATTTTGCAAGTTATATGGCATGACAATGGAGCCGTTGTTGAACATTTACTTACAAGCAGGCTTGTCTGCTCTGAAAACTCCGTATCTATCAAACTCTATCAAATTTGTTGCTTTAGTTAGCTATTTTCTGCATCTGTAAATAAAGGGAAGGAAGTAATTTTTCTAAATGACACCATAATGTGATTCTTATTGTGGTTTTCGTTTGTACCTTGACATGACTCAGGTATGGTTTTGAAGAAGGTTGTACCAAGGAGGACCCGCTCTCTCAAGAGAGCTTCCGGAAGCTAGCTTCGCCTTTACCGTACTCCAAGCAGCACCATTCAAAGCTGGTTTGCTATATTTCTAAGGAGGTAATGGACACAGAGAACCCACCACAGGTGTTGCCCAATGGCTACGTCTACAGCACCAAGGTTTGATTCTGTTCTTGTACAACTTCCCATTATCTGCTGATTCTATTCTTTTTTTCTTTTCGGGATCTTTTGTGTTAATCTAGATCAGTGACATGAGTCTATCCTAAACATGTTATTATTTGCTTTGATTTGATGGGTAATGTATTTGCAGGCTCTCAAGGAAATGGCGGAAAAGAAGGGAGGTAAAATAACATGTCCAAGGACAGGGTTTGTCTGCAACTACACGGAGTTAGTTAAGGCACATATATCATGAACCCAGATGCTCATAATTCTCACATTGGTCGCCTTATCAACGGATGACAACTGAGGTGAGGTCAGAGTGGCCAATATTCAGACCAAAATAATCTGAAATTTCCAACTTTCTCCATTGCTAGTGTCTGTAAATAAGCACTTACATAGAGAACTTTTGCTTCACTTTTGTAGAAGATACAGCTCTTTCCTTTGTATATCAAGCTATTTCCTAATTCAGTTTTATGACAGTTTTCTAGTCAGCTTGGATTTAGTGGAAGCATTCTTGGTAGTATGCTTGGCTTCTTTGTTTTGATGTTTATCCTTGTTTCTTCTTATCCACTAATAGTTTCTGATATATCAACCGGTTATAGTTGGTTCAGATAAAAGAAAAAGAAGTACAAAGTAGAGTTGAAAATATGAGTTAACGGTAAAAAAATTTAGTCCCCAACTATTTCCCAAACCCCATAACCGATTCTACTATAACTAATTACATAACCGATTCTATCTAATCCAGTTCTGTTTGGTTCCACCTATCTGGTTACCATCCTGATTTTCACCATCGTGGTATAATTACTATTGTATAGATTGTGAATTCGGCTCCATAGTCACTCGAGGCTCACTTAAGGTGCTGAAAACAAGGTTGTGCAATAATGATTGAGCCATTGAGGTCCAGATCTCAGAACACGGAGTTCACCAGCGAGGAGATCTCTTGCCATCTGCCTTCTAACAGCAAATCTTTGTGATACAAAATGGTACTTAGATGCTTCCATTTCCTGCAAAAGCACCCAATAAACCTTTGTCGAAACCTACTTTATCGGTGATTATGTGGAAATTAGCTGAACCAAGCCTTCTACGGTACCTTGATGCAAGCACTGTGATCCTCAATTAATCTGTTGATATGTGACAAGATGATCTTTATGTGCCTCCAACTCTCTGCTCCTGTCTTTAAAAGGAAGCCGCACTAGTCGGCCATCATTTTGTGCAGCTTCTTTTGACAACTCATTCAGCTCTGGGAATCATTATACTGCTAATGCTTTCGGCATTAATCTCAGAAAGATGATAAAAGAGAGTAATTGATTTTATTCTGGCACCTTGAGGAATGGTACAACAGAGAACACGGGAAAAATGCACGGAGAGACTGTGGAAATCCCTTTCCTTTCCCTTTAGCAGATTTCACTTCCCTGAGAGAGCATCAAAACTAGACTTGGATACACATAGACAAAAAGCTCTGTTACTGAAAACCAATTCTAAAGAAGTAAAGCTTCTTGGTATTTTCATGCCCTCTGTTCAGAGATCAACATCTCTCTTAAGTCTTAACTGCTTTCTTACTACAGCCTTCTCCAATGTTTTCATTCTTTGTGTACGAGTATTGATATGTGTAAACAGTTAGAAATTGAATTGACTAGGTGACATTCAATAACTAAACTCTAAATACCTACTTGATTGTGAAAGTATCACAAGAAGAGTGAAAGATACTGATATCTTTGACATTTCGAGTGTGATGTGTCTGGAGAAGTCCCAGCTTCATGTTGCATAGAGGGTCATCGTTAGGTACAGCCATTTGAATTTGAACCTGTATGTCACCACTCAGCAGTATCAGTTTTATAGTAATCATAGATAATGATGGCATATTGTAACATTCTGACATTACATTCAATCAATCAAATGAAAATCAAGTTTAAGGTTGGAGAGTGGCATCTTCAATTTGACACCTATAGATCAATGTTGTTATGGCTATGGTCATGATAGAGAAAGCAAACCTCATCATGGATGTTGTAAGGAAGGGTGAATCCAAAATCCATTTGTCTCATATAATCCAAAAACATACAACAATGTGTAAATGGATAAATTAAAACATTTGTCGCATCTAGTTAAGTTCGATTATTTTTCTTATTTAATTTATAATTTGTAATATATATTACTAAATTAAAATAACAAACCAATATAAAAATAATATACTCATAATATACTAATATATTATTTGTCTAATAAATTTCCTTAATAGTATACTCCTAATATATAATATCAATACATAGAAACTTAACACTTACATAATTCATTTCCTAATCGTATGTATATAATTATTATTTTTGGAAATTACATACACATAGTATTAATATTCCACCTATACAAAAAAAATTTAATTATGAAAAAATTATTTACTCTGTGAACACCACATGTTAAAATCAATGTTGGGACCTACTTAAATTCTAATTTGCAGTGTCTACCACGAAAAAAATAATGACAACGACAAACAACACCAGAATGATTTTTAAACTTAATTAATATATATTACATACTAACATACTAACACCAATAACCCTCAGTCTATCCATAAAATTTTTGTTAAACTTTTACACCTATATTTTGTAACTAAAATACAGTCCCCTAATCTCTAAATTGGATTAATATACACTGCACAATAACACCAATCAAATTTTACCATATAATTATTTAATTAAATAACATATAATATTTCAATAATATTATCCCCGAGCGCCAGCACAGCACAGATTATCAATCTAGTATCATGTTATGTTATCAACCAAATTTTGCTTAAAGAGATGCCTCATTAAATGATAAATAAAATCATGATTCTTTTTAAAATTTTGTTTTGGAAATATGGTTAAGAGTGTGTCCTCAAAAAAAAAAAAGTGGTTATCGCAGAGTATTGTATTGGGATATAATTATATTTTGACGTTAAAACTTAAAATTGTAGAATCAAGATTTGATGCTAAAACCACGAAATCTCTTTTTAATGCTAAAACCAGGGGTGGGCATTCCGGTTACGGTTTGGTTACGGTTTGGTTTATTCGGTTTTTCGGTTTTTCGGTTTGGTAGAAAATGAAACCATTTAGAAACCGATTAAAATACGGTTTGATATGGTTCGGTTATTTCCGGTTTACGGTTTAACGGTTTCATTAAAACTAAAACCATATAAAAACCATAAGTAGTTCGGTTCGGTTTGGTTCGGTTTTGGTTTCGGTTTCTGTAAATTGTTTCATGATTTAAAAAAAAACAATAAAAGACCATATGTAGAAACTAAAAAAAAATATGAATCTTAGAAAGGCACATAAAAACAATAAAAAAGTAATATGACGAATTAGGAAGTTCGAAAAGATAGAAATAATAAATCCAAATTGTAAATCTAAAACAAAAAAATGTAAAATACTTCTATCATCATCATGATTGTTCACATATTCACATTGTTCATGAATCTCTTGTCAACACATTAAAATAAATCAACAATAAAAATTAACATATAAGTTCTAAATACTTAACAATATAGCTTATGATGTGGCTTATAAGAACAATTTGATGAAACTCGTCAAATATGAATGAATAGTAAAAAACCCAAAACTTTGAACTTTATATAAGATACATATCTTTTTAGGTTTTCCTTAAATCTTTCTTTAATTTTTTTTGTGCAATTATTTCTAAGATATATTTTCAAATTTCTTTAAATCTAACTAACCGAATTAGCTAAGTATATATCTAAGTATATATAAATAAAAAACCAAAAAACCGAATGGTTTTACGGTTTTAAACCGAAACCGAACCGAAACCAAAATAATTTTATAATAGTAACCAAACGGGTTTTTAAGCAAAACCGAAACCTAACCGAAACACTCATTTACGGTTTGGTTCGGTTCGGTTTTTTCGGTTACGGTTATTATGCCCAGCCCTAGCTAAAACTACGAAATCTCATTTTAACGCAAAAACTGTGGAATCGCATTTTGGAACTAAATTTTTGGAATTCTTCAGTATGCAAAATTTGCGAAACTCCCCGGTTCTGGCTAGCTACTTCTATGGATATTACGGTGGGCTAAAAATATGTATGTCGGCCCAGTCCAACACCGGTCAAAGGGGTCGGGTAGAATCCGCCAACACTCGTGTTTTTCTTTACATTATTTCAGGTGAATCACGGCCTGCGGATCGATAGACAAATCAAGACCGGATCTAAACCTGTGTAACCGGATATAAATTTTAAATTCAAAAACTGTGTAAGTTTCATTGAAAGTGTTCGTAGCTTCTTTGATTTGAGGTTGAAACGTTGAGGTTTATGACCTGCTTCACTCTTCTGAATGTTTCTTCAACAATAGAATCAACAACCGCAGTAATGTAATAAAAAAGTTCTAAACCAATGCTAAACTCAACACATAAAGCTGGAGATTGATTCTGCTTGAATGTTTTTTCTTCTTACAACCAGATTTTTGATAAACGTAGTAGCTGTTGAGTGGTTTGAGCTATTTACTTTGATTATTTGAATATTCAACAAGTTTCATATTTTGTTCCTTTAGGACCAAAAGTTCAAAATCTTTGTCCTATAATTTCTTCCGGAAATAGAGAAAAACTAAGTGGATCCAAACCCATGAAATTCTTTCATTATTTTTACGATAGAAGAAAACTTTCGATGGGAACTAAATAATATTGGGATTAGAGATATTAAAGACACACATAAAGTCCACAAAGCACACAAGAACATTGTCAATTCTCTTTGGCCAATTTATCCTGATCGCAAGCTTCATCTTCGACCTTGTTCTCCTTCATCAACTGAGCTAATCTCTCGGCCATAGTGAGCCTAGTTCCAGGAGACACACCCTTCTTTCCAATGATTGATTCAAGAACTGCTTCTGCCAACAACTTATTCTCGATCACAGCTTTTCCGGCTTCAGGAATGTTATCGTCTTTAGAAAACGCAATCTGCAAACATTTTTTAATTCACAACATATTAAGAGATCTCAAATGCCATGTTTCAAACGTCAATTTCTACATTAGCTTTTACATGTAAACAAATTATTTAAAAAAAAAATCACATTTGAAAGAGGTAAACGCACAACCAAAATATCCTCATACCCTGAACTTATGGTTTAATTATTTTAAAAAGAACTTCATGTAAATGTAAACAATTAATCAAAAGTTAATATTATAAAAAGTTGTGATAGCAAAAGTACCGTGAGAAAGCCGTTAGGGGAGAGAGCGAAGAGTATGGAAGAAGCAGGAGGAAAAGTTTGGTCCTTGAAAATCTCCAAGAATCTCTCCACAGCTTTGGCCTCAGAATCTGTGTAAATCCCTAATGATTTCCATATTGCCACACAGTTCTCCGTTACTTTCTCCGAATATTGTTGTCCCGTTAATGGAAGTTTCATCGTCACTTTTATAAATTTCTCAAATCCACCTACGAACAAACCAATCAATCAATCAAAAAAAAATAAAAAAATAGCTTAATTAATAGGATACAGTAAAAAACAGTTGGTGTAACAAAAGTCACTTTTAACTTAAAAAAAATACATAGCATGTCTTTCAGTTAAGTGGTGCAAGCACCTGTGACGATATCACGGAAGAAAGGGACGGATTCCGTCAACTCCTCTGTAGTTTTCCCCTTCCACTTAACGGAGAGTGATGTGACGGCGTTAGCCTCTAAGTAAACTCCGATGACAGTGAAAACTACAAACTTTCCTTGGATGTCTAGACCTCGCACACCTGTGTAAGTTAGCAACGAAACAGAAAAAAAAAGTCAACAAGTTAACAAAACGAAGAAAAAAAAAGAAGAAGAAAGCAAAAAGCAGAGGACGGCACAGCGTTCGAACCTGCGCCACCGAGGAAGAGGGGATTTGAGGAAGCCGGTGACTTGACGGACGGTGGAAAAAGAACAGAGTCGACCTGAAGTTCCGTGACGGGGGAGGAAGGCATGGTTGAATCGGGGGTTAGGTTTGATGATTGTAATGTATTAAAAATTTATGTTAGGTAAATTTATAAGAGAAGAGAAGAGGGAGGTAGGTATGGTTACGAGTGTTGGATGTGAAAGCACGTGGACTTACTTGCCTCTGTCCCTTAGTTGAATTGGAAGATTCAGTGGTCACTGGTGGTTGAAACTCTGACCCCTTCATTTTTTGCAAAGACTGTTTACAATATTATTATCCAATTTCGTTTCAGTTTAGGTTTTTGGTTCGATACAATGGTTTGCTTGGGTTTAGTTTTGTGTTTATCGACTAATAGTATAACATTTTCGTGTATTTAAGTTATTTTAGTTGGTTTGGTTTGTTTACACTAAAACCGGTTTCAATCGGGTTATAGAAAGTATAAAATATTTCAACTCAATTTTGATATATCGGCTTTGGTTCGGTGTTTGGTTTATATGTCTACCCGAGTTACCATTACAATACAATTATCAAAGTATACGACTTTAACAAAACAAAAAAAATTATCAAGTAGTATACGATAAGAATTTTGATTTTATTTTCTAATTTGGTATTGGACAGGAACTGGGGTATTATATGGGCCATTAAAACCTACCATGAATGTTCTCTAGATTTGAGTTCAAGTCCTAAACAGTGGGCTAAAGCATAAACACCAACTTAATCTAACTGAACCTGAAATCCATGTGGCTTGTCATTGAAAAATCAAAAATATTTACTATCAAGAGATATCTTGTTGCCAATAATGACACACTTAGACTTGAGGGAAAAAAAAAGAGTTTAAAAAGATTCCAAAGATTCACTAGTACTTCAAATAGAAAGAGTTTAACTCGCCGAATAAGTAACCAAGTTTGCATTGGCTAAATTGCCGAATAATCATCTTGATCGTGTATTCACCACCAAATTTCTTCTATAATAATCCTCAAAAATGAATATAATATTAATTCTAACATATAATTGTATTTTACATTGGTTTTTTTTCCAAAACATGTAGTTTTGAATATAAATGTATGTTTTCTAATTCAATACGTCCGTTATTAGATTTTAATAAGTAATGTACATGCTCCATGCACGTCATAACTGAAATATAATTCTGAGCCACTGAATTTAATAATGAGTGTTCTGATATGCCTTAAAAAAAATTCAGTGAATAGTCAATAATGCAATA
This sequence comes from Cardamine chenopodiifolia, assembly GCA_963922655.1. Taxonomy (NCBI): domain Eukaryota; kingdom Viridiplantae; phylum Streptophyta; class Magnoliopsida; order Brassicales; family Brassicaceae; genus Cardamine; species Cardamine chenopodiifolia. The sequence continues at coordinate 15,613,198 of OZ000463.1, forward strand.
TCTGATCTCCACAAAATAATAATAATACTTATATTACATTTCTAAATATTTCCGTTTTTGGACAGTGGTTGATACCTTGATCGGGTTCACATGTATGTACACTATTAATACTTTTAAAGAAACATCATATTATTAACTTTGCAGACATCACAGTTTGAATACACATCTCTGTATTCTTTTTAAGAAACAAAGATGAAATGAGTATATATGATGCAACTTGATCACAAAATTACAACATCCAGAAGCTTTCAAGCTTCACTTATATATGTAGCTAATGCACACGTGTGTTTGTGTTTGCACGTGTAACCTTCACGTCCTCTTTTTCCTGCTCCCGAACAGCGATGAGAAGTAAAATAAGATCCTAAAAAGGAGTCCGGAAGCAAACGTAATCCACAAGCAATCCCACTTGATCAACTGAGTAATACCTTGCTGTGCAAGTAATTCAGACCCAGTCCTCAAGCATGTAGACGCTGTTATCTTCGTTCTCAGAGATCTACCCAGAATTTCAAGGAGCTTAACCTTCCCCGAATCGGACACTCCTCCCAAAAGATTACTATCGAAAACTTGGACTCCCTTAACAAAACAACGAGACGGGTCATCAAACTCGTTCATTAAGACAGCTTCGTAAGGATACTTGACCAGTCAAATGTAATGAAACCATATCCAGTAGATCGGTATCCGATCTCGGTTGACATAGAATCCACTCAACAGTAAACAGTAAGCGAGATAGGAAATGGCAACCATGTAACTTAACATGATATTAGGAACAAGACTGGATATGAAAGTTACGACTGAGGATCCAAAAAGAGGCGTAGATTATGAGGCAATAGAAGAAGAAACCTTCTAACCCTCCGCTTAATCCAACGGTCCAGAATGTGATCGAGGAAAATACCAAGGAAGGAGCAATTAGCTGAGGAAGGGACACGAGGGAATGAGATATGACATAGGAAGATGTTCTGTATCCGTCGTGCGTTGTCTCTCTCAATAAAATGTAACGTTCTTGGATGAAAACAGGGACATTATCTAAACAACAGTAGTACATTGTGGGCACGACAAATGCGAATAAGGTCAATCTCTCTTGCGCACCTCTTGGAGTGTTGTCTAGCTTCCAATACACGGTAGCTAAGAGAAAACCGGTAACCATAGCTCGGGCATTCGGCTCCAGTTCTAAGATGACTGTTTCAAACAATGAAGGGTTTGCGTATGAAGATACTGTTTCCATGGAAATGGGATTGGCTTTAGATGAACCTGAGACTAATTTGCCTCTAGAAATACTTGCATTGATGGCTTATGATAAGGATTGGTTTGTGGAGCAGATTGGCTGAAACTGAGCTTGCCTGGCATTCCAAAAGAAAAGATTGGAGGAGTACTTCTCAACACGCTCCATCTTCTTCGATTTAGACAAACTTCTTGGGAGACGGAACTCGGAAGCGAAAGTTAGGGTCTCTCTAACGGTGAGCATCGGAAAGAGAAGATCATCTTGCATCACATAAGCCGATATCACTTTCAACAATCGAGATTGCAAAACTTTCTCTCCTTTAAGAGTTACGGAGCCTCTCAAGCTTCGCTCCGCAACTCTCCCCGCTAATGCATCGATCAACGTTGATTTCCCTGCTCCGCTTGCACCGAGAACGGCGAGGAATCGCCGTCACAAGCCTCGCCGGAAACATCATCAAGTAGAGTCTTCACCGAACATGACATTTTTTGCCGCGATAAATCAAACCGCCGGAGAAGTGTGACGTCGTATGCGAGATTGTTGAAGGTTACGACGAACGGCACAGGTTTACAAGGTTTCAACATCTATTATGTGATGATGAGCCGGATCGTCACTTTTTGCGGCGTCGCCGGAATCTCCCTTCCTGAAACTGTCGCAGTCTTTCAGTAGCTCGTCGAGGGTAGGTGATCCGACGGGAGTGATATATTGAGTTTCCGCAAGACCACGTGGCATCGCAATCTTTCTACCGCTAAGTGAGAGATTCATCGTACGGCGTCGTTTGGTATTTAAAGCTTTGGGAGATCGGATTGATGGCAAAGTATGGTGGACTCATGAAGTTCTTAGTTCGATATGTTTAGTATTTATAAGTATACTGCGATTGGTGTTGTAACTTGTAACTGACAAACTCTAACTGGAATGGTAAATATCATCTGTGTGAATGGGCCACGAAGTTGGGCAACGACATAAATGTATGTAAGAAGCAAAAAAAAACGTAATATACTCTCATGGTGTTGTTTTGAAGATTTATTTTTGTTTCACAAAAAATGTCATTTTATATTTTCAATGCAGATTTTATAGATAATTATATTTTTATCCTTATTATTTCCACTCGTTAACTAAAAAGGGAAAATTGTTTAGTGTATTAAAAATATATATAAAATGTTTATTTAATTTTCTAAATATGTGTAAAATTGTTAAACATTGAGAGTATATGATCTTTAGACTTGTGGAGGTAAAACTAACGTGAAATATAATTGCAAATTTGAATTTTCCAAGACGTCGCATTTAAATTTGGGATGTTAAAAGACTTAAATTTGGGACCTTAACACATCAACGACTTTTGTTCAGACGAAATTTGACGTTTGTTTTTAGTAACCGATAAATTTCACGTTTTATCGTAAATCTTTTCAAGTTTGAATATGACCGTATTTAGTATGCTTTCCGACGGCACATAAACACATTCTTTTGTTTTGAAATTATGGTTTATCATCGAAATCGCTAGTTCTACTCTTAATTACAAATTCAAATATCAACAACGATACACAATAATATATACCTTTATTAATATATGTATATATAGCATGTAGAATTAGTTAAAGAAAAGAAATGATAAACATTTATAGAAAATTAGAAACCATGCTGGAACATTTATAAAATGATGATTTGGTAGAATTTGAGCTCAGATCGACCTTGAGATTTACGTCACTACGTGTGCCCTTAATCTCTGGCCCTGGGCTAGTTCGTCCATAATCTCAAATCCAGGGCCGGACCTTTTACGAGACGGAACTCCCGCAGTTTTATATTTTTGGGTTCGATGAAACATTAAGCTTCACCAAAAATTTTGTAACAAAAATCGTTCCATTTTGGCAATTAAATTCACGTTAGTTTCTAGGTCGAATCCGAGTACGCAGGTCAACACGAACATATACGAGAGAAGCATGATCAATCTATCTTGGTAGGATAATGTGTTACAATATTGTGTGAAGCAAGAAGGAATCTGTGAAGAAAGAAGGAATCCACGAAGTGAATTAGTATCTTAATGTATGTGGCTCGTAGGATTCGACAAACCACCATTATCACCGGCTTCTCTTATGGTACATGATTCTCATGAAGTTTTTTTTTCCTTTTTTTTCCATAAGTTTCATTTTCGACATAAATGTTCTTAGCCTAGAAACATAATATGATAGTGATTATCATGATTCAGTTCGTGATACATGATCGGAAGAAATACAACTTGGCTTCTTCAACTCGAGACGCATTTAAATATTTCTAATTATTTAAATACTTCTAGCTACCATTTTTTTAAAAGCGATGTTTTATTAAAAATGTTTCTTAGTATTAAATACCTTTTCAAATTTAAAATTTTGTTTTAAAATAAGTATTGTTTTAAACTTTTAGTGTAGAATTTTAATAAAATTTACAGTTTTCTCTCTAATACTTTAATGTATTAACCCATTACAAAGTTATATAATATATTAACCAATTACAAAGTTATATAACTGAAAGGTATATATTTTTATGTATGAATATGTGTAAAGAACTTTAAATGACAATTATATATATACAGATATAGATTGAATAATAAGGTTCAAACCTTATCCCCAATAATTTTTAAAATCGTACTGTACCAAAACATTTTTTCTTTCTGGTCGGCAGGATTCTGATGGCAATAAATACATTTTGTTATTATACTTATGGCAGTCAGGTTTTGAGGTTTTGGGGTCCCAAAACTTAAAAGGCAGTTGTAGCTCGCTTAGTTAATATTTTCGTAACAAAAAAATAAAAAAAGGAAAGAATTTGAATGGTAAAATTTCAACCAATAATGTTTTGAAAAAGAAAAATTGAGAGACCAAACCATTTGAACTTAGTAAACTTACAAAGATATTTTAAAACGATACATAATTTATCATTAGGATGTTTTCAATAATCATATCTGTCATTAATTCGTTGGAACAAAAAACTACCAAATTCAATTTATCTCACATTTCATTTTAAAAACTGCAAAGAACAATTATATTTTTGACGAATTTTGGATAATATTTTAAAAATACATCAGCAATGGGATATAGGCTTCCAATGAATTGCCGATAAAATTTTGAATATCCATAATATATTTCTTGAAGTTCAAGGATGCCTTGGATTGGTGGTTTCCGATTAATTTATGATATTTTATCCAAAAAATTTATAATATAATTAATATATCGATAGTTTCCGACAGTTTTACGCCGTAATTCTGACAATTAATTGCAAGAAAATTGATCATAACTGACATATATATCTGGCAGACAATTTCTTTTCACCGAAATATTGTTGAAGATTCTTCAAAATAATTTCAACAAACTTTGTTATGAAAAGGATCCGTCGACAAAATGATGCATTCTTGTAAACCATCATTATGATTATTGGCGAAAATATCGAAACAACATTGAAATGATAAAACTTTAGAGAGGCATCAATGTGGAACAATTGATGTATGTAAAATTTAAAAACGACAGATTAGTAAAATAAAAGGAGGGATAGCGCAATTTCAAAGGAGATGTTAATGGCGAGTTTTTGTTTAAAATAGACGATCGTTGATGTAAAGCTGTCCACGTAACACATAAACCAAATACTTTATGTACTTAGTCTACCGGTCCAAACCGGTTTTCACAACCATTAGTAAACCGGAATCACCAATCTAGAGAATCTACATTTGTGCTTGTGCCTTTGTTAGAGAGGCTTGACGCGGTAAACAGATACACACCATACGACGTCGCACAATAACGAACGATGACGTCGCTACCATACGCCGATGCCGACTGCAACCTTCGGGCTTTATCCGGCCGTGCCGAGGGATTCGGCCGCTTCGCCGTCGGTGGTCTTCACGGCGTTCTCTACGTTGTCACTTCTCTTGCAGGTGATGTATTCGTAATATGTATCTACGAATCTATGGATCAAAAATGGCTTTACCGATACTTTGCCGATGATCATACTTGAATCTACAATTCGTATTTACACGAAATCTATGGATAATTCAAGCTTAATTTCCACTTTCATGATTGTGAGATGCATTTGTTTATTGACTTGAAACACCGATTTTTTTCGAAGATCTTGAGATTGGTTACGTGTGAATATTAGATGATGGACCTGGGACTCTTCGTGAAGGAGGTAGGAGGAAAGAGCCGTTATGGATTGTTTTTGCAGTTTCTGGAACTATAAATCTCAATTCATACTTGAATGTATCGTCTTACAAGACGATTGATGGAAGAGGACAACGAATCAAGCTCACAGGGAAAGGAATAAGATTGAAGGAATGTGAACATATCATCATTTGTAATTTGGAGTTTGAAGGTGGTAGAGGTCATGATGTTGATGGCATTCAGATTAAACCAAAGTCTAGACATATATGGATTGATCGATGTAGCTTGCGCGATTACGATGATGGGCTTATTGATATTACCAGACAAAGCACGGATATTACTGTTTCTAGGTGAGGTAGATGATTTTGGATGGCTAAGCTAACGTTATGTATGCTCTTGTGTGGTGCTTAATTTTTGCTTCTTGTTGTTTGTTTTACAGATGTTATTTTGCACAACATGACAAGACGATGCTGATTGGAGCTGATCCTTCTCATGTTGATGATAGATGCATCCGAGTGACCATTCACCATTGTTTCTTTGATGGAACTAGGCAGAGGCAACCTCGTCTCAGATTTGGAAAAGTTCATTTGTATAATAATTATACAAGAAACTGGGGAATATACGCTGTTTGTGCTAGCGTAGAAGCGCAGGTAAATTGTTTTATTGTAGTTTTCTGAAAAAACACTTATCTAAGATTATTTCTTCAAATCTCAACTGAGGAAAATTATGTTTCTGAAATCAGATATTCTCTCAATGCAATATATACGAAGCGGGAGTGAAGAAGAAAACTTTTGAATACTACCCAGAAAAGGTTGATTCTCTCTTTTCACTTGCATCGGAGAAAATCTTGTTCTTCTTGTGAATTCACTATCATCGTCTTGTGTAAATTTGTTTGTAGGCTGCTGATAAGGAAGAAATGAGAGCTGGGTTAGTACAATCTGAAAATGACTTGTTCTTGAACGGAGCTCAACCTCCCATGTTGACTGGAGCCAGTGAAGAATGTGTGTTCCATCCAAGCGAACACTACCCGACATGGACCGTTGAGCCACCATCAGAAACTCTCAAGCAAATCATGAATATTTGTACCGGTTGGCAATCTTTATCCCGTCCTTCAGATCATGGAGTTCTTAAGTAGTTGTTGCGATACAATTGTTTTCTTGCATATCTTATTTCCTTCTTATTCTAGGTATTCAAGGAGTGAACAGTGCTTTTGTTCTTCAGATCATTATGTTTACAGTATGCTCTGTGTTTTATAACTTTCTTATGATAAGTTAATTGGCTTCTTGTCTGCATATTCCCTGAATCAAATTCTTTGCTAGATTTATATTAGCTTCGGTTATTAGAGACCACTCGTCTTAATTCTTAAATCTTTTCATATAAGTGTTTTTTTCTTAGATTCAGAAAATGAAAAACTTGTTTCAAATAAATATAAAGAAAATAACATTCTCGTTTTTGTTCACATTTTCTGTTATACACACATTGCCAACACAAAGTATCCGTACATTTTTTAAATACTTTTCATGTAGAATGGAATATTTAGCAAAAACTGTGAATCGAATTTCTCAGCCTGAAACACATCCAAATGAAATCCATGACGAAGAAGATGAAGATGAAGATGAAGAAAAAGAAGAGGAGCCAAGTATTGGTGTTCCGTGGAACAGATCAGAGATGTAATTCTCCAAATTATCTGGCTTGAACCTCACAAGAATCTCGATGTTTCTCTCCTGGCCAAGCATTGGTAAGTACTTCCTGTAAAACTCTCTGTATTCTGGTACAAGTTTCTTTGCTATCGAAACCTTTAGTTCATCCCTAAGTTTCGCATCTGGTACAACTCGTGACGATTGTTTCATATATGCTTCCTCAAATGCCATGTGAAATCTTCTGAAATATATTTTGGCCTCCTCTGGTGATAGGTCTGTGGGTTCCTCTGGTAAAGACATGAAAACATTTGACCATGCTGCTATCTCATAATTCCCAGTATAAGCGCTGAGTTTATCGTCGTGCTTAGTGAGCCAATCATATCCAAGGAGATCCCTCAGGTGAGTTGAACGAACCGTTTGGATGATGAACTGAAGGTTGTTTGCAAGGAAAAGGTAAGACAGAGAAACATCCTTGTAATGCTCTGCTTTGGTGTCTAGTTTGCATAGCAAGACCAGGATGAGCCAAGCAAAATGGACTGAGAGTGCGTGATTGTGTTGTTCGTCTTCCAAGATTGGAGTTCTGAGATAAGATTCTAGCAAGCGGGTGTTTCTTGGGAGTGGATGGTCTGCAAGGATTTCAGACAAGACACAGCTGTGTTCAGAAAGGGAAGAGATGAAGCTCATCGTTGATCGGGTCAATCTATGAATCCCTCCTCCAGGTGTAAGGGCTTTCGTCGAATCCTTCTGAATGGTTGATTCAAAATCCGTGAGAGCATTATGTATTGAAACCTTTAGTTTTTGAAGTGATGTTAGAGCTTGAGATTTCACACCAGCTACTGAATTGAAGTGGAATATCATCTCTATGTCTTGCCAGAGATCAGAGATCGCAGCCTGGAGATCCATTAGGGGGAAGATCCTCTCATGCGATTTCTTCTCCTTTGCAACAAGTTCAGGGAACTTGAAAAGGTTAGTGGCTGCTTCGTTTGCAATCTCGTAAAAGCATGACTCTCTCGTTGAACTAGAAGCAGAGAACACATGATCACAGAGAAGTTTCTCTCCGCGGAAGAGCGTGGCAACGCCAATCTTTGTAGCTTTGATCCAGTTCTTGATCATATGCTCAAGCGTGACCCAGTCCATTCTGTGAAATCTGGAGACTTTGTAGATTTCTATCCCGAGCAAGCTCAGTCCTTCATCTACTATTGATTTTCTGATCCGTTTATAAATCTTTACACACTCTTTACCATATCCGCAACTGATCATACTCTCTGCTATAGCCTTTAAGTCAGATATCACTACAGCTGAAGCTTTCTCAACCTGAGTGATCGATTCGCCAGCTTTCTTTATCTCATTGTCACCATCATCTTCGTCATAAGATCGCATACTATCTTCAAATTCAGAATTGCTGGAGATTGAGGATTGACCAGAAACTGATTCAGGATCAAGCTTGTCTCTATTTGAAGATAATATCTGGAAAAACTCTTTTTCAAGCCTCGCCATCGCGATCTGCATCAAGGTCTGTGCAAGAGCAAGCTTTGGAGATTGAGAGTCTTGAGAGACAAGAAAGTGCATCGCTCTGCGCAAATCACGGACACATTTGATGAACTCTTTGGCCTCTTTTCTGCTATGGTTGAACAAAGAGACGATCTTGGTGAAGGAAGGCGTGTTCGGGTCCCATTTTCTGATGACGGATTCCGCTGTCTCCACCGTTTCCTCCATCAGAGATTGAGTAAAGTTTTGGTTCAGAGGAGAAGCCGGGAAAGAAGTGAACGAAGAAGGCGAAGAAGGAATAGATTTAGGAGAAGAGGAAGAGAAGAAAGAAAATTTCCCCATTTTCGCCATTGAAGAAGAAGCTCTATATTCTCTTCTTCCTGAATTCAAAACAGGCGTTTTAAAATGGTGTTACTTGGCTTTTACTCTTTCTATTTTATGAAGAAGATGGTTTAACAATTATATAGAAAGATTAGTCTTGAGTTTGAAATCGATGACGATGTGCTTCCCTGTGAATATAGACCAGACCAAAAAGAACCATTGACTTTGATGTATAAGCCTCAGTTTTATATATAATTAGATAACTACAGTGCAGGTATTGTATATGGTGGACGACTAAGTTTTGCTATAGACGTCTAGAAATATCTGACTATTTCATTGCCAACTTATAATTCAAAAATTTGTATTTTATCAATTGTTCAATTAATTTGACTTTTTATTGCATCATTCTGTAGCATTGATAGATAGCTAATGATCTCTCGTGTTCGGCTTTTGTATTACCGACCAATCTAATAGAAGTTTCACTAGAAAAGTCCGAAATTCAGATATTTAGGGTTCTAGATTATTTGATGAGATTGTCTTTGAATGGTGTATTCAAATTTTGTTGTCGACTATCTTTCTTATTTTAATGTATTTTAATATATAATAATTTTTGGACATTGATATATTTGATTGTAATAGTTTATTTTGTTTTGGCCATCTATTTTTGAATATCAAAACTAAATAGAACCGATTAATTCTTGTGAAAAAGATGACTTATAGTGACTTAGTAACTATTAACTAACCTAAGAATTAAGACTTTGTAATTCAACAGATTTTCCCAAGAACTTAGGCAATCTACATTAGAGTATTCCCTTCTGAAGTTTACTGAAGATTATAGTCTAATAATTTATACTAATTGTTGTTGTGTCATAATCTGATAGTATACGTATGTGATTGTACACGATTAAGGAAAAACAGAAATTTTATGTTAGTTGTAATTTGTAATTTGTAAACTTGTAATATAAAACTATTATCCTTTCGTTTGACCAAAAGAAGATCAAAGATACTTACTAATAATGTATTCCAACTTGCCCAATTCATGGATTTTACATATCTATTATAAGCACAGACACAGTTACATAAGACATTCGCATGTTATGTAATATGATAAAATTTGGAAGAAAAAGTCAAATATACGCACTCGATAAATTATGATATAAAGATGTATACACACACACCGGATTCATTGGCATTTTCCAGTCATAAATATTCTTATAGAACAAAATCGAGATTCCCTTACCAAAGTCAACTGCGTTTACATAATACATTTCAACCAATTTGGCTTCGACGACGCCTCTATGTGAGTTGACTAAATCATTATAAGAGCACTATAAGCTAACCTACCTTTTGTCAAGACGTATTCGATCAGTTTGGTCCGACGACGGACTAAAAAGAATATTGTATTCTAGTTGTCCTTTTTAAGTGGAATCTTCAATCAACAAAGCAATGACTATTGATTAATGCCATCATTTGATTACAAACTCACTTAAAACAATAATTCTCTTGTTATGAAAAGGTGAGCTCTAGTAGTATTTGGTTCAGTTCAGATTGGGATTTGTTATGTTATTTGGTTTCGCACAAATTTTACGAAGGAAGATTGTAACCTTGGGGTGCTCTAACAAAGTAGAAATGAATAATATGGATGTGAAACCATTTGCAGGCGGGATTGTGACGTGGTCAACTCAAGCATAAGATCAGAGTAAGACAATGATATCAAGTCAAAAGTTCTAAACAAAAATATTGGCTTAAATTTTTCACCAAAAAAAACCGAATGGGTATTTTGACTTAATATGTAGATACATCTAACTATAATGTAGTAGCTGGTTCTACAATGTGTACGATAATATTGTGACACGAACTAACATTTGAATTTACAAAAGAAACATTTAGTTTCACTTGGAACTCTTATTTTAATTCATATTCACAATATTTGCTCATATATAGAGAGCTGTAGAAAAAGAAAAACCATGTAAATAAAACCCTGTTTTCCGTTTGAACATTACAATAAAAATGGTTCGAGTCTTGTAGCAAGTATCATTGAAACTAATAGTCCTAAGTAATTGTGTCATCTAAATTCAAAAACCAAAAGTTCTGGTACACTTTCTAATTGGAAACTACATTTCTACCTTCTCTCGTTCTGTCTTCAGCGACGCCTATCCAAAAATTCAGAGAGTAAGTCATTTTAGTATGGACCAAAATAGAGCATGTCGTTGAATTGATTTCCTAGTGCTTATGTAGTGTCCTCCTTGTACGCTTCTCTAAGAGATAACTTTTTTTTCTGTGAGATCACAGCCAACACTTGCGAAATTAACCTCCTCACCACTTTACTGCAACAACACAAAAGAATCTGTTCAGATTCATAATGACTTTAGAACTGAAGCTTAGCAAGATGGATAAAAGTCGAAACCAAGAAGATCCTTGGTTACCCAGAGATTCAAATAGATTACAAGTAACTTTCTTTTCCTTGAAGACACTTACATGTATATCGCAGACAAGATATGTTACAAAGCCCGTAAGAAAAACTGGAAATATGAGTAAGGTGTGCAACATAAGCAGAAGCATGAGAGTAATATCTAGGTCGTGATCCTTTTAAACAGTCAATTTCCGTGTTTGCGGTTACAATTAATAATGTAATTTCCAGAATGCAACATCAGTAATAAAATTTTTTTTTTTAATGTTTCCGTAAGAGGGAAGTGAGAGAACATACATCTTAGAGAGCTTGTTAGGAGCACCACCAGTGACCTTAGCGATGTGGAGGACAGCAAGCTCCGCCTTCAGATCTTTCAACTGAGTAGAAAGATCCGACTTTGATTTCTCCCTCAGTGAGAAGAAAATATGGATTAAAACCATCCCAAATCTCTCCAGAAAGAACAGTAGATAAGTCCACCAAAGAATCATCCAAAAACTTCTCATGTAATCTGACAACTACTCGGAACATGTTAGACACCAGAGGGTTCCTCAAAAAGGGTCTCAGGGCCTCCCCAAGTTCAACCATATCAGAAACCAGAGTTTTCTTGTCATTGCTATCAGTCGAGAATCTGAAAATGCAGTTGGAGAAGACGTAGAGACCGAGGAGATTGCCATAGAGTGGCAAAAACACATCCTTGTGATTCCCGACACCGCCTACCCAGCTCTCTCTTTGTTTGCTGACATGGTCTTTAGCGAAAGAAAGCAACTGATTGTGGAATTTACTCCTCCAGTCAAGGAGTTGTGCCAGGGAAAAGTCTCTGTTTGGTAGTTTCTGTAGATGGTAACAGCAAAACTGCAAGATCAGAAGCTTTTCTTCATGGTGATTATCAATTTCCTTGTCAAAAACCCGTCTCACTAGATCACTACCTCCCTTTGGTGGGGATGTGTAATCTGCGGAGTTGAAGACCCATCTCGAGAGATATTCGAAATACTCATTCCAGTGCCCAAAGACGGAAGATAAATGGATGAAGCTCAGTTCCAAGACTTTATCTACTTGAGTAGGAACTTCCATGGCAGTGAAGAAACACTTTTGGATATCCGTAGCGAGTTTTGCCCTGATGAGATCATCTTCATCCTCCAACAGTTTGATGCAAGTGAACCACATCTCCAGAATTTGATATGCGTATACACCACAAGCGTTTTGAAATTTGCTTGATGTAGTTTGGTGATTTGAGATAAGAGGACCTATGAGCTTCGCTTGTTCCAGAATACCGGATGCTATAATAGCCTCTGCAGATGCATGGCGAACATTCACTTGCTCGGATGGTAAGCTTTTCTGTTTGATCAAGTTAGCAAAGTACGAGACACTATCAATTACACAACCCCATCTTGGTTCCTCTTCTTTTTCAGATTCGTTTTTGTGGAAGAACAAACCTGTGAGATGCTTCACACAAATTGCCAGGCAACACATGACTGTACCTCGGATTTTAGCACGTCGTGTGCTCTCATATAGAGAAGTCAGCCTGCCCCAAAGATGAAACACCGAATCATAATTCAACGCACCAATGTAAGTGCCTTCAACAGATTCTCTATTACTTGATCTTTTGAACATAAGAAGATTCCACTGGAAAAGAATCTTTAGAATGTAGTTCTCACATTTATGGTTTTTCTCCTTGTCCAAGAGCTCTAATAATATCACCTGGAGACCGTTTTTTGCCCAGCTCCAAATACTGCTCGACTCTGAGAAATTGGAATCTTCTGATTTCAAAAACCGCAGAAACCACTTCAGTGTTGCAAGACGAACTTCATATGATTGATCAGATAAACAACGAAGAAGTCTTTCGTTAAGGTCAGGAAACTCTGATGCTTCACGAACTTTCTGCGATCGCAAATTTGGTCTTTGAGTAATCTGGAAAACTTCAGCTGCTTCATCAGATGGCTGAAATATGCAACGGAAATAAGATACAGCCGCTTGTTCTCTAAGCTCAGAGATTGAAGGGTCATAATAGGAGAACCCATAAGAAGCATTTGCATCCAAGCAATTTGTAGATAGATCCAAATGCAATTTGTAGATGTCCCTTAGATTTTTGCTTTCAGAGCACGTCCATTCAATAACTCGCATATGATCAAGCACTCTCAAAAACGATGTACAGAGGATTGGGCAAGGGCACGTCAATGGAGAAGCCATCCATGTGCACTTTGCAAGGACATTGATCAACTTTCCAATAATCTGATCCTTCTTAGAGTCATCAGCAAGGTCTCTACAATTTGTATCTAGTAGATTACCAAGTTGCAACAAAACTCCGTGAAGATAATTGAAGGACCCACCTTGTGCCCCATTAGAAGGTATTGTTGTGGCAATTTGGAGCAGAACGCTTTGGAGTTTCTCATTGGAAACAAGACCTACTAGAGCACGTGATGCCAAAACACGAACACGGAGATTGCTTTGAGTAGAGCATTTCATAATAAAGGGCATGAAAACGAACGGGTCCAGGCCATCTCCAGTTTCACTTGCAATGGGTGAAGGCTTAAGCCTAGATAAAAGAATCAGAATGGGCCATAAACTCGGATGGACATGATTTGCGAGGCTTGAAGCAGATGGGCCAGATGTGCCAAGCAAATCAGTTGCTGCCTTTAGTTCACTGTATATGAAAGGGTGTAACAAGGGGTACCTTCAAGAAACCAACAGAATATTAAATACTGGATGAAAAAAATGCATTGTCAAATATAGAGACAGCTACAAAATAATTTTCAGGGGAGGGTCTTATAGAAATACCTGTGAAAAAATTCAAGCCCAGTCAAGGCACGACGAGTAGATCCACGTTTTTGAACATTAAGGAATCCAATCATTCGACGGACCAACGCAGTGTATGCAAGTGTGGCACTGTTTCTGACCTCCCAATATGGTGAAGAAAAGGATCTTATTGAAACAATCATAGCCTCTGCCGAAAAACCAGAAGTATCAGTGCTCAAGTTTGTGTCGTTGAAAGCAGCTTTAAGAACATTGAACGCATGCACAGTTGGAACGACTCCTTCATCACGGACCTTTGAAAGTTTTTCACTTGAATGCATATCAGAAGAATAGACCTCAACCATATGTTTTGAACCTTTCTGATCCATGGGATCCATGAGAGACTTCTCTGCGAGACCTATTAGCCACCTAAGCGCCTGTGGGAGAAGCTTCTTTGGTGAACCTTCTGGTTCTGAGAGAAAAAGAGCCATAAATGCAGCGGGAATTCCTGCACTTCTTCTTAACAAATCATCCACTGTTTGTCCCCTCGCCACAGTTCTTTCCATGAGTTGCTCCATCCAGGATTCTGTCAACTTACAAAGTCTACAAAAAGAAAAAACAAACATAATATGTCATTGAATAGAAAAACAAGTAACAAGGGCACACAAGAAGCTTAAAATCATACCGTGGATCATTAGAACATAGTAAACGATGGCACAAAGCTGCAAATCCAGCTCTTGTCTTATCTATTGCACCATTGTGCTTCATTTTCAAAAGTACTTCCAAGAAGTGGTCTCCAATCTTTTCAAGTTGCTTCAGGTCAAGCAGTGATTCAGAATTTCCTATCACAGAATCATTGGGGACTGCAGAAGCCGTATCACCACTTTCTAAAGGTCTAAGGCTACTGGTAGGTAGTGGAATCTTTCTTATGATGGTTCCCAAAAGAAGACTCACCTGAAGAAAGAATAGTTTATATTATGAACTTACTCAAAAAATTTATAGATGCAGTATTCTGCATTTCAGAATGAAAAGAGCAGCTAGCCAGCTAGTTGAGAAAAGTATTAAGAAAAATGAAACACACAAAAAAGTGATGCCAAAGTAAGGACAATTATAAGAAAGATGACAGGATCAATACCTCCTTCATAGCGAGCCAGCAACCAACCATAACTACCTGTTCTGATTGTATTGTTTCATCCACAGGTTTTGGATATGGACTCTTGTGTTCCTCTGAGAGAACAGCGGCAGCATCATCTTGAACAATTGACAAGAAACTATCATCATCTATTATGTCATCCATATCCTCAGGCAAACACAGAGCATCTGCAGAAACCACCCAAAGTGCTAATGTAGTTATTCTTGTCACCAGTTTAAGAAGCTTTTCCAGTTCCTTTCTCATCTCTGATACACTTAAAACTACGTTAGAGTCCCAGTCCAATTCCTCAAAAGTATAACGCAAAGCTAATAATACCCCATGAACAAAACTATTTTTGCATGCTTCCGAGAGATCACGCTCTCCCTCCGTCACAGAAGCATCAAGCCAATGAATAAGCGATTTGATATACTCAATCACAGGATACTTGGGTTTAGAGTTCTGATAAAGACCATTTATGCTTTCACACTCTCTTTGACAACAAACGTTAGTGGAAACCTTGACTATCCATCCAAGGTCCAATACGTACTTTCTAAAGATAAGCCTTAGAGTCAAAGCACCTGCATCACTCTCTCTTACCCGTGGACTGCAGACTAGTTGTTTGGCCCAAGGAATAATGTTTTGGGACATGTCTTCACTCGAAATGCCAGTAAATGGAGTTGGAAAATGAAGCAAAATACGGAAAGAATTTTCCCTAAGCCTGTCCCAACTATCAACTATTGATCCAACCAGCAATAACGTTGAATCATGTGAAGTGAGAATATCACAGTATGGGTAAAGATGGCCTTGATGAGAAGTGGGATTCTTAGAAGCCACAATAGGCCAGACTTCAATCATGATCTGTATAAGTTCTGTCGCCATTATTTTTCTCCTGTAAGGGGCCGAAGGGTAGCAAGATAAATACAAAAAGGAACTCAGCCACCTCATAAACTTGAACAAACTCTCTGCTCGTAGAACTGCATTCTGGTCGCTTTTAAGTGGTTGCCTGCTACCTAGCTTATACTGCTTTTCCATCGACGTACAGACCCGGAAAAAAAATTTCCTGAACAAACTGGTCCATTTCATTTGAAAACCTGTAGACGATGACCTCATGTTCAAGGGAACAGCCTCCTTCATGAGATAAAGCTCTAAGGGGGATGGAAGGCTAGCAGTCTTGGGGTTTAAGAAAAGTGTCTCTGCAGCATCCACACGAACCGACTCATCAACATGGGTTAAGGCCATTTTTAGCCACTCAATGGGAACTTTTAACTCAATACCCTTAATTTGGACAACTGCAAATGCATCAGTACTTCCTTTTTGTTCAATATCCCCTTCAAGGAATGCAAGTGTGCGACAAACTTTCAGCAGTGACACTAAAACAACCACTTTCTGTTCAACTGTCAGCTCCATACTCATGTTACTCAACTCAGTATAGTTTAGCTTAGTCTCTTCCTCACTTGGCCCAATCGATATAAACGCAAGCAAAAGAAATATACTGTCTACATCCAGTTCTAGCAAAACTTGTACTGCATAAGTATTTAGGTTGGACCTGAGTTTCGACATGCCAGAAGCAAGCCCGTAAAGGAAAGGAGGTAAGCAATGTTCTCGATAACGTGCATAACCCTGGTCAACACCTTCGCTCTCCCAGCTTTCATCACGCAAATTTTCAAGGAAACATTTTATAAACGATGTTACAGCATAGCAGACATCATCATCGATATATGCATTTGCCATCTCGAACAACAGGTTAGGGCTCATATCCATCAAAGTCTTAGCCCCTAACCGTCTTGTCAAGGATGCTAATGGAATGTACCTTCCTTTACAGCGTGATCCTAGACGAAGAAGATAGTTAACCATTTTCAGCAAAGACTCCCTTGTTCCCACTTTATCATCTGTCTGGTGAACCGTGGTTTGAATGTCTAGTAAGAGGTCAAACATCAGATGAGCTTGTTTGACTGTCTGGCTCAAAGGGTCCTCCAAGTTGTTCCATATAATTCTGAGCACTCGAGCTGTCATGCTGTCTGGCATTGGATCATACTCTTCTGATAAATCATTTAACATAGATGTCTTGATCTGTTGCAAGCAAATCTGCATCACAGTTAGAGCGTGGAAATTTAAATGGCTGTCAATGGGGTTCTCGCATAAATCACAAAGTTCGAGCAAAATTCCGTCATACAGAATAGTTCTGTGATCACAATCACTGTTACTCAACCGAGCAAAAGAGGAAACAAGAATACCCCTAGAAACTGTAGTAAGAATGCCTCTGATCAAGGAGAGTCTACTCAAAGATGAAAAACTGCAGATCTCAGAACAAATGTCCCCAGCAAATGGAATTTTGCTAACAATATCAGTCAATCTAACGACACTAGTCCAGCAAAATAGACCTTGCGCTATAAACAATCCAAGCTCTTCGTCTTTCAGACAGAGCTGTAGAACAGCACAGAAACTCACACCAGCAGCCACATAACAGTCCCTAGAAAATGCCAGCGACTTCAAAATGCTTAGTTGAACAGCAAAAACACTCTCCATAAAACTTGCATCCTCCCCAACTAAACCCTTAAACTTCAAAGGAAACCGCTGAAACAAGTAATAGGAGCAAGACAAAGCCTCTTGGCATTGCTCCATAACAGTAGGAGGAGGCCTAGCACAAGCTTCAGTCTCTAAGATTATAGCATTCAACCCTGAAACAATATCATGAGCTACCAAAAGCGCGCAATCTTCAACAATATCAACCAAATATCCCAACTTTGGCATACCCATCACTGATAAAGCAACTCTAGACACACAGAATCGATTTCCACAATGCTCGAAACCGCCATATTCATCACAAAGCTCATGAAAACATGAACTAATCACAGAATGAAACTTGCTGGTTTTAGCCAAGGCTGAAACAAGGGTCTTATGTAAAGGCAAAGAATTCTCCATGAACAGAATCTCCAAGTAAAACCTAATAGCTTCCCGTACAGAAACTGCCTCTCTCTCACAACCTTCATTTTCATGGGTCTTGGCAAGTACCTCTCCAAACGAGGCAACAACTTTCTTGGCGTGATTAACTTGCGCGTAGATTGAATTCAACGAAACCAATTCTCCAATGTTGGAGTAAAACTTGGGACAACACTGAAACAAACTAGATTGGCTCAAAGAAGTAGTAAACGAGCTAGGGAACAAGACAGCACTGTAAGTGTAACGATGGCGATGCTGGAGAGCTCGCCACTTTGCAGACATGTTACAGTGAGCTGAGGAAAAACAGAAGAAAAAATTAAGAACCTTTTTTCCACTAAAATAAAAATTTAGAAAAAAATGGTAAAACAAACTAAAGATCATTACCGGGAAAAAGGGCTAAGTCTGATTCCCTAAATTTCCGTACGAGAGAGCTTATTAGGAGGAGCAAAACCTAGGAGACGACGCCGGAGGCGAGAGCAAGCACCAACTGAGAAGAAATGGGCCTCATGTATAAAAATGGGCCATACGTTTTAAATGGGCCTCTTTTATACAAATGAGAAATCATTTTGGTAGTTTGGTAAACTGGTAATTATACTAGTCAGCTGATCCCATGCCCTAAGTAAACGAATTAAGCGGCTTTTCGTTAATATCTCAACCTAAACATCCTCTGATCTAATTTGACTCATCGCTCCTTTTATCTCTTTTTGGTCAATTAATCTCTTATCTCGTGACCCTCGTCTCTCTAAATATTGAAACAGAATCCAGTTTTGTTTCTTAAAACATATAACAAATTAAACAGAACATCATGGTTGTGTACAAAGAGGTATATGTCTTAAGCTCTCTCTTTTCAATTATATAAATTAGCTCTTTTATCATGCACGCTTGCGCTGTATGTAAAAACCAAGACTCATCATTATTATGCAATTATTGTATTAAACTGGTGATTAAAATTGGGTTTTCTTTTGTTAATTTAGGATTATGTGTCGAACTCACGAGGGATACAACTTGTCACGTGTTGATGGAGACCAGAGGAGCAGCAAGAACCAAAGGCTTTAATCTTTTTCTGTCACGGCTACGCCATTGGAATCAAGCATCACCATGAACAGTTCCGTCTTTTTAAAATTATGATATATATATATATATATGTTCCTAGCAAAAGTAATACATTATAATTAGTGTTAAATCATTATTAATCAGGCACTGCAACAAGGTTTGCCATGGCAGGTTTCGCGGTCTATGCAATGGACTATGAAGGACATGATAAATCTGGAGGGTTAGATGGTTACATCAAAAATTTGATGATCTTGTTCATGTCGTCTCTTCTCATTACTCTTCAATTTGTTGTACATACCAAAAAATTAAATTTTTATCTCCAAATATACTTACTATTTTTGAAAAGTCATAAATACCACAAAGTTTAGGTTTGACAAATATAGCTGAAATATTTTGGTATATTTTATTAAACATTTAAGAATATTCGTAAACCTAATATTGAGAAATTTCTCTCTTAATTTGCTACATTTGAAAATGTTATAATTAATAATATATTTTGAAAATGGTGAATGTGAAGAAAGGGAAGAGAATAAGGGGAAGAAGAAGTTTTTAGTGGGAGAATCCATGGGAGGAGCAGTCGTATGACTGTTAGCTAGAAAGAAGCCACATTTTTGGGCATGTGTAAGGTATGTGTAATCCATCACATGTTCTTCATTTTTTTAGGTATGGAGTATATTTCATCCTTACTATCAAAGTGTTGACTTGTAAAAATAGATTGAGGTTTATTTTCATTTAGTATAATGCCTCGTTTCATTATTTTTTTAGGTAGATGAATCTTCTGATTATTATTTTCCTTGGGCTAAACCTCTTGAATTCTTGATTAAAAAAATTGTGATTACTTTCCATTTGTTCGTATAAGAATCTCATCAGACTTCTTAAGAGATTAACACAAAACCAAAACAGTAATACAACAAATATATATATCCAACTTATGAACACTTATAAAGAAGCAAATAACAATGATATTTTTTTTTTCTTGCGCACAGTTAGCAGAAGACGTAAAGCCACATCCTATGGTGATCTCGTTTCTCACAAAACTAACAACTTGGAAGATAGTTCCGACCAACGATATTATTGACGTCGCATTTAAAGAATCCCACATAAGAAAACAGGTAACATATTTATTATATTATCAGTTTAGTATAATTTGAGACGTATTCTTTATTTTAACCAAAAACAAAATGATTCAAAAGGTAAGGGAAAACGAGTATTGCTACAAGGGCCGCCCTCGCTTGAAAAC
The DNA here is from genome assembly GCA_963922655.1 of Cardamine chenopodiifolia. Lineage (NCBI taxonomy): Eukaryota > Viridiplantae > Streptophyta > Magnoliopsida > Brassicales > Brassicaceae > Cardamine > Cardamine chenopodiifolia. The sequence goes on from OZ000463.1 coordinate 15,633,486, forward strand.
CGCTCACCAACTCTTAATGGTTAGCTTGAATCTTGAGAAGAATCTTCATCAGGTTTCTCATATTTTTAATGATCTTCTTTGATATCTCCAAGATTTGATTTTATTATTCAAAAACCAAAATCTTGTGGATAAACGTACAAAAATTGAAATCAACAGGTATCGATGCCATATATTGTCCTTCACGGAGAAGATGATAAAGTTACAGACAAAGACGTAAGCAAGCTACTATAACAAATGTCTTCAAGTTCGGACAAAACTTTTTAAGTTATCCCGAAGATGTGGCATGGGCTTTTATACGGACAACCTCCTGAGAATTTGGAGATTGTGTTTAGTGATATCATAAGCTGGTTGTACGAGAGAGCTACTGTCACAAACCAAAGGTCAGAGACTGAGTTAAAGCATATGAATGATGATTTTTCTGTATCTGTTCTAATATCATTCAATTCAAGTGAAATAAAATCTGTTTAATTTGAAATCCATTTGCTCCTGGATAATCAAACTGAGACATGAAACATATATATGTGCATTGGATGTCTAACAAATGAGTCGAATGATGGTCCGTGTCTTAAATATTTTAAACAAAATTTCAGAAATTTTCCAATACTCGCTTGCATAGTGAATGTGAGCTCTAAATTCTTACACCCTATCATGACTCAGTGCCTCCAATTTTATATAAGTTAAAATGCTGAAATCAAAATTTTTTGTTGATTTGGCGTAATTTTGAAGCATTAGCTTAAAAAGTATACAAAAACCCAAGTTTATATTGGAAAATATAACTTCTCAAGAATAGTAATAAAAAAAATTGCTTCTCTAATACCCAAGATGAACCAGCCAATCTACTCTGCGTGATCCAATACAAACTCGTACTTGAGAATAAGATCCCGCAAACAATTAAAAGATATTAGTATGACTTGGATAGAAAACATGAAAACCATTAATGGAACTCCTCCGTTTAACCAAAAAAAAAAAAGAGAAGAAGAAGATGAGATGTAGAACATCGCCTTGATTAAAATTTTCTTGCAAACCCAAAGCACTTTAGATAACGACATTGAAGTTGAACCCACCTGTACTACCAAGGCTATACGACCAATGAAATGATCATAAAGTACCAGCAAGGGTACTAGTTAGTTACTCAATCTTTCTTTTTTGGTCAAAACTAGTTACTCAATCTAGACTACGGAATTTGATATATTATCATTCATGGTTTGAAATTGTACGTTGAAATTTCACTTAATCCAAATTTAGGTCCCAAAAGTATTGTGGATGGTTTAGGATTTGGATCCGAAAGTTCAAACATTATTGAATTTATCTTTGGAACAAAAATATTTATGTACACAAACATAAAAAACGATTATAATCAACTCACAGCAAAAATCCTGTCAGTGATGTCAGAAAGTTTTGTGACAATTATCAAAATTATATGTAACTATAGATGAAAAATAAGTTGTAAGACTTTTTCTCTATTGCATGTAATTACATATTTATTGCTGAAAAAAGTACCTTATAGTTTCATTTTTTTAAAAGTACCTTAAGAGTAGAAAACACGTTTTAAGTTCAGAGCTTTGAAAATTTTGTAAAAGTATGGTAAAGCTTAGGGTGTTTAAAATTTTATAAAGAGTTACAAAATCATTTTTGACCTCATCCTAATTGTTAAACCTAAAATCTGTGTCATTTTTAATATTTTGAGATTTTGTGATATTTTTGGAAAGCAATACATAAAATGTGATATTTTTAGAGTTTTTTTTCTGTTAAAGAATATTTTTAGAGTTACCTTTATTGTTTGTATATGGTGTTTATATCTGTGTTCACCAACTGCAAATTGCATTTTATCTAAAAAAAATTAAACAATCGATAACTAGCATTTTTTCTATTTGAGCTCACCACTGGGCCTCCAACTTCGACTAAGATGAAATGGGGAATGTCAGAAGATAGTTTATGACTTGAGAGAAACACGTATCAATAGTAAAATTTCTAAAGTGAGAAACTAGAATTTGGGAAGAAAAAGTAACCAACCTTCTTGTTAGTAGACTTAATTGTTTCATTATTATGAAGTTACAACATCACTAAATGACCCTTATGAAAAAAGAAAACTTATCCCGTCATTAATGCAAACTTTTGGCGTTACGAAATTTCCTAAATTTAGGTCACCCCTCAAAAAATAGTAATAGTTTTTGTGAACGAAGAAAAAGCACTCTACGATTGTCTGATTCAACCTTTTGCTAAACATTTCTTCTTCCACAAGAAACAACAACCTAAACCATTAAATTCTGTTATGTATTAATTTCTACTCTCGCATTAAATTTTCTGGGACATAGAAAATATGGTTAGTTTTGTTCTTCTTCTCTGGCTTCCAAAGATATTTATATGTGATTTGATTTTTGTCATTTACAGGCTCATGTTGATGGGCAAGTCGGATATAGCGAGGTAAATTTCATTACTCGATTTTAAGATTCATTTTTTATTATCATCTTTCAAATGAACAAGTGGATGATTCAGAGTTTAATGATTTAGGAGTTCTTCGAGAATTCTCGGGGAATGCAACTCTTAACATGCAAATGGTTTCCAGTGAATCAAGAACCAAGAGCTCTCATCTTCTTTTCCCATGGCTATGCAATTGACTGCAGCACCACCTTTAAAGGTATCTATATACATATATGCGTCCATTGAAGAATGAGGAACAAAGAAGTGAATATTATATGAATCATTCTTACGTGCAGATGTTGCATCTAAATTTGCAAAAGAAGGTTTTAGTGTCTATGGAATTGAATATGAAGGACATGGAAGATCAGGCGGCCTCTCTGTCTACATTGATGACTTCGATCTTCTCGTCGATGATGTCTCTTCACATTTCACCAAAATATCTGGTCCATCTCTTCTTCCTGATCTCATTACATATTGACACTGTTGAATTGTCATAACATTAGCTACATATAAGCTTGGATTGTTCCAAACGCATTTGCATTTATATGAGAAAATATCGTTTTTTTAATGTAAAATATTTTAAATTTTTTTGATATATTTTTGGAAATTGCAAACGCAAACGAAAAGTTTTCTTCTATTTTTGTTTGGCGTTTGCATTTGCAATTACCAAATGAATTTTGCTTGAAATATTTAAGGTTGTGAATTTATTTAGAAATTCTTTTTTTAATGTAAAAAAATTCTCTCGTAGAACTTTTACCAATACTTTTATTATAATCTATATTGATAAACGTTTTTTTTAAATCTATTCTTGCGAAACTTTTCTTAAAACACGTTTACTAGTTTATATTTTCTTAATTTTAAAACCCTTTCTTAAAATCTTCCAATAAAAATGCTTTAAATATGCGATGATTACACTTCAATGGCTTGAATCTCGTATGAGTATAATTTTACAGAGTTGTGTCAAATTATATATATAGCTTCATTGCAGATCTATAGTAAATATATATTATGTGGTACATATTTTTAAACAAAACTACAGATCCTGATCTTATACATATTAAAAAACAATTTAGAACAAATTATTTATAAAGCGGGTCTTGTGCGAATGCACTAGTTGTCCGCGCTACTAAACCGTGTGACTTGGATTTTGTTTGTTGTGCAAGGCAGAGATGGGAGATAACACAAAAAAGAAGAAGTTTTTGATGGGAGAGTCGATGGGAGGAGCCGTAGTTCTTCTCTTGCACCGCAAGAAACCCGAGTTTTGGGATGGAGGAATCCTTATAGCTCCGATGTGTAAGGTGGACTACAGATTCACATATGTCATTACTTTAATTCATTTCTTATAATTAAGAGTTATGTGTAATGATTACAAATTTGATGAGAGACAGATTGCTGAGGAGATGAAACCATCACGAATGGTTATATCTATGATAAATATGGTCACAAATCTGATCCCATCATGGAAGTCAATTCTTTCAGGACCCGATATCATCAACAATGCGATAAAACTGCCTCAAAAGAGACAAGAGGTACTCTTTATTTCCTTTTCTCGATACATCGGCTATTAGATACAATTTTGTTATTGTCGGTAACCAACAAATTATACATATAGATGTTATAATAATTCGTTTCTTAGGACCAGAAACGCCATTTGTTGACCATTTAAATAAACAGATAAGAGAGAATCCAAATTGCTACAAGGGAAGGCCTCGTATGAAGACGATGAGCGAGCTTTATAGAGTCAGCCTCGATCTAGAAAATCGGTTGAACGAGGTATTATTATACATAGAGGCAAAGTTCCATTGCGCTAGTTCCAAACACTAAGTTATACTTGTGTTTATAAGTGAAATTCTTTTGATACAAATTTTACTAAAAAATAAACAAAATTTTAGTTTTTCTAATAAAATATTTTGGTAAAACGTAAACACAAACGCAAACGGAGTTTCTCTTTCCATTTGTGTTTTGCGTTTCTAAATTTGTTTAATATTCCAAAAAAGAAGTTGGTTTCATGTGGACAAAATAAAATACATGTAAACGTAAGAACAAACCCAAACACACACACACCAAATATATATATATATATATATATGTAAAGTGTTAATTTGTGGGATACATGAATGTGAGATATAGGTGACAGTACCGTTCATAGTATTGCATGGAGAAGATGATAAAGTGACGGATAAAGAAGCGAGCAAACTGCTTTATGAGGTGGCTACGTCTAATGACAAGACTTTGAAGTTGTATCCGGAAATGTGGCATAGCCTTCTGTTCGGAGAGCCTCCAGAGAATTCAGATATTGTGTTCAATGACATTGTCCAATGGATGCAGACAAGAATCACTACTTTTCACGTGAAGGCTAACAATGATGAAGCAAAATCTCAAATCTGATTATCTCAGATTCGGTTTAGAGTGTTTATAGCCAAGTCTTTTTGTGTTGTTCCATGTGCAACCATTTTGTTTTCTCAAGGTTTGACTAAAAAAGGATGGATGATAGCTTAAGAGAATATATCCTAAGGCGATTTAACCAACATAAGATTCCAATGCATACTTATACAAATTCTTAACTGTATAACACTTGATTTAGAATTATTTAAGTAACTACTTTATTCTACTCCAGACATGATTATAAAAGAGTTAGAATCCTCTATAGACAAAAGATTAAAATGTGATTTAACAATAAAGAAAAATCAAAAATCAAAGGCATAAATCCAACATGCTTCATTAATAAAGTAGTTTTTGTTACAACTTACAGGTGTGATTTTGATGAGGTGGCGATTAGAGATTGTATCTATATGGGCTTAGACTAAATATATTGGGCCGGTTTAGTTCCAGGAAATGGGCCCAATGATTGAATCTACGGCCGTTAGGATACCACTCTCTTCTTAGTCGAGCGAGAGCTTGGAGCTATGGCGGTAATACTACGAGTTAGGGTTTAGTCATCTCCTTGTTCATTGTAATCTGCCAAATCCAAAATTGAGAATGGTATAGGAAGAGTTGAGCTAAAATCGAAAGACCTCAGTTCAGCTGAAAACCTAATAAGTTGAAGTCCTCCTTAGTACTCAGTTTCGGGCTTGTGCTATAAACCCTAGGCGTCGGTGGTGTTGTAGCGTAGCTAAGCTAGTTCGAGAGATGTATCTATACAGTCTAACTCTGCAACAGGCGACGGGAATCATCTACGCGATAAACGGGAACTTCTCAGGCGGGAAGACACAGGAGATAGCAGTAGCTCGTGGGAAGATTCTGGATCTTCTGCGGCCGGACGAGAACGGTAAGATCCAGACGATACACTCAGTGGAAGTATTTGGAGCAATTAGATCCTTAGCTCAGTTTAGGTTGACTGGTGCGCAAAAGGATTATATAGTGGTTGGCTCTGATTCGGGTAGGATTGTTATACTTGAATACAACAAGGAGAAGAATGTGTTTGATAAAGTTCATCAGGAGACTTTTGGCAAGTCTGGTTGACGTAGAATTGTGCCTGGCCAGTACTTAGCTGTTGATCCCAAAGGTAGAGCTGTTATGATTGGAGCTTGTGAGAAGCAGAAATTGGTTTATGTTTTGAATAGAGATACTTCTGCTAGGTTAACCATTTCTTCTCCTTTGGAGGCTCACAAGTCTCATACCATTTGCTATTCTGTCTGCGGTGTGGACTGCGGCTTCGATAACCCTATTTTTGCTGCCATTGAGCTTGATTACTCTGAGGCTGATCAGGATCCTACTGGCCAAGCCGCAAGTGAGGCTCAGAAGCATTTGACTTTCTATGAGCTCGATTTGGGGCTCAACCATGTTTCTAGAAAGTGGTCAGAACCAGTTGACAATGGTGCCAATATGCTCGTTACTGTTCCTGGAGGAGCTGATGGCCCCAGTGGAGTTCTGGTCTGCGCTGAGAATTTTGTTATTTATAAGAATCAGGGTCATCCAGACGTGAGAGCTGTGATTCCTAGACGAGGTGATTTGCCTGCTGAAAGAGGGGTTTTGGTTGTTTCTGCCGCAGTGCATAAGCAAAAGACAATGTTCTTCTTTCTAATTCAGACTGAGTATGGCGATGTATTTAAAGTTACTCTGGATCACGATGGTGATCATGTCTCAGAGTTGAAGGTCAAATATTTTGACACCATTCCTGTTGCTGCGTCTATATGCGTGTTGAAGCTGGGTTTTCTTTTCTCTGCTTCCGAATTTGGAAACCATGGGTTGTATCAGTTTCAGGCGATAGGGGAGGAACCTGATGTAGAGTCTTCGTCCTCTAATCTGATGGAAACTGAAGACGGTTTTCAGCCCGTCTTTTTTCAACCTAGACGTCTTAAGAATCTTGTTAGGATTGATCAAGTCGAGAGTCTGATGCCACTCATGGACATGAAAGTCCTAAACCTTTTTGAGGAAGAAACCCCTCAGATCTTTTCACTTTGTGGGCGGGGTCCACGCTCCTCTCTAAGGATACTGAGACCTGGTTTGGCCATCACTGAGATGGCTGTTTCTCAGCTTCCAGGTCAGCCAAGTGCTGTGTGGACGGTGAAAAAGAATGTGAGCGATGAGTTTGATGCATATATTGTCGTCTCTTTTACCAATGCTACCCTTGTTCTTTCGATAGGTGAAACAGTTGAAGAAGTTAATGACAGTGGGTTTCTTGATACTACTCCGTCCCTGGCTGTCTCTCTGATCGGAGATGATTCTCTCATGCAAGTCCATCCCAATGGTATCCGCCACATAAGGGAAGATGGACGCATTAATGAATGGAGAACTCCTGGCAAGAGGTCAGTTGTTAAAGTTGGGTATAATCGGCTTCAAGTGGTCATTGCACTGAGTGGGGGAGAGCTTATATACTTTGAGGCAGATATGACTGGTCAGCTGATGGAGGTGGAGAAACATGAAATGTCTGGAGATGTGGCTTGCCTGGACATTGCGCCTGTTCCTGAAGGAAGACAAAGGTCCCGCTTTCTTGCTGTGGGATCTTATGATAATACTGTGCGCATTCTGTCTTTGGATCCCGACGACTGCCTGCAGATTCTCAGCGTGCAAAGTGTCTCTTCAGCTCCGGAGTCTCTGCTATTCCTCGAAGTTCAGGCCTCAATTGGTGGAGAGGATGGTGCGGATCACCCGGCAAATCTCTTCCTTAATTCTGGTCTGCAGAATGGTGTTCTTTTCAGAACGGTGGTGGATATGGTGACTGGTCAGCTTTCAGATTCTCGTTCCCGGTTCTTGGGGCTGAAGTCCCCCAAGTTATTCTCCATTTCCGTGAGAGGTCGGTCTGCAATGCTGTGTTTGTCTAGCCGACCTTGGCTTGGTTATATTCATCGGGGACACTTCCACCTGACGCCTCTTTCATACGAAACATTGGAATTTGCTGCCCCCTTTTCATCTGATCAGTGCGCTGAAGGTGTTGTCTCTGTCGCTGGGGAAGCTCTGAGAATTTTCATGATCGATCGTCTTGGTGAAACGTTCAATGAGACAGTGGTCCCTCTGAGGTACACGCCTCGAAAGTTTGTTCTCCAACCCAAAAGGAAGTTGTTGGTTATTATCGAAAGTGACCAGGGAGCATTCACCGCAGAAGAGCGTGAAGCGGCAAGAAAAGAGTGCTTCGAGGCTGGTGGAGTGGGAGAAAATGGTAATGGCAATGCAGATCAGATGGAGAATGGTGCGGATGATGAAGATAAGGAAGACCCGCACTCTGATGAGCAGTATGGTTATCCGAAAGCAGAGTCAGAAAAGTGGGTTTCTTGCATTAGAGTTCTTGATCCTAAGACAGCTGCAACGACTTGTCTCCTGGAACTTCAGGACAACGAAGCTGCTTACAGTGTCTGTACAGTGAATTTCCATGATAAAGTGTATGGTACTTTGTTGGCTGTTGGTACGGTCAAAGGGATGCAGTTCTGGCCCAAAAAGAATCTAGTGGCTGGGTTCATACATATTTATAGGTTTGTGGAGGATGGGAAATCTCTTGAGCTTCTTCATAAGACGCAAGTAGAAGGTGTTCCTCTTGCTCTGTGCCAATTCCAAGGAAGACTGGTGGCAGGGATCGGACCTGTCCTCAGATTATATGATTTGGGGAAAAAGAGACTGCTTAGGAAATGTGAAAACAAGCTCTTTCCCAACACCATTATCTCTATCCAAACTTACCGTGACCGTATTTACGTTGGTGACATTCAGGAGGTGAGTGAAGCACCCTTTTGATATTTTACTTATTATTGTGAGCTTCTTATAGATAGTAATTATCTCATGTGGCCTTTTCATTGTCATTTTGCAGTCTTTCCATTACTGCAAATACAGACGCGATGAGAATCAGCTATACATATTTGCGGATGACTGCGTGCCGAGGTGGCTGACAGCATCGCACCATGTGGATTTTGATACCATGGCAGGTGCAGATAAGTTTGGGAACGTGTACTTTGTGCGGTTGCCTCAGGAAGTGTCAGAGGAGATAGAAGAAGACCCAACCGGCGGGAAGATCAAGTGGGAGCAAGGAAAGCTGAATGGAGCACCGAACAAAGTGGATGAGATAGTACAGTTCCATGTTGGAGACGTTGTGACGTGCTTGCAGAAGGCTTCTATGATCCCGGGTGGATCAGAATCTATAATGTATGGAACAGTGATGGGTAGCATAGGAGCGTTGCATGCTTTCACGTCCCGGGATGATGTCGATTTTTTCTCTCATCTGGAGATGCACATGAGGCAGGAGTATCCTCCTCTCTGTGGGAGAGACCACATGGCTTACAGATCTTCATATTTTCCGGTCAAGGTATAACAATACATAAATAAACCTGAAACAAAACCAAAAAAAGGCTCCATATGTATATATATCTCCAAATTAAGTCTTAGTCATTTTTGCATCATCTATTATTGAAACAGGATGTGATAGATGGAGATTTGTGTGAGCAGTTCCCAACGCTTCCAATGGAGATGCAGAGGAAAATAGCAGACGAGTTGGATAGAACACCTGCAGAGATTCTTAAGAAGCTCGAAGACGCCAGGAATAAGATCATTTAACATATCTACTACACTTTCTAGTGTCTGCTTTCTATCATGCCTCACTACCATGCACAAACATTAAGAATCAGACAATCGTAGTGTGCTTTTTCTTCGTAACTATTACTATTTTTTTAGGGGTGACCTAAATTTAGGAAATTTCGTAACACCAAAAGTTTGCACTAATGACGGGATAAGTTTTCTTTTTTCGTAAGGGTCATTTAGTGATGTTGTAACTTCATAATAATGAATCACAAATTAAGTCTACTAACAAGAAGGTTGGTTACTTTTTCTTCCCAAATTCTAGTTTCTCACTTTAGAATTTTTACTATTGATACGTGTTTCTTTAAGTCATAAACTATCTTCTCGCATTCCCCATTTCATCTTAGTCCAAGTTGGAGGCCCGGTGGTGAGCTCAAATAGAAAAACTGCTAGTTATCGATTGTTTTAAATTTTTTAAATAAAATGCAATTTGCAGTTGGTGAACACAGATCAAAACACCATACACAAACCATAAAAGTAACTCTAAAAATATTCTTTAACAGAAAAAAAAAAACTCTAAAAATATCACATTTTATGTATTGCTTTCCAAAAATATCACAAAAATCTCAAAATATTAAAAATGCCACAAATTTTAGGTTTAACAATTAGGATGAGGTCATAAATGATTTTGTAACTCTTTATAAAATTTTAAACACCCTAAGCTTTACCATACTTTTATAAAAATTTTCAAAGCTCTGAACTTAAAACGTGTTTTCTACTCTAAGGTACTTTTTAAAAAATGAAACTATAAGGTACTTTTTTCAGCAATAAATATGTAATTACATGCAATAGAGAAAAAGTCTTACAACTTATTTTTCATCTATAGTTACATATCATTTTGATAATTGTCACAAAACTTTCTGACATCACTGACAAGATTTTTGCTGTGAGTTGATTATAATCGTTTTTTATGTTTGTGTACATAAATATTTTTGTTCCAAAGATAAATTCAATAATTTTTGAACTTTCGAATCCAAATCCTAAACCATCCACAATACTTTTGGGACCTAAATTTGGATTAAGTGAAATTTCAACGTACAATTTCAAACCATGAATGATAATATATCAAATTCTGTAGTCTAGATTGAGTAACTAGTTTTGACCAAAAAAGAAATTGAGTAACTAACTAGTACCCTTCGTTGGTACTTTATGATCATTTCATTGGTCGTATAGCCTTGATAGTACAGGTGGGTTCAACTTCAATGTCATTATCTAAACTACATTTTGTTATTTCTTTTTGGGTTTGCAAGAAAAATTTAATTAATTAAGGCCATGTTCTACATCTCATCTTCTTCTTCTCTTTTTTTTTTGTTAAACGGAGGAGTTCCATTAATGGTTTTCATGTTCTATCCAAGTCAAACTAATATATTTTAATGTTTGCGGGATTTTATTGTTTGCTGAGAAATGAAATCGCTTATGATTTTCGATGAAACATTAAATGGTTTAACTCCATGCTTCTATAATATTTGTAACTTATAAATTAATAGTTGGAGGAATACATCAAATGATTTTTTTGGATAAGCTTAGCCATGAACTAGCATGTAAAGGAATAAAAATTCTATACGCATGTAACGTGTTATAATTATCGGCCACAATTAATATTGTCTTTCATGTTTTCCAAATGGGATGAAATCATCTGTATATAATTCTAGGTATACATTTCGTCATTTATACGCAAAATCAAGATACATTGATTGTAAATGTTTCCACGCTTCTGCGTCTGAAAGATGTGTAATTTCTCCATCTTGACAATGCTCTGCATGCCATCTCATTGCCTCTGTTGTGTGTTGAGATTGACATAACCTCTTAAACTTCTCCTTTAATAGTAAATACCACATTCGTTTATAAAGAACTGAAACTCTCCCACTAGTTTCTTGAAACATTGGTTTTCGACAAAATCGACATCTTTTACGGTTTTTGTCTTCTCTCTAATATATCATACAGTTGTCGATGCACACATCTATCATCTCATACGGCAAACCAAGACCAGCAACAAGTTTCTGTACTTCATAGTACGATGTTGGTGAAAGATTATCTTCAGGCAAAATATCTTTCACAAAATCTACTATGCATCAACGTATTCTCCGCAAAATTGTAGTTCGTCTTAATAGTCATCATTTTACTTGCAGATGATAACGGTGAATGACCTTCTCTATAACCGCTATATAGTGGCTGTTTTGCTGCATCTAACATATCAAAAAAAATTTGCGCTTCTGTATTTGGTTCTTCAATCTTATCTTCATCATAACCGTCCAACTGCATGTTCTCTCTAAACACATCATTCACCATCTCAACCGTACTACCACCTACATCTACTTCCGTTCTATCTCCTATGATATCTGCAACATTTGGTTCACTAGTACTACCATAATCATAATGACAAAACTTATAACCCGACATAAACTCATTACTATACAAGTGATGTCAAACTAACTCAAGCTTAACATTATGAGAATTCCGACATATACTACAGGGAAATTTAATCTTACCATATTTTTGCTCTCCGTCGATTTTTGGCCAATCCCATGAACTCCAAGATTCTTCGTGCATAGTCATCCTTAATAAGTTCGACTCTAGATCCGTCGTAGGTTTGTCCATCCATGATCGAAAATAATTATCATAAGACTTATTTTTCAACGATTGCGATTTCTATAAAAAGATTGAATGGATAAGTGGTGTGAATGAATGAAGAAATATGGAAACATATATATATATGGTGTATCTGTTGGAAATTCGTTGGTATACACAAAATTCAAACGGCTACATTAACGGTTATATTAACGTTCATATTTATCGACGGATTATGTGTTTGTCCGTCGGTTTTTTTCGATAGAACCGTATTCCATCGGAAATCTGCCGGTTTTTCCGTCGAAAATATGTCGGATTTGTTCAGTCATAAAACCGTTGCAAATCCATCAAAAATTTCCGAAAGATTGTATATCCGTTAGAAATTATGTCGGTTTTATGACTACTTTCTTGTAGTGTAAACCATTTTAAATCCACAATTTTTATCACCAAACTAAAATCTTAAATTTTCAATTCAAAATTTTATGTGAGTTTTTCATTAAAATCTTGTTGTTTTTATGATAAATACAAATGTTTTGATGTTTTATGTTATTCAAAATAACATTCCATTACCACCGTAGATAAAACTGTTTATGGAATATCAAATCATTTAATGAATTATAATTGAGAGGATATTTTACTAAAAAATAATTGAAAGTTTAAAAATGAATTAGGTAAAATGGAGAAGTTTTTTCATATACAAAGTTGTGGTTGCTTACATAGGAATTGTAGCATATTTATGGCCCATAGTTGTTTTGGGCTGAAACTAACACGTGTTAGTAAATAGCATAGATTCTTGTGATATCTCTCCACCACCGTTGGATTTAGAGAGAACTCTCTTATGTTAGATTTTTATCATTCTATGCAAGGTAACAACTAACAACTAACAATGTCAAAGTTAGATTTCTTATGTTAATCAGGCGTTCCAACAAAAGCCTAACTTCTAACTTTAATGAGATATTAATGGGGGACTATTCGATATTTTTTAGTATTTTTCCTTTTTTTATATTTAATGAAACTAAAATTAAAAGTATAATACTAAAAACATTTTTAGTGTGTGTATATAGATATATAGATATATATATATATATATATATATATATTTGGACATAAAACATTTTTAGTATATTTTTCCATTTGTAAACAATACTTTATAGGTCGTCAAAGCGAAAAAAAATCTATAACTTTCGGTTGACCGAACTTTTAACCAATTTGATTAAACTCAAGACTTATGAGTGGTTTAGGAAACCATGATAATTAATTTCCAAGACTGCTAATGATTTTTGAGATGACCATTACCATCAAGAAATAGTTTATTTATGATATATTAAACTAAAAAACGCCACATGATTAATGTATGAGCGTCCGTTTCCTTATAGAATTAATTATATACAAAGGCAATGTAATGTGGACCACGTACGTATAACGTACCAAAAGGAGCGTCATCACTCCATTTTAGGCTGTCTTTCTTGTTGGACCGATGCCAATGGAGGAAAAAACGATTTACTTATAAACATGCATGCGTCAGAGATAAATCGTTTTCATGAGATTCATATATATATAAACTATAAGGTTCTTAAGATCTAACGAACATCGCGATCATCAATCGTCGGATTCTTTAGAGGAATCTGAGATTATCTTCTGGATCATCTGGTTTGTCTCTTCCTCCGACATTTGCTCTTGTTTGCTTTGAGTTTCCTCATACGCCTTGAAGAATTCCTTGTTCTCTTTCTCCAGCTCCTTCCACACTGAATTTTTTTTTCCAATTCATTAATTATGTCAACAGAAATGAAAAAAGATATAAAATTTTAATTATCAGACAATATCAGTCCCAGTATATATGTTACAAGGAGGATCTAGTTTTTTTTATGGTTGTCTATAAATTCCATGTCTTAAAGGCAGTGTTTATAATCGTTAGATTACGCATGACCACTTATATAAATATCGGAAGATCAAATTCTACATGATGGTATAATTTATACATGTATACATATTAGCTCATTAGAGAGTCCACAGACATGTGTGTGTGTGTGTGTTTAAAAGGAATATAAGAAGATAGAAGAGTATTAGAAAATAGGGGAGAGCGAAAAAGAGAAGGGGAGAGAGAGAGAGGATAAAACCAGTCGAGGTGATGATAGGAGTGATGTTTGCATGCTTGGAGAGAGCTTCCACACACTCTTCTTTGCTCATATGAAAGATCAAACATTTCTCTATCATATGCTGCACCTATGCATACACACATACAAAGATATTGAGGTATACATAAAAGAGAAATAGATATGGGATTCTTGAATCATGTATATATTACCATGTGAATGTAAGAAGCAGAAGAAGAATCAGCCATTAGTAATGGAAACCCTAAAATTAACACCAAAACTCAAAATAGAGCCTTCTCTAAAAACCACTTGTGCAGATAAAGACAGCCATATATAGAAGAAGATCACGCAAAAGGAGAAGAAGAAGACAAAAGAGTGAATAGTTAAAAGATGATGGGGCCAGAAGGCCCACGTGGGAGATTGATCATAATTGGCTAAGAAAGGATTAGAAGAGATTTGTAAAATCACTCTTTCTCTCTTCTCCCTTCATTTTTTTTTCATTTCCATCCCACGCATCCTCCACGTGATCCATGGCCCCTCTCTCTACATTTTCTACAAAAAATCACTTAGTCGTGTTTTAATTTCCATAATCTTCTAGCAATCTATACTTTTTGTTGTTGTTAATGGTTGAATTTCATAAGAAAATGAACTTTATAAAGTTTTGTATTTGCTACAAAAGCATGATTATATAAAAAGCGCGAGTAATCGCAAAAATAGTGAATTTTAAAGGAGTGATAAATAAATAAAGACTTGGTGAGCAATTGTAATTAACCGATTTCTTCTTGAAACAATATAAATCATAGTGTGAAATCTATAATTTTAAGTCTTAACAGTTTTATCAAGGGTTCCATCAAAAACCCAAAAAAAAAAAGTGGTTGTAGATATCAATTCAATGTATAGCTAGGGTGACTACCGCTGTGCACTCGACGACCTTCGATTCGATAATTGTTTGATATTTAGAGGACAAATAAGAGGTCCTTAGAGGCTTATAAGGCCGGACGTCATGGTACCAACAAAAAAAATGTTTACTCTTACGTTGAGGCTTACTCTTACGTTGAGGCAAGAGAGAAATTATTTATTTAAATGGAGAATCATATATTTATATACTATGATGGTTGTAACTATGAGCTAATCTTCTTTAATAATAAAAACTATGAGATAGTCCATTAACGTATTTTTACACGATATGTTACAGATAAATGTGTGGGTACACAAATTAATTAAGTACAATATCCTTTTTCAATACTGAATCCTTATTACAGTTATGTATGACCCCCATATCAACATATTCATATAATAAACTATACAAGTGAAGAAGTACATATAAATAATTAAGATCGGTAAAAAAAACGCATAAAATCATCATATACGAGTTAATGTAGCATAAAAGACAAAATTGTGCTCCATAGCTCATGATTGATATATGTTGTTGATACAGATTAGCGGAAAACATCGTATCTAATGTCAACAAAAACATTACATCTGGTGTTAGCTGCACTAATTGAATTACACCGACTGCCGGAAAAAGTTAACTACACCAACTTCAATGTCATTGATCTCTTATAGATACTATTCATAATTTTCATCATCTTCATAATTGACTCCTAAAAATATCAATTCGGGTATAGTCGTATGTCGTATCGCCATGACATGTGTAGAGTACGCTGCGGTGATGAAAGGCAAAAAAAACAAAAAAAAATGGGAAAGTGATCAATAGTTTTTTGGTTGGGTAAGGGGACGCGGGAGATTAAAATTTTTGATTCCAGACCAATGGGATGATGACACCTCACACATAACAATCTACATTGAGATCAAATAATCGCAAATGGTAGAACCAGCTGAATGACGTGGCGGTGGCGCAAATGGACATGCGAGAGTGAGAGTGAGAGAATCTACAAAGGTTACGTAAAGAACTCAGAGACAAACACATTGAGGGTGTTTTGTCGAAATCAAAGGTTTCAGAAGCATCCATCAAATTCAGACATTAGATATAACTATACATACTCCTCATCATGTGGACCTCTCAATTTGAGTTCTGAAACAGCAACTATTCCCTCGAATCAAATTAAAACCCTATTCATCACTTTCTCTCTCATTCTTGATAATCGTCAACAAGATTACAAACAAGACGCCTATTCTCTCTCATCCACTTATTCATTCACCTGGATACTTCCTTATCCAACTCTTAAGATCATGCTATCATTTTTCATTTGAACTCATATGAGTGACTCTGTAGTTACGAGTTTAATTATTTCATTTATAACGAATATGAAACCGTATTGTAACGTATACATACCTTTTTATATGCTTCCAGAAATTACAGTGGTGTCAAACAGGCCAGTAATGTTATGTTCGTTCTGAATTCAAAAAGTTGTCCCTAAATAGTTGTTCAGAATCTTGTTCGGCCCCAAAATGTTCGGTGGTTAATTAGTTAGTGTTGGCTTAAACCCGGTCAAAAAACAAGTCTCACACAAACAATAAGAATTGAAAAACAAGAGAAAAAAGTAATGAATAAATAAAAAAGTTTTTCTTAGCTCAAACGGCGTATATATTATTTGCCATCTAAGAAAAGAGTCCGGTAGTTCCATGTTCAAGCACGGTGATAGAAAGAAATAATATAATCTGCTCTAATCTTGGATCCAAAAAGATTATGAATTAGTTAGGTCCGTATATTTCTAGGAAAAAAATGTTTTGGTTTAATAATCTTGAAATCCAAATAGACATATAACCCAACCTTTTCATAACCTGGAAAAGGTAGCTTAACTCTATTTTCTTTTGGCCTAGAGAAAATCAGGTATATATCGATTTTACTTCTAAAGAGCATCCGATAAAATATGACATTTATATTTGTAACTTTTCTATCAAATAATGAAAGCAAATCATAACCACTTTAACTTCTTTTCCGTGGTTGTGCTTGGCATCTTTTGGTCGTCGAAGCTGAGTCTTATGAGTTCGTGTTTTCTTTTTCTTTTCTCTGTATCAGCTCTTAAATATCGGTCTAAAAAATTGTTGAATCTGGTTATTCTCTTGCAACTATATTCATGATCATCCATTCATTCCGTGTTTTTGGATCACGTTTGTCCCAACTGATAAGCCATCAAGAATTATTGATTTCTTTATCGTTATATTGTTATCAAGAGCGTAATCTTGGTAGGGTTACTGATTAATACTATCAAGAAATACGAAACTTCATTGGAGACGCGATAGCAGAAAGATACGACAGTGCAAAAAGAGACAAAGGTGGTGCAGTGTAGCAGTAGACCAGACTCATATTATTGCCTTACCTCAATTTTCAAACCAAAAGTTCTCAAAAAGCAAGCCCAAATTTGTCGCAGAGACAAGTGGAGATTCTATTGACCACACCCATCCACTTGATTTTTTTTTCTTTTCTCGAAAGCCAATTGCTCGATTTATATCCTTTAAATTTCGGGTTAAAGTGTACGATGTGATTGAATTTCTGTCATCCAACGAGATCGTGCCGTGTCAGCATAACGGAGTATGTTTGTTGTATTTTTTCCTTTGAGCCAAAACAAGTGATCAGAGACGTATGATATTATATAGGGGCAACTAGGTACGTAATACTGAATTATTTTGTTATGTTGAAAGATACTAAAATAAATATGTGTGTTTAGTTTTATATCTAATAAAAAAAGAAATAAATTAAATGGGACTAATCACCATGTTGTACGATACACAAATTGTTCAGGCTACGAGACATCCCTACAACTTTATCCGGCTCCACCCATATGGTGGATCCATCTCTAGGTTATAATTCGATCTTTGGCCGGTTTAGGAAACTCATACTATTTTGAAGATTGGATTGCCTCAACACAAAGTTCCTAAATTTTCTGCTGTAGCACATCGATCTATAGCAAGATGAAAACTGATTTACAATTAGCAGTACACTGTCAAAAATTATGATCTTCCCATGAAAAAACAATTGATAACTTCTCGTATATCGTTTATGTAACACGCCATCTACCGAGTTCATATCTTCTAAAATAAAATATTTCATTCAGTTCCAAAACCAAATCTTAGAACAAGATAAAAAATTTCAACTGCAATTAAAAAAAAAAATCAGCCTTTTATATCTCCAGTCAACTGAACTATGGTTCATATTTGTTTTATTAGAGGATATACAAGCTCTTTTTATTTAATAGAAGGGTTAATGAATTTTTGAATTCATCAATAATAATGCGTCTTAATTACTGTGGATAAAATATTTGGTTGTTTCAACACTTTTTAACTGCAACATTTCTTCATTGTGATTTTACTTCTTTGTAATCACCCGTTGTTCTATAAATGATGACTATCATTCAAGTCTTCATATGTCTTGCTTAAACGAATTTTGAATCAACTGGATTTTATACAACTGAAACATACATTTTAGTATCATATTCGATTTTCAAAATTTTGTATTAACATATGTAATTTTGTCAATCTCGTCGTCATTTTTAAAAATTTACCTATAAGAAAAGCAAACTAGCTATTTCTTAAAAAGTCTTGACTATGGCTAATTTGCTGCTGGCCACACATTATAGAGTAAATTTTATCTCTTATCAAAGCTTTTTTTTCTCAGCTGAAAATTTTCCTAGCAAAATAGGAAAAGAAAGATTAACTCCCAAATTTTCTCACTTGTTGATTTACCAGCCAGAACCTATAACACCAAAACTTAACATCAATCAACCATAGACTCATATACAGTGAAAGACAAGTCATCATTACTTTACCATAAAACATCGTCATACCTATAAAAGACGAAACATGTTTGACATCCTTTATACTTTCATTAGATCCTCTTTAACTTTTTTTTTAATGCTTTAGTTCCTACATTAACGCTGTCCTCTCTTTTAATCTAACTACATATTTTCCCTATATTGTTAAAATGTGGGCTTTACGTAATCGTCATAGGCCCATAGGAAAGCCTGATATGAGTCTTGCTCGAACGCTTTATCCTTTTTGGGTTCTAATTTGTTGGAAGAAATAATATAATCACCAAAAATTTTTGGCAATTGTTTTTTTAGTAATTGTATATTTCTAAAAACTTAAATCTTAATCCACCTCAACCATAAAAAAAATAACTAGTAACTATGGAAGAATTTAAAAATAATTTTATATTGAATGGAGAAAACGTATATAAAGATGAGGTTAATATTTATTTTAAGAGCTTCCATTTTTGACAGACATGGTGGTTGTCGCCACTCACATCTCCACTTCCTTCCACCAAATCTCTCCTTCCTTCTTCCATCTCCGTCTTCGCAATATCGCCACGTCCTCTTTTTCTTCTTCCTCTCATCCCAAACGCGGCGATGGTTTCGCCTTATCAATCCGAGCTTACATAGAGAAACCAAACTCCTTCTCCAGCTTCGCCAACACAGTCATTGGCTCTCTTCCGGTTATCGGACTCCTCGCTAGGATTCTCAGCGATGAAGGCGGCGTCGGTAGAGATCTCGTCGATTTCGCTGAGTTTAGGAAACGAGTTGGGAATAAATGCACTCCAAATGATTCTAGGGCTTTCTATGAGTTTCAACAGCGCAGAGGCAAGGTAAAGTTCGAGAGTTTTACGGAGTTGAGCATAGATTCAAGAAGTTCAATTGGATTATATAAGCCAGTGGAACTAATAGAGCTAAGTTATTAAATGGTTACTTTTGATTATGATTGAATTGTTGTTGTGTACATAAAAGTTTGATTGCCTCTGTTGGGTTTTGATTAATGTGTGATAAGTTTTAGAAGTGGCTTGTTGGTTTGTTTGGTTAGGCAGGAGAACCATTGTATGTGCTTCTGTGTTGTTGGGTTGCTGCAGTAGGTGCAGGGCTTTTGAAATCTGAAGAGATCCTTGAAGGTGTTACGAGGGTTAGCATTTCAAATGATCTCGAGTTTGAAGAACAGAACTTTATTGCTTTGATGACTGAAGCAAGACAGGTTCGTTTTGTCTCTATTAGATTTCCTTAGAACTATGCTATTGCGTTCTTAACCACATTGATGTTGGTTGCATCATTCGAACAGTTTGGTTTTGTTCATTTAAGAGTAAACTAACTTCTATGATAATGAGTTTTAGAAGTCAAAATGTTGATACTTTTTTTTTGGGTAATGCAGAGAAGGGCAAAGTTGAACATTGATGCGCCAACAATACCGATGGAACTAAGAGTTGAAAAGGCTCTTGAAGGTATATATGCTTGTTGCTTCCGAAGAGGACTTATTGAAGAGGAAGATGAGAAGCTTCTTCAAGTGATGCTAACTTCGGTTTTCCCATCGGTTGAGAAATCTGAGATAGAGAGAATCATCAAAGAGAAGGCGACAAGAGTCGCAGAAGGAGGAGAAGAAGAGAATGTCATGGCGAAACGGTTGCCTAAAGAAGCTATTCAAATGCAGATGAAGGATCTTGAGTTCCTTCAACAACAAAACATAGAATCTTAACAATAGAGTTTCAGATGGCCGACAAAAAAAAAGAGTTTGAGATGGCCCAAACATGTTTTTTTAGTCCGGACTAAAAAAACAATAACTTTAACTGTATAATTACAGAATCGTTTTTGCAAACGAAACAATTATCCTATCGTACCTTGTATTCTAGGTATCGAATCATGATCAACACACTATAACTATTAGGATTTAAATTTAATCTAAATCAATTAATAGTTTTAGTTTTGAAATCGATTTTAAAATTTAAAAGCTCTCGGGATATAAAGATAGATGACTAAGAAAATTGATTGCTAACTAATGGAATTTTTATTCTATTTTAATAAATTAATCTTTCAGTTTTAAGTCATTAATATTGATTAATTCATTTCTATGACATTAATCACTTCTTTAATTATCTAATCATTAATAAGTGATTAAGCAATCAGAATGCATTAATTACAAATCTAACTAATCACAAAATATTTTAATCAAATTAAACGCTAAAAATGTAAAATTTTTAATAATTTTGGTTCTGACATTTCATCGAAAACTATGAAATTGCTTAAGTCATAAACTAATGAAATAAAATAAAATGCAATTGAGATTGAACTAATAGAAAATACAAAGGAAAAGATGATAAAAACACAATATATCATATTCATGTTTGATTCAAGAGTAATAATTTTGGAGAAAAACTGTTGGATCCATGTTTAATATTTGTCAACATTTTAAAAGTTAAATGTTGAGTTAATTAGAGGTATAGTATAAGTTTTTTTAATATTTTTGTTGTAAATGGTGCAACTTTTTTTAAAAATGATAATTTTCTTTAATTGCATTTCTACACTGGTCGTTTAAAGAATATGCCTCCACCGAACTAACCGCAAGAAGATGACGATAATTGAGGTGGTTCCTGTAATAAAAGCGAAACAAAGAAAAATGAGTCAACAACCAAAAATTAATAAAACAAAAATTTATGTATTCTAAAAAGTTTCTATCTTCTTATGTGAAATGTCTGTAACAACAATCCTCCATTGACCCAAACTCTTTTCAAAATGTCTTCTTCTTCCTCTCTTTATCTATCACTTCGTCTCTGTCATCTCCGACGCCGGCTGATTCTCCTCCTTATCTATGGCCAATAACGGCGGAGTTTTCATCTGGAAACGATACGCTCTCGGTGGATCCCGCCGTCACTCTAATTGTAGCTGGAATGGCGGTGAATCGCCGATTGTTAGAGCTGCGTTTGAAAGATATATGGGAAAATCTTCAAACATGCCTCTGATAGAGCTTCTCTATTGGCAAAGATTAAACTTTTGAGAATGGTTTAGTATGATATCACTTCTTTGAAGATCATTGTTCACTCGGGTTCTGAGGAGGTAAAAATCAAAACTTTGGCGCTTTTTTATGGTTTAATCTACTAGGAATTGATAGTGGCAAATTTTAAATTTTGGTTTGTTTTCTGTTCAATTTCAAGCTTCAATTGGGTGTGGATGAGAGTTATACATTGATGGTGTCGAAGAAGAATTGAGTAATCAATTGTTGGGAGCAGCCACGATGAGATTTTGCTGCTGTTGATATATCTGTTTTTGTCTGAGGAATGTGTTTGTGATAATCTTATTTGTTTTTTTTAATTGTGGTTTCAGGCTAATACAGTTAATGGTGCGCTTAGAGGATTAGAGGTGTGTAAGTATGACTCTTTTTTAATTGTTTGTCCCAAATGGGATTAAGTATAGATTGCTCAATTTGACACTGTGGGAAAAACCTATGTTGGCACATTGTAGACGAGCAATCATTTCCTCTTGAAACTCCTACATATCCTAATATGTGGGAAGGAGCTTATTCGAAATAGGAATGTTATATGGTTGAGGATGCCTCTGAGATTGTCAGGTAATGGTTAGAATTTTTGTATGTTAAAGAAGTAGCTTAGTTATTCCAAGTCCTACATGCATATTTGATCGTTTGAGTAAATGGATATATCAACTGTTCTTTCTACTTACTAATATCTTTTAGCTTTCATTTTTGTGTTTCATGGTCGGTTTTGGATTTCCACTGTGAAGGTTTGCCAAAATGAGAGGTACTTATTAACTAACTCTGGATCCTAAAATGATTTTTATGGCAAGAAACACCTAATAGTTTAAGCTGAGAATGATTTTAGACGGATTGCTATTTGATTACTAGCTTCTATTTTAGTGACATGCTTCTCATAGTGAGATATTGATTGCAGGTATTAATGTCATGGCTGAAGTAGATGTCCCTGGCCATGCGGAATCATGGTACGAATTATAATTTGAAATTGTTAAACTTTTAATCATATTCCTCTCTCTTAATATCACACTATAGCTAGTCAGTCATACACAGATGCTTAATCGTCCAGCTCGAGATTGTAATATCCTAGAGTAGCATATGATCTTAAGTTTCTAATATTATTTTTTTAAATGTGGCTATACTTTGTATGACTATAATCTAGTGTTCAAGAATAAGTTATGTTTTATGGGATTGAGCTGCTGTTTCTTTTCGGGTTTATAGCTTCTACTTGCTTTAATGACACATTTATCATCTTTGAACATATGGTTTGCTTTCACTGTAGGGGAACTGGATACCCTAATCTTTGGCCCTCTCTATCTTGTCGAGAGCCCCTTGACATTACTAAAAACTTTATATTCGATGTGATTTCTGGCATTTTGGCAGGTCTACTTCAACTAGTTGCTTCTTTTCTCAACGTATTGTACATACATTTGAAAGAGTTATCATTTTCTAGTTTTCCAATCCAATTGGTACATAATCTTGTAAAGAAAAAGTTAAGCTTGAGAGATGCGGCAAAAAGTTAACTAGGAAATCGTGATCCATCTAGCATCATATGTCTTGAATCTCAATTTGAACCATCCATTGTGTATCATTTGTAATTATGTAATATGTCGATCCTATTTGTTTGACCTGTTTTGATTCTTTTATTATTTCTTGCATCTTGTTTTGTAGCAGATATGAGAAAGATATTCCCATTTGAGCTTTTCCACTTGGGTGGTGATGAAGTTAATACAGGTTAGTTGTTTAACTTCTGAAATCAATCTCTGCTTCCATTTCACATACTTAATCTGTTTTCTACTTTAGTCACTCGCTTCGCTTAAGATTTAATGTTTGCATGTTTTGGCAGATTGCTGGAAAAACACAACTCATGTCAAGGAATGGGACAACCATGCTTCCTCTTTTCATGTCACTCTTCTTTTGTTAATCATTCATTAGAAGACACTTTTTACATGGGGAAAACCAAAACAGCATTTCACTTTTAACTTTTTTGCTTGATATGTTTATCATCATTCTCAATCGCAGGCTTCAGGGTCTCAACTTCACGACTAAGGACGCATAGAAATACTTTGTACTCCGAGCACAATCAGATAGCCATATCGAAAAGTTAGACACCTGTCAACTGGTACAATATTCTTCAACAAAGATAGCAAAAATACTTTGTAGCTTATGTTGTGTTCAACTGGTACAATCTATTTTGTTTGGCTTTGAAATGATAAGATTTGACATGATTTTTTAATATAAAAAAAAGGATTGACACAGATAGTATTAATGATCCCAGGGAGGAAACCTTCAGTTCCTTTGGAAAAGATATCGATCCCCGAACTGTGGTGGAAAACTGATAAGATCACACATTACCATATAAAAACAGAAGTCTTCGTTTTGTTTTGTATGTTATATGTAAAAACTTCTATGTAATCTCGTTGCAGGCTAGTGTCTGATATATGTCAAACAGCGGTAGCAAAAGGATTCAGATGCATTTTCAGTAACCAAGGCTGTTGGTACCTGGACCATCTAGATGTTCGGTGGGACAAGGTGTACAACACCGAGCCTCTAAATGGAATAAAGGATCCTTCTCTCCAAAAGCTTGTGATCGGAGGAGAAGTTTGCATGTGGGGTGAAACAACTGATACTTCTGTTGTTCTTCAGACAATTTGGCCCCGAGCTACAGCAGCTGCAGGTAAATTCTAAATGATCTTTAACCAGAAAATTTACTATTGGTCTCATATTTGCTCATCTAGAGGTGGACGATCATTTGGTTCAGATTTGGTTTGGTTTTGTTTAAATGCTCACCTCTACTCTTTTTTTCTTTTCCTCCTAAATCGTTGGTGAAACAGAACGGATGTGGAGCACAAGAGAGGCTGTGTCAAAGGGAAATATAACGTTAACAGTATTGCCGCGTTTACACTACTTCAGATGTCTACTGAATAACCGCGGGGTTCCAGCGGCTCCAGTCGATAACTGGTATGCACGAAGACCACCCTCTGGACCTGGCTCTTGCTATGCTCAGTAATCCAAGTCATATCTTCTCACTGTACTATATGTAATGTCCCTCGTCTGAAACTGGTTTTTTGCATTTGCTATTTTCCCTTTAAAATGTGTGCTTCTCAATTACTCAAATCAAAGTTGTTTTCTCGTTTCTTTTTCAATAAGAATGAATCATGAGAGCATCTGTTATTACGATCTGATCACTGGAGCGCTCTTACCACATTGCTAAGTACCATAAAACATAGACTTTGTTATAATGTTGAAATATGAACTAGCAAAACGATTTTAAAAATACCTCACTATTGTAATATTTGTCTGTGGACCGGTCTTATATAATGTTATAATGTTGAACTATTGAACTACTGAAACGACATGGATCGATTGAATCTGTAATGGATCTTAACCTCATTATAATTTGTAAATGTTATAGTGGTACAGATAGCTAGATCACTTAGATTTGTGTTGGCGTTTTACGTATGCTTTCGTGTATTTACATAGAAACATATCGTCTTCAAATTAAATTATTCTACGTTTTATTTTACTACGAACTCAGTCAAGTCCATAATTAGCTATGATTAAATAACAATAGAACAGCAAGCTATATATTTCAGGCTATTTCTTAGTATTAAATGGTCTTCGTATATAGCATCGCGGAAAAAAAAAATGGATATCTAATTGCATTGACGTCGACGTGTAGGTTACAATTATTGACCAAAGAAGAACATCATCTATAGTGACTGCGTCCTTAAATTCTGAAGAAAAATCCAATGTTAGATTATATCACATTAAATTATATGGTTTTGACTAGTTCTACTCCTATCTTTTCTAACAACAATTTCATGAAGATTTACTGATTCGCTTTCCAATAGTTTAAAGTCGTTGATTCATGGATGATGTATTTTCTCTACTGTAATAGCTTCTAGATAGAGTTTTAAAACCTAAAAGATTAATATATATATATATATATATATACACACACACTTTGAAGACGGGGTTTTGTATTTTATAAATGAATAAGTGAATGGTTTAAATATGTAATGAATGTATGTGATGATAATGTATAGTAGAATGATGGAACATCAGAAAAAAATATATAATTAAATTTTTTTTTTTGCACAATAATCATGAAAATGCTAGAAATGTTGGTTTTGGTATATGAATTGATTGTTTTAATTTGTTATAATTTAATAAAGATGTGAGCCATCGAGTTTACTAGTTATATTTGTATCTTCAACATGTGTAGAGTATAATTCAACAACTTTTTTCAAAACTATGAAAATTTAATATGCGAGCATTAAAAAAAAACTAGTAGAATAAAAAAGAAGAGGGAAAAAGTAGAATCCGTCATATAGATCTAACATTTTTCCAAAGATAAACACTACTTTTTTTAGTCTTTTTATGTATACAACAATATTACTTTTCTTTAATCTAGTAAGATTATATGTGCTTTAAACAATCGAATGTTCAAAGAGCCAAAGACATGCATGTAACTCTAGAGAACTCGGTCTATATCATCAATCTTAATTCTTACTTTTTTCCAACGAACATCATTATTGCAATCTGGTGATAGTTTTTGTGTAATCCTGGTTCAATTCTGTTCACATAAAACAACCAACAGAACATGTTGGTCATCATCTGAAAAAAAAGTAACGATAATTTTTGTGAGTAGAGTTGAGCGTGAAGGGTAAGTAAAATTAACGTGACTAAGCTCACATTTTTGTGTAGAAAAAACATGGAGATTGAAGAGAAACTACTAAGAGAGAAAGAGAAAAGAAACCTAGAAGCTACAAACTTAAGCGGGGCTATCAAAGAGAATGTGTTTGTGCTGGATTTGAAGTACTCACAAATATTTCAATGTATGTGTCGTCATTTTGATAATATTAGTATGTTTCAGATAATATAAGCATTCGAATTTCACTATATCAATATATATTGAAAAGGTCAAAGTAAATATTTCATGCCTAAAAATCGTACAACTAAGGTTATATGTAAATTTGATGCCCAAAATATGTGATCATACGTTAATCAATGATCATCTTTTGGAAAGAATATAATTTACTGCACACGGACTGGTCAACAAAAGAACTTGCCTGGTTTGCTTCCAAAACTATTTTTTTACGAAGTAACTTTTGACGTCTATTTTTTACTAATTAAGTAATTATTATGTTACTCAAACCACTAACATTATGATTTCGAAATTTCGAGTGGATGATGTTGTTAGAGGTGATGTGAAGTGAACAACGCGGTATAAAATATATGTGATAAAAGTGGCATAACCAAAACAGTAGTGCTATAGATAAAAATGATGGAGACTATTAGATAACTTATATTGATTAACTTTAGTAGTTAACGTTAAAGCGATGAAATCGTTTCTTCTTTTATTTTATTTTCTTTTTTGAGTTAGGTTCAAATTTGTTCATACCACACTTTGAACGTCAAAAAATGTAATAATGCATATCGAATAAGGTCAATGTCACATACAACCACAATTTTTTTTGTTTATTGCAGTCGTACAAAAATAGCTTATCGTTCTAAGCATGATTGATATTTGATAACACAATCATATTCATTACCATCGTACGTGTCCATAGTAATCAATGTAGTTACTATTTATTTTTTATAGCTATGTAGCAGTTAAAATAAACAAAACAGAAGGAATAGTTTATATTTCAAATTTATGCGAGAAAAATATTTCCCTTCGATTTGAAAAGTCTTTTTTCTTCTCCAAATGAAAAGGTGGAAAACAAATTAATATTGCCATTTGCAAACAAGACAAAAATAAAGAATAAATAAGACAACAATCATTACTATCAATTATAACAGAGAAAAAATATTAAAAATGTCTACCAATGTCATATTATCATGCTTTTTAGTTCTTACAATTCATCAAGAACTGCAGTCTTGTTAATCTTTTCTCTACAATATAAAACTCAAATCGAATTCTTTGTTAACTTTTAAACGATTTTATCCGCGGAGAATGACTATCTAATTAATTAATTAAGTACCAGAAGAATAATTATGGTGATTAAGTTTTTTTGTTAACTGTTTTGTACTCTCAAAGTTTCATAAAGATGGATGTTTAAGGTTATGCACATATATTAAGAAACTTTTGACAAAACCTAAATACACATATTTTATAATTAAATATTAATTAGTTTTTCATTTAAACTTTAATTAATAAGGACAAAACAAGAAATGTTACATAATTTTTGCATAGAAATACAAAACATATATATTTGTGAAACAAATTTTCTAAAGCATCTATCTTTAAAAATCAGAAGGAGTATTTTTTTGATAATTAATTTTTGTTCAAAAGAATAATTAATGGTTTTTATTAGCGACAATTAGTTATCAATAGATAAAAAAAATTCGAATTTATTACCATAAATTATATTTGTGGTAAGAAAAAAAATCCTAAATCCCAATGTAATTAATTACTTAAGTGAAAATTAAATGTAGAGCTGAAAACCGTAAAACGTGAGAAACAACTACAATTAATATCTTTGACAAGCAATAAATGATATGCTGACAAATTGCTTTCAAAGTTTCAACGCGTTTCTATATGAAATTCAATTTCGTGCAGCTAATCAGGAGAAAGATTATCAAATTAAATTAATCGTTACTTTATAATACCCAACAAAAAAATAAAAAATCGAAAACGAATAAAAATAAAAATAAAATAAATTACTGTTTCCTCCCACTTCCTTCCCAATCTTTCCTTTTGTGTTCCTTCTTCCCTTCGCTTTGCCCCAATCTCTCTCTCTCTCTCTCTCTCTCTCTCTCTCCAGAAGAAAATTAAAAGATCTATCTTTTGACGGCTCCTCTCAATCTTCCTCACTTCGTAAGTTCCAAATCTCCTCTCTTTTCTCTCCCTCTCTCGTCCGAAGAAAATCCAGGAGAATTGCTTCAAGCCCTTTTGGGTTATCATCTTCTCATTTTATGTTTCCTTTTTTTAAGATTCTCTATTGTCCTTTCTTGTATTATTATTTATTTTGTTTCTGGGATGATTTGAAATCGTATGGTCACAGTGTTTGTTGTTGGTTACCAAATTTGTTTATTCTGTTGTTGCTATGCGTTTTCTTCTTCTGCAGTTTCGTGTTTGATCTGATACTGGCTTCTTCTTGGTTCGTTGCTTCATATCCCTATTTTGGTATGTTTTAGGGTTTTAGTTGGAAAAGACTGATGAATTCGTCAAGAGCTTTGGATGGATGCTTATTGTTGGCTCAGATGTGGATTTAAGCCATCACTGAAGTAGTGAAGAGTCTATGGAAGAAGCAAAGATCCTTGCTTTACAGTAGATGTTGTGAGGAACAGAGTTGGATTTTGGGGGATAAAAGTGAAGTCTTTGCGTGACTAATTATTATTATCTGAGATAAGATTGAATGGTGGGAAGAGAGGATGCGATGGGGAATGATGAAGCTGCTCCTGGTTCTAGGAGAATGTTTTGGCGGTCTGCCTCTTGGTCTGCTTCACGGACTGCTTCACAAGTTCCTGAGGGTGAGGAGCAAAATCTGACTATTCCTTATGCAAGTAATTCTGGGCCGAGTCGAAGATGCCCAGTTCCTCCTTTAACACCTCGGTCTCATTATAACAGCAAGGCTAGAGCTTGTTTGCCACCATTGCAGCCTCTTTCTATTTCTAGGAGGAGCTTAGATGAGTGGCCTAAGGCTGGCTCCGATGATCTTGGTGAGTGGCCTCATCCACCGACACCTTGCGGGAACAAAACTGGGGAGAGATTGAAGCTCGATTTATCATCAACGCAGCAGCAGGTCTCAGATAAGAGCTCTGGTTTAGCTAAGAGGGAGAAGATTGCTTACTTTGACAAAGAATGTTCGAAGGTCGCTGACCATATATATGTGGGTGGAGATGCTGTGGCAAAAGACAAGAACATATTGAAAAACAATGGAATCACACATATCCTGAACTGCGTTGGTTTTATCTGTCCGGAGTATTTCAAGTCTGACTTTTGTTACAGGTCACTCTGGTTACAGGATAGTCCATCAGAGGATA
Source organism: Cardamine chenopodiifolia (assembly GCA_963922655.1). Classification (NCBI taxonomy): domain Eukaryota; kingdom Viridiplantae; phylum Streptophyta; class Magnoliopsida; order Brassicales; family Brassicaceae; genus Cardamine; species Cardamine chenopodiifolia. The sequence continues at coordinate 15,663,263 of OZ000463.1, forward strand.
TAACTAGTATTCTATACGATGTGTTTGACTACTTCGAAGATGTGAGGGAGCAAAGTGGAAGAATCTTTGTTCACTGTTGTCAAGGGGTTTCACGATCTACCTCGTTGGTAATAGCATATCTGATGTGGAGAGAAGGGCAGAGTTTTGATGATGCATTTCAGTATGTGAAGTCTGCTAGAGGTATTGCTGATCCTAACATGGGCTTTGCTTGCCAATTGTTGCAGTGCCAAAAGAGGGTTCATGCGTTCCCGCTTAGCCCTACTTCCTTACTTAGAATGTACAGAATGTCTCCACACTCCCCTTATGATCCTTTGCATCTTGTTCCAAAACTGTTGAACGATCCATTCCCATCTTCTCTGGATTCAAGAGGTGCATTTATCATACAATTACCTTCTGCAATTTACATTTGGGTTGGTAGGCAATGCGAGACCATCATGGAAAGAGATGCAAAAGCTGCTGTTTGTCAGATTGCTCGATATGAGAAAGTCGAAGCACCTATTATGGTGGTCAGAGAAGGCGATGAGCCTGCGGATTACTGGGATGCTTTTGCGAGCATTCTGCCTATGATTGGGGATTTGGTGGTTAAAATTCAACCAGGTGATAGGAAGGTCTATGCATATAATCTGGATTTTGAGATTTTCCAGAAAGCAATCGAGGGAGGTTTTGTGCCAACGCTTGCATCATCCAACAATGAACATGAGACTCATCTTCCTGCAAGGGAAAACAGTTGGAGCTCACTGAAATGTAAGTTTGCATCAAGGTTTGAGAGGGGTTTTCGTTCGGTCTCCAAAACACCACTTTCCAGGGTCTATTCTGATTCGATGATGATTGTGCATTCATCAGCCTCACCTTCCTCAACTACTTCTTCATCATCTTCTGCTTCGCCTCCTTTTCTTTCTCCTGATTCTGTATGTTCTAAAAACTCTAGCAATAGCCTAAAGAATTTCTCACAACCTTATGGGCCCTCTTCCTTGGGACCTTCTTCTGTTCTACCAGCTTTGACATTGCCCAAATTTGCCAGCCTATCTTTTCTCCCTTCCCAGACTTCTTCTAAAGAATCTCGTGGTGTCGATAATTTTCCACAGCCTTACATTGAACCGTCACCAAATAGAAAGGTTTCGCTTTCTCTCGCAGAGCGTAGAGGCAGTCTGAAAAAATCTCTGAAGCTGCCATGTTTGGCTGATTCCAACAGAGGCGCATCTGCTCTCACTTTACATCCGGATGATAGTAATGACATTGTCTTCAACTTGGAGGGTGTTAGAAATGGTGATCTAAATCCACCAAGTGATTGCGAAGGGAGAATTGTAGATTCAGATTTGCCACAGAAGGAAATGATATCCCTAATCAGTTGCAGTAAATCTGATAAACATGAACTAGGAAGTTACAACGTGGCACAGCCTTTAGCATGTCGGTGGCCAAGTATGGAGATGATTACAGAACTGAGCAGAGCTTACTTAGACTCGGAATCTGTTATAGCGATTCCGCTGGCAAGTGACAATGTAGGAGAAACCGGTAGTAGGATTTTGTACATTTGGGTAGGAAATTCATTCTCTCTCGGTAACAACTGTTCTCTGTTAGATAGCAACAAAACGGTGGATACTGTAGAGAATGCTGATTGGGTACAGATTGGTGAAGCCATTTTGTCTCAGATGGACTTGCCGAAAGATACCCCTATAAAGGTAGTAGCTGGAATTTTGGGCTGCTCTGATACTCTTACTAGTATTAAGTCTGCCTAGAGCTCTTTTTTGTTGCGCCGTATTCAACAATAACAAATTTGAAAATGGAAATTACAATCTCAGGACTTTCTTTACTCAGGGAGCTGTGAAAAACTTTGTTCATAGATTATTGTAATTGGTTTATTATATGTCCAGTAAAGTGGAATCCTTATGATTTCAAGAATTGTATTTTGCTTACTGTTTTGCATAGTGTAATGATTTAATTCTCTAAGTGTTTTCATGATTTCAACTTGTGTATTGAAAAGTATGATTCTTAGTATTGTTAAGATTCTTTTGTTGTGTGTAACTGATAAGTTGCTTCTCCTTTTGTTCACAGATAGTTAGGGAAGCTGAGGATCAGACAGAGTTTCTTGCACTGCTGAGTGCGCTATAGCACCCGCCCGCAAGTTCGACACACTTACTCTTTTCTTTTTTCTTCACAGATTCCTTCAACTGCAACACTCATCCACTTCCAGACACAGAGTATTCATTCAGCTCAGGTGAGAAATTCTCTGCACACAATACATAATACTTTAATCTTTATAATTGCTACCTCAATATTACGTTTCTGGCTTATCTAATCATGGATTTAATTTGAGTATGGTTGGAACAAATAATAACCAGTTTACCAAATTCGCATAGACCATGTTGTCTTATTGGCTTTGCTCTGTTGCAGGAGCTCTCTCTCTTTCTCTGGTTATGGAAGTTGTTGATGTTGGGGGGAAACAACTCTCTTGTACAGTTGGAAGAACTTCTTCTTCTACCAAATTGAATCCTCAAAGGCCATTATTAGTATTATCAGATAAAATTGTAAGGTTAGGGGATTTTAGATAATGGACTCTTACAATGTTTTACATACACTCAGCACACTAGATTTTTTATTTTTTAATCAGTTGGTAAAACTTCCTTTACGATGTTCAAGTTGTACTAAATAGGAGGTTTTAAATTCCATTGAAGCATAATCAAAGAGTTAGTTAATTACTGTCCTATCATTTCATTTACTGTTTTATTTGGTACAGTTGAGCAATTTACAATGAATTTTTACTCAAATCCCGTAATCAATTTCCAAAATCAACATTTGGACGTTTGTTTGGGACCTTCTATTCTACATAAACAGTATCTACTACCATCAACTATTTGATGCCCCCCTTTTTGGTTTTTATTTGAGTTTTCTTTAAATATTAACAAATTTACTTTTGTTCAATTACTATAATTAATACTTCTTTTGTTTTAAGTTTACTATCTTTTTAACCTTTCCAAAAAAGAAAAGTTACATATTCTGTTATGTTATGACTATTGAAATTCCATAATATTATACACTTTTATTAATTTAATTAAGGGCAAATAAGATATTTTTTCATCAAAAGTTACACCAAAATCATTAGGAAGTAAAAGTCAAATCCAATGAATTATACAACCTAAATGAGAATGATTAAAACCATAATGATATTTATTATTCATTTTTTAGAGTAAGCTCATTACTGTCACGAAGAAAAAAAGGAAGCTCATTATTGTATATAAGGCACAATATGCATGGATTTAGGTTTTTTTTTATTTTTCATCTTGACTTCGATGACAATAAATAAAAACCTAGACGCTCGCTCAGGTTCGTCCGTTTCCTGATCTTAGACTTTGGTTATAAAAACTTTGGATGTATAAGCGGTGATTATTACTTTAGATTTTGATAGAAATCTGATTGGTTGTAGAAACGAGAAACTGTCATTGTTACTTTAAAATTTTAGTTATTTTTTCGATAATTGTATTAGTTTATAAACTTACAAAAATGTGAAGCTAATAATTGAATTACCATTTATAATATTTAAACTACTTATTTAGCATAATTATTCAATAAAAATCTACTAACAGAAAATGAGATAAAAGTTATATTTAAAAACTAAATATTCTAAAGAAAAATTTCATACTAATATGTTTTATCAAATGGTTTAATCATAAAAAAGATCTGTGATAACGTTGGAGATTGCCAATCCCGTGCAAATCATTTACATCCTCTTGACATGTTTTTTCGATAAGTAACTTAGTAATTTTTGGTGAATTTTAAAAAGAGTATTGTACTTTCAGTTTACTTCTATGAACACACTGCATTTTCAGTGAATTTTTTCGTCATGCCGAAAAAATTAGGACACTTCACTTCATTTTGGCATGCTGAATATAACGAACTCATCGAGCGGCGTTTAAAGTCAATTAATAAAAGATATCATATCGTCCGTAGGATAGTGGGATAAGGATATAGTGGATGTCTCTTCAATATGTGTTTGATTCTATGCGAGCAATGTATACATACACGATGGATGTAAATGCTTCTTTTAACATTTTGGTTATATCCGGTGATACCGACTTTGCTACGCTTGTTAAACTTTTGAGACAACGTGGATTCAATATCTTCCTATGTCATCGGAAAAACTCGTACTCTTATTATAGGTATTCCGCTGTTTATTCTTGGGAATAGATTTGTTAGGTTATAAGATTTATGTGTTTTGAGATATGTTAATTTTTGTTTTACTACTGAATTTTTTATTTTCCGTTTGAGGGATAGGTGATTGATATGTGTTTTTTTAGATTAAAGAAAAAGCGTGATTGGTCAGAATTTTTTTCTAAAATCTTAAAAGTAACCAATCAGCCCATAATCTGTTTTGCTAGAGAAAGCCCATTACTGTAATTATGGCCCAAAAAGCATCGATATATTAAAAACCTAAACAACTTCATCCTCAACTTTAGGGTTTCTATTCGCCGCTCGCTCAGGTTATCTGCCGACCTCTCTTACCTTCTCAGCTTCAATTGCTTTCTTCGTTTTCTGGGTATTGAATGATGTTGATAACTGTTTCTGTAGAAGATTGATTCTTTGCCATTTTCTCCAAAAGGGACAAAATATCGTGAAATATATATGTTTTTTTAATGTTGATTGATTAACCTCTCATGATTTGAATCATTGTTTTGGTAACTGAGATTACTCTTGTTTTAACTGATTTGCTTTTCTTGGTTTAGCAGGTTTCGTGTAAAGGATCTCTCTTGAGTAATGTCTCCAGCTAAAGGTTCTGTTTTTCTCATTGTTATCTGATCTGATTCTTTTTGCGTCATATTACTTTGTTCATCAATACAGTGATTTAACTTAATAATAAAATGCTTTCTGAAATGTGTGATTCTTAGATTGCCCTGTTCATGTTGTATTTTGATCATTGCATCTTATCTTATTCGGGTAGGTTTCGTTTGTCTTTTATTTTACCTAAGTTCAATTTTTTTCAATAAAAATGTAATTGTATTCTTGAATATGCTCTTTTAACCAGCAGAGTCTTCGTGGTGATTGCCCTCATACTGGTTTCCATGAACTTATCCTTGTAAATTACAAACACCAATTTTATGTATTCTTGTCTTCTGTTTAACTAAACTGAAATTTTAATGAAGTCACTCATGTCCAGTTCAGTTTTTCTAAGCTTTCTTAATTGGTTCGATTCTCCATTACTTTTTTGCAGTTGATGTCACCAAGAAGGCTGACCCAAAGGCTAAGGCCTTGAAAGCTGCGAAAGCAGTGAAATCAGGCCAAATCGTTAAGAAGAAGGCCAAGAAGATCAGGACAAAGGTGACTTTCCACAGGCCAAAGACATTGACTAAGCCTAGAGACCCAAAGTACCCACGAATCAGTGCAACTCCAAGGAACAAATTGGATCATTACCAGATTCTCAAGTACCCTCTCACTACCGAATCCGCCATGAAGAAGATCGAAGACAACAACACCTTAGTCTTCATTGTCGACATCCGTGCTGACAAGAAGAAGATCAAAGATGCTGTCAAGAAGATGTATGACATTCAGACCAAGAAAGTCAACACCTTAATCAGGTACACACTTGAAAACATAGAATTAGAGAGATTGGTTTAAATACTAAAAATGTAAACATTGAAGATGAATGTTTTGTTTGTTGCAGGCCCGATGGAACGAAGAAGGCGTATGTGAGGTTGACTCCTGATTATGATGCTTTGGATGTGGCTAACAAAATCGGGATCATCTAAATGTATCATTCTCACTCTGTGGTTTTACTTTTGTGGGGTTAAACAATTTCCTGTTTTTTTCACTTCCATGTCTCAGTTTTGCTAGAGATTTTAAGATATTATCATCCCTTTGTTAATGCTTAATCCTTCGATTCAAATATTATGTGTTGGATGCATAATATTTTTCTTCTTATTGATCCCGGTTAATTCTGGTTTAATCGTACCCTCGTATTAACTAACTCAAAATTCAATTCGAACATTGGGTCCCATCTCTTTATATTCTAATGCCGAACTCTAAACTTAACTATATTTTCTTTTGTCCGCAGCTATCAATATATTATTCCAGAGATGTTTCCAAAATAGTAAAAATCAATTATTTGGATCCAATCCCTAAACTCAAAAACAGTATCCAATGACTCCAATCGTGGTCACTGTTGACGATAAGCTCGTGGTCCTATTTAATAAAATAATTATTATCGGTTGCTGCCAAATAAAAAAAGAGAATAAAAATCTCCGCTTCGTAAACATGGGATTAAAATAGTAAAATAATAAAAAGTAATAATTAGTTTAGTGGATAGCCACGTTAGATTGTCGTTTAGGTTTAGAGACAACGCTTTTATAATCTGTGTTATGCACTTCTCCTTTCTCCATCAAGAGACAATATGAGCAATCATCAAACTGTGAGATACTTTTCTCTCATTTGGATCTCTCTCCAAATTACCGTTAATTTAACTATTAAATTTTGATTTTGTGTTATCTTCTTCATCCATGACTCCATCGAAATTGTCAATCATGTATTTCTCTCTTATTTATTTAACCGAAATTATTTGGTTTTTTTTTTTGTCTTTACTGGAGAGAAGCAGGTGTTGAAGCAATTGGAGCCGTGGTGTGAACTTAAAGACAAAGTGGTTCTTGTGACAGGTGCTTCCTCTGGTATAGGAAGAGAGATCTGTCTTGATCTGAGCAAAGCTGGCTGTAAGATTATTGGAGCAGCACGTCGTGTCGATCGTCTCAAATCTCTATGTTCTGAAATCAACAGTTTCAATTCAACCGGAATCCAAGCCGCAGCTCTTGAGCTTGACGTTGCATCTGACGAAGCCACCATTCAAAAAGCGGTTAAGGAAGCTTGGGAAATCTTTGGAAAGATCGATGTGTTGATCAACAATGCCGGAATCAGAGGCAATGTCAAGTCCAGTTTGGATTTGTCCGAGGATGAATGGGACAATGTCTTCAGGACCAACTTAACCGGACCTTGGTTAGTCTCCAAATACGTCTGCATCTTAATGCGCGACGCTCAATGCGGTGGCTCAGTGATTAACATCTCATCGATCGCGGGCCTTCACCGTGGTTTGTTGCCCGGCGGACTCGCCTATGCTTGTTCCAAAGGCAGTGTTGACACTATGTCGAGGATGATGGCAATTGAGTTAGGTGTTCACAATATTAGAGTGAACTCGATAGCACCGGGACTTTTCAAATCAGAAATCACACAAGGTCTTATGCAGAAAGAGTGGCTGAAGAACGTGACCGACCGGACTTACCCGTTAAAGATGCAACAGACCGTGGATCCGGGACTTACATCTCTTGTTCGTTATCTAATTCATGACTCTTCTCAATATGTCACCGGGAATACATATATTGTTGATTCCGGAGCTACACTCCCCGGAGTGCCCATATTTTCTTCTCTCTGAAATCTGAACTCCAAAATCTATTTCTTATGCAATAATAAGTGAATACTACATCTACACATTCTCCTACGCTTTAAGCTTTACTTACATCATCCATGTTTTAGCGAGAACAAACTGGCACACAACTACAGGGAAAGACGAAAAGAAGAAAAACAAGGCTCCGAAATGATTTACCACGCTTCTAAAATCGTCGGATTCAATAAACAAAATCGATGTACCTTGGAGAACGAAGCAGTGATCATGACCTACTTCTGATGCTTCCTCCCCAAAAAAGAATAAGCAGAGCTCCAACACAATGGAAATCTACATCTATAAGCCTATTTGCTACAGAACAAACCGTGGTCGTATAGTTTTCTTTTTAGCATTTCGTGTTCCTCCCGAGAATCATTGATTGAAGATACCATAGTCATTTCCAAACTCTATATCAGTCGATGTTGGCGTAGCCCTTTACCGAAATGTGGTTGCATCAAATGGACATACAATCCATTCTTTGCTGCTAAAGAATCATGTGTACCTTCCTCTACTATTCTCCCTCCATTGAGAACCACAATGTTATCCACATGTCTCATCACAGCCCCTCTATGCGCTATCAAAATCGTTGTTTTGTTCCCCTTTATCAATGTGTCAAGAGCTTCCTGCACAACCCGACTTGATTCAGATTCAATAGACGAGCTTGCTTCATCTATTAAAATGATGAGAGCATTCTTCAGCACTACCCGTGCTATCGCTATTCTCTGTTTCTGTCCCGGGGTAAGTTCCACGCCTCTCATCCCGACATGTGTGTCATAACAGTGTAGATGTTTCTAACAGCATCTAATAGAAAGATGCCTTTCTATGCATCTCCAGTATGCCTTTTGAGAATCCAGCAAGCCACAGTTTCTGCAAATTCGTTTTGAGGATGATTAGAATGTAGTGTCGGCTGAATAAACAAACATTTTTGGGAATGAGATGGCAAGAAACAACAAATCACTACTTGAACTGGAAAAGTATTGCAAAATCAGAAACATATCTGGACTGTTCTCTTCATCATCGAACCATCCAACTTGCATTGCTTTTAATATCAGGGAAATTAATAAACTGAGGCATGTAAAACTAGTTAAAATGTGGTGAGGTAAATTATAATGGATAAAATTTTCCAGTACCTGAGAACATCATCCTCCGAACTCTCTCGGTCATTTTCTCCCCCATTATACCAAAGTAGACGTCAGCTCATTATTGTCTCCACGAACAGCTGAGTGGTGCATCTAAAATCACAAGTCATAGTACCTAACGTCGGAATGATGCTACTTTTTCCAGAACCATTTCTACCAACAAGTGCAACTGCTTTTTTAGCAGGAACCGTGAGGTAAAATCCACTCAAGATTGGAATTTCAGGTCGTGACAAATAGCTGAAACACACATTCCGGAACTCAATTATTTCCTTGAACAGAAGCCAGCACAGCTCCCTCTTGATTAGCCGCAGAGGATGAACGAGTTATCATCTCAAAAAGTCTATACGCATCAATCCTTCCTTGATCAAATGAATACAATTCTGTAGCAGCTTGATTTAAACCCCTGGGCAACAGAATTATAATCTAGACATTATATATCTATGTAATAGTCTGAGAAAGACAACATCAGTAGAATCTGAAGCTAACAGGCCACTTAAAATAACAGCAAAAAGAGCTGTGCTAAGATTTCTCCACCATTTGCTCTTCCATCGGTGACAAAGAATCGTCCAATCCAAAGTTGCAGCGCACACGAGCAAATACCAAGCCCATAAGTAAAGCCAAGTCCCAGGCCTTGCACAAAACTAATCAATATACCATATCTCAGGGTTGCTTGAAGGGAAGGGAGGTTGCATATGAATATTTTGCAAGAGTTTCATTTGTAAAGGCATATAAAGTCCTAATGTAAGAGATCGCCTGAATATTTAGGATAATTCCTTCCAAGAGTTAGAATATTCGCACCAGATTTTAGCTAAATAGATAGATCTAAAAGTTCATTTCGGCTGGAAAATGGGACCTGTAGGGTACACATAATCATGCATAGACTACAGTGATGCAATATCCAATTCATACATGTTCAGAATTAACTTGCATCCATTGGTCTAGATTTTGAGATGAAACTGGACGAAATTTTAGTTGATCCTTGATTGCAGTAGATATCATGGAATCTAGTGGAGTAACCTAGATATTCTTGCCTAACTACAATCATAAACCCCATGGATTCTGTCTACCATTTTCTGAACTTAACGCAAGAAGATTGATTAAATCAGAGCAAAAAACAAGAAAAGATGCTGAACTTTGTGAGCCTAACTCTACCTTACATATGCAGGAAAATACAGTTTGACACCAACAAGTCACAAATGTCTATAAGAAAATTGATTCATTTCAAATGGTTTACAAGTTTAGTTTTTAACTTCCAGTTTTCATAGTTCAAGAGTTCAGCGATCAAATTGCCACCAACAAACTTCAAGTTTGGAATTGCAGTGAAGAGAAAATCTTGATGCTTATTCCATAATCTCCCAATAAACTTAGCAATCATAATACCTGTTCAGCGATGCCAGCTGCTTCAGCATATGCATCTTGTATGTTCTCAGCAAGTCTATGGAGAAATATATTTGATATGCCTCCTGCAGCAACAATGGAAGGACCAGTGGCTAGTGTAATCAGCGCAATTTCCCAGCAGTTGACAAATCCAATAACAAGTCCACTGATAAACGTAGCCATGTTATGAATATAATTTCCAACCTGGAAGTCCAAGATCACGAAGAAGATTAGAGAAATAGCAAAAAGAGTACTACTCACTGAAAAATAAAGATATGGAGGAGAAAATTAGAAATTCGAGTCAACATGATTGGAGCTGGACGGGCATACTTTTACACTTAAAGCTGACTGATGAGTAAGACATCACTCAGAACTTGGCTCACAAGATCCCCATTATACCATATGTATCAAAGAAACTCATATCCTGATTCAATAGTACTTGAACATACTTGGACCTGATCACAGCAGTCTCCCTCTCTCCAGTCAGTATCCAGCAAGACACCTCTATTATAAGGAACATTTAGTAATAGTTGCGGGTAAGATGCATACAATAAGAACTTATATGTATGTTAAGTAAAAAATCTACTTACCAATCCAACCAGAAATGAAAACACCTCCAGCAATGTACACGATAGTCAGGGAAAGCTGCACAATGAGCATAAGTAACTTTGAAGAACACGTAATTCGGATATGATTACTGAAAAAGCAAACATCTACAGAGAAACACTTAAGCAGAGATGCCTTGTTCGTACCAATCACGAAACTGAAGCTCAACTGTTCAAAACACTCTCTCCAGCTAACTCAACCTTCTAATCCAGCAATGACATACACATAAACCAATCCATTCCGAGCTAAATTATGAGTTGTCAAAAGCTTAACTAACCTCAACGAGTCGATCAAACTGATCCTCAGATCTCTGCTGAATCGATTCATTGGAGAAAGCAAGGACCTCAACGATCTTTGCAAAGTAGTGCAAGTAGACGATTTTTTTAGATATTTTCTGGTGAACTGATTATCAACTTTTTTTAAAAATGTCAACTGATAGATTGTCAAGAGTTTTAAATTCGTAATTTAACTTTGATTTTCTTGTAAACTAGAATGCTAATTTTTTTAAATGAACTAGTAGACTTAATAATTTCTGCAAATTTTATGAGAACACAAAAAATAACAGATACATCTCTTTTTTTACAGTCAGTATAAGCGAACTTCAATACAATTTATTTTTCTCCAAGAAAAAATGAACAGTCATTATATACGAAATTCGTTATACTGAAACTTTTTTTTTGTTTGGGTAAAAAATACTGTAATTTTCTTTTACGATTCCCTTAAAAAGAGTGGTGTTGTTCTTTCTCTGGTGCCAAATTATTGTAGAGTCGTAATCGACTCTTCTCTTGTGTCATCGTTGTAGTGGTGAAAATGTGCCGGTGACGGGGAGAATAGTGCTACCACAAGTGAGACTATCAATTCTTTGAGACGACCATATATATATATATATATATATATATAATTGGAAAAGCCTACTTTTCCCACAAAACTTGACAGAGCATTTGGTCTGTTTCATTTTCTGCCTTTTTCATAGCTGTAACATCATAGACTATAAATTTATAAGCCTTTTTCGTTAACAGCCAAAGTTAACAAAACTGTGATGTTATGAAAATGAAGTTAGGTTAAGAAGAAACGAGAGAGAGAAGTAAGAGGCAAGTCAGAGTATTGAATCTCTTTTAATGGAGAAGAATATTGTTAAGGGAAAGAGAGAAGAAGAAGAATGGACAAAAAATACAAGAAATTTGGCTTTCTCAAAACAAACAGACAATCAACCAAACCAAACTTGATATTCTCAAACAGTGATCTTGAAGGAATCTACCACAGTGTGAAGCCTATCTTTCATCTTCTCCCACCTCCTCTCATTTGCCCCTGTCGTCAATGTGTAGAAGTTTCCTGCACAGCAAAAACGCCATTTTACCGATGAATCTTTAGACTCCAAGAAAATCAAGCTCTTGAATAAACATGGCATCCACTCACTGGTTTATTGAGCATTGGATACCACAGTGTATATCAGATTATATATGTTTTAAACTCGAGAAAAACAGATATCATTGTGAATTCATGGAGATGACATATATACCATTGAAAACCGTGATTGTACCGAGAGCATGGCGGGTGTAATTTCTAGCCTGAACAGTGAACTCGAACTGATAATAAGTCTTCCCATCTACATCATGCTGCAGCAATTGAAACAAACCACTCTTTCTATTACACTCAAGATCATCCACTAGATGTATATATAGTTAAAAAGTAAACAGAAGAAAGCTATCAAAAGGAACAGACCTCTGATGCATCAATAAGGGTTGTTTTCTGATTTGGAGGAGCTAAAACTTTCTTTATCAGTGTTTCAGCTATCTGTGACCAAACCAAGTTCAATCATTTGAGAGAGTTCAACCAAAAAAACAAAACAAGAATTACATTTCTAATCAAAGGAACAAAACCTGCTTAGGAGGGCCAAAGTCTTTGATAGTCTGTTTACTAGTTGGGACCAAATTTACACTGACGCTTTCTAACGGCTCAATCACGTCTTTGTATACCTTGTCTTGACCTTCAATCACAACTTCCTGAAACAATTCAAAACCAAAAGAGACCATACATCGTAAGTCTTTGTAATGTCGGTTGTGTTCAAAACCAATCAAAAGTGGAGAATTGATACCTGCCAACCAAATGGATAGAGAAACGAATATGCATCCTTATTATCTGAGACAGCAAGGAATCCTTTTTTGCTTTCTGCAGAAACTGAGCCATATCAATCCTCTTAGGATAACATTTCAAAATTAGCTAGAGCTGTCAAACGCAAATCTGAAACTCAGAAACAACTTATCAAGTGTTAATTTGACAAAATTAAAAAAACCTTACATGTTACTGGAGCTCTACTAAGCAATGAGATCCAAGGAGCAACAACACCGAATGTTACCACCAGACGTCTCTGACATTTATCTGAAACCAAAAAAAAAAAAAAAAACTATGTAAATGTTTTTTTCAATTAACATTCAAACAAAGAATCACGACCAGAGTAATTTGCAAAATGTAATTAGTAAAAAAAGAAAACACAAACCTTGAAGATCAGAAGAGGAAGAAGAAGATTGCTCAGCACGTACAAGAAATGAAACTCCTCTCCTAGAGCAAGGAACACCAAATCCACAGCTCTGTAATTAACAACCCCAAGAAGATTGGTTATTATTAGATATAGAAGCAATTCACTTGAAGAAGAGAAGAAGAGCGAACCTTAGGGATGGAGATTGGCGAAGAAGGTGAAAGCTTCAGGGAAGCCATTGGCGAATTTGATGAGAAAAGTGTATATGTGGTAGAGAGATCTTTCTTGTCCCTTATGGATTCGCTTCTTTCTCAGCTTTATCTACTTTGAAACTTCCCTGACCTTTTAATGTTAGGGGGATGTATTAAAAAAAGGAAAAATTACCAAAAATAAAAGGGCTATTTACAAAATAAACCTCACAAATAATTAGTCTTTGAAAGATAACCCTGTTACAATCGATGTATGCAATTACAACCGCTGCCGCAACAAACTAGCAAGTCTTTCTTTCATATAGTTGATTAGATTTAAAGATAAGGATATAACTAAGTGGACATCTTATATTCTTATTGTTTGTAAATAATTAAACAAAACTAAGTGACGCTGATGCAATACCTTGAACATGACTTACAATGAGGATATTAGTATTAGTAGTGAGGATGCGGAGTTGGGATACTATTCAACTTTGTGTGATATGTGGTGAGTCTGACAAAATTACTTATATTTTGTTTATCCTTATAACTATGTGTTATGGTTTAAAGTGATGGATGATTTATTAAGAACTCAAATAGTTCCAAATTAAGAAATAACTATGAACCAACTAGTTTTTTTACTTACTAGATGAATATATATTTTTTTATTTGTTTAATCATATTTGAAAGAAAAAATACAATAGTATCCACAACATGGCGTACCATCCAATTAGCCATATTGACCGTATTATCGACAAAACGATTTAAAATCGTCTTACTGCACTTTGATAAAGCGGAAATCCTCAGTATTACATGTTAGTTTTATGCCTACAGAATCTGTTAATGTGGCTTCCAAAAAAAAAAACATGTTTGTCAAAGTATTCATTTGTTTCTGATTTTAGTTTGTAAATATTCTTTAACACATTGATTTATAGCATAATAGTACACAATTTTTTGGTGAATCGAGTGTTCCTCACATAAAATGGTGGTGCGTCTGAAGGAGAAGAGATAATGCTCAAAGACAGCTAGAGTATTCCGTAGCAAGAAGAATATATCCATATGGGTATGTATTCTCATTCTTTAGACATGATATAAAAACTAGTTAGACACATAGACTTCCCTTTTTGTGATTGGATACATCGTTTTTTTATACTGTTTAAAACATCTCAAGATATCTCTCGTGTTACATTTTGTTGTTGTTTATAAATTACGGGCTTGGAGCCAAACATGTAATGTCAAACATGAGTAGTTGTTCTCTAACTTTCCAATCTCTAACATATAAAATTTGACAGAATTTTTCTATCGCTTATTTCTTATTTTAAAATTTAGCTATTTTTAAATTCACTTTGTAGTTTTGGAAATTTTTAAAATATGTCAATAAATTTACTACTGTTTGTATTCTTTTAAGTAAGGTGTTAGAATATCCAAATCGAAAAAAATCTGGAAACAAATAATCAAAAATATTTAGTTCTAGTGTATTACAAAGTAATTTTCCATTTTCATCTTTCATTTTTAGGTTAATTTTTTTCTTTAAATAAATTCAGATTAAATTCTTTGAAAATAAAATCGCTAAATTTTTTCCCAAATTATACTTTATTTATTCAAAGTCTTTTTTTGTTAAAGGATTTTCAATTTAGAAACATAAGAAAAAAAATTACAGAAGCCTAGCCCAAGATCCAGTATTGTTTTAAGAAAATGAAACAAGAGAAAGAACTAAATTGAACCAAGACTTGGAACTGAACCAGAACTAGAAGGAACTAGAATCAAACCAGTAGGTAACTAATAAATGAGTTTGTTAAGTGAAATTGTTGGCCAACCACCAACAACCCGATAGGCCAAAGAGATCACAGATCAGAGTTGTCACCCTTGAAAAGCTTCTAGGGTTAGGTCACATACGAGATTGAGGCGAAGTGATGCTCGAGAACCACTGATGCAGGAGATCCGAGGCAAGGAAAGGGTTTGAGTCGCGGAGACTAGAGTTTAAAGAGTTTTGATTATTTTTTGCAGCCACAAAAAGAGTTTCATATATTCTGCATAAAATAAATCAAAATTAGTTAGACTTCTCTCTTTTGAAAATTTGTACAATTCTAAGGCTAGGTCATTTGAGTATCTTTAGTTATAGTCTCTCATTAAATATCTCACTAATAAAAAAAGATAGAAAGTAAGAATAAGAAAATATAAATAAGTCTCTCACTTGAGAACCTTTAAAAACATTTATAGAGTCTTATTTGACACATATATTAACATTATTGGTTTTAAAATTTCTTTATAATTTAAAATTTAAATAAATAACTAAATTATATTAAAAATTATTAAAATTATTAAAATGATATATTTAAGAGTTTCTACCCAATACGGCTACTATTAGAACTTTTCTTAAGTGAACTCAAATCCCAATATAGGATTTAACTGAATGAACGCAATATATATATGTAGTGTTTTTTGATAAAGGAGTAAAGGTTGTTTAGCACAAAAATAAAAGAATAACTGAGACACGTGAACTAATTTTTAAGAATGATTCATAATTTCATAGATTAGGCAAAGAAAAAAAAACAAATTTAATATTATTCTGACATGAGTATTTTGCCATGCACATCAGACAACGAGTCTTATTGATCCATATTTATCTATTAATTAGTAAAAATATTTTGGTGATGAAACTATAGTAATATTTAGCAAGCAGTATTAGTACAAACGCAAGAAAACTGATAAACATAGCAACTACTACAACGCCAATTAAAAGACATTGTGTTGTCCTATTGCTTTAAAAGCTGCTACACATAAATCTTTTCAGCCTTGCTGCTGCCGTAAGGACACCTTCGATTTTTGAAACCCTCCGCCTTCATGCACTCATTCGGTTTAAGGGGATGGGCGTCCATCTCTGTAATTTTATATGAACCCCACGACATTTAAATAAACAACTGGAGACGCAACATATTTATAACTAAACTATGATTTAGAACCTCTTTCCTAGATTTTATTTTGATTGCAGTACTATGTTTAGCAATCAAAGTTTTAAATTTCGCAAGTAACCAATCAAAACTAAACACAAATTGATATATTAGCTTGAATCTGACTCAAAATAAATAACATGATAACACAAGAAACATGAACAATGTAGCAGATCTCATGATTTGAAAATGATAAAAAATTGCCTTTGGTTGTATTCAGAAAGTGATGCTTTGTCTTAATCTACTTATAGATACATCACTTTGATTTTCAACACTGATAGTAAATATTCAACACTTTTATTTACGATTAGTAAAATTATAGGTGACCAAATTTTATAAGTAATTAATCAAAATTAAGCAATGTTGACGCAGTACCTTGTCAATTTGGTGAACAAAAATATAAAATTTCCGTAAAATTGTTCCTCACATGAAATGATGGTGCAATTTATGCGTTTTCATTCTTTTAATTACGATGAACAGTTCGGGCTCTTTGTTGGAGCACTTTACTCTTTTCAAAGCCCAAAAAACTATAAAAAGAAAAACAAAATGCACATGGTTAAAAATACATCCCCCATATATATATATTCTTGGGCCAGTGTTCCTTACAGACACATGAAGCCTGGCCCATATCTAGGTCGTGTCAAAATCATCCATTAGGGTTCCTTTGGCGGTGTTGACTCACTCAGTGAACATGGTGCTGTCGAACAAGAAGCTGAAGCAGAAGATTCGAGAAGATTTGGTTAAATCATTATCGGTCTCAGTAGCCGAAACCAATCAAGATTCCGTCTCGAACTTGCAATCTCAGTCACTGAAAGAGCTCCTTGATTCGGCCAGCCACAAACCCAGATTCTCAAAGAGAGAGAAACGAAGAAAGAGCGAAACTTGCGCTACAGAAGACCAACCCATTGACGGAATCCGCGAGAAGGAAGTTGAGAATGGTGCTGGGTCAAGCCAGAAAACTGATAAAAAGAAGAGAAAGAGAGGTGAAGAAGAAGGCACTAAGGAAGGCGAATTAGGTGAAGAAGAAGGAGATGAAGGCATTAAGGAAGGGAAAAAACCAAAGAAGAAAAAGAAGAAGAAGAAGAAAAGAAAGGCAAAGGAAGACAATTTAGAAGACAAGGTTAAGGTAGACGAGATTCAAGTTAATACAGAGAAGTAAGTATGTTCATTTAAACTCTGATGATGTTTGTAATTATGTTTCAATTTTATGTAAATTGATTTTGTGTCTTCTTCATGTTTTGTTTTCAGTAAAGAAGAAGAAGAAGATGGGGTTGTTCCTAAAAAGTTATATGTTGGGGGTATTCCTTATCAGAGTACAGAAGATGAGATTCGTAGTTACTTCAGAAGCTGTGGAGTCATCACAAAAGTTGATTGCAAGATGCGTGCTGAGGATGGGGCATTCACTGGAATTGCCTTCATCACCTTCGAAGTAAGTTTTTGATGCTACAACAACATTTGTGTTTCTCTTCCTATGTCTTGCTTTAGATTCATTTTTAGTTGTCTAGGCATTGATTTGTTTCTGTAAGAACATAAGTCTTCTTTGATTTGGGTTTAGCGTTGATTTAGTTTCAGAGAAATCATCAAGGCTTCTTTGATATACTGTCATAGTGGCATTAGACTGTATTGACATTTTTATTTTCGTTTCATCTCTACAGAGTGAAGATGGCACGAAACGTGCATTGGCTTTTGATAGAGCTGCTATGTAAGTAATCTATAGGCGTGACTGAAATATTTAAGGCTTCCTTGTTCACATTTGATATGGTTGAGTAATCGTTTTTACTTTACTATCAGGGGTGATCGATTTTTGACAATCCAGCAATATGTAAAAACCACTCCTTCCATTTCCAGAAGAAACACATCTTCTGGCTTTGCTCCAGAAATGGTGGATGGCTATAACAGGGTATACATTGGGAATTTAGCCTGGGACACAACAGAGCGTGACATACGAAAACTCTTCTCTGACTGCGTAATAAACTCAGTTCGGTTGGGGAAAAACAAAGAAACAGGGGAATTTAAAGGGTACGCTCATGTGGATTTCAAGGATAGTGTCTCTGTGGCGATTGCGCTGAAGCTGGATCAGCAGGTTATTTGCGGAAGACCTGTGAAGATCTGTTGTGCCCTTAAAGAGAGAGCAGCAGCAAATATTAGTACAGATCCTACACCTGATGAAACGAACAAGATGGAAGAGACTTATACTGCTGCTGATCCAATACCTGCTTTCGCTGTGTCTAACGAAGTTAATAATGGAAACTACTTTACACCCATGGTTAGCAGTGGTAAGATCAAAAGGAGGGTTTGTTATGAGTGTGGAGAAAAGGGTCATCTTTCTACAGCGTGTCCCAAAAAGCTTCAACATGCTGATGATCAGGCAAACTCAAAGCTGGGTCAAGAGACGATCGATGCAGGACCGGTTAGGCAAAGCTATGCTCTTCTAAAGAACAATGGTGATTCTTACTACATGAATGAGAGATATGCTGCTACAGATAAAGCTAATAATGGAAGCTTAGAATCCGCGGTGAGCACCGGTAAGATCAAAAGGAGAAACTGTTACGAGTGTGGAGAAAAGGGTCATCTTTCTACTGCTTGTCCCAAGAAGCTTCAAAACACTGCTCACACAAACCAAAAGCTGGATCACCAGACTGTTGAGACAGGATCTATTCAGGTAACAAGCTATAGTCTTGAAAAGAAAGCAAGAGACACTGAGAACAATGGTGTTTCTTACATGGATGAGACATATGCTACTGGTGTGATATCCGCTGCATCGACAAATGGAGCTAATGATGGAAACTTAATAGCCGTGGTTAGCACTGGTAAGATCAAAAGGAGAAACTGTTACGAATGTGGAGAAAAGGGTCATCTTTCTTCAGCTTGTCCTAAGAAGCAACAAAAGCAAGGCTAGTAATCCCCACACAGTAGCTCAACAAAGACAGCTTCAAACATTGTAACGAAATATTTGAAATTTTTTACATTTGAGGAATATGTAAGGACTAAGACCACTAGGTAGGAGAGTGGAGTTTTGGTCTTCTGTTAGAAAAAACCATAAGTTTATTATGTATTTTTTCATGTTTTCATAAAGAGTTTTGTTGATTTGATTTTTTATTAAATTTTATCATCTACATACTAATTTTAACCCAAAGATTTTTTTTTTCATCAACCACATTAATTAGGAAATCCGGACTAAGGATTGAAGATTACAAAAAAAAAAAATTATTCGAAACGGCTTTAAATTTTCTAAACGCTTTTGCAATTAATCAACAAAACAAGTAAAAAACAAAAAAAAAAACCATTGGCCACGTTTATTGTTTTGCTCTCATCACATAATCTCAAATCTCTCTCTCTCTCTCTCCATTGCATGCTTTAAGCACGAAACCCAAAACACTAATCTCTTTGACAGTCTTCTCAAGTTTTCGATTCATTTATTTGCTTTTGGGGGAGATTTAATGGGACCTATCAAAGTGATAAAGAAGAAGAAGAGAGTAGCAGAGAAGAAGGTTGATCGGAACATCTTGCTCGCTGCTGCTGCTACTGCTTCCGCTTCCACTGCTCTTCATAGCGGCGACTCATCATCTCAGCCGTTGGATTGGTGGGATGGATTCTCTCGCCGTATTTCTGGTATCTCTCGTTACTGTTTTTCTTTTGTGGTGGTTGTACATTGGCATCGTTTATGGTTTTTCGAAGCATTTTCCTAAATCGAACTACGAATTGTAGCTTAAGTTTATAGATTCGTTGGTTATCTAATCAATTTCATGGAAGTTACATTTTTGAATCTTGATTAGAGGAGCAATTTGTTGTGGGTTGTTTTAAGATGAGATATTTTTTTTGAGGAGAATCGTAAAAAAAAATATTGAGATTGAAATTAGTAATGTAGACTAAGAGATGTTCCTTAATCTTCTTACTTTGAAGATTCGAGTATGGTTTCGATCTATTGATTTGGTTAGTTTTTGGGTTTGTGGTGGCGCTAACTTAAGTGAACTATATTGTGATCTATGGAAAGGGTTTTAGTGGAGATGATGAAATTGTTCTTAAAACTGTTGAGGCTGAGTTTTTGGAGCCACTTTGAGGCATCTGGAGGACAAACTATAAAATCGATTCTTTTAAATTAAGCAACTTTTTTGAGTTATTGATAAGTCATTAGTTGCAAATAGCTCTCCTTTTGTAAATACACTTGTAGCTCGATGGTAATCAATTGATAGTTGCAGATTAGCTCTTCTGCTTTTGCATTCTTCTTTTAGTTTCCAATGTTGTACAAGCTTTGTAGTGATTTAAACAGTTATGGATCTGTATGATTCTTTTACAGTCACTTCATTTCCAAAAAATAAAATATGTCTTTGTATTGAATGAGTATTAAGCTAAATACATTTTGTTGATTTTTAGTTACTATGAGAATGTCATTTTTTTGTTTTTATTCTTTTTTTAGGTTCTTTGTCAGGGTCAACGGATCCAAAGACATTTGAGTCAGTTTTCAAAGTATCAAGGAAAACATTTGACTACATTTGCTCTCTTGTGAAAGACGATTTCACAGCCAAGCCTGCAAATTTCAGCGATTCAAATGGAAAACTTTTAACTCTCAATGACCGTGTAGCTGTGGCGCTTAGGAGGCTTGGTTCTGGCGAATCTCTCTCAGTTATTGGAGAGACCTTTGGGATGAACCAGTCAACAGTCTCCCAAATCACTTGGCGCTTTGTCGAATCAATGGAAGAGAGAGCACTGCATCATATCTCATGGCCTTCGAAATTCGATGAAATTAAATCAAAGTTTGAGAAAATTTCAGGTCTTCCTAACTGCTGTGCCGCAATCGACATTACACATATTGTTATGAACCTTCCGGCTGTGGAATCGTCAAACAAAGTTTGGTTGGATAGAGAAAAGAACTTCAGCATGATATTGCAGGCTGTAGTGGACCCTGACATGAGATTTCTCGATATAATTGCTGGTTGGCCTGGAAGTTTAAGCGATGACGTTGTCCTCAAGAACTCAGGGTTCTTCAAACTTGTTGAGAAAGGGAAGAGACTGAATGGGGAAAAGTTTCAGCTCTCAGAAAGAACAGAGCTAAGAGAATACATAGTAGGTGATTCGGGGTTTCCTCTTCTTCCATGGCTTCTCACTCCATACCAAGGGAAACCATTGTCGCTTCCTCAAACCGAGTTCAATAAAAGACACACCGAGACAAGAAAAGCCGCGCAGATGGGATTGTCGAGGCTTAAAGACAGGTGGAGGATACTAAATGGAGTAATGTGGATGCCTGATAGAAACCGGTTACCACGGATAATCTTTGTCTGTTGCTTGCTGCACAACATTCTTATCGATATGGATGATAAAACTTTGGATGATCAAACTTTGTCTCACCAACATGATTTGAATTACAGGCAACGAAGCTCCAAGCTTGTCGATGAGGCTTCATCGGTCTTGAGAGATGAGCTCTCTGATCAATTGTGGGGTAAAAATTATTCAGCTTGATTTCTCTTTGTCTCGGTTAGAGGCATTTCTGTAAAAGCTTCATTTGCTTCTGTTTTCTTTTGGTAATTTTGTTTAGCATTTACATTTTTCGTCTGATCGATTGTAATGTTATATTTTCGGGAAAATTCCATTAAAAAAAACCTCTAAGGTGGCTATCACTTCCAGTTTAAATCTCTGGGGTTTTTAACTCCCATTTTAAACTTTCAAAGTGACATTTTTGTTAATTTAAACCTTCAACGTGGCATTTCAGTTTGCGATAAACTTCGTTAACGGAAGTGTTAACTCCGTCATTTCTTATAAATTATTGTAAAACGAATGTTCGTCCAAATATAAGAATCTGATTACTTTGTGAATTTGATATCAACTAAATTGTCAGAACTCAGAACATGTCAAGGCTGGAAACAGCAATATTTTTGCTTTCAAATTTTACACTGGAAGGTGACCTTAATCTCCAATGATCTTCCAAGAAACAGGAAGATTCATGGAACTTTATACAGAGAATCAGTCGTAAGGAGTGTCATTGTCTTCTGGCTCATCTTCTAGCAGAAGCAGACTCGTTAGTCGTCTAGGAGAACCATATTCAGGAAAAACTTTGTTCACTAAGACATACCATCAAAGTAGATCGATTTAGAGCTCTTGTGTGATTCTCATCCTGCCATTGTTTTTTAAGCATTAATACTTGGGACCAAAATCTGAAATACCCTTATGGGTGAAAAAAAATTCCAATATACCCTTCTTCTATTTTTTCTTTTTTTTAATTACAAAAATAATAAAATTACGATTTTATCTTTAATAAAATCTGATTGTCGAACAATTCGGGTTATATACTTGTAATTGCAAGTGATACCAAGAAAAACATGGTAGCTCAGATGGTTTAAACCAGCAGCGCTCGCCCAGGGTTCGAATCTGCTAATTGTGGTACAACTGGTTTTTTGATTAGTACAACTATGACATAACTGGTACAACTAGTTTGACCGAAGAGTAATATAGTTTGACCGAAAAGATACAAGTGGGTACAACTAGTACAATTGGGTACAACTTTGTTGTATCTGGTGAGAAATATAAATACATATAGTTGTAATTGTAAATGATACTAAGAAAAACTTGATAGCTCAGATGGTAATGACTCTTATACAGAGGTCTTATACAGAGGTGAAGAGTTCGAATGTCATATTTGGTACAACTATATTTAAATTTTAATTTGAAAACCAAATGAGGGGTATTTTCGGGTTTCCACAAAATTGAAAGATATAAAGATTATTTTTAAATGGTTGAAGGGTAAAATAGATTGATGAAGGGTATAAAAATTAATTTGATGAGTATAAGGGTATATTAGATTTTGGTCCTAATACTTGAGAGTTGAAAGGCAATGAAAACAGAACTATAGGTGACTTAAAAATTAGAGGAAACTTACAAGACATTAGAAAGGGTGCAGGTGCATGAACCAAGTTTCCAGTTCTGCAGTATTTGGTGTTGGATTAAACTCTTTTGTCTCATTAGATTCATATCAAACGAATTACTCAGAGAAATCTCTACATCCTTGTACTAAGACGAACTGGAAGCTAAATCATATACAAATTAGTTAAACGAACATGTTTTCGATTTGAGTCACTTCAATTAAGGAACTCTATCATTCTTCCTCGGTTGTTTTTTTTACTGAAGAACAATCGAAACCCTAAAGCCCCAAATCGATTTTGGGAGTTTTTAATTTCGATTATTTAATTATTTAAGTTATTAAAAAGTATATTGTTAAATCTAATTATTTTAATTATTAAAATTACATTTTAATCGAAAAAACAAAAGAAATTAGCGTCTGGTTAAAAAAAATGATAGAGTTAACACTTCTATTAAAGAAGTTTACTGTTCCATCATCTTAAATATTCGTACGAACCGAAAGGTTACGTTAAGGGTTTAAATTAACAAAAATGTCAATCTTGAAAATTTAAAGTGAAAGTTAAAAACTTTGGAGATTTAACTTTTAGCCATCTTGAAATTTTTTTTATGAGATTTCCCTTATCTTTTCTACGAGATTTTCCCTTATATTTTCTGTATTCTTTTGTGAGACAACTATAAATGTGTATTTCGTCCAGACCGTCAAGTTTTCATCGCCGTCTAAACACATTGCAATTGTCACTATAGAAGGCTGCAGCGACTGATTTATTGAACATTAATTAAGATAACATAAAACAAACAACATTATCGCAAAAATATCATGAAAATAGAAAAACATAACAATTATGTTTTAACAATTATCTTCCTAACTGTTATGTCATAACTTCCTATCATGCTTTGTGAATTGTTTTGTCGTCTATGATGAAATGACAATGAACATTGGTTTGTGCTTCGATTGATCATTATAGAAGACAACTTTAAATAAAAAATTACGTTATTGTAATCATTTTTCTTATTGACTTTTTAAACGATACAATGGAGGATTTGGTGTGCATGAGAAACAACTAAAGAAGAACATTCTAGATCTCTAAGTTTAAAACATTTTAAACAAAAGGACTAAACAAGTTACAACTAATACAGATTGACCAAAAAAAAAACAGTACATATTAAACCAAAGATCTCTCAATCTCGTTTTCAACCTTATTAAGAGCTTTTAACTGATAAGCGACAATGGCTTCTAAAGGAATGGAGGAAGTATCACCCATCTTCTTGGATACTTTGGTTTTCCATCTTTTCCATCAAATATCTGCAATACCATTATCCAAAAATTCACAATAAGAACCACCAAATAGGCCAAAGTTTGAAACTTTTTCAGTTCCGGCAATCGAATAGGCTTGAAAAAAAAAATCTTGTTTACCTTTCTCAGACGACTGTGCTTCCCAAGAGCCCAATTGGTCATGATTAGAGCGGCAACAGCGAGGAAGACGTATCCTGCAATGGTCTGAGTGGCGATATTGAATCCTAACCATTGGTAAATCTCGGTCGTGTAATTGGCACATGTAACAATGTTGAAGAGGAAACCGCGTGGAATCTGGTATCCTCCAGACCCATTGGGGTCTCTAAGATTCCTCAGCAAAATGTGACAGTAAAAGTTTGCGACTTGGCAAACCAAACCAAACCCGAAACCAATCTTCATCTGAAGGTCACTGACCGGTGTGTACAAGGGATGGTTGATGTAATAAGCAATGTATGCACCAAAGCTCCAGTAATAAGCACAGTTCCTGAACACATTTCCGATTGGGGAGGTCGCGTGGCTGAACCGATGAACGAAAAAAGTTTCTAAGATCCGTTTGAAGTAGTGAAAGCACCAGTAGTACATAGCATACGTCTGGACTGGATGGATCACACGGTCCTCTCCATAGCCAAGGAATTTGTAAACAGGGAAGTAGTAAAAGACCGGGTAGATAAGGAGAGGGCCAAGATACTCGAAGAAGAAGAGCGTGCGGTAAGAAACTTGTGGACCCAAGTCTTTGAAGACTACAGTTAAAGAGTTGGTGTTTCCATCACAGTACTCTTTAAGTGATTTCTTGCTGCTGAGGACAACGGGTTTGTCCTTCGATCCAGAAGCCACAGGAAGAGTCAGTCTTTGCCTCGACGGGTAAAACTTCTTAGCTGTTGAAACAAGAAAACCCAAATATCACACCATTTAAAAACAATCCAGAAAGAATGAAATAGAAGAACCTTCTCTACACCATAATACATAAGTAAATCTATTCAAGATGTTAAGAAAAAAAGACTTGAAGCTCTCTGCTTAATACAAATACTGTAGAGAAAGAGATAAAAATATACAGTCAAATCATAACAGGGACACATTGATTACACCATGTAGTAAGAAGATTTGAGATATTGCCAATCACTATAACTTGGCTAACTACTTGGCATCTCAGGTGATTACTTAGCTAACTACTTGGCATTTTAACTTGGCATTTCAGGTTTTAATTTTAACTACTTAGTCTGTAACACATCTCTCCATTACATGGTGATTACTTGATTTTGATGAAGATAAGGATGAAGACTTACATTCCTTTCATTATTTTTTGTATGTTCTCACGATTAAGACAATGTATTTCTTTTTGTATCCCGTTAATGGAATGTAACTTTTTGTATTTTGAATTAGATGTGTATTAAAAATGTTTATGTATTGAATTAAGAAGTTTTTATATATTATTAGAATCTAATAAACGTGTGTAAAAAACTAATCCCTGAGTACTCCCCGATTAATTTCCGATTTTTCGGTTACTCGCTAGGCCCATACCAACCGCCCGACTCACGTCTAGCGTATTTCCGAACATTGCTATAAACCCAAAGCTTAAGCACTCCTCTTCACAATAAAAACATTATCAGATCTAAATAATCCTAAAGCTTCCACACAGATCTAAAAGGAGAGTATTCAACAAACACAAAAAATGCATATACATGAAATTGACACTAGCCTTAAAACACTCCCTTCATTCATTTGATCAGATTAGATCTACTTCAACATTCGAGAAGCTCAATTTTCTAGTAAAAATGAAAACTTTTGAAACTTTACCTCTCTTATGAAACGCTTCTTGCAGATCAGCAACTGTCGCCTGCGAATAACAAATCAAACAAATTCGAATCAAAAACCAAAACTTTCAAGATTTCTCAATCTGATCAAGCAAAACTAAAAGACGATCATTTTAGAAACAAACCCACTAATCAGAACAAAGAAGCAGATCGGAGAAGAGTACCGAATCGGGGAGGTCGAGGGGACCCTTGAGAACTTCTCTGCCGCTGCGGGAGACGACGGTGACCTTCATAGCTTTAAGCGGAGGAAACGAGGAAGACCCAAATGAGGAGATTGAAGAGAGAGAGAGAGAGAAGGGAAAATAAATAGAGAGGACGAAGATGAGAGTGAGCATTGAAGAGGGATGTAGTTGGGAGTGGGAGAGCTAACTATCTCCCAACTTATGCTAATGGGACCATATTTGTTGCTACCATACTCTTCTGCACCTTTTTTTTTTGTTTTTAGTCCAAATGTTAACATTTGTTGCAATTCTCATATCGTGCCTTTGGTTAGCCTTGCCCATTCGGGTATTCTGGTCCGGTTTAGGTAAGAACCGATTGGGTCCAGAGATTTTTGATAAAGAGGTTTTGAATCAGATTCGGGTCAGTTTTTCATGAGACGATCATTTTAAAACGTATCATAAATAGACTAAGAAGTTAGGAATTACCTTATATCTCCCATTCGGAAAAAATGAGATAAGAGTAAAGAGAAAGAATCCTCGTCATTGTCGTTAAAAAGATGTAAATAATAAATGCTAACTCCTTTAACCATATGGAATTAGTGACTTGTTGGTCAACTAAGTTTGCTTCGCCATTTATCAATAACAAGCCACAAGTATTGAGATAGGTTTACTCCGATGCAGCTAAACAAATGTTCGACATTCGTGATTAAAGGTTCTTTTAACGTTTTATTTTTGGATAATAAATGTGAATTCTCACATGAGAGAATATTTGCGTAATAGACTAATAGTTTATGGAGATATGACAAAAATAGAATAACATCACATACCGTACGTTGATGACTCTCAACTCGTATTACAATCACATTCACCCAAACTCAATCACATACGGACTCTAATCAAGGATACTCGTCAAGAACACAAAAGGCTCAAGATAATATGCATAATATATATATTTACAAAGAATTGATTGTATCAATTCAGAGATTATTAGTATGTGGTTGGGATTAGGTTTACCGCAAAAGATCATCAATCGGATAATGACTGTAATGAAATTTACATGATATATATAAGCAAGGATACTAATGGCCATTGTTAATTGCCCAAATTATCCCATTTACAAATATACTAAGGCGACAACATGCAATATTCAAACACCATTTAATGTACAATCAGGTATCACTAACCATACAAATATTCATCAATTTACAATAAGCAAAAGATTCTTCTTAGAAAACAAAACTTTTTCAGTGTAAAAATTATCTAATCTACCGCAACTTAACTATTAATCTATTATACCCTACAATTGTGACTTTGAAAACAGGTGTACAAGTGGAAACACCAGGTCAAGCATAAAACACTTAAGCAATAATTAGAAAACCGTATACCAGTTGAATAGATTATGGTTATCTTTTCGACCATGTCATATTAAATTTTGCAGCCTTAATTTCTCATGTATATGAAAATATGCGCATGTTCTTGTTGAAATCTAGGAATCTTCTACTATAGAATGGCACGTGAAAACGATTTCCATCTAAATGCTATTTCAATTTTTCCCACTTTAAAAAATCTTGAAAATTAAGATCAAATTATATGAGTACATATTGTATCATAGTTTATAATATATTGTGTGTGTAGATGTGAAATATGGATGCAGAATTTTTTTATTTTTTTTTTAAAGCTGCAGAGAAGGTGTTGCTTTACAACCATGAATATGGGCTCATGAGATGTACACTACAGGTAAGTGAAGATTCTTTTTAGTTGCATGAAGACGAGTTATTAATGAAATAACGACATGCACATTTCTAGAAAGACGAACTTCCTTTATATAATAATATTCATAAAATAAAATAAAATAAAAGAGTATACAAAACTTTATGATAAAATATCTGTTGATTTTTTCTTTCTTTTTGTCAAACATATATAGAATTTCTCTTTCACTTTTTCATACTGATTTTATATTTTTAATTTGGATATGAAAGGTTAAATACTAAAATGTTTGAAGTCCTAATCTACTCACCCTAGAAGAATCGAAACACGACATTATGTCTTTGCATCACGGCGAGCAGTGGTTCGACATCGACAATATCGACAAAATTAATTTTAATGTATGTTTTGTATTAAAGTTCACAAGAATCATTAGCTTAATATGCTTTACGAAAACTTTGGGTTATAATTCTGGGGATCACTATGTAATAATCTAGAAGCGATGGATTTAATCATTCAATTGATGAAATATTCATGAGCACCACAATCTGAAACCATGTTGAAGTTTTACGTGCTGCTAATTAAGTGCTAAGTAAGATTTGTGTTCTTCTGAGTCACCCATTCTACTACGTCAGTAAATTAAACAATATGTAGAAACAGTGAAAATTATTTCTCCATAGCTTTTATATTGATACACGATCTTGATTATTCGATAATTCTTGATTATGAATTATTTAGTTAGCAATGTTTGCTGTTATGTGTCCCCATAGTGAGGTCCATTAAAAAGAAGCTCTGATTTTGATTTGGACCACAAATTTTTCTTTTAGAAAACGCGGACTGGGACACCTGCCTACAACATTTCCATCTTTACTAATCTTGCGTACCCCTCAGTCCCTCACATATATAAACATATATCATCAAATATATAGACTGATTAGTAATTGTAATTTGAAAAAAAAAACTCCATAGATATATAATGCAATGTTCTTGGTAAGTTATATTAGGATCGATCACATCAAGAAATCATGAAAAAAACACACTCGAATTATCATAATTTGATTTGTTGGCTTATGCTTTCTAGTTTTTATTGTCGGTTGCAAATTATCCAAATTAGCACATGATATTTTCCTTTTCCAAATCATGACAATTATGTTTTCTTAGATTTTAATTTTTTCTACTATAGGATTTTTTTAAAACATGTTATTTTATAGCAAAATCTTATAGTATTAGATATTTTGAGGAAACTACAAACATTCATAAGATTTCCTAACTCTTAAAAAATCTACATCATTCTTTTTACAACATGTATTATATGGGTTTGAATCCAGCTGCCGACACAGTGACGATTCTAGCACAAATGAATAAACTACATGTCCTGATCAATCCTTTATTATTTCTAGATGAAATTTTCAAAATCTAAACTATGGACGTAAAAGTAATTACTTTTAATCAAGTATAACCTGGTCTGATAGCAAAGTTCTTGGATTCACTAAAATGGTCTTGTCCTAAAACCCTTAATTCGAGTCTCATTTGAGAAAGAAATAATTTACATGTTTTGATTATTGGCCTCCACAAACGTACATGCTTCCACTCTAAATATTTTGGATTAATTTCTTTTTATACATTCAAAAACCACAATGACAATACTTATAAGAATAATAACTATAATACTATGAAAAACAAAACTTTGGTCCTACCCTAGGAAAACAAAGGTACACTCGATTGTGACAATTCCACCGAAGACCACCCCACTACCAATTCACCTTTATTTGTTTCTTTATTAGTTATATAAAAATAATTAATCCAATTATTCGCCTCTCTCGTTGTTTTTGACTTTTTAATTTTAAAATGAAGAGATGTACCTAGGGCTTCTCTCTCTGCATGGCCAATCTCGCTCTTCACATCTTTTTTGGGCACCACTGTAACGTATAAAAAAGCTTACATGCTAAGAAAACTCTCTTTCCTTATCGTTTCTCTCATAAATATATAAAAATCTTATTAAATGATAGTAAAATAAATATTTCGTCAAATGTTTACATAGTTAATATACAAGCTAGATATCTGTTTTAATGTACACTAATAGTATATTTTAATTGAAATTTTATAAAATAAGTTACGACCGCACATAGAGATTATTATAATATCACAAATATCGTGTTCAGAAAATAAAAGATTTAAACATATTTGGAAATAAAAATATTTTACTATCTTAGCAGCGTGAGATACTAAAATTAGTCTAATTGTATATGAAGAAATTGATATCTGATACAGTGATACAACAAAGAAACAATGACGTAGCTGATTGACTTGTAAAAATAAGCAAACCAAAAAACTTGTTCAAGTCGACACTTAATTCCAAAAAGATTAACAATAAATAAGAATTGGTTTTTTGATGAAAGGGAAAAGAAATAAAGAGCGTAAGAGAATGATGAAAACTGAAAGGGGAAAAAGAGAGCATTGTTGTATAAGAAAAAGAGTAAAGAGAGAAATAAGAAGCAGAATAAATTAAACCAGGAAACCTTATCTCTTCTTTTTATCTCATTCAGCTTCTTCCTCTTCTCTCTCTCTCTCTAGATCAAGCCTTTCTTCTATGATGTGATTTTCCACCATATCTGCAACCTCTTACCTAAAAAAAGCACTTAAAGCTAAATTCAAAGATGGTTTTCTCATCTCTTCCTGTGAATCAGTTTGATTCACACAACTGGCAGCAGGTAATTACTTTATGATATTAGATGTTCTTGGTTCGATCAAAGACAAAATTTCCAGCTAGCTTTCTTCTTCTCTGCGCAAAGATAGACTACGCATAGATTGTGGATGCGCGTAAATTACTTATAAATATTCTTTATTTTATAAAAACCTTTTTCATATTTCAAAACTTTCTTTTTGTTTTTGATCTAATGCATATATATTGTTTTCCTTATAGGATGAATTCTCTCTTTGTTCATCATATGCCAGTTTCTTTCTTGATCACCGTTGAATTAAGCAAGAGAAAAAAAAAAACTAAAAGTTACTACGACTTTAAATAATCCATTTTCTTTCTGCAGCTTTCTTGAAAAACTATAATAAATCTGCAATTCTTGTCAAAGTAGAACAATATTTTATCTATTTTCTTTTGTCTCCTACCAATGTTCAAACTCGAGTCCTTACTTTAAAAAAGCGTTTCAACTTCATTATATTCC
Source organism: Cardamine chenopodiifolia (assembly GCA_963922655.1). Taxonomy (NCBI): domain Eukaryota; kingdom Viridiplantae; phylum Streptophyta; class Magnoliopsida; order Brassicales; family Brassicaceae; genus Cardamine; species Cardamine chenopodiifolia. The sequence continues at coordinate 15,694,415 of OZ000463.1, forward strand.
TTAAAACTAAGTACATTATTATGTGTATATGCAGCAAGGGAGCCAACATCAGCTAGACTGTGTCACAACTGACCAGAACCCTAATAATTATTTACCGCAGCTCTCACCGCCATCGGCTTCTCAGGCTGGCTCGAGCCAAGCTAGAGTAAATTCGATGGTCGAACGTGCTCGGATCGCGAAAGTCCCATTGCCTGGAGCTCTGAATTGCCCTAGATGTGACTCAACAAATACCAAGTTCTGTTACTTCAATAACTATAGCCTTACTCAGCCTCGCTATTTCTGCAAGACATGTCGTCGCTATTGGACACGTGGCGGTGCCCTAAGGAATGTTCCTGTTGGAGGAGGCTTTAGGAGGAACAAGAGAAGCAAATCAAACGGCAGAAGTGGCGGCGGGAGATCGAAATCTACGGTCGTGATCTCGGCTGATAACAATATTACTACTTCATCACTTACTTCTCACCCAAGTTACTCAAACCCTAGCAAGTTTCTTAGCTACGGCCATATCCCAGGGTTTACTTCCAACTTACCCATCTATTCTAATCTCCAAAGCCTTGGAGATTACAGTTCAAGCAACAATGGATCATTAAACGTTGGCGAATTTCAAATAAGCAACGCGATAAGCGGGATGAGTTCTAGTGGTGGGATCTTGGAACCATGGAGAATCTCTTTATCGCAACAAGCTCAGCAATTCCCTTTCTTGATCAACACTACAGGGTTGGAGCAATCTGTAAATGTGTTATATCCTTTACTAGAAGGTAATGAATGTATTAATCAAACTAATTCTCAGCAAAAGAGTAGTGATTACTCTAACCAGCTAAGGTCTAATACCTTGATGGATTTGGTTTCAGGCGGGGATGGCACCGCACAAACGAGAAATGTGAAGGCGGAAGAGAATGATCAGGAACGAGATAGGGATGGGGCCGGAGTGAATAATTTATCGAGAAACTTTTTGGGGAATAATAACATAAGCTCCGTGGGGAACGATGAATACACATCATGGGGAGGTAATAGCAGCATTAATAGTTCTTGGACCGGCTTTACTTCCAACAACTCAGCAGGCCATCTCTCATTCTAAGTACTCAGAACTATTCTTGATGATTCTTTTGTTGGTGGGTTGTACATTGATCGCTTGTCATGAGTTATTTCTGAGGAGAGATCAAACCTTGGAGCTATAGATATGACCCAATGGCTATTTTTTGGGCTCAAGGGAAAGGTATGGTTATATATAAAATTATCTTTTTTTGATCTTTTAGAAGATCTTCAATTTAAGTGTGAGTATATTAATTGGTGGTGATATTTATGTTTTATTTGGTGTTATTGGCTATATATAGAGGTGTGAGTTATGTACGAACTAAAGAGTTGATTATGGAAACTTTTTTTTTGTGTGTTCATTGAGTAATCAATCGAATTCTCAATTTCTTGGAGACACATATATATAGCATATGTAATATATGTTAAACGTAATTAAGTCAAATTTCATGATCAAAATAAATAAATTATGTCGAACATACATATGCTAAGAGTTAAGACTATTATTCCAATATTACCTATGAGGATATATATATATATATATGATTTACTTTGGTCCAAACTTATGTTCTGATTCTTTATTTTCATAAAGATTGTCTCCTGTTTCCTTTTTCCTTTTCAGAGCGAAAAAAAAATTGAAAAAGAAAAAGAAAGAGAGATGGAGGCTTTAAATTTTCACAACCCATGAGAACTCTTTGTATCATATTCATGGAACGGATCCAATGTAACACATAGGACTGGATTGTTTATATATATCGCAAATTTTGCATTTGAATTTATATATAGTGTTATTTTGAATAATTAAAAAACTTTACATCTAAAGAAAACAGAATGTTTATATTTCTTTATAAAATATTTTTTTTTCAGAGTGTTATCATAAAAAGAATTCTTCTGAACGAAAAAGGACCAGCGATATGGCGGCCCCATACAATAGCCATCGAGAATTGCATATATGATCCAAATGCATTCATTACTTGAATATATATGATGACATAAAGCTATGTCATTTGTCCTATGATTCAGCTCCTATTCTTGGGGGTTAAACGAATTTGTTTTTCCCAGAACTGGCGAGTACCCAAACATAGTTAAAGGCTAGTTGTAAAGCAAACACTTACTAATAAAAAAATGAAACAAGTAACTAATTCTTTTTTAAGTAAAAGCCTTCAAGTTTCTTGAAAAAAAAAGAAAAAGAATAATTAGCTGTTGTGTATCTTCAGATATGCATTCAGCAATCAGATAGTCAGTCAAAGAAATCAGACGCTAGAATTAAGAAAAAGAAGAAAGAAGTGTAATATAATATGTCAAACGAACAAAAAAAACGAGCTTAAGAAAGAACAATGTTTTTTTTGTCGTAACGGACAAAACTAACGTAAGACCAGCCATATACACACTTATACAAAACACAACATGTTCATAGATAGAAAAGCAATCATATATATATATATATATTCCATTTCTTTTCAATATTTTTCCGGATTATCCCCATAATTTTCCTTTAATTTGAAATGGTTCCTTCCAAGCTAACGATGCGGGTTCGATTTCCGCTCTAAATTTTAAATTGCCCTTATTTCAACATTTATAATATAAACGTTTTGGAACATTAAGCATACAACCCGCAAAATCCCAAAAATTATCGAACTAAAACGATAGGGAACAAATTCCAAATACCTTATTCCTCGACTATAATTAGAATACTAAGATTGACTTAATAGTTTCCTAAGCTCTAAACTAACAAACTTTTTCCGATATGCTTAAACTTATTTTCTAGATAAATCCTTTTACTAGCACACATATTTTTACTAATCGATAATTTTTTTTTTACAATTTATCAGGGTATTGAAGATGTAGTGGTCTAGTTGATTCCGTTGTATTTTAGATTAAATTTTTTTTTTGAAAAGATGATTTATGTAATGTCATAGACCATAGAATCGGGTTGGACTCCGATTTCAAATTTGGAGGTTATAAGAGAAATATATTTGTATGCAATTTGGAAGAAACGAAGTAGCCGACTACGCACAACATAATCTCAATTTATCCCACACCGCAACATTATTGTGACTATCCCCACTAAGACATATATCACCGCCTTGGTTTCAAAGTTTTCAGTCAACTTGTTGTGCACAACAAACCACATAGATCACCGTTTTAACCAATCTCTTTCTTAATCCTTTTCTAAGTTTTGATTATTCAATGTTTTCAAACTAATCAAACCTTTACACAATGAATCTTTCATCTCGTTATACAATGAACTAAATTACTATGAAAATACTCCATATGGAAAGGTAGTAATCCAACTCAAAATTAAAGTGTGCATCTCTCTAACTGTGGTATCGGAGATTTTCCACTTTAACAATAAGATTTTCCCATTTATTTTTGTACATCAAAACAAAATTTTCCATTTAATAAAACAACAGAAAAATGGTAAATTTCTGTAAAACAAAAGAATTTCCAGAAACAACCCTAAAAGTAGTTAATGAGAGACGGTTCCTTTACCATCTATATCAACAAATCTTTGGCTTTCCTCATCTTCCTCCTCCTCTATCTTCCCCTCGAATTTATTTCACTCTTTCGCCGGTGGCTTCCGATGTCAAAGAACCAAGCAAGCCTTCTTCTCCAGAAACAGCTCAAAGGTCTCTTCTTTCTTCATTCTATCTTTCTAGGGTTTTTATTCGATCTGTTTTTTTTTTCTGATTTTGCTCTCAAGTTTTGATTGATTGGTTTGATTGGGTTTCAATTATTGAGCTGAATTTTTGTAATGTGGGTTTTGTGGCTAATCTTAATTGAATTGTTTTTGTTTTGGTTTCTTTCAGATCTGTGTAAGAGACCTGTTGATGGTTTCTCAGCTGGGCTTGTTGATGAGAATAATGTTTTCCAATGGAGCGTCTCCATTATGGGTCCGCCTGATACTTTGTAGTGAGTATTCCTAAATTCTCTTCCTTTAGCTTACTTGCTCGTTGAATCAACTGATTCCTTATTTTTTATATGTTATAATTTAGCTCTTATATGCAAGCCAGTTTAGTGAACTTTTGTGTTTTGTTTGATTCTTTTGAAATCCGCATGTTTCAAATCATGCATTGGTTAAAGTCAAAGTCTAGTTTATGACTTGTATCTTTGTTGTGCATTTGCTAAATTGATTCATTATTACTTTGATTGCAGTGAAGGAGGATTTTTTAATGCAATTATGACGTTTCCAGAGAATTATCCACTTAGTCCACCAACTGTGAAGTTCACTTCAGATATGTGGCATCCTAATGGTCAGTGCTTATTCTTAATATGAATTCTCTCCATTCTTGACCTTTATTTCGAGTGTTTTTGAATTCTAATGGTTTAAGTTCTTTGATTGCAGTTTACTCTGATGGAAAAGTTTGCATTTCTATTCTTCATCCTCCTGGTGATGATCCTAATGGATACGAGCTTGCCTCAGAACGTTGGACTCCTGTCCATACGGTATGTTTCATTCATTTTTTTTCTTCACCATTTAGCTTTAGTGTACTGGTAATTTGTTAGCAGAGTTAAGTAGTCTATTGGTTTGAATTTCTTGGGGACTGCTATATAACTTAACCCTCTTTGAATACAGTGTAATTTTCTCTTGTGTCGAAATGCTGCAGAAAGAGACTGGTTTCAAGTATTCTTGGAGTTTACAAGTCTGGAATTGGGAATACTCTGTAGGATAGTTCACCATTAGACTGAACCTCTTTAGTAAGAGTGTTTTAAGGTCTCTCTTTATTAGAACATGATTGAAAGCTAATGGGGAGTCTGTATGATGCAGGTAGAAAGCATTGTGTTGAGTATCATATCGATGCTCTCGGGTCCAAACGATGAGTCACCGGCGAATGTGGAAGCTGCAAAGGAATGGAGAGACAACAGAGCAGAGTTTAGGAAGAAAGTGAGCCGCTGTGTTAGAAGATCGCAAGAGATGCTATGACCATCTCTCCTGCGTTTTCATGTTGTAGAAATATCGATTCTAAGCTGATGAGAGAACGCAAGAAGAAGCATCTTCAAGCAGCAGATGAATCCGTCTGTCAAAAGCTTAATTAATTTTTATTTTTTTTGGTTTTGGGTTGGCTTTAAGGTTTATGGAATATTGTGGTGGAATCAAATCCACTCCATATTTTAGGATTATATTTTTACACTCTCGTTAATGGATTATACTTTTTCGACTATATTTATTCTGGTATTCGGGTTTCAATTTACTTGCCACGTCAGCATGATACGAACCATCGCAATTTTAACGGACGGTAAATTCAGATGTTTAAATTATAAAGTGTAATTTTTCAGTTGATATTGGTAACTATTCTGTAGAATTATTTTGCAATCTTCTCATCCACTAATAATATAACGGTTAACCGAGTCTGACCAAAATCAAATGCAATTTTTCCATCTTAGTTTCGTAGGAATTTGTTTGTTTTCATTTTGTTTCAAAGCTAAATCTTAAACCAATATTTTATATTTTTACTAGTATGAGAGCAATTCAACAAACTCTATAACGCTCAGCTCTCACTGCAATAATTCATTAGTTATCACAAAGCATGTATAGAGAACAAATACGATTATCACTATGATTTAAGCTTTTCTATTTATAGGATCTCCAAAGCTAAAACCGTAGACCGATGAGACAAAGGCGAATCATATTTTTGTGAGTTTATACAAGTACACAAGGCACAATAGGGAACCGGAAATTGTGAGCATTTGAGTTTGAATTTTGTTTGGTTTGGTTTTGGTTATCGATATTCTCGTGAAAAAAGGTGCGTAGGAGGAATTGCTCGAACGTCATTTTCACACTTTCTTTAACGACTCGGGCATTACATACCCAAACAGTGTCTGTTACAAACATTTAAAGAGATACAAAAATGTTTGGATTTATTGCCTTTGTGTACCTAATCCATTTAATAACACAAATATTACTTTCTTAATTATAAGTCAGAAATGTCCAGTGTAATATGAAATATCGGTTATATTTTTTACAAACTACACTTTCTCGACCTCACCCGTTTGGTCGAATCGCTCTGACCACTACATAAACAAGCTCATTTGCATTAATGTTTTGACCGTTTCATTATGCTTTACATATATATATATATATAGGGCGTATTTTTTTTCAATCGCTGCGATCAAGTTTAGAGATAAAAATAAATAAAAAGAAAAACGGATAACGGACGATACAATTGGAGGATAGCGACGACCTCGGAATAACCAGTGACAAAAAAATGTGTCGATATACATTCTAATGGATTAAATTACATAATTGATAGAATTTTTTTTGTAATTCTATAGATTTTTATCGGTCACAATCTCTTTTTGCAAAACCTCTAGTTGATTATCTTACTACAAAATTGATGACAACAAAAAAAATCAAAACAAAATATGTCATCCCACAATTTTATACTTTTTTCATTCACATATACTTTTTTTCTTCTTTTTTCCACCATTCTACAAATCCACAATACTAAAAAAGATAATCAGTTATCGAATCTTCATTTCCCTCACTCCTCACACACTACTGGTATAACCATAATAACCAACCAAACCACGAGCTTAAACCAGAAAGCAACATTAAACCAGTCCGGTTATCAAACTATTTCTCTCTCTCGCCCGAGGGGCATCTAAGAAATTAGTCCCTCCTTCTTCTTCCTTTTTGCATCACTTTCCCTCTCATTCTTCTCTCTTATCTCTCTCTCTCTCTCTCTCTCTCTCTCACTCACTCCCTCATACCTCGTGACTTCAACCAAAGCACTTTAAAAGCGCCGCACTTCTCATGAATCTTCGTCTCTCTTCTTCTTCTCCTTCTTCTTCATCAATCCCTCTTCTCTGATCTTCTCCTCCGCCATGCGCTCGCCGCATGACTTCCGCAACGGCGAATCTCCGTTATCGCGAGACCGCACTCACTTCCACTCCACAGTCGCAGCTCAAAAGCTCCGTCGCTTCAACTCCTTAATCCTCCTACTCCGCCTCGCCTCTTTCTCCTTCTCTCTCGTCGCCGCCGTCTTTATGCTCACTAATTCCCGCGGTTCCGGTTCTCCTCACTGGTACGATTTCGACGCTTTCAGGTTCGATTTATCTCCTTCTTCGCTTTTCTCTTCTTTTCCCTCATTTCATAATTTTCAAAATTTCATGAACGAATCTGGAATTTGGTAGTAGAGAGAATAATAATAAACGAAATTGAGATAAAAATCGTTGGCGTTTTGCAGATTCATGTTCGTGGCAAACGCGATCGTGGTGTTATATTCAGTGTTTGAAATGGGAAGCTGCGTTTGGGAAATTTCCAGAGAAACTACCTTATGGCCTGAAGCTTTTCAGGTCTGGTTCGATTTTGGCCACGACCAGGTAATTTACTTTTGGTCGTTAAGCTAAATTGTTTCAAGTTAAATTAGTCATTAAAGGAAACATGTTTCAACGACTGCTGCTAATTTTCTAATTGAGTGAATTATTTTATTTTTAAGTTGATCTTTAATTAATCCTCAACTAAATTAATTAACCACACCCATCTTCTCTGTTTTTTTGTTATTTACGAAGGCTTAGAAAAATCATCCATATATGAAATTTAATTACAAGTGCAATTGTAATGTTTATGTATGTGTGTATGTGTGAGATAAGTTCAAATTGCTATCGGCAGGTGTTCTCGTACCTATTGCTATCGGCAGGATCGGCTGCAGCAGCACTAGCTAGAACGATGAGGGGAGGTGACACGTGTACGGCTAACAAAGCCTTCTGCTTGCAGTCAGATGTAGCCATTGGCTTAGGCTTTGCTGCTTTTCTCTTCCTTGCTTTCTCTTCTTGCTTCTCTGGTTTTAGAGTCGCATGTTTTCTCATTACAGGCTCTCGTTTTCACCTTTACTGATTTTTAATGAAATAGAGTCCACTTTGTTACATTTATTTATGGAGTTGATGTGTTAAAAAAACTTTACTATATATATAAGAATCAATCGAAAAGGAGATAAATTCTTGAGTCAAAACTTTAAACTAATTCTCAATCTGCAGTATCTCATAAATGTATAGAGCTGATGAAGGATTCGAATCATGTGAGTTCTTAAAGCTTCTGCTACATTCTTGAAGTTGCTCTACTTTGACATATAATCTTTCTGGGTTTTCTTACCAAATATAAAAGAAAACATGATTTAACTATGAAAAACTTTCAAGTTACAAAAACAAACCATTACATTTACAGTATCTTGGAAATGATGAAGATGAAGAAGCATAGACTTGCTGTGATCAGTTTATCAAGAATTTTTTTGGAATCGGCTTAAGCTTCTGCTACAGTCTGAGGTTGCTCTACTTTCACCTTAGCTTTTCCGGTTTTCTTACTAGCATTTGGCTTCTTCTCCTCTTCCTCTTTCTCTGAATTCAGCTCGATCCTTGCAAAAACGGGACTCGCTTGCTCCATTACTTGTCCGCCCTTTAGCCCTCCCCATTTGGTGTCATTCTAAAGGAGGAAACCCGTTAAATCAAAGAGAAATTCATGAAGTTTCGTTAAATCAGATGAGTGAAATCCTTTTGTTACCCAGGTTATGCTATTGAATTGATCAAGTGAATAGCCAAGCTGTGAATATATCCTCAGGCTTAAGCAAGGCGCAATAGGCGATAGCGCAACTGCTATAATTCTCATTACTTCCAGTATAATCACCAAATCCTGTAATTATAGGCAGACAGCCGTCACTAAACCTGATCATCTATTCATCAAATTGGTAACAAGTCCTTTGTTTAGTGTGAAGAATAGTAATTAGGGAACAAGATAAGACCTTGGCTGCAGCTTCTGCTGAGACACCACCTTGTTTGAAAAGGAACCAAGGTGCACGTTGATCCATGTAGGAATTTCCTGCATTTCCAATCTCCAACACAGACTCACACGCTGATGATAGTGACAGATTTTCATAGTTTGCCCGAGCCTTTTCGACCTTTTAAGAGAGAATAGTACAATTTTAGATGAATGATTGACCTATTGAAACCATTACAGAGACGAAAGATTCATAAAGAGATCGGAGATGTCATTGCAATTTTACCAGTTTCTCCACTGTGTCTTTCAAAGGATTATCCTCTGCTGCAATAGTTGAATCTACCACTAAAGTTGACTCACAGTTCTTCTTAAGAAGGCCAAGAGTACGGTTAAGAAGATTTCCTGAACAAAAATGCATTGATTAAACATTTTCAGAAATCAATACAGTGAATAACCCAAAGGCTAAACGACTCAACAAGCTGGATTTAGTAGTTATGAAACCTATCGTGTTGGCAAGATGTGCATTGACAATTTTTATAAAGCGGTCTTCTGAATAGTCCCCGTCGTTTCCAAATTCCACCTCCCGAAGGAAGAAGTACCTGACGGCATCTGGCCCAAATTTCTGAACCAACTCAAAAGGTTCTAGAGTATTCCCCAAAGACTTTCCCATCTTCATTCCATCCTATAATTTGATAACCCCATGGGGATATCAGAAAAGAAAAATCCCATACTCCTCTCACATGTAGGCATGACTGAAGGAAGTTGGAAAGAACAAGAACTCAAGAGTTTTTTTGGTTGTATACCTTTGTCAGAAACCCGTGGCCAAACACCATCTTGGGAAGGTTCAAACCAGCAGACATTAGCATGGCAGGCCAGTAGACGGCATGAAATCGTAGAATATCCTGCAGAAAAAATGACATTATCAAAAAGACAAATATAAAGTCATGAACTTGGAAACACATGTGTGAAGAGGATGTATTTGTTGCCGCCATCCAGAAAGATATAAGCTCGTAACAAACAGTTCTCTCCTAATTATTTTAACTATATTCTATTTCATTTCATTTTATTGAACCCAAAAATTACATTTAATGATCATCAGATTGTTTGTGTTTCCACTTTCCAACAAATCCCAGTTAGAAACAAATATTGAAGGTGAATCAGATTAATATAACATCGATAATAAGTCTAAGCTATACCTTCCCGATCAAATGCAAAGAAGCAGGCCAGCCTAATGAAACAGCAGTTTCTAGACTTTGTTGCTCAATGTCATCTGTTAGAGCTGATATGTAACTGTAATGAAAGAAGAAAACATTGACATTAAATTTCATATCACAGTTTGATACAAAAACTTGTACTTGGATGCCTAATAAAATAGGGCGAAACAATCTTTCTTGCTATGAAAAGAAATCTCACAATTTGCACAAAAGTTACAAGTTATAACATTGCATCAGAGAGTGGAGACATAACGAAAAATCAAGCAGTAAACTATATAATTCTCGACGGAAAAAGAAAAGAAATATACCCCAGTAGAGCATCAAACCAAACATATATGGTTTGTTTACTGTCATCAGGAACAGGAATTCCCCAATCTACTAACGCTCGAGAAATCGAAAAATCCCTTAAGCCACTCTTTATCCAACTTTGTACCTATAAAGAGCTTATTAGAGAAAGATTAAAATAGAATGAGCTATACTAAATAAAATCTGTATCACCAAAGGTCCACAAGCACTACTTGAATGCTACAAGGAAGAGAATTCGAAAATTATGTCTCACCTCATTTAGACGATATGAAGGCTGCACAAAACGAGGATTCTGGGACAAAATTTCTTCAAGTGGTTTCTGATATTTCGATAAAGCAAAGAAGTAGTTATCTTCTTTCCTTGCAACACATGGCATTTGGTGAACAGGGCAACAATTGTTTTCAAGCAGCTCTTTCTCATCCTACAGAATTCAAAAACAAAAGCAACCCAATAAACTTGTGCCACAGACAAGAAAATATATATCATCCTCCCTAGTTTGAAATCAAACCTTATATTCCTCGCAGTTAACACAGTAAAGACCTTCATAATCAGCTCTATATATATCACCATTTGCGAAAACTCGAGAGTAGAACTCTTTTACAATTGCTTCATGCTTAGGATCAGTAGTTCTGATGAATTTGTCATAAGCTATATCGAGATCTTTCCAAAGATTTCTATAAGATTGAGAAATGAGATCACAATGTTCAGCAGGATTACGTCCATTAGCAGCTGCTGAGGTAGCTATCTTCTCACCATGTTCATCTGTTCCTGTGATAAAGATAACCTTTTTGCCAAGCAGCCTCTACACAAACAACACCACAAAAATTGAAACATTGAAATAAAACCTTTAGATTGAACATAAAAATTGAAACTTTTTAAAAAACTGATTGAGAAACAAACCTGGAAACGAGCAATTGAATCGGCGGCGATAGTGGTGTATGCACTACCCATGTGAGGAGGAGCATTAACGTAATAAAGAGGAGTAGTGAGGACAAATGTCTCAGCTCCATCAACGCCATTTTCTTGGGAACTGGAAGTGCAGTAGACAGCTCTCTTTCCAGAGGATGATTGAAGATAATAAGGGAGCTTTTTGGAAAATCTGAAGCTGTTTCTAGAAGAGAATGGTTTGGAGTTTAAGGGAGTGTTAAACGGGTTTAATAAAGATAGGGCGTTATGAAGCGAAGTGTTAAACCTCGCCGCCATTGATGAAGAAGACCTTCGCCGGAGAAGCAGGGGAAGGAAATGGACGGGACAGAAATTTTGGAGCTCAATTTAGGTTATGGTTCGGTTGTTATCGGTTGGCGAGAAAGATAAACCATAATCCGGTTTAATTGAGTCAGACTAATTTGTGTATACCAAGCAAAATTGTAAACCGATTCTTTGATTTCTTTAGTTGATGATGGATAAAGGAAATTAGAACCGATATTGCAAATTACACGATTCTAGAGTTTTTTTTGTTTGCTTTGTCTTATTAACAAGCAAGAAACTTGAACAAAAATTATGAAAATTGAAAAGATTGGGTTATACATTATGAACTAACATAGTTTCATAGTCTTATTAATATTAACAAGCAAGAAGCTTGAACACAAAATATGAAAATCACATATGCTTAAGCCATACAAAAGAAAAACACGAAATACACCTAAGTGAAGCCTAACGTGCCTTAGGGGTCACATCACTACTAAAGCTAAAGTTTATGTTGAGGGACCTCGTCATGCTTATATCTCCGGTCCTTTTCTTTTCAAGTATCAGACACTCTTTTAGTTCATGAACTACATGAGACATGTCAGGTCTTTCTAGGGAAGAAGGATTCACACATATCATTGCTAGTTCAATAGCTTTCCATTCAGAACCATTGTCATGCATCCCTTTAAGTTTAGGATCCATAATATTGATAATGTCTCCTCTAATTGTCATAAACTTCACCCACTCTGCTATATGATGCTTTTCGGGGGTTTGGTCGATCACACGTTGTTTTGTGATAATTTCCAATAGGACAATTCCAAAACTGTAGACGTCATTCCTCTCAGATAACTTATTTGTTTGAAAATATCTGCAAGACAATAACAAATATATATTATTAATATCAGATCATGATGGTTTTATTCTTTTGTATATTACAGGGATGGTTACTCTGGATCAAGATATCTAGGTGTGCCAGCGATAACTGTAGATATATGAGTTTCATTTCCAGCAGGGAAAGATCTAGAAAGCCCAAAATCCGCAAGCTTGGCTTGTGCTTGATCGTCAAGTACTATAATAGAACTTTTAATATCTCTATGAACTATTAGTGGTTTGCACCCAATGTGCAAGTATTCCAATCCTGTCCAACAACATAAAAGCAAATAAGAGTCTAGCGAATCAAAAGATAAACGACTAAAATGCTTCAAAACATGTTTAACCCTGTGCAACCTTGAGCAGCACAACGGCGATTTTTAGTCTAGTTGTCCAACTCAGCACAAAGTTACCTCTATCAACAAGTTCAAGAATGTTAAATTCATTTGAACATAAAGATACTATCAACCAATGCAGTTCATATTATTGATTCATAAACGGTGAAGAGAAGACATTTTCGTTGCCTCTTTTATATGTTTACCTGACAAATGTTTTTTCAAATCTCCGTTTCCCATGTATTCGTATACGAGTGCCAATTGGTCATGTTCATCACAATATCCAACAAGACTCACCAGATTTGTGTGATGAACTCTTAAAAGGAGTTCGACCTATTCAAAACATGTAAAATATTATAGTATCCATCAACAAGTTATTTGAATATTGATCATATTTTTTTATTTCCACATAGTGAAAATAACTAAAACTATGGTGCAAATACCTCGGTCTTGAAGTCTTTATAGCCTTGAGTTGATGACGGAGAAAGCACCTTAACAACTACTTCTTCTGTATCATATATTAAACCATGGTAGACCATTCCAAAACCTCCTTGGCCTAGTATTCTCTCAAGTTTATTTGTCATCGCAAGATTTTCAGAGTAAGTAAATGTTACTTTTTTGGTTAGTATTGATGATTTGCTCTGTGACCCACCTGTAATCGTAAACAACTAGTTAAACGTTATTACCAACTTTTTAAAAGATCTTAAAATATTAGACCCATGTATGTGATCGAGCTAGTGGTTTTGTTAGAAATACCTTTACGACTTGATAATATTTTTCTTCTACAAACAAAGAAAAGAAACAAGACTGCTACTACAATTGCCAAAGAAGCGGTTGACGCCAATATCCGTAACAGAATGCTCTTTTTCATCGATTTGCATGAACTGGAAGTACAAAGCTTTGGATTTCCTTGAATGATATTGTACATTTAGTGTAAGTGTAACATGTATTGAAAAAACAACTACGGAAGAAAACTAGTTGATAAAATCTTACTTCAACTCCAACCCTTGTTTTTCTTTATCGAGAAGAATTTGAGGGATTGAGCCATTAAGATTGTTCCGCTTAAGTTACTGTCGAGAACAAAAGAAACACAATTATATCTGCAAAAACAAGAGTTTAAATTAAAAACATTCTTTTTTTAGAGAATGAGTAACTTACACAACTAACAAGGATTTCATGTTGCCTATAAATTCGGGTACTTGTCCGGTCAAATTGTTATTCGACAAGTCCCTATCATTTGTAGAAATTGAAATCATTTTATAGTTTTTTTTTGTCTTCATAAACATATACAATGCTTTGTATACATACAGTTTTTGAAGCTGGGTTAGATTTTGTATCTCAAGCAATATGGCTCCGGTTAATCCACTTGAAGACAAGTCTCTGGTAATAAAGAAAAGAAGCACATGTTAATTTTCAAAATATTTAGGGACATGATAGTTAAAAAAAAAAAAGTTAGCACCTGTAATAAAGATGTTACGTACAGAGAGATGATTCTTGGAGGTGTAGACATGTTTGTGTATTTGCAGGTAAGATCATCCCACAAGAAGTTTTGAGGAACACATGGATCTCCTTTCCAATTGATTCTACCTAATCCACAGATTGTTATATGAATTAACTTGTGAAAAAATAAAAATGACTTTAAACTAGATAAATCATATGTTACTGACATACCATCATTTACATTAGTTTCAGCTTGCGGAAACTCAATTGTTATAAAAGCTTCCATAGCATTTACGAGGCGAGGGAAGAGTTGAATAACGAGTTCTTATCAGCTGCAAGTGGCATATCCCTCCTTTACAATTAGCAGGTGCTGTGTGAATAACGTCCTCACTTGCAACTTCTTAGGACAATGAGTTCCATAACGAACATTTTCACTTGAGCCAATATCAAATTCCCTAGTTTCGGTTTTCTCCAAAGATTGGATTTCAGCATGAGGCTGTTGTTACTTGTAAGGGCTTATCAGGTGAATGGTCACATGAAAGCAAAGTTGGATCCTTTAAGTCTGGAACAGCGAGAGATCCCTGAAGATCTTGACTTGGCTCTCTATGGATTCACTGAGGCTGATCTTGACAGAGATTTTTTCTTGGGAGTGTGGCAGATGTCAGGATTCATGTCCGAGAACCGACCAGTGCAGACCCTCCGTTCCATATTGACAAGGCTCGAACAGGCATGCATACTGTGGGAATATTGGGTTTGAGTATATGCACATTGCAGATCGGGATAAATGTAACTGGTTGAGAGAAAAGATCGAAACACCAACTCCTTGGCGGTACAACAGGGAGCGCCGTGAGGTGATTCTCGATCGGCTTGCGTGGAGTAATCAGTTTGAGAATTTCTTAGCTACCAAGTGGACAACAGCTAAAAGATTCGGGCTTGAAGATGGAGAATCATTAATACCTGGCATGAAGGAGATGTTTGACAGGGCAGCAGACCTCGGAGTGGAGAGTATTGTTATTGGAATGTCTCACAGAGGAAGATTGAATGTTCTGGGTAATGTTGTTCGGAAGCCACTCCGTCAAATATTTAGTGAGTTCAGCGGTGGTATTAGGCCTGTAGATGAAGTTGGCTACACTGGTACTGGTGATGTCAAATATCACTTGTGAACCTCTTATGATCGACCTACAAGAGGTGGGAAGAAAATCCATCTCTCATTGGTTGCAAATCCAAGTCACTTGGAAGCTGCGGACTCGGTTGTTGTTGGAAAAACCAGAGCAAAACAGTATTACTCCAAGGATTTAGACAGGACCAAAAATGTGGGTATTTTGATTCATGGAGATGGTAGTTTTGCTGGACACGGGGTAGTTTACGAAACTCTGCATCTTAGTGCTCTTCCAAACTACACCACCGGATACAGGAAAAGGTTAACACCATCCTCAATGAAGAATTTGTTGCTAGTAAAAACTATCTCCCTAAAAAGCGAGACTGGCTTTCAACCAATTGGGCTGGATTTAAGTCTCCTGAGCAGATCTCGCGTGTACGAAGAAACACTGGATTTGCCTTCTTTTTAAATATCTTTTTTCTTTCTTTTCTATTGGCCCTTAAATGTTACACTCTCTGCAGCGTCAAACCAGAGATACTTAAGACTGTTGGTAAGGCAATTTCATCACTTCCAGAAAACTTCAAGCCGCACAGGGCGGTGAAGAAAGTTTATGAACAACGTGCTCAAATGATTGAATCAGGAGAAGGAATTGACTGGGCTCTTGCAGAGGCTC
This sequence comes from Cardamine chenopodiifolia, assembly GCA_963922655.1. NCBI lineage: Eukaryota > Viridiplantae > Streptophyta > Magnoliopsida > Brassicales > Brassicaceae > Cardamine > Cardamine chenopodiifolia. The sequence goes on from OZ000463.1 coordinate 15,710,277, forward strand.
TTGCTTTTGCTACCTTAGTTGTGGATGGAAACCATGTCCGGTTGAGTGGTCAAGATGTTGAACGAGGAACATTTAGTCATCGTCACTCTGGCCTTCATGGCCAGGAAACTGGAGAAGAGTATTGTCCTCTAGATCATCTCATCATGAATCAGGATCCCGAGATGTTTACTGTCAGCAACAGGGACTTCTAGCTCGATCCTTCTCCTCAGAGATTATTGTGCTCCTAGCTTGTTTTGACAAAAAAATGTGTGTGATAGAGATGGGCAATCTATGGCCAACTAGTTTTTTCTTCATTTCTCCAAAATGCAATCTTACATTTTGAGAGAAATCCCCTTAGTTTGTTTGCAAATTAAAAGATCTTTAAGAATCTTTGCTTGTTGTATACAGTTCTCTTTCAGAATTTGGCGTCCTTGGGTTTGAATTGGGTTACTCAATGGAAAGCCCAAACTCGTTGGTATTCTGGGAAGCTCAGTTAGGAGACTTTGCCAATGGAGCTCAGGTGATATTTGATCAGTTCATCAGCAGTGGAGAAGCCAAATGGCTGCGTCAAACTGGGCTTGTTGTGCTGCTTCCCCATGGTTATGATGGTCAGGGCCCTGAACATTCAAGTGCGAGGTTGGAACGTTACCTTATGGTAAACTGTCCTAGATTTTACTACATCTTATGGGTTATGGTGTTGAATTAGTGAAAATACTGTATAGCTTGTTTGCTTTTCTTCCTTACTCTAGTTGATGCCTATAATTATCTGTTACAGATGAGTGATGACAATCCCTATGTCATACCAGACATGGAACCAACAAATGCAAAAGCAAATCCAAGAATGTAATTGGCAGATTGTCAATGCTACAACTCCTGCAAACTATTTCCATGTTCTGCGGCGACAGGTAAGAGCTACTTTCTGGTTATCTATTTTATCTGTCCCAAAGTGTTGTTTTCAATTCATAATTTCTCAATGTCACTCATGTTGCAGATACACAGAGACTTCCGTAAGCTTCTGATTGTAATGGCACCAAAGAACTTGCTCCGTCACAAGGACTGCAAATCAAATCTCTCAGAGTTTGATGATGTCCAAGGACACCCAGGTTTTGACAAGCAAGGAACTAGATTTAAGCGATTAATCAAGGATCAAAACGATCACTCTGATCTTGAAGAAGGCATCAGAAGATTGGTACTTTGCTCTGGAAAGGTATAAGCAGCTTTATTCAGTAGATAAGATGAATCTTGCCTGTCCCAGATTTGTAAAGAGAAATTCTTGCTTTTGCTTCTTTGTAGGTCTATTACGAGCTTGATGATGAGCAGATGAAGGTTGGCGCAAACGATGTTGCTATGTGTAGAATGGAACAGCTTTGTCCCTTCCCATATGATCTCATTCAGCGTGAGCTCAAAAGATACCCAAGTAAGCATTTTCGTTTTAGATTGGTTTATATGCTCACCCCTATAAATACCATTTATATCGTGTTATTTCGTTTCTGACATCGTGAGGTTTCGTCTATTTTTTTTTTTGTTGGGTTGAAAAAGATGCGGAGATGTTTGGTGCCAAGAAGAGGCGATAAACATGGGAGCATTCAGCTACATATCTCCGCGGCTATGGACAGCAATGAGAAGCTTAGGCAGAGGAGACATGCAAGACATTAAGTACGTTGGTCGTGGTCCTTCTGCTGCTACTGCCACCGGTTTCTACACTTTCCATGTCAAAGAGCAAGCCGAGCTCCATCGGAAAGGAACCCATCAATTAAACTTTTGTATGTCGCAGCAAATTTTAAATCTCCAAACGAAATCTTAAAAACATCAAAATTTCCAATTGTAGATTTCAAGCGCCAAGGCAAAACTAAGATTTATGTACCAATTTTCTCATTATATCCAAAGAAATTGACAGTAGGGATTTCAAACGCGTAGACGAATTTAGATTTGTTCATCACATCTTCAACCTACTCCACTTCACCATAACTTCATCCAACCACTTAACAAAATGAAGTCATTGTACATAAAGACAATCAAGTTAGAACAAATAAACTCATATATACTCTCAAACAGTATGGCCAATTAATATGATTCACCATATACCTACAATATATAAGTATTGCCTCTCACATATATCATCCTATAATATGTAAATGTACTTATATATTATCCTTTCCGAACACTAATAATATATATTTTATATTATTTAAAATGTAAAATAATAAATTGAGGACACCTTTTGACAATGTATCACTTTAGAAAAAAGCAAAATCGTGGAGCCACTCTAATTGTTGCTGCTTAAAAAAAGAAGCTTTTAATGGATGCACTCATATCTGTCATGTGTGAGACATTTGGTACCATCATTACAAGGTTCACCATCAAATCTTTACTCCCTTTTTTCATTATTAGTTTTTACAAAAAGAAATATACATGTAACCAAAAATACCATGCTTAGTAAGTTGCTACATGCTTACATAATATTGTTGCAAAATCATCAAAAAAAATAAACAATGTTAAAAACTGGATGTTGTGTTGTTATGAATTATTTACTACAAATGATCATCGAATTAAAAGACGTTAAAGTTAATTTTTCTTTGACGGTGCAGACAATACTTTGATAAAAGCATAAAAGAGAACTTGACTAGTCTTGGATGTAATTAATGGTTTTTCGCATCATACTAGGATGGGATCGAGATTTCACCTAAATGCATTTAAGTATTTAATTAATCTACCAAACAAAAACTACTTTGAAGAAAAAGAAACAAGTATATATCATTTGGCAATGCAATATCAATATTGCCCATTTAAATACAACTACAACTACTTTGTTGTCTATACTAGGGTTTCATAAGCATTAGCTAGGTAACTTTGGGTAGATATTTCTTATTATAATCTAGCATATCAAATTATAAAATAAAAGTTTACTGAATAACAATTAGAACATGGCGTTTGCTTTACACACTTAAACTCGACTCAAGTCCAAAAAATCTAATCACTCTTACATTATTAGGAGTTCTTGGTAATTAGGGGGAAAAAAAGATTACATAAAACAAATTATTCTTTAAATCACCATCCAAGATCCTTGACTCACTGATTCCCACCATATTGCTCGCGTGGTTGAGTTGCAAGGCAAAACACTTAAAAACCTGCACATATAATTTTTAAAAGTATCAATGAGAAGAGAATCATAGAAATCAAAAGGATTGAAGCCGGAGGAGAGCGTTCAACGCTCCAGTGGAACATTGTTTTAACGATTTTCATGTTGCTAACTCTTTGTCTTCCACGTTTTTCGTTCCTCTTCAAGATGCTGAATAAAAAGAATTTGTTAACACATAATCAATTTTATAATCGAATGTTTTTAAATTTGAACGTATTAGAAAAAAAAAAATACTAACGTTTTTTAACCGGATGTTTCATCTCGAAAACACGTATAGTGGCTACTTCAAGCGTAGATTTGAGACCCGGTTCTTCTTCTTCCAATTTTGTATTTAGAATGTAGGCATCAACCTTATAGAACCCAAATAATCTAAAATCATAGATTTTAAAGATTATCAAAATAGTTTTACCAAACACGATGAAATAAAGATCAAACTTTTCAACTAAACTAACAATACTAGATGCAGTTTGATAACATTCCTAATCGTAGCATCAATGATATGATATTAAAGTTTCTTCCCCTACTATTGCCGACACTATATTTATATATGTCTTGGTGAATTTATAGCTCACCCAATATTTTATATCTTATAAATTTATAAAATTCAGAGAACATTTAAGATCACATTCAAATTTTGCTTTAAAAAGCTAACAATTAAATCAAAAAATTCAGTCAAATTTGTCACCAAGTTATGTCAGCTATACTACTCTTTGTTCTTTTCAAATGAACTATTATTTCGAGTTTGGAGCGCAATTAGAACTAAAACTTGTTGAAGACTAAATTTACCATCTCTTCAATTCAAAATAGAAGTATTGTTATGAAAATAGGGTATAGTTTCAATGAAAAGGTCAACTGTCAGGATTTCAAGACAAAACATAAAACTAAATTAAAAACTATAAAAACTATATATTTTTTCCTGCAATTTTCGTAAGCGAAGTTATGAAAAACTGTACAAATCGCAAATACTGCTTTTGCTGACTAAACAAACTTTCCAATTAATCAGACTTCGGAAACTTGACTCATGACTTTGTAATAATAATATTACTAAATCAAGAAACAATATAATTCAAAAAAAAAAGTAAAAAGAAATTAAAAGAAAGAAGGAGAGACAGAGAGCTCAATCAAAAGCACCAATCTCTCATCACAAAACAAAACCAAAGAAGAGAGAAGAAGAACTAAACATAAACCGCCATGGAAGCTAAAGAGAAGAAAACAAAAAAGAAGAAGAAGAAAGAGAAACACCAATCTTCCGACATCTCCTTCAAACCTTCCTCCGACGTTAAAGGCCTCAAATTCGGCGGCCAAATAATCGTCAAATCATTCACAATCCGACGAGCAAGAACACTCGACCTTCTTAAACTCCTCTCTCTCCCTTCTTCATCATCGCCGCCGCTTCTTTCCACGGCGGCATATCTTCCGACAAACTTCACAATCCTTGCCCATCACGCTTGGCACACACTAACACTCGGACTAGGAACGAGGAAATCGAAAGTGGTGGTGTTCGTATTCGAATCAGAGGCGATGAAATCGGCGGTTGTGGCGACGGAGGGAGGAATCTGGCCACCGGAGATTCCACTTGGAGATGTGAACAAGAAGATGATTAGAAGATTAAAGAATTGGGAGATGGCGAGGTTTAAATTCAGGAAAGGTTGCATAACGTTTTACGTGTACGCCGTGAGAAACGCCGGAAATGAAGGATTTGCGGCGGCGGAGGACTTAAAGGTAATTTTACAGGCCGTGGTGGCATTGAAAGATTTCATGGATCACACCGCAATGCTCGTTATGCCCCACCAGAAATCTATTAATTACAACTCTTGCCCTCCTTTTGCTACCATGGCTCACTAACTTGAACAATGTTGAAGTGGGCCTTTTTTTCTTCTTCTTTTTGACTCCTTTTTTTAATTGGTTATATAAAAAAAGTTCGGATTTTATTTATTTTTATGTTTTCCGTAATGAATTATGATGAGGAATTGTTACTAATTTCTTGTTTCTTTTATTGGGTGGAGATTATGGTATGAATAAGATTAAAACTGTTGATTTGGTTTGGTTTTGTTCGTGCATTTCATCGGTTCGTGATCAGAAGCTGAATGTCACTTTTAACCTCTAGTAAATAGAAGGAAACAAAAGAAACAAGATGTTTATGATCTGTCCATAGAAGAATATCGAAGAATTGGAAGCTTGAAGAAAATATCTTAAAATAAATATATATGGAGAATATTTACATTTAATTTGTTAGTCTATGAATTTGTTAGATGAATAACTTAATTAATAGATTTAGTTTTCTTTGTTTTAGTTTTGTGAAAATAATTTCTTATTTTCTCAACCAGTTCACATGCTTTCTCATCAATGATATTTTTTTTTATATTTTATAAAACAAAATTATTTTTTTTAACGTCTAAATATTGTTATCATTTCGATCAAAAGTTTACAAGATTATTCATATAAATGTATTCTAAACAAAGAGGTTAAAAAACGATATAACATAAGAAACGAAATTGACGATGCTTCAACTTTAGAAACCTTATTCGCTAACAGATTAACAAATCTGTTAAGTTTTTTTTCTGTATTCGAACTCAACCATTGCGATTCGTGGCTATCACCCAACTATGACGCACTATAAGAATTTCGCAAATCTCAAAACACCACTACATGAAGACTTCAAATTCTATAACCAATGGTTGTCTCTGTATGAGTTTGTCTTTCGCCTAAATTTTAACAAACCAACAGAAATAACCGGCAGAAACACTACGAATGATAACTTCACTGGAATCAAACTCTATGAAGAGAGACATAAAATAACTAATACAAAAAACCAGAGTGGAAAAAATGACTCATTTTCCACCAAATATAATCTATCATACTGTTATACATGATAAACATGGTGAGCTTGTCGGCAAAACACATGAACATATACAACATGTTGAAGAGACACGTCAAAAAGACACGTCAAAAAGACACCAACTCAACCAATTGTGGTGTGAAAGAAAATATCGTACTCATAGGCGAGATCAAAGACAGATCGCCGGTACCGGCAAAACCGTGAAGAGGATAAAGACAATCGTCCACACTCGTGCATTTTCAATTTTCCGTCCCCAAATATTGAAAGTTTTTTATAGATAAATTCTATAATATAATTAGAAAGAGTACGGCCGACGCTGGAATCGATGTCGGCCGACGAATTTATAGAAAAATAAAAAAAAAAGTTGATGTAAAATATCATTTTTGTGAGAAAGTTTTGAGAGAGAAAAAGTTAGAAATTAATTAGAAAAAGTTCATATGACAATTTTTTTTTTAGAAATAGACGCAGATATTGGATTTGAGATCTCATATAAATTTTTAGTATTTGCCTATTGGTAATGATTTCAGGGCATAGTTTTTTTTTGTTGTTCTCTTCTAAAAATTTCTGTGTTTAGTTTCAGTGCCGTTGTACATATACGAAGCATCAACCGAACAAAATTAGAAGAAATGAGGTGTTACAGTATGTTATATATATATATATATATATATCGCCTGTGCACATTAACATTGTGGTGTATAGTTATCAATAATAAGTTTTTCACTACTTGTCTACTATATGGTGTCACTCAAATATGATTTTGAATGAGATGAAAATGTTAACACTGTTGTGCTCCATGCCTCCATTGAGTCTCTTCTTTCACAATTTAAGAACGTTGTGCTTCATGCCTCCATTGAGTCTATTTGCTAACGAAATGTTGATGTGCTAACATTGTCAATGTCACGATATGTTAATGTAATGTCATAGCCTCATAGGTGTACAATGACACGTTACTCATTGTCATTTGTCAATGTCGTTTTAAACGTTTGTTGAGTCATGAGTGTAAATAATTTTGCTAATGAAATATCGAAAAAATGAAAAAAAAAAAACCAACGCTGAAACTTTAAAAAATAAGAAAATGACAAATATTTATGATTTATATATTAGAATAGATTTTGAAGTTGCAAACATAGAAAATATTTCATTGTAGATCTGAAAACAGAAATCTGAATTTTGAGAGTGGATCTCATTAACTTATGCCACCAATAATTACTAAAGTATGATTGGCCGAGGAATCGGCATTTAGAGAATTTCAACTGTTTCCAATCTCATGTCCTGGACAGACATAATTATCTTGCAGACAAGATTATGTTCAAACGTACGTTTATATTGCTTTATAGATTGATGGACCATCTAAATCAAACATAAAGTTTAAAGATCACAAGACACACAAATCAATGTTTTTATGCGTAACTCTGTGGCAAATCTGATGAGAAGTTCCACTTTATTTATATAAATAAAAGGAGTTAACAAGAAAAGAAAAGGAACGAATTAAATAAAACTTTAAAATTAGAATATCCGAAATTAAACACAAAGCTGATTATGGACCTGTTCCTTTGGCAACTTTAGGTATTTGCGGCTGCGGCATGCGGCCAAATGTTGTTCGTTTGTCAGCCGTAATTTTTTGTAGTTAAACGTTGCAGCAGACGCAGATCGCTGCAGCAGACGCAGATCGCTACAGCAGACGCAGATCGCTGCGTTAGAAATTTTTAACCGCTGAAAAAATCTGGCAGCGCATCTGATACTTTTGCGTTTGGTACTGTTGCGATTGCGGCTGTGGCCATTTTCTGTTCGTTTGCCTGATACAGGATCCTGCGGCTGCTGCTGCGACCAGACGTGCGACTATTAAACAAACAAGAATTACATCGTCTGGCAGCAAGTCGCAAGCCCAAGCCGCAGCCGCCTACGGCTACCAACGAACAAGCCCTATCTCCCCAATCCAAAGTTCCTCAGAATCAACATGTTAGGACTTTCCAAACAAATGCTACATAGACAATCTCAGTACCTACAAGCACCATTGCTTGGATTGTTCCCTACGACGACACTAGTTCCGCTGAAGTTGCACGACCCATCATTGCGTCCGTGGCTCTGGAAATAAGCGTTCATCACAAAAGATGCGTGACGTCCTCAAACTGATTGGGTTAAAGCATGAACCACAAGCTTGGATTGGTTTACAATCTACACCTCCCTAACTACATACCCAGTCAATATTCGCTTGCAGCTGTGCATCCGTAGCTCCCGACCTAGCCACACACCATTTATCGCTGCCACCAGTACTAGGCGCAGGCAATGCTGGACGGCCACCACCACCGGCTTGTCCATTTCGGAGAAGACCAACATCGTAAACCAGAGAGAAATCTGATCAGAAAAGCCCCCAGTTTCCCTCTGCGGTCGGACCGGGCTTGCTTTCTTCATTGAACAGACTGAAAATGTAAGTCTCGAACCGTCTTTTAGGCATGAGAGGTGTCCCTTGGCCTTGTGAAGGTTTGATAATGTTAAGGTTGAATCAAGCCGCATTCTCCGGTGAGCACCAAAGTGCATCACAGGCAGACGGCCATCCGGTCTCGCTAACAACAATGTTGACATCACTGTAGCCTAGAGCTTTCATGGCTGAGTAAGTGGAGTCCATGAGAGCATCATACATGTTGGTGTAGACGTGGCGGGTGAACGGGTCACGGCTGCCTTGTATGGTGATCGGAAAATGGCGAAATTGACGTTTTTGGGGTCGAAACCGAAGTAAGGGTATGGGTTAATCATGAAAGGAGACTTGGTTCGGCGATGGTATGCTAGGATTGGAGCCAATATGCCTTTGTCCCAGCCTGGCCTGAATCGACCGCTGCTTGGTGCACCGTTCAGGTCATAGGCGATGATGTTAAGTGAGTATGCGGTTGTGACCTGTACCCAATTGCAACAAATAGTATATTAGAATGAATTATTACTTATCAGTCCTAACAGGTTACATATGATGATAATATTCGTAGGACCATGTATATAAGTATGTTTATGATGTAACGAAGGAAACTTAAGGCATGGCAGACACATCACTTTTGTCAAATTAGCATCTAAAAGATTTGGTCCGAATCTAAAGACAACCTTGGGCGGTGAGATAGCACGTGGGATAGAATGGTCCGAATCTTTTTTTTTTTTTAACCAACAATATACAAGTAGGAGAAAAAAGAATTCGCACACGCAATGTACTGCAATTGCGTGAAATTTTGGATTAAAAAAATTTTAGATCACACAGAAAAATACCAAACAAATCTAAAATATTCAAATTCAACTCAGCTTCTGTTTTTTGCTTATTGTTCCACGCTGTTACAACTTTTTATGCGCAATCAATGCATAGTTTCCGTTAAAAGCAATGAAAACAAAAAAAAACAATTCACGCAATTGAAAACAAAAAAAAAACAAAAAAAAACAACCAGTGCTCAATTCACTATAAATAATGCGACTTTTTCTAGTGAACAAAAAAGAAGAAGAAATTTATTTTTTTACAGACAACGATACGTAAAAAAAAACTCTTCGTTACGTGCAAGTTCTAATTTTTACCGAACGATACCAAATTACCTAAATAAGATATGAAATTAGTTAATGGCATCGAAGCCGAACTATATTATTTTAATTTATTTATAAAACAAATTACTAATTCACAGAAACAGAAAATTATGAAGATTAGGAAGAAATGGAGAAAAAGCTAACCTTAACATCTCTGACACCAGCACGAACTAAAGCGTTGTTCAGATTCCTCATCGCTGGTAAAAGATTCGAGATCATGTTATTATCTCCGGTGAGAAGAATCTCATTTCCGACGGAGATATACTTAATCTTCGTCTGAGGATGAAACGGCAAAATGTTTGCCGAAACCCACCGGCGAGCTTGCCTTCCGTTAGATAACGCCGGAATATCACCGTTAAGAACGGTAACAACGACGGAGATTCCGGTTCCGGCGAAGGCATGGAGGATGTCGGGATTCACATCGAAAATCTTGACACTGTCGATCAAAGTCCGTGTCTTGATGAAATTGGGCACCTGAGTCGGTGGTGGGAGGTTTCCGAGAGTACCGTAGTTAACGCCGATGGCGGAGATCGCGGCGGGGAGGAAGAGAAACGCAACGGCGGAGATAAGGAGGAGAGTGAGAGAGATTGTTGGTGGCGCTTTGGCCATTTTTGGTTTTCGGAAATTGAGAAATATCAAACTTTGAAACGTTTTGAGGTGTGTTTTATGACGAGAGATTTTAATTTGTTTTTAAATAAACTAATATAGCATCTATATTCCCTTTGTTTTTAATGTCTAAAGAATGTCATTTCAAAAAAAATGTAATTATACAAATTTGTTTTTATTTAATATGCCACATTTAACTAATATTGACTAAAATTTAGAATTTTAGTTTTAAAAAATCATATTGAAAATGTAAATTATAATTTTTGTTTTAAAAATCATATTGAAAATGTAAGTGTGTATGTATATTAGTGGCGAACAGTTGTTTTTTTAAGAAAAAAAAGGAAAGAAAAGTTTGTATTGGCGTCGGCTTAAATTTAGGCCGTTGTAAATTATTGAAAAAGTGGATTTTATTGTGACCGTCAGAATTTTAGTTAATTTGGCTAATTATAGGGTCTGTTTTATTTGGATAATTGTTCTTTTCCAAAATTATGGCTGTTAATACTCAAATTATCTGTATTTAATCTAAATATTAAGCCTGGTTTTATTGTTAATCTCAAAAACAGTTTATGGGATTAATTTTACTATCCTAATTTTCGTTCAAAAAAAGGTAGATAGAGTGTTGCGTTTTTTGGATATGCTTTTCCAAAGATCTTCTTAGTGAGCTCAAAGGAAATCTGAGTTTTTATTTTGCTATTAAAACTAAAACAAAAATAAAATATAGCTAATTAGTAAGATTAATGTGATTACCAAATATAAATAAAAAGATTAAATGACAAGAAAAGGAGGAGATAGATCGACGCGGTTTATGATAGCGTCTAACGACACGTGTGTGTACGAGGGAATAGTTGGAGTTTGAACACTACGGACCAAAGTCAAATAGATTCGAAGTCTGAAGATGTTGAGGAAGCTGATTCTTAACTTTTACGTACCCTTTCGTTTTAACTCTTAGCCATTTGTTATGTTTCTTTAGAAAAGAAGATACTTTTTTTTTAGATTATCAGAAGATTCTGAACTGAATCTCTTTAGCCCAAAATCATTTGATTTTAGTTTTATTCCAAGCGTCAAAAGAAGTTTCTTAAACACGAAGCTGCGGCATTGTCCGTGGCTTAGAAATGGCCCGATCAGCTACAGGTACGAGGTTTCATCTCTGTTCTTCGACAGTTAGTTTACGGTTTACTGTCATTATCAGTGACAAAGTTACACTGCTTACACAAAGTCACAAACCACGTTACAGTGGTTGCACAAACCACGCTACATTATAAAATACACCACATCCTTTTTCCAATAACAAACAAACAATTTAGGGTGGTCAAATAATTTAAGAATTCATCTTATAGTTAGAGATCAAAAATCAAAATTTGTACTATGATTATAATCATAATTTTATAAATATATTACTAACTCTTTTTCGATCCGAATAATTCACTTTTAAAACTAGTCGAACTAACCACCAACCATTATATCCAGTACCGGAGTCAGATCACCAAAGATTATCGAAAAAATTAGAATGAAGTTGTATATGTAAGGAGGGAGTATGATTAATTGGCTAAATTGCTAATTGCTTTTCGTCCTAAATAAAAGAATTGCTCATATTTGGAAAACAACGTTTCCCTTATTTGGGCTTAGGACACTCTTTCTGATTTAGAGGGTTTCATTTCTAAAGAAGAAAAGAGCTTGTGGCTGGAAATTATTTCTCTTGGTGTGATTTTCAAAGCTGGGTTCTAGATATTTTCAATTAAGTGGACATAATTACTCTCCCAATAGTGTTTTTCTGGGTTAAGTTTGGATCTCATCGTAAATCTTCAAGATCCAACTTTTTTCAGATCAACTTCAGCATCTTTAAAAAAATATATATGTCTGCTATTCTTGACAAAACTCTTCTTGGATTATCATTGGAAGAAGATGATGAGCCCTTCGACATGCCAGATTTGCCAGAATATTCTTCAAGTGAGAATAATAAAATGAGTCTGATAGGAAGATTGTTGAATCCCAAGTGTAAAAAAATGGCGAATCTCATCTTAGATATGCTTCGAAAGTGGCAGATCTACGACAGAGTTAGAGGTGTAGCTTTATCAAGAGACAGATTTCAGTTCATCTTCAAATATGAACAAGATCTTGAAGAGATTTTGAGCAAAGGGGTTCACACGTATAATGAATGAGCGATGGTGATGGATAGATGGGTTGAGAATCCACCGCCGGATTACTTGTAGTTTCTCCCAGTCTGGATTCAAATACGGAACATACCGGTTAATCATCGAACAACCAAGTCGATTATGACTTTTGGAGAGTTCGCGGGTAAAGTTATTGAAGTTGCCTTTGATCCCATGAAAGCTCAGAGCAAGGATTTTGTTCGGGTAAAGATTCTCTTTGATGTATCTAAACCTGTTCGTAGAACAAAAGTCATCAATCTACCAAAGAATGGAGGTTCAGTGACTCTAAGGTATGATTTTGAAAGGATTCAAAAGAGATGTTTCACTTGTCAAAGGTTGTCTCACCAACAGGAAAGTTGTCCCGTCTTTAATCAAGAGCGTTTGGAAAAATCTCGTGAGGCTAAACTGAAAAGGAAAGAATCCAAAACAATACCAGTTCCTATTTCAACTGTCAAGGAACAGGTGATTAAGGAGGATGATCCTCTGTTTGGAGTAATTGAGGAAGACCAAATTGGGTTTGATTCAGCAACAGGAAGGGAAAGAATCGATAAAGAAGTGGTGGAAAGTATGAGACAGTATCTTCAAAGCTCGGAAGGAGCAGAAAGGTTGGCCAGGGAAAGCCGCGTGAAGAAAACCTTGGCAGATTTGAAGAATGATCCTCTTGGAGCTAAAACTATGCTTAGATTGGAACCTCCTCCAATAATTACATCAGATATTAATAAAGGAAAAAGTCTAATCTTCGAGTATGATTCAAAAGAGCTATCTCATCAAGCTCCAAAATTGATGAATGCTGCGATTAAAGCGGGTATAACGATGACAAGAGCCCCTATTAATGATTATATGTTGTCTGAAGGTGAATCGGTTAACTATCCTTCTTCTCTTTTGGATTCTAAGGAAAGTCCAACAGTTTTTAGATTTGACTCCATTGGAGATGGATCGTCCGGGACTTATCCAAAGAAACTAAAATCGAGAAAGAGACCAATCAGAAGCAGAAGAACTAAGATATCTCAGCCGACATCTTTGCCGGAAGACATTAACCGAGAAGAATCAGTAGTGCCATCTATAAAAAGAAAAGCTACAGAAGAAAGGAAAAATTCAACAAAAGCCGCAAAGCACGCAATCAATGAGGTGGTCCCAAATGAGGGACCGTCCAATCATTAATGAGCATTTGTAGTTGGAATTGCCAAGGCTTGGGACGGTCTCAAGACTTGACGATTCCTCGCCTCAAGGAATTGCATAAAAAACTATTCCCTGAGATTTTGTTCTTGATGGAGGCAAAGAATTGAAGAGATGTATTGGTAGACTTGCAAGAATGGTTAGATTATGATCGTGTACATACAGTGGAGCCAATTGGGAAAAGTGGTGGATTAGCCTTGTTCGTAAAAAAAGGTGTCGAGATAGATCTTTTTGATGTAAATAAAAACCTCATGGATATGCACATTCAATGTGGTGGAGTTGAGTTTTATCTTTCATGTATATATGGAGAGCCATCAAAGAAAGAAATACCAAAATTATGGGAGAAAGTGTCAAGAATTGGGATCAATAGAAAGCAGCCATGGTGTATGATTGGTGACTTTAATGACATCCTCCACAATGGAGAAAAAAGAGGTGGTCCAAGAAGAGGAGACTCATCATTTTTGCCTTTCAAGGATATGTTAAATTGTTATAGAATGTTTGAACTTCCAAGCAAAGGGAATCCATTCACTTGGGGAGGTATGCGCCATCTATCATGGATCCAGTGTAAGTTGGATAGAGGTTTTGGCAACAAGGCTTAGTTCTCGGTTTTCCTAGCTGCAAATCAGCTCTTCTTGAATAAAAGGGGAAGTGATCACAGACCGGTACTAGTGAGTTTGATAACGTCAAAAGAGCAGTACAAATGATGTTTCAGATTTGATAAAAGACTTTTGAACAAGCCAAATGTCAAAGCAGCCATACTTCACTCGTGGAATTTTAATAGGCAGAATAGAAGAATGAAAATTTCAGAAAAGCTGAGAGAGTGTAGAAGAGTGTTGAGTAAATGGAAAAGAGAAAACAATATCAACTCAAACTCTAACATGGAGCAGATTCAAAGAGAACTGGAGTTGGAACAGTCCTCGGCTTTCCCAAGAGTTGAATTGGTTTGGAGGAAGAAAAAACAACTAGCTCTAGCACACAAAGAAGATGAATCATTATGGCAGCAAAAAAGCAAAGAGCAGTGGGTAAAGAAGGTGATAAGAACACAAAATTCTTTCATAACTCGGTTAAAGCTGCTTAAGGTAAAAAACGATTGGACAAACTGATGGATATCAATGGTAATATGCAGAAATCAGAGGCATCAAAAGGAGCTGTAGTAGAAGCATATTTTAAGAAGTTGTTTCACTCGAAAAATTCGGGTCCATTTAATCACATGTTCCATGATTTCACTCCAAGAGTTACTAATCGAATGAATGTAGCATTGATTAGATTTGTATCAAAGGAAGAGGTGACTGAAGCAGTCTTTGCGATTAAACCAGGTAGTGCTCCAGGAGCAGATGGTTTTACTGGTCTGTTTTTTCAGAAATTTTGGCATATTTTGGGAGATCAAGTCTGCTCTGAAATACTCCTCTTTTTCTCAACAGGCATTTTCCCTCGAGAATGGAACTTTACCCAATTGTGTTTGCTCCCTAAAAAAGGAAAGTCTCATACAATGGCATATCTCATACCTATAAGCTTATGCACAGTTTTGTACAAAATCATTTCCAAGATTTTGGTGAAGAGGTTAAAGCCACTGCTCCCACAGATTGTATCCAGTAATTAATCTGCCTTTGTAGCCGAAAGATTGATTTCAGATAACATCTTAATAGCCCATGAAGTGGTACATGGGCTGAGAACTCATCAGGTTATTTCAAAGGAGTTTCTAGCAATCAAATCTGATATGTCCAAAGCATATGACAGGGTGGAATGGCCTTTTTTGAAAGCTCTATTGACTGCACTGGGGTTTCATCGAGTTTGGGTCAATTGGGTTATGTTCTGCGTGACATCAGTCTCATTTACAGTTCTTATTAATGATCAACCTTTTGGTCTGATCAAGCCTAGGAGAGGATTAAGACAAGGAGATCCACTCTCTCTATTCCTCTTTGTTCTTTGCACTAAAGGACTTACTCATTTGATGAATAGAGCAGAGAGACAAGGGCTGATAAATGGGATCCAATTTGCAAGCTCGGGTCCGGCAATTCATCACCTGTTGTTTGCAGATGATAGTTTGTTCCTTTGTAAAGCCTCACTTGAGCAATGTGGAATTTTAAAAGAGATTTTGAACATCTACGGTGACGCAACAGGTCAACAGATCAATTTGGAGAAATCATCAATCACCTTCGGAAGTAAGGTGAATGAGGAGATGAAGGATAAGGTTAGAACTCTGATGGGCATATCCAATGAAGGGGGGCATGCACTTATCTGGGACTCCCAGAATGTTTCAATGGTTCCAAAATTCAACTATTGGACTACATTAAAGACAAACTCAAGTCGAGACTGAGTAATTGGTTTTTGAGGTCCCTTTTGTTTGGTGGAAAAGAAGTGTTGTTGAAAGCCGTTGCTTTGGCTATGCCGGTATATGCAACTTGTTGTTTTAAACTCCCTAAAACATCTTGTGATAATCTCACTAGTGCAATGGCAGATTTCTGGTGGAATGCAGTTGAGCATAAGAACAAGATACATTGGGTGAGTTGGGAAAAGCTATGTTTGTCTAAAGAATTGGGTGGCTTAGGTTTTCGTAATATTCAAGCCTTCAACCAGGCCTTATTGGCTAAACAAGCATGGAGGCTGTTAAAGAATCCATCATGTTTATTGGCTAAGCTTTTGCAAAGCAGATATTTTGAAGTTGGTGAATTTTTTAAACTCTGAGGCAGGATCCAGACCCTCCTTCGCATGGAGAAGTTTGTTGTATGGTAGAAAGCTTCTTGTCAAAGGTTTAGAGAAAAAGGTTAGAATGGGAAGACAATCAAGGTATGGTCTGACGAGTGGATAAAATAGGATGGTAGTAGGCGACCTCTGATGAAAAATCCGATAATTGATATTCTTATGACAGCAGATCAACTCATTGATGCAAATAGTAGAAGTTGGGATATGAACAAGCTGGAGGAATTATTTTATCCCAACGACATTCAAAGCATTATCAAGCAAAAACCAGTGTTATCAAAAGAAGATTATTGGATCTGGAAACATCAAAAGAGTGGAGTATACTCAGTGAACTCAGGTTACTATCTAGTGAATCGTGAAGCTAACAAAGAACTGATTCTAGAGGCAGAAGCTCAACCTTCTTTTAATGGTGTAAAACATAAGGTATGGTCAGTTAGTGCAGCTCCAAAAATAAAAGCATTTATGTGGAGAGCTCTTAGTGGTGCATTGGCGGTGGGAGAAACTTTAAAACATAGAGGAACGAGGGTGGATTCTACATGTCTTCTTTGTGGCATTGGTAAAGAATCTGTTAACCATGCCTTGTTTACTTGTTTAGTGGCAAGACAAGTTTGGGCTACGGCTGGAATTCCATCACCTAGAGGTGGTTTCGATCAATTTTCTCTCTTCTCAAACTTCCATTACTTGTTCTCATTGTCTTTGAATGTGTTTGTTCCCAAAGATATTAGAAGTAGCTATCCTTGGATTATGTGTAGATTGTGGAAAGGACGCAATACCT
Organism: Cardamine chenopodiifolia; assembly: GCA_963922655.1. Taxonomy (NCBI): domain Eukaryota; kingdom Viridiplantae; phylum Streptophyta; class Magnoliopsida; order Brassicales; family Brassicaceae; genus Cardamine; species Cardamine chenopodiifolia. Next base: position 15,727,193 of record OZ000463.1, read on the forward strand.
TCCTTTTTGAAGGAACTAAATGTGATGTCTTATCTATTTTGAACAAGATAAGATTGGACCAAGAGGAATGGGCTCTGGCACAATTGGTTCAGCCTCAAGAAGAGGATTTGTTGGATGAAAGGACAGGTACAAAGAGTAGTAAATGGGAACCGCCGCCAACAGGTTGGTTAAAATGCAACATTGGTATTGCTTGGTCAAAATCTAAGACCCTAGGTGGAGGAGCATGGGTAGTTAGAGATCATAGAGGATTGGCAAGCTTACACAGTCGAACATCATTCTTTGATTCTCATAGCAAAGAAGAAGTTAACTTGAAGGTTGTACTATGGGCGATGGATTGCATGACTCAACACAATCTAGACAATTTGATTGTGTTAATTTGGTAATTGCGGTAAACAGGCTAGATGCGTGGCCTTCTTTTAGCTTCCAGATTGCCGAATGTGTTATTAGGCTAAGGAGTTTTACGAATTCAAAGCTAGAACTGGTTAAGGCTTCAGCCAATAGAGGAGCTGCTCTCATTGCTCAAAGTGTTACGTCTGATTCACGCATTCATGTGGTGTCTTCCTTCCCGTGGTGGTTGACTAGAGTATTTGAAGATGAAAGCTGCGTAGCCTCTACGAATGGCTAGTCTTTTAGTGGGATGAAAGTTAGGATTTAAGTGAAAATTGTAATTTTTTGTATTTAATCTTTCGCTGTATTATGGCATAACCGATGATGATTGTAATTTAGGTAACATGATAAAAGATGACAAAAAAAAAAAGAATTGCTAATTGCTAAATGTTTTTGAGAGAAATTGTTTTGTCTGTAGGTGGTAATGGGTGTTATGCGTCACGCCGTAATATTATAATTCAGATTTTAAAATCACAAATTGAAAAATGAAGAAACGTTGATAGGCTTGACCTTTAATCTTTATGTGCTTTAGTGGACCTAAAGCCTTTTTATAGCATCACTCTCCACGCCGTCGTTTACTTCTTGAAATACCCACAGACCAATCAAACCTTGGGCTACACGTCCATAATATATCCTTCTCCCTCGTAATTTACATTAATACCCTCATCTTTCGATGGTTTGCTCCAGGAATATTCTTCTATACCCTAGTACATAATCGTCATTTCCTATCTCAAATATTTAGAATGTATCTTACTTTATTATAACCCTGTGAGAGACAACGGCCACTGAACACTCTCGATCTATCTTTTTGCTCTCCATTGTCGTTTCTGTGACTCTCAAGCGTCTCTCGTGATCATCGTCTGAAACTCTGAACAAATGGGGAGAAAGTTCTTCGTCGGAGGCAACTGGAAATGTGTAAGTGATCGATCTTCGTTGCTGGATCTTTGTTTACTTTTTGAGCTTGTCACTGATCGTCGCTCGTCCTTGATCTGCTTGTTTCCTTCTCGATCTAGTGAAGTAACCGGAAAGTGATCGGATGATTCCGATCTTAAGAACTAAGATTTTGTTTATTGTTTGACTCGATTGATTAGATGTTTTTGATCTAGTACCGGTGGTTGAGATTTGTCAATTCGATGCCGGATCTCAATTTTGAATTGAGCTCGTGTTCTAGCTTCGATGGATATGTGTGTTAATTGCTGTCTAAACTATTTTTTAACATGTTGGGATTGATTTTTTTCGATTTGGATCATCTTGGGAGAAAGATTGCTATGTTTTTGTGCTGAATATTTTTAGTCTATGTAGAACGGAACTGCTGAGGAGGTGAAGAAGATTGTGAACATTCTTAATGAAGCTCAAGTACCTTCACAGGATGTCGTAGGCAAGTGCAGCATCCATATTGCTTCGACGAGAATATGATTTTGTTATCCATGTCTATGAAATGTTAGGGAGGTGATGTGGCTACCGATCACAATTTTGAAATTTCTTGAACTGGACAAGCTAATAACTAATTAGAAGAGGTTAATGAATAGCTTTTTAACTGCAAGCATGATTTAATAGATTAAGTATTTGTTGCTAGTCAAGTGTTCTTTATCATCTACCTGTTCATCTTATTTGTTCTGGTTCTATCTATGTTATTTGAATAACTATGGTCGTGATTGGATTTACTAATTTTTGTGGATATTTTATCATTGCAGAGGTTGTGGTTAGCCCTCCATATGTTTTTCTTCCTCTGGTTAAGAGCACATTGAGGTCTGACTTTTATGTTGCGGCACAAAACTGTTGGGTTAAGAAAGGAGGTGCTTTCACTGGTGAAGTGAGGTGGGATTCTCACAACTGCTCTCTTCTATGAGCTGTGGTAAAAATATATGGTTCTGAAGATGCATATGATTGTATAAAAAAAAATCGTCTTTAATTTTATTCTTTTTATCTTGTTTCATTAAACAGTTGAATAATATCATATTTGGATAAATATTTAACCAATGATTAGATAGGTAAAGCAGGCGTAAAAAGATTCACCTGTCCAATTGATGCTTTCATAGGAGAAAAACTTATATTCCTCGGTGTCTGTACTTCATTCGATTGTGCTGTGTATTGTTTCCTGCTCTTATGTCTTCTATAATTTGTGTGTGCAGTGCGGAGATGCTTGTGAACTTGGATATCCCATGGGTTATTCTTGGCCACTCTGAAAGGAGGGCACTCCTCAATGAATCTAACGAGGTTAGTGTCGTTTCATGATTAAAAAACAATCTGGTGTACTATTTGAATTTTAGAGCCATGATTTTGATTTTTGACCTCTATCCTACATTTGTAGTTCGTCGGAGACAAGGTAGCCTATGCACTTGCTCAAGGTTTGAAAGTTATTGCTTGTGTTGGTGAGACTCTTGAGCAGCGTGAGGCTGGGTCAACCATGGACGTTGTGGCTGCGCAGACTAAAGCTATTGCTGGTAAGTATTTTGTCAGACACTCTTATGTCCTTTTTTGCTATCTTAGTTCGTTCTCTTTGACATTGAGACCTGTTATGATGTTATTCTACTCACTATACTCCCTTAGTGTATATCTTTAAACCGCACAGAAATGTTTTGTTGGCTAAAGAACTCCTTTTTGTTGGTATGGCAGATCGGGTGTCGAACTGGTCAAATGTTGTCATAGCCTATGAACCAGTGTGGGCCATTGGAACCGGAAAGGTCGCTAGCCCAGCCCAAGCTCAAGAAGTAAGTTGTTCTCAGATGCAGATGATCACTTTAATATTGTTGCATTTGTTCATGATTTGATAGGAACCAATACTTATTCCGTTTATGAACAGATACACGATGAACTGAGGAAATGGCTTGTCAAGAACGTGAGTGCTGATGTCGCTGCTACAATCCGCATCATTTATGGAGGTAGACATTAATACCATATCATATGACAGTAACATTACTATGAAAATCGTTAATTGTCCCCACAAGTTTTCTATGTTACTTAAGTTTGATTATGCAAATTATTATCAGGATCCGTCAATGGTGGTAACTGCAAGGAGCTAGGTAGTCAGGCCGATGTTGATGGTTTCTTGGTCGGTGGTGCTTCTCTGAAGGTACATATATTATGTTTTGCCTTGTAATAATATCTTCGTTTTGTTTCAAGGTTCAATCAAAACCATGTCTGATGTTTTTATTTTCAATTCTTGGTTTTGCAGCCTGAGTTTATCGACATCATTAAGGCCGCAGAAGTGAAGAAAAGCGCCTAATGTGTTTATTAAGCAGTCTCGAATCCTTTGCTTTGTCATCAGTCTCAACTCCGAGAAAATGAATAAGTTGATATTATGATTACTTTTTGCTTCAGTTGTATTTGGCAGAGGTCTTTCTCTCTTACTTTGTTGTTTTGAGAACGCAACAATAATTTTCTTCGCCATTTATTTAGCTGTAAAACTTGCAAATCTCTCCCTTTTTGAATCTATCTAATTTGTGTTTGGTGTTCATTCGATACTAAAACCCTTGTTTCACAGTTACCGACCGAACCATACTTCATCTGCCAGTCCCATGATTAATTTCCCTATCAACGGTTTTACTCTATTATACTTCATTAAAAACAAGGGTTTTGTTATATTTGATGATCTTTGAATAATGCTGTCAGCCGCTTTGAAATATGCAGTACTTGAACGATGAAGAATAAGTGGGAAACTATAAATTTTTTTCCTTCTTCTTTATCGCTTTTACCTATTAGCTTGTCAATTTTGAAATTTCTCCATGAAAAATGTCTAAAAGAAATATCATGAAAAGTAAAAATGGAAAAGAAATTTCATGGAGAAACTCTTTTTTTTTTTTTGGGTTCAAACTTCAAAACATGGAGAAACTCATAATTAGGAATGTCAGTTTTTGTTTGTAGTAGACCAAAAAATGCATATGACGACGAATAAAGTAATAATTAAATAGCTTATAAGCAATAATAATAAGTAAAAGTAAAACGGCTCACTGGAACTGAAGTGAATATGTAAAAGAGCCGGCTAAAGTCCAAGAGGAGAGCTCCGTATGTCAAATATTGTTCAAAACCTTATTAAAAAAAGATTGGACTCAATAATATTAAAAATAAATATGGATTTTGACGTGACCACGAAAATCCAGCTAATGCCAATAATACAAACACAATATGTGACTCAGCTGCAAACGTGATACGTATTATCTTCTAAGTCAACCCACATTTCCAGAGATTCATAAATACTGCATTTGAGTGATTTCGCATGTAAGCGTAATTTACATTACCTACATAATAGAATCATTAAGAAAGTTTAGTGGAATATCATTCTATTAGAGATTTCTTCGTGAAAGATTTTCTGAAATTTTGATTTTTGAATTTAGAAGATTATGTTTCTCTTATTTGGTTTATAAACTATTATATGTGTTGTCTTCATGAAATTGTTTTGAGAGGTCTTTATGATGAAATAAAAACATATATTTATAACGGAAAAAGAACATAATTTTTTATTAAAATTTTCTTAAATTTTAATTTCAGCCGTGCATCAAAATAGAAATAAAATTAAAGAAAATTTATTATTACCAACTAAATTGGTTACCAAATATATCAAATAATAGCAATATCCTAATTAAAAAACAGATAAATATAAATCATTTAATATAATAAGAAAATGAAATATTCATAATATTCCTTACACCGCACTTTTCGGGAAAAAGTAATTATTTCAGATATGAGGATTGAAATCTTCGAGTATTATATTAATTAGTTGACTTTAAGACTTTGTGTTCTTAACGAGCAAACAATTGGAACCTTAAAAGAGGGGAGGTTTGACGAAGTCATCCATCAATCGACGATTGAGTACTTTTTTGGTTTATTAATATAACAGAAATAAGCTTTGTGATTTTAAAAATTGTAATTTGACAATGAAATAAAAGACCTACACAAGGATTAGAATGGGACAAACACATTATTAGCGTTCCACTAAGCGGATCGTTTAAGGATTTTATTTTCTATTCACTTCAAGCTAGTATCCATTAACTTTCACTCCTCTAACAAATGATCTACCAACTAGTTACAACAAATACAAAAACAAAAACTATTATCACTTTTGTAATATGCACCCTGTCGAACATTATCATATGGAAAATGAACAATTTTCTCTAAGGTTGAGTTAAAATAGTATTGGTGAATAAAATTGAGATTTTGGTACATTATAACGACATTTAATTCAATATTTTGCTCAGTTTAGAAATTTGCATTTATCAATATAATTTGAACACCAGTTTATATGTTCAAAACTTCTATCCCATGATCTTCAATTTATTGACGTGTCAATGACATTATACACAAGTATATATTGTCTTACAAATCCTATATTTTCTCACCTACTCGTACAAACTTTTATTTATTTACTGGTTAATTGTATTATACATAAGTTGGATGTTTTTTTCAAATCTTATTTTCTTACCACCTTGGCTACATGTATAAATATTGTCAAACTCTACAAGGTCGAAACTTACTTGTGTATGCGTTTATTTCAGACCAATAATACAAAACCCGAATATGTCTCATCGTTCTACACCCAAAGCATATAAATCGAAAACACCTATTACATGAATATCTAACATTTTCGACAAAAAGAGCATTAAAAAAAACAAGTCCAAACCCTCACCACGGCGAGTTCAGGCCGGCAAAGATTCGAAAATGTCATGACCATCTGGCTCATATAGAGTAAGAGTTGATGTTGTATTTAACTTATCATTATTTGTGCTGCGCAAAATATATAGAATCCAAGATTTAATTCAGGATCCGTTTTTATACGCTTTTGTATATAATATTTATTTAAAATATGTATATAATATTTATATATATTATATAATAGATAGAAGAATTGGGTAAAATGTTAAGAAAATAAATTATATTTGAAAATTTTGTCATGTTAAATGTTTACAAAAATTATTTCATATATTTCATATGATGTTTTATATTAAATTTTATTTTTATAATTTATATTTTAATTTTAATATTTTAGTTATTTTGGTCGAATTTAGATTCAGATCGAATTTAAATTTTGATAATCTAAATTTTTTGGATAATAGATTTGTGCCCATCCCTAACCATTGATATTTTTGTACTTTAAGCTAAATTTAGTTAACTGTATTGAAGATAAAATCAATCTGAAAATATCTTACAACAGAAAAGTCCCACCCAGTATTAAATATTAATCATTATATTTTTATTTGAACTCGGTTCCATCGACTAAAACCCAAATATTTTTTCTTTTGGTCAAAAATCACTTTTGTCTCAATTTGTTATATTTGAAAAAGACCTTTCTTCTTCTTCGGTTGCCTCAAGCATCTCATCAACATCCATCATCCTCTATGATTTTTTTTTCACATCTCTCTCTCTCTCTCTATCTTTTTTGTTCAGCTTTAACGGGTTCTGAAATTCATTGTCAGAAAAGAGCAAAACAAGCTTGTTCTTCGTTTGTTCCATCTCTACTAAATGGGTTCTTGCCTCAGTTCTCGTGTCCTTAGTACGTTCTCTTCAACTACAAAGATCTTTTTCATCATCCATTTTTTCTGTTTTTTTCCCGGGAAAATTTGGGATTTTTCATGTGTATTTCTTCCAAATTCGTTATATTTTCGGCTAATTAATAAAGGGTTAGAAGAAAAGGAATGAAATTTGCGAGAATCTTCCCTTGATTAAAAGTTAAAAAAGTTTTCCCCTTTTTGTACTCTCGATTTTGACTTTGGTCAACGCTTTTGTGTGTTGTGCAGGTAAGAGTAGTAGTGGTCTCGATGACCTTCACCTCTCGAGCTGTCAATCATCTTCATCTGCGGTTCATAGGACTGAAGGAGAGATACTTAGCTCAGCGACCGTTAAAAGATTCACCTTTAACGAGCTCAAACTCGCAACTAGAAATTTCAGATCGGACTCTGTTGTTGGAGAAGGTGGCTTTGGTTGTGTCTTTAGAGGTTGGATTGATGAGACCACTCTCACTCCCACCAAATCAAGCTCTGGTCTTGTAATTGCTGTTAAACGACTTAACCCTGATGGTTTTCAAGGTCATCGAGAATGGCTGGTACACTTTCATGTCGCCAATCTTAAAAATGTTCTGGTTTATAAACTGTGTGTGTAAGCTCTGACTCTGATCTGTTGTGTTTTTGTGTGTGGTAAATTCAGACAGAGATCAACTACTTGGGGAGGTTAAGTCACCCGAATTTAGTTAAATTGATTGGTTATTGCTTGGAAGATGAACAACGGCTTCTTGTCTACGAGTTTATGCCTAAGGGTAGTCTTGAGGATCATCTGTTCAAAAGTGAGTCATTCATCAATGTTCTTTTATGAAACTTTTAGAGAAGAAATTGTTGTAGTGATGTGCATACTTATGTTTGAATGGTTTGAAACAGATGATGTACAGTGTAAGTCGCTCTCTTGGATCCTACGGATTAAGGTTGCTCTTGATGCAGCTAAAGGCCTCGCATTTCTTCATAGTGATCCTGTCAAAGTCATATACCGTGACATCAAGGCTTCTAATATCTTGCTTGATTCGGTATAAGTCTTTTTGAAAAATACACAAGTCTTACTTGTTGACTTAATCAAGGACTTAAAGATACTGACTTTATCTTTCAAACAACAGGACTTCAACGCAAAGCTTTCAGACTTTGGGTTAGCGAGAGACGGTCCAATGGGAGAAACAAGCTATGTTAGTACAAGGGTCATGGGTACATTTGGCTATGCTGCTCCTGAGTACGTTTCAACAGGTAAACTCCTAAGATATGATACAATCGAAACTTATGACTGTGGCATGAGTTCTACCACTGGTTTTAATGTGAATTGGAATAGTAGTAACGGCAAAATGTTATGCGGTTAAGTTTCGTTCTCTCATCTTTCTATCTTTTTTCAGGTCACTTGAATGCTAGAAGCGACGTATACAGTTTTGGGGTTGTACTTCTAGAATTACTATGTGGAAGGCAAGCACTGGACCATTGTCGCCCGGCCAAGGAGCAAAACCTTGTGGATTGGGCTCGACCGTACCTCACAAGCAGGCGAAAGGTTCTACTAATTGTGGACATTCGGCTTAACTCACAGTATAGACCTGAAGAGGCCGTGAGATTGGCAAGCATTGCTGTGCAGTGCCTCTCATTTGAACCCAAATCGCGTCCCACCATGGATCAAGTGGTACGAGCCTTGGTACAACTGCAAGACAGCTTGGTTAAAGCGACCAACGTTTGCCCGGTTAAGGATACCAAGAAACTTGTGGGATTGAAAACCGAAGACAAGTACCAGAGAAACGGTTTAAACAAAAGAACCGTTGGTTTGTAGTAGGTAGAGAAGGAGGTGGTTACTGGATAGGTCTCATGTCTCGTGTTTTGTAATATTGTGTGAAGTGATTTTGTAACACTTTGGTTATAGTTTTGCTCCGGCAATACAGATTTGGAGATTGTTTTTCTCTTCTTTTATTTTTTTGTCTATTTGATAGATCAAATATCTTGGTGGTATATGCCAAAATATGGTAATGATCAATTCCACTCTCTTCTAATTTTTTAGTTTACTATATGTAACTAATTTTTGTCAAATGATATGTTTAGTGAATATGAATTTAATCAGTTTAGTTGATTAAATTATATGACTAATAAGAATAGAGAGAATGATATAACAAACATATAATGCAACAAAAGTATCAAATTCCATGAACATTATTTTCACTAACCAAATAAATATCAAAATTTTACGTTGAGTAAGCCAAAATGGATTGGAGTTTGGATGAACATCAACGACCATTCAACATAGTTAAATGCTCGGTGGCTACGTCACGATTTTCACGATTTAAAACCGCGTAACCCAATTTAAGGTTTTCAAGATTTTCATATCAAATATAGATACGAGAATCCAAATATTTGAAGAATCTCCAAATCGCAGTAGTAATTTTTTTAGCTCAGAATTTAAATGCTACGGACACTGTTCACATGTTTCCTATAATCGTTAACAATTAATTTCAAACCGCAGTAATTTATTATTAATAAATGTGAAAAAGGGCGACTCTTAAAAAAGGCCAAGCCCATTAAATAGATGGGCCCAGCTCTCCGATCAATAGAAGAAATCAAAGAGAGTCATCTTATCTCTCACGAGCTTAGGTTCTCTTCAGATCTGGCTTGACAATCTTCTCTGCCACTCTCAAGTTATCAAGTGATCCGTCGCAGGTAAATAAATTCCTGATCTCTCTCGAGAGAGAATTCAAAAAAATTTCGATTGTAAGTCCTAATTTGTTACTCTTTTTCCAAGAAACATGTTTCCTTTGATGAATTTGCGGATCTGACGTTGAAATTGTTTGTTTTTTTTGGGGGGGGGGGGTTAAGTATACATAGGTCATGAGGAGATACAGTCCGCCTTATTACAGCCCTCCGAGGAGAGGATATGGAGGTAGAGGAAGAAGTCCTCCTCCTCCTCCAAGACGTGGATATGGTGGAGGACGTAAAGGATCGAGTCATGGAAGTCTCTTGGTTCGAAACATTCCTCTTGATTGCAGGTAAATTCTCTTTCTTTATTTGAAAGGCTAGATTTTTTAGTTATCAATGGTTTTTGCTGATTTTTTGTTGTTTTCATTGGTTAAATTTTGCAGACCAGAAGAGCTTCGTGTGCCCTTTGAGAGGTTTGGACCTGTGAGGGATGTCTATATTCCCAGAGACTATTACTCAGGGTGAGTCTTGTTGTTCCTTTCTCTATGTATTGATCTTTTACTGATTCTGTGGTGCAAATGATTAGGTGTCTTTTGAGTCTTGACTTTGATTTAGTAATCCTTATAGATACACTAGTTATGTGCTGATTAGGATTTGATTCTCCATTAGCAATTTTTAATCCGTAGAATTTGATTTGTGCTGTACGATTTGAGCCATTTCCACTTCCCTAGTTTATATTGAATGTTTTTCCAAACTCTTTGCTGTTTCATTTTCAGTGCTGAACTAGTTCAAATTGAAAAAGAATACAGATCACATATTAGCTCTAATTTGGCGCAAGTTCTTTCATTTAACTTCTTCTTTTGTATTGCTTACTCTGCTTTTTGATCGAGCTAAGTTCTCGAGGTGAGAAGAGACTTTTTGGCTGAGTTTTCGATTTTTCAGAGCTTTCTGTTTTCAGCTTGCTTTTTCCTTGGTAAATTAAATGTTGGACTGATTTCCCAGGGGGTATGTTGGCTTGAAGTTAAAACAAGACCAAGCCCCACATTTGATGAAGCCCTTGTGAAAAATAAATGCATAACTTATTGGTCAGAAGGATATTAAGGGTTATTTCATATCAAGAATGTTTTGTTTTGGAAGCAAGTAATAAGTGAAGAATGTTTTGTTTGGAAGCAAGTAGAATGTCAAGAATGTTTTGTTTGGAAGCAAGTAGTAAGTGAAGAATGTTCTATGGAAGCAGTAATAAGTGGAGAATGTCCCTTATGAAGCTATACTATAGATTACTCAAACTTTAGAAGTTCGTTTGGGATGGCGATTTGAAGAGAACTTAAGTTTGGGATCAAGTGCTACTTATTTTTACAAGATATTTTGCCTCTTTTTGAGTTGCTGTGAACTGTTAAGAAAAGATCAGCTACTAGACATATTTCCGTTAGTAGAACATCTGCTTTTCTTAGAAGTTCTCAGAAGCTGACGTTTACTTAGAAGTTCTCAGAAGCTGACGTTTTACACTATTTGAGAAAGGTATACAGTATAATGGTTGAGTGTAGGCTGATTTTACTGGTAATTATAGACTTTTCTAGTTTTATGTGCTATCAACCATCAACAACTTGGAATGATAAGCTTATGAATGATCCAGGGAACCGCGTGGGTTTGCTTTTGTGGAGTTTGTTGATGCATATGATGCTGGGGAGGCTCAAAGAAGCATGAACAGGAGGATCTTTGCCGGGAGAGAGATAACTGTGGTTGTTGCTTCAGAGTCTAGGAAAAGGCCCGAAGAGATGCGTGTGAAGACTAGGACTCGTAGCAGGTAAGTTTCCATATTCTGAATGCTAAAGCAAAGAAGTTATCAATCTAATCGTTCTTCGTCACTAACACTTTGTAAGTTCTTATTCATTTTATACAAAGAAGTTGAGAAATAAATAATCGATGAATTGTCTCAATTTTTCAGGGAACCTTCAGGCTCTAGAGGTCGTTCTCATGGTTAGTGTTTATTCTCTTTGATTATGTACTTGTTATGTGCTTTAACTGCCAAAGTTCAACTTATATGATCACAGCTAGATTGTGATGCATTTGTTTATATACATAGCTTGATTATGTCTATGATTGTTTGTTCTCAGGACGGTCTCGTTCACGTTCAATCTCTCGATCGCGCTCTCCACGTCGTCCATCAGACTCTAGAAGTAGATACCGATCAAGGTAACACGCTTCATCACCCCATACCTTCCCATCATTGTCAAGTCAACAAGATGTATGTATGATTTACGTAATTGTTGATGTTACAGGTCTTACTCTCCTGCCCCAAGACGAAGAGGAGCAGACTATTCAGCATCTCCAAAGAGAAGACAGGAGGAACGTCCACCACGATCACCACCAAGAGGTCTTCTTCGTGGAGAAGAAGATGGAAAATACAGTTTGAGGTCTTATTCCCCTGGCGATGAAGGTGGTGCTGCTGCAGACCGTGACAGAAATGGAGACAGTGAGATTAGAGAGTAAGTGAGACGTGGTGTCTTATTTTCTTTTGCCGGTGAGGATTGTGGCTAATTTTTTCTGTTTGGGCATTGATTGGTCTTTTATAGAAAACTGGGCTATGAAGCAGAGGAAAGGCGTGGTGGTGGTGGTAGAGCGGTTTCAAGGTCGCCATCGGGATCCAGGTCCAGGTCTGTGGAAGTATCTCCAAGATGAAAAAAGCCTCTCGCTCTCTCTCAGACCAAACTTTGTGCAACTCTCTATTGTGTCTTTGTTTCTCTAATAGTGGTCTCTGTGTCTTGAAAAGCTCATTACTCTGGCTTGTCAAAGATCATCTTGTGATTTGATTTTACTTTCTCGGTTTTATGGGTCTTAATTTTGATTTTGTATGAAGATTGGTTAAGCGTTTGATGTGAGAACTGTTGAGCGAATGACCAAAGTCTACTCTCGTATGGTCAAGATAGACAACAGCAGTTTTTTTAATGTTTTTATGGAGCCTTTTTGCAAATCCCATATGAAAGTCAAGTCTAAGAATCTCTGAGAAGAAGAGAATAAAAGATTCCATATGATAGTAGGATGTTTCTTTGGGTCTATTTTGGACAAAAGTAGAAGACTTTGGATGATCTCAAGGAGCCAATCAGCCAATCGTGTTTCCTTAAACCAACAAGGGGTAGTTTAGTTGACCGGACCAAAAAGTTAGGTATTGTCTCCTCTACATGGAACCCATTTTTTTATTATTTACTTTTTTTTTGTTCTTCTGTTCATTTTAGGTAAGCTAGATCCATATGTTGAGATCCAATACAAAGGACAAACCCGCAAAAGTAGCGTTGCTAAAGGTAATTTAACTTGCTAATTTTCCTTCTCTCCATATTTCCAAATCTGTGTCAGCTTTAATTCGGTTATTTCAGTTTTGAGTTTTTTTTGGTTTTATGCGGCAGACTTATTTCTCCAATCTCATTTTCTATTTACTAGGACCTTAGAAATAAAACGCCCACATGCTGGTGTTAGTTGATGGTTGTAAAATAGTTATCTCAACTAGTCAACAACCATTCAATGTTAAAACTAAGTCCTGAAAGCCGTGGTTACATTCTAGCTTGGGTAAACACTTTCTATGTAGCCATTCCTAAAACGAATTATAAATTACTACCTTTTTTTTAATAAAACTTTTTTGTGGAGATGGGAAATTTTAGTGATGAATGGTATACCAATTATTCGTGTTTTAAAAACATGATTCCATTGTGTTTTATAATTCACAACATTCATCAAGTTTTTATGTTATGATGGTGCACATGTTAAATCTATAACTTGAAAAAATATATATACAAAACTAGCTTATTAGTGTTTCATGATTATTGGGCAAAAATTTGTTCATCTCGACTCTCACAAGTGTTTCCGCTGTTTTATTTGTATGTTAATAATGTCATTACGCTATGTATATTTGAGACATTTTGTGGTAGCTTGGAAGTGACATGTGTATGAAATCTCATTGCATTTATAATTAAATTATACAGAAATGTTTTAAAATGTTATTAAAAAGGTTTGGAAGCATTCACATAGTGACATGACATAAAATCCTCAAGTTTGCTTTGATCAAGTGGTTGAAGAAGACTGCTCAACCATAAAATTCGCTATCCTGTTCAACAGGTTTAAACCAAAAACTGTTTCTTCGCAATTGATCTTGACTGTTAAATTCAGAACTTCGGTGCATTTGCCTTCGACTGTGATGGTAATCAAAAGAGGGATCTCACTGCTCAAGATTTTGCTGCTGAATCTCAATCGCAGCCCAGTCGCATCTTCGAGTGTGTTTGCAACTGGTAAATCAACAGTCACAAGGTATAGATTTGAGTTGCTAAGCACCTTTAGTGTTATACACTCGCAGATGCTACAAAATTTGGCTTTCCCATTCTCCATTCTTGAATCTTTAACATGATCTGTAAAACTACACCTGCCAAAAGTGAAGACTAACAAGTCAGTATGCGAAATGAAAATGGTCCAAAGTATTGTAATTTTTTTTACTTCTAACTTCTAAGTTGAACTTGCAGAAAGTAAAAGTCGAACTTTCTTATAATGAGATCAACCTCAAATAAGTAGAGAAAGCAGCTAACCTTTGACTATACTCAAACATTCCAGGTAAACGAGATTCTGTGGCTAAGAATTCCTCGACGCTCATCGAAAATGGTTTCACAAGGTATCCAAGATCAGGTCGTAACTTGACAGGAACCTTCTTCCCATTGTAATGTAAGGTTAACTCATGGGAAGCAGGTGGTGATGAAACCGAACTTGGATAAGCCTTTCTGCGCTTTGACGAGGTTCAAGGCTGCCAATTTCCTCCATTGGAATTATTGTTGGCACATAGTTGAAAGATGCACTGCAGGGTTTTCAAAAAAAAGGAAATGAGATCATTTAAGAAATTAAAGATAATGGTTTCTACCAAATTCCTTGCTGGATTTAGGATGAGAACTTGTGTAATATAACATGTAGTTAGGCCAAAGCAATTAATAGATTGGGCAAAAAACAGGTTTTCTAAATCAATTGGGTATAAAGGAATTTAAAACTCACTTTGCTTTTCCTACCAAAGTCTGTTCAGCAGAGTCCGATACTTTCATTGCTTCTTCATACTCCAAATTCACTTCAAGGATAGGTTTTGCAGAACTGTTCTCAAACAGAACTTCAATGCAAACATGTAATGGAGATACAGTAGAGACTTCAGACAAAAAGGCATAGTCTACCTTCAAGCCATTGCCATTTCCAGGTTCTAAGAGACTATAGCTTTTATGCTTCAGTCGGCTTCCTATATCACCAATGGATATCTTCGCATAAGAGCTCTGATTACTATTTAACGCAGATGAAGTTTCACTTGATGTACTAGGCTGCTCATCTAACCACAAATCCAAGGCCTTTTTAGACCTTAATTCTTCCTGGTCAGCGGAAACAGGCCCAGCAGCTGCCGGTCGGGGCGGGGGTAAGCTTGTGAAGAAGCGAGCTTAAATTTCTGAAATTTGAATTAAGGGAGCAGCTGGATCGTTGGCATCATTGGAAATCGTTCTTTCATCCCCATCACTGCTGAAATCTGAACCAATAGAAGATTCAGAGTCATAACCAGAAGAGCCATCGTCATCCCCTGTTTCAGAGGATTCTTGAGAACCATCTAAATCAGCTGCGGCATCTCTTTGACAGCTGGTCATGTTCTTCAAACACAAAGCTACAGGGCTTTGGAAGAGGTTCATATCCAGGGGCCGCATGAAGAACTATCTGTGACAGAGAACCAAGAAGATTAAAACGACTGTGCAGGGCTAAAGGTGAAAAAGGTTTCAGTTTTCTTCCAAAAACATGTTCCACAACATGTGCAGCAATTTTTTCTTGTGTTGCAACACTGTCTTCAGCTGGCTCATTACAAGCTAATTTGCATGAGTTTCTTGAGGAAGCGAGTTCGATCACGAACATCATAGCTTAAATCACATTCCCCCAATTCAAGCACATAAACCACAATCCTTTTCAACATCTGAAAGTCGTCAACCTCCGCACTTATTAGAACCTGAAATTGTGAAGGTAATTTAAATATTGATCAATATCTTTTGAGAATTATAGTGAGACGTGCTATAGTAAAACTACACATGAGCACGAGCTAGTTTTTGTAGAATAGTAATTGAAAAATCTTATACTATAAGTTCAGAAATGGAACTAATTTTTTAGAGAAAATAAAAAATAAAATTGTTCAAATAGCACAAATGTAGATGTCCTTTTCCCATTGAATCATATGGCTTTTCATTCAAAGGGGTTATTGAACAGATATAATACTGGTCTCCTAGCTATACCTTAGCTGTAGTATTAAGAATCTGTAGTTTTGTCTCTGATGCCTCTGATTTAAAGCTCCATGCAAGGTACTTGGTTATTGTGGTCAGCATCCTCGAAATGATATGACCCACAGAGCAGTAGACCCCTACCATCCAAATAACAGTTGCACGAGCAGAAGGCACTATGATTGAATCAAGAGTACGAAACAGCTGAATTATCACCTTCAGACAACCAAAACAAAAATAGAAAGAAATTAGTAGATCATTTAAAATAATGTACAAAAGAGTCGAAAACATATTTGAGATCATTGCAACAGCTTCTAAGCATGTGTTTTGAAAATGGTATCATAAATATGCTCAATCAGTAAATGAGATGTGTGTACTTTCTCATGACTAAGGGATCTCGCTCTATGATAGTCTGCATTGACATCACGGCTTGTACCAACACTCCAGCTTCTCCATCCATTGACTCGAGATCGCCAGCAAAAGATTCTGCAATATTATGAGGGCTACTGCAACTTAACATCCAAATAGTTTAACTAATGAATGCAGTTGAAATGACATATAACAGACCTTGTCTAACTAGTGCTAACAATCCATCAAGACATGTAGTTGGAATTGTTGGTAGCCTTTTTGCGCATAAACCAATAGCTGCAACTGTATCAGCTGCAAATCTCCTGTCAGGATCTTTGATATAATCCTGGAAAAGTTCCCCGTTTAAAAATTCAGTCACGCACCTCATCATTTTTGGTAGGAAACTACTGTATCCCTTAAGAAGTATTTATATATTATACTAGAAAATAAATAGACAATCACAACATTACAGTAAAGCTACAGAAAATGCTTACTTTTGGTTGAAACAGGCAGGAAGCTTAATGGAGACAGCTTGCCTCAAATGTAACTCATGAGCAAGCCAGAAGGGAACTTCAACTTTGGCGCCTTGTTCAACCTGCATAGTATAAAAATCATAACAGAAAGGAAAATATGAAACACCCAACTAACAAAGCAATGAGAATACAGACACAGTTTGTTTCTGCACTTGGATCAATAGTCACTCCATTTGCAATAGAATAACAATAGAGATCAGCTTTCTAATTTGATAAGAGAGCCTCAAGAAAATCTATTAGAGAAGAAATGTACCTCTTCCTCTGTAACTATGTCATCAGTGTCCATTCTCTAAGGCTGATTCCACACCACAATACACAGAGATTGGGTTATCGATCTGCGGGATCCAAAAGCAAACCATAAGCCTCTCAGTGTTCAATCAAACATTGCCATTTACAAACTCAAAATCTGAAACTTGAGATGTACAAACAAATCAACATCTAAAGAGTTTAAAATAGAGCCAGTGATGTCCAAATCCCTAAAACATCGGCTAAGTCAAATCCCTAAACTATTAGTTCAAATTCAATGCCTGTCCTGAGGGAATTAAGGGTTTCTACATTCACAGCAATCGATTCCATCCAACAATTCAATTGTAGAAATTTAGGTAAATTGGTGGGAAACAAAAAGTGTGAAAATAATCAAATTTTCACTTTAGTGTTTTTTTTTCTTGTTTTAACATTTCTCATATAACTTTCAACATTTTCAGTAAGATTTTTTGTATGACATAACATAATGATAGTGATATAAAAAAAATTGTGAAATGGTGACAAAAACAAATTCAAACCAAATAGTAAAATCGATTCAACTGTATAGAGCAGCAGATCTAATCTAAACAAATACTATGTAATAATTTTTATGGTCATACTTATAACACTGTAGTCGATGCTTAGTATATGAATATATCAAAATTTTGATTTAAAGTCAATACAAACGTAGCCGGATTTTTCATACTACCGAAAAGATAACTGAAGTTTATGTAAGTAAGTGGTAAATTATACAATGGAATTCGACATTACAAGCAAACCACGTGATTTAAAAGAGCTGCGGGCTGTTTACAATCTTTTTCAACAGCCACTTCAGATTCTCATATCACAGTAAATATATAATAGTAGAAAATACATAGTCAAAGTAGAGCTTCTTTGTCTCTACCACTTCGAATGTTTCGATTTCCTCAATTCACTTTATACCCTGAAATTCTTTCCGACAAAGGTTTGTCCAAACTGCCAATTGGAAGGAACAATGTTCCATGAAGTAGAAGTTCTACGGTCACTGGCTGTGACACGGAAGGAAAGTGGCTGACCAACGAGAACAGCATTAGACTGCCAGTTCTGTCCCCAGTTCCTAGTCAAACTCATCCAACCAGTCTTTGATCCTTTCACGCTCGTCCTCGCGATGTCTCCTGCTCCCGCCACGTTCGTTATCAACACCAAGTTGAAGTAACGGTGACCGTTGATCGTAAACCTTATCCCTCCACTCTTCCTACATGCCACCCTATAAATAACCCACATTTATCAAGCTTAGCAATTTCAAATCATTGCTCCTGTTATATGAATCATTTCTGGATCTCTACGGTATAGATCCAAACTTTCAAACCGGAAAAACTAAACCGATCCAATCGGAAAAAAAAACTGATAACAAAACCAAGTGAACCTTTACATTGAATGGTCGTTAAGTGTACATATAAATTATTAACATATACCTGCGGTAAGAGATGGGGACAATGCCGGCGCGATACTCGGCTATTTTGAGAAAAACGGGCATGGCGAGGTCGAAGTGAGCGCGTGGAGGGTTGCACCAGCCGCCATTGTCGCTAGGTTGGGCGAAGTTTGGAGGGCAATAGTTGGTTGCGGTTACGAAGACGGAAGGACTACCTGAGTGACACCATTTAGGATCATTGACACATTTGATTTCAAAGCACGCGCCGCAGCTTAAGCCACTGTTGAACAATGCCGTGCTCAGGGCCGCCGTGTTCGTTCCGTACCCTTGGCTGTACAGATTTCCGTATCCGCAAGCTCCACCTAAAATAATCAAACAAAGTTTTACTTATATGGAAAACAGAGTGCTCTGTTTTAGAGAGTTGGTATAATTAATGATGAATCAAGTGTGGTTTATGAAATTTGTGTTTAAGGAGAGTGAACTGACCCATGGTTCCGGAAGCGTCATCGCCGCCGTAGAAAGTGGCGTGAGCGGTTTGCCAAGAACCGCCGGAGTAGACGCCAGGGATTCCGGCGTCTGTGAGGCTCAAGAAGTGAAAGAGAGGGAATATGGCTAAGAGAATCGAAGGATTAGTTGCCATTTTTACTCAAATAGAGAAAGAGAGAATAAGAAGATTGTAGACTAAGAAGCGGAGTGAGGGACTTGATGAGGGTGGGGGAAAAAACACTTGTGACGATCGCTATTTATATTGGCGGAGGGAAACTCCAAAGTTAGAGAGATAGAAAGTATTGATATGCCTAGTCATCACCAAATGTCCCAGGTTAACCCAGGAGCATCATGTTTTTACAAGTTTTTTTATTCTATTTTTTTCAAAATAAATTTTTTTTTTTAGAATCCCATATGAATCTCACCATTAGACACAAAAATATTAATAGTTTCTAATCGAATCTTAACTAATTAATTATTATTAAATATATGATTAAATTAAGCGACGGTGGAAAGAGCATTAAGGACATTTGGTGATGACTAGGCATATCTATGCACCAACCAGATCTTGTTCTATCTGCCACGCCAGCAAAATTTTACATACGTGTTATGTTAATTAATCTAAGTTTTTTACGTTTCGTGGTTATAGAGTATTCCTTTTTGGGGGTAGATATGAAAATGTGAAATAACTGTAGTTCATAAGTGGATTTAGACATTTTGTAAAGAAAAAAAAACTAATATCCATTTTACATAAAATAGTGTATACGTGTAATTTAGTGACGTGTATATTTCAAAATGCGCATGAACGCACAGACAATAAGGAGTTTCTTTATCGTGAGAACGCATACGTAACCACTTCAACTTGCATGTGAATTTATTATCTACCACTACTCGCTCCCGATGATATCTCGTCTTTCATTTATTTCGATCCAATAAAAAACAATTATTACTTCTTATATTTTGGATTTTTTTGGTTATATATGAATATAGTATATAGATGCCAGTTCTCATTTTCATTTCCAACTAATAAAACAACTTGACGATGTGCTATAACATTTGTTACGCAGGTCCGTGAGTATTGAATGTTGCCACAACGTATGTAAACTGCAATGTAATGTAAAAAGTATGAAGTACGAAAAACAGATATGACACACTGCTCCAGAGGACCAGGGCTTGTACGGCGTACGATCTCGTGTTTGACCATATGTCAATGAAAACACGTTATGATATCACAACTTAAAGGATCCAACCTTATAGCTCGACCGATATATGAATCCATATTATATGTCTTTAAAATTTTCGATTCGTTTTCATTCATATTCAGCGAATGTGATATAAGCCAATTTAAATCTCCTTTACGTTCACGATCCACCACACCAAGGTGTCCTCCTTGCGCGTTACCTAAAAGGCTACAAGATATCATCTTAGATATTCAACTTTCATAAGTTAAACTGATTTCTAAAGAAACCTTTGATCTAAACATGATATATTGCTTTGGCTTTGAGAAACGTACGTAAGAACCTTTCATATTGTTTTGAGAATAAATTATTTGTGTGATTATTTCATAATGAAAGAATATATGTTTACGTAATGAAATAATATCAATTAATACAAGCATGTACATGCTCAATAATTACCTAGGCTTGAAATACAAGTAAGTATAGATTGTTCATTATGATCTCCAAATCAAGCGACACATGAAATCATACAAAATGATTTATAAAGAAACTTCTGATTCAACTTAAACATGAAAATATAAATCCACTTTTGTGTATATACTATAAATGAACCTATTAATATATAAAAATAAAACATGATACATCAGCTCGATCCGAATTCAAACAACAATAATACATAATAATATGGACAACGTCACTATATAATATATCGAAAATTTAGACATGACTAAAAGAATAATGTCAGTTATTCTTATAATACGGTTAAACGGTAAATTCATCGCCGATGGTACGGCACACATTTCTTCTTTGGTGAAGTTAAATCGGGCTTATAGGCCCAGATAAAAAAATATCTGTAAATCCATATTCGCAACCAAAAATTCTGACCCTAGTCCATACATTACAAGGTCGGACAGGATCGTGTTGACCCGGAGATTCGGATCCGTATTGACACCGTGAACCCACCGGTCCCACCATATGGCTAAAACCTTTAGTTTAAAAAAACTAAACCCTTGTTGACTTGTTTGTTCTTCTTCTTCGTTCCGTGCCGCGTTTGCAGTCTCACTCTTCTTTTCTCTCACGCTGTCACGCAAGGTAAAATTTTTCTTCTACTCCTCTTTGAAGGTTTATGTTGATTTTAGAGTAGCTCATAGTTAAACACTAGTTGTTTAATTGGGATATAATTTACAAATTGTTAGATTGAGTATCCGAATTTATGGACCTAGTTATTTAATCGTTATTTGCAGACCCATAGTACCGAACCAGTAAAATGGGTAAGCTGGGGAAGAAAGCTAGGAAATTTGCCAAGAAAAATCTACAATCTGTTGAGAAGCGAAATAGGAAGCTGAAGTCCTTTTTCAAAAAGAAATTCGCAACTCTTGTGTAGACAGTTTTATAATCATAGAGTCTTCTTACTTCTCTTTATCTTGATTATACTTTATATCTAATTGTCGTTGATTGTCTAGAACTAATGTTATTAACTTCTGTGGTTCAAGAAATGAGTATCATGTAGTAGGAGATGAAGAAGAGAAGAAGGTAGAGCAGAAGCCTAAGAAGAGGTAATGTCTGCTCCATTTCCCTTTTCACTGAAATCAAACATTGGTGTTACATTAGTTTTTTTAGCTCAAAATAATAGTTATGCACCCTGTGATTATGTTTTCGCTTATACCTTTTTAGATTCCCTGAAGAAGATCTTCGGGATATATTGATAGATGCAGTATTCGGCAAGGGTAATGATGAAGTTCTCTGCGGTGGTGATTCAGATAGTGATGGATATTTGGATGAGGTAATAAGAATTAGTGTTTGGTGAAATATGGTTTTTTTTTAGCAGGCTCTTCTTGTTTATACAGCAAAGTAACTGTGAAATTATCGATCATCCTATGCAGCTTGTAGATGAAGCTGACTCAGATATAACCAAGCGCAAAGTACTCTGAGGATCTGTTTTGAGTTCTTGCTGCAACTTAGTTGAGGAGAAGCAGTCTGTTCAAGTATTAATTAGTTTGATAAATTGGTATCGAGCTGCATGTTATTATGGCCACGAATCATCAGGAAGTACTGGATCTGATATACAGTATGGCATAGAAGACAGTGACACATTTGCCAATGTCCTGGTTTTTGTGCTTCAAAAAGCTGATCACACTTTCAGGAGTATGTTGGGATTATCAGATTCCAGTGGTAAGGAGAAGATTTTGAAGTTGAAGAACAATCCAAAACGGGATAGTTTAAAACCACTGGTCAAATCTTTCTTAACAAATACCATGCATGTTGTTAAGCAGGCTGGAGATTTGGAGATAATAGTTTTTGTGCTTACCCAACTTAGAATTTCTGTCATATTTTTTGCCACATTTCCAGATTTGCTGAAAAAAATGATCAAGGTATGCTCTATATTCACTGTTTTTTCTTCCAGGCAAATTTGCATATATCTAGACTCGTTGGCCAATAATTTTGTCTAATCTTTTCGTGTTATAATATCCCTTACATCCTTATAGTAAGCTTGAGTTATAGATATAGGTCTTTTCCTCTCATTGACATTTTTTCCAGTGTTAGATATGATGTACCTTTATTTTCTTAAAAGTCATGTTTTAATTGTGTAAATTGGTGCAGCTATCTGTCCATATATATGTGGGTAAACGGTGAAGAGACTCGATCGCATCAGGCTTTTCTAATCTTGAAAGACATCAGTATGGTTTTTAACTCGGAATGCTTTGACACCTGCTTAATTCACATGTACAAAGCCTTTCTACATGACTGCGATATTCCAAAGGCAAATTCAGAACGTCGTTTGCCGTTCCTCAGAGATTCTTTTGTTGAGCTGTGTTCTCAAGATGTGCAGAAGTCTTATACCAAGGCCTATGTTTCCATTACACAACTTGCTAAGTTATTGAAGATAGCTCTCGCTACAAAGAATAAGGTGCTTCTTAGGATTTGTGCTCTTTCTTTTACTTAAAGTTTTCTTATTTGTCTTCTTAGCCTCTGTCAACTTTTGTAAGCAGGAAGCTGTCGAGAAGATACATAGTGAGCAGTACACAAACTGTGTTGATCTCTGGGTGAATTTTATCGCCGCCAACGTTCAGGATTGTGATCTCCAGCCGCTGCTTTATACTATAATTCAGGTTATAAATGGAGTTGCTCAACTATTTATTGGACCAAGGTACCTGCTCCTAAGGGTTAAATGTATTCAATGCCTCAATCTTCTCTCTTGCACAAGCGGTATATTCATTCCGATAGCATCAGTTGTATTGAATATGTTGGAATATAAAACCACAAATGAGGGTGAAAAGCTAGGAAAGAAGCTTGAAGCTTTCTCAACCGTAAAGGTTAGAAATTTAACACCTTGAAGGCTCTGGACTAGAAATTAATATCATTCGTTGATAAGCTAATAGATTATTTGTTTCGCAGCTGCCTAAGAATTGGTTAAAGTCCCAAAATTTCCAAGAACAGTTTATCTTTTCTGTGATTGAACTTCTTGCTGTCCACTTTGCTCAATGGAGCTTCCACATATCCTTTCCAGAGCTTGCTACTATTCCTGTCATGAGGCTGAGGAAATTTAATGAGAGAAGCACTATGGAAGGGTTGAAGAGGGTTGTGAAACGCTTTATCGAGCAGGTAATTCTTTAAAATATTAAAGCAACCAAACTAACCATCTACTTCTGTGGGATATCAAGAATCTTGGCTTGAATAATTCTTGTTTTGAAAATGGGTTATTGTGTTTCAGGTAGAGTTGAACATTGAGTTTGTGCAAAGGAATAGAGATGACGTGGCTTTCTCTCCAAATGATCAACAAACTGTAGAAGCGTTTCTGCAGCTTGAAAAGCGAAATACGAAGCGCCTTATACACAATACTATCAAAGCATCATAGACAAAGCTCTTGGAACAAAAAAGAAGTGAAGGGAACTAATATATTATGGTGGTTTTGCAATACTAATTCGTTTTCTCGAATATTTGGTGAATTTGACTTTGTTTTTGCAGCAAAGCGGATTCCCTTGGAATTTCTCAAATTTTGTACACCATTTTTTGTTGTTGTCCTTTATGTTTTTCGCTTTCATGAATTATTTCGAGAATATCTAAAACATTTATGCAATACTTGGTGTAAGAAAGAAAAGAGGAGAAATTTTCAAAAAAGAAGAAGTTATTTTATAGTCTATGTAGTATATTTTAGTTAAGTACTACACTCGTTATTCTATTTATCGGAACATTTAAAAACAAAGGTTTACTTAGCGGTATAGATTTTATGAATAGAGGACGATTTAAGGAAGAGGAACTAAGTAACAGCAAATCAGTTAATTCGCTATCTCTCGATTACATCCAGAAACCCAAAGATTCTAGGGTCGATGATGACCGGGTTTTCATGCTTTTCTGACTAGCTAATTGATTTCAGATAGGTGTTTGGACAAGTTTTTTTCACTAAACTTGGTTTCGTGGTTTTATCTTTATCTCTATATTGACATCTTTTGTGATATAGGGAAAAAAATCATATTTCATATTTCTGTTTATAGTTAAGACTGATGCGAAAGGTTTCTAAATGTCAAATGTACGTAATATTAATGTAGGTGATATTGGGATAATATATGAAAATAGCTTTCTAACAAAAAAATCCAAGGTCTATTGTGGCGACGTTGGTGTTACATCGATTCTAATATTATTTAAGAACTTAAGCATTTTATTACGCTTTTAAAGTTACTTTTCCACTGCATATAATATTTTAATTATTGTATAAATACTTGCTTAAAAAAAAGTCTGACGAGATTCTTCTGTAAATTTAAAGCACAATGGGTTTCCCTCTCTCAGACGAGAAAGATTAATTCCTTTTATTCTAACTCGTATTCTTTTATTTGCTAACGTTATAAAATCGATAAATTTTTCGACAAAAATTTATTTCATCGAAATTTTTTGCTGGAAAAGTAACGGATTTCCAACTAAACAATTTCGTTAGTATATTTCTGACAAAACCAAATCTGTTAGAATGTAAAATTTATGTTTTGGAATGTTAGATTTAGGATTTGAAATGTTATATTTTGATTGGATAATTGTATGTATTATGAAACTTTGGTGTTTTTATGAAATATTGGATTTTTTCTAGAGTTTTTAGATCTTTTAAAGATTTAGAGATTTGTTTGGATAATTTAGAGTTATAATGTAATTAATAATTATTTCAGAGTTTTTTTTATATTGTATGGATTTTTAGATTTTTGGATATTTAGATTTTTATTTGTATATTGTATGAAATTTTGGATGTTTGTGAATTTAGAGCTTTTGAATGTTTATAGATTTTGAGTTTTTGAATGTTTGGATATTTGTGGAAGAGTTTGTTTGTGTATTGTATTAATTTTTGGATATTTAGAGTTTTGTTTGGAATTTGTGGAATTTATTGAGTTTTAATTTTATTTTAGAATTGTTTGAAATGGTTATATTTTTATTATTATTAGTTTTGTGATTTTAATGTATTTATTCAATTAATATATTGTTAATATTATTCTTTTTTTTGTGAAGCGATTATGGTAGGTATCGTTCACTTTCTTTAGAAGTGGGTGGTTCGTGTTTTCCAAATCCTTTTACTCGAATTCTGGAGACGCCACCGTTCATAGAGTTTAGAGCCACTCAACAACAACCTCATTCACAATAGTTTTTAGGATTTTTATTTTAAAAATTTGTATTTTTTGGTTTTTTACATATGAAAATTTTAGGTTATTTTTGTATTTAAATATTTTAATTTTAATTTAAACTTTAATTATATATATTTACATTAAATTAAAATTTACTAACTAAATTAATACATCCACTGGAAATTCGTAAAAAGGAAAAATCCGTTGAAATTCTGAAAAATGATCCATCTTAAATTCGTTGGAAATTTGTTAGAAATACCGACGGATTTCTGACAAGTTTTTAGTTTTCGACACTGTAGAACTGACGTTCAAATCTATCGAAAATTTATCGTAAATTACTATTTTTAGCAAATTTATGACATATTTGGTCGTCGGTTTGGTGTTGTTTTTTTTGTAGTGTAAGAATTTTTGATATCTAATTAGAGGAAGAATGGTAGTCTTGTATATTACCTCCTCAAAAATGTGTACGAGTAAATAATAAAATGTAATTCCCTTAGAATTTCCCTATCATAAATTTTCAAACTACATTGATTAAAATGTACTTCTTTTACATGGTCATGTGTAATTGTCTATAAAGATGTTTTCTGGCCGGTGTATATAAAGATTTTAATGGTACATATAATTGGAAGAATAAAAGAGAAGTCATGTTTGTGGAAATAGTTTATGTTTGGTCATCAAATTGTGAATTAAGATTTATATTAAATCGTTATAATTATGGTTAACTCTAACTCGATCAGCTGTACTGTCTCTCTCAATATAAAAATTATGCAAGCACACATTTTGCCTGTGAGATTGAGAAATCAAACTGGGAAGAGAAGTTTGATTAAAACATCACTAAGTTGGTTTTGGATTTCCTACAATTATTATCAAATGCTGCCTGGTTTCGAATGTAAAGATATTAATTATGAGCCAAGAGTTTAGAATTTCCTAAACAAATGTTTCATTTATATCCTCACATGAAGAGTTTTGATATACTATCTCTCAAACAATGGGATTAATTGATTATCAATGTCAACATGCCTTACTTTTACTTTTCTTATAGGATATTTTATTATTGACAACAATGCTTTTCACAAATCAATAACGATGGCCCAGTTGAATCAACTCATAGGTCCTACTACCCACAGGTCTTCTAACAGTCTATTTAGAGGATTATTATCGTAAAAAACAATCCATAACAACACAATCAATTAAGATGAAAAGAACTCTAGCTTAGTTGATACTGGTATTGAAAGAGGTGGGAAGGTTGAAGGCGGATGAAAATATGGATAACGATGATTTAAGGAAGATAAGTTATTTAACCAATGGTTCTTGTCTATATATTATATTTCTATATCTTCTTCTTTTTTAAAGTAATTAGTTTAAGAAAGCACTTCTGTATAAAAGGATTAGTTTGTTTATTTTTTCTACTTTCTTAAAAAGGTGATGGTGTATATGGTAATTAAAAAAACTATAATGAACATAATAAGTCGTCATCTTGTTATGTAATTAATTGATTTGGGGATGGAATTTAAAGCAGTTGGCAGAAGGAGTTGGAGAGGAGGGGAAATATACGAGGAGACAGAGGAAGAGGATGAGAGAGCCCAAAAGGATTTTCCAAATGAAGAAAGCTAATAAGAATAGACTATATATATTCAGAGTAATAATTATAACTCTCACTTTCCATGCTCTTTAAAATTTTTTTTTTTTTTTAATTGTCAGCGAAATTTAAGGGCTACACATACGCTACCAAGTACCATCTTACATTTATTATTTTCGACAACCAATCGTTTTTTTTCTCGGATGAGTTGATAGCATTAATGTGTGATGACTCAATTCGTATTTATATTTTAAAGACGAGCTTATATCAATCTAAGAGCATCTCCTTGGAGATATTTCATTCAGATACCTTTAAGAATTTTTACCAATTTTATTTTTAATAAAATTTAATTATGTCATTAAAATTTATGTTAGAAAAAACAATTGAACCAATTACAAGTGTGAAATGAGTCTCTCATATACTCATGACCCATGAATATCTCATTTGAGAAATTCTTGCCATGAGTCTCTCATTCTCTCTCCTCCTTTGTCATAATTTTATTATTCTTTTAATGTGGGTATCTCAATGAGACACCCCAAGCTCTAATCCCCTATACAAACATATCATCTATATTTGTTGGCAACAATATATACCAAATTGTACTTTTAAATGGGCATATGACCACACTAGAAAACAAACAAAAAGAAAATTCGGCAAAGCCATTCTGCAAAAGAAATTGATTAGGGTTATGTGTGTTGTCTAAAACTTTTTTTTTTGTTTTGTTTAAGTTATCCTAAACTTTACTGTCATTGCTTATGTAGGCTCTTGTGGCTCTCATCACTTTACATATTTAAATAATTAAAAAATACTGAGATACATAAGAATGTAAGATGATAAGAATATGCGATGAGAAAAAAATGTGATGAGTCGATGACTAACACGTACATATTGTAACTTGGACTTTTTAAAACAAATGCAACTGGTATATTCGGAATCATAAGGCATTAATACATAACAATTGGAATTCCCAATTTGAAATCAGTTCTTTTAATATGTTTAATAGTTCTTTTTGCACAAAACTTTCTAATTTGAAACGGCCATGACTGAAAGTTTGCAACTAATACCATAGGGCTTTTTTCAAAAATAAAAATAATAATAGCATAGGGTATAGTTATAGAAAACAATACGAAAATAATGGGGGACACATTTCATGGAATGATATGAAGAGATGGATGTGACAATAAAAAATAAAAAATAAATAAATAAGGTCCCGTACGAGGAGGAGGATAGGCTCTTTGGCTCCACTTCTTATGTCTCCGTACCATATGGCATAGCAGCAACGTTAATGTCCCATCTCCTTTGTCTTCGTGTTTCTTGATTTTCTAAATCTTTTTTTTTTCCTTTCATTTTATTCTTCAACTTGGTACGTTACATTTGTTATATGCCCGCACTTATATTTTTAAAAAATCTCTATCCAAATATTAGATCATCTTTAGTGGTAAAAAAATTTTATAGGGTTTTTACCAATATTTTTATTATAAATTATAATAGTAAACATGTTTTAATAATTTTTTCTTTAAAACTAGTTCTAAAAACTCTTATTTAAAAATCGGTTTTTAACCAAATTTTTATTAAAAAAAATTAAAAACACGTTTATCGATGTAGTTTATATTTTTTTATTTTTAAGAATCTTTCTTAAAACCTCCTTAAAAACTCTCATTGGATGTGCCCTTAAAGTTTTAATCTGCAGGCAGCAGTAGGGTTTTGTACCACACCAATCGTCGACTCTCACCCACATTTCTCTGTGACAGTATAAGATTAAAGCAGTCACGAGAAATAATCTGGAGTTACTCAATTGTAATAGCTACATATATATTAGACGAGTGTACATCCCAGGAATCATATGTCAATGAAAATTAACTAGCCTATAGGCTCAAATATATAATATTTGACTTGTTATAGTTTTCATAATTTGTAATTAGAGAAATTGAACCAGGAGAATCCCTTAAAATACGAGAACACCAAGCATAATGTCACGACATGTGGGAAGTTATTTAAACTAGCGCTCCAATTAACGATAAGTTGGTAGACCAAGAGCAGTCCACACGATTTTGAAAAACTAATTGCTAGCTATTTTGTTTATGACCATAACTTACATAGATTGATGTCAAAAAAAATAAAAACTTACATAGATCTTTGATCAAACATTTGATAATATATCCCAAGTGCCCAAATCTCGGATATGCAATGTTTAATTAGGCTAAGCTTATCAACGGAAAGATTTGGTTGTAGCATAAAATTTAACCTTAAGAGAGACATTTGATGATGATGATATATATATAGAGTAAAACTTTTATAAATTAATATTCGATAAATTAATAAACACTATAAAATAATAAAAAATTTTGATTTCTAATTGAGATAATGTAAAAATTAATAAAATTTGATAAGATAATAAGATAATGATTTTTTTGAAATTTGTATGTAATATGGTTCAATTAGTATCATAAATTAATCATATATATATATGATAATAACTAATATCTGTTTTTAATGTGTTTAAAAATTGAATATTGTTACCGTTTATTTTTATTTTTTATTGAATCAAATAATTATTGTTGTGATTTAAGCTATCAAATATCGTCTATAATTTCGTTATCAAAGTAGTTACTATGTTTTGTAAGTGTTTAAATTCTGAAATAGTATCATTTTTATTTTTAAAGTCTTATAGATTGTTGAAGTATGATAATTGAGACTACTAATCATTAATTTGAATTTATGCATATCTTTTACACAAGTGAATTCATCGGTAAATTGTGTCATTTATCATTAAAAGTTTTTTTTTTTAAAATATTAAATATTCAAATCAAAACTGCATATTTATAACATCTAAAACATTAATTTTATATATCTCATATTATTACAGCTCAAAATTTTAAAAGTTTTATAGTAAAATCTTAATTGAAAATTCAACTGAAATTAATATTTTTCTAAATTAGTAAAATATCAAAGTCCAAATATTATTAATTTATAGAAATTTTACTATATATATTTCTATAAAGCGTAAAATCTCTAACTTACTGAGCTAAATTCGATCACATAAATGGCTGAATACTTAAAGCCGAAATTTCTTGCACCTGCGTCCATGTAGTTATAAAATATTTATAACTAATTTTAATAAATAAATAAAAATTTCCTAATAGCTCGTCTTTTATAGTTGTCCAACTAACAGGAAAGACCTTGTAACATCTAGCTCGTAGTGGCTACTATCTTCGTATGACCTAAAATACATTTCCTTTTTTTATTTTTCTTAATACTAACCAAAAATATAAGTATAGACATAATTAATATTCGAATTTTTGTTATGAAAATATAATGGCTTTTCTTAGAGAAAAAAAGAAAAGAAAACGTAGCTGTTGTGGTATTTCAAAAACTAGGAGTTAAATCCTAACTTCAAATCACTCTAACAACATAAAAATTTTCTTTTTTCTAAATCCAATCGATTTGGTTGGATCGTATGATCCCTCGCAATTAGGCTTACTGTTGTGCTAAAAGCTTGCAAGGACCTGTTATTTCGGCGTCTCACTAGTAATCGTTCCTACGCCTGCAATTTCTTGGAACTTTCTGGTTTAGGAGAATCGTATTGTAAAAAGTTATAATTTGCTTGATTTCTCTTACAGGGTTATTATATACACGGACAAACAAAAAATAGTTTTAGGATATAATTTTTACATAGGTATCGCATGACGCATATGACACAAATTAATTGATGACTGTTGCGTACTTTGTCTTTTAATGGATATGCAAGAAGTTAGTCTTTCTAGATCAAATATGGAATATAAAACTCTAGGTTCAATTTTTTTTTGGAGACTCCATCATAGTGGAAATTAAGTATCTCAACACACGAATCATGATTTTCTAAAAACACGCACACACGAATCATGACAAACAAATTTTAATTGTATAAATATACAGTTAGCTGTTCTTGCTTGATTATATTTTTGTCTTTTGTGATTTCCTATATAATTCCCCTTGAAATTGTTTGGATATTGGCTTAAGATAAGTTGCAAGTAGAAAACGCCACTCGATGAGACCAAGTAGCAAAGATGATCACTTTTTTAGAAAAACGAAAAAGGCATAACATGTAAACATAAAAATGTGAAAAAAACCCAAAAAGTTTTTCAAGATCGCAATAATTTAATACGACGAAAAGAGAGGGAGATGCAGAAACGGTAAAGAGGAGGGACTAAAAGAAAGGAAACGTCTGAAGAAAACCCTAAACCCTAAATAGTGACGACTGAGAGAGAGAGGAAGAAGGAGCTGTCAAATGTTTCAATTCCATCGATCCACAAAACTTAATAATGTTTGTGGACTACGCAACGTCAGCTCTTCTCTCTTTGGATCAACACTTCCTCCATTAATTTAGTCTCTTCAATATATTTCCGTTTTTATCCCTCAGATTTGCCTTTTTAATTAAATGTGGATACAGTGAGGGTTAATGAGCTTTGGTATATTTGGTATCTCCGATTACGATGTGTAACTGTTTCCCTAATCTCTCTCCCTCTCTCTCTCTATCTCTAATATGTCAAGAAAATCTCAACCGTAGATCTCTTTCTCTTTTTTTCTATTTAAACTCTTTACCCTTTCCCACTTTCTTCACCCTAAATCTCTTCTCCTTCTTCGTCAGATATCTCTTTATTCTTTAGTAACTTAGAGAGTTTAATTACTAGGGTTGATGTGATGAGTTCATATTTTGAAGTTATAGCAGTCATTGTTTGTTATTGCATCATCATCAAGATTCAGAAATCTGATTCTTTTATGGGCTCTCCTTTGAGCCTATATTACATGGTTTGAGAATCTTGATGATGCTGCAGCGGCAATTAAATGGCTTACTTATTTAGTTGTTTTCATGTGGTTTTAATCGAAATCCAGATCGTAATCTCTTTAGATTCTTCCGATACGAAAGCTTGTAGTGAATCCTATATATTTGCACAGGTCTGCATATATATATATGTAAAATTAAGCACACATATTTTATTTTACTTAGATTTGTACATGTGCGTATGAACAATTTTTTTGGATAAAGCGATGACGAATGAAACTTTTCAGAATGTGTAAATAACCTATATATATATTGGGTATTTCAATTGATGAAACGAACCCTTGTGTCATATAAAGAAAAAAATGAACCCTTATAGTATTTCTTACCCTTTTTGTTATATTTTCTTTGCTGCAAAATGTATAGATCGTGAAAAGTTCCGAAAACATTTTAGGGTTTATTTCTACCGACAAAGCATATATATATGACCATTTTGTCTCTAGGAATCAAAGCATAAATTTGATATGAGTTTTGTTTATATATAATTAAAAAATTATGGGTTTGGAGGAATATGGTACAGTGTGAATGGTGCGAACATAAATATATATATATATATATATATATATATGTGTGTGTGTCTGTTGTTATGTTCGGTTACATCAGGTTATGTCCCTTCTCTTTGTCCATTGGTTAATATCAAAGGATTCATCTTCATGTGAAACCCAACCCTCCTCGTTTTTCGTGTCCATGTTTGATGCTTCTTTATATGTGACTAGATCTCTACTTTCGGATCATGCTTCTCTAATAGTAGATGATGTTATGATGTATGCGATACTTTTGTAGAATTTTGATTTAGACATATTTTTCGTACCGATTCCAGAACAGATATTAGAAAAATTAAATATCATTTTTAAATGTAGTGCCATCTCGAACTATGCTGTAGTATTAGGTATGAAATTGTAACTTTTATATGTGGAAACAATTGATGATATTTGTATGTGCAAGCTGTGAAGTGGTTTAGTGCAGTTATTTTCTGCTGCAAAGATTTGCTGATATTTTCATATTATATTATCTAGTATTTAAGATCTGGCAGGTGTTGATATATAGTAAGAATTTAATTATCAACATGGGTATTATTGAGCCAAGCATTTTATTAATGTAAAAACTGCTTACTTAATCAAACTAAATGTATGTATGTGCCTAAAACAAAGTTTTTGTGGATAGTTTAGTTTTCAAAGATTCTAGAATATAGATCAAACTTGAATTTGCTTCCTAAAAGTTTGATCTCATTGATATATGACTTTGGAGAAATATTACAAGACCAATGGCTTTCATTTGTTTTGTCTGACACATGCATAATTTAAACTCCATAAATATGTCTGCAATTTAGTAGTGATATGCAATTATTGATAAAACAGTTGGGCTAAGAATTAAGATGGTTGAACTTGAACAAGGATTTAATGGTCTATATCGTCAAATCTGGGGTTGAACTTGCGGACTGTTACAATTAATTATACAAGGTTCTTGGATATTCTACTAGAATATGATGTAAGTTGGGTCGTCCACTGTAGTTCTGTATATTGTAATTTAGATTGTGTTGATCGAGTTGTAAACATAGTCCGTTGCGATTTTGTATGCGGTGAGGATTGTGCAGTTGGTAAAAATGATTAGATCAGTTGTGATAATGTAATTGATGAAAAAAATTGGTTACATTTCGAGTTTTAGATGTTTAATATGATGGTTGGTCGATTCAAGTTGAACGCTTTAATTATGTTGGGCTGAATCTTTGAATTCGGGCCTTTAATGTTGGTCCTCAACTATCGGTGTATGCATTACATGCACCTGTTTTTTTTTTTGGTAATCAAAATATATTTTAAGTTGATTTAAAAATTGTTTTCTATGTGAAAATACATTTGTAAATAATGTACATTCGTTTTTAATTTTTTTATAACTAAAATTTTCGGATCAAAACTCTTATTTTTTTTATTTTTTTTTCTGAAATCAGGTTTTGGTAACACTTTAAAAATCACTATTTTCAACAAATGTTCGAGCTCAAGGACAAAAATTCAACTTGTTCAAATGTTCACCAGGTTTCAAGTTATACCTATTTTCGTAATAGGAGTATAGGACGACCAATATCTGCATAACAAAGAGACACTTGTATGAGTTACATCCAATCATAGCTACTCGTGACCAAAGTTAAACTGGAGACTCGTATATATGGAATTTAGTTTCATCCTTAATGGTTAGAAAATATATAGTAAGATTGTCGGGTTACGGTTATTGGTGATTTTCATCCTAATTAAAATGATTCGAACAAGATTTGGTGTTTGACTAATATGGATTTTGTTAGATACGTCTCTGCTTTTTATATTCAATGCGACTGAGGTGATAACGACTTTTATAAATTACAAGAATATTGCTACATTCGAATTAAATTTGTAATGGTAATAATGATGTATATATGTGAGTTTTATTCACTAATTTATTTAGATGTACAAACTATTAAAGACTCGGAAGTTATCAGAAGTCACTGAAAAATTGTTACAGACATTCCTATATAATTACGTGTGTTTTCACTTTTCACTTTACAAAATCAGTTTAGTTTAGTTATATAGTGTGATAATTTATTTCTTTCTTTTACAATCGATAAATAAGGGGTACACGAGCGACAACAACGAGTGGATTAGCAAATATAACACAAGCAGAAACGGAGACACAATTCAGTAACCGAAACAAGACAACCAATATATTATTGTTGATTGGGATTATTTTGTTGTAGAGTGAAAAGGACTGTTGTTGGTGGAATCATGGATTGTACTGAGAAAGCAATCAACAGTACTTACGTTACGAATGCAGAGAAAAAGGTCAGTGAGACTTAGATTTGCTTTTATGCATTAAAATCTCTCTTTCCGCTTAAGCTTTTCCTATTTCCTTATTTCTCTGTAGCCCTTTTATTTTTTAACACTCGGTTTTTTTTTAATGTTTATTTAGTACTGGGTTAATTAGTATAAGATTTTTAAAACGGGTGCTTCTAAAGTATCCAATTTTTTTTTACTACTAAGTGATAACCTCCAAGAATCCCATGTAAAAAAAAAGAAAAAGTTAGCGTAGAAATTCAATCAAATTATTGCTAGTTAATATTTAAATGAAAACCCATAACTTTATATATGGTTAGCGTCTTATTTTTTACATATAACTTTAAAACATTTTTAATTGTTCTTTCTCGTGTCAAGCCGTTTTTGTGTCCAAAACGATATGTATTGGTAACTCATTATAAATGCGGAAGTAGCCTAAGCTCTCCTCCGTAACTCTCTCTACTCTCTCTTTAAACTCTGCTGAATCTCCCAGATATCATATAGACTCCCACGTTTCCAAATCCAACCAATCTCCAACAAATCAAGAAGCAAACAACTAACATATTTATCACTTCTCAGGTGAGATTAGAATCTTCAGGCAAATGTCTCGACCAAGAAACTCCTTGCAATCGAGAAAGGAAAGCCTCGGAGACGACGGAGATGTGTCGTCGAGACAGAAACAGGGTAGATACGGTTTCACGAGAAAGTGTGGGAGATTGGTGAGAGAACAAAGAGCTCGCTTTTACATCATGCGGAGATGCGTTATTATGCTTATTTGCTGGACTGATAATCATAATTACTCTGACCACTCCTAAATCAAGATTAAAAAATCCTCTATATCTGCCTCTCCCCTTCATCTTCTTCTTTTTGCGTCTGTTTTAAACTTTTAATATATGAAAGTAGATTAGATATACAAATGTACATAAAGCATTCTACTCTTTTAGTTGTAATTAGATTTGAATGTTTGTGCTTTGCTATTGCTCATCAGTTTCCGTGTATGCAATAGAGAAGGTAAAGCAGCTAGTATAAAATGGTGAATTAATTGCTTGAACGTGAATGCGTGATTTAAAAACATATCGCAGTTATCATTTGATCATATTATTGTCTATGCCGATTTGTTCAAATCAAGTTAAATGTGTTAAGAGAAAAAAAAGACAAAAAAAGAAGCTTAAATAGGTTTAATTTGATTAGGATTTTCGAATACCCCTTGAAGTCAAAAAACTACTATCGCAAATTAATCTGAATTAATAATGTTGTTACTATAGTGGATTGAACATGCAAATTATAAAAGATTATCTAGTAATTCAAGTAATAAAAGATTAAATTAATAATGTTCTTACTATAGTGGATTCTTCTCTCTTTGTTTTCTATATTCTTCGTGTTCTTTTAATCATTGAGTTTTCAATGTAACTATTGTTTTACTTTTGATACTTTGTGAGACAATACGATTAGTAGTTTTAAATATTTTTCACGTTTGACCATCAATGATAGCGCAAAATATTATTAAGATTCTTTCATGTAACTGGGCAATGATTATGCAGATAAATTATGGGAGTGTTCCCAAAAACCAATATATCTACGGACCTACTCACATCAGTTAATTTAAAATTTACTACATTAACCGATGTTATTCATGAATATATCGCATGTACGTTTGGACCTAGTTTTCAAACAATATAGAGGGAATGGCGGCATAAACAAAATATAAGAGATAAATGAAAATAGTTTGGTTAATTACTGATTTAACGTTTCTGGGGGTATGTTTGAAATTGAGACTTTATCAGCCATCCCTACAAATCCAAAGGGATCTTTGTTAAATGATTATAAAATATTGATTGTTCATTAGTATGCTTGATTTGGTATTTTGAATCCTTTCTTAGACAACATGCGGACAATATTCCGTTTTGACTTTCCCTGTTGTGTTCACTTTACTGATACTTTTAGTTCACTCGTAATTATTGATCAGGATTACAAATTTCCAATTATATTTGTCTACTTTTTTAAAAAGTGGATTAGTCTAAAGACAAAAGAAGAGATGCTGTCTCTAGTCTCTTAAGGAACGAGATGCTGTCTCTAGACTCTTAAGGAACGAGATGCGGTAGGTGCATATGGAAGAGTTGAACGTACTACCTACATACTCCATCAAAAATACTAACTATAGCCCAAAAGAAAAAACTACATATAGTGTAGTCCATCAAAAATTATTTTTCAAAATAGACTTTATATTATATATTTTCGGATAATAAAAACAGAAATTTGAGTTCATAAACATTTTAAAATATATATATGGAGCAAATGATGTATTTGTTTACATGATTGACAAAAAAGAGAGGAAAATTATATATTTTCTATTAATGGGCTTACGTCTCTTGGTCTTCTTCAGTGAATAAACCTCTTGGAAAAATTAACGGGCCTAATGGGCCACCGACGTTAGGAGTCGCAAGAGAACAACACGTGACGTCAAAAGCATCGGATTAGAGAAGAAACGATTCCCAGGAAAATCCGAGACTCAGTCGGACAGTCTATGGCCACCGATCTCTTTCCGGTTAACACTTCGCCACTCACCACACAAGCTTCTTCGGTTTACATATCGGATCGGATACTATTCATCTTTCCTGCAATCGAGTGAGTTCGAGATCGTGCTCAAGAATCTAAACTAACTCTCTTTTTCTTTGGTTTAGATGATAATAAGTTCATAAGCTTACATTTCTCGAAGTTGTTTTAGTTTCGATTCTTCGTCTGTTTGATTTTGAATTCATCCATTTTTATATCTGCGGATCTATCAGTTTGGTTCACTTTCTACTATATACTGATTTTGTGGTAAGAAGATAATATTTTGGAGTTTTAGTGAGAAAAATCGCATTAAGATACTTTCCTAAGATTAGTAATGTATGATTAGCAGATTGTGAAGCTTTTAATTTAAATTCACTGAGAATGATTCTACTCTTTGTTGATGTAATTTCATACCGGTTTGTGTATGTGTATATTTGTTCATATATCCAGTAATGTGATCATATGATACGTTTGTTTTTGGTGAATTAGATTTCTTTGAATCTTTGAAGCAATGGGCGATGTGATCGATTTGAGTGGAGATGGCGGCGTCTTGAAAGAGATTGTAAGGAGAGCCAAAACTGATGCTATTTCACCCTCTGATGATCTTCCTGTTGTTGATGGTATGTTTTTTAAGATTGAGTAGTGATGAAATAGAGGGGCCAAGATGTGGGTTTTTTTTTAAAATTCTTCTTACTTTTTACAATCGTATTGATGAAGGACCATAACCATGTTTGATTTATCTTAGTACACTATGAGGGTATATTGGCTGAAGACGAGAAGGTGTTTGACACTACACGGGAAGACAATCTGGTTTTCTCATTTGAGTTAGGATCAGGCAGTGTTATCAGGTCATGGGACATTGCACTTAAAACCATGAAGGTTCTATCATTTTGTCTCTTTCTTCTATCCTTTTTCAATCTTAACTTTTTAGTTTACATACAACTTACGGTCCTATCTTTCGTTTTTTTTCAGGTTGGAGAAGTTGCAAAACTCACATGTAAGCCAGAATATGCTTACGGAAGTGCAGGGTCTCCTCCTGATATCCCACCTGAGTATGTTATGTTCCACATTTCTTGCATCTCGTTCAAGGCGTGTGATAGTTTTTGGTAATTGACATGTTTGATAATTGCAGTGCGACTTTGATTTTCGAAGTGGAATTGGTTGCTTGTAGACCGAGGAAAGGTGCTAGCGTTGGAAGTGTTTCTGAGGAGAGAGCCAGACTAGAGTAAGCATGATTAACACTTGGACCTAACATTTTATTTCTTCTCCATAGGCATATATTAAAGGAAACCCTGTTTTGCTTATGGTTGCAGAGATCTGAAGAAGCAGAGAGAGATTGCTGCAGCTGCTAAAGGAGATGATAAGAAAAAGAGAGAAGAAGCAAAAGCTGCTGCAGCTGCTAGGATTCAAGCTAAGCTAGACGCTAAGAAAGGTCAAGGCAAAGGAAAAGGCAAAGGCAAATCTAAATAAGTTAAAGCGAGAGACTAGTGATTGTATCTCTTAGATACTATTTCATAATTTAGCTTGAATTCTAATCAAACTTCTTAAAAGGCAAGAGTCATCAACTATCATATTGACCATTACATGATTTGTTTTTTTTTGGGGGGGGGGGGGGGGTCTAATTCGCACACAAATTAATAACATAACAAGTGTCCAAAACCAAACTTTTCAAACCATGTCGGAAGCATCATCATCGATCTCATCTTGTTCTTGCCATCCTGAATGAGCTCTGAATTTACAGACAGGACATGTTCCTTGCTGTTTAAGCCATGGATCAATACAGCCCGCATGAAACTGAGCAAAAAGATTTATGTATGAGTTGTGAGACAATAAAATGCACAAGAGGATTTTAGTCTTAGGTAAGGAGTAAAAATGGAAACCTGATGCAAGCATGGTAAGGTACGAACGATTTCCCCAACGGTAACTTGCTCCAGGCAAACACTACAAGTGAGCTCGTCTTCGGTTCCTTTTTTACTTCCATTGACAGAATCTTGCTTCTTCAGCTTTGAACAAGAGTATGTTTATTAGCAAGACATGTTAAGATTTTCATGACAAAACATCATGATAAGTTAAGATTTTCTAAGCCACTTAGCAAGACATGTTTATTAGAGTATTGACCAATTCAAATGTGATTTTTGTATGTCTGCTATTTTTGGGAAAATGGGATATGTAATAATACCTCAGTTGAGGATGAGGTCGATGCCTGCTTTGCCAAAGAGCAACCACTGTCAACAAAATCAATACAAGCCGAAAAACCATGAATACAGATTTATTCACCATAACTAGATAAATATATTCCCGAAACAAAATTAAAGAGCCTTAAGGAAGCTAAAAAGGCTATACAAGCTGCAATGCCACAGTATCCTAACTAGCTATTTTCCATTTTCCTCAAAATTCCCACTTTTGAAAACTTCTTGAACAGATAAAAGAGAAAAGGTACAATATTACTCACATTTCAGGATCCAACGCCTTGTACTTGTGTACTGGAAGTGCATTTATCTCTTCCTCGCTCATAGAAGTTGTGGGAACATTATCAGAATCAAGTGCTCTTAGAGTTTCATAATCTGCAGCACAACAACTTTAGCCTCAGACCTGAACTATAAAGAGCAGACTCGGGACAAGAAAAAAGGAGAAAGGATGATAAGGCCATATCAAATCCAACACAAAATAACTGACCTAAGTCATCAAACTCCCGGTCAAGAAGAGCCAGCTGGAGCCTGAGTCCTTGAAGACGCCCTCTCGTAGCAAGAGCGATGGAAGGAGGTACATGCAACCTCAGCTCAGCGTGGCTGAAAAGGCCACTTGCTGCTGCAGCATGAGCCTGAGCCTGAGCTTGAAGTTGTTGGCAAGTCGCATACATCCTAAGAGTCGTTGCCATCAAAAACACCCCAAGCACAAGCCAGAGCTACAAATTTGTGAATGTCAAACTCATACCCAAAAGATCACTAACTTAAGAGAAAAAAACTGTTTCTCATGTATATGACATACCAGGAAATTAGGAGGCATCTGATGCGAATTGAGAATCATAAACAGCAAAAGGACTGCAATACACAAACCAAACAATTAATGCATCAGAACAGCAAATTAAAAACAAATGGGAGCAGAAAGATATAGAAGGGGGAAGTTGAATTACCTGTAACCAGAAAAGCGAGGGAATTCGAATTAACTGATCGAGCTCCATGAACACGCTGAAGTGTTTGGCAATGCCCAAAAAAAAAATAACTTTGCATAAGTAAAATTCTAACAAAAGATGATTGTAATGCAAATGTTAATGTGTCCTGCATTTGAGAATTTTCAAGATAAAAGCATACTATAGCTCGTCTTTCGGGTATAAATCCCGAAAATCCGCTTTCTAAATCTCCTCTACTTCCCCGGAAAACGAAACTCATCTTCTCCGAATGCACAATAGAGAGCCTGCAATGAAAATTTGCTCAATCAATCATGTAAAGGTACGGAATTGTCACCGATTCTGAATTTAGTTCAATCAAATCAGTTCAAATTAGAACTCGAGATATCATGGTGATCACAGCATCAAAGCAGAGGCATTAACACATCCCAAATAATAACACCACATAATCCAAGAGATTGAAATGGGGTTAAAACGAGAGGGTTCTTCGATCAAATCATCAACGAGAGCTAGAGATCGGATGAGCAATTTCACCTGGAGGTGGAGAAAATCTACGGAGCAGGGTCACGTAACATAGGTGTCGGAGTAACGAAATCGGTGTCGGACCGAGTCGACTCAGGCCGAGTTGGTTATCGCTCGGTTATTTTTCCGCGGAAAGCCAAACGCTTTGATTTGGGATTTTTTTCTTCATCTACCATTCTTTCTTGTAGTTAAGTGATGCACACTATCTTAAACGTTGTCGTTTCATGTTAAATGGTTATTTAAATATCATAATTCGTATATCTTTTTTACTTTTGTTAATTTGGTGGTCGTTTGTTTAAACTACAATGGATATGATAATTTCTTTCCCATGATGATTTTAAGGCGTTACCACATTTACAAGAAACTAGAAATTGCATTTGGTAGTTTTTAAAGGTTATATTTGTTATTGCAACTTAGTCTTCTTCTTCTTGTAGCAAAAGTATATATATTTTTGTAGTGAGTTAAAAAAAGGAATTTGAGGTCATGTTGAGGATAATCCTATGAAAAAGAGAAACATACGTAAGTAACCTCATGTCTAACACAGCAGATGAACTCCTCAAAATTAAAACGAAAAATAATTCTTTGCTCGGCTCTGATATTCAGTATAATATATACTTATAATATATCCAAAACTTGTTATGGTATGAACACTAATTCATGGAAACACCAAAGAGCATATCTTATAGTATAGAAACAATATGAGCCTCCCGAGTACGAGTTGAGTAATATGATCAATGTTTTAAGATATGTAACTTAGGTAATCAAAATATGTAAAACAGTTTTAATCTTGAATTCGATTTAACTGTGTAAAATATGTAGTATGTACATATTCACCTTTATATATTTGCAACATGAAATCTATAGTTTTGGGGTGGAACAATCTTGAAATTTATACTTATAATATTTAGAGATATTGATAGGTGAACGAATAAATCAACACTCATTCTAGTAGCATCCTTCTAATTATTTTGATAAGAAAAAGTGGCGAATTGACATATAAGACATGAAAAAGTTCAAACATACTTAAAGATGCAATTTAAACATTAAGTTCGTAGATATTATCCAATAAATCGGGGAAAAGTTTACCACCCTCTATAGAAATTGTAGTTAGGACCAAAATAAAATCAAATTGATCTTAATTAACTCCAAAATGCAACTATTTTGTTAAGATTTAAGTGAAAAGATGAATGAGATGAGATAATCCCACATTGTAATGGATTATAAGAAACACGATTTTTATTTAGTAAAAAAACAATTCAATCCCACAAAATAGTCTCTCCAAAATGTTACACAATAAATATTTAGTTAGGCTCTAAACACACAATAAATAAAATAAAAATTTAACCTACTTGAAAATTGGGATTATTTATCCATCTACCAAAATACAAATCAAAGGACATTTCATTAACAAAAAAGTAACTGATAAGATTTTACCTAAAGGAGTCAAATAAAAAATTCTCAAAAATCGTGGATCAAACCCAGATCCTTGAAAATATTTAGAACTAGTTTTTAACTATATATCAATAGACGGGATTCGGTTAGAACTTCATTAGCTGCGTCATTGCCCAAAGCGCAAGGATACTTCTCAACTGGCGTGGAGAGACATTAACCAATGTTTGAATACAATCTTTAAATAGTAATGTCACAGATTTACATTTTCTAGCTAGGGAGAATATGCTCGAATATCCATTGTTAATCTGCTACAAAAATATTGTCACAAATATATTATAAACGTAAATATGTTATCAAATAGTTATGATTTATGATTTGATTGCGCTCACAAATTTATCACAACGATTTTTGCTTTCCTATAGCCGGAAAAAACATTCGTTGCTAAATGCTATGTTTGTACTGTTTAGGTTATATTTATTGGGAGAAATTTCGAGTTAATGAACAGCAGTGTCTTGTGTAAATCATATAGCGAAATCAAATATTCATGTTATCTTCTGATGACCAAAATCAAATACCCAAACCTTCGGTTTTTTTCCAACCAAATATATAAATACCAAAAACGTAAATTTTGATTCATAAATGATAAAATGATACACTGAAAAAGAATGATAAAACAGTATGGCATTGGGAGAAATTTGATCTTGTTAAATATAATAGACTTTCAATTGATTAATGAAATTTTATTTTTAAGAATTAAAAACTAATTGAAACAAGATATATGGGTGTCCCATGATTTGGAAACAAAAGTTTTCAAAGTCGCGATCCAAGAAGTTGACTCGCTTGGTCACATTTGACGTCATTAGCAAACCCAACCTTTCTCTTTGCAAGATCGTACTCCATCCACACGTTTTGCTGATGATGATTCCCAATTATAAACGCTTCGATTCCCGCAATTTCGGAGTTCCCGAATGTGAAACAATGCTTCTGGTCGGGTTCGGATCCAGTTACCGGATACAGTAGTTTCTGACCGGACACGGTCAGTTCTGCGTCTGTGAACATCAGTGTCACCATAGGCAATGCGGAAAAATTAGGCTGTTAAAATATTGATTTTGTAATCAATTAAGAAAATGAAGAAACAGAGTAAGAGATAATTCCTTATCTCTTCTCTTTTAAAGAAGACGAAGTATAAAATTTTATTTTACTGAAAC
Source organism: Cardamine chenopodiifolia (assembly GCA_963922655.1). Classification (NCBI taxonomy): domain Eukaryota; kingdom Viridiplantae; phylum Streptophyta; class Magnoliopsida; order Brassicales; family Brassicaceae; genus Cardamine; species Cardamine chenopodiifolia. Next base: position 15,770,774 of record OZ000463.1, read on the forward strand.
TTATTTTATTTACACGACACGACACTGCATCGACCAGAATCTACTTCTCTATTTATATAATCGAACCATTGTATCGAAACAATGTGATCATATAATCTAAGAGACACAACTTTACAAATTATTGTTCATGATTCTTCCTTAATAACTAACTTATATGAATCATGACTTTATGTTATACAAAAATATGATTATATTCCAACACTCTCCCTTAATCATATTTTATCTTCACTCCAAGTCTTCTTCTACGGTCTTCATTGATCATCTCTGTAACCGAATCCCATCTTGTGTCGTGCATGAATCTTTTCCACGTCTTCTTTGGTTGTCTCTGTAAACGGTTCCCAACTCGTGTTGTGCGTGAACCTTCTCCATGTCTTCTTCGGTTATTTGTGTAACCGGTTCCCATCTCGTGCTATGCGTGAACCTTCTCCACGTCTTCTTCGATTATCTGTGTAACCGGTTCCATCTCTTGCTATGCGTGAACTTTCTCCACGTCTTCTTCGGTTATTTGTGTAACCGGTTCCCATTTCTTGCTAAGCGTGAACTTTCTCCATGTCTTCTTCGGTTATATGTGTAACCGGTTCCCATTTCTTGCTAAGCGTGAACTTTCTCCACGTCTTCTTCGGTTATCTGTGTAACTGGTTCCCATCTCTTGGCTTTCCTATCCTTGCAGTTCTTCACACCCTTGGGTAAAACAACACCTTTGTTGTTCCAACAATCACCCTCTTTGTGATTGTCTCGTTCATCATTCACGTTTGACGATGAACCTTCTTCCACTGCACAGAACAGCATGTGACTCTCTTGGTCATCATCTGTCTCTTCTAGACTTAGGTTCGCTCCCTCGGCCTTCCCAAACTGGCAGTTTTTCACACCCTTAGGCAAAACAACATCTTTGTTGTTCCAACAATCACCCTATTTGTGATTGTCTCGTTTGCAAACACCACACCATCTCGTATCGTGTCGAACAAAGTTTCAGAATTCTCCTTCCACAACTCCAACTCCACATCCATTTCTCCATTGCCTTTTGAGAAGATTCTCTATCTCCTTCATCGCTTTTGGAGCCTTCTTCTTGAAGGTACTACTTGTGAATATGTGTGTGAAGGTTAACGGTGCTCTCTCTTGTAGTCACCTCTTCTTTTTCTTCTTTTTTCTATTTCTTCTTCTTCTTATTTTTCGATTTTTCACCATTGATTTTATTCTCTATTTTTCTCTTCTTCTTGCAGCGGACTTCTTCTTATTATTGTCTTCTTGGACAGGCTCCAAGATCAAAATAAGCTCTGATACATGTTAAAATATTGATTTCATAATCAATTAAGAGAATGAAGAAACAGAGTAAGAGATAATTCCTTATCTCTTCTCTTTTAAAGAAGACGAAGTATAAAATTTTATTTTACTGAAACTTGTTTTATTTACACGACACGACACTGCATTGTCCAGAATCTACTTCTCTATTTATATAATCGAACCATTGTATCGAAACAATGTGATCATATAATCTAAGAGACACAACTTTACAAATTATTGTTCATGACTGTTCCTTAATAACTAACTTATATGAATCATGACTTTATGTTATACAAAAATATGATTATATTCCAACAGTATTTCTGTCCGGTATAGTAGTTTCTGATCGGACACGGTCAGCTCTGCGCCTGTAAACATCAGTGTCACCGCAGGCAATGCGGAAAAATTAGGCTGGGTTGACCCGACCCGGAAACAGAGATCCATTGCGGTTTGGAACACAAAACTAGGGTCAACAGTGAGAACCGATTTGGTTTGTTCGGTAAACTCGGTTTTAAGGACGTTGTAGACCGGGGCTAGAAGGAATGTGAACTGTGTACCGGAATCCAACATCGTCTGACCCGCTCCGTTAAGGGCCTGAATAAAAGCGGATTTATTGATGGGTAGCAATTTTGACCCGACCCGAATTCCTTCAAAATTGACCGTGTACGCGAACCGGTCAGAATAAGGTAACCGGTCCGTTAGATTTACCAAAGCTGTGTATTTGAGAGGTGGAAGCGAGGGGAAACTTGCGTCACCCAGAATCAAAACACCGGTAGAGTCAGAACCGGAGATACAATAAGAAAATTTCGATAAATCCATCTGGTTAACAAACGATAACCGACCCCGGTTCATACCCATTAAACCGGTTGTCTTAGCGTCTTCCTCTGGTATCGTGCTGGTTATCGAGTCCATGCACCCGAATGACGTGACGGGTCTCGTCGACGTTCCGATAGTGAACGTCTCTTGAGCGAGGTTCCCATCCATGGAGGAACCATCGGCGTAGGCGACATACACGTGGCAGAGATTAGTCTGTTCATAACACGTTGCAGGAACGGGAAAATCTTGGGTTTGGATGGTGCAAACCGGAGAAGAACATGGTAGAGGAGTGTAAGAAGATGATTTTGCATGGTCGAAAAAAGGGGTTGAGGGTGAGAATTGTTTGCAGTGGAGCCATGAGAGCTCGCTTCCGGTATCGAGAACCATCGTAATGGTCTGAGGAGGAGAACCGGCGGTGAGAGAGACGGTGAGTGTGACATCATGCGTGAAAGGAACCTTGACAGGTGGAGAAGAAGCGAGACGACGTCGTTGGAGGAATGTTGAAGAAGAGTTATGGAGATTTTGAGTAGTTAGAGGGACGACGAGTGTTTGGTTTGTAGGAAAGATTCTGCAAAAGGAGAGAGGGGAAATTATTAGAAGCCAAAATGTGATTTGAAGATGAATCGTTGATGGAGACATCTTCTTGTTTATTACTGTCTCTTCGATCTTAATTTGGTATGAGTTTGTTCTGATATTTGTACATGTATGAATGTGTGTGTGTTAAGTTCATTTCTTGCAAATAAGGAAAGGAAATCAGGAGAATGTAAATGCATTAACACGCGAGAAGAAAATGAGACCTATAACCAAATCTTGGTAATGCTTAGAATCACCAATAATAGATTGTTTGATTTGAAATTTCAAAAAAAAAAAATTGTTTGATTTGGTAGTTTAAAGAACCAATACAAGATTGTCAAGAAGGTAACTAATATAGCGAAAATTGGCGAAAATTGGCAAATTCTCGTTAATATATATACATTGCCAAGACGTTTGGTTCGTCATTAAATTTAGACAAGGTAACCAACCTAGGTATTAAAAATCTGACATTCCATTTAGATATGTCAGGTTAGAGTTTAATATATATTTACTTTAAGAGAAATACTAATTATAGTTGACTTTAAAATATATACGAGGGATAAGAACTACTGCTTTTTCTTTTGAAACACTTGTGTTATTTGATATATGTTGTATATCGAAATGATTATCAGAGTATCTACGAACACCCCGTTCAAAATCAGTTATGATAACCACACGATTAAAAACCAACGATCAACTCAAAACTTTAAGCAACGTATACAGCTCAAAGTAACTGCAAAAAAATAAACATAATATGATGAAAATATTTAACATTTTAACATTCAGATTACTTGTCTTCATGGAGAAACTTTTTTTCTTGAGAACGTTACCAAAATACGGCTAAAAGAACCCGTCATCTTGGATCATTTCTAGTTTTAACGAAGAAGGAGAATATCGATGAAGTAGTAGTCTCTAGGGGTGGGCACGGATCGGATATCCAGGATTTTCATGATATCCGGATCTGTAATTTGTTATCTGGATTCGGATTCGAAAATTCCGGATATCTATAAAAAAATTGGATATCCGCCGGATATCCGGATCCGTTCCTTGATCCATTTTTAAATTTTAACTATCATATTTGTTTTAAAAAAGATAAAATAGTAAAATGATGCAAAATTGTTTTTAAATCAAAATTAATGATTAAAATGTCAAATTTGCAATTTTTTATCTAAAATGTTAGAGATCATCGATGAAAAAATGGTTTGTAAAATTTAACATTGAGAAGTTTTTTAAAAAAGATTTTTGCCAAATAAATGGATTTGTGTGCTAAATTTATTTAAAATTTTTTAAAATCACTAATAAATCTTATTATAAGTGTATTTGTTTAGAGTAAAATACATATTATTTAACACATTATCCCGGATCCGGATATCCACCCCAAAAAATTTTAGTATGCGGATCCGAAAGCTCTGAATATCTGAATTTTCGGATCAGATCGGATCTCATAACGAATTGGATAACAGATTCCGTGTAATTTGTCCACCACTAGTAGTCTCATTCGGCCGCTATAAAACCTAGCTGAATCCACAAAATCCTCAAACTCGCCTGCATTACGGCTTCCCTCATCAAGACACATACTGTCATTTGCATCTAAAAAGTCTGGTGCCGGAACAACTTCAGGCAACGGAAACTGCTTGAGGTACATAACCACTTGTCTCATTGTAGGTCAAACCTCGGGCGAATTGTTTGAACAAACAAGCCCGAATTTGATTACCATAACTACTTCCTCTTCATCAAACACACCATTCAATCTCCTGTCCACAACATCTCTAATATCTCCGCTTTGCCACCTTGACTAAACCCAATCAACCATTACAAGCTCTTCCGGTAATGTAGTTGTTTCAATCGGTCTTCTTCCGCAAGCTACTTCCAATAAAACCGCCCCAAACGCGTAAACATCTGTGCTTGTTGTTAACTTTCCAGATTTTGTGAGTTCTGGTGCTAAGTACCTAAATGTACCAACCACTCTTGTAGTTCCCGGGTTCGATCCATGCTCATATAACTTGGCAAGACCAAAATCTCCCACCCGCCCGTTCCTTTCGCCGTCTAACAAAACGTTTGCAGCTTTAATGTCACGGTGAATAACCGTTTGTTCCCATCCTTCGTGTAGGTAGAGTAAACCAGAAGCAACCCTTTGATGATTTTGAATCTTTGCTTCCTAGGCAAGAAAAGTTTAGGGTTTTCGTCAAACAAGTACATGTCTAAGCTTCCATTAGGCATGAAATCATAGACGAGAAGAAAATCGTCTCGCCTTCGACACCAACCGAGCAACTGAACAAGATTCCTATGCCGGAGATCACCAATGCTGGAGACCTCAAACATGAATTCTCGTACTCCTTGTCTTGACTCGTGAGAGATTCTTTTAACGACTACAAATTCGTCTGAACCTGGAAGCTTTCCTTTGTATACTTTCCCAAATCCGCCAGACCCAAGAAGCTCCTTGTCCCCAAAACCATTGTAGCTTTCTTGAGCTCTCTGTAAGGGAACCTATGCGGGCCAAAATCAAGCTCCCATTCTTCAACTTTCACCTTTTTTACTACGAACAACGAAGCCGCAACAAGAACCGCAATGATCAAAAGGGAACACAAGAGATATATTCCGAGGATCAAACCGGAGATCTTCTTCTTCTTCTTGATTGAACTAGGAATCCGAGGGAGAGATGGCAAAGACAGAGACAATGCTTCTCTACTCATGTTAAAGTTCCAACCTAAGATGTAATGTGAACTAGCTAACAAACCGGTAGAAGCAGAGAATCCAACATACATTTCATCTTCCAAAACAGAGTATAGATCAACATCGTAAGAGAGAAGAGACAACTTTAGTTTCTCAGAGAATGGAGAAAGCTTAACATCTAATCTTTCTTGTTTGAATCGTAATCAATCCAAGCTGAATCACTCTACCGCCGTCGAGAAAAAGCTCTTTCTTGGTTGAATTAGGTAGAAAATATCCAGCGGGAGTCGAAGAACTTGATTCCATACTGTTTATATCGATTCCGACATGGTTATCATTGTTGTCCTCAAACTCCAAATCCCTGACAGTATCAAATTCCACAGAAAAGATGTGGCTGGAGAAGTTAACTCTGCTGGAATTCAAAAGGCCTAAGTACTGGCTTGGAAGAGAACCTCTGAGATCTGGAGTTGGAGTGATTGCGAAGGCAAGTCCATGGCCTCCAAGTGTGACGAAATCTGTAACCATGGCGATTGCAAAGGACGTGGAGAAAGACATAGCTCGGTTTACACCGATTGTCTTGAACCGGATTGGTAAGGAGTAAAAGGCGTGACCAATCACGCGCTGTGTCTGTAGTGAGCCTGATGGCTCCAGTGTTGGCGATCTCTGCAACTCCGGTTAGGATTAGATTTGGTGCGGCTCCTTTGAAGCCAACGAAGGAGAAATCTTGAGAAGAGTAGTAGTAGCCAGACGAAGACAAAGGTCTGGGCCATCAACAATGTTTCTTGGGAGAGAAGTTTAGGGGAAATGGTAAATGAAGTATTAGGGCTATAGTTCTAACATACGATCTGTTAGGAAAAGATGGTGAAAGATTATGAAGGCATGTGATGCTGAGAATGATGTCGGTGATAGAAGAACATGTGATTATTTCTAGACAGATGAGACTTTATTATATTTAATATTTAAACAACGAATTCAAATCTGACATTAAAATACGATTATATATACGAGGTTAGTACCATTTACGATGCTAGCTTTTTAACAAAAAAAAAAAGATTTACGATGCTGTTAAATATTAATCGAGATCGTCGGTATTGATTAGTTTAAACTTTAAATCGATGGGCAAGTACGTATAAATTGTAATCAAACGATTTAGGACTTGAGTTTCTTATTTTCTTAGGTTAGGCATCAACAATTAATTTCGGAATTTGTGGAGACATGTAAAACTATAATAAGTGTGTGGAGTTTTCCATATATATATCAAAAAAGCTTTAAAGATGATATTAATTCAAATAGATAGCATCTGACGGAGACAACAGTACTACTAGAAAAATATATTTTTTGACAGTTGAGAATAATATATTTTTTGAGTTTCAAGTATTAAAAAGTATTTTTAAATTGTTTTTATCATTATATGCAAATTATAAACGCAAACGTAAAAGTAAAGCACATTACAGTAACGTGGTTCGGCACCAACGACGATGTCTTGGCAAAGGTACTAAACTAAAACCAAGAAACTAACTTTATATACTTTCACCATTCGATAAAAATTCATAAATTATATAATGTTTTTATATAGTGTGAATCGTGTAAGCGGTCCACTTCACATTGAAAATTATTGGATTGGAAAGCATCATCTTTCAGAAAACGATGAAGTACGAAAATTATTTTTGGATAAGAAAAAATAAAGCCAATTAATCAATTAAAAAAGGAATTGAAAAAACAAAAAAAAAATGGGATAAGTCTATGTTAAAACTTAGAAGTCGTTCAAGAAACAGGGTTGTTGAAAAAAGCGGTTAAAAGTTAATAAAGCTAAAGAAAATGGAAGACGATCAACGTTGATTTTAGTGATCTTTGAAATGTATAGTAGAATGATGGAATAGCGGAAAAGTAAAATAGTTTTGTTGAATTATCACAAAATGCTACAAGCTAAAATTTTTGTATATATATTTTTCATATATATCAGATTTATATTTCAAACATGTAAAAACATAAATTTAATGAATGATTAAAAAAATAGCGGAATCGAACGTGAAATGTGAATAAGTGTCAGTCAAGAATATGCATAGGGAAGGGAAAAAATCCGTACCCGTTTATCCGAATCCGGCCTGTTCCGTACTGACTAAATTATTTTATTGGGTACTAGATCTCTAAATCCGAAAATCCGAATCTAAATCCGTTTCGAACCCAAAAACCCAAAACCCAAAAGCATATCCGAAAAGACATAACTACACATAAAAAATACATAACTACCCATAAAAAATATATATAACTATCCATAAGAAAATACCTTAAGTCGAGGATTCTATCTTATAAATTTGAAATTTTTTTATGTGTAATATACACAAATCAAGCCGAATGCGAACCGAAAAATCTAAAAAACTCAAAAATCCGAAAAAACCCCGAAAACCCAGAACCCGATCCGAAAACAAAGAACCCCAAAACACAAAAATCTTACATGTACCCGACCCGAAAACACCAACCCGAACCCGATCCGAAAAATCCAAACAATCCGAACCCGAATCCGAATCGAATCAATATCCAAATTTTCCGGGTTTTTTCTGGGTTTCAACTTTTATACCCGAACCCGAAATTTTTTAGCCAAACGAATCCGAACCCAAAAAATTATTCCACTGGATATAAAATTCCTATATCCGAATACTCTACCCGATCGGATTTTACCCGAATCCGAACCCGATACCCGATTGCCCACTCCTAAATATGCACATGCAGTCACAAACACAAGCAATTGCTCGCAAAATTTTCCTTAAACGATCAATTATAAACCGTGGCCACAACTCACTCGCAAATTTTGCCTAAAACGTTATTCTGTCACAAAAGTTACGATGGAATAAACATCATGAGTTAAAAGTTACGATTTTTGTACTTAGCCATTGAAATACAAAATAGCCACCGAGTTTAGTCATGAGGGAACCAGATATCTGCTCTACCATACTCATCCTTTTTATTTCCTGTGTAAGACCAAAGGCTCTGTGCCAACAAAATCCAAAACTTTTGGGGAAAAATACTATTTTAACAAACTTTTATCATTGACAAAATAAAACCTTGGGGACCAAAACCAACACACCAAAGATATCACCATTGTTGAAATTCCTCAGCTAACAAACAAGTCTCACTAGAAGAGTAAACAACAAAACGTAGTAAAGATTAACCGACCCAAAGCTAGAATCCAACTTCGTAATGCTCGTATGTCCAAAAAGTAGTAAAGATTCAAAATCTCTAGATGCGACCTATAAGCATCAATATCTACCTGCACAGTTTATCTATACCTTGATAACTCTTAACTGCATTACAAGCTCAAGAAGAACAAAATAATAGATACCAATACATAAACTAAGCTAATCTAATCAGCCTCAACAAGTAAGAGTCTGAAAAGTAAAGATCTAAGAAATGAATCAAACAACAATTAAAAGGGGTTAACAAACTGCAAAAGATCGAAAAGAATCACACTTACCAACAATGAAAAAACGAACGATAGTCGTAATTGTTTTCATTGCATAAGCCACACACACACCATTTCTTTAGAAGACATTGCATCAGCTTTTCCAACAACAAAATTCAAAGGTGATTCTATAATCAGTTTACCTTCATAAAAAAAGCTATGTGCGATCAAAATAGTCAAGTCATAATCACCGCCACAAACACAAACAAACACACACACTAGCAAAATGTCATCCGATTACCCACAAAACGAAACTTGACTGCTTAAAAAACAAAAGCCTAACCATCCTAATGGAAATATTAATCATTCCAGTGAAATAAAGAACTGCTCGCAACCATCGCCTATCTAACTAATCAATATGAAGGAGCACCCCAAAACACGTCGTGTTGAGCCATTTGATGACCATTTGGCATAAAATTAGGAGGCATATTATACATTGGCGGCTGCATTGATCCTTCGTTCCCGGTATTCTCAGTCTCATTATCATCATTCTCCTTCTCCTTCTTCCCTTCTTCTTGTTGCGGTTGCTGCTCTTGTTGTTGTTCATCTTCAATCGGTAACCTCTCATAAGTAGCATTGCAAAACGTAGCTGCTATTACAATTACCGGTCCAGAGGCAATAATCGGGCCAGCGACTCCACCACCCACAACTTGACCTTGAGCTCCAGCTAAGTAAATAGTTATACCAGCGGCTGCAGCCGGAGAACCAGAAGTGGGAAGAAACGCACCACACATAGACAAGATCTCAAACTGACCACGTAAGCTCACAACTCCTCCAGATGCAGCAGGCTGACGCAGAGTAACATTAGTAACCAAACCGCTACCGCTCAGCACAGAAACACCTCGGCCGCACCTTCGGGCAAAGGAGTTTAAGCTTTCCGCCACGTCAGCTCCCGTGGCGATCTCAAGAACATGGCTTTGCAGAGAGTTAGGACTTTCTTTACTAACAACCACTGGAGACTTGGGTTTGTTCTTGGAACCAGGAGGTCTGCCTCTAGGACGCCGACCCGTAGACCCAGATCCGGATCCAGGATCAACGGCGGGTTGCTCGTCTCGGCTATTCTGTTCCTCTTGGCTCTGAGTCTGAGTATTAGGGCTTCCACTGTTGTTGTTGGTGAAATCATGGTCCAATCTTGGATCCGACCGAGTCATAGTCGGTGGATTGTTGTTGTTTCTGTGATGCAAAGACGGAGCCGATGACGTCACTGGACCCTCAACTCCACCGATCGCAACATTCCCAACCCACCAAGGATTCGCCATTGATTTTTCCTTTTCTTCTTCAGAGAAAATAAAAACTTTTTTCTCTTTTGTTGTTGTTGATGGCTCTCCGACAAGAAACTATTACAAGAGAGGAAGATAATCCGAAAACCTTATCTTAAACTTTAGATTGCATTTTTGTTAACCAAATCCAAACCAACATGTTGCATGAAGTAGACACAGAAGACATGGGGTACCATTTGTTTGCTATCATACCTGAGAAAAAAAAATAAGGATAAAGGAGAAAGCAAAAGAATTAGATCTAATATAGAACATCAAAAATACGCAAACAAAAAAAATTCCTAAAAGCAATATTTCCAAAAATTAATAAGAGCAAAGATCAAAATAAGGAAAACTCAAAAATTCCCAAAAACACACAAAAATCTTAACTTTATCTTCAATGGAATAATTTTAAAAAAATCTTAACTTTTATATTATTACCCATCAAAAAAGGAAGTCCTTTGTCTGTTTCTTTTTCTTCTCTAGTAGCTATTCGAAAAAGGCTAAATTAAAGAAGAGAAGAAGAGAGAGCCAACAGTTTTTTTTTGTTTTTTTTTTCCTGGGCACGGATTTGTACTTTGAAAGTGGTGAACTCTTCTCTTACCGTCTCTTTCTATTTCGTACTAGGAAAATATTGGAGCGTGCGTACGTTAAAAGGACTGATGGAAGAGAGGCGTACGATAAGAAGGGTGATGAATTGTGATTTGAGCTATCGTGATTACGGTCTATGAAGCGGTCCTCTCTCTTCTCTCTCGACCAGAGCCGTCCATTTGGACCATTGAACTTTTAGGTGTTCGTGCAAAAGTTTGAGCGAGGTTCTCTAGACGCCTGTCTCTTCTCTCTATCTTACACTACCCGTCGATTGCTCACTTTTGTGGACCATTCCCGTAATTACTTAAATGCCCCGGCCCTCAATTGTCATTTTTTTTTAATCTGTGTTAACAACTAACAAGTTTGTTTATTTTTTCTTTTTATTTTTCAGTTAGTATTTGATATTTTGTAAAAGGCAAAGATTTTAGTAAAAACTAAGCTATCACAATTAGTCAACTGACGCTAAATTACTTCTGCTTTAGGTTTCATAAGTTTTGGAACTAGATTTCAATCATACCAATTATACTGTACATTGAAAATATATGGAAAAAAAGACATTGTAACGTCTGAGATTGCGGTTACATGCTATATCTATTTCTTTCTTTTTTTAATGTAATTTGAAGTTATAAGTTTTATAATCAAAACATGACATTGTATAATATGTATAATGTTTTCATGAAAGCATAATCGTAATCTGAAAGACTGTTATAACGTCTTTAAGTGAAATGAAAATAGAAATATATAGACTATGTATTCTGCAGGCTATATGTGAAATGAAAAATATAAATATATATACTATTGTGAGGTCTATATGTAAAATGAAAATAGAAATATATAGATATGAAGGCTATATGTGAAATGAAAATAGAAATACCTTGTTTTTTAAACATCATAGAAATATAGTGTAAGAACCAAATAAGGTCTGATATTCCTTTTTAATTCTTTTATTCCTGTATATTTTTAGGATAATATGCAAGAGAGGTTGTGTCATTTGACTATTTATAAATAAATGCCAAAGGATAAACCCATTACCAGACAAAGAAAGAAAATGTTAAAGGATTTAGAGACATTGAATTTGAGGAGGGATGACGATGATTTGATTAAAATTCATATACCCCATCACGAAATTTGATTTCCCGCTTGAGAAATTGGAATTTTAATTTCTTAGATATTTTGTTTGCCCATGCATACGACCCTATCCAATAATAATAATACTAAATTAGGTCTGATACCAAAAAGAAAATAATAATACTAACAAGTAACAATAATGAATTTGGTCTCACTTCTTTAATGAAGTGAACAAAAGGAGGCCACCACCGGCCCCAATGGCCACTAGAACGGGACGTTACATTTTATTACCCTTATGTCCCATATTATTAGATGTTTTAAGTCTTCTTTTAATTTTATTTTATTTAATATTTTAACAAGTGTTAATGCAAAAAATGAATGTTATTTTTTTTACTATTAATATTATGGAATATTATTTATTATTAGATGAATTGTTAAGATTAAATATACAATTATGTTTTCGACAAAAAAAAGTAAAATAAAATTTATTTAATTATAGTTTCTTAAAAATCGTGTTTTTAGTTAAAACACAAAAGAAATATTTTGCTATAAAAATCAATAATAAACATGATTTTTGTTTAAGCACAATAGTATCGGTACATCATGAAAGTAATATCATTGTTCTTCAAAACAATAAACTATTGATTGTAGTCCAAAGCCTTGCTCACTATCTTTTTTCCTACTTTCTTCTTCAAAAGTTCTTCAGCCTTTTCAGCCACCTTAACAACGATTTTCTCTTATAATCCATGTGTTTTGTCGTTCAAGAAGAACAAGCTTCAACAATAGCAAGAACTTAGGATTCTTCGACATGTAGGGTTGTTTCTTTTTCAGTCAGTGTGGCATCCACAATGTTTGCTAAAATATGCATATTGCAGACTGGTTAAGTATACCATTACTAATTTTGATTTTTTCATATTTTAAAATATTTAAAGGGATTAGAATTGAAGGGAAAATGCGAAAGAAATCATTGTGTGATAAATGGTTCGCCGTCCGCTAATATGGATTACAATGATCCCCACAACGTCATTGGCTACGCCCACCTCAATATATCACACTGATTGCCATGCGACTAAGACCCATGCAAATTATTGAAAATCAATTTATAGAGCTTCTTATCTAATAATGGGATGTCATAATTAATAAAGGTACTTAATAAAGATCATCACACTTATTTCTTAGAACTAAATACTTCATACTTTATAAGATGATTCAATTAAGTCTGAAGCATACACGTCTCAATTAGTCCGCCTTGGTCAGGTATTATACATAGAATAGTTCTTTGAAGTTCTTGTTAGTAAAATAAATGAGCATTGATGGATGGATGCAATACATCTCAACTTTTAGATTTCGACCTTTTATCCTGTTGATAAAAAATTCAGACCATTTTCGAGTGGTGCGTATCATCTCGCGCAAACCAGGCTAATGTTCTACGTGGAATAATCACATTACTCCGTAGGGAAACTGAATTTAACTTTCTACTGTGGCATATACATTGTTGGACATATGGATGAATAAAAGCTTAACATTCATTTCTTATAGAAACTAAACTAATGGTTTCAGTTCTGCTCCTTTTTTGAAGTTAAGCTAATCAGAAGAAAACAAAAGCTGGTTAACTCAGACATATATTGTATTAAACTGCTGCTGGTGTATGTACAATGCTATACTATAGGTCTACGTGTATATAGAAAAGGGTCAAAGCTTGACAAATAGAAAAAAAATTCTGACTTTTGCTCTAATTAAACCCTAACAAAAATTGGGATGTGTTCAAAGAGTGGAGTGGTTTAGAAGCAGAGTATGCCACCAACCGCATGCAATGTTTTTGGGGAAGCAATCTTTGATTCTAACCTCTGCAGGTGCATTCCTGTCAATCACATCTCCTAGACCCAACTGTTTCAGACACAAACTATGTCATTAGTTACATTAATGAAACAACAAATACAACAGTTCAGAAACACGAATCTGGTCTGCTTTTTTACCTGCCCGTATTTGTTCCATCCCCAGCAGAATACTCTCCCTTCAACTTCAACAAACAAAAACACAGAACGATTTTTTAAGTTTAAGATGAATTTCTTTCTTAGCTAACAAGATATTGAAAGTAGTCTTTGGTTAAATGGGTACCTGTGATTACAGCCGTGTGGCGAGCGCCGCAAGAGATTGTTTTGACGTTTACGTTTTTCAAATTTGGAGCCTCCAATAATTTTGGAAGAATCTGAAAGATCAAATAGTTTCAAGTTTAGTGGCAGGGCCTTTACAAATAATCAAATTAGCATTACTAAGAGCCAAGGAAACAAATATAGTACCTCAGCTTGATCACAACCAGTACCTAACTGGCCAAATTGGTTTCCACCAAATGCATAAACATCACCATCAGATGAAGCGCAGATCGTGTGCCATAGGCCTGCAGCCACTTCTTCTATTCGGATTCCCAACAAAGATGACACACATGTAGGACTTAGTTCATCATCTGTAGTCCCTTGGCCACACTTCCGAGAGCAAAAAGAATATTCAATTACATTCACAGACTCATATAACAGATCAAAGTGCAAATGTTAGTTGCAGATGCATAACAAGAGAGATATCCGTTTATCCTTTGCAGCCTTATTTTAAATGCAGACCGGTATTTTTTTCCTAGTTAAATGATAAAACCCGAATCTTATGTTTAATCTATGTTTTGATGTATATCTAAAATATCTTTTTGACAAGCTCCCCTCTAGTTCAACACAATGATGATTAGCATACTTCAACATTTATTTGCCAAAACCACATACACGGGTTTCAAGCAGGTGGTTTAATAAAGAAAGCCAAGGATCTGTCATGTTCACCTGTCCATAAAGCCCCCAACCAAACGTAAGTAGCGCTCCAGTATCTGTTCACAAAAAAATTAGTTAAAACTCAATCGAATTATATACAAGGCAATTATTGTTCTTCTGAAAAATTTCAGATAACATATGTCAATCTTGTCCAGGTTAAAGGGTCGAGATTTCTTGGGTCTGTTCATAGTTTTATGAAGACTTTAAGAACCCTCAAAACAAGTGAACCTTAACCAAGGCAGAGTGCAGAAAGGAGACCAAATTTCAAAATCCTTGTTATAGAGTATAAAGATTTGACATAAGGTTGAATCGTATCGTTTTCAGTGACATAAGATTTGACACTCATCTTCACTTATCAAATAGACTACTAGCCACAGAGCAATGTGAAAACAATACCTGTGATCACAGCACTGTGTCGCCCTCCACATGCAATTTTTTTTACATAACTTCCAAGAACTCGGCCGCGCTGTACTTCTGAACTCATGTTTACACCAGAAACGGTGCCTTTTCCATAAGAAGAAGGCTCAATACATGGAATAGGTTGAGGAGAGGAAACTAGGCGTACACGGGAGCCCAATCCAAGCTGTCCTTCTCCTCCATAACCCCAACCCCACACCTGTCCAATATCTGGACTTGAGAAAAAATTAGGATGTACTAAGTGTTTATTATAGCACACCAGAAGCTCTTCAGCTTAGTGTGATACCGTCACTGATATTTCCATAACCAAATGACCCCATTTGAGGAATGGAGATAGAAGTAAGAAGCTGAAAATCTCACCTGATAATGCTAGAGTATGACGTCCACCAGCAGCAACCTCGACAATCCTAACTCCTGGCGCCAACGATACAAGGCAAGGCAATGCTGAGAGTTCATTATTGTCTGACGGTGATGAACTTTCAGCAGCTTGTTTTGACGGTGAAATCCGCCTTTTCTTCGTTGATTCCGCTCCACTTCTAGCTTCAATTTGAGAAGACATTCCACCACTAGATTTTTTTCCTTGCGAACTAGGGCTCACTGCAAAAGAGGCACCATCCTTCACATTCATCTTCGATGCAAAAAATAGAGCTGTGACAATGAAAAAACAGGCAAAGGAGAATCACCTTGCTCTGCCGAGAACAAAATGTTTCTTTCACATGAATCTCCATCTACAAGTCCGAACACCCTCCCTGTGGGTATACATTCTCTCCATCCCCATGTATAAACTTCATGATTCTCTGTATCCAAGGAAACAAATAAATAGTAGTAAAACAATGACATTATGAACTTGGTTCAAAGCTAATTCAGATAATGAAAATGCACCTGTTATAAAGTATAACTCAATTTCAGTAGACTATAACATATAGTTTTTTCACACAATGCAGAAGAAACTTTAGAAATCTAACCCCGTGCTTCCCAGATGACACATAGCTTTGACCTAGATCATCTGTCGAACCCCATGTAATTAGTTTCCCTGATTCTGATTAACATTACCAAATAATCATTAAGCAAAACAAAACCATCTCATTCCACTAATAAGTTCAATTAATCCATTCTATAATCAGATGCATTGTGAAACTGAAATTGAAATCGTAGTATAACGGATGACTTTTCCAATAATAGATTAAAAGCGAACCTGCAGTAGCCATTGCGAAACCGCATCCACAACCGGAGACATCTTTCCACGAACTTCCAACTGCCGGCGGAATCTTCACCACGACAGGCGACATCAAAGGCGACCGTTGCGGCGAAGCTCCGGGCAAGTAACCCCACATATACACCAGTCTCTGTCCTACTTCCTCTTCCTCCTTCTCCTCTGGTGCGGCGGCGCTAGCTTCAGTCTCCGATTTTCCCTCGCTATACATTTCAGTTTTTTTTAAAGCTGAGGAAACAAGGAAACAAGGAATCAAGGAATGATCAAAATATCAGTTTCCACAGAAGTTGACGTCTATGGATGTGTATGTATAGGCTTGGAGGTTGATGGGCCCTGACAGACATAAAGGCTGTACTTTAAATTAAACCTCTATTAGTTTTAGAATCTTAGATTTAATCCCGATATTTTCTTTCTTATTGAAAAGACCCCTCCATAGTCGACTCGAGAAATTCTTGATTGAATAAAGGAAAAATATTGAACTCAGTGACTAGGATAACAAAAGAGTTCCATATATAATATATACATACATGCAAAAATAATTTGATCAAAAGTCATTTCATTTTACCACTCTATATTCGGGTTCAAACATATATAATGCATCTTGCTGACAAAGACTATAATTTTTTTTCCATGAATATTTATTGATTATAAATAATTTTATTCATTAAAATACATTAGAGATATTTTATTATGGTTAATATGTGTTTTTTATGTTTTAGCTGTTTTCAAATAAATCAAAAAAATATATCCGGTCAAATCATTTTATGTTAGATAAGTTAGGTTAAAAATCATTGGTGTAATTAATGGTTTTGGGTCAATGATTCAGGATGAAAGATTCAAAATGGTAAAAGTACCATATGTATTAATTATCTGTATATTAGAGACTGGAAATTTTAGATAAAACAACAAATTTAATCATAAGATATGATGGTTGAATCAACAGTTAATTAGTTCAAAAAGTAAGCTTTTTTATCTTGATCTTAATTTGTAGATACTCACAAGTTGTTGGGTTTCAATGGTAAAACATTAAAATATTTTGGAAAATATGTGAGCCAAGTAAATATCTCTTTGGAATATATCTTGGGAGATTTTTTTATCAAAAGAAAAATATCTTGGGAGATATGTAAGCCAAGTAAATATATCTTTGAAGTTTCTACTTGAAATGCATTTCTGTTATATCGTTTTTTTTCTTTTTCAAATAAGTTTCTCAATATAGGTTTCCCTTTAGAAAGTGTTTCAGACGCGACCCTGGTATACACTGACGAATGATGAACAAGGAAGGACGATACAAGTTTATTCGTCATCAAATAATAGGGGCGAGTTACGAAAGTAGCTTAGAAGTCTTCCAAAAGAAACGCGTTACTTAAACGTATCATTATTTGGAAAACGAGAGTAGGCACGTAGGATGAATCACGTGGGGCTGGCCGTATACGTGGCGAAATGTCAACCGCTTGTTTCTGACGAAATCTAAGCCAAGAGTTTGTGACGAAGTTTCTGGAAGTAGAAGTGTCGATTTGGTCCATATATATAGACGTCGGCCAAAATTAGCCAGTGGGGCTCGTTCAATCATTGTAATGAAACGTTGCATGTTCTGAGACGACTCACTCGTTCTCGAAAGTCGAAACGAAGTGACTCACCATATGGGACCTACATGAACCTGAGCTAGCCATCATTGCTTTGTCTTGCTTTTTCAATAATGTTTTTTTTGTGTAACGTGGTGAAGAACATATGCACCAAGTTGAGCTAATGTGTTTTCTTTTTTTTGGGTGATTTTTTTTACAATGTTATTTGTAGTTGAAAATTATAAATTAATACCACACAGTGCACACATTTTCATGCAAATCCTCAGTTTTCCTATTGACCAACTAGTTTTAGCTTTAAAACTTTTGTTTCAAAAATTTTCGCTTATTAATTTATAATCTCGAGATTTATGATAGTATTGTTACTATGTCATCATCCAAATTTAAATATGCATAATACATTTTACCAACCAAAAAAATGTATAGTTTGCGTTTTTCACTATAAAAATATATGAGAACCATCACCCCAAAATTTTAACATCAATAAAAGGATTATGGCCTTGCAAGTTTTCCCTTGATCGTTTTCTTAGATTTTCCCAAATTTCCATCGTTTGAGGCATCCAGATACTATAGAAAGTGTAAGTGCGTAGATAGTTTAATGATATATGAATTTATCAAACATATCAGACATTGATGTTTTTATTATTTTCAAGCTTTTGAGTGTAAGAGAATTATTTAGACAAAATATCTTTGATTATGTTGAAATCTAAACTACCTTTTGATTAAGACAGTAGACATTGTTGAAGCATCAAATG
The DNA here is from genome assembly GCA_963922655.1 of Cardamine chenopodiifolia. Taxonomy (NCBI): domain Eukaryota; kingdom Viridiplantae; phylum Streptophyta; class Magnoliopsida; order Brassicales; family Brassicaceae; genus Cardamine; species Cardamine chenopodiifolia. The sequence continues at coordinate 15,789,264 of OZ000463.1, forward strand.
ATTTTCCGGCTACCAATATATACAATCTCGCCACATGGACTTATTCATCTCAATTATTTGAAACACTACCTAAAATTCAGTTTATGCTAAAGAAGAATACCTCATGTTACACTTCAACCCATAAATTAAGGCATATTATAAGTTTATATCATATAAATTGTGTATTCTTAATGTAGAATAGAGATGAGTATAAAATACTATTCAGAACGTATTGAAAATCCAAGTTTTGTTTAAATTTTAAACTCCACCCGTAAGTGCAAGTGATTCGAGTAATCGAATAGTTGTGCTCACAATAATGTGTCCATCCACATATGTTCATGCGTTTAACAAAGGCGATGAAGAAGGTAAACAGACCAATCTGTGTGACAAAAACTCACACGTTTAGTGTGTAGTTAAACCATCAATGCCAACATCTTTATATAAATAAGCCTCAGAATAACATAACACACATGCCTATTGCCACATCAGAAGCACAACACAAAAAGTATTCTTTAAATAATTATACTATACGGTATATATGGATGTCGAAAATGGCAAGAACGGTGAATCAAGTGTGTTTCGAATGCCTCTTCATTACCCAAGATACTCTAAAGAAGATTACCAAGACATGCCAGAGTGGAAGCTCGACAGGGTTTTAGCAGATTACGGTTTGTCTACTTATGGCGACTTGGCTCATAAGCGAGACTTTGCTACAGGAGCTTTTCTCTGGATTTCAACTCATAATCCAAAGTTGTGTCAAGACAATTCATCAACTCCAAACTGAAGAAAGATACAAAATCAGCTCAAGCGTCTAAGGTTTAGAACTACTATATAAGTTTAGTTGTTGCAATAAACAAAGTGGTTTTATTATGTGCTTACCATAATGATGTGATAAAGAAACATGTAAATCAGAAGTTTCGTATAGAAATGTTTGGTAGTTTTTTTTTGTTTTTTGTTTCTACGAAGAAGTTAAATGGTAGTTTATCGCCTTGTGAAAACAGTTTCTCAATCATATATCTTCATTATCACCATATCTTCTGCTACAAACAAAACTCTGATTAAACTTTAGCTAGTATATACTGTAATGGTATGGAAAAAAGGAAATTAAGTCAGACATTTTACATCACTATTACATTTTTTTTTTTCATCCATTACTTTTACATTCATGGCCCGTCTTGGGCCTATTCTGATGAAACATTTAAGCATGTACTCAACCAAACCCCGCAGATGAATTGACGCTATTTACTAAACAGAGTTGCTACTCTTTTAGTGAGGGAAAAATAAATAAAGCTACTACTCTTTTGGCTAATTATTCTTTGAACAACACAATTACAACAAAGATTACTTGAATGCGTCAAACGTCAAGCCGTCGCCTTTTGATTTCTCCTTGAGATCTCCCATTAATTTTCTCCTTCTAGATCTCCCATTTTCTCTCTTTCAGATGTTGAAGTCTTATAGATGAACTGTCTGCCATCTTCATCTGGTGGAACCTAGAAAACTGCTTAGATGCTCCTATAAAGAAAACATTAGTTTAGTTTCAAGTCAAGTTCTTCTTCTACTAATAATAAAAAGTTTTCATTTGTTAATTCTATAAAGAAAATGAACGTTTAGCTTTTATTCATTCCATACATCCAACTATATATCATGCCACGGTAGAAAGTTGAATTCAATCTCCCTCCTGAGTAATGGGATATACTCATATTCCACATAGAACGTTAGCATGGTCCAATCGAAATATGGTCTGAATTTTTCTATCAACGACAAAAATTGAAAATTAAAAGTTGACGATTATTATCATAATGGAGATCATACAGTGTATTAAAGATACTTTCAGTTTTTCATTAATAAAAAGTTTGGTTTGTATTATTAACTCTTGAAAACGTTTCGTTCACCAAAATTTATAAAAATGAGCGTTACACCGTCATCAAACCAATAGCACAGCTTGACGCATCACCTGCGTTCTTATCCTTCCAATACAAAAACTAACGGTAAGTTAGAACGATTTCTCCCTCGTCTCTTCGGCTCAGTTTGTCGACGATATATCCTGTGAGATAGGTAATGTAGATTTTTCCCTTCTCTTCACGGTAACGAGCACGACAGGTCAGAAGATGCTACTTGTTCTGCTCGTTTCCTTGACTTGTGGTGCATCTTTTGCGCTTTGTCTGTGTTGTTTTGATTTGGAGTTCAGCATACGTAACTCGGGTCGGATTCTAGGGATTCTCGATTAAGGAATTATGAGTTTTAAGCTTGTCGATGATTATTATTATTTTTGTGACACAAGTATTTAAATCCTTTTTATTTTGTTTAGTTGAGAACTTTATCTGATCAAACTGTATTGTGTTTTTCTCTGCTTCATCTTGACTAAGATATTTACAGGAAAAAGAAGTTGGAGTTATCAAGGTGAAGGCTCTAATTCTTGTTGGAGCAGTATCTTGTTGACTCTCAGTTTTTCAAAGCCGCTTGTTGAATTTGCTAACAAACCTATGATCTTACATCAGGTACTACAGTCTACAGTCTTTGATCTTGTAAATTGGCTACTGTCATGGTCTTATTGAGATTTATTTTTTGTTGTTTTTTGTATTTTGTTTATGAGCTACAATGATCTTAGTGCTGGAAAATGTTGTTGCAGATAGAGGCATTTAAGGCAATTGGAGTCGATGAAGTCGTTTTAGCCGTTAACTACCAGCCAGATTTAAGAGACTCAAGTCTTTATAATTTCAATTTGCAAGCTATATCTGATACTTTGATAGAAGATCTTAATAGTTAAATACATATTGAAAAATCATTCAACAACTGCAAGTGATGTTGAACTTCTCAAAGGACGTAGAGACAAATCTCGGGATCAAGATCACTTGCTTGCAAGAGACCGAGCCTTTAGGTACAACAGGTCCTTTGGCATTAGCCAGGGACAAATTGGTTGATGGCTCTTGTGAGCCATTCTTTGTCCTTATTAGTGAATACCCACTTGAAGAAATGATTGCGTTTCACAATGCTCATGGAGGAGATGCCTCTATAATGGTCACAAAGGTAAAAGACTTTTGAAACCTAAATAGTTTTTTTGTTCATTTTTTACTTATTAGGATATTATTGGTTTAAAAGGTGGAAGAACCGTCCAAGTATGGAGTTATGGTTATGGAAAAAACTACAGGAAAAGTGGAAAGATTTATCGAAAAGCCGAAACTATTTGATGGTAACAAGATCAATGCTGGGATTTATCTATTGAATCCTTCAGTTCTTGATATGATTGAGCTAAGACCAACTTCAATAGAGAAAGAGATCTTCCCTCAGATCGCAGATGCGGAAAAGCTCTACGCGATGGTGCTACCCGGATTTTGGATGGACATTGGTCAACCCAGAGACTAAATCATTGGTCTAATTAAGACTTTACTTACAGCCTAATGATTAATAAAGAAGCGATGGGAACGACGGACTCTCTGAGAAAGAAATCTCCTTCCAAGTTAGCCACTGGTTCACACATTGTAGGGAATGTTCTTGTGGATGAAACCACAGAGATTGGAGAAGGATGTTTGATTGGTCCTGACGTTGCTATTGGCCCTGGCTGCGTGGTTGAGTCCGGTGTTAGATTCTCACTCTGCAAGGTGATGCGTGGTGTACACGTGAAGAGACACGCGTGTGTCTCAAGTAGTATCATCGGGTGGCATTCGACGGTCGGACACAGGGCTCGGGTCGAGAACATGTCGATACTTGGGAAAGAGGTTCACTTGTGTGATGAGATTTATTGTAATGGAGGAGTTGTGTTGCGGAACAAAGAGATCAAATCAGACATTTTGAAACCAGATATATTTATGTGAGGACCATTTTTGATCGATTTTCTTGTTTTTGTTGTAATTTATATCAAAACAATTTCCAGCTAAGTCGTGAAAATTTCAATATTTTAATAGATGAAACCTAAACCAGATAAAGACAAACAATTTCGAGCAAGATATAGATCTTACTGATGAAATCTATGGCCATGGTTTCGACGGAGATCAAGCTAAATTAGAGAATCAGAGGAAAAAGAAAAAGAAAAAAAATTAGGGTAAGACGTAGAACATTAGGGTTTTCTAGATGGCTTGCGAAAGGGTTTTAGTAGGGTTATCTATGATTTCGGTTATTAATTATTAAACCACCGGTTTGGATAATTGGTTTCATGAACAAAGCCAATAACCGAATATATGTTTTTTTGGTCACTCGAAACTTCTTCGTCCTCTGACTAAAAAATATTTTCCGGTGAGAATTCTAACGCCGGCTTCTCCTGGCAACTCTGGACTAAGGTGTTTGTTAACGTCTGAATCACTTTATAATTTGGAGAAAGGGATGGAATTTGATTTATTTCCTCTCGTCTCCAATCTAAACAAGGTCTGTTTCGTTTCCTAAAATTAGTATTGCTCAATCTGAGATGATTTCGTGAAATCAGAAATTCGATTGGATTCCAAAATCGTGATTGATCTATTTGCTATCTCTTAGATTCTGGAACTGAGTTTTTGATTCATTCTGTTTCTCGTCTCTTTGCTTCGATCTGAATATTATTTCATTCCTGTTGTAAGATTAACTGATGATGGGAATGAGCAAAACGGAGATCAATTTGCGGAGATTGCTTTCCGCTGCACCTAATCAGCAAAATCAGTCAAAGCTTATGCATGTATGAATCTTTTATGTTTAAACTATTAGATTTGTGCTTAAAATCAAAGATAATTTTGATGTTGATATATGAAATATCTGCAGTATGTTGCTACTTTGAGGGAACAATTAGAACAACTCTCCGAAGAGAAGACACCTGAAGGGCTTCCCAGGTTACATACTCTCTTAATGATTCAGCATTGCAATTTTGAACTGTCACAGATTAATTGAGTTGAAATCATGATTTGATTAAAAGATTTCTGCTTTGGTATTTGAATGTCGAGAAGAGTTGCATCTATTTCTAGGATCCGGGGTTAGAGATTCAAATTGAATTTTTTGTATTATTATGCTTAGTTCGTGTTCATATTTTGGTGAAAGACTAAATTATTATGAAATATGCTGAGTTGAAATGCCCAAGTATCCACCTTTCTCTTATCTCGTTTGGTTTCTCTAATTTGTTTTTCTTTTTTTCTTTACGAGAATGTGCTTATCTTCTCCTTCGATCTCTTGTCCAGAGTTACAAAGGCTAAGGTGAATGAATACTATGAAAAGATTGAAGATGTTGCTTCAAGATTAGCTGCTCAAGTGGTAAGTCATCTGAACTAGAAATGGACTGTTCTTTTCTAGAGCTAAGTCATTAGGATTAATGTTTTAGATTACATTTAGGCTCTTGCTAGTATGATGCTTTCCTATTTGCTTCCCCAATTTTTACTAGATGCATTTGGTCTTTGAGGAATTGTTTGAAGTTTCTTTCTTTCTTCCCCATGGGCCATGGGTTTAGTTTTAGGAATGCACATTTTGGTTTGTTTCTGCGTAGAACCATTTTTTAGTTACAAGAATTTCAAGCTTTACTTCTGTAACTAGTATCAAATTATTGATTTTTCCCCCAAATTAACAGCCCGACACAGAGGTACCTGATGAACCTTTTGCAAAGGGCTCTACCAACGAAAGCTCTCCGAAAAAAGAAGACGATACTCGAAGCCCCACTTCGCCACAACTGAGACGAAGAATCGTGTAAAATTACTTGATTCACATGCTTCTCAACTTGTAATTTTTGCCTTTATTTCTTACTAGCTTCCTGGATTGATGTAGGTCTACAAGTTCCAAGGAGCAAAGCTCTGATACCGCTGATGCTGATACATCAAAACCAATAAAACTAGGCACATGAGCTCAAGCGCACATTGACAAGCAAAGGTATATTCATAGATGACCGAGAAAAACTAGGAACTCATTTGATCAATCTATGCATTTTCCTTGGTAAAACAAAAGTTATCGCTATAAGTAAAGCTGTATTCTTTTGAATTCAAGTTGAATTTGCCACTCGGGTGTTCACGTTGGTGATTGGTTTGATGACAGAAAGCTTCAAGAGGATCTAACAGATGAAATGGTGGTACTTGCAAGACAACTCAAGGAGAGAACTCAAATGATAAGCCAATCTGTGCAAAATACAGAAAACGTGAGATGATAACCTTTTCCTCACAAAACCCATTATTCTTACTATTATTTTAACAATATGGAATAAGAGAAGAATCTATAGTGGTTCATATATTGTTTTTACTGGGCTTCACTGGTCTGAACACTAGTTTTCTTCTTTTTTTGGTTGTGAATTCATTAACAAAAGATACTCGAATCTACTGAGGAGGCGATTGAGCAAAGCTTAGCGAGCACAGGACACGCAATCACAAGAGCCACAAAGATATATTCACAAAGCTCAAAGACAAGTTGCTTCCAGTGGCTCTTGATCTTCGCCATGACATGTGTGTTCATAATGGTTGTCCTGTTGATCCGAGTCACATAGAAAATGGTTGAGAATGAAAACCAAATTAGTTCAAATTAAAAAAAAAAACATTTCACTCTTTATCATACAGTTTGTTAAAGTTATGGTGACTTTGTAAATTCAGAGTTGGATATGTGAAAGCTACATTTGTTAAGAAATGCCAGAAATAGCACACTTGTTTTGTGTTTAGTGAGAGATTGTAATTTGACCGGTTTGGTTATGTTGGCACACTTAAAACCCTAAGAAAAGCAATTTCTGGTAACAGCCATGGGAACTTTCGCTCTGTGCATTCGCAGATCAGCTTCTAGTTTAGTTTCCGTGTGTGGTCGTGCTACTCGAGCTCAGGCCGTATCCACTATTGTCAATCGTTCGTCTCTTGTTCCCAAGCCATCTCTGCTTCGTCCTTTCGTCTCTCGTGGCTTTTCTTATTCGACGGCCACTGAGCGATTAAAGTCCGATCAAACACTTCTCCAAGTGATTGACACCGAGATCAACGATTTTTTTTAATGCCGGTGATTATGATGGGTAATCCCTCGTCTCCATCACTTTATTCCTGGAAAAAAACGAATCTTGATTTCTGATAGAGAATCGCAGATGCTGTGTTTAAAATTCGACTGATTCTTCTGTGAGTTTGCTTACCAAATAGAAGCCATAAGCTTCAATGGTGAACTCATAGTTGAATCTAACTGGAGACTTCGTAAAGTCCATATTTTCAAAAATTTGATCATGCCATTATTTTCACAAACAGAGAGCTGGTGTAGGCAAATCAAAGCATTGGTTTTGGGGTAAATATAAGCTTTTGAAAGCTTGTATGATTCTGGTTATATTTGTTATTTATGCAGGATGAAGAGACAACAGCCTCCAGTGACTTTCCTTTCAAAATCGAAGATAATCCTGGACACCGGACTGTGACATTGACTAGAGAATACAATGGAGAACGGATTAAAGTAGAAGTAAGCATGCCTGCTCTTGCTATGGATGAAAATGAAGATGATATGGATGATAATGAAGATGGTGATGATCGTAATGAGAAAGCGAATGAATCAAGCATTCGACTTGTTGTCACTGTGACTAAGAAGAGTGGACTCAGCCTAGAGTTTAGCTGCAATGCTTTCCCTGATGAGATTGTCATTGATGGTTTGTCTTTGAATCGGCCAGAGAAGTCTTCTGAAGAACAATTGGCTTATGATGGGCCAGATATTCAGTAAGCTACATGTATCCCTGCTGTTTTAACCATGATAACAAAAAAAAAACCTCAAATGTTCGTTCTTTCTTTTGCTTTACAGAGAGTTGGATGAGAATATGCGCAAGTCGTTCCACAAGTTTCTTGAGGCCAGAGGAATCAAAGCAAGCGCAACAGATTTCTTGTATGAGTCCATGATGAAGAAAGATAGCAGAGAGTACTTGCTATGATTAAAGAAGCTCAAAACCTTTGTCCACGAATGAAGACACAACTAAGTAGATTAAGAGCAAGATGGTTTTATGGTTGCATATTTTATTTTGAATGACTTCTGAGTTCACAATGGAGTTTTGAATGTAAAATTCGAATTTGATGATCATTGTTAAAAACCATAAATTTAAAAAGAAACATATAAGGAATCATAACTTCTGTTGCATTGAGATAAAAACAGAAATTGTATAAGTAATTGACAGACATGAAGCGAAGCTACTAAAACACTTTACGTTGACCACTTGAGTGATCTTCTTATGGTTATGCAATCCTCAAGGAACACTGTAAATCCTAATTTAAAAGAAAAAATAAACTTCGATCATAATAGTAAAAATATATGACACTTATTTTTTTGAGAGAGCGAGCTAAAACCCATTCTCCTCTATCTCTGTCCTTTTTAAGACAGAAAGGTTCTTATGGGTGTAAACGATTCCATTGTCTCCATCCACAACTTGTCCTTTTCCTCTCATTATCCTGCATTCATCACCACAAACATTTTAAACTTCACAGCTTTTAACAAATCAATGAACAGTGGAAAGACCAATAAAATCTCAATTGTTACCATCTCGTTGTCAATAAACCCTCGACTCCAACTGGACCACGGGCATGGATCCTGCTTGTGCTTATTCCCACCTACACATAAGAACAACCCACATTGGCTATTCATTCTCACTTCTCTATTTATTTGGTTTATATGTGATATTATAATGTTTCTCTCTTCCCTACCTCAGCACCAAGTCCAAACCGAAAACCATCACTGAATCTTGTGCTTGCATTGTGGAAAACAGCAGCACTGTCAAAAGGTTAAAGAGTTAGTTCCCAATATATTCAACCACAAACATTCTATGGACTGGAAAATAAAAATCATATAATGCTTTAGTACATGAGCTATTATTACCTGTCCACTTGGCGGAGGAATATCTCTGCGACTTCACTATCTTCTGTCACTATGCAATCAGTGTGTGCACTGCTCTCATAAGATAAGACAAAAGAGTGGCCACAGTTTATTTTCAGCACATGCAAAGAATACAGAGCTGTAGACCCTTTGAAAAATTTGAGATGTTATTAATAGTTGGAATCAGCAATAACTTTTACCTTCCATGTTGGTGAATATGATCTATAGCACCATGTACGTCTTCTACAATTTCAATGGTGCAGGCCTTCGAACTGTACTCGTGATGAAATGATTTTGTTTCCGGAATGTTCAGTTTAGCACTTGCTCTTGGCCCACCATACAAAGAGACGCCTGCAATTTGACACGTACACTTCAAAGTCTCTTTGAAAATGGTGAACAAACTAAATACTATCTTAGTTTCAGTGTTTATGGTTTGAAAAACTCTAGTTTAATGTTAACTATAAAACAACAGTTGTACGGAAATCCAGATTGAAAGATAGATCCAATAAAACACATCCAGTAATATGAGTTACCCCCCCCCCCCCTTCCTTGATCACTTATACTACCCCAAACATCTGCCTGCATTTTCCAACTGAAATGGAATATTACTAACGAAATATTTTTCCCAACCTACTATACTCACCTTTGGTTTGCAGAACATAAATAAGATCAGTGAGAAAACCATTCTGCTCCAAATCTTTATGTACAAGAAGGGTTTCCTGTTAGGACCAAATAAAAGAGAAGATGAAGTGAGACAAGAAGTACTAAATGAGAACCAAAAATGAAATCACTTCGCATGAAGTGAACAGTACTGAAAGAGGTAAGAATCTCTAACCATTGCATTACAGGCTGCTGGATAGTCCAACTTTGCATCGGATACGATGCATTTCGCCATGTCCAGTTTGCAAGACTTATCAACATACACATGACAGATTCCATCTGGAGACACCCAATATTAAGCCATACTCTCCCTCTAGGCCAACCCAACTTGAGAACTTACGGAACTGAACTTATAAACATACCAGCATGCCCTAGCACAGGGATTTTCGTTGAGTTTTTTATCTGAGAAACAAGCTTGTTGCTGCCTCTTGGGATCACAAGATCAATAACGTCATCAAGCTGTAACAACAATGCAAACGGTGGGTTCCAGTTTAAGTAAATAGAACTAATTACTTCTCGAGACTCGTCATTCATAGATCTACTTACCTTGAGCAAATCAGGAATCTCCTCTCGCGAAGTCACAAGTCCTATGAGTTTACCACCAACAGTCTTCGGAATTGCATCAGTGATCACCTATAATTTTCCATGGATTAAAAAAAATAGCCAGACATATTTTGGGAAGCAAGATGATAACTAAATTGGAGTTTACTCCAATCTGTGAAATATGAGGCCGATGTACCTTGTGTAAGATAGCATTTGATCGATGAGCCTCCTTTCCACCCTTCAGCAGAAGACCATTTCCACTTCGGATTGCAAGCGAAGCTATCTGTTTGATTCATTGATAGAGCATTGTGTTCAGTGACCAGAATTTATGTGAGCAAAATGGAGAATGACTCGTGACACACCTGAACAAGTGCATCAGGCCGGGATTCAAAAACAATCAGAAGAACACCTATTGGTGATGAGGTTTTCTCTAAAATAAGACCATCTGCAACCTGTTACATAAGAAACTGTCAAGAATAATATAAATTGGAGAAATTTTGCATGTTAATAAGGATATTCCTTCTTTGTATTCGAAATCCTAGTTTGAAAATTGATGGTACATGACAAGTATTGTCCTCATATTACCTCAGCTTTCTTCAATACACGGCCAATTGGATCTTCCATTTTAGCTAGCTGGCGAATGGAAGCTGCAAGGCTTGAGATCTATCAAGCACAAAAAAATGTAAAGTATAGATAAATAGGCCATCGGAAGACCAAAAAATTGGTGCAATAGATTTAATCACACAGTGAATACCGTATTACCTTCCCAGGCTTCATAACTAAGCGAGCTACCAAAGACTCTTCATATCCAGCTTCTTGTGCTGCAGCAACATCTAAATCATTCTCAGCTTTAATCATTTTCTCATTTGCTTCAAGGGCATTGGCAATATCGAGTAGAATTTGTTTCCTATCTTCTGAAGACAAGGCCTGTAAGAAAATTGCAAACAAGTTGAGTACACTTGCAAAACAACAAACAATTTCTGAATTTAAAACTTCAGTATACTTTCATCGAAGCCCCAACATTACCTGAAGCTTTCTTGAACTTTCCCTTGCGGCAACTGCCATGTCACGAGAAGTAGTATCTACGACCGGAGCCCACAAATGAGCATCTTTATGGAACAGGGTACCAACACGCAGTCCTTTAAGGACTTTACCTATATTCTCAGCTGCAAACCCACTTCACAAAAATAGCAAGAAAAATATCACTCTTCCACCCAACATTATATGTTGTTAGCTTATTGATCAGTACCTTCTAGATTATGATATCCAAGGGAAGACAAAATACTAATATTCAGGGGAAGAAGCTGATGCTATATTTGAGCACTTGGAGGGAAAAAATGCAGTAAAGGAAAGAACTTCAACAGGGCTGCAATCTTGAACTTACAATATCTATAATTTTTTTAATTCCTTTGATTTTATAGCAGAGGAGGTTTTTTTCTGTTTCAAAGTGGAAGACTAACAGACTGTCGAGGTATAGAGCTATGTAGTATAATTACAGATTATGAATACGGAAGGGCCTTTTACCTGGTTATGATAACAGGAATGCCACCATAAGCAGCACTAACAGCAGCTTTAACTTTTGCGGTCATACCCCCTCGTCCTAATCTGGACTTTTCGCCAAAAGTAATCTCGTCCTGGTGTTTTTCTTTAATGAATGTGTGGATTAACTTTGACGTAGGATCACTTGGAGGGCCAGTGTAAAGACCCTCAACATCACTTAGAAGAATCAAAAGATCAGCATTCAGCTCTAGCGACAGTAGAGCAGCTAAGCTGTCATTATCCCAGAATATACCAGTAGAATCCTGCATACGTTTAAGTGCGGTTAGACTAAAAGATTCAGATCCACAAGGAAATTACTCAATTCAAGTTTCATCATGAGCAGTCATTACGTAATGCTTATATATATCTCTTATCTCCAAAGGTAATAGAATTCCATGTCAAAGAGCAAAAGAAAGGCAATCAACAAACCTTGTAGGGGGCTCTTCGTGTGCTTATAGCATCATTCTCATTGAAAATTGGAATAACCCTCATTTTCAGCATTGATTTGACTGTCTCACTGAGTTGCTTCCTGAAATCATTATCTTTAAAACTGCTATCTGTCACCAGCATTTGAGCCACCGTCACATCCAACTACACAAGAAAAAGGACGAGGAAACAACACACAGTATTTTAAACCGCTTGCCAATAATCAAGAAACAGAAACAAAAAGAAAGGAGCATCACCTGGTCAAACATAGTCTCATAGTAAGCCATGAGGCTGCTCTGTCCAACACCAGCACAAGCCTTCCCATCAAGTTCCATTTGTGGCTTCTGAAGGTCTGCAAAGCTGAAAATCCGTAGAGAAAAAAAATCAGCAACAGAACAAAAACATCTATAACAATTACTCTCATTTCCCCTGAAACCACAACTAAAGCCTTTGAGAGGAACACAGTTAATGTTTCCAATGACATAACCTGCTGTTGACTAATTGTCTGTATCGAAGCCTTTGGCGACCAAGACCAACCGCACCAGATGACACCAAAATGACCTCAAATCCATCCGAGTTTAATTCCGCAAGCTGACATACCAATTAAAGGGACAACTTTACACAAAGTACTTCTAATTTTGTTTCAAGCAGAGGTTAATAAAGAACGTAAATTGAATGTTCATCATTTCAAATACCTGCTCACAGATTGCTCCTAAGCGCCCAAGAGCCAATCTACCACCTTTCCCAGTAACAACTGCAGTCCCAACCTGTAAATAATCCAATTCTGAGTATTGATCAAAGATGCATATGGGTCGTTAATGGAAGTCTAATTAAGAGAGGAAAATTGCAGATTTTGGAAAATATTCAATTGAAAAGTTATTGTTTTCCCACATTTCTGCAGATTTCTCCGCCGTCAAAACAGCTAAACTGAGCAATCAATCATTGAAAAAGTATGGAGAGACACTACCAAATTGACATTAACCAAAAAAATGCAGACTTCAAAATTAATGGAAACGCTGATTAAAAAAAAGTCAAACCCGAAATGTTTTTGAAGACAATATCGATAAACAGAGAGAATTGAAAAAACCTTGACAACGATACGCCTAACGTTCTTGGCGAAAGCGCGCGAACGATCGATCTCCGTCATAGTTGCCAATCAAAAAACAGAGAGAGCGAGTCAACTCAGTCCGGATCAGTGACCAACACGACGAGGACGTAAGAAAATAGAATTAGATTCAACTGAGAAGAAGCGAATGGGTTTTTAAGAGCGTAGAAAAGGTTAGGGGGAAAATAGTCAAATTAACCCCTAAACTTGTCAAAAACAAAGTAATAATACTCATGGTTTTTAAAAGATGTTTTAAACCCAAATGTTTTTCTAAACCAATTAAACATTGAACCCTGCAAATGATCATAGTTTTTTACGTCTATAGTTTTTTACGTCTGTAGTTTTTTACGTATTAATTTTATTATGGATTAAAGAATTATATGCATTTTGTCTCATATGTTTGATTAGTTTGTTGCTGATTGTCTATAGCATCGCTAACCACCATGTAATCATATTCTCTAGTATTATTTATTAGCAAAATACTAAGGTTATAATTTTGTTGTGATTATCTATTTGAGAACATTTTGTCCTAAATTTTCTTAGTTCTATGCCTTTTGTAGGACATAAGTTAATTTTGAAAACCCTATCGTAAACATTCGTAATATCAAGTAGCAAAAATTTCTAGGAATATAATTTGTGGCTAATTATTAAAATTCCTCGAAAATACATCACAAATTTACTTGGTACATTTTGCTACAATTAAACTTACTACAAATTCTGTGGCCATATTGTAAAATTATAAAATGTTAAATTCCCATCATTTGGTTTATTGAAACTTTAATCGAGTAAACCAAATTCCAGAGATTATGGGTTCTAAAATCTTTTATTTGCATGATTAATGTTTTGAAGCTAACATTCCAATAGGGGAAAGAGGAATTAAGTTTTTAATTTCCAACCACATGGCGCCACGTAATGAGTGAGGCTTGTAGATGACGTGGTGGTGGTGCAGGCAAAGAGAGATAGGGTAGGGCGCAGTGGATCATATCTCGGGTGGTGGGGGTATTTTTGGGTAATTTAAAAATTGGCGGCTGAGAGAGAGCCGTGAACGTGAACAACACAAAGGGGAGGACACCAAAGCAAGTTTACTTGGCAATATCTCATGAGACTACGCAAACTATTAAAATTCGCAATTCATACGCGGCGCCACTACATTTCTTTAGCATCATTATTTTTAATTTGTTATCGTTAAGTCCAAAACTCAAATCAATTCTGTCACAAAATCTCAAATTTATTCTACAAGAGAAATAAAATTTATAATCAAGCATTAAACTATACGTAAGAAATAATAAAATATTCACTCATTTTGATGAATAAGAGTAAAAGTAATAAAATTCTTCTATGCATTTTAAGGGAAATTCTAATTTTATAACATGGAGAAAATTAGTTGTGTGTTTTTCTTCGAAAAGAATTGGTAGTATATCATATGATTTGAGTATTAGTGAGAAATAGTGTTTTGTCTTCTTCTTTTTTGTTTTTTATATCGATTTATTCTTAATTGAAATTCTTTTATAGTCATTCATAGATCCCACGGGCCACAGTAATGTCTAAAGGTCAGGTTCCTCCCAAAGTTTAAATAGTCAATAGTTTCTTAAGGTCCACCTAAATGCCCTTGAGTGTCGAGTCTAATACTAGTCCCTTGATTGCACCAAGTTTACTCCAGGGGTGAGCAGATTTTTGACAAGTTTTTTGTTTTGTTTTTGCAAGTCTATTATTGTGTACAAATTAAATGTTACGCGTATATCACTTGGCCAGTGGAGGAGTTTCTGCAAATCCACCACAAATAGAATTATCAAGATTTAAAATTCAAGAGTGATCAAATAGCTTACGCATACTATTTTATATATACATAAAGAAATCAAACCCGGAGTTATAACAAACTCTTTATTCTTTGGCTAACGACCGTTCTAACGGTTTAGTTGAATTTAGCAAACTCTTTATTCTTTGGCTATTCAGCTACATGTGTACTCTTTGTATTCTTGAAATAGTCTTCTTTTTAATTTTTAAATACGTGGTGACAAGACACACATAAAAGAAGAAAATCCAAAGAATCATTATCACTGTGCAACTAAAATCAAATTCATCCACTAAAAGTTAATAGAGCCATGTCGAGAAGAAAAAAAGAAGTTTATATTGACCAACAAGAAAAAAGAAAGTGTGAGAAAAAAGTTTCAACTGTGGCAGCATCTGTTGCAGCTATTTTTAGGTATATATCATGACCATCAGTTTTATTTATTTGTCCTATTAATTTAAAAAACTTTATAACAATTATCAACAAATAAGATGTTTTCTATCTACTAAAATCGAGAAAATAGTAAGTAATCAAATACAAGAAGAAATACATCAAAATCCAGCCTATGTATATATTAAAACTAAAAACAAATATCTTATTTTTTTGGTTCTTGAAAAACAATGAACTCTCATCTTGGAATAAAAAACCGAGATTTGACTTAAGAAACTCGACTTACCACTCGTCCTACGTCAATACAAGCATAGACAATAGTTGAATGGAGACATGTTTGATGTAATATGTTATCAAGATGTTAAATCTTAAATAAAAAAGTTTTCAAGAAGTTTTGAGCAAGTTTGAAAATGATACATAAGAAAATAGTTTTGAGAAGTTCTAAAAATCGAATATATGTTAGTCTACTTTCATACTATGGGCTTAGCTTCCTCTTTCCTCTGCAATAATGGGATTAGACTGATTTGTAGATTTCTCAAATAATCAAAGATTTTAATGGTATAAGTTAGAAAGAAACAAATCATAACGACAAAATTATAGCATAACTTAACAAATTGCCCCCAAATATAAGTAATATTGGAATCACCAATATACCAATATCATAGTCTCAAACCCAACTTTGATGACTTTTGATTGCAATCGTAACCGTGAGAGTAAAAATGGAAACTACTTGATGTGAGTCATGTGACTATACTTGGGTCTTTCTTCACATTTTTCAACTTTGAAGACAATGAACAACTTTCAACACGTTATAAGTCCAACTATATTCGAGTATATCAACTCTACACGTTGGACATCTTGTTTTGTAGAGCCTCTAACTTAGAGGTTTTATTTCGAGAAGTGCAGGCTTAGACCCTATATATTTCCGTCAAGAATTAAATTTATCCTAAATACAATCGAACCCATGGGGCATATATAACTTCCCACTCTTTTGAATGGATTTTGTAAACCAATAGGCCAAAGATCATTTGGTCGTTGGACTTCTTTTTGGTGTGTCAGAACTTAACTCATAGATCAATGTGTGTTAGAGTAAGTTCCCTTATACTAGATGCATCAAGTCTTGCCTTATGACTTAAGTTGATAGGAATTATATAACGATAAGAATATCCGTTCCTAGGCTCCCACTTTTTCTTTGGTCCACTATCAAACCATCGTTCCATGCTTGTTCGACGACCGAATCGTTATTTTGAAAAGTTTATCAAGAAGTTTGCATATCATTAGATTTTTTATTTTCATGTTTTGTTTCTAACAAACCTCAAGCTACCTCTGTCACAAACTCGGGAAGAAAGAGCAAAAGCTTGAAGAATTGATTTTCTCATTAACCTTAACTCTGTCCAGTATTGTTCTCTTATATTCAAGTGTATGAAATGCTAACGTAAGCTTAACAACATGGTAACATACACCTATTACTAACATATACTATGCAGAGTATTTACAGAGTAAAAATACTCATGTTAGTTTCCATTTGTATTGCATTGGATTGAACATAAAACTTCTTTCGATAAGTCTCACTCACTAACAATCTAACATGCCAATAAATCTATGATTCTGTTTCTTAGTAATCGTTCTCACCGTAGCAACATCAAATAAATACTACATCATCTTAGTTTTCTACTTTTAATTCATCTGAAATTCTGAATCTTCATAACAACATCGAAACAGATTCTTTTGCTCCAGCTCGTGTATCGATTCCCCGGATCTAATATCCAAATTATCAAATTCAACATGATTTTTATTCAAAAATAATTTGTTCAAAAGTGGTCTTTGACTTTCAACTTTACGTTTCCTCCAAGGCTTCAAACAAAATAATTGTTTTGTTTTTGTTTTTGTTAATAATTGGCCTCCTTTAAAATAGGGCCCAGGCGGTGACTTATTCGGATCATCCAGGGCCGGCGCAGGTTAAAGAACACAACCCTTTACTTCTTCATAAAAGCCTTTCCTTTTCTTTTTTTTTGTTCCACTTCATATTCTTCTTTCTCATCATCGCTCTTCACCGCTTCTCTTCTCTCTCGATACAGCACTCCCAAGTAAACTTCGTCGATTCTCTTATTAGACCCTAACTTAATTATCATCTTCAGTTAAACTGATCTGTAAACCTAATTGTTCCCGTTTCTTCTCGTAAGATAATCGATTTAAAAATCGAAACTTTCTGTTACACCTAATTACGAAGTCCTTGCTTTTGAGTTAAATCTCTCTGATGTTATTAACCCTAATTTCGTTTTTCGTGTGCCTTCTATTTAAGCAGGTATACGTTAGCGCTGTTCCTAGCCTCCTCCCTCTAATGGCGACTCGTAAGTTTCTGCAGAGCCTACTTATACTCTTTAGGATTTCTTATTTTCATTGGCTTTAATCGTTTTATGGGTTAATAATACGCAGGTCTTCAGTTTGAGAACAACTGTGAAGTTGGTGTCTTTAGCAAACTCACTAATGCTTATTGCTTAGTCGCTATTGGAGGCTCTGAGAACTTTTACAGGTATCTTTTGTTTTCTTAGAAACTCTGTAAAGTTTCAGTTTTTGCTTCTTCTTTAAGACTTTATAGTTGTTGATGTTTTTTGTTTGATGCTATTACAGTGCTTTTGAGTCGGAGTTAGCAGATGTTATCCCTATTGTTAAGACCTCTATTGGAGGAACTAGAATTATTGGGCGTCTATGTGCTGGTTTGCTTTCTCAACATCTCATAACATTCCTGCTTCTAATCTTCCTGATTAGTTTCCACTAGCGTAATGAACGTGTTATCTTTTTGCTCGGTATAGGAAACAAGAATGGGCTTCTTGTGCCTCATACAACTACGGACCAAGGTAAATCTGATAGCTTTTTCAGCAGATTGTTCTCACAACAGTTAAGAATTGCTTGTGGAATTCCTGAATAGCAGCATGACCCTGTTGACATAGATAGAGATGATCGAGTTTTTACTGAATATATTGTACGCAACTTGGCTAAGCATTTGCATTGCATATCCCTGTTTAATTTCGGTTTATGAGTGGACTTTTAACTGAATATGCTTGTTTTGGAATATGATTTTTCTCCTCCATTCATTTGGTTGAGGAATCTGTAATGTTGTATTGTAATCGAAATTAATTTATGGGTTCTGTAGTCTGTAGTATGGTTGCATATCCTGAATTCTGCTATGGTTTTTTCTACAGAGCTTCAACACTTGAGGAACAGTCTACCTGATCAAGTTGTGGTCCAGCGAATCGATGAACGTCTGTCTGCTCTTGGAAATTGCATTGCCTGCAATGACCATGTTGCTCTTGCTCATACCGATCTTGACAAGGTAAATATTTATGTCCTAAGCAAGTTTTTCTAATGCTTTTCAAAAATGTATCTGTTATTTTCCTAAATCCCTTTTCCATGGCTGACAAGATATGGTGAGAGAACTAGTGGGCATTGTATATCAACATATGTTAGGTGCATAAAGGCCATATGTGCTCCCGACTGTTACTGCATTTGTTTTGGATGATTTTGCACCTTGGCATGTTAGTGAAATTCTAAATACGCTGTTTGGTTTGGTATCTGATTCTTGTGTTGGTTATCTACATTTGACAGGAAACTGAGGAAATAATAGCGGATGTTCTTGGTGTCGAAGTTTTCCGTCAGACAATTGCGGGCAACATTCTTGTAGGCAGTTACTGTGCCTTATCCAACAGAGGTGGAATGGTAAGTGAATAAGAAACATACCATCTTTTTCAAAAACTGATAAAATTGGCAATTGGTCTCTCATTAGAATTTGAATGTCTTGTCTCAAATAGGTCCATCCTCACACCTCAGTAGAAGACTTGGACGAACTCTCAACACTTCTTCAAGTCCCTCTCGTTGCAGGAACCATAAACCGTGGCAGTGAAGTTATAGCAGCAGGTATGACTGTTAATGATTGGACTGCTTTCTGCGGCTCAGACACAACCGCAACAGAGCTCTCTGTTATAGACAGCATCTTCAAGCTAAGGGAAGCCCAACCCAGCTCTATTGTCGATGAGATGAGGAAGTCATTGATCGATACCTATGTTTAAATTTTGCTTGTTTTGATTACACAAACAACAACCCCCTAGTGTCAATGTCAGAGATTTTTCTTATCTTTTGTGGTCTTTGTAGTCTCTGAACATCTTTTCTCTTGCAAGAATTAGTGTTTTCTTATATTTTTGAATCTTTTTGAGTAATTGATAAGAAAATTCTCGTTAAAATACACGTATCTTTTAATTGGGGTCCATATCTGGTTCATATTCTAGTGGAGAAGAAAGAAACCATTGGTGAATGGATGACGGTTTTGTTCGGTACATATCTGAATTCTTCATTTCTATGTGTGTTGATAAAGTTAACACCTTTTTTTGGTTTAAAGATAGTTTGAGATTAAATTGAAAGTTAGGACCTTTCATTTCCAATCCCTAAAACCCATTTCTCTATTTTTCTTTACGTCTAAACAAGATCCCAAAAATCCAAAGTTGGGAATTTTTGGATTTGTTCCTTCTTGTTACTATGGGAACTGGTAATTTTCAGTTTCTCTATACTCTGATTATGTTTTTATTTATAAAGTTTATTTGAATGTGGGCTTTATACTATTACTTTGTGTGTTCATCCTTTCATTTGTTTTCTGTTTTATTTGCCGGGAAAAAAAAGAAGAAGAAGACGAAGGTGAATTGTCAGCTCGTTACCAGAACACACTATGTATTATAGTCTTTGATTACAAAACGCAGCCGTTTTATGAGTAACAACCATTCTCACAGATTCCGTTTGCTCTTCAATTATCCAAAGGTTTTCCAAATCACTTTAAAAACTTTTTTTTGCGTGTCATACCAAATGTTATGGGGATAGATTTTTATAGACATATGATGAATCTCTTAATGTTTTTGAGCTCGAAGACGCAGTCTCACAAATGAAAATCATTCATGTGGCCGGAACTAAATGGAAGGTACATAGTTTAAAGGCTCAACATGTCTATAGCTCCTTGAGATACTGTAATGAAGGTTTCAAATTATGTGATGTTTTTGAAGGGATCAACATGCACTTTTTCGGAATCTATTCTACGTTGTTACGGTCTTCGAATTGGTCTCTTCACATCTCCTCGCTTAAACCATTATTGTTTAAATGAATGAAATTCACTAAACATATAAAATAAATAAAAAAATATTATTTAAAATAAATTTTTTTGCACAAAAATATATAAGTATACAATCTTTTATTAATAACTTAAAATTCCTCATAAAATCTGCTTAGACATCCGCGTAAACTGTGTAATTGGACACCTGGACACTATTAGACGTCTGAATTATTTAAAACAATATAAATTACCGTATAGCATAAAATGTGAACGTTTAGTCACTGTGTAGCGCCTAAACACCGCCTAATCGTTTACCTAGACAACGTTTTAAAACACTAAAAAGACAAAACACACGTGCCCAATACACGAGTTCACGGAAATTTTAAATCACTATCTCTATATTATTAAAAGAAAAATACAAATGAATAATCATTGTATCCAAACAGTTTTAAATTATTTTTACATCTAAACAATCATTTACCTAATAAAAATAAAAATAATTCTCATTTTAAGTAACATACATCAGCCTATAATTTAGCAAGATACCAACAAATTATTTATTACACGATATCTTGAACCATATAATATTCCAAACATTATATTTCTCATTTTTATATTGCTTGCATCGATTTACCCTATCATTAAAAAAGATAATCAGCAAATTACGAATACAAATCAATAGTTATTAATAACTAAAACTACCTTAACCAAACATAATTATAAATCATATCAAACTCATATTTTATACAACTTTTCCATTACATCTTCAAAACAAAACCTAATAGAGAAGAAAAAGATATTCAACGACAGAAGTCACTCATAGCTTTTTAAGTTTTCTATATTATTCTTTCATTGTCTCTTAAAGTTTCCAAATAACCAATATTTATTTCCTATGTCAATGAATTAAAAGCAAAACCTCATCGACACTGCTGACGGTGAGAATGGCTAACGAAGACATTCGTGTGAAGTTTAATCGATTTCAGGGAGGTGGAAGTATTGAATTTAAGTCCGACAATCTTTTGTGTAAACAACATATATGCTAGTGATGGTGAGAATAGCAAAATACTTAAGAGGACATATATTTTTGTTGGCTTATAACATCGCAAATGATATCATAATGTGTCGGTGCAGGGTTAAGAACGTCGAAACTCAAAATATTACATCTTAGTTATAAGGAATTCCCAGGTGCTGCCCCATTTAAAGGTTGGTCGAGTAGCCAACCGATTTTACCATTTAACAAAAATGATCTTTATCCAACTATGTGTTCTATTGTATAATGACTTTTTTTACATCAAGTAACTCCAACCTTTTTTTTATTTTGCTTTCACTTACAAAATAGAGTTTTATAGAACTTTTGTTCGCTAGATAACTCCAGTTATTATTTTCTATGTTATAGTGACATGAATAAAACTAAATTACTCTCCATGGTTTTTAATACAACGATTACATTTTCAAATCTAATCGACACACAATCTCTAGCTTTCGCTGTAACTCCAAGCTTTTCTTATTTTTATTTTTATATTTTGCTTTCATTGGTTATTACAGTTGATTTTGATTTTGATTTTGCTTTCGAGGTAACTACAGTTGTTGTGTTCTATGTTTTAGTGCGATGAAGAAAACATAGATTATCACCATGATTTCGATCGTTCTTCTCAATCATCCAAGAAACACAGAGCTGTCACAAAACAAAGTATGATTACTCCAACAACTACACATAATAACAAGGCTTGCATTTACTCTAATTGATATTCCTGATGAGTTTCTAATTATAGATGTTGTTGATCCTATCCAGACAATAATTAGAGAAATTTATGGTGATCCAACGCTTTTACATGAGAAAAAAGATCCAATATTCTTTCAAGAGAGAGCTATTTTGGCTTAAAGGAGTGAAGACGTCAATTCACTTAACTTATATTTGCCTGAGAAATTGAAAAGTGAGTCTACAATTTTTTTGAATATTTTTGCATTCTTTATTTTATTTTTAATAAATAAATCCAATGAGTATATAGGTTCTGACTTACTTTTATGGAGCATGTGAAGAAATGATATATCTTAGTACATATAGTCTAGATCCCTCCGATCTAAATCAAATACCAACCCTGTGTTTACGCCTGATTTCTTAAACACTATCAACATCTTGGGTTTGTCAATGCATAATTACATATGGAAATAGGTGCTCATATTATGTTGTTAAGGAACTTAGATCATAAAGGTGAGTTATGCAATGGAACTATACTGCAGATTACACAAATGGATGATCATGTTTTAGAGACAATAGTCATCACATGAGATAGAAATGAAGACAAACTATCCCAAGATTCTCCTAACACTATATGATGCCAAACTATCATTTAAAATGCGTCGCATACAGCTTCGGTATCTCTTGCATTTGCTATGACTATCAACAAGAGTCAAGGACAATCATTGACCGAAATATGACTCTATTTGCCAAATCCTGAGTTTTCTCATGGTCAACTTTATGTGCATTTATCAAAGGTAACATCAAAGAAAGGCTTGAGAGTGTTTATTATAAACAAAGAAGATAGCCCTTAGAGACAAAACAATAAATGTGATTTTCAAATAGGTGTTTCAGAATTTGGAAAATAAAGATTAGAGGGTGTCATGGGATAAACAACCTCATGATTTATGATTACAATGGTGTTTCATCATAAAACGTCATTGTAAATATGTAATCTAATGGTTGTTAGTTATTTAAATCTTTCGATTTATGTAATGGTTTCTCATTTTTGATACAATGGTTTTATGTTTGGAATGTCTTATTGATTTTTTATGTTTGTTGTTTTTTGTATCGATACATTTTTTGGTTTTCATTTAGTTAGAATTTTTTTTATTCAGATTAATTTAATAAATAATTCAGTAGTATTTGATCTAAATTGTTTTAGTGAGAATAAAGAACATGATTGATTTGGCGTAAGTTTAAATCAAACAACATAAATTTGCTATTGGTACATGGAAAACACTACAATTTGATATTGAAACCACGTTAAATATATTATAAACCTTAAGAAACAAAAAAACTACAAATATATATTAAACGAATAAAATAAATATATTTATAAACAGTAAAAAAACAAAAAATAGTAAGTTAAAATTACACAAAAATACAAATATTTGTAAACAATAAAGAAACAAAAAAAATTCAAATTTATATCAAAACAATTGATCCACGTTGTAGCCCATGTTCGAATTTAGTCATTTATTAAAGACCAAGCTTTTAAAAAGTGGATGTAGCAATTAGAGGTTTTAAACGGATCGACATGCGTTCATCCGCAACATATAACTTTGTTTTTTGGGATCATACTGAGCCGGCCAGCTAGGGTTGGAGACTGTGTAGGTATGTCCAAATCCATCCTGTTATGCCTAGCGGTTTGACGAAACAGCTAGCTGATTTAATATTTATATTTTTAAATAAGAAATATTTAGAAATATTTTTAAAAATAAAATTAACATTTTTTAAATAGAAAATAATTTTTGATATATAATTTTTTGTAAATATTATATTTTTAATACATTAAAATTCGTTACATTATCACTTATTTTACCTATTATATTTTATCAACTGTATAAAAGTATTTAATATATATAATCTATCTTTTATTGAAAATTAATAGCATGCGGATCGATTTACTAACCCGCAGATAAAATCCGTTAAATTCACCGTCTATTATGAGATGGTCCACAAAACCCACTTCCTAATAGATCTAAATTTTTATATTTATATCTGCCCTACGACAAATCGGATTGGGCGTGGTCTGCGGGGTTAGTCCCATTTTGACATCTGTAATAACAGTAGAAAAAATATCTATCCGACCAAAAATGAAAGAAACAACGAGAGAGTGAAAAAAGAAGAAGAGGTGAATCACAGTGGCAGTATAACGTTCGTTGCGTAAATACGATGTCGTATTAGCGTTCTGTGTTGCCCGTGTAGTTGTGGGACTAAAATCTGATATACCCTTTTACTCTAACAACTCGTCTGATATACCCTTCTCATATTATGAATATATATTTGATTTATTTTTAAATCAAAAAAATGGTTAAATGTCTGAAATACTAAAGGATGTTACAAATATTACAAAAAAACCAAACTATTTTTTAAGGCCAAATTATTATAAGGAATAAAATGGGTTTAGGCCCAATAACAATTAAAATCTGACTTTCCCATTTCCCGATTGGAAATAATTCACTCTCCCATCTCCCGTCGGCGAAAATGGCGTCGGTGGTGGCATCATTGCTGATTCATTCCTCAAAATAAAATCACTTCCTTTCTCTCCTTCGTACACTCTCCTCTTCCTCCTCCTCCTCCTCCTCCTCCTCCTCCTCCTCCTCCTCTTCTCCTCCGAGTCCTCCTCCTCCGAGTCCTCACTCGAATTCAACATCTCCTTCACTCCTCCCAAACCCAAACGTTCCTCCAACAGCAGCTCTTCATCCCTTGGATCGTGCGTGGTGATGACGACACACTTAAACTCCAATCTCAACCTCCCGCGAGTTTAATCCATGCTCTCACCATCGATGCCACCACTCAAAATACAAAGAAGAAAGATAAGCCAAAGAAGAAGCAACCTCAAGCTACCTTCTCCACCGCCTCCACATCCTATTCACCTTCACATTCAGTGCCAAAGCTCTCCAAGGTTCTAACTGCTGCTGGAGGTAAGAACCAAACCAAATCCTCTTCTTCTCCATTTGTGGAATTGGGAATTTTCTCTAATGATATAAATTTTGCTTATTGTAATGAAAAGTGGCTTCGAGAGTTGTGTGTGTTTACACTGCTCTAGTTTTCTGTTTTTGTGAAAGGGCAGATATATTACTACGGTTGTCGATGATGTACACAAACGGCACTTAATGGCTATCAGCGAAGGGACAATTGTGGAAGGAGTCCACTGTGTCTCAGATTCAGTTGAGTTTGATGCCTAAGCAGCATGATATACCAAGAGCATGGATGCGTATTGTGGTAATTTTCCAAAGCCTTCTCAGATTAAAGCTCTCCATTATTGTAGTTTCTAAAAAGTGTAACCAGTCTTGATGTTGTTTGCTGATCATAGATTATCTTGTGGAAAATTAGATGGGACATATCTTAATCACACTAGAACGAAAAAGTATCTCTACTCACATTATTTAGACAGACTTTAGGATGATGTTTACTTCTGACTGAGAGTTTTGACCTAACTTCAAACTATGTTCTCGAAGTCCATTGATTCACTTCCTCTAAACTGTACAGCTTTTGAAGAATGTGGATGGATTCTAACGAGAATAGTGCCGTAACATTTTGACATTATATGAGTTCTTATACCAAACGTGAACTAATGTTAGCGTTACAATTGCAGACTTTGTACTTATGAGATTTGATTATATTCCTCCTCTGATCAAGAGATTCCAAATCGTTTCACTCTTGTCTTTCAATAGATTTTTATCTAAACCCAGACTAATTGTTTTGCCTTAACTTGCTCCAGGTTCATTCATTGAAACGTGTCTGTATAGTTGGATTCAGACTTCCTTCAGATCTTGGGTAATGTTGCTAGCATCGTTTCCTGTATTCTGGCTTCACTCTTGCTATAATTCATATTTATAATTATGACATAGGCTAGAGAGACTGAACCTTCCAAGTACCAACAATCTTCCTTTACGGCGGAAAATAAGAACAAGAATCCGGAAAAGAAGAAGTCAAAGATTTAGGTTGAATGATGTAGTGAACTCTGGTTTTTTATGAACTCTGTTTTTTGTGAACTCTGATTTTTATGAACTCTGGTATTTATGAACTCAGGTTTTTTTGCACTTTGGTTTTTATGAACTCGGATCTGTTTGTACTCAAGGATTTTTGAACTCAGGTACAACTGGTACAACTGGGTTAACTGGTACAATTATGTCCATTAAGTTTGTCTGGTAAAAATTATAATTATAATTAAAATAAATAATTAAAATTAAAATTAAAATAAATAATTAAAATTAAAATAAATAATTATAATAAATAATTAAAATTGAAATTAATAATTTTAAATAAAATTATAATTTAAATTAAAATTAAATAATTTAAATAAAAATAAAAAATTTAAATAGAAATTAAATAAAAATAAATGATTGCAATCATTGCACGTACTAAGATGCTACCTAGGATCCAACAAAAGTATACCAAAGTGATTTAACATAGTTGTACCGTAGTTGTACCAACTTTTGCAGTTGTACTCCGAAATGTACATAATTGTACTTTCATGGATTATGTAATAGTTAGTTGTACCATACTGAAAACTTTAATTTTATAGTTGTACCAATGCCATTACATCTAAAGGATATATTTACTATAGTTTTATGAAAACGAATGTGATAAAAGATCATTTTCACCATTTTTGAAAATTATAGTAGTTCACATCTAAACAAACCTTAAGAATGTAATGCATTTGTTGACAAAATATGATGTAATGTGACGAAAATAAAGAATTTCATTTTTTCATAAGTTATAAAGATGATATTGATCTAAATTAAACACAATTCCAAGCATACATGATCTTTATATCACAAATAAACAAAATGGACATATATTGAAATTCAAAATAGTTGTACCACAGTTGTACTGAGTTGTACTTGGACAGAAACACAAGAACAGTCCACTATGACATGCTTCCCCTATGGTGAATAGATCTTCTCCCACATTGACTCGAACTTGGGACACTTTGACTCGAACTTGGGACACTTTGACTCGAACTCGGGACACTTTCAGTTGAACCTTGACCACTATTACTCGATTTTCGTCCCCTCCGATCTGGTTCTCTAACTGATTTCAACCGTATTGCTTCTTGTAATCTTTCAGTCAACAAATTCTCGATATGAGGTACCAACACTTGTGTAGAAGGAACATCAATGGAACTCTTCCAATGTTTGTTAAACCAGTCAGACATTTTGATACAATCGCATCAAGCATTGGTAATAGCGAGTACTCATTTGCTTCTTTAAAAACATCATTAATTGATTCAACATACAATATAGTGAACTCCCTTGCACTTCTGCCTTACTATGAAAATCTTGATGCATATTAACATTTACACCATCTTCCCATGCACCATTTTCATCCTCATTTCCTTCTCTTTCTAGTTCTTCTGGGTTATCCAACACCAATAAATCATCATCATGTGAAAACATTTTCAAAATTGTTCACCAACCTATGTTCCTCTTTGTAAAGATTAAGTGTATCATTAAAACATTTTGCACTTACTTGATCCTCTACTTCCTCACACACCTCATTTTTCCCTAAATCTTCCACAGCCTCCACATGCAAAATACTCCCAAATTTATCATCGGGAAATGACATAAAATAAGCAAATAATTCATCATCGTCCGAGATAAATGATGCTCTTTGCTTAGGATCTGCATTTGGAATGTAACTCATTTTCAGCTTTGTAGCAGTTTCATCTCTCTTCATCTTCTTGCAAATGGTATTAACCAACTCATAATAAGTTACCTCCTCTATAGATTTCTTCATCATAATAGTGTAAATTCGATCTTTGCTTTGAATCCATTCCATATAACCTCCTCTTTTAGTTGCATAAAATCCTCCATAATCAAAATGTATGGATTATGCATCGCTTCTTATTCATTTTCCCCTGAAATCGCATAAAAATAATTTGAATATTAGTTTTACGGTACTCTCAGTATTACCAGTTGTACCAGTTGTACGAAATATACACAGTTGTACCAGTTGTACAAAATATACTTAGTTGTACCAGTTGTACTAAGTATATATAGTTGTACCAGTTGTACTCATTTTCTGGGTAATTTCGTCATTTATACAACGATTTTGATTTATTTCTAACTTCGACTCCCTATGATTTCACCTCTATGATTCAAAAAATTAACAAATTTTATCAATATTCGACTTAAACCCATCAAGAAAACAAGTTGAATAACCCAAATTGCAAACAAATATCAAGAAAATTTGAAACCAAATTTAGTTTTTATATCTTCAATAATTTTCTCATGAACATTGCATTTATAACCTCCAAAATTGGTTCAAACCCACCCAAAACAACAACAAATCGTTTATGTAACATTAATAGAAAAGGAAAGCAAAAGAGATTACCTCAAATAAAGCTTCAAAATTCGAGTTATGGTGAATCAACTATTTTCTCGGGTAAGAGGAAGAAGAAACATAAAAAGATTTTATTTTTTTCTAAATTTTTGATTTGTCCTTATTAAATTCTCACCAATCACCTTTACCCACTTCATTAACTTCTCACCAATCATATTCAACTATATTTTCCTATCTCTCCCACCTTTTTCTCTCTCGTCCACCGAGTAAAAGTGCTTTTATTTTTTTAAATTTTATTTATTTTAAATAAAGATAGGAAAGAAGGGTAAAAGTTTTCTTTTTTTTAATGAAGGATATATTGGATTGAAAAAAAGTACGAAGATTTGTGAAGAGGTGTATAAGGATATATTGGATTTTGATCCGTAGTTGTGGCGTTGGAAACAAGCGGACAAGACTTTCAAGCAAATAGAAAGAAATTGGAGAAAAAAAATACGAGAGGCACACAAAAAGGGAGAAAAAAAAAAAAACTTTCAAGCAAAGCAATTCAATCATAATCGAAAACGAAGACCATTGCGAGTTTTTCCCTTTGAAATTCGAGCTTGGTATTGTTCGGATAATCTTCTCAGAGGTGAGATTGAGAATTTTGATCTGATAGGAGGATCGGGATTTTGGGCGGCAAATGGTGATGCAGACGGAAGCTAGGGTTGGGATGAGCCCAGGGCATGGAGTCGTTGGGAACAAAGCGTCGTCGTCTCATCTTTTAACACCATACCAAAGATCACATATCGAATCGGCGTCACAGCTCTTGGCCGGAGGACTCGCCGGCGCTTTTAGCAAGACTTGTACTGCTCCTCTCTCTCGCCTTACCATTCTCTTTCAGGTTCGTTTTTCCTCGAGCGAGATCGAGAAAAAAAAATCGTGATTTTGTTATTGAAGTAAAAGACCAATTCAAAATTTCAGTTTTACTTTGGTGTCCTGTAAATTTAATATTTTTCCAAACGAGAAATTTGGGATTTTAGTTTGTTTGATACACAAATTGAGCTCAGTCTTAAAAGAAACAATCTTTGATTATCAAAATTTAGACCCCACGATCCCAAATCTTCTTAGCTGCATTTATTCTAATTCTAAATGCATAAAAGGAAGATTTTGTGTTAAAACTAAGTTTGTGGACAACTTCTTGATTATACAGTGTATTGTATTTAGGTGCAAGGTATGCACTCAGATGCTGCAGCTCTAAGAAAGCCAAGCATATTGTATGAGGGTTCACGAATATTGAATGAAGAAGGTTTAAAGGCTTTTTGGAAAGGGAATCTGGTTACAATTGCTCACAGGCTTCCATATTCTTCTGTTAATTTCTACACATATGAATACTACAAGAAGGTATGAGAATCTAACTAGCAGTTTGCATAGTGTGCCATTATTCTCCACTTAAGCCTCTTTCTGATTTGATCTTCTATTATTTTCAGTTCATATATATGGTCACTGGGATGGAAAATCACAAGGCGAGTATAAGCTCAAACCTTTTTGTACATTTTGTAGCCGGTGGTTTGGCTGGAATCACTGCTGCTTCTGCCACTTATCCTCTTGATCTTGTTAGAACTCGCCTTGCTGCTCAGGTTGGAGTTTTTGAATATAAGATTTCATCACTGAAGCATTGTTGTATTTGCTGGTTATTGACTTATTTATCTATGCATCATTGGTAGACAAAAGTAATCTACTACACGGGTATTTGGCATACTCTACGCACTATCAGCACCAATGAAGGTATCTTTGGCCTCTACAAGGGACTCGGAACAACGCTTGTGGTATTTTCCACAAATAGATGCTAAATGATGAGTGCTCTATCCTTCCACTTTCCTTTTTATCCTGACTACGTTTTTATATTTTGATGCAGGGTGTTGGGCCTAGTATTGCCATTAGTTTTTCTGTTTATGAATCTTTGAGATCTTTTTGGAGGTCTAATAGGTAATAACTAATAAGCCAATCTCGAAATTACAGTTCTGCAGTTTAATTATGTCACCTATTATTTTTTGTTTTCTCCTAAAATTATTTGTTTGTTTGTTTTCTTTTCTTTTTGTCAAAAGGCCCCATGATTCTGATATCATGGTCAGTCTAGCTTGTGGAAGTCTTTCAGGAATAGCATCTTCAACAGGTGAGTTATTTCTGTTGTTCTTTGACCTTTCTCTTTCTTGTTTGCCATGGAATCACTGTTTGATTGTAATTTGTGTTTCTATTCCTTGCTCTTAAACGCTGGTTGAATTAGCATCAATCAATTTCATATTGCTAACAAGCATCACATCAATAATCTCGACTCAGTAGTCAGTACTATGCTTTCGATGCACAATAGCTGGACATGGTGCATTTTCTACAATGGCGTCAAAATGAAAATCTGTCGCTGCTTCTCATATGCATAGTTTTTTCTCTAGTAAATTGATATGATCACCATGGCCTTCTTTAGTTAATTTCTCCCTTCAAGCATTTAACTGAGTTTAATGTGAGAAGTTTACATCGTTAGGGGTGCTTACTCATATAGTGTCTCATTTACTTAATCAAACACAAACTATGTTCACCAAAATCATTCCATTTGCTAACTTGTCTCTTTTGACCTTATTTTAGTTTTGTTTCCCAACTAACCTCACCTTGGTTTTTTCACTGCTGGTTTTGGTATTTTATCCTAATGAAACTCATCTCATGATGCATTCATAAGCAATAGAAAAACTTCATAAAATTGATGCATTGGTTAAATACAATTTAACGCGCCCTGTTGCATCTCTGATGTAAAAAAAAAAAAACTGCAGCTACGTTCCCATTAGATCTGGTGAGAAGAAGGAAGCAGCTAGAAGGAGTGGGCGGGCGAGCAGTTGTATACAAGACGGGTTTGTTACGGACATTAAAGAGTATTGTTCAAAGAGAAGGATTGAGAGGTTTGTATAGAGGAATTCTTCCGGAGTACTACAAAGTGGTACCTGGTGTTGGGATTTGCTTCATGACCTACGAGACACTCAAGAGTTACTTCAAGGATCTTTCTTCAAAGCTATAACGCTTGTATTGTTGTAGATTTTCTTAGGTTTATTTTTGGTGAGAAGAGAAACTGTAAACCAAGAAGCGAGGATAATCTATACGAAATGTAGAATTATATTGTATTGTTGGTTGATTGTATCTCCAGTGATTTAGTTTATACGAAATTGACATTGTACAGTCCTAAGTTAATGTCCCGTATCAAGAGAACCTGACTTTGTTGGTGAAAATTTTGTAAACGATATGTAAATGTTTTGAATAAAGAGACGTTCTTACTTCTTTAGTGAGTAAAAAAAATGGTAATGGGACTGAGTATCCCACATCGGAGAAATGAGAGTCTTAGATAGTAGACATTATAATATATATAGACGCTCGCTCTCTTTGAAACATCACGCAGCCATGTGGTGAGTACATAGCGAACAATTCTTTCGCCTTTTACTAAAGAATACCGTGTATTCTCCACGCTAAGTGGTATACTCCTATTTTTGGAGGGTTCACAAAATCTGTGGGACTCAACATTACTCTAGTCTGAATACTTTTGTCTCAAGCTTAGTTTGTTGTTAAAGGGCCCATAGAATAAAAGCCCAGTACAACCTCTAACAGTTATGATCCAGTGCATTATACATTTATTACTGAAAATTTTAAATTTCGATGCTAGTTAAAGTTTTCTCCCGGAAAAGGTAATGTTATTAAAACAAGGAATATTTCTGGACTACGCAGAAAGAAAAAAAAAAAAGAGCGAAAATTAGAAATAGGGTATTTTTGGATACGCCATTTCTAAAACCTAAAGAAAGATGAAAGCAAACGGATCTAGACCTTGCCTAAGCTCCATTGAAATATTTTCCTCTATAATGTTGTTTGTTTGAGTTGTATATATGTTTTGATCAGATTGTTTATCATGGTTTCTGAGTGATATGACCTTTAGCTCATCATATTCTCTTTTGCCCATTGAATTGATTCTGAGTGATATGATAAGTAAATACTTTGCCCCTGCGTTTTCCTCCTTTTGATACTTACAGAAATTACGCCTCGCAAAAAAATGGTTGATTTCCCTCATCTTCTAAAGTCTTATATTCCAAAGGCTTTGAGTGTTTTACCAAGCCAAAATTTTCTTAAAACGATTTGATGAACAGCATGATATACAGGAACTCTTGAGGAGTGAAAGCATGACAGATAACAGTAGGTTTGGTAAGACAGGGACGAAAGTAACAGAAGATGGAGAGGCTCGTGCATGAAAGGAAAGAAGAATCTAAGGGGCTGAGATGGGTTTTACGCAAACTCAGAAAACATATAAGGATTGGCTCGTTTCTTGGAAACGTAGCAATGTAAAAAATAAACTAGCAAAGCTTTGTACTCTTGTTTCTCTTTCCCAATTTCGTACCGCTTTTGGTTTGGGCCTAGGCCCTTTGTGACCAAAACAAAGGGATGTGGTAATGAGCTTCAGAATCCCACATGGGAGACTTGAGAGGTTTTGGTAGTGAACATTTGCATATAAATAGACTCACGCTCTCTCGTTTCTAATCACGCAGCCATGTGGTGAGCACAAAGCGAACTATTCTTTCGCCTTTTACTAAAGAATACCGTGTGCTCTCCATGCTAAATGGCATACGCCTATTTTTGGAGGGTTCCTACAATCTGTGGGACCCAACATCACTCTAGTCTCTAATTTTCAATATCAAATATTTTGAACTATGTCTAATATGCCTTTCAATATAAACCCCAGTCGAATTCAAATGATGCGTAATGTGCGAAATCCACAGAAAAATTAGAGACTTAAATTTGAAAATTAGAAGATATATAGTGTTTTTTATATCAACAATTTCCTTTATTATTTTATATATATGAAAAATGGTTAATTGGAGTTTTGGTCTGCTAAAACTTTCAAGCCTTCAATTTATTAAGTCTATGAGAAGTTTATAGCCAATTTTCAATGCCAGACAAATGAATAATACGCAGAACAAATATCAGTTTATACCCAAAAAGTAAGTTCTCAATAAAGGCTATATACAGAAATTTAAAGTATAATAATACTGTATTGATCAAATGCATAGCATCTAGAAAGAGATGGTTAAGTCTTACGTAGAGCTAAATGACAAAATATCTTATTCAGGGTTACAATTTAGTGACTGAAAATAGTAGTACTCAAAATGTAATGTCAACCAAGAACAAGTGATTCGAATTGGCGTTTTGGTCCAAGTTTCGAACAATAGGAGCAGAGAGAATATATGTTTAGCTACATCTTAATTTCTTTTTATACCATTACTCTGTGTGTGGCTATGCTTCTCTGTCTGACGTTCTTCATGTCGATATATATATATATATATGTATATTGTGCCCATTCATAAACACGTTATCTTGCTATATAAGATACGGTATTTTACTCTGATCTAGTTAGCAGATAAGATACAAGTAAATATTGATAAATCTTTCTCCTTTTCCTTTTAATTCAACGCTATGTTATACTCTATTTTTTTGTTTGATAAAAATCTACTTCTTATACTCTCTTCGAACAAACTCCCTTTATAGTTTTTAGAAATTAATATTAACCAGAAAATCAAAAAAGTTATTCTTTGATAAATCTTAATGTTAATTATATGTAAAGAAATATATCATAACATACCATAAAATACTACAAATTAATACACGTGTGCAACTTAATGTTAATTATATGTAAAGAAATATATCATAAAATACCACAAATTAAATCAAAAATTTTTTTTTACTTCCAAAATTCTTAATACTACAAACTTAAAGTTTAAAATGGTTCCTAAGGAAAAATAGTAAAAGTTCATGAATCATTTAGTCACTTTTCTAAAACTTTGAATTAAGAAGCCTTCCCATAACTAAAGTTTCTGGTTATGTTTAGAATGTAGGATTTCGATGATATATAGTTTTTTAAAAACTAAAAATAAAACGTGGTAGTTTTAAAAATTGCCGTTATATGTATGATATCTAAAAATATATGGTATCCTCTTCTTTTTGTGTTGCGTTGCGTTGATTCCACAACTTGCAAGTTTTGTTGTTTTATCTTTTGATATATATGAATGATCAGAACTTGCAAGTTGCGAAGACTACAAAATATACAGTGTCAACCCTTTGTTATTGATGAATACATCACTATAGCGAATCTATGTCGACCTTATCGATCTTCTGGTCCTTTATATACTTTAATACTTATATTCCCCAACACAATAGAAGCTTATAACAACAGTGTTAACGTCTTCTTTTGCGTTCATCAGGATTATAGTTAGCATTAACTCGTCACGTACGAAATATTGGTATAAATTGTTGATCCGCAAATTCTTTTCAGACTTCCATCTAAACGTTTTTGATTATATTTTCCTTTGTTTTCCTCAAGACGTCATTTGAATTATTTTGTGTTTTGTTGTTCATAAGCTAAAAAAACGTATAAGTTTAATTTATTTTTCATCAAAGACACTGATTTATTTTTTCAAGTCTTTCTGCCAATCAATTAAAAGTATTTTTCAACTAATACCTGAGACATTTAATAAAAAGTTGTCTCAATTCATATAAACAAATCTACAAAAAAAAAGAAAAGAAAAGAATTAATTTGAATCAGAAATCTTAACTCCAAATCAAACTGATCTAAAGGTCCAAATATTGCCTTCCTAAGATTGATAAATAGTCCTACAAAACTGTATTAATATATTCTAGATCGAAGAGATTTTTTAAGAAAAAGGAATATAAAGCCATTTAACAAAAAAAATATGATAAGAGAATACATCGATTCCTTCGGAAACTATGCAAAGCTTCAGAACTAGTATAATGTTCTAGAACAAAAGTTATTATACAAATACTTTGGAAAGCATTTTGCATATTATTTGCCCTCATAAATCTTCATTGACTTTAGTGTGGGCACGAATTTAGGTCACTCACGGGAATGAAGATTCTACTTCGATTGATAGTTTGATACGATCACCACTTTTGGTAGCGTACGTACCGCGTACATAACGATTTCGAAGCGTTTTCTCCTTTTTCATAGATAAGAAAATAATATATATATATAATTAGTTTTTTTTTGATAAAGAAACATATAAAATTAGTTCAGCTTTACAAAAGACCAAAAATGAACCATAGATCATTAATTTGGATCGATATTTGCTTAGAGCCGGAATTCCTTGTGAGTCTTTGATGAATGGATTTGATTTTGTTTTAACTTTTAAGAAATGATCTTATGAATTTTTTCTGTTTCCACTTTGAAATTTAAGAATTGATATTTAGTTGAAACCAAAGCTGAATGATATTGCTGTCAGTCCGTCACGTTTGGATCCTTGCGACTGAGAGAAAATGCTATATTTTAGATTAGATATACATATCAATATATAGGCTTAGTAATTTGGTGACGAGGAAGAGAATATACATCATAAAATTAAGCTTTTGTTATTTGTGGACCTGTGGTTCATAATTTCATGTGTTGTTGTCTGCTATAAGATTTTTAGAATGTGCTGGTGCTCTCTAAACTAATATTCGATCATATTTTAAAACATATTAACATTAACATGATAAGTTAACAAACAAAACGGTTTATAACTCTAATTCATGAGAAGATGGGTAATTACTCAATCATGATGAAATGAAACACAACTAAATCCATAAAACAAAACATATGAAACAGAAAAAAACACAAGGAAACGAATATGTTGGAAGTTTGAACCAATTTGCAACCGAACGATACGTTGCTCAGCGGCTACGCCGTTAATTTATCAGTAGAAATTTTTTAAGAAGCTATTTAGGATCGGGCAAGGAGACTTTTGCTGACATCGTCGAAGATGTTGAAGAATTAGTGCAATACAAATCTAGGGTTAACGAAATTTACATTCAATCCGAAAAAAAACAAAACTGTAGGAATCCTTACGAACAACTCTCTAACTGTTTTCATCAAGGAAAAGAAATCTCTAACTATGTCATAATTAACCAAAATAAATTTTTCATAAAATTACTTTTTCAATTCGTCCATATTTCATCTTATATGAGAGATATAGTACCAAGAAATTTATGAGAAAAGAAGCTCAAATTTAAAATAGGCGACAAATAATCTAAAAGACCGATCACATGTAGTCAGGTCAAAGTTTACATCTATAAATATGCAGAGACGACAGTTATAAGAGTCCCATAAACAACTGCAAATCTTCACGTGTCTTCTCTTTTGTTTCATCACATGTTCTCTCCTTTCTTCGCCTCTCTCTGAAAATTTAATCCTTTTTTCTTTTCAGCATCCCTAGGCCCTTTTTGTATTTCATCTTCTAAAAACAAAACAGTTATATACATACATTTCCACCTACTCAACTTTAGCATGGATAAGAACAAGAAGAAGATTGTTTCCGCTTCATCTGCGTCCTCATCTTCTTCGACTTTCGATCATATATTTGGTCCAAGAGTCTCTTCTTCTTCATCATCGGGCACTGGGTTGTTCAAATCCATCTTCCCACAACCCTCTGCGGTACGTCGTCTCAATATTTTTACATCTGAGGGATACGTGAATCATTCTAAACACATGCATGTTACATATACATATGGTGCTTATGGGCTCTAGCTTAGTATATAAAGTTATGCTGATCTACTCTCTAAGTTTA
Source organism: Cardamine chenopodiifolia (assembly GCA_963922655.1). Lineage (NCBI taxonomy): Eukaryota > Viridiplantae > Streptophyta > Magnoliopsida > Brassicales > Brassicaceae > Cardamine > Cardamine chenopodiifolia. The sequence goes on from OZ000463.1 coordinate 15,826,176, forward strand.
TCTTGTTTTGAACTATAAAAGGGGATGTTGGGAAGGCAAGTGGACTCTGCAAGTCAAGGTGGACATGTGAAGTATCGATCTCCAAGTAAATTTAAATCTTCACGAGTTTCTTTTCTAAAATATGGTAGAACTAGGCTATTTTCTTTTCAGCTTAACTGCTTAAGACACTTATCCAGGTCGTAGAAACTATTACAATCTTAGTTAGATATTATAGATGCTTTGAACTACAAGAATACTCCATTATTTCACTTTGTTAAGAGATTTTTCTGTACTATTTTGTGGTCTAATATTCTCTGGTTATTGAAAAACACCTTCAGAATTATAAGTTAGAGTTTAGAGTGTCTATTAAATGTTTTACTAATTCTAACTAATCTAACTAAGTTTGAGCCTAGTCTTTTCGGTCCAATCAAAACTTGAATACGTTGGCGTGGTTAATATATAGATGAAAGAGGAGAAAGAAGCAACAAAAAGGAGAAAAATAGTTACTATAATGAGGAAACAGAACCACCATGCCACTTGAGCTCATCCCTTTACTATGGAGGCCAAGAGAAATATTCCTCTACAACGATAACCACACAAGATACTGTATGTCGTAGTCGCATCTATCAATATCATATACATAAAAACCTACGTGCCAAAACTTATATTCTACTTTTCTCCTTTATTTTTAACTTATGCAGTACAAGCAAGATCAAGAGGAAGGCGATTCTAAAAGCGCATCAAGAGGAAACTGGTGGGAAGGTAACGTTTTCCCTATCCAAAATTTATTTATTTATTTATATGTACATGCAGAAAACGTTCGTTTTACAACCTTTGCACTATTTGGTGCAGGGTCCCTTTATTACTAGCAATCCTGACTTAAGAGCTAGCACTTGTTAAGGTACTTATAAATAATTAAATATCATATGAAAGAATGTTTCAAAAACATTAATATCCAGTGATTTTCGTACTTTCCTTACATAAAGAAAAAAAGGCTGAATTATATTATATGTGATTATTTTGCAGGAAAGTAAGAGACACTATGGTCTTATCTTAATATGAAATTTGAAGGATCGCTAGATAATCAAAAGAAAATAAAATATATAAACTATATAAAGGTCCTTACAAAATTAAAAGAGTTTAGTGTATTTTAAAAGAAGAGTGACTTGTTCTCGACATGTTTTTCTTTATGACAAATACAACACTAAGAAAAGTCTCTTTCTGATGAAATTAGCGTTTAGCTCCTTTTTCGTCAATTAATGTTTGTCTAATAATATTTGTAAGAAAAATTGGTTGTCGAATAGTGCTATGTACTTAATTAGATGTGATGATTTATGCTTTATGATGCACACTGATGTATAAAATAATCTGGTCCATTTTTGAAACATACTAATTGGAACAAATGCTACAAAACCAAAAACTGAGAAACTCAAGCTAGCTGGGTCTAGATTCTTCAAGTACACATGCCTTTATCATGGAGATCGATTTCAACAAAAACGAATTTTTTTTTCTGTTAAAAAAAACTTTCTTCTACTTAAGAGCAACAAATGATAAATGACTATTTTTAAAAAATTGTGGGGTTCTTCAAAAACAATGAAATGTAAGTAAGGTGGCGTAGTCCAATGGTGTTCATCGAGTAGTAGAGCGCTTGCACTAATCATATGGATCAGAGCTAGAGAACTAGTCTTACCATTTATTGTTATCATTGTAATTTTTTCTTAATCACTCTAATCGTATTAAATAATTAAATTACTCAGATTTTAGGGAGAAATTTAGGAAACGGTCATAATCCACCCCGGTCATTAAAAAAGTGTATTACTATTAAATTACAAGTGACTAAGCAAAAAATGATAAGTACAAAAAAGGTTTATTACTATTAAGAAGAACGAAGGCAATCTTTTGTGTTATTCCTTTATATGACAAAGTACAAGTGGCTGGCTTGCGATACAATTTAGGATTTGTTTTTGGTAATATGGTAAATATTTATATCATTTTTGAATTTGTAACAGGGATTGCAGAGAACACAAAATAAAACAGAAAACTACAGTGAAAGACTAGGAAACAACAAATACAAACAACGGTTAAAATCATAACTAAGAAATCACGCAACCTAGCCAGAAGAATTACGAAGAAGAAACATCGATTATGCCAAACTCGGATATTCACGTGATTGTCTCAGCTCCAAAGAGCTCGAATCCCCATTGTTGTTGCCATGATCAACCCCCACCCGAAGTCGGCCCTCAAAAACCTCAACAGAAAGGGCACCTACAACTTCTCCAAGGATTAACGCAAAAACGGAACCGCTACAGTGAAACCAAAACTCATTTTAGGATCTTTGCCAAAGATTACAATACATATATATATATATATATATATATATATATATCACAAGCCAGCCACTTGTACTTTGTCATATAAAGGAATAACACAAAATGCTGTCTTTGTTCTTCTTAATAATATAAAAAAGATTACATTTCATATGTATACACATTTTCATTGTAGCAAAAATTGTTATTGTAAAGCTATTGTTGGCTGTATTTTCAGTTAAGAACTGTTCTCACTATCTCAAATTCTTGTTGAATTGTGATTCATAGGTGGAAATCTACATGTCAGTATTACTCCTCACCTCTATGAGTTCATCTTCAAGTTGTTTACAAGTGATTCAACAACTTATTAATTTGGCTATCAATCTGTAACTGGTTTCTGTATGTTGAAAATTACTATATCCAAACAGAATTTGTGTAGCTTTAATTGTGTATTTAACCGAATTTGTTAGCGGTGAAAGAGCCAATTAGAGTTGATTAAGCTAAGTAAAGCTCCTCTGTTTCGTACTCTGTTTCAGTTAAGAGCAATCCGATGGACTTGATTGAGTGGCTGAGCAGTAACAACTATCAAATCACTTCAAAGAAATATATATATATGTCATTCAAATAGCAACATAAAGTGCATGTGGATAAAATGAATTGTGATACAAACAAGGGACTTGCATTTATATAAAAACACTAGAAAATAAAAGAATTAAATAAGTTTTTAACTCAATAAATAACATCATAAAAATTCTAAATTCAACCCCGGAGATAGTTAGCCAATGCTTTCTTTGGACTAAACCCACAACGTTCTCCAATGTTCCTCCTAGAAAGAAACGTAGCTCTCTCTCCATTAATGGAGCTTATCAATGGCATTGGTGAATAACTTGGAGTCGTTGCAGAGAAAGATGGAGTTCTGTACGGAGTTGACGTGCCTGAGAATGACACAGAGAACAAAGATGGAGCAGAAAGTCTCTTCCTTAGAGAGCCTGAGCCACCATTAGCTGGTTTTTTAGACAACAATCTTAACTTGTCTCATGTTTGCTGATGTCATCCATAAACAATACTTCCTCTATGCGTACACCAATGCTATATGCCAAACTCTCTAATACCCTTGAGTAGCTCTCAAGTATAGATTTTCCAACATCCTACAAAAAAAAGTTCAATACTCTTTATGGTTTAGATTTGATTTTGCTATGATTTTAAGTGTAATGTGAAAGTTAATGAAATCAAACCTTGTTGAATTGGATCTTTCTTTAGTCCAAAGCTGTTTGTCTAAGTCCTGGGAAACGCTGCTTGAGGCGAATCAATAGCTTTCTGCTCTTTCCGCAAATATTTCCCTTTTGTCACCATCAGTTTGATGCATCATCATCTCCTTCACTATCATTCCCCATGAGGGTCTTGTTGATGTGGATCGATACAGAGAAATCAGATGCCTCGAGTGAGCTCTTCGCCTCCAAAGGTACATTGATGCTTCTACTCGATTCGCCATTTCTACAACCGCGTGCTCAGATGAAAGATCTATTGAGAAGTGATCAGATGTAATGTTTCCATATAGAAAATCACCAAGGCATAATCTCCATCTTCACGGAAAGAGTTGGACCTTGGTCTCTGCAATTCATCACCTTTTATATGCAAACAAGATAATCAATTGGATGATGTGGTGATTAAATCTCTCTTCCCTGATTTGGTATTCTAATTGGAAACATATATTTTTGCAACACACTATACATATGTATCATCTTGAATGAGAATATAAGATTAACACAAGAATTATTGTAGTACATTAACCGATTAACAATTTTCTCTTTTTCATAGCGAAGTCTATAATGATTTTTAATTTACATAATTGTAAAGATGAATCATTTTCATTTCTTTTCCAGTTTCCTGTCTTCTATCTTATCTCCTCAAATCTGCTAAAAAAACTAAAATACATATTATTTTGCAACATATAAATACCACTTTCACTGAGTCTTTGACTCTTTGATCGGCAAATTTCTTCCCAAACAAGAACTATTCAATTTCAAACATATTATAATGAAGTCACATACTCTGGTTTAGACACTACTATCGTAACAAGCTTACCTGTAGAATCTTTATGATCTTTGATCTAGATTTTGTTTCTGATTTTCCATATTTGTTTTAATTGTTTGATAGCAGGAACTGATCTTTATTTTACTAATGAGTTATGCAGACTAATTGCATATCGGCAAAAAGATTCCAAACAGCATGCATGTCATGATTATTACCAATTATAATCGTATGAATTTTAATAATGTAAAATACATTATACGATACACTGCTCTTGTGAAAAAATCTCAAACATTAATAAGCTCGTATTATATAGATTGAACTGAAATTGATGAATGATGAAGGCAACGAACAGATGCACATATTTATATATTCGTTTTTTTTTTGGTCAAACATTTGTATATTAGTTATAGATTAAAAAAAAAACAGATTTGATTTCTTAGTGTCACCGTAACGGCAGGCAAATCAAAATTAAAGGGAAATAATAATAGTCGGTCTGATGATACGGCGTCAGCCACGTTCGGCCGACAATTCATTTCCCAATCAAAGTATCGTCTCTTCATTATCCATTTCTTGTCGTTTTCCTACAAATATACTTTTATTTTTGGTTAAATTACATAATAATTTAAATCTACAAATATACTTACATGTCAGTCACGACTTATAATTACATAATTCCTATGTATATATCTTTTACGACTTATAAGTCACGTCCCTCGTGTATCTCAATAAAATTATCACATCTCTTAGGGAATACAATTTGCAAGTTTATTACTTCGTATCCTTTTTCAGTGAGTAACTTAAAGCAAAGATTTTTACAACATCAAGAAAATTTTCTAAACTTCTTTACTTTTTTTTTGTTTTTGTGAGCTAAATTTGTTGTTTACCCTATATATACGCATGTAGTATATGTTAAAAGTGCAACTTTTGCTCTATTAATTCATTTGCAAGACTAATTAACTTAAATTAAACCGATATTCATCGAACCTTATGCAGCACTAAATGAGAAAACATTGCACTTAGAAGTCAAAAGAGAATACGGATTAAAGGAGACGCATGATCTTTGCCAAATCAACCTTTCTTGGTTTCAAATTTTCAAAAAGAAAAAAAATTAATGAATGTAAAGTTTAGTACGTAGTTTTTTTTAACGAAATATATTATGAGCAGGTCTAAGCTGAACAACCCAAAAAAAAAAAAGATTTCACATTCACTTTTTTGTGATAATTTAAATTATAGCAGTTGTTCTTTCGGCGAGATACCAGACATAATAAGAAAAACAAAGCATACAAATTTTCAAAAAGAAATAGGACTAATCAATCATTAGACTACCTTAGTGCTGGTCGTAAAAGTTAGTTTAGCAGTGGTCTACACATATAACTGCACAAATTGGTAACTGAGACTACATTGCTATGTAACAATAATATATGTGGCAAAGAGAAGCAGTTATTTAGTAAATGTTACAAACCAAAACTACATGAGGGGATAAATTAAAAAAGTTATTTTCAAGCGTTAATTAAATAAGTCGTATTAGTTAATCTATATATTGATTGAACTAATCTATTTTTCTTAGGCCTTTTTTTTAATCTTCCAATTCGCGTTCAGATCGGCGCCGTATATTGAACACAACTATTAATAAATCAAAACCGACTATAGAATGAACTGCACCAAAGGACAAAGTTGTCTTTTACCAATTAAAAACTAATATAACTTTTTTACGAATTTCTTTTCAACAATATACTATTGTTAAGCAGAAAGGGCAAAGCTTATATGTATATCACGACGAAAAAAATTGTCGCTCTTTTTATTAATGGAAATTATATTTATTATACTTCTCCGTCCAAGAAAATACTAAAATACATTTATTCAAATGTTCTTAGATAGAGCAAAGGGAGACTTGAAGCGTGCGAACACGACAATACACAAATAGTATCAAATCCGTTTCGGTCGGTTGGTCATCTCTCTCTCTCTCTCTCTCTCTCTCTCTAATATATTTTCATATATATAAATCGCCAACCCATGAGCTTCTGTTATTCAATATCTCATAGTAATATATATTGAACCCTCTCATCTCCTGAAACTGTTGTAACTAAAGAAAGAGAAGTTTCGATTACACTTATTTTTCGACAATCATCTTCTCTTCCATTATTTCAAGGTTTGTTAGAAGTGTGAAAAATGAGGACGCTTTGTCCTAATTTCGATAGAGAAGACGGTCTAGAGACGGTGTTGGAAGTTCCGATGCCGGAGGAGTTGTTCTGTTCTGACAACAACAAGAGCGGCGCTTGGCGAAGTGTCAAGTCTAGTTTGCTCCGATCACCGCCGGATAACAGTAGCAGCCTTGCCACTCTTTTCGGCGGTCGTGACGCTCAGATTCAGTTGCTTCTTGGAATCGTCGGAGCTCCGTCGATCCCTCTCCCTGTCTCCTCCGATCTCGACGTTCTTGATCATCCCATCTCCAAACTAATCAAAAACCAATCTATTGTAAGTCATTAAAACCGACTTTTGAGAAATTAGTGTTTTCTTCTTTTGTTAAAAGAAGTTGGCGTTTAAAACAAGTTTCTGATTTTTTCTCTGTTTTTGTAATCAAAAGGAAGCAGCCATGGCGAAGTATATAGTGAAGCAATACACTGCAGCAGCTGGAGGAGAGACGGGATTGGCCGCAGTAGAGAGCATGTACGCGATGGGAAAGGTGAAGATGAGAGTGACCGAGTTTTGTGCAGCGAAAACCCTAAATGGGAAGAGGAAGAAGAAGGTGGTGAGGATAAGAAACGTTAACAACAACGGAAATGGAGGAGAGATGGGAGGTTTCGTGTTATGGAAGAAAGGTTTGAGTCAATGGAGTTTAGAGCTTGTGGTTTCAGGTTGTAAAGTCAGTGCTGGTTGTGATGGTAACGTGGCTTGGAGACAAAGTCCTTGGCTCGCACATTCTCATGCTTCTAATGAACCTTCTGGACCTCTCAGAAGGTTCCTTCAAGGGCTTGATCCTAAAATGACAGCGAATTTGTTCGCTGGATCAGTTTGCGAGGGTGAAAAGGCGGTTAACGAAGAAGAATGCTTCGTGCTTAAGCTTGAAACGCAGGCTTCGGGGCTTAAATCGAGAAGCAATAGCGGTATAGAGACAGTGAAGCATACGGTGTGGGGGTGTTTTAGTCAAAGAACAGGACTTTTGGTCCAATTAGAGGACACTTATATCGTACGGATCAAGACCGGTCCGGAAGAAGAAGATGTGGTCTTGTGGGAAACGACATCTGAGACAATGATCCAAGATTATAAGAGCGTTGATGGGATTCAGATCGCTCACAGAGGAAGGACACGCGTTTCATTGTTGAGGCTTGATGAGAGCTTAGAGAGCCATTCGAAGACTACAATGGAAGAGAGTTGGGAGATTGAAGAAGTGGGTTTTCATGTGAAGGGTTTGTCTTCGGATTTCTTCTTGCCACCAGGTGACTTGTGTACCAAGGAAGATGATGAAAGTGGGTTTAGTTTCGAAGATTATAGTAGTCCTATGCTACTTCCATTGAAGGTTAGTACAGCTTCGTGGAAACTCAAATCCTCTAAAGTCAACGCTATTGAATATTTTGGGGAATTTGAGGGATAAAAGATGAAGTCGTTTCAAGATATTTTAATTGTAAATTGATCTTCATTTTTTGTGTTGTAAATATATGAACATTATGGAGAAAAGTGCTTGTAAATAACATTATGAAATAGCAATCAAGCCTTTTTCCATCTTCTTTCTCGTTTATGTAATTCTACATTTTTCCTTTTAACAATAATTTTTTTTTGATTTTTGGTTTTGTTTAAAGAATAGTTATATACTAAGATTGAAATAGTAACAGTGGAATATAGCGAAATTACGGAGGAGTCTCATAACTCATAATTTTTAAAATCGGTTGATTAAATTAGTAAAAAATTATTTAACTAAAATATTGAAAACTATTTGAAAAATTAATTAATTTTCAAATTAGTAATATGAGTATTGAATTTATGATCGAAAAATTAAGAAAAAAAAGAGATGGATAAATTTTAAAAGTAAAAGTGGTGGAGGAATTAAAACCGGAGCTCTAAAAGAATTGCAACTTGGAAAAGTTTATATTGGTGGAGTTTGCTATATTTCATGTTCAACCAAACTCAATCTAGTAGTAAAGAGTTTTTTTCCTTTTTGGGGTTTTATAAAAAAAAAAGTTACTCTCTAATGTGGAGTTGATTACAACCAAAAGGCTGCTTTTGTAAGAGCATGGATTTCACTATAGTTTTAATGAGATATAATAGAAAAGTTAAAGACTTTTTACTGGGTTTTCATATGCTTAAGAACAACCATAGTTGGTTGGATTTTGAACTATTGAAGTTAAAACTATTTAGTTCAAATCAATTCCTATTTGAAGTATGAATACACAATAATATTTTTTAGGTTAGATTATTGTATTTGAATGATATAGATTATATATTTGTACAAAAGTAACACACTCACTTTAGATAAATGATTTATGACCAAAATTCCAATTAAAGGTTGATTTAACAAATTTGAAACATGATATTGTTTTGCTTCTCTAAGTATAAGGATGTAAAGTTTCATTCCGCTTTACACAATCTGGGTGAAAATTTATTTTCCCGCTAAGAATAAAAGTTTTTTTATCACATATTATTTTCTCTATTTTTTCTTTTAAAAATTTTCTGTTTCTTAAATCTCATCTCTAATGTTGATCAATGGTGGATAGAAATAAAATAAACTTTAGTAACTTTAACATTTGTGAACCAAAATTTAATTAAGGAATAAATTTAATATATGAACACAATTTTAATTAAGGAGTGAAAGTAGGAGATCAATTAGCAACAAGTAATCATGAACACAAACATAGAACCAATTCCTCTTAAGGTACTAATTAATTATGTTTGGTTTATTTTGACTTTGATGTCATCGAAATCGGTCAGGAAAATAAAAATTATCTAAAAGCATGAGGTTTCTATAGTGATGTTATCGTCCTTATAGCTAATGATAATGATTATTTATCAGTAGTCAAATGGTTAAAAGTTTATAGAGGATCAGATCTCACAATTTCTAATAGCGTTTTGATCCTCCTAATAGCTAATGATAAAGATTATTTACGAGTTGTCAGACAGTTGAAACAAGTTGGATTTGAAATTTTATTATCAGATGGGCCTACGACGAGTCAAGAACTTTTTGATTCTACAAATGCAATGAAATGGTCAGAATTTATTTCTCCTGTGAAAAGAACAAAAAAAAAATCTCTAAAAAAGGTAAACCTACCTGAGCCTTTTAAGGAAGATAAACCCTCGGAATACAAATCTTCTTAGATTTATGGTTTATTGGGACATTTAAAGATGTTGTTGTCTACCCACGGGTATTCGTCCCACATATATAAAAAATTAACATTGACAAAGCCTTTCAAGTGTTGGGCTTTGTTGAAGTTTACAAAGTGGGGTATTTGTGAAATATGGAACTCTCAGCTATTCTTTATAAAAAAAACATCAATTATGCAACTTCCTATAAAAGGAGTTAAATGTCATGAGAAATATTATATTGACGTGAGAATGAAAAAAATTATGTGTTCGTAAGCTATGAATAGTGAGCCATCAATTATATTGTTAATATCATATGAAAAAAGCGATTCGTGTGGACCATCTCAAAACTTTATAATAAAACAAATTTCAAGATCCTTCTAGCTAACGGAGGTGAAGCTCTGAAAGAGCTTATGTGTGAGGTCACACGTGCATTTCTCTAGGATAATATAATTTTAGACTATACAGGTGTAAATGACAAGGACCATGAAAAAAAGATAAAAAAGAGAGTTTCAGTTAGTAATGACAGCCGGAAGAAACACAAAAGACAGCAGAGATGAGAAACTCTATAAGTATATATATATATATATATGTATACTCTTCTTGTCCGGCTTCTGGAATATGTTATAAGGTTCATGAATTTCAAGTTTACTTTTTTATTTGTTGAGAAAATATCCGGTTGCATTTAAGTTGGGGTTTAGATTTATATCCTTATCTGGATTGGTGAATCATATAATATTATTAGATATTAGTTTTATGTTGTCGGGAATTAGATGAAACTTTAAGATTATGATTAAAAAAAATTAACAAAAAAAAGAAGAAGAAAACCAAGTGCCTAAATGAATTTTGATTATTTTTTCATAAAATTAATGGCTAAGTATTGCGAATTAAATTTCATCGGTCTTTGTATAAAATCTATCACTAGTTCTCTCTCGAATCCATTAGAACAAGAAAATGTAAAGATTGACACAAACAAATTACACCATTTTCAATAGGAATCCAGTTACAACACACTGGTAGTTTGTTTAGTCGTTAAGTACAGAAAGAAACACTTAGTCTATTTGAAAATAGAGTAACAACCTCTTCAACAGCAAACCAAAACCTCTGAGCCCAAACGAAAACGCTCCATATACTTAAGCCTAACTTCTTACGTTTTAACCCAAACCTAATTTAACCAGTTAGCTATTAATGTTCCTAAACCAAGAACCTGAATTTCACAGGAATTGAGAGAAAAAAGGGATTGTTACAAACTAAAAGAAGCAGCTAGATATTACTTTTCAGATTTTCTCACCAACGTTTGAAACAGTAAATGCCTATATCTATGATTTTGGATTTTTATATATGTATGCATAAGAGATACGAATTTGATCAAAAGGTTAAAATGATCATTATAGACTGTTTTAATCCCTCTTATCCGAATCAAAATGTCAGAAACAACTTCGAAGATCATCATCTATATGGGTTCAAAGCTCAAAGAATCTCAAGAAAAAAAGGGAAGATGAATCTCAAGCCCTACATTTGAGTTTCAGCTTCTTGCACAGAAAAAATCTTGTCTAGGCATCATTCCAGTAAACTTGATTCGAGGATTATCATAATTGAAATTATCAATCTTCAAACTCTGTTCTGCTTCTCTGACAACGGCATTATCAAGGCCACTCTTTATCCACGCAATGTTGTTCAAATCGGTTGCTATAGATATCAGTTCTTGGTTGAAAACTGCACAAGGCTCTTCATAATCCACAAACTCTGGTCCCAACACCGATTTACGCGAAAACATAGTTTCAGCTTGATAAGTAGAGCAACCATGACCACATTTTGAAGGGATTTGAGGTTCATCGCAAAGAGATTGTAGAAATCTACCAGCCAATGAATCGGGTTTAGCAGCTTGAATCAACGGACCCGCACATGGAACTATACTGTGGTCCCTGTATCCATTTCTCTGGCTGGTTGGGTTATAGACACTGAATGCGCCAACACGAGCCACTGGGCGGAACAAGTTACTGTCTATTGGAGTGTTACTCTCTATTGGAGCTTGTTCTTGATCTTGAGGTTCATTGGCTGCATCTTCCATTATAACATCATTCAATTCTGGAGGCTTTGGTGGCGAATCGATTTCTCCTTGAGGCAATTGTTGTTTTGAGGCTGAATTAGATATTTCGTCGGCATTTTCGTTCTTGATGTAAGCAGTAGTAACTGGATTAGCCATCCATTGACCACTCTTCCATAAATCTGAGTACTTACGTCTAAGTGTTGAGTTCCAGTGATTCTTGATGGCGTTATCTGTTCTTCCTGGTAACATTTTCGCAATCACAGCCCATTTGTTTCCGTGAATTGCATGAGCAGAAATGATCATATGATCTTCCTCATCTACAAGCAGATCAAACAGGAAGAAATGAAAAGAATCAATCGTAAATGGCAAAGCCAAAAGAATCCAAAAAGTGCATAACAAGAAAATTCAATTTAACATGTTTTAAAATCTCTTTTCTATGCTCCATGTAACAACCAAGTTTAGGATTCGCACTGTGTTCTTATCTACACTGCGATCGAATCCTCAATATCAGTTTCATTAAAAAAAACAATCTTTTTCCTTTCTTACTCTATGGCCACTGTAATCGACAGAGCAGAAGAAGAGAAAATTCAAGACTTTAGATAAACGAAAGCTCACATTTTCACTGAATTGCATCAAAAGAAACATTACATCAATCAGAATAAAACAGTAAAACATATAGTTCTTATTCATTTCACAAACTCTATCAGAATCACACATTAGATCACAAAGATAACCAAAAAAAAGGAAAATCCAGAAATCCTCCACATAATTCAAATTCATTTGAACACATCGAACAAAAAAAACAAAACAACTCAAGGATTTGAATGAAGCTAAAGAATTAACTCCGAACATTTTGCAGAAGAACACTAAAAATTCTAACCAAATTTGAAACCAAAATCCAAGACCATCAGGAAACCTCATAAATCCAAAAAGACCCAAAAGCAAGAATCTACAAAAAAACTAAGGGTTTTATAAATTGATTTACCAGAGAAAGGTTTACGCTTGAGACAAGGGTCAAGTTGATTACACCAACGCAATCGACAAGATTTACCAGAACGACCAGGGATTCCACGAGCGATCAAACTCCAATTCCTCGGACCTAACTTAGTCACAAGCTTCGTAAGAACCGCGTCTTCCTCCGTAGACCAAGGTCCTTTCACTTTACTCTTCATTCCTCCTCCGCCGCCGTAACCACCACCACCACCGCCGCTGGATTCTCCGGCAGCTAACTCAGCTAGCTCAGCCTCAATCGCAGCGCTAATTCCTTCATCGGAATCCGTAGCAGATGGTAAAGGCAACGGCTCCGATTGATGAGTTTCTCCTTCCATTTTCTTCTTTGCTTAAAAAAAAAAGGATTTAGGATTCGTACCTGCTTTCCTAACTGCAACAAGCTTTAGTGGGAGGTTTTTTAATTAAGGAGGCGGTCTTTTTTGTTAAATTACTATATTACCCTTTTCTGTCTTTGTAATTTCCATTTGTTAAATTACTATATTACCCTTTCTGTCTTTGTAATTTCCATAACGTCTCGTCTGTTATGAGTCATCATAGCTCTTTACCTTTTTGTTTATATTCCCACTCTATTTTGGCAAATTATTCATTGGAAGAAAAACATACCTTTTTTAACAAATCAGTTTTATTATTTTTCGTCAGTTCACAGTCTTTTTTCGTCTAAAAGTTTACATATCTTTGTTATTTTCAAAAGTGAGAATACAGATAAATGATTAATTTTTTCACATTACATTTTCTCGAAAAACTTTGTCAATCCGATCTTTATAAGTGATAAGTTTTAATATAAAACTGAAATATATATTAAAAATTTATGTTAATTTAAAGATATCGGTTTGAGGTTTGAAGGATTATCTGATGTTTAAGTTTAAGTTAGTATAATAATACTGTAATTTTCACCTCGTTGAACAAAAAAGTTATCAAAATTAAAGAGGCTTTTTAGTGGTTAATTAGTGTTGAATCTAGTTGAAAGTGACTGACTGAACTTCAAAATATTTAGTGAACATATGTAATTACTAGACGATCGTGCTTTATAAAGCGCGCTTAAATCTTACTATATGAAAAAGTCTGATTGAGCTTGAAAAACATTATGACAAGCAAAGAATACTTCGAAGACAACGAGTTCTAAGGACGGAGAATAGTGATTGGACTTTCAAGTCAATACAAAATTACAAATGCCTCTATTAGTATTTGGATTGGTTTCGACTTTCGAGACCTTAGCCGAAATTTCCCGGGAATGGCAGTACCTCTTTGGGCCCATGTCTAAGTAAACTGAATCGAACAAGGCCTAACTAGGCCTTTTGAGCTTTTCTGATGTGATATTATCTTAAACTTATATGGTATGGTAGATTATAAAAATTAATATTAAGTGATACGAACTACGAAGTTGGGTTTAGAGAAGGACTCGGAAGTCGGGAGGGTAAACAGCACCCAATCTTTTTTTGTTGTTTTTTCTGATGAGGACCCAATATTTTTGTTTCCAGCATTTTCTCAATTTTGGCTAAATTATCTTTTCGAACATTGATTTATGCATATTGTGCATGTATGTATACATTAAGTTAGTGTTCTTCGTCTTTTTTTTCCATCCTTAAACCCGTGTAAATCAAATACTTGTCACACTTTGGATATCCACTCTTACTTCCGTTTCTAGTTCATTTTCTTCATCTAACTCTCTACACTTTATAAGCTTCACCATCACATTTTAAATCCTTAAAATTATAATCACTTTTCCATTAAAACAAACACACTTGATTCCCTAGATATAATTCGGACGTACCTCCTGGTATAGCACGAGGAAAATGAACACGACGTGTGATGGAGACCGTCTAATCGACGCAGTCGCAGTGACTACAAAAGCGACAACGACTATGTGGTATGCTTTATGTTTTCGGGACTTTTTCTCAATAATACTTCTTAATTCTAAAAAAATTAAACGATTTAAGAAAATATCGTTTGGATATAATATTTTGCTTAACAGCATTTTGTTTTGATTCATTATCCCATATGTTGTAAGTTTTAGTTTATGGGTTTATTGGGAACGAAAGTTACGTAGCAAGCAAGTCAATGGTTGAGATTAGAATTATAAAAGAAAAAGACAGGAGCGTAGAGTCATTCATACTCTTGCCCTAAAATTAGGACAATCGAATTGGGAAAGACAACGACATTGTCTTCCATTTTATGGACACTAAGTTAATGTTGCCACGTGCTATTAATACCTTCTTATCAACTCTTGACATTTGCGTTTAAGTTCAAACCATTTTGAAAAAGAAGAGTGAATGTTGACTCTATCTATATATAACGTTAAATTCCACAACCAAAGAGATTGATAATGAAAACTAAGCCTCTATGTAAACTAAAAATTCTAAAATTGTATGAACAAAAAATACTCTAATTAGAATTCTAACCTTCACATATCGATATGGTAGCAAAATTCTTTAACAAAAAAAGATATGGTAACAAATTTGTGGACTCGTACACATGGATTCTCGTGTGAATTCTAGTCATATAACTTGATTATCTTCATATATATTGTTGAGGCGAACTTAAATAAAGTTGATATCTTTGATAGAAAGTAAATAACGATCGAAAATGATCCCCCTCGAATTCATAGCTAGCTTTTGAATTAATTATACATTTAATATCGTCATTCTGTTTCTAATAAAAGTTTTTCCCTCACTCCCTTTCTAACCAACACACATTTAGGTACATATATAGCTACATAAATAAATAAATATATATATATATAATATACAGTATACATTTATATTTGCTGAGAAACAGTTCGAGGGTGGTCACTAGTGCTCACACCTTCTCATGTCCAGTTAGAATTAGAAATGTATATATATATATATATATATATATATATATATATATATATTCCTCTTTCTCCTTTTGTTTTCCCTTACAAAGAGTTAGAAATGTATTATTTATAACTTTTCCTTATTACTGCTTCAAATTTCGTTGAGATTTACCCGATTATGAATCTTATTAACTAAATCATATTTGGGTATAAACCTTTTTTCTTTTTTTTCGATATAACCCTAATTTGTCTTACCAAATTAGTAAAAAGATAACCCTACTTGAAGGGGAAAGTGTGGAGTGACGCAATGTCTTGTAATTTAACACTACTTGAGAATTGAAAGCAGGAAGCATTGATGCAGAGCAAGTGGGTCCATAAAAAGTTGGTGCCTTCTTATTCAACCTGTCGTTATTTCGTTTCTCCACTCAAAACTCTTCAACATAGATGTGCTCATAGATAAAGTATGTACATACATATAATTAACATATTTTTATTATGAAATATCATTGGATAGAATAATACAATATATATACATGTATTTCAAATATATCAAAAACCTCAATTTAATATATGAAAAAATTAAATCAGACTAACCAAAAATCACATAACTGAAGGAAAAAAAAAACTTGAATCAATATTACATCAAAATTCTCAGATTTGTTTGTTTATTTTTTTGGGTATAATGGGTTAGCAGAAGTTAACAAAACTCGAAGTTAAACAGAACTTGTTAGTCGACCTCTGTATTTATGAAAGTTTTTAATGGTACAATATATATTAAAGTTGACATATACATAAATATTGAGTTGTGCTGGTGCGGTTGTGACTTGTGAGTACGAAATAAGGAGATGGAAAGAACGACAAAGAGGTGTGCGGAATTGGGGTTGGTGTCCAACAAAGAAGAGACATCTCATATTATGTTCTCTACGTTGGGATCTTTTCTAAGTGACCCACTTTTGTTTTGCTGTCTTATTTGTATATCTCACTTTCATGATTTCATCTATCTACAACTACAAACCATGTATCCCCATTTTACCCTACCATATGCTCTACATCCATACGTGCGTCTCCAAATACATACACTATATGATATTCATATTATACATATATTTCATATCAAATTGATATAATTAATATATGAATGATGCTACACACCACCGTTTGTCTGTCCTCTGGAAAATGGATAGTCACTTGACTTCTTTTTGATTCAGTAAGATTGCTCTCAAGTTAATTCCCTCTGTATAATGGGACACTGTCTTTTAGTAATATAAACATAACAATTTGTTGATATAATTTGGTTTAAAATAGAGGAAAAGTAGTTAAAAAGACATGGGATTTAGTTAAAAGAAAAGAAGACGTGGCGTATTTAGTGCAAGGGCGGCCAAAGAAGGATTCAAACACATCTTGCTTGGGTCAAGAAAAACAAAAGATAAAAAAAATTTTAACCATTAATTTGAGTTAAGTTAATCTTTAATATCTGTAACGAAACAGTTAGAATATAAAATTGTCAGTCAAATGACGCCACTCACTATTATCTAGTTACGCCTCTGTGAAGGAGTATCCCGAAATTTCTAAAAGCGAAAGTGAGTTATTACTTATTTGACATGAATTCTGATCAAGTACCAGGTAAGTGGGTGGGATAAGTCTGTTGTCTTTAGGCATCTTAACCAGTAACCAGTATGCGCGAGTGCTCAATGTACTGGGTAGTTTGGTCACACTACTTAACGATCATGACCTCAAGTAGAAAATGTTCTCACCTTAGAGTTGTTCATATTTATGTGCATTGGGTTCAAATACTTGTAGAATTGATTCAATGGACCAAGACTTAAACTAAGACTTATCATATGATTTGTCTATACTAAATTATATATGGCGCTATTCTATTCGTTTTAGCTAAATTATGGCATGAAGTGATTCGACCAAATCTTAGCTAGTAAAAATATTTATCCCAAACAAGTGTAATGCTTTCAAAGTAATTAAACAACTTACAACTTCTAAAACTCTCATGTTTCTTTAAGTCGAAAACAAAACAAAAAAAATGATATAGAGCGATTGGTTTTGAATGGGTTCCACACGTATGACGATCTCAAATTTTGATTGTCTAAGAAATAGATGATGGATGTCAAAAGAAAAAAAATGACGTAAAATATCACTATATATATGGTTCTTCTCTCTTTTTTCTGTTGACTAAAAAAATCTCTATAGTTCTTTCCAGTTATATATACATTTTCAAGTGAAGTTTGAAGAATAAGATCAGTTGATATCATCATATCATATTAAATATTTTTCTCGTATTTGTGCAACTGTATCAGAGAAAATACTATATCAGTGTATCTATGTATTGATATGCTTATACACTTTATTCTGAATTTTAAAAAAATCCAACAATTTATGGTATACCCATGATTGATTTTCAGGTATACGCTATGACCAAATGCTTTGCAAGTTTTTTTTCCTAACGCTAACTGATTGGCATGATGATGATTATGCCTAATGATGATAACACAAGTTATCTGTAAACATTTTTTTAGGCTCGTCTATGCCTTAAAATTCCATTAATAATTTATCCATATATAATGCATTTGCTCAAGTATTTGTACTGATTAAAATAAAATAAAAAATCTTTACCTGCCAAAGTAAAAAGGCACTTAGTAGTCACAAAAGCACAAGCACAATCATGTGATTGAGAAGACTACCACAATCTTAGTACAATTTTGAAATTCTCACTCTATTCCCACTTTCACATCTCTCTAAATAAATATTTCTGAATCATTTAAAGAAAACATTTTCTAACAATATATATTTTCATTCTTACTATATATATATATATATATATATATATATATACACAGAGTTATGCGTACATATATGCTGTAACTCGAGTCATGTTCGAACAAATGGAAAAGCCAAAGATTATCCTTGTCTGGTATGAAATTGATTACCTCCCTTATGTAGAATAAACTCTCCATGTGCACTGATTTACTGTAGATTCTTTGTTTTCCTACCTATAAACACAGTAGGCCACATGCTCATGCTCTTTTTCTCTCCTTTTCCTTCTCCTGGCCAAGCCAAGCAGTGATGACATGTTTAAAGATTGCTCACATTTGGAAATTTGTTATATGTATATAAATTATTGTCTCTGATAGTTACAGTAAACCACTCCGTGGATTGATTCATTTGGAAACACATAACATCATGGTTTATTACATCCGCCAATAATACAGAGTTTTAGGCCTTTGGCTCCTGATTTTTCAAATTGTTATTTTTAGGAAATAGGAATATAATGTGTTGCTATGTATGTGATATTTTTTGAAAAAAATAATAGAAAACGTGTCTATGAGCTACTTTAGTTATTGAGATGCATAAGGAGCATCTTTGATAGTATTATTAATAATGATACATATATATGTGTGTGATGTATATGGATGTGTAAGACGATGAACAAGCATTGGATCTATTAATATAACATTTCTTTACTAGGTGTCAATCATATGACCATATCTTTGACTTGAACCTGATCCTATGATTGCATATGTGCCTATAGAGTTTAAGGCATTTTAAAAGAAAATGATTTATCTTTGAACTATTACTCACATTTTTCTTAGGAACAAAGAAAAATGTAATGAAGCATTTGTTGCATAATTAATTCAAAAAACCTAAAAAAATATTTGAAGAGTTATAGAAAATGTTTGGTGCCAAAAGCGAAGGGAACATGGGATGGACCACTCAAAAATGAAACTTTCGAATAAAATAGGCCAAAACAAATAAAAAAGATGATGATAACGACAAAAAGATAATTAATAGTGCCACCCAACTTGTGGGGAATATCTAAGAATGGGATACTTTGTCTGGGTTGTTTGAGAAAGGTTATTAAAAATTAAAAACTCAAGCAATTCCATTTTCTCAAAAATATTTTAATAACCTAGACAAAAATATTTTAAAAAAAACCTTTTAAAAAAACTAAACTAGATACTCGCTTAAATTTTTTACTTCCTTAACTCCGATTCATCCTGATAAAATTATGAAATATAAGACGTACACATTTTTCCAACAAAATGTAGCTATAAAAGACATAAGTTTATAAACTAAATAAATTTATTAGTATAGTAAAACTGAAAATTTTGATGTAACTACCAACTGAAGAAAATATGCAGCAAATTTAAAATTTCTAAATAAAACCAATTTAGAAATTAATTCAATTACATATATCATTTCTGCAAATATTTACATATATTCTCAGCATAGCCAGATTCATTACCTACTTCGTGCTATTTTTAGTGGTGAAATGAATGTTATTCGTAGGTAGTTATTTTTGGATCTGAATATCTTGAAATTTAAATTAAAGAGAACGGTTTAAATATAGAAAACAATTTTTAAAAATGTATCGTTATGGTACACATTTTAAACCCTTTTTCTCTTGTCCTTGGCTTACAATTTTATTGAGCGGTATACTTTTTTTTTTCTTTTTAAATAAGTAGGAGGTTCAGAGTCCGTGGCCTCCTAATTTTTTTGGGACAGAGCTCATACTAATGTTAAATTAACTTTTTTTCGGAGAGCATACCCTTCCAACGGGAATTAAACTCGTGATCTCCTTGGCCTTTATCCACAAAGAATTACCACTAGACCAACTCCACGTAAAAGAATTACTGATTAAAACCATGCATAATATTGTGATTTCGTGGTTAGTGCACACACACTCCATAGTTATTTTTCTCTTAGCAGTACAAACAAATTATGACGACCTAAATATGTATCAAGTGACAAGAATAGATACATTATTCAAAAAAAATTAGATGGATGTGCACGAGTTGTTGTAGCTTATGTGACCCACAAAATTAATTTCATTGCCAATCAAACCACTAGATATAGTATCAAATGGTATCAACGAAAAAACTTAAGCGCCTTTATATTTGATATGACTGAAAACCCAATCCTACACTTTAGTGATTTTTTAAATTGAAATTGTGGAAAAGTGTTAAGCATGTTAACTGGTGGGGAACTGAGAGTTAAAAAATAAGAAAACGTTTTGGCGAGATGTTTAAAATACAACGCCAAAGAACTCAAATAGATGACAAACTTTTTTCTTTCTTTTATATTTAAAAAGTCAAGTTTGTAGTTTAGAATTCCATTAATTTGATACAAGTTGAAGCCATATACTCCGCATTGTAATATATAATCTAATTTAAACATAAACATATACGTAAAATGATATTTTTAATCAATATTTTTGTATACAAATGTTATAAAAAGTTGAATGTTGCCGTTACGGAAAAAAAAAGACTCTTAATGTTGTGTTTGTGTGAAATTTACCGTTTTCTACCATGGCATTTAGAATGATCACGCTCTTAATAATAAGTTGTTTACTATCAGGTTCTTAATGACCGAAAATTTCTCGACACAAATCAGATTTACTTCTAAAATTTATTAAGATCTCATATATCTTGTCATTCAAAACGACCTCAATTGAATTGTAGTAGGGGAGTGATCAGACCCTAGACCATCAACCCAAAGGATAAACTGCTATCTGGATTTATGTTAAATTGTATAAACTTTATGTTTGGTGGGTATATATAGCAGTTGGATTTTCCTTTGTCTTTTGAAAATCACATAGTTTAAGCCATATATGATGTTGTAAATTACTATATATTTTCTATGGGTTTATATATATAAAAAGTTCTTATAACGGTGAAAGATAATAATAACGGTATAAAGTATAAATCATGTGTTAAAGTCACAAGAATTCGTGTAGACGTATTTCTTACTCCTTCAAGTCAAATATAAAGTAAAACCCTCAAAGGGAAAATAATAATATTTAACCAAAAAAAGTTTAAAGATGAGAAGGTAGAAATTAAAAAGATAAAAAAAGTACATTGTATTTATTTATTTAACAAGAAGAGGAACATGGCCATCTTTTATATCAATGGCCTTCGAGAAAAACACCATTGCTCCCACTTTGAAAGAGAGAGAGTTCTTCACAGCAACTAGAGAAAGGATCCAAAGGGATCGCATTGATCCTAATTAAGTGATTTATTCCTTTATAGTTGTTCCTTTTTTTCCTCAATCTAAAGGGTGAAAAAGAAACAAGTCCCAAAAAATTGCTTTCTTTCACGGATCATGCGAGCTCTTTAGATTCATCCTTTGGTAGCTTGCACTCCGGTCAGAGTATTTCATTATCCGGAGACTTCACAGGCGGGAAAGATTTATTGGTGGGTCGATCCCGTGATATACCGCAAGTAAAAAAAAAACTTTGTTCCTACAAGTAAGTTTTAGGATACATGCCAAGTAGGCAAGAACTTGGTTTTGTTTTGTCCTCACATCGTAATTATTATCTGAATTTTGATTTGCTTGCTTTGGTTTTACATTGATTTGCTTGTATAAACTAGGTTTTAAATTTGAAGAATTTGTTTTTATACTATACGTAATATTACATCCATCTAAACAAAATATACACCTTGGATATATATATATATATACATACATATGTCATCGTAATCAGCTTTTCTTCTCTATAACATGTAAACAAAAATTACGGAAAGTATATATACATTAACTTCGATTAACTCAAATTTACTTTTCATCAAACTTCTTCTTCCAAAGGCACAAATTACGAAGTCCTTTGATTCCGTAAATGAGATCCGGTTCGTTTTTGACTTCGGTTGTGTCAATATTAAGATTAGAAAGATAATTAAGAATATGAATGTAAACTATGATCATGAAAAATGGGTGAAATTCATTGTTATCCTATCGTTATTTTTAATGATTTCCGTGCTTCTTTTTTCTTTACTATTTCAGTAATTTTTTTTCTGATTAGAGATTTGTTTTTAAAACAGAAAAAAATCGTATGTTTCCTATACATGTTTTTAGTTTATAAGAAATGACTTAGATAAATCTATTGAAGTATGGTGTGGGGATTGTAATATATATGATTAATATTATATTTATCGAACAAAAGAAAGCATTTAATCAACTAATGAAGGACTGTACAAACTTTTTTCCAATAAATGTGTTTGAAAACAATCCCAACTTTCTCTGCTAATTTCCAATAAATGATATTTACTGGTCAAGCATTCTTTTATCCACCGATCCCTTTTAAAATGATTTCAGCCACTTATTATTTTCCCACCGAGGGTCAACCTTTTATTAGATGTAAGATCCCGATCAATGTCAAACACATGTAACAAAGGAAAATAATAGAAAAGTTGTTTAATGTTTTTATATTAAAATAAGTTGGTGGATATTTCGTTAACAAAACATATTAAAGGAAGACATTTATTAATACAGAATTTAAATCACTATGATTTATTTATGCCGACCTACTAGTATTTTTATTACATAGACAATTTTATCTCTAAAATTACAATGTAATTTCGTATTCAATGAAGCATTTAAAATATTTTGTGTTAGAATAACATACTACATGCTATTCAATCATAAATTTTAAATTGTCTTCTGAATCTCATAATATTGGTTGTAATAATTGTAAATGTCCCTTAAACTTTAGAGTTATTGAATTGTTGATTGAAAAAATACATTCAAAGCTACTCTTATTGAAAAAGGTAGGCACTATTTTTAATGATTTAAAGGTGTTTTAGAGAAATTTATTAATCAAAAATACAATTAGATAAAATGTCCATAGTCTTGAAGAATATTGTAGAGAATTTGAATAATAATTCATGACAATTTCTTTAAGTTAGCCCAGAATTAATTAAAATCTATCAAAAGTCAAAATATTGAAAATGAAATAAGAAATTAAGACTATATATATATATATGTACTTTCCATTTCACATATATTATTCAGAAAAGAATTGGAACAATGTTTAATTTAGTAGTAAATACATGTTTTAAATATCATATTCTTCTTTTTCCAAAAAGAAGACATTGGAGTCCCTCTTATAACATGCGAAAACCATGGTATAGCATCAATACTAATTCCCCAAAAAAATCTAAGTTATACTACTAAGTACACTGTTTAGCAATTTCTAATCACAGTACGTAGCAATTTCTATTCATTATTTTGTTTCTCAAAAACTTCTTTCAGTTTTTTCTTCATCTCACTCCCCTTAATTGTATTCCATTGGACTATCTTTTACTTTAGGGGAAAAAGTTGGACAACCGAAATTAGTGATCAATGACATCGGTTAGTGAAACTTTTCATCAACAATCACGCCCGCGCTTTATCAAAACAAAAACAAAAACAAAAACAAAAAACAATCACGTCAACGAGACTACATGCATTTGAATCGACATTGTTTCTATTGATAATATATACCTTAAGGTGCCTCTCTATCCCGTCCAACTCCCATGACTTGATTTTACAATGAAATATTTTTCCATCTTATTCACCAATCAACGGAGACTACATGCATTTCTCGAAACAAATAACTTTTATGCATGGAGCCATGCTAAATTCAATATACTACTATATAGTGACGTCAAACACATGGGAACGCGATGGTGATCTGATATCTGTATATTCTGGGTATTTGGGGAGACTTATTAAAAGCCTACGAACACATAATTCTGTAGTCATCAAATCATCATAATATTGGAAAAAATTAAAGTTTTGCCTGAGTGTCGATTTTTTATTTTCCACAATGTCAAGCTAAGTAGACTGCGTAAAGGCTTCTTTTGATTTTATAATTCGTCATAGACTTTCCTTTTCTTTTTACTTAAAAATCTTTAAAAATAAAACAGATGATTGTTTTTTTTAATTATTATAAAGAACAGATGATTGTTGTGATATTTGGAAAGAACTTTGAAGACTGAAGTAAATTGATAATCTGAAAGTTTTAATTTCACTGATTTCCAGAGGGTCCTAACTAGAGCATAAGTCTGAACCACTGTAAATAGTGAAAATTGCTGCGAAAAAATATAGAAATTCTTTTTTAAAACACGTAAAACAATATTTGCAAATCCTAAAGACGTTTTGGAGGTGGGTTAAAACCATAATCTTCCTTCCCCTTCCTCTTAATATCCGAGTCCCTTAACCTCTTAATTAGGCATTGTTTTTTTTATTTTTTTATAAAGGGTTTATTAATTAGGATCGATTTTTTTTTTTGGTTAAAGGATGAGATTTTTGAAGTTTTGGTGTTTTGATTTTTCTTTAGTACTGATTTTTTTTCTTTTTTTCTTCTAGTTAGCTTGTTTTAATGCACCTTCATTTGCGGTTACGAGTGAATTGGTTGAGATAAGCTTCGGATTATACCACCGAAGAGGAGATATGATCGGATTATGCAAACAAAAAGGATATATGATTTAAGTCGATTTATTTATATTCCTTCTATTTCTCAAAGAGTGTTATTTTAAGGTTTAATTTTTGTTTCACAAATAATATCTTTTATGTTTTCAATGCAGATTTTAAGCTAAATTTCATTTGTATTTCTTTTATTTCATGTTATTAATTAGAAAGAGAAAGTTGTTTAATGTTTAATAAAGAATATAAAAAATTTACTTAATTCTTTTATTATGTGTGAAAGAATGATATTCTTTGAGAAACAGATAGGGTATATATCAACAAAAAGGAAACTATTTTGTTAAATAAAAAAGAGATTTTTTTTTAACTTATATCTTTTAACAAAAAAACATGAATAATCATTTTTAAAGATAATCTCATAAGAATTAAGAAGTCAAAGGAAGAGAACGTCATTATGGTTGGTCAAACTACACTTATTGGTCCTTTTAAATATAATTAATAACTATTGGACTGTTAGAAAAAGAAAACAACTACTAAAGTAAATGTGACCTTTTAATAACCAAAAATAAACAATCATTAGATCCGTTAATATATATGTACTCCCCTAATATAGAGTCGAGATCCGTTTTTTTTTTCTTTGTCGTCATTCGACAAAATGTTTCGTTCATATTTTAAATACACTGAAAACGTTATTGCCCATTTAATAGGATCTCGAGCAAATAATTCAGAATCACAGATACGTATCCATCGTTCTGACCATCAAATTAAATTTGACCCAAAAGATAAAACACGTAGAAAACAGAATCCTTCTTTTCATTTTCATCTATTCCATTTCACACTTTTTCTGTGGAATAAATTTGTCTGCTACGAATCTTGCAAGATTCTTTCTTGCAAATAAAAAAAAGTTATCTTTTTGGAGTGTGAGCAAAAAAAAAGTTTCATTCTCGAAATTGAGGAAGAAGAAAAGTACAAGGTGTTCAGAGGCAGAGACAGAAGAACTAACTGAAGAACTAATAGATTCTTGTCGGAATCATGGTCATGGATACGACTGAGGCTAGGAACCGTAAAGTTATTGCAAAAGAACAGCTCGATCTCGAAATCCCTGAGACTGCTCATCAGATTAGCAGCGGTTCGGACATCTTATCTCTTTCTTTTTGGATTTTTTTTATATTTTATTACTGAAAAATATTGTCCTGTTTTGTTTTTTTTCGTTCTTTTTGGTTGAATCGACTTTGTCGTTTATTGCGTGATCTCGAGCTTTTTGGAAGAAAAGGTTTATTTTGTCTTTTGGATAATTAAAAGTGTACTCAATTGTGGAATGATACTTCTTTTTCATTAATTTTTTTCCTGAGAAATAATTACACAGATAGGGAATGAGAAGGATCGATTAGCTTTTTGTCTTCTTCATCAGATTCACTAGTAATAGTTTTCTTGATTTCACACATAAGTCGCTGATGCATGCATAGCAAGTGTAGTTAACATTCAAATTTCAGCTACTGAAACCTGAAATGATGACTGCTTTCCAAAAGATATTTGATATTGGTGGTGCCCTCTTGTGAATAATATTGTCTTTGATGATTTTGGCACTGTCCTAATGTGTAAAATGTTGTCTTTGATTTAATGGATGCCTTCTTGTGAAAAATGTTGTCGTTGATGATTCAAGAATGTGAAAATTCGATATGGAATTCAAGTTTCTTGATTTGTTTCTATCTTTCCCTATGGTTTTTAGCTTAGAAAACTTGAATTCAAGTTTGCTATGTAGACTCTGTCTTCTTTTGCTTATATTACTCTGAATATACAGTTGGGATGAAAAATGAATGGAATACATAGTATACAAACATTCGACAAGCAATCTATTCAGTGTTGCATTTGTGTGTAAGCTTTTAACTGTTGATTAATTGTACAGATTCATGGTTTCAAGTAGCATTTGTTTTAACAACCGGTATAAACAGCGCCTATGTGTTGGGATACTCCGGGACAGTCATGGTTCCTTTGGGTTGGATTGGTGGTGTGGTTGGTCTCATTCTTGCTACCGCAATCTCCCTTTACGCAAACTCTCTTATCGCCAAGCTTCATGAATTTGGTGGCAAAAGACACATTCGCTATAGAGATCTCGCAGGCTTCATCTATGGTTAAAAAAGCACACTCATCTCTTTCGCATTTTTCTCTGTTAATTTGGTCCTGAAAACATTTCGGTTAACAAGAGATTGTTTTTGCTTTGATTGATCAGGTAGAAAGATGTATCGTGTTACATGGGGATTACAATATGTCAATCTTTTCATGATTAATTGTGGCTACATCATACTTGCTGGTTCCGCCTTAAAGGTACTACAATAAATCAATATAAACCACCGGGTTTGTTGCGAAAAATCCGAAAGTCAGCTGACTGCAAAATGTCATTTGGTTCTGCTTTTGCATTGTGTAGGCTGTTTATGTACTTTTTAGAGATGACAGTTTGTTGAAACTGCCTCACTTTATAGCCATCGCGGGTGTTGTATGTGCGATTTTCGCAATTGGTATTCCTCATTTATCAGCACTTGGAATCTGGCTAGGAGTTTCAACAATCCTCAGCTTGATCTACATTGTTGTTGCAATAGTTCTATCAGCTAAAGATGGTAAAACTTTCTTGATGGAATAATCCTTACAGATTTCATTTAAACCAAAAAACTATACTGATTTTTTCACCATTATATTTTTTGGTAATAGGTGTAAATAAACCTGAAAGAAATTACAACATACAAGGATCATCAGTAGACAAAATATTTACCATTACAGGAGCAGCTGCAAATCTAGTTTTCGCATTCAATACGGGAATGCTCCCGGAAATACAGGTCAGTCTCATCGATCAATCTTTTATTCATGCTTCTCTGTTTCTTGACACTAATCTTTGATCTTTGTACAATGATTAGGCCACAGTGAAGCAACCGGTGGTTAAAAACATGATGAAGGCTTTGTATTTTCAATTCACTGCTGGTGTTTTACCGATGTATGCTGTTACATTCATCGGTTATTGGGCTTATGGGTCATCGACATCGACATATCTGTTAAACAGCGTCAGTGGACCTCTCTGGGTTAAAGCACTAGCTAACATTTCGGCTTTTCTCCAATCCGTTATCTCTTTACATGTAAGTTTCTCTTCCTCAACCGCTACTTATACCTCAATTATTATAATTTTTAAACGTCAATTCTGCATTTGTGGTCATAGCTTTGATGAAATATTGCCACATTTAAAACAAAAACGTATAGTATCTTCAATTCTTTTATACAATATTTTAGCAAAATGTTTGTTTTTGTTTGACGTTTACATTTACAATTCTTTTTTCTAACAAACAAAATAGTTGTGCGTAGGTTTATCTGTTTTACTAGTGTGTGCTTTCACCAAACGAAACCACAACTATAAAAACTTTTAAACAAACACACTATAACAACAACAAAGGTTTTGTACAAAATGCTAAATATTATGGTCCCATTTGGAAAAAAAAAACATACTATTATAACATGTGAACGCAGACACAAAATAATTGAGGGCATATTGAGTTTTTGCGTCTTAAACCTAAGCTTAACCTTTTTTTTGTTTGTAGATTTTTGCAAGTCCGAGTTATGAGTATATGGACACAAAGTATGGAATCAAAGGAAGTCCATTGGCATTGAAGAATCTGTTGTTTAGAACAGTAGCACGAGGAAGCTACATCGCGGTGAGCACTCTTCTCTCTGCGCTTTTGCCATTTCTTGGAGATTTCATGAGCCTCACGGGAGCAATTAGCACATTCCCTCTCACATTCATATTAGCGAATCACATGTATCTTGTGGCGATGAACGATAAGCTTAGTCCAATGCAAAAGCTATGGCATTGGCTTAACGTTTG
Source organism: Cardamine chenopodiifolia (assembly GCA_963922655.1). NCBI lineage: Eukaryota > Viridiplantae > Streptophyta > Magnoliopsida > Brassicales > Brassicaceae > Cardamine > Cardamine chenopodiifolia. The sequence goes on from OZ000463.1 coordinate 15,854,699, forward strand.
CTTATTTGGGTTAATGTCTCTTGCTGCTGCTATTGCTGCTGTTAGACTCATCGCTGTTGACTCCAAGAACTTCCATGTTTTTGCTGATGTTTAGTTAAAAGTCTTCTTCGTTTGTAGTTTTCGACATTGTTGACTCTTTGTATACCATAAAGAAAAAAGTTGTTATCCTTTTCTTTTCTTTTTTTTCCTTCAATTGAAAGACGATTTCTAAATCCTTTTGTTTTTCTGTTTGGTTCAATCGGCTAAACAATGATTCTTCTATTTTTGTAGTTTGGATTTGAAACGATGAAATTAAAGGGGTTACTAGTTGTATAAGATAAACTCGTTTGTAATGATCATTTTACAATCTAAAACATGCAAAACTCAAGTCCGGTTAAATTACATTGTTACGTTAATATGATCACTCTGTAGTAATTTTTAGCAAAACCGTATTTGGGCCATAGTATTGGGCCAAATATTTTAAGATAGCCACATAAAGACCCAATAGTTTCGTACTGCGCTTATTTATGAATCCATATAAAGTGTTGACCTAACATCGAATACTAGGGCTTTTTTCTGTAGTTGGCTCGCCGGCAAAAAAGAAGCTAAGTGGAAGAAGACAGTTGCAGGATTGAAAATGAAGGGACGTCAAGGAGAGAGAGTTAGGTAATTAGGGTTTCGAATTTGAAACAGATTTCTCTATCTTTCAGGTGAATCTCCGATACGAGTTTCTTCATTAGTGGTTAATTTTATGACGAAATCTGCGTTTTTGCTGTTTGCAGATTGTATGTTCGTGGAACAGTCCTCGGCTACAAGAGGTACTTTGAATTTTTCCGTCTTAAGCTTTAATTTAGTCGATGTTAGTTTTATTGGGATTGGGAGATATATTTATTAGTTTTGGATATCAACAAAGATCTCTATGAAAGTATGCAATTTTGATTTCTAATGCCATGGAAATGAGTTTTCCTTAAGAGATTTGCACAATCATCGATTCTGCTAAATGATATAGTGTAAAAGCTCGCATATTTTTAAGTCAATGTGTAATTTTTACTCCATTTGTTTAGATGATACATTTTGTGCTATTGTATGCAAATTTTTTGCTAAAGATCAAATTTGTAGAAGTTGTTTAGTGGTTTGGTTGCTTATATATAGCGAATTAAAGCTTGAGTACTAACTATCAAGTAACTTTTCAGGTCCAAGTCGAACCAATATCCCAACACTTCTCTCATCCAGATTGAAGGTGTGAACACTCAAGAGGAGGTTAATTGGTACAAAGGCAAGCGCATGGCTTACATCTACAAAGCAAAGACGAAGAAGAATGGCTCACACTACCGTTGCATTTGGGGTAAAGTCGCCAGGCCTCATGGTAACAGTGGTGTTGTTCGTGCTAAGTTCACATCAAACCTACCACCTAAATCCATGGTACTTTGTTATCTTGGAACATATGATCAGTAATATAAGTGCTTTTACTTATGCAATGCATCATTTTTATTGTTCTTTCAGGGAGCTAGAGTCAGGGTCTTCATGTACCCAAGCAACATATGAGGTAGCACTAAACATAAAATTTTGTAGCTTAATACTAATTTTCAATCTATTTTTGATCCTTTAATCCCATTTTCCGTGTCATTTATTTAAGTATTAATCATTAAACTATACTAGGGATAGTATAGATTAAACATTTTGTTTTTGCTTTTCTCATGTCCTAACCATGTCAATTGGGATGTACTTTAATTGAAAGGTTGAGCATCGTAGTTAAGAACAATTTAGACTCGTGGATTCTGATTTGACTTCGTAATGCAGGAGGGTAGATTCAAGCTCTGGGTATCAGTTTCAGAAGGAAGCACCATTATCATTTCTCAGAAGCTGTTGTTTATCCTTTAATCACTTTTATCCTAGACTCTGTATCGGTTTTGATCATCTCTAGACGAAGTAACATTTATTTTTCTTGAGATGATATAATTTTGATTGATTTCAGAAAATTAATGATGCAGTCATTTCCCAATGTGATTTCTTTTCTTTGTTCGATTGTTCTGTTCTCTGCATTCTGAGTGTAAAAAAATATTGAAGGAATGAAGGCGTTCCTAATTGGGTTAAATGGAAATATCAGGACTTTTTCGTGGTTGAAGTGTATAGTTTATACTTGCAATTATTAAGTTCCAACTGTTGTGATATATCACGTGAATCAATATTTATGTCTTCGAAAGTGTTTCAAAATTTCAATAGATAACTTTATGGTCAGAAACATCTGGGACTGTGACACCAGGACCAGATTTTTGGTCTTGGACACCTCCTGAAAGTACTGAAATAAGTTCAAATATAAATGGGGACTTGCTTGCTGTTGAAAAGCCGGCTGAGTTTCCAACTTTGCCAAATCCTGTATTGGAGAAAGACTATTCAGTAGATTCTCTTTCGATACCTTATGAGAGTATGCTTTCTTCTGAAAGACATAGCTCTACTATCCCACCTTTTGAGTCTTTGATCGAGGTTCGAAAAGAGGAAGAGACAAAGCCCACCTGCTCTGCTGAGACATCATCGGCAGAACATGATCTTGATATCATATCTTCAGCAAATGCGGAAGAAGCGGCTGTGTTCGTGATAGTTTTGATGAGTCTTCAACCTATGGAGTTAGTGAAAACGGATTGAAGTGGCGGAAGCAAACGGGTGTAGAGCAAAGAACTGATGGCGTGGTTTGCAGGTGGACTATGACACGTGGGGTTACTGCTGATGGTGTTGTTGAGTGACAGGATAAGTATTGGGAGGCTTCTGATGATTTTGGTTAAGGAACTTGGTTCCGAGAAATCAGGACGTGATGCGGCTGGAAACGTGTGGCGTGAGTTCTGGAGAGAGTCTATGATGCAGGTCAGTGTACAAGTAGTTATTGTATAGAAATCTTAAAAGTGAGCCACTTATCTGCAATACTGTAGACTGTTTAAGACGTAATTTGAATTATGTATTACAGGAGAATGGTGTTGTGCATATGGGAAAAACTGCAGACAAATGGGGAAAGAGTGGAACAGGTGATGAATGGCAAGAGAAGTGGTGGGAGCATTATGATGCTACTGGAAAATCGGAAAAATGGGCTCACAAGTGGTGTAGCCTTGACCGCAACACACCATTTGATGTTGGCCACGCTCATGTCTGCCATGAGAAGTACTCAAAAACCTCTTTTCTACATAATAAAACCACCAATAGTATAGTCCTCACAATATTATCAAGCTCTTTAACACTAGTCGAATATTTCTCCTTCAATATATACACCTTATATTGTTGAACATCAAATCAAATTATATCCTACTGAAAATTCATTAGCTTTTCATATTCTTTAGGATTCTCTATAACATTTAGAGCCTAGCCTGCGAGCATTGGTTAATCACACTCCTAGCTCGTCTTCAGAAAATGTGTAGTTCTCTTCTGTTCTGTTAAAACAGCTCTGCATCTGTTAAGGAAACAAGAATTGAAACTACTGTGACTAAATAACATGAATGTAAATTGTTTATAAATCTGTTCTTGATTGGTTTTCATCAGGTGGGAAGAGAAGTATGACGGGCAAGGCGGAAGCACAAAGTATACCGACAAATGGGCAGAACGGTGGGTAGGGGACGGTTGAGACAAATGGGACGAGAACTTTAACCCGAGCGCTCTAGGAGTGAAACAAGGTGAGACTTGGTGGGAAGGTAAGCACGGTGATAGGTGGAACCGGAGTTGGGGCGAAGGTCACAACGGATCAGGATGGGTTCACAAATACGGGAAAAGCAGCAGTGGGGAACACTGGGACACACATGTACCACAAATAACTTGGTATGAGAGGTTCCCTCATTTTGGCTTCTTCCACTGTTTTGACAACTCTGTTCAGAGCTGTTAAGAAGCCATCTGATATGTCCTAGAAAATCAAAGACAAAAGCAATAAATAAATACCGTGGGAGGACAATCAGAATTGGCCTACACTTTTAGAGTAGTTTATCAAGTGCAATGTACTTATCACTTGTAAATTATTCGATGCTTATTAATGGGTCTTGCCTAAGTTTATTTGATAATGTAGTCATACACAAAATCTGATTAAAATTTGGTTACTCAACAAATCATCACTTGCTAAGTTGAATTTTGAAAAAATATTTTTGTGGACAATAAGATAAAACTGGAACATATTCAGAAAGAGCAAAGTTATATGAAACAGATAATTAAACCCTTCATTTGGTAAATATACAGTAAGGTAAAGAACACACATTTTCGTAATATTTCAATTTTTTTATTGTAACCTATAGTCTTCAATATTTTGGCTGTTAGAATTCTAAAGTATAATTAAAAAATAGTGAGAGGAGACGCCAAAGTGGAACCCCACTAGATAAAAATAAGGATTTTACCCAAACCTCCAATATTCTTATTCCTCATCTGTATTGTCTTCTTCTTCCTCCTCAATCCTCATCATCGTCTTGGTCGTCACATAGATCCTCCATTTTCGTTAGTCGACGATAGATAAACGTAACATTTCTCTCTTTAAAAAAGTTGACTTTTTCATCCTGCATCGCTCAATCATTCTTTGTATTTTGCAGTTTCGTTGGAGGATCAGATCTTGATACGACTCAGCTCGAGAGGTTACTAGATCCGTCCTTTGTGATAAATTTTCTCGAGGTTTGCAGTCTCATTAAGATCGGCGTTTGTCTTTCTCTCCGATTACAGTTTGGGTTTCTTCTGATTTGATCACTTAACCTTCGTCTGGAGATACAATCTTGTTTCAATTATCAACGGATCGATTTGTTTTTGAGCATTTAGAATCTCTGGGAAAAGAAGTGGGGTTTCTTCTAACATCGCTGTTAATGGATTTTGAAATTTTTAGGGTGAGAAGAAGAAGGTGAAAGGCAAAGGCTTGAAGATGTCTTTTACAGGAACTCAACAGAAATGCAAGGCTTGTGAGAAGACAGTGTACGCTGTGGAGCTTCTCTCAGCTGATGGAGTTGGTTATCACAAGTCTTGCTTCAAATGCACTCACTGCAAAAGCAGGCTTCAGGTCTCTTTCTCCTTACAATCATCTTTTGTATTGCTGCTTTGGCGGAGGAATCAATTTGCAAATTATTCATCTTCTTTGTCTGACCGAATGCCCTTTTTACCTATGAGCAGTTCTTGAGAAAGTAAATGTCTTTTAATGGTTTTTTCAGCTGAGCAGTTACTCGTCCATGGAAGGTGTGCTGTATTGTAAGCCTCATTTTGAGCAGCTCTTCAAGGAGAGTGGTAGTTTCAGTAAGAACTTTCAGTCACGTATGTACTCTTGTTTCTGCTTTGGTCTCATTTTTTCGTTGACCTTCTTATGGTTATCGATTTAATCAGTCTTGAACTTTGTTTCTGCACAGCTGCAAAACCAGCTGACAAGTCAACTCCTGAGCTGGTAAATGTTTCTTTTCTGGCTTGGAGAAAAGCTCATTGGACACATTAATTGACCCTTTCTCTTATTATCCCTTTCTTGGTTTGTTCTCAGACAAGGACACCTAGCCGAGTTGCCGGCAGATTCTCTGGTACACAAGAGAAATGCGCAACTTGCAGTAAAACTGTGTATCCTATCGAAAAGGTTAAGATTAGTTTAAGAACTCTTACATTTTTCATTAACTCAATTTTTAGAACCACCCTTCTGTCCTCTATGATATATGTCGAGATATATATTACAGTGTAGCACAGTTTGATCATTTGCGAGGATTCTCCTGTGTTTTCTCTTTCACTTTGAGATGAATTACATAATCCCCTCAGTTAAGAGAACTTGCAAGGATCATAATGTTCGGTACAGATCCCAGTTAAACCTGTAAAAGAAGACTCCTAACAGATTTTCACAGCTATGGCTTGTGCTTGGTTCTTTAGTAATCCATAGTTTTCTTTTCTTGCTGAAAGTCTTGCATATGAAACACCATGACAAAGCACTTTATGAGATCTTTGAAAGCTATTTGGTCACAAACATCTTTCTGTTTTCGATTCTAACACTGCAGGTAACAGTGGAGAGCCAGACATATCACAAGTCCTGCTTCAAGTGCTCACATGGAGGCTGCCCGATTTCGCCTTCCAATTATGCAGCTCTTGAAGGAATCCTCTACTGCAAGCACCACTTCGCTCAGCTTTTCAAGGAGAAGGGAAGTTACAATCACTTAATCAAATCTGCTTCCATTAAACGCTCCGCAGCTGCTGCTGTCGCTGCTGGTGTACCAGCTGCTGCGGAAACAGAATCTTAGAAATTCAATAATCTCTCTTCCTCTCTAGTTTAAATTTGAAGTTAATTCCAAACTGATTCAGTTTGTTTTTCTTCTTATGTGTCTTTGTGTGTGAGCGTGTAATCTAACCTTTGATGTTATTATCTCCATTAATGTCTCCTAAAGTCTGTATTGTCGTGATTTGGTATCTATAAAATCTGAAACTTTCCTTTAAAACTTAAGTTTCTATATTTTCTCTCTATTGTTGTTAAAGAATGAAACTTGCTTCATTGTGCTTAAGGAGAAAGCCTCTGAATAAAACAGGGGGTCAACTCCGGTAAGACTTTTGATCAAAAAATGTGTAAGAGAGGACACGTGTAGTCACATTAACGTCTGGGTTACGAGTGATGTCTACTGTATCAAATATACACTGTAGCACATAGAATAACTAACTCCTCTAACAGAATCCTCCCGCCCATTCTCACACTTTGTCTTCAACCTTTCGTCTCTCTTGATCAAGTTCTCAGTTTTCGATTTGCGTTTCTCTCTCTAACTTCTGAGAAAGAACGAGAATGGAGAAAATGCACTCTTTCTCCTCTTATCACCAAAGTTGTTTCTATGAAGATTCCACCCGTAAGGCTCCTCGACTCAAATCAAGCGATGATTCGCGCCTTTGCTTACACCAACGTCTCTCTCTTCCTCTCCGTTCCCAATCCTCTAGTTCCTCTCCTCGCTTCAAATCGTTCTCTCGCGATGCGTTGGGTTTACCTCCATGTACTTCCATTTCATCCTCGCACCAAGATCTCAATCATCTCCGTCGGAAACGACGTGAATTCATACTCGCCGGACGTATCTCCGTTTCTTCTCTGTGCGATGCAGAATGTGTAGAGAAATAATCTCTGATAGTGCTTAGCACTAGCCCAAGACCGTAATACCCAAGAGACCCGAAAGAACCAAAAGACCCTCTAAGTATGAAGGAGAAAATGGAAGGACTTGGAAAACTCTTAGAGAAATTAAAAACTTATGAAAAATGACACTCTTTCTTTAAACTTAGCTTTTATTTCACTTTCTCAACTTGTGTTACAAATGGGAGAGGAGAAAGCTATTTATAGGCTCCAAAACTACAAATCTTCTTCTAATCTCTAGAACTCTCTAACATAATATCTAGATTTTTATGTTAAAATTATCTAGATTATTCTACACTAATCCTTAGATATTTATCTAATAGAATTCTCTAGAACACTTAAAGGAGGTGATGATCTTTAAGATATTTCTAGAGACATTCTAGAACTTGGGCTTAATTTTGGGTTTAGACCAATAATGGATAATTGGATTATAAACCCATAATTAAGTTGAATCCAAAATCAAATTTAATTTCAATACTCCCCCTTAAACTTGATTTTGTCAGCCATCCCAAGCTTTGAACGAAGTACCTCGAATTGACCTTTTGGTAATGCCTTGGTGAATATGTCTGCAACGTTGTCTTCACTTCGAACCTCCAAAACTTCAATTGTTCCATCAAGTACCTTCTCCCTTATAAAGTGATGCTCTAACTCAATATGTTTTGTCCTTGCATGAAACACCGGATTGTTAGCCAACTTGATAGCATTTTGATTATCTCCATAGATTGTCACCGGCTTGTTTGTAGGCTCGAACAAATCTTCAAGGAGTCTTCGAAGCCATATACACTCTTGAGCTGCGAGTGTAGAAGCTTTATACTCCGCTTCAGTGGTAGACAATGACAACGTTGCTTGCTTCTTGCTGCACCATGAAACACTTGTGTCTCCACATAAGAACACATAGCCTGAAGTAGATTTTCGGTCATCTAGATCTCTACCAAAGTCAGCATCTGTAAAACCATGAAGAACAATCTTTGTATTGTACTGGTACACCAAACTCATCCCAAGAGTTGTCTTCAATATCTTCTTTGCTGCTTCTAAGTGTGGCTTCCTTGGTGCTTGCATAAACCGACTTACGAGACCTACTGCGAAGGTGATGTCAGGTCTTGTAATGGTTAAGTATAGAAGACTTCCCACAAGAGCGCGATAAGGTCGAGGATCAGGTAGTAATGATCCTTCATCACGTCTAAGTTTGATATTCACATCCATTGGAGTAGTGCGTGTCTTTCTTTCATGTACTCCGAATCTCTCAACAATTCTTCTTGCATAACTTTGTTGGCCAATGAATATTCCATTCTTCACCCTTTCAACCTCTAGGCCAAGAAAGTTATTTAGCTACCCAACTTCTTCATCTCAAACCTAATCGACATATCCTCCTGTAGACGAGCAATTTCAGCTTCATCGTTTCCCGTAATTATCATATCATCCACATAAATAAGAACTACTACGTGGACTCTTCCATTCTTCTTAAAAAATAAAATTGGATCGGAATTTGATGCCCCATAACCGCAAAAGTGAAGATACTGAGCAATCTTACCATACCAAGCTCTTGGAGCTTGTTTTAACCCATACAAAGCCTTCTTAAGCTTGCACACATGATCAGGATGCTCTCGAGATTCAAAACCAAGTGGTTGCTCCATGAAGATATTTTTATCAAACTCACCATATAGAAATGCATTTTTCACGTTTAGTTGCCATAACTTCCAACCAAAGCTTGCAGCTAAAGATAAGAGTGAGCGTATCGTAGTCATCTTCGCTACTGGACTAAAGGTTTCATCATAATCTTCTCCGTACTTCTGAGAGAACCCTCGAGCAACCAGTCTTGCTTTAAACCTATCAATGCTCCCATCTGCTTTCCGCTTTATTTTATACACCCATTTGCAAGACACGGGTTGGAAATCCTTGGGTTTTGGAACTAACGCCCAAGTTTCATTCTTTATGAGAGCATTTATCTCCTCATTCATTGTAGTTTCCCATTCTTGAATTCCTTTTGCTTCTTCATAAGATGATGGTTCATCCTCATCTAAAGAGGCTGCAAAGAAGCAGGAGAAGTTAATGACGAACTCTTCATCTCTAAACCGAGCAGGCCTGACAATGTTCCTTTTTGGTCGTTGATCAGCCAAGGAGTCACGATCTTCCTCCTTTTCTTCTTCTTGGTCATTGCTTCCCCTTTCACCATGCATCTCATTTCCAGAACTTCTACTCTCACTTGGTACTTGGAGAACTGGTTTATCAATCCTGGAGGAACTCGCACCATCTTGCTCAACCAAGACTTGAGGTGGCCCATAAAATGAGGAAACTTCATCAAATACAACATCACGAGACACGATGTATCGATGTGTCTCAGGGTCCATACACCTCCATCCTTTCCTTTGTTCATCATAACCAACAAAGATGCATTTCTTCGCCTTTGCCTCTAACTTTGTCCTTTGAGAGTTGAAAACATGGACGTAGCAAATTGATCCAAATATCCTGAGATGTTTTACTGTTGGCTTCTTCCCATGAACCATCTCATAAGGAGACTTCATATTGTTTGGACTTAGTGGCATTCGATTGATGACATACGCTGCACATTTCATTCCTTCCGCCCATAAGGTTTTAGGTAAATTTTTGTCATGTAGCCAACTTCTATACGTCTCGCTTATGTGTCGGATCTTCCTTTCCGCTACTCCATTTTGTTGAGGTGTATATGGACATCTAAATTCCCTCTTGATACCTTGATCTCGACAAAAAGAGAGAAAATCCTTTGACATGAACTCTCCTCCATTATCCGTCCTTAGAGTCTTGATCTTCCGACCCAACTCGCCTTCCACGTTAACCTTGAATTCTTGAAATCTTGAAAATACTTCTAATTTTTCCTTTACGAAGTAATTCCAGGTGTACCGTGAGAAATCATCAACGAACAACAACATGTATCGAAACCCGGAGTATGAGGATGTTCTCGTTGGACCCATCAAATCGCTATGGATCCTCTCCAAAGGAGCACCGCATCGTGAGGTAGAATTGTCAAATGGAAGCCTATGTGATTTTCCATATTGACAACCTTCACAAAGTTTTCCGTCATCTTGAATCTTCAACCTTGGGAGCCCATTAACCAAATTCTTATTCACCATAACTTTGAGCTTAGTCATATTTATATGACTAAGTCTGGCATGCCATATAAAGGCATTATCATTGGTGCTCATCTTCTCAACATACGAGTTAGAGGCCGATAAAACATATAAGTCTTTCACTCGAGCTCCAGTGTGAACCACATCCACCTTTAATTCTTCTATATTTTTCAGGAATTTAACATCTCTTGGGCCAAACAATACATAGTTACCTGAGTCCACCGCATTTACCACAGAGAGAAGATTCTTCTTTACTCCAGGGACATGGTATACGTTATTGAGAGTAATTGGACTTCTGTTATCTCCTTCAATGACAATTGTCCCTTCCTTCTCAACGTGGTGGATTGAATTGTCAGCGGTAATGATGGCTTCTTTTCTGTCATGACGCTGAAGACTAGAAAATAACTTCTCGTCTCCGGTAATATGATGGCTACAACCAGAATCCACAATCCAATCATTTCCAAGATTTTTAATTTTGGATGTACCTGAAGATGCAGCCTCCACCGTGAAACATTTTCCCCATTCTTCGTCTTCAGTATAACCTTTTGATTTTGCCATATTTGTTTCCTTCAGGTTGACTCGACAATCCTTTTTGAAATGCCCAAGTTTTCCACACCGGTAGCATTTGAACCGCTTCTTTTCTCCCATAGAGGATCTTTCTCGTCCATCATTATTTTTTGCACCACCATCTATGGTTTTTTTTCTGAAACTTTGTTGCCTCCGAGCTACAAAAACGCTACCCGAATCATCATGAATTTTAACTCCTGCCATTTGCATGGCTAGCGATTCTTGCGAAGCTAACAAATTTTCAAACTCCTCCAAGGAAGGTTGTGTAGCCCATCCTTGAACTGAAGTCACAAACGGTGTATACTCGGGTCGTAGACCTCGAATAATAGACCGCTTCAACCGAGCTTCTGAAATGGACTCCTCCGGATTAAGAGTATTAATCTGAGAGCAAAGATTTTTTACCTTAACGAAAAACTCAGAGATAGAAGACTCCCCCTGCTTCGCATTCGCCAACTCATTTTCTAATAATTGTAGCCGAGCCTCATTTTTCTTGTTGAATAGTTGATCTAACGCTCGCCAAATTGAACTGGCAGATATACACCTTGATACATGCTCAAACACTCCTGAGGATATTGACCTCTTCAAAGCAAATTCCGCCTTGGCGTTCTTCCGTGTCCATTCTTTTGTTGCTTCCGCATTTGTAGCATCTCCCGTTGGTGGTGTAGTGCTACTACCACCGACGACATCCCATAAGTCCTCACTCACCAAATATGACTCCATGCATGACTTTCATAACCGGTAGTTAGATTGGTTTAAGATCTCCATTCCCAATCCAACAACACGACCCATTGATTCCATACTTAGAATAAACTTGAGCTCTCTATAACCCCGATCTTGATGAGCACAAAATTAGAATGGCTCTGATACCATGTAGAGAAATAATCTCTGATAGTGCTTAGCACTAGCCCAAGACCGTAATACCCAAGAGACCCGAAAGAACCAAAAGACCCTCTAAGTATGAAGGAGAAAATGGAAGGACTTGGAAAACTCTTAGAGAAATTAAGAACTTATGAAGAAGGACACTCTTTCTTTAAACTTAGCTTTTATTTCACTTTCTCAACTTGTGTTACAAATGGGAGAGGAGAAAGCTATTTATAGGCTCCAAAACTACAAATCTTCTTTTAATCTCTAGAACTCTCTAACATAATATCTAGATTTTTATGTTAAAATTATCTAGATTATTCTACACTAATCCTTAGATATTTATCTAATAGAATTCTCTAGAACACTTAAAGGAAGTGATGATCTTTAAGATATTTCTAGAGACATTTTAGAACTTGGGCTTCATTTTGGGTTTAGACCAATAATGGATAATTGGATTATAAACCCATAATTAAGTTGAATCCAAAATCAAATTTAATTTCAATACATTCATCTATCTCTCGTAGATCTGAGAATTTACAAGATCTCTGTATTAACGACGTTCTCTTTCTTCAACATCGTCCCTACAGCTTTCCCTCCTTCGTCGGCGCAGTTTCAACAACCTAACGGAGAAGTGATTATAAGACCTATTTTGCAATTTCTTGAAAGAACAAACTCATTGTTCTCTTGATCAATCTCTATCCCTACAATATGTATCGGTCTAGCTTCTCAATTCCGATCGGGTGTGCTCTTTTTGAAGAATTCCCTTTCAATTTCAGAGATGATCTCACTACCGGAGTAAGATACCGTAATCTCTTTGATATGATGGTTGATGCTGTGATTAGCAGCTCCATGGCTTTGATGGGGCATGCGAATCTTCCGGTGATTGTGGCGAAGACTGGTTGGCCTAGCTCGGGAATTGATGCTGGTGAAGTAGATGCGACATTGCTATACAGTGAAATGTTCTTGAAAGCTTTGTTAACTCACTTGAGAAGTGGATCTGGAACACCATTGAGGAAAGAAGGTGTCTCAGAGGTTTACATCTTTGAGCTTGTTGAGAAAGATGCCAAGAAAGGGATTAGGAATTGGGAACTTTTGCATCATAACATGACTAGTAAGTACAGCTTTGAGTTGTCGGATGGAGGCAAAGTCAGAAGATACAAAGAGTTTTTGATTAAATTCTTTGTGGACATGGTGATGCTTTATCTGTTGTAGAAGAGAAGAGGTACTGTCTCTGTCTTCTTCATTACTTTCATAAGCATAAGAATGATTGTCTTCTTCATTACTGTCATTGTGAAATCTCAGCTAATTGATTACTACGTGAAAGAGAAGTCAACACTGCGATACACAGGAGGAATGGTTCCTGACGTTAACCAGGTTCGTTCCTCTCTGGCTCTTAAACCGGTTTTTTACTACTGAATGAGGCTTGACTTAACACTTGTCTGTTTTTGGCAGATTATTGTGAAGGAGAAAGGAATCTTCACGAACGTGACTTCTCTTACGGCTAAGGCAAAGTTGAGGCTGTTGTTCGAGGTGGCTCCTCTTGGACTGCTCGTGTTGAATGCTGGCGGATTCAGCAGTGATGGATACAACTCTGTGCTTGAAAAGACCATTGTCAACCTCGATGATAGAACTCAAGTTGTTTATGGGTCAAAGAACGAGATCATCCGCTTCGAAGAAACGCTTAACGGAACATCAAGACTCAAGAATGTTCCCATTGGAGTTACTGCTTAGAACCCATTTAAAACAAATAACTGAAAGAATGTTTATTTTTTCCATAAACCGGATATAATCTACTTTTCCCTTGGGTTATATGAGAAGCAACAAAACTATTAACAAAACTCTTGTTTCCAACAGCAATGGATATCTCTTTTTGAAAATTTGTTTAAATCAACTATCGGGAAAAGAAAACTATAATCCGAAAGTAAAAGAAAAAAAATGTGAAGAGGGCAAAAACAATGTCTAAACTCTAAACCAGGGACTTCGTGTTTGTGTCCCTGAAAGTAGTCCACGTCTTCAGATAATTCAGGAACTCCACAATGAAGATCATATCGGGCGAGATCGTACCTTACACTTGGTCTCTGCCTCGTATTTTTGGCCATCACTTTGACATGACGTTGAGAGGTTTGTTGAACGTTTAAAATGTGTGTCACAAGGCGAAAGGAAAGGCGTCCAATGCCAGCTTGTATCTCCCACTTTCAATTCCAACTCAACCATAGACATATATGTTAGCATGGATTTTGAGTTGGGACTTCCTCGGACTCAACTGGGCAATGATTCTATTTTGTGGTAGTGGATCGTTTTTCCAAGATAACCCATTTTAGTCCGTGTAAGAAGACAACGGATGCGGTTAGTATTGCCACATTGTTTTTCCACGAAATTTATCTCTTTCACGGGTTGCCTATGTCGATTGTGCCGGACAGAGATACGAGATTCCTTAGTCATTTTTGGCATTTTTGTGGAAGTTACTGCGTACTAGTTTGGACATGAGTTCGGCATACCACCCTCAGACAGATGATCAGACGGAAGTGACTAATCGGACTTCTTCGCTGTTTGGTTGGTGATAATATTAAGAGTTGAGATACAAAGCTTTGTCAAGCTGAGTTTGCTCATAATCATGCAACGAATAGAAGTCTCGCTTTCAGTCCTTTTCGAGCGGTCTATGTTATAATTCCACGGTGTCCTCTTGACTTCACGGTATTACCAGACACAACAAGATTTAATGGTCAGGCCATTAACTACTCTATCAGAAATGCTACCTGAAGTTCTGGTTTTCACAGCCTTCGTACCGTCCGACAAAGCATTTTGCCGAGATCTGGGGATGAAATGGAATAATAGCCATCCGATTAAATCCTCTGAAGACAACGACGGAGATAACACATACGCCGTCGTGTCGAGGATCATGGGTTTCGCGGTGGTTCCATACAAAGTGGAAGAAGAAGACATAAATGATGAATCGTTGAGTGGTTTCAACTTGAAGATTTGGAAGAAGAGAAATGGTGGTGGACTAGTGGTTAATGGAGTGGTGACGGAGAAGATGGGGTTAAAGAGAGGGAAGATCATCGTACACACTATGGATGGTGTTATAATGGATTCTGGTTTTGCAGAGTCCGTTGCTTCTTCTACTTCTCAAGAAGACGAAGATGAGCCATAGAATAAGAAGAAATTTTGTAATTTTTGTTAAAGAGACACAAAAAATATCAAATTGTCATTACTCAAAGATGTTTAATTTTGTAACAAGCTCGAAGGAGGCAAGGAGGAACAAATATATATTTTAGAGAACATCAACCAAAAACTTAAGACTATATTAATTATAAAAACAAATGAATTGTGCATTTTAAATTTTAGCGAGTTGCCTGCTAAAACCAACAAATATGAAACAAACAAAATATAATCGCCGAAATACTAACAACTATAAAACCAATGGGGCCTAGAGACTACTTTGAATGCTAATAAGAACTCAATAAAGGTTTGGTAAAAAAAATCAATAATAAAGTTTAACATTTTATCTTCGGAAAACTGTATAGTTGAAATCATAGTTCATCCTATCTATATATGATCAATGTTACAAAATCCAATATAGACGGTCGTATAAACACCTGTTAGATGTTGTGCTAGGGTATTTACTATTTTGTATCGAATTTCACTAGTGGATTATATATTATGCCACCACCTAGTTATCCAATCAGAATCATAATTGAATGTGTTTTTTTTCTTATAATTACAATATTTTTTTACATTACCGTAACAGAATTTTTTTTCCCTTGTCGTTCCATTTAACATTTAAGCTATTTCCTAGAAACCAACATGTGAAGAAATAACTGAGAAAAAAAAACTCAAGTGGGACCCACATTTTAACCTAAGACAGTTTACCACGTCAACATGGAATCGGGAAAACGTCCAGATCGTGGTTATGAAGCTAACGTGGATGGTTGAGATTGTTACACGTGGCTCTATGGTCTTCTAATACGGTGCGCCGCGCAGCACAATACCCTTCGTCTCTGATCTGCGACAATACGCCACAAGTAGAGAAAGACGATGAGTAAAAAAGAAAGAAGAGAACAAAAATGACTAAGTCGACTCGCTCTTGACACGGTTGACCTGAGTCGCCTTTCTCTTCTTTAATTATCGGCGTATCTGTGTTTTGGAAACCTGAATTCGTTGTTTTAGATGGGAGGAGGAGATGTTTGTAAAGAGATGGGAGGCTGTTCATTAGCGTATCGCCGTGGAGATCAGAAATTGCGGAAGTTAGTGACGGCGAGGAGCACTAAGTTTCTTCTATTTTGTTGTATCGCTCTCGCTTTGATCACACTCGCTTGCCGATCTTCTCGGCCTTCGGCGATCGGCTGGGTTAACAGTTCAACCGCCGTCGCAGATCGGATCTCCGGATCAAGGTGTGTAGAGTATACTATCTTACCTGCAAGTTTTACTAAACGAGTTTGATTTGGATCAAGGTGTCTAAATTTGATTTGGATCTCTAAATGGTAACTGTTGGTGAAGACTAGATGATATATTAGGAAAGTAATATATGATAAATGCTATTAAAAGAGAGACTCCTTTGACCTTTTTCTTTTTCAAATCAGTTCTTATATTTGGTTGTTTTAGATTAAGGAAAGCATCCACTGTGTTTATTTTCTTCATTCATTGCCTTGAAAATGATAATGAAACTGGAGATTCTCATGCTGCCGGAGAACTTTTAATTGCTGGTTTTGTAGCCAAATGTTCTTTTTTTTGTTTGGTTGGATTTTAGTTGTGTTGATTCTTATGCTCCTTGCACTTGGTGAATTTATGGATAAATGAATGCAGAAGCTACAGAGATTATGTGATTTGTAGACTGTCTCGTATAACCAATAGCAAATGATTTCATAATCTTTCTATGTTAAGTTGGCGACTAGTGTTATAATTTTTGTGAATTTCAATCATAGAGGTATTCAACTCACCTGACATGGTACTTTACTATTTTTGAATAGTTTGATCCCGAGCGTGAAAATTGTATTGCAAGACTTACCTACTACCTGTTGGTTTAATGCCTGGAGTATACAATTTGTTCTACGCTTTTGTATAATCAAAGATGGATATGTAGGTGTGTGCGCAGATTAGGACACATGGAGTAAATGTATTTCTAATTATGTAGTTGGCCTTTTGCTGTTGGTTAGACCACATAGTTTTGTTCTTTATTGTCTAAGTTGATTAGATTTCTTATCAAATCTGCAGGAAAGGTTATACACTTCTGATGAACACGTGGAAGAGATATGATCTCTTAAAGAAGTCTGTTTCCCACTATGCGTCATGTTCTAGGCTTGATTCGATCCACATTGTATGGAGTGAACCTAACCCTCCAGCAGATTCTCTTAAAGAGTATCTTCAAAATGTTCTGAAGAAAAGGTCACGCGATGGGCATGAGGTTGAGCTAAGATTTGATATAAACAAAGAAGACAGTTTGAACAACAGATTTAAAGAAATCAAAGACTTGAAAACAGATGCTGTCTTCTCAATAGATGATGATATCATATTTCCTTGTCAAACGGTAGATTTTGCATTCAACGTTTGGGAGAGTGCTCCGGATACAATGGTGGGGTTCGTGCCCCGTGTGCATTGGCCTGAAAAATTGGTATGTCACTTTTTTTTTTTTTGAATATATACAAGGGGCTTCTTTATCAAATAACAGTACCAAAATAGCAAAAATGCATTCTCTTTAAGTTGTTATTAGTGACTCTTTCACTGATCTGAATCATAGGTCTCCCATTATTCAAGGAGTTAATCATGTGTCTCTCCATCCTTATGTTTTAATAACTATGTACATGCTGTTTGAAATTGGTTATTTCGTCTTTCTTTGATTATTTGAAAAAACTTGCTGTAATACACGAAATCAGAAAGACTGACTTCAACTTTCTGCAGAATGATAAAGGCAATTGCTACACCTACAGCGGATGGTGGTCTGTTTGGTGGAGTGGTACCTATAGCATGGTACTCTCAAAGGCAGCCTTCTTCCACAGAAAGTATCTTAGCCTTTACACAAATAGCATGCCAGCATCAATCAGGGAATTCACAACTAAGAACAGGTTCCTTATCACTTTCATTATCTCTTTGTTTTTTTCGTATCTCTGGTTTTGACTTGTGATTAAAACGTACCCCACCTTAAGCAGGAACTGTGAAGATATTGCAATGTCATTCCTCGTTGCAAATGCTACAAACGCTCCTGCTATATGGGTTAAAGGTAATACTCGACCACAGGCAACTCTTAGAACCCATTTATTGCCATATGCTTCTGATAACCTTTGATGATGAAGAGCAACCCTCCTCTTTTGGCCTGTTTTTTAGGTAAAATATATGAAATCGGTTCAACAGGAATTAGTAGCATAGGAGGGCACACAGAGAAAAGAACACATTGCGTAAATCGGTTTGTGGCAGAATTCGGGAAAATGCCACTGGTCTACTCTTCTATGAAAGCTGTGGATAGCCGCAATTTATGGTTCTGGTGATTGCTGCTTCCGTAAGGTGATGCATTTGCGCTTTCTCTTCCACTACTTACCACTCTTCACGTTCTAGCTATTCACGGGTTTGATGCAAACTGAGTGTAAAAGAGAGAAGTGAGAGAGAGTGTTTATAATTGGTAGCTTATGGTGTAGAAGCTTACGAAGAGATAGAGTAGCCTAGTGTATGGTGTACCCTCATTGTACCTTTGTAACATTTCTTGTAACATCTGATTTTGTAAAAATCTCGTTTGGTGCTAAAAAAATGAATTATATATTATTATATTCAAACTGAGCGTTAAATGTTTCCAAAAAATTAAGTAGTGTTACATTTGTGGATAGTGTTCGTTTAAGTCGTTGGTGTCAGTGTCTTCCATTGCATCCCAATTGGCTCCAGAATTCTCCCAGAAAAGTCTTTGCAGCGTCTAGGCTCGGGTAATACGTTGGCTCCATAAACACCTGTGTCAGCGAGTCACACGACTCGTGACTAGCCGCCGTTCTATTCGCGTTCGCCTCCGCACTCCCCATCATCACCGCCACTAATTTCTGGTAACCGAAGAAGAATCTCTTCGCCGCTGACTCCACCGCCTGCATCCCTTGCAGCAAATGGATCTTCTCGTACTCCGTCTTCCTCGAGTAAAGCCTCATCGCCGCCTCCTGCAACCTCGGACCACCGGTAGGGTCCACCTCGACCGCAAGGACAGCTGGCACTTTCTGTCTCAGCTCTTTCGACATCTTGGCCATCTCCACTAGCCCCTTTGACCTGAAACAAAACGCGCCGTTTTGGGACGTTGATTTGATCTGTAACTGTTTCTTCAGCTTCAAGAAATCTTCAGGATCCATCAAAATGTGGAGATCCTCGACCTCAGTCAGAAGCTTCCAGATTCTCTCCAGCAAGTACACGTCGGAAGAGGCTTTTTCAAATTTCCCCTCTTCGATTCTCGAGGCGATTCGATTTAAGAGGTTCACGGAAACGTAAATCCACGATTCGAGAATCTGGTGAATAGTGTAGAGCATTTGATTCTCTTGATTCTCGATGTGATCGGAGTAAGGATTGTTCTTGAGGCTGTGTAGTTCTTCCGGGCGACAAACGGTGTCATATCGGAGATACGGTTTTCCGGCGAGGTTTGGTTCTCCTAAGCCGAGCGTATACTTACACTAACGCATCTCATTCTCGATCGTACACAAGATCTTCTTCCCAACGCTCTCCGATGTTCGACACGTGGCGATCTCCGGAAGCAAACTCAACGAGCTCCAGCCATTGCTGACCGGAGCCGCCGCTGATACACTCTCATCGTCGTCGTCTTCATCCTCGCAGATTGCCGCCACGATTTTGATCTGGCTTGTGGCGAGCGAATCCAACCGTCGGATCCACTCGCGGCGGTTGATGTATGGACGTGTTTCCGAATCAACGGCCAGGATTAAACGGAAAGTGATCTCTAGAGCCTGTAGAGCTGGTTTGAGGACAGGCTCGGAGACCCAGTGAGAGAAATCAATAGAGGACCAGAGGTTTCTGAGTTCCGGTAACCGGAGGTAGAGCTCGTAGGCGGAGGAAGAGGAGATTGGAGAGGAGACGGAGAGCTTAAACGGCTCGGGAATGGTGACGTGGAGCTTGGGAGATGCCATATTACTTTGCAAATCCAAATCAGCCATTTTTTGAAATTAACGAATTTATTGTTTGATGAATATATATACATAAAAATGGGAAGAGATTAATGTAGTTATATATAGATAGAAAATATGAGAGAAGTTTAGGAAACGGATAGGAAAAAAAAAAGGAAAAAGACGTCATTATGTGGAAAATCACACAAACGTTTGAAAGTCAACGTACAACAACGGCTGTTTCCTGTCTTTTTCTTTTTTTTTCTTTTTATTATTTTGGAATAAGGAAACTTTTAATTATGTATTAACGAACACAATCATTTTATACGGTACGTTTTCCTTTGCTTCTACGGAATTATTCAAAATCTTTCTTGATATAGAAATTTTATTTTCTCTTTATTCGGACTATAAGTATATGGATAATGAATCCTTTTTATTTTTACTACATAAATTTTGTTAATGACCTACTATATATATTGATTTGTTCCATAAAAGGTATTGAAAAGATGATTAATTTAAAGCAACTATGAGATAGTTAAATTTAATAGTTTTAATTTTAAAATTTATAATTGCATAGTTTAGATATTGTTTGTTTATCATTACATATATATATATATATATATATAGTTGTAACAAATCGGATATTCACGTTTAATATTTTATCTTGTAATTTACTCCATTCTTTATAGCACACATTGAATTTTAGAATTTGTTTTATCTTGTAAATTCCGATTATCAGATTTTCTAACGCGGATCAATAGGGGAAATGGATCAAATTGGATACTTTTTAAAAGTATTGATACTATGGATATTTTGTCAAACCTTATATAAGGAATTAAATTAAGTGAAATAAAATAAGAGGACACTGAGGTTGGTCGGAATCCGTTTCGATGGCTCTAAGGACTTTGGGAAGAGAGTGGAACGGGTCCTAGCTAGCCTTTGACTTTGGTCTTCTTTTTTCCGTATCTATATCCCGTTTGTGTAAAAGTTCAACATTCCGAATGTTACGTTCCGATAAATAAAATCTATCTTTTTTTCTGTCGGTGTAATCGTTTATGTATTAGTTGGAAGGAAAATAGTACTATTTGATTTGGTTATTAAAAACATTAATTTTAACCATATCTTCTTCAAAGATAAAATCTTTGAAAGTTATTTTGTTCTTATCGCATACTTGAAGAAAAAAAGATAGGCCTTTGAAAATTATATGCAGCTATACCAAATTTGTATACCTAGTTAATATAGAAGGTTTAAAACTTCTATCCAACTAAACTTTATCACATATTTTTAACATTAACTGTTTCTAAATATAATAAATATCCGTTCTTAATTGATAATTACTTTTAGAACCCTAGAAACTTGTCTATATCAACTAGTTTTAACATAAAATATTTTGTTTTTGTAATATGTTTTTTTAATATATCATATTATCAGAAAGTAAGAGTATGACCGGCGCGGCGCCATATACTTTTATCGTAATTTAGAGTGATTTATGGAATTATGGTAGACATCGATATAATGGTTTGGAATTCGAATTTTAGATTCGGATTAAAATAAAATCTGAGTTCTATTTAATGGATTTATATATTTATTATTTAATAAAATAATTTTAAAATTCTAGATTGGGTTTAATTCGGATTTTGTCGGATTCGTTTTGATTCGAGTTTAACATTTAAAATTCTCTAAAAATTCAAAAAATTTAGTTTCGATCGGATTCACATTCAAATTCGGATTTTTTCACGAGTAGAATTTTGTAAGTTTTTTCGGATTCGAATCAGATTTGTGTATATACATACAAAACTTACATACAAAACTTGCATTTATAAAGGTTTTCAGATAAAATCTTTTAATTAATGTATTTTCTCATGACTAATTATGTGTTTATTGGTTTTTGAATATCGTAATGGGTATCGGATTTTATATGATAAATGCGGATCCGAAGAAACACTTTCCAACAAAATAATTTGTCAGATTCGAATTCAATGTCAAATATATTTTTTTGGAACGAATTTAGATTAAGTGATCGAATTCAGTTTTTTTTATTCAATACTAGTGAAAACCTTAGAAATTAGATCTTGACTACACGTTTACTTAAATAAGAGTGTAACTTGGTTCAATCTAGGAAAAATTTGGGAATATATAATTTTCTTTAATCCCTTGACTTTGAATTTAACCAACGAAGAAAGAAAGAAGAAATATCTAGATAGACAAAGAAAATCATTGCATAGCTGTTGTGATTTGTGAACATAAGTCATCGACAAAATCTGCGGTGATAGAAACGAATGGATACGTGCGTATTCAATTGAACATCAGTTATCGAAATTGGAGAGATCATATGGAACAATCAGCCACCTCCCACCTGTCGTCGAGACAATATACTAATTACTAAAGGTTAGTTGTATAGTCGACGCCTCAACAATTCCATTATATACACGTACACATAAGATGATGTCACACATCCGTCTCATGACGTAGCACTTCGCATTATTACGTTTTGTGTGTCGATTTTGGTTACCTAAAGTATGTCACAAAACTTACACTGTTGAAATTATAGTATATATCTCAAGATAGAGTTTAGGTTGTAACTAAATGTTCTGGAACCGTACATTTTGAACAGAATATTTAAGCATATGTTTCACGGATATTGAAAGAATATTAAAACACGTTATAATTTCAGTGAATATTGAAAAACCAACAATATGAATAAAATATTCTTAGCGTAATTTTGTATCATCATGTGCATTGTGTGTGTTTACCAACAGAAGAATGAGATGGATGTGTTTGTAGCTTAGCTAGCTACTCATAAGGACATATCTTATCTTCCTTTTACGATTAAGATGACTCTTTCCAACTTTAATTTATGTCGCTTTCCTAGCCTACTCGTGTCTCTCACTATAACGATCCGGTTATTATCCAAATCTTTATAGCGTTAGTGATTAGTTTTATTAATATTTGTAATAAAATAACTCAATATCCTTAAAACATTTTCAAAACATTTTGAGTTCATAGTACACTATGTTAGCATATGATATGACTAGAAGCTAGGTGCCATATTTAACTATGATAATCGTTATGCTCTTTTATATTGAAAACAAAAGATAATACTTAAATTTTCAAAAAAAAAACTACAATATTCATTTGAATTTGGTGGATCTTTATGTTGACGCGTAGGTTCCGGTGTGATAAAAAAATATCATGAGATTTTACGTGGAGAAAACATAGCTGACTTCAACTAGGACCGGAGGCCGACGAATCAGGTTGCGCGTTAAAAAGCAACAGTGATACTGTCCTCAGTATTTAATGCCACGTGGTGGTACCAAACCGAGTTGACGGCTGGAACCAGATAGCCACGTAGGTTGCACAGCTGGCTGTCTCCCGCGTCTAAGCTTAGCGATGGCTCGTGCGTGGGCCCTCATCAACAACCTTTTTTTTTTTTGCTTTTTCTGGCCGACACGGATAATAAAAATTGCAGTAAGAACACAAAATCAACGCACATTTTTTTAAAATATATTCGTTTTTCGTCGAATGTCATACATATGTACTTATCAGATACTTTTAGTTCTTAGAATAGAGATTTCATGGATACACTTGCTTTCCTCCTACATACGTTGCCAAAACCGAAGCAGAACCCTCTTTTGAGAACTCATCCCACGAATTTGTCAATACCACAAAATCAGCAAGCTTCCCTGGAGATAAAGACCCCAAGTGATGATCCAGAAAGGCTGCTCGTGCCGCTGATATCGTGTGCCTGCGATTTCCATGTGACAAAGAATGATGATGAATGGTTGAGATGATGCAGCGGCTAAAAAGGTCAGAGAAGAGGCTTATTACCCAATCAGCGCATCGGTAAAAGAGATTCGTTCTGATGGAATCCAAGCGTGATTCCACTTGGGAGGTATTCGTTGAATCGCGGTTCTGATACTGTGCAATGGGTTAATGTCAGCAACCTGGAGGCATAAAAAGACAGAGTAAAGCTTGAATTTTTCATTTGAATATATATATGTAAGAACTTTCTATGGGGAGATTATTGAAAACGTACAGGCCAATCTGAACCAAGTGCCAAGAGTGCATTGCCATTTAAGAGAGATTGAAATAGATAAGACTCCTTTTGTGCTCTATCAGAACCAAGCTTCTTGGGAGCAGTATCAGCATCATCAAGCAAATGATCCGGCTGTTCCACGAGCCTCAGATATGTTAGATCAAGCAACCAAATTGCTCCAATTCTGGGAAGTGACTAACCTGCACTGAGGCTACAATATGAAGTTGACCAAACCGATCGGCTGATCCTGGTGCCAAATGTTGGGCATGCTCAATCTGTAACCACGATATCAGAGATATTAAGTACAGACAGAAGAAGCAGACGAACAAACAAATAGCTCAGAGAATATCAAACTTCACCCTAAATCTTCTATCTCGGTCTCCATTGGTAGCAGCAACAGATTCGTACATGTCAAGGATCATGTCATTGGCTTTGTCGCCTATAGCATGGATAGCAACCTTAATCACAGAACAAGAAAATAAGTAATTCATATATCTGGTAACTAATGCATGGAGCATATGAGCTATTTGAATCCACATATAATTTTATACATATATATAAGACTTTAGAGTCAGATGAAAACAAAATAGGACGATGAGCAAGCAACGGACGGAAATACACAGGGAAACACCTGAAGCCCTGCTTTGTCTGCTGCCATCGTGAAGTTGGAAATTTTCTCAGGATCCATCACTTCTAACCCATAATTATTAGGTGTATCAAGATATTCCTGCAAAAAGATATAAACCGTGGGATTTTAATTTTATAGTGCTGCTGATGGATAAAATAACATGCAATGAATTTTGCTATAATGAATATTTCATTATTATGAACAAGATGATTTTTTTTTTTTTTGAAGAATGTATAGCAGATGAATTAGAAAGGTTATAAGAAGGTAAAATGAGCATTTAGCATTTAGCATTTAGCAGAAGATTTCACCTTGTAAAATAGTGCACTATTAGAGCCTAGAGAGCCATCAATAAATGCTTTGACGCCACCAAGATACAACCATTCACTCAGAACAGATCCTTTCTGAAGCTTAAGATCCTAAGAGTATGGAAATCAACAAAGATGAGCACGAATAAAATGTCAAGGAAATGCGGAAAATCCACAATGAGATAAGAGTAACTTTTGAAAAAATCATACCAATAAACGTGACCATATCGCGATTGGAAAAAACAAGCAAGTCCGTATCATCATCTTCTTCGACGAATCAGCCCATAGATAGACATCTGTACCATGAAAAGAAGTATTCACTTTTAATGATGTTGGACTAACACAGATTCTATTCAAATTTAGTTGTCAAGTCAGAGTTATCAAATTCTCTCTATTTTAGTTGAATGCAAGTGTGGTTAAAAGAACGATATATTGTACCTTGCAAGTCTTTCCAGGATAACTCATCTGTAGTGCCAGGATAGTATCTTCCGAGATCAATAACAGTTGTCACGCCTCTAGTCAAAGCATATTTGCTAGCTCTAAAAAGTGCTTCCCTACGTTCATCCACTGAGACTTCTTTAACCCAGGGAGAGACAAGCTCCATAGCAGCATCAATCAAAAGACCTGTCGGCTCTGCATTGACTCAATCATAAAAGCAAGTACCAGCTGGTTTTAGTATACACTCACATCATAGAAAGTTTCTCTGCAATTCCAAGTATTGGAAGCATACGCAAGCAGCATACTAAATGAATATACATTACTTGAAACAAGCATTACCGCCACTAGGCATCCTCGTTATTGTTCCACCAACTGGATCTTCTGTTAAACTTGTAACACCAGCAATTTTAAGCGCGAGGGAATTAGCCAAGGCCATATGACCATCCATCCTAATCAACCAAACCTACATGAAACGGAAAAAAAAAGTAACTATAAGGTGATGATGTTGACTGTTGACATGTTGACTGTTGACAAACACAAAATGTCAGCAGATTTCATCTCTTACAGGATTACTAGTGGAGATATCATCGATCCATGATGCAGAGGGCAATTCTCCTCCCCAGAAATCATTGTTCCATCCACCACCTAGAATCCATGAGCCTTCTTTTGCATCTGAGTATTTTTGTTAATCACATAAAAAGCATCATAATGAATGAAGTACTCTCTCCCAATAACTCAAAACAGACACCAATAAAGGAATGCGGCCACAGTATGAGTTTTTGCGGCTATACTTAAAGTTCAACATTACAATGAGATAAATAAAATTACTCTGCACCGCGTCCTTAACCATTTTACAAAACTCATCTTTCTTACGCACCCCTCGAAGTCCAACTTGGGCCATCTGTACTCAAACAAAACAAAACATGAAGAAAAAGAGATAAGGTAAACGATAATAAAAATGGCATAGGATTACTCCAAATCATCTACTCTCAAATCAACTTGATAGTACATATATTAGTGCGAGAAGGAAGAAAATACAAATAAGTTAGCATAATCACCTGCAATCCCCCAGAAATGAAATGAACATGTGAATCAATAAGTCCAGGCACTACAACCTTCCCCTCCAGATTCACCTCCATAGTTCCATCTCCTATAACCTCCTGTCTTCCATCGAATTATGAATTAACAATTATCAAAGTTCAAAGTTCATCAACCACTTGAATACTAATACAGCATCAATCACATTGAACACTGAAATATACAAAATTTCAATAAAAAAAGGAAAAACAAAAGAAGTGAAGAACCTTGAAAGTGGCAAAGCTTCCAACTTTGAGAATCCTGCCATTACGAATCGCCATGGAATCAGCAAATGGCAAAGAAGTATCGCTGGTAAAGATTGTTCCATTTCTCACTAACAAATCCGCCACGATCCTAACTGGTGGTGTAAGAGACTTGATAGTTGACCAATCTGCCAACATCAATCGAATCGACGACTTTCAGAATTTAAACCAAAGCCGAGAAAAGGGAACTAATAGCGCAAGCCTTAGTTAATAGTTACATAAGTCGTTGAGCAGAGGAAGATACGCGACGGAGATGAGGAGGCTGACGGCAGCTGAAACGACGACGAAGCGGTTCATAGTCGCCGGAGAATTTCTAAAATGGATACATACACACCAACAACAGTAGGAGGAAATAGATGTTCGTTGACTTCGTTCCACTTAAACCAAAACCGACCTAACCGGAAATTGATACAAAACCAAAACGGTTTTAAATTTTCAAATCGAACTAAACTAGATATAGTGACTATAGAACAACTTTCAATGTGGCAGGAGCTTTCTTTAGACTGACTAATTTGGGCCCTTGTCATCAGATCACAAGGTTTGGTTTTGAATTAAAGTCTATGAACTAAATACTGACGCCAGAATAGATTAACAATTTACCTTCAGTAAATATTATAAAATATTTTATAATATAGTAGTTATAATTTCCTTTTTGACCAAAAAAAAGTAGTTATAATTTCCTTTATTAGCATGAAATGCTGAATTCGTAGCTCAATATGTCATTAATTATAATCTAATATTTAAGGCTTTTTTTTCTTGTCTATACAAATTTCATCTTCCATGGTCAGGTTAACACTAATTTTCAATATAACTTCTTTACTAATTTCAATTTAAAACAATAAAATAGAAATAATCTTTTATTGTTTGGAAAAAGATTATTTACTATCAAGTTAACTATAGATATAGCAAGCTTCTAACAGATCCATTTCTTTTAATTGATTGTGAATGAGAATCAATTAAAACTATATAGATCACATGACAAGACATATCACAATTTGATCAAAAATAGTTATGCAATACATAGTATATCTAATTTATATATAAAAAGTTGCTTATGTGTATGTTGTAACATCTACGTTTCAAGAAAAAATTTAATATGCCAATTTTACATTTAAAGTTGAATTACCAGATAACTTAAAATATTCAGAAACATTTTTAAACAACAAATAGTAGAACTCTTTCGTTCGAAAATATAGTATTCATCAAATTGATGAAAAGAGAGAATTAAAAATATATAAAAAATATTAGTTTCTGTGAAAAATGTTAATTTTTGAAACGAAAGGACTTGAGAGATTTTGCCCCCCAAAAAAAGGACTTCAAATACAAATCTGGTCAAATTATTTATAAAAAATAGAATAGCCCAAAAATGTCAAAATAAGAAAGTTAGGAATAGAAATAAAATTATAATTTTGGAAAGGGTTCCATTTTGAAATAACAAAAGAGTCTGTCTCCCATTTCTCATCTTCCCTCTCAACGACGACACAACTAGCCTTGAATCCGAAACTTCTCTGCTAAAAACTAGTCGGAAAAATCCATTATCTTCACCATGCACGTGCTCGGATTAATCCAATTCCCCGGCCTCCATCTCTGTCTCTATCAGTTCAATCGCCACCTCTCGCCACCGTCACCGGTCACCGGAATTTCAAAAAGATACTCCTCCTCCTCCACTTCAATCTCCTTCATCACTCCCATAAAATGCGGTTCTATCTTGTCATGTCCCTCTCCATGTGAATCATCCCAACTCTTTACACTTTCTTGTTTAGAGAGATTTGATACATTATGCCATTTTCACGAATTGATTTCTCGATTTCGTTGCAGCAAGTGAAGCGATGAAGTTCTCGGAGGGATGTAAGAAGGAGAACCTTTTTCCACTTCTTCACAACATTTTCTCCGATCATCTCACACCTGTTATCGCTTACCGTTGTCTTATCAAGGAAGATGATCAAGAGGCTCCAAGCTTCCTTTTCGAATCTGTTGAGCCAGGACATCACTCTTCCACTGTTGTAAGAACTCTTCTTCTTCTTCTTCTTCTTCTTCCCACTCTTGATTTATTTGATTGCTCGATCTCTCTCAAATCAAACGCATGATCATATAATTAACCCTTTAGGGAAGATATAGTGTGGTTGGAGCGCATCCAAAAATGGAGATTGTGGCCAAGGAGAACAAAGTAACAGTCATGGATCATGTGAAAGGCACTTTGACCACAGAGGAAGTTGAAGATCCAATGTTGATTCCTAGAAGAATCTCTGAGACTTGGAAACCTCAATTGATCGATGATCTTCCTGATGCTTTTTGTGGTGAGTCATTGCCTAACTGCTTTAGTTAGTTTGAGGATATCATAAAGACAATTAGGTCAGAATCACATGAGCTTGCTGCTATTCTGCTATTAATAGGTGGCTGGGTTGGTTACTTTTCATATGATACGGTTCGTTATGCTGAACCGAAAGCTACCTTTCTCCAAAGCTCCGGTCGATGACAGGAATTTACCAGACATGCATCTTGGTCTTTATGATGATGTCATTGTCTTTGATCATGTCGAAAAGGTGTTAAACAATCTCTCTTGACCTTTTCATTAAGATTTAGTTTCTCTGTACAAACTTAATGGGGGATTTTGCTTTATTTTCTATAGAAAATGCATATAATTCACTGGGTGAGGTTATCTAGAAAATCCTCATTTGATGATGTTTATGCTGATGGTGTGAAACACTTGGAAGAGTTGGTTTCGAAGATTAAAGGCATTAATCCGTGAGTTAACTGTTCCTTTTAATCTCTGCCGTGTATCTGTTTTTGTGTAACTTTAACTTGAGTGATCTTTGTGTTTCACCCAAGCTACCTTCTGGATCAGTGGACCTACACACAAGTCAATTTGGTACTCCTTTGGACAAACCAAACATGACAAGTGATGCGTATAAGAATGCTGTACTTGAGGCCTAAGAACACATACTAGCTGGAGATATCTTTCAGATTGTTTAAGTCAACGTATAGAGCGCCACACTTTTGCTCATCCATTTGAAGTTTATCGAGGTTTGAGGATCGTTAACCCAAGTCCTTCTATGTGTTATTTGCAATTCAGTGCTTCTCCTCTCTCTTTTACCTCTTATTATTTATAACTATTTAGTTTCATCTCCTCAACTGTTTACTTTATTTCCTCTGTTTTGCTGATCTTCATATTCTTTACCCAACCAGGTGAGAGGTTGTATTCTAGTAGCGTCAAGTCCTGAAATTCTCACTCGAGTGAAGAAAGTAAGAATCTCACATAAATCTATTGTCATGAACTTCTTGTAATGTAATAGAGACTTAAACAGGGTTAAAACACTTTTATTTTATTTTATTTTGTAAAACAGAACAAGATCGTGAATAGACCACTAGCAGGAACTGCAAGACGAGGCAAAGAGTTTTGAAGAAGATCAAATGTTGGTGAAGACACTATTAAAAGATGAAAAACAGTGTGCAGAACACATCATGCTCGTTGACTTGGGTCGCAATGATGTTGGAAAGGTTAGCCTGTTTCTTAGGATCAAATCTGGTTTACTCTTGGACCGGGCAGGTGTCCAAGAACGGTTCAGTGAAGGTGGAAAGGCTTATGAATATAGAGCGTTATTCCCATGTTATGCATATCAGCTCAACGGTAATACAAAATTTTCTTGAAACATTACAATCTTCAAACTCCTTTCTCATCTCAGACAACTTCCATATTGTGTTTTCTCTCGAAATGTAAACGCAAATGCTCATAAGTTTTGAATCGTGTAAACAGGTGACTGGAGAGTTGCAAGAGAATCTGAGTTGCTGGGACACTCTTCGTGCGGCTTTACCAGTTGGAACTGTTAGCGGAGCTCCTAAGGCACATTACACCACTAGTTATTACACAAAGACTGTTTCATATTATCATTATCTCTTAAGATCGTTGAGAGATTCTCTCTTGTGAATGTGAGGTTGGAGATTATCAGACCAGTAGAGTTCATAAGCTCAACAAGATGAATGCTTGTATAGTTTAGCTCTCATTTTCTAATAGAACTCATCTTGTTGAGCTTATGAACTCATATAGAATCGTTCTGGCCTGAAATTTCAATATCGTCAGCTAGAATGATTCTATACGAGTCGTTACAATATATCAAATAACCGTTAAATAGTAATATGTTTTCTAGATGAATTAAATTATATATTTGCCTCATCCCAAGTGTATGAATACATACAAAACTAAACTGAAATACGTGGTTAGCCGTAAGCAACACCTAAAATGGTTCCAAATATTGAAAGCTTTGTAGCATTTGTTGGTTTTTAATGACCAAAAAGGTTGTCCTAAATTTTGCCAAATGTCCTAACATAGACCGTTTATGATAATTGTTATTTGTTACTAAATACTAATCCCCAAGTGGACGAATGAATACGAACACAAAATAAATGCACGAGTATCTATAGATAAAAATCCAAAAAATGTTAAAAAGGAAAACAAAATAATCAAAAAAGGGAAAAAGATTTGCTGACGTAATCCTTGGAATGGACTGTGAGGTTCCTTGCTGCAACGTAAACGAAGCTCATTGAGACACGAAGCTGACGTGGACGGATCTTTCGGTCGCGTATGCCCTTCGGAAGCTTATACTTGGCCCTTATTTTATTTTTTTCGTTTCTCTCCAACTTTTATAATTCCCCCTGATATTACAGTTCTTTTAGTTATTGTTTTAGTGCATTTCTTTTTCGTGATCTGATGTTGACAAAAGAAAAAATCAGATATGAATCTTTGCCAATTTACTGGTCGTTGAGCTATAAGCACCAGCTGGGTTTGTCATAATACGTATTTTCCATTTACGGGTTTTGCACAAAAGAGAGAACAAAAAACTGTTTCTTATAAAAGATATACATATTTATTTATACAGCGTGAAAAACAAAGTAACAAACTATCAAGCTTATTAGTTTTTTTCAAGTATCAGCAAAAAATAAACTGATTTTATCGCTTTTAATAGTTTTCCGTAGATATGAGACAGTGACACTCTTCTTCGGTTTTCTTTATTTGGTTTTTATTTCTTCTTGTCCACAACTTTCGAAAATTGGCCAAAACACATTTTTGATTTAGGACTCTTTGAATTGAAAATACTAAATATCAAAATCCCGCATTACAAGAAGAAAGCAGTAAAAACTTAGATGATTTGTCAAAAGTTATAATTTCATAAAAAAACATATAAACTAGCAAAATAAAAAGAACAGATCATTATATAGTTCACAAAACGTTTTAGACCTTTTTGGTTGAAATAATGAATATTTTTGTAATTTCAATATGTATGGCAAGAGTTACTGACTGTTAACTAATTTACAAAACTGTATAACCGATATCCCTTGAGCTTTGATTTGTAACTATTGTTTCTTTTACTAAAGCTTATCCATATTTCACGTGAGTTCACAGGTGAGAAGCTCCTTTCAATACTAGTCAACCCAGCAGCCCCTAAACTTGTGATCCATTATTTGTACTCGTTTAAAATGGGGATTGCTACATTCTCTAGTTGATAGTACAATATAATCACTCGTACGTAAGATATAAGTGTTTTTATTAAATTATAATTGCACTTATAATACGAAGCATGTGTTGACCTCTTTTAAATGAGATGCTAAATATCTTGGTTAATCTAGCTTTTTGTCCTTTTTAACATGCATCACACCAATTTAAATTCGACTGATGGCACATTAGCGCCATAACACAAACCACTAAATTATATCGATTCTGAATCAAAATTAATAGGCATTTCGTTAAGTAATCTATATAGCTATATACGTATATTGGTTTGATTTTTTTTGTTTTGTTTTGGTTTTATAAAATCATCACGTTTGAATATATAATTTGTGTCTATAGCCTATAGGTGCATGTATATATATATATATGAATAAGAAATCAATTACTGTGTGACAGTGTGTAGATAATTTTTCCAAACTCTGAACCATCCATCACCGTCCGAATTATAGACGTTGTTTGATTTTTTTTCTTTGTCAAACATTTATTTTAATAATTTTATGATGATTAGTTTATTTTTTCAGCACCATGGATTTGGAACATGATAATATTATTGATGACCATGCTTCTGAAGAGGATCTGGATATTTTAGAAGAAGGTTGGTCTTTTTTATTAATAAATTTTGATAGATTTCTCTCAGATGGAAATTTTAGATTCAAATTGGTTTTTGTTTACTCTCTTATGGTGTTGTCAAATTTTTAGATGGAAGAAAAACATTCAACATTTCAATTAATCTTTTGCTTCCAAGTTCGTCAAATTGGAGAGTCTTTCATTGTTTGTTTTTCATTGTCTCTTTTATTTTTAATCAAATTATTAGATTTTATTTATGCTTTGTAGTTTTTATGACTTATAAGAGAGCGTTTCATTTCTAGAAAATTATTGTAATTTTTTAAAACTATTTAATTTTGGTAGAAAGGTGATTTGGTTGGATTTAATTTGGACTTGTTTTTTTTTCTCATGAAATTAGTAATGTTTAAAGTTAAACATAATATACAAACGACATAAGTTTTTCTTTTAATACAATAATAATGATGGAGAACAAGATAATGTTTTAATATTTTGTTTAAATAAAACATTGCGGACTGAACTGCATATCCGCAAGCGTTAACCGGTTTGGAATATAATTTTAGTTTATGTAACCGCAGTTTTTGCGGCCCAGTCCCTCACAACCCGCAAAAAAAAAGTTTGATGCGGTGAAGACCAAAAATCCACGAATTATCCCTTGTTGACAGTTCTAGCGTTTGTAGAGTTATTCGTTTTGAATTTACTTTAAAAAAAAAATTGTATTTGTTTGTTTACAATTTTGTGTGTCATCGTAAACTGCAGATAAATTTTCTAATAAATCAAGTCATGAAGATTAGAATATCAGGAGACTAACTAAAAAAAAACTCGTTCGGACAAAAATAATGGAAAATGTATAACTTTTGAAAGTCTCGTCGATTATTTTCTATCACGAACCATATCAAACTGATCATATATTATGTTCTAGAATAATTTTTCCTTGGAAAAGACGTCCAAAATAACACTCATCAATCATCATTGTTATCAAAGAAAAAAACTACAATAACATTCATCATAAATTCTTTATAAAAAAGCAAACATTCATCTTAATTGTTGAAGTTAACAAAAAAGTATTTATCAAGAAATAAATAAAATTTGAAGTCAGTGGAAGAAAGGAAAAAAAAGTCATTATCAAAAATATAGTTTTATTTATTTATACATAAAAATTACACATAAGCATTATCGTCAGCATCGTCACAATTTTGTTTTCTAAGACCCTTTTAAAAACCCTCAAAAAAAGTCTCTGTACATCAATAAATCACACTTAGATCAATAAATCCTCTGTACATACATAAACTAAAAAAAATACCATAGAGAAGAAAGAAGAAATCAAGATGGGTTTGATTAGCAAAGAAGAAATTAGCAAAACCAAAAGATACTCATCTTCTCTTTGGAGAGGAATCAAAACGATCTTTGTTCTCTTCACTATGTTCCTCTCTTTCATCATCTTCTCTGCTCCGATCTTCCTCGCCGTCGCCGACGCCGTTCTCCCCTCTGCCATCCTCTCCTCCTCCTCCTCCTCTCTCCACCGCCTCTATCCTTCTAATTTTCCAGCGACGATTTCTTCTCATCTCAGCAACTACGATTTCAGATACACTCTCATCGATATACCTCTAATCTCTATCATTAGATCTGCCATTATACTTTGTAAGTAAAGTAATTCACCAACTTATTTACGGAAACCTAACTCTTGTTCTGTTAATCAACTTTTTTTTTCTTAGAATTTCAATCGGAAAATTATGAAGGATCGTTTTTTTTATGACAGGGGTTTATGGACTCTGTGACGGACCGAAGTTATCAAGGGGACCATATCTGACAATAACTATGTTTTGCTCGATTTCTTCTTTGATATACGTATCGTTTAAGGCAGCAATTGTGTTCCGTGAGCCTTTGATCGGAGGATATTTCCGATCAGAAGAAGTGGCTCTCTTTGTCTGTTCTTGGGTCTTAGCCATCGGTCACATCGTTGTGGCGTACCGAACAAGTTGTAGAGAGAGGAGAAAGCTCCTAGTCTTCAAAATTGACATCGAATCCGTAAGTTTCTACTATTTTTTTTCTCTTTACCCTTGTTTGAATTTTTTTTTTGGTAAAGTAAATTTCTTATTTTAGGAACTTTTAGCCGTCACAGAAACATTATTAGTATTTAAAAAATCATAAAGAGGCCGTATCAAATTGCTTAATTTTCAAATCTAGCATTATTTTTTCGTTTTTGATATCTAAGATGCGTTTTTGCTACCACTGATACAAATCAGACTCGGTCAGAAACAGCATGTGACTTTTAGATATTATTAATATAGTCAACGTTTTGAATTAATTTACACCTTTTTGGCACTTAAAGGTTTCTTGTAGTTTGTATGTAGTAGTAGGTTGGAAAATGACTAGTCAATTGAGAAGGTTTGATTTTTCACTCACAACAAAATTTGAAATTGTATTTCGATTACCCCTTTCTTATGTATAAAAACAATTTGATTCAAACCTAAATTAGATAGTGACGAATTAATAGGATTATACGTATATAATAAGAATAAATCACATTTTCCCAAATGAAGAGTGAAACGGATGTTTCCGAGTGGGAACCGTGTGGGATGAATAATGATGGATTACTTTATAATCTTCTTATTAAGTATACACTATTAAAGTATTAAGACATGACAACGTCACTAACACCTAAGACATTGCTCATGATTTTTGTTGAAGTGTGAGTAATAAATAACACATATTAAGTTTTAATTTTGTGTGTTATATATTCCAACTGCAGGTCTCGGCTTGTAAAAATGTGTTTCCCCGATATCAGAAGATACTCCAACAAGAGAGACTAAAATAGCTATATTTGAAAACAATCGACACTTGTACATATATATACGTACAATACAAGCAACATGTATATAAATATACGTATAAATGCAACATCCTCCGGGTTTTGGTCTCTTTTATGTTTCAGGTAACAAAATCCACCTCATTATTTTTTAATATTACGTAGTATCACCTTGCATATTTAAATTAGCTTTGATTATTTAACTAAAGCTGCTTTAATTACTATCATTTTCGAAGTGTGCGAGTCATATGTAGTGGACGTTACCGAGTTGAGAATATTTGGGTTGATAATATTGTTTATTGTGTGTTTTGGTTACAGAAAGGTCCAAAGGATCATCTGTAAAGGAAGGAGGAACAGATAACGAATGGGGCTTAATATAACCTATGCTTTTCCATGTGAGACTACAAAAGACAACTCCAATGAATTGGCAGTTGTTACTATATTATAGATTTTAAATTAGGTAGACACAAAACAAAAAGAACATTATAGGAGTTCTTATGAATGATCCACCGTTACACTTTTGTCTTTTTGTTTGTTTGTTATAAACCATATTTTCATCACTGAGAGATAAGAAGCCGAAGGCATCTTTTTTTTTTTATTTCTCTCTTTCTTCTTTTATACTATTAAAAAGAAAATAAAAATATGGACCTCTGTACAACTCTTAAACCTCAAGAAAATGTGAACCGTGTGGATTCTTTTAACGATTCAAATGCTTCATTTACTTATGCGATGAATTCAAAATCTTGTTGTTAAAAATTTGTTTTTCCTTTTTTTTTTATTATCTCCATGAGCTTTAAAAAACACACAGGCAAATTATCATAGTGTTTTTATCCAAGCGCAACTAATTCAAAAAATACACACATGTTTCAAGTGAAAAAAAAAATCTCTGTTTCTTTTTATTCGTGTTTCGAGACCTTCTTTAGTCTTTTGTCCACTAGCACGATTTCTAAGTGTATTGTAACTTGTAACGTTCTATAGTGGATTTCTGGAAAATTTTTTTGGCTGAGACGTATGATTTGATCACATATATCAATCAGAACTCGTAAATTTTTTGTTGTTTCTTTTTCTTTGTGCGTGTGATTGTTTTAACAATTCAGAAGGTTGAGATCAATATAGAATTTTTTATTCCTGTTTTCTACATGAATTTTGAAGTTAGAAAAAAAGATGCATTACAAATTTTTGTAGTAAGTAAGTTCATAATACTAAAAAAGAAATTTCTTTATCAAAATTTCCTTTTTATATATTCTTTATTAATAGTAGTCGGAATTAATCAAATCAGTCATCATTTAAATGTTTATTTTCGTGTATATCTATTTACAGAAAATATAACTATGTGAAAAAGATAAGGATATTGGTTGGATTCAAAGTAGAAATACGTTTTTTAATAAATTTATTTTATATACCCACGTTTCTTGCTAATTACACAACCGCCAAATCGAATTAGACCGAATCAAGTTCACAGTTTTTATACGCAACCGAAAAAAACTCCCAAAGTCTAACTATTTTCCCCTCGATTTCCTCGATTTACCAGATATAAATCAAAAAGACTCGATATTGGGGATTATTTGATTCACGGCAGAAGGAGATTTTTGAGTCAAGATGGGTAGGGTTTTTATGGTTGATCTTGAAGGAAAAATCTACATCTGTAAACACTGCAAGACCCATCTTTCTACAGAC
The DNA here is from genome assembly GCA_963922655.1 of Cardamine chenopodiifolia. Taxonomy (NCBI): domain Eukaryota; kingdom Viridiplantae; phylum Streptophyta; class Magnoliopsida; order Brassicales; family Brassicaceae; genus Cardamine; species Cardamine chenopodiifolia. Next base: position 15,891,657 of record OZ000463.1, read on the forward strand.
CAAGACATCATCTCCAAGGTTTGATCTTTTCAATCTCTATGATCTCTGTTTTTTTGGTCATCTATCTGATTATAGTTATGCGTTTTCTTCGACTTTTAAATCGGATTTACCATGTGATTTTTAATGTTAATTTTAGTTTCTGGATTTACAGAGTATATATAGATCATCATGTCTAAAACAACACTTTGTATATTTTGTTTTTCTCTTTTATGATCCAATCATTGCATACTGAGTTATTAAGGTATTTCACTTTTGTTATAATAACAAAATCGCATCTATAGTACTGACTTTTAAACTTGCGCAGACTTTTCAGTGCTCGCATGGAAGAGCTTATCTCTTCAATAACGTGTAAGTTTTTTTTCTATTTCATCTAACTCTGAGCCATTAGTTGATCTATAAAGAAATATTTACTCGTGATTAATGGTCTAAGCTTGTTTATTTTGATGATCCGTTTAGTGTAAACATCTCAATTGGAGTGAAAGAAGACAGAATGATGATAAGTGGACTTTACACCGTAGTTGACATTTTCTGTGTTGGTTGTGGATCAAACGTTGGCTGGAAATACGTAAAAAAACAAAACTAGTTCAGTTGCAGACATAATAATAATTAATGTTCAGTTGAGTTTCGTAACATGGAGTTACAATTTTGTTCTGTGTTTATGTTTACAGGAGTTTGCTCATGATAAGAGGCAGACGTATAAGGAAGGAAAATTTGTTCTTGAATTGTAAGATATTTTTCAAGCAATCACATTTCCAAGTTTAACATAAACAAAAATTTCACCACTTTAGCTTCAAGAATGTATTAAATATATATATATATATATAGGGAATGTATTGACCCTGAATGTTGTTTTTTTTTTGCAACAGATGTAAGATTTCGGGTCCTCATGACAGCAACGACTTGGTTAGTGATGGAGATGATGCTTAAGCTTTTTTCTTATCTTTCTCATATTTCCTTTAAATTATTTCCTCGACCTATTCATTAATTCGATTCGGTAGGCATAGTGAAAGACCGGTTGAATCATAGGTTTTAGTTTGATTTTTCTTTTAATAAAGGAATATATGATCATCTTTAACGAATCTTATTAGTTTTTAATATCCTAATCCCATTTAACAATATAATATTCAGTGAACTTAAGTTAAACAAATACTATATGTTCCTGAACGTCATGAGCGTTCATATGTACCCTTCGAATCTAAGTATCTAACCATTGTAAAGCAACTACATTAGAAATAAAAATCTTTATCAACGAAAAGAGGTTGAAGATCTTATTAGAAGAATAAAATTCACCTAGGGATCGTGGCAACACATGAAACTCGAAGAGTCGAAGACGACAAGAAAATGAATCTTATTGGAAATATCGGTTGTGGTGTAGTGGTTGAGCTAGCATATTATAAAGCTGGAACCTCTAGGCTTGCATTTCTTGTCATGTTTTTTTTTTTTTTTAAATTGTGTTTGTTAATGGGTAAACAAATTTTGTTTGCTTAAGTCTATAAACACTTCGGACCGGCCTGAAACAGGTGACGCCGTCATTGAGTTAAGAGCAAAGTAATCCTCGACAGGGAACCCTTATGTTCGATCTCTTAGTTCTTTCACTTGTTTGAGGAACCGATCTTGGTCGTCTGTTTTGGGAAAGATCTTGTGGTTGCCATGAAGTTTCGAGGGACTTCAGCCAGAAGTTCAAAGATTTGAAGATTTCGAGATTCTCTTGTGTTATTTGTGTGTTTTCCCTTGCTTTTCTATTTTTTTTATGCTTCGAAATTTCTTCGTGGCTTCCTACATTACAAAAAAGTGAATGACGGTTAGGGAATTTGTGATAATGACATTTATGTTCGGGCTCTGCCTTATGTACAAAACCTAAGGTAAAAGGAAATTAATGAAATACGACTGTTCTAGAGAGGCTACACGAATTGTTAATTCTACTACCGGAACTATCGATTACCGAGAAGAGGCTGAAAGGATTGATAATCCTATGCCTAGAAATATTAAATGAATGAGTTTTGATGTTAGGTCAGAGAAATGTTATCATGTTGAGGCTCCAAAAACATTGATCATCATCACCATTCGAATCTGATCAAGTACCAAGGGAAGTTCTGTGTCATATATAGGGAGAAAGGCGTGGAAATATGGGTTATGGAGACACAAGGATGGTTAAGATTTTCTTTCGTGAGATGGAGGGTTTTCAAGAATGGCGCGTCTCCGGTGTTACTCGTGGTGGTGGTATCGTTTTTATCAAATCGTGGTACTCATCTTACGACATGCTACGTGTCTATTATTATGATCTGAAGGAAAACAGTATAAAATATGTTGACCTCGAAAGCAGTTATACTTAGTAAGGAAGCCGTAAGAGTAACATGTCTAAGGGTATGCCTACATTTGTCTTGGCTGTTCCGGATCATGTCGAGAACACAATGAGCTTGAATCAGAATAGTAGTTAAGAGTTTTCCAATTATTTTTTTTGGACGAAACTAATAGATTAATTAACCGAATGTTAAGCCTCTGGAACAGAGGTTACAGACAGAGCATTAAGAGCTCGTTTTGCTAAAGCATCCGCAGACAGATTTTCTAAACGAGGAATGTCCAAAAAAAGAGATAGAGGCGAACTGGGGGAAGATCTCCCTGATCTAAGGCAAATAGTTTTAGCTGGATCCTGTTACTCCCAGTAGAATATGAGTCTTATATATGATAAAAAACACTAATTTTGTAAAGTCATTTTTCTTATATTGCGGATGCAATATTCTGAAAATTTAAGCATATTGTAGACTAAATCGCTGTGGTCTCATTCTCATATCATGCGGGTGGAAATATCTGTTAAAAAATACTTGGGAATGAAAATTGGTAGCAAACACGTTTTTTGTTTTCATACCAGACCCAGTTTCTACTTCGGTTTAATCTGTAACTGGTTTATCCAAACCAAACCAAACCAACCAAAAAGATTTTTTAAAGAATGCTTGATCATTAACAAAATTACAGAGAAAAAAAAGCTACAGAGTTATTTGAAATCAAGAATGTGTAAAGAGTTAATCTTTAAAAGGAATCTACCATAGATTATAAACAATACGAATTGGTGGTTTATGTGCCTTCCTTCTCCTGTGGCTTTCATTGCTGAAACTACTTTACCAAACAAGTCCTTTGCCCTTTTGTGTGGACCAGAGATTTCTTGATTTTTCGGTTTTGGCCATTACTTTCCGCTTAACCGGTTAAGTATTCCAGCACGAAGGTGGTATGCCTTGCTTCTCAAACCATTCAGGCATGCGGAACCGATCATAAAGTGTCGGTCTTACATCTTCTTCCTCTGCCAGTTGCTTCAGAAGCGGAAGAATAACATCCAAAAGCTTCAAGTTTTATAATTTGATTAGTTTCTAAGCGTATTAATAATCTAAAGGGTTAACAAAATAATGAGAAGAGTAATAACTAATAGAGACCTGAGTGTCATTTGGCTGCCCAGCGGAAAATGCAATACATGGAATCCCATTTGATGGTTGCAATAAAAAGCTGAAAGGATTGTTGTCAACAATTACTGTCCTACACATATTCTTTGATGTGCTTAACAGATCCTTGACTTGTTCTCGGTATTGCCTGATTAGGAATCACACAAAATGTATAAAAGTCTCAATATCCTACCACAAACCAGGCTTTAAAAAGATAAAACGGAGCAAACTAATTCAGGATAACTTACGTGCTGACTGTTGAAGGTCGATAAAGTCGGTTGTTGAGCACTTTCCTGGTATCTATTCTATCCACAAGCGGTCTCGCATATCCTGAAAGCGGGAAGCATGAATTTTCATCTGTTAGGAACACATAATTTGAGCATGAATTTGAGAACAGAAGCTAACACTGAGAAAGTAGATCAAGAGACCTTCAAGACCAGCTGTAAACAGAACAAGATCTGCAAACTGGCTAAGTTGCACTAAAAACTCGTGCAATCCAGGACGCTCAAAGACAGTGACATAATTGACCTTAGGTTTCCCATCACATTCCTTGAGAAACAAGAGCGACTTGTGTAATAATACGAAAAATCAACAAAACGTGAGAAGAACATGTTCTGAAAAAAAACCTTGTCTGATGATAAGCACTCGAGCTCGAACCACTTTAATCCAGCTTCAATGGCTTGAATGCGTAAAGCAGCTGGTAGACTAGACGTCTCATATGCACACACTAAAGTCTCATCCAAGTCTAAAACTACCTGCAAACAAACACACCTTCACTTCTCAGGCAACTCTCAATACTACCTATAGCAACTAGGGCAACCTTACTAGACTTGTCTAATTGGCTACCAACAAAAAAACCACATAATATAGCTGACACTCAGTAAGTCAGTGAGAGTCAAATTACTTTGCCAGACAATGAACCTAACTAAGAACAACTCAAAAGTTCTTTAAACCAAAATACATTACTAAACTAGTTCAGAGTTGTATACTTGAGCAGTAGAATCCTACAAACAGATAATAATTTCTGTGTGCAGTTTGCTTCTGTACATGTTTTAGTCAACCGTATCATATACAACAAATTTCATCTATTTATCAACGATGAAGCAAACCAGTAGATGATAATAATGAATCACTTCATCTCAAAATTGATGCTACCATAGTTACACTTATACTAATTTCGATAGAGTTCACAAAATTTCTATTAAGCAAAAAAAAAATGTTAAAATCAAACTAATTCCAAAAATCTCTGACCAATCGATAAGAAGAAGAAGAAGAAGAAGAAGAGAAAACGAAAATTCAACACCATACCTTGAGTCTCTGGAAGCGGCTGGAAGAAGAAGTGGTGGAGGCGATTTCGACGGTGGTGGGAGAATCAGCAGCCCTATCGAGCAACTCGATGGCTGGTAAGGGTTTGAAACCATCGGCGGAAGAGAGAAGAGGATGATAACCAACGGCACGAAGGATCTGAAGAAAGATCTGATAGAAAAAAGCGAGCCAGTTCAGCAAAGCTTTCCACACTTGAAGCGACCGAGGCGAGTAAACAACATCGGCCTGAGTCAACTCGGCCATGAAACTCAGGATCGTTGGAATCTGAAAAGGTGAGAGAGATAGAGAGAGACCTGAAGAAGAAAAGAAGTAATCAAAGGTTTTTGGGTTTTCTAATTCTTCTTCTTCTTCGTTTACTTCTTTGTTTTCTCTCTGTCAAAAAGACGAATTTAATTTAGTTTTAGTTTTGATTAGAGAGAGGGCTATGGCGATGGCTCGATGAATATGACATTTATGAACTCATCCACTTATGCGTGTTGGAATTATAATGTTGTTAATAATATAATTTGATGTTTAGGAAAATTAAATACGATTTCGTTGAAGAAAAGGAAACAATGTTCAAAAGCTGCTAAAATGCTAAACGAGTTAGGGCCTCTTTCTTTCTTATTTCCTAGTTTAGATGATTTATCTGGATAAATATAAAAATTAATATTGTTTAGTTCAAAAATTGTTTATTTAGATGGTTATATAAATAATTTTTAAAATTGAGTCAAAATTTTTAAAACTATTTGGATGAAGCAAATTGGACCATCTAGATGAAAATAATTCATCCAAAAATATTAAATAACAAATATATTTTTAACAAATTTTATTTAATTTTGTTGATTTAGTTTGTTTTTAAAAAAATTATATCAATATATAAAATAGAAAGATAAATTTTTGAACATATAAAATCATAAATAAAATTATATTTATTTTTTTGAATTAGATTAATAAATATTGAGATGATTATTTTCATAAATATTGATTTAATTATTTGTTAAACATGTAAAAACATAAATACAAGTACATTTATTTTTAAATTATTTTTTATACATATTGATATAAGTATTTTTAAATATTGATATAATTATTTTCATAAATATTGATATACTTATCTTATAAAGTTTATAAACATATTATATATTACGTTCATTGATCTTGTTTTTCAGCCAAAATTACAATTTCACGGTTTTGACAAAAAAACACAATTTCGAAATTTTATGGTTTTATCGCAAAAATTCTGTGATTTTGCGTTTTGAGTAGAAAAACTCGATTTCACGAATATTAGAAAAATATATTTCGAGATTTTGTGATTTCGGTCAAAAACGTCATTTAGCGTTTTTTGCTAAAATTGTGATTTTACAGTTTTGGCGAAAAAACGTCATTTTGCGATTTTCCGTTGAAATTACGATTTTACAGGTTTTGCAGAAAAATACAATTCCGAGATTTTATGGTTTTATCGCAAAAATATAATTCCGCGATTTTACATTTTTAGCGGAAAATTGTCATTTCACGATTTTCTGCAAAAAAATCGATTTCACGATTTCGGAAAAATGTAATTCCGAGATTTTGCGGTTTCGACCGAAAACACCATTTTACGATTTTTGCTAAAATTGTGATTTCACGGTTTTGGCAGAAAGTGTCATTTTGCGATTTACTGTTGAAATTACGATTTTACGAGTTTTGCGAAAAAATCATTTCCGAGATTTTATGGTTTTGTCGAAAAACGTTATTCTGCAATTTTGCGTTTTCAGCAAAAAAAAATTATCATTTCACTATTTTCAGCAAAAAAACTTGATTTCACGATTTTGAAAAAATATAATTCTGATATTTTTTTGTTTCGATCGGAAACACCATTTTGTGATTTTTGCTAAAATTGTGATTTCACGATTTTGGCCGAAAACCGTCATTTTTTAATTTTTCGTTGAAATTACGATTTTCCAAATTTTGCGGAAATTTCCAATTCTGAGGATTATAATTTCAAAAATATAATTTCGCAATTTTACATTTTTAGTGAGAAAATTCATTTCATGAATTTTTCTCAAAAAATTCAATTCATAATTTTGGCCAAAAATCTAATTCCAAGATTTTGCCATTTTTGCAAAAACGTCAATTCGCGATTTTGTGGTTTAGTGCAAAAATAGAATTTCGTGGTTATACGTTTTTTTGTGGAAAATATCATTTTACAATTTTTTCGTAAAAAAATCGATTTTACGGTTATTCCACTTTAAAATATATTATGTGATTTTCTGGTTCTAAATATATTTTTTTAAAAATATAATTAAAATTCAAATATTATTAGATTCAGTCAAAGACATTTTAGTTATTTTTTGTTCAAAATATAAAGATGGATATGAAAATATACAAAAACTAACCGAATAAACAAAAATTTATTCAGATGGATTATTGAGATGAAGAATCCAAAATAGAAACAAACAACATTCATATAAATTATATAGATAAAATATTTGAATCGATCATTTGGATGAAAATTATAGATGAGCGAACAAACGGAACTTAAACAAATAAAAGATATTATTTTTAATGGAATTTTAAAGTTAAGAAACATACTGTAAAATATTAAACGAATCAGGGATATTATTTTTTAGTCTTTGGAGACGAAATAGCCAAATCTGGCGGATAATAGTGACATATATGTTTTTGGTAACCTCATCAATCTGTCTAATCTGCGAAGTATACAAGCTACATGAGTTTGGAATTTTTTTTGGTTATTAAAGAAATGAATAACCGAGTCCAGCCAACTTGGGCACAAAATTGAATGTCCTTCACCAATTGACTAGGAGACTGAAGTATGAAACTATATTTCTTTCTTTTTCCACAAACTATAAACCACTATTTGGAAAAGGAGTTTACTGATAGAGTTGGATTTGATATTACGAGAAGCTGCATGATTAAAAGAGCATGATAAGTGAAGAATGATAACCAAATCTCCGAGACCACCGCAATCAAAGAGAAGATGGGTTCTGGTCTCAGGGGTTAAACCACAAAATAGACATAACTCTGTCCTTGACATATGTTAGATAACTATGTTTTTGTTTTGTTTAATATTTTACAAATCATTAATATATACGATTCAATAGCCAACTAACACAGTATACTTATTTTAACATATAAGGAATTCTCGGGTTTTGGCTGGTGTATCTCTTGAAGCCAGAAATATAGAGAGTTTTTGGTAAAAGAGTTTCCCCAAAATCTAACCGATCAAATCTTAAGTTTATTTCCAATTGGTGACACATAGCAGCATCGTTTCCTTGCTCTGTTTCTACTTTCAAGCCCCTAAGTAGGATCATCTAACGAAGTCTGAAAGCATAGCAGTTTTAGAAGAAGAAGGATGGCCTCGCCTGTTATATAGTGGTGTGGTAAGGAGTTTTGAAATGATGAAAATATGACATTCAAATTAGAAACATTAAGAGAGAAGTCGGCACACAAGTATAAATTTTTTATTAGCAAACATTATGCTACCATCCATTTCACATGCGAAGAAAAAGACATCGGTATGTTTCTTGTAATGATATTTTTTGTGCTACTACTTGTATCATCTGAGCGATTGGTTACAGAACAAACGGTATAATACTTAATTATCACCCAACACAAATCAGAGCTTAGTATATATGCAGATCACGTAGGGTCAGTCCAAATATTTATAGGGTTATTTTTGTATCAACAAGTCAGATATATATATAAACCTCGCATTCAAGAAGGCCTAATTATATTGTTATTAGCTCTATTGAAAAAAATACTAAAGGTGAAGCCTAATTAAAGATCACAAATTCAAACTCGGGATCATATTATATAGTCTGACATAATGAGTTGCGGCCTATATAGGGTCAATAGAAACAAAATGGCCTATGAACTATTTCTTTGGGTACATTGGGCCGAAGTAGTAGGTGGAAACTATTTTCCATTTTTTTTATTGGCCTAGTTTTTTTTGTTTGCCTAGTTTAGAAATCTGCCTAACAAATTTACTCGGTCAGGTTACTTAACAAATTTGGCCTAGTTATGAAGTAGCAGGTGAAAATACTATCGTTCTAAAATAGTGAACTTCTTGTAAAATAAAATAAAATACATATCCTTTTTGGTACAATCCGTTCAAATCTCAATTTATATACATGCTACATTTGCTTAGCAATATGTCCTTCTCTTTACATTTTATCTTAACCTCCTTTTATATTTTTAACTGTTGATTAGTTAGAACCAAAACGATCTAATTTATCCTCTTTTTTTTTGTTCCATATTATATTGACGATGTACTTTATCCATTTAGTCTTTTGTAAGAATCCAAGTGGAAATATGAAACAACCTAAAAATAAAAAAATCGATTAGTGCATGAGGAATACACGTACTTTTGCAAGGTCCAACAAAACTGGCCTTTGTTATGATCAAATAGATATATTTCCTATCTGGTTAACTCATAGTTATTCTTTAAACATACTTAATTCCCGTAACCCATTTTTAGTAAAATATATTGATACATATATAATCGTATGGTTTTTGTAGATAATATCCAAAGTATTATAATGGAAAATATGACATCTCGATTCTCCGTCATAATAATACTTGTGTGTTTATTTGGTCTCTTCTTAAGTTCTAAGGACATCTCCATCATAATAATTGTACGTTTTTTTGTAGTCCAATATTTGACTTGGCGAAACAAGTTTTTTGCGAAAATATTGACAGGAAACCCCCAATAATTGAGCGATTTGGATTATTAATATTGTAATGATAATTTTGACCCCAAAATACAGTCTCACATGTTTCAAGTTTTGACTCTGACTCTTCAACCAACCTATACACATGACACATTGACACTATATGATCCCCAAGTTACCGAAATCAATATAGATAAATATTCCCACAAATTCATGACCGCATTAACATTAAATAAAGGAATAAGAAATAAGAATCATGTGTTTGTGTGATCAATAATTAGAAAAAATATAAAGATATAAATAAAGATGAAGAAGATTGGGTTGTGTTTATTTAATAATATTCATGACCGCATTAACAAATAAAGGAAGAAGAAATACGAATCATGTGTTTTTGTGATCAATAATTAAAAAAATATATAAGATATAAATAAAGATGAAGAAAGATTGGGTTGTGTTTATTTAATAATATTCATGACCGCATAAACAAATAAAGGAAGAATAAATAAGAATCATGTGTTTGTGTGATCAATAATTAAAAAATATATACGATATAAATAAAGATGAAGAAAGATTAGATTGTGTTTATTTAATAATGGCAAATATATTAAGTAAAGGGAAAATGAAATTGAGAGGGCAACAAAAGTGAAGACATTTTTGTCGCCCACCCAAAGGGAACAAAGATTAGAGAACGCGTCCTTACTCTCTATCTCCGTCCTCTTCACGCGCCTCTCCCACCGCGTATTTCTCACTTCCCGTTCTCTGATTCTTTTTTTTTCTGTTTAAATTGCGTTGCATTTTTTTAACACAGCTAAACATTCTTTCATTCAAAGTTAATAAATTCATCATGGAGTACATTAGAAATACGTTGCATTTATTACTATTTTTTTGTCAAAACAATGTATTTAGCTTTTTTTTACATAGAATTTGATGTTTTATGATTTTTTAATACTTACACATATCAATAAAACATTCAAATATTTCAAAATAATGTATTTTGTGATTTTAACATTTTTTTCTTTTCAGATTTTTAATATTTTTTTATTTTTCAAATTTTCACATATATTAATAAAACATTCGGTTATCCAAAAAAGAATATCCGGTTATCCAAAAATGATGATAGTTTTTTTCAAAAGTGATATTTGTGAATAAAAGAAAATTTAATTTGATTTGATGAAAGGAAGGGAGTAAAAACTTTAACATGTTAATGTTAAGGAATTTGTAAATAATAAACGCAAAAAAAACTTGTTGTTTAAGATAAGGAAAAAGAAAAAAAAAAGATTAAGCAAGTAGTCGAGTTAGACTGGTAAAAGTCACTTTCACGTGCTCTTGAAAGCGTGTGCTAGTTGTGTGGTGGATCACGTACACGCGTGTTGAAGGGTTACCGGCTTAATCGGTCAGATTTCAAGTTAAGTGGTGGGTCCCCCTTTAACACCCCAACTCCAAATTACCATTTCTACCCACAACGAAGGATCCAAAATCAAATTATTAGGAACACACCAACAAATCAAAAACGAATAGCAATAAATTAATTTTTTTTTTTAAATATCGAAAGGAGAATTTAATAGATATAGTTGATAGATTTCCATCTCAGCAGTAGACTCAGTACTCAACTGTAACGAAAAATGCGAATTTAGAGTAGAGAAGAGTCAGCAGAAGAGCGACATCCTCACCTTTGAAAATTTGGTTTCAACTTTTTGACTTTTGACCTAAAACCATTTATATGTCGAGGAAATAAAAACAAAGAATTTTAAAAAGAAAAGTATATAATTTTAAAAAGTAAATAAGAGCAAGAGAGAGGAAAGAAAGAAGGAACCTTCGTCTCTCCCTCAACGCAACGAAGCACCTTTAAAGAAGCCTTTATCCCTTCACTCCCTTAAAACCCCCAACCCATTTCCCACTTATTTCTGCATCTTCACCTAATAATCCCCATAAAAAAAGCTTCCAACTTTCTTCAATCAACTTCTTCTTCTCAATTTCAATCCAGGTTTGTGGCTTTTCTCTTCTTTGGAGTTTCCAATTTCGTTTCGTTTCTAAGTTTAATTCGGTTTTCCAAGTCTTGCTATTTATAGAAACTCCAATACTCCTCTTTCAGTATCTACTTCTTAAAATTTCTTGCTTTATCTTTGACTTCATTTCTGAAAAATTCAATTTTTCGGTTGGAAATTTTCAACGGAGTAGAAATGGTCGTTGGCTTGTCGCAGTACAAAGTTGTTTTCTTTTTCTAATAACCGCTAAAATTGCGGCATCAAATTCTGACTAAGAATCTTAGAATTTGGGAAAAGTTAAAATCGGATTCTATTGCGGCGATTTAATATCTCTATCAGTTTTCTCATCATTAATCAATCTTTTTGAATCCACAGGATAAATATTATTATGTGCAGTGGGCCAAAGAGCAATCTCTGCTCTTCGAAAACGTTAACTGAAATCGAATCAAGGAAAAAGGAAGAAGAAACTATGTGTCTTCTCGAATTCGCCGCCTGTGATGATCTTCAATCGTTCAAGAGAGAGATCGAAGAGAAAGGGCTTGATTTGGACGAGCCAGGGTTATGGTATTGTAGACGGATCGGGTCTAAGAAGATGGGTTTTGAAGAAAGAACACCTCTAATGGTTGCAGCTATGTACGGAAGTGTTAAAGTTTTGAACTTTATCATTTCCACTGGAAAATCTGATGTTAACGGAGCTTGCGGTGAAGAGAGAGTCACTGCGCTTCACTGTGCTGTTGCTGGCTGTTCTGTGAATATGGTTGAAGTCATCAACATCTTGCTTGATGCTTCTGCTTTGGCTAACTCTGTCGATGCTAATGGGAATCAACCTTTGGATGTGTTTGTCCGAGTTTCAAGATTCGTGGCTAGTCCGAGGAGAAAAGCTGTTGAGTTGTTGCTGAGAGGAGGTGCTGGTGGATTGATGAGTGAGACGGTTGAAGAAGAGATCAAGATTGTTTCTAAGTATCCAGCTGATGCGTCTTTACCGGATATTAACGAAGGAGTCTATGGAAGTGATGAGTTTAGGATGTATAGCTTTAAGGTTAAGCCGTGTTCGAGAGCTTATTCGCACGATTGGACCGAGTGTGCTTTTGTTCATCCGGGAGAGAATGCTAGGAGGAGAGATCCGAGGAAGTATCCTTACACGTGTGTCCCCTGTCTTGAGTTCCGTAAAGGGTCATGCCCAAAAGGAGATTCTTGCGAGTATGCGCATGGGGTTTTCGAGTCGTGGCTTCACCCTTCGCAGTATAAAACCAGGCTTTGTAAAGATGAGACGGGTTGTGCAAGGAAAGTTTGTTTCTTTGCGCATAAACGTGAAGAGATGAGACCTGTTAATGCTTCAACTGGCTCTGCTGTAACTCAGTCTCCATTTATTAGTTTGGAGATGATGCCGGGTTTGTCTCCTCTTGTGTATTCTTCAGGAGTTTCGACTCCTCCAGTTTCTCCAATGGCTAATAATGTTGCTTCCTCTCCAAGAAACGGTGGATCATGGCAGAACAGAGTCAATACCATTACTCCACCAACTTTGCAGCTCAATGGTGGAAGTAGATTGAAGTCTACATTGAGCGCTAGAGATATCGATATGGAGATGGAACTGAGACTCCGCGGTTTTGGCAACAATGTTGAAGAGACTTTCGGGTCTTATGTTTCCTCTCCAAGCAGAAATTCTCAGATGGGTCAAAACATTAACCAACATTATCCGTCTTCCCCGGTAAGGCAACATCCATCTCACCACGGGTTTGAATCTTCAGCAGCCGCAGTGGTTGCAGTGATGAAAGCGAGATCATCCGCTTTTGCGAAACGTAGCTTGAGTTTCAAACCGGCTACTCAAGTAGTAGCGCAGTCGAATCTCTCAGATTGGGGATCGCCAGACGGGAAGCTCGAATGGGGAATGAAAGGAGAAGAGCTGAATAAGATGAGAAGAAGTGTTTCTTTTGGAATCCATGGGAACAACAACAATACCAATAATACAGCTAGAGATTACAGGGACGAACCAGATGTGTCGTGGGTTAACTCTTTGGTTAAAGAGAATGTGGTGTCTGAGAGAGGCTTTGGGATGAATGAGAGGGTTCGGATAATGTCGTGGGCTGAGCAAATGTACAGAGAGAAGGAACAGACTGTGGCGTAAACACTCAAGGACAAGGCCATCTCCGCAATGTAATTCATTAATTTTTGCAACTTTTTTTAGTTGTTACTGTTAGTATATGGTTTGGAGTCACTGTGAGAAGAAAATATAGAAAGTTAATTGGATTAATAGCTTTTGAGTTTCTCTATATTCGTTATGTTTTTCTCCATTCTCTTGTAATCTTCAAACTATGAAAACAATAATAAATACATTTCATACTTTCTCTCTTCCCATTACTTTAACAAATGAGAGACGGATTTTCTTATGTCTTGGGTTTTTTCAAACCGTAATGTGGCCGAAACTGACATGCCAATGGACAACAAAATTCCGATTGTTTTGTTATTCTTTTTTTATTGTTGCCTTCTTAAGTGCCAATGCATTATGATGAAAGCTGCCAAAACGTCCGTTTTTACTGATTTTTTTTGTGCGTGAATGAGTTACAAAATTCTTAAATTAAGTTTGAAAGTATGGTAGAAAGAATGATATAGCTCCCTCTTATTTTAGGAATTCAAAATATTGGAGATTCAATATGAAAATCTCCAACCAACTTATGATCTAGTAGTCGAAGATTCACCACGGAGACCTTTCGGCCGCCCAACGACCTATAACGCTTGCTTTCACTACTCCCACTGGGTCCTGGGGGTATGGGTCGAACCCAAAATCGTGTGCCAAGTTCAAACTTAGCATGGTTTCATATATTAACTGTAAATGGCAAGATAACATGGACGAAACAAGAATCAAACGGTCTTTACCAATCACTCAATTATACTAAATTCAAATATATTATGATATTTAATCACGGTATAACCAATTTATAGCTTAACTTTATTCATTGGTTGTGGCATAAGACACTAATGCAACCATGATAATATACTTTATGGAATTAAGGAAGACAAAAGTATCCATGAAATGACTAAAACAGATAGTTAAATAGGAGCATAATAAAAAAAAAAGAAGAAAAGAAAACAAAATAAAGCATAGGCGATACATTCGTTTATGTAAACGTAATGTCATCACTAGTCCTCAGAAGACTTGTCAACACCTCGTGAGCTACCGCTTATGTCCACGATGTCCCAGTGAACGTCTATCTCAGCCGCTGCAAGGTTTTACATAATGGAAAACGCATAAGCCAACCGAACGAACAATTAAATGTCAGTCCACACCAAATTAACGGATGCCTAAAATGGTGAATTTTTAATCAAGTTTAGCTTTTTTAGTGAGGAGAGGAAATGCCAAAGATGTTATAGGAGACACATGTGCCTCAGACACATCATTACGCACGTGGTGAACTTCAAGCAAGAATAAAAGTATTTAGTATATTATACCATGTGTGTCTGACCTCACAAATAAAATACTAAATGGTTTGGGCTGGGTTGGGTTCCTATGGCTTTGGTTCAAAGCAAAAGCAAAAGGATTCAAACATTTAACTAACAACTATATATATATATATATATAGGAGGGAACTTTAATATGCATGTTTGGTGAAAATAACACCAAAATCTCTAAGATTTGCGATTTCTTCAAATATTTTGGAGGCTTTAACATGTGAAATCTGAATCATCCATCATCGTGATGCGTTGTGGACTTGCGAGTTGAATTGTTTATCTGAAAATAGCTATGTTCATTTTTTTGGAATGTGAACAATGTATTGCCATCTACCAAAATGTTAAGATTTTCTAATAAATTTGAGCTGTAATAGGTTAATTAAATATATACAAAACAAGTTTCCCATTCTTAGTGATCATTTTAAACTTGGATCTAAATTAAAAAGAGAATTCCGGTTCAAACCTTCAAAAAATTTTCTGGTTTTAAATCAACCTATAATTGTTGTTTCTATGGTCCCTTTCTTTAGGTGAGGATTGAGACAATCTTCAGAATCTTTGAGTCCACTCTTCGCTCCAAACTCTACTTTGCTATGACAACAACTTCAGAATAGATTAGTTAAGCGACTGAGATTACATTTTCAAGGAAAAATAAAAGAAAAAAGGAAACGATAAAGAGCAACTTAGTTTGATTTTTTCTTCCTTACCTGAAAGCTTTTGGAAACCAGTTCAAGATAATCCTACCTCACCAAACTATTAATCACAAAACTAATTAACGTCAACAATTTCACAAATTTTATTTTAAACTTTTATTATCTTTTATTCGTTGCTTTTATATTTCCATCGATCTTTCTCCTTCTCTCACAAACATACTGACATTTTAGACCGCATATTTTTTTTTCATTTAAAAGTTTTTTTTCTTATTATTCTGTTCCTTTGTAAACAGATGCAACCGTGGAGAAGAAAATTTCCATTATTCGAAACAAGAGTGACTATGAAACAGAGGAAGAACAGTAATCTCTCGATCTTCGTCATTGTCTTCTCTGTTTTCTTCTTCGGGATCTTCTTGTACAATGAAGACGTCAAATCCATAGCTGAGTTCCCTTTTACCACCTCGAAGCCTAACGACGTCCACGATGAGATGAACCTGATCACAGAGATTACGGCACTACCGGTTCAAGCACCGATCAAGAACTCTGACTCAATTCAAGATTCCGCGGGAAACGCAAAACCAATTCAGGAACCGGTGAAAAACACAGACACAGATCATGATTCAGTGAGAGACACAGCAGAGCCAATTCAGGAGGAGGTATCGAAAACAGAGGAAGTGAAGAAGATTGAGCTTTTCGCTGCGACGGAGGATGAAGACGACGTGGAATTGCCGCCGGAGGAGTGTGATTTGTTCACCGGAGAATGGGTTTTCGATAACGAGACGCATCCGTTGTATAAAGAGGATCAGTGTGAACTCTTAACGGCGCAAGTGACTTGCATGAGAAATGGAAGAAAAGATTCTCTGTATCAGAATTGGAGATGGCAACCCAGAGATTGTTCTTTACCAAAGTAAACCGGAAAAGCTCTGTTTCTTCATCGATTCTTTGGTTTGGTTTAGTTTTGTTTAATCTAATTCTTTCCGAGTTTTGTTTGATCGAGTGAAGGTTCAAAGTGAAATTGCTGCTGGAGAAGCTAAGGAACAAGAGAATGATGTTCGTTGGAGATTCCCTAAACCGGAACCAATGGGAATCAATGGTTTGCTTGGTTCAATCAGTCGTTCCTCCCGGTCGAAAGAGCTTGAACAAAACCGGTTCTCTCTCCGTCTTCCGAGTCGAAGTAATTAACTCATATTTATTGACTAATTAATTTGTTATAATAATGGAAATATATTTGGTGGAGTTGCTGATTTTGAGAGTAGTTGTAATTAATATATTTGTTCGGTTTAAAAGGATTATAATGCGACGGTGGAGTTTTATTGGGCTCCATTTTTGGTGGAATCAAATTCAGATGATCCAAATATGCATAGTATACTTAACCGTATAATAATGCCCGAGTCCATCGAAAAGCATGGAGTCAACTGGAAAGGCGTTGACTTTCTTGTCTTCAACACTTACATCTGGTGGATGAACACATTCGCCATGAAAGTCCTGTAAGTGTACTACAGCATTTATATCTATATTTACAAAGTTATGAATTGAGATTGTGGAAATGATGAAAGCAGACGAGGATCGTTCGATAAAGGGGATACTGGGTATGAAGAGATCGAACGGCCAGTAGCGTACAGGAGAGTGTTAAGGACTTGGGGAGATTGGGTGGAACAAAATATTGATCCTCTACGTACCACTGTCTTCTTCGCTAGCATGTCTCCTCTCCACATCAAGTAATTATTCTTCTTCTTTTGTTTACTTTATCTAAATTGCCATTAAAATTTATACGTTAGGATAAATGCTTCTTGCTTAATCAACAGTGAATTTTAACTAGTGATGATTTGCTTGCAATGTGAAACTATTGACAAATTGAGTCTCTCACTTACTTTAGTGTCTCTGTCACCATTTCATAATTTTCAGGAAAATATTATACATAATATATACGGTCATTAAATGATTATAGAATGTTAGGTTGCAGTTAACAGTGCATTGCTGCTACGTTGTGTTTGAGTACCATATGTTTCTTATAATTTAAAGTGTACCACTCAATTCAATAGAACTGCTCAGTAATATATCTATATGTGGGAGTTAGTAGTAAATTATTAATCTGTTTTCATACCCTCTTTTTTTTCTTTTACCAAACTGAGTTCAAATATGATTAATTCTTAATAGAAGGTTGATACTTGGTTCAAATATGATCAATCCTAAATAGAAAGGTTGATAATTGTTTGTTCTTTGGTTTAGACTATTGATAGAGTACTAATTATAGTATGGGTTTGTTTTTGTTTGTTTTTTTGGGTGAAAGATGGCATTTAAAAACAAAACTGGTTTTCAAAACATATGATAAGAATGGTTCAAATAATCATTTACAAAATAGCAATTTTTAAAAGTATTTTACACTGTAATAATACCCTTAGTAAGATTATTAATCTGCGGACGTAGGCAACTTGAAAACCAAACAACCACCAGAAAAAGAGATAGCAAGGCTTTGTCTTGGAAACCTAACGTAATATTATAACATCTTAATTAGCATAAAACATAAAAACTTTATAATCAACCACCATATATAATACTCTTTTTGTTTGGTAAAAATGTTAAGATTGTATACCTTTTTAAAGTTTTTGACAGAAATTACATATATAATACTTACTTTAAATTGTATGTGAGCTAATAAAAATAGTAGTATTTACTTAAACAAAATGTCATTTTAAATTGTTGTTATATCTTAGGAGCTTGGATTGGGAGAATCCAGATGGGATAAAATGCGCATTGGAGACTACACCGATCCTAAACATGTCAATGACGTTTAGCGTAGGGACAGACTACAGGCTGTTTTCAGTAGCGGAAAACGTCATACATTCTCTTAAAATTCCGGTTTACTTTCTAAATATTACAAAACTCTCCGAATATCGGAAGGATGCTCACACTTCGGTTCACACAATCCGACAAGGCAAAATGCTGACGCCGGAGCAACAAGCTGATCCCAACACTTATGCCGATTGTATACATTGGTGTCTTCCCGGCTTGCCTGACACGTGGAATGAGTTCCTTTACACACGTATTATTTCCCGTTCGTGACCTAACGACAATATAAAAAAAAAATGGAATCTCTCTTTTAAAATTTTCGAAATTTTATTATTTTGATGTGATAATGTTCATATTTTTTCTTGAATTGTAACTGTGAAATGTTTGTTATTTCTTAATGGTTATTAGAGTGTCTATTAGGATGAAATGGAAGGAGCTTATAACTGTTTTTGTACTCTAAAAACGTTGGAGTGGTGAGGATGCCAAATGTTTTTGTTCAATTAAGTGGGTTAAACTTCCCCACATCGACTGTATATTTAAACAGTCGATTTGTTGTTCGTTGGAAAAATTAATATAAAGGTCAATATGTATTCGATCTCTGGCTATTTTTGTTGTGGACTATGAAGAGTTTTGAATGGTGGTGACAAAACTCTCAGTTATTTTTATCATTCACAAGTTGCGGTATTTTGCGATGCGAATTGAAAGAAGATTAAAATAAATGTTTGCGGCAAACCAATTTGATAAACAAAATATTGTTTTTACCAAAAACAAATTTGATAAACAAAATATCGTCCACTAAATACGTTTTATCAGTTCACAAAGTAGAACAGTCTAGTCCACAACATCACCAAAGAAAGTTGATCAATATGTCGCGGACTAGGAAATGTAGTAGAAATTATGAGGTAGCAATTATTTCAAAACCTAATCAATCTAGACTTGAACAAACTGGTGGGTAATTAATCAAATAGATGATATTTACATTAATTAATAATTTTAACTGAAAAACATTTAAAAATCATTATTAGACAAAATGACTATACCATTAAACTATCAGCTGCGTTCCTTAGAACTAGTCTCCTAAACGTTAACCAATATTTAGCTGTTTTACCCCGAGTTTAGTGGATCAATATGAATGTGGTTTTGATATCGAAAAACAAAAGTCAAAGTTCGGTAAAACTAGCAGTTTCCAATTGAATCAGACGGTCCGATCCGCTTTTTAAAACGTGAGACAAGAAACAAGCAAATGGGCTCCTTAGATTCAATATTTAGTTTAGATCCTTATTTGTTAAGTCACAAAGAATCTTCAAATGAAACTGTAACCTGATGAGAAAGAACCACACATCTTTTAATCTCTATACAATCGAACCTTTTGAAAGAATGAAAGAAGTTAAACATGTCAAGCAGTGATCAACTCGAAACCGACATTCCAATGTAGCCAACTCCGACAACAAAGAAAGCAACAGACTGCAAGAAAAGGTATACATAAAGGTATGTCTTCCCAAACACAAAGTCGTAGTATCCACAGATGAATAGATACATCCCAACCATTATCTCTCGCCATCGAAGTCTGCACAATTCCAAACACATTAACAATCACAATCACACGACGTTTCTTGCAATAAACGTACGTGGGAAAAATGTTCAAACCTTTCAGGGAAGCTATAGTGAGGAAGGAGGTTTTGTCTGAGAGTACTAGTCTCTCCTAGTTTCTGTGTCACAACCCATTCTTTAACTCTACTAGTCTCTAGCAATCCAATGATAGTTCCTTTACTCCTATGCATCGCCATTACATTCTCAAATAAGATCCAATACAGTATGAGGTAGAATGATTTTGGTGTTGCAATAGCGTTCAGGATAGTGATGGTAGCTGGAATGTAGATAGTTGTCCATTTTGGGACTTCGATCTCCGGGAATATAACGGTAGCAGGCAAAATCAAACAGTAGAAGATGAATGTGAACATGTGTACTACAATCTTCCTTAAAAAGAAGAAGTTGTATATCAAATATGCCTTCTTCCATATAGACACTCTCTGTCTCAAAACATAGAACATCAAAACGATTAAGATTATTGAATTATATACTTGTGCTCCAAAGAAATCATATTTTGGGATTTGTGTAATCTATCAACCTCGTTTAGGATGATCTCCATGGCTATTTTCTTGAATAGGTTTGCTGGACCGCAAGACCAACGATGTTGCTGAAACCGGTATGCTTGAAATGAGCTCGGAAGCTCGTTTTTCACCTGAAATAAAAACTCAAAAAGTTGTTTAGATCAGGACTAGTTCAGTCATTTCATTCAGTTGGAAAGTTTCTTTGATTTTAAACCTTAATATCATCGACAAACACAAACTTCCAGCCACGTAAATAAGCTCTAACCGCTAAATCCATGTCCTCGACTATCGTGCGGTCCTTCCATCCTTGAGCGTCATTCAATGCTTTAATTCTCCACACACCAGCAGTACCTGAAATCATAACAATGTTCCTTTATTCTCTCAAACTAGGATCATATATACAAAACACACAAGAGCATGGATATGGATGGCTCCACCATTGAATCCAAAGAAGCTATGAATTGAGGATCCAGACTTTTGCTCCACTGCAAAATGGTAGTTAAGAGACATCTCTTGTATTCTTGTCATACAACACTCATTGGCATTAACTGTCACACACACACACACACAAGCAAAACCAATTTAACAAATCGACTTAAGCGGTCTTTAGCTAACTCGAAAGAGAAAGAAGAAAGATCTAACCGTATTTCCACCCGGCTTGTACAAGAGCTATCTCAGGGTTATGGACAAGAAAAGGAACAGTACGTTCAAGAAAATCAGGTTCAGGCTGAAAATCTGCATCAAATAGAACGACGAAATCGCATCCCTCTACATAAGTATGATTCATTCCTGCAGTGAGAGCTCCTGCTTTGTACCCTTCTCTACTGTCTCTAACCTCAGACTTTATGTTTACACCTTCACTCGCCCATTTCTTACACTCCAATCTAACCAGTTCCTATTTCCTTTAAAAAACACACTTTGTTATAGAGATTGTAATAACTGTGGCTGAAACAAAGGATCAAACGAGCTCAAGAAGGGTTAAACAGAAGGACCTTGCTGTCTAGATCAGTTGAATCATCGAGCACTTGAACGATCATCCGATCTGATGGCCATGATAGCTTGCAAACCGCTCTTATAGAAAGTTGGCATACCTGTTAAAAAAAAAGAAAACATGTCACTTGTGAAACAGAGTGCTCTGTTTTGCGAAAATGTCACTTTCGAAACATAAATGCTCTGTATTATGAAACAGAGTGTTCTGTTTTTGTTTCAAATTAAGTTACCTCTTTTTCGTTGTAGATAGGGATTTGAATGAGAACCATTGGATGATTGCTGGAAGGAGCTAGCTCGACGTCTTCATCGTTCTTAAAGGTTTCCCATTTGAGAACTTTCTCTGGTGTTCGCCTAAGCAATTTGACAATGGCTACGGCTATGGCCATATAAGCTGCATCTATGAACAACAACACCGAAATCACCTGACATAGATTCACCAGACGATTCAAAATCGGTACGAGGAAGATGAACCTGGTTTGCTCCAATACATATCCGATCACTCCCAACAAGCTCATGTCGTTAAATAATCCATCAGAAGATGTCGCCATTGTAGATACTTTTGACTTCACACAACACAAACTCAGAAGAGACAATCTGGTTTGAGATAGTATAAGCAGAAACTAAGAGAGAACTTAGAAATCGTCCTCGAGAAAAAGATTTGAGCTTCAGGAAGATCCGACATTCTTTTGTCTTACCTTCCATCTGTCTTTGAATTAGTAAAGTCTTTTTGTTTATTTGATTAAATAATCTTTAGGACATGTATAGTCGTGATCATACAAATCAAATAAATGAGGTTTGATTGAGCTGGAAAAGGTTGTGTCCACACCATGTCTTAGTTTTTATGTTGAGATTATAATAGTCTATGGCATAATCAGAAACTCTGACTTTTGTTTAATTTAAATGTCTATCGAGAGACTAGTAATAGTTGGACTGATATAAACGAGAGGAACTTTTTTGAACATTTTAATAAATGCTCACAACAACGATGGAGAGGTTATAGATATCCAAAATTTATGACTTTGTGTACAAAAGCATTTCTACACGAGAAAAAGAAAAATACAAATTATATTATCTTTATATTCTTTAGTCACGTATATTATTCATATTAATAAGCAATTATTTACATGTGTGAAATAGTCACTAAAGACAAGCGGTTTAGATGGAACCTTTCATGAATGTATACGATTAATCACATACAAAGTCAACGATTAGTGGACCATTCTAAGGAATTTTTTTTTAATAAAAATGTAAAAGTCATTGGTATAGAAACCAAAATTACACATATTTCAAAGTTTCATAAAAAAATTGCAACTTGCATATGAATACACGTATTTTTGTAAAGATATTACATAAACTATAAAATTTCTAGTTTTTTTGGGTGTTCTTTTAAAGCATTACATAACAAGAAGAATCATTAAAAATCATTTTATATTTGATTGCATCATGTATTTTGTAGTACTCTTATGCTACAAATCATTTTTTGGTACTATCTTAAAGCAATTATAAGGCCAATTTCATTTCTTTATGCTCTGTAATACACTAATACTCTTATGCTAAGATTATAAATGTTGAACTGATAATCATATACTGATACTTGACGACCAAAAAAAAAGAAAAAAAAATCATATAGTGATACTGTTCTAGAGATAGCGCGGGCTATATAAAGTACATCATTAATTCAATAAAATTCATCTTTTGTTAGTCTTGAATTTTTATGGTTAAAAGGAGAGAAACCGCGTGGTTTTCACGCGCTATAGGAGCGAGTGGATTTTGAGCAAACAAGAGGAAGGAGAGAACCTAATCTTCGATTCTCTGCTTAGCTTCACTGCCACAAACACACATACACAGAGCAGCTTCCCCTTTTAGCTTCCGTCTTCTTCTTCTCCTTATGCGTCGCTCTTAAAATTACCATTCGCAATGTCCGTCGTTCTCAACGCCGGCTTCACTTCTCTGGTAAGTATTTACTGGATGATCATATAAGATTGATTCTTCTCATACGACTATATAATTGCTCCAGAACCACTTTAATTCGGATGAATTCGTTTGATTATATTATTCTTTTGGTTCTGAAAATTCGAAAAACTTTGAACTAGGTTTGATTTGTTGCAACTCCTTGATTGGTCTCTCTAGGTTGAAAATCTCTTCGATGCAGAAAGCTCAATGCTTTCATATGAACCTGTTTGTTTTGCTTGAAACTAACACAAATCTTCTCTCTTTGAAGCTTCAGAGCAGAACTCATCCTGTTCTAAGATTCTCAACCCAAGTTAGACCGTTAAAGCCTTCTCCTTTTGTGTCCCACATTTCTCTAAACGGTTCAACAAGGTTACTGTCAAGCAAAAGAAGATTGGTTTTATCTTGTTTGGAGACAAATGACAACTCCATCACAACAGCACCCCTGGATTCTTCTCCCTCTTCGGATTCTGATAAACCAGCAAGTGAATCAGTTGAATCAAGCAATGGTTCTGCTAAAAAAGCTCCTTTGACAGCCCGAGAGAGACTAAGAGCGGCTCGTGTTCTTAGCCGATACACAGAAGCTACACTGAAGCCAGCAAAACCCAAAATGGGAAGCCAACTTCTTGATGTGCTCAAGGAAAGTGATAAGAAATCAAATAGGAAACCGGGTCTACCTGAAGCACCAACTAACATGCTTGATGATAGTAGGAGAGGGATGCCAAAGAACGGCCTTACGTTTGATTTCCCTGGAGGCTCAGATATACTTGTCATTGCTTTCTCCTTTGTGTTTATAAGCACAGTGATGTTTGCTACTACTTTTGTTGTCTGGAAACTCGGTGCGATACACTTCAATGAATAGTAAAGTTGAGATCTGGAGAGGTTTAATGGGAGCAAGGAAACCTCAAGCAGAGAATGAGCGAGAGAGAGAGAGAGATTTGTGGCGAGGTTAGCTTAAAATGCATGCTTGGGGATGTTCATCACTTGGCTAAGCCGGTTTGAGTGTATATACATATACTTTGTAGTACACATGATTTTGCTATTAACTCTCTTCATGCTTCTTTCGCAATTTTAACCTTTACATCATCCCATGTAACCATATGTTTGAACTCCTAAACCAAGAAGTCTTTAAATGAGTACAAGATTATAGGGAGTGAAAATCAAGAAAATAATTACGAGATTTGAGATATTTATAACTGAAAGAATTAATTAGGACTTCTAAAAGACAACAAGGATGATCTAAAGAGACAAGAACAGAGGCAATTTAAATGTACAAAGATGATCACATCTTCATCATCAACAATTTCAACATTGCAAGTGGCAGAAATGGGCTCCCTCTCTTCAAGGATTTGACACAATTGATGTTCGAGTTTATAACTGTAAGGGAGAAAGGTACTGTCTCCATGCCCAATACTAATCACTATGAAAGTTCAATGTTGCATTAGCTCTAGGCGAAGAGAAGCATCAAACAAATAAGATTATATCGTCCGGTAATAATATTTATTCTTGTATCATAAACATCCTAACCAGCCAAAAGGATAAGAGTGTTGGACAATAAAGTAAGCCTGCCATATAGAACTTAGAAACAAGAGATCTTCCAGAGCATATAAAAACGATAATTTCAATTTAAACATAAGAGATCAATCGAGTATCAGGAATGATTGCAGACCAGATGATATTAACAACTGATCGGTCTCGGATCTGAAAGTGTGTATAGCTCAACGAGTATCTACGATGAGATGAAATACGCAAGAGACAAATATGATATCGATAGTTAATTGATATTAAACTGAAAATTCATTAATCCAACGGCAAAAACTTGAAACTAAGACAAAATAGTATCAAATTCTGGAAAACAAGCTGAAGCAAAAGAAACACAAAGCAGCGGGGATAGCGAAACACTTGTTGAGTAGATCTGTCTATTTGGATCGCTGTCTCATCTTTCGTCTCTTCCTCTTCAATCTCCTCATACGCTTCTTCTTCCACTGAAATTATAAAACACCACCAGATCCACAATTAATTATTCACTTAGAACAAAAGAGACTAATTAAACATGTCTGAAATTATTATAGACGTAACGACATTAGCAGAGGTATGAGACAATGAAATGAAGAAGATTGGAAAATCATAATACCTTAGCTCTCATGACTCAGAAACTCCGTTTTCTCAAAACCCTAATCGTCGTGAGAGATACACTTAAGGATGACAGTTGGAATATATATTCCCCAATCCCTAGCAATGAAAAGGGACTAATGAGTAATGAACATGTAAGCTTTTAACATTGGCCCTTTATTTATTATGGGCTTAAAGCCCCATCTATTCCCAAAACTTTTTTAGCCCAATAATATCAAGTGCAGTATCCTATACTTGTCTTCTTCATTTCCAAAGTTTTGGCTAAAGCCCTCCAGAAGATTTTTCTTCATTTTCCTCATTTCCGTCGCTCTCAATCTGACAATGTCACTTCTCCGGCGATTCGTTAAAGAAGCAAACAATTCCAGATTCTCCTTCAATCGATCTCTGGACATTCATTCTCCACTGTAAATTCCAATCCAACTGCTAATCATGGTCGTTGTTCTACCACTGAGTTCGATAATCTCATCCACGAGGCTGGCAGCTCAGGCGACTTCGAAGCCGTACGCCGTCTTCTCAATAGCCGCGTCGTAAACGCTTATTTCAATACGTCCGCAAGTTTCAAATTCCTAACTAACACCGCCTCTTACTCCTCCCACATCGAAGATCTCCGCCGCATTTTACCTCAGACCGACGCCGGCTACACGCGGAAACACGCCTACGAAACTCTCATCGCGCGCCTCTGTAAACTCGGTCGGATCGACGACGCTTTAATCCTGATCGGAGATATGGCAAACAGGATATTCGGACTCACATCAACCACATTTCACCCGATCCTGAACACTCTCGCTAAGACTAAAAAATCGAGGAAGCTTGGCGTATGGTGGAATTGATGAGATCTCACGCTGTCCCTGTGGATGTGGCGTCATACAATTATTTCTTAACTTCGACTATTACGACGGTGACGTGGCGGAGGCGAGCAAGGTGTTGATGAAAATGGAGGAAGGGATGTCAGCGGATACTCGTACTTACGACGCGCTTGTGTTAGGCCCGTGCAAGTTGGGGAAAGTGGAGGCGGCGATGGCGATTCTGAGGAGGAAGGGTTACCGGTATTGTACGCTACGCATGCGCATATTATAGGAGAAATGGTGGAGAATGGCTATTATGCGCAGGGTGTGGAGTTTGTGATGGCGTACGCCGGAAAAGATAAGAGATTGGATGAAGAGAATTTGGGAAGTTTAGCTAGTAAGCTTATTAAGAGGAAGAGGTTTAAGGAGTTTTGAAGGAGATGAGTGTGAGAGGATTGAGAATGGGAAATCACGATTTTGATTCTGAGAAGACAGATCACCGTTTTTATAGATAGTAGAACAATACACACAAATCTGTAATTATTCATGGTTACGACTCTGAAGCTTTTTATTTGAAAAATAACACATCAGATAGATGGTGAAGAGTTTTGTTTAATTTATAAAGGAGCAACATTTACAGCAAAGGACATTTTCTACTTATTATTTGCAACATATAGATTACAGGACAAGGAGAGGTTATAAACTTTCTACTTTGATTTGGGTGGGGTTAGTTTTGTGAAACCTCTACTTGTTCAAGATGAATGTGGGATCCATTGAGTTGGTAGCTCCAGTACCAGCTTCCTGTTTTCATTACCTCTTCTTTCATTGCTTCCAAATTGATGCTTAAACCCGGATTTCCTTGTGTGATCTTCAGTCTGTGAAGGTCAGGTACTTCAAAAACATGGTTTCCCTGCAAAGAGAGTATAGATCACTTGATTTGAAGCAGACATTATAATCTCTGTTTTGCACAATCATTTAAACTTCCATGTTAGTTTACTTTACCTCTATAGTTACATTGCTTGCTTCGAATTCTGCATTTCCGTGATGATTTTACAAGTCTCAAGCCGGTTCACATCGTTTCTCCAGTAAACATTTGATTTACTGTTCCAATTGATTCCTTGGTTCACTACCTTGACGTTATGCAGTTTACACTTGCCACACCTACCCAAAAAAGAGTTTTATGTGAATTCACATATGCATACCAATAGACATGTATTGTAATATTGGTTCACCATTATCGTTAGGGGTTGTTGAACCCATGGCATTTTCAGCAGTGATGATCAAGCTACCATCAATCTATGCGACAGAAGGTGATTTAGAATTTAAGAAACTCAACGTGATGAAAGCTATGTGAAATCTTGTTGGCAGAATAAAAATACTGAGAACCTGAAGATTGTTCCATGAGAACTCTGCAATCTCTAGTTGCAGTTCTGAGCAACTGGCAATGGACCCTCCCTTAAACTGTAACAATGATCAAAAAGAGATTAATCATAATAAAGCATTTGCCAGAACTTCTAAAGCATAAAAACAAAAGCAGACTATTGACTTACTTTCTGTCTTGAAACTTCCCAAAGAGGACCAAGGGCAGGATGCAGAAGAATGAGATACGGAGGTGGGGAATCCACATAGTTATCATTAGGTTCAATCTGGAGAAGTAGAATGAAATTATTAATCCTTAATTTGAAGTTGTTATATATAAGATTCACACTGACATGTAAAACATCTTCATGGCTCTAAAATTGTCTGCTTTTGAAAGACATGTATTAATGAACTAACCATGGGAAGTTTAATATCACATTCCGTAAGGAGTTCATATGCATTCCGGAGTATATCCAACAATGCACCATCTGGAGTCTGTAAAGAAATTAGTAAGTTTGAAAATAAGTTAAGTTACGCTGAATATTATTCCATTGAATGGCAAATCAAAAATGCAATAAGACAAAAGGACTAAACAAGTGGGTGGAGAAAGATAACCTGGTGTAATGCAGCACTTGCATGTGGTTTCTTCTTCTTAGCTGATGAAGAGACTTTTCTTCGTTCGTTGTACACGATATATGTATCCAGTTTATCTAGTAAGATCATACTAAGAGTCAGTAATACATAGAGACAGATACATTAAAGATTGCAAGTTAATTCAAATAAATTAACCTTCTAGATTGCCCTGGCATCTGGATGGAAAATTATTTAGGAAATTGTCTGCTATGTTTTGCATTGTGCATTCCAATCTACCACCCAAAACGTTGCCCAATAAGGAAAGTAATCAGAAAGTTGCTAACGATGATAAAAAAAACAAAAAAAACTCCTTAAGTTTATTTAGAGTAAAAATTTCATTGCTGCTCGCTTTGCGGTAACTGCGAGGATAATGAAGAAAAAAACAACGAAGAGGAAGAAGAAGAAGGGAGAAAGAGCAAAGGCTTTGTGAAATGCAGAGAGCTGAAGGAGGGAAGACGAGATGTATTACGAAAGTGGAAGAGAGAGAGGTGATCCTGGTGGTGGAGAATTGGAGAAGCTTGAGGATTAGCCATGGTGAGATGAGGTTAGAGAAGAGGGATAAGGAGAGATACTCGAGGCATATGCCCTCCTCCTCGGCTCACTGTACGATTGCTTCTTTTCTTTAAAAAAAAAGGAAATATAATCCAAATAGCTTCGAATTCGGATTTGATTGTGTAGGCGATGTGTGACTGTCGTGTGATGCAATCTTTAATCTGACGGTGCACACGACACCATTTGGATTACATCGATGGGCCATGTTCATGTCGACTCCAACAATTTCATCTTTGGGTAATGTTTTTTTTTATAATGTGATTTTTATTTTTCCGTCAACAATATGTTCTAAACATACAACATTTTAACACTATGTTTGATTCTTACCTACGATATTGTGCATGTGGACTAAGGGGTGGATTTGGTTGTAAAATTGTAGAGGTAAGTCGAAATCCTCGTACTCTCTTTTTTTTTCTGTTTATTACTTGGTAGATTGTGACTTGTGATGTCTCAAACTGCGAGCACAATCCTAACCTTGTTATAAATACTTTGATCTGTTTTCTCTATGTTGGTTCAGAACCTGATATAAGATTAAACAATTAAAAACTTAGTTGCATAGATTTATAGATGTATAGATGAAAGTAGCCCAAAGAGAAGCAAAGAGCTGCTCCAGAGAGACTCAAAAACCTCACACAATCTTCATATTTATACTTAAGAGATTTGCTGAGAAGCGAACTAGTTGTCTCTTCACGCAGTGGATAGCACTTCCAGCTCTGCCCACCAGAGAGGTGAAAGTTTCGGAATAGCATCGTCCGGCGGTAATCCCGTGATCTCTCGTAATCTCCCGGTGACTTCCTTCATTATCGGTCTCTGTTTCGGGTCTGCCCTTATGCAGCATTTGATCACTTCACTTATATTCTCCATCTTCTCATCAAAACAGTCCAGTGTTGCATCCGCAATCTCTCTTAGACTCTTTCCTCCCAAAAATTCAGCCAATCCAGTATCTATTGAGTCGCCTTTTTTAACCGACTCCGGGAGTTTTCAAGTCATCAATTCGAACAACAACAACCCGAAGCTGTGAACATTGTCTTCTTGGGTTGTAAATGTAAATGTAAATGTGTAAATGTTCAAAGACTGAACCGTTTGATGCATATTCAAAGACTAAGATCCTAGTGAAAGGTTCATCTTCTTCACAGTATCCGAGAAGGTTGACAAATTCTTGGGGTTTATCTTGGATAACATTTCGATCTGAAATTATAAAAAAATATATATATAAACGATGAGGCAATAGGAATCAAAATCCAATAAACTATATACCTTTTCAAGAAGTTTTAAAGCATTATAGAAGAAGCTACGGGTCAAACTAATAGAGACACTTGACGCACTTCCACCTTCAATGTAACTACCATACTTGGTGATCCCAACGGCTTGTACAAGGGACACTTCTACTAGTTCAGGAGAAGGGATGAAAACTGGATTCATCGGGTTATCAGCCATCCCTGGTCCTACCATAGGGTTACCTACGATGACCGGACTCACCCCAAAGGTTGCAAGATGGGCCACAGGGCCCACACCACTTAGCATCAATAGTTGCGGGCTCCCGATGGCACCCGCTGATAAGAACACCTCATTCGTTGCGTCTTGGGTTGCCAATTCTGCTTTGTGGAACACTCCACTCGCATCTCGAAATATCACCCCATATGCTTTAGAGCATCCACAATGCTAATACTCATAAAAATCTCTAAAAAAAAATATTTTAATAGTTTTTTAATTTAATTTTATTAATTTTTTAATATTATATTATTAAATTTGTGAGACGTGGCATAAACAGATTCTAAAATCTCTTGAGACGGTATCTAAAGTCTCTTTATATTGATACTGTTTTAACTGAAAGTTTCATAACTTTTATTTTTTTATTTTTTTATTAGATGAAACTCTTATTAGTCTCACCATTGAAGATGGTTTTATGCTTTTGGTTTCCTGTCCAATACAAAAATTTCATATAAGGAGGAATACAAAAATTGGGTATGGTAATGATCATTCAATAGTTTGATTTTTTTTTTTTAATTTAGGTTCCACTCACTAGTATTATATACTTTTTAGACAACTAATAAATTAAACGGAAAACTCATAAATAGCAAAAAAGTGTTAGAGAAATATTTTTCTTAGTGTTTTTTTAGGAAATAATTACTAAAACCACACAAATTGTAATTAAAAATACAAAAAATTACCAAGTGTCATTAGCTTGAATGGAAAAACTTTTAGGCAAAAAATTTGTGAGATCGAGTAAAATTTAAGACAAAACTAATATTAAATATTGTGATTTCGGATCTAGAAAATTATTAGTTTTGGTGCATAACATCATGGTATTAAAAAAATATATTCCAAAATTTTCTTACGTGTAAGCTACGTCCCTTTCTCCCTTCCGAGCCCTCACGTGTCACTCTGTCTCTTCAATCACAACTCATAAAACTCTTATAATGTGGAAAAAATGTATTAATTACCATTGGTAGTAAAGATGATTTTATGGATAGAAGCGTACAAGTAGACAACAACTATATTCGGAGTAGCATACTCCAACAAATTCGCCGCCGTATGTCTATGACCATCCCGGTCAATTATCGTACCGCCAAATTTCGTCCCAACGACATGTTCGTACGTGAAACCATTGAACGGACTCACACCAGCCTCCAAAAGCCCATCTCTAAACGCCGATTGCCATCCCTTAACCTGCGGTTCAAACGCCACTTTCCTCTCGACCCACTCGTAAGCCGCTTCGACCACGAATTCATCTTCCGCACGCGAGTAGAACCCCGCGTTTATCACCGTGCCTCCGCCGAGCACGCGCGCGCGTGAGTTGTAAACACCGTCTTGGGATATGAATAGCTGCGACCATGAGTTTTGAGTTGTGTTCAAGACTGTATTTGCGAAGTTGTTGATGTCTGTGGCGGTTGGATCGTCGTAAGGCGACCCGCCGCGTCCCAGAACCAAAACGTTTGCGTTTTGAGAAAGTGTTGCGGCTAGTGCACATCCGGCGGTTGCTCCTCCGATGATTATGTAGTCAAAGTGAGATAGCGTTGGTGCTGATGTTGCATCTTTCATAAATCTATAGTTTCCAGCTTCACGATTACAAAAGTTCCACAAAATTTGGAATTATATTATACTAGTATAATAAGGATATAATCGAGAAAAATCACAAGTTGAATGGTTAGTAAAGGAGACTAATAATTGTAATCGGAATAACATGAGTCTTGGAAGATGAAAACTGCGACGATCATAAGATGAAATAATCTGAAAATTCATTGTAGTGCAAGATTATAAATTATATAAGAAATAATATATTTGTTTAGTTTTATATCTTTTGGGGCAAAAAGACTAGGTTCATGCACTTATATAACAAACACCACCAAAAAAAAAAAAAAAAACCGTCTCTCACGGTTAGAGCAAAAGTCTTATTCGATGGTGGCGTGGCCTGGCTAACATTTAGGTCCATATATAGGGAAAAAAACGTTTTCAAAGCTAACATCAGAAAATTTGATTTTTAGTATATTAATTAACTTGCGAAAAATCAAAGAAAACATAATGTAGTGGAAACCAAAGTTACGATGATCTAACCAAATCCAATGATTGTAGTTGTGATGAGGTGGTGGAGCCTGGCGGTCCATGATGTGCAATTTGAAGAAGTTAAGAAATGTGAATATAAGGCAAGTAGTCGAGTGACTTATGCTAATAACGTTAGTGTGTCGTTCAGTGAATTCGAATCTGCATAATACATGTCGCTGTAAAAAATATATAAATGGTGAATGCGTTAAATAAAGAAGTTATACCAAAATGTTTTATAGATGTTTAGTTACAAAAATAGCATTAATTGCAAAGGCAAACTGGTAGTTAGAGTTTTATTTTAAAGAAGACTGTCCAAAACAGTTTTAGCTGGAGTTGTTGGATATTGATGATGAAGCTAACAATTGTTTTCATTGTTTCAAAATAATAAGTCTCACATGATCAGAAAGTCTAAGTTCTGAGTATATGAATCCTCTCATTTCGAAAAGCTTGCATTTTGATAAATTTGAATACAAATCCGCAAGTTAATTCTAAGAGAGTTATGTTATGCATAACTAAAACCAAAACATGAAACAATGCATAATAAATTAAAAACCCCCGAAAATCCAAAGCCATATGCCTCTTATATGAAAATTTGTCATTATTATTGCTCATCTTACTCTCATGCATGAAATTTCTAAAAAAACATAGACGGGTGAATCACTTCTTGAGGTTCATATGATATTGTCAAAATCTAAGTAGTGCTTTGCATAACGGTTTAGATTGAAGTTGTCTTGGCTTCACAACATATGATAGCAGCACCTGGCAAGATCAATCCAAATGTTATTTAAATCTGATCAACTTTGGTTCTTGAACTCACCACAACCTTCAATCACAACTCGTTCAGAGGTATTTCCCATGTCAGATCCAACATTCTCCATTGCTTTCACAACATTGTACCCATCAACAACTTTCCCAAAAACAGCGTGTTTCCCATCAAGCCACGATGTCTTCTCAGTGCATATGAAGAACTGAGACCCATTTGTGTTGGGACCTGAATTAGCCATAGACAAAATCCCTGGACCGGTATGCTTCAACTTGAAGTTCTCGTCCTCAAATTTAGCCCTGTATATCGATTCTCCTCCAGTTCCATTCCCACGAGTGAAAGTCTCCACCTTGACACATGAATCCTGGGATTATGCGGTGAAAGGCTGAGCCTTTGTAGTGTAATGCCTTTCCTGCTTTCCTAATTCCATTCTCTCCTGTGCACAAAGCGCGGAAATTATCCGCTGTTCTCGGTGTTACATCTGCAAATAGCTCCATTACAACACTCCCTGCCTTCATTTTTCCAATCAAGATATCAAAGAAGATTTTTGGGTTTGACATTTTCTTCAAATTTCAGTAAAACTCCAAATCCTGTCAATAACGAAGTATCTGAAATTCAGTAAATCATTAAGATCCATCTTAATCTAAACTTCTAGATATAAAACTTAAGATGCAAATATCAATTCCTCTAACTCTTCTTAGTTCCAACATAGATGCAACCCCAGTTCTAAGACAACAACAATTGTGAAATTCTAACTTTATAAACACCTTAAAGAATAGTAGATGTAAACCAAATGCTACTATTGCCCTGATTCAATTCAAAAGAACAGGGATTCAAATATTCAGAACCGACTCAATCAGATTCTTAATCAAATGCTAAATTCATAAAACTGAGAAAGAAATGTCCCACCCATCAAAATTGTCGATAAGAAAAGATAAATTCTTATAACACAGAGACTTTGATCAAAATCTCAATGGATGATTTAGGATTTTGCACAAATATTGAGATCGCAGGCGATTTAATAATACGTTATCTGCAAGCCTTCGATATGTGCTTTTACGCGATACGCACAAAACGATGAAATACAGAAGCATCGGATTAAGGAGAAGCAAAATCATCAAGAAACTGAAATACCTTTGCAGATGAGAATCAAATTCGTGTCTGTAGATTTAACTTTGCTGATGCGAGTGAAGATTTATATAGCGGCTCAATGGCTGAGGTATTTGGGAGCTAGTGTTTCACTAGGGCTTCGACAGCTTGAGACAGAGATATATGTCTTTTCTCGGTTTTGTCCTCATGGTATCCATATTTTACATTGTTACCTTCCGTAACAGGCTCATCAAAAAGCCCATATTCAGGCCCTATAAAACTGTAAATTGTAACTGTAAATTGTCAGATTTTAACTGTAAATTGCTAGAACATTCTGGTCAAGCCCAGCCCTGGGGTGAACTCCATATGGGGGGCATCATGTTGCATATTTTGGTTGTGGTTTTTGGAGATTTTCCCAAAAAGGAAAATAAAACACTCATAAGCTGTCTTTTTTTTTTGTCAACAAATACTCATAAGCTGTCTTGATTACGTCAATGCCTTGTTGTTTTTTTTTTTTGTTACAAGTCAATGCCTTGTTGTTAAGGAAGACCTTTTCTTTATTTGGTAGTATGCACGAAGTAGAGAGATAGACGCTCACAAATATATAAATAAGTACACACACATCATAAATTCAAAAACAAGATAAATATTTTTTCAATTAAACTTGAATTGAAGAAGGAAAAGATGAGAACAACTTCTCTGGTTGGTTGGTTTTTTATCATCTCCCTCTTGTTGCTCTCTC
The DNA here is from genome assembly GCA_963922655.1 of Cardamine chenopodiifolia. NCBI lineage: Eukaryota > Viridiplantae > Streptophyta > Magnoliopsida > Brassicales > Brassicaceae > Cardamine > Cardamine chenopodiifolia. Next base: position 15,926,588 of record OZ000463.1, read on the forward strand.
AATCACTCATAATTTCATGTGAATATGATGAAGCCAAGAGCATTCCTTTGGGTCGGGAACTAGTTGAACATGAAAACAACGCGGATGGGTCTTACGGTCATCACCATGACCATCTTCGAGTTTTCATGAGGAAAAGCAAAAGCAAAAGCAAGAAGAAGAAGAAGAAGAACAAATCATCGGCTACTCGAACTCTTTTCTCTAACCCATTTACCTATTTATCTACTGTTGTAAGTTCCTTTGTGTTACTGCTCGCCGCATTCTAATCTATTTTTTCGGTCATCAAATGGCTTCAATTTGCGTGTTTGTATCTGCGATTGAGTTTGTATCTTTAACACTCCAATGTTTGAAAGTTGTTTGCTCTGGTTGTCTAATATTGTGGTTCCAATGTTTTTTTTGTTAATGAATAATAACTGATTATTTGGAAAATACTCCAACTGCTTTCATTGAACCACGCTTAGAAAAAAAGAGTGAAAACAAAATTATTTGTGATATCGAGGTATTTAACAAATTTATTCGAACAAAACAAAACGAGACGAGAAATATACATGTTTTAATTCAAGAGAAGAAAACAAGAGTGGAAAAGGAATTAATAAATTTTTTATTATTATCTCCTTTGATATGAGAAAATATGAAAAGTGAAAGAAACAAGGTCAGGTGGGGAACCAAATTTACCCGACAATGGCTGCTTTTGCATATTTTTTTCTTCATAATATTCTTCAATCTTTGTTCTGTTTACTTTAAAAGCTATACATACATTTTACCTCAATTTTTATTGGAGAGAAACCAGCCTTCAGAGTAACTGATCTCAAGATGAGCAGGGCAAGAGGTGTTTATGGAGGGGATTCCATGATCAGACCTAAAGGAAAGAAGAACAAAGCCATGGCCTCCATACAAGGTCTGATTCACTTGCACTACTTGATTTAACAATTGCAACTCTGGTCCATCTTTTCTTGTCCTAAAATGTAAGATCTTCAAAACTAGAAACATAAGTCTGTCAGTTAAGGGGTTTCTCCAACTGGCTTTGATTCAAAGATTCGGAATTTGGAGTTAACTTTACGGGTTTCATACATAATTCTAAGTAATCATAGGTGGGTTTATAAGAACAGAGTATGTTTATAGAGGCATCAGAAACAGTTCACTAAAAATAAAGAACCTTACACATTTCCATCTTGCTGAATCAATCGTTGGTTCGATTCTGAGTTACGGTTTTCTGAAATCGACCACTGTATTCTTCCAGTAAATCCTGACCTGCTAAGGGAAAGATAACACTAAGGAGGTTTAAACTCTTGACATTTGGCAACCTCACATTCATCAACTTCATGTTACAGGGAGAGTTTTTGCATGTTTCTTGAGGATATGGAGAGCTCTGATCTCCTCATAGAATCGGTTTAGGAGATTTTTCAATCTCTCAAAGTAATTCAAATCCTATCTACCAATATATTTTGGTACAAGAAGTCATTGGCAGTATATAACCTTACCGTCAATCTTGAATACACATCATAAAGGATAAAAAAATGTAACAACACACAATGTTTTCAAATCTTCAATACATAATAACAAGTAGAGACATTGCAAAGCAACTTATTGGTTACATAAGCAAACAGTTTCATTAAAATATGATCCGAGTATGGACCAACAAATATCAAGCAGAGTTGAGTGGTGCTCTGAGTTCATGAGCGCCTTCACGGTTCTGAAACACGATCACGTAAAGTGCATATATAATGCCGGGGATGTATCCTAAGATAGTCAGCACCAAGCAAATTAAGAACTCCACCTGCAACACAAATCAGAGTGAATATTTCAAAACTCTTTAGTTCTTTTCATCATGATCAAAGCTTTGAAGACATCACCAAATCGTTGCTATCTTGATTTCTTCCTCAGTGAAGATCGTAATGTCATTTGATGAGTCTGCTGAGAGTAGCTGTCTTAACATGATGCCATCATTTTGCTCGAAGTATTTATCTCTAAATTTTGTGTGCTTTTGGTTTTGAAGTTTTAGCTTTAGGCCACATACACCAAGTAGGAAGACCAAGAAGACAATGACGCTTCCTGATTATTTTTACATGTTGTTAGGATCTGAGCCTCGCAATTAAAAATAATAGTCGATATAACTTGAAAATTCCAACAACTTACCAAGAACAATTATACTTAACTCTTGTCGCTTCTTGCATATGGAAGGAAAAAATAAACTTCAATTCTTTTGAAAGCTTGTAAGGACACATTGTCAAAATAATTTCGCGTTCAATTAGATTCCTCAACATTCCAAACCAAAAAAAAACTTCAAAATATTAAGAAAATCCGCACCAAAAATCATTGAAAATCCCTAAATCAATACGAAATGAATAAGACTTGTTAGAGAGGATGAATGTTGTCTTTAAGGACGCCACGACGACTTCAAACCAACCAGAAATTTTCCTCTGTACACATTCGTTGACCATCGGAGAGATAGAAGAATAGGGTTTAGCTTCTTTAGCATTTCAATGGTATCTTGCACCACAAGATACCCTCCTGGTCTTATTATTCTGTCTATTTCCACTACCACCTCCAACAAATCACACCTGAAGAATATCAAAAACAGCTTTTTTTTTGTCTGTAGATGCAAACACACAAAAAGTCCAGTCTCAGAGTCGTTATTTTTTACCTTTGAGAAAGGTTGGTGAGAAGGAAACTAGAGTGCAAGAGATCATATGATCTTGGGTATGTATTGAAAGACTCACACCAATCATGGTAAATCCCGATCAAACCTCTATCGAAAATAGTCGATAACGTGTCTTCACCTTCCACAGGAATCACATTCATCACCCAGAGAGGTCTGTTTATAAGAGCAGCTGCAAATCTGAAAGCAACATACGAATAAATGGTAAGGAATTTAAAGAATCATTCTGTGAAGTATAATATATTGAAAGATTGTCTCACCCTCCATAACCAGCGTTCATGTCCATAACATTGTGAATCCTGGTCCAGTTTATAGCTAAACCATTTAGGTAGATATCTGATATGATTCCAGACCAGAGTTTAGTGTCCTCTCTGAAACTCTCTTCATTGCTCTGTTCTGTTAACAGACTAACCGGCCTATCGGTTAACCTTTCTGGCCAACGGGTAGGCCATTTTCCTGTTGGACCAGCACGTACTTTCGATAGACAGCTAAGCAGAGGAGTGTACCTATGATTCAAAAAAACTAGTATAGGTCAAGAGAAATAAAAAAACTCTGTTTTTTTTGTTGAAATGAAACACAAAAAGGATAAAATGTCATTTACCATGAGCTGTTTTTCTTTGTATCTTCTTCGTTGCAGAGAGGTGGATCATTGTTCTTACGCGATTCATAACAAGAATCTGAGTCTGGTTTCTGGTAAATCACGAATCCGACTTTTGTGAATCGAGTTCTAGCCACAACTTTCCAACACATTGATGCAGTCAAAGACTCCATAGCTACAAGAAAAGCAGAACATTCATAAATGACTTCTATAACACTAATTAACATAACCAGGAGAAGTTAATAACAATTTATACTAACTTTTCCAAACTTTACGGTGCCCTTCGTCGTGTTGATAGACCGGTGTAGCTGACCAAACAAAAAACCCTCCAGGCCTTAGAATCCTGTTAAGTTCCAAAAGCGGTCTACCACCTACAACAATCACATTTCCCATAACAGTATTAACAAAGCAAGGAACTTCTCTGTATCAAAGTGTAAGGATATATTTGATTATATCAAACCGTATCCGTGCCAATGGACTCTGCATCTAGCGCAATGTATAACGTCGTAAGCATTATCAGGAAAAGGAAGCCTTTGAGTTCCAATAACAGCAAGAGTAGCGGGAATTCCACGTTCAAGTGCGAATTGAATCTGAGCTTCGTGTTCGTCTTTAGGAGCAAATGACATTGTGATCACATTTTTATCAAGTAAAGTTCCACCAAAGCTAGCCACACCACAACCAACATCTAGAACCACTCTAACTTTCTTTCCCCATTCAAGAACAGGTAACGTCTGAAAGAAGAAACCGTAAAATCAAGAAAAGAGGAAACAAATTAATGTTGGTTTTATGTATATATGTTTTACCTTTTGTATGAAGTTGATGTAGTGAATAACACCGTCTTTGAACTGAGTTCCGCCTCCAGGGAAGACAAAGAAAGGCCCGGATTTACGAACCCAATTCTGATCTTTCTTGTATTGTACAAGCTTCGGGTGAGGAACATTATCGTACCAAATCTGCAAAAACAAGAATTTATAAAGCAGTGATCACTAACATTTTCACAATCTCCAGTTGCAGGTACCAATCATCTCCAAGGCTGAATCAAGAAAACCTGATTTGTTTTTGCAAGAACCAAAGAAACCGTAATGAAAGAAAAGATCTTACCGAAAAAATAGAAACGAGTGTCTCACCATGTCCCTGCTCTGTGGCCAAGGAAGAGGAACCTTGTAGCGTTGTGGCAAAGGAACTAGACATTTTGGTGAAGGCTCAGGGCAATGTCTCTCTCTGTGCTCCATGTTCCTCTTCGACTTGAGTTTCTTGATTGCGTTTGTGTTATCCAAACACGGTATGTAATCTGGACTCTCACATCTCTTCCAATCCATTCTCAAACTCACATTCCATTTGTCATCTTTAAGCCAATCCAATTCTAAACCTTGATCAATCGGATGATCATTGGCTCGGGTCTGATTAACCGGTGATTCAGGAGGAGATGACGAGTCATTGGTGGGACTCGAGATTGGCATGAAAGTGGGGATATCGGAGAGAGAAGATCGACGGAGATAAGGGAGAGACAAGTAAGGGAAGAGATCGATTGTATCATTGGTTAAGAGGAGGATTGTGACTGATACAAGTAAGATTGAGAGAACACAGAGGCCTGAGTATTTCCGACTTTGGAAGATGTTCTTGATCATTCTTTCTTCGTTTTTCCATACAACAGAGAGACTCTGATCGATCTTGAGAGAAGAGAGATATTGAATTTGTGTGTAAAGAGCTAAAAATAGAAAACTGAAAACATGACTGGCAATAAATAAATGAAAAGTATACGACATATTGACAAGTGTCATGCTATAACTCGCTCTAACATGATCAGAGATATGGAAAATAATGACTATCTTTAGGAAGCAATCATTGTATTAATAATTTGATGGATGAGAGAATATTAAAGGAGTAAGAAAAGATGTTTTTAGTTCTTCGAGCAAGTGTGACTCGTACAGTTCTTTTGGGCCAAATTAATTGGGCCTAGAATTACATCAAACATGAGAAAAAGAATGAAGCTGCATGTTATGTCTTTTTATTATGACTATTAGTTAAGTACAAGTGTTACAAATATAGCATATTATAAAGAAGATTTTGCTGTGCATTTCATTCATGAGATGTTTTTTCATCTTCTTTTTGAGTTAAGGTCAAACATAGTCCAAAACGCGTACGTGTACTTCTTTGGTTTCACTACATCCAAATCACGGCACGGCTGATTTCTATGCAATTGGCAAACTTGGGGTTTTTTAAAACAGATTTTACGAATTGGATGAAATCATAATTCATAATACTGAAAGTCAACCAAAAAGGAAGTCAACCCAAAGGGCATAATTGCTTGTTTTTCCCTCACAAAATAAAAGATATTTTAAAAAGTCTACCTCAACAGTTACACCTCATATTCAAAATAACTTAAAAATTAACCAAACTGCGAGATTATAGCCAAAATAGATTAAGCGGCAGCAGCTTAGAGAAGCTCCTGATCGAAATGCCATGTTCCTGAATACATAAACAAAGTGTGAGGCACGAAGTGGAGGAATTAAGGGATTATTTTTAAAATGAAAAAACAAATGGTTACCATGTCCTTTGCCGAGTCTTCTAAGTTGAGAAACATATTCTGAGATTTTCTTAATTGCTTCCACCTGCGAAGTGATGTTATTTTAAGATTCATTAGATCCCATTCTGACAGTCAAGAACCCCCTTATCTTTGCCACTACTATAGAACGTGACTGTCTTTTTATTTTACCTGTTCGTTCAGAAACTCGCTTTCAATAAAATCTGCCAACTGTACATCATCGTTCTTGGAAGCCACCTGTTGTCCACATTATTCAAATCCCAAGTTGTATTAAGAAACTAGATTATGACTTGAAAGCCATAAAACAAGAATCGGGGTCTTACACTGTGCAGGTTTAGGAGCTTTTCATTGACAAGTTTCTCCAATGACAGAGCAAGCTCCATGGCTGCATCAACAAAGAAGATAAAATTAATATTCCAAACTTGAAACTCGATGGAAATATACAAATACAATTCACTACCCCCACAATCCTCTTCAATAATAACATCATATCAATGTCAAGTCTTAAGAAACTATTTTATAATTGAATTCGCTTTTTGACAATATCAGAAACGGGAAATGAAGCTTACCATAAAGTGCATCTCCTTTCTCAGGGTGATCAAACTCAGACTGAGGGATCACTATGGGCTGTAACTTAACCCTCCCACCACGTTTGTTCTGTAGATCAAGGAAACCAAAAATGAAATGTTGTTACAAACTTAGCTCAAATCACAGGGCTTATGAATTGAAACAAAATGAAATCATTAACTAAGGACCTGATACTCCATCAACATCTCAGCGTGGTCTCGTTCTTCCACACTCGAATCCTTGAAAAACCTGTTAGCAAGAAACCAAACAATTTTTAAAAAACTAATCAATACACAGAACGAATATATTAGCAAAGAGATTGATATAAAAACTCCAATGTTTCCAGAAAAACTCACTTGGCAAGACCTTTGAGAGCAACATTGTCCCGATCGAAATACGCATACAAAGCGTGATACACATAAGACACGTTGTATTCCACACTGCAGCACAAATGATAAATCCAGATTCATGAGATACTCAAAAATACTAAAACACCAAATGCTTAAATCCATGACAAAAAATCACCAAAATGTTTGAATCAAAGACGAAAAACGTACTTGATCTGCTCATTTACGGCAGCTTCGCACTCAGGGGAGTACAAATGTCGAGCAAGCGAAAACTGCTGGCCAGATGGGACGAGATCGAGCTCCTTCTTCACCTCTTCAAATGGCTCGAAAACGACGCCGCTTAAAGTGCTTGTGGTGGAACCCTTCGTGGCACGAAGAGCGAACGAGAGATTTCCGGATATCCCCGAAGAAATCGGAGACGAAATGGAGGAGAAGAGAGGAGAGAGATCCTTCTTCTCTCCATGAATGTTCAAGAGTGACAAAGTTGAAGCAGCTTTGAGAAGCATTTTGTTTGTTTTTCCTGGAAAATGTTTTGGCCTCGGATTTATTTCTCTGCTACGAAATTGGAAGAGAAAGGGTTTTTGTGAGGCGACTGGCGGCGGAAGGAGGCAATATAATAAGTGGATGATAAGGCTGTGGATAGATGACACGTGGATGGACAAGATTGAGTGATGGATTTGGGCGCGTGGCTGGCGTGTGGTACTATTGCTTTGCTGGAAGATATTTATGTATTTTTCATTGGTGTGTGTTTATTTGACCCCTCTTGTTTTGGACATTTCTCATTGACCTTTTCGGCTTTTTTTCTGTAAAGACTAAAAACTAGAAAGAGAGAATATCAAAATGCATTTTTCTTGGTGAGAAAATGGAATAAATTTAACTAAGCAGATCTTTGAAATTAATTTTTTCAGGAGATATTATATGCTGCATATTGTGTTATTAGGAAATAAGTCGTAATTATATATTTATTACCTATAGTTAATTGTGTTGTACAAACTTTTTGTGTTGACTGTTGACTAAGAAAGCACCTTCTAAAAATTATTAATAACTGTATTTATTAGAAGTGATATTAAAATATAAAATTTATGTGTTGGATTTGAATAACAGTCGTAAACCTTATTAACATTTTGATTACTCATCACAAAAATATAGAGCTTCTGCTACACAAGTTAAGAAACAAGGTATATACGGACATAAGACTCTATTTACATCATCCTCTAACAATATGTGAGGCACGCCTGTGAGTATATCATCGGTCACTAACAATTACTGAGACAAATGATATCCCGTCATGAATTTTTGCATTGATCTGCCATAACAGATATATGGTAACAATAGCATAAGGAAGATGTTCCATTTAAGTTTGCACCAATGAAATTCATAGCAGGCACATTGATGCAATGTTATGTTTGTGTCTTGTGCAGATGATATCGGAAGAATCGAGAATTTATCTTGATATATATATATTTGATATATATATATCAACAAACAAAAAAAAACACTTCTGTTAATTGAAAAGAACTATTTGACGAATCAAATAATTGCAACAAAAAAGAAACTACTATTAGTCTGCAACATTCCCAAACTACCAAAAATCTTCACTCTTTCTATTGACTTGTGGAAGCAGAAGCTTCAGGAAGATCAATCAACGGTTCAGATGTTGTTGTCGTCTCCTCACGTCTAATCTCTCCAAGTTGTGTCATCACTTGTTGAACTTCAGGTCTTGTTGATGGTGTAGGATCAACACAATGCAAAGCCAGTTTCAGTGTATTCAATATCTCATCACCCATTGTATTTACATCATTCAACAGCTCCAAATCGAAAACCTCATTAGTCCACTCTTCTTTAACCGCAGAAGCAACCCATTGAGGCAAATCTACACCATTTAAGGCCTCGCCCAGAGATTTCCCAGTCAAAAGCTCCAATATGGTCACACCGAGGCTATACATATCGGTTTTCGTGTTAGCCTTCTTCAGCTTTGAAAGCTCAGGTGCTCGGTTTTCGTGTTAGCCTTCTTCAGCTTGATCCTGCTGCTGCTGAGTTAAGTAGCAGAGTGAAGATGGGAATGGACCAGAGAGAGAGTGTTGTGATCAAGAGATAAGACACGGAGATTGGACCAGAGAGGTTGTAATGGGCAAGAGAAAGAAACTGAAGAGAAGAGAAGAAGAACGAGAAAGACTCACCATCCCAAGCTTGGCTCGAGCTAGGAGGAACGAAGAAGAGAAGGATACGATTAGGTGAAGGAGAATCGGCTTCGAAGTGAAGCCAGAAGTTGATCAATGGCGGTGTTGATCATACTCAGAGAAGAGAGAGCTTGATTTTGGGTTATAATAAACTCCATCGAGAGAAGAAAGATTGAAAATTGTTTCAAGTGTAAATAGTAATGTTGAAGAGGATGGAACATAGAAAGATTTTGGATTTCAAAGAGTTTTGTAAAGTGAGTCGTTGGAAAAGAACACAGAACGTGACCATCTTAGAGAGAGAAGGAATCTTGATGTGTGTTCTTTTATCTTCTAGTGAGAGAGTAGACAAAGATCAGGTGATGGTAATAAGAGGTTGGGTGGTGGGAACAGTTCTCTCTGCCTTGCCTTAGACTAAACGAGCTCTAACGGCTACTTTCATTTATTATCTTTCTTAAATTATTAGTGCTTGAAACTCTGTTTTGTTCGTTGGGTCATTCTCGCTCATGTCATTTTGTTTAACCGTGTTAGTAAAATATATAAAGTAGTTCATTGAAATTTTCGAATTACTAATTTTCTAGGATTGAAGATTTTACTAATTCTCCGAATTTAAACCAAACCTGACCATTTCTTTTGAAAACAAAAGATTCTCTCTATAATGACATATCATTCCTATGGTTGCAAGAATAAAACTTGGGAGATAAATCTTACCTTAAGAGTCAAATGATTTGCCATAAATTGTAAATGCTATCACAAGATTTGTCTCTTTAAAAAAAAAAAAAGATTTGTTGTGTCTCAAGTCTCAATATAAATCTTGAATAAAGATTTGGTGGCACATACCATGTTCCTGGTACACTATCTTCTTTACCAAGCCCTGTTAACAAATAATTTTGCAAACTACTAAATTGCTATATTTTCTTTCTAGCAGTCAAATTGTTATTCTTTCCCTTGTTCAAGCCATGTATACTAAAACCACCAGATTTGAACTGAAAAGTGGGACACCTTGAACTTAGCTTTTTTGGGTACCTTATGAGCAAATTGACTCTAGTTTGCTTTTGGGTACTCTATGAGCAAATTGACAGATTGATTCTAGTTTGCAGACAAATTGCGATTCTTCTTTCCCCTATTATTTACCTGTCTTCTGGGAAGCAAACAACAATGTCAAAACTTCTGATAAATTGTTACTTCTTATATGGCCAACAAGGTAACAACTATGCTTCACCCTGACTTCTCTCTAATCCCTAAATGAAGTTCTATAAGTTGCCAAGAAAACATGTTTCCATTTTCTTTCCTTCTAAATGTGTTTCTATAGCTAGATTTTAAACCAAGAAAATTTCGTTAGCACCTATTCTTTGTTCCTGCCTAACAAACACCAAGTTTGCAGGTGATCTTGCTAATCTACTGCGTTCTTGAGATACAAAAACCAGTATTAACTCTATCTGTATCTGGAAACACCGTGTCAATATTTTGAATCAACAACCTTATAGTTCGCATTGCTAGATCTAAACCTTGAAAATTAGTTTTAGCTATCTGATCAACCCTCAGAAAAGAAAAATGCAACCCTATCATATCTGTTCCAACCACAAAACATGGAAGATTCTCACTTCAAATCACAAAACCATTAAGCAAACATACAAGACAACTGGAGTTAAAGGAACTAGCCACTATACCATCAATGCAACGTAGCTATGAACACTAAATTGATCAACGCATAAGATTCCCTGTGCTTTGACATTTAACATGACACAAATATCAAATAAATCGATGACACAGCAAGTGTTACCAGTTCTATTTCAGAGAGCTGTTCTCTAAGTAAATCTATTAACAAGCCACAATGAATCAAAGATCAAGCAAATCACCTACCTAGTTCGAGAACACCATACTAAATTTTCTAGCTAAGTGCTCTCAGATCAAACTATTATGTCACTAAATCTCCATCAATCTGCTAAAGAATCCTGAAAGCAAATAGAACTCACCATGATTACCGCAATTACAGCAATATCCTTCTTCGTTGTAGTGAACAATGGTCTGAGAGTGAAAATAGAACAAACCAAATTGTGACAGTGAATCACACAATAAGAGAACGATTGAGAAAGATAAACTTCGAGTTTTCTACATCTAAGTGTCGAGCCCCCAAAGAGAAAAAAACAACAAAAGAAGTAGATATTCCCAAAACAAAATCCATAGTTCTAAATCTGTAGAGCTTCGTTACGAATCTACATTCAGTTCAACAAACACCAAAACCCCTAAAATCAGTACGGAGTCACCATCACAACTGTAATTCAAAGGCAATGAATACTCATCACAACTCCAGCTTCGGTGGCGAGATCTCAATCGAAGAATCCAGCTCTTAAACTCTCCCAGCGACGGCGGAAGCAGCAGAACCTCCAAGGAAGGAGAGTAATCCAGCATTTGCAGGCTCTTGATCATCCATGAACAGATCATCCGGAACCACAAACGCACCATGTAAGCAAACAATCGCAACGCCAATCATCAACGCGGAGGTTAAGAGAGATCCGACGCTCGTCATAAACAGGACGACGATCGTAGACAAGACAAGAGCAAGCAACGTCTCTCGATCAGAGAAAGTGCGACTGAAGATGACCAGTGGCTGATCTGATGGCCGGAAGAGGTAGAGGAACATCCAACCGCCTAGAAGACCGATGAGAACAAGGAGGGAGAGAGGATGTGAGAAAAGCGAAAAGGCGAGCACGAGTGACACGATTGCGACGTAGTTAACCTTGAAGTAGGCGAGATTTTTCCTGATCCGGGATAAGGCATCAGTGAGAGATTCAGGTCGAGCCATGGAGCTCCGATCGACGAGTTCCGTCCATGGACGGCGCTGTGACAAGCCATCACGGATCGAGGTAGAGAGGCGTGAGAAGAAAGTACGGAAGGCAGGAGTGTTGATTGGCGGCTGAGATTGAGCAGCTTGCTGATTGGTGACAGGTAACGTCGGTGGAGTGGCCATATCGGCGGCGCGTGAGGTTAGGTCCGGCTGATTTGGCCGTGAGATTTCGATCCTTTAAGTGCGAACGGAAAAATAAGATTTGCTGTTGCTGATCAAAGCTCCGCGTAGATATATTAGGGCCTGACAATAAGGCAATAAGGTTTAGCCGGCCCAAAACCTTAAGTCACGGGTTTTTTTTTGTCGCCCCTTAAGTCACGGGTTCGATTCCTCTTTCTGCATTTTTTTTAACATTGTTTTTTTTTAAAAAAAAATTAACCCTAAAGAACCCGCCGATTTCTCCATTGTTTCTTCACGCAGCTGTTCTGCTGCTGCTGCTTCTTCTCCTTCTTGATGACACTTGAGCTCAGTTAAACGACATCGTTAGCACCATGATTGATGAAAGCAACTTCGATGTCAATCTTAAGCTGTGGGCTCTTAGAATTCCCCGTGAACTCTGTAAAAGCGCAACTCGCATACTCAATGGGTACGTTTTATTTCAGCTGTAGCGGTTCCTAAATTTGTGACCTTTTCTTCATCTTCTCAAATTATTGCGTTAAGGATCATCTGAGATTAAAAATTATTGTTTGTTTTCACATATTTAGATTAAATTAACTCGGAACATGTTGGAGCTTATGGGAAATGAATTGCTTTTTAGTGTGGTTTATGTTCTTATTGATGAAATGAAAAGGAAGTTGTGTGGTTTGATCACTTGTAGGTACATGCTCAACATGCCACGAATTAAGCCCATTACTGAAGATCCTGCTTGTGAAAAGACTCGTTTGGTGATATTATCCGAAAGCATTAAAAATGCTGGTACGAGTATATTCTTTATATGGGAGTGTGTTTAGAAAATGGTGGAAGTGGCGGGAATATGTTCGTGTTAACCAAGCTTTTCTTTGTTATAGGACAGATTTGTCGGAGATACCCGATGAAAAACTAAACCAGCTTAAGAAACTAAGTGAAGTTGAAGTTGTTCCTCATTCGGTTACTGTTGGGTATTCCTATTGGAGTGCAGGTAAGACAACAAATTCCTAACCTTTTTTCTGGTTATTACTAACGATTTGAGGGAATCCACTCGTAGGCTATTGGTAAATGTTCCAACTTTTTTTGGTTCTACTAACCTTGATACTTGTTTATTTAGGTCCTCATCTTGTTTAGGTGATATAAAACCTTCTTACATCGTATTTCTCGCAGATCACATATTGAAGCAGATTCTGCCAGATGGAGTGGATATACCTTCATCTTTTGAAACAATAGTTAAGTATTTCAATTTCTGTTTTCTTTGTGAACTTAACAACCTAGCTTATAAGAGTCTGTTTGCATGAGCTAGTTGTTGTTTTTTTTGTGCATTTGTTATTTGCCAATCTAGAGATTAATGGGTACATGTTCCTGCTATTTTTAAAGCATCATGAAGATTGCCTCTCTCATGAAAACCAATATCTCTTTGCTTATGATGTGCAGGTCATATTGCCCACTTAAATCTCCATGATGAGCTCCTTCCGTTCAAAGATGTTATAGCAAAGGTTATCTACGATGTAAGTTTTTGATGTTCCTTTCATGATAGCATTTTTCTTTACAGTTGCATCTCGTGCAAAGAAATCTGATATTCTACTGGGTCTTTTATATTCGTAGAAAAATTATCCAAGGATCAAGACAATTGTTAATAAAGTTGGGACTATCACTAATGAGTTTCGAGTGCCAAAGTTTGAAGTGTTAGCTGGAGAAAATGGGATGGAAACAGAAGTAAAGCAATATGGTGCTAGATTTAAGCTGGACTTTGGTTTGGTTGATTGGAATTCAAGACTAGAGCATGAACATATGCGGCTTTCATCTTTGTTTAAACCTGGAGAAACCGTGTGTGATATGTTTGCTGGTATTGGGCCTTTTGCTATTCCAGCTGCACAAAAAGGATGCTTCGTTTATGCAAATGATTTAAATCCACACAGTGTTCGGTACTTAAAGATCAATGCAAAGTTCAATAAGGTTGAGGATTTGATTTGTGTGCACAATGTGGATGCTCGGAAATTTATTTCTCAGCTGATGGCTGTGTCAACTTGTGAGGGTAATTTGCAATCAGCAGCTGATGACAAAACAAGGGAAGCAGTCGAGAGTCGAGGAGGTAGTTATTTTGATTTAAACTAAGTTTTCTGCATTATAGTTGGCATATTTGGTTTTAGCCGGATAAAAGAATAACTTTAACAGTGGGTTTCTCTTTACTGTCTGCTTAACCATAGCTGAGACTAATGTAGAAGATAACAATGGTGGAATTAGCAGAGAGGAATTAGGTGAATCCAATGTAAACATAAATGAGCCTCTTAGTGCAAATAAGAAGCCATCTGGTATTTCAGAGATAGGTAAGAAATGTCTCAAAAGATTTCTCCAAGACATTCTAACAGTTAATATTGCTATGGGGTCATCACCAGTATGTTAATTGAATGCAGAAAATGGGGTTGGAAAAGGTTGCAAGAGTATAGAAGGAAATGCTAATAAGAGGTTGAAACAAACTTTGATTCCAATCGCAAAGCCATGGGAACATATTGACCATGTTATTATGAACCTTCCAGCTTCTGCCTTGCAGTTTCTCGGTATGCTACCAATGATTCTTGATTTCTGCTCATAATTTGGGACTATAGGCTTTTTTGAAAAATAAAATTGAGACTATAGTCTTGTGAATACTTTCAAGGCATTTACGAAAGAAACCATAGCTCATAAACGATGTTGATTCAGTACACTGGTTGATTGTTACATTGTGATGCCTGTTTTATGTTATGTGAGAAGAGAGTTAATCAACTACATCCCGTATCAGCAAGTTAACTAGGACTGGGATCATTATAAATAGGAGATGTATCATGTGTTAAGGCTTGTTTGAGTATTTATCTGGTTTTTGTGTGATTTGTTCTTTGATTCTAGTTACAGTAATAAGGAACTCAAATTGTGTTCTCATCATCTTACTAATGCAAATTGGCTCGGTAATTGTTTATGCAGATTCTTTCAGTAATGTTATTCAAAGGAAGTATTGGAAAGGACCTCTTCCTTTAATTCATTGCTATTGTTTCATTCGTGCAAGCGAAACCAGAGAGTTTATAATTGCAGTAGAATCAACCATCCACTCTCTCCTGCTTGTCCCTTCTAATTTTGTTTTCTTCACTCTCGTGTCTTTGTATCTTTCGGCATGCTTTGAAATCTGAAATACAGCTTCTGTGACATTCTTAAGGAAGCTGAAACTGCGTTGAAGTTCCATATTGAAGATCCGGTCTTCCACAAGGTTAGAGATGTTGCTCCAAACAAGGTAAGATCCCACTTGTCTTTCTTCCCTTTTTTTCTTGATTGATTTTTTATAGAATATGAAAACATATCATATGTAATTCCTGAGCTGGATGTATTTGTCTGTGGCAGGCGATGTTTTGCCTAAGCTTTAGACTACCTGAAGCTTGCTTGAAGCAACAAGAGTAGAAGCCATTTTTAGGGAAGAGAGAAGAATCAAAAACACCTTTGAAATCTGTTATTTTCTTTTTGTATTTCGTATCATAAAATATCAGGAATCAGTAGTGAATGAGATGAGTCTTGTGTCAAAGAGTGTTATATCTTACAGAGATCTTAACAATTTGAATCCATTCGCTACTCAAAGGTCCTATGTTTTTGTCACGTTTTACACTAATCACCATTGTCTGTTGAATCCATAGCACATAGAAATGTAAATACTTGAAAATGCTCAAGAGTCGAGAGTAATAACAAAAGCAAAAGACTTGGATAAAAAAAAGAGTAAAGTCTTCTAATATAATCATTAAAGTACGCATATTTTAATCCCGGCGCATGTTAGCAAGAATAGCTACGGTGGACGGAGTTACCAAAGAAGGCCGCTTAAAAAATAAATTTGCCAACCGTCATCTTCTTCAACCGATCCTTAGCTTCTTAACTAACCCATTTTGTTCGTTTTAATTCATCAACTACCTCCCGCTTTCTTCTTCCAATGGCATCTTCTGCAGCTCTCGGATCTTTCCATCGTGAGTCTCTCACTCTCTGGCGTTTTGCTTTGCTTCGTTCTTTTTTTCTTGCTAATTCTTATTGATTTCAAAAGGATGGGGAACATTGAATCAGATTTCGGTAGGAAATGAAAAAATGCATAGATTCAAGCTATCCGTTAGGGACGTTGTTGCTTCTTAGAGTGTAACTATCCAGTCTTACGGTTACTATCTGAGGTTTCCATGTTTTAATAGATCAGATCTTCTTTGTCCGAACTAGCATTTTAGTGACTTCATTAGGTTTTTCAGATCTTGTAATGTCTAATTTGTATCAGAGATACATTTCTCAGTCTTAAGCGTGATTTTTCTCGCTTCATTTTACAGACACTTTACGGTCACAGAGTGAGGTTCACTCGCTTTCTGGAAACTGGTCTGCCTCTGGTAATAATCCTTGTGTGCCACGGTGGAGATTCAGCAGGAACAGTAACTACACGCTTGTGTTACGTGCAAATGCTTCTAAAACTTCGACAACAAACAAAAGTGATGGTTAGTTTTACCTTCCACAATTCTTCTTCATATTGATATTGTTGTTTATGAATTTTTTACCATCAGGCTTGAATTCGTTTGGCTCGTCACTTAGCTAGCTGTAATTTTTCGTCTTCTTTTCAGCTGTCTTGGACTCGGAATATACAGTGATGTGTTACATATTGTTTTCTTTATCTTTGATTTTGCAGATTCATCTGCTGCTAGTTTGTCAAATGGGAAGAATACTGTTCGATGGACAACTTTCCCGAAAGAACTGGAGGTTGTATTCTTTGCTTTCTTTGGGTTAGATCAGCTGTGAGGTTCTTTAGCTTATATTTTTGGTAGTTGCTGATTTGAAGTTGTACTTTTGATATCATCAAGATTTTGGATGCATAATAACTTCAGGCAATCTTTTCTTATATTTTACATGATGTTTATGGACCTTTCCTTAGGAGACCAAAATACGTTTAGATGAGATATATGTTTATTGTTGAAATGTTACAGGCACTTGTTCTCGAGATGTGTGATGAGACTGAGGTTGCTGTGCTGCAACTTAAGGCAAGTTTTAACTTTACTGTTTATTATAAACATAAACCTTTCTTAAACGTAGGTTCCAGCAATTTCAATTTCTGATGCTTTCTTTCACTACAGGTTGGAGAGTTCGAGATGAGCCTAAAAAGGAAGGTTGGAGAGGCCACAAATCCCATTCCCGTTCCGGATATTTCTCCGACCATAGCGCCTCCTATTCCTTCTGAACCCATGAATAAATATGTTTCTTCTACTCCTAGCCCGTCTAAAGCAAAAACCTTCCTCTGAAAAAGTGTCTCCATTTATGAATACATCATATGGGAAACCATCAAAGTTGGCTGCGTTGGAGGTATCTGGATCTAACAATTATGTTCTAGTCAAATCTCCCTCGTTATGAGATCCATCTCCTTAATTAACTGATTGCTTTCACATCCCTCCCTTTCTCTACATTCTTCTTGTTTGATTTAATCTTGTTTCTTCTTCTCTTGTCAAAAGGTGGGCGAGTTTCGGAGGAGCAGAATTGTTAAAGGAAAGAAACAATCTCCTAGCTGTTAAGAGGTAAACGACTCTTAATTATTTTTCAACTCTCCCAAAATAAGATCAAACTTATCAAAAAAAAATTCATCAGGGTGATGCAATAAAGGAAGGTCAAGTTATTGGATACTTACATCAGTTGGGAACAGAGCTTCCAGTGACGGTAATAGATGAACTAATCTATCAATCTCTTATTTGTAACTATCAAATTGGAGGACCCATCGATATTGCTATATTTGTGGAGCAGTCGGATGTAGCTGCGGAAGCCCTTAAGCTTATTTCAGGTGACGGAGGTAAAAGTATTGTGTATTCATCAACTGTTTCAGTTAATATGAGTACTTTTCAGAAATTATCTAAACTTATGGTTTATGTGCAAACAGACTCCGTAAGTTATGGAGATCCTCTGGTTGCGGTCTTGCCATCGTTCCATGATATCAATATCCAGTGATGATTGTTTCCTCGGCGTAATAATCTTCATCCGGAGACTGTAGTATTCATTTGAGATTGTAGTGGGTTAGTTGCAAAGAGTCTATTTTGATCTTCATCTCATCATTTCTCACGTAACATTATGGTTACTGTCTTATCGGATTTATCTTGTTAAAGTCTCCGAAAGAAATAATGGATTTTCTTCACCAGGAAAAAATAGTATCCATTTTCTTATATAAATGACGTGGCTATGTACAAACGGAGCTCTCTTCTCTTGGCTGAGAATGAAACTCACCACCACCTTGCTCCTTCTTCTCCTCCTTTCGTTCTCTCCTTCATGTTCCGATCAACGTCACTAGGAAGAACAATTCTCTATCCATCATTGCTCTTTCCGATTCCGATGTTCAATCCCGAACCGCCTTCTCTCGCCGCGCAATTCTCCTCAGACCGCCACTCCTCGCTGCTGCTGCTTCATTGTTTCTCAAACCGTCTGTCTCTTCAGCTTCCGAGGAGAGCTCTTCTGCTGCGGAATCAGCAGCTCCTCCTTCTGAAACCACCACTGCTCCACCGCCTTCAGCTACATCTGTGAATAAGGAAGAGACTATAACCTCGAGAATCTATGACGCTACGGCGATCGGTGGGTTGATGGCAATGGGAAAAGATAAGAAGAAAGTGTGGGAGAAGCTTATGAATTTAAGGGTTGTGTACCTTGGCGAGGCGGAGCAGGTTCCTACTAAAGACGACAAAGAACTTGAACTCGAAATCGTAAGAAACCTAGATGCTTTGAGAGCGAGCGTCAAATCTCTGTGGCACTGGAAGCATTTCCTCTTGATTTGCAGGATCAACTTAATCAATACATGGATAAGAGGTTTGTGTATCTTCTATCTCAATGTAGATAAGACATTTGCCTGCGTTTTGGTTTCGTTTGTCTTTTTTTGTACTAAACTATCATAGATAATTTGAATGCAAGTTCGAGATTGCAGCGTAATTCTTGATCGTGAATATTGTTTGGCGCTGAAAAAGACAATTGTCTATGGTAATTTTGGTGGCAGGATAGACGGAGAGACATTGAAGTCTTATGTGACAGATTGGCCGGCTCAACGCTGTCAAGAATATGAACCTCTTTTAAGTTATTGTCGCGATAACTCTGTTCGACTAATTGCTTGCGGCACTCCTCTCAAGGTAGGGTAAAGTATTTGGATGTAGTTACTGTTTGGGTTGGATGATCTTTGTAGTTTTGGGTTTGTTTTTTTAATAAACTGTTGGATTCTCTCTGGATTGAAGTTGTGGGACTAATACATCTTGATTGTGTAAGTGGCGTGAACCTGGTTTTGATCATTTCCACTGAGTATATGCACATGTTCAAGCTGTAAAGAGAATGAGCTGCTCAGATATATTTTGCTTTTGTTTGTGGCTCTGATGAGAGCTGACAGCACTCTGTTTAATCTGATGTAGGTTTTAAGAACTGTCCAACCAGAGGGTATCCGTGGTCTTTCAAAGTCTGAGCGTAAATTATACACTCCCCCCGCTGGTTCTGGGTTTATCTCTGGATTTTCTTCATTCTCACGTAGATCTACATTCGATATGAGTCTCCCAACACAGATTGTTCCGTTTGGGCCAAGCTCTTATTTGTCAGCACAAGCAAGAGTTGTTGAAGACCATACGATGTCACAAGTTATTTTGCAAGCAGTAGCAGATGGAGGTGGGACTGGTTTACTGGTAGTGGTGACTGGGGGAAGTCATGTTGAGTATGGTTCAAGAGGAACAGGTTTGCCAGCAAGGATCTCAAGGAAGTTTCCAAAGAAAAACCAAGTTGTTGTGTTACTTGATCCTGAAAGACAGTACTTGCAAAGAGAGGGCGAAACCCCAGTTGCTGATTTCTTGTGGTATTCTGCAGCCAGACCCTGCAGTAGAAACTGCTTTGACCGAGCAGGAGGCGAGATGCCCTTCCACAGGTAGATGCATATGGTTGCTTTCATTATTTTGACGACCTGTGCCCTTATATCTGAAACTCTCTATTCTATACTTTCCAGGATATTCAAAATGGATTAGACCTTGGTCTGGTGTCACCTGAGGTTCTGCAGAATCTCTTTGATTTGGAGCAGTGTCCTCTTATTTCTGAGCTTACTCAGCGGTTCCAGGTATACACATTCTGGATGATATTTATTCTGTGAGATTTTTTGATGGAATATTTATGCTTTTTGCTTTATATTGATATATTATAGCTTGCATACCAGTCCATCTTACATTACTTGTCCTATATTTATCTCCCGGAGTTGATGATATCTTGAACATCTAATGGAATTATTATGATGATTAATACAGGGTTTCCGAGAAAGGTTGTTGGCAGATCCAAAATTCCTGAATAGGTTAGCCATCGAAGAGGCTATATCAATAACAACCACACTTATCGCACAATATGAGAAGCGGAAAGAGAATTTCTTTGAAGAACTCGACTATGTTATAACTGATACAGTGAGGGGATCAGTCGTTGATTTTTTCACAGTTTGGCTTCCTGAACCAACTGTCTTTTCTATCATATGCTGATGAGACCACTGGACCAGACAGCATAGACGCCCTGAGAGGCCTACTAGGACCCATACCTGATAATGCATTTCAAAAAAGTCTTGCTGGAAGAGAGTGGAATCTTAATCTTAGAATTGCTTCAGTTATTGTTGGTGGCTTGAAGCTTGCCGGTATTGGAGTTGTTTCCAGTTTCGCAGCTGTGGGAGCTTCTAATTCATTGAATGTGGTACGAAGTTCATTAAACCCGCGTTGATTGTTGCTCAGAAGCCTAAGAGATCTCCTCTTCTGAGGACGGCAATAGTTTATGGTGGTTTTCTGGGAACATCTGCAAATATTCGTTACCAGGTATGATGATCCATGCTGCTTGACAGTGATGGTGTATGTACGTTACTACTTCGTCTTAGCTAAAGAAAGAGCATTGACGATGGACAAATTATTTGGTTTATCCATTTAATGTCAAAGTGTCTTTATATGCAGATAATTGCTGGATTAATAGAGCATCGCCTTTCTGATGAGCTTTCTTCTCAACCGCTACTTGTAAATACGTTTTCATTTGTTGTCAGGACACTTACTCATATTTTGGAACACAGGTCAGAGTTATGCATGTATCTTTGTTTCTTCTTGCATTTCTTATTTTCCTTTTCTCCTTTACTTATGGTGTCCTAAACTCTTATTGTCATTCGTTTTGGAAGTGTTATTAACTTGATCCTAACTTTCATAAAATTTGTTGCAGCAATGGATTGATCTTGCACGCGCTACTGGTCTGCAAACTCAGAAAAGCATCCCAGCCTCTAAAGAAATTCCAGAAGCTTTGGAAGAATCTACGGTGGAATGTGATACTACAACTGAAGAGGAAAGTATTGACAAGCTCGATAATCAATGATAGTGGGGAGGCTACCCCACTAGTTATCGATTAATAGTTGTTTGGTATAAAGCTTTTAGATAGTTGAAATGAGCTTTAGTGATTTCACAATTCTTAAGTTGTATTTGTGCTTCTTGGAGATAGTGATGGTTTCAATTTAGCTTCATTTGTCTCACTCTCGTTAGTGATGCCGATCTACCATGAGTGCCTATGGTCACATCTATGTTCACCTCTGATAAAACCCGCGATTCAGTTCCTGCTCATTGCTTTGGCATCGTGCAAAGAGAATGTCAAACTCTGTTATAACCTGAAACATCAAGAATTATCTTTGTGATTGTATCACACAAGTTCTTATCCTTACAAGTGCAGCTAAAGATCGTTTCACTCACAGGATGCTTCTTCTCCGAAAATTTGTGTTTCTTTTTTGTTTGCTTTGGTCTTACAACATAAGCAAATTATTATAAACATGTGGAAGTAGCCAATCACATCAGAGATGTTCTTAATGAATGATTGATTAATCAAATACTTTATCGAGAAGAAAAAACTAAGCAAACAAAGATTAGAGAGTATAAGACCTCACAAGAATCAGACCTGTAAGCATATGAGAAACAATGAAAAGAAACACCTGAAGCTTTCTTCTTCCATAAGAAGTAAAGCAAACAAGCTTATTAAACTTTCCAATAAAGCATTCTTAAAAGTATTTTCCAACAAGTGACGATATCAAGAAGGAAAAAAAGCAATCACAAAGCGAGAACCTGTGATGAACATCTCTTAGAAAGAACCCTTCCATAACAAAATGTAATTAAAAAAACATAACAAAAGGTCTTTAAGTAGAGCCTAAGGTCAACACTGCCTGCAGATTTCTCCTTATCCTCTTTAAGCACGAACACCTCGGTTCAGACTTACCATACGGCTTGAGCCATCCATTTGCATACCTCTGTTCCCTGAACCAGCTCTTCCTACATACCCTCCTCCTCGGTTCTGGCCCGACCACTGACCATTTTGTCCAGATGATCTTCCTCCACCATACCCAGACCTGTTACCTTGGCCTTGTCTTCCTTGTCCATAATTCATCTTGTCTTGCCAATATCCAGCACCACCAGATGCAGCTCCTGCATAGTCCTGATTGTTATCCCTTCTCCTTGAACTCAGATCCAGACCAACTCCACCAGTTCTAAATTCCATTGCCCTTTCATTGCTTTCTGCCAAAATCGAGAGTTTCTCGGTTAACTGAAAAGCCAATGATTGTAATCTGCTGTGTTGTACTTCATGGAAGACAATGCATTGAGTTGGCTGGTCCCAGCTTGCATGAAGCTCTTCATTGATCATCATCTTGCTCACAATGCTATGGACCTGTGGCTCAGAGATGTCAAACATTTTGGCCAGCTGATCAAGACTCAACGACTCATAGGAACTCGAGTATGTGAATAGGTAAGTCCTTAGAGCCTCTTCTTTGATCCTAGCTTTCACCATCTCGAGAATGCTGTCACGGTTCTTGAGCAGTCTCCAGACATCAAGAGAGTTCAAAACTTCAAACGCCTTTTGGAAATCCCCTTTGGTCAGGGCTCTGGTGGCTGCCATGACGTGGTCACGAACATTCTCAGGTGGCGCAGTGAAGGCTTGCCTCTCACTAATCTCGAGCAGGCGACGGAAATTCTTGCTAATCACTCTGCGTTTGGCATCATGCGAGTTTGCTGCCATGTTTGGGACTTCAAGTAGCATGGCACAGATGAGATGAACAGCCTCCAGGAGCTCGAGGTTAATGTGCATATGGTACGGCATTTGTCTCCTCCTCTCCATCCTTTCCTGGAAAAGGCAAAGGAAAATTGATCACAAATAAATACACTGAATGAAACAACATGAACATAAGCATCCATGTTGAAATAGAGAAAATATATGGTGTGAAATGGAAAAAAACATGTAGAACCTCCAAAATGTAACAGTGTTTGTAATAATCATGTTTTTAGCCAAAAAACATATGGTCAAACAATTCCTGTTTCACATTATATTTGTATTCAAAGATTTAAAAACAGAAAACAAATAATTACCTGCTCTGGGGTCTTCTCATGGTATCGGCTTTGCGAGACACCTTGGGCAAGCAACTCCCTCACTCTTTGACCAGAGTACAGCTCAGAGAGGCAGCTATGGGACTCGGTGATCATTCCAACCCGGAAGGCGCAAAGACCAAGCTGCGCCATGGTCCTGTTAAAGAGAATCTGTGTTGAGATGTCCATGTGCTGAATGTTGTCTTGCAGATGACTCATCAGCAACAAATCTCTAGCAGTCACAAAATTGTCAATTAAAGCATGGTGATTGATATCACAAAGCATTGCACGCGCTTTGGTCCGTTCATCTCCATTTCTGTAGATAAGGGACACAAGAATATCCATCATTGCTCGGCTGCTCTCTGGGAAGGTAGGCTTACGGGGAACAACCTCTGGAACAACAATGAATGAAGCAGGAGGTACACTATCCTCTTCGGCCTCCTCAGTTTCTTCATCTTCTTCCACCAACTCAGCCAATTTCCTCATAGCATCATAAACTTCCTGGGGCTTGTAATATATCGACTCAACTCGTCTTAAGGCTACCTTTGCAGCAGCTTTAAAATCACCCATCCGCTCCAAGTAGTCCTGGATATTCTGAGCAAGGGCCAAGAACATGGGCTCATCCCTCAGTCTCTCAACGTACTCACGGGTGTGAGGATCAATGCATTGCAAGCTCTTGAAAAACTCAGTGTCAACCCTCTCTAAGAATGCAACCAAATTTCCCCAGACCCGGATTGTTCCATCAAAATCTGCAGGCTTCGAAGTTTCATTCTCATCAGGTTCAATCATGTCATCCACAACAATGTTGTTGTACTTGACAAGAATGTCCAGTATGGTGAGCATGTTAAGCACGCATTTCTTCCAGACATTGATAGGCATGTGTCCACTGAGACCTGGATTCACATCAAACTGTGCCGAGATAACGCTAAACAAGATTTCAAGCTTCTGGGCAGGAGTCTTGGCAATCTTTGTCAAGTGCGTAAGCTGATCAACTAGCTCAAATCGAGCAGTTCCCTTCCTGCCACGAGCAGCCACAATTTCTTTGAACTTCTTGTTGACCCAGTCCCAAGTGATCTCTTTAGGATCTTTGTTAAAAAGCTTCTCCATGAGCTTATCTTTTTTGCTCAGTGTCTTCTCCCAAGAGAGATTATCAACAGGTTCCTCTATCTCCTCTTCAGACTCTACGATAACATCGTCCTCAAACTCATCCTCCTCTTCCTCTTCCTCATCGTCTTCTTCAGGTTCCTTGTCGTCCTCAACTTCTGGAGACTCCCTATATTTGTTGATATCCTCTTCATAGAGCTTGTTGTTCTTCTTCAATTTCTGTTTCATTGAGTTCAACGCCTTGGAGTTACTAGTGCTCATCTTCTTCTTAGCTTCCTTATTTGCAAGAGCTTCATTCAAGAAATCCTCCAACATCACAAGGGTTTTGATATACAAGGTGGGTGCCTTGACAGCCTCTGTAATCCTCATCACTTTCTCAAGCTGTTTGTTGACTTTATCAAAGTTTTCTTGCAAGCTGACCCAATCATTGATCTTCATAGCATTCTTCATCGACTCAACAGTGCTGGTCATCTCCTCAAAACGTTTATCTTTAGCTGGCTTAATCACACGTTTAGTATCAATATCATCTTCAATATCGCTACCATCTTGAAGGTAACGGTTATTGACGTCGTTATTCTGAACTTCCTGGATCTCTTCTTCATAATCACTTTCATCTTCACTTTCACTTCCAGCCTATGAACATAGCAAATTTTCATTAAGAAAAATAAACCAAGTATGGTGAAACATGAATTGATAAGTAAACAAAGGTCTAAGGAAGCAAACCTGAGCGAAAAACCGAGAAGTCATTCGTACTTAGCGGGAGAACAATAACCTGATACACCCAAAAAGTAAACAAGCTGAAGAGTGAAATTTTTTGAAAGAACCCTAACCAGATAGATGCATAAGTGCGAAATCGAACCAACCCATTATAAAAATATATATAATTTTACGGAAAAAAACACCTGACGAAACTCAGATTTGAACGATTCATACTCGACGCGAGATGAAGAAGATAGAAATTACCTCAATTGAAACGATGGAGATGAAGATGCTTGGAGATCTGCGAATGGAGAGTAACGTTTCGAAGTGGAGAAGACGGAACTGGAGCCGAATTAGAGAGACGAAGATATAAATAGGGACATTTTGTGTGGACAAGTTAGGGCTTTCTGCTTATCATAAACCGATCGGTTTTCATCAGTTAAACCGAGGTAAATGTCGGTTCGGTATTTTGTGACATTGATGTCTTTCATGAGAAAATAGCCGAATCCTATTTACTTTGTTAATAAATACTTTTATTTTATGCTTATAAGGATTTGCTTTGCAAAATTTTTTAGGGGTTATTGGTAAATTGATTTGTGTAAAATTTTAAGATTTTTTAATTTATACAATTTTAGATAT
Organism: Cardamine chenopodiifolia; assembly: GCA_963922655.1. NCBI lineage: Eukaryota > Viridiplantae > Streptophyta > Magnoliopsida > Brassicales > Brassicaceae > Cardamine > Cardamine chenopodiifolia. Next base: position 15,952,278 of record OZ000463.1, read on the forward strand.
TGTAGACGAAGAAAGTCTGGATGAACATCACTAGTCTTTCGTTGGCGGGCCGATCCGTTCCACTCTACAAAAAATTTGCGGACATTAGCTAAAATTTACGAAATTTGAATCTGTCCTGCGAAAAAACAAATTTTTAAAACGAATTTCGTAATTAATACGCAGTTAACTGCGGGCTCTGCAATTTATCCGCAAAAAAACCCGTGTAATCCTCCCGTCCCGCATAAAACATCATGTTGTTTGTTACAAAATGCCACGATGTTCAAACATTTTTGTTTCAAACAACATTTTGTTTTAAAAGAAACAACTAAGATTCTGTTTTTATGTGGGTATTCGCAAATCCCGCAAGATTTACCCGCTAAATCCGCTAGAAATCTCAACCCGCCCCACAAAACCTGCTAAAATATAGACTACAAAAAAAATCCAGACCCGACCCGCGCGGACAAAAACCCACATAACCTACGGATTGCGATCTCAGTTCCAGCCCTATACATCAATATCTCTTAATTAATTATATACATATATAATAAAAAATTCTTTATTGTTTGAAATCTAATTATTAATTTAAATTTAGTTAACTTAAAAATTATAAATGCATAAACATTAAAATCAGTGAAATTCAAAAATAATTTTAAAATCCAAACGATATATACCATACATGTAAAACGAGGATTTCATCTAATTAAGAAAAATAAACTAATTTATTCAACATAATTTTATATTTAGATAATATATAATTAGACTTTTTAATATGAAAATTTGAATTGACAAAAGATAAAAATATATGCAAAATATAAGTAAAATATAATATGGTTCAATTTATTTTCACGTGTATGTATGTTATTACTTAGTAATTAATTACTCATTTTTCAAATTTAAAAATATTAATAAAATCAATTTAAATAGTTATAACCAAAACTATGGATACAAAATTCAATTTATATTGATCAAAATACAATATAATCTGGCTTTAAAAAAATGATTTTTTTCCGTAAACATTCAAACCAATATAAATGGTTTTTAAAATTACTTTTTCCGTAAACATTCACGGCAGGTGGTGCTTACACAATGAAGTAAATGTTGCTGATTCATACAATTTTGCTCTGGGTTTATTAATCGATGATGGGGTTTTTTCTGAATAAGCTGTATTCATTTGCAAGTTGCAGCACTGCGAGTGCAGTTACTGTTATAAGCACAATCAGGAGGTTGAGGGAGCAGATTGAAGGTTAAATGTATAATTAATCTACTGGTTTTTATATTTTGGTTTCTTTGTTTTAAGAACTGAGTTTTGGAACAATATATGATCGAGGGATCTTTGAAAATGATTTGTATTTTATGGTTTAAGCAACAAGTCACACTTAGGTTACATGTGGACATCAAAAAGCACCATCATTTTTATTCAGGTTCCTTTGTTTTGAAGCAGAGGCTCTCCCATGGCATTAATGTGCAAAGTAAGCATTCACCGGGTTCAGTAAATGCAGCCATATCCGATTGCTTTGCTATATTGTCTTAACTCATTTTCTCCAATTTTATTAAGCAAAAATTATTTAAAATTTCTGTTTGTTCCACATTTTATGGATCCAAAAATATCAACTAGAATTCGAATCTTCTACTCATAAATGTTGTAAGGAACATGTGCACAAGGGTCGGTTATACTGAATGATTCGTACTTCTTTTGCTATAAAACTATATTAATAACAAAATTCTCATAAGTTGTGTAGAGAAACAGAAAATTAATAAATTAAAACCAGCATGTAGACGCTAAAATTCCAAATTTCGCGGTATGAAGATAAAGTAATATAGTTTTGCTCAAGAAAAAAAAATAATTTGTCCTACACACCATAGGAGATATTTTGAGCATTAGGAAAACTCAACGCGTCATTGGGATTTAGGATTGCTGAAAACCCAAACTTGTGAGTTTTTATAATAAGTCAATAAATACAATCGAATCTGATTAAGACAACTACACAAGGGACCCAGTGCTTTTAGATAGAATATTTGTGTTTTGAAGCCAATAGCAGACTGCCACGTACCATTTTGCTTGTATTAACAACCTCTGCTCCATATAAACGATCAAAGACTTTCATACCAAAAAGGAAGAAAGATCAAAACTCCTTTCTTTTTTTGGTTTCTCTCTGTTTCCAGAAAATTGAATCGAAGAAATGGGTAACGCGATTCGGTTACTCTACCGGAAATGCTTGAATCCCACGACGGACGACAAGCCTCACGGCGTTTCAGCTCTTTCCCGTGATCTCTTTCACTTCGAAACCACTTCTCAGGTCTCTCTTCATTGCTTTCTCCTAAATTTTCCTTTTTTCAGCTTATTTGTCTTCGATTTGGTCTTTGGTACCTATTCTGAGACTTACTTCTAACTGAATTGTGTAAATCATATTTGTCTCTAAGCAGAACTAATACCAATCTCCAGAGATTTAAACACAGTTTTGTTTAAAATTCTTTATATTCTAGGTTCCTGAAAAGCTTGGGAGTTACGTTGTGTCTTCTAAAAAGGCTCAAGCAAACTGGTAAAGAAAACAATACACAGATATTTCTTTCTTGTTGTCTAAAGATTTGAAGTTTTCATAACTTCATTTTTTGTGTTTTCTTCCAAAACATTTTTAAGGTATAGAAAAATACTTGAGGCATGGAAGCAAGCCAAGCCTCGGTCTCAAACTGCCGAGGAAGCCTCTAGGCTTGTTATCGCGACTCTAAAGAACCATCAAAAAGCAGATGTTGAGGTATTAATAATGTTACAAGTTGCCAAAATGTTAACAAGTCTAAAGATACATTATTAATATGGTTGATTTGTTAATGACATTGACAGGGACTTTTGTCTTTCTATGGACTACCTTCACCTCACAATCTCGTTGAGGTCGCTTCTGAATCTCCTACGTCTTTACCTCAAGGAGTTCGGTTTGAGCTCAAAACCCTTCCGGTTAGAAAACTTATGAATCTTTTAAAGGTTTGGGAATCTGATGATAATGTTGTTGCTGATGAAGAAATTTTTTAATGGAAATAAGGTGGATACAAAATCTGTGGCAGATGGAGATACTGTTACTGTGTATGTTAGTAGCAAAGACCCGATTGTGTCATCTTCAATTCCTAAGGACGTGAGTCTTGCAGCAGTTAAAAGAGCGAAAGCGCGTGAGAAGAAGAATTATACAGAAGCAGATGCACTTCACAAGAAGATCATAGCTTCTGGTTACAGGTTTTCATTTTTTATATACTTCAAAAGAAGATCATATAGACTAATCAATTTAAGCTATGAAATTTATAATTCATCGTCCCACCCTTTTTATCTTGTGCTTAGGATGATAAATTTTCAGAATGAGGAAGTGCTTGCTAAAAAGTTCAGAATTAGACTAAGGTAAAAACACTCTTCCACAAAGAGATAAACTCATCCCGTCTATATGGAGTTTTAATAACAAATTGGGAATGAAACGAAACAGGGGAATAGATTCACCGGAAAGCAAAATGCCGTTTGGAAAGGAGGCACACGATGAGCTACTAAAGATGGTTGAAGGAAAAAGCTTGAAGGTGTTAGTTTATACAGAGGATCGTTATGGAAGATGTGTAGGAGATATATACTGCAATGGAAAGTTTGTACAGGAAGTAATGCTAAAGAAGGGTCTTGCTTGGCATTATGTAGCCTACGATAAGCGCACAGAGCTCGCAAAGGCAAGATTTTGTAAAACCTTGGTGCATTTTCATTTACAAGTCTCTTTAGTTTCTTTGATTAGTCTTTCTGATGTCTAACGGATTTGTTGGTGTTTGAGTTCAGTGGGAAAATGAAGCTAGGCAAAAGCGTATTGGCTTGTGGGCATCTTCAAATCCAGAGAAGCCATGGGAGTGGAGAAAGAACAAGCGTGGAGGCAATTGAGACCTTTCTATGTCTCGTTCGATAACAAACAAAAAGAACATTATTATTAGATTATGATTATTGTGAAATGTAGAATCTGTGATTTGTTGCTGTAACTATAAGAGCTATTTGTAAAATGTTTTATGTGTTGATGTTTATGGAAATTGAGAATCTTTCTTTGGACCTAGAAACATAAGTTTGCTTAGTTGTTTTGTTTCTAAATATAAGGGAACATAGTTTATTTTTTGGGGTTTAACAATCTGCGGTTGAGAATAAAAGTATGATTTATAACCAGAGAAAGTAAAAACTAATCCTGCAATTGCAAATTTGTTTTTAGTTGATGATATATGTTTCTAAAAATGTGAAAAGGTGTTTTTGATAACTCTTCATCAAGAAAGAGCCTTTCATAATCTTTTCCAATCTTCTTCTTCTTGAGATTATTCAAAAGAGAGAGAAAAAAAAAGCAAATGCCGAAGAATTAAAAAACAGAATGGCAAGTAGGAGATCCAGCGATAAACGTGGTGAGCGATCAATTCTGTAATCCATACCCCATGGATCTAGTGGTGAAGAGAAAAGTTCAGAATTTCTCCAAAGATCATTACGAAGTGTTTGATCCAAGTGGGAATCTTCTTCTACAAATTGATGGAGAAGCTTGGGGATTTAACCGTAAAAGAGTTATGCGTGATCCCGCTGGTTTCACAATCCTCACAATGCGCCAAAAGGTTACAAAACATTCCAATCTTTTAATTAACAAAAGAAAGACTCTTTCTTGAAATTGTGTATGTGTATTTAGGGACTTGCGTTGAAGAACAAGTGGGAAGTGCATGGAGGAGAGAGCAAAGACAGAGAAGACTTGCTCTTTACGGTACAACAATCTCAAGCGGTGTCATTGAAAACATCTGTGGATGTTTTCTTGCCTGAGAACAACAATTTCAAGAAGAGAACCACTTGTGATTTTCATGCTTCAGGAAGATACTCCAATATCTCATTCAAAGTTTTCAAATCGGATGCTGTCATCGCCGGGGTAGGGGTAAAAGTTAAAAAAAAAAACCATTTCTGTATAATTTTGGCATTTTTTACACATTAGGGAAGAGTTGAATTCTTTATATTGCAGGTGACACATAAGTTTACATGGGGAAGCTTCTGCAAAGGGAAATATAATTTTAGGGTGAGAGTAAATCCAGAGGTTGATTATGCCTTGATCATTGCTTTGCTTGTTATGGTTGATGACAATGAGAATTGGTGTTAAAGAGTTTCTTCTTCCTATTGGTTCTTTTCTCAATTTATATGTTGGTGTATGTGTTCCTTTCTCATGATATATATATGTATGAACTTTTTCCATGTATGTAATGTGAGTTCTTGCTAGTCCAATTGTTTGTTTTCTCAGAGAGAACATTAATAAACATTTGAGAATATATTACCTGTTTTATTTTGGAGACCACAACTTATATTAGTTAGAAACATCTGTGTCTGTGATATCAGAGAAGTCACATAACAATCTAAGTAGAGCTAGTAAAATCTCGGACGTTTTATAATTTTCTGAAATTTCCGTTCAAGTTTGACATCAGTTTTAATTAAAACACTGCAAATTTCGTTCATAAGAAGAAAACCCACACTTTTATTAGATGTAGGCGTGAAAGCAAACAAATAATCGACACCTATACCTCTCGAATCATCAAATCTTTGAACGAAGAAGCAAATCTCCAAATATATTTAACCAAAAAAATAAAAAATTCTCCAAAGACTTGAGAAGTTCCATAAATGAAGTGATGAGACACAGAGAACAAATGTAGAAACGTTGATATCAAACAAACCCATTTTCACCAAACCTCTTAAGAAACCTTAAAACTCAAAATAAGACGCAATAAAAATCAAAGAAGAGTCGGATATGGAAGTATCGAAGATATCTGATAATACATACCGGGAATAATTAACAAGTAAAGCTCTGGATAAAGATGTTTAGGTAAGGTCACCCTCCTCAAGCTCCTTGGCTTTCAGCTTCTCCTTCACCCTCAATAACATAGTTGTCTTCCATGTATCCTGCAATAATACCAATTCCATGGTCAAGACCAGACAAAGTTAAAAAGATAACACATTCAAATATTTGTATGTGGTTTATAGCCCATACCAGTGGAGTCATGCTATCAAATTCCTTGACAACGTCTGTGAACTTTGCGATATCTTCTTCATCAATAGCAGCAGCAAGGTCCTATTCATGGGAATAAAGGAATTGAATTTTAATCTACTTTATGTAAGCTACTTCGTAATTTCTAAGAAACCACAGTTTAAACTTTACCGCTAAGAACTTGCATTCCCTTGTTCCTGAAAAAGTCGGATCCAGATCCTGCAAGAAAGTGGAAGTTAGAAACATGTCATAGTTACTCCAACGACCCCACCAGAATGCTGATGTTACAGGTGTTTTCTTGGCAGAAGAAGAACCTGATACTTCTCCAGCGCATTAGTGATGGAAACAACATCGGCTTTGCATAGGTGACACATGCCAGCAGTGAGAAGATGCCCCTTGACTCCATACTTAAGCAAGTTATTTTTGAGTGAATGGTTTGCTATTTCTTCATAAATCTTGATTGCCTTATCATACCTATAAAAGAATACAATAAGCCCCTTATCAATCAATCTGTCCCAAAGTAAAATAAAAAGCTATCATTGCTGCTCGCCCATAGAGAACACAAATCCCAAACATTGTTTAATTTGTGAATTGTCCATAAAATTTTAACAGAGTTTCAGCTGAGTACTGTAAGCACTTCAATACCAAAGGATGAGAAAGCAAAAAAAAGGTAAGGTGCAGAAAATCTTACTGCTCCAACTGGGCAGCATATTGTGCCACCTTTAGATTGCACTGGTTTGCCGAAGTGGTCACTTCTTCATTTTGAAAGAATTCAGCTGCCTTTTCAAAGTAAGCAATAGCCTGCTCGAACTTCTGATCAGCTTCATAATACTCAGCAATTTCCTGTCAAAAGTACAAAACCATTAACGTACCTATTAGTACAAAACAAATTACTGAAACAGCACCAATCTTACTATAGTTGTAAAAAGACAACACACATATCCGACTGGATCCAACATGCATATAGAAAACAGGAGCAACGGAGGAAGTACTAAAGAAGTGCCCCAATAAAACAATTTTCTCAATATTCGTACTAAAAGAGTAATAACTAATACATTGCTCAAAAGAGACACGTGTACCTTGTAATATCTAGCAGCCATGTTGAGCCTTCCTATCTCGCAAAATATATTCACTGCTCGCTCTAGGCAAGATGCAGCCTCTGCATATTTGAAAAAGGTTATATTAGGACAAGCGATACAAATACATAGAGAGAGGAAAACATACAAGAGTTGATAATCACTCTAGTATAACTGAGATATCAATTACAAAAGAGAAGCTTTAGCCATACCATTTGTGTTAACTTTCTTGTAGCATTTAGCAGCTTCAGCATAGGCGTTAGCAGCATCATGTTTGCTGTCAGACTGCACATGAAAAGCAATGATATCATATAAATCAATAGATTCTTTCAGCATCGGTGTTTGTAGCTAAAGAATTAACCTTTAAGTGACAATCGGCAAGTTTCAGATAAGCTTTTCCAGCTTGATCCCCTGAACAATCATATTGAACACACATAAGCAAGAGATGCTGTTTCGAGAATTTAACAATTATCAGAAAAACACATAAACCTATTAAACTCAACAAAATAGAAACCATTGGGTACTATTTCCCTCAGTGCCTCCTGCAAATTCTATACTAATCTCCTAACTTATCAATGACTTTTCTATAAGGCCAAAAACCATTTCGAACAATCTGAATGTTGAATCTAAGATCAAACATCTCAAACTTTCCCCTTTTCTTCCTCATCATCACAAACAGATGAATTGAAAATCAAGCACACAAGCAAACAAAAAAGGTCGCCTGAAACAAAAGAAAAACTACATGATTTGGCAAGTTTATAGGAATTAGCTGCTTTTTCGAGCAGATCGGCAGCATCCTCATACTTAGATCCGAATATTCCCCATCCATTGAGCTTCTTCTCAGCTTTCTTCTCAAATTCCTCTGCCCTCACCAGATGATCCCCCATTTTTTCTTTATCCGAAACTCTTGACTTAAAATTTCACTCCGTTTCACCTCCGATGATATGCTTCTTTACCTCCCCAGATTCCGATTGTTTCTTCGAATGTTTCTCCTTTCTTCCTCGAGAGAAATTGCTTCGATGGATATTCGCTGCTATGAGACGATCGGGAGCGAAAAATCAGACACTGCTTTGGTAGGAGAAAGATTTTTCAACTGATTTAGGTGGGCCTACTATGGATGGGCTTTCTAATTTCAAATAGAATTTGGGCCTTGTATTTGTTCATAATTGAGCCCTTCTAGGAAATGCCCAATCGAATGTCCTTCCTTACTTATCGTCCCTAATGTACTTATGAACCAGTTAATAAAATATCATTTCGTGTGTTTTCTAATTATGGTTAATAACGTTATTAGCTCAAGGATAAATTAATAGCTATTTAGAGTCGAGGTCCGCGACGACCTAAGCTCATTCTTTTCGTAGTTACCGTTGCGATTTTTTGCCATGGCTCATTGGTTTTTTCATAGAATTGGCGGCGAGGAAAAGGAAGATGAAGAAGACGTAGAAGGCCAAGAAAACGATGACCCGTAAACATTCTTCTTGCTACTGTTACTGCTCTTTCTGAGATCATTGAACATAGACATGGACAGAAAGTTACTTATTTTTGTTCTCACCTTGCTCTGTATCTCCGGTGTCGACAAAATCCCGGAGGAGTAATAATGACGGAGGCGACGTGAGTGGCAGAGGAAGAGAAGAATCAGAGAAGAGGTGGTTTTTGGGTGTGCCTGGCCTTGACTCCCATATGAATGGTACGGAGGCTCCGCCATAGTAGGAGGATCTCTCTTCTTCTTGCTCTTCATCCATTCCAGTGTCATCTCCAAATATTCCTGACATTTGTAGTGATCTCTTTTTCCCCAAATGAACTTTTTTACACGAACTCTCTCTGTTTGTATCGGGTTTTGATCAGAGTTCAAGTACGAAAATGGAAACAGCAATGCTAATTCCGAAGTTTATTTAGAGGCGGCAACGGGCGCGTCTGTTTTAGAAGAGTCATATATTTTGCGAGTAAAACAAGTTTGCGGATGAAACAAAATATTCTTCTTTGCACAGTTGTAATCGTGGATATTTATTCTGTTTTTTTTCCTAATAAATTTTCGGGTTTTTTTCTTGGAGAAAAACATATGGATGAGAAGGTAATACAAAGGCCACGAAATGGTTAGATAATAAATGAAAGGTGGCTATCTTACTGTTCGATTTGTATGCATTACTTAATGCTTTTCATTAACTATTAGAGAGTCGTGGGGGATCACATTATCGGTAATAGTTATTAAAAGTTTCAAAACTATATGCATTGCTTAGAATATTTAATATGTTACCTTATGTGGGATTCCCCTCTAGTAACCTTGGTTTTGGTGTTCTTATAATTAATTAAGGAAATAATTATAGACTAACTAGTTTACACGTTTTAGTCTAATAAAAGATATGAAGAGTTTATTAGACCTACCAAAACTTTAAAACCTTGTTTGTCGTAATATGGAACTACTCAGACCAAAAGTTTGGGCATGTTTACATCCAAAAAAGATATGGGCACATCTAATGACAATAACTTTAACGAGTGTGTATAAGAACTAAAAGTGTCAACGCATGTTGACTTGCTTTAATTTAAAACCCCTATAAGTGTCTAGTGCTAACTGATAACTCCCAATAATAGTTACTCCGAAAAGGTGTTTTGTCTGTTCTAATTCGTTGGAAGATACGTATGCGGAAAAAGAAATAGAACGTGAAGGATACAAAGACGATGGTGATGAATTTGGACGGTTGGATGGACGGAGAGGGCGATGGTTGAGGTCGTATAATTAATAATCGTCTCCAATTGTATTCGTACGTGGTCCATTCTCTCCTACTAAAGTTTTGCTTTAATTCGATGGCCACAAAGATAGTTAGAAAACTATTTATTTTACGCATACATTTACTATACTAGTATACCACCGGCAAATTATGTCAATGATGGATAAAAAATCGTATTTGAATCCCAACAATTGAAATTTTATAGACCATTCAATACATAATGATTACAGATCGAGATGAGAGTTTGTTCACAAATCACAAGCCATAGAATATGTATTACGGACCATCGAAAACAATGTAAAGAAGTATATTTAAGAGACTTTTTCTTATTTAGGGAAAATAAAAAGTGACTTTGTTGGTTGAGTCCATAATATGACAACATATCAAATCAGTTTGATTAACCGGTAGTTATACAAAGTTATTGTTCCAAGTTGGAACTTCCAATTAATTCTATTAGTCCATTATTTCTTGACTTAACTTATGTTAGATCATGCATAAAAGGAAAAAAAATATGTAGAAAGAAATTAGAGTTTACACTTTACACCTAGATTGTGCTATTAAAAACGAAGATGTCCTTTTAACAAAGAAAAAACGAAGATGTAATTCACGATACCATCCGTAACCAAAGGCCCAAAATTGCTTCCTTAATCAACGGCCCAAAATCGGCAGTTGTTGATAGACCCAACTTCACGTGATTAGAAGAGCGAAGGGCCAATGAGAACAAGCCACGTAGTCATCCATAAGTATCATCAAAGCCTTCATTGTTCTCCGAGTCGTGACTTGATTACCGAGAAAACACAATCATAGAGCTCATGTCTGCTTCTACCCATTTTACTATGATTACGCTCATAGTTTTCTCTTTATTTCCCTTGCCTTTTGAATTTGACAAATCAATTGGTTCTCGAGCGCGGAAATGGCGGAGATGCATCAGAACCCTGCGGCGCAGGCCATTCCGGGTACACCCGGTATCCGGGATGTGAGAATCGGAGCTGGGTCCGACAATTTCAATCCGGCGAGTACGAGGAGAGGAGGCTTGAGAGCTGAAATCGACATTTCGCCACCGTTTTTTGGTGGTCGTGACAATTGCGTGAGTTCATTTCTTGTTGCGTAATGCATCTGTGAGTACTAATGACATTGAAAATTTGATAGCTAATAATAATTGATAGGTAATTCGATTTGGTGAGAACTATTCAAATTTTATTGAAACCCTTTCAAATCATAAAGGTTTTCTATTGAAACCAAGTAGAAATTTCAAAACTTGTGTGTATTGATGTATCATGATTTGGTGTCACAGCTATATATGTTTGTTTGGTTTGTCATTCTTCAGGAGGGTGTGGCAAAATTTGACATAAAGAGAATGGAAGAACAGACTGTGGAGCTTGAGAAGGATCTGATCATGAAAGAGTTAGAAACTCTAGATTTTCTTGAAGCTCTTGGTTCAACCAAAAGGATTGTTGAAGATTTTAAGTGGCAACTCCAGCAACAAGCTTTGAGAAGCATGGAGACCCCTGAACATTTGCGTTCACATATCAAAGAGATGGTTGATGAACGCTGCCATCGTAATCCCCTGAAGTCTCTAGAGCTTGAGAAGAAATTAAAGCAAGCCAGTACGAATCTTGGTAAAACGATCCAATCCTATTCTGAATCTCTGAATATGAAAACGAAAGAAGATAAAGATTTTCTTGGAGTAGCGTCTCTAGCTGAGGAGCTTAATAGTTTGAGGTTTAAAACAGCAGGTCCTGATCAAGGAGAGAAATTCAATACCGAGAATTCACCCGTGAATTCACAATGTGAACAGGTTAAGATAGTAGTTGAAACCAGTGATACAACTTTCCATAAACAGAGCAAGACATGTCTGAGAACTGCAGAAATGAGATTGGTTGCTGCAAGAAAAATGGAAGAAGCTGCAAGAGCAGCGGAAGCACTTGCGATTGCTCAAATTACCACATTATCCAGCGGGAAACACCAAGACGGTATTTGCTTCCCGAAGCCATGTAGTTCTCTTTCAACACCTAAAGCACATCTGAACGAAGACCTATCCACAGAAATCTCAAGAATAGAGATCCTGAGGAAGAAGCTGGAGGAAGCTAATAAAGAAGTTAAACAAAGTAAACTAGCCTTGGAAATTGAGCTAAAGCGGGTAGAAATCGCCAGTGTGAAGCAACTAGAAGCAGAAGATATGTTTCGCCGGTGGAACATAGAGTCATGGAAAGACCAAAAAGCTATTGGAGCAAAACCCTTGACGAAAAGAGATAGCTTTCCTCGACGCTCCTTCTTTAGCCACCTGAACCAGCGCGAGCCACTGATCGATGATCTCCCTAAGCCAGTGCTGAAACGTATTGTCTCAATGGGCAATGTTCTAAACCGGAAACAAGTCCCTACCGTCGACGAGAAACAGTTGGCCACACCCAGGAGAAAGTTTAGGTTCATACATACACGTCAAGCTTCCATTGGAGAAACAGAGTAAGCAAAAGCCCAGCGTTTGATTGAAAAACATGTTTTGCGCAATTCGATTCGTGTCTTTTTTCTTGGTTTGATCATTGATGGGTGTGGGTTGCTTCTTTCATAAACAAACCAAAATGATTAGAGTGAAACGTGTTGTTCTGACTCAAATGTGGCGAGAATAAAACATTATCAAAACTAAAGCTTTTTGTAATTAATTATGGGAGTTAGTAAAGGGCATTGATCAAATGAATTTAGGTGTTGAGCAGTTTTATTATTTTATGAGTTAAATTGATGTATTTAAAGTGTTAGATTAACTGATTAGGTGATCCATATAATGAATAACTCAACTATGTTATATTATTATATACTATTGTTCTTTAAAGTATTTTATTTTCTAACCTTTATCTTATTTTGATAAAGTACTTTTAATATCTCGAGCCTGTAATGCTGTATGATATTTCAAATTCTCGATTATCTTAGAAAAGAAAATTGAAACATTCAGATTATACGAGTTTGGAATTTGACGTCGATATCAGATTCAGAAAGATGACGTGTTCAAGACTTTTAAGGCAATCTACCAAGTCCAATAACAAAAAGTCACGTGTTAAAATATTTCGTCGTGTTGTCTTCCTATTGGCTAGAGAGTGGGACCAAGAAGCCACGATAAACAAAAGTACAAAACCCACAAAAGGGACAAAAACTATGCTAACTTTTCCAAGTGTCGCCTATCCGACGGTACGTCCTCTCTTTTAAATTAGGTTGCTTTGCTCGTTTCGTGTCAATAATCCAAAAGATAACGTCTTTCTCTTATTTGTTAATTTATTTATTTTTCCTAAACTTTATATGTTGTAGCTTCTTTATTTTTGTTAAAAATGTAACACCTTCTGCTTTGTTTATAAAAAGGGAAGGAAGTACAGTCCATAGAGACGCAGAATAAGCTTCTGGGAAGGGGAAAAACGAAGATCTCCTTATTCAATATTAGTCAATAAATCAGCCGATCGATCTCTAGAGATTTGTCGTCCGTCCATCGCATGGCGGCCGGACCGCCGCGTCTGACACGATGGTCCGACTCTCTCTCTCTAAGCCATGGTACCTTATGCAATCATTCTTAATCTCATTCTTTAATATCTTCATGACATATGGATCCCTTACTATATATATGATGACTTTGATTAATATGCATACATATGTACACGTGCAGATTGATTTCAGGCTAAACCATATGGAGAAGGGATGATCATGATATCTAGACATGCATGGGATTTTCGGATCAAATATGGAATTAATCATATTTCTTCATATTCGGATTATTAAGTAAATCAGATTTAAAGTTTTTTTAAGTGGACTGTTTTTATCTAAATGGGGATAGTATTCCACTCTTGTATCAATTTAAATTTTGGGTTTAGCATATATATAGAATAAGTATCAACGTAACAGAATATTCTCCATCTATGTTTCGTTCATCCCACATTATCTGTCTAAGGTATCTCAAAAGGCAAGTCATTTTTTTCTGGCTATCAAATGTAGCGTCAATTATGAATACTTTTCCACTATTTTCTTCTTTCTAATTTCATAAGTGTTTGCAATGGAGGAAGGTTGGATGGGATTCTTAGTTACTAGTAAATGAAATGATTTGTTTAATTTTATGTTGCAAAGCAGGTCAGCAACTTCATTTTTAGATTATATAATATATTGTTTTGCAGATGCATATAAATGCATTATGCATTAGTCACAAATTATGTCTCAAGAAAAGCTCTAACATTTACATACAAAAAAGAGAAGCCACTGAATCACAGAATAAAAAGACTTTTAAATTAATAAGTAATCATAATTAAATATCAAAGTGTACAAAAGAACTTAAATGTAACTAAAGGTTTTGATTGAATACCAGTTTGGGATATAATTTAATTTTCGTTTGAAAAATAAATACAAATGCTAAATTCTATGTATTTAGATAAAATATGGAATGAAATCTTATGTTTCCATTTGGGCAAAGAAAATTTCCAAATTCTCTGTATAGAAATAAAAGTTTTTAAGAAATTTTTATCATTATGGAAATAAAAATAATAATATTCAGTACAAAGTTAGCATTATTTTCTATCCAAATTAAAATTTCCCTAAACCATATGAAATGTGTTTCCATATTTAGTCAGTTATCCTATTTCTGTTAAACATACAATTTAATTACATAGCTATGTAAAATGGTATTTTTAGTCAAATGCAGATAGATTCTGAATCCAACCAAATTTTATAGTTACCCTTTTCCAAGTCAAACTTAACTTAATTACTTTTTTTTTTGAAGAGAACAAAATGTTTTTAACTTTTAACTTAATTATTTCCCAACCAATGTATAATATGTACAGTATATATAAACAACCAAAGAAGTAATCTTCACAATTATCTCTCAAACCAAAAAAAAAAACCCATAAATCTGTAACAATTCCATGTCGTCCGATTCATGGATTTTAGCCTAGACTACACAACCAAAACTTGGTTGTCTCGGCCAAGGCGACGATGGCTACATTTATCTCGTCAGAACCCCCGATGGTTTACTCATGGCTAAGAAAACATCTCTTCGCAAATACTCAGAGGTACTCGAGAAAGAATTAAGAATCGTGCATCATTTCAATTCCATCAACTTCAACATTGTGACACCCACAAGCCCTTTTGTTTACGACGAAACTATGCCGGTCAATGTCAAGATCTCCTCCATTCACATGGAAATTGCACCACATGGTTCACTTAAAGACATGATAATTAAAACTGGTGGGAGACTGCCGAATACGTGACTGGTTATTGCGCTCTCGCAATTCTTGTAGGGTCAAGGATCTTCACCGAGATGCGTACGTTCATTGTGATCTTAAGTCAGAAAACATACTTATCTTCCCGAGCTACACTCATGGAGAGCTTTGTGCTGAAACTCGCTGATTTCGGTTCGGCTAAGGAGCCTAATTCTTTGGATGGTTCCCTGTTTGAGGGAAATCCGGAGTATTTGGCTCCAGAAGCAGTCGGGCCACGTAGAATAATCTCATCGGCGGTTGATATCTGGTCGTTAGGTATCATGGTAATGAAGATGTTGGGGGCTATTGTAAGAGGAATAACCTATTATTTGACGGAGGACCTATCGCCGATGGCTTGGGACTTTTTAAGGAAATGCATAGTGCGTAATCCAGCGGGTAGAGCCACCACCGAGGAGCTTCTGAGCCATCCCTTTGTTAATCAAAGTCTTGGGGTTCCACCGCTTGAGCTGCTTCCAGTTACTTCTTGCTTAAGTAACTGAGTGGTTCAAGGAAGGTTTATTTACCGGTGAGGTTGACTGTGGAGATGAGCTGGAAAAAATGATTTTATTTTCGTGTTTTTTGTTTTCTTGGTGCCAAACTTATTCTCGTTTTATCTGTATGTTTTCTTCTTTTATATGAGATTTCTTTTTTAAATATTATCACAAAAAGTAAAATATCTGGGAAAATAAATTTTACCAGAGGAAGAAAAGATAACATGATCTGCATCATATTTTTCGATTAAAATAAACATCATATAAATAAATAAATTAAAATATAGAAAACATTTAAAAACCAAACCTCTTAATTGTGGAGAAGCATGTTGTTTCGCTATACATATGTAATTCTGGAGAAGTATGTATCATCACCAACCTTTGTCTTGTTGCTGTAAACCATATCTTCCTTTACAGTTCTAGGTGGCCTAAGAGGGTTCCTCTTTGCTTCCTAGTTACCTTGTGAGCCTTCAGATAGATATATCTTCTTTGGATTACCCACTGACTTCTCCCTTTTTCATTCTCATTTTCTCTAATCAGCACAAAGCGAATGGCGTATGTTCAAATGCCTAAACAGAAACTTATCCATCCATCCGAATAGAATTTCCAAATACAAAGATTCAGCCTATGGGCTATAAGAAAATGAGCCAATGGGCTATTATGTAATATTTTAGGGTCTTGAAAAAAATGTAATGGGCTTTGACAATCTATGTGGGGCAAAATTCTAAACTTGAGGAAGGTTCTATTACAATGCAAACGTAATCTTGCAAAGCAGAAGAAGCGGAGACGAGTAGTGTTGCTGTGTTGGTACAAGTATCCCAATTACATTCTCCTCATGTCTCTTTGTTTCTCACGATCACAATATACATAATTTTTGTTTTGGTATGTCAATGAATTTTTATTTCTATAAAAAAAACACAAAATTGCATAATTTAGTTACAACCAAACAAAAAACACATCATAGGATATGATTTGGGAAATTGATCATTTAGAGAATAGTCTGGTGAAGAAATTGCCAGAAGAATTAGGGGGATTTTGAAGACAAGAGACATGAACATATCTTCCTAACTTGTCCACTTGTCTTGCCTCACCCCTTGTGTCCTTTTTGCATATCTTACATGTTTTGTCCACCCATCCTTCCTCCACATATTGCCCATCCACTATAACATTTATAAAAACAATGCCAATTCATTCAAACAGTTTGTAACAAATAAATTCATTATTTTCTTCTTCCAAATTAATTAGTTCTCTAGAGTTTACCTTCTACGTAGGATTTAAAAAAGTCCTTGTATGTCCCTCCGATTTTTCTCCTCAATGCTCCATACTGTACCATTACGAATACATCAAACATAATCCCATGGTAATCTGATAATTATTGTATGTATGATTTTTCTCATCCATGTTTAGAATTCGAGTTCCAAATCATAGTTTAATCAATAAGCAAGCTTTACATTTTAAAGGTTTCTAACAAAAAATAAGTTTTAGGATCAGTATGGCTACTATCTAGTATTTTTTTGGATTTACAGTTTTTAAAAAATTGAAAAGTGGTGTGGTTAATCAAGAAGACTGACCTGTTCTTTGGTCATTTTGCCACCGGATTTGGTGGCTTCTCGAGCCTCGTAGAGAAGCTCGGCATCTTTCTCCGACCGAACCTGTGCGAAATCCAACGCATCCGTTAATCTAGTAAACAACGAAGTCTCCTCTTCTTTCTTATTCTCCTCATCTTTCTCTTGCTTCGCCAACACAACGACCCATCTAGGATTCCGGCTTATCCTCGGCGAGATTCTTGATACCGGGACTTTGGTCGTGGAGACGAACCCACTGTTGTGGTGAAGAGGCAGTGCTCGTAGACCCATCTTTTGGTTTTCACTCTGATTCTAAGTGTAAGGAGATTGCTGCAAATTGTGGTAAATTTATACAAGACATATTAAACATACATGTGGTTGTGTGGTGGGGTTGAAATAGAACGGGCCCCCACAAATGAAGAGTATGGCTGTGGTTAATGTGGGTTACGTGGGAGTTTAATGATCTGATGATTTCCGAGGCCTCGAATTTTATTTTGTTGCGTTTATTTTGTTAGATATATGAGATTTTTCCTTTGTACTTGTTTGAGATCAACTAGTATAATATTATTTGAAATAACTTGCGCAGAACACTCATCTTGTATACCACAATTACAGGCTTCTTCTTCTATACCTGTGAAACTCTTTTATTTGTTTAAACTTTGGTGGACTTATGTCATGACTGTAGGTATGTGTTTAAACTCTTTTATTTCTTTTTTTGATAAACTCGTACCACACACAAATCATGTGTTGAATTCGTGTGTACCGAGTGACGGTATTTATGAAACTTACTAACATTTAACCATAACAATATATAATAACTGAATCACCAAAACTTAATCCTTTTTATATGTAAACACATATTTTTAAAAACATTCGTTACTTTACACAAAATTTAATCCAATTAAATGCTTAAAACTTAAGAGCAATTCGTATTTCAAATTAAATGGGGACATATTTAAATACATTTTCTTTTTGTTAAACGTTGGTCTAGTTTAATTATATTGAGCTAAAATTGTAAATTAATGAAAACGACATTATGATGATTCATAAGCATATTCTGGAAAAACAATATTTTTATCGAACTCTTTGAGTTGGAGATCTCGATACGACTCCATTTATTAAGCCATTTTCGTGTCTTGATAGTTCGGTTTGAAACTGTTCAACTTGGACACGTGGAGGAAGTCATCCCCGGAGAAGTGAGAAGACGTCAATGGCGATTATTAAGAAGATGAAAGATTCGGTCTTGTTCCTCGTTGGGCTCTTCTCTTTATCTGTTTTAGTCTCTCAGTCGATCGCAGGAAGAGTCAAAGCGCCATTGTTACAGAGCAATACTGGTGGATTAGTTTTTAGCAAATCGTTCAATTCGATCTATGATACTTCTTTGTACGGTCGCTTGCAGCTCAACAATGGCCTCGCTCGAACTCCTCAAATGGGGTATGTTCAAGGAATTAGCTTTTTGGATTTTGATTTTTGTGGGTTATTTCTGATTCTGATATTTAGTTTCTGAGTTTGTATTTTAGTTTATTAGGATTAATTTTGATTGGGTTTTGTCTCATGTTGGGGTGTAAAGCATGAAAATTTGAAATTGTGACTTTGTTAATGGACAGATGGAATAGCTGGAATTTCTTTGCTTGCAATATTAATGAAACAGTCATTAAGGAAACTGGTAAAAGCTTTATATCTTCTAATAAACAGCTAGCTACTCACATGTTTCATCTATGCTCATGGAAGTTGCTCATATGTTACTTACTTTGATTAACAGCTGATGCTTTGGTCTCATCTGGCTTGGCTGATTTAGGATACAAACATGTCAATATCGGTATTTTATTTCCCTTGGACCTGCCTCTTCATATTACCTCTATTTTCTTACTGCTTTAAGGTTTCACAAGTTTTGTTTTTTTGCAGATGATTGTTGGTCCAATCTGTTTCGAGATTCAAAGGTAAGATTGCTCATATTATTTCTGCAGACTTTGCTGCTCTAACTTTTGTGGCTAGTTTCTGCTTAGTATCGCAAGTACCATTTTGTAGTGAGCTCATGTCCTGAGGTGGATGCTTACTTTCTTTTATAAAATCTTGAAATCCAGGGTCAATTGGTTCCTCATCCTGAAACCTTCCCATCAGGAATTAAGTTTCTTGCTGATTATATTCATTCCTTGGGTCTCAAACTCGGTATATATTCTGATGCTGGGTAGGTTAAGATTCATGTACTACTTTTGTTGTATTATAATATAAGCTCGAAAAATGATAGAAATTATAGTCTTCTGTTTATATTTTGAATATTTTTTCAATTTCCTCTTTCAGCGTTTTCACTTGTCAAGTTCGTCCGGGATCTCTTTTCCATGAAGTGGATGATGCAGACATTTTTGCTTCTTGGGTTAGTTTCAGCCTATCTCGTTCTTACTTTGAGTACTTACTGAGTTTTTGAGGTGTATCTTATTGAGGATTATGTTGGACTTATTTGTATCCGTAAATTACTGACAAAGATTACAATGTTTTTGGTACTTGGCTGTTTCTTTTTCTTGGTTTCTCATCGATAAACTTGATATCCAGGGTGTGGATTATCTGAAATATGACAACTGTTTCAACCTGGGAATAAAACCAATCGAAAGGTTTGATATGGTACCATTTATCACAAATTTTTTTTGGTATAATTTTTTAATGACTTGATCTGGTTTATGGTTTCCAGATACCCTCCAATGCGTGATGCTCTAAACGCTACTGGTCGCTCAATCTTCTATTCGCTTTGTGAATGGTACATATTCAAAATGTCTTCACACAGAACGAGTAAATTTGTTACCATTTATTTATCATTTTTTCGTGTGTGCAGGGGTGTTGATGATCCTGCCTTGTGGGCAAAAGGAGTTGGAAACAGTTGGCGCACAACTGATGACATCAATGATACATGGGCAAGGTGGAAATCTCTTAGCATTAGATAAATCTCGTGTTTCGTTTCCTTTTAATGAAGATCTTGTGATTTGAGTAGTATGAACATTGAGTTGCTTGGAGAGGGATTGGTTTGTTTAAATCATGATCTGATTGCTTTACTCTCATTTCTTAATGTTTATGAAAGTATGACTACAATTGCTGATCTGAATAACAAGTGGGCTGCGTATGCTGGACCTGGTGGTTGGAATGGTAAACAATCATTTATCTCAAAATATGTTCTCTTATGGAGCTTCGTAGACAAGGCTCGTTACGTAGTGCACTTGAATCATTGATCACAATTGTTTCCATTGCATTAGATCCGGATATGTTGGAAGTTGGGAATGGAGGGATGACTTATGAGGAGTATCGAGGTCATTTTAGCATTTGGGCTTTGATGAAGGTATTTAACTAATTTCATTGTTTCTTGATTTTCTTGTATATCCTAGATCTCATCTCATCCCCATGGTTCTCTCCAGGCACCCCTTTTGATTGGTTGTGATGTAAGAAATATGACTGCTGAAACTTTTGAGATTTTGAGCAATAAGGAGGTTATCGCTATAAACCAAGGTGAAGTTCAGTAATGTTTTTACTTGTTAGCTTCACTGCATACATGATTTTCTACATATGCATTGTTGAAGACCGCGAATCTGAGAATCTTTATGGTTGTAGACCCACTTGGTGTTCAAGGAAGGAAAATTCAAGTCGATGGAGAAGATGATTGTCAACAGGTATGAATTAGGAGCGACAGAATTATCAGACTCAAATAAAAAGCAGAAAAGCAAACTTAAAGACTCAAATTTGTGATGACTGTTTCATTGCAGCTGTGGTCAGGACCTTTAACTGGTGACCGTATGGTAGTTGCTCTCTGGAACCGTTGCTCTGAACCTGCAACCATTACAGCATCATGGGATGCAATCGGTCTTGAATCTACCATTAGTGTCTCAATAAGAGATTTGTGGCGGCACAAAGATGTAACAGATAATGCTTCTGTTTCGTTTGAAGCTCAAGTAGACGCACACGACTGCCATATGTACGTTCTCACTCCCCAGACAGTATCACACTCTGCTGTATAGTTCCTTGTTGTGAGGCATTCAAATCTCAATGATTGCCTTGTGTTTCTGTATACTTGTTGTGTATCATGTACCACATGAAAACTATTGTTACAACTTTTATAGTGTCTGGTTGTACAAAACCTAGAACAGGTGTGTTAACGTTTTACGTACTGAGTGAATAAATGTCTGTCATTCTGTGTACAAATTGTAAAAAGTAACAAAAAAATAAAATTGAGAAGAAGAGATCTCTAAATGAAACATTGGGCAACAAAAAAGAAAAATTAAGTTCCTGATGAATCTTTTGAATCCTAAATAGAGTTTGTCCATTGAGTTGAGAGATCAACCAAAGATTCTGTCACAATCACTATTAGTCAAGAACCATTTATGGTTGGGGAGGATCTGCTGTTCTCTTTTTTGCCATTTCCCAGTCCCAAGGTGCTTGAAGATATAGGATCTACTAAGTTTTCTGGTGATGAAGATTGGCAATTGTCATCAATCTCCATATTCGCAGATATTGGAGATTTCAGCACAGACTGATCGAGGTTACTACAAGTCTCTGATCTCACACATTCTTCTCCTTTGACACTAGTACAAGAAGTAGACACTTCACCAGAAAGATTGCAGCAAGTACTGGCTCCATCATCATCTATTGCCTCAGTGGAAGCATCTAAATGATGAGTCGATGAGTTTCCAAACCTGTCAGAGTACAACTGTTGACTCTGCAACAACCAGTGAGCAGGCAATTTAGAAGCTTGCAGCAACAAGTTAATTCGATACAAAAAGCCAGTGTGGGAAATCACATTCATGTCAGGAAATTAAGTGCCGGTTCCTCTCCTCTTTCCCATGCTTTGAGATCCATTAGTTAAAGATTGCAGAGGAAAAGGCTGCATTGAGGTTGATACATTCACACCTCTTAGATCATAAAAATCGTTTTTTCGGTAAGCCACAAGACGACGGACAACATCCCAAGCACTTGGGTCCTTAACTTGAGAAGCCACTGGGATATAGCTATGCTGAATAGTTCCAGGTAAGCTATACCCATGATACATTTTCCCATACATAAGTCTTCCAAAGTAAGCTTCGAAAATCTCCACTAAGTTCAGATAATTCTGATCTTCCAGTGTCAAACGCAGTAACGGGATCATTCACATCTTGCCTTTGTCCCTTACCATTCCTCTCCAAAGAGTTACTAAAGAACTTCTCCAATCTCCATCCCATGGTTTCACCAGGTAGTGAAAGCACATCTCTGAGTTTTCGAGCTCCCAAAGTAAAAGCATGTATTACTCGTTTGAAATTTCCTAACAAATGTGAAAAACAAAATCAATATTTTGACAACTGGTACATTGGTTATAGAAATTTATCAAGAGAGTACCTTTTGTAACACTTTTCCGAGGTTGTTGCTGTGTTTTAGAGACTATGTTCAGATGTTTGATAGGAAACTCAAGACGATTTGCTTCAACAGCTTTAGTTGGGGCAGTATATAACTCTACACAGTCTCTTAAAAACTTCTCGTCAAGCAATAACTCATGCCCATTTTCTGGAGAAGCTGCTGGAAACAGAGAGAGAGAGAGAGAAGGAGAGCATCAAAACAACGTGTCAAATAAAGGCGAGAAAATGTTATGAAGAAAATTGTCTGTGATTTTTGGCATCATCCTTACCCGTAAGCTCAGGAAGGGAAGATATTGGCACAGGATCATTGACACTGATACAGTAGTTTCTCCAATCAAATGAACCATAATAATCCAAGAACTTATACAGAACCTGTTGAAAGATAGTGATTGTAATCTAATGTTTTGCATATATCAGTTATTGTAGACGATGCCAAAGCTTCAGCAAAAGAATGATTACCGCTAAAGGACCGGATAATGATGAATGAAATAGGTTGATGATGTACAAAACTAGTACTGCCAATGCACATGTTGAGATCAGTCCAATGTTAGCACCAAGAATTCGACTCTCATAATAGCACCAAACTTTAATTATGATGATGCTACGCTTAAAAAGATATCTCTCCCAGAGAGTTGGTCAACCTGAGGATACATAAAACCAGAGATGAACCAATAATTAAGAATCAAAGCTGAGTCAATTATATGTTTAGTAGAGTTCTAGAGCCTAATTTTGAATAGCTTATGGTACCTGTTCCACAAAACATAAAGCACAAACACCCGCTGTTTGATTAAAGGAGATATCTACAACAATGTTTCTGTTATTGCATTTTATGACCTTGACCTATCATAAATCAG
Source organism: Cardamine chenopodiifolia (assembly GCA_963922655.1). Classification (NCBI taxonomy): domain Eukaryota; kingdom Viridiplantae; phylum Streptophyta; class Magnoliopsida; order Brassicales; family Brassicaceae; genus Cardamine; species Cardamine chenopodiifolia. The sequence continues at coordinate 15,975,556 of OZ000463.1, forward strand.
TAAATTTTGTTGAGGGAAATTTGGGCAATCCGGAAAATACAAAAACCGAAACCAAAAGGAAAAAAATAAACAAACCTGTGCAGGGATAAATTGAACATCTGTTGAAAGGAATTCAGATTCCCTTTCTTCACTTTGAAGCATACTGCACAATTGTCCATAAAAACTGTCACCCATATTTTGCTTAGTTAGGACCGTCAGATCGATATCTCCGTCTTGAAGATAGGTTTTTAGTGGCACTAAGCCAAATGAAAAGACCTGTAGATAACAATTTCTTATTTAAAGTTAACAAATATAAAGCTTTAACCTGTCAACAAGAGAACCTGAGTTTCTAACCTCAATTCCATTATGACTCTTGATTAGAGATCGTACATAATCAATGATCTCACTCCTACTTCTGTCTGAAATAACAACAGGTTGGATAGTGCATAGTATCTCATGAGCTCTCCCCTCTGCAATCATCCAAGATTCCCCATCTATTGGCAATGAATCCCCTGTAGGTTGTGCTGTTGATAGTGACAATGAGGATGATGAAGAAGACGAAGATGATGAAACTGACAATCTTTCTTGAATGACACCCATGTGAGCATAACTTCGAACTAACTTCAGGTTAATAGCACAGGAATCTTCAAGACAATAAGCCACTTGTATGAGTGTGACACCTACAAACCACAAAACAAATAGAAATTACAAAATATTTGAAATTGACCTTATTGTGATCACATTAGATAAAGAAAAGGATACTAAAGCAAAATGTTCAAGTAAAAGAAATGAAGTCAAGGTCGAAGCTGATTGTCTAACTACTTGAGCTCCCAAATTGGAACGTTACAGATTGGAGAAAACAGAGAAGATCAATTTAGCGATTAGGACCAAAAAGAAGCTACATTTGATTTCTCCAACTTCCACATCTGATTGATTTAAAACAAATGAGGCTGATCCAGAGAGTGAGTGAAATATACATACTAAGCAAGAGTAGAAAACTCGAAACAGAGCATGTCAACAGTGAAGAGGTATCCTAAGATTTAGCTTTTCAGAGCCAAATTGAGTACCTATTAAGAACAACAAAACAAGAAATGGCTAAAAACCTGATATTTATCTTGCGTGATGTTATTGCTACAGCACAACTAGCTCAGAATTCTCTGCTCTATCTACCAAAATCAGAAAGTTTATATAAAATTGAGGTTTAAGTATTGAACGAGTACCTGCGGTTTGATTCCATTTGTCATGAGATTCTTTGGGTTAACCTGTGAATATTCAAGTGACTTTAATTCCTCCAACAAAAAATTTGAGAACAAAAGAAAAAAATCAAAACTTGAACAGGGTTTAAGATTGTAACGAATCGACATGACATTTTAAATGAAAAAGACCACGAAGCTGCAATTTTAAGACAAAGGAGATAACCCAAAAAAAAAAGAGATACACGCGGAACAGCAATTTTTTTTCTTTCTCAATCTACAAGCTGATTCAATTGACACCAAATCCAAAAAAAAAACCGTCAAATCATTGTTTTCTCAAGCTCATCGAGAAGGAAGATCTCAATGCTTATTATGCTTCTGATCATTGAATTGCTAAAGATGAAGCAAAATTACTCCACCCGGAGACAAAATTCCCAGCTTTTGGTTTTTAGATCTTATGAATATACACATACATACACGTTACACCAAAACTTTTTCAAAAATAAAACTCAGATACGAATAAGTAAATGAAACGGAAGCAAATTGTTTTTGGATACCGATTTGTATTCACTGATCAAGAGAAGAGAAACCGAAATAATAATTTTTTTAAAGAGGTTTGGAATTATCACCAAGTCGTACTAATGCAAGAAAAAAAATTGAAGGGATATAAATAAATAAAAATTATGGAAGGTTCATAATAGTGGAGACCAAAACAATATCTGTCATTTTTGTGTCATGAAAACTTTAACTTCACCTGCTCCTCAAATAATTTTCAGCCCAAAATTTTTTTTGACTTTTTTAATCTTCTTCTGCTTTCTTTTTACTGTCTTCTTCTTCATCGTTGTCGTAGACTCCTAGTCTCTATCATCGTCATGGTCAATCTCTGTGATTCAACAAAACCCTAATTTCTCCAGAATTTTCCATAATCCAGAAACAGAAACTCATATCCATGAAAGGGAAACAAGCGTACCGTATGCCAAGGTGGTATCGAGTATAGACGATCATACCCCTCTAAAAGTGGGACCCACTAATCATCAGCATAGTGATCGAAGATAGCGATCCAAGACTGCCTCCCGGATACACCAAAATGAATAGGGTACTTTAAAACCAGAATCCAGTTACATTGACAAAAATGGCTCTTCCTGTCCACATTACATAACAAGGTTTGTCTATAGCGAGCCGTGCAAAGATGAACTCACCTTCGTTGAAGAAGATGATGAGTGCATCTATGTTGCATGGGTATCTCAATATGGACAAAGAACCGAGGCACGGGTACGGAGACACCATAGGGACACCGTCGAAACGTCACTTCGAGAAAACTGAGACGGTATCTAATAGAACGGTATGGGTACGGGGACACCGTCACAACGTATCGATAAAAGTTTTGGTAATAATATTTCTATGTAATTTACTCGGAATCCCATGGAGATGGAAAGTTAGGATTTTAGAGATAATGAGTAATTCTGATTTTTTTTTATGTTGGGTTAGTGAGATTAAAAAAGTTGATTTTTTTAATAGAAGGAAAGTTTCTTTTATAGAACTAAAGAGTAAGACGATGAAATAAGGTATAAGATCCGTTTCAACGATGTTATATTGTGTAAGATTGATTTTGATAGAATTAATTGATTGTGACGTTTGTTTAAATTATGAGTATTTAAACAAACATTTAAATAACTTGTGTAAAAACTTCCGTAAAATCGCAAGGTTGATTAGTTTGTTTTTGTTGTTTTTGTTAAGATATTAAACTAAATGTTTTAAATATTAAAATTTATGTATGATATTTTTTATATTTTAAATTATGAGTATTTTTCTTATATTATTATTGATGTACCCATAAAGTATCCGTCTCTATAAAATTTAAAGTTGCCGTGTTCCGTCACGTTCCCGTCCCCGTTTCCTGAATCCGTACCCGTTTCAGTGCAACCTAAGAGTGCACTAGTTAAGGTAATGTACTTAATCGAATTCTCACACCTTTGATCTCTGAAGTAATTGATGTGAAGGTGCAAAGCTAAAAAGCTCTGCTTCTGGATTTTTGCAGGAGGGATACGCTGTTGCCAAAGATGAATTGCAGAGTTGAAATTTTGTTCTTAAAGTCATAAAATTGAGTAGCCTCAGTTTTTACTCTCACAAGCAATCGAACACTAACCTCGAAGCCAGTATATGTTCATGAGATAGAATAGATTATTTAGTGTTGCCCAAGATATATGAGAATCAGTGATCATTCTTAATTTATTTATATCAAAAAGGAGCAAAAATCAAAAAGAGAGGACATAGCAAAGTCAAAATCAACTGATAAATAGTCGGAAAGCAATTAAAAGCCTCCCTACGGCAAAATCATCTTTAACATAATGTAGAAAACATCTTCAAACAAAATTCAGACAAAACTTAAGACTGAAACTAAAATATATGGAATTCTTGATTGCCCGTTTCTTGAAGTCTTCAGGCACGAGGAGCAGCAGGAGCACCACCAGCAGGGCGAGGAGCCTGACCAGGCTGTCCAGGCTTGGGAGTATCCTCCTGAAAATTTAATTAATTTCGAAACCATTCAGTCTTAAAGTTCAAACACTCACAGAGAACATATAAGACAAGAGTAGTTTGAAACAACTATTTAAAATAAGGTCAGGGTGGAGTTCTAAAGACATCAAAACCAGCTAGGATTATAGTTCAACTAAATTTACAGTAATTGCAAAGTTCTACTTCAACCCAATTTAACTTACAAACTATTATCAGAAATCAAAACAGACACTTTTTATCTAAGACTAGCCAAGCAAAACCGATTGCCTAAGAACATAATCAATAGAGAAAAAAACGAATGAAATAATTGAAGAGATTGTATTGAGAGCTAACCTTGCGTCTGGCAAAACGAGGTGGTGGGGTACGAACCCTACGGTTTGTGCGGGATCGGACTCTAACAACGTGAGAGTGGATTGCACATGAGACGCAGTATTGCATCTTAGCGTAAAGCTTTGGGAGAGTGTATCCTACAAATCCAAACAGATCCAAAAAATTAATAAACACACAATTCATATTCCGTATAAAAAGTATAAATATTCATACCGTCGTAGACGCTTGCTTCCTGAACATCTCTAATGGCAGCCTGTTCAACAATGTTCCTGACAATGAATCTCTTGATCGCCTTGTCCTACTCATTCAAGAGAAACAAAATCAGATCATATTAATTTCTAATCAAATTTTTAACTTTTGACAAATCGAGTATATGGAATATGATTTAAAGGGAGATCGAACTCGAACCTTGGGGCAGCACTTTCCACAGTTGGAACACCTAATGGGGTTCACATGACCACGGTTATGCTTGTTCCTGCCACCATTCCTGCGCTTGAAAGTCTGCAAAAACAAACTCCAATTCAATACACATATCTTTCTTTAAGCTCTCCTAATATCTAAATATATGGTCTACAAAATAAATCTATCAATGAGTGGGAAGAACTTGCCATGCTGCTACAGATAGATTCAAGCCGATTGCCTCACTTCTCTTGGTTACGGCGACAGGGGAAGAGTGCAGTAACCCTAAAAACGCAATAGAATCTCTAATATATGCAGATGATTGCCATTTAGGGTTTTATTTGAGTGGTGTGTCTATGAAATATTTGGGCCCTAGTTCGCATTGTAAAGCCCAGGCCTGCCTTGTCATTCACGAATGTTTAAGAGTCTTTTTTGTAAGCGGGCCGCCGAATACAAATCAAATACTTCTTTTAACCAATTGTATAATGTTTTAGGAGATTAGTATTTATTTTTTGGGCTCAAGGAGATTAGTGATTTGAAACGATTATATAAATTAGGGCTGGGCAAAAAAGCCGTATCCGTAGATCCGAACCGAACTATCTGAATCCGTTCCATATCCGACCAAATTATTCTATTGGGTACGAGATCTCTAAATCCAAAAACTCGAACCCGAATCCGTTCCGAACCCGAAAACCCAAAACCCGAAAACGTATCCGAAATACATAATTACCCATAAAAAAAATACATAACTACCCATAAGAAAATCCCCTGACTCGAGAAGTCGATCCTATAAATGTGGAATTTTTTACGTATAATATACACAAATCGAGCCGAATGCGAACCAGAAAATCTAAAAAACCCAAAAACCCGAAAAAACTCCGAAAAACCCAAAAAATCCGAACCTGAACACGAACCGAATCAATATCCGAATTTTTCGAGTATCAAGTCTTGTACCCGAACCTGAAACTTTTTATCTGAACCGAACCCGAATCCAAAAAATTATTCCATTGGGTATGAACTTCCTATATTCGAATATCCGAACCCAATAGGGTTTTACCCGAACCCGAACCCGAACCCGATATCCGATTGTCCGCCCCTAATATAAATTTTTGAATTTAGTAAGACTTAAACCTTTTAAATTTTTTTTTTAAGGGCTCACTCTCGTCTCCCTTTATGTATCTTTTAGAGAGAGAATGTTTTCTTCTTTTCGCCGTCCGGTATCTTCCATTTTCCACAGTGGTGATAGATCGATTCTCATCTGGCACCGACTGGTTTCTCCAGCGGCGGTGGCCAGCTCTTGTCCAACATCTTTAACAGCAATGGCGGGTTTTGTTTCTTTTTCTGGTGTAGTTTAGTTTTATCTTTCCAGTAATTTCTTTAATTTAGGAACTATATTTTGTTTTTTCCAATAATCTTATCGGATCTATAGTTGGTGAATTTGTCATACCCAATAACGGTGGTTCGTTTCCGCCTCTGTCCTTTGAGTTTTCTCTTAGATTTGGGTTGGTTCTTTCTCTTAAAGATGGGTTTTACCAGATCATTTTCTTATCAACTTGTGGTTTGCAGAATCGTTTCAAAAAGATTTCTGCCTTATGCCGAAGGATAGAAGATTTCTCTGTCACTTATCTAGATGTCTTAAACTGTTATTTTTAATTTGGAGTTTCGATGTTTTAATTTGGGTGCTAAATACAAAAATCATCGTTTGATTTCATCTTGGCGAAAATTCTCACCGGAATCGGCAACGGCGAAGGTTGTTGCCGGAAAACTTTTGATAACTCATCCAACACGTGTTATGGTGTATCCTGATATCGACACGTGACAAAGGAATGAAAATTCAGTCGGTGATCTAATGGATTTTTTCGGGCTTTATAATTCTGTAAAACCTAAAGAGTCGGCTTTTGTTTAACATTTGTAAGATTTGGTTAAGTTTAATAAAATCATATAGTTGGCGGAGAAATTTTTTTTTAGATTTTTTAAGAAAGCAGGGTTATGGAGAAATCTTTTTTTTTGTTCAAAATTTTATTCAAACTTCTCAAATGAACTTTCTATTTTATTAAATTCGTAGATTGTTACATATTATAATTTTTTACAATGTCAAAACAGACTATATATTTATTTTATTTTATTTCTGTAGCAGCAAAAGAATATTTATGGATTAAAATTCCATAGGAAGACTCATAAGTACGCAAATTAACTTTAGGTATCCAATTAATTATAGATGAATCGCTTTTTTAATCCTCGTCAACCATTAGATATCATCACAACCTAGTGACTCTGCTGCCTAAGCCTCAAGGCCCTCAATTAACATCCAAATCGCAACTTCATTATTTTTCCAAAGTATATAGCAGTTTAAACTTATTATTGCATCTTCGCTACTTGCGTATTTATTACTCAAACCTTCTTCTACTACAAACAAGACAAGAAAACCAAAAAAAAAAAACTACCGACTCTGGCCATTTATACACATGATAAAAACTCAGTCTATATCAAGGTCACGAGTGTGCTTTTCGAATATGTCCGCGGCATATTTCCAGTTGATTACACTCCATATGTTCTTCAGGTACTCAACTCTTGCATTCTTGTACTGTATTACCCGCACAAATTAATCAAAGTTAGTATGTTCGATTACTCTATATCAAGGAGTATTATAAATGATAGTAAGCAGGCTCCCACACGTCAATCCCGATTAGAGGAACCAAGTGTGATCCTTTAGTCACCGATGGATCCTGTATTTCTCTATATATCAAATCTTTTTTTCTATTTTTCTCAAAATCTTGAGAGATAGGTCATGTTACAAATTTCCCTTAAATCAATACATTGATCTACGTACCTGATTGGATGTGGTCTCAACTACAAGTCTCTTTAGCTCTTTGTCTAATCCAAACCACTAAAACAAAGGAATCACAGACAGAAATACAAATTACCCACCAACAAAAGGAATCTAAAAATACAATTAGTCAGACACCCGGACATTATTATATAATAGCACTTTTATATATCGTCATAACCGAATTTAGAGAAACAAACGTGTATAAATGATTCATGGGTTTTTAAAACTCACAGAAATGATTCATCTTTCGTACAGACTACACTATAACACTAACCTTCTCACTTTTAGACTTTTTAACACTTTTTTGGAAATGATAACTTCTTTTTTTTTTCTTTTTTCCGAATAACGTATCCAATTCAAATTAAGCTGGACTTCGATAAACTTTTATCTCATAATCAAATATCGTTTTCCCAACTCACTGTTAATGCGATTCTAACAAGAAGCTTACCACCCATCCAGATCCCTGCACAGCGGCTCTTTATTCGCGTTCATATTTTGGATCAATCCCTCTTAAGAATCCGTAATGAGCATCAATTGTTGAAGACAAAGGATCGTGCGGTGGCTTGCCACCTCCTTCCTACCATTGCAGTTTGACCCATTCGAATTAAAGAAAAGAAAAAGCCTCATATATAGGAATGACGAAGAAGTAACATATTCGTAGATGAACAGGGGCTAGGTTTTTCCAGAAGATTGCATGGTTAACGTGGCCTACAAGGAAAGCAACCAAAGAAAACTAAAAGCAATTAAATCACTTAAGACCAACAAGCATTGATCGGAAGATTTAGGTTAGGTTTTGAGCTCCGCCGTTGAACTTGATGAGGCTTTGGTGTCTACGGATGAGTGGTCACCGGCGGCCATGGCCAACCGAAGGTTTCCGAGGGCTTTATTATACTGAGTGACATAAGTCTGGTGGTGCAGCCGCATGATCTCTTCGCTGATCGCTGGCTCTAGCGCATCGTAAGCATACGGAAGATCAGGAAGTGAAGCGGTCTTCATTGACTCGAGACACGGGTCCATCGTTTCTTTTCCTCTAGGGTCCATGGTTTTCTTTCCTCCAGCGTCGAGACTCATCGCGAATACGACAATGAAGATGATGGAAACAACGATCCTCATGGTTTTATAGATACATGTACTTGAAATGAAGCGAGAAGGGTGGATTTATTTAGATTAGTATATGAGGATATACATCAGGCCACGTCAGCCTTAACTGATCCACTTGTCGATCTCTAAGGCTCCATGGCTTTAGGACTGTTGCTCGATTTGTGTCGCAACGTTAGGTTCTGACTTGTGACCTGTTTATGATGTGTTGTTGGTTATGTGCTTTGACTTGTGCCCTGATTTTTTTTCAATAACTTGTTACTTGGATTAACTATCATGATCATGATAACTGATAAGTACCACAGCATTTTATGTTAATATTGTTTTTGTGTTACCATCCATCCAATTCAAATCTATATTGCATCTTTTTAATAAAAGTCTAAAAACTAAACTCGATCTTTTTAACTTCAGCCTAAATCTTTAAAAAAGTCATTCTCGTGATATATGGGGGGGGGGGGGGGGGGAGGAATAGACTCTTCTAGGCAGAAGGAAAAAATGTGTCACGGTTCTTTAACACAGGCAAAACCCATATATCACAAGAAACCCAAAACTTGTTCCAAAACAAAAGGCCCATTCCATTCTAATACAGTAATAACAGTACAGCGTGGAGTTTGACGTGGCTTATCCAGTGGTCTAAGACCACCTCCATTGAGGATTTTTATGGAGTTTTTAATAGAGTTTTTTTAAATTTAAAATAATATAAAATATATTGGTAAAAGTGTTTTAAAATATATGGATACAATTTATAAATAAAATATTGATAAAAAGCTCGTAAGGGGTTGACGTGACGACACATGATCTCCACAATTTAAATCTTCTACCAGCGCGTGTCCGCCCAAGCCATGCACACAGCTAAACCACGTCGCCACGTTCTCCTTGCCCATATCGCCTTTTCGTAACTACAACCGTTCGATCAAAATCGAACGGCTAAATCAGATCTCAATTTGGGTCTCTATCATATACACGTTCCAGGGGATAAACACCGACTTCAGCCACCTCAGACATTTGAGGATAACGTGAAGAATAAGTTAAACGCGATTTCTGTGATCCATAAATCTCAACCGTCCGATCAAACAACTTACAATCCATGCTAGAGAAAATTTTAAAAATCAGTTATATAATTAAATCAGGCTGCGTCAGTAAAACGTGTAAGGTGACTGGTTCTATAAAGAAACAAGAAATCACCAAAATTTAATTTCGAATCTATCAAAATCATTGCATGAGAAGCAATCTCCAATCAATTCACATTGTCGATCTTTATCTTCTCCGATTCTCTCTTCATTGTTTCGTCCGGTGGGGGGAGATGGCAGCGTCTGCGAGAATTTGTTGCGGAGGAGGAGGTGGCGCATGTGCAGTTCGTTGTGATCGGCGTCCGGTAACGGCTCGATCGTCGTGTGTGGTTCCGGTGACTAATCGACGGAATTGGTGCGAGACTGGGAAGATTTCGATGACGATGGATGAATTGGCAGCACCGTCTGCGGCGGTGAAGATTGAACGGACGTATATCGGAGAAAGGAAACGCGGTGGATCTGTTGTGTCGCGGAGAAAGCTTGATGTGTGGTTGAGAGATTCGGTGGTTGAGATCGTGAAAAATCTGAGAGAATCTTCGTTGTTGGTGCATTTATACGCGGAGGCTAATGGAGGTTTGACTACGACGGCAACCAATCCAAAGGCGGAGGATTGGCCGGCGATGGAAGGTAGATGGGATAGAGGAGAAGAGAGGACACCGGAGGGAGTAATATTCGTGGAGAAGCTCGCTGACGGTGACGTGGCAAATCGAGAAGGAGATGATGATTACGATGGAATTAACGACGGTGGCGCGTTTGAAGAAGGTACAAGCACGTGGGGAATAGTGGCGCAGGGAAGAGGAAGTGATTGTGGACCGGTTTGTTACCTGTTGAAAACGACCCGAGTCGGGTCGGGTATGGGGACGGTTTGCACCCATTTCTGTCTGGTGAAGGTCAAAAGTTTTAGGGAGACGGCTATGTCACAGTTGAATAACTCATGGTTGGTGCAGACTGGTCAATGAACATTGAACAGTGATTAGGTTTCATGGTGATTAAATTATCTGTAAATTATTTATTCTCTTGGGGTTTTGATGATGAAACCCTTATGGATGATCAAATACCTTTGTTAAAGAACATTTCTTAGAAATTTGGATTGGTGATTTGAATTGTAAATGAAAGGTTAAGTCGGTTTTATAGTGATTGATTTGATCAAAGAACATGGAAAATATACATACCAGTATAACATGATGATTCACAACAACAAATAAGCAAAACGTGTAGATGAATTTGAATCCTCGAAACTAGTGGTCATAGTGCAAGCCAAGAACTGTTACTAATGAGTATGCAAACTCTTTACTGCGTAATGTAAGTGAGAAATAGAAAGATTACATAATCAGTTCTCTACATGCAAAAGCAGCGTCAGAGTTCATAACATCCATTCCTTAGCCGAGGAAAATTCCGGAGTCGATCTCCGAGAGGGAGAAAGAGAAAATGGATAAACGACGGCGAGGGATTAAAGATCGTTACGGAAAATTATGGATTGTATCATTGGCTCATTACAAGAATCCGAAGAGGTTGATTGGATATAGCATAAGTTGTATACAAGAAAAGAAGCTATAAATAGAAATTGTCTCCTAAATAACATTTTTTCGTGTTCCATGTCTCCTAAATCCGGTTATAATGAATTGTTGGTTTAATAGTTAACATTCTCGTTTAGTATTCTGGGTTAGTAGTAATTTGTATTTAAGCTTCCATACTTTGTTCATTTTAATTTGAAGTGAACAATTCCCATATCTTCTCTCTTGATTCTGTTATAATCCTAAAGTTGAAATTAACAAGATCATGTGGATGATTTCTCGTCATTTAAACACATTCATCTTTGGATCATTGCCAAGACCACACAGACGCTAATTGTGCTTTCAATTTCAAGCCTCCCAAATTCATTGATGCTGCTCTCATTGAGGAGATTATAGAGGTCATAAGCTCATGGGGTTATTCAAGTCCAAGATGAAAGTATTTCATTGTTGGTTATTAAAAGCGATATATTCGGATATGTTGAATTGCTGGTTTAATGATTTACACTCTGGTTTAGTATTCTTGTTTAGTAGTTTGTATTTAAGCTTCGGTTACTATCTTCATTCTAACTCGAAGTGAAGAAAACAATTCCCATATTGTTTCTCTCGAGTCTGTTACAATACTAAAGTTGAAATTCCATTTGAAATGAAGAAAACGTTAGCATATTGGCTTAGGTTTTATGTTTAAACTTATGGCCACCTCAATTTGATGCTTATTGTTATAAACGTTTATAGGTAGCACAATGGAGTAGTTTAATATTTAAATGGATTTTTTAAACTTATGAATGAATTAAAAAGTAAAAATTTTGCAAATTACCGAGGCTCGGTTTTGCTTCGGACAACGTGAATTTGGTCCATCGTTGTCTTCTATTCTTTTATTGAACGATAAATTTATAGTTCGATTGTACTAATTTCTTCTTTCCCAACTCCGAGAAAGAAAAACGTGGCCTGTTTCGAACAAGGCATGCTCAATTCCTATTTTATTGGCCATTGAAACCAGGGTTCTTCTGTTTAAATGTTCTTATAATCACTCAAAAAGCCAACTGAATAATGTATTTTAATTACCGATTCTTGAGTCCTTTCCTCGATTCCCATAATCCAACAAAAATCAGACTCATTAAATTGATGAGTTTTCGCAGATTCCCATGCACATGGTTGCAACAAATGAAGCTTCTTAAGTTCTTATAGTGACTAGACTAGGTTCATAACCACCTCTTTCTTGACTCTTGTTAATCTTAACCCTATGTTCATTAACCCTAAGTTTTTGTTTGTCTCACAAGACAACTCTACCTTTAGTGACTGCTAGAAAAAGGTTCAAACCTGAAATGAAGACTGCAGCTTTCTTTCGTAATAATTAAAGATTTCATCAAAAGAGTCCCAAATTATGGAACCCGGTGAAGACAAATCCGATAAACCCCTAAAATGTTATACGAGCAATAAACATAAGATGCTTAAAACAGTGAAACTGAAACTAACAGACACAAAATAAGAGATTATCGAAAAGCAAACACAAACAAGGATCTCTCTTACAAGCCCAAATGATTGAACCGGATTCCTCTTCGCCGGAACTTAGAGAAAAACATGTTAGTTTTAACTCTCTTTTTTTCAACTTGAGCCCAACTCATCTGAGCTCCCTGAAGGGCATCTGATCATCCTCAACATGTTAACAGCTTCTCCCATATGTGGTCTACTTGATGGAATCTGAGATGTGCAAATAAGCCCTAGCTTTATCACTGCAACTGCTTCTTCTACCGGAAACTTCCCTTGCAGCCTCGGATCAATACATTCATCTGCTCTTCCATCTTCAAGAGCCTCTCTCACCATATCACACAGAACCACAACATCATCTTCCATATACTCTACAGGCTTTTTACCTGTAACTACTTCAAGAACCAACACGCCAAATCCATAAACATCGCATTTCTCTGTAATTTTCACCGTTCTACAGGCAAACTCTGGAGCCATGTATCCCAAAGCACTCTGTATCTTGCTGCATAACACATACCTGTCTAGCATTGGTAACAGCCTTGCTAATCCGTAATCTCCCACTTTAGGCTCACCAGAGCTGTCTAGCAATACGTTGCTTGATTTGATGTTGTAGTGGATGATGTTTGATTGGTGCAAATAGGCTAAGCATTTCGCTGTACCGAGGATGACATTGAACCGATCATTCCAAGAAAGCGAACTACTACCTCCTGGTGACTCATGTAAGTGTTTGTATAAACTCCCACCAGAGAGGAACTCATAGATAAGAAGCTGAAGAGATGTTGTCCAGTAATAACCTTCGAGCTTAACCAGATTTGAATGCCTGAGTTTCCCGAGTTTCTTGACCTCTCTTTCGAATTCTTCCTGAGACTTGACAAGACTTGAGACAGTGAGCTTCTTGATAGCCACAGGATACCCATCTCTGATAACTGTTTTGTACACTGCTCCAAACCCGCCTCGACCAAGCTCACAGTCCTTGTTAAGCAGAGCATGTGTTCCCGTGCTGAAATCATGTTCACCAGAGAACATCACGAGCTTCCCTGAGTTGCTATCAGTGGTGGGAGATCGGCTAACGTCATCTCCACCCGAGAACGTGAGTGGTACAGCTGATCTTGAAACTGTTGATGCACGCACTCTCAGATTAAGGACTGTGATGGCTATAACACCAACCACAATGGCTGCAGCAGCACTAATGGCTATTAAAGAAGATATACTAAGGAGTATCCTTTTGTGCCCAGCACCAGGAGGCACTACTTCACCCGTATAAGGATCGAACGTTGCATTAGGATTCAAGACAATCGGTTTAGGGGAGACAGCAGGACAAGACTTATTGACAACAGCACCACAAATTCCCGGGTTTCCTGATACTGAATTAGGGGATAGACCATTGAAGATACCACCTGCTGGTAGTTCTCCAAAGATGTGGTTATGAGATATGTTGAAGGTGCGAAGATAACAGAGATTAGCCAACTGTTTAGGAAGGGTTCCTGTCAGGTCATTGAACGATAAGTCCACTTCTTGGAGGTTTGTAAGTTTTGCAAGTTCTGGTGGAATTGAGCCTAGCACCTTGTTATGTGACAAGATCCTGAAGAAAGAAACATGAAACAAAACACGGTTAAGACAGAATCTTCCTCGGAAAACCTGAAACCTTTGACTGAATAACTTGATGAAAAAGAGAATTACAAAGACCGAAGGGAACTGCAGTTCTTGATGGAAGATGGAATATTTCCCTCTAACATGTTATTTTCCAGTCTCAACTCCTCCAAAGAAACAGCTCCACCTGTTTCTCGAGGAACTATTCCATTAAGCTGATTATAACTCAAGTCAAGGACGCTCAAGTGCTTTAGTTCCCCAATGGTACCGGGGATAGGGCCGGTAAGAGAGTTTCTGGACAGCTTCAAACCCTGCAAGTCTCTAAGATCTCCTAGACCAGCTCCAAACTCACCAGAGAAAGAATTGCTTGAGAAATCCAACACCTGGATCTTCTTGATACCTCTGATGGAGTTATCATTCTTCACTGCAGAAACTTCACTAGTACCATCTTGAAATATCCACATGGGAAGCTTTCCAGTAAGTGAATTCCCACTAAAGTCTAAGGCCAAGAGGTTGATACAGTTGGCTGTTGAGTCGGGCAAGCTACCAATAAACCCATTCCCAGAGAAGTTCAGAACTTTCAGAGCTAGAAGGTTTCCGATGGAGTCGGGAACCTGCCCTGAAAACTTATTCACGGAAAGATCCAAAGTCTCAAGACTCCTCATTTCTCCAATCCACTTTGGAACTTCACCTTCTAGCGAATTCTTTCTCAAGTTCAGATAATAACACAAACTGAGCTGCTGAAATGTATCTGGTATGCCCCCTGATAGAGAATTTTCACTAAGATCAATAGTCTTCAACAGCAAACAGCTCCCAATTTCGCTAGGAATAGAACCAGATAACCGGTTTCGACTTAAATCAAGCACACGCAAGTTGTTCAATCTGTCTATCTTTTCCGGGAACTCACCCTCTATCTCATTCCTCGACAAATCAAGGGATCTAAGAGTGTTCAAAGACCAAATCCCCAAAGGCATAGAACCAGAAAAACTATTCGAAGACAAGTTCAAAGCAGCAAGAGACGAACACGAGCTTATACTAACCGGTATCTTTCCGGTTAACTTGTTCTTCGCTAGAGACAAAACTCTTAATGACCCACATTGCCTGAAAAACCCATCAGGAAGCGAACCAGACAGCCCATTTCTGCTCAAGTCGACAACTTTAAGGTTAACAAGGCTCAGCAGCAAATTAGGGTTGATGATTCCCGTGAGATTGTTGTTGGACAGAGAGAGCTTATGAAGAAACTGGAGCTGAAGTAGCCCACGGCCAATTCGACCAGACAGAGAAAAGCCATCTAGGGTTAGCTCAGTGACTCGATTCGTTCGTGGATGGCATTTGACTCCGTTCCAACTACAAGGACTGTAGTCATCTTCGTTCCAAGAAGTTAGCTTTAGCTCCGGATCTCGTAAATCGGTTTTGAAGACAATGAGCCCCAAAACGTCGTCGTTTAATGGCGGGTCTAGAGATCTCACCGGAGCCACCACCGACACCAACAAGACTGAAAAAATCAGCGCTTTAAACATCTTCCTCGAACCACTTCTTCGTTCTACAGATTTTAGTTGCGGAAGAACTCCATTTTTTGAGTTTCTAGAGCTGAAATTAGAAAGGAAAAATTGGTGAACACAAAAAAAAAACGTATAGCTGAAAAATAGAAACTTTTTGTTTGCTTTCTGGTGTTAGATTGAGTTCAACAAAAGAACAAAAATCCAGCACAACGGCTACATTTTCGACCAATGGAGGTAAAAAAACAAAACAAGAAGAAAAATCAGGTAAACAAGGGCTAGATATATAAATACTAAGTAGCTGAAATTCATATAAATTCAAGAAATTTTTAATCCTCAAGAGTATGAGTTAAAGTAAACGAGGGTTAATGTTGAGAAAAAAACAGCAATCTTGAGCTTTTAAAAGTGATTTGTAGAAGAATGAGAAAAAAACGAGCTTGTGTAAAGTTTCGATCTGAGAATGAGAGCGGTAATGAGCAAATTCTTACCTGGAAAAAAATATTTCGGTAAGCTTTAACGACGAAGAATGATTGCAGCTCAGGCGAAACTTCACCGCGGTGAGGGCGCCAGCTTCTTCTTTGTAGGTTTGTAGCTTTAAAGAAGAGTGAATTGCGAAGAAAAGAGAAGCCAATAAAGAAAAATAAGATAGCACAGTGAAAGAGAAAGGGAAGGCAGAGTTTTTCAACGGGCTGGAAAGAAGAGAGTGGACCCCATTGAGAAGGACGTGGGGCCCGAGGAAGGTGGGTGGACTCATTAAACCCGAAAATGACACGTGGATAAATAAAATTGGTTTGCATAATCCGACTTGGCAGACACGTGGATTTTTTTCTTTTCGTGAGTATTGCGTTGTCAACTCATAAAGAAAGTAACAAAAAACAGAATTATATTTACACAGAATTTTCTACGGTTCAGAAGTGGGAATATGAATAAATGATTGGCCAACTCATAAAGAAAGTAACAAAAACAGAATTACTAAATTATCCTTCCGAAATAATAGAAACTTTCTTCAATGGGGTAACATGCTCTGGTCTTCTTTGTTTGATTTAATTAGTTAAAAATAATCTTTCACATAAAATGGAAAGAGTTTGGAATGTGGTTGGTTCTGTTATTCTCATGCAGAGAGTGGGCATTTTGGGTAATATACAGAAAGAGAGTGGTAAAGTGGTCACAATAGATTTTGTTTTTATTTTCCTATTTTGTTTTTGAAGAAATAACATTAAAGTAAGTTGGTGAGGACGATGACCTGGAAATAATATTTTGTGGTGTTAGAAAATCACTTGGTCATTAATAAAATGCAACCATAATATTATACATTTATTAACAACGTCCTGGTCACTGTACCATACAAAAAGTTGCAGGAAACAATGAATATGAATTAATCATGTATTTTTAAATTTTCTTTGAAATTATGAGTTTTTCAAAGTAGATCATAAACCTAAGGATTTTGGTTGACTTGGAGGAGTGACAGATGTGAATTTGGAAGCTTCTGTTTGTGCAAGGAATCATTCATTCTGTGAACTTTTTACAGGTAAAAATGCGGTTGAATAACTAAGTGTCAAACACTTGTTGCCACAAAATGAAACACTTGAAAAAAAAACAAAAGAGAGAATAGTAATGATAAAAACAATTTCGTTCGTTTAGTATGCATTTGGATATATTTTTTTGTCTTCTCGTGTGAGATTTGGTGGTCCGCTTCAAGACACTTACCAGACTTCGGTCTCTCTCCATACCTATGTTTTAATTTTATATTCCTTTTGACAGTAAAATTATATATTTTAAATAAAATTAAAAATGAAAAATAACTCTTTTCCCTATGGAGAGAAAACAACCCTTCATGGAAAATTTTGGAATTTACCATTTGTTTTCTATTTACATTTTAACAAGGAGGCCTTTTAATGTATTTTAGAATTCAAGTATAGGGTCAGATTCACACTGTTCCAAGAACTTTGAAGGAATTTTTTGGGCAGTGTGAGCCGGACGTACAGAATTCACATTTACTGGTTGTATATAGTTCTATTATTCATTTCCACATTTAATTTTTACTCGAAACTTCCTCTGTCATAACAGGATTGGCATTTAGGACCAGCCATTAAAAGATAAATTTTACTTTCCACTGTTCTGCAAAATTATTTTGTTCTGTAATTTCCAAAATTTTCTTATATTTATTATTATTATTTTAACTTTTTAAAAAAATTTCATTCATTTTAGATAAGAGAAGTCCAAGTCCAACTCTCCCATTAGAGCCCATCAAGGAAATAAGATTAATGGACTCAGCTGATAATAAGGCTCAAGGCTTTACATCTTACTAACTGTACCTCCAGCCTCGGTTGGTGTATTCTAGAATGGACAAATCAAACCGGTGTGAACGATGGTTGATGACTCCTATCGGCCCTTCATCCCGAGCTCATAGTTTTACTTCGGGCAATGCAATATGGCTTTTTAATCTTCGAACAAATTATAGTATTTTTAAGACGAAACATACAATATCGAAACATACAGATATAGTAATATGGAGAAAACAAAATTGTTTCAACCACCGACAGAACCATATCATAAGCAATACCATATCTCCATAGTTATGGCTGATCACTGGAATGGAACTATTGAATTTCCTCTGCTGATCTCAATGCAAAGGTTATGAAAGTGGATGTCCGTAGAAGCATTATGTTTCTCGATTAATTAATAAAATCAAATGCCAATAATCTATTAGAAGGAAGAAGAAAAAAAAATGGCTCAACTTTTTGCTTATATTTTAAGAAAACTTATGTGTCAAATTAAATTCTTAGTTTTAGGTATCCAATTGTTACAACGTTATTTTTGATCAGTCAATTATTTCAACATTGAAATCCCAGTGTTCGCCTAGACTTCCAAGATCGCCTTTTTAACGTTGAAAAATCAAAAAAATATCTATAAATATTGAAAAGATTACCGTGACTTAGTCAATGTGAGTATGTGACTACTTTTACCGTACGTGTTTATCAAAACACTCACCCTCTAAAAAGGTTAATCAATTGTCGGAGGATAGAAAACATAAACACGATCCGATGTAAAACATAATCTCACCTTCATTAACCATAAATAAAATAAAATAAACAACCTACTCCTTATTTTCTTCTCACATCGATCTACCATCTAGAAGCCAATTACAAACACGTGATTGTCATGGAGCAAAGTTTAGTTGAAATAATCTATGATTTTGCCAATATGTCGACACACAAAAAAAAAAGTTGAGACGAAATTATATGATTGGAAATTGTATTGCGTACATCGCATTCAGAAATATTTTCACAATCTTTGATTTTTTCGAAAAAGATGGAGTCAACATAGAATCCAACCTTTATTATGTGCCCCTCTCTCTATGCTTTCGTGTGAATGTGTGTTTAATGTGTTTTATATATATACGCTACAAACCAGATCAGAGATTACAATGTGAAGCACAAACTAAAATTTGTAAAGTAAACAAAAAAGTATTACATGTGTGTGGTGAATAAATATATAAAAAGGGATAATCGAACCACGAAATAATTGATAATCAAACGATGGAGGAGATGATGTCAATGATCTTCAACGGAATCAATCTAGTTAAGGAGCTTGAGTTCAGCTTAATATCGCAAGAGTCTTCAGAGTCATATCTGTCGAATTCTCTCGGCTCAATCTCCACTCTATTCGGAGACGCCAACGAGCGGCTGAAAATCTTACTTGCGGCACAGAATCAGCCTGAACCGGAACCGGTTCTAATGATCGATATGATGATGCAGATTGAACCGGGTTTTACGCAGGACTACTGGTTAAGGTATCCAGGGATGCAGACTGTGGAGAGTAACGTTTCCTCGAGGTCAACGCATCGAAGAAGGTAAAAAGTCATAAATATTACATCGTCTGTGTATGTGCAAATTGCTATATGTATATATATGTAATGTGTATGTATAGAAAGAAGGATATTGGAGAAGAATAAACGGTGCTGGTGGCGGCGGTGGGGAGGATGGAGTTCCCGCCAGACGACAATTACAGTTGGCGTAAATACGGCCAGAAGGAAATTCTCGGTTCTAAATTTCCTCGGTAAATTAATTTAGACTTTTGATTTATTATTATTTACGTAGTATTATTACATTCGTTTATAGCCCTTAATTCATTAGTAACTTTTTTATCCTTTGAAAATGGTTTCATTAGAAAAGTATTGAATCTATCGTTAAGTTGTTTCCTTTGATCCAGACATGGGGCCGTTTTGCTGGTTAACTAACGAAAAAAATATACATTTCTTATTGTGTCACGATTCGGAGGGCGGACAATTCGATTAGTTGCTTAGGTTTTTATTTTCAACTTAACAAAAGTGTTTTTTTTGTGTGTTAAAACTTAACAAACGTGTTTAGTTAAAAAATATCAAATTTGACTACATGTACCTATTGGTTTGTGTTTATGTTGTCATGGTATCACTATCCAAATTCAAAAATTGCATATATTTTTGACAAAGGGAAACATAATCAGTTTACTCGGAGTTGGTGGATATCCATTAGTCCACGATAATTTTTGCATTTGATTTGATTAATATTTGGTTTTGGGTAAACATATATGTATAAACATACAGGTATATACTTTTACTGTATATAGGTATATAATACTTTTACCTTTGTTATATACTTAACTAAAGTCTTAGTTATCCTTAAAAAATCATTTTTATTACACTAATTAAATTTGGTTCAATCTGTTATAAAAAATTGTTACTATTTCGATTTTAAACAAAGTTTGACTCGTATTCGTTAAGAAAATCTATACCCACATGTCCTATCTAGTTACTACTCGGAATTACGACTTTGTATAATGCAAAAGATATATATATATATATATATATATATTGTAGGGCGTACTATAGGTTCACCCACCAGAAACTATATAAATGTCCGGCGAAGAAGCAAGTGCAACGGCTCGACGAAGATCCTTACACGTTCCGTCTCACTTACCGTAGTACTTCACACACGTGTTACTTCTTCACCACTTCCCCGATCTCATCAGCAGCCGCCACCGCTACAACCGCCAACGTTCCCGCCGTCGCTAACATGGCCGAAGTTATGTTCGGCAACATTGAATCCGTTGTTCCTTTAGGCGAACCCTACTTTAACCACCGTTTCCTCGTACCCGGAGACGATGGTGACCATGGGGACACGTGGAACTCACATTCGCAGAGATACGACATGTTTAAGATTAGAAGTTTTAAACTATTATTTTTTGTTCAATTAAGGATTAAAATGTTTGTTCAAAGATCTTTCTAGTTATGGTTATACAGATAGGATGAAATACGATCAATATCCAAATATATATAGAAAAAAGTGGTGATAAGACTTGAGGTATATTTGCGGCTTATAATTTTAGAAATAAGATATAGAAATATCACTTTAGTTTACGATAGTTTTGATACTTACTCCCTTTCAAAATATAAATGATGTTTTGGGTAAAAAATCATGTTTTTTAAAAGAATTAATTTTTATATCATTTTTGAAAAAATAATTAATCAAAAATTTAAAACAATATTAACTTTTATTTAAAATGTTGTTATGTAATTGACAAAAAATTTTTGATTATGTATTTTTATAACTAAATAAATAAAAATTGCATTGAAATTTGGAAAACATCTTAAAACAAGTTTTTTTTCTAAAACATCTTATATTTTAAAACGGAATTTTTTTTAACGAAAAACTCAATTAATTGACGAAACATTTGCTACGAAAAACTTGTGAAAAGTTTTAATGAATAATAAAAAAAGTATATGTGACTATTTTGCAATGAACATATATAACTCTCTTTTTTTAACTTTTTTATTTCCATTATAAATTTTGGACAGTTTATACACGTATATATATTCGGTTAAAGTATTGATTGGAATTCATTACCTCTTAGTTTCAGGTTTCAAATACATTTTTAGCATGAAAATGATCAAATTTTCAAATATCAGTATCATGAAACTTGTTAGACACCAAGTTTTCATCATCAAAACCCACTGTAATTCCGTCCATCAAATGTTGTTTTCTGGTTTTTTTCCCAACAAGTACTTAAAATAAACATTTACTTATATTCCGTTGTAGATGTAAAAATCAAGGTTCAGAATGTGCGGAGTTTTGTTGTGTTGCACCAATGAAACAAAATCAAAGGAGAGTGTTTCATTTCTTTCTGTGTCACTTGTCTCATATCTCGTGTCTCACCCGCTTTTTGTCCCTTTGTTCACTATTTTGTGTGTCTCATAATTATATAGGGACAGTTTTTAATGTATCGTGATCCTTTTATATCTACTTTTCCTACCCGATAAATACAAAGGAATGTCACATTAAAAGATTAGAAAAGGACAAATTCCTCGAGTTGTAATTTGTACATATGTATAGTATAGTCGCTACTTGAGATGTTTTAAGCCCTTGCGTAAAAGGCAGTGAACGGTGTCTATAGGCATTTTCTCCTACTTTCCTGACCCTCTCTAAGCAATCAAACATACTAACCTACTTGGTATGTATAAATCTCTAGCTATATCTCCATGATTATATATGTATCTACTATTAATTATGTTTGCATCATAGCGATCACATATTTGTTATTGATGCATGATTATATATGTATATATTTGTTGTTTGCATCATGGCGATCGGATATTTGTTATTGATGCATTAATTAGAAGGGAATTAATGTTGGTGCATATAGTAGCGGCTGAAATCTCTCTAGTCAGTACGTCGACTCGGCTACATACCTCTAAGTAACACGACACCGTATTTTAAAAGAAAAGGATTGTGAGTTGGAAAAATTAAAGAGTTGAGAATATAAGGGGAGAGATGCTTAATCCAGCAAGAGTGTTATTACAATATACTAGTTTATGTACACACTCATTAGAGAAGAGGACAAAATTTATATGTTTTCCACGAGAGCTTTTTTTTGTCGTGGTTTTCGTAGTTTAATCTATGTTTTCCACTCTACAAGCCTAATGAATAACTCATGGCCTTAGTCCTATAGTAATGTAAACTCAAGCTAGATTCGAACATCAATCGAAGATAGAGAACTGATCGTTTTCGCTGGACCCGAAATCGCTGCCAGCTCCGAACACACTAGTGAGATCCGGAGAACCCAAAACCCTGATAGATGCACTAGCTTCCCCACATACGTAAATGGCCTGATGATGATGATGATGATCCTCTTCGAACACCATTTCTTGCCACACCAGTGATAAGTCGACGTCATTCTCCGTGGACGAACCATGATGATGATTCTCTTCCTCCTCCTTCATCGAGGTCGTCAAACTAGGACTCTTGTGCTCTTCTGAATCCACGATGATCTCATCATGATGATCACAAGTCTTGATCTTGGGTGTTTCTGCGTTGGTATTACATGTGTGGTTTCCGATGTATGTGATGTTGAACATCCTGGGTTCGAGCTCTACCTTCTGGACTTGCTTTGTTGCCTTGCACCCTTGAGTGTACTTGTGCGTGCATCTAAAGTAACTTCTGCAAAACATGAGTGAAGAAAATTTAAAAAGTTAGGCCAAAATTTATATTCCACAACCAATTAAATTCAGACCACATTAATGGTAGTTATAAATGCGGTCCGTGTATAATAATGTCAGGTAACATGTCTCATATCAAATATCTGTACACAACTATATGGGGGTAAAAATTAAAGGACCTTGGGAATTTGGCATTAAGAATCTCCTTTTGTCCATATTTCCTCCAAGAAAATGCGTCGTCCAGTTTAGTCGACTCTACAGTCCACGTCTCCGATCTCTTCCTGCTCATAATATTAATATAAACTAATAAATCATTTGGCTTTGCCTACTAATTAATGATTTTTGCTACCAAAGCTAAATGTCTTGTTTGTTTGTGACCAACCACAATAGTAAACCCTAATTGATTGTTTTTTTTTCTTTACGAGTATGAATATCTAATACGCTAGATTAATGGCATGATCGGTCTAATAAAATCACGAAGGATTGACTATACTAAAATCACTCTATTAATATTGTAAATAATTAAGAGAGAAAGAGAAAGAGAAAGAAAAAGGTTAAACTTACTTTCTCTTGTAGCATCCTCTTTTACCCTTAACGACTTTCCCAATCTTTTCAAACTTGCCGTCGTTGTCGCATGAAGCATTTTGAGAGTCCTCAACCGCCGCGAGAGAGGAGGAGGAGGAGATGGGTTCAAAGGAATCAAGAACAGAGATGGAGTTATTGAAAGAACCTAAGACTTTAGCCACGAGATCCACCTTTAGACCAAGACCCGATTCGGGTTGAGAGAGGAGTTGCTGAAGCTGAGTGGCTATCTCATGTCCTTCAACGAGTTGGTCCATAACTTTAAGCTTCATTGCTTTATTAGTAATATCCATTTGTTGATTTCGAGGGAGTTTTTAGTGAGGAGGGGGGAGGGGGGGGGTTTGCTTTCCTCTTTGGTGTGGTGATATGATGAAAACAAAGTAGAGAAGTGTGTGTAAATATAAGGTGGAGAGAAAGATTTGTAATCATTAGCTCTTTTTATTTTGTTTCTGGAGAGAGGAAGATGTGAGGAAAGGCAAATGAAGAGAGATGGAAACAGACAGTGAGGGGATGAACTTATCCACTTTTTTTCATTTTGCTTAGGGGGAGCTTCATGACGTAGCTCGACGACGTGCGAGGTGAAGTCATATTTTTTCCTCAATGAGAAAGGAATATATAATTTTGCTGAAATCCAACTTAGGCTCACACAATGTTTTCTATAACCAGATAATTTTTTGAAAAGAAATTTAAATTAATAAAAAAGGATTATGGAAAACTACTCTATAGAAAAGTAGTGCTAATATTGCATATCATTTCGGATGATAATAATTGAAAATTATCCGTTTATATAAGACTTTTAATTGAGTAACTATTATCTGTTCCCAATTTAATAACCAAAATATCTATCCATTTTCCTAAAAACAATGTTTACGCATATATTTTGAATAGTATTTTTACATATCAAAAACTCAAAACTACATGTATATGTCTTTATCCGCTATTACCCTGCAGGATACCCTAAATAGACCTATCTAGTTCAAATAGATCACTAGACTAAAGTTTACGATCAATTCCTAAATGAATTGTTCTGACATAATATAATTGAATGAATCTCGAATATACTATATTATATATATATATATATATATATACGTACGGTTGTTTATTGGGTCAACCTATCTAAATTAGATTGATTACGTTGAAAGGATCATATGAATTAAAAAGTAATTTGGATCTCTAGCTATACTCATTCGCTTTCACTAAGCTCACTTCATTGATATAAAAATGGCGTAGCAAAACTAAGCTTTACTACCTTTTTTTTTTTTCTATAAACCTTATTCATATTATTATACTGAAATTTTCAGTATATTCTATAGCAATCACAGAATAAATTGTTGAAAAGTATTTCCTTTTAGTTGGAATCACTTTGTTGCGTTTTCGTGGAAAAGGTAGAATTAGGCCTCCTACATTTTTAGTTTCGTGAAAAGGTATAATTAGCACCTAGCATAATTATTTTATAATTTATTTGATTTAGTACAAGTGTTGGTGGTGGACTGACTGGCCCCTCACTATTTAACATGCGTGGGTTCTCCTCACTTGGAGATGTCTAGTTGCTCTAGTGGCCCCTTACTATCCTCTACCCAAGTTGAAACTAATGATTAGTGATATTTATATGGGCTATAGAAAAAGTTTTGGATATGTTCATTTTCTTTTACAGAGATTAAAAAAGTTAAATTCTTGATATTGAAAAAGTTAAATTCTTGATATTGAAAATTTTCTCCTTGTATAAATTCTTTTAATATATACCAACTGAACTGCAGATCTAGGTTCATTGATAAATCAATCTTTTTTTTTTGTCAACATTGATAAATCAATTTAAAGCACACATATATAGAACATAAACTTATGACTATAACAATTTAATAATGTGAGAATGGCGTTAGGAATGGATAAATCATTGTATAAAAAGACGTAATTTTTCTTGGTAAGAAAAAAGACATATTTTAGGATAGGATGCTGGTTTAGTTATTTGGGGGATAGCTAACCGCATAGTACATTTCCAGAAACCAATAACGTCTGACCAATTTTGTACGCAGATTCGTAAATGAGATCCGTTATTAATGCTCTAAAGTCAGTTGTTGTGTCTTGACTTTTTCATTAATGCAAAAAGGTTCTGTAGCCTCAAGTTTTTTTGTTTTTTTTCACCTTTCCTACCCTACGTGAGATATAAACCAGTTGGCAAATTGACGACAAAAAAAAAAAAAACAGTTGGCAAATCCGTTAATAAACTTTATATATTACTAGTCACTCTATGTATATATACATTAATCAAATTTATTAGGCAACTGCTATTGGACTGTGCAAAAAAAAAGAAAGACTAAAGCTATTTGATAAGAATATTGTTTCTTAGAGTCAGACAAATAATTTTTAAAAAAATTATAATACTGTTTTTTTCCAAGGGGATGATATGAGAAAAAATCAATTGCGAAGAGGTGTTGGCAAGGGAATAAAATATTAAAGAATTATTAAAAATACACTGTAGTTAAGTATTTGCTAAATCAAATCCAAAGCTTAATTAGCTGTATTTTTAGAATTAGGTAGTTGAGTATCCCCATCACCGAATTGCTAACTATCTTCTGGTTTTGGAAAGTGGCTTAGAAAAAAACGAATATTTATTTTGCATTGTTATTTACTATCCCAAAAATGATTAAAAATGAGATTATATCTTCAAATGTGTTATAACTTCAAAATAATACATATAACGCAGACATAGACATTCGAAAGTTATAATGTGTTATATCTTCAAATGGATCAAAGATTCAAAATATATTAAAACCCTTTATCAGCAAAAAAAAAGAAAGATTCATCAAGTTGTGTAGGCAACTATTATGTCAATATAAATATATATGTTTCCAAAAAAGACCATTTAATAAGGGGGGGGGGGGGGGACAATAGATAGCTAGAGCCTATACCAATTGATCAATCACTACAAGACAACACCCGTAGACATATGTATAGATAACAAAACATTTATAGTGTTCTACCATCTTTATACGAATCGATTAATTATACACTAAAATCTAAATAGCTGACATATATTTATGAAAAATCTCAGAACGTAGAGGTGATAAAAACGTAGAAGTTGCTTAAGTCATAAGTGCGGAAGAAGCCGCTGCAGTGGTAATGAACAAATGTGAATAAATGATATAAGCAAGTAGAGTGATTAAAATAATCATTCAAAGTTGACGACAAAATAAAATAAAATAATCATTCAAAGGATATATAGGATCCGCCCCTGGTTTAAGTAGTTCAATTTTCGTACTTATAGAATGGTGCATGAATCAAATATGTACAGTTGATTGTGATGTGCAAAAAAGAGTTATGACAAAAAATCGTATATGTGGTACCAATAATTGTACGCATTTTTTCACCAAACAAATTTATGCGGTCAAAAGGGGAAATAAAAAAAAAAGGAATAATGAGGAAGCTTCGTAGATCATATCTACAATGAGAAAGTTCTGATTGAACAAAAAAAATATATATCTTTCTTCGGCAACAGAGAAAAAAATGAGAAAAAGATTTTAAAAGGAAATTCAATGGAAAATACAAAAAAATGAGAAAAAAAACTTTACTTGTTAAAGCTGAAATGTTAAAAGCTTTCAGACAGTCGTAATCGCAACTCGCAATGTCCTTAAATTCGAAATTTCTCCCGAATATTATTAATTCATAACTTATATTATCTGCACTAAAAAAAACATATATTATTATCTGCGGTTCTAACTCTTTTTGCCGTTTGAAAAATCTTTAAATAAACGTTTTTTTTTTTGTAGAAAGCATGAGCTAATGAAATTTCTAACTAATTAGAATTCCTTCAAATCCATATCAAGCATTAAAAGTTCCTTTTCGTCTTTACAAAGAACGATGACATTATTATGGGAATTATTGTAATTAGGGAAAGTTGAAGATATTCGCACAAATTTAATGTATATCTTGAAGCCACATGGTACACTAGACATGTACGGAAACGGGAAAATACAATGGGCTACGATTTGGTTTTGTTTGGTTTGTTTTAAACAAGTTGGCCACTTTTGCAGTCGGTGATCATGCAACGTTAGTTGGGAGTTACGGGACGAAGTCAGGGTCTAATTAAAGAATCATGTGTTATCCAATCACATTAATTATTAGTTCTGTACGATCTTGTAATATCGTTTGGTGTATCACGAGAAAAAAGTACAAAGGGTTTAATTCGCTATTTCATAATAATTGGTTTAGTAAAATCCTATATTTTGCATATAAGAAAAAGAAATAATCTGTCAGTTTCGGATTGATCTCTGCGGATCACATGAATCCATTTTATTCGCATTGTTCAACAATCACTTATACAAAATCATCGAACTTCATATGTTCTTAAATAAAAATAAAGAATCCCAATCTTTGTTAATTAGTCACATGTTTTTATCTTTTTTTGCATAATGTTTGTAAGAGGCTGAATATCTCAATTAGACTTCCGTTGATTACATGAGATTCCGAGGTCGTCTCTTTTATTTGAGATTTCGTTTCACTCTATTATTCAACCTCTTTCAGTCTCTGATTAGTTTCAGTGTATTTACTGGTTAAAGATTGAAATTTTACTCTGTTTTTTTTTTCTCAGTGTGAGCTCATGAAAGTTTCTTGTCGATTGTGCTGTTTGTCGTCTCTTTGAAGATAATGGATGCAATAGGAGACGAAGCATTAGCATTATTTATAGCTAAATTGGAGCATTGGATAAAACCTGGTGTAATTCAAGTTTCATAGAACAAAATTTACAAACTCGCACAAACAGTGATTGTGGATACATCATTTGGGATCAGCTTTTATGTTCATATGATCTGGACTTTGTTTCTCTGTAGGTGCTGATTTATTTTTTTACAGAACAATCAAACCTTTTCGTTGATCTTTGTTACTTCGATGATTTCCGAACCTAGGAGATAAATATAGCTCTGTCTCTACTTTCTTCAGATGTAACCTGTACACAACTTCTGTAGAAAACAAATTTCTCTATTTAATATACTGATTTTTCACCCGTAGAAAAACAATTCATGTAATCTAATCAATCACAAACAAAAGTGAAACAATGTACACACTGTTTTGTATCGCAGGTAAAGTCTTCAAGTATGGGGGAAAAAGGCTCATCTGTTTGCTTGTCATCAACTTTTCTTGCCGAAGAACAATACATCAGAGAATTATCCAGATGAGTTAATGGGAGAACGCAGTGGTGAAACTATGTGGGAATGTATTAGTGAAGATATTGGAGAACGTATTTGTGAATCCATCAGGTAATGCAGTGGAGAACCAATGGGAGTATGAATTGGTGAAGTGAGAGGTGACCGTAGAGGTGAATTTGGCGGTATGATATAACGCATGGCGTAAACCTACAATTTCAGAAGGCTCCGTTGTGATGTTGATATGTTTAGAGGTTAGTCCTGACTTCTCATTCTCTTTCTGTACATGGTCTTCCAATAATATCTCTTCTTCAGCGTCACTATCTAGTTCTGCCATTTTACTTAGAGATTCATGGCCCTCTGAAGTACCCTTCAACCAAATAATGATATATCTTCTTCGGCCTCACCTTGTTTAAAGGTCTGCCTTAGATGCTCTTGCTTATCTTGAAACATCTTCAAATGAAACGTCATCCTCTCTTGCTCAAGTGTGCCATCAAGACTGAGCCTGAATATATCATCACTTAGTTCAAGTGTCTCGTCCAATTCCACTTTTTCATGTTCGCACTTCTCCAAATGCAACGGTGGTCCATCTTCCGCCATCATACCTAGTTTTAGCGCTTTGGTTTCATAGTCATCCACCAGCCAAGGCTCATCCTCGTGAATCACAGCTCTTTATTTTGAACTTCCTCGGTCATTAAAGGAACCCCTTGAACTAGATTCTGATCTTCCATCAGCATCCTCATTTGGTTCAAGCATTGTCTCTACCTCATACCCATGGCGAAGAAATGTTAAAGCTCTCCCTGAACCTGAATTGCATTCGTCCAGTTTCATTAATTCGTTTTTGCGCTCCTCCAAGTGCAGTGGTACCATATCTTTTGCCATTTTGCCTACTTGTAGAGCTTCCATTTTGCCATCAGTCACCAGCTGGGGCTCCTCTTCATGCAACATCTCATTTTCTTTTTGAAATTTCATGGTTATTTAAGGAACCCCTTGAACTTGATTCTGATCTTCCATCAGCATCGTCATCTGGTTCTAGCATTGTCCCTTGCTCATACTCAAGCAGACGAAATGTTGGAGGTCTTTCTGAAGTCCATTCAAATGTCTCTTCCAATTTCATTGATTCATTTTCACCCTTCTCCAAGTGAAATGATGGTCCATATTCCAGCATTACACCAACTTTTAGTGCTTCGGTTTTGTTCTCATCTACCAGCCAGGGCTCCTCCTCATGAGACACAACTCTCTCTTTTAAACTTTCATGGTCATTAAAGGAATCCCTTGAACTGGGTATTGATCTTCCATTAGCATCCTCTTCAGGCACTATCCCTAGTTCATACTCATGCAGACGAAATGTTGGAGCTCTTTCCGAAGTCCATTCAAATGAATTGCTTTTATATTCCTCCAACTTCAGCTCGACTCTATCTCCCATTGTCTGCCCATGTTTTTTCACTTGCAGATCTGCTTCTTTCTAGATAAACTGGTTCTATTTTTCTTTAGGAATTTTCCATGTTCTCGTTTTGTGGCTCCGCTTGATGAGATACCGAGCTATCTTCACCTGTCTCGCTTGTGATTGTTTCACCTAACTTCTCAAAAAAAACAACAGGTCCATCTCTGACCATCTTGCCTAGCTCAAGCGTTTCATTTGTCTCATATATAAACTCCTGTAAATCAGACCTTACTATGTCAAAAACTTTGTTATTCAACTCGTATCTTTCGCTTGAGCTCTCATACTCATACTGGGAGTGCTCTGGTATAGCATCTTGAGACTTATGAAACACAGCCCTCTCTTCTGAACTTCCATGGTCATTGAAGGAACCCTTTGAACTGGATTCTGATCTTCCATCAGCAACCTCGTCTGGTTCAAATATTGTCCCTAGCTCATAATCATGCATGCAAAATGTTGGAGCTCTTTCTGAAGTCCGTTCAAATCGTCTGCTATAATTCTCATAGTTGTTTTCATATTCCTCCAAATGCAACCCCGCTCTATCTTCCATTTTCTCTTCCCATGTTCTTTCTCCTGCATACCCGTTTTCTTCCAGATAAACTGGTTCTAGTGTTCCGTAGGAATTTTCTACATTCTCGTTTGGAGAATCCATTTGATTAGATACCCATTTCTCTTCACCTGTCTTGCCTTCTATGATTGTTTCGAATGTCTCACTCGCCTTCTCAACAGAAACAACAGGTCCATCTTCTCCCACCTTGCTTGGCTCAAGAGTTTCATCTGTCTCGTCTGTAGACACCTCTGACTCATACATGACTCCGTCACTAATGGTCTTATCCAACTCTTGTCTTTCGCTTAATTTTTCATACTTATACTTGGACTGCTCCTCATAAATCCTGGATATTATGATTGGAGCCTCATCTGGTTGGTCAGGGTATCCTATAAACCTCTGGTTCCTGTGCACCAAAGATGGTTTAGCTGACATCGCGTCTGAAAATGTGTTTGACGTGTGCTCTGTATCTTCTTTCACTGCCGTATCCTCAAATGTTTCACCATATCTTGAGCTGCTGTCACAAATAGAATCTCCAATGTACCGAGATTTCTCCAAATGCAACCCCGGTTTGTCTCCCATGATCTCTTCCCATGTATTTTCACCTTCATATTCTTCATTTTCTTGCCTCTCCTCCCAATCAAACTTGTGAATGTCTCTGGTATTCTCAGACGGTACACGTGTTTCACAGACATACTTGTTCTTGTATAGAGGTTCAACACTATGAGATACCAGTCTCTCTGCAACTCTGTCAGCCTCTTCACTTGATTCACTCATCCTTTCGTTCTTGTATACTGGAACCTCCAAGGACTCACCTGATCCTTGTTCAAATATCTCTTCTGGCTTAATAATCTTATTCTTCTCATATTTAGACTCCTCTAAGTTGCACCAGACTCTTTCACAAACGTTATTATCCTTCTCGTTTGACCTTTCTGAATGAGCTTCCTGAGATTGCTCTAAATGAATTTTTGAAGTCTCTCCAATAGTCTCACTTGATGCAGGTTGTTGCTCCCTGAACCTGTGGTTCACCAAAGGTTTCAGATAAGGCTGTGATGCCTCCAATTTCGAATCTAAAAATTTGCTGGATATTTTCTTTATGTCTTCTTTAATCTTCTTATCCTCAAATGTTTCCAGACTCTGACTTAAGATAACATCATCTTTGCTTTTGCAGGTTGCATCTCCAAAATCGTCGTCTAAACATGGCAGATGACTTTCATCGGGATAAATCTCTTCATGACCTTCTGAAGCTGAATCCTGATGATTAGTAATAGTCTCATCAGCAAAACCCATGCCAGAATCCACAAAGCTAGGTGAATCCAGGACTGTCTCTGATAGAGAACTTAAGTACACCGGAACAATTGCCACATTTCACTTGATATCTCTTATGTTTTCCGTGGGGAGACACTTGAGGAAGCTGGAGAAGTTCCAAGCAAAAGGAACAAGTTACAAAAGGTGCACCACCCGCTGTAGGAAGAATATGGCGCTTCATCACCGGATTCCTCTCCCTGACATTCCAGTTTTTGTCCCTTAGATAACTTTTCTCACTGCTTGTTTCACTCTTAGAAATCCCTACGGAATGCTCAGAGTATGTGGAGCAATGTGGCGCTATAGCTGCTTGATAAAGACGCTCAGAGTACACAGAGCGCTGTTGGGTTGCAGAGCTACTGGATTCATAAATATTATGATACTGAAGATCATGCAGCTGAGATTGAGAAGACCAGTGATTGTACTTTCCATCAGATGTCTCACCCGGAAAATGAATTGGTGAAGCAACAGAAGATTCTTGAAACCAGCCTTCTCTTCCATATTGCTTGAATTGGTTTGGTTGATGATGATAATAAGACTGCTCGGATGCAGAAACATGAGACCCGTGAAAAGGACTACTGTAGCCATATTCATATGCAGGAGAAGGACTTGCTGGATAGAAAGGAACCCGAGTGGATCTTCATATCTCCCCTCATGCTGTGTCCACTGCGAGGCATTGCTGCGTGAGTTATATGGAGAGCTTCTTTCTGAAGCAAACGCATCAGAATCACCGAGACTCACACTGAACTCATCAGCCCTTCTCATCCATTCTCTGCAGATATCAGATGTCTTCATGCTTGTAAACAGTTTCTGAATGATCATCCCTTTCAACAGAAGGTGATGCCCTTGAATTGAATTCCCGGTGAGTACTCCTCGTACGAGTTTTACTACCTCCTTCTGCAGATTCTACCTCGGTACTTAAACTGCTGTTTTGAGAAGAAAGGAGAGCCTCGGGAATAGTGTTACCATTGCCGCCTAGTTCCCAACGGTTTGCTGCATTCAAAGAAAGAAACAAAAAAAAACAGAAAACAGTTACGCAGAAGGTTGGTTACTTGTAAATATGAGTAGGACTAGGGACTTAAGATGGCTATGGTACCCTGAAGAATCGAATCGCATCCATCACATTTATAGGAAGTCGCATCTAAAGTTTCCTGGCCATTGCAATAACCTTATTTCTAGAATACAGAACTGGTTTTCTCCTGTGGCTACAGAGAGTTTATAGTTTTGAAGACAGGGTAGTGTTGTGGTCAAGGGCAATCATCACTTTTCCAATTGCCTTCCTGTCTTTGATGTCCCCGAATGCAAGATTGGCCTGTAATTTCAAAAGGTAAGTATATTAACAGCGTGTGTTTAAGTTTTGATTTTCATGAAGATGAATCATATTTTACCTGGGAGAGGCTATAGGTATGAGAGCTGTGGATAGTGATCAATCCTCGGGCAAGCCATGACAGTAACTCTCTGATGGAATCTTCAAGGACACTGGGTTGGTGGATCCTGTAGCTACCCCAGTAAAGACCGTGTACCGTCCAGTTCTGCACCAATTGGTTACAACAAGTCATGAAGATTTGATTCTATCAAGTGAAAAGTTTCTTCATCTTTTTCTCTATTACAAACAAATCATTTACCTTAACAAGGGCTATATTAGCGGGAATGACGGGTACTTCACCGCTGACAAAACCAACCACCAAAATCTGAGCTCCCCAATTCAGAACTTTCATGGACTCTTTGGTTAGATTTCCTCCCACAGGATCATATGAACATCAACTCTTAAGCTTTCTTGTCTTGATGAACTCTTTGACACTTGAAATAACATTTTCAGTGCCTAAATCAACAACATGATCCACTCCCATTGACTTCAACAGCTGAATCTTCTCAGTTCCTCTGCCAAACAAGCAAGTAAATATAAACCAGAAGCCAAGAATGAAATGAGTCTAAACCAGTATATATATATATATATATATATATACCTAGCAACTGCAATAACAATGGCTCCACAAATCTTGTCAATTTGTACAGCTGCAAGACCAACGCCACCAGCAGCACATAAAACCATGAAGACCTGCATCAAAATCAATGAAATTTCTTAAACCTTACAAAACTCAGATTCACATCAAGCAATGATTTGTATCAGAGAGATGAGATTTTTACTTGACCAGATGTTAAACGAGCTCTATGAACAAGTGCTACAGAGAAGTCCCAAACGCAACAGGAAGTGCAGCTGCAGCGACTATGTCACATCTTTCTGGTACAAGGAAGAGGCGAGATTGATCGGCGACGATGAACTGAGCGAAGGAACCGAGATCGGCGAAGGAACCGAGATCGGCGAAGGAACAGACACGATCACCAACGCGGAATTTGGTGACGGCTGAGCCAATGGCGTCAACGATTCCGGAGTAATCGGAGCCAGGAATGAAAGGTAACGCAGGTTTCTCCTGGTACTTTCCGAGAATCTGAAGGTAATTGGCGTAATTCAAGCTCGTAGCCGTAACTCTGACTCTCACCGCCGTACCTGAGTTCAAAGGCGGGATCGGATGAGTCTTGCTCACTTCCACCGGAGATTCTGGACTCACTGGCTCCGTCTCTGTCGGATCTCCCAATTTCCGGCAAACCAAAGCCTCCATTTTTGCTCTCTCTGACGCTCGATCCCTTTCTCCTTCTGCTGAAGAGTGAAGAACTTGAATTGGACACTATCGTCCAATAAGCATATGAGGTGAATTTGAAACGTCGTCGTTTCATTTTGTCTACCTAAGAGCACACAACACAAGTCTGAGCCAAATCTTTTGTGTAATAATTGCAGGAATAAAAGGTGACATATTTTGATTTGAGGATCAAGGTGGTTCATTTTCAATCATGGATCCAAGTTGACTCCATAAAATTTCCCAGTGTTTCCGAAAATCTCGCCCATAGTGAATATAAAAAGCTGTTGCTGCGTTAGTTAAGAGTTTCGATGTGAACTCGATCGGGACAAAGAGAAAGATTGAGACTTTTGATTACAGGAAACATAAACTTGGATATTGATGAACAAGTGTTTGCTTAAGAAGGCATTAGAATGGGATATTCTTAGTTAGCTGTAAAGTGAAAACCTAACTTTTGCTTTGAGATGTCTGTGCTGATATGCATCACTATGCATAAATAATTTTCGAAAATCCATTATATAGGAGCTCTTGTGTTTCATCATGATTTTGTTGTTTCTAAAAGGAGGCTTTATGTAATCTTAGCCTCATTATATTGACTTTATGTAATCTAAAATTCAACGGCGTAGAGTAGAGACCAGATATCATCAACCTTGGATCCGTCGTCTTCCTAATCTAACGGCCAAGGGACTCTTCTCCGGTATCTCGTGATTTTCCCGTAACGACTTCGCCGATCCTAAAACCTAATCCCCCGTTCATCACCATGGCTTCCAGAAGAAGGTGGAAGCTTGGATCGTGAGTTTTCTCAACCTTTCCTTTTCCCTTCTTTTCAAATTTCGTTTTTTCTTTTGAGAAATTATTTGATAATCTTCAAGGGATTTTAGAATTTGAGAGTCTTGGATTAAAATGTTATATTTTGAGACTTTGGATTTTACTTTTATAGGTCGAAGAATAAGACGAAAAAGAAGAAACAGAGTAGGAGGGAAAAGGAAAAGGACCAAACTTTCTTAGATCTTCCCTCTGATCTCTTACAACTAGTAATTTCCCGTCTTCCATTAGAAGACAACATCCGTGCTTCTGCTGTCTGCAAAACATGGCATGAAGCTTGTGTTTCTGTTCGAGTCGTAGATACATCTCCTTGGCTTATCTACTTTTCCAAAACCGACGAATCCTATGAACTTTATGACCCATCATGCAGAAATCACACATTCTTGAGTTTCCTGAGCTATCTAGTTTCCGAGTTTGTTACTCCAAAGATGGTTGGTTACTTATGTACAATGCCAATTCATTTCAACTCTTCTTCTTCAATCCGTTTACTACATACCCGTGCCTTCACATTGGATGGCATATGATCAAAGAATGGCTTTCTCTTGTGCTCCTACATCATCTAGTTGTGTGTTGGTCACTGTCAGTTATGTCACTGGGAGTTACATCACTATCAAGACATGTTCTCCTAATGCTACAGAGTGGAACACTTTTGTGGTCAAGAATCGATTACCGTGAAACTTCAACACTTTCGAGCAGATTGTCTTCTACTGTCTCACAAACACCGAATGCTTATCACTCTTCGACTCATCTTGGAATTCTTGGAATGTTCTTCCCGGGCGATCTCCTAAACGTCCTGGAAGCAACGGATGCTTTATGACAGAGCACCAAGGAGAGATCTTTCTCATTTACATGTACAGCCACATGAACCCAACAGTGCTTAAACTTGACCTTACAAGCTTTGAATGGACTGAGAGGAAAACACTGAGAGGCTTGACGATCTACGCAAGCGCTTTGTCTTCTGAATCGAGAGCCGAGCAGCAGAAGCCGAGTGGAATAAGGAACTGTTTGTGTCTCTCTATGTTCCATGGATTCAAGAGGACATGCATATATCATAAGGTTGATGAAGAGAGTAAAATTTGCTTCAAGTCGAAAAAAATGATCCGTATGAGAATATCTAGATCATGCCACCACTCAACCTCCTTGATCTCCCTCTGTTTAGTCAACTTCTTTTGTAATAGTTATAGAATTCTTTTTCATAATTATTCAAACACATGTACAATATACTCGTTTACACATACTGATAACAAAAATGGGAAATTTTTTCTCAGAAGCTGGTAATATTATGAAACAGTTGTAACAGATACCACTTTGGGTTTTGTCGCACACTCATAAACTGATTAACAATGTTGAGTCCTAAATCGAACAAAAACTAAAGCAATCAAACAAAAAAACCAAACAAATAGAAATGCCAACCATATCAAACAGATGATCAAGCAAAAGAAGGGAAAAAACAATGAAATCTGCTGCCTATAATAAAAATCTATGCAGCAACATTGTACGAGAGAAGCCAAACTTTCAGTCTTGTACCTTCCTTCTTTGGACCAGTGCGGAAAAAACAAAAACGTAGCCACACACAAAACACACAGAACAAAAAAAATCCGGCGTCAGGGAAAAATAAATCAGGTGGTTCGTTAATGACATTTTCTTCTTCACTCAGTCATCTGGACCAAGCAGTGAAACCTGCAGATTAAGCAAGCCTGTCATGTCCGAGAACATCATTTTTTGGTTTTCGTCTGAGAATAGCATTTTAAGAGAAAGATTGAACATTTCGGTTAGTTTTTGCTTACATTGCAGTCGAAAGCGTATTTACGAGCAAGGGATATGGCTGCATTACGTTCTTGTTCTGACTCAAAGGTTAGTACGAAAGTTAGACTTTTTCTTGGTTGCCAGAACAATGCCTTGCTAGGAGCTTTAATATTGTCTCTAACTCCACAGAGCTGAATAATTCGTATACCAAAAAACCACAAAAAATTGTAAGAAATTGAATGTCAAAAAGATGTTTCTGTGAAAAAGAATGAAGAATTAGTCTTTAGATACCTGCATGGATGTCGAATATATTTCTCTCCCTTTTGTGATCCATCCTCGAGACAGCTTTATCCTCGTCTTTCCAATGGTAAAGACATGAGATCGTGATGCGTAGTCTTGTCCATTCATCTGCGATATAATCACCTGAAGAAGAGTTTGAAATGTTCATCTTATCAGAACATGAACTCAATGGAACACTTTGACATTCTGAAAATATTGAAGAATATTGTAACATACGCTGAATTCACTGTTAGATTTTCGCATCAAAGACTCTACGCGCGATTGCAAGCCAGAATCTGCAGTTCAATAAGCCACATGTTCACTTATTGTGCACTTTAAATATTTGTACTGTCTATAGTTTTTTTGTAATACCAACCAGGATCAACTGGATCATCGGTTGTAACTGTGAATTTTTGTCCATTTGAAAGAATGTCTGCCTGTAAGATCCTCCCAACATCAAATGGTTCTGGAGCATATATCGATTGGTTGGCACCTAAGAGCAAGAAATGAACTGCTCAAGCTAAACTTCATTTACTAATAACCAAATGATGAAGCAAACAGATAGGACTAAATACCAGATATAGCTTCCCTTCGACTAGTTTCACATGCTGCTCGATACCACTGGATCGAACAGTTGGAAGGATCTGGAGCATTGTCAGGAGCATTGACACGGATTCTTAAGCAAGATCCGAGACTTTGTTTGCCTTCCAGAACAAATGGACAGGACTTGGATTCCTCGGCTCTCTTGATTATTGCTATCTTGAGATGTTTGATAAAGGAAAGACAAAGAAGTGAGCAAACATCGAGTCTAGCAAAAAAAAAAAAAAAAACTTAAGAGCAAATATGTTGAAAACTAAATGCTGACAAAATCATACCTCTTTATGAAGCTTAACAGAATTCATATACTTCTCTTGGATTCGATTCCTTAAACCATGAAGCTCGTGTTGCATACCCATCACCTGGATTACAACACATACATTTTATATAACTTTTAAAATGTGGCCCATCAATTATGAAGCGGATAGCATTAAAGTGCAATGAAATTGATTTAGCACCTTTGTTGGGTGATGCATCCGTTTGATTTGCCTAGCCCTTTGAACCTCCTCAACCAATTTCTCCACATCCTATAAGTTGGAAACATGAGTTGACTAGAAAACTTTATTGTTCTATATCAGAAGATAATATAAACTATGTATCTAGACTGGATAATAATACTAACCGGGCCCTGAGCTCTAGAAGCTTTAGAACTCCGTTCCTGTTCTTCAAATGCTTCTCCAAGTCTCAGAACAACAGCCCTTGCAGTTTCGATCTCAGCACAAGCGAATGACTTTTCCTGATTTACCAGCTTCTTTGCATCTTCTGTAGCCTGCTTGAGGAAGTTTCCTAGTTTCTTCACTTCAAACTTTTCTTGAATTAATTCACCTTCATTCTGAGTTAACTTGACAGCTAGAGCTTCAACCTATTATCAGACATCACAATTGATCAAAGTCACATAAAAACGTTAGTTTCAGAATGAACAAGGAAGCTTATGTCTTTTTAAAGATAAAGAAATGTTAACCAGGGAGATAGCTGTTTCCACATCCTCCTTGTTTTGCCCGTCTGTGCGTCCTCTCATGTATTCTAAAGCATCCCTTAGTTTCTTCAACATGACATGTCCTTCCAAAGAAGCCACCTCTCTTAATTTTGCCTAAAAGAAGAGTTACACGAATATACTTCAACAAAAAGAGATACTAGCTAATACGAAAGTATAATAGAGAACTTTGTAGAGAAGAAACTAAACCTCATCAGCTAAATTAACAGCTGCAGCCAGATTCTTGTCGAATTTACTAGCGAGGTCACGCACTGAAAGCCGCTTGTGCTGATCAGACAACAGTTCACTCTCTTTCTCGACGGTCTCTTTGACTGATGGACCTTTTTCATATTGTTTTGGTTCCTCTACAATCTGATTATCAGGTCCTAATTTGTATGTTGGAAACTGATTAGAAGCAAAGCTCACATCTACTGATACTGGAACAACTGATTCAGTTAATGTCCTTTCTTCTATTTCAGGACACACTTTCGTCATTCTTTATCTGTTTTACAACAAAGAAACAAAGAGCAAATGACTCACTGGAAAACTTAGAAAAAAACAAAAATCATTAAATTAATGATTCAATTCAAGAACACGAGATTAGTACTGTAGACTACAGAAAATGCAATCAAGGCAAACCCCATAAGTGAAACACAGATCAATCTTTGACATCTTACACAGGTTTTAATTTATTTTCTTGATCTGAATTGGAAGAACATTAGATGTATCTAGTTCATAGGATAAGGGGCCAAGACATAACAAGACATGCATTATACAATCGACCATGTTTAAAGTAATTGAGAAAGAATAAAAAGCCAGTGAAAACTAGAAAGAATACAAAAATAAATAAATAAAATGCAGAATTTTCTAACTCCTGCAACCAAACATCCCATATTATGTAACACGATACGACAAAAACTCAGGAGAAATGCAAACTAGAATCAATAACTCAATACTTACGGATATACTCAAGACCCAGAAAACAGAGAATCTATAGAGTAAAGGAGGAGGAGAAGAAGAAGAAGAATAAAGAGAAATGAGTCTTTAGTCTCTCTCTAGTCTTCGTCGTTGGAGCATCTTTTTTCTTTTTTAGCTTTTACAAAAGCGTCAAAGACGACATGATAAATGGGAAATGGAGGGAAGAAAAAAAGAGACATCTCTCTCTCTCTCTCTCTCTCTCTCTCTCTCTCTCTCTCTCTCTCTCTCTCTCTCTCTCTCTCGCCATCATCCTTAAAATCCAAAGAGTACAAAAAAAGAAGAAACGATTATTTTGTTGACAGTCTCTGGTCTCTTTAGTTTTTTGCAATAGAAAATCGAGGACGCGCTGTTACATGTGTTTGAACAACACGCGCTAGCGCTAGTTGTCATGGGCTCTAAGGATGGATAAATTATCCAGGAAGAATCCTTGATCCTATCTAATCCGATGCCAAAATTCGGCTATTTGGGTTGTCCGAAACTGAATATGAAAATAAAAAATCGGAGTAATAATTTTTTGGGTAAATATCTGGATTCGAGGTAATGTTTTAAATACTATGTATTTTAATTTTAAACAAATACAATTGTAATACAGTTTAATGGTAATTTAAAATTTTTTAAATAATTTTAGCACATAAAAATTCATTTATTTAGCAAAAAAATTTTTAAAAACTTTTTAATGTTCAACTTCACAAACATATTTTACTGAGAATCTCTAAAATTATAGGTAAACAATAAAAAATTGATATCTTTTAATTATTAATTTTGGTTTAAAAAGAATTTTATAATTTTACCATCTCTTTGTTTTTAATTATATTTTTAAATATGATAATTATAATTTAAAAATTGAATCAAAAAACGATCCGGATATCCAGTTTTATTGAATCCGAATTCAGATAACAAAACTAAAGATCCGGTGGATCCGGATTAAAATACCATAAAAATTCTATATATCTGATATTCCAGATATATGATATGTGTCCACTTTTAATGAGCTTTGTTATTATTAATCTCTCAGGTTATTTTTTTGTCCTTGAGCAATGAATCTAAGTAACCAAATTACCAAATTTAATATAGAAGAGTTAGAAAAATACGTTGATCATGAGATCTCAATTTATAACTCTTTCTCAATTTTTAACTCTTTCTCATACATATAGCAAATCTAGACAAAGAGCAGATATATGTCAAAATCCTTATATACGACCTGTAATACTAGATTTAAATACATAACTAACATTAGGAGATCTCAATTTCTTAGCTAACAAATATGCAAAGGATATCCAAATTTACAATCATTATAAAATGGAAAAGAAAAAGAAACGAATAAGTTAAGAAACATTATTGTAGAAATTTT
Source organism: Cardamine chenopodiifolia (assembly GCA_963922655.1). Taxonomy (NCBI): domain Eukaryota; kingdom Viridiplantae; phylum Streptophyta; class Magnoliopsida; order Brassicales; family Brassicaceae; genus Cardamine; species Cardamine chenopodiifolia. The sequence goes on from OZ000463.1 coordinate 16,016,932, forward strand.
GGAGAGTGGAGAGGTACTGTAACATTTGGCTTATAGTCATGAGTACTATATTTGGTGGAATCTATGTATTAGTCGAAAGGTCAAACTCAATTAGTTATCCCCAAAAGAGAGCTATCAAACGCGTTAACATCACGAGACACGAGTTATATATACCAAATATTGGTAGTTACAATCGTTAGTTTCTTATGTTTTATTTTCTTTGATTAATTAAAGAGTTATGAACCCAAGTTTATACATCTTTTCATGAAAATTGTAGCTTCTCCCTGATTTTTGGAGCACAATCTTCTTCGGTAAACAACAACGACAAGTCATTTCATCGAATCATGTGGCATATCAATTGGTAATTTACTTAGTGGCATAGTATTCGCTTGATATTAAGATCGACTGAATTAAACAATTAGTTAGGTTGATAATTATCAATTTTGTGGTCCATGGTCGTTTAATTCGGTAACCATGTCATGAATATTATCATGTTTGGACAAAAAACGGAACAATTGGACAAGTATCATTAAGAACAACAGAGTAGAGTGGGACAGAGTCAATAAAATACTTTAATTTTAAAAGAATTCCTTAATTAAATTCCAAAATTTTAATATTCTATTCTCACTAAAGTGTCAAAAAGACTAAGCAGAGCATGTGATATTTCAGGTCACGTTAAACTGAATAGATGGTTCAAACATCATAATCGCACTTTTACTTTCTGTTTGTGGGATTACAAGAGAGTACTATAATGAAAGATGCATTTGACTTTAATTAGATATCAATCAAATTTAGTTATAAATTAATTTTGTAAGCTGTAACGTATTATCTTACTTAATTCTTAGATAATAAATCTAAATTGTGCCTTGATGGTGTGTTGGGTCATCTATGACTATAATTAGCTCTGAGCATTAAGCATATGCACGGGGTCCATGGAGAATCCAATGAGCTTCTATTACCAAGCCTACTCGCCTTCACTTTTTTCACTTCTTGTCTTTTTTTTTTCTGGCTTTTACTTATTGTCTATGAAGACCACTTATTTGTTTTGCCTTTTCTTTTGTTCTAGTCTCTACTTATCGTAAGAGTTAAGACACTTTGACGATGATAAAACAAGAACTGCAATTGTGTATAAGATTGTTGGAGAGATTCTTTTCGATCTTTTTCATACTGTTGGATCGGTTTGTTTGTCGCTTAGATGATTGGTTTGGGCTAGGTGGATAAAATATTGGTAAAAACAATTTTAAGGTCGATCCAAAACTATTAGCTTAAGACAATCTCTAAATAACAGCAACAGCTACAAATATTATTTCAGTATATCCAATAATCCATATATGGTATTATGGTGGGCTTAGGAAGCAACGTCAGTTAACTTCTTAAAAGAAAACCAGATCCAATGGTTTTTAATGGGTTTCTTAAAAATAAAAATAATAATAAAGAATTAAAAGAGGTAAAAGAGAGTGAGAGAGAGTTCTTAAATAAAAAACTCTCTAAAAAATAAAAAAACTCAAGATACATTTGTTTAAATATAACTGGTTTAGTTTAATATTTTAATAATTTAATTTAATTAAACAATAAAAATATATTAAAAATAATAATAAGAGACTAAGTGGAGTTTCTTACGGATAGAAATGCTCTAACTAATAAAAATCAATGTGTATTACGTGGCAGAATTTTATTGGTTGGAAAAAGAGATTGGCGGGATGAGTTGTTGCATCGGCGATGCAGATGATGCTATATAGAAATTTAGGGCTTTTTTTTATTGTTAATGCCACCGTATTTCGATTCTCTCTTCTCATGCTCACCCGTCTCCGCCGTCATGGCTTCCGAGAAAGAGGCTGCCTTGGCCGCCACTCCTTCTGATTCTCCCACCATGTAAACCTTTCACATTTCTATTTCTAGGTTTGGATCTGCTTCTTCTCTTTTATAAATGCGAACTTTTTTTTTGGTGGAACCATTGAATGATAGATGACATTACGAATTTTTTAATTTAAATTTGGATCTAACTGTTGCTTTATCGTTCCTCAATTGAAAGGACAAAGCTTTATAAGTTTTTTTGCTGTTCTGTGATGAAGTTAGTTCTTTTGACCAGAGCACTTTTTATCTGCTAATGTAATGATGGATGATTAGAGTGTAAATATATTTGATTGAGTTGACTGATCGTTGTTTGGTGCATTAGAAATTTAGAAGAGTGTAACTGTTGCACTAGTCATTGAGATTTGAGATTATCTCTGCTTTCAGATAGATTTTTTCAAGAGTTAATTTTCTTCTAGTTGATGTTAGCATTAATTTCGTTTATGCTGAAACTTGCAGATTTACAAGATCATCAGCAACGAAATCCCACACACCACGGTTTATGAGGATGACAAGGTTCTTTTAATTCTGTAACCCTTTTGATACGCTCTCTCCTCTGTTACACCTGGAAATATCCACATCTACTGATTCTCTAAAGTAGCTCACTCGCTGTGAAAATGGGACATAAGTTATATAAGTATTTCTATGCTATGCATTTCAAGTAAAAAGATGGTTTCTTCTTGACTGATATATATGGTTCTGCAAAGTTCCCAGTAGTAGATTTTTCACTCCTACTGCAGCCTTAAGGCTTAGCAAGGATCAGTAATAGATTGCGTCTCTTAGGTATCGTGTGTTTGTTCAATATCCGTCTACTCAGCTCATGTAACTCTCTATTTTGAACAGCTGGAACCTGTATCTTCTGTATAGTGTTTGGATTTTATGCTGTTTAAATTACCTTTTCCATGGTTTCAATGTGTTGGATGATTTTATCAGCTTCAACAACCAAAATAATATATTCACCACTGTAAAATCAATCTCTTGCAGGTCCTAGCTTTTAGGGACATAATGCCCCAGGGTCCTGTTCACATCCTCCTCATTCCTAAAATAAAGGATGGCTTAACTGGCCTCTCTAAGGTACCTAATTCACTTACATCTCTTTCAAATTGTGCCCTCAAACAAATCCAAGACTGATCCATTCATAAGTTTGCTTGTACTATGATAAAAGCTAAAAACATGATAATTGTTGCACTTGATCCGATTAAGACAGATAACCTAGATAGTGTATTGTTTATGCTATTGCAGGCTGAGGAAAGGCACATCGACATCTTGGGCCACCTTCTTTACACTGCTAAGCTTGTAGCAAAACAAGAAGACCTAGAAGAGGGTTACAGAATTGTGATCAATGATGGTCCACAAGGCTGTATGTATTAATAATATAGTTCCATTTTTTCAATTAGCCAACAAAAGAACATCATTATTGATGCTTCTCACGTTCTTGTGGTTTTGTAGGTCAATCGGTGTATCACATTCATGTTCATCTCATCGGAGGACGCCAAATGAACTGGCCACCTGGCTAAAAAGATCATCTAGAAATGGATTGTTGTCCTGCTCATAAAAGGGACGCTCAGAGTTTGCTCCCATCTTCTACTATCTCGATAAATAAAAAAGCTCTGGACATAACTTTTATGATTGTTATGTAAAACCTTATTTTATGTTATGAAGAGAAATATTTGACTGTTTTCTTTTCTGAAATCTCGTGCTTGTTTTTTTTTGGTTTTTCTATTGTTGACTCTGTAAACATTTACTGCGTGTCATTGTTAAAAAAAGAAAAAAAGCTTGAACCTTTTGAGAAACCAGGAGCCATCTTTGAGGAATGAATACCAAAGACGCATGAATTGACCTTGCAAAACATTCTTTACGTGTTCACGAGCATCTGCAAATTTTATTATATAAAAGCTTGGTAGCGGTCACGTCTTTGCTAGTTTTATGTCTATATAGACCTTCTCGTTTCCGTTCAATTTAAGATTTGGTCGTATCTCTGATCATGGCGGAGAAACCGAAGAAGAGCCTGACTAGCAGTAGCAGCAGAGGTTCGTTCAAGACCAAGAACCCGTTTAGCCGATTTAAAGATGAAGACGACAACAAAAACAAGTCAGGATTGTCGATGAGGAAGTCGTGGTCCACGGACTCACTTGGTCTGCCTTGCAACAGCAACCGATTGGGGAAGATGGTATGTGTATGTGCTCCTACAAAGCACGAAGGCTCTTTCCGATGCAGGTTTCACCGTTCATCAGCCACCAGCCATGGTGCAACTATTCCACAACTTCATCTCCCAAAGCCCTTGCTTTCTTCTCGTCGTATTGATGACCAATAATGTCACATAGTCTCTTGCGTTATTCACAAAACCAATTAACACGGTCGTGGTTTGATTGAAGATAATTCTTTTTCACCTTACATGTGATATATCCGTATGGTATTCATGTTTTTATGTATGTATTGTGAGCTTGAAAAATGTTGAACAAAACAAAAGGAGAGCTTGAAAGACTATTGTTTTCCATGGGCTGGTTTGGTTTTTCAGTTGTTTGGCCAATACATTTGTTGTGCTATTCGATTGTAATGTACACAACAAAAACAATAAATAATTCTTGACAATAGTATCCTTGTAAGGTAACGAGAATAGATTTATTTGATTCTCTGATTAGTACAAAATGCAATAAGTGTATTTGAAGGTTTTCTCTGTTGACATACAGAAAGTAACGGTAATGACATTCAAATATGATGGAATCGATCACTAATTTCCACATCAAGCTATGATCAAATCGCAGTGTCTTCTCATACCTCTTAATCTTTAAGAACCACCGAATACCTGAATCAGAAAACAATAATATACAAAATCATTAATCCAAATTTTTATAATTTATGGATGTTGAGTTGTACTAAACCGGAACAGATAATGAACCAGGGTTGGGTCAGATTTGGGTTGAAAAGCTGGCACACAGACACTACGAGTCTAACCACTAACAAGCAAACTAGACATTAATCTAGATTATTGTACTTATCAATGGGATAGTACATATAAAAGCTATAAATACGACTTGGACAAGCATATGATCCATTAGTTGAGGAGGTTTCACCGTGGACTCAATTTAGGTTTGATCTACCTGATTACAATATGTATCCGATTCTGGCTATATCCCCAAGCTAAAATACTATATAGGTTGTTATGTGAATGATTAAAGATATTCGTCTCACTCAATTCTACGTAAAAATTACTTCATTGTTCTTCAAAAATAAGATAAAGAGTACTGACCGATGCTAGGACATCTGTGGAGAGCCCAGGTTTGCTCTCAGATATCTCATTGTTAACTGATTTCTTCTGTCTGAACTGACGAATCACCCTAGGTGGAAATACTGGTGCTGCTTCAGCATTGCTACCTGATTCTTCCTGAATCTTCCGTTTCTGCTCACCGCAAAACCAGAACAATATAAACCAAACATCAAGTAAGACTAGTGAGATATCCAGAGTTTTGATAGCATTTGCTTCATGAATCACAAGTTACAAATTTCAGACAAGCAGATACGACCAGATGGGAAAGAATAGTTTTGAATTCACAATATTAGAAAGAGTGAGCACCTTCTTCATTCGTGCATCTATCTCGGTCATGGCACGCGACTTCTCTACTTTAGATAGATAAAAGTCCTTCTCTCGCTTAGCAGCAGAAAGAACCATATTTAATTTCTGTTCCCGTATAGCACTTTTGTATGCTGCAAAAAAAAAAGTAACACTTTGTAGAGATTAGGGATCATATAAAGTAAATGGTCAAGGAAGTTAAGCAGAGAAACTGTGCGGTTAACAATACCGATTTCTTCAGTAAGATCATCCCATTTGAATTTAGTCAAGTATTTAATGTTCCAAATATCATAGTATACTGATGACTTCTTTTTTCCCCCTGAGAACAGAAAACATCAAACATTAATGATCATTTAAGCTTAGACTTAACCTATCATCTATTATGCATACTGATATAATTCATTAGGATACCAATTTGTTCTCCATTTAACATATCCGCAACCCTTTTAGCAACACTTTTCTTAGAAAACTCCACCCACCTGCAGTGAATGAACAAAAGAAAGATACTGAAAACAATATGAGAAGAACCCAGATAATCAATGTGGAGAAGTGTTTTGAAGTTCTATATGGATATTCAAAAGTAGAACAATACAAATAGGTTGACAATTTTGAAAAACAGACAAAGAAAAAACCAATAACAAGCCGGAAACCCATGTCCTTAAACATACCCTTCAGAAAACAATTGCCCACGAAATCCACCAGCTCGCTTGCGGTGCACTTGTGCTTCAGGATCTGAATAGAAATCAACGAATGCATCAGCTAAATTTTAAATACAGAAACACATATTGATATGACCAAAGGTGTTTTTTTGACATTAAACCAGGACTCAACAAAGATAAACCTCACCTTCAGGTGCAAGATAAATCCTTCCGAGTTCTCCATATTGGGAGAGAATCTGGCGAAGTCTAACGTGATCCATGTGTGGTGGAATGCGACTTAAGTAGCAAACACCACGATTGTCAGCCTTAGAAGCTTCCTTTAGCAATTTTTCTTTCAACTTCTTTTTCTTTCTATCAGCCTTTTGACTCTTCATTTTTTCCTTGGTCTCCTCCTTGGATATTTCATTCGCAAGCTCGTGAGATTCCTCACTCTGCATCTTCTTAAGCAGCTGCAAAAACCATTACAAAAGCAAATATTTAATGAATGTTGAACAAAATCCTGAATTTCATCTAATCTAACAGTGTTAAATCCTCAATAATTTTCAGCTACATTGAAATTAAGGTCTACAACCAACAATTGCATTCGTAACTTTGCAGATGAAAGAGACCCTAATCGGGGTTTGCAGTTCTAAAACATAGAATGAAACAAGAGCTATCTCAATCAAAATCTCTCCTTTTTCTTCGTTTCTGAAGGAAAAAGGGAAACTTTACCGTAATAAGAAGAAGAAGCTAGTGACGTCGGCGACTGGTGCTCTCTGTTCGGAAGAAGAAGAAGACGACGTCTTTTCTCTGTTAGATTGTTTAGGGTTAAATAAATCCGGTTCTTAATGATATAAAACCGGTATATTCGGTATCCGGTTATCGTTATTTCGGCTTTTTATGCCCGAAGCGGCCCATCACTGAGATAATTAGGCGGCTTCACATCGCACACATTATTTGTTCTTTCTTCCTCTCTCCTTTATTTAACTCAGGAATCGTCGTCTCGTCTCCATCTATTAGGATCGACCCGTCAAGATTTTGTTGCTAAAGTATTAAACTTTGAGGATCGGCTTACTTATATTGCCCTAATCGTAACGTGTCAGTCGGTGATTGTTTTCAAATTCGACTCTTTTAAGCAAGAAATGGACGCTGATTCCAAAAGATTCCTGTCGACGCTTAGATCTCGATCTGGTAAGCTTACCATCAAAATTTGACCTGGTGTTTGATTTTCCTTCGTGAGTCTTGCTTTGTTTACTTTTAAAATGGTCGAATTTGAAATCAGTGTAGATAAAGTAGCTAAAAAACAATTGATTAGAGCTTGTAAGTTCTTACCCGATAATCTCAACTTCAATACTTGGATGAAAATTCGAAGATGTTTTGTTAGTTATGCAAGTGAGATCAAAGTCAGATTCATGTATTAGTTTCTTCTCCCTTTTAGTTAATTATAGTTTTGAGTTACAGAGGGGTTTTGTTTATGGAGCTGTAATAGATGTTTTACTAGTGAATGGTGGTGAAAAAGATACAATCATATCTGATTTTTTTTACCGATTTGATGGATTTGTTCCTATCTATGCTAATTGCCAAGAAGGGTAGACCTTTTCGCTTCATACTCTTTATAGATTTTGTTAGTATATACAAATTAGAGGATATATGATCTTTACTTATTGGATTTAGCTTGATTCTTGATAGTTAAATTTTCATGAGGTTGCTTTGCTACAGACAAAGTACGCTAAAATACACTAAAATACGATATTTTCTCAGGATGTGGAGGATAATTCTGCAGGCTTGTTATGTTTAGGATTTTGGGTATTGTTTAGTTGTATTTTTTTTCTACCCTCTCCAAGTCTAGTATTTGGTGTAGAGTTTTGATCATAAAGGTTATGAGAAGTCAGATGAAATGCTATGCCTTTCCTGGTATTTTGCTCATAATTTAAAATGAGCTTCTCCCCTTAAAATGCAGAGAACTTAATGAGCTTTGAAGAAATAGATGGAGATGATGATTTGCAAGCGGAGTTTGCTTGCCCGTTCTGTGCTGAGTCTTATGATATCATTGGCTTGTGCTGTCACATAGACGATGAACATACGTTAGAGTCAAAGAATGTGGTATTCCTTTCTTCCTCACATTGATAAGTATATAAAGTTACAGCTTTTAACTACCGCATCATCATGGGGAATCCAAAAAATTGATCCACATCAGTATGTTCTCTTACTATGTAAATTAGAATTTATCATGAGGAAAGCTGTTATTTTGCAGGTATGTCCTGTTTGCTCGGTAAAAGTGGGAGTTGATATGGTAGTGCACATAACACTTCAACATGGGAGTTTATTCAAGGTATCCTTTTCTCCATAATACGCATGTGTTTTTCACTTAAAGTAGCTACAATCATTTATTTCATTCACAAAAATTTTCTTAGTTTCCTGTTGAATCCCCTAATGAGTTCTACTTGCAGCGAAAACAAATGTCACAGAAAAGCCGCAGTTTACATTCAAGACTTGCTCTTCTTCAGAAAGAGCTAAGAGAAGGAGATTTACAGAGGTTGTTAGGACTTCCTTCTCGAATTGGTACAGCTGCATCGAATGTAACTCCTGATCCTCTTCTGTCTTCGTTTGTTGGACCTACACGATCACACTTACCTCCTGTAATGCACCAAACCAAGAAAATATCAGAGAAGAAACAGTTGGAGCGGTAACGTTTCTTCTATATTCAAGATTTCTAGTAGCTATTTTAGTCTTGACTCTCGTTCATAATAAGCATTAAAACTTGTGCAGCAACAGACAAGTGGGAGTCTCACCTGTCTCAACAAAAGATCGGGAAGAGCAGATAGAAAGATCTGAGTTTATTCAGAGGCTCTTAACATCAGCCATTCTCGATGAGGTGTAACCGAGAAAAAACAAAGATTGAGTATGCAGGTGAACTAAATGAATCTTCCGCAACATCAGACTTGATATCAACTAGTGCAATGTTTCTTCATTCCTTGTTTGATAAAGTCTTCAAATAAACCATCTCCATCTTGTGAATGTGACTTGATGAGGTCAGTGAATAAATCATTAAAATCGTCTAGGTTCTTCTCCGAAAAGTCATCCAAGTTAGACAGAAAAGGCAATAGCTGCGGCTGAGGCTTCTGATGTTGTGCTGATGGTTGTTGTGGCAGATAAGCATAATTTTGTGGCTGCAATTGATGCGGAACCAGTGGAAGTAAAGGATACTGTGGCTGCTGATACACAATATCATGAGGCTGCTGCAGCTGTTGTTGCTGATACTCAACTTTAGAAGGCAGCTCAATCTCCATTTCTAATGCTTCCACATCTACAATTGCAACGCCTTCTTCTATGTTCAGCTTCTCTTCCCTTTTTTCTCTGCTTTCTTCTTCTTCTTAGCTGCCTCTGGAGTCAGATAGATCTTGCATAGAGCATGATCGACCTACACACACCAACCAAACCCAAAACTCACAATCTCAATAACTTGTAAGCCAGGTAAACATACATACCTTCTCGTTATTGTGTGAAGAAGACTCAAAACAGTATTCATGCATTAACCAATCCCCTTTTACACCATTTGGTTGTTTCCCAACGAAGTACTCTAGTCAGGTTTTGTAGCCAACTATGCCTTGTCCAGCGTTAATCGTCTTGGAAGAGACTGGTTTTCCAGTATCCTCCATTGACGATACGATTCTTATGTTATCCACCTTTACCCCTCTTGGTCCTCTCCGATATAAAAAAAACCATTCTTTCTCGAATTTCTCTGTTTAAAAATCGAAAGAACAGAGCCATCCACATACAAAAAACAAAGGTAATTGTGGATTGGACTCGTAGATGTTGACGTGGTGAATGGGAACACTGAGCAATGCGTATCTGTTGCCTTGCAAGAAGGGTTTCAAGTTAAACAAGATGAGTTCTTCGTCGCTTGGTGTAAACTTGTATCCTGGCGGGAAACCTAACGATTTCATCGACAGAGAAGAGAAGTTATCAGCGACCGAAGAAGATGAAGAAGGAATGTTGGGGTCGGTGTTAGGTGACGGTAGTTGCGTTTCCGATTCCGGCGGTTGTGTTTCCCTTTCCGGCGAGGATGTTGCTTTGCGCTTGTTTCTTGACGGAATCGCCATCGAGTGGCTCATTAGAAAGATTCCGCAATTGAATCGATGGCTATTAACAAGAGCATGTTTAAGGGCTAATTTGTAAGTACTATTAAGTACTAACGAATTGAAAATTAATTATATTAATAATACCTTTTGTGCGTACTAAACAGAGCTGATGAGGGGAGGTTCGTATAATCGTATAAACGAAAATAAAATTACGAACAAATTTAAATCAAATTTTTATTTCAAATTGATTTCAAATAAAAATGAAGTAAATAACTTTTTAAATATTTGCTGGAAAAGACACCTATGAATTCCGAAAAATATAAAATTTTGACTCTACTTGAAAGATTTTTATTTTATTCAAACATCCATTTAAAAGGGATATTAATTAGAGTGGATGAGCAGAAAAATTAAAATTCATTTTCTAATAAAACCGGAAGAAAATGTTAAACAGTCAAATGTTTGGATTAGAATAATAGAGGCACAGTATCTGAGTAGATCTTGTTACTACGCAACTATAAAACTATAAGCTTAGAGATGTAAAAAAAAAAATGTAATAATGGGCTCGCTTTTTTAATTAAAAACTCTTTAGAAATCAAATTCTGTTTTCCTTTTTCTTAATCATTCTATAACAATTAATGTTTGTGGAGAAGAACATTTTCATATCTTTCTATAAGATCCAAACACTTTGTAGGCTTATCAACATTTTCTTCTTCTTCTTTATTTTCGGATTCAGATTCAGATTCGACTATGGGCATGTCAGCAAATTTGGGTTCAATCTTCTCGCCAAAGATATGACAGAAAACCCAACTAGTATCTGCAATTGTCAGTGAGAAGCTAATTTCATTCATGAACCAGTTATATTTTGAAGGTTCGTCTTCATCAATTAAAAAAATATAATCAAAATTTTCTTCTTTTGTCAATGAGAGTAAATGGACGGTTGATACTAATTAATTCACCAATATTCTTTGGATCTAACACATACACTTTTTCTCCAATTGGTGTCCAGAGATTATGAGAGTTAGCAGTAACTTGGCTGTTACGTTTTTTTTTTTGAAAAATAGTACCAATGATCTTGTCTTGCTCATAAAATAAGCAATTGAGATTAAATATGGCTGATTTGACAAATATTGAGCTTGAGAGAAATGCAGCTGATGCTGGCTTTGCTGATACTGAAATGGGTTTGACTGATACTCAAAAGGGGTTGCGGCTGCTAATACTCAACAGAGGGTTTCATGATATCTTACACTCTTCCGGTATATATAGTACAAGTTTGACGAGGATGTCTTGAAAAGATATCATGACATGATGAGACTCTTCAGGTACTATACAAGTTTGCATGGGCTGTTCTAAAGCTTTTTTTCAAAAAGATAATTTGAAATCTTACAGTCTTTAAGATGAAACATGTATCTTATCGGCAAATTGTTATATATTGATTCCATTATTAGAAATTAATGGACCAAGATTTTATGAGTGGGAGAGATCGTGAATCTCTGGAAAAATATTTGAGAGCAGAATGTCTGAAACTAGAATTTTAAAAACTCGTTTATTAATTAGATGAATTGGTCTGGTGAACTACGTATTTATATAGATTAGTTGTTAATATAAAATGTAAAATATTTCTTGAAATGAAATAAGGAATACTATGAGCAATTTCCCAATATCAAAATGTGAAAATGACTTCTTTTTTTCACCACCTTTCTTTTTCCTACGTGCTATGCACTGCACATGCTTTACTAAACTAACCGGTATTTTCGGTATCCGGTTATTCAAGTCCAAATCGGTCCATCACTGAGATCTCCTACGATTTTGCGACTCAAAACAATAATCTTTTTTTAACAAAATTTCAATTACGTAACCATAACTTTTTCTAACGGACCAATAAAATTCATATTCCTATCAAACCCAGAAAACATAAAATTTTGCTTTAGGATTTAACTCAAAGATTTTCTTTTAAACATCCACTTAAAGAGGTTTTAATTAGAGTGAATAAGCACCAAAATTAAAATTCATTTTCCTAAAAAAACAAAAGGTAATGTTGAATAAATGTGGGAAATGTTATACAAAGTTTATATGGAGCCAAGAAGACGTGTCGAGAAGAAATAGAACGATGACTGACGAGTAAAGTAATAACCTAACAAGAATAGCTTCTCTCACCTTTTTCTTTGTTTTTCATGTTGTCTTTAGCCAAATCACTTACAAACCCAAGTACAGGTAGCAATTGTCGTAAACCAGTTTAGTTGAATCTCCCTGAACAAAGACCCGGTTTGATAAGCTCTCTCAAATCGTGTCTGGATTCTTCTTTTTCTTTGATTCCTCCCGGAGATTTTCGTGTTTCTGTCATATTCTTGTTCCATCCAGACCATAATCACGACCTCTGCCAATCACAAAACAATGGTCAAATTTTATAAAATCAAGAAACTGAGAACTTATGGGCTAAACCTCACATCATAATGAAAATCTGCAGATCAAGGTAAACTATTGTCAGACTGTCTGATCCCATCTATACAGAGAAATTTGGCAGGATTGTTGCAACCACTGATGGCTTGAGATGCCATGGGGAAAACCAACATTCACAAGAGAGAAAGTTAGACATGATGCACAAACAACCAGAAAACACAAATGGGGATTCCAGAACACTACAAGATGGATACACAAGCGAAATGTTTTAGCACTGAGATATCTGTGTCAATGATGGTCGCATCTCCTGTCTCTCTCACTTTTCCTCTTTAAAAAATCTTGGGTTGATAATACTGTAAAAGGAAAGGAGGATCATATTAACATAGAAACAGATAACAGAACAAATACAAACTATTGCAGAAACCTCATTTATTCAGCTAACTTACTAAACAAAACACCAAGAGAATAAAACACGCATATCTATCATCATTAGAGTAAAACAAGCGAATGTCGAACCTTTTTAAGCTGATTGAGAACAGTTTGTCACCAGTAGTCGTTGCAAGAACAAAGACCACCTGCAAAGTGATGAAATCGAACTCTATCCCTTACAATAGTTTCCCGATTGAATGCTTTTGATAATTTTGTAAACAAATGGCAATCTCTACAAACTCTAAGATTCTTTGTGATCCGAAGAGTTGTTCCTGCAGGAGTTCTCATCAATCCATATGCAATGGCCAATTTTTCACTGTGAAATGTATCTGCAGATCCTAAACACCAATCAGAGAGAGTAGGAGCAGTTATGTTTGAGTCGTCTGGCTTGTAACCAGCTAGAATGGCACGACGAATTACTTCCCCTAGTTCTGAGTAAATAAGTGAAGACTCCGGATGCATTTTGTCATCAACGGAAAATCCATGAACTTGATCACCAATCTCAATCCAACTCCAGTCGGGAACTGTACGTAAATCATGGCTTCTTATCAGCTTTCACATGCTAGCAAAACCTTGAGCATCATTGGCTGCAGAATATATCGAAGTCATAAGCACATAATCCCCTGCATTGAAAGCCTTGAGCTGCACTAATTTCTTCATGGCTACTTCTCCTAATTCCAAATTCCTGTGGATTTTGCAAGAGCCAAGCAGGGTTCTCCATAATTCAGGATCTTCATGGCAGGAAGACGTGTGTATCATCCCGAGCGCCTTATCAAGCTGACCAGATCGTCCATAGAGATCCACCATGCATCCATAGTGTTTAATATTCGGGCTCAAATTGAACTGTGAACTCTTGATTTCAAAATGCTCAACTCCTTCTTTAACTAGACCTTGATGACTACAACCTAACAACAATCCCAGGAATGTGATGGCATTGGGTCTAACCCAGGAATTCACCATCTTTCTCAAGAACGAGATGGCCTCTACACCGTTCCCAGGTCAACACATCTCTCTTGCGCATCCCATTGAAGACACTCACAGAATTTTCAAGGCTCCCACATTTTGTACATATCAATAAGAGCATTACTCACAAAGACACTGCTCTCACAGTGAATGTCATAGGCGATCCTGTGTAGCATAACTCCCATATTCAAAGCACAAGATGATAACAAAGCAACAAGCGTGTAAGTGTCGACGCACACGCCTTCATTTTCCATTTGTCTGTGCATACTCAACACCTGATGGTGTAAACCAGCATGAGAAAAGCAAGAGATCATAGCATTCCAAGAAACCAAGTCTCTGACAGGCATTTCGTCGAACACTATGAACCCAGACTCTATCCTTCCATTGGCAGAGTAACACCGTATGAGACTTGTGGAAACAACAGCATCAGCAGGAAACCCAGATCGGATAATCGAACTGGGAAGCTCCAAACATTTCGGAATCGAACTGGGAAGCTCCAAACATTTCGGAATCGAACGGAGTCTCTCACAGGCTTTAAGAGCAAAACTGAAAGTGAAGATATCGGGGCGTGAAACAGAGGAGATAAGCATTCGATTATAGAAGAGAAGCGAATAGAGAGGAGAAGAGGACATGGAGAAGCCACGGACAAGGGAGTTCCAAGCCGGCGTTGATGGATCAGAATAGAAACGGTCAAAGAGAAGCAGAGCGTAAGATAAAGAACCGGTGGCTGAGACGGCGTAGAAGCGGAGGAGATGGTTAAAGATGGAAGGATGGTGTTGAAGACCATTGATGATGACATGAGAATGGATCTTACGGAGCTTCTTCATACTGTTGCAGCCTTGTAGCATTCTCACTATCACTCTCGTTTTCTCGCACATCGTCTCTCTCCCTCGCAAAAAAGTAAAATAATAATAATTCGAAATTAGTACTGATGACTAATGTAAATATATGAGTGAATAAATGATTTTTATGAGTTAATTCGGTAACTAACAATAAATATGAAGATGTGATTAGTAAAATAGTATTAGTGTAACTTTTTTCTTGGTCACAGCATTAGTGTAATTTATGCCATCAATACTTGTATAAAATCGTGCAAATCTATCATTTCCGTAAAATTCTAGGAAATAGTTCAAATTTATATCTTTTTTTTTTGTCGTCAAATTCAAATTTATATCTAAATTGATTTAAGTTTATTTAAATTTAAGTGGAAGGGTATTTTCGTCAAAATTCTTACTGCCTTGCATATTACAGAGCATCATAAACCCTTATTCAGCTGTCGGCGTCGTTGCCTCTCTTATCGGCCCTTGTTTTGTTTCCCTCTGGCAAATCCATCAGAGAGTAAGCCTAACAATGCTCTAAAGACTTCAAATATCAAAGAGAAAGCATCAATCATGGCCACAAGGTTCTCTCTCAATCTTCTTCGGTCAATAAATGTCGAATCTCGACCTCTATCTCTGTGTTTAATATCTCGTTTCTTCTCATTGTTAGCAGGAGGTTAAGAGCATTCAAAAGATGGATGAAAGCTAACGGAGTTGATTGCAGTGACGCTCTCCACCTCATCGGAGACCAAAACGATGGTGTCTCTGTGAGGGCATTATGCGATTTGAAGGAAGGAGATGTTGTTGCCAATATTTCAAAAACTGCTTGTCTCACTATCAAAACCAGTGGAGCTCGTGAGATTGTCGAATCCGCTGATTTAGATGGAAGTTTAGGTCTCTCTGTGGCTCTCATGTACGAGAGAAGCTTAGGTGAAGAATCACCTTGGGCTGGATATATTCAGATTCTTCCTATTCAAGAAGATTTGCCTCTAGTTTGGTCCCTTCATGATTTGGATTCTCTCTTATCTGGAACTGAGCTTCATAAGGTTTAAACCCCAATCTTGATCACCATTGCCTCTGATTGTTTGATTGGAATCTTGGAATTTTAGTTGAAGTCAACACCACTCATCAGTTTGAATTCTTGTAGGCAGGTGGTGAAGGAAGATCATGTTCTTATATCTGAGGACTGGAAAGAAAACATTTTGCCACTTACCTCTTCACTGCCTCAGAGTGTCAATCCTGATTCGTTTGGAATCAAAGAGTATCTTGCGGCTAAGAGTCTAATTGCTTCACGGTCTTTCCAGATTGATGATTACCATGGATCCGGGATGGTCCCTCTTGCAGATCTGTAAGTTTACCTCACATTTGTTTTGATTAGTATTTGTCTTCATAGGCTTTGTTAAGCTAATATTTATTAACCCGAGAAACTTGTTGGGATTGAGGTCAAGCATAATGCCCTTACACATGATGACCGTTTCATTTCAGAGTCATCTAACACAGTAAATCGTAGAAATGCTTTCCTGTATCAGCTGTTTTGCATTATTTTAAGCTCATCGATGAAGTTTCTATCGATGTTTAAGGTTATATGCTTGGGATGTAGACTTATAGTTAGTTTATTGTTGGCCGACCATATAGTCACATAGATGCTTTCTTATTTTTTCTTTATTCACTCCTCAGCTTGTGGGTTTTTATTGCATCTTGGATATCGCCCAATTTGCCTAGTTAATCAGATCATAATTAATCTTGGATTGCTTTTATTGGTGCTCATTTATGTTGTCTTCAAGAGATTTGCTGTGTAGAATTAAAGGTCTCTTTAGGTTCAATCACTCCAATTAGACCGAGTCTGTTCTAAGTCCTGTCAATGATTGCAGATAATATTAATATATTAGTCAATGAATATTCTGAATTTTTTTCACAGCCAGCTTCAAGATTGCAGCATCTTGGTTCTTTACTTAGAACTGTGCTTTTACATTTTGAGTTTTTTTTCTTCTGATTATTGCCTGTTTACTCCATATTGCAGCTTCAATCATAAAACTGGGGCAGAAGACGTTCATTTCACTGCTGAATCAACCAACAGTGAATCCGATACTGAAGCTGATGAATCTGACAGCAGTGATACTGCGGATGAGGCCACTGATGAAGATGAGCCTTCCAGTAAAAGTTCTTCCTCGCCTGAGCAACCTTTAGAGGAAGTTCCTGGCGAAAACACTGATGACGAAGCCAAAGAAGGAAAAGAAGAAGAAGAAAACTCTTCAATGCTGCAAAACGATCTATCTGGTCTCAAAATGATTATGGTGAAGGATGTCCCAGCCGGAGCTGAGGTATGTATGTTTTTTTTTTCGGATTATTTATCTTTTTGATCATATTTCATTTGGATTGATGCCATAATCTCTGTGTAGGTATTCAATACATACGGTTTGATGGGTAACGCTGCGTTACTCCACAGGTACGGGTTTACAGAGCCCGATAATCCTTATGACATAGTAAACATAGATCTCGAATTAGTAACAGAATGGAGCTCATCCTCATTCACAAGCCGGTACACTCGAGCTAGACTGGCCTTGTGGAGAAAACTAGGTTACACAGGATGCGAGAGCCAAAACTCAGAATACTTTGAGGTTTCTTCAACCGGAGAACCCCAAACCGAGCTCCTGATTCTACTCTATATACTTCTCTTACCAGACGACACATACAATAAACTGGATCTAAGTATATCAACAACAAGAGCTTCTAAAGAAGGAAGAGGATCTTCTTCTTCTTCATACGAGATAACGATTGGGAAACACAAGGTCGTGTTAGGACAAAGCAAAAACGATATTCTTCTGACAGATGGTGTTTGTGAAGCTCTTCTTGCTATTGTGGATAAGCGGGAGAGTTTATATGGATCATTGAGTTCTTTGGAGGAGGACATTGTTGGGCTTAAAGCTTGTTGTCTTCCGAGAGACAGGAGATTATATCATTCGCTTGTGTTGCGTGTGAGTGAGAGGAAGATTCTGAAGAAGCTTAGGAGCTATAGTCGTACAAGGGTCGATGAGTTTTCCGGCGGGAAGCGCCGGAAGAAGATGATTACTAAAGCCTAGCAACACTCTTATTGTGCTTGTTGACTTTCCAATTTTCATCACCAAGTTACTTTATTGTTTTTAATTTGGTTGGTCTACTAACATCGAAGTGGAGCGTATTTGATCTTATTCTTTTTGTTCTATTTGTAGACAATTTTGGGAGAAAAAAACATAGGAATGAGTTTATATCGTGAGTATATTGAGTTATCTTCCGACGGAAGCAAAGAAAGCGTGGCAAAAGGCCGGCAAGTGTCAGACTGGTAGAATTGTAAATAAGGAGGGAGCTAAGGGGTAGTTTGTTAGAACCAGACACGTGGCACGTGGGAGTTAAAGGATATTACAATCTTACAAAAGACACAGAGACAAGACAAGTGCTTTTTATTTTATTTTATTCACCAAGGCTAAGGTTTTTTTTTTCTTTCTTATAAATATTTTTTTTACAATCAATTACTCAATAGAGTGTGTCGGAGAGATTCTTCATCGCTCTCTTTTTTTCGTCTTCTTCCCCCAAAATCCAATCTCACTACAGCTTCTCTAGGGTTCCTTCGTCTTCCTTTGGATCTATGTGAATAGGTATGTAACTCATTGAGCTGGTCTTCTTAATTTACCTAGTAATTTCGTCTTGAATCTTAGAATTTTTCTGTTCGCCTGATTTCATTTTCTTGTTGGATTTGGTTCTTTGATTCAGATTTGCTCAAAAGTTCTGCGTAAGCTGTTGCTTTAGATTATCTCACTCTGATACTTCTGTACTTTTGCTGTGTTTTTGGATTAGATTTGTGGATTTCGTTTTTTTTTCCTGAAGCTTTTACTGTGATCTGGTTTTTGATTGATCTTATTTTTCTTGATTAGTCGTTCAAAAGATGTGTTGAGTTCTGGAGATCGTTTGCATTGTACTTTCTTCATTGTTTTCATTCGATTTTCTCTCCATAGCGGGATCGCGGTATAGCTCATTTCTAACTCAAATGTGGTTGAATCATAGAGCTTCCGAGTTCCTCCTACAAATCGATCTTACTCATTATTTGGTCACTTTTAAATTGGGCTGGCTTAGTTAGTGTAAACGGAGCAATTAATGAACCTGTTTAGGGGAATTTATCTGTTGATCAGCAGCTAGAGTTTGAGGGTGTGTATTATTTATGATTGAGCTACGGTTTTGTTTAAGATAGATCACAGATTAGATTCGAAGATTTTAGTGATTAGTATGAGTATGGATGTTCTAGTCTGGGAATAAAGAGTCTAGTGTTGAGGTAAACATGAGACTTTCCTAATTGGGTGAAACATGTGTTGTAAATTTTGGGTTTTTATTTACTGAATTTATGACCTGTGTTTACATTGGATCTTGTAGTATGCACTAAGTTGAGGTATAAGCTTGGAAAGTAGGGATATGGCCAAAATCTCTTTGGTTTACCAACTTAGCAAAAAAGTTAGCAGGAATTGGTGATCAGTTCTCCTACCGGCTTTTGCAGGCTAATTACTAGTATCTGACTTAACAAGCTCCCAAGGTTTCAAGCACACAAGGACCTTTGTTTTTTTCTGCTTTGTAAAGGATGTCAAGTGTTCGAAATACCCATTGGTGTCACAGATGTCAACGTGCTGTTTGGCTTCGAGGTCGTGATGCTGTCTGTTCCTATTGTGGAGGAGGATTTATTGAGGAAATCGATATAGCCCCTAATAGCCCCTTTGATATGCTCAGAGCTCACAGGGATGTTGAACGTGATGCAACTTTTGATCTCATGGAAGCTTTCTCAGCCTTTATGAGAAGCCGCTTAGCTGAAAGAAGCTATGACCGAGAAATTAGTGGAAGAATTGGCTCTGCTGGTTCTGAAAGCTTTTCAAGCTTAGCCCCTCTATTGATCTTTGGTGGCCAAGCTCCTTTTAGATTGGCTGGTGGAGATAATCATTCAGTCGAGGCCTTGGTCAATGGCGCACCTGGAATTGGTATCACACGAGGCACCAACGCCGGTGACTATTTTTTCGGACCCGGTCTTGAAGAACTGATTGAACAGCTTTCATCCGGCACTCATCATCGAGGCCCACCACCTGCACCAAGATCATCAATTGATGCATTGCCAACCATCAAGATCTCACAGAAGCATCTCAAGTCATCAGACTCTCACTGCCCGGTTTGCAAAGACGAGTTCGAACTGAGATCAGAAGCAAAACAGATGCCATGTAACCATATCTATCATTCTGACTGCATCGTCCCATGGCTGGTTCAGCACAACTCATGCCCAGTCTGTCGTAAAGAGTTACCATCAAGAGGATCTTCTTCAAGCACACAGAGTAATCAGAACAGAAGCACCAATGGAAGAGAAAACAACAGAAGAAGGAACCTTTTCTCTAACCTTTGGCCATTCCGCTCGTCTAGCTCAAGCTCAACTCAAAACCGCAGAGACACAAACAACAGAACCACTTCAGAAGAAGGCCACTATAATCATCATCAGCAGCACCAGCAGCAGCAGCAACAACATCAACATCATCAACAACAGCCCCATATGGGTTACAGTGGATGGCCCTTTGATTATTAAAGGTCAATCTAAAACTTAACTCTTCTGTTTCACTTTGGTCTGTGTATTTTGCTAGTGCTTTTGTCTTGTTCTTTCTTTCACTTGTTTTGTTCATTGTTTACTGTAGATCTTCTGTTTCTGTGTTTCACGGTTTATCAACTTTGTGTTTTATTATAGATTCTATATCACACATGTTAGCTTGTTATTGAATTTGCATTAAATAATTCATTGTGTTTATATTAATGCATGTTTCGGCTGGCGCCAACTAAACGTTAATCTGTCTTTTTCTATTATTATTATAGAGGTATTTCATTCTTCAGTTGCTTTGAATTTCTTCTTATAAACTTTTTTTTTTACTTTTACTTCCACATTTCGTAATCAAAAGCTGTCATTACCAGAACCTGAGAACTATGATGTGCTAACAAAGCTTGACCGATCTTGAATCTCGATCTCATTAATAAATATTAGATTTTGTCTCAGTTTCAGACGAAAGTGATAGTTAGATAATCAAATTGCGTTAGGCCAATTAGTTTCTTTATGCGAAAGATATATAAATACGTACTACTGAACCTATTTTTTGGCTATTACGAATATGATAACCTACAAATAGTAGATTCCGATTATTTTTTCTGATTTTAAAGGTTCGCTATGTGGTGGTCCAAAAAAGTTATACGAAAAAAATTTTAAATATCACAATTTATGTTTTGATTTCCAAACTACCTCCAAATATTAAAATCGCAAAAGTATCATAAACTTTAGGTTTACGAATGGTTTTTAAGAACGTACAATCTTTCCTAAGTTTTTAGAAACCATTCATAAACCTAAAGTTGTATTTTTATAATTTTTCTAAGTTGTGATATTATTAGAATTAAAACTTGTTTGTGGTATTTTTAGAATTACATAAAAAAAGATATCTATATAAACAACATTTCGGAGCCGTTCATACACAAATGAATTAAAAAAACAGTTTGATGTGTTATTTCTTTTTGAGGTGATGCATGGTTTAGCGATCCATAGAACATCTAGAAAACAAAATGGATCCCGTTCGATTCTATCTATATATAAAAAAAAAAATTATCCTTGGCGAAAATCATAAGTATAACTAAGAAAGAAATGGGAGTTGGATATAGAGAGACCTTCTGTTCCTATTTTTATTTTTATTTTTAGATTGATTTTGATTGAGTAAGTAATGAATAATAGCATTAGTCACATCACACAAGGTGTAGAAATTATGATAAATATCGTAAATCAAGCTCTGAATTAAAATTCATGCACCGACGAAGAAGAAGCTTTAAAAAGACCCACAAGATTTCTGCCGTAGAGGGAAAGTGACAAAAAGTCTTTGACCTAAAATATTTTTTCAGATTTTTGTCTCTTCCGTGATTCAAGTTTCACAAATACTTGTCTTCTCAATAAGTTACTACCAATTCTACATAATACCCCATCATCATAAATTTTCTGCGGCGGCTAGGTTTAGAAGGTGTTGAGAGAGAGAAGCGCCGCTCAAAGGCTTGGTGAGCTAGTTGTTAATTTACGCATTAAATGTTTTACAATTCCTTTTGTAAAAGCTTACTATAAATCTAATATACATATAATACAATTCATAAAACAAAAGATACATTATATGATGCAATATGGTGTTTATATTAATATAAAACCAAAATCAAATATATAAAATAAATTTGTTATCCAACAAACATAGAAAAAAACAATATATCTATGATAAAAAAAAAACAAACCAACCATGCAAACGAATAACAACAGCAAATAAAAGTTTTACATTAATCAAAATATATGATAAAATCTACAAATAGTTAGAAAGTCCATAAAAGAAAAAATGCATTACTAGTCAATTTTTTTGGGTTGTTTTTTGTATCTTGCCTAAAACAAAACTATAAAATAAAAATTTTGAAATTCAAACTGACACGAGCTCACACCCACTAAACAAATGTTAAATGTAGAATAATAATAAAACAAAGGTTCACAATTGTCATTTGCAGAGAAAGCTACTTCACTCCTTTTTTCTTCCTTCCTTCATCCGTCTCCCTGAACCCTACATTTTTGTTTTTGTCGACAATAACCGCTTTGTTGCTTGCTTTTGGAGCATCTTCGTTTCAAGTTTTGTTCTGATTTGCCTCCGAGGGGGAGAGAAGCCGGCCTTAGATGGGTGCGGCAGAATCTAAAACCGATCGGAAGAGTTTTGCTTATGGATTTGGAGTTTTTCCGTGAATGAATCTGTGTTTATTATTATGGGGAAGAATACCGACGAGGAGCAGAATCTCCCAGTGAGCGACGGAGCTGCTACGGCTAGGAACAACGGAAGAAGAAGTAGATGTTGCTGCGTTTGGATCTCTAGCTGCTTTAGTCTCAGATGCGTTTTGATTCTTGCTTTTTCTGCTGCTGTGTTTCTCTCCGCCTTGTTTTGGTTACCTCCATTTTTCGGATTAGCAGATCGAGGGGATCTAGATCTCGATCCAAGGTTTAAAGGTATAATCGCGTTTTCTAGATTCGTTCTCTGCTTTTGGGACTCTTCATAGGCTTTAGGATTTCACGCAAATCTCGCTTGATGTGATTTGTGGTACAGATCTAGGGTTTGTGATTCGTTCGGTTTATTTTCTGTATTTCACATGGGAAAATATAGGAGGAAGCTAATTGAATGAGCTATCATGAAGCTGGAATAATTTTATATAGCAGGACAAGCTCGATTCTTGAATAGAACCTTTGATTAATTTTTAATGGATTTACTTCAATTTGTTGTGGAGATGATGTAGTACATGTATATTTTTCATTGACTTGGACTTAGAAATTGCTATTTTAAGCGTTTTATTTATATATATATATATGAATTACGTTGAAATTGGATGTAAACTCTGTGGAGTTGAGATTCTTGAGAAATCCATATTTAGTATTCTAAACACCTTTATGAATCAAGATTGTCTAAAAGGTGAAATTTCTAAAAACGCTTTCAGAATGTTGTATTAAGCTTAGCTCGGCAAAATTTGCTTTACTGTTTTTTCAGTATTGATGATGTTAGCATGATAATGGATCTCTCTGCAATGATGTGTTTCCATTTATGCTTATTACGTTCACCAAAATCTTTTTCTCCATTTTCTCTTTGTTACTATACAATCGGTTCTCAAAGCTAGGTAGAATCAATTATGAACCTAGACCTAGTTGGTATATAGTTTAGTGCGTGACCTAGCTGTGCAAACACATTTCCTCAAGTGGTTCTGATTTGGTTTCCAAATCTAATCTAGTTGATGTCACTTGCTTGGGCAGCCAATGACGTTTTCGTTTGAATTATGGAACTTGTTCTCTGCAATTTTGTAGTTATAATTTTTCTTTCATGTTACAATTTACATGTGTAATGTGTTTATAATTATCTTCTTCTGTTTATTTCCCTGCTCACGGGAGCAACAATTTTTATTGGGTCATGATCTATCTCTATGTTTCATGATAAAGTCACAATGTCCCTTTTTGGTGTTTGTTTCTTTTGCAGATCACAGAATAGTGGCGAGTTTTGATGTTGAAAAACCACTTTTGTTCTTGGAAGACAATTTGTTGCAGCTTGAGAATGATATCACGGATGAAATAAGCTTTCCCATGACCAAAGTAACTAAGCTTCTATCCTTATCTCACCTGAATGGATTTCATTGTTTCTGTATTGATGATTCTGTTTCTTGTTTGGAGCCAGGTTGTGGTATTAGCGCTTGAACGCTTGGGTGATCTTAACAGAACAATGGTTGTTTTTGCCATTGATCCTGAGAAGGAGCATTCTAAGATACCTGCCGAAATTGAGAGTCTGATCAAGGCAGCTTTTGAAACTCTGGTCCAAAAGCAGTTATCTTTTCGCTTGACTGAATCCTTGTTTGGGGAACCATTCCTTTTTGAGGTGCTAAAATTCCCTGGAGGAATCTCTGTGATCCCTCCCCAGCCTATATTTCCCCTGCAGAAGGCGCAGCTTCTCTTCAACTTCACATTAAACTTTTCGATTTTCCAAATTCAATCAAACTTTGAGGAACTCGCTAGCCAGCTGAAGAAGGGTATAAACCTGGCTCCCTATGAGGTATGACAATTCTAATTCACAAGATCAGTCTATTGTTAATGATTCAGAATCTTAAAACTCTCTCTTGTTGAATTGCAGAACTTATACATAACCTTGTCAAATTCCAGAGGTTCAACAGTGGCGCCTCCTACTATAGTACATTCCTCTGTTCTGCTCACATTTGGTTCCTCTTCTAGGTTGAAGCAGCTTGCTCAAACTATTACTAGCTCCCATTCCAAAAACCTCGGCCTAAACCACACCGTATTTGGTAAAGTCAAGCAAGTTCGTCTTTCCTCAATCTTACCACATTCACCCGCTCCATCATCATCCCCTTCCCCTTCTCCTCAACCTGAAACCCACCAACAGCACCATCATCATCCCCGTCATCATCATCACCACCATCATGAACTTGCTCCAGAACCTTCGCTATCACCTCCTACTAAAGGCTTTGCACTTGCATCAGCGCCAACCAAACACTCACCTTTACCCCCAAGAAAGCCACCTTGCCCTTACGAGCAGAGGAGGCCAAAAGCAAAAAATACTCTGAACCATCACACTGCAGCACCAGCACCTGCACCACACCGGTCTCAGCCACATCCACATCAACATCCACCAGCACCAATCCCTTCCCCGCCACATCATCATGCCATTCCAGTATCTAGTCCACTTCCACACGTTGTATTTGCTCATATCCCACCTCCATCAAAAAGCAGCCCAGAGTCAGAACCGATCGGCAACATAACTCCTGCACCTTCCCCAACCCCATGTAAGTCTTCTCTCTCAAAACCCACTTCCATGTTTTTGTTGTCGACTTACTGAATTAAAACATCTCAAATCTGAAACAGCTTCGGCGAGCATTGGTCCAACCTTCAAAAAGGCATCATCGAAGCTCCTTGTAGTAGTAGCCGTTGTAATCATCTGTCTGTAAAACCAAAAAAAAAAAGCGCTGGAAGTAGCTTAACGTTCAAGCTGTAAAAAATTAGCAGCAGTTCACAAAAGCACAACTCCTCCGGTCACAACATCAAGGTAATTGTATAAAGGAACACAAGGCAAAAAAAAATGTATGTATGAAAATGAAGAGAGTTTTTTGTAAAAGAGTTGTTGAGGTTTGCAGCACAAAAGTGTGACTTGCACCTAACATCCGAGAGAAAGAAGAAACATATATAAAATATTTCTGTTTTTATTTTGTATATAAAGTAAACTTGTTTTCAACAAATTTGTGTGTTTTCACCTCTGTAGGCATATATATGGCTCGAACCTTCCATATAGAGAACGAAAATGGTAAATATGGCATGATCCATTTTCGTTTTAATTAATGTAGTATTACAATTAGAAAAAAAAATAGCACATCCATGAACGTCTTTAAGAATTCGGATTCTGCTAAAACTGTTTCTTTCATGATGACAACAACAGTTTCATTGTTTACTAATAAACAGAGTTTTATACATGTCTATTTTTGGCCAATTTCATTTTGATTTTCTCTCCTACAAAAGCGGGAAAATCAGCAACGTAGATAATAACAAACATTTATAGCACCCAATCAATTTGGAGGAAAGATGATAAACAAAAAAAAAAAAAACTACATTTGAAAAAAGTTTTAAAAAATAAAAAAAGGAGAAAGAAAACTCTGGGAAGGGGAGTCCCAAAAAAAAAAGAATTTTTTTCCGGTGACAGAGTGGGTCTCTGACGCTCCCCTTTGTGTTCAATCTTTCTTCGTTCTTTCCCTGAATGCCTTCACCCGTATTCAGGGTACGTTCTTTTTATATCAACTAGGTCAAATCATCAAAGATTTTTCCAGATTCAATAACTTGTTCTTCAAGCAATTGTTCTTGATTCTCAGGGTTTTCCTGGTTGTGTTATGTAAATGTATACATTTGTTTACCAGAATGTTGCTTCAAAATTGCAGAAACTTACGGCGATTTACATTTGGAGGAGCGAGGGATAATTATAATTCAGGTCTTTTAGTTACGTTGCATATACATAGACATATTTCGAATAACATTTTCTAATGATTCATGATCTAAATGTGCAGGTACTATGGATTCTAGCGATTCAATAAGCACCATCTTATCACCGTATATCAATCGGGTTTGCTCGCTATCCCGACGGTGATTTGTAGATTTATATACATTAGATCTTTTAAATGATTGAAGAAGAGTTGCCACCATTATTATTCTGAGCCAAAAAAAAGTATTGGCATCAACTGTATGGCCGTGGCTCTCGATCCACTAACCGACCGGTTAGCACAGTTTAACCGATCTTCACAAAGATGCAGACTCCAGTCTTTAACCAACCCCGACTTTAACTTTCTCGATTCCAAACAAACCAATCTAACTGCTTCTTCACACTCCTTAAACCACCGAAGCGTTTCTACTCCATGCTTCTCCATAACCGGTAATAATCTAGATGGCTCTGCTCCTACTGCACCGAGCATTGAGATCCTCGGTGGTCGAAGAGTTCCCAATATACGTGCCCTTGTGGCTGAAGTAACCATAGCTATGGTTTCAGGAGTTCAGCCTTTGCTTTTACCAAGTGGTCTAGGAGGTGCTTATCTCTTGCAAACCGGAAAAGGTCAGAGCATTGCTGTTGCAAAGCCAGTTGATGAAGAGCCTTTAGCTTTCAACAATCCTAAAGGATCTGGTGGTTTGATGCTCGGACAACCAGGGGTGAAACGGTCAATCCGCGTTGGTGAAACAGGAATCCGAGAGTTAGCTGCTTACCTTTTAGACCACCAAGGCTTCTCCGGTGGTCCTCCAACCGCATTGGTCAGAATCTCGCATGTTCCATTCCATGTCAGTGAGAGTGATCACGCAGCCTATAAAGTTGCCTCTCTGCAACGATTTTTTGGTCATGATTTTGATGCAGCAGCGCTTGGACCAGGAAGCTTCACGGTTGCATCGGTCCATAGGATTGGAATACTTGATTGGAGACTTCTTAACCTCGACAGACACGCTGGAAACATGTTAGTGAAGAAGATACATGACCAAGAAGATGAGAGTTGCTATAACGGAGTTGAGTGGTCGAGCTTGTGCCTATAGATCATGGTCTTTGCCTACCTGAATGGCTTAACTGGCCTCAAGCTTTGGTTCCATTCACAGACACTGAGCTTCAGTATATATCAAATATGTGCCCTTTCAAAGACGCAGAGCTTTTGAGAACTGAGCTAGGCTCTACGCAAGAATCTTCTTTACGGGTTCTCATCGTCTGCACGATATTCTTGAAAACAAGCTGCTGCTGCAGGGATTTGTCTTGCAGAGATAGGTGAAAAGATGACTCGGGACTTTTACAGAGGAGAAGAGAGTTCCAGTGTGTTGGAGGTTCTTTGCACCAAAGAAAAAGCAAGCGTGATTGGTGGAAGTGACGATGATGATTATAGTCGTGAAGTAGAAGCTGAACTAGAGTGTGGAATTTTTCAGTTTGACGATGACTTTGAAGACGTACAAAGCAAAGAGCTTCCAGAGATGTTACAAGTGCCGTTATTTCCAAGAGTTCCATCTATTGCTGCTAATCTATCTGCTCTCATGATGTGGTCACAAAACCAGTGGATTACTACATATGACATTAATAGAGAAGAGGAGAGGAAAGATAGGAGTATGGTGAGGAGCAAGAGTCACCCTATCTGTGTGAATTATGACGAAACAGAAGGTGTTTATTTTTGGGACATGAGTGGAGATGAATAGGAGATGTTTTTACATAGTTTCCAGATGCTTTTGCCAGAAGAACTTTAAGGCTCAACAAGCAAAGGACAAAAGCCAAGGTTTGGATCTTCCTACAAATTCTAAGGAAACAATACTAAACAAAAAAGATGAAATATCGCAAGGTTAAGATACATAGAAAGCAAATTGAAAATGGAAGACTGTAGGGTTAACTATTGATTTGAGATAACATAGAAAGTTAAGGAAAATGAGACGAACTAGAAAACTGATTTAAGGCCGTCCAATCCAAATCACTTGTTATCTTCTTCTTTGTGATTTCTTTATTGTACCACTTCATTAATATCTACCAAAGAATGATTAATGTAACTTATATATGCAATTATCAGTGATTTACTTGTTCTATGTAATTTCTTGTTGAAAGCTAGTCAAATACAGAATTCAGGACTGTAGCCATGGATTTGGTGACGGTAGTTGTGTTGAGGGCCATTATGTATTTTATTGTAATGTGAACTGTTCAATTGCTTCTTTTTTATGAGTATACCTATATGAAAAGTAGTAACAATTTGAGAATTTATCGATCAAAAGTACGTTTCCTATATATTGTGATTAATGAGGCGTTTACGTGCAGTTATGCGTTTGATTTGCAATTAGCTGCAAAACGCCTACGTTTTTAGGCAAGAAGTAACAACATTGATGATATACAATGGGCTATATATAGGCCCATAATGTGACGCTTTTTTTTTTTTTGGGTCAAACTATGTGACGCTTTTTTTTTTTTTTGTGTTAAATCACATACAGAGAAAATGAACGAGCTTGGAGCCTTGGCGTCGGTTTCATGTGGTTTTCCCCCAAAGGGTTTGATCCTATAACATGAACCAGAGGCCTGGAATAGAGATGGTTCTGAAAATTTTTTCAAAGCGTACAAAATGGGTTTATTAGGACTATTACCACCTAAGTCAGGTGACAGCACATATTAGGTCGAGTTCGGAGAGGATAGCCTTGTGTGTAAGCACAGCAATGAACCCCGGCGAACCCTCAGACGATCTATGCTTCATCCGCCCTTACTAGCAAAGGCGCTCTTAGTCGAAGACAAAGATTATAAAACAAATGATCAGAGGGAGGATTTGAAAGATTTATTTAATTATAATTAACCTTCTAATTAAGACTATTATAAAACAAAACCTAAAAAAGAAAAAGTTGGAGCAAGATATATTAAACAAAGAAAAAGTTGCTCCTCTATCTAAAAAATAAAGCTCGTGGAGCAATTTTCTACACACAAGGCTACGATAAACCCACCACCACTTTAGCTTTCCCTGCAGATTGCATTTCAACGTCTACTTCCTCATCGATTTTTGGCATCATCGAGAGATCTGTGTTTTCGCAGCGGTTACAACACTTGATAACTTCTATAAACTTCTCCTCAATGCTCTCTTTTTCGTCCCCTTCCCTTCCCCAGAGCACCACGCAAACTCCCACCAGTAAAATCGCCATTCCAAGAACCCTAAAATTTTAGATGTGGAAAAAAATAGCACTAGTTTAGACACAATATGATGATCGAGCCATATGACATATATAATCAGTCAAAATCCAGTAGTTGCTAACCCGCCAAGATTTAAATTTTGGCCAAGGATTAGGAAGCCAATGGTGGATCCTATGATGACAACAAGAGGATTAAAAGCAGTCACAAAGACAACACTCTTTTGCTTGGTCATCATCCCTTGAACGTAGTACGCTATGCTCGATGAGATTATGGCCTATAATAATATCACAATATAAGTATTCTAGTTCCATATATAACTCAAGCTAAGTTATATAATCAGGAAGAAGGACGAACCGCATAAGCAGAGGCGAGAAGGTTCATGTCAAAGCCAATGTTCCATGCAGATAGGTTTGGTTCCATCACAAATGTTACGGCGGTGGACTGTAATGTGCCCATGAAACACACCATCGTCGACAATGAAAGGTGAGATGAGTATCTCTTCAACGTATCCGCCTAAAGAAATAAATAAAATATTGTCCTAATTCGTTAGAAAACTGGCTTTTTTAGATATATTTATATGATCCCAACTCTAGATCATAATCCTTAGATATAGTTTAGAAAAGGTTTCCAAGAGTTAAGAGATCAGTCGATGTAAAATTTAAAGATTAAATTTTTTGACTTTTATATGTATTAAAAATAAAAGAGAAGAAAATATTTTAGTAGTACAAGTGTACAAGGCTGATAATTGTTATTTAAAAATAGTGCACACTACAACTTGTATTTAATTTATCTAAAAAGTTTCATATATAAAGAAAATTTAGATTATTTTCCATTTGTGTGTGTTATCCCAAGAAATCTAATTAAGCACCTGAAGAACGAAGAAGGAAGCCCAAGAAAATGAGGCGACAAGGAGGAAGACAGTGGCTTTGAGGTAGTCCTCGCCGACCGGCGACGAAGCATCGCCGAAGAGGTGAGATCGGAGAAAGTTGATTACAGGAGTTTTGAATAAAATCATCAACATGGTTCCAGCCACCATCACTAATGTCCCCACCACTTTTGCTTGGAATCTTACTTTTCTCATCTCCACCTTCTCCATCCTATTTTTTTCACAAAAACATTTAAATCACACATCATCATCGACGTGCCATATTGAATAAATTTACCTATTATATACCCTTATATATAATTAATTATAAAGTTGTGCTTTAAATTTAGGTACCAAAAAAAAAAGTTTTAAGTACCTGCAAACTATGGAAATGATAAAGGTCAAAGCAGGCACGATGTTGGTGATGGCGCCGGCAAAAGTTGGTGAAGTAAGTTTAAGACCGGCGTAGTATAGGTTTTGATCGATCAGAGGCCTGTTGTAAGTAATTTAGTAAAAAAATTATAACATTTTCATATACATCAAGTGAATGTTTTTGAAAATGAATAATTCAAATTAAAGAAGACTAACCCGAGAAGAGCAAGAACAAAAATTTGCATGAATATTGGAAATGTCATCTTCGGCCTCACTTTCCTACACCACCCGAATAAATATAAAGTTGTTATTTAAATGTTTGTATTCGGTGAGAACCATAGAACATTGTACATTTTTAGACAAAGATATAATTAATATATTACCTCTCGGAGAGAAGAGCAAAAGGTGCAATAGCGGCGGTGGCAAAGGCGTTACGATAAGCCACAAGGACGTAATGGCTCATGCCCCGGTCTAGCGATACCTTGGTGACGAGGTTCATGCCGGCGTATCCGAATTGAAGACAGACCATTGCAAAGTAGGGTTTGGCTGATTCCGACATCTTTAACCCCATATCAAAAAATTTCTTTCTTTAAAAAATAAGTATTTTATTTCTGGATAAGCGAAAGGAATTAGGAATAGAGAGGAAACACCACTTGTGGGGGCTTGTGCTCTTCCTACGAACAAAATGGTGAGATGTTCTTTGTGTTTATATAGAGCACCTTATTCGGTTGAGTTCGAATGCCCTTTTGTTTTTTTTCCCTGATAATAATTAATTTATTATTATTATTCTTAGTGACGTTGGCATTTATTATTCCGTTTTTGATTCCGTAAGAATTGTCTTCATTATTTTTCCTTTTTGAAAAATCAGATCAAATATGTCTAATAACACGAAATAACACTACTAATATAGTGAAATCCCAGTAAATTTAACATTTTCAGTTTTTAACATTTGACATATTCATTTTAATATATACATGATCAATACTAAACTAAAACCGAATTAAACCAATCAAAATGGAAATAATAAATGCGTACATAATGATCAGTGAACACTGAACACAGGATTCTTCCAATCCTATAATTACAAGTGTGACGATGGAATTTTAGGGAAAGCAAAACACGAAACACAAGTGGACGGAGTGAATTACAAGTGGCCGCAGAAATAAAGTGGGACCCAAGCTTACGTTGTTTGTGGGACCCGTAGAGGAAATAATGTCTGTAATGTTGTAAAATGCTCAAGGAGAGTGGATTGGTTTTGTGGGAGCAGTAACGACATCCATAGGGATGTGATTATTGAAGTCGTCCTGTGAATACTGCTGATGCAATCAACAGAAACAGAAACACACAAAGAAATAAAGTGGATCAGTATTTCAACGCAAACATAAACGCTAAGAAATAATATGGTTTATACATGTATATATACACACTATAAGTCTAAAACATTTGAATTTGTGTGTGTGTGTGTGTTTTTAACTTAATTATCACTAATTAAACCCATTTGTTAGAGATAACTTGGGAAATCAAACCAATGTTTGATGCAACGTCTCCTTTCCTTTCTCAGTCATATCGCCAATACCATTTGCTTTAATTTAGCATCTTACAAAGATTTTAGATTTTGAAACATAAAAATAGAACTAGACGAACAATTATCTCATGCCTATGTGTATATATGTATATAACGAGTTCGTGTATATATATTTATCCCCACACCATCGGTTACTAAAAGTGTCGAAAACAAGATAGTAATTAAGTACAATCTCTAATTAATAATAAAATAATTAGCAACACTGAACATTTTTTATTAAAAAATTATATTGAATTAAAGATCAACAAATCTCACTAATTAATTTATTGCGATATGCTTTTGTTAAAAGAATTGCGCTACTTCTGTATGTTGCAAATGCTTTATTTAATAAATAAAAAAGATTAAAATAAAATCAAGTTGGGCATGACCCATTACCTTCTCTAGAATATGCATTAACATCACTTACGTAAGAGGATTGGATACTTTACAAAGTTGGGGAAGATTTTTTCAAAGCTCATCTCTTAAAATCAATTTGATGTTAGAGTAATTTAACCATATCATATGCGAGGTTAAGAAGAATTTGAAACATATAGAAATTAACCATCCATATGATATGATTATTTTATAGTTTAACTAAACTAGGTCCAATAACGAGGAATTAGATCTCGATTATGCATAATTTAATATCTTAAATTCTAATTTTCCATAGCATTGCATTCATCAACTAGACAACTACCACCTACGGACGTAGATGGCTACACATAAAATTTTGAACTACTAACATATAATACGACGATAACGATAACAACATTTTTTTAATTTGTTTTATAGTTGCTAACGACGAGCGATATCGATTAAATCTTGCTTGTTTCACCGTAGTTAGTTCAGTGACGATGTAATATAATAAATTTTAGTGACTGACTTAAAAAATTACTAGAAAGAATTAGCATTTTATGTTTTAAATCATTGATTAGTCGTTGGTCATTGCCATCGATTGTAAACAATTCAAATTACGAACCGAATTATTTTTTGGATACTGCATCAGTGGGTCAACATCTTAACGAATCTTTTAAATTTATTGTATATAAAAGAAAAAAAATAATTTGTGTTTTAATAATATGTTAAAAATAATTTAAATTTAAATTACATAAAATAAAAAAATAGTAAAATGTAAATCGTTAATGTTGAAATAAACTAATAATGCATTACATCAACTAATATTGGTTATTGTTACCACTATAAAATTTATTTTTTAAGCAACATAGTAAACTATTTATCAAATTTTAAAAATTAGAAATAACAGAATTTATCCAAAATATTATATATAATAAAATTAGAAAATTTAGCCAATATTTTTATACACGATCGGTTCAACCAATAATACTGAATCATCGGTTTTACCAGATTTGCCAAATTTTACCAGATTTACCAGATTTTACCAAATTTGCCGGATTTTACCAGATTTGTTGGGTTTTACCATATTTTTCCGTATTTTTTCTAAATTTATAACTAATGGATTTTAATAATAAATTTGAACCGGTGTGGTGATCGGACCACCGGACTTACCAGTCTGTTTGCAGATCCGGATCGAATCTGAAATCATTGTTTATAAAACGAATACAATTTAGTTAGTGGTTATAGTCTTAAAAACTATTGTTTAACTCTCATTTTATGCCATATAAAACTTGGACACCATCTATAATTTGATTGATAGATATATATAAATTTAAATAAGAATAAGAAATATATTTTGTTATTTGTATCTGTCGTGTATGTGTCAAGGTCACTGTTCCAAATGCTTTGACATATATCGATTCGAATATATTCTGGCTTAGAAATTTGGGATTATATGCTTCCAAATTCATGGGGTGAGTTGATCCATGGGAACAAAACATGGTACTTTATGGAGATGCTAATTAAATCCTCGATTATAAAACTGGTGTAGTAGATCAGATTAGTTAAAAATTAGATAGACAAGAAGGATAAAGTGGGAAGAAGAATGTGGGTGCGTTTTTGGGTACGAAAGAGAAATGAAATCCAAATGGGCATCTAATCATATTCCAGCATTTGCAATTCATCTCTACCCACTCATACTTTGGACCGACAATTGTATTTAATGGATTCCTTTGTTGAAATTAACACATATACAACCGACTCAATATTTATATTCCATAAACCAAATATAATTCATAATGTTAAATGAGATGCCCATAAATGAATATCTCCCATTATTCCTTCCATATATATCTGCATGCATGTCGCACAGCCCCCTTCAAAGTATTTTGCAATTCTTGACAATTCCCTCCATAATAGTATGTTGAAAATCTCTAGACCATGCTATTTGGAGGGTATGAAAGAAGGCTTGATCACTCTATCATCAATGCGTTTGATGTTTAATTGTTGTAGTCTCGAGAATCCTGCAAATAGCTATTAATATTTTTTATCGCATATTTAAAATAGAAAACATAAAACTAAAAAAAAAAAATCAAACCAAAACATGGTTTTGTTCTCTTCTTATTGGTTTGTATTTTTCTTACTTTTTCATGTGACATTCTCCTATTTTATAATATTTGATTGAATATATCATTAAGTTAAGACGACTTTCTCGTGTCAAAGATTTCTAAATTGACGAGATAAAGGCTTGCGAAAGATAAAACAAAAGAAATGAAGAGAAAAATAAACTAAAGTTTAGATTCCACCGGCCAAAGCTCTGGAGTACGTAAATGAACAGAAGACGCAAGCAAATTATGGGATTTGGAAAAGCGAAATGGGCCACTATTGCTTCTTCATCTCTCTTTTGTTCGTCTCTTCCTCCGCTCAAAAAGATAGTAACAGTCGTATAAATGATTCAGGGAAAGGTTCACAATGCATGTTGCACGTTTAGAATTTTAGTAAGCTGGGAATATGAATTGTTTTAACATGATTCAACTTGAGTTTCGATCATTTCCAAGTAATAACTTTTCAATTGTAAAACGAATTTGTTTCATTTACATATTCTAATTAATTTCTTTTCTTTCTGTTAGATCGTTTGTTGAAACATTCAAACCGAAGTGAAAAGATAACTTTAAAATCCAATTTTGTTTACCTCGTCTTTCTTGGATATCCGGTATAATAAAACCAATAAGAAAGCTACCGATCTTGTATTGATTGATCATACCAAATAATTAGGTTACGGAACTGTTCAAAATATAGTAACACGAACTGTTGATGATTTGATGGTCAACGATTAAGATCAAACACGAGATTATAACTTTAACTTGATATATATATATATATATCACTTTAAAATGTAAATAGAAACAAGTATATATTATTTACAAAAGTGTTCTAAAAAAGAGAATTGCTTTTATAAATAACAAAGTTTGACTGATACAGAAAAATACAATGCACGGAGATCAATCATAGATAACATTATTCATATGCATTTATATCATCAAAAGTTTTTTTATTATTATTTCATCGTCTTCGCTCTTTTCTGTGACGAAAAACTATTCTTCTTTATTTTTTCTTATTGATAATAAGACATAACAACTTCTAGCTTTTAAAAAATTTAATGCGTAACGTTTCGCTAGCAAAACATTCCCATATTATAGAAAAAGGTGTATGTTCACGCGCTTTTTCTCCATCTTTTTTTTAATTATAATATTATTCTTTTGAAAGAAAAGGAATCGAAGATATGTACCATTGATATTTGTGTTTACCCATGACAAGTTTTAGTATAACATCTCATTTCCAGTGCATTTCTATTTCTATTTTAGATAATCCGATCTTCAGAAATCATATATGTCTAGTAGTCAATACACGTTTTATGCACCCTTGGATTTAAAACAAAATAAGAAATATATGTCTCACACTCGATATCAAAAATTATTTAATTCTCTTTACAATTGAGTTGTGACTTGTGAGATATATGTGGATCGTTAACTTTAGTTCTGATGTTGGAATTATCTATGAATCTAATGGATGATTTGACTAGAAAGATGCACATGCGTGTGTTAAGAAAACACTTCAAAAGCAAAATCTCCATTCTTCATAAAAATGTATTATGGAAACCAATTTGTCCATTTCCTGGGCTAGTTGTAACATCAATTTCTTTACTACTGCAGATAATCGATGAAAAAAGCACACGGATATATCTTTTTAATAAAGTGTTTTGGTCAAATGATCTTTTAAAAACATAAAATACAGAAACATTTATGACTCTTTTGTAAGTGCCCAATAATTTGATGAAAAAAATGTTCAATAATTTGGGCAAGATGATGATAGGCAAGTTTAAAACGTTCAAATATATTAAAAGGTTTATTTTTTTTGGGACTAAAATAGATTTTTTGGTTCCTTATCTAAAATATTTAAGTATTTATGAATCGGGGTAAAATGGTAGTCTAGACCGTTCGTATGCCTCCACATCATTAGGTCTGCTCTTAAGAGTTATAATTTCGTTTACGAATCACGTCGTTGTTGATAAACGAGTAAAACTTGTTAAAAACTTGCATGTGTATGTTGAAAATGCATGCTCCTAATATAAGGTGGTTTTAAGAGTTCTATTATCAAATCGCACCTAGAAAAGCAATGTTTAAGTTAAGATTCTAAAATATATTTTAAAATATCCAATAATTTAGTTTTTGTCTTCAACTACAATAATTTAAGTTTTTTCCTACACGTGTTTATTTTATCTGTGCATACACTTTTTTAAACCAAATTTTTTTGATATTAAAATACACCAATATTACATATTCTGATCATTTATTTGTTTTTTTCTTTTAAAAGTTTTAGATAAAGTCTAACCTGATTGAGCTATGTCTAGGTAACAAATAGTATATGAAATGGCATCGATTTAAATCATTTGATGGCATATAAAGACATAAAATTTATGTGGGCTTTATGTGTAAGTCATTGCTTGGGTATACATTATATGGACTTGAAACAAATTGTAACCCAATAACAAATCGATCACTTTGTTTTTGGGGAGATGGGGAGGATGAAGAGTGTTTGGGGAGAGAGTGTGATCGGTTTTATCCCAAGAGATGGATTGATCCTTAAAAGTGAAACGCAGGACCAAGGATCTGTTTGTATTATGGGCTGGATGTAATGTAAGATATTTGGGGCCTGGAAGTAATTATTCACAAATAAATGGGTCCCCAAAATAAATTGATTCTTTAATGATTGATATCAAATGAGTGTTCTCAATTTTTCTGGTTCAGTTCAATTTGATTAATACCCACCACTACTAACTCTTGCCTGGTGTAAAACGAAAGACGATGAAAATGAAGCTAAAAAGGTATTGAAAGAAAAGGACAAGAAATAGAGCTTCTTCATCTTCCTTCTCCTTCTCCCTCTCTTAATCTTCTTCAACCGTTCTTCATCTGACTTCGGTTTCAAGTCATACCCAATCGTCGGAAGCTTACCTGGTCTAGTGAAAAACCGTCACCGATTCCTCGACTGGACGGTAGAAACTCTGTCCCGATGCCCAACACAGACGGCGACTTTCCGGCGACCATGTAAACAACATTTCTTCATGACGGCTAATCCAGCGAACGTCGACTACATGCTCAAGACGAAATTCGAGAGTTTCCCTAAAGGCGAACGGTTCATCTTGCTTCTTGAAGATTTTCTCGGCCGAGGGATTTTTAACTCCGACGGCGAGATGTGTTGGAAACAGAGGAAGACGGCGAGCTACGAATTCAGTATAAGTCACTCCGTGACTTCGTTATGACCAACGTCACCGTTGAAATCAACCCTAGGTTATATTAAGTTTCACTTTCCATTTCAGTTTCATTACAAATTTGTTCCTGAGATGTTATCTTTTCAGGCTTGTTCCGGTGTTAGTAGAAGCCGAGACCACCGGAAAATTGATAGACCTTCAAGACATATTGGAAAGATTTGCGTTCGGCAACATCTGCAAATTAGCCTTCAACGTTGATTCCGCCTGCCTCGTCGACGACGGAGCTACCGGTGTAGTGTTCATGCGTGCCTTAACATTAAAACGAAACTTAACATAGGTTCAGAGAGACTTCTTGACCGTCCATACATTCGCAGACGAGATCGTGCGTAATAGGATTGTCAAGGAAGATCAAGTGACTACAAGGAGGATCTACTTTCTCGTTGCTCCGTGACATTATTATAAGTTTCATTCTCGCGGGACGAGACACAACATCCTCTGCTTTGAGTTGGTTCTTCTGGTTACTCTCTATACATCCAGAGGTGGACATACGATTCTTGAAGAGCTTAACTCGATTGGAGCACGAACAGGGAATCGAATCGGGGAAGTTTACGGGTTTGAAGATCTGAAACTGATGAATTATATGCACACAGCTATAACAGAATCTTTAAGATTGTATCCACCTGTGCCAGTGGATACAATGAGTTGTGTTGAGGAAAATATATTGCCTGATGGGACATTTGTAGGGAAAGATTGGGGAATAACCTATAACGCGTATGTGATGGGGAGGATGGAGAGTATTTGGGGCAAAGATTGTGATCGGTTTGATCCCGAGAGGTGGATTGATGAAACAAGTGGTGGTTTTAGAGGTGAGAATCCTTATAAGTTTCCGGTGATTCACGCAGGACCAAGGATGTGTTTAGGGAAGGAAATGGCTTATATTCAGATGAAATCGATAGTGGCGGCGGTTTTAGAGAGGTTTGTTGTGGAGGTTCCGAGGAAGGAGCGTCCTGAGATTCTCTTGTCGGTGACACTTAGGATCAGAGGAGGTTTATTTGCGAAGGTACATGAGAGATCTTGTGTTACTTGTTGTAGAAGCAACCGTTGGTTTGCTCTTCTCATATCTTTTAATGTCCATATTTTACTGTAATAAACACGTTTTTAGTGGATAATCGAAATACAATCTTGGCGTAGGAGAAGTGTGACCACAATGGTTGCATTGAACTTGTCAAACGCTCGGTATAATTTATACATTTCAAGTTTTACTTTCATTTGTGCGTGCATTCGTGAGAGGTGTGTGAGCTTTCTTCTTGGCTATATAATTGGTCTCCCTTCGGTTCTGTCCTCTCAGATATTGGCATAATAGATTCAAGACTTATGGCAAATCAAAATGGAAGCTGAGCTTTCTTAATTTGCTTAACCGAAACAGAGGACCATACCACTTGGAGAATCAATGGTAATTAACTAACTTTGTTTCTCTGCGGGAAGACTCTGCTTGTGATTGGAATAAGATAGTTTGGTTGAAAGGGTCTGAGAGTACCTAAACTATCTCTCCCCTTCAAACAACTACATTAAGAGCTGATATATATAATTAGTGTTTATCGTTTTTTTCTTTATAATTCATCAAGTTTTTGAAGTTTAATATCCAACTTGGTTGGGTATTTTATCTACTAAAATTATAAATTCATCAAGGACAAACATAAAGAAAAAACGAAGATTCCACTAAGAGAAATTTATAATTGTTGAAAAATTGAAAATTATTTTTTTCGCCCAAAAAAAAAATCATTTGTTATCAGAAAACTATGCATTATCAAATAATTATGTAATAAAATGATAGGGTTTAAAACTGAAATAGAAACCTATTCCTGAAAAATATCAGAAAATAGAAACTTATAAACTGAATAATTATGTAAGTTCCTGCTAAGAAAACTGCCCACATATCAGTGTGTCCGGTCCGGTTACACATGTCTTTCTCAAACGAGCGATCCCACCGGTCATACCGATTTTAACCCTAAATTAATAAAATCTCAGGCTTTGGATAGTAAACAGTGAGAACCAAAGCAACTGGACCATCTCTTTCTCCTTCATCGGGCGACCACGTCTTCTTCCTTGGCTTTCTTTGTCGCAATCAGATTCTTACCAAATTACAATTTTGAGTTTCCATTCCCTACTAATTGGAGCTCGAAGCCTCTTCCTTCTCTATATCGGTTAGATCTTTAGCTCGATTATGTTGTAGTTTTGTAGATGATGATCATATTACATTTCATTTCCATTCTCTACTTTAGAGATTTCGTGTATTGAGCTATGATCTGAGAAATGCAGAAATCTCATTGCGATAGGGTTTTTAGATTCGTTCATGATTCGTTGATTGTGGATCCTATTTCCTGTCATTTTTTTATTTGGTTACCAATCTGGCTGAATTGTTTGAGTTTGTTCCAATTTTGGATATTTTTTTATGTTGCTGTGCTCAGGTTCCTGATTCTGTGATTTTTTCTTTAATCACTTCCCCTTTTGGCTCATGGAATCTTCAAAGATGATTTTTTTCCCAGTTTTGGCTCATCGCTTCCTCTCCTTGTTTTTGCTGATAAGCTATTTACTCACCTTTGATTGATTGTTATGCTTGTCGATAAATCTCGTCAAAATTTTGGATTTTCAGAGATGGTTTCAGCTACTGCTATTTGTTTCACTTACATGCTTCTTGAGTAGTTACTACATCAAATAGCTTTGAAGACGATATTATAGCATCATGCCATCATTTGCTTGTTGCATTTGATTGATTGGTTTATTCTTAACCTTCGCTTCTTATTTTTTTCCCTTGGAAATGCTTTTTTCTGTCAGACTGATGGAGGCTAAGCCAAAAAGGAGGACTGTTACAGAGAATGGAGATACAGGGGAGGATTTAGTTCTTGCAACATTGATTGGAAATGGGGATGATGTGGGTCCTCTTGTTAGGCATGCTTTTGAAATGGGGCGGCCTGAACCTCTCGTTCATCAGCTCAAAAATGTGGCGAGGAAGAAGGAAGCTGAAATCGAGGATCTATGCAAGACCCACTACGAAGAATTCATTGTTGCAGTTGATGAGCTCCGTGGTGTGCTAGTTGATGCTGAAGAGCTAAAGAGTGACCTTGCAAGTGACAATTTTCGCTTGCAAGAGGTGGG
Source organism: Cardamine chenopodiifolia (assembly GCA_963922655.1). Classification (NCBI taxonomy): domain Eukaryota; kingdom Viridiplantae; phylum Streptophyta; class Magnoliopsida; order Brassicales; family Brassicaceae; genus Cardamine; species Cardamine chenopodiifolia. The sequence continues at coordinate 16,057,984 of OZ000463.1, forward strand.
TAGTGCCTTATTGGTAAAGCTGGAAGAGCTTCTCGAGTCTTATGCAGTCAAGAAGAATGTGACTGAAGCTATTAAAATGTCAAAGATCTGCGTTCAAGCACTAGAGCTGTGTGTTAAATGTAACAGTTTCATATCTGAAGGCCAGTTTTACCATGCCTTGAAGACCATGGATTTGATTGAGAAGAACTACCTGAAGCTTATCCCACTTAAGGTTCTAAAGTTGGTAATAGAGAGAAGAATTCCAGTGATCAAGTCATACATTGAGAAAAAGGTGTGCAGCCAATTTAATGAATGGCTTGTTCACATTAGGAGCTCCTCCAAAAATATTGGCCAGACTGCTATTGGCCTCACCGCTTCAGCTCGCCAGAGGGAAGAAGAAATGCTGGAACGCCAGAGGAAAGCAGAGGAACAAAACACAGGAGGGTTGGGAGAATTGGCTTACACTTTAGATGTTGAAGACTTGGAACAAGATTCTGTTTTACAGTTTGATCTGACACCTCTGTATCGAGCATATCACATCCACACTATTCTTGGAGTCCCAGAACGATTCCGTGACTATTACTATGAGAATAGGCTACTACAGCTCAAGTCAGATCTGCAGATCTCCTATTCACAGCCATTTGTGGAATCATACCAAACATTTCTCGCTCAGATTGCAGGATATTTTATTGTGGAGGATCGGGTGATTAGGACAGCTGGAGATTTCTTGTTGGCTGATCAAGTTGAGACAATGTGGGAAACAGCCATTGCCAAAATTGTATCGGTATTGGAAAACCAGTTTGTCAGAATGGATTCTCCTACTCATCTGCTTTTGGTAAAAGATTATGTAACTCTCCTTGGCACAACCCTTAGAAAGTATGGTTATGAAGTGGGTCCAGTTCTTGACGCCCTTGACAAAAGCCGAGATAAATATCACGAGCTTCTTCTTGAAGAGTGTCGAAAACAAATTGTGACTGCTATTACAGAAGACACTTATCAGCAGATGGTAATCAAGAAGGAAGCCGACTATGAAAACAATGTCTTGTCGTTTAATCTTCAGACCTCAGACATTATGCCGGCTTTCACATACATTGCACCCTTCTCTTCTATGGTGCCTGATGTTTGCCGCATCATCAGGTCATACATAAAAGGATCTGTTGATTACTTGTCCTATGGAGTGAACACTAACTTCTTCAGTGTTCTGAGGAAGTATCTCGACAAAATCTTGATTGATGTATTAAACGAAGTTATCCTCGAGACGATTAGCAACAGTTCAATTGGTGTATCTCAAGCTATGCAAATTGCAGCGAACATAGCTTTCCTCGAAAAGGCCAGCGACTATTTTCTCCGTCATGCAGCTCAACTTTGTGGCATCCCAAGCCGATCAGTTGAGAGGCCCCAAGCTAGTTTAGCTGCAAAGGTTGTCCTCAAAACATCAAGAGACGCAGCCTATCTTGCTTTGTTGAATGTGGTTAACACCAAGTTGGACGAGTTCATGAAGCTAACAGAAAATGTTAACTGGACTACAGAGGACATGCCACAAGGACCGCACGAGTACATAAACGAGGTTGTTATATACCTCGAGACTGTTATGTCAACAGCACAACAGATCCTCCCAATGGATGCTTTATACAAAGTTGGAGTTGGGGCTCTCGAGCATATCTCAAACTCCATTGTCTCTACATTCCTCAACGATAGCATCAAGAGATTCAACGGTAATGCAGTCTCGGCCATTAACCATGACTTGAGAGTGATAGAAAACTTTGCTGATGAGAGATATCACTCAAGTGGGTTAAACGAGATCTACAAAGAAGGAAGCTTTAGAAGCTATCTGGTCGAAGCTAGGCAGCTGATAAACCTATTGTCGAGTAGCCAGCCCGAGAACTTCATGAACCCAGTGATTAGAGAGAGGAACTACAACACTTTGGATTACAAGAAAGTGGCTACAATCTGCGAGAAGTTTAAGGATTCTGCAGATGGGATATTCGGAAGCCTTGCAAATAGAAACACAAAGCTGACAGCTAAGAAGAAATCCATGGACATGCTCAAGAAGAGACTCAAGGAATTTAACTGATTCTCTATAAACCCTAGTAGGTCCTGACCTCCCACTCACATCATCATCATCAGCATCAGCATCATCATCATCATCATTTAGCTTTACTGTTCCCTCTAATTTTGTTTTTTGTCCTCCTTCTTTTCTCTGTTTCTGTTCTATGACCCAATTTATTAATCAATTTCAGTTATGTCCTAATCGACAAAAAATCATCTTTATGGCTCAGGATTAGCCTTGTGTTGAATGGATTCCTAATAATCTTAGTTAAAGAGAAAAAAGATACTTGTAGCTTTAGATTCTAATTTGACAAAATTTGCTTAGAAGCATGGATTGGAGTGGAGAGTACTTTCGCATTTTCTCTAATAAGTTATGCCATAGAAAAATTGTGTGGACCGAAGACTCCTTTTGTCTTCCAACTTTGCCTTATCCAAATGACACCAAAACCTGAAAACTTTCAACCTCTCAAAAAAAAAAAATCCAAACTTCAGCTTTGTATTCCGACAAAAATGGCGACTGCGTCTTTAGTTCCGACATCTAAAATCTTTCCTGTCTCTTCGAAATGCCCAGCTTCGACTAAAGCAAGGACCGGCGTCATTGTTGCATCGTCACAACAACAACAACAACCAAGAAGGAGAGAGTTACTGCTGAAATCGGCGGTAGCGATTCCGGCGATTCTGCAATTGAAGGAAGCTCCAATATCGGAGGCTCGTGAGGTGGAAGTTGGATCTTACTTACCTCCATCTCCGTCTGATCCTTCCTTCGTCCTCTTCAAAGCCAAACCTTCCGATACTCCTGCTCTCCGCGCAGGTGATGCCTAATCCCATTCTCCTTCTTTATGTTCTGCATTGCCCGTTAGCGTAATGAATTTGATTTAACTTCGTTTTGATTATCATAGTTATGATTATCGTTCCAAACCAGTTTAGTTGCGTAATCTGGTTAGTGTTGGTGAAAGGGTAGCTTTGGATCTTTGTTATGTATCATCGGAAAATGCTCTGTTTTCTCTGCCTTATTAGGCTTAAGTTAGGGATTGGTTTATAACTTTTTAAATTAATGATCTTTGAAATCTAGTCTGGTTGCAGGAAATGTTCAGCCCTATCAGTTTGTTTTACCGCCAAATTGGAAACAGTTGCGGATAGCCAACATTTTGTCAGGTAATTACTGCCAACCGAAATGTGCAGAGCCATGGATCGAAGTGAAGTTCGAGAACGAGAAGCAAGGGAAAGTTCAAGTAGTCGCATCTCCTTTGATCCGCTTAACCAACAAACCAAATGCAACCATTGAAGACATCGGTGAGCCCAAGAGAGTGATTGCGTCTCTTGGTCCCTTTGTCACCGGAAACTCTTATGACTCTGATGAACTTCTGGAGACTTCAATTGAAAAGATTGGAGATCAAACGGTAAATGATGAAATGACACTACAAGTAGCTGCTTCTCTGACCAACCAATCATTGAGTAAAGTTTCTGATCATTTTTTTGGTTTATGTCTTCTTATGTTATTATGACAGTACTATAAGTACGTGTTGGAGACACCATTTGCGCTCACGGGAAGCCGCAATCTTGCAAAAGCGACAGCAAAGGGAAACACAGTGGTTCTGTTTGTTGTGAGTGCTACTGAAAAGCAATGGCAGAGCTCACAGAAGACTCTTCAAGCCATTCTTGATTCTTTTCAACTGTAAATCCTGAGTTATTTTTATGACTCTGGACTCGAGAAACTAGAGAGCAAACAGTTTGTGTGAAGGGAGTGTCTTTGTGTAGTACAATTAACTCGGGTTCTTTTCTACTGTAAATTCGAGTTATGACTTGAGACGGATCTCAGTAATTTTTTGCTCACTATGTCTTTGCTCTAAGGAATAAGCATGGTTGTATAACTTACTCTGGGTTATTAAAGATTACAGGGTTAGGATTTCTATATCTCGATTCAAAAAACAAACTGCCGTACAAGATGCTACTTTGATTCTACACATTGTGTGAAGTCTCCCTTCTTATGGTTTCTACATACAGAGCAAGTCAAGTGGTCACGAGATGAGGGACTTCTGGTCTTGGAAGAACGCAGGAGTACGTTACATACTTCGCACCATCCACAAACACGACTATGAAAACTCGGGACAGTGATTTTGTTCCTCCCATCATCTCATTGATGTCTCCATCACTGCCTTCTCTGGGATCAACAAGCACAGATACAACCATTGATGGGGCAGGCTTGGTGTCTCGGAAGCTCTCTTTGCTAGAGCTGTTATGATCTTTGGTTAGATTAAAATCAGATACTGGAAGACCACCACGAAGGATTCTTCTGTTCTTTTTCCCCTTGTGTATATCAGTGGTGTTCTTAGACTGTTGAGGAGGTGGAGAAGCAGGAATGATGGCTCCTAATGTTGAGGAGACATCAAACTGAAACACTTTGGTGCACATCCCCGAACTGAACGCTGGCCCTATCAGTGGATACATTTAACGAAAAATGGGTGTTATGATATGCAAATGCAAACGATTCAATTCACTATTCTAGCAGGTACAACTGGTAGAGAGGATTAGCATTCCTACATCATCATATCAAGTGTAGAATTAGTCACAAAGAAACTTGTGAATACCTGAAACACCTTCACGAAACCATTGCTGCATTTTACCATTGGCTTTTGTTGATTTCAGTTGGTCTTTCAAAGTATCACAAGAGCCAGAAGATGACAGGGCTTTCTGCGTTTCGCTTTCGCTATAGAGGTGCTCAGACATATCCCCAGTCCTTGTGGAATCAAATAAAGGCAATGCAGGAGAAATAATACCTTTAGTAGTAGTTGCTACACTGCTTCTCGCTTTCTCGTTTGCCAAAACAGAATGAATAATTAAATTTCCATCGATCTTCACAAGCTTTTCATTCCTCGACACAAAAAGCGATGCAACTAGAGGTTCACTACTATTTCGAGGAGGCACCAGGTTCTCTGTTGCAGATACGTTTCTTCCCACTACTTGATCAGAATCTCTCCCACAATGTGCTCTATTACTATTAACATCCAAAACTCTTCCTCTAGACTGATCATATACTCGGTAAGTAACATAGTTAGACTTATACTCGCCATAGCTAATGTTAACTATGGGAGCCAATACACAAAACAAAAATAGGCAAAGCAGAAGACCAAGAACACTAACACTAGCAACCTTCCTGGTCATCTTCACCTTGGCCACAGATTGTTGTGGCTTCAACCTAGGAATAGGAAGCAAAGGCACTTGAGAACCTTGCGGTTTAACCATATACGCCGGATACGGCATCCATGGATAAGCCATTGGATACGGTGGATGACGTGGCCAACACATACCACTTCCGGGGCCCACCTGCTGCCTCAAAGTGGCATTCTCAGCCATGAAATAAGACATCTTACTGTTTAATTCCGTTATAGTGGACTTCATATTCTTAACTTTATCTTCTAGCTCCTCCATGTATTGTTTCTTCCTCTGTCTTGAAAGCTGAGCACTTTCACGGTTTCTAATCAGTCTCACGTTCCTCTTCTCATTATCTTCTTCACCACCACTTGCAACAACATATTGATCCAATCTCCTGTACTTATTGTTCCTAGATTCGTCGATCGTATCTTCTTCAGTCACTTTTTTCCTCTTCGTGATTGATGTCGTAGTAGGTTCTTCCTCCACCTTAAGCTTCGGATCGACCACCATTTTTTCTAATAGAAGTGACGTAGACGCATTTGTAACTCCCAAGATATCAGAGACGCAATTCGCCGACTCTTTAGTCGATAAACTCAAGCTCTGAGCAGTACCGGAGCAATCAGAATCCCTAGGCGATTCCCGATTACAGTAGCGTGAAGTAGATAACACGCCATCTGCATTCTTATCCACGTCTTTGTTAACACTATCGCCTGAACTTCCCGACGCCGACGTATAATCACTGGACATCTCCAAGTTAGTAGCTTCAGCAGGGATGAAGAACGATTCGTTCTCAGAGGGAAAGTAGTGGTCTTCTACACTGTCTAAATTCAACTGGAAGTCTCTGTCTCCGTCGCCGTCAATCATAAACCTCATATCGGAGGACGAGTTTCCAAGTAGAGCCTGATCAGAGCTAGAATTGCTGAAATTATCAAAGGAAGGAGGAGGGATCGTGATGGAATCGAATTCAGAAGTGAAACTAAGATAAGTGTCAAGAGTTTCCTCCACAACTGGTTCCGCCATTGTTGGGAAGCTTAAAGGTTTAGTGTTACTAAATTTGGGGAAGAAGAAGAAGGAGAAGGTTTTATAAGAGCAAAGGACGTTAGTCTCCTTCTTCTCCCACTTTGGCGCGTGAATTTCACTCAAGATCGGATTGTTGGATTGTATGAGCGATTGTAGTAGACGCGCCATAAGAGGAGCGTGGAGAGATTGGAGTCCACATTCTAGCACGTTGACTGCATTAAGGTTTATATGCTCTTGAACGGCTTTTTTTATTTGGGTCTAAATAGTAAATACTCTGACTCTTTCTCTCAAAATAAATCTATCTTTGGATCGATCTTAAAACAAATCTAATCTATTTTATTCAAGCTTTCCAACTTTGCGTTGTTTTGGAGGAGTCTCTTTGCCGTCACGCATGTTCTCCTCTCTTCTAGCATCATTATTATGTTTTACATCTTTTTTTTTTTGATACACTATAAAAATCAGACGACCAAGCATTATTAGAGTTATGTACATTGCCGGGTCTGAGATGGCGGAGGTATAGACAAAATTAAAATGGGGTCTTATAATATAAAATATACTTTATTATATTTAATTTAATTTAATTTATTTATTTATATTTATCTTAATTTATAGAATTTCTGAAAATATTTTACCTATTTTTACACAAAACATTTGAGAAATTCTTCAAAATACCACACTTTCAAGTTTGTTGCCAAAAATACCATCAATAATTTAATGTTCCAAAAATACCACAAAATTTTTGGTTTTTAAAAATACCACAAACACAAAAATTGATTTTATAAAGTTTATAATTAAAATTTTTGGATTTGAGTTAAATATTTTAGATTTAGGATATATTTTTTAGGGGGTATGATTTATGGTTTAAAATCCTAAATCCTAAATCATAAACCATAAAAGCATGAGGTTAATAGATTTGTGTTATATAAGAGAATTGCCATTTAATAAAAAAGATATGTGGCCAAAATAAAAATGTGTGCTAAATGTGGCACAAAACTTTATTTTATACTATTTAAGAGAATTGTCCAAAATATTTTAACTATGTATAAATATATATATTTTATTTATTTGATAAGATATACATTAAATTTCATTCTAACAATATTTCTAATCCTCACCAATAAAAACATCTTAAAAATGAGCCCCACTAAAATAGAGGTTCTAGGCCAGTATTTCATCTAGCTCCATTTAGCATTAGCACAGGCTCTCATGTATCGCCTATAAAAATAGATTTCTGACGGTAAAAATATTCATTAGGAATATAAGATGTAACTTCTGGTTTATATAATAAAATAATCTTATCGAGGACATAATTACAGATATAGATTTATATAGAAATATCACCATAATCTTTGGACTATTACATACAGCTTTTCTTCCCAAAGGGACTATACATATAGTCTATATTTAACCTTAACCAAGAAAAACCAACAAGACCTTATTCATATTAGGCTATATATGTAACCTCTGTTTCGTTCCTTACATTTTAACCATGTTAATAAAGAAGAACCATGGAGTGCTATTGATAACAATTCTTAGCTAATACAAACGCATTGTGTTCTCAACAAGATCCGGAAGAGTCGATATTATAATATGATTGTGACGCCTTCTTTCTTCCTAACAAGTGCCTTCAAGGTCAACATATCTTATACTGTTTCGCTTTAGATCATAATTTAAGACCCATAACATGTCATTGGGTAAGTATATAATGTTGACAAAAACAATCTCACCACCACGAGTAACATCCGAGATGCGCCATTTTTCAAAACCCTCTCTCATAAAAGAAAATATTGGACCATCCTTGTGTCTTCTGATCACCATCCTCTCTAACCCAAATCTTCATGCCCTTCTTGCAACACACGAATCCCAACTTCCCTTTGGTAGTTTATCGAAAATGAAAAGTGATCCATAAGTGTTTTTAGAGCTTCATCATGATAAAATTTCTCAGATTTAACATCAAAACTCATCAATTGAAATATAGAAATAGAATCATCAGATTTGCTAGTCTTTATATAACCCCGCTGATGCAAACCGCACCAAACAATGGAAAGTGAGATCCAACACCTTGGATTGTTTTCAACTGCTTCGACGTGGGATCTTCCAATGTAAAAATTTGACAAGTCTGTGTGAAGAATATCCCACACAGGGAAATAGAAAGAGACTTGACTAATATATAAGGGATATAAGTCAATCCACTTATTGCCAATTGGTTTTGAACTGGAAGTTCACAATCTATTTCGAAAAGAAATTTGATCGATTTGAAATTAATCCTAAAGTGGGATATTGTCGAGATCAATGGTTAGAAAGACTATGATCTCGAGAGGACGTGTGAAGAATATTTCACATCGGAAAGTAGAAAAGAATTTGACTAATATATAAAAAATATGAATCAATCAACTTATAACGAATTGGTTTTCAATTGGAAACCTATAATCTAACCGCCTACTTCATATGGTCTTATGATAGGTACAATACGTTATACTGATTCTTGAGAGGGTCGTATCCGAATAAAACAACTGCTCATGTCCGAGGTTTTCATGATTTTTGGTAAGTAAAAGGACTGTCTTGTGGCAGAATTATATATTGTTACCTCATTACGAGAGTGTGACCAACAACAAATCAAGCCGCGGACGAGAAAAATTATACACATGTTAAATTAAATTATACAGAGGGGAAAATTAGAAGAAAAAAAAACTCATGTATGAGATATTTACTTTCAATTAAAAGGAAAAATATAGTAAAAAGGAGAAAAATATAAACTTTCCTTTCCCACTCGTTTGCTTTGTCTTCCCGAGAGAGAGAGAGAGAGAGAGATAAGATTTGCATTCCTCTTCTCTCTCCCCGTTCTCAATATGCTCAAACTTGGATTCTCCTCTTCTTCTTGATTTCCTTCTTCTCTTTGCTGCGGAGAGAAAAGGAAACAAGGAGCAAGAGAAGCTAGGTAATTGAAGAAGAAAGAATCCAGAACTTTGTAGAAACCGTCGTTGCTGTTATGGGAGATAATGGAGTTAATGTGGATCCTTTTCTGGTTGAGGCTTTGCAGAACCCTCGCCATCGTCTCACGAGTAAGATCCGTTTCCGGCTTGGTTTCGTTTTGTCTGATTCGTGTCGTAAACCCTATTTTCCTGGAATTAGAGCTGATTTTTGTCCTGTAGATAAACAAATTTGAATTCTTGATTGGCAGTTTATTTGAATTTAGCTTAAATCGTGGTTAGGGGTTTCGAGTATCTGTTAGGTTGATAAAAAGCAATTTTTGGGATCAATATGAATTGATTTTGGGTGGGTTAGTGATATCAAAGCTGTAACGTTTGTTGAATTAGTGTGATCCTTGTGTATCAGGAGTGTTACTTCAGATACTGTTCTTCAACTCTGATACTTGTTTGAGTTATATCTGGTTTTGATGAAATACTCTTATCATCAAACTGTTTTTGCTATTGTATCTAAGCCCTTCCCTTTTTTTTCTCTTTGTCAGTTTTGCGCATGGAACTTGATGTTCAAAGGTTCTTGCAGAACCCTGAACAGCAGCAGTTTGAGTTCCAGCATTTTCCTACATCTTATCTTCGTCTCGCAGCCCATCGTGTTGCTAACCATTATGGACTAGCTACAGCGGTTCTTGACAGGGGTGCTGATGGAAATGAAAACATAATCCTTGTGACGAAAACAACAGAGAGCAGATACCCTACTCTTCGGTTGTCTGAAATCCCTGTGGCTAAACCATCAGAAAATGGTAAATTTGGTCAAATGAAAGTTTCAATCAAGACTCGACCTTCTAAAGGATCTGGATATGATGCTGGTGAACTGGAAAAGAAACGTGGTCCTCTTAGAAGTGTTGAAGAGAGGAAAGAAGAGTATGACAGGGCTCGGGAACGCATATTTAGTGGTCTTACAGATCTTAGTTGTGATGATTCAAGTCTTAGCAGAGATGACAATCAAGTGTTGAAGAAGGCCTTCGTTGAGGTAGAGAAAAATTTATGCCTCAGGGAAAGCGGTCCAACATCCAGTGTTGCAATTTTTAGAGACAGAGAAAAAGATCGTTTTGACCCTGACTATGACCGAAACTACAAAAGGTATGCAAAGCTTTTATTAGTTTGCTGGCAAAACGATAACTATCTTAGCGAAGAGTAACATCAGCTTCATACATGATGGTTGATGATAGCTTTGTGTGAAAATACAGGTACAATAGGAGCCTTCCGGTGAATCAGAATTTCATTCTACCACCCTTCAACATTCAACAAATGCAGACACCATACGACGAAATGGGATTCACTGGATATAACCAAATTCCAAGTACTCCTGCTTCCCTTGGCTTCGGGCCACCTTCAACCTCTGTCATGAGTCCCTATGGCGCTACAGTTTTAAACCAGGTTTGGCCTAATGCAGCAATGATGTATGCTCATCCGTATGAGCAGTTCAGGAATGCTTCTCTTCAGGTAAATAACATTTGATTTTTTCCCTTCCTTTACTCTCTTTGAAATTGCGATCATAGAATGAAAGCTTGGGTCTCCTTGTAAAAGGACCATGCGCATAATAACAAATAACAATATTTATTGAACATGTTTAATATTTACGTAATGCATAGCTAAGAACTCTACAAGAGAAATGGATTTTCCAATGGTTAATATATAGTTGTCTGAAAGCAGCTGTAACTTGTTCCTGCAGGCACAGTTCTGCAGTCAACAACCCTTGAGCTTCGACTACATGCAGAACCGCTAGGTGCTTGTCCCTTTTTCAATCTTTACCTCTGTTTACCAATTATGTAGAACCCAGCGACTGTTGTAATGGAAAATTTTGAATTGTAAGAGGAAGATACTCTTTTGTTCCTCGTATGATTATCATACTCTGTCTGTTATGGAAACCAGTAAACTACTTGGTGGATAAAAATAAAATCGGCATTGAAATTCTCTGTTTTGAACCGATGTTTACTGTCATGATGGTGGCTGTAAAAGCTGTTCTTTAGGTTTGCATTGCACGAGATAATAATCAGTCTTCAAAATCTTTACACCATGATACTCATTCTGTTGATCCGTACAAGTTCGTGAGACTCAACAAAAACAATTATGTAATTTGTTTTCTATTGTATAACTTAACAAACGGAATACGTATGCCCATGTTTTTTGGTGGTCTCAACATCTGTTTAAAAACCAATGTGGCCGCGAAGAAACGTTGCAGCGGATTTCAAAGGCGTCCTGGAAATATCATAGCATCAAAGTGAGTAACTTACAACTTCAGATAAACTTGACAGATTGGATAGAGATTTATTACCATAGGTGTCGGCTTTTGATTCCTGGTTGTGTAACCTCCTCATCTCTTTGTGGATCTGTATGGACAAGTCTTTGGAACTTTTCAGACAATTCTTTGTAAGACTGAATCTCTGCTGGTTCTACTTGGCTAATCGCAGCTTTTAAATGTCGCATGCTTATTTCGTCCGTTTCAAGATTCTCCTGATTGATAAAAGAACGTGAGACACTTGCGAATAATTTCAGGCTTTCCGCTGAAAATAAAGACTAGTAAATAATAATGTAAGAAAAAATATAACCTCGAGTTCGGCAATAGCTGCTTCTCTGCATATCAATGATAATGTCAGCTTCTTTTAGACATATATCAGAGTTGCATGGGATTTTACGCAAATGGATTTTCAGTATTGCTTCACGATCAACTTCATTTGGAGGTCCCACATATAGCAAGCGGTCAAAGCGTCTGAAACATTATATAACATATTCGGTTTAAACCAAACGAACTTTCAAATTCCTTGGAAAATCAAAAGAATCAATACGAGGAAGTTAAATACCAGGTCTTCGATCTTGTCAGGCCGATTTGCAGCTGCAATGACGGTAACACCAACTCTTTGATGCAAACCTGAGTTCGACATTTAAGCAATCAGATTGATTGCCATTTTCCTACAATTTGACAACTGTATTTAGATATCAATCCAAAGGGTTGTTGGTACTAACCATCGAGCTCCACACGAAGTTGGCTCATAACTTTGTCTGAAACTGACACCCCATCATTTTCTTTCCCTCTAATGGAGAAGACTATCTATCTCATCGAAAAAGATAATTGAGGGGGCATTAGCTCTTGCCTTTGCAAATAGGGACCTCACAGCCTTCTCGGATTCACCAACCCATTTGCTGAATAGTTCTGGACCTTTGACTGCAAGGAAATTCATCCCGGCTTCAGAAGCTACTGCACGTGCCATAAGGGTCTTGCTATCCAGGAGGACCGAACATCAGTATAATGATCTAAGGGTTTTCTTTCATGCCATTTGATATATGACATAAATAAACTGAATAGATCATCATCTTAAGTAGATCAGAAAACTAGAGAAAATAAGTCAGCATGAGGGAAACAATAATACGAAGAGTTGTAAATAGCTCATCATAAAGTCAGCTTAATTTCCTAGGAGGATAAATCCAAAACGGCCATACCTCTCGCATGGCACTAGGTCTGATTTTGGTCTTAGCTTTTTCAAAATCTTCAAATCCTACACTGGTATGTTCTCCTTCTTTTCAAAGCATCTGTTCAGAGCAAGAGTTACCACTGTTTTGAATATCATCTGCTACTAGGGCTGTCCCATTTATACTAGATGAACACTGAGCCCCTGAAGTCGTGGGTGAAACTGTGATACATGACGATGCCGAATCCAAAGTATCAGATGATATGTCTGTCATATTTGTCGAGGACTCAGAACCTTTACTCTCGCAAGCAGCAAGAGGTGCTTCTTCAAGAGGCAAACTGCTAGAGGAAGTTCTCTGATCAAGATGCCTCCTTAGGCAGACAAAGGCTGCCTCACAACACAATGCAGACAGATCTGCACCAACAAAATCATGTGTTGCCATAGCAAGTTGTTCGACCTGGATGTCTGAAAGTGCATGCCGTATCCCACGGAGAATTGTGTGAAGTATATCGGACCGTTGGGTAGAAGATGGTACACCTATATTATTACGGAAAAAATTGAACATGTATTAAGGAGTAAGAATCTGAACTATATGATGGTCTTATTTCCACAAGGTCCTTGTCTTACCAATTTCAATTTCCCTGTCAAGTCTTCCCGGCTGCCTAAGGGGGGCTCAATGCTATCAGGCCTATTAGTTGCAGCAATAACAACAACGCCATCGCTCCTACTTATTCCATCCATTAAATTCAGTAATGTAGCTACCATTCTCTGAGACAATTCTTCACCTCCTTCTTTCCGAGCAGGAGCAATGGCATCCACGTCATCAATAAACACCTTTACAAAAAACAAAATTATTCACATCGCAAGCAACTGACTTGGTAAGATAAGATATCTACCGTTGGGGTAACAAATGAATAACACTTTCGCCCAAATAAACTCAGTTATGTAACAAAGAGGAAAGGGTAAATTCTAACCACAGCAGGTGTAGCATTGCTAGCAGATCTGAAAACCTCATCTAGAGCTTTCTCGCTTTCGCCCAGATACTGGCTGATAATCTCAGGTCCATTCACAGAGAAAAATCTTACACCAGAATCACAAGCAATGGACCGAGCCAAAGATGTCTTTCCTGTGCCTGGAGGTCCATGAATAAGCACTCCCTTTGTAGGTCGCAAACCAAGACTAAAATGATCATGCCAATTATAAACATACAAATAATTAAAAGGAAAACAAATATCCAAGAAGGTAGCAATATTCACAAAAACTAACAATCAGATGGACTACACCTTGCTACATGACAATGTTCTTATAACTAGTAAAGCATACATATCAGCAGAACGCAAACAGCTTTCATCAGGAAAAAGTGTATAAATACTCAATTTAATGGATAGACAATATTCTCAACCTTCCCAGTGAGTTCAACAAACAGATATAGGAGCGCGACAAGGACTTGGGTGGACCACATAAAAGGACCTTTTATCATAAAAGCATGTTTTCTATTGGAAGTATCAGATGACTTTTTATCAGCCCTTCTGACACAAATTATATAGATTTCTGAGAGAATCGGCACAGCGACAAAATTCCCATATAGCAGGCTACAAGGGTAAAGCCACCAACTTGCACAAATCTGCAGAAGTTTTTTTGAACTTTCATTGCTCAACACCTCTCCTAGATCAATTGAACTTTCATATGAAAGTCGCAGCTTGGCACTGACAACAGAGTCCTCTATGATTGGTGAAGCTGGAGATTTGGGGCGTGGAGAACTAAACTTCTGCAAGTTCGATGGTGTCTTAGGAGTTGAATTCCCATTTCCGTTGAGAACTTTCAAGCTTCTCATTAGAAAGAAAATCGTTTTTAGCTTGTAACATATTCCTGATAGGAGTCAACACTAAACTCAACTCTTTGCAGGCAAGCAGCGATAGATGGTTCACATCATTATTGTGCGATCCACCATTCCCATTGAATTGATCACTTATCGACGGTCTAAAAACAGGATAAACAAAAACAGTCCTTCCTGAAATAGGGCAACCAAGCCCATAGCAAAGACTCAATGAAATACGAACAGTAACCTTCAAAACCTGCAAAAAAAAAAAAATTTAATGTAAGAAGGTTGAAAAAAACAGATCTTAATTAGTCATGAATCTTTACTGATCGGAAGTAAATGCAGATTGAGAGAAAGAGCAGCAAGACAGATTCTTCTGACCTTTGAAGAAGAGAAAACGGTGGCAAGCACAAAATAGTTCCCTGGTTCATCAGCAATGCTACTCTCACAGTCAACTCCATATTCAGCTTTTATCGAGCTGAGCGGGAAGCTGTTCGAAAATCTATTTCCCAGAGCAACTAGTGACACATCATTAGTTCCCCCGAATTTCTCATTCAGCATTTCAAAGCTTAAAAATAATCAAAATTTGCAGCTGAGGAGCTCAAAGCAGAGAAGCTTCAATTAACCGAAACTTCAATGGTCGCTGAGGGAAGCAGCGACCATTGAAGTTTCCGATAGCCAAATCTTAGAGCCTCTAATAGACTGATGCAACATCGACTAATTTTCCGATGATGAAAGATTTTCCGAGAAGATAAGGAAACACAGAGGACGCTTCTTCAATACTGCGCCTAAGTTCGTCTTCGTTGATAAAATCTGTAACTCGACTCGGTGTTGAAGACGCCCGGCTTTTTAGGAGACGTAGGCGTGTTCCGAATTTGATAGCCGTGATGGCGTCCTCGACTGCTTCTTCTTCGAAGGCATCTACAGTTTTTGCTTATACTTCAGAGTAAAAACCAGAACTTTCCGGCGATCGTCGCCGGAGATAGAAAGACAAAAACAAAACCTTCAATTTCTCCAACTTAGGGTGTAATCAACCTTAAGCCCCTTTCTTTTAACTAAATAAGCCCAGGCCCAAATCTTAGCCCTTTAGCCCTTTCTTTTAATTGCAGCCAAAATGTTTGATAAAATGTCTGACAGAAAAAAACTCAAATATCTTTGGACAATTATTATGTTTGGGGCTCGTCTCTGTTTCTTCTTTAGCCACACCAAAAACTGTAAAGTCTTTACTGCTCTAACATGCATACATCACAACTTGAAGTCGGGAACTCGAAAAGTAAAACCCAACAACATCTTCACTTTTTGATTGATAAACTTGATAAACTTGATAAACACAAGGACTTATATCAAAATTATTGAAAGTTTTTAATCATTCGGATAGAGTAATAATGATATAATATAAAAGAAAAACACTAAGCAAATACAATATTCCTTCCAAAAAAACATATTTTATTCTTCTCTTGCAAGAGTTTTTAACCTCATGACTAACAAATTTGGAAAACTCTCATAATTTAATTTTATGATGGAGGGGAAGCACGAAACGGATCCTTGTACTAGGAGATTCCCGGAAAGCTAGAGATCAAGGAAAGAAGTTTTGATATATCACCCATAAATCTAAAACAGAGGTTAAGTTTTGAAGAATACACTTGTTGCAAAAGCTCAGATTTTAGAGAAAACTCTTTACTAATTCAATTCAAAGATGTATGATCCTCTTTATTAGATTTAGAGGACTATTTATAAAAAAAATACTGTCTACTTGAACATAAATCAAGTGAAAGATAAAAGGAAAAACCGAAGAAGAAATAGAAAATTGCAGAGAAGAGAAAATGAAAAAAAGCCTAAAACGTGTGTGACATGATAAGGTTGTGTTGCATCATTTTAGCTTGTGACTGATTGCATCACTTTCATATCTTAAATCTTTAGCTGGATCTTCCCTGAAATAATTGCTTTTTGAGACCTGGAAGATGAACGTTGACAATGTAATGTTCCCAGTCAATGCCTCTGATATCAAAGTCAAACATCTTTCTCTCTTCCATTGACATCTCCTGTATCAGACTACTTGTATTGGTGTCCTCAAACCTGGTATTGACTTATGGGATTAGTAATCTCATAGCGTTTTGCTTGAAATAAAATAACAAGGACTCAAAATATGTATTTACCGAGCTTGAAAAAACATGTAAGGCTCATAGATTCTTGCCAAGGACTCAAAATAGTTTAGCTTCCTCTTTCCCTTCATGCTCAAGCCTCCTCCTTTATTCTTAATCTCTCTTTCTTGTTTTGTTATTGTGTTAGATACAGAGGAGGTGAAACATTTCAAGGAACTGTGGAATTTCATACGCTCTATGTCTATCACTGCTTCTGTCAATGGAGAGTCACACAGATGTTTATAAGAGAGGTCCATCACCTCTCCAAGTCGCAGGGGATTTGCATGAGATGAAGAAGTGACATTGTAAACTTTAAGCTCTGGGACACCACAACCATGCTTTGCCATGGCTGCTATTGTCGCGTTCGCAACCATATCAACAGGTACAATGTCCAATAAAGATTCAGAATCTCCCCAGAAGCCAGAAATCTGGCCTTTGCCATAGGCCATGATTATTGGATCAACCATTCTGTTATTTTTTTAAAATCAAATGAAAATTTTCAGTTAAGACCACAAGCTAGTCTAGTAGTCCCTTGTCTTTGAGAACAATTTTTTTTACCTTATTCCTTGGATCCAGCCAGGGAAAGGCTCTTTGTATGAGCTTTCTATAGCACTAGGCCTTACGATCACTATGGGCAAATCTCCTCGCTTGCTGTGAATTACAGACTCACCCATTGCTTTTGTAAATGTGTAAGTGTTTTCCCAGCCATAGTGTTGAGCTCTGCTTTCTCATAACATAAAATCATATTGCTTTAGATTTTTTGACATAAGAAGTTGCATAAACTAATCTTTCTCGTTTATCCTCCTCACCTTTCAAAACCGAGTTCTTTCAGTTTCTTTGTTTCTTTACTACCACGGAACTTTCTTACAGCTTCTGAAGCTAGTTTCAGCTCGGATTCGATGTTCAAGTCAGAAGTTATGTTTTCTCCAATACAGAGTGGAGTCTCTAGCACGGTCCCCTCTTTCTTACCAGTCACGTAAGCTAATATATCAATAAAACAGATCAGTGTCTGAACTCTGAAACTTTTTCTACCAAAAAAAGACTTATTCTTGGTCAAAAAAAGAACTCATACCAGTTGAAAAATGGAGGAATAGTTTCAGTTTCTTGCATTTCTTTCCAAAGCTTAAGAGCCTACCAGGTCCGAGGGGATTGACACTTAGGGCAGAATCGTACCTGTTTGGTTTGTTTGGATTGAAACCGAAGTCAATCATTTCAATTAGTTTGCACGAAATAAAAACAGAGCAAGAAGAAACAGAAGAAAGACCTGTCGTCAAATGTTGTACGACCACCGCAACTGATAATTACGTCAATCTCCTCACTTATCATGTCTGCTATATCAGGTTCGATCCCGAGATTGTCTTTTCCAATGTCTCCAATTACTGGAATCAACTTGCTCTTCATGAATGCTTCGTAAGAGCTCCCGTGCATTTGCTTCAGAGGCTTGAAGAGATCCGAGCTTATGATCTGTATCGAACAAAAGCAATATCAAGAGTGAAACAAAAACAAAAATAATTGAAAATGAGAACCTAATCATAGAGTCGCTTGTTGGCTGATTCTTGATCTTGGGATCTCATCAGAAGGAAGATCTTCCCAATCTCAGTACTTCCCCTCAACAGTTTCTCAATCAACACTGCAGCAAACAATTTCCTTATCCAAAAATCAGTTTACTTGAACAAGAAGAAAACTCTGATTTAGGGTATTTCATACCTTTAGCAAGAAACCCTGTTGCACCGGTAACGAAATAGCTTTTCCCTTTTAAAAAACGGATGACTCCAATTCCGTCACTGTCTCTACTTGTTTTTGCCTCCGGTATCACTAACGATGTCACATTTTTCAAAGACGTCTCACGAAAACAACACGAAGTTTGGACTCTACGAGTCGTCTGTGGCAAACGACGAGCCAAGTAGTGGTTAAGGTTTCCCCGAGAAAGAGGAGAAGAAGCTAACGCCATCAAATTGCTTGTGGCAAGTAGATTTGTGATTGCCATTTTTAGTTACTAACAAAAATAATAAAAATGAAAGCTATTAAGTTAGTGTTTTTATAAGGGCTTTTGTATGAGGTTATATACAGAGAAAGTTACTTTAAAATTAACGTGGCCAGGTCTTAACTACAGGAAATAAGTGACTTTAATCAAGTGGTTAAACCGTCTAATTCTACGATTTTTTATTAGAATTCGATTTTAGTATATCGCCTTATCCTACAAAATAAGGTTTGTATTGTGAATCGAGCATTGTCAATCCAAATAATATTTAAAAGAATTTAATAAATGAAAATTAAAACATGAGGTGATTGTGTATTATAATCAGTATAATACTGAACGTCACATGTAGCTTTTAAATACATTATCGACCTACAAAGAGAAACATTATAATACTGAAACATTATTGATCATTATAATAACGTCACATGTAGTTGACAGTTATCGATCTAAAAGAAACAAAAAGAGCGTAGCTCAATTTTGTCTTATACTCAGTTTTTCAACCGAATTTATGTCTTTTACCAAATTATGGATCTGAGATTAAGAAGAAACAAATAACACATTATCGATCTAGAAGAAAGTAGCTCAATTGTTGTCTTATACTTACTTTTCTCATCCAACATTATTAATATCTAATATGTTTTTATTGAGAATCTTCGAAGAAAGTATGTTCTGTAACACATCGCCATTTTCACAATGTTTCTACAAATCTTACTATATAAATTTTGATTTTTAAGACTTTTATCAAAAAAATAAAAATGATTTTAAATAAAATTTCGACACATGTTATATTCATATTTAAGTTAATTTAAAAACTAATATTAAACTATGCATCTATTTAAATTAAAGTTTCAAATCAAATATTTAATATGCTAAAAACAAACGAATCAAAATATTATTTTAGTGGTTTGCAAAAAAACTAATGTTTTTAAGTACTTATATAGTTATATGAATTATGAAGTTCTAGATTAAGGGGGTGTATTGAACTAAAAATTTGTGATGATTTGAGTTTAAATGAAATTTGAAAAGATTTGATTGAATTTTGGTAAATTAAGAAATTTGATGAGATTTTGATTTTTGTATTTTTAACTAATAAATCTTCACAAAAAATCCCACCTAAAAATTTCAAATCCAATTTTTAAAATTTTTTCAATAATAATGGATTTGATTGTACATTTTAAAATCACCAATCCAATAACACTGAATTTTAAAAAATATTTTAAAATTAATGTTTCAATAATAGAATTTATCATTTTAACTCAAATCCTGCTAAATACTCAATTCAATACATTTCCATAAAACTCGCGTGAATACGTAGGTTAAAAACAAATTAATTATAGATGTAAATTTCCCATAATGAGTTGTGTATATTTGTGGAATTTTTGAATAGTTTCCCGCGATATAAATTCTGGTTCGTGTATTGGAATCTTTTAAATTTATGTTATGTCTTTTGGGCCGACCCTAAAGCCAGGCTTTTAGCCTTCTAATAAATATAGCCCATGAAAACTTTATTATACCAAAGTGGAATGACGATAAGATTGTACCGTCATCCATGATATTTCATCTCTGTGATTTTGAGTCAAGCAGTTTCAAGTATCAACCTCGATCAAGCAATATGGGCTGTGGACAAGATTGCTAAGTTCTCTCACTCTTTTGCTTCTTATGATCCAAGATTGTAGTGTATACCGTTGGTCGTTGGACCAAGTTGGTTACAGCCGTATGTACTTGAGGCTGATAAACCGATCCGTGTGATCCTAGTTTTTATGTTGAGACAAAAGAATGACGAATTGACGATAATCACAGAAGAACTAGATAACTTGGAACTTTTTTTGTTTCATATATTAATTTTTTCAAGTTTCTTGTTTACAAATTTATATAAACAAGAATTTGTTTTCTAACAGGATTTTCTTTTCTTTTTTGTAAGATTATCAGTTGTTTCTTAATTAAATAAAAAGTTAAAAACTATACATGATTAGTTCATACATACGGAAGTTTTGATGCACTAGTATAGGCAGAACAAACAAAAGAATTTAGAGCAAAAGACAAATAAAAGAGGTTAAGAACAAAAGCATATAAAAATATCCATTCAAATTTTTTTACAAAATGACTTACTCATATAACTCGCTTCAAAAACCCTAGCAAATGAATAATCCTTGTATCGATTTAGATTTTTGTTAAACTTCTGTAACGATATTCATAATTATATATATGTACTTGATAAGAACCCTAAAAACTCTGAAGAATATCACACAGAATCGATTCTTCCAAAGTCATTTACATTGTAAAACCCATTCGAGAAAAACCCAGAAAAACCTGCCGACATCTGAGGCAAAAACATCTCTTCCCCATCCAACGGCTCGTAACAGTCACTGGCTCTACCATCGAACAGATCTTGATCATCAAGAACATGCGGCGCAAGATTCTCCGCCGTATAGGGCGTGCACGGTGGCGGAGAAGTGTTGTTGTCGTCGGAAGGGGAATAGATAGGCTCCGGTTGAAGATCAACGGCGTCTTGGCCGGTAAGCTCTTGTACGAGCTCTCTAAACTTGGAAGCACAAGTTTGGACTCTCATGGGGTTTGATATGTAACGGACTTTGATGGGTTTGTTCGTCTTCTTCTTTTGCTTTGTTGTTTTTCTGGAAACCGGAGATGGTTTTCTCGGGTCTAAGCTTGTGGTGGTGAGAAACGTCGATGATGGTGATGACTCCATGTTAAGTTCCGGTGAGAGAGAGAATCCAGATGTTTATGTCTTTTTTGTTCTTTTTAATTAATCTCTATAGCTTCCAATATATATAAGATTTTCTTTTTGGAAGGAGAGTGGAAATTAATGGGAAGGACGAAGGAGAATCGAAAGAAGAGAGGTTGCGGAGGAAAGGAAACAAACGTAATGAATGACGGCGAGTGTATCTCACTTGCGTTCCTTTTTTTTTTTTTTTCGTCATATCTCACTTGCTTTCTTATAAGAGGAATAACTCAAAATATCTATGTTTGTAGTGTGAAGCGTGTATCCCACGCATGGAAAAATAATCACGTGGTGAGCAAGGCGAGCCGGAGGCGGCTCCATGAGGCATCGTTGAAGCTCCTCCACGTGAATACTGGTCATCTAAAAGATGACGTCTTATCTGGCATCACCGTATATCCTACGAGGTTACGTCACACAACCGGTAATGAAAATGGAAAAACTAGTAGTCTTTGAAAATGCATCGAATCGTTTTTTTCAAGAGTTTTTAGATTACGATATTTGGGCTTCAATATTTATTCTTTTTAGACAGAGAACTAGGAAAGAAAAATTTAATTTTATAAATATCAAAATTTGAATTCGTGAGTGGTTTTGGTTTGCTATATCTATTCGTTTATCAGCGTTAGTTTTATGCGAGTATAATATACGATTAAATAATATTCGTTTACCAGCTGTAATTTTTTATGGTTAAATGCTATGGTATATCTGATACTATTGCAGCTGCGAGCAATTAGTGTTCGTTTGCTTATTGTTGCAATCAAACGCGAGACTGTTAAACAAACAATAACAATAGTATCTATCTATAAGTCGCAAACCTGATAAACGAACATACCCTTTAAATATTTTTAAATGTATCAATAACAATGAATAATCTTCTCTCTTTTTTTTTACTCCAACATGTAAGTATGGTATTTAATGTTCAAACAATTTAATGTTCACACAATTTTGAAAATAAGAGACGCAATTAATTTTCTCCCAAAAGTTATATTTTTACAGATAATTTTGTAGTACGATATTTATAAGTTTTTATAGGTGGTTATTTGAATTAAATTGATTACTTTTCACGTGAACATTAAAACTACAATACAATAGTATCAACTGATATAGAAAGTGGAAACCATTACAGTGTCTACAATTATTATTGTATTATAATTATCAATAATAGTAAACATAAAGGCTAAAGCACACAAAAAAATAGAATTTTGGATGAATTCTTACATTTTTGATTTTACATGTTTACATGTAATGTTAAATTTTTCAAAAAGTTTAAATATTACCTTTTCCAAAATTTGTTTGCAAATTGCTAATTAACTTAAAATTAAATTCACGTTTGTGTTTTCTTTTTACATAAACTTACTGATAAGAAGACAATTTAAAATGTATTGACTAATCTTTTGTTTATTAAAAAAGAATTTTCTAGTAATGCTACGCATTAATATATAGAGAAAATAAGTAGAACCCATAATTATCAATGTACGTTAGTGTTACAAAAGTTAAGATATTAGAAAATAAAAAGAATATTAGTTATGGCAGACATTAAGAAACGAAGGGGAGATGAGGGGTCCACGTGGGCAAGTGGGAAGAAGGCAAGTAGGCAAGTAGCAGCAGTGTGGTCTCACTATCACTGTTAAATCTGTCCTAATCAAAAACAAGTCTTCAATAAGTGTGGGGTCTTTTTCTCCAAAGATGAGTGATTAAGGCTTAATTTACTTGTGATTTACGGGGGATGTATTAATGATACTAAGAGAAAAGAAAGCTTCGATTGATTAAGGCTTTTTTGTAATTATCTTTCGATTTTAAAAAGTCAAAAAGTTCGATTTATGAAAGGAAAAAATAAAGGATTTACCAAAAGTTTAGTCGGCTACAAGAGGATATGGTAATACGATTAAAAGCATCTTTTGTAGATTTTCATTTCAAAGAAAGTCAAGTCACGCACGTAGAGTCCTCTTTCCAGTTCTCCTGACAATCCATTAATTACCACTTTATCTCGTTGTCGAATAAAGTTTTCAGAGTATCACGAACAAATCTTTTCCCCCATACTTTATTGATCTTCCTTAATTAGTTAATTACATAATTCGACTTTTTACAAATTTTTAGTTACACTGGACACATTTTTAATATATAATTAAGAAATTCTGATGTATTAGATCTTAATCTTTCTAAAGTTTGTGAAACATCATTTTAGTTTTAGGGGGGACTCAAACTCGAATCTATGTTAATACTTTGCATTCTTTACATTCTTGTATATTGGTTGAATTATCCGCAATCCATACAGATATTTTTTTGTTTGGTTCAAACACACAAGCATTTTTTTCTGTAAGAAATTGAAGGGTAAATAAAAGTTGTAATAAATAAATAAATATTATACGTGGTGGACTCTGGCGAGAGCAGTGAACACGTGAGTTGACTTCGAAGTAAACGGATTCAAACGACTTTTGCCCTCAGGGTGTAATTTGATTATATCGATGATATAATTATCAAATGTTATAAACAAGACATGTTTTAACAAAACCAAAAACAAAAAAGGTCATGTCCACATTTGACGTCGACAATTTTTAGAAAGTTATTTTTTGACAAAAACAAATTAATAAGTTGCAGAAACTAGTAGAACAAAGTTGAATTTTACAAACCAACATCGTACTATGTTAGTATATTATCAAAATCATATATATAAGCGAGGACTATGACCAATAAAAAATATGTAGAGCTGTTGAACACTATGAGCTGTGTTTTACAAATATACCTTCTTGTTTTACAAATTATGAATCATGAAAAGTCTGTAAACTATTTATGTTCTTTGCCGAAAAAACGTTAAAAATATGATTCGTAAATCTGAATGAAACTCAATTTTTGTCTGTTTTTAAAAATATTCATTCTAAAACAGATAGAAAACTAATCATCCACATTCATTGTATCCATATAATTATATGGATAGCAGCGTTTTAAACTTGTATTATTTGTTATAGTTAACATCATATAGTTATGAAAAAAATTAAGAACGACCATGCTCAGCAGTATTAGACTATTAGTTAATAACAAAGTCTTAAAACTTAATCTTATCATTAGGCCAATACTGCTTAATCTTAATTTATCCATTGCGGCTTAACTCGCCATGTACTTAAAGTAAGGTTTGACTTGCGAGTTTTTTTTATTAACATATTAAGTTTTTTTTAAGAAAATTAATATAGCTTCTTACACTACAAGAAAACATAAAATTAACAAATGACAATTTTATTATAAAATCGTTGTTAATGATGATTTACAACCAGTTAAAAACTACGACGAATTCGTCGTTAAAAACATGTTGTAATAGAAAATTTACCATGATTTTTTCGTAAATTAGATATTAAATTAGTCATCGTAAAACCAAAGTACATGAAATGTTGGTAATTCATTGTTAATGTTAACAACAAATTAACACCGATTTCTTCAACGCTCGATGTTAATTTGTCATTAACATTAACAACCAGTTAACGACGATACAAAATATTATACTAAACATAAAGTACACAAATTATAAAATCCTAACAAAAATTTAACAACTATAATTCCTAACAATTATAAAAATTCCTAAAACTAAACCTAACAATTCTAAAATCTTAACATAACAAATCTAACAATTTTCTAATAATAGTCTTTTTAGAAATTATAAATAGAATAATTTTTATTTTATTTTTCTGGAATGACATGTAATTCTAGAAAAAAGGGAAAGATAATTCTAGAAAGAGAAAGTGAAAATGTGAGGAATTAGCAACAAAAGAGAGAAAACGTTCTGAGTGTATATACATTTGTTGCCATCGTTAATTCGTCGTTAGTTTACGATGATTCATCATAAATTCGTCGTTACATATAACAATGTATTTATGACGATTCGTGATAAATTCGTTGTTATGTATAAAAACGTATTTACGAATCATAAATTATTGATATAAAAATTACATGCGTAAACAATTAATTGCACACATGTACAATAAAAACTGATATGACAAATTACAAATGTATTTCCTTGTTAATTTCTCACAAATGTGTTTTTCATAAAATCGTCTTAGTATAAGGATAAATTAACAAAAGAAATTCAATTGTCGTAAATATAACGTTAATCAAATGTTAGTTACCTTTGAATTTTTACGCTGTTTTACAACGATTTAATGGTGAATGTTATTTCATCGTTAAATCATCGTGAATTCGTTTTAAATTTACGACGGAATAATTTTTTTGTTAAATTTTAATTTTATTAGAAAATAACTGTTTCAACAAAAAATAAAGCGACCACTATTTTATTTTCTTTTAAGTCAAGTCACAAATTATAATATAAAATTCGTTAGCTCATATTTCTTTGGCAATGATATTGGACAAACGCCAATGATATATGGACAAATGCGTTATGAAGAAATGACAATTTATTTCTGAAAGAGTTATCATGTTTAAAAAAAAAAAGACTTATCATGTTGGGCCAATACAAGCATCTCGAGTATCAAACGCCGACGAAAGAGTCAAAATTCTAGGGTCCATGTTTGATGTCAAAATTCATGTTTGTTTTGATATCTGTATTTTTCTTCCCACGATATGAGTTGTACTAGCATTTTAGAATCATTCTTTTTAACTTTCTGAAAATAATTGTGATATTCTCAAAATAAAATGTTTGTCTTATGCTGAAAATGTGAAAAGACGAATTCATTTACAATTTCGTCATTTGATAATACTTTCGTCTCGAGAAGTCAGCCCATCCGACAAAAAAAGAAAGAATACACTAATAAATGGGCTTTATTGGCCCATTAAATCCAACCGCCTAATCAGATTTGTAAGAATCGTACCGAGAAAAATATCTTCATCGAACCCTAACTTTCCAGGAACATGGAGGGATCTTTTGTAGAGATAGAGATACTTACAGTGATAAATAGAAGAGTGTCAAAGTATTCAGAATCCTTGATCAACACATCTTCTCAATATTCGATTCGATTTCATAATTTTTGTAAATTTGCTTAAAATTTTCTTCGCGTCTGAAAACTCCACGAGTGTTTGAACACACGACGGTAAGCGTACGTACGTTCGAATTCGATGTTCTTTGTATTTTTTTTTGGTTGAAATCATTAATAATTATCTCTACAATTAGAAAACATTTGCTTGTGTTGATTTCTGGAATCAAATCATTTTTCAGGTGGTTACGCTCCATGGATACCCAACTGAATTCACCTCCGCATGATGGTAGTGATACCACTGCCGCTTTTCGAAAGCCTTCCAAAGAAGGAGCTAGCAGAAAATATCGCCGCCGAGCTGACGATGGCTCATCTTCATCTGATGGTTAGTTCGTATATTGAAACCCCCAATAGCTTATTATATAGACTGTAAACCTTAGCTTAGTTGACTGGTTAGCATTTTATGTGCTCTTATGTTTGATTGATCATGTATTGTGCATCTTAGTGGCGGTTTCGAGCTACGGATTCACTAAGAATGTTATCCATAGCTCATTTTAGAACTATTTGTTCTTGTTTTGTAGGAAGTCCTGAACGTAACCAGAGCCCTAATCCGAAGCATTCTAGGGGAGATAATAGGAAAGTTTCTGAACCAGATCATGCGAGGAAAGACGATAGGATCGCGGCCTCTATGGTAGAGGCGTTATTGATTCACATAGACATGATAGGTTCTATAGGGATGATAGCTACGGATCTAAGCGCGATGAGTACAACAGAAATGAGAGGGATGTACCTCGCTCTAGCCGTGATTCAAGGGGTGGCCATCATTCTGACCGTAGAAGAGTAGAGACTGAACATAGCAGGTCAAGAAATGATTCAGACAGACAGTCCCGTGATAAGTATAGCAACTCTGGACATAGACTTAGTAGTAACGAGAAAGGTGAAGATTTGTCATATGGTAGGAGACGCACAAATTCAAGAATGGAGGATAAAGAGAAGGATTATGTGCGAGGCAGAGATTGTCAAGATGAGAAAAGAGGTTCTCGCTGGAGTTTTGGTGACTGCCATTCCCGTGATGAAAGAAAGGAACATGAGGACCTTGAAATTAGCAAGGATAAGGATGTTCATGTCAAATCTTCAAGAGAACGTTCTGATGATAAATGTTTGGCCACTGAGAATCGAGATACTCATTCTAAGAAACTGAAGGGGTTCAGTTCAGAGAAGTTTACCGATGGCAATACTGATGGTAAAGCTTCTGATCTTTTGTTGATTTCGTGACGAATTTGCTCACAGATTGTTGCATGATGGCAATACTTTGATTGTTTTCAAACAATACTGATGGCATGATTCCAGATTTTTGCAAAGTCTCATATTAAAATATTGCATAGAATTGGTTGTGTATAAAAAGTAATACTAACATATTTCCAGAGTCTGAGGTTGCGATGGTGCATCATTGTAGGGTGTGAAAGGGAGTATAGTAAACCAAGAGCAGAACCTGAACGAAGTCGAGGTCGAGAAGCAGAAAGAGTTGCAGATAGATCTAGAGAAGCAGTACACAGAGGGATTAAGGAGGAGAGACGGACGAACGGTAGGGTTAGGTCTTTGAACCTCTTTGGTAAATTATGCTCGTACTCTTGTCTCCATCTAAGGAATCTTGTGGCATCTTCTTTTTGTACTCCACTACTCTTGTTAAAGCCCTTGATCACAATTATCTCCATGTGTGTAAGAATTAAGTTTAGTAAACCATGTTTTGTGACCACCCGAGTTTGATGTTGATTCCCATCTATGTAGAGCTAGTTGTTGTGGGGTTCTTTTACATCTTTATCATGTTAATCCTTGAAAGCCATCTTGAGATTAATTCTTCTTAGAAGGTAAACTTTCAGGTTTGTTAGGTGAAAAGCTCTCATAGTTTATTAAAGCCTACTAATATTTAGTAAAATTAAATTTCTCGTTCTAAATACATCTAGTTTCTTATTTAACTCGTGAAAACAAATATAAGACACTGAATATTCAACATTAAAAAAAATTAACATCAATAATTTAAATCAAATAAAGTGAGAATTTTGCTAATTTAAATAAATAAATAATAAAATTTTGATATTTTATAAATATTTTGTGTTGAGGATTCTATTAATATTTAGACCTATGTTTTTGGTCTAGTAAGTTCAGTGTATTGCATTTTTTGGATCATTCTTCATTTGACGTATAATTAAAAAAATCACGACACAAATTAGAGTTTTTGTAATTAAATTATTTTTCGCATTACTATTTTGTTTTAACTTTTCAATTAGTTTATGGCACCGGCCAGAGTCGATAATCTATAAGAAATCTTCTGGACTATTCTCTTGCTATTGAAAATTTATTTGTTTTTTTTCTTTGGAATTTATTGGTCATCTGAGTTGTCATTTGCCAACTAAAAAGCAAAAATGAAATATAAGATTTATTTTCTGAATTCGAAGTGTTTTGAAATACTTCAAACATCCTTCTCAGAGCGAAAGATCAAAAGGTTATTGCATCGATCTCGAAATCCAAATTGATTTCGTGACGAATTTGCTCACAGATTGTTGCTCCATCGCCGTCTCTTCATCCGACGAAGATGAACGGCGGTCCCTCCGGTTTCCGTACGTATCGTTCTCCATCGCTTAATCAGTTTTTTTCTCTGGGATTCTCAGTCGTTGCTGTTTCCTGAGTTTATGTCGATTTCTGAGTATTGAATTGTTGACGTTGTAGATAATGCTCCGGTAACAAAAGCCTTCGTCATCACGAGCGCCCTTTTCACTGTGTTCTTCGGGATCCAGGGTCGTTCTTCCAAGCTCGGTTTGTCTTACCAGGTATTCGCATTTGGTGTGTTGTATTTTGATATCTTACTCATTTTTTTTTAATAGATTTTGGCTTTTACTGGATTGACTTTAGAATTTTCTGGGTGAAATTAGGATTCGATTCTCGATCCGATTAGTTCCATTTTGATATTCGAGAACAATAGGCATTTTGGTACTTAGTCTGGTGTTTGTTGCCTTACTGTTTTGAAGATACCAAAACATTGGCACTAAGAATGATTCCGTTTGGGTACTTAGTGTGGGGTTTAGCTAGTGTAGCTTGTAAGCAATCATCTGTACAATCTTGGTTTGCTCTATTGATCATCATTTTATATGTTCAGTTTACTCAGTTGTGTGTGGTGCTGACTAAGCAGGTTTAGACTCTAAACGATTGACCGTCAGGTGTTAAGTAGTTCGATAGCTTGCATCTGAATATCTGTTTGTATTTGCTAGTGACCTGACACCTGAAAGATATTTGATTCTAGCTTCCCGGTTTAGGATTCAGAGTTATTTCTAGTTGCTATGTAAATCTGATGTCTAAAAATACAATGTGTCTTTATAATCTCTTTCCAAACTCACTGCAGGATATTTTTGAGAAGTTTAGGATATGGAAGTTAATCATGTCGACTTTTGCCTTCTCCTCCACACCTGAATTGATGTTTGGATTGTATTTGCTATACTACTTCCGAGTTTTTGAGAGACAGATTGGCTCAAACAAGTACTCGGTAAGTGATGCTTGTAGCTTGAATCTCTTTTGCTGGTAGAAATACATTCTCATGTGATTTCTGTTTCTTGTTCCGCTTGGCAAACTGGTAACTAGAGAGGTTTAATGGCTATAATTTCACCTGTTGCTTAGAAACGGTTAATCAGATAGTGTTTCTGCTGCAGGTTTTTATCTTGTTCTCAGGGACTTTATCTCTACTACTAGAGGTCATTTTGTTATCACTGCTTAAAGGTATCCATCATTTTATTTCAAGACAGCCCCTCCAAAGTCTACCTCTTTTGCTTATTAGTTAGGATTTGCAACCGTGCACCAATGCAGGTTACTATAAGGATTGTGGATGTTTGTTTGCTTAAATTAGCTTCATTACCATTCCTACAAAAACTATGGAAGGAAAAATGCACAGTGAAGGATTTTAGTGTTTTGAATTATGATATAAGAGCTTAGGAATTATGATTAGATTATAGCAATGATCTTAATTGGTTTCAATATCCATCCTGTTAGTTCTAATTCTCTTGAAGATCTTTTACAGGCTATTCTCCTGGTCCATAATTTTGATTTTGTGTTTCAGTTCATGGGTTTTTATTTTATGTGCGTCTGCTATTATGGATTTTATACATAACTAAAACAAAACTTCACTAAGGAATATGTTGTACCTTGTATCAATTTATTATGGTAACTATCTGTTGATTCTTTTTACAGATACCACAGCAAACTTACTGACCTCTGGACCATATGGACTGATATTTGCTTCGTTTATACCCTTCTACTTGGACATTCCTGTTTCAACGAGGTTTCGCGTATTTGGTATCAACTTCTCTGATAAATCGTTCATTTATCTTGCAGGAGTTCAGGTAAACATTACCATAGGTTTAATTGTATGATCCTTGTTGTTCGAGTAGTGTCCTTAGTCTGAGATTGATAATCTTCTTAGTTTTTTTATTTTGCAGCTTCTACTATCTTCTTGGGAAAGATCCATCTTTCCTGGAATTTGTGGCATAATTGCTGGTTCCTTGTATCGTTTGAACGTCCTTGGCATCCGCAAGGCAAAGGTTATACCTTTCTAAGCATTTCATAGAAACACACATCATTATTTATCTGTGTTAAATTGTTGGTTACTTAGTTCTTAATGTCACTAGAATAACATTAACATTATGTCTGAATACATCCCAGTTCCCAGAGATTGTGGCTTCGTTTTTTTCCCGACTTTCTTTTCCCTCCTTTGGTAACTCTCCTTCTCCAGCACCAAGCAGGAACATCGTTGGGACTATAAGACCCAATACAGGTCGCCAAGCAGAGGCAAGTCTCATCCTTTTCGGTTTTTTTTTCTCAAAAACATCTGTTTTGCCTTTTAGCCAAATTGTTAGTGTCATCTAAACGGCCTCTTCGTTTACAGAGAT
The DNA here is from genome assembly GCA_963922655.1 of Cardamine chenopodiifolia. NCBI lineage: Eukaryota > Viridiplantae > Streptophyta > Magnoliopsida > Brassicales > Brassicaceae > Cardamine > Cardamine chenopodiifolia. The sequence continues at coordinate 16,089,104 of OZ000463.1, forward strand.
CTCAGCCAGCTCCAATGACGTCAAGTGTTGAACCACCTGAGGAAGCCATAGCTACACTGGTATCAATGGGTTTTGATAGAAACTCAGCGAGACAGGTGCTCGTGCACGCCAGAAATGATGTCAATGCCGCCACAAACATCCTTCTTGAAGCACAATCCCACTAATTCAGAAAAGGTTTTTACTCTGAATGGGAAGAATCAGAAACGTTGTTGATTGATTCCGACAAAATACAGTGATGAATTCTTCTGCTGCCACTGGACCAACCTTTGGAGCCAACATGTCTCTCACCATATATGATCCGACCAAAATCTGACCGACCTTCTCACTTTGCGTTTGTAGTTTAGGACGAATTGCATAGGTTATGTAGCACAGATTTGCAAGTTAAGAGAAACATTAAGAATCTTATCTATCTGAAACTTCGAGACTTTTAAAAACACAGATCTTATTACATCTGTTCTTATAAAGCCCATTTACATAATAACCGCCTGGAAGCGATAAAAAAAAAAACTCAACAACTCTGTTCTTGTTTTCACGTACACTATGTTTTGACTCCAAGGAAGTAGGAAGTGTTCACACTATGTTCGGAACCAGTCTTGAGTAATTTGCAATGAGACCTTGTAAAGGCAGAAACTTTAGTTAGCTTCTTCTTTTCTTTCATCCACGGTGTACACTGGTATCTCCAAGTTCTTATTCTTTTTAGGATCATCTGTTAAGGTGAGATCTGTTTCGTACTCTTTAAATGTTTTGAATAATGCTTTGGCTCCCATCATTACCAGTCTCTCCGCCATAATTGGTAATGTTCTCGATTATAGGATCCAGAATCTCGCTAAAGTTCGATGAGTACGTCAGTTTGTACCTGAAGTATAAGCAAATCCAACAACATTGCACAAATGAGTCTGCATATGTATAAGCTTGCACACCTTAACTTGTAACCGAGACATCTAAAAAGTGAGTCGAAGAAGACTTTTCAAGGATCTGATGAAGAGTAATTTACCTGACAGCGAGAGGAGAGAAAAATCCAGGCGTTCTCTCATTAGAACCGATAAAAAGAGTCCTCCCTGGTGGGATTAGCTTCTTTATCCTGTGAAGGATAAATTCTGGACGAGTATCTTTGTCTAGATGAGGAAACTGAATCCTTTCAACTCCAAATCTATCTTTTCTGGTTTTTAGTTTGTCCCCTCGACCAACGTGGATGGCATCATAATCACCGCGTTGTGCTTTTATCTGTAACAACACCACAAATTATTCAAGCTTAAAGGCTTCACTCAAGATGAAGAGTAAACAACAATTGGTCACTACGCTTAGTTTGCAAGAGATTTGAAAATTCCACAATTATCGTGCAGGCGTATATTGGTTAAAGGAAGCATTTTCCATGATACCTTTTCTGCAGCGTTTCTCAACTTCGCAGCCGCCATATTAGGGAGGAATGAATATGGAAGCATGACAGCGCTACGCTTGCTTCTATCTTTGCACTCAACGAACCTACACCCATATTATTAACAATTTCAGAGTTAAAAGGAATTATTAATAGCTTAAATGAGTATAAGAAAATTGATGATTATGAAACGACTTCCCAAGTTAAGTTCTACACAATATCATCAGCCTGATCATGATCTGATCTCAAAGATGCAATTCCCTCCAAACCCCAACGGAAAGAATAAAGGAAGTGATTACCATGCAAGAGGACTTGCGGTTGGGTTAATGATCAAGAGATTTGAGTAGTGACTCTCTTTTAGCCTATGCTGACTGACTCCACGAATATCCGCAATCCCTCTTTCTCCCAACTTCATACTTATGGATAGAACAATATGCCATGTTTTGGAATCGTCCAATATCACCGGTATCTTCTCAGATATGAGGTCTCTGTCATATAAGGATTCAGTTGCACAAGAATATTGTTATTTAAACGACCATGTCCTGCAATAAAATCACCTCCACAAAGCTTCAGCATTTTCCTAGAAAGCCTAAAGAACTCAGCTTTTACCTTATTCAATTCAGCATATAGAAGAACTCTGTTTCAGAAAATCCAGAATTTGACAATTTCACAGCTAAATTACCCTTTTTGTTACCTGTTAAGAAACATGGCTTCTTCAAGTGCACACCTGAGGCTAGATTCTTGGTGGTCCAAGCCTGACAGGTCTCACAGTTTTTGCCAGGACAATCGATTCTGTTTCCCCAATACAAGTACTTCTTCGACACGTATGCTGTCTCTTACCGCGAGATGACCTCACGAAATAATCGATTAGAGTTTTCCTTTGAGCTTTACTCATTTTCGCCATTGAAGTGTTTTCAAGAGTAAACAATGCGAACGAAGAAGAGGAAGGAAGAAAAATCCTAATCCTCGTCGACGGTTAAACACAGAAGATCCGATCTGACACAGGATGGTAACGTCAGAGTCTCCGGCAGCTGACACAGTGACGTGGATCAATTTCTTATATGCCACTTTGGCGAAAACTTATTCTTATATGCCATTTTCTATTTTTCATTTTTTTAATATTTATTTTTAATTGTAAAACGTGAACAATTACCAAAAACTCTTGTTATTTTTTAAAAATTACACTTTTCAACTCAAATAGATCCGATTGAAACAAATCAAATCCAAAAACCTAATAGATCTGATTTAATTTTGAAATTCAAAAAAAAAAAACCTCCAACTCATTTGCTTTGTTTCAGTGTTTGAGAATTGTTCTTCTGCATCTGAGCTTTGAAGGTTGGATAATGCACTGAGATCAAGATCTGGAAAGACTGAGCAACAGCAACGTGGACATTTTACGTTTAGTCGAAGGCATTGTTGGTCTATATATTCAACATGGAAATTATTTGCACAGGATAAACCTAACCTGAACAAAAAAACAGAAATATATTCCAGACATTATTGTAGAGAGATTACAGAGACTAGCACAAGCAGAAGGAGCTGAGTTACCTCGTTTCCGACATAGAACTCTTCTAAGCAAATAGGACATTTGGTGCAATCGATTGGGACATATGTTAACCTGAACTTTGGAAGTTCTTGAATATGTGTTTCGACTGCTTCTCTCTGTTAAACAAAAAGATTCAAGCTTTAGGTATTTTGATTCTTGAGTCTTGACTATCGCATAATAACTTTTCATGACTTGCCTGAGCTGGAGTCGAGTAAAGCCCGGTATGATACGTAGCAACATCTTGACTCATACTTCTCATCTCTTGTCCAACAGCTTCAAATGCCCAGTCGGGTACCCTAACCATATAAACTAGAATCTGGACACAAGAAAACATGCACTGATCAAAATACAGAACCAAACAACGACTAAGTTTAGAAAAAGTAAGATAGTGAAGTCATGAGATCCTGCAAATTTACCCCAAACTCTGAAACGGGAATTCCCTGCTGGGCTCGTAATAATTGTGCTTGTCTTCGCGTTAATCACTGCTCAGATTTTCACACGCATAAAGCTGAGGACATTGTTATTTTAATCAACGAAATAAGTTATAAAGATCCATTTACCTTTCCAACACACATGCATGCAATGGAGATGAGTTCAGAGTAGCTGCAAATGTTAATAGACCGGTGACTGAAAAAATGTCTGATGATGATGATTGTGGGATAGTTAACGACTCAAAGGCTGATGTTCCGTTATTGACAGATTGCATTTCAAATATAGCATAAAGGGTGGAAACCTCTGTGCTAGCTAAATGTAAAGCCATCGACTTAAGTCCTAAAGTGGATTTGCTGGCTGTTAAAAGTTCAACCTCTGATGTTAAAGATGATAACAAGAAAGAGCAGAAACTTCAGGCGGTTTTGAATTCTGTTATACAAGTTTTTTCTGGATTTTCCAAGGGCATGGGTCTGTGCGTTGATAGATTGGTTACACAAAAGATTAGTGAGATGGGGGTTAATCATATAAACCAAACAGATAAAAAGAAGAGAAAGCGTGTGACAGCTCGTCTGGACTCATCTGCAACTAACGGTGAAGCTGAGTAGGTAGAGGCGTCTCTAAAAAGTACTGAATTAGTTCATTAATTAGTTCCATTGATTTAAAATTCCACTGGTGGAAATTTGGATATTTTGTGGTTTACGGTTAATTGGAACAACTAGTACAAATTTATATATTTTGTGGTTTACTTACGGGTAACTAGAACAACTAGTACAACTTAGAATATTTTGTGGTTTATGGTTAACTGGAACAACTAGTACAAGTAGTAAATATTATGATTACTTAGTATCAGTTTATTAATAATTTTGGTTTGAATTTGCAGGATGATGATGATGATGATAATTTGAAATTAAAGGGAAAGTACTAGATTTACCTTTGAATTTCGCCAAATCGAACAAAGAAGAAGAAGAAGAAAAGAGAAAAAGAAGAAATAAAAAGAAAAATATTAAATAGAAGAAAAAGAACTAATAAAGGGAAAGTAAGAGAGAGAAGAGAGGAATCTTCGGCTGAATAAAACAAAAAATAAAAAAAGTCAAAGTGCCACGTGGCATAGTGGACTTTGGCGATAAAACTTAGTTGTCCGGTCAAGTTACTAGTTGTACTTTCATCCACATAGTTGTCCGCACCAGTTTTCCAGTTATACTTTCATCCACATAGTTGGACTTTGTCGAGTTTTGTGTATTTGTAGTTGCACCTTGGCATAAACTATTATTTTGTAGTTGGCCAAATAATATTTCACAACTAATTATCATGTTTGATGTTTTTATAAATCAAAATCAGAAAAATTTAATATTTCACCACATTTTCTTCATAATAGTTAACATCTTATTAAATCTTCCATAGTTTATATAGAGTATTTTCTTAGAAAACACTAAAATTTGGTAGGAAAATAATAAATTGGTTCTCTATTGATTTAATTTTGTTTATTTGTTGTTTTAGATGTTTGTAGCATTGTTTGAGTTGACGTGAACACAATAATATTGGAATCCTTGGAAATAATAAATAGCAACTGAGTCAACTAGTACAACTGAGTGTGCACAACAACCATCTAGTACAAATCCGATAATTAATAATACAAATACCAACATAGAAATTAAGTTCTCTCCTCAGGCTCCAACCACCTCTCCAACATTGAATAACTTATATCCTCCAAAGATGACGTCTTAAATGTTATACCATATATATAATTTCTTAAATTCCACTCATGCTCTTCTGAATAGTACCCTCCATAGTAGAAATATACGTTTATGTGTCTGTTATTCGTCGTGTCCCCTTGGAAATATAATAAATTTAAAAACAATTTCGATTTAGATATCTCATTTGTACCATTTTTCTATTTATATATTATCTCTTAGTTGTACCATTTGTTCTTTTATTTATTATCTCTTAGTTGTGTATTTGTACCATTTGTTCTATTTATATATTATCTCTTAGTTGTAACATTTGTTCTATAAATCATATTATCTCTTAGTTATACCATTTGTACCATTTGTCCTATTTCATTCTTATTTCATCTTAATTCGTGATTTTAGTTATGATTCAACACATACATTCCATAAATTACCAATTTAAACACCTCAATTACTAAGCATATGTCCATATCTCAAATCCCTAATTCCCAATCCCTAAATCCCAAAAACCCTAAATCCCTAAATCCGTGAATCCTAATCTAACTCACTCTCTGGAAGTTGATGGAATCCATGAAATGCAGGCTTGCAACGAGTTACGAGAGGATCGTGAGCTGGCGACGATGTCGGATTGATGAAGAAGAGATGACACATGAGCTCGAGGGAAGAGGAGAGAGGAGGCACGACAATGTCGGAGAAGAGGGGATGACACGTGAGCTCGAAGGAAGAGGAGAGAAGAGAGAGGAGTCACTCGTGTGAGAGAAAGTGGCAGCTCTAACTCAATCGTGTGAGATAAGAAAACAGGATGACATTTGTGAACATCTCATTAAGGGTAAAATGGTATTGAAAAAAAGTGAGTGACATAAAAATTAAAAAATAACAAGAAAAATTAAAAATCTTGTGAAAATGACAAATAAGAATTGCGCTCCAGTGACATGGCGGATCCCAACATTCGTTGAGGTGATCTAGAGATGGCTCAGATAATGCTTCTCGGTTTTAGCGGTCATTAAAAGACTGTCTCAAGCTCGACACGTAAAGCTTGCGCACAACGCCTGAGAAAACCGGTTTTCTAACCGAACCGAATCAAAATGAAATTTAAACAATTCGGTTTGCTGCACATAGACTCGGTTCATCTGGGAAACCAACCAAGATCTTTGTTCATCAATCAAAGATTCCAAATTTATGAGACAAGCAAATTGGTACTTTTGTTAAGGTAAGAACTGAGGTGTATTCTTATTAGTTATTACAAAGGAACAAGTAGAAAGGTGAACATTTTAGAGGAATTATGGATATGTGTTTTTTTTCTGTACAATCCTCTTAATCTCATCAACACCATTCTTAAGTCTTCAAGACTCGATCTTTACCGAAACAAAAAAGACTACCAAGAAAACGTAACAAAAAGAAACCCAGATCGAACTAGAGGCTGCAATTTTTATCTAACAAATGTGGTAGCTCTACAACAGTCGGATTTGTTCACGAGTTGCTCTCGGGTACTTTAAGGTCATAATCTTTAGACTTGGTTGGTGTAAGGTTCCTGTCCTATAGGCAGACCCTTTTTAGATCCAAGGAGAACTAGATGTGTGGCAATGTGGGCGCGAAGGAAAGAAAGCTTCTCTACGCTTTCTGCAACGTCCGAGAAGACACGCCGTGTAAGACTCTGACAAAACCCAAGAAACTTAGCTTGCCATCAGAATGTTTTATCCAGTCCTGAAGAACAACTTGAACAGGGACCGATGGACCGAGTCCGAGTTCCTGTCAACAGAATACATTTGCAAAAAGGCATCAAGAACCAACTGAAGACATCAATAATATCACATCTCGAGGTGGCTGAAAAAAGAGGAAACGTTTATACCGACGCAAGCTCTTCGATCATGATGACTCTGTTCCCATCCTTCTCAAACAACTCATATGCACGGCGTGCATGTTGCTCCCAAGTTTCCATTGCTTCTAGCTGATAAACACTCAAAGCTGAAGCGCAAAACTCTTCAAAGTCTAGTTTCTTGTACTGAAGACAGCTAATCTGCAATCCAAAATATACTAATTTATTACCATCTTATAACCCACCAAAGATGGTGAATATAATAACTTAGTCCTCATTGCCTTACCATGTGTACAAAATCCAAGACTCGTGAATCCTTTATAGCCTCTGTCGAGCTCTTCAGGATTGCCTACAATTTTTAATCACTTTAAGAAAACAGAAATATACTAGAATGAAGAAGAGACGTGTGAATGAAATAGAAGCTCACTGTTTTGTAATTCTGCATCGAGATATATCCGTTTTTGCTCGGTCCTAACAGATTAAATTGCTCTCGCAAATAAGTCAGCTGAGGCACAGTTAACGTTTTGGCAAGGGCCTGTAACCATGAAAATAACCATTACTGACTTTTCATCCATTAAACCTGAGGATCAATTGTAACTGCTGAAGAATCCAACTCACCGCTAAAGCCGATTTTCTCAAAGAAGACGACATTATGTATACTTTTACGAGCTTATAAATGATCATATCAGATGGTATCTTTAATTCATGTGAGCCAACCAGCCACGGATGGCCTGAGATATAAGAAAAATTGTCCACATAGATGTTTAAAAGCAGAACAAATATGATAAATATTATGGAAATCGAAGCATCAAGTTCGTTATAAGGACTTACACAAAGCCTGTGCAGCAGTTAGTCTCTTACGGCAATCTTTGTTTAACAAACGTTTCACAAAATCTACAGCATCAGGCGAAAGAGATGGCCAAGGAGCTTCTTCGAAATTGGGTTCTGCTTTAAGAACAGCTCGGAAGATTCCAGATTCAGAACGAGCCCAAAAGGGCCGGCTACCACAGAGAAGTATATAAGCAATCACTCCAATACTCCACATATCTGCCTCAGTTCCATATGTACGGTGTAAAACTTCAGGGGCCACGTAATAGGCACTTCCTACAATGTCATTCAACCTCTCATCTGCAGAATCGTAAAACTGTCAATGTTTCCATCTACCATTGCAATAAGCTTCAAAAAAGAGAAACCTTAAAAACCTCTTACCTGGCCTGACATAGTCGGAGAGACCAAAATCAATGGCTTTCAGAGGAGAAGTCTCATCTTTTGTAGTGAAGAGAAAATTCTGTAAACGAAAAAAACCAAACAAAGAGAAAGATTCATTAAGGATGAGAGAACAATCTGGAAAACTAATACAGCACGTTAAGGATCTATTAACCTCGGGTTTGAGGTCACGGTGAACCACGCCTTGAAGATGACAGTAGGCCACTACACTTAGAGTCTGAACCATTACTTTTTTAGCATCTTCTTCTGAGTATTTACCTCCCCTGTAAGCCCAAACGAATAATACTAAAGTCAAAGGATGATACAGTAGAGACAAGACAGAATCATGTATGATGTAGCAAATACCTTTGAAGTATTTTGTCCAAGAGTTCACCGCCTTGGCATAACCTAACCACAAAAGAGAAATATATACATTAACTACTTTTATTTTCACTCAGTCAATTGAAAGATGAATCTGCATATGCATGGGAATAAGAAATTTAACTTTTACTTACTCCATGACAATGTAAACATTTTCATCATCTTCAAAGGCGTCATAGAACTGGACTAGGTTCTTGTGACCAGTCAAAGCCCGCAATATCTTCACCTCTCTTCTAACATCCTCAACTGCAATTGCTGTAGTCATCTACCAGAAAATAGCATCCACAATATTAGAGAACAATGTAATCGAAAAAGGAGCTTAGGGAGACAATTGGTTGATCAATCTCATCCAATAAACTCTGTTTTACTCACCTTTGACAAAGTTAACGATAATATCACAAATTCAGTCTCGCACAATCAAAACTCAACCAACAGATAGCAAATTAGCAATTGACAGAATTAGAAATCTATTATCCAATGGTGGTTGATAAAGCTTCTCAGTAGCTCACAGATCTTAGTATCTTACCAATAAGATCAATGTAAATCATGAGCCTAACGCACAGCTCAAGTTCGCATAATTCAAACACCAACCAAATAAAATGTATCTGATAAACACTCTGAGAAAAAAATATTAACCAAAGTTCCCAAACAAAATGCACAAGTCACCATTCAAGCTAAGCCTAAGCCTAAGCCTAAGAATTACACATGGCAAATGACAAGTGGAACCTAAGGCATGATCATATCCTAAGAAGAGCTTCAAAGGAATCAGCATTCAGCAGCAAATAGATAGAGAGATTAAAACTCATTACGAACCTTGGATTTGGGAATAACTTTGACAGCCACATCTTGACCTTTCAAGCTACCTTTTTTCCCTTTAGCAGAACAAGTATACCCAAAATGCCCTCGACCGACCTCACCGTCAATCTCGTAGTGCGAAGCGAACTGTTTGGAGAATCCAAATTTCTTGTCAAGGCCAACCTCACATTCACTACCTTCAGGGATCGATGCTTCATTGGGCTTGATGGAACCGTGACGACGCGCTAGGAGAGCTCGTATGTGCTTGGCTGGTGATGGAGGTGGGAAAGGTCGCTTGAAGATACGAAGTGGCGTGGAGCTCACGCTCGAAGACACGGCAGGTGAGGTTTTGAAGAGACTAGGTAAAGGACTTGGGCTATAAAACGGAAAGCCTGAGGATTTCGTCTTCTGAGCAGAATTTTTAGGTGTCTCATCGATTTCATTAGAGATTGGGAGGCTCTTCAATTGGTGTTCTATAGGTTTTCCATGACAGAGACCCATTTCAATGGAGATCAAAATTGAAAGTAAAGAATGAAACTTTATCCCTTCACACAACTACAAAATGTTGAAGATATAATCAAATATGATTAGTGAACAGAGAAAACGAAAAACAAACAACCTGAGAAGAAACCCAGAAAAGAAAAAGGAAAAAACTTCCCGGGAAAGAAACGATATTTCTCCCAGAAAAAAAATCAAAAAAGGAAAAGAAATTCGAGTTTGCGACACATGGAACTCGAGAGAGAATGAGAGATCAAGAAGATAAACCCAAAACACGAATCAGGAAGAGTGAAAGAGAAGATAGATATGGGACGAAGAACAAGGAAAGTAGCAAAATTTACTCCAATGAGACGGAAACCAAAAAAAAAAGAGTAAAACAAAGGCGCAAAGAAAAAAGTGAGAGAGAAGGGTAAAAAAAGGAAAAGAGCACCAATAAAAAGGGGAGAACCTGACTTTCTTTTGTTTTTCTTTCTTCGAAAAAATATAATTTCATTTATTTTTATTTTTTGTTAAATGGGATCAATGTGTATCATATTCCTTATTTTCTTTTTTTCCAAATTTCATTGATGAATAATTATGGGAGTGGGGTTTGGCTTGGTTTTTGGATCCTACCTTAATCAAACCAGACTGTCCTCGTTCTACAGAAAACCAAAATTATATTAATATATTCATTCATTGATATATGAATCTTAAATCCTTTACCCCATATCATGAACATGACGAACTAATGAGCAAAATATTAGTAAAATATGAAGTTGGTGTGGAATTTGTTATTGCTTATGTTACGTGAACATGGGCATTGGGTGGTGATTGTGTAAACACACAAGTATTGGAACTTTGCTTGTTTGTTGGGTTCCAACTTTGACTAACTGTTAGAATATTTGATATATTTGTGTTTTGCCCCTTCTTCTCTTCCTTTATTGGTAAATATGATCCATCTCTTTCTATCGTTTTTTTGTCAAATTATGTTTTGGATAATCTTATAGAGTATGTAGATCATCCTTTTTGTTTGTATTGCCCCTGTTTTTTTTTAAATGATAATATTGTGGTAATAATGAACACACTCATCACTCATATATACAATTTTAAATTGATCTTTATTAGATTGTTTCGATCATTACAATGAACGTAGATTCGTAGTTTTTGTATTACTTATAATGATATGGTTACGACCATTTCTTCCATTGTAAAACCATGTTCTATAAACTTGTCCCATAAGTGCAGTGTCTATGAATTGCTTGCAGAAGAATTGTTCATTTAAAATATTTTCAGTTTCTTTTCTTAATTAGTAGAGTTTGTATGTTCAAATATTTGTCCTTGTATAGTTGTATTTGTACATGTTTTATGGATGAAACGGTGCTAGCTGGGGACCTTACGCAAACTAAACTTTGGTTGGAATTGTGAAATATCAACTAATCCGTATTATAATAAACAAACGACGTAATAATTGAATTAATTTAAATAACTATAATAACCTTATTTGGTATGAGGAATAGAAGCACATGCACGTTAGATAGAATAATAATATTTCTCTTTCTTCTCCAATTAATGTAATGACCTTTTTCTTAATAATGTTAAATATTTATACAATTATAAAGTTGGGCAGCGTAAAAAAAATAGAAAAAACAAAAAACTACAACCAGTGGTAAAGAACACAGCAAGGAACACTTGTAATGTAATGACCTTGATTGATCATTGAATGTTTTCCCCGCCAAGGTCACGTAGCTGATTATATAAGTAGACACTTGTATATTTAACACATTTTAAAATAAACTCTATACTATTATCACTTATCAGTTAGTCTAACATCGTTAAATATTTTAACTAAACGGAGTAGTTTCATAAAATAATAAAACATTGTATTTAAGCCTTTAATATATATATATATATATGTACATTTTTTACTGTTGGTAATTTTCTCATAGTAATATTAGCAACGACATTCAATTTTATTGATCGTGAAGAAAACTCACTCTGAAGACGCATACCACTACAGAGGCATAATCAGACGAATAAATATAGTATACTAAATGATTGGATCTTCAGATTCCTTTTTCTTCTTTTCTTTTTATTTTCTGTCAACTATACAATACTATAATAATATAGTATAAAGGATAATGTTTAACAGATTCCTTCCTTTATCTTTTATAACCTATATATACAAATATTCCCTGACGACAAGGAAAAACAACATATCCCAATCTAATCACCATGTTAATATATAATCAATATGATTGATCCTTAACACATGAAATTAAAAGTCTAGGTAGGGTGATCGATCGTAACTTTCTAAAACTTGCAGATCAACATCTTCATGAGTGCTAACTAATGTTTATATATTATGCTAACTAATGTAATAATGTATTCACGAGTGTTATAGTAATCAATTTTTACCTCTATACATACGTCCATTTGTTGCAAAAAAGAGTCAACTTGTATTTCTTTGTAAATATAAATAATTTATATGAAACCATTGAGTTTTCCAGTTTTCTTTACAAATAAAACATTCAACTATTCAACCAATATTGTTGATTGGCTTTTTTTTGGGTGAGAGTTAATTTTTGTAGTGAAAAATCCAAATTATTGAAGGAAATGGGAGAAAATATTAAAGTAGGAAAAGCAAAGAATTATTGTTCCTTGATTCCTTGATACCTTGATACCTTGATACCTTGATACCTTCATCTTCTGATCTTCTCCACTTCTTTATAAATCCATAGATTCGTAAAGAGTTTAAATTATGAAGCTACGTATTTTTTTTGGATAAATGGAGGGTTGTAGATACTGAATTCCAAACTAATGCTATAAATTTGTAGAAAAGCCGGATAATATTACAATTTCAAACATTTATATAATTGTCAACTATGATGAAAATTACCATAAAAATTCTAATTTTATTCTCTTTATTCTTATTGGAAACATTTCAACCGCCCAACCCCCCATGAATTAGTTGATAAAGCTACATTTATCAAACTTTAAAGTTTGTAACAACCAAACTCAGAGAAATAAAGGCTAAACGCCAAAAAATCTGTCTCGAAACCTTTGTGAGTGAATCCAAATCAAATAGAGTTCAAGATTCAAACTTTATTAACATAGATAAGTACGATAGGAATTAAAATAGCTCAATAAACTTTATTAGATGCAAGAAAACAAAAAAGAGAAAGTTTATTATAAAAACACCAAAATCAAATGATGATTTTCGATACAATCATAAAATAAAAAAATAGGAGAATTGCACAAGGTGGCAACTCTCAAAATTACATTGAATGTTTTCATATAATGTATATTTATACTAATTTAAACTTTTTATAAAACCCTAATACACATAGATTTACACATTTCTACTGAGTTATTGATTTTGTTTGGATTTTTATGTGTGTTTCAATATTCTCCCTTAAACTTGGTAAGAATGGAACAATTATACCAAGTTTGAAACAGTAAATGGAGATGACTTGACAAGAACACGAATAGTTAAACCATGATTATTGTGATGTATGCGGATGACTCCATATTCACTCTGAAGAGTAATCATTATTAGTGTGAGATCCATTAAGCTCTATATTTGAAAAGTATCACATAGCTCCCTCAGAGACATTTCTTGATACTGAGAAAGTTTAGTCGACTTTCCTCAGAGATATTTGTGACTTTTTTGTTTCACTAAGAGTCAAGATTTCCTTTCCCATTTAACACTCCTAATGTGTTTCATGACGAAAAGAATTATCTTTCCACAACACTTAAATCTTGCTAGTTATGTGCTTCTCATCCGCTAGCCACCAAAAATCTGCATTTTAACAATTTGTTTTTCTCTTTGCCATTCCACCAAATACCTTGTTTGCGTTCAACATATTTTAGAAATCAACAGAAATTTGCATCTAAAATCACCCAAAACCATTATACTTCATTCTACCTTCTCGATTCCAGACCTATAAATCTAAACTAGCAGCTATCCTTCTCAAGCTAAAATAAAAAACCATTGCTCATGTTCTGGTTCAAAAGAACGAACAGAAACTTTACATTGGATAAAGTGATAGACAAGCTTGATTTTCAGTCCATTGTTTCCCGTGATCTGCATCTGTTTCTTGGAAATGGTCATTGGTTTCCAAATGAAATGTGAGACTCATCTAAACTCCTCAGCATTTGTAATGGAAACGAAGGAGAGAAGAAATTTTTCTCAGAGGAATTTCATCAAACACTTGGTATGCATACGGTATGATTTTTGCATAACGACGAACTCTGGTTATAGAGTAAGGTTGTCCATAAGTGATCCTCTCCTTTGAGCTTCTCAAAAACGTGATAGCTTCTGGAGATGTTCATAGCTTGAAGAAATAAGACACTCGAGCTTGAATATGTGTTGATAGATACATATCGATTCAAGCGAGTAGAAACAGGTTGGAATCACTTAAATTAATACAGCGGAAGCAAAACAGAACATCAAATCAGACATTTCTAGCGAATAGAAACACTGATACTTCAAACCCATTAATCCCAAATCGAGTGAAACTCTGATATTATGTGAGTGAATCCAAATCTAGTAGGATTCATGATTCAAACTTTATTAATATAGATAAATATGCTAGAAATTGAAATAAATCAATAAGCTTTATTAGATGTAAGAAAACTAAAAAGAAAAAGTTTAATTTAAACACCAAGATCAAATGATAAGTTTAGATAAATTTATAAAATAAGAAAAATGAGAATTGCCCAAAGTGGTAACCCTCAAACTTACATTAAATATTCTCATATAATGCATATTTATACTAATACTAATTTAAACTTGATATGAAAACCTACTTTATATGGATTTACACACTTCTATTTAATCATAAAATTTGGTTTTGGTTGGGCTTTGTTTCAATAACCTTAAATATAATGAAGTGTGGAAAAAAAAAGTTCATCTAAAGTGGCGTAATCCAGTGGTGTTGAAAACTCATAATTTATAAGGCCACTTTTAACCAAAAAAATAAAATAAAAAATAAGGCCACGAAACGAATGCCAGAATCTAGGATCATCTAAAAATTTTCTTTGTTCACGATTTGAAGTGACGAAAACACATGGTTTTCTAAAGATGTCGGTAATTATTTTGAACTATCTAGAATACAAGAACTGTCGTAATTTTCGTTGGGAAACTATTGTTGGGTCATTTTTTCAAAAAAGAACTATTATTGGGTCTTAGTTTGTGAATATGAAACAGTGCTTCGCGTAGCCCATTATCTTTTATAGGAATAGAAAGTAATTTTGTCTTTCAGATGGCTGGGCCTTCAGCCGAAGACTTATTCTCTCACCACTATTTTTGGATCTGCTTGGAAACCCTACTAAAAGCTAAACCTTTCATAAGTAGAGGCCAAATCATCTCTTAGACAATCCTCTCAAGTTTCAACTGAATTACTAAGACAAAGATACGTAGAACATAGGATATGGTGATCTGATATTTCTTACGAGACGATTTTTTGCTGTAGATACTATTCGAGCTATACATAGTCATAAATTTTAGTAAAGTTTGAGTAGTATCACAAAAAAAAAAAACATATCCAAGCCGTCGACAAGCCAAATTATGTGTGTTATTAAATCTCCAAACCAAATTCGGCTAAAACCCATTTAATTCAGGAAGTGGGACGCACTTCAGAGTTAAAGAGTTAAGCCCCAAGTGCTACTCACATGTTCACATTAAGAGATGACACTAACGTGCTCTCTTTTTTTGTCAACAGCTTGGTGTGTTGGTAATGATTGCTTTTGCCATAAACCCATAAATTTTAGAAGAATATACAAATTCAAATTGTACTTTGTTATAGGTTATTTTTAATGGAACTTTAATTATTGAGATTTTGCAAAATCTAAAAAATTTTCTTTCCTATAATTTTTTTTTAAGTAGTTTGCTTTCTGGTCGAGGGTTTTGGGTATCGAGAAGACACCAACTGCAGCAAAGCCGTCACGCTTCCTAGACATAATTCTTTTCTCGATTATTAGTTTTTGCTTTACTCTTTGTTTCTTCGATATGTTATTATACCCTTTATTAGTTTCTCATGCATTTTTTTTTAATTCATAATTTGACACAGTCATGTCAGATCGTTGGAAAGTTTTCAAACATCATATGCACGATATTGATTTTTTTTTCTTTTGGCCACAAGTAAAACAATCTAAGCCGCCCACGCCAACGACCATTTTTCATGTTTCAACACTAATCAAGAGCCTCAATTGGACCAGATAATTTTCTTTTCCTCTCTTATAAAAAACACTACAGTGATGTTGTGTAAGAATTCAAATAACAGTATCTATTTAAGAAATGCAGACACACGATAATATAACAATAAAGATTACTTTTATATTCTAAGCAAAATAAAAATGCTTTTTGTCTCATCGAAGAATGCCCCATCAATTCTTTCCTTTTCGTCAATTCTCTTTTCACGCCTTTACCTGCCCCTTCCTCTCTATCCTCTTCCTCCATTCAGTTTGTTGCTTATTATTATTTTCCAATAGGTTATTAATCTTAGAGATTTAAATAGTAATGGAAAAAGAAGAAGTTTCTTTGTTGACAGATGAAAAATATTTTTTATTTGAAAAATGACAAGTCTTTAATAAATGACCAAAATAAAATAAAATTTTAACACATATTTCATTGATTTTATATTTGAAAAATCATTTGTGTTTTATGTTACATGTACACGCTAGACTATATGATAAAACTCTAAAAATGATTTATGGGATAAAAAATGTTTATTTGATAGCATACATTTCAATTTAAATTAAGACTGTTTTATGTTAGATACAAAAAACGACATTTCTTTGATTTCATCGACTAGTATGTGAATGTCAAAGTTTGTTTCATGTTTTTTCGTGGAGTGGTCGAAAATTAATTCTCTTTGATTTTGGATTTTTTGAAGAAGTCAGCTAAAGAGACAAAAATGAATATCGACGTTTGAATGTACTCCGATGTGATGAACTGGTTCATTGAATAGGTTTTTTCCCCATTAATATCGGCGATGGGAAAAAAGAATGAAAAGAGAATCATGATCAAGAAAAGGAGGTGTATATACTCGTGTCTGCCTTAGTTTTAGACAATCAAACAGATTATCATTTATTTAAATATGGATATTGGTATAACCCTGTTATATGGTGCACAAGCAAAACTCCAAATACTCTCTTCCTTGCATTATGAATTCTTTATTAGGAATGAATCAAATCTTACCAAGTAGAATTCGAATTTTACTTAAAATCGATGAACAAAAAAAAGATTAATATATAACGCCAAAAAAGAGATTAATATATATATATATATAGTATATTTACATTAACAAAAATAGCTTTTCACGTTTGCAAAAAGATTCCCTAGTTCCTTGTAGGCCGTAGCTACTATTTTGTCTAGAAAATATTTTATTTTTTTCCCCTGTGCTCCAAAAGAACGTAGAAGTATAAATTACTTAATAAATTTGAAAGATGATGAAGTCTATATTACACAGAATATGATCGGTTCATAAGACGAAAAAGGTGGTCAAACATATACAGACAATACATTCGATAACTTTGCTTTCATTTCTTCTTCTTTTTTAAGAGAACAACAAAAACGAAGGTACAAATGTATTCAGAAAGATACGAACAAATGGAAGAGATCTTTGGGGGACAAGATGACATGAGTTAGCTTCGAAACTCAAACACTTCTCCATATATTCTTTCATTAAGATTCTACAAACATCTTCTCTTCGCTGTCATACATCGTACGTTCACTTTATATACACCATTTCATGCTTCTAGGTTCACTTTATAATGTTTTGAAAGTCTCATTTTCCTGCATGTACGTAAGTGATCCAATCACATATCTTTGTTAGATTCTTGTGCCTGTACAAAATATTCCCACAATCTAAAAACCTTCGTCATCAACTATTTTTCGTACCTCTTAAAATTGAAACTAATATTCTCCATTATGGTACTTTTCGAAAGAAAAAAGAACACACCAACCCTACTTACAACATATGTTTGCACTCATAACACATACTTAATTATAACTAAAACCATGTGAAGACTTCCTTTTCTAAAAACAAAAACACAAAAGGTTGTGGTAATTATAACCATGATCATTATACGATAAAAATTTAATACTATATTATAGTGCTGAAGTCTAATCAAAATCACACCATTACGATGTGATCCAGCGCACGACGTCGTTTTATAATTTCTCCCCCACCACCACCACGTCCCATCATCACCGACTTGCTTGACCGTTCGAGCAATGACTTGAGTGCGTTCTGTAGAAAATGCACCGGCTCGACAACGTGCTGTCCTTTCTCGGCGGCCACAAGGAGAACGTTTCTTGTTCGACCACCGATTGTCGTCAAATCGGCAAAGAGAGTTTCCATCCGAAGAGATTTGAGTATCTCCACGAGATCTTGGAAGAGATCCGGCCTGTCCTCGCAGC
Organism: Cardamine chenopodiifolia; assembly: GCA_963922655.1. Classification (NCBI taxonomy): domain Eukaryota; kingdom Viridiplantae; phylum Streptophyta; class Magnoliopsida; order Brassicales; family Brassicaceae; genus Cardamine; species Cardamine chenopodiifolia. The sequence continues at coordinate 16,107,245 of OZ000463.1, forward strand.
AAAACGATACCTTGAAAATTATCCGATGGTCGTCGTTGTCATTGGAACAGTCTTCAAAGTTTACACTGATTTCATCTGTCTCCGACGGTAAGCTTTCGTTTGAGATTTCTAGGGTTTGCTGTTTTAGTTCTTTGACTCGGTGAACCACTTTTGCCAGTAGTGTCGCTTTGTCTGTCTGTAAAGAAAAAAATAAAACAAGAAAGAGAAAAAGTCTTGATTCGAGAAAATTTTGTCTTGATGTTCAATTGTTTCAAATGAAAAAAAAAAAAAGGCTCGAGAACTTTCCCGACAAAGTGGTTATCAGCTTCAGAGAGAAAAGGACACCAAAGCTTTTATTTTTCTTTAATTTTCTAGGTACTCCCAGTACTTGCAGCATTTTTATTATTCGAAAACATTACACTGGACTGATGGTAATTGAAAAATAAGTGATATACGTACTTCCTATATTCCATCTTTCTTAATTACCAATAGATCAAGTCCTAGTCACTAGATAGTCGCAGTGTAAATCAACCAAGCAAGCTTAATTTAGTTAAGAAAAAAATAAAACATTTTTTGTCATTTGGATATAGATGTTTAATAACAACACAATTGGTGCTATAATATCCAAAACTCTAATTTATCCGCATTTCAAAAAACATTATTCTAGATTATGTATAGATGAGTGAAGAAGACACAAGTGCAGAAGTTAATTTCATATCTGAACCCAAAAGAAATCATAATCTCATCAAGTTTAACCCTTAATTATTTATCTTTTATGTACTTTTATTAAAATGATTTCCCGCAGATAGATAATTTATTAGTAGATTAAAGTCTCCATCAAACTTGGATTAAGTTTAGAATAGAGTAGTGATATATAGTCAAATAAAAGTTATGTACCTTGGAGTTACAAGAGAGTAAGCTGCGGAGCTTGCCGAGATGAGAATTGATTTTTTCTCTTCTCCTTCGCTCAGCTTCTTTGTGGTTCCTCGTAGAAGCACGAGCTTTGTCTTGAGAAATCGTATCTTCGATGGGGAAAGGGTAAAACGACGAAGTTGTGGTGGAGGCACAGAATCCTCCGGTGAGGAAGGAATAGAATATATGATCTGAAATCTCTGGTTGCATTTTTGTCGTTGTTGTTTGCTTCTCCGCCGCCTTCTTTTTTGTTGGGTTTGGAGCTGAAGTGGGTTCTGTCCTAAAAGGAAGGTTATGTATTTATACATAAATGAGATTGGAGAGAGAGATTAGATGTATATACACTGTATACTAATCATCAAAAAGTTTTGTTAAAGAACTAAAAATAATTTAAATACGGACAGTTGCGAGTTGCGACTGCACGCGTTTGATGTTTTTTATTTTTAAAACTGATAACGTCTGGTTTATTGATTTAAGAAGAAGCAAAATGATCACAATGTAAAAAACGTCAAAGATTGAACAGCGAGGAACATAACAATTGACGTTGTAAATACCGTTTTATACGTTTCATAACACTATAAATAGCTGGAGATGAAAAAAAGAGTTAATTCGAACATTTGAGGCAACACAGATGGCGGCATGCTATTCCATTTCTTCTACAAAGTTATCTTTAATATCAAAATAAATATTAAAAAAATTATAACATAAGATTTTACAAAAACAAAAATCTAAACTAAAATTTATTATCTTCTATCAAATATTATCATATTAAACTCTTACAACTAATTTCTTTAAACTATTTTATGTTGTTTAAATCACTTTCCATATATCATCATGGTAACAATTTATTTTTCGTCCTGTTTAAAAATAATTTATTAAAAGAAAATATGTAGTAAATAAGTACGGTCAAAGAGAAATAAGAAGAAATCATCTCATGTAATTTTTTTCTTTTATCGTTGACCACCAACCCTTTTCCGCTGGATCTATCACCAAATTTCTGATTCACTATTTTTCAAGTTTATCTCTTTTCCGTCGCTACAGACAAGTCCTCGCTAGATTGCTCTTGCCGCGTCAAGTATCTCGTCTCACCTTGTAAGTCTCTCTCTCCCCGTCAGAAGTTATCGTCATCGCCAAATCTCTAGATTTCGTTATTCTCTTTCATATGACTTTTTTTGTAACACGCTATTTTCTCATATAAAAAGTAAAATTTTCAATGCTATTTCTTCCAAAAAGACTATTTAATTAAATAAAAAACACATTGTTTTTACAAATAACATCGTTTTTCTTTGAATATGACATGTTCTTTTGAAAAAAAAAATTGCATTAATTTTTCAATTATTTTTACAATATATTTCTCTTTCACCAGAATTCACATTGAAATCTAGTTTAAGTTTTTTCCGATTAAAAATTATTATTTTTATCTCATGATTTTTGCTTAAATTATAATGTTTTATTGATGTACTTTATTGTCTGAGGGCATCTAAAATTTTTTAAACTCTTAAAAACGTTATTTCCTAAAGATTTCTGGCACAAATTATTTATTTAATTTTGTCTAAATTGTTTGTTATTTAGCCAAAGAGCAATGCAGTAAAATAATTATATAATAGATTTTTTTTATTGAAATTGCAAAAAGAAATTAATTGGCCTTTCAGACTCAGTTTTCTTCTAATCATCCCAAACAGTCAAGTGTACACAAAGAGGGATGTAAGTAACCGAACGAGAACATAAACCAGTATAGAGGTAGACCTAATCAGATCGGTTTAGGGCCGCACCAACTGATTTTTTTAAATTTTCTTTAGGGAAGTCGAAAAGTTGTGAGATCTCATCCCAGAGAACCTGATGCTCCATCGATCTGCCTTAGAAGCGATTCCGTAGATCTGAAGGAGTTCCGGTGAATCCTCTCCATCCAGTTTTCAGAATCTACGTTGTATGAAATCTCGTAAGATTTGTTTTTTTTTGGCAACAATCTCTTAAGAATTAGTTAGAAATTATTTTATTTTGATACAAATAATATGACGGTGTTTTTTTTTTCTTTTTGATAATAGTTAATCTATATAAACTTGTTAAAGCAATAAAGAGTGTCTCACAGGAGTAAGAGAAATGAGAAACCCAACCTCTGTAAATAGGGTTTTAGTTTCAACATAGTGTGTTATTGTTTTTGACCTAAACAGAGACAATGTCAAAGAAGGTCTGTAAAACTTGGTTTAACTAATGTCAGCGATTTTCCTGACGAATTGCGCTTGAAGATATTGTCATTCCTTTCGACAAAACGAGCTGTGGTGACAAGTGTTTTGTCAAAAATCTTCTGTCAGTCATATGATCCACGTGAGATGAGGAATCAACAGATTGAGGAGGACTTAGCTTCTATGCCAAGAGGTTCCAAGTCTTGTGAACTTGTGTGTGAAATAGTAGAGTTGTAAGAAACATATCAACTTGTTATTTGATTGGTAATACTTGGAAGAAACTCAGAACATCTTATGATCTGATACTTTGGTAAATTCAGTGGAGTCTCTCTGTTTCACTGTGTAACAGTTTCTATTGCTTTTTGCTTTTAAAAGATGTTTCTCATTCTCTTGTATTTAATACAATTTGGTTTTTTGGTTCTTTCTCATTTGAACCTATTGAGTCGTTGATCATTAGACTATTTAACGTTGAACAGATGCTCATTAATAGCTCTAATTTGCATTTCACAAAACCATGATACAATGCTTTACTAGGGACCATTAATCAAAAATCCACGAACTAGACCAAGTTACACAGCTTACACGAGCAAGACAACACATAAAAACAAAGACTTAAAATGATAAACATTCGCATCTTAAAACAACCAGAAAACAGTCCCAAGAATTATAATTTTTAGAACATAACATAAGAATTATATGTAAGAGCAAGTTGGAGCCACCACACCATTTTCTTTGGGTCCAAAACCGCATCACTTAGCCATCATGACCTTAACAAACTCCTCATAGTTAATCTGACCATCACCATCAACATCAGCTTCCTTGATCATCTCATCCACTTCTTCATCTGTGAGCTTCTCACCAAGGTTTGTCATCACGTGACGAAGCTCAGCAGCTGAGATGAAACCGTTCTGGTCCTTGTCAAAGACCCGGAATGCTTCCTTGAGTTCTTCCTCGGAGTCGGTGTCTTTCATCTTACGGGCCATGAGGTTCAAGAACTCTGGGAAATCAATGGTACCATTACCATCAGCGTCCACTTCATTGATCATGTCTTGAAGCTCAGCTTCGGTTGGGTTTTGTCCAAGAGAACGCATCACAGTCCCAAGCTCCTTGGTGGTAATGCAACCTACAAGTAAATCAAGGATACTTTATCATTCAATTACTCGCAAATGAGTCTTCACATAAATGAAGCTTTTGGGGAAAGCAATTCAATCGGATGTCTTCAGATACAAAACTTAAAGCATCTTAGCTAGATCCCAAATTTATCTATTAACAATTTATTGTCATGATCTATGGACGAAGAACCAAATCTAAACCGAGCTAAACCAACTTCCGTTAGCGAATTAATCGATCAAAATTCTGCAAATCGCCAAGTTCCTTACAGATTCAATCGTCTTTATCATACAAAATTCAATTCATAAACACGATTTAATCTAATCAAGAAACATAACAAAAAAATTTGAAAAACAAGGACGATTCTAGAGATCACAAATTACAGATCCGTTATAAGCTACATCGACATAGATCAATAATCAACGAATTGAGCAGAAATCAAACCAGATGAAGCTTAGAAACACCAAGATACATCAGTAGCAAAATCCAGTGCATTCACAAACATTTGACTGAGTGAGGAAACATACCGTCACCATCCTTGTCGAATAAGCTGAAGGCTTCCTTAAACTCAGAGATCTGATCGTCGGTGAGCTGATCCGCCATTGTTTTTTCTTCTCCTTTTGGTAAAAGCTGTAGATTCGTTTCTATTTTTTTGGTTCTCTCTCAAATCGAGAAAGAAGAAGCAGCGAAATTAGAAAAGTGTCTGCGAGAAAACAAGAGAGAAACCGTCTTTATCGGATACGAGTTATTTACGACTTTTGCTACGACTCGGGCTCCAAGCGGTTTATTAACCTGTACCGGATAGCGAAATCTTTGTTATAACCACAGTTTATGACTCTAATTACGTTTACTGCCATCCATAATGTTTTTTTCTGAAAAACCGCCAGAGTGGATAATAAACGGGTCACACGTTCACGCGGTCTGTACGCGGAAGCGTTGACTTGTCGCGTCAGCATTCTCGCTGAATCCTCCCAGTCTCTCTCACTCTCCAAATGTTTATTTGATTGGTTCAGTTTTTTTGCGATAATTGTCAACATGATATTTTGTCATAAATTTCGTAGATGAGTAGACAACGCATCAATATGATTTATATGAATCTCTTGTTTCAATTCTAAGGAAATGAGTGAGATTGTTTTCATGAATTCTATTGAAGACAGGAAATTTCACGAGAGACGTATAAACTATTTAAAATCCTGTAAAACTTTTATAAATTAATAATATAAAGACTATAATATTTTATTAATTTATAAAAATTATAATTTATCTATAAATTAATCATTATCAATTTATGAAAAAATCCAATTTTAAAAGAAAATATATTTAGAATAAGAAGTTGAAAACAATACTTTGATATTTTTAGTTGCAGTTAGATATTTAAAAAAATTATTTCATATAATATGAAAAATGATCTTAAATAAAAATACAAATTTACGAAATAAATAAAATATTTTATTTCTATGATTATTAATTATAACATTACTGAGATTATATATTTATATACAATTTGTAAAAAAATATTATCTTAATAATTTATCGATTTATGTTAATTATTGTATTGATTTAATTTACAAACAAAAAATTTATTAATTTATAGTAATTTTTAATTTATCAAGTATTCATTTATAGAAGTTCTACTATATACTGTATATAAATATATTTTTCTCAAACACAGATCATAAAATACGCTACAACACGTGTCATAGGTGAAAATTGTCGCGACTATGATATATCGAGTACAAAGAACCTAAGAAATTGATCACATCAAAATACCAACCTTCTTCGGCACGCGTCGAGCAGGAGTGAGTTGCTGCTGCCACGTCGGATGTGTCGGCGTCCACCTGGTCCGCCGTAACAAATACTAGAACTCACCGCCGATTTATAAGTCTCGTCGTTATCGTAGTCGAAGAAGGAGAGCTCGCGAACGGTCTCCGCGATCAGGTCGCGACAGATGTGATCATGAAGAGCCAAGCCGATCTTAGCGACCTCTCTTCGTTGACCAGTTGCCACATCATCGCAAACCTGGTTCACACTCTCCATCAAGCTCCGTCTTACCCTCCGCACCACTAGTGGTAACGTGCCACGTGTGTCTGTCGTCGTCGTTGATGCTCTCTTGGCAATGACGACGTCATTTATGTCGTAATGATCGGCTCTGGTGATTTGATTTATGTTGTTGACTTTGTAGGTTTTCTTGTCTTTGCAGCAGTACTCGATGGTTCATCATCGACAACATCGTGTAATGTCGCCTTCGTGTTCTTATTCCTTTGCGTCCCCAAGACGACATCTCCTGCCACTGTTGGTTATTTGTTTAAAGAAAGTCAAATCATTTATCACAAATTTGTGTTAAAAATATGATCATGATCGCTGTCAAAGCAGTATATTATTAGTGTCGAAATCATCTACATATCGGTTTAAAATCAAAACAAGACCGGACATTAAACAATTTTACAAAGTTGGTTTTATACATTATGACTATTTTTTTTTTTAGTTTTAAGACCATACATATAACAGTTTTACATAGTTGGATTTATCCATCCTGACTAAATTTTTAGTTTTTTTTTCTCGTACAAACATAACTCCAAAACTGGCATTCTTAAAAAAAAAAACACATTGTTGGGGTTTTAAAAAAAAAAATTATGATGATGAGTACAGACGACTTTCTTCATTTTTTTTTTTCGTTGTCGGATTTCTTCATCAGATTCGTAATCGGCATTCATACATGCTGAACATGAACAGACATCAAAGTATTGATGACTATTTTCGTCTTTGAACGGGAATACGATAGAGCCGTCTTGATCAAAGGATATTGGTTTTGACATTTGTTTTTTTGTATGGACCGTAAAACTCGTATTCATCAGTTCTAATGGAGAACTGAGTGAACAGCTGTTTGCGAAACGAGGATAATCTTAGTTTCTCGAACTTGATTTCGGTTGTACCATCGTTTCGTGTATAAATACCACAAACAATTTATATAGGAAGTCAGTTGTAAGGGAAGCTTTACCTAAAAGAGAAATTGAGGTATTTTGGAAAATTATTTCATTTTGGGTATTTTGTGTATCATTGTAAACAATGATATTTTAAGTATAATATTGACAATTTTTTTTTAATGAAGTGCTGTGTAGGATCCCATCATTTTCTAAAAAGGTGATGTTATTGATTTTACCACTAAACAGTTTGTGGGTCAGAATCAGGAATAAATTAAAGAATGGGTGGGGGCCCAAATGATGGGAAAGTAAGTGGGCTTTATGACTAAAGGAATAAAGGCCCCTTAAAACTGGTTCTTCCCTCATCATTTGTCTAACATGCCTCTCTCCATACTCTCTCTTTACTCTCTCTTACACTTTAATTAGATTACATTATATTAGATTTCGAGTAGACTAACCTAAGTTACCTAACTAATTAGTCCAAAACTATTTTCACTTTATTTTAGTTTGAACATGATCCTGTGTGACAACAACTTTGTAAAGAACCCACTAATGACAAATGTGACATCAAATCAAATAAACACAGTTTATGCATACATGAAACTGTTAGAGCAGTTAGACTGTCTAGATGTTTTTACCAATATATATTACTTTATAAAAAAATGTGAGACTGTCTTCCACTTAGACACTCATGGTTTCACCCACCACCAAGACAACTCTCTTTCTTGGTTAATAAGAGACAGCTCTTTGACCTTTCCATTCTGTCTTCACTCATTATTGTCGCTTTAGTCACAATGTTCTCCTAATTTACATCTCTTTCTTTTAACTGTACATAAAGTATTTTAGTTAGTAATTTTTATAACCAATAAACATGCCTTTAAACATTTCCTAATATTTAGCGTTATCACGTTTTATTTTAACATTCGATGCCATGACTCATAATGTTGAACGATTTGGTTCACAAAATGCATACATTTCTAACCACTACACCATCATGGATTCGACATTATGCTAACCTAGTAATTAGATTTAAGTATCCCACATTTAAAGTTGAGTTTTATTTTGTGACTCAACGTTTAATTAAAATTTGATAACAAGGACATCTAGAAAATACCGATGTCGGAAAGTTTGAAATTTTCACTCGCTGTGGCCGGAGAAACCTCAAGTTTCTTTTGAAGAATGTAAGTGGTTTTGATAACGTCGATGGTTCTCCGGAGCTCCTCTAAGTCCCGATCACATTTCTCTAGTGGTCCGACAAGACTCACCCTCGCCGCATCTCCCTCTCCTTCGTTGCACGGAAGTGGTTGAGCAACCATTCCGACTCCGTTTCCACTTGATGAATCTTGCGGAGGAGAAGCGTAGACGACGGTTCTCTGTTCTCGCTTCTTAGATCCCAAGGTTATGGATTTGCGGCGGTTAGAGGAGAAGTGGAAGGTGGAGAGGAAGAGGTTGTAGGATCCGGGGAGGCAGCCGGAGGAGACGGCGGAGTTTGAATTTCTCCGGGGAGGATTATCATTCTCCCGCCATGAAGATGAAGGAGAAAGCAAATTCTCTCGATTACTCTTCTTCATACTCTTTTTTTTCCTCACCTCTTTCTTTTATTTTCTCTGTATCTAAAACCCTTAAATTCCCATATAGCCAATATTGTTTTTTTTTTTTGTTGTATTAAATTCATTCTAACGGTAAAATTATAATATTAAACCTTTTTGGCGATTTAGGTTTTGCTTTTTCTATCTTTTTTTTTCTTTCACTTTTGTTTTACGTTTTTTCACTTTAAGATTGGTCCACCGGCACATGGCAAGTACCAATGCTATAGACATTATAATACTATCTTTTTGGTTTGTGTTATAATGTCTTTTATTGTTTGCTTCTCATTTTAACTTTAAATTAGTTGTTTTATAAAGTTAATTTTTTCTCAACTCTAAATAAACTTCAACTACATCTTTGAGTACAGCTTTTAGTGATACATATATAATGATAAAAAGTATGTTACTCGGAAGTATTCCAAAAAATATAAACGTCTATAAACATACGTTATATAGTCCATTTGGAACAAAGAAAATGGTTAATACTTTTTGGGGTTGAAGCTGATAAAAGTTTCCATCAGAACCCTAATCAATAGGTATTAGGAGTTTAGCACAAAGCTCTATGAGAAACATAGGCATGATTATGAATACTCTTTAGATTCATTTCCTTGTGCATGCTGGACAGAAAAAAACTTTTAGAAAGTCTTATTAATCCATTCTCTTGGAATGAGATACTTTTGTAGGACTCAAGTGTTTATATCATTAATGGCACACTGGCTTGAGACCACAGATCAATTCACACATTTGAAGAAAACAATTTATGTTTTATTCGGTAGTTCATATAAAGTCCCACGCTGTTGCCTAGAATACCTTCAATTAACATATTTTCGTAATATAAGAACTCTACATACGAATTGAATCACACAGATCAAAATAATCCGGAAGTTCAGTGGTGTCAGGATGCATAACAAGGAACCCTAAACATTAGAAGTTTCAAGGTTATATAATCTCAGCAACAATGACTAACAAAAAAAAAGCCTATTCTGTACAGATAAAAGCTCGAAAGCATGGAAACAGCAAAGCTGATTACATACGACGAGATGAAGATGTAGATGAAGAAGAGAATACTAAACTAATCCCCTTTGGTTTATAGATCTTTCCATACTTTGTAGTCGCTAGTTGAGCTGTTGTTCTGCATATCACTGTCTTGGCAACCTATGAAGAAAGTAGAACGTACAGGATCAACGTTTACTAAAGCATGCGCCGTGCCACTCGGACTAACAGCTACCGCTACTTCATCCTCTCCAATTACCACTTCAGCAAAATCTTTTACGATCTTGTGATTCTCCAGCTGCACGCATTCAATATAGAATTATCCATAAACAGTGTCAGATTCACGAGTTTGGTTCATTTAGACACGAGAGCAGTAGAGAATGGAAAACCTGGGCACAATCATCTTACAAAAAGATTAGAATAAGTAAGATTAGTCCATTTGTCACATCAATAAACACCTATAGGAAGTACTTATTTCAATATTAGACAGTGCTATGACCAGCGAGCAATAGACTGATGATATTAGTCCAATAGTCAAGAACAACTTCATGATAGGTACAGAAGTGATTCTCAGAAAAAGAGATACAGTGCAGAATCAAAAGACAAAATCAGTAAACCAAATCCAAGAAACTGTAATCTAAGGTTTGTTCTAGAGACCATAAACACTCCCAAACCTCGAACCAACCAAATACCAGTGAGCTCTTGCATTTCTTCAATCCTCTATACAAATCAAGAGCAACTAACATGTTAACAACAAACATTTAGTAAACTCTGAACTTATCACCTTCATTACCAAGGCTTATCACCTACCAGAAAGACTATAATTCTTCCATTATGATCTATTAGTGAGATGGATGTTGAAAACTTACCCTGAATTTTGTCTTGGCTCCCCATATGACGAACGTCTCATTACAGGTATGGTGTCTGTGGTTTCCTCTCAATCCACCAGGCCGGATTTCACCAACATGAATGGAAACACAGGAGGCGGCTCCACCTGCGAAAAGAGAAAACATGGAAAATGAATCTCCAGTAACGAGAAAAGAGAAACCTTGGATAACACAATAATTTCCTTCAAGGGTTGGTCACTCCTAAGATTATCATTGACAAAGATATTTTCTTTTCATCAACCTACATGCTTCTAAAATTGAGATAGTGATAATTATGCTACAAATTTTATCAATTTCAATATACTCAAGAACACTACAAGAATTGCTGTTTAACAACTTCCTGAATCACATTTGATGTACCAAAACTGAAGCGGAATCAATCAGAAGCAGAGAACAAGACGAACCGTTGAGCTGAGAATTACGAGCAAGAATAATAGGATCAAGCAACCATCCACGCTCATCTTTTCGTACAGGAGAAAGCGACGCCGAATCGAACCGGACCAGATTAGCCTTGTCGTCGTCGTCAATGATTTTCAAATCGGGATGACTCTTTAGTGCCGATTTCTGATTTGAAGAAGACGAAGATAAGTGAGACGAATGCTGTAACCTGAGAGAGATCCATGTGAGGAAGAGGAAAAACGAGAGAAGCAGAGGAAACGCTAGAGGCTTCTTCAGTAAATTGATCAGAGGCGACAATCTCTGGTTTAGAGGCCCCCTTCTAGGGTTCGCCATTTTTGAATCTCTTCTATCTTCCTTTGTTCATTCTCGCCATTTTATCATTTTAAAATATTCAATTTGATATAATCTAATCATGTTAGGTGTGAACAATAATTAACTGGTGATGTATTGGCGGGATGAGCCAGGCCCGTGCAGTAGTGCAACGCATGGGCGACTCGCGAAGACCCAGGTAGCAAGCTACCTTAACGGACCTTCACCCTCAAAAAATAGAGTTAATATCGTGTGGGCCGATGGCCCACATATCAGATATTAAACTGATAAGAACAGATACTACACTTGATCTTAGCCAAAAGGCCGAGAAAGGTATGATTAGGTAGATGGACCCAGCTTCTTTTTTATATCACAAGGTTATGACCAACTCTTCTCTTACTTGTCGATGTGGGACTTTAGTAGAACAAATATACTCTTCTACGCGACAACCAATACGACGTCTCTTCTTCTCGTTTCGACAGCATCGCTTGGTTTTGAACAGTTTTTTTCAAGGATTGGCTACAGCTTTGAAGAAGAAGCCTTTTGTGTTCGTTGACATCGATTACAGAACTATACCAAGCCATAAGAAATTGTGAGCTTTTAATACTTGAAGCTCGATGATCTGTGCGCACAGAGGAGGATTGGAATGCAACGAATGTATTCTAATGCAGAACCTGGGGTGTTTAGAAAATCTTCTCTTTGTTAATTTGGCATATTTCAAAAACAAATTCAATTAAGTTTATGCTGGAAATTTCATCTCCTAAAGAAAAAAGGTGGAAATTTTGGAAAGTTCTTCAAAAACAGAAAATGGAAGAATATGTTTCCGGGAGTAAGTGCTATTATAAACTTGTCGATCTGCTCTGCAATGCAATAATTTTACAGTCAGAATCAAATACAAGGCTTTACAGACGAGCCATTGTTTGCTGGTGACTGGCTTTTGTAGATCAGAAGGTTTGGTCCCATGTCTTCTAGTTAAGTGATATAAAACTTGAGGCCTGAGTTTGGTCTTCACTCTTCAACGACGTCAAAGTCTTCACAACCTTCATGTATTGGTTTCAGGCATAAAAGGGGAGGTTGTCAAAATTTTGCTGACCAGAGTGATACTGTCCTTTTGTTGAGCCAAGTTTTGCGGTATTTGTTGTTGCTTCCGAGGTCTGTGCTAAAACCTGTGTCCAGCCAAAAGAGTTTTCACAATTTACATTCACTGGAACCATCACAAGAGCGTAAATATTGTGCAAAAGTGATGATTTTTTTTGTTTAACTTCATACTTGAATGAGTCTAGGAACAGTCCGAGGGCGAGTCCGGCTTTCCAATAGTTAAAGACGGTGATTGTGCTCCGCATCTTGTTGATTAATGGAATAGATGCTCTGTACATTAAAGCTCCAATGCATTCAACAATAAGCACAGCCAATCCAGCAGATAGAACATCCCAGTCTCCTGTTTGTCCTATGAATGTAGAGAAAGCAGTAGCAGAGTAGAATCCCACCAAGAGAAAGAACAGTTTCAGGGGGAGATGTTTCTTTATCTCCTGAATTTTCACCAGAAGCTTAGTTCTGAGATCTTGTATGGCTTTGATTAATCTTGGACCTCTGGGGCTATTATTACTTGAAGCACTGGATGGTGGATCGAATCTGTCTCCACTAACCAAGCATTTGATTGTTGTCCATGACATCCTCCTGGAAAGTTGCAAAAGACCCACTTAAGCTTAGATACTGGAAAGATGTTTTTATCGCAAGACCTTCTTTAAGACACCCTATATCTCAAGTCCAATAACGCAGCAAGAAACATGATTTAGATACATTGTTACTTAATTATTTATGTAATCATGGATTTTACTGGTTGGTTATGGTTCTGCCTTTATAGACAATATACAGAGAATTGCAAGAGATATTCAGGTTTTGTCAAAATCCGCAGAGAATAATATAAAAGCCACATGAGGAATTCTAACTTCTAAGTCACATATTGATGCTTCCGAAGTTAGAAACTTGCCTTTGATGTCGGACCAAACGAGGCTGTGCAGGACGAAGGAAATGATAGAGGGAACGAAAGTCCAAGCAAATGGCAAGAGACAAAGCGCCTTTGTCTCTGAAACTCCTCGTTGGTAAGAACTTACTTCCACAGTTAGGTAATGTCACCGTGATGGCAAATCCCATGAAACAGCTAGATCAAAAGTTGGTCTTCTAACCCAGATGTAGCTACTTCCTAGACCAAAAAGTTTCCAGCATATCAATTTCACAATACAATGTAACATCAAATAGCAACTTTGTTGAGAGAAGAACCAATGTCTCTAGTTTCAACTACAAGCTGAGAAACATATAGCTAGCTTAACAATTCAACTAATTGGAGTTCTATCAATAAATTCGCAGAACGAATGTTAACATCGTAGACGGAGAAACAACAAGAATAGAAAAAGAATTATTTAAGAAATCATTCGTTTAGGCATTTCTACAAATACCTTCTAGACAGCTCAAGGAAACCCTAATTTTCCCCAAACTTCTAAGTTTCTCCACGCCCATTACTCTGCAAATCAATCCAAAAAAATCGATCCTTTCGACTGTCTACTGATAGAGGAATCAAAATTCAAAACCGATTACGATTGAAAACAATACCAGCTGGGTGAAGGAGAAAATACAAAGAGGAAGAAGAAGCATAACCTGAACGGCGTCGTTTAGGTTGACTAAGTCGCACAATAGCTTGGGCTTCAAAATGCAAAGCCTGTAATGTCAGTCAGAGAGAAACAGAAACCCATTTATGTGGTGCTGAGCTAAGCAAGCGCGTCGAAAACTATTTCTGCACTATTTTTGTTGAAGACTTAAAAAGATTTTACTTCATATTTGATTCAAGAAGAAGATGTTTGCTCGTCAGGGTAGAAAATGGATGAGAGTTTCTACGGGGACCTGGAAATTAGTCAACGGGGACACAAGTAACAGCAGAAGAAAAATTGTGAGAAGAGAAAGCGGTGGAACTGAAACGATAGCTAAAGAGAGCGTTGACACCGTTGTGATTGGTGCTGGAGTCGTGGGTTTAGCGGTGGCGCGTGAGCTCAGTCTTCGCGGCAGAGAAGTGCTGATCCTCGACGCTGCTTCATCGTTCGGCACCGTGACAAGTTCCCGCAACAGTGAGGTTGTCCATGCCGGAATCTATTATCAACCAAACTCTCTAAAGGTACAATCTTTCTATTCAAGGTCGAATCAAATGTGTTTTGGTATGTCCATAAGTGAACGTTGTTGGATTTTGATCAGGCCAAGTTTTGTGTTAGAGGGAGAGAATTGCTGTATAGGTATTGCTCAGAATATGAAATTCCTCATAAGAAAATTGGTAAGCTAATCGTTGCCACTGGATCCTCTGAGTTACCGAAGCTGGATTTATTGATGCATCTTGGAACTCAGAATGGAGTCTCTGGTTTAAGAATGTTGGAAGGTTTTGAAGCAATGAGAATGGAGCCACAGCTTCGATGTGTAAAAGCTTTGCTATCTCCTGAATCTGGGATTCTTGATACACATTCCTTCATGCTATCTTTAGTGGTATAGAACTAAGCTTCTCTTAGCTCTATAGGATCTTTTCGGATTTTTCGTTTGTTCTTTCTTTAGGAAAGGATTTTTGATTTCATGGTTTACAGGGATAACAACCCGAGACTACCTACAGGGAGAAGCAGAGAACAATCACGCAACTTTCTCATACAACACAGTGGTTTTAAACGGTCGTGTCGAAGATAAGAAGATGCATTTGTTTGTTGCTGAAACAGGACAGTGTGAGGCAGAAGCACAGCTTGAGCTAATCCCTAATCTTGTTGTTAACGCTGCGGGATTAGGTGCTCAAGTTCTAGCAAAGAGATTCCATGGCTTAGATCCTCGATTCATTCCTTCGTCTCACTATGCTCGTGGATGCTACTTTACACTATCGGGTGCAAAGTTTCCGCCTTTCAATAAACTTGTGTATCCTATACCGGAGGAAGGAGGTCTTGGTGTCCATGTCACTTTAGATTTAAACGGACTTGTTAAGTTTGGACCGGATGTAGAATGGATTGAATGCACAGACGATCAATCAAGCTTCCTCAACAAGTAAATACATATGTTCTTGAAACTCGTCTTTCTCTCTTGTCCATTTTTGAACTTACTCAAGATCTTCATGCTATTTGAACTCAGATTCGATTATCGTGTAAACCCACAACGAGCAGAGAAATTCTACCCTGAGATCAGAAAGTACTATCCAGATCTCAAAGATGGATCATTGGACCCCGGCTATTCAGGCATCCGCCCTAAGCTTTCTGGACCAAAGCAGCCCCCCTTCGATTTTATCATACAGGTAATCTTCTGTTTTCAAAAAGCATCAGACAACACACACAGCATAGGTTTTTATGGAAGCCTCTTATGTGTTATTGATGCAGGGAGAGGAGACTCATGGAGTTCCTGGTCTTGTTAACCTCTTTGGCATTGAATCGCCTGGTTTAACCTCAAGCTTGGCTATTGCAGAACACATAGCAAACAAGTTCTTGGGATGAATTTTGAGATCAATGTCTACATTTGAGAACAAAGCCATAAGAAGATAGCTTGGCAGATATAAACAGTTTTCCTTTCTTTGTGATTGATCCGTTTGCAGACTTTGTCTATAAACTCTCCACGTTTTGTATTCAAATGTTATAAACTCAAGTTTTCTTCTATTAAACCTCTGATATTTGAACCAGGCTCATGAAAACGATTGCTGCTGCTACTCAATAACTCAAGAGAATGTTTTAAAGAAAGTTAACAGAATTGCTCCAAGTCAAGAACATCTACGGAATGTACAGAGAAACAAAGCTGTTTTCCTCTCTTTTTTATAAGCCAACAGACACAGAAGACACAAAGAAAAGAGTTTGAGATCAGAAAGGAGCTGTGCTTGTTCGTCGGAGCTGCTGCTTGGGATCAGGCGGTGGTGCACTTGGGAGGATCTTCTCCACCTCCTGCAAAGTGATATAAGGATTAGCTTTGGCAACATATAGACGCAGACAAAAAATTGAAGAACATATAGTTCATGGCAAAGAAAAACCAACAAATCAATCTTTGTCGCACGTAAAGGAAGACTAGTCTTCTATGTTCTTCCTAATGAGCCAAACATTCCTTACAAGAAGTAATGAAACATTTCCGAGGATGGGTCTAAACCTATCCATCCTTACTCTTGTTCGTACACTATCTATCATCTCTGGTCTACTATGCTTGTACCCTATTCTATACTTAACTACATCTTCTATCATCTATTGTTCCCTCTAATACGAATCTAGAACTAATTATAGATCACCCTTTACAAGTTTATAGCAATCACAAATTTGATCAATGCATGTGTAATAAAAAGGGCGAAAAACTCTGCAAAGCATTACCTTTTGCCTCCTGAGTCTTTCGTTTTCTTCTTCTAACCTCGAAACTTTGATCTCTAGCTCATGAGTATAAGCCTGCTCATCAATATCCAATGTTGGAACCCAAAGAGAAAAACAAAAATCATGACTTGACAAGATAAATAACAACAAGTTTGCAACTACAGAAGTTGTTTCTCACCTGTTTCCTAGCTCGGGAACGAGCAGCAGACTCTCTGTTCTTTATCATTCTTTTCTGCCTCCTCTCTACAGTCTTCTCTACAACTTCTCCGGAAGCTACCCTCTTCCTTCCTGGAGTTTGTGTATCTGACAAACCACCCATCAAAGAAGACTGAGACACCATAGCTTGCATCTCTGAAACCGGATATGGCATAAATGCTTGAGACTGTGGCATTGATGGAAGCTGATGATACTGAACCCATGGGGAAACTTGAGTAATGTTTTGCCCTAAACCAGCACCTGAACCAGCGCTACCTCCACCGCCACCACCCACAGGACCACCCGGACCATCATGGTTAGAACCAGAAATTGTGTCAGTCACTACTCCTGCTTTCAACAACAAATCCTCAAGTGTCATTTCGCCGAGTGTAGGCTGCTTATCTCTCTTCTCATGAGCATTACATCCATTCTTGTTCTGCTGAATGTCTTTCCAGACCTCTTCAACAGTCTTTTTGCTGAGATCCCGTGGCAAAGTCAAACTTCCCTGCCGAGAAAGACCCTCTTGAGAAGCTGCTGCAGCACCATTAACAGCCATGGACGATGGCTGATTAGCTTCAACAGAACAAACACTCTTGAGTAATTCATCCAAATTCATGCTTCCAAGTGCTTTACCAGAACTCCCCAAGTGGTTTTGAACCTCATCGAGTGTTAAGCTGTAAAGAGAGCCTTGCCTATTCAAGGACTGAGATTTAGCTTCTTCGACAATACCCCTCTGAGAATCCATAAGCTTTGTAGGGAAAAAACAACAAACACAGACAGATAAAACAATTCTGAGCCCAGAAATCAGAAACCCTAATCTCGATTCTCAAACAACCCAGAAACGCTCAATTTGATAAGTGGCTACACCACCGAAGAATTCATCAAATCGAGCCTAAATCGGAGGCGAAAGAAACCTTTTTCTAAGGTCAAGTCGCCAAACATGCAGCAAAGAGACGAAAACAACAAAACCCAGATATCAAATCGGAATGAAATGACCTAGGAGAACAGCGTTGTAGCAATCTGAAAGAGTATTGGGAATTGCATGCAGCATCGAGGGCTATCAAATGCAGATACTAAACAAGGAAATCGCAACAGAAGGTTTCCTAGCGGCGACAAAACACGATTCGCGAAGAAGACGAATCAAAACTAAGGGAAAAAGCAACAATCTTTGAGAAAAAGGTAACGAATTGGAGCTTAAAAAGGGACCAGATCTAAATTAAAGTAGCCAACTTTGGGTTCTTTTTTTTTTTGTTTCTGGAAGTGGTGGGTGTGAGAGAGAAACGAAACTATGATACAAGTCCAGAGAAAGAGAGAGATTTTGCAAAGCAAACCTAAACTCTGTGTGTGTGTATCTCTCTCTCTCTCATTTCTCTTTTGTTTGGCATAGGAGAGAAAAAGGAGAAGAGAGAGAAACCTTTTGATGGAGAAAGTGACACTCGATAGTGTGGCAATTCCCCCCAAGCCTCCTGTGGAATGTTTCAATGCGTTTCTTTTTCATTACCCCAAAAATTAAAAACGATGGTCTCTACATCAATTACGAAACAGACCATTTTTTAAGTAAATATTATGATTACGGATTTTACTTTAATGAAAGTCGATATCACTACATGTGCTCCCGGAGACCCTTCAATCAATTGGACTAAAGTTCAGTTTTTTTCTTGTGGTTTTTTTCAGAGATTGCATTGCAAAAGGTTATCCTTCCGTAATCTCAAAATATGACCAAAAAGATCAAAATTTGGGAGTATATTAGTAATAAAACTTTTGGTGGTGCTCTGATCTAAAAAAATTTATATATAAAAGCATCTAGTGTCATGGTTTGATCAATTAATCGAATTCCAAAAAATTTCTAGTAGAACGCTAACTTTTCGATGCCAATTCCATAATGAGGCTCTTCTATTGTTGAAGCCAAAAATTCATCTTTCCTGCTTGGTAAAGAAAAGGTTGGTGTAGAAAGAACCTAACGCCACTCAAGTTCTCATCTTGGTATTCATAGTCGATCAAAGCTTTCAAGCCTATCTATTTCTAAAGCTACTAGCTACGTTCAGGGGCGTCCTCACGTCTAAGAAGGTCCTTTTCTACTTGGTCTAGAGAAACCGCCTTTCCCATATCTATGAAGTGTGAAAGGTTGATGGGGATCCAATCAACTTGTTCTGACCTAGGATAATAAGCCCCTTCTCCAGTCCGAATCTAGTTTTTTTTTCATGTCGTTTCACCAAAACTAGCTCTATCATATAGCATACAACTCAGGCAAAAAGAAAGCAAGAGAGATGAAGAACATTGTTGAGAAGAAGATTGTAGGCCCCTTTTCAGTCTTTACAGGTTTTTTTCAATATAGGTTTGGACGCTGGCAACGAATCATTTAGGAAAATCCCCCGATCTAAATCTTTCCCATTTCTTCTGGAATAATCATTTTAGGAGGGACAATTTTACATATTTCTCTTCTTATTCATGATTATACCGTTTCCAGTGAAATCTTCAAGTGAGAGACAATGCATTTAATTCATAACTATTGTGACGTAGCCACATTTTACCGTCGCTTTATTTGCAACTTCAACACCAACACCTATCACAGAGTGTTTGCGCACCTTAATAGCTTATTCAAACAAAAGAAATGAAAGGAGTTGTAAGGGAGAACGGAGATTTAAGATCAGACGATTTTCAAAAGATCATATCGTAAAATAGAGAAGGATTTGTTGCCGCTACTGAATCATATGACATAAGCGCTATTGAATGGGCCATTCCATCAAATCTTTGACAAGGGGCCTAATCTTGTATATGATGGTTGGCGTGGCGATAGACTTCGCGCATACTTATTTCCCCGCAAGTCTTCAACCAACCAACTCCTAGACTCGGTCTTTCAACGATCCATTTGTGCAAGAAGATGTAGACGACGGTACATAATATTGCATCTTCAATGAACGAAACCAAGTGGGAAAACAAAGAAAATATTAGTCCATTTGTAGTTCCAGCTCTAATGACTAAAGCTCTGCGAGCCTCTAATAAACTGAAAGCCCGGCATAATCAAGGATGTCGCCCCTTCTTTGACAGGTCACTCACATGGCAAGGGCTAGTATAGCAAAGAGGCTTTCAATTCTCGCAAAGCAAATCTTATTTTAGGCAAAAAAAACAATCTCATTTGTTCTCTGCAGTCCTTCAATGTGTAGAACATTGGCCCAACTCTCTTTAATCGGTAGTTGGTCCGCTCTAGACTTTTGTAACCACATGTCAAGAAATACCTCTAAGCAAGCTGTTTTTAACCTATACGGAAAGACTCGGTTGGGGCTGTGAACCCCCATTAAAGTATAATCTTTACACAGGTGGTCTTGCAACCACCTTACTCCTCTCTTTGTCAAAGATAGGCACCCATCCTCACCTGGTCACATATTGGGGAATTTTTCCTCGGGATGTATAGCCATCACTATATCGTCCAATTCTAGTGCTTGTAAGAGATTAGGTTTCTTGGAAAACTTAAGAATCGAGGTTCTAAAAAAGATTGACTATGGAATCAGGAGCAACCATCACTCTCTTCAGATCAATACATGCTCCTATGCCCATTCCAATTTTGTCTAACTTTGCTACATAGCAAGGACCTCAACAGTGCGGAAGATCTCTTGATACCGAACAAAAACCTTTTTTATAAGAGTATTAAATTACCTTGGACCTCTCCTTTCGAGTTTATGTCCTCTCGAAACTAATCCTCATCGGTCATCACTATAGCTCTCGATATAAATGGTAATGGTGGTAACAGTAACTTAACCTTTCAATCATGTTGTAACCACTTTTTATTCACTGCAAATATAATTTTTCTTATGGAACGAAACTCAACCACTCGAGGCCTTTTTCCCACTAGAGGTAAACAAAGTCGAACCCAGACTCAAGGAACAAAACCGAAACCTTTATTTATACTTTCCATTACCAATCTCAGATCGAATTATAAAAATACTGAATATGGGATTGAAGATTGTAGCACTTGGATTTGCGTCATCACTTAATGACCTTTTTCCCCTTTTCCAAACTTGACATAACATCTGAGAGATTGTGAGTCAGATCAAAGACACCAAACTCTACTACTTACTTCCCATTTCCACTTTCACTTCAGCTTCTCATCTACATCATGATTCATGATCAATGAACCCTTCAATTATTCACCGTAGCTTTAAAGCTGCACTTTTCCAGAAAAGATTTGACCATCAAACTAATCATCACCAACAAACTTTATGTATCCACGCATCTTTAACTCCTCTAAAACAAAGAAGAGAACCTTTGCTCCTGTGACTTTACTAAGCAAGCTCTGAAGCAATTGTGCACAGGGGCCTGAAAGGTACATGCTTCTAAACCAAAACAAATCTTCATAATCAATTTACCGACTTGAAATGCACCAATCACTCTCACTCCTCAGTGTCCTCACAGAGGGGAGATACGACCAATAAATTAGAACATATACAGTCATTAGTCAAGAGAGAGATACTCTTATGACACTTTCGATTACTTACCCTCTACTGGAAGCGCGAGTGGCGTTCCAAAGACTTAACTGCAAATAACCAATAACTTCACAGACACCACTTCCTGCCATGTCTGACTGTTTCAAGTTGTCTACAACTTAGTAGTTTAAAGGCAATTGAGTTTGGAAACAAATTTTAAACTTGAAACACAGACGCTGTATAAACTTTTGAAACTTGTCACAGAAAAAACCAAAAAACTCCAATGAAAGCTCTTGCTGCGTTTTGAAATTTTATGTTTTGAGTCATTTTAGAAACCAATTAAATTGAGATTAGTATATATTTACAACATAAATTATTTTGTGAGTTAGGCTTATATAATTTGGCTGTTCAACCGGCTGTGACACTACCTGCAAGAGAAATAAGGATTGAACAAACATAAAATTAGGATAGTACATAAAATCTATTACATAAAACCAGGTTAATCAAGATAACTTAAAACATATTACAAAATTTTCGAAACTGATATACTTCAGGCAGAAGAATCCATGAAATCGTGAAACAGAGAGAACGAATAAAACTATTTGAAAATATTTAGAAAAAACTAGAATTGGATAAGCAAGGACCCACAAAGAGCGTAGTTGCGTTTTTAGTTTTACAAATGAAAGTTGTAGGGGGATGTTCAGAAAACTGAAAATAGAGACGTAAGCTCTGAAAATGGTACAATGCTTTTAGGAATATCATAAAGATGGGGAATTAAAAACAACTAGATGAAAAGTGAAAACTAAAAGTTCCTTAAAAGGTTTTTATGTGTTTGGCCTTAGGAACGACCAAAGAGTAACATTTCATAAAGACTTCATTTTGCATCAGCTCCAGAAGAATCACCAAGCCAATATTAAAACACTGGTTTCGGATATCTGCACAATGAATTTAAGAAAATAAGACAAAAAATTTCACAGTAAAAATCGGTGCCAAATCGAAAACCCTTCAGAAAACAGTAAGAAGCAAGAAGCTGTTAACAACAATCACTTGAAAAATCCCCAAAACTCTGCTACAAATCAAAACCATGTGGGTCAGGACACAGAAATTTTTTTGGCTTTAGACATAGTAAGTCAGTTTCAGATAAAGTATATACTGAGGAAAGTCAATGAAACAAAACAAGTATAGATTGCTCTACCTGAGTGGATAAATGTTACATCTAGTGGCCCATGTAAGGAGCACCGTACGGCCCGATACCATGTTGCCCTCTGGCTGAACTGCCTTGACCAGGTTGCGGAGTCTGATAGCCACCTTGCAACCCAGATTGTGTACCGTACCCAGGAAGTGTCCCCAGTGTCATAGGTTGAGTACCATAACCAGTTGGCATTCCAGCTCCATTCCCTGGGTTTAAGCCTGTAGGTGTCCCCAAGGAACCCAACAAAGCCTGTCCAATTGCTGGATTAAAAGCCAAACCAGCTCCCTGCGATGCCAGCAAAGCTGTCAAGGCTTGTCCAATGGCCGGATTTAACACCTGTGCCGCTGGACCACCCATCCCAGCTTGGTTAGCAGCCATGAGATGTCCATGACCTCCAGGCCCACCATAACCATTGTTATCATTTCTTTGGTAACGAGGATTTTTGTGGTTGTGAGTATTATGGTTATGCTGCTTGCCTGGTTTGGGACCATCAATTGCTTTCTGGCAATGCAAGACGTGGCCTTCAAAGGTCTTATGTGGCTCCTCCAAAGCCCTCTTGGCACTTTCAGGTGACTTATAAACAAAGAGACAGAAACCTTTAGGTCTCCCAGTAAACTTATCAAGACCCAAAGGACCTTCTTCAATCTCTCCAAACCTTGAGAAAAACGCTAACAATTTCTGAGGATCAAGCTCAGCTCCAACATTACTAACATAAATCTTCTTCTGCGTATGCTCCGAGTTCGAATGCTGAGAAGGCGCAGATACAGCTGCAGCAGCTATTGGGTTCCCACCAAAGACAGGTCCTTTAGAAGCTAATTGACATGCCGTCATACGACTACCGATCTTCTTTTGAGGCTGCTTGAGTGCTTTACGAGCACCTGACCTAGACTTATACAGAATAAAACCATAACCTTTAGATTTCCCTGAGATCTTATCAAATACAGCTTTGCAGTCTTCAATCTCTCCGTACTGCTTAAAAGCTTCAACAAGCGTCTCGGTTTTAGTATCCCATCCAAGACCGTGCACGAAGATCTTCCGATGAACAGGATCTTCATCAGCTACTTCTCTAATTCGATTGGCTACATCATGATTCTTCTCAGCAGCTGCCTTGAGAAGACTAAAAAGCTGTTCTTTGGAAAACGGTTCCAACAGATCTTGAATCGGTTCATCGGTATATCCATCCCTTTGATTCCCAGATCCATACGTCACCGCCACTTCCGTGTGATTACCCCCCGTCGTCTGATTATCACCTCCAGCTTCATTCTCATCGTCTTCTTCGACTTCCTCTTCTACTTCCTCGAATTCAACGTCTTCATTTTCACCTGCTTGAATATCTTGATTTTTAATTTCGAGCTGCTCCTCCTTCACCTGCACCAGCTTCTGCGACGGTTCTGCCACCTCATTTGATTGCGATTCGAGCTTTCTCTTCTTAGCCATGGCGGTAATCATAAACTTTGAAGGTCGACAAAGAAGAGAGTCCAATGGAGTTTTAGGGTTTCGAAAATTTCTTTGGTTTTTCTCCTAAAAGGGCGAGAGGCTCAAATGCCACTTTCTTTGGTTTTTCAAAGGTGGTCGTGTGAGGTCCGCGGATTAATATCTCAAATGCCCTTCAAAACCAGAAAATAATCATAGTTACCATCTAATGAAAAAAATAATTATACAAAATTGTATGCAATCTTATATTAATTGTGTTTTGCCTTTTGATCAAACTATATAAAATTATTTATCTGATAATTATATAGTTGTACTAAATTATAATTATGTTGTAGTTGCGCTAATTAAAAAATTAGTTGTACTAATTGTATTACAAATAACAGTTTAAACCCAAATAGCAGTTTAGGATTTAAAACCTCTTAGCGATTGGGATACGAAATTCTCCAAAACAAGAAAGAAAAAGCAAAGTGTGGTAAGCCTGAAGCTTGGGATGATAGCTATTCAGTTTCTCAAGCCATGGACTTTATTCCCACTGATCTTTTACTTGATTTTAACAGTGAGTCAGAATCTCCTGCAAATACAGAGTTGGAGGAAGAAATAATGCATGATTTCATCAGAAGAGTTTAATGATGCAAGGAAAGCGCAATGTTGTACGGTAGTGTGTACAGAGAGGAGATGGAATTGGATGTTCCACAACATTCAGAATCTGAAATCATTGGTTGTGTCCCTATAGCTTCAAAAGAGGATGAGGAAAGCAATGATTCAAAACCTGACTTAGGCATGAACATTACTGGTTTGGAGATTGTGAAGATAGATGTTCCAGAGATACTTGCTGTTGATTACTCGAGTTTGTCCATCATGGATTTTGGGATAGAAAATACTGAGTTTGTGTGGGAAATTGAAGACATTGCTAAGGATGATCTTCCTGAAGCAACTGATATTCTCCAGCTGACCTACTGTTGTATTTCACTGGATAATTTGCAACCAGTTCCTGATGATACCAATATTTCATTAGAAGAACATCAAGTGCCAGAAAGATTACAACAATCTTCATCCTCCAAGCAAGAAGATGAAGCAGGAGACCAAAAATTATCACAACTCTCTAAGACACCTGACGAGTTTCATAAAGCTGCAGAGACTGACAGTATCCAGCAACAAAATCTACACCATCAACCTGAAAAAACTACTCTCAGGGATAAAGGTTTGTCCTCTGCATTTATTTTCTCAAACCACATTCTATCTTAAAGCAATTCCTCACTAGATACGTTTGATTTTCAGGCTTTATCGCCCACCTCTCAAGCAAAACTTCGCTAGGCAATGGAGCACCCGGAATCACTTGAGAAAAGGAGTAAAAGTAAGTCCAAGTTAAAAGTCTTTTTGTATCCTTTACATTTTGACACTTTAGATTCTCACACCTGTGGTACAACCTAAAAATCCAGAATCCAAAGGGAAACTGTACTTCAGTAGCCAAAACTCACATAGGATCCTTAAGGCTCAAGGGCTGGACAACATCGACCTAGTGGAAATCATTCCAACCTCAAAGCAAGCAATTCAAAAAGCAAATAGTAGTCCTCCGCAAACGCAGTATCAAAGACACATGTTTCCCGTCGAGATAT
Source organism: Cardamine chenopodiifolia (assembly GCA_963922655.1). Classification (NCBI taxonomy): domain Eukaryota; kingdom Viridiplantae; phylum Streptophyta; class Magnoliopsida; order Brassicales; family Brassicaceae; genus Cardamine; species Cardamine chenopodiifolia. The sequence goes on from OZ000463.1 coordinate 16,132,733, forward strand.
TCGAGCAGCAAAACAACAGCCTTTTAGTACTGGACGTACTTCTTTGCAAGAATGCTCACAGAAATCTATTGCCTTCTCTCAAGGGCAAATGCTTGATTTCCATCATGTTGCAGCTAAGCTCACTAAAGAGCTGAAAACGATGAGACAACTTACAGAGAGCTGTCTTCTAGCTGAAAGCAACACCTCCAATATCTCGGACTGTAACTTGGATGATGTACTTTTGTCTATGAAAGCTATTGAAATTTTGTTTTCAATGTCTAAATCTTCACTTTCTCTTCTCGAGTTTTTTTTTTGTGGATGCCTCTTTTCAGGTGAAAACTTTGATTAGACATGCAGAAAAAAACTGAAGAGAGTAGTAATAAATGGCTTTCGATGATTGAACGTAACTGTAATCGGTTTTGTAAACTAATGGTTTGTTTTCTTACACTCTTTAACATTCACAACACACAAAAGTTGCCTGAAATACTTATCTTTCTTCAGTTTCTAAATATTCTGTATTCCCTTCCTTTTCACAGGGTATGGTCAGAGAAGATTCTCCAGCTACTGAAAACATTGTTCGGAAGAAGAAGATTAAATTTGCAGATGATGTAGGAGGAGATCTATGTCATGTCAAGGTTTTTGAGATTGATTTGGAATCTGAATCATAAATTTAACATAGTCTGTATAATTAGTTTAAACATTTGACAATATTTTGTACATAATCATGTCTTGGGATATCACTAGATATACAATATTTTTAATCTGAAAACAATATTACCTTACTAAATTCTCGCATAACAACGTTTATTGCAGCAACTTCAACCTTGTCAGATTTGTCTGGTGATTAACAGAATTAACCATTCGAACGATTGCACAAAATATCTAAAAGCTTTCAAAATTTGCAATACCCATATTCTATGACTTGATCTAAAAACCTTAATCTATTATATAAAAAGTGAGTGTGTCTCACAACGGATTGACACATCAGTTCACTTATTTATTATTTTAAAATTTTCAAAATTTAATTAACTAAATATTTCAAGAGTTAACGTAAAAAGATTTTTTTTAAAGATAATACATGTACTCCCGTTCTAAGTTTTTGTGCTCTATAATCATCTGCTCATAAAAAAAACCTTTAGTCTCCTTCTAAATACTCCAATTTACCATTAGTTCTCATCCATTAACGAATTTAAAACTTTTAGCGATTGAATTTAAGTGAGAATGTGAGCAAAGCATACAATGGAAACATCTCAAGGTATTTGGTCTCACATATACATTATCTCTGTTTACGACACATCTTCTTCCTCTTTATTTAGTTTAAGCCAATATTGGTTCGTTCGTTCATTCAAATTCAAGGTTTTTATTCCATTGCACAAGAGATTCCATATCAAAAATCTAAAGAGGTATGTACTTACTTTTAAATTGCGTTCATTATAAAATCATTCTCTTAGTTTATTTCGTCGCAAAAATCTCTCACAAATCCACCTACGTACGTTTCCCTTTTTGGGATAAATATATGAATCGTTTCGTTAAGGCTCAACAACAACTACTTCGTCACACTGGTTGATTTTAAATACCTTTGTAGTTTGTATATTGATGTGTTAAGGTTCATGTACATTGTTGTTATTAAGGCTGAAGCATGTAGCGTATATATAGTATGGACTCTTAAGATATAAAGGTTTAAAATTATAAGCAAGCTATGTGATTTAAGGTCATGTGTTCCAGTTTTATTATACATACCACATATGTTGGTTAGAAGTGGTGGGTTGTACTCCAAACTCCAAACCATCCATTATTTATTTTGCTTTTGTGTACTATATAATAAATAACAATTTAGTTAGAAACTTCAATTTACAAAAGAAGAAATACAATACGAATCAAACCAAACTAAACTATATTTCTCAAATTTGGTATGCTGAATACTACTTTGGGTTTAAATAAAATATATTAGTTTTAATAATTGTAGGAAAAATACGAGATTTTAATTTTTAGATTATTTTTTAACTTTTTCATAATTTCCAAATATAAAATAAAGATAAAAATTATTTAAAAAAAAAAAACAACATGCGCAGATGCATCTATAGGAAAATTATCCATATTAATTTGATTTCTTGTGTAAAATATGGGACCCATTTAGCTCTTATTGCAAACAGACTTCTATGATATAAATCCTCTGACATTATGGGATGAAAGCATTATTGAGGTGCAACTAGCCTAACCCATTTCCCCCTAATTTGATGTTAATAACTTAAATGTGCCGATTTACTTCTTTTTAGTTAAAATAAACTTTCTTATCAATGATTTAGAGTGGCAAATAAAGTAAGCTTAAAAACATTTTTTCTAGTATAATTTGAGTCAATGTACTAAGCTTGATAAGCTTGGTAATTCTATTTCCATAAATTTGATATTGACAAATATCAAGGGGAAATTATTAACTAAGAATGGAATCTTTTAATTTGGGAAAATAAATACTTATAAAAAAAAGGAGAGGGGATGCTTGCGCGACAGGAGTGGGCAGTGTCTTGCGAATGATGAAGAAACTTTGGGCGCAAAGCATATTACTAACACGACCGCTTCTTCATGTCAACATTCTCACGTGCCCTCTTTTTTTTTCTTTTTACTTTGCTTTATTTTTTTTGTTTTTTAACTTTTAGTTATCTTAATGATTTTGATCAATTTAAATTTTTAAAAAAGAAACGCGTACCGTCATGATACTGTCATGATTACATCGTTTAAAAGGATGACGCCATCGCTGGCGTGTTTTGACTTTGCACCCCTTTTTTAGAGACTAATCAAAAAGACTTCCGTTCAAAACAAAAGACAAAACAGACAGACTTTCCGCTTTATTTTATTTTGGCCCATTTATTTTTGTGTCTTTAATTGCAAACCCTTTAATGGTACAAAATAATAATATAGGTCAAATAAATAAATTTTATTTATATTCAACTGCTGATATTGATGTGTAGGCAGTTTCTCATCATTATTTTTCGTCATTGACTGGGACTTTATAAGTGTTGTACAACTAATATGATGATTGATGACTATCCAAAGTATTGTTTGCTGCTTGATATTTTCTCTGAACTCTTACAAAATATATTTCTTTTTGTTTTTAAAAAATTAAAAATACAGTTTTCAAATATAACATACGGTTCTTCTACAACGTTTAGTGTCATCTTTAAATTTGTTAAGAAGTGATATATTCGGAAAATGGAAAAAAATGAAGGTGGGATATTTCAAAACTCTGTATGTGTGCTATTTATCTTAAGTATTTTTTTTTTTAAATATATAGACATTTGTAAACCTTAATAAAGATTGTTGAATGAACAATACAGACGCAATCCAATTAGATATCTCCAATAATTGACCACTAAAACCAAAGGCCTAAAATGAGGAGAGTTATGTAAAAGAATGGTCCATCTTCTTCTCTTTATACTAACATAAACACAAAAATTATTTGTTTAGTTTATTCTGAATTATAACCCATATATGTGTGTGTATATATACACATGTATCTTAAATTCTTTGTCTGGATAATTCTTCTTATCCAATCCAATCAAAATAGCTTTCTTCACGCAATCAGATTCGTCCCATATATATCACGTAAATATTGCTATCCATCTTACAATTATTAAATTTTTGTGGGGCTAATAATCACGGTTCGCGTAAGTTAGGACTCTTCTTACCAACAATCTAATGGTTTTTATGGAAATTGTTGATAGCAATTATGTGTACTTGCATTAAAATAACATGTCTTGAATTCATTTCAACGAGATATTCATGTATAAAAAATTGACTGGAAAGAAAAAAAATGAATTTTACTGGCAAGTGCGTTTATACTCGTCGATATTATAAAGATCCTGAGTTTATTGATATCCGTAAACAAATTAAGTAGTATATTATTTGACATCACAAGATCAAGATTCTGCGCTTGATAATACTGGGAACTTGCGTGTGAAAGAGACATACGACAAGTTGTAAGAAACAATAATATTGAAAATCACAAAAAAAATATGATTAGTATTGAAGTATTTATATCTATGTGCTAAACTATTCGTGAAAAGAACAATCTGATTAGTTGCATTAAGAGTATATAGAAACTTTCGTTACATTAAAATCTTTGATATATGCAATCACACATAAAGTAAAGATAGTTTTTCTTTAAAAAGGGTAAAAACTATTTGATGGATTTATGGGGAAGAAACAAAGACATGTGCAAATGCATTAGTTTTTATATTAGAAAGGACAAAAGAAAAGAAAAAGAAGAATGGGGCGGAGGGGACAGTGTAAGGTGAAGTGAAGAGGAAGAGACATTGGGAGCTGTGAAAACGCGTTTTTACGAATGAAAATAAAAGTTGATGACATGGCGCAAATAATCATTCATTTCAGATCGACCATGCATTATTCATGCAAAAGCCTCACCAGTCACTTCTGATTCTCATGTTCATAATTTAATTACATACTTACACATACTACAAACTATACTTATTAACGAGCGTGTCGCTTTTTACACACTTATTAGTTTCAGTTACACATATACCACACTGGGTAATTCAAACTATCCTATAGATTCATTCACATACAATTTATAGGATGGATCACATATTGACTCATACAAGCAAAAAACAGTGAGTTTTATTTTGAAACTGAAAAAAAAAGAAAAAGAAAATAAATTGCAAGTGATAAATGATATATATTAAATTACTCAAGTTTAACTAGTAATTTTTATATCGAACCATTGACAAAACGAAAGTTTACAATTTAAATTGAAGAAAATGAAAGAAATAACAAAATCAATAGGTCAAAGTATTGATATATGTCAATATATCCAAGAAAATGACATCATAAAAAATGAATATGAATGGGTCAACCGTGGTTGTATTTATTCTCAGCTGTGCTTCTTTAAATGTTCTTCCTTGAAATTTACGATATATCTGTTTGTTTAATTGTTTGTAGATTGGTATGGATTTAGACAGACAAAAGAAAGACATATTAGAGTATTTTACACGATGCCTCTAACTGGCGATAAATTTGAAGCTTTACAAAAATCAACACAAAAGGAACCACTAAAAATACTATGATTAATACTTGTTGAACCAAAGTAAGTATCTAAACACACATCCACATATATATAACTATATAAGGCACAATAAAAGAAAATTACCAGAGCTATATATATTATACTCGTATTGGTCACAAGGGCCTACCTGCATTTATGTGACCTTTCAATTCGATATTTTTGTTTGTTTCAAGTTTGGATCTAAACGTTTTCGACGGAACAAAACAATACAGCCTGTCAGATTATGGAACTAGTGAGATTAGTGGAGTTAATGGTAAACAGATAGTGCAGTTAGAATGTTATTAAACAGTAGAAACCAAATTGTTGAGATTAAATCATTTACTTCAGTCGTATTACTAAAATTTGTGTCGAACGCTTAGATGTGAAAGTGAACAAATACTTTGTAGATATTTAGGACTAAAATGTAGATTTTTTAAATGGCCAATTCTGGAAGAGATTAGCGACGTCATTAGCCTAGACTAATACGGGATTTAAGTAAAAAACAATGAGTCTATTTAATTAATAAGACCGTAGTCGAAAAAATAAACAGAGCTGAGTCAGAGTTCCGTACAATCCAGCTGACGCGTGTCTTTGCATTCTCTCCTTTCTTCTCCACGCGGTTTCTCTCTCTTTACGCCGTTCTATTTAAATAATCTCTCCTCAGCTTCATTCTCTCCTTCATCATCATCGTCGCATTCGTTTCACTCAAAAACCAGAGCTCCACAATGATTCACTAATTTGTTTATTTTCCGATTGATTTTTTTTAGGTTTTTTAATTTCGAATCCATGGCGTCGTCGGAGGGATTAGCGAGCGTTGATCCATGGTCATTCCATCAAAGCTTCAACATCGATTCATGGCTAATCTCTGATTCCTTCTCTCACGATAGTGATTTACTCACTAAAGCTCTCCACAGATCCATATCCACTTCCACAACTACCGATTCTCTTTCTCCTTCAGCTTTCTTCGATTCCGCCGCTGCCGTCTCCGATCATTCTCCTCCTCAAACCCTCTCTAATGTCTCCTTCGGCTCAGATCCGGAGATTGCTGGTGTTGATGGTAGCGGAGTGAAACGAAAACGAGGCGGTAGTCTTGGTGTTTCCGGTGGAAAACCTACGAAGCGCCGATCTCGAGTTTCTACGAAGAAATCTCAGACTACGTTTATAACGGCGGATGCGGCTAATTTCCGGCAGATGGTTCAGCAAGTCACCGGAGCTAAGTTTATTGGTTCTTCCAACGGCATTTTCTCACCGATTGTCAAGCCGGAGCCACATAGGCTCGCTACAAGGCTGCCACTGAGCGGGACTTTGGATCGATCTTCGGCTCTTCCAACGCTAGATACGTCGTCGTTTTTGTCAAACCATCACCAGGAGAACATCGTTACAGATTTGGGATCTGCTTCAGCACCGATCGGTTCGTTTCATCCGTCTAGTGCAGCAGCGACAACGACGGCGAATGTTGGTGGTGGTGGCTCCGCCGTGGAACTGGATAGTTATCCGAACTTCCCGACGCTTGAATCATGGAAAGTTATGTGATGTTCCAATCTGATTTCAATTAGTGTTTGTAGATTTAATCTCTCCCTTTTAACTCTTTTTATTATATCCTTTTTTTTTTCTCTTCTTGTATTTTTTTTTATAACGAATATCTTGTTTCGTCCTTAGCTTTGCGGCTATAGAGTCTCTTTGTTCATACTTTTGGGGGAATCAATGGTTAATGGAAAAAAAAAAAATCATCTCATTTATGGATAAGTTCCGTTTCATTAATTATATATTCTTTTAAAGCTAAGCCTCAGTGAATAATTTTGAATGCTACAAACTGAGAGAAGTATTATTTTCAAATTTATCATTTCTCTCATTTTACAAGGATGAACAGAGTATTTCAAAGTCAACGAAGAGGTCAGCTTTATTTTTATTCTTCCACAATTTAATAATTACTCAGGTTAATATAAAACATTTATTTATAGTTGCAATTTTTAGTAATCTTTTCGATCAGCAAAATAAATGTTACTTTTTTTAACTGTCTTTGAGGATGAAAAGCGAAAACGATAAATCCTCTTCAGTAAAGAAAAGATAAGATAGATTTTTTGCTCAGCAGCTAAAAGAATACACATAAGACAATCATATACGTTACCACCACCACAGTAATGTTTCCATTACTGATACAAATCCATTTAACTTTTATTTTTATCTAAATTTTCATATTTTCCCAATCTTATAACATTAACAAACATAGTGTAACAGCAACAACAAACTGACACAAAGAGAAGATTTATTTCCAACAACTACAAGAAGAGCATGTCAAAGTAAACGATAGTGCTACAAACCAAGTCAAAAAGATTAAAAGTAAAAAAAAAAAACTCTCTTAATGGGTTTGGTGATCAGAAAAAACAAAAGTTAAAAGATTGATATATTCATTAATTTATTTATAAAGAAAGAGGATAAATGAGAAAAGTCAAGAAGCAATTTGAAGTTGTTCCAAATTCAATTTATACAACACCTCGCATTAGGTCAGTTCTAAAGTGAGTCAACGTCAATGCCACAAAAGAGGAAGCATTGATCATCATATCATCATCAGTCGTGTTCATAGTTTGACTGTAAAACGTCACTTGCGTTGATTCTTGATTCCTACCTTACACCACACCAGTGTCCCGTTGAGATTAAACTTTACCAATTACAAACAAAACGTAAACTTTAAACAACACTGACTTAATGAAATTACGAAACGTTTAACCAAGGTGGACACTAGATTTTGTTGGATCTATTCACTTGAAGAAAAGAAGAAGAAACTGGTAAAAGGTATGGACGGTGGACGAGACTAACCCAGCAATAAATATAAGGAGGGACCATAGATTGACCAAGCGAATATATAATAGTAGTCAGAACAAAGACTAATGCAACGGCGACAAATATACAAGTGGTTGTTGGTGGTTGCACCTGAGAGGGGTTTATGAGTGAAACATCATCTACTTTGTCTCGATCAGATTCAGACACTTATCTATCATCTCATGTGGGTCGGTCTTTGGACTTTTGAATACAAGAACATCATAAATGTACATTTATTTTGTATTCAGTTTACTTCAAACCTTTGTAATTATTATGGTATGGTAGCAAAACGAAGAGAATTCACAAGCATTTGTGTATTTGATCACATCTTCCACAAGTTGATCTCTACAATTCATCATTTAAAATCATCTGTTGACTTTTATTTTCTAGCCTATACCACACTGGTGAAGCAGCTAGAAATGTGCAAACACTTGGAAAGTTATGAGATATAAGTAATCAATCCAGAAGTTCCAAAAAGTGAAAAAAAAAACTGAAAATGCAGACTACAACAACTCAGTCTCAGACTCTTAGTACACAATCCTATAAGTCCAAGCTTCTACAAAAGTATGAACCCTTTGACCTCATTCTACAACTATCTAATCTGAATAGGTAAGTTTACAAACAACATTAGATCCCTCCTAGCCCAAACTGCATCTTAAGTGAGCAGTAGCTACAACTCTTTAACTGTTTAGTTCTATTAAACCTAAACCTATAGTCTACAGACTAAATGGTAGGCATGGGAACTTTAAGCTGATAAATTTTCAGACTTCAAGTATTAAGATGAATTCAATAGCCGAAACAGAGATAATGAGCTGTAAGGTAAACACTTGTCACAAGTTGGAGAATATAAGCAAGATCATCAAAACAAGTCAATACAGGTTGAAAAGTATGGACACAACCACCGTTACGATACTGAAGTTAAGGGATAATGTGACTTATAGACTACATTACCATGCATGTCGATGAACACATTACACTATCCAGGTTCCATATGAGTTGAATTTTCCAATCAGAGTTGTAACAGAAATGAAGATAACTCAGACAATTTTACTAAAAAAAAAGATAACTGAGATCAACGTTGCGAGAGGCGATTCTTAAATGAAATAGTCACGTTGCATAGGCTTGCATCAAGAAAATAACATGGCTATAATGGTGGAGACAGATGACCGACCGGTCAGTCTGGAGGGATGAAAGTTGGTAATTGTTATTTGCGTTTGAGTTCTGAAAGGCCTTTTGATTCGTTCTAACATTTTCTTAACACGATTTTCTTCTAAAATCATCATCACTTTACAAAAATTAATTGACTATTGTATATTCTATGTTAGAATTTTGCTGCCAAATCCGAATTTTTTAGAAAATAAATAAAATAAAAATAATAATTCCGATAATTATCTATTGCGCAACTTTCATGATATAAAAATATTAGGAGTAAAAATTGTTTTTTCTCTTTTCGTTCTACAACAATGAAACGGTGACAAAAAAAGAATAAAAAAGCGAGCATAGATCTAAAATATCTGAAATGTTCTCTCTTAGTTAGATTCTGAAGAGGTTCTTTTAAAACCGGTTTGGCTCTAAACTTAATTCATCCTTGATTTGATTTTCATGCCCGGTTAAGGCCCGGTCCAGCAGTGAGATCAATCCGGGAAATTTAATTTTGATTAAAAATTTTAACTTATCCAACCTGCCGGATTAGACGTTCTTCAAAATCAAAACCTCCGTTTCTCCGGCGAATATCTGTCGCCGATCTCCGGTCACTATCTGCACGTATCGTGTGATTTCGTGACAATGGCATCTTTTCCTCATCCCGGCTCCGTCACCGTCTGCGAGATCAATAGAGACTTGAGTAAGTAAAGCTTTCTCCTTTCAGAGTTTATCTACCCATCTTCTCTCGTCTATTTGATAATTTTAGGGATTTCGAACTTCTGAGCTAATGATTGGATTTACCAAATGCAGTTACAGCACAGAGTTTGTCTGACGATCGAGCTCAAGAGACCTATGGAAAACTTCTTGTATGTTGGCGTCTTTTTTGTTTGTTTCTGATTTCATATAGCTTGAAACCATTCTTGTATGTATCAAAAGGCTCTGTCTTGACAAATTCTATGTTTTCGGATTGGGGCATTTGCTTTGATCGCAGGGAATGGTGTTTAGCCCTGTTTCGTTCGACTCTACACTTAGCTCTCTGCAGGAAAATGAAGGACATGAGGATGGAGATAAGGCAAGTGTTGAGAGAAAAGGACTTGTGGCAACACTGCAGATGAAAGTTGCTGACTCTCTTAAACAGATTTTAGGACCCGCCGATGTAAGAATTTGACTATTAAATATTAATCTGTTGATTTCTATGTGTTATTTTATTTCGTGGACTGAAGAAGGCCTAGAATTTTCTGATGGATACTTATGATTCTTATCTTTCTGTATCTAGGGGAATTGAAATTTTTTTTTTTCTTAAAGGTGTATTAGGATGTTATCATCTTCTCCGCGATTTCAAAATGGTCACTTTTTCTATTACACAACGGTTTCTAGGTAACTCTTCTGTCAGAGATTGATCTTCAAGGAGTGAGTTGGCATCAAGGGAAACATATTATTGCCTTTATATCTGGTGCAAATCAAGTTACAATTCGTGATTATGAGGACAAAGGTCTGTTTTCTAATTCAGTTTCCAGATTCCTAGTGCGCATGTGCTAGAGTGTGCATACAGTTTCATATTCTTCTTTTGAACAGATGAGAAAGAACCTTGCATTTTGACAAGTGATCCCCAGAGAACTGTTAAAGCCCTTGAGTGGAGACCAAATGGTGGAAAATCCCTATCCGTAGCCTGTAGGTGTGTATTGTTGGTCTCCTGATAGTGTCTACTTTCTAGAATAGCTAGTTTCATAGATGACTGAGTTGTATTCTACTAAACAACTGTTCCACTGAAACAGGGGAGGGATTTGCATATGGGCTGCTTCCTATCCAGGTAACATGGCATTGGTTAGATCTGGTGGTTCCGCGTTGAGGGGAAGTCTCTCTCGAGGATCTGGAACCCGGTGGATTTTGGTGGACTTTCTTCGGTGTCAAAATGATGAGCAAATTAGTGCTCTCTCATGGAGCCCCTGTGGAAGATATCCTAAAAACTTTTTCTGCTATATTTGTTTTGCTTTACTTCATTTTGGTGTTGTTAGTTAACTTCACACGTTTCCAAGATCAATTCAATTACCATAGTTGTTTATCGAGGTGAATTTTCATGATAGGCATTTGGTGGGAAAGTATTTACTGGATCTTTTCTAGTCTTTGCATCACATGGGTCCCTAACTTTGTCCATCACATATTTAGCATCAGCTTCATATGACAGCTCATCTTTCACCACATGGGATGTTTCTCAAGGTAATAGAAGGACGACTTAGAACACTTTATTAATGCACAGCAACATACAAATGTTTGAACATTTATCCTGCTTGCGATGTATCAGTAAATCAAGTCCAAACAGTAGATTGGACAGAATTTGTTGTCTTGCTCTTATATAAAATCTTATTTCTTGAGTTGAGAGGAGAAATGCATCGTCCTTAACTGGATTGAATTCCTTGTTCTGAATTCGATTTGTATACATGTTCCAGGGGTGGGAACACCTATTCGACGGGGACTAGGTGGTATATCAATGCTTAAATGGTCACCAACAGGAGACTACTTCTTTGCAGCAAGATTGTAGGACATCAACTCTCTGTCATTTTTACAGATGTGGAAAATAGCTTCTGGTTTGATGTGTTTGCAAATAAAATGGTTTTCTGTCACAGTGATGGGACCTTTTGCCTTTGGGAAACAAGCACATGGACATCTGAGCCCTGGTCTTTGTCTACTGGATCTGGATCTGTCACGGTAAGTTCAGCCCATACATAGGATAGTGAGATATGCAATAGAGTATTGTTAAAAGCGGTGTTGTTGGATGAGGTCAACGTCGCTAGTGTTGTATGCATAGCATATGTGCATGACTCTCTGTTGACTAAGCAATCATTTTCCTTCTTTTATGTATGAAATGCAAATGTGGTCCATCTTCTTAAAAGGACTAAGCTATAATAATTTTTGATAATAACCTATTTTGATATTTTGATAGGGAGCAATATGGGATCCTGAAGGACGGTTTATTTTGATTTCGTTTTCGAAAGCTTCTACACTAGGCTCTGTTCATTTCTCATCCAAGCCACCATCCTTGGGTATGTAGAAACTTTGAAGTCGTTTTGCCTATACTACTAGAAATATGTAACAATTAGCATACTAAACCTCTGTTTCGGTTTACTTTTAGATGCCCATCTATTACCAGTTGAATTGCCAGATATTGCTTCTCTGACTGGCAGGTAAACTTATTAGATTGTTGTTAAATAAAACCCGCAAAGGCCTTCCATTAAATATTTCCTGATATTGTGGTTTCATAACTGAATAACCAGCGAGGGGATCGAGAAGATAGCATGGGATGCATCTGGGGAACGATTGGCTGTGTCATACAAAGGAGGCGATGAAAATTACAAAGGATTGATTGCCATCTACGACACACGAAGGACACCTATTGTATCAGCTTCACTTGTGTAAGTAATTCCTACAACTGTTATCCATTCTATCGCTCTTGACCTTCTTTTGTATATCGTTGCAGTGTCTAAATCAATAGATAAATATGAGTTCTTTTGTGATTACAGCGGTTTCATCAGAGGACCTGGAGAAAACCCGAATGCATTCTCCTTTTCATTCCATGACAAGTTCAAGCAAGGTCCACTCTTTTCCGTGGTAAGTCATATGCCTAATGCAGTTTCTTTATCGTTCAAAAGTATTTGGATAGATATAATCGGTTAATTAATCAATCTTTCAAATAAACCTTTTGTTGCAGTGTTGGAGCACCGGATTCTGTTGCACCTATCCTCTCATCTTCCGCTCACATTTTCTTCCTTAACATACCAAATGGTTCAAATTCAATGCCAGTTCCAAACTTTTTGGTTTCATTTGTAGACTGGTCACTCTTTGTATATGAATTGGCTCCTTTAAAGAACTCAGCTTGAGGTTAAACACAAAATACAATAGTTGCATGTGAAGAGCCATTAAATAGTCCTTGAAAACTAAAAAGAACATTACAAAAAACGAATAAGAAAAGCAGCGAATAGTTAAGTCTCTTAGACATTCTTGAGCTTCTTCATCTTAGAAGGTGGCCATCGACCCTTCTTCCTCATCTTACGCTTACGAAGCAAACGTTTCCTGCGTAGTCTCACCTTCTTGGCCAGCTTCATCTTCATCCTCTGTTCCAACAGCAGTTTCTCTTTAGCTTCTTTAGATTCCAATGGTAGTTTATCCACTGGAACAGCAGCAACAACAGTCTTTGGTTCTTCATTGCTCTCGGGCTCAGTACCGTCCACGCCGGAAGCGGCCACCTTCAGAATTGCTGCTTTTCCATGGCTACTGCTCAAGTTGTAAGCAGTAAGAGAGACTCTGTTCTTGGACTCGGCAAAGTTGGGGTTTAGGCTGAAAACTGATATCCATACGATGAAGAAACCAACAGATTAGAGCTCTAAATGTTCGATGAAATGCCTCAATGAAAGTCTACTTCGATCTCTAAAACATGAGTGCCCTCAAAAAAATCGTTTTTGTTTTCAATAACCAAGAAAGTGAACTATCCCCAGGAAGTAGAATTTGTTTTTTTTGGGTCTTTAATGGAGTTTTTTCCCGATACAATTCCTCGGCAAAACGAAGCAAAAGTGATACGTGAAGACTAGAAACGAGCTAAAAGGCGTTACCTGGTGAAGCGAAAGGCGAAGGTTGAAGAACGCGCGGCGAAGAAGAAGAAGAGAGAGAAGAGAGAGAAGAAAGAGAAGGGAGAGAATTGAAGCAGAGAAGAGCCATCTTCAAAAGGAAGATTTCTGCTTCAGACTTTCATTTCAAGTTTTTTTTAGTTTCTGGATAAGCTTTTCTCTCCTTCTCTCTGTGTCTTCTCAACGAACGGATTGGATTGATCCGGTTCGATCCGGTTTCATAAAACTCGAAAAATAAAACTGATCGTTATTGTTCCTACGGGTTGGTTTTGATTTTGGTTAGAATTGATAAACCGGAATGGGTCCCTTTAATAGAAGGTGATACATGAAACGTGGCAATCCCATTTCTGAGATGGCGAGAAAACTAAGTTAAGGATGTTCCAGAGAATAATGTTGGTTGTTGAGGAACTTCCAATGGCGGAGGACAAATCTATGGAGGGAGAGATAGATAGAGAAACATATATCTCAAACAGAATCCATTATCAGAAGAAGAGGGAAGGAGAGGATCGGAGTGAACAAAAGCCAAACTATCGGCGGCAGGGTTTTGGACATTCGCTCGCCGTGAGATCGAGCACAGGGAAATATTTGTTTTACCGCGGATTCTGAGACTGCAAAAATCGAAGAACATTTGTAAATTTAACTCCCGGCGTTAACGCCATGTCTTCTCAGAATCTTGAACGAAAAAGGATCTATCAAGTCTGGCCCGGAAAAAATGTAAGATTTTTTGTGATGATCTGATACGAAATTTACATTTTTACTTAGAGGAATTTTAGCAATGGAAGCTAAGAATGGTGAATGAGGAAAATGCCTCAAATATATGCTCTGTTTGTGTTCTTTGTGCTCGAGTTGGTATTACGTAAAAGTCTGAAGAACATGAGCTTTTAAGATCGTCTCTATAAGGTTTTAAGCTTTTAGTTTATAAATAGTCTAAGATTCCTCTGTATTTTGTTTCAGACATGATTAGATCCTAATTGCTGTCTATATGAAATCATAGTCTTCTCTATTGTTCGGTGTTTCAGAAATTTTACTGTGGGGGAAGACTAGTGTTTGGTCCAGATGCATCTTCGATTCTTTTGACCGCATGTATGATAGGAGGTCCAGCTATCACTTTCTGTATCAGGATGGCTTATTTGATCAGAGATCGCTACCCTTTTTTCCATTCTCTGATTTTGATCGGTGCAATTCTCCTCACTGTCTTGGTATTAACCATTTGCTTTTTACTTTGTAAACCATATCCATACATAGAGCCACCACATTACTTCTTTTTATGCAGGATTTCACTTTTCTCTTCTTGACATCATCAAGAGACCCCGGGATTATCCCTAGGAACAAAGAAGCTCCTGAGGCTGAAACGCTTGATGTCATCACCCAATCAACAGAATGGGTTAGTAGCAAATTAGGAACTGCGAAATTACCTCGAACTAGAGATGTTATGGTGAATGGCTTCACTGTCAAAGTGAAATTCTGTGATACCTGTCAGCTATACCGTCCCCCTCGCGCCTTTCACTGCTCAATCTGCAACAACTGTGTCCAAAGATTTGATCATCACTGTCCTTGGGTAGGTCAGTGCATCGCCTTGGTAAGTCTTACTGGAAATCATTTTTCTCACTTCCAAGACAAAGAACTAAGATCTATGAGTTAATATGTTACCTACGGGTTTATTCTTTGCAGCGTAACTATCCATTCTTCGTCTGTTTCTTATCATGTTCAACTCTCCTCTGCATCTATGTCCTTGTCTTCTCATGGGTCAGCATGCTTGAAGTCCATGGCCAATTCTATATTGTTGTCGCTGATGAATTAATATTAGGTGTTCTTGCTCTCTACTGCTTTGTTTCTGTCTGGTTTGTTGGTGGACTTAGTGTCTTCCACTTCTACCTAATCTGCACAAACCAGGCAAGATTCTTTAGCTTTTAGCCAGCAGTCAAAGAGATTTTGTAGTTTCCAATCAGAGCTATTACTGTTGGTCTAATTCTTTTGTTATGTTTTGCAGACGACCTGTGAGAATTTCCGGTACCAGTACGAGAAGAAGAAAAACCCTTATAACAAGGGGATATTAAAGAACTTCAAGGAGCTGTTCTTGGCAAAGAACCCGTCACCTTTGATCAATTTCAGAGATTGGGCATTAGAAGAAGAAGACGATGTGGAGGTTGGATCCATCGCCTCTGAGCTAGACAGAGCCTTTGGTCCTTGAGACACGGGAATGAGCAGTGGCAAGCCTGCGCCTTCAGAAGCTGGAGTACGGTAACAACGTTGACAAAACTGTCAAGAAGACAAGTTTAAATGAAGGCATTGCAGCGATTGGCTCGGTTTATCAAGAACCAGTGAATGCAAGGAGAAACTCGAGCATGGATGTGAGATCAAAATTGGGCCAAGAAGAGACCAAACAAGTGTAAAATTACTTGTGTAACTCAAAGCCAACGAGCTCTCTCTGTCTTTACTCGTAGAAATGACATTTTAACTTTTTCCCATTTAGAATAGAAAGGAAAATTAGTGTATATAGGGGTTTCTTGCGTTACGGGTAACTGAATTTGGTGTATTTCATTGTCTCCATCTTTCTATGAGAGTTTATATATTGTGTATTGTTTCTTGCGAATTTATCACACTTGGAAGCTGTTATTACAAAGATTAAAAGGGATGGGAAGAGTCAGAGATAACGATTCGTTCAGATGTATCCAATTCTATGGGCTGACAAATAACATGGTGAAGAATGTTATCAGTAAAACTCAAAATACTTAAAACGATTGAACAAAAGCTATATATAAGTATATGACTAATATCTAACTAGTCACTATCATCCTCTCTATTTTGTGATCTTTATCAAATTTACTTCTATATGAAATATGAATGTTAAAAAGTTTAAGATGTAGGCTACATTGTTACAACTTCTTTTGAAAGCATTCATAGAAGAGATATACATTTTAATATTGCAGATGCGAAGCATAATAAAGGAAATAATAACGACAAAAGAGAGAAGAAGAAAAACATAAAGGACGGAAAGAAATATATTTGTGAAGCATGTTTAATTGAGGGATGATTTGACTTAACAGCTCATCGTTGCATCATTCTATTTAATATTTTTATAGATATAGTTGGCCGACCATGAAATAACGATATTTAAAGTAAATCTTAGATAAACAAGAAATTGATTCCTTCTTACAAAACATCCTTATTCGCATAACAACCTTTCCTAATTACATACGACGTCCCCATTATCTCAATCTTATTACCTCCTATCTAATTATTCGGAAATGACAAGGGAATTAAAAAAAAAAGATTGTTTTTACCAAACAATAAAAATAAAACGGAAAGAGAAAAAGGAAAAAGGGATCGCAATTTACAAACAGCGAAATAATAATTCTTGTGATTTTCGAGTGGAGAGGACAGCTTCAATTTTCCTGTCTCTCTCCCTCTTCAACTTGCAATCAAATTCGACTGTTTCAAAATTGTGAATCTTTTTGTCGGACGAAAGACAGAGATCTTTCATTTCTGGGGTTTTTCTTGATTTTGATCTCTTCTCTGATCATCATCATTTATGGATTCTCCAATGTGTTTCTGATTCTGGGCTCTTCTAAATTTCTTCACTTGGCGTTGTTTTTCGTGTTTTCCTCCCTCAGCTATGGCTTGGAATGAGACCAAACTCAAGAGGCTTTATCAAGTTTGGAGGGGAAGTAATGTAAGCTCTGTATTTCACTTTGCTTTCGTTTCATTCACATTTTAACCTTCCAAATTTCTTCTCTGGACAAGATTGATCACACTTTGGTAATTAGATGAAGAACGAGAAAGAACCAAAACATTTGTGTTTCTAATTTTCACATTCCGTGGACTCAATTTAGCTGTTGTGTTTAGATCATTCTCTGCCTTTCTTTAAACCTCTCTTATTCATTCTCTGATTAGTTTTAGTAGTTAGTATTTTGAGTTTTGTTTGTTCATATATGAAAGCTTTCAGGCCATGTATACTGCAAGCTAATTTCATGCTTTTGATTTTCCTTTTTGCCAGAAATTTCTTTGTGGCGGGAGATTAATTTTTGGTCCAGATGCATCATCTCTATATCTATCAACACTCTTGATCCTTGGTCCCGCCGTAATGTTCTTTGTCAAAATGTACACGAAAATGGCTGATCCTCGTACCAAGAATCCTACGCTTTGTATTCCAATTCTCTGCGTGTCTTTGATCCTCGCTATTTTGGTATGTCTTCTGCTTTCAAACTCTAAAGATAAAAATTTTGACTTTATGTGTAAAAAGGTGCTTTCTGAAACTAAAGTGTCAATAGTTTTCGTCAGGATATATTTTTCCTCTTAATGACATCTGGTAGAGATCCTGGGATTGTGCCAAGAAGTTTAAGACCTCCGGAATCAGATGATGCACCGGATTCAACTACTCCATCGATGGAATGGGTTAGTGGTAGAACCCCAAATATAAGATTACCAAGGGTCAAAGAGGTAACCATTAATGGACACACCGTAAAAGTGAAATTCTGTGACACTTGTTTGCTTTATCGTCCACCTCGAGCTTCTCATTGTTCCATCTGCAACAACTGTGTCCAGAGATTCGATCATCACTGCCCTTGGGTTGGCCAGTGCATTGGAGTGGTAAGTTACTAAATGACTTTGCTCTTAATTCCAGAGAATTATAGAGGCTCTGTGTGTTTTGACATTTTTTTTTATTCTTTTGCAGCGAAATTACCGGTTCTTCTTCATGTTCATATCAACATCAACCACTTTGTGCATATATGTGTTTGTGTTCTCTTGGTTAAACATATTTCAAAGACATATGGATGAGAAGATTAGTGTCTGGAAAGCTATATCCAAAGATGTTCTATCAGATATTCTCATAGTTTACTGCTTCATTACCGTCTGGTTTGTTGGTGGACTCACAATATTTCATTCCTATCTCATCTGCACTAACCAGGTGATTAGAAAGATCTATGCTTTTATTTCCAATCCTTCAGGTCTTTTTTTCTTTCTCTGTTTTGTTTTAATAGTGAATCTGTTTTGTGCAGACTACTTATGAGAATTTCCGATACCGTTATGATAAGAAAGAGAATCCATACAACAAGGGAATTTTAGGGAACGTATGGGAAATATTTCTGTCTAAGATTCCTCCATCAATGAACAAGTTTAGATCATTTGTGAAGGAAGAAGATTATATGATGGTTGAAACTCCTTCAAATCTAGGTGACAGTCTTGTTAGCTCGAAAGAGAAGATCGATATCGAAATGGGAGGAGGAAGGATTGTTGATGAGAGTGGAAAGAGCTATTCATTCCCTGAGATTCTCCGGAATCTAAACTATGAAGATCTCGAGGATGATTGTGAGGAAGATGACTTGAAGGCTAAGGATCATCACCATCATCATAATCATGATGAGGGAATCAAACCTCCTTTTGACCCTTTTTTTACCAATGGGAATGGTCGTAACAAGGATGAGAGAAATGGAGAAGAATCAGGAGGATCTTCAAATGACAATGAACATGATGGAGATGCAGGAAAACGTCGTCGGGTCTCCGTTGATGATGAAGAGAAAGTTGAAGGGTATGAACGCAACTGGAATACCGAGAAAGGTATGAATGTAAACGCAGGATCTGAAGATGGAACAAGCTCTCCTCAATCTACTTCCCCAATGCTTCATAAATAGAGGTAATTAAGCTTTACCTCTGAGTTTCTGTGTTGCTAAAGCTTGTTGCTTGCTTCAGAAGAAACCTTTTCTCAGCCCTAAAACTATCATTTTCTTCTTGTTTGGTAGAGAAGGGCTTGAAGCTGAAGAAGTGGAGATTGTGCTTTGTCATTCTTTTACCTGTGTTTCATATATTGTGGGAAAAAAAGAAAATCCAAAGAAATAAAAATCATTTAGAATTTGTGAGTTTGAGCTTTAGACTTTTTTAAAAAAATATTTTTTCTCCTTTTTTATTTGTATTTATGTATACCACCAGCATCACATATTTTCTCTCCCTTTTTTTCTTTTTTTTTGGTGATAAAAAAAATTTGGACCACGAATTGTAATGTATACTGTTGTATTTTCGGAATTATTTTTGCTTATTTATTTATTGGTTGATTGAGATCCATTTTTCGATTTGTTTAATTGTTCATCTATCACATACTATTTTCTTTTTAAAATGTTTTGTTAAATAACGACATCACTCAACTACAACGGTGATATCATCAAGAAGACAGTGCAATCAAGAGACACCAATAGATTTTCTCTACGTGTCAAGCTCCCACATTAGAACTCAGATTTTCACTGGATTAGATTTTCAATTTTAAATCACCTCACAACCTCATCTTCTTCCTCTAGCAGCTTGCTCTCTCTCACTCTCTCGTGCTTCTGCAACTCAATCAATCAATGGCAGCTGAAATGGCGTTGGGGAAACCCATCTCCAAATTCTCCACTCCAAAGCTCACTAACCCAAGCAATTACCTCGCCGGCCGACGTTTCTCCACAGTGATCAGAATGTCAGCGACCTCCTCGCCGCCGCCTCCGGCCACCGCCACCTCGAAATCCAAGAAGGGAACGAAGAAAGAGATTCAGGAGTCGCTTCTGACTCCGAGGTTCTACACGACGGATTTCGAGGAGATGGAACAGCTTTTCAACACGGAGATCAACAAGAACCTTAACCAGGAAGAGTTCGTGGCTCTGCTTCAAGAGTTTAAGACTGATTACAATCAGACACATTTCGTGAGGAACAAGGAGTTTAAGGAAGCTGCTGACAAATTGCAGGGACCTCTCCGACAGATCTTTGTCGAGTTCCTTGAGCGTTCTTGTACTGCCGAATTCTCTGGTTTCCTTCTCTACAAGGAGCTTGGTCGAAGACTCAAGGTATCTTTTAAAATTAAAAAATGAAATAATATAATCTTATTTAAGCAAAGATGTAATGATAATTAAAGGCTATATTAGACATTTTAGTATATTCAAGTTTCGATTGTTAGTTTTCAATTAGTAATGCTTGAAGCTATACTAGTTACGTGGAAGATAAAGAACATATGAGACTTGATGTTGTTTCATTGGATCATTTTATTGGTTCGATCTTAATCTTTTGATCTTATGGCATTGCAGAAAACAAACCCTGTTGTGGCTGAGATCTTCTCTCTTATGTCCAGAGATGAAGCAAGACATGCCGGGTAAAATCTCTTAACCAAGAACCTCTCTTCGTTGGTTTTTTTTCATCTTGACTGTTTGTTCTTGAATTGGTAATTTGATGACAATCTTTGTTTATGCAGTTTCTTGAACAAGGGTTTGTCTGATTTTAACTTGGCTCTTGATTTGGGGTTCCTGACAAAGGCAAGGAAATACACTTTCTTCAAACCCAAGTTCATCTTCTACGCCACTTACTTATCTGAGAAAATTGGGTACTGGAGATACATCACAATCTACAGACATCTCAAGGCAAACCCTGAGTTCCAATGTTACCCAATCTTCAAGTATTTTGAGAACTGGTGCCAAGACGAAAACCGCCATGGAGATTTCTTCTCTGCTTTGATGAAAGCTCAGCCTCAGTTCCTCAATGACTGGCAAGCCAAGCTCTGGTCTCGCTTCTTCTGCCTCTCGGTGATTAAACTAAACTCTCTTTAATTCCCTATTCCTCTAGACTTCAATTGTGTTAAAGACATTGGCCTAACTAGTAGTTTTGCAGGTTTATGTGACAATGTACCTCAACGATTGTCAAAGAACTAATTTCTACGAGGGTATCGGGTTAAACACAAAGGAGTTTGATATGCATGTCATCATTGAGGTAAAGGAACTTGAAACCAGAGATTAATAATATTAAGCTGTGTTATGCCAATTTTTTTCTGAAAGTGTTGAGAATTGTTTCAGACAAACCGAACCACGGCAAGAATATTCCCGGCAGTGCTGGATGTTGAGAACCCTGAGTTCAAGAGGAAACTGGATAGAATGGTTGTGAGCTATGAGAAGCTGCTGGCTATAGGAGAAACCGATGATCCTGCCTTCATCAAGAACCTCAAGCGGATTCCTATGGTTGCTTCTTTAGCCTCTGAGATCTTGGCTGCTTATCTCATGCCTCCTGTTGAGTCTGGCTCTGTTGATTTCGCTGAGTTTGAGCCTAATCTTGTCTATTAGTAGCAGCAATGTCAAGTCTTGAGTTTACGGCTGGTTCTTAATTGATTTCTTGTGATTGTATGATCGAAATGAGAAACATCTTTTTCTTTTTGCAATAAACCAAATACTTTTACTGCATATATTGATCAAGTTGCACACTGGATTCACTAAAATTTAGTTTTTTTTGAACTGATTGATACAGTTGAATTTGCTACATAAGAAACACATTAAAAAAAGCAGAGGAGATCTATCCAGAGAAGATTAAATACAAAAGCTGACCCTCATTCCTCATTCAGATTTAGCCTTAGGTTTCTCTTGATCTTCGGTCAGAGGCTTAAACACAACGTTGAAGAACCAAACAGCGAGCAATGTAGCCTTCACAGGTCCAAGCCAATACACAAGTAAATGCTCTTTTGTTATATGTTCACCACGTGCATAAGCCCATCCCATAACCTGCAAAGATTTCACACAAAAGCAAACAATCAAACAATGAACATCGGTTTTCACTGAAATCACAAGCACAAATACTCTTTTTTTGTTGGGTACATACAGCAGCTGGGTTCATGCATCCGCCGGTAAGATCAGAGCCAAGAACATGAAGAGTTAACTTAGCAAGACTTCCAATCCAAGTCTTCATGAAGAAACTTCCTGGGATTTTTCTAGAGAGTCCCAAAGAGAGCATTACAATGAAAAATGTTAATATCCCTTCTGTTAAAGCGCCGTGATGGATTGCTACATTTAGTTTAGGTCCTTTTCCAATCTCAGGGAAAGTGTGAATGATATGCTTAACCGCAAGAATTGATCCTATTACCTGAAAACAAAAACAGAAATTATGATCATGATTACACAACACAATGTGCCTTTATAAACATTTGAACAGAATATCAAAATGATCTGATTTTCTGAGAAGAACCCATCTAGCTAAATTTTACATAGATCCATTAACAAAATTCACAAAATTTCGACATTTAACAGCAACAAAAACCCAAATTTCGTTTAAAATCCAGAGATTGCTCCCCAAGGAAGAGTCAGCAAAAAGGTCAACGAAACAAACCTCGACGGGGATTCGAACCATGATGGTGAAAATGAAACTGCTGAAGCCACTGGAGACACCAGAAGCCAAAGCGGTCAAAGGATTGTAAAGTCCGCCTTTGGTGAGTTTCTGAAGGAAAGCGAAGACGAACATGGAGATGACGGAGAAGAAATATCGGACGATATCACCGATCGGATCGCTCCGGCTAAATCCGAGAACTCCATGGACTAAAATGTTGACCAGAACTCCAGCCCATATCCACATGAACGACAATACCAGATCAGAAACTAGTAGACTGATTCTACCCATTTTTCGATACCAACGATGAGAAACAATTTCCCAGAAAGAAAATAAAAACGTAAGCTTTTTTTTATATGATTGAAGTTAGGATTTTGGGAAAATTGAGGACCGTTAAAGTAAACAAAGGAATCGAGATTGATGATTGGCTCAAACCGGCTGGTGAATTTAGCATATAATTGACGCTAGAGACATTGTTTTGGTTTTTGCCCCAAAAAAAAAAAAACATTGTTTTGGTATCTGGTGGATGACTCAGCTTCCGACAATACAGGTTTTGGGCTTTGTCGTTATCAAGTTAAACGATTATCTAATTCGGAAACGGTGAAAGTGTTTGGCTATTAACCAATAGAATTGAAGTAGAGCGTAGTAATACGTTTCTTCCGTGGGTTAATTTATAAAGACAAGTATCTTAATTACACATTACAATACCATGTATCATTGTACTCCATGTTTTTTAACAACTATAAATATGTAATAACTAGAAATAACTTCATGCTCTTTTTGGTCGCA
This sequence comes from Cardamine chenopodiifolia, assembly GCA_963922655.1. NCBI lineage: Eukaryota > Viridiplantae > Streptophyta > Magnoliopsida > Brassicales > Brassicaceae > Cardamine > Cardamine chenopodiifolia. Next base: position 16,156,241 of record OZ000463.1, read on the forward strand.
CAATGATAACTTCATGTTTAAATCCTGCATTTTTACAAGTTTATGCTTTTTATAATTATTTAGAAAAAAAAATGCTTTTTTATTTATTTTATCATTAGTTTAGTTCATGCTATCCACATTCCGCAGATTTTATAAAATTTGAATCTTTTCCAGTTCCTAAAGAAAATATAATTAAAGAATTGTTTAGAAAGAAACAGTGTACAGTATTTAAATAATGCCTCTAATTGCGTATTCAAGAATTATTTACAGTTTGGTTTCACCTGTGACGGAAGTTTCTATTTTTATCTTCGGATTCCCAGCGATTGTCGTCTGCCTCGAGGGTCAAATCTCCCTTATAGCTGGTCACCAATGACTATAAACCGTATCGTCTTCCTCCTCGCCAAGAAAAGATATGATCTTACTGTTATATCTTTTCAAGCTTCGGGTTCTAACTTCTGACTCATTCTATCGTGTGAGGTGTATGAAGCATCACCATTGGGGATGGATTCTATTCTTTGTGAGAATAGACTATGGAAATCATTGTTAACGGATGTTTTGTGAGAAGAGAAGCAAAATGCCTCAGTGAGTTCGAGTTTCAGTTACCTCTGTTTCTAATAATAGCTCTTAAGGATATCAATTTAGAGATGTCATCTTGGCTAAATTAATAAACTATTACATTGTTTTTATTTTCCCAAATTTATTCTTAAGAAAATATGTTTGTTTGTGAGAGGAAAGCTCGGAAATGCTAAGAATAGAAAAAATGGGTCTTGCTTGTTTCTCTAAATTTGAAGGGTTTCAGTGGTTTGAGGAGATGAATGGTTTGTTTCTTTGAATGACAGAATTAGTTAAAAAGGAATTGACAAGAAAAGATGAAATGTCGGAGAAATGTTTTGATCCCTTCACTCTTTTGGCCATTGCTTTTTCTCTCTCGGATTCTTTGTTAGGTTTCGAAGATCGTTCAGAGCATCATTCACTCCGAAAATGTTGCAATCTAAAACACAAAATAAACTCTCTTTTTCTCATATGATTCAATGACATGGAGAAAGCAAGTCACAAAGTAAAGAACATTGTAGATTTCTTCATGCTGCTTTTGATTTAATGGTTTTAGGTTTACGGTTTGTTTTTTTCCGCACAGAGTTCATGAGTTTCTCTTGTGTATGTGTACATTCATAGGATTGTTGTTCAGACATTAACAAATATGTTTTCTGAGGGCATGTTCTAGCATATATATAGGTCTTTAGATATTTTTTTAAAAAATATTTTAGAAAATGAGCAAGGAACAAAGTTGTGTTCTAAAAGCTTGGGAGGTGACCGTAAGAAAGACCCAACAAGCAAAGAAGCGTGCAAACAGCATTTTTGGGACGACGGTAGCAGTAGCTCCACAGCCAGATGATGAAACTACTACGACTGAGGAGAATGATGATGAGACCAGCACAAACAGAAGCAGCATAGGGGAATTGTACCATGCAGAGAGAGTACTTCCTAATGGAGACTATTACACTGGGCAATGGTATGATAGTTTTCCCCATGGGCACGGGAAGTATCTTTGGACAGATGGTTGCATGTACATTGGTGAGTGGTACAACGGGAAGACTATGGGGAGAGGGAAGTTCGGGTGGCCTTCTGGTGCGACATATGAAGGTGAATTTAAAAGTGGATACATGGATGGTGTTGGCCTTTACACAGGTCCTAGTGGAGATACTTATAAAGGTCAGTGGGTGATGAACCTGAAACATGGACATGGGTTCAAGAGTTTCGCGAACGGAGATGTGTATGATGGTGAATGGAGGAGAGGTTTGCAAGAGGCGCAAGGAAAGTATCAGTGGAGAGATGGGAGCTATTACATTGGGGAATGGAAGAATGGTGTGATTTGTGGCAAAGGTACTTTTATTTGGCCGGATGGGAATAGATACGATGGGTTTTGGGATGACGGTTTTCCTAGAGGAAACGGGACTTTCAAATGGGCTGATGGGAGTTTCTACGTTGGTCATTGGTCTAAAGATCCGGAAGAAATGAACGGTACTTATTATCCATCGGAAAACGAAGGGAATCTTGAATGGGATCCTAAAGACGTTTTTAATAATCTGAGTGAGTACAAGATCTGCAGTGGGGAGAGAGTTCCTGTGTTGCCTTCACAGAAAAAGCTATCTGTTTGGAACTCTTCCAAACGTGTCGAGAAACCGAGAAGGATGTCTGTTGACGGGAGGGTAAGTGTGGGTGTAGATAGAGCGTTTGAGAAGATGAATATGTGGGGAAGCGAAAGCGGAGAAGGCGCTGCTGATATTGATTCCACCACGAGGAGGGACTTGGATGCCGAAATGATGAGGCTAGAGGCCGAAGGCTTCATTCAGAGCCTGAGACCGAGCCCTGCACCGATGAAATTGCCAAGGGCAGGGAGAAAGCAAGGTGAGACAATATCTAAAGGCCACCGGAATTACGAGCTTATGCTTAATCTTCAGCTTGGAATCAGGTAAATATCCCAGTAAGCCTCCTCAGCTAATATGAAGTTTTTTTTTTTATGTATAAGTGCACATGTTCATGATTTTGCTAACGCAGACATGCTGTTGGGAAACAAGCTCCGGTTGTGTCTCTTGATCTTAAGCATTCGGCTTTTGATCCAAAGGAAAAGGTATGGACAAGATTTCCATCAGAAGGAACCAAATACACACCTCCTCATCAATCTAGTGAATTCAAATGGAAAGACTATTGTCCATTAGTTTTTAGGTGAGATACAATAACACTTTGGCTCTACTTATTTCTCATTGGTACTTATTCTTACACTAAATTTTATGCTAATTTATCTATCTTCAGGAGCTTGAGGAAGCTATTCAAGGTAGACCCAGCTGATTACATGTTATCAATCTGCGGTAACGATGCCCTTCGAGAGCTATCATCCCCTGGTAAAAGTGGAAGCTTTTTCTACTTGACAAACGATGATCGTTATATGATAAAGACAATGAAGAAGTCTGAAACTAAAGTGGGCTTTTTCTTTTTCTTTTAGTTGCCAGATAAAAAAGTGTGTGGCTGCTACACATATTAACTGCTTTCTGGAGTTATATAATGCAGGTGCTTCTGAGGATGCTTGCAGCATATTACAACCATGTTCGAGCATTTAAGAACACTTTGGTAATTAGATTCTATGGTCTCCACTGTGTGAAGTTGACTGGACCCATCCAAAAGAAGGTAAGCAACGAGAACAATGCTAAATATAAAGAAGAAGAAGAAAGTGTGGCCTTGGGTTTTGATTGAATTAATCTATTTTCTGCAAAATAATTGCAGGTGCGGTTTGTCATCATGGGAAATCTATTTTGTTCCGAGTACTCCATCCACAGACGCTTTGATTTGAAAGGATCTTCTCTTGGCCGTACAACCGATAAACCTGAATCAGAAATCAATTCAAACACAATCTTGAAAGATCTTGATCTTAATTTCATTTTCAGACTACAGAAAGCTTGGTACCAAGAATTCATCAGGTTAGAGACCATCAATAAATCTCTTTCCATTGATCATTTTCAATGTTATTTACTATGCCCATTTCTTTTTTCAGGCAAATCGATAAAGACTGCGAGTTTCTAGAACAGGAGAGGATCATGGATTATAGTCTTCTGGTTGGGATTCATTTCAGAGAAGCATCAGTCGCTGGAGAGCTGATTCCTTCTGGATCTCGCATGCCTATTGGTTCTCACTCCTAGCAATTCCAAATATCAGTTCTCTCCATTAGAATCCATCAACCAAATATGTTTCGTTTTTGCAACTGCAGGTGAATTTGAAGACGAAACAGCCCCTCGTCTCTCTAGAGCAGACGTGGATCAGCTTCTGTCTGATCCCACAAGGTAAACACAGACAAATTAAGTTCAATACTTAGCAAACGTTTCTCGATTTCAGGTCCAACAAGAAATGGGTTTGTTGTTGCAGGTGGGCTAGTATCAGACTTGGAGGGAACATGCCGGCTCGAGCAGAGAGGACAATTAGGAGAAGCGACTGTGAGTTCCAGCTAGTTGGTGAACCGACAGGAGAGTACTATGAGGTTGTCATGATCTTTGGAATCATAGACATTCTTCAAGACTATGATATCAGCAAGAAACTCGAACACGCTTACAAGAGCATCCAGTACGATCCTACTTCAATCTCAGCTGTCGATCCAAGGCTGTACTCGAGACGTTTCCGTGATTTCATCTTCAAGGTCTTTACTGAGGACAATTGAAAGAAGTCTCCTCTGTTTCTATGGTATTCAACTCAGGTTTTCTTCTGGCTCAAGAAAGAGTGGTTTAGGTCTATATATATATATATATATATATATGTGCTCACATGTTTCGGTGAAGGGCTCTCCCACCACACTACTCTCTCTATTTTCTTTTTATTTAAAACAAAAAATATAAATTCTATAATAAACTCTGTAACAACAATTGACATACATAGCAGTGAATATTTTTGTCTAATGTTTCTGTTTTTATGATAAACTCTGGAGAAAAGGTTAGAAAATGCACAAGTAGCAACATGATTTTAAATCTCAAGCAAATTGAAACCTTTTTACATGAACTAACTCAAGCCTGCAATTTCCAATGTTGACGTCCGCCAAAACTCAACTTTAATACTCCACTCAAAATTACCAATGTTGACTTCAATCAAGAAACCTAAACAACTCGACTACAAAAATGATTTGGTCAAGAATTATAGAACTAATTTTAAGAGAAAAAGACATGACTAAAAAGAGACAAGAACAAATGGATAAATACACTATATGAATTAATCATCTAATCAAACAAGTTTTCACATTTCTCGTACAAGTACAACATCCTTTGACTCAACTCATCGCAATTAATTTTGTAATAATCATCTATCTTCTCCAGTTGAAGATGCAAAGTGTAGAAGAGCCTCTCTCCTTGAGACCTTGAAGATGAAACATCCACAAGAACAAACCCATCTTCTTCTAAACCACTCAAGACATTAGATATCGAAAAGTTATGAATCTCGGACGATGAGATTTGGACCATCACTTCATTTTCGCCAAGTCTAGTCGCAGAAATCGTTGAGACATGAATAGCGACCGCCTTTGGTTTCTGGTTATAATTATAATGTTCAAAGTCTCTTTGACCTGATACTCGTACCAAAAGTTCTTCCTTCTTCTGTATTAGCTTCTTCACTTGCTGTTGCAGCTCTGGTATGTACTTCAAGCTCCTTGAAACCGTTTCAGGAATACTTAGCTTCTTATGCAAGAAAAAAGAAAAAATAAGGGTTAACTCAATAGTCTTCTTCTAAATAGTCGTGGTACATAGACAACCGTATCAGAAATCCCAATTCAGAATACAATGTTATAGACCTAATCGAACGTGTCAAATTAGTTATTGATTAATTGGGAGTTGAAACAGATTCTGATGACATGTCGGAGTAGCTACTTACCGATTGATCTGAGGCTGGAAGACATGAACGGAGAGATGAGAACATAGAATTAATCTTCTTGCGTCGGCCACGCTCGCTTGCATTGTGATTAAGCTTCTTGATCACAACCGGATTGTTGTCTATTTCATTTCCCTCTGACGAAACAGATACGCCCAAACTGTCATGATGATGAGACACTACATAAGTCTCCGGCACCGGAAAATCAAGAATCGTGCCGTTGTTGAGGTTTTCCCCAGCGAGGTAGTAGCTGTCGTACTCTCCCGTTGATGGCCACCAAAAGTTTGGGAACAACGGAGGGACTAATGCACACATTTTTTGCTAAATCAAGGACAAGTTTTTATAGATTTTGTTTTCTCTTGATGATGTTCTGGTTGGAATATTGTGGTCTTTCGATTATATATGCGGATGAAGGATTATAGAAACAAATCTATGTTGTTAAATCTGAATTAAAAACTATATTTCGTTGAAACTATATAATTTATGTATTATACGACTTATATACTATAAAGAGAAATACTTAGGTCTCTATAGGACATATGTTGACACGTGCTAGAGCCTATGTTACACGCATGAACTAGGTCCAGTCACCATTCAACATATTATCTAAGAATCAAAAGCGAATATTGCATTTATTATGACTATAGAAAGATTATTGTTTACATAATGAAAAGATGACTCAGCCAAGTGAGAACGTTGAGCGTCTTTACTTCCTCGTCCAAAACATTTTTATGTTGTAAGCATACACATAAGCATTTTTATGTTGTAAGCATACACATAAGCATTTTCATGTTGTAAGCATATGCATAAGCATTTCAAATTTAATATTATCTTATATAAATGTAGCCTGGTTATTTAACTCCACAACGACGATAAAGTCATTACATATACTAATCTCAACTTGATGCATTTATGTCTGACTAAAATATGTTCTGATTTAGTTATTCTTTCAAGAAGGATAAAAATATTCCAGATTTTTTAATGTGAATCAACGAGGATTCAAGATTCTTTTCGTGACCCACATTTTAAACAGACTAATCGCTGAAAGCTACTGTTGTCATCCTGTATAATCATGTTCTACAATCTCTAAACCAATACATTTTGATTTTATACTAAACCAGATCCAAATATTATCTATATATATATATATTATTAATAGGGAAACATTATATATATATATATATATTATTAATTAAAATGTAAAATATTATATGAAATGTCATTGATTTTAATGCTTTTAAATAAAATTATTAAGAATATAACAATAATCAAAAAATTATAGAAATATTTTAAATAATCATTAGTTTTCAAAAAAAAAAAATTATTTTGTCTCTCTTATTATTTATGGACGAAAATTAAATTAATCTTTTAAAAAAACTGTTAATCAATCAAAATCTTTCAAATATGATAACATAAAATAAATAACATGGTATAATTAGATATCACTTCATATTTTTTCAAAATGAAGATGCAATTCGAAGTAGAGATGCAATTCGAAATAAAGATGCAATAGGTCCAAAACCAAACTCATAGGATAGTAGAACCAACCATACGAGACAGCAATAGCATCACAAGGACACCGTAAAATGCAAAGAGGAAGAAAAAAAGCACCCAACGAAAAAAAGAAACACAACTCTTAGAGTATCACATTCCACTACAACAGCTGGAACCACATCCTATGAAAAATAATCCGGAAACCTTAGACAAAGATAAACACGAACAAATTCCAGAGAACAGAGAGCCAAAAGAAGAGAGCACTAACTAGCCGATACGTGGTCATGGCGTGCTACATCGAAGACAGACGATGAAGCTAGAGGAGAAGGATCTCACATCAAAACTAAGGCCGTCCTCGAGCTTTACAGAGACGAAGAGAGAACCCACAACTAACAGAGACCCTTGAAAGCTAGATACCCGAGCAGGTACTTACAAAATTGAGCGGCGAAGAGAAGAGTAGTTGCGAGCTTTAGAGCCAAAGTTTGAGGCTCAACACTAGCATTGGAAAGCGGATATGTCTGCGATCCGTGGGTAATATAGAAAATTTTGAGAATTCAAATCCGCCCCGCAAAACAGCAGGTATAAGTTACAAAGCCCGCGATCGTCCTACCAATGACTACAAGTTTTCCAGGTAAACCGCATACAGAAAACGAATACTCACAAACCTGCAAAACAAAAATGCATATCCACAATCCCGCGAAACCGTAAATCTACGACTCGCAAACGGCCTAATTGTAGTGATTAGACCACGTCCAAATGCGAGCCCCGTAGATAAAAACCCGCTAATCCGCATCAATTTTATACCCACCCTGTTAGACCCGCAAAAATGTAGATTTTCTTTGATATACTCGAATCGGCCCCGCGGCAGATAAAAACCAACAGACCCACAAAATTTTTACTCACATTTTCAGCACTATTCAACACCTCACCCAATCTGAAGACTCCATCCTTCATGATCAATGAATGGTTGAAGCCACGATTAGAAACACCGAAATCAGCCCAAATCGATGTCTCCAAGCAACAACGAGAAGCGCTAATCCCAGATCATAATGCAGTTTTTCTCCGGTTTACATATATGGGTTTTTCTTTTATATATTTGTAATATTTTTGATAATTTATGTTACAAAATTTTGACATATTCGAAAAAGCGCGGTAACAATATTGTAAATATAGAATCAAGTAATCAACAAATGTGTTTAAATAGAAACAAAATTTTACTTCTTTTAAAACATTTTATGAGAATGTTACTTTCGTTAAAATTTTATTTTTTTTGTTAATTTTGCAATCTACCTAATGTGTACTACTCTACTAAACTATATATAAATATATATAACTCCAAGATCAATTGGATAACTATGGCTTCTCATCAAACATGTATTCTAATGACTAATGTTCTTTAACCCTTCAGGACCGTACGTCTATTAATTAATAAGTGCAACTTGCTCTCTTGTCACATAATTAATTACTCCTTCCATTTCATAAAACTAGATTTTTAAGATTACGCACAGATATTTAAAAACTTTTGATCAAATCTAAAATATCTTTATTATAGAATTAAATATTAGTTATCTTTTTCACCTTATTTCTAATTAATAGAGACGAATGAAGAATTGTAACATAAATTTTACACATAAAATATAAAATATCTATCTTTATAAAATATTTGTTTCTAAAACATCCATCTTGGGAGTATATAGTAGCCGTAATAGAATACCTTCTTTTTGTCGTTTCTCATTTTCACAAAACATAACTAACTTTTAACTGTATTATATAATTAATAGAAAAAAAAAAAAACATAAACAAGGCGTAGAAGCCAAAAGGTTTGGGCACCAAAAAAATATTTACATTACTAACCGGTATTCTTGAATCGAAGTTTAGAAAATAATCAAAATTAATATCTGTAACCTGAATTTCATAGTAATCAGTCAACAATACTGAATAGCATAGCATGTAATAATCAATCATTTGCTTCGACCAAAAAAACCGAAACAACTCGACTACAACGCTTTGGTCAAGAATGTTAGATGTTCAAGAGAAAAAGGACACAACTAAAAAACACAAGAACAAATTATCATCTAAATGAGTTTCCACATTCTTCATACAAGTACAACATCCTCTGACTTAATTCTTCACAATTCAGCTTGTAATTTTTAATCTTCTCCACTCGTAGATGCAAAGTGTGGAAAAGCCTCTCTCCTTGAGATTTTGAAGATGAAACATCCACAAGAACGAATCCATCTTCTTCTAACCCACTTAACACATTAGATATCGAAAAGTTATGAATCTTGGACGATGAGATTTGGACCATCACTTCATTGTCTCCGAGCCTAGTCGCAGAAACGGTCGAGACATAACTTGCGATACCCTTTGGTTGCGGCTTAACGTAATGTTCAATGTTTCTTTGACCCGATACTTGCACCAAGAGTTCTTTCTTATTTTGTTTTAGCTTCTTTACTTGATCTTGCAGCTCCGGTATATACTTCAAGCTCCACGAAACCGTCGCAGGAATGCTTAACTTCTTCTGCAAAAAAGTAAAGAAAAAAAAAAGGGGTTCTTAGTACGTATTCTTCTTCTAAATTGTATAGATGCATAGAAAATCTTATAGATTCTCTTAGAAATCCAAAAATGTAATGGATCTAATCGAATAATGAGTCAGACATATCAATCATCAGAGTAGCTACCTACCGATTGAACTGAGGCTGGAAGACATGAACGGAGAGATGAGAACAAAGAGTTGATTTTCTTGCGACGGTCACGCTCGCTTGCATTGTGATTAAGCTTCTTGACTACGACCGGATTGTTGTCTATCTCATTTCCCTCCGACGAAATAGAAAGTCCAAAGCTGTTATGAGCCACCGCCGTAACTGCTCCATAATTAGTCTCCTGTACCGGAACATCAAGAAATGTGCCGTTGTTGAGGTTGTCTCCAGCACCGTAGTAGCTCTCGTACTCTCCCGTTGACGGCCAACCGAAGTTTGGGAACAGTGGAGGGACTAATGCACACATTTTTGCTTAATTAAGGAGAAGTTTATAGATTCTGTTTTCTCTTGAAACTTGAAACTGTTTTGGTTGGTATTGTTCTGAACTTAGGTAGAATAATATTGTCCAGCGGATATATATGCGGATAATACAATTAAATAAACCAATCTCTGTTAAGTATAAATTATAACAAAATATATATAAAAGATAACAAACTATATATTATAAGTGTTAAACGACTTATAGGATGAATAGAATATATTGATCTGAGGACGTACGTCGACACGAGCCAGAGACTATGTTCCACTGGTGAACTAGGTCCAGTCACGAGTAAACATAACATTACGAATTAAAGAAGAATATTATGTGTATTAAAAAGACACTCAAGTTTAACAAAGATTAGAATTCACAAATTGCAAAGATGACTCAGTCGGAAGATATCGTGGGAGGCGCGTGGAAATCAGCTTCGGGCGTCTTCCTCGTCCCAAATATTTTGGATCTTGTAAGCCTATACATAAGCAATTCTCATGTTGTAAGCATATACATAAGCATTTATTTATTTGTTGACCTTCCAAAAAACAGCATCTTACTTAATTAAATGAATACTAGAATCGTTCAATTAATAACGGTCGGTGATCAAACATGTAAAAGCACTATCGATCTACGCCTCTACGGTCAACTTTACGTCATCTCTATCCAATCATTGGCTTTAGCCTTAAGTAAGCAAAATATGTTCTTCTGGATGAAGACAAATCTATTTCGAGAACAGGTCCAAAATATTCCAAAATTGTATACGTGAATCAATCTAAGTTTCTAAGATTCTCAAAACTGGTGACATTTTCCAAAGCTAATGCAAAAATCCCCTGAAAGCTACATTTATTATCGCCGGCCTCTTCCACCACCACGGCCACCTCTTCCTCGGGAACCACGGCCACCTCTTCCCCGGGAACCACCACCTCTTCCACGGGAACCGCCACCTCCTCTACCTCTGAAACCGCCTCTAACTGCGTCTGGTTTCAGTCCAAGAGACTGAACTCCTCTCCTTCTGTTTCTTTGCCCGTCTTCATCCTCATCGTCTCTATCATATCTGTCTTCTTTGTATTTTGATGAGCTTCTCGCCTTGAAAGAAATCTCCCGCGATCCTCCAGGACCGAATTTGATATCTTTCGAGCCTCCAAAGTTGCCATGCCGGTTCTCCATAGCCTTGACACGCTCGCCCATAGGAAGACTGTCTTCTTTAGCCAGTGAAGTGCGGTTGTAAAAAGCTTCTGCATGCCGCTCATCTTTCACTTCAAACAACCTGACACCAAATCATCCACATCAGAAAAGAATATAATCAAGATATAGTGTGTCAAATCGCAAATGTAGTCAAAAGGCACTAACTTTGGAGTTTTTGATTTCTTGGTCGGCCTAGTTGTGTCTCCATTGTCGTCATCTGAAGACTCTGATGCATCAGAATCACTGTTCTCGTCATCATCAGATACAGCTTCGAAGTGTTCATCTAACAAAGAAGGTTGCTTCTTAGAAGAAGTAACAGGGTGTAGGACACCATATTCATATGATTCCGGATCGATTTGGAAGTCCTGAAAACCAAAAAGTAAATGATTCCCAAGAATCGGATTAATACGATGTGAAGTAGTCACAAAAAAAAAAAGAAACAGACAAAAAAACTTGAAAAGAATATTGTTAATACCGGATTTTGGAACATGGCTTCAAACCGACGATCTTTGAAATTCTCGCTACTAAGTAGGGGTTTCTTCTTCTTCGACACTTTCTTGGTGGCCTCCTCATCATCAACAGTTTTCTTTTCCTCCTCTGCATCTTCCTCCTTCTGGAGGGTTATTGCGAGATCTTTGTTAACCTTTGGCAACCTTCTCTTCTTCTACAGGAAGCACAAGCGAAACAGTGTGTAAGTAGCCAATAAACAAACCATGGTGAAATACAGATGCTTAGATTCTTAATACAAACTGTGATTCTCTGGATACGGCTCTCTTCTAGCTTCTCTTCCTTCTTGCGTTCTAAGTATTTATCATATGCAAAAGGTTCAGCCACCGCCAAAGCCTGTGAATAGAAAGAAAAAATTTATGAGGAAGAAACATCTTAGAGACTATTCCGAAGCTATAAATACTATAAAAATGTCAAGGACTCACCTTTTTGTACAAATGGTGATTTATAAAATATCCATGCATTTGGGCTTTCAAAAGATCTGTCCCAATTAAATGAGTCAGTTGCAACTTCTCCAGATCTTCCTTTGTCACGAATTTGTAGTTATCATAAATAGTTGTCTGTCCACTTTCCTCCAGCTCTTCCTGAGAAAAGATTTTTTAAATGTGTTTGTAACAAACAATGGTCACATCACTGGAATGGCAAATCTGTCAAAGAATAGGAAAACTTATCAAATCCGTTAAATACCGTTAGATTTTCAAGAGGAGAACACCACTTGGGGGCAGGACCGAGTTCAGGTATGAAGTAAGATGGGATTAGGCTTGAATCTAAAGCCAGAAGCATAAGTCCGCTTCCACGGAACACACAAATGTCATTTATTCCTCCTTGAGTAGGTTCAATGCTGGTCATACCTTCTCCCTGACAAACACAAATTGGAAATAACAAAACAAAATATGGTGAATCAAAAATTTTATCTAGCCATATTTACTGTTTTTGAAGAGAAACAGTGAGGTAAAACCATGCTTATTTGATGCTCATTTGATGCTTACCGTGTTTGGATCCCATATTCTAACAATGTGCTTGTCAGTAGTAATCAACTTAGGTTCTTGGGTATTAAGAGTCCGTTGCCATTTAATACTCAAAATCGGGCTCTCGTACCTGCAAATTTTGCCGAAAAACTATGAACACCGAGGAAAAAAATTAAAGATATAGCATATACTGTGAAATTTGAGTTAATACAAACACATTAATATTTACATGTGATCCTTCACTCTTATGGGACTTGAAGTACGCAAGTCGTATATGAATACCTGCAGATATAGAACACACAATCAACACAATATACTGGTGTTTAAAACCTTTCAGATTTAAAAATAGAGCATCAAACCTTTCCCGCACTACTCCCGACAGCTACTTGAAGACCTTCACTGTCAGCAAACTCAATAGCAGTAACTTCCTATTAGCCAATTTAAACCACAGGATTAGAAAGATGGATGCGATTAACTACAAATAAGAAGGTCTGTTTATATGGAAGATAAGTTAGGAGGAATCACCGCAGCAGCATCACCACCATGAGTAACTGCATTAATTCTAGCAGCAGATGATTTCATTCTCATATCAAAAAATTCCACAGCACCATCCTCACCACCACAAGCAACTAATCCATGGAGGTTGCTGGAAAAAAATTTAGTTCTCAAACGTGAACAACAATAATCTATAGCACCACAATTGAATCTTTTCCTAAATTAAATCAAGAACATAATAAAAGAAATGACAGTTGGGTATACAGACCTTCGAGAAACAACATTAAGCGCTGGGGATTGAGTGCTGAGAGGAGAGAGAAATCTTCCCTAAATAGAACCAAGACAAAATTCACCAATCATTCTCCAACAAAGACTGAGGTAGGTCACAAGACTAAACTCAAAGTACCTGCTCCAAATTGATTCTGTATAGATCTGGTGAGGAAGCAGCACAAAGCAGATCACAAGACCAGCAATCGTATGTCATATCTCTCCCCATCCTGCAAATATATTAGTGCTTTTAGACCAATGTATCAGCAAAAAAAATCACGAAATATATCTCATATGCCAACAAAGCTAACATACCTTGGAATTCTTAAACTGTAGTGTTTCCCGTATTTGGCGTGTAGATTAATAGAACGATCAGCACATAAGAAGGCAAGCTTTGAGAAGTCATCATCCAATATCTGTAGAGCCAACAAACACATTATTTAACCAGAAACAACAAAGGTTTAGACACAACTCACGGAACAATAAAGTTACCTCAAAATCAACTATCTCAGAGTCCAAATGTCTCTCAAACTTCAAAGCAAGCTGACTTAGCTCATAAACTTTGACCTGTGGTGGATATATACCTGATTCAACAACAAATCAGTGAAAAGGCTTTATAGTGAATAGCATCGAGCTTACAATCTCACCAAGGGAAACAAGATGAAAACGCACCTGAAGCAATCAGATATTCTCCGTCTGGGGTTGCTTTAATTCTAGTAGTGGCAGTCTCAAACTTCAACTCTTGAATCAGCTCCACTCTTTGCATATAATCTTAACACGAAATAACCACAAAACAAGCCCGTGTAAATAGATCATCAACAAATGCATCAAACTATGAACATTGAATTTAATAGATTTTTAAAGATATCATTAAGCGGCAATCAAAAAAGAATCTAACTCCTACGAGTAAACCTAAAGCTACACTCATCACATCCCAGAGAAAGAGAAAGGAGTAGCCTTTAAGAAATAGGGTTCGTGCAGGGATTTAAGCAATAGATAAGCTCTCAGAAACAGGAAAAAATGGTGAAACTTACGGGGGTTTTTGCGGAGAGCTCGTTGCTTCTTAGGATTAAGCCAAGTCGCAACATTGGGAGCAGAAGAAACATGGTATAACTTAACTCCATTGATGGAAGTCGACTTCAGTCTGTCTCCATAAGACGTCATCTTCGAACTCGGTTAAAAAAAAAAAACCACAACAATCCTCTCCTTATTGGATTCCTCCCCTTGATGGCTAGTTGCAAACAGAAAACCCAAAATTGAAGGAAAAATTAAATTGGAAAGAACCACCAGTTGTTTGTTAATACAGAAGGCCGTCGTGTTCCGGCAGAACAAAAGTTGACGACGGCCATAATTTTAGGTATCTTGGTCTCTTTTCCCCTATTGGGCCATTTAAAACCCTAAATCCTTTATGGGCCTATCTTAAATATAATTTATCCTTAAAAAATTATATTATGTGGAACAAAACAAGAGAAAGACAGTAAAACTCCTTGGACCTCAAATTAGGGTTTATCTAGAGATTTAGTCGCCTGCTCACTTAGAATTTCTTCGCAAGCTCTAGGTTTCAGGTAAGCTATAATATAGCTGTTCTTCATCAAGGGGTTGGGTAATTTTCTGACTTAGGTTCGAATTTAAGCTATACGAACTATGATTGTTTGCAATTGATTCGTTGTAGCTTAGAAGCGATATTTCGGTTTTGTTTTTGTAAGTTCTGTAAAAAGATTACTCCTTTTGGCATCTGAGTCTTTCTTAAGCTCTAGGGTGTTGTGATTGACTTAAATTTGTGTTGGATTAGCATAAATTTTGGAGGAAGATGGTGAGGCCGTATGGGATTAAAGTGAACAAGAGAAAGGAGAGAGAACCGAGGTACGATAAGGAAGAAGATGAAGAAGAGAAGCAAGCAAAGTTTGAGCAAAGACAAAGAGAAGCAGAAGAAAATGTGAAGAAAGCTAAAATAGAAAGCTCTTCGAAAGCAGATGAGGAAGATAATGAAGAGAAGGATATAACTGAGGAAGCAGCAACATCAGCAGATGATATTGTGGGAGGGATACCTATTGTTCTTTCTGATCGTAGCACGAACAAGCCCGGCGTTGTTTTCGTGCTTGAGAAGGCCTCTCTTGAAGTTGCCAAAGTTGGAAAGGTAATTTGTAGGAATGTTTGTGTTACACATTAAGCCATGGATTTTGTTTTTGGTACTAATCATGTGTTATTCTTTTCTGCAGACTTATCAGCTACTAAACTCGGATGATCATGCTAATTTCTTGAGAAAAAATAACAGAAATCCATCTGATTACCGACCAGACATTACTCATCAGGTCAGGAACTTTAGATCTTTAAGTCATATTTAATAACAAATTGTGACTCAATCTTTAGTGATCTCCCTCTTCAGGCTCTTCTGATGATTTTGGATAGTCCAATTAATAAGGCTGGGAGGTTGAAAGCAGTTTACGTTAGAACTGAAAAAGGTGTCCTGTTTGAAGTTAAGCCACATGTTCGTATACCAAGAACTTTCAAACGATTTGCTGGAATCATGTGTTAGTTTTCCAATTTTTCTTTCTTTTTACTTTTAATTCCTTAGCTTCTCTAGTTTCTTATCCTATTTGTTCGTATTGCAGTGCAATTGCTACAGAAGCTGAGCATTACTGCAGTTGGCAACCGTGAGAAGCTTTTACGGTGTATCAAGAACCCTGTTGAAGATCATCTACCGGTTAACTCCCGGAAAATAGGTAAAAAAGCTTTTAGTTTACTCCTACGTTTCGTTATTTATCCGCATTATGTGAGCTAAAAAAGGAACTGTCTATTTCTTATATCAGGCTTCTCGCATAGCTCTGAAAAGCTTGTCAATATGCAGAAACACCTAGCTGCAGTCTGTAATGATACAGACACTGTTTTTGTGGTTAGTGAGCTCCAAATATTTCTCTCTCGGTAGACTTTAGCTTTCAACTTCCATATAATCATCTTATGCAAACGCATACCTTATTTGCTTTACCATTTCAGCTTGGCGCAATGGCACACGGGAAAATAAAGTGCGACTATATTGAAGATTTTGTGTCAAGTAAGTCTTCTTCCTCCACTCATCCTTTTGTGTTAAAAAATGATGGTGGGAACAAATAATCTGAGAGAGGTTTGTGGTTTCTTGATTTCTGCAGTTTCAGGGTATCCTTTGAGCGCAGCCTACTGTATCTCAAGAATCTGCGAGGCATTATCAACAAATTGGAACATAATATAAAGAATTATAAGCCTGCAACATAAGGTCCTTTGGTTATTCTCTCTACTGCTTCTAATGGTGGAACCATTTAACTTTGTGTTGGTACACACAACATTGTTCACCCTCTATTGAGTTTTATTTTTGTTATATTTTTGTCAGAATTTACAAATAGATGTATTGAATAGGAAGAGATAATAGTTCCTTTGATTATGAATTAAAATACATCAAGTATCCCTTAAATAATGGAACTAAAACGCATAAATAAACTGCTCAAGTATGGAAACTGAAAAATTTGCGTATCTGCAATGAGAAGTCAATCACTGTTTTGGCTTAGAATGACGCGTTTGCGAGAGACTCGTCACTTGTTTTGTACTCGAATCATATTTCATGAGCCTGCCAGCCTTGTTCGCATTCGATCAATGTTACTCGAAATGAGAAAAAATCTTATAAAGTCTTGCCACCATATATAGTGTAGTAATTAACAGTACCAATGCCATATCAAAACATTGGCTATATAAAAGTATATTAATTAAGGAAAAACAATAAACATTTAGTTACTCGAAATGAGAAAAAATCTTATAAAGTAGTTATGCTTATGTATATCCCCTCAAATGTAATAAATAATATATTTACATATGATTAGTCAGAATTCTGTAATTCATATTAGTTACTAATCTTGTGGGTGAGAAAAAATCATACAAAAGAAAATCCCGTAGAGAAAAGGATGGTGGATGGATCTCCCTCCTCATTCACAACTTCACATCACTCGGGCATCTTTTACAGACAATAACCAAATTAGATTAGGATTAAGAAAAAAATCATTGCCCACTACAAGTACACGTATGCTATTTTCAGTGTTATTATATTATATTATTATTTGTTACTATCACTAATATCTCTTTTGTTTGTTTTATGTTTTAGTAGTATTTAAGCAATTATAAAGCAAAAAGTTGAATATGAAATACGTTGCAGCCAAACCCCAAATCTAGTCAAATTAGCATTTTAACCACACCGACAGTTATAAATCCCATAAAACTACATTCAACTACATTCAACTATTGAAACAAAATTTAGCAGAATCCAAGTTGTAATGAAAAATCCACTCGCACAACAACAAGAATATACAAAACAAGATGCATTCCGGCTGAGGAGCTAATAAACAAATCACACTAGTAAGTGAAAATTTATTTGTTGGCATTTGGTCAACTCATTTGGGATAAAAAACCGATGTATCAAGAACCCAAAGGGCCGGCATATACACAGACCCGACCCATAACTTTCCATCTCTCTCATAAGCCTCACTAATAAACTTCATTGTCTTCCCTTCACTGTCCTCAAGCATCTCGAGAATCTCTCCGGTCTCACCAGAGACTTTCACCACCATCGCATGAGGTTTTCCTCCGCTCGTGAGATAAACCAGAGTCTCTATCTTGAACATCTTCATGAAAAAAGTTCCGACCAATGAGTGACTCAGAAACAGACGAGGGAAGAAACTTTTTTTGCAATGAAATGCGACCCAGAAGTCCCCAGTTACTGTACGCCGGATATTGTCCGGGTAACCGGGGAGCCTCGTGAAAATCTCATTGGTACCAGATTTGGGACCTTTGACCCAAATTCTGTGGAGAAGGCCCGTACCGGCTTCGCAAGTTATTACAAACGATCCGTCTTTGATTAAAGCTAAACCATTGTTAAAATGAAGCTTGTCCATTATAACTTTGGCCTCTTTCGTCTTCATATCGTATCTAATTACTCTTCCCATCGTATCCCCAGACAAAAACACGTTGAATACATCCCTATACAACAAACACACATTTTTACAAGTTAGTTGCACAATATATATGTGCATGCATCTTTTAAGATATGATCAGTAATCCACGCGGAATAACAAATTAAATAGTGACAAATTATGTATTCATAATGCGATTCTACAAAATTAATAAATAGTAAAACGCAGACACATTTGTCGTTGAACGTGTAAATTTGAATTACCGGAAATGGTATTTATCGCTGCTATCGTTGAAGTAGAAGACATCTTCCTCTTCGTCTATATCCCCTTGGTTGGCAAAGGTAACTTTTCGACCTTCAGCTTCATTGACAACTAACTTGGCCAAGCCTCCCTCTGGTCCAACCTTCATGACCCCTAAGTAACCATCGCAGATGTACAAATCTCCTGTTTTCTTTTCGAATGTTAGACCCAGAGGTCTCCCACAACTTGGTACTACCTCATGTACCGAACAGTTTCCTCTTCATTAACCAACTAAACAAAACAAAAAAACATTGAAAAAAAGATAGTAAAACAGATGAAGGGAGTGTAGTTTTGGGTTAAGAATGATACCTGTGAGGAGAAGTGTAGGCGAAATCAACCCAGCCGAGTTGTTCACCGCGCCATTTGAGGATGCGACCGTCAATGACGCCAACGTAAGGGCCTTCACCTTGTAAATCGAACTCTAAGCTCTCTGGTCCATCGACAGGGAGAGGAATGGTCTTAGCCCCTTGGAGGACGTGTTTACTGCCCTTTATGGTGTCCGGCTGGATTATTGATGACCAGAAGAAATAGATAACCACGGCTAAGATAACCGGAGCAGCAACGACGGTATGGCTAATCGGCATTTTTATCTTTCTCTGTCTCTCAGGAGAAAATGTGTGTGAATGATGATACTGAAATCAATTACTCTATAAATAGATGAAATAAAAATTGGGGGGAAGACAAGCATCTCCTTTTTCACGTAGACATGGACATGCGCTTAACTGATGAGTAAGTTTGCTTTAATTCAGGAATAATTGACCGATTCATATGGGTTAGACTAAGTCAGTTATGTTAGAGTTTTAGTAGCCATTAGTAACGGGTTAGTGGGTATCGTGTCCTTTATTTACGATGAGTCTCTTTTTTTGTAAGCATTTCAGCGCAAATTGAAAATTTCTGAGCTACTTTTCACATGAACACAACACATGTTTACACACGTAAATGTCAGTGTTATCGCTTGGTTTGAAATGCGACGTCTGTCTAAGGAATTTAAATAACGTGAAGATCAATACGAGAAAAAAAAAAAAAAAATGGTATCGCTTTCGCTTTCGCTTTCTCTTTAGCTTCTTTTTTTTTTTTTTTTTATTATTATATATATTAATAACATATAAATTAAAAAATATTAATTAAAATAATAAAATAAAGGATCCGCGAAAACAATGATCAATCAAAAATCCGTGGGAAAATGATATATCAGAAATTTGTCAGAAAATGATGTATCAAAAATCTGTCAAAAAATTATCATTGAAAATCCATCAAAAATTCGTCAATATTACCAACAAATTTTTGGCAGGTCAAAGATTTAGGAACTTGATTTCAAAATTATTGATAACAACTAAATTCTAAACACAATCGTATAACTGTTTTCAAAAACATGCATAGCAAACTAACCATATATACAAGTTAATTTTTTGTTTACAGAATTTTTCATCGTTAAGAGTTAAATGTTTCTTAATGTATAATATACTTTATCTTACCATAGCAAAAACTATAGACACCATTAAAATTTTAAAGTAGATATACACAAAAGGCGTAAAAAGAAAAAAAGAGTAAACGTGCACATAGTTGTGAGAACTTAAACATATTTAAAATGATAAAAATGCAAAGACGATTAAGTCTCAACAATGTGGAAACCTACAAATCATAAATACCAAAAAAAGGCATCTGAACAGAACCAATCCAAAGCTTGCCATCTCTCTCGTCCACTTCACTTATGGACCTCAATGTCTTTCCTTCCTTATCCTCAAGTACCTCCAAAACCTCTCCTGATTCACTCAGCTTCACGGCTGTAGCCTGAGATATTCCTCCAGTGAACGGCGAGAGTTTCGAGAAATGAACTTTATTTGACTGTAAAGCGACCCAGAATTCTCCATTCGAGTTGCTTCTGACGTTGTCAGGGTAACCCGGAAGCTCAGCAAACACGTCTTGGGTTCCTGCGTTTGGACCAGAGAGCCAAAGCCATAGGATTCTGCAAGTGGAAGCCTCGGCTATCGTTACAAAAGACCTGTCTTTGCTTAATGCAACGCCGTTTGGAAATGCAAGGCCTTGTAATAAGACCGTCGCTTTCTTGCTTGATATGTCATACTTGATAAACCGTCCAGTCTTATGGACGTTCAAAACACCAGCGAAGAATTGCCTGAACATGACAACGCCTTTGGAGTTAAAATCATCATCACCAAGAGAAAAGGAGAAACCAAGATTCAGGTATTAACAAATAAGAAAGTTGATACTTTTATGAAACATGGATACTGAACCAGACAGTGGTTTGATTATACATACTTGGTATCGAATTTGACAAAACCAAACTTTTAGTTTACCGCCTTTCTGGATACGTTTTCGCTTCATGTTGAAACAAACAAACAAAACTCATTTTAAGAAAAATGACCATGCGCATACTAAGAAAGATGAAATTTTAGGGTGTCTTTTTATCTTTGGCGGCGGGTCTAATCAAATATTTTACATTGAACACAGTAAATTTTAAAATATAATGTATTTAAAATAGTAAATAAAATGTTATGCATAGTAAAATCATTGCATAAAATGAAAATATTAATCATTTCGAGAACTACTTAAATGAGGATAACCGATAAATTTAATAAATAAAGAAAAAATGATTACAAAATATAATATTTTCATAAACTATTTATTAGAGAACAGATCAAGAAAAGTGATTATTTAAAAATGTGAGAGTAAATAGTAATTATGAAATCATCAAAAAAATAAGAAACGAAAAAAAAATCAAAGGGATAAGAACTCAAAATTAATTAAGTTTGATAAATCACTTTATCGTACATTATAAATGCTAATTTAGCATGGGGCAGTCACATGCCCCACCTCCACACACTATATGTCCCTGGTTACCTTCTTTGGAATATTGCACTTGTATCTGTGAAGTAAACTACATTTTTTTGCTCATCAATGTCCAAACCAACACAGTGCTTTGAATATGCATACTTGGTATCGAAGAAGTCTAAACCAAACTTTTAGGTAGTAAGTTTACCACCTTTCTGGATACGTTTTCGCTATCATGTTGAAACAAAACAAAAAATCATTCTTTTTTGAAAAGACAGTGTGCATGATATGAAAGATTAAAAATTTAGGGTGTTTCTACTCATGACACCTTCTCTGGAATGTGGCACTGGTATCTGTGAAGTAAATCATATCTTCCTGGACATCAATGTCTAAATCATTAGTGAAACGAAACGGCTGCCCTTCGGCTTCTGTAACCAAGGGTTTAGCTAAACCACCAGCAGGACCAACAACAAGAAGGCCAAAGTAGGCATCTGCTATATAGACATCTCTGGCTTTCTTATCGAACCGCAATCCTAATGGTCTTCCACACACATGCTCCAACTCTGGTGCAAATGGACGAACACACATCTCCCTATACCATTTTCACAAGTTGTAACTGGTAAGAGATAAATAACAATCTGACGAAGAGGAACAAAACGCTGAACTATTTTATATCTAACTAAATCCTAAGGCTACGTTACCTCTGATAAAATCTAATGAAATTCTCAACAATTCGTACAGGAACACAACAATTTGACTAACCCTGAGACATCACTTCAATCGGAAAATCGCTACAAGCACTGTTAAGAATACTGTGATGGGCATCGTCGTCATGGTGTGGTCAGTGAGATTGGCACTCTGCTTCTGTTGCACTTTAGTCACTGTTATGAGCTTCTTTTTAGTTTTTATTTCTTTGGAGCAGTCTTAAGGTTTGTAATATTCAAGAATCTTCCTCTTAATTAATAGTTTAATTTGGATTTTGCCTGTTTAGTTGTTAATGATCACTTAAATCTCCAGCAAAAATTGAAAAAATGTAATGAATGCGAAACTACGTGTCAATGGACTTTATGTAAGCCCATTACTTGGCACAGTTTAGAATCGATGATGTGTTGACAAGCCCATTTAATACATTAGAAAATAAATGGCTAAGAATACTCATAAGGAAAAAGAAAGAAAAAACAGCCAAAAATAATTCTATGGTGTTTATGTAAAATTTTGTGTGAACATATAAAGCAATTATTTCTTTTAATAGATTTTTTTAAATAAGAAGTGGGAGAAAATAAAAAAATGAGAAATTGACGTCTTTTTCTTAATATCATAATTGATATTTCTGAAAACCGAGAGAAATGTCGCCAAGGGTTTGAAATGAGTTTCCTAGCACTATAATTAAACGAACTTCTAAGGGACACAATCATACAAGCTTTATATATTAAATGATACGTAATATGAAATGTAAACTCACGCGATAATTAAAAGATTTTCTGGCAAATACGGCAACCGAAAAAAAAAAAACAGAGGCAAAAGGGATTTGGCTCTGTGTTCCATCGGAGAGACACTTCCCTTATATATTGAATGCGTCCTAGCAGCCATTGTAAAGGCATTTTAAGTTTTGAGTTTTCATCAATAAATTATTGAATATTAAATTATTGGCACAATCTCGGGAGAGCGGAAATGAAGGAATATCGTAATATTTTCAAGTTAACGAAGTAAGTGAAATGAGTATTGTGCACGATTTTGTACATTCAGATCTACAATATTTTCATCTAAAAATAACTGTATAGTTATTTTCTTAGTGAAACCTTTACTATTTATTAAAATATGTAATATGAATCAAAAATATTATAGGTTAGTGGTTGTGTTAATGTTTTTTTGGATTGTATATTCTATGTGTTACACAACTCAAAAGTAAGACGCATAATATAAGATTACATGTCGATTATACGTATGTTCCATCAAAATCTTTATTCTTTTGTGGCGAACAAATTAGTTATATAATTTTTTTAAAAATATATTTTTCGGAAACTGCAGTATTTAAACTTATGGGAAAATTAGCTATATAGCTTGCATTAACATAGTTTTCAACAGTTTCAGGCAAACATCTAAATTGAACAAACGAATATATATATATATATATATTTGATAAAAAGCTTAACAAACGAATAGTTTAGATGCTAAAATCAACATATTACTGTTTTTAGGCAATTTATTTATATATATGCATGCTAAGGTATTGGTGAAAAACAATTTCAAATATGGCATGCAAAATATATAAAAATGGAACTGATGGTTGGCAACTTCTATTGTATTTTTGCTTGTAACAATTAATTAGTTCTAACTAAAGCTTGAACGTACTCATCTATTTTTTTAAAACACACGAGTTAAGTATATTATCGGATGCGTTTCTCTCTCTCTAAAAGAAATATGTATACTGCTTATATTTATATATAACTGAAATCAAATCATAAAACAAAGTAATAAACATTGATGTATATTTTATCAGCCACATTTACATTTAATTGATTATATGACCTAACTCACCTTTTTATAAAGTTATCTAAATATTTACCAGAGCTTTAAACGATTTTTAATCATGTTATCGTTGTGTTACAATTTAATTCAAATTCGTATATTGCATAATGTTAATAATATATCTGCATAGAAAATTATTTAAGCTGTATTTATCAATCTAGGTTTTCCTATTTTTTATTATTCGTCTTAGGAACGGTAATCGACGAAAAGAAAAACAGAGGAAGAATAATCATATAGTTATGAGAAAAAAATGAAAGTTTTAGCTAGAAGCATTAAAGCAACTCTATTGGAAGTTTTTAAGAAGAATTTTTAAAATTAAAAAAATATAAAATGCATCAGTAAATGTGTTTTAAGAAATTTTTTTAATAATCAGTTCTTAATTAAAAGTCTTAAAACTCATTTTTAAAAAGAAATTTCTTAAAATACATTTACTAATACAATTTATAATATAAAAATTTGTAAGAATTGCATTAAAAATTTTTACCAATGGAAATGCTATTGACGAGGTACGTACCCCAAATTACCTTTGAAAAAATCTAATTAGTAACTCGTTAATTATATCTTTTATCTCGTTTGGCAAGAAAGTGTTGTATGTTATATTATAGTGGTTGAGTCTAATGCCTTTCTTGATATTTGATTTTTGTTTTTATTCTTATTTTTGTATGATTTTTATTTGTTTCCCTGCGTCCTTTTTAAGTATTTTCTTACATGTTATTAATTCTTTTTTTATTGGCTGCATTTTCCATATTTTTTAATTATTTTCTTACATAAAACATATCTATCTTTCTAATTATATTTTAACTTTTAAAAAATTGTATACCATCTCTTTTTACTGTAAAATATCATACATTTTAATTTAAAAATGTTTGTAATATATCTAATATATATATATAATTAAACATGTTTAGCAACCAATAAAAATAGTATTTTGAAAAAAATTAGTGTCTTTTTGGATTTCAAATTTTAAAATATATTAAGATTGAAAATTATATTTACTTGATACTTTTTACTATGTAAGATATTTTTGCATCTTATTATGTAAATTTAATATTGTTAATATCTTATTAATAAAGTATATGTGATTTATCTAGATCCGCCCATATGAGCCTAGAAGCATAGCCTTTTCGAAAACAAATGCAATATCAATAATGGATTATTTTTCTTATATACCAATAATGGAAACTAAAAAGTGAAAGATAAGGATCGAACTCGATTATTATTAGAATCTTTCTAAGTAACCACTCGTGTTCTTTTTTTTGTTCTTGAATCCAATGCATCTTATAATGGAAAATTTCATAGCGTCAGACCGTACCAAATCAGAATATTCACTAATCACTATTAATTGAAGTTATACAATAACTGAATAGCTGTTCCTAACTGATTTTATATGTCGTTGTGAATATATGAGACAATAAATTAAAGTTATACATACTATATCTAGTCACCTAATGAACAAATGAGATCGTAAATATGAGCAATGTGGTCAGCGGGAAGATGAAAATATGTAGATTGCTGTTCTTTATATTGTCTAGATCTAACTCAATTTACGTAAGAAATAAAATAAAAAAATTAAATGATCTCATATATTAAAAACCTCAAGGCATGTGAAGTTTTATCGCTGTTGTATCTTTTAAAATAATGCCTGAGGTTTAGTTCACCGTATTAAGACAATAAAGCTAATTTAGCTCTTGTATGTTTTTATCATTAATAGTAATTTTGACCTCGCATAATCGCGTGGTTCGATATATAACACAAACACCGACGATCAGATAATACGAGTGAATCTACACGTAAACAAATCTTATTTTGTCAATTACAGGACCGATTGGGTACAACCACTCTGTATATATATCAGTTATGCTTTTAGCAAAAGTAAAAGAAAGCAGCCATCATTTTGTATTTACATATATCACTCTGAAAATATTTAACTAGGGTTCATTATATATATATATATATATATAAAGATTTAAATATGGTTTGCATGGTTGGTGTTTTGGATTCTAAAATAACTTAAATTTCATACAGCTTTCTATTATATGTAAGTATAGGTCAATTCGGAAAATTTTGTAAACCAAATGAATTCGTTATGCAGTCAAGGTGAATTAGCTTCACTAATTTGCAAGCAAATTGATAAAGATATGGAAGATCAATAAAAAAAATGTTGATAAAAGATAGATCCATAGCTATACGCATGTTTCTCTGTAGCGATATAATATTATGAAATATAATTTACGTACTAATCGCTCTTTTGAGTTCATCTGTAAAATTTTGAAAGCAAAAGACTGATTGAAAAGAAAATAGTGGTCACTATTCCATTACAACTATGTCATGCATATGAATTCATCCAAATAAGATTATTCCTTTTTTTTTTGGGTGTCATCCAAATAAAATTATTCCATCAAAAAGAAAAGATAAGTAAAAAACACTGGATAAAAACGACGGGAAATAGTGTACGGCTAGAACAAGTGATTTATACATTGTTTTTATAATATAGAATTCCATGATTATTTGTTCAGTTTTTATCAATATCTTTTAACTTGTCTATATTTTTCATAAAGTTATCTAAACCCTAATACACGAATTCTAAACTTCAGTCATAATTTTCGTTCCCTGGTCGAATTATTTCATGAACTAAACATGTATAGAAAATTCTATACATATATTCTAGTACAAATGCCCATTAAAAGATAACGCCCAAACTCTTATGAATACACACATATGTATCTTCCGTGTAGATAATGAGGTCCCAATTGCGGGAATGATTGATCTATGTTAGCTATCAAACACAATTCATAATGTTGAACAAAATAAAACATGTTGGTAAATTTCATAAATCCCGAATAGAAATATATTTCCAAACTTAATAAAAATATAATATTATTTTCGTTTTACTGTTGAACCGGGAAAAAGTAGAGCGAACAAAGCAGCGACCATTTAGGAGAAAAGCCTGAAGATAAGCAAAAGAGAGAGAGGGGCCATATTGTGCATGTTATAAGGCAAAGAGTGCCCCTTTACATCACTTCTATTTCACTATTTATTTATTTTTGCCTGCTATTGCACTATTTAAAAAAATCTTATTTACAAATAACTTGATGAGAAATACGTGTATTATATTCCTACATAGATATTTATTCAAAATTTTATAATAAAACTTTCTTACTATATATATATATATAGATGTATGCATGCACATAACTGATATATATGTAAATGAACTATAAATAAATTTAGGAGGTGGTATTTCAATATCAAAAAATATTCGCTATCAAAGAATTTTCGCTTGGGAGAGATGTCAATCTTTTCGGGATGGATCAGGTTTGGTTTCTGGAATAAAAGATACTGGAACTTTCTCGATAACAAAAATATCATCGAGCAAACAATTCCTAAATGAATACTGTAGTTACAAAACATAAAAAAAACATATGCTTACATAGAAAATCAATCACATATCTTAACGAGGGATCTAAGCCACTCAACTACCTCACTTCGACCCGAAAACTTATCGGATTACGTTCATTATTTGCATGTGGTCCAAAATCACATCTCACAATGACACGCATCCACCAAATATGACCTTCTCAATCTGTACATAAAAACCAATCATGTAATGTATTTAAAGGGGTTTATTATCTTTTGTGTCATTTTGCTTACGTTGAGATGTAAAATTATTGTGTTTATGTAAAAAAAAAAATCAAGTGTTGAGTCATTTTGCCAAAAAAACGATATATATACTTGAAAAAATCTTTAACAAAAAAGTAATTTTTTGAATTTTAATATTAATATTAAACATAACATTTGAACTAATATAATTAAACGCAAATACAAATAATGTGTCCGTAACAAGGTATAGACTCTAGCTAGCTAGATCGAAATTATTTTTAATCGGTTCTTCTTTGGGCTTTTTGGGTCAGTAAAAATGATATTACATCCTTTTTCCAACTGAATATCATTGTTGATCAAATTCGAATCCACATACGTTGGTAACAGCCAGTATAAAAATGACGAGTACCTCGTAATCTTTTTATTTTAGAGTCAAAAGCTGTGATGATGAAGGTGTTTGTTTAACAGAGAAGAAGAGGAGGGGTCCTCATACAAGAGAAATTGATGGTTGCGATGAAAAGAGAGAGAGCAAGAGACGAACTGTAATTAATTGAAGATCCATTCTACTATTGTGGATAAAAAGCATGTCTTCCCGACATTGTTGATTACAATTAAATAGACCACTCGATCGAGCCATATCTTTTTGGTCAATTCCACCATCCTTTGATTTCTTTTCTCAGTTCTACACCTTCTTTGAATTACTTGAGTGCCTTACTTTTTCATGTATTTTATTTGGTCCATTTGTGTTAGGGAATATTTTATTTGGTTAATTAAAAGTTAACCAAATAGAAAATAAGGGAAGATTTTATTTGGTTAATTAAAAAGTTAAAACACTTATCAATGAAATTCAGATGGGTTGGTCTCAGCTTGCATGAAACTCATTAGTTTGACTTTGGGGCTTGATAAATTAAATCCGATGATTTGAAACTAGGATATTTTATTTTTGCTTTTTAAAGTATAAATGTAAAACAGATGATATGAGTTTTGAGAGTTGAGATATTTAACTGACCTTTACAAAATGTATTAAAGTTAGAATGTTTTGCAACCATTCGTTCTTTTATCATTAAGTTTTGAAGATTAAACAGTCCTTGAAAGATTTTTAAATTGCTATTGCTACAAATTTTACTCTATTATGAGTAGTACTATTTAACCACTTACTCAAAACCATTATTAATTTTTTTTTGTCGGCGAATCCATTACTATAAGCCTCCAAACGAAACATTTTTTATTTTATTTTAAAAAGTCCAACATAAATTAAGACGGTAAAAATAATAATAAGAAACGAAAGAAATGTCGAAAGAGAGAGTGATAAACTGGAACCTACTAAGCGAAAGAGAGACTACGTTTTATGGGAGGGACTTTGACGTGTGTGCCCTAAAGTGCGACACGTATTACATATAGATGTTGATAATGGCAATCATGATGATGATAATGGTTGTTATGATGCTGTGATATCACCATGGCAAACATATCTTTCGAAGAGAATCGATAGAAAATTGCAATGTCGTTGCCACCACAACCCCAACTGCTCATTATTTCACGTTTTGCTGTATATTATCTCTTATGTATTGAATTTAATTGGAGCGAAAAAACAAGTGATTTAATGATAATAAACAAAAGGGGGGTATCTTTGATTACGCAACCTGTATCTCTCAAGATTTTGGCGGGTCCCTTTCTGTATTTATTCCTTCTGATGAATTTGATATTGGAAGACTATATGTTGTGGGAAAAAAAACCATATATCATCGAGAAAGACTTATTAAATAAAACTAGAAGAAAAAGTATTTTTCTTTTCTTTTTTCATAGCATGGCAACTGTGTTGTTATGGGGTTAAATCCGTAAAATAATTCAAAGTAAAATAAACCAAGAGAAAATTATTGATGTAAAATCTTTCAGATTTATATGAATTTGGATCTTTAAAGCCTCTAAAGCTCGAAATGTTAAGATTTAAGAGTAGAAGAAACCAAATATCGTCAAATCTATTGGAAAAGATTTTAAATAAAATTTAAAAGTTACATAATTAAATGACGTTTGAAACGAAAATAATATTAAATATTATATTTTTGGAACTGGAGAATTATTAATTTCGACCTAAAATTTTTTGATATTAAAAATAAAAATGTAGAAGACCGTTGAGAAAAAATGATTACTATAAATGAATGAAAATAATAATTTCTTTATAGTTAATGGCTGTAAATCTTTTAAAGATCTTAATCTGTTTTTTTTTGTAACTCCAAGATTTTAATATGTTATAATCGTCCACTTTGGTTTCATGTGTTACGTATATATATATACTGATTGTCATTGAACGTATACCGATACGTCCTTATTCATCTACTACGGCTAAGATTGTGCATTTGCATATAGTTAATCTTGGCCATTGTAAATCTTCGTTTTTTTTTGTCTTTTTTTTGTAAGTAAGGTTGAACTCCAAATTATTAGTTTAAGCTTTGTTTGGGAGAAGAATTCATTTTCTTATAATAAAAAATAGATAAATGGCTGGATCCAACAAAGGGAAACTACACGTTTCGGTGCAGAAATTAAGATTTATGCTAAAAGAAATAAAAAAAAACTATAAAAGAAATTAAAAAGCTACAAAATTATACCATTGATATAAATATATAGATTTATCTTTTAGAATCTACCAACTTAGCAACTAAGATTTGTTTTAGCCGATTTTGATATTACCATTAAAGTCTACTTCTTTGAAATTATTAAATTTATGGTTTTTATTCACTAATTATTTGTGTAGCGGCTCTCTTTCATTCGTATATTATAAATAAAACAAAGAGATAAAAAACAATAACATACAAAAAATAATGTTATGATTGTATGTAAAATTCTCTGTTTTTTAATCATGAGAATCGGTTAAGAAAATTTTGTTTTATATAAATGGTATAATTTGTAATAGAAGTAATAAAAATGATGATTTTCATATTACGTATCAGAAACTATTTAAAATCTGTAAATAATTTTGAGTACAATACATCAGCTAAAATATCCTAAATTAGTTCAAAATGATAGATTAGCAACAACAAAATTATATTACTATCAAAAAGACATATCAAATTATCAATTATTAAAAAAAAGTTGTCTGTCTTCTAAAATAAATAGAGGATATATATATTTCAAATTTTGGTGTAAAAGCAAGCGGTTGTGGGAGTAGTATATAAAGCAAAGCCCACCTGTTATCCAATCCTTAAAAATCCTCCTAAAGATTTGGTTTGATTATTTTATTGTATTTATTTTCAAATCTTTGTTTTTTTCCTTGCTCTGCGTTGTCATCTGAAAAACAAAATATTATTATATTACAACTTGCTTTCTCCACAATTCAAAGCTATTTAGTTTTATTCATTTTTCCCTCTCTCTTTTTCAAGATTTGGTGGAAGAAAAAACTTATAGTCAGATTATGTTTTTTAGTGCAAACCCTTTATTTCTCTTCTTAGCCTAAGCTTCAGCATCGTGAGTTTAAGATTAATATTGCAGCAATCCCAGAGAAAGAAAAAAAAATTGATTCTTTATAGTAAGAAAAAAAAGTCGGAGAGTTTACATGTGGGTTCGTCTATTTGAGATTAGATCTTGAGATTCTTTATTCATCTTCAGTTTCTGCAATGGGTATGGCAGCTGAATCACAGTTTCATGTATTAGCAGTTGATGATAGCTTATTCGATCGGAAACTTATAGAAAGATTGCTTCAGAATTCTTCGTGTCAAGGTAAAATGAATGTTAAAGAAAACAGTCTAAATCTTGGTTTGATAATATCGAACAAAGATCTAAACTTAAATGTTTTTTGTATGTGCAGTTACTACTGTTGATTCAGGCTCTAAGGCTTTAGAATTTCTGGGTTTAAGACAAGGTATTGAGAGTAACGATCCAAATGCGCTTTCTACGTTTCCTGAAATTCACCAGGTTCGAAACTTTGGCTCCTTTTTAAAAAAAAATCAGTGCTAAATTATTTTCGAATTTATACTACTATTTTTGTTATAAAAATGTAAAATTTGGTTTTAAGTGTTTCTTCTTATGTTTGATTGTGGCTTTCAACAGGAAGTTGAAGTGAATCTTATAATAACAGATTATTGTATGCCTGGCATGACTGGTTATGATTTGCTCAAGAAAGTCAAGGTACTTGTTTTTTTTTTCTTCTTCCTAATTTATTCGGTTCGACCTCTGGAGATTTGTTTTGGATAAACAGAGAAAATTTTCATAATTTCAATCAAGATAGTGAGAATGTCAATAGGAGATCTGTTTGGAATATATTAATCCTGTGATTTGTTCATTTCCTCTACGTTATGCTATTTGATGTGGACAGTTTATTGATAACATCTTTTGACTAATCCGGGAATTTAATATAAAACTTGTTTTCAATTTTTGTAGGAATCATCAGCTTTAAAGAACATACCAGTTGTTATAATGTCCTCTGAGAACGTTCCTGCAAGAATCAGCAGGTGAAGAACAATGAAAGATTGAATCTTTTAAAGTTCGAGTTTGATCCCCTTTAGATTGTGTTTTCCCGGGGAAATAATTGGAAAATCTCTTATGTTATTGTGTCATAATCTGAACAGATGTTTAGAAGAAGGAGCTGAAGAGTTTTTCTTGAAACCAGTAAGATTGGCTGATCTCAACAAGTTGAAACCTCATATGATGAAAACAAAGTTGAAGAACCAGAAGCTGGAAGAGATTGAGGAAGCTTCAAAAGATGAAACAGCAGCGGTTGAACCAAAGATTAAAGATTCGACAGAAATCAAAATCTTGCCTCTGCAACAAGATCTGAAATTAGTGCAACAAGAGGAGCAAACATTGAGTACCAACAACAAAAGGAAGTCAATGGAAGAAGGGATCTCAACAGATAGAGCACGTCCTAGATTCGATGGTATTACAACATCTGTCTGATCTACCAATATGATGCTTCTTTTTGGGTTTCTGATTTTAGAGTTTTGTAGATTGTTGTAGGAATGTTTCTGTTGGTATAATACATGGTTTCAGTAGGGAATGCGGAGAGGGGATTTTTATGATGATGTATGGAGATAATGTTTATATGTACATCTGTAAATCTTACATGGTGAATAAACCAATTCCCAATTTTGTTTCACTCCTTTTGTTTTTTTACTTTTGGTTTGAAGAAACTCAACTGTATGAAGGATCTTTAGATATGTCACTGTATAATAGACAGGTACCTGTCCTGGTGAACACAGAGGTATAAATCTGGTAAATTATGGTGCAGATGTGTCACGGTTTGTTCCATGTTCTTGTTTCTTACCTAACCTGAAACAGAATTTCAGGACAAGTTGCTCACTGTGTCCTCACTTTACAGATCAAGATCTGTACTAGTTACATAATAATGATAATGAGTCTACGTTGCCTTTGAAATCTTCTATTACAAGCTCTAATACAGATTTAACATCACAAATCAACAATAATGAGTTTATTGCTTGATGAGTATTCGAACACCAAGTTATGTTTTATGGTCTCTTACATAGAATCTTACTTCAAGAACCTATGAAACTACAACAGCAGAGGTAAATACAACAGTTTTCTCAAATCAAAGCAAGAAAGGATAGGTTTTGAAGGCAATGTCAAGATCAGAGATCAAATCATCAGCATCTTCAATGCCTGCAGATATACGGACAAGATCTTCCGTCAAGCCTCTGGCTTCACGCATTTCTGCAGGTATACTTGCATGTGACATGAAGCTTGGCATGCTTATAAGTGACTTAACACTCCCTGTTGTCAAAGAGAAAAAGTGGAAGAGCTCAAAATCCAAAACTATCCCAAAGATGATTCGAGCTTCAGAAGAAGAAGAAGAAAAAAAGTATTGTTGACCCTCACCAAAACTGACAGCTATGCTAAAGTATTTTGTGGTTTCAACAAGATGCTTTGATAGTGCAACCGATCCTGTTATAAAGCTAAAAACTGATCCTGCACCCTTTGCCTGCATATTTGAAAAGAGTTAATCTTGTGTTGGGAACTTAAAGTATATCCTTTTTTCGTAAATCAGATAACGTTTTTTTAGTACCTGAGAGAAGTGGAGATGGTGACCAGGATGATCTGGTAGACCAGCATAGTACACTTTCTTTACTCTAGGATGAGAAGACAAGTACATTGCAATTTTCCGTGCATTTTCCTGAAGAGTTTCCCGTCTAATGTAAGTAGTGAAACCAACAAAAAAAAGAGAGAAAACAGCATTTCAAGGTAATTAGAGGGGTTAAAGTCACCTGTTGTTTTTCTATACGTAAAGCCATCGTCTTGATTCCTCTTAGGCAAAGCCAACAATCGAAAGGAGCTAATCCAGAACCTTCTGAATTTTGGAGGAAATATAACTCCTTTGCCAATCTATTAATTTTAACAAATAAGTATGAAAAATGTAACAGGAAATATCTCAAACACTTGAAAGAAATAGAAAGAAAATGGTAAAGGCAACAAACTTTTCGCCTTTTACAGCAAGTACACCCGCCATCAGATCACTGTGTCCAGCTATAAACTTAGTAGCAGAGTGCATCACGATGTCTAGAAAGCCAGACAAGTAAAAGTATGAGTATTAAGAAGTAGCTCTGAGAACTAAAGCGAAACTCATAGCCAATTGTATTCAAACATGCGTTATTTTTACACACCAGCTCCAAGTTCTAGTGGTCTAGAGAGCACTGGTGACAGAATACTGTTGTCCACCAACACAAGCGCACCTTGAGCATGAGCCATCTCAGCTATTTTCTACAAACATAGAAAACCAATTAAACATTACAGCAAAAAGAATCAATTCTGTCATCTGGTTTCTGGCTTCAATGTTTTTTACAAACAGAAAATTTACTCTTATACCAGAAATTTGTTGTCTGGGATTGGTTGGAGATTCAAGCCACACAAGCTTTGTCCGGGGACCAATAGCAGCAGCAACCTCGTCTAAATTAGTTGTGTTTACTCGTCTACAGTATATCAATCAAATCGACATCATCAAATATAATGGTTTGAAAAATAAGTTCTTGAATTCTGAATCATAGGTTGTCATACTAACTTCACCACAACACCAAATAGTGGAACTACTTGGGATAGTAATCTGTCTGAGCCACCATACACATCATCTCCAGCAACAATTTCTTCGCCTATGGAAACAAAATTAAACATACTACAATGAGACCAACTCTATGCTATCGATCTAATGGAAAGACATCACAAGTCAGGAGAAGTCAATGCCGGAAATTACCATTTTTGATAAGGTGTGTAACAGCACTAAGGGCAGCCATTCCACTAGTAAAGCAAAATGCTCTATCCGCTTTGTCAAGCTTCGCAAGTAGACTAACAAAACCCATAAAGAAAAGAATAATACTTTTATAAGAAATGTTGTAACAATACAAATATTAGCTAAACCACCGGAATCGAGAAGAAGCTAAGAAACAATTACCTTTCCAATGCATCCCGTGTAGGATTTCCACTTCTTGTATAATCTTATGGTCCATTTTCAGTAGCAGAAGGCTAAAAATAATAACAAAAACAGCATCAAGGGATAAAATCTTTACGTCATATACGGATTCATATGTTTCAGACTTTCAGTACCTGCTTAAACGTAGCTGTTTGGTAAAGTGGAGTGCTCATTGCATCAAAAGGATCAAATTTATTATCAACGTTAACCAATAATGTAGAGACGCTAGCTTCTTCTTTGATATCTATAGCTGCAAAACATGGAACACCATCAATACGATTCCAAGATAAAAGGTATTCAATTTAGAAAAAAGAGAGAAGCTTTACGAACCATTTAAGCAATCCGGGGTAGTGTTAACCGAAGAATGAGTTTGTCCATCGACACTCTTCTCCATCACGCAATTCAGCGTGAAAAGGTTTCGATTTGATATCTGCTTCTTGTCACAAGTTGGAAAATTGGAAATTGAAAGACTGGTAGGAGAGTTCTTACTGAGCAAACCCTTCAGAGAGACAGAGAGAGTATCAAATATCACTAAACTTTTGGAGGAAAATAGGGGATTAATTTATTTGAGCTTATAATTATAAAAATAAAATGATAAAAGAGCTTACGCGGTCGGAGAGATCAGCGAAGGAAGGTACAAAAGAAGAGTGAAGTGATAGAGAAGATGCCATTTTGGTAAGTTAATAGCTTCTTCTCCGGCGTCGATTTCTCGTCTAAGATAGTAGCCGACGAGACAATGACAGCGACGGAGGTAGTTCTGGTGCTCAATAGTGGACTGGAGATTATAGAAGACAGAAATTGAAGGTCTCGGTTTGGTTTATTTCGATTTTAGAAAAAGCAACAAACCGAATTAAATCTGGTCTGGTCTGGTTTTACTCGAAATAATCAATTCAGATACCGGTTCATGCAATTGGACAAATCAATTGGTCTACTCATTTGATGACTGATGAGACACTTTTTTATATATAAATTGAAGTGGAAAACACGCGTGGAAAGTAGGTAAACACCTACTGTAAGTTCCACTTCCCATACAGCCATATTTTGATACAAAATTAATTCAGGTCTTACAGATTTTGTCTACAAGAGAAGAGTTTGCTCTTGTTGTGTACTTCGGAAATATTGGCTCCAAGTCGTTACAGCTAAACCAACTTGGTGAACTGGTCTTAATTATCAGACAAAATAGATATGGTTGATTCTCCAATATCGAAGCTTCATAGAAAGAAATCGAAGCAGTGACAGGCACTCTATCTGCATTTACGCACTGTTTCTTTAACTTCTACTTCCTGACCTCAGGTTTCTCCTGATGTTGCTCGATGACTCTCTACTCTTGCTTTCTGATTCGCCTTCTTCCCCTGAAAACATTATAACTCTCCTTAAACTGCATCTAACTGTTTCTAAAATGTAGCTGAAGTTGTGTGAGACTGTTGAAGATACATATGCAAGTTTTCACATACCGCCACTAGTCTCTTGGTTTAAGGAACGAGGATTGGTGGTTCCACATTGCTCAGAATCTGGCTCTTCCTCAGAGTCAGATGACCCTTCCTCGGAGTCAGTTGCAATTGAATTATCGCCAGATTCTTCCATTGATGGATTCACAATTTCACTGTCTGAAACATCTGGGAACAGGCAAAACGTTGCTTTAGAAAGAGATAGCGAGTATACGATGTTTAGAAAGGTTGTTGTTAACTGGCATTTGCTAATCTTCTGGTACACTGAACTTGTTTTAGCAGAAATCAAAAAGTTACTAACCTTCACCTTCATCATATTCTTCTACAAGTTCTTCTTTAACTTTGCTAAGGACAGCAAGAGATTCCATGGTCTTGGCTTTCTCTCTATGAACCTCGGCATTTCTTGCGGTTTCTTCTTGTTCTTTCTTTTCCATGTGGAACTTGTTGACCTTCTCCTCAAACTCTTCGATGCACGCTTTTAGTTCTGGTTTCGCAAACTTCTTTCCCTGTTCAGATTCACAACAAGATGTCAAACTCAAACTCACATATAGCATGAGAAAAATGAAGAAAACCAGAGAAACCAAACCTTATTGATTATGCTTCTAAAGTTCTCCGTCACTAACTCCTCTGCTAGAGCATGCTCATAAGATTTGAATGACTCGATAAGCTTTTTGATTCCCTTTTCTGTGAATGTCAGCAGAGAAAGAGAATACGAAATGTATTCCCACTGTTTTCCATCTGCAAGTTCAAAGGGATATACTTTCGATTAAAACCATAACAGGTGTAAGAATATATCATCAATACAATTACAAGCATACCTGTGACTCCGCTAAACCTATTGCAAAGCTTTTCAACCAGAGCCTCCATCTGTTTGTCCTGGAGATTTAGAGGATACAGATGTAGGATTAGATCAGAACAAATAAAAGTCATACTAACTTCAATATCGAAAATCTACATACTTTTTTGATGGAGCCGATCAAAAATTGCATGACATTACAGAATGACTCCCTCTTTAAATTCCGGCTGGACAACTGCCCAAGTATATCAGGTAATAGATTGTATATGGGATTCGATCCTGGATTTTTTTGGAAGAAAAGATGCTCAAGTGTTAAATTTGATTCAAAAGTGGAAGTTGCTATGTCATGTAAAGTAGATATTGCAACTGACCTTTCTTAGACAGTTCATGGAAAAATAGTTTTGCAAGACTAGAGATCCTCTCTACATCATCTTCTATACATATGGCCATTTCATTAATATGTCCTTTCACCTGAAATAAGTATCCACAAAATGAATTCTCTAACTATTATTGCAGATATTTAAAGAGTGGAAGGAGCGAGGTAAGGAGCCATACCTTCATCATATCGTTCAATATAAGATGTGAAAGGACCAGGACAGCATTTTTCCTGACAGAAACTGAAGCATCCCGTAACCTGGCATACATATTTTCTGTCCAAGGTTCTAAAAGATTTGGAAAACGAACTGCCAAGTCTCCAAGGGAAAGGGTGCAATTTGACCGGACAACTTCAGACGGTGCATTTTCAACAACCGTGAAGAGAAGCTGGAGATTGGTTTCGCTGGGATACATGCAGTTTAATGCATCAATTTAACTAGAACTTCAGTTTTGTAAAGGATAAAGAGAACATATGATAACGATTTAGTCTAACCAGAAACTTGCATCAATAATCATAAACCTGCATAATGCAAGCATTGCGGAAGCTTGTAGTTCAGGATGCTGTAAGAATGGAAAGTCAAGTAGTTACTTGTCATGTATATCGCAAAATACATGTGAGAGCAAAAGAGGAGGGAGATAAAACACAAGCTTACAACTCAATCACAAGACATGAAAGGAAGAATGAATGAAAAACTACCTACCTTTTGCAGCAGAGAAAAATTTCTGCAAAGCTTTGAGAGAAAAGCTGCAGAATCCCCAATCAGATTCTTCTCGCTAGAACCACCAGAAACAATTTCTCTCTCTGCTCTTTCAGCGAGTGTATCAAGCAGTGCATCATCAGAGGCAGCAAGTCCTAGCTCAGCATTTATGCCATTTTTCTGTAAAACAAAGAAAACATCGCATAAGATTGTACTACTAAGCAATAGTAACCCAACAGGGTTGCAACGTTTGTGCCACCAACAGTGCTTTACGGAAATTGGTCTGTACCTCTTGCGTAGCCCCAAGGTTTTCTTCTATGCTCTGACTTTCAGCAGCCGTTTTGTCCTTTCTAGTCTTCTGTCTCCGGATCTTCTGGATGCAGGATTCTATATACACCAACTGGTTCATGGCAATGTGACTGACAGCGAACAAGAATCTACTGAGTTTTGCTACTTGAACTGGAGTCAGGATATCAACATTATTATCGTCGGTATCATTCTGTGCTTGATCTTGTCCAACTACATCAAACACAGTGCTCAGGGACTTCTTGATAATAGTAGAAGCCAAGGTTTCTGGAGTTGGGTGGATCATGTATATGGCACTTATGGCTTTATCAGCAGTAGCATAATATATGTTTTCTGGAAGCCAGTTCCCAGTGATCAAGCTTTCAAGAATACCAAACAATCGGCTGCCACTGCTGAGCAATAACTTCTTCCTATCTTCCTCGGAAAGCCGCTGAATAGCAATGCATGCAGTTCTGGCAAGTAGAGGTTCCACTTTTGCCCAACGGCCAAACCCAATATCAATAATATCCTGTATGTGTGATCCAAGAATCCTAGGGGACGATTTTGCAGCCATGCAAAGGATAGATAGAGCCCCACGACTTTGCTCTGCAGTTGTCCCATTGATGTTAAAGCAAAAGATGTCCCATAGAGATGTCTACAAAGACAAAAACGATAGATGCATTTATTAGCCTCTAGCAGGTGGAATCCTTTTCTTCAAGAAATAAATTTTCTAACCAATTAGTAATCAATCACAACGTTCATTATTTCTAAGTTGGTTTTGACCGTCTATAAGCCGACTACACGTATCAATTGAGCATAATTTCAAAGCATACTCATAGCGCTGGAGTCACAGAAGGAACCTACCGTGCTGCTAGATATTTCACCTTTTGACACTAAAGCATTAACAATAAACTCTAGTGCTGCTTGATCTCCTATATTTGAATCTAAGGCAAGGTTCAGCAGCTGTTTCGCTGTGTCAGCTGGATTTTTCCTTATGTAGATTGAAATGAAGGCATTCTCCACCGCCTCATAGATGGACTTATCCTGAGAAAAGGCCTGCAGAGACAACAGAAAACCAGGTTTTTAGCACAATGTATTAAGGGGATGTTAACTCAAAAACTGTCAGAAGAATGGATTCTTATGAGTTATGATACATGATAAGAGACCATACCAGAGGCAGAATTTTACGGAGACAAGCTTCTGCACCATCAATTTGGAACTGTTTACACCTCATCAACAAGAGAATAGAATTCTCAACATCACTGGCCGAAGATGAAGCCATTAATTGCACGAGAATCGGCATACTAGCTGACATGCACTTTGAGAATCTCAATCCAGCCTCAAGCGAAGCAATCAAGGCCTTGGTCTGCTCGAGGTTACCAATATCTGGAACAGAAAGATCCTTCTCATTGATTTCTTCCCCATTATCTGGCTGAAAGCTATCAGGTAGACTATCTTGATGCATCTTATTTGTAGCTTCAAGATGCAAATCGTCGATTTCACCATCTCCACTACAGGAGTCACCATCTGAAGTTGGCTCTTTTGTTGTGTCCTCAGTAGGGAGGCTTGGTTCAAGTTCATTCAGTTTCCGTTTATACTGCTCCAGGGTTGCTTCAAATGAAGCTATCCGAAGCTGTGGACCAAAGGGGTTATGTTGCAACATCGTGATCAGTAAATTCAATGCGGCTTTTCTAACAATTGCGCTTTTATCTTCCAGTCTTCCGGCAGAAATTGATGCAACCTCGTTCCATAGGCCAATCGAAACAGAATGTTCTTCACACAGTTCAGCCCAAACCTGAAGAACTCGGCTCCTTGTATAGGCTGAAACATCTCTACACCGTTCGAGCAAAATTTCCATCATAGCTTGCTTAGTTCGCAGACGAAGGGACTTGGAACTCACATCTCCCTCAGCATCATTAAATGCTTTTGCAACTAATTTTCCAAGAACACCAACTAGTGCATTTCTTATCTTGTAAGATTCACCACCAAAATGAGGGACCAAAACTCCAACATTTGTTGACATTAGTTTTGGCAAACGATCAGCAAGCTCCACCAAGAAACGTCCCACATTATCGGCCCCAACTGTATCTTTAATGTAGGCTTTTGGGTCAGTCCTCCCAATATCTCTAATGATTGTCACCGCCAACGTACCATCTGAGTATTTACTTTCAGCTCTAGAAACTGCATCAGCAACGTGTACAACAGCAAAATCGTATTTGTGTACCAAGTGCATGATTGAGGCACATGACTGCACAATGTAACGGTACTTTGTAGCTGATGCTCCTATGATACGGCACAGTGCATCTTTTGCCTCAGCATCTTTTAAAATTGCGGCATTCTCAAAAAGAGAGAACGAGTTTCTACAAGGAAATAAAATGAAGTTATGAGAATGTACCTTAACATGTAATATGCAAGTTAAACCAGATTCATTAGGTCTCAGAACTTACTTGACAATGAAAGACAGGTAGTTTTCGTCTAGGTCTGATGATCCAAAGAGCAATGATAGGTTGATCTCAAGAGAATTTGCAATCAAAGTGAGCATCCTACCCCTCTGAGGTTCCCAGTTCCATGACTGGACAGTTTGCTTTTTCCTCCCTCGTGTTGCGACCTGTTCATCCACTACATCATTAGTAAAAGTGAAGATAAGAGATGAA
The DNA here is from genome assembly GCA_963922655.1 of Cardamine chenopodiifolia. NCBI lineage: Eukaryota > Viridiplantae > Streptophyta > Magnoliopsida > Brassicales > Brassicaceae > Cardamine > Cardamine chenopodiifolia. The sequence goes on from OZ000463.1 coordinate 16,197,359, forward strand.
CTCTATTATGTATGGTACATATTCAGCTGGAAAAGGAGAAAACACTTTTGTGTTGTCGACTGAGCTGATGTGTGATTCTTCAGTCATAATAATAGTGAGGAGAAAAAAAGTGTATATTTTCAAGGCATTGCGATGTGATGTGATCCTATCAATGATTGGAACTTCATCCTCCTGATCTTGGACAGATCGGGAGATTGAATCAACATTGGGAAGAAGAACACTTAGATTGGACCGGAGGCTTTCTACAAGATTACACTTGCAAATTGGAGGAAGACTAGAGAAGCTCCTGACCAAAGAGTAGACTCGATCAAAAACATCTTGATCTTCGACACAGAAGAGTTCTCTATCAGAAAGGTCAAAGGATACACCTGTTCCACAAAAAGAAAATCACCAAAATGCCTCACATATCAATCACAAGAGTCATACCTCTCGTTAAATCTCCTCCTAACGATAATTAGATACTAGTTTTGGAGTGAAGTCATTAATTTCAATATCTATTTCCTTCCCTATCTGAGGCAGTGACAACGAAATTATGCAAGCTAGTGAAAGAATATAACAATGGGAGACTAAAATATTCATATCAAACATAAAACAATTAGAATTTATAACTTCAAAGTAGGATACTGAACATCGTAATGAACATACTTAGAGTTTGTACCACTTTCATATAGAGCCCGAGAAGAAATAAGAGCTTCTACACATTTCTAAACAGATTAAAAAATAAAATTCCTTCGACTTCAATTCAACAATATCATATCATGTAAACTGGGATACACTCTAAGCCTCTGGTAGTGAACTAAATGATGTAGTTCAATGGTTGAATTGTGTTTCACGGAAATCAAACAGGAAATTAAGAAAAAAACCAAAAGAGTGTATTACCTTTGACGAATTCTTCGAGATCGGAAGGGCGAAGAGAGGTCACATCGACGGGATTCTGAGCGAAAAGGCGATGATTGTCTTCGGGATCTTCTTCTAGGGCTCGCAATATTTGAGGGAAAACAAACGGAGGAGCCATTTTCTACAGAGACGTTTGCTCAGAGAGGAGAGAGAGAGAGATAAGTCCGCCTTTCTGACGAGATGCAATTTCAAATGAAATTGAAAATTGGAATTCATGGACCATCAACATGTCGGGTTTCGAATATGACGAATCCGGGTCGGATCCCATTATTAGTTTTAATTAAATTTAAACACGTGGCAAAATCTAAATGGTTGAAAGATCTGAACGTACCGAATCTTCCAAGCTTTGGCCAGTGGATCCTTCTCCGACCAATCATTTGAACTGACGAGAGATAGAGAGAAGCAGAAAATTTTCTGAGATGGCGATGCCATTGGGCATGGCGATGTATCTGATGAGAATGATATGGTTTTCTCTGACCTGTTGGGTCTTCACTTGCTTGTCTATCGCCGACGAGATCGCTGGTTCTCTAAGAAACGGAGATATTGGTCCTTTCCATGTCGGATGATCGATTTCGAGATTCATTAGCTCTTCTTCAATCCGTATATGTTACTCTCTTCCCTCAATTTTACGTTTTTTTTTATGGTCAGTTGTTTTCGATCAGAGTCGCTTCAAATTCCCTTGAATCCTTATAGTTGAAAATAGTTTTGAGTTAATAATAGAAGATAAAGGTAGATGAATTTAACGTGTAAGTGTTTGATCTATGTCTCAGTCACTCACTGTCTGTAACAAAATCGAGTTTTTTTTTCTTATGGATTCTATGGATGTTGAATGATGCTTGTTTAGTGGAGAAACAAAATCGAGATGTCTCAGACTTCAAATTTTATTTTTGTTGTGCTTGTTCGTTTTTGTGTTCTTGCGTTGATAGAAGTATTCTCAGGATCATTCATATGCACAGATAATATCTCTGTTCTCTACATGTGACAGAAATAGTACATCAGCTTTGGCTGTATGATTACATAATCTTAAGTGATTGTTTTGGAAAACAGTTCCAGGAAGAGATCCTAACATAATACAATGTCGACATAAGTGATAGCTGCTTAAGTTCAGTACCAAAACGTTCCTGAGGAGATCATGTTTTTGCTAGCTTACTTGTCATTGTAAGTTGAATAAACACGTTTTTGCACGTCAGGCCTTTCTGAAGAGTACACGAGCGCACATCAAATGAATTTGACATCAAATGAATTTGCTATCAAATCTTCTCATCCAGGTTGCACTGAAACGGGTACGGGTTCAGGAAACGGGGACGGGAAACGGCAACTTTAAATTTTACAGAGACGGGTACCATATGAGTACATCAATAATAATATAAGAGAAATACTCATAATTTATAATACACAAATATCATACATAAATTTTAATACTTAAAATATTTAGTTTAATATCTAAAAAAACAAACTAATCAATCTTGTGACTTTACGGAAGTTTTTCCAGAAGTTATTTAAACGTTTATTTAAATATTCATAATTTAAACAAACGTCACAATCAGTTAATTCTATCAAAATCAGTCTACACAACATGACGTCGTTGAAACGGATCTTGTACTTTGTTTTATCGTTATCCTCCTTTGCTTTATAAAAGAAACTTCCCTTTTATTAGAAAGATCAATTTTTTTAATCTCACTAACCTAACATAAAAAAAGAGAAATCACTCATTGTCTCTAAAACCCTAACTTTTCATGTGATTCTATGGAAATGTATTATTACCAAAAATTTTACCGATACATTGCGACCGTGTCCCCGTAACCATGTTATTCTATTGGATGCCGTCTTAATTGTCTCAAGACATCGTAGGGACGTTTCGACGGTGTCTCCATGGTGTCCCGGTACCCATGATGTACCCGGGACGGGTACTTCGTCCATATTGAAGTACTCGTGCAACATAGCTTCTCATGGTACGCAGGCAACGTTCTAAACTATGATACTAATCTAATTGTTGTATGTTGGTCAGAAGAGAGCAGAGAGCTGCGGTATATACTATTATGTGTATAGTATGTAGAATTAGAGACCACAAGTGACCTGACTTTGTGAGTTGTGGATAAAATGTTGTTAAAAACTATTGAGTTCTATTTCTCTAATTTTTTTGCCTCTTCTACTTAGAAAATCACAAAAAAAAAGGGTGATGCTTTCCTTTGGATTTCCTTGTAGTATTTCTTAGCTCATTTACATCAGATAAATATGTTTAGTTCAATGGAAAAGCAAAACTTGGGTACTATATGGTATCTTCCTTTTATTCTATTTATTTTTGTAGTGTTAAGTTTTAAATTTTAAAATCTGCACCTTTTACTTGATGAAGAGACAAAGGTAAAACTACCAAAAGAATTGTCAAGGAGTTTGCCTTGTGCAATTCTATTTCTTCCTTATATTCCCTTGATGTCATTGTGTTGTTTATGTGTTTATTTGTTCTTACACATTTTTAATCTGCTTTCCGGTTAAATTTTGGCCAAAACTAACCTAACATGATATTTTTGGTTTAGGATTTGGTTTGCTAACAAAATGTGTTTTAAATTTGATAAATGAGATCATTTTAAATTAATATTTTTAAATTACAAAAAATAATATCGAATATCTGATATTAAAATTTGGTACAATAATTCTTATAATTTTTGGCAACACGGTTTCGATGTGATTCAACTAAACCATACTACTAAACAGCATACAATAGTTCCAAATACATTCATCATAAGGCAACATGTAACAGCGAAGCACCATACTTTCTCATGGGGATTTGAATTGAATCTACAGCTTTCAAAATCTTTTTTTCAAATAATTCCTACTACTAGGTCAATTAAAATTACCAGACAGCAAAATACCGAAATGGAAGTTATGTATAGATAAGAAAAGTGAAATATATATATATTGTAGACTTGTAGTTTCCTTCCGAATCAACCAAGGATAAGTTCAAGAAGACATTAAATTATTGTGGAAGATTTTAATAACAGGTCAGATATAGAAACTTTCCCTTGAGTCAAGGATTTAATTATTCACGCGAATACTGTGTCTAGGTCGAATTTTGAATTTTATTATTTGAACCTTCACTTCTAAAATAATAGGGAGTATATTTTTAACTTTATATAATCTAACCTCTAATACTTATTTATTTTTGGACATCAATTCTTTTTATCTATTAAATCGTTTTGTTCCATAATTTTATCAAAAGAGAAGGTTTTAAATAACTTTTTCTATGATTTAAAATAAAGTAAAAGTATTACATCACAACAATAAATGCTATAAATTTAACTACAACATTATATACATGTAATTTAAAATTTGAACAAACTTTATCATGAAATCTATACTATGTTAATTCCTAACATAATAATAAATGACCATTGACTAATACTCATAAATTTAATTTGTTTAATAATTTTTAAAGCATTTTTATGATTTTGTAAGAGAATAATATCCACTTAATATTTATTATTCAAAAGCACACATAATCAAAATGATTAATAATTTCAATTTAAATTTTAAGTGACTTTCGTAGGTAGGAAAAAACTATCAAATTTAAAACTATGGGTGATAAATTCATGATTATTTTGTAAAAAACTAAATTTTATCGATTATTCATAAATAAATGATTATTTGATGATGGAAATAAAATTTTCTTAATTTTGTTAAAATGTATGATAAATTACATTCTAATGGTTTTTCCAATTTTAAGAATATATTATTAAAATCATATAATTAGAATAAAAATTAAATATTAAATCCTTTTGAAACCATAATACTGGTTATTATAAAATTTACAAAAATATACGCGTCACGCGGATTAAGAAATAATCTATTGAAAACGACGTGTCAATATTTATTTTATGAATTTGATCCACTCTTTTTTGTCCTCCAATCTTTGTTTACTAATAATTAAAAAAAAATTGCAGTTATGTAGATCATGACATTTTTAAATACTACTTTCTTTTTCTTTTTTCTGTCGCATCTAATTTAATTATATTTAACATGTTGGCCCGATTTATATAGACTGTCTGAACGAAGATTCTAGGAATTGATTCTTCTAACATTAGCATTGGTTCAACAATCGAAATCAAATCGAAAAATTGGGTGTCGGAAAAATCAACATCACCATCGTTCTGCCATTAAATTTCACCATCTTCCACCTTCAACTGCCCTAGACATCCATTCTCCACCTTTCTCTTTCTCTCAAGAATTCTATCATTCCCAGTGATACACAAAATATCAGAAAGAGTAAACAAACTAAAACCTAGTTCAAAGTACAGTGTTGTTAAATTCGACTCAAAAAATGGGTTCTTCTGCTTCAAAGTCCGCTTCTTCTACTTCTTCACCTGCTTCGCTTTCTCCACCGCCGACGAAATTCGGCTCCGATTCATCTTCGCCGGCGGTGCAGAGAGCTTTCTCGTTTCCGACGCCGTTGGTTCACCATCCTCCGGCTCGAAAAGGCGACACTCATCACCTCGTTTCCCTCACATCTACCTCGTATGGTTCTCTTCTCCTCATCGATCTCGATGGATCCAAAAACTCTTCCGATTACGACCAACAGACGCTTCCTCGTATCTCAATCTCCGAGAAAAAAAATCCAGATCCGGTCTCTCCTGACTCAGTCATAAACACGTGGGAGCTTATGGATGGCCTTGACGATGAATTCAAATTCGAAATTCCCAATCCTGGTAAGCGTGACTCCAGTCTAAATTCGGATTTTTGCTCTAAACCCGACCCGAATCAGAATGTGGGTCTAAGTGGGTCTGCGTTGAAATTGGACGATTCTTACGAGTTTGTGAGAGTCGAAGAAGAGGAAGAAGATTGGGTTCCATTGTCTTATAAACCTAAACAACCTCTGTGGAAGCATTTGTCTGAAGAATCGTTTCTGTCTGATTTAGATCCCAGCATTGTCTCGTCTTACAAGAGAGCTTTGTCTTCTAAACAATTAAGCAATCATAGTAACACTAGAAACCCTCTTAGACCCACAAAATCCCTCTCTTGTAGTCCATCTTCAAATCCATCCATTTTAATCAGTGAACCAAAATCTGTATCCTCTAGTCTACAGATTTCATCACAGGCAAAACCGAGATTACAAGGAGCAGAAGACAAGATTGTACTCTACTTCACAACCCTCCGAGGGGTTCGAAAGACGTATGAGGATTGCTGTTGTGTTAGAACGATATTGAGAGGGCTTCAAGTCACGGTAGACGAACGTGACATCTCCATGGATTCCAAATACAGGAAAGAGCTTCAAAGCGTGCTTGGTGCTGCAGAGAAACCGGTTTGTTTGCCTCAGGTGTTTATAAAAGGAACTCACATTGGTGGCGTAGAGGAGCTTATGCAGCTAAACGATGGTGGAGAATTAGCAGAGATGTTGAAAGATTTCCCTGCTTGTGAATACTTGGGGACATGCCGGAGTTGTGGCGATGCAAGGTTTGTGCCTTGTACTAACTGCGACGGAAGCACCAAAGTGTTTGAAGAACAAGATGAACGGTTCAAGCGATGTCCTAAATGCAATGAGAATGGATTGGTGCGTTGTCGCCAGTGTTGTCTTTAAGTGATATCTTTGATGAGAAGCTGTGTGGGTGTGAGGAGATTTAGATTGATTAATGATGTGACATTGTGAAGAGAAGAAGAGAAAACGTTGGTGATTCTTGACTAAGGATGGTAGTTGGTTAGTATTGTATATTGAAATAAGAAGGGGCTCAGCTCAAGCCTATTATTATTACTCTCTTGTGAGTTGTGTTCTTTTGTTCCTTATTTGTTCTTGCTATTGACCCATTTTAACAATTTAAACTAAATGATTATTACTTTATTATAAGTATGAAAAAGGTTGGATGATAAGTGGTAATTCGTAGAATAGCGTAATCATATTAGTTTGTTGTTTTGCAAGGTTCTATATCAGTGAAAAATGTATGTATGTGCAATGAAACTTCTTTTATTCATAAGTAAATACAATTTTCTTTCTAACCACGTCAACCAACTGAGGGGAGAAGAGATTAAAGTGTTTTTCATTTCGCAATTTTGTTATAAGTTTTTGATCCTTTGATCATTTTGCTATTTTATTCAGTTTATATTTGTACGTTTTTCACGATAGCATACAAAAAATTCATAACTCCATTAATGTAAATTTTGGAGAACAATGACCAAGAAAATTGAAACTTAGCTCATTAGTAAAAATTTATCCAGTAATTTGACTAAATGACTAAATTTTGGATCTAATAGGTAAAAATAATTATGAAAAAATTATTTGCAAAATAGATGGAAATATATACAATTTTCATATATTTTTATTTTGGATGACACTAAATTATTTTTCTATTCAACACACTATCGTTTTATAAAACGCTATTTACTACGTGACACAGTATTTATAAAATTTATCCGCGAAAATTATATATTTTAATTACGATTTTACGACTCATTTTTTACCAAGTTTGAACTAAAAATAGCTATCTACCTAAGTAATCCTTTTTATCAACCGAAACTAAAGAGGAAAATGTCCCAAAATTTCAAATCCATTGAGGTGGGATCTTTGGTCAAAAGGCTCAAAGCTGCATTTCTTGGGAGTTCCCTAGCAAAAATTGTACTCTCCCCCAATATTTATATAAACTAAAAAATCAATCAAAAAGATAAAAGAAATTAGCACAATGTAAAGTTTGATTGATGTCACCTGCTTGCTAATTGGGTAATATCATCAGAAACAGCCGTCACATAGTTTCCTTCCTTGTGTCCTAAAATCAACAAATAAAACCGAGGGAAACAATCGTTTAACCGTTTCAGACACCTTAAAATCCCATCACTGTACTATCTTGCGATTACGGGGACCAATCGGGTGATGAGAGTCGCAGATACTATCTTGCGCGGAAGAATGTCTTGGAGATGCTCCGTGACAGAGGCTACGAAGTCTCTGTCGAAGATATGAAGCCCCCACTCGAGGAGTTTCGAACTGTTTACGGCGAACGTCCTGATGTTGATCGTCTCCGCCTCACCGCTCAGCATCTCTCTGATTCTACCAAAAAGGTATATCAAGAGTATTTCGTATCGCTGTGATCTATTTGAGTTTTCTTGCGATTTTTTTCCTTTGCATGTTGAGGGATTAATGTTTGGATGCGAAGATATGTTCATTGGTCATGTTCGAATTGAAGTTTGAAACTTTGAATTGTTACTTTTGTGGATTCGAAGTCACTAGATTTAGTTTGGTTTCCAGCTTGGTTCCTGATCATATAAATATGTAGACATTAGGCTTTTTTGAAGTGTGATATTAATCTGTAGAGCTTAATTACGGTAATGTGATAAAAACTACTAAAATGACCCTTATCAAATTGGATGCCTCATCTCCTTGTCCATATGTTGTAATGCATTTACTTGGATGTTCTCTCTATGTCAAATCTGACCCTTAACTATTAATGTTTTGCGTTTCTGTATTGTTTACAAGTTCTTTGTTACTTTATGAATGTCTGCTATTTCCAACTCATGATGCTTCTTGCATCAGCTCAAGTTTTATGGATTAAAGACAGATATCTCATAGTAATCCTCTCGATATAATAAGAGTGTGGTGTTATTGGTTTAAAGGGTCCGGTTGAACAAGTTTTTGCGATTATGCTTTTTCAGGTCAAGGTTATCTTCTGTTGGTACTGGTACGGTTAAAGTCAACACAGTCCGCAATATTGCAGGGGAAATACTTAGCCAAGGAACCATCACCGGGTTGATATTGGTTCTGCAAAGCCATGTTACAAATCGAGCCTTGAAAGCCATCGAACTTTTTTCTTTCAAGGTCGAGACATCCCAGGTGTATGGATAGATATATTTCTTCCTAATTTTACTTTGTGTTGGTACAACTTCAACTCTGTAATATCAAGTTTCCTTCTTGCTGTCTTGTTAAGATAACTGATCTGCTAGTCAACATAACCAAACATGCACTGAGGCCACAACATCGGGTTCTGAATGATAATGAGAAGACAGCACTTCTCAACAAGCTCAATATCGAGAAAAAACAGGTACAGTATCTATTTCTTGGAGCTTTATAAAATTCAATCTTCCCACCTTTCTAACCGTTTATTCTAAAATTAATTTGACAGCTTCCTCGGATTTCAAAGAAAGCTTCGATCGTTAGGTATTACGGATTAGAGAAAGGGCATGTTATGAAGGTGACTTACAGAGGCGAACTTACCGAATCACATGTTGCCTACCTATGTGTGTGGTGAAGAAACCAAACAAAAAAAAGCTGTGTACTTATTTTCAGAAAAAACGTGTATGTTTCTGAGGTTTTGTTTTTCATCCAAGAAGAAGATCCTTTGCTTTGAACCCAAGAAAAAGTTAAGAAAACAAAAAACTAAGAGCATCCTCAACGCAGAGAGGAGAGGCTAAAAAAATAAAAATAATAGTTTTTTATTTAATTTTATATTATTAAATAAATAATGAACCAACACGTGGCATAAAAGTTTATGAGACGGTTTCTAAAATCTTTTCCTATTAAAACTATTAAAACTGTTTTAGTCGAAAGTCTTATAACTTTTATTTTTTCTGTTTTTTTTACTAGATGAGAATCACGAGAATTAAGATCTTGTTACGAGAACATTTCCATTTATGTCTTCCATACAAAGAGCATTAAAAGTATGATTTTTTTGTAATTTACAAAATTACAAATCAATTTTAAACACTTTGGAAACAATGTCTAATATATTTTCAACAAAATAAAAATTTGAAAAGCTTTTACAAATCACTAGTTAATTATCGCAAAGGTATAACAAATAGTTGTATGATCAAACAACATGAACTTTGCCAATTGATCATAAATGATAAAAATCAGTAATTCACAATCGCATCGGATAAGATTTGGTTCCATATGGGTTTTTGGTACCTAGGCAGACGATATGGAATAAATGTAGGTAGATCTGAAAATAGAGGGGTCTTGTTGATAACTTCAAGGGATAAATATTCTCGGTCTCTTTCCCTGACCTTGGGCAGCAACTCCACTCTCCCTTAAGAATTAAGATAGAGACCCGAAACGAAGAACACCTCATTAATCAAAGCTAAAATCGCCTTCAATGGAAGCTAAGATCGGAGAATTCTTTGACTCCGTCGGTTCCTTCTTCAGCGGCAGCGATAAGATCCCATGGTGCGACGGTGATGTCATCGCTGTAAGTTTCTTCTTTCCTCCATCATATAGGCGAAATGGAATCATGAACTGTTTGCGGAAATTACAACTGTTTCGTGTTAATTTGTGTTGTTTTTTGGCAATTTCCGTTGAGATTTCTGAAAATCGGATTTGATTAATTTTAGCTGGATTTGAAACTAACTCTGAATCGAGCTTTAGCAGTTGATGAGCTGTGAAATTCGTCTTTAAGTGAACGTGATTGCCGATTATGAGCACCTCACGTTGGATCCTTGCACTAGAAAGTCCGAGTTTGGGAGGTGTAGAAGTTTACTAAAAATGTCACAGCATCATGGTTTTTGTATGATAGCTTCGTATCTTCTTCAATCTTCCAGCTAAACTCTGTTGTTTTTTATGGCAGGGATGTGAAAGAGAGGTTCGAGAGGCCACAGATACTGGCGCTGAAGAACTTAAGAAAGAGTGCATTATGCGATTATCGTGGGCTCTTGTTCATTCCCGTCAAACGGAAGATGTGCAACGGGGAATAGCCATGCTTGAAGGTAGTATCTTCTTCTATGCAAACCATGGCCTGAAAGATTTGTTTGGCTGCAAAATTAGCACTTTGTTTTGCACAAGAAAGCTAAAGCTTTTCTTCTAAATTTGTTGCTTTTATTGCAGCATCTCTTGCAAATAGTGCCCCTCCTTTACAGGACCGAGAGAAGCTCTATCTTCTTGCTGTTGGGTATTACAGAAGCGGAGACTACTCAAGAAGCAGACAGCTCGTGGACCAATGTATCGAGGTTTCGTCAACTTCCCAACTCTTTTCTTTATAAAACGCATCACCCACTATATTGTTACCGTTTGCTTATATATATATATATATATGTGCACATTCTTTGGCTCTTTGACGGATGGTTTGGTTTCATAGATGCAAGCTGATTGGAGACAAGCTTTGGTCCTAAAGAAGACCATCGAAGACAAAATCACAAAGGGTAAGCCACTCATCAAACCTAAACGCCAATCTTTACATGAGATGAAAGTTTATAGGGACTGCAAATGTTAGTAACAAAATCCTTATCGAGTCACAGTTACTAAATGGTATTTTTGTTCTCAGATGGTGTTATAGGGATAGGCATCACAGCTACAGCCTTTGGAGCCGTAGGTCTCATAGCCGGTGGTATTGTAGCGGCGCTTTCTCGCAAGAAATGATACCACAATCCTGACTCTTTTGTGTGCATACAAGTTCAGCTATACTTTTACTAGTTTTATTATCCTCTTTGTCAAAACTGTTGTCTTCCCTGCTTGCTTCACAATTCGAATAATTCTTTAGAGATTTATAATACGTATAAGCCTGAGTTGGATATTTCACCTTTCCTTGAAAAAGATATTTTCATTTCCTTGCGAATCATCGTCTGTTGATCTGTTACACACTCCACCTCTACATATATATTTGTTAGCGAATACTCAACGAATGAAAATGTAAAAGGATATAGCTCAAGGCCTAATAGATCTTTTTTTGCTGCACCGATAGGTACTCGATCGAAACCGAACTATCTCAAGCAGTCAGAGAGAGATTGTCAATGATCAACTAACATTGAATGTATTTAAGATTGGCATTAACTGAGGTTAAACTTGGTGCTTCTGAATTTCTTGAATCTGACCTTAACGCCTTTACCAAACTTAGATTGAGAATAAGAACATTATATATGTTACCTATGGTTAAATTCTCTATTCTGATAACACTGAACCAAAACTGGAGATACAGATTTCGTCGGATTCTTTATATTATGTTTATCAGACACAGCCTTTTACAATTAGATTGCGTTCTTATGGTTGCAATGTTTCTAATTTAATAACTGTTGTCGTATTTTGTTTGTTTAGACATTACAAGATCTTGCTGAAGCTCTGTCTCCATATCAAGAAGCATTCAAAGACGACAATGAAAAAGGCTGAACAGACTACGAAAGCCAAAGACATGATCAAGAAAGTAAAAGCTAGTTTGAAGCAAAAATGTCAGACGACTTAAACACATCGAAATCCATCAAGTTTCAATCATCAAGCTCAAAGAATGCAGGTGAAACAGCCAGGACGTATCTACAAAACAGTAACTCCCAATTTCTTGGTCATAAACAATTGAAATTGAGATTTATATTGAATGGTTTTTACAAAATAGTAACAACTAACAAGACAACAAATATAGAAACGAAACAGTTATGAACCTAAATCAAAATTATACTTAAATCTGTAACTATCTCGAGCTTTTCTCGCCACGAGACAAAAACTCAGCAATCTTCTCCAGAGCCACCGCACGACCAAACTTGGCAAAACAATCGCACCGTCCAGTCTCTTTATCCAGGTCAACGATCGTTGACTTCAACCTCTTCCTTTCCTTCTCCATACCTCTCATGGTTACAGCCACCGAAGACCGTTTCTTGACAGCAAACTCTGCAGTTACTCGAATCGATTTCTCCACAGTCTCCAATCGACTCACAAGCTTACTAATCTTCTCGATTTCCGTAAGAGCCACCATTGTCCCTCTTTCCATCGAAGTCATCGCCGTCTTTTCTCGTTTCAGAGCTTCCGTCGATTTCTTCCACCTCGAAGCTATGAATGTAGTTAATGGCTCTAATGGAACTAATCCGACGAAGATTTTACTCACGAACAGAACCGCAATCACTGGAGCAAGTAACGCAGCCGCAACTATCGCTCTTCTTCCTCGAACGCGTTTCAGCTTTTTATCTATTTGCTTCATTGTCTTCTCCAGTTTAAGGATCATCTTCGCTAGGTCTTCGTGACAAATCTGGAATTTTCTGAGAAAATCACCAGCCAGAAAATCACAATCGAAGTCTCCTCCGTCACCAGAATTATTATGAAACTCGTTGAAATTTTTCAGATTTTCGAAAGTTTTTCTGAAGCTAGCTTCTAACAAACCACCATATCCTGACCTCTCCTCTTCGAAATCATGCAAAGCTTCATCGATTAAAACACACTCGTTGTGTTTGGCTCTGTCTAGGAAATTTCTTAGAGATTCACAGAGTTCAGAGACTCGTTTGCTAGTGATGAAATACTCGTTGAGAAGAAGAAACAGTTCCGGGTCTTCACAGAGATCGGTTTGATGATATTCCATAAACAGCTTTGAAACATCATCGTCCATATTATCCATACATTCATCGAGTTTGGCCAAATTTTCTTCAGATCGTGATCGAAGATTCATGCCGCCATTAGTGTCACCGGCCGACGAAGAACTTGATGATCGCGACAGGAAACTCATAGTTGGGTAAACTGTAGAGATGCGTTGATGGAGAAGGAGTTTTAAGAAACGTCCATGAAATTTTATCCCCATTGTTACAGACACGAATAAGGAAATTCACTATACGCTTTAGAGAGTAAACGCAGTAAAATTAAAAAGTTCCACAGTTGGATTAGCAGAGAAGAAGGATTTATATAGAAGTAAGAAAATATTACTCATGCCAGTCGTATATTATAATAATAGTATAGATTTCCTTTTTTTTTGTCGTCATATACATTTCCATTTTTCTTGAGTCAATATTTCCTTTTTTCACTAGTCAACATTTCCTTTTTTTCACGAGTTAATTTTTCCTTTTTTCACTAGTTTTTTCTACAGTCAGCTGCAACGGTCACTTACATATTGCTTGTAATTAATTTTATCGTAAGGCCCATACAAATAAACAGATGATTAAAATTTTGTACAATTCAGGCTCAATTGTAGGCCAAAAAGCCCACATTCCAAACCAAAATTACTAAAAGGCCGATAAATTTTTCTTTGAGGTTTGCTGTCCATGTTCGTGTACGTTTTCTTGTCTTTTTCAAGTAAAAAAATATGTTGTTACTCTTTTGTTGTTTGCGTTTAGCTTTTACATATTACTACAAATTCAAAAATTAAATTAATGAAAACCATTATTCATCTCAGAAATGCGAAGATTATATATGTGTTATTTTGAAAAGAAAACTCAAATTACATTAAATATATTTAATTAAATCAAATAAACATTAATGGATAAATTATATTTAACACAATCAAGGTACAAATGCTTTTAGAGCATGACTTTAAACATGAGGCATCATTGCACATTTGCACTCAGCTAAGACAAGTAATTCATCTTGTTGTTGCAAATAATAGTAAATTTTTTCAAGATTTACATGATTAGTCTTCATCACTTCATTGGCTCTTCACCTTTAGCTTAGCACCACCACCACAACATCATCAATGTTTTTTGGTTTGATACCTTCAGACTTTGTTTGCTACCAAAGATTTCTAACCACATATATATATCTACTAAATCTTTCCTCCAATTCAAAAAAATATATTTTGGAGAATCTTTTAAAATATATATATATATGTATCATACAAAATATATATACACACACAATGCATCAAATGGTTTTAATGTCTGAGGTTTTTGCCAGTTAGATCCCAAAATCAAATGTCTGAGATTGTCTGAAGATAAACCCAATTAAGAGCATTAGATATAACATGTTGGTAGATTAGAAAAAAAGGTCTTTGTCATAGTTGGGGTTAGCTTCATATAACTTTTTTTGTTGGATGATCATATAAAGGAGACAACTATTGTAGATTATGTAAAACATTCGTTTTCTACATATCTTCAACGTTATTATATTGTATAGATCAAGTTGATGATTCGCTGTTTGGCGTCTATATTTTTTCTGTCTTAGGATTATATTGTCGGTATTTGTCACAGCCAATTATGGTGACTACTGACTACTTTGAACTAAACAAAAAAAATCGAACACATGCTTTGGTCGGCTAAAAACCTGATGTCGATCTCGCCCACCTTTTTCATGACTCCAAACTGAACTAAATCTTATGCTTTGAAATGGCCTGAGATAGAAAATTTTTCTTTTTGTTTTTGGTAAAATGTTAAGTTACCTGAGATAGAGTTTATACTTCCACTAATTAGTTATCTAATGTCTATTCAAATGAAGATAACACCTGCTATGAATGGGCGTTACTTGATCATAAAGTTTAATTAAGATTTTGATTTGAATTACGAATCGTAAGACTGTCCACATATTTCATATACAGCATAATTGGGTATACACACATTCGCCCCCCTTGTCCAATTGTCTCCACATTAGGAATTTAAGTAATATTAATCAAGTTTATTTTACCTATCTTTATATTATTCAAATCACAAATGTATGTTTTTTAAGTTGTAAGTTTTGCAATAGATACTACGAAGGCCACACACTAGATGTAGCTGTAACTTTTAATGAGGAAGGAATAGCCAAACTTAACTAATTGACATTAAAATCACCGGATCATCACGTGAATGAGTAATTATAAAGAAATTTGCAGAAATGTTGCTTTCTTGACTTTTTATTGAATCAATTATTTAAGGTGTTAGAAAAAGGTAAAGTCGTCGTGATATCCTTCACGTCACTTTTTTACTCAATTACTCCATTCTCGTAACATTTATACGATGCAGTTTCATATTATGGACACGTGGCCACTTTCGATCCTTTTATGACTTTATATGATCGGTAAGCGTGGATTTGTCTCCTAATTCCATTTGTCCTCTCTTTGGATATGGACACGGATAAGATCCTTATTGGTTTTGTATCTGTAAGCACATGGATTCTCCTTTTATTTTTCTTTTCTTTTTTTGCATCGGTAAGCTAATGGATTTGATCATTTTCTTTTATTGTTTCCTTATGCTTGTGAAAAATAGAAAACTACGGATGAATTTAAAATAACTTGAAACCTGGTTATGATGTTATGTCAAAGTTCATACTAAGGTTTTTCAGTTTAAAACTAATGGATGGTCAAATTTAATTGTGAGTTACTTTTAAATCCGGCTTTGACGATATGCTAGACTTGCTCGTTAATAAGTTTTATATTAAAAGCTAGTTGGTTATAGGTCAAAACATAAACGAATAACTAAGCTAGTAGGCATTTTCAAAAAAAATTAACAGAAAACAAATTAAAAAATAAGCTGGAAATATCAAAACGGAAGCAACAATGAAACACAGTATTTTTTCTTTATCAATGGAGTCGTCGTCACCTTTTTTCTCAATAGATTCGACCTGAAAATTAAACCTTTTGAATATTACGAGTTTTTAAAATCTAAATTAATATTTTTAATTATGAGAAAGCAAGGACCTCTATAGATCTTTATAAAAACCAAACCTAGAGAAGGGAAGGGAAGGGAAGACCAATCGTTCCGAGCCGCTTTTCTGTTTTTTCTTTTGTTACCTCTTCAGCCGTCGTCGCTTGACGTTGTTGTAAGAGGGCTTCTGTTACATAATATTGCGTCAGATCTACATCGTCGTCGATTGTTTTGTTGAGTTTTTTTTGGTCTGAGTTTCAAAGATCAGGTTTAAAGTTGGCCAAGGGGAAAGCGACGGTTTCAACTCCGACGAAGTGAGACGTGGTAGTTTTGTCCGAGGCAATACTAGGGTTGAAAGAGGAGGCTGGTAACGTGTTTTCCGATGCTTAGATCCGGCGCATTTTGTTATGAAGGTGATGAAACTGTTAGATCTGGATTGTTCGATCTGAGACTTTTCTGCCAATGTCTCCTTTCGCTTTGTCTGTAACAGAAATCGCCCAACATATTGGTGGATTTCTCCGGTATTGAGAGTGGTAAAACGAAAACCATTTCTGGTTCAAGCATACATGGAAACATATGAGGTCTGCTTTTCACGACAGGCGAACTAAGAAGTAAATAAATATCTCAGTCCATCAACACAAATATGGGCTGTTGCATAGGTATTATGAAATTGGGCTTCATTTTTCTCGCGGACCAATGGCTTTTTATCGTTTTTAGATACTCGACCCACTTGAGCCTCTTCTGTCAAAAGACTCAAAACATACTTGCTAGTTGATACTAAAACGTAATACACATAAGTCGGGTTGGGTCAGGTTCTAATTGGCTTATGATCGGTTTTTATTGGACCGATTGGCAGAGGTTCTCGGAGTCCATTTATACAATATATCAGAATAGAATGGTTAAGGAGTCGTGCATATATAATCGATGTTAGTTCGTCCGTATAAATTTAATATTTTATAGTTTTTCACGTTCAAATAGTTAGGATACCTAAACGTATGCTAGGGAATACTTGGTATACTTGGCAATGATTTTTCTTTTTCTTAACTAAAATATCTTCGATTCTTCCATTCCATAAGGTAGGATAATAAATTTAGTTGGTTCTCAAATGTTAGGTTAATTGGCCAAAAATTGTCAGCTGTTTGTCCAAAGGAAAAAAATAGGCGGGAGACAATGTTTTGGTTGAAGAATGCATGATGCATTCTCCTGCAACGTATACATGATCTACAAAGCAAAAACTTTCTCATAACCATATATTATTTTTCTTACAAATAAAAATGTGCCACGGCGGTTCTAAAATATCATATGGTCATACTATCTATTGATTCAGCGATGAAGTATTAACTTATTGGTATCCTTTAAGGGAAACAAGGAAATAAAGAAGGCTCTTTCAAACAAACAAAAAACTTATTGGCTAGAAAACAAAGAAAATTTATGAAAATAAAAAGAGGAGAGAAAGGATGAGAATGAGAGGTCAAGTCAAACGAAGTCCACATCACACATCACTTCTCACGCAAAAGCATACCAATGTCTTGTCTCGTCTTGTCAAATCATTTTGCATCTCGACAAAATCTCACTCTCATGCATATATGCATATATACATACATACATACACTGATACACAAATATAATATATATACGCACGTATTCCTGCTAAGAGGACAACTCTTTTTATGTAAATTAAGCAAATATCTTTTTATGTGATTTCACTAAAAAAATTATATTATTTTATTATAATTTTAGCATTAAAAATTTTTGTATTTCCAACCACAACAACAAATATTACACTAAAAAAAATATTCACTATTATTATATTATTAAAAAAATATTTTCTATTATTTTATTATTAAACTAAAATTTATTATTTTTAGTTTAAAATTTTAATAAAAATTACTACACTTCTAATTAATTTTTAATTAATAAAATAATTACGATAAATTAAAAACAGTAAATTAAAAAATAATAAAAGATAAATTATATATTAATAATTATCGAAATTGCATATTATATTTTTTTCAACTCAAAATTATATAATACTAATTCTTAGAATTATTATATTCGGACCACAAGTGTTCTATCAATGCATTTCGAAGTTCAAAATGAGCATCACGATCTTTGATTTGTCTGTGTCGAAATAAGAATTCTTGAAATCGAGCATCATCATCACCCGTCATCTCTACTTATGCGCGTGGGACTTCGACTCGTTCTTCAAATGTTGCATCAACATCACGTTCATCCTCTATGATCATATTATGCATTATGATACAAGTTATTATTATATCATGTAACACTTGCTTACTCCATAAGTGTGATGGTCCGGGTACAATTGCAAATCTTAACTACAATACTCCAAATGCATGTTCCACGTCTTTTCTACACGCTTCTTGTTTGATTGCTAAAAATCACCAAATGATCCAAATAATTATATCATGTATTATGATTATTTTACCGGGAGCGGAACTAATTTTCGTGGTTACTAAATTATTATTTAAGTTTTTATTATGTTTTTAAAATATATGTTGTTGTTTTTAATTTTTATATTTGTTTGGTTTTAATGTTTTAATTTAACTATATTTTATAATATTGAAATTAGTTTTTATATTGTTAAGATATTAGTATTTAAATTTTTTTTTAATTTTTTTTGCTATCGCTACAGTGTTGTGACAATGTACCAAAATTTAAAAACACACTATAATAGAGTTGGATTTGCAATCACAATCACGTTGGAGTAAAAAATACAAAATATTTGATGTGATATTGGAGATGCCCTAAATACAATTTTTTTTAAATAACTCTTTCATGTCGAATCTAACTACGAATATAACCGCGGTCGTTTGACGGAAAAACGAATTCGCTCAGTGACGACGATGTCATAATTAAGATGGATTGGACTTAGCGATTAGGATTAAAATCATAGGTGACAATATATTCTATATATTGATTTTAATGATACATTTGTGAAAGTAAAAACAATGCAATTTTACCAAAAACGCATATAAATATGAAAATAATGTATAAACAAAGTCGCATAAAACTCTAATTAAAATTACGATGTGTATGTTCACCATGTTATGTACCTTTACACATACTACGATTCAGCTCAACTTCGTGGGAATCATTTACCTTGCAATTTGACCGGAAGAAACAGCGATGTTTTAGAGATTTGGAGTAAGAGTTTTGCTGGGTACGTAATCAGTGGACAAAGAAGAAAAATGAAATAGAGGAGATGAAGATTAATATAAAATAACGACATGTTGTACAGAAAAATGCTAATGATGAAAGATCATAGAGACTATGCGAGGCGTGTTTATAGGAAGGAGGTGATTAATTAATTTAATCGTTCTTAGATTAAACACAAAAAGCGTTAAGAAAACCAACAAAAGAGATTTTTAAAAAACTTAGAAAATTAAATATACTTGTGCGGGTATTTACTTAATTAGTACATCTAAGGTTGATCGGTAATCTCAATCGTTGCAATGATAATTCAATCGTTTCACTGTTCTAGTACTCTATCATTATATTAATCATATATATAAGAGTCGATTTAGTATTTTGTAGAAGTAGTTTCAGATGAAATAAATCAGTTGAGTCGTAGTTGGTGGATATCACTCAAGGATAGTTCACACAATTGTCTTTGTAAATTAAAGTTTTGCTTGGTGAAACAGTTAAAAACAACCGCTCAGATAGAATTAAATGATAGATCTTCTCTACATAAATGAGGTAAGACTTTGAACAGCGACATATGGAATTTCAAAGTCCAAATATAGACAATAGACTTGAAGTAAAAAAAAAAAAAGAGAGGCAAATAGACTCGTACATTGAAACATAACATAATATATATATATATATGTGCATAGTTCACATTTTATTTTTCTTTTTGCATGCAATTGATTAGAAAGGTGAGAAGCTTTGATAAAAGGAGTAGGGGGGGGGGGGTGCAGATAGAGTAATAACAGCCTGTGGAAACGATAACATTACTACATGACCACACTAGAAGATTTTGTTCTATGTTTTAACTTTTAACTGTTGAAGTAAATCTTCTTTCTGAAACAAGAAGCAGTTTTGAATAACTGTTACACTGCCTGTCTTCCTTTTTATTCTCTCTTTCTTAAAACTACATTTATTTTTATGTATCATATGCAAATCCTTAACTAATACTCCTGTCTTATGCCACAATACTTAGCGGCAGAACGAGAACTTCCAGCTTTTCTTGTCTCTTACTTTTCACACGGATCTACATTTTTTTTACGAATATGAATAGAGTATCTGTATACTAATTATATCCAATATCTATCAAAAAAATTTCATCAATAAACCCCATCAAAAAGCTTTCACCATTTACAAGTGGATTAAATAGTAAAAGACATAAATATATACAACTTTGTTTTTGGTAAAAAAAAAGTGAAAGGTATTACTCCTAATTCTATGAAATAAAATGAAAAATAAGATCCATAACAACATGTACGTAGTTATGAATTAATGTGAACATGTGTGAAAGAGGTGATACATTCAAAGAAAGACACGTCCATGTTCTTTGATTTGTTCATGCTTCATACCCGTTCGTTAGTTATTAACTGTTTATGAACAGTACAATTTCCAAACAAGTACAGTATTAATTAAATTAGTTATGTGGATAGTTTAGCTTGTTCATCTACTGGATTGTCTATAGATTTAATGAATAAGATATCGCCATACATCTATATCCATTTTTTGTAATTTTTTACATCAACATAAAAATAATCTTTATGTACGTAGTTTTAGGGATTACGTGTTATACATTTAACTTTCATCACCTTGATCTTGATGTTGTAATGTAATCTGAAAATTATAAAATTAAAAAAGCAAGAAATTAAAATAAAAATCATTACAAGAAAACATACAATTAACAACAAAAGTTTACTGTATAAATAATTTAGTCGTAAATTTAAAACGAATTTACGATAATTTAATAATAAAAGAACATTCGTCGATAAACGATTGTAATGTAGTGTCAAAAAATTTTGTTGTAAATTTGAAAGTAACTAACATCATCTGTCGTTATGTTATGATAATTTTATGACTAAATACATTTACAAAGAATTAACAAAAAAATACATTTATGATTCGTCGTATTCTCTTTTTATCGGTTTTTTTATTGTACATGTGTGAAATCAATTGTTTACGGGTGTAATTTTAATGTCAATAATTTAATGATGAATCATCGTAAATACGTTCTAAATTAACGATGAATTAGCTATGATAACAAAATTTATATATACTCCAAACATCGCTCATAACTCTCATTTTTCACCATTTTTTCTAGAAGCAACTCTCCATCCTTTCTAAAATTAGAGGTCTTTCCGTAAATAAAATAAAAAATATTATATTTATCATTTCTAAAAATGTATTATTATAATTGTTAGGATTTTAGAATTGTTAGGACTAATTTTAGGAATTTTTAGAATTGTTAAGATTTTAGAATTGTTAAATTTTTGTTATGATTTTATATTTTTTATACTTTTATGTTTTGTATAATATTCTTTTATAATATTATGTATCGTTGTTAACTGGTTGTTAATGTTAATGTCGAACGTTGAAAGACCCGTTCTTAATTTGTTGTCAATATTATTGAAATTAAACTTGATTTTGGATTCAACTTAATTATGGGTTTATAATCTAATTATTCATTATTGGTCTAAACCCAAAATTAAGCCCAAGTTCTAGAATGTCTCTAGAAATATCTTAAAGATCATCATCACCTCCTTTAAGTGTTCTAGAGAATTCTATTAGATAAATATCTAAGGATTAGTGTAGAATAATCTAGATAATTTTAACATAAAAATCTAGATATTATGTTAGAGAGTTCTAGAGATTAGAAGAAGATTTGTAGTTTTGGAGCCTATAAATAGCTCCCTCCTCTCCCATTTGTAAAACAAGTCGAGAAAGTGAAATAAAAGCTAAGTTAAAGAAAGAGTGTCCTTCTTCATAAGTTCTTAATTTCTCTAAGAGTTTTCCAAGTCCTTCCATTTTCTCCTTCATACTTAGAGGGTCTTTTGGTTCTTTCGGGTCTCTTGGGTATTACGGTCTTGGGCTAGTGCTAAGCACTATCAGAGATTATTTCTCTACATGGTATCAGAGCCATTGTAATTTTGTGCTCATCAAGATCGGGGTTATAGAGAGCTCGGGTTTATTCTAAGTATGGAATCAATGGGTCGTGTTGTTGGATTGGGAATGGAGATCTTAAACCAATCTAACTACCGGTTATGGAAGTCATGTATAGAGTCATACTTGGTGAGTGAGGACTTATGGGATGTCGTCGGTGGTAGTAGCACTACACCACCAACGGGAGATGCTGCAAATGCGGAAGCAACAAAAGAATGGACACGGAAGAACGCCAAGGCGGAATTTGCTTTGAAGAGGTCAATATCCTCAGGAGTGTTTGAGCATGTGTCAAGGTGTACATCCGCTAGTTCAATTTGGCGAGCGTTAGATCAACTATTCAACAAGAAAAATGAGGCTCGGTTACAATTATTAGAAAATGAGTTGGCGAATGCGAAGCAGGGGGAGTCTTCTATCTCTGAGTTTTTCGTTAAGGTAAAAAATCTTTGCTCTGAGATTAATACTCTTAATCCGGAGGAGTCCATTTCAGAAGCTCGGTTGAAGCGGTCTATTATTCGAGGTCTACGACCCGAGTATACACCGTTTGTGACTTCAGTTCAAGGATGGGCTACACAACCTTCCTTGGAGGAGTTTGAAAATTTATTAGCTTCGCAAGAATCGCTAGCCATGCAAATGGCAGGAGTTAAAATTCATGATGATTCGGGTAGCGCTTTTGTAGCTCGGAGGCAACAAAGTTTCAGAAAAAAACCCATAGATGGTGGTGCAAAAAATAATGATGGACGAGAAGGATCCTCTATGGGAGAAAAGAAGCGGTTCAAGTGCTACCGGTGTGGAAAACTTGGGCATTTCAAAAAGGATTGTCGAGTCAAGCTGAAGGAAACAAATATGGCGAAATCAAAAGGTTATATTGAAGACGAAGAATGGGGAAAATGTTTCACGGTGGAGGCTGCATCTTCAACTACATCCAAAATTAAAAATCTTGGAAGTGATTGGATTGTGGATTCTGGTTGTAGCCATCATATTACCGGAGACGAGAAGTTATTTTCTAGTCTTCAGCGTCATGACGGAAAAGAAGCCATCATTACCGCTGACAATTCAATCCACCACGTTGAGAAGGAAGGGACAATTGTCATTGAAGGAGATAACGGAAGTCCAATTACTCTCAAGAACGTATACCATGTCCCTGGAGTAAAGAAGAATCTTCTCTCTGTGGTAAATGCGGTGGACTCAGGTAACTATGTATTGTTTGGCCCAAGAGATGTTAAATTCCTGAAAAATATAGAAGAATTAAAGGCGGATGTGGTTCACACTGGAGCACGAGTTAAAGACTTATATGTTTTATCGGCCTCCAACTCGTATGTTGAGAAGATGAGCACCAATGATAATGCCTTTATATGGCATGCCAGACTTGGTCATATAAATATGACTAAGCTCAAAGTTATGGTGAATAAGAATTTGGTTAATGGGCTCCCAAGGTTGAAGATTCAAGATGACGGAAAACTTTGTGAAGGTTGTCAATATGGAAAATCACATAGGCTTCCATTTGAAAATTCTACCTCACGATGCGGTGCTCCTTTGGAGAGGATCCATAGCGATTTGATGGGTCCGACGAGAACACCCTCATACTCCGGGTTTCGATACATGTTGTTGTTCATTGATGATTTCTCACGGTACACCTGGATATACTTCGTAAAGGAAAAATCAGAAGTATTTTCAAGATTTCAAGAATTCAAGGTTACCGTGGAAGGCGAGTTGGGTCGGAAGGTCAAGACTCTAAGGACGGATAATGGAGGGGAGTTCATGTCAAAGGAGTTTCTCTCTTTTTGTCGAGATCAAGGTATCAAGAGGGAATTTACATGCCCATATACACCTCAACAAAATGGAGTAGCGGAAAGGAAGATCCGACACATAAGCGAGACATGTAGAAGTTGGCTACATGACAAGAATTTACCTAAAACCTTATGGGCGGAAGGAATGAAATGTGCAGCGTATATCATCAATCGAATGCCACTAAGTCCAAACAATATGAAGTCTCCTTATGAGATGGTTCATGGGAAGAAGCCAACGGTAAAACATCTCAGGATATTTGGATCAATTTGCTACGTCCATGTTTTCAACTCTCAAAGGACAAAGTTAGAGGCAAAGGCGAAGAAATGCATCTTTGTTGGTTATGATGAACAAAGGAAAGGATGGAGGTGTATGGACCCTGAGACACATCGATATATCGTGTCTCGTGATGTTGTATTTGATGAAGTTTCCTCATTTTATGGGCCACCTCAAGTCTTGGTTGAGCAAGATGGTGCGAGTTCCTCCAGGATTGATAAACCAGTTCTCCAAGTACCAAGTGAGAGTAGAAGTTCTGGAAATGAGATGCATGGTGAAAGGGGAAGCAATGACCAAGAAGAAGAAAAGGAGGAAGATCGTGACTCCTTGGCTGATCAACGACCAAAAAGGAACATTGTCAGGCCTGCTCGGTTTAGAGATGAAGAGTTTGTCACTAACTTCTCTTGCTTCTTTGCAGCCCCTTTAGATGAGGATGAACCATCATCTTATGAAGAAGCAAAAGGAATTCAAGAATGGGAAACTGCAATGAATGAGGAGATAAACGCTCTCATAAAGAATGAAACTTGGGCTTTAGTTCCAAAACCCAAGGATGTCCAATCCGTGTCTTGCAAATGGGTGTATAAAATAAAACGGAAAGCAGATGGGAGCATTGATAGGTTTAAAGCAAGACTGGTTGCTCGAGGGTTCTCTCAGAAGTACGGAGAAGATTATGATGAAACCTTTAGTCCAGTAGCGAAGATGACTACGGTACGCTCACTCTTATCTTTAGCTGCAAGCTTTGGTTGGAAGTTATGGCAACTAGACGTGAAAAATGCATTTCTATATGGTGAGCTTGATAAAAACATCTTCATGGAGCAACCACTTGGTTTTGAATCTCGAGAGCATCCTGATCATGTGTGCAAGCTTAAGAAGGCTTTGTATGGGTTAAAACAAGCTCCAAGAGCTTGGTATGGTAAGATTGCTCAGTATCTTCACTTTTGCGGTTATGGGGCATCAAATTCCGATCCAAGTTTATTTTTCAAGAAGAATGGAGGAGTCCACGTAGTAGTTCTTATTTATGTGGATTATATGATAATTACGGGAAATGATGAAGCTGAAATTGCTCGTCTACAAGAGGATATGTCGATTAGGTTTGAGATGAAGAAGTTGGGTGAGCTAAATAACTTTCTTGGCCTAGAGGTTGAAAGGGTGAAGAATGGAATATTCATTGGCCAACAAAGTTATGCAAGAAGAATTGTTGAGAGATTCGGAGTACACGAAGGAAAGACACGCACTACTCCGATGGATGTGAATATCAAGCTTAGACGTGATGAAGGATCATTACTACCTGATCCTCGACCTTATCGCGCTCTTGTGGGAAGTCTTCTATACTTAACCATTACAAGACCTGATATCGCCTTCGCAGTAGGTCTCGTAAGTCGGTTTATGCAAGCACCAAGGAAGCCACACTTAGAAGTAGCAAAGAAGATATTGAAGTATGTCAAGACAACTCTTGGGATGGGCTTGGTGTACCAGTACAATACAAAGATCGTTCTTCATGGTTTTACAGATGCTGACTTTGGTGGAGATCTAGATGATCGAAAATCTACTTCAGGTTATGTGTTCTTATGTGGAGACACAAGTGTTTCATGGTGCAGCAAGAAGCAAGCAACAGTGTCATTGTCTACCACTGAAGCGGAGTATAAAGCTTCTACACTCGCAGCTCAAGAGTGTATATGGCTTCGAAGACTCCTTGAAGATTTGTTCGAGCCTACAAACAAGCCGGTGACAATCTATGGAGATAATCAAAGTGCTATCAAGTTGGCTAACAATCCGGTGTTTCATGCAAGGACAAAACATATTGAGTTAGAGCATCACTTTATAAGGGAGAAGGTGCTTGATGGAACAATTGAAGTTTTGGAGGTTCGAAGTGAAGACAACGTTGCAGAAATATTCACTAAGGCATTACCAAAAGGTCAATTCGAGGTACTTCGTTCTAAGCTTGGGATGGCTGACAAAATCAAGTTTAAGGGGGAGTATTGAAATTAAACTTGATTTTGGATTCAACTTAATTATGGGTTTATAATCTAATTATCCATTATTGGTCTAAACCCAAAATTAAGCCCAAGTTCTAGAATGTCTCTAGAAATATCTTAAAGATCATCATCACCTCCTTTAAGTGTTCTAGAGAATTCTATTAGATAAATATCTAAGGATTAGTGTAGAATAATCTAGATAATTTTAACATAAAAATCTAGATATTATGTTAGAGAGTTCTAGAGATTAGAAGAAGATTTGTAGTTTTGGAGCCTATAAATAGCTCCCTCCTTTCCCATTTGTAAAACAAGTCGAGAAAGTGAAATAAAAGCTAAGTTAAAGAAAGAGTGTCATTCTTCATAAGTTCTTAATTTCTCTAAGAGTTTTCCAAGTCCTTCCATTTTCTCCTTCATACTTAGAGGGTCTTTTGGTTCTTTCAGCTCTCTTGGGTATTACGGTCTTGGGCTAGTGTTAAGCACTATCAGAGATTATTTCTCTACAAATATTAACAATGTTTCATTTATTTATGTTAATTTTACGACGACGAATTTAACGTGTAATTTACGATAATTTAAGTATCTCAACGAAGTTAGGATGAATCTTTCGTTACAATTGACTTTTGCGAATTCATATTCGTTATTAACTAGTTGTAAATGATCATTAACAACGATTTTAAAAGAAAAATAGATTATTGTCAATGTCTTATGAATGAAAACAAACGATATGTGACGAGTTGTAGAATCAGTCAAAACCTTCAGCTAGTTTTTTTAAATATCGAAACTAAATTGTTTACAAGTAATTTATATTCTCCACACTTATAATTAAGATTTCTTTTGGGATCTATGATCAATTTTGTTGGATTGATTCTTTTTCGTCACTAAGTATTACACGACTGTTGTAGATAGTAAAAATAAGTAAGTAAAGTTTTGATAAGCTTTTTGGCTTTTTAAAAGTTGAATAGCAATATCTATAGTTTTCCGAACTGATTGATCTAATGGAAAGAAAAAATATCATCTAAAAAGTAAAATGTTTAAAAAGGTCACCTCACTCATTTCTGAAGACCAAATACCTGATATTTTTTCGAATGGCAGTACTTCGAGATGATGATGCTCTATTGACCAACAAAATATTTGATAACAAAAGCGTAAAAAAAGAAGTAAAACTGTAAAGATATCAGAAAGCAAAGCCCTAGGATCCGGTTAAGCGAGGACCCACTGAAAGTAAATCCTAATCATAATATAAGAAATTAAACTAATATAATACGTGCTTGAGAGTGACGTATGTATAGTTTTTATTTTATGCACGAAAAACATTTCCATGCCAAAGGTGGGTCGAAGAAAACAAACAAAAAAGGAAATTGTGTTTTTTTCTTCTTTTTTTCGAAAGAGAGAGAGAGTCTGAAAAGACAAGACAAAACGTCAAATCGGATCTCTTTCTTATCATACGACTGCCAGTGCCTTCTTGTGTTGTCATCCTTTTTTCACTAATATTTTCCATTTTTCCGCAACCATAACACAAGCTAAAACCAATTTTTATATTACAATAAATAGATTGATAGATTTGGAAAAAATAAAGAGAACAGTTTCTCTCTTTCTTTTTTGTCAAAGCAAAATATGGAAAGCAAAGGAAATATATATCATCCCGCACGTGTGTTCTTGACTGACCTCAGAGCGTACCATTTGAACTTTTGAAGTATATTTCGTTCGAGAAGGAATTAACGGTCCATCCGATGGGAAAACCATCGTAACTATGGTAGAAACCATATAATTATCTGACATTTTCAATCTATTGAATTCCGACTTTTTATTTTTTAAAATCGTAAATCTATTAGGAGTGGAAACCATAAGTAATTATTATATAATTATTCTGCCTTCAATGATCAAGGAAACAGGGTTACAGTTTTTAGTTTTCTTGAACTTTCTTAGAATTGCTATTTTAATTGAAGTGGTTTATACAATGAATTAAAAAAAAATAGCAGAATTTGAATTTGGATTTAGATTGATGTTTTGTATCCTTTTCTTTTTGTTAAAGGAAAAAAGTTTAAATTAAATTTTGATAAGGCTTTCACAACCTCGTACAACCCAATTTTAAACGAAAACAACAGCCAGCTAGTACAATACCAGATATAAACCACTCTTGGTAGTGCAAAGAGAGACATAAACTCGACCCAAATCTGAAAACATAGATTAATGATGAAAGTGCAACCAAGGCAGAAAGCCAGCAACTGAACTCTACCTCAAGAATCTAGCTTTCGATTCAGCTTCAATAATGCTAGGCTCGAAACAAGATTTGCATCGCCTCGTATGCTATTATTGGATTCTCCGAACCGGAGGCGAAACAATGTATCAAAGATTAAGCTCTTTAAC
The DNA here is from genome assembly GCA_963922655.1 of Cardamine chenopodiifolia. Classification (NCBI taxonomy): domain Eukaryota; kingdom Viridiplantae; phylum Streptophyta; class Magnoliopsida; order Brassicales; family Brassicaceae; genus Cardamine; species Cardamine chenopodiifolia. Next base: position 16,225,996 of record OZ000463.1, read on the forward strand.
AAAAAAAAAATAATGTTTCAAAGGCATTTTTTTTGGTTAAAATATGTTTTAAAGACATTATTTAATTTAAAAATAACTAAGAAATATTATAGCGGCCAGACAGAATGACCTGATCAACCCGGCCGACACGCAGCCCCATGCCCTTCAACTCTCCTCTACCAATTCTTATATTTACATTATTTATTGTTATTATTACTTTTGCTTTTTAATGTGCATTGTTTTCTGCCTATTAATTTACATAATAAATTGATTAGTTCAAATTCTACCACGCTTTCTGAGTTTAAACATATACCACTTCGAACCAAAGTAGTGCTGGTCTTTCTGTTTTTTTTTTTCTGTTTTTCAAAGAGCCTTATTCTTTGATTAAAAAAATTGGAATACTTTTTACACAAATTAAGAAAATATTTGATTATATAAATCTACTCTTATTTACTATGACATTAAATATATTATACTGATTTGAATTTAAAGGATTTTAATTTTACATAGAAAGTAAATTACAAATTTTGTAAAAAAATTGCATTGAAAATACAAAATGATATTCTTTTTTAAACAACAATTCAACTCTATAATAATTCTTTTTGAGAGAAAAAGTAACTAACTAGGTAGGTCTTTAGTTCACGATTCATAAAAGCAATCAAAATATTTGTATATATTTCAGTTATATTATTTTAGTTTAAATATTTGCGCCAATTAATAACTCAAATGGAACAAAAACAAAGTAACGGAAAATGAAAAGAGTGATTAGGCGTCAATAATTTGACTAAACATAAACATAATATCATTTGCCACATTATATCATTTGACAAATTAACAATTCGACCTGTATATATATATATATATATATATATATATATATATCTGTAATATATTTCAGAGACATTAAATCCCTATTTAGCGAGTTACTTTCATTTTATTAATTCGTATACCGATACTAATTTTTAGTAGTCCGTATCAAAATTCTCTTTCAATAATCATGCTTAACTTTCTTTGACAAAAATAAAATAAACATGCTTAAATTAAGATTTTTAAGCATACATGGTTCTGAAATTAAGTTCATTTGTACGTACTTTGATGACATGTGTATTAAGTCGATTATTTTAATTGTTCGCATATTACCTCAGTACATCTATATATATAATCTTGAGTCCTAGATAAGCCGTTCAGACAAACTCTAAAAACTAAGATTTCAAAATTTTAATCCCGAAAACTGTTAACTTATTTTTCTGAATACTAATCTACCTGGCTCTTAAATTTTTTAACGAACAATAAAAAAACACAATACTTTTAAATGTTTTTCTACAATATTTTTTGTTAACGTTGAATAAACGATTTCAGTTAGACTTTCTTGCGGTTGATTAAATAATTAAAAAATAAATATTCCGAAACATAAATTTATGATTTTATCATAACTAAAGACCTTAATTGTTACATAGTCATATATCATCATATATGTACATGAATAGTGATTATGGTTGGGTTTTTTTCTTTTTTCTTTTTCTGTGTGTTGAATGCTTTTAAAACGATTTAAGTTTCACAGACCTATAGTGCCGCGTATTCTAAAAGCGATTTAAGTTTCATAGACCTATAGTGCCGCGTATTCTATAACATTGTTAAATTCATCTACAAAAGTTCATTATTTATAATCTTTTGACAGCATCACCATGTATATTAAATTCACCAACCGGTCTTTTTGTTTTTTTTTTCGTTCCAAGTTTTTGTTTAACTACAAACATTCAGAATCTATCAAATTTTTATCTCCTTTGTTATCTATAAATCAATGGTTAGGAAGCTAAAATTTCGTAGTCTATCGTCCTCGCAGCCTCGACCCTTAAAATCCATTAAGCAAATGTTTTAGATATCAAAAACTATATTAAGTTTTAAAAGACATCAACTTCAGGAGAATCAACATGGTGTACTGGTTAGACGTTCGCTTTTATTACTTTATGTGCCTAAGTTTTTGATGAAAAAAAACGAAAACTTTTCTTTTGTTACAAATAAGTTTTTTTTTCTTTGACAAAAGTGGTATGTTTATTGACTTTTCTATTATTTTGTAACGGAAATGGCCATTATCAATATTTAATTTGAAACGCACTTTAATTTATGTTCTTTGGCACTTTCTTAAAATACTTATTTATTGCATGAAAAACCCTCGTTTGATTAGCATTAGGTGATGCACGAACCCCATGTTATGGTTTTCTACATAAGATCATGGTGTTGATTGGGTTTCGCATATGTCGTGAACAAGGCCAAAAAGACAGTTGCCATGGATCTTTTTTCTTTACAACTAATCAAGTACGTGATTATGTATGCGACTAAGTGTTACGTGACACATGCGGTTAATTCGAGGTCTTACTAAGTCGGTAGCTTAATGATATCTAGTCATATTATTAAATACTTAATTAGTTTCTCTTTCTTTCTTTTTAACTTTTATATTCACAAAACTAATAATTTCCTCTCTCCCCCAAATTCGATTGCCCCCAAATGAATTCGGCCCGAACTTCTATGTTTTTCTCACTTGTTATCTTCATATTATAGGAACAAATGAAATCACTAATTTAACTCTAATTGCTGATTTGCTCTGACGACCAAAAAATATATATATACAAAACTCCAATTGCTCCTAGCTAGCCAATAGAAAAGAGCACACAAGTCGACATTAATCATTTAATTATTAAATTAATTCGAGACCCCCCGGTCCGCTCATTCAGATCTCTCTCTCTCTCTCTCTCTCTCTATATCTAAGATACAGACCATTATCTTTCAAAGACTATAATCTCTTTTTCCCTTTCCCTTTCCCTTCATTATCTTCTCCATGAGCTTAAAAGCTAGCTTGACCCTTCTTCACTTCGAAATTTTTATCTTTTAAGAAAAGAAAACACTAATTCTTTATCTTTTATAGCATAACAAAATCAAAGGGAAAAATATTTTTTGATTGTTCCTCTTAAAACCCTAATTTGTTTTCCGAAAAGAATCAAAGAACTAGATAAGGAGCCATGAGCAGTACTTTTGAAGAATCTCTAAAATCCCTGTCGTTGGATTACCTAAACCTCTTAATCAACGGTCAAGCTTTCTCCGACGTCACTTTCAGCGTTGAAGGCCGTCTAGTCCATGCTCACCGCTGCATCCTCGCCGCTCGAAGCCTCTTCTTCCGCAAATTCTTCTGCGGATCTGATCCTTCGCAGCAAACCGGAGCCGAACCGTCTAGTCAAACCGGGTCAGGAGCCAGAGCAGCTGCAGTGGCAGGAGTCATACCGGTTAACTCGGTCGGTTATGAAGTGTTCTTACTTTTACTTCAGTTCTTATACAGTGGTCAAGTCTCAATAGTGCCGCATAAGCACGAGCCAAGATCGAATTGTGGAGATAGAGGATGCTGGCACACGCATTGCACTGCAGCCGTCGATCTCTCTTTAGATATCTTAGCCGCCGCTCGTTACTTTGGCGTCGAGCAGCTCGCGTTGCTTACTCAGGTACGTCTCTTTAGGCTAATGATTCTTGTTCTTTAAATAACTGTAACAAACTGTAACGATTTGGTTTGGTCCGGTCGAATTGAATTTTGAAACCCTATTAATGGTAATATGAATGAGTTGTTCTTGACTTGATTTCATGTGCAACTGAGCTTAAATATAGCTTGCATTGCACGCACGGCAACCTCCTTTCCTGATTTAGGCGGCAATGGACTGATGTGTTGTGTTGCACACCGAGAAATTTCCTGAAAATATAAACTTTTTCATGGTTTTTTTTCAATATACTCCTAATTTAATATAAATTTATATCTGAAAATAGTAACTTTTAATAATAAATAGTGATTTTATTAGTAGCCAGAAAATTTGAGAAATTGCAGATTTTGCATAATTTCACTAATCAGATTTCTGCGATTCCGTGAGTGCATTAATTACAAATTTCAAATGATTTTTTTTTATCATTCCATAGGCTTTAAGTTTAGATAGTACATTTTCGCCATTTCATTTCGCTATTCTTTTCCTTTTTCATAATGTTGGGCTTTCACAAGGTTATAAATCACGAGCATACGTGTTTTTCTTTTGTTATATATAGTCTTGTCCCAGTTTCCTCCTTTGGGTTTGCATACAATTGAAAACCCTTGGTGAGACATGGGGTTTTTTTTTTTTTTGGTTTAAATAACATGGGTTTTTTTAGTACTCTTTTACAACGAACATGATTTTGATCTGAGGAAACTCAAGTGGTAGATACTAGATAGTGTCTTTAAATTCAACATCTTTTATATAAATCTAACTTCTTTTTTCTTCCTAGCAGAAACATTTGACAAGCATGGTGGAGAAAGCTTCCATTGAAGATGTGATGAAAGTGCTAATAGCTTCAAGAAAGCAAGACATGCATCAATTATGGACCACTTGCTCTTACCTAGTCGCCAAATCCGGTCTTCCACAAGAGATTCTAGCCAAACATCTCTCAGTCGACGTTGTAGCCAAGATTGAGGAGCTCCGTCTCAAATCTTCCTTGCCTCTTCGATCCCTAATGCCTCACCACCATGATCTAACTTCGGCTCTTGATCTCGAGGACCAGAAGATCAGGAGGATGAGACGAGCATTGGACTCCTCGGATGTCGAGCTCGTGAAGCTAATGGTGATGGGCGAAGGACTCAACCTAGATGAGTCCTTAGCTTTGATTTACGCGGTTGAGAACTGTAGTAGAGAGGTTGTGAAGGCACTTCTTGAACTTGGAGCAGCCGATGTGAACTATCCGGCGGGTCCCGCGGGGAAAACCGCTCTTCACCTCGCGGCCGAGATGGTCTCTCCGGACATGGTGGCTGTCTTACTCGACCACCATGCCGATCCAAACGTCCAGACAGTTGATGGTATAACTCCTCTTGACATCCTTAGAACCCTAACGTCGGATTTCTTGTTCAAGGGGGCTGTTCCTGGATTGACTCACATTGAGCCTAATAAGCTCAGGCTTTGTCTCGAGCTGGTCCAGTCCGCAGCATTGGTGATATCACGCGAAGAAGGGAGCAATAACAATAATGAGAATAACTCCGCTATCTACCCTAGGATGAAAGACGAACACACGAGCGGAAGTAGTTTGGATTCAAGATTGGTTTATCTGAATCTTGGTGGAACAAATCGTGATCTTGGGGACGACCCTAGCAACCAAAGAGAAGGAATGAGTCTGCATCATCATCCTGACCCATCAACGATGTATCATCATCATCACCACTATTTCTAGGTCTTTCTAGCCCTTCATCTTTTAATTAAGATCAAACATATTCAATATCTAATTAATTTGCTGTTACGGTCTCTTTCTCTCTTTGTATGACTATGCGAAGAAATTTACACGTTATTTCCATGAAGAGTGGAAAGAGATGGGAAGAAGAACACAAACAAAAGGGTCACATATATATATGTATATATATATATATATATATATTATTTTTCATCCGAAAAAGGTCACATATGTAAAGATCTTCAGTTATATATATGTTGACATATAGGCTTAATTAATATAAGCAGTAAGGCCATGCTGCATCCATAATTCATCCAAATTTAGTTGTTAGATTTACATTAGTAATTTTGTTTTCTTATTAAATAACTAATTTTACCCATCCACTGACCGTAGCATTCCCTTTTCTTTTGGGTGCTAGTGAAGGAAACTTGAAACAGAAATCTGTTGTTGTGCAAAGATAAAATGAACAGAAATACTTTTGGCCATGCTATAAAGTAATGGTTAATAAAAAGAAAAGAACCAAAGATAAAAGTAAAAACGAAAAAGCCAATATTTATGGAAGTGTCAATGTCATCTCTACAATGTTGACCTCAGAGCATACTAACGGTGGGCAAACGGATTTTGGGACAGAATTTTACTGAACGAAAATGGGACGAAAATTTAGAAATAACAAAAAATGTTCTATGTCCTATATAAAATTTAGGACGAAAACGAAATAGGACAGAACGAAACTTCTCAAAAAATAAATATAATAGACAAAAAAATTATCATTAAATGTGTTTATTTAATAATAAAAAATTTAAAATTTAAAAACAACCTAACATAAATTTTATATTCACAAAACACTAAAATTAAAATAACGAAAATAAATTCCGTCACTCTAAAATACTAATAAACTAAATAATTATCAAAAAAATAAAAATAAACCAAATAACTAATTTTAATATCTCTTCTCCTCATATCAATAATTTACTTGTTTACCGAGTTCTATACCTACAATATCAACAAAAATAAAAACCAATTAGAAAGAAACAAACACTTTTAAATATACAAAATATCAAAATATTTTGTGCCAATTGTGTCTGCAAGAAATCAAAAGAAGATGAATCGAATGGAAATAGGACTTTTTCTTACAGATCAAACCTATCGAGAACAGAACGAGAGATCGTAATGAGACATATGGATCTGCGAAGTAAGATTGAAAAAAAAGATTCCCATGTATTAATGGAGGCCTGGAAAATTCCGTTTCAGCGAAGAACAGAGAAAATTAATACAAATGAACTCGGATTCATTTGCAAAGAGACAGAAATGACGATCTTAAGACCACGCTAATATTTGGACTATCTAATTTTGGGAATCCAAATTCGTGATCACGACAAATTGAAAAAGAAAACGGTGTTTTTGAACATGATAACCCGTTGAATTCAAACATGTTTTGGTTCGTATCACATAAGTTCGGTATTATCCGAATTTATAATCCCCAGACCCAGCAACATCAACATCAACGGGGGAATTACGCAATAAGCCCAGTTTTATAGAAAGGACCAAGCCCGTTTGTTAGGAGTTTAAACACGTGTAACCAAATAGAAAATCTTATTCTCGTTGCCAAACAGACACACACTAAGGGAAAAGACCAAAAAACCAGACCATAATCACATAACGAAAGGACAATCTGCTTAAAACTGAATCTAACCTTACAAACTAAAGTTAAAAACATAAAAAATGAGAAACAAAAGTAAATGGAAGTGAGACTTTGATTACAAGCACATAATGCCTTTTGTCTCACTTTTTTCCAGACTATCTACCGCAACACAAAAAGACTTCAAAACTTAAGGGAACCATACCACCAACTCATCTCATTCCTCATCATCTTCGCTGTCTTTCTTCTTCTTCTTCTTCTTCTCCTTCTTTTTCTTCTTCTTCTCACTCTTCTCTGCTGCTGATTCATCTTCACCATCCACAGCAGCTGCATCATCCTCTGTGTCTTTGCTCTTCTTTTTCTTCTTCTTCTCAGATTTTTCCGACTTTGGTGATGCTAACTCTTCTTTATCCTCCTCCTTCTCCTTCTTCTTTTTCTTATCTTTCTTCTCAGACCCGACTTCTTCTTCTTTCTCTTCTCCTTTATCCTTCTTCTTCTTCGACTTCACCTTCTCTTCAGCCTCACATCCTTCAAACTCTTTGGTTTTAGATTTCTTGGTTGATACAGGAGCAGGGCTGTTACTGCTATCATCATGCTTACGCTTACGAGCTTCCCCGTTCTCAGCCTCAACCTTTATCTCCACAGCTGCATTATCAGGAGCAGCAGCAGTACCAGCAATCATAGCATCTCCACCGGCAGGCAAAATCACATTCCTGCTCCACTCTACAGGAGTTTTCTCATTCGGCTTCCCGTGCTTATCCAATTTCCCATCAGCAATAAGCTTCTTCTTCATAGAAGCCCTAGGTCCCAATCCCCATTTCCTCGGGTAAGTGTCTCTATCCATCACCACACGCTTGATCTTAGCCACCACACCGTGATCACAAGTAGCCATCACAGACGTCGTCATCTCAGCAATCCCAACAGCAATAGCCTCACCCTTAGTTGTCATCAGAACGACCTCAGTGCCAAGATCAATGTCATTCTCGAATCTCAACAGCCCAGGAATCATCAGCTTAGCACCATAACAGATAGCATTAACAGCGGAATCCTTGACAACGAGTCTCTTGTAGCTCGTCAATATCACCTCAAGAGGCATAATCACCCTCCTAAGATAAGACTCATCCCTGCTTTGGTCATACAACCATTGAGCATCCATCACATCATGCATTGTAACCATGTTATCATTCTCACCCAAAATCCCAGACCTAACTCTCCTAAGTTCCTGCATATGCCCACCAACACCAAGAAGCAAACCCAAATGAACACACATAGTCCTTATGTAAGTACCTGCTTCACAAGAAACCCAGAAAACAACCAAATGCCTATCTGCATCATACTCAAGCAGCTTGCTTTCATAGATTGTCCTAATCCTAAGCTGTCTCTTCACAGCAGAGATCAGAGGTGGCCTCTGAAACACAGCTCCAGTGAGCGATTCAAGAGCTCTAGCCACTTTAGCCACATCAGGAACAGCTGAGTGAAGCCTAGCTACACAAACGTACTCTTTACCAGCACCTTGCTGCGACTTTACGAGCCGTGTGGCTCGGTCGATGCAGACAATGAGATTCCCCGTGACTTTTGGGTCAAGAGTTCCACTGTGACCCGTTTTGTCGACCCGGAGGATACGCTTGATCCAAGCAACAACCTCATGGGAAGAAGGATTCGCAGGTTTGTCAAGGTTGATGACACCGTACCTGATATACTCTTGAAGAGGACGCTTCAGAGGAGAGTAACCGGAGTTGATTGGAGTGTAGTGACCGGTACGGACGTTGAGGAGGTTGTAGTTCTTGAGGAGTATGGGCCACTGAGAGGTGTCGGTGGCTGGAGTAAAACTCTGTGGCTTGATCATGTAGTCTTCGGTGTCGGCATCGTTCTCCGTCTTGCTGTGCTTCTTCTTCTCCGAGCGTGAGATTTCGACCTCCGTCATGGCTTCCGGCGGATTAGGGTTTTGAGAAATGGGGGAGGCGTAGGGTAGTAACAGAGGAGACAAGACTGATTGGTGATTTATAAGCTAGGGGTTTTTAGGGTTTTAGGGTGACAAGACAGTGATAACATTGGAAGCTTGAAGGTGTTCCCTTCTTGGGCTTAAATTGGGTTTTCGTTTGATAATGATTGGGCTTAATACATGTTTAATACCCAATTAAAGAAGGTCCATATAGTGGATAAATGGGTGTATTGTTGTTATCTTGTGAAGTAAAGAGACCAATTTAAAGACCTTTCATGGTTCAAAATACATTAAAGACTTTTCGTACTAGAGCAAAAATCGAAAACTTCACGAGTGAAAGTGAATTTGTTGTAACTAACGCCAATGCATAGCTAAATTACCAGATATTTTGAAGCCTCTTGGTTCAACTATCTTAATCAATTCCTACAAAATGCAAATTATGTCAAAATAATGGTGTAACTAACCGTATATCGTGGTTTTTTGTAATATACATTAGACAGAATTTTTCCCATCAATAAAACTTGAATAAAAAAAATAAAGTTATCTATAAAACAGTGTTATGTGTTTCAAAGTGTAGTGTAAAGTTAGATTGTCCGTCGTGATGTAATAGACGAACAGATATTTTCAACCAGATTTAGAAAGAAAATTTTACATTTTATGTCCATTTTCAAAACTAAATCTATTTCAAAATTCAAATGTTGTCTCATGCTATATACCGTTTTTAAAAAGATTATTAGGGTTCTCTACTTCTCTTCGAAACTACGGGTGTATTGGATCTTATGTTTTTTTAATTGTTTTTGGTCAGATTTATGTTTCGTCATGACTCACACAAATCAAAATAGCATGAGACATGAGTCATGAGGAAAGGAAAGGTTTATGCATATATAATATGATCGATTGATCGTTTATATTGATACAAGTCTATTATTGCTGATCTCATATTAAAACTAACTAGATAGTGGTCCGCTTTCGGCAGCGTGGGAAATGTCTGCTTAAATTTATCATTATTCATAAGTTTTATTTTTAGAAACTAATAATTATTTAAAAAATTTTGTTTAGATTTTTATTGGATTTTGGTTGCATAGATTTATTTATTTTGAATAGATTTGATTTTTTAATTTTAATTTAAAATCAAAATCGGATCAAATATTTTAATTTGTTAATATGAGTATAGATATATTAAGTAGTTTAAAAAATCATATCAAATATTTTAATTTGTTAATATTAAGTAATTTATTAATTACGAAATTAAAAATAATTATTATTCATAATTATTATATAAATTTATCGTAGATTCTGTTTGGATTTTATAAATTATTTACTAATAATGATTTAAAAGATTCAATTTGGATTTTAAATGAATTTTTTAAAATTAATTTAAAATTTTTGTTTATATTTATTAGGTGAGAGAAAATAATTTTTATTTTAAATAATTATTTCAAAGATTTTTATTTTATTAATTTAAATAAGTTTTTATTATTTAAAATAATTATTGGATTTTTTAATTAAAAATCAGTTTACAAATAATTTAATTAGAAAAAATAATTATTGGAGTTTATATGGAAACATTTTATACTTTTCGTTTATATTTATTAGGAGAGAGAGAAAATAAGTTTTCTTTTTTTGAAACCAATAATTTTATTTAAAAGATTCTGTTTGGATTTTAAAGAATATTTTAAAATTAATTTTAAATTTTCGTTTATATTTATTTGGAGAGATAAAATAAGTTTTATTTTTAGAAATGATTTTTTATTGGATTTTGGTTGCATAGATTTATTTATTTTGAATAGATTTTTTTTTTAAATTTTAATTTAAAATCAAAATCGGATCAAATATTTTAATTTTTTAATATGAGTATAGATATATTAAGTAGTTTAAAAAATCGTATCAAATATTTTAATTTGTTAATATTAAGTAATTTATTAATTACGAAATTAAAAATAATTATTATTCATAATTATTATATAATTTTATAGTAGATTATGTTTGGATTTTTAAATGAATTTTTTTTAATTAATTTAAAATTTTCGTTTATATTTATTAGGAGTGAGAAAATAAGTTTTATTTATTAATAAGTAATAAAAAGATTTTATTTTATATTAATTTAAATAAGTTTTTATTATTTAAAATAATTTTTGGATTTTTTATTCAAAAATCGTGTTACAAATAATTTAATTAGCAAATATAACTATTGGATTTTATATGGAAATATTTTATATTTTTTCGTTTATATTTATTAGGAGAGAGAGAAAATAAGTTTTATTTTTTCGAAACTAATAATTATTTAAAAGATTCTGTTTTGATTTTTAATGAAAATTTTAATAATTTAAACTTTTTGTTTATATTTATTTGGAGAGAGAAAATAAATTTTATTTTTAGAAACTCATAATTATTTAAAAGATTTTGTTTAGATTTTTATTGGATTTTGGTTGCATAGATTTATTTATTTTGAATAGATTTAATTTTTTAATTTTAATTTAAAATCAAAATCGGAATCAAATATTTTAATTTGTTAATATTAGTATAGATATATTAAGTAGTTTACAAAATCGTGTCAAATATTTTAATTTGTTAATATTAAGTAATTTATTAATTACGAAATTAATAATAATTATTATTCATAATTATTATATAAATTTATAGTAGATTCTGTTTGGATTTTTATTAATTAGTTATTAATAATTTTTTAAAAGATTATGTTTGGATTTTTAATGAATTTTTTAAAATTAATTTAAAATTTTCGTTTCAATTTATTAGGAGGGAGAAAATAGGAGGGAGGAACAGCAACCGGTGGAGGTGGACTCACCGTTGTTATTCTTCTTTTGTGTGAATATGTAACAGAGAAAGTGAGAAGAAGAGGAAAAGCGTGTCTTATTTATCTGTACAAGGTTATTAAATTAGTAGTAGTTGAATTATTTAGCTTGAAACATTCTAATAGGACACATGTTTCAAGTTCAAATTCTCTTTTGCATCCTTGTCAAAAATTTTTAGTTAATTGTTTATTGCTTTTAGATTTTAATAAATAATATTTAACTTATGTTTTGCTTCTTAAATATTATTTTTACTTCTCTTTCTATATATAAATTAAACTCTTATATAGATAATTGTTGATTTTTCTTCCACTTCTCTCTAATTGTTGATTTTTTCCTTCACATAGAACTATACATTTAAATTTAGATAAATAAATATGTTTTTAATAAAAGTATAAGATAATATATTTCATATGACTTCCTTTCTCACCAATATTTAAGATTAATTTAAAATATAAAATATTGAAAATTATGAAATTACTTGTATATCTTGGACAATCAACAGGAATTCCAAGCTGAATGCTTTGATCTCACTACTCAAGTTTTAGAGAGCTGCCCCGTTAATTCTGCCAAAAAACTACGAAGAATGGCGTGCCAGAGAAAATGCGTGCATCGATAAGAACATCTACGCATTAAGCTCAAACATCGAACGTCCTCTTTACTACACAACACACAAGATGTTTTTGTGGGTACTTTGAGATGTTTTTTGTGGGTACTTGGAGATGTTTTCCGATAATTGGAGTAAGACCGGGGTTAAGGTTATTAAAAATGTTCTCTTTATCTACTATGCTAGCACCGGTTTTATGTGGTTCAACGCCACCGTGAATAAGTAGACTGTAGTGAAGGGCTTGAGCTTTTTCAACACAGCTGAAACAGCTGCATTGGCTGAGTTTAATGGAAACCGACAAACTTCTATGCAAGTTTATATTACTAAAGAAGACTACAAAAGGATTTCACGGACTTGCTGAACCCTCTCATGTACTTTCGCACCGTACCCCGTGGTTTACGCTTACACCATTCCTTCACTATTTCAGGTTAACAACCTAGACCATGTTATGTTCTTGTCATTGTCTGTCTTTTCACTCAGATTATCAAATAAGACTGCTCTGTTCTTTTCATTCCTTTGTATTTTCAGGTTAGTTTTTGCCCTTGTCTTGATTAATGTTTCTAGTTTCGACAGAGATGATTTGTGACAGAGATAGGAATATAGAATATGATCATAAACATCATATTATCACCAACTCACCAATTATAAAAAGCTATACAGTAAAAAATTACAGAACTAAGACATATTATTCACCTAAATATCCACAATTTAAAACAAGTTTCTTAAACATATAATATAATGAGATGGATCTTCAAAAGTTATAATTAGCAAACCCTTGAGATGCATTAGAAAACGTGAGCGGCACATTTCGAACGTAAGCCCACATGACCTCTCTTGTTTAGTCCATACAGGTTATAGTATACTATGAAACAATATCAGAGAGAAAATCTGTGCTGTCTTGTTGCTTCTTCCTCCTACGAGCTTCATCAAGCTTACTAGAATGGGTTCCAAGCACTTCGGTGATGGCTTTTGGCAACCAGAAGCCAGGCCGCTCAAGAAATGGCGCCCGGTCTATAACCAATGGTTCTCTCAAGGTTACATCAATCCCCTGATAAGTCCACAATGCTAGTGTTGCTTCACCTTTGAGACCAAGCGAAAACCAGCCAAGACCAGCCACTGAAATGTCGATGCTTTTCACCTCCCAACTACTTCCCGACACCTGAATCTCCTTCTCTTCCCAGTTTCCCAATTCAGACGCTCTGTTCTCTCCAATTGGTGGCTATATATAGAAAAGAAATGGGTTTCCGTTACATTATGATGTTGTGGAAATGAGGAAATGCGTGAGAAACAAGCTTTACTTACCTGCAGGCGTAAACCGGAATGGCCCTTGAATATTTCTTCGGCGTTCTCTGTTTTTCCTAGATGCAATGAAACACTATGCGATGCCCATATTGTAATGTAAATTGTTTCAACCGAAGCAGAAACAAGGTCTAGCCTGACCAGGCCACCAATGTGAACAGACTGTCCTGCCTGCAAATAAAAGATTCAACAGAATCAGCTAAATTCTTGGAATAAGAAATCATAATCGATACTATACCTTAATGCTCATAACTGAGAGCTTACCTTAACTCTATAAGTCCGAGGTTGAAGCTCCTTCCTTATCTCTACCATTTTCCGCTCCTCTGAATTCAGTCTCAGGGACATAAGGTAGGGATGCAAAAGGCCGGGAGTGTCATACATCTTCGCCTTTGCAGACAATATTCCACCAATTCTCAATATTCCAAGAGTTGTTCCAGGAACCGGAGCTTCTGTGAGCCTTGTGACCTTTGCACCATCTTTCTTGGAGAAGGCATTAATCAAAGTAGATTTCCCCGCATTCTGAGCTCCAATAACCCAGACATTTCCTCTTGGACCAGCCAGTTCTTTAATGTAAGCTAACAGATTCTTAACACCGAGATCTTTGCGAGCACTAACCATATAAACCCCACTTAGCTTAGGAGCTCCGCCAGCCTTGGCACGGTGACGCACCCATCGGTCTAACCGAGCTGGTGAAATCTGTGTCGGGAGTAAGTCTACTTTTGTTGCAACAAGCACAAGTTTTGGGAGGTTTTTGCTGCCCTTAGGATCATTTTCAGCTTTCTGAAGCACCTTAAACAGAGACTTGGCTGCTCGTTTGGGAAACGAACCATCAAAGTCGACACAATCAACAACCATGACTACAACCGTAGTGCTGGAATTACTCATTGGTTTTATCAGTCTAGTTGAGATCAACCTATCGAAATCGAAATCGGGTAAGAGGTTCTCTGCAGCCTGATTCTTAACTTGGCCATAATTCCTCAGAGAATGACAACGAGCACACACCGTCACATCATCATAATTGTCTTTCTTTGCCTCCTCTCTAGCTATCTTCTTCCTCTCTGTTTTCGAAACCCGTTTCTTCTTCTCCCTCTCTTCTGTGACATTACCATATCCAACACCAGCTGGAGCAAAACCATCCAATTCAATATCATTCACTTTCTCCTTGTCTTCCCACTCATCTGATTCCCAGTCAAACTCACTCTCACTTTCAGAGTTGCTACCTTCTATTGCATTGTTGACCTCATCATCCATTTCATGATCTTCCTCATCATCATCTTCCCTCTCCTCCTCCTCCTCATAATCATCATCAAACATTTCAAACCCATCAAGCTCATCATCTTCCTCCTCTTCATCATCTTCCAAATTCTTTGCAGTGACCTTTCTCTTCTGATAATATCCGGGTAAATCTGGATCATTGTCCTGCATAAAAATCCCACAACCTGGACAAATAAGCTTCCCATATTCCTCATCTTCATCTCTTCCTTCGCTCATGATAAGATTCTTCGTTTTTTTCGGAAAAATTGTCCCTTTAACTCTCTCAACGCTTTGAACAACTTGTTCTTTCTTCACAGCTAAACAGAGAACCGAAACTAAACATTTCTTCTTCTTCTCATCAATCAACCCTAGTGAAAAATTGAGTTCTTTCTTAGATATCCATTATGAGTACGAGAAAATTTATTTCGAATTTCAACAAAAAGGAAAAAAACTTACCTGAGAAAAATGGAACTTCGGGTCTAGGTATCAACCGGCTAACGCTGAAGCTTCCATCTGCAAGCTTTGGCTTTACTCTACAAATCGTCACTGCACTTGAAATCAAAACCACCATTTCTTTGGCGTGTCACTACTGAATTGGGATGAATCGCGCCGAAAATTTGCCGGGATAAGCAACTCCGTCGATAGGATTAGTCAGAGAGTATTAAAACGCAGCGTATTGGGCTCTAAGCCGACTTCAATCCTTCACTCTCAACTCTAAAGTCTAAACCCTACTGATAACTACGTAAAACAGATATATAATTAATTGAACTTATCAAATGTTCGTATAATATATCAAATTCGGTTTTGTTGATCTCTCCCTGTGTTTATGTGACTGGCTTTACGAAAATGAAGGAGAGTTACGTGGAAGACATTAGAGACTCAAATTTTAAACCAGAGTCTTAAGGATAAGGTTGTGGAGACAGGACACCATCACACGGACAAAGAAACGAGCTTAAACCCCATTTGATATTTAGTCGGAGCTCTTGCGAAATCAAAATGGCGGCAAAGTTTACAGGCAGAAGCTGCTCATGGCGACGCTTTTACAGGAAGAGAACATCATATTGATTCCTGCTCTTCTCTGTTCGAGCCTCTCATTCCATGGATGACATGGACACCGTTTACTAGCAATTAGGTCTGTCTCTGCTGAGGTTTTAGGTTAAGATAGATTGTAAATTTGGAACTGGGTTTTAGGAGTTTGTTCTTTATTCTGATAAAGTTGGGAGCTTTATGATTTTGAAAGGTTTTGTTTTGTGTTTTTGTTTTCTTTGGTGTGGCATTTTTGTGTAAAATGTTGTTTGAAATTTGTCTCAGGATTGTTTTCACTAAAGAAGAAGATTAAAGGTGTTGTTCTTAAGGCTGAGATGTTAGCACCAAATGCTCTTGAGCTTGAAGAAGAGCAATGGATAAAGCAAGAAGAAACAATGAGTTACTATGATTTATGGGATGATCCAGTCAAATCCGATGAGTTTCTTCTCAGATCAGCTGATCGTGAGAAAGCAGTTGATATCCTCAAAGACCTCAAATACAAGGTTCTTTTTGTTTGCTCAAAACAAATCTTCTTCTTTTGTTTTTTGTTGCGAGAAATTTAGTTATGAATGTGTTTGTTAATTAGGCTGAAGAAGCTAAGCTAATCTTACAACTAGGTGAGATGGATGCTATAGATTACAGTCTCTTTGAGCAAGCTTACGATTCATCGCTCGATGTAAGTAGATCTTTGCATCAGTATGTGATGTCCACGCTTCTTAGGGATCAATATGATGCTGAAGGCGCTTGTATGATTATCAAATCTGGATCTCAAGACACAAAATCTCAGGTCAATTTGATCATTCTCAAGACGCTCACAGTTTCCAATTCTTTGCTTGTATCTTAGTTTCTATATGTTCTTATATTTTGAGGATCTGTAGATATGGACAGAGAAAGTTGTAAGCATGCACACCAAATGGGCAGAGAAGCTAGGCCAAAACGCGAGGGTGGCTGAGAAATGTAGCTTCTTGAGCAATAAAAATGGCATAAATTCAGCCACAATAGAGTTTGAATTTGAGTTTGCTTCCGGTTATCTCTTAGGTGAGCGAGGCGTGCACCGCCTTATCACAATTCCACTTCTAATGAGGTATATACATTATAAGATAGAAACTCCTCTTTCTCATTATTAGTCACTTTCTTGTCCATTTTTTTACCTCAGGTAGAGAATTAAAAGTTGTTTGCTTTGTGCTAGTTATGCTCAGCGACTGTTGATGTCATACCGTTATTCTTGAGAGCATCTCCTGATTTTGAAGTGAAGGACGAGGATTTCATAGCTGAGCATTTGGTTTGTATTCAACATATTCCGAGTGGAATAACTGTAGAAGCTTCAGGTATTCTCGAGTTGATTATACTTTAGTTTACTGTAGTTTATGCAAGACTGTATTATAGGACTCTTGATGCAGGAAAAAAAAACCGGTTTGCAAATAGAATCAAAGGTCTAAACTGATTAAAGGCAAAGCTGATTGTGATAGCAAAAGAGCAAAAGATTTCAGATGTAAATAAAATCAACAGCAAGAACATTGTAGAACCATGGAAATTTGAAGAAACTAGAAGATATGTGTCTAAGGGTCACAAGATGGTGGTTGACTTCAAAACCGGTTTAGAGATTCTGGACTTGAAATCGGTTTTGGATGGGAACATATGACCACTTCTTGGAGCTAATATTGGCATGAGAAGATCAAGTGATGCGATATTGTCTGAAATAATTGGTACTTTTTTTTTTTTGTATCCAAAGCAACAAATGAATGCTTATGTATAGTATAGCAGTCTATAATATTAAGAATAATCTCTGATTCTAACAAATATCAAAGGCACTATAACTAAAGATTATAATGCCCTTGTGGAGGAAAAGATCCGAAGATATCGCATCATTTAGTCACTTCTTTAGAACTTGCAACTTTTTCATACTAGTCTTTTCGTATTCTTCTCTTCTTGATCCTCGTCTGGAAGTTTATATCTGGTCGATTTAGGTGTCCTTTGATGATATATCCATTAGTTGACTCCGTCGTGTCCTTGAAGAGGCTGGAGCTTTTCAGGTCAAGGTCACCAATCCTATCTAGTAAAAATAATAATTATTATGGTTTGGCAGAAAATTGTCTATGTATGTAGATATGGTAGAGTTTGGCAAACTTTAATTATCCAAGATTAGTAAATCTAAATTACTTCACGTTGCCATCAGACCAAAACTAAATTAGTTCACGTTACCAGAGACAGCTTATTTCGTCAGTTTGCACTAAATTTTAATGCAATTTTTCTCACCTTCTTTTCATCAATAGATTGAAAGCTCGTGGACTTCGTCTTTAATGGTGAATAAAACTCAATTTCTTTTTTTACTAAATTTTTTTACGGACATTTAAATTAATATGATTATCAGCCATATTAAAATTTTAGCCAATTTTAGATAATATCTAGATTTTGCAATATTTGAATTACTGAAATAAATTTAAAAGTTTCTAATAGTATTGATTTTTTGTGTGTATATTTTTCGTGCTTTTGCCCTTTGTTGCTGTAATTTTATTAGATTTATTTACCTAGTATTTTTATAGAAAAAAATATATATATTTCGATGAGAATCCTTTCAAACTCTTATTCAGTTTCAAGTTCGTCTCCCTCCCTCAACCTCTATATGGATTCATAGTGTATATATCTCCTTCTATACCCTGACATTTTCCTGCTGCATTCTCGCATGGCGGGTCTGTTATACTCTTCATCCTCGAAACCCACTGTGCCTTCTTCAACATCATCATCATCATATTCCGCGCGTCTTTTCTTGCTCGTGACCCTTCTTCCTCTCTCCCTCGCATGTTTTGCCTTTGTTCTTCAATGGCGAGGCGGACTTGACGATCCAGTTACGCATTGGTCTACGAATCATCATGAGTTCCCTGGAATGGCTACAGTCCAAGAGAGACAGCCCTTGCGTCGTTCAGGTTCTGATTCGGGTTGCGTTGATCTTCTAGGTCAGAGTCGTGCCCCTTCGTTTCCCTATTTCCGGGATTGGAAATTTGATTACGTCTCGGATCTGAAACCTAGGGTGCGACCTTTGTGATCCAATTTGGTATTCCTGATTTGATTTGTTCATATCTTTGATTGGCATATATTATTGATCCTTGTTATGTGGTTCATTGTGATGGATCCAATGTTGATTTGCTGCAATTGTGTGCCGTTATAAGGAGTCAATTACAAGGAAAAAAAAATTGTTTTAATGTAAATTTTGTGATTCTTCAGTTCTAAAGGGTTGACATATTCTGAGTTTGAGCCTAATTTGTAATCCTTATCTAGTTGCATCAATGTTGTTTATGAATCGTTCAGCTTGACTTTGCTAAATCTCCAGTACTCGTCTATGGCCTAAGATTTTACTTGTGTCTTGCGGGAAAACTTTAGATGTATAATCAGCTTTATGAAATGCTGAAAAGATTCTGACTTTCTGCAAATTTGTGTTTCATTTTGCGATTTTTAATGATAGATATGCATTACATCAAGCACTTCCGCTGGCTTAGAGCAAACATTACCGTGGATTTTCTTTCACAAAGTTATTGGAGTTTCAACGTTTTATCTATTTGTTGAGGGGAAGGCTGCATCCCCAAATGTATCTCGAGTTTTGGAGACCATCCCTGTAAGCTCTGGGGCTTTTGCCTGATCCGTTGATTTGCTTTTCTCTAACCGTGTTTCCTTTTCATCTCTTCTTATTGCCAATGCGATTTATTTTGCAGGGTGTAAAAGTTATACACCGGACGAAAGAATTAGAAGAACAGCAGGCTAAAAGGTATTTCTAGTCTGTATCTTTGCAGCTTTCTTCTTGATGAAATGTTGTTACATCGAGTATAGAGAAGTTCTCATTATGTGGGGTTGAGCAGTCTAGAAAAATGGAGGGTCTGGCTTTCATTGTGACGGTAGTGTCACTTCCTATAAAACTTGGGATTCAGTTCCCTTAGTTTTAGATCTATAAATCCACTAATGTGATATTTCATTTTCTGTTGGTTTACAGCCGGATATGGAATGAGACTTGGTTGTCGAGCTTCTTTTACAAACCGTGTAACTATGAGTTATTCGTGAAGCAGTCATTGAACATGGAAATGGCAATCACCATGGCTCAGGTATCTGTACATTTTCTATAGGTAAATACAATATGTGAGAATAGTCACTAGATAAAGAAAAAAAATGCCAACTGTCTCTCACGCCACATTGATCTGTTATGTGGTGGATTTAGGACGCTGGTATGGAGTGGATAATTCATCTTGACACCGACGAGCTTATACATCCTTCTGGAACTCATGAATATTCTTTACGGAAATTGCTGGGAAATATTACTGCAAACGTGGATATAGTTGTCTTTCCAAATTATGTGAGTCTTGCAACCTCTTCATTTTCATTTTTATACTGAAATTGCTTCTTCTGGCTTTATCAGCATTGTCTTTGTCTCAGGAGAGCAGCGTTGAGAGAGATGATATCAAGGAACCTTTCACTGAGGTACAGAAATGATCATCTTATGTGTTTACTTGCTTCTTCCTTACCACTTGTAGCTATCTTGCCCCCATGAGAAACTGATTACATGATTTTTGTCCCACCATGGCTACATGATTATCTTTATGGATCTAAAGCTACATTCTTTTGTTGCACTTTCATTATTGTAGGTATCAATGTTCAAGAAGAATTTTGACCATCTTCCGAGAGAGGTTTACTTTGGAAGCTATAAAGAGGCCACTCGTGGAAATCCAAACTACTTTCTAACCTATGGAAATGGTAAAGCTGCTGCCCGTGTACAGGATCATCTTCGTCCCAATGGTGCTCATCGATGGCATAGCTACAGAAAGAGTCCAACGTATGCTCTTTTCTCATTGGCTTACAAAACTTGTACCAGGCATTGCTTTCCCCTGCATCTAAAATGTTAGATATTAGTGCGGTTTATTCAATAGAATATTTTTTTGCATGTTTTTGCTTTGTAATGGGACATGGACGTGCCTGAACTTGTTGATTTCAATCGTTTAGGATGCTGACTATCTTGTGGTTGGTACGTGGCATCTTTTTGACAGAGAGGTCAAACTAGTAGAAGCTGCTGTGCTGCATTACACTTATCCCAGATTTTCAGATCTTAGTTCAAGACGTGATCGTTGTGGCTGTAAGCCCACGAAAGTGGATGTCAAGAGATGTTTCATGCTGGAGTTTGACAGAGCTGTGAGTGGAGATTTATATTTTTGTCCTTTCTATTTCCTGCATATTATCCTGAAATATCTCTTGGCCATCACATGCAGGCATTTATTATTGCTTCAACCGCGAGTTCAGAGGAAATGCTGCTATGGTATCAATATTGATTTAAATATGATCAGTGCTCTTCATTCCATTCTTCCTTGCTGCAATCTAACAAGCTTCACTAATACAGGTACAGAGAGCATGTTGTGTGGGCAGATGCAAAATTGAAGCTGAAGCTGCTTAGGAAGGGAATTCTGACCCGCATTTATGCCCCAATGGTTAGTTACTAGAAACCACCAAACCATGTTCTTTGTTTGACATGATCAATCAATGTTTGGTTTTCCGCAAGCTATCATATCTTACAGGTTATAATCCAAGAGCTAAGAGAAGCAGGTGTTTTCAGTTCCGTGGTAACCAAAGCTCACATGTTTTTCTCGAACAACGCTTCAACTGCTGATTCGATATTAAGCATTACCCGAGAATCATCTCAGGCAACAGGTAGGAGGAGGGTATTGGAATTCGATCTTGATCTTGATGGTGAATCTCAAGCATCAGCGGTACCACCACAGTCGCCTCCAGGCTTGGAGGCAACCCAGATGGAACCATTATCTGAAATCTGAAAAGTGTTTACAAAGAGTGGGATTTTTAGGATGATATAGTTTTTGAAGCTGAGCTCTGGTGTACATTTAGGAAAGTGTTCGACTAGGTTATACATTACATACAGATGATTCTACAGGAATATCATATAGCAGGCTTCTATTGTCTGTACAATGGATCATGTTGATTGTATTACTTCAAATACAAATTCATTGCCTTTTTGATCTGACTATTGGCTTTCTTTTGTGTTCTTTTTTCTTCATATGAAAGATGGATCTTCAACGTTACACATTGTGTTTCCCATTCCTTTAGCTCTGTTTTTATAGGTACATATCGATGAGCTGTGTTCCAAAACTCCTGTTATCAATTATCATCTTATCTCTACTTCCATTTTCAGATTTGTGGTTATCATCGTATCTCTTGTAAATCTGTTATGACATATTTTTAGTGTCATTAGAGAGAATGATGTTTCGGAGTTTTTAGAAAAACACAGAGTCATTTGAGATTAGCTACTGTTGAATAAAATATCATTAGCTTATACATGTTGGATCTCGCCAATTTATACGTATGACTTACTCTTACGACATTATTTATACTTTTTCTTAACTTCTTTCTTACACTTAGAAATAAAGATATTAGTAATTGACTAATTTCACCTAAACTAAAAAGACTTTCCCACAAAAAACCTTTTGGCTTTTTGCGAGAATTCCGATTTCTATAGGGATGAAATCGAAAATTCTTTAAAGTATTGATATGGTGTCGTATTGGTGCGAAGTGGCAAGTCCTAATTGAATGCTACAGACTTGAGCTTCAGCGAAAAGTTGAGGAAGCAAATCCAGAGGCGGGGAACCAAAATAGCCAACGGATCCGCCATGACAGCTCGTAAGAGAACTTCTTCAGTAACTAATTCAGCGAAACTAGCTCAATCTGAACCTTCTCCGGCGCCAACGGGGCAGAAGACTACTGTTTCCGGAGAGGATTTCCGTCTCGCGCCGCCGAAGTTGGGCGTGATCTTCGTGATCTCTTCGCTTCTATGCTCGCTATATCTCTACCTTCTCTGTTTCCATTATAATGTTGATAATGAGCTCAAGCGTCCGATTCTCATTAACGCTGGGCTTAGCTTAGTGGGGTTCTTTGTTACACTCAAATTGATTCCTGTAGCTGCTAGATACGTTCTAAGGCGTAACATGTTTGGTTTTGATATCAACAAAAGAGGCACGCCTCAAGGAGAAGTTAAAGTGTTAGTATTAGTGTTCATCGTTTTCTCTTGAAATGGATGTCTCTTAGATTTGATATTGTTGAGGGAGAAAAAGTATGAGGTTGTCTCTTTTTATGATTGATGTTCTATGGATGTTTAGGCTTCATTTGATCTCTGAGACATCTGACTTCTGCTTGTATGGTCAGCTTAAAGTGTTTTGATGTGCTTATTTTCTGCAATCTTGTTTCTTTGCAGGCCTGAGTCATTGGGAATTGTTGTCGGTATTGTCTTCTTGATCGTGGCGATAATATTTCAATTCTTTCATTTCACAGAAGATTCGGTGGTAAGTGTGCTGATCTCATAAGCTCAAGCTTGATCATTCATTTATTTTGGCTGAATGAGTTATTGTTTATGCAAATCTCATGTGATACTTCTCCTTTGACAATGTTCCCTTTTTTTGGGTTCTATTTCTTATGTGTTAAACTCAGCTGTTGTTATGTCAAATGTAATTATTTTGTGGCTCGACGGATGTGAACTATGAACTTGGTAGCTCTTGGCTCATTTACTGCTTTGAAATCATTTCATTAATCTGGCTAAATAACTCGTTGCAGTGGCTTGTGGAGTACAATGCAGCACTGGCATCTATTTGCTTCATGATTTTGCTTGGATTTGTAGATGACGTCCTTGATGTGCCTTGGAGAGTGTAGGTGCAGTTCTTATTTTGTTGGGTTGAAATTCATGCGTTAGTTTCGATTCACCTATTAATTCTTGTCAATTTGCAGGAAACTTCTCCTGCCATCTTTTGCAACCCTTCCACTACTGATGGCTTATGCTGGACATACAACTATTGTCATACCGAAACCTCTAGTTACTTATGTTGGCTTGGAAGTGCTTGACCTAGGTACAATTCTTCTTGTATGTAGTGTTACACCATCAATAGCTACATTCAAATTGACTTCTTTAATTGTATTTTTACCTTGGCAGGACGGATATATAAGTTATATATGGCGCTACTGGCTGTCTTTTGCACAAATTCAATAAACATTCATGCTGGTCTGAATGGCCTTGAAATCGGTCAAACCGTAGTCATTGCAGCTGCTGTAAGTTTTGCAGTCAAAATGTGTCGGAATTCTTCATTCTTTTGTCCCAATTTTTCTCCTGTTGGTTTCTCTTAAGGATATGATGTATCTCAGTTACTTGTAGATCCTGATACACAACGTTATGCAAATCGGAGCGTCTGTTGACACTGAGTATCATCAAGCTCATGTCTTCTCAATATATCTTACTCAGCCATTGATGGCAACATCCTTGGCAATGCTTGCCTACAATTGGTAATACTTTCAACTTTCAAGTCCTTTTCTCTTAAATCTATCAGGTAAACAAGCAACACAGGATGTTTTCTCTAAACCACAGTCATGTCCTCTCTTTGATGTTGTTAGGTACCCTTCTGCAGTTTTTGTTGGAGACACTTACACAGTCTTTGCCGGAATGACTATGGCAGTTGTTGGTATTCTCGGTCACTTCAGGTGTACTTCCAGCCATACCCTTTGGCATTCTCGGTCACTTCAGATTAATCATTTGCAGTTTTGCATTTAACGAAAGTGTGAAGCCCGTAACTAACTAATTCCTTGGTATTCGCTTTTGCAGTGAAACCCTGTTAATCTTTTTTCTTCCTCAAGTGTTGAACTTTCTATTGTCGCTTCCACAGGTTTGATCGCCTTCTCCATCTCACACTTTCTATTACTTTTCAATTTCAAGTCAAAGCATCTAACTTGCTATAAGGTAACTCTTCAGCTTGCTGGCATTGTGAAATGTCCACGGCATCGACTCCCAAAGTAAGCTAATTTTTTAATTTTTACATAACAAGTAAGGCCAAGAACACATGACTCTTTTTTCCTCTCTCTGTTGAACCAGGTTTGATCCTAGTACAGGACTATTAACGGGAACAAAAGATGGGACACTGGTCAATGTCTACTTGAGGATTTTTGGTAGGAAATCAGAAAAGTCTCTTTGTATTCATCTCCTTGTTTTCCAGGTAAACTCGTTTATGACCATATCATCTCTAAATACAAGTTGGCTTATTGTGACTTGTGAAAGAGCAATCACAAAATTTGGTGTTTTTGTATGTTGTACTGCAGGGTCTAGCATGCGCCTTGTGTTTCATGCTTCGGCATTTTCTTGCTGGGTGGTACAAATAAATCTCTGAATAGTTTAAAGTTTTAAACGGTTCCTCGTTTCATCTCTCTGCCTTGACAAAATCACACATACAGAACTTGTTTTGTTTGATGTCCAATCTATTAGTATCATGGTTTTACTTCACCTACAAAGAGAGTTTCCATCCTTCAAAAATACTTCTTTTTTTTTTTGATAATAATATGAATATATATTATCAAAATGAAAACGATATCAAGGCGACTGAATCTCAGCAATATCAACCCATATATATATATATATATTGTAGCATTTTTCATCTAATTTATAAATCGAATGAATCGGCGATTCAAGACAAATAATGAATGAATCAAAACCATCTGTCTTGGAATGTTGTTGCACACTAATCACACATTCATTTCAGCGAGAAGGATTCGTACACTGTTCACAAAACTAACTAAAAGTTAATTAAATTTCTTCCGACTTGATAAGAAATTTAGCTCAAAAGAATTTTGTTTTCCTTGATGTCAAAAAAAAAGAAAGAATATTTTTTCCCTAGCTATGTGAATCTAAGATATCAGTCTAAGATATCATGCAGCTTTTTTAGAACTTTGATGAACAAGATCTTTTGTAAATTAAAATCCTACAATATACTTTTCTCCCACTATAGGCTACATAGCATAGCATAGAATAAAGTGTGCATTTTCTTTTTTTGAACAAAAGAGAAAGTGACAGATTAGATTAGTGTCGTAGGACGCATAATATATAAAATAAAAATAGAGCGGTCGTAAAAAGAAACCCTGTTATAGCATGCCATGTGTCAAAATATAAGAAGCGATGTATGTTAAAAAGATCTTGCCTTTTGCCGAAAATATCCTCAAATAACCAAAAGTGGCTACCTCTTCTCTTTCTCTTTCGATCAAAACCACAGCTCTGAGTCTGAACCATTTCTTCTCCCACCCGGCCATTTCATTTCACGCGATCTGATTTTATCTTGGATTTTTGAAAAGGTAATGCTCAGTTTTCGATTTTGAGCTAATTGACTATCTCCTTCGATTCAGGAGATCGATATTTTGAATTGACGATGATGTTTGTGGGTAAAACTAGGAGCTGCAGAAATGGGAAGGGGAAAGATCGCGATTAAGAGGATCAATAACTCCACGAGCCGTCAGGTTACGTTCTCCAAGCGTAGAAATGGATTGTTGAAGAAAGCAAAGGAGCTTGCGATTCTGTGCGATGCAGAGGTTGGTGTTATCATCTTCTCCAGTACTGGCAGGCTCTACGATTTCTCCAGCTCCAGGTACCTTCTCTTTTTCTCTTTTGGTTGACTTTTGGTTATAGTTGGTCCATGTGATTGATGAGGGAAATCGATCTCTTGTTTATTGTTATCTTGAAATTCAATTGGTGATAATTCATCTAGCCATTTCTATAAACATCAACTTCGTCTGACAATGGCCGAAATCGAAACCACTTGGTTCATTAACTATATGAAAAATCAAAATCCTATATTCATATATTATAGGTTTTGTTAGGGAATATGAAGAGTATGCTTGCTGGGTTTATATGTATGTTTCTATGTTGTTCGAGATAGAGGAATATATAACTCGACAGGACTAGGAAGATGGAGTTTTTGTTTGTGTGGACCGTAGATTGTGAGTGATTTTTAAGTGTTTTCCGAAACATACTAAATTTGGTAGAAACTTTTTGATAAGGGGAAAGTGGTCAGTGATTGAAGAAACTTTATCTCTCTTGCTCAGTAAGTCATTAGCCACTTTTTTTATTGTCTTCTTGGTTTGGTTAAGAGGTTTTTGAAAGAATCGTCTCTTTTTACTATTCCTTTTCTTTATTGGCTGCTAGTTGGTGGGGTTGATGTACCTAAAATTAGCTGCAGTGGAAGAATCATTTCTTATTTCGTTGTCATCCATAATCAAGTTTTGCTATTTAATTATTCAACTTGGTCATTGTTTAATGCTATATAGGAGTATAGTCTTTCTTTTTGGAAACATTTTGCGAATTGTTAGAAAATCATTATATCATCAGTCCCTTCTGAGTTTCTACTTTAGGAGTATCATTTTATGCCTACATAATTATCTATTAAAAAAGGTTGAATAAGATCTGGTTCATAGATCTGTTTTGAGAAAGAGAAAGTTTCTATCGTTTTGTGTAGCGCTTTTGGTGTTTCCTCTTTTGTTTCTAGAACTGGGACTCTGCAGCTAAATCAAAGAAAAGAGTTTGTAGCATCCATCAGAAGTGTTACAGCGGAAAGGAAAAGAAAATATTAAGTAGAAAAGATCGTCAGAAATATATATAATGGTTCCAAGAGATTGGGGCTTTAGATAAGAAAAATATTAGAAGCAATTTTGTTAAAGCGTCTTTCACGTGTATGTCTCACTAAGTCATATCTGCACTCTGGTTTACTGATTAGAGTTGCCCAGAATTACATCAATTTTGTCCCACTTCTCTCAGTCTCTGCTTAAGCTTCATACTTCATGTTAAATTTCTATTATAGTGAATCTGTGTTTTGGACGCAGAGAATCCCATTCCATGTAGGCAAAGATGGCTTAGGGCAGACTAAATCTATTTAAGTAAAAAAATTTGATACTGAAAGATATAAGGAGAAATATTGCAGGGGATGTTGCTTCGGTTACCTTACCTACCAACCACACTCTGCAACTATGCAACTACTTTTTTTTTGGCAGCATGAAATCGGTCATAGAGAGATACAGCGATGCCAAAGGGGAAACCAATTCAGAAGATGACCCGGCTTCAGAAATTAAGGTACTCCTTTTTTGTTACTCCTCCCTATGGATTTAAACGAGTAATTCAGGGACTAAATTCTGTAATTGAGTCACGAATAGACAAAACAAGTGACATACTAAACCAGAGAGACTGTTACTCGGTGCTTTTACAACTTCATCAACATTTCTCAACTTTTAAATCCTTTTAAGTTGATCCTGATTTCTTATCAGACTTGCAGACCATAAATTTCACATATCATATGTTGAAGTAGGGTTCTCTATAAAACACAAGTCATGCCTCCTGACCATCAGATGACATACATTATATGTTGCATTTTTTATGTTTGCAAGAATCCATTCTAGACTAGATAACATATTATTCCAGAAACAAAATACTTGTTTTCTCATTTTCAATCACCTGAAAATCATTTCTACTATATTCTAGTTCTGGCAAAAGGAGGCTGCGATTCTAAAAAGACAGCTACATAACTTGCAAGAAAACCACCGGTATGTTTTGCATCCTCTGAGTTCGTCAAACACTCTTAGTAGTAACAACTAGAAGAGGGAATACTAGGAATGGTCGTATTAAGAGTAGAAAGCCAAGCCAATAAATAATGTTTTACCATCTCTTAAGGTCGTACCATCATACTGGATGTTTACCCTCAAAATCACCATTGTATCTCTACCACCTCCAGATTTATATACCTCCACATATCTAAACCATCCATAAGAAGGGAATAACCAAACACTTCCACACTCCCCATCTTTTTTTTTTCTCTTTTGGTGAATTAGGAAATGTATGTAATAACTCAGGAGAAGTATGCATATTCAGAAGAGCTTGTACTTTTGACAGGCAAATGATGGGGGAAGAGCTCTCTGGACTAAGTATAGAAGATTTACAGAATTTGGAAAATCAGCTTGAGTTAGGTCTCCGTGGCGTACGAATGAAAAAGGTAGGTTAATAATGCTTTGACAAATAAGTCAATATTCTGGAACCATTTGGAAAACCAGAATGGCTGTAATCGATCTACTCTTTTCTTTTCTTGACTTTTGTAGGATCAAATGTTAATTGAACAAATACAAGAACTCAACCGAGAGGTGCGAGTCTGGGTACCGTTAATATAGAAGTCAAACATTTTCCGCAGTGTTAGTAGGCACAATGGTAATTCTTTTTTTTTTCGGTTTCAGGGGAATCTCGTACACCAAGAGAATTTAGACCTCCACAAGAAAGTAAACCTAATGCATCAACAGAATATGAAATTACATGAAAAGGTAAGTTTGGATTTTGGGAAATATCTGGGAGCCAAGATAATCTTTAAAATGGTACAACATTTTTTCTTATCTGAGACTGAGGATAACATGTGCTTATTCCAGGTTTCAGAGGTCGAGGGTGTGAAAATGGCAAACAAAATTTCTCTTCTCACAAATGGTCTAGACATGAGAGATAGCTCGAGCGAACATGTCCATCTTCAGCTCAGCCAACCTCAGAATGATGAGACTCATGCAAAAGCTATCCAACTCAACTACTTTTCCTTCATCGCATGATATATCCGGTGTGCCGACACACTTATGTTGACCTCGAACTGATGGAGTAAACCATATGAATGTGGTTTTTCTAATCAAGTGGCTCATTTAAATATTTTTCTTGTCTCATTACTCCTTAAATATTACAACAAGTCCCCATTCTTTGGAAACCTTTACAATACAAGCCATTTATCTCATGTAGCTTCATATTGTGAAGTGTTTGAGGATATTAGTTGAAATTGACACCATAGCAAATATATGTTTGGAAGAAACAGTCCCCAAAACTTCTCAATCTCGGGACCCTGCTTCAAATTCTCGTCGAACCTAGCAAATATATGTCTCTATAGCTCTCACTGGCCTCCTCGGAGATCCACTCTTCACAGTTTGTATCAAATTGTTCACATAAGTCCTTGCATTCTCCACACTTGCCGCAGCACCTCCCGCTGTCGGCCAACCGCTCTCAGACACCACGATCTCCAACGATCCGCCTCCAGATTTCTCTAATGATGCGTAAACAGTGTCTAAGATTGCGTGGAAGAGGTTTCGGTATTTGTTGTCCATCAGTGACAACAGTGGACGGTGCAGTGAACAGAGTGTAGTTTAAACGGATATCTCTCATGTTTTCCTTGTAGCTGAAGTAAGGGTAAAGATTCACGAGCAGAAGAGATTGCTTGCTTGCCAAGAAACCTATCACCGGCGCCATAAAGTTCCTAAATTCAGGTGTGAACGTCCCATTTGACGGAGGACATCCGGAAATGCCTCTGATGTCTATAGCTGTCGAGACCTTGATCCCGAGGCCTGAAACCGCTCTCTCGATGTTCTGCACCGCGAGGAGGACAAACCTCGCAGCTGGGTCCGAGGGTTGCACCTCGTTCCCGACAGAGATGTAGCGGAATCTGACACCGGCGTAGTTGCGGACGTTGTTGCGGACCCGCGTGTCAGCTTCCGCTTGGCTGGAGGCGACACTCTGGATATCGGGGTTTGGAACACCGAGCAGGACCTCAATGTTGGAGCTGCGGAGAGCGTTTAGAGTCTCTTGGTTGGGACCGTACAGCCGCATCCGCCGGATGTTCCTTTGTTGGAAAAGCGCCACGACTTCCGACGCAGGTCGCAGGTTGTTTCCATTTCTTCCGTAGCACACTCCGATTTGCCCAACTTCAGTTTCAAAATAAGAATCATTGGTAATAAGAATAAATTCTGAAAACGAATTCTAAGGTGTTAGATATGATATCAACTGTAAACAATAGAGTAAAAGATGGTTAATGACCTGCCGTGTCGAAGAAGGAAGCCATTAGGAAACTCGATCCGTTAGACATCTTCATTAAATAACAATGAAAGATGATGTTACGATATTGATTATTGTTATGTTTACTACTTTGTTTATTTGAAACCGTAGCATTTTGCGCCTAATTCATAGAGGAAATGGATGACTCAAGTCAACGAATTCAATGAAACAAAGTCATCGGGTCATATCATCACTAGTTTTGGAATGTTATACATTAAATCACCGTTCATGAATATCTCTCTAAATCAATGCTTTAAAAAGTAGCTTAGCTACAGTAAAATCTTAATGTTATATTGGACGAATCCTCAAATCGTTCCAAAATCAAGCACTGAAAACTCCAATGAATATTATAATTTATTTTTGGAAAATAGGCTGGATCAAACTATCTCAGGATATTGGATTTTCTTTTATAATTAGAATTATGAATAAAAAATTACGTGTGGCTTAGACATGTGCGTTGTGGACCCTATGCGTTAGACGTAGGGTCAAAATTACATGTCTAAGCAAAGCCATTGGAGTTTTCAGTGTTTATTTTTGTTTGAATTGTCTAAGCCACACTTAATTTTTGACCCTATGTCTAAGCAAAGCCATTGGATTTTCTTTTGCTTAGACATGTGCGTTTTGGACCCTATCCTTACCGATTTGAATTGTCAGATATTTTTAGGTATAAGAATAACATAAATTACGTGTGTGAATCAAGACTGTTTATTCCAATAGATAACTATAGGGGGCTTCGGTAATTATTAGGGTATCCGAATTATTAATTTTTTAAAAAATTGAATAAAATATATCCTAGATGTTGGCTGATAGCTGGATCCCCATATTAATACAACTCCTATCCTCCAAAATATCGTGTAACTAGCCCAAAAGATGACCAATTTTCAAACAAAAATGAAGAATCTCTATCATTCCCCACCTCCATTTTTAGGAAACTTCTTAGGTTGACTCTCCTTCCCTAATTTACAAACGACGACGCTTCTTCCCTAATATCACTATCGTTTACTCTTGACTTGATCAGATATTTCTCAAGTATTCCCGTCATCAATAAACAAATAGTTTCACATAGACTTTTGTTAATCAAACCAGAGATTTCTATTTCCCTTCCTTAAAAACAAGTCTCCTCCTTTGTTCTTTATAATCTCAACAAACACAGAAGTTACATATATAAAACTAAGAAACATAATTATTTTATGGAACATCCTCCGATCCAAATCATGGAGGGCAATGGTCGAGAAAATCATCAATACGAAGAAACATCAGAGTGGTTTGCACAGTATCTAAACCGCCAAGGTGATTGGTTAGAAAAAACCAGAGGAAATCTTATGGTTGCAGCAACGGTTATAGCTGCTATGAGCTTTCAAGTTATGATTAATCCTCCTGGTGGTGTATGGCAAAGTGACGATTGTTCTTCTGAAAATCAAACTGGAATCGTACCGGATTGTAAGCCGAAAGCCGGAACTGCGGTGTTGGAGCATGAGAATTCAAAGCGTATTGCTTATCTTGGGGTGGTTATTAGTGCTACAGTATCGTTTTCTGCCTCTATGAGTCTCATTCTTCTCGTCATCAGCGGATTACGGCTAAGGTACATTAAATTATATGTGCAACTTCATATAACGTGCTTCTTTAACAAAAGAAAACTTCATATAACATGCATGGTTACTTGTATATATAATAACTTGTTTCTAGTTATGAGTTCTAGAGTTTTTATATATATGCAAAAATGTATTTGACAAAATATTACAGAAAAGTGAGGGAACTAAATTTGTTTCTTTTGTATAATTATGTAAATTGAGATTACGGTGTAATTAGGGATGGATATTTAGGTTTAAACCTGGATAAGGTGTGGTTTGGGTAAAATATTTGTAAGACCACAAAAGAAAAATAAAACATATTTATCTTTTTTTTTGTCTATAGTTGTTTAAAAATTGTGATACCAAAATATTAGAGTTAGTTGACACCTAGTAAATTAGACCATTTTTTTTTATTACTTACGTAGATTTCATGAAACTTCAACAAATTAAAATTAATTTAGTTTTCTATCCATTGATATGATTAATTTTTATATTTAATTACTAGATCTAGTGTTTTTATAGGCATATAGATGTCCTTCTAGACTTTCTTCTAAGAGTCTTTGATCTTAACTGGTGAAATAGATTATTTTTTTGAACTCACGCGCAACTCTTTAGAGAACCATGGTTTTATTGCACAATATTCTCTTTGAAACTTAGAGCATGTTTTTGCTCAACATAGTAAAAAAACTTCGTCTTATTCTTCTTCTTCTCCTCCTCCACCAC
This sequence comes from Cardamine chenopodiifolia, assembly GCA_963922655.1. NCBI lineage: Eukaryota > Viridiplantae > Streptophyta > Magnoliopsida > Brassicales > Brassicaceae > Cardamine > Cardamine chenopodiifolia. The sequence continues at coordinate 16,258,746 of OZ000463.1, forward strand.
CCTCTCCTTTGTTTTCTACCTCGCCGTTGTTATACTCTATTGGCCACCGCCTCGTTAATGGATGTCTTTGTCCAAAACCCAAGTTGTATCTGTTAATGGGCTGGGTTTATTACATTTTTTTGTTTTGGATTAAATAAAATTTTGGTTTTGGACTTTTATTAAAACTGACCAAATCGAAAATTTAAAATTTCTGTTCAAATTCGACAATAATTTTATAACATTAAACCGAACCAAATTTTAGTTTCGGTTCAATTCGGTGCAAATTCGGTTCAATTCGGACCTGTGGTAAGTCTTGAACAATTTCTCTTTGCCACAAATCCTTGACCCTTATAGGTTTCTCTAAATATCCCATTTGAAGGTCTTAGTGACCAAGGATAATTCAACTTTATCTCTTTCTAGCTTTCCCTGGTCTCCACCACCTTTTTGAAACTATCAATTTTCTTCCCTCAAGTATAACTGGTTTCCTTGATCTCATGTCTTAATTAGTTAGCTCACTTGCAACCTTTCACCTATCATTTGTCACCTAAAAGACAAAAATGTTGCATACATGATACATCTAAACTATAAAATAGGAAAAGACGAACACGTGTAAAATCAAAGGTGGAGATTCACCAACTTTATTAGGCCATGAACTTAACTCATGGCCGTGTTCGTCAATGTAAGCAAAACATTCTTAGTGACCAATGCCCTTTCTTGAAAATCAACTAATCATACCACGATTTTCTACCCATTTTCCAAATCACAACTCTATTCAAGCCAAAACAAATACGAGGATACATCAAATGATTATCATCACCAGGAAGGGTGGGCCTTTTTCTTCAGTTCTCATTTGTTACCAGTGAGCTGAGAACATCTTAATGTTGAAATTTTGATACATAGAGGGAAAAAACCATAATAAATGAATTCCCTTTAAGTACTTCTCTCGCACGGAATAAATTTTTTAACAATGATATATTTTGCTAGCTTCTTCTCTGTTAAGTCATCGTTTTCAAGCTCTTATTTACCAAACCATCATGTCATATATGTGCATTAGTTAGAGAGAATTTCGGAGTCAGAACCACAATGCATGTTACTAAAGCGCTAAAGAAAACTCAAAAACCTTAAATCTCCAATTCCAACGAAAGAAAGAACTGAAGTATAATCTGAAATCAAAATAAGAGGAGGCTTGAGGGTTGATACATCGGCCAAGATAGAACGTGGTAATTTAATTCATGGCTGAAAGTCCGATGGGATTGTTTGTGGCTAGTGGCTGAAGATGCAACTCCACTTCTTTTCATTAAAACTTTTGTATGTCATCTAGCTATGGGATGTTATAAAATGTTGATGTGTTAACTTCTCCTCATAATAAAAGCTAAGGTGTTCTGTTGATAAAAATAAAATAAAAAATAAAAGCTAAGGTGTATTATTTGTTTTAATTTGATTGACTTTATCATTTAAATGAGGTGTCAGCTCCTAAAAACATAAAAACTCTGATGTGTTAAGCTGGAGAGACTTTATTTAAATTTTATTGTATTGATAAAAAATTAGTTATCTGATGATATAATTATTTATATAGGAACCGAATGATGATGGCGATCTTGGTAATGTTTATGGTGGCGGCCGTTCTTTGTATATCAGCGGCGTTTTTCTTTTCCGTTGCATTGCTTCAATCCGATGATCCAATAATTCGTTTTATTATGAAAATTTATCTGGGATTTTGGATCTTGTTTCTTTTAATACTCCTAATCCAACTTCTTCGGCATATTTGTTTCATATGTTGTTGTCGTTGACGTCAACGACGGTCCCCTCAACGGTTGCTGCCTTTGGCTCCGTCTCCAGCCCGTTAATGAAGAGGTGCCTCCAACCCACGTTCGAAATGAAGGTGGTGTCAGCAATGTGATCACTAGCCATGTTTTATTAATCGTATGGGTTTGTATTTCTTTTTGTTAAATTTGTATGGGTTTGTATAGTTACTACATGCAAATAAATACAGCCATGTTTTACTACTTGTAAATAGTGAAAATTTATGTGATTGTATAGATGAAAAGTATGTTATATGGTAAATTTTTTTTATGGGGTTTTTATTAATATTTTTATTATAAATTGTATCGATAAACGTGTTTAAATTTTTTTTTTTTTTAAAAACTAGTTCTAAAAACTTTTATCTATCTAAAAAGATATTCGTAACACATGTTTATCGATACAGTTTAAAAATTTCTTAAAAATTTCTATTAGGGTGCCCTAATAAAAAAAAACACAAAGAACCTCCCGAGATGAGAGTAGATAGAACTTAGTGTATGTTCAGGGGCGGACGTGCATAAAGCGCAGGGGAGTCACGTGTCCCATACAACTTTTTTTTCCTTAAGTAGTTTTTATAAATTTATAAAATTCCTATAATGTAATTGAAAAAAACCAAAAAAGGCTTCGGTCTATTTAAGCAAAAGGAAAAAAATGCCTCATCCCAAATTATTTGTTAATTAATTAACAATGAAAAAAATGTTGTTTGAGTTATGGAGTTTTAAAAAGTAGACGTTTAAAACATGAACTTTCAAATTACCATTTAAATGATAAAATTTTTGTTAACTTTCAAATTAAATAATGAAGTTTCGTTGATTCGAAGAAAAAAAGCATGTCGTTACAGAACACGATGATGGAGTTAACTTGCTGTTAACGGTAAGTTAACTTCGTGTCTTTTTTGGTCGAGTCAACAAAAGTTTGATATTTGATAAATCCATGTCAAATAATTTTTTTCTAAGTTAATAACAAATATTTTCTTTCAAATAATTTTTTAATTCGATCATTAAAACATATTTTCTATAATGCAATACATATTAAATAAAATTTAAAAGTTTATAAGTGTCACTAAAATTTAGTAAAAATATTAATTTAATTTTCTCTTTTTCCAGTTAAAGTTTATTTTTCTAAATAATGCATTTCATATTTTAAAATTTACAATTGTTTATATCTTTTATTTTATTTTAAAATTTTTTTACAATTGTTTACAAAGTTTACAATTCTTTCCATCTGATTCGTCCTTAACACTCATTGGATAAAGTGTTTGTAGATTCAGAAAATTCTTGCTCAATCTCTACGTCGATCAAGATTCATCTTTTGTTCTTTTATGTTAAAAAGTTTTTGAAAATTAATTGAGGAAATCTAAACTTTTATACATTCGAGTGGGTTGAAACAATATTATGAAGTTATTTATAAATCCGTGTATCCGCTTTGTGTATGTGTTTTGTGTATTTCATAATATTGTTTCAAACCACTCCGAATGTTTTTCATAATAAATTTTTTAAAATAAAATAAAAGATAAAACAATTGTAAATTTCAAAATATGAAATGCATTGTTTAGAAAAATAAACTTTAACTAGAAAAAAAGAAAATTAAATTGATATTTTTACCAAATATTAGTGACACCTATAAATTTTTAAATTTTATTGATCATCAAACTTAGGATCTAGATATTTCATATAAATATGAAATTGCCAACGCATTTAAAAAAAAAATATTACAACATTTCATATTGTATATTTTAAAACTTTTCTCATTACGTATATCGAAACCGAAGGAGTAAAACATAGTTGTAGCTTATTAATCCTTATTATTATAACAAGTTCCCCACTATTTAAATAGTAAAAATACCCTTACGCTGCCAAAAATAAAAATAAAAATAAAAATAGTAAATACCCTTACACATAAGTCCCCTTCTTCTTCTTCAAGATGTCTCTTGAAGGATTAGTTGAAATTAACTTCATACTTCGGCTGTTGATTAGGAAGAAACAGTCCCCAAAACTTCTCAAACATAGGTTCCTTCTTATTCTCATTGAACATAGCGAATATATAAGTCTCTATAACTTTCCCTGGCCTTCTCGGTGATCCACCTTTCACATGTTGTATCAAATTGTTAACATAAATCTTCGCATTGTCCACACTCGTGTTGACTCCTCCCTCCGTGGGCCAACCACTCTCCCACACCACGATTTCCAACGATCCGCCGCCCGATTTCTCTAATGCCGCGTAAACTGAGTCGAGATTTGCGTCGAAGAGGTTTTGGTATGAGTACTGTTCATCAGTGAATACAGTGGACTGGGCGGTGAACAGAGCGTAGTCTAGATGGATATTGGCCGTGTCTCCCATGTAGCTGAAGTAAGGATAAAGATTCACGAGCAGAGGAGATTTCTTGCTGGTCAAGAAACCTATCACTGGTTCGAGAAAGCTCTGATACTCATCCCTGAACCTTCCTTGAGATGGAGGGTACGTATCTGTAGTGGCTCCGGTATCTCTAGCAGTCGAGACCTTGATTCCAAGCCCTGCTCCAGAAACCGGTTTCTCGATGTTCTGCATCGCTTGGAAGAAAACCCCTCCGGCTGAGGGGTTCACCTCATTTCCAACGCTGATGTACCGGAATCTGACACCTTCAGCCGCGTAGCGTTGAAATTTTTCGCTGACCCATGTGTCGGCCTCCGTTTGGCTGGAGGCGAGACGTTCTAGATCTAGATTAGGAACATCGAGGATGAGCTCGATGTTGGAGTTACAGAGAGCGGCGAGAGCGTCTGGGTTAGGGTCGTACAACCGCATTCGCTGGATGTTCCGTTGCTTGTAAAGAGCCACAACGTCCGATGGACTTGGAAGCATTTCGCCTTTCCTCCCGTAGCATACTCCGATTTGTCCAGCTATATTATTTTTCCAAAAAAGAATCATTAGTAATGAAAATGTGTTGAATCAAGTTCGGTAGATGGAGATGATTAATAGATGTTATAACAGTAGCTTAAAAGATTATTGGACCTGTGGTGTCGAATAAGGAAGCTATTACAAGGCTGAGAAGAATCAGCAGCATTGGTGGTGAGCATAAGATTCTTGATTCAGACATTTTTCTTGCTTTTTCTATTATACTGTGAAACTTTGTATGTTTAAATCGTACCATTTCGCGCCTAATTTATGGAGCGAGTCTGGGGTTCAAGTCAGTCAATGTTTGAAATCAAATTGAAAACAAATACTTCTCTAGATCTATGCTTTAAAAATTCTTAACAATATATGAGTTTTCTACACAAGTAACTTTCAAATATTCGGTTTAAAAACACTCGATTTAAATGATTTTTTGGGTAATAGAATGTATCATGGTAATATAAGCCGTCAATTATACGTCAATCATGGACAGTTAAATTGTCGCCTTAGACCCACTAGCCAATATCAATTATGGTTAGATCATAGATGACTTGCATCACAATGGTTCTTGGAACCATCAATGGCACCTTAAATACGTTAGACACAAAAGTCTACCATCTACACTTTCCATCCCTGGAAACACTCTAAAAAGAGAAAAATATTGTTGTAAATTCTCGAATTCTCCACATTCGTATCGATTCCTCCTTCCGTTGGCCATCCAGTCTCTGAGACAACATCGTCCAACGATCCGCCACCGGATCTCTCTAGAGCCGAGTGCACCGCATCGAGCATCGCATCGAATAGGTTTTGGTAAGATCTTGGAGGGTCCGAAACCGTTCCTGGATAAGCCATGAAGAGAGCGTAATCGAGCCGGATTTGGCCTCTATTACGCGTAGCTGAAGTAAGTGTAGAGGAGACTTCTTGTTCAGCAAGAAACGTATGATTGGTTCCATTAGCACCATAACTTCTCCTTTAAACGAACCTTTCGAAGGTGGGTAAGACTCTCCGAGCACTCCCATGTCTACCGCCGTAGATATCTGTTAAGAATCCACACATTCAAAATAAAACAGAATTTAGGTTCTATACTTTCAAAACAAAAAGTACATTAAGAAATAGGATATTCGCATTTCTGATAAGATAATTTTGCAAAATGTAAAATAAAAAAAAATTGATTGTTGACCATAAAGGTAGAACTTTTGAAATGTAAAAAATATTCCTATATATGTTATTATTGTGAACGTCATTGAAAAATGTAAATGCAAAAACATTGACATATATGAGTTTTGACAATACCTTGATACGACCATCGAGTCCGGCTCTTGAAACCGCCCGGTCGATGTTTTCCATGGCCTGGACTAGGAACTGTGCGTAAGAGTTGAAGATCTTCACTTCGTTCCCAACAGATATGTAACGGAACTTGACGTTATCAACGTATTAATGACGTTGGTTTGGACCCACGTGTCAGCTTCTGATTAGCTCGTGGCCATGCGTTGTAGGTCCTGATTTGGAAGGCCCAGCATTACCTCGATGCCGGAGCCACGTAGGGCGGCTAGAACGTCGTGGTCCAGACTGTAATTATAGTCTAACTCGCCGGATGTTTTTCTGTTTGAAGAGTTCAACGGTTTCTGCCGGCGACGGGAGGTTGTTGCCGAATCTTCTGTAGCAAACGCCGACTTGTCCAGCTGTTAAATAATAATCCAACATGTAATGCATTAATTATCACATGTCGCGTAATATATACTCTACTATAACAATCAAAATATTAATTGATTTAAAAAAACAAGCTAAATTTAGTGACTCTAAAAACTATTTTCTTTGTTACAATAAAACATATCCAATCATTTAATGATATTATACTATAATCGATATGTTAAATATTCTATATACCGAATGAAAATCAAGAGAGATTGATGACCTGCAATATTTGTATTGACGATGAATAGACTGAGAAGAAGGGTTAAGGACGCCAAGAAACGGAGATCCATGGTTATAGAGTAAGGAAGAGATTGACCCAATGATTTTCGGGGAATTAAGAAAAGTCGAAATCTTTTATCGTCATTACGTTGATCGTAACATGCCCATATATAGTCTGGGGTGGAGGGAGTGTGGAATTAAAGGGTCAAATGACACCCATAGATTTTTGGAAAATAGTTTATTTTTACTAATTTTTTTAAATTGACCCTTGCCTAAGAAAAATATTGACCCCTACAAAAATTTAAATTCAATATAAGTGCAAACCCAATAATTGTATTGTCTCATACAGAGTATTGAGCTTGATAAAAAAATTGTCATAAATAAGTATAGTATAACATAGAAATAGGTCCATTAACATATATAAGTTAACCTAAATAGTTTAACCTTTCTTATTAGCCTAAAACCTCTTTGGTTTCTTTTCTCTAGTTTTTTTTATCAGTCAACTGATTTCTAACAATATATTATTCTAAAGTAGAAATATATATAATTTTAGTTGTTGTACAACACATTATTTTTCATTCAAATTTTACCATCGACCCCATGAATAATTCGGGCTCTGTCACTGTATATAGCAAGTTCAATGGAAATAATATAAAAATATACCCAAATGTCAGTGTATGGAAATATACCGAATAAGCAAGAAGGAAAGATACGTGTTGGTATCTCTTAATAACTAATATAGGCCTATAGCCACGTTAACAGATAACTTAAACAAAACAAAAAAATGATTATCACCTAAATTAGTTTAAAAATTATTGTCAACTAAATACTGTTAAACATCGCATCTGAATCGAACCGAACACGTGAACATTGTAAATTATAAATTAGTCTGAGCTTCATTTGAGTTTAAAAAGTCAATAAAATCACATCATTTGGGTGTGTACATATGTAAAGAATGGGTTCTTTAATTAGTTTTGTTGTTCGTTATGGTTCTTGTTGCTTGGTCGTTACGGCAGTGCTTAATGATAATGTACCGTAAAAGACTTTAATTATCGTGAGTCTTGGGTCGTATTCGCTGAACATTTAAATGTGAGGACAAGTCTTTCATATTTTCGCTCCAATACTCACGGCAATGTCTGTGTATCAAGAGACATGTTGTTTTAACCGAACGGCAATAATTATTGGGATTACAACAAATTCAACTGGGCCTTAAAACGAAATGAGCCCAACAAAGAACCTGAGACTAATCTAAGCCCACTTAAAAGCTAAATGGAAATCGAAGCTTAAACCAACTAAACCGAAAAAAGTTCATCTCCGGCCAAAAGTCAAAAGGGAGAAAAAAGACAAAACGGAAAATGTCATAAGCGCGTAATTTCTTCAAAATCTAACGGATGGACGGTCATGATTGTCCAATTAGCATTGTCTTCTTTTCCAGCAAGAGAGTCCTTAACGGCGGCTCGATCAAAAATCAACCACTCCTCTCGTGCTCACCACGCTCCATTTCTCCATTCAATCTCAGATCTCGAAGATGGCAGCGAAACTCTCTCAGCTTGGTTGTTTCTCCTCCACCAATCGCCAATTTCATTTCCAGACCCTATCGTTTCTAAGCCCTAGGATTCGCCCTGAGGTAAACTGCTCGAGTATCGCCTGTAAAAGACATGGATTTCTTCTTCTCGATTTTGTTACGATGATTCCCAACTCTGTTTTTGTTAAATATTTTCCTGATTACTGTCAAAAATATTATTCTTTGGCTGAATTTGTAGAACGAGAGTTGAATGATTTTACCTTGTGTAATCAAATCACTACCTTTTTTGTGTGGCTAACTTAGCTTAAAATGGTGCAGTCTGTTGTAGTTGATGGGAACAGCTCAGAAATATCAGCTTCTCTAAGCTTTACAGCTGAGCTTTCTAAACCTTTTGTTGAGAAAACATCGAAACCGTATTCCACAGTGGATGAAACTGCCACCAATAAAGAGATTATCACGGAGCCAGCAGAGGAACTTGTTTCCGAACTACCAAAAAAAGCAGCAAAGATCCATGACTTTTGTTTTGGCATTCCTTATGGTACTACTTCTTTGTGACTCACTAACTTAATTTTAAATCTTAGCATTTCTGAGCTCTGCTTTTTAAAGTTTTATTTCCCATATGAGAGTCTTTATTGTCACTTGGTGTTAATTCTGCTTCATAAATGACACTTCTTCAGGTGGTCTCGTTATGAGTGGAGGGCTTCTTGGGTTTGCATTTTCACGAAATCTTACAAGTTTAAGTACTGGTGTCCTCTATGGTGGTGGCCTTCTATCCCTTAGTTCATTGAGCTTAAAGATTTGGCGACAGGGAAAATCTAGTTTCCCTTATATTCTAGGACAAGCAGGTAATCTACTGTCTACAGGAACACTAAGCGGGTGTTTTGTAATGACTGCTTTCTATCTGTAATTCCATTTCATCAAGAAATTACTGGTATCTTACACATGATATTGGATATATGAAAATCCATATTAGTATACTGTGTAATACAAAGAAGTGGTCATCTCTGAACCAAGATCATTTATGTGTCCATGAATGTCTATGAAAATGTTTCTGTTATCTAATGAAAGGTTTTGTGCTTACACATTCTTTGAAATCCTGAAATTGCAGTGCTTTCAGCTGTCGTCTTCTGGAAGAACTTCACAGCATATTCTATGGTATTCGTTATCTTTTTGATCATGCTGATTGTTTATTTCCTTGCTTGCTTGACTTCAACTGCTTAATGTTGTACTTATGCAGACTAAGAAGCTGATTCCGGCCGGGCTTTTTGCTGTCATCAGGTAAGAAATCCTTTTTGTGATCTACAACAGACTCTGATGTATATATCTTCAGTGGATGCATGGAACCGTGTGTTTATATCTTTTTCATTGCAGTGCTTGCATGTTGTGTTTCTATTCGTATGTGGTGCTCTCTGGAGGAAACCCACCACCAAAGAAATTGAAGCCATCTGCTAGTCCTTCATACTGAAGGGACTTCACATAAGTTAGATTGAAAAAGTGGAGATCTTCTCTTTTCCGATGACTCTTGTGTGTTGGATTCCTGGAGTAATTTTATACTTTTTACGAGTCCATAACTATACTTGTTTGCGACATATACTTTCAAGCGTCATAATCCAAAGTTGTGTTATCTTTCTTGTAACATGCTATGATTATCTTTGCTTTTAAGCGAATTAGAAATTCTCAATGCAAGGCAGACACTCATGTTGGCTTAGTCACCAACCAAAACGCTTTGATTGGAATCAATCTTCAGGAGATTAAACAAAGGGCTAATTCAATTGGTGACTCCAACATTTCAAATAGAACAACTCGATAATAGACTTTTTCAAAGTAAAGGAGAGTTCAGAACAAAAATAAAATGATTCCAGTCAAGCAAAGCTGATTATTATAAAGTAGCGGTCAAGAAAGATTCAACAGCAAAATTTTGATTATCGAGTTGCTTGCGCCTGTGTGTGTTCCATGAGCTGATTCACTAACTTGTAAGTCCGTCCTGATAAGCCTTTTGTGTGGTTTATCAACTGCTCATGCCTGCATTACAATAAGAATGATATCAAAATAGTAGAATTTTTAGACAATGGATTAAATAAGAATGATGTTATAGATAGTATAAAGCTGTATTTTGCTTACACGTTGGGTTGAGTAGGCTCCATGATTACAGTTCCTGACTCGGAATCAATCTTGGCATCAAGCTTTGAGGTGCGGATTAGGTTCACAATCCATCTCTCGGCCTCCTCATAGTTCAGATTCAATTTTTCGGCAAGCACCCTGACAAGGCCATGATAGACTCGGTATGAGTACAAAGTTAAACCACATGACTGCAACAAGTGTTCTTAACTTAATTAGCTGGATATCGCATAAATTTTGATGTGTGGCAAAGCGTTAAGATGAAATATAAAAATTTATAAATTGAACAATTCTATATTCTCGTTCATTAAGAACTACAATGTCAGATATGTGGAAACATATACAATTAACCGAGGAGGAGAACTTACCCCATGTCAATTCTCTGATGAATCTTGCAATAGGTTTCAAAAATAAAAAGGCGAGCATTTTCAAGAAACTCATCTCTCAGTGGTACCGTTGAAGAGTTTCCATCTTCAACTCGCTTGCCAAGGAATGGATCGTTCACAATGACCTACATCATATTAAAATGTCAGAGTGTTGATTGTACAGTCTATACTCTATACCATTCTCCACACAAAAGATGTACATGTGAGTTGTGTTACCTCTTCACACTCTTTCATCTTCTTTTGAGCCCCATCAAAGTCATAATTGACAAACACACATGCCAGGAACTCGATAATAGGATCTTTGTAAGAGTAATGTTCTTGCTGAATGACCTTAATGAATTCTTTCAATTGAGGTCTTCTCCTTTTGTTGACAATGAAAGCAGTTGCCAAGTAGCGCAGCAAGTGTGGAGCACTAGTTTGGATGGCATTCAGGTACCTGAAGAAGTAAATGAAATTAGTATACAGCACTGCAGTATGGAAAACAACGCAAATTAATTTTCAGCAAAAGCCATTACACAAAGCACAATTCTAAAGGTGGTCTGGATAAAAGGAGAGTGAAGACTCTCCAACTAGTGACTGCTATTAAGTTACAGAAAGGTTTAAACTTACTTGTCTTGGTTAAAAAGATCAATGATTTGTGTCCTTCCATTATCATGGTTAAAAAAGATGTAGAGACCCCAATGCATCAGCCAAATCCTGTTCTGCACCTGGTTCAATGGCGATGCAAAACTCTGAAAAAACAAACGCTAGTTAGCATATATATTCACACCAATAGGAATCTCAAAAGTCGCAAGCTAGAAGAAATTTCAAATGCAAACCTTTGAGTCAATAATTTCTTTGAGACGGTTGAGCTCTTCAAGAGCAATGTCCCAGTTTTGCATTAATATCTCAGATGCGAGCTTTCCCCACAAGGCACTCAAACTTCTCTCAAGGTTAGAGCACAGGGTCCTGTACTGGTAAAGATAATCAGCAGCACCAGAATAGTTCCCACATTCAAACTGAAACTTGGCGTACTGATACAAAGCCTCAATCTGGTCTGGACCAATCTGATATAAACATGCCATATAAAATTACCATTCACAAACACCAAATACAAATATGGAAAACATTTTACGAATCAGGCAAATTTATCATCAAAATCACAACCTGGTAACGTTCCTTGAGCATCTGGAGATTGTACTGCTTGTCAGCTCTTAGCTCCTGCACAGCGCTCGGGTTCAGAAGGAAAGACACGAGTGGTGCAGCCGCCTCCTCCAAAGATTTGAGCCTAGCCACTACCTCAGCTCTTCTCTCCACCATATCTATCACCATAAATTTTCACATTCATCATCAAATAAAACCAAAACGTATTAAAATGTAAATTTACAGAGAGAGGAAGGAATTCCAAAGATACCTTGGGGAGCATCTTCAGTGTGGTATAGACTCTTGTGAATATCCATGGCGTAATCAACCATGTTCGTCTTGTTCAAAAGCTCGATCTTAAACTTGAGGATCTGCTCATCAGGATAAAGCTGCCGCTCCTGAAGGAACTCGAGTATAGGAAACACCAAGTGTCTATCGAGGTTAGGCGCTACTCGAGGTGTCAGGTCATAGTTCTCTTTGATTTCAGTCATCGTCGCAAATCTCTCGATCTCCGCCACTTTTCACTGGAAAAATCTGCTTAAGACGGCAGAGATTGGAGTTTCGGAGACGATGAGGAAACTCTATGTTGATTGAAATTAGGGTTATCACCAATGAGAACTTTTAGTATTTATAAATTCACCCATATACTTACTATAAATTCTTATTTCCCCCATAACTAATTTCTTTTATCCAAAACAACATATAGCCTCCGATCCGACTGATCGGCCGGTACCGGAGGGGTTAAGCACAAATTAAAAAAAAAGGAAATTAAATGAATATTGTGGAGGAGCGCACGGTAAGAAGGCTTTATTCGTTGGGGTATGTTAGCAGCATCGACTTCTTCCGGTACCGCCTGTGTCCACTATCTTGCGCATGATCTTCTTTAACCTTTCTCCGCCTTCCTCTATCATACTGGATTAGGGTTCTTCCTCGAGACGAACTCTTATATTTTTCATGACGAATATTTCCATACTATTAGCAGCTTAAGGATTAGATTCTCCGAAATTTTCACGCCGTATCACCTTCCTCCGTCTCTGATGGATCCTTCAAGACGACAACCCAAGGACTCGCCGTACGCGAAGCTCTTCGATCTCGAGGTCTGTTACGTCTCAAATAAAATTGCGCTTCCCTTAAAAATTATAGCTTTATGCTGCGTTCTCTGATGGTTTGTACATGTTGGATGATCATGTGACTGTTGAATATATAGTTTTGCTAATTGAAAAATTTGCAATTCTATAGCTTTATAAACTGTTAAATTTTGCTCAATTGCAGCCTTTAATGAAGTTCAAAATTAGGAAACCTGAAGATGAATTTGATTATTATGGGAGTAGTAGCCAGGACGAAAGTAGAAGCACTCAAGGTACAATTTTTTATTGGTTTGTGGAATTAATTTTGCTACCAACTGTGACACTTCGAGTGACTCTTATCTGTGTTTAAATGGCTGGTGATTTTCAAAGGCGGGGTAGTGGCAAACTACGGTAATGGCCTTAAATCTGGTATGAATTTGAGCACCAAGAGGAGAAAGCATTTGACAGAAGCTGATGATGCAGAGGATGATGATGACCTCTACAATCAACATGTTACTGAGGAGCACTACCGATCAATGCTTGGGGAGCATGTACAAAAATTCAAAAGTAGGTCTAAGGAGTCTCAAGGGAATCCCATTCATCTGATGGGTGTTCCCGTGCCAAAGACCAATGTGGGCAGTTACAGAGGTAGCAAACTAGGGAATGATCACCATGGGAGATTCTATGACATGGATACCTTGTCAAATTTTGCACCTGATACGATCCCTCAAAGGCGAGGAAGCTACCACGATTCAGATATTACCCCCAAGTATGTTGTTCATATGTTTTTAATATTCCATGGAGAATATGTAACCCTGTGTAATCCCTTTAGTTATCTAATGGTGTTGGGTTTCCTAGATTGACACGCCGAATTTCGCATCATTTGCAGAATAGCATACGAACCTTCGTTTTTGGACATTGGTGATGGTATTATCTACAAAATCCCCGCAAGTTATGACAAGCTGGTGGCATCATTAAACTTACCAAACTTTTCAGATATTCATGTTGAAGAATTTTACTTGAAAGGAACTCTGGATCTGAGATCATTAGCAGAACTCATGGCTAGTGATAAAAGGTCTGGAGTAAGAAGCCGTAATGGAATGGGTGAGCCTCGAACTCAATATGAATCTCTTCAAGCTAGAGTGAAGGCCCTGTCAGCTTCAAACTCCACCCCAAAGTTTAGCCTCAAGGTGTCAGAGGCTGCGATGAATTCTGCCATTCCGGAAGGAGCTGCTGGAAGCACTGCACGGACAATGCTGTCAGAGGGTGGTGTTTTACAGGTTCATTATGTAAAGGTTCTGGAGAAGGGGGATACATACGAGGTTTGGATCCTGTGACAGTACTTTATGAAAATATTCGTAATTTTGTATCCTTCACGCCTCTGGCAACATTATCTATTTGTTCTGACATTCTTTTATGTATCCTTTCTTCAGATTGTTAGACGAAGTCTACCAAAGAAGCTGAAGGTGAAGAATGACCCTGCAGTCATTGAGAAGACAGAAAGGGACAAAATTAGGAAAGCCTGGATCAACATTGTCAGAAGAGATATACCAAAAAACCATAGAATTTTCACTACTTTTCATCGAAAACAATCTATTGATGCCAAGAGGTTTGCAGATGGTTGCCAACGAGAGGTAATTGAAATTGGGTCTCATACTATGGCTTTACCTACACATCTTAGTGTTTATTTTATTTGTTTCTCTGCACGGCTATTCTCTTGAATTTTATTTTAGATAAATCTCTCATTTGATGTTTTGAGTTCACAGGTGAGAATGAAGGTGACTAGATCCTACAAAATGCCAAGGAGTGCACCAATTCGCACCAGGAAGATATCCAGAGACATGCTGCTATACTGGAAGCGACATGACAAGCAGATGGTACAATTTCTATTCTCCTTTGACTTTGTAGTACTCTTTCAGGCTGCCAACTAGATCGGGTGACATTTTTGCTGCCAATTTTTTTTAATCATACATGATTTCTGCACGGGTTTCTTTGCCCTTTCTCGTAGATAAGGACTTGAGCTGAACTCACTACTCTATAGACCTCGCTATAGAAATGGATGAAGTTATGTAGTAGATTTGGAAATTTTTAATGTCACTCTTCAGCTGGAGCTCTTTTGATTGGTGCATTTGGAATAATTTGACGGTGTTGACAGGCTGAAGAGAGGAAAAGGCAGGAAAAAGAAGCTGCAGAGGCATTTAAACGTGAGCAGGAGCTCCGAGAGGCAATAAGGCAGCAACAAAGGCTCAATTTTCTTATTAAACAGACGGAGCTTTACAGTCACTTCATGCAAAACAAGCCCGATGCACAGCCTTATGAAGCCTTGGCTATAGGAGATGAAAATCCGGTTGACAAAGAGCTCCCAGTGGCAGGACCTTTTGAAATGGAGGATCCTGAAAAGGCTAAAATGGAGGAAACTGTCCTGAAAGCTGCCCAAGATGCAGTGTCTAAGCAGAAACAAATAACAGATGCATTTGACACTGAGTATAAGAAGCTACGGGAAACTTCTGAATTGGAAGGTCCTTCAAATGATATATCAGTTTGTGGCTCGAGCAATATAGATTTGCATAACCCGTGAGTTTGCGTTCTTGTTATTTCCATATTTTGTCTTTGTGATTTTAGTCTGTCAATCCAGTTAAATCTCTCTACTTGCAGATCTACAATGCCTGTTACATCAACCGTTCAGACTCCAGAGTTATTTAAAGGAACCCTTAAAGAATACCAACTGAAAGGCCTTCAGTGGCTAGTCAATTGTTATGAGCAGGTTCACTCAACCTCTATATACATTTTTCACTTTGTTGTGGCTTAATGGAGGAAATTCTTCTCGTCAGGAATCCTCTTTTAGAATCGGTCTGTACTAAGATTATTGTTTGATATACTCCAGGGTTTGAATGGCATACTTGCTGATGAGATGGGGTTGGGTAAGACTATTCAAGCTATGGCGTTCTTGGCACATTTGGCTGAGGTAAATAGTGTTGTTGGTCCTTTATATTTGTTGTGATTTGATTATGTTAAAACCCATCAATACTCTCACACAGGAAAAGAACATTTGGGGTCCATTTCTGGTTGTTGCCCCTGCCTCTGTTCTTAACAACTGGGCTGATGAAATCAGTCGTTTCTGTCCTGACTTGAAAACTCTTCCATATTGGGGAGGATTACAAGAACGAACAATTTTAAGAAAGAATATCAATCCCAAGCGTATGTACCGAAGGTAAAGGCTATGTAATATTTTTGAGGTGACAAAGTTAATTGTGTTTCTCCATGTAGACTACCTCAATCCTGTTTGCATATCTTGTAATTAGGTGTAATGTTTGTTTGCCCTTGAATCACCTCTCTCAGTCCTTGGGCTCTTCATCATATATCCAGCGTTTTTTCAAAAGAGTATGCAATGTTGTTGGGTATCAGACATTAAGTGAAATGCACAGCTAGTATTGTACCATCCTTGTCTAGTTTTAGATGTTATCGATCTAAAGGCAATCATGTCTATTGTGAGAATTCACGTGATTTTTATATGGCCCTCTAGATGGTTTGTGGGGTGGAACCTCTGCTGATTCTCTCAAAGGCTTCACGATAAATGAATGTTCTTTGCTCTTTTTTCCAGGGATGCTGGATTTCATATTCTAATTACCAGCTATCAGCTATTAGTCACCGATGAAAAGTATTTTCGCCGGGTGAAGTGGCAGTATATGGTGCTAGATGAGGCCCAAGCAATCAAAAGTTCCACCAGGTTCGTACTTTTCCCTCTAGTAAGTTGAATTAGGGTTCCTTGTGTTCTCAAGGTTTTCTGTATTAACTTCTTTAATTTTATTTACGTTGGATTCCCAGTGCTCTCAAGGTTTTCTTTATTAACTTCTTTAATTTTTGTTGCCATGCATTAGAATGTTACTTTTGTTAATTTACTTGTAAATCACTTGAAATGCTAAATTCTCATGCAAGTTCCATTTCCTTTTTATTCTTTGACAGTATAAGGTGGAGGACCCTTCTTGGTTTCAACTGTCGGAACCGATTGCTTCTGACTGGTACTCCAATTCAGAATAACATGGCAGAGTTATGGGCCCTCCTGCATTTCATCATGCCAACGTTGTTTGACAGCCATGATCAATTTAATGAGTGGTTCTCAAAAGGGTTTGTACTATTTGTCTGTTTTGATTATCATGTAAAAGTATGTAGTGAATAATCTAGGAAATTGTTTCTGATACATTATCCATATTGATTAACAGAATCGAGAATCATGCTGAACACGGAGGCACTTTAAATGAACACCAGCTTAACAGACTGGTGAAAATTCATTTTCTGGTTCCAGCAATATTGTGGCGACATTTCAAGTTCTTTTAGTTTCTGTCTGCTTCTTATTTTTAGTTTGCTAGGCTCCTTGAGTAGGGTCTAGTATTACTTTCCATTTCCAGTGCATCAATTTAGTCCTTTCCATCATGAGATTTTTATATACGAGATTCATGTATGTTAACGACATCCATGCATGTATATGCATGTCATGTAAATGCTTCCAAGTTAACCAACAATGGTAACTCCTAGTCCTGGGGTTCTTGTTTTTTGTTTCTGACCGCCAATCTTCTGCCTCTTCCTTTGAGGATAGAAGGATTTATTAATTCCAGTTCGCGGTTCCTGGTTCTCCAGGATTTCTTCAAGTTTGTACTATGTATGCATCTTTTTACCATTTAAAGTTGTTTAGTTACTCACATTTTGTATCTTTTCCCAAACAGCATGCAATATTGAAGCCATTCATGCTTCGACGGGTAAAAAAGGATGTAGTTTCTGAGCTAACTACAAAGACGGAAGTTACAGTACACTGCAAGCTCAGTTCTCGACAACAAGCTTTTTATCAGGCTATTAAGAACAAAATTTCTCTGGCTGAGTTGTTTGATAGCAACCATGGACGTTTTAATGAAAAGAAAGTATTGAATTTAATGAATATTGTCATTCAACTTAGGAAGGTAAGCTCTCTTTCCTAGCCAGGTTTACTTCTCTGCTTTCTTCTAACGTCCTGTCCTGCTTTTTCATATATTGTACAACATGAAGGTGTATATATGTCGAGAAGCGTATATGACTAGACATCCAGTGCTTCTGATGTCAGGTTTGACAAGATTATGGCTTATGCTAGTACATGTTTGTGTTTCTGATGTCAGGTTTGCAACCACCCAGAGTTGTTTGAAAGGAATGAAGGGAGCTCGTATCTCTACTTTGGAGTGATTACCAATTCTCTTTTGCCCCCTCCCTTTGGTGAGCAAGAGGATGTACATTACTCTGGTGGTCAAAATCCGATAAAATACGAGGTGCAGTTCAATGTATTAAAGTAATTACAAGTAGAGAATATCCTCTAAGTCTTTGACTGAATGCTACCTTGGGGTTTGATCTTTTAATTCTCTTTCAGATACCTAAACTACTACACCAAGAGGTGCTCCAAAATTCTGAAACATTTTGTTCTTCCGTCAGGCGTGGCATATCAAGGGAATCCTTTCTGAAACATTTTAATATATATTCACCTGATTATATTCTTAGGTCAATATTCCCATCTGATAGTGGGGTCATTCAAGTGGTTAGTGCAAGTGGAGCATTTGGCTTTTCACGCTTGATGGATCTATCACCATCAGAAGTTGGATATCTGGCTCTGTGTTCTGTTGCGGAAAGGCTATTATTCTCTATGATGAGATGGGAGCGGCAATTTTTGGATGTATTAGTGGACTCTCTTATGGAATTCACAGATGATGATCTTAGTGGCGATAGCATCAAGAGAGATAAAACCAAAGCTGTCACAAGAATGTTGCTGATGCCATCAAAAGTTGAAACAAATTTTCTGAAAAGGAGACTAGGCACAGGGCCTACCCTTCCTTCATTTGAAGCACTAGTGATCTCTCATCAGGAAAGGCTTCTTTCAAACATCAAACTCCTACATTCTGCATATACTTTTATCCCAAAAGCCAGAGCTCCACCGGTATGATTTCTTTGAATTGTGAAGTTGCCAACTATTAACCTGTGTAGTTCCATACCAGATCTTCTAAACCATGCTCTATTTAAACTTGCATCTTTCAGATAATCATTCATAGCTCGGACAGAAATTCCGCATACAGAATTACAGAAGAATTCCATAAACCATGGCTTAAGAGACTATTAATCGGTTTTGCACGTACGTCAGAAGCGAATGGACCCAGAAAGCCGACCAGCCTTCCACATCCTCTAATCCAAGAAATTGATTCAGAACTTCCAGTTATGCAACCTGCTCTTCAACTGACGCACAGAATATTTGGTTCTTGCCCTCCAATGCAAAGTTTTGACCCAGCAAAGTTGCTCACGGTAGTTTCTTCTCTGTTGCAACTTCCATTTACATTTAGTGGCCTTTATATGAGCTCTTGTCTCTTATCACAAAGTTGGATTGTAGGACTCTGGGAAGCTGCAGACACTTGATATACTATTGAAGCGGCTTCGAGCTGGAAATCACAGAGTGCTCCTGTTTGCACAAATGACAAAGATGCTGAACATTCTCGAGGTAGTATCGAGACATAAGCCTTTGACCGCACTGTACAAATGAATTTGTGCCTTTACATATAAATAACTTCCATATCAACACTTTTGCATACATTTTCGATTTAATGTTTTTGCAGGCTTACATGAACTATAGAAAGTACAAGTACCTCAGACTTGATGGATCATCCACTATCATGGATCGCCGAGATATGGTTAGGGATTTTCAGCATAGGTTGGATTTAACTTTTTCAAGCCTTTCCTTTCATGTTTCGTGAGGCTTCTGTGCACAAGTGTTAAACCCTACATGTGTGCAGGAGCGATATTTTTGTATTCTTGCTGAGCACCAGAGCTGGAGGACTTGGTATCAACTTGACGGCTGCAGACACTGTCATTTTCTATGAAAGTGATTGGAATCCCACTTTGGATTTACAAGCTATGGACAGAGCTCATCGTCTTGGTCAGACAAAAGATGTCAGTGATTCTCTGTCTTTAATTTTTCTAATCTCTTTCATACCCAAAAAAATATTGTGCAAAGACCACCAATTTCTTTGTTGGTTCATTATACAACCAAAACTTCATATGCCCATGGGATTATCTTCTGTTTCGCCTGAACTCTTTTTCTGTAACGAAAACCTCTTATAGGTTACTGTTTATCGGCTCATCTGCAAGGAGACGGTGGAAGAGAAAATTTTGCACAGGGCAAGTCAGAAAAATACAGTTCAACAGCTAGTTATGACAGGAGGGCATGTTCAGGGTGATGATGTTTTTGGAGCTGCAGATGTGGTGTCGCTGCTAATGGATGATGCAGAGGCAGCAAAATTGGAGCAGAAATTCAGAGAACTACCATTACAGGTAGGGACAGCGTTCTTATTACATCTAATCTTTCACAATTCTAATTTATGAAACAAAAAAAAAAGAGAAGGTGACTTACAAATGGTTACGAATTCTGCCACCCATAACTTCATTACATCTTCCAGGTAAAGGACAGGCAGAAGAAAAAACAGCCAACAAAATGTATCCGAATAGATGCTGAAGGAGATGCAACTTTGGAAGAGTTGGAAGATATTGTTAAACAGGAAAACGGACAAAAACCTTCCGAAGAACCGGAAAAGGCAAAATCCAGTAATAAAAAGGTATATATGTTACAAACTCAAGACTCTTTCTTTGTCTTTCTCATTACCAGGTAAGTGTTACGTACCGATACATTTTGTACCATTCATGAGTTGGTCTAGTCATGGAGCTTGTCTTGGTGTTGATAACTTGTGGGTTTAGTATATTTATGAAAGCATATGGTTGCGTGCAGAGGAAAGCTGCTTCAACTCCGAAATCAAGAGTTCCTCAGAATGCAAAGGTAGAAGCAAATGGTGAAGGAGATGCTCCTAAGAGAACAAAAAGGGTAAAGAGACAAACAAAGAGCATAAACGAGAGTCTTGAACCTGTCTTGGCTGCATCAGTTACTGCTACAAATAGAGAATTCAATCTAAGTAGCTCCGGTAGCTAATCCGAAGATAGTTAAGAGCTTCCCCAATAACATAACTTGAGGCAGGCTTTAGCAAATGGTTTCTAGTTTTCGAGCCAAGTGTACAGATTTTATTCAAGTTTTACTCTTTAACTTACATCGGTCCTGACTAGAAGAACTTAATGGTACATATATGTATAAATATTTTTATTACCGATTTAACGATAGATGTTAATCATTCATAACCCTCTTACTAAGTGGATGTAAAATTTTAGTATTATGAATTTGTCTGGGTTTCCACGTCTTTTTGTGATTTATTTTTATTGACTGGTATAGATTTTTATTAGTAAACTATGGAATAAAGAAAACGAAAAAGGAAATTTTGAAATCCATGTAAAAGCTACAAAAATGTTTTTTTTTTGTAATTTGAAATGAAATTTTCGTATCTTATAATCTTCTTATGAGTAGTGAATTATGACGGATCCGAGTGCCACGAGAGGGGAAATAATGGCGGATCATCTTCCTGAGACATTGAAACCCTTCTTCCACAGAGCCACCGAAGCTCAGGTTCTCTCTCTGTTTTTCCTCCACTGTTCTGGGTTTAGTTTCTTAGGGTTTTCTATTTTTCCTCAATGAGATTCGATCTCATTTCATTGATGTTATGCGATTACATGAACAAACACTTCACTCCACATGCCTAACGTTTAATCTTTCAATTCATGTGTTATTTGGCAGGAGCGATTGGCTAGGCTTGAAGCTGCTCTTGAGTCGACCAAAACAGGTTACTTTTTTTTTACAGATATTCTGAAACAAGTGATTGAGTCGGATCTTGTGAAGAGTTTAGTCCTCAAATTGTATATATATTATTTGTTCTCAGACATTCCGGATGCTAAACGTTTGGAGGAAACCACACAAATTCAGTCAAAGCTGGAAGAAGCTAACGCCACAGCGAAGCAAGAACAGAGCAAGGTAAAAAATCTCTTTCTCCTCACATTATTTCAGTACCTTATTAGTTTTATGTGTCGGTTTTGGAGTTTTTGACTATGATTGATTCCACTACTAGGTTAAGGAATTGACCATTGAAAACGAGAAGCAAAGGTACCGTATATTGCATCTTGTGCGGGCGCTAAAGGATGCTGATGAGAAGCTTGAGAAATTCTCAAAATGATTTCATTCTTCTGTCTCTTATTGTGATGTCTTTTCTTAATTAACATCCTTACAAAGGAAATGATACTGTACTCATTATTTAATGATATCAAAAATTATCTGTGTTTTTTCACTAGTCTTGGAAGATATATGTGGGTACATCTTGGCCTATGTGTGAGTTTTATAAGAAACTCTGCAGTTTGTAGTTTAGCAATGTCTGTCCATTGATGATTTACTTAAGCTAGTAACCATATGATCCAGAGGAAGAGAAGATAGTTTCTCTCCATACTTGAAGGAAGCTTGCTATTTTCCTGTTAGGAACATGAAACATAACAGAATCGCTTATGACTTATGAGTTTAGCTAAAGGTTTCAGCCGGTTTGGTTAGCTATTTATGCAGTATCATCTTTCTTGAGCTTATAGTAATACTGCATTTTCATGCTTTTGATTTGACCTTTAAATCATAGGCTGCCATATTCTTTATCTGCTGTTATCTCTGAGTCACTCAGAATCATCCAGTTTCCTTTAGCCGTAATGGCTCCAGAAGATTCTTAAGTAGTATTATCTTACAAGCTGCCTCTTTTGTTTGACTGGTCCCTCAATCTTTCTCATTATTTTTTGTGAACCATTTTATTAGTCTCTCATCTCATCCTTGGTAATCAAATCACATGTTAAAACTATATTCCAATCAAACAAGCCAATCTCCGGTAACTTCTGAGGGTAACATTCAGCAAAGCTCTAAAGACATCAGTCGAAAACAAGACAAGAAAAGTAAAGGTCCAACACAATGGAAATGGGACCCAATTAAGTGCTAAGTTAAATCTCAGGGCTTGTTTGGTTTAAAGTTAAAAACTGATCTCTGAGTCTAAGAGACGCTTTTTCCACAAGTTGAATATCAAATAACAACAAAGATGAAAAGTCTTAGATTTCCGAGAAGAACAATTTTGTTTTTAAGCGATGACCATAACAACAAGACTGAAATGTAGTTCAGTATCAATTATCGACCCGCCTTCTATTCAAAATTGGTCCCAATAAAAGGGCCAACAGCCATAGAATAATCAATAACGTTCAAAAAAAAACAGAGAATACAATTCCAAAATATGATTTAAGTTTTTCAGAAATCAAAAGATTGGGTTAAGTGGAAACACAGACAAAAAAACATTCAAACCCACGCCCAAAAAAAAAACCGTAACGCAAGACGTTAGATTTTATACATATTGGGATCAGATCACTATCCCGGAATTAAAAAAAAAATGAAAATCAAATATTGAAAGGACATAGCAAATACTAGAAACTGGGTCAGGCAGAGTCAGATGGACCAGACGGAAGCTGCTCGTAGCCATCGTGATGACGGTTAGACTCAACCGGTATGCATTTAAGACCAACAGCTAGAATCATGCTTATGGAACCAATCAAAATGCAGAGTAGCCAATGCTGCCAGCTCAAAGGAACAGTGCTTGCAAATGCTCCAAGGAACTCAACAATGATCACTTGGAATCCAACTGTTGCAGTCATTACAGCAACAAACACCCAACTGTTGAACATTCCTTTAAACACGTTTATCTTCTCTATCTCTCTGCTGTTTATCTCGTTAAACACCTGTTTTATTCAAAGCATTGGTGTTATTACTTTAAGAAACACTTATATTCGTTTTTCTATGGTGAATGTTGTTGTTATTACCTGGCAAAAGACAAAGGAGTTGAAGATGATGGTGTTGAGAACAGATGTTGAATCTGGGCCGTTGAGGTTGAGTATTTGTTTCCCAGCGAAGTTGAGAATGCCAAGGACGATTAACTGATAAATGCTTTGACCTATGATGTTTCTCCACATGGCTCTAGAGATGAAGCTTGCAGTTCTAGCTATTGGTTGACGTTTCATTAAACCTTCATTGGGAGGTTCAGTTGCAAGAGCCAATGCACCGAGTGTGTCCATGATCATGTTGACCCAAAGTAGCTGCACCGCAGTGAGTGGTGCAGATCCTGAGAAGGTGTAAAACAATCATAGGTGAAATTGTTCTTGAAAACAATCATTGGTGAAAATTGTGTTTGTGTTTATTTTTACTTACCGGTGATGCAAGCAGAGACAAAGTTGATTATCAGAGCAACAACATTAACAGTTAGCTGGAACTGAACAAACTTCTGGATGTTAATATATACGGCACGTCCCCATCTCGCCACATTCACTATTGTTGCAAAGTTGTCATCCATTATGATTACATCAGCATTCTCTTTCGCAACCTGTAGTGTATACCCAGGAGTTTTAACATAGAGACCATTCAAATAAATCGATTTTCCAATGATATAATAACTCAGTAACAGAGAAGAACCAAAGGCTAACCTCTGTTCCAGCTATTCCCATTGCAAGTCCAATGTCAGCTTCATGCAATGCAGGAGCATCATTTGTTCCATCCCCAGTCACTGCAACCACCTCTCCGATTTTCCTCAAGTTGTTGACTAATGTATATTTGTCCAATGGCAAAGACCGAGCCATCACCTGAAATCAGTTAACAGAATATTCTAAGATGCTTTAAAAAAAATTCAGGAGACACGTGAGAGGATCAAGAATCCATTTTACTACTAATCTAAACCAGAACCTGAATTTTGGGTGCAATGGCCCTCATTTCATGTGGAGGTAAATTGCGGAATTCTGAACCTTCTATAGCTACACCTCCTGCTGTAAGTATTCCACATTCCTTTGCAATCGCTTTGGCTGTGCTTATGTTATCACCAGTGACCATACGAACAGTGATTCCAGCAGCTTGACAAATCTGAACGGCTTCCCTAACACCAGGACGAACTGGATCCTTTATTCCAACAACTGCAACCAATGTGTACCCACCATCAGGAAGATCCCCACTTGGAGCTTTATCAAGATCCGTGTAAACTAGGCAGAGAGTCCTCAGAGCCTCTGAAGCAAAGCCTTCTATGACTTCAGAGATATTTGCAATCTTTTCTTCAGATAACGGAACAGATTCTCCGTTTGAATTCACAACCTTCTCGCACATTTTCAAGACTATTTCAGATGCACCTTTGCAGAAAGCGCGTACCTTACCACCAGAATGAGATGTAAGAACAGACATTTTCTTCTTGTCTGAGTTGAAAGGCTCGATCTTGAGTATCTTATGCTCTCGACGTTGTGTGTCAACGTCACCACCCAAAAGCAAACCAAATTCCAGTATCGCCCTTTCTGTAGGTGATCCCAGGATCTGAGTTTTTCCTTCCTTATCCTTAACGACTTCAGAACCAGTATTCTGAAATATGGCCTGTATAAGGATGTTCTGAACTTGTTGGGATAGGTTCAACTGGAAGTTTTCCTCCTGCCTCGCCTTGATATTTTCACATATCCAAACCTTGTTGACCACCATGTGGTTAGTGGTTAAGGTCCCTGTCTTGTCCGTGCAGATGCAAGTAGAAGAACCCATCGTCTCACAAGCAGCCAGATGCCTCACAAGTGCTCTGTCACTCATTAACTTCTTCATAGCAAATGCTAGACTTAAGGTCACAGCCAACGGTAACCCTTCAGGGACAGCGACGACTATAATGGTTACAGCAATTGCAAAGTAGTCGAGTAACGTCAGTGCATCTTCAGAAGACCATTTAGTGATGCTACCAGCCTTGGCTTTCTCCACAACAAACCTTATGCACAACACCACAAACGTTAGCACTGCAAAGCCTAAACCAATCTTACCTATGATGGTTGCAACCCCATTTAGCTTCACCTGCAGAGGAGTCTCATCCTCTCCACCCTCACTTAGAGTTTCCATTAACTTTCCCCACTCAGTCCTCATACCAACGGTTGTCACCAGCATTTTCGCTGAGCCGTTTTGGACTTTGGTTCCTGCAAGCAGAAAGGGTTTCTCTTTATTCACATGCGATGGTTCACTCTCTCCCGATAAGCTTGACTCGTCTATCTCCAGATTGTATCCGGATATAAAAATCCCATCAGCTGGAACTTGATCCCCAATGGATAAATGTACCACATCTCCAACAACCAGATCATGGATGGAGATCTCTTGTCTGCTCCCATCCCTGGTGACTTGAATAATAATCTTCTTCTTCTCTCGATCCAAGTCTCTGAACTGCAAAGATTGCTTGTAGTCACTGATAGCAGTAACCATGACCACCAAGACTATACTTAGCAAGATCCCCGTCCCATCATACATTCCCTTTGGAAATCCTTCTGTGGCAACTCCCACTCCTATCGATACTACAGCGCAGATCATAAGGATGATAAGGGTTACATCTTGAAGCGCTTCCCAGACAAACGTTAAAAATGATCTGGCTGGTTTCTCAGCATAACGATTTTCTCCATATATTTTTTCTCTGATGTGTAGTTCATTCGAGCGGACACCTTCAGTGAGAGCTACAGACACTTTCTGAGCAATTCCTTCAGCTCCTCCACCGCTCGTCAGGCTCTTTGTGTCATGATTGCGAACCATAGAAGCAAGTTCATCTGCTTCAATATAAAATCCCGCTTGTTTGACCTCATCAGTGAGTTTAAATTCACGGCGGGAACCAGCTGAAAAAAAACACAATGAAAAGAAAAAAAAAGTTACAAAATCATAAATCCAGTAACCCACCAAATTCTGCAAATCATGCATCACTGAAACTCAACAATGTATATCTTACCATCAATGAACTGAAGAGCTGCCTTTTGAACATAGAAGGCAACCCGTATCTTTTCCTGAATATGAAATAAAGAATAATGAGCTGATAGAAGAACACCACAACAACTAAATCATTTCTCACTACAAGAACAAACTAACAGCCATTGATCTTTATGACACATTCAACATAGTCTTTCTGCAACACTAGCTAACTGTTGTTTGATGACAAAGTTTCACTGATCTAACGAGATACAGCCAGAGCAAAAATAATTGAAAAAGTATTTGCCTTTGAAGATAAAACTCAATGACATTTGATGTCTGCAAAATTTAATTTAGTTTGCTCAGTGGTCATTTGTCAGTTACAATAGAGTCACACAACCCAGTTTTTTTGTTCAATGGTTGGTTTTAAAAATAATATAGGAAAAGAAAATGACCAAAACGCTAAGAAGAAAATGACCAAAAGACTGAAATTCAAAAGATTCTCAAACTGTCTTTATTTAATTCACGCAAGTGGACAAATGAAGTTGATGTCTGTTTCAGAACGGTAAAGATCCACTCCACGAAACTTCCTGGTAACTTCCTAAAAGCTAAGGGTGCACAAGAAGTCAAAAAGAATGCTATATACCAAAAAGTCAAGAACTATATGAATATTAGAGATCATCTTAAATACTAGATTACAATCAGATTTAACGTCCATAAAGTGGATTATTTAATTATCCTTGAGCTTATAAAAAACTTGTAACGAATGAACGGTAAGGTAAAATTTGTTAACTCAAATTGTGACATAAATATTATGTCATTCTCGAGTGTGTTGGTAGTTGAATAGCCGTAATAAATTTACTCATCCGTTACACATTTGATCATAATAACATTTCCTCGTGGAATATTCCAAACCAATCTAAAAGGCTCAGTGAACCGTGTCATTTTGTGTTTGGTTGACTGGAAAACAGGAAAAATTATTATTCTAAGGGTTTGAAATGAGCGACTTGTTATTTTTAGGTTCAAGGAAGAAGAAGGGAAAAAAGGAGATAATTTCACAACAACAGAAGAGAAAATTACAACCATTATTTTGGATGTTTTTATTCCCTTTTATATATGCTTATCGGAACAGAACACTAAAAATAAAATAAAATGAAAACATTTAAAATGGATCATCAAAAAATCCCAAACTCAAGGATTTTAATTAATTAGTTCATTCGTTCTTATCTCTAACGGATCGTGATCTGTTAAGTTAAAAGGAAACCGTAGTGGAAATGAGTAAATTTACTGAAAACATTTCCAGAGGCATTTTCTCGGAAACCAAGCTATCTCCAGAAAACCAAATCATTAATAGCAACAACAAACAAAAAAAAAAGAAATCGGAGGAAGAAAGAGAAGAGACCTGGATCTGGCATCGCTTCTTCTCATTCTCAGCTAGCTTCTCGAGATTACTAATCATACGGAAGCGACGAGCTCGATTCTTAACGATGGAGACAGAGGATCTCCATCGCTGCCGAGCCTCGAGCGACGGATTCTTAGCATCGACCTCGAAATCCTTGAGGAGATTAGACATTTTCCTAAAATATGTCTTCTACTTCTCTCTCCGTTTACTTTCTCTTAAAGAGGGACAGAGAGCTGTATTTTACAGAGTAATCTTCGCCGGCGCAAAGGAACCTGAAGAGAGAGAGAAGACTGATGAAGGCTCCTTCCCGATTCTCTCTGGCAAACGTGGGAGATTGTTGTGAGTGTGCATTTTAATGTCGAGTGCCCAAACCCGAATTAGTCGGGTTACCGGGTCGGGCCATTTTTTATTTTTTTTGGGGTAAATGCGATCTGGTTTGTTTATCTTGCGTCCTTTTTTCGTGGGTTTAGTATGTTTTTTTCGTGATCAAGGGAAGTATCCATGTTCAAGATTTCAAACCAATAAATTAGCCGACTAATTTGGTATCAGGTTTTCTATAAATATACGTTGATATAATTTTATTAATCTCTGTTTTCAATAAATCGACACAACATGTGAATTGTGATGTGAGGTTAATTATAAGATTTTACATTATAGTACAGAATTGGAGAATTGCATAGATGTTTCTATGAAACACTTTTTTTAGTATGTTGATTAATGTTTCTTGATACTTTTTTCAAATATGATTTTTTCTATATCTTAAGTTTATGTTCTGTTAATTTTCATGCCACTTTCAAATGTATTTTAAAATTTTATTAAAATTAGTGTTACTTTTTGTTTTAAAACAGAAAATGTATTATTTAAATTTAATTACAAATAACTCAACCATTAAAAATACTACATATTATAAATTGTCACAAAACATCAAATACATTTAAATTTTGCATTAAAACTTATAAAATATCATATATAGTAAAAGAAAATAAAGTCTTTAATACATTTTATATAATGGAATAGAGGGAGTAGATAACTTTTACTGTTACAATCAGGTTGTTTCGGTAATGTTAATCAAATTAATAAATATAGACTTGTTAAGAAGAAGAAAAAACTTCTAGCCGCTTTCAAATATCGGTCCTTCAATTGGGTGAATTCAGAAGATGAAAAAAATGTAGAGATACACACTGAATTCAAATGGTAGCAAAAGATTAACTAAATCTAGTCGGATCTCTAATCCAAAAGATTATATATTAATTCTCGTACCTTTTTAGTTAAACCAAAAAAAAAACTAAAGATTAATACGTGCGTGAACAGACACTATTAAATTCTTTAATATAACTTTTACACCTTTCCTCACCAAATATTTATGACTTTTTCAACAAAAGAAATATTCAAGACTTTTGTTCTTTTTTTGTACGCAAAAATACATCTAAAGTTTTTGATTAATTGCTATTAAACAAATAAGAAACGGTCAAAAATGATTTTCGAGAGTAAGCATGGGCATTCAGAGATCCGTTTGATTTTGAATCATACTAATTAGATATTGAATATTTTGGGTATTGCATCTAGAACTCATTTAAATATATTAAAAAGCAATTTGGTTCAAATATAGGTATTTGTTATAGAAACCCGTGTTGAATCGGATAATTTTTGCAACCGATTCGAATCAGACCGGGTTTTATATTTATAATATTCGTTTTATCTAAAATTATCTAAATTTATCTAAATTTACCTGCAATTATCTAAAATTCTCTTAATATTATCCAAAAATTACCCAAAATTATCCTATTAAAACTCTTATCTGATTATATAATAAGTAGACTCAACATATATGCAATAGATCATCTAAGTGTTTGTTTATTCAAGTACTAATTCGGATATCGGTTCAGATTGGGTATTACCTGATATCCAAACAAAAATTATAGAAAACTCATTCGATTATTTAGAGTTACCCAAATACTACTCGAATTCGTTTTTGATTCGGTTTGGTTTAGGTTTTTTGGTTTCGGATTTTTTGTCTATACCTAGTTGAGAATTTTTAATTTTTATTGGTTAAAATATGCGGAAAAAATTAATCCTACTTGACAAAAATGTTACAAAACAAAAAAAAAAGCAAGTTGACAAAAAATTCATATTAAAAAAATTATAGATCCATAGAGACACATTTTTAGACTTGAGAACAATGATGCTCTTATAGAAGAAAAACTATAGAGAATTCAGAAAGCTGGTCAATTAAAATACATAACATTAAGGGAATGATGTGAAGTTGTGAACTGAAATTATTAATAAAAGGTTAGGCCCATAGTCAGAAAACTGCATTTAATACATTAATATGGAAGTCCTAGCTGTCTATTAGCTTGTCACCCATGTTTGACCCGGTTTCCCCTAAGGAGCAGGTCTTTATTTAAAAACAAGACCAGTCAGTAGTGATAAATTCTTTTAATTTTATTTCCTGCCCAGAAACAAAACCCCGAACCCCACTATTCATATTTCATAAAAAGCTATCATGATATGTTGTTTGGTAAGTCTTTAAGCAAACTGGTCAGCCACAGACGACAATTGATACAATCAAAAAGCACAAGATTAGATAGTATTATAACAAATCATGTACATTGAAAACGATTGCAAATGATTTCATAACCATTTTTCAAGAGAATACCGACTTTTTATCAATAATGAATATAAAGATATCAGATGTTACCGCAAACTAATCAAGTTTATGCAACTTTTCTAATCTAATCTGATTCTTGGCAAGAAAATCTCTCAGCAGATTATGATCATTTCAACCCAGTATGATTGCTCAAAACAAAACAAAACAAAAAGACAGA
This sequence comes from Cardamine chenopodiifolia, assembly GCA_963922655.1. NCBI lineage: Eukaryota > Viridiplantae > Streptophyta > Magnoliopsida > Brassicales > Brassicaceae > Cardamine > Cardamine chenopodiifolia. The sequence goes on from OZ000463.1 coordinate 16,289,421, forward strand.
GAAGAAGATAAGAGCACATGGAGTGAAGAAGATAACTCACAGCTTTAAAGAGTGTTAAGCTTGTGTAGTACTGATCTTGCGCCTTCTTGTTACACTAGTACAAAAGAAAGTTGGTTAGGAAGCCTTCAATTGTCCCACTTGGTACTAAGTATTACTTTAATGCATTTTAAGCATCTTGTAGTTAAGGATCCAAGATCCAAGATCCTTGGAAAAAACAAAAAAAAACTAGCTAATAAATTAGTCGAGAGCTAGAAAAAATGTCTTATCATAGAAACCAGCAGAGCATATACTATAAAGCATAAATTTATAAGACATACATTTTGCTAATGACTTGGAAGCTGAAAGATACCTAGGATGAAGAAAAAATACAGTGGCTAATCAAGAACGCTATAATATCTAAGTCAAGGCTTTGCAAATGCTATCACATTTTAGTTGTAATTGGCCAGAACGTCAGTTTTAAAAATAGTTTGAGTAACTGGCCTTAACAAACACTATATTCGATTTGTAAGAAAGTTCACCAATGAGTATCCCGTCCATTTGAGAGATCTACTCATTGTCCCCTGAACGAAAATCCTATCAAAGAAGAAGAGAAGATTGAGATAATCAGCTCAGAACACAGAATATGCTGAACCGAACCGGTTTTCACAACCCGGACCACTTCGACTCTACGCATTAATAAGTTTGTAACCAGAGCAAAACCAAACCAATTTGCTCAAATTCTTCATAACCGGACCTTGGTACGCTAATCTCAGATTTAGCGTTGTAATTGTTGTCTTTATCTCCACAGCAAATCGTTGTCCTCCATTAGTCGTCCTGAAAATTCTTCCGCATTCCAATCTGAAATCCGATCGGTGAGAGAAACCCTAATTTTTCGAAGGGATTCACATTATCTCTCGACAGTCTCATGATCGAGAGCTCGATTTGCATCGTCGACACTCGGTATTTTACTCCTCCTGATTCTCTCAATCTCTTGTTTTCTAGGGCACGCTTCTTTTGATTTTTAGAGGGAACCATGGATGGAAACAAAGATGATGCGTTGAAGTGTTTGAAAATCTGCAAAGATGCAATGGAAGCTGGAGATCGACCTCGCGCTCTGAAATTCCTATCCAAAGCTCGTCGTCTTGATCCAAATCTCCCGATCGATGATCTCGTATCTGAGCTAAACAACAAGTCAGACGAACCAGGATCTGGTAAATCGCATGGATCTGCAGCCGCCAAGGATTCGCCCAATTCTTCAGATCGGCCTTCTTTACGCCAACGTGGATCATCAACGACGTCATCGTCTTCTTCGATGTCCTACACTGAGGAACAGATCTCGATCGTGAGAAAGATAAAATCTAAGAAGGATTATTACGAAATCTTAGGTCTGGAATCAAACTGTTCAGTGGACGATGTGAGGAAAGCTTATCGGAAACTCTCCTTGAAAGTTCATCCCGATAAGAATCAAGCTCCTGGTTCCGAAGAAGCTTTCAAATCCGTTTCCAAGGCGTTTCAATGCTTAAGCAATGAGGAAGCTAGGAAAAAATACGATATCAGTGGATCCGATGAACCAATCTATCAACCACGTCGATCTGCTAGAACTAACGGATTCAATGGTGGATACTACTATGAAGATGAATTCGATCCTAACGAGATTTTCAGAAGCTTCTTCGGTGGTGGAGGAATGCCTCCTGCAACTGCTCAATTCCGATCATTCAATTTCGGAGCTACTCGTCATAGAACAGCTAATCATAATCAAGCTCCTGATGCAGGTTTCAATGCGCGTATACTTCTCCAGCTTCTCCCTGCTGTACTTATACTCCTGCTCAACTTCATGCCTGCTTCTCAACCAGTTTACTCACTCTCTGCAACTTACCCTTACCATTACAAGTTCACTACACAGAAAGGTGTCAATTACTTTGTGAGATCGTCTAAATTCGAGCACGATTACCCACGAGATAGCAACGAGCGGTATACGCTGGAAGAACAAGTTGAGAGTGATTATGTGTCTATACTTAGTCAGAATTGTAGGTATGAGCTGCAGAGGAAACAATGGGGATTTGTTCGTGAAACGCCTCACTGTGACATGATCCGGAGATTTGAGACAGCTGCTGCTTAAAACCACTGAAGCTAGTACCAAGAACGAGAACAGAAATTGGTAATTATCAGCTTATAAACAAGTTTTTCATTTCAATGCCTTCACAACTCAAACTGATATATGTTTTTGTTTTTGTTTTGGATTACAATGCTTTAGAATCTAACATACGATCCTTGGATTTTGTGTGATTATCTCTCTATTAAGATTTTGCTTTTGCTATAACATACTTAACGTTCAACTGGGTTCAGCAGCTTTTACAAGATCTTCCTAAAATAAGTTCAGAAAATTGCTAGAATTTCTTAAATTTAGAAGCTTCTAGCCACCTTCTCATACAAGCCTCGAGGCCAGTTCTGGTGCGTGTTGCTTGCAATAAACCCTTCAATCTGTGAAGAAACAAATATCTCAATTCATGATTGATAGCCTAATCATGATCTCTCATGACCATATATATGTTTTAATTGTTAATGTGTACCTTAGCTCTCATGGCCCGAATTGATCCATCGGTGTCAGGTACATTATCCAGACAGGTCAGAACAACCTTGAGTAAGTCAGGGACACAAGTCTGGAAACAAGTGTGATGAAAACAGTTCAACAACTCAACCTCGTTAACAGTGATCAAAATAAGTCTTCAGTCGCTGATAATGATCATAATAATATTTGCGATGTGTTCCACAACGTTCCTGCTGTGTTTTTCTCCACTGGTGGTTATACCGGAAATGTTTACCACGAATTCAACGACGGAATCATACTTTTGTTCATCACTTCACAGCATTTCAACAAGAAGATTGTGTTTGTGATTGTTGAGTATCACACTCGGTGGGTTATGAAATATGGAGATATCGTTTCACAGCTACCAGATTATCCTCCTGTGGACTTCAATGGGGACAAGAGAACTCATTGTTTCAAGGAAGCTACTGTAGGATTGAAGATTCTCGACGAGTTAACGGCAAGATGAAGAACGTGATGCAGCAAACAAGACTGGTAAAAATGTTCAAGAAACCGAAATTGGTGATTCTTTCGAGAAACGGATCGAGGGAGATACTGAATGAGAGTCTTTTGTTGGAAGTAGCTGGGGAAACTGGATTCACCGTTGAGGTTTTGAGACCGGATAATACAACGGAGCTGGCCAAAATCTACAGATGTTTGAATTCTAGCCATGTAATGATCGGTGTTCATGGAGCTGCGATGACATTTGCTTTTCTTGAAAACCAAAAACCGTGTTTACACAGATTATACCGATAGGAACCGAGTGGGCGACTGAGACTTTCTATGGAGAACCAGCCAAGAAGATGAGATTGAAGTACATTGGTTACAAGCTTAAACCGAAAGAGAGTTCTTATATGATGAATATGGAAAAGATGATCCGATAATCCGAAGAGTTTTACTTGAAAAGGTTGGACTACACTAAGAAGATTTATCTGGAGCGCCAAAAAGTTAAAGCTCGATTTGAAAAGTTTCAAGAAGCCGTTGTCTCGTGCTTACGATTTCTCTATTAAGCGAATTGGATCGGTGTACAGCAGTCACATACCGGATACTACCAATTAACTGGATTTGAGCTTGAATAAAATCGTTTTGAAGATGTAAAAATTTTGTAGATAAAATGCATAAATAAAAAAATTGTTAGCTCTTTCCTTTAGTGTCATAGCTTCAAAATGACTCAGATTTACAAGTTTTTTTTGTTTATGTTTAGAAATCACTAACCGGGGAATACCAACTAAACTGGGTTTTTCACACCATCACTGAGTTAATACCACCTCAAAATGAGTCTAAAGGCCTAAACATTCTTTGCTTTATAGGCCCAAAGTCCAAATTATGCTATGAGATGTCTCTGTCCATGATTCCTCCTCTCTCTTTTTTTACAATTTAAATGCCAAGATTTGCGATAGATGTTATTGAGTCTGGATATTACAGCATCATTATTTTATGCTAATTAGATTTTGTAAATTGTGATTATTATCGAATTTCATTGTTTTTCGAAAACATATTTACGGATCGTCTAGAAGTCCACACAAATTGCATGTTATTACGACAAGTGGGTGGTTCTCTTTTTTATGTACGTTACAATTAAAAAAGAAAAAGTACGTTACAAAAGAACTACAGAAGTGGATGGTTAAATGGAATACAAAAACAAGAATTTTCATTTTGTTTGTATATTCACAGACCAGCCTATGCTAGTAATACTAATACCCCAAAGCGGTTTCTTATTTTTTATATTTTTTATTTCGTTTCATTTATGGGACCATCTATAACAAAAATCCCACGAATAACTTTTGTCTCCTTTCGTAGAAGAAAACAAAAACCTAAGAAATCACGTTATTTTCGTATTGGATGGTAGTTTATAAATTTCTAAGGAAATACTCAACGCGTTAATTATTTTCATAAACTTTAATGCATACGTGTTATTTTTTAGGCAACAACTAAAGATAGCAAAATATAATAAAAATTGTTTGCCAACGCGAAGTGATAAAAACTAATTACTAATAATTTAGGACATACATTAGATGCTATTAGTTCTATTATTTGTCACTTGTATTATTAGAACTTTTGTGAATGCCAAACTTCACATTCAAGAATAAACTAATTACTAATAATTAAGGAAACACATTAGATGCTATTATATCTATTATTTGTCACTTATATTATTAGAACTTTTGTGAATATCAAACTTCACAATCAAGAATTCGTATAAATTTGATAAGGAATTAAGATTTAAATTTCCTTATGAAAACTAAGATTTAAAATGAATTTGATTCTACAAATTAAATTTTATTAATATATTAAAAAGATGTCGATCTCAAGAAAAATGTAAATTATTTATTTATAGTGAATTTTGATATACTTATATAGTAATAGATTTGATTATATCCGTATATTTTACATTTAGTTGGACTCCAAAATTCTCATAATCTCGCCAACTTTTTCAGATTAATCTTTAAATTGTTTCTAATTCGACTTCGTCTAATTGTCTCATTCTGAACTTGGATTTGTTAACGATTTTATTTGTTGGATTTTCTAACAAGTCAATTGCCTATTAAAATAAAATAAAAATCTGTGGATCTAGTTGTGTGAAATCCATCTCCAACAATTAGAATGTTTATCTTAATTTGGTTTAAATTTTTAATTTTGTGGTCTATGATATATCGAAACCTAATTAAAAAGTTGAAAAAAAACTAAATGTTCTTGAGTTGATTTTTATATAATTACGGGAGTTTAATCTGGATGCATGGAAAGGATTTAAAAAAAAAAAACAGTTTCACTTTTTAGATAGGAAAATCAAATCTTAATCTAGACAACATCTAAAAAAATGAGTCAATATTTTTAAAAAAGAATAAAGATATATCTTACCTGTAACAAAATATATTGTCAAAAAATACTCTATATTTGACTAAAATAGTTTTACTTTTTAGATAGGAAAAATCAAATCTTAATCTAAACAACATCTAAAAAAATGAGTCAATTTAAAAAAAAAAGAATAAAGATATATCTTACCTGTAACAAAATATATTTCCTTTTCTCGAATTTAGTATAAATTTCAGTTTTGCGAACGGAAATTATTGACCAAAAAAAGAGCTGCATTAAATGGATTAAAAGTATATTTGGAAACGTATATTTGGATTAAAAGTATATTTGGAAATTATTGACCAAAAAAAGAGCTGCATTAAAGCCACACCTTTTGCTTTTCTTATCATATTCTTCTTCGAGTAAGGTCACTTTTGGCTAGTCTATTATTATATCTCAAAAAAGTAAAAGAAAAAATAAACATAGTTGTTACTTTCGTGTAGTATCGTATTTCATATAAACGTGTATACAAAATAATTAAAGACAAACAGAATAATTTATAGAAATATGATTAACATATTTGGTTGACTAAAACTAAAACAATTGATCAAATATTGTCCAATACTCTAAATTTTTGTAATTATATTGCGGAACACGGTCAACTCTTCTTTGAAAATATAAAGCAATAAAATTATAAAATTTTGGTAGATTGTAATAAAAGCATAACCTAAAGGAAAGTGAAAAGAAAGACCTTGAAACAATGACGAAGATGTCAAATCTTCCAAGGGATTTGACAAAGGGGTGTAATATACAATTGAAGAAGATAATTCCAAACCAAACAAAGCGTTATAAAAGGGAAGAAGTTCCAAAAGAAGAAAATAGCCACTCACACCAAGCAAGCAAATTAGCAAAGCCACCACCAAATATGGAAAATTGCTACTTATAGTAACTTCATCTTTTTATATAATACCCTTATTTTGGTATATTTTGATCAATTTCTAAAGAAAACCCCCGACTCCTATATATATATATATATATATATACAAAATCTCTCTATATCCAATCTGGTTGTTTCAGAGAAAATATGGGGAGGGGAAGAATTGAGATTAAGAAGATTGAGAATGTCAACAGTCGTCAAGTCACTTTTTCCAAAAGAAGAAACGGGTTGATGAAGAAGGCTAAAGAGCTTTCCATTCTCTGTGACGCAGATGTTGCTCTTATCATCTTCTCCAGCACCGGCAAGATTTACGATTTCTCCAGCGCCTGGTATATCTTTTATTATCTCATGATTTTGTTTTTGTTCTTTTTGTATGAAAACTTTTTTTAGTTTTAGATTTATTTTTGGGTTTTTTTGTGAAATTGAAAACAGAGCAAAACCTGTTTATCATCGTGTTTTTTTTTTTTTTTTGGGAGAATCGAGATTATGTCTCTGTAATTAGGATTTTCAATCGGATTAGTTGTGAGTTATATAAACCCTAACTGTTGATTTGGTACTTGTTTCGGATCAAAATTTAGCAGATGCAGTTATGCGTTTCAGTGCTTAGAATTTCAACTGAAGAAATCTGAAAGATCTATTTTTTTTTTTTTGGTCTCCTCCGATTTGTTTATTATAATTGAGAATGCAGAAGTTGAGATTAAATGATTTTTATGTAATGATAAAAACCAATTTTAAGGGATTGTGCTAATGGAGAATTTTATATTCCAAATTGTGAAGTATGGAGCAAATTCTGTCGAGATATGGATACAGTAGTGCCTCAGCTGAACATAAACAAAGAGAACAACAACTCCTACTTTGTTCTTCTCATGAAAATGAAGCTGTGGTATTATCTATAAGCAGAGACTCTCTACCACTTAACTTTTGTATCTTTTTTCTTGTTCGATATGTTTCTTCTTACATGCTTTCTGTTGTTGCAGTTGCGAAATGAGGATTCTATAAAGAGCGAACTTGAGAGATTACAGCTTGCAATTGAGTATGTTATCTATCTCCCTGTGATAAAAAAACAAGTATTGTTTGTTCTTGTGTAAAGTTTTGGTCTTTTATTTCTGATTCATCTGTATGTTTCTATTTGTTCTTCAACAGGAGACTCAACGGTAAGGAACTTGATGGTATGAGTTTCCCTGATCTTATTTCTCTTGAAAACCAGTTGAACGATAGCTTGCATAGTGTCAAGGATAGAAAGGTACTCATATATTCAAAGACTGAAAAAATTAGAAACAACTTTTTAATTCATTCTTGACTTATAAAAGTTTTGTATTGATTCAGACACAAATCCTGCTCAGCCAGATTGATAGATCCCGGCAACAGGTACGAATAGAGCTCCTTTAAGATCAAAATCTATTTGTCTCATCAATTCTTTATACACTGATGAATCTCAAGATCCTTGTTTTGTTTCATTAGGAGAAAAGAGCTTTGGAAGAAAACCAAATCTTGCGCAAACAGGTAAAGATTCATCAAACTCTTTAATTAGCTTGGTCTAGTCTTTGCTATACGTATCGAGTTCAGATCTAATCTGCCCTCAGGTGGAGATGTTGGGGAGAGGTTCAAGACCAAGAGGGCTGAGTGAAAAACCTCAGTTTTTTACTAGCCCACAAGCCGATCCCGAGAGCTCTTCATCAGACGAGGATGAGAACGACAACGAGGAGCATCATTCCGACACTTCCTTGCAGTTGGGGTAAACTGCAATTAAAAAACCCTACCTTCTGTTACAAGTTTTTTGTTTTGTTTTGAGGTCTCTGAGAATTTTCAAAAACTTGTGGGTTTTGTCTTTCTTAGATTGTCATCGTCGGGGTACAGTACAAAGAGAAAGAAGCTGAAGATCGAAGTGCAATGCGATAACTCTGGGAGTCAAGTGGCTTCTGATTGAACAAATCAATCATTCTTCTAATTAGGATTTTTCGTGTATTCTTCTTGTTTCTCGCTGTTCCATTGTTTAAATTTCGTATCAAGTAGAGTTTGCTTTATGTTTAGGTGAACATGTATTCTCAATCAAGAAGGATTTGAGTAATCAACAACAGTATAGTTTCTTAATCATAGTTCTCAACATACCACACCATAAGTTTGATGAATTTACATTTTCTGACAAATTTTCAGTCAAGAAACATAAAACATCAACATCTCGACGGCTACACGATATTGACAGCAATCGAAGATGAAAATTATTAGTCTTCAGAACAGCAAATCAAATCGTGTGTATCCAATTTTTCCTTCCCGAATAGTGAAATCTTCAATAGCTTTCGTGATTCGACTTGGACAATACTTGATTCCACTACCTGAGGATGATTAAGTATTCTCGAACTATTAAGTTTGGTGAATTAGAGTTAAGAGTAAATTGCTCCTAATCAAGATTACCCGGTTGCAGATAACGCAGCTTAGCACGAAATGTGATCATTAAGCTAATCTGAGCTGAAACGGGATAATGTAAACCATGATTCGTTGACAATAAACGAAACCGTCTCGTCCATTTTTAAAAAACATGATTCGTTTCGGCAATGAACGAAACCGTCGCATCCATTTTCCGGCCCATTTCCGTTATTGGGCCAAATATGGTTTGTTTTGGGCTTTTAAAAATATTATCTGAAATGTGTTCGGCTTTTAAGGCCACCGACAATTCAAGGGTCGCCGACGACATGATGGTTTAGAAATAGGGTGGTCAGAGTTATATCTCATACAATAAATATAGTTATGCCTAGAGAAATATATATCACCGGGGTGACAAGGGGCAGTAAGTACAAGCTTCTTTGTCACTTGTCAGTAACTGTTGGTACAAGTTTTTATTGGATTTAAATTGTGTTGATAAGAAAAGTGCACTAGCTCAGTTAAGACTTTTCAAAATTCGTTAAAAATATAGTATAAACAATTCTTTTAAAAAGCCGATTATTTAGTAATATTTGACTGAATGCAAAGAAATGTTAATTGTGTATATTTTTTTAGAAATTTAAAATAAAGAAAATTAGCACAATCCTTCTAAAAATAATATTGCTTTACGGTTTTATACACAATAATAGCAAAATAAATGTTGATTATGGATTCCAATATAAATTTTAATAAGAAAACTTTTAATTTGTTTTTATTTAAAACTAGTTAAGCTGTACAATATAATATAAATTCAAGAATCAACTACTATTTTTTACAGAGTTATAATAAATAATATTTTTTCCGTAAAAAATTAAAATGACATTTATGTTAAAACCGAGAGAATAAATTTAAAAAAAAAACTCAATTGTCTGTTTTGGTTAAAATTTAAAACCGATTGTGAAGTACCACAGCTTTTAAAGTGTTTATACGTTATATATAGTTCTAAGTAGGTTATATCAAACGTTTGTTTTCAAACATTTACTTCACATTGTTGGTTTGATTATTAAGTCGATTCGTAGTGACCAATGAAGTCCTGACTAATCAAACATTTCAGAATACTAAATAGTAGCAGTAATGACTAGTCGACACAAAAATTGGTAATGAGTCTAAATGACGAAAAATTAATTAAAAATACAGTATAAATGTGGAGAGAAACAGAATAAAAAGCACAAGTCCCGACCTAAATCGAAAAATACGTAAGAGAAAAGAAAAAAAAAGGAAATGGATCTGCAGAAGAAGAGACGCGACGTGTATAGGAGCGTAATGAGAAGGTTCCAATGAGAAAGAGATCCACCGTCAACAACAACACATTTGGGTTCTCACTCACGCTCCCAAAACCAAAGTCAAATCGCTCTTTTTAGCTCCCACATGATTTTTATGGTTAATAGTAGACCCATTATTCAATACGGCCTTTCCTCCTGTCTCTACCGTCCGATCACGGATCCTCGTTGTAATCAAGGGGGCAGATTTAATGAAGTGGGCCTTCGACTACTACCTACCTTCATCATGTATCTGATATTTATTTCTCCTGTATTTTGCCTTTTTTGGTTTATAATAGGATATGATTATGATCCGAAACTCTTTAACGACTAATTTATACTCAATTGCTTAGTTTGTTTCTAGCTACTTGAACAAAGTTTTCTGAAACGTCCAAGCCCAATTTTCTGTTTATATATGTTTTCAGAATAGTATTGTATTGGTCGTAAAAAGCATGCAACATTTTTATATTTGGTCTTAATCAGGAAAATGATAGCTTGTACTCCAATTCCGGAAATTACTCACCATTTATAAGTTATAATTCAATCATATTCATTACTCAACAATCAACTGCATTCAGATGAGTATTTTGGTTTCAGTTACTTATAATAGTATTACATTAAAATTGTCCAATTGTGAAAACAAGATAAATATACTAGGTAGTAAAACTCGAGGGAGAAACGATTTTTACACGGAAATTAGAGAAATCACATTGGAAAACGACATTCGTTAAATGATAAATCATGTTAATGATAACCAATAGTCCTCAAAAACGCTTCAGAAAACGCAATGTAGCTGTTCAAATAAATTAGATACATATACCTACATGGAGCTACTTAACATAGAAACTCTATCCGATATCCATTTAAAAAAACGTTTAAGAAACGGAAATTTTTGGAAATATGATGAAATTTTTTGGAAATATGATGAAATTTTTTGGAAACGTGTTTCTAAAAAAATTTAATTTAGAAACATGATGAAAACATCTATTTCTATTTGGAGATGCAATGAAAACTTACTTTTTTAAAACCTTAATAAATAAATAATTATTTTGAAAATATAAGATTTTTTTTTTTTACTAACAAAATATCCTAATCAATTTAAAGAATATTAAATATCTCATAATTCTTAAATTAATATAAATTTAGTATTTTAAGAATACGAATGAATGAAGATGTGGACTTAAATCTTTGATTCTGATGGTTATAAACTTTTATCTTCAATTAAACTACTTAATACTTATATTTATGTGTTAGATTTGTATTGTTTCAAAAAATAATTTTAATATAATTTTTTTTTATGTTTCACTATATATTATATATATATATGTTTTATATTTTCAATACATAGTCGTTCCTAATTTTTTAAAAACATAGTTTCTACGTTTTCGTATGTTTTGTTTCCGTATATTTCGTTTCGATTTCAATACTATCTAGAGATGGAGTGAGAAATTGAGAACGGTCAAACTTTGATTTTAAGAAAAATAGGCAATAGGCACACTCCTTTGCTTTAATTACGTTTTAAACAATCTGCTATAGTTTATTAAACATACCACAAACTATGTTTATAGGCCTCGATACACTGAATTTACCAAGGAAACTAGTAAGAATAACAAAAGTTTTGTGTGTGTGCCCATTAAACGTGTGATCATATTTGCGATCATATTTTGTTAAGTTTTACTATTGGTTTTCAATTCAAAACTAATTTAACTAGTTAGTGGATTAGTTCATGGTCTCCTCGTAACTTCCAATATGATATTTTCACATTCTTAATGACTTTTCAAGCCATAAAGTGTCGACAAACTTTTTATCATAGGATTGAATTCCCATTAGATCATTCTGGATCAATCGAATCACTTTCAACCTGCATAAAACTCGGCTTGACACAATTTGTGTTCACACTTTGATATCATATTAAGTCACTCCCCTATTTGGGAATATGAGATAACTAAAATATAGGATCAAGATATACACAAAACTCTAGATATGCACCAACTTATATGATGAGGATATATTCGAATATACATGAGATATTCATATTAACCTCCTAACATATTATTTCCTCAATGTCATTTTGATATTTTCAAACATATCAAAAAAATTAAATAAACTTCTTTTATACCTTTTTAGTACATTAAATAACTTCATTTTCCTAATTAATAAACTAAAATGATAAGGACACAAATAAGATTTATCTCTAAAATATGAACTGAAAACATAAAATAACATTATTTATGAAACAAAAATAAAATCTTAATTTTTGAAAACGGAGGTAATAGTAACCAATAAACTCTTTTCCCAAATAAAAATAAAATAAAAAATGAAAGCACTCATACGATATACTAACATCTTTTGTTTTTCCGCATGAGCTTGAAATAAAAATAAATCCAATTATATCTCGGATTTTTTTAATTTAAATTTCGGATGGCCATCCTTTTCTTTGTTGTCAATATAATAATAACAGAATAAATAATATAGATGCAAAATAAAACAAAGGCAAATTCGAGAAGAAAGCCAAAAAAAAGGGCAAATGGTCTTCAATTTCAGCGTCTCGTCACCACTAACCCATAGGAATTAGCACTTAGCAGCGACAGAGAAAGAGAGAATGGGTTTGATTTCAGCGAAAGAGACGAAGAACAACACTCGAGGAATGAGTTTGCTCTTAGTCTTCTTCCCCGACCACAATAACTCCGGCAACGACGACTCTCCTTCTTCTTCTTCTTCTTCTTCTTCTCCGGGAACAACAACGACTCTTTTCCGCTCCAGATCTTCCCGTCTTCTCCTCTCCAAAGCTCAATCAACAATCTCAATCTGCATCCTCCTCCTTTTCCTCACTCTCTTCCTCTTCACTCTCTCCACCTTCGAACCTTCCTCTGGTTTTCCCGCTGTTTCTTCTCATCCTCACCGTCGATTTCTCCTCAATCGCGACATCTTCGGCGCTGGTATTACTCGTTGTTCTAACCAATTCGCTCTCCAAGGAATGGGTACTTTGTTTCTGAGAGGAACCAAGAGCATGCATGATTTGATTGTTGCTCATATCGCTTCCGATACAACGGAAAACGATCTCCGCCTTTTCATGCGATTGCTTCACCGTTCTGGAGTCACATCCAAATCCGACATCGTTTTACTCTTCAATTCACTTTCGAGATTCGCTGAATTGATCGAAGAAGAGAACGACTCGTTCTTAAAACTCGTCGACGTTCATCGGAATTCGAATTCGTCGAATCAAATCGATTCGGTTTGGGGATTTAATCTGAGCCGTTTCCTCAAAAAGCAATCGAGTAAGAAGGAATCATCAGAGCCTATCTGGGGGAAGAAGAGTCATCGAGTTAATTACAACGAGTCAGCATTGAATTCGACCGAGTCGACCGAGTTGACTCATGGCTCAGTAGTGGGGTTCGACGTGACTGAGTTGGACCCTGAAAACTCGCTATCCGGGTTCATGGATCACGTTCCGATGAGCTTAAGGAGGTGGGCGTGTTACCCAATGCTTCTCGGTCGAGTAAGACGCAATTTCAAGCACGTTATGCTTGTTGACGCTAAAACCTCCTTGTTCCTCGGTGATCCGTTAACCCGTATTCGTAATCGGATTCCCGAATCGGTTCTCTTCTTCTCCTCTAAACACAGTAATAGCAAGAAAAGCTCTGAGATTAATCCGGCGGTTTTGATCGGTGGAGCTAAAGGAATTAGGAGATTATCGAGCGCAATGCACACTGAGATAGTGAGGGCGATGATTCAGCAGCACAAGAAAAAGAACTCGGTTTCGGAATCGGTCGTGTTGAGTCAACTCGTTGGGAATGTTCATATGACAAAGAACTTTGAAGTGGTTTCGAGTGAGTCGGTGGTTCCAGAAGCGAGTTCACTCGCTGAGTTGAGGACGAGAAACTCGGTGGCTTCGTCTATAAAGAATCATGATATAATACAACGCGGTAATAGTAATCATCCTATTGATATTATTATGAAACGTATTTGTTCTTCTAAGTTAGATTCTTCTGTCTATAATTACTGTTAGCATCAAAAAGCTGTGGAAAGAAAACTACGAAACAATCAAAATAGGTAAATTTTTCTCTTTTTTTGTTTCTTTTCTCGAAGATTTTTGTACGCATTTGACATTTGTCATGTTATTAGATTTTATTTTTGGGATGTTTTGTTTATTTATGTCCACGTTCCACATTCATTATTGATTATTGATTATTGATTTGGTTTCTTTCGAATAAAATCAGGAAAATATGCCTCCCCTTTTGTAGTTTTTTTAAAAAATTTTTGTTCGAAACTTCCAAATTGTTGATTTTTGGGAGTTTTTTCCTCGCAATGTACTACTAGTACTTAACTACTTAATAGTAAAAACCCTCCCCTGAATCTTATAAAAGTTATGGGTACAAAACTAAATAATACTTATTGATGACAAAAAAAACTAAATAATACTCCTAATTAACAATGGGTGAGATTAATGCATAAATACATAAATTAAATTCAAAACTTTAGATGAAGGATCACGATAACCTGTGACGCGCTTCATGATGATATCACATGTTTAATAAATCAAAAATTTTAATTATTATTATTATGTTAATATCCTTTTTGTTATAATGACACACGTCGCATGTGTTTAATTGGTCTTTTGAGCTGGTTAAAGTCATTTTGTCCCACTTTTATTGTTGTCTAACATTAAACTTTCAAAACGTCGTTCTTCAATTATTGAAACTATCATTTTAACAAAACAATAATGCCATCACGAGATTCATCGTTGGAATCGGATTCTCAATCTTCCCAATTATCATCAAAGCCTCAAAAGTTGACATAAACACAACAAAAAAAAGCTCATCATCTAATTAGTTGATTCGGTTGAAACTTTATATCACCACTCATTACAGTCACTTATTATATATCACTTTTCTGTTTAATACATTAGTTTATATTCTTATTTATTGTAATAGTCAAATTCTGGTCGACAATTTTTTATATTATGTTTGTCAAATAATCAAATGACTTTTTCAAGCAGTTTCCCACTTTGTACTTATATTTTCCATATGGTACAATTTCATTTTATTTGGTAAAGAACTTTCCACCGTGTAAATATATTATAGATATCATTTGGAATAACACATACATGTAGAATACTTAAGATATTAAATTCAATAATACTAAAATTCAAAAAATTTGTTGAAAAGATAAAATCCAATAGCACGTAATTTTAACACATGATTTAAAATTTCACCATTGTGGTTAGAATCAGCAAGCAGTAGATTTATATTGAATCACAATTTTAGATTGAATAATCACAATACATAACAATAATTGTTCCTAGTTGTTTTGGATATAGACGAAGTCAGTATCTTTGTATGTCCATACACATTAAAGGCGTGATGTTGTGAAGATATCAACAACAAAAGAAAACAAAAACAAGAAAATATTAAAATAAAAGGTGGGGTTTTTTCCAGGTCTATTAAGTTAACTCTTTACAGTTTACAGTGTCTTCATTTAGAAGCAAAGCTTGCTTTGCTTTTCTTTTCTTGTCTTTATTTACCATCTCAGCGACGTTAACTATTTATATATTTTAATCTATAGTATACAATTCACTTATCGAGTATCGTATTGACCAATCATGGTAACAAAAAACATTATATTTGTAATCGAAAACCCCTTTTTAGTTGATATTGAAATTTTCCTAATGATCATATATTGCAATCCAGCCTTACGCGAGTGGAGCTTACAAGTTCAAACCTTAAACTAATTTTTTTATTTTATTTTAAAAAGAAGAAGAGAAACTTTTGAACAATAAAAAAAGAAGAAGAAGAGAAACTACCTTTAATTAAAATAAAGGTTCGAGCTTTAAAGCTCGCGCAGCTGCGCTCTTTATTGTCTTGAATAGTAAAAACAATGACAACTGACAAAATTATAAAATTATAAAACTCATTTAATGAAGTTATGAATTAGTTGCCAGAAATAAAAGTCAAATTTCTGAAAGAACTAATTTATGGTAATGGAGTGTTATGTTATAAGACCCATAAGATGAAAACATTCTTATATATATGTATATATGTGTGCATGGTTATTCTATAGTATTCATTAATTAATTTAAAATATCTATTTATGAGGAAATGAAAGATTACAAGAAAATTGAGATTTCCATTATGTTGCTTTTGTAAAGAATCATGATCTTTTTTTAATCCTTATAGTCATAGTAACTTCTTGTATTTGTATTTCCTCGAAAACAAATATATTTTGTTAGTTTGATTCATCATAAAAGAGTAAGCCGGACAAAAAGGAACCGACACTCGTTCTTCCATACACGTGTCAATAGATCATTCGCTTAACAAGCTTCATTTTCGTTTCAGAATGTGGACCCTCTAGGCCAGACAGAGAGTTCGTGGAAGACTATTTACCTGCTGATCTCTCCGTCTCTAACGACGTCGTTGACTCCATGATTTTCTTATGTCGAATTCTTAGATCAATGTCAAGGTAGCAAGAGCGATTAATTTTTTTTAAGGCCAACACTTACAAGTTAAGGACAAATACATTAGTCCAGTGGTTTATATTAGTGTTGTCAATATTTTTTTTCTTCTAAATTGTTGATAAAAAGGAAAGAGAAAACAATTGTTATTCTTTAGTTTTATTGTTTTCAAAAGGAAACATAAGTGATGTTCAAATGAGTTCGTGTAACTAGTGACTATCTATAAATGTCGTTCGTATAAGCAAAAGCAAAGCCTTAAATATTCGCGTAGAAAAAGTCACAAACATAAGTAGATTGTCTAGGTGACAACCATTTTTCCAAAAGAAGATTCAAAATATAGGACTCTTCTTATACGTTTGTTTGAGTCCAACAAATCTCTCGTGTGTTTTATTTTACCATTACCAGCCTTGAAAACAATGCAAATTTGACGTAATCATTCTGATTCCCAACTAATTTTGTTCCTTGATTTGTTGTACAGTAAAAAAGAAAGATAAGAAAAAGATACCAAATTGGTGGAGACCAGGTCAGCCATAACTGTGGTTGTTGCTCTATAAATTCCTTTCTTTTATTGTCACTTCATAATTCTGAAAAATTTAACTGCATTTACTTCAACACACATTAAAGGCTTCTCGAGCTTTGTTATGTAACTAGACTTTTTAAGGACTGATTCTTGTATTTCTAGCTGCCATATAAATGCGAAAAAGTATTGCAATGTAGAAATATGTCATGTACAAATACTAACTTAACCACTAAACTATGACTGCTTTACTAGCAATATATACAAAGAGGTAGAAGAACAAAATTAAATGATGCATCTTAATTGTCAAACGAATAAACACCAATATATTGTTCTTTAATAATACAAATAATGTGAAATCCAAATCAACGAATTTACTAACCACAACCACACAACTGTCCTGACCCAAGAAACGAAAGAAAGAACAGAACACCAGTTTGTGATCAATCAATCATTAAAATAGCACATCATTATAATAAGAATATGAAGAATCAAACCCGAAACCCAAACCCACCCATGAGACATAAATATTTTGAAAAGCCAAAACAAAAATAAGAGGAAAATTGAAGGAAAAAAGAAAAGAAAAAATGGAACTGTTCACTGACTTCAAAGCTGTAGAACTGAGGTCGCTACATAACCAATAACACAATGGCAAATCTGGTCTTAGTTCTTAGAACAAGTCGAATTTTTTCTTCAGCAAATCTTGCTTCCACCTAGGCAATTTGTAGAATGCTTCTTTCTCCATCCCAAATATAGTCTTAAACTCTTCCTCAGACAGGTAAGCCTGATAGATAGATTTGAGAAATAAGATACCTGCAATTTATGTGATCGTGAGATAAAAAGCTAGTTCAGCTCAATTAGTTCACCTCTCTACGTTTGAAATCAATTCTTGTCACTGGATTCGCAGATTTGGCTTGTAGCTGTTCGTAGGTGAAGACTGCTCCAATTGTTTCTGCTTCGGAATCATCCTGCTTTGATTTTGCTTCCTCAACACTCGCTTCTGCTGCAGGTGAAACAGTCTCTTCTACGATGGTTTCAGCAGCTTCTTCAGAAGCCTCCACTTCTGAGAAGGCTTTCTCATCTTTTGTTTCAGCTATAACCACACATACTCACAGTCTTATCAGCGTATTCAAACAAAGGAAAGAAAAAAACGAAAAAACAAGCTCACAATGTTAAGTAATAAAGCAGTTCAAGGTATGCCGGGATTAGGACTAGGCTTGTATAGCACACAGTCTGTTTCTGAAGATAGCAAATTCTACTTTTGTTTCACCAAAGATCATGTGTTTTGTATGGTTCTGTACTTGCGGATATTTACCCTTTCACTTATATGCAATAGATTAACACTGGTAAGTAACATACCAGAAGGGCTGGTATCTGGTGATTTCTTCTTCTCAGCAGTGAGAACTTGGGAGAGAGCAGCCACTGCTGCTGATCTTTGTGACGCCTGACTCGTCAATCCTGGTCTTCGTGGAGGTGACTTTGATGATGGTGAAGAATTGAATGCGGATGATAAGGCGGCTAAAGCTTCAGCCCTTTGTCTTGGACCCCCTTGACTTCCATTTGATCTGTCCCGGCTCTGCAGTAAAAAATTTCCCATGAAAATTCACATGATATACCAATATCTTTATATGTGTATCATAAAGAATGTAGCAGAAACATAAAAAAATTGAGCTTAGATTATTTACCGGAGAGCTTGTCCTGCTGGTAGAAGAATTAAATGCAGAAGTCAAGGCAGCTAGAGCAGCAGCCCTTTGCCTTGGTCCTTGGTTACCACTGCTAGACTGATCCTGCAGAAAAAGGTAGAATTATACACCAACATTTCAGGAATGTAATTAACAGGACTTTTTTCTATAGTCACATATGTTCTTTTCTGCTTCTATTACACACAAAAGCAAGGAAACATAAAAACACAGGTATATAGTATTTCCCAGAAAGTATCTTAACTAAGAGTTTACCTCCACAACGTGGTGTGTACCAAGTAATAATGCTGCCTTCTTCTGGAAGGAATTTCCTTGCGCCTGTATTACACGTAAACGTACCAAAATTATATTTAATGAGAAAAAGAAGTGGAAGTAAACAAATGAGATGGCAACAGAGTTATCTTCCCTCCTCTATAAATGCAGAGGTTCCTCATTATTAATTAATCTAGTCGTCATTTTCACAAATGAGATGTGATCTCTAACTTCATTCTGTGTAAGGGTGCTGAAAACAGAATTAACACTTGCATGCCGTGTAACAAACTTACTGCTTCTAAACGAGTATCAGTATGTTCCCAAACCCCCTTTAACACAATCACATTAACTAGCACCTTATTGAAAACAGACCCCTTCTCATGCTAATAACCCAAAAGATATTTGAGGACAGAAAACCTTACAGTAGCTTTATTAGAATCCCATGAAAAATAGGTGGTAAAGAAGCACGGTTCATTTCCCTCAGTGATTTTGTATAATGGAACTTTTGGAGACAAGCCTTCCAGGGAACCAGCCAGATCTATGTATCTCTGCACAAAACTGTACAATGAGTAAACAAGATAGAAAAGGAGAACCAAACGATAACTTATGCTGAGAAGAAAAATTGATAAAGTATTAAAGCATATTACTTGGCCAATCTCAAAGGCAGTTTGTTTTTCCTTGGGGTCCACACATTGACCAACCCAAACGAAAACTTCAGCATGAGTATCTAGTAAATGCATTTCCTCTGTCAAGAGGTCATCTTGATCGAAGTTGTGAATCTCTTCAACCTGTGCAAGCTAATGTTAAAACATGTACACATCTTGATTAAAAACGTTGGATAATTTCTATAAATTCTCACCTGAAACTTTCCTAATGATCCACGTAAACACATTGAAAAGAAAAGACAAAGTTAGAATATGCAAGTTTATCAACACACTGGAGATTCTTTGACCCTAATATTTTATGAACCGACATAAATCACCTCTGTTGAATGAAAAGGAGAACAAGTGAGGATCCCTGACAGTCTCAGAGGAAACCTTCTTGCTAGTAAAGTTCTGTTTTCCTCCAAGTGCAAACCAAAAGGATGAGCTCTCTGTTCCCTCCTTGGCGTGCTTGATAGTAATCCCAGGCTGACTTACAAGAAAGAAGACAATTAAATTACCAATTAAAGAATGTGATAAGAAGGAACAATTTTTTATAATCTTCATATAAAATTTTACAGCATCTACTTAGGACAATTTCTGCTAAACTAAAATAAAAACAATACCATTTGAAGTTACCTTTAAGAATTCAGCAACTTTAGCAGCCAGTTCTTGCTGCTCATGCGTACTCTGGTTTCCATGCCAAAGGAACATGGAAGTACCAGATTGCAGAAGGAAGCAGTCATAAGTGTTCAAAGAAGTTGCCACCTGAAGAAAGGGTTGCAAAAATGTCACAGACAATATGCACGAAAATATAAACCAAAGAATTATGTATAGTACTTAATACAAAACAAAGCAACAACTAGACATCCTTAATCAAATTGTAATATTTCAAAAATAGGTAGCCAAGTTTAGCGCAATGGAAAAGCATTTAGTAAGAGAGAATATACGGTAAAAAGTACCGCTTCAACTTGTAATGCCTTATTATTGTGAACTCCAGTTCCAGACACTTGAATAAGTGCAATCGATTCTGCCGTGTAGGTCTCGTCTGATGAACCTTTCTCTGTCATACTATTTTTGAAACCAGAGCTCAAACCGCCCTAAGAGTTAATGTAATGATATCAATAACCAATATATTGTCTTGCAGCAACAATCAACTAGCATTAACAATCAAAAGAAATACCTGAAGGACCACCATATGTGGAAAAAGCGCAACAAATTGTGGAGGTTCTTTACCCTCAAATATACGAGCCTGCAAGAAGATCAAGTTATCCAACAATCTTTTAATGCTAGTAGTCATTCCTTACAATAACAAAGCACGATACCTGTACTGGTCTTCCCTTCAACGAATTTGTCATTGTGCTCGCCAGACGAACTGCTGTTTCTTGATCCTCCTAAACACGGGAGACAACAAAATTTAAATGGCTAAAAGTTGAACATGTTC
This sequence comes from Cardamine chenopodiifolia, assembly GCA_963922655.1. Lineage (NCBI taxonomy): Eukaryota > Viridiplantae > Streptophyta > Magnoliopsida > Brassicales > Brassicaceae > Cardamine > Cardamine chenopodiifolia. The sequence goes on from OZ000463.1 coordinate 16,310,396, forward strand.
AAATATATACAGAAAGCCATAAACTGAACAGCCGAAATCCCTCACAATATGTACCCAAACTTTGAGGGCTACCTCAAAAGTTGAGAAGCAACAGCTTATAAAATTAAAATAAAATACTAACAGCAGCCCAAAAACTAAAGAGCAGAACTGCAGCACATTCACAAATATAAATTTTGCAACATCTTGCTCCTTAGAATAGAAACACAAGCAGAATATCATACACACCCAACCAGGTCCCAAACTTGCTTATAAAATTTCTTACAGGACAACACCAGGAAGAAGCTAACATGCTGGCTTAGTCAATACATTAAAATATCTCCTTTGCAGTGATTAACAGAGAAGCTCAAAATACTAATAGAAGCCAACTAAAATAGAGAAATATTTAAATAAAAATATGAACACTAAAGATGCACATTTTCCCATGATTACCTGAATACTATTCTTTCCAAACCAACAGCATAAGAAGTAGTCTTCTTTCCTTTCACCAGAATGATAGGTATAAAGGACCAAATAGCAGTCCCCAGAGTAAAGTTTTCCGACATCATCTTTGGGTAGAGAACTCTTGGAGTTACCATTAATGTACCAAACCTATTACATGAGCTTAAAGAGTTCGGATGAAATTAACCAACCAAATATAGCAAATAACAGTGTAACAAGTCAGGAGGACAACAGACCTCTAACTTTCCCCCTCCCTCAAGTAGTGGTGGAATATCCTCATTCACTAGTGTGCTTTTTGACAGACCCTTTAACCCAACACCTTGTTGCTTAAGTAACGCTAGACAATAGCAAAGCACCAAAGTAAGTCAGGACTAAGAGATCACTCATTTTTTATAAATGATTTGAGTATCAAAGCATTCTTTACCAGCAACTTTTCCTCGTCCTTCTTCGTTAGCAGGAGTTGTCGAGCCTGATGGCCAAGATTCAAAGTTAGACTTGAAAGAATGGGGCTCATAACCTTGGATAACACGGGTTATACGTGTTGCCTTTGGCCTATTTTCACTAGCAACAAAATCCTGGAGAGGAAGGTAAGGATGAGAACCAATTCTAAGATATTTTGAGGCTAAGCAAGTTAGAAGATTCCAGTTTTACCTCAGCAGCTTGGATAGCAGTTTTCCTCTCTTCCACTTGAGTTACTCGGCCAACCCAGATAAATAGCTCAGAACCGCAGTCCAAAAGGTAGCATTTATTGTTTTCCAGCATAGATTTGGACAAGTCGCCGTCAATAGATTCCACCCGACCATCAGCGATACTAAAAATAGGCAGCAACAAATCAACTTCTGTAAATTATGACCTACAGTGTTTAGAGAAGAGCTGGCTCAAAAGGGAGATAAGTACCTATAAAGCTTAGGCGGAGTTGTCTCCGGTATAATTTCATCGTCACTAGCAACTTTTCTTGCGATTGGAGCAAAACCCCCAAAGAGGACCCAGAACGCACCAGAATCTGATTCTGTATCTAATTTTCCATCATCTGTTATGCAAGGAAAATTTTATCTATGCATGAGTACCACAATCTGTGTACAAATAAATTGTGCCACACAAAAAATTTGAATTGAACATCCAACTGCTGCTTGACTGACTAAGCAAAAAGTGAAGAAGAAGATATCCTAATATTAACTATAAATGCGTCTTGTACAACTTACCAACAATAGCAACGTCACAAGTTCCTTCATGAAACTTGTCTTTCAAATATTGAACAACTACCAACGCTTTAGCTCTCTCTTGGATATTTGAATTTGCACCATTGAACTGATATATCTTTTCTTTGGTGTCCAAGATAAACACATCATCATGATTTAGTGATGAGCGAGCAAAAGGAACCTACACAAGAAACCAGATAAGCTCATATACATAGTAAACACTCATGCGAAGAGAGTACAACACTTCCAACGATCTGCAGAAAAAGAAACCTGCTTCAAGTGGACAGCACGTTTCCCTTTGCAAGTATACAACCGGGTTTCAAACTCTTCTTCCTCGGGTTTTTTAAATCCAGACGCAACACCACCTTCTAGCGGTATAATGCAAGGCTTAAAGTAAGACAAGAATTTGTCAGATTCATGACCTTGAGGTTCACGGTATTGGACAGCTCGGCCTCCAAGAGCTGCATCAAGTTCAACTGTTTTGACAGCTGCTGTTCCAGCTTCATCCTGGAATCATCAATCACAGATTAGTTATAACGACAATTCATCCTTGCTTGTCTTCCAAATACGCAACGCTGGAATATAATATATGCTATCATGCCAAAAAAACATCTGAGAATAGATACCTGGCTTGTATCTTTACCAATCCAGAAATGTATATCAAATAGATAGGCACCCCCCTTATTCTGTGTTGTCTGCACATATGCAAGATTAGCATGCTTAATGTGAAAGAAAATAAAGGAGCATATATATATTTTATATGATCAGACAAGAATCTGTTCTGTTTACTAATATCAAGTGTTTTATCTTATAATCTTCTCTTGATGATTATATGTAACAAGGGGAAAAGAACAATGGACGAAATTCCAAACCTGCAAGACAATGTAAGTATCTCCCATATAGAACTTTCCATGTTCAGAATTCGGCACTGCAACTGGCTGAAAATTTTCGATTCTCCAGATTTCAGTACCTCTAAGAAATGTTAAGTTCAACACCTCAGGCAGCAGTAAAACATTCAACAATACAAACAAAACTAGTGCTTACAAAAGCAATACGCAAAAGAAATTGAATTTTCCTCTCTATAATTCCATCCATCAGCAGGAAACAATTATACTGCTCCGCATGACATCTAATGTTAAAGCAAAGCGGAACAATAAAATATGAAAGGATACGGTTTCTGCCCAACTCCTTGAAACGCAGGATCCAACACTTTTGTTGACCCAGACATTTTTTATATAGTGGTCAATTTCTTCCTTTAGGTGAAATTACATATACTACCTGCCACGAACATAGAACAAGCAGAAGAAGGTAAGAGATTGTTTTATATACTGAAACTAGCGATTGGAGTTAATGGAGTAAAACAGTAAGTTTCATGGCGTTGCATGAAATAATTCATATAAAAAGGGGCAAATAAAGGTCAAGCTTCTATAATTGAAGTTCTAAAATGAAAACCATTGATGAGAATAAACAGTATTACGTAGAAGCACATTTGAGCTACATATTAACTCAGCAATAATCTTGCAATCAGTACTCAGTTCTCTCCTACAATTCACTATTGTCTGTAAATCATTCAAGAAACTCAGGTTCATCGTTGTTGATGAACTTGAAGAAGGTTATTACAAAAGTCAACAGTGTCACTCTTGGATTCTTCATTGGCAACCATATAATGGTTGTATCGGAGAAAAAAGGTGTCCAAAGTAGCAAGCTACACCACGAAATCCACTCAACATCTAGGCATCAGGAAGGCTAACTGACAAGTGACCAATGGTAAATAAATAGTATCATGCTATAGGCTTTTTATCATGTAAATGGCTCAGCACACCGCTCCCTGGTAAGAAAGATGGAAGAGGAGAAAATTTATCATCCCAAAACCTATTTCATGGTAACAAGCTTATGCTTCCTCAAGGAAAGTAATTCAGGGGGTTCTAAACAGAGCCTGACTATCTATCGCTTTCACCGCCACCAAACTATAGGAATCCATTAAAACACAGTAGCTAGGCTCTAAAATTTTGCACCTAATGTTGTTTTCCATGGGGATCTCGCACAAAGCACTTGCTACACAAGAAAAATCCAAAACTTGAAGCAGTGATCCAGCTTTGCAGTAATACTTATTTTGTTAAACTTGATGCACACTCAAAAATCCTGCGGAGGAATCCAAGTAGTGTTTTGGTTTGAAGATCAAGTAACATTTAATTTTGCCTTAGCCTGCCTTTGACCCAATTTTTCCAATGATCAGTGTATAGAGATACTTCATCAACTAGTCGTTCTTGTTTCTTAACGGCTATGGCTCTATAAACCTCAATTTTGAGAATTCCTAAATTAAGCGATTTCCAGGAGATAATAAGAGCTGATACAGCACCGAGCATGATTAGAAACCCAAAGGAAAAGAAACAAACAAACCATTTAAGCAGAGATCAAGCACGAAGCAGATCGAGAAACTCCGATTCAAGTAAAACAACCAAGGAGCAATTCATGAGCAGGAAAAAAAACGTTAATTGAATCGAAGTCAGCTGATCCATATCGTACCTGAAGAGACAGATCTTCGAGTAGCACAAGGAAAGACAAAGAGAAGGCAAAATAAATGGAGAGAGATCAGCAACAAGAAAACATGAAAAGGAAGAAGAAGAAGAAGAAGAAGAAGAAGAAGAAGAAGAAGAGAAGCAAAATTGAATTATTGAAAGGAGATGTGTGCTGTGTTATAGCGCTCGAAATACCTTTTTTTTTGTTTCTTTTGCTTTTATCAACAATCAGATTTCTCAAAATCGAGTTTCGTGGAGATTTCTAATTAACAGTATGCGTAGACGAGGCGAAGAAGAAGAAGACGAAGGAGGAGACAGAGGTTTGAGGAAAGACGCGAGTCTATTAAATTTTAAGGCGAGAACAAAAGATCCGGACCTGATGCCACCAGCAATTATGGTTTTCCCATTTTTTTTCTTTTAATTATTTTCCTTTTCATTTTATATCTTGAAAATGTTTTTTTTATGGAGTATAAGAATAAAGAACAAACTATCAAAATCTAAAAAAACATAACCAAATAAATTCAGATATCCATAAATTAATAATAATGTTTAATGATTTAGGTTTTCAAAATATAATTCACATATTTTAAAAGTTTTGATCGGTAATCTGCAAAATAATAAATCAACCAGCAAGTATGAAACATCAATATAGATACCGACCAACCTGTGAACTATTCTTGATTAATACTCATCCCTTTTAAACAAAAATTTGAAGGACATGTTTATCTTCTCTTGCCAATTACAATCTATTTATGAAATTATGCTGAGTTTGAAATTGCACACGATTGTAAAGCTCGAAGAGAAGAAAGAAGGAATCAAATAAAAAAGTGTTAAGGAATACTATAAAATAATATACACTACTTTTGTTTTAAAAATCTCATCATTTCAAGACGAGATTGGGTCCATTTCGCATGTGGATAGGCACAAACGAACTCTTTTCACATATTTATGTTTTATGCATATGAAGTATGAACTTTACGTATCATCATAGACATACAACAATACTTCAATCCTCTACAATCATAATAAATGTTGAAAACAACCAAATATTTACGGAACTGCACTATTTATTATCTTAGCAGACGACATATGTTCCTGTATGCTTCTATCACCTTTCCCCTTTGATTTTTTTTATAGAATATATATATATATATATATATATATATTATATTCGTTTTAGACTTTTATAATTAAAAACAGAAGTAGAATCTTACGTGCATAAATGATGGCGGCCACCATATCTCCGCCGGTGCCGACCAATTAACCTCAACCAATTTTATATACTTTTGCTTACCTCCGAGTGGTTTCATCAATATTTACGAAAATACTACTCTCATTTTTTCTTAGAAAAAGGCACAAGCGTGTTCAGAATTTTTTTTAAAAAGAGTACACATCAAGAAGCAAAAGCCAACTCATCATGAGGGTCATACAATGACAACTCAAAAGAAAATTCAGAAATTGGTCGTTTTCATTACTCATGCTGTCAAGAAATCCATATATACTTTGAATATGTAATCAAATTATGTTAACATTTCACGTCTGCTACACTAGAACAATATTATTTGTTGTTGAATATGTAATCAAATTATGATAAAATTTCACGTCTGCTACACTAGAACAATATATTATTTGTTGCCGGGTTGAAGCAGATGACGACGATGAGTATTATAAAAAAAAGGACAAAAATTTGTATGAGGATAAGTTCATTCCAAGTGGATAATATTTTCTTTTTGCCAACCTCACATGGACAAATGTATTTCTTGATTCTTCCATAGAATTTTCCACCCAAAAGAAACCTTATTTCGTAGACAACTTATTAGATCTACTCACTATTTTTTTGAAGTCATCCTATGATCCCAAGCATATTTATATAAAGCTATATATTTTGGTATGGTATAAATATAAAGTATTAACTATATATGAACGTATGCTTTTTTGTTTTTTTATAAAGAACTATATATGAACTTATGTTTGTTTCAAACTTCACTGTGATTTAAAATAAAAAATAGTAATAGTAAACATAATTCACGAAAATGTCATATGGATTATGCGAACTTTTAGGCCAATTAATTAATTCAAAGGTCCAAATGATGTTCCTCTAATAGTTAGGTTACTTTCGGACGAATTTATATGGGGAAAAAGAAAAAAATGAAAGAAAGGAGAACGTAAGGTGAAACTAGCATAACATAAGCGCCACAACAACAGTGTTTTGTTCAACTGATCTTTCATATTCAAAAATCAAAACATTTTAAATGAGAAAGTTTTAGACATCACAAAAGGAAAATTATATGATTACATGGAAAAATTACATCAAGAGAACCAAAAAAAAAGAATTGATGAAGCGATTTTTGTATAACACAAATAGTAAATCTGTTTCTAACATCCTTTCATTGCTGCAGCTACTACTCTTGTTGTTGACCCATTATACCAATTCCATCAAAAGCGGATCGCCTTCTGCCATCTCCATAACTACTTTGATGAAATCTTGTTCGCTCGAGATGCTACAAGGATGAACCGCAGGCACTTCCGCAGAATACAAACTCAAAGATGAGTTTAATGAAGCTGGTTCTGACTTATATACCATCGAACCCAAAACCGGGTCAAAATTCTGACGCGAATCCATCGACAGGAAGAACATAGGCACAGCAACTTTATAATGCAAATCCATATCACCCACGAGATTAACAAGATCGGTAAAGTCTGCGACAAAGCGTATAGGGACATAAAATACTTCCGAGCTGCATACCGTTAAGGTGGTTTCATCGTTCTTTTTTGTGGCTTCCTTGTAATTGACTTGGAAATGAACCGGCATTGAACTGACAATTTTCTCAACTAATTCCGCCTGAATGAAATACCAATCGGCATTACCGGCTGGTCTCACCGTTGTCCATGAAGCCATTACCTAAACAAAGGACTCTTGTGATTAAACTGACCAACCAAACCGAACATTTTTTGAAAACCAATTGGCAACATTTTGTTTATGCGGAGCAACTAGCAAGTTGATGAGTACCTTGTCTGTAGTCCAGAGCTTAGTTTTGTCGGCTTGAAGTATATTCCAATAGTTAAGAATCGTATCATCTTCAACAAACAAAAAACCATCTGCGCTGCTGTACCGATCAAATATCTTCGGTAGCCGCCTGAAATATAAATAACACGATTACAGTTAGAAAGCTCACATTGCGAAAGAATAGGTTGAAACCGAGATTAAAGAGAAGTTTCTTTAACTACCTGTAAATGTGATCGAGTTTAGCTTCTTGGACGTAAAGATCTGAGTTTTTCTGAGAGGAAAAAATGACAACGGTTTTGAATATTCGCCCGTAAAGTAACCTCCATTCAAGAGCAGTGCGTTCCACAGGTCCGTTGCAGAACATTATAAGCACAATATTCCCAAAATTCTTCCTCCACTTAATCAAGTTCCCAATTTCAGAGCTCACAGTGCCTATCTCCTCGATCCCGAGGTGAACCGACGGCAATTTCCTAGGAACAAATTCTTTTCTATCTCCATGACCGATGGTTGCCCGAGGGCGGTCCAACTCAAGTGACATTAACCGAGGCTGTTGGTATCCGACCATAAGCAAATCCTGGAGCCAAGCAGCTGTGAATTTCACTTCCAGTTCTTTCCAAAACCCTTGTTCAGCCATAACAAAGCTCAAATCAAGAATTGTCTCGAAGAACCTATGCTTATTTGATCTCCAAGCAAGCAAGAACTTGATCAAACGACCAACATTGACGTGGAGATCTTTCTCATCAGAGAAAGGGTAAGCTTCAACTCGATCATACCGATGAACGGTAGGTGGATAAACAGCAACACAACCACCAAGCTCCCATAAAAGCCTTTGTCCCCAGTAACCTCTAAGCACATCCGAAGCCATAGAACTAACCGAAACAGGAAGCATTAACCCCCAAAACGCTGAGGAATGGTATAACGTGTTAAACGAATTCAAAGGCACCATCATACCTTGAGGCAAGACCACTTTAGGAGAATGCTCATCGAATCTGATATCAAACGGTTCAAAAGTCGTCTTCCTAGTGAAATAATACACAGAATCAACATCCGGTAAACCATTCGAAATCCCTTGCTGTATAAACTGTTTACCACCAAAAACCTCAGTGTAATACTCTTCATGATTGATCTCACCTACATTCTCTAATGGCAAACCTCTAGGCCAAACCGATCGTTGTCCGAAATGGATATAAGGATTCACAACAGTTCTATTCGGGTTTTCGTGACTATACTGCAAGATTGGTTCTTGCCTAGCGTCTTCTCCAACTAACTCAACATCGAAATGTTTCCCAAGATCTCCATCAATCACTTCACCACGATCATCTGCATCGTAGATCTTCTTTGCACCATGCTGGATCGCGAATAAGTAACCGACACTTTTGCGTACGAATGAATCATAAGGCAAATAATCCAAAATCCGGTAATTCAGTTCAGCTTGAGCATCAAGAGATAGAAAAATCGAACCATTGAGATTCCAATCTTTAGGAGTAAAAGAGTTTCCGATCGCTAGAACTTGCCATCCTTTAATCTTCACCAAACCCTTGAGCTCCTCTGTTGGGTACTTGGTCACCGACACAATGATCCATTTCTCTGTTCGGAAATTAGCGTAAGGTGAGGTTTTGTCGGAGACGATTTGGATCGAGTTCCAGTTGATTTGAGGACGAGTGAGGGATTGAATCGATTGAGTTGATTCGGATTGGAAACAAAGGAGAGAAGCAGTGTCGGTGGTGTTGTAGAGGAAGAAGAAAGCAGCGACGGTGACAACGAAGAGGAAGAAGACAACGATTCTGTAGACATTGTCGGAAACCCACAACGATAAATCTAGGTTTTTGGGTTCAACGAATCGGTGGCTAGGAAGTTCTCCGAACCGTGATTTTGGCGGCTTAGGAGCCACACGATCCTGGACCAACATCTGATTCAAACCCTAAACCTCCCAAACTCAGAAACAAGACTTCGAATTTTAGATACCAAATCAACTCTCACACACAGATGAGTGTAATTTCCTTTCCCGGGAAAACAAACAGCGACTCTCTGCGAATCGGTTGTTGTCGGAATTGGTGATTGCTTATGCTTCAATCCAATGCAAACTGCGAAAAGCGAAGTCGTTCGTTGAGCTGTGAGTTCAAATGTCTTCGTCAATCTCCCTTTTTTTTGGGAATTTCTTAATATTTGCTTCTTTTTGTTGTTGTTGTTGTTTACGTTTCATTACTGAAGACTACAATGCCCACATCATTTACTGATCTATCTCCTTCTATTACAACGAGACAGATCTGTAGGACCAGACAAGCCATCACATGGTGCAAGAAAGGATATATTGTTAATCATTTAATTGATTTATTTTTTGTTTTACTTAACTGATTTATTTTCTTAATGAGAAAAAGATGCGGAAGAAAAAGAATAATGTGCATCTAATACACACATCAATTAATGTGGTTAATAATTACATTTAATATTAATAAATTTTTTAAGATAAAGGCAATGTTAAATTGTTAATCATCTAACTTATTTGTTTTTTGTTTAAATTATCTACTTTATTATACCAATAAAAAATATTAAATCATATGAAACAGATAAATCCTATCTACAGCAGATAAGGAAGCATATTATGGACATAAATCATCTCTTGGATTAAAATCAATAACTTTTTTATACAGAATAGTTAATATCTAGTTTCATGGAAACATGGAGAATAAAAGAATAATATAAAACCCTTAGTTAAAAAAAAAGCCTTTTTGGAAAATCTACGACCGATCACTGCTCGTTGACTCTGATCATTCCTCTAGCCACTACTATAATTACAATTTTGACATCAAGGTTTATATAATAAGAATATACTAGTGAGCATTTCGACTTTTGTTAAACAACATATGAGTAACTGTTTTTAGTATTTTAGTTTCACTTTAGGTATTGTTTAAAAGTATCATTTTCCTAGTAGTAAATACTGTTATTAACATTTAATAAGCATATGAACACTATATAATTACAAACCAATAGAAAGTGAATATTTTTTGCTCAATTATGTATTATTCAAGAATCAACACCTACAAGAGATGCAATGAAGAAAGATGAGAAATTTTATGCAATCTTGTCTTTCACCAATAGTCTCCACAGGAACAAGTTCCATTCTTGAAATGATGAAACCTCCTAACATCTCTCAAGATGATCTCTCTATCAACAATCTTTGAGATAAACTTTGCAGCGAGATGACAGTCATTACAAACCCTGAGGTTTTTAGCCACCCTTATAACCGTACCCGGCAATGTGTTTAGTATCCCAAACGCAATTGCTAGCTTCTCACTGTGTCCACAAAGCACTCTTTTTCATCTTCATCTACATCGTGAAGCACACAAGATGTGTCAGGTACATATCTTTCTTTTCTCATTTTCTCCCACAAGGTCTCCAGATATCCATGAAGCTTTTCGCTTTGCGGGTGAGATGAGTCACCGGCTATGAATTTATGTACTTCGTCGCCATACTCGATCCAGCTACATCCAGGTTCTTTTCTTACGCCTTTCTCTTTCACTTTATCCCAATGCCCGCTCATGAATAAATATTGGCAAGTAGCACATAGTGACTAGCTACATTTGGTTCTAACCGAATGAGATTCTGAGCAGCAATTTCTCCAATTTCTAGGTTACTGTGAATCCAACACGCGCCAAGGAGGCTACTCCAAGCTCCAGCTTTGTCGAAATCAAGAGGCATCATGTTCATGAGCAGATATGCTTCTTTAATTTTACCAGCCCTTCCAAACAAATATACAACACAAGCATAATGATCTGAGCTAGGTTCAACGCCGTAGTCGTTTTTCATATTGTAGAATATCCGCAATCCTTCATCCACCATGCCTGAGTGGCTACAAGCTGCAAATACTGAGATGAATGTAACATTGTTTTGTTTTACTCCCTGAGCCATCATCATTCTTAGCAGATCTATGGCATCTTGCCCGTTTCCGTGCATCCCATAAGCCATTATAATCACATTCCAGCAAAGCTCTTAGAATGTATACTCTGCTTCTCTCTAGTACAACAACACACACAGACACACTTGTTACAAGTTTTTATACATGGATTAGGTTTCATTCCTTAGATTAGCAATACAATTTCAAGCCTCTTGTGCATGCTGGATTTAATAGAAGATAGTTACAGAGTTTATAGTACTGGTGAAAGCATTGTAACCTTATGAGCTCGATATCTTGATGCAGGTTGTTGAAGATGGAGGAAGTGAAGAGGTTTCGCACAGGAGGAAGATTTGCTCCCTATATTTACAAGGTATGGAACTCAACTTTCACATCCTTCATTACGAAATACCTTACGTTGATCTTTGCCTCCTTATTTTCTGTAGATTGCATGACAAATTAAAGACATTGCTGGAGGCAGGTATAAGACTTATATCCCCTTTCTCACCATCTAGTAAATACAGTAGTTTGATCCTGATATATATTGGTTTGGAAAACGAAAACTGTAACAGGAAGTTATATATATATATAGCTAGATATATATGGTCTAAAACATTCGCTATATAACTAGTGGCTCTGTTACATACAGAGAAACAACTGAAATAACTATAAAATATAGAACCGAGGTTAGTTATATAGAAGAGATCATGTTTGTTTGCTTGTGTGAATCTCGGCCAAGGGCTTTTCTTGTGAACTGTTAAAGAATATGGGTTGGTACGTACTACTATAACAAAAGTGATTTTAAAAAAGTTTTAAATCTCACTAATGGGATAGAGCAAAATCATCAACTCTATTGGATTATCTTCCAGTTGATGACATTTGTTCTTTTTATTACACAAAGACTTAAATCAGTCTAGGTTGATTTTAAAATTACAAATTCAAATATCTAATTAAGGAATAAATTTACTTAGTTCAATTAAATTTTAAAATAAATTCAAGCAAATCAAAACTTTGAATAGATTTTAACTTTATGATAACGAATTAATGATATAAAACTGATATATCTACTTATATCAAAATAGATTAGTCTAAAATTTTAGATTTAAGAAAACTGATATAAAAATTGAAAGGTAGCTGACCTTTATAAACCAAGTGACAATTGTACTTAGTTGTGACAATTGTAAGTTCATAATGGAACGTGTCATGTTAATCAAGTTTCAAAACGTTAAATTCTTACCAAAACCCATACGTTATACTTAAATAATAAGTCCAAAAGTCTTCAAAGCAAGTCCAAAAAGTCGATGATAATTGTCCATCCATCGAGAATGATGCTTAAAGTTTAACTTACTTTTCAAGCGACTTTTGCGGTTTTGCCGCAGTCAAAAATTCGCGGCGACTGTTTGGTGCAGTCACGACCCACCCTGACGCGGATTCATTAATTTCCTATTCATTATTAGAAATTATAAAAAGGAAACGTGAAATAAATTTGTTAACTAACCAAAAAAAAAAAAAAATCAGGAAAAGGAAGCTGACAAGAAACGCAAAGCTAATTTCCTTAAAACAAAAACGCTAAATTTACAGCTCAGAATAATTTTTTCAGTTTTCCCTAATTTCGACCCAATTCTTTTATATATAAAAATTCTGTCCCAAATCTTTTTAAAAAATCACAATTTAATACGCTAACAGGCTAACACTTGTTGTGGTGTATCTATCATAGGTCATGAAAATAATAAACTAATAACTTATGGTATGGTTTGATTTACAAAGAGATAAAAATCCAATTGAAAGAAATTTGAGGGGCAAAAACGAAATAAATAAAATACAAGGGAGACAAAGAAAAAGTAGAAGAAAAGTAATTCATAAAACCCTTAAAACAAAGAAAGCGGAAACTCATTCGCTTTTTCCTAGCTCCTATAAATTCCACGCGACTTGCAAAATCTCCTTCATCGTCTCTGTTCTCTCTCTCTCTCTCTCTCTTCACGAGGAAAGAGAAGGTTCTGAAAAAATAGAAGAAGAAGAAGAAGAAGAAGAAGAAGAAATTTTCAGAAATGGGGAAATACGCGGAGATGTTGGACGTCGGTGTTAGAATCGCGGCGAGATTTCATTCACACTGCCCTCAGACGGCGCGGCTTTATTACCATCCTCCATCCGACGGCCATCACCATCACGGCGTTACCGATTTAATTGGAAGTGGGGTTTTGGGTTCGGGTCAAGATTCGACCGGGTTGGTTGGTGGTTTAGGATCCGGAGCTAATGGTTGCGGTATCAAATCATCTCAAGGATATGATGACGCTAGGGATCTCTGGTTATTCTCTGTTGTTTGATTGATTTATCGGAAAAAAAAATATGTTTATAATTTTTTGATGCGTTTGAGAGATTGATGAGTGTTTTTTATTTTATTTTTCTGTTGTTTTATTATTTGAGAAAAACTGTTCTTGAGAGGATTTCCGATACATTTAACCATCTCTGGATTACATAATTTTCTGGGGCAAATTGGATGTAATGAGAAATTAATTTGATTAATTTTTTTTGTTCTATTGAGTTTTTTTTTGGTTTGACTCCTTTCGATACTAATTAGGTTCCCGCATCTTTGGTTTAACCCCTAAATTTTGCCCTTTGGAATAATTCCTTGCTTACGGATGCAACTTGCTTTTTTTTTTGTTCTGTTCATCTGTTACATCATCATCAAATGCAACTTGGTGCAATATCTAATAAATTATTTGCAATTTATTACTATTTTGTGGGATTCTTAAGAACATATCAAACTTGGATTAAACCCATCATTCGTTGAACTACACCCGGAGGTTCTGGACTTAACAATGATTTGTTGATTTTGGACATTGGAGTGTAAACATCATCTTAACTGTCCCAATGATTTAATATGTCTGAAGAACTGATTTGCTAGAAACCAATAACAAACTCTACAAAATGATTTCATTAATACAAATTGTATACTGTACATGTCTTGTTTCGTATTAAACGAAATTTTAGAAGATTCCACAATTCAACAACTAAACCAAATATCTGGAAGGTAAGAGTCTTAAATTCTTGCTTTTGCTCGAACAAAAGCTACAATCAACAGAGCTTACATCTATGTTTTGAACGATAAAAACTCTGTTTTTTATCAGACCAGGTGAATACAGATTCAAGTATACAGTTTCATAGTGGTATATAAGTGTTTGTGTATATCCTTGAAAAGAGTTGGGATTTCCTCACAGTTTCAGCTGGCTACATCCTCTCAACGATCCGTAAAGTGGTCGAGACTTTCTGAAACCGACAATGTCTTCTATTTCTATAAATGGTGAATGAACTTTGTCTTTGTCAGAAGTCATTTCCTGCAAATGCTGGTTTCCATAAACGCATATGCTCAGCGATTTCTTTTTTGGTGCGTCAACCTTTATGTATTCGTCAAAGAAGTCTATCAATTCTTCCTTCTTTAGCTCTCTTAAAGCAGCCACCTAACCACACAAAAGAAAAAAAACCCCAAATGAGCTGTGTTGTTAAAACACATTTTTGAGGAAGATTAACAGATTGCATTGTGGAAGTCAAGCGGTTCTCTATTCAGAAACAGCTGGGAAGAAGCAAGCTCTAAAGTGGTTTGATTTATCTCTGATTAAAAGATGAGCAGGTGTTGACATGGTACCTCTACATCTCTACGGTTGAATTTGAGTGTCCCATTTTGAATTTCTCGCCAGTAAAACAAAGATTCCTCCTCCAAGTTCTTGTGCTTTTCAAGCTTCATGTCTATCAAAGCTGTTACATTGCTCTGAATGAGAAAGTCAAGTCAGTGAGTCTGTAATACCACTTGGTATATATACATATGTAGAGAGCATTAATTGTGATGCATGGGATGTCTCTTTGAACCAAAGTGTTTTTCTCAAACAAAGCAAAGGTGGCTTATAATAACTAACTTAATCCATCACACCTTGAATTCCTCATCGCTCATCTCGTAAAGTTTACTCTCAAAGTTCTTCAGTAGCGACTCGACTCTTGAATCAATATGTCCAGGACCCTATTAACGATAAACCCGAGGGAGTTAAGGAGAGATGCATTAACTTAAAAAAGGGTTACGCAAAGTCCCAATTTACAGAGAGGGCAGGCTGGTTTGGTACCTTAACTGAAGACTGGATAATGAACTGAACACCATAGACGCCAGAATAGTTCCTATGTTGCAGAAAAGTGAACATTTATGTATTAACAAGAACTCAGGGGCATTCTAACATATGAGAAATTCCTATGTACCTCAGAGCAAGTGAAGTGGTATAACCAAGTTGCTCGACCGTTCTGAGCTGGTGAAAAGTGGCTTGCTTTGCAATAAGATGGAAAAGCTCAAGTTTAATGTTCATAGAACATTCATCTTGATGAACCTGTTTGTGGCAAACCAAGAATGGAAGACAGATATTTGATAGTTGATACCACTTAGTTTGAAGGATAATGATCTGGACGCTGATATACCTGAATATAATGTACCAAAGCAGAATTTTTATCACTAGGGTTTGAGCCTTCTTGCTGGTAGAACCATTTCATTCCTTTATGGAGTTTTACAACTCTTTTTGTCAGGTGCTGGGAAGGAAACAACGGTCTGCAAATACGTTTTGGGTCATTAAAAAGAGCATCTTCAATATGCTTGATCATTGACTCAGCTTCACTACTCTCAACATTTCCTGAAATGAATGGTATAAATAAGTACTCACTACAATCAATAGTTTTCATAACTTCCAAAACAAAAGCACTAAGGTAACATCACAGGCACTAAAGACTATAAGCTATACCTGCTACGTAGCATTCAAAGAAAGTCCTCGATAACAGCAATGGAACGAACTTAGCTAAGTCTTCAGCTTCCAAATTATGAAGAGCATCTAGTTCCTCTGTCCAAGGCCAAATCTGATCTTGTAGTATCAGTGAGCAGTAATACTTTGCTTGTTCATTTGGTAGGCGGAATTTGCAATTTTGGTACATCTTTGCGACGATTTCCTAGTACATGATAGGAAAGCAGAAAGACAGGAATTCAACAAACCTGGTGTTAAAGCTTACTGGATTTAGCTGTTTTTACACTGTTGAAACAGTAAATGAGAGTCATGTTAATCTAGAAAGAGGGACGGGTCTAAAATGGTTACCTTAATAATGGAGAACCTGTAAGGTTTAACTTTGAATTTTACTATCTCTTTAATGATAATTTCCAGAAAATTCCTCAATTTGTGATTAAAGCCAACAAGAGACAGCTGTAAATGAGAAGGAGCTAATCAAACAGGACAATCAATAACCAAAATACAAGCAGAAGTGGTGAAATGTCAAAATCCTTGTACAAAACTACAAACACACCTCTAAACCATTGTCTGAAAGTCTTAGTCCATAGTCAAGACCAGCTTTCTTCGCATCATAAGCTGAACATAGAAGTAAAGAGTGATGACGATAGTTTTAGTGAGATAATATCAAACTAGAAGTCTTATTATCACTTCACTCGTTGTATTGTACCAATTGCTTTATTTTGTTCTTCTATTTAACATTTCTCACCTGTCTTTTAGAAATACATATGAGATGCCAAAACAAAGCAGTAGACTCATCAACTCGATAATAAAAAGCAGTACTTATAATCGAGGTATACTTACCATATTCATTCAAATAATCCATCAGCAACCGCAAAAAAATATCCGTAAGAACCGCAGCATCAGGAGAACTGAGTGCAAGGGGGGAGTTGAAATCTATCTTAACATATGCCTTTGGTATGGAAAATGTTAACGCAGGCTTGTACCACAATCTTGAGAAGAGTGACTTTCTCAACAAAACAGGTAAGTCGTTCTGTTCCAGAACATGATCATGTGAGATGACTGCTTCATAAAATTAAATTCTGTAGTAGTAACAAGAGTGGTGAAACTGAACCTTGTCTTTAGCTTCCTTTAATGAAAAATTTGTAGGGATAAAGACATTAGGTGCTGGTAGATGCAGGTTTATTACATCTGGGACAGATTGCATCCACTCCTGTAATATTTTAGCACAAACCGAATTCTCAACTCCCTCCATGATAGCAAAATGAAGAGGAAAGATATTTGACAAAAAATGGTCACCCAATTCAAAAGTTTTGTCACATAGAAAAAACAAACCTGAATGGTGCTTCTGGTTAACCTCTCAAGAGAATAAGCAGTGTTATACCATGGCTCAACCTTGTCAGTTTGTCCTTCAAATTTCTTCGATTCCCAAAAGATTCTGCAAATAGGATAAAGGTATGACTAGTTTGGATCATTGATTGCATGCGCAAAGAGATGCATTCAAAGAACATAGACTTACCGAACATTAGCAGGAGAAAGCTCATCTAGAAACTTTTGTATAATAGCTGGATTAAACTTTGAAGGCAACGATGATCCAACTAGCCAATCCTTGGTCGGATATATCTGAAGAATATTGCAAAAGGACAAAGCATATAAAGTAGAAACAGATATATAATACATAAATAAGAAAAGCCAAAAGAATAGCACAGAAGCTGAAAAAACATTATTTACCTGCATGTTTGATGCAATATCCACGGCATAGGAAATTGGTGGTCGCTTGTCTTGATAATGAAATTTTGTCTCACGGATAGATGAGAGCTTCAATAACAACAAAAGATGCTTTAAGAATCAATAAGAATACATAGGTCCTAGAAATAGTAACAACTAAATAATATCAATACCTCATCAAAAATCCACTGGCAAACACCAGACTGTTGTAAAAGCTGAATGTATGTGAATAACAACCCTAAAACTTGTTGTATACACTCTGTGAACCCATCAAGAAATTGATAAGAGCAAGAAATATTAACTCGATATCAAAAAAGAGAGTAGAGAAACCCACCATGCCCAGCATCAGTAAGATTAACTGAAACATTGAAGAAAGAATACTCAACAGTGAACTCTTCTTCACCAGCAAATAGTCTCGTTGCCCAACCTGCAAGTATTAGAAAGAATTAAAAAGTCACAAATCAAAAATTATGGACTGGATAAATCTCTGATAACTTTGAAACTATATAAGCAGCAGAAAAAAAGAGAAATGGTGAACTGCCTACAAAAACTACAGCCTATTACATCTTTCAGGTGGAATATATTAAATCATTTTTAGTTTATGCCTTAAAGAGAACCTACCCAAGGTTTTTAAGGCATGAAACAAACTTCCTTTGCCTTCATGACCAATTAAATGACCAAGGTACTTGCATGGTGCTTCTTCATTATGGTGGATGTTAGGAGTCACAGGCCACGAAATCCTCAGCTTGTGAACCTGCCTAATAGGAACATACTTCACAAGTATCTAAAACCAATGTAAACAACACCACAGAAGATACCGCATTTAGAAAACATTAGGGCATGATTATATCTTTGTGTCAAAGTAAATCTTAAATCTGCAAAAGGGGCAAAAACCTGTAAATGGTCTGCAGTACATGGCTGACCAGGAAATCTAGGAATACCTTTGTTGGTGTTTCGAATTTCCTGAAACATCTCTTCCACTACATCTTGAATTTTATCAAGGTTTTCTATGGAATGCAGAGCCAAGGGAATGTTAATATTTTTATTTTCTTAAAGAAAGGAAATTTTAGTTTGGGGTTAACTCCAAAACGCACCCTTGCCATATACAACCAAATGCATGATGTTGGCAGAATAGTGTTCATCATAGAATTTAATAAGTTCACTCCTTGTATCTATTCCTTTTGCTTTGGGTCGTACAAAAAGAGTATCCATGTTACCTAAACACAAATCTCACTTTCTTAGTCGACTCTTCTTATGCTTAAAGAACACCAAATCTTAATGCATGAATGCTAGTCCGCACCAATACCAATCAAAAGTAAGCAGAATATGGACCTGTGGTAAATTTGTGATGCGGATGGTCTTCTCTAGTTAGATGCTTCTGTAACTGAGTGATAAGAAAAGGAAGAGAGAAATTTAAGTCAAAGTTTTTTTTAGATGTTAAGTATTCATTAACATACTTGTGGGTGCCAATTATGGACAGCTTAGATAAAAATGACAAAAAGTTCAAAGGAAACCACAATTTTCATACATAAATGTACTTTTTCCTTTTCATTAAGAATCAATATAATAAACATCATTCGATACTAGTAACTAAATAACCAGAAATAATAAAATAGTTGTTCTTCAGAGCTGGGGAAAATACCTGGCGTATTCGCCAAACATCAGACAACAAGTTTTTCTGATTCTCTGGATGAGAAAGAACTTGTTAAATTAACCAACTGCGACGACAACGAAAACATAGAGGAAGTGAAAACTAACCAGAGTCGACAGCCTTAATCTCCCGCATTGTGGCATCAGCTGACATCAATGGTTTGATAAAGAACTGGGAAAATCTGATTAGGCAATAATATACACTATCAAAAGCCAAGCTTAGTTAGCATTAGAAAGAAAGAAAAAAGAGAATTAATCTACCTGTTCAAAGCCTCATAAAAAGAGTCAGTGTTCACATCAAAATGGTAGTTTGTTCTTACAATGGCTGTGTAAGCATTTGCACTCCCTCCATGCTTCACCAAAGAGAATTCAAATTAAAAAAACATTCCTTAGTTTTGTTTACTTCTATTGCATTTGAATTAGGACAAGAAACCGATGTTCCTTGCAAAAGGACATTACCTCAGAGACGTACTTCATGAAACCATGTTCCTCTGGGTATTTTTCACTTGCATAAAATAGCATATGCTCTGATCCCTCAAAATAATCAACAGAAGGTTTCTTAAAATCTGTGAAATTGTAACTCAAGTTGAGAAATTGGAAAATATTAGAATAATAACGTAAGTACCAAGGAAATGAGCTAGCCCATCCATTCCTTCCGGGTCCAAAAACGATCCGACACTAACGTTCATCGAAGCAGCACACTGAGCAGAGACGAAACATAACTTGAGATGTTTTGATCGGTTAAAGAGCAGAGATATAGCAAGAATCAAATCGTGAGGATCTCTCACCTTGTCGGTCTCCGGATCGCTGATTAACAACACCTCCAGAGAATTCTTGAGAACAATCCTCCGATATTCTCTCTTGTCCGTACGCGGCTTCAGTATCTCGTCACCCGCCGCCGTATTCTCTTTTCCGACAGCCATCACCGTTCGATTACTTCGGCAACTTCGGGTAGGTCAACGTTTCTTCAGTCAAATGTCTTTTTCTTTTTCTTTTCATATAAGATTCAAAAGAAATTATATAATTGGTTGTGATGAAAGTTTAGACGTTGTCGTGCTTCTTGCTTCCGAATTAGTTATTAACATATTCACTTCAAGTTAAGTTAAAAAAAAATTACTAATTATGTTTGAATTGGATTATAGTAAGGGAAATAGAGATAAATAATCTGATGTCACAATAGTTTTTTCAAAGTGATTATTGCTTTCTTGCATTAACTCTGATTTTTCTTAATTCGATATTGTTCAGTGAAAATATTAGCTTCTAACGCATATCTTCTCCTACGTTTGTAGATTAAGATGTGTCCAACTCAATTCAAAGCTGTTCAAACACAATTAGGCAGTGGTAACACGATAGAACCACTGAATCAAATATGTTAATATTTTCCTGGATGGATTTGAAGAATTATGCAAAAAGTGTGTTCCACGATTCATCCATAATCAACACATAAAAGAGTTGATAAATCACTGGTTTTAAAGACTGAATCCTGCTATGAAGAATGGCATTATTACGAGATTCAAAGTTACCAATGAAATGATCCGACGCTAACGTTCATTGAAGCAGCACACAGAGAGCACGTATTCAAATTGACTTCGCTCATGTCCAACGTCAGAGAAAGAGAAGAAATTATCCAATGTGGTAGAGTCTACATCAGAGTATAATCAACGGTGTGTGTTTCTTCACATTAGTAAGATCCAACGGTGGCATATTTAAGTCTTCCCTGGGTCTTCGCTCGTATATGTCCAAGTCCAACAAAACTTGACACAGGTGGTAAATGCCATTTGATAAATATATAAAGATCCCGCCACCGTTTATTTGTTGTAAACTAGTTTTAGGTGTTAGTTAAAAGAGTTAAAATCTAAAGATGAAAAAATAGCAGTTACAAAGAAAGAATGATACAATCACACAAATATATGTAACCACTTCACAATTCCCAGCTTCTAAGCTTTAGAAGTGCCACGATGATCCTTATTGATATGCTTCAATAGATCCACTGAATCCCGAAACCCTTTGCTGCATTTTGGACACACATCAACTGTAACTTTTCCACAATTCTGTTTTCCATTCCTCTCCTGCCTTTTCTCTGAATTATCATCACTGCCACTCGCAAACTGTAACTTCTGGCTAATGTCGTTACCGAGTCTGCTAAACTTGCTTCCGCTGAAGCTAAAAGACTAGACCATCTTGAAGATGGTGATGATGATGCAGGAGCTTCTTTTGAACTTGTACTCAAGAAACCCATAAATGAGAAACTCGATTCAGGTTCCTTGGGTCCAGAACAAGTATGATCAGGTCCAAACCGATGTTTCAAGCAATGATCGATGCTGCAATCTCGACATTTAATAGTATTAGAGAATGTCAAGACTTCTCTGCATCTTAGAACAGGACATTTCTTCTTCTTTACAGCTTTTTCAAAGTTTGATGGATCACAATCGGTATGCAAATGTTTCTCCCAAGTGATGTTTGGATCTTCGTCAGGGTTTAACCGAACTCCTTTAGCACATAATGGACATATAACCACAGTGACATCTCCTCTGTTTCCTTTTGGACAATCGTGTTTCATATAGCTACGATGATCTAGACAAAACACCTGCAAAAAATAAAATAAAAAAGAGTTCCAAAAGTTTTAATAAGATTCCTCCATTTTTTGATTCAGGTCAGATTTATAAAAAATGAATATTTTCAATCGCTTGGCATCCAAGTCTCCAAATGATTCGATCATTTATGAAATTTAAGATCAGATTGTAAGCTAATCACACAGTTGTGTGATAATTCAATGTATTAGGAATAGATTAAACAAGATTCATATCAACAAGTACATTTGAAAATAAAGAGATAAATTTCTAAAAGAGGATTAAAGTTCTAAATCGTATAGTTTGACCAGAGATTTAGAAGTGACGATGTGCCTTTATTTTGAAAAATCATGCGTTACTGTACATTGTAAAATGATTGATTCTTTTTTTGGGTGAATCAAAAGAGAAAGGAACCTGAAGGCAGCGATCGCATGTGAATGGTAAGAAATCGATCTGTTTGCAATAATCGACGGAGCAGTGTTTCCCCAGATCTGGAAATTCCGGAGTCCCCATTCAGAGCGAGCTTCCGATAACAATTCCGACAAATATCTAAATGAAAAATCCGAGGAAGATGTTGAAAGAATAGAGATATAGAATACGGAACAAGATGGTTAGTTAAATCAATCGTAGACTTTCCCGGCGAGAGAGACACCGGGAAAAGAAAATCCCCAGATTCGGAGAATTTAGATGAAACAGAAAATTCGCAGAACCGAGAAGTTATTTGGAAGAATCGTTAAGGAAGGTCAACGTGATTCCATCTTCTTATTTACTTCTATTCAAAGTCAATCATTCTCGTTCTCAATACCATAATTCGATTTCTAAAATTTTCATCACCAACCAAATAAAATTCTCACACTGAGCTTATTAAGGCTTTATAATATTTCAAAATTTGGGTTCTCTGACTCTTAGACCTTTTTGACCTTTTTCTAAAGGAAATGAAAATGAAAGATGTCTGGGAAAAGTCCATTAAGGGATTAATTAAGTCTTTTGATTTTGTTTTCAAAACCAGAACGAATTAGAAGCAGCATTGATTAAAGGTTTTAAAACAAAGTTTGGGGCTCGATTCCCAAATATCGCAACTTTTTCTCAATTAAAAAGTGCAAAAATTTCAAAAATTTCAAAAATGCTATAAATAGAGTCATTCGTTGTGCTCTCGTGTGTTGCAAAGAAAGTTAGTTTAGCATAAAAATGTCGTATATGTAAAACCATCCGACACATATTTGAGTGTTGTGAAAAAAACACATGCATCATATGAATATCGTACATGCAGAATTGTATGCTGAGAAAAAAATGTCTCGTGAAATCACTGTACGAAAAAGTTATTCATCTAAGATTGTAATAATGATGTAATAGACGTTCAAAAAACCTACAATGGAAATGAATATAATTATAGATTCTTCATGTACATTTGTACGCTAGTAGAATGTCTAACACAATATTTAATCATCATTTAAGATCTAGTTGTTGTCCGAACCCAATTACACAGTGACTACTGTTTTGATTTGGTTTATTACACCAATATACATTCTAAGTCATTTTTTCTGACTGCACCGTATCTGTATAACCCAATTGGCCAATTATAAGAAAACTTGTATGATTGCATTCAAAGTTTTAAACAAATACAGTATCTAGATAACTTTAAAACATTATAAGCGATATGATTAAAACAAAAAGGTTCGAACAAAATCAATTACTTCAAATCATAATTTCCAATACGAATTCACTAAATTGGTACTAGTTACTTCTCCACAAATTCATCAAACCAAAATTGTAACGCTGATAAGAGGACCTTAACGAAGTTTCCCAGAATTTTGGTAGATCCTCTTGAAGAAGTGAAGACATCATCAATTCCGGCGAACTGAAGAACCTTCTTAGGACCTCTAGCTGCTACAATACCAGAACCTCTTGGAGCTGGAACCATACGTACAGTAACAGATCCACATTTTCCGGTTACCTTGCACGGAACCGTATGTGGCTTCCCGATCTTGTTACCCCAATAGCCTCTTCGAATCGGAATCACAGACAATTTCGCCAGACTAATCTCGCGCCTGATCGCCGTAGCGACTTCCTTGGAGCATTTCACTCCTAATCCGACGTGACCGTTAATATCTCCGACGACTACAAAGGCCTTGAATCTCGTCCTCTGACAGGCTCTGTTTGTTTCTGAACCGGCATGATTTTCATTTCTTCATCCTTCAATGTAGGACCGACGAGTAGATCTATGATCTGGTATTACTTGACAGGGAGAGAATAGAGATAGATCTGCTCAAGTTTCTGGATCTTACCTTCCTTTACTACACGACCAGCTTAGTCACTGGCACCCATTTCTCCTCCTCCGTAACGCGACCTCCACGGCGCCCACGGCCTCTTCCACCACCACGCCCGCCGAATCCACCTCTGAAACCGTCACGGTCACCGCCCCGTTCTCCATTACGCTCACCGCCACGTTCCGCCATAGTTAATGATTAGAAGAGCTGAAGATTTGTTATGTGTTCTCGAGAAACGGCGGCAAAATTACTTTACATATGAACCACAAAAAAACGAGATTAGGGTTTCTTTAGTAAATTGAGCTTGTTTGGTTTATAAGCCCAATTCTAGTGTCAGGCCCACTATATGATTCATGTGATGGGCTGTATTAGGGCTGGGCAAAAAACTCGTACCCGCATACCCGAATCGAATCCGAACCGATAAGACGTACCCGAACCCGTTCCGTACCCGACCAAATTATTCCATTGGGTACGAGATCTCTAAACCCGAAAACCCGAACCCGAACCTGTTCCGAACCCAAAACCCGAAAGCATACCCGAACTACATAATTACCCATAAAAAAATACATAACTACCCATAAGAAAATACCCTAACTCGAGGATTCGATCCTATAAATGTGGAATTTTTAACGTATAATATACACAAATCGAGCCGAATGCCAACCGAAAAATCTAAAAAACCCAAAAACTCGAAGAAACCCCGAAAAACCCCAGAATCAGACCCGAAAACCCTACCCAAAAACTAAAAAAACCCGAAAAACATGAAAACCCGACCCGTACCCGAACTGTACTCGACCCGAAAATCCAAAAAAACCCGAAAACCCCCAAAAACCCCGAAAAAAACCCGAAAATCCGACCCGAACTCAATCCGAAAACACGAAAAAAACCCGAAAAACCCAAAAAATCTGAACTCGAACCGAATCAATATCCGAATTTTTTGGGTTTTTTCCGGGTATCAAGTCTTGTACCCGAACCCGAAACTTTTTACCCGAACCAAACCCGAACCCAAAAAATTATTCCATTGGGTATGAACTTCCTATACCCGAACCCGATAGGGTTTTACCCGAACCCGAACCTGATACCCGATTGCCCACCTTTAGGCTGTAGGTTGATTCGGTTTTTTTTTATAAAAGTTTCTTGAATTTCTTATGAACAAACAAAATTTGAGAAATTGTTGTAGTGACATTTCTTTTGACTGAGTAACATTATTGAGCTGACACATTGTCACCTTGATATATATAAATATATATATATATATATATATATAAAAGAAGACGGATCGATAGAACCAGATGAACAAACCCCACCATTGGAATCACCTGCCAAAACTTAACAGACCAAAAAAAGACAAGGCTACATTAGTCTAAATAAGTTACTAGTGAGTTTCATACATAAAATGAATCCATATATATACATAGTCATGATTATCACATTTAATTTATAAGAATAAATAATGTTTAATTCATTGATGGGGACAACAAAACAAACACCTCTTCGTTTTAACCAAATGCATGTGGTTTTGGTTTTGCAGACACTGAGGACAAATTGGGAATTGCAATATTTAATTTTCGAAATATAGTACTAATATTTTATTTATCTCATTATTTGTTTATTTTTAATAAATACATTACATGATTTGAAGAGTGTAAACATCCTTCAAATTCAATGCATGTGAAATTGTGAACCAATTGCGTATATAGAAAAAGCGAAAAGAAATCATCATAATTACAATTAGACAATTAGTATTTTAAAAATTGTATAGTTTGTTGTTTTATCATAAAGTTGATGTAATTAACAATTTACCCCAAAAAAGGTCGATATAAATGAACCACAATCTCTCCACTTCAACAAGTCTTAAACTTTTCCTCCCACAAATCTCACCTGAAAACTCTCTCTCTCTCTCTCTTCTCTCATTCTCACTCTCACTCTGTCTCTGATGTTCGGAATCACGGCAAGGCTCGATGACCAAGTCAGCACCACAACCACACCAACCACCATATATATAGACCCACCCTCCCAAGACCAGCCGAGTCACAACTCGGACCACCGTTCAATAGAAACACTTGTCGTCGTCTTAGCCGTCATCACCATTTTATCCGTCTTAGCCGGAGTCTTCGCTCGGCTCTGCGGCGGTCGCCATTTATCTGACGGCGGAGACCACGACATCGAAGGTTGGGTCGAGAGAAAGTGCCGTAGCTGCATCGATGCCGGTATTCCCACCGTCGCCGCCGTTCCTTCACCTCCGCCGCCGGCACCAACGGCGGAGGAGCAGAGTAAGCCAGCTGCCGAAGAGCAAACCAAGAAGTAAGTAAAAAAGGGTAAAACTGCATTCTTAGTTAAGCTTTTAACATTATGAAATATCATTAATTTTGAGACATCTCTTTTTTGTTATGTACCTTAGTCTACGGACATTGATTTCGGAGTTTCCTCCGATGTTTTATGATTATCAATTATTTCAAAGAATAAAAAAAAGTACAGTTCTTTGCCAACTTTTAGCTTTAAATAAACCCGTTGAGATTTGAGAGCAACGGCATTAACAAAAAAAAAAAGACATTAAGATTTACTTTATCCTCATGTTGTATTTTATAGCAACAAAATCAGATGAACATTTACCTAAAAAGTACATCAAGATTTTAATACTATAGACCTTTAGTAAAGTAGGCCAAACACAAGGGTTCGCTTAGAATTAGTCCTTTTGGTTTATTATGGGATTCAACATATTTATATAAATGTAGAAAAAATACACCGAGATTTAATTGAATGCACTAACAGCATAAAGTAGGCCACATTATGCAAGAGCTCACTGAAAACTAGTTTAATTTTGGGATTTAACACCTTATTTTACAATTAGTATGTACACGAACAGAACACATTCTATAAGATTTCAGGGCCGTAGGCAAAACCTCGACCCACATGTGACTTGTATAAACGGCTATTTTCACAACTTGTTCTTCTTCTTTTTTTTAATAGAGTAGTTAAGAAGTTAAGTATGAACTATAATTTCACTATATTTTACCAAATTATCTCAACGTGATAATTTGGTAAAATATAGTGAAATTATAGTTCATACTTAGCTTTTGTTGAGATAATTTGGTAAAATATAGTGAAATTATAGTTCATACTTAGCTTCTTAACTACTCTATTATAGTTCATAATCAAAACACTTTACAGAAATTTTGCAGTTTTTTTTCATTTTTAGTACTAGTAAGTCAAAATATTTGACAAATACTCTTTCTAACTTATTCATGGAAGTACAAACACGTATTAGATATACAAAACAACAAATATTTCGACCATTGTATGTATATACTCCCGTCTATATTTACTACATTTATCAAGAAGCAATACATAGAGTACAATATACATGTGTATATACATATGGAAGCTATTATTAAATGCTTATGTATATTACATAATTAGCTAAGTAATTAAGGGCATTTAGGAGAAACGGTGCCTCGATCCTTAACATTGACATTTTTACAGTAAGCTGTTCCTCCTTTAATGTTCACGTTCTCAAGCACAATCCCTTGGCATGGATACTTCTCACTGCAATTAAATGTTATCGCCACATCTGTCGCGCTCCTACCGGATATGTTCTTGTACACAACGTTTTTCACTTGCACGGCGGAGTCCTAATCAACATATATTTCACATTTTCAATCCGAGTTTACGGCTAGTAAGCTAGCTCAGAGTAAAGAAAAAAAGATAGAAACATAGCTAAATCAATCGAACAATGAATTACTTGTTCTTCGCATTTGTCCTTGTCGCAATAGTTCTGGTCGATTATGATCGG
This sequence comes from Cardamine chenopodiifolia, assembly GCA_963922655.1. NCBI lineage: Eukaryota > Viridiplantae > Streptophyta > Magnoliopsida > Brassicales > Brassicaceae > Cardamine > Cardamine chenopodiifolia. The sequence continues at coordinate 16,338,225 of OZ000463.1, forward strand.
ATTCTTGACATTTTCCATCTGAATATTTTGGAATTTAATGTTCTTGGCAGTTCCGGATCCTCCCTGAAACCAGTAAGGGGTTGCTATTGACAATTCCAAAACAAATGGAGCAGATTCAATAAGTTTATAAAAATTTAGTGAGGAGGTTTATGAAAAAATAAAAAATCAGTCACCTGATAAGTCTTAATCCTAACTCCATTATCACTCCCAGAGAACTTGGCACCATCCACATTAATTCCTGAGACATAAGCTTTCGAATTGTCGTCCCCCAAGCTCCCAATGCTTCTCATCAAAACCATTAAACAAAGATTGATATTAGTTTTACTTCGTTGAGTTGTAAAAACTATATATCAAATTAACACTATAGTTTTACTAGCCGTAGATTAGGATTGTAAAAAAAAATGTATTGATTTTACCTGATTCCATGACCGGGGCCGCAAGTTAAATCATAAATTTGAAGATTTTGCGTTCCATCCTCAATGGATATACAATCATCACCTATATAAAATCAACCGAGAACATTATAATTATATATATATATATATATATATATATATATATGAATCAATAGATGATAGCTACGGACTTCAGTTTAGCCTTAACAAGTCTTTGTTACACATACATAAATACACCATAAACCCACCAATTATATATATGAATCATTATAATACCTGTTCCAATATCTGATTTGGAGACTCGAATGTTTTGGGTATTAGTGATATGGATACCATCAGTGTTGGGACTATCGCCAGGAGCAGTGATGGCGACATTACTAACAACAACATTGTTGCACTGCTCAATTGAAATCTGAATCTGCTGCGCATTTTTCACCCTCAGATTCTTCACATTCAGATTCTTTAAGTTGTAGAAAGTAAGAGCCTACATATACATATGCATAAAAAACACACATGTCAATTTTTATAATCAAACGTTCGCTTAGTTTGAAGTGAAGAAATTAATTATATACATATATATATGGAACTTTTGCATTTACGTACCGTTGGCGCTTGTGTGCATGGCTGCATAAAAAATAAAATAAAAAGAGAAGACTTCAATTAGTATTAAGATGATGACAATTAATTATGGGTATTTAAAGTAAGTTTATATGAAAATATTTGTGTTTGATATGTTGTAATAAGCGGACTATATCTACACATATAACTTAGACAAATCTAAGGTCTATGTGTAGATTTTTTCATAAATCTACACATACCTTAGATTTGTCTATTTTGCATGAGTTTTGCCACCAGATTTTCCCGTTGCCATTGATAATCCCCGTCGACCCGCCATCGACTGATAGATTGTTAACGTCTTCTAAGATAAGCCAATGATTTTTGTCTTTGTTGTAATCCGATCGTTTCGTAGATGCTGATAAAGTGCCTCGGATCTGCAATTAATCGGTAAAAAAACGAATATTGATGACTAAAGTTTCAAAAACAGAGCAAATCATTGTTACCTGAAAGTTACGTAGAGATTTGCATGGGCCTCTGAATCGAGTAGACTTAAGGAGATAAGTCTTCCCTTTAGGAACGAAGAAATTAGTAACTCCATTAGTTGAACATGCTTTCTTCCATGCTTTCTTGAAGGCCTACGCATATATTTTAGGCACATAAGCATGCAATCATCATCAATACAAAATAAAATATATCTACATATGTTTTTTCTTCTGAATATTTTTTCGGTACATCTTTTTACACCGGAAACCATAGCTAATTTTTGATAAAATAAATTTCTATCCAACATTGTAAACATGTATAATATATTAATTAACCTGAGTATCATCGGTTTTTCCATCTCCTTTGGCTCCGAAGTTCAAAACATTAACGCTATCATCATCCGAGCTTTTCAATCTAAGGACATCCTCATTGTTGAGCTTGAGTAAGCTATCGGATTCAAAGCTTCCATCTTCATGACCATATCCATCATCAACGTTGCTACTCAAAGATTCGCACCAAGAGAGCATTAAAAGAACGCATAATAAAACAGCAAGAAGTTCGCAACAACGGGACATTTCAGATTTTGCCTTTCAAATATCGAAACGTTTTCTTTTTTTTAATGTTGTTTGTTGTGAGTAAGATGAGAATGTTTGCTGTTTTATTTGGAGCTGTGTAATATTAAGTTGAAGTAGTGGAAGGTATATGTATTTATAGGCAAATAGAAGGAGAAAAAAAAAAGTTAGGTTTATCAAAGTTTGAATGGCGTTGGAGGTATGGAAAGAAATTGAGATTGATACGAAAACCTCACTTTAAGCTTCTCGCCTTACCTCCTCTCCCCCCATCTTTTTTCTCCTTTTATTTGTTCAGTTTATTGTTTTCTTGATTGAGAGTTTCGCAGTTTGGTTACGTAAAAAGAGTTTGTTTTCATCATCGTATACCATTCACAGTAACATTTCATCATGTGTAATTACTGAGCTAACAAGCAGTGCGTGATGTATTTCCATACATACATATCAAAATCTGTGTCTCTCAAAGTTCGGTAGTAGTTTTGGGTTCCTTTTATTATTTCCTGCCTTTTTTTGTGTGTGTGTGGGGTTGATATAATTACCGTCGTTGACTCGTAGTATCTTTTAGAAAAATCTGCAGAAAAATCATCATCTTTCCCTGTTTCGCATATTTATTTTAAAATTTATGACAAATGTAAGACAAGAGGCAAAGATTGTGTTTTGTTGTCTTAATGTTAATGAGGCTATCAAAGCCACTTTTTATACAAAAAAAAAAAAGGCCTGAGTAAACGAGTTTATAGAGGAAAATATCAAAAAGGGGCAAAACAAATATTGACTAAACTCTAATTGATGTATAATCGTAATGTGAAATAGCAATATCTTCAACACCCTTCCTCAAATTAGAGCATGGACATCGAGAATGCCCTATTTACAAAGAAAAAAATGAAGTTTTTTTGGTCCCAACGCCTTGGTAAAAATTTCAGCTAGTTGTTGTTGAGATTAAACATGAGTAATGGCAATAATACCAGCTAGAATGACATCCCGAATATAGTGATAATTCACTTCAATATGTTTAATCCGCTCTTGTGGAAGCGGATTAATGCTGAGAGCAATAACAGATATACCGTCAGAGAAAATGCACATAGGCTGATCATAAGAGACACCAAGATCGAGCAGCACCCGTTTAATCCAAATATTCTTGAGTAAGAAACGCCATGGCTCGATATGGTAACTTGCGGTTTTAACGTAACCTAATAAATACTAAAGTGCATGGGACTTCAAGAACAATGGTGAAGACTTTATTGCCCATACATATATTCGAATCGATTAACATCCACAAATGATCACGTAACTGTCCGTGAATCTGTGATAGACAAGTATTTTATCTAAATGTTTTGTGATACAATTACCAATTAATTAATATAAATATATGTACATTCATACCTATGTATGTTATAAAAACTGTTACAAGTTAAAGGTATGTGCGAAGTTTGCTTGCGAGACCTGAAGGTATGGTCGAAAGTCATGTCTTTGGAAACTTATCTAGTCATTGTTATAACTTCGCCTTAGTAAATGCTGCCTTCTTTGAATAAATTTATTGTATTTTTATTAATTAATGGTTAGGATTCAACTTGCTCATCGTTTTCGTAGATGTCAAATATCTCATTTTAGTTTACATTTTATTTTATTTTAATTACTTGGTGTTGGTTAAAGAGCAAAGAAAGAAAAACTCAAGAACTGAAAAGGATAGAAAAGACATATACGTTTGAAATTAAATGCTTTGGGGTTCCGTGCACCGTATTGGGTTGCTTGTGTTATTGAATGAGCTAACTAATGTTTTTAGAGGTGCTAAAGGGTGTGATAATATATGCAGCTCACCTAGTCGAGAAATTGCTTTCCGAAGATTGTTCTCTCAATTCAGGTTCCGGACTTGCTTGGAAGGAGTGGCGATTTTTCTTAAAGAGAACAAATGGTAAAAGGCAGCTCTAACAAAGGCCCAAAACTTCTTTAATATATAAAAACAATTTTAGAGTAAATAAAACAGAGTAAGAGATTCATTACCAAAGAAGTAAAATATGGAACACGAATCTAAAATTATTAACTTGCATTGGGTAATCATTAAAATGTATAAATATTTGTGTCCTTGTTGAGTCGTCATCAATATGCATATATGGATGGCAGTAAACCAGAAATGAATTTTTGAGCGACGAGATGATGACGTAATCCATGAAAATTTTGTTGTTAAAAATATTTTGATTTGTGAAAAGAGTCACAAAGTTGATTATCATATAACTGACTTGTCATCATGATTCGTATTGACCTTTTAAATTACGTACTCTACCTGAATTTTCTTCCTAACTTTCCTTTTTTAATCTTTTATTATCTTTTACTGAACCATCGATCGGGAAGAACAAGCTTCCTCAATAGATCATCCAAGTTGTGGTTGCATGGCTTATCACTGCTTATATAATTTGACAAATTGTATCTCCAGTTAAAACCTCAGATTAAACACTACATAGTCAGAACAAGAATTAAGCTAAAAGATGTCAAAAAAATAAAAATAAAAAGCTAAAAGATGAGAGGAAAGCTTTACCTGACATAGATAAGATTGTGCTAAAACATTTCTTCTCATCTTTTAGCTTAATTCAATAATAATAATAATAATGATTAGGAATATAGGAGAAAATTGTTTTTTAAGAGAAATAGTATTAGAACAAAACTGCAAAGAGACGGTGGTTCCCTACTTTAACGAGATTACATTATTACAAAGCATACTACAACCAGTAATTTCCTAATTTATTCATACCTTATACTACAAGTCGACAATACATGATGAATGACAAAATGGTGAAAAATAGCCCAAACAACAAAGAAGCTCAACATGCCATCTGAACATTTCCTCCCTCGTCACCGGCAGATCCAACGTCACAAGCCCAACCTCGGCATCGTAAGTGAAATCAGTCTCTGTGCTTTCAACGGCGCATTTTAGTGGACGCTGAGAAGAATAAGCTCCAAAACAACCACGACCTCTAACACTGAGAGATACCAGAGCTGTTGGAGAACGGTTATTGCTGAGCGCAGTAGAAGCCGAGGAGACCGCTCCATGGAAGAGTTCCGGTTTCTTGTCTGTCACGGGATTGATATCCATCGACTCAATAACCCCACTTGAGTTGAACATGTCTACAAGTCCGATGGGTGCAAACGAGATGCTTGCAGTGATTTCCTATAGATCCAAATTTCTAAAAATAAATTATATTATGATTCCAAACTGTTATCAATCCAAGTCAGTAGTTATATGATAATATCTAATATTAAACGTACCTTCAAAGGAGAGATGTGGAAGAGTTCATATTCAAGGACATTGAGAGTTAGAGGAATTGAAGAACCTTTTGGTAGTCTTACCACCTCCCCTGTAAATCAAAAACCAAGCTCATGTTATTTTAGCGCTTATCTGTAGTGTTGGAGTTTTTGTCATGTCTGAGGGAAATAGATTGATTGATTTTATTACCTGATCTGTTTGCGTAGACTATAGAATCTCCACTCCAATCTTCACCAGCCACTTGAGAAATGAGATCAGCATCATCCGCACGGACAGAACCCGTCAGTGTGCCAGGAGAAGTATCATGAATCTGGTTCTTCTTTGTGTCCTTGCACCAAACAGCACCTTGACAGTTGAACACACCAACCATACCAGTCAACTTATTCATGTTCCAGATCTTGAGCAAGCTGAAAAGAAAAATCAGTTTTTGCAAGTGTTAGGCTTAGGCTTACGAGCAGAAGATAATGAAGAGAATAGTTAGTTAGAAAACAGGTAAACCTGATTCCATCTCTAGCTGGATCAGCAAATAAGCAGTCACAGGTAGGCCTACCCGGAAGCTGAGCACGAAGAACTGAACCATCGGGAAGAACCAGATTCTTCAGTAGATCAAAGTTGTGGTTGCCTGGCTTATCACTGCCCATTTAATTTGACAAAACATATCTCCAGTTAACACCTTGGAGTAAACATGACCACGAATTAAGGTAAAAGATGAGAGTACGGCTTTTACCTGACATAGATTGCGCATCCACCTACTGCACGTGCTGCAGCGTGGTACTCTGCAGTTGGGTGTAGACTCTGAAAACATCAAAGCTTCAGTTACACAAGTGAACTCATGCTTCTTAGACATATAAAGACATAAAATGTCTCTTTACTTACATGGAACATATCCCAGTCTGGTTGCATGAACTCTCCAAGAAAAAGGGTATTGTATGCTACTGATGCAATGTGGATGGTGTGAGAAGCAGGGTCTCTCGGGTAGTAATCATCAGATGCTCTAACAATAGCGGTTTGTTTCGCACTGTATAATCCGTCTGTGTTGTGACACATGCAAGATATGCAACCATTATCTGTGAAATTCCGGGCAATGGAAGCTTCTAGAGCCTGGTGGTAGCTGCGAGTGAGGGAGACTCTCCCGACAAGACCAGCACCGAGGGTCTCAATGATGTTATGCACATCAAATTTGACTCCATCTATAGCACATGAAGCCAGGTACGAGTGCAGCTCGCTGTAGAAGTTGAAAACTTTCTTAGGGTTGACAAGACCGAGACTGTGAACAGCTAGACTGTCCATTGCTATATCTGGTTGGTTCCCTAAGACACCTGGGGATTGAACTGGATATGCTATTGCACTGTCATAGTGTTCCATTCCAGAAGCAGCAGGTTTAACTCCACCCCATTAGCTAGCTAAAGCGTGCCACGCATAAACTTGCCTGTAGGTAAAGGAGTAAAGCCTTGTGAGTATGCAAATCTTATTGTCACTTGCTCTATGTTTTGATAAAAAGAAATCTTAATCATCTTGAAAATCAGTGTGTCACAGATTTTAAGAAGAAAAAACATACTTCACATTATGGTGCTGCTTCGCATTGTCAACTACACTCCTAAGTCCTGATACTTGCGTATCATTCTGATCACTCTTCTGAAATTTTGCATTCTCCTTGATACCAACAAGCCTAGTAGCGAACCTGCATATATAAGAATGCAAAATTTTTTAGCATTTCAAAGCCAATTTCCTCCAATAAAATCTTTAGGTAACAACTGTAGAATATAGTCAAGCTCGAGGATATATGTTAGATGCTCATCTACATGAATACAAAAACAAAAGACCGAGAGATCTTACTGTGCTCCTTCCTGAACCACGCAGTTTTCATCTTTCTCTTTCTTTTCTATTCTTTTGCCAGCCATCGTCTATGATCAGAAACCTTGGAGGGGCACCTCCTTCTGAAAGGCTGCAATAAACGAAAAGCATCAGAGACTCAATCAACTTATACAGCTTTAAACAATTACCAATATATTAACAATTTGTCGCTCTATTTCCATATGAAGGTACCTTCTAAGGCCTTCATCAACGCCCTCAGCAGTCACGTCTGTGTAAAACGCGTCCCATGTGCACCAGCCAAACCAGTCTAGGAAAGAAGGAAGCTAAAAAACAAAGAGGAAGAAAATGAGGAGATCATATCAAATCAGAGAACTCTTTCTGTGACCAGAACCGTGAAAATGTAAACTCACCTTCTTCTTCTCACGATGATGAAATGTCTGCATGTGTCTCTCCACAGTCTTGTACATAAGAAACACAGATAACCTTAACATCCATGAAACATAAAACAGGACCTCATATTTTGTCTATATTTTTGGAACATACTTTACGGATTGCGTGATAACTTCAAAAGGATTGGTTCCAGAATTAACATAGACAAGATGAGTTCCCAGGCTAGTTTCAACCGCCTTATCTCCTGCGAAAACAAGATCAACCAAAACCAAATTTCAGTTCTTAGCTCTGTAACTAGTAAGCTCGTTTTTATGGATAATTGGTAAAACTAGTTCACTTACCACTCTCAAGGCAAATCTCTATCTCATTCTTCTCATTTCCTTGCAGAACAGCTCTGAACTGGCCTTCAATAAGAGGGAGAAAGACGGTATAAACAGTCGGAGCATCATCACCATTTCCTTCAACCTCACCCTTGCTCTCCAGGAGCATGAATTGTGTCTCCAAAGGAATATCTTTTCCACAGCTTCCCATTCTCTGAGTCATCCACCATAGTTTAAACCAGAAACAGCACATTAAATTCGGATTAAGAGATCTCTTTCCCCAAAATAACTAAAAGAAAACACGAGTTTAATTAAGTAGGTGATGTTTTTGTAATGAAACGGCGGAAGTGGATCCCAGCCACGTCAGATCCAGTTCATCAAATGTTAACCATGTCTTTTTGCCTTGTCTAGATTTCTTATTCGTTTTCGACTTTTATCATTAGGTGTGATAGTTTTTTTTTTTAAAGTAAATAAAAAATCATTAGGTGTGACAAGATTATTAATTTTGTTGGCGGAATGTCTATGAAGTGTATAATTTAAGTACGACGATTAGTTAATGATACTTACGGCTGAGCACTTTAATGTTAACTCTATAATCATGATTTATCCTTCCAAAGCATATAGTTATTTACTACAAGGTCGACATCGCACATGTGTATCGTTCATGTACCGTTCATGTACAGTTTGCATGATTGATTGAGTTAATAATTTTGATTCAAATTAGGAACAATACAAAATGGCCACATAAGTCTCTCGTGTCGATGAGACTACTATGACGTGGATATTTATTAGTCGTTTAACCAAAAAGCAATGATCCGAAAGTTAAATTGTCTTTGCTTATATTTTTATGATAATAACATATGACCGATGTCTGCGACGCTATTTCCGAATACTATTGTATTTAGGGGTATCAAATTGCAATATATCGATATCATGAACAGTTGTAAACTCAGCTAGTAGAAAAGTGATTCTGAATTAGTCTATTTATATTTTGAATTAAGTATTTTATTGTTGAACACAACAAATAGTTCACTTGTGTGTCACAGATTCGATGCAGCGATAAGCCAATAACGACTTTTAATATATATCATTTGGCTACTTATATATATGGATTGAGAAATTTGCAGGCCGATATAATTTTTCATTAAAAAAAAAAGTGACGGCCCAAAGTTGACCCTGAAAAAGAAAGAAATCATGATTTTTACTTTGGTCACGGAAAAAGCAACAACTGGACTTCAGATTTTGTTTATAGTTTGCGCATCCTCTACTTTAGAAAGCAACTTCTCATAGTAAAAAATTCCATAACACATTTATTTAATGATTTTTTGACGAGATCGTTGAGGAATTGTTGATTGTAAATTTTACTACCGTTGTTACTTTTACACAAAAAAATAAAAAGGCACTCAAGAAAAATTGATGATATCTTTATCCACATATAATTATACAAAATCTCTACACAGCCACAGCCCAACATTATTTTTTTCTCTCTTGATCCCATTCTCGCTCGCTCTTCAGCCAGATAATCAAACACAAATCGTACAACTTTATATGCCTAAAAAAACTTTAATCGTGGTGTTAAAAAAAAAAGAAATGAAAAAAAATTTGCATCCCTTTGATTCAATCTTCCAATGCTGAGTGACACAGATACAACCTCTCTCATCTTGTGTCACCATTGACCTGCAACGACGCATCTTGCATCAGTTTGAGACTGATACTGTTAAACCGTTCCCTCGAGTACTGCCTCGAAGCTTTTCTCCAATCTGTTCCCGTTTTCATCATTGTCGCAAACTCTTCGTAACTTATTCTTCCATCCTGCAAAAGAATAGTTGATGTTTAATTTTTTCTAAGACTTTTTTCAGCAATAACACCAGAATGAAATGGTGAGGCTAATCAAACCTTATCGGTATCAACATCACGAATAATGGCATCAACTACTTCTTCGCTGGTACCAACTTCATCAGATAAAGCTTCCCTTAACTCCTCTATTTCAATATATCCGTTATTGTCTTGATCGAAGAACGCAAACGCTTTCTTGAGATGCTCGTCATTGCCCATTTTCCTTAGATGTACTGATATAGCAATGAACTCATCGCAGTCCAAATATCCATCTTTATCAATATCTCCCTGCATAAAAGAAAGCCCTCGAGAGCTCAGTGCATTGCATATTTTAACTTCACAAAACCGACATTTAATAATAAGCTTACAGCGTCCATCAAAATTTGTAAATCATCCTGGGGAACGGCATGACCAAGTTTCTGCAACCCAATCTTTAGTTCGTCGATGTTAATCTTCCCTCTTTGGCTTGTGTCCATTATTTGGAACCCTTCTCTTATACCAGAAGCTTCTTCATCTGATAAATGCTCAGCAATAACCTGTCGAGACAACGTAAAAAAGACCAAACGAAACTCTATTATTAGGCTTTTTAAATCACAAGAGATATATATGTTATTGTTCGGATAGTTTATAAAGGATATGTATTTTACCCTGAGTGCGCGCTTCTTGAGCTTGTTCATGACGGTGAACTGCTTTAGCCGTGCCCTCACTGTTTCACCCAATGATACATTGGGAGCTGTCTTTGCATTCTGTAACCACGGATGATCTGACAAAAACAAGCAAAGACCGATTATTACTTTTGCCTGTCTCAGATTCCATATAAAAAACACAAGCAAATTGTAAAATTAGAAACCATGAAACTGTACCTAGTACTTGCTGAGCTGTGAGACGACGCTTTTGGTCAGGATCAAGCATTTTCCTGATAAGGTCTTTTGCGTTTTCAGAAACCTTGGGCCATGGGTCCCTTCTGAAGTCCAGTACAGATCGAATAATTGCTTGTGCAACTCCTTGTTCAGTTTCTGAAAATAGTTTAAACAAGCAGAAGACAAAGTTCATTATTCTTATGATCACTTCAAATATTTCCCCCCTGAAGACACATTTGCCACAGAAGACCCAAGAAGAAGGGAGCATGGACTGACAAAACTAACCTGCCCAGAAAGGGGGGACACCACAGAGCAGTATGTAAAGAATTACACCTGCACTCCAAATGTCAACTTCTGGACCATAATTCCGTTTTAGCACCTCGGGAGCCATGTAGTACGGGCTACCAACGATTTCGTTAAACCTCTCCCCTGCAAAGAAAACAATGGTGTGGGTTAAGATTTGTTGCCATACGGCAAAGCAATCAGCTTTCTATTGAGCACCAAGGCCACATTACCTGGTTGAAAGAAAACAGAGAGACCAAAATCAATCGCCTTCAGAGGTGCAGTCTCCTTCTTGTTTCCAAACAAGAAATTCTCGGGTTTCAGATCCCTGTGCATTACCCCATGCTTGTGACACACCTACAAGAACACATTGAAAACTCATTAATCTCACACCTAAAAATCACGCCCACGACTTTGAACGTACATGAAAAGAATCACGCCCAAGACTTTCAACATACATGAAAAGAAATGAATTTCAAAGCTTTCTGCAGCAAATTGTTCCCTTTAAAGCAATGCTACAAATCAATAGTCTCCAAGAAGCTAAAACCAGAGCCAGTAACAATGGCAGTAAGATTCATACTAGAGCTTAGACTAAAATGATTTCTGGAACAAATCAGACGATAAAATAAACAGCAAAACCCAGACGAACCTGAACAACTTCCATGATAGTCTTAGTAACAGCAGCAGCAGCTCTCTCTGTGTAATGCCCTCTAGCAACAATCCTATCAAACAATTCACCTCCTTCACAAAGCTCCATAACAAGATGCACAGCATGCTCATCCTCATAAGTCTCCTTCAAAGTAATAACATTAGGATGCTCAGGCATATGCCTCATGATCTCAACTTCTCTTCTAACATCTTCTATATCCACAGCAGTCCTCAGCTTCTTCTTCAGAATCGATTTACAAGCGAAAATCTCATCAGTTTCTTTGTCTGTACAAAGATATGTAACACCGAATTCACCACGACCTAGCTCACGACCTAGGGTGTATTTTGACTCGATCTCACGACCTGTTGGATCATTCAACACGATAAGCTTAAGAGCTCCTCCTCCACTTCCACCACCATGGTGAAGACCGTAATCGATCGAGAAAGGGTTTTGTTTCTTCTTTCCTTTTTTGGGCTTGTTATCGTTCTGAGCCAATGATCCTGCTGTTCCACAACAATTCCCCATGGTTTAAACAGAGAGAAATCGATAGACCAATCGAATCTTCTCTCCAACGACGAAATTCGAATTAGAATTCTAATCAAATCCGCTACAGCTTCCGAGATCGATGAAACTTACAAAATTCCAGGAAAACGAGAAAAAAAATCTAAGGATGGTACTTAGAAAGAAATCTCAAAGAGACGAATATATATATATGAGAAAACGAAGAAGACGAAGAACATGAAGGTGGGTGGTAATTCAACGCGTGAAGAAGAAGAACGTCAAATTGTTTTGGAAATCAGAAAAATTGGGAAAAGATTAACAGAGAGAGATGATGGAAGGAAGGTCAAAAGAATCTTCCTTCTCTAATCTCTTGTTTTCCGATTTCTGTGTTTTTTTTTTAACTTATAAAATTTACTTTTAGGAATTTTTTTCCATTAATCTTATGTGAAATCAAAATACCTTCAGGCTGCAGCCATCGTTCCCGCATAACTCAAAGGAATTAATGACAATACTGCCCTTTATGTTATTTATCTTCATACTATATGTTGTTCATTTTATTTGATGGTTATATATCCGTAAAATACTAAATTGGATCAAACAACTAAATACGAATGCAGGGGTGCTTCAGGAATTTCACCAATGGATTAAACAGAAAACGAGTCTGTGCCACGTTCTTAACTTCACACCTTCCAAAACAAATATTAAGGGTGGAACCGTAAATGCGCTCGTGCTTTTGTCTCATAAATAAGCGCCATCTTCAATTTTTTTTTTTTTTAAATAAAGGTCAAACCCGGCAGTTTTGACTCTTTATACTTTGATCCCTTTCGTCGGACCCAACTAACAAATACTTTTGACGATATTAATTAATGAGTTGCAAAATTTAAGTATATTACTTAAATGTATTTTACCTTTTTCTGTCAAGTTGTTAATTTTTGTTTTGAATCAAAAAATCTTGCACATTCGCTTACATCAAACGGAAACGCATTTTGATTTATTTAACTGATACAAGAATTAAATTATTTATTAAATACTTATTCAGACTACACACATGTGTGAAATTTGGGTCGAAACCTCAATTTAGAAAAGGAATAGAAACATTAAAAGCTTACTTAGAACTAGAAGTTACTCTATGGATGACCCAAAAAAAGAAGAGTATGTAAAAATAATAGCAAAGTCAACGGAGTACGAACGAGGAAAACACTTAGTAAAATGCCTTCAAATTAATATCCAAACCTCTTGATCAACCTTCCTTAGACGAGTATTTCTATTAATTTTTACCAAATCAATGACTCATTCAATTCGTTTACTTAGATTAGCATTACAAAAGGAGAGTTAAGTGTCATATTTTCTATTCTCTTTGATCACTATTCTATAAAGTATAAACTAAAGACTGAGTCTTATTTGTCAGTTTCCATAAATTATTTTACACAAAATGGAGAAATCAGAAGAGAAATAAGCCTTGACAAAGAAAGGTTATTTAGGCCCATTATGGTAGAAGCCGAACAGAAAATAAGGCTTTCTTAATTAGCCCATCTCAGAATTTTTTATTTTTTTTTCGTTTCCCCTCTCTCTTTCTTGCCCTCGTGTGTATAATAAAACTATGTTTGTTCATTATAAGAAACTAAGAATGTGGTACTAGAAATACATAGACGTTGTATGTAAAATGGTTTAAGGCTCGTTTGAATAACTATTGGGATTCTGCAAGTCAAATCAATTTCTTAAATATATAAGACCATCTTCACCGACAAAAACTTTTAATAGAGTTTTTATCAATATTTTTATTATAAACTATTTCGGCAAACGTGTTTTACGTTTTTTTTTAAAAACCGGTTCTAAAAGTTTTTATTTAAAAACCGATTCTTAAAAAAAATTTCGCATTTTATATTTTTTAAATCTTAAAAACCTTTTTTTAAAAATTTTGAGGTGTTCTGAGTCAAGCTGCAAAACCAACACGTGTCCTTGTATAGAGTTATTTACGTGGCACAAAAGTTAGTGACAGTGCGTTCCCGCCAACCAAAATAGCTAACCACGTCAGCTTCGTGAATGTGCTCGGATATGCCACTATGAAGATGCCGTGTATTGGATGTCAATTCAGATCATAGTCTTCTTTTTAGATTTTACTCAATTCTCAGTAATAAATTACTAAGTATATTTGTTTTCTTGTCATTTTCTGATTCATTGAACCATAGAAAATGGTATCGTATTTAAATAAAAAAAACAGTACTCAGCTGATTAAAGATAGGTGAGAAAACAAGGAAGAATTGTCAAGAAATCTAGATTTGTGTAAAAGTTTTATTTTCGTTCTATATTGATATGATTTGTTTGTTTTAGACATACACACCCGCACAACATTTAAAACTGTCTTGTTTCTCCATTCGAAATCTAGTAGATTTAAACATTGAAGGTTTAATCATAGCAGAGAAGTAAGTGTCTCTATAATATTTTTTTTCCGTATAAATGTCCATATCTCACAATTTTCTTTTTGATTACCAAAACGTTTCGGGCTTTCGCTCTATAATTTGACCAAGGATAAAAAATGAGTTTAAATCCTCTCCTTGTTGTCGAGACTCAAACTGGTACCGGAGTCGACTCAAAAATGAGTTTAGGATCTTAAATCATATTAAATATCTATTATAATATTTGCTCTTCTTCTCTTCTGTCTGTGACACAGATTCGGATCCTCTTTGCTTTTTTTATTACTCTGACACAGGACCGGATCCTCTTTATTTTTTCGATTACAGAATGTTACCAGTAGAGCTTTGACAAGTCTTAATAAGTGTAGAGAATTTGGGGAACAAAGTTTATTATTTTCTATCAAAATTGAAAACAGAAGGAACAAAGTCTATTGGATTATGAAAAAATAGTTGATCCTTCTATCAACAAATTGAAATTTTCTTCTCTTTTGTAAATTGAGATGAAATTAATATTTGTCATTGTAAATCTTTTATTTCTTAAATTTTCAAATCATCTTTTTTCTTGGATTTTGTTTTGTTGAGGATTAATATTGTCTTCCCATTCGGCGTTAATCATTTAGTGCTGTTAGTTATTTTTTGTGTTCCGCCTAACGATGGTTTGTGATTAGTAGTTAGAATCCGAGTTAGTGAGTAATTTGGTACCTCTCTCTCTCTCGCACACGCACATCTATGCATCCTACACATACATCTACATATTCACAACCTATACATACATACATCATCCATCTGTGTAGCCTACACATACATTTACACATTCACAACCTATATACATACTACGTCTATGCGTACATCACACACATCATCCGTATATTCATACATACAAAGGCTGGCCAAGCTTCTCTGCACACAGTCACAAGGCTGAGTTTCGCCTTTACTCTCTGCAAAATAATTGAATTCAATCTCCAGTACATTTGTTTTTCTCCGTTTGTCAACTTATTGAAGACATGCATATTATTTATGTTACATCAATTTTCACTTCTCATTCGTTCTATACATGTTAATCATAAAAACAAAAAAAACAAAAAACCATTCTACATATTCTTAGACATGACATATATTTCAGGACACCATACATATAATTTTAGAGCTCACATCATGATATAGCAAGAAGACACCAAGATGCCAAGAAGACACACATATAAGCTTAAAACTCAGTTTATTAAAGACATATAGCTAAAATCAGCTAAATAGACACATCATTTTACCAAAAGAAAAACTAGACACACATAATTGAAGTCAAGACAACAAGATATATAAAATGGATTTAAAATAGAGCATATGTAATGTTTGTTGAACTCCATAAAGTGGTTTAAAAGATAACGAACATGGAGATTAATAGAGACTAACAAGAATTCTTCAATGGTAAAAAAAACTTAAGAGGAATTAGAACAGAGTATTTTACATAGTAAGATGATGCTTTATCTTTATCAAAAAAAAAAGATGATGCCTTTATATTTATTTTGTCAGCAAATGAGAAACATAGATAAGTTTGAGTGAGAACTCAAGTGGAAGAACATAAGTAAGAGATTATTAACAGTGTGTATTCAACATTTGTAAAAAAATATACCGACTTATTATCTGAACTGAATACTTATAGAGTTATTATCTGAGTTCTATTCAATACAAAATTATTATTAAATTCAAATGGTTGAATATGTTACCGTTCACAACGTTCATATTTTTCTACTCTCATGCCAAATCAAAAATGGGAAATCGTAAACGCACTCAATACTCTGAAAAAATAAATATTGGATTCAGTTTTGTATTATTTTTTATCATTCAAGTATTTTATATCTTTATTCTTAAGAATGCTTGAAATGCATCAATGATTATCTTGTCTTTCACTGCTTTATCATTCTTCTATAGTTGCCACTCTTGATGATTTATGTTGTAATTCCTCTTCTTATGTACGTCTCCGATCTTCAGTTATTTTTTGTATTTTTATTTTTTTTGTTATTTAGGCACAAAAAAAAGTAGGCATATGCCACATATCCAAACTACTCAATTAGGCACTAGCACAGACCAGATCCAAAAATACATAACATGTCTAAACGAAGTTTTAAATGGTACAACCATGAATGTACGTATTCTTCTTCCATTGTGCACGCACCTAAATCCCACTTAAGTTATCATAAAAGACGAAGTTATAGAGACTTGAGTATCTAAAAAAGAGCGATTGAAGTTAATATGTTGCTAATTTATTCCGTACGATATGGATTGATTCTTCGAATCAAGCTCCAATGATATTTTGTGTGACAAGGGACTGAGGGAGCGAGACTTGAGCATCCAAGAATATGGAACTTGTCACATTCGTAGAATCGGTTTCATTAGATCGCAAAAGCCACTTGTTGTTTTATAAAAGGCCTAAGCGATTGCTAAATAATGGGCCGAGCTGGGCTACTAACTATCACTTTTTCATTAGAGCTCAATGAAGTAGCGGTGGTCATCATGTGATAAGGCTTGATGTGTTTTTTCTTTTGGTTGACATATCATAGAATGAGATTGACGGACACCAATCAAAATTAAGATTGTTAGAAACTTGTCAACGTCTAAAAAAGTTAGAAAATTAAATGCTTGAGTACCGAAATGACGTCGGAAACACGTTAATATTAGCATCCACAAGAAGACCACCACCAAGTCCACGACGTTTGTCTTATACATCCATCTAGAAGTCTTATACATTATCTTTTTGGTTTACAATATGGTGCAGGCTTGGACTACATGTTCTTCCAATGCACATATACATGACTGGTTTTAAGCATGTGTAAGATTTGCACAAGACCTTAAATCATGTTAAAATTTTGTATATTTTTTGGACCCAAAATACAAAATTTTAATGTTTAACATACAATTAGGAATCAGATACTTCATCAGCTACTCTATTCAAAACCATAGACATAGCAACATTTTGGCTTCAAACTATAAGCATTTCTCAGTTAAGCTTCCTTGAAGTTTGTATAGTATACCTTATTTTTTTTCTTTTTTCTTCTTGTCTCAGTTTAGATATCATTAATATTTGAATAAAAAGTTTATTCCTGTCAAATCAAAATTCATTTTTAATGTAAGATCGGTTCAGTTTTTCCGAAGTTAATACTTTGAAATTAGAAGTTACTACTTTTTACAAACATAACCTTCCTGTTCAAAGCTTGAATCTGACCAAACTCGATGACACGCTAAATCCGATGGTTGCAAACCTCTTGGCTTCTATATTTGATTCTAAAAGTGTTCTAATTGATCGATCTGGGATAATGTTATTTAACCCAAATGGTCACAGTGGACTCGTCTTTGTGCAAAGTATCGGAATAACGGAAAAGAGAATGTTAAAATACAAAAAGGGGGGATGAGGACAACAAAAAATTTAATGTCCTTATCCACTTTCCCAATATTCAAAATTGTAGGATTGATAATTTGGTCAAAATCATGTCATCTTTGAATGGAAGTTTGAATTTTCGGGGACAAATCCCATGTTTCTAACCAATCCCATATGGCCTTGTCTAGACATTATTGGTCCATTTTCACATTTTATGTAACTAAAGTAAATATTAATATCTTCTCTACGTTAACTTACTATAAACCTTTTTTATTCGTCTGAAACTTTTTCAGCTCTACCACTTTTGCCTTGTCATCCAAAAAGGTTACTTTAAATCTTATCTATGATTTTTAACCTATTAAAGTTTTGATTAGTGAAAATGATTGTATCAATATCAACCGTCTTTGTATCACCATTTATGATGTGATATTTAAGGGATTGTGTCATCTAAACCGTAAAGATGGGACATATTATCTGATTAAACTGATATAGTTTTAACTTTTCTGTATTTTTAACTATCTAATTTATGCTGTTTTAACTATTTATCATTTTTATTTTTATTAAATATACCATTCCAATTATTATGCTATATTTGTGCAGAACCGGAACTATATTTTTGTTTGTTTGCAATCCATATTGTATAGAAAAATATTTTAAATCATATGGAGCTTTACAAAAACATTTTTTCATCAGTAAGAAATCATTAATTATAACAAACCACTAATCATGTTCAGATATCACTGTGATATATTTTATATTTTAATACAATTTTAAAGGTTAAATTTTAAAATATTTTAATACAATTTTAAGGTTAAAGCCTAACTCTTGAAACTGCAAGATACATGCATCAGAAAAAAAGATATTTGAGTAGATAATAAAATGACCAGTATACTTAATTAAAAATACCAACTAACTATAAGTAAAAGGGATTAGTGGTGGAATGGCTTATTTTTATGTAACTGTGTGTGTGGTAAAAAGTATATATACTTTGTAAGAAAATTGACTTAGCCAACAATGTCTTGGCCTAAATGGTGCGGTTTCATATTCCTTTTGAGATTCTTGAGAGTTTTGAGTTTTCTTTAAATCGGTTCTTTTATTTTTTACTTCTTTTGTTCTTTTTCTAAAGATGTTCTAGTCATTTTTTGTTTGATATAGTTTGGATTTTAAGGAATTTTAGGCAACATTTACGCTTATTTAATATTTTATGACTTTTAATATTCTGAATATTTTAATTTAATATTTGAAAACTTAAAATGCTTTTTAACTAAGTATTAATAATATTATATATAAAGCATTTATAATGTTAATAGTATTTTAATTTGTGTTTTAGCCAAAAAAAAAAATTGGTCTAATATAAGAGAGGGTGTAAATGCTAATTACAAAATTTCTTTCCCTGATTAAAGACAAAATCATTAAAAAGCCACAAAATCAAAACTAATAGTAAAGAAAAATTAGCATTATATAGGGTACAGTAATGACTACACATAACTTACGGACAAATCAAAATTAATTATTTTAAATTTTAACTATTGGAGTGCATCAAATTGGTGCTTTCCGTGAAGTTAGCACCACCTAAATCCCTAGTTTATTTTAACCAATTCGTATGGTATATAATTGATATATATTTGTATATCTTTTACGAGATTAATAAATTATGAATTTTAATCTAGTATTTTAAAACTATTAGATTGGGTTATGTTGTGACTGGTTTAATACTTGATTTTAAACTTCTTCAAATAGTTAGTATAATTACATTTATTTATTTCTACAAAAGTTAAAATTAAATCGTTAAATGAATAAAATAACTTTAGCTATCATTGACTAAAAAAAAAATTAATTAAATTATAAAATTATTATTTTAGAAATATGTTGACTGGGTGATGTGAATCTAACTGGCTTCCATAAAGCATGAGTATTTCATAAAAGAAATTTCATCCCATCAAACTATACTCTCTAGTCAAAATCAAAACTTTAATTAAATAATTTTGTGTCTTTTTTTTTAAATCTATTATTTCAAGAATAATAATTAATTTAATAATCTATTACTTATAAAGAACCTCCGAGATTTCCTAGAGGTAGCTTTCCTAACACCGTCACGGCCGCTTGTCTCCAAGTTGTCTTGGGACTCGTCGACGAGGCATAGATATATATATATATATATATATATATATATATATACATTTACTTCGCCTAGCCGAACCAGAAAATTCCAGAGAGATTTCGAAATCATAAAAACGAAAAACTGAATCTTGTTCTTGAAAAAGCACCCTAAAACTTGTTTCTTAATTCTCTCGTCTGCCCCTTTTTTTTTCCTTATAATTTGCGGATATAAATACACATACATCTTCTCGCCAATTCAATCCTAAAGCTTTCGTCAGCATTTTCCGGTGTTCATATTTGAGGTAGGATAAAGTTTTTTTTTTGGGTTGATTTGTTCTTTCTTTAGAGATCATTTTGTATTGTTTTATGCTGAGATCTGTGTTCACGATTCTAAAGTTTTGAGTTTTATTTTGATAAATCTGCATTTGTTTTTTTTTTTAACTGGTTCTACATAAACACGAAAAAGTCAAACCTTTTTTATTTGAGATTTAGAGAAGAGTTAAATTTTGTCGTTTGTTGTTTTGATCTCTTATTTTTGTGCTTGTGTGCCATTGCTCAGGCTGAGTTGTATCTTCTCGGAGGCATAGAAAATCCATATGGTGAGCCTCTTTTTTGGCTTGATTCACTTCGTTCCTCTTCTTTGTTCATAGATTTTTCACATTTGTTATTTCTTGGACAAATTTAGGGAGAAGCTCCAGCTTTCTTTGTGGATCATCTGGAGAATGGACACACCAATGGCTTTGGTGTTACATCTGAACCTAAAAACAGAGGTACATCTGTCCAAATTGGAGATCAATCCGTAAGCCCCAATCTTCACGTTTTAGAATTTGAATCTGTTCTTATTTCTTTGACTTTTGATTTGATCTGAGGTTTGTCTTTGCAGTATGTGATTGGTGGAAATCATGAAGGGAACCCATTATTCCTTGGAGTTCAGATTCATGACAAAATCACTAACAAGTGGTGTGTGTTCAATGATGATCTATTGATCTATTAGTTTCTTTCATTAGTGTGGAATCTTAAGGATTTGAAGTCAATTTTTTGTATTTTTTTTCCAGGTCTTGTCCTACTGTTCTTGGTACAGGTCCTAAACCCTGCAAGGATTACTCTGCCATTGTTCTTAAACAAGGTCGGATTTTGGTTATCAAAAAAGATTCAGCTTCTGATGACTCCATTTGGTTCCTTGAGGTCAGTTTTGGGAGATATCGATGTTGCTAGTGTTGAGTTTGTGGGGTTCTCATTCTCATATGTTTGAGTATTCATATAGGTGGATAGTCCTTTTGTCCGGGAACAAAAGAAATTGCTCGGAAAAGTTGTTGCTTGGAGTAAAGGAGTGAGAGGAAATGCAGAGAAGCCTATTGTTATAAGTGGTCCTTCTGGAGTTGGAAAAGGAACGCTTATAGCCATGCTTATGAAGGAGTTTCCTTCAATGTTTGGGTTCTCTGTGAGCCACACAACTCGAGCTCCGAGATGTATGGAGAAGAACAATGTTCATTACCATTTCACTGATAAAACCGTTATGGAGAAAGAAATCAAAGACGGGAAGTTTCTTGAGTTTGCATCTGTTCATGGCAATCTATATGGAACTAGCATTGAATCAGTTGAAGTGGTAACAGATTCAGGAAAGGTAATAAATAGATCATCTTTGTATCATCTCTTTCATGCTGTTGAGTCCCATCAAATGATCAATTTTTATTGTGTGTATAGCGATGCATTCTTGACATTGATGTTCAAGGAGCAAGGTCAGTGAAGGCGAGTTCTCTGGATGCAATATTCATATTCATATGTCCTCCTTCGATGAAGGAACTTGAAGATCGGCTTCGTGCTCGGTAAAAAATAGACTTTATAGTTGTTGTTACTTAAGATCTTTCATTGCAAGTTCTCAATTTTAAGTGCTGTAAAATGCAGAGGAACCGAGACAGAGGAGCAGATCCAAAAACGGCTTAGAAATGCTGAAGCTGAGATTAAAGCAGGGAAGTCTTCAGGCATTTTTGGTCATATTCTGTATAATGACATCCTTGAGGAATGCTACAAGAACCTTAAGGTGACTTAACCCGCCTTTTGTTATGAACAAGTTCTTCTTAAACCACTTCAATTTCAGACAACGTGGCTCTCTATTTCAGAATGTCTTGGGGATAGACGATGACGCTCCTGTGAATGGCGTAGAAGGTATTTAACGAAAGAGTAGGCACAATTTATAATTAAGTAGGAAATGAAGGCTGATTGGTTTTGTGTTTGTTTGATAAAAGCAGTAGAAGGGATTAATCTTCCCAAGGAGCACGCAGTAACAAAGATGGAAGATAAGATTTTGATTCAAGAAACAGTAGAAGGAACCAAGAAAAAGACGTACACGATTTAACCCACTAATGTTCCTTGTGTTTTTTAATCTGATGATCTTCCTATAGAGTTAGTTAGTGAAATGTCTTTTGGTGGGCAGGATCGTGTTGGATTTATCTTCAATTAACGGGGGAGCACCGGGAAGAACAAGAGGGATCGACCTGGACACAGTTAAGTCCAGTTGACAAAGAGTCTCTTCCTTTCGCTGCGGGAAGCTAAAGAGGAACCATTTAGATGATGATGAACATTGCTCGTTGTTTTTTTTGACTGAAAATTCTAAAGCTTATTTCGCGGTTGAAAGGTAGTGTTATGCATTCACTAGATAGGTACTGATGATTATGGTTATGATGATGATGATGATGATGATGATGATGATGATGATGATGATGATGATGATGATGATGATGATGATGAAAGAAAGTCATAATCTCTTTTGGTGTTATTAGGACATAAAAACTGTCAAATAGCTGAAATCTCTGCAATTGTTTCTTGAGATTCCCCAACTGGGGATAGGACAAACAAAGAAACTTAACATGGAATTGGGGATAAAGATTGATCCCACACAACACTGTTTAGTAATATTCGTACCTTCTTGGACAAAAGGATGGCAGTTAGTGCCAGTTTACAGTTGAAAATCAGCCAATAAAGTAAGAGTAGAGCATCACAATAAGGAAGATGAAGACAAAACTATAAAAAAAGAGACCAACTTGTGGGACTTTAGAGCTAAATGGTTCGTGATTGCAACTTCCATTGATTCGTGGGTCCAACGTCTGCGATAGTGTAATTGAAGGAAGGTTCGTTGTAGCCCACCACAATTTCACTTTATTATTTGAAGATACGGTGATGGTGGACTTATGGTCCATCCCTCTCATGACCTTCTCCACCACCACAACCACACACACTTGTCACGTGACAGTGTCATGGTGACACTCTGTAATCTGTGATACTACCAAATAGACGCACGTGTCTTCCACGCGCACGTAAAGTATCTCTTCTAGGCCCACCAACCAAGTCCTACAGATGGATTAAGACATCTCCATTGATAAAAAAAATTTTACTAAATTTTACTAATATTTTTATTATAAACGTTATCGATAAACACGTTTTTAGGGACAGGTCGTGCACTGAGAAGACGACCGTCGTGTCCCGATAGTCCTACGGCGGTAGCTCCAGCGGCGTTAATAAGCGAAACCAAATTCTTATAGACCTTTCCGACAAAAACCATGGAGACGATCTCCATCGTGGTGGCGTCAGTGACACGAAGTCCGAACTCATTTTCTGCACTTATTTAAGGAAAGAGATTGCTGACTGCTTGTTAAAGTGCATTGGAGACGAGGAAACTTATATCCGTCAACAAACTTCAGAGTTGCTGAAGTCCATTGGTTGGTCTTCTTTTGCTTACGTACACACTTCCTTTGGAAGCCTTTTAATTGTGGCCATTATCAGTTTCTGCTATTAGCAGTCGTATGCCTCCTATGATCTCTAGATTCAATTCATTAAGTTTACTGAAAATAAATCAGTGTTTTGTTAAAAAGAAGGTTAATGTTAATATTTACTATTCAAATGAGGAAAACTTGTAAGGATCCCAATTTATGGGGTCCAGGTCTAGTAATCCATAACTCGATAGCAGTTTTAGTTTCATATGATAACATTTATTTTTCGCGTCCTCATCGAATCAAGCCATCAACTTATTTTCTTTTCTTCCAGAGCCATCATTCGTGCTACCAGATTTAGTAACACTCATTTATTCACCCAATGGAAAAGTAGAATCATCAGCTACGGAAACCTTGCTTACATCATAAAGAAGATTCAGATGTTATATGTATATTGCTGACTCGTCTTAGGTATCGTGCTTTGTCTCTTTTTCTCATTTTCCCCCATGTATGCATAGTTGTTTGTTTATTCCCATTTACCCTAAGTAAGAGAACACAGTATTCTTAGGTTAAGGTTGTAAAAGTAACTTACTACTATTCATACGTGAAAATATTGATATGACTGCCAGGTTTGGTGTTCTATTCTGTGTTTTGCATTGCATCATGTTATAATTCAAAAGGCCTATAATCTGTTTCTGATCTCCACTTTTCTCATCTATTAATGTCCAACCTTTGGATACTTCAGAAAAATAGTGGGCATTCCAAAGAAGGTATTTGGTTTCTTATCTCATTACCATAGGCTACATTCTATACTTAATTTGTGATAAGACTTTATTTTGTTGTTTTCCGTCAATGTTTGAGTTATATATGATGATAAAAAAATATATGTTCTAGTTTGATGATGCTGAATTACTAACTGTCCATTATCATGTTTTTCTCTGGCGAGTGAATGCTCATCATGATTGATTGAAATAAATTCTTACAGGTACAAAACTGGGGCTCACTGATTGGACCATTTCTTGACAAGATGTTTTTGGAGCCATCCAATGCCATCATGGTTAGGTTTCTTAGTTGCATCAGTGAACATTTGGCTGCTGCATCGGACATAGTCCTTCTGCATGTACTATCGCATATGAAGGAGCAAGACAAGTAAGTAAAAGTTATCTTAAATTTTTAACAACTCAAAATAGAGCAATATGCTCACCATTGTTGTGATATCTGTGGTAAGAAAAACTATTAACTTCAAAAAATATAAAATGTTGATCACCGACAGATCATTTCTAATTTAGGGTGGCTGAGAGCTTCATATAGTTCAGTTGACAAAACTAAGTTGGAGAAATCTCTATTTGGCCACCTTTGCCCACTGCTCATTAATTCTGC
Organism: Cardamine chenopodiifolia; assembly: GCA_963922655.1. Classification (NCBI taxonomy): domain Eukaryota; kingdom Viridiplantae; phylum Streptophyta; class Magnoliopsida; order Brassicales; family Brassicaceae; genus Cardamine; species Cardamine chenopodiifolia. Next base: position 16,363,110 of record OZ000463.1, read on the forward strand.
TTCCCCAAAGAGTGTTTGATGATATTGATTCCCCTACAATTTATGGTAAATTCCTCAGCGGAGACTCTATGAATGGTATGTATGCTTATGGCTTTGATTTCCTTTTCCTGATAAGAGAAGTGTGGATGTCTTTGTCATAAGGTCGTTTGACCCTTATTGTAATTAGATTCAATGCTTTAGCTATTTTTTGGAGAAATTATTTTGATCAGTGGCATGATCCATTGTAGATACTGACAATCTTAGACTTGATTCATCACATATATTTCTTGTCATGCGACACTTATCAGACTATCCAGACATCAAGTTTGAGGATTGTCAATGCATTGCCGCTTTCATTTTGGAAAGGTTATTTTACTCCCAGTGATCACCAAACGCCATCTACTTTAATACTTGATATCTACCGAACTAACTCTAATAATACAAAGCATTTTCTAAGTTCGAACTTGAAGAAGTTCGGAAACTCTCTGCTGAGCTATGTGGGCGTATCCATCCCCAGGTGTTCATTGGTTTCCTTCCTTGACCTTGTATTGTTGGTCAATCTTTTATAGATGTTTAAATATGTTTAAAGCCTTTGTATAATAGGTAAAGTTTTATATATAAAGAAACAAGGGTAGATGCTCATTAGTAAGTTTCCTCTCAAGTACACTGTGATTATAGAAAACTTTTTTTATCTAGTCTCTTGCTGCCTTTATGAGAAGGCAAAGCACATGCCAATTTTCCACACGTCATAACTAGATTCTTTTAGTAAGGAGAAGGGCTTGGTGCATTTTTTTATATTTGTAAATTTCTAAAAGCTCCACTTCAGTTATATTTGTACAACAGCCTAACCTACTCTTCATCATCCAAAGTTGTAAATGCTGGCAGTTTTGATTCAACAGGTGCTATTTCCAACTGTTTTCTTGCAACTTGAAAAGGCCACAGAGCTGCAAGACAGCCTCAAAATTGAAGCTTGCCTATTTTCTATATGCACATCCCTTGTGGTAATATTCTTCCGTTTTCTATATGAACATTTATCCTTGTTGTCAATTGTTCGATGCTATATCAATCGGATTAGTTTTGTATGTGACAAGTTTACGTCCACTTGCAGGTTCGTGTCTGGGAGTCTTTCTCACACAGTGTGACACCTAAGATCAGGAAAGTCCTGGAAAATATTTTGTTATGGCCTTCTGATGAGGATGAAAGTAAGACAATGGCTAGTGGCTACTGATTTATATCTCAAGTTCTGTTACTCTTGTCTTCTGCACTTCATGGCTGTTATTTTTCTTGCAGTTTCCAAAGTACAACATGGGTGCATTGATTGTCTGAAACATCTTAAATCTTCAAAAGGAAAGGACACATCTGATTAGTATTGAGATGTTTTATGTTTGTAGGGCTAACAATAGTTATTCCAGACTTTGTGTATAAATTGTATCCTGATCTGTAGGTGTTGATGCGTCAGGTAATTCTGTCCTAGATTACACAATCCATCGTTTAATAGAAGACATAAGTGACAGCTCGTCTATCCCAAACCTGACTACTGAATACCCAATTGATGAAAAGCCTCTTCCTATTCCCTTTCGTCTATGCATGACAAATGTGATCATTAGTGCTTGTCAAAAAGTCCCTGAATCTTGCCAGAAGACTTTTGCTCGAAAAGCTCTTCCGCCTATTGTTCATTCCCTCAAGGTACATTTGACTGCTTTTCATTTGGTTAAATTTGTTTGTATCTTGTTTAGTTCTCATCAAAGTTCCTGAATCTGTGCAGGTCATATCTGTACCTGAGGTCCGTGCAGCTTGTATCCAGGTCTTATTCTCAGCCATGTACCATCTGAAGTCCACACTTCTTCCTGTGTCATCTTGAAAAAGGATCCGAAAAGGTACCACAAGTCTACCAAAACTTATTTCTAACATGTGTACAATCGTATGGAAGTAGACAAAGAGCTTCACTTTAATTAAGACATGAAACTTCTTTTCTCAAGAGACTACTGTCGACATATCTGAAACCCACAATCCATATCCAGAACTGTCTGCATTTATGAACATCTGAACTCGAATATTTATGCCTGCCTAGGAGTTTAAGCTTATGGGGAAGTCAAAAATGATACTCTTGTGATGTAGGAAAAGCTGGCTGGTGCAAAACTGATGGCATCACTGATGGCGAGTGAAGACGTGATATTGGAAAGCATTTCAGAGGGGTTTCTCAAAGCAAGATCAGTTCTATCCAAAGCATCTTTGTCAGATCCTTCTCGAGATGTTCGTGAAGTCTGTGCTAAGCTATTAGGATGCTTAAAGCCGTCATAAAGCCAATTATGTTCTTTCTTTTTGTCACTTTCATAGGGATTCTAAATATTATGTAAAACGCGAAGACCAAATATGTTTTGGTAACTAGTCATGGAATCTCTAGCTACTATATAAATACAAAGTACCACAGTCAGCAAAGAAATAGTCTGTAGAAATCGCATTTTGATTTCTGGTAGAAAACAGCATCAGATAAGCAGTTAATGGGGGAGGGTACTATTAATTTAGTAGAACTGAAAAGGAAAACATAATCAACCAAAATAAGTTAATACGATACTCTGCAAAAGTTTTGATATGTAAATTCCTTACATCATTACCAAAGCTAAGATTAGATAAGAACATAATAAACGCATAAAAGACATTGCCCAGTTACTTTTATTTATCCCTTCTCTCATTGTTTTACTCTCTTGTCCTCCTCTTAATTCTCTTTCTCATTCTCTTCTTCTTCTGTTTTCAGCTTCCCTACAGTCTCTTACGTTTCTTGTCTCTCTGTGGTTTTGGCCTTTTCGTAATGAAATGTAGGATGCGCTTCTTTGTTACAGCAGGAGCAGATATGCTTGACATGAGAGATCTTGACTTGAGTTGCTTTGCATCGTAAACACTAAGATCCTCTACATGGTCAACAAAGCCATAAACTGTACCATGATTCTCAGGCGCTTCAAGGTTAGCTCCAAAACCTTGGATTTCAACACTTTGTAGAGTGTTCCTTTCGGGATTGAAGTAGAAAACATAAAAAGGTTTACATATATGCTTCATGGACAAAACTATATCACCTGAAGCAGTCACTCCAGCAACTGAAAAATCGCAAGAATCAAGGACTTCATTCTCCGGCAAAGTGTAGACATGTTTCAACCATTCCTGTTTCTCGCCATCCTCTAGAACCCACATACGCAGCTCAAGGGTACACCTTCCATAGCATTGTTAGCATACTTCCAATTAATTGCACCTAATTTACCCTTATAGTTGACCAAAATCAATTTTGTAGTATTGCTAGGCCGGTCCATCATCACAATTGCCAATATCAATTCCATAACATTGGCCGCCGGCAGGTCCAAATCAGTGGTCTCTCATTAGTTTCATCTAGTTGCTCAGAAAAGCATAGTGCGTCAATAAACTTGAATTCCTCATACCTAACATCAAAGCTAACAATCACACAAGAAGAAACACGAACTGTGTCAGCTAAGTACCATTGATGCATATCCCTTCACTCAAAGAACGCTAGTACTTGGGACATTGGATAGTATTACTCCTCCAACTCAGTTCTCCACTACCTAAAGTCAGAACTTGATGAGGATGTCCACTTGATGATGATCCCTTTGATCACAAAATACATAAACCTCAGACAGTACCTTGAATTGCTTCTCAATCGGATCGAACCCTAAAAAGCCTCTCGCCTTTCTATACCTCATCAGATCAGGTAAGGTCCCATACATTCCCGAGATAGGGTACAAATCAAAGGCGATGCCACGTTTGAAATCCACATATCAGGGAAATATATCAAACGTGAAGCATAGCTAACAAATGAATCGGCTTACGTCTCCAGAGAACTTGGTGTGATAATCGACGGTTACTACCGGAGACGACGATGGATTCTGAGGCTGAGCAGACGAGAAGAAGAGCCACTCACCGCATCTTTCCACCGAAAATAAGAAACGTGGACCTCTTCAGGAAAAGCTCGGTGAAATCTCGACTGCGAAGCTTCGACGCCCATGTCTTCGACAGGGTACGAAACCTAGCAACTGACTTCGCCGGCAATCTCGAGAAGATCTCGGTAATGAGATCAGCTGGGATTGGTTCCATGTTTGCTCTTCTTTTCATCGAAATCGAACAACGTTTATCAGGAGCCGCCGCTGGAGAAGGATAGGTTTAGGGATACGAGAAGGTTGAAATTTGGCGGTACGGACTAGGGAGTATCTTGACGAAGGGAAAAAGATAAAGAGATTGAAGATTTGAAAAAAAGAAATGAGAGTAAATTTAATGGGCCTTTGGGCTTTAACATAATTGTGATAGAGCTAAGCCCATTTTTCTAAAAGTGTCTACCAAACTTATTATCATGTGTACAATGCATGGAAGTTGACTGATAAGCTTCATTTTTGGACATGAAATTTGTGGGTTTTTTTCAAGTGACTACATATCTGAAAGCTGCTGGATAACAATCATTTGATTAGGTAATAAACTTATTTTTGAATTACTATTATAAATTACTATAATAAAAGTTCAGTACTTGATAACAAATGTGTCAATAGAGACAAAGTCATTAGACTTGGCATTCCTCTTTTTGGTTGGATTAGAAAGTTTATAAAAACAAAATATAAATAAATAATCAATATATATATATATATATTGGTTTAACTAAAAATATTAATTTTAGTAGAATTTGGTTACTGCAATAAGTTCAGATTAATCCAGTTTCATTTTGCTTATTTCAGTATAACAAATATTATTACTGTTCGGTATAAAAAAAAGTTTGGCTGGACTTCAATTGAAAGAAAGAATTTGGGTTCGGTTCCATATTTTGCTATATCCCTAAAATTTCTCAAACTAGGGTATCGATAGGTGAAATATCATATTTATTAACATCCTTAATATTATTAGGAACTGTATTTTGGATGAGAAAGAATGCTACGATAGTTTGACCCGTCATTTGTTTTTGCGTAATAACGTTCAGAAACTAAAATTATAATTTATACAAATAATTATTGTAAAAAATACTTAGACCATTTTCTCCAACCACACATCAAAAATTAAAAGATTCTTCCATGATCATTATGCATTTATAATTCATAAATTCTTTCTAATTTTTTCAAAGATTTACGCGGTCGGCCGGTTAATATCAAATACAAGTAGAATAAATTTGTGGGATTTTTTCCGCGAGGATTTTTCATTGAAACAATGTAATTGGCACAAATAATTAGTATTTAAAAAGTTGACCCAAAAAACAAAAATAGTATAAAAAAATAAGTGGATTTAGTGGGACAACGTGGTGAGGAAAATGGGAAAATAAAACGGGAGAGAGCATGGGATAAAGATGAAGGGAGCGGCGCTTAAATCTGAACATCTCGAAACACGTCACTTCACTCTCACGAGTCACGATTGAACATGTGATTCTTATGTCTCGCAATGGCTCGTGACTCTTGCCTCTCTTTTCTCATGCCTCTCCAATTCTTCTCATCAAAAGAACCAAACCAAAAGATAAAGATAATAAAATCCAAAAGCTTTATTAAAAGTGTCTCAAAAGGAGAATTCTAGGGACCCAGTAACAACCTCACTTGCTCATTACATATCACGGTAACATATTCGAACTAGGAATATAAACTCAAACTCGTTTTTTTCTTTATAATTCCATTGTTGCGGTGCTTTCATACCAAACAAATCGAATTTGATGTAACTTAACTGAATAAATTAGAACTCATTTGACTCTTTTTTAATGTAAATTAAAAATTGATTTCGTTATATCAAGTTAACCTCATATGGAGACTGATTTGCTTTTGAATCTATTAAAAACTTAAGTTATGAATCACAATATATGTTCACTGACAAAAAAAAACCGAAGAGAGAAAACAGAGTACCCAATCCTCTCTAGTGCATGAGTTTTTTTTTCAACACATGAATTTTATTATGAGATCTCTTTATGGGATTAACATGTGTGCTAATTGATCTAACTTCTAAAGCTATAAAAAAAATGTGTAATAAGATTGGCATTACGACTGTTTGACATGTAGGGTACATTTACAAATCAGGATTATATTATTCTAGTTTTAACAGCCTAGGTAGAATCATATATTGATATATGTGAAGTTGAAATCAAATTGTAAATTTTGACTTTTTTTCTTTTTCTTTTGAAAATAACAGAATATGAGAAAGTAACGGTCACATGCGCGGGTGAAAAAAGGCAATTCTTTTGGAAGTGAAGCGAACCGTGACAATATTTAAGCAATCACTTACTCTTTCTATGCTCCATTATCATATCCTCTTCTTCATTCTTCACTCTCAGTCTTCTTCTTCTTCTTCACTGCAACACAAATGGAGAAATCATCCTCAATGAAACAATGGAAGAAGGGTCCAGCTCGGGGTAAAGGCGGTCCACAAAACGCTCTGTGTCAGTACCGTGGAGTCAGGCAAAGGACGTGGGGCAAATGGGTGGCTGAGATCAGAGAGCCCAAGAAGAGGGCAAGACTCTGGCTTGGCTCTTTCGCTACAGCTGAAGAAGCAGCCATGGCTTACGATGAAGCTGCCCTGAAACTCTATGGTCACGACGCATATCTCAACTTACCTCACCTTCAGCGGAATCGGGCACCTTCTCTGAGTAACTCTCAGAGGTTTAAATGGGTACCTTCAAGGAAGTTTATCTCTATGTTTCCTTCTTGTGGCATGCTTAATGTGAATGCTCAGCCTAGTGTTCGTATTATCCAGCAAAGACTAGAGGAACTTAAAAAAACAGGACTTTTATCTCCATCCTATTCTTCTAGTTGTTCCTCCACCGAATCGAAAACTAATACTAGCTTTCTTGATGAAAAGACTAGTAAGGGAGAAAGAGACAAGATGTTGGAATGTGATTATGATGGTCAGAAGAAACCAGAGATCGACCTGACTGAGTTTCTTCAGCAGCTAGGAATCTTGAAGGATGAAAGTCAACCAGAGGCAAGTGATGTAGGAGAGTGTCATTCTACTCCGCCCTGGAACGAGCAAGAAGAAACTGCAAGTCCTTTCAGAGCTCAGAGTTTCAGCTGGGATACGCTGATCGAGATGCCAAGAAGTGAAACCTCAACTATGCAGTTCGACTCCAGCAATTTCGGAAGCTATGATTTTGAGGATGATCTAGCTTTCTCTTCCGTCTGGGACTTCTGCGGAAGCTTAGATTGAGTAATAACTATTTCATGTAGATCAGATTCACAAGTACGTTTTTGGGTTAAATGTAGTTGTATTTTGGAATATAGTTAGAAAGGGATATGCTGATCAGAGTGCAGTCTATCTTTATGCAGCAATAAAGTGGTCAGTGTACTTCTGAATATGGACGAGTTGTTCGGCTCTTTGGGGTATTAATTAAACATTGTCATTTTCTCTAAGTCATTTAGCTCAAGAGTTAAAAAAAAGTAGTGAAAGTCAAAGTCCTAAAAGAATGATATGTTTTGTGCAAGTAACCATGCAAAGGCTTACCTATCAAATCTCCTTTCATGGAGATTTGACACGAAAGCATAAACTTAATGAATATGACAACCTCACTGCATAAGCACAGATTACCTCTTCATTCCAATATAAGAAACAATGCAACAGATACACTAGTCATTAGAAAGAGAGTAATAATTCTCAGTAACTTGACATTTCATCAATTTTCAAGTTTTGTGGAGGAGCCAAAAAAATCCTAACCCTAAAAATCATTTATATATAAGGGCATCACGACCGGGCCCAATACCAATGTAATGAATGGGCACACCCACGAGTTCTTCAATCCTCTCAACATATTGCTGGGCAGCCTTTGGAAGATCAGAGTAATTTCTGACCGAGGAAATGTCAGACTTCCAACCAGGTAAGGCTTCATACTCCACCTACAAACATTTGCACAAATAAACAGAGTTATTCATCATTCCCACAATAAGAAACAAGTACCATTTTCCAGACTAATACTCTGTTTTCAGGACTTTATCAGATAGTAAAGGAACAGGAGAAGCAAATGATTTGCCTGTTAGGTAAATATTTATAATCAAATTATTTGTGCTTCACTTATTGTCAGAGAACTACACTTACTTGCAGTTCTTCAAGAAGACGAAGATCACCAGGGAATGATTTAACAGCGGTGCCATCACTTCTCTTATAAGCCACACCCAGCTGGATTTCGTTCAGATCCGAAAGTACATCAAGCTTAGTAAGATTAAGTGATGCAAATCCATTGATTTGGCAAGAAAATTTCAGCGCAACAAGGTCAAGCCAGCCACAACGACGAGGACGACCAGTTGTAGTACCAAACTCCTGTCCAGCCAACCTAAGAAGGTCACCACCTGGGCCCATATCTTCTGTTGGGAATGGGCCTGAACCAACTCTTGTAGTGTATGCTTTTACCTGACAAAAACAGGATCATCACAATGCTTTCATATCTCTTTCATTTCTTGCAGATTAAGTGTATTAACGAGTAAATGCCAAACGTATGAGCAAATCAATGCCACTAAACTCATAAAAACAAAGGTTAACCGATTTAAAGAGCAGTGAAAGAAACATTTATGAGTGAATCTCATGCTTACCACTCCAATTAGATCACCAACAACTCTTGGTGCAATACCAAGACCTGTACAGATCCCTCCCGCTGATGGGCTGGAGGAAGTAACAAAAGGATATGTACCAAATTCAATGTCCAACATTGTAGCTTGACCACCTTCGACCAAAATCTTCTTCTTCTGAGAAATTGAATCATTCATGAAATGAACAGTGTCAGTTATGTAGGGCTCCAATCTCTCAGCATATCTCTTGTACGCTTCGACTTCTTCCCGAAGCATGTCTGGAGTATATTTAAACCCTTGAAATCTTGCTGCAGCATCTGCTAGTAAAACGTCAAGCTTTTGAGGGAAAGTATCCATGTACCTGAGATCACCTACTCTAATACCATTCCTTGTCACTTTACTAGAGTAGCAAGGACCGATTCCCCTCTTCGTGGTGCCAATGAATGATTTTGCAAGCTCAAATTCCCTGAGCCCATCAACCTCTTGATGGAAATCGAATAACAAGTGTGCGTGATCAGAGACCAAAATCCTTCCTTTACAGGAGACACCATTGGACTCCAAACCATCAATCTCGTTAAAGAGACCTGGCAAATGCACCACAACCCCGTTTCCAATCACACAAGTAGTATCCTCGTTCAGGATACCTGAAGGCACAAGGTGAAGCGCAAATTTCTTTCCCTCCGCATTATATATAGTGTGTCCAGCATTAGCTCCACCCTATAGTAGCCAAATCATAAAATTCAAACAAAAAGATTTAAACTTTGCACGAACAATCAATCAGAAATAGAAACTGACCACCAAATCAACGAGTTCAATTCAAATGTTCGCGAATCTCAAACTAATAACAAGAGCTCAGCTTAAATTGATTGATCCCATATAATTATTTAAATCCTTGAAATTCATGAAAAAATAAAGGAATCTGACAAAAAGGTAAAAATGTCAACTTTACCTGACAACGAGCAACGATGTCAAAGTGTTGGGCTAGGATGTCAACGAGTTTGCCTTTACCCTCATCGCCCCACTGGCAACCTAGCACACCTGATACTTGACTCAGTGATCCAATCCGTCCGAGAGACTCAGTGGCGGCAGAATTAGCGGCAACGGTCAGTGAAGCTGAGGCAGCTGGACGTTTAGCAGAGCACGCGACGAAGCTTCGAGGGTGGTGGAGCGTAGGATAACGGCGGTGATAAACAGCGAATCTCGGATTGGAGTCGAGAGAAAGGGAAGAGAGAGACATCTTAGGGCTCGCCGGCACTCAGTATGGGGTAACAGAAGAAGGCCTTTTTCAAACTGAGCTCAGTGAATTAAAAGGACCATTTTACCCTTTACCTGTAATATGTTCTTAAACCGAACCGGCCAAAACAAAATTACATTTAAAAGATATAACCAAATCGAAATTTGGCAAACCGTTCCATGATTTCACATCTGTTACGATTAGCATTAAACCGAAACCCAATTGAACAATTCACGGTTTCTATTTTGAGTCATCAATTGAACCGAAATTGGGAATGAATATAATTTGGTTAAACCGAGATTAAAATCGGTCTCAGCACAAAGCAAGAACAAAACTGAATTTAAAAACCAACGTTTTGTTTACATGATATGATTGATGGTGTACCTAATTCAAAACCTAAAGATTATTCCTTTTCAAAAGAATCGATTTGGCAAGGAATCCAGAATGATTCTGCCAAGTATATATATATATATGAGTATGCTTCTGCAGCTCCTGAGGTATTTACTTCCAAAGTTCCAACTATTTTTTGAGATTTTGATCAACTGGTTTTCTGGAGACATTCTTGTGGCAATCCGTAATCTTTAGTCCGGTTCACTAATTGCTCTCGTCTCCATGGATCATTGTGTAGCTTGAAATGTAGAGTCTGTATGAAAGTAGCGAAGATATCGTCGTGCTTCAGTTTAGAGAATTGGACAGCCCAGTCTTCTTCATGTCCATAACTAGCTTTCTGTCTTTTGGCTTCAAGCAAAATCGAGTCGCGAAACAAGAATCTTTGCCAGAGCTTCTTTACATTAGCCAGCCTTAATTGTATCTCCGTCTCATTGAATCCCTGTGGGAGATTTCAGATTAAAATGAGTCTGAGACTAGGAGTAGTTAGTTGAGGACAAGATTGAGAGAGAGAGAGTGTAAGATTACTCGGAGAGTATTTATGAGATTTGGAATGTCATCTTCGCTGACACGAACCGCAAAGCTTTCGTAATTGAGCATGTTCTCATAAGGCAAGTAGATTCCATCCTAATAAAGAGACATCAATGAGAACAAAAATAACACATCATTTTCGGATCAGACAGCTTAAGTTTTCGGAAAATGTATAGAATGTGGTAAGTTCAAGGTAATACCTGAATGATGACTGGGACGCATCCTTGTAAGATACTATCTTCCATGCGTCCACTCCAACCATCCCCAGGGAACGCACCGCAGAAGATTGAATTGGCTATGTCCTTGTGGTAATTGTCAGAACGAAATGGAGTTACAATTACATCTTCTGCGTGCTGCTTTCCAAGCTTACCTTCTTTGTTAGGGCTTGAACCAAACTCTTCTGCTAGCTTCTGCCTGATTCCCATGCTATACCTACATTAGATGTTATTGGACTGTTACATACTTATCCACACTAGGAATACTGTTTGAAGCACAGCTCGGTTTTTGATTATTGACTTCAGCATGATTTCTTTAAGCCATAAGACTTACGAATCTTCTGGCCTTCCATTTTCATAAGCAGGTCCGAGATTTCCGTTAAAGTAAAACAATGTTTTCCGCTTCTCCCGTGGCCTAATGATAACAAATAAGATAACAAATTTCAGGCTTCGATTTAAAAAAAGAGTTATGACTGAAACAATGCCCAAGAACCATCAGACACTAGAGATGATAGAAAAGATACCTCGCCCAGTAATTGGCACGCATTGAGAATGGGTCAGGAACTTTCCAAGCTGGAACCACGAGATCTTTGCGAGGGTCAAAGCAAGGATGATCTCCTCTCCTCTCCTCAGATATTGTGTCCCAATTATCACCCCAATAAGCAGTTGTTGAATGGTTATGCTTAGAGTTCGTGTTGCCCCAATGAACTAGCATCATGCTATTCCATATCTCTTTAGGAGCATAGCAAGCACCTTCATCCCATGAGAAAAACTGCCCTTTTCAGGCGTAGAAAATTTAGCCACATAAGTGTGGAGAGATCCGTGTAAAAACTCAAGAAACAAGCTTTGAGAACCAATCCTATATATGTAAGCATAATCATACCCAAATATGGTCTCTCCCAGATGAGCGGTTCCAGTATGGATATTTCTCAACAATGTGTTCATAAGCCCTTTTGTAGAACTCTAAGGTAAGTGAGCTTCTTAATCCAGTATGATTCTGAAAGTAATCAAAACATAGACAATATATAAGCTCTAGATCTTCTGCTAGCAAAGAGTAACAATGGAGGGTTTCTCGACCCAACCTGCATGCTAATGTGAGGTGCATCATCAGCACGATTTATAATGCATGAATCAAGAACAGGGACAAAGAAGAAATCTGCCTCTTCACCATTCAGTGTACGATGAGCGGTGGCCAAAATGTTCTCATAAAATGCCATCTTCAGAATTATAAGAGGTCAAGAAGGGAAAAAATGATCTTTCTTTTCAAATTGAGGAGAAAATTGCTGAATTATTCAGTATTAGACTTGAGTTTAGGGGAAAACCTGGGAACCATAGAGAAAATCTGTCCACACTGTTGCATTCCTGTCGTCATAAATCCTATTAACACATTCAAGCTTAAAATGCCGGCCCTGCAACATCAAATTCCAAGCAGAGGAGATTTAAAACTTTATCAACAAAAGATTTTTGACTTTGTTTAGAAGAAAAATAAAAGTATGGATTGTGACCTCAAGAAGTAAACTGTTGAAGTCTGGGGGTAGATCATAGATGTATATAAGGGGCCTCTTCTTCTTAACCACAGCACTTAGATTAATGAGATTTCCAGGGACATTTTTATCACTTGGAACTTCGAGATGTGCTGGCCGAAGCCATTGTGGCCACTCTCCAACCGTTGAGAGAGTGGATGGAATACTACAGTCTGGTCCAAACCAGCCTTTATCACACTGAAAAAGCGGGGAAAAAAACAACAAGAAACACACACAAAGTTAGGAAGATTTAGATTAAGCTTGTGACAGTGGATACAGAATTTTACCTGGCAGAAACCTCCTCTGCATTTTCCATGTCCAGAGCACTGATTAACACAAGTGCATTGTACAGGCACTTCACAGAACCGTCCCCATAGACAATCATATTTACAGTCACATTCCTCTTTGATTTGCACCTTTAAAGCATATGCCTCTTCTGGATCCACATTACACCATCCTTGTTTGCTACTGTTTGTTGTTAAAATATCTAAGTCTGCTTTCGACCAATCTGTCATTTTAGGTTCATCAGGATTCACCGGCGAACTGAAAATACATGTGTGAAGTTAGAGAGTTTTTAAGCTTGATTTGAGTAACAATAAGACTCAAGAAAAAAAAATCAGGTGAAAATTACTTGATTTGAAATCCACATGACTCTGCCACTGGACGATTTGGATATTTTGTGCCTTCTCCACAAAAGCACATTGCTCTTGTGGTATCACAATGTCTAGAACAAATCGAAACAACCCATCTACCATATGGCATCTCAGGTGTTTTCTCGTAATTGCATTCTAAACGCTGGTTTTGCGAACAATCTTCGCCTACACAGAATCAGTCAAAGCCGCTTCATTTAAACACCAATGTCAATAGTTGTAAAGGCTAATAAAGAGATCAATGTCGTTCCCGATGTTAGTTTTTGCAGGATTGTTTTATACTTCATCATTTACAAAGCAATCAACTTTGGATTGGGAAGATTCAAATAGCACAAATACTAACCAGTAAATCCATGGAAGCAACTGCAAATTCCAAATTCATGGTTACAAACACCTTGACCACTACAATCATTCATACACTTTCTCCCACCAATTGACTGCCAAAAGAAACACAACCATTATAACCAAATCTAACAAACAACATTGTTTGAAGATAGCGATATAAAACTTACTTCAATGATGTCAACTTCTTTGGCAACTGCATCACAACTAGAAAGCCATTGTCCGATCCCGGCTTTCCACGAGGCATTTCGATAGACTACTGCACCGTGTAAGTCAGCAGGAAACCGGCGATCAAAGGCAACAAATGGTTGTGTGATAGATTCATGGATTGGTCCACTAAGATTCTGAGCTTGCCTTACAGTAATAGAATCAAAAGAAGGTAACACAGGGCCAAGAAATAGATGAACCAATGAAACCAGAACAATGACAGAAGCAACAGTGGCTATCTGAGACCATGAGAACTTCCATTTCTGGTGAAAAAACATGATCTTCAGACACGAATTCCAAAGTTGTTAATTTTCAAACTTGACCGCCTGAATCAGAAAAAACAAAAAGCAATTTTTCAATAAACATAAATGAATGGCGTAAAACGATGATTCAGGAAGATAATTAACATAATGGACTTTAACGAAATTGTCAAAGAAACTGAGCAGAAATAAGGGAAAGATATATAGCCCACTAGGTTTGGCTGAAACCATAATTAATTATTAAAAACATAAATAAACGCAGTAAGCTTTGACCGAGAAACAATGGAGTTTTCTCTTTCCAATGCAAATTCGAAAATGCGAATACACTAATGTCTCCCAGAAACCAAACAAATTATTAACTGGATCCGAAACGGAGGATTCACAGGATTATAAATCGAACATAGAGGCTATAAAACTAATTACAAGAATTACGAGAATGAGACAGAACATTAAAAAAAGAAAAGGAACAAAACTCACCAGCTCTGTCGAAAAACGTCATGGGTTTACAACTAAACTCAACAATGGAGGAAGGTGTTGGAGGGATTTATATGATAATTATTAATTACAGAGAGATTTTAAACTATATAATAATGACAATAATTATAATAATGGTTCTCTGAAATTTGTAAATTATTAGAGAGAGAGCGGCCACGGGGATCTCTGGCTGGCCGGGCGCAGGAAGTTGAAAGCAATTGATTATGGAAGTGGTCGTCGTCGTGTGCGTCGTGTTCCTATTCTTCCAATAATTTCATTACCACCGTCTTTCTCTGTATCATCTCCTTAACCGAATCAAACCGGTTTCTTTTCTTTTTCATTAATTTTATTACTATCAATTCTTCTAACAAAACCAACTCAAAGCAGTCTTTATATTCTATGAAGTTTAGAACATATCACTTGTGATTGAATTAAACCGGATTTTATTAAAAAAACCTTTTAGATCATATTCTTTAACAACAACAAAAAAAACCTTTTAGATCATATATCATCAATCAATTCAAATCCACGAAGACTAACCATTTTTTTTCCGAATGTTAAGTATCTTTTCGAATAATGGTCACTACACAATGAAGGAATCACTTAAAATAACAAGAGGGTGTATTGGATGGAAAATTTAGAATGATTTGAGTTTTTATGAGTTTTGAAATGATTTAATAGATTTTGGTAAACTAGAAAATTTATTATAAATAATTTTCTCAAATCTTATTTTAAATTATAAAATTTTGATTTTTATACTTTTAAATAAGAATATACTTTTAAATAAGAAATCTCTTGAATAATAAAATTAAAATATTTTTTAAAATAGAAGAATCTCGTCTTCTTTGTCTGCGAAAAGACCTTGGTGGTGGGTGACGCATTACTCTAACGGACAATTGCATAATTTACCAATATATCCCCGGTGATTGCAATGTGTTAGCTTTTTCGAGCATCTTTTATTTTACTTTTTTCAGCAAATAATTAAAAGTTAGACTCACGTGAGTTATTAAACGTATTGCGTCCTCATTGGTTATGGTCTCAGCGAAGACTCTGTAAAATTACAAGTCTTTTTTTCCTATGAATATTAAATTCTTTATTTTCTTTTTATTTTTTACAACAATTATTATTTATTTCTTTGGATCTCATACATTGAGATCCTAGTTTTGGGACAATTCCAATACCATTTAGGAGGAATCCAAATATTCCATTACTAAATTCTAAGCTCTACTGCAATATAGAAATGCTTTTTTTTAATAATTATTTTATGTTTTAAGATTAGATACCACAATATTCATTTTGTAAAAGCTGTGTGTAATGCAATCAAGTTAAGAAAAAATCAGGCAATTCATGTTAGATGGGGTTTACTAAATTTTAAGAACTAGTGACTGCTAATTGTGCTCCCAACTTGTATTTAAAAACTTGATTAGGATTAAAAATACAATTGAAAAAACTCATTCAAATTGACAAATTCTGCCACTTTTTTCAATCAGCCAATATAAACTCGTTAGAATTTGTTAAGTTGTCACAGTCCACCATAAATAGTGGTTAATAATTGGTATCTAAATTAAAACAGAAAGATTCAACTCAAAGCTCGTGGGATGACGTGAAAAGATGAGAGAATTAAAAATATTAATATTGAAAATAGAATCTGAAGTTTTATTTTATTTAAATATAAATGGCGACACACAAACTGCTATGCAATTAATTGTTAAGTTCTAAGTTATGGAAGTTTTGTTTGAAGTTTTTATTTTACTTTGTAATGTGAAGTCAGCGGAATACCGCTGGAATATCCCACAAAGAAGGCTTCCTCGGTCTGAGGATGACATTGACAAGGCATATCTCTACTATTTTCAATCTGCATTAATAATATATGAAAGCATAAATTTTGCAGACGTTAATTTGCCCTTTTCCAAAATATGCAAGAAGAGACGTGATAACAAGAATATTTGCAACACCTTGGGTTAAAAAAAGAAGAATACGAAGATTTATAATTTATACAGAAGAAAAATGAAACTTGATGACCTAGTTTGGGGTAAGGACGGAGGAAGAGCTGTCTTGAGCAGAGTTGAATTGCGCTTCACCGGAAGAAGAAGTGGTTTTAAGAAAACTTTTAAGTTCTTTGGCCACTTGCACCATTTTTGGAACTTCCCCTCTAAGACCAATGCATCTTTCTGAGAGAACAATAAAAGCTTCCATTCGACAAAGCTCTTCTTCTGTAACATCACCAATTTGCTCCAACATCTTTGGATCAACAATCTCATCAGTAGTTCCTTCTCCCATGCATTTTTGACAACCAATTTGGAAACTTTCTATTTTCGAAAGTCTTCCATTCACTCCGACCATAAAGCTCACGAAATCTTTCTTCTCCTGTCAAAAGCTTTTGCATGAAAATTCCAAAGCCAAACGTATCAGTTTTCTCCGAGACAACACCATTGATCAAATAATTATCATCCATGTAGTCGTAATCTCCTCCTACGCAATGACAACCAAGCTTCACAAATGTTTCTCTTTGTGGAATTGAGACACAATGAGAGAAATTACTCATCTTAGCGACACCATTTTCTTCCAAGAAGACATCTCCTAGACGCAAAATCCTATAGACAAAGGGTCTTCGAAATGCAGTGTGAAGGTAAGCTAAAGCAGTAGCAATATCCTCAGCTATCTTCATTCTCTTTCTCCACGGCACTACCATTTTCAAATCTAAACTAGAAGGTTTCTCTACAATACGATAAATCACAACTGGACGTTCAGATTCAAGACAACATCCCGCCAACTTCATGAAGTTATTGTGACCACTAATTGATGATGTCGCTATATCACGGCAATAGTTATCTTGGTTGTGCTCGTTAACTCTATACCTTAATTTCTTGATGAGTATCATATTATGGTTATTGTTATTACCTGAATACCAATCGTATGGAAAATCATCATACAATTCAGAGTCACGATTGGATTCGCTGTAAGTGTCGGTGACTTCAAGGATCTGACCAGCAGAGAAGAATTTGATGGGATTTGATTTGCCATCACAACATTTGATGAGCTCTTCTAACAATACCTCTCCTCGGACTAATCTCTCCTTTTGAACAACGGCTCCTAACCTTTTCTTCTTCCACCAATCCATTTCAATCAATTAAAGAAGTTTCTTTTACTTTGAAGATAAAGATTGAAGACCACATACTTATTTTGAAAGTTTGTAAGGTGAAGTCGACGAAAACACTTTATCAAGGGAAAAAAAGAGTCAACGAAACACCGTTGGGGAGTAATGTAATGAACAAAGGCTTCCAAGTTCTATGCATCTTCGTTTCATAACTTTGGTTTATTTTCATAATTTCCGTTTCTTTTCATGAATTTGTAACCAATATTTTACCAGCTTTATAGATATATAGCGTTTGAACTTTTAACAGTTTTTTTAAACAACATTATATTACATTTTTCACATAAAAATTAATATATTATTTTATCGCTATATGTTATAAAAAATATTAATAATCTATTTACCAAAAACAGAGTGTAGAAACTGCAAGTTACTAAAAAGTAGTTGATGCATACGTTCTCTTTGCCAAAATGGAACTACACAACACAGAAGCGAAAAAAATTGAAACTTGATGAAGCCATCTTATTTTCACAGCCTTTTTTTTAATGCATATTCTCTAAGATTTTTGGATTTACGATCTCAGCCAAAGCTTATGAGAGGTTTCTTCGATCCTGTCAAAAGCTTTTGCATGAAAATTTCAAATCCATACGCATCAGTTTTCTCTGATAGTATGTGATTGATCTTATAATCATCGTCCATGTAATAGTAATCTCCACATACAGAATCAAGCTTGACAAATGTTTCTCCTTGTGGAATTGAAACGCATCTGGAGAATCACTAAGCTTAGCGATCCCATTATCCAATATGATATTACGAAGATTCATATTCGCATATACGAAGGACCTTGGAAACGCAGTGTGAAGATAAGCTAAAGAAGTTGCAATCTCCTCTGCTATCTTCATTTTCCTTTTCCACGACGCTATGACTTGAAGATCTAGATGACAATATTGCTTCTTTTCACCATAATAAACCATAATTGGATTGGATTGGATATGGCCACTCGAGACAATAACCAACCAATTTCATGAAAGTTCTTGTGACCACTCACCATCGATGATATCGCTATGTCGTGGCAAAATTTTCCTGGGTAGTTGGGCATTCCATAAACCAATATATTGACGAGAATCATACGATTGTTACACATACCATCTCACATGATCAGATGATTCTGAAACACGAGTACACTGACATATATTTCGGCTTCTTTGATAGATGTTAGACTTGCAGACATTGTCGGTGGCTTTGATGATCTGATCAGCAGAGAAGAATTTGATTGGATTGGATTTGCCATCACAACATTCGATCAGCTCTTCTAACAATACCGCCCCTCTCACGACCAACCTCTGTTTTCAGCAATTGCTCGTAACCTCTTCTTCTTCCACCAATCCATCTCAAACCAACGATCAAGTAGAAGAAAATACTTTATTTTGAAAAACAAAATAAACTAAGATTGAAGAACTCACACTGAGTTGAAAAATGAACATTAGATAAGATTGAAATATAAGTTGTCGTCGTTCCACAAAACTGAACAAAAGACGTCTTTCCACAAAACTGAACAAATTTCGTAGTTACTTTCCACATCACATTAGTTTTCCGAGAAAATGCTTGGAGAAAAAGTTTAATGATTATGAGTTTAGTGTTTTTTTCATCTATAAGGTGTATTACATTCCAAGCATTTTCCTTAGAAATTCAAATAACCCTTTACCACATCATATGAATTTCTAGGCAAAAATGCTTAGGAAAAAAAGGTAAAAGGTTATATGAGTTTTTTTTTCGTCGTATTTGAAATATAGTTTGGATTTTGGAAGGCTTTCTCTTTCTTTCTTCTTTTTTGTCATTGATTATTTGCTTACAATTTAGGAGACGGAGACAAAACTAGAATTCGTTTGTTAAAAGATGCAAATTAAACGATTTAGTCTTTAACAAAAAAAAAAGTAATTTAAAACAGTGGAATGGTCAACAAAGGCTTTAAAACAGTGGAATGACTAACTTCAGTTTATGATCAGTCACTCACATGCTCCATCCTGATATCTCTACTATTTTAATTTGCATTGTTTAAGAGTTAAAGCGTAAACTTGGTAGTTGTTATTTTTTCCAAATAAACAAGAAGAGACGTGTCTACGTAGTTCCAACCTCTTGAAAATTTTTAAAGCGACTTATGTGGGGAAAAAAGGACGAAACCAAACACACGCTGCATTTGCCAAAATGGAACTAGACATGCATAAACGAAAAAGGGAACTTGATGAACTTATTATCATGAAAACATTAAGTCAGAAAAGCAAAAAAAAAAACATAAAGCCATCTTATTCCCACAGCATTCCTCGAATCTCTATGTGACCAAACTCAAGACAACATCCCCTCAATTTCATGAAGTTCTTGTAATCACTCATTAGGGTTGAACATAAAATCCAGACCCGATTATCCGAACCGAAACCGACCCAAAAAATACGATTTGGATTGGATTCGAGTATGCTCAATTTACCCATCAATCTACCCGTGGGTATCAGTTCAGTTCCAAATATTAACCGACCCGATCGGATATCCGAATATCCGATCAGGTACCGAAACATAATACATTAACACATATCTGTTTTTGGTATTTTGGTATTTTTGAGTAGTTTAGCACATCTCGGGTTATTTGGTATTAAAAATTTTATGGATTCGAGTATTTTTGGTATTTTTGGATATTTCGGGTAAAATTTACCGAATTCATATATAATATACGCGAAAATACTCGAATCCATTGGTACCCAACATTTTTTGAATTTTTACAAGTAACAATTTTTTGGACCCAAATCTGATCTGAAACTTTGTAGGTATCTATACGGATGAAAAACTTCTCTACCCAAAAGACCCGAATCCGATTGGTTCCTATCCAAACCCGACTAGAATACCCGAATGGCCAGGCTTTCCACTCTATGTCTTTTTTGAGTAGTCGAAATTTCTGTTATAGACGAGTATCATGCGATGGTTATCGAGCTTACCTGAATACCATCTCCCATGATCACACAATTCAAAAACTTGATTACACTTGCGAAAACAGTATGTGGCTTTGATGATCTGATCAGCATTTGATGGGATTTCATTTGCCATCGCAACATTCGTTGAGATCTTCTAACAATTTGTTCCCCTGCTTTTGGCTTCTGACCAATCTAGATTGTTCAACAGGAACCACTAGTGACTTCTTCTTCCTCCACCAACCCATCTTAAGCGCTACACAACAAACATCTACTTACACTGACTTGCATACAAAGAATATTTAGATACTTAGATTATCTATAAATTTTTCATTGAATATTCAATCAAGTGATTCTTCCGCGTGAAGCTATCCACGGAACTTGGGAAAATTTTCAAAAATGTCTTTCCACATCAATTAGAACTACTTGGAAAAAAGTAAATTGTTATCAACTGGAACTACGGGAGTTAAGAAGTCGCATAAAAAAAAAAAAATTTGAACCAAACTTACCTTAGGAGTCAGGACTTGGGTAAGAGAAAATTCAGATTTGATAAATCTTTTGGATATGAGAGAGAATATCCGTTTGTAACCAATTCCATTCATTTCTTATCTTAAAAAAAAAACTCTTTTATTCATTCATTCATTCATGAGGCACACCCAACCATGAGATCATTGCTGAAACATTTCGGCTTGTTCGACCAAAAAATCAACAACTATACTATCTGTCTGTTAAACACATGACAAAGTGTATGTATTTTTATTTGTCTTAACAACTTTAAGAGTTTATATGTCAAAATGTGGATATATCGTAGAAGTAACGATGTTGGCGCCTTAACATTTCAGGTTCGATTCCAAAAATTTCTTCGTTATGCGTTAGAAATGGATACTATTGTTCATATTGACACCAAAAAATAAAATCATAATATATGTGTAAGGATGCGTCAAGTATAGATATACACGTCTCATTTGACCAAAAAAAAGATAGACACGTCTCTAACAGATTTTGTCTGGCAGTCGACTATTTTGTTATGATTATGTACAATCACATAAAAAAAGAACAGCATGTGACTCTGCTACAAAGATTAAAGACAAAAGGATCTTACATAAGAAAGTTGTAACTATCTGCCTGGAAAAAAAAAGTTGTAACTAAACTCAACAACTCATATTTGTTCTTTTGTTTTCGTTTCCCCTTTGCTGCAAAACATATTGGAGAATATGAATAAAGCGATGAACAGAATGCAGCTAAAAAAACCATGATGATCAACTCGTTCTTTAGTTTGTTTTGATTTTTCATTTATTTATATCAAAGGGAAAATTTGGTTAGATAGATCAACCACTTCAATACTTTTGCACCTTCAAACTATTTATTCTTTAGAAATGTTTGAACTTAATTTACTTAAAAGAAATTTCAGTATCAGAATACTAAAGAATCAAACGTGTTAAATTTCATCTAATTTATACAAACCACGAAATATTCTCGCACTTTACACCGCACATAAACAATCTGAAGCATGTCAACCATGTGAATAGAATCATAAAGAAGTCATGCTTTGCGAGCAAAAATAAAAGGCATCGGCTAAGAGAAGGACAAATAGAGGAAAAACTAGAAAACTGAAAACATATGGAACAAAGTGGAGCACTTAACATCCATGATAATATTAGTATATCAGTCACGTTTAGGCTAGGGGCCGGCATAAGAAAACATATGGAAAAAAGGATTTGATGTTAGCAACAAATAGCATTTCACCGTTAGACAATTTAGGAACTCATCAGGGGAATGGGGATTATGTCATGGTGGTAATGCTTGCACAATATGTCTGTCTTAGAGCATATCCATCTCCAACATCAATGCTTCCAACTCAAAGTGAAGAGATTGCCAGCATTCCCGTATATTCAAAAACAATTTGGTCATCTTCTGCGACGCAACAGATCTAACCATCCTTCTCCAATTTGGTTCTCTTTGGTCCATAAGTACTATATTTTATTGGTAAAACCTATGTATGGGTGATCATCAACGAATGTCAAGAATTTTGTAACATGTTTTGTTTTGGATTCACCTAAAATGAAGCTGTTGATTTGAAATATCTGGACGTAACATTTCCATACTTTGAAATAAATTTTCCTTTTTTAACTTTACATAGAATTTCTAGAGCTAAACACTTTTTACCACATGCAAAAGGGAAACACATAGACTACCTCCTCAATATGAAAATATGCAATACAAACCGACAGAACATAGTTAATTAAAATCATGGTTTGAACTTAAAATTAGGATTAATCAGTTACTCGTAGTGTAGAGGTCAAATTCCACTTGCCGTAATTTTTTTGGCCACTGCATAGTTCAATCGCGATAAAACAAAATAAAAGATAAGGGGATGTTTTGGAGTCTAAAATGAAATTTAGGGACAAATCGAAATAATAAGAAAAAAACGCTTCTGCCGTGTTCGAAAGTTTATTATGTGTGCCTCGTGATCATCTCCTCACAACTCACCTCCGTATATATCAATCAATCAAAATCCAGTTTACACTGATAAAAATTTTCATTCTCTCCCATTTTATCTACTTTCAATTAAATCGCAAAGTTAATTTTGCGATTTTTTTTCTGTTTGGCTTATTTATTTATTCCTTTAAAAAATTCTGCAAGTTGTCTTGAAATCTGAGGTGTGAAAATTTCGCCATTGGTTTCTGTAAATCTCGTAAACGATTTTGGGTTTTCTACTGCCGCTGTGTTAATCCCTTCCAGCTTTGGTGTTTTTGAGGACATTTCCATGGTGATTGCTGCAGCTGTCATCGTGCCTTTGGGCATTCTCTTCTTCATATCTGGTCTCGTTGTGAATCTCGTTCAGGTTTGGGTTTTTTTTTTAAAAATTTCCAAGCTTTTTAGGTTTGTCTGTGTCTTGATTCGTTTCTGGTGTTACTTGTTTTAGGTACCGTTGATGTTCTGCATTGTAGTCTTCTTTTTACCTCCTCCGTATTGATTCACTGCTTTTAGGGTTTCCGTCCTTCGAATGGTTTCTTCATATTTGTCGGTGCTGTTAATATTTGAGAGTGTGTGTGCGAGAGAAAGAGAGTGAGACAACACATCTGAGTCTTAGCTTCAAAATGCACTCATGTAGCTTCATTCACTGAGCTTAAGAGTATTGTTTAATTCTGCGATTAAGTATCATTGTCTTAAGGTTCTGTAGATTTAGGAATGTTTGTCAAAAACCCTTTTTCTCTGAACTTTGTTTGATTCAGTTTGATGTTCATAACATATTGTTTTCAGGCAGTTTGCTATGTTCTCATTCGACCTCTGTCTAAGAACACATACAGAAAAATCAACCGGGTGGTTGCAGAAACTTTGTGGTTGGAGCTTGTATGGATCGTAGACTGGTGGGCAGGAGTAAAGGTATTCACAAACTGTTTCCTTTTTATTAAACTGGTTATTAAACAGACCTGCGCCTGCATATCGTTATTGCGGCAGTTTATATATAAGTCAAGGAATAGATTAGGGCCATCCTTTCTTCATTCAATTAGTGTACACATGACCAATATGTAGATTTGTTTATCTTATTTAACTTTATGAGGTTCTCTGAAATTTCTTGTTTCTTTTGCTCTAGATCCAAGTGTTTGCTGATAATGAGACCTTCAATCGAATGGGTAAGTTCATGCTTATTGGCAATCAAAACAATTTCTGATGTCTTCAAGAAATAAAATTTATATTTAAGAACAAATCTCTGTAACTTCATTGACTGTCCTACAATTTTCTTCCAGGCAAAGAACATGCTCTTGTCATTTGTAATCACCGAAGTGATATCGATTGGCTTGTGGGATGGGTTCTGGCTCAGGTATATAATTTAATCTTACAGTTTCATGTATCTTCTTTCTACACAAACGTTTTTGTTTGAATACATAAGTGGAGATCAAGTTAGACTTCTTGGTGACCAAGCCTGTATATCTGCAATTGGACAATTTGTTGCTTCCTATGTCTCTCTAGTGGATATAGATTCTATTAGGTAAAAGGTTATAGTCCTGAACGATGAGATAAGGGAGAATATAGCATCATCATATTTGCTCTAACAGGCTCCATGTTATGCTGTTTACATCTTTTTATTTATTATTTCATATTCTCTTTCCTTGCAGCGGTCAGGTTGCCTGGGAAGTGCATTGGCTGTAATGAAGAAGTCTTCCAAATTTCTTCCAGTATGTGAACATATTAGCTTACTGCTGTGCTTGCTTAATTTTAAAGAAAATAGTAACCTTTAATATCATTTCTGAATCTCTGCTGTAAGTTAGAAACTCATACCTGGCTGTGGGTTTGAAAAAATCATTTTTTTAGGATAATACACTTCTTATCCTTTTTTATTAGATACATACTCCAAAGTATTCATAAACATAGAATTATCCCACACATTCAGGTCATAGGCTGGTCAATGTGGTTCTCGGAGTATCTGTTTCTGGAAAGAAATTGGGCTAAGGATGAAAGCACTTTAAAGGTATGGGTTTATATTCTTCTTGTGCAACTCATTTAGTTTTTTCTCCTGTGTAAAATGCTCACGTGCATATACCTCGTTCATGAGGCATTAGCCTGAAAATGCAGAATCTTCATTTCCAAACCATGAGTTATGTGTGTTTGTCTAAATTTACAGTCAGGTCTTCAGCGCTTGAGCGACTTCCCTCGACCTTTCTGGCTAGCCCTTTTTGTGGAGGGAACTCGCTTTACAGAGGCTAAACTTAAAGCAGCACAGGAGTACGCAGCCTCCTCTGAGTTGCCTATCCCTCGAAATGTGTTGATTCCTCGCACCAAAGTAAGTTGTACTATTTTTCGTTTTACTCATTATTACTTGGACAAGCTTCACTGTACCTTTTAAGAGCAAAATGATTACTATTATTGATCCAAAATCTCAATGCATGGTCTGGATCCAAAATCTATCTTATACTTACGGTTTCATCCGATGACTTGGTGGTTATTGTGTTTTCTGCTCTAACTACTAGACTTGGCTTTTGTATTTTTATTTCAATTTTCAGGGTTTTGTGTCAGCTGTTAGTAATATGCGTTCATTTGTCCCAGCCATTTATGATATGACAGTGACTATTCCAAAAACTTCTCCTCCGCCCACGATGCTAAGACTATTCAAAGGACAACCTTCTGTGGTAAGCAAGTAAAAATATGATTAGGTCCTTGGTAAGCAACATATAGCAGTTACATCTTGAACTCTTCTTACAACGAATTTCAAAGTATTTACTGCCTTGGATCACATCATTATCCATTTTCTTTTCAATGGAATAGAATCGAATATAACTGTTTATCTCACCTTTGCTTGCATAATGTGTTAGAAACTGTAGGACTCATTGCATCCCAAAGCTTTTTTTAACTCTTGATCCCATAAACCCAACTATTGCTGCTAATTTCAGGTGCATGTTCACATCAAGTGTCACTTGATGAAAGACTTGCCTGAATCAGATGAGGCTATTGCACAGTGGTGCAGAGATCAGTTTGTGGCTAAGGTAAATATTATGTATTTATTGATATTTCCACTTCTCCGTTATTAGCAACAATAGTTGGTCGGACTCGAGACTGAGAAGCTAAGAAAAAAAGTTCATTTTGAGACTCTTATCTGGGCTCTGTAAATAGGATGCACTGTTGGACAAACACATAGCTGCAGACACTTTTCCCGGTCAGCAAGAACAGAACATTGGCCGTCCCATAAAGTCCCTTGCGGTGAGTATCTCAAAAGTAAAAAAAAATCTCTTAGTTCCATCCATAAACTCATAAATCACTTCATCTTGTTCAAGGTGGCTGTATCATGGGCATCCCTAGTAACTCTTGGAGCAATGAAGTTCCTACACTGGGCAAAACTCTTTTCCTCATGGAAAGGTATTGCGCTATCGGCGCTTGGTTTAGGTATCATCACTTTGTGTATGCAGATCCTGATACGCTCATCTCAGTCAGAGCGTTCGACCCCAGCCAAAGTCGTTCCAGCCAAGCCAAAGGACCATCACCACTCAGAATCATCCTCCCAAACAGAAACGGAGAAGAAGAAGTAAAAACTGGATCTCACAAGATCAAACAACAAACACAACAAGAAAGCGTGTCAGTTTTGTTATAAGAAACAAAAAAAAAAAAAAAAACTCGCTAAGTGAAATCCCTTAATATCATCAATTCCGTTTTGTTCAGCTACTGTTACTACTACAACCACTCAGCCTATGTCTATTAGTCGATTGATGTATAGGGTCATGATCAAATCAACGATTTATCCCTATACACCTTGGGATATTTTTCTCACGTGCATAGGCCTTGTATTACAATTTGGGATAGAGATATTAGACTTTCCTTCTAAACATCTTTTTTTTTATTTAAAGTTTTTATTGATGGTGTCGAATTATTAGGCATAAAGTATGTTATTGCAAGAGAATCATGGACAAGAAGTGACACATGTTGGAAGAATTCCGTTGATGGAATTAATTATTTGATTAGACGAATTCAACTACTACTGACTGGGTTTTGCCATAAAATATAAAATGACACGTTTTTTTGTTTTTAGACGAATTCCGTTTTTTTTTTTTTAATATATACATAGTATTTTTTGTAATTTCCTCAACTCTAAAACCCTTTACGCTGAATTCAAAAAAAAAAAAAACCCTTCAAGTCCGGTTCCTCGCGCCGCTTTCTCTCTCTTTCAAACTCCGATTAAAGTCCCCGGTTGTGTCATTCTCAAAACAAAAAAGATTGATAAAGCCTAGTCGTCTCCGTTTTTGCAGAAACCCTAATTTCTTGTACCCAGTCGAACAGCCTTAGAATCGGCACTGTGCAACGCAATGGCTCAAACTCAAACCACAGAGGTTTGTTTGGGTTTCAGATGCTCTTTATTGTTTCCCATGGTGTTCCAGTTCTATTTTTTTGGCTATGGATGGTCTAGCTTATGTTCTCGAGGTTTTGTCTCTTTCTGATATGGTTTAACTTTATAAATTAGGCACGGCCAAAAGTTTCCACATTTATAATGTCTTGCTATTATTACACTTGTTTCAAGAGATTGTTGATAAAGAGATATGGAATGTTTCGGGTGGTGATGATTTGGTTCTGAGACGGTCACAGGTTGAAGCTTTTCTTACGTTAGCTTTGAGATGTGTAAGATTCAAGAAAGTAGATCCAGTTACTAGTATGATTGAAGTTAGTAAAGAGCTCAAATTGATTGAGTAATCATATTAATTAGTCATTCCTCCTCTGTTAGTTTCTTTATTTTTGAAAGATTGTTATTAACCTCTGAGAATTTTTAGTGATGTCTCAATAATGTGTTTTGAATTCTCGTGTTACTAGTTCTTGATTGATTCCAAAATCTAGGCAAGCCAAAGATAGTAACTTTAACTCCAATGTGAAACAAACAAAGTGTGAACACATTTGGACTCATGTTGATGCTCTAAAAGTCAACTCTTCTCTTTAGCCGACTACATACTCGCTTTTGGTTGTGGACCATACCCACTTCTTGGAATAAGCTATATGTAATATCTAATTTTGATATGGCTTCGTTTTTTTTTTCTGCAGCATTCATGGTGCTTTCGCTTCTAAGGTATGATTTGGATTTCTGAATCAATTTCGTTGACATTATAAGAGGTTGGTTTTCAGTTCTTGTCTACATATCTCCCTTACAGCTTTGGTGTTCATTAACTCCATTGATTGCGATAAAAACTCATTTCTTAGTTCCAGTCTTGTTCTGTAGACATCAGAGATCGAGATTTGGTTTATTTGCGAGAAATCTAAGCCACTATTCTCCATTGCAATTCCAATGATTTGAAATATTCTATCTTTATTTCAGCTGTTGAGAGTGGATCAATGGAGTTTCTATGGGAAGTTTACACACACATGAACTTTTGTCTTTCTGGTGCTCTAAAGGATAAACTCGGTAGAGTCTATAAGATGGATTGGTTGAGAACAAAAGAATCGGAGCCAAGACAAAGCAGAAACACCAAAGAGAACTGTGAGGTTGTTCTAAAAGAGCTCATTGAATGTTGTGATGGAAATGCAATCCTATCAAGAATTTCTTTTACAATCAGATCATCAAAGCAACAGATAACTTCTCCCAAAGTAACTGTGCTTCCCAGATTGATGTTTATTACCGTTGCTATAAAGGCATTCTTGATGACCGTCCAGTGTTCATCAAGAAAGAGAAATACGCACTTGATATGAAAGAGATTTGTCGCGATATAGCTATCTCATCGATGGTGAGTGGTCATAAGAACTTCCTCAAGCTATTAGGATGTTGTCTTGAGTTTACTCCTCCTGTATTAGTTTTTGAGTATGCAGAGATTATAACTCTTGGTCCATTGCTTGCATCTCATCCGAGAAATCTGAGGAGGATAAAGATAGCAAGACAGGTCGCAAGCGCTTTGAGTTACCTTCACACACCATTCTCAAGGGCTTTAATCCATTCAACTCTAGATACTTTCACCATTTTCTTAGATGAAAATGGTATAGCAAAGCTCGGTAATTTCTGCTACTGTATTTCAATTCCAGAAGGAGAGACATTTGTTCATGATGATGCATTACAGACCTACCATGAGTTTAGGCACATTACATTAAAGGGAACACATGAGCTTCGTGTATGTTACCTACTGGCCATGGATCTGGATTACAAGTCAACTGGTAAGGTCATGCCAAAGACCGATATGTACAGCTTTGGCGCGTTCATGCTAGCTCTCTTGCAGATAACAGAAGTTGATGACGAGCAACCTCTATCTCCGGAGTTGCTGAGAGCATTAGCTGACTTGTTCATCAAACCTTATGGCGATGTCCGTTTACCGCTTCACCATCATGTTTCAAAGATACTGAGGAAGTTTGTGTATGCAGAGTTTATAGATTTTGTGAGTGATGTAGCTGCTTCGCCGGTTCAAACCTTTCTTAGATTAGCATTGAGATGCATCGGATGCAACTAGGAGCCCCGATGAATAGCATGATTCAAGTGGCGAAAGAGCTCAAGCTAATTGAGAAATCTGCAAGTTACCATTGAAATGCATCAGGTTAGCTCCATGTTACGCAATTTGATTCACTATTCTTTTTGTAGCCATAATTTAAAGCCGGGAATAACATTTTGGCTTCAGATTTTTAACAAGCAAGTTCATAGATTTAGTTCAGAAATATACTTTCTGATACCTGTGGAGTTTCCACGACGAGAGCTAGATTACGTCACGGAGTTACCACCTATTGTCGAATTTACATTGACCAGGCAATATATAAATAACATCTTTTACTATTAAATTTTCTTCCCGCATTGTTTTTTGTTACTTCTCAACCTTCGAAGACATTTCATTTTCTCGTTTATACAATTTCAATAAATGATTAAAAATTGAAATATTGGTTGGCGGGTTGAGCCTGGCCCGTGCAGTAGTGCAACTCATGAGCGACTCGCGAAGGCCCAGATAGCAAGCTACCTTAGTGAACCTTTCACCCATAAAAAATAGAGTTAATATCGTGTGGGCCGATGGCCCACATATCAGATATTAAACTGATAAGAACAGATACTACACTTGATCTTAGCCAAAAGGCCGAGAAAGGTATGAAATTGGAATTTGATCCCAGCTTCTTTTTTATATCACAAGGTTATGACTAACTCTTATCTAACTTGTCGATGTGGGACTTTCGCAAAATACTTTTTAGTCTCTTACGCATATTTCTTCTTTAATCAAAACACATATGAAGACAAAACAAAAATACAATAAATTCTCTTTCTACGCATCTTTATCCTCTCTGTGCGTTCTATGCAGAGCTATGTAAACCCAGAAGAAGAAGAAAGATGGAAACATTACAAAATTCTTAAAAGCAAAAGTGGAAGGACTAATTTACTCAGGGGATTGATGCTGATTCCATTTAGTTCACTAAAATGAGGCTTGGATTAGGGCACTTTCCTAGTAAAATCTGAGCTGTACTTCTGTTTACTTTTGAATCCTGGTGGGAAATTTATATAGTCATATCACATTTCATTCAAATTCCAAGACAGCAGCTTTTGTCTACCGTTAGGAGTTTTCAGAAGAAGATAGTTAGTATTTTGATAGTTTCTTGAGCAGGAAAAATTAACAAAGAAACAGACACTAAATACAATCCTCTAGGAAAATATTAATCTGATCAAATCCTTACGGCTACATATAACTTTCGAGAAGACTTAGTTTGTTTCACTATATGGTACAAGAGCTTCACAAAGAAGCTCAACATTTGGCTTCTGATCCACTCACATAGACCACACTTCCCTAAGAAGCTCATATCTTGCATATGTAACCACTCCACCTATTTGCTCAGCTTGCTGCTTCACATTCCTGCTCTGTGTGGAAATTGTTTACAGCGATACGTTTTCAATGATAGATGTAAGAGGAGAATCTAGTTCCTCGAGCTCCTCGTCGCTCGTGTATCCTTTTATTTGTATCATAGACATTCCTCGTCCTTCTAGAGATGTCTCCTACCTCTGCAACTTTCTCTGCTACATTGATTGATGATGGAGGAATAGCATCTAATATTGGGTTCTCTTTGGGATCTTTTGTTGAATGTTATTCTACATCTATCTTCCAATTAGTCATTTGTGTGGTGGTTGTTTTGGTTCTATTTACCTTCCTTTACGGTATTGCTTTGTTATGGCTTATTTTCTCACGTTGTAATTCACCCTCCTCTAATGGAGTCTGAGATCTTTTAACATAATGAAGAGGTTTGACAAAAAAAAAATGGGTATGGTTCATTGCAAGCGCGGGCACCAGCGAGAAGAATATCCGGATCTCGTGACTGCGCTCGGATTAGATGTCTCGATGCAAAAGATGTTGATCTGATCGTCGAGTTCCATTGCTTCGAGACAGATGTGAATCTTAGAAGAGATTCTACACCAAGTCTCTCTAAGATCTCTTCTATAAGAACATGGGGTAGTTGTTCGTCGCCTGCTCTTTTGCATCTTTCCTTCTCTTTTCTTTTCATGACTTTAGTTTCTTAGACTTAGGATTTGCTTGTCCTTTTTATTTATAATGTACTTTACATTTATTTATTTATTTATTTATTTATAACTGCATTATTTTTTTATTGGATGAGTGAATATAGGTTTTATTGTTACCTAAACCATATCGACTTTGGACCTTTGGTCTTGTTAAATATATATATATATATAAGATATATACTACCTTTTTGGGCGAATATATATATATATATATTGGATATACGTGCTTGAAGTAATTTTTATATCTATATATTATTAGTAAGATATATAAAGAGAAAACAAATAATTATATTAATCTGCTCAATATTTATTATAAACAGTATTAAGCCCGTATCTTGCACGGGCCCAACATTAACTTAATGAATTAAATCTAAGAAGCAGTAACTCTGTTATGTTGAAAACTCTGACCGGTTTTATTGGAAAATTTGATTC
This sequence comes from Cardamine chenopodiifolia, assembly GCA_963922655.1. Classification (NCBI taxonomy): domain Eukaryota; kingdom Viridiplantae; phylum Streptophyta; class Magnoliopsida; order Brassicales; family Brassicaceae; genus Cardamine; species Cardamine chenopodiifolia. The sequence goes on from OZ000463.1 coordinate 16,394,847, forward strand.
CAGCCCGCGAGAAATAATGTTTAGATTTATACTGTAAGCCTTCTCCCATAACTTGTGTGAATTCAGTGACCAAGTTTCTTGACGAAAGGTCCATCCAGAAGAGAAATATTATGGGCAAGGTCGGTCCAACGATATCAAAGATTTTAAGCGAAACTAATTTTTTTTTCGACATAATATTTAATTTTTCAACTTCAAACGAAAGAAGTAGATGTTCTACTCTTAAATAACAATATAAAGAAATATTAAAACCAAACAAAAAAAATAAACTAAAAAGTTGAATCAACATTAATTAACAAAAACAATATTATCCAATATTCTTACATACACATATGTTCAATGATAAGTTTAATCGTATAAGTTATAAACATTATACTCATAAATTACCAAAATTGCAATTAAATCATAAAGAACAAAGAGCAAGGATACAAAAATTAGTGTTTATCAAACAATAGAATGGTAGTTTCCGAATTTTTTTTGTCGAGTGATTAAATAAGATCAAAGTTAATAAAAGTTTTTGTTGCTAAAGCAATGATTTGTAAAGAGAGTTGTTTCTTCAAAAAGTCCTAACTGATGCCTCTAATTCAAAGTCACGAGAGGAAGATCAACATGTTTTAGAAACTTAAAAAATTAGAACTAAAATTTTTTTTTGGCCCTAAACCTTGGCTTTTGCCACTATCCGAACCTGATTATGTGTACTTAGTATGTAGTAGGTATTGAAAATACGTACGTATGTCAAGTAATTTTTATTTCTATATATAATAAAAAAATATGTAAAGAAATGATCATATTCTTCTACTCAGCTTGAGCAGTAGCACAGACATATTCTAAATTCTATATTGTGGAAATCTGGTAATAATAAGAAATAATCAGTACCAGTTTTGTCTCTCTGAATCAAATGACTGATACCTTCGTAATATATATCTAATTCTTATATATATAGAGAGACAAGCTTATACGATATATATACACATTCATGATCTACTGTTTTCCCAACTTACAGCTCTGTTTTGACCTGATTTGGGTGCAAATTAGCAGAACCAACCATTACATTTTCAGAAACCGCCATCAGATTGTTGTGTTCATTACCATGGGCTTGATCCTCTTCTCTTCCCCATACCGGCTGGTTCAAGCCATCGAAAGGCCATTGATGTGCTGGTGGTGGTTGCAGTTGCCGGTGATGAAAGGACTGTTCGGTCTCAATGGCTTGATGAGGCCAAGCAAGCTGCATTGCTGTACCATTGAAGCTCACGTCCATTAAAGAACCGTTCTGTGAAAGAAAAACAGAGCAAAAACAGGAAAGATATCAGCTAAGCGATCATTCATAGAGATATTGATCAAGTCAAAGAAGTCAACTATTGTTGATGTGTTATTATTATCCTAAAAGAACCAAGGTTTAATGAGAGGAAATTATTGAGGGATAAAATATTTTTTTTTTAAAAGGAAGTTCATCAAACTCATCAAACACACATCCGACATAAGTCACAGAAGACACAGAAAGGTTTACAGAACAAAGGTGGTCCCAGTTTTGACCCACTAAGCTGTTTGTGTACTGTAATTTGCAAGGTGTTTGTGAGTGTGTTTTGTGTATTTATTTTTCCTGAGTTTCCTTCACGAGAGTAGACGTTGATCTACCTAAGCCTTACACTAAAATGGTCTAAATTAATGTTTCTATCAATAAATATCAAAAAGTTTCTCTTTTTGAGATTGAAACTAGAAGCTACTCAAAGAGGTAATTTACTCAAATGAGAAACACATGGAAGGGCTTTTTTTCTTTTCTGTAGAAGAGTAATCAGAAGGACCTAAGTATTGTTGGGGATTTAGATACTTACTTCTGAAGCCAAAATGGTGTCGAGATTGAAGTCGATTCTGGGGTTTACTGCAGCAAGTTTCATTGATAGCATCTGTGGACACACAAGTCACAGTTTCATGAGATTGTGGCACACAATTCTATTCATTTTTCAAAATTGTTTTGAGTTGACCTTTTGGATGTGCCTTTTTAAGGCTAATTGTACAATAGGTATAAAGCACAAAAATTGGACCACGGAAAGTCTCACCTCCACTTGACGTTGTAAAGACTGGACATGGTTAATGATTTCATCCAGTACCAGCGCGGTACCTTGAATCTGCAGGTCAAAGACTTTCTGCTAAGCTTAGGATTCATATTAAGTAGATCTGCTTTCACACACCAAAAAGAGTTCCTAGGAAGCTACCTATATGTTAGAGTGTCCGATATTTCAAAGAGAATACACGAAGATTCCAAAATACAGAGTGAAAGAAGATGCAAAAAATGACCCTTTAACCTAAAGCTATCATAAGAGGTATCTACAATCTCAATGTAATCAGTACTCTAGGGTTTAAAGGAACAATCAATCAAGTCCTCACAGCTCATCTATAGAATCCAAATATTTTACAGACTTTGATGTTCCATATCATCATCTCCATCACACCAATAATTGCTGCTAACTTGTAACATCAGGGATGATTAATTAGTTGTCTGGGTGAGTGTCACATCATGTTTCTAACTAATTAGGTATGTGGGACTCAAAGCATATCAATTTTTGTAAATGATCCTTTGCTTTAATCGTCATTCTAAGAGTCATTGTCTTTTTTTCCTTGATAGATACCCAACTTGTTAGAGACGATACTACCCCTTCCTCGCCTTCCATAGAAATTTTGCAACTTTTTCCCACTTATCATCAAAAGATGGACCCCAAAACATACTTTGATCTTGATCTTTCCACCAAAATCTGTCCCCTAAACCTAAAACCTTAATGGCACATTACAGCTAGCATCCCCACTTCCTAAGGTCATTCTCGTCATTTATAGACTAAATCTTCAAGCTCAATGAACACACTTTGAGAAGAAGAAAAAAGGAATTCGATAAAGCTATGTCCAATTACTTCCGTGTGACTAAGTTAACCTTAAAGCCAAGTGTACCCGTGAGATATTTCTCCCCACACGGAAAAATAATAAAGTTGAGATCTTTAAGGCATTACACAATTACCCAATTGACCACTTTGGCACACCAGAAACCATTTTTCTTCATAAAAAAAGCAATTAAGCAATCCACTTTTGGGGGAGAAAAAGTAGGTGTGAAGGATTAAGACCCTTAACAAAAAACTACATCGACTATTATAAATTCTTACTTTCAGAGTGAATCAATTAAAGAAATATGCTGTCGTTAAGCACAAATGAAGACCTAGTGATTGATTAGCATGTTGATTACACGTCGATATCTAAGAGACAAACCTTATCACAGCCTGGGACCAGTTCCTGTAGCAGCTTCATTCGTGCGTTTATCTTCTCCCTTCTTGCCTATAATCCACAATTAGTGACAAATAGCGATTAATCAACTGATTAAGACCCAAAAAAAAAAGTGAAATCTGTGTGATGAGAGTTACTCGTTCTGCTAAGCTATGGCTATCGGTTGCTTGACCACGCCGAGCTCTAACGTGAACATATGGCAGCTTCTCTTTCTCTTCGGAGCTTTTGGTCTTCTTCGTGGAGCTTTTAACCTATAAATTTAGAGATTCATCAATCCGAGGAAAACAAGAATCAAATGTAAATCTAATTTGTCTCACTCACCTTCTTCTCGAAATCCTTCCTCTTGCCAGATCGATTGTTCTGGCTAGGGCAAGGGATTTGATCAGAAATCAACCGCTGAGATGAATCGGTCTCAGCAGGCTCGGTCTTGATTCTATCCAGATTAGCGCTAGAATTCGAAGGTAGGGAGCTCGTCGTAGTTTCACCGGAGACATTTCCGTTTTGTTGCTCAATGGCAATCACCGAGAAACGAGCTGCTCGCTCCACGAGAACTGAGTTAGAAGGAAAAGTCAATGTTCCAAAAGAGTGAAGCGGTGGAGTAATATCTCCATCGATTCCAGTCACAGCCGCTTGAGAAGACGAAGAATCAGTGAAATGAAGAAGCCCCACGGCTTGTGTAGCCGGAAGCTCAAGCAAAGCCGTGAACGAACGGCCAGCGTTCTCGGAAGGTAAGGTCACCAATTGCTGAAATTCGTCACCGAGATGAAGCCCTGTAGATTCCCGGCACATCCCGCCGGATCTAGCTCCAAACCCTCCAGTTAGATCCATAAACGCCAATAACAAGTACCAAACACACTCGGTGAATTCAGAAAAAAAATCAGCAGCGACACACTCGATTCAGCGTTTGAAGTTTGCAATCGTGATCTCAAAAAACGAACCTCCAAAGAGAGAAAGAGAGACTTGAGTAGTAGAAGAAAATTTGACTTTATGTCAGTAAGCGAGTATATTGCGGCGAAAACAGATAGAAAAATTAAACACAAAGAAGGTGTGCATCAATGGCGGTCAAAGAAGTTATATTTTCTGAGAACTTGCCGAAGAAGGTAAGAGACTCTCTCTTCTCTGTATATCTCGAAGTGTAAGAGAAAAAAGCTTTACTCCATAGCACATTTGGAGTAGGCCGAAAGCAACGTTAGCTGTGGAGTTGCGTCTGTTAAATAAAGAGAGAGATGCCCAATTTTGGTTATTGTACCGTACGATTTTCTCATTCTGTACAAATATTTCCTTTTTCTTTTTTCTGAATCCCAGTGGATATTATTAGTTGGGCCTTTTGGGCTTTATCCGATGACTTTTTTTAACCTGATTATAATTTTTTTATCCAACATCTGTTAATTTTTAATTAAATATGATATTTTGAAATTAATAATTCAAAACTAAATTGAAAAAAAAAATCTAAAATCCAAAATTATTTAATAAAACAATTGATTTTTTGAATAGTAGTGTATCTTACACGTGTTACTTCTCAGTTCTCAGAAGAAGGATCCTTCTTCAAAAGGGTACTTCAGAAACAACAATAAACACGTAGGTCCCGTTCGAGCCGTGGAATATAAAAATGGGCCGAACACTAAATCAACTTATGGTTGATAAATTGAGCCCAACCCAAATTCCATTTCATTGCAAAATCAGCACTTGATTATGATTAGCAAATTCTTTTAAGTTCAATCACAAAAAAATGAAAAAAGAAAATTAACAAAATTACGATAAGTTATTGGCTGCATAAGTGGAATTTAAATGTGCAAAAATATCGGCTGCAGCTATTGGTGTGTAAGGTTTGGTTGGTGTAGTAGTAAAGTCTCAATCAAAGAGGAAGGTACAATCATTTTTGGCATTTCCAATTTGGCAACGTTACTTACTCCCCCAACTTCCATTACTTCTTTAGAGCTGAGAAATTGATGTAGCCAATTCTTTAGCCAACCAAATACGTACGTATATATGTAGTACACATTCACATATTTTGCATTTTATTCTAAATATATATAAAGATATATTGATGGCTTGTTTTTATACATTTGAATTATATGTCTATCCGAATATGAAATATGTACAATCTTTATCAATAAGCTGATCTAGGCGGGAATTGATCAGATAGTTTAAAATAGCTATCTGATAAGTTCAATTCCATTTAAGCTGCTTTATCTTTTCTAATATTAACATTTATTAGTAAAGGATTACTTTCTCATATTGCTGAAGAAAAAAGGCTTTGAGGATACACAGTACACTCATTAACGTTTCTCGTTGAGATCGTGATGAATTTAGATGGATGGATATGGGTGAGACCACAAAGATCTTCGGAAGTAGTCGTGACGAATGAAAATAAATATTCGTTTATAAGTGGGTCTGGATCCGCGTGCTAACCACGTGACTCTGGTCCACGAAGCCTCTCTTCGGAATGGAGTGGTGTGGGGATCCCATATTAAAATGTTTTGATAAATAAATAAATGAATTAATAAAATGGTTCTTCTTTTTGTGTGTTTAAGGAAAATGTTATTTTTTTAACAAAAGAAAAGGTTTTTATTTTCTATGTAGGTTGCATTATTCGACAGCTGTTACAAACCTGACATTCATGGGATCCACACAACAACATATACAGCTTATGAGTTATTCCCAAATTGCTGAACAAACGAGATCCGTAAGTAAAGTTAGAGTTGAAAAGTGCAATATAAATATGGTTGTCAAAAAAAAAAATGGTTGTCAAAGCAATATATATCGGTAAGTTGGTTTAGCTATAATCAGAATAAAATAGGTAGATTGTCAATGTAAATATGGTTGTGAAAACATTTAATATCTAAACTGAACCAGAAAAAAAAACTTGTATATATGTTTGATGGTTATATTTTAGAATAGGCAGACTGTCACTAAATTTTGTTGAAATTTCTAACGTTTTTGTTACTTTGTAGATTAAATTTTATAACATAATTCTGACTGTTTTGTATTATATTGTCTCTTTTTGAGATAGTAAAATTTTGTTATTGTAGACTATCGCAATTTATAAAACCGTACAATTAATATTTTGATGAATATAAAAATGTTATTATGACTGTAAATTTTAACAAAGGAATGCATCATAACTTTGAACGATGATTTTAAACTTTAGGTGAAATTTGTTAAGTTCTATTAATAGTTATATGTTACAAGAATATCCACAATTATCTTTTTGTTGTTGTTTGGATTTAGCCGTATATTTGTATTTACATATGAGTTCTTCAAATTATTTACAAATCGCATCAAACACCATGAACGCACTTCACATCTCAGCCAGAAGTCTAGATCCAATCCTAAATTTGGTTAGGAAACGTAATAATTAATTATAAATCTTCAATATATTGAATTATTTTATCAAAAAATAAATAATAATATTGAATAATTGAAGTATATATTCTTAAATGATTACGTAGGAGACATCTCTAAATTTTCTACGGTATACGTTTACACACATAGGATTCGTCGTACATATATGTAAACACGTAGGTATAAATACATCTTTGGCACAATGACCGATATTGATACAGTGATATGAAATAGTAAATACGTTATAGGCAGATTAATGAGTGATGCAAATCGAAACACTTATGTCGATCAATATTGTTCACATGATATTGATACAGTGATGTGCATGACATGTTCTAGTAACGTTAAAGTACCACTATAATAAAATACAACGTCGTAACAATTTAAGCATATAAGCATGCGGAGACATGGATTAGAAATCAGAACTCGCGATGGAAGAAAACTTTTAATTCATTATCAAAAAAAAAAAACTTTTAATTGATAACTGGAAGAAAAGATTGAATATGCGCAGATACGGACAGGAACATACGATGGGCCCATAAGACAAGGACCAAACAATGTGGTCCCATTAGATAAGGACTTAAAAATGAGTAGTGATAAAGTTGGGCCCACAGGAAAAACCCTCGAGCTGGAGATAATCCCCTGTGAAAGCCGAAGGCCACAGAGCGTACCCTTTCTCGAATGATGGGTCCCGCTAACCAAGTTGCACGGCTAGTGCTGTGTTGTGTCTAAATGGGCCGTGAAAGCGATGGGCCCATCTCATTCATTGCTTACCAGAGTACTCTGTGTTTGTACCATAAATGGCAAGCTGTTCACGGTACAGTGACTGCAATGCTTGCCGGTTTTAGGAAAAGGTTTCTGACACGACACACTTTTTGTTGGGTTGATGGTTCCATTCCAAGATATATTAATATGGGCGACATAAATATTGTTTTCTGAAGTATGCGTATAGTATCTTAAATAAAATGTACAAAATAATATTTTAGGATTTTATTTATGAAAGACGACTAACCATGAGTTTTTAACTCAAAATTAATTTTAGCAATAAACAAATTGGCTAAGGTCTCTATGTATATTATTTTAGGTTCTTTAAACTAATTTTTGATGTGAAATTTTACTATATTATCTTGAGATAATGATTTTTACTGGCTTATTTCGAACCAAATCTCATTCAGTAACTGAAAATAAACCCCATTTAGATGATTTTATCTAGATCAACAAACTGATAATTGGATACCATAATAAAGTACAAATATTAACGGATGTTGTATATTGAAACATAAACTAACCCAATATCATATGTTTTCAAGTCATATTATATTTTATCTTCTTTTTTATTTGGTTCACTTTCTACGAACTTTAATGTTTTAAGCACTGCGGATAAAAGAGTTTGAATTTTGAATCCTCCCACGCACTATTATCAAGACAACTTTTTCGACTTTGATTTCCGACGCCGGCGAAGCGGCTGTTTGTCGCTGGCGTCGAGATGCATCTCCAACTCTTCTGCTAGGGTGTCGCCTCCTCCTCGTACCCACTACTTCGGTTTCTTATCTACTTTTTCCCGATCACGACAACAGTATCGGAGTATTGTTTCGCGTGGTCGGAGATTACTCTGTCATCCCTCGATTCCTCTCGTTCCGCTGGGTGACTCAGTCACCAGCGAGTGATTGCCGAAGATGTCTTAAGGTCGTCGGAGAAGGCTATCTGGCACCGTCGAGAATCTCCTGTCAACAAAGGGCCCCTTCATTCACCGGCGAAAGCATGAGATCTAAACCACTGGGGGCTGGAGACCGAAGCCACCTCGAACGACGAGACATCTATTCTCTCTCCAACGGTAAGCCTAGTAACGGAGACGACGATGGTTCGGGATTCATCCCCGAAGAAGTCCCCCAGCTTCATCGGACCCGCTTTTCCGATGAAAGAAAACTACACCCGCTCAAGGCTAGTCGGAGATGGCAAATCCTCCGATGCTCCGAGGACCTCGCTTTGGACTACCGATCTAGGAAGCGGGTTGACGTAGTCAGCACTTCCAGGCTGTACTCCGGCGGATCTCTCAGATCTACTGGATTGAGCACCTTCCCGAGAACTGCACGATGCTGTGAAAAATTATTGATTACCTCTCGAGACCACCGCCGAAAGATCCATTCGCCTCAGCCCAAAGCTTACGGTTTGGCCGGGTTTCTCTCTGATAAAGAGATGCAAGGCGGTGGGGAAAAGACGAGCTGGTCGAACCGTCTCTTGGTTCTTCTCCAAACGGACCAGAATCTCGATCTATCCCGGGAAGGCTCATTAGCTCGGGGGTGGAGTCCGGCGGTCTTCTTGATCCAGTCCCTGGCCTCTGTAACCGACGACCTTCCAGTTTCTGAAAGACGGTGGCGAAGGGTGGGCGGGGTACGGACCAGAGATTGCAAAGGGAAGAGGAAGATAATATTTTGGGCCTGGAACATTACTCTGGTTAATTGGTGCCAGGGCCCATTAATTTTTGCTGAACATGAGTTGTGTAAGAGGTCAGTTCGGGCCTGGCCCATTAGCTGGAGGACCTGGGTACCTTTATTTTCCATAGAGCTAAAATCCATCCACTCTTGTAAAATGTGGTTCTTGGACAGCCATAAAATTGTCTTAAAATCCTCCAATAAAAGGGAGAGAACTTTAGTAATTTTTTTCCGCTCTAGGAGCGGTGAGTCAGACTCGATCTCATCGTCGAAAAAAGTGATTACCAAACAATCACTAGATTTGATGAGTGTTGTTTTATATTTTACCGGTCTCGTGTGGTCGATTGGTTATAATATGTATGTAGTTGTTTTAGTTAGCCTCGACATTTCCCATGACAATCCTTTAAGATCTATCAAGGTTGAGGCTCTATGTCTCATTCATGATGATCCTTATGTTCTAAAGTATTTCCTATCGAAGGTGTTATTTATTAAAATATCCTTCACCACGAAGAGAAATATAACGTCACTTTCCTTCGTGAAAAATGATGTTAGTTGGATTGCGTCTACGGTACTAGGAGATCACGACTTCTCTCCCCCGTCTTTGGCAACCAACCCCCCGTTCTTCTCGGGGTTCCCAAGAATTTTCTCTCGTATTACTTGTGATCATCCTTTTCAGAGATCGAGAGTCTCGGCTATTCAGACACAAGTAGTGATTCTCAAAATACAACGGGTACTTTTGTATCTCGTGCGGTATTTCATCTCCCGAAGGTCGACCATCAAGCATTGGTTAACCTTACACCACTTCGAGTGGCATATCCCCGCGGCGCATTCCGCAGCTTCTAAAGTTCTTAGCTTTTGTATTTTAAATTATCGTCTTCGACTTTTGTCTTGGATTAATGTTTTATTTTATTGTATTTGTATCCGGATAATGTTTATCGTTAGGATTGCATTAATCCGTGTCTCTCCTTTCCCATGTAATAAAATCGGTTCATACCGGTAACGTAATATATGGAGTTTGACGACAAAAAAAAAAACAAAGTACCGCGGATAAAACTAATAAATCTCCGCTTTCAATTTGGACATCAAATATTTTGATCTTGTTTTTACTATCACGAGTTTTAACTTACAATCGCAGACAACTCCAAAATCAAATAATTTTCAATTTAACGGGTCTGTAACTTTAATTAGTATCACATCAAGTGGATTGTAATCGAGTAGAAAGACAGTTTCGAAATCAAATTATTTGCGTGATTGTTTCGTTTGATAATAATGTAAACATACATATCTCATTTATTTTTGCTTCTTTTTAAGTCTTTAGTTGGTGGTAACACCAGGATTTGAAAATTTTCTGAAAGCCCAGCTACCAAACTTTAGCAACATACATGAGAAAAAAAGTTTTGGGGATGGATCCTAAAACCATTTGTAACTTGTAAACCCACTAGACCGCAAGACCGATCTAGCAGCGGTTGTGACGCCTGCTAAGAGAATTTTAACACTAACCATTTGTAAGAAAGATATAGCAGTTCTCAAGAATTTAAAAACAACAATGACTCTGGTTTATACCTGTGGCGAACACCAAGTGTGAGAGGATGCTCTATCTTTGTTGAAGGCTTGCAACAGCAGCACCGCCTATACGAAAATTAAGGCAAAGGACTTTTCAGTTACCATAGGTAAAGTAAAAAGGAACAATGCTCGTTAAATCAACATCATAGCAAATTCACCTGTTGGTCAGCTCTCTTGGTCCTCATCTCTTCAACTAACTCAAGAGCCCTAATCTGAAGATCTGTTTTGCCTTCAAGATCTGCAAAGTGACATCATTACTTTTTAAGACTACCAGCATCTGAAAGTTAGATAACCAGACAACAACCATTAACAAAAACCTTGATATACATCCCTAGATCACCGATTTGTATATAAGCAAACCAGTATCCTCTCCTAATTAACTGTACAACAAGTCTTCGCAAAACAAAAGGATATTCAAAAGCCAAAACAGCAAAGAAAAATTTCTGGGCAGATCTGCTTCCTTCATCTTCTCTTTGATTTTCTCCGATGACTCCGAGAATTTCAGGTGTCTGCAGTAGAACAAATGAAATATACAGGCCTGAGTGTAGCAAACTTAAAAAATACATAAACCAAATTTCAAAATCAAATGATCATCTGAGTGACTTCAGAGACTGAAATTGCAATGGCAGCTTTAGCATCCTCTTCCTGAAGACGCTTAAGGGCCCTACCAATCTTCCTATTACACTCAACGATAAGCCTGTCTATCGCATCTTCCAATTCCCTGTCGTAGTTATCCACACCTTTTGCCTTTGCTTCTAGATATCTAAAGGCGAGTTAAAGCAAAACAGGAGTGGAAAGAGAACACATGCCACCGTAGAACTAAACTAAACATAACAACGCCACTAACTTTTTGGTAAGTAATCTGCCTGGAACACGAAATTCAAGGTGAAAGCTAAACTCATATGCACTAGCCATTTAGTAATAGTATATCTAAAAATAAAACAAAAAATAGGGAAAAAGAAGAGACAGCTACCCCAACTAATAACCATGTTCAAATACCAAAATTAACTGAGAGGGAGCATGGAATTAGTTCATCTGAAAATGACAAAGTGGCCTTCATGGTAACAGTAGAAGAAAATTACTATAATTACTTCAAAAACAAAAGATACTCTTTCCTAAGCTGCAAAGAGAAATGTCAAAGGAGCATCATCAGTAATTATTCAAATATAGTAGCAACGAACTACATTACTAGCCAGACACTCATAAATATCGGTGAAGCAATATAAGTTTCAGACTTCAGATATACAAACCCTGATGATACGAAATTTCACACTGTTAGTGTTATCTAATTATGTACCAAACAATGGATTTTGAAGATCATTATAACACTATCAAGTAACAAATAGCAGTAATCAACTCGAGCTTACTCAGGAAACACAAAGCAAGAACCAAAACATTAAAAACTCTTCTCTTGTCCACCCTTATAACTAAATATCAACTCAAAAGTGTAATTAGGGGTTTTTTCAATACATGGAAATGGAAGATATAGATACACACCGTCAATTGGAAGAGATCGTGAGGGCAGAGACCAGATACACAACATCCACATTGGTTTGCCACCATCCGAATTTAAAAATATCAAAACCCTTAACTTGGTACCATTAGAATTAAGTAGTTTATCTGCGCTCGAAGGTTTTCAGATGCAGCTACAAGATAACTCGAGCTGTAGACTTTAGTTCCTACAATAGAAGAACCAAAAAGAAAGTCAATGTGATGCGGATATTGAAGACAACTGAAGGCTGTTGGACCAGAAACTCACACACAATACTTCCGCCAAAACTGCATAAGGCTGGGAACAATACATTTTCCCAAACATATATTCTAGATAATCATGACCTTAGCTCATCGAATAAGCTTCCCTTTCTTAATAAACAGAGATATAACCATTTGCAAATTCATCAACAAAGATTAAAACAACGAACCTCATGTAGTCTCCTAATGAACATCTTCCTTAACAGTTTTTAGACCATCTGGCGAATGAGAGGCACCGGAAATATATAAAAAAGTGAGATTGGGCAAATTAAATCATCTACTAAACTGCAATCAAGTAAACAGAAGATGTATCTTTCAATTGTGTAAAGTAAGGCTCGTGGACATGAAGCTCAAAGTTTACCTTCTTCAACATCTGAAAGAATGAAGCTTTTCTTTTCAAAATTCTAACTTTTTTCCACCAGAGAAACAAGTTTTCACACTTAGATACATTTACTAAGTCATGTCCCAAGCCATGAAACAAGTTAGAATTTTTATTAGAAGCTTGTACACCGCAGGTTGTTCTGTTAATCGAACATTTCTGAGAACTCTATAAAGACATAGCAGAATCTGATAACTTACCTGTTTCTTCTGTCTTCCGGTTTGGGTTTGATGGAGCTTGGCGCGGCTCATTGTTTTGGTGCGTAGCGGATCCGGGCAGTTGGGCTTCTCGCTTCCGGCGGCTTTGGTGAGGTGTTAGCGTAGCTGTGGTAGCTCGTTGGTGGTGATTATAGCGATGTGGTCTCTTCTTCGGCTAAGGCTTCGTGCACTGAGCAGGTTCGGCTTTTGATTGCTTGTTTGTTTGATCCGGACAGTTGGAGTTGTAGTTTCCGGCGGCATGGTAGGGTATTATCGTAGCTGCGGTAGCTCGTTGGTGGTGGCTACTTCATTGTGGCTCAACTTCGGCTAAGGCTCAGTTATTGAGTAGGCTAAGCTTTTGATTGTGTGTGGTTGGGGCTGTAGTTTCCGGCAGCCATGGTGAGTTCTTTAGCGTGGATACGGTAGCTCGTTGGTGGTCTCGTCATCATTAACTAAGGCGCACTGCATTAAGCAGGCTTGGCTTTCGGTGCTTGGGATGATTGCCTTCGTATCTTTTGGTCCGTCTGCTGGTTCTGTAGTTTTCGGTTTTCCATTTTCTGGTTATCAACTTCAGTCACAAATTTAAAATGATATAAAATTTAACATTTGCACGGAAAAAAAAAAGAAAATAAAAAAGTAGCGCGTCGGCTAAATTTCATGGAAACAACAATTCGTCCGCACAAGATTGTTACCTTAATCTCTTATGTTATTGATTGACAAACAACGGTCAGATCTGTGTCGGTGAAGGCGTACAGAAATTGAGGTAGGCACGAACACAGACAAACTTTACTCGAACGTTTCCGTTAGGTTTACGAAGGGTAAATCTGTAATCCGTTGAGTAGGAGCCGACTTGTTTTGCGTTGATCCCGCCTATGATGAAATTTGAATTATTATTTTTTCACACATTTGAGAGCCTCAGGAGATGGCCTTCAAAGATTGTCAGATCGTCACTCTCCCCAAGAAGCTCTCTCTCTCTTCTCTTATCTCATTGTCTATGCACATTTGAAGAGACCGTTTTGGAGTTTCATCAATAGCCGTATTGAAGATTCAGAGTAAGGTCAAATGGTGTTTCTTCTAATTTGATTGAGTATTTAGATGACTAGGGAGTTTTAATGGTGTTCTCGGACTCGATTTGGATTGAAAATGTGTGGTCTGTGGTATCGTTTTTGGGATTATTTGTGAGAAAGAAGATTTGTGATTTAAGTTTCTTGCTGTTAATCGAATTCATTTCTCCGACGAGATATTGAGGCGTTGATTTGAGTTTCCGAAGTAGAACCCTAGGGTTTCTCGGGATTTGTGTTTTCTTCCAATGGCTTTCAATTGGATCTCTGGGCATTTTCTCTAATTAATTAATTAGCTGTTCTTGTTTCAGCCAAATTAGTCAAAATGCCAGAAGCAAGAGATCGAATCGAGAGGCCAGTGGATTACTCTGCGATATTTGTCAACAGACGCAGCCATGGTGTGTTACTTGACGAGCCAGTTTCACGAATCAGTGTGTTTGAATCTCCAGTTCAGAGATTGCCATCGCCAGAAGCTGAGTCAATTGGTCGAGGATCTTTGGGTATTGTGAGAGGCAATTTCAGTACATGGAGGCCTGGTAATGGGAGAGGTCAAAGTCCATTTAGATTGTCACAAGGAAGAGAGAATATGCCTATGGTGTCTGCTAGGCGTGGAAGAGATCGTGCTTCACCCAGTGTGTTGCCTTCTTGGTACCCAAGAACACCCCTACGCGACATAACTCATATTATTTGGGTAAATTCACCAACCCTTTTGTGTTTTTCTGTTGATTCTTCTGTATATATGATCAGTTTTGGTCTGGTATGGGTTTTGCTTTGCAGCTTGGTTAAATGTTTGGACAATTGTTCTGCTGATGCTGAGTCTTAGTTTCTCATTGGTTCTCTTAGTCCTTCTTTGCAGCTGAATTAGGATTTTGCTACTTATAGGTTTGTTAAAGCGTTTCTGTATCTTATTAATCATAGCAGGCTTGCTTAGCCTATCTGATTAAGCTGAATCATAGATCTGTTGCCATAGGCTTGCTTAGCCTGGCTATTTATTATGTTTGTACTCATTAACTGTAGGCTATTGAGAGGAGAAGAGGAGCTGGTATGGGAGTAGGCGATGGCCGTGAGATTGAGATCCCAACTCACCAACAAGTTGATTTTCTTGAATCTCCAGTAACATTGTCAGGAGAACACAAATGCTCAATGGTGACTCCTGGTCCATCTGTGGGATTCAAGCGTAGTTGCCCAATGTCAACTGCTAAAGTCCATAAGATGTTGCTTGACATCACTAAAGAGATATCTAAGGAAGAAGCAGGCTTCATCACACCCGAGAAGAAGCTACTCAATTCTATTGACAAAGTAGAAAAGATCGTGATGGAGCAGATCCAGAAATTGAAGAGCACTCCTCGTGCAAAAAGGGAAGAGCGGGAGAAAAGGGTTCGGACTTTAATGTCAATGCGATGATCCACACTTAGGAGGAGAGACCAGAGAGGTATCTGATAAAAGTGCCTGCACAAATGCGTACATCATCTTCTGATGACATCAAAGAGGGATCTATGGATCATTTTCTGATGATATATCTTCACAAGTTCGTTGATTTCGTAGACTTTGTATCATTTTCTGATGATTTTTATTAGAAGCGTCAATCATCTTTTTGATGATATTATAGGATAGAAAAATCATTTTCTGATGATAGAACAGATCAGGAAATCATCTGCCGATGATGATATCATAGGAAGTATAATATTTTTGATAGTTCACACATTTCATGTTTGTGGAGTCTCCACTTTAGACGATTTTGGCTTGTAGAAGAATTTATTTCTTGTTATTATGAATAATTGATTTGTATGTGTATTAAAATTTGGTTTTCAAGCTCAAGATCTACTTTGATTAGTCCTAAGTCCAAAGCGTGATAATATATAGTCTGCACTCTGCGTGATAATATATTTAACCAGTTTGGCACTAAGTCTATTTCCATCACTCGGTTGGAACACTGACTCAACAATAACCTTCCGTTACCCAAAATTTAACCTTTCAGATTAGATCTTTACTTCTTTATCCTCAAATAAGATTCCTTAGTGTTGAGAACGAAGACAGCAGATTTAACTTGGTAGAATTTGAACATTAAACATAACGGACCAGAGAACATAGTTGTATATATAGAAGCAACACCAACTGAATCAGTACCAAGAATATTAACATTTAAATATAGAAAAGGGTTTATCTTCGAAAATAAAGAGATTCAAGTGTCTTAACGTGCCAAAATGAGGAGTTTTCAATCACCCGATGACATCTAAACACAATCACAATGACACAATACGAGAAAAGATCCAGAGTTTGTCATCAGTTTTGGTGTGTTCCTTTTTGAGGCTTTAGACAATGGGAGGATACTGCTTCGACTGCATCTTAACCCTTTTCTTGTACTCAACCGGATCCTACACAATCATCAAAATGAAGTCACAATCACTTGCCTTAGTTTCTATGTTTCAGATACCACTAGTGTTTTGAGTTTTTGTTTCTGAGTATACCTGACAGAAGAGATGATAACCATCTGTCTGTGCAGGGTCAGCGGGATTAGGGGTGTCAAGTAAATCCTGAATACCGACAAGAATCTGCTTCACGGTGATAGCTGGTCTCCATCCCTATCAATATATATCCATATCAACAAGGATGAAGCTGGTTTTGCTCATGGAGAAATGCAAAGAAAGAAACAGAAGAGTACTTACGTAATCCTCATTAAGGATGGAGAGACAGACAGTTCCAGAAGGATAGACATTAGGGTGGAAGAAACCTTGAGGGAACTTGCATTTAGGAGGCTTGCTCGGATAGTCCTCACTGAAATGCATCGTTAATGGAAAGAATCCACCTTCCCAATCAGTCTGCAGTTCCATGTAAAATTAACTATGAATAAAAGTAAAGAATAGATTGATTTTATTGTACTAACAATCTAACTTTCTCTTGTAAAATTAGTAGTTTCTCCTGTACTAATACTCTAATTAGCCATTTAACATATATCAAAAAGCCAAGTAAAATCAAAGTAAGAATGCACGGTAGAGTTCATCAGATTCAATGGCACCTTCAAGACCAAAAATTCATGCACCATTTCAGAACATCACAAATAAAGATGATAAGCAAGAGACTAGACAACTACTCTTTCTACTAGCATTCATATAAGATAATCTTCAATGGTTCTATATGTATGCAAAAGAATAAATCATATGATATGAGAAAAACAAAGAGAATAACAAAAGAAAAAAACAGGAAAAGAAATTGGTGGAAGCTTCAAACTTGGAAGACAATAAGCATCAGAAAATGGTAAACAAGTTGAAAAAACAAAGACTTGACTGTCCAAACCAGAGATATAAGAAAACCCATAAACCCTAATTTCATCATTTTTGGTTCCTACTTAGCAATCAGAAGCTGACACACACAAACGTAAAACAAGCAGAGGTATAAGAAAACTGATGAACCCTAATTTAACGTTAAGTGAGTTAGTACTTACCCCAGCTTTACCAGGTATAGTGCAATGCCACACCATTAGATTCACAGTCCCATCAGGCATCGTCTCCGGCTTCGCGACAAAGCTCTAATTTCAGCATCAACAAAGAAGAAACCCAGTCAGTAATCAGAGACCATAAACAATCAACGAAACCCAAAATAAATAAATAAAAACGAATCGGAGATGATAATATAAAGAAAAAGTACAAACATGAGGATGATTCTTCCTCCACGATTTCCTCTCCTCTGTTAAACGACCTCGAGCGATTCCACTTGCCATCTTCTCTCTACAATATATATTTTCTTCTCTCTCAATCTCCTTGTATGTGTTGTCTCTTTCTAAGTGTCGCTCGCTCTTCAATCTATATAACTCGATGAAGAAGACAAGAGGGATTGGGGAAGAAGAAGTGAAGTTACAGATTTACCCCTGTGTTAAAGCCCGGTAAGGGTAATCGGAGTATCGTACGGTCCAGATTTCACGGCGAATAAATGTCCTTTCGTCCTACTTCCTCATTGACCTGTCAATAATTTAATTATAATTATTACAAAAATAATGAAAAGTCAATGGATAATGTGGCGTGAAACCTACGCGATGAAACCCGAAAAAGCTAACCGAAAAGATTCTCTCTCTTCTACAACGTATGATTCCATTACCAAATCTTTGCCCATTCAGTTTGAGTTCTTAACTCTTTTAAGTCTTGTCTTGCTTCAATGATTCTTCTTCTTATTGGTGGCTGCAGAATAAGTATCTCATTAGTTGCCTAAATAATACAATTGTCAAACAAGAATTAAAACTACTTTTCCAAAAGAATAACGGTTAAAATTGTTCTAATTAATGATATGTATTGTATCAAATGTTGAAGGAAGAAACCAAACTCGTTGAACAGAGAGACAGAGAGCCATACTTGTGTAATTTTTGGGTTATTCATTGCGGTTGTTGGATTTTAAACAGCTTTAATGTATTATATAGCTAACATATATTTCGAATATGATTGTTTTTATTGGTTATAAAACCAGTTTCTTTGGATGTATGTATCAGATAAATGGGTTTGTTTGAAACTTGTAATCACTTTTTGGTCCAAAAGACCAAACCATTACCAACCTCTGATCTCATTGCCACCAAACTTTTAAAACCTCCAGTGATAAAAACAAAGAACAGAGATGCAGGGACTATGACTTACTAACCAGAAACAAGAACATCGAAACCACACAGATACTTCTTTACTACTTTCAAACAGAAGTTTTCAAAAGACTTCATAATGTTAAAAACAAACGCAGACATCATAATCATCACCAATAAAATAGTCAGCCCATTTAAACAAGAACAAACTAACAAGTCTTGAGGAATTTTCTTCGAGGATGGGAAGGAAAATCCGAGAGAAGCAGTTTTTATCAGGTCAGAGCATGCAATCAGTTCTTGCAGGAAGCCTCCTGAAGAAATTGAGAGGAACAGATGGTAGCTTGTATCTGAACCTCGGATGTCTCAGAACATAGACTCCAATGCAAAGCGCTATAACCTGCAAAAGGTGTCACATAGAGAATAACTGCCGCAATCAAGCAGAATAAGACAAAGAGCGCGGTTGCACGCGGATCACACCAGCTTAGCAAAGACTGAAGCCTTTCTCCTTGAGTAGCAAGATCACCAACCACTGTCTGAATCCTTCCAGCGATACTCCTCAACCTGTCATACCTCATCCTGAGGATGTCAGATGGTCGCGAAGTAGGAAAAGTGTCGAACTCTTCATCTAGCTCATCAGGGTGGGATGAGTCAGCGTGAGAGAGACGTGTGTCCATGTGAGGAGGATGCCTCGGTCTCCAACGGTAATACCAGACACCGATGAGGAAGAGTTAGAGAAAGATGGTGGGCAAGATTAGCTCGGGATAGAGCACAAGGATGATGAACAAGAGATAGATCAAGACTGTTGTGATCGGATTCTTCCAGTTGCAGATCTGTTCAAACCATTTTCCTACTGCGATTAACCCGCTCAAAACTCCCATAATCCTGAAAAAGTTTGCTTTGCTTCTCCTCATACTCCACATGTGAGAACCCATAACAAGCATATATTCAACTACTTCTTTCCTTAGAGCCGGCTCTGCTCGGGTCAGCCTCATCGACACAATTTGAGTCGCTTGATGCCTCAAGTTATCAAGCTGGCTAACAGTTAGAGGATGGACGTAGTGCATCTTCGGTAAGAGAGGCAGTGAGTACATATACATCATATTGAGCAATGAAGAACAAGTGAATCTCACAGCCAAGTGAATTTCTCCCATTTTCTTGACTCCATTAAGATGAAGAACCAAAAGAGGGTATGAATATGTGTAAACTCGATCCGTCTCAAGAGTAGAAAGCCGGATTCTTACCTTCCCAATTCTTGAATCTTTTGCTCCTCCATTCTTCTCACCTCCATGGAGATGACAGTTATCAAAAACTCCAACAGTAACAACAGTACACGGATCAAAAACCTCCCAAGTATATTGCTCGTTCCATCTTGGGGTAAAGCTGTCAATGATTGTCCGAGTTCGAATCCATTTCTGTCCATACTTCGCCACACAATAAGCATCAGTGGTTCCTCGACCATCTTTGGTTTTCATAGGCATCAGACCTGTCGCATTTAGTATTCCCAGTTCCAGCACACCAATGTTAGGCTTCCATAGTTGCTTCGCTGTTGGTCTAAGATCACTACTGTAATGCGTAGACTCATTAAGAACGTGATACCCGCCTTCCAAACAAATCCTCATGTGAATCCTGCTAGCAAATTTGGTCTCCTTCGACCATAACATGCTTCTCGAGGTTATACCACCTGCTGTTCACCGGTTTGTGGTCAAACCTTCTGTTCAAATACTGCAAAGGGATGGCACATCTCCCCAAGACTTCATCTTTGTTCGGAGCGACTCTGTCTTCCACACTAAGTATCAAAGGTTCCTCAAACGGCTCAGCTGCTACAAACATCAAATCCTCATTCCACATTGGATTAATAGTCCTGCTTTGAGATACTCTAGTCCTCAACGCCTGGTTACCCACTATAGCCTTCACATAAACCTCAGGATATCTCCCCTTATCGCTTGGTATTAAATCTTGAGCTTCAATTACATTAACCCTGAGATACCAAAGCTTAGGAGAAAGATAAACCTTGGACCGGATGTTGGCAAGAGCATCAGTTCCACTAACTGTTGCAGCATCTGAATGCCAAGCTTCAGGGAAAGCTTCATCAGCTTGAATACCAAACCAGACAGCCAACATAAGCTCTCCCTTGACTTTATCACCTTTCCTATCCTCAAACCTATACCATTGAGGCGCCAAGGGACTATCAGGAGGAACTCTCTTAGGAATCTCATTCAAATCAAACACAACTCGACCAATCAAATCATCTTTCATAACATCCTTGTCCTTGACAGTAGCTTCAAGGAAAGAAGCTTGTATCCTATTTTAGAAAAGGCGAAAACTTGGTTCCACTCAGGATTCGACTTCTTCTCAAAATGCCGTGTGGTCCCTTTGTAGTTTCCAAGCTTAACCTCAACATAAGGGTCACAACTACCCGTCAAATCCTTCCCAGGCAACTCCTTAGCTTTCACCACACGGACATAGAGATACTGTATTTGCTCCACGAGGTCATAAGTGCTGGTAAGCTTATCTCCAGTAACTTTTCCCCCACCGAGATGAGGTCTCGTCTCCTTCAAGGAGAAATCCTCACGGGGTGGTCTCTGCATCTTGTAAGCTTTGGAAAACACTAAACAAAGCTCCTACACAGTTCCAAAAATTGCAAAAATGATTACTAGATCTGAGACAAAACACACAATTTGAAAGAGTGTTAAGTAATGGCGGATACGTACAGTGTAGAAAAATAAAGTGGATTCAATTTCAAATAAAAAGATTTGCGAATAAAGAAGTATCACATTTTCTAGATCATAAACAAAAACCTCGTTAGTATGTCCGAGGCAGGATCTAACGGCACAAAATCATGAATCCAAAAAAAAAATCATCGCTCAGAGTTAAACCTTCATCGTTTTGTTTTCACGGAAACATAAACCAAAAACAATGACGCAACCGCGAATTACACTGGTTTTTGCTTCAGAAAATTTGAATCTCAACTCACGTGTTTCAATTCAATTTTTTTGTTTCTCGATTCAATAAGAGACTCAGAGAGACACCAAAACAGTGAACGACAAAAAGAAAATAATTCCACGGCAAGAAAAAAAGCTGAGAAGCATGCAAGTTGGAGAAAACAGCCATTAGAGTGAGTTTACAGCAAAGAAAAAGCAACGACTTCACTTCTAAATTATATCAAAATCCATGGCGGAAAAAAAAAGTTAGGCGAGAATCAACAAAAAATTGAAAAATCTAACATTACAAACCTTAGATCTTCAGAACAAAAGCATGGATGAGAAGATTAGTGTCCTCCATAAATAAGAAGAGTCTCCTCCTCTCTTCTTCCTCGTTTTTTTCAACACAGTTAAAATAAAAGAAGACCAGTTAAAAAGCAGAGCAGATATGCGCACACGTGTAGAGACATACTTCTCCGTTTTGGATGCGCACACGTGTAGAGACGACGGTTCTGCGGCTGTCGTTTTTTTCTCCTATGATTAAACTAAAAACTTAAGCTTCTTTACAAGTTTTTGTTTTCGGTTTTAACGATTAGATAAATATTTAAAAAAAAGAAAAAAACATAATGCTGCGTTTAGGTACATGATTTTCATGGATCTTGATCAGTTTCTTAGTTCTTGATCAATTCTTTGGCAATCTTGGGCAGTTCTTGGTAATTTTGATATGGTGTAAAGTATTTTCTCCCGAGTTAAAATGCCAATAAATATTCGGTCGTCGCATCTCCTTTAATTACACGGGTAAAGATGAGTTATGAGTTTAAAACACGAAAGCGAAGACTTCTGGTTGGGTGTATTTACCGTATTAGCTATAACTTGAAAGTGGGCATTCCAGCTAACAATCCAGGGAAGAAACCAATCGAGTGTTTAACACGTAGAAATTCCTATTAGTCTTCAAAATAATTTAATCGAAAGTAGTTAGTACTTTACACGCGGAAATTATATAATTAAAGAACGAAAAAGAATGAAAGATCTTGGTAGTCATCGCTAATGACACGTGTCGTTCATTGCTACGCTCGGATTTGTTGAGCATCGACTTGGAGACTTGCGATCCACCGTTTACCACCGAGTCACCGACTACGATTATAATCAAAACTTAAATAAATAATTTGACAAGTGTAATAAGAAGATAAATTTTCTAGAATATGTATATCTTAACACATCTTTTTTTGTCTGCATATCTTAACACATGTAAAATGTAACTACAACAGTAGGTTTGTAAAAGAAGATCAAACAACTCTTTTTATATCTCGATTAAATAATACTAAGGTGATCAATGCGTTAAAGGTTGTAACTATGTTGTCAAAGTATTACTATGTTTCTCTCATTAGAGGGTTGAGTACAACGTTACGGTAATTGTTTGACTGCAGGCTGCAGCCATCTTAAACGTTCACAATAAATTGTGTTGTGCTAAAAGGTTCGTCCCTTCGTCAATTTTGTTTTTTTAATGTAACAATGAAAGTTTCAAAATCGTCATATTCGAAATCATCTCAGTTAAACTCAATTATACGAAAGTTGATGGAATAGCGTTCTTTAAAACGTTTTTTTTTTCTTTTTATATAAACGGAAACCTAACGAATTGCAATGCAATCGAGTTATGATTTTTTGTGACTTGGTCTACCGAAACGTCCATTTATGTCTTTTTGCTCCACTTAACGTCTAAACATCCAACAATTTTAATTAACAATGATAAGTTACAACATAACAACTGTTTACTTTTGTTCTCAACATTATTTAGGTAACAAAGTATTTTTGTCTCTTTAAATCTGTTTCATGAATTATGATTATCACTTTTTTCTTTTGAGAACGTTTTATCACCTAACTTACTGCAATGATGGTCTAACTAAAGAAATTAAATGCGAATTGCATTCAATTCAATGTGCCTCTTCAATTAACTTCTCATCTGACGTGTCACAGCTTAGATCAGAGGTTAATCTACTGGTAAATCCAACGACCAAAAGAAACGAGGTGTAGGTTAATAGCATACACGTGCACACACTATAACAGTCTCTCTTTCCTCTTCCCCCCTCGATGAACACTATTCGTCACCCAAAGAAAAGATCTGCAACTTCACCACCGGAGTCTCTCTCTCTCTCTCTCTACCTCGCGCGAAGAAAATCATAATCATGACTGAAGAACAAGTCCTCATCGACCAATCACCACCGCCTTCAGCACCCGACCCTGAACCCAACCCGAACCCGAATCCGAATTCAGTAATCCATCCGAGGCGTGTGTCTTTCGAGCACGGACTCCTCCCGATACAGAAACTCGTTTTTACCGACCCGATCCAAACCCTGGCTCCTGTTAAGCAGAAGCTAGCCGATGCAGCCTTTAATAACCGCGTTGGATCGGTTGCAATCGCCGACGTTCTCCAGATCTCCGGCGACCATGCGCGTCTCGTTCTCGAAACTCTCGGTTCGGTGCTTCATTTTGAGTCCGACCCTCTGGTTCGGGCGAAACCAGAGGAAGTTGATTCTGTTGGAGCTGATTTGCGGGATCTAATTTTGTTTCTGTACATTCAATCGTATAAGAAATTACTGCCTAGGACGCATAAGGACTCCGCAGCGGTGGCTGATGTTTGGCCATCGACTTCAGCTTTTGATGGATACTTGTCGGCGTTATCGCCAATTCAGGCAAGTTTCTTACTTGTTTTGTTCTCTGATTATAATGTGCATCAGATAATGATCCAATGATCTATTTGGTATTGAAATGGAACTTTTGTACTCTAGTATAAAATCGGAACGAGGTAGCTCTATTAACGGATTTATAGAATAATTTGTTTCCCATTTTGCATTGAATTTAGCTGAAAAGCCTGAAATGTTGCAATGCAAGTTTTTTCGAGACATTTGATTACCTGAAACTTAAGAGTTTTAAGAGTTAAGGAAAGTTGGAAATTTGGGTGGTTCATTGAATTGATGGTAGATATAGTTTCTGGATGGAGAAGATGCTAGTGCTCATATTGACTTATTGATTAAAATTCGATGAAACTGTTAAGTCATCTTATGGTGGAGGTATTGCAGTAATGCCATTGTATTGGAAGCTATATCAAGTAAGCATGCTAATGCTGATTTTGCCGAAGTATGAGTATCTTCTATCCAGCTTATGGTATTTGAAACACATGCCCATGGACACATACTTTAAAGTAACGGCTTTTTGTTTGCGTAATCTCTTATTTTTGTTGGTCCTTTCACGTGGGTTATTTGGTGATAATGCTAAGTGTGTTCTCGTATTTTGAGTCAGTCTCCAGTCCTGTGGCATTCCGATTCCTGTTTGTGGTATGGCTGGTCTATTGTGTCTTAGATAACAATTATCTAATCTTAAGGTTTCAGTGTATTAACAATCATTGTTCTTCCATATGCTATTCTTTCCCATCACATGGGTCCAACCGTATAGTAGCTGAATTTTTAGTTATATTACCTTTTCATCATTTTTGCAGCTTGTTCGCAGCAACAGCCGTCGGTTTATGCCATCACAAGCTGATGATGAAGCTCATCAGTTGTCATATCTGCAAAAACATTTAGCAAACATCATTTCTCTCCTTGCAGAGCCTGCTGAGGGAGAAGGAGATGAATCATTAGTAAGTTCTAATCTTTCTTTATATACTCGGGGAATGTCACTGTCTCTACAATACAAGAATTTAGTTTCTGATGTTGGGATAAGAATATTTGAGGGAATGAAAGAGAACACAGGTCTCAAGCTAGAAGCTTATTTCATGATTGTTCAAACTAGTTAATTATTTTGCTTGTCCAATATTCTTTAGGTTCTCTCTATGGAGGCTTTTGAGCACATGGGTTTTCTTGTTCAGTTTGGTGATAAGGTGTCTGATGTATCTCCATTGAGCCAAGCTACTTCTTTTTTTGCAAATTCTGATCCGGATATGCCCGCTGTTCCAGTCCCTGCTTCCCAAGTGCATGACTGGCTTCTTCAAAACATAGCTACCGCTTTAGAAAGCATTACTGAGAGAATTTCTGGAAAAGAGAACGGGTCTTCTAACGCCTCTGATCAGGATGATGCGATGTCAGATGTTTGTGCTGCTCCGAACAAGGTTGCACCTAGTACTAGAGGCCCATGTCTAATTGAGGGAGTCTCCAAGACTTCACTTGTTAAGCAGGCCTCCGATCTAAGGGGTAGATCTGTTAAGGTCTGCTGTGAACAACCAACTTGCATTTTAATAGTTGGACTATTTCCTTGCTCCATTTTCCCTTCCAGTCATGCAGTCTCTGTGTACTCATGTCATCTTCATGTTTTGTGTATTCTGCAGGTTGTCAATTGCCATGATTCTGTAATTTATCTTTTAGCACCATTGCGATATGCAACTGTGCATGGATGTTCTGATACTACTATAGTTCTGGGAGCTGTTGGCAAGGTATGGAAACAATGCTCCTTCCTTCTTTATCCGAGATAGTCAATGTGACATATCACAAGTTAAATATCTGCCAACTTTTACTAGAAGATGTAGCAACTCTATTTTCGGACTGTTTTCTGCAGGCAATAAAAGTTGAGCACTGTGAGAGAGTTCATGTGATTGTAGCTTCCAAACGAGTGTGCATCGCCAATTGCCGTGAATGTGTATTCTTCTTGGGAGTCAATCAGCGACCACTTATTGTTGGTGATAACCACAAACTGCAGGTGAAGTTTCTCTCCAAGATTTAGGGTTAATTTACAAGTTTTATGTCATGCTGCTCTTATTTACCTTTCTGATATTAAGGTAAAATTTGTGAAATGGCTAAACTTTTACTAGCTTTAGTTTGGTTGATATGCTGTTTTAGATATGTTATTGAGTCTAGTGGAAATAACTTTGAGGGGTTGTCTATCTGATTATTTTATGGCGTTGAAGAATTTATTCATGAAGTGATACCTTTAGTCAAATGTGTTCTTCAAGAAGGTTTCATTGGATTTAAGAAAATTTAAGAATAAAGAGTAAGGGCATTGTTAGATATTGGTTCTAGTGATCATGGGTTTCTGTTGTTTTAAAATGCTGGCATCAATTTGACTTTGTTTCAGGTGGCTCCATATAATACATTTTACTCTCATTTGGAGGAGCACATGAGGGAGGTAGGGGTTGAGCCAACTATCAACAAATGGGACAAACCATTGGCATTGGGAGCAGTGGATCCTCATGACTCATTGTCACATCCTGCCGGTGTTGCTGATGCACAGGCTGAATCAGCTGCTTCTGTAGACCCTGACCAGTTCGTTAACTTTTTGGTACACTCTCTTTTTGGTCCAATTTTTACGCCAATAACTGGTGAATGCTGTTCATGAAGCATCTAATGAGGTGTTTATCTGTGGTATCAATGTCTACGGTGCAGATCCCAAACTGGTTTAGTGGCGAGGAGATTGGTGCGACGAAAGACAATCCATTTCCATTGCCAGATGCTTACATGGCAGCTCAGCAGAGAAACGTATGCTTATATTTTAGTATCATACAATGAACTTCTTTGTTTTCGTCCATAGATTAGCCTCTGATCACATAGCTCCATTTTTGGTTTCATCAGCTTAAGAACTTTGAAGAAACAAGACGATCATTAAAAGAAACACCTCTGGAAGAAAACCGGAAACGAGAGCTATCAAGTGCACTCCATGTTTATTTCAAAGACTGGCTCTACGGTAAAAACTTCCTCTAAATTGATCCCTACTCTAGTTTAGTTATGTGCATCATTCATTAGGTTTTGACTCTGTTGCTGCGTATCTGACAGCAAGTGGAAATATAAGGCAACTTTACTGCCTACAAGGTGACTAATAATGAACCAAGTGGAAGTTGTCTCGTTCCTGTAGAGCTCTCTCAATCATATTGGCGTATTGCTAGTGAAGAAACCCCCAAGACAAAAAAAAATTAAAAAAATAGGAACCAGCCTGATTTGTAGTTTGGAACCAATACTATACGCACCCACGTAACTTATCTGCACAGAGTACTCCCCTAAAGGTTTCCTTTAGATTATTATTTTCTTTATTTCTGCTTTGGTCATGTTTAATTTTGTGTCTTTTCACATTTCAAACTCTCGTTTTTGTTCTCTTCTCTTTGAAAATCTCATCTTTGAATAGTATGATGACTTGAATTGTTATAAGTTATAACTTGCAAGCAAAACGTTTTTGGATATTCATGTCTTTGTCTTCATAGATGTTTAAGAGAAGGCAAGTGCCAGGCTACATGATAGAAGCAATTTCTGAAGCTTCAGATAGGCCTGGACATAAGTAGCTGGACCCAAAACCCAATCCGAAATTACCCAATCCTAGGAATATCCTGAGATATTTTGGATTCAGGTTGGGTTCGAGTAATATTTGATACCCGAATGGGTATCTAAAGTAACCAACACAATATGTATAAGATATAGTGTTAGGTTACTTGAGATTGTTTTTAGTTTCGAGTATATTTTAAGTTATTTTGAGTATTGGGCAAAATATCCGAGATCTGATCCAATTCGGAAAATCTAATATCTGAGGTATTCGAATTCGAATATCTGGATCTGTTTTTGTATATAACTTTTATTTAAAATATATGTATAGTGTATATATATATATAATAGATAGAAATTTATGTAAATTATCATAAAAATAAATTTTATTTGAAAAGTTTGTGTATTTTAAAAATTTTACATAGTAAATATGTTATAATTTTTTTATAAAAAATAATTTGGAATATTATATATGATATTTTTATTACTTTATATGTTTAATTTATTTTTAATAATTTATATTATTATTTTAAGATTTTAATTATTTTTGGCGGATCTGAATCCAAATAATTATATTTTGGATCCGACAGATCTGGATTCGGATATCCTAAAATTTCTAGATATCCGAAATGTGCCCATCTCTACTTTTCAAGTTATTTCGAGTATTTTTTAGGTTACTTCAATATTTTTTTTGTTATTTTGAATAACTTTTTTTGTTATTTCAAACACTTTTTAGGTTATTTCAGATATTTTTGAGTAATTTTGATAAAAAAAAATTATGCGATCTGAATAACCAATAGATATTTGGATAATTATCGATTCTTTGAAAATTTATCTGAATTGGTCCGAACCGAAAATTAGTAATATCCGAATGGAATCTCTAGTTTTAAATCAGAAAACCAAAAAATCCGATTTGATCATATTCGAACGCTCAAACCTAGATTTGTCAGACGGCTTCGCCCGGGTCCGCCTGGTCTTTGCCCGTCGGCACCCGCCGTTTCTTCCGACCGCGCGGGTCAGCCCGCCGATGACTGCGGTCTCCCTTTTGGTGGTCCAGACCCGCCCCGCATGCAGTAGCGGGTTCGCGGGTGAGGCCCGCGGGCATTGACGAAGCTTCATCTTCTAGCTCTGGCGAGTGGCTCTTCATCGGCGATTTCATCAAATCGGATCATCAGTCTCTTCTTCAACATTCTGTAAGTTCAGATCCTTGAACTCTAGATCGATTTCATCAAATCGAATCATCAATCTTAGTTTTTGTTTGTTATAGCTCTTTGATTTTGTAGTTCGATTCTTGGATTGTATTACGTAGTGGCTCGTTTTGATTCTATGTTTGATTACGGTTTTCAGATCGCTATTAGATGAATCTTAATCTGCTCGTTGATGGTGATTGCTCTGTACTTTTGTGGAATTTTGCAATATGAAAATTAACATAGATTGAAATTATTGAAACATTAGCTACGTTTTGTGCTTTTTGAATCTAAGAAACCTAATATGTATAGAGAAGATAGATCTTTTGATTTGAATTCGATATTAATTTTTCGTTGGCCTTCTATGATTTGATAGGTTGTTGAGGTTTCGACTTCAAAGACTGGAAAGCACGGTCACGCCAAATGTCACTTTGTTGCCATTGATATCTTCACTGCTAAGAAGCTTGAAGATATTGTTCCTTCTTCCCACAATTGTGATGTTAATCACAAAAACTATTTAAGATTCGCTTTATATTCCATGAGATTTGTGATCTAATTCAAGATTGTTTTTTTTTCCAGGTTCCACATGTGAACTGTGTTGATTACCAGTTGATTGATATCTCTGAGGATGGATTTGTATGTTTTCTTCATACTCACTTCGCCTCATCACTCCACCTTTGTTTCTCTCCCTGAACATTTTTGAAAAATTTGTAACTTTTATTTGTTTTACATTACAGGTTAGCCTTCTGACTGACAGTGGTGGCACTAAGGACGATCTCAAGCTTCCCACTGATGATCCTCTTGCCGCTCAGGTTATTTTCTTGTCTTTTCATTCGTACTCACACATAGCGTGTGTTCCATCTTTTGGAATAGTGATACTTAAAACATTTATGGGTTTTGGTGAACGCAGATGAAGAGCGGATTTGATGAGGGGAAAGATGTTGTGGTGTCTGTCATGTCTTCCATGGGAGAGGAGCAGATCTGGCGGACTGCCCGCCCGCCCGCGACGCCCGCAACGGACCAGCTCGCAATGCCCGTCTTCCGCATGGACAAAGCCCGCGATACCCGCAGTTTCTTGGACATCTCTTATGGTGGCCATGCCCGCCCCGCCATGGTACATAACGGGCAATGCCCGCGGGCGTGGTGCCCGATTGACAGATCTACTCAAACCTATCTTCAGAACTCAAACATTTCTCATATTTGCATAAACTACGAAATTGAATTTTTTTTTTATTGTAGAAACATCCAGACTAAGACATGGGAAGTGCATCAGTACATGAGCTCAGGATCAGCTAATAATACGTTCATGCTAACTTGAGCAACATTTCTTTCGACACGAGGGACATCTTTCCATGTTGCCACGACCGTCCCGTAAATAGTCCCAGCAGCAAAACAAGTCACAGCACCTTTGATTGTCTTCATCATCGCTCCATCCTCTTCTTCCAAGTATCCCATTTCAGTAGGATCCATGATTTCTTCTAAGAAACAAAGTTTTATCTTTTATGTCAAACGTGATCCAACAAGAAAAATGCCTGTTTCTGGTGTTCTTCAGCAAGAAGAAAGCAGAGACAGAGAAATCCCAATTAGGACCAAAATAAACTTTTTGGGCCTAACTGAAGCCCATTAAAATGTATTCTCTTCTTCTTTTTTTTTCCCCTCTCTGCACCATCGCGAGCTCCGTCGGCAATGGCAGAACCACAAGAAATCTCTCTGGGCTTGGAGGGGAAGCAACGAAAGAAGAAGCCGAGAACGATGATTTTGACTCAATCCTAAGGCATTTTGACTCAGAATCTAGAACACTTTCATTTGAACTTTGTAAATTCCATCTTCTTTTTAAATATATTCCATATAACCTTTATTATTTGAATAATATGTATTATTATAAATTAAATATTATTTATTTTTTTCTAAAAAAATTATAAATAATATTAAACATTAGTTTTTTGGTAGTCTATTATTATCAACTTGAATCAATTTGTATACTATCGTACCAGTTTTAATAATTGTACATAATCGTACCAGTTCTACTAAATGTATACAATAGTATCAGTTGTATTCGTTTTAGGTAATTTCGTGTTTTGATTTCTATTTACATACGATTTAATATAATTTAACCACCAAAATCCATAAAATATCAACTATTAACAATGTAAAACACTAATCGATCAAAAAAGTAGTATAATAATTTATTGTGCACACAAAAATAACAAAAATTGAAATTCACAA
The DNA here is from genome assembly GCA_963922655.1 of Cardamine chenopodiifolia. Lineage (NCBI taxonomy): Eukaryota > Viridiplantae > Streptophyta > Magnoliopsida > Brassicales > Brassicaceae > Cardamine > Cardamine chenopodiifolia. The sequence continues at coordinate 16,425,965 of OZ000463.1, forward strand.
TATATTGTATTTCAATACCTATGAATATTATAATGTCAACTTGTTAAATAGTTTTATACCTACATCAAACAACAACAAATCGATATTATAGTAACAATAGAAAAATAAAGGTTAAAAAATCAACTCAAATGGAGTTTCAACAATAAATCAATTATGGTTCTGGATGATTTTGTCGAAGAAAAAAGTAAAAAAGAAGAGAGTAGATGAATTTTTTTTAATTTTTTTATTTAAATTAAAATTTGTTTGAAATAATTATTATTTTATTCAAATGAAGGAGAATTAGTTTTGGTAAACAGTTAAAGAAGGTGTGGTTAATCAAGGGTGGTATGAAAACATTCTTTTAACGAAGGGTATCTAACATAAAAGTCCGATTTTGGTATTATATTTCAATTCATCTTTCCTTAATTTGGATTTTGGTTGAAAATATATTTGGGTTTTTGCAGGAATATGATAAGAAAACTGGAATAGTAGAACCATCTCGGAAGAAGTTAAAGAATCTCAATTGGCATGAGAGGCGAAGATTGGAGAAAGAGAGGAAACAGATAGAAGACTATGAGCAGACATTGGCTCGTATTGTAGATACTCCGATTGGAGAGTCTAATATCGGGTTTAATCTATTGAAGCAAATGGGTTAAATACCTGGTTCAGCTCTTGGTAAAGAAGGGTCAGGTAGAGCTGAGCTGGTGTAGGAAGAGAAGATCCACATAAGGAGAAGTAGGAAAAAAGAGGAGATTGAGGCAGAGAATGAGAAGAGAAGGGTGGAGGAAATGTTGGAGGATTTTGGGTCTAGACAGAAGTCTCAATGGCGTAACAAAAGAGTTGTGATTTAACTTTAGGAAGGCCAAGGCGGCTCTTGATCAACTTGAAAACGTACAAGTTGTTCCCGAGAAGATAAAGGAGGAAGATGAGGATGGTAAGGCTGATGAAGAAGAGGAAGAAGAAGAGGTGATCACCGAAGAGGTATGGTGAATGGTGTTTCAACTTAATAAGACCAATTGAGTAGAGTTTGAGGCTATCAGTTGAGAAGTCGAGTGTCAACATTAGTCTTTAGGTTGACAATTTTGGCTTGACTGGTTGCAAGAGATATTAATGAAATTGAGAGAAGAACATCGGTATTACCCTTTTTGTGGGTTCCAGGTCATTAAATAACGTTCAAATCTTCTTTTATCAATGCTAAATGTTGAATTTGTGCCAAGTATACTGACATAAAACTTCGTGATATTTGAATCAGTATGAAACGACTGAAGCTCTTCTATCCAATTGCCCTGGCGTAAATGAGGCTGATCACTAGATTAGTCACAATGGTATGGAAGCACACAAACACAATTCAAGTTTTGCAGAAGCTTCAGGTTGAAAATTCCCTGATGTTTCTAAAGAGCAAAGATACGGAAGAAAGACTGTTTGCAGTTGAGGTACACACTACGAGATTTTTTAAGGACTTGCTAATTCCAATATTACTCATGCTTTGATAGATAGTAGGATGATAACTGGAACTCTGATTTAATAAAACATATTATATATTGATGATGATGTTGATGTTTCAGTCTGATCTCCAAATTTAAGCAAACCTGCATTTCTGTTGGATGTAAAATTGTAGACTAATCAAAGAGATCATCAATAAAAACAGAGGGCTTAAAGATCAAAAGCCAAAGCCATTGAAATAACATCCAAACCAAAAAGCCATTATCCCGTGGCATCATTGCCTGGTTTTAAGTAGCATACAACATATAATTGATAAGAGCTTGACTTTCAAGTCTTAGTAGCAAACCTTGCACAGAGTAAGTTCTTGGTGCAGCTGAACAAGTTAATCCAAGAAACAGTCTTTAAAAGAGTGAAAAGAGAAAAGACTCAAAGAGACCAATTGAAATGCTGAGGAGAAGAGTCATAAGCTCTTGTGTTCTCAGGTTCCATGTATTGCCTCAGAACCTGCTGATGAAGAGACAACTCGAATCCACCCATTGAAGTGCCATTGCTCATCTGCAAATCAGCTGGCTCAGAGATCTGACTCATAGGAGACATATAATGCGAATCTCTCTTTTCACCTGGCATGAATTCCCAAGATTGGTTGAGGTACTGATTAAGTGTTGAAATGGGCGGTGGCTGAGCCATTGTAACCCTATCGGCGATCATAGAGTCGAAACTTGAAGATGCACGCCATATGTTTGTTGGTGTCTGAAGTTGTTGTTGCAGCTGTTGAGTTCGGTTTGAATTTGACAGAAGAGAGAGAGCACAGCTCGAGTCTGTGCTAGTATTGTTCATCATCTCTGGACATGTTGTAGTTAAGCTAGAGCTTCCATGTGAGAAATCAATCATGAGTTGATGGCTCGGGTTAATCTGCAACAGTCCAGACCGTCGCATCACTGATCTTGCGGTTGTCCATGCCGTAGGATCTCCCAAAACGCTTTTAATAATTGCAGCATTGGCGTTTCCTGACTCACAAAACAAAATCAAGAAGAAGTTTTTTTTTTTAAAGGCATATCGAGCTGTGTAAATAGAATCTAACCGTAATGAGATGGAGTGTAACGAGAAGTGAAAAGAGTAGTTGTGGGTTGTGGCTTTCTTCGTCGTTCGTTATGACAAGCAAGACGTCTGCGACAACTTCGTTTCTCTAAGTCAAACTCAGAAAGCTGGTGAAACCTGAATTGTATAAAAGGAAGAAAGCTTCAAGGAAAAGCCATAAATTGCATAATACAAAGAGACAGATAACATAAAAACTAGCTGTAAAGTTTTATACGACTCTTCAAAGACGTTAAGAGCCAAAATCCAAAAAGCTCAAAAAGGGTATAGAACCTGAAAAAAGCTTAAAGCTTTGGTTTCCTTGGGGACTCTTCCGATCACCGGGAATGGCAAAAGAAGTAAATAAAAGAAGAAAAAGAAGTTTGAAACCTGCTGCATTGTTGGCAAAACCTTTGATGAAGACCAGAGACAATGACTTTAGATGATTTAGAGTGAATGCAACAAACTTTGTGTCTTGAGTAATAAGCTTTTGCATTGCTTAGATCCATTCTACAACCTTCCACTTGGCACCTCGCCGTCGTGGTCGACGACTTACGACCCGTACAGACCCGGTTCTTGCTTCCGGATCCGGACCCATCCTCGAAGTAGATCTTCTGACCAAACCTGAGTCCACCACTGAATGAAGATGACTCGGTGGAAGAGGAAGCACCCGAATCAGTCTGACCCGAACCCATTAAGAACTCCATAATGGTTAGGGTTTCCTCTAACTCAGACAGAGCTAAAGATGCTTGTGTTCATCTCTCTCTTTAAGTACTGGACTCCGGAAATAGTAAGGACGGAGGAGAAGAAAGGAAAGAAAATGTGGTTTTGCTGATTTTAGATGTTGCTATCTTTTAAAAGATACAGAGTGAGATAAAGAGAGAGAGAGAGAGAGAGAGAGAGAGAAGCTGACAAAGAAGAGACACTCAAGAGTGACTGACACTAGTCCACGACAGCTACGGATTTTAGCGTTTGCGTTTTGTGATGTTGGGGTGTTTTGGTAGTTTGGTAATGTACAAATAAACACAAAAGGGTTCAGAATATTGTTTATTTTCTTCTTTGACGTACAAAATGATATCCTTAAATGAGACCAGGGAACATGACTGCCATGGTAAAAAATGTTATGTATTCTAATAATCATATACTAGTTTTCTGCCAAAAATATAATGATGTTAAAATCACAAAATGTTGACCTTTATTGTAGTTTGTAAATATGGATTGACCACAGACCTATAAATGGATGATATGAGTTGATTAGTTAACTATACTAATTTCTAGTTACAGAGCAACATCAACTTTTATTACTAGTATTTTAAAAATACTAAAATAAAAAGAATTTGAGGATTATGGGCAGAAAGCAATTAGATTTGTTCTCCAATGCAATATCTTTCTTGATAATTTAAAAAACAAAAATATTTATTTTTTGCAAAAGAGATAGTACAATGAGAAGTTTTCGATGCATAGTCATGTACCAACAAGAATCTGTGTACTTAAAACTTTCATTGGGTAGTGTGTAGTAGTTTGATTTTTATTCCTTTTGCGTTTTGCTTTATTTAGTTTACAATCTAATAATTAGTAGTTAATGCCAAAAAAATACACCCTCAAAAAAGCCTACAAGCCCCTAATCTCCCTTGACTAAATTTCACAATTCTTCTTTGATATCTCTCAGTTCTTCTTTCTATTCTGAAACTGTTCCTTTTCACTTTTTACTCGTAAATGTTGCATTTTCCATAGCCGTTAAAGAACATTTTAGGCTCTCTTCTGTTCACAAGAGAACGAGATTGAAAACGTCACGAAAACTCATGACTTATAAAAAAATACGGTGGAAACCGCCGAAAGTCCGAATTCGCGGTCATTTTGCTAGCCTCTCCGGTGTACGGTTGCGACCGGCGCCCGTGAGAGGGCACCCTCTTCTTTTACTTTGTTGTTTGTCTCGTCGCCGGACTAGATCTGCTTCTCTTGATTTGGCTTTGATTCTCGCAGCTTTGGGTGGAAACCGCCGTGCGCGGCGGCCTCTTTTGGTGATCTGGTGCTCCTCCGCTTGCGCTCCTTTGGTTGTCGACGGCAACAGAAAACGGCGGAGTCCTGTTCCTCACCCTTGCGTCTCGCATCTCAACCGGCGGAGATTTACTTTTGTAAATAGCTTCCTTTCTCCTGTGGAGTATCTAGCTTTGCTCGGCGTTAGCTGTGGTGTTACTCCTCCGTCTCTTCACAATTCCAAGCTTCTGTTTGGTCTTAAGCCATGCTACGATCCACTTCTACCGGAGATTGGGAAGCTTTCCGTTGGAATATCCGCTCGAGGACGGCTGTGTTCCTGGATTTTGCTTTGTATGTCTTCTCCGTGTGGGTAGTTTCGTATGTCGGAGCTGTGACGTTTGCGTAGCTTTTGGTGGCTGTGATGAAACTTTTCTGCCGTAAGGTGGGTGTTGTACTTTGTCGCTTACGGTAAGCCTCGGCCACTCTGGTCTCTCTCTGACATTCAGATTTTCAGGGCTACGCTTCCTTCAGCTTCTCCTTGAGTTTTTCTCCTCGACAGCGTTACTTGGCGATGGATGAACATTGGCAAATTTTACTTGGGGACTGTAGTAGAACTATTAGGAGGATGTTTCGTTGTGGCACGTCAGGTGTTTGGCTTCGTCTCGGGTGTTCATTTGGTGTCTTTAGGTGGCTACGGTGGTGGCTATTGTCTCGTCTCCCATTGTTTTCGCGACAGGTATATCAAGTCTAGTTGGTTTAGCTTCCTGCCCTGGTTTTGTTTGTCTGTTCGTTGTTGTTGCTTTAAGTAGAAGTAGGTGCTGCTTTGAGTACTCGCCTCTGCTCGCATGTGTTTTGTGCTCTAGAGGAGCTAGTAAGGCTGAAGGCGTACGGTGTGGCTGTGAATTGTTTTTATTTTGCTCTGCACTAGCCGACTTCGGGGTAAACTTGGTCGAGGGAGCTCGAACGCTCGCAGAATTCAGCTTGTGAGGTTCCGTTCGGGGAAAGCTCATGGATTTGGTCGACGACCGCTCTCACATGACGAGGGAGGAGTATGCGATCAAGGGTTTTTATTCATTCGCCGTTTACGGCCCAGTCTCGGACCTCCTGTGAAAGGTTTCCAGTGCTAATAGCTTTCTGCAACTTGGCGTTTGCAATTGGCAGTCGCTCTTCTCCTTAAGTAACTGATCCGGAAAGAACAGCAAAGTCGTCATCGCTTCATCTAACTCCTTTAACTTCGATGCTTTGGTTGAGTGGATGGACCGAAATCTTTGGTTTCTGAATTATGCTTCCATGCTTTTACTTTTTTTTTTACATGGGACCATCTCTTATAGGTCTGTAATCATCGATTGTATACCTAAACTGTTTCCATTTTAATGAAATATTTACATTCTTATCAAAAAAAAAAAGCTAAGAAAAGAAGCAATGTTCGAATTATCGAAATTCTGATTCGAAATGTAGTGAAACCAAAACGCGCCCGCATTAACCTCAGGTTCTAAACAGCAAAAGTGATTAACAACAAAACAAAAGGCGGTTTCAAAAGCATTTTAAGAACCTCTTTTCAAACCCCATTACATTCAACAACAGCTTCAGCAGCTCGTCTTGGTTTGTTCTTCCTTCTGCTCCCATTTTGTCTAAACCCAATAGACAATGATGATTTCGTCGAATCATCAATGCTTGATTTCGATCCTAACCCATTCTCTTCTTCAGTTAAATTGCTCTCTTTAGATTCTCCTGGTTTCTTCCTCTTCCTCCCAATCTCTGTCACATCTTCTTTACTTGTTACTGAACCATTGGTATCATCATCATCCTTGTTGTCTTCTACCTCTTCTCTCTTCTTCACTAGCTCTTCTTCTTCTTCTTCTACTTCGATTTCATCTTTCACCGGCTTCTGTGGCCTTCCTCTTCTCCCGTAAGCTGGAATCTTTTCTTCCTCACCGCTTCCTCGATCCTCTCTAGCAGTAGCATTCTGCTTCTTGCCTTTTCCTCTCTCTCTTCTCATAACTCAATTCAGTTCCACCCAACCAAAAGCCTCAAGCAACTAGACAAGAAACCTGCAAGTATAAAGGTTGTTTTTTTCAATCCATTTTAATTATAAGCAGTACCTGAACATCAAGATAAACATTAGTTCACAACAAAAGATCCAACAAACACAATGGAGGCAAACTAAACTTAAATCAAATACTGAAATTTTTCAAAGAAAGCTAAGGTTAATAGGATGATAATGTGAAAACCAAAGTCATTTTTTCCGATATGCACCACATGTCAAGCACACGACAGCAAGATTCCATTTACAGGCATTAGAAGTATAATGCATTTAACAGCTTATTTGACAATACTCAAATACAATTTCTCTCCAAACAAAAAAACATAGCAATACTTCAGTCACTAGACATTAAACAATTTGATCTCTTCAAAACCTATCATTTATAGCTCAGTAGCAAACCACAAACTAAGCTACAAGCAAGTTCAAACCATTATCTTCCACGAAAACTAATTGCATAACAGTCTAAAGAGAAAACAAGCCCTAATCACATAGAACTTCAAAACAGTCAACATAGGATTCATTACCACCAAGAAGAAAAAGAGAGAGAGAGACTCACTTGTGAACTCATTCCTCAGCATGAGCTAAAAAGTAAAAACCCAATCAGAAACCTCAAAAAACCTATAAAGTGTTTCTCTTTTTAATTTGGTATTGGGTTTTTAAATCGATTTAACTCACCAGTTTTACAACCAAACAACAAAAGTTAGAAGAAGAGGAAAACCCAGATCAGAGAAAGACTAAGATTCTAAAGAAACAGAGGAATCGAATCAAACCCAAAGGAAAATAGTTAAAAAGAAAGAGATCTAATGGAAGGAGAAGGAAGGAAGAAAACGGAGAGAAAGAGCAACAACCACTGTTGGTTGAAAGTGTCGTTGAAAGACAAAAGATTAAAGATGATTGCTTTCAAAAAGGTTTATGTTTTTTTTTTTTTCTCTTCTAGCTTAGCTTCTGTGAAACAACTTTAAAAAAAACCGTAAGAATGACGCTTTTTCTCTCACTTCCACCATCAACTGACTCAAATGGATCTTAAGCCCGTTGAAGATGGATACGGATTTAACCCACGCGCTCTTATCTGGCGTGTGCTTTCACATTCTACTCGTTTTCGAACTTACTTTAGGGGTGGGATACTGGATAAGACAGCTATAATCTCCGCGTGACCGCCCGCGTTCATCGAAAGATTTGAAACAGATATTTTTTCCCGGGCTTCTTCCTTTCCTTAAATATTTGGGCTTAAGCCCAGTCATCACTATTCTTATGTCTTATATTTGGTTAAAAGCCCATTTGTCAAGCCCGATTCTATATGAAAATCAGAAAATGCATGAATCCATTTCGGTTCGATTTCGGTTACGAGAAAAAGGTGAGAAAAAAATAACTATTATTTCCGACATAAACCCTACTGCACAATTTAGAAACCCTAAGTTCTGGTCTTTTTCCTTCAATTCTACCTTTGTTCAAACTCATCATATAACATATATAATTAGCACAAAATATTCAGTTTGAACGAAAAATCGAAAAGTAATTCGATTTCATCAGTTCGATTTCTCAATACTCGCGTTTCAGCACTCCTAAGAAAGCAGTTTCTTCTGTGCTAAGATTAAGGAAGAAGAAGAACTAGTTTTGCAAGAATGAGGAAGAAGGTAGACGAACGTATCAGGACTCTAATTGAGAACGGTGTCAAATTGTGCTGTTAAATACAATATGTCAAAAACCTTTAACAAAAAGAAAAATACAGTATGTCAATATGCATTATTGTTATATATGTATATAACTATATATACCAACAACAATCCTACCTTTATCTACAAACTTGACCAATTATTTAGCAAATTTCTCATATTATAAAGAATATATTATACTGTTATCTTTAGATCAGAGCCACATTGGATTTATTATATGAAGTTAATACTTAACAAATAGCTTGATTTGTTTTATACCCTCGGTCTTTGAGGTTTTCAGCGAAGCTTAAGCCTTAAGCGCCGTTCGCGGCTACTTGAAAAATGAATATATCAGACAAATAAGTTTTTTTTTTTAATCATCCACAAACAAATAATGCTATATTATATATTTAAAGACACTTCAAATTAGAGATGTCGTCTTATAGTTTTTCCATATACCCGTATCATTCGAATTTTAAATTTACAAACAAAAACACCTATTCGAAGTTTTTCTACGTCATATTGCAATATTATATTATTTATGGAAAAAATCATTGTCAGTAGTCATACATATACATGTGTTACGAAATTTTATTATATTTGGATGAAAAAATTGGCGTAGTACCAAAATTAAATCATATATGTGTTTGTTTCGAGATTCATCTGAGTTTCATTTAATAAATATGAATATATGATCACTCACTAGTACATGCATATATGATTGTGTGTAGAAGACATGTGCTTATTGGGATTTGTTTGGCTTCAAGAACCCCTAAAAATTCCTGAAACTGGTCCAAGATTTCATGACGACAAGGACCTTTGGCCTAATTTCCATTGATCCGATTGCCTAAATTTAATCCCTTCGTAGATCCAAATGAACACCAGCCAACAAAAATAATCAATCAATAATTTAGTTCAAATTAACAACCATAAGTAATGTAAGAAAATAAATCTTTTATATTTTTCTGGCTGATATACAAACAACCTTTTTAATTAAGTATTGACGTTAAATTTATTTTTATTGAATAATAATAAATATCAATACATCTTCACAATGATATATTGATCACTCTAAGTTATGTTAAGCAATCTATAGTACTCAATAAAAACTAACTACAAATTTATTTTTACAAAAATTGGTAACTAGCAGCACAATTTAAATTTCCGTCGTGAAGACGAAACTCGAGAATCCCACAATTTAAATTCTTTGAAAAACTAAAGTGTGAGCTATTCTAATATAATAAATCAGTGTTGTTGATCCGATCTAAGTTTGGGTGTGGGAATTTGGTTGGAGTTAAGAAGAGTGTATAAACAAGGATTTAGGAGAAGTTGTAGGGTGGGGTTTGGTCTTATTCAAATTTCAAATCACCAGACACACTCCACAAGCTCGTGTATCGAATATTTATTGATTTTTAACTGTGCAATAATTATAAAGATATAACTACGTCTATAAAATATTATAGATTCTTCAGAAGGTTGTCTGCGTTTGTGGTAGTATGTAATTAAATTGAAATATGAAGTGCCGAATCTGAGGTACAAAACACTAATATTAATATAACGACAAATAAAACATAGGAAGGGTTTGGTTTCTTTAACCTTACGCAATGTTTTAATTAGTTTGAGCTCTTCCCGATACCTAATTGGGAGTTAAAAGTTCAGTCCTCAGCCAAACCCATTTGTGGCTCACTCTACTTCTTGTGTTGCGCCACACATACAGTTTTCTTTCTCTAAAAAACACTTGTGGGAAATCAGTTTAATAAAAGAACAAACAAAAAAATGTCATCGTTACTTTGTATATAGTTTCAGTTTTTATTTTGATTTCCGTTTGAATTTAAATATTTTGACAAAAATTTAGAAGATTAAGGAGTTTATTCAAATTGATTTTGTTTGTCTGGTTTTCGCGTTGTTTTTTATTATGTTTCAATTCCGTTAAATTTAACGGAATACCTCTTAATTAAGATATTTTTAGATAAATTTTTTAAAAAATATTTTCTCACTGAAGTAATATATAATGTATCGTGTCCGTCTTCATAAAAAAAATTGGTTTCTATTTGTGAAATAGATAAAATGTCATGATCATATAAGTTTTGTGAAAATATGAAAACCACAAATTATATTAGTTTTTTTTATCATATGTACAAAGAAGGTAGAATACCTATGTTCTAGCTATAAATAGATAACGTGTGTGTCAATATATATATATATATATACAAATTCAAAAAAAAAAAATTATTGTGGCTCACAATCTATTTTGTGTGTCTATCCTAATCGATAACTTCACAAATCACACCTACACCTAGCTTATCAAGTCCCTTCTTCTTATTAATTTATTAACTCTTTATAAGTCTACAATAACATTTTTTCGATAGAAACAAGGGTACACTGCAAATAACCAATTCATAAGAATAACAATACATAAAAAAAAATCATAATTTAACTTCGTGGAAAATTCTACGGAAATTTACATTCTCCTTACGGGAAAAAAATTAAAAACAAAAAGTAAGACTATTCAGTATTCACAGACATGACAAATCATATTCAGAGAACCAAATTACAAAAAACGCCCACTTGTCCAAAACTTTAAGTCAGACAATGACAAGGAAATGAGTGGCAAAAAAGTCAAGAAAATCCTTTATAAAGTCCCGCGAGTGTCGATCACTTTAATGCACAGAGCGAAAAAAAGAAAACACAAAAAGTGTGAGAAAGAGTCTGTCTCTTGAATCTTTAAGTCATGCAACTTAAACCATCACCATCTTCTACTTCATCATCATCCATGAAACTCAAAACGCTAATCCAAAATCTCCTCGCACACCCTCTCTACCGTTTCCTAAGAGCTCTCTCCAGAGCCAAATCAATCTTTCTAGAGATCTTAAAACACCACAACAACAAGAAACGAAAACTCATGATGTTTTATCCAACAAAGGCTTCAAGGAATCAACGCAAGATCTTCTTCGGATCTTTCAGATTGCATTACAACTGGTGTTCCTCAGATGTTGTTCCTGTTCCTCAACCTTTTCCTTTTCCTGTCTCTAGCATCAATGGTGAAGAAGATGATGAGTCTCCGCTGTCTGGCTATCTCGAGTGGCTTGAACACAAGAAAGTAGTTGATTTGGAAGAGATCAGAGATGTTGCAGATGATGATATTGATCATTTGGCGGATATGTTCATTGCTAATTGCCACGAGAAATTCTTGCTCGAGAAAGTCGAATCTTACAGGAGATTTCAAGAAATGTTACAAAGGGGTTGTGAATAATCAGAGGTGAAACATAGATTTTGACTCTTATCTTATTAATTAATCATCCTGTTGTAAAATCTTAGCTAGTTTGATTTGATAATATACTACAAGGCGGTGACGTGTGTATCTTGAAACTTTTGGGGGTTATTAGTGAAACATTTAATATTGTAAAAAACAATAATTGTTGTTGTTGTTGTCCATCTAGTTAAGCTGTGAGTTCTAATTAGTGTTGGGTAAATTGCGTCCAACTTGCCTAATTTTAAATTACGCCCAATCTTGAGAAAGTTTAAGGAAAATAATTAAACGAGGATATAATAACTAAATACAAAAAGTAAGTTAAAGACAGGAAATTACCTCTATTATTCCAAGTGTTTTCAATACATATATATATATATACTGTAATTAAATAGTAGTATCATATATAGTTTTCCTTAGGCAAATGCATGTTTTATAATTTATAGTGATGCCTTTTTGTATAAACATTTATAGTTTTAACTTTTAACCTTAATTTCATTGTCTTCCGTAAATGTAATGCAGAATCCGTAGACAAATTGATATTACAAGCTAAATAACACCAATATTTGTATTAGTAAGGGCAATTTATATTATATATATATATATATATATTGTCGTGGTCATAATACTATATGAAGAGCGCTCGAGAAAAATTATCTAAAGTACAATTTACTGTGCCTTCTCAACTACCTATAGATCCAATTTTCACCTAATTTCATATAATGTATTAATGTGGTATCCTCGTGTAGTTAATTACAATTGTCATCCACATAATGTAGAGAAATGCACAGTAAATATTAAATGAGCGAAAGGAGTAGTATGGTTTTTTGTAAGAATATCAGAAATTTATTATCAATTCATTTTTTTTTTTAAATGGGTTAAATTCATTTAATTTTGGGCGACATATTATCAATCTATGTTTGTCTAGGAAAATGCAAAATGGAACAGTTTTTGTAACTTAAAATATCTGAAATCGAAGTTAAAAGTTAAACAATCCTATTAGTAGATCGGTGTTGATTGGTTACAAATCTTAATTAAGTGTTTCAACTAAATACAGTACAGTGTATCTGCTTAATATTTTAAACTCTACAGTCGTAACGCTATACCGTAATTTTAAAAAATTGTTCTTGTGGTGTCATATTTCAACTAAATATGAGTTCTAATGGATATTATTATATGCATAGTTTTTTAGTAAGTTTCTTCAAAATTTCAAATTATAAATATAAAGTGCCAGACTTCATGCATTTAATTAAAAACATTTTGGTTTCTTGATGAAATTGTTTTAGTAATATATATAATTTTATTTTGCTAAATATACATGATCGATCTAGAGTAGAATCTAGACTTTAGTCAATTTTCCACACCCCTAGATATTGTTTCTGTCAAACATATCAATATACAGAAACTGAATTTGACTATCTAAATTTAAAGCATATAAATTTCTATAGGTTTACATGTTATAAGTTTTTATACCAAGAGCGGACTAATCCAATTATTAATCAGCAATTGGTAGATTGGATATTTGTTATACATCACTCACGTTTAGTTTACTCTTCTCTTTGTTGAGGAGATTAAAGAAAAAAACAAATTAACTCTACGAAAATTAAGTAAAATTACTGTTAGTCTGTTACACAATCCCTAACTTCTTCCACAAGTCGTATTAAACTCTGCATCCTCAGCTCTCACATTCACCTCTGCAACACGTTCTTGCGCCAGAGATTGTTCGTTAGGGTTTTTCTTTAAACATCATTCGGGGTTCCTCTGTTCTATTGACTCTCTCTAATGGCGGACCAGAAAGATCAAGGCACAAATCCTCCCGCCGGTACGTCTGTTCTAAAACTTCCTATGAGATTCCTGTAACATTTTTCGAACGCAATCTCCAGCAATTAGGGTTTCCGAGTAGGATTAGCTTGAGTTTATAGATTTCAAGGTTTCGGATTCCTCTGATATATGGAAAAGGCTTATTAAGAGTCGTTATCTTGTCTTCGTACCGATTGATCTTGATTCTGTTACTTCTTTTGATGAGAGAGTCCAACGTTTCTCCCATTAAAGAAGAGAGCAATGGCTGAAAAATCACTTTTTCGTTCTAGTCTAGCACCAGAGTCTGACTCCAGCGATAGCAGGGTCTCGAAGAAGTCCAGAGAAAAGCTTACTACTCTGTTCTCCAAGCGTTCAAAACAGAAATCTCCACAATATCAGACGTAATAGTAACCTTCTTGTCATTAAATTTTTCTTTCTTGAGCATTGTGTTGGTGTCTTCTGTTCTTCAGAAAAAGACCCAGGTCATAGAAAGACTGATGAAAGAGTGGAAGATTGCTGACAAAACTCACGTCTCTTTTGCGGATAAGATTCAGAAAGATCTTTCGATGTATATCCTATTACCAAAGCTTTTAAATTGGAAGATTTTATCTCTCCCATGTTTAAAGTTCACCTTTGTGTCCCCAGGGAAGATGAGAATAAAATGCAGATAGCACAAGAGAAGCCATTGACCAAACTTGTAAGGCAGAGAAGTTGACAACTCTTATTTGGCTTTTACTTCAGAGTTCAACTTTTTCATTCTCTTTATCTTTACTGTTGAAGGCAACGTCGAGTTCGCCTATTGTTCCTAAATCTCGCGCAAGCTGGGGCAGTGTTAATCCGGAGTCACTTATTGGAAAATATGTCAGTAGGAGAATACCTGATGAAGCTAAGTTCGAAGAATTCATCATCAAAGCTTATGATGCAGAACAGGTAATGAAACGGAGAATTTACTTTGTTCCATCAAGGTTAAGATTGTCTGTTTCTCAAGCTTTATTCCATCGTTCTAAGAATCTACTTTGCAATCTCTCCAGGATATGCATCGCATAGAGACCATAAACTCAAATGCAATGGAGACTGATGACCTGTTACGCTTGATTGATCTCAGAGAAGTAATACACAAACTGTTATCATCAAATCAAACTGATAGCATTTGATCTCAAACTGATTGCAGATTCCACCTGAAGATATAATGTGGGAAGCTGGACAAAAGCCAGACTTTGATGCTTCCAAAAAATCTGTTCGACGATCACTTTTCTGATACAGACAGTGATTAAGAAGCAACCTTGTTGAGGTAACTTTGCCAACACACACATTCTCAGTAAAACTCTAATAGTTTGATAGAGGTTCTTACCAGTGAAACTCTTGGCTTCAATGCAGGACAATGCTGAGATTGAACGAGACCCTCTTTTGCTTTTTGTTTGAGATCTTTAGTACTTTTGTGTAAAATCACATATCACAGACTTTTTTTGGTGTTGTTTGCTGGAATTAGAGAAGAAACGGTTCAGTGTAAAGTGTAAACAGAGATTTCAAGTACTTGGAGTTGTAAATGTTTGCTTTATTACCTTGTTAGCAAATATGTGATTCTACAGTAAGCATTGAAATAGTTAATCTCTTCCCTTCTTTAATCGATCGTCGGAGCCATTTCTCCGGTTCGATTCTCCGTCCATTGATTCGGTCCTTTTCCCATCTTCAGTCGGGTTCTCCAATTGGATTCCGGGACTGTCACCCTTCGGATTGGAGAATGAGTTTAAGTTCACTCAACGGTTTGTGATGGCTCTCGGCGATCTGAGGTCTCCGATTCCAGATTTGTCTTTTTTTTAAGCTACTTTCTCTCATTCTTCTTCCGATCTCTTCAGCTTCAACTGCAAGGATCTGCGTCGATTAACGAACAAATCCTCGATTCAAAACCATAGATACTGCAAATCTGGACATGAATACACACAAGGCAAAAGGAATCTCCGATGATTTTTCGAAACGGAGAGATCGTAACGTTCGACTTCGCCCCGGAGCTCACGGGAACGGAGTTATATATACTGTATGTCGTCAGTTATCATTTATAAAAAGTAAATACAATGTGGTTTAATTAAATAAAGTTACTATAAATAATTATCTTGTTACGGTTAAATGACAGTTGACAGTATTTTTATTATATTAAAATATGTTCGTTTTAATTAATTGAAACTAAAATGAAAAAAAAAACTAGTACATTTTCTTGATTTTTTTGGATTATCTACTTACTGAATCACGTATTAATTCTCGAAAATTTGCAATTGCATCCGTCAGATCCGTACTAATCCACTAAGAAATCCGTATCAATCCAAACAGTATTTGAGCAAATGAGATTATCTGTAAATTCACTAATTGATTGCTGACGTGTAGTCATTTAATCCCGATAAAGGCAAATGACCAAGAACTAGCCCTAGCTTCTTTCACAAGAAATATATTTTTTCATTAATTTTCGTTCTAAAACTCCAAAAGTACATTCAAAAAGCAAGAGAGTCCAACATTGTTACTCTTCTTTCATCTACCCCTGCAACATTGTTGAACATCGTTACATTTCTACGATTCCTCTGTTTTCTTCTTTCTCTTTTACTCTCCCGTTAATGGAATTAGACTGATCGGTGGTTAATTTCTGTTGATCTTGATTCCGTTTCCGAAGAATTGACTGTTCCACCGCTCAAGAACAGAGGATTTGCAGAGACTATGCCGAGCTATGGCAATCACGATCTTGTTCTCCCAGGCCGGTCCAATATATTATGTGGTCCAAAACGGTTTAAAATTTCCGATGGCCATTATTTTAAAATTTTCAAAAAAATTATAACAGATTTTCCCTACATAGTCAAATTCCTAACATATTTTGTTGCAAAAAAATTACAATATATTATAAGCAAAAAAAAATTAACTTATTATTTAGAAGAAATAAAATTAAAAGATTTATTTTACAAAAAAATATTATTTATATGGTTCTTTTTGTTAAATAAGAGATGAAGTGTTAATGATTTTATTACTATTTTAACAACACATTTAAATTTGTGTGAACAAACTTAAATTAATACAAAACAATTAATCTCTTTGTAAAAAAACTAATTAATTAATGTATATAGTGTATGCATGTGGAAGCTAAGTAAATATACCATATATAAGTTTAGTGAGGGGGGAAATACGTTAGTCGTCTTCGCTGCGTCCGAGGCCGGCAAGAAACAGAAACTCGACTTCCTCCAGAAACAGAATGTTCTTCATGCCTTCAACGCAGAATCTCCTGCAATATCCAGCGTAATGAAATCTTTTTTGTTTTATGCATTGATTCGCTTCTTGGGAAGTTGTGCTAATGTCTTCTGTTCTTCAGCCAAGGATTTTGATCTTGAAAGACCTCATGAAAGAATGGAACATTGACCAAAAACTCATGCTGCTTTTGAGAATGCAATCAAAACTGATCCAATGGTTAAACAATTTAGGTATCTTCATCAAAGCTTTTACTACCCCAACGATGTGATCTTCTCTCCCTGATTATTAACTTTTTGCCAAACCCTCTGTTTCTCAGGAACGTTTCATTGGCGTCTGATGAAGAACGGAAAATTACTGCCGTAGATGGTAATAAACCGAACAAGGAAGACATGAACAAAATGGTAGGTTTTAAAATCATCTCTTTCCAACTCCTAAAGCAGACAATTCGATCCGGCTTTAACTTCCATAGTCTTTTTCTTTTCTGTTTGCTTAGCGAGACAAGGTTATAGCTCCTGCAAAGATACAATACGGAAAGGTTATAGTTCCTGAAAAGATTCACCTGTTCCAAGCTGGGGCCAGGTCTCTTGTTGGAAGATGGGTCTCTAAAAGAATGCGTGGCGAAGAAGATTACCTTTCATTCGTCATCAAACAGTACAACGCACAAACGGTAATCTCTTCGCGTTCCTTTGTGCGTTGTTCATCAGGTCAGGTCTCAGCCGTTCTAAGAATATCGTTTTGAATCTACAGGAAACGCACCGCCTGGTGTCTGCTCTAAGCCAAAAGAAATTTCGAGGACCCATGCGATTGGATTGATCTCAGACATGTAAAGTCAAACTGTTATATCTCTTCTTCAAGTTACTATTTTTCCTCCTTTTTTCAGAAGCTGAAACCCTTGATCTCAAACTCATTGCAGATTCCAGAAAAGGATATTCTATGGAAAGAGGGAAATCCTGGGTTAACAGTACGTAAATGATTTCTTAAAGCAGGCGAAACACTCTTTCTCAAAACCAGTACAGCTCAAAAAAAGAAGCAACTTAAGGAGGTATCTTGAAAACAGCTCCAACAAATTTTCCTGTGATGCTAAACCTTTCACTGACACAATTTCTCAATAAAACCTCTGTTAGGCTGGCAAAACTAGCCCTGGGATTCCTATTATCAGAAAAATGGAAAGTCTATCGTTGGCGCAGAATCTCCACTGCAGTAGGATGCTGAGATGACAGATGCAAGACAACATTCCAGACATGAACATTCTTAGCACCTTGTTTGAGATCTTTGGCTCTTTCTACAATCTACTAAACTCATATTTTGCTGCTATCTAGAGAAAAAAATAGTGGTCGTCAAGTAGGGTCAGTGTGAAGTGTATAAACAATTCACTACTCCTTTGTAAATCTTTATCCTATATAGAATAGTTAAGCATTGCAATAACTCATCACCTCCTTGAACGCTTCATTGGACGAGCAGAAGAACCTGTTTCCTTTTCACTAGTTTCACTGTCCCGCTTTGCCATTAGAGGAGAAGACGAGGCAGTGCCTCTTTTAGAGGCAACACCAGTATGTTTCTTTACAGGACTACCCTTTTCAATTATTGGCTTTTTCCCAGTTAATCGTTTCTGACCAGCAGGCGGTTTTGCAGCATCAACTTTGTCTCTATCACAGTCTTTGTTCTCCTTTGTTCTCCTTTGTTCAGCTCCTCTCTTTCCATTAGAGGAATCAGCCTTCATTGTCTCTATCACAGTCTCAGACGAAGAAACCCCTTTCATTCTCTTAAGAAAACTAGCAGCACTTTGCTTTTTTGAGCCACCATATTTGTTGTTACTCTTCTTTTCTTGAACACTTCTCTTCGGCTCAGAGCTATCGTTCGAAGTCCGGCCTTTACTAGGGACATCAGCATTCGAACTGGTCTTAGCGTTTTTACTTCCTACTTTTTTAGCTGTTGAGGGTGTTCTCCCTCTAGTCATCTTCTTGGAAACAATAGGTTCCTCCTCTTTATCAGAGGTTTCATCTTTTGATGAAACTGCCTTCTCATCGACAGTTGGAACTATTTTAGTCTTTTTCTTGAACGGTTCAGTGACTGACGCTGAAGATCTAACAGCCAAGGAACTAAGTTTCCGACAAGCTATAATAGGCACCGAAAGTATTGATTTTAGAGCAGATACTGTAACTTCCTCCTTAGACGTCACCAAGGATTCCTCTTTTGATTGTGAGGATTGTTAAGGAGTCTTGAGAGTCATATGTTTCTTGATGAGTTGGTTAAGCTGCGTTGCTGCATTAAACTCAGAAGATCGCTCGCCAGAGAAAACCCTCGCATTGTTGGTTAGTAGCAGTAAATCTCGAAAAAACATGCTCATGGAGCTTTTGTAGTAACCTTCTTCCACACGACTTTGAATCATCTCAAAGTCTATGTGTTGTTTTATTATCCTATCGTACTCGGGTATTTCCTGCAGCTTCACAATCAAACAAGTAAGACTTTATAGCCGTAGATATAATAAATTAATCATGATACTAAAATAAAGACAACAAAACATATTTCATATAAAAAAAGTCAGCATATTATTTCAAAAGGATTTTTTTTCAATAGAATCGAACATATTATATTATATTACTTTCCTGATTATGAGAGATTAACTAAGATTAACAGATTGTGTTTAAAAAAAACGTAGAATTTGAATGATTGACAACAAAAATAAAATGGAATTATAATTTTCTACCTGGCGCGAAAAGTCAGAGCCAATGGGGTGAGACTGAAGAATCTCGATGAAATCAATCAACGGCTGAGATTCAACGGGGATCCTATTGACGGTCAGAGATTGATCCTCGTTACCCGGTTGGTTCTGTTCTACCGTCTTCATTCTCGGTAAGCTCGCCGAGCTCTGCACGTCACTCGTTTCTTTCGCTTCTTCCTCTCCCTTCGACTCGTCAATTGACTCAACAATCTCGGGCGAGTCATTTACCTTTCTTACAGGGTCTGCTCTGTCCGAATTCGCCGCCGTTTCCTTCGCCACGCTCTCACAACTTCCTCTACACGAATCCTCTCTAACCGGCTTCTCGTCGTTATCTTCGCAACCAATCCGGTTCAGCTCTTCGTCCACTGGTTCAGTGATTTTCCCATCTCTGTTCATGTTCTCCGAACCGGTCCCAGGACTATTATCCTTCGCATATGGAGAAATAACCGGCCCGGCGACCGGGACGCCGGAGTTATTATCGGATTCACGGTGGCTCTCTTTCGTCTCCGCGATTTTATCTTGATCTGAATTATCGTTTTCCGTCTCCGCCTCTTTTAAGCTCTTCTCTCTCTCATCTTCCAATCTCTTCACCTTTAACTGCAAGGACCTGCGTCAATCAAATCACAAATCCACGATTCAGAAACCAATGCAAAATCTGGAAATCGAAGAATAAAAGCATGGCCGTTTGAAATTACGAGATGGATAGATCGTAACGCTCGACTTCGCGCCGGAGTTCATCGACACGGAGCTTTCTCAACTCCTCAAGCCATGGAACAAAAGAGATCTCGGCGTCGACAGTTTCTTCCTCAGGAGATCCCGGCGAGACCAGTTTACGGGAGAATCGGCGTTTGAGATCGTGGTACTTGTGACAACAGTCGAAGGCGGTGAGGGTACGAAAAGTGGAGTTGTGTTTCTGGATTTCAGCAGCGACGGAGTCCCATGAATCAATACCGTGGCGGTGAACGGCGCAGGCGAGGAGTAGCTCCTCCCATGTGCTCCATGTTTGTTTCTCTGGAATATTCTCGTCGTTTTCCGGTTTTGCCATTGACTGATATAAAGTATTGTAAAGAACAAACTGGATTTTGATATTGGTTACTTCTCCGATATTTAGAAATAGAAATGATCGTCGTCTGCAAATCGTTGGTTTTGCCTCCACGGCTCCACTTAAAATACCTTGGGACTGATTATATTTTTCAGTTTTTATTGTTTGTCGGACAAATAATTATGTAAGGTTTCGTTAATAAAGTTCGTACATGGCGCACCAATTGAGAAAATGTTGAACAACTTTGGTCCTTTTGTCGTATCCCTTAGTGGGCCCAACCATTATACCGGATCCATTACTGATTTGGAACCAAACACCCCCAATCTATGTTTATCATACCATTTAAAATTGGGTTATACAGACGAAATTAATTTAATCCAAATCAAAAGAAGATACAGATACTTCAAAAAAAAAAAATTAACAAAAAATGTGGGACAATACATTCATTCATTCAGATTTTCTGCATTTGTACATATGAGTTGCACGAAAATATTCACCATACCGACATTGACCTTAACCATAGGATAGAAGAGCGTCAAGATCGTTATGACCGATATCAAGGACTATGTCATCCCAGGGAGGTCCTGCAATGTCCAAACTCGTCTGGATCACTTCGCCATTGACAACCGAGAGATGCTGCAGTGAGTACACCACAAACCACCATGGAAAAGAATGTTTGAGAATCTGGAGAATAATCTGAAATATTCGAAACGCACTCAAAGCTTCCATCTTTTGTGAAGTCCGAGTTACATAGATACATCAGTTGATAATTCCTTCGTTCTTTCTGTATTTGATTCTTTTACTCGATCCCAGTTTCGATATTGGTACATTGCGACTCTATAAATGATTCATCTAATTCAATCACATTTGCCAATGCCTTAAAACGAAGATGATCACAATACGTTCAGGCTAATAGCTCACTAAGCAAAAATAATCATCATAAAGCTCTACATAGATTGATACGATACTGATTCAAATCGACTCAAAATGCTTACCAGTTCGATATATAATTCAAAAATCAAAGCATAATATCCTATAAATTGATGACGATTCTATCTCTGCAAATCTTGAAAAAAATCCAGAAATTCAACGCATATATACAAAAGCCATAACTGATTAAGTCGAGGAATGAAGTTGCAACACGAATAAAACTTGCGAGTGCCAATACCACCACTCGGAGCATCAAGCGGCTCCTTTCAAGGCTTTCTTCAGCTCCTTCACCACATCACCCTCTTCCTTGCTTTTCTTCCCGCCGTAATCCGACGTCGTCGTTCTCTCGCTGCTCCACCGATCAGCTCTCGATCTACCGTTGTTGTTGCTCCTCTCGGATTCGCGGTACTTTGAGTGCGATCCGTAATCTATCGTCGCCGGCGAGAGTTGACGGGCTTTTGATATTACTTCCCGGAGATCTTCGACGGCTCTCTTTAACTGTTTGTTCTCCGTTCGAAGCTCTTCCATCTGCCGATTCACAGCCAAACACACCTCCGCCACGTCACCACTTGTTTTGGGTTGACCCGGATCGGTCGTGGATTTGGTCTCTTTAGCTTCTGAACCATCCACGTGTTCGATTCCGATTTTATTCATCACGAGAAAAGGGAATCTCCTCAGAGAAATCGCAGCCGTTGGATCGAAATCGCGTCTGATCTCCGTAGGAACCCTAACGCCCCACCGGAAATTAAAAACGGCGCGTCCTCTCACAGGCAGAGACGTCCTCGCCGCAACCTCGACGCCGGAGAGCAATCCAGCAATATCTCCAGCTGAAGTTGACGGCAGAACCGTGACTTTTCTAAATCCTCCGCCGCATCCGTTGACCGCTGGGGTATCCACCACCTCAATCGAAGAATCCTCTTCCGAAACAGATCCATTCATCGATTTAATCACATTCCTCTCGAGGCCAGATGACGAATGGGACTTTTTGATTGAGAAATCGCCGAATTGAGGTTTGAAATGAAGCATAAAGCTAGGATTTCCTTTACCGAGGAGATTGAATTCGGCGCTCATGAGCATAGAGCTTGAAATCGGCGAGCCGAACGATCCAGTCCCGGTTTTGACGATTAGCGAGAAAGGATTCCATGAATCGTTTGGACGGTAAGCGACCTTGAGAGAAGGCCCAGATTCGAAGAAAGTGGAGAGATTGAGGCTGAGCTCCTTCGATTCTCCTGCGACAATTCCTGATTGAAACGGCAAACCTAATATACTCAGAGGAACCTTAGCCCTAAAAAGAGGCTTCTTCTCCTCCCGAAACTTCATCGACGCCTTCATCTTCTTCTTCTCCGCACAAATCGAAGATTACAAATTCAACAAGTTAGTACCAAGAGTACAGTGATCTAATAGAAAGATTTATACGAGTTTCACAGTCTCTTTTTTAATAAGTTTTAAGGTTTTTTTCCATTTTTTCTTCTTTAAGAATTGGGATTTTTCCGATTGATTTTGGTTGGACATGAGTATAGAGAGCCAGAGGTGAAGAATATTCCCTCTTTAACCTCGTGTTATTTAAAGAATAACGGATAATGCATACGGGTCTGTGCTGCAATTATGTGAAAGTTCCAAGGCGAAAAGATAAGCCAGTTAATGCTTAAAATGAAAGGTGGACAAATCTCTGGTGTGTTTGGTTATCTGTTCTGCTCCCGTCGTTTCTGTTTTTTTTTTTCTCTATTGATACATAATGCCCGTAAACACATATAGGCCTCTTTGGTCCAAGAACCTTGTAAATACTAATTAGGCCTATACGCTGGGCTCTCTAACCGCTCTCTAAGCCCTTGTTTGTATCTCAGGCCGTTCATTTTTGTTTGGGCCGGATTTAGGGATTTTTTTTTTTTTATCAACGATACGATTTGTCTATCGTCTCACATCTATTTAGTATTTACGATCGTCTCACAGAGATGAACAAACGCAAGAGAGTACACAAGGTTAAATTACTCTTTTCTGGTGGCTGATTTAGAATTTGTAGGCATTTATTTTTCCATGTTTAGGCTTTGTTGCCACATAATGTAATGTAATTAGATATTATCAGGAATAATGCTCGAGTGTATTCAATAATTTTGGATCAAAAGTAAAACTAAATAAAATTTTATGCAGAAGAATTTGAATGTTTATCAAGAACTGTCCAAAACAGATATATGATATTTGATTGGTATATGTTTTTATGAACTAAAATAAAAGATATGACTCACGGTTTATAGCAGAATTGACCACCAATTACAAACAGACGACTTTGCAATATCATCATTCACGCTATCAAACACAGTATTATCAGTTCCAGGACACAAAGTAAAAAAAAATATAGTATAAAATTTGTTGAGAAATTAAACTATGCAAAGAAAAAAATGTTTGTACGTGGGGTCCACATTCCAGCTAAGCAGAGATGTACAAGAAGTTGGGGAACTTGGAACCACGTCACAGATATATGGGCAGGACCACAATCCATACGGCTTAGATACGGACACGTGTCTAACATCTGATGGTTAGTTGTCCGCATGTAGGCCGAATCTAAAAGAGAGCGCAAGACTCGTGTGTTTCGACTCGGAGTCTTTGACGTACGCATTTGTACAAACTCCACAAACTACAAACCAAACCCTCTGTTGAGTTTCAGCTCTCTTTTTTCCTTTCTAGCCGTTAGATCTCTACTCCTAATCCGACGGCCACTATCCCTTCTATCTAGTTGTTATCGAATCATTCACCATTGAATCTTTTTATTGTTTTGTCAACCATATTCATTCACCATTGAATATTTTTTTATTGAGGATGATCGAGACACGAGTATATATCTTCTCTAATTTTAGTTCACAATATAGATGTATATTGGTAGGACGCTAGTTGTCTTCATTAACTTATTTTCTTGAAAAGTTGTTCATAGAGATGATTAATAATTATAATATAGTATCTATATCTATGCGTATTGGTATATTCTTTTCTTATTCTTGGTTGATCACTAAATTTATGAGCTTGTTGTATATAGATTTCGATTTGTTTTAGATAATGTATATATCTCGTGGATGGATAGTTCAAAAGATATATACTCTTTGACTACTATTAGTTTTTTTCTTCTTAATTAAAGGTGTTATAATTATTATTTTGTATTCATATTTTGATAACTAAAGAAGGAAAACAAGTGGTGAAAATAGCGTCAGGATGGGAAACTGCCTCGTGCATTAAGAGATAAAGGACATGAGACGAGACGACTAAAGGTAAAAGGTAAGTGAGAGTCACCGCAAAGTCATGCCATCTCTTCTACTTTTCCTTATTATCACTTTTTTGTTCATCATTATCTCCATTTGCTGATTGGCTATTTTCTTTTGTTCTAATATCCTATAATTGTTTCTCAAATTATAATATCACGTGAATTATTAGGAGCGTATAAGCTAGTTACTATGAACTATCAATCCTATGATTTCAACAAACAGTGTAGTTTTTTTTTTGGCGACTATATATACCGGTAGGTCATCCTGAATACAAGCATGCGCTTGGGGACCCTCACGTTTAAAATTTTTTTGGGGCCAATTTATCAGTAAATATCATTAGCTTAGATGGTTTAATTAATATGTTTTTAGTCTTCCAGAAGATTAAAATCTCAAATTAGAATACACAAATGAGTTTTTTTTCTTTTTTGTGTAAAAGACGAATTTTTTTTTTTCTTATGTGTTTGAGACCATTTTTTTAAAGGGCCAATTTTTATTTCTACTTCTGTTCACTGAAAACTCAGAGCCGGTTCTCTATATATATTGGCTGATGCGTAGACCAAATATAAGCGATTATGGGAAAAAAATGATCTCTATCATCAACTAAACATAATAATATAAGCGATTATTGTATTGTTGGGAAAAAAACAATCATACGTTTGTTGAGTTTATGTGCACTAGTACATGGGGCCAAGTAATTTGCGAAATCCTACTTATTGGTTTTTATCAATTAACTAGGACGACCTGCATTTATCTATTATCCACAAGCACATATAGACACGGAACATACAAATTCCAATATTACGTTAAATATTAAAGAAATTACAACATGTTAGTGCTTCGTGTTCCTCTCTTCCATGTCTTAGGAAGCTAGGCATACTAACACATGATCTTTCTCGTAATACAATAACTACATGTACAATTAACTATTCCAACTAGGTTTTCTTTCAAATTAATAAATTTAATACAACAAGTTTCTCCAGTAAGTACATATCAACAAGACCAGAGATTGATTTGTTTAAAATAGTTTTTTCTTACTAATTATAGAATTTACATGATGGCTATAGATAAATGTATATATTCTGGAGATGTGTGTTTGATTATAGCTATCAAATAGATTAAAAAAACAAAGTGACAATTAAATTATTAGCCTATCTCTAGTTCATATATATAAACTCCACATAACACTATTTAAAAGATGTGCATATTTACTAGCTCGAAATTTGATTGTTTCAAATTATGTTTCAATTATTTACTATAGCTGTCCAATGTTTCTTGTTCCTTTTGTAAATTGTGATATCAACATTGGTGCCTAATAAAAAATTTTGGAAGGAAAAAAAAACACTATTTAAAAAGATTTAAGTTGAGGAGAAATAGTTTAAAATACGTTTTTTCATATTTATATATTCATTTTTTCCTCCTGTATAAACTTTCAAAATATCTTCACTAACAATCAAATTCACAAATTGATTTAGCTCTTTCTCTGTCCATATCGCTAAACAATAATCCCTAAAGCTCATTATCAAGCATAGTTACACACATAAACTGTTAGATAATTTCTAATGACTTTAGAAACAAATGTTTTATAAATAAGATATGATTTAGGAGATAAAGATAAATACAAACAAAATTTAGTTAGAATTGTATAAAGTTTTGTGTTTACAAATTCTATTAGGATTAGAAGTTTGTGGTTTTATAAATAGAAGTATATTTAGAGAGTTGTTCTACAAGACAATAGTACATAGAGAGTTGTTCTATAATACAAGAAATTTTTTTTTAGTTTTTGAGATATTTTCTAAATCAATAAAAAGTTGTTCTTATAATAAGTTTTTTGGATTGCATTTGGTATCAGAGCTTGTGATATCGTTAGGAGGACTCAAGATCAAACGGAGTTTCAATCAAAAGAGTTGATTGTCAAACCCGAGAAAAGAGTCTCCCCCCGACGAAGAAGAAGATCCCGGGCAAGCATCTCTTTGCTTGTGATACAAGATGGAGCAAGCCATAACCGTAAGTGCACAACCAAAAATCTCATCGATTCAAAGCCTCGTGCTCACCGCTATGAACTACACAGTGTGGACAAGGAGGATGAAGCAATTGAACCATGTACGCAAGACATCACCAAAAATGATGTTGCGACAGATTTGTTTTTCCAATCTATACCGAAAAACTTGATCATGAAGGTTGGAGATCAAGACACGGCAAAAGCTATGTGGGAAGCAATCAAAGTTGTTACATGGGATCATACCGAATTAGGGAAGCAAGGCTTCAAACACTTGTTTCAGAACTTGAACGTCTAACCATGAAAGAAACAGAGAACATCGATGATTTTGCTGGAAGAATATCCACTCTACCCTCAAGATCGGCAACTCTAGGCCAAATCATCGAAGAAAGCAAATTAAGGAAGAAGTTTCTAAACGGGTTCATAGCAACAAGTATATCTAACTTGTTGCTGCATTAGAACAAACGTTGGATCTAAACAACACCAAAATATTAGATAATTTTTAATGACTTGAGTAACAAGTATTTCTTAAAAAAGATAGGATTTATGAGATAAAGATAAATACAAACAAGATTTAGTTAGAGCTCACAAAATAGAAGTCACAGAACAATAATTGTTCTACTAAACATAAAAAAATATTTAGTTTTTGAGATATTTTTTAAATCAATATATAAATTTGTTCTTATAATAAGTCTATTAAATTTCACAAACAATCATACTCGATGACCAAATCAAAGCCAAAGATCCATATTATTCACATATTTGCTCCTGAGATCATCAAGACCGACGTTGCCAACTTCCGTGAGCTTGTTCAAAGCCTCACCGGAAAACCAGAAGATCAGAAAACTTCCAAAACAAAACCAAGAAGAGATTTTCATCGTCGAGTTCAAGACATGATCAACACGGAGAAACTAAGAGAATCCGAGCATTGTGATCAAGGGTTCTGCTTAAACTCAGAAGAGATATCGATGACTTGGAATGGTAATAATGGCGCTGGTGAGAGCTCCGGAGGATTCTTGAATGGTTTGGGAGATTTCGAAGGGTTTATCCAAGAACTTGGTGAATTTCCGTATTTGCCCTTGTCCTACATGGACGCTTCTGCGTCTTCTAATTCATCTTCTTCCTCTCATTTACATGGTGGATCAGTTTTCTCAGATTCTCACCACCAATTCGTGTAACTCTGTGTCTCTAACCATGTAACATTTTTCTTTTTAAGTGGTGCCTTATATTTTGTTTATTAGGCCTTTGTGGAAATGAATTTAATTTATTACTCTTTTTTTTGTTTAGTTTGAAGCTAATTAATTTTATTTGAGGTCTTTTAAGGTTTTATCATTTGTTCATTTGTTTTTAACTTGTGATTTACACTTGATTACTGTTTGCGTCTTAACTTTTGCTTCTCGTAAGTGATTGACTCAAAAAGGTTTATAAATATCAAAGTGATAAATGATGAAAGATGATGATTGTAAACACCCAAAAAATGGAAGTCTTCATCACAAATATTAAGTATTCACTTATGAAATCAACTACGACAAGATTTTGCAGTCGAAAGGGACAAAAGACAAAGTATATTAAGAAAAGAGGTTTTTTTTTACACATTTACAGACAGAAACAGAGTAACATAAGGAACTGTTTTTAACTGTTGTATTCAAGATTCTCTACAACGCTCGATGAAGACGATGTTTCTACCCTTGTTAGAACTTCCGGCACTCCTGTTGTATCTCTTATAATCTACACAACAACAACAACAACAACAACAACAACACCACCAAAAGGACTCGTTTAGCATTCTGTAAGCTTCAAACTTACGAACATAACATTTCAGGAACTTACAAGAATCTCGTCGTCTAGATAAGATATCATGAAGAATCTTTGGTAAGTACCACCTGAAAGTCCAGAACACCACCACCTCATGGTTACAATGTTTACATGTGAGGGGGGAAAGGTTGAAAATGTTGCTTATGGCTTACCGAGGGGAATTCTTAAACCATTGGCTAGAGTCTCTTTGATAGGTTCAGGAAGCTGCTGCAACGTTGTGGAAGCTTGACCTAAGAAACCTCTTAGCTGTTCAGGTACTGCTTCTTCAATAATTGTTGGCGACTCAAGCATTCCTTCTAAATACTCTTCTCTCATCCTTAAAGGCCCTTCCACTGTCAACTTCGCCGACAGGATGATTTTGTTTTCTATCTGCATTATTTTTCGACAGAGACAAAAAAAAAACTCGTTTGAATCTGCTTATATATCCATATAATTATAATCCAGAGAAAGGTATATTCACCGAGTTTAGAAGTTTGATGTTTGCAGTCGCCTTTGCGTTAGCATCCTTAATGACAATGTCCATATTGGTTAGACTCACAAACGTCGAAGGAAACCTCCTGCCACAATTCCAAACAGATTAAAGAATGCTTCAAAAATCTCAATAACGATGAGTAAGATCGTAAGAAGACTAACTCGAACATAACGCGAGCAGCAAGCGAACCAGGAGTGTTGGATCCAAACCACTCAAAACTCCATCTTCCTTCAAGATAAGGAGACCTGAAAAGCTATTATGAATCAGTTAAAAAGCATTGTCCCTACAAAACAATCTTAAAACATAAACATGGAAGCTAAAGACTGAGCACCAACGTGGTTGGTCTAGGAGTTGGATTAAGGCGCTCAAGAGTCGTGATCCTCTCATTCACATCAATTCTTTGCATATCAGTGATCTTCCCTGTAACTAAAGCCTCAAAGCCTCCAGAATCATTGAACTGTAATCTAAAATAGTCTCAGAACTCGAACAGAGCTAAATCAAAATACACAATTTCAAGTTGAAATTTTCAATTTTTCGGATGAGAATTCGAAGGGATTAAGAGTAAATTACGGCGAGAATTAGTGATTCCTTAGCAGAGAGACGCTCCATTTCTCTGGCGTAAACTGAAGGAATCCCTTGAACCATAGCTCTGCATATCATTCTCCGGCAACAACTCCTCCTCCAACCCTTCTTCTCCGGCTGAAAATTGAGAGAAACCTTCGACGGTGGTGATGCTGAGGATGAGAAGCTCAATCGAACTGCAGAGGTTCCAGAAACCGAACCATGTTGTGTCAATGCCATTGAAGAAGAAGGTAGAAAGGGAAAAATCAAAGATTGGTTTTTTATTTCGCTGCGTAGAAGTTTGAGGAAGGAGAGAGATAGAAGAAGACGACATATCAGAATCTTTATTTAATGTTTTTTTTTTCCTCGCAATTAAACAAAGAAAGGAACCATAACACGAAAACGAACCCAACTAAGTATTTTATCAGTTATAGAGTAAAATTTTGTTTTAGTACAACCGTTAATTAAGTTTTTATTATCTTGATAAAAATTTATATAATTTTTAGCATAAATTACACAATTGACACTCAAACTATTCACTCCTTCATTTTGTTATTAGCAACTTAACGTGTAGAGCCCAGTACGTGTTTCTCGACACCGACTACAAATTGGTATGATGGAAACGCAGAATGTAGCAGAAGAGAAATTCAAGCTCTGCACTGTAGCATATCAATATTTATGCGAAAAAGCTAGCCATAAACTAATAGGGTAGTTTATTACCTCGGGTTTTAGATGGACACGTTGACAAGAGTTTGATAGCCAATTAGCTCAGAGATATCACTTAACCTTGTAGCTCAAGCAAAGTCATGAAGGTGGAGGTGGTGTGTACTTATCTCACTTCCGCTTTACCTCCAAAGAGATTGCAATATCTTACTGTGACCACTCAGGCAGATTTCTGAAAAAAGTTCATAAATTTGGCTTCAACTCGGGTACATATAGAAAATGGTCAAGGCAATATAGATGAACCTGAGCTCATCATGTAAGAGATTGATGAAGGCATGCACATCGAGGTTGACAAGACTTGATCCTTTTGGAGTTGATTGAATACACTTTTTTCTAATTCCGATCATTTTATTTTTACTGTGACATTTTGTTACAGAGTTGTTTTAACTTTTCTCTATATAAATACGAAGAATATATAAGGTTAAGCATCTAAACAAACAAAAAAAAAAACGAAGGACACCTAATGAGTTTTGGTATGCATTTGTAGAAACCATTTGGTATCTTTCGACTTTTGTCATCTTATCATTATAATTCACTTTTTTTATTTTTATTTTTTTATTAATAAAGAGGTGCACATAATACGTAGCTCTTTCTTTCTCTAATCAGGAAAAAAAAACTCATTAAACAAAATGATTCAAAATTTCCCTAGCCGTCCGATCACAAAAGAGATTGATCATATAAGATTCCTCACCCTCTCTCTCTTCTTTCTCTCTCTGCTTAGAGGTTTCGGTTTTTCCCACTTAAAGCCATTAATTTGGACAAGATTGGGACGTTTCTGTATCTTAAGCAAAAAAAGGGTGAATTTTCCATGGCCTTGTCGGAGCTTCAGCTCGCTCTTCATGAGCTCTGAGCTAAGGTATTGTAGCTGATTGATTGATCAATGATTTTACCGACCTAATCCAAGTCCAGGTCGTTTGATTGTTCTCTCTCCAGCTCCTCCAGATTTCTGATTTTTGTTTTTTTTTTGTAAGATTTGCATCGTTTCTGGGTCTTTACTAAGCTGATTGTAGCTGGATCGAGAGTCAAAAAGCTTGGATTTTTGTTTTTTTTTTTTGTTTTTTAATAGAAAGGTTGTGGATTTCTTAAGCGGGGATTTGAGAATTAGGGTTTTTCCAGTTGGGGGTTTTGATTGATGATTGTAGCCTTGAATTGTTTTTGGAGATCCAAATTTGGTTCTGCAATTGAGTAATGGCTCGTCTCTTGCCATCTCTGTTTGTAATTAGCATCTTATTCGGTTTCTCCTTGACTCTTCAATTGAATCTGAAGCAAATCTGAGAAGATACCAAGCTCCCACGCATGTAAATTACTTCCACGGTAATTACCTCCTCTTCTGATTTTGTTTTTGTTGAATCTAACTCTGTTTCTATTGTAAAGTTGGAAACTTTGCAATATATTTGCTTTCCCATTTGTTTATTAGCCTCTGGCCTTTTTATTTTATGGGTGCACGATCTCTTCTAGCTTTCAGTGTTTGGAGTTAGTCGTAGGGTTGTGCTATCATAATATGTCTTGTGTGTTGAAAGCAAGGAGCTTCTTGATGAGTTTTGCTGAAGAGGAGCTGAACTAGATCATCCATTATTTGAGAGAGCAAAAAACGTTTACTCTTCATCAGAGTTTTTTGGATAAAGCTGTTAAGTGTGTGATTACTTTATAGGGTTTTCTATGAAGATGTCTAGTAATTTCATTGTGCGGAGAGCATTTAGACTTTTTGTTCTTGTTCTTAATGGTTTTGATGTTTTTCTTTTTGTTCTTGATGTTTTTTTTGTATGCTTTTGTTTGGTTTTACTTATGTATGGTATAATAGTTTCATTTTTCACATTGTCTTTCTTGTATGTGTCTAATTTAGATTGAATACTGTGTGTCTGTAAAGAAAGATAGATTGATTGTTTTATGAGATCTACCTATTTGATTCTGTTTGGTATTACTTTCTTTGTTCCCCTTTGAAGTTTTATCAAAAAAACTTGTGATCAGCTTAAGCTTATATCGGGTTATTGTTTCTCTTCCCCACAGAGTAATAAAGATCCAACGGAGTACCTATTGTTCACCGCAAGTGAAAGCAAGAGCCTTTTTGTTTTTTGATGGGTGAGGAGTTAGCTGACACAATGAACCTGGATTTGAATCTAGGGCCTGGTCCTGAGTCAGATCTCCAACCGCCACCAAACGAGACTGTGAATTTGGTTGATTGGACTAATGACCCGTCTGAGAGATCCTCAGACGCTGTGACAAGGATCAGGACCCGGCATAGGACTCGATTCAGACAGCTTAATCTCCCGATCCCGGTACTGTCTGAAACCCATACCTTGGCTATAGAGCTGAACCAATTGATGGGAACTTCTGTAAATGGAGCTGCTATGCAGACTGGCGAGGGTAGTGAAAGAGGTAATGAGGATCTGAAAATGTGTGAGAACGGCGATGGAGCCATTGGTGATGGTGTATTGGAGAAGAAAGCGGATGTTGAGAAAAGCAATGGCAGCGACGGTAACTTTTTCGACTGTAATATATGTTTGGATTTGTCGAAGGAGCCAGTTCTCACCTGTTGTGGCCATCTTTACTGTTGGCCTTGTCTATACCAATGGTTACATATTTCGGATGCAAAGGAATGTCCGGTTTGCAAAGGAGAGGTGACCCCCAAAACCGTGACACCGATCTATGGGCGTGGAAACCATAAAAGAGAAATTGAAGAGAGTTTAGATACTAAGATCCCCATGAGACCCCATGCTAGGCGCATCGAAAGCTTGAGGAATACAATTCAAAGGTCGCCTTTTACAATACCCATGGAAGAAATGATTAGACGTATACAGAATAGGTTTGACAGGGATTCAACACCAGTCCCTGATTTTAGTAACCGCGAGGCATCAGAAAGAGTAAACGATCGAGCCAATACGATTCTTAACCGGTTGATGACATCTAGGGGAGTTAGATCAGAGCAGAGCCAGGCTAGTGCAGCAGCAGCAGCCATTGCAGCAGCATCAGAGGATATCGATTTAAACCCGAACATTGCTCCCGATCTCGAAGGAGAAACCGCCACGAGATTCCATCCTCTGTTGATAAGGAGGCAGTCACAGTCGCACCGAGTTGCAAGGATTTCGACTTTCACATCTGCATTGAGTTCTGCAGAGAGGCTTGTAGATGCGTATTTTAGAACTCATCCATTGGGGAGGAACCACCAAGAGCAGAACCATCATGCTCCTGTTGTGGTTGATGATAGAGACTCATTCTCAAGCATTGCAGCTGTTATAAACTCTGAGAGTCAAGTGGATACTGCAGTTGAGATAGATTCTATGGTCACTCTTTCGACATCTTCTTCGAGGAGAAGGAATGAGAATGGTTCGAGGGTTTCTGATGTAGACAGCGCAGATTCTCGTCCACCTAGGAGAAGGAGATTTACTTGAGAAACAACAGTAAAAAGCTTCCAACCTGGAAGCTGAAGATGACGATGATGATGATTAAGAAGAAGAAGAAGATTGTAACTTCATATTTTTCTTTTGTTGCTTGTGGGTTTGTTGTAATTTGTTTTGTATTTTTCGGAATAGGGATGGTATTTTTAATCGAAAATTTTCTTTTTATCTTTTTAAGGAGTATAGCTATTCTGATAGAACCTGGCCAGTCTCTCAATCAGTATTGAATCCAATTTGGAATGTGTATTTATTTGACTCGTATTGGATAACCTATACATAGAAAACACCAAAATTTTAATTGTATTTAAAAGAAATTATAATCTTGAAACTATTAGTCGATTATCGAATCATAACTGGTTGACATAAAATTTGGTTGGCATAAAAATCATTAGAAAGTGTCAAAACCCAATAGCCATTTTTTGAAGCAAAACATGTAGGCAAAATGCTAATGGCTCTCCTGCTGAGTACATAAGATATTCCCCAGAGTTCGAATCTCTCAGGTGGACGTTATTTTTGAAAACTTTTTCCTTATAAAACATTATATTTTTTCTTTACCTCCTAACTTTGGAGCAGTCCATTTTTCGCTTTGGGACAAAATTGTTACAAAACGATGAATATATGGTTCTAGGAAAATCCAAAAATACTTTGAGCAGAGTAAGTCACATGCGCACAGTGACATCCGGCACGTATGTTATTCTGTTGAGTTATCTCACTTCATATGGTTTTCCTTCAATTATTTTACTTGTGATTAGAACAAGAAAAAAATCTTATTTTATACTATTTATGATATTCTATTTTTCTTGGCAATATAAAAAGCACCTTATAAATACATTCACACGAGGGGGGAAATGAAAATAAACCCCACAAAACACATGCTGGCATATACTTAATAATGAACCGTTTAATTGAATTAACCTTACATTACATCTCAATGAAAAAATGATTTGACAAATTCTCGAAATCAAACATGTCTGACTTTCGTGAAGAAAATTACGTAAATGGCAGGAGGTATATAAACGCTTAAAGCGAAATTTTAAAAAAGAGAATGGAAAAAATAATTAAAATGATGTGTGCGGGAAACGAGCGTCGTCTCGTTATTCGATGCACGAACTCGAGTCAATACGATATTTAATTTAAATCTGTTATCAGATATTTTCTTAGTTGGTCACTATTATTGTAATTTATCCTCAATATAAATTGACTTTTGCCTTAGATGAAACTATTATCTCAAAGTCTTTACCTGCTATATTATGCTTCTTTTGTTTTTTACTCATAAGTCAAAAAGAGTCACAAACGTATAATTGGTGATTAAATATGTGGGTTATTCATATTCTGACCATATTTAATATATAATTGATGATATATGGACAAATATAAAACAGATTAAAATGACAAATATAAAACAGATTAAAATGGTGTATGTCCAACTTCATTTATAGATAAAATGGGTTGAACACTATTGAATAATATGTGATTATGATTTCTTAAAATTTATATTAAAATCAAAATATTTTAAATTAAAAATTACAATTTTAGCTAATTTTTACCGATTTCTAATAATTTTTAATGATTTTTTGCGGTTTTGATGATTTTTGGTGACAGTTATAATTTTGTCAATAATCAAATAGATAATATTAAACAGATTAAAATGGTCCTAGATAACTTATTTTGATATAAGGAAGTGAATTTGATGTAACAGAAAAACAAAAACTCATATAGATTACTTGAAAATATTTTTGTTTTCGAATTGGTCAGTTAGAATTTACAAAAAAGGAAATATCTGTAGTCGAGCGGTGTAACGCACCACCATAATGGGAAAATAGTAAGAATTATGAAGATAGTACAAAATCTGATGAATAAAAATAACTGTAATTAAGTGAGATTTATTTAATTTCTTAAAAAAAAGGAACCACCTTCGTTTTAAAAGTTGGGGGAATAAAGACAAAACAGAGACCACCACCATTAATGGCTTTCACCGATACGAACAACCAGCCTGCTCCTCCGTCTCCTCCCGTCTCTTTTCGTTTCTGAGCAATCTCTTTTTTTTTCCCCAAATGATCCGTCGATTTCTCTTCTTAATTTGAATCTGAAACAAATAAAAAAAAACTCGCCAACGCCAAGTCTAGATATTTCTTCCGGGTAATATTCTTCTTCTCCTCCTTTTTGAATTTGTTTTTTTTTTTAATTAGGAAAAAGATCGAGGATCACTGAATTCAGAAATTGGTTACCGGGTCGGTGCTTTTTATCTTAAAATCAGGAGGCATCGTGTGACGAATCTAGCTTTGCTTTTTGGGGAAATATATCTCGAAAGGTCAAAAGATTTCCAATTTTTTTGGTCTTTGAATCGTTTGTTAATGGATTGTTTGAAATTGTTTCATAGGTCAAAGAGAATGTTGAGATTTATGATATTGGGGTTTGCATTTTTGAACATCGTTCTCTATAGATTTCTGCTCAAACATGGTTTCAATTAAAGTCTTTTTCTTTTTAATTGCAAAATTTGAAACCTTGCTTGCACGATCTTTGTTAGCTGTCATAGTTTAGATTCGTTGATTGTTATTTCATTGGTTTAGGCATTTAGACTCTGTGTTTAGAATCACGTTTATTCTTGTCATAGTTAGATCTATTTTCATGTTTCTTCACTGTCTAGTTAGATTGAAACGAATGGTCTGCAAAGAGAAGATGTTTTTATTTATTTCTGTTTTGATGTTTGATAGTTCTGTGATTGATTACTGTTAACTGTTAAAGTCATTGGAATGTGCAAAGGTCTAGCTTGTAGCATTGTTCATAGCTTGAGGCCTATTGCTTTGGTATCTGAAAGTGCATTTAATGTTTTGCTCCAAGTGTTTGTTTTCTTTTAATTTATTTTCATTTTTATTCGTCTGTTGCTGAAGAAGCTATAACAGATCCCAGAAATAAAGTAAAAGACTTGATCAACTGAACTAAGTATCTGCCCTCTATTCTACTTTTTTTCTCAATTTATCAAAGCCTTTCTTTGATGTATGATTGTTAAATTTGACATGTGAATTATATAAGCTTATATTGGTCTAGATTTCTCTTTCCTCCTGCAGAAAACAACTAGATCCAAAGGGAGGGAATCATCTGACTACAAGTGAAAACAAAGGGGGATTTCATTTTATTGAACAAGGAATTTGGACTCGCCATGGCTCCTGGAGGCGGTGCTTTGAAAGAAGTCATGGAATCTAATTCGACGGGAATGGACTACGAGGTTAAAACGGCAAAAGTGGAAGTTAATAATAACAAACCTACAAAGCCAGGTAGTGCAGGGATTGGAAAATATGGGATGCATTCCAACAATGGTGTTTATGAGCTTCTTGAGTGTCCTGTGTGTACAAATTTAATGTACCCTCCTATTCATCAGGTCAGAAACATATAAACTTTTCAAAGATTTGTAATTGCAATGTTACATGTTCTTAATGTTGTTCAATTCTACAGTGTCCTAATGGCCACACATTATGTTCAAACTGCAAAGTGAGAGTCCAGAACACATGTCCTACATGTCGCTATGAGCTTGGTAACATAAGATGCTTAGCTCTTGAGAAAGTTGCAGAGTCTTTGGAAGTTCCATGCCGGTACCAAAACTTGGGGTGCCATGACATTTTCCCTTACTACAGCAAGCTAAAGCACGAGCAGCAATGCAGGTTTAGACCTTACACTTGCCCTTATGCTGGCTCTGAGTGTTCAGTTACAAGTGATATCCCTACACTTGTTGTTCATCTCAAAGATGATCACAAAGTCGATATGCATGATGGGTGCACTTTCAACCACCGTTATGTAAAGTCTAATCCACATGAAGTCGAAAATGCTACATGGATGCTTACGGTAATAATTTCTTGTTTCAATATGCTTTCTTCTTTTTTCAAAACGTCTCAAAAAGTCCGGTTCAAGTTATTTCTTTCAAATTAGTTTTCAACATAGGTTGTGGTTTTATATCATCATATGACTAAGTTTTTCATTCACCGGGGTCTAGCTTTCTTCTTCATATACTGTTGGAATCTCCAGCTTTTTAAGCTATTGGTGTTATTTAGGTTTCCATTAAATTTTAAATTCTGGTCATCCTCTGCCATAAGCAGAGGGCCTAGGTTCACTTTCCTGAACGCTTAGCATATGCAGACTCCCTTATTAGCTGTTTTTCCATTACAACCATAGGGTTTCTCAGTCTCACTTTCATCCTAGCCAATATATGTTGCTTTTCACTTTACCTCGCATCTTTGTTTCTTAAATTTTGTTTCCAGGTGTTCAACTGTTTTGGGAGACAGTTCTGTTTACATTTTGAGGCTTTCCAGCTGGGGATGGCTCCAGTATACATGGCATTCCTTCGTTTCATGGGAGATGAAAACGAGGCAAAGAAGTTCAGTTACAGTTTGGAAGTTGGAGCTCATGGACGTAAACTAACATGGCAAGGGATCCCTAGAAGCATCCGTGACAGTCACAGGAAAGTCCGGGACAGTCAAGACGGACTCATCATCCCAAGAAACCTTGCACTCTACTTCTCTGGAGGTGATAGGCAAGAACTCAAATTGAGAGTGACTGGTCGAATCTGGAAAGAGGAGTAAACCAAAGCGAAGAAAAGATGAAATTGATTGAAAAAGGATGTACATAAGAAGAAGCCTCAAGGAGGGCTCATGTCATATGGAAGATTTGAAGTTTGTTTTCTGGTTTTAGTATGTTATAATGGAGTCTTCTCCTATGGAGATAAAGATGAGATGATGATGATGATGATAATCTTCTATGTTGAATCAGATTGGAGGGAGCCATTGTTACTATTTTGTGGCTGCAAGAAAAACTATCATCTCTGTAATTTTTTTTTATTTTTTTTTTGGGTTTTTGTGGTTTCAGACTGGGAATGTAGGAAAAAGTAAGGAATGATTTTGGCTATGTTCTTGTTGTAAAACCATGTCCGAACAGATTGGTACTTTTTTCTCCTTTTACAATGGTGATTTTGATTCGAATTTAGACTTTAGACATCATTGATCGTCTGTATCTTAAATTTGGTTTAGTATCGGTATATCAGATTATAGATGTTGGAGAGGCCTAGAACGTCATTGATCGTCTGTAAACACTTTCAGTTTTACTACTCCATCTTGCATACAATCACAAAGTTAGAAAATAGGGATCACAAGTGTAGGAATACAATTGAGTGTTTCATGACGCTTGTGAGAGTCTGAGAGCTTCTTTTGATAATTTTCGTTTGATAAAAAAATGTAAATTTTAAATTATAGTTAAAAGGACAAAAGTGTTTTATCACACAAAAGAGTTTGTTTGAGAAAAAAAAATTCTAAACATAGATGATCTTTTAAAATGTATAAACCTTTTCTTTATTGTTGTGTACTGTCTTTTAAAATTTATAAACCTAAAAAGGTATTTTTCAAACAATCCTTATAATTTTCTTTAACAAAATACTACGATTAATGGCAAATGAATTTCATGTTTTAAATCATAATTTCATATACTCCATGATTTTAGTTTTTTCCATATATATAAAATTTTAAAACTCTTTTTTACTATTTGTGGTAACCAATGTTAAACCACTTCCCGTCTTTTTTCGTTATTTTTAACCGTTTTTTTTTCTTAACTACTTTTTATCGTTAAAAAAAATTGAGCGCCTTTTTTCTTCCCTTATTGTAACCGTTTTTTTTCTAACCATTTTCTTTATGATCGTTAAAAACAAAATTTACTCGTCTTGTATAATAAACGAGGTTAAGTTAATAACATATGGACAATACTAATACAAAAATCAACACTTGTAATTTTATATTTCTGTACTAATTATTTTTTGAAATCTAAATATATATATATATATTTGTTTTCCAATAACTCACAAAAGTTATACTAAATCTGAATCTGAATAGTGGCAAAATAGTATCCATATTCGAATAATACTATAATAAATGAAAATATAAAATAGTAAACTAAAACTTGTAGCCATTACAGCATGATGACAACACCATACACCCACACAAAAACACAGTTACTCATTAGAGGAAAGGTAACAAACATCCCGCATGAAATCAAAGCAAGAATTTATACACAGTACATATTATTACCCGAAATAAAATAACTATTGTAAATTTGCTATTCTGTAAATTTTATTAGTATGACTCAACATTTAAGAAAAATCCAAAATATTATTGTTATAAAAAAATGAAATGAAATCATAAATTTTGTTATGGTCTGCTCATTTTAACCGCTTCCTCTAATAATTTTTCTACCAGGCGAAGCCTGCCTCCTTAAGTCCGTCTTTATAAGTTACTCTCATCTCTCTCTCTAGAATGTTTGACGCAGCCGCGAATCTGTCATCGTCATCGACCGAGGAACCCTGATTTGCGACGTTCTCCATTTCAATCCAATTCGATTCGTTTTCTTTCTGTTAAGCCATCTGACGTGAGATTTTCCCGGGAGTTTTCATAATCGTACTCTGTTTTTTTAAAAAAATTTATTTTGAGAATCACCCATCGCGATCGATTATATTTTGATATTGGATTTGGTGTTTTCGTATTCCGATTCGACGGAATTGAATCGAATAGGATTGGTTCCTGATTTGGTTTTGTCAGTCTGGGAGCTGTGATAGAATGAAAACTTTGGTTGATGAACACAAGAGACTGTAAATGATGCCGGGTTTAGCACAGCGGAATGGCCAATACT
This sequence comes from Cardamine chenopodiifolia, assembly GCA_963922655.1. Lineage (NCBI taxonomy): Eukaryota > Viridiplantae > Streptophyta > Magnoliopsida > Brassicales > Brassicaceae > Cardamine > Cardamine chenopodiifolia. Next base: position 16,465,979 of record OZ000463.1, read on the forward strand.
CTTTTGGCTTCTGGTCAAAGGAAATCGATGGAGTCAGCTACAAGCAGCTGCAAAAGGTACTTTTCGATATTGGATTCTCCCCATTTTTGGACCTTCTATTAGCTCAGATTGGGTCTTTGCCTCTGATTTATTCTTTAATTGGTGTTTATTAGCTAAGGGATTGTTTGCTTTGATTGTATCAATTGAAGTTTTAGTTTAGATCTTAGTTATAGTTGTTTTTGTCGCAAGATAAACCCATTTCTATGTTTGTATTCTCTGGCACTATAAACACTGCAAATTGTTCTCGTTCCGCTTTCTTTTTTTTTTGTTTCTCTCTGTGGCACTATAATCTGTCCTACAACTCTGTGGAATAGATGGCCCCATGTATGTTCATATTTGCTGTCCTTGCTTCTCTTTTTTTTTTGTTCTTGGTTATACATCATGGTGTAGCCAAATGACGTGATTATAAATCATGAACTTAAAGCAAATTGCTCTGAACTTGTGTGCAGTTCTGGAGTGAGCTGTCGCCGAAAGCTAGGCAGCAACTCCTAAAGATTGACAAACAGACACTGTTTGAGCAAGCTCGCAAGAACATGTACTGTTCCAGATGCAATGGCCTGCTTCTTGAAGGTTTCATGCAGATTGTTATGCATGGGAAGTCCTTGCATCCGGAGGGATCAGTAGGGAATTCTACTTGCAATAAATCAGGGGCCTCAAAATTTCATAATGACTGTAACTCAGTTGTCAATAACGGATGTACGGACGAGATGCAAGATCCATCTGTTCATCCATGGGGAGGTCTCACCACAACACGTGATGGATCACTCACACTTCTTGATTGCTATTTGTACGCAAAGTCTCTCAAAGGACTTCAAAATGTAAGTTTATGCAAGGTTTTTACCTTTTTGCAGTCCCTCCAGTTCAACTAGTTAATCTATTGGTTCTAGCAGGTGTTTGACAGTGCCCCTGCTCGAGAAAGGGAACGTGAGTTGCTTTATCCCGATGCTTGTGGTGGTGGAGGCCAGGGATGGATTAGTCAAGGATTGGCTAGCTATGGTAGAGGGCATGGAACAAGAGAAACGTGTGCTCTCCATACTGCAAGGCTTTCGTGTGATACATTGGTGGATTTCTGGTCCGCACTCAGTGAAGAAACTCGAAAATCTCTTCTGAGGATGAAAGAAGAGGATTTTATGGAGAGACTGAGGTACAGGTATGCCACTTACTGATTTGATTTTCTTGGATGTCCAATCACAAAATGAATCGAGAATTTTTGGATATGGTCTGGTCATGGGTAACAGGAAATGTTACCACTCTAGTTATCACATTCTGAATTGCAAGATGACTGTGGATTTCGTTGTCTGGACTTTGAGGATGTGCCTACCAAGCATGCAATACAACACTCTTCTTTGTCTGGTCATGTGGAGACTTTTTTCTATCGACCTTAGTAACAAATGGACCTTTCAAATTACAGATTCGACAGCAAGAGGTTTTGTAGAGACTGCAGACGGAATGTTATTCGTGAGTTCAAAGAGCTTAAGGAACTGAAACGAATGCGGAGAGGACCTCGGTGTACTGCCTGGTTTTGTGTTACCGATACAGCCTTCCAATATGAGGTGCATTATCTATGTTAACCTTTTCGTCTTTTTGGTTTCCTATAGTTCAGAGCTGTGGTTTTCGAAAAGTGTATTACTCTACTTCTTGAGAGGATTATACTTCAAGACGGATGAAAAATGTAATTGCAATATTACAGGTATCCATTGATTCGGTGCAAGCAGATTGGCGGGATACTTTTGCTGAGAACGCTGGAATGTACCATCACTTTGAGTGGGCAATTGGAACCGGAGAAGGAAAATGTGACATCCTCAAATTTGAAAATGTTGGCATGAATGGGAGAGTCCAAGTCAATGGCCTAGACCTTCGTGGCTTAAATTCATGCTACATTACACTTAGAGCTTATAAAATAGATGGCCGTTGGTCTGAGGTGTCCGTCAAAGCCCACGCGTTAAAAGGTCAAGACTGTGTGCACTGCAGGCTAGTTGTTGGGGATGGATTTGTTTCAATCAAGAGAGGTGATAGCATTCGAAGGTTTTTTGAGCATGCTGAAGAGGCTGAGGAAGAAGAGGTAGATTCCAGACTCATAAGCTTCTTAACTCAAAGTTCTCAAATGTTTAAGATTCCACAAATATTATTATATCCTTTTCTTAAACGATAACGCTGTGCTTCCTATGTTATAAAAGGATGAAGACATGATGGACAAAGATGGGAATGAGCTTGATGGGGAATGCTCCCGTCCGCAAAAGCATGCAAAAAGTCCAGAGCTTGCTCGAGAGTTTCTTCTAGATGCTGCAACAGTTATTTTTAAGGAACAGGTTTGTTAGATATAAGGTTCCCTCAGAGTCACATTTTATTTATTGATATTTTGTGCTCTATTGGGTACTCATTTCTATCTGTTGTTGATTATATCTTAGGTTGAAAAAGCATTCAGGGAAGGAACAGCTCGTCAAAATGCACACAGTATCTTTGTATGTCTTACATTGAAATTACTAGAACAACGTGTACATGTTGCCTGCAAGGAAATTATTACCTTGGAGAAACAGGTAGGCATTCTGTTCTAAGGTACTCAAAGCAATTTTGATGAAGATGATTTCCAAAAATTCCATTGTCCTAACTCCTGCAGGTGAAACTTCTTGAGGAAGAAGAGAAGGAAAAGCGTGAAGAAGAGGAGCGGAAGGAGAAGAAAAGAACCAAAGAAAGAGAGAAAAAACTTCGCAGAAAGGAGAGATTGAAGGAAAAAGAAAAAGGCAAGGAGAAGAATAATCATGAATCTAGCGATAAAGACATGCTGCTGAATTCACCAAGGGCAGAAGAAGATCTTCCAAACCATGATGACAAGATGATCAATACCTTAAACTGCGAGGAGTCAGATATTGAAACTGGGGATGCAGATTTGTCTCCACCGTGTTCTCCAGATGTTCAAGAAAGAAAGTGTTTGGATGGTTGCCCATCTCCAAGAACGGAAAACCACTACTGTGACAGCCCTGATAGAGAGATTATAGATCTTGCAGATGAGAACGAGTACTTTACAAATGATCATCAGAAACCTGTTCACCAGAATGCAAGATATTGGAAAGAAGTGCAATCTGATAATGCTTTGAGGTGGTCAGATAAACGCAGATTTTCTGAGAATGCTTCTTTTGTCAGTAGGTCAGAGGCAAGATACCGTAATGATAGATTAGAAGTGCCTTCAAGGGGCTTCAATGGGTCACACAGACAGTTAAGAGTGAAAGCTTCAAAGACTGATGGCCTGAATGGCATCAAATACCATGAGAAGTTTCAATGCTGCGACAACAGGATCACTGAGAGGTTTGTCTTTAATTCTTGCAGTTGCAAGACCAGTGGTGGATACCGGGCAAAAGTAGAACGTAACATCTCTGCAACCAGAAGCATGCGAGAACCCAACACCTTATCCAATTCGGACTCTCCTCCTGATGCCTCCAAGCCAGTGTTCCGAGGCAACAGGTATCCTCAACCAGATTATACTCGTGATTTAAGACTTAAAAGCAAGGTGGGAGTTGCTCCAAATCATTCTTCAACAAGAGATTCAGTACATTTGAAAAAAGTTTGGGAGTCCATGGAGCCAAAGAAACATCCACGAAGTAACTCTGACTCTGAAGTAACAGTTAGATGTTCAACTTTTAAGGCTGAAGAGCTAGAAGACACTGGTATTGCTAAGAACTCATCTGAACTTTTGTCTCAATGTAAGGCTGCAGAGAAGTTGGATAATCCCAAGCCTAAAGATGACAACAGCACGGAGTCTGGGGAAACAAAGATTGGGTGGCATTTGAAAGATCCTATGATGAGCAGTACATCGAGTTCAGACAATTGCTCGTCATGCCTTAGCGAAGGAGAGAGCAATACGGTATCTTCAAACAATGGAAACACCGAATCCTCCTCCACATCTGATTCAGAAGACGCCAGTCAGCAATCTGAAGGAAGAGAGAATTCTGTTCTTGGTAATCAGAACAATATCCTCATACCAGATA